>JAQQTO010000050.1:25452500-30452500 GCA_029884595.1 Ormosia semicastrata
CTAATATTTGACTAATGTTTTGTTGAAGATTAATGCCAAATTAGTAGGTTGAATTCATTGTTAGGCCTGAACATTCTCCTTCTCTTCCTATTATTTCCAAGCATCCACTCTCATTCTAGGTATGAATATGTCACAAGGTGCATTCTTTGATTGCAGCAGTGGTCAGCTCTTTTTTTTTCTTTTTTTTAGGAACATTTTGCACACACATCCCTACACTTATTAAAAAACTCAACCAATAACAAAGTCAATGCTCTCTTATTCCCTAAGATTAGGTAAGCATATGATTTTTTAAGGCACGTTATAAGCTAGAAATAAGGAATGATCAAATAAACTCAAAGGGGGGTACACAAGGAAAAATATGCAAGGTTGGCTATTTGGTTTAAGTATGTATTTCAAGAAAAATGCCTTAATCATGTTTATGTATGCATGTGAAAATGTAGCCTCTAAAAGAATCAAAGCAAGTTCTAGAGTAATAATTCTATGAGTGAAAAAAATCACACAAGAAATAAGATAATGATACAGATGTTCAATCCATTCATCGATAGGCTCAAAATCTCACAAGGCATATATCCATCATTCTTAATCTATCAATTCAACATCCATAACCAAGCTGTGAAATTTAAGAAAGAAGACAATTTATTCAACCATGCCATGATCCTTGAATCCATTTGCTACTTCTACACAAAATAGTTACTACCTCAATCTAGATGCGTCTCAAGAGTAAAATAACCTCCAGAGCAAAATTTACTTTTTACTCTGTCATCCCTAATTGGTTTTGTTGTAGGTTTCTAATAATTATATCAATAAACACAATTCCCAATTTAGATGCATCTCAAAAGTAAAATCACTCCTTATTCTGCCATCTTTCCTTAGTTTAGTAAGTTGCTAACAATCATATCATACTTCCCCACATTTTTTTTCAACTATCCTTCCCCCAAAACAGATCACAACATTGTCCTCAATGTTAAAAATTAAATTTAGACTGAAGAAATAATCATCAATATGCATCAAAGAAATTATTGGGACAAAATTAAACAAAGTAATAAGGAGAAGTCACATACCCGAAATGCTTAGACGAGAAGAGAATAACTACATATTGACAATGGTTAGCAATGACAAAAATAAAAAAAACAAAATAAAGTAAAATGAAATAAACAAGCATGCAAATAATTTTTTTTTGGGTTCTTTTGTTTTATATTTTTTTTTGTTGGCTGACACTATTTACATCCCCATACAAAGGCTTCGAAATTTGGGAGGCACTTAAGCCGACTCAATAAAAACACGAAATATTAAAAATTTACCTCATCTTTGGTAGACAGGATCGTCTACCAAAGTCTCTACTACATCTAGATCCTTCAACTCAAGTTATAACTTCAACCGCTGACCATTTACCTTCTTCCAAATTAATTTTATAAGAATAGATCAAGGGACGAACACCTTTTTTATCAGCAATGCTCCAACCTTTCTTAGGAAACTCCTTAAACTTTGGTTGCCATGCCTGAGTGTCATAATCCTGAGTTCTATAAAAAATAGTAGAAATATCAACTACATCAGAGGAATTACTGATAGAATCAAACTTAGAATTAATAAGAAAATTCTCAAGGGGATCAAAATCATGGGTTATAGAAACTCCCCTATCCATGATTGAGTCAATCATGTATATCTGGTGGCCCTCGTCATCATTTTCTCGCTTAGCAAGACTTTTTGTCACCTCCGGTTCCTTGGGTAGCTCAGTATCACTACTATCTTAATTCTTTTCCACATCCTCTAGCTCATTCACACTGAAGGAGCTCATCACTTTAGACACTTGGCTCTTTATCTCCTTGCTTTCTTCAACAACCTTTCCATTCCTAAGGGTTATGACTGATTTAACTTGATCTATTTGTTAGTTTTCTGGACTACCATCATTTAGACTGTACTGATCTTTGAGATTTAGTTGAGGTTGAGAAGGAAAATTTCCTTTCTCGTGAATGGTGAGTGCAGAAGAAAGTTTAGCAAAAGTGTCTTTTATGTCAATCATGGCTTGAGTATTTTGATTAATAATGGCATCTTGCTTTTCCATGAATGTATGCAATGTTTCTTCAAGGTTATTCCTATATGGTGGGACATATCCTTGAGAATTTTGAGAGCCCTGTTGTGCTTGAGGAGGTGGTGGTTGCATGAATTGTGCTTGATTATTATTCCTCCAACTGAAGTTCATGTGACTTCTCCATCCCGGATTGTATGAATCTAGCTTAAATATATAATTATTGGCATTAAGTGGAAAGATAAAACATGATGGACTAGAATTTTGAGGTGGTTGCAAATATTCTCGCATGGTTCGCAACCATTGATTTTCATGTTCATCATGCACACTTTCGTTTTCAGCCATTGTATTTGATGTGTGTGATTGTGATTCAAACAAATTAATATGTAAAGTATTAGGATTAACTTTAACTAAATGACCAGAATTTAAATCACGGTATCAATTAAGCATAAATAAGTAACTTAAAATAGAAAAGAAAATGTACAAGTAGGTGGTATAAACTTACCATAAAAATAGAAAAAAACTTAAAATAAATAAATAAAACTTAAATAACTTAAAATAAAATAAAAAAATAATGAACATGTAGGTGGTAAACTGACCATTAAATATAAATAAGGGTGTATAAACCAACAACCAAATAAATATAAATAAAGGTGTGGTATAAACCAACCACCAAGTAAATATTAACGAAGGTAAATAAATATTAACAAGATAAATAAATATTAATAAATGTGTAGTATAAACCACCACCAACATAAATATTAACAAGTAGAAAGTTAGTAAGTTGATAAATAAAAGTTAGATAGTTAGATAGTTAATAATTAAGTTAGTAAGTTAATAAGTTAGTAAACAAAAATAAATGATAGAAAATAAATAACAAAAAAAAATAAATGAGAAGATAAATACGAGAAAAAAAGTGTAAAAAATAAAATACAAAAAATAAAATATAGAAAATAAAGTACAAAAAGTAAATTTAAAACATGAAAACCGGAGAGAGGCGAGCCCCACCAGAGCCGTGAAGGAGGAAGAAAGAAAAGTCAAGATTATTTCAATAATAATGATTAAAGATTACAGAGGGAGAAAGGAGAGTAGAAAAGAGTTAGTACGCTAGTAAGTACAAAGAAAAAAATTAAAAGAGTAGAAACAAAAATATATATACAAGATCCATAGGAAAAAAAAATATAAAGATATATATATATATATAAAATATTTACACCAGAAATTTGTTCTTCAAATTAAGTCTCCGGCATCGGCGTCAAAAACTTGATGCAGATTAAAAGTTGCAAACTCAAGTGCAGGTTATCTCAAGTAATAAATTTTTGAGAGTCCGAGGTCGATTCATAGGGAATTGATGAAGAAAAAATTATTGAGGTAAGGAAAAGATTTGTCACAAAAATAAAGACGATAAATAAAATTGTTCACAAGTAAAAAGGAATTGCTTGGGCTAGGAGATCCACTCTTGGTAAATAAATTAAGGATAAGATTAATTCTTTTATAACTCAATTAGAATCCACACATAACAGAGGTTCCAATCGAAAATACAACATTCAAAGTTCTTTAAAAGTTATATTAGTTATATTATGGTTCCTTTAATTATCCACTAACTCTAACACTTGTAAATGAGCTCAAGCATTCATTGTGTCAATCTCTTGTCTACAACAAATGAAGATCTCCATTTTACAAGGAGAGTTTCTAAGACCAACACTTGTAAATGGGTTCAAGCATTCATTGTACCAATCTCTTATCTACAACAAATCAAGAACTCCACTTTACAAGGAGGGTTTCTACATTGATTGGAAACAAAATATAATAAATATAATGACTACTTGATAATATATCATTTAAGCACAAGAGAGAAATTAATCTAACCTTAACTTATTACCAAGAGCTTCACCCTTTCACCCAAGTAAAATGAAACTTAGTTACTCATAGAGAAGAAGAAAGGAAGAGAGAGGAGAAGAAGAAGAAGAAGAAGAAGAAGAAGAAGAAGAAGAAGAATAATAATAATAATACCAAGAGCTTCACCCTTTCACCCAAGCAAAATGAGAAGAAGAAGAAGAAGAAGAAGAAGAAGAAGAAGAAGAAGAAGAAGAAGAAGAAGAAGAAGAAGAAGAAGAATAATAATAATAATAATAATAATAATAATAATAATACCAAGAGCTTCACCCTTTCACCTAAGCAAAATGAAACTTAGTTACTCATAGAGAAGAAGAAAGGAAGAGAGAAGAGAAAGAAGAAGAAGAAGAAGAAGAAGAAGAAGAAGAAGAAGAAGAAGAAGAAGAAGAAGAAGAAGAAGAAGAAGAAGAAGAAGAAGAAAGAAAAAGAAGAAGAATACCAAGAGCTTCACCCTTTCACCCAAGCAAAATGAGAAGAAGAAGAAGAAGAAGAAGAAGAAGAAGAAGAAGAAGAAAAAGAAGAAGAAGAAGAAGAAGAAGAAGAAGATAACTTTAATTTAGAACAAAAGAAAACTACAACAAGACAATCAAACAACAAAATAGTATGATCTTGGCCTCTAGGGCCAAGACTCTCTAAATGATCTACCAATGACCCCTTTTATAGAGGATTAGAGATACAAAATGACAAGGGGGCTGAGTCATGAGTGAGTGGATGAGTGGAAAATGAGTGGAAAATGCCAAATGACTTTTGGTGAGTAGAAAATTATAGAGATTCTTTGTCTCCAAAATCATTTAGCTCTGAAGTCATTGCATTCGTCATTTTTTAACAAAATGATCTTCATGAAAGTTATAGGCCTAGATCTTACTTTCAAATGCCATTAGTTTGGGTCAAAAATCATTTCTACAACTCTAGATATGGTCTGATTACTGCATATTACTTAGGCCCAGCGACAGCTCCTCTGTTCTGACTTCCATGCCCAATATGACCTCTAAGAAATCTGAACTGGGTTTTGTGTTCAACATGAAAGTTGTAGATTTGGGTCTTAGCTATCAACCACCAAAATTTCAGCCCATTTGACATCTTATAACCTGAGTTATGTTATAAACAATATGAATAGGTTAAGCTGTCAGGATCAACATTCTAGTTCTTGCTTCAACTCCAATTTGAGTTATCCAAACATGTGATGTGGCCTTTGAGGTCTCATGAAAGTTGTAGAGATCTCTCTTATATTTTAAATGCCACCAAAATCACCTAAAAGGGCCACTTACAACCCAAAATATGACCCAAATACAGAAATAGTGTAAGACGTAAATCATGCTAAAAAATTCAATGAAGTCCAATTTGAGTCCAAACTTATACAATATAACCAAACTCAATCAATTAAGTACATGGAAAGTGTAAATGACTAAAAATGAGAGTTTATTAATGTATCAAATATGTGATTATCATCCACCGAAGGATTAAACAAGAAATTAAGAAATTTGGGGCGCTACTTTGATCACATCAGCTCACATTCTCAGTTTCCCTTCCATTCATCTAATTTTCAATTCACACCTGCTGATATTGAAGCTACCTACCATATAGATCTATTAAGTTCTAAACATCTAAAGAGACATCTGAAGAAATGGCGATGATAGAAAATACCTTAAAGGCGTTGGGAACTCCAAACTTAGACCAACAGCCTCTGTGCATTGAAATTCCAGAAAATGAAGAGGCATTTGAATTGAAGTCCGGCTTAATCCATCTTTTGCCATCTTTCAATGAATTAGCTAAGGAGGAACCCAAAAAGAATTTGAAGAAGATCCATATGGTTTGTTCTAACATAAAGCTAATGGGAATTCCAGTAGAACAAGTCAAGCTGAGAGCTTTTCCATTCTCAATGAAAGATTCTGCAAAGGAGTGGCTATACTATTTGCCACCTGGATCCATCAATTCATGGCAGGATATGGCTCGAGCTTTCCTGGATAGATACTTTCCTACCTCAAAAGCTGTAACCATTAGAAAAAAAATTTGCGGCATCCAACAAAGGCATGGGGAATCACTTCATGACTATTGGGAAAGATTCAAGAGATTATGTGCTAGCTGCCCTCAACATCAAATCAATGAGTAACTTCTGATTCAGTATTTCTATGAGGGTTTATTAGTGATGGACCATAACATGATTGTTGCTGCTAGTAGAGCAGCTTTGATTGATAAGACTCCTCAAGAAGCTAGAAATTTGATATCAAGGATGAATACAAACACTCAATAATTCTTCACCAGGAATGACATTGGAGTGAGAGCAGTTAAAAAGGTAGAAATAGCCAGTTTGCAGCAGTAAATGACCCAGTTGACTACCATGGTTTAGCGGCTAATGGATAATGGGAAAGCACCGGTAAATGCTTGTGGGATCTACTGTTCTCCTGGACACCCCACTGATATGTGTCCTACTCTACAAGAGGACACAAGCGAAGAGGTAAAGGTAGCAGGGGGATATTCTTGACCTTCCAAAAACTACAACCCCTACTCTAATGCATACAATCTGGGGTGGAGAGATCATCCTAAATTGAGCTATGGAAAGTAGCCCCAGAATCAACCTCCAGCCTACGGACCTCTAGGATTTCAACAGAGGCAAGCACTTTTCCCTCAGAGGCAATAACAAGCTCAAGCTCCTAAGCAACCTGAGCCTTCATTGGAGGAGCTGATGAGATAAATGACCACTAATAACATTCAATTTCAACAAGAAACAAGGGTCACTATCAGTAACTTGTAGAACCAAGTGGGGCAATTAACCACAGAAATTAATAAAGTTCAGAGTCAACTTTCTTGGAAACTTCCCTCCTAACCGGAAGTGAATCTGAGGAAAAATGCTAGTGCTGTCACACTGAGAAGTGGGAAGACATTAGATGAACTAACATCATCTTCAAAAGTCACTTAAGAGGAAGATGAAGGGCTTGAGAAGGTAAATGAGGAAGAGCAAAACTCCAAAGCCCCTAAGGTAAGTATTTCTAAACCTCTTCCTAAGTATGTCACTAAGGCCTCATTCCCTAGTAGGTTGGTTAAGAAAAAGAATGATGAAATAGAAAAAAAGATCTTAGAGACCTTTAGGAGAGTGGAAGTTAACATTCCTTTATTAGATGCAATTAAGCAAGTACCTAGGTATGCCAAGTTTTTAAAGGAATTATGCACTAACAAAAGAAAGTTAAAAGGTAATGAGAAGGTTCAAATGGGAGCAAATGTGTCAGCTGTAATTAATAAGAAACTCCCAACTAAGTGTAAGGACCCTGGCACATTCACCATACCATGCACTATCGGTAACATAAGGTTTGAGAGGGCAATGTTAGATTTAGGTGCATCTATAAATGTCATGCCTTATTCCATTTACGCATCTTTGTATCTAGGTCATTTAGAGCCAACTGGTGTTATTATTCAATTGGCAGATAGATTTAATGCATACCCAAAGGGTGTTGTTGAGGATGTTTTAGTGCAGGTGTATGAGCTAGCCTTTCTGGAAGACTTCTATGTGTTGGACATGGAAGAGGATAAGTCCCCAAACTCTGCTCCTATTTTGTTGGGAAGACCATTTTTGAAGACTGCACGGACAAAAATTGATGTGCACTCAGGGACATTGACCATGGAATTTGATGGGGAATTAATCAGATTCAATATTTTTGAGGCTATGCGTTACCTGAGTGATGTGCACTCTACCTATTTGATTAATTCTTTTGATGCTTTTGATTCCTTAATTTCTGTAGCTTTTGAGTCTAATCATTTTAATGCTCTTGATACAGTATTGACTCACAGCTTAGATGTATAAGAAGAAAAGAGAGATGATGAAGGAGAGCCATGGAGCGAGGACATTCATGATATAGTAACAGCGTTGCATGAGCTCTCCTCCATTTTAGAAGGACATGAGGTTTCATATATTGAGCTACCAGTTACTAATGATGCTCCTAAACCCTTTATTGTGCAGGCACCAAAGTTGGAATTGAAGGAATTACCTGATCATCTCAAGTATATATTCTTGGGGGAGATGAACACACTTCCAGTGATAATTGCTAAGTCACTCACCCAAGAACAAGAGGAGAGATTGGTGGCTATTTTGAAGGAGCACAAGACGATCATTGGTTGGACTATCACAGACATCAAGGGTATTAGTCCCTCCATTTGCATACACAGAATCTTAATGGAGGAGGGAGCTAAACTAGTGAGAGATCCCCAGAGGAGGTTAAATCCTCCTATGATGGAAGTTGTGAAGAAGGAGATACTGAAGCTCTTAAGTGTGGGGGTGATCTACCCCATATATGACAACAAGTGGGCAAGCCCAGTCTAGTTAGTATTAAATAAATCTGGAATCACTGTGGTAAGAAATGCCAAAAATGAGCTTATTCCCACTCGGCTACAAATAGGGTGGCGTGTTTGTATAGACTATAAAAAATTAAATGCTGCCACTAGACAAGACTACTTCCCTTTACCTTTTATTGATCAAATGTTAGAAAGATTAGCTGGTCATTCTCACTATTATTTTCAGGATGGATTTCCAGGTTATAATCAAATTGCCATTGCTCCAAAAGATCAGGATAAGACCACTTTCACTTGTCCCTTTGGTACCTTTGCATATAGGTGAATGCCTTTTGGACTTTGCAATGCACCACGAACCTTTCAAAGATGTATGGTAAGCATCTTTTTTGATTATATACAGAACATTATCGAGGTCTTCATGGATGATTTTAATGTGTTTGGGGATGGATTTGAGAATTGTTTAGAGCATTTAAAATTAGTTCTAAAAAGATACAATGACACTAACCTTGTGTAGAATTGGGAAAAATGTCATTTCATGGTGGAAGAAGGTATAGTGTTAGGACATGTAATTTCTGCTAGGGGAATCGAGGTTGATAAAGCTAAGGTAGAGCTTGTGCGTTCCTTACCCCCGCCCACTAGTGTGCAGGAAATTCATTCTTTTCTTGGCCATGCAGGGTTCTACTGAAGATTCATCAAGGATTTTTCCAAGATATCTTTGCCCCTTTGCACACTTTTGAAAAAAGACGTTCCATTCCATTTTGATGATAAGTGTTTGGAAGTTTCACTAAACTCAAGGAGTTGATGACTATGGCGCCTATCATTAGGCCACCAAATTGGGATTTACCATTCGAGTTGATGTGTGATGCTAATGACTTCGCGGTAGGGGTTGTCCTAGAACAACGAGTTAATAGGGTGCCTTATGCTATTTACTATGCATCCAGGACCCTAAATGATGCTTAACTCAATTACCCTACAACTGAAAATGAACTTTTGGCTGTGGTTTTTGCTTTAGAAAAATTCAGATCATATTTAATTGGTTCTAAAGTAATTGGTTTTTCTGATCATGTAGCTTTGAAGTACTTACTTACGAAGAAGGAAATGAAGCCTAAATTACTCCGATGGATTTTGTTGCTCTAATAATTTGATTTGGAGATTAAAGACAAAAAAAAGGGAGTAAAAACTTGGTGGCATACCATTTGACTAGGTTGGTGATTGAAGAAGAAGAGATTCCTATCCAAGAGAATTCTTCGGATGAACATCTTATGGCTATTGAGATTACAATTCCTTGGTATGCTGATATTGCTAACTACTTAGCCACCAAGGACCTTCCAGAGGGCTTGACCAAAGCACAACAGGATAAACTGAGGAGTGATTGCAAGTATTACATCTAGGATGATCCTTATCTATGGAAGCATTGTGCAAATCAAGTGATTAGGAGGTGTATTCCAGATTTAGAAACTCAGTCCATACTTTCTTTCTGTCACACTTATGCATATGGAGGACATTTTGGCATGAAGAGGTGATAAGCAAATTCTTGGTCCTTTCATAAGATAAAAACTTATTTTCTTGACTAAAAACTTGTTAGACCATTTGTACCGTAAGTGCACAGGTCATTCAAGTAATACAGATACAGAGTAAGAGATCGTTCCCACGAGGACATTGGCTTCCATAGCTAAGTACCAACCAATAACTTAATTAATTCTATTCAAGAACATAAAAATAAGATAAAGTATAAATAAACTAAATCTAAACTACAAAGCAATAAAGATAAGGTTTAGAGATCTAGAGAGTCCTTCTTTACCTTTTATTTCATACTAATGACATGCAATCCTTACAAGTAACATTAATGAATTGTTAAGTTAACTTGAGAATTTGATTTAGTTAAAAGCCTATATCTAAGTCAATCAACCATAGTTTCATTTATCTAATTCACTATGTTTCCATGAGAACTAGTGCAAACTTCACTCATGAACGATCTATTCTTGTTACCAAGTGGCCTTAATACTCAAGAGGGGGGGTGAATTGAGTATGAAAACTAAGTTCGCAAATCTTTCGCAAATCGTTTGATAAACAATTTTCGTTGAAGCTAATTGATGATTAGAGATGATTGGATATAAGAGATAAACACTTTTACTTATAAATGCAATATCCAAAGGTACCAATATTCAAGCAATTCAATAAAACAGTACTCAATGTAAAGAGAAGGGTTTAGAGAAAACAAACACAATGATTTATCCTGGTTCGATCACCAATCCACTTGTGATCTACGTCCAGTCCTTAAGCAACCACTAGAGATTTTCCACTATTTCTTCAAGCTTCAATAGGTGCTTAATGACCTTTACAACCTTGAGCACTCAACACTTTGGAATACCTCACCCTTGGAGCTTGAGTCTCTTCAACTAAGGGATACCTCACCCTTTACACTTTTGGAGGGATGCCTCACCCTCTTTACAAAGCAATATAGATTGATTGAATGAAGCTCTCACTAGAGTAGATGATTACAAATTGAAGTTCTAATATGCTCTCAAAGATTATCCCACGTTTTTACAAAAAATAGAGCAAGAAATGAATTTGAGGATTGATTCACGTTTGGAAGTGTTGGTAATCAGTTTTTGGTTCACGGTCAACCTCAAATGAAGACCCAACATTGGAATTTATAAGTTTCTCAATAAATGGAGCCGTTGGAGGGTTTTAGCCATGCATTTAATGCATTTAATATAGCCGTTGGACGTTGTCAGGGTGCGTGTAATCGATTACACAACAAATGTAATCGATTACATTGTTGTTCCAACGTGTTCTTGGCTTTTTGGGCTCTGTGTAATCGATTTCATTATTGGTGTAATCGATTACATGGCTTCTGACTTTGCTTGTAATCGATTACAATATCTATGTAATCGATTACATGACTTCTGACTTGCTGTGTAATCGATTACAATATCCATGTAATCGATTACATGACTCTTTGAACGTGTTCTTGCCTTTCTGGGCTTATTGTAATCGATTACATTAATTGTGTAATCGATTATATGGCCTCTGACTTGCTTGTAATCGATTACATTGCTCATGTAATCGATTACAAGGCCTCTGTTTGCTGTGTAATCGATTACAAACTCCATGTAATCGATTACATTGGCCTTTGAACACATTTTTCAAGTCCAATAAAGATTGTAAGCTATTTCTAACACCTCAAGACATTTGATTAAACATAAATCCTTTCAAGAATGTTAGATTTAAGATTGAAACTCAAGTTTCTTGAAAAACCATGTTTAACTTTGAAATTTCCCACTTATTTTGAAATGATATATTGAAAACCCATTTGAGAAATCTTGAGAGCATTTAACATTAATGTTCTAAGTCTTATAACTAAATAAACCTCATGACTTCTTTCTTTGATCTTGATTTTTCCTTTTGCGCTTGATCTTTACTTTTGCATTTGATCTTCACTTTGGCCTTTGTTATCATAAAAAATTATTTGACATGCTTTAGGGACATAAGCATTCACATTCTCCCCTTTTTTGATGATGACAAGCTGATCATAGGAAAAAGAAAGAGTTTTTGCATTTGTATATAATAGACATTTAGGCGCAATGCTCCCCCGGAGTTTATGCATGATATTGGGTTAGATTTTGCATCTAAAAAGCTTAAGAGCTCAAAAGCTCAATAACTGCCCCGTACTCATGCAACCTTAATTACTCATGCAACCTTTAATTAGATTTCATTTCATTTTTCCTTATTCTCTCCCCCATTGGCATTATCAAAAAGACATAAGCATTTAAAGAAAAAATGGACAGCATGACAGCTATAGTTCATGATTTCCCAAATTTTTCCAGAACAAGAAATCCAAAGAGATTAATCAGTCCAATCAATTTGTCAAAAAGGCCAAACATTCAAAGAATAGAAGCAAAGCTGAAACAAGTTCATATATCATTAATCAGCATGTACAAAGTAACTTTTCACAATCAGTATAGCTAATAACCAAAAACACCAGAAATGTATACCAATGTTATATAATCAGAGTCAAAACAAAAAAAAATACAAGGTAGTCATCAAAAACATCAGGACAATGGGCCATGATCACTATCAGTAGCCTCGCTGTCACTGTCTGGATCTGCAGCAAAGTCTCCTAGATCAACGTTATCATCGCCGGGCTCAAGATCGTCCTCAGAGTCTAGAAGCTCCTTATCATCAGCAGGGATGCCAGATGGACCAGCAAAGGACAGGGGAACCGGAGAGGCAGAGGATATGGGAGGTGCAGCAGCAGCACTCGGAGGAACATGAGGTCCACCGAGGAGGGATCGAATGGAGGTAAGCTCCTGATATGAGTAGTCCATCCTCAGCTCAAGGTGATCTATCTTATGCTCTAAGTGATCCATGTGTGTGTTTACAGTAGCGCTCAGGTTTCGCATCTCTTGGAGCAGGAGGTCAAGTGTAGCTGGAGCAGGGGCAGGAGCAGGAGCAGGGGCAGGATGCTGAGCCTCTTCATCATCGTCACTATTCGGATCATGATGGATATGACTAAACGTGCCATGAGCAATGTAATGCCACCTATCATCCACTTTGTAGAGCTGGAGCTTCTTCAATGTATGCAAGCCAATTGATTGTGGTCTTTTCGAGCTGGTGTCCTTGGACTTCTCAGCTAGGGAAATGCGATAGTGCTCTAGGATGGTTGTGACCAACATAGCAAACGTGAGAGCAGAGTTCTTCTTTTTCTTTACATCCAACATATGCTCTATAATGTAGTAACCCCAGTTTATTGGCCCCCATGTGGTCATTGCCCATAAGGACACCACATCATCCTTGAGAACCTGGGAGTAATTCCCTCCCTTGGGAATCAATCCTCGGACCAAAAGGTAGTGGAGAATCCTGTTCTCCATAGTTAGGCCAGTGGCCATGATTCTTCTTTTAGGATCACTAGGGGGTAGTAGCCAGTCCTAATCAATGAGAGAAGAGCAGCCTTATGCTCAAACTCATGCCCCCAGACATTTGCATTTCCACAGAAGTTAGCTCCATCAGGAGTGAGCTTTGTTAGCCTATACCACTCAGCCATAGTTATCCTTATTTGTTACTTTTTCACTTCAGATAACAAACAATTGTCCTCAAATTTCAGGTTTGTATAAAAGACTCTCACAAGGTTTGGGTAGATAGCCTTCTCTATACTCAAGAAACCCAGCAAGCCTAAATTTTCTATGGTTCTAAAGCTCTCCAAAGGTTCACTCTCACAGAAGGTGATGGGAAGATACCTGGGAGAAAAGATCTTGCGTAGCTGAAAGTTCTTCCGGAACAACTCAGCTCGCTTCACTGTGGAGAAGTGGCGCGTGAGGTCCAGGCCAGAGATGTTGCGTGAAGCACCACCAGAGGACCCTCCAATGGCAGCCCCTGTTCTTGGGCGCTTTGAGCGATGAGAGGATTTAGCCATGTGATGAGAAGGAGTAGAGTAGGATGAGTGGTAAGTGGTTGGGGATGAATGAAGAGAGAGAGAGAGGGACGAGGTTAGGGTAGAGGAGTGGGGATAGGGTTCGTGAGAGGTGATGGTGAGATTTGGGTGAGGGATGTGAGGGGATTTGGCGGATGAAATTTGTGGAGAAAGGAGATTTTTGAGTTAAATGGAGGTGAAATGAAGGATTTTGAGGGAAGTTTGAGTGAGAAATGAGAGATTGGGAGGTTTGGGTTGCGTGGGAGCAGAGGAAGAGGACGAAGGAGATGAAGAGATTATGAGAAATAAGCTCTGCGTGCGTCAGAAACCTTTTAAAAAACCCTATGTAATCGATTACATTAGGTGTGTAATCGATTACATGCATTCTGGTGGATATGTAATCGATTACATTTTCGGTGTAATCGATTACCACGCTTCTGGGGAACCTTGTAATCGATTACATAGTTGATGTAATCGATTACCTGAGTTCTGAGTTGATTGTAATCGATTACAAAAGTTGTGTAATCGATTACATGCTTGACAGAACCTGTGTAATCGATTACAAAGGCATTGTAATCGATTACCAGCACACTTTAACTCAAATTTTGTATTCCAATCAGCATAGAATCAATTTTAATCCATTCAAATCAATTCCAAAGCAACTTAGATCAATTCAAATCATCATGCAAACATATAATCTAATCATATTATGATTCAACTCACATAATTGATCAAAATTACCATTTTTACCAAGAATTACACCATTTTTGGTGAAATTGTGAGGATGTTGAGTGGCTTGGGAGTCTTGGGCATGAAGGAGCACCTGTAAAACAACTTAGGGGAAATCTCTGACGCTCAAGTCAGTATTGGATTCAAATATGATGAAAAATTCAGAGATTATGCAGCAATATGGCATGATTATGCAGAAAAATACAAGTTAGGCACTAGTTTTATGATTATGCAAATAGTTAATTTATGCATGATTGATCCAATATACCAAGTCATTTCCTATATAGAAAAATGCTTCTTTTGCTAGGGGTTTAGTGAAAATGTCAGCTAGTTTCTTTGTGGTTTCTACAAATTCAAACATACAATCACCTTTTTGAACATGGTCTCTAATGAAATGATGTCTTATTTCAATATGTTTACTCCAAGAATGCAAAATGGGATTTTTGGACAAGTTGATTGCACTAGTATTATCACATCTTATGGGGATGTGATCAAGTTCAAGACCATAGTCCAAGAGTTGTTGTTTCATCCAAAGGATTTGAGAACAATAACTCCCAGCTGCAACATATTCAGCTTCAGCTGCAGACAATGCCACACTATTTTGCTTCTTGCTATGCCAAGAAACTAGTGAACTTCCAAGCAAGTGGCATGTCCCACTAGTGCTCTTTCTATCGATTTTGCATCCAGCAAAATCAGAATCAGAATACCCAATAAAGCTATATGAGGCACCTTTAGGGTACCATAAACCCATTTGTGATGTGCCTGTTAGATATTTCATTATTCTTTTAACAGCACTTAGGTGTGATTCTTTAGGATTAGCTTGATATCTAGCACACATGCATGCACTAAACATTATATCAGGCCTACTTGTAGTGAGATAAAGGAGTTAGCCAATCATACCTCTATATTTCGTAATTTCTACTGATTTACCTCCTTTATCCTTGTCCAAATAGCAAGAGGTGCCCATAGGAGTAGCCATATGCTTGGCATTGTCCATTCCAAACTTCTTGAGTAGCTCCTTGTAATACTTGGATTGGCTTATGAACGTTCATTCTCTTGTTTGCTTGATTTAAAGACCAAGGAAGAAGTTGAGCTCACCCATCATAAACATTTCAAACTCACTTTACTTAATATTTGAAATTTCTTTACAAAGAGAGTTGTTAGTAGCTCCAAATATGATGTCATCAATATAGATTTGAACTAGAAGTATGTCATGCATTTTATGTTTTATGAAAAAGGTAGTGTCAACTTTGCCTCTAGAAAAACCTTTTTCTAAAAGGAATTTGCTCAACCTTTCATACCAAGCTCTAGGAGCTTGTTTCAAGCTATACAAGGCTTTTTTCAGTTTCAAAACATGATTGGGCATTTCAAAATCCTCAAAACTAGGAGGTTGTTCTACATACACCTCTTCTTGTATAAACCATTTAAAAAGGCACTTTTGATATCCATTTGATAGAGTTTGAAGTCCATGATGCAAACATATGCAAGTAACATTCTAATGGCCTCTAACCTAGCTACGGGAGCATAAGTTTCTTCATAATCTATGCCTTCTTCTTGATTATATCCCTTAGCTACAAGCCTAGATTTATTTCTTATTATTAAGCCCGTTTCATCAAGTTTGTTCCTAAAGACCCATTTGGTACCAATTATAGGATGATCATTGGCACTTGGAACTAATTCCCAAACTTGATTTCTCTTAAATTGGTTTAGTTCTTCTTACATGGCCAAGATCCAATGCTCATCATTAATGACCTCATTTATGACTTTAGGTTCAACTTGAGAGATAAAGGCTAGGTGATTACATGCATCTCTAAGTGAATTTCGAGTGATTACCCCTTTTGATACATCACCTATCACCTTATCGAGAGGATGATATCTTGAAGTCCTCCATTCCTTAGGTAGATCCAAGATTTCTGAATCTTTTTCCCATGAGTGATCAAGGAGTCTCTCTTCTTGCTTCTTGGACTCTTTCTCTTGAATTTTAAAGTGCATTTTTTCTAAGATTTCTGTAACATCATCAACAAGCTCCTTTCTCGGCTCATTTGGGTTAGTTTCATCAAATGCAACATGTATGGACTCTTCTATGGTCATAGTTCATTTATTATAGACTCTAAAGGCCTTACTATGTATAGAATAGCCAATGAATATTCCCTCATCAGATTTTGCATCAAACTTTCCCAAGTTATCCTTTCCATTATTCAAAACAAAGCATTTACATCCAAAGATATGAAAATGTGACACATTTGGCTTCCTTCTTTTGTACAATTCATATAGGATTTTCTTTAAAATTGGCCTTATTAGGGCTCTATTCATAACATAACAAGCGGTGTTAACCGCATCCACCCAAAAGCACTTAGGAAGGTTGGCCTCATTGAGCATAGTTCTTGCCATTTCCTCTATAGATCGATTTTTCCTTTCTACAACACCATTTTGTTGTGGTGTTCTAGGGGCAGAAAAATTATGCTCAATACCATGTTCATTACAAAAAGTTTCAAATTCATGATTTTCAAATTCACTACCATGGTCACTTCTTATAGATGCAATACAAAAACCTTTTTCGTTTTGGATAACTTTGGCAAGTTTTCTAAATGATTGAAAAGCATCATTTTTGTGGGCCAAGAATAATGTCCATGTAAACCTAAAAAAATCATCCACAATCACTAATGCATAGTAATTCTCACCAAAGCTCATAGTTCTAGAGGGACCAAAAAGATTCATGTGCAAAAGTTATCAAGGTCTAGAAGTTGAAACCATGTTTTTAGCTATAAAAGAGACCTTTACTTGTTTTCCCTTTTGACATGCATCACAAAGTTTGTCTTTTTCAAATTTGAGCTTTGGAAGACCAATTACTAGTTCTTTAGAAACTAATTTGTTTAAGTGATCCATGTGAATGTGAGCGATTCTTCTATGCCATAACCATGAATCATTTTCTTTACTCATAAAACATTTAGCATCATTTGAGGAGATATCATTGAGACTAATCATATATATTATTGACTTTATGACCAACAAACTTATCTTGCTTATCATCCTTTCCCTCAATTATGCAACAAGAAGAATCAAATATAACTCTATTGCCTTTATCACACAAATGACTAATGCTAAGCAAATTATGTTTAAGTCCTTCAACAAGCAAAACATTATTAATAGAAAATGAAGGAATCTTACCAACTTTGCCAATTCCAAGAATCTTCCCTTTGTTGTTATCACCATATGTGACATGACCATGTTTCTTGTGTGTAAGGGAGGAGAACTTGGAGCCATCACCGGTCATGTGCTTGGAGCAACCACTATCAAGATACCAACTTGAGCTCTTGGTCTTCAAGCACACCTACAACACACATTCAAGTTTTAACCTTTGGTACCCAAATTATCTTGGGTCCTTATGTGTTAGAGTTAGGCAAGGTACCTTTAGGAACCCAAACTCTTTTTATTCCAACTTTAGTGTTTATGTTCTTTCTAACATTATAAGTTGATGCACTATGCCATTTCTTACCGTAGTGAAAACATTTAACAAAGGGATTACTTGAAGTATTTGAGGAAACGAAGAAGTTCTTATAAGATTTTTTATGGTTGTTTGGATTAAATCCCAAATCGGCTTTTTGAAACACACATTTTTGTTTCCCTAACAACACATTCAAGTTGTTTCTTCCAAAAGTGAATTTTGCAAGAGTGTTATTCAAGTCTTCAATTTCTCTTTCAAATACTTTGCGTGATGAACAAGGTAAAGATATGGATGTGTTATCATGTGAGGAACATGTCATGCATAGTGAATTAGCATCAATAAATCCTAAGGTCTCGTTTTCAATCTTAAGCTCATTTATCTCCTTACTTAAGATAGAAACTTTGTTTACCAATAAGGAAATTGTTTTGTTTGAGGACAAAACCATTTTTGTGAGCCTTAAGGATTCATCATGCAATTCTTGAAAAGCATTTTGCAATTCATCATATGAAGGTAGAGATTCTGAGTTCGAAGAAGTTACCTCAGTGTCACTCTCTTCACTTTCTTCTCCTTGAGCCATGAGACAAAGATGAGCTTCTTCATCCTCTGAATTGTCGGAGGAGCTTAAGTCATTGTCCTCCCAAGTTATGTATGCTCTCCTTCCTTTCTTTTCTTTGGAGGGCCTTTTCTCAAACTTTTTCGTCTTCTTGAGATACATAGGGCACTCCATTTTCATGTGCCTCGATTTTTCACATTCATAGCATTTTGGAGGAGTAAAGGATTCTTCTCCTTTGTGATACACTTTCTTTTAAGGAAAGGGTGGTCTTCTTTGAAATCCCTTTTTCTTTAGGAGTCTTCCAAATTTTCTCACAAGGAGACTAAGATTCTCCTCACTTAGCTCAACACTTTCAGCATCCTCTTCACCATCTTCATCATCATCTTCAATTGTAGAGGAGGTGGCTTTGAGTGCGATTCCCTTCTTCTTTTTGTCATGCTCTTCATTTTGATTGAGCCTATTCAGTTCCAACTCATGTTCTTGAAGCTTTCCGAATAAGGTGGCTAGAGACATTGTTGATAGATCTCTTGATTCCGCAATCGCTGTTACTTTGGGTTGCCAATTCCTGCTTAGACATCTCAAAACTTTGTTAATAAGATCCTCATTAGGAAATGTCTTTCCCAATGAGATAAGATGATTAACAATATGAGTAAACCTCTTTTGCATATCTTGAATACTCTCACCTTGGTTCATTCTAAATAATTCGTATTCATGAGTAAGAGTGTTTATTCGAGATCGTTTTACCTCACTAGTACCTTCATGAGTTACTTGTAGGGTATCTCACATTTCTTTTGCGGTCTTGCAATTTGACACCCTAAAGAATTCATCATACCTTAGGGATGTGGTGATAATGTTCTTGGCTTTCAAATTATATTGAACTTTCTTTTTATCATCATCGGTCCATTCATTTCTAGGTGTATTGATTTTCAAACCATCTTTAGTTTGTGTAGGAACAAAAGCACCATTTTCAACGGCGTCCCACACATCTAAATCAATAGCTTCAATGAAAATTTTCATCATTTCTTTCCAATAGGCATAACCATCCTCATTGAAATAAGGAGGTCTGTTTATAGAAGAACCTTCATTTGAAAAACTATTTGAAGCCATCACTTCTCTTGAAGCTGCTAAGCTCTTTATACAAGAGTCTAGCTCTGATACCACTTGTTACCAAGTGGCCTCAATACTGAAGAGGAAGGGTGAATTGAGTATGAAAACTAAGTTCGCAAATCTTTCGCAAATCATTTGATAAACAATTTTTGTTGAAGCTATTTGATGATTAGAGATGATTGGATATAAGAGATAAACACTTTCACTTATAAATGCAATATCCAAAGGTACCAATATTCAAGCAATTCAATAAAACAGTACTCAATGTAAAGAGAAGGGTTTAGAGAAAATAAACACAATGATTTATCCTGGTTCGATCACTAATCCACTTGTGATCTACGTCCAGTCCTCAAGCAACTGCTAGAGATTTTCCACTATTTCTTCAAGCTTCAATAGGTGCTTGATGACCTTTACAACCTTGAGCACTCAACACTTTGGGATACCTCACCCTTGGAGCTTGAGTCTCTTCAACTAAGGGATACCTCACCTTTTACACTTTTGGAGGGATGCCTTACCCTCTTTACAAAGCAATATAGATTGATTGAATGAAACTCCCACTAGAGTAGATGATTACAAATTGAAGCTCTAATATGCTCTCAAAGATTATCCCACGTTTTTACAAAAAATAGCGCAAGAAATGGATTTGAGGATTGATTCATGTTTGGAAGTATTGGTAATCAGTTTTTGGTTCAAGGTCAACCTCAAATGAAGACCCAACATTGGTATTTATAAGTTTCTCAATAAATGGAGCCGTTGGAGGGTTTTAGCCATGCATTTAATGCATTTAATATAGCCGTTGGACGTTGTCAGGGTGCGTAATCGATTACATAACAATTGTAATCGATTACATTGTTGTTCCAACGTGTTCTTGGCTTTCTGGGCTCTGTGTAATCGATTACATTATTGGTGTAATCGATTACATGGCTTCTGACTTTGCTTGTAATCGATTACAATATCCATGTAATCGATTACATGACTTCTGACTTGCTGTGTAATCGATTACAATATCCATGTAATCGATTACATGACTCTTTGAATGTGTTCTTGCCTTGGGCTTATTGTAATCAATTACATTAATTGTGTAATCGATTACATGGCCTCTGACTTACTTGTTATCGATTACATTGCTCATATAATCGATTACAAGGCCTCTGTTTGCTGTGTAATCGATTAAAAACTCCATGTAATCGATTACATTGGCCTTTGAACACAATTTTCAAGTCCAATAAAGCTTGTAAGCCATTTCTAACACCTCAAGACATTTGATTAAATATAAATCCTTTTAAGAATGTTAGATTTAAGATTGAAACTCAAGTTTCTTAAAAAATCATGTTTAACTTTGAAATTTCCCACTTATTTTGAAATGATATATTAAAAACCCATTTGAGAAATCTTGAGAGCATTTAACATTAATGTTCTAAGTCTTATAACTAAATAAACCTCTTGACTTCTTTCTTTGATCTTGATTTTTCTTTTTGCGCTTGATCTTCACTTTTGCATTTGATCTTCACTTTAGCCTTTGTTATCATCAAAAACTATTTGACATGCTTTAGGGACATAAGCATTCACATTCTCCCCCTTTTTGATGATGACAAGCTGATCATAGGAAATAGAAAGAGTTTTTGCATTTGTATATAATAGACATTTAGGCGCAATGCTCCCCCGGAGTTTATGCATGATATTGGGTTAGATTTTGCATATAAAAAGCTTAGGAGCTCAAAAGCTCAATAACTCCCTCGTACTCATGCAACCTTAATTACTCATGCAACCTTTAATTAGATTTCATTTCATTTTTCCTTATTCTCTCTCCCGTTGGCATTATCAAAAAGACATAAGCATTTACAGAAAAAATGGACAGCATAATAGCTATAGTTCATGATTTCCCAAATTTTTCCAGAACAAGAAATCCAAATAGATTAATCAGTCCAATCAATTTGTCAAAAAGGCCAAACATTCAAAGAATAGAAGCAAAGTTGAAACAAGTTCATATATCATTAATCAGCATGTACAAAGTAACTTTTCACAATCAGTATAGCCAATAACCAAAGACACCAGAAATGTATACCAATGTTATATAATCAAAGTCAAAACAAAAAAAATACAAGGTAGTCATCAAAAACATCAGGGCAATGGGCCATGATCACTATCAGTAGCCGCGTTGTCACTGTTTAGATTTGCAGCAATGTCTCTTAGATCAACGTTATCATCGCCGGGCTCAAGATCATCCTCAGAGTCTAGAAGCTCCTTATCATTAGCAGGGACACCAGATGGACCAGCAAAGGACAGGGGAACCGGAGAGGCAGAGGATGTGGGAGGTGCAGCAGCAGCACTCAGAGGAACAGGAGGTCCACCCAGGAGGGATCGAATGGAGGCAAGCTCCTGATCTAAGTAGTCCATCCTCAGCTCAAGGTGATCTATCTTTTGCTCTAAGTGATCCATGCGTGTGTTTACAGTAGCGCTCAGGTTTCGCATCTCTTGGAGCAGGAGGTCAAGTGTAGCTGGAGCAGGAGCAGGAGCAGGAGCAGGAGCAGGAGCAGGAGCAAGGGCAGGATGCTGAGCCTCTTCATCATCGTCATTATCCAGATCATGATGGATATGACCAAACATGCCATGAGCAATGTAATGCCACCTATTATCCACTTTGTAGAGCTGGAGCTTCTTCAATGTATGCAAGCCAATGGATTGTGGTCCTTTCGAGCTGGTGTCCTTGGACTCCTCAGCTAGGGAAATGCGACAGTGCTCTAGGATGGTTGTGACCAACATAGCAAACAGGAGAGCAGAGTTCTTCTTTTTCTTTACATCCAACATATGCTCTATAATGTAGTAACCCCAGTTTATTAGCCGCCCTGTGGTCATTACTCATAAGGACACCACATCATCCTTGAGAACCTGGGAGTAATTCCCTCCCCTGGGAATCAATCCTCGGACCAAAAGGTAGTGGAGAACCCTGTTCTCCATAGTTAGGCCAGTGGCCATGATTCTTCTTTTAGGATCACTAGCGGGGTAGTAGCCAGTCCTAATAAATGAGAGAAGAGCAGCCTTATGCTCAAACTCATGCCCCCAGACATTTGCATTTCCACAGAAGTTAGCTCCATCAGGAGTGAGCTTTGTTAGCCTATACCACTCAGTCATAGTTATCCTTATTTGTTGCTTTTTCACTTCAGATAACAAGCAATTGTCCTCAAATTTTAGGTTTGCATAAAAGACTCTCACAAGGTTTGGGTAGATAGCCTTCTCTATACTCAGGAAACCCAGCAAGCCTAAATTTTCTATGGTTCTAAAGCTCTCTAAAGGTTCACTCTCACAGAAGGTGATGGGAAGATACCTGGGAGAAAAGATCTTGCGTAGCTGAAAGTTCTTCCGGAATAACTCAGCTCACTTCACTGTGGAGAAGTGGCGCGTGAGGTCCAGGCTAGAGATGTTGCGTGAAGCACCACTGGAGGACCCTCCAATGGCAGCCCCTGTTCTTGGGCGCTTTGAGCGATGAGAGGATTCAGCCTTATGATGAGAAGGAGTAGAATGGGATGAGTGGTAAGTGGTTGGGGATGAATGAGTAGAGAGAGAGAGACGAGGTTAGGGCAGAGGAGTGGGGATGGGGTTCGTGAGAGGTGACGATGAGATTTGGGTGAGGGATGTGAGGGGATTTGTGAGATGGGTTTGTGGAGAAAGGAGATTTTTGAGTTAAATGGAGGTGAAATGAAGGATTTTGAGGGAAGTTTGAGTGAGAAATGAGAGATTGGGAGGTTTGGGTTGCGTGGGAGCAGAGGAGGAGGACGAAGGAGATGAAGAGGTTCTAAGAAATAAGCTCTGCGCGTGTCAGAAACCTTTTAAAAAACCCTGTGTAATCGATTACATTGGGTGTGTAATCGATTACATGCATTCTGTTGGATATGTAATCGATTACATTTTCGGTGTAATCAATTACCACGCTTCTGGGGAACCTTGTAATCGATTACATAGTTGATGTAATCGATTACCTGAGTTCTGAGTTGATTGTAATCAATTACAAAAGTTGTGTAATCGATTACATGCTTGACAGAACCTGTGTAATCGATTACAAAGGCATTGTAATCGATTACTAGCAGACTTTAACTCAGATTTTGTATTCCAATCAGCATAGAATCAATTTTAATCCATTCAAATCAGTTCTAAAGCAACTTAGATCAATTCAAATCATCATGCAAACATATAATCTAATCATATTATGATTCAACTCACATAATTGATCAAAATTACCATTTTTACCAAGAATTACACCATTTTTGGTGAAATTGTGAGGATGTTGAGTGGCTTGGGAGTCTTGGGCATGAGGGAGCACCTGTAAAACAACTTAGGGGAAATCTCCGATGCTCAAGTCAGTATTGGATTCAAATATGATGAAAAATTCAGAGATTGTGCAGCAATATGGCATGATTATGCAGAAAAATACAAGTTAGGCGCTAGTTTTATGATTATGCAAATAGTTAATTTATGCATGATTGATCCAATACACCAAGTTCATTTCTTATATAGAAAAATGCTTCTTTTGCTAGGGGTTTAGTGAAAATGTCAGCTAGTTGCTTTGTGGTTTCTACAAATTCAAGCATACAATCACCCTTTTGAACATGGTCTCTAATGAAATGATGTCTTATTTCAATATGTTTAGTCTTGGAATGCAAAATGGGATTTTTGGACAAGTTGATTGCACTAGTATAATCACATCTTATGGGGATGTGATCAAGCTCAAGACTATAGTCCAAGAGTTGTTGTTTCATCCAAATGATTTGAGAACAATAACTCCCAGCTGCAACATATTCAGCTTCACCTGTAGACAATGCCACACTATTTTGCTTCTTGCTATGCCAAGAAACTAGTGAGCTTCCAAGCAAGTGGCATGTCCCACTAGTGCTCTTTCTATCCATTTTGCATCCAGCAAAATCAGAATCGGAATACCCAATAAGCTACATGAGGCACCTTTAGGGTACCATAAACCCATTTGTGATGTGCCTATTAGATATTTCATTATTCTTTTAACAGCACTTAGGTGTGATTCTTTAGGATTAGCTTGATATCTAGCACACATGCATACACTAAACATTATATCAGGCCTACTTGCAGTTAGATAAAGGAGTGAGCCAATCATACCTCTATATTTCATAATTTCTACTGATTTACCTCCTTCATCCTTGTCCAAATAGTAAGAGGTGCCCATTGGAGTAGCCATATGCTTGGCATTGTCCATTCCAAACATCTTGAGCAGCTTCTTGCAATACTTGGATTGGCTTATGAACGTTCCTTCTCTTGTTTGCTTGATTTGGAGACCAAGGAAGAAGTTGAGCTCACCCATCATAGACATTTCAAACTCATTTTGCATAATATTTGAAATTTCTTCACAAAGAGAGTTATTAGTACCTCCAAATATGATGTCATCAACATAGATTTGAACTAGAAGTATGTCATGCATTTTATGTTTTAAGAAAAGGGTAGCGTCAACTTTGCCTTTAGAAAAACCTTTCTCTAAAAGGAATTTGCTCAACTTTTCATACCAAGCTCTAGGAGCTTGTTTCAAGCCATACAAGGCTTTTTTCAGTTTAAAAACATGGTTGGGTATTTCAAAATCCTCAAAACCAGGAGGTTATTCTACATACACCTCTTCTTGTATAAAACCATTTAAAAAGGCACTTTTGACATCAATTTGATAGAGTTTGAAATCCATGATGCAAGCATATGCAAGTAACATTCTAATGGCCTCTAACCTAGCTACGGGAGCATAAGTTTCTTCATAGTCTATGCCTTCTTCTTGATTATAACCCTTAGCTACAAGCCTAACTTTATTTCTTATTATTAAGCCCGTTTCTTCAAGTTTGTTCCTAAAGACCAATTTGGTGCCAATTATAGGATGATCATTGGGCCTTGGAACTAATTCCCAAATTTGATTTCTCTTAAATTGGTTTAGTTCTTCTTGCATGGCCAAGATCCAATGCTCATCATTAATGGCCTCATTTATGTCTTTAGGTTCAACTTGAGAGACAAAGGCTAGGTGATTACATGCATCTCTAAGTGAGTTTCGAGTGATTACCCCTTTTGATACATCACCTATCACCTTGTCGAGAGGATGATATCTTGAAGTCCTCCATTTCTTGGGTAGATCCAAGATTTCTGAATCTTTTTGCCATGAGTGATCAAGGAGTCTCTCTTCTTACTTCTTGGACTCTTTCTCTTGATTTTCCAAGTGCTTTTTTTCCAAGATTTCTGCAACATCATCAACAAGCTCCTTTCTCGGCTCATTTGTGTTAGTTTCATCAAATGCAACATGTATGGACTCTTCTATGGTCATCGTTCGTTTATTATAAACTCTAAAGGCCTTACTATATATAGAATAGCCAATGAATATTCTCTCATCAGATTTTGCATCAAACTTTCCCAAGTTATCCTTTCCATTATTCAAAACAAAGCATTTACATCCAAAGACATGAAAATGTGACACATTTGACTTCCTTCCTTTGTACAATTCATATGGGGTTTTCTTTAAAATTGGCCTTATTAGGGCTCTATTCATAACATAACAAGCGATGTTAACCGCATCCGCCCAAAAGTACTTAGGAAGGTTGGCCTCATTGAGCATAGTTCTTGCTATTTCCTCTAAAGATCGATTTTTCCTTTCTACAACACCATTTTGTTGTGGTGTTCTAGGGGCAGAAAAATTATGCTCAATGCCATGTTCATCACAAAAAGTTTCAAATTCATGATTTTTAAATTCACTACCATGATCACTTCTTATAGATGCAATACAAAAACCTTTTTCGTTTTAGATAACTTTGGTAAGCTTTCTAAATGATTGAAAAGCATCATTTTTGTGGGCCAAGAATAATGTCCATGTAAACCTAGAAAAATCATCCATAATCACTAATGCATAGTAATTCTCACCAAAGCTCATAGTTCTAGAGGGACCAAAAAGATTCATGTGCAAAAGTTGTAAAGGTCTAGAAGTTGAAACCATGTTTTTAGCTTTAAAAGAGGCCTTTACTTGTTTTCCCTTTTGACATGCATCACAAAGTTTGTCTTTTTCAAATTTGAGCTGTGGAAGACCAATTACTAGTTCTTTAGAAACTAATTTGTTTAAGTGATCCATGTGAATGTGAGCGATTCTTCTATGCCATAACCATGAATCATTTTCTTTACTCATAAAGCATTTAGCATCATTTGAGGAGATATCATCGAGACTAATCATATATATATTGTTGACTCTATGACCAACAAACTTAACTTGCTTATCATCCTTTCCCTAAATTATGCAACAAGAAGAATCAAATATAACTCTATTGCCTTTATCACACAATTGACTAATGCTAAGCAAATTATGTTTAAGTCTTTCAACAAGCAAAACATTATTAATAGATAATGAAGGAATCCTACCAACTTTGCCAATTCCAAGAATCTTCCCTTTGTTTTTATCACCATATGTGACATGACCATGTTTCTTATGTGTAAGGGAGGAGAACTTGGAGCCATTACCGGTCATGTGCTTGGAGCAACCACTTTCAAGATACCAACTTGAGCTCTTGGTCTTGAAGTACACCTACAACACACATTCAAGTTTTAACCTTTGGTACCCAAATTGTCTTGGGTCCTTATGTGTTAAAGTTAGGCATGGTGCCTTTAGGAACCCAAACTCTTTTTATTCTAACTTTAGTGTTTATGTTCTTTCTAACATTGCAAGTTGATGCACTATGCCCTTTCTTACCGCAGTGAAAACATTTAACAAAGGGACTACTTGAAGTATTTGAGGAAACAAAGAAGTTCTTATAAGATTTTTGATGGTTGTTTGGATTAAATCCCAAACCGGCTTTTTGAAACACACATTTTTATTTCCCTAACAACACATTCAAGTTGTCTTTTCCAAAAGTGAATTTTGCAAGAGTGTTGTTCAAGTCTTCAATTTCTTTTTCAAATACTTTGTATGATGAATAAGGTAAAGATATGGATGTGTTATCATGTGAGGAACATGTCATGCATAGTGAATTAGCATCAATAAGTCCTAAGGTCTCGTTTTCAATCTTAAGCTCATTTATCTCCTTACTTAAGATAGAAACTTTGTTTACCAATAAGGAAATTATTTTGTTAGAGGACAAAACTATTTTTGTGAGCCTTAAGGATTCATCATACAATTCTTGAAAGGCATCTTGCAATTCATCATATGAAGGTAGAGATTCTGAGTTAGAAGAAGTTACCTCGGTGTCACTCTCTTTACTTTCTTCTTCATGAGCCATGAGACAAAGATGAGCTTCTTCATCCTCTGAATTGTCAGAGGAGTTTAAGTCATTGTCCTCCCAAGCTATGTAAGCTCTCTTTCCTTTCTTTTCTTTGGAGGGCCTTTTCTCAAACTTTTCCGTCTTCTTGAGATACATAGGGCACTCCATTTTCATGTGCCCCGGTTTTCTACATTCATAGCATTTTGGAGGAGTAGAGGATCCTTCTCCTTTATGATACACTTTCTTTTGAGGAAAGGCTGGTCTTCTTTGAAATCCTTTTTTCTTTAGGAATCTTCCAAATTTTCTCACAAGGAGACTAAGATTCTCCTCACTTAGCTCAACACTTTCAGCATCCTCTTCACCATCTTCATCATCATCTTTAATTATAGAGGAGGTGGCTTTGAGTGCGATTCCCTTCTTCTTTTTGTCATGCTCTTCATTTTGATTGAGCCTATTTAGTTCCAACTCATGTTCTTGAAGCTTTCCGAATAAGGTGGCTAGAGACATTGTTAATAGATCTCTTGATTCCGCAATCGCCGTTACTTTGGGTTGCCAATTCCTGCTTAGACATCTCAAGACTTTGTTAATAAGATCCTCATTAGGAAATGTCTTTCCCAGTGAGATAAGATGATTAACAATATGAGTAAACCTCTTTTGCATATCTTGAATACTCTCACCTTGGTTCATTCTAAATAATTCGTATTCATGAGTAAGAGTGTTTATTCGAGATCGTTTTACCTCACTAGTACCTTCATGAGTTACTTGTAGGGTATCCCACATTTCTTTTGCGGTCTTGCAATTTGACACCCTAAAGAATTCATCATACCCCAGGGATGTGGTGATGATGTTCTTGGCTTTCAAATTATATTGAACCTTCTTTTTATCATCATCGGTCCATTCATTTCTAGGTGTATTGATTTTTACACCATCTTTAGTTTGTGTAGGAACAAAAGCACCATTTTCAACGGCGTCCCACATATCTAAATCAATAGCTTCAATGAAAATTTTCATCCTTTCTTTCCAATAGGCATAACCATCCCCATTGAAATAAGGAGGTCTGTTTATAGAAGAACCTTCATTTGAAAAACTATTTGAAGCCATCACTTCTCTTGAAGCTGCTAAGCTTTTTATACAAGAGTCTAGCTCTGATACCACTTGTTACCAAGTGGCCTCAATACTTAAGAGGGGGGGTGAATTGAGTATGAAAACTAAGTTCACAAATCTTTCACAAATCGTTTGATAAATAATTTTCGTTCAAGCTAATTGATGATTAGAGATGATTGGATATATGAGATAAACACTTTCATTTATAAATGCAATATCCAAAGGTACCAATATTCAAGCAATTCAATAAAACAGTACTCAATGTAAAGAGAAGGGTTTAGAGAAAACAAACACAATGATTTATCCTGGTTCGATCACCAATCCACTTGTGATCTACGTCTAATCCTCAAGCAAACGCTAGAGATTTTCCACTATTTCTTCAAGTTTCAATAGGTGCTTGATGACATTTACAACCTTGAGCACTCAACACTTTGGGATACCTCACCCTTGGAGCTTGAGTCTCTTCAACTAAGGGATACCTCACCCTTTACACTTTTGGAGGGATGCCTCACCCTCTTTACAAAGCAATATAGATTGATTGAATGAAGCTCTCACTAGAGTAGATGATTACAAATTGAAACACTAATATGCTCTCAAAGATTATCCCACGTTTTTACAAAAAACAGAGCAAGAAATGGATTTGAGGATTGATTCACGCTTGGAAGTATTGGTAATCAGTGTTTAGCTCAAGGTCAACCTCAAATGAAGACCCAATTTTAGTATTTTTAAGTTTCTCAATAAATGGAGCCGTTGGAGGGTTTTAGCCATGCATTTAATGCATTTAATATTACCGTTGGACGTTGTCAGGGTGCGTGTAATCGATTACACAACAAATGTAATCGATTACATTGTTGTTCTAATGTGTTCTTGGCTTTCTGGGCTCTGTGTAATCGATTACATTATTAGTGTAATCGATTACATGGCTTCTGACTTTGCTTGTAATCGATTACAATATCCATGTAATCGATTACATGACTTCTGACTTGCTGTGTAATCGATTACATGACTCTTTGAACGTGTTCTTGCCTTTCTAGGCTTATTGTAATCAATTACATTAATTGTGTAATCGATTACATGGCCTCTGACTTGCTTGTAATCGATTACAAACTCCATGTAATCGATTACATTGGCCTTTGAATATATTTTTCAAGTCCAATAAAGCTTGTAAGCCATTTCTAACACCTCAAGACATTTGATTAAATATAAATCCTTTTAAGAATGTTAGATTTAAGATTGAAACTCAAGTTTCTTGAAAAACCATGTTTAACTTTGAAATTTCCCACTTATTTTGAAATGATATATTGAAAACCCATTTGAGAAATCTTGAGAGCATTTAACATTAATATTCTAAGTCTTATAACTAAATAAGCCTCTTGACTTCTTTCTTTGATCTTGATTTTTCTTTTTGCGCTTGATCTTCACTTTTGCATTTGATTTTCACTTTGGCCTTTGTTATCATCAAAAACTATTTGACATGCTTTAGGGACATAAGCATTCACAATTCTTAATCTCATACTATGCATGACTAAAAGGTATATTTCTATCCAGTTAGTAAATCAACTTATCCAAGCCAATTTCATCGAATATGCATCAACCATACATTAGATCTAAAATCTAAATTCCTATGTCTAGGTTCATCAGATTTCAACAAATAAATCAAAAGTTGATCAAATAATCAAAAGTATTAAGAACTATATGATTGAACATAATCAAACATCAATATGTACTCAAAAGATTACAAAATCATTAATAGTTATAGGATGATCCAAAGAAAACCCTAAATACAGCCTAACTAATCATTGAACATGAAAATATACATCAAAAATAATGTTCAAGAGATAAAGAAGAGAAGGAAAATCATAAGGAGAAAGGAGAAATCTCATGGATATCATCTTTCATGCTTGAATCTCCTTCCATAAAGAAGATGGCCTCCAACCTTGGCTCCCCTAGCCTCCTCAGCCTCCAAAACGTAAATTCTAGCCGCAACTTCTCTAAACTAAGTAAAGCCTTAACTAAAATTTAATAAAATAGTATTTATAGGTGTAGAAAAATAGGGGACACCACGGGCATTAAACACACCACGCCACGGTGCACGTACAATTAGGTTACAGATGCCGTGGCATCCAGTTCTCAACGTCGCAACGCTCTAGATATTTAGGTAACCTACACCGCGACATTTACTTCCTTGCGCCGCGGCGCTTTATACTGATGCAGGGGAATACACCAACGCCGTGGCATTAACATGCCCACATCGAGACGTTGCTTGCTGAGATGCAAATTTGGCTTCCTCTTCCACTTTTAGCTTAAATACTCTATACATCATCTTGTTTGAAGCCTTTCTTAATATAGAGAAATCACCAAATCAATAACAGATACAAATTTACTCAATCACTTATCAAATAAGCACAATTTGCTTAATATCACATAGGAAGGCATCAGATTAGAATATAACAAATATAAGCTTGAAACCTTCCAAATATATATTATACACAAGAACTAAGCATTCTTTAAAGCACAAAGATAAGACACAAATAACTACATTTTATGAAGTTATCATACTCCCAAACTTACATTTTGCTAGTCCTCGAGCAAAACAAAATAGGACTAAGTAAATTTTCAACATGCATTTAGCATTTATCAAATTTCAATCTTGTTTTCTTACTTATTAAACCACAGCCAGTGAATAATGATTGCATCAGTCTTTAAAATGTACTAATGCCTCAAAATCAGCTCCACATATATATAATCCTTCACATGCTAACAATCTAGGCATCCTTCATGCAATCCACATTTTCCCACAAACATGCAAGATAAACTTCTACTAGTCAAGTCATACATATCCGGATAAGTTTATAAACTTACATGTATATAAATCATAAAATCCACAAAATTTTAATCTAACTCTCTCTCCACTAATGTAAATCACACAAAATTGAGGATCAAAAGGGACTTAAATAACTTGTAATGTTAGGCCAATGGTAATGGGTTAAAGAACAGAAAAGATAGGATATAACACAAACATTAAGAAACATAAACATGGTATTTCAAGTCATGAGCCACTAACTGATATTAGCAGGGTATTCCACAGTGAAAGTAGAAAACTCGCCAGAACCATTTTGATGCTTTTCAAACTTTTCTTTTCTTAAACTTTGCTTTTCTTTTTTTTTTCTTTTTCTTTTCATTTTTTTCTTTTATTTTGCAAAGCAATGCTTTTTTTTCTTTGACTGCATCTGGTTCCTTCAGCTTATTTTATATTGAATATTCATTAACACCCCTAATCAATAGACTCACTTCAAGAAATAATATATTATGTACTCAACAAACATTAAGGATAGGAAGAAAATGCAATGCTTTCACATGCATTAGAATGGTTAACAGGTTAACGAACATAATGATTATGAAAAACAAATAAGGCCAAACATATAAGGCTTCAAAAAGGGACCTATGATAAAATAATTCAGGAAAGCTTGAAAAGCTCAATCGGCCCAAACAATGCCCTAATCATTTTCTCAATAATGCATAACCTAGGATTTCGCCTCAAGAGAGTTGAAAAATAATTTTTAGGATAATTGAATTTTCTACATGTACATCCATACACATTCTCTAGACATGCACTCTTATCATTTTCAAAGTTACACTTGCATCTAAGTGAAATGTAAATCATGAATAAAAAATAACTAAACTGTTCCACACACTTCAAGATCATATATGGTTTCACTAAAAAGTGAGCAAATAGCAACCTTTCTTATCAATGAACAACCATAACAACACAAGCATTTTTGCAGCATATCATACATTCAAATAAATTCAACTTTTTCAATCCAAGTATGCATAACATCTTTTGCATAATATTAAAAATTGAAATTTCTTTTTCAAACCCATTAGTAATAGTCAAAGAAATAGAAAATCATGGAAACATGGTGGCTATCACAACTGCATACAGTAAACATCATCACATGCATAGTTAATACATCATAACATCCAAAGCATGTAATGATACTCCCTCAAACCAAAGTGAGACAAAGTCCTCACTTTCATTGGCACATTAGGTACCTAAACTTTTCAAATTAAGCACACTGTTAATCTAAGCATACTAAAACCTAGAAAAACATGAAAAATAAAAGAAATATGTACAAAACATAGCACAACGCCGCGACATATAGTGGTTTCTATTGGCCTACAATTTTAAGGATGCTTACAACTTCTGTAAGTCTTGTGACCACTGTCAAAGAATAGGTAACATTGGTCCTAGAAATCAAATGCCTCAGACTGCGATAATTCTTGTGGAAATCTTTGATGTTTAGGGCTGACTTTATGGGACCATTCCTTTCTTCATTTGGTTTCTCGTACATTCTTCTAGTTGTTGATTATGTTTCCAAATAGGTGGAAGCTAAGGCCACCAAAATTGATGACTCTAAAATTGTGGATTTTTTGAAGTCTAACATTTTTTCCAGGTTTGAAACTCCAAGGGCCATCATTAGTGATCAACGGACCCACTTTTACAATAGAACTTTTGAGGCTCTCTTGAAGAAATATGGTGTGGTGCACTAGACTTTCACTCCCTACCATCCATAGAAAAATGGATAGACTGAAGTATCCAATTGGGAAATCAAGTCCATCCTTGAAAAAATAGTGGATCCAACGCATAAGGATTGGAGTACTAGACTTGATAATGCATTATGGGCTTATAGGACTGCATATAAGACCCCCATTGGCATGTCACCATTTTGGTTGGTGTATGGGAAGCCTTGTTATTTACCAGTGGAGTTGGAGCATCGATCTTATTGGGCTATTAAGCAAGTCAACCTGGATTTGGAGGGTACTGGAAAACAGAGGAAGCTTCAATTATAGGAGTTGGAAGAATTGAGGAATGAAGCCTTTGAGAGTGCACTTACTTATAAGGCAAAAACCGAGGCATTCCATGACCAAATGATTTCCAAGAAGAGCTTTAACAAAGGACAAAGAGTGCTGCTTTACCAATCCAGACTCAAAATGTTTTTAGGCAAACTACGTTCTATATGGATTGGACCATTTGTGGTGACAAATGTTTTTCCTTCCATGAGGCATTTGGAAAAACATTCAAGGTCAATGGACACCGTCTCAAGCCTTACCATAAGCTTCTGGACAGTGCAGAAGTGGAAGAGATGACTCTTCTCCATCCAAATTATGAAAAACACTAAGGAGTGTCACAATGTCGGGATGAGGACAATAAACCAAGCACTTATTGGGAGGCAACCTAACCACATTTGCTTTCTTTAGCCCTTTTATCTTATGTTTAATTATTGTTTCTTGATTAGTTTTGTAGGTAACATAGATCTAGATGAGTTTCTTGAATAATTGTATATGAATCTTTAGAAATCCTTATGTGTTGGAAAGCTAGATTTGTGCTTGAATGCATCATCTAATTGTTTGATGAATGTATGGAGCCCTTATAAGAATTTAGGTGGATGAGAGACTTTAAAAGTTAGTCATTCTATGGGGTGTTAGTGTGGTTTTCTGGGTTGCTAAGTTAGTGGAAAACATGGGGAAGAGTGTGTTTCAGGACACACCCTATGTCCTCAACCATCTGTAGCTTCTAGTGCTCACTGAGAATTATAAGGGGCCGTGTCATCAGACACGACCCATGTCCCTATGACAGAAGCCTTTGTCTTTCATAGAGAGGAACACGGGGTGGGCTGTGTCACTTGTTTTCGTGGAAAAGGGGGGCATGTCCCTTCCAGAGATAAACACTGGGTGGGCTGTGTCAAATTACACGTCCCGTGTTTGTGTGCCAACAGCCCTGTCTCTTACAGAGAAGTACACCATGTCCGTGTTGACGCACCAGAGGGTAACACCCTCATTTAGGGTTTCTTTTCCCCAATTTTACCTCCCCTGCGCAGCCCTCTTCTACTTTCACTGATTTCTCCCATTCTCCTATTCTCCACTCTTCCCTTAACTTTCTCCATTTCTGTCCCAAGGGTTCTAAGCCAATTCCCCACTCCCCTTCGTAACCCCTCTTCCATTACTACCACCATTCACGTCCCCTTTTCACCATAACCACCCTAACTTTCATCGATTTCACCAAAGGTCCCGTCTCTTCCCTCTCCCATTCCCATTTCCTAATTTATGTCCAAACCCCTACACCCCCTCTTTTACTTTCTTCTCATTCAGCACGGCTCACCATGCCTCCAAAAAAGTGCATGAAGATACAAGCAAGGTAGGAGGTCACACCTCCCCTTCCACCATAGGTACCTGTTCATCCTATTGATAGGAAAGATATAGTTGCCACTAGGTTTTTAGATGGGGATACCTTAAGGGCTCTTGGTTTGTATGATGAGGTCTTTACCTTATTGGGTAGAATAGGATAGGTCGACTTTGCAAATTTATGTAGGCCTACCTATGCTGATTTGACTTGTGAATTTATTTCTACTTTTGATTGTAAGCTGTTCCCTTTGAGTGACCAAGCTGAGTGGCCTAGTGAGATCACCTTTAAGCTTCTAGGAACTCCCCACACATTAGACATTCACTAGTTTAGTGCTATATTTGGCTTTCTTGTGGGGCACAATTGTTTGCCCCATGATTTTAGTCCAAAAAATGTTTGGTCTACTTTGACTATGGCCGGGTCTGGTCGTTATGATCCCAAATCCTCTAAGGCCTCCAAACTCTGATCCCTTGCCCATAGTTACCTTCAAAAATGGTTAGCTAATACCATTTGTGCTAGGAGAGAAAGTCAGGGAACCCTTAGTAGGTCTGAATTATTTTTTCTTCATTGTATAGTCACTGGGGCCCCAGTGAATGGGAGTTATTGGCTATATAACCACTTTAAACATGTCGGGGCCACTAAGGCTGGTCGTATCTTAATTGGTGGTTATATCACTATTATCACTGAGCACTGTGGCATTGATATGGATTTGCTCATGGAGGAGAATCTTGTGAAGAGTTCTAGTGCTGTTGATGGGACCATTCTGGTAACCATGGGCTTGTGTGTGAACCAGAATGGTGCCTTACTTTTGGTTGGAGCTGATGGCGAGGTCTTACCCAGAAGAGCTCCACCGCCTAAGCCCTAGGAGCACGAGGCAACCCCCATACCCCCAGCGTATGCTTCTCAGTTTGTAGTAGAGGTAGGTCCATCATCTTCTCGAGTTGCTTCTTATGATGACGTCCTAGGCCGTTTTGATTGTTTGGAGTTGGATCATGCCACTCGATTCCAACAATTAAACGACTGATTCTAGGCATTGGATGACTTCACTACTCGAAGGATGGATAGCATCGACAACAAATTAGATGCTTTGCTTTACAGATTGCCTTTCCTCCTCCCCCATCTTAATGTATTTCCCTTGTATTTTGGGCCGTTGTTCTTTTGGGATTCTGATTTGCTTTTATATGGATATTTTGGCATTGTATTGGATCCTTGTTTAGACTACGAATTTTGATTAATGGTTATGGATCTGATTTCTTACTGTTTTTGCTATGCACTGCTGATTTTCTCTGATTTATTTATGTGTATATGTTGACATTAAAGACAATGTCTAGTTTAAGTGTGGGGGGTCATGTTCTTAATTGCATATCTAGTGAATATTGTTCCAATGGGTTTTTAAAGTGATTTGAATGGTGAGTAAAGGATCCAATTTTTTTTATCTAATTTGATAAGTTTTTAAGCATGAAGGAATAGATTTTCTTGAATTCAAATTTGTTGAGTATGGTTTTGAAAAATTTAGGGGTTTATTCAAAAGTAATAAGTTAAAACCTAAGTGAGATTTTGGGCCTTGATGTGAATGACTAATTTTAGGTCATTTTAATTCTTTGTTGTGTGGTTCCACTCATGATTATGTGTCCTTCAGAACTTGGTTTGACTCTCTTTTAAGTTGCAAAAGACCACTGCATATTTTTAAAATGAAAAAGGCATTTCTTTCTAATGGCTGCTGGCCAAATAACCATCCTTGCATTTTTATCCATTGTTCACCCCCTTTGAGCCTAATTAACTTTTTCTTTCTTTAAAGCTCAATACAAACCTAAAGGCAAAAAACCATTATGCTACCCTACCTTAGGGAGTAGAAGAGCTTAATGATTGTGTTGAGAATTGGTCTTGAATAAGTGTGGGGGATTCAACAATATGTTTGCCTAGCTATGTATACATATAAGAAAATAAATATTGGAAAAAAAAGTTGCTTGGATGGGATAGAAAAGAGAGAGAGAGAGAGAGAGAGAGAGAGAGAGAGAGAGAGAGAACTCCAAAGTGAGAAAGAAAGAAATGAAGAAAAAAAGGAAAAATTTGACTGTTGTATGGAGAAAGGGCAAGAAAAAAGAAAGGATGCAAAAAGAAAATTGAGGTTGAAGAGTGCTTGGGTGACTTTTATTGTAATGATTGAATATATTCCCATTTGCTCTTCTAATTCCTATGATTTAGCTTTGTTTATCCTTAATGTATCCTACCTTGACCTTGACCTCATTATAACCTAAATAAAGACCTTTTGATCTTTGTGCGCATGTGGCTTAAGTGGTGGAGAAGTAGAGGCTTGCTAAGTTTATGGTAGGGCATATTTTCATCAGTAGGTTGAGAGTAAATACAAGCCCAAGACACTTGAGTGGAAGAATATACCAGTGAGGACTTATCCTGTTGATTTAATCCTAATATTTGATTGACTTTACTTGCTGATTTGAATTGTTGAGGGAGGAAATTCCTAATTGCTTAGATTCCTTGGAAAGACTAAGAGGTGTTGGTCTTTACTCATTATTCTGCACTTTCATTGCCTATTGAGACACATATGCTTGATTATATGTTTTTGCCTAGGAGAGCAAAAGGCTAAGTGTGGGGGTATTTGATATATTGATTATTTCTATATCTTGAATACCCTGTCTTTGATCTAATTGGACTTCATATATGCTTAATTGTTAACTTTTAGCGAAGTTTCTAGATATGAAGCCTAATCGAAGTCTTGTTGTGACACTTTGCTTAAGTATGTTTGTAAGCACTCATAATTGCATTGTGTTTTTTAGAGATCTTTGAGTATCTCAGTCCATTGGATTCAAACCAAGCTTAGTATTCACTTGAGGAGAGAGCTAAGGAGTTAAGGAGATCAATATCATCCCTTAGAAGCAAAGAGAGAAGATTATATATGAAGAATCAGGGTGAACATGAAAGAACTAAGTGACACGGCCCGTGTCATCAGACACTAGGGGGGCTATGTCCTTCTCTGGTATCTCAAGAAGGATTAAAATCTAAATGTACTAAGTGACACGGCCCGTGTTAATAAACACCAGGGGGCCATGTCCTTCTCTAGCATCATAAATTGGGATTAGTTCTGAATTTACCCAAAGACACGGCCCGTGTCTCGAGACACGGGGTAGGCCGTGTTTCTCTTTGACTTTCAATTTTCTGGCATTTCAACTGGCAGACTCAGACACGGGGTGGGCCGTGTCATATGACACGGCTAGTGTTTACTGATAATCATATATTTGATACATTAATAAACTCTCATTTTCAGTCATTTACACTCTTCATGTACTTAATTGATTGATTTTGGTTATGTTTTGTAATTTTGGACTCAAATTGGACTTAATTGAATTTTTCAGCATGATTTACGTCTTACACTGTTTCTGCATTTGGACCATATCTTGGGTTGTAGGTGGTCGTTGATAATAATATATTTTATGCATTTTATAATCCTCTCATTGGCATTCTTAAGGTTTAATTAGGCTTAATTATGTTAGTTTTGTCATATTCTATGATATTGAGCTAAATTGGATCATTGAAGGAATTATTGCATGAATTAGCCTTAATTTATCTCCTTGATAGTGTTTAGTAAACTGGCTATAACTTGAGTTTCAAATATCTTGTTGATATGATTCTGGTCTTGTAGGAAATCTAAGACAATTTCCTACAACTTTCATGAAGACCTCAAAGGCCTAATCACACAATTGGATAACTCAAATTAGAGTTGAAGCAAGAACTAGGGTGCTAATCTTGACAGCTTGACCTATGTATACTATTCATAACATATTTCGAGTGATAGGATGTCAAATAGGCTGAAATTTTGATGATTGATAGTTAAGATCCAAATCTACAACGTTCATGTTGAACATTTTTCTAGAATCTAAGGTCTAATGGGTCATATTGGGCTTAGAAATCAAAACAGAGGAGTTATCACTGGGCCAGAGCAGTATGCAGTAATAAGACCATATCTTGAGTTGTAGAAATGATTTTTGACCTAAACTAATGGCATTTAAAAGCTAAGATCCAGGCTTAAAACTTTGGTGAATACCACATTTCTCAGAAATGACGAATGCAATGACTTCAGAGCTAAATGATTTCAGAGACAAAGAATCTCCATAATTTTCCACTCATCAAAAGTCATTTGGCATTTTCCACTCATTTTCCACTCACCCATGACTCAGCCCCATTGTCATTTTGTATCCCTAATCCTCTATAAAAGGCACCATTGATAGATCATTTGAGGGGTTTTGGTCCTAGAGGCCAAGATCATGCTATTGTGTTGTTTGTAGTCTTTCTTGTGTTCTAAATTGAAGTCATGTTCTTCTTTTTCTTCTTCTCTCTTCCTTTCTTCTTATCTATGAGTAACTAAGTTTCATTTTGCTTGGGTGAAAAGGTAGAGCTCTTGGTAATAAGTTAAGGTTATATTAATTTCTCTCTTGTGCTTAAATGATATAATGTCAAGTAGCCATTATATTTATTGTATTTTATTTCCAATCAATTTAGAAACCCTCCTTGTAAAGTGGAGTTCTTGATTTGTTGTAGACAAGAGATTGACACAATAAATGCTTGAACTCATTTACAAGTATTGGTGTTAGAAACTCTTATTGTAAGTGGAGATCTTGATTTATTGTAGACAAGAGATTGACACAATGAATGCTTGAACCCATTTACAAGTGTTGAAGTTAGTGGATAATTAAAGGAACCATAATATAACTATAATAACTTTTAAAGAACTTTGAATGTTGTATTTTTCGATTGGAACCTCCGTTATGTGTGGATTCTAATTGAGTTATAAAAGAATTAATCTCGTCCTTAATTTATTTACCAAGAGTGGATCTCCTAGCCCAAGCAATTCCTTTTTACTTGTGAACAATTTTATTTATCATCTTTATTTTTGTGGTAAATCTTTTCCTTACCTTAACAAATTTTTTTTCATCAATTCCCTGTGGATCGACCTTGGACTCTCGAGAATTTATTACTTGAGACAACCTGCACTTGGATTTGTAACTTTTAATCCGCATCATCTGCGAATCAAGAAATCAGTTTCAAATTTTAATGAAGAATTAGGTTTCCAAAGGTTTATATAAGGGTGTTTAGGGTTCCATGTAACACCCCAAAAATTATATGTTTCATGATAAATAGTCATTTTATAATATTTGTGATTTTTATGAATTTTTCTGGATTTTCTAGAACTATTGATTATTTTAATATATTTTTTGATTTGCGTACACGCTGAGCCGAGCCGAGAAAATGAAATATTTTCCCCGAGGCTGGTAAACCTTAAACTGTGGAAATGTCGACAGGAGATCTTACTAAACTCGAGGCCAGATACAGTTTACGAGGTTTACGTTTTTCAATATTTTATCTAATAAATAAAATCGCAGTACATTCTGTTAAATAAAAATTTTACAGTACGCTCTATTATCCATTGGACAATACATATTGACTTTATAAACTGTAATAATTGTCCATTGGGTAATAGCTTGTAGTAAAAATCCTTATCACCTTAACTAGAAATCTACTTTATATCCCATCAAGTTGACTTTTGCAAAAAGCTAACAAAGCTTCTCAAGGAAGCTTTGCACCAAGCTTCTAGAGGAAGCTTCCCTCCTTCTCTTTCCCATGTTGCCCCACGGCAATGTGGAGGGAAATGTGACAAATTTTGTCATATTTTCACTAATATCACATATTCTTTTCACATTTCAAAAACCCCAAACACTTTTCTAACACTTTCTCTCTCTACACTTCTCTTCTCTCATTTTTCTCTCAAGCTTTTCTCCTCCTTCTCTCTTCTTCTTCCCACGGTAGCCACATCCTTCCACCTTCCATGCTTGTTTGATTTTCAAGTTCACACTTTGCTTGAATCTACATCTTGATTGGAAGACTTTCTTTCGTGTTGGAATGATCTTCAAGGAGCTCACCCATTCTCTCCATTTTCTCTTCTCTTCCATAGTCAAGACACCATTTTTGGCCACCTACATTTTCTTGCTCAACCAACCTTATTTTTTACATCTTCTCATCATCTAGAACATTTTCTCTTTTGTGACCACCTCTTGAATCCGTCATTTTCATCTTCTTCCACCAAGCTCTAAAGTTTGAAACTTTAAGGTAAAGTTTATGACTTTTCCATTTTCTCTTCTCATTTTCATGATTCATGGTCATCTTTGTGACCAAGAACTCTTCTTTTATGGTTTGATTTATTTATTGTGAAGGTTTGATGTCCTAAGGTTTTGGTGGTGGTGGAGGCCGAAATCTACAAGGAGCTTCAAGGAAGTTCTTTTCTTGTTTTCTCTTTAGGTAAGAGGAAGATTATCCACTTCAACCTCTATTGGTAGTGGGAAGCTTGATTGTGTGTTGGTTGTGAGAAACCCATGTTAGGGTTACTCTCTTGGCTATGTGTTTTTCTAATGATCTTTGGATTAATTTCGTCTAAGTGGTTTTATTGGTTGTATTTGTGTATGTTGATGATCTTGGATTGATTTTGATGGATTGGGAATATAATTTAGAAGCAAGGGTTTCTTGCTATCCTTAATGAGGCTCACGACCATACCCCCTTCAATAGGGTGTTCATGGTTAAAATTTTGTAACAAGTTGGAGAGATCACTAATCAAGTGAATAAAAATTAATAGAGCAATAGAAAATTTTGGGTTCTTACCCTTTTAGGAGGCTCACGGCCTCTAGGGTTTTTGTTTGGGTTCAAATATGTAATTTTTGGGAAACCTTGGAACTTACAAAATTAAGTATTAAGTGTTGGGAATTACGGATACATCACGCAGTGGAAAACAGGGATTCCCACCGAGGATCCATGCGAAAAAGCCATAATCCGAGTTTTTAAATGATTTACCTCTTGAAGCGTGAATCACGAACACCGTAATAGAAACGATGTCTCTGCAGTATCCACATGAACAGACTCACAAACGTCCAACGTCCGCAAGAGGAGCCTCACGTCTCTTACATAGTGCTAGCTGCGAAGAGAAGAGAAGAAACCTGTCGCTCTCTCACTCACTTTTCTGTAGGTGCGGCTAGGGTTTTGAAATTTTTCTATCTTAGCAGCCCCTTAGCAGTACTATTTATAATAGTGACTGCCTTAAGTGAGTGTGAGCAGCAGTAAAGTAAGCTGTGCAACTCTAGACCCATCTGTTATGAGTCTGGCCCATATTTGAATCCGAGTCCAACTTGGATCCATTACTCCAATTTTAGTCTGCTCTATGTGAGTGACCCTGCAGGTTCTTATTACGTTGGCAGTAATATTAAAATCTCATTTTAATATTACAAGCAGTGAGTGGTATCTAGCAGCATATCACTGCTACCCAAGTAATAAGAATGTCAGTGATTTGACATAACCTTTCCGTGACCAATGTTTCCATGTTGTTTAGTCCCTTTGTCAAGATATCTAGATTGAACACAAGGCATAGAATGCGTCACCTTTCATAGTCCAATCTTTCGTTTCCTGATACTCGAGTAGACTTTGTAACAACAAATGAGATCAATATCTCATATTGACTCATTTGAGCATGGACATGCATTTCGTAGTCTCACTCAATCAGGGGCCCGAAGATATCGCTCCTGTTATGTAGGAGTGACAAATCCCATCTAGGTCACTCACATCCCTTTGCATGATTCACGGTATATCCAATAACTAACTTTATAATCTCCTTGTTACAGATGACGTTTGATGGCATTAAAACACACAACTCCTTTTATAGGAATCGTAGTGAGTTCAGGTCAAAGGACCACAGGCACCATTGTCACTATGAGAATCATTTATGACACTCACATAACGATCCATGTAGTGTTCTCATGATGGGTTAGTCCAGTACATCATTACTCTAATATGTACTCATGTGAAGACTTGATATCTCATATCCATGACCCGTGAGATGTGGTCATCAGTCTATGTATATACTAGTCTCAATGTATTATTGTTGTCCTAATTAACAATAATACTTGACTAGGGACATTTAAGAATAGTGTTGTAACCAAAAGGATCTCATGATCAAGTCATCCACTTGATATCCTATGGCATCAAACTTACTATTCTAAGGACTTTATTATGTTTATCAAAAAGAACACAATAAATGAAATGCCTTATATATAAAATAGCATAATAGAATGTATATAAATACAGAAAATGTATTGGCCTTTAGGGCATACACCAACATTAAGTAATTAACAACGTGATGGAAATAAATTTATTTGATAACCTAGAGTGATTTTTGAACTTAAGGGAAGAACAAAAGTGAGTGTGAGACTTGAGAACCTTAGAATAATGTTCTAAGTGAATATGGTTAAATCTAAGTAAAGAACTTAGCAAATTAAGAGAAATTACGATCTAATGAGAATTATAAGAGAATTCCTCTAGAGAAAGATTTCATAAGAAATGTTAAATTAAAGTAAAACTTCATAATAAACCTTAAAAAGTGTATTGTCTCGTTTGAGAATTTGGTAATGTGTTATTATGGATCCATGAGTGGGACCAAAATTCTATTGATGTTTAACTTGGCCAAATTATGGTATGTTGTAGGATGAGTATATCATTGACGAATATACATGAATATGCATTGAGTCATCATGCAATGTGAAAGTTTGGTGGACTATTGTTAAGGCCATGTTACCTAGGAGATTGAATCACACCTATGTGTGGGTGCGAATAGACTAGTGTAGGTCATTAGTTGACCCTGGGGGCGTCGGGGTGCGAGTACCTCACAATGGGCAGTTGGTAGCATTTCTGTCCATGGGGCAGACCGATGTAAACTCATCGATGATCCAGACCGAGACACTTTCCTATATCGCGATCTAGTGTAGAATGTCTTGTACAATGCCATGATGTGCATGTTGATAAATTGAGAAATTATAGCACTTGTTGGCCGCAGCAGCCGAGTTACAGACATGTCTCCTGATCATTCTCTTCGATGTTTGTGAATAGCTCCATGGAGTAGGATTTTGGTATCATATGCACATGCATAGTGAGTCAATATATTACTTGGCATTTATTTATACGATGATTGGAACTGTTGCCTTATTAATGTTATAACTGCCATGATTTGTTAAGTTATTCACTATTTGCTTCAAGATGCTGATTATTATTTCTGAAATGCTATATGGGCGCTTTGCGCCGTTCTATTTCTTTACTGCCATAATTGGTACTGAATGTATGATGTCTTACCTCTTTTATGTGTTTTTGCTATTCTATTTATTTATGTGTTTCTCTGAAGACGTCGGTGAGGAAGGGGAAGTGCACGAATTCCCTGGATTCTGGCCTGATTTTGATTAGTTCCTATTTGGACATAGCGTCCCGTCCATATAGCCTTTTGGCTTATACGAGATTTATTTTAATGGAGGTTCGTACTGCTAGCACATTAACTTAAGTACGAATCGATGCATCTACCTCGGAGACGTGACTGTGTCTCTAGCTTGAGAACGTTATGATCCACCTGTCTTTACTTTTAATGCTCACTTGCATTTAAAATTTTACTTGCCCATACGTGATATGTGGGGTGAGCACTATTACTCCCCACAAAAGAATTCGTTCTTATCCTCTGCACGAGCCCCCGCTCGTAACTCGGTTGCTCCGATGAGGATTTCCTCTGACAAGGAAGACCCTGGGGAGGATCCATCTGCGGTTCCTTCTCATTCGCTTTAGGGGCTGATGCTGTTGGTAGCTGCTGATGGCTATCTGTAAATCTTTTGGGGGCGTGATGTTTTGTCCTTTTGGTGGGTTGTATATGTGTAATCATTTTGGGGCATATTAAACTTCTACTTTTTGTATACCTGGTGATGTATCTAAATAAGTATGATATAAGTATATATGTATGTGTGAGGTATGAATGTATGGTTTACTTCTCATGATGCTTTCTACTGTAACTATGTCTTATCATCTTATTTTATAAATACAAAATAAAAAAAAGAATTCGTCAAATTATTTATATGATTACAACTAAACAGGCTTATCTATATTATAATGAACCAGGTCTTAGTTTATGCATTTTGTTTCCATTTCGTGGTTATGGTGTGACGTTCTCTCCTCAGAAAGGGGCGTTATACTAGTTTGGTATCAGAGCCCCGATTTAAGTTTTGTTTTGGATCTTTGTGGTTAGGTCTATCTTGTTTGTGCTGTGTGATTCTCTGTGTTTGGTATTCTGAAAGGATATATCTAATTCTTCCTTGTGTTTTCATTTAGTCTACCCTGAAAGAGTGAAATGACACGTGGTGGAAGCATAGCTGCAGCAATCGAAGCAACGCAATGAATGACAGATATCATTGCACAATAAACTTAGAGAGCTACTCAACAGTAGGAAAGGGCTGCACAACAGCAGGAAAAGGTTGCTCAACAGGAGGAAAGGGCTGCACAATAGCTAGAAGCTTTAGCCGATGCTCAAAATCTGTCGAAGTTCCGTCGTAACAACCCTCCTCGGTTTAAGGGGGAATTTGATCCAGAGAAGGCTAGTATTTGGACCAAGGAGCCGGAGAAAATTTTTAAAGGCATGAACTGTGTCGATGACAAGAAGGCAACCTATGCTAATTTTATGCTGATCGGAGATGCGAAAGATTGGTGAAACGGAGCACAGAGATTACTAGAAGCTGAAGGTTGAGTAATCACCTGGGAGGTATTCAAGGATAAATTCGTGGAGAAGTATTTCCCAGCAAGTGCAAGACATGCCAAAGAGATGGAGTTCCTTAGCTTAAGGCAAGGGAACTTGACTGTCAGCTAGTATGCCATGAGGTTCGAGAGCTTGTCCAAAATTTCAACATATTTCCAATACCAGTCGGACGAGGTGTGGAAGTGTCTGAAATTTGAGGAAGGATTGAGGCATGACGTGAAAAGGGCGGTCATAACCTTGAGGATCAACCAGTTTTTAGAGCTGTTGGATACGTGTCGTCGAGTGGAAGATCTTGATTGGGCGCGGGACACGAGGAATCATAACTTTGTGCCCACTACGTTCCAAAGAGGAGGTGGCAACAATGCAAATGGCTTTAAGAAGAAACCCTATTCCCAACCACCGGTTAGCAACAGTCATCTGGTGGAGGTCTCAGCGGATGTTTTGGTGGAAATCGAATTAGTCAGAATGTGGCATCTTCTCTAAAGTGTTTGAAGCACGGGAAAGATCACCTAACGAGGGATTGCACCATCAAAGGAAAAATCTACTTTAGATGTGAGAAACCTGGACACGTCTCTAGGAACTGCAATCAAGCTAAAGCGGAGCCTTCAGTCAACACTACATGAGCTGCAAAACCGCAGGCAGGAGGCTGAGTCTACACTATGAGTGGAGCGGAAGCCTCTGAATCTGAAGATCTGATACAAGGAGAGGGTATCATAGGAGGTAATCTTTTGAATGTACTGTATGACTCTGGGGTAACCCACTCTTTTATTTCTTATGACTGTGTGCGACGACTTGGTTTACTTGTGTCTTCCTTACCTTTTGACTTAACTATTTCTACCCCTATTGCTAAACATGTTGTTACCACCAAAGTTTGTTTAAATTGTCCTTTAATTGTTGAGGGCCGAATCTTTTCTGTTGATTTGATCTGCTTACCTCTTTCCCAATTAGATGTAATTTTAGGAATGGATTGGTTGTCTTCTATGTTGGTGTATGCCCTACAGGCCAATACATTTTCTGTATTTACATACATTCTATTATGTTATTTTATATATGAGGCATTTCATTTATTGTGTTCTTTTTGATAAACATAACAAAGTCCTTAGAATAGTAAGTTTGATGCCATAGGATATCAAGTGGATAACTTGATCGTGAGATCCTTTTGGTTACAACACTATTCTTAAATGTCCCTAGTCAAGTATTATTGTTAATTAGGACAACAATAATACATTGAGACTAGTATGTGCATAGACTGATGACCACATCTCACGGGTCATGGATATGAGATATCAAGTCTTCACATGGGTACATATTAGAGTAATGATATACTGGACTGACCTACCATGAGAACACTACATGGATCGTTACGTGAGTGTCATAAGTGATTCTCATAGTGACAATGGTGTCTGTGGTCCTTTGACCTGAACTCACTACGATTCCTATATGAGGAGTTGTGTGTTTTAATGCCATCAAACGTCATCTGTAACAAGGTGATTATAAAGTTAGTTATTGGACATACCGTGAATCATCCAGAGGGATGTGAGTGACCTAGATGAGATTTGTCACTCCTACATAACAGAAGCGATATCTTCGGGCCCCCTGATTGAGTGAGACTGCGAAATGCATGGCCATGCTCAAATGAGTCAATATGAGATATTGATCTCCTTTGTTGTTACAAAGTCTACTCGAGTATCAGGAAACAAATGATTGGACTATACAAGGGTGACGCATTCCATGCCTTATGTTCAATCTAGATATCTTGACAAAGGGACTAAACAACACGGAAACATTAGTCACGGAAAGGTTATGTCAAATCACTGATATTCTTATTACTTGGGTAGCAGCGATGTGTTGCTAGATATCGCTCACTGCTTGTAATATTAAAATGAGATTTTAATATTACTGCCAACGTAATAAGAACCTGCAGGATCACACACATAGAGCAGACTAAAATTGGAGCAATGGATCCAAGTTGGACTCGGATTCAAATATGGGCCAGACTCATAACGGCTGGGTCTAGGGTTGCACAGCTTACCTTGCTGCTGCTCACACACTTAAGGCAGTCACTATTATAAATAGTACTACTAAGGGACTGCTATGATAGATAATTTCAGAACCCTAGCCGCACCTACAGAAAAGTGAGTGAGAGAACGACAGGTTTCATCTCTTCTCTTCTTAGCTAGCACTGTGTGAGAGACGTGAGGCTCCTCTTGCGGATGTTGGACGTTCGTGAGTCTGTTCGTGTGGATACCGCAGAGACATCGTTTCTATTACGGTGTTCGTGATTCACGCTTCAAGAGGTAAATCATTTAAAAACTTGGATTATGGCTTTTTCGCATGGATCCTCAGTGGGAATCCTTGTTTTCCGCTGCGTGTTGTATCCGCAATTCCCAACAGTGGTATCAGAGAGTCTTGCGAAACCATGATTCAATTTTCTGTTTTCGTTTACATGAGATAACATGTTTTCCATTCTTATTTTTGATAAAAGATATGATTTTTAATATGTTATTTCTGAAAACCGTATGAAACCCTTTGCAAAAACATATTCTGTTTCTTATGTTGTATGCAAAACCGTGATGTTGTTTTCAAAACTTCATGAAGATGTTCATATGTTTTGTAAAAATTGTTTTGTTTCAAGATGTATGTTTTTGTGAAGCTTTCTGGTATGTATGTGATACGTACAGCGTTATGGAATCTTTATTCTCAATGCCAGGCGCAAGGGTTTGGGAAACCTTATTCTTAGTTTGCGGCACCAGGGGTTATGGAATCCTTGTTGCTGCATAAGAGGCACGGCGCAATGGGTTTTGGAAACCCTATTCTTGTTTTGCGGCAGTAGCATCAAGGGTTGATGTCAAGCCGCCAACGAGGCGCCTGAGGTTCAAGTGTTGAACGACGGCGCAAGGGTTCCCTGCGGTACATGAAGTGTTCATGTTATTCGGGCTTAGGGTTCCACATGACACACCGGGATACGGTACTCCCACCCGCTGACCGGGCAGCGGGACCCCCGTGCTACCACTGCGTTGGGTGTTTTTCGAAAACGCGATATTTTATATCCAATTTTATGACTCGTGAAAATAATAATGTATTATTGTTATGAATTTATATGTTTTTGTGATGCATGGTGCATGGTTATGGCATTAGTCCTCTTTTTATGCCTTTTGGTTTTATAAATACGACCTACGTGTCGTGCCTTTCTCTCTACATTCTGATTGTACATTCTCTTCTCACCTAACTTCCCCTCGAATGTAAAAGAGGTTTCTATATAATGTAATTATGATGTGGACGCAAGAAGACGGCATCAAGTGAGGACGTTGATGAGAGATGCTTGGTGAAGTTGGCTTAGTTAATGCTACTCTCTTAGAGGCCATAACCATGTCACTTTTATTATATGGTTTTTATGTATGAGATGCATGGATAATGTTTATGGTATGATAAACAGTTTAATAAATAGTGAGATCTAATAATAATAATAATAATAATAATTCCCTCAAAGCAAATATTAAGTCATTATGTGATGCCTTCCAATGTGTGGCACTCGTCAAGACTAGTATCGATCAAGTGCAGGTCTGCCAAAGCAGGATGCCTTTATCTATATTAGTAAGACGCGATGGGATAAAGGTAATATCCAACTGCCAACCATTAGGTCTGACTTAACTAGGTCATTTCAATAGGATTGAAGGCTTAGAGGCATGAAGTTGGGCTTTGGTCCATTAGATGGACTTGAATAAGTGTTATTCACCCAACTATCCAAGAGTTACATGTGATGTAATTGGAAAGTGTTTCCTACCTAAATAACTGAATTTTGGGTGATCAACCAAAGTTGACTCAAAACTAGGTGAAATATGGATCTTGGGCCACTAAGAAATCTTACGATGGGATTTTTCGAGTCAATGCTGAGGGTCATTGACTTGAATAAAATGGTGGGAGGCATATTTAATTAAAAGACCTCATTAAATATGTTTACGGCATGATACTTATATTTCGCATATTTCTGTTAATAGATTACCATGGCAACAAACACATCAGGTACTTTATCATTGCGATCCGTCCTTGAAAAGGACAAGTTATCTGGAACAAATTTTCTAGACTGGTACAGGAATTTGAGGATTGTCCTCAAGCAAGAGAAAAAGCTGTATGTTTTGGAACAGCCTATTCCCGAGCCACCTGCTGCTAATGCCCCTAGAACTGAAAGAGATGCTTATAAGAAGCATCAAGATGATGCCTTGGACATTGGATGTCTAATGCTGGCCACCATGAACTCTGAGCTCTAAAAACAACATGAGAACATGGATGCATATGATATGATCGTACACCTTAAGAAGCTCTATCAAGAGCAGGCCAGGCATGAGAGATTCGAGGTCTCTAAAGCACTATTTCAGTGCAAGCTGGTAGAAGGAAGCCCTGTTAGTGCTCATGTACTCAAGATGATTAGGTACATTGAAAACTTAGAGAGACTCAGTTTTCCTTTGGGCCAAGAGTTGGCCACTGACTTAGTCCTGCAATCATTACCAGAAAGTTTCAGTCAATTTGTCATGAACTACAACATGAATGAGATTGACAAATCACTACAAGAGCTGCTAGGCATGTTGAGAACTGCTGAGCAGAACATTAACAAAGGCAAAGGGAAGGCCATAATGATGGTCCAAAAGAATAAGGGCAAGAAACAGCAGAAAAAGCCCAAGGACAACTGGAAGGGCAAGGGCAAGGATAAGTCCAAGCCTAGCACTTCTGGCTTGAAACCAGTGGGTGGAGTGGCTAAGGAAGGTACATGCTTCCATTGTGGTTAGACCGGACATTGGAAGAGAAACTGTGCCAAGTTCCTGGAGGAGCTCAAAAAGAAGAAGGGAAGTGAGACTTCCACTTCAGGTATTTTTGTTATTGAAGTCAATTTATCTACTTCTGCATCATGGGTATTAGATACTGGAAATGGATCTCACATTTGTGTAAATGTGCAGGACCTAAAGAGTAGTAGACCATTGACGAAGGGCGAAGTTGACCTACGAGTGGGAAATGGAGCAAAGGTTGCTACATTAGCTGTAGGGACTTATTTATTATCTTTGCCTACTGGGCTTGTAATAGAGTTAGAGAACTGCTATTTTGTGCCTGCTATTAGTAGGAATATCATTTCTGTTTCTTGTTTGGATAAGAAAGGTTTTTCTTTTATTATAAAGGACAAGTGTTGATCCATTTATATGAATGATATTTTTTATGGTAGTGCACAATTGAGTAATGGGCTTTATGTACTTGATCTCGAAACGCCCGTCTATAACATAAATACAAAGAGGTTTAAATGAAATGATCTGAACCCAACTTTTCTCTAGCATTGTTTTTTGGGCCACATAAATGAGAAACGCATCTCCAAACTCCATAAATAAGGATTCTTGGACTCATTTGATTTTGAATCATATGAGACATGTGAATCTTGTTTATTAGAGAAGATGACAAAGGCCCCATTCACCGGACAAGGTGAAAAAGCTAGTGATCTTTTAGGCCTTATACATAGTAATGTATGTGGGTCACTAAACACACTCGCTAGAGGCGGTTTTCAATACTTCATTACATTTACTGATGATTTCAGTAGACATGGATTTGTATATCTTATGAAGCACAAATTAGAATCCTTTGAAAAGTTCAAGGAGTTCAAGAATGAAGTACAAAACTAACTTGGCAAAAGTATTAAAATCCTTCGATCAGATCGAGGAGGAGAATACTTAAGCCAACAGTTTGATGATCATCTGAAAGAGTGTGGGATAATATCTCAACTCACTCCACCAAGAACACCACAATGGAATGGTGTCTCTGAAAGGAGGAACCGGACCTTGTTGGACATGGTCTGATCCAGGATGAGTCATGCAAACCTTCCAGGCTCCTTCTGGGGACATGCTCTGTTAACAGTGTAACACCCTCCTTAGGGCATCACATTTCCGACTCCTGACTCATAATCTGAAAATAAGTTCGCACAAAGTTTGAGTTATAAAAGATGAGTTTCAAAATTTCTTCTTTACTGAAACGTAAATTTACTGAAAATATTAGGTAATATTGAAAATCATATTTCAACTATTCATTATGCAATACTAACACCAATTAATATCACAATTTAAAGAGAAATATAAAATTAACAGACTTAATTTTTTTTTAATAGTAGCAAACCCCATAACGGGTCCTACTTAATAGCATGGCACAACACTAACATTAAATCTTAACATACTCGTTCCTTCTCTTGTATCAACTTGATGCATCAGAACTTTACTCCTTGTCTACCCGGCACATCTTCGAACTTGAGACAGCCACTTTTCAATATTCCCATCAATCTCTGAGTATCTACCACTCGTTATGTCTAAGACAACTCATTCCTTCTACTGTATAATTTTAACAATACAGACAAAGCAAAACAATATAACAAAGAGGTGAGATCACCTACACCAATACTAACATGGCAGCACAGAGATAATACAAACAGCAATATCATACAGATAGATCATACCATAATCATGCTATCAGCATTAATCAATTATCATCGTCTAATCATTTATCAGTTCAATCATCATCCAAGTACTCAAAACAATTGTCATAGCCAACATTCCTCAATTAATATATCATACAGATATAAATGCTCAGATTTATGCATATGCACAAAGACTCAGTTTATCAAAAATAACTCCATGGTGGTTTTCACAATTTCGAGAAGAATACTCTGGTTAATTGTCAACCTTAGCCCAAAGACAATCTCCCAGTCGTTGAAAAGAATCGTGTTCTTGTCGGGTATCATCCATGTGTTAAAACGGACTGCATTGCCAAGTGGCACAAGGGTACTCACCAACTGTCCACTGGTCAACCGCCGCGCCTCGATGCCCCCAAGATCCATCATAGACGCCCCCAAGATCCATCATAGACCTCACTATCAATTCTCATTCCCTCTTCAACCATAAGGGCCATAATAGCTATTAGCTATATTTTATACAATGCACAAATATATCAGTGCAAGTCCAACCCCAAAAGGCCAAATCTTTTCAATTTCATTTGTTCAATGTAATCATATGCTTCAACGCATATTTTTCCAATGCACGTATAATGTACCAAATCCAATCACAGACATATCTTTCCAATGCATGTATAATGCACCAAATGCCAATCACAGGCAAAACATGTCATTTTCTCACACAGCATCCATATACTGGTTCTACAGTATTTATACTGTATTTTCAACAGAAAAATCATATTATCACATTTTCATAGTTATAAAACTCTTTCGTCGTGTTTTCACAAAATTGCGCAACGTTTTCATTTCGTTTTCACCATTCCAACACATTTCTGTTACGTTTTCACAATACTGCAACTCTTCTGTTGCACCTTTAAATCACGTATTAAATTTTTCAACATTTTTCTCAAGCACATAAAAATATACATTACTCAAATTGCGTAATGATTTTCCATCGTTCTCAAAATATTTAAAACACTTTCCAAATCACATAACGATTTTCCATCACTTTCACAATCACGTACTTTAAAAATTACGTTTTTAAAATACGTAAATAATTTTTTTCACCACAATTTCATTACAGAAAATATTTCTCATTCCTTCAAAAATTCTATTTCCACTTTTCTCAAAATAATATGACTTTATACTTTATTTAACATATTTTCTTTACTCAAGAAAATCTTTTTTCACATTTCTTTACTCAAGAAATCCTTTTCCAAAATATAATTCACAAAATCACTTTTCCATTGATATAAATCAACGTTTCAAAAACTTAATATTTTCTAACGTACTTCAAAACTCGAAAATAAGTTATACATTACTAAATTTTCAAAATACCATTATATTCTCCATTTTTCTCAAATCATTTCCAAATCAACCTTCCTCAAAATAATATAACTTTCTACTTCATTTAATATATCTTGTTACTCAAGAAAATCTTTTTTCACAGTATATTCCACAAATTCACAATTTCATTGAATTAAATCAATGTTTCTAACTTTAAAAATTACCAACGCTTTCCAAAATCCAACGGATAAGTTACACGTTAGAAAATACCAAATCACTATTGTATTCTTCATTTTTTTTTAAATCTATTTTAACAAAAATAAATTCTTTTTAAAACAAATTGAGGCTCACTTGCAACCTCTCTTTTCCATTTATATAAAAATTCATTTCTCAAGTGCTAAAATACTCTGATTCCCTTTTCAAATTCCTTGTATTAAATTAATTATATTTTCACTTAGAAAATTACTTTGTTTCATCAAAATCAATGCATTACAAGCCTTCGAAAACGTGGACATGACTATTGAAAATTATCAAAATATTTTTCCTTCTAAATTGATATGGCTTTACACAAACAAAACCATTAAAATTTTATTTTCAAAACCGAAATACCGATGGTTATAAAAACCAAACTCATTTGTTCAAATCCTTTTTCACTTTCTTTACAAATCTTTTTTCACTTTCTTTGCAAATCCTTGTTCACTTTCTTTGCAAATCCTTAAAATCAATGTTTGCCCGTTTCATTCAAAACTCATATTTAGAAAAACAGTTAGGATCTTTTTACACAAAATAAATCAATAAAAATTTCTCAAAGACCGTATTCTTGTTTTCTTGAAAAACAGACCCTTTGTTTATTTTTCATACTATTCAAATCATCCATTTTCATTTTTCATGAAAATATTAATTTGTGAACACCTATTTTGAGGTGTCTTGGCTGAAATTCTCATTGTTCTAGGAACCCAAAAATCAATTCCCTTGTTCTTGAAAAATTTCAACATGAACCCTGATCAAGGGCATCAAAAACCGAACATTTTCCTTTGGCTATTGGAGCCAAAAATTGAATTCCTTTTTATCACCACATCATGACATACACATATATATATTTCATCATAAATACTATAAGCATGCCATATACTTATCATGCATAATATAAGCATATCATCAAAGCAATAAAATCATACAAAGCATATCAAGCATAAGCAAATAAATCAAAGCTCATAAACACACATAAATTATTACATTACCATGGATTGGAATCCTCACATGGATTCACCATCCATCAAATATAAGACCATCTCTCACCACCATACTTGGTTGGTGAGATGGATCTCCCTCTTACCTCTTGAAGATCCTCAAAAGCTTCTTAATTTGCTTCTTTTTCCAAGTCTTTCACCACCAAAGGCTTCTCAAATACAAAACAAAATACGTAGAAATTAGTATACTAAGCTTGATTAAGACGAACCATGGATCAAATATGGTTTAGAACATGAAAAAGAGAGAAGAAATGAAGTTTCCTTACACTTCACCTCAATAACCCTATAACTTGGTTCTTGAAGAAAGTCCATGAAGATGAATGATTTAGAGAAAGTCTCCAACATGAAAGTTGCTTAGAATATCATGTAGATTCAAGATCTATGGTTGGATTAAATTAAACAAACTTGAAGGGTGGTCTTAGGGTGATTGACCGAATTCCCCACAAGAAGGAAAACATAAGCTTTTTGATCTTTAACTTGAAGGACAAGGTTGTAGATGATAGAATTTTGAGAAGTTCCTAACATGAAAGTGTTTTGGATTGATGAGAGGATTCAAGATATGTAGCTAGATAAAATTATGGAAGATTGGAAGTAGTTCTATGGGTGGTGACCGAATAGCTCAAAGAAGAGAGAAGAAGGTGTTCTTTGTATTTGTTCTTGGTGTTCTTCAATAATTGGAAGAGAGAGAAGAGAGAGAATGGTCTTTGTGTTGCTAAGTGTGATAAAAATAAAAATAGAAGGCTGAATTTGAAGTGGGAAGCCGTAGGAGTGAAAGAATGGAGAGATAAAAATTTATTTAGTATAATTGAATGCTTTCACATGCATGCACATGGTCTTCACATGGTCTAAGTCACTAAATGTCATCCATTGGTCATAAAAGTCCATTCAAGAACCTTGGAGAAGCACCTTGCAGCCGTGGGAGTCCAAGGCGAAATTAACTAAGTCTTGATTCTATTTCAATTCTTAATTACTCCTTAATTAAATAATTAATTCATTTAGTTTCTCTTAAATTAGTTTAGTTAGGATTTTATAACTATATTTTAATTATTTAATTACATTCTTATGGTCATGTCATATTTCTAGATAATTAAATATTTATCTAGCTTCTAATTATTTAGCAATTAAATTAGTTCACTTAGTTAATTAAGCTACTAGGATAATTAAGTTAAATTATCTAATTACTTAACTAATTAACCTAGCCACTTTTGTTGACTAAATCCTAACCATAAGATGCATCTTCAAAAAAAAATGGAAGGTCAAGATCTTTTCTACACACTTTCTATCCAATGGTCACAAATGGTCTTGACACTTGGCTATTGCCTTCATCTTTTTCTTTGGCCTAAAAAGCCTATTCAAAGTTTTCTCCAAAATACTACAAAAATCGTCCCCTCCTTGCATTATGCATGCAATAATATTGTCATCTTTTTCAAGCCATTATTTGAAGCATTCCTAACCATTGATTAATTCAATGGTTAGGATTTAGGTAGACTTTTGATTTTTAGAAGACTAAATCTAGGCCATTGAATCTTTCTCCTTTAAATCCTAGCCATTAGATGTGTCTCCAAAATAAAGGGTCAAGATTACTCCTTCTTACTTTTAATCCAAGGGTTATAATTAGTCATAGCCTTTTTAGAAGACCAAATCTCCACCATTGATTAAATCCAAATCCAATGGTCATAAATGGTCCTTGTTACTTTATAAGACTAAATCTCCACCCTTGATCAATTCTAAATCCAATGGTCATTAATGATCCATCTCCACCATTGATTAAATCTACATCCAAAGGTTGACAATGGTCATAGCCATTTATAAGACTAAATCTCTACCCTTGATTTAATTTCCATCCAACGGTTATAATTGATCCTATTCACTTTTAAGATCAAATCTCCACCGTTGATTAAATCAAGATTAAATCTCCAACGGTGATTAAATCGATGGTGGATATCCAAACCACCAATGTTGACTTAACAGTATAGAATTTTATTTTTATCTGTTATAACCCCACGAAAGAATATATTTACTGTATTTTTATCGTCCGATAATTAAATACAGTATAAAATATAGTAAAGGAAATTTCTAAAACTGTTTCCGGATTCAGGTTTAGTAAGGTCCCCTGTCTCCGTCTAAACAGTACAAATTTTTCTATGCGTAGAAATTTTTTTCACTTTGCGGGACCCACTTGGGCCCACATATAGTCACCTGGGCCCACATACACCCCTTAGGCCCATAAACAGTAAAAATTTTCATAATCACACATAAAATCACAAAAATTAGAAAACTCACAAATATCAAATCAGATCACGTAAAATAATTAAAACCTAACGATAAAAATTAAATTACGTAAAGTTTTCCCCGGCCCAAAAATTTTTATTTTCTTGACACGGAGTAAATCACTCAAAACGATCAAATATGCTGATGGAATAATCAAAATAATTTTACAGTATCCAGATATTACTAAACAGTAAAATTCTGTTAACTGTCAAAATTACTGTTTAAGAGATAGAAAATTTTAGGGTGTTACAAACAGCAGCTTTCACACTTGACTGTGTTCCATCTAAGACGGTTCAAAAGACACCATATGAGATATGGACTGGGAGACAGCCCAGTATGTCTTTCTTGAAGATTGGGGCTGCGAAGCTTATGTGAGACGTCAAGTTTCTGATAAGCTTGGACCTAAATAAGATAAATGCTTCTTTGTGGGGTATCCAAAGGAAACCAAGGGATACTTTTTCTATAATCCTACCGAGGGCAAAGTATTTGTCGCATGGACAGCTGTGTTTTTAGAAAGGGAGTTTATCTCCAAAGGAACCAGTGGGAGAAAAGTAGAACTTGAAGAAGTTTAAGTTTCAAAAAGTAACAATGAACCAATGGTGGAAATAGAGCAGCCTCCACAAAATGTTGTGGAACAACAACCTGCTCTAGTAGCACAAGACCTGCGTAGGTCTAACAGGATACGTTATCAACCAAAGAGATATGGATTTCTCATGACCCAACAAGGTGACGTATTGCTTATGGATCAAGATGAGCCTGTGACTTACCAGGAAGCCATTATTGGCCTAGAATCTGAGAAATGGCTTGAGGCCATGAGATCTGAAATAGATTCCATGTACGTTAACCAGGTATGGACCTTGGTTGACCCACCTGAAGGGGTAAAACCCATTGGGTGCAAGTGGGTTTTCAAGAAGAAAACCGACATGGATGGTAATGTGCATACCTTTAAGGCGCGATTGGTGGGTAAAGGTTTCAAACAAATTCATGGTGTAGACTATGATGAGACTTTTTCTCCAGTTGCAATGCTTAAATCCGTTCGGATCTTGCTTGCTGTTGCAGCATATCATGATTATGAAATTTGGCAAATGGATGTCAAAACTGCTTTCCTTAATGGAAATCTTCTCGAAGATGTGTACATAACACAACCTGAGGGTTTTGCCACTCTAGAGGATGCTAGAAAAGTATGCAAGTTCAAACGATCTATTTATAGATTGAAGCAAGCTTCCAGAAGCTGGAATCTTCGTTTTGATGATACAATAAAATAGTTTGGTTTCATCAAGAATGAAGAAGAATCTTGTGTCTACAAGAAGGTTAGTGGGAACACTATTGTCTTTCTGGTATTGTATGTAGATGACATATTACTTTTTGGAAATGACATCCCTACCCTACAGTCCGTAAAGACTTGGTTAGGGAACTGCTTCTCTATGAAGGACTTGGGCGAAGCCACCTATGTATTAGGTATCAGGATCTATAGAGATAGATCACTGAGACTGCTTAGCCTAAGTCAGAGTACATACATAGACAAAGTGTTAAGATGATTTAACATACATGAATCCAAGAAAGGACTCTTGCCTATGTCACATGGTGTAAGCCTATCTAAGGCTCAATCCCCTTCCACCTAGGATGAGAGGGATCGCATGAGCAAGATTCCATATGCACCTGCAATTGGATCTATCATGTATGCCATGTTATGTACTCGACCAGACATCTCGTATACTTTGAGCATGATGAGTAGGTACTAGTCTGATCCCAGTGAGAGTCACTAGACTGCTATCAAGAACATCCTTAAGTACTTAAGAAGGACTAAGGATTCGTTCTTGGTATATGGAGGCGAGGAAGAGCTAGTTGTAGAAGGTTACACTGATGCTAGCTTCTAAACGGATAAGGACGACTCCAGATCGCAATCGGGTTATGTTTTTTACCTAAATGGTGGGGCTGCGAGCTGGAAGAGTTCAAAGCAGGAGACAGTCGCTGATTCTACCACAAAGGCTGAGTATATTGATGCCTCCAATGCAGCAAAGGAGGCCGTTTGGATCAAGAAGTTCATTACTGAACTTGGCACTATTCCTAGCATTGTGGACCCAGTGGACCTCTATTGTGATAATAATGGAGCCATTGCACAAGCTAAGGAGCCTAGATCTCACCAGCGATCCGAACATATACTTAGGCGCTTCCATCTAACTCAAGAGATCATCGATAGAGGAGATGTGAATATATGCAATGTACCAACAGATGATAACATTGCTGATCCACTGACGAAGCCTCTTGCACAGCAGAAGTATGAGGGTCACACTAGGTCTTTAGGCATTAGATATATGCCTGATTGGCTCCAGTGCAAGTGGGAGATTGTTGGTGTATGCCCTAGAGGCCAATACATTTTCTGTATTTACATACAGTCTGAGATCCTTTCGGTTACAACACTATTCTTAAATGTCCCTAGTCAAGTATTATTGTTAATTAGGACAACAATAATACATTGAGACTAGTATATGCATAGACTGATGACCACATCTCACGGGTCATGGATATGAGATATCAAGTCTTCACATAGGTACATATTAGAGTAATGATGTACTGGACTGACCCACCATGAGAACACTACATGGATCATTGCGTGAGTGTCATAAGTGATTCTCATAGTGACAATGGTGTTTGTGGTCCTTTGACCTGAACTCACTACGATTCCTACATGAGGAGTTGTGTTTTAATGCCATCAAACATCATCTGTAACAAGGTAATTATAAAGTTTGTTATTGGATATACTACGAATCATGCAGAGGGATGTGAGTGACCTAGATGGGATTTGTCACTCCCATATAACAGGAGCGATATCTTCAGGCCCCCTGATTGAGTGAGACTACGAAATGCATGGCCATGCTCAAATGAGTCAATATAAGATATTGATCTCATTTGTTGTTACAAAGTCTACTCGAGTATAAGGAAACGAATGATTGGACTATACAAGGGTGACGCATTCCATGCCTTGTGTTCAATCTAGATATCTAGACAAAGGGATTAAATAACACGGAAACATTGGTCATAGAAAGGTTATGTCAAATCACTGACATTCTTATTACTTGGGTAGCAGCGATGTGTTGCTAGATAATGCTCACTACTTGTGATATGAAAATGGGATTTTAATATTACTGCCAACGTAATAAGAACTTGCAGGGTCACACACATAGAGCAGACTAAAATTGGAGCAATGGATCCAAGTTGGACTCGGATTCAAATATGGGCCAGACTCATAACAGATGGGTCTAGGGTTGCACAGCTTACCTTGCTGCTGCTCACACTCACTTAAGGCAGTCACTATTATAAATAGTACTACTAAGGGGCTGCTAAGATAGATAATTTCAGAACCCTAGCCGCACCTACAGAAAAGTGAGTGAGAGAGTGACAGGTTTCATCTCTTCTCTTCGCAGCTAGCACTGTGTGAGAGACGTGAGGCTCCTTTTGCGGACGTTGGACGTTCGTGAGTCTGTTCGTGTGGATACCGCAAAGACATCGTTTCTATTATGGTGTTCGTGATTCATGCTTCAAGAGGTAAATCATTTAAAAACTTGGATTATGGCTTTTTCGCATGGATCCTCGGTGGGAATCCCTATTTTTCACTGCGTGTTGTATCCGCAATTCCTAACATTCTAACCATATCCTATAAGACTATTCTAGTAGAACCATAGTTTTTCTTATGGATGACGTTTCTAGATTTTTGATGGCTAACCAAGTTCGAGCTTTCTTGAAGGAAGGAGCTCAGAGATACATACTATTGTCTTCCTTAGAAGTTGAGAGCAAGATAGATTTGAATGCTATTCCGATAGCTAATGAATTTCCTAAAGTCTTTCCTGATGACGTACCTGGTTTACTGCCAAAGCGGGAGGTAGAGTTCACCATTGATCTTGTGCCTAGATCTGGTCCTGTATCTATAGCGCCCTACAGGATATCATTATCAGAGTTAGTTGAGATTAAGAAGCATTTAGAATAACTCTTGGAAAAGCAATTTATTAGACCCAGTGTGTCACCATAGGGAGCACCAGTGTTGCTAGTCAGAAAGAAGGATGGGACATCTCGATTGTGTGTGGACTATTGCTAGCTGAATAAGGTCACAATCAAGAATAAGTATCTACCTCTGAGGATAGATGACTTGATGGATGAACTGAAAGGAGCAGCAGTATTCTCTACGATCGATCTGCAATTGGGCTATCATCAGATTTGAGTGAAGGCCGAGGATATTCCTAAAATAGCTTTTCGTATCCGTTACGGTCATTACGAATATCTTGTGATACCATTTGGTGTAATGAATAAACCTGCCATATTCATGGATTACATGAACAGAATCTTTCATCCTTACTTGGACAGATTTGTTGTTATCTTCATTGACGACATTCCGATCTATTCTCAAAATCAGGAGGATCATGCTGAACACCTCAGTATAGTTCTCCAGATTCTGAAGGAGAAGAAGTTGTATGCCAAATTGTCAAAGTGTGAATTCTGACTGGAAGAAGTTAAGTTTTTGGGTCATGTAATCCCAAGGGAAAGGATTATAGTGGATCTGTCAAAAGTGGAAGCGATTCTACAATGGGAAAGGCCGAAGGCAGAGACAAAAATTCAGAGCTTTGTGGGATTAGCTAGATACTATTAGAGATTCGTTGAAGGATTCTCTAAGATAGCAGGGCCTTTTACTCAGCTCACGAGAAAGAATCAAGCCTTTGAGTGGACTGAGGCTTGTGAAGAAAGTTTCCAAGAATTAAAAAGATGACTAACTACTTCACCAGTGTTAGTTCTACCTGATCCAAGTGAACCCTTCGAAGTGTATTACGATGCTTCATACCAAGGATTAGGATATGTGCTTATGCAAAATAGAAAAGTGGTGGCTTATACTTTGAGATAGTTGCGAGTGCATGAGAAGAACTACCCAACATATAACCTAGAGTTAGCAGCTGTGGTATTCGCTTTGAAGATATGGAGGCATTTTCTTTATGGGGCGACGTTCAACATCTTTAGCGACCACAAGAGCTTGAAGTACCTGTATGACCAAAAGGAGTTGAATATGAGACAGCAAAGATGGTTAGAATTTCTGAAAGATTATGATTTTCAACTTCTGTATCACCCCGGAAAGGCAAACGTTGTGGCAGACACTTTGAGTAGGAAGATGCTCAATATCTCTGCTATGATGGTCAAGGAAAAGATTTCATAGAGCAATTCAGGGATGTATGGTCCTTTGTGGAATTGGCACCAGGGAAGATTTGTATGAACATGGTTAGTATTTCAAATGGCCTATTGGAAGACATCTGAGAGAAACAAAAAATTAATAAGTTTTTGTAAGAAGAAAGGGAGCTAATGAAGCAAGGCGGTGTGACAAAATTTGAGGAAGGAACTGATGGAATCCTAAGATTCAGAGGTAGAGTTTGTATACCCAGCGATCAAGAACTTAGAAAGTATATTCTTGAACACACTTACACGAGCAAGTTGAGTATGCATCCAGGAATAACCAAGATGTATCAAGACTTGAAACTGTTACTTTGGTGGCATGGAATGAAGAATGATATTGCTAGATGTATGTCATCTTGTCTGGTTTGTCAGAAAGCAAAGGTTGAACACCAGAGACAGTCAGGAAGGTTGCAACCCCTAGCTATTCCCGAATGGAAGTGGGATAGTATTATGATGGACTTTATGGTTAGATTACCAAAGACCAGAAAAGGTTACGATTCAATATGGGTAATCGTTGATCGACTCACGAGGTCAGCACATTTCTTACCAATCAACATAAGGTACAACATGGAGAAGTTGACTCAGCTGTATATTGGTGAGATCGTTAGGCTGTATGGTGTGCCTACCAGTATTATTTCTGATAGAGATCCAAAGTTCACATCAAAGTTTCGGCAAAGTTTGTAAGAAGCATTAGGAATGAAGCTACGTTTGACATCTGCTTATCATCTTCAAACCAATGGTCAATCGGAAAAGAAGATTCAATCATTAGAGGATTTGCTTAGAGCTTGCACTTTGGAACAGACTGGAAGTTGGGATGAAGTTATACCATTGGTAGAGTTCACCTACAACAACAGTTTTCATTCGAGCATAGGATGACATCCTATGAAGCTCTATATGGACGACAGTGTCGAACACCCTTGTGTTGGTACCAAGACGGAGAGTGCCTTACTGTTGGACTTGATCTTATATAACCAATGACTGAGAAAGTCAAGATGATTTAGGAAAAGATGAGGACGGCTCAGAGTCGACAAAAGAACTATGCGGATAAAAGGAGAAAACCTCTTAAGTTTGAAGAAGGCGAGCATGTATTTTTGAAAGTCATGCCTACGACTGGGGTCGGCCGAGCTCTAAAGTCTAGAAAACTTATTCCCAAATTCCTTGGACCTTATCAAATTCTTCGCTAGATAGGTCTAATAGCTTACCAAATAGCCCTACCATATTTTCTTTCTAACCTTCACAATGTCATTCATGTGTCACAATTGCGAAAGTATATTCTTGAACCGAGCCATGTCATAGCACCGGACACAGTACAATTGAAAGAGAACTTAACCTATGAGGCACCTCTTGTAAGGATTGAAGATAGGAGAGTAAAGCAACTTAAAGGGAAGGAAATCCCGTTAGTAAAAGTTATCTGGAATGAAACGACAAGAGATGCAACATGGGAGTTAGAAGACAATATGAGGGAGCAATATCCACAACTATCTAAGGTATGAAAATTTTGAGGATGAAATTTCTCTTTAGAAGGGGAGAGTTGTAACACCCCGAAAATTATTTGTTTAATGATAAATAGTCATTTTATAATATTTGTGATTTTTGTGAATTTTTTCAGAATTATTGATTATTTTAACATATTTCTCAATTTACGTGCGCACTGAGTGAAGCTGGGAACATAAAATATTTTCCATGAGGCTAGTAAACCTTGAACTGTGGAAACGTCAACGGGGGATCTTACTAAACCTGAGGCTGGGCACAGTTTTACGAGGTTTATATTTTTCAAGATTTTATCTGATAAATAAAATCGCGGTACGTTGTGTTAAATAAAAATTTTGCAGTACACTATTATCCATTGGACAATACATACTGGCATTGTAAACTGTAATAATTGTCCATTGGGTAATAACTTGTAGTAAAAATCCTTATCACCTTTTCTAGAAATCTACTTTATGTCCCATGAAGTTGACTTTTGCAAAAAGCTAACAAAGCTTGTCAAGGAAGCTTTGCACCAAGCTTCTAGAGGAAGCTTCCCTCCTCTCTCCCATGTAGGCTCACGGCAATGTGGAGGGAAATGTGACAAATTTTGTCACATTTTCACTAATATCACATATTCATTTCGCATTTCAAAAATCCTAAACACTTTTCTAATATTTTCTCTCTCTACACTTCTCTTCTTTCATTTTTCTCTCAAGCTTTTCTCCTCCTTCTTTCTTCTTCTTACCACGGCAGCCACATCCTTCCACCCTCCATGCTTGTTTGATTTTCAAGCTCACACTTTGCTTGAATCTACATCTTGATTGGAAGACTTTCTTTCTTATCGGAATCATCTTCAAGGAACTCACCTATTCTCTTTATTTTCTCTTCTCTTCCATGGCCAAGACACCATTTTTTGCCACCCACATTTTCTTGCTCAACCAACCTTGTGTCTTACATCTTTTCATAATCTAGAACATTTTCTCTTTTGAGACCACCTCTTGAATCCACCATTTTCATCTTCTTCTACCAAGCTCTAAAGTTTGAAACTTTGAGGTAAAGTTTTTGACTTTTCCATTTTCTCTTCTCATTTTCATGATTCTTGGTCATCTTTGTGACTAAGAACTCCTCTTTTATGGTTTGATTTACTTATTGTGAAAGTTTGATGTCCTAGGGTTTTGGTGGTGGTGGAGGCCGAAATCTACAAGAAGCTTCAATGAAGTTCTTTTCTTGTTTTCTCTTTAGGTAAGAGGAAGATTATCCACTTCAACCTCTATTGGTAGTGGGAAGCTTGATTTTGTGTTGGTTGTGAGAAACCCATGTTAGGGTTACTCTCTTAGTTATGTGTTTTTCTAATGATCTTTGTATTAATTTCCTCTATGTGATTTTATTGGTTGTATTTGTGTATGTTAATGATCTTGGATTGATTTTGATGGATTAGGAATATGAATTGGAAGCAAAGGTTCCTTGTTCTCCTTAATGAAGCTCACGGCCATACCCCTTCAATAGGGTGTTCATGGTTAAAATTTTGTAACAAGTTGGAGAGATAACTAATCAAGTGAATAAAAATTAATGGAGCAATGGAAAATTTTGGGTTCTTACCCCTTTGGGAGGCTCACGGCCTCTAGGGTTTTTGTTTGGGTTCAAATATGTAATTTTTGGGTAACCTTGGAACTTACAAAATTAAGTATTAAGTAATTAACAATGTGAGGGAAAGAAATTTATTTGATGACCCAGAGTGATTTTTGAACTTAAGGGAAGAACAAGAGTGAGTGTGAGATTCGAGAACCTTAGAATAATGTTCTAAGTGAATATGGTTAAATCTAAGTAAAGAACTTAGCAAATTCAGAGAAATAAAGATCTAATGAGAATTACAAGAGAATTCATCTAGAGAAAGATTTCATAAGAAATGTTAAATTAAAGTAAAACTTCATAATAAACCTTAAAAAGTGTATTGTCTCATTTGAGAATTTGGTAATGTGTTATTATGGGTCCATGAGTGGGACCAAAATTCTGTTGATGTTTAACTTGGCCAAATTATGGTATGTTATGGGATGAGTATATCATTGTTGAATATACATGAATATACATTGAGTCATCATGCATTGTGAAAGTCCGGTGGACTGTTGTTAAGGCCATGTTGCCTAGGAGATTGAATCACACCTATGTGTGGGTGCAAATAGACTAGTGTAAGTCATTGGTTGACCGTGGGGGCGTCGGGGTGCGGGCACCTCACAATGGGTAATTAGTAGCTCTTTTGTCCGTGGGGCAAACTGATGCAAACGCACCGGCGATCCGGACCGAGACACTGTCCTATATCGCGATCTAGTGTAGAATGTCTTGTATAATGCCATAATGTGCACGTTGATAAATTGAGAAATTATAGCACTTGTTAGCCACAACAGCTGAGTTAGAGATATGCCTCCTAATCATTCTCTTTGATGTTTGTGTCTAGTTCTATAGAGTAGAATTTCGGTATCATGTGCACGTGCAAAGTGAGTCAACAAATTACTTAGCATTTATTTATACGATGATTAGAACTATTGCCTTATTGATGTTATAACTATCTGGATTTTTTAAGCTGTTTACTATTTATTTCATGATGCTGATTATTATTTCTGACATGCTATGTGGGAGCTTTGTGCCGTTCTGTTTCTTTACTGCCATAATTGGTACTGAATGTAAGATGTCTTACCTCTTTTTTGTATTTTTGCTATTCTGTTTATTTATGTGTTTATCTGAAGACGTTGGTGAAAAAGGGGAAGTGCACGAATTCCCTAGCTTCTGGCCTGATTTTGATTAGTTCCTGTTTGGACATGGTATCCCATCCGCGTGGCTTTTTGCATTATATGAGATTGCCTTTTCATGGAGGTCCAGACTACTGGCACATCAACCTGAGTACGGATTGCTGTATCTACCTCAGAGATGTGACTGTGTCTCTGGCTTGGGGACGTTATGATCCACTTGTCTTTACTTTTAATGCTTACTTGCATTTAGAATTTTACTTGCCCATACGTGATATGTGGGGTGAGAGCTATTACTCCCCACAAGAGGATTCATTCTTATCCTATGCACGAGGCCCCGCTCGTAACTTAGTTGCTCTGATGAGGATTTCCTCTAACGAGGAAGACCCTGAGGAGGATCCATCAGTGGTTCCTTCTCATTCCCTTTAGGGGCTGATGTTGTTGGCAGCCGCTGATGGCTATCTGTAAATCTTTTGGGGGCCTGATGTTTTGTCTTTTTAGTGGGTTGTATATGTGTAATCATTTTAGGGCACGTAAAACTTTAACTTTTTGTATACCTAGTGATGTACCTAAACAAGTATGATATAAGTATATATGTATGTATGAGGTATGCATGTTTGGTTTACTTCTCATGATGCTTTCTGCTATAACTATGTCTTATCATCTTATTTTATAAATACAAAAAAAAAAAGAATTCACCAAATTATTTATACGATTACAACTAAACAGGCTTATCTATATTATAATGAATCGGGTCTTAGTTTATGCCTTTTGTTTCTGTTTCAGGGTTATGGTGTGACGTTCCCTCCTCAAAAAGTGGTGTTACACTAGTTTAGTATCAGAGCCCCAGTTTAAGTTTTCTTTTGGGTCTTTGTGGATAGGTCTATCTTGTTTGTGCTATGTGATTCTCTGTGTTTGGTATTCTGAAAGGATACATCTAATTCTTCCTTGTGTTTTCATTTAGTCTACCTTGAAAGAGCGAAATAGCACTCGGTGGAAGCATGACCGCAACAATCGAAGCAATGCAATGAATGGCGGACATCATTGCACAACAAACTGAGAAAGCTGCTCAACAGGAGGAAAAGGCTGCACAACAGCTAGAATCTTCAGTTGATGCTCAAAATCTATCGGAGTTCCATCGTAACAACCCTCCTCAGTTTAAGGGGGAATTTGATCTAGAGAAGGCTAGTCTTTGGATCAAGGAGCTAAAAAAAATTTTCAAAGGCATGAATTGTGCCGATGACAAAAAGGTAACCTATGCTGCTTTTATGTTGATCGGAGACCCAGAGGATTAGTGGAACGGAGCGCAGAGATTACTAGAAGCTGAAGGTCGAGTAATCACCTAGGAGGTATTCAAGAATAAATTCTTGGAGAAGTATTTTCCAGCAAGTGCAAGACATGCCAAAGAGATGGAGTTCCTTAGCTTGAGGTAAGGGAACTTGACTGTCAACGAGTATGCCATGAGGTTCGAAAGCTTGTCCAAATTTTCAACATATTTCCAACACTAGTCGAACGAGGTGTGAAAGTGTCAAAAATTTGAGGAAGGATTGAGGCATGACGTGAAAAGGGTGGTCATAACCTTAAGGATCAACCAGTTTTTAGAGCTGTTGGACACGTGTCATCGAGTGGAAGATCTGGATTAGGCGCGGGACATGAGGAATCATAACTTTGGACATACTAGATTCCAATGAGGAGGTGGCAACAATGCAAATCGCTTCCAAAAGAAACCCTATTCCCAACCACTGGGAAGTCAGCAACAGTCATCTAGTGGAGGTCTCAGCGGAGGTTTTGGTGGAAATCGAACTGGTCAGAATATGGCATCTTCTCCAAAGTGTTTAAAGTGTGGGAAGGATCACCTAACGAGGGATTGCACTATCAAAGGAATAATCTGCTTCAAATGTGAGAAACCTGGACACGTCTCTAGGGACTGCAATCAAGCTAAGGCGAAACCTTCAGTCAACACTGCACGAGCTGCAAAACCACAGGCAGGAGGCCGAGTCTACACTATGAGTGGAGTGGAAGCCTTCAAATCTGAAGATCTGATACAAGGAGAGGGTACCATAGGAGGTAATCTTTTGACTATACTATATGGCTCTGGGGCAACCCACTCTTTCATTTCTTATGACTGTGTGCAACAACTTGGTTTACCTATGTCTTCCTTACCTTTTGACTTGACTGTTTCTACCCTTATTGCTAAACCTGTTGTTACCACCAAAGTTTGTTTAAATTGTCCTTTAATTGTTGAGGGTCGAATCTTTTCTATTGATTTGATCTGCTTACCTCTTTCCCAATTAGATGTAAGTTTAGGAATGGATTAGTTGTCTTCTAACCATATCCTGTTAGACTGTTCTAGCAGAACCATAGTTTTTCCTATGGATGAAGTTTCTAGATTTTTGACGGCCAACCAAGTTTGAGCTTTCTTGAAAGAAGGAGCTTAGGGATACATGTTATTATCTTCCTTAGAAGTCGAGAGCAAGACAGATTTGGATGCTATTTCGGTAGCTAATAAATTTTCTTAAGTCTTTCTTGATGACGTACCTGGTTTACCACCAGAGCGGGAGGTAGAGTTCACCATGGATCTTGTGCCTAGATCTAGTCTTGTATCTATAGCGCCCTACAGGATGTCACCATCAAAGTTAGTTGAGATTAAGAAGCAGTTAGAAGAACTATTGGAAAAGCAGTTTATTAGACCCAGTGTGTCACCATGGGGAGCACCAGTGTTGTTAGTCAGAAAGAAGGATGGGACTTCACGATTGTGTGTGGACTATCACCAGTTGAATAAGGTCACAATCAAGAATAAATATCCACTTCCGAGGATAGATGACTTGATGGATCAACTGAAAAGAGCAGCAGTATTCTCTAAGATCGATCTGCGATCGAGCTATCATCAGATCTGAGTGAAGGCTGAGGATATTTCTAAAATAGTTTTTCGTACCCGTTATGGTCATTATGAATATCCTATGATGCTGTTTGGTGTAACGAATACACCTGCCATATTCATGGATTACATGAACAGAATCTTTCATCCTTGCTTGGATAGATTTGTTATTATCTTCATTGACGACATTCTGATCTATTCTCAAAATCAGGAGGATCATGCTAAACACCTTAGTATAGTTCTCCAGATTCCGAAGAAGAAGAAGCTATATGCCAAATTATCAAAGTGTGAATTCTGGCTGGAAGAAGTTAAGTTTTTGAGTCATGTAATCTCGAGGGAAAGGATTGCGGTGGATCCGTCAAAAGTGGAAGCGATTCTGCAATGGGAAATGCCGAAGACAGTGACAAAAATTTAGAGCTTTGTGGGATTAACTGGATACTATCGGAGATTCATTGAGGGATTCTCTAAGATAGCAAGGCCTCTTACTCAACTCACGAGAAAGAGTCAAGCCTTTGAGTGGACTAATGCTTGCGAAGAAAGTTTCTAAGAATTGAAGAGACGACTAACTACTTCACCAGTGTTAGTTCTACCTAATCCAAGTGAACCCTTCGAAGTGTATTGCGATGCTTCATACCAAGGATTAGGATGTGTGCTTATACAAAATAGAAAAGTGGTGGCTTATACTTCGAGACAATTTCTAGTGCATAGGAAGAACTATCCAACACATGACCTGGAGTTAGCAGCTATGGTATTTGCTTTGAAGATATGGAGGCATTTTCTTTATGGGGCGACGTTCAATATCTTTAGCGACCACAAGAGCTTGAAGTACCTGTATGACCAGAAGGAGTTGAATATGAGACAACAAAGGTGGTTGGAATTTCTAAAAGATTATGATTTTCAACTTCTGTATCACCCCAGAAAGGGAAACGTTGTGGCAGACGCTTTGAGTAGGAAGATGCTCAGTATCTCTGCTATGATGGTCAAGGAAAAAGATTTGATAAAGCAATTCAGGGATGTATGGTCCTTTGTAGAATTGGCACTAGGGAAGATTTGTATGAACATGGTCACTATTTCAAATGGCCTAATGAAGACATCCGAGAGAAACAGAAAATTGATAAGTTTTTACAAGAAGAAAAGGAGCTAATGAAGCAAGGCGGTGTGACAACATTTGAGGAAGGAACTGATGGAATCCTAAGATTCAAAGGTAGAATTTGTATACCCAGGGATCAAGAACTTAGAAAGTATATTCTTGAACACGCTCACACGAGTAAGTTGAGTATGCATTCGGGAATAAACAAGATGTTTCAAGACCTGAAACAGTTATTTTGGTTGCACGGAATAAAGAGTGATATTACCAGATGTGTGTCGTCTAGTCTGGTTTGTCAGAAAGCAATGGTTGAACACCAGAGACCGTCAGGAATGTTGCAACCCCTAGCTATTCCTGAATGGAAGTGGGATAGTATTGTGATGGACTTTGTGGTTGGATTACCAAAGACCAGAAAAGGTTATGATTCAATATGGGTAATCGTTGATCAACTCACGAAGTCAGCACATTTCTTACCAATCAACATAAGGTACAACATGGAGAAGTTGACTAAGTTGTATATTGGTGAGATCGTTAGGCTGCATGGTGTGCCTACCAGTATTATTTCTGATAGAGATCCAAGGTTCACATCAAAGTTTTGGCAAAGTTTGCAAGGAGCGTTAGGAATGAAGCTACGTTTGAGTTCTGCTTATCATCTTCAAACCAAAGGTCAATCAGAAAGGACGATTCAATCATTGGAGGATTTGCTCAGAGCTTGTGCTTTGGAACAGACTGGAAGTTGGGATGAAGTTTTACTATTGTTAGAGTTCACCTACAACAACAGTTTTCATTCGAGCATAGGGATGACAGCATATGTAGCTCTATATGGACGATGGTGCAGAACACTTTTGTGTTGGTACCAAGACGGAGAGCGCCGTACTGTTGGACCTAATCTTATACAACAAACGACTAAGAAAGTCAAGATGATTCAGGAAAAGATGAGGACGACTCAGAGTCAACAGAAGAGCTGTGTGGACAAAAGGAGAAAACCTCTTGAGTTTGAAGAAGGCGAGCATGTGTTTTTGAAAATCATACCTACGACTTGGGTCAGCTGAGTTCTAAAGTCTTGAAAACTTACTCCCAAATTCCTTGGACCTTATCAAATTCTTCGCCGGATAGGTCCAATAACTTATCAAATAGCCCTACCACATTTTCTTTCTAACCTTCATAATGTCTTTCGTATGTCATAATTACGAAAGTATATTCCTGACCCGAGCCATGTCATAGCACCGGACACAGTACAATTGAAAGAGAACTTAATCTATAAGGCACCTCTTGTAAGGATTGAAGATAGGAGAGTAAAGCAACTCAGAGGGAAGGAAATCCCTTTAGTAAAAATGATCTGGAATGAAACGACCGGAGATGCAACATAGGGAGTTAGAAGACAAGATGAGGGAGCAACATCCACAACTATTCTAAGGTATGAAAATTTCAAGGACTAAATTTCTTTGTAGAAGGGGAGAGTTGTAACACCCTAAAAATTATTTGTTTAATGATAAATAGTCAATTTATAATATTTGTGATTTTTGTGAATTTTTCTGGATTTTTTTGAAATTTTTGATTATTTTAATATATTTCTCAATTTACGTGCGCACTGAGCGGAGTCGGGAAAATAAAATATTTTTCCTGAGGCTGGTAAACTTAAAACTGTTAAAACATTGACGGGGATCTTACTAAACCCGAGGTCGGCCACAGTTTACGAGGTTTATATTTTTTAAGATTTTATCTGATAAATAAAATTGCAGTACGTTCTGTTAAATAAAAATTTTGCAGTACACTCTATTATCTACTGGACAATACATACTGGCTTTATATACTATAACAATTGTCTATTGGGTAATTGTTTGTAGTAAAAATCCTTATCACCTTTTCTAGCAATTTACTTTATGTCCCATCAAGTTGACTTTTGCAAAAAGCTAACAAAGCTTCTCAAGGAAGCTTTGCACCAAGCTTCTAGAGGAAGCTTCCCTCCTCATTTCTTCCATGTAGCCCCACGGCAATGTGGAGGGAAATGTGACAAATTTTGTTACATTTTCACTAATATCACATATTCATTTAACATTTCAAAAATCGTAAGCACTTTTCTAACACTTTCTCTCTCTACATTTCTCTTCTCTCATTTTTCTCTCAAGCTTTTCTCCTGCTTCTCTCTTTTTTTTCCCACGGCAGCCACATCCTTCCACCCTCCATGCTTGTTTGATTTTCAAGCTCACACTTTGCTTGAATCTACATCTTGATTGGAAGACTTTCTTTCTTATCGGAATCATCTTCAAGGAGCTCACCCATTCTCTCCATTTTCTCTTCTCTTCCACGGCCAAGACATCATTTTTGGCCACCCATATTTTCTTGCTCAACCAACCTTATTTCTTACCTCTTTTCTGTATTTCTGCTATTTTGTTTATTTATGTGTTTCTCTGAAGATGTCGGTGAGGAAGGGGAAGTGCATGAATTCCCTAGCTTCTGGCCTGATTTTGATTAGTTCCTGTTTGGACGTGGCGTCTTGTCTGCGTGGCTTTTTGGGTTATGCGAGATTGACTTTTCATGGAGGTCCGGACTACTGGCACATCAACCTATATACGGATCACTGCATCTGCCTCAGAGATGTGACTGTGTCTCTAGCTTGGGGACGTTATGATATACCTGTCTTTACTTTTAATGCTCACTTGCATTTAGAATTTTACTTGCCCATACGTGATATGTGGGGTGAGCACTATTACTCCCCACAAGAGGATTCGTTCTAATCCTCTGCATGAGCCACCGCTCGTAACTCGGTTACTCCGATGAGGATTTCCTCTGACGAGGAAGACCTTGAGGAGGATCCACCCACGGTTCCTTCTCATTCGCTTTAGGGGTTGATGCTATTGGTAGCTACTGATGGCTATCTGTAAATCTTTTAGGGGGCATGATGTTTTGTCTTTTTGGTGGGCTGTATATGTGTAATCATTTTGAGGCACGTTAAACTTCTACTTTTTGTAATTCTGGTGATGTACCTAAATAAGTATGATATAAGTATATATATATGTATGAGGTATGAATGTATGAGTTACTTCTCATGATGCTTTCTGCTGTAACTATGTCTTATCATCTTATTTTATAAAAATAAAAAAAGAATTCACCAAATTATTTATATGATTACAACTAAACAGGCTTATCTATATTATAATGAACCGGGTCTTAGTTTATGCATTTTGTTTCCGTTTCATGGTTATGGTGTGACGTTCCCTCCTTAAAAATGGGCATTACATTCCAAAAGGGACATCTCTAGACTACAAGCTGCCAAAGAACTGGGAGAGAAAGGTTGGATTGAAGATTGAAGATTCGGGTTCGAATTATCTGAGATCTACTAATTGTGATCATTGAAAATCAATTTGATATTCAGTTTTTCTTCTGCACTTGTGTTCTTGATAATGACTTTCTTTAGTTTTTCTTTTGATTTTGAATTTGCCATGCGTGGCTAAGTTCTTATTTGGTTAAGGGAAGATGAAACCCTAGTTTTGATTATGTGAATATTTCATATTCCTTTATTTTCAATACAATTATGTTTTTATTCATATATTTTTGTTCTTAATTCGATATAAAGGTTTTTATACTCTTTGCTATTTTTGAAAGTGGTAAAACTAGAATTGCTATGTGTGGTTGCAGTGGTAGGACTAGTGAGACATATGATCTAAGTAATTCAATCCTGGTGTGTGATTGGACCTTAGTGTGATTGGTTTTCTAAATCTTAATGTTGTCATTAGGTAGATATAAGAGCGGTTGCTTTATAACTAACTATTGATTAGGGATTAATTTGAGTGGTTGCTAAATTAACCAAAACCTAAGGAAAATAGAGAATTAATATCAATTGCATAAAGGCATAACTAATCATGTTGAGATAAAGGATATGTAGATAGCATTATCATGTAAATCTAGTGGTGGATTCCATCTCTTAACTAATCTCTTTAAATTAGTAAATAAAATCGTGTTTGCTACAGTTACTTTAAATTCAATTTCTATTCTTAGTTTTAATAAACAAAACCCTTTTTTTACTGTTTATTGTTCATCAGAGTTTAAATTTGGAACCAATTGATAGTGTCAATTAAATTAGTTCTCTGTAGATCGACCCTTATGATAACTTCATAGAATGTAGTTGTTATTGCCCTTTTTCTATGCTTAAAAGAGTGCTTAGTTCTTGTGTATAATGCATATTTGGAAGGTTTTATGCTTATATTTGTCATATTCTAATCTGGATACCTTCCTATATGATATTGAGTAAATTGTGCTTATTTGGTAAAAAAATTGAGTGAATTTGTATCTGTTATTGATTTGGTGTTTTCTGTATATTAGGAAGGGCTCCAAACAAGTTGATATATAGAGCATTTGAGTCAAAAGTGGAAGAGAAAGCCAAATTTGCATCTCAGCAAGTAACATTGCCACATAAGAAATGAATGCCGCGAGGCTAGAGTGATATTTGCTGCAGAATTCTGCTGACGATTAAGAAACGTTGTGACGTGGGCATATCAATGCCGCGGCGATGGTGTATTCCCCAGCATCAGTACAAAGACCCAAGGCCAGGGCACTGCAACGTTGAAAGTGGATGCCTCGGGCATAGGTGACCTAAATGAACGCGCGTCACAGCGTAGGCATGTTAATGTCGCGTTGTGCCTATTTTTCTGAGCCCATATATACTGTTTTATTAGATTTATGCTAGAGAGGTTATTTAAGTTTAGAGAGTTGCGGTTAGGTTTTACTATTTGGAGGCTAAGGGAGCCTAAGGAAGCAAGGTTGGAGGTCATCTTCTTCATGTAAAGAGATTCAAGCATCAAAGAGCCAAATTCATGAGATTCCTTCCTTTTTCTTTCTCTTTTCTCTCTTCTTTGTCTTTTGAGCTTTATTTTTTATGGTTCTATTTTTATATTCAATGATTAGCTAAGCTATATTTAGGGATGATTTTGAATCCTCCTATGAATATTAATGATTTTGTAGTATTTTGAGTATATATTGATGTTTTGTTTTGTTCAATCATATAGTTCTTAATGCTCTTGATTGTTTGATCAGTTTTGAGTGATTTGTTAAAATCTGATGAACCTAGACATAGGAATTTGGATTTTAGATCTAATGTATGGTTGATGCATGTTTGATTTCATTCAATTGGCTTGAATAAGTTGATTCACTAACTGGATAGAAATATACCTTTTAGCCATGCATAGTGTGTGATTGAGAATAGATTATTAATGAGTGGATTTTGGTTCTAACTAAGGAGTTAGGTAAATGAAACTATGGTTAATTGTGCTAGACATAGGCTTTTAACTAAATTAGATTCTCAAGCCAACTTAATCAATTTATTGATATTGCTTGTAAGGATTGCATGTTATTAGTTGAAATAGGAGGTGAAGAAGGATTTTCTAAAGCTCTAGACATTATCTTTATTGCTTTGTAGTTTAGATTTAGTTTATTTACACTTTCTCTATTTTTATGTTCTTGAATAAAATTAGTTAAGCTATTGGTTGATATTTAGCTTTGGAAGCCGACATCCTCGTAGGAATGAACTTTATTCTTCACCAATGAGTTTAGTTAGTTCTAATTCAAGTTGTATATTGTTCAAGTTGTATATATATAATTTTGGTGACAAAGTCCTGCCAAGACTGTAAATTAGGCCCTTCTTAAGAGGTAACCCCAAGTTTATGTTAAATTCTTATCTTTACTTTTTACAAAAATAAGTAGTATGTTGAATTTTGTATGTTAATATGTATATGTTAATATGTTATGTTAATTATGCTAGTATGTTGTTGTTGTTGTTAATATATTAATAGGTAATATATTTTAGTATGTTAATATGGTAGTATATAGCTTTTGTTAGTTTTTATGTCTTAATTATGTTAGCTTTTGTTTGTTAAGTTTTAAGTCTTATTTATGTTAGTACTTATATGTGTTAGTATGTTAATTTAGTAGTTTTATGTTTTTAATTATTTTTATGCTTTAGTTAAGTTTTAAGTCTTATATATGTTGATATATTGATTTTGTGATTTTATTATATCTGTGTTATATATATAGTAATTTAACATTTTGAACAAGTTTTGCAAGTGCTGGAAACCCCTTTGAAGCAAATTTGGCAACAAAACTGTGTTTGTTACAAAATTTTACAGGCTGATCTCTCACGCCGCAGCGCAAGTCACTCAACATCGCAGCGCTGGAGTGATTTTTCTATAGAATTCTGCAGACGAGATACACGTCGCGACGTAGAAATATCAATGTTGCAGCGTTGTGCTCTGTTTTGTACATATTTCTTTTATTTTTCATGTTATTTTATATTTTAGTATGCTCAAACTAATAGTGTGCATAAATTTGAAAAGTTTAGGTACCCAATGTACCAATAGAAGTGAGGATATTGTCTCACTTAGGTTTGGGAGAGTATCATTACATGCTTTGATGATTATGATCTATTTGAATGCATGTGATGATATTTTCTAGATGTAGTTGTGATAGCCATCATGTTTTCATGTTTGTATATTAGTTTGGCTATTACTAATGTGTTTGAAAAAGAAAGTTCAATTTTTAACATTATGCAAATGATGTTATACATGCTTGTTGAGAAAGTTAGATTTATTTGAATGCATGATATGTTACAAAATTGCTCGTGTTGTTATGGTTGTCCAAAGATGTAAAAGGTTACTATTTGCCCCTTTTTTAGTGAAACCTTATGTGATCTTGAAGTATGTGAAACAATTTAATCATTTTTTATGTATGATTTGCATTTTACTTAGATGCAAGTGTAACTTTGAAAATGATAAGAGCGCATGTCTAGAGAATGTTTATGGATGTACATATAAAGATTTTGATTATTCTTAAAATTATTTTTGAACTCTCTTGAGGTGAAATCCTAGATTGTCCATGATTAAGGAAATGATTAGGGCATTGTTTGGACCGATTGAGCCTTTTCAAGCTTACCCTAAATGATTTAATCATAGGTCCCCTTTTGAAGCCTTATAATTGTTTGGCCTTATATGTTTTTCATAACCATTGTGTTCGTTAACCTGTTAACCATTCTAAAGCATGTGAAAACATTACATTTTCTTCCTACCATTATTATTTGTTGAGTACATAATATATTATTTCCTGAAGTGAGTCTATTGATTAGGGGTGTTAATGAATATTCAATGCAAAATGAGCCTGAAGGAACCAGATGTAGTTAAAGAAAAGAAGTTTTTGCTTTGTAAAAAAATGAAAAGAAAAGAAAAGAAAAATCAAAAGAAAAAGAAAAAAAGAAGAAAAGCAAAGCTTAAGAATAGAAAAGTAAGAAAAGCATCAAAATGGTTCTAGCGAGTTTTCTACTCACACTGTTGAATACCCTGCTCATATCCGTTAGTGGCTCATGACTTGGAATAACATTTTTATATTTCTCAATGTTTGTATTATGTCCTATCCTTTCTGTTCTTTAAACCATTACCATTAGCCTAACATTACAAGCTAATTAAGTCCCTATTGATCCTCAATTTTGTGTGATTTACATTAGTGGAGAGAGAGTTGGATTACAATCTTGTGGATTCTGTGATTCATATATATGTAGGTTCATAAACTTATCCGGATGGGTATGACTTGATTAAGATAAGTTTATTTTGCATGTTTATGGGAAAGTGTGAATTGTATGAAAGGAAGCTGAATTGTTAGCATGTGAAAGATTGTGTATGTGCGGACCTGATTATGAGACATTTGCGCTTTTTGAGGACTGATACAATCATTATTCACTAGTTGTGGATTAAAATGAAAAATTAAAATTTTTTTAGATGCTGAATGAATATTTGAGAATGAATTGTTAAGCTTGTTTACTTAGTCCTATTTTGTTTTGCTCGAGGACTAGTAAAATGTAGATTTAGGGGTGTGTTAACTTCATAGAATGTAGTTATTATTGCCCTATTTCTATGCTTAAAAGAGTGCTTAATTCTTGTGTATAATGCATATTTGGAAGGTTTTATGCTTATATTTGTCATATTCTAATTTGGATACCTTCCTATGTGATATTGAGCAAATTGTGCTTATTTGGTAAGAGATTGAGTGAATTTGTATCTATTATTGATCTGGTATTTTCTCTATATTAGGAAGGGCTCCAAACAAATTGATATATGAAGTATTTGAGTCAAAAGTGGAATAGAAAGCCAAATTTGCATCTCAGCAAGTAACGCCGCGACGTAGGAAATGAATACCGCGGCACTAGAGTGATATTTACTGCAGAATTCTGTAGACGATCAAGAAACGCGTGACGTGGGCATATCAATGCCGTGCCAATGGTGTATTCCCCTGCATCAGTACAAAGACCTGAGGCCAAGGCGTTGCGACGCTAAGAGTGGACGCCTCGGGCATAAGTGACCTAAATGAACGCGCGTCGCAGCATAGGCATGTTAATGTCGCGTCGTGCCTATTTTTCTGAGCCTATAAATACTATTTTATTATATTTATGCTAGAGAGGTTGTTTAGGTTTAGAGAGTTATGGCTAGGTTTTACTATTTGGAGGCTGAGGGAGACTAAGGAAGCAAGGTTGGAGGTCATCTTCTTCATGGAAGGAGATTCAAGCATCAAAGAGCCAAATTCATGAGTTTCTTTCCTTCTCTTTTCTCTTTTCTCTCTTCCTTGTCTTTTGAGCTTGATTTTTTGTGGTTCTATTTTCATGTTCAATGATTAGCTAAGCTGTATTTAGGGATGGCTTTGAATCCTCCTATGAATATTAGTGATTTTGTAATCTTTTGAGTATATATTGATGTTTGGTTTTGTTCAATCATGATTTTTAATGCTCTTGATTGTTTGATCAGCTTTTGAGTGATTTGTTGAAATCTGATGAACCTAGACATAGGAATTTGGATTTTAGATCTAATATATGGTTGATATATATTCAATTTCATTCAATTGGCTTGAATAAGTTGATTCGCTAATTGGATAGAAATATAGCTTTTAGCCATGCATAGTGTGTGATTGAGAATAGATCGTTCATGAGTGAATTTTGGTTCTAACTAAGGAGTTAGGTAAATGAAACTATGGTTAATTGCGCTAGACATAGGCTTTTAACTAAATCAGATCTTAAGCTAGCTTAATATATTCATTGATGTTGCTTGTAAGGATCACATATTATTAGTTGAAATAGGAGATTAAAAAGGATTTTCTAAAGCTTTAAACATTATCTTTATTTCTTTGTAGTTTAGATTTAGTTTATTTACACTTTCTCTATTTTTATGTTCTTGAATAGAATTAGTTAAGCTATTGGTTGATATTTAGCTTTGGAAGCCAACATCCTCATGGGAACGAACTTTATTTTTCACTGTATTACTTGAATGATCTGTGCACTTGCAGTACACAAATGGTCTAACACCTTACTAACTACAACTGGTTGTAAGGTTTTTATATTTTTTATGGAACTGAACAACTATTTTTAATCATAATCTATAGCACACCACTAATCATAACATATTCATACACTGCAATTGTATGGACAATTGCGTATCTCTGAGATGAAGATGTTGATTTTGAGAGTATGGTGATTAATTGAAGACTATTTGTGGAAATGGGTTTTTCTAACAAACTTATAAATGATAATCTATTTCGGGAAGAGAAAGAATATGATTTTAGCTTTTGCCACCTTTCTAGCTTATATATATATGAGACTTGAATTAGAATTATGTTTTCCCCGAAATGGTTAGAATGGTTGTGATGACATGTTTTATAGAATTAACTACTGAGAATTTGTAATTCTCACCTCGTGTGTGTGTTTCCATGATGATTCCAGGGAAGAAGACTTATGGAAAGTGAAAAGCAGGCAGGACCTTAGAGTGCTTAGCTTATTTTATCTTTATGTTTCTTTTGAAAACATGTATCTTTTGTGCCTTGAGAGGCCTAGATGTAAACCTTGTACATAGTCTGTATTTATGAGAGATATCGACGTTATGTATATTATCGCTCGTCCGTGGCTCATATTTTCTTATATAATGTTGTTATGTTATATTAGAAATGTTTTAGTAGTTAGTAACACGCCTGGATCTAATTACTGTGGTATAATACAGATTATACTATTGTTATTAAATTTGGGATGTTACACACTGAGTGAGTGTTTTGATACCAGATTGACTTGACACAGATATGAAAACTTATGAAAATGGTGAAACAAGAAATGAGATGAATTCTAGGATTTATTTTAATGTTGCTGGAAGTTGGAAACTTGATTTAGTTATATCAAAGTATTCCTAAGATATATAAAGTTTTTGCAAAATATCCTAAGTGTTTCAAGTCACTCACGTTGCAGCCCTCTTTATTGACTTTCTCCCTTGATATTTCACGCCTTTCTCATCTTTTTTCACACATTCTTTCTCACGAAAATAGTAACCAAAACAGCAACAGAAAAACAACAAAGAAAGGAGGGAAAACTTGAAGAGGAAGAGGAAAGAAAGAAGAGGAAGGCAAAGGGCAAACCAAAGGTTTGATCATCTACTACATAAGTGAGGTAGGGGTGATTGTTTCCATCATCTTTTCCTTGCTCTTTTCTTTTCATGCTTGTGTTGCATGCTTGAGTTCCAAAAATGGGTTTTTGTGGTTTTATCATTGTTTGGATTGGTTGACCTTGTTGTAAACTCATTTCATGGCTCAACTTGAGTTGTTCTAGGCATGGTTGATAGTTTCAATCTTTGGAAGTATCCATGAAACATGTTGTGTTGAAAGTTGAAAAATGGGTATAAAAAGGTTTTGATTTGTATCATAAATCCATGCTAGAGGTGTTGAGAATTTGGATGAGGGTTATTGCATTTTAAGGACCATTAATGTGATTGAAAAATACTTAGAATCCATGGAATGAAGGATATAAACTGGTCAGTGAACCAATAGCACAGTAGACACTTTTATGCAGAATTTTCTGGTGCAACTGGCGCCTAGGCGCTAGTGTTGGGCTCCTAGGTGCCCATTATCCAGAACCTATCTAGTAGCAGCCCGCGAGCATGGTGCCTAGGTGCAAGGACAGGGCTCCTAAGCACTAGTTATGCAGAATCAGTTCTGCATAATGTTGGGCATCTAGCGCTTAGGCGAGGAGAAGTGGCACCTAGGCGGCACTAATAGATTTTGTAGAGATGTTTATTTTGATAAAATGGAGTTGCCTATTTGATGGGGATCACTTATACATGCTTGCTAATATGCGTTAAGACACTTTTAGGGGTATTCCACAAGGGAAATAGTAACCTAGCATGCATGTGTAAGTATAGAACTTTGAGTATCCAAAGAGGAATGGAATGCCTTAAGAATATGAATAAGACCTTGAGCACAATAGTGTGACTTTAGGCAACCAGCTTGGTTCCTTAATTGGACCGTGTATGTAGCTTTGTTCCTTAACTAGACCATGACAAAACAACTTGCTTCTCTTTTGAGCCATGATAAACCAGCTTTGTTCCTTAATTGGACCATGTTATATGCACTTGGCTCCTTAGCTAGATCCTGTTGTAAAATTTAGCTTGGCTCCTTAATTGGACCATGTTATATGATTAGCTTGGTGTTTGTAGACCATGAATGCTTACCTAGCTTGGTTTCTTTAGTTTCTAAAGTTAAATCATGGAAAAGCTTTATAACCTATCTTATTCATTAATTGTTAAGATTGTGCTTATAATGTTAAAAATGATTAGTTATAGAATGCTTTTACTGAAAATTATTAATTCTTACCCCATTTGCTATTCTATGACAAATCCAGGTCAAGACCCTGCTAAGGGAAAGAAGAAAAAGAAGCTGAAAGATTAGAGTAGTTTTAGTTTTATTGCTTCTAGAACAAACCTTGTATACTATTATACTTGCTTTGTTTATGTACACAAAGTTATCTAGTGCAGTAGCTTGTTGAGTCTAATGATGTATATGTATATCTATTTAATTTATGTTTTTTCGCATTCCCTCAAGGCTCTCTATAATAGCATTTGTACTTGTTATGGATATATTATTTTGTTACTAAGTAAGAAGTGACGTGGTTAGTGCTGTTTATCTTATATATGTCACATATATATTGATATCAGTAATAGGGCGTTACATAAGTTCTTAGGAATTAGTTATGAAAGGTTGCATAGCAACAATAATGATGTCGTTGAATAAAGGTTTTGAGAAGACTTAGTCAAAGTAGCTCATGACAGTCACATGACATTCTAGGAGATCTTTAGTTATAAAAGCTTGAGTCATGGGCAAAACCCCACAATAGGTGGTTACTTCTATTATTCTCCACTCAAGCATACATGACTTTCAAAGAGAACATGCAAAGACAAAATGCTCGTGGAAGAGAAGTCATAATTGCCAAGGATAGATGGCATAATCATAACATGCATTAGATTTCTACAGGATCATTAAATGTATGGAGCAGTTATTGTTTTCATCTATAAATACAAGGACCTAGTTACTCAGCAAAAGGTATTGAACACTCTACACTTCTCACCCGCAGTAAGAAGGCAAGTTACCAGAGACCACCCTTTTTTTGTTTCCTAGATTATCCAATATTTTCAAGATTATTATCCTTAGTCTTTGTCGTAGCTGTAGACTTAGCTCGTAGATTGCTCTCGGCGCATTCTTGGATTTGCACTATATGTGTAACTTCAAGTTTGATTTTAATTACAATTTCTATTCAATTTCCAATGCAGTTTACATTTGTTGATATTTGATTTATGCTTTACCATGTTTTCACACTAACACTTTGAGAATTATCAAGTGTCACAAGTGTCAACCAATAGTGCAGAAATGAAACAAGTATAACAAGAGAGTGAGTCCATAAGAGAGAGTTGCTTGCCCTCTCCACAATAGTAAAATGACCAAATTCTAGAGATTTTAGGCCACATGCCAATCTCATAGGTTAAGTAAGTCCCTGCATATTTTCCCCGAAAGTAAAATTGGCACATCTGGTGGAACTCTTGCCTTCATTTCAAGCATTTATGCAATTGTCTAGAAAAAAAAATTGAGAAGACACCTTTTTTTTACAATAGTACTGATGTTGTTGAATTAGGGACAATATTGAGGCTGTCTACATCATTAAGGTGTTCATTATATGCATTTGCATAGTGGGAAAGTCATACTTAGGGACAACATGGCTAACAAAACTTTTAAGAATGAAACCTAACCTATGACTGCAAAGTCTGGAGTTATCGTGCTTAACATCACGACCTATATAGCAGCTAACACACTTAGGGATTCCATATTAAACATTAGAAATTATCAATATCCACCAGGCTTTACTCCATTATATGGTATACCACTAACAACTTTGAATCTTGTAGGTGCTGCATTGGTGCATCCACCTACAAATCCTACTATCCCTCCGGGACAATATCCATTTTGCTATGATGGACCCTAATTATGCTATAACCATACCCCATTTTGTGGGACATGTGGGTCCAAGCATAGTACTTGTGCACTACATAGAAAGACAACAGGGGGTCTTAGTTGCTCCCATCTTTCTGAGCATTACTAGGGCTATGCCACAAGGGCCTCAAAATAACATAGTATAGGCGTTGGCCACCATTAGGTAGCAAATGGATGATAGCAACCATGAGATGGTCCACATGGTCACACAACAAATGAATATGGTCCTCACCCCATAACCAATAATGCCTACAATGGGTTGGCCCAACAAGTAGGGAGGTTAAGTTGACTTTAATAAGAGAGCCTTATACTGAAAATAACTCAACCTTATTGGGCCAATCGACCTCAAAAAACACAAGGATTGGTCAGAATCCTACGCGACAAAATCTTATGTAGTATGCAAATGTTACCATGTTAACTAAGATTGGAGAGGTGATTTACCCTTAATATAATCCCTAGAATCTAGCATACCAAAACCCTATGTACCAAAATTAAAATCAAAACTAGACTCAGCTTATAACAGGCACAAGTGAAATGGTGTATAACAACCCTTTGTTCCAAAATCAGGTACCCTATGGTGTAGGAGAGAGAATCAAACCTCCACTATAGATAAATCCCCTTGAACACCTAGAAAAAAGGGTTGCCGAATAGGCCGTAGCTAGGGTTTCCTTTAATGTTGAACTAGCTTTCCACCCCCAATTTGTGTCTGCATTCCCAAAATGAATAAACCAATTAGAGCTCCTAAGGGGACACAAAATCCCCAAGTTCTCTAAGTTCTCTGGAAAAGGAGGTGAATTCTCTGTTAAACATGTTGTTAGGTTTACCTTAAGAGAATACCTAATGAAAACATCAATGATTACTTGAATCACTTCAAGAAAATGAGAAGCTGATGCTTTACCTTAATCTCTAAACCTAAGGTGGATAAACTAGCCGCCAAAGGACTAGGCTTTCCATCTACAAAAACCCAGTCAATCAATAATTTGTAAATATAGTTCGGTTGGCCAATAGAGTGCAACAAATTGAGCAACTCTAACTAGAAAAAGGCTCAATTGAAAGGATGGACAAAAAGAGAATGAGTCCATGTAGTAGCAACAAAGAAACAAAAATTGATGAGGGGTTTGTCACTAAATTAAAAAATGGCCTCCATATGCTTGTCTTGCTATAAAACCAGGAAAAGGAAAGGAATTTATGGAATACCCAAAATGTCAAGTTTACTCTTTTGATGTCACTAAGGATGACTATATTTTTGACATGATGCTAAAAGATAAGCAAATCATTACCCAAAAAAAAGATAAACAAATTAAACAAACCAAAGGGCATGTTTTTTCTACTCCTGGTGAAATAAGAATAAAAATTATTACAAGTATCATAATTCTTACAAGTATTCTACTAATGGTTGTATATAATCCAAGGATATGATTAAAAACAAACTTATAGAGGGAAAGGCTAAAGCTTACCAACAAGCAAAAAGTGGCAATGAAGGTCGAGAATAACCTATTTGAATTGCATGCTAGATATTTTGAGCTAAAATGATCAAAGTAGACTTTGGTATAGTAATGAAAGTGGAAAGGCAACTCTGGGCAACTGTCAACTTGTCAAAGGTCACTCACCGATACCCTAGGAGTGATGAAACTATGATGCAATTCCTTAAAAGGACGGGCAAAGAGGGTAATCAGGTAAAGATGTGCCTTGTATATCACATGGTGTATAAGAAACAGGAAGAAGAAAAGGGTGATAATGTCACAAAAAGGAAAAAGGTAATCAATGTCATTACAATACCTAAATCTGCCATGGCAGGGATGTAGGACAAAATATTAGTCATGCAACCCAAGATAGCTTACTTTCCCAAGAAACAGGGAAGAGGAAAATAGTCAACTTTGGTCCTTTTGCACCTCCTATCGACGCATTGTGCACCAAGACTAAAGTCCTAAAGGCAGATGTACTAATTAGGAAATGTCAAAGAAAAACTAAAGAATATCAACAGAGCCTTGCTTCTCCTCTAAATAGGTGACCAAAATTTGATAAAGGGGCAATGTCTAGTGTCGAGTTGACTTCTCCCACTTCTATGGCTCACACAAGTCTTATTAGTCGCTCACCCATACTTAGAATTGTCGATGATAAAGGGATAGGTTAGAGGTGTTAGGGGCATTTTGAAATATTTTAAGTAACATGGAAAAGGGGGCAAGGAGTCCTAAAGGAGAAATAATAAGTAAAAGGAACATGTGACTAAAGGGGAATATCGACGCAAGAGCCAAGGTCGACAAGTGGGAAGGAGTCGACATAGATCTAACTAAATTCACGTTGACCAAAGGAGAGGCCACAAACTACTTGAGACTCCAAGGGAACTAATTATAACTGCTTGTTGTAACATCCCAAAAATTTATTTATTTCATTATAAACAATCATTTTATAATATTTGTGATTTTTGGTGATTTTTGTGGAATTTTCTAAAAATGTTGAATATTTTAATATATTCCTCTTTTTGCGTGTGCGCTAAGCGGAGCCGAGAAAATAAAATATTTTCCCTGAGGCTGGTAAACCTTGAACTGTCAACGTGTCGACGGGGGATCTTACTAAACCCGAGGCCGGGCACAGTTTGCGAGGTTTGCATTTTTTGAGGTTTTATCTGCTAGATAAAATCGCTGTATCATAAAATTATCTGATGAATAATAAAATATTATTTTCATCAGTTGTAACTTTCATTCACTGAGAAAATAATTCTAACAGTGTAATCAAATCATCTGTCAAATGTACTTAATTGAGGAGACAAGCTTACTATGCACTTTATCGAGAAGCGCACGAAGCTTCTCAAGGAAACTTCAAGGAAACTTCTAGGAAGCTTCCTTCCCAGCCACTATTCACTCTTTCTCCTCCCATTTTTGTGCAGCATGGTTTTGGGGAAATATCACAATTAATCCTTCCCCATTCTCTCTCATTCACGCTGGTCTCCTTCTCCCTCACGTCTACTCTCATTTCTCTTCCTTCTCTTCTCCATACGGCTACACACCCACAAACACCATGATGATTTTCAAGCTTCCCATACTCAAGCTAACATAAACCATTGTTTCCTCCTCACTATCTTCTAGTTTTCTTCTTGGTGGAGTTCTTCTTTATTCCCCCATTCTCGTACTCCATAGCCAGCAAGAAAGCTTCAAGCTTTAAGATAAAGCTCTAAACTTTCTTCTCCTTTCTCCCCCATTTTCGAGTTCTTGGTCACATTGGTGACTATGGATTCCACTTTCACTCTATGATCTTGACTTTTTATGGATCTGAACACCAAGGTTTTGGTGGTGGTGAAGAACCAGATTTCAAGGATAGAATGAGCTTGCTTTCTTTGTGCTTCTCCAAGGTAAGAGGAAGACACTCCTCCTCAACCTATTTTAGCATTTAGGAACGTCTGTGATTGGTGTTAAGGGTCATTCTATTTTTGCATGTTGTTTGTATTGTATGTGTGCTATTTGATTGTTTGTGTGTTTTGATATATATCTGGATGTATTGGAACGTGTAATATGGAAGGGAATGACTTCCGATTGGTTCTCGGATGGTCACGGTGTTGAGCCCAGAAATTTGGAAATTTCATGTGAAAACTAGTAACAGTATGAACCCCTGGCCAAACTCGTCGAATATGATATCCTGATCATTTAGTGAAATGTCAAAATCCATCGAGTTTAGGCTTCTGACCATTTTCGTCGAATGTCAAAATTCGTCGTGTTTAGACTTCTGACCATTTTCGTCAAATGTCAAAATCCATCGAGTTTAGATTTCTGACCATCAAACACAATGTCAAAATCCGTCGAGTTTAGGCTTCTGACCATTTTCGTCGAATCTCAAAATCCGTCGAGTTTAGACTTCTGACCATTTTCTTCGAATCTCAAAATCCGTCGAGTTTAGATTTCTGACCATCAAACACTGTCAAAATTCGTCGAGTTTAGGCTTCTGACCATTTTCGTCGAATGTTAAAATCCGTCGAGTTTAGGCTTCTGACCATTTCCGTCGAATGTCAAAATTCGTCGAGTTTAGATTTTTGACCACCAAACACAATGTCAAAATTCGTCGAGTTTAGACTTCTGACCATTTTCGTCGAATGTCAAAATCCGTCGAGTTTAGATTTCTGACCACCAAACACAATGTCAAAATTCGTCGAGTTTGGACTTCTGACCATTTTCGTCGAATGTCAAAATCCGTCGAGTTTAGATTTCTGACCATCAAACACAATGTCAAAATCCATCGAGTTTAGGCTTCTGACCATTTTCGTCGAATGTTAAAATCTGTCGAGTTTAGGCTTCTGACCATTTTCGTCGAATGTCAAAATCCGTTGAGTTTAGATCTCTGACCACCAAACACAATGTCAAAATCCGTCGAGTTTAGATTTCTGACCACCAAACACAATGTCAAAATCCGTCGAGTTTAGACTTCTGACCATTTCCGTCGAATGTCAAAATCCGTCGAGTTTAGATTTCTGACCACCAAACACAATGTCAAAATCCGTCGAGTTTAGGCTTCTGACCATTTTCGTCGAATGTCAAAATTCATCGAGTTTAGATTTCTGACACCAAACACAATTCAAAATTCGTCGAGTTTAGACTTCTGACCAATATCTTTCTACCAATGTTGTTTCTGTCAGGTCATTTTCCGTCGAAAGGCAGCCTCAATAGTACACTAGAGACACTTCTTCGTCGAATCCAAAAATTATAATTATCGTCTAACACTTAGTGATTTAATTAGTGGTAACAGGATGCAATAATTAGCAAATTGGGAAATTAAAATATACTGAGATTCATAAATTTTAAAGAACCAAGAATGGAATTTTCATAAGACTTTGGATAATTTTAATTAGGGTAAGAACATGAGAGTGTGAGATTTTGAGATCTTAGAATAACCTTCTAAGTGTATATGAATAAATTACCTAAGAGGATTTAAATTAACTAAGAGAATTCGTTTAGAGACAAACTCTGTAAGTAAAGCTAAACCTAAGCAAGAATTCATAATACGCTTTAAAATGTATTAATTTATTTAACAATATTATGCTATTGTGGGTCCATGTGGGTGACCATTGACTGTGTTAATTCTTACTTTGGCAAATTGTGACATATGATGGAATAGTATATAATAATGATCATACATGATTATGCATAGAGTCTGTATGCATTGTGAATGTCCGTTGGACTGTCGTAAGGCCTAGTTGCCTAGGAGTTGAACACACCTTAGTGCAGGTGCGAATAGACAAGTGTAGGTTGTCGGTTGACCTTGGGGGCGTCAGGGTGCGGGTACCTCGCAATGGGCAGCTGGTAGCTCTCTGTCCGTGGGGCAGACCGAAGCAAACACACTGACGATCTGGACTGAGACACTGTCCTATATCGCGATCTAGAGCAGACTGTCTGTATAATGCCATGATGTGCACGTGGGTAAATTCGGAATAATAGCACTTTGGCCTCGGCAGCCTAGTTGCAGACATATCGCCTGATCTTTCTCTCCGACCGTTTATGTCTAGCTCTATGGAGTAGGATTTTGATTTTGTATGCATATGCATAGTGGGTCCATGAATTATCTGGCATACATTGTCATTATAATTGGAACTGTTGTACTTCTGATATATCTATATGTATATGACTGCCTGGAACTGTTTAGTTGATCATAATTGCTATGGAATGTTTATTACCATTATTGCTGTCATAAATGCTATGTGGGCGCTTTGCGCCGTTTGGTTTCTCGATGCTATAATTGGTAATGATGGTAGGATGTCTTACCTCTTTCTTGTACTTTTCTTGCTCTATGTCAATTTTTGGTTAAAGACTGTAAGTGGGAACGAGGTTGGATTCTTTTGGATTTTCTTGGTTTGACCCTTTGTGTATCCGGTGATGTCGTCGCAAAGGGAGTTCTATTGGGTTCGTTCGAATTGTGTTCACTTGTGGTGTTAACGCGCGGCGAGTCGATTGGACCGACAAGACGTATTTAACATGCTGAGGATCTGACATTGACCATGAAGAGGACTACGATTGAAGACCTTATCCTATATTTCTCACTACTCCGGTGAGCCCGAAGTTGCCTCACGCATTCGGGATTCGATGGAGTGCCCAACTCCTTAGTTGTAAATATATTATGGGTAGTTTATATTTTATTTTGCATTACCTATATAAAGTGTATTTTGGATATATGTATGTTTTAAGATGATTATCCAATATTACATGCTGTAATTCGAGTACATATTATTATTCATAATTTAACTGGTTATATATGCAACTACTCATTCGTGGCTCCTATTTTCCTCATATGTGAAATAATTAATATTTTTGTAAAGTTTGTTATTTGACAATGTTAGCACGCCGAAATTTAATGACCATGACGTAATGACGATTGTGCATTGGTTATTAAATCGAGGGGTGTTGCACTTGTAACTACCCAAGACATGTTGAAAAAAGGAGAATATGGATGATAACCCTGAAAAGAAAGCTCAATTACCACTGAAGGCACCCAAAATCCTAGAAATTTAAAATTTAAAAAGGAAGTGAGAGTCATTGCAGTATAAATAGCAAAATTGAAAATGAAATCAAGGCTTGATGCATCCCAATTCTCACACACATAGCAGAAAAAAAGTCCCTCAAGCGCCTTTAATTTTTCTAGAAATTTTCTTTTCTTTCGTTCAGTTAGTTCTTTAGTTCATTTTCCTTTTTTGTTGTTTTTTATTCACTGCAACACTTACAACTCTATAAGTTACACTCTTTATTTCCAATTCAATCAAGTTTCCATTTCTTATAAATGTTAAAGGTATTCTGCATTTCGTTAACTCGACACTTTCTTTCACAAATCTAGACATTGTGTGAAAATAGAGAGCCCATAATAGGAAATGATTCCCTTCCCCAAATTGAGATTTCAGAATCACATCGTAGATTAAGATTGTCAAAATCTGATAGAAACAAATTGGCATGCCTAGTAGGATCTATTAAAATCGTAAGTGTCAAATCTTATGCCACAATTAAGAAGTGGTACTAAAACATTAATATGTCCACAAACAATAATACAAATTCCTACCCAACATCCATAATCCTAACTGCACAAAATGTTAGCGAAACATAAGTGCCAACATTGGCAGTCATAACCATTGCATCATCGAGTGGGGTAAACACTAGGGGGCATTTGGGTAGTTTAAATCTTCAAAATTGTAGTTATCTCCCTGGCTTCGTAACTATGTATAGAATGCCCATGAAAACCAACATCTCAATTACTTTTCCAATAACCACTACCACATGCACGTTTCTAACTACAAATCTATTGGCAATTGCGGTTACATCACGCAGTGAAAAAAATAGGATTCCCACCGAGGATCTATGCGAAAAGCCATAATCTGAGTTTTTTTTTAAAATTATTTACCTCTTGAAGCGTGATCAAATGGAAGAACGTGAATCACCAACACCATAATAGAAATGATGTCTCTGCGATATCCACATGAACAGACTCATGAACGTCTAATGTCCGCAAAGAGGAACCTCACGTCTCTCACACAATGCTAGCTGCGAAGAGAAGAGAAGAAAATTGTCGCTCTCTCACTCACTTTTTTGTAAGTGCGGCTAGGGTTTTGAAATTATATGTCACTTAGCAGCCCCTTAGCAGTACTATTTATAATAGTGACTGCCTTAAGTGAGTGTGAGCAGCAGCAAGGTAAGCTATGCAATCCTAGACTCATCTATTATGAGTCTGGCCCATATTTGAATCCGAGTTCAACTTAGATCCATTACTCCAATTTTAGTCTGCTCTATGTGTGTGACTCTGCAGGTTCTTATTACGTTAGCAGTAATATTAAAATCCCATTTTAATATTACAAGTAGTGAGCGGTATTTAGCAACACATCGCTGCTACCCAAGTAATAAGAATGTCAGTGATTTGACATAACCTTTCCGTGACCAATGTTTCTGTGTCATTTAGTCCATTTGTCAAGATTTCTAGATTGAACACGAGGCATGAAATACACCACCCTTGTATAGTCCAATCATTCATTTTCTGATACTCGAGTAGACTTTGTAATAACAAATGAAATCAATATCTCATATTAACTCATTTGAGCATGACCATGCATTTCGTAGTCTCACTCAATCAGGGGGTCCGAAGATATCACTCATGTTATGTAGGAGTGACAAATCCCATCTAGGTCACTCATATCCCTCTATATGATTCGCGGTATGTCCAATAACCAACTTTATAATCACTTTGTTACAAATGACGTTTGATGACATTAAAACACACAACTCCTCATGTAGCAATCGTAGTGATTTCAGGTCAAAGGACCACAGACACCATTGTCACTATGAGAATCACTTATGACACTCATGTAACGATCCATGTAGCATTCTCATGGCGAGTTAGTCTAGTACATCATTACTCTAATATGTACCTATGTGAAGACTTGATATCTCATAGTCCAGTCTCAATACATTATTGTTGTCCTAATTAATAATCATACTTGACTAGGGATATTTAAGAATAATGTTATAACCAAAAGGATCTCACGATCAAGTCATCCACTTGATGTCCTATGGCATCAAACTTACTATTTTAAGGACTTTATTATGTTTATTAAAAAAGAACACAATAAATGAAATGCCTCATATATTAAAATAAGCATAATAGAATGTATGTAAATACAGATAAATGTATCAGCCTCTAAGGCATACACTAACAAAATCTAGTAGTTATTGGAACTTCAACATCCAGACCAAACATAGGTTTTGATCCTAGTTATCTTTCAACTATGAATGTTATGAACAATCAACTGGTTAAAATAATGTTGGTTCTAGTAGCCAGAATTTTTGGCAGACCCACAAAGAGGTGTCAAAGAAGGCATAACTAGGCCTCTTGGACCCATATTTCTAATAATGATAAGAGGGATGCCAACACCATCTTCAAGTCAAAGCCAAATAGTTCAAACTTTGGCTACTAAGAGACAATAGATAGATGAGAGTAATCATGATATGGTCCATATGTTGACCCAACAAATGAACACCATTCTTAGTCTGCTAATATAGGAAACTAATAGTACTTATAATGCCTTGGTTCAACAAGTAGGTTGACTCAATATTGTGTTGGGAGGTGCAGAAAATGAATAACCTTATGGTCAAGAAGTCAGTCATGCTCCTGGCATGCAAAATCAAGATTCAAACAATTAATTCTAGTAAGGCCAGGTGGGCTATATGTATAGAAATGGCTGCATAATTAATGGCTAGCTGAGAGGTGGCTAATTCGGACTGAGTCGACCACTGGTCCTCCCAGACCAAAATGTTAATTTGGCTATCGAACAAGCCTTAACTAGGTTTGGATTCAATGTTGGCCCTGCATTTCACCCTCAGTTTGTTTAAGCTTTTCCTAATTGGATAAACAAATTGGAGTTACCCAGATGATATAAAGTCCCTAACTTGACCATGTTTTCTACTGAATATTGAGAGTCATCTGTTGAGCAAGTCACTAGGTTCACTACAAAATGTGGGGATTTAGCGTCATCCCAGCTCGTTAAATTAAAACGCTTTCATGTGATATTCGACCTTACCTCCAAGGTTGATACATTCCTAGGCACAACTTGAAAGGATGTTCCATCAACAGTTCTTTAGAGCTGAAATGAAAGTAGGTTTGAAATAATTGTTTAATGTTAAACAAATTCCTGAAGAGTCCATCGATTATTATTTAGGAAGATTTAGGCAATTAAGAAGTCAATGTTATACTCTGATTCATGAATTGGAGATAGTTAAAATTCCAGCTTCAAGCCTAGACTTCTCTAATAGAAAGAAATTAGTTAACTAACAATTTGTCGATATGGCCCAATTGGCCAATAAAGTTTGATAGATTGAATGCTTACAAGAAGAAAAAGAAAGGTTAAGGCATCAAAATAAAAAAGAGAGGATACACATGGTTCAATGCGATAAAAAGGTTGAAGAAGCCTTGAGTTAAGAGGGAATAATGGCGATAGAATTACAAGAAGGGCCACCTTATAGTTTGCCAGGCTCTAAAGTATAGAGAAGATGGGCTTTGTAGGTTGAAAAACATACTCATTTGACATTACAAAGGCTGATCAAATATTTGATTTGTTACTCGAAGATAACCAATTAAAGTTAATAGGAGATCATGTCATTCCTCCTACATATGAGATCAAAAATAAGAAATATTATAAATTTTATCATGATTTTAGACACTTGACTAATAATTGTATTCATTTCAGGGATTTCATTCAGCGCAGCCTGAAGGAAGGCAGCTTGAAGTTTGTTGAGAAAGATAAGCACACGATGAAAGTTGACTGAGACCCATTCAACCTCTCAGTTAGCTTTCTGAAGCCTAAGGTGTCATGCAATATGATCCGCATTGACTATGATCCCTCTGCCAAAAGGGATCAACTTTTGATCAAGACATTAGACATGTCTAAAGGTGCTCATATGTACCTAAGACCTGAAGAAACGATGATGCAGTTCTTTCGAAGAATAAATAGCGAAGGACATAAGGGAAAAATATGCCCTACCTATTAACTATTTTATAAATCCGAGGAGGAAGCTGAAAAGAAATTGAAGCTTGCTTTAGTTAGACCTTTCCATAGAACGGTGGAGGCTGGAGGCCGTAGACAAGCCAACAATCCATGGGCAGAATGTTATCCAAAAAATAAGATGGATAAAACATCCCCTGTTATTGGAAACAAGAGGATAATGAACTTTGGACCCTTTGTGCCATCTGTGAAAGTGGTTAATGCAGGACCAGGGTCCCAAATCCTATCCCTAGCCTTAAGAAATGGTAAAAAAATATAGGGGAATATCGAGTGCAACTTGAATCCTTATCACCACAAAAAATTTATCCTTCAACAAGTAAGAACGAAGGAGTTTAGAAATGACTTCAATTCCCTAGAGCTACATACCAAGCACGTCACTAACAGCTATCCAGATCCCAAAAAATTTGCAGATAGTGTGAAAGGGCATCGATTCGTAAGTTAGGCGGAGAAAAGCTCGAGGTTGATACAAAAAGGAAAGAATATCATTGGTAAGGAAAAATTACCCTTGATGAAGAAAGACACATTTGCAGAGGTCAAGAACAATAATTGCTCTAAGAAATCTTTAGAAATCATCATGACAAATGAAGACCTATAGGAGTTAGAATATAAAAAAGCAACTAAGAAGAAAGCCAAAAAAGTGGCTAGAGAATTATTTCTTCCCAAGAAGGAAAACAAAGGTGAGAAACTTAAACAAGACGATGGAGTTGAAAAACAGGAGGAAGAGCATAAAGCCTCAAAAAGGAGGATGCTCATTTATTTGATGTGGAAATCGATATGGAAGTCGATGACCTGCTTGAAGAAGAATTGAATGAAATTTTGGAAGAAACAATAACATTAGAGAAACCGAAGGATCCCGAGACCCAGGTGAACATTGTATTTGTGCTACCACATGACTACGAAGAATGTGAAGAAGTTAGGAATCCCGAAGAAGACTATGATAGTGATGGTCTTGGAATAATCAATGGTAATTGTTTTCTCCCAAGAAGCTAGTTTTACTAGACCTACACATGAAGAAACAGAACACTTAAGGCCACTTCAAATAAAGGCACATATTGATGGTAGGCCCATTAACAAAGTGTTAATTGACAGAGAGGTAGCTATCAATTTAATCCCGAAGTTAATGTTTAATAAGCTGGGAAGGAAAGCTTCGGAGCTAGTGCCTACAAACATAGTAGTGACTAACTTCAATGGAAGAAGAGCCCTTTCAGAAGGGTAGTTATGCTAAATATAAATGTAGGGACTACTAAAAGGCAGACCCTATTTATGGTCGTGCCATCAAAATCTACTTTTAACATGCTGTTGAGCAGAGACTAAATCCATGTTGTAGATGTTATCCCTTTGAAAGTACACCAAATGCAGGTCTTATGGAATAAAGAGGGAAATGTCAAAGTAATTCCCACACATGATAGTCCATGCTTCACTTAGTAGTGCAATTTTGACTATAAAGAGAGTAGTCCTTTAATGAAACTAGTAACTCTTAATACTGATGATATTAGCCCTGATACAATTAAAGTTTGCCTCTTGGACAGGGGAAGTTTTAGAATGATCCTCATAGCCAAATCACAAACATCCGGGTGGGATGATGAATATTGAAAAAGCATTACAAAGGCTGTCAACTTATGTGCCTGACAAAGCTGTCAGGGAAATTAGCTACAAAATCCCTAATTGTATGCATGAAGAAGAATGTGTTGGACCCATTGGTTTTGATGAGTTGCCTCTAAAAGAAGACGCTAAGAATGTAAAGGTGCAAGATCCCATGAAAGAAGTGAATCTAAGGATTAAATAGCATAAAAGGCTAACCTATATAAGCAAAATACTTACGTCATAGAAGAGGGAAAGGATGGTCGAGCTATTAAAACAGTATCAAGATTACTTCGCATAGGACTACCATGAAAAGTCAGGCTTGAGCAGAGAGTTTGTCAAACATCGCTTGCCAATTAAGCCAGGATCCAAACCTTTTAAGCAGTTTCCTCAACGCTTTATCCTTGAGGTAACCTTAAAGGTTAAATAAGAGATTGAACGTCTATTGAAGGCTAAATTTATTAGAACTATTTGTTACATTAAATGGATCACAAATATAGTTCCATTAGTCAAGAAAAATGGCAAGATAAGAGTGTGTGTCAAGTTTAGAAATTTAGATTTAGCAACACCTAAACATGAGTACTCAATGCCCATAGTTGATATGATGATTGATTTAGCCTCAGGTCATCAAATAATGAGTTTCATGGATAGACATTCTAGCTATAACCAAATCTTCATAGCCGAAAATGACATCCCAAAGACTGTATTTAGGTGTCCTGGGGCATTAGGGATTTATGAATTGGTGGTCATGCCCTTTGGTCTAAAGAATGTAGGAGCACCTTACCAAAGGGCAATGAATGCTATTTTTCATGATGTTGTAGTAAAATCTAAATTTACATAGATGATGTTGTAGTAAAATCTAATTCAAATGATAATCATCTGGAAGAATTAAAGAATGCTTTTGAGCAAATGAAGAAACATAATTTAAAAATGACCCACTTAAATTCAATTTTTGTGTGTGTGCAAGTATCTTCTTGGGGTTCTTGGTGCACCATAAAGGAATAGAGGTCAATAAGAAAAAACTAAAGCTATCATTGAAGCCTCTCCACTAACGAACAAGAAGGATTTATAATCATTACTTGGCAAAATTAATTTATTAAGGCGTTTCATCTCAAACCTTGCCGACAAGTTGAAGATTTATTCTCCTTTACTCAAACTAAGAAATGAGGAGTTTAGATAGAATCAAGAGCACCAGAAAGCTTTCGATAAAATCAAGCAGTACCTAGTAAACCCACCTGTAATGACTCCACCTAATCCTAATAGACCTTTAAAATAATTTTGTCTGCCAATGACGACACTGTAGGTTGTTTATGGCCTAAGATGATGAAAATGAAATTGAAAGGTTAATCTTTTACTATAGTTGCATGTTAATAGAAGCCAAGAAAGACTATAGTGAAGTAAAGAAGTAATGTTTAGCTTTATATTCGACTTATATGAAACTAAAATATTACATGATCCCGACTACAATTTATGCTTATTCTAATGTCAATATAATTAAATATATGTAGACCAAGCCTGTAACCTATAATAGAATAGGTCAATGGACTATTTTGCCCTTATGAAATTTTCTTTACAATTTGTGCCAAGAAAAGCCATGAAAGGCCAAGTCTTGGCTTATTTCATGGTTGACCATTTTTATGAAACCTTGGTAAATTATGAGGATTTAAGGAAATGGAAGCTTTACTTTGATGGTTTAAGTAATCAATTTAGGACTGGCATAGGTAATTTTATTATTGACCCATCTGGAAAGCCTATACACCTTAATTTTTATCTTAATAGAACTTTGTCAAATAATGAGGTTGAGTACGAGGCCTTAATAATTGGGTCAGGTTTCATTCTTAGGATAAGAGGTAGGAATGCAAAATATATGGTGACTCAATCTTAGTCATCAAACAAATTACACAAGAATATAGATGTGTTAATGTAAGTTTGATGCAATACTTAGCCATAGCGGCACAATAACTATATGAGTTCGACAAGGTGGATATTCAATATATCCCTAGGGTGTCGAATTATATATCGAATGCTTTGGCTCAGTTGGCCTCTAGTTATTTGCTTCCACCAGCCAAGCTGGGAAGCTTAATAGAAATTAAAGACAAAATTTTACCTGTAAAGGAAAGGGAAATTTCCAGTATGAAGTCTTTAATGATGGAATGGATAATTAGTTGCAAGAATTGAAATCCTATTTATCAAACACAAATAGTAATGTCGAGCATAAAATAAGGCCCAGGGCTATTAATTTTGCACTACTTAATAAATAACTATTTTTTAAGCGTGTCGATGGAAAATTTGTTGAGATGCTTAACTAACAAAGAAGCTGTTGAAGCAATGGCTAAGGTCCACAAAGGCATTTGTGGGGCCCATCAAGCTAGAAATATAATGAGCTGGACTTTGCGTCACCAAGGTTGTTACTGGCCCTCAATGCATCAAGATTGTATAGAGTTTGCCAAGAGTTGCCCAGAATGTCAACGACACAGACCTATTTAGAATGTCCCATTGAGTGATATACATGCAATTATTAAGCCATGGCCATTTAAGGAGAGGCCTATGGATATTATTGGACAAATATACCTTATATCTTCTAAAGGCCATCAATATATATTGGTTATCATAGATTATTTTAGTAAATAGGTAGAAGCAGTTCCATTAATGAGCGTAACTCAACAAGACGTTATTGAATTTGTTGAGAATAATTTCCTATGCGGGTTTGGAATCCCTAAAATAATCACAACGGATCAAGGAACTAATTTTACTGGAGTTAAGTTTAGGGATTATGCATCCTCAAGGGGTATTAAACTATTAACGTTGAGCCCTTACTATGCATAAGCTAATGACAAAGCTGCGGCTATGAATAAAGTTGTAATAAATGTGATCAAGAAAAGCGCTGGCCAATATCAAAAGAAGTGGCATAATGTGCTAAACTAAGTCCTATGGGCCAGTCGAACAATTGCAAAAGAGGATACTGGTTCCACTCCATATAAACTAACCTATGGCTGTGATTTGGTGCTCCTAGTTAAGGTTAGACTCTAATCAGCTTGCATTCTACATCAAGCTAAATTACCTTTAGAGTGATATTGGCAAAGGATGTATGAAGAGTTAGATAGCTTAATCGAGAAAAGTTTAGAGGCATTGAACCATTTACTAAGTTATAAGGATAATGTTACCACAATCTATAATAAGAAGGTAAAACAAGAAACTTTCCTGGTAAGAGATCTCATTTAGAAAGTAATTTTACCTATGGACCAAAGGTCCAAGGCATATGGAAAATAGAGCCCCCATTGGGAGGACCTTTCTAAGTAGAACAAAAATATGAAGGCAATTCATATGCCTTAAGAGAAATTAAAACTAAAAGAGATTATGGAATCATAAATGGCAAATATTTAAAGAAATAGAATCACGGCATAAAATGCCAATTATTCAATGGCATAAAATGCCAATTATTTAAAGTCTGCAAGAATAGAAAAGGTAAATAAAGATTAATCTAACATACACTTCAATCTTTAAAGTGTCTTGAGGAGCTCAGAAAAGGCTTGTAATGTATCATTGCATTTAGTCATGGGCTTTGCCTTTGGAGTCAAATTGGCCTACATGGACCTTACAAAATCAAACTGTTCTTGTAATTTGTTAACCAACGATTTCAAATTGCCAAATTCAACTCCATAATCACTTAGTTTGTGATGGCAAGTCACGCGCTCTTGCTCCATCCTAGCTAGATTAGCTCGTTCTCCTTGAAACTAAGTCTCTAAAGCCAAGATCCTCTAAGAAGTGGTTGTAATATGATTTTCTATCTCTGTTGCTTGTGCTTTTATAGATGCAGCCATCGCCTGCACTATCTTTTACCTATCTTGACCATAGTTACATCTTTGAGTATTGCCAAGCGAGTTTGGGTGAGATGCTGGTGTTGCTCCAAAGTGGTTTCAGTGATGTCAAATGCTGTGAGGATTGGGCCAAAGGTTGAAAGAGCTTTGGTGAACCCATGATACACATTGATAAATAAGGGAGCAATACAATTCTTTGTAGGAACTGTTACTTGGTCAAGCAAATTGGTCACTGCGCAAAGTTGTTGCTCACATTCACAAGTGCCTCTAAACTTTTCGATAAGAAGGTTTCAAACACTATAATGGCCCTTCAAGATTATGCAACATTTGCAAGGTCGAGGCCATTTGAAGTTTTAGGGATGTCTTCAAGCTTCGAAAGAGTCTGGATGAAAAGATCTACTTCGTCATTTAAAGAAGGGTTGATAATAGACGATGGTCCAACAACATCTCGACCCTGAATACCCTGTTGTGTAGCATCATGGAAATGGATTAGCAGAAAGACTCTTACGAAGTTATACGTAATAGCAATAATATGTATATATATTCATTTAAATTAACTTGAAACTTGAGATTCATGACCTAAAAGGAAGATGTGGTTTGATAATCACATATTTTATTCATTAAGAAACCCTTATGTTTAGTCATTTACACTCTCCATATTCTTAATTGATTGAGTTTGGTATGATTTTGTGAGTTTGAGCTCAAATCGGTCCTAATTGAATATTTTCAGCATTATTGAGATTTGACACTATTTCTGTATTTTGGCCATAACTTGAGTTCCTGATATCTGATAATCATGAATTTTATCTTGTAGGAAAGCTAAGAGGAAGCTCTAAAACTTTGATGAAGAGCTCAAAGTCCTAAACAGATGTCTAAGGGACCTAAGTTTACATGGAAGTCAGAATACGGGTTCTGTCACTAGAATCCGAACGGTGTGCACTCATAAAATCATATCTCAAGCTGTAATAATGGAGATGAGCTGAAATTTGGATAGTTGATATTTAAGATCCAAATAAACAACTTTCATGAAGAACACTTTTTGAAAAAGCGAAGTCTAATGGGTCCGTTTGAGCTTTCAAGTCGGAACAGAGGTGCTGAAGTTGGGTTTGAGCAACCTGCGGTATTTGGGTCATATCTTGGGCTGTAGGAAGCCAAATTGGACGATCCAGATATGCATGTTATAGACAAGACAAAGATCTACAACTTTCATGAAGAGTACTTTTCATGGGTCTAAAGTATAGTTGGTCGTTTTTGGCTTCCAAGTCAGACAAGAAATTTTCGTCCTCAACAACCCACTCAACTACTTCACTCACCAACCCACTCATCCACCTACTCCCCTTTGTCACCTTAGACTTCTATAAAAGGCACCATTGGTTATCATGAATAACAAGTTGTATTCTCCTTCATTTCTCTCATAGCTTCTTTTTGTTTCTTCATAGTTTCTCATAGCTTTTGTATATTTTGATGCTCCCCTTCGTGGTAATGGAGGGCTAAACTACTTTCGGTCAATTTAGAACTCTTGAAGAGATTGTGGTTTGGATTCTTGAGACCTTGGTTATGTATTGTATTTCATTTGTAATTGAATTTCTCTTTTCTTCTTCTTCTTTCTTCTTCTTGATCTTGAATGCATGAATGGTGATTCTATTTATGTTGATCTGATTTGATCTTGGTTTAAGATTGAGATTTGTGATGAAACTTAGAGTGATTGATCTAAACTAATCACATAAATGAAGATTGAGATTTGTGATGAAACTTAGAACTGATTGATCTAAATTAATCACAGAATTGAAAAGGTTAGGTTACTGATTTGTGCCTAAGTTAATTGAATTTGGTACTTGAAATTAACATAGATCTTCATGAATGGCGTGATTGCGGATTTGTGTTTATCACTTGTTAATTGAATTCTAGACGATCGTCCAGTATGAATTCTGGATTTGATGCAGAGATCTCGGTTAGATCCAAATTAACAATTCAATTACACTTCAAGTGTTCTATGAAGGGTCTATGATTGAATCCACCCAATCTTGGATAAGTTTCTAAATTGATTGTTCTTTAATTGTTATTTCTTCCTTTAATTTTGTTAAGTGCGATCTTAAACTGTCAAACCCCCATTTGCTAAACTTTCACTTGATTTGATTAAATTGCATCTACAATCTTCGTGGAGATGATCCGGTGTTGTCACTATGCTACAAGCTTAGGTAATAACTTCGGTTATAATTTTGATTGAGTTTGGCGCTCGTCAAAATTTTGGCGCTGTTGCCGGGGATTAGTAAGTGTAATCTTTTCATTTTAAGTGTTTTTACTAACTTTTGCTTTTTATTAACTTTTCTAACATTTTTATCCGTTGTCTAGTATATTTTGCTTATTTATTTATTTTTGTGTGATGCATGACTAGGTCCGAGCTTGATAACTTGGTTGACTTTGATCCTGTGATTGATAGAACCTTGCATAGGTTGATTGGAGCTCGTAGGCCAAGTGCAAGAATTACTTCTGAAATTGATCTTAATAATGGGAGTGAACTTGAGATCTTGAATAATTCTGAAACCATGGCTAATAACATACAGAATAGAACTCTTAAGGAACTTGCTGCTTCTGATATAACTAACCAGTCTTTGTGTATTCAATACCCAGATCTTGATGCTGATTTTGAGTTAAAATCTGGATTGATACATTTGTTGCCCAAGTTTCACGTTTTGCGGTGAGGATCCCCATAAGCATCTAAAGGAGTTCCATGTGGTTTGTTCAACCATGAAGCCACATGGGATCTCGAAAGAGCACATCAAGTGAGGGCATTTCCTTTCTCACTTGCCGATAACGTCTGACCAAGGATTGGTTATTTTATCTTTCACCAGGTTCGGTAACAAGTTGGTGACATGAAGCGGTTGTTCTTAGAGAAATTTTTCCCCGCCTTTAGAGAAATTGCTTTGCCATTAGAAAAGATATTTGTGGCATAAGACAAATGACAGGAGAGACCTTGCATGAATATTGGGAAAGATTCAAGAAGCTGTGCTCGAGCTGTCTCCATCACCAAATCACCGATCAACTCTTAATTCAATATTTCTATGAAGGCTTGCTGCCAAATGACAGAAGCATGGTGGATGCTGCCTCTGGAGGAGCCTTAGTAGACAAGACCCTTGCAGCAGCGAGAGATTTGATAGCAAACATGGCAGCCAACACCCAATAATTTGGCACACGAATTATTACTTCAACCAGAGGAGTCAATGAGATTCAATCATCTCATGTAGACCAACAGAGAATGGAACACAGACTTGATGAATTAACTTCTTTAGTGAGGTAGTTAGCAGTGGGACAACAAGCACCAATGCAGATGGCTACAATTGTGTATGGCATTTGCTCTTATTCTTCTCATCCTACTGATGCATGTCCCACACTTCAGGATGGTGGCTCTATTTTTCCAGAGCAATCTGTTGCAGTAGTTGGTATTTTTCCTGGTAGACCCCAATATCAGCAATCACAGCAGCAGCCCAGATATGATCCATTTTCTAATACCTATAACCCTGGCTGGAGGGACCATCCCAACCTGAGATATGAAAATTCTGGTCAACAACAACAACAGCCCTACCAACAGCAGCAACCGCAGTTTAGATACCAAGCTACAGGCCCTAGCAACAAGTACCAACCACCTGCATTTAGGCAAGCACAACCTGCGGCCACCCATGCAGCAGCCCCTCCAGCTACCTGTTCCAGCAGCCACTCCAACTGAGCCACCTTTCGAAGACTTGATGAAACAGTTTCAGCAGAATGTCAATACCACCATCCAGAATTTACAAAGTTAAATTGGGCAGATGGCAACCACTCTGAGTGAGCTGAAAAGTCAAGGGTCGAACCAATTGCCTTCACAAACAGTCAACAACCCAAGAAGTAATGTAAGTGCCATTAGCTTGAGAAGTGGCAGAGAAGTTGACGGTCCTACTCCACCACAACCTGAATTACAAGTGCAGCAACCAGAATGTGACCAGAAACAGAAGAAAGTGGATAGCTCAGTCCAAAAATCTGTGACACAGAAGAAATGTGCAGAGAATTCAAATCTGGCTATTCCACTACCTTTTCCAAACAGAGTCACACAGTCCAAGCATACTGCGCAAACAGAAATAGAAAGAGAAGTCATGGACACATTCAGGAAGGTGGAAATCAATATTCCCCTCCTTGATGCAATTAAGCAGATTCCCAAGTATGCCAAATTCCTCAAAGAGTTGTGTACTCACAAGAGAAGACTTAAGGGTACTGAGAAAATAAGCATGGGCAGAAATGTTTCTGCAATGATTCTACCAAGCATGCCATAAAAATGCAAGGATTCTGGAACTTTCACAATTCCTTGCACGATAGGTAACTCTAAATTTGAACATGCAATGCTAGACTTGGGTGCTTCGATTAATGTCATGCCTATGTCAATATATCAGTCCTTGAACATTGGTACTTTGCAACCTACTGGTATAGTGATTCAGTTGGCAAATAGGACCACTGCTCATCCTGCAGGAGTGCTAGAAGATGTGTTAGTTCGGGTGAATGAGCTAATTTTTCCAACGGACTTCTATATTCTAAACATGGAAGTCTTCAACAAACCATGCTCCATTGATCCTAGGCAGACCTTTCCTCAAGACAGCCAAGACCAAGATAGATGTGTATGCTGGCACACTTTCCATGGAATTTGGCGACGATGTGGTACAATTTAACATTTTTGAGGCCATGAGACATCCCCTAGAGGAGCATTCTGTTTTCCATGTTGATATGATTGATATGCTAGTTGACGATACTTATGCTGATATTTATGCTGAATTTTCTGATATTGTTGATTTTTTGGATTCTGTTACCTGTGAAACATGTGCTGGCTGTGATATTGTACCATGTGGTGCATGTGCTGAGATTTATGCAGTTATGAGTGGTGATGTAGCTGCTGACTTGAATGATGCGGCATGTGAAAATGAGAGTCAGAAGTATGTTGAATTTAATGTTGCTGAGTTAGTTGTTTCAAACAAATGACTTCATCGCCTCTTCATTGTCTGGCCTCCATCCTTAGAATTAAAGATTTTGCCGGACCATCTTAAATATGCATATTTGGAAGATGGTGAGAAGCTTGTGATTGTTGCTAAAAATTTGTAACCTGATCAAGAAGAAAAATTACTGCAGGTTTTGAGGCAGAATAAACAAGCCATCGGATGGACACTTGCAGATCTTCCTGGTATCAGTCCCTCCACATGCATGCATAGGATTTTGTTGGAGGAAGATACTAAACCAGTACGGCAGCCCCAAAGGAGACTGAACCCCCTGACTCTGGATGTGGTAAAAAAGGAAGTTACCAAGCTACTGCAAGCTGACATTATTTATTCTATATCTGATAGTAAATGGGTGAGCCCCGTGCAGGTTGTTCCAAAGAAATCTGGGGTCACAGTAGTTGAAAATCAGAATAATGAGCTACTACCCACAAAAATTCAACACAGCTGGCGAGTTTGCATTGATTACAGACGACTTAACCAAGCCACCAGGAAAGATCATTTCCCATTACCTTTCATTGATCAGATGTTAGAGAGACTAGCTGGCAAGTCGCATTACTGTTTCTTGGATGGATATTCGGGTTATTTTCAGATCCATATAGCCCCAGAAGACCAAGATAAAACTACTTTCACTTGCCCATTTGGCACATTTGTATACAGAAGGATGCCTTTTGGTTTGTGCAACGCTCCAGGCACTTTTCAAAGGTGTATGGTAAGTATATTTTCTGACCTTTTAGAAAATTGCATGGATGTATTCATGGATGACTTTACTGTCTATGACTCTTCCTTTGATGCATGTTTGGATAGTTTGACTCAGGTTTTGCATAAATGCATTAAGGCTAACCTTGTTCTGAATTTTGAGAAATGCCATTTCATGGTAGAGCAAGGCATAGTTTTAGGGCATATAATATCTAGCAAGGGTATTGAGGTAGATCCTGCAAAAATAGATGTTATTTCATGCCTATCTTACCCCACATGCGTGCGGGAGGTTCGTTCTTTCCTTGGTCATGCAGATTTCTATAGGCGATTCATAAAAGATTTTAGCAAAATTGCTCTTCCACTATCCAACTTGCTACAAAAAGAAGTGGAGTTCCATTTTGACCAGAAATGCAAGGATGCCTTCAATCACTTGAAGCAAACATTGACCAGTACACCTATCATCTAGCCACCAGATTGGGCACTCCCATTTGAGCTCATGTGTGATGCCTCTAATTATGCTTTGGGAGCTGTTCTTGCACAAAGGGTCAGAAAAATATCTCATGTCATCTCCTATGCTTCAAGAACTTTAGATCCTGCACAAGTCAACTACACCACCACTGAAAAGGAACTTTTAGAAATTGTTTTTGCTTTAGACAAATTTCGATCATATTTGCCTGGTTCTAGAGTAGTTGTGTTTTCAGATCATACAGCTCTGAAGTTTCTCTTGAAGAAGCTTGATGCAAAGCCTAGGTTGATTAGGTGGATTTTGCTCCTCCAAGAGTTTGATATTGAAATCCATGATAAAAGTGGAGCGGAGAATTTAGTGGCTGATCACCTAAGCCGAATTGAAAGGGAGGCAGATACTTTTCCTATCCATGATGTCTTCCCTGATGAGCAGCTTTTCAAGCCGCAAGGTAACACTCCTTGGTTTCTTTGATTTGATAAATTTCTTAGTTGCTTGGTGTTTTCCCTGCACATTTTATTAGGGCTCAGATTGATAAATTGAAGAGTGAGTCAAAATATTATGTATGGGACGACCCTTATCTGTGGAAATTTTGTAGTGACCAAGTCATTAGGAGATGCGTGCCTGATAATGAATTCCATTCTATTCTTAGCTTTTGTCATACACTTGCATGTGGCGGTCATTTTGGTCCCCAAAGGACTGCTAGGAAAGTTTTGGAATCTGGATTATATTGGCCCACTCTATTTCATGATGCATATGTGTTTTGTAAATCTTGTGATCAATGCCAAAGAACAGGAAACACTTCTCGAAGGAATGAGATGCCCCAGAAATCCTTATTGTTCTGTGAGATTTTTGATGTATGGGGTATTGATTTTATGGGACCCTTTCCTGTTTCTTTTGGTTTTGTTTACATTTTGCTAGCTGTTGATTATGTATCCAAGTGGGTGGAGGCGAAAGCTACTCGGACTGATGATTCCAAAGTTGTTGTTGATTTTGTTAGATCACAGATTTTCTGCAGGTTTGGAGTTCCGAAGGCCATCATCAGTGATCAGGATTCACATTTTTGTAATCGAAGCATAGAAGCTTTGATGAAAAAGTATGGGGTCTTGCACAGAGTTTCTACACCTTACCATCCCCAAACTAATGGGCAAGCCGAGATTTCCAACAGGGAGATCAAGCAGATACTCCAGAAGACAGTTCAACCTAACAGAAAGGATTGGAGCAAGAGGCTTGAGGATGCTTTATGGGCTTACCGGACTGCTTATAAGACACCAATCGGGATGTCTTCGTATCGGATTATTTTTGGAAAAGCCTGCCACCTGCCGGTGGAAATTGAGCATCGTGCATTCTAGGCGTAGAAAAGGTGCAACTTGGACCTAGATCAAGCAGGTATGGAGAAGAAGCTGCAGCTGCAGCAATTGGAGGAGATCCGCTTGGAGGCTTATGAAAGTTCCAAACTTTATAAGGAGAAGACCAAATCCTTCCATGATAAGTTGATTTTGAGGAAAACATTCGGGATTGGTCAAAAAGTTCTCCTCTATAACTCCCGCCTCCGACTCATGCCTGGCAAATTAAGGTCTAGATGGGATGGACCATTTATTGTTACTAAGGTTTTTCCTTCTGGTGCTGTTTAGATTAAAAGTGAGGTCACTGCCAAAGCTTTCATCATAAATGGACACCGCCTCAAACAGTATCATGAACTTCCAGAGAATGCAGAAATGGAGGTGATGAACCTTCTCTATCCGCATTATGAATAAAAAAAAAAGAAGAAAAAAAAAGAGAAAAGAAAAAAAAATAGTTGTGTGCCCGACAATGAGGTAGGTAGTGACATTAAATTTTGTCACTCAGAAGTATTTGGAGGTCATTTTTTTTTCAGTGACAACAACTGCGAAAATCTTGCAGTATGGATTTTATTGGCCTACTTTATGCAAGGTCTGTTACACCTTTTGCAAAAGCTGCGAAAATTGGTCAAAAAAGTTTTGCTTTGAGATTATCATCTGCACGTACTCTTTGGACAATTGAGATCTAGGTGGCGCGGTTCTTTTGTTATCAAACACGTGTATCCTCTGGGGCCGTAGATATTGAGGATCCTAGGAATGGTAATGTGCTTAAAGTTAATGGACAAAGACTCAACCATTCCTGGAAAACCAAGTTCTTGAGTTCTTTGTGTTACCGGTTAAGTGGCGGATACGGTACTCCATGACTCTCAAGTTGGTTTATTTTTCAGTTTCCCAAAATAACTGAACCCTTCTTCTCCTTCAAAATGGATGTCATTCTTTCAAACCTGAGCAAACATTTTCCTTCTCTTCCTCAAAATGCTCTGAGAAAAATCTACAAAGTTCGATGTGAAAGATTGAGACTGTTAATGCACAAAGGTATGCCAGAAGATGTACGCTGGATAATTGAAGCAAAGGTCCGATTAGCAGGTGAGTTCTCAATTTCATTTGACTCATATATGCCCGGTCTTGGAAGAAGTTCATATTCTAAAAGGAGAAGAGTAAAAAGGTTACAAGTCTGTCACAAATGTGGATGATAGAACTGTAACAAGCGATGTCGTACTTTGGGGATGGTTTTCGCAAATAGAGAAGATAAAATTTTCTTCATTAAGAATGGACTGAGTAAGGAGTCATTAGATGATATCTTATTGACTCTTGAGACGCATTCTTGTGGATTGGTGCATCGTGAAATTCTTAAATTGTGGAATCTCTTCAAGGATGAAGAAAAACGCTACAGTCTTGGGAATCTGACTCTAAAAGACCCTGTTTGCAAATTTACAAGAAAATTGGATGGGAAGCTTATCCTCGACTCATAGAAGACGTTTAAGTCGTTACTGGACGTTAAACCAGAGGCAGATGTGAGCCATATCCACAAATAATCTGTACGTATCATCCTCTTCTTCTTCTTCATGTCATCTTTCAAACAAAAACAAAAACAAAAACAAAACAAAAAAAAAAAAACAAAAACAAAAACAAACAAAAAAAACAAAAAAAAACAAAAAAAAAAAAGAAAGAGAAGATTCTGTGTTTCTTAAATTCAACCTTTTCTTACAACCGTCAACCTACCCTTATAGGTGCAATTATTCCCCTTTCCATTCTTTTTCTTATTTAAACACTCCATTTTCTCCATTTTCCTTCAACTCAGAAACACTCAAACAGAGGAAGAGTATAGAATGGGGCCTTCTATTCGTAACCTCAAAAATGTCTGTGCTTTTTGTGGGTCGAGTTATGGGAAGGGATTAGAGTTTGTAAACGCAGCTAGCACTCTTGGTCGATCACTTGCTGCGAGGAATATTCATCTTGTTTATGGGGGAGGTTGTCGTGGGTTAATGGGGGTTGTATCACTTTCTGCTTTTATAGGAGGCAGTCAGGTTTTAGGTGTTATTCTTAAACCTTTAGCTGAAAATAACATCACTGGAAAGACAGTTGGAGAAGAAATTCAGGTAACATCCATGCATGGACGAATGAAAACAATGGTTGACAATTCTGATGCATTTCTTGTCTTACCAGATGGTTTTGGTACTTTGGAAGAAATTTTTCAAATTATCTCTTGGGCCGAACTGAACATCCACCATAAACCCATTGGTTTGTTGAATATTAATAATTTCTTTGATCTTTTGTTATCTTTTCTTGACAAAGCCGTGGAAGTAAATTTATCACTCCTTCTAAGCAAGATAACTTCTTATCTCTCGCCTCCACTATTGATGAGCTCATTGATAAACTAGAAGCTTTTGAGTATGTACCGATAAGGTATTAGCTCAAATAGATTGGTCAACAGGAAGCAGCGAAGGAAGTAACAAGAAAAGAAAGCCAGATCTGAAACTTTCTCTTTAATGGGTTTGATTTTATTGTACTTTGTTTCTGTTTAAATTTGTGTCAGCTTTCTCCAACAGGTAATATCTTCTATCCTTTACTCATCTATATTTTAACATTGAGGACAATGTTGTGATCTAGTTGGGGGGGAAGGATAGTTGACCCAAAAAAAAAAAAAATTTGTTGTTGTTTTGTTTGGAAAGCATGATATAATTGTCATGGACTTATTAAACCAATTAGTGATGGCAGAGTAAGGAGTAATTTTACTCTTGAGACGCATCTTAATTGGTGGCAGAGTAAGGAGTTTTTTTTTAGGTAGTAATTAATTAGTATTAAATTGTGGAAGTACTAAAGTTTTATTATTTGATTTCTTTTCAGGGTCTGATGCGGCACTGACAGTGTGCTTCTTTTCTGCTTGGCGTTGATTCACTTCTTATCAGGTTGTGTTGCTCTTTTCTATATCTCTCTTTCACATTGAGGGCAATGTTATATTAAGTGTGGGGGAGAGATTTTAGCATTTTTTTTTGTTTTTGTTTAAAAAAAATAAAATAAAAAAGGTTCATTGCATGATTGAATAACTTTTCTCCCTTCTTGAACTGATATGCTTGGTGATGGATGATTGAATTGATGAATTGAGTTTGATGGATGCATACCTTGTGAGATTTTGAGCCTAATGGATGGATTCAACATTTATGTCATTCTCTTCTTTCTTGTGTGATTTTCACTCATGTTAATGACCACTCTAGAACTTGCTTTGATTCTTTTTGAGGCTACATTTCACTTGCATGCATGAACATAATTGAGGCCCTCTTTCTTAATTAGCCAGTTTAACCGAATAGCCAACCTTGTTTTCAATATGATATCAAGCACTTTTTTTTGACTTCTTGAAAATTCTCTGATTCTTGCCAACCTTGTATATTTTCCTTTACTTAACCCCTTTGAGCTTATTTGACCATTCCTTGTTTCTAGCTCATTATGTGCCTTAAATGAAATATCATGTTCTTACTTTACCTTAGAGAATAAAAGAACATTAGCTTGGTTAATGGATGAGTTTTTGAACAAGTGTGGGGGTGTGTGTACAAAATGGTTGTTGAAAAAAGAAAGAGTGCCTAAAAAAAAAAAGAGGAAAAATGTATGTATATAATTATGTTCATATATATATAAAAAAAAAAGGATTAGGAAATGAATATGTAAAGGGTTATACATTAGAGTTGGGATGAACTTTTATGCTTGTTATTTGAACTCAACTCTCATTTGCTTTTATTCCCTTTGGTATTTATCTTCTCATATCCATTTTATCCTCTTCTGTTACCTTGACCTCACTACAACCTTGAATAAAGTCCTCATGATTTGTGTGTGCATGTGTTTTGAGTAGTGGAGAAGTAGAAGATAAGCAAGCTTATGGTAGTGCAATTTTCATGGGTTGAATTGAGTGAAATACCTACCTTTTAAACACTTGAGAGATTGAGAGGGAATCTTGTGAAGATATATCATTCTCGATTCATGTTGAAGATACCTTGCTTGTTGGTTTGAGATGTGGAGAATTGTTAACTCATGAATATTTTGATCCCTTGAACCTTTGGTTGTTCCTCTTGATTGTAAAATTTTGGGCTCTTGAATGTCGTTGGAATTTAAATTTTTGTTAATCTCTTATGTCCTTGTTTTGGTCTTAAGTTTTGCCCAGGAGTGCAAAAAGCTAAGTGTGGGGGAATTTGATAATCCCATATTTTATTCATTAAGAAACCCTTATGTTTAGTCATTTACACTCTCCATATTCTTAATTGATTGAGTTTGGAATGATTTTGTGAGTTTGAGCTCAAATTGGTCCTAATTGAATATTTTCAACATTATTGAGATTTGACACTATTTCTGTATTTTGGCCATAACTTGAGTTCCTGATATCGATATCAGGAATTTTACCTTGTAGGAAATCTAAGAGGAAGCTCTACAACTTTGATGAAGAGCTCAAAGTCCTAAACAGATTTCTAACGGACCTAAGTTTACATGGAAGTCAGAATACGGGTTCTGTCACTAGAATCCGAATGGTGTGCACTCATAAAATCATATCTCAAGCTGTAATAATGGAGATGGGCTGAAATTTGGATAATTGATAGTTAATATCCAAATAAACAACTTTTATGAAGAACACTTTTTGAAAAAATAAAGTCTAATGGGTCCGTTTGAGCTTGCAAGTCGGAACAGAGGTGCTGAAGTTGGGTTTGAGCAACCTGCGGTATTTGGGTCATATCTTGGGCTGTAGGAAGCCAAATTGGACGATCCAGATATGCATGTTATAGCCAAGACAAAGATCTACAACTTTTATGAAGAGTACTTTTCATGGGTCTGAAGTATAGTTGGTCGTTTTTGGCTTCCAAATCAGACAAGAAATTTTCGTCCTCAACAACCCACTCAACTACTTCACTCACCAACCCACTCATCCACCTACTCCCCTTTGTCACCCTAGACTTCTATAAAAGGCACCATTGGTTATCATGAATAACAAGTTGTATTCTCCTTCATTTCTCTCATAGTTTCTTCTTGTTTCTTCATAGTTTCTCATAGCTTTTGTATATTTTGATGCTCCCCTTCGTGGTAATGGAGGGCTAAGCTACTTTCGGTCAATTTAGAACTCTTGAAGAGATTGTGGTTTGGATTCTTGAGACCTTGGTTATGTATTGTATTTGATTTGTAATTGAATTCTCTTTTCTTCTTCTTCTTTCTTCTTCTTGATCTTGAATGCATGAATGGTGATTCTATTTATATTGATCTGATTTGATCTTGGTTTAAGATTGAGATTTGTGATGAAACTTAGAACTGATTGATCTAAACTAATCACATAAATGAAGATTGAGATTTGTGATGAAACTTAGAACTGATTGATCTAAATTAATCACAGAATTGAAAAGGTTAGGTTACTGATTTGTGTCTAAGTTAATTGAATTTGGTACTTGAAATTAACATAGATCTTCATGAATGGCGTGATTGCGGATTTGTGTTTATCACTTGTTAATTGAATTCTAGACGATTGTCTAGTATGAATTCTGGATTTGATGCAGAGATCTCGGTTAGATCCAAATTAACAATTTAATTGCACTTCAAGTGTTCTATGAAAGGTCTATGATTGAATCCACCCAATCTTGGATAGGTTTCTAAATTGACTGCTCTTTAATTGTTATTTCTTCCTTTAATTTTGTTAAGTGTGATCTTAAACTGTCAAACCCCCCTTTGCTAAACTTTCGCTTGATTTGATTAAATTGCATCTACAATCCTCGTGGAGATGATCCGGTGTTGTCACTATGCTACAAGCTTAGGTAATAACTTCGGTTATAATTTTGACTGAGTTCGACGCTCGTCATGGTTAAGTTAAACTTGTGATGTTCTGTGCCATAAGGAATGGGAAAGGTTATAGCAGTGTCATTACTATCAAGATTAGGGGCAATTAGTCTTGGTGTGGGGCTCACCTGATAAAAGCCTAAACAAAAGAAGTACATTAAAACATGTCCTTAAGTAAGTAAAAGAAGGCATTAAACACGAACAGATCATACCCGAGGTCCTTCTTCCTAGTGATGTGTCTTGTGGAGAAAAATAAAATTTTGATGTGAGTTCCTAGTAAGTAGAAGTGTAAAGCGAAGAACAAATGGTAGACTATTATCAAGTGGCCTCAATACTCAAGAGGGAGTGAATTGAGTTTGTAAAATATTTTCGCAAATCTTTCACAAAATGCTTGATTACTAATTTTTGTTGAAGCTATTAATTGATTGAAGTGAATAAATAAATGAGATTGAATAATTCACTCACAAATAAATAAGACAAGATAGAAAGTATTCAAGTAAGGATATAAAATTAAAGCACAAATGTAAAGAGATAGAGTTGAGAAGATCAAACCCAAGATTTATCCTGGTTCAGTCACCAATCCACTTGTGACCTACGTCCAGTCTTCAAGTAATCACTTGAGATTTTCACTATATCTTCAAACTTCAACAGGTGCTTGCAACCTATACACAATAGAGTACTCATCACACCTTGAGATACCTCACTATTTGTGCTTAAGCCTTAACTTCAAGGGATATCTCACCTTTTACAACCTTGAGGGATACCTCACCCTCTTTATAAAGAATTGAAGTGTATACAAGATAAAACTCTTACAAGAGTAGTTGATACAAATTGAAATCCTAGAATGTTCTTCAAAAATATCTCAAATTGATTAAAAAATAAATACAAATGTTTCAAAGATAATTCACAAATTATAATGATTGAAATATGTTTCTCAGTTATTGGTTAGCCACAAATGATGACCTAAGACATATATTTATAAGTTTTCTGATCAAAGGAGCCCTTGGGTGCATTAATGGGCTGCATGAAATGCTGATAAAATAGTTGTTGGACAATGTCAAGCCTATTGTAATTGATTATATAGTCAATGTAATTGATTACATGGCAACTAGAACGTGTTCTTGGTGTTCGAGGCAAGATGTAATCGATTACAGCCTTCATGTAATCGATTACATGGCCTCTGTCGGACTTGTAATCGATTACAAAGCTTCTGTCATGCTTGTAATCGATTACAACCTCAATGTAATTAATTACAAGGCCTCTGGTTTACTTGTAATCGATTACAACACTTGGGTAATCTATTACAATGGCCCTTAAACACAATTTTTAAGTTCAATCAAGTTTGATGGCCATGCCCAACTTAGAAAACATGGTTTTGTTGAGATATAAACATGATTTACAAAATCCAAGATCAAAATCAATATTTCTTAAAAATATGAACTTTGAATTTCAAGTTGATTTAAAAGATCTTTGAAAAATCATTTAGAAATAGTTGAGATACTTGAAAGCATTTTACATTGAGATTCTAATGCCTATAACCTATACCAAATATACCTTTTTTGATCTTGGTCACTTCTTTTGATCTTGATCTTTATCTTGACTTTGTTATCATCGAAAACTTCATTTGATATGCTTCATGATATAAGCATTCATATTCTCCCCCTTGTTGATGATGACAAAATAACATAGCAAAAGAATGAAGCATTTATACATCAGAGATTTAAGCGCTACTCTCCCCCATAGTTTAGGCATGAGATAGGATAAATAATTTTGCAGGTAAAACTCCCCTATACTTATGCCACGTATATGTTATCTAATACTTCTCCCCCGTTGGAATTATAAAAAAAATACGCATTCAACATTGCACCATAATACCAAAAAAAAAAAATTCAACAACATTTCCACAGCATTTTACATGATTTCCTCATACAATCAAAGAAAAATCAGAGTATAATCAGTCCAATCAGATCAACACCAGAATATAACCAGTAGACCAAGGCAACAAAAGATGTATATAAACTAACAAAATACTCAGATTGAATAGACATTAATACCAAAAGATTCAAAGCCATATACAAAGTTATAAAAGTGATAAGATGTAATGGGTTAGACAAGGTATATAAAAAAATCATGACATAAATCCTATGTCACTCCGTCGCCTCGCTATCACTATCAGTATCACTCCCAATAGCCACATCACCAAGAACTACATCATCATCATCGGTGTCATGATCATCTTCGGAGCCAAGAAGTTCCTCATCATCATTAGGAACTGCATCTATATCAATAGGAGGAGAAGCAAAGGAAATGGGTGCATCGGTATCAACTGTAACCCTATCATGGGTAGGAGGTGCAGCAGAGGATGTGGGAGCATGGGCATCTCTCCTCGATACATATCTAGGTCTTTCTAGAAAAGATCGGATAGAGGCTAACTCCTAATCGGAGTAATCCATCCTCAGCTCAAGATGATCAATTTTCTGCTCAATACGATCCATCCAGACTTCCACTATGGTTGCCAAGGTGCATATCTCCTGAAGCAAGAGGTCCAAGGTAGCTAGAACAGTAGCAGGATGTTGTTCTTCTTCATTATCATCAGCTTCATGAGGAATGTGACCATAGCTCCCATGAAGGAGATAGTACCAACTATTATTAATCTTCCTCAGTTGAAGCTTTTGCAGAGTATGCAATCCAATAGACTGAGGCCCTTTAGAGCTAGTATCCTTGGCTTCCCTAGCCATAGGGATATGAAAATGCTCCATAATTGTTGTAAAAAGCATAGCATAGGGCAGAGGTTGGTATTTCTTTTTGGCTTCCAACATATGCTGAATAACATAGTAGGCACAGTTGATTGACCATTCAGTTTTCATGGCCCACAAGGTCAGCACATCATCTTTGAGAATCTGGGAGTAGTTGCCTACCCTAGGGACCAATCCCCTAGTCACAAGGTAATGTAACACCTTATTCTCTATAGTTAGACCAATTGTCAACACTCTCTATTTTCCTCTAGGAATGTTATATCTAGCCCTTAGCAAGGGAATTAAGGCATCCTTATACTCATACTCATCTTTCCACACGTTTGTACCCCCACAGAAATTGGCACCATCATATGTTAATTTAGTCAACCTATACCATAGCTCCCTAGTAACAATTATCTATTTCTTCTTAACTTCTGAAATCAGGCAATTATCCTCATACTTCAAATTGGTATAAAAGACTTTGAGGAAGTCCGGGTAGATACCTTTCTTAATACTCAGAAAATCAACCAAATTAAGTCTCTCAATAATTATGAAACTCTCTAAAGGTTCACTAGAGCTAAAGTCCTTAGTGAGATACCTTGATGAAATAATCTTCCTCAATTAAAAATTTTTCCTAAAAAACTCTGCTCTTTTGGCAGTGTGGAAGTGTTTAGTGAGGTCCAACCCAGGAATGGCAAGTGGAGAAATACTGGTAGAGGTTTCCATGGAGACCCCTATTCTTGGTCTCTTGGTACGCTTGGAGGATTCAGCCATTGAGAGAAAATGGGGAGAAAAAGGTGTGAGGAAGGTGAAGGGAAGGAGGATATGTGGTGTTTGGTGGTGAAGGAAGGTAGAAACAGGTGAGAAGGTGGAGGAGTTCGAGGGTTAGGGCTTACAGAGAGAGAACGTTCGTGAGGGGAGATGGGGGAAGAAATTTGGGGTGATTTTGGTTAAAAATGACTTGGGGTTTGGTGGAGAATAGCAAAATGAGTAGAATGGTGGTGGAATGAGGTGATTTGGCTAAGAAATAAGAGAGAAATCAAAAGTTAGGGGTAAGGGGTTTCGTGAAGGAAGAGAGAGAAAGGTGAGTTGCAGATGAAAATGGCTTCTCGTGCACTGAAACTCCTTTTTAAACCCTTGTGTAATCGATTACAATGGGTGTGTAGTCGATTACATAAGTTTTGGAAACGTTGTAATCGATTACGTAGTGTGTGTAATCGATTACACACTCTCTAAATTTGCCTGAGATGCTTGGCAGAGCCTCTGTAATCAATTACAAAGGTCCTGTAATCGATTACAAGCCTGTTGAATTTAGTTTTTGCACTTCAAACAGTAAAGGACCAAACTCAAAGCTTTCAAATTAGATCCAAAACTTCCCAAATCAATTCCAAACATCATGTAAAAAATTTTCAGTTCTTGATCCAAAACATATGTTCTTACAAAATCACCACCTTTGCCAAGGATCAAGCCACTTGAGCAAAAAAACACTTGTCCAACTATAATGTTGAGCTATTTGGAGGACTTAGTCATGATGAAGTACCTGCAAAAGAAACTTAGGGGAGCCTCCGACGCTCAAGTCAGTATTGAACTCACTAATAACTAAAACATGGTGATTGTGCAGCAGAAATTAAATTATGCAGCAACAACTCAAATTATACAGCAAGGTATAGTATTATGCAACAAATATTGACATTATGCAGCAAAATAGGATTATGCAGCAAAAATTGAGGAGATTAAGATTATGCAGCAAACATCAAATGATGCAGTAAATGAATTTGAGCAGCAAAATAAAGTTATGCAGCAAAATTTAAGTGCATGAATGATCCAAAAAAAAAAGCTAAGTTCATAGATATTTTTATCAATATTCTATTTCAAATAAGAAGTGAACTTATCTATCATATTATCACATGTAGAGATATTTTTTAGGATATGAAGTTAGAAGCAAATTAAAGCATAGAACAAGTCTCCACTTATCTAAAGATTGCAAGTCCAAGCTTCTTAGAGACAAGGAAGAGAACTTGAAGTATTTTCTAGTCATGTGCTTGGAATAACCACTTTTGAGATTCTAAAGTCAGTTCTTGGCCTTCAAGCACACCTACAACATATTTTAATTTTTGTCTTTCGGTACCCAAATTTTCTTGGGTCCTTGTGTGTTAGATTTTGGTAAGGTGCTCTTAGGGATCCAAATCATTTTAGTCCCAACCTTGGTGTTCAAGTTCTTCCTAGCATTACATGTAGAAGCACTATGCCCTTTCCTCCCACAATGAAAGCATTTGATGAAGGGGCTGCTTGATGTACTTAAGGAAACAAAGAGATTCTTAAGAAACTTTTGTTGTTTATTGGGATTATTCCCTTAATTCGGCCTTTTGAAAAACACATCGTTGTTTCCCTAGCAATACATTCAAGTTGTCTCTTCCAAATGTAAATTTTGAAAGAGTGTTTTTCAAATTTTCAATTTCATTTTCAAATGCTTTACATGATGAGCATGATGAGGGTGTGGGTGCATTATCATGTGAAGAAAAAATCATGCATGATGAGTTAACATCAATAAGTCTTAAGGTCTCATTTTCAATTTTAAGATCCTTAATCTCCTTGTTTAAAATATAAAGTTTGTTTACTAATAAGGAGATTATCTTTTTAGAAGATAAAACCATTTTTGTGAGTCTCTTGGATTCATTATGCAAATCTTCAAATGCATCTTACAGTTCATCATAGGATGGGGAAGAGTGTAAGTTTGAGGATGTTACCTCCATGTCATCTTCTTCTTCCTCTTCTCTTTTAGCCATCAGACATAGATTGGCTTTCTCATTATCCAAGCTATCAAAAGAATCTATGTCATCCTATGCTATATGGGCTCTTCTTTCTTTCTTATCCTTTGAGGACCTCTTCTTATATTTTTCCATTTTCCTTTGATAGATTGGACACTCCATCTTCATGTGCCTCAGTTCTCCACATTCATAGCATTTAGGAGTGGATGAGGTTCCTTCCCCTCTGTGATAGACATTTTTTTTAGTAAAAGGAGGTCTTCTTTGAGCTTCATTTTTCTTAAAGAATTTTCCAAATTTCTTTACTAGAAGACCAAGATTCTCCTTATTTATTTCCAAGCCATCTCCATCATCTTCATCATCATCATCATTGACTATGGAGGAAGTATCCTTTAGAACTATTCCCTTCAAAGACTTTGGTTGAGTCTATTCAATTCCAATTAATGTTCTTAGAGCTTGCCAAAAAGTGTGGCTAGGGTCATAGTTGAAAGATTTCTTGACTCTGCAATAGCCATCACTTTAGGTTGTCAATACCTGCTCAAACATCTCAACACTTTGTTAATAAGATCTTCATTAGGAAAAGTCTTTCCCAATGAAGCAAGATGATTAGTAATATGTGTAAATCATTTTTGCATTTCTTGAATGCTTTCACCTTGGTTTATTCTAAAAAGATCATACTCATGAATGAGAGTATTTATCCTTGATCTTTTCACTTCACTAGTACCCTCATGGGTTACTTGTAGAGTGTCCCACATTTCTTGGGCAGATTTATAATTTGAGACTCTAAAGAACTCATCATACCCCAAGGTTGTGGTAATGATATTTTTGACTCTCAAATTGTATTGGACCTTTCTCTTATCATCATCGGTCCATTCACTTCTTGGTGTGTTAAATCTTACACCATTAATAACTTGTGTGGGGACAAAAAGACCATTTTCATAGTATCCCACACATCTAAATTAATAGCTTCAATAAAAAATTTCATTCGTTCTTTCCTATAAGCATACTCATTCCCCTTGAAAAAGGAAGGTCTACAGAGAGAAGAACTTTCTAAAAAACCATTTAAGGAGGTCATCACTTTCTCTTGAAGCTGCTAAGCTCTTTACACAAGAGCCTAGCTCTAATACCACTTGTTACCAAGTGGCCTCAATACATAAGGGGGTGAATTGAGTTTGTAAAATATTTTCATAAATCTTTCGCAAAACGCTTGATTACTAAGTTTTCTTGAAGCTATTGATTAATTGAAGTAAATTAATAAATTAGATTGAATAACTCCCTCACAAATAAATAAGACAATATAGAAAGTATTCAAGAAAGCATATAAGATTAAAGCACAAATGTAAAAAGATAGAGTTGAGAAGATCAAACACAAATTTTATCCTGGTTTAGCCACCAATCCACTTATGGCCTACGTCTAGTCCTCAATCAATCACTCGAGATTTTCACTATATCTTCAAGCTTTGTTTGTCCCTTAATAGGCCACAAGTGCACAGATCGAACAAGTAATATAACGAAGAGTAGAAATCATTCTCACGAGGATAAGGATACTTCCAAAGCTAAGTATCAACCAATAACTTAAGTAATTCTATTCAAGAACATAAAAATAGGGAAAACATATAAACTAAAGAATAAAAAGTAATAAATAGAAAATAAAGATAATGGATAGAGATTAGGGAATCCTTCTTCACCCTTTACTTCAATTGCTAATATGCCACCCTCCAAATCAATATAAATGAATTGTTTAGTTTGCTTGAGAATCTAATTTAGTTAAAAGCCTATGTCTAGGTCAATCAATCATGTTTCAATTGCCTAACTCACTATGTTTCCATGAAAGCTAGATGCAAAATCCACTTATTAAGATCTATTCTCAAACACATGCTATGCATGGCTAAGAGGTATATTTCTATCCCATTAGCAAATCAACTTATCCAAGTCAATTGAATGAAATCGAACATACAACAACCATACATATGATCTCAAATTCAAATTCTTATGTCTAGGTTCATCAGATTTTAACAAATCACTTAAAAGTTGATCAGACAATCAAGAGCATTAAGAACTATATGATTGAACAAAACTAAACATCTATATCAACTCAAAGAAGTACAAAATCATCAATATTTATAAAAGGATCTAAAGTAATCTCTAATACAGCTGAGCTACTCAATGAACACGAAAATATATAATAAAACTCATGCTTAAGATACAAAGGAGAGAAGGAAGAAGAGGGAAAAGAGAAGGATACTCATGGATGTGTTCTTTGATGCTTGAATCTCCTTCCATGAAAAAGATGGCCTCCAACCTTAGCTCCCCTAGCTTCCTCTCAGTCCCAAACGTGAAAACCAGTACCACCTTCTTTAAACCTAACAGCCTCTCTCGACCAAAACTAATGAAACAATATTTATAGGCTCAAAAAATAGAGTCAAGCCGCAGCATTAACATGTCTACGCCGCGACGTGCATTCAACTTAGGTCACCAACGCCGCGGTATCCATAATTTGTGCTGCGATGCTCTAGCCACTAGTTTCTACTCTGAAGCAGGGGAATGCACCACATCGCGACATTGATATGCCTACGCCACGACGTGAGCTGATGATACACACACTTGACTTTCTCTTCTACTTTTTGTCCAAATCCTCCAAATTTCAGCTTGATTGGAGTACTTCCTAAAGTAGAGAAATCACCAAGTTAATCACAATTTCAAATCCACTTAATCACTTCCAAAATATGCATAATTTACTCAAAAACATATAACAAGATATACAAATTAGAATTCGATAAATATAAGCATAAAACTTTTCATATATGCATTATAAATAAGGACTAAGCATTCTTTATGGCACAAAGATAGGGCACAAATAACTATATTTCATGGAATTATCAAGTTTCAATAGGTGCTTGCAACCTTTACACAATAGAGCACTCACGACACCTTGAGATACCTCACCCTTTGTGCTTGAGCCTCAACTTCAAAGGATACCTCACTTGTAACACCCCAAATTTTAGACTATGTTACTGAAATGACTGAAATCCATTGTTTTGTGTTTTCTGTGTTAGAAAAATAATTTGATTGTTCCGAGACTGTTTTTGATTGTTTTGTGTGATTTGCTCCGGGTCAAGAAAATAATAATTTTCGAGCCGGGGAAATTCTTATCTGATTTATTCAGAGGCGGGGGATCTTACTAAACCCAAATCTGAGTGACACAGAAAAGAATCTTTTAATTTTTAGAATTTATCTGTGAAATAAAAATATTTCACTGATAAATATCTGTTGTTTTATTTATAGCAACTTTTGCTATGAATTATTGGACCCGATATATTTTAATTGACAGAAAATGTGCTTAGAACATTTTCTATAACCTAAATTAGAATGAACCAATAGGAATCAGTCAAAAACGATGGCTAGACTTTTCTAAACCAATAGGAATTGGTCAAATATAGTGGCATAGACATTATTGCGGAACATTGGATGAAAAACTTGATTAAGATGCCTTTGATCATAACCATTGATCAGATCAATGGTGTGAGAACAACCCTGATAAATTAATTTATAATATCCACCTTAGATTAAATCAATAGTTAGGAAATGAAGTTAAATTCAATGGTTAGGATTTAGTCAATAATAATGGCTTGACTATTTATTAAGTACTTAAATAAAACCTAATTTAGTTACCTTAATTGCCTAATTAAGAAACTAAGTAAACTAACCTAGTTACTAATTAGTTATAATCTAGTTACTAACTAAATATCCTAATTCCATCTAGAAGCCATGACTAAGGATGACATATGCAATGACCTAGTAAATTAATTAGCTATGTAATTAGATAGTTAATTAAATGTAATTAGGAAACCTAACCTAACTAAATTGCCATCTAATTAGCATGTAATTAAGCTTTAATTTAAGTCAAACATAGTCACTAAATGGCTTGAGGCCACACGGCCAAGGAGTCTTGGGAGGCTTCTCCAAGCTTCTTGAATGGTCTTTTGTGACCATTTGATGACCACATGATGACCATAGGCCATGTGCTTCCTAATGTGAACACACCATGATATTTTACTATCAAACTTATCTCTTAGTCTCTCCTATACACTCTCACACGACTGCACCTCTATTTTTCAATCTCATTATTCACTTTTCTTTCACCTAAAAAGCTAAGCATCCTTTTCTCTCAAAATTCTCAACACCAAGAACTTTTCCTTTCTTTTTCTCTCTTGAGTTTCGGCCCCATCACCCAAAATCACCACCCATCTTCTATAATTTTTCCTCTTTACATTTCCTAAACCTAAACCACCTCCTAAACACTTTTCATTTTGAAGTTTTGTCAAAATCTTACTCCTAGTGCTTCAAAATCCAAGCTTTGGTTTACTTTCCTAAAGGTAAACTTTTGATTTTATGATTTAAAATTTAGTTTTTGATTTTCTGAACCATGATTGTTCCATGGTTCTTCATTATTAAGTCTTGTTTGCGATTTTACTAATTGTTTAAGAATTTTTAGGGAACTGTTTGTGGTTCACACGAAAATTAAGGAAGAGGAGGAACTTATGGATTCTTGTCTTCAAGAGGTAAGAGGGAGATTTACCACACGAACTAAGTTTTGGTGGTGAGAAGATGGTTGTGTATGGTGAAAAACCCATAAGGGTTTATTCACTTATTGATTGATGCTTCTTTGATTGTGATTGTGACGTTTATAGTTTTGTATTTGTGATTGCATGTGTGATATTATGCCTATAGCTTTGATAATATGCTTGTATGTATAATTTTGGAAGCATGCAAGTGTATGTGTAATTTAGGATGTGAATAACAAAATGGAATGAATTCATGAGAGCTCCAAAGAGCTTTGAGGCTCACGACCATACTAGGGTCAAGAGGACCAAAGTCCTGAAAATGATGGTTTTAATTGAGGAATGAAGGTTTAACTGAGAAGGAACTGATTTTGGAAAAGTTTGAATTTAAAAAGCAAAATAGTTTTTGGGAAAACAAATCGATACAATTAAGTAATGAGATTATGAAAATAAAATGAGTGTCAATACTTGAAGTTTACTGACGTATAGCTCACCCTATGGGTTTTGAAGCGCGTCCAAAAAATTTGAGCTGTATTATCGGAAGTAAAAGAAAGAATTACCATTTTCTGAGAAATAGTACAAATACTGATTTTTAGAGGGGTCATATTATAAATATTTTCTAAAGAGGGACTATATTGTAATTATTATTTAAAGAGGGGTTATATTACATATATTTTATAAAAGAGGGGTTATATTGTAAATATTTGATAAAAGAGGGACTATTTTATAAATATAATTTTTATGAGGGACTATTGTCAAAATATTATTTAAGTGAGGACTATAATGTAAATATTATGTTTTTGACGGACTATTATGTAAATATGGAAAATAAAGTCAATTTTTGGTATTAAATGAGAAAAATTGAATTTTTGATTTAAAACGTGTGAGAAATAATTTACGCGATTGAGAAAACGTTGAGAAATCAATACGCGATTTGAAAATGTGACAGAATTGTTGCACGATTGAGAAAATGCAAAAATAGGACTACACGATGAAATTACAGTAAAAATACTGTTGGGTTAATATATGGACCCCGAATATATGATAATGAATTGGAACTGTGAATGGTGCATAGTACATGCATTAGAAAGGTCCGATGGACTGTATAAGGCTAATTGCCTAGGAGAGAATACACCTCCTGAGTGGGTGCGATATGCGTAGTGTAAGTCACTTGTTGACCTTGGGGGCATTGAGGTGCAGGTTGTCTACAATAGGCAGTTGTTAGCTCTTCTGTATCGTGGGTTAGACCGACGCAACACACCAATGATCCTAACCGAGACACTATTCTTAATCAAGATTTGATAAAGACTATCGTGTATATGCTAGATGTGCAAAATTGAGCACGTGGTCTGAGGCATGTTGATACAGACAGATCTTTTTGATCACTCTCTCTGACTTGAGTTTTAGCTCCATAAAGTAGGAAATTGAGCCTATGTACATTGCATAGTTATTGAGGGTATTATCGTAATTATTATTTATGATAATTGAATTGTTGATTATTTGGATACTGTTAATGGCATGATTGTAATTATCTTGTATTACATGTGTTGTGATGATAAATGATGTTGATGGCATAATTGTAATTATGGTATGATAGCTGTATGAGATATTGTATGTGTTTATCTTTATTGCTACCATATTGGTATTGGCGTAGGTGATCTTACCTCTTTGTATGCCTATTTATATTGTATTTATAATTTTAAAGACGTTGAGCAAGGATTTGAGCAAGAAGCTGAGGAAGAGCAGATTCCTGTAGAGGAAGCTGAGTTCTGAGAAAATGGAGATGCCCTGTTTCTTAGGATATATGAGGTTGACGTTCCGTGGAGGATTGAAGGCGTGGCACGTTGATCTGGGTAGAGAACATATTTACTACATGGGAGACTTAAATATTGTTTTGAGTAGACTACATGTTGGACATCCTTACTTTAGTGTGAATATTTATGTACACCTAGAGTTTCCACTATCCATTAGGCAGTACTAGGGGATTTACTACCGTACTCCTAGTGAGATCAGTGTTGTGTCGTCTGCGTGGACACTTGTCCGTAGGACTTCGCGTCAGGTTGGATTCCTACCTACTGAGGAGTCTGAGGAGGACTCGTCTGAGGGTTCTACTGTCTAGTAGTACATGGGCAGTATGTTAGTTTCAAGTAAAGTTTAAATATTTTGAAAGTCTAGTTTGTAAATATTTAAGTATGATAGTATTAAGACTTATATATATGATGTAAATTATTTGTGATGATGTTATAAAATGTTTATTTTCCGCTAAGTTTATCTTATTGTTATTAAGAAATTTTATAACTCGTATTTACATTACAAAGCATATTATATAACGAAGGGGTAAATTGGAAATCAAGTAACATAAATGTGACACCCTATGGTGGGTGTTACATTAGTTGGTATCAGAACCCAAGTTAGAGTCTTTTGGGTTTGTGGTTGTGATTACCATGCAACCTTGATGATGAGTTTTGATGATAACAAATATGGAGATGATGACAAGATCAAGTCCAAGTTCTTCAAGTTTAGATTTAGGACTTAGGATCTCTCTTGTACAGAGCTCTCATAGGATATCTCAGTGTTTAACTCAAAAGATCTAAAAACATGCCTTTCTACAAACCAATTTAAAGTTTTAATGAGGCTTTGATAATCAAAGAGACTGTGGTTTTTCTAATCTTACATAATTTGGTTCATAGAAGCATTCTTCATAATTTTAACAGAGGCATTCGAATGCCATTGAAGGCATTCGAGTATAACCCTTCTAAAAATGCTTCTACAAACGTGTTTTTAACAGAGGTATTCGAATACCATATGAAGGCATTCGAATACAACCATTTTAAAAAGGCTTTTACAAACGTGTTTTAACCAGTGGCATTCGAATACTTCGGTATGGTATTTGAATAATGTGGGTCTGATCTGTTTTTTATATACTGATATCAGAGGTATTCGAATACCTCATAATGGTATTCGAATAACCCAAGCTTAAACTGTTTTTTATATATTGATATCAGTGGTATTCGAATACCACAATAAGGTATTCGAATAACCCACGAAATTCTGCTTCTGGGTTTTTGAATTTGATACGTAAACGGATTTGCATTTATTATGCTTTTATTTTCCCCAGTGAAATTTTCTGATCAAAGGCTCTATAAATAGAGACCTTGCCTCATGGCTGAAACACACAAATCTTTGAAATTAATTTTGGCTATGCTAAAACGCTGTTTACATAATTCTCTCTTTCTCTCTGTGCTCTTTTGGTAAAATTCTGAGACATTCTTAGAGAGCTCTATAGTGCTTCAATTTGTATTACTTACTCTGAGTGAGAGTTTCTCTTCATCTACTTTCTGATATTCTGTATCGAGGGTGAGGTATCCCTCAAGGTTTGTATAAGGGTGAGGTATCCCTGCAGGCTGAGACTTTAGCACAAGGGTAGAGTGTCCCTGTGTGTGAAAAGTGCTCTATTTTGTAACGGTAGCAAGCACCTATTGAAGCTTGTATACTTAGTGAAAAATCTTGGCTTTCGAGGACTGGACGTAGACCACAAGTGGGTTAGTGGTCGAACCAGGATAAATACTGTGCCTGCTTCTCTTTTCCCTAATCTCTTTATTTTATGCAATTTAATTTACTGCACATTTATTTTTTGCTGCTCTTTATTGCTTCTTTTCTTCTTCTCGTTCCTTCTGTGCATTTATTTATTAAGCTTTTAATATTTGTCTTATTTAAAAAAAGAGGTTTTGCGAAAAAGTTTTATACTCAATTCACCCCCCCTCTTGAGTACTGGAAGCCACTTGGTAACAAGTGGTATCAGAGCTAGACTCTTGTATAAAGAGCTTAGTAGCTTCAAGAGAACATAGCTTCTTCAAATGGTTTTTCAGAAGGATCTTCCATAAACCGACCACCCTTTTTCAATGGGGATGATTATGCATATTGGAAGGAAAGAATGAAAATCTTCATCGAAGCTATTGATCTAGATGTTTGGGATGCTGTCGAAAACGGCGCTTTTATACCCACACATGAGGTCGATGGCGTAAGGACCGAAACACCACGAAATAAATGGTCTGATGAAGATAAAAGGAAAGTTCAATTTAACTTAAAAGCCAAAAATATTATTCCTACTGCTTTGGGATATGATGAGTTTTTTAGAATTTCAAATTGCAAAACTGCTAAAGAAATGTGGGATACTTTGCAAGTTACCCATGAGGGTACTAGTGAAGTTAAGAGGTCGAGAATAAATTCTCTAACTCGTGAATATGAATTATTCAGAATGAACTAAGGAGAAAGCATTCAGGAAATGCAAAAAAGGTTCACCCACATAGTTAACCATCTTGCATCTTTAGGCAAAAGTTTTTCTAACGAAGATTTGATTAACAAAGTTTTGAGATGTCTTAGCAGGATTTGGCAACCCAAAGTAACAGCCATATCAGAATCAAGGGATTTGTCCACAATGACTTTAGCTACCCTCTGTGGAAAACTTCATGAGCACGAATTGGAACTGAGCAGATTAGAGAACGATAAAAAGAAAAAGGGGATAGCGCTCAAAGCCACTTCATCAACATTCGACAATAATGATGAAGAAAATGAAGAAAGCTCAGAGAACATCGAGGTAAGTGAAGAAAATCTGAGTTTGTTGGTTAAAAGGTTTGGTAAATTTCTCAGGAAAAAGGGAACGCAAAGAAGACCTCCTTTCCCTTCGAAAAAGACACATTTCAAAGGCGAAGGAGCTTCATCGACTCCAACTTGCTATGAATGTGGCAAACCTGGTCACATGAAAATGGAGTGCCTAGTTTATCAAAAGAAAAAGGAGAAATTTGAAAAGAAGCCCTTCAAGGAAAGAAAAGGAAGAAAAACCTACATAGCGTGGGATGAAAACGACATGGACTCAACTGATAGCTCAGATAGCGAAGAAGCTCAATTATGTCTCATGGCAAAAGAAGAAGAAGAAAGCAAAAATGAGGTAAGTTCTAATACTACTCTATTACCTTCTTACGATGAGTTACAAGACGCTTTTGAAGAATTACATGAAGAATCGTTAAAATTGACAAAAATTATTTCTTCTTCTAAGAAAATAATTTCTTCTTTAGAAAATCAAATTCTTGTTTTAAATAAAGAAATAGAAGAATTGAAAATTGAAAATGAAACTCTGGGAATCATTGATGCATGCACAAATCATTCTCTACATGCCTCTACTTCTTCATCTTGTTTCTCATGTCATATGCTTGAAAAAGAAATTGAGGACTTAAAGAACACTCTTTCTAAATTCACCTTTGGAAGGGATAACTTAAATATTTTGTTAGGAAGACAAAGAATGGTTTTTCAAAAAGCCGGGATAGGTTATAACTCGAAAAATCAACAAAAACTCTATAAAAATTTCTTTGTGCATTCTAGTGTCTCAAGTAGTCCTTTTATTAAATGCTTTTACTGTGGAAGAAAAGGACATAGTGCTTCAACATGTAATGCAAGGAAAAACATAAATACAAAAGTTGGAACAAAAATGGTTTAGGTTCCCAAGGGTACTATGCCCAAAACTGACACACAAGGACCCAAGAAAGTTTGGGTACCAAAAGTTAAAAACTAAACTTGTGTTGTAGGTGTGCTTGAAAGCTAGAAGTTCAAATTGGTATCTTGATAGCGGCTGTTCCAAGCACATGACCGGGGACGATTCAAAATTCACCGTACTTATTCCCAAGAATCATGGACACGTCACTTATGGCGATAACAACAAGGGAAAAATTCTTGGAATCGGCAAAGTCGGTAAGAACCCTAACTCCTCTATTGAAAATGTACTGCTTGTTGAAGGTTTGAAACATAACTTGCTTAGTATTAGCCAATTATGTGATAAAGGAAATAAAGTTATATTTGATTCAAACTGTTGCATAATTGAAGATAAAAATGACAAGCATGTTAAATTCATTGGTCATAGAGTAAACAACATCTATATGATTAGTCTTGATGATATATCTTCAAATGATGCGAAATGCCTTTTAAGTAAGAATGATGATTCATGGCTATGGCATAGGAGAATTGCACACATTCACATGGACCACTTAAAGAAGTTGGTCTCTAAAGAGCTAGTAATTGGACTACCCAAGCTTAATTTTATAAAAGATAAGTTACGTGATGCATGTCAAAAGGGTAAACAAATAAAGGTCTCTTTTAAAGCAAAATATATAGTTTCAACTACTAGACCTTTACAACTTTTGCACATGGATCTGTTTGGACCTTCTAGAACTACGAGCTTTGGTGGGAATTACTATGTTTTAGTGATTGTAGATGATTTTTCTAGGTTTACATGAACTTTATTTCTTGCAAATAAAAATGATGCATTTCTAGCTTTTAAAAGACTTGCCAAAGTTATTCAAAATGAAAAGGTTTTCAAATCTCTTCTATAAGAAGTGATCACGGTGGCGAATTTGAAAACAATGTTTTTGAAAATTACTGTGATGAACATGGCATTAATCATAATTTCTCTGCCCCTAGAACTCCGCAACAAAACGGAGTTGTAGAAAGAAAAAATCGTTCCTTAGAAGAAATGGCGAGAACTATGCTTAATGAGATTGCTTTTCCTAAATACTTTTGGGCGGATGCTGTAAGTACAGCTTGTTATGTAATGAACCGGGCCCTTATAAGGCCTATTTTAAAGAAAACCCCATATGAGTTGTATAAGGGAAGAAAGCCAAATGTCTCACACTTTCATGTTTTTGGTTGCAAATGTTTTGTTTTAAACAATGGAAAAGATAATTTAGGCAAGTTTGATGCTAAGTCTGATGAAGGTATATTTCTTGGCTATTCAAATCATAGTAAAGTTTTTCGCATATATAATAAAAGAACTATGACTATTGAAGAATCCATACATGCCGCATTTGATGAAACTGACCCAAATGGATCGAGAAAGGATCTTGTTATTGATGATGTTGCAGAGATCTTGGCGGAAACTCATTTGGATAGCAAAGAAAAAGAAATCAAGGAGCAAGAGGATAAACAAAGACAAGAAGATTCGTAAGCTTTGGAACTTCCTAAAGAATGGCAAACTTCAAAATATCACTCCCTTGATCAAATTATCGGTGATGTAACTAAAGGTGTAAGTACTCGTAACTCACTTAGAAATACTTGTAATCACCTAGCGTTTGTTTCTCAAATTGAACCTAAGGATTTAATTGAAGCTTTTGATGATGAACATTGGATTTTAGTTATGCATGAGGAATTAAATCAGTTTGAAAGGAATCAAGTTTGGGAATTAGTTGCTAGACCTAATAATCACCCCATAATTGGAACTAAATGGGTTTTTAGAAACAAACTTGATGAAAATGGGTTAATAACTAGAAACAAAGCTAGATTGGTTACTAAAGGGTATAATCAAGAAGAAGGAATAGATTATGAAGAAACTTATGCACCTGTAGCTAGATTAGAAGCTATTAGGATGTTACTTGCTTATGCTTGCATCATGAATTTCAAATTATATCAAATGGATGTCAAAAGTGCTTTTCTAAATGGTTTTATTCAAGAGGAGGTATACGATGAACAACCTCTGGGTTTTGAAAATCATGGACTACCCAACCATGTTTTTAAACTTAAAAAGGCTTTATATGGTTTAAAGCAAGCTCCTAGAGCTTGGTATGAAAGGTCGAGTAAGTTCCTTTTAGAAAATGATTTTTCAAGAGGAAAAGTCGACACTACCCTTTTTATTAAAAATAAAAAGCATGACATTCTTCTTGTGCAAGTATATGTGGATGATATTATCTTTGGTGCTACTAATGAACCCCTTTGCAAAGAATTTGCTAAGACAATGTAGAACGAATTTGAAATGTCAATGATGAGAGAGTTGAATTTCTTTCTCGGACTTCAAATCAAACAAACGAACGAAGGGACTTTTATAAGTCAAACTAAATACTGCAAGGAATTGCTCAAGAGTTTCAACATGGAAAACGCTAAACACATGGCCACCCCGATGGGCACTTCTTGCTACTTGGACAATGATGAAGGAGGTAAATCAGTAGAAATAACGAAATATAGAGGTATGATTGGATCTCTCCTTTATCTTACTGCTAGTAGGCCAGATATTATGTTTAGTGTATGCATGTGTGCTAGATATCAGGCAAACCCTAAGGAATCTCATTTAAGTGCTGTTAAACGAATAATGAAATACCTAGTAGGCACTTCACAAATGGGCTTGTGGTACCCTAAGGGTGCCTCTTGTAGCCTAATAGGATATTCGACTATGATTTTCTTTGGGTGCAAATTGGACAGAAAAAGTACTAGTGGGACATGCCACTTGCTTGGTAGTTCTTTAGTTTCTTGGCATAGCAAGAAACAAAATAGTGTTGCTTTGTCTACCGCTAAGGCTGAATATATTGCAGCCGGGAGTTGTTGTGCTCAAATCCTATGGATGAAGCAACAACTGTTAGACTACGGTCTTCAGCTTGATCACATCCCGATAAGATGTGATAACACTAGTGCAATAAATATCTCTAAGAATCCCATTCTGCATTCCAGAACAAAGCATATAGAGATAAGACATCACTTTATTAGAGATCATGTATAAAAAGGGGATTGCATGCTTGAATTTGTTGAAACATCTAAACAACTTGCAGATATCTTCACTAAACCCCTAGCAAAAGAAGCATTCTTTTATGTAAGAGGAGAATTGGGCATAATTGATTAATCCAACATATAAATGCTTGTTATTTGATTAAATTTGTGTTTAATCCTTTTTGAATTATTACTGACTTGAGTGTCGGAGTTATCCCGAAATCTTTTTTGCAGGTACTCCATCAACAGGTATGCTTCTATCTTTCAAAAATGCATTTTCTGGACATATATAGGTGTTTTTATTGTTTAGTTATTCGAATACCTCCATATGGTATTCGAATACCCTTGAGAAAACTGATGTTTTTTTGTTTAAGGCATTCGAATACCTTTAGGATTATTCGAATACCCTGATGCTTCTTGTTTCAGTTTCTCTCTGGAGTATTCGAATACTGTCAAAAAGTATTCGAATACTTGCTCCTCTGGCCTTCTCTTCTTTCTCTGTGAACATTCGAATATTGTCAAAAGTATTCGAATACCTTCGTTTGGTAGCCAAGCCCAATCTGGTAATCTATTCGAATACCAGGTGTGGTATTTGAATACCCTATGTCTGAAGGCTGCGTCCTTTGAGCTTTCCCAAACACTGTATTCGAATACCCTCTCTTGGTATTCGAATAAATCTGGTTTTCCTTTAAATAACCCCTCCCTACCTGCGTATCCGAATACTCCCTTCTGGTTTTCTCTCTTTTTCAAAACCTCTTCGTTTTCCCTCCTCCTAAAACCTCCCTCTCTCACGATCTCCACCCCTCCTCTCTCTTTTTCCTCCTTTGTTTTCCTTCAATGGCCTCCTCTTCCTCTCGCTCTAAGCGTCCTCGTACAAAAACGACTCCATGCAACAACCCGCTGGACCTTCGAAGGCTTTCCTCCAACGAGCAACAGCTTGGGCGCTTCGTCACACACTTTCGAGAGTGTAACTTGGTGCATCCAAAGTACCTCGACTTGGGGTTCTTCGAGAGAGAAGGTGGTTTTGACTTTCTGAACTGGCTAAATCACCAAGGCGTACTTCGCTTCTGCTCTTTCTCTGCAACTCTGTACCCCGACCTGGTCAAGATGTTCTATTGCAACCTGAAGATTGAAGGTCAGGAACTACACTCCAGTGTCTGCGATCAAAACATCGTGATCACACCAAGCGATTGGGTTCAGATGTTTGGCTTGCAGTCAACTGGGTGCTTTGCTGAAGAAGATTCACTCCTCCAGCTCTTCGACAAGAACAGAGCAATTGAAGATATTCTTCTCCCTAGGTTGGCTTTACCTTCGACTCAAAAGGGAGTCAAAGGGGGCATGATGAAGAGCTAGGACAGGCTCCTCCACTATGCTTATGCCCACATCCTCGCTCCGAGAAGTGGGAACTACGCCTACATGAGTGAAGATGATATGTTTATGCTGTGGATTCTAAAGCAAGGCCATCAGATTAACTGGCTCGTCTTCATTATGAAGCACATGATGAGAGCAAAAGGTAAAGAGCGGTGTGAACTTCCCTACGGCGTGATCATCACTGCCTTCTTAGGCAAGTATCCACACATTCTGGAAACCGAGCGAGCAACCCCGCTAACCCATCATCACATTTTTGGGTCCTTTACCCTCAACAAAATGAAGATGATCAGGACCGATGAAGGCTGGGTGTTCCCAGTGGAAGTTGATGATGATGAGGACGACCCTCAAGGCATTCCCGCCTGCCCCGCTACTCCCGCCGCCGTTGCCGCCGATATCCTCGATATCCCGCTCCGCTCTGTCACGAATGAGCAAATCCTGGCTTCTCTGTTGGATAATAGAAACTACATGGAGAACACCTTCACTATCCTGTTTGACAGAATAGCTGGTGTTGAGCGTGAACAGGCTGCCCTTCGAGCTCTACTGACTGGCAACGACCCTGCCTCTCCTCCTCCACCACCTGATGCCTATTTCTAGGGCTTGCTTAGTCTTAGGATCTGTTGTTTATGTTATGTTCCTTTTTGGCTATTTATTGTATTGGCTGTCTTTTAATTACAATTGTATATGCCCTTGGCCACTTTCATTTAATGCAATGAGTATTTTCTTTAATCTATTATCAATTACAATCGTTTTCTTGATTATCTCATATATATTTATCACTATGTTTTATTGATTGACTGTATCCTTTTTGATCATGTCAAAAGGGGGAGAAAAATAATTAATCTTATTTAAGAAAAGACAGGATTAACACTGGCTCTTGGATTCCAAAAGAAAGGGGGAGAACATGCTTATTTTGTTATTAAATTACCTCTGAGAGTAAGTCTCCTATCTTTTTAAAATTCCATTTTATATGAACTAATGCTATTCTCAATGTTAGTTTGTCATCATCAAAAAAGGGGAGAATGTGATTACCATGCAACCTTGATGATGAGTTTTGATGATAACAAATATGGAGATGATGAAAAGATCAAGTCCAAGTTCTTCAAGTTTAGCTTTAGGACTTAGGATCTCTCTTGTACAGAGCTCTCATAGGATATCTCAGTGTTTAACTCAAAAGATCTAAAAACATGCCTTTCTACAAACCAATTTAAAGTTCTAATGAGGCTTTGATAATCAAAGAGACTGTGGTTTTTCTAATCTTACATAATCTGGTTCATAGAAGCATTCTTCATAATTTTAACAGAGGCATTCGAATGCCATTGAAGGCATTCGAGTATAACCCTTCTAAAAATGCTTCTACAAACGTGTTTTTAACAGAGGTATTCGAATACCATATGGAGGCATTCGAATACAACCCTTTTAAAAAGGCTTTTACAAACGTGTTTTAACCAGTGGCATTCGAATATTTCGGTATGGTATTCGAATAACGTGGGTCTGATTTGTTTTTTATATACTGATATCAGAGGTATTCGAATACCTTATAATGGTATTCGAATAACCCAAGCTTAAACTGTTTTTTATATATTGATATCAGTGGTATTCGAATACCACAATAAGGTATTCAAATAACCCACAAAATTCTGCTTCTGGGTTTTTGAATTTGATACGCAAACGGATTTGCATTTATTATGCTTTTATTTTCCCCAGCGAAATTTTCTGATCAAAGGCTCTATAAATAGAGACCTTGCCTCACGGCTGAAACACACAAATCCTTGAAATTAATTTTGGCTGTGCAAAAATGCTGTTTACATAATTCTCTCTTTCTCTCTGTGCTCTTTTGGTAAAATTCTGAGACATTCTTAGAGAGCTCTATAGTGCTTCAATTTGTATTACTTACTCTGAGTGAGAATTTCTCTTCATCTATTTTCTGATATTCTGTATCGAGGGTGAGGTATCCCTCAAGGTTTGTATAAGGGTGAGGTATCCCTGCAAGCTGAGACTTTAGCACAAGGGTAGAGTGTCTCTGTGTGTGAAAATTGCTCTATTTTGTAACGGTAGCAAGCACCTATTGAAGCTTGTATACTTAGTGAAAAATCTCGACTTTCGAGGACTGGACGTAGACCACAAGTGGGTTAGTGGTCGAACTAGGATAAATACTGTGCCTGCTTCTCTTTTCCCTAATCTCTTTATTTTATGCAATTTAATTTACTGCACATTTTTTTTTTGCTGCTCTTTATTGCTTCTTTTCTTCTTCTCGTTCCTTCTGTGCATTTATTTATTAAGCTTTTAATATTTGTCTTATTTAAAAAAAGAGGTTTTGCGAAAAAGTTTTATACTCAATTCACCCCCCCTTGAGTACTGGAAGCCACTTGGTAACAGTGGTTAGGTCTGTCTTATTTAAGTTGTGTGATTCTCTGCAATCAATTTTTGAAAGAAAAACAATATTGTTTGAAGATTGACTTTAACTCTTCCTTGTGTTGTTCAGCTTGATTAGAGAAAACGTGATGGCTGGACGAGGAAGAGGACGCGTGAATACTAGAGTAAGATTTGGAGACGTTGGAGATGATAACCAAAATCTACTTGTAGCTGCAACAGCAATGCAACGGATGGCTAAAGTCGTTATTCAGCAAAACTAATGAGTAACTGAGGATGCTCACAGTCTGTTAGAATTTCGTAGGAACAATCCACCGAAGTTTCATGGAGATTTTGACTCAGAGAAAGCTGATCTTTGGATCAAGGAATTAGAAAAGAAATTTGATGGTATGGGTTGTACTGAGGAGCGAAAGCTGACTTTCATAACATTTGTGTTAGTCGGTGATGGAGAAGCTTGGTGGGTAAAAGCCCGAAGATTAATTCAAGCTGAGGGGAGAGTTGTGACGTGGCAACTCTTTAAACATAAATTTCTGGGAAAGTATTTTCTAATAAGTGTTCGACATGCTAAGGAGATGGAATTCCTTAGTTTGCGGCAAGGAGCGATGTCTGTAAGTGAATATGCGGTAAAATTTAAAAGCTTGTCTAAGTTTTCGAGGTACTTTCAGATGCACCCAGATGAGGAATGGAAGTGCAAAAAGTTTGAGGAGGGGTTGAGGCTTGATATTAAGCGAGCTTTGGCAACCGTGGATATCGACCAGTTTCCAGCATTATTGGACAAGTGTTGTAAAGTTGAAGAGATTGATAACCAATATGAGGCAAGAAACAGGAACTTTGGACCTGCACGGTTCCAAAGGGGAAAGGGTAGCAGTGGCAACTGTTATCAATAGAAACCTTATGCCAGACCAGTAGGAGGTTAGAATCAGCAACAATCTTTTGGAGGAAGTTCTAGTGGCAGCAAGGTGAGTCAAGCTGGGACTTCTACACTGAAATCCTTCAAGTGTGGGAAGAATCATCTCACTAAAGACTGTCAGCATAAGGGGGTGATCTGTTATAGATGTGGGACGCCTAGACATTTCTCCAGAGAATGTGATCAGCTGAAGGCGAAACCATCAATAGGCAGTGTTCGTACTACAAGGCCACATGCGGGTGGTCGTGTGTATACAATGAGCGGGGAAGAAGCCTCGAAATCTGAGGACTTGATTATGGAGGAGTGTGCCATCGAAGGTAATCTTTTAACAGTATTACATGATTCGGGAGCAACACATTCTTTCATTGCATGTGATTGTGTGGAGCGTTTGGGATTGACTGTGACTACATTGCCCTATGATTTGAGTGTTACTCCTATTGATAAGCCTGTGATAACTACGAAAGTATGTTTGAATTGCCCTGTATGTGTTAGGGATAGAATCTTTCATGTGGATTTCATTTGTTTGCCTCTTTCCAAGATTAATGTAATCTTAGGAATGGATTGGTTGTCTTCTAACCATATCCTAATAGTCTGTTCCAGTAAGACTTTAGTTTTTCCTGAGGATAAGGATTCTAGATTCCTAACGGCTACTCAAGTGGAAGCTTGTTTGAAGGAAGGAGATCAAGGGTACTTGTTGATGTCTTCTTTGGAGGTTCAGTGTGAAGACGTTTTGAAGGATATTTTCATAGTTAATAAATTTCCTGAGGTATTTCCTAAAGATATACCTAGACTACTGCCGAAAAGAGAAATCGAATTCTCTATTGATTTAGTGCCTGGAGCTAGACCTATATCTATGGTGCCTTACAGAATGTCGCTAGTAGAGTTGGCAGAGCTTAAGAAACAGCTGGAGGATTTATTGGAGAAGCAATTTATGAGACCAAGTGTATCACCTTGGGGAGCTCCAGTATTGTTGTTAAAGAAGAAGGATGAAACTTCTCGTCTATGTGTGGACTACCGACAGTTGAGTAAGATTATAATCAAGAATAAATATTTGCTTCCAAGAATCGATGATTTGATGGACCAATTGCAAGGAGCCGCAATATTTTCCAAGATTGGCTTACGTTCTGGTTATCACCAGATACGTGTGAAGGCGGAAGATATTCCTAAAACTGCGTTTCGGACACGTTATGGGCATTACGAATATCAAGTGATGCTTTTTGGTGTGACCAATGCACCTTCCATATTCATGGACTTTATGAATCGGATTTTCCGTTCATACTTGGATAAGTTTATTGTTGTCTTTATTGATGACATTTTGATTTATTCTCGAAGTCAGGAGGAACATGCTGAGCATCTCAGAGTGGTTCTCCAGATTCTGAAGGAGAATAAGTTATACGCCAAGTTGTCCAAATGTGAATTTTGGTTAAGCGAAGTTCAATTTTTGGGGCACGTTATATCAGAGGATGGAATTGAAGTTGATGCTGCAAAGGTGGAGACAGTTGTCGAATGGGAAAGACCAAAGATTGTATTATAAATTCGTAGTTTTGTCGGATTGGCCAGTTACTATCGATGATTTATTGAGGGGTTTTCGAAGATAGCAGGACCTCTTACCCAACTTACATGAAAGAATCAACCGTTTGTATGGACTGAAGCATGCGAGGAAAGTTTTCAGGAGTTGAAAAAATGACTGACTACTTCACCGATTTTGATTCTGGCTAATCCGAACAAATCTTTTGAAGTGTATTGTGATGCTTCATACCAAGGATTGGGTTGTGTACTTATGCAGAACCGTAAGGTTGTAGCATACGCGTCGAGGCAGTTGAAAGTGCATGAGAGGAATTATCCGACTCATGATCTGGAATTGGTAGCTATTGTGTTTGCATTGAAGGTGTGGAGACATTTTCTCTATGGGGCAACGTTCACTGTCTTTAGTGATCATAAAAGTTTGAAGTATCTGTTTGACCAGAAAGAGTTGAACATGAGACAAAGGCATTGGCTAGAGTTTCTAAAGGACTATGACTTTCAGTTATAGTATCATCCTGGGAAGGCAAACGTTGTAGCGGATGCTTTAAGTAAGAAAACACTTAATGCTTCTGTTATGATGATTAAAGAGAAGGAATTAATAGAAGAATTTCGGGATATGCGATTATCTGTGAAGTTGACACCGGGGAAGATGTGTTTGAACATGATCACTATTTCCAATGATTTAATGGATAGAGTACGAGTAGGACAAAACAGTGATCAGTATTTATGAGAAGCAAAGGAAACAAGAAGTCAAGGAGCAGAATTGGAATTCAACGAAAGTGTTGATGGAATTTTGAAGTTCAAAGGAAGAGTTTGTGTGCCAAATGATTCAGAACTTAGGAGATTGATTTTGGATGAAGCTCACAGGAGTAAGTTGAGTCTGCATCCAGGAGCCACGAAGATGTATCAAGATTTGAAATAGCTGTATTAGTGGCAAGGAATGAAGAGAGATGTCACTGAATATGTATCATCCTGTTTAGTTTGTCAAAAGGCTAAAGTGGAACATCAAAGACCATCGGGAATGTTACAACCTTTGCCTATTCCTGAATGGAAATGGGATGACATAGCAATGGATTTCGTAACAGGACTACCGAGAACTCGGAAAGGTCACGATTCTATTTGGGTAATTATTGATCGGCTTACAAAGTCGGTGCACTTTTTGCTGATTAATATTAAGTACTCAATGGAAAAGTTAGCTCAAGTGTACATCAACAAAATTGTTAGACTTCATGGTGTACCATCCAGTATTATTTCTGATCGAGATCCGTGATTTACATCAAGATTTTAATTCTATTTTTATTTTTAATTTTGTTTTCTATTTTTAAAGAAAAATAAATATGTGTTTTTAATTGCTTTCCAATGATGTTTTGAGATTTATGAAGTTTATGAGTTTAAAGCAATTGAAATTCAAGGTTCATAGCATGATTGAATAAATTTTCTTCCTTCTTGAACTTGACATGCTTGATTTTGGATGTTTGATTAGTGGATTGAGTTTGATAGATGCATACCTTGTGAGATTTTGAGCCTTTTGATTGATGGATTTAGCATTTATGTCATTCTCTTCTTTCTTGTGTGATTTTCACTTATGTCAATTGATTACTCTAGAACTTGCTTTGATTCTTTTTTAGACTACATTTCCACTTGCATGCATAAACATGATTGAGACATTCTTTATTGAATTAGCTACTTTGACTAAATAGTCAACCTTGTATCATTTCACTTTGATTAACCCCCCTTGAGCCTATTTACCTATCCTTTGTCTTAGCTCATTATATGCTTTATGTGAAAAATCATGATTTTACCTTACCTTAGTGAATGGGAGAGCAATGGTTCAGTTTCATTAGATGAACTCTTTTGCCTGTGGGTAATTAACAGTTCAAGTGTGGGGGTTGTATAATTTGATGTCCAATTTGCAAAGTGTTTGGTAGAAGAAAATGAAAGAAAAAGAGCCAAACGAAAAGAAAAATAAATAAATAACAGAATGTAAAGAAAAAAAAAAGAATAAATGCAAGAAAGGTTGTAAAAGAAAAGAAATCAAATAAAAAAATGGAAAGGAATATGTAAAGAGAATGTGCATTATATGGAATTGGGGATTTTTTTTTTTTAAACCAAAGAGGAGTTAATGTGCTAAGGCATCACTATGAGGTGTAACATCCCAACCAGGTTGGCACCCTACACCTCATCATTCATTTGCAGCATAAAAACAAAAATATTATTTAAAAGAAGAAAGAAATACAAAAAAACATGGGGGGACCAAACCAAAACCCATGGAGAAAATAGTTAAGAAAATCTATACAATGGAAGGCCAAACCTATTATGATTAAAGTCATCCATAATAAAACTAGGTGGTGAATCCCACCAAGTGAAACATTTACTGGCTAAACCATGTGATGCTAACTTGTCAGCACAAGAATTACCCTCTCTGAAGATGTGAGAAACTCTAAACTCCATCATTTTGACTAAGAAAATACAATTTTTCCATCTATTTTTCAATCTCCATTGGACAAGACTATCATTAGTGAAGGCATCCACAACCAACTTTGAGTCACATTCCAACTAAAACATTTTCCAATTTCTCTTAAAAGCAATCTCAATTGAATGGATTGCTACAGAAAATTCAGCATAAAGGGAAGGAAAAATACCAAAGTATTATGAGAAGCCACCCAAAAGTTCACCCCTCATACCTCTGAAAATAGCACCCCCAGAAGCATGACCCAGATTGCCTCTAGATGCACCATTAGAATTGCAGTTTATCCAACCACAAAGAGGAGGGAGCCAGCAGACTTCAAAGATATTGGGAGACCGAGCTGAATGGTTTTCAACAGCAAAGGACTTCAGCACTTTAAAATCATCAATTGAGTTAGTCATAGTACCTTTAGAGATTGAACCAGAGAGCTTCGATGCTGCGACAATGCAACTAATTGCATGACCAACAGAATACTTCTTATTATCAAATCTGATATGATTCCTGTAGGACCATATGTGCCAGAAGCAGTGGATTACAACAGATTTAACAATATCCTGAGCTTGAGTGCACCAGTTTCTGTTACAAGAAGAAAGTACTGATCTAAAAGAATTTAAATCCACACTACAACTTAACACAGAGGATAGCCAAGACCAGATTTTCTTAGAAAAGTAGCACTCAAGAAAAAGATGATCAGGAGATTCACTTGCAGCACCACAGAGGCTGCAAACAGAAACAACAATCACACCTCTTTGCTTTAAATTTTCATCAGTAGGGAGTTTATTGTGTAAAAGCCTCCAGAGCAAGAAAGATCTCGAAGGAGGGATACAGGCACTCTAAATACACTTAAACCAGGTTACAGATTGAGCATTGTGGTTGTTGAGAAAAGTATAAGCCTCTTTGAAGCTCAAGGAACCCGAATCACTATGCTTCCAGATTAGACAATCTTTCCCATGCTCCAAAGGAATACACATAGCAGCAATTTTAGCAAACAGATAGGGAGACTTACCAATTAAGAAAGAAGGTATGTTCCATGAGTGATCAAAAATGAAGTCACTGACTTTTGCCTTCAAAAAAGAAAGCACATGATCTGGTATAGACAATAACTCAGCTATAGAACTATCATTTTGAAAAAGCCAAAGATCAGACCAGAAATTTATTGATTCTCCATTGCCAATCTGCCAACAGCTTTCTCTTTTGACCGCTTCTAAGAAGGGCTTCATCCCTGGCCAAATTGAAGACTTCACATAGTGGCCAACAGGAAAGTTAAATCTGAAAAATCTAGCTTTAACTAGAATGGACCAAGACTTATTAGAAGACCACATTTCCCAAGTTAATTTCAGCAGAGCAGCCTTATTAATATACTTAAGAGATCGTAGCCCAAGACCACCAGAATCAGTTGGAGAGCAAACCTTGTGCCAAGAAATAGTGTAGACCTTTTTAAGCATAATATCTCCAGACCATATAAAATTTCTAATGCATTTATCCAAGGATTTGAGGAGGGAGATGGGCCAAGAGTAAACATGGAAGCTGTATATCAACATGCCATGGATGATTGATTTAACCAATTGCACTCTACCCATGATTGAAAGAAGAGAGCCTTTCCAAGAAGCCAACTTAGATTTTATTCTATCTGCAATGGACTGCAAGTAAATGGCTTTTGGTTTGCCCTGAAAAATTGGAACACCAAGATATATAAAAGGCAGGCTACCAGCAGAAAATCCAAGTAGGTTACTAATTTCTATTTTTCTTCTAGGGGGCATTGAACTAACATAGAATTTGCACTTGGCCAAGCTGAGAGTTGCCCAGAAACAACACCATATTCGTTGAAGAGATTCAAAAGAGCTCTAAGATTTCTTTTAGTACATTTGCAGAAGACCATAATATCATCTGCATAGAAGACATGAATGGGAATAGAGATGCCTCTAGGACTAGTCATTAGTAGTAAAATGCCAGAATCAATCAAGGAGGTAATGGCTCTACTTAAAACATCCTCTGCCAAACAAAAGAGAAGAGGAGATAGAGGATCACCTTGCCTCACTCCTCTTTTACAAGAGAGAAAACCAGTGGGATGTCCATTGACTGAAAAAGAAAGCTTAGCAGAAAGTAGAATGACTCTAATCCAAGTGCAAAAAGTGTCATGGAAACCAAAAGAATGAAGCACTTTAATGAGAAACTCCCAATCAATTGTATCAAATGCTTTTTTAATATCAAATTTAAGGGCAATGTTACCTCCAAAGCTCTTATAACCAAGCATGTTAGTAGCTTCAGAAGTGATGCAAATACAATCCTGGATCAGGCGGCCATGGATAAAACCCTTTTGCTGATCAGAAATTATTTTTGGGGCTATTACAGCAAGCCTATCAGCTAATACCTTGGTTATGATCTTAAATTGGAAGTTAGCAAGGGCTATAGGTCTATAATCTTCAATTTTGACAGCACCATGGATTTTAGGAATAAGAACAACCAGGTTAGAGTTTAGATTAGGTAGCAACCAAGATTCCTTAAAAAATTGAGTAACAGAATCATAGACATCTTGCTTGATAATGTCCTAAAAATGTTGATAGAAGATGCCACCAAAACCATCAGGACCTAAGGCACCCAGGGCATTCATGGAGAACACAGCTTTTTTAATCTCTTCTAAGGTTGGAAGATTTGTGAGAAGAGCATTGTCCTCTGTTGAAACCAGATTAGGGACAACTCTATCGATGAGATCACTGTTGGTGCAGTCATTTTGTGAAGCAAATAAAAACTTAAAGTATTCCAAGACATGATTTTCAATGTCAAACTGATTGTCTAAAAGAGTATCACCTTGTTTCAAAATGGACATTTGTTTAGAACCAAGCCTGACTTTGGCCATTCTATGGAAGAATGCAGTGTTTCTATCTCCTTGCACAAACCAGTTAAATTTAGCCTTAGCTCTCCAGAACTCCTCTTGAAAGTGGAGAGCTTGTTGAATATTAGAATGAGCAACTCGCTCCTCATCATTAAGAGAATCAGAGTAGCCTTTTAAAGAAATTTCCTCTTGAATTCTGTTAACCTGATCTTGAGCTTGCTGTACCTTTTGATGAATATCCCCAAAGATTTGCTTATTCCAGACTTTCAATTCAGCTTTTAGATTTCTAAGCTTTTGTGCTAGAATAAACATAGGGCATCCCCACACAGGTCTGCTCCAGACTTCTCCAACAAGTCTCCTACAATCTGAATGATCAGTCCATATACTGTGGAACTTAAACTGGGAAGGAAAAGAATGAGCATCTCTTTTTAAATCTAAGAGCAAAGGGAAGTGATCAGAAAATTCTCTTGTCAAGGTGCAACAAGAAATGCTAGTCCAAAAGGAAAGCCAATCCTCATTACAAACTGCCCTATCCAGTCTTCTTTCAACATGAGCATTAGATCTCCTACCATTAGTCCAAGTAAATTCTGCTCCCTTTGTGACTAGATGAGTAAGATGACCATTATCAGTCCATGCTCGAAACTCATCACAGGAGACTTTATAAGGAAGCTTACCTCCCCTAACTTCATGAGCTCCAAGTACAGCATTGAAATCTCCAACAAAAATCCAAGGCCCTGGATTAGAGTTTTGTAAATTAGATAACTCCAACCACAAATGTCTTCTCAGAATATGATTAGTGCTTGCATATACAGCTGCAATAAAAAGAGACTGATTCTCCCAAGAGACAGACAATGAGATGTGTTGTTGAGACTTTGAGATCACCACAGGATTCAATCTATCATTGCAAATTCCCCACAAATTAGGCATGTGATTGCCTCTATCATTTTCCAAAAATAATTTAAGATGAAGATGCTGCAGAAACTTCTGAGGAAAAAGGTCAGAAATAATGAGAGGTTCGGCTAAAAAAAGAAAATCAGGCTTATGCTCTTTACAGAACTTTTTTAGTAACAATCTAGAGGCTAGATTACCCAAACCTCTTACATTCAAATATAGGATTTTCATATTAGAAAGAAAAGGAAGAAGCAGCCCTATAATGGGCATTTGTCTTAGCAGCTTGCAGTCTTTTGCTCTTTCTAATTCTTTTCTTTTGAGACTTTGAAAGGGCTACTGTAAAGTTGTCAGTGGCAGAATCAGATTGATCATCATCCACCTTATCATTCCAAAATTTGCCAATAATTTTCAAGTCTCTTTTAACAATCTCATTATGTTCAAAAGGGATGGAAGTAGATGTAGTATCAGGAACAAAAGAGCGAAGGGTAGATGGAGTGACATGTTCAATAGAGTCCAGAGACATCTCTTTTGGAGATGGATTATTAGGATTAAGCTCAACATGAACAGAAGGAGTTTCAACAATCCTTGAAGTAAAAACATTTGCATCTTCTTCTTCAAAGATGGTTTCCACATCATCACTATCAACCTTATCAACATGTTGAGCATTATCCTGGAGTTCAAGAGAATATCCAAAAATGGGATTAATTCGAGCCATGACATTAGAATTTGACTTATTAGAATTCTGCACATGAACAGAAGCTGCTGCATTTTTTTGCTGATCATCTTGGAGATTTGGAACATGCTGCAGATTATTTAAAATGACATTATTCTCATACTGCAAATTATTTAAAATTGTACCAGAGCCACCAGCCTCCATTCCATCAAAGACAATAGCTTTAGGTTTGGGAACATAAAGAGCAGTAGCCTTGCGATCATCCACAATAGTAGAATGTTTATTCTTCAAAGAATCAGAATCTTGTTTCGACGACTTAGAATTCTTTCTGCAATTATCAATAGAATGTCCAATAATTTTACAAGAGGAGCAGAACAAAGGCAGTCTTTCATAATCAACTCCCACGAAAAAGGCATAGTCTTTCCTTTCAACAAGAATTTGATTATGGATAGCTTCTGCAAGATCAATGTCCACTAACACCCTTGCATAATGCCCCATGGATCTATTGATTGTTGTATCGTCCAAGGATAATGGAATTCCAATCCCTCTTGCTATGGCAAATAAAATCTTAGGCCTCCAATACTCTAAAGGGAGTCCGAAGATTCTTACCCAACATTGCACGTTGGTTTGTTTAACAAGATTAGGATTAAAGTCTGGAGACCAAGAAAAGAGATGAAGAGTGCCAGGATTCAAGTTCCAGGCACCAACAGCTAGAACACGCCTCATATCTTCAATAGAGGAGAAAGAAAACTCAAAGAATCCTTTACCTATAGGAACCATTTTCCAAAGAGACAATGGATTCCATAGATTGGAAAGCTTGGAACGCAAGTCAGTGAATTTAATAGGAGAATCACCTTTTGATAAAAGAAGCCGTCCATGCAGATTATTTTTTGAGGCTTCTATTCCTACGAGATACTCTTCTTCTGGTATTGAAACAGAAAGTGCATCACCTTTCATACATGGCACGGGCAATTGGCTTAAAGGAATATCACACGCATTGTTCAAAGCTTGAGCAAACGTCTTCCTTTGTTGAGGGAGGCGCAAGGTAGAAGAAGAAGAGGGGGAAGAAGAAGATTCTTGAGCAAAAAACTTCCATGGCACGATTGGGACAGCCATACCAGTTCAAACCATTAGCTTTCAGGGTAGATGAACACTTAAGAAGCTCAAGAACAGAAAATACAAGAGGTTTTCATTGTTAACCAAATTGGGGGTAAAATTTCATGATTGTTACTTGTCATTTGAGTTCTTCCACAATGCTCTTTTATTCTCTTGGATATTTAACTTACCATATCTATATTATTTCCTTCCCTTACCTTGGCCTATTACAACCTTGAATAAAGTCCTCTTGATTTGTGTGTGTATGTGTTTGAGTAATGAAGAAGTAGAAGATAAGTAAGCTTATGGTAGTGCAATTTTTCATGGGTTGAATTAAGTGAAATACCTACCTTTTAAACACTTAAGGGATTGAGAGTGTTTCTTGTGAGGATCTATCATTCTTGATTCTTGCTTTTCAAATTGAAACTACCTTGCTTGTTGGTTTGAGATGTGACTAAATGTTGCCTCAGGAATGTTTTGATTCCTTGAATCTTTGGTTACTCTTCTTGCTTGTAAACTTTTGCATTCTTGATTATCTTGGAAATTGAGTCTTTTAGAGTTTTTAGCTTTTGAGTTTGTGTTGTTTTTTCTTATTCTCTAGTGTAACACCCCCTGCGAAGGGCATCACATTCATTACCAACTCCATATAATTAATTAATTTCCTAAGTTATAAAATATTTAATCTTATTTAAATACGGGTTTCAAAATTTCTTTCTCACGGAAAACATCAATTAATCAAATGAAAGTAACTCAAAATGTAATAACTGAATAATATATTTTTCATATAAACAGAGTTTACAACAACTATATATTCATTATTGATGTGTATGAAACAACATCATGTTTTGTTCTTGTTTTGCATGCCTTCTTGGGTATTTTAGGCATTTTAGTTTCCTTTTTGGTTTGTTTTCCCCTTAGTTTGGATAACTGTGGTGTTTTTGGTGTTCTTGTGTAGGATTAATGCTGAATAGGCCTTAGATTGAATGGAATGCTTGCGTGATTGAAGTTGGAGCTTAACGGATAGCGAAAAGGTGCAAAAGGACCACTCAAGAGGGATCCATGGCCTGCCCGTCGATCAAACCACAGCCATGGATCGAGCAGCAGCTTGAAGAAGCAAAATAGAAATTCCAGAGAATTCTAGGCTTGGCCGTGGAATGATCCACGACTGTGGAATTCTGACAGCACTCAAAATTGGCTTGTAGCAGAGAGATCCACGGCCAGCCCGTGGAATGATCCACAGCCGTGGATCGCAGTGCGTAGCAGAATTTTAATTTTTTATTTTTATTTCTTTTGGGGGCTTTTTAGCTAATTAAAATCCTAAGTTATAAATAGATGTTCTGAATAGAATTAGGGGGTTCTAATTTGGTTAGAAGGAGGCACATTGGAGGCTATTGTTCTTGATCTTTCTTCCCTCTTCTCTCTTGGATTACAGGTTTGGATGTTCATGAATATGTTTTCTGATTCTTTCTTCTCCATGTCTGAGTAGTTCTCTTTGTTTCTAAGATTAGGCAATGCCCTTTGATACTTTGATAATGACTAATTGACTTTGTTTCCCCTTTTATTAATCTTGAATGTTCATTGATTCAATTCTTATTGCACTTATTCATGTAAATTTGCTGGCCACTTATTTGCATCTCATAGACATTTAGGGACGTACTGAGAGGTGAACCTAGGTGTTGGAACCATAAGAATTGAACTTAAGGTCTAAATCACGAGAGTAGTTTTAGCCTTTCGAGGATTCAATGAATTACCACAAAGCGTAATGGGTTCAATTTAAATTCAATTACCACGAGAGTAGGAATTGGTTTAATTGGGCACGGATCTTGTATCTTGAGAAAGAACATTAACTAATTTAGGGTAATTCACCTTCAATTGAATTTCAGATTTAATAAAAGGGTTATCAATTAGGATTTGTCTTGTATCATTGTGGTACCCCAATCTTGGAAGCTTTCTTGAATCTGAATACCTTTCTTGATAACTTGTTATTTTTGTTCTAAATTTTGCACTTTGATTTTTATTTAATTACTTTGTTACTACGTTCTTTGTAATCAATAATCATATTTCCTTTTGTTTAATTTAATTTAATTAATTAATTAATTTGTATTCATAGACACAGTCCTTGTGGATTCGATCTTTTTATTACTTGACAACGAAACCGTACACTTGCGGATTTCATGCTTCAAGTTCTTGGCGCTGTTGTCGGGGACTATGTTTTTCCTGAATATCAGTTTAATTTTTAATTTAATTATTTTAAACCTTTTTCTTTTATTTGGTTCTTACGTTCTTGATTTCTCTTTGACTCTTTGCAGGTAATTTCTCTTGTTTATGCAAAGTACTAGACGTTCTGGGACTCTTATTGAAGCAGATCCTGAAATTAAAAGAACTTTATGTAGAAGGAGAAGATAACAAAGGCAAAGAGTGATAGAAATACCTGAACCAACACTTGTCATGGCTGCAGCTGAGGATAATAGACCGATAAAAGAATATGCCACCCCAAATGCTCGAGATTTGTGATCTGGAATTGCTTGGCCAGATATTGAAGCTAGGCACTTCACCATACCTCCTGCTTTACTATCTATGATAAGGCAGAACCAGTTTGGAGGATTGCCGTCAGAGGATCCGAACGATCATGTGGATATGTTCTTGGAGATCTGTGAGACCCTCAAGATCGAAGGCGCCTCTGTTGATGCTATTCGTCTCCGCTTGTTTCCTCTATCATTGAGAGATAGAGCTAGAGCTTGGCTGAAGTCTGTTCCCACTGAGACGATAACTACTTGGGACCAATTGGAGTAAGCCTTCTTGGACAAATTCTTTCCACCTTCGAAGACTGCTCATCTAAGGACCCAAATCATAAGCTTTGTTCAGAAAGATGGCGAGTTATTGTCAGAAGCTTAGGATAGATATAAGGCTTTGCTGGAAGCCTGCCCACACCACGGGTTAGAGAAGTGGTTGATCGTCTACACCTTCTACAATGGTTTAGAATATTCTTCGAAGGTGTCTCTTGACTCCGCAGCTGGTGGAGCTTTGATGAATAGAAGGCTCACAGAAGCTTATAGGATAATTGAGAGTATAGCTTCAAATCATCACCAATGGGCTAATGAAAGAGGCCATAATCCGAGAAAGTTCTAGGGAGGTAAGTTTGAGGTAGATGGTATTGATTTAATTATGTCAAAGTTTGATTCTTTGAATAAACGTTTTGACATGCTTGAGAAAGCTTATTTTAATGCCATAGGTGCCTCTAATAATTTTTGTGAGATTTGTGGAGAACAGGGACATATAGGTGCCGAATGCCAAGTTGGAATTGGATCCTCACATGGTGCACCGGTGGAGCAAGTGGAATCATGCCACAATTTCCATGACTTCAACCAAAAGGAGAGGAATGATCCGTATTCCCAAACTTACAACCCTGGTTGGAGGTCACATCCTAACTTCTCTTACCAGAATAATCAATACTAAGCTAGATAAGGTAATGCTAAACCCTCTTCTGGAATCCCACAGGTACAAATATCTAGACTTGAGTCTCTTCTTGAGAATTTTGTTGAGAGTCAGTCTAAGCAAAATGAGGAGTTTAGGCACCATGGGCAAGTTGTGACCGAGGCAATTAAAGAGTTATCAACTAAGGTTGACAATTTAGCTATTAATAATAAGATGTTGGAAACCCATATTGCCCAACAAGCAAGCACTTCTCATAGGCAGCAAGGTAAGTTTCCTGGTCAACCTGAAGTCAACCCAGGCAATGAACATTGTAAAGCTGTGAGTTTGAGGAGCGGAAAGAAATTAGAGGATTCCTTGGGTAAGGGGGAGTGAAAAAGATAAAGGAATTGAGGATAAAGAGACTAAGAAACAGCCCTTAGAAGAAGAGGAAACTACTGAGAAGGTGTCTAAGTATGTACCCCCTGAACCTTACTAACCCTCGATTCCCTTCCCTCAAAGATTGGCTAAGGCGAAGTTAGATAGGCAGTTTGGGGAGTTCTTAGAGGTTCTTAAGAAATTGTACATTAATGTACCCTTCACTGAGGCATTGAAACAAATGCCTACCTATGCTAAGTTTCTTAAGGATATCTTGTCTAATAAGAGGAAGTTAAAGGAATATGAAACAGTAGCTTTAACTAAGGAGTGTAGTGCTTTAATTCAAAATAAATTGCCTCCTAAGTTAAAAGATCCAGGTAGCTTCTCTATTCCCTGTTTGATTGGCAACACGAATTTTGATAAAGCTCTGTGTGATTTGGGGGCTAGTGTCAGTCTTATGCCCCTTTCTGTATGTAAGATGTTGGAGGTAGGTGAGCTAAAACCCACAACTATCTCTCTTCAATTAGCGGATCGGTCTGTCAAGTACCCTATAGGAATCTTGGAGGATGTTCCTATTAAGGTTGGTAAGTTTTATATGCCGGTGGATTTTGTTGTGCTTGACATTGAAGCTAATGCTAAAATGCCAATCATACTTGGGCATCCATTCCTTGCCACTGGAAGGGCGATCATTGATGTCCATGAAGGAAAATTGACTTTGCGATTGAATGATGAGGAAGTAGTTTTTGATGTTTTTAAATCTGAAAATAATTCTAATTCCTTAAATTCATGTCATCGCATAGATGCTACTAATGTTGTGGATAGTGTTGTGCTTTCAGGTATGCAGGAATCAATGACTGATGCTATGCTGGAAAAGACCTTGCCCAAGGGTACCACAAAATTTGAGCAGTCTAAGCCCTGCAAGAAAGGACCTAAGAAGCAAAATGACAAGTGTGTCGAGAAGCGTGGTTTTAAACTCGGGGATAAAGTTCTAGTCAATAATTCGCTTCTATTTTTCTATCCTAGTAAGTTATAGTCGAAATGGTCAGGACCATATGAGATTGTTCGAGTTTTATCTTACGGCCTGCTTGAGGTGAAGAAAGAAGGCCATAAGCCTTTCATGATAAATGGCCAGAGAGTGAAACACTTTGAAGGAGTGGGGACTGAGCACTACTCCATTGATGTTACCTAAGCACAGAAACTAGACCAAAGTCAAGCTAATGACTTTAAACAAACGCTTCTTGGGAGGCAACCCAAGTTTCTTTGTTTTTTATTTTTCTTTTTATTTCTTCTTTTTCTTTTGACTTTGTGTGTTGGATTGCTGGTTTGATCTTTATCTCATAGATCTTGTTTAGGTTTAACCCTTTTTGAAGCTCAAATTAGAAGAAGAGTGAAGTCAGAAGGTTCCATACCCAGCTCATGAAAAATTCTATGGCCATGGATTGAACACTAGAAGTTTTTCCACCACCACAATGAGTTCTTTTCTTTTATCCCTTCTCTTGTTTTAGATTTTACATTAGGGACAATGTAAGTTCTAAGCTTGGGAGGGTATTTTTGTATTTTCATATTTTCATTTTCATTAGTTTCATGCATTTTCATGTCTTGTTTTGCATTGCATTTTCATGTTGCATTTTCATACCATCATATCTCTCGGCTTTTTGGTTGAACTTGTGCCCCTCTCTTTTGAGGATTTTGAGATGGTATTGATTTGGAACCCTATTTGTTGATTCTTGTGGTAGGCAACACGCATTGTTTTAATTGATAGTAGATGTGATCTCTTGATAGTTGATAATTAACATATGTTCTTTGAATTTATGCTTCTCATTGATTTTTAAACCTCTAAATGTGAGTTTTGAGCCTATATGGAATATATACACTATATGATTTCTGTTCCCATTCTTTGTGTTGAGTGATATTCCTTATTGATCTTATGCTCTAGAACTTGATTTGAAACCATTTTGAGGCAAAATTTTTGGTTGCATGCTTGAATGTGATTAAGGCATTTTAGGTATTTTTCTGGCCTTCTGAAATTGTTACACTTTCATCCTCTAGTTGCCCATTTTGAGCCTATTGCATAATTATTTTTCTTGATACCTATGCTGAAACATCGTTAGTAATCATTTAGAACATTAAATGGAGCGAATTGGGCTTGAAAGTTGTTTGAAAGTTGTATTGAGAATTATATGTATTTGAGCTTTCTCTTTCTCAAATGAAAAAAAAAATCAAATAAAAAAAATCATAAGATGAAAGCTTCAAAAAGAGGAGAAAAAGGAGAAGGAAAAGTAAGGAAGAAAATTCTTTGAAATGTGAAGTTATGATCATTTTTGAAAAAAAATTACCTTTGCTCCATTTATGTTCTATTGTATTTCTGGTGCTTATTGAAAATTTGGTTAACCCTTTGTGCATACCTTCCTTTCTCTAGCTTACCTAACATCATTCCCATGGCCCCATTACAACCCTTGAAAGACCTTTTGATTCTTGCATGCATGCTGATTATTAGTGAAAATTTGGTTTCTTATCAAGCATATGGAAGTGCATTTTCTTTGAAGGATTTTGAGCATATGGTTTTTGTTAGTCATGGCAACCATTACCCAAGAGGGGGGGTGAATTGGGTATAAATTTTTTTTCACAAATGCTCTTAAAATAAATATAAATATTTAAGCTATTTAAATAAACGCACAGAAGGAACGTGATGAAGAAAAGAAACTTTAAGAACAGCGGAAAGTAAATGTGCAATAAAATAAATTGCATAAAATAAAGAGATAAAGAGAAGAAGAGCAGGCACGATATTTATCCTGGTTCGACCACCAACCACTTGTGGTCTACGTCCAGTCCCCGAAACACAGTTCGAGATTTTTCACTATATGTACAAGCTTCAATAGGTGCTTGCAATCGTTACATGAAAGAGCACTTTTCACACACAGGGAAACTCTACCCTTGTGCTAAAGTCTCAGCCCGCAGGGATACCTCACCCTTATACAAACCTTAGAGGGATACCTCACCCCCTTTACAAACCTTGAAGGATACCTCACCCTCAATACAGAAGAACAGAAAATATAGATGAAGAGAAACTCTCACTCAGAGTAAATAATACAATTTGAGGCTCTTTGAAGCTCTCTAAGGATATCTCAAATTTTGGTTAAAAAGAGCACAGAAATTTGGTAAAATATGTATCACAAAATAAAGCAAGAAGGAATCATTTCAGATAAATGGGTGTGTTTAAAAGATGTCCCAAAAACATGTATTTATAGTGGTATAAGAAAAAGAGCCGTTGGGTATAAATTAATATCACATTTAAAGCTTCTGAAAATAGTCGTTGCGTAGAACTGGATCGTGTTTATTCGAATAAACGAAGTCCTATTTGAATAAATCACTGTTAACACATTAGGAAGTGTTTTCAGAAACCTTTTATTCGAATAAACATTTGGTTATTCGAATAAACGTTTAGTTATTCGAATAAAACGTTAAAAACACGTTCAGTAACATATTTTGGGTCATGTTATTCGAATAACCCTTTGGTTATTCGAATAAACCATTAAAAACTCGGTCTGGTATGACTTTTGTGGTGAGTTATTCGAATAACATATGCTTTATTCGAATAAAGCACTCAGATTTCAAAAACTGACTTTAAATGGTCATAACTTCTTCATTTCTTATCCGTTTAAAGCAAATGATCAGTCATTGGAAAGATCTTTGAGTCTATTTTCAAATGAAAGAAGTTTCAAAACAAAACTCAAAGTATTTTGAAATATATGATTAAAAGAGTGACTAAAGGTCAGTTTTGCAAAACTCAAACTTGGCTATTTTTCATAAATTTGAACTACCACCATAAATAACTTTTCAAAACTTATTTGTTGGGTATTTTAGCATAGGAAAACCATTTGTAAAAACATATTTGAGATATCCATAAGGTTTCGTACATAAAGACACTAAGTCTTATAAGCTATACCATTTAATCTTCCTTTGGACTTGGTCTTTGACATGACTTTGATGTTTATCAATACCTTCATGAAATAGGCATTCACATTCTCCTTTGTGTTGAGCTTAATTGAGATCTTTTGCTTTCTTGTTGCAAGCTCACTCTTGGTACTTGGACTATCCTACAAAGTATCACTCACTTAAACAAGCATAGTTAGTCCAAAAACATAATTTAATATCTTCATATGCATGAATCATAAATATATAGCTTTAGTTAGTTTAACATGCATATAAGACATTCATAGACACATCCAAATAAGATATTTATTAAATATTAATGGATATGCTCTATATAGAATGCAACAAAGAGTATAAGCAAGATATTCCTTTTGTCTTGTATTTGTCATCATCAAAACTTAACATATAAAACCATTCGGGGCAAACTTATTTCCACAGTTTTCACCCTTAAACACTTTGAGTGTGGTTAGTAGAGTGAACTTAATTCAATCAGTGAGGATGCATGATTTCTGAGAACTTAGCCTCTAATTGGACTTGATTTTGATTACCTCTCAGATTCTTAATTTACTTTAGCCTATTACTTGGATATTGTTTTCTCGGGTTCTTCATTCATTATTGTCTCTTGATCCCACTTCTTGGTTTGACATTAGTTATTACTTGGGGACAAGCAAAGTCTTAAGCTTGGGGGGATTTGATGTGTGTGAAACAACATCATGTTTTATTCTTGTTTTGCATGCATTCTTGGGTATTTTAGGCATTTTAGTTTCCCTTTTGGTTTGTTTTTCCCTTAGTTCGGATAACTGCGATATTTTTGGTGTTCTTGTGCAGGATTAATGCTGAATTGGCCTTGGATTGAATGGAATGCTTGCGTGATTGAAGTAGGAGCTTAACGGATTTTGAAAAGGTATAAAAAGACCACTCTAGAGGGATCCACGACTTGCCCGTCGATCAAACCACAGCCATGGATCGAGCAGCAGCTTGAAGAAGCAAAACAGAAATTTCAGAGAATTCCACGGCCGTGGAATTCTGATAGCACTCAAAATTGGCTTGTGGCAGAGAAATCCACGGCCAGCCCGTGGAATGATCCACAGTCGTGGATCGCAGTGCGCAGCAGAATTTTAGTTTTTTATTTTTATTTCTTTTGCGGCCTTTTTAGCCAATTATAACCCTAAGTTATAAATAGATGTTCTGAATAGAATTAAGGGGTTCTAATTTAGTTAGAAGGAGGCACATTGGAGGCTCTTGTTCTTGATCTTTCTTCCCTCTTCTCTCTTGGATTACGGGTTTGGATGGTCATGAATATGTTTTCCGATTCTTTCTTCTCCGTGTCTGAGTAGTTCTCTTTGTTTCTAAAATTGAGTAATGCCCTTTGATATGTTGATAATGACTAATTGACTTTGTTTCCCTGTTTATTAATCTTGAAAGTTCATTGATTCAATTCTTATTGCTCTTATTCATGTGAATTTGCTGGCCACTTATTTGCATCTCATAGACATTTAGGGACGTACTGAGAGGTGAACCTAGGTGTTGGAACCATAAGAATTGAACTTAAGGTCTAAATCACGAGAGTAGTTTTAGCCTTTCGAGGATTCAATGAATTACCACAAAGCGTAATGGGTTCAATTTAAATTCAATTACCACGAGAGTAGGAATTGGTTTAACTGGGCACAGATCTTGTATCTTGAGAAAGAACATTAACTAATTTAGGGTAATTCACCTTCAATTGAATTTCAGATTTAATAAAATGATTGTCAATTAGGATTTGTCTTGTATCATTGTGGTACCCCAATCTTGGAAGCTTTCTTGAATCTGAATACCTTTCTTGATAACTTGCTATTTTTGTTCTAAATTCTGCACTTTGATTTTTATTTAATTGCTTTGTTACTACGTTCTTCTTAATCAACAATCATATTTCCTTTTGTTTAATTTAATTGAATTAATTAATTGATTGGTATTCATAGACACAGTCCCTGTGGATTCGATCTTTTTATTACTTGACGACGAAACCGTACACTTGCGGATTTCATGTATCAATTATCTTTACATACCCAAAAATATAGCACCTAAGACATGAGCCCTTGTTAGAAGACAAATTCCCTAGCCGGGAATGTCTCGACGGATAGAAATCTGAGCCAACGATAAATCGAAGTCCCCTCTAGGAGTATATTGAAAATCATTCCACAACTCCCTGATAGGTAAAAAAAACTCTGCATAAGCAACTGTAAAAGATGTCGTAATGACCCCATCGCGAGTCCTACTTACTGATAGAGTAATGTCATCACAATACTCTATGTGCCCTGTGTCCTAATGGACATGCCAAGCAGCAGCGCCTTCAAGAAACTGTACTCTAAAGAAACCTAATTGATCCCTCCTTGCAGCCATCACCGTCTTCACAGATGTAGACATAAAATAGAAATAGACAGAATAAAACAGCAAAGAGGTGAGATCCCCTACATCGCATACCAACATGGTAGCAAAGAAACGATACAAACAACAATGTTGTTCCATACATACAATTCATAGATTAATATAAAATTAGTAAAGATATTCATGACATTTAATAGATAAACAATACAATATCAGCCATAATGATAATACCACAATCGTACAATAAATACTATATCACGACAATAAGAAATGCTGACTATGCATATGCATGATGCAACCAGATCCTACTCCATGGAGTTTACTCAAATTCAGAGATGAACACCCAGAAGATCTGTCCCCCATAAAAAGGCAGTTTATGTTGGATAATGAAAAACAATAGTGTTTGTTGGGATGTCAGTGTGTTGAAATCAGTGTCCACAGGCCAAGGGTATTACGTGATATAATAATCACGAGTGGTAACAACTCCACCGTGTGAATCACCGCGCCCTGACGTCCCCAAGATCCCTCCCTCTATCTTGTAAGTTCTCATTCACTCTTTAGACATAAAACACCACAACAATTCAAATGAATACGCTTTTCTATGCATGATAAATGATTCAAACATATACTATCATTGATCACACTGTATTTCTTATTCACACGCCGTCATATAGCAGTATCACAATATAATGCTCAAAAGCATTCTTAATTGAAACAAAGTACTGTTGTACTGTTCCCAATGATATTAACGCAATCGTGCATACAATTGTCCAATACCATTAGTATCTATGATATTATATAACTGCCCATACAATCGATAATACCAAAGATCCACTTGGGTCCAACACTTCAGTTTCACAAATTACTTGGTTCAATAGGTTGGCCCTACAGTAAAACTAGTTGTTTCTCTCAATCGTGTTGCAGTATTATCCCATTTTCACAATCACGTAACACTTCTGTTACATTTTCAAATTGCGTAAAGATTTTCTAACATTTTCTAAATCGTGTAAATATTTTAAAATATTTTCTCAATCACGTAGCTTAAAAATACTATATTTAAATCATGTAAAAGTTTTTCTACGTATTTTCAACTGCGTAAAGTAATTCTAACATATTTTAAGTCCAAAATAAGATTTTTCTCATTTAATATCAAAAATTGATTTTATTTTCATTATTTGCATAATAATCCTTCTATAGAATAATATTTCCAAAATAGTCTATTTTTATAGAATATTTTCGATATAGTCCCCTTTTAAATAATATTTTCAATATAGTCCCTCTTTAAATAAGTATTTCTACTATTTCTCAGAAAATTGTGTTTCTTTAATTTACCTGGAATATTACAGCTCAAAATTTCCTAATGTCCTTCAAAACCCAGAGGGTGAGCTATACGTCAGTAAATTTTAAGTATTCACTTTTATTTTACTACATAGTTTAATTAGGCCAATTTTAATTGTAAAATATCATTTTAAATTCACAAACTTACCAAATTGAGTTCTTACTATTAAAACACCTAAGTCTACATTTAGTAAACTAATTTTGGATCTTGAACATCAAAAATGGCATGTTGGCCGAATTCACATATTTCTTCAAAATTCATATATAAATCATTTTCTAACACTTTAATCCTTATAAACTCACTTAATTAAATTTCTTGTCACAAAATCCTTTAATCCTCAATTAGGAAAATAATTTAGGACTCTTGGTTGCCTTTGTAGTGATAAGGTCGTGTGCCTTTAAGCTCTTTGGGGCCTTCATACAATTTTTCTCATCATGTTATTCACATCCTAAATTACACATAAATTTGCATGCTTTCCAATTTACACATATAAGCATATTATCAAAGCTTTAATCATACTAACACACATGCAAGCATAACTTCAAAACTATAAACATAACAAACACAAACAAAGAGAACTTAAACAAGCAAGTGAATAAATCCTTATGGATTTTTCACCACAACCACAAACAGATCCATTCCCTCACCACCACATGTGGCCGATGAGGTTAATCTCCCTCTTACCTTAAGGAAGACAACAAACTTCATCTCCTTCCTCTTGAATTCGTGTGGCACTAAGAAAAATCCTAAGAAATCTTAAACAAATCTAAAAGTCATAAACAAGGCTTGAAAACAACAAACCATGGATCAATCATGGTATAGAAAAATAAAAATCCAACTTAGGATCAATGAATCAAAAGATTACCTTAGGAATATAAAATCAAAGCTTGATTTTTTGAAGCACTTAGAGAAATATTTAGGTAAAACTCACAAAAGGAAAATTGTTTTAAATGATGTTTGGGTTTAGAAAGTATGATTAGATGAAATTATGGAGGTGAGGAGGTATGGTCTTAGTGTAGTGGCCGTGAGGTTCAAGGTGGGAAGAAAGAAATGTTCTTGAGTGTTCTTGAGAGGTGAGAGAAAAAGATGAAGACTTGTATCACAAAGTGTAAGAAAATGCAAATAGAATAGCCAATTTAGAGTGAATGGCCATGAGGTGAGTGTGTGGGAATATCAAGGTTAATTATGATGATAGAAATATCATAAGGTGAACACACATGCATTTCACATGGCTTAGGTAATGTAATGGTCATTTAGATTAACCTAGAACATGGTGGAATGGCCATGTGATCGTGTGGTGTTTTGGAAAAAAGGTGAGATAGTTTGTTGTCTCACAAAGTAATAAAAATAAAAGGAAATGTCCAATTTTGCAAGCTTTGGCCGTGGAATATAATAGGATAGAAGGATTAAAGCTTGTTTTGCAAGATAGAAACATAAGCACAAGGGCTCACATGGGTGCACATGGCTGAAGTCATAAGCTAGTCATCCTTTGGTCATTAGGAACATTCAATATTATGCTAGAATGGCCAAGTTGGCCGTGTGGCTCTAGGAAGACAAAACTAATTTGGTTTTCATTCTAATTTTCTACTTACACTTAAACTAATTAGTTAGGATTTCTAGTTACATTCTAACTAGTTAGTTACTTGCTTAAGTCATTGAATATGTCATGCTTAAGTCATGTTTCTAGATGGTTCTAGATATTTATATAGTAACTAGCTTCTAAATATTTAGTAACTAAGTTAGTTCATTTAGTTACTAATTAAGCTATTAAGGTAACTTAGTTAAATCATTTAGTTACATTATAACTATCTAGTTACATGATTAAATCATGCTCTTGTCATGTATAGGTAATGATTCTAGAAACTCCAGATATTTTCTTATAACTATAGATTCTAAGCATTTGCTAACTTAGTTAGTTTCATTTAGCTACTACTTAGACTATTAGAATAATTAAGTTAGATTATCTAGTTTCTCAACTAACAAATCTAACCATTAAAATTAACTTCCTCTCCTAACCATTGATTAAATCTAAGGTGGATATCATACGCTTCTTTATCAAGATGGCTCTCACACCATTAATTAGATCAATGGTGATGATCTAAGGCTTTTCCATCAAGTTTTCCATCCAACAGTTCATAATAAAGTTCAGCCACTGTGTTTGACCAATTCCTATTGGTTAGTCATAAAGCTTAGTAATGATGGCTCATGATTACCCTTAAGATATTTAACTTAGATATTTTCAGCTTTCATGATTACACTTGAGATATTTTATTAAGATATTTTTCCGATAGATATTTATTCCTAGATATTTATCCTTAGATATTTATTAGGTTAGTCGTCATAGAATCTCCTAGAACAACTGAGTCAGCATGGTGAGTCGTAGTGCTGAGTCACCAGCTGAGCCATCAAGATATTTTTTTAGAAGATATTATCCAATGAATAATAGCTACTGCTATTATTACTCAATGGATAATAGAAAACTCAGATATAGAAAATCCCTGTCAATTGTTCCCGGTTTCGGGTTTAGTAAAATCCCCTGATCTCGCCTTGACAGTCCGAAACTTTCTGGTCCAGGAAAATTTTTTATTTTTCCAGGCCTGCCTCAAATACACATACAGTTTAAAATAATCACAAACTCAGAAAATTTCACAAAAATTCCCAAAAATCATAAAAATTATAAAACTCATATATTTTCAGAAAAAACTAAATTCAGGCATATGGTTCAAAAATAATGTTAAAATAATTAAAATAATATTAAAATATTCAAAATTATTAAAAATTCCCAAAATTTCACAAAAACTCATAAATATTATAAAACTTATTTATTTTTTAAAAAAATGAAAAATCGGGGTGTTACAACTCTCCTCCTTTAAAAAAAATTTCATCCTCGAAATTTCTCTTACATATAAAAACAAAAAGGATGTTACTCCTTTATTTTGTCTTCAACTTCCACGTAGCATCTCCAGTTACGTCGTTTCAAATGATCCTCCAGCTTTTCTTGAATTCCTCCATCAGATTATTCGAATCATAATCGTAGTCAAACAGATTCTCCTTAATTATCATAGCAAACATACTAAATACATTTTCTACTTAAGGCATTCGCCACGACACTCGCCTTTCGAAATGACATTGAAGTTGAAAATCATAGTCCTTTAAAAATTCTAACTGTCTTCTCTTCCTCTTATCCAACTCCTTTTTGATTAAACAGGTACTCCAAGACCATGTGATTTACAATAGACATTATAGAAAAGAAACGTCTTTAGATCTTCAATGCAAAATAGCAATCGTAAAATGCAAAACATGAATCGGCTAATTCTTCTCATGCACTTTCCTTGTCTTGAAGCATACATCACTACTGTTCCATAAATCAAAATTCACACTTGACCAGCTTCGCGTATAACTTTGTCTTCTTCAGAAATTTGAAGAACTGCATCCAGATGTTCAGCATTCTCCTTCAGACTTCGAGAATAGATCAAGATATCGGCAACAAGGACAACGACAAATCTGTCTTGGAACATCTTCTACTTTCATGTGAATCTGATGATAACCAGAATGCAAATCGATCTTGGAGACAGCGGCTTTCTTCATTTGATCTTCTAGTTTCCATGTTGTATCTCTTGTCATATCGTTCTAGATTACCTTTTCCACGATAAGTTGTTTCACTCGTTTATCCTTAATTTTAACAGAAAAAGTATCATAGATTAGGTTCTCTTTCTAATTGTACTGTATTTAGTACTATAACATGGTTTGAATCAAGAATATATTTTCTCAATTAGGATTCATAGAAGACACTTTGAAGGTTAGAAAGAAAAGTGATAAGGCTATTCAGTAGATTACCGGATTTATCCAACAAAGAATTTGAGATGGTCTAATAAATTTAGAAATGAATTTTTTGGATTCAATTTCTAGATTCAAATCCAAAAATCTCATTTCAAGGAAACACTTAAAGTTTCATTGAAATAATATAGTAGGATATGGTTGGAAAATAACCAATCCATTTATAAAATCATGAGCTCAAAAGATGTGATTTTAGATAAGCAAATCAAATCAACATAAAAGATTTGATCTTTAACGAAAATAGGGTAGATTTAGAAAGCTTGAGTATAAATAACAAGTTTAACAAGAAGAGTAGAAATACTCAAATAAAACGAAAACAAAGACAAGGATAACTCAAATTGATTTACTCAGGCTATTTGTGAAATAAGTAGACAAACTAAATCAACAGAAAAGTTCTAATCGAAAAATAGTAATAGGATAGGTTTAAACAGACTTGAGTAGTAACAGCAAGTTTAGAAGTTAAAGTAGCATTATAAAAGGAAACAAAAACATAGATAACCCCAAAAGGTTCACACAATCACAATGTCACAGACCATAAGAGAATGGGTTATCTTGCGAGTTATACAACATAGTTTTAAGATTACTCTCTATGGTACAACTTCCTTGTTTCTTAAGTCTTTGTATTTGAACGTTTCCATTCCACTCTTTGTATTAACTCCTTCTCCTACTTGAGATCTTGTCACAAGTTCATTAGTAATAGAAGATTTCGTCTTCAGTTGATCACAGTCCTTCGCGACATGATCGGGCTTTCCGCATCTAAAACAAATTATACCCTCGATCGTGTAATCTCTCGTCTAATGACCTTTTCCGCACTTCAAACACTTCATTAGTGATGCAGCTATCTGATTAAATCAATTGCCACTTGAACTTCCTCCATTTGTTCGTTGTTGCTTCCCCGGCGGTCGTATATATGACTTTTGCTGAAATCGATGGATCTTACACTTCCTTTCTTTTTGGATCCTAGTTGGTCCAAAGTTATAGCTTCTCGCATCTTAAGACTGCTCCAACCATAACGAGTTTTAAAGTTCGGTTATCTATTCCTGCTGCTGAGCGATCTTTTGACTCTGTTGTATTGCTATGTCAGTCATCCTCTGCATTACACTTCTTGCTGCGACTATACGATCATCGTCACGTCTTGCGTCCACATGCCCACATCTACTACGATCCATTGTCTTTCTTCAAAGACAAACAAAATCAAAACACAACGAAACTAAACGTAACTATTTCAAACAACATCGTCTCCTTTCAGAAACCAAACAATATATTTTTGTGTTCAGTGTCAGAGAAAAACACAGCACAAACAAGACAAACCTACCCACAAACCCAAAAGACTCTAACTTGGGCTTTGATACCAACTAATGTAACACCACCTCCAAAGGGCAACACATTCATTACCAACTCTATATAATTAATTAATTTCCCAAGTTATAAAATATTTAATCTTATTTAAATACGAGTTTCAAAATTTCTTTCTCACGTAAAACATCAATTAATCAAATTAAAGTAACTCACAATGTAATAACTGAATAATATACTTTTCATATAAATAGAGTTTACAACAACTATACATTCATTATCTTTACATACCCAAAAATAGAACACCTAAGACATGAGCCCTTGTCAGAAGACAAATTCCCTAGCCGAGAATGTCTCGACGGATAGACATCTGAGCCAACGATAAATCGAAGTCCCCTCTAGGAGTATAGTGAAAATCATTCCACAACTCCCTGATAGGTAAAACAAACTCTGCATAAGTAACTGTAAAAGATGTTGTAATGACCCCATCGCGAGTCCTACTAACTGATAGAGTAATGTCACCACAATACTCTATGTGCCCTGTGTCCCAATGGACATGCCAAGCAGCAGTGCCTTCAAGAAACTGTAGTTTGAAGAAACCTAACTAATCCCTCCTTCCAGCCATTGCCGTCTTCACAGATGTAGACAAAAAATAGAAATAGACAGAATAAAACAGCAAAGAGGTGAGATCCCCTACATCGCATACTAACATGGCAGCAAAGAAACGATACAAACAACAACATTGTTCCATACATACAATTCATAGATTAATATAAAATTAGCAAAGATATTCATGATAATTAATAGATAAACAACACAATATCAGCCATAATGATAATACCACAATCGTACAATAAATACTATATCACGACAATAAGAAATGCTGACTATGCATACGCATGATGCAACCAGATCCTACTCCATGGAGTTTACTCAAATTCAAAGATGAACGCTCAAAAGATCTGTCCCCCCTAAAAAGACAGTCTATGCTGGATAATGAAAAATAATAGTGTTTGTCGGGATATCAGTGCGTTGCAATCAGTGTCCACAATCCAGGAGTATTACGTAATATAATAATCACGGGTGGTAACAACTCCACCGTGTGAATCACTGCGCCCTGACGTCCCCAAGATCCCTCCCACTATCCTGTAAGTTCTCATTCACTCCTTAGGCATAAAATGCCACAACAATTCAAGCGAATATGCTTTTCTATGCATGATAAATGATTCAAACATATACTGTCATTTGTCACACAGTATTTCTTATTCACACGCCGTCATATGGTAGCATCACAGTATACTGCTCAAAAGCATTTTTAATTGAAACAAAGTACCATTGTACTGTTCCCAATGATATTAACTCAACCGTACATACAGTTGTCCAATACCATTAGTATCTATGATATTATATAACCGCCTATACAATCGATAATACCAAAGATCCACTCGGGTCCAACACTTCAGTTTCACAAATTACTTAGTTCAATACGTTGGCCCTACAGTAAAACTAGCTGTTCCTCTCAATCGCGTAATATTATTAGCGCATTTTCTCAATCGCATAACACTTCTGTTACGTTTTCAAATTGTGTAAAGATTTTTCAACATTTTTTAAATCGCGTAAAGATTTTAAAATATTTTCTCAATCGCGTAGCTAAAAATTACTATTTTTAAATCGTGTAAGAGTTTTTCTACATATTTTCAATTGCGTAAAGTAATTCTAACATATTTTAAGTCCAAAATAAGAATTTTCTAATTTAATATCAAAATTTGACTTTATTTTCATTATTTGTATAATAGTCCTTCTATAAAATAATATTTGCATAATAGTCTCTCTTTAAATAATATTTCTAAAATAGTCTATTTTTAAAGAATATTTTCAATATAGTCCCCCTTTAAATAATATTTTTAATATAGTCCCTCTTTAAATCAGTATTTTTACTGTTTCTCAAAAAATTGTGTTTCTTTAATTTACTTGGGATATTATAATTCAAAATTTCCTAACGTGCTTCAAAACTAAGAGGGTGAGCTATACGTCAGTAAATTTCAAGTATTCACTTTTATTTTACTACATAACTTAATTAGGCTTTTAAAATATCATTTTAAATTCGTAAACTTACCAAATTGAGTTCTTACTATTAAAACACCTAAGTCTACATTTAGTAAAATAATTTTGGATCTTGAACATAAAAAATGGCATGTTGGCCGAATTCACATATTGCTTCAAAATTCATATATAAATCATTTTCTAACACTTTAATCCTTATAAACTCACTTAATTAAATTTCTTATCACAAAATGCTTTAATCCTCAATTAGGAAAATAATTTAGGAATCTTGGTCCCCTTTGTAGTGATAAGGTCGTGTGCCTCTAGGCTCTTAGGGGCCTTCATACAATTTTCCTCATCATGTTACTCATATCCTAAATTACACATAAATTTGCATGCTTTACAATTTACACATACAAGCATATTATCAAAGCTATAATCATACTAACACATATGCAAGCATAACTTCAAAACTATAAACATAACAAACACAAACAAAGAGAACTTAAACAAGCAAGTGAATAAGGTGGGAAGAAAGAAATGTTCTTGAGTGTTCTTGAGAGGTGAGAGAAAAAGTTGAAGACTAGTATCACAAAGTGTAAGAAAATGCAAATAGAATAGCCAATTTAGGGTGAATGGCTGTGAGGTGAGTGTGTGGGAATATCAAGGTTAATTATGATGATAGAAATATCATAAGGTGTTCACATGCATTTCACATGGCTTAGGTAATGTAATGGTCATTAAATGGTCATTTAGATTAACCTAGAACATTGTGGAATGGCCATGTGACCGTGTGATGTTTTGGAAAAAAGGTGAGATAGTTTGTTGTCTCACAAAGTAATAGAAATAAAAGGAAATGTCCAATTTTGCATGCTTTTGCCGTGGAATACAATAGGATAGAAGGATTAAAGCTTGTTTTGCAAGATAGAAACATAAGCACATGGGCTCACATAGGTGCACATGGCTTAAGTCATAAGCTAGTCATCCTTTGGTCATTAGGAACATTCAATATTATGCTAGAATGGCCAAGTTGGCCGTGTGGCTCTAGGAAGACAAAACCAATTTGGTTTTCATTCTAATTTTCTACTTACACTTAAACTAATTAGTTAAGATTTCTAGTTACATTCTAACTGGTTAGTTACTTGCTTAAGTCATTGAATATGTCATGCTTAAGTCATGTTTCTAGATGGTTCTAGATATTTATATAGTAACTAGCTTCTAAATATTTAGTAACTAAGTTAGTTCATTTAGTTACTAATTAAGCTATTAAGGTAACTTAGTTAAATCATTTAGTTACATTATAACTATCTAGTTACATGATTAAATCATGCTCTTGTCATGTATAGGTAATGATTCTAGAAACTCCAGATATTTTCTTATAACTATAGATTCTAAGCATTTGCTAACTTAGTTTCATTTAGCTACTACATAGACTATTAGAATAACTAAGTTAGATTATCTAGTTTCTCAACTAATAAATCTAACCATTAAAATTAACTTCATCTCCTAACCATTGATTAGATCAATGGTGATGATCTAAGGCTTTTCCATCAAGTTTTCCATCCAACGCTTCACAATAAAGTCCAGCCATTATGTTTGACCAATTCCTATTGGTTAGTCATAAAGCTTAGTAATGATGACTCATGATTACCCTTAAAATATTTAACTTAGATATTTTCAACTTTCATGATTACACTTGAGATATTTTATTAAGATATTTTCCTGGTAGATATTTATTCCTAGATTTTTATCCTTAGATATTTATTAGGTGAGTCATCGTAGAATCTCCTAGAACAGCTAAGTCAGCATGGTGAGTCGTAGTGCTAGTCATCAAGATATTTTGTTAGAAGATATTATCTAATGAATAATAGCTACTGCTATTATTACTCAATGGATAATAGAAAACTCAAATATAGAAAATCCCTGTCAATTGTTCCCGGTTTCGGGTTTAGTAAGATCCCTCGATCTCGTCTTGACAGTCCGAAACTTTCTAGTCCAGAAAAATTTTTTATTTTTCCAGGCCTGCCTCAAACACACATACAGTTTAAAATAATCACAAACTTAGAAAATTTCACAAAAATTTCCAAAAATCATAAAAATTATAAAACTCATATTTTCAGAAAAAACTAAAGTCGGGCATATGGTTCAAAAATAATGTTAAAATAATTAAAATAATATTAAAATATTCAAAATAATTAAAAATTCCCAAAAATTCACAAAAACTCATAAATATTATAAAACTTATTTATTTTTAAGAAAAACAAAAAATCGGGGTGTTACACCTAGTTTTCGTCTTATGTGTTTTGCCCAAGAGTGCAAAAAGCTAAGTGTGAGAGAATTTGATAGAAATATATTTTATTCATTTAATGATTCTCTCACTTGGTGTCTTAGGGTTCAATTTGGCCTAATTAAATTGGTTGTCACATTTTATGATATTGGGTCCAATTAGATCATTGTGGGAATTATTGTATGAATTGGCCTTAATTTGTCTATTGGGCAGTGTTCAGTATTTTGGCTATAATGTGAGTTCCAAATATTTGATTGATGTGATTCTAGTCTTGTAGGAAAGATAAGACAAATCTCTACAACTTTTATGAGACCTCAGGAGCTGAATCACACGTTTAGATAACTTAAATTGAAGTTAAAGCAAGAGCCAGAATGCTGATCTTGTTAACTTGACGTATGCTCACTCATTAGCCTATATATCGAGTTATAGGAGCATGATGGATGTCAAACTAAGGCCAAATGGAAGCTAATACCCAAATCTACAACTTTTATGAAGACTACTAAGCTAAACTACATGGTTTTGGGCATGCAATTGCAACTGGAAAATAGAGGCAAGTTGTTGATGAGTTTGGCCACTTAATTGAGCATAACTTGAGTTATAGGCCTCTAATTGACATGGGACTTGGACCCAGTGATTCCTAATGGACCCATCTTTGTAACTAATAGGTTTCTAATCATGTAAGGTGAAATCATGGGGTAGTTATAGGGGTTAGTAGCATAGAACCGAGGAGTTTTCTTTCTACATTTTCATCCTCTCTCTAGATCTAGATCTTTCTCTCTTCTCTTCCTTCTCTCTAGATTTTCTCTTCTTTTTCTAAGTTCTTGCCTCTCATTCATGGAGGGTTAGGGCCTTTAATCAATCCAAGGGATTGAACATTCTTGATACTTAATCTTGAGATTCTATTTTAATTGTTTACATTCAATTCTTAATCAAGTTTCTCTCCTTCATATTTGCTTAATTCTGATTGAGTTGCTTAATTTGATTGGAATTTTCATTTGACAATTGTGTAATTATTATATGCAAAATATGAATTACAGAGACTAAACAAGGCATTGAAGGTGTTTGATGAAATGTTTAGCTTAGTTCAATCTTGGTTTTTAAGTTAATTCGGGTTTTGGATGGATGTTTAATTTGTCTAACCTTAATTAATTAAATTCTAGATGCATATCTAGTAGAAGATCCATGGATCATTTTGAGGCATCTTGATATAATCTAAGACCAAGGATTTGATTGATAATTGAATGGACCTTTAGTGGTCGAGGATAGATTAAAATCAAGATTGGACAATTCTCTTGGATTGGTTATTTCTTAATTTTGTGTTCTCTTCTTTAATTGCTTTATGTTTTTGTTTCTGATCTTACAAACCCATTTCCCCCTTGTTTACTAACATCTTAATTTGATTGTGATCATAATAAGAGTGATATATGAGCTCAACCTGGTGTTACCATATATTGCAAGTAGTTTTAGTAATTCAGTTATAAATTAATTTAAATTTAGTAGCCTTAACAGTTATCAAGGTTCATCTTTTTAATAAAGCAATCCATATAATTTATCAGTCCATTTTATAGATCATAAACAAATTAGAAGAGATCAGTCCCATAATTCATTCTCAAACACACTATCCAACATAGGGTTTCACAAATAATAATTTCTTACAACCAGAACAAGCAGAATTCACAACAGTCAATATGATTTCAATGAATAATGCAATGCAATGCAATGAATGATATTCTTAAATTAATTCAATGTCATGCCATGTATACTTTTCTCTACCTTACAATGCCCGTTATCAAATCATATCTCATCGAGCCAATTCTTGTGGGATCCTGGATCCTTATAACGAGTTGGGAGACCTCCGCTCCACCTACTATTTAAAATTAGTGATAGCCTACTTTTAGGCTGAGTACTCATCCTATATGTGATTTTTCTTTAGCACACAACTCTATCCCTTATAACTAGGGCCATGCTTATAGCGGGGAATTGCTCATAGGATCACTCCTTGTGCATGAGAGGATCATATCAACATCATGGTGTCACTAATTTTTTTAGCACTGAAGGGTTTTTCACAATACCAGTCCATTCTTTATTTTCTGGTTCAATCCAACAATCTCAAATAATTATCCATGCCATTCCATGCATGATTATCATTTATGCCAAGGTGCCCAAATATTAATATTTCAAGTCAGGAAAGTAATATAAGTAGCATATATCCAGAAATATCATAATCTCATAATAATAAAATCAACTACGACACATAGTCTAAGTCAGCTCATAAAGCCATTGGTCAACTTATCTCACAGAAAGGCTATCTCATCAACTTAACCTCCTAGGCCCAATTAACCTAGTCAAATGACTCTACCTTAACTTGTATTCACCCTAACTAATCATTTTTATTATTAACTAAATTATAATTAATCAAATTTTTTTATTTTAGCTTACCCAAGGCATTGCACCAACCTTCTAAGCTTACCAGGCATTAACCAAGTATCCAATAAATTTCTAATTATTATCCTTAAGTTAAATTAAGTCAAATTAATTATCATTTGGTTCCAAAACAAATCCTAAGCCTCCTAACTCAATTTGGTGGAGACATATAAGGGTCTAAACTCACCAAAATAATTTTTTTTTCGTGCCTAATTAATCAATTAAGATAACCTTAGGTTGATTAGGGCTTATTTCAATGAAAAATAACAATGCACACTAACTTAGTGCCAATTACACCAAGGAACCCGAATTTTCAAGTTCATTAACTGAACCTTAAATTCAAGTTCACATACAGTTCCATGCAAAAATGGCTTAACCAACACCAATCAAGCACCAAGCCACAATTAGGATGTAAAAATCAACTCAATATCCACCCTTGAACCCAAGACTTACATTTGGCCAAGTGGAGGGAAATTCAATCCAATATCCACATGCAACCATACATTTAGAATTACAACCAAGTACAATTGCATAATCTCAAGTGCAATTCAAACAAATAAGTCTAGGTCCCCTCAAAACCTCATGAACCCGAGACAACCATACAAGTCCAAGGTCATCAATTTAATTATAATTCAACATGCAACTACAAAACCAAGTTCATATCAAGCATCTCATCCTAATATCATGCTCAAGTGAGTGATAAACAATCTAAACTACTAACAGCCATAAAGGTCGAACCCTAATGCTTTAACAATCCAAGCAAATTCAAGCCAAATCCCACATGCAAACAACTCAAAAGAAGCAAGCAAAGTAATAAGAAGAAGACAAGGACCAAGAACCCTCCCTACTTGGGTGCCCAAAAGTAGTGAGTTGACGGGGAGGAAGAGAAGATGAAGTAGTTCCACTTGAGGTTCCAATCGGTGCAAAGTGAAGAGGAGAGTACGAAGATCAACTTCTTCAACTAGAGCTTTGTGAGATGGTGGCTTCTAAGGACTTATGCAAGAACTTGAAGCAAAGCTTCAATGGCTGCCATGGAGGGTCCTTTGTATTGAAGAAGAGAGAAATAAGAGAAAAGAAAAGAAAAAGGGGAGGGGGCGCCAATCTTTAGTGAGTTAAGTGGAGGGGAAAGTTAATTTTTAAGTTTGCACCTTCATTGGTCACTTAATCTAGTTCTAAGGTCCCTTTAAAATTTAAACCCTCAATCCTTATGATTTTAATTCCTTATTATTCTTAGAACTCCCTAGGGTTCGTATAGCATCTTAACAAAAGTAACTTAATGTTAATTAGGTCCTAATTGTAATTGACATTGATTAAAGAATTAGTTTTGATTATTACAAATAAGAAAGGATGGATGTGCATTGATCAAGCTCTAAGAATATTCAAGAGTAGCTTTTATAGTTTAGATCATGTGTTAAGGTATTTAAGAAACCTCACTAAGCTCAAATATGTTTTCAAATATTTACAAATGGTTTTTCACATGCCAAATTGCCTAACAAACATGTTTTGAAAATCTAATCAGGGTGGTAGTTCAAATCTATGGAAAATAACCAAGTTTGTGTTTTACAAAACTGACCTTTGGTTACTCTTTTGTTCATATCTTTCAAAATACTTTGAGATTTGCTTTGAAACTTCTTTCATATGAAAATTGACTCAAAGATCTTTCCAATGAGTGGTCATTTGCTTAAAACAAATAAGAAACCAAGAAGTTATGACCATTTAAAGTTAGAGGCTATTTCTTGAAAGGCCTAATCGATTAGGAAGTTTGCCTAACCGGCTATTTTACAAGTCAGAGGCATTGCCTCTTCATTCATAAGGCCCTAACTGATTAGGGCTCATTGCCTAACTAGTTAGTAGTGTTTTAAATGGAACGTGATCAGGTATTTTAAAAGGAGCCTAACCGATTAGGGCTAATTGCCTAACCAGTTAGCATGTGCTTTAAATGAAACATAAACTGGGCATTTAAATGGCCTAACCGATTAGGGTAACTCCCTAACCAGTTAGTATGGTTTTAAAAAATCACGTGAAAAAGCTTTTAAAGAGGCTTAACTCATTAGGCTCATTGCCTAATAGGTTATTTGATAAATCAGATACCATTCTTAAAGGTCTAACCAATTAGGATTTCTCCCTAACCAGTTATCTGGAAAACTAGTAAACACGTACAACGACTCTATTAAAGAGCATTCAATGCTCTCAACTGCTTCAACAGCTATTATTTGCCATTAGGTATAAATCTAAAGTGTTGGGCATTAATGAACGGTTAGAAAAATTAAGATAAACTATCTGGAAAACCTTCTTGAGCATAAAACTCATATTTTCATCATCACATTAATCATACTCTATTTTTGAGCTTAGAAAGAGTGAATCTTCAATACCCATAAGCTTCAATTTGTATTATCTACTCTTTGGGAGAGTTTCTATTCATCTACATCTTTGTATAATCTAAAAAGATAGGGTGAGGTATCCCTCAAAGTTGTAAGGGTGAGGTATCCCTTAGAAATTAAGGCTCAAGCACAAGGGTGAGGTATCCCAAGGTGTGTTGAGTACTCCATCTTGTAAAAGTTATCAGGCACCTGTTTGAAGCTTGAAGATATAGTGGAAATCTCAGGTGTTTACTTGAGGACTAGGTGTAAGCCACAAGTGGATTAGTGGCTGAACTAGGATAAAGCTCTATGTTTATCTTCTTAAACTCATCTGCTTTATTTTGTGTACTGTTTCATTGAATATCTTGCATACTATCTTTCTTGGTTGTTTTACTCATACGTGAAAACCCTCTACTTCCTTTATCCATTCAATTTTAATAAACAAAAGCTTCAAAAAAAATTGAGAATCAAGTGTTTTCTGAAGGACATGTGAAATTATTTTACTTACTCAATTCATCCCCCTCTTGAGTATTGAGGCCACTTGGTAACAAGTGGTATCAGAGCTAGACTCTTGTGTAAATAGCTTAGCAGCTTCAAGAGAATTGATGACTTCAAATGGTTTTTCGAATGAACGTTCTTCTATTAATTGACCTCCCTATTTTAATGGTGATGGTTATGCCTATTAGAATGAATGAATGAAAATTTTTATTGAAGCTATTGATATTGATGTCTAGGTTGCCGTTGAAAATGGCGCTTTTATTCCCACACGTATAATTGACGGTGTAAGAACTAACACACCTAGAAGTGAATGGACGGATGAAGACAAAAAGAAAGTTCAATACAACTTGAAAGCCAAAAACATCATTACCACATCCTTGGGGTATGATGAATTCTTTAGCCTGTCAAATTGTAAGACTGCCCAAGAAATGTGGGATACCTTACAAGTAACTCATGAGGGCACAAGTGAAGTAAAAAGATCAAGAATAAACTCTCTCACTCATGAATATGAATTGTTTAGAATGAATCAAGGAGAAAGTATTCAAAAGATGTAAAAAAGATTTACACATATTATAAATCATCTTGCTTCATTAGGAAAATCTTTTCCTAATGAGGATCTTATTAACAAAGTCTTGAGGTGTTTGAGTAGGAATTGGCAACCCAAGGTGACGGCTATTGCGGAATCAAGAAACTTATCAACAATGACCTTGGACACCTTATTCGGGAAACTCCAAGAGCATGAATTAGAGCTAAATAGGCTCTATCAAAGTGAAGAACATGATAAGAAGAAGAAGGGGATTGCTCTCTGTAACACCCCAATTTTTTATTTTTCTTGAAATAAATAAGTTTTATAATATTTATGAGTTTTTGTGAATTTTTGAGAAATTTTAATTATTTTAAATATTTTAATATTATTTTGATATTTTAATATTATCTTAAGAACTGTATGTCTGAATTTCATTTTTTCTGAAAATATATTACTTTTATAATTTTTATGATTTTTGTGAATTTTTATAGAACTTTCTGAGTTTTTGATTATTTTAGTGTTATTTTGAGTTGTGTGTGGGCCAGTGTGGACCCGAGACGGGCCCAGAAAAATAAAATTTTTTTCCTGAACCAGAAAGTTTTGGACTGTCAAGGCGGGATCGGGGGATCTTACTAAACCCAAAACCAGGAACAATTGACGAAGATTTTCTGTATCTAAGTTTTTCATTACCCATTATGTAATAATAGCAGTAGCTGTTATCCATTGGGTAATATCTGTTAGAAAAATATCTTGATGACTCAACTGGTGACTCGGCACTACGACTCACCATACTGACTCAGCTGTTCTAGAAAATTCTGTGGTGACTCACCTAGTAAATATCTAAGGATAAATATCTAGGAATAAATATCTACCGAGAAAATATCTTAATAAAATATCTCAAGTGTAATCATAAAAGTTGAAAATATCTAAGTTATATATCTTAAGGATCATGATGGCTCATCATTACTAAGCTTTATGGCTAACTAATAGGAATTGGTCAAACATAGTGGCTGGACTTTGTTGTGAACCGTTGGATGGAAAACTTGATGGAAAAGCCTTAGATCCTCACCATTGATCTAATCAATGGTGTAGAAGCAATCTTGATAAAGAAACTTATGATATCAACCTTAGATTTAATAAATGGTTAGGATTTAGTCAATAAAAATGGCTAGATTGATTAGTTACTCAGTAACTAGATAATCTAACTTAGTTACCCTAATAGTTTAATTAGTAACTAAATAAACTAATTTAGTTGCTAAATAATTAGAAGTTAGTTACTAAATAAATATCTAATTATATAGAAACATGATTTAAGAATGATATATGCAATGACATAATAATGTAACTAATTAATTAGAATGTAACCAAATGGGTTAACTAAATTAATCCAATTGTAACTAGATGGTAAGCTAGGTAACTAATTAAATTAACTAAGTGTAACTAGAAAGCTAATTGAATTAAGACTTGGTTAGTTTTCCCTATTAAGTTCCACGGCTATCTAGCATAATCTAGGAGGTTCTTGATTCATCTTTCATGACCAAAAGATGACAACTTGATGACCAAGGCCATGTGCACTCATGTGAGCCCATGTGCTTATGCTTAATCTTGCAAAACAAGCCTTGAACCTTCTACACAAGCACCTCACAGCTGCACACACTTAGGCTATTCTATTTCATTTTCATTTCCTCACACTTTGTAACACAAAATCCATTTTCTCTCTTCTCTCTCTTCCAATTATTCAAGAACACCAAGAACAAACACCATGAACTCCATCTTCTTTCTTCTCTTAAACCATTCGGTCCATACTCCTAAATCCCACTTCCAAGCTTCAATAATTTTATACAACCTTAGATCTAGAACCTCTACACAATCCTAAGATACTTTGTAGTTAAGATCTTAGCCTAGTTCTATCATCTTCAACCTTGTTCTTCAAGTTAAAGATCAAAAAGCCCTTGCTTTGTTCACAGCTAACCACCCAAGCACCACTTTCCAAGTTTGTTTAATTTCAACCAACCATATTTCTTGAATCCTTACCTTATTCTAAGACTCTTTGATGTTGAGACTTTGGTCTAAATCCATCATTTTCATGCTTGAATCTTGGATTTAAGTTCTAGGGTTTTAAGGTATAAATCTTGAAACTTGGCTTTTTATTTGATTCCTAGAATCCTAAGACCATGTTTGATCTATGGTCATCTTAATCAAGCTTTAGATACTAATTTGTATGTGTTTGTTATGATTCTAAGATCTGTGTGGTGGTGAAAGATTGATACAAAGAGACTTTTACAAAGAGCCAGGAAGCATCAATCAGGTAAGAGGGAGATTAATCTCATTGGCCATATGTGGCGATGAAGGAATGGAATTGTGTGTGCTTGTGAGTGAAAAATCCATGTGAGGATTTATTCACTCGATTGTGTAATTATTGGTTTATGTTTGTTAGATTATATTGTGTGATTGTTTTACTGCTTTGATAAGTATGCATGATTTGTATGTGTTTGATATGCTTATAGTTTTGATAGTATTTTTTCCTATGCGTGATTTGGAAAGCATGATAATTTCTATGTAATTTAATATGTGATTCACATTACGAAAAAATCTGTATGAGGACTTCAAAGAGTCTAGAGGTACACGGCCTTATCACTATCAAGAGGACTAAGGATTCTAAATTATTTTCTAAATTGAGGATTAATTGATTTTATGACAAGAAATTCAATTAAGAAATTTTATAAAGATTAAAAGTGTTAAGAAATGATTTATATATGAATTTTGAAGCAATGTGTAAATTCGGCCAACATGCCAATTTTTTATGATCAAGACCCAAAATTATTTTACTAAGTGTAAACTTAGGTGTTTAATAGTAAGAACTCAATTTGGTATGTTTTAAAATTTAAATGAAAATAATTTTAATTTTTAGAATTAAAATTTACCTAATTAAGCTAAGTAGTAGAATAAATATCAATACTTGAAATTTACTAACGTATAGCTCACCCTATGGGTTTTGAAGCGCGTTAGGAAATTTTGGACTGTAATATCCCAAGTAACTTAAAGAAACATAATTTTCTGGGAAACAGTAGAAATATTGATTTTTTTTAGAAGGACTATATTGAAAATTTTATTTAAAGAGAGACTATATTGAAAATATTCTTTAAAAATAGACTTTATTACAAATATTATTTAAAGAAGAACTATTTTGGAAATATTATTTAATGAGGGACTATAATGTAAATAGTATTTTATAGAGGGATTATGCAAATAATGAAAATAAGGTTAATTTTTTATATTAAATGAGAAAAATCTTATTTTGGATTTAAAATACGTTAGAAATATTTTACGCGATTTAAAAGTAGTAATTTTAGCTACGTGATTGAGAAAATGTTTTAAAATCTCTACGCGATTGAGAAAATGTTGAGAAATCTTTACGCAATTTGAAAATGTAACAAAAGTGTTATGCGATTATGAAAACGTGATAATATTACTATGCGATTTAAAGGAACGATGAGTTTTGCTGTAGAGCCAATGTTTTGAACTAAATAATTTGTGAAACTGAAGTATTGGACCCGAGTGGATCTTTGGTATTATTGATTGTATGGGCGGTTATATAATACCATAGATACTAATGGTATTGGACAATCTGTATGTGCATATGCGGTTGCGTTAATATCATTGGGAACAGTATAACGGTACTTTATTTTGAACAAATGTGTTTTGAACATTATACGGTGATATTGCCATATGACGGCATGTGAATATGAAATACTGTGTGATCAATGATAATATATGTTTGAATCATTTATAATGCATACTGTGTACAAATACTGTGTGATCAATGACAGTATTTGTTGTGGCATTTTATGCCTAAGGAATGGATGAGAATTTACAGGATAGTGAGAGGAATCCTGGGGAACGTCAGGGCGCAGTGATTCACTTGTTGACATTGAGTCAGATCAATTGACATTGAGTCATATATATATATATATATATATATAAACCCCTGGCTGTGATCACCGATTGCAACGCATTGACATCCCGACGAACACTATTACTTTTCATTATCCAGCATAGACTGTCTTATTTCTTATTAGGGGGGACAGCTCTTCTGGGCATTCATCTCTGAATTTGAATAAACTTCCCGAAGTAGGAACTGATTATATTGAGCATATGCATATTCAGCATTTACGCTGTTGTAACCTAATATGATTGTGGTATTATTATTATACCTGATATTGCATTGCAAATTTATTAGATTGTTTATTTATTAAATGTCATAAATATATCTGCTAATTTCATATAAGTGTATGAATTATTTGTATGGAATGACATTGTTGTTCGTATCGTTTCTTTGCTGCCATATTGGTATGCAATGTAGGGGATCTCACCTCTTTGCTGTTTTATTATGTCTGTTTCTATTTATGTCTACGTTTGTGAAGACTGTAATGACGACAAGGCGAGATCAGCTAGATTTCTTTAGGCTACAGTTTCTTGAAGGCGCTGCTGCCTGGCGTGTTCATTGGGACACATGGCACATAGAATATTGTGGTGACATTACTCTATCAGTAAGTAGGACTCGTCATGGGATCATTACTTCATTTTATATAGTTGTTTATGTAGAGGTTATTATACCTATTAGGGAGTTGTGGAATGAATTTCACTATACTCCTAAAGAGAACTTCGATATATTTTTGGGTCAAATTTCTATCGGCCGAGACATTCCTAGCTAGGGAATTTGTCTTCTGACAAGGGCTCATGTTTTAAGTGTTATGTTTTTGTATATATAAAGATAATGAATGTATAGTTGTTGTAAACTTTGTTTACATGAAAAGTATGTTATTCAGTTATTACATTTTGAGTTACTTTAATTGATTAATTGATGTTTTCCGCAAGAAAGAAATTTTGAAACTTGTATTTAAATAAGATTAAATATTTTATAACTTGGGAAATTAATCAATTAAATGGAGTTAGTGTGAATGTGATGCCCTTCGGAGAGGGTGTTACACTCTCAAAGCCACCTCCTCCACAATTGAAGATGGCATTGGAAGTCTTGAAATGAATGAAAAAAATTTCAGTTTCCTTGTAAAGAAGTTGGAAGATTTCTCAAAAAGAAAGGAAGTCAAAGAAGACTATCTTTTCCTTTTAAGAAGACATATCAAAAGGGAGAAGGAGCTTCATCTACTCCAACTTGCTATGAATATGAAAAGCCTGGGCACATGAAGATAGAGTGTCCGGTTTATCAAAAGAAGATGGAGAAATTTGAAAAGAGACCTTCTAAGGAAAGAAAAGGAAGGAGAGCATACATTGCTTAGGAAGATAACAATATGGATTCCACCGATGATTCAAAAAATGAGGAAGCTCACCTTTGCCTCAGGGCAAATGAACAAGGAGAAGAAAGTGAAGAGAGTGACACCGAGGTAACATCTTCTAACTTAGATTCTTCACCTTCTTATAATGAATTATACGATGCTTTTCAAGAATTGCATGATGAATTTATGAGGCTCACAAAAATGGTTTTATCTTCCAACAAAATAATATCCTTATTGGTAAACAAAGTTACTATTTTAAACAAGGAGATTAATGAGCTAAGATTGAAAATGAGACCTTAGGACTTATTGATGCTAAATCATTATGCATGACTTGTTCTTCACTTGATAATGCATCCATTCAATTATCTTGCCCATCATGTAAATCATTTGAAAAGGAGGTTGAGGATTTAAAAGATACTCTTGCAAAATTTACCTTTGGAAGAGACAATTTAAATGTGTTATTGGGGAAGCAAAAATGTGTTTTTCAAAAAGCCGATTTAGGATATAATCCAAATAACCATCAAAAGTCTTACAAGAATTTTTTTGTTTTCTTAAGTACATCAAGTAGCCCCTTTATCAAATGCTTTCATTGTGGTAAGAAAGGGCGTAGTGCATCCACTTGTAATGTTAGAAATAACATAAACACCAAGGTTGGAATTAAAAGGGTTTGGATTCCTAAGGGCACCTTGCCTAACTCTAACACACAAGGACCCAAGACAATTTGGGTACCAAATGTTAAAATTTGAATGTATGTTGTAGGTGTACTTGAAGACCAAAAGCTCAAGTTGGTATCTTGATAGTGGTTGCTCTAAGCACATGATCGGTGATGGCTCCAAGCTTTCCATCCTTGTCCCCAAGAAAAGTGGCCACGTGACATATGGTGACAACAACAAAGGGAAGATCCTTAGAGTTGGTAAAGTTGGTAAGAACCCTTCTTCATCCATTGATAATGTTTTGCTTGTTGAAAGACTCAAACATAACTTACTTAACATTAGTTAACTATGTGATAAGGGGAATAGAGTAATATTCGATTCTAATTATTGCATAATTGAAGGTAAAGATGATAAGTATGTTAAGTTTGTTGGTCATAGGGTCAATAATATATATATGATTTGCCTTGATGACATTTCCTCAAATGATGCTAAATGCTTTATGAGTAAAGAAAATGATTCATGGTTATGGCATAGAAGAATTGCTCATATTCATATGGATCACTTAAACAAATTAGTTTATAAAGAACTAGTAATTGGTCTTTCAAAGTTTAAATTTGAAAAAGACAAACTTTGTGATACATGTCAAAAAGGAAAACAAGTAAATGTCTCTTTTAAAGCTAAAAATGTGGTTTCAACTTCTAGACCTTTACAACTTTTGCACATGGATCTTTTTGGTCCCTCTAGAACTATGATCTTTAGTGGAAATTACTATGCAATAGTGATTGTGGATGATTTTTCTAGGTTTACATGGACATTATTCTTATCTCACAAGAATGATGTTTTTCAATCATTCAAAAAGCTTGCCAAAGTTATCCAAAATGAAAAAGTTTTTTTTTTATTGCATCTATAAGAAGTGACCATTATGGTGAATTTGAAAACCATGAATTTGAAACCTTTCATGATAAACATGGCATTGAGCATAATTTTTCTACACCTAGAACACCACAACAAAATAGGGTTGTAGAAAGGAAAAATCGATATTTGGAAGAAATGGCAAGAATATGCTCAATGAAAACAACATTCCTAAGTATTTTTGGGTGGATGCAGTTAAAACTGCTTGTTATGTTATGAGTAAGGCCCTAATAAGGCCAATTTTAAAGAAAACACCCTATGAATTGTATAAAGGAAGGAAGCTAAATATTTCACACTTTCATGTCTTTGGATGTACATGCTTTGTTTTAAATAATGAAAAAGATAACTTAGGAAAGTTTAATGCAAAATCTAATGAGGAGATATTTCTTGGATATTTTATACATAGTAAAGCCTTTAGAGTTTATAATAAATGAATTATGACCATAGAATAGTCCATACATGTTGCTTTTGATGAAACTAACCAAAATGAGTCGAGAAAGGAGCTTGTTGATGTTGCATAAATCATGGCAACAACACACTTGGAGATTCAAGAGAAAGAGCCTAAGAAGCAAAAAGTGAGAACCCTTGATCACTCAAGACAAGAGGATTCAGAAATCATGGATCTACCCAAAGAATGGAGGACATCAAAGTATCATCCTCTTGACAAGGTGATAGGTGATGTATGAAAAGGGGTAATTACTCAAAACTCACTTAGAGATGCATGTAACCATATAGCTTTTGTTTCTCAAGTACAACCTAAAGACATAAATGAGGTCATTAATGATGAACATTGGATCTTGGCCATGCAAGATGAACTAAACCAATTTGAAAGAAATAAAGTTTGGAATTAGTTCCAAAGCCCAATGATCATCCTATAATTGGCACCAAATGGGTCTTTAGGAACAAATTTGATGAAACGAGTTTAACAATAAGAAATAAAGTTAGGTTGGTTGCAAAAGGCTATAATCAAGAAGAAAGAATAGATTATGAAGAAACATATGCTCTCGTAGCTAGATTAGAAGCCATTAGAATGCTACTTGCTTATGCACGCATCATGGATTTTAAGCTTTTTCAAATGGATGTCAAAAGTGCTTTCTTAAATGGTTTCATTCAAGAAGAAGCGTATGTAGAGCAACCCCCTAGTTTTGAAAACTTTGAACTACTCAACCATGTTTTTAAATTGAAAAAGGCCTTGTATGGCTTGAAACAAGCTCCTAGAGCTTGGTATGAAAGGTTGAGTAAGTTCCTTTTGAAAAAAAGGTTTTCTAGAGGAAAGGTTGACATCACTCTTTTCATCAAGCATAAAAAGCATGACATACTTCTTGTTCAAATATATGTTGATGATATTATATTTGGTGCTTCTAATGATTCTCTTTGTAAGGAGTTTTCTAAAATTATGCAAAATGAATTTAATTGTCTATGATGGGTGAGCTCAACTTGTTTCTTAGCCTTCAAATCAAACAAACAAGAAATGGGACTTTCATAAGCCAGTCCAAGTATTGCAATGAGCTGCTCAAGAAGTTTGGAATGGACAATGCCAAGCATATGGCTACACCAATAGGCACTTCTTGTTATTTGGATAAGGATAAAAGAGGTAAATATATAGAAATTATAAAATATAGAGGTATGATTAGCTTACTCCTTTATCTTACAGCAAGTAACCTTGATATTATGTTTAATGTGTGTATGTGTGCTAGATATGAAGCTAATCCTAAAGAATCACACTTATGTGCTATAAAACGAATTATGAAATATCTAATCGGCACTTCACAAATGGGTTTGTGGTACCCTAAGGGTGCCTCTTGTAGCCTAGTTGGTTACTTCGATTCTGATTTTGCTGAATGCAAAATGAATAGGAAAAGTACTAGTGGGACATGTCACTTACTTGGAAGTTCACTGGTTTCCTGGTATAGCAAGAAGCAAAATAGTGTAGTATTGTCTACGACTGAAGCTGAATATGTTGCAGCTGGGAGTTGTTGTGCTCAAATCCTTTGGATGAAGCAACAACTCCTAGACTATGGTCTAGAGTTGGATCACATCCCTATAAGGTGTGATAACACTAGCGTAATCAACTTGTCAAAAAATCTCATTTTGCACTCAAGAACAAAACATATTAAAATTAGGCATCACTTTATAAAAGATCATATTCAAAAAGGTGATTGCATCCTTGAATTTGTGGAAACCACTACGCAACTAGCTGACATTTTTACTAAACCATTAAATAAAGAAGCATTCTTCTATATAAGAATTGAACTTGGAATATTGGATCAGTTTTGCATTTAATTCTGCATAAATTGGTCATTTGATGATAAGTTGGTTATTTTGCTACATAATTAATCATTTCTGATGCATAACTTGCTGTTCTGCTGCATAATAATGTTGTTTTGCTATGTAATTTCATAGTTTTAATCATTTTTGAATCCAATACTGACTTGAGCGTTAGTGTATCCCCTAAATTTATTTTGTAGGTACTTAATTCATGTTTAAGTCCCCCAATATTCAAATGACAAGTTCCTCAAGAATAATAATCTCTGGTGGTTGGTGCTTGAAGTGAATAAAAAATGAAACTAATCTAAAGAATGAAATTCAAGGAGGCATGATCAGGTTTGTTTAAGGGGTGATCTCATGAAAGTTCTCTAGCTCTGGCAGTGAAACAATCAATCAAAGAAGGGAACAACTTGGTTTTTGGCCTTTGGAAATATTCTGGTACATTGAAGGGCTCTCTATCAAGCCAAAATAATCGGTTAGCAACAAGCCCCTAACCAGTTACCCTGTTTTTGTCATATTTTTGTGCTCTCTGGCAAGCACAATAACCAGTTAGCAACACACCCTAACCGGTTATTGGAGAAAACCCGTGACCATTTTCATTTTGCCTAACCGATTAGCAAAATACCCTAACCGGTTAGGCCACTCCTAATTAAACACCTCCTAGCAGCCTTGTTTGTAACATCCCGAAAATTAATAATTTCAGGATAAATGATCATTTTACAATATTTAGGATTTTCTAGAATTTTTCTGGTTTTTTCTAAAAAAGTAGAATATTTTAATATTATTTCTCATTTTGCGTGCACACTGGGCAGAGTTGGCAAAACGACTGTAACGCTCCCAAAGTTGAAAAATTTTATTACGAATAGTTATTTTCTAATATTTATGATTTATGTGAATTCTTTTAGAATTTTTCGGAAACGATGAATATTTTAATATATTCCTCGTTTTGCGTTCGTATTGAGCAGAGTCGGGGAAAACGATTGTAATACTTCAAAAATTTGAAAATAATAAGACGAATAGTCGTTTTATAATATTTGTAATTTTTGAGAATTTTCTGAGATTTTTTTGAAAACGTCGAATATTTTAATATATTTCTCGTTTTACGTGCGCACTGAGCGGAGCCGGAGAAACAAGATGTTTTCTCCGAGAACCTTGAACTATGGACTTGTCGACGGGGGATCTTACTAAACCCGAGGCTGGACACGATTACGAGGTTTCACATTTTTTTTCAAGAAATTTAGCAAATCGGAATAATAAAAATCTTGTGTAAATTTCATCCGTCGATAAATTAATACCGACTTACGATCATTGTAACTATTATCCATTGGATAATAGCATGCATTAGAAATCCTATCACATTATCCTAATGCAATCTACTTTATGTCTAATCCATTCACTTTAATTCAAATTTAATATTAAATAATCAAAGCTTCTTTGAGAAGCTTTGACCAAATAATGACCCAAATGCCCTTAGCTTCCCTTGGAAGCCAATTTCTCCCCCCCTCTCTTCTCTCTCTACACGGCTGGAAGCAGCCATTGAGCAAGGGAAATTACTTCACTTCATTAATTCCATTTATCTCACAAATTCCATAATTAACCAAAAACACTTTTCTCTCATTCTTTCTTCTTCGTCCTTCTTCAACATTTTCTCTCCCTTCTCTCCACCATTGCTACGGCCAAGCTCTCTTCCTCTCCCTCAACCATCACAAAAATTACATCTAAATACATTTTCTTAATCCCCTCATCATTCTAAACACTTTTCCTTCTTGGAGTTTCTTGAAAATCCATCATCTCCACCATTATCTCCAAGCTCCAACTTTGAACATTTTGGGTAAGTTTCAAGACCACTCTTCCCTTCTCTTCATTTTCGTGGTTATGGTCGATATGTTGGTCATCCATGCTTCATTTTTTTTAAGCATTGGAATTGATTTAACAAAGTTGGAATTTCTAGGGTTCTTGGGGGGTGCAAATCCGAAAATTTGCAAAGGAGATTTCTTGGTGTTTCTCTTGATTTCTCTCCATTTTCTTCTCATTTTTGTTTTCCTTGGTTACCTATGTGACCAAGGATCATTCTTTTCAAGCTTTAGTTTATAAATATGAGAATTTGATCACTTTATGGTTCTCTTGAAGGTGGAATCCGAAAATTGAAAATCAAGGAACCAAGGAGTTGTTTTCTTGCATTGTCTCTTCTAGGTAAGAGGGAGACTACTCACTTCAACCACTTATGGTGGTGAGGAGACCTTGTATGTGTGTTGATGGAGAAATCCATCCTTGTATACAATTTCTATGTTTGCTTGAATTATAAATTGTGAATGAATTGGTATTCTTGAATTTGATTGACACTTGATTATGCTATTGAATTTGATTGATACTTGATTATGCTCTTGAATGTGTTTGATGTATTAATTGTGCTTGATCATGTTGAGGTTGCTAAATGGAAAATTTGGAGTTTCCTACCTTAACATGGTGCCACGGTTTTGATTAGAAATTAGGGGTGAATATTGGTTTGTTGTATATAATGGTATGTTGGATTTGATTACGTGATTGGAATTGGATTACGTGATTAGAAATGGAAGAAAAATATTTGGGAATCTCTCTTGGAGTGCCATAGTTTTGGGGTGGAATTTAGCTTATTGAGAATAAAATATATGGATTTATCTATAGATTGGAGCTAGTTGGTTCTTGAGTTTGAACCTAGGTCATGAACAACTAAGAGAGTAATTTTTGGGTTTGATTCAAATCAAGAGGTTTAAGTTAGTGATTAGTGTTTCCTAAGTGTTAATGAACTAGTTAGGAAATTAAAATCACATAGAAAATGATCTTGAATGATTGAAATTGAGAATTGTTTCAAAAGGACCATTTTCGGATTCTGCAGAATCCAGTGAGCAGTCAGCGATGTTTGCTGCATAACTCGAGCTACCGATATCGGAATGACCTGATTCTAGAGCCATTTGAAAGCTAAGACATAAGGCTTCATGTATTAAAAATTTCAGAATTTTAGAGCAAGCCAATCAATACCAGTTTCTGTTTGAACCTACGGCAGATTCTGCAGAAAAAGGTATTCTGGCAGTCAGTAAACCAGATTGCATAATTTCTTGCTCCGATGTCGTATGGATATGAAACCAGTGCCATTTGAAATCTAAGACATGAGGCTTCATGTGATAAAAATTTCAGAATTTTTCCACATGTAGTATGTTCCCAGTTTCAATTTAAAGTTAGGTCAAGAAATTAGGGTTCTTGGTGAGTTAATTTAACAAGTGAATAACTTAAATAAATTAGAGGAATGACATGTAGATGATGACTTGAATGGATTTAAGATTTGAGTCATTGTGAGGCCACAGCCTCTAAGGTATTTTTGAGTGTAAGTATGTAATTTTGATAAATTGGAATCATAAGGAATTAAGAAATTAGGAACCTATGTAATGAAATGGATAATTAATGAGTTGGAAGGATTTAATAAAATCAAGACTTCATAGATCTTAAAGGACTAAGAGTGAAAGCATCATAAAATTTAAGGTAATTCTAAGTGAGCGAAGAACATGAGAGTGTGAGGCCTAAGAGCTTAAATAAATTGCAAGTTTTGGGAAATTGAATAGCCTTAGAATGTTAAATTGATTTTAAGAATTGATTTTGAACATGAACCTTGAAAATGGAAACAAATACTAAGTTAGGATTCATAATGAACCTAATGACGTATCAATTGACTTGATCCTCGTATTCTGATGTTATGGGTCCATGTGAGTGACCATTTGTATATTGATGCTTATATTGGCCAATTGCGACATATTATGGAATTGTATGAAATTGTGAATCATACATATTAATGAATGAGATTGTGGTTATCCTTGAAATGTGCTATTGGCTTGATATGGATCCGTGGATGGGATCAAACCTTGTTGCTAAATGATATGACATGCATTTGAAGCATGATTGACCTAGTTGTCATGAGGAGCATGATTGAGTCATGCATTGCACAAAAAGAATGAGAACGTCCGTTAGACATTGTTAAGGCCGAGTTGCCTAGGAGTTGAACACACCTTAGTGCGGGTGCGAATAGACAAGTGTAGGTCTTCTGTTGACCTTGGGGGCATCGGGGTGCGGGTTGCTCGCAATGGAGAGTTGGTAGCTCTTATGTACCGTGAGTTAGACCGATGCAACACACCGATGATCCGGACCGAGACACCGTCCTATTCATGATCTAGCGTAGAATGTCCGTACAATGCCATGATGTGCACGTGGATAAATTGATGAGTTATAGCACTTTGGTCGCGGCGCTGAGTTACTGGACATGTCTCCTGATCTTTCTCTCCGACTGTTTATGTCTAGCTCCATGGAGTAGGAATTGTGGTGTCATAATGCATTGTGCATCGTTCATTGTCAGTCTCATAAACTGTTGAGCATGAACACCTGTGAATGTGAAGATAACTGTTGTACTTCTGTAAACGATTATCTTATTGTTGTGTTGATTCTGGAAATACTATTGTGATCTGCCTGCTATTGCTTATTGTTGTTTTACCTATACTATAAATATCACTGTTGTATTGATTCTGATATTTGCTTAGAATTGAATTGCTTTTATTATAAATTTCACTATTTCTGTTGATGAATATATGAACTGTATTGCTTGGTGGGCGCTTTGCGCCGTGCTGTTTTCTTACTGCCAATAATGGTAATGAAGGATGGGTGTCTCACCTCTTTCCTATATTTGTGCATTTCTGTTTTATATTTATATTTGATAAGAGATCGTGAGGAAGATAAAGAGAGACCACACCTTGGTTGATTGGTTTGAGCATCTGGACAAGATTTCTTCAACTACGTAAGAGTGTAGCCGCGTGGAGGCATTGATGCCCGTCGTGTCAACTGGGACACTATGCGTTATGTACATATGGGGTTGCGGCTTTGTCTGCTGGTAGTGCCCATCCCTGGGTTACTACTTTTCCCCTTTTTGTATTTTATCTCTGCTGTATTTTATTGGACTCTGTAATTGTTATATTCTATGTCATTAGTGATTTGTGTAAACTGACTATAAAATATGTATATGAGGAATATGATTTTATTTCAATGGTTGTATTATAGGTTAAATATATTTATATTTCATTCGAGGCTTATATTTTCTACTTATGCAAGTTAAATAAAATATATATATAGACTCTTGAGTATTTAAATTATTGTTATCATATGATTGTGACACTCTTGGATTTAGTAATTGTGGTGTAATGACGATTATGCTCCGGTTGCTACATCAAGGGGTGTTACATTGTTCACCATTCACACACCCCTCCATCTCCATTGTCATCTTCCTCCTCTTAAAATCTCTATCACCCACTCACACCCAATCACTCCACCACCTCTTCCACTCCAAATCCACCACTAAAACACCAATTTCACAAAAAATTTCACCTTCCCCTCATATTTTCTCTCTCCTAACTATGCCTTCACCACCATTTTTACTCACCATAGCTAGCAGCTCCTCTTTCCCCAAGAGGCCATGCACCAAAAATCTAAATGTGCTAAAGGAAAAACCTCCTTTAGACAATGACCCAGATTTTTTCATAACATTGAACCATGGAAGATATTTCTCCCACCTGCTCCATTGAAGAAATACCAGTTTGAATTTCATGCTTTACACATCATTTCACCCAAGTGGATGGACTGGGAATTCTTCGTCAATGAAGGATTCATTTCTTTTACATAGCTCCTTGAATTCCATGAATTGAAGACTCTTCTCACTACCAATCTCTGGTATTTCTATCTTGAATCCACTAAAGCTTATTTCTGCAATTTAAATATTGTGGGAGGAAATTTGGTTTCTGAATTCAAAAGGCATAAGATTATTGTGACTCCAAGTCATTGGGTTCCTCTGTTTTATCTTTCTCATTCTGGAGAAAAGCTCAATGTGGAAAATCATAGCTCATGGGAAAGGTATAGCAGAGAACAAGTTGTTATGGGCATGCTTCATCCTTGCATTCAAAATCCAAAGGGGACTTTTACTACCGGCCTTATGAAGTTACAGGATCATCTTCTTCATTTTGTTGTAACACATATCTTTGCACCAAGGGCAAGTAACTATGCATTAGTTTAAAAAGAAGTCATCTTCCTGGTGTGGATTCTCAAAGAGCGCGTAAAGATCAATTGGCCACATTACATCTTCCACGGCATGAAGAAAGCCAAAGAAAAGGCAATGATGGATCTCCCTTATGCCCTATTGGTTGCTAAGATCTTAGACCAATATAAGGTCAGTCTTAATGATGATGGAATCATCAAAACCACCACTCACCACAAGTTTGGGCTTGCCTTCCTCAATCGAATGCATGCAAAGAAAATAAACGGCAAATGGTTCTATGGTTGCAGACTTGAGGCAGCTCCAACAGAAGAAAACCTGCCTGCTACCCCTGTTGATGAGCCTATGGTAAAGGCTCCTGCCACAAATGAAAATCGCATCTTAGTAGCTATTGCAAACGTGCAAGCTAGCATCCAGGCTCAGATTATAGATTTTCAAGTTTATCAAAAGCACACTAATGGAGCTATATATGATCGCTTGAGAGCTTTGGAGGAGTGCTTAGACAAACTTGAGGTTGGACCTTCACCAGCAGATGATGATGGGGCTTAGGCATGAATTACCTATTTCTACTTTTAGCTACTTTGTTTTAGCCTGTTTTATGGTATGCTTATAGCTCATCCAACCATAATGGGATATCTTTTTGTCTATGCTATTCATTAGCTTATAATTTGCTTAAACATGCTTAGTATGACTTGAATATCTTTTGAAATGAATCTATGATGCTTTGATTATCCTATTACACTGAATGTATGGCATTGATTCTAGGCAACTTCTCTCTTTGTCCAAATATATTTCATATATCTTTTTTATCATGAAAAAAGGGGGAGAAGTATTTCACTTCAAGAAAAGGTAAATAAAAGGTAAACTCAATGATTTTGGGACTCTTAAATTAAGGAGGAGCTGTGCAAACTCTGAACTAGTTACCTCTTGAAAAATAGAGAGGGAGTAAGTCTCAATACCTTTTGTGAATTCATTTTTTAAAATTGAACTAACACTTTTCTCAATTAATTGTTTGTCATCATAAAAAAGGGGAAGAATGTAATTGGCATTGATTAAAGAATTGATTTTGATGATTACAAACAAGAAAGGATAGATGTGCATTGATCAAGCTCCAAGAATATTCAAGAGTAGCTTTTATAGTTTAGATCATGTGTTAAGGTATTTAAGGAATCTCACTAAGCTCAAATATGTTTTCAAATATTTACAAATGGTTTTTCACATGCCAAATTGCCCAACAAACATGTTTTGAAAAGCTAATCAAAGTGGTAGTTCAAATCTATGGAAAATAGCCAAGTTTATGTTTTACAAAACTGACCTTTGGTTATTCATTTGATCATATCTTTCAAATACTTTGATTTTTGCTTTGAAACTTATTTCATATGAAAATTGACTCAAAGATCTTTCCAATGAGTGGTCATTTGCTTAAAACGGATAAGAAACCAAGAAGTTATGACCATTTAAAGCCAGAGGCTATTTCTTGAAAGGCCTAACCAATTAGGAAGTTTGTCTAACTAGATATTTTACAAGTCAAAGGCATTGCCTCTTCATTCATAAAGGCCCTAACCGATTAGGGCTCATTGCCTAATCGGTTAGTAGTGTTTAAAATGGCACGTGAACAAGTTTTTTAAAAGGAGCCTAACCGATTAGGGCTAATTGCCTAACCGGTTAGCATGTGTTTTAAATGAAACATAAACTGGGCATTTAAATGGGCTAACCGATTAGGGTAACTCCCTAACCGGTTAGTATGGTTTTAAAATATCATGTGGAAAGGCTTTTAAAGAGGCCTAATCGATTAGGCTCATTGTCAAACAGGTTATTTGATAAATCAGAGGCCATTCTTAAAGGTCTAACATATTAGGATTTCTCCCTAACCGATTATCTGGAAAACTAGTACACAAGTACAACGGCTCTATTAAAGAGCATTCAATGCTCTCAACTGCCCCAACGACTATTATTTGCCATTAGCTATAAATCTAAAGTGTTGGGCATTAATGAAGGGTTAGAAAAATTGAGACAAACTATCTGAAAAACCTTCTTGAGTATAAAACTCGTATTTTCATCATCACATTTATCATTCTCTATTTTTGAGCTTAGAAAGAGTGAATCTTCAATACCCATAAGTTTCAATTTGTATTATCTAGTTTTTGGGAGAGTTTCTATTTATCTACATCTTTGTATAATCTAAAAAGAGAGGGTGAGGTTTCCCTTGAAAATTGAGGCTCAAGCACAAGGGTGAGGTATCCCAAGGTGTGTTGAGTGCTTCATCTTGTAAAAATTGTCAAGCACCTGTTTAAAACTTGAAGATATAGTGGAAATCTCGGGTGTTTACTTGAGGACTAGACGTAGGCTATAAGTGGATTAGTAGCTGAACCAGGATAAAGCTTTGTGTTTGTCTTCTTAAACTCATCTCCTTTATTTTGTGCATTGTTTCATTGAATATCTTGCATACTATCTTACTTGGTTGTTTTACTCATACGTGGAAACCCTCTAATTCCTTTATCCATTCAATTTCAATAAACAAAAGCTTCAACAAAAATTGAGAATCAAGTGTTTTGCAAAGGAATTGCGAAATTATTTTACTTACTCAATCCACCCCCCTCTTGAGTATTGAGGCCACTTGGTAACACTAATTATTTGCATTGGGTAACTAACTTGAGGTTCAAGTAACCTACATGCATTCAATCCTATTAGTTTAGGCATAATCAACTTAGATTTATGTCAACTTTTAGTAACCTACATGCATTCATGTCTTTGGTGCATGAATTCTCAATGGTTGAGAAGTCATCATGACATACTTTTTAATTTAACTTATTTAAGGTTTTAACCCTCTAAATTCATTCTGATTTATTTCCATGCAACTTTTAAGTTCTAACTTGGTTATAAGATCAATTTTATCATCTAAATTTATTCCATAATATGAAATTATTTCCATAAGTTTTTCCTATTTATTTTAATTTCTACGCTACGTTTAAACTAGCAAAATCACTATAATTTACTAAAAACACCAAATTAATTTATTTTAATCTAAACAATTCACCATAATTATTTTTATTCATTTCGAGCTAAATTGTAAATTTTTATAATTTTTCTCACTCATTTGAATTTTCTACACATTTTCCAGCTACCATTTCTAGTATAACTTACGCGTTAAACTATTCCTATCAGCATGTAAATTAAAGAAATACACAGAGACATGCAATTAAATTAAACAGATAATTTTCTATTAATTTAAACTAATTAAATTAAGCAGATTAGGAGCGAGATTTTACAGATACTATTTGCTTTCCAAAAATCCCCTTTTGCCTCATTTATACAAGTGAACCAAGCCCTATAGTCCCCCAAGGGGTTTGGAAAATTCCTAAGTATTCTATTCCCAACCAACCAAGGGTTAACTGAGATTTCTGAAAAATTAATCAATAAGTCTTCCTATTCAATTATTAAGGCTAATTTTTCCTCTTCTAAATCTGTAACAGGTTTTTCTAGAATGAGTCCATGATAAACAAGAAACATAGAAGAAGAGCTAACCATTATCTCGTTGGCTAGGGCAGTACGTTGCGATGTGGTTATCGCAAGATCCTTCATGAGCTCTTATATATTAAGTCCAGACATTGATTTCCCTTTATCTTGTCCCTTGGAAGCCATAGTGCACAAGTGAAAATATTTCATTTGGTTTATTAGAGAAAGAGAGATTGGAACAATAAGAAAATGCAAAATTAGAAAGTTTTGGGGTTTCTAAAGATGAAAGCAAATAAGGTTTGTTGCATATGAAGGAAATGGTATTTGAAAAGGTGATAAAGGTGGAAAATATGTAACTGCTGCACAAACGTAGGGAATCGTGAAACCTATCAATCAAACTTCAACAATATGATGACTCTGGTAAAGTAGATAGGACCCAAACAGTGGTTGCATATATAGTGTGTCAAAATCAAAAAGACTACAACAGTCAAAAGGAAGCCTTTATTTAAATTGAAAGTCAGAAAATATTGTAAAGTGCTAAAAACCTTAAAAAGACTAGTAGATGAGCTACTTGTTAGTCAAGACAATGGAGGAAGTCGACAAAGTTCCCCAGACTTGCACTAACTCAGCTTAAGATCGTTTCCCCTCTTCTTTGTCCAGCTCCACTTTCGCACTTAGAGTCGACTTGACGACAATCTCTTCGGCCAAAAAAGTATTTTTATCCTGGTTATCTTCCAACAAATTGAAGTACCTTTCTATATTAGCTTGATCTCAAGCCAAGTTCTGACAAGATAATTGCAAGCTAAACCTCGCAGCCAACAATTTTGCCTCCAAGTCCTCAATCTCGTCAATAAGTGTCTTCTCCTTCTTTAATTCTTCTACATAGGAAAGTGTAACTGTCCTAAGCTTGATAGTCAAAGTAGGATTTTCCCTTTGAGTTCGAAGGGATTCGATAACTAATTCCTCATCTCTTCATTCAAAGGCTTGCTTACGAGTAATAGCCTCCTGAGCACTCCAAAATTCGGCAAAAACTATCTCGCCTTATTGAGCAAGCACCAACAATTCTTCTCCCAATGAATTATCCATGCTATACGAAAGAAGCGAGACATTTTTTGAGCAAAGAAATTCTTTTCCAAGTCGAAACATCAACTGTGAAGAATAACTCTTGTTGGAGTTGGGTTGGACTACTCACTTCTTTGCCACTTCTTAAGGTTATGGCACTCACATTGCTTCTTGGAATGTTAATTGTTTTAGAGGGAAACTAACTGGAACCTTGAGTCTTCAACTCATTGATGGAAGTTGCAAGTTGACTAATTTGAGTCTCCAAGTTCTGAATACTGATCTCAGTTCTCTGTTAAAACTAAAGGTTATTGGTTTCTAACTACTGTTGTGATATCGGCAAGTGCACCAAATCGCAAAAGTAATAAAGAATGAATAAGAGTATCATCCCACGAGGATTATATTGTTAATTACTAATTTCGTTAAATAAACATTATCCAAGCTACTGAAAAGTGAGAGTTGATAAAAGTAAAAATAAAAGGGAAACAATAAATAGAAAAATAATTAAAAATAAATCAAGAATCAGATCAAAGGTAGAAAAATGATGAGATTAAAGTGTTTGAGTTTAGACTTCACTTGAACTCTTTTGATGTAAAATTGAAATATTGGTTTAATCAAGTTCTATTTCAATGATTCATGGTTAATTCCCAAAATTAATCAATATCCAATCCTTTAGTATATTAATCCTCTTTACACTATTTAGAATTCACTAATCCCTTAGTCTAACCCTAAATAGAAAAGGCATTATCATAAACGATAGAATTATAAGAAAGACCACACAACTTATAACGTCTATTCCTAGCGATTGCAGAAATTGTGGTGTTTATCACAAGTTCTAGGTTCATGCAAATTTTTCTAAATCATACATCAACCCAAAAATCATTCCCAAATTAATCAGGTTTAGAAAATCATTAAGAGAAGAGATAAACATGTAAATTATGAAATAAAAATATAGATTAAACCCATAAAAGAATTTACATAATCCAAGAACAAGATCCATCATCACCCTAACAAAAGAGGTTTAGTTATACATGAAAAAAGAAGAAAACAAAGGGAAGAATATGACAAACTCCATTGTAGATAAGTGGAAAGGTTGAAGAGAATTCCTAATCTTCAAGCTTAATTGCGCCTACACTACTTTAGGGTTTGTACCTCTTGATGGTTGCTACGTTCTGTCCAATTATATGTTCAATTTGGTGTAACTTTTCCATTAATAAAGAAATTAACGTTGCTGTTATGCATTCAGCACTCAAGCGCTAACTTTCTAGCGCTTAGGCACTGGATTTCTGAAATCACATTGTTGTATATGCTCTGCGTGCTTGGGTGCTCCACTCCCAGCACTCAAGCGCTAGGACACTAAAGAGAAATTCTTTTGCGCACGTTGTGTGCTTAAGCTGTAAGGCTCAAGTACCTAGGCACTGGACGTATGACAGCTTCTTTTTATTACTTCTTTAAATGTTTAATCTTCTTTATGTGCAATTACCTATCAAAAACATATAAAACACGTAATAAGATCACAATTTAAAATAATAAAAACATAATAAAACTTGAGAATAAAATCCAATCAAAAAGATTAAAAGAGGATGAAAACCCAAGATTTTGAACCATAAAAGTATGAATTTTTGAAGGTTCTTCAATAGCTTCACCAAGTCTACCAAGCTAGGTTCTTAATTATTACTTTGCTACATAGGTTATTTCATTGGTTATTGAAACTATTGCTTGCTCGAGCCTATTGTATTATATTTGGTCTGCTGCTGAAGTTAGCCAGAATTGTTGCCATCCTGTAGATTGGGATGATCTCTCCATCCAGGGTTATATGTGTCAGAATAAGGGTCATATTTTGGCCATTGCTAGTATGGTCTGCCAAGAAAGATGCCAGCCATTGCTTCACTACTTTCTTGGAGTGCAGGACATTGGTCTATTAGGTGATCTAGCAAGGAATAGATTCCACAAAGTTTTGCTAGGGACTGAATTTATTTTTGTCCCAATGCTAGTTGCCTAACCAAGGAGGTCATCTCCTCTAATATCTTCTCAATTCTCTGTTGATTAGTATCAGAAACCCTTACTCATTGACTCCTCTAGTTGAGGTAATGACTCGTGTGCCAAATTATTGTGCATTTGCTAGCATGTTTGCTATTAAATCTCTTATTGTAGCTAGGGTTTTGTCTACTAAAGCTCTTCTAGAGGCAGCATATATCATGCTTCTATCCATGGGTAAAAGCCCCTCATAGAAATATTAGATTAGCAACTGGTCACTGATCTAGTGAGAGGATAGCTTGCACATAACTTCTTGAATCTCTCCCAATACTCATGCAGAGTTTCTCTTGATAACTGCCTTATGCTATATATTTTCTTCCTAGTGGCAGTAACTCTGGAAGTAGGGAAAAAACTTCTCTAAAAATAACCTCTTCATATCATTCCATCATGTTATGGCAGCTGACTACAAGTAATACAGCCAATCCTTGACTGCTCCATTTAATGAGAAAGGAAAGGCTCTCAATTTGATGTATTCTTTAGGAATGCCTTATGGTTTCATGGTGGAGCATACCACATAGAACTCCTTCAAGTGCTTGTGGAGGTCCTCACCTGCAAGTCCATGAAACTTTGGCAGCAAGTGTATTAGTCCAAATTTTAATTCAAAATCAACATTTAAATTAGGATATTGAATGCACAAAGGTTGGTAATTCACATCTGGTGCAGCTAGTTCCTTAAGAGTCCTATTATCCATATTATCAGCCATGTTTGCAGTATTATTTGTATTCTCATGTTCAGTTTCAGTATTATCAGCCATAGTTGCAGTGTTACTTATATTCTTAGGTTCAGTTTCAATTTCAAAAATTATTTTTTCACTATGCTTACAAGCTCTATTAAGTGTATGCAAGGTCCTCTCAATATTGGGGTCAATGTCAAGCAAATGATTACTAGAAGACCTAGTCATACAATATACAAAAGTCTAGGAACAAAAAATATGCAAAATGAACTATACAATACTAAAATTCTACCAAAATAACACTAGTTACCCTATCTACACAATTTTAAAAATTATGGGACCACCACAAGGTGAAAACTACTCAAAATTAGTACCTAAAAATGTAATAAAAAAACTTCAAAAATTAGAAAAGTAGTCTAAACGGTGGAATTTGGCTGAGATATGGTGGACCTACAGTGAGCCTTATAGAACACACCATTTTCCTTCAACTAACAAATTTTTTAGGCTCATCTAAAATTGTTTGTCCATACAAAAATATAAAAAAATACCCTAATTCTACTGAAAACTACCAAAACAAAGTAGACAAGGGTATTAGGGTTAGAAAAGTTCTTGATATAATCAAATAGCATCCAATAAGGTCCTCTACTTGCCTACCAAAATGTAGCTCAATTAGAGATGGGTTGGGTTGTACACTTGTTCTTGCACTTGGAGACCACAATGAAGTTGAAAACTACTTAAAACAAGGAAAATAGGGGTTAGTGAAGGGTTAGTAGTTAACTATACTCCTAATATGATTGATTAAACTCAGAATGATCCCCAGCAACGGTGCCAAAATTTGATAGCTAACGAGACTATCAAATTATATCAATTTGTGAGCCGATTCACCAAATTACTTGTTGTATAAGGCACAACCAGGTCGAGTCCTTGGATCACTCTAATTAAGCAATCAAATTAAGAAGTTAACAAAGGGGGGGAAGTTACAGAATTAATTAAACAAAAGTAATTAAAAACTATACACAGAATTAAGTAAACAACCAATCTAAGGAAATCAACAAATCTTGAATTTCATTCATCATTGATCACTAAGAATCCATTCAATTGCTATTCAGATTCTTGGTCTTAGATCACATCAAGAATCCTTAAGATGGTCCATGAATTCTCTACTAGATAAGCATTTTGAATTTAATTAATCAGGGTTAAATGAATTAAGCACTCATCTAATCCTAAATTAACCTAAAACCCATAATTCAACCAAGCTTAACAATCCATTAAACACCTTTGATGCATTATTTAGTCTCTGTAATCCTCATTAAACATGTTGCAATTATGCAATTATAAAATCAACATTGGCGCCGTTGCCGAGGACTTGATTTGAAGAAAAAATTTATTGTGTAAATATTTTGTATAGATATATATTTATATTTTTTTCCTGTGTATCTTATATATATATATTCTATTCTTTTAATTTTTTTTCTTTGTACTTACTAACGTACTAACTTAGTGGGGAAAACTCTCCCTTATCCCTCTATAATCTTCAATCATTATGAAATAATCTTTCTTCTTTTCTTCTTTCTCGCTGAAGCAAAAAATCGACTTGCCGATTCTCCAATTTTCATGTTTTAAATTTACTTTCTGTACTTTATTTTATGTAATTTACTTTCGCACTTTATTTTCGTACTTTACATTTCGCACTTTATTTTTTGTACTTTATTTTCTGTATTTTACTTTTTGTATTTTATTTCAAACTTTCTAACTTACTAGCCTACTAACCTTTTAATTTTCTTGCTTACTAACTTACTAACTATCTAACTCTCTTACTAACTTTCTAACATTTTACTTTACTTGCTTCTAATAGTTTAATTTACCTACTTCTAACATTTTAATTTACTTGTTACTAACTTTTTAATTTATCAACTTACTAACTTTTTAATTTATCAGCTTATTAACTTATTTGGTGGTTGGTTTATACCATACCCTTGTGACTATTTATTTGGTGGTTGGTTTATACCATATTCTTATTAATATTTAATGGCAGGTTTACTGCCTATTTGTTAATATTATTATTTTTTTATCATGGCAGGTTTACCGCCTACTTGTTAATATTTTTTTATGGAAGGTTGAGCTCTGTATTTTTATTTTATTTTATTCTTCTTATTTCTTCTTCTCTTTTGTCATATGTAGTTAAATTCGTGTGTTTCCAGGGCAAAGATGTAACTTGATTCAATCGACATGCATTAAGATTGAAATTTTAATCAATTTCTTTTTTATTCAATTTGAGTGCTTATTATGATTCTTAATGCTTTTATGAATTGGTCACTCATAAATTGATCTAGTGAGGTGTATGTAGAATCGGAAGGTTTGCATATGACTTAGACCATAAATAATAAGTGTTATGATTTATAATCATCTAGGAATGGAGGTTATAAGTTGTGCGGGAGAATTGTGGTATTTTCCATGAGAATCCATAGAGTAAAAGTCATGCCTTTAAGAGTTAAGGTTTAGACTAAGGAATTGAGTTTTAATTAATTACTGGATTCTCCCCATTAATTGAATGATTAAAAATTAATTAGAATGAAGGTCCCAAAGCTACTCTATTGTCTATGATAGATTATTGAATCAAGTGAAGTCAGATCCCTAGTGTTTTAATTTCATGTGTTTACATCCTTAATGTGTTTTGCGTTCATGTGCTTTGTTGTCTCTTTTCCCTCTTAATTTCATGTGTTTTAGTTTTTTTTCCCTCTTAATCGTCAACTTTATTACTTTGACAATTTGGTGCACTTGTCGATTTTCTCAACAAGTTTTTGCAAACCTATGTTGATACGATGGATTTTGTTGCTTCAAGAATTTAACATCACAATAAAAGATAAGAAAGAAGGTGAAAATATTGTTACAAATCATTTTTTCATACTTATAATAGGCTCACCTTTTGATATAACACCTATCAATGATTATTTTCTACATGAATTTTTATTTCTGTCAATTCCATGCCTTAGTTTGCTAATATTGTCAATTTTCTTGTAACAAGCGATGTCGTTCTTCGGGGATGGTTTTCGTAAATAGAGAATTTAAAATATTCTTCATTAAGAATGGACTGAGTAAGGAGTCATTAGATGATATCTTATTTACTCTTGAGATGCATTCTTATAGAGTTGTGCATTGTAAACTTATTAATTTATGGAATCTCTTCAGGGATGAGCAAGAGCGTTACAGTCTTGGGAATCTGACTCAACAAGACCCTGTTTACCAATTTATAGGAAAATTAGATGGGAAGCTTATCCTCGACTCATAGAAGGCGTTTAAGCCGTTACTGGACAGAAAAGCAGAGGAAGATGTGAGCCATAATCATAACAACATGTATATATTATCTTGTACATCTTCAAAAAAAAGAGGAAAAAAAAATAAAAAAAAAAGAAAAGAAAAGAAAAGAAAAAAGGAGGGCGAAACTTCGTTTGTACTTGGTCTTTAATTATATTAGGAGTCTCTGCCAGTGGCAGACCCGTTATTGACTTGGGTAGACCTTCGCATACTAGCCCGTAAATAAGATAGAAGCGTCCCATGTTTGCATTCTTGCGTGACAATGCCTCTGAGCTGGATCTTGTGATTTAATGCCATGGGCTCTCCAGCGACCTCTCACTGGCTGTGGTCGTTGGTGGTAGTTGTCAGATTTACACACTTTAATTAGTTGCGTCGTAACTCAATCCAAAATATCCCATAAATGGGAAGGAGAAAAATTCCCAGATTGGTTGAGCTGTCTTGGTATTTCTACCTGGCGACACACAGTATAAAGATAATGTCACCAATTCCCTGTACATAAAGGTATGGCATCATTTATTATTATAATTTTATTTTTGTATGATTTTGTTGTATTTTAGTTTTGGACAGACGATCCTTTGGATGGGATCCTTCAGGGGTTTCTAGACTTCTTTACCGTGATGGTTTTGTTGAAGTAAATAAAAAATAAAAAAATAAAAAAAAATTGTGTTTCTTAATTTTAAACTTTTCTGACAACAGCCAACCTACCCATATAGGTGCTATCATTACCTTTTTCCATTCTCTTCCCTATTTAAACATTTCATTTTCTTCACTTTCCTCTAACTCATAATCATTCAAAGGGAGTGTGAGTGTAGAAATGGAGGGATCTTCTTCCTCTGTTCATAGACTTACAAATATCTATGTATTTTGTAGGTCAAGTTATGGGAAGGGTTTAGAGTATGTAAACGCAGCAAGCACTCTTGGTCAAACACTTGCTACGAGAAAAATTCATATAGTATATAGGAAAGGTAGCATTGGGTTAATGAGGGCTGTATCACTCTCTGCACATATAGGAGGCAGTCAGGTTTTAGGTATCATTCTTGGACCTTTAACTCAAAAGAACATCACTGGAAAAATAATTGAGGTGGAACTTCAGGTATCATCTATGCATGGACAAATAAGGACAATGCTTAAAAACTCTGATGTATTTATTGCCTTACCGGGTGATTTTGGTACTTTGAAAGAAGTTTTTCAAATTATCTCTTGGGCCCAACAAACATCTACTATAAACTCATAGGTTTATTGAATGTTAATAATTTCTTTGATCTTTTGTTATTTTTTCTTAACCATGCTGTGGAACAGAAATTTATCACACATTTGGCAAGACGACTCCTTATTTCTGCTTCCACTGTTGATGAGTTGATTGATAAATTAGAAGCTTTTGTTTATGAACCTGACCCAGTAACAGCTCAGATAGATTAGTCAGAAGGAAGCGGTGAGGGAAGCAGTATGAAAAGCAAGCCAGATCAGACACTCCAACTATTTAAATAATTACAAGCTTTAGTTTTATTTATCATACTTTGTTTTTGTTTAAATTTGTGTAAAGTTTTTCTTTTCAGTAATTGCAGCAACAAGTAATATCTTCTATCCTTTACCTAATTATATTTTGACATTGAGGACAATATTGTGATCTGGTTGGGGGAAATGATAGTTGTGTAAAAAAAAGAAAAACTAAAAAAAAATTTAAGAAGTGTGTATTAATATGTTCATTGTGTTTATATGTTTGTCAATAACTTACTAATAGAAAAACTAATTAAGGATGGCAGAGTAAAGTGTAAATTATTTACTCTTGAGACACAACAAAATTGATGGCAAAGTAAGGAGTAATTAGGTAGAACTATGTTGTGTGGAAGTAGCAATTCAAATTTAGGAAAATTTGTATGATTGAGTAAAGTGTCTTCTTTCTTAAAAATCATATGCTTCGTTATGGATGTTAAATTGGTGAACTGAGAATGATAGAAATATACCTTGTGAGATTTTGAGCCTATTGATAAATGGATTGAATATTTGTATCATTCTCTTCTTTCTTGTGTGATTTTCACTCATGGAATTGTTACTCTAGAACTTGCTTTGATTCTTTTTGAGACTACATTTTCACATGCATACATAAATATGATTAATACATTTTTTTTGAAATAGCTACTTTAACCAAATAGCCAAGAATGACTAGCGCACAAATAACCAGCCTTGCTCAGCAGCATATTGTCACAATATGATATCAAGCACTCTTATGGCTTCTTGAAAATTTTCTAATTCCTGTCAACGTAAAGCATTGGAAATTGCCTATTTCCCCTTGCTTAACCCCTTTGAGCTTATTTGATCATTCTTTGTTTCGAACTCATTATGCGCCTTAAATAAAAAATCATGTTCTTACCTGACCTTAGGGAATAAGAGAACATTAGCTTTGTCATCGGATGAGTTCTTGAACAAGTATGAGGGTGTATGTGCAAAATGGTTGAAAAAAATGTTTCATTAAAGAATGTATATATTATGTTTATCTTCAAAAATCAAAACAAAAAAATGAAAAAAAAAACAAATTTGTAAAAAAGGACTAACAAGGCAATAAAGGAAAGGAAAAAAATATATAAAGGGAATTTGTATTAGGTGGAGTTAGGATGAACTTTCATGCTTGTTAATTGGACTCAGCTCTCACGCTCTTTTATTTTCTTTGGTATTTAACTTGTTATATCCATATTACCTCTTCCTTTACCTTGACCCTATTACAAACCTTAATAAAATCCTCTTGATTTTTGTGTGCATGTGTTCTGAGTAGTGGAGAAATAGAAGATAAGCAAGCTTATGGTAGTGCAATTTTTATGAGTAGAATTGAGTGAAATACCTACCTTTTAAACACTTGAGGGATTGAGAGTGAATCTTATGAGAATCTATCATTCTTGACTCATGTTTTTCAATTGAAATTTCCTTACTTGTCGGTTTGAGATGTGAAGGAATATTACCTTATAAATGTTTTGATCCCTTGAATGATTGGTTGCTCTTCATTCTTAAATATTATTAGAAATTGAGTCTTTTAGAGTGTTTAGCTTTTGAGTCTATGTCATTTTTTTCCTAGGGGTCTTGAGTGTTTTGTCCAGGAGTGCAAAAAGTTAAGTGTGAGAAAATTTGATAATTACATATTTGATACATTAATAAACCCTCATTTTTAGTCATTTATACTCTCCATATACTTAATTGATTGAGCTTTGTTATGTTTTGTAAGTTTGGACTCAAATTGGACTTAATTGATTTTTTCAGCATGATTTATGTCTTACACTGTTTCTGTATTTTTGCCATATCTTGAGTTCTAAATGTTTAATAATTATGTATTTTACCTTATAGGAAATATAAGAGAGAGCTCTACAACTTTCATGAATAACACAAGTAATCAGAACACAGGTTTTGTGATTAGAACTTGAATAGTATACAGTAATCAGAGCATAACTCGGGTTGTAAGATCTGGATTGGGCTGAAATTTCAGTATCTGCAAGTTAAGACCTATATCTACAACTTTCATGAGAACACAAGACTTAATTCAGACTTCTGGGAGGTCATATTGGGCTTGGAAGTCAGAACAAAGGAGCTGTAACTAGGCCTAAACACTGTGTAGTAATTGGGACATATCTCGGGCTGTAGGTGGCCTTTTGAGGTTATTCTAGCAGCATTTGAAAGCTAAGACAAAATTCTACAACTTTCATAAAGACCATATTTCAATATTCTGACGCATTCAATGACTTCAGAGCTGAATGATTTTGGAGATAAAGAATCTTATTAATTTTTCGCTCATCAAAAGTCATTTGACATTTTTCACTCATTTTCCATTCATCCACTCTCATGAATCAACCCCCTTGTCATTTTGTATCCATAATCCTCTATAAAAGGGAGCATTGGCTGATTATTTGAAGAGTGTTGGTCTTAGAGACCAAGATCATGCTATTGTGTTGTTTATTTATCTTGTTGTAGTTTTCTTTTATTCTAGATTGAAGTTATGTTCTTCTTCTTCTTCTTCTTCTCTCTTTCTTTCTTCTTGTCTATGAGTAACTAATTTTCATCTTACTTGGGTGAAAGGGTGAAGCTTTTGGTAATAAGTTAAGGTTAAATTAATTTTTTTCTTGTGCTTAAATGATATATTTTCAAGTGGTCATTATACGTGTTGTATTTTGTTTTCAATCAATTTAGAAACTCTCCTCGTAAAGTGGAGATCTTGATTTGTTGTAGACAAGATATTAGCACAATGAATGCTTGAGCCTATTTATAAGTGGTGATGTTAATAGATGATTAAAAGAATCATAATATAATTACGTATATATTTTTTAATGAACTTTGAATGTTGTATTTTTTGATTGGAACCTCTATTATGTGTGGATTCTAATTGAGTTATAAAAATAATTAATCTTGTCCTTAATTTATTTACCAAGAGTAAATCTCCTAACCCAAGTAAGTTTTTTTATTTACGACTAAGTTTTATCACTTTTATTGTTGTGACAAAATATTTGCTTTACGTCAAAGAATTTTTCTTCATCAATTCCTTGTGGATAGACCTCGAACTCCCAAGAATTTATTACTTGAAACAATCTGTACTTGGGTTTGTAACTTTTAATCTGCATTAAACATCCAAATCAAATTATGTAATTCAATCCAAATTTAATAAAATCAAAAGAGGTAAAAGAGAAACTTGATTAACAAGTAAAAGAGAAGCTTGATTAACAATTAAATGTAAAACAATCAAAACAAGATATCAGAATTAAACATCAAGATTGTCAATTCTTAAGATTGATTAAAAAGGGTCTAGCCCTCCATGGATGGAAGGGCAGAAAAATAGAAAAGAAAGAAACCTAGAGAGAAGGGAGAGGAAGAAAGATGAAGAGAGAAAGTGCAAACAAGAGCAGCTCAGAGAAAATTAGGGTTGGATTCATGGTTGCTGTTGCTGCTTAATGACTATCTATAAAATTAAAAATCCAAGTTTTTCCTTAGCTTAAGGTTAATCCTCTTCCTCTTAGCTTTAATTAGACACATATTTTGCCTAATTTTGGCTTAGGATGAGAGAATTATGCCCAGAATATTCTTAACAACTCTCTACACCCGTCAGCTGACTTCAAAGGGTGAAAATACCACCAAAATGTCATAATTTTGATAATTGGTCTTTTTAAGAGTTGAAAATCTATGTCTAAGATTTCCAATGGCACCATTCTTAGCTCCATATGACTCCTACAGCCCAAATTATGACCCAATCTCTACATATTATCTAGGTTCCAACGACAGCTTCTCTGTTCTGATATTCAGACTCAATTTGACCCACTAAACATTCGATTCAGCTTTTGATCTTTTAATCAAAGTTGTAGAGATTTATCTCATCTTTCCTAAAAGATAAATTCATAATTTTTAGATGTCTAGAACTCAAGTTATGCCCAAAATACAGAAATAATGTAAAATTCTTAATAATGCTAAAAAATATAATTAAATCCAATTTGAACCCAAACTTATAAAATGTGGTCATGATCAATCAATTAAGCACATAAGAGATCTAAGACTAAATATGAGGGTTACCTAATTTATGAAAATTATGATTATCACAAAGCGCCTTACTACTTGTTTCATCGGTCGATACCTTAGCTTCAAAGGCAATCTGTGCTCGACCAAGTCACGACCTAATCCCAACATTTCATAGTAATCCCATGCAAAGCAATCTCGGAATTCTTTTATCAAATCAATAAGTGCCTCCCTGAAATCTATAAGAAGTAATGACTTTTTTACCAGATTGTTATTAGTTGCAAAACTATTTACCAAAATGCCACTTTTTTAAACTATTTATCAAAATGCCACGTTTTTTTAACTATTTACCAAAATGCTATTCTTTTGAAACTATATACCAAACTGCCACCCTTTTGTCCAACGTGACATTTTTTAATAATTTCTGGTCCACGTATGATGTGCCAAATAGGGTGAGAGAATTATATCTAGGTTGATGGCATCTTGTACACATTTGTCCTAGTCTTGCTTCATGCCCATCCATCTCATTCCTGAGTCGGGTTGATTTTGGTCGACCTTTATATCTAAGCAATACATGATCAAGCACCAAAGTTATGTCAGGACTTGCAGGCCACCATGGTTCAGCCCGAACTAGTTCAAATTCAACCTCGTAAGCTCTGTAAATGCTCTCCATCCTGTAAACCCTATGCACATATCGGAATAAGTCAATTGCCACAGAAGCACATGCAATAATCGCATGAGAGCATGGAAAATGCAATGCTTGAAACACCCCACAGTCACATCGACCTTCTCGTAGGTTTAAAGTATAAAAAACTCCACTATGTTGTGTTACAGGGTTAAAAGCCTCTTCAACCATGAACTTGGTGTGAGCTCGCCTTTGCCATGTTGATTCTCCAGTGCTTCAATAAATCATCACTTCATTCCTGCCCATCTATCATAACTTTCGCATTCGCCTCATCTTTTTGGTTGACAAAGTATTCTACCAATTTGGTATATGTCAATTGAACCAATGCATTTATAGGTAGATTTCTGCTACACTTCAACATTTCGTTGATGCACTCTGACAAATTGGTAGTCATATGACCGAATCTGCGGCCACCATCATATGCCAAACTCCATTTTTCTTTTGGAATCACATTAATCCAATTTGCCATCTTGGTAGTAGCTATCAACTTCTCTAGCCTAACATCAAACTTGATTATAATTGGTTCATACCCTGATACAACAAATGGATTAAGTTAGTATTAGGAACTAACTGTTAGTATACTAAATTATAATACAAGTTGAAAATTTTAAATACATGTGTTAATCAAATATATTTTCTGCTCCTTATTCTGGAATCTGGAGTTAAAATTGGAACCAATGTGCCATTTGTAGTAGACATGAAACGTATTCGGTGGCTGCTATCCAAGATTTTCATTTGCCACTGATTGTAAGATGCCTCGATGTCGATCAGATATCAAGCACAAGCCCTCTTATTATGTGACATGTTCCCGAAGGTGGGCTAGGAACTAACTCCAAGCATCCATTGTCTCCCTTTCCGCAATGGCAAATGCAATTAGCAGAGGTTTACTATCTCTATCTTGGGTTGTTGCAATCAACAACTTATGATGGTATTTGTCATACAAATGAGTAGCGTCAATCTGAACAATGGGCTTGCAATATCGAAAGCCAGCAACACATGGTCTCAATGTCCAGAATAACTGAGAAAACACTATTTTTGAACAATCAAGTCAGTTATGCACAAAACATTCCTTGTCTTACAACTTCACCACTATGCCTTCCATGTCTCTTCTCATGGCCAATAACCATCTGGGCAATACTTCATAAGATTGTTGGGAATTTTTGCGGATCATCATGCAGCGGAAAATAGGGATTCCCACCGAGGATCCATGCGAAAAAGTCATAATCCAAGTTTTTAAAAGATTTACCTCTTGAAGCGTGAATCACCAACACCGTAATAGAAACGATGTCTCTGCGGTATCCACATGAATAGACTCACGAACGTCCAACGTCTGCAAAGAGGAGCCTCACGTCTCTCACACAGTGCTAGCAGCGAAGAGAAGAGAAGAAACTTGTCGCTCACTCACTCACTTTTCTGTAGGTGCGGCTAGGGTTCAGAAATTGTGTGTATCTTAGCAGCCCCTTAGCAGTACTATTTATAATAGTGACTACCTTAAGTGAGTATGAGCAGCAGCAAGGTAAGCTGTGCAACCCTAGACCCATCTGTTATGAGTCTGGCCCATATTTGAATCCGAGTCCAACTTGGATCCATTGCTCCAATTTTAGTCTGCTCTACGTGTGTGACCCTGCAGGTTCTTATTACGTTGGCAGTAATATTAAAATTTCATTTTTAATATTACAAGCAGTGAGCGGTATCTAGCAACACATCGCTGCTACCCAAGTAATAAGAATGTCAGTGATTTGACATAACCTTTCCGTGACCAATGTTTCCGTGTTGTTTAGTCCCTTTGTCAAGATATCTAGATTGAACACAAGGCATGGAATGCGTCACCCTTGTATAGTCCAATCATTGATTTCCTGATACTCGAGTAGACTTTGTAACAACAAATGAGATCAATATCTCATATTGACTCATTTGAGCATGGCCATGCATTTCGCAGTCTCACTCAATCAGGGGGCCCGAAGATATCGCTCCTGTTATGTAGGAGTGACAAATCCCATCTAGGTCACTCACATCCCTCTGCATGATTCGTGGTATGTCCAATAACCAAATTTATAATCACCTTGTTACAGATGACGTTTGATGGCATTAAAACACATAACTCCTCATGTAGGAATCGTAGTGATTTCAGGTCAAAGGACCACAAACACCATTGTCACTATGAGAATTGCTTATGACACTCACGTAACGATCCATGTAGCGTTCTCATGTTGGGTTAGTCTAGTACATCATTACTCTAATATGTACCTATGTGAAGACTTGATATCTCATATCCATGACCGTGAGATATGGTCATCAGTCTATGCACATACTAGTCTCAATGTATTATTGTTGTCCTAATTAACAATAATACTTGACTAGGGACATTTAAGAATAGTGTTGTAACAAAAAAAAAGGATCTCATAATCAAGTCATCCACTTGATGTCCTATGGCATCAAACTTACTATTCTAAGGACTTTATTATGTTTATAAAAAAAGAACACAATAAATGAAATGCCTCATATATAAAAAAAACATAATAGAATGTATGTAAATACAGAAAATGTATTGGCCTCTAGGGCATACACCAACAATCTCCCACTTGCACTAGAGCCAATCAGGCATATATCTAATGCCTAAAGACCTAGTGTGACCCTCATGCTTCTGCTGTGCAAGAGGCTTCGTCAGTGGATCAGCAATGTTATCATCTGTTAGTACTCTGCACATCTTCACATCTCCTCTATCGATGATCTCTCGAATGAGATGAAAGCGCCTAAGTGTATGTTTAGATCGCTGGTGAGATCTAGGCTCCTTAGCTTGTGCAATGGCTCCATTATTATCACAATAGAGGTCCACTGGGTCCACAATGCTAGGAATAGTGCCAAGTTCAGTAATGAACTTCCTGATCCAAACGGCCTCCTTTGCTGCATTGGAGGCAGCAATATACTCAGCCTCTGTGGTAGAATCGGCGACTGTCTCTTGCTTTGAACTCTTCCAGCTCACAGCCCCACCATTTAGGCAAAAAACATAACCCGATTGCGATCTGGAGTCGTCCTTATCGGTTTGGAAGCTAGCATCAGTGTAACCTTTTACAACTAGCTCTTCCTCGCCTCCATATACCAAGAATGAATCCTTAGTCCTTCTCAAGTACTTAAGGATGTTCTTGATAGCAGTCCAGTGACTCTCACCATGATCAGGCTGGTACCTACTCGTCATGCTCAAAGTATATGAGATGTCTGGTCGAGTACATAACATGGCATACATGATAGAACCAATTGCAGATGCATATGGAATCTTGCTCATGCGATCCCTCTCATCCTGGGTGGAAGGGGATTGAGCCTTAGATAGGCTTACACCATGTGACAAAGGCAAGAGTCCTTTCTTGGATTCATGCATGTTAAATCGTCTTAACACTTTGTCTATGTATGTACTCTAACTTAGGCCAAGCAGTCTTAGCGATCTATCTCTATAGATCCTGATACCTAATACATAGGTGGCTTCGCCCAAGTCCTTCATAGAGAAGCAGTTCCCTAACTAAGTCTTTACGGACTGTAAGGTAGGGATGTCATTTCCAATAAGTAGTATGTCATCTACATACAATACCAGAAAGACAATAGTGCTCCCACTAACCTTCTTGTAGACACAAGATTCTTCTTCATTTTTGATGAAACCAAACTATTTTATTGTATCATCAAAATGAAGATTCCAGCTTCTAGAAGTTTGCTTCAATCCATAAATAGATCGTTGCAACTTGCATACTTTTCTAGCATCCTCTGGAGTGGCAAAACCCTCAGGTTGTGTCATGTACACATCTTCGAGAAGATTTTCATTAAGGAAAGCAGTTTTGACATCCATTTTCCAGATTTCATAATCATGGTATGCTGCAACAGCAAGCAAGATCCGAACGGATTTAAGCATAAAGAAGCGGGGAAAAAGTCTCATCATAGTCTACACCATGAATTTGTTTGAAACCTTTAGCCACCAATCGCGCCTTAAAGGTATGCACATTACCATCCATGTCAGTTTTCTTCTTGAAAACCCACTTGCACCCAATGGGTTTTACCCCTTCAGGTGGGTCAACCAAGGTCCATACCTGGTTGGCATATATAGAATCCATTTTAGATCTCATGGCCTCAAGCCATTTCTCAGATTTTGGGCCAATAATGGCTTCCTGGTAAGTCACAGTCTCATCTTGATCCATGAGCAATACGTCACCTTGTTGGGTCATGAGAAATCCATATATCTCTGGTTGATGATGTATCATGTTAGACCTATGCAGGTCTTGTGCTACTAGAGCAGGTTGCTGTTCCACAACATTTTGTGGAGGCTGCTCTATTTCCACCATTGGTTCATTGCTACTTTGTGAAACTTGAACTTCTTCAAGTTCTACTTTTCTCCCATTGGTTCCTTTGGAGATAAACTCCCTTTCTAGAAACACAGCTGTCCGTGTGACAAACACTTTGACCTCAGTAGGATTATAGAAAAAATATCCCTTGGTTTCCTTTGGATACCCCACAAAGAAGCATTTATCTGATTTAGGTCCAAGCTTATCAAAAACTTGACGTTTCACATAAGCTTCGCTGTCCCAAATCTTTATGAAAGACATACTGGGCCGTCTCCCAGTCCATATCTCATATGGTGTCTTTTGAACCATCTTAGATGGAACACGGTTAAGTGTGAAAGCTGCTGTTAACAGAGCATGTCCCCAGAAGGAGCCTGGAAGGTTTGCATGACTCATTATGGATCAGACCATGTCCAACAAGGTCCGGTTCCTCCTTTCAGAGACACCATTCCATTGTGGTGTTCTTGGTGGAGTGAGTTGAGATATTATCCCACACTCTTTCAGATGATCATCAAACTGTTGGCTCAAGTATTCTCCTCCTCGATCTGATCAAAGGATTTTAATACTCTTGCCAAGTTGGTTTTGTACTTCATTCTTGAACTCCTTGAACTTTTCAAAGGATTCTAATTTGTGCTTCATAAGATATACAAATTCATATCTACTGAAATCATCAGTAAATGTAATGAAGTATTGAAAACCGCCTCTAGCTAGTGGGTTTAGTGGCCCACATACATCACTATGTATAAGGCCTAAAAGATCACTAGTTCTTTCACCTTGTCTAGTGAATGGGGCCTTTGTCATCTTCCCCAATAAACAAGATTCATATGTCTCATATGAATCGAAATCAAACGAGTCCAAGAATTCATCTTTATGGAGTTTGGAGATGCGTTTCTCATTTATGTGGCCCAAACGATAATGCCAGAGAAAAGTTGGGTTCAAATCGTTTAATTTAAACCTCTTTGTATTTATGTTATAGATGGGCGTTTTGAGATCAAGTACATAAAGTCCATTACTCAATTGTGCACTGCCATAAAAAATATCATTCATATAAATGGAACAACACTTGTCATTTATAATAAAATAAAAACCTTTCTTGTCCAAACAAGAAACAGAAATGATATTTCTACTAATAGCAGGTACAAAATAGCAGTTCTCTAACTCTATTACAAGCCCAGTGGGCAAAGATAATAAATAAGTCCCTACAGCTAATGCAGCAACCTTTGCTCCATTTCCTACTCGTAGGTCGACTTCGCCCTTCATCAATGGTCTACTGCTCTTTAGATCCTGCACATTTACACAAATGTGAGATCCACATCCAGTATCTAATACCTATGATGCAGAAGTAGATAAATTGACTTCAATAACAAAAATACCTGAAGTGGAAGTCTCACTTCCCTTCTTCTTTTGAGCTCCTCCAGGAACTTGGCATAATTCCTCTTCAAATGTCCGGTCTGACCACAATGGAAGCATGTACCTTCCTTAGCCACTCCACCCACTAGTTTCAAGCCAGAAGTGCTGGGCTTGGACTTATCCTTACCCTTGCCCTTCCAATTGTCCTTGGGCTTTTTCTGCTGTTTCTTGCCCTTATTCTTTTGGACCATCATTATGGCCTTCCCTTTGCCTTTGTTAATGTTCTGCTCAGTAGTTCTCAACATGCCTAGCAGCTCTGGTAGTGATTTGTCAATCTTATTCATGTTGTAGTTCATGACAAATTGACTAAAACTTTCCAGCAACGATTGCAGGACTAAGTTAGTGGCCAACTCTTGGCCCAAAGGAATACCGAGTCTCTCTAGGTTTTCAATGTACCCAATCATCTTGAGTACATGAGCATCAATAGGGCTTCCTTCTACTAGCTTACACTGAAACAGTGCTTTAGAGACCTCGAATCTCTTATGCTTGGCCTGCTCTTAATAGAGCTTCTTAAGGTGTACGATCATATCGTATGCATCCATGTTCTTATGTTGCTTTTGGAGCTCAGAGTTCATGGTGGCCAGCATTAGACATCCAATGTCCAAGGCATCATCTTGATGCTTCTTATAAGCATCTCTTTCAGTTCTAGGGGCATTAGCAAAGCAGGTGGCTCAGAATAGTTGTTCCAAAACATACAGCTTTTTCTTTTGCTTGAGGACAATCCACAAATTCCTGTACCAGTCTAGAAAATTTGTTCCAGACAACTTGTCCTTCTCAAGGACAGATCGCAATGATAAATTACCCGATGTGTTTGTTGCCATGGTAATCTATTAACAGAAATATGCAAAATATAAGTATCATGCTATAAACATATTTAATGAGGTCTTTTAATTAAATATGCCTCCCACTATTTTATTCAAGTCAATGACCCTCAGCATTGACTCGAAAAATGCCATCGTAAGATTTCCTAGTGGGCCAAGATCCATATTTCACCTAGCTTTGAGTCAGCTTTGGCTAATCACCCAAAATTCAGTTATTTAGGTAGGAAACACTTTCCAATTACATCACATGTAACTCTTGGATAGTTAGGTGAATAACACTTATTCAAGTCCATCTAATGGACCAAAGCCCAACTTCATGCCTCTAAGCCTTCAATCCTATTGAAATGGCTTAGTTAAGTCAGACCCAATGGTTGGCAGTTGGATATTACCTTTATCCCATCGCGTCTTACTAATATAGATAAAGGCATCCTGCTTTGGCAGACCTGCACTTGATCGATACTAGTCTTGACGTGTGCCACACATTGGAAGGCATTACATAATGACTTAATATTTGCTTTGAGGGAATTTTTATTATTATTATTACTAGATCTCACTATTTATTAAATTGTTTATCATACCATAAACATTATCCATGCATCTCATACATAAAAGCATATAATAAAAGTGACATGGTTATGGCCCCTAAGAGAGTAGCATTAACTAAGCCAGCTTCACCAAGCATCTCTCATCAACGTCCTCACTTGGTGCCGTCTTCTTGCCTTCACATCATAATTACATTATATAGAAACCTCTTTTACATTCGAGGGGAGTTAGGTGAGAAGAGAATGTATAATCAGAATGTAGAGAGAAAGGCACGACACGTAGGTTGTATTTATTAAAAAAAAACAAAATGCATAAAAAGAGGACTAAGGCCATAACCATGCACCATGCATCACAATAACATATAAACTCATAACAATAATACATTATTATTTTTTACGAGTCATAAAATTGGATATAAAATATCGCATTTTTGAAAAACACCCTACGCAGAGCTAGCACGGGGGTTCCGCTGAATCTCTTGCGCCTCCCTTGAGCCCATGTGCCGTGCGGAACCCTAAGCCCGAACAACATGAACACTTCATGTGCCGCAGGGAACCCTTGCACCGTCGTTCAACACTTAAACCTCAGGCGCCTCGTTGGCGGCTTGACATCAACACTTGATGCTGCTGCCGCAAAACAAGAATAGGGTTTCCAAAACCCCTTGCGCTGCGCCTCTTGTGCAGAAACAAGGATTCCATAACCCCTGTTGCCGCAAGCCAAGAACAAGGTTTCCTAAACCCTTACGCCACGCATTGAGAATAAGGATTCCATAACGCTGTTCGTATCACATACAAACCAGAAAGCTTCACAAAAACATACATCTTAATACAAAACGATTTTCACAGAACGTATGAACATCTTCATGAAGTTTTGAAAACAACATCACAGTTTTGCATACAACATAAGAAACAGAATATGTTTTCGCAAAGGGTTTTATACGGTTTTCAGAAATAACATATTAAAGATCATATCTTTTGTCAAAAACAAGAACAGAAAACATGTTATCTCATGTAAACAAAAACAGAAAATCAAATCATGGTTTCGCAAGACGCTCTGATACCACTATTGGGAATTTTTGTGGATACATCACGCAGCGGAAAACAGGGATTCCCACCGAGGATCCATGCGAAAAAGCCATAATCTGAGTTTTTAAAAGATTTACCTCTTGAAGCGTGAATCACCAACACCGTAATAGAAACAATGTCTTTGCGGTGTCCACATGAACAGACTCACGAATGTCCAACATCCGCAAAGAGGAGCCTAACGTCTCTCACACAATGCTAGCTGCGAAAAGAAGAGAAGAAACATGTCGCTCTCTCACTCACCTTTCTGTAGGTGCGGCTAGGGTTCAGAAATTTTGTGTATCTTAGCAGCCCCTTGCAGTACTATTTATAATAGTGACTGCCTTAAGTGAGTGTGAGCAGCAGCAAGGTAAGCTGTGCAACCCTAGACCCATCTGTTATGAGTCTGGCCCATATTTAAATCTGAGTCCAACTTGGATCCCTTGCTCCAATTTTAGTCTGCTCTATGTGTGTGACCCTGCAGGTTCTTATTACGTTGGCAGTAATATTAAAATTCTATTTTTAATATTACAAGCAGTGAGCGGTATCTAGCAACACATCGCTGCTACTCAAGTAATAAGAATGTCAGTGATTTGACATAACCTTTCTGTGACTAATGTTTCCGTGTTGTTTAGTCCCTTTGTCAAGATATCTAGATTGAACACAAGGCATAGAATGCGTCACCCTTGTATAGTCCAATCATTGGTTTCCTGATACTCGAGTAGACTTTGTAACAACAAATGAGATCAATATCTCATATTGACTCATTTGAGCATGGCCATGCATTTCGCAGTCTCACTCAATCAGGGGGCCCGAAGATATCACTCCTATTATGTAGGAGTGACAAATCCCATCTAGGTCACTCACATCCCTCTGCATGATTTGCGGTATGTCCAATAACCAACTTTATAATCACCTTGTTACAGATGACGTTTGATGACATTAAAACACACAACTTCTCATGTAGGAATCGTGGTGATTTCAGGTCAAATGACCACAAACACCATTGTCACTATGAGAATCGCTTATGACACTCACGTAACGATCCATGTAGCGTTCTCATGGTGGGTCAGTCCAGTACATCATTACTCTAATATGTACCCATGTGAAGACTTGATATCTCATATCCATGACCTGTGAGATATGGTCATCAGTCTATGCACATATTAGTCTCAATGTATTATTGTTGTCCTAATTAACAATAATACTTGACTAGGGACATTTAAGAATAGTGTTGTAACCAAAAAAAAGGATCTCACGATCAAGTCATCCACTTGATGTCCTATGGCATCAAACTTACTATTCTAAGGACTTTATTATGTTTATAAAAAAGAACACAATAAATAAAATACCTCATATATAAAAAAAAGCATAATAAAATGTATGTAAATACAGAAAATGTATTGGCCTCTAGGGCATACACCAACAAAGATTTGTTCCAATCCCCAAAAACCTTCATTATGGCCAATTGTTTTGCCTTCCTGGCTTTTCGATATGAAACTTGGTAATCGAATTGGCTTCTAATCCTTTCAACAATTAAGCATACAAGTGCATCGAGTTTTGATCTAACCATCTCCAAAAAGTAAGAGCAGATCATACGAGAGTCCAACTTGTGATGATCTAATAACTCAGCTGGGTTGACGCAGTTGTGAGGTCAATTACATTTTCTAATCTGACATGCATTCGACCTCTTACTTTGTATGGACCTAACTCTCCAATTATAACCTTTGTCAAATTTAGGGCACTTAGCAGTTAGTCTTCGTGAATCAGAATCTTCAATCTTGTACTGTTGATGCCTGCAAATCGAATAATGTTTGACGTCCAACTTCATGATATTTTTTGATGAAAATTGCAAGCCAACATATAATTCATCGTTTATGCTCCAAGTCCCAAGACTATCTAATTCAGGAAAGTTATCAGGATTACTCAATGCATCCCAATTGATTTGAGAAAACTAAGGGCATGGTGGCACAAACACAGATTTAGGGCCTGAAGGCACAAACATGGATTGAGGGGCAACCAACAATGGAGGGCCTTCTTCTTGTAAATTTTCTTCAATATCAAAGTTTTCTGCCTCTATGTCAGTGTCTAAATCATCTGCTTCAATTACCTGTTCTTCATATTCACTTATGTCCCATACTGTATCTCTGACAAGTTGGTTATCAACTTCAACCATTGCACCACCAATAACAATCATATTGCATGGCTCAACTAGATTAGAAGGACTAGCTTGAGATTCTGTTTCACCACGAGCTTCAACATGCTCTTCATGCCCACTTGTTTCTACCTCAACATACAACTCCATCGAGGCCATGTTTAGAGTTTGACAGAAGCAATCTATCATGTATTTTATATCATCTAATGGAAGACCTATCAATCTCTATGGATTATAGCAATGTGGACATCGATAGACAACCTTTGACACATGCATTTACATGGAGCCTCAACTTTGAATGGATCTTATTTTTCAAGGAATCCAAAGTTATATTGGCTGTGATCATAATAGCCCTAGGAGGAGGACCTTGATACATGAGACCCTCTTCACCATCATATATTGTCCCATTGAAATAAATGTGCACATTAAGGGTTTTTGTCATGTTAATTCCACTTCTGAATAATAACAATTCAACGCATATGTAATCAATTTATACGTGTCAATTACAACAAAATTGCACATCTAACAATGAATTCATACTATTATTTTATGTACAAATAACTTCCTAAGCCCTACTAATTTGAATTAAATTACATTTAGTTAATTAAAACATATCAAGTACTCAAGAAAAAAAATTAGACTATTATTTTATGTACAAATAATTCATACAATTCACACAACGTATCGTATTAGTCACATTATTAATTAGTCAAGCAAAAATTTTTTTGTAAAACCTCTAAATACATATAAAATAGCATAAATATATAATTAACATTAATATAATTTAAAAAAGATAACAAATCATAAACGAAAAAATTCAAACATTATAATAAATACTTATATATAAGGAATAATATCTAAATATGATCAAATAGGAGATCTAGACACCACTTTTAGCAGCAACTGCCAAATGAATTAGGAGATAGAGAGTTTAGAGAGAAGAAATTTGTAAAAAGAGAGTGAGAATTGAGAAAATAATGAGAATGATATGGATAGAGCATAGGGGGAGAATATATAGCCTTGTTGTGCCAAGTAAAAATGACATTTTTGCCCTTATTACGCCAGCCTTGTTGGCATGTTCTTTGTAAAAACTGTTGGGAATTGCGGAAACATCACGCAGCGAAAAACAGGGATTCCCACCGAGGATCCATGCGAAAAAGTCATAATCCGAGTTTTTTTTAAATGATTTACCTCTTGAAGCGTGATCAAAAGGAAGGGCATGAATCACCAACACCGTAATAGAAATGATGTCTCTGTGGTATCCACACGAACAGATTCACGAACGTCCAACGTCCGCAAAGAGAAGCCTCACGTCTCTCACATAGTGCTAGCTGTGAAGAGAAGAGATGAAACCTGTCGCTCTTTCACTCACTTTTTCTGTAGGTGCGGCTAGGGTTCTGAAATGTGTATCTTAGCAGCCCCCTTAGCAATATTATTTATAATAGTGACTGCCTTAAGTGAGTATGAGCAGCAGCATGGAAAGCTGTGCAACCCTAGACCAATCTGTTATGAGTCTGGCCTATATTTGAATCCGAGTCCAACTTGGATCCATTGCTCTAATTTTAGTCTGCTCTATGTGTGTGAACCTGCAGGTTCTTATTACGTTGGCAGTAATATTAAAATCCCATTTTAATATTACAAGCAGAGAGTGGTATCTAGCAACACATCGCTGTTACCCAAGTAATAAGAATGTCAGTGATTTGACATAACCTTTTCGTGACCAAAGTTTCCGTGTCGTTTAGTCCCTTTGTCAAGATATCTAGATTGAACACAAGGCATGGAATGCGTCATCCTTGTATAGTTCAATCTTTCGTTTCCTGATACTCGAGTAGACTTTGTAACAACAAATGAGATCAATATCTCATATTGACTCATTTGAGCATGGCCATGCATTTTGCAGTCTCACTCAATCAGGGCGCCCGAATATATCACTCCTGTTATGTAGGAGTGACAAATCCCATCTAGGGCACTCACATCCCTCTACATGATTCGCGGTATGTCCAATAACCAACTTTATAATCACTTGTTACAGATGATGTTTGATGGCATTAAAACACACAACTCCTCATGTAGGAATCATAGTGAGTTCAGGTCAAAGGACCACAGACACCATTGTCACTATGAGAATCACTTATGACACTCACATAACGATCCATGTAGTGTTCTCATGGTAGGTCAGTCCAGTACATCATTACTCTAATATGTACCCATGTGAAGACTTGATATTTCATATCCATGACCCGTGAGATGTGGTCATCAGTCTATGCACATACTAGTCTCAATGTATTATTGTTGTCCTAATTAACAATAATACTTGACTAGGGACATTTAAGAATAGTGTTGTAACTAAAAGGATCTCATAATCAAGTCATCCACTTGATGTCCTATAGCATCAAACTTACTATTCTAAGGACTTTATTATGTTTATCAAAAAAGAACACAATAAATAAAATGTCTCATATATAAAATAGCATAATAGAATGTATGTAAATACAGAAAATGTATTGGCCTCTAGGGCATACACCAATAAAAACGTCTTCATACTAATATTAATATAAATCTATAACCATAAACTAAGACTAATATGGCAGGGAAGATGTTATATATAGCCCCTATCGCATGGATCCAATCCTTACCTAGCAGCAGATTATAGTTTGCTTTGGATGGCACCACCATGAATAGTGTCTTTCTTTTGATAGATCCTACTTGCACACTTAGCATAACAACTCCTTCAGATGCACAACTCTTTCCATTGAAGTCTAAGATGATGAAATTTGAGCTCTTCAAGTCTTCTGGAGTTTTCCCCAACTTTTTGAAAATCTTATTGGAGATGAGATTGACCATGGCCCCACCATCAATGAGCATATGGTTTATAAGCACACCCTCCACATATGCCTTAATATACAATGGCTTTAGATGATCTCTCATTTCTTCTGTGGGCTTCTAAAATTTAGCTATTTTGCTGAATATTGTGATCATCACTTACTTATGAGCCCATGGTTCTTATAGACTCAACTCTTCTTTGTTTACTAACTCAATCTCTTCCTCAAACTCTGCAGGTAATATGGTGACTAGATTCACCTCAGCTTCCTACCTCTTTGGCATATCTTCATGCTTTTCAATTAACTCTGAGTCTATATAGTCTTCCAATTAGACACCCTCGAAGTCTCTTTCTGCCATTGGATGGAATTGTGGGCCAGCTCTATTTTTACCCTCAATCTTAGCAGTTGCGCTTGTGCGGCCATGAGTCTACTCAGTTAGATTATTGTTGACAAACTCATTATCTAACCTCTTGGTCCTATCGAATCTAGGATTGGCCATCTGTTGTGGCGCTTTCTCTAGCGTTTATTTTCTCCCTTTGCCACCATCATTTTTGTGTACGAGTAAGGGATCAAGAATTCTTATGGGGTCCATAAGAATGAGAGAAACCATCCCTACTCCATATATTGCCCCCTCCTTATACGATGGTCACTTGTTAGGAATAAGGGTAAAGCTTTGGCAATAATCTTTGGTGTTCCTTTTCCACTTGTTAACAAGTATATTTGCTGATGGAACTCTAGTCCTATTATGCAAACTGTAACATCTCGAAAAGTATTTATTTCATTATAAATAATCATTTTATAATATATATGATTTTTAGGAATTTTTGTGGATTTTTCTGAACACGTCGAATATTATAGTATATTTCTCGTTTTACGTGTGCACTGAGCGAAGCCTGGAAAACAAAATATTTTTCCTGAGGTTGGTAAACTTTGGACTGTGGAAACGTTGACGGGAGATCTTACTAAACCCGAGGTTGGACACAGTTTACGAGGTTTACGTTTTATGAGATTTTATCTGATAAATAAAATCACTATATCATAAAATCATCTGATGAATAATAAAATATTATTTTCATCAACTGTAACTTTTATTCACTGGGAAAATAATTATAACAGTGTAATTAATCATCTGTCAGATGTATTTAATCAAGAAGACAAGCTTACTATGCACTTTATTGAGAATTGTGCAAAGCTTCTCAAGGAAGCTTCAAGGAAACTTCTAGGAAGCTTCCTCCAGCCACTATTCACTCTCTCTCCTCCCTCTCATTGTGCAGCACGATTTTGGGGGGAATATCACAATTGCTCCCTCCCATTTTCTCTTATTCATGCTGGTCACTCTTTCCCTCACGCAGCTCTCATTTCTCTTCCTCTCTTCTTCCACCGACACACTCCTTTGTTGAACTTTCAAGCTTCCCTTGCTCAAGCCAAACTTAAACCATTGCTCTTCCCTCTCCATCTTCAAGCTTTCTTCTTGGTGGAGCTCTTCTTTATTCCTCCATTTTCGTGGTTGTCAGCCCAACACCAAAGCTTCAAGCTTTAAGGTAAAAGCTCTCAACTTTCTTCTCCTTTCTCCCCATTTTCGTGTTCCATGGTCACATTGGTGACTATGGATGCCATTTCCACTCTTTGATCTTGATTTTTGTGGATTTGAACACCAAGGTTTCTATGGTGGTGAAGCACGAATTTCCTAAGCAAAAAGGAGCTTGCTTTTCCTTGTTCTTCACTAAGGTAAGAGGAAGATTATTCTTTTCAACCTGTTTTGGTAGTGAGAAACTCTTTGTTTGTGATTGATTGTGAGAAAATCCTATTGATGGTTATTCTTTGTTTGCATGTTGTTTATAATATGTTGTGCTATTAGATTGTTGTTTGTGTATATTGATGTATTTGAATGGAATGGAATGCATGACATGGAAGAAAATGATGTCGGATTGATTCTCGGATGGCCACGGCTTTGAGGCCAAAATTTAGGGATTTTTTGTGAACAATTGTAACAAATAGAATTTCTGACCATTTAGTACAATGTTAATATCCGTCGAATTTGATCTTCTGACCATATTCGTCGAATTTGATCTTCTGACCATATCCGTCGAACTTGATCTTCTGACATTTAGTACAATGTTAATATCCGTCGAATATGATCTTCTGACCATATCCGTCGAACTTGATCTTCTAACCATTTAGTACAATGTCAATATCCATCGAGTTAGGATGTCAATATCCATCGAGTTAGAATGTCAATATCAGTCGAGTTAGAATTTCTTACCATTTAGTAGAGAAACTTCTCCAATGTCAATATCCGTCAAATTAGAACTTCTAACCCCTTAGCACTTTCGTCGGTTCAACACTTGGAAGATCTCTCCAATGTCAACACCCATCCATCGAATTAGGATTTCTGCTGACCTTCTAGTATGTTCGACAGTTTTTGATCTTCGTTCGACAGAACCTTCATTTGACAGAAATTGATTTTTTGCCATTCTTATCAAAATTGTAACTCAGCCATTCCGTCACCAAATCCCCTTTATGGCTGACATCTTTCATCATTCTGTCATATTATTTTTTGTCGAAAGGTAGCCTCACTTTTGTACACTAAAGGCATTTTCTCCGTCGAATCCAGAATTAAACATTTATCACCTAACACCTAGTGATTAAATTAATGGTAATAGGACGCAAGGATTAGTAAATTGGAAAATTTAATTGTACTTTGAGATTCATAAATTTTAAAGAACCAAGAATGATAGTTTGCCTTATAGTTTAGAGCAATTTTTGGAATAAAGGAAGAACAAGAGTGTGAGAAGGGCTGTGAGAAACTTAAACTAAATATTCTAAAAGAGTTAATGCGAGAACATAATGGAATTAAAGCAAAACTTTCATAGTAACCTTGAATAGTATGTGTTCACCTATGAGATTTTAGTATTGATTCGTCGTGGTGTGTGAATTTGATCAAGTTATGCTACCATTGTAAATATATATATATACATATATACATATGTATGCATTGAATCCATATGCATTGAAGCATGCATTGTCATTGTGATATTGGGCCAACGAATTGGACCCTGGAAACATCTGATAGACTACTGAGTCTGATGTGATTTGATTTTATTGGATATGCATTTGAGCATTATACAGTTATGGCATATTATGCCTAGGAGTGGACGAGGACTTGCAGGATAGTGGGGACTTTTTAGACCTAGGGGATGTCAGGGCGCGGTGTTTCACCTGTGATCCGGTTATCACCTTATATATATACCTCTGGCCATGAACACTGTTGCAACGCACTGGCTGCCCGATAAAGCACTATTACTTTCCATGGCCCGGTGTAGACTGTCTATTAAGGGGGGACAAATCTTCTGGGGCGTTCATCTCCGAAAACTTTGAGTTTAGCTCCATGGAGTAGGAAATGAGTACATTGTACATGAGGATGGTCAGCATACGCATTGTGCATATGCATGGTTAGTCCACATATTATCATGGGCATGGCTAACATACATATTGTGGAAATATAAATACTGTTATATATCTATAGTGAGTACTTGTTGTTATAGTGCTGTTGATAATTGTATTGTCATGATATATATTTTCTGAAAATATCTATGCAATTGATAACTTGAATATATTTGTAATATCTGTATGTATGGAATGACTTCGTCATTCATGTTATGTTTCTTTGCTGCCATAATAGGTAATGAAAGTAGAATGTCTTACCTCTTTTCTGTATTTGTTGCTATCCTGTGTGATTTTTGGTTAAAGCCTACAAAGGGGGGCAAGATCGAATCTCTTAGTTTTCGCTATGGTTTGATCTTCTGCGTTCGGTAAGGACAACTTGAAGGGACCCTATTGGTTTCGTCGTAATTGAATTCATCGAAGGCACCAAGGCTTGGCGAGTCGACTGGACCGACAAGAGTATGCGATTTGTTGGAAATCTGACTGTGACCGTGAAGATGACTGCGATTGAAAACCTTATCCCGTATTTCTTACTCACTAGTGTGCCCGGGGTTGCCTCACGTATTCAGGATCTGATGGAGTGCCCAACTCCTTAGTCGTGGATATGTTATGGGTAGTTATATTTTATTTTGTATTACCTGTATAAAGTGTATTTTTGGGTATATGTGTGCTTTAAGGTGATTATTCAGTCTAAAATGTTATAAATTAAGTACATCTTATAATTCATATTTTAACTAGTTGTATATGTAACTATTCATTCGTGGCTCCTATTTTCCTCGTATGCGAAATGTTTAATGTATTTTGGGAAATTTGTTATTTGACAATGTTAGCACGCCAAAATTTTGTGACCGTGACATAATGACGATTGTGCCGTGGTTATTAAATCGAGGGGTGTTACATTAAGGTAGTATCAAAGCTCAGTTCATCCTGTTGAGCCAAGGTATGGACTGACTATGCTTAGACATGTTAGAAGTTTATTTGTATATCGTGTACTTCCTTGTCTCTTGAATTGAGATGTTAGGAAAGGAAGGCATGGCTTGCCATAGGTTGAGTGTTGGTAGCTATGGTTGCACAATTTCATGATATTGAGTACTGGCCCACTCAATGTGTAATGTTCTGTGTCTACCGGAAACTATGACTTCGCCTAGGCGTATTAAGGCAATAGGAATTCTTTTAGTAAGAAGCTCAGCTGGTATGACTGAACTTGTTTAGGATTTGTTTGCATTTATACCCTTGTTGTGTTACCTCTAGAATTGTTTGAGCCTATGGGTTAGAAAAAGGGTAGTTAAATAAGACTTGCAAGGTTGGTGGACTGAGGTGTCCAAGAGGTTTTTGAAAATTGATTCTCTTGGAAAAAGAGTATCTGGTGTAAGTTTGGTTCGAGGAGCTACATAGAAGTCAAAGACTTACAAGAGATCGCGCCGCAGAAGGCGGAATGAAGGAGCTCAAGTTAGAGTCTTTTGGGTTTGTCTCGATTGGGTTATGTGACATTATGTGTTTGGTTTCCGAAAGGAGACAATATTGTTTAGACTGAATACTTTTGATTTTCCTTATGGTTTGATTTGTTTGTCCTTGAAGGAAGACAATGACTCGAAGTATATGTGAGCGGTGTGAACGCGGGGAGTGACAATGATGGTACGACTGCGGTAGTTGAAGAAATGCAAAGAATGGTTGATGTAGCAATGCGCCAGGATCAGAGGGCCGCACAACAGCATGAACTGGAAGTTGAGGTCCAGAATTTGACGAAAGAAAGTAAACTTTGGGGTAACTCTAGATTACATAAGTTCCAAAGGAGGAACAACAGGAAGGCCAATCGGTTTAAGCAGAAACCGTATACACTACGATCGAAAGAGCAATAGCGACAGCGAACACATGAAGGAGGTGCGAATGGTAGTAAGTCCAATCTGACTGTGGTATCCTTACCAAAATGTAAGAAGTATGGCAAGGGCCACTTAACAAGGCATTGCATGATCGAAGGAATAATTTGTTTCAAGTGCGGGAAGCAAGGACATGTGTCAAGGGATTGTGCTTTGCATGGGACAAAGCCTCCATATGTGATCAAGAGGGCAATCTGCCTCAAGTGTGGAAAGAACCACTTAACAAGGGACTGTAAGATTGAAGGGGTAATCTGTTTCAAGTGCAGGAAGCAAGGACATGTGGTGAGGAACTGTACTTCGCAAAGGATGAAGCCTTACGTCGGAGATGTACGTACTTCAAAATCTCATGAAGAAGGGAAAGTTAATTTCTCCACCCAGACTGAAGATCGAAGTGAAGAAAAGGACTGTGCTACATTGGATGACCCTGTGACTTCATTGTATAATTCTGGGGATGGCCTATTACTTTGTGACATATGATTGTATGAGTCTATTAGGATCGTTTGTGTCTTTGTCATCTTTTGACTAAGCTATTTCTGCTTTAGCTACTAAGAACCTATTTTGATGGCCAAGTTGTTTAGATTATCCTATGACTTGTTAAAGACTAAATCCTTCTGTTGATTTGATTTGTTTACTTCTTTTACAAATTAGATGTAATGTTACAAAAGGGATTGGTTATCTTCTAGCCATATTCTGTTGAAATGTTCCAATGAAATTCTAAGAGTTCATTTTTGGAATTGAGTTATTTGTGTATTTACTTCCTTTCGACCCAAATATTACTATCATCGTTTGTAAGCCTGCTCTCATCACAACAAGTTTACTTAAAATTATCCTATTATTGTTGGAAATTGGAACCCTTTTACCAATTCAATTATCTACTTCATGAATAGGCTTGATCTCAGGAAGGAGATTGATCGTTTTCTAAATGGATCTTGTCATTCGGTTTCAACGAAAACTTAGTGTTTCTTGAGACAGAAATTTCCTAGATGTGAATCCATGAAACTCACTCCTAAATTTTATTGGACCATATCATACTCTTCGTTAGGCGGGTCCAGTGGTAAACCAAATGACTCCCCTACTTTTCTTTCTAATCTTTATAACGTTTCTAGTATACTTCGGTTGAGTAATGTGTTCCCGAATCTGAACCATAACAATGCACCAAGTGTAGTATAATTAGGTGAGAACTTACCCTATGAGACATTTGTTCGAATCATGGAAAGATGGTTTGACAAATCCATTGAAGAACGCCACTATTTTCTCCAAAGTTAGCTTGTGTTCTGGACTATCATCGAGTTCACTCAAAGGTAGGAAATTTTTTCAAAATAACTTTTCTGACGCGTAGTGAGCACTACGGGTATTTCATAACGTCGTTTCGTGTAGTGAACGCTTCGGTAATATTCATCGATTACCTAAATAGAATCTCTCTTCCTTGTTGAAAAACAGATTTGTCGTGTCCTCGTTGGCGACATTTTGATCTATTCTTGATGTTTGGAGGAACGTACCGAATCTCTTGGAGTGATTCTTAAAAATCTTGAAGAAGAAGAAGTTATACGTAAAGTTGTTTAAGTACAAATTCTAGTTGGAGGCAGTTCAACCTTTGGGTTACGCGATCTTAAGGGAAGGAATTATTGTGAACCCATCGAAACTCGAAGCATTTCTTCAACGAGAAAGAACGACGACCACAATGGAGATTCATAGCCAGATGAAATTAACTGGTTAACATGGGAGACTCGTCGTAGAATTCTCCAAAGTGGCAAGACTTCTCATCTAACTCATGCATGAGGGTCAAGTTTGGTATGGACTGATGTATACGGGGAAAATTTTCAAGGATTGAAGAGACACTCAACTGTTTCACCAGTGATGATTCTTCCCAAATCCTAATGAACCTTTTTGGGATGCCTAGTGATGCTTCGCATTGAAAGTTTGGAACGTGTGCTTGATCAGAATAGAAGGAATGGTAACGTACGCTTAGAGACAATCAAGAATACATGAGAAGGATTACCTTACACTAACTCAGAGTTAGCTTTGTAGTTGCATTAAAGATCTAGAACCATTTTCTACAAGGAGAAATTCTCAATGCCTATGGTAATCTTAAGAGTCAGAAGTATTTTGTCCTATTGGAATGAGTTGAATATGAGGCAGAGACGGTGATTAGAAATTTTGAAAGATTTCAATTTTTTATTTTGGTATAATCCCGGAAGAGGCCAAGGTCGTAGCGGATGCCTTAAGAAGAAAACAAGCTTAGTTGTCTACTACAGTAAGCAAAGAGAATAAGTTCGATAGAGTCACTCAGCGATGTACAGTTGTTTGGAGAGTTGGCTGTTGGAATGGCTGAAGACTCAAAGGGCATAGAATCTTTTATTGATCGGCCTATGACGTTAATACGTTTTTGCCCGTTAATATAAGATACTCAGTGGAAGGAAGCAACATTATTGCCAGTGATTTGGATTGATGCAGCTGAAGATACAACACGAGAACTAGGAGACAAAATGAAGGAAACACAGTCGCGTTTGTTCTAAGATATGATGAATTTTGAGGACGAAATTCCTTTTTAGAAGGGGAGTGTTGTAACATTCCGAAAATTATTTATTTCATTATAAATAATCATTTTATAATATTTATGATTTCTAGGAATTTTTGTGGATTTTTCTGAAAACGTCAAATATTATAGTATATTCCTCATTTTGCTTGTGCACTGAGCAGAGCCGGGAAAACAAAATATTTTCCCTGAGGCTGGTAAACTTTGGACTGTGAAAATGTCGACGGGGGATCTTACTAAACCCGAGGTTGGACACAGTTTACGAGGTTTATGTTTCACGAGATTTTATCTGATAAATAAAATTATTGTATCATAAAATCATCTGATGAATAATAAAATATTATTTTTATCAACTGTAACTTTATTCACTGAAAAAATAATTCTAACAGTATAATTAATCATCTGTCAGATGTATTTAATTAAGGAGACAAGCTTACTATGCACTTTATTGAGAATTGTGCAAAGCTTCTTAAGGAAGCTTCAAGGAAACTTCTAGGAAGCTTCCTCCAGCCACTATTCACTCTCTCTCCTCCCTCTCATTGTGCAGCACAATTTTGGGGGGAATATCACAATTGCTCCCTCCCATTTTCTCTCATTCACGCTGGTCACTCTCTCCCTCACGCAGCTCTCATTTCTCTTCCTCTCTTCTTCCACCGACACACTCCATTGTTGAACTTTCAACCTTCCCTTGCTCAAGCCAAACTTAAACCATTGCTCCTCCCTCTCCATCTTCAAGCTTTCTTCTTGGTGGAGCTCTTCTTTATTCCTCCATTTTCGTGGTTGTCAGCCCAACACCAAAGCTTCAAGCTTTAAGGTAAAAGCTCTCAACTTTCTTCGCCCTTCTCCCCATTTTTGTGTTCCATGGTCACAGTGGTGACTATGGATGCCATTTCCACTCTTTGATCTTGATTTTTGTGGATTTAAACACCAAGGTTTCTGTGGTGGTGAAGCACGAATTTCCTAAGCAAAAAGGAGCTTGCTTTTCCTTGTTCTTCACTAAGGTAAGAGGAAGATTACTCTCTTCAACCTATTTTGGTTGTGAGAAACTCTTTGTTTGTGATTGATTGTGAGAAAATCCTATTGAGGGTTATTCTTTGTTTGTATGTTGTTTATAATGTGTTGTGCTATTAGATTGTTGTTTGTGTATATTGATGTATCTGAATGGAATGGAATGTATGACATGGAAGAAAATGATGTCGGATTGATTCTCGGATGGCCACGACTTTGAGGCTAAAATTTGGGGATTCTTTGTGAATAATTGTTACAATTAGAATTTCTGACCATTTAGTACAATGTTAATATTCGTCGAATTTGATCTTCTGACCATATTCATCGAATTTGATCTTCTGACCATATCCGTAGAACTTGATCTTCTGACCATTTAGTACAATGTTAATATCCGTCGAATTTGATCTTCTGACCATATCCGTCGAACTTGATCTTTTGACCATTTAGTACAATGTCAATATCCATCGAGTTAGGATGTCAATATCCATCGAGTTAGAATGTCAATATCAGTCGAGTTAGAATTTCTTACCATTTAGTAGAAAAACTTCTCCAATGTCAATATCCGTTGAATTAGAACTTCTAACCCCTTAGCACTTTCGTCGGTTCAATACTTGAAAGATCTCTCCAACGTCAACACCCATCTGTTGAATTAGGATTTCTGCTGACCTTCTAGTATATTCGACAGTTTTTTATCTTCATTCGACAAAAATTGATTTTTTGCCATTCTTGTCAAAATTGTAACTCGGCCATTCCGTCACCAAATCCCCTTTATGGTTGACATCTTTCATCATTCTGTCATATTATTTTTTTTCGAAAGGTAGCCTTACTTTTGTACACTAAAGGCATTTTCTCCGTCGAATCCAGAATTAAACATTTATCACCTAACACCTAGTGATTAAATTAATGGTAATAGGACGCAAGGATTAGTAAATTGGAAAATTTAATTGTACTTTGAGATTCATAAATTTTAAAGAACCAAGAATGATAGTTTGCCTTATAGTTTAAAGCAATTTTTGGAATAAAGGAAGAACAAGAGTGTGAGAAGGGCTGTGAGAAACTTAAACTAAATATTCTAAGAGAGTTAACGCAAGAACATAATGGAATTAAAGCATAACTTTTATAGTAACCTTGAATAGTATGTGTTCACCTATGAGATTTTAGTATTGATTCGTCATGGTGTGTGAATTTGAACAAGTTATGCTGCCATTGTAAATATATATATATATATATATACACATATGTATGCATTGAATCCATATGCATTGAAGCATGCATTGTCATTGTGATATTGGGCCAATGAATTGGACCCTGGAAACATCTGATAGACTACTGAGTCTGATGTGATTTGATTTCATTGGATATGCATTTGAGCATTATATAGTTATGGCGTATTATGCCCAGGAGTGGACGAGGACTTGCAGGATAGTGGGGACTTTTTAGACCTAGGGGATGTCAGGGCACGGTGTTTCACCTGTGATCCGGTTATCACCTTATATATATACCTCTGGCCATGAACACTGTTGCAATGCACTGGTTGCCCAACAAAGCACTATTACTTTCCATGGCCCGGCGTAGACTGTCCATTGAGGGGGGACAGATCTTCTAGGGCGTTTATCTCTGAAAACTTTGAGTTTAGCTCCATGGAGTAGGAAATGAGTACATTGTACATGAGGATGGTCAGCATACGCATTGTGCATATGCATGGTTAGTCCACATATTATCATGGGCATGGCTAACATACATATTGTGGAAATATAAATACTGTTATATATCTATAGTGAATGCTTATTGTTATAGTGCTGTTGATAATTGTATTGTCGTTATATATGTTTTCTGAAAATATCTATGCAATTGATAACTTGAACATATTTGTAATATCTGTATGTATGGAATGACTTCGTCATTCGTGTTATGTTTCTTTGCTGCCATAATAGGTAATGAAAGTAGAATGTCTTACCTCTTTTCTGTATTTGTTGCTATCTTATGTGATTTTTGGTTAAAGCCTGTAAAGGGGGGCGAGATCGAATCTCTTAGTTTTCGCTATGGTTTGATCTTCTGCGTTCAGTATGGACAACTTGAAGGGACCCTATTGGTTTCATCGTAATTGAATTCATCGAAGGCGCCAAGGCTTGGCGAGTCAACTGGACTAACAAGAGTATGCGATTTGTTGGAAATCTGACCGTGACTGTGAAGAGGACTGCGATTGAAAACCTTATCCCGTATTTCTTACTACACCGGTGTGCCTGGGGTTGCCTCACGCATTCAGGATCTGATGGAGTACCCAACTTCTTAGTCGTGGATATGTTATGGGTAGTTATATTTTATTTTGCATTACCTGTATAAAGTGTATTTTTGGGTATATGTATGCTTTAAGGTGATTATTCAGTCTAAAATGTTATAAATTAAGTACATCTTATAATTCATATTTTAACTGGTTGTATATGTAACTATTCATTCGTGGCTCCTATTTTCATCGTATGCGAAATGTTTAATGTATTTTAGGAAATTTGTTATTTGACAATGTTAGCACGCCGAAATTTAGTGACCGTGACATAATGACGATTGTGTCGTGGTTATTAAATCGAGGGGTGTTACACAAAACATATCAAAAGATGGGATGAAAGGTCTAAAATTGGCTACCTTTCATTTACTTGATGATGGAACCTAGTTGACATTAACCAGTGCTGCCTATTTTGAAAAGTACGACATCCTTGGCTGGTCCATTAGCTTTCACATCCTTGTTATAGCAGTTTTGGGGATCGTCAGGTTGATCACCTTTTCTTTCTCTGCCATAGTGACTTTCTCCACATCATGTTTCTTATAAATCTTTCTACACAACGGACACATCTTAATCTCGTGTCTAGCTTCATCCATCCTCCTCAAGAATTGCATCATGGTTTCATCAAACTTGGGGTATCTATATGCAATCTCAAACATATCAACCAGCTCCCATAGTCTTTCCTCCTTACCAGTTTTAGAACTGAAATCCACCTTGATCATTCCTACTTAAAGGTTTTGTGGCTTAGTATATCCAGCCTTCAACTTGAACATATCAATATCAACCTTCATTATTATCTTGGTTTTAACAACAAACATCACCCTTCCGTCCTTGATTGTATTCTGAATCATGTCCCTGAATTAATAGCAATTATTAGTAGAATGCTTATAAGAGTTATGTTATTTGTAATAAACCTTACATTTTATTTCAATAAGTGATAGAAGAACATGCCTTTTAGTTAATTTTATTTGTTTATCTTTCAAAAGCATATCAAATATCAGGTCTGCCTTAGTAACATCAAGTGAGTATTTTTGACGTTTAGGGAGTTCCATTATATCCTTTCCTTTACAAGGTTTCAGTGTAAAACTAGAATACTATGGCCCTTTTTGTAGTTCAGCGACCAAAATTTCTTCGGATTCAGTCTCTTCATCACTATCATACTCGACCATATGCACTCGCTCTCATTTTGTCTATCCTTTTAGTTGAGCTTTCTCCTGTTGGAGTTGCTCAATTTGTTGCACTCTTGTAGCTAGTTGAGACATATCAACAAATTATTAGTTCACTAGCTTCTTTCGGATACCAAAATCTAATCTTTTAGCAGCTATCTTAACCACTTCAGGTTCAGGGATTGGGGTAAAACATCTACCCTGCATCTATCTAAATCAGGATAAATACTTTATGCTCTCATTAGGCCTTCTTTTAATATTGAATAGTTTAGTCAGTCCTATTTTCATCTTTAGCCTAAAGAATTACTCGTGGAATAGTCTTTCAAGTTGCTCCCACAAATGCACAGAATAGGGAGGCAATGGTGATTACCAAGTGAAAGCATATTATATTAAAGAATTAGGGAACAACTTCATCTTTATGTACTCATCGATGGCTGTCACTGCACTCTATCGTGAATCTTGCTACATATTCAACAGAGGACTCGTCTCCCTCTCTTGAGAACTTGGAAAACTTAGGTATTTTATGTCCTCTATCTAGAAATGCAAATATGAACTAAGGATGAAATACAGGTCCAATGTTCAAGATGAACCTAGCAAGGCCCTGTTTGAAGGCATTATTTATTTGTGCTTCATGGGGATTCACCCACAAAGGTTGCCTTTGACCAGCACCGTAATTTAGCTAATATTGGTTGCCAGGGAAGTTATAGACAAGACCATCTGCTTCTATAGCAGGTTGTGTCTAAACTTGAGTTTGATTCTAATGTGCAGGGATCTGATATCCTATTTTTTGAGTATTTTGATAAAGAAGCATCACCTCTCCAATCGTAGTTAGCATGGATGTCTTCCATACCCTGGAATCACTTGGCCAATGGAGCCTGGGTTATTTTTTAGATAAGATTCCCCTCTCAGAAGACTACTTAGCCTCCCTACTTGTTGGGCCAGTGCATTGCATGCATTACTAGTCGACTTAATCAAAGAAGTGAGGATTGTGCTCATTTATTGAGTCACCATATAAACCATTTTGTGGTCACTATCAATTATTTATTATTGAACAGTAGCCAATGCCTCTATTGTGTTATTTTGAAGCAACTGAAGCATAGCTCTTGTCATATTAGGGAAGATTGGAGCAACAGGATCTCCTAGTGCCCTTGCCATGTCGTGCATAGGTACAACACTAAAACCCACAAATCCCATGTATGGGGGTATCGTTGATGGAGCATTAGGGTCTATCATGGCAAAGGGATATTATCCTAGGGGAATTATCCCTGGAGGTATTTAGGGATTAACTGATACATATACCAGTGTAGTGATTCCCATAGAATCAGCAGTGGTTAACGACATACCGTATATTAGTATAAAACCAAGAGGATATTGATGATTACGAATGTTTGATCCCTAATCCTCTAGTGTAAAAGTTGTTGCCATCACAAAGGCAGTTGAAATAGGCACATTACCTCTAGCCTCTGCATTGGTAGCGGGGTTTTCATCTCTTGAAGTTCCAGCTAACATGGTCTTGTGAATAACCTTTCCACTATACAAGTGCATATACAAACACATGAACAAAGATAGAAACTAAGTCGACATGAGTCCCACTAGGCATGCCAACTTGTTTCCTGGGACACTATTCATATTTTAATGTAGCCTGCACAATTAAATTATGGCCTAAACTTTGAATGTTGACCCTTTTATATTCGAGACGAAAGAGGGATCTAACTTTCGTTGTTACTTTAATTTGTGTAAAGAGTTTGTTTCTATCTATGTGTACTTGTTAAAAGATGTTAGATATTCTAAACCTTGAGTGTGTGATTGTGTTGAACTTAAATTAAACATCTAAAGATAAGTTGGGTGTGCCATTCAATAACAGATATTGAAAATGAATGAATAGATTGACTTGGAAAACTTATAAAGTCATTCCAAGAACAAGTTGTTGGATAAGCTATGAGCTACTATCACTTCTAAAAGTGAGAAGAAAGTTCCTATCTAGAAAAGGAAAATGAAAAAGAGCGGTCACTGATAACTCGTCTTCTTGTTACAACTGAGGAGTGGAATGTTCAAGACCCCTTGAAATGGTACCTGACCTCCTTATTTATAAACAAAATGTGATAACCACTATTAGCATCCAATGATTCGACAAAAATCTAGTGCTCTTAGATTGTGCCATATGTCCTTGACAGTTACTGCTCTTTCTCCAATAGTGCACTACACCAGCTAATATGCGCATGTACACTTCAAGCATCTGAATAGAAATAACAGAGTCAGCTTCTCCATCGTGAGTTGTCAACACCATCTAACCAAAGTTCTTTTAGAAGGTCACATGTGTGTCACATGTTTCATTAAACCAAGTCCTGATGAGAACTTCGTCGACATCAGTATTGTCGCTATGCAATATGACAAATCAAGTTCCAAAGACTTAGTCATTTTTGGAGTTATCTACAGCAACATCAGTATTACTGCTACGCAACCTTACGCTTCAAACTCCAATTGCTCTCTAGTCTACCTTGCTGAAAGGGTGTCGACCACATGATAACTTCATTATTGTCATGTTTTTCGATTAATGATAACATTAGTACTATCAATAACATTGAAATAGCTTTAGTACTATTCCAATAGTCAAATTAGCATTAATTAGAAATTATTTCTCGACTTAGTAGATTAAGATAACACTTAAACAATTTCTGTGAAAAGCATTGGCAACACTAGTATTTCCTTTTATTCGACAGCATCAATATCGTTGACTCATAGACTTAGTGTCTATTTGGCACCTTCTTAGTAGCTTCAGTACTACCATGTGTCACATATTAACATGTGTAATTTTACAGCTCATGTGCCATAATAAAATTTTATTGTGCTCCCAACAAGGCCAATTTATTCCCCCACTGCTTCTTTCTAGGGTCTCAAATTGGCCAATCGTAATCCATAACAACATAATTCAGTATTAGTAAGTAGAATAAAATGCAAATGATTTGAAAACAATGAATTCAACTATAGTTGAAGGAGTCAAAAAGGCCCTCCAAGATTCTTTACCTTGTTGTTTGTGCTATAAGGCAAAATATATATCATTAATAACAAAGTAAAGGTAGGCCAATAATAACTGGAAAGACTATATTCTACTAGATCCATTAACAAAATAGTAATAGGGAGACTAGTAATGGCGGCCACGTCGAATAAAGTAGGACCCATCATCCCATGTCTGAAGAAAAAGCTACTAGTGTTTGGTTTCCAAATGGTAAGGGCCATACCACTCATTGTTGGAACAAGTTTTATCTCAAATCTAGATAGTTGAATTATGCAGTAAATCTCCCTATTTTTCCAATCATCAATTTTGGCACTTAGAACTCTATCAAGCCAATTAAGTTAATCTGTGGATCTCTTTTGAAAAGTCCTACTATTGATTCCCTTAGTTACCCACAGATAAATAGGGATTTTAGGACCAAAGAATAGGGGTTCTACTTATCCTTTTATAGGAAAAGGGCTAGACTTAGCATACTCATTTCATTTGGCAATGGAACCATGGAAATAAGACGATGAGACCAAATTATAAGGAACCAATACCTATGTCCTGAGGAAAAAAGCATAGGTTTCATCAAGAATAAGATCACGAATCATTTCTTCTACTTGGGCCTTTTCTGTTATTCAGGCTGAATTGCTAGTGGGTTAATCAATCGGACGTCCAAGCATGACTGAAGAAGAAGGGGAAGATTGTTAAGGTCGAGAAGAGCTTAAGTTGCTTCTATTCGATTCCATGGAAAATTGAAAAGGCGAAAGGAAACTGAAACATGGATTGCAGATGAAAGAGAAAGTGGAATAGGAAATGTTATGAATCGGATTCAGAGGAGTACCTGAGATGGGCACGTTATGGTGGTTCCTCCTTTGAGCAGTGGCTGAGCGTGTAGCGTAGGGGGGTGGGTACCTGCAAAAGGACTCCAACGCTTAAGTCAGGTAGTGCACAAGAAGGTTTAAGAGATTGGATTCAGAGTTACCTTACTAAGATGACTTAGCCTTGTATTTATAGAGCGTATACAGAATCCTAATGGGATCCTTATTGAATGCAGGTAATTTAGGATTAGTATCCTGATGATGATCACCTTTCCATTATTATAGGATACATCCCTATAAATCCGGGATTAATATAAGGAAAGTATCTAGCCATCAAGGATATCTATAAATCCTATAATATCGTAAGTTAATGATCGACAGTTACGGATATTTAGGGATTGATCCTGTATGAATGTATCAGCCGCGATGTCGTATCCTAATGCCACTTTAGGACCGTAATCCATGGTCCGGAATACGTCATGAGTCTTCCTCTATGCCAGCTAGGAGAGTCCGGTAGTGTGCATGCCGGGTTGATCCCGTGGAGCGGGATCCCGGATCACGGTCCAGAACAGTTGCCCCCAGCTTGGCTCTTGGATGAGACAGACCAGAGTCAAGTTTAGAATGGATCAACAATCACACAGCTAACATGGTAATTCGACGGCGGGTGTTAGACCCTGGGTTATTACCGATGTCCTCGACCTATTCAGTTATAAGCAAAGATCACTGCCCCCAAGTATGAGTACTGGAGACATATTCGACGTAAATCCCGAACGCGATCTCTGGTGGTAACAGTCTGCGATTCTCTGGGAAACCGATACTTGGACTTTATTGGGAAATAATGATTCTTTAAAGAAAACGTCAGTTTCACACGAATTTTTTCAACTGCTCCCTATCTTTGTGACCAACCAGAGATCAAAAGCATTTATTTTGGCCGACTTCATGGGATCAGGTCACCTTTTACGGGACCAATCAGAATCCCTCATGCATGCTATAAGTAGAGAATACTTCTCCGTGAGTTTGCATTTCCTCCTTTTTCATTGTCGAACAGAGATGATTTCTCCCAGGGGAATGAGTGTAGTTCTTTCTTCATTTCCCTCTTTTATGAAGAGAGCTTCATCATCTGCAGAGATTATACTTTTATTTTTTCCAAAGTTTTTGAAGAGGTTTGATCTTTCCCGAGCGTTTTTTCTTTTCGACAGGGGCCTTTCTTTCTTGGCGTAAAACTGGGTTGCTATGCATTTAGGGAGGCGGGAGCCTTTCTCTCCTGGCGTACACGGCGGTGTCTGATCCAACGTGTTGCCAGGATGAGACAATGCCTTCGTCTACTACTGCATAGGGACCTGACAGAGCACACTGTTCCTCTCTCCATCTTCTTGGCGGGCTACTTGAAAGCACCTGGCCGGTCTTCTTCGTAGTAACGGCTGGATATGCAATGATGCCGAGACAAAGGAAGCGAGGACCCTCTTGGAGCAACCTGGGGTGGTCTGCTTTCTTTGACTTGCTTTCAAGGAAGCAGCGGGTATCCACTTCTGCCGTTATTTGTCGAGAAGGTGGGAGAAGAACGAGCGAGCGAAGGATTTCTACTCCAGAGTGGCTTCACTCTATTCCGGGGTGGAAAGGCCATTGTAGCTGCTCCGTGACTTGAGGCAACTTGGAATGGTCATACCCCTTCCAACGAGCGAAAGAAGATCTCGGTCTTTAGTTGCATCGCGGAGAAGCAGTGCAAAGAACTTTGGCATTTTCTCTAGGGTTATGATCTCGGTTTGCCAATGTTCTGCAAAGCCAACCTACTTTTTCAAGAGACCGAGGTTTGGAGATGTGGATGGGGTATGATCCAAGCAGCCAGAGATGTTTGCCCCCTTTTCCGGGATATCCTTATACATTCCATGTCTCAATATTTTCTTTTTCCTCTTTTTCGGTTGTATGACGATGTATGGAATGAAGATGATTCAATAGACTTTACCTTCTCTGTATTTGTCCTACACTTTCATTATATATATGTTTTTCCACCGAGGTAACGCTATCGGGATGAGTCCAACGCTTACCCCGGTATAACCAAGTAAAGACACTACCGGGATAAGTCTAATGCCAACCCGGCATAATCGCCACAATTGCACCTCGGTGTTAGCACGTAGTCTATGATGTTAATATTGAGTTGAAGCTGGAATCCGTGGTACAAATCCGGGTTCTCATCCAACATTCGTACGACGCTTTGGAACACTGTGTAACCGTCCTTTCAACTGCTGTTACAGCTGTGTGGGCCACATGTTACGATTTCATCGGAGAAACGTGCCTAAAGCTCCGCAGACCATGATGAGCACCTTTTGAACTTGCGTCGGAGAGGACAGAAATGTCCCTTAACTGTTCAACCCTTTTGTAAATAAGAGTCAAAGGTTCGTCTTCCTCACTTTACCGTTTTTGGCCTCCTTCACTGTAAACACCATGCGTCGAAAGCTTTGGCTTCTTTTTGGGTGCTTTCCACTCGCGGCTTCTCCATTGTTCAAGTATTCTGCCTTTACATAGTAAGTAGCTTTCTTTCAACCTTCTTGTTATTTGCGCTTTCAGTATGTCAATAACTTTTTAAAGAGTAGAGTAGCTTCGCATTTCTGGTTTTGCTTTCCTTCAAATAGAGCTTAATGATTTAGGTAGATTTTATCACCTCCCTGAAACACCATCTTCGTCGCGCCATGCGCGGTGGAGGAGTTCCCCTAAGTGCTCTATTTCTGGTGGGACAGGAGGTCGGTAGGGGAGGTTTGGATTACCTCGCTCTCCCTGTGTCTGAATCTATGAAACTATTGATTCTGATAGTTGCTTACCGACTTCTTTGGATGTTCTTAGGATTTTCATGGCCAAAGGAAAAAAGGCTAGGGTCCAACCCCCACTTCACGTCGTCCGTGATCCAGTAGAGGACGAGCTAATTCGAATTCGGTGGGGTCCCAGGCTGGTATGCCCCTGGGTGGTGGACGACGTATGAGATCGCCAGTCCAAGTTTTCGAGCGAAGCCGTACTCCGAGAATCCTTATTTGCCTTGGAGTTAACTATGAACAAAGCTCGAGATGACGAATTCGAAGTTGTCTGTCTGAACTGGAGTGAGAGAGTGTGCTATTGTCGAGAAGAGGGTTCACATTACATATTCCTGTATGAGCCACTTTTTCTCAAGTTGGGGCTTAGGATGCCGTTTTCTGACTTCAAAATGGCTGTTCTCTGTACTCTCCAAGTGGCCCCTTCGCAGATCCATCCTAACGGTTGGGGCTACATCATATCGTTTGAGAGGTTTTGTTGGTTGATGAGCCTTAAGTGCTTAGCGAATACCTTTTTTTATTTTTATACAAGAATAAACACTCAGGGGATGGTAAGGCAAACGAGTTGGCTTGTCATCTGATCCCAGCTTGGTCGTAAGTCCTTTGATGTTTTTGAAGAAAGCTTCAAAGGGTTTAAGACTGCATTTTTTAAGGTAAAAGCCAAGGAAGGATGTCAACCATTCTTCCTCAAACCGGCCGGGGAGCCAGAATTTCCTTTTTACTGGACGCAGAGGTGCTGGGACGTGCCCATCGACTTGATTGAAAAAGAGGAGGAAGATCTCGACCCCGAGGAGCTTAGGACCGCGAGGTTCATAACCCGATATGCTGAGAAGCATGGGAACATCAATATTAGAGATGTTCTTTATATCCCTGGTGATGATCTTCTTTACGCTTTATTAGGTAGGAATTAGGGCGTTTTTACCCCTAGTATCCCTAGGTGTTTGCTCTATCTTTATATATCAATGTTTCGTGATGTGCTGACTGTACTTGTTTCTGTTTCCTTTCAGTTAGCAACATGACTTCTGGGTCTTCCATGGTTATCCTGCAATCTTCAAGGAACCGGAGGAAGGGGAAGAAGACCGCGGCTTCTTCCTCCACAGCCATTCTGGACTCCTCTGACCAGGGTGTTGTCATCGGAGAGTAAGATCAGCCGGGATCCCCTACCTACAATTTTCAAAGGAGAAAAAGGTAGGCTGTCGAAGAGCCTTCTGAGCACGATGGAAGGTCATCGGAGGGCGGAGAAAGGGAAAGGGCAAACTTCTTGCCAATCATCATGGGGCACTCTGATCCCGGCCCCTTCATATCTGGGCGATTTTTGGGTGGCGATGTGAGGCAGCATATTGCCGAGCAAGGTCTAGCCCAAACCTTAGCCGCACTTCAGAGGCAAGCTTTTTCGGCAACGGCCGAGATCCGTTTCATCGAGGAGACTATCGAGAACGCTGATCGGCAGGCGTCGGAAGAGCTAAAGACTTTGAAGAAAGAAAAGGAGGAAATCAACCAGAAGTTGACCGTGTCCTTAAAAGCCAACGAGGATAGTAGGGCGAGGGCCGTCGAACTGGAAAAGAAGGCCCTTGAATTGGAGAAGGCGTTGGTGGACTCTGAGGTTGCCAGGAAGACCGAGAAGCTTGAAGCCGATCGAAGCATTGGCGCACTGAGGGCCGAGGTGACAGAGCTCGAAAAAGATGTGGAGGAGCTAGACGGGGTAGCTGGAAAGGTCGGGAGAGAGCAGTTCCAAAATGCTGTGGCGCAAATCCAGTATTTCAATCCCGGGGTCGAGCTTAACTTGGAGGGTGTTACCCCGGATAAAATCTTTCATAACGGCCAACTTGTAGCTGTTGTGGAGTTAGCCGTGAAAGCTCCTGGTGGCAACCCGGAAGTTATTCAAATCCCGGGAGGGGAAAAGGCCGACGTTTAAGCTTTTCTTGCTTTTTTCATTTCTTATTTTCTGCCCCCTGCGTGGGGTTTTGTTACTTGTATAGACAATTGCCCTGTGTTTAGGGTTTTATAATTAATTACTTTGTTTAACCATTCATTCTTGTTTTTCATGGTCTGACTTGGGTCCAACGCCCATTTTCATAGTCATTGTAATGGACTTAGAAAACTGTTTGTCGTAGAAAACCATGGTCCGGGATCCTTCACTTATACCGTTGAGTGAATGGCATTCCACTTGACTTAGGTAGAAATAACGCCTTAGTCTGTAATCTAACGCTTATAATAATCAAACGTCAAGAAATTTTAGACTTAGGCAAAGTAAAACCTTAATCCATATTCTAGTGCTTGCTATGAGAAGTGTTTGGAATTGCAGACATAGGTAAGAGTGACGCCTGGCTTAGGGCATTTTACGCGAAAACTTTTTTACCTAAGGCATCAACATTGTTTAACCTTGCCCGGGGTAGGTACCCCAATAATCGTATAGATTTTGGGACCCCTTTTTGGCTTAGGTATAAAGAAGGAGTGTGTACATATGATCTGTACTATCTCCTATCAATTTGACATTTTAGCAGTTAGAGCAGCGCGTTCGACCAACCTTGATACCTGAATAATTATTTTATTGATGATATTAGGAGGATGAGAGTCCGTACATAGCGTATTTATTCAAAACGAGAATGGATTAAAGATAACTTTACTAGAAGACTAAGCCACTACGGGCATTTAGCTATAGTATTTTCTTAGTTTATCTGCATTCCAGTAATTCTTGACTAGGGTTCTGGATAACGTTTCCAGGGTGTAGGCTCCTTTACCCATACTAGTGATGACACGGTAGGGGCCTTCCCAGTTAGGGGCTAATTTCCCTTGGGAGGCATTTTTCCCTCCTATGTCGGTTATCCTGAGCACTAGATCACCGGGCTGGAATTTCCTTGGGACCACTTTCTTGTTGTACCTGGCCGGTGTCTTCTACTTGAGGGCGGCATCCCGTATGTGAGCTACATTTCTTCTTTCTTTGAGCAAGTCCAGGTCCTCTCTGATTAGACCAGGGTTGCTGTCAGATGAGAACTGTTGGTAGCGCCAGCTGGGCTCCCCTATCTCCACCGGGATCATGGCCTCGCAGCCATAGGTCAACTTGAAAGGGGTCTCTCCCGTCGTGGAATGGGGAGTGGTCCGGTATGCCCAAAGAACATGGTCAAGTTGCTCGACCCAGTTCCCTTTGGCTTCGTCTAACCTCCTTTTTAAGCCTCGCACGATGATTCTATTGGCAACCTCTGCTTGTCCATTTGTCCTGGGGTTCTCTACTGAGCTGCAGTGGTGCTTTATTTTTAATCTGGCTAGCAGCTCTTCAAAAGTTTTATCTTTGAACTGGGTACCGTTATTCGTGACAATAGATTCCGGTATGCCGAACCTGGTGATAATATGGCGCCAAGTAAACTTCTGAATTCACGTCGAGGTGATAGTGATCAGAGGTTCGGCCTTGATCCATTTGGTAAAATAGTCTACTGCTACCACCAAGTATTTAAACTGCCCTGGGGCCTGGGGGAACGGACCTAAGATGTCCATACCCCACCTGTAGAAGGGCCAAGGGACCGACGTCATGAATAGCTCTTCGAAAGGGGCTTGAAAGTGATCTGTATGGCGCTGACAATTGTCGCAAACTTGAACATGTGCTTGAGAGTCGGCTTCCATTGTCGGCCAATAGAATCCTGCCCTTAATACTTTTTAGGCTAAGGCTTTGCCTCCTAGGTGATGACCATAGCTTCCTTCATGAACTTCAGCTAGGGCGTACTCTGCTTCCTTTGGGGTTAAGCATTTTAGAAGGGGCGAGGAAAAACCACGTTGGTAGAGGCGGCTATTGTAAATGGTGTATCTAACCGCAGTTTTTATTAACCTGGAAGCTTCTTTCGGGTCCGACGGTAGGTTTCCATACTGCAAATAGCCCAGTATAGGGGTGATCCAAGATGGCTGATGGTCCTCCACTTGGGATATACTATGATCCGTGATGGAGGGTTGGGAGAGAGTTTCTTGGATTACCGACCGGTTGTTGCCGGGGCTCTTCGTGCTGGCCAGTTTAGACAGAAGGTCTGCTCTGGAGTTCTGTTCCCTTGGGATGTGCTCTATCTTGACCTCTTCAAAACCTTTCAAAAGTTCCTGGACCTTGTTCAAGTATTTCTGCTGGAGGGGTTCTTTAGCTTGATAGTCGCCTCGGATTTGGGAGGTTACTAGCTGGGAATCACTACAAAGTGTGATCCGCGTTGCCTCCAGATCCCTTGCCATTAGCAAGCCGGCGATGCAGGCTTCATACTCGGCCTGATTGTTTGAGGTTGGGAATTCAAACTTTAGGGAGTGCTCCAAGGTCAAACCCTCTGAATTTTTGACAATCACTCCGGCCCCGCTTCCTTTGGGGTTCGACGATCCGTTGGCAAAAATGGTCCAGAAGGCTTTCTTAGGGTCACTGTTGTCTGTTGTGAGTTCTGCTAGGAAGTCGGACAACGCTTGGGCTTTTATTACAAGTCATGGTTCGTATGTGATTCCAAACTCTGAGAGTTCAATCGACCATGCAATCATTTGCCCAGCCAGATCTGGTTTGTGTAGCACCTGTCAGATTGGTTGGTCTGTTCTTACCACCACTGGGTGGCATTGGAAGTATTATCGAAGTCTTCTTGCGGTAATAATGAGCGCAAAGGCAACTTTCTCAACCTTTTGGTATCGAAGCTCAGGGCCCTGGAGGACCTTACTTACAAAGTAAACAGGCTTCTGTCCTTCGTCAGTTTCTCTGATCAAGACTGAGCTTACGGCTTCGTCGTGGACGGATAAGTACAAGTAGAGTGTCTCCCCAGTGTCTGGCCTTGTCAAGATAAGAGGGGAGGACAAGAGGTTTTTTAGTGATATGAAGGTGTCCTCGTACTCTTGAGTCCATTCAAAACTTTTTCCCTTCTTGAGCAATTTGAACAGGGGGAGAGACTTGTGAGCGGCTTTAGCTAAGAATCTTGTGAAGGCCACTATGCGCCCCGTAAGCTGTTGTACTTTTTTGACGTTCTGGGGACTTCTCATGTTGAGGACAACCTGACATTTATTCGGATTGGCTTCGATTCCTCTATAAGTTAGCATGAACCCCAAAAATTTACCAGCCTGAACCCCGAAAGTGCACTTCTCCGAGTTCAACCTCATGTTGTACTTTTAGAGTTGTGCAAATACTTTCTCGAGGTCCGCCGTGTGCGATCCGCTATGTGGGGTCTTTACTATCATGTCATCTATATAGACTTCTAGCATCTTTCCCACTTGGTTTTCAAAAACCTTATTCATCATCCTCTGGTAGGTGGCTCCTGCATTCTTTAGGCCGAAAGGCATGACCTTGTAGCAGTAGCTCGCCTTGTCGGTAATGAAAGCAGTTTTATCCTCGTCCCCAGCGTACATGGGAATTTGGTTGTACCCAGAATATGCGTCTATGAATGAGAGCTATCTGAACCCCGAGGAGCCGTCCACTAATTTATCCACACTGGGGAGTGGATATGGGTCCTTGGGACAAGCTTTATTCAGGTCGGTATAGTCTACGCACATCCTCCATTTTTCGTTGGACTTTTTTACCAGAACCACGTTGGAAAGCCATGTGGTATAGGAAATTTCTCTGATGAAGTTGTCATTTAGTAGTTCTTTAACTTGGTCTTCAATGACTTGCTGCCTCTCGGGTTCGACCTTCCTCTTCTTTTGTGCGACTGGCCTGGTACCCTCTTTAATTGACAATCGGTGGCAAATAAAGCTGGGGTCGAGTCCGGGCATATCGGAGGAAGTCCAAGCGAAGAGGTCCTTGTTTCTCAACAGAAGTTCCGATAGTTGTTGTTTTTCTTTTTCACCCAGACGAGCTCCGATCTTGGTGACCTATTCTGGGTTGGTCCCAAGCTAAAGAGACTCTAGTTCACCTTCGGGCTGGGGGCGAGTACCCCGAATTTCTTCTCTGATGTCCAATTCTGTCATTAAAATATTAACCTGGTCGATAGCCGAGGTGGATACGCGGGGCTAGACCTCCGGGGCACTTTACAAATCTTCAAGCTCTCATTATAGCATTTTCTGGCTGCAATTTGGTCGCCTTTTACAGTGACGACGTCATTATTCTTATTGAGGAACTTCATCACGAGGTGGGTGGTGGATACCACCGCTCCAAGGGCGTTGAGAGAAGGGCGGCCCAGGATAATGTTATAGGCCGAGGGGCAGTCCACAACCAAGAACTTTACCTTGACGGTCCTGAATAGTGTAGATGATCCGAGGGTCAGGTGGGTTTCGTAATATCCGACCGGGGTGATCTTCTCACTGGTAAAACCCGTCAATTCTCTGACATGGGGAGTCAAGTCAGATTGCGGGAGTTCCAGCTTTTGATAAAGATCTAGGAACATAATGTCGGTTGAACTCCCTTGATCGACGAAAATTCGGCAGACTTCAGCATTGGAAACCACCTCAGAGATGATGCGTGGGTCGTCGTGATCTGGGATTATTCCGCCATAGTCTTCGTCTGAGAAGGTGATGAGAGGCGCCTTTCTATTCTCCCCTTGTGTTCTTAGTTCTGAGTGGACCATGCTAAAAACTGTCATTCTAAGGGCTTTCTTTCGAGCTCCATTGGAGGATCCCCCTCCGGCAATGGTATGGATCGTCCTGTTGGGCTCGGCGCGGTGGTCGTCATTATAAACGAGGGGAATGTCCCTAGCCCGACCCTGTCGATCGCTGTTATCTCGTCGAGGCGGAGTCCAGGATCTTCTCCTAGGACTTTTTGTCCTTCTTCTGGGTGGAGGGGACGGACTTCGACGTGGGGTACGTCTGCTGTCTCTGCGTCTATTGTCCCCTTCGTTGTTTTATACACGAAGGATATACTGCTGCAAGCCTCCGGCCTTGATCAAAAATTCAATGGCATCACACAACTGATAGCAATCTTCTGTATCGTGGCCGTAGGCCTTATGCCATGTGCAATGTTTTGAGTGATCCTTCTACTTATGTTTCTTGATAGGGGCGGTCTCCGGACGTTCTGAAACTCCGTGTTCACCACTTCCCTCAAGATTGTTTCTCGTGGCGTGTTCAAAGGAGTGTAGTCAGAATAGTTTCTCCGTGGTGGGCTACCCTTTGGGGGTCGCGACCTTGAGGAATTTTGGTTTGGCTTTTGGTGAAAAGGCTCACCTTTATCCTATCTCCTGTGGTCTTCTGTTGCCTCCTCCAAGTAGACATACTTCTCGGATCGTTTCTGGAAGTCAGTCAGATTGTCCAGTTTCTTTTTTGCTAGGGACTTGAAGAATTTGGAGCCTATCCAGAGATCGCTCCTGGCGTAATGCAAGGTTATTCTGTCTTCAAAATTTTCTACATTGGTGCAGGCAGCCATAAAGCGCCTAACGTAATTCCGGAGGCTCTCGTCCTTTCCCTGGCGGATCTTAGCCAAGGATTCGATGGATTTGGGTTGTTCCTTGCTCGTGGTGTACTGTAGCAGAAAACGTTGTTTGAGGTCCGACCAATCCACGATGGTTCCCCGTGGTTGGCTGGTAAACCACTTGAGGGCCCCCTTTTTGAGGGAAAGAGGGAAGGCTCGGCACAACAATTCCATGGATCCACCATAAAAACATAGGGACTGCTCGTAGGCATTTATCTATTCCTGGGGGTCCGTGGTGCCGTCGTAAATTTCCAGGTTTGGAGGAAACTTGAAATTTCTCGGAACCCGGAACTCCATGAGTAGATAGGAGAAAGGTTGTTCCATAGTTCCGCGATTTCGATTATTATCCCCAGTATTGGGAACTCCCTCATCGTCGTGGGTCCTCCTTTTATTATTTTCCACGTCGGTCCGTCTATCAGGTCGGCACGGCTTTGGTTGGTTTTCATGCATGGTGCGCTGCATGTCTTCCAGCCTCCTGAATTGGTCGTTGAGTAAGTCCATATGTTGCTGCAACATATCTTGAAATTGGCATTGGGAACCCCGAGATTGATGTGTGCGTTCAGAGCGGGATGCACGATCATCGAACTCGTTGTTCGGGATTCCCAAACGTTGGTGTACCAGAATCTTGCGCTCTTGAAGGCTCTGATCACCTCTCAGGACTAGGAACTCAAGTCTTTCCCTGACAGAAATCCTGCGTGATGGGTTAGGAGACTCCTCATAAAAAAAGTTGGAGTGCCCATCACGTCGGCTTCCTGATCCGGGTGCCTGATTTCTCACAGCGGAGGTTTAAGCCACAAGTGGAGATAGTGGTGGTGGTGGACGTTGCATGTCAAGATCTTGTCTCTGGTTGACAGAGGTTTGAGCAGCGTCTCTTTTCGAATTTTGCCTCGTATTCACCATGATTGGGTGGGATTAGAATTTTATGGTTCCCCACAGTCGGCGCCAATGTTCTGAATCAGATTCAGAGGAGTACCTGAGATGGACACGTTACGGTGGTTCCTCCTTTGAGCAGCGGCTGAGCGTGTAGCGCAGGGGGGTGGGTACCTGCAAAGGGACTCCAATGCTCAAGTCAGGCAGTGCACAATAAGGTTTAAGAGATTGGATTCAGAGTTACCTTACTAAGATGACTTAGCCTAGTATTTATAGAGCGTATACAGAATCCTAATGGGATCCTTATTGAATGCAGGTAATTTAGGATTAGTATCCTGATGATGATTACCTTTCCATTATTATAGGATACATCCCTATAAATCCGGGATTAATATAAGGAAAGTATGTAGCTATCAAGGATATCTATAAATCCTATAATATCGTAAGTTGATGATCGACAGTTGCGGATATTTAGGGATTGATCCTGTATGAATCTATCAGCCGCGATGTCGTATCCCAACGCTACTTTAGGACCGTAATCTGTGGTCCGGAATACGTCGTGAGTCTTCCTCTATGCCAGCTAGGAGAGTCCGATAGTGTGCATGCCGGGTTGATCCCATGGAGCGGGATTCCGGATCACGGTCCAGAACAGGAAAATTAAAGTTTATAGAGAAGAGGATAGCTATAAATATGTTTGCTGGTGATTGGTCAGATTTTACTTTCAAATCCCTACAAATTCTCTATCAGTTTGGAGAAGATAAAGCCATAATAGAAAGCTTGAATCGGCGATACCCGTTTGAGGAAAGCCTATTGTAAGGTGACACTTGTCCTTGTGAAGCACCAATTTAACAGAAAACTAAAATTATAAATACCTAAAAGGGCGTAGGCAAACACTAGAGTTTAGCAATGAGAAAATTGCATAAGTGTTGTATCGACCTCCAAAATGTTGAATAAAGAAATAACAATAACCATTTTGTAGAACTAGTCTCAATGGTCAATAAAGATACATAATAGGATATAATTAAGTAAGTACAGTAACTCTAACGCCTTGCCACGATTGGTCAACGAAGGAGTATTTTTAGACTTAAAATGATGACGAAGTGATGAAGGATCTAATTACAAACTGTGTCAATAAACAGGTTTAACTATTCATTATAAAAAATGGCTTAAGATTTTTAAGGTCATAATTAACTAGGTTGACATGTAGATCGAGCCATTCAAGTCTTAATACTTCTAGTGAATTGGCTACGTTATTTAAGACCTTGGGTTTTGATAGCAAGTTTACTTGGTCAACTTGTGCTTGTGAAAAGGCTAAGTTATTCATAAATGATAATATTCTTGTCGATTTGTCCATTTGTTCACTTCCCTTACGAAATGGCTAAGTTAAGTAGAATTACACTTATTCTTGTCTACAAGTTATGTAATTATTTCATTTTGTCCCAAAGTTGTCAGAGAAGAAGACAATGCAGGGCGCAATGGTTATAAGTTAATTTGTTCGATAGAAATACGAAAAGGAAATATAATTTTCTTGATATGTCGACAAATTACAAGTTTTTTAAAGCAATATAAGTTACAACGCCAAGGCCTGATTTCTGCTTATGCTCCTAAATTACAAACTGGAGTTCTAGGCATACTATTGTAGAGTACTTCTAAAGGCTCAAAGGAGACTAGCTGCACCACTTGTTAGAGGAACTTGACCCTTTAATCATTTCATGAAGCGAAGCCACCAACAGGATGGAGCACATTCTTTTCCAAGACTCCAGCATTTCCACCTCCCCCAACTAATATGAAGTGACTTGAATCCCAAGATGGCTAGGGAGGTAGAGACATGCGCACAGGCTTTATAAGATAGAGTTACTCTTTTATCCAATAAACATTAGTGAGCTGCTAGGCCGTGAGGCAACAGGCCATGCCAAACCCATGTATGCATGGCAAGAAGAGTTTTTTGGGTTAGCCATAGCCTCTTGTAAGGAATTTTTGGAGAATTCAATGGCCTTAGACACTAGATATACATAGGCAAAAGAGTATCGTGTCGTCACAAGAATTGGCAATGGAGGCCATTTTTGAGGAATATTATGGAAGAATGGTTGGACAATGTAAGGTGCTAGAGGAGAAAAGGGAGAAAAGGGCATCATAGTAATTGTTATTGCTTAATGGATTGGTGCATGAGATTTTTACCTTGAGTATATATAGAGAAAGGTGGAGTTTTCTATTAGATGCTAAAGAGGTGGAGAGAATGAATGTCGCAAAAAATGTGTGCCTAAGATAAATGTCAATTAAGAGTGCAGCGTTTTACGTACATTCATAAGTGTGGTCATTTTTCCTAGCCACTTAAAGGCCATACTTAAGGGGCATCGGTTGTGAATGAAATAAAATTTATTTATTTGGTACACGTGGAAAATACATCGTACATGGGAACATGTGACATGTGGCAATATTGAGGCTAGTAAGGAGTGTCAAGTGGATAAGGAAGGAATCAGTCAATGGTACTGAAGCTGTCGAATTGGGATATACTAAGGTTTCCTAAAATCAAAAGAAATTACTTAAGAGTCATCATGAAAAATCAAGTTTAAACAATCGTGGTAGTATTGAAGCTACCTTATCAAGAGAAAATAATGATGCTATTTAAGAAGAAGTTCTAGTAGTATTGATGTCGTCAAGGTGAAGAATAATGGTAATATTGAAGTTACCATTAGGTTGACAAGCAAGGAAAATAGGTCGACAACTAAATCTTGAAGTCAGAAATGAAGAGATGCATAGCAACAATTATAACATCCTCCTTAACCTAGTAGTTTTGATTCTAGTTCTATAAGTTCAAAAACCCTAGTATAAGTTACCTGTTAAATCTGGTGACCTTTTGAGTTAGTTTGGATACTTTGCTATAACACTGAATGTGAAAAATAATTGATAATAGCTCAGAGAATAACATAAACTGCTTAGATAATAGAAATAAATATGGAGAATTTATTTCTAGGTTACATATTGTTGGAACTAGTTGTAGTTAATTTTGAAGAATTAACTAAGTTAGTTTGGCATTTTTGCATACACTGAGTGAGTGTTTAAAAGCTAAATTAAATAGGCAAATATCTTGAAAAATTATGAGAATTTGTGAATATATCAAGTAGAAGATGCTAATTTTTCTAGAAATGAGTACAGGTTATGGCAAATACCTGTGAGCCTATTAGTTGAATTCCTTAAGTTTAACTTAACTTAAAGAAGAGTAAAAGAGCTTAAGTGATAGTTAATAGTATATGGAAAATTATGGAATGATGAATCTAGGAATGAGATGAGTCTTAGAATTTTCTATAACACCTTTCATGGATAGGAATCTTATAAAGGGAAGATTAAAGTATCCCTAAGAGATATAACATTTCTAGATAAATATCTAAGTGATCCTTATCCCTCTTTTTTCCTTCACCGCCTCCCTCCATTCAACTCTCATCTTTGTCTTTTCTTTTCTCTCATTTTCTCTCATCTCACACATTTGAGCAGTAGAGAAAGAAGAGAAAAGGAAGAAAATAAAGAAGAGGAAGAAGAAGGAGAGGAAAAACCAAGGAAAGACAAGGAAGCCAACTTAAATACCATCCATTAGAGACTTGAGGTAGAGGTGATTGACCTTACTTAGATCTTTCCCTTTCTATATCTTGATGATGCTTGTTGCATGCTTGATATGGTAGAAAAATGGGTTTGAGAGGGATGCATGGTCCATTTGTTTTAGTCTTGTCTCCAATGGTTTGAAATGGTGTGTTTAAGAGTTATTACATACATGATCATGGATTTTGAACTTGTATGCATCCATATAACATCATTAACTTGAGGTTGATAAAATAGGTTTGGATGAGTTATCTTTTGCTTATATTTCACTGTTTTGGTGATTAAAGAATGTGCATGTGAGTTTTAACATGTTTAGAGACCATATATGAAGTTGAAAACCATTTAGAACTTGTGTATGAAGGTCAGAATTGGTTGACAACTCAAAGAAATTAAGTCTGGAAAATTTGGCATTGGGTGATTAAGCACCCACAAGTTAGCGGCTTAATCAGCTAAGACCAAATAAGAAAAGGAGTAGAGAGATTAAGCGTCCAGAAAGTGAGGGCTTAATCGGTTAGTGGCAGCAAAGGCTAAAGCTGAGTGATTAATCGCTCAAGAAATGGGCGACTAGTCACCCAATGACAGAAAATCTGATTGAAATTTGTTGTCATTGAGCGATTAATCAGTTGCTTTTGGGCAATTAATCGCCCAAAGACAGAATGCCCCCTAGTTCCCATTTTGAGAAAACAAAGTTCTCTGCTTGAGAGGAATACATGTTTATGCTATATAGTGTAAGATAAGGCATTATTAGGGGTATTTTATAATGGTAATATCCACCTAGCATATATGTGAAAGATTAAACCATTGTGCATCCAATTATTGTGAATTGACAATGGTAGGCATCTAGGTCAATGAAGAGCAATGATGTGGTGCATTCAGCTCACTTTTTAGATGGTGACTTGGTGCACTAGATGCAAGCATGATGAGATTCATTTGCATTATACATTTAACATATCTCATGATTTGTGCTTAAGATAATGAATTGCTCCTTTATTTATTAAAGTAGAGCATTATGTGATTGTTTATTATCAATTGCTCCCTTATTTGTTAAAGTTAAGCTAGTATGGAATGTTTACCAAGAATTGCTCCTTTATTTGTCAAGGTTGAGCTAGAATGAGATGTTCATTATGCTTTGCTCTTTTAATTGTTAAAGTTGAGCTAGAATGGGATGTTTTCTATTAATCGTTCCTTTATTTGTTAAAGTTAGGCAAAGGATTGAGAAAAACACTCTGTCAAGTGCAAAGGAGTAAGAAAAGCACTTTGTCATGGTTAAGTTATTAGGCAGAGGAGTGAGAAAAGCACTCTGCCAAGGGCAAAGGAGCGAGAAAAACACTTTGCCAAGGAACATGACATTTCATAAGCATTAGCATTTGACATTGCATAAGCATTATCATACTACATTTCATAAGCATTAACATTTGACTTTTCATGAGCATCAACACATGACTTTACATGAGATGTGAGCTATGTATAGATTATGGAATGAGCTAGGAATGTTTACATAAAGAGTGAATGTAAATGTTTGAATGGTGGTGAGTAAAGATTCATATACATGTGATTCCTATGATCTATGGATGTTATGATGATTTGCTATAAATGGTTAATTATGAGGAATTGAACCATAGTAATAAATGAATTTTCTGCCTTGGGAAGAGAAAGGAACAGTTTTGGCTTTTGTCACCTTTCTGTGTTATCAAATGACTTGTTTTCCCCAAAGTAGCTAGACTTATTATGATGTCATTATATGAGATAGAACTACTGAGGAATTTTGAATTTTCACCACTTTGTTTGTTTCCATGATAAATCCAAGTTAAGAGTCTTCCAAGGAGAAGAAAAGAAGTTGATGCCCTAGAGTAGATTTATTTACTCTTTTGTCCAATGCTTTGTATGTATAGTATTTGCATTGGAATGTATAAAGTGATATGTTTTGTACTTATGCCCTTTGAGGCTTGGTTGATACATTCAGATGTATTATGTTCAAGTAAATATTAATTTCCCTCTCAAGGCTCTATATAATAACATGTATGGTTATTATGTAAGTAGTATGAAATATATATGTTAGAAGTGGCATGCCTAATTCTATTTTTTACATGTATATTTCGGATATATTGTGGAGATGGGTATTGGGACGTTACAACAATACTGACATTGTTAAAGAAAACTCCAAAAATAAGTTAAGTTCTTAGGAATTAGTTAGGAAAGGTTGTATAACAACAATACTGATGTTGTCGAATAAAGATTTTAAGAAGACTTAGTCAAAGTAACTCATGATAAGCACATGTGTTTTAGAAGATCTTCAGTTACAAAAGCTCGAGTCATAGGAAAAACCCCACTATGAGAGGTTACTCCCACTACTCTCCACTCAAGCATACATGACTTATAAAGTGAACATGCAAAGAGAAAATGCTCTGGTGGAAGAGAAGTTTATAATCATTGAGGACAGATGGCACAATCATAACGTGCATCAGATTTATGCACAATCATTGGATGCATGGAGCAGTTACTATTTTCATTTACAAATACAAAGACCTAGTTACGTTTCAAAAGGTTATGAACAATCTACACTCCTCACCCACTGCAAGAAGACGAGTTCTGTAACACTCCAAAAATTATTTATTTTATCATAGATAATCATTTTACAATATTTATGATTTTTAGGAATTTTTCTGAATTTTTCTGGAAACGATGAATATTTTAATATATTTCTCATTTTATATGCACACTGAGCAGAGTCAGTGTAACACCCCGAAAACTGTTTGTTTTGTGATGAATAGACATTTTCCAATATTTTTTATTTTTGATGATTTCTGTGGAATTTTCTGGAAATGTTGAATATTTTAATATATTTTTCATTTTGCGTGCGCACTGAGCGGAGTCGGGAAAACGAAATGTTTTCCCTGAGGCTGGTAAACTTTGAACTATGGAAAAGTCGACGGGGGATCTTACTAAACCCGAGGCCGAGCATAGTTTATGAGATTTACGTTTTACGAGATTTTATCTGATAAATAAAATCATAGAGTAATTAATTACCAGATAAAATAATAAAATATTATTTACGCTAACTGTAAAATTTTGTCCACTGAAAAATATTTCTAGTAGATTATTTCTATCTAGTTATTTTTATGATATCATTTAAGTGACTACACACTTCACTTTATCGAGAAGCGTGCGAAACTTCTCAAGGAAGCTTCAAGGGAAACTTCTAGTAAGCTTCCTCCAACCACTTTTCTCTCTCTTCTCTCCTATTGTTGCACGGTTTTGGGGGGGGGGAACAACATATTTTCACTCTCTCATTTTCTCTCCCTCACGCAGCTCACTTCCTCTTCTCCTCTTCTCCCACACACAAATACTCCATTGTCGATTCTCAAGCTTCCTTTGTTCAACCCAATAGAGACCATTGCTTTCCCATCTCCATCCTCAAGCTTTCCTCTTTGTGGAACTCACCTTGGCTCCTCCATTTTCGTGGTTGGCAGCCCAGCTCAAAGCTTGGAGCGTTAAGGTAAAAGCTCTCAATTTTCTTCTCCTCTTCTCCTCATTTTCGTGTTCCATGGTCACCTTGGTGACTATGGCTACCATTTCCCCTCTTTGATCTTGATTTTGTGGATTTGAACACCCAAGGTTTTGGTGGTGGTGAAGCACGAAATTTCTAAGCAAAAAGGAGCATCCTTTCTTTGGGTTTATCTTAGGTAAGAGGAAGATCCATTCACTTCAACCCATTTTAGTAGTTGAGAACTTATTGTTTGTGTTGGTGGGGTGAAACCATTTTGGGAAACCCCTTTGTTTGATTGTTTTGGTTAAATTTTAAGTGTTTGAATGGTATGTTTTTGGTGTACATTGATGGATTTTGGGATGTTGGATGATTGGAATGGCTTTCTGGTGAGTTTTTGCGTCATAGAGGGATACACGGCCGTGTATCTCACTGTGTGACTAAAACGTGTCCCTGGTGCACTCTAGAGGAGTACATGGCCTAGGCCGTGTATGACCACACGGCCGTGTACTCGGGGCCGTGTATTTTACACAAGCTATGTAACATGATCAGTGATGGATTTGAGGCTTTTCTAGCCCCTTGGAGGTTCAAGGTCCCCTTGGGCACTTAACTCAAGGCTTTTGGACTAATGTAAGTGTAATAATCTTGAATAATTGGATGACTAGAAACTAATTAGGGATTCATAAAGAGGGAAAAACAAGAGACGAGAACATACCTTACAACTTATAAGAACTTTGAATAGAGAAAGAACATGAGTGTGATAGAGATTGCGAGCGACATAATGAAATTAAGAATTGACTTATTTGAGGACTTTGAATAGGGTGTGAATGCCTAGAAACTTATTATTGACTTAGTACGGACCCTTGAAGGGGATTGAATGTTGATGATAAATGACATAACATGTGATCTTAGACCTGAAATGCTATGACAGTGAATTTGTAAATGTACATATGAGTATGCATTGAATCTATGTGCATTGAGCATGATTGAGTCATGCATTGAAAAAGTCCGTTGGACAATTTGTTAAGGCCAAGTTGCCTAGGAGTTGAATCACACATTGGTGCGGGTGCGAGTAGACAAGTGTAGGTCATTTGTTGACCTTGGGGGCGTTGGGTGTAACACCCTAGTGGGGATGTCACATTTATGATGCAGAAAAATAAAATAAAATAAAATACTTACCCAAGTTATAAAACTTTTGGTACATAATTAATATTAGTGGTAAATTTTTTTTTCCTTTCTTTATATTTATAATATTAAATAAAATAACGCGGAATACGAAATAAGATCAAACATAAACTCACCATAATATATATATGATTTTGTCTAAAGTCTACAATTAATTTACAACTACAAAATATTTAATAAAGCTGTAAAAAGTCAACATGATACTAAGACATAATGCCTAAGACATGAGCCCTTGTCATAAGACAATTTCCCTAGTTGGGAATGTCTTGACCGATAGAAATTCGACCCAAAAGTATATCGAAGTTCTCTCTAGGAGTATAGTGAAACTCATCCCACAACTCCCTAATAGGCAAAATAACCTGTACGAAAGTAACCGTATAACGAATAGTAACGAACCTTTGTCGAGTCCCACTTATTGATAAAGTCACGTTACCATTGTACTCTACGTGTCTAGTGTCCCAGTGGATGTACCAAGCCTCAGCGCCTTCGAGAAATTGTAGTCTAAAAAACCCTAATTGGCCTCCTCTTGCCGCCATTGTAGTCTTCGATAATATAAATATAAAGTAGAAACAAAACAGACAATACAATAAAGAGGTGAGACAATCTACATCATTACCCGCATGGCAATAAAGAAAACAACAATACAACATATGATAATACAATACATATTAAAATAACACATACCATTATATCATACACATTATAGCAAATTAATACATCATATACAGTATAGAAAATTAATACATCAAATTAATACATCATATCATGCACAATATATCAAAGCAATAGATCATACATTTTATCACAGATTATGGTAAGCAGTAAAATGCAGATAATGCATGAACACACACTGACTCGTTCCTACTCCATGGAGCTAAACACGGATATCTGAGATAATGATCCGATTAGAAACTAATAATACTTTATGGCTGCCCAACCAAACTATTGCACTGTCCAATCTTTGTGTTTATAGCCCACAGTCCAAAACATCGTGTAGCAGTACACAGTCCAAACATCATGTACCACAGGCATAGTACTTAATAGTCCCCTCAAGATCTCGATTAAGAATAGTGTTTGTCAAGATCATTAGTGTGTTGCCCGTTACCACAGCCTAGAGGTGCTACCACTGTCCACATATGGGATTCTCCGCACACTAATGCCTCCAAGTTCATAAATGAACCACACTACGCTTATCACACCAAAACACGGTGTAATTCGCCTCGTCAATCAATCACCAATTATAACCCAAATTGGCACAACACTCTAAGCATGATCTAAAATTACAAAAATACCTTTATTATCTAAATTTTACCATAATTATGAAAAATTACAAAAATGCGCTTAGTCACAAAATACCAAAGTATAGTACGTCCCACCTGACAGTACTACACCAAAACATGTCCGGGTCCACCACTTTGGCCCGACAGCAAAACTCACTGTATCTTTCAATCGCGTAGGAATTTTATCGCGTTTTCACAATCTCGTTATTTTCACAAACGTTTTTAAATCGCGTAAAGATATTTTGACATTTTTAAATATCGTAAAATGTTTTTAAATCATTTTCTCAATCGCGTAAGATTTTTAATTCATTTTCTTAACCGAATAGCTTAAAATCATCATTTTTGATATGTGTAAAACTATATCTAGTACTTTTAAAATACGTAGAGTATTTTCCTTGTGTTCTAAATATAGTATGGAATCTTTTCATTTTATGCGTCTGATTTTAATAAATTTTGGCAGCCTTTTGCCTAGAAAATCAGGATAAGGTATTTTTGACGTTTTCCACTAAATATGGTTTCATTTTATTTTTACCCAATAATTACGCTTTGAAACTTGCTAACGCGCTTCAAAATTTATAAAATGAGCTTTACATTAGTATTTTTCAAGCGTCTGATTTAATTCTTATTTAAACTAAATTCTGCTAATTTAGAATTCCAAGACTGAATTTATTCCTTTTATTTTCTCAATGATTCATTGGAATCGATTTGTTTAGTAAATCCATTACCTAACCTATCTTAGAAAATAAAATGGCATGTTGGCCAAAATTGAAAATAAAATGGCATTCAATTATACACTAAATGGCATGTTGGCCATAATTAATCAAAATCATTCTTAATTTATTATTTTACCTAGATTCATTAACTCATTGATTTAGAAAATTGCTGAGAACATTTTGGTTCCCTGTTTTGGTGTAAGGCCGTGAGCCTCATTTTGTGTTCTTTGGAACACTCATGCAAATCATTACATGTTATTCACATCTTACTTTAATAATTATACAATTATAAACACATGCAATTATATAATCACATATAATATACATACAATATATTTAAAGCCATAAACATGCATAGCAAAAATAACAAAAAAACTATAATCATGCATAGCAAAATAAATCACAAATAGGAAAGCATTTAAACAATCACAAAAATAATAAAAACCATAAACAATCACACAAATTGAATCCTTATGGATTCTTCATACACAATCAATTCCATTTTCCCATCACCACTTAGGGTTGATGAGATTAAATCTCCCTCTTACCTCTTGAAGACAATTAATCGGTTAGTTTCCTTCTTTCTTTGAAATTTCGTGAAATCTCCCAAACAAATCCCTAAAATTCTTAAACAATTAGTAAAAACACATACAAGGTTCAATATTGAAAAGCCATGGAACAATCATGGTTAGAAAAATTAGAAATCAAATTTTGAACCATAGAATCAAGACTTACCCTTAGAAAAGTAAGCAAAAGGTTTGATTTTGGACTAGATAGAGTAGGTTTTTGGAAAAACTTTGTGAATGAAAAGTGTTTAGAATAGGATTTGGGTTTAGGAAATATGATGAGATAAAATTATAGAGGTTTGGTTGTGTAGGTGGGGTGTATGGCCGAATAGAGAGAAGAAAATGGAAGAAAAAGTGTGTATGGCTTCTTGGTATTTTTGGAGAGAAAATGAATAGCTTAGATTTAGGATAAGTGTGAAACAAATATTGAGAGTGAAATGGAAGGGGTTGCTGCAATGAGTGGCTTTTTGGGTGAGGTTGAGTGTTTGATTTTGCTAAGTAAATATCCAATTGAATGCACATGGTGGTGCACATGGTTTATGACAATTTGGAGAGTTCAAGAACCTTGTAGAACCAAGCCATCCAAGCCTCCAAGCTGCTGCCCAAAACCGTGTGGCTCCTTTGCATTTTAAGGGTTTAATTGTTTTCCATTTACTCCTAATTATATGCTAATTAATTAGGTAATTAGTTAGATTAAATATCCTAATCAATCTTAATTAATATACTAATAGTATAACTAATTAGTTTAATATATTTTAGCATATATTATATCCTTTAAATCAATATTAGGATATCTAATTAGTATTTAGATTATAATTAATTAAGAATTAAACTAGTTCACTTAGTTTGCTAATTAGGTAATTAGATTAGTCAAATTAAGCTTAATTAGCTACTAACCAAATTCAAGCCTACTATTTTTGACTTAATTCTAACCATTGATTTCATCTTTAATTCCTAGCCATAGATTAAATCTAAGGTAGACATGAATTAGTCATAAAACTAGAATTCTAATCTCACCATTGATTTAATCAACGGTTGAAATCAAAGGCTTCCTAACTAAGTCTTCATCCAACGGTCCAAATCAAAGTCCATGCTCCTTTTGTTGACCTTTTCCTATTAGTTTAAAAAGTCAAGCCACTTTCGTTGACTTGCTCTCATTGGCTAGAATTTGTCTAGTCAGCACAGTTGACTGCTTTTCCTAAACGCGGGTCCCACAGTAATTTTAAAGATCTGTGGTCAAACCGGCGATTTTTCTTGTTTTTGAGACGTGAAATCTTGTAATATAAAATAATATTATAATAATATAAAATTATTTTATTACACGCGATTAAATCCTAAAAATTACGAGATTAATATATATATCAATCAGAATTGGGTTTAGTAAGATCCCCCAGCTCCAATAAATTAAAATAAGATTTTTCCGACCAGAAAATTATTATTTCCCTGGCTCAGAGCAAATCACACACAACAGTCAAGTACACTCACAGAACAGTCAAATTTAATTTACTGCTCACAGAATTCACAAAACAATACATTTCGGGACTATATTGTGATTATCCCAAAAGTTGGGGTGTTACATTGGGGCACGGGTACCTCGCAATGGACAGTTGGTAGCTCTTCTGTCCATGGGGCAGACCGATGCAAACGCACCGACGATCCGGACCAAGACACTGTCCTATATCGAGATCTGTGTAGAATGTCTTGTACAATGCCATGATACACTTTTTGATAAATTGAGAATTTTAGCACTGGATGGCCTCGGCAGCCGCGATACAGACATATCTCCTGATCATTCTCTCCAACTGTTTTGGTGGGTTGTATATGCACGACCCTTTAGGTAGGTATAGTTTTGCTTTTTGGTATATCGGGCTTTGTAACTAAACAGATTTGGTATAAACCTATATATATGTATATCATATTTAGGGGTGGGTAAAGCTTAGGCTTCTTTTTTATGAGCCTTGATGTAATTATTGACTCATAGCTTATATCTGAACAGTACATAAATATATATATGTATGACGTATCTTATGCATGGATGTATGGTTTAGTCTTTATGTTTTCCGTTAAAGTTTATGTTTTTGCTTACGATGAGACAAAGATATATGTACGTACTTATGAATCTTTTATAAATGTTAATACCTTTGAATACTGAATTAATGAGCAGGTTACTAAGTATAAATATATATACGTACAAAAAAAAATATTCACCATTTTATTTATACAATAAAAATCAAATAAGATCAATGATGTAATGAACCGGGTCTTACTTTATTACATTTTTATTTTTCGCATGGTATTTGACAATGTGACGTCTCCTCCTAAAAAAGGGCGTTACAAGTTCCCAGAGGCCACCCTTTTTTTGTTTCCTAGATTATCCAATATTTTCTAGATCATTAGCCTTTGTCTTAGTCATAGTCGTAGACTTAGCTTGTAGATTGCTCTCAATGCATTTTTTGGATCTGCGTTGTAAGTGTAACTTCAATTTTGATTTCAATTACAATTACTATTCAATTTCCTATGTTGTTTACATTTGTTGATATTTGATTCATGCTTTACCATGTATTAACACTAACAATTTGAGAATGATCAAGTATTACAAATGTCGATCATTAATGCAAAAATGAAATGAATATAATGAGAGAGTGAGCCCATACGAGAGAGTTGGTTCCCCTCTCTATACCAGTTAAGGGAATAAATTCTGAAGATTTTAAGCCACGTGTCAATCTGGTAGGCCATGTAAGTCCTTGCATATTTCCCCTGGAAACAATATATAATTAAATATATGACTGTATCAATGTTAGAAACAAAAAAAACTCTTTAATCATGATGTTTAATATTAATTTAATATCACATCATATTGCCAACAACAATAACAGTTTGCACAATTGGTAAGGGTGAACCGCGTCAATTAAGTTGGTTGAGGTTTGAGTCTTGTCAGGATATGTTGTTGGTGAGTTATCTATAAGTATCGCTATAAGCACTCATTGAGTCTAAAGACTTACCCTAACCTTGTGGCATTGGTTTTTTTACTTTCATCATGTTTATTAAAAGATATTATGTGCTAGTTTCTAGTAGATATTCTAAAGGGGAATGACTGTTACACGCATTTTTTTTGCACCTTGTGTTATACCTTATTTGTTTTAATAAAAAAAAAGCAAGAGTGTGTGTCAAAAAATGTGTTTCTCTTGTTTTATTATTGGAAAAGGAAATGATGGAAAAAAGGGTGTAATGAAAATGGTGTATGAATATTATTATTGTATTTAGGGGTGGAAATGGACCAGGCCACTTGTCAAGGGCCTATGGCCTGGTCTGCTTGAGGCTTGGCCTATTTACTAAACAAGCTGGGTCAAGGCTTTTTTAAAAGCCTATTTAACTAAAAAGGTCAAGCTCAAGCCATCCAAAAGGCCTTGTAAGCCTGATAGGCTGGCTTGTTTAAACATATATATAATATAATATATAATATATTATTATTATTATTATAATTATTAATATATTATAATAATAATAATAATATAACAATTATAATAAATACTTAATTTTTTAGTTTAATTTTTATATTTTAAAACTAATACAGTAACACTAAACCAAAAGAACCCTAACTCCCTTTCCCGTTAGCACTCAACAGCAGCATCGCTCCATCCTTACCTCCATACCATCGAGGCACTAACGTGGCCACCACGCTCACTAGTTTACCGACCACTGCAACCACCATGACCAGTCTGATGTGAACACTGCGACCACCACGCTCAGACCACCGGTGTTGTTGTGATGGCCGGAGCGCTCCTTGAGCAAGCTAAGCAGCTCTAAAAATTGAAACACTTTCTTGCCTTTTGAATTTTCTCTAAAAGGACCCTAACTCCCTTTCCATTTCCTCTAAAAGGTGCATTTCTCTCTTACAATTCTTCTTTTTTCTTGTTTGGTTGCACGAAAAATTGAACCACTTTCTTGCCCTTTGAATTTTCTACTGTACATGTGCTACAGTTTGTTTGTTGCACATATTACATTCTTGAATTGTGTGTTTTTTTGTCAAACGGGTTATGTTCTTTTTTATGTTTGCTTTCTGGGATTAACTCTAAATTGCTTTTTTTTTTCTCTTGTGGGGGTTTGTTTTTTCATTCCAAATTCGAAACTTTTTTTTTATTTGGTGAACTTTTTGGATTCCAAACATATGTTTTTGTTGGTATATGGAGTCATTATTCTACTTCATTCTATTATAGAAATGCAACATACCTACAATTATTGCATGGATTAATAGGCTTGGTTCATTCATGGTTGTCATTTATGGATCACTTTACTTTTTGGGAGTTATGTATTGTTATAGCATAATTGATAATTGTGTTTGGGTGGCTTACTTCTTTAAAAGTTGCTAATATTTTGAATTTCTTCAGTTATCAAGGCCAGTGTGCCAAATCTAGAGTTGGATCCTGTCTTTGAGGAGAAGAATGATATAGCAAAGGCTGTTGAAAATGAGCTTGAAAAGGTGTTTATTCTTATCTACAATCTCTTTTGTTTTCTCTTTTCTTTCTTCATTAAAATATTACCTCAATAGATTCAATGAAGGTTGTAATTATCCTTTTAAGAAGTTAATTCAACCTTAATGTTTGAGGCCATGTCTACTTGTGGATTTGAGATAGTCCAAACCCTCATTGTTGATATAGACCCTGATGTTAATGTCAAGAGAGCAATGAATGAGATCAATGTAGGTAATATGTTCCAGTTCCTCGAGAAAAAAAAATATTTTACTATATATTTGTCAATATATTTATGTTGCAAGGGAATGCTAATGATATGTGAGATGAAATGGCTAAAGGGATTAGGAAGGTAGCAAAAGAGACACTCAGTGAATCAAAAGGCTTTGGACCCAAGGATAAAGAATCTTGGTGGTGGGACGCAAGTGAACAAGATAAGGTTCAGGTTAAAAGGAAATGTTATAAAGCTTGGCACGTGTGTAAAAATGATAAAAATTGGGAAAAATATAAGGTAGCTAAAAAAATACTAAGAAAGTGGTGAGCAAGGTGAAAGCTAAAGCATTCAACGGGTTATATTAATCGTTGGCCACCAAAGACAGAGAAAGGACTATCTACAGGCTTGTTAAAAGTAGGGAAAGGAAGACAAAAGACTTGGATCAAGTGAAATGCATTAAGGATGAAGAGGGTAAAGTCTTGGTTACGGAACAAGACATCAAGGATCAATGGAAGAGTTATTTTCACAAGTTATTTAATGAGGAACATGGGACATTAGGGGGTCGGACTAGATAATATACCTATTGAGATATGGAAGTGCCTAGGACAGAAAGGTATAATGGCTCACAAAGCTGTTTAATAAGATAATGAGGTCTAAGAAAATGTCAAATGAATGGAGGAAAAGCACTTTAATCCCTATTTATAAGAACAAGGGAGATATACAAAACTGTGCAAATTACAGAGGGATTAAGCTCATGAGTCATACCATGAAGTTATGGGAAATAGTAATAGAACGGAGATTAAGACAAGAGACTCATATTTCAGAGAATCAATTTGGTTTTATGCCTAGGAGGTCAACCATAGAAGCAATCTATCTTCTACGAAGATTAATGGAGAGGTATCAGAGGAAGCAAAAAGACCTATACATGATTTTCATTGATCTGGAAAAAGGCTATAATAAGGTACCGAGAGAGGTCTTATGGAAGGCTTTGGAGAAGAAAGGTGTTTGTATCGCCTATATTCAAGCAATCCAAGATATGTATGATGGGGCTAAAACTAGTGTCAGAACACAGGGTGGCGTCACTGAAGATTTCTCTATAACTATAGGATTGCACCAAGGGTCAACTTTGAGTCCATATTTTTCACCTTAGTCTTGGATGTACTTACTGCGCATATCCAAGAGCTGGTGCCACAATGCATGCTTTTTACAGATGATATAGTCTTCGTTGGAGAGTCGAGAGAGGAAACAAATGGAAAGCTAGAGTTATGGAGACGAGCTTTGGAAGAACATGGCTTTCGTCTAAGTAGGAGTAAGACGGAGTATATGGAATGTAAGTTCAATAAGAGGCGTGTTAATGCTAGCTTAGCGGTGAAAATTAGAGATCATATCATACCACAAGTCACATAGTTTAGGTATCTTGGATCTATCATACAAAATGATGGAGAGATAAAGGGAGATGTAAACCATAGGATTCAAGCTGGATGGATGAAATGGAAGAGTGCTTCAGGAGTTATTTGTGATAGAAAAGTTGTAACACCCTGAATTTCCTTTCTTTCTCTGATATATGTGTTTTTGTGTTTTTATATAATTTTTGTGATTTTTGTGAATTATTTGATTTATTTTGATTATTTTATTATTTTTCTTGAGCTTCTATGTGTTTGAGGCAGTGCCGGAAAAATAAAAATTTTTCGAGGCCAGAAAAATTTTGACTGTTCACGCGCGGCCAAAGGAGCTTATTAAACCCAAAATTGGGAATAGATTTCGTAATTTTTCTTTTATGAGATTTTATCTGAATGATAAAATCTAGGTACGTTCTATTATCCATTGGACAATAATCACTGGTTTTCTAGCAGTAGCTTTTGTCCATTGGGTAATAGCTACCAGTAAGTATCTAGTTAGATGACTAGAAAGCTTCCAAGAGAAGCTTGTTGGAGTCAAGTTTATTGACTTTGACTTTTTTGTGTTGCACCAATAGGAAGAAAGCTTACAAGACAAGCTTGGAAAGCAATCTTATAGGACAAGCTTGGAAGGAAAGCTTCCTAGACAAGCTTTGAGTGAATCTTGTAGGAGAAGCCTTGCCCAAAATGCCCTTGATGGCCCACAGCCACAAGGAGCTTCCAAGAGAAGCTTTGTGCCTAAAATTAGTTTCTTATCTTTCCTAAACCTTTCCTGTTTTGTTTTTGAGAAACCTTCTACCAAAACTCTCTCTTTTTCTCTCCTTGGTTGGTCACGGCCAACATCTCTTCTTCACCTTTCAATCTTAATCAATTCCAACTAACCTCATTTCTTGAATCTAAACACCTTTTTGAGACACTTTGTTGTTGTGAGTTTCTTCAAAATCATCCATCTTCAATCTCTTTCTCAAAGCTTAAAGTTTGAAGGTTCTAGGTGAAGTTTCTTATCTTCATTTCTATGTTTTCTTCTTAAGTTCTTGGCCATAATCTTGATTCATGGTCATCTTGTTTCAAGCCTTAGATGTTAATGCTTGTATGTTGTTTTGTTTTAAGGATCTTTTTAGAAGGAGAAGCCTTTTAAAGACAACAAGGAGCTTTGATCATCATCTAAGGTAAGAGGGAGATTAACATCATCAACCATCTTGGTGGTGAGGAACGAACTTTGTGTTTTGTTGGTGAAAAATCCATATAATGATTTATTCACTTGGTTGTGTGTATTTTGTGATTTATGTTTGTTTGATTCTATGTGATTATGTGATTTTTATAGTATACATGAAATTGCTATTGCATGAATTGATGATTGAAATGCTTTACGTGCTTTGAATCATGTGTGAAAGGCAAGCTTTTTGGTTCCAAGGATTGCTTATGGCTCGCGGCCATGTAGCTCAAAATAGGGTATTTGAGGCAAAAATGTTTTATTAATTGAAAACTTAGATGATTAGGGGACTAGAATAAGATTTAAGGATTCATAAGTTAAAAAGAAGATGAACAAAGTTTTATTATTTAAAAAGAATTAATTTTTAATAATAGAAATAAGTTTTGAAATATGATTTGAAATTTAAAATGTTTTATTTAAGTGAGTTTTAGTAAAAGTAAAGGAAAATGTCTTAAAATGTTTACACGATTGAGAAAATGTTTTAAAATGTTTTCAAGGTTGAAAAATGATGTAAGATATTACGTGGTTTGGAGACGTAACAAAAAGTGTTACGTGCTTATGAAAATATAGTGAAAATGCTTCACATTTGAGAAAAATAACAGTTTGTTATCGGGCTGATGTACTGGACCTGGAGATGTCAGTTGATGACTTATGCTTATGGTGGCTTGTTTTCATGGAATTTATATTGTTAATGAGTATTGATTTATTTGAATCATGTGATCATGCATTGTGAAAGTCTTGGTGACTTTGTTGCTAAGGCTATATATGCCTAGGAGATGAATTATACCTTTTGTGCAGGTGCTAATTGCGTAGTGAAGGTCTATGAATGACCTAGGAGGCGTCGGGGCACGGGTATCCCACAAGTGGCCAGTTAGTAGCTCTACTGGGCCATGGTGACTGTGCAAAGCAAAGACTATCTCGATGAGACACTATTCCTATTCCGATCCAGTGTAGAATGTCTTGTATAAGCCATGATGCATACGTTGATATATTTGAAAGCACTTGATTTGAGGCTAATGATATACAGACATAACTCCCCTATCATTCTCTCTGATGTTTGGTTTTAGCTCCATGGAGTAGGTTTCAGTTCATTGTGCATTTGCATAGTTAGTAAACATTTTAGGGTGATATATTTATATTGTTGAATTATCTGCTGATAAATATCATGTCTGTAACTCTTAATTCTGTACTCTGTGACTTTATTATTATTATTGTTTCTTGTTGCCATATTGGTATATGAAGTAGGGGATTTCACCTCTTTATGTTTTGTTCTTCCTATTCTATTTTACGTTTATGCTCTTTGAAGACTACGATGGTGGCAAGAAAAGACCTGCTGGGGTACGTGAGAGTCCAGTTCCACGGAGGCACTGACGTCTGGCATGTCTATTTGGACACGGAGCGAGTAAAGTATTGTGGAGACCTTACTCTATCCTTGAGTAGGACCTGTTATGGGGTAACTACTTTTTCTTTTTCAGCTACCGTTTATCTAGAGTTTAATATGCTTTTAAGGGATTTGTGGGGTGATCTTCACTATTCTCCTAGGGAGGATTCTAAGATATCTTCTACTCAGACTCATTTTCATCGAGACATTCCCTAGCTTGGGCCAGTTTAAGTTTGTTATGTTTTATTTATGTCCTTTTGGTATGCAAGTCTTAAGTACTTGTGTTTTATTCAGTTCCTTATGTATATATATGTGTGTGGAATGTTTTGTTCAGTTCTCTATATCTTGTGTTTGTTTATGTTCTGTTAAGATATGTTATCCGCTAAAAGAATTTTAAAACTCATATATTATAATATTAAATCTTAATTATGGCTTGGGTAAAGTTTTAAAAATAAATTTTTGGAATTAAAAGGTTAGTCTTAAAATGTAATTCCCTTTGGAGGGTGTTACAAAAGTGCCTCTCAAACTTAAGGATAAATTTTACCGAACAGCTATAAGGCCCGCGATGTTGTATGGTACTGAATGTTGGGCGGTAAAAAGTCAACAAGAGCATAAGATCAGTGTCGCAGAGATGAGGATGTTGCGTTGGATGTGTAGCCATACAAGACAAGATAGGATTAGGAATGAATGCATTAGAGAGAAAGTAGGGGTAGAATGAATCAAGGAGAAAGTATTCAAGAAATGTAAAAAAGGTTTACACATATTATAAATCATCTTGCTTCATTGGGAAAAATTTTTCCTAATGAGGATCTTATTAACAAAGTCTTGAGATGTTTGAGTAGGAATTAGCAACCCAAGGTGACGGCTATTGCGGAATCAAGAAACTTATCAACAATGACCTTGGCCACCTTATTTGGGAAGCTCTAAAAGCATGAATTGGAGCTAAATAGGCTCAATCAAAGTGAGGAACATGACAAGAAGAAGAAGGGAATTGCACTCAAGGCCACCTCATCTACAATGGAAGAAAATAATGAAGATGATGGAGATGGCATAGAAAATCTAGACCTAAATGAGGAGAATCTTAGTCTCCTTGTGAGGAAATTTAGAAGATTCCTAAAGAAAAATGGATTTCAAAGAAGAGCACATTTTCCTAAAAAAAAAACATATCACAAAGGGAAAGAAAACCCATCTACTCCAACATGTTATGAATGCAGAAAACTGGGACACATGAAGATGGAATGTCTCGTGTACCTCAAGAAGGCGAAGAAGTTTGAGAAGAGACCTTCCAAAGAAAAGAAAGGAAGAAGAGCATACATTGCATGGAAGGATAATGATATAGATTCTACCGATAGCTCGGAAAGTGAAGAAGCTCATCTTTGTCTCATAGCTCAAGAAGAAGAACGTGAAGAGAGTGACACCAAGGTAACATCTTCTAACTTAGATTCTTCACCTTCTTATAATGAATTACAAGATGTTTTTCAAGAATTGCATGATGAATCTATGAGGCTCACAAAAATGGTTTTATCTTCCAACAAAACAATCTCCTTATTAGTAAATAAAGTTTCTGTTTTAAACAAGGAGATTAATGAGCTTAAGATTGAAAATGAGACCTTAGGACTTATTGATGCTAACTCATTATGCATGACTCGCTCCTCGCATGATAACACATCTATACCCTTACCTTGCTCATCATGCAAAGCATTTGAAAAGAAATTAAAGATTTAAATAACACTCTTGCAAAATTCACCTTTGGAAGAGACAACTTGAATGTGTTGTTAGGGAAACAAAAATGTATTTTCCAAAAAGCCGGTTTAGGGTATAATCCCAATAATCAACAAAAGTCTTACAATGACTTATTTGTTTCCACAAGTACATCAAGTAGCCCTGATGCACACTTTTAATTATCGCATTTGCAAACCCAAGTGCAGGTTATCTCAAGTAATAAATTTCTCGGTGAGTCCGAGGTCGATCCACAGGGAATTGTTGAAGATTAAGGTGAAGTAAATATTTTGTGACTACGGTAAAAATTATTTATTTGGGTAAAAAGATCCACTCTTGGTAAATAAAGAAAAGGTAAGATTAATTCCTTTTATAACTCAATTAGAATCCTCACAACATGGAGGTTCAAATTGGAAAATACAACGTTAAAAGTCCATTAAAATAATATACGCAATTATATTATGTTTCCTTTAATCATCTATTAATATCATCACTCATAAATGGGATCAAGCATTTACTGTGCCAATATTTTATCTACAATAAATCAAGATCTCCACTTTACAAGGAGAGTTTCTAACACCAACACTTGTAAATGGGTTAAAGCATTCATTGTGCCAATCTATTGTCTACAACAAATCAAGAACTCCACTCTACAAGGAGGGTTTCTAAATTGATTGGAAACAAAATACAATACGAAATAAAATAATATATGTAATTATATTATATTTCCTTTAATTATTACCACCACTTGTAAATGGGTTAAAGCATTTACTGTGCCAATATTTTCTCTACAATAAATCAAGAACTCCTCTTTACAAGGGCAGTTTCTAAATTATCAGAAACAAAATATAACACGCATAATAACTACTTAAAAAGATAAATCATTAAAGCACAAGAGAGGAATAAATCTAGCCTTATTTTATTACCAAGAGCTTCACACTTTGACCCAAGTAAAACAGAACTTAATTACACATAATTTAGAAGAAAGAAAAAGAGAAAAAGAGAGAGAAAGGAAATTGGAAGGAGACTGAGGAGAGGAGGGAATTCCTCCTCTCCTCCTTTGAAAATATGCCCAGAGTTTCCTCCTCCGAATTGTGTACGTTGAAATGAATTGCATTGCCTTTTATAGGCAATTTGCTTCACTGTGGCTACAGGAGCCATAATTTAATAATTAATTCTTAAACGTCATGGATGACATTTTTTTATTTTCTATTTCCTTTTTTTTCTTTTTTTTAAAATAATAATTGAGTAAATACACAGCCTTGCATCCAGTCATTTTTTCATTTTTGAGAGAAGTGGTCTTCATGAAAGTTGTAGGCCTGAATATTTGCTTTAAAATGACTTTAGTTTGAGTCCAAAATCATGCCTAGAACTCAAGATATGGTCCAATTACTGCAGAGTGTTTTAGACCCGATTTCAGCTCCTCTATTCTGACTTCAAAGCCCAATATCACCTCCAAAGAGTCCGATTCTGAAAAAGTGTTCAACATAAAAGTTTTAGGGAATTGTCTTAGCTTTCCTACAAGACCAAAATCACATCAATCAGATATTTGCAACTCAAGTTATAGCCAATTTACTAAATACTTCCAAAGAGATAATTAAGGCTAATTTATGCAATAATTTATTTAATTGTCCAATTTGGCTCAAAATCATAAAATGTGTCAAAACCAACTTAATTAATCCTAATTGAACCTTAAGAAGCCTAGTGAGATGATTACAAAATGTATAAAATATAGTGTTATCAAATTTCCCCACACTTAACTTTTACACTCCTGGGCAAAACACAAAAGACAAAAACCAAGGAATAAAGAAAAACAACACAAACTCAAAAACTAAAAACTCTAAAGGATTCAATGACTCAAGAAGAGCAACTAGACAATCAAGGGATCAAAACAGTCATGAGGTAACATTTCTTCGCATCTTAAACCAACAAGCAAGGAAACTTCAGTTGAAAAGAATGAATCAAGAATGATAGATCTTCACAAGATTCACTCTCAATCCCTCAAGTGTTTAAAAGGTAGGTATTTCACTCAATTCAACCCATGAAAATTGCACTACCATAAGCTTGCTTGTCTTCTATTTCTCCACTACTCAGAACACATGCACACACAAATCATGAGGACTTTATTCAAGGTTGTAATGGGGTTAAGGTAAAGGAGGAGGTAATATGGATATGACAAATTAAATACCAGAGAATAAAAGAGCATGAGAGATGAGTTCAATTAACAAGCATGAAAGTTCATCCCAACTCCACCTAATACAAATTCCCTTTACATATTCTTTTCCTTTCCTTTATTACCTTGTTGACCCTTTTCTTTTTACATTTTTTTATTGATATTTTTTTTTCATTTTTTCATTTTTTACAAAAAGAACATCATATATACATTTTTTTAACCATTTTGCACACACACCCCCACACTTGTTCAAGAACTCATCAAATGACAAAACTAATGTTCTCTTATTCCCTAAGGTCAAGTAAGAACATGGTTTTTCATTTAAGGCACATAATGAGTTCGAAACAAAGAATAGTCAAATAAGCTCAAAGGGGTTAAGCAAAGGAAAATATGCAAGGTTGGCTATTTGGTCAAAGTAGTTAATTCAAGAAAATACCTTATTCGTTTTTATGTATGCATATGAAAATGTAGTCTCAAAAAGAATCAAAGCAAGTTCTAGAGCAACAATTCCATGAGTAAAATTCACACAAGAAAGAAGAGAATGGTACAAATGTTCAATCCATTCATCAATAGGCTCAAAATCTCACAAGGCATAATTCTATTATTCTCAGTCCACCAATTCAACATCCATAACCAAGCATGTGAATTTTAAGAAAGAAGACAATTTACTCAATCATGCAAATTTCCCTGAATTTGAATTGCTACTTCAACACAAACTAGTTGTCTACCCCAACTAAGATGCGTCTCAAGAGTAAAATTTACTCCTTATTCTGCCATCCTTAACTGGTTTAGTAAGTTACTGACAAACATATAAATACAAAAAACATATTAATACACACACTTCCTAAAAAAAAAGATTTTTTTTTGGGTTTTTTTTTTACACAACTCTACACACGACAAACATAAACACACTTACTATTCTTTTTATATATTTTTTACACAACTATCCTTCTCCCCAACTAGATCACAACATTGTCCTCAAGGAAAAAGATAGAAGATAGTACCTGTTACCGCAATTACTGAAAAGAGCAACCTCACACAAATATAAACAAAAACAAAGTATGACCAAAGATTGAAATTATTTATACAGATGGAGTGTCTTGACTGGCTTCATTTTCTTACTGCTTCACACAACATTTTCTTCGGACCACTTTTGCTCCTTTTTTTTTAAATTCTATACAAGAAAATATATACATGTAGTTGTGATTGTGACTCACATCTTCCTCTGGTTTTACGTCCAGTAACGGCTTAAACGCCTTCTATGAGTCGAGGATAGGCTTCCCATCCAATTTTCTTATAAATTGGCAAACAAGGTCTTTTTAAGTCAGATTCTCAAGACTGTAACACGCTTACTTGCCTTGGAAGAGATTCCACAAATTAATAAATTCACACTGCACAAATTCACAAGAATGCGTCTCAAGAGTCAAAAAGATTTCATCTAATGACTCCTTACTCAGGCCATTCTTTAATGAAAAATATTTTATCTTTTTTTTATTTGCGGAAACCATCCACAAAGAACAACTTCGCTTGTCACAAGAAAAATTGATAATATTAACAAATCAAACCATAAAATTGAAAATTAAAAATTCATTAGGAAAATGATCATTGATAGGTGTGATTTCAAAAGGTGAGCCTATTGTAAGTATGAACAAATCAACAACAAAATTTTAGGCTCATTTTGAATTCTTGAAGCAACAAAATCCACCGTATCAACCTAGATTTACAAAAACTTGTTGAGAAAATTGAGTGACCAAAAGGTCAAAATAAAGTTGACTATTTAAAAAGAAAAGAAAAACAAACACTAAGACACACGAAATTAGAAGAAAAAGAAAAAATAAAGTTTTTTTTTGTTTTTTTTTGTATTTATATTTTGAAATGAAAACACGTGAAATTAGAATACTAGGGATCAGACTTCACTTGGTTCAATAATCTATCATAAACAATAGAGTAGCTTTGGGACCTTCCTTCTAATTAATTTCTAATCATTTAATTGATGGGGAGAATCAGTAATTTAAAAACATTTAAAGGCATGACTTTTACTCTATGGATTCTCATGGAAAAATACCACAGTTCTCCCACACAACCTATAACCTCCATTTCTAGATGATTATAAATCATGGCACTTTATTATTTATGGTCTAGGTCATATGCAAGCTTTTTGGGTTCTACATATACCCACTAGATCAATTTATGAGTGACCAATTCATAAAAGCATTATGAACCATAATAAACACTCAAATTGAATAGAAAAGAGTTCATTAGAATTCCAATCTTAATACATGTAAATTGAATCAAGTTACGTCTTCACCCTAAAAAACACACAAATTTAATTACACATGACAAAATAGAAGAAGAAATAGAAAAATAAAAAAAAATAAAAATATATACAAAGGTGTAGCATAAATCAGCCACCAAATAAATATTTACAAAGGCATGGTAATAAACCAACCACCAAATATATATATTAATACGTAATAAATAAATATTAACAAGGTGTGGTAATAACCAACCACCAAATGAAAAATTAAAAATGGTGTGGTAGAAACCAACCACCAAATAAAATAAAAAAAATATAACAAAGGTAGGGTAATTGATACAAACCAAGAATGATGTCCAATTTAAGGCCAAAAAAAAAAAGTGTCTTGGTTATCCTATTTCTTGATAATCATTCATGTTTCTGTCTTTCTTGAGTGTTAGTAGTAAAATTGTGCTTTGCTACTTGTGTTATTTCTACAAATTCTGATCGCCTTGAAAAAGTGGTTCTTGAAATAGATTGTTTGATTCTAGTAAGAACTTTAAGCAAGAGAAAGAGTGGAAAAAGGCAAGAGAGATACATTAGCTTAAAAGCCAAATTTGTGTGAAACACTTTGAGTGAAATAGTTTTGGAGAGGACTTCTTTACCTCAAATCTATCTATGGCTGCAAGAGAGGGACCCCCATCCCCTACTAGGGAGCATAGGTTGTTGTTAGATGCCTTAACTCGAAGAATGAATGAGGTCTTTGAGGGAGCATACGGAGGGAATTTATGAGAGGCTTGAAACTTTAGAAAACGAAAACCAGATTGGGGAGAATGACCAACATAGAGATAGGAGGAGACATGAGAGGCATGAAAGGAGAGAACATGAGGGAGAACAAAGGAGGAACCGAGAGGAGGTTGTGAAAGTTACCATACCGCCATTTAAAGGAAAAAGTGATCCTGAAGCCTATATTGAGTGGGAGATGAAGGTAGAACAAATTTTCTCATGCCACAACCTAAATGAGGAGAGGAAGGTCAAGCTAGCTACCTTAGAATTCACTGACTATGCCTTAGTTTGGTGGGATCAATTCCAAAAGGAGAGGAGGAGGTATGGAGAGCCTATGTTAGGGAGTTGGGAGGAGTTAAAAAGAGTGTTGAGAAGGAGGTATGTTCCAACCCACTACCATAGAGAGCTTCTCAATAAACTCCAAAGAATGACCCAAGGGAGTAAGAGTGTAGATGAGTTCTACAAAGACCTTGAAATAGCCATGATCCGAGCCAATGTAGAGGAGGAAAGGGAGGTTACCATGGCTAGATTCCTTGATGGGCTGAATGGAGATATAAGAGATGTTGTTGAGCTTCAAAATTATATAGAAATGGAGGACTTAGTTCACCATGCCATGAAAGTGGAACAACAACTAAAAAGAAAAAGTGTGAGAAAGAGTGTATCAAACTATGATAACTCTAGATGGAAGGATAGGTTCAAGAAGGAGGGTACCTCATCTTCTAGGATCTCCACGATAGCCCCAAACCCAACCCAAAACAAGGGCAAAGAAATGGCAAACAAGTCTCGGTCTAGAGAAATAAAGTGTTTCAAATGTTTGGGTAGGGGGCACATTGCATCTGAATGCCCAACCAAGAAGGTTATGGTGTTAAAAGATAATAGAGAAATCACTAGTGAGAGTTCCCAAACTGAATCCTCAAGTGAGGAAGAGAGAGAGGAAGAGGAGGAGATTCCTGAAGGAGATTTGTTCATTGTGAGGAGAATGTTAGGAGGAATAGCCAAAGAGGGTGAGGAAAGTCAAAGAGAAAATATTTTCCATACTAGATGTCTTATCCAAGGCAAAGCTGTGTTCCTTAATCATTGATGGAGGGAGTTGTACCAATGTAGCAAGTACTAGGTTGGTGACAAAAATGAATTTGGAAACTAAACCCCATCCTAGACCATACAAGTTACAATGGTTGAGTGAGGAGGGAGAATTGAGGGTGGATAAGCAAGTGGAGATTGAGTTTTCTATTGGAAAATATAGAGATAAAATTTTGTGTGATGTGGTTCCAATGGAAGCTAGTCATTTGCTTCTTGGGAGACCATGGCAGTTTGATAGAAAAGCTCACCATGATGGTCACACAAATAAATACACTTTTCACCATGAAAACCGCAAGGTTACATTAGTTCCATTGTCTCCAAAAGAGGTATGTGATGATCAAAATATCATGAGAGAAAAAAGAAAGCAAGAGAGAAAAGATAAAGAGTTAGAAAAAGAAAAAGAGAAAGAGTTAGAAAAAGAAAAAGAGAAAGAATTTGAAAAAGGAAAAAGGGAGGACAATGAAGAAGAAGTCGAGAGTGAAAGAAGAGAGCGCAAGAAATCTTGCTTGAATTCTTATGTTTCTAACACTTTTGCTATTTCTAGTAGTGTTGATTCAATGTTGCAGGAAAATATTGAAATGACTCCAAAGGAGGATATTGAGGAAAAAGTAGAGAGTCTCTTTATGAACAAAAGTGAGGTGGAAAAAGCATTCTTTGAAGAGGCAAAAGTTGAAAGAAAAATAGAGAGTCTTCCTATAAAAGAAAATAAGGAAGTTGAAGAAGCAATTCCAAGAGAGGTACCCCATGGATTCAAAAGAGTTGTGTTTGAACCCGGAGGGTGAAGACGATTCCCGAAGGTAATAAATTCGAGGTCGAATTTTCTTCAAGAGGGAGGGAATGATACAAACCAAGAATGATGTCCAATTTAAGGCCAAATTGATTTTTGATGAAAATTTTATTTTCATTAGTGAGGAATTTGTTAACTTGTTTTGGCTTTATCTTACACTACAGAACTCGGATTAGTGTTTCTTTAGTTCGTTGGAAAGCTAAGGAAATTATCTACAAATCGTATTTGAAGCTTCTTGACCAGAATCGGCCTCTATCATGGTGAAAAATGGGATGGAAATTTAAGATGAATTCTTGGACGGAATTTTACTTGTATTTTGGGCTTTCTATTATGTTTCTTTTATATTTTGTTATTTTCAAGCCTAGAGTGTCTTTAATGTTCCAAATTCCTAGAGTTTCTTTTGGTTCAATTTATTTAGCTACTTAGTGGAATGGTTAATGCTTTTATTAGCCACTTAAGGAATAGTTATTTCTTTTATGAGGGATTTTAAGTCACTTTATGGTGACCTTTTGTTAGCATGATGTATGCAGCCCCTAAACTCTATATATGTACACATTAATGATGAATGAAAACAACTTGGATGTTCAATTTGGATTTGTTCCAATTGTGAGAGTGTTTAGCCTCTCTTAGGTTCTTCATTGAACTAACCCCTTTGATCTTATCAAGAGTCCAAGACCCTTGTGGCGATCCTCACCTTGGCTTATCAATTTCCCTTGGAATTGTGGCGCCTACCATTCCATTCCTTATCTTGTCCATTTGATTGTTTTCTTCTTCTTCGAATTTTGTTTTTTGTCACTCAAGGATATATCCGAATTTCTACATTATCTTCTCTGGTTCATATCTCGCATTTTACAAATCGTTTTTTGGTGATTCATGAGCCAAATTCGTGATTTAAAACGTTCTCTTTCACCTCGGTTTGGAATCGCTCAATTCTGAGTAGCGTAGCGCGAGATACAAGCATTTTTAAACAAGATATCCTTTGTGAGATCAATTTCGTGAAATCCACCCTAGATAGATCCGTAAAAGTGAAACCATGGTAAGTGGATTCACATCAGTGGGTGAAAGCTTATGCCCTACCTACTAGTGACTCCAAGGTGGTCCTTATTTTTCTTTAAAAAAATATTTTTACAAGGTTTGGCACCCCTCGAGCTATTATTAGTGACGGGGGATCACATTTCTGTAACAAGTATTTTGCTTTTTTACTTGCCAAATATGGGGTGACACATAGGGTAGCCATCGCATACCATCCACAATCAAGTGACCAAGCCGAGGTTTTTAATAGAGAGTTGAAGAGGATTCTTGAAAAAATTGTGAGCTATTCTAGGAAGGATTGGTCTAAGAAGTTAGATGGCACTCTCTGGGAGTACCGCACTGCTTACAAAACCCATCTTGGCATATCTCCATATCAACTAGTCTTTGGCAAGGCTTGCCATCTTCCTGTTGAACTTGAGCACCATGCTTACTGGGCTATCAAAAAATTGAATTGGGATTTTGACGCTTGTGGGGAGAAAAGATTGTTGCAACTAAATGCACTTGATGAATTCTGCTTGCATGCCTATGAAAATGCCAAGATATACAAGGAAAAGGTGAAGAAGTGGCATGACAAGCATATTATTCCAAGAAGCTTTGTATCAGGACAACATGTTCTCTAACTCAAGGCTAAAACTATTTCCTGGCAAGCTCAAATCTAGGTGGTCAGGTCCATTTCTGGTTGTGGAAGTGTTTCCTCATGGTGCCGTAACCTTAGAAGACCCGGTTTCAAAGTCAACCTTTAAGGTCAACGGCCAGCGACTCAAGCCCTACTTAAGTGGTGAGGTGGAGAGATACAAAACCTGTGATTACCATGCAACACTGAGTTTTGATGATAACAAATATGGAGATGATGAGATGATGAGAAGATCAAGTCCAAGGCATTCAAGCTTAGCTTTAGGACTTAGGATCTTTATTGTACAGAGCTTTCATAGGATATCTCAGTGTTTTAGTCAAAAGATCTAAAAACATGTTTTCTCACAAACCAAATTAAAGTTCTTAAATTTATCAAAAAGTTTATGAAAATTAGAAACCACCTCTTCTGTTTTCTAAAGGTGTTTATAAGGTTTTCAAAAAGAAGCATTCGAATAAACTTAAAATCATTCTAATACTGTCCTCTGAAAAAGTCTCTTCAAACGTGGTTTTTAGTAAGGTATTCGAATACTCCTCTGAGGCATTCGAATACAATGTGTTTTTATAGAGGTATTCGAATACCATGTAAGGCATTCGAATACACCATTTCAAAAGGCTTTAATAAACGTGTTTTCAACTAAAGGCATTCGAATACCGTGATATGGTATTCGAATAACGTGGGTCTGTTTTGTTGTTTTATACACTGATATAAAAGGTATTCGAATACCTTATAACGGCATTCGAATACTTCAAGTTTAAACCGTTTTTATATATATATTTCAGTGGTATTCGAATACCACAGTATTGTATTCGAATATCCCACGTTTTTCAAACCTTCTGTTTTTGAAATTGATATAGCGGATTTATGCATTAATTATGTAATCAATTTCTCCAATGAAATTTTTTCGATCGAGGCTCTATAAATAGAGACCTCCCTCACGGCTGGAAAAGCACGAATCCTTATTTCTTATTTTCTGAACTGTGCTAAAATACTGTTTGCATACTTCCTCTCTTTTTCTCTCTGTACTCTTTTGGTAAAATTCTGAGATATTGTTAGAGAGCTCTATAGTGCTTCAATTTGTATTACTTACTCTGAGTGAGAGTTTCTCTTCATCTATTTCCTGATTTTTTTTTGTATCGAGGGTGAGGTATCCCTCAAGGTTTGTATAAGGGTGAGGTATCCCTACAGGCTGAGACTTTCGCACAAGGGTATAGTGTCCCTGTGTGTGAAAAGAGCTCTATTTTGTAACGGTAACAAGCACCTATTGAAGCTTGTATACTTAGTGAAAAATCTCGACTTTCGAGGACTGGACGTAGACCACAAGTGGGTTAGTGGTCAAACCAAAATAAATACTGTGCCTGCTTCTCTTTTCCCTAATCTCTTTATTTTAAGCAATTTATTTTATTGCACATTTATTTTACGCTGTTCTTTATTGTTTATTCTCTTCTTCTCATTCTTTCTGTGCATTTATTTATTAAGCTTTTGATATTTGTTTTAATTAAAAAGAGGTTTTGCGAAAAAGTTTTTATACTCAATTCACCCCCTCTTGAGTCTTGGAAGCCACTTGGTAACAAGTGGTATCGAGCTAGACTCTTGTATAAAGAGCTTAGCGACTTCAAGAGTATATGGCTTCTTCAAATGGTTTTTTGAAGGATCCTCCATAAACCGACCACCCTTTTTCAATGGGGATGGTTACGCATATTGGAAGGAAAGAATGAAAATCTTCATCGAAGCTATTGATCTAGATGTTTGGGGACCATTTGTCGAAAACGGCGCTTTTATACCCACATGAGATCGATGGTGTAAGGACCTAAACACCACGAAATAAATGGTCGATGAAGACAAAAGAAAAGTTCAATTTAATTTAAAAGCCAAAAATATTATTACTCCTGCTTTGGGATATGGTGAGTTTTTTAGAATTTCAAATTGTAAAACTGCTAAAGAAATGTGGGATACTTTGCAAGTTACCCATGAGGGTACTAGCGAAGTTAAGAGATCGAGAATCAATTCTCTAACTCGTGAATATGAACTATTTAGAATGAACCAAGGAGAAAGCATTCAGGAAATGCAAAAGAGGTTCACCCACATAGTTAATCATCTTGCATCTTTAGGCAAAAGCTTTTTTAATGAAGATTTAATTAACAAAGTGCTGAGATGTCTTAGCAGGATTTGGCAACCCAAAGTGACAGCAATATCAGAATCGAGGGACTTGTCCACAATGACCCTAGCTACTCTCTTTGGAAAACTTCATAAGCACGAACTCGAACTGAGCAGACTAAGTCAAAGCGAAGAAAACGATAAAAAGAAAAAGGGAATAGCTCTCAAAGCCATTTCCTCATTAATCAAAAATGATGATGAAGAAAATGAAGAAAACTCAGAGAACATTGAGGTAAGTGAAGAAAATTTAAGTTTGCTAGTTAAAAAGTTTGGTAAATTTCTCAAGAAAAAGGGAACGCAAAGAAGACCTCCCTTCCCTCCTAAAAAGACACACTTCAAAGGCGAAGGAACTTCATCGACTCCAAATTGCTATGAATGTGGCAAACCTGGTCACATGAAAATGGAGTGCCCAGTCTATCAAAAGAAGAAGGAAAAATTTGAAAAGAAACCCTTCAAGGAAAGAAAAGGGAGAAAAGCCTACATAGCGTGGGATGAAAACGACATGGACTCAACTGACAGTTCAGATAGCGAAGAAGCTCAACTGTGTCTCATGGCAAAAGGAGATGAAGAAGAAAGCGAAAACGAGGTAAGTTCTAATACTTTATTACCTTCTTACGATGAGTTACAAGATGCCTTTGAGGAACTACATGAAGAATCTTTAAAACTCACAAAAATTATTTCCTCATCTAAGAAAACAATTTCTTCTTTAGAAAATCAAATTCTTGTTTTAAACAAAGAAATAGAAGAATTGAAAATTGAAAACGAAACTTTAGGAATCATTGATGCATGCACAAATCATCCTTCATATTCTTCTACTTCTTCATCTTGTTCTTCATGTCATATACTTGAAAAAGAAAACGAAGACCTAAAGAACACTCTTTCTAAATTTACTTTTGGAAAGGATAATTTAAATATTTTATTAGGAAGACAAAGAGTGGTTTTTCAAAAAGCCGGGATAGGTTATAACCCGAAAAATCAACAAAAACTCTATAAAAATTTCTTTGTGCATTCTAATGTTTCAAGTAGTCCTTTTATAAAATGTTTTTATTGTGGAAGAAAAAGACATAGTGCTTCAACATGTAATGCGAGGAAAAATATAAGTACAAAAGGTGGAACAAAAATGGTTTGGGTTCCCAAGGGTACTTTACCCAAAACTGACACACAAGGACCCAAGAAAGTTTGGGTACCAAAAGTTAAGAACTAAACTTGTGTTGTAGGTGTGCTTGAAAGCCAAGAGTTCAAATTGGTATCTTGATAGCGGATGCTCCAAGCACATGACCGGGGATGACTCAAAGTTCACCACACTTATTCCCAAGAATCATGGACACGTCACTTACGGAGATAATAACAAGGGTAAAATTCTTGGAATCGGCAAAGTCGGTAAGAACCCTAACTCTTCCATTGAAAATGTGCTACTTGTTGAAGGCTTGAAACACAACTTACTTAGTATTAGCCAATTATGTGATAAAGGAAATAAAGTCATATTTGATTCAAACTGTTGCATAATTGAAGATAAAAATGACAAGCATGTTAAATTCATTGGTCATAGAGTAAATAACATCTATATGATTAGTCTTGATGATATATCTTCAAATGATGCGAAATGTCTTTTGAGTAAGAATGATGATTCATGGTTATGGCATAGGAGAATTACACACATTCACATGGATCACTTAAAGAAGTTGGTCTCTAAAGAGCTAGTAATTGGACTACCCAAGCTTAATTTTATAAAAGATAAATTATGTGATGCATGTCAAAAGGGTAAACAAATAAAGGTCTCTTTTAAAGCGAAAAATATAGTTTCTACCACTAAACCTTTACAACTTTTGCACATGGATCTATTTGGACCTTCTAGAACTATGAGCTTTGGTGGGAATTACTATGCTTTAGTGATTGTGGATGATTTTTCTAGGTTTACATGGACTTTATTTCTTGCAAATAAAAATGATGCATTTCTAGATTTTAAAAGACTTGCCAAAGTTATTCAAAATGAAAAAGGTTTTCAAATATCCTCTATAAGAAGTGACCACGGTGGCGAATTTGAAAACAATGTTTTTGAAAATTACTGTGATGAACATGGCATTAATCATAATTTCTCTGCCCCTAGAACTCCGCAACAAAACGGAGTTGTAGAAAGGAAAAACTGTTCTTTAGAAGAAATGGCGAGAACTATGCTTAATGAGGCTGCCCTTCCTAAATACTTCTGGGCGGATGCTGTAAGTACAGCTTGTTATGTAATGAACCGGGCTCTTATAAGGCCTATTTTAAAGAAAACCCCGTATGAGTTGTATAAGGGAAGAAAGCCAAATGTCTCACATTTTCATGTTTTTGGTTACAAATGTTTTGTTTTAAACAATGGAAAAGATAACTTAGGCAAGTTTGATGCTAAGTCTGATGAAGGTATATTTCTTGGCTATTCAAATCATAGTAAAGCTTTTCGCATTTACAATAAAAGAACTATGACTATTGAAGAATCTATACATGTTGCATTTGATGAAAGTGACCCAAGTGGATCGAGAAAGGATCTTGTTGTTGATGATGTTGCAGAAATCTTGGCGGAAACACACCTGGACAGTAAAGAAAAGGAAATCAAGGAAAAAGAGGATGAACTAAGACAAGAGGATTTGCAAGCTTTGGAACTTCCCAAAGAATGGCGAACTTCAAAATATCACTCCCTTGATCAAATTATCGGTGATGTTTTTAAAGGTGTAAGTACTCGTAACTCCCTTAGAAATACTTGTAATCACTTAGCTTTTGTTTCTCAAATTGAACCTAAGGATTTAATTGAAGCTTTTGATGATGAACATTGGATCCTAGCTATGCATGAGGAATTAAATCAGTTTGAAAGAAATCAAGTTTGGGAATTAGTTGTTAGACCTAAGAATCACCCGATAATTGGAACTAAATGGGTTTTTAGAAACAAACTTGATGAAAATGGGTTAATAACTAGAAACAAAGCTAGATTGGTTGCTAAAGGGTATAATCAAGAAGAAGGAATAGATTATGAAGAAACCTATGCACCTGTAGCTAGATTAGAAGCTATTAGACTGCTACTTGCTTATGCTTACATCATGGATTTCAAATTATATCAAATGGATGTTAAGAGTGTTTTTCTGAATGGTTTTATTCAAGAGGAGGTATACGTTGAACAACCTCCAGGTTTTGAAAATCATGAACTACCCAACCATGTTTTTAAACTTAAAAAGGTTTTCTATGGTTTAAAGCAAGCTCCTAGAGCTTGGTATGAAAGGTTGAGCAAGTTTCTTTTGGAAAATGGTTTTTCGAGAGGAAAAGTCGATACTACTCTTTTTATTAAAAATAAAAAGCATGACATTCTTCTTGTGCAAGTATATGTGGATGATATTATTTTCGGTGCTACTAATGAATCCCTTTGCAAAGAATTTGCTAAGTCAATGCAGAATGAATTTGAAATGTCAATGATGGGAGAATTAAATTTCTTCCTTGGACTTCAAATCAAACAAACAAACGAAGGGACTTTCATAAGTCAAACAAAATACTGCAAGGAATTGCTGAAGAGATTTGAAATGGAAAACACTAAACATATGGCCACTCCAATGGGCACGTCTTGCTATTTGGACAAAGATGAAGGAGGTAAATCAGTAGAAATAACGAAATATAGAGGTATGATTGGTTCTCTCCTTTATCTTACTGCTAGTAGGCCAGATATAATGTTTAGTGTATGCATGTGTGCTAGATATCAAGCAAACCCTAAGGAATCTCACTTAAGTGCTGTCAAACGAATAATGAAATACCTAGTAGGCACTTCACAAATGGGCTTATGGTATCCTAAGGGTGCCTCTTGTAGCCTAATAGGCTATTCGACTCGACTTTCTTTGGGTGCAAATTAGAGAGAAAAAGTACTAGTGGGACATGTCACTTGCTTGGTAGTTCTTTAGTTTCTTGGCATAGTAAGAAACAAAACGGTGTGGCTTTGTCTACCGCTGAGGCTGAATATGTTGCAGTCGGGAGTTTGCGCTCAAATCCTTTGGATGAAGCAACAACTCTTAGACTACGGTCTTCAACTTGATCACATCCCTATAAGATGTGATAACACTAGTGCAATAAATATCTCTAAGAATCCTATCTGCATTCTAGAACAAAGCATATAGAGATAAGACACCACTTTATCGAGATCACGTTCAAAAAGGGGATTGCATTCTTGAATTTGTTGAAACATCTCAACTTGCAGATATTTTCACTAAACCCCTAGCAAAAGAAGCATTTTATTATATAAGAGGAGAATTGGGCATAATTGATCAATCCAACATTTAAATGCTTGCTATTTGCTTAAATTTATGTTTGATCCTTCTTAAATTATTACTGACTTGAGCGTCGGAGTTTTCTCAAATCTTTTTTTTGCAGGAACTTCATCAACAGGTATGCGATTATCTTTCAAAAATTACATTTTCTGAACATTTATAAGTGTTTTTCCTGTTTAGCTATTCGAATACTTCCATAGGATATTCGAATACTCCTCTGTTATATGAGAAAATCTACGCTTTTATGTTTGGGGCATTCGAATACCTTAAAGGGTTATTCGAATACCCAGAGACTTTTATGTCTCAGTCCTCGCAATAGCTCTCTGGTGCATTCGAATACCATAGGGTTATTCGAATACCCAGACGTCTCCTGTCTCTGTTTCTCTCAGACGTATTCGAATACCAGCATGTAGTATTCGAATACCTGCTCCCTTAGCCTGCTCCTCTGTCTTTGGAATATTTGAATACCTTCAGTCAGTCTCTGGAGTATTCGAATACTCCGTGTGCATTCGAATTCCTTTAAAAGGATTCGAATACCCTCGTGTGGCAGCCAAGCTTTTTCTGGTGTTTTATTCGAATAGCAGGTGTGGTATTCGAATACCTCCTGTCTGGTGACCGCGTCTGTTGGGCTCTCCTATTCGTATACCCTCCTCTCTCCTTTAAATACCCCTTTTCCCCACGCATCCGAATACACCTCTCTTGTCTATACCCACTCTTCAAACCTTTGGTTTTCCCTCCTTCTGTAACCACCCTCTCTCACGGTCTCTACACTTCCTCCTCTCCTCTCCTTCATGGCCTCATCCTCCTCTCGCTCTAAGCGTCCTCGTACGAAGACGGCTCCGTGCAACAACCCTTTGGACCTTCGCAGGCTTTCCTCTAATGAGCAACAGCTCGGGCGCTTCATTACACACTTTCGAGAGCGCAACTTGGTGCATCCTAAATACCTCGACTTGGGATTCTTCGAGAGAGAAGGTGGCTTTGACTTTCTCAACCGGCTAAGCCACCAAGGCGTTCTTCGCTTCTGCTCCTTCTCTGCTCCGTTGTATCCCGACCTCGTCAAAATGTTTTACTGCAATCTGAAGATCGAAGGTCATGAACTGCACTCCAGTATCTGCGATCAAAACATCGTGATCACACCCGGCGATTGGGTTCAGATGTTTGGCTTACCATCCACTGGCCACTTTCCGACGAAGATTCACTCCTCCAACTCTTCGACAAGAACCAAGCTATTGAGGATGTTCTTCGCCCCGGGTTGGCTTTACCTTCGACTCAAAAAGGAGTCAAAGGGGGCATGATGAAGAGCCAGGACAGGCTCCTCCACTATGCCTATGCCCACATTCTCGCTCCTAGAGGTGGGAACTACGCCTACATGAGTGAAGACGACGTGTTTATGCTATGGATTCTCAAGCAAGGCCATCAGATCAACTGGCCCGTCTTCATTATGAAGCACATGATGAGGGCACGAGGTAAAGAGCGATGTGAACTTCCCTACGGCGTAATCATCTCTGCCTTCTTAGGCAAGTATCCACACCTTCTAGAAACCGAGCGCGCGACCCCGCTAACCCATCATCATGTCTTTGGTTCCTTTACTCTCAACAAAATGAAGATGATTAGGACTGATGAAGGATGGGTGTTCCCAGTGGAAGTTGATGATAAAGACAACGACCCTGCTGCCCCTGCTGCTCCTGCTGCTGCTGCTGCTGATGTTCCCGCTCTTGTCACAAATGAGCAACTTCTGGCTACCCTGTTGGATAACAGGAACTACATGGAAAACACCTTCACTATTCTGTTTGACAGAATCACTGGTGTTGAACGAGAAACAGGCTGCCCTTCGAGCCTTGCTGTCTGGAAATGACCCTGCCTCTCCACCTCCACCACTTGATGCCTACTTCTAGGGGTTGTTTAGCCTTAGGACCAGTCACTTATGTTCTGTTTTTAGCTGCTTATTGTATTGCTGCCCTTTAATTACTTTTGTACCTGTGCTTGCCACTTTCATTTAATAAAATGAGTACTTTCCTTGTCAATTATATATGCTTTTGCTTACCTCATATATATCATTATGCTTTATTAGTTGAGTATATCCTTTTTGATCATGTCAAAAGGGGGAGAGAAATCAACTCCTTTTGAGAAAAGACAGGATTAACACTGGCTCTTAGATTCCAAAAGCAAGGGGGAGATTATGCTTGTTGGGGAGATTATGCTTGTTATTTATATGAACTAATGCTTTTCTCACTGTTAGTTTGTCATCATCAAAAAGGGGGAGAATGTGATTACCATGCAACACTGAGTTTTGATGATAACAAATATGGAGATGATGAGATGATGAGAAGATCAAGTCCAAGGCGTTCAAGCTTAGCTTTAGGACTTAGGATCTTTATTGTACAGAGCTTTCATAGGATATCTCAGTGTTTTAGTCAAAAGATCTAAAAACATGTTTTCTCACAAACCAAATTAAAGTTCTTAAATTTATCAAAAAGTTTGTGAAAATTAGAAACCACCTCTTCTGTTTTCTAAAGGTGTTTATAACATTTTCAAAAAGAAACATTCGAATAAACTTAAAATCATTCGAATACTGTCCTTTGAAAAAGTCTCTTCAAATGTGGTTTTTAGTAAGGTATTCAAATACTCCTCTGAGGCATTCGAATACAAGGTGTTTTTATAGAGGTATTCGAATACCATGTAAGGCATTCGAATACACCCTTTCAAAAGGCTTTAATAAACGTGTTTTCAGCTAAAGGCATTCGAATACCGTGATATGGTATTCGAATAACGTGGGTCTGTTTTGTTGTTTTATACACTGATATAAAAGGTATTCGAATACCTTATAACGGCATTCGAATACTTCAAGTTTAAACCGTTTTTATATATATATTTCAGTGGTATTCGAATACCACAGTATTGTATTCGAATATCCCACGTTTTTCAGCTTCTGTTTTTGAAATTGATACGCAACGGATTTATGCATTAATTATGTAATCAATTTCTCCAAATGAAATTTTTCGATCAGAGGCTCTATAAATAGAGACCTCCCTCACGGCTGGAAAAGCACGAATCCTTATTTCTTATTTTCTGAACTGTGCTAAAATACTGTTTGCATACTTCCTCTCTTTTTCTCTCTATACTCTTTTGGTAAAATTCTGAGATATTGTTAGAGAGCTCTATAGTGCTTCAATTTGTATTACTTACTCTGAGTAAGAGTTTCTCTTCATCTATTTCCTGATTTATTTTTGTATCGAGGGTGAGGTATCCCTCAAGGTTTGTATAAGGGTGAGGTATCCCTGCAGGCTGAGACTTTAGCACAAGGGTATAGTGTCCCTGTGTGTGAAAAGAGCTCTATTTTGTAACGGTAGCAAGCACCTATTGAAGCTTGTATACTTAGTGAAAAATCTCGGCTTTCGAGGACTGGACGTAGACCACAAGTGGGTTAGTGGTCGAACCAGGATAAATACTGTGCCTGCTTCTCTTTTCCCTAATCTCTTTATTTTAAGCAATTTATTTTATTGCACATTTATTTTACGCTGTTCTTTATTGTTTATTCTCTTCTTCTCATTCTTTCTGTGCATTTATTTATTAAGCTTTTGATATTTGTTTTAATTAAAAAGAGGTTTTGCGAAAAAGTTTTTATACTCAATTCACCCCCCCTCTTGAGTACTGGAAGCCACTTGGTAACAAAACCTCACTCACCCTTGTTCCTAAATCTTGAAAGCTGGACAAGTCCAGCCAGGACTATAAATAAGGCACTTTTTAGGAGGCAACCCAACTTCTTAACTCTATCTCTTAGTTTAGGGCAACTTTATGCATGATTGAAGAGTGTTTCTTTATGTTTTAAATTGTTTTTTATTGAGTTGATAGTGTTTGCTTTTCAATTTTGATGCCTTGCTCTTTGTACATTTTGTTGATACTATTTCTTAGCTTTTTGTGAGATAGGAGAATGTGATAGAGCCATGAAAATAGGTTCCGATGGTTGTTCTGCTATATTATGCAGTCCTGTAACCCACGCCTAGGTGTATATTTTCTATGCCTAGGAGTGTAGGTCTCAACCTCAATAGGGTGGAAGTTCTTGAGAGTTTCACGCCTAGGCGTGGTTTTACCATGCCTAGGTGCAGATGTCTCGGCCTTATCAGTATAAAGTTCCTGAGAGTCTCAAGCCTAGGTGTGGATTTTTATCACGCCTAGGCATGGTATCTACAAAAAAAAAATTTAAAAAATTAAGGGTTTCAAGCCTAGGCTTGAGTTTATCACGCCTAGGCGTGATGGGGGTTGCTGTACAAAATGCAACCCCCTTTTACAAAACGCACGAAGCCCATTATCCCCAATTCCCCATTCCCTCTTCCCCGTTCTCCCATTCTACACCAAGCCCTCCTCTCCCAACTCACTTCCTCCCCACCACTTCATACTAACACACCCCCTTCCAAACTCAACCTTGCCCCTTAGCCACCACCATTATGACCAACCTCGTAACCACCACCGTGACCATCCGTACTTTTACGCAGAGCCACCCCTATAACCACCGTGACCAACCCCGTGACAACCATCGTTGCCATCCGTTCTTCCTCGCACATAGCCACCGACCCCCTACCTCCCTTCTCCATTCCACCACTTTTTCATTCTTCACCCACCTTTCTTAACCGAACCTCCACTCTCCTATTCTCTCTCTTCAACCATTCTCACCGCCTCCCTGCTGTTGGCCATTTAGACATTGGTGCCCTGCTTTATTTTGTTTGACTCGCCCAAGGTTAGCTTTTATTTTATTTTATTTTTATTTTTATTTTTTTCAGTTCAATGATGTTTACTTATCATGTGTTCAATCTTGCTTTATTTATTGGTTTGCAATATGTATGCCTGCGTAGTATCTATAGTGTGGTGCTGAGTCTAAAGTCTATATTGTTGATATTGAGTTAGTTTGGGGGTTTGCTGAGTTAGAAGATGTTTCTTGAATAGTGATTATGGTTGTCTTCTAAAATCCATATTGTTGATACTGCACTAGTTTGGGGGTTAAATTCTGTATTGCTGAATAGTGATTATGGTTGTGTTCTGAATTCTTTATTGTGCATTTGCATGATTTGGATAGAATTGGTTGCATGATATTTTCTAGTTTGGTTTGGGGGTGACCTTTGTTTGGGATGATTGTCATTGTGGCTGATGCATTTTCTCTGGCACTAAACTAGAAGTAATAGCACTTTTTAGGTCTTCCTCAATCATGTCAAAGCTCCAACGCAAAACTATTGAGGCTGGGTCAAGTCATGCAGATGACACTGATGAGATTCTTGTCTACGACCCAGATTTCTTGATATCTCAGGAGGCTTTTGACTATTCCTGGTAGCATTTAAGGAAGATTAATGTCATTCCTGAGACGGGGTTCCATGACATCAATGTGGTGCATTACCCAGCCATCTCCAACATCACAGATGCACTCTACTGGAAAATTTTTGCAAAGCATCCTACTAAGGAACTAGTGGCATAAGTAGTTAAGGAGTTTTACACTAACGCCTACGCTGAGAAGCGTTCTGTTACCACTATCAAAGTTAGAAGGAGGACTGTCACTTACTCTGTTGAGCACATCAGTCGGGTCTTGCACCTTGGCCCTCCCCCGCTAGTGTGTGCCTACAAAACTTTACAACTACCGAAAGAGGAGGGCGGCACCCCTTTTGCGATAATCATGGATGCTATATGTGATCTGAACTCTCTTGTTCAAGTGCAGCGGAATGCTGATAATTCGATCCATTTCATCAAATAAGAAAGTCTGCACAAGAAGCTGCGAACATAGGACCACTTGGTGTGTTCTTGCTTGTTACCCACTAAGCATAGGTCAGAGATTTACCCAGAGTGTGCATATATGCTGTATGCAATCCACACTCTTTAGCTGGTGGATACTGTGCAGATCCTGTATGATCACATTTGACTTTGCATTACAGAGAAGCTCAAATCTTTGTTCTTTCCTTTTCTCATATGTGCACTGTGTCAAAAATCTAAGATGTCATGGAAAAACACAGAAGTTCGTGTGAAGCTGAAGACTCCCATGACTGAGGGGGCAGTGCAAACCATCATGACCGCCCAAGAGAGGCGTAGGCACGCCCCAGTCCAGCACCCAGCTGCAGATCCCAAGCCAGCCCCTGAATCAGCCCCACAGCCTGTGTTCCAGTATTTGATGTTGCCTGGGCGGCTTCAGTTGATCATCGCCTGGATCAGCAGCAGGCGATGCTGAATACGATTTATCAGAGCATTCACTGGGTAGCCTTGCGTTAGGGACACCCGATGGCTGACTTCCCGACATTTCCTCAGGCTGCACCTCCACCTCCACCACATATTGATGATACTGTGATGGGAGATGATGGTGATGCACTATTTGATGAGGTCGGTGTATTTTGAGGCACCCGAGCCTATTTCTTTCCTGTTCCTTTCTTCTTTATTTTTCCTTCCTTGTATTTCCTTTCATTTCATTGTACGTACTTTTTTTTGTATTTTATTTCTATTGTATACAAGTGGGACACCGCATATCTTAGGTTTGGGGGGAATTATTATCTTTTTGAATTTCGTGCTGAGTTATTTTCTGGTGATGTATATTGATTCCCCTCTCATTCCTTTGCTTCTGACAATGATGTTAGAATAATTTATTTTGATGAAGTAGTTTAATGTTCTAATTGCTTTAGTGATATTGGTGATTTTTTTTTGTTGTGTAATTGATGGATTTGAGAGAGCTTGTTTAGGATTAATGGGCTGCTTGAGAACATGCATTAAAATGATGAGTGTGCTTGGAGGCAGGTTGAATTTGTGCATGCTAGAATGTTGATTTGAGTATCCGATGATTGTATGGATCAAAGATGTGTCTCATTGCATAGGAAATCACATATAGAAATTCAAATGTTGTACTTACACTTGTTATCATAAATGTGTGTGAGTGTATTTCCCTGCTGTATGCGTGGTGGATCTTGGAATATGAATGAAATGCATGATTGGAGAAAATTTATAAAAGGCATATGTATAGTCAATATGCATCTTAGAGGCTTTTTTGATTCCCTTTTGAGGTGAAATCCTAGGCGATGCATTTTTGAGGAAATGACTAGGGCACTTGTTTGGACCGATTAAGCCTTTCAAGCCAACCTTAACTGGATGATATCCCTAGTACCCTTTTGAGGCCTATTTTGTTGTGTGCGGCCTAAATTTTTCATTCTTTAAACCTCATTTCTCCATCCCCTTCACCCCTGCTTGTTAAAAAAAATAATTTTACCCTCATTACATGTCCTTTATTGAATGCATGATTGGGCATTTTTGTTGATTTGAGCCAAATTATTTTGCATGATACTAGGAAACCATGATCTATTTGGAACAAACTCTTGTTCAAAATATTAATAAAAAAAGTACAAACAAATAAATAAATAAATAAAGAGAAAAATAAAAACGTGAGCTGCACAAAATGCAACCCCCTTTTGCAAAGAAAATATACATGTACATATGTTCTTCTAAAAAAACAAAAAAAAAAGAGAAAAAATGGAATAAAGAGAGTTGATTTTTCATATTGGATCCTTTCGTGCATCTTGCATGCTTGGCTTGATTCAATGGAAGTATGTGATTATGAGTTTAATATTTGATTTTAAATCCTCCCCCTTCTTTCTTAGCCATTACCCTTAGCCTAATATTACAAGCTTAAAAAACCCTTATGATCTTTGATTATGTGTTGCCTACATTAGTGGAGAAAGGGATGAAAGACATTCTTATGAGAGTGCATGTATATTTTATAAATTCATCCAACTTGTTCTTCAAGATTAGGAAAGGATCTTAAACATATAAATTTGAGAATTCATTCATGTGCAAAAATCGCATTCAAGGGTAATCATGACAATTCGAATTTTTCTTGCATGTGTGGACCTTGTTGAGAGGTTAAGAACTGATTTCTGAGGGTATGAATGATGAGTAAAAGCTAGCTATGCTCTAGTTCAATTTGCTCCATGATTTTTGTATTGAATTGTGTTCATTCTTCTCTTGCTTGGCTTAGTTTGCTCGAGGACTAGCAAATATTTAGGTTTGGGGGTGCGATAACTTTAGGAAATGAAGTTATTTCACATGAATTTGAATGTATATGAGCATGTTATCCTTAAGTTTTATAGGCCTAAGGTTCAATTTATGCATGACTTTGATGATTTAAGCTTGTTAACTCAAATGATTGAGAATTGAATCTTTGAGGATTTTATTTAAAGAATTTGGATTAAACATGATTTGATGGACTTTGGCATTGTCTTGATGTAGGTATTCAAGATGGGAAAACCTTGGAAGGGATGAGGAAAACGAAGAGGAGCTCAAACTTGGAAGAAAGCAAAAATGGAGAAAAACTGCCAACCTATGCTTAGGCATGAAAAATCCACGCCTAGGCATGACACTCTTAGGTTTTTAGGATTTTTAGACAGAGACATCCACGCCTAGGTGTGTTAAAGCCATGCCTAGGCATGATCAGCAGTTGATAGCATGTGTTTCATTATCATGCTTAGGTGTGTAAAATTTGAGCCTAGGTGTGGGAAAAGCCCTGGTCCGCGAATTTTGCTCTTTTTATCTGATTTTTTAGGGCATTTTGAAGGGCTTTGTTTTTCCACCAAGACAAAAATTCCTAGAGAAGTGAAAGGAGGAGAAAACCACTTAGAATATAGATGATTCAAGTGAAGAATCAAGATCAAGGGAGGAAGATCAAGCTTGGATTCTATCCAATTTTTGTTCATTCTTCCCATTTTCTCTCTTGATTTGTAATTTGATGGGTTTTATGATTTCATATGTTTTCTCTTCTTCCATGATGTGTAACTAAACTCTAATCTAAGGGCTTTCTAGGATCTTGTCATAGATTTGAATATCTTGTGATTTGTTGAGTTTCTATCAATGAAATTGGTTTTGTACTTCCATACCTATGCTTAATGCTTGCTATTGTTTGGCCATCAATTGTATGATCTTAGTGTTCCAAATGAACTAGACATAGGGATTTATGAATGTAGATATGGTATAGTTGATACATGTTCAATTACATTCTATTAGGTTGAGTGTGTTGATTAGCTAATGGGATGCACACATACCCATTAGTCATGCATAGCAAGTGTTTTATAATTGGTCTCAATGAGTGATTCTTATGCTAACTCACATGGACACATAGTGGATTAACTAGGTCTCATATGGGTAATTGTCCTAGATATAGGCTTTTATCTATTGCTTGTTTCTAGCTAACAAAAATCAATTCATTGATAGGTGCTTGTGAATGGAAAATACTCATTGAAGTGGTAAGTGAATAGGGACCCCTAGGCCTTCATCATTCTCATCTTTCTCTTGTGGATTTGGTGTTTGGTGCATTCTTGTTTTATTTCTTTTAAGTTGTTATTTTAATTGTAAACCACTTTCATATTTCGATTGCTTGGATAAGATTTTATGAAAATTGGTTAAGTTTTAGCACCCTCTAATTGTCAATCCCTTGGGACACGATACTTTAACTCTCATATATTACTTGTCGACCCGTGCACTTGCAGAATTTCCAAACAAGGATGAGCATTCCCTCACTATTGGAGGTGATCCTGTGCTGTTGATAGTGTATGGATGGTGTTTTTCCTCCCTATCACTGAGTAGTTGAGGAGGGACATTCCCTCTCTACTCGAGAAAACTATGTGGAACTGGGTTCCTGTGTTCTGTTCAAGACTCATGACATATCATAACATTATCAACTTACATCTCATAAATACATTTGTAGGATATTGCATAGGCATGAACATCAGACATTTTAGGCATATACATGGCAATTGTATGGGCGATTGTTAATCATTACATATTCATGACATTGCAATTGTAAGGGCAATTGCTTACTTTTTAAAAAGATTTGATGACTTGAAGATTGCGTGTGGAAAAGATTTCTATATTGACTTATAATTGAGATTCTATTCGGGAAGAGAAAGGAAGTTGTTTTGGCTTTTGCCACCTTTCTAGTGTGACTTATGATTTATTGATTTTCCCCCGAAATAGATGGAATGATTGCAATGACATGATTTATTTGTTAACTATTGAGAATTTGTGATTCTTATCCCGTGTGTTGTGATTTCCATAATGATTCTAGGGAAGAATACTTATGGAAAGTAAACTACGGACAGGAGCTTGGAAGCTTAGAATAGTTTTTAGTTCTATAGCTTGTAGTTTCTAACTGGATGCATGTTAGGAATACTTTGGAACTTGTATATTTTATGCCTTGAGAGGCCTGATCTATAAAATTTGTACAAATTGTATTTGTGTGAAATACAGACGTTATATATTATTCATCCTTTTCATGGCTCATATTTTCTATATATATATGTAACTATTATATTGGAAATGTTAGTTGTATGTGGTAGCGTGCCTGAATCTACTTACTGTAGTATATTTATGGTTATATTGTGAGTATTAAATTTGGGATATTACAACTTCCCTTGGGGTTCGAAGATCCATCGACAAATACGATCCACAAAATTCGTTAGGGTTGTCAAGGTTCGATGTGAGCTCTGCTAGGAAATCTAAAATCTCTTGAGCCTTAATTGTTAGCCAGGGCTCATTTGCGATCCTGAACTGCGACAACTCAATGGACCATGTGATCATTCTTCCTGCTAGGTCTGACTTATGTAATATCTAATGAATGAGTTAGTCTATCCTCACCACTACGGGATATAATTGAAAGTATTGTCTGAGTCTTCTAGCCATGGTGATGAGTGCGAAGGCAACCTTCTCTATTTTCTAGTAGCGGAGCTCAGGGCCTTGCAGCACCTTGCTTACAAAGTAGACCAACTTCTGCCCCTCAGTCATCTCCCGGATTAGCATGGAACTTATAGGCTCTTCATGAACTGAGAGGTATACGTACAATGTCTTACTGAGTTCCGATCTTATCTGTATGGGGAGAGAAGATAGAAGATTCTTCAAAGATGTAAAGGCATACTCACACTCTTGAGTCTACTTAAAAATCTTTTGTAACACCCCGATTTTTTAATTTTCTTAAAATAAATACATTTTATAATATTTAAGAGTTTTTGTGAATTTTTTAGAATTTTTAATTATTTTGAATATTTTAATATTATTTTGATTATTTTAATATTATTTTTAAAATATATGTCTGAATTTAGTTTTTTCTAAAAATATATGAGTTTTATAATTTATATAGTTTTTGAGAATTTTTGTAAATTTTTCTAAGACAGTGATTATTTTAAGTTGTATTTGTGATTGAGGCAGGCTCGGAAAAATAAATTTTTTTCCTGAACTAGAAAGTTTCGAACTGTCAAGGCAGGATCGAGGGATCTTACTAAATTCGAAACCGGGAACAATTGACTGAGATTTTCTATATCTGAGTTTTCTATTATCCATTAAGTAATAATAGCAGTAGCTATTATCCATTGGGTAATATCTGTCAGAAAATATCTTAAGCAAGTTTAGAGGGGAAGCCTTTCGATCTCCACCCTTGATCTAACCAATGGTGATAATGAGTCCAATTTAGTGGCTTGGACTTTCCAAGAACCAATAGGAATTGGTCAAACATAGTGGCTAGACTTTATTATGAACCATTGGATGGAAAATTTTGATGAAAAAGCCTTAGATCATCACCATTAATCTAATCAATGGTGTGAGAGCAATTTTGATAAAGAAACTTATGATATCCACCTTAGATTTAATCAATGACTAGGAAATGAAGTTAATTTTAATGGTTAGATTTGTTAGTTAAGAAACTAGATAATCTAACTTAGTTACTCTAATAGCTTAATTAGTAACTAAGTAAAACTAACTTAATTTGTAAATACTTAGAATCTATAGTTACAATAAAATATCTAGAGTTTTTAGAATCATTACCTATGCATAACAAGAGCATGATTTAATCATGTAATTAGATAGTTATAATGTAACTAAATGATTTAACCAAGTTACCTTAATAGCTTAATTAGTAACTAAATAAACTAATTTAGTTGCTAAATAATTAGAATCGAGTTACTAAATAAATATTTAAATTATCTAGAAACATGACATAACCATGACATATACATTGACATAATGATGTAATTAACTAGCTAGAATATAACTAGAAATTCTAACTAAATTAATTTAAGTGTAATTAGATGGAATAATTAATTAGTCTAAGTGTAACTAAAGAATTAGAATAGAACCAATTTAGTTTCTTTTCTCCTAGAGTCACACGGCCATAAGGCCTTCTCCAAGGGTCTTGAATGATCTAATATGACAACTAGATGACCATAATATGACTTAAGCCATGTGAAATAATTATTGGGCCATGTGAGTAGAAATTCTATCTTGTTAAGTTTCCTATCCATGCATTGCATGGCCATGCATTTGGAAATAATGTCATTTTACTAAGTTCTTGAACCATCCTTATGACCACATGATGATTCCTAAATGACCTATGCTATGTGATGTTTTATTACAATGATTAAATCTTGATATTTTTCCTACACACTAAAGCCCACGACCATGCACTACATATTTGGCTATTTCATTTCCATTTCCTATCAATTTTGACACTTAAACATTTTTCTCTCTTCTCTCTCTTTCAAAGAAAACCAAAAACTCCATTTTTGCTCTTCTTTGAAGCTCTCAGCCCTTACACCAAAAGCCCACATCCAAACTTCAATAATTTCATCTAACCCCACTTTCCTAACCTATATGTGATTCTAAACACCTTTCATCTTATAAGTTTTACATAAATCATCCATTTGGTGCTTCAAAAATCAAGATTGAGTTTTCTATTCTTGAAACTTGTTAGGATTTCTTGGGAGTGCGTCACGAAATCTATAGAAGAAGGAACAAGAAGGATTTTTGTCTTCCTTTAAGGTAAGAGGGAGATAATCCTCTTCAACCAATCTTTGTGGTGAGGAAAAGTTTTTAGTGTTAAAGGTGGGGAATTCCTTTGTGGGTTACTCACTTTGCTTGTGATTTTTGATAATGTTATGATTTGAATGTGTTGTATGATTTTCTATGTTTGATATTGTGAATCTTGATGGAATTGTAAGTTTCTAAATGCTTAAATGTGTATATGGATTGGTATCCATTTGATTTGGAAGCTTGGAGAAGCTTATTTTCATGGTTTCTGATGTAGATTCACGGGCTGTATGGATTTACATGGCCCAGGCCGTGTTCCCCACTAGAAACGTAGCTCAACGCACTAGACAGAGTGTTACACAGCCTAGGTCGTGTAAATTTACACGACCGTGTAATTGGGCATTTGAATTTTTGTCACATTTTCAAGTGTTTCCAGAGAAGTACATGACCCAGGCATGTAATGTGACCAGGCTGTGTAGGGCAGGCCGTGTAACTTGACTAGGCCGTGAAATTGAGGTTGTGAGGAATGGTTGGGTTTTTCTAATCCTTTGGAGGCTTACGGCTTTAATGGGCACTCAATATGAGACTTTGTGTCAAGTTAGAACTTAGTTAATTAAATAACAAGACATTTAATTAGGAGTTAACAATGTGGAACGAATAAAGAACACAATCTTATCCTTTAGCCTAAGTGAAGTTTGGACAAAGAAAGAACATGAGTGTAGAAGAGGTTGTGAGGAGCTTAAGTAATTAGTTTAAGAGGACTATGTTGAGAAATTAAGGGAAGATGATCATAAGGTCGTGATTTGAGGAGTAACAACTTTTAGAAATACCTATGGGAATAATTTGAGGATAATCAGAGTAATGGAGGATAAATCATTAGTGGTGAATCTGGTTGACTAGACGACCAAGGAGTTTAATTAAGGAGTTATGATATTAAGGATGGAAAAGGGGCTTCAGTGAAACGAATACAATGCAGATATTGGGAAGAATGTTTGTTAATAAAGGTATCTCTTAATTGAAATGTAACAGTAAGATTACTGTGTCACATGAATGGTGACTTTTTGAATTATGGAATAAAACATGCATGATTATTGAAATATGCACGATTGAAATACCTTGTGAACGAATGCTTTGCATTGTGCTTGTGGAACCGAAATGCTGGACCCGAGTGGATCGTTGGTATTATGTAATTGTATGGGCAATTATATAATATCATTGATGCTAATGGCATTAGACAATTGTATAGGCGATTGATTTAATATCATTGGGAGCAGTACAACGGTGCTTTGTTTCAATTAAAAATGTTTTTGAGCAATATACTGCGATATAGCCATGTGACGGCGTGTGAATATGAAATACTGTGTGATCAATGACAGTATATGTTTGAATCATTTATCATGCATAGAAAAGCGTATTCGCTTGATTTGTCGTGGCGTTTTATGCCTAAGGAGTAGACGAGAACTTACAGGATAGTGGGAGGGATCCTGGGGACGTCAGGGCGCGGTGATTCACTTATTGACATTGAGTCAATTGACATTGAGTCATATATATATATATATACCTCTGGCCGTGAACACCGATTGCAACGCACTGACATCCCGACAAACACTATTGCTTTTCATTATCCAGCATAGATTGTTTTTTTAGGGGGGTAGATCTTCTGGGCGTTCATATCTGCATTTTAGTAAACTCCATGGAGTAGGAACCGGTTACATTATGCATAGTCGGCATTTAATACTGTCGTGATATAATATCATTACAATATAATATTATTGTGATATTATTATTATGTTTGGTATTGTGTTGCAAGTTTATTAGATGGTTTATTTGTTAAATGTCATAAATATATCTGTTAATTTTATATAAATCTATGCATTGTATGTATGGAACGATATTGTTGTTCGTATCGTTTCTTTGCTTTCATATTGGTAATGATGTAGGATATCTCACCTCTTTGCTGTTTTATTCTGTCTGTTTCTATTTTATGTCTACGTCTGTAAAGACTGCAATGATGACAAGGAGGAATCAGCTAGGTTTCTTTAGGCTGCAGTTTCTTGAAGGTGCTACTGCTTGGCTTGTCCACTGGGACACAGGGCACATAGAGTATTGTGGTGACATTACTCTATCAGTAAGTAGGACTCGCTATGGCATCGTTACTTTTTTTATACAGTTGCTTATGTAGAAATTATTTTTCCTATTAGGGAGTTGTGGAATGAATTTCACTATACTCCTAGAGAGAACTTCGATATATCTTTGGGTCGAATTTCTATCCATCGAGACATTCCCAGCTAGGGAATTTGTCTTCTGACAAGGGCTCATATCTTAGGTGTTATGTTTTTGGGTATGTAAAGATAATGAATGAATATTTATAGTAAACTCTGTTTAAATAAAATGTATATGTTTATTCAGTTATTATATTTTGAGTCACTTTAATTTGATCAATTGATGTTTCCGCAAAAAAGAAATTTTGAAACTTGTATTTAAATAATATTAAATATTTTATAACTTGGGAAATTAATTAATTATCATTAGTTGGTATAAATGTGATACCCTTCGGAGGGGGTGTTACATCTTTCCCCTTTTTGAGCAGTCTAAAGAGGGGAAGATATTTGTGAGCAGCTTTGGCAAGGAAACATGTGAGGGTCGCAATCTGGCCTGTTAGCTGCTGCACTTCCTTGATGTTCTATGGGTTACGCATGTTGACCACTGCTCGACATTTGTTTGGATTTGCCTTGATCCTGCATGAGTCAGCATGAAGCCCAAGAATTTGCCTGCTTGGATCCCGATGGCGCATTTATCTAGATTGAGCATCATGTTATGTTTCCGGACTTGTGCAAATACTTATTCTAGGTCCAAGATGTGTGATCCAGCTTGTAGGGCCTTTATTATCATATCATCAATATACACCTCTAGCATTTTTCCCACTTGGTCTTCAAAAACCTTATTCATCATTCTCTGATAGGTGGCTCCTGCGTTCTTTAGTCCATAGGGCATAGCCTTATAGTAGTAGCTTGCCTTCTTAGTAATGAAAAAGGTTTTGTCTTTATCCCTGGGGTATATTGGGATCTGATTGTACCTAGAGTATGCATCCATGAAAGAAATCAAACAGAAGCTGGAGGAATTGTCAAATAGTTTATCCACATTGGGAAGTGAGTATGGATCCTTGGGATAAGTTTTGTTTAAATCCATGTAGTCTACGCATATTCTCCACTTCCTATTTGATTTCTTCACCAAGACTACGTTAGATAGCCATGTTTTTGTAAGTTATCTCCCTGATGAAGCTGACAATGAGTAGCTCCTTGACTTGTTCTTCAAAGACCAGTTATCTTTCTAGCCCAACCTTTCTCTTCTTTTGGGAGACCGACCTCACATCTTTGTTTATAGATAGATGATGGTAGATGAGGACGGGATCAAGCCCAGACATGTCAGAGGACGTCCAAGCAAAGATGCATTTGTTTTTCTGCAAGAGCTCAATCAACTGGCACCTTTCTTCTTCCTTGAAGTCCAATCTTGGTGACTTGATCTGGCTTGTCACTAAGTTGGACCAGCTGTAGTTCACCCTTCGGCTGGGATCTATTACCCCAGATTTCTTCTCGCGCTTCTAACTCAGTCATGAGAATGTTAACTTGGTCGAGAGCTGGGCTAGATGTGCCGACTTCCGCTCTCCTAGGGATCTTGTTGATTTGGAGGCTCTCATTATAACATTTGCGTGTCATGATCTGGTCCCCATTGACCGTGACAACCTCATGTTTTTGTTGAGAAATTTCATGCCCAAGTGGGTGGTAGACACCACAGTGCCAAGTGCATTCAACGTAGGACGACCCAAGATGATATTATATGCTGAGGAGTAGTTCACGACCAAAAACTTGACCTTGACAATCCTAAAGAGTTTGCTATTCCCCAAGGTCAGGTAAGTCTCAATATACCTTGTTAGAGTGATTTTTTCACCATTAATACTGGTGAACTTGCCATTGTAGGGGATCTCTGAGTCCAGAAACTCCATCTTTTCGTACAGCTCCATAGCATAATATCAACTGAACTCCCTTGGTCAACAAAAATGCGTCAGATCTTGACATTAGAAATTATCTTAGAGACAACCAGTGGATCATCATGCTTTGGAATGATTTCACTGTAGTCTTCTTTTGAAAAGGAAATAGGGGATGCCTTCCGATCTCTAGCCCGTGACTTAGGTGTGGAATAGGAGACGCTCAACACCGCCATCCTGAGTGATTTATTCCAGGTGTTGTTGGATGATCCACCGCCCGCAAAACCACTAGTGATAGTGTTGATGGTTCAGCTGACCTAAGCATAGCAGCCATCATTGTCATCTAACTGAGTATCCTGATTTCGATCCTGCCAGTTGTTAGTATTATGGCGAGGTGGAATTTAAGACCTCCTCCTTTTGTGTGGGGACGGGCTTTGCCTAGAACTAGGGCTGCGTTATCTTTCATTCCATCCTCCGCGGTGTTCATTGTTTTGGGCATGACTGATGTACTGATCCAGCCATCCTACCCTAATTAGGGACTCAATGGCGTCACAAAGTTGAAAGCAATCTTTTGTGTCATAGCCGTAACCCTTATGCCACAAACAAGGCTTTGTACAATCCTTTTGTGCAGATTTCTTCAAAGGAGGCAGCCTCCTGATATCTTAGAACTCGGTCTAAAACACTTCCTACAAAATCATTACATGTGGAGTGTTTAAAAGGGTATAGGTTGAGTAAGTGGTCTGGGGTGGATCGTCTTTAGAGGAGTTTCAAGGTTGAGAGGAATTCTGGTTGCCTTTCTGGTGAGAGGGCTCACCCTTCTCCAGGCTCCTCTTAGTCTTAGTAACATCCTCCATGTTTATGTACTTCTGGGGCCATTCTCAAAATTCTTCCATACTCTCTGGCTTTCTTTTTGCCAAAGATTGGAAAAACTAGGAGTTAGTTTAGTGGCCGATTCTGACATAGTGGAGAGCAATCCTCTTATCGAGGTTCCCCACATTAATACAAGTCATATTAAACCTCTTAAGGTACTCGCAAAGGGGCTCATCGCGCCCTTGGTGAATCTCAGAAAGAGGTTCAATAGATCTGGGTTGCTCCTTGTTGGTGGTGTAGTGCAGCAAAAACTACTATCTGAGGCCCTGCCAGTTGGTGACTAATCCTAGTGGCAGGGTTACGAACCATCTAAAGGTTGCCTTTTTTAAGAAAATGGGGAAGGTGCAACATAGCAATTATGGGGATCCCCCATGGAAGTGTATAGATTGAACATAGACATCTATGTGCTCCTGAGGGTCTGTAGTCTCGTTGTAGAGTTCCACATTGGGTGGGAACTTGAACTTTCTAGGAACTCTATACTCCATCAACTGGGCAGAGAAGGGTTGCCCTGATTATCGGGGTCCGGGTTGTTATTAACAAGATTGGACATTCCGGCATCAGTGTGCGATATTCTTCCCTAACCGTTGGCTGCATTCCTACTTCCTTCATCTTAGTGTGATTCGAATTGGCTCTTGTGCACAGATCGCTTCAGATTTTCTATTCTGCGATGTTGCTCCTTCAGCATCATCGCTTGTTGTTACACTATGTCCAACAGATGGGTTCTGGACATGTCAGATTAAACCGTTCCCTCTGGGCGGGACACATGATCATCATCATCATTGTTCCAGTGTCCCAAGCATTGATGCATCATAATTTTGGGCCCATGATTGTCAAAATTGGCTCCATGAACGCGGGGGCTAAGTTAATCCCTAAATGTTATTCTTACAATATTAGGATAAGTGTCCTTGACAAGAACAACTTCCTAATTTAATAGTAATGATTTCCTTGTTTTAATATTATAGACTTAACTGCTAGAAACTTCCTAAATCCAAATTCAAACATTTGAATTTGAATTTTAAACTAAGTGTAACTACCTTTAATCTGTCTCGAAATGTCTCTTGGTCTCAAAGAATTATTTTGGAAATTCTGCTAAGTGTTGTCTGCGATGTTGTTTCGATCTTCTAATGTACTAAAATGTCAATATTTATCTTCTTGAAATTTAAAAAGAAGTAAATATTATTGTTTCAATTGTTAACCTTTTGATCCATTTGTTTGGTCTGATAAAGAAAGAAAAGACTTAGTCTTTTGATCCACCAGGCGTGCTGGTTTGTTTATTAAAAGTTTTGTCAAAGGACAAATTCGATTCCTGATATCACTCTAGGAAGGGAATCTCTTCCTCTCAATGACTCTCAAGTACTTGGTAATTTGTGAATCAAAAGAATATCAGAAAGTTATCTTAAATTTAATAAGGAAACGTAGTAAAGTATAGGTGTAAAGAGTAAGAATTGTCAGCAACGTAATAATAAAAAATGAACTAAAACTTGAAGTTAAAGGAATGCGAATAAACTAAAAACAGTAAGATACAAGCAATGAAGAGAATAATCGAAGATAAGTTAATGCATGTAAAGAAAGCATATAAAGAAAAAGACTGTAAAGGATAAGAAACTTAAACTTGCGTGAAAGTAAATTCGACTAGAATTTAAATGAAAGCAAGTAAAAAAAATAATAAAAAGAAAGCAATAAAAATGCAGGAAAGTAAAACTTGTATAAAGAGAAAGGAAAAGCAAGTAAAACAAATAAAATGATTCAAAGAATCACTCGATCAAAAGATGAAGAGAATTACAGGAAATATAAAGGAATGACTTTAAACTTGCATTGAATGGTAAAGATTACAGAAATAAAGTAGAGTCAAAGACATACTTGACTAGTCTATGTGAATATCCTTTAAAGTTTGTGATAGGCGTGATATGAATTGAGGGAGAGTTTGTGTAAAGTGTTTAAAATTAACCTAAATGCCTTCACCCTCTTGCTATTTATAGATAAGGGAAGTAACTATTATTCTAACAAGATTAGGACTAGTGTCCTTGACAAGAATAACTTCCTAATCTAATAGTAATAATTGCCTTATCTTAATATTACAGACTCAACTGCTAGAAACTTCCAAAATTTAAATTCGAACATTTGAATTTGAATTTTAAGTTATGTGTAACTATCTTGAATCTATCTCAAAATGTCTCTTGGTCTCGAAGAATTATTTTGGAAATTTTGCTAAGTGTTGTCTGCAATGTTGTTTTGATCTTCCGATGCATCTTGAATAACTTTTACTCACTTAGTCGAAATTCATCTTGACAATGTCTTTGATTATTTGTTGATATGCAAATATTAATTTTGAACAAAAATTTGAAAATAACTAATTTTTGATAAAATTATCCAATTCTAATTTTACCAATTTAATTGATAAAAAATGTTCAAAATGTCAATTTATTTCTTTTAAGGATAAAAAGAATTTTGTTTTATACCAACACTTACCTTGTGGTTGCCCTGTTTCTCTTATTCTGTGTATATGTGATGTATTTTGGCTGTGCTTTTCCTGTCTCTGTCCATTGCTCATTGCTTTTTTTGGTGATTCATTTCTGACTTTTCTATACCAGAATATAAATACAAAATAAAGATATCATCACAACTTCATTCTTTAAATATGATATCCTTGGAAAGTTGAATCTACTTACAAATACTAGTAGTTTTGTAGAAGAACGTTAATAACACAGTTTAATAGCTAACTAGGGACAGCAAAGAACTTAAATGAAAAGATCTAACTTGTCAAAATTCTCCCTTGTTAGGTCACCGTAGCAATACTTGAACGCTTGGTATAACGACATGTTCAACGAAATGTCAATGGCACTCTCCCTCGCTTCTAATTTTAACTCACTGCGCCAACAAGTTCGTAGCTCAATTGACACTTAATTCTTTAAGAGATTTGAATATGTTGATAATGTCATTTATCAATCATGTCATTTATTCGATGATCCATCATATAATTTATCCACTTTCATCAAAGTGGTGTCTGCACCTTCAATACAACTTGTCAAAAATAAATAAAAATACAAAACTCACTGTTGAATTATTTTGTTTCGATATGGACTAGCATAACCCATAACATATAAGCCTCCACGCATATAAGGAATACAAATAATTTCTCTCCTGTTACATGATTCTCCTAGCAATCTTCTTCTCATGATGCTTTTGTTGAAGATTTCGATTCTTATTCAGTACATAAGTAATTCTTAACCAAAATATCTAAATTTATATATACATCATAAATTCAGTTTAAAGATTAATTTTCCAAGTTTGAACTAACAACTACTTCGTTGCTAAAGGGCTTCATCAATTGGAGCAGCTTCTCTTTTGTTGGCATATTGGTCCAAGGCATTACTTGGTTCACAATCATTCGTTGACCAAAAATAGATTCACAATTTTTTTTTGGGTCAAAAAGAGCAATGGTCCAAGATTTTCTAGACTTTTGAAATAATTAATCCAATTCAGTGATTGACAAGATTTTTGGACCACTTACCCAGCAAGTGATGATTTTGACTAAAAAAAATCCTCTAAAATGATATGTGCGGACCAAAATAAAAAATAAAAAATGATATGGGCATTTTCCTTTTACCACCCTTACTATGCCTCTCCCTTCCATCCATCCATTCGGTGTTGAAGACGGCGATTCTGCTTGAAGAATTCCCTGAAAAAGGTGTCAACAAAATAGTTTCAGCTAAATTTTCTCAAACTCTTCTTAACGATAGCAAGCAAACAAGATGAAAAACAAGTTTTCATCTTGAAGGAACGTTCAATCTACAAACAATTGGCGGATTTAGACTCTCATGTTACTTTTTCTCTCGTTTGGTTAAGTAGAGAATAAAGATAAATACAAAAGTTATAAAAAAAAATTTCATAAATTATAATTAAGTCTAATAATAAATACATTTGTGTTTGTCTTTCTCTTTTATTTAATCACATAAAAAATAACATAAAATGATATAAATCTCAACTGGCAAAACTTTGATAAATAATAATAATTAAAATGCATTCATTTATCTCACAGGACCCCACCCCGCGCACACGGGCGCACCATCAATTGATCTCTATTATTTATTTATTTATTTTTATTGTTATTGAAAATATTTTGTCTATAGATAGAGTGAATTTAAAAATTTTACAAATTTTAACTAATAAATGATACTAACTCAAACACACACACACATGCTTCAATTGAAGAGGGGCGAGATTTGATCACAGGTCTTGATAATCAACTGCAAAGAATTTTATCAGCTAAGTTAGCTGCCACTTTTTATTATAATTGAATTTTCTTATTAATTTTTAGTTAATTGAGATTAAGTTTCTTTATTAGCAATCTTTGATAGCACATCATTTTTAGAATCATAAATTTAATTATGTCCTATGCTTTTTGTTTATTAAATTATGAAACTGTATCTTTTGTTATTGTAACACTTGGAAAAAGTTCTTTTAAAGTAAGTTTGTCTCTAAAATAAGAAAGTAAATGTATATACACTCTTAAATTATTTAATAAATTAAGATCATGACGTATTTGATCAAATTAAGTATAAATACACACTTATTTTCTCACTTTAAAGGTAAACTTACTTAAAAGAAATCTTTTCTAACACTGTTAATGTCACTGTTACAATCATTACTGCTGAAATTGTTACAAACTCACCATTATGATTGAATATTTATATTATCGTTGTCACTTTATTTTTTTTAAAAATAATACAAGTATTTTTTATTCAATTTTTCTGTCAAATAAAACTGATTTGGAACATTAAACAAATTAATTGATTCCTGACTCAAATTTCAAACCTGATTGTTATTGTCATTATCCCTAGCATAGTTATCACCCTATTTTGCAATGAGGGGCTAATAAATGCACAGAAAATAAAAAATACATAAGTCTCACATATTTGAATTAAGGGATGAAATATTTTTATACATTCACATATAGCTCCAAAATTTCGGGTTACTGAATTCTTCTGCTATGAAAAGTCTGTATCTTCAACAAAAAAAAAATCCGTATAAATACAATGAGAGATTCTTAGATCCTCTTAGAAAAAGATATTTTTCTTATTTTATATCATTGAATACATGAGAAATCAATTATAATGTTCTGAAATGGATTAAGATATGTACCTGAGATAGGCACGTCACAGTAGTTTCCTCATCGTGCAGCAGCAAAGCGTATTGAGATAGAGGGTTGGTACCTGCAAAGAGACTCTAACGCTCAAGTCAAGTTATGCACAAGTAGAGTTTATGCAGTAGATGATAAGTTACCTATGAAGGTGAATAAGCCTGATATTTATAGAGGTTAGAGAGATACGCTCCCGTAATAGTCACAGGAAGAGATATGTTCCTTATTTAGTTGCAGAGGATCCCTATAAGATCGGAATATTAATACTGCAATTATGGGCAATTAGAAGCACTTATGGGTGCTATTATTCTGCAAGATCTTGATTGACAATAATAGATGTTCTTAAGATTTATCGATTGCATAGATCTCGAGGTAAAACTATTGTTACCCAATGCTGTGGTCCGATATGTATATAGTTGGGATCTCATTCGCGTGTTATAAGTGAATTCCAATAAGGGCATCTACGATGGACCCCGGCATATTGCATGCCGGGTTGACCCATGGGACATGATGCCGGATCATGGTTCAGAACAGTTGCCCCTAGCCTGGCGCTTGGATGGAACATCTAAGTGTCAAGGTACTAAGTTTAATAGGAGCACACAGTGCATAGGGGACAAAGGGATCCAAGTTAGTTAATGTCAGATCTCACAATGTTTTTCAAAGGATTGAGGTCCGTTATATCATAGCATGCCTCTGGGTTGATGCGTAAGGCTGGGATTCGAGGTGGATCACTTTGCTTACGTTGTCATTCCGCCATCCGAGGTATGCCATTTGTTTCCCCCAATATGTAGTTCACGGGGTCTTCATCCTTTCTTGCAGCTTTTATTCTGCAACTTGTAACAATCTGAACTTGCTTGGGGAACTATCACTTTGACTTTATTGGGAATTAAAGGTCCTTTAAAAGAGGATAGTTGTTTCATGCTGCTTCTTAACTGCCCGCTACTCTCGTAACTAATCAGGGTGAGGGAGCATTAAAACACGACTTCCAACATGCAAATAGTTCACCTTTTTAGGGGTCAATTAAAGTGCTTCATTTCCTTTATAAATAGGGAATGTTTGCATTAAGGTTGACATTCCTTTTTGTTATGTGGCTTTGCTTGAGGATGATTTCTTTTCAAAGAGTGATTTCTCTACAATTTCTTGTATGTGTGTGGAGAGATTTGCTTCCATTTGAAATAATCTTTCTGTTTTTTCCAAAATCTTTGAAGGTATTTGTTTTTTTGTAGTCAATCCCTCCAATGGAGGCCTTTCTTTCTCAGTGTAATGGCTTGGTGAGGATCAAGTAATTGCCCTATGTGGGCTGGCCAACATGTATCTAGGTAGCAGAAGCCTTTCTCTCCCGGTGTATGCAGGAATGTGCAACCTTTCTGCGTGTACCGGGGGGATCCGCTGCTTCTGTGTAGTTCTTGAGATGCATAGAGGTATTCCGCACTCTGCCCTCCTCCTTTCCTAACTATTGTGAGGGCACTTATACGAGTGTCTTGACAGTTTCTCTTCCTAAGTGTAGTGCGATATGCAAGAGGGCTCCAAGTTTGGAAAAAATCTCTTCGAGCAACTTAGGGTAACTTAAAGCAACTTAGAGTGATTGTGAAGCATTCTGTGGAAGAATCTCTTTGTGCGGAGCTTCCTCTCGTTGGCTAGCACAGAAGAGATGGGTGTTGGTTTCTAGAAGAACCTTGGAGGTGGCAATGGCCATCATCATCAATGCTATCTCATCTGGCTTCCTTTTTGGCTTTTTATAGTGGGCATTCTTGACTTTTTTTTTTTGGTCTTGGAAGGACTTTTGTGTATTCATTTTTTGTTAGAGCTAAAAATGTATGAAATGTGAATAATAATAAATTTTCTTTTTTTGAATCTTGTTTCTTCTATTTTCCATTTTCGTTTTCTGCTTTTTCTTTCTCTTCCAAGTGAGTCCAACGCCCAACTTGTAATGATGTCATGTTACCCCTAGCTTGGTACTTGGCTTGTAGAGTGAAATGGCAAGATAAAGTCTCTATGCCCCTAGGTGACAGTATCCGTTCTTCACTTGAAGCCATGGTCCATGTTATCGCATGGGGTTAAGAGTTCTAATCTAGGGACATTTATGACCAAACCATTTGATACTCCTAGGAATGTCATAGCCCGGACTGAGTCCATATCTCATTTGATCATAAATGGTCATTCCGGGTGTAGCCTGAGTCCGTAAAAAAAAATTTGGGGTCCGTAGAAAAAATCTGGACTCAATTGCAGGGGTTGTGTGACATTTGCTTTACTGCACAATCATCTTTTCAACTGCTTTGACAACTGTGAGGTCCACGTGGTACGCTTTAATGGGTGGTTTTTGAATTTCTAGGATTCAGGACAGAATTGCCCTCTAATTGTCTAGCCACTATATATAGGGGTTGACAATGCCCCATTCCATGCTTTACTGTTGTATTACAAATTCCAGTGACTTGAGGTGATTTCTGGTGGTCTTGCTCGCCGGAGAAGTACGATTTTGAGCATTTGAGAGCAATTTTTGACAATTTTTCTGAAGCTTCAAATCGCCTTTTTCATTCAATCTAACTATTTCTCAAAGGTATGTATTCCTCCACCTTCTATTTTTTCACTGTTTGTTGGGTCCTTCAAAAGGCATCGCTTTGTGGAACACCTTCTCTGCCGCGCCGTGAGCGGCGAGGGTTCCCATTTAAGGCTTAAGCCTTAGTGGGCACAGAGGCCGGTATCCGTAGTGGATGTGGGTGTGAACTTCTTATTCCTTTCCTGGTCCGCCCTCTTCCGTGTCTAAATCTGTAGGGTAATTGATTCTGACAATTGCTTTTCAGCCTCTGTGGGTGTTTCCAGGGATTTAATGGCTAGGAGATGAGTAACTAGGCCTCGGATGCTAGTTGCGAAAGATCCTATAGTGATTGTCTATGGTGTGAGGTGGGTGTACCCATGGGTTAGGGACGACACCTATGATCAAGTGTCCATCTTTCAACCTAAGGAAGAGCTTGAAAGACTTAGGGGCTACTTGATGCTGACGGAGGAAAGTGCGGGAGATTACGAGTTCCAAGTCTTATCACTAGAGGATGAGATAGTGTGCTCATCCCAAGAGGTGGGTGCGCACTACATGTTCCTCTACGAGGATCTCTTCATCCTTCTTGGGCTTTAAATCCCTTTTAATGACTTCCAGCTTGTGGTCCTCCACACTTTTAACATGGCATCATCTCAGCTTCACCCCAATAGTTGAGGAAATATACTCGCCTTCAAGAGACTTTGTCGGGTAGTCAGATTATATCACTTGGAGAGGGCATTCTTCTATCACTATACCCGATGGAGTCTTCAAGGCCGAGGGGGCACTCAAAAGAATTGGCTTACGATCTGGTCAAGGCTTGGTCGAAAAGTCTTTCAGGTTTTCCAAGATAGTTACAAGAATTCAAGGAGAAGTACTTCAAGTTAATGGCGACACCAAGGACTCATCCATTCTTCTTGGACATTGATGGGGAGCCAACTTTTAGCCTATACTGGACCCAAAGGGCATGGAGTACACCTATTGGGTTGATTGAATAGGAGAAGCCCAACCTTGACCGGAATGACATTGAGTGCGTCGACTTCCTAACTATGTGGGCTCAGGAAGTGGGCCTAATTTCTTGTAAGGACGTGTTGGATGCCCCCGATAATCAAACTTTTTAGGCCATTTTAAGTAGCATAAGTCGTACTCTGTATTTACTTTTTGTTTACAGTAGTTTTATATATATTTCTTGATGCCTGACTCTTACGCTGTTTTTGCAGAAAGCTTGGCTACTATGGCATTTGGAAATGATCTCACCACCCTCAAAGTCTTAAGGACTAGGAACGCAGCTAGTCTTTTCTACGCTCCCGTGGTCATTGCTCCGGCCCCTCTAGTCCCTCCAGTAGAAGGTTTGGTTATTGAGATGAGCCTAGTCCAGCTGGAGGAGTCTCCTACATGGTCACTCCAGAGGCGGAAGAGGAAGGCCGTTGAAGGTGGCAGGGCTGATGATCGATGGAAGAGAGTGGCTATTGATGCAGACGACAATAGCATGATTTCTTTGTAGGGGAACAACTAGAATCTTGGGCTTTTCAGTGATTTCAATCATTTGGACAACAAAGTCGTGGATTATATTGCATAAAATAATACGTTGGAGCTCCTATTAGTTTTCCAGACCTGCAACCTCCACCTTACTGTTGAGGCTCATTTTATGGAGAGATGATTTAGGGAGTACAACCGGCAGATAGCTAAGGAGGTGAGGGCAGCCCAGGAAGAGGGTAACCAGGCCCTCAAGGCTCAAGAGGAGGCTGAGAAAGCCATGAGTGATGCTGAGGCAAGGGCCAAGGACCTAGAGAGGAAGCTGACGACCTTAAAGGAAGGATGATCTAAAAAAGAAGAAGGCTGGTTTAGTGGAGGCTAGGAGGGAAGTTACAAAACTCCGTGCTCAGGGTGAAAGGCTCCATACTGAGAACCAAGGCCTCTAAACTGAAGTGGTGTGGCTGCAAGAGGATACTCAACAGCTGATTATAGTCTACACGAATATTAGCTAGGAGTAGTTCTAAAATGCAGTTGACCAAGTCTAGTTTTTCAATCCCAGGGTGGCCCTAGCATTGGATGCATTGGACTCCAGAAAGATAATCTGAGATGACCATCTCTTGGTTCCTAATCTTGCTCAAGATGACCAAGGTGTCGAGGCTCCAATCGTTGTTATCCAAGATCCAGACATTGCTAAGAGCACAAGAAATATGACTTAGCTTGTATCTCATTTTTGCCTCCTACATTGGGCATTTTACTTTTGTCAAGACAATTACCCCGATCACCGAGATGCTTTAATTTACTTCCTTCGCTTTTATCGCTTGTTTCTTATCCATGGTCTGTATTGAGTCCAACGCCCATTATGAATGTGCGCTTAGTAACCGCTTCAAGGACTTACAATTTTAAATTGAATCAAGGCTCTAGCTCGGGGTCCAACGCCTAAATTTTTTGAGCACTCAGAATTCCACTTGACTTAGGAAAAATTTAAGGTGATCCGTAACCGATTTCTTTAATGTTTACTGATGAACCTACAAAAATTCATATTTTTATGGTTCAAAATCTTGGGTTTTCATCATCTTTTAATTTTTTTGATTTAGTTTTGTTCTCAAGTCTTGTTATGTTTTTATTATTTTAATTGTGTTCTTATTACGTATTTTTGTTGTGTTTTTATTAGGTAATTACACATGGAGAAGACTGGGTATTTGAAGAGCAAAAAAAATAAGAAAATTCATTTAGAAGCCCAGTGCTTGAGCATTGGGAGATCACCGCTTGAGCGCGTGTTGCGCGCAGATGGATTCTTGACTAGTGGGCCAACGCTTGAGCGCTGGAAACTGAGCACCTGAACGCTGAACGCATAAATAGTAGTGTGAATTTCTTTTAAATAAGAAAGTTTTGCTAAATACAACATAATTTTTGGTATACTCTTACATACGGAGACAGAACGCAGCAGTCTTCAAGAGGCACAAGCACTAATATGGTGTGGGCGCAATTAGACTTGAAGATTAGAGATTTTCTTCAATTTTTCCACCTTTCTACAATGGAGTTTGTCATATTCTTCTTTTTGTGTTCTTTTTTTCCCATATGTAACTAATTTTCCTTTGTTAGGGTGATGATGGATCTTGAACTTTGATGATGTAACTTCTTTTATGGGTTTAATTTGTGTTTCTATTTCATGATTTACGTGTTTATCTCTATTCTTAATACTTTTCTAAACTTGATCAATTTGAGAATGATCTTTTGGGTTTATGTGTGATTTGAAAAAATTTGCCTGAACCTAGAACTTGTGATAAACACCATAATTTCTGCAATCGCTAGGAATAGACGTTGTGAGTTATGTAGTCTTTCTTTTAATTCCCTCGTTCTTGATAATGGCTTTCTATTTGGGATTAGACTAAGGGATTAGTTAATTCTAAACAGTGTAAGAAGATTAATATATCAAAGGATTGAATATTGATTAATTTTAGGAATTAACCTTGAATAATTGGAATAGGACTTGATTAAACCAATATTTGACTTTGCATTTAAAGAGTTCAAGTGAAATCTGACCCCTAACATTTTCATATTATTGTTTTCCAACTCCAACTAATTAATTAAATTTGGCTTTTGTTATTTTTGTTTATTCTTTCTTTTTGTTGTTTTTATCAATTCTCTTTTGATAGCTTAGATAGTGTCACTTTCAGCGAATTTAGTAATTAATAACTTAATCCTCATGGGATGATACTCTACTCACTTTTTATTACTTTTGCGATTTGGTGCACTTGTCGATATCACAATAAGTTTTTGGCGCCGTTACCGAAGATTATTGTTATTAATATTAAATAGTATTTGAAAAGATACTAATTTAAGCATTCATTTTTCTTTGTTTAATTTTATTTTTAATTATTTATTTTAAATTTTAAATTTTAATTTCTTTTCTTTACTTCACTCTAGGTTGCTTGTTTGTTTGTTTATGCAAGGTTCTTTAGAGTTAGAAGAATTATTTTTTGATCCAGAGATAGAGAGAATAGTAAGAGCAAACAAGAAAGCAGCTAGATAAAGAAAAAGAATTACAAAAGAAAAGATGGCAGAAGTAGTTGTAATTGTAGAGCGAAGACGCACGTTGGGTGACTATGGTACTCCATCTGTTGAAAATGTTTCAACCAATATTATGCGCCCTGCTATTCAAGCTAATAACTTTGAGATTAAACCAACACTTCTACAGTTAGTGCAGTAGAATCAGTTTGGGGAAGGTCAAGCAGAAGACCCAAACTTGCACATTACAAATTTCTTGCAGCTCTGTAATACTATTAAGTATAATGGCGTAATTGATGATGCCATTAGATTATGACTATTCCCATTTTCTCTAAGAGACAAAGCAAAGAGCTGGCTACAAGCCTAGCCACAAGGGAGCATCTCTACTTAGGAGACCTAGTTAGCAAATTCTTGACTCAATACTTCCCTCCATCAGTTTTTGTGAAGATGAGGGGTGAAATAGCTTGTTTCACTCAAAATCAAGGGGAGTTATTATATCAATCTTGGGAGAGATTCAACGAGCTATTAAGGACATGTCCTCATCATGCATTTGAGGTTTAGCAGCAAGTGCAAATTTTCTATAATGGTTCAAATCATCCTATTAGTGCTACGGTAGATACATCTACAAGTAGGTCTTTAAATACTAAAACTCCTGAAGAGGCTCAAAAACTATTTGAGACCATGGCAACCAATGAATATCAGTTGCCTAGTAGGAGAGCAGTAGTCAAACAAGGAGTTATGGAGCTTGGTACTCTCGATGCCTTACTTACTCAAAAAAAAAGTATTTTGCAGCAGTTAGCCAACCTCACTAAACGAGTTGAGAGTATGCAAGTAAATTCTGTGAACCACCAAGTGTTAATTTGTGATTTCTGTGGAGGTAACCATGCTAATGATGGATGTGAGGCAAGCAAATTTGGTTTCAGTTCTCGAGAGCAGGTAAATTATATGGGTAATCCTTCTAATCCCCAAGGTATTCCATTTTCAAATACATATAATCAATGGTGGAGGAATCATCCTAATTTTTCTTGGAGCAATCAAACAGTGCCATTGAATCCTCAACCAGAGAAGAAGTCTCCTCTTGAGATTGTAATGGAGAAACTTTCTTTGCAGACCTCTGTTTTTGTGCAACAGACTTCAGCTTTTATGGAGAAATCAAGAACCAATTTCAAGAATCATGATGCCGCTATTAGAAGTCTTGAGAATCAAATGGGGCAAATGGCAAAGCAGTTTCAAGAAAGAATTCTATGCAGTTTACCAAGTGATACTGTGGTGAGTCCAAAGGAGTAATGTCATGCAATCACTTTGAGAAGTGGTAAGACTTTAGAAGAAGACAAGAATGAAGCATCTAGTTCTGCAGAAAATCAGAGTGAAAGTACTGAGGTTCCAATTGAAGAGGTTTTATCTCAAGATGATAGTAAAGAGGTTGAAGTTAAGGAGGTACAACAGAGAGTGCAAAGAAAAAAAAAAGACTTGGACCTGAAGAAAATAGTTGATCCTTCACTCTATACTAAACTTCCATATCCTTAAACATTTAGGAAGGAGATTCAAGAAAAACAGTTTTCTAAGTTCTTAGAAGTTTTCAAGAAATTACAGATAAACATCCATTTTGCTAAAGCACTTGAGCAGATGCCCTCTTATGCAAAGTTTATGAAAGATTTGCTCTTAAAGAAGACGAAACTCAAGGAAGATGAGACTGTGACACTTATTGAGGAGTGCAGTGCTATAATTCAGAGGAAATTGCCACCTAAATTGAAAGATCCAAGAAGTTTTACCATTTCATGCACTCTTGGTGAGTTGACTATTGAGAAAGCTCTATGTGATTTGGGAGCTAGCATTAATTTAATACCATTGTCAATTCTCCGCAAGCTTGGATTGATAAAGTGAAGCCAACTATAATGTCTCTTCAATTAGTTGATGAGTCAATTATACATTCATATTGTATAGTGGAAGATTTGTTAGTGAAGGTTGACAAATTTATTTTCCCAGCTAATTTTGTGATTCTAGATATAGATGAGGATGTTGATATTCCTTTGGTTCTTGGAAGACTGTTCTTGGCAAATTCAGGAGCGTTGATTGATGTACCTAAAGGAGAACTCATTTTGAGGGTGGATGTTGATAAGGTGACTATTAATATTTTTGATAAATCTGTATTGATATCAAATCTCTATGCCCCTATCAAATGCATTTAAGATAAACTTCTACAAGATTTGGCTAGTAAGAGCCCTTCATTATCAATCAATGCTGATCTTCCCATTTCTAAGATTATTAATGAAAAAGAGAAAGGTCTTCCTCTCTTAAAAATTGCTGGAAATGAAAAAGATCCTCCAGTTTCCACTGATTTATTTCAGATTGATTCCAAGGGCAATGAACGAGTATGGAGGCAGAGATCTGATAAAAGAAAGATGTCATTGTGTTTCTCTTGCTTCAAGCCACCTTGATAAGTTAAAGAGGCAACGTCGAGCTAATGACGTTAAACAAGCGTTTTTTGGGAGGCAACCCAAATTTTCTCACTTTTTCTCTTTTGTTTTTGTTTTTATTTGTTATTTCTTATTTTTTCTGTTTTTGTTTTGAAGGTAATGTCGAGTCGGTTTGGGTGCCTCCTTGAGTTCGAAGCCTTTGTAGAGGGTGTATATAGCTGTCGGCCACCAAAAAGATTTTTCTTCTCTTTCCTTTAGCTTTTAATTTTCACATTTTTTATTTGTTTTTTTTAATTTTGTTTCCATCACCCTTTTGTATTTTGAGTCATTAACTGTGCATGCCGGTGTGTTGAATTGAATATCTAATGATTGTTTGAATTGTGGATTGATCTATTTTCTTGGGATATCACATGAGAATTCATGAGTTGTGTTTATCTCTATTGTTTCAGTTGAGCATGGATGTATTTCCCATCTTTATGATTGATAGACCTTGGAATTTAATTGCATGTCAAGTTTAGAGAAAATTTATAGGAATGCATGTGTGTGGATGATTTGCATCTAGAAGTTGTTTGATTCCCTCTTGAGGCGAAATCTTAGACAATGCATGATTAAGGAAATGATAAGGGTCTTCTTTGGACTGTTTGAGCCTTTTAAGCCAACCTGTGAACACAGTATATCCTTAGGTCCCCTTTGCAGCCTTGTTATTGTTTAGCCTCTATTTTTTTTTCTTTACCCACATTTTCCTTTTCCCATACCAAAATATATATATAAAAAAATTCTTCTCTTACATAACTTTTGTTGAGTGCATATCTTGTATTATTTTATTATTTAAGCTTTCGTTATTTCTATGCATAAAGTATTTCAGGAGCTAAAAAAAAGAATAAAAAAATTAAAAAAAAAGAGAGAAAGTTCACCCAAAGTATTGCAAAGAAATAAGTTTAGGGGTAGAAGTTGTTGAAAAGAAAATGAAAAAAAGAAAAAAGTGAATGTAGTGTTATTTTTTATGCTTCGTTTTGCACTTGTTCAGTATTTTGAGGCTTGGATTGTGAAATTTACATGATTTTAAATCTCAACTTTTGTTTTCATTATCTTACCCTTTCTTTCTTAACACATACCCTTGGCCTTATATTACAAGCTTTGTAAAGTCTCTTTTGATCATTGGTTATGTGTTGTTTACATTAGTGGAGAGAGAGATGAAAAATAACTTTATGGATGTGGGTTTGATGTGTATTTGCAGTTTTATAAACTTATCTGAGTTTGTACTTTATGAAGAGATTGTGTCTTTCGTTCATGTTTTTTGGGAAGTCATTTATGCATAAGAGTTGTATGTGAGAGACAATGTGGTAATTAGATTGTTCATGTGTGATACTTCGAAATTAGATTGTGAATTAGTTTCTGAGGATATGAATGATTTTTAATACCTGGTATTACCATGTTTGAATTTGTGTGTTTTGAGTTTTTATTTGTTTAGTTTTTTTGTTTTATTTTGTTTTGTTTTTCTTTTACTTGAGGACAAGCAAAAGCTTAAGTTTGGGGAAGTGATGAACCTACAAAAATTCATATTTTTACAGTTCAAAATCTTGGATTTTCACCATCTTTTAATCTTTTTTATTTAGTTTTATTCTTAAGTCTTATTATGTTTTTATTATTTTAATTGTGTTCTTATTACGTGTTTTTGTCATGTTTTTATTAGGTAACTACACATGGAGAAGAATGGGCATTTGAAGAGCAGAAAAAAATAAGAAAATCCATTTAGAAGCCCAGTACTTGAGCGCTGGGACATCACCGCTTGAGCGTGTGTTGCGCGCAGATGGATTCCTGATTAGTGGGCCAGCGCTTGAGAGCTAGAAACTGAGCGCCTGAGCGCTAAACGCGTAAACTACTACGTGAATTTCTTTTAAATAAGAAAGTTTTTTCAAATACAACACAATTTTTGACACACTCTTACACATGGAGATAGAACGCAGCAGTCGTCAAGAGGCACAAACCCTAATGTGGTGTGGGTACAATTAGGCTTGAAGATTAAGAATTTTCTTCAACCTTTCCACCTTTCTACAATGGAGTTTGTCATATTTTTCCTTTTGTGTTCTTCTTTTTTCATATGTAACTAATTTTCCTTTGTTAGGGTGATGATGGATCTTGAACTTTGATGATATAACTTCTTTTATGGGCTTAATTTATGTTTCTATTATTACCAAGTGGCCTCAAACTCAAGAGGGGGGTGAATTGAGTTTATGAAATATTTTCGCAAATCTTTCGTAAAATGTTTGTTTATCAATTTTCGTTGAAGCTATTGGATAATTAAAGTGAATAGATAAATGAGATTGAATTCTTCACTCACAAATTAAACAAGCCAAGATGAATAATATTTAACCAAGCATATAAAATAAATGCACAAATGTAAAGAGAAAGGGTTGAGAGAATCAAACATAAGGATTTATCCTAGTTCAGCCACCCTTTGTGACCTACATCCAGTCCTCAAGTGAACCACTCAAGATTTTCCACTAAACTTCAAGCTTGAATGGGTGTTTGAAAACCTTTATAGATTGGAGCACTCAACAACACCTTGGGATACCTTACCCTTGTGCTTTGAGCCTCAAAATAGGGATGCCTCACCCTATACAATCTTTGAGGGATACCTCACCCTCTTTACACTTTTGAAGGATACCTCACCTCCTATTCAACAAGGGATACCTCACCCTTTTTCACTAGATGATACTTCACCCTCTTTACAGAATAAACAAAGTGTTTGAATGATAGAAACTCTCTCAAAGAGTAGATTGATACAAATTGAAGCTCCAGCAATGCTCTTTTTGAATATATCAAGTTTTCTCACAAAAATAGGGCAAAAACATTTTCAAAATTTGATTCTTGTATATAAGTATTAGATTGATGTTCTGAATTGAAGGTTGGCCATTAATGAAGTCCCAAGGCAAGTATTTATAAGTTATTGGAAGAAATGAGCCGTTGAGTAGCATTTATGGCAACATTAAAAGCCAAGAAAATAGTCGTTGGCTGCTGTCAGACCACTGGTAATTGATTACACAATCTCTGTAATCGATTACATGACTGTTTGAATGTGTTCTTGGCTTTCTGGGTACTTGATAATATATTACCAGCTTGGTGTAATCGATTACAAGGCCTCTGACTTTCTTGTAATCGATTACCATTTCTCTGTAATTGATTACAGGGCTTCTTGAACGTGTTCTTGCCTTTCTGGGCTCATTGTAATCGATTACCAGCTTGGTGTAATTGATTACAAGGCCTCTGTTTGCTATGTAATCGATTACAAAAATATTGTAATCGATTACCTTGGCCTTTGAACACATTTTTCAAGTCCAATTGAGTATGTAAGTCATTTCTAACACTTGGATCATTGGATTAAACATAAATGCCTTCATGAATATTGAATCCAAAATTAAAAACAACATTTCTTGGGAAAAACATGTTTAACTTTGAATTTACAAGCTGATTTTGAAAATAATATTTGGAAAACCATTTAAGAATCATTAAGATACTTAAATGACATTTTACATTGATATTCTAAGACCTATATCTAATATACCTCTTTTGATCTTGGTCTTTATCTTTTGATCTTGGTCTTCTCTTTTGATCTTGATCTTGATCTTTGGCTTTGTTATCATTAAAAATCATTTGATATGCTTCAAGACATAAGCATTCACATTCTCCCCCTTTTTGATGATGACAAACTAAACATTCAACAGAAGGAGAAATATTTGCATTTATTTGATTATAAGATATTTAAGCACAACTCTCCCCCGTAATGTATGCATGAGATAGAATATGTGAAAACGCAAAACTCTCCCGTACACATGCAATATATTTCACAAATCTCTCCCCCGTTGACATTATCAAAAAGAAGACATAAGCATTCAGATTTGATATAATCATTTCAGCCCAGCAGGATCAATATCAAAATATAAATTGTTTAGCACATCAATATGTGATACCAATAGCAAATATATGAAGAAAAACTTAGATAGTATTTATCATTTATGCCAATAGAAACAGAGTCATATACAAGAGCAATAAGGGGGTTAGATAAAGATTAAGCATAAGGAAAGCATCATGAAAGAACAGAACATCAAGATTAAGCAAAATTATGAAAAAAAGGTTTTGTAATCGATTACACTTTTATTGTAATCAATTACACGCGTTCTGTTTTCCTTGTAATCAATTACAAAGTTTGTGTAATCGATTACATGCTTTCTGACTTGGCTTGGAACGCTTGACAGACCCATTGTAATCGATTACAAGGATCCTGTATTCGATTACAAGCTTGCTGAAAACAGTTTTAGCATTTCAAACAGTAATTGATCAATCTCAAAGCCTTCAAATTAGTTCCAAAACATCCCAAATCAAATCCAAACAACATGTAAACATGAAAACTAACCAATCTTTGATCCAAAACACATAATTGTGCAGCAAAACGACATATTATGTCAAGATATCACATTATGCAGCAAAGCAATATATTATGCATCAAAATAGCATATTATGCAGCAAGTTAATGTATTGTACGGTAGAATTAGATGCATGATTAATCCATTATGACAAGTTCAAAAATATTGATATTATACATGCCATTTCACATAAAAATCACATTCAAGATATATAGAGATGTTTTTCAAGATGTTAAACTAGTAAAGCATAAAGCAACTCTCCAGTTAACCAAAGGATGCAAGTTCAAGCTTCTAAGAGACAAGGAGGACATCTTGAAGTATTTTCTGGTCTTGTGCTTGGAGCAGCCACTTTTAAGATTCCAAAGTCAGCTCTTGGCCTTCAAGCACACCTACAACACACTTCAATTTTTGTCTTTTGGTACCCAAATTTTCTTGAGTCCTTGTGTGTTAGTTTTTAGCAAAGTGCCTTTGGGAACCCAAACCATTTTAGTTCCTAACTTGTTATTGATATTCTTCCTTACATTGCAAGTTGATGCACTATGCCCTTTCCTACCACAATGAAAACATTTAATAAAGGGACTACTTGATGTACTTGATGAAACAAAGAAATTCTTAAGAAACTTCTGTTGGTTATTGGGATATACCCCAAACCAGTCTTTTAAAAAACATATCTTTGGTTCCCAAGCAATATGTTCAAAATATATCTTCCAAAGGTAAATTTTGAAAGAGTATTTTTCAAATCCTCAATCTCAATTTCAAATGCTTTACATGATGAGCAAGATAATGGTGTAGATACATTATTAAGTGATAAACATGTCATGCATGAAGAATTTGCATCAATCAACCCAAGAGTTTCATTTTCTAATTTCAATTCCTCAATTTCTTTATTTAAAGTAGAAATTTGATTTTCAAATGAGGAAATTATTTTCTTAGATGATGAAACAAGTTTTGTAAGCCTTATAGATTCATTATGTAATTCTTCAAATGCATCTTGTAATTCATCATAGGAAGGTGAAGAGTTTGATTCAGAATTTGAGGATGTTACCTCCATATCATGTTCATCTTCCTCTTCTCCTCTAACCATGAAACGTAGATTAACTTTCTCATTGTCTGAGCTATCGGTTGAATCCATGTCATTGTCATCCCAAGCAATGTAGGCTTGATGAACTGTCAACATGTCATATTTTTACGGTTCAATTCCTTAGTTTTTCATATTCTTTTATTTATTTTTAATGAATTTTGTTTGTTAGTTTTGTTATATTTTTAGTACGATTTAATTGTATTTTTATTATGTGTTTTATGTGTTTTTGTCAGGTAATTACGCTTGGAGAAGTTTGGACATTCAAAGGAGTAAGAAAAGAGGAAATTTCACTAGGTGACTAGCGCCTGAGCGCTGGTATTGTAACACCCTCCCTAGGGTATCACATTTCTGACTCCTGACTCATAATCTGAAAAGAAGTTCGCACAAAGTTTGAGTTATAAAAGATGGGTTTCAAATTTTCTTCTTTACTGAAACATAAACTTACTGAAAATATTAAGTAATATTGAAAATCATATTTCAACTATTCATTATGCAATATTGACACCAATTAATATCACAATTTAAAGAGAAATATAAAATTAACAGACTTATTTTTTTTTTAAACAGTAGCAAATCCCATGACGGGTCCTACTTAATCGCACGGTACAACACTAACATTAAATCTTAACATACTCGTTCCTTCTCTTGTATCAACTTGATGCATCAGAACTTTACTCCTTGTCTACTCGGCACATCTTTGAACTTGAGACAGCCACTTTTCAATGTTTCCATCAATCTCTGAGTGTCTACCACTCGTTATGTCTAAGACAACTCATTCCTTCTACTGTATAATTTTAACAATACAGACAAAGCAAAACAATATAACAAAGAGGTGAGATCACCTACACCAATACCAACATGGCAGCACAGAGATAACATAAACAATAATATTATACAGATAGATCATACCGCAATCATGATCATGCCATCAACATTAATCAACTATCATCATTCAATCATTCATCAATTCAATCATCATCCAAGTATTCAAAACAATTGTCATAACCAATAATCAATATTCCTCAATTAATATATCACACAGATATAAATGCTCAGATTTATGCATATGCACAAAGACTCATTTTATCAAAAACAACTCCATAGAGGTTTTCACAATTTCGAGAAGAATGCTCAGGTTAATTGTCAGCCTTAGCCCAAAGACAATCTCCCAGTCGTTGAAAAGAATCGTGTTCTTGTCGGGTATCGTCAATGCGTTGTAACGGATCAGACGCAAGTGGCACATGGTACTCGCCAACTGTCCACTGGTCGACCGCTGCGCCTCGACGCCCCCAAGATCCATCATAGACCTCACTATCAATTCTCATTCTCTCTTCAACCACAAGGGCCATAATAGTTATTAGCTATATTTTATACAATGCACGAATATATCAGTGCAAGTCCAACCCCAAAGGGCCAAATCTTTTCAATTTCGTTTGTTCAATGTAATCATATGTTTCAACGCATATTTTTTCAATGCACGTATAATGCACCAAATCCAATCACAGACATATCTTTCCAATGCATGTATAATGCACCAAATGCCAATCACAGGCAAAACATGTCATTTTTTCACACAGCATCCATATATTGGTTCTACAGTATTTATACTGTATTTTCAACAGGAAAATCATATTATCACATTTTCATAGTTATAAAACACTTTCATCGTATTTTCACAAAATTGTGCAACATTTCCATTTTGTTTTCACAATTCCAAAACGTTTCTGTTACGTTTTCACAATTCCAAAACATTTCTGTTATATTTTCACAATACCATAACACTTCTTTTACGTTTTTAAAATTTTGTAACATTTCTGTCATATTTTCAAAATACTGCAACACTTCTGTTGCACTTTTAAATCACGTATTTAATTTTTCAATGTTTTTCTCAATCACATAAAAATATACATTTCTCAAATTGCGTAACGATTTTTCACCGTTTTCAAAATCACATAACTTAAAAATCATTCTTTTAAGTTGCGTAAATCATTTTCCATCATTCTCAAAATATTTAAAACACTTTTCAAATCACATAAGATTTTCTGTCATTTTCACAATTACGTAAAAATATTCTATCATTATTTAATCTCGTAGTGATTTTTCAATAATATTTTCAATAGTGTAAAATATTTAAACGCTTTCCAAATCGCATAGAAATATTTTAACATTTTTCAAATTGCATAGAAATATTTTACTATATTTCAAATCGTTTTTAAGATACGTAAAATATTTTTCAACATTTTACAATTACGTAAAATATTCCTCAATATTCCAAACATTATTTTGGACTTAAATAAATCAATCTTAATTCAAGAAATCCTTTTTCAAAATATAATTCACAAAATCACTTTTCCATTGATATAAATCAACGTTTCAAAACTTAGCATTTTCTAACGTACTTCAAAACTCAAAAATAAATTATATGTTAGTAAATTTTCAAAATACCATTATATTCTCCATTTTTCCCAAATCATTTCCAAATCAACCTTACTCAAAATAATATAACTTTCTACTTCATTTAATATATCTTCTTATTCAAGAAAATCCTTTTTCATAGTATATTTCACAAATTCACAATTCCATTGAATTAAATCAATGTTTCTAACTTTAAAAATTACTAATGTTTTCCAAAATCCAACGGGATTTTAATAAATTCTTTTTTAAAACAAATTGAGGCTCACTTGCAACCTCTCTTTTTCATTTACATAAAAATTCATTTCTCAAGTGCTAAAATACTCTTATTCCCTTTTCAATTTCCTTGTATTAAATTAATTATATTTCCACTTGGAAAATCACTTTGTTTCATCAAAATCAATGCATTACAAGCCTTCGAAAACTTGGACATGACTATTGAAAATTATCAAAATATTTTTTCTTCTAAATTGATATGGTTTTAAACAAACAAAACCATTAAAATTTTATTTTCAAAACCGAAGTGCCGATGGTTATAAAAACCAAACCCATTTGTTCAAATTCATTTTTACTTTCTTTGCAAATCCTTTTTCACTTTCTTTGCAAATCCTTAGAATCAACGTTTGCCCGTTTCATTCAAAACTCATGTTTATAAAAATACTCAAGATCTTTGTACACAAAATAAATAAATAAAAATTCTCCAAAAATCGTGTTCTTGTACTCTTTGAAAAATAAACTCTTTGTTTATTTTCCTTGTTTTTCTAAACATCCATTTTCATCATTCATGAAAATATTCATTTATGAACACCTATCTTGAGGTGTCTTAACCGATATTCACCATGTTTCTAGGGACCAAAAATTAATTCGCTTGTTCTTGAAAAATTTTAATATGAACCCTAATCAAGGGCATCAAAACCGTAGTCCTTCCTTGGCCATTGGGACCAAAATTAATTTTCTTTCCATCACCAAATCATGGCATACACATACATACACATCATATATATATATATATCAAAAGCATGCCATATTATCATCATGCATAGTATAAGCATACCATCAAAATCATAAACTCATGCAAAGTATATATTAAGCATAGGCAATTAATCAAAGCTCATAAACACATATAAATTATTACATGACCATGGATATGAATCCTCACATGGATTCACCATCCATCAAATATAAGACCATCTCTCACCACCATACTTGGTTGGTGAGATGGATCTCCCTCTTACCTCTTGAAGATCCTCAAAAACTCCTTGTTTTGCTTCTTTTTCCAAGTCCTTCACCACCAAGGGCTTCTCAAATACAAAACAAAATATATAGAAATTAGTATACTAAGCTTGATTAAGAGGAACCATGGATCAAACATAGTTTAGATCATGAAAAAGAAGAGAAGAAATGAAGTCTTCTTATACTTCACCTCAAAAACCCAAGAACTTTGATCTTGAAGAAAGTCCATGAAGATGAATGATTTAGAGAAAATCTCCAACATGAAAGTTGCTTAGAATATCATGTAGATTCAAGATCTATGGTTGGATGAAATTAAAAGAGATTGGAGAGTGGTTTTAGGTGTCTTGACCGAATGGTTTCTCTTGAAGCACAAAGATGGATTTTTTTTTTATTTTTGATAGAAATTTGAAGCTTGGATTTGAAGCTCAAGATGAATGATTTTGGAAAAACTCATAACTAGAGATGTTCTTAGAATGATGTTTAGGTTTAGGAAATGTGTTTAGATGAAATTTTAGAAGTTGGAGACATGGTTTCTAGGTGTTGACCGAATGGTATTTCTTGGAAAAGAAAATAGAGTTTTTTTTTTTTTGTATTTTGCTTTGGAGAAGATGATGAATAGAAAGAAATTATGATACAAATGATAGAAACCAAAAATTTTGGTCTTCTTTGGAGTGCATGGCCGTAGCTCATATGGAGAGAAAGAAGAGAATATATTTTGCTAAGTCTTGCTTTTGGAAAATCAATGAATGATGAAGATTGATCAAGATAGGAAATTAATGGTCTTCAAACTTTTTCTTTGGCCTAAAAAGGCTACTCAAAATTGTCTCCTCCTTCCTATGCATTCTCCAAAACCGTCCCCCCTCTTCCTAATGCATTTATGAAGTTGTCATCATTATTAGTCACCATCTAGAGCATTTCTAGCCATTGATTAATTCAATGGTTAGGATTTAGGTAGACTTTTGATTTAGAAGACTTAATCTAGGCCATTAGATCTTTTTCCTTTAAATTCTAACCATTAGATGTGTCTCCAAAAATGAAGGGTCAAGATTACTCCTTCTTACTTTTAATCCAAGGGTCATAATTAGTCTTTGCTACTTTTTAAGACTAAATCTCCACCCTTGATTAATTCTTCATCCAATGGTCATAAATGGTTTTTTTCACTTTTTAAGACTAAATCTCCACCCTTGATTTAATCTAAATCCAATGGTTATAAATGGTCCTTGTTACTTTAGAAGACCAATTCTACACCGTTGATTAAATTTACGATTGATATTGAAGCCTTTCTTATTAAGCTTGTTTAGATTAAATCTCTACCATTGATTAGATCAATGGTTAACATCCAATGTTTCTTTATTAAATTTATTTCTCAACCGTTGATTAAATCAAGATCAAGTCTCCACCGTTAATTAAATCAATGGTGGATATCCAAACCACCAATGTTGACTTAAGCAATATAATTTCTATTTTTATCTACTAAAAACCTCACGAAAGAATATATTTACTGTATTTTTATCACCCGATAATTAAATACAGTACCAAACACAATACAAGAAAATTTCTAAAACTGTTTCCAGATTCAGGTTTAGTAAGATCCCCTGTCTCCGTCTAAACAGTACAAATTTTTCTATGCGTAGAAAAATTTTCACTTTGCGGGACCCACCTGGGCCCACGTATGGCCACTTGGACCCACATACACCCCCTGGGCCCACAAATAGTAAAGATTTTCATAATCACACATAAAATCACAAAAATTAGAAAACTCACAAATATCAAATCAAATCACGTAAAATAATTAAAACCTAATGGTAAAAATTAAATTACGTAAAGTTTTCCCCGGCCCGAAAATTTTTATTTTCCTAACTCGGAGTAAATCACTCAAAACGATCAAATACGCTGACGGAATAATCAAAATAATTTTACAGTATCCAGAAATTACTAAATAGTAAAATTCTGTTAACTGTCAAAATTACTGTTTAAGAGATAGAAAATTTTGGGGTGTTACAGGTATTGGGGCGCCTGAGCGCCCAGAGCATATGCAGCAATGGTGAATTAGTGTCTCAGCGCCTGAGCACTGAGAAGGAGTGCCTGAGCGTGCAACGTGTAGTAACACGCGTATTGACTCAAGCGACTGAGTGCTTGAGCACTTAGAATTGGGCGCCTAGGCGTTGAGTGTGAACATCAAACGTAATTTTCATGAAATGGGAAAGTTCTGCCAAATTCAACATATTGAGCACATTATGCAGAAAATCCCTAATCCTGAGAGAGTTGTTTTGAGGTAACAGACCTTGGAGGAAGGCTTGAAGGAGGAATCGATTGTTGAAGGCTTAGAGATCATAATCTCCATAAAAGGGGTTTTGATTTTTTTTTTTTAGTTTCCTCTTTTCTTTGGGTTTTCTTTCTATGGATTTGTATTCTGATATGGGTTTGGTTTTATTGAACATGAGTAGATAAACCTATAGCTAGGGCTATGGGGGATCTTATTTTCCTTATTATTTGGATTTGATTTCTAATTTGATTATGGTAATTTCTTTTTGGGTTTATCATATTGCTTGTATTCTTGTCAGAATTTGATCACTTTTGGCATGTGTTAATTCACTGTTTGACCGGTGACCATCCGCATTCAATGAGTGGATCTATATGGTAAGCCTAGGATTAGATTGGTGAATGACCAAACATCAATTTTTCTTACCAATGAAATTGACGGCATGTTAGTTCATCTCTTGAACTAAAGCTTAATGCATTCTTGATTAATTCAACTACATGACCAAATAAGTGAATTAAATTAGGAATAGAATATTGTTTCATCCATGACCATTGGGATTCAATAGCAAAGAAGAGAATATTGGCAAGAGAATTACCTTGATCATAATTGAAAGAAAATCTGAATAATTGGATTCAAGTGAACCTTGCACCCTAGTCTCTCTTTCATTGATTATCTTTTCTTTGTTTTGTTTATTATTTTTCTTTATTTGTTTATTTTGATTTTAACTTGAATTTCTTCATACACTTTCGATTGTCTGAATAACAAAGAGTTTAGCGAATCTAGTAATTACTAATTATTCCTCGTGGGATCGATAACTGGGACTCAAGTCCTATATTACTTGGTGATAGAGTGCATTTGCTCTTAGTGTATTTTACGCGCACTAAGTTTTTGGTACCGTTGCCGGGGAGTATGTTGGTAATATTAGAAGCGAAAAACTCTAGTTAATTTACATGCACTTTTTTTTTTTTTATTTTTATTTTATTTCTTATTTTATTTTATTTTACTTTATTTTATTTTATTTTATTTTTATTTAATTTTTCTCTTCTTATTTTTATTCATGCTTACTCGATCTCAGTGTCCTGATTTGGCTTTTGATCTAGAAATTGAGAAAACAACTCGCAGGTTAAAGAAGCAGACTTTTGTTGCTGCTATGGCAGAAGACATAAACAGGATGGAGAGGCAACCAGTTGTTGAGGCCAACCGTGAAGAAAGAGCTATCCCAGTAGAGCGAACCATGTTTGAGTACTCTATGCCCACTGCTGAAGGGTATGGAGGAAGTATAATAAGACCAGCTATGGCAGCAAATAATTTTGAGATCAAACCAGCACTAATCTCCATGATTCAGAATTCAGTTTAGTTTGGTGGATTGCCTTCGGATGATCCTAATCAGCATTTGGCTAGGTTCTTACAATTGTGTGATACTATCAAGTACAATAGGGTGATAGATGATGCAATTCGATTGCGACTCTTTCCTTTCTCTCTTAGGGATAGAGCAAGCCAATGGTTAACGTCACTACCGAGAGGTTCCATCACTACATGGGATCAATTGACACAACAGTTTCTCCTTCTAAATCTGCTAAATTAAGGAATGATATATCTTCTTTTATGCAGTTTGAGATGGAAACTCTTTATGAAGCTTGGGAGCGCTTTCAGGAGTTGTTGAGGAGATGTCCATATTATGGATTTCTTGTATGGCAGCAGGTTCAGACTTTTTACAATGGTTTGTCGCCTGCGAACTGTTCACTTATTGATGCTGCTACGAGAGGGACAATATGGAGGAAAACACCTACTGAGAGCCAAGCATTAATTGAAGAAATAGCACTGAACAGTTACCAATGGTAGAATAAGCACCAGGCTCCTAAGAAACAAGCATGTGTACATGTTGTTGATTCTTCTGCAGCAATTCTGAGTCAATTAGAAGCTTTGACGAAGAAGGTGGAGACTCTGATGGTGACAAATAGTGCAGTCCCACCAATCATTTGTGAGACATGTGGAGGACAGGGTTATACAAGTACAAATTGTCAAGTTGGTAGTTCTTTTATCCCCGAGCCTGAAGTAGCAAATTTTATTAGTAATTCCAACCGGTAGCAGTACAATCCGTATTCAAATACGTACAATCCTGGTTGGAAGGACCACCCAAATTTCAAATGGCGAAATCAACAAGGCTATCAGTAGAATTTGCAGAGAGTTTCACCACCACCTCCTGGTTTCCAAGCACCTGCAGAGAAGCCAAATTTTGAAGAGCTGGTTATGAAGTACATGCAGAATTCTGATGCTAGAATGAAGAACATGGAAACTTAGATTAGTCAGTTGACTACATTGATGACAGTGAGGGCACCAGGGACATTGCCTACCACTATTGAGACTAATCCAAGGGAACAGGCCCATGCAATTTTCCTTAGAAGTGGTAAGGAACTTGAGGAGTCCTCTCAAAAGAAGGAAATACCAGAGCTTGGATATACTCTTATTAAGTCAGTGCATGATGAAGAGAATGCAACTAAAGATGTCCTTACTAAAGATGTCAATCAAGAAAGAGAGGTTGAGAATAAAGCACCAAAGTGGCAGAGAGCAAAGAAGGATCGTGAGCAGAGCACAGTTTATGAACTATCCCCATATGCCAAGATCCCATTCCCTCAGAGGCTCAAGAACAATCAGTCAGATCAGCAATTTGCCAAATTCTTGGAGATATTCAAGAAATTACAAATTAATATTCCGTTTGTTGAAGTCATCTCTCAAATACCCAAGTATGCAAAGTTTCTGAAGGAAATACTTACAAAGAAATGCAAACTTGAGGAATTTGAGATGATATGTCTTACTGAGGAGTGTTCTGCCATTCTTTTAAAGAAGTTACCCCCAAAATTGAAAGATCTTGGGAGTTTTACTATTCCTTACACTATTGGTAACTCTTATTTTGATAAGGCATTATGCAATTTGGGTGCTAGTATTAATTTGATACCTTTCTCTGTGTTTGAGAAATTGGGAATGCAGGAACCGATGCCCACCAATATTTCACTATAGTTGGCTGATAGATCATTCGCTTACCCGCGCAGTGTGGTGGAGGATGTTTTAGTGATGGTGGACAAATTCATATTCCCAGTTGATTTTGTGGTGCTAGATATGGAAGAGGATGCTGATATTCCTCTTATTCTTGGAAGACCGTTTTTGGCCACTTTTGGAGCTATGATTGATGTACCTCGGGGTGAGCTCATCTTGAAAGTGGATGGAGATCATGTGATCATTAATGTTTTTAGGGAGGCTAAATCTTCCCCAATGTCAAATCTCCATGCCCCTATTAATTTTGTTCAAGCTAAGAAGTAGGAAACCTTAGCTATCAAAAACCCCCTACCATCATACAGGGTTGATGTTAACCTGTTGGAATGTCTAGCTGCTGAAACAGATAAAGGTCCTCCTAAGATCCATGTTTCTTCGCAGATTGGTCCTTCATCTGTTGATCGAGTGCAACCACCATGGCCTAGCGGAGTCAAGGTGCAATTGGGATAGTCAAGCTCTTGTCTAGTTCACAATTCTGTTGGAAGTAGTCCTAAGGCCATTGTTGAAGGGAGGAAGAACTGTTTTGAAAAGAAGAAGGCGTCGTCCTATTTCTCTTACTTTAAGCCACCTTGATTTATTTAAAGAGGCAACATTGAGCTAATGACGTTAAACAAGCGTTTCACAGAAGGTAACCTGTGTTTCTTCTTCTGTTATTTTATTTTAGTTATTTTTATTTTTCTTTTAGACTTTACTCATGTATTTTGAGAATTTGTTTTTCAGATTCTGTTGCTGCGCTAACTCTTTTGCTTCTCCTTTGCCTAGCATTGTGTCATTTTTCATCAAGTTGTGTTGTTCTTTTCTTTACCCTTTTATTTTTTTTCTTCTACATTGAGGACAATGTTTATCTTAAGTGTGTGGGGGGGTACTTTTATAATTTTTGGGCAAAAAAAAGTTTGTTAAAGCACTTGAGTAATGTTGGCAATTAAACTAGAATTGTGTGTTGATTTCTTGATTTATTCTGAGCTGATGGAGATATGTTTTAAAGGAGATTCCGTTGATCATGAGCTGATAATGTGTGAAGCAATCTTTTTCATTGAAGTAAAGTGAAATTTAGCATCTTATTTGGAATTTAGCCATGTCTGCTTGCTTTTGTTCTCTTTATCAACTTAGCCAGAAAGTGAGTTTTGAGCTTTAATGATTGGATTTTTCATAGCAAAATCCTATTTTTCTTCTGGAGTGAGTTTTCTCTTGATTGATGTGCACTAGAACTTGCTTTGATATCTTTTTGAAGCTTTAATGGTTCACATACATACTTGAACATGATTAAGACAATTAGGCTTAATTCTTTCTTGACTTCCAAAGTTACATTGATTAAATAATCCCTTAGTTGCCCTATTTTAGCCTAAAATTAATTTCTTTGAATACTCAATTGAATAATCAGGTTGAATTCTTTGGAGCATCTATTGTGTTAATTGACAAGTCATGAAAAGTTGTTGTCTTCAAGGGTTAAAAAAAAGAGAAAAGTTTGAAAGTGAAAAGAAAAAAAAAGAAAAAAATGAAAAAAGAAAAGAAAAGAAAAGAATTGTTGGTGAAGAATAATGAAAATATTGGGTTGAAAGTGAAAAGTTGTTATATTCTCGTGCATCATGCTCTATCTATCATCTTTTCAGCCTGATTCTACTTTGTATTGATTTATTCATGAGCATTCTTTACCTTATTTTATCCCTTCTTCCTACCTTCTATTTTACCCTTGGCCCCGTTACAACCAAAGGAAAGTCCTTTTGATTCTTGTGTTGTATGTGAACTTGGAAGTGGAGATGAGATTGATAAGCAAGCTTATGGTATTGCATTTTCCAAGAGAAATTTGAGTGATCTCAGATGTTGGATGAAGAGAACAGTTGCAAGCTAGACTCAAGCCTTTAATTGTTTAAGTGCTAAATGATCTTACTTGATTGCATTTGATTGCTGAATTTGAATTTCTTTTAATTATGGAATTTTCCTTTGATTCATGTTTCTTAATGTTGAGTTTGATCTTGTTGTTGATTCCTATTCTTTGCTTGAGGACAAGCAAAGCTCAAGTGTGGGGGAATTGATGAACAACCAACATGTTATATTTTTACAGTTCAATTTCTTAGTTTTTCATATTCTTTTATTTATTTTTAATGAATTTTGTTTGTTAGTTTTGTTATATTTGTAGTACTATTTAATTGTATTTTTATTAAGTGTTTTATATGTTTTTGTCAAGTAATTATGCTTAGAGAAGTTTGGATGTTCAAAGGAGTAAGAAAAGAGGAAATTTCACCAGGTGACCAGCGCCTGAGCATTGGTATTGGGGTGCCTGAGCGCCTAGAGCGTATGCAGCAATGGTGAATTAGTATCTCAACGCCTGAGCGCTGAGAAGGAGCACCTGAGTGCACAATGTATAGCAGCGCGCGTATTGAGTCAAGTGACTGAGCACTTGAGCACTCAGAACTGGGCGCCTAGGCGTTGAGTGTGTAGTAGCAAACGTAATTTTCATTAAATGGGAAAGTTCCACCAAATTCAACACATTGAGCACATTACACAGAAAATCCCTAATCTTGAGAGAGTTGTTTTGCGGTAGCAGACCTTGGAGGAAGGCTTGAAGGAGGAATCGATTTTTGAAGGCTTAGAGATCATAATCTCTATAAAAGGGGTTTTGATTTTTTTTTTTTAGTTTCCCCTTTTCTTTGAGTTTTCGTTCTATGGATTTGTATTCTGATATGGGCTTGGTTTTATTGAACATGAGTAGTTAAACCCATAGCTAGGGCTATGGGGGATCTTGTTTTCTTTATTATTTATATTTGATTTCTAATTTGATTATGGTAATTTCTTTTTAGGTTTATCATATTGCTTGTATTCTTATCAGAATTTGATCACTTTTGGCGTGTGTTAATTCATTGATTGACCGGTGACCATCTGCATTCAATGAGTGGATCTATATGGTAAGCCTAGGATTAGATTAGTGAATAACCAAACATCAATTTTTCCTACTAATGGAATTGACAGTATGTTAGTTTATCTCTTGAATTGGAGCTTAATGCATTCTTGAATAATTAAACTACATGACCAAATAGGTGAATTAAATTAGGAATAGAATATTGTTTCATCCATGATCATTGGGATTCAATAGCAAATAAGAGAATATTGGCAAAAGAATTACCTTGATCATACTTGAAAGAAAATCTGAATAATTGGATTCAAGTGAACCTTACACCCTAGTTTCTCTTTCATTGATTATCTTTTCTTTGTTTAATTGTTTATTATTTTTCTTTATTTCTTTATTTTGATTTTAACTTGAATTTCTTCATACACTTTCGATTGTCTGAATAACAAAGAATTTAGTGAATCTAGTAATTACTAATTATTCCTCGTGGGATCGATAACTGGGACTCAAGTCCTATATTACTTGGCGATATAGTGCACTTGCTCTTTGTATATTTTACGCACACCAAGGCTCTTCTTTCTTTCTTCTCCCTTGAGGATCTTTTATGACAATTTTCCACTTTACTTTGATAGATTAGGCACTCCATCTTCATATGACCTAATTCTCCACATTCATAGCATTTAGGAGTGGATGATGTTCCTTCCCCTTTGTGATAGACATTCTTTTGGGGAAAGGGAGGTCTTCTTTGAGCTCCACTCTTCTTGAAGAATCTTCTAAATTTCTTTACTAGTAGAGCAAGATTCTCCTCATCTATTTCCAAGCCATCTTCATCATCGTCATCATTGATTATGGATGAGGTGGCTTTGAGAGTAATCCCCTTCTTTTTGTTGTCAAGCTCTTTATTTTGTTTGAGTCTATTCAACTCCAATTCGTGTTCTTGGAGCTTGCCTAAAAGAGTGGCTAAGGTCATTGTTGCAAGATTTCTTGATTCCGAGATAACCGTCACCTTAGGTTGCCAATCCCTGCTCAGACATATTAAAACCTTATTAATAAAATCTTTATTAGAAAATGTCTTCCCTAATGAAGCTAAATGATTAACAATATGTGTGAAACGTTTTTGCATTTCTTGAATGCTTTCAACATGGTTCATCCTAAAGAGCTCATACTCATGAGTGAGAGTATTTATCTTTGATCTTTTTACTTCACTAGTACCCTCATGGGTAACTTGTAAAGTGTCCCACATTTCTTGGGCAGATTTACAATTTGAGACTCTAAAGAACTCATCATGTCCCAAAGATGTGGTAATTATGTTTTTGGCTCTCAAATTATATTGTACCTTTTTCTTATCATCATCGGTCTATTCACTTCTTGGTGTGTTAACTCTTACACCATTCACAACTCGTGTGGGGACAAAAGAACCATTTTCAACAGCATCCCACACATCTAAGTCAATAGATTCAATAAAAATTTTCATTCTTTCTGTCCAATAAGCATATCCATCCCTATTGAAAAAAGGAGGTCTATAGGAGAAGAACTTTCTGAAAAATCATTTAAGGAGGCCATTACTTTCTCTTGAAGCTGCTAAGCCCTTTACACAAGAGCCTAGCTCTGATACCACTTATTACCAAGTGGCCTCAAACTCAAGAGGGGGGTGAATTGAGCTTATGAAATATTTTTACAAATCTTTCGTAAAATGTTTGTTTATCAATTTTCATTAAAGCTATTGGATAATTGAAGTGAATAGATAAATGAGATTGAATTCTTCACTCACAAATTAAACAAGCCAAGATGAATAACATTCAACCAAGCATATAAAATAAATGCACAAATATAAAGAGATAAGGTTGAGAGAATCAAACATAAGGATTTATCTTGGGTCAACCATCCCTTGTGACCTACGTCCAGTCCTCAAGCGAACCACTCGAGATTTTCCACTAAACTTCAAGCTTGAATGGGTGCTTAAAAATCTTTACAAATTAGAGCACTCAACAACACCTTGGGATACCTCACCGTTGTGCTTTGAGCCTCAAAACAGGGATGTCTCATCCTATACAATCTTTGAGGGATACCTCACCCTCTTTACACTTTTGAAAGATATCTCACCTCCTATTCAACAAGGGATACCTCCCTTTTTTTCACTAGAAGGATACCTCACCCTCTTTATAGAATAAACAAAGTGTTTGAATGATAGAAACTCTCTTAAAGAGTAGATTGATACAAATTGAAGCTCTAGCAATGCCCCTTTTGAATATCTCAAGTTTTCTCACAAAAACAGGGCAATGCCCCTTTTGGTCTTTATCTTTTGATCTTAGTCTTCTCTTTTGATCTTGATCTTGATCTTTGGTTTTGTTATCATAAAAAACCAATTGATATGCTTCAAGACATAAGCATTCACATCTATTTCATGATTTATATGTTTATCTCTATTCTTAATGTTTTTCTAAACCTGATTAATTTGGGAATGATCTTTTGGGTTTATGTATAATTTGGAAAAATTTGTATGAACCTAGAACTTGTGATAAACACCATAATTTCTGCAATTGCTAGGAATAGACATTGTGGGTTATGTAGTCTTTCTTTTAATTCCCTTATTCTTGATAATGTCTTTCTATTTAGGATTAAACTAAGGGATTAGTTCATTCTAAATAGTGTAAGAGGATTAATATACCAATGGATTGGATATTCATTAATTTTGGGAATTGACCATGGATCAATTGAATAAGACTTGATTAAATCAATATTTGACTTTGCATTTAAAGAGTTCAAGTGAAATTTGACCCTTAACCTTTTCATATCATTATTTTACAACTCAACCCAATTAATTAAATTTGGCTTTTGTTATTTTTGTTTATTTTTTCTTTTTGTTATTTTTATCAACTCTCTTTTGATAGCTTAGATAGTGTCACTTTTAGCGAATTTAGTGATTAATAACCTAATCCTCGTGGAACGATACTCTACTCACTTTTTATTACTTTTACGATTCGGTACACTTGCCGATATCACAACATTTACGATTTACTAAGGAAAATTATCCATACTTAAGAATTTCTGACTCCATAACCTATTTAAGATAAGACATTTTTGGTGAATATCTGGTGGTGGACCATGGGTGTCATAACCCGTATTGCCAATTTATTTCATAACCACAAAATGGTCATGGCCAAATGTTGAGGATTGGGTATGGACCTATAATTCATGACCAAAACGCTCACACGAGTTTTGTGGGTTATTCCTCTTAACCCGGACTCTTTAAGAAGCATCGAATCCTATTGGGAACATGCTCTAGACATTCTCAATGCATTTTTTAACTTGAGGATCTTTTAAGACCTTAAATAATGTAAGTCTATATCTGAATAATTTCATTTTATTGATAGATTAAAGGACTGAAGTCTATACAGAGTATGTAATGACCAAAATTAGGGCAAATCAAACAAAGTAGACTAAAATACTAGGCCTTAAGGGGCACTTAACTATAATACTTTCTAAGTTTGTCCGCATTCCAATAGTTCTTGATCGGCTTGCCTGTTAATGTCTTCAAGATGTATGCTCCTTTGTTAGTGCTGATCACGATGCGATAGGGGCTTTCCCATTTAGGGGCTAACTTCCCTTAGGAGGCATTCCTACCTCTGATGTCTGCTCTCCGGAATACTAAATCTCCTGGATGGAACTTCCTTGGAACAACCTTTGAGTTATACCTAGCCATCGTTCTTTGCTTGATAGTGGCGTCGCGTATATGGGCAATGTGCCATCTCTCCTCTAAAAGATCCAAGTCTTCTCTGATCTGTTTGAGGTTGCTGTTAGGTGAAAACTGTTCGACATGTCAGCTCAGTTCCCCTATCTCCACTAGAATCATGGCCTCACACCAATAAATGAGTTTAGAGGGAGTCTCACTTATGGTAGAGTGGGGGCGTAGTCTGGTAGGCCTAGAGGACATGGCCTAGCTGTTCAGCCAGTTTCCCTTGACTTTATCCAACCTTCTTTTAATTCCACAGACAATGACCTGGTTGGCAGTTTCGGCTTGCCCATTTGTCTTGGGATTCTCAATGGAACTACAATGATGCTTGATTTTTAGCTCAGCAAGTAACTCTTCAAAACCTTTATCTTTGAACTGGGTCTCGTTGTCCATTACAATGGACTTCGGAACCCCAAACTTAGTGATGATGTGGCGCCAAGTGAACTTTTGAACCCGGGTAGAGGTGATCGTGACTAAGGATTTTACCTCGATCCATTTTGTAAAATAATCCACTACCACACCAAGTATTTCAATTGACTAGGTGCTTGGAGGAATGGACACAAGATATCCATACCTTATTGGTAGAATAGCTAGGGTATCGACATCATGGATAGTTCTTATAAGGGAGCTTGACAATGGTCTGAGTGGCGCTGACATTTATCACAAACTCGGATATGTGCATGAGAGTTTGTTTCCATCATTGGCCAATAGTATCTTGCCCTGAGTGCCTTTAAAGCTAGATCTTTGCCTCCTAAGTAGTGTCCACAGCTCCCTTCATGGACTTCAGCCATTATATACTATGTTTCTTTTGGCGTGAGGCATTTAAGGAGAGGTGAGGAGAACTCACGTCGGTACAACTACTCATCGTAGATGGTTAATAATTATATATTTTATACATTAATAAACCCTTATTTTTAGTCATTTACACTCTCCATGTACTTAATTGATTGAGCTTGGTCATGTTTTGTAAGTTTGGGCTCAAATTGGGCTTAATTGATCTTTTCCAGCATTATTGAGATTTTACATTGTTTCTGTATTTCGACCATATCTTGAGTTCTAATTGTTTAAAAATTATGTATTTTACCTTGTAAAAAAGATGAGAGAGATCTCTACAACTTTCGTGCAGATCTCCAGGGCTAATTCAAACATCTAGTGGAGCTAATTGGGCCTAGAATTTAGAACTTGGGCTGTATATGTGATATGAGCCTAAAACTAATGGAATTTGAAAGCTAAGACATATATCTTCAATTGATATGCAAACCACGTTTCCCAACTACGGCGTTTAGAATGAGTTTTCATCCCTTGAAGTCAACCAACAAAATTAGAGACCCTTTGAGAATGATTTATCCATAACTTGAGTTGTAGAGCTACAATTAACATGAAGTTTAGGCTTAATTACTCATAATGAACCCAACTTTGTAACTAATGCAGTTCTAATGATGTAAAACCAAATTAGGGGTAGTTATAGGGTTTAGAGGCATAAAATTGAGATATCTTCTCATTCTACACTACTCACCTCCTCTCTCTAGATTTAGATTTTTCTCTCTTCTTCCTCCTTATTCCTCAAGCTCCTTCATGGTGATAACTATGGAGAGCTAAACTTCTGTAATCAATTCAGAGATTCTTGAAGAAATTTTGGTTTGGATTCTTGAGATCTTGGTTCTATTTTTGTGTTTGAATTGCATAAGGATTCCTTTTCTTCTTCTTATTCTTCATGATCTTGAATGCATGAATGGTGATTCTGTTTATATTTGATCTGATTGGATCTTGATTTAATATTGAGAATTGTGATGAGATTTAGGATCGATTGATCTAAATTAATCATAGGATTACAAAGGTTAGGTTATTGATTTGTGCCTAGGTTAATTGAATTCGGAGATTAAATTAACATAGATCTAACATGAATTGTGCGATTGCAAATTTGTGTGTCAATCGTTAATTGAATTTTAGATGATTATCTAGTATGAATTCTGGATTTGATGCAGAGATCTTGGTTAAATCCAAATTAGCCATTCAAATGCACTTCAAATGTTTGTTGAATGATCTATGATAGAGTCAACCCAATTTCAGATAAGTTTTTGAATTGATTGCTCTTTTAATTGAATTTCTCAAATCCCTTCCCCATTTTTGTCTTGGTTTGATCAAATTGCATTTAAAATCCTTGAGAGACAATCCGGTTTTGTTTCCTATACTACAAGCTATAGGTATAATTCAATTATAATTTTAATTGAGTTCGGCGCTCGTCAAAATTTTGACACCGTTGTCGAGGATCATTATGATTTTGATCAATCTTATTAGGAGTATATTTGACTACTAATCCCTCACTAACCCCTGTGTTGCTGTGTTTTGGTGGTTTTCAAGAGAAAATGGATGATTACAAGTCACTTGCAGAATTTCATACTGGCAACATTTGGTCACCCCTGGTTTTCCCAAATTCTATCGTTTGGACCACTTTTTCAATTTTTTAAGATTTTTTATTTTACGGTTTGGTAGTATTTTTGACTAGTTTTCACCCTGTGGTGGTCCCATATTTTTTAAAAATATGTAGATAAAGTTTCTTTCGAATTTTTGTGTGATTTTTACCATTGCTTTGTGTTTTTGAATTTTGAGTCAGTTTTGAGTCCCTATAGTGAGGTTTAATATTCTTGATGCTATGAAACATCCCATGGATGAAACATTTTGTCTTTCATATTGATTTAATTGATGATTTGGTTAATAATTCATATGCTAACTTATGTAAGGAGTTTCCTGAGATTGCTAATTTTGATGACTCTGTGTGTGGTGATTTGTGTGCTTGTTGTGATGGTGATAAGTTGTGTTCTGTGTGTTCTGAAATTTTTGTATTTTTGAGATATGATGAATCTGTTCTTGCGTTAGAAGATTGTGCAATAGGTGATATATATGTTGAGGTTCAAGCAGCAGAAGCAAAATCATTGCAGCCTCCAAGATTACTACTTTCTGTAGTGCAGCCACCAAAGTTGGAGCTGAAACCATTACCCGAACTCTTGAAATATGCATACTTGGTGAATGATGAGCATCTCCCTATGATCGTGGCCAAGAACCTCCTTACTGAACAAAAGGAGAGATTTCTACAAATCCCAAGAGAGCATAAGAAAACCTGGGATCCTGGTGATATCACTTGGGTGAATTCCAAGGGAATTAAGGAGGGCCAATGGGACTCCGGTGGAAGCTCTCATGCTTCCAACATAACTTGGTCATTATGCTTTCGCCAATGGGATCTTGGTGGAAGTCTCTCCATCTACCACACTTGAAAATGATGTTTCTTTCCCCTCTCTTTTATTTTGCTTATCTCATATTTGTTGATGCTATTGATGGTTTGGTAATGATTTTTGAGCTTTACATTAAGGACAATGTAAAATTTAAGTGTAGGGGAGGAATTTTAGCATTTTGTTTTTGTTGTTATTTGTAATTTTAATGTTGTTGTTTTTTGTTATTTTTCTATTTTGCTGATTTTTCTATTAATGTTTTGTTAATTGTTGTTTCGCTTTATTTTTGCTTTCGCTCAACCTTGTTTTTGTCTTAATTCTCTTTTAATGTTTTTACTATTTTTTATTCTATTTTTCTATTTACGTTGTTAATTTTCTCTTTGTTGCTAATTTTTGTTGTTTCTGTTTCTACTATTTATGTTATTTTTCTGTTACTATTTCTGTTTTTTGATTTTAATTATATTTTTTAAATTCTATTTTTTGTTTTCTATTTTTTTGTTTTTAAAAAGAAAGAATGTTTATTTTTAATTATTTTTCAATGATGTTTTAGAATTGTGAAGTTTTTGAGTTTGAAGCAATTGAAATTCAAGGTTCATAAACATAATTGAATAAAGTTTTTTCCTTCTTGAATTTGATAATGCTTGGTTTTGAATGTTTGATTAGTGAATTGAGTTTGATAGATGTATACCTTGTGAGACTTTGAGCCTTTTGATGGATAGATTTAGCATTTATGCCATTTTTCTCTTTCTTGTGTGATTTTCACTCATGTCAATTGATCACTCTAGAATTTGCATTGATTCTTTTTAAGGCTACATTTTCACTTGCATGCATAAATATGATTGAGGCCTTCTTTCTTTAATTAGCTACTTTAACCAAATAGTCAACCTTGCATTATTTCCCTTGGATTAACCCTCCCGAGCCTATTAGCATATTCTTTGTCTTAGCTCATTATTTGTCTTACGTGTAAAACCATGTTTTTACCTTACCTTAGTGAATAGGAGAGCATTGGCTCATTTTCATTAGAGGAGCTCTTTTGCTTGTGGGTAATTAATAGTTCAAGTGTGAGGGTGGTGTAATTTGATGTGCAATATGCAAAGTGTTTGGTGAAAAATGAAAAGAAAAAAAAATAGAATGTAAAAAAAAAAGAGAAAAAAGAGAGAAAAAGAATAAATGCAAGAAAGGTTGTGAAAGAAAAGAAAAAATTAAATAAATAAGAAAATGAATATGTAAAGAGAATATGTATTATATGAATTTAGGGGGATAAAATGTCATGTTTGTCAATTGAGTTCCTTCCCAATGCTCTTTTATTCTCTTGGGTGTTTAACTTGTCATATCTATATTATTTCCTTCCCTTACCTTGGCCCTATTATAACCTTGAATAAAGTCCTCTTGATTTGTGTGTGCAAGTGCTTGAGTAGTGGAGAAGTAGAAGATAAGCAAGCTTATGGTAGTGCAATTTTCATAGGTTGAATTGAGTGAAATACTTACCTTGTAAACACTTGAGGGATTGAGAGTGTATCTTTTGAGGATCTATCGTTCTTGATTCATGCTTTTCAAATTGAAGATACCTTGCTTGTTTGTTTGAGATGTGAAGAAATGTTATCTCATGAATGTTTTGTTCCCTTAAATCTTTGGTTGCTCTTCTTACTTATAACTTTTGTATTCTTGAATGTCATTGGAATTTGAGTCTTTTGGAGTATTTAGCTTTTGAGTTTGTGTTGTTTTTCCTTATTCCCTAGTTTTGGTCTTTTGTGATTTGTCCTAGAGTGCAAAAGTTAAGTATGGGAGAATTTGATAATTACATGTTTTATACATTAATAAACCCTCATTTTTATTCATTTACACTCTCCATGTACTTAATTGATTAAGCTTGGTCATGTTTTGTAAATTTGGGCTCAAATTGAGCTTAATTGATCCTTTTCAGCATTATTGAGATTTTATACTGTTTCTGTATTTTGACTATATCTCAAGTTCTAGATGTTTAAAAATTATATATCTTACCTTATAAGAAAGATGAGAGAGATCTCTACAACTTTTATGAAAATTCCCAATGTTAATTCAGACATCTAGTGGAGCTAATTGGGCCTAGAAGTCAGAACAAGGGTTCTGTTACTGGAGCCCGAGCAGTGTGCACTAATTAAGGCATAAGTTGTACTATTGATGTGATATTAGCCTGAAACTAGTGGAATTTCAAAGCTAAGACATATATCTTCAATTCATATGAAGACCTTTTTTCCAAACTACGATGTTTAGAAGGAGTTTTCATCCCTTGAAGTCAGCCAACAGAATCAGAGACCCTTTGAGAATGATTTGTCTATAACTTAACTTGTAGACCTCCAATTAACATGGGGTTTAGGCCCAATTACTCATAACAGACCCAGTTTTGTAACTATTGGGGTTCTAATGATGTAAGGCCAAATTAAGGGTAGTTATAGGGGTTAGAGGTAGAAAATTGAGATATCTTCTCATTCTGCACTACTCACCTTCTCTCTTTAGATCTAGATTTTTCTCTCTTCTTCCTCCTTCTTCCTCAACCTCTTTCATGGTGATAACTATGGAGAGCTAAACTTTTGTAATCAATTCAGATATTCTTGAAGAAATTATGGTTTGGATTCTTGAGATCTTGGTTCTGTTTTTGTGTTTGAATTGCATTTGGATTCCTCTTCTTCTTCTTATTCTTCATGATCTTGAATGTATGAATGGTGATTCTGTTTATGTTTAATATGATCGGATATTGATTTAGGATTGAGAATTGTGTTGAGATTTAGGATCGATTAATCTAAATTAATCATGGAATTACAGAGGTTAGGTTACTGATTTATGCTTAGGTTAATAGAATTTAGAGATTAAATTAACATAGATCTAACATGAATTGTGCGATTGCAAATTTGTGTGTCAATTGTTAATTGAATTCTAGATGACTATCTAATATGAATTCTAGATTTGACACAGAGATCTCGGTTAAATCCAAATTAGCCATTCAAACGCACTTCAAATATTCGTTGAATGATTTATGATAGAATCAACCCAATTTTGGATAGGTTTTTGAATTGATTACTCTTTTAATTGAATTTCTCACTTTGATTCTATTATTTACATATTCTGAGTTCTCAAATCCCTTCCCCATTTTTAGCTTGATCTGATCAAATTGCATTTAAAATCCTTGAGAGACGATCCAATGTTGTTTCTTATGCTACAAGCTATAGTTACAACTCGGTTACAATTTTGATTGAGTTTGGCGCTCGTCAATGGTGTACCTAACTATTGTTCTAATCAATTTGAAGGCTTCCTTTGGATTATCGGGCTTGGCTCCAAACTATAAGTATTCTATGATTGGGGTAATCCAAGTACGCTCTTGTTTTTCCACCTGGAAAATGATTGAACCAATAACGGAAGGTTGAGATAGAGTTTCGTGGATCACAGAATGATTGTTTCCCAGGCTTTTAATGCTAGCTAGTTTGGACAAGAGGTCCGCCTTGGAGTTATGCTCCCTAGGTATGTGCTCAAATTTGGCATCCTGGAAGTGTTTTAGGAGCTCTTGGACCTTGACTAGGTATCTCTAAAGGAGGGGCTCCTTAGCTTGATAGTCACTCCAGATCTCAGAGGTCACAAGTTGGGAGTCGCTGCAAAGTGTGATCGTAGATGCTCCTATGTCTTTGGCCATTATCAGTTCAGCAATACATGCTTTATACTCCTCTTGATTGTTGGAGGTTAGGAATTCGAACTTCAGGGAGTTCTCTAGTGTCACTCCTTCAAAATTTTTCAAAATTACCTTGGCACCATTTCCTTTGGGTTTGAGGATCCATCAATGAATATGGTCCAAAAGATCCCTATGGGGTCGCCGGGGTCTGATGTAAGTTCTGTCAAAAAGTCAGAGAGCGCTTGAGCCTTTATTACAAACCGAGACTTGTATGCGATTCTGAACTCAGAGAGCTCGATAGACCAAGCAATCATTTTACCTGCTAAGTCTAGATTATGCAACACTTGCCAGATAGGTTGGTCTGTCTTTACCACCATGGGATGGCATTGGAAATATTATCTCAATTTTCGTGCCATGGTAATAAGTACAAAGGCAACCTTTTCAATCTTCTAGTAGCGAAGCTTTGGGCCTTGCAGAACATTACTTATGAAATAAGCCAGTTTCTATCCCTCTACCATTTCCTGGATTAGCACTTAGCTTATAGCTTCGTCATGTATTGAAAGGTTCAAGTATAGTGTCTCACCAGGTTTCGGTCTTGTTAGTATGGGGGGGGAAAGGACAAAAGATTCTTGAAAGAGGAAAATGAATCCTCACACTCCTAAGTCCGCGCGAAATCCTTCCCCTTTTTGAGCAGTCTAAATAAAGGGAGGGATTTATGAGCAGCTTTAGCAAGAAAACGTGTGAGGGCCGTAATACGGCTAGTCAGCTGCTACACTTCTTTAACATTTTGTGGGCTATGTATGTTGAGCATTGCTTGGCATTTATCTAGATTAGCTTCAATCCCGTGGTGAGTTAGGATGAAGCCTAGGAACTTGCTTGCTTTGACTCTAAAGGTTCACTTCTTCAAGTTAAGTCTCATGTTATATAGGCAGAGTTGTGCAAACACTTCTTTGAGGTCCGCCATGTGTGATCCGTCTTGTGAGTCTTTACTATCATGTCATCAATTTATACTTCTAGCATCTTCCCCACTTGATTTTCGAAGACCTCGTTCATCATTCTTTGGTAGGTGGCTCTTGTGTTTTTTAAACCAAAAGGCATAACCCTGTAACAGTAGCTTCCCCTGTCAGTGATGAAGGTGATCTTGTCCTTGTCTCCGGGGTGCATTGGGATCTAGTTTTACCTAGAGTATGCATCCATGAATGACAGCAAATGGAAACTTGCGGAGTTGTCCACTAGTTTATCGATATTGGGAAGTGGGTACAGATCTTTAGGGTAGACTTTATTTAAGTCTATGTAATCAATGCACATCCTCCACTTTTCGTTTGATTTCTTCACCAGGACCACATTAGAAAGCCATGTAGTATAAGATATTTCCCTAATGAAGCTGGCACTGAGCAGCTCCTTAGCGTGTCATTGAATAATCCGCTGCCTTTCTGGGCCAACTTTTCTTTACTTCTGGGAGACGGGCCTAGCATCCTCACTAATAGATAGGTGATGACCGACGAAGGCGGGGTCAAGCCCAAGCATATCGGAGGACATCCAAGTGAAGAGATCTTTATTTTTATGCAAGAGCTCAATCTGTTAGCGTCCTTCGTTGTCTTCTAAGTTCGCTCCAATCTTGGTGACCTGATTTGGCTTGGTGCCAAGTTGGATGGGTTGTAGTTCGCCCTCCGGCTGGGGTCTGGTACCTTAAATTTCTTCTTGAATATCTAGATCGGTTATAAGGATGTTAACCTGATCCAGAACTGGGCTAGATGTGCCAGCCTTTGCTTTCTTGGGGACCCTACAAATTCTAAGGCTCTCATTATAACATTTCCGGGCTACAATTTGGTCTGCCTTTAGTGTGACAACCTTGTCACTCTTACTTAGCAACCTCATGACCAAGTGGGTAATGGATACTATAGCGCCAAGTGCATTTAAGGCAGGGCGTCCGATGATGATGTTGTAGGCCGAGGGGTAGTCCACGACCAGAAACTTGACCTTGATGGTCTTGAAGAGTTAAGGGGACCCCAGTGTCAAGTAGGTTTTATAGTATCTTGTTGGAGTGATTTTCTCACCAGTGAACCCTGTAAGCTCCCCATCATAGAGAGTTAGCTCTGTACGTGGAAGTTCCAGCTTCTGGTAAAGATCCATAAACATGATGTCTGACGAACTACCTTGGTCAATGAGGATGTGTCGGACTTCGGCATTGGAAACTATTCCAGAGATAACTAGTAGGTCATCGTGATCTAGGAAAATTCTGCTATAGTCCTCATCCAAAAAAGTGATGGGGGATATCTTCCGTTCTTCAGTCTATGGCTTAGGCTCGGAGTGGGAGACACTCAACACAACCATCCTTACGGCTTTCTTCCGAGTACCATTGGATGAACCACCACCAGTGAATCCATCTACAATAGTGTTGATGGTTCTGTTGGGTTGGGCATGGCGGTTGCTGTTATCATCAAATGGAGTGTCCTTATTCCTGTCCTGCCAGTTGTTTGTATCACGGCGAGGTGGACTTCGGGATCTTCTCTGGGGACTCTAGGTCCTTCTTTGGCATCGAGATGGGCTTTGTTGAGGGCTATGTCTCCCGTCTCTCCACCTTCTGTTATATTCATTATCTTGAGCATGACTAATGTATTATTCTAGTCGTCCTGCTCTGATCAAGAATTCAATGGTGTCGTAGAGTTGGTAGCAATCTTCAGTTTCATTGCCATAACTTTTATGCCATGTACAATGTTTGGAGTGATCTTTCTGCTTGTGCTTCTTCAAAGGGGTGGCCTTTTGATGTCCTGGAGCTCTGTCTGTAACACTTTCATCAAGATTGTCTCACGTGGGGTGTTTAAAGGAGTGTAATTGAAGTATTTATCCCGAGATAGACTATCCTTCGGGTACCAGGACCGTGAAGAGTTGTGGTTGGCTTTCTGGTGAGAGTACTCACCTTTCTCCCATCTCCTCTGGTCCTCAGTTGCCTCCTCAAAGCTTATATATTTCTGGGATCGTTACTGAAATTCTTGCATGTTGTCTGATTTTTTATTGCCAAAGATACAAAGAACTTGGTATTGGCTCGGAGGCCACTTCTAGCATAATGGAGGGTAATTCTGTCATCAAAGTTCTCTACGTTAGTACATGCTGTGTTGAACCTTTTAAAGTACTCGAAAAGGGGCTTGTCGCGCCCTTGGCGAATCTTAGATAAAGATTCAATGAACTTGAGTTGTTCCATGCTAGTAGTATACTGGAGCAAGAAACGTTGTCTAAGATCCGGTTAGTCAATGATGGATCCTCGTGGCAAGGTAACGAACCATTTGTAGGCTCCCTTCTTCAGGGAAAGGGGAAAGGCATGACATAGTAACTGTAAGGATCTCCCATGGAAACACATTGATTGGACGTAAACGTCTATGTGTTCCTGAGGGTCCATAGTCCCGTCATAGAGCTCCACATTGACTGGGAATTTGAAATTTGTTGGGATTCTATATTCCAAGAGTTGGGCAAAGAAAGGTTGCTCTTAATTGCCATTGTCTGGGTTGTTATAAGCAACGTTGGACGTACTAGTGTCAGTATGCGTTCCCCTCTGGTTATTATCTGCGTTCTGCTTTCCGTTCTAACGTTGCAGTTTGGGCTGACCTTCATGCGCAGCCCGTCCAAGATCCTCCAATCTGCGTTATTGTTCTTCTAACATCGCCATATGCTGTTGGACTATATCCTGGAATTGTTGCCTAGATATGTGGGATTGATTCATGTGTTATAGGTGAGACACACTATCATCAGCCTCGACATTTGTGGATCCTAGGCCTAGTGCACTAGGATTCTAAATCCATGAGTGTCGAAATTAGCTCCTTGCATCCGGATTCTAAGTCTATCCCTCACAGGAACCCTGCGCGATGGGTGAGGGCTCTTGTCAGAAAGCGAGGTTTCGTGCCCATCGCGTAGAGGTTTTGCATTGGGTGCTTGGTTGCTCACAGCGAAAGCTTCAGCAACTGATGTTGGAACAGGGTGGGGAGGACGCTGCATTGTTGGTCCTTATCTTTGATATGTAGAGGTTTATGTAATGTCTCCTCTCGTTGAGTTTTGTCTTGTGTTCATCATGGTTGAGTGGAAATAGGAGTTTATGGTTTCTTACAGACGATGTCAGTGTTCTAAAGTGGATTTAAATGTGTACTTGAGATAGGCACGTCACAGTGGTTTCTTCCTCGCGCAGCAGTAGCAGAGCGTGTTGAAACGTAGGGAGGGGGTTGGTACTTACAAAGGGACTCTAATGCTCAAGTCAGGTTATGCACAAGTAGGGTTTATGTAGTGGATGATAAGTACCTATGAAGGTGAATAAGCCTAGTATTTATAGAAGTTGGAGAGATACACTCTCATAATAGTCGCAGGAAGAGATATGTTCCTTATTTAGTTGCAGAGAATCCCTATAAGATTGGAATATAGATACTGCAATTATGGTAGTTAGAGACAGTTATGAGCACTATTATTATGCAAAATCATGATTGACAATAACAGATATTTTTAAGATTTATCCATTGTGCAGACCTTGCAGTAAAGCTATTGTTATCCAATGTCGTGGTCCGATATGTATATAGTCGGGATCTCATCCGCGTGTTATAAGCGAATTCCTGCTAAGGGCGTCTACAATGGACCCCAGCGTACTGCGTGCTAGGTTGACTCATGGGACATGATCCCAGATCATGATCCAGAACACATAATATTAAAAATGTAGTTAAAATGAAAGATAATGATAATTTATAAAATTGATATGATATATATTTAATGATACAAAATAAAAAAAATCTTTACTCTAGAAACATGTAACAATTTCTCCATTTGCCCCTTTTTTTTTTCAAATGAAATTTCTCCTTTTTAAATTTTAATTGCTGTCACCGTAGTCACTGCCGCCATTGACATGGACCACCCCTATCATCATCACAACGCCATTCGGCCTTTAATTAGTTTAAAGTTGGGCTGGCCCTTTTTTTTAGATTAATTTATCTTTGTTTCTGAAGTTTCATGGGAATGGCTCTTTCGTGCTACTAGGCCGAAATGGAAGAAGGACCTCATTGAAAAGCCTGAAAGTTTACCTCACCGAAAAAGAAAAAAAAACTTACCTCATAATTGGTGTCACAGCCCCAAATGGTTTCTGTATCAGACCAAGAGAGAGTCATTAGCCTATGCGAACCATTACTGGGCATATTTTTCAAAGAAAATTTTTAATTACATCTCACTTTTTCTTACACAATTATTACATCTATTTAAATTGTAGAATTAGAGCAAAGTTATACAAAATAATGATGTGATTTAATTATAATTAAAAATTAAAAATTATGCAAATATAAAATGTGATATATATATATATATATAACTGTATGTATATATTATTGTTGTTTTCAATTTATTTTCACCATTTATATATTATTAAATAAATTAATTAAAGATTTAATTTTCAATCCTTGCTTTTTTCAAGAGTAATGTTATTTTCACCTAACAACTCTCATCTTCATCATTTATTTTCTTTTTTCTCTTTCATGTTTTGTGGATGCGTGATAGTGCTCATAATTTGTGGAGGGTAGCAGGAATTTTGGACAAGATAAGGCCTACTTATGTAGGGAATTGTAGGAATTAGTTTGACCAATTATTATCTTCTCTACCAAGGGCCCAGTTTGAATGGATTCTAATCCTTTGTTGCTCCTTATGGCATGCTCGGATTTGGTCATTCTGTATAAAGGGAGGAGTTTCTCAATATCCGAGATCTTGGCAGGAGAAGAATCCATTTTCCAGAACTGGTGTGAGTGATAACTATCGAGACTATCAAATTTAAATTAATTTATAATTGAATTACCAAAACTACTAGTAGCATAAGGTAATATCGGGTCGAGTCCGAAGATCATTCTAATTACACAATCAGATTAAGAAGTTGATAAACAGGAGAAATTAGTTTAAGATTAAACAATAAAAAACAATTAAAAGGAGTAATCAGAATTAGAAAAACAACAAATCCAATAGAATTAACCAATCTTGATCTTAATCCATCCTTGATCACTATAGATCCATTCAACCATCAACTGAATCCTTGGTCTTAGATCACATCAGGAAGCCTCAAGATGATCCGCAGATCTACTAGAGAAGCATCCAGAATTCAATTAATTAATGTTAGACAAATTAAGCATCCATCCAAAACCCGAATTAACTTAAAAACCAAGCTCTAACCAAGCTAAACATTTCATCAAACACCTTTGATGCCTTGTTTAGTCTTTGCAATCCTCCATTAACACATGGTAATTACGCAATTATCATATAAAAATCCCAATCAAATTAAACAACTTAATCAGAATTAAATAAAGATGAAGGAGAGAAACTTGATTAATAATTGAATGTAAAATAATTAAAACAAAATCTCAACATTAAGCATCAGAATGTTAATCTCTTGAATTGATTAAAGGTTCTACCCCTCCATGAATGAGAGGGAAGAACTCAGAAAAAAGAGGGAAAAATCTAGAGAGAAGGGAGAAAAAAGAGATATAGGAGAGCGTGAAATATCCTAAATGAGAAGATGGTTCTTGGACTTCTCCTCTAACCCTCTTAAACTAACTCTTAAATTGACCTTACATGATTAGAATTCTAATAGGTACAAAGCTTGGTCAATTAGGATATATTGGGCCCAAGGCCTATGTCATTTAGAGGCCTACAACTCAAGTTATGCTCAATTAAGTGGCTTAACTCGTCACCAACCCGTCTTTGTTTTCAAGCTTCAATTACACGCCCAAAACGATGTTGTTTAGCTTAGGAGTCTTCATAAGAATTGTAACTTTGTGTCTTAGATTTCATTTGGGCTTGTTTGATGTCCATTGAACTCTTATAACTCAAGATATGGGCTGATGAGTGCACAAAGGTCAAGCTTTCAAGATCAGCATTCTAGATTTTGATTCAACTTCAATTTAAATTATCCAAATGTATGATTCAGCTCCTAAGGTCTGCATGAAACTTATAAAGATTTGTCTTAACTTTCCTACAAGGCCAGAATCACACCAATCAAATATTTGAAACTCAGATTATAGCCAAAATACTAAGCATTGCCAAATAGACAAATAAAGGCCAATTCATGCAATAATTCTTTCAATGATCTAATTAGATCCAATATCATAAATTTGACAAAACTAATTTAATTAAGCCAAATTGAACCTTAAGACACCTAGTGAGAGAATCATTAAATGAATAAAATATATTGCTATCAAATTCCCCCATACTTAGCTTTTTATACTCCTGGACAAAACATATAAGACTAAAACTAGGGAATAAGGAAAAACAATACAAACTCAAAAGATAAAAACTCTAAAAGACTCAATTTCCAATGATGTTCAAGAATGTAAAAGTTTATAAGGAAGAAGAACAACTAAAGATTCAAAGTATCAAAACATTCACAAGGTAACATTTCTTCACATCTCAAAACAACAAGCAAGGTAACTTTAATTTGAAAAGCATGAATCAAGAATGATAAATCCTCACAAGATACACTCTCAATCCCTCAAGTGTTTAAAAGGTAAGTATCTCTCTTAATTCAACCCATGAAAATTACACTACCATAAACTTGCTTATCTTCTACTTCTCCATTACTCAAACACATGTACACACAAATCAAGAGGATTTTATTCAAGGTTGTAATGGGTTAAGGTAAGGGAAGAAAACAATATGAATATGACAAGCTAATTACTCAAGAGAATGAAAGAGCATTGGGGCGGAACTCAATTAACAAGCATGAAATTTTACCCCCCAATTCCATATAATGCGCATTCTCTTTACGTATTCTTATCTTATTATTATTATTATTATTATTATTATTATTATTATTATTATTATTATTATTATTATTATTATTATTATTATTTTCAATTTTTTTTTTTCTTTCATAACCTTCTTACATTTATTCTTTTTCTTTTTTTTAAATTGACTCTTTTTCTTTCTTTTTCTTCCACTAAACACTTTGCATATTGTACATCAATTTGCACAACCCCCACACTTGTACTATTAATTACCCACAAGTAAAAGAGTTCCTCCAATGAAAATGAACCAATGTTCTCCCATTCCCTAAAGTAAGGTAAAAACATAGTTTTTCACATAAGGCATATAATTAGCTAAGATAAAGGATAGGTAAATAGGCTCAAAGGGTTAATTAAAGGGAAATGATGTAAGGTTGGCTATTTGGCTAAAGTAGTTAATTCAAGAAAGAAGGCCTCAATCATGTTTATGCATGCAAGTAAAAATATAGCCTAAAAAAGAATCAAAGCAAGTTTTAGAGAGATCAATTGTCATGAGTGAAAATCACACAAGAAAGAAGAGAATGACATAAATGCTAAATCCATCCATCAATAGGATCAAAATCTCACAAGGTATGCATCTACTAAACTCAATCCACTAATCAAACATCCAAAATCAAGCATGTGAAATTCAAGAAGGAAGATAATTTAATCAATCATGCTATGAACCTTGAATTCCAACTTCTTCAAACTCACAAACTTCACAAATCCCAAAATATCATTAGAAAGGCAATTAAAAACACATATTTGATTTTTTTTACTTCAATAAAAAGTAAAAATAGAATTTAAGGTAACAACAAAATAGCAAAACAACAAAAATAGCAAAACAATAAAACAAAAAATAGAAACAGAAAATAGAAATAGTAAACATCAACAAAAAATAGCAATAGTAAATGACAACAACGATAGAGAAAAATAGAACAACATAATTATAAATAGAAAACTAGAAATAACAAAAAATAGTAAATTAGCAAATGTAAATAGAAAAACAGGATCAGAACAGTAACAATAAAGCATAAACACAAATAAAAATATAACAAAAATTGAAAATAGCAAAAACACAACATGTAAATTCCCCCCACAGTTAAATTCTACATTGTCCTCAATGTAAAGCTCAAAAGAAAATAACATCCCTCAATTAACATCAATTAATCTAGGACAAGTAAAATAAGAGAGAGAGAGAGAGAGAATAAACATCCTTAGCAAGTGAAAAGACTTCCACCAGGGTCCTATTGCTTGAAGTGTAACGACCAAGTTAAGTTTAAAGCATGAAAGCTTCCACTGGAGTCCCATTGGCCTTCCTTAATTCCCTTGGCTTCACCATTAGAATGCAATGTGTTGACTTTATCAACTCTATTTTCATTGTTTACGTTAGACCATGGTCCAAAAACAAAATCCACAATAGTAGTGACTGCCATCTGGTGCTCTTCTTCCTTTTTTGAAAATTTTTCAATGGCCTTCAACTCCACCTCCCTATGTGTTTCAGATTCTGCAACTGCATCAAGAACATTGCTGATAGAGCCTTTAATACCATCAGCTGCTGCGTGATTTGTAGAAATAGAATCATCATCTCTCAAGAATGTAGAAATCTCAGCACAAACAACACATATCATATCACCATCACAATCAGTATATGAGTGGCAATGGATAGAATCATTAAAACTAATAAAATTAGGAAATTCATCACACAATTCATTATAAGTTTCCTCAACTAAATCAACAAGTAAATCAATATTAAAAATAGAATGCTCCTCTATGGGATGCTTCATACCATAAAAAATGTTAAACTAAACAACAGAGCCTCCAAACTCGATGGATAGAGTTCCTGCATGCACATCTATTTTGTTCCTCGCTGTTTTGAGGAATGACCTCCCTAAAATGAGTGGAGCCATGCTGGATGGTGACTCCCCCTCTGTCTCTAGAATATAAAAATCTATAGAAAAAATTAGTTCATCAACCCTTACCAACACATCTTTAACCAACGCAGCTGGGTACACATTGCTTCTATTAGTTTACTGGATCACAACACCTGTAGCATGCAAAGGTCCAAGTCCAAGAGAATTAAAAATAGATATAGGCATTACATTAATAGAAGTACCTAAATCTAGCATGGCATGCTCAAATCTATAATTGCCTATAACACATGGAATTGTAAAAGTCCCTAGATCCTTGCATTTCTGAGGCATAGGCTGAATGAGGGCTAAAAAATTTTGGCCCATGATGATTCTCTCATTACCCTTTAGGCTCCTCCTTCGGGTGCATAATTCCTTAAGAAACTTAATATATTTTGGAATTTGCTTTATTACATCCAACAATGGAATATTAACTTTCACTTTCTTGAAAGTCTCATGAAGATCTCTATCCTTCTCAGCCTAATCTATCTTTCTAGTCTGAATGGATCTCTGAGGAAAGCGAAGGGCTACTACAGGTTTCTGCAGCTCATCAACAACCACTGATTTCTTCTTACCCTCATATTTTTGGGCTGGTGCATCAGAAACTGATTTCTCTGCTGGTTGTTGCTTACTTGTAGGTTGAGGTTTAGCTGGTGCTTGTATAGATTTTCCAGACCTCAGCATATTGGCACTCACATTCCCCTTTGGATTAAGAATTGTTTGCAAAGGAAGTTAGCCAGAACCTTGGGCTTGCAATTGACTCAATGAAGAGGCCAATTTTCTAATCTGAGTTTCTAAATTCTATATTGTGGCCTCTGTCTTCTACTGGAACTGAATATTATTGGTGGCCATCTGCTTCACCAAATCCTCAAATAAAAGGCTCAAGTTTTGTGGCTGCTGAACTTGGTTGTTGCATAGGCTACTGGAATGGTTGCCTATTTAGTCCACCATAAGGTTATTGAAACTGTGGTTGCATAGGTGGTTGCTAGAATAGTTGTTTGAACTGCTATAGTTGCTGTTGTTGTGAGGCTACATTACCATATCTTAGATTTGGATGATCTCTCCATCCAAGGTTATATGTGCTGGAGTATGGATCATATCTCGACTGCTGCTACTACTGGTATTGTGGTTTACCAGGTAAGACACATGCTGTAGCTATAGAGTGATCTTGAAATGCAAAACCATTATCGTGAAGTATAGGGCATGCATCTGTGAGATGAGATGAAGAAGAGCAAATGTCATACACGCTTGTAGGCCCTTGCACAGGTAATTATTGTCCCATTAGTAACTCTCTCACCAAAGAGGTCAATTCATCAAGTCTATGCTTCATTCTCTATTGGTCAGCATAGAATACATGAACCTCATTTACTCCTCTGATTGAAGTAATCATCTGAGTCCCAAACTATTGGGAACTGGCAGCCATGTTAGCAATTAAGTCTCTGGCAGCAACTGGAGTTTTATTAACCAATGCACCTCCACTGGCTGCATCAATCATGCTCCTATCCATAGGAAACAAGCCCTCATCGAAGTACTGGATCAACAACTGATCACTAATCTGGTGGTGGGGACAACTTGAGCACAATTTCTTGAATCTCTCCAGTACTCATGCAAAGTCTCTCCTGTCATCTATCTTATTCCACATATGTCTTTTCTAATAGCTACAACTCTAGATGCAGGGAAGAACTTCTCCAAGAACAACTTCTTTATGTCATTCTAGCACATTACAGAACTTAGTGAAAGGTAGTATAGCTAGTCCTTGGCCGCATCAGCAAGGGAAAAAGGGAATGCTCTCAGCTTGATGTGTTCCTCAAGTATCCCTTGTGGCTTCATTGTTGAACAGACCACATAGAATTCCTTTAAATGCTTATGAGGGTTCTTACCCGCAAGACCCTGAAACTTAGGCAACAAATGTATCAATCCATATTACAATTCAAAGTCAGCATTAAGATCAATATATTGAATGCACAAAGATAGGTAAGTAACATCAGGAGCAACAAGTTCCTTAAAGGTCCTATTCTGCATGTTATCACCTATAGTTGCAATATCACTTAAGCTCTTAGGTTCTCTTTCAATTTCAATATCAAAGTCAAGTTTAGAAACAATTCTTTCACTTAACCTATGAGCTCTAATAAGTGCATGTAAGGTTCTTTTAATGTCAAGTAAGGAATTAGTGGAAGACTTAGTCATGCAACATAGAAAACTCAAAAACACAAAACAAGCAAAATTGACTACACAACACTAAAAATATACCAAAATAAATCTAGTTAACCTATCTGAACATTTTAAAAAAATATGGAACCACCACAACATGAAAACTACACAAAAATGAAACTAAAAAATGCAATAAAAAATCTTAAAAAATTAAAAAAGTGGTCTAAACGATGGAATTTGGGCAAACCATGTGTGACCTCATAGTAAAATTGTTAGCCTTGTTTATTAGGTCGGTTTCCTTCAACTAACCAAGTTTTAGCTCATTCTAGACACGTTTGTCAGTATGAAATTCTGCAAAGAAACTCGTAATTACCCGTTTTCACCTGAAAACCACCAAAACATAGCAACACAGGGGTTAGTGAGGGATTAGTACTCAAATATACTCTCAATAAGATTGATCAAAATCAGAGTGATCCCCAGAAATGGCACAAAAAATTTGATAATTGTCAAGGCTACCAAATTTAAATCAATTTAAATCAATTTATAACTAGTTGCAGCATAAGGTAACATCGGGTCGAGCCTATAAATCACTCTAATAACACAATCAGATTAAGAGGTTGATAGACAAAGGGGGAAAGAATTTGTAAGATTAAACAACAGAAAATAATTAAAAGGAGTAATCAGAGTTAGGAAAACAACCAATCTAAGAGAATTAACCAATCTTGATCTTAATTCATCCTTGATCACTATAGATCCATTCAACCATCGATCGAATCCTTAGTCTTAGATCATGTCAAGAAGCCTCAAGATGATCCATAGATCTTTTATTAGATAAGCATCTAGAATTCAATTAATCAAGGTTAGACAAATTAAACATCCAAAACCCGAATTAACTTAAAAACCAAGATCCAACCAAGCTAAACATTTCATCAAACACCTTTCATGCCTTGTTTAGTCTCTGCAATCCTCCATTAACATATGGCAATTATGCAATTATCATATGAAAATCCTAATCAAATTAAGCAACTCAATCATAATTAAACAAAGATGAAGGAGAGAAACTTGATTAATAATTGAATGTAAAACAATTAAAATAGAATCTCAAGATTAAGGCCCAAGAATGTCAATCCCTTGGATTGATTAAACACTCTACCCCTCCATGAATGGGAGGGAAGAATTCAGAAAAAAGAGGGAAAAATCTAGAGAGAAGAGAAAGAAAAGAGATCTAAAGAGAGAGTGAAATATGTTGAATGAGAAGATGGTTCTCGGACTTCTCCTCTAACCCTCTTAAACTAACTCCTAAATTGGCCGTACATGATCAGAATTCTATAAGGTACAAATATGGGTCAATTAGGAATCATTGGACCTAAGTCTCATGTCATTTAGAGGCCTGTAACTCAAGCTATGCTCAATTAAGTGCTCCAACTGGTCACTAACCCGTCTTTGTATTCCAGCTTCAATTGCACACCCAAAACAACATAGTTTATCTTAGGAGTCTTCGTATGAGTTGTAGCTTTGTGTGTTGGATTTCATTTGGGCTTTATTTGACATCCATTGAACTCTTATAACTCAAGATATAGGCTGATGAGTGCGTAGAGGCTAAGCTGTCAGAATCATGATTTTGACTCTTGCTTCAACTTGAATTTAAATTATCCAATCATTCAAGGTGATTGTGGATGCAACTTGCTTTGCAGATGATAACAAAGTGGCTTGTCATGAGAATGGACAACTAGTGGCTTGTGCCTCATCTCCTCTTGAGTTTTTTACATCTCCAATAATAATGGAAGCACAAGTTATTCTAGACCACGATCCGGGATCTTGTACCATGGGTCAACCCGATACGCATCTAGCCGGAGTCTATTATTGATACCCTAATAGGAATTCATAGTACACTGTTGAGATCCCATCACAATGGAAGTCAAATCACGACATTGGGTAGTAGCAATATTTGTAACATCCTAATACCAAATACCTTAGTATATAGTATTAACCAAGTTACTTCTAACTTAAATACATCATTCTAACCCATAACATTTATACAAATAATTATGGAGAGCAAAAAAAAAAGGTCATACATATATACATCAATAGTCTCAAAGGGCAAAGTATTATACATACAACTTTATACAAACTCAAAGCAAATATAAAAAAATATACAAGCTTTGTTCAAATTGAAATATAAACTACTCTTGTTTATTTGCTGCTTCTTCTTTCCCTTAAAAGGGTCTTGACCTAGATTTACATGAAAATACAACGGGGTGAGAATTCATAAATCCTTAGTAAAAGTATTATAAAACTAGCATTATAAAAATACACAAAGGTAAATTTATAAACTATAAAATTATTAACATATTATCTATATTAAACAACTACCCATACAATTGTATAATATCATTATTCCTTAGCAAAGTGCTTATCTCACTCTTTTGCCTAGCATAGGACTTAACTCATCCTATTGCCCTTGGTAATAAACTTTTCTCACTTTACTACCCTTGGTAGAGAGCTTAAATCACTCTTACTATCGCTTACATGAGTGCTTTTCTCACTCCTCATGTTCCTTGACAAAGAGCATAGCTCACTATTTTGTCCTAGGTAGAGTGCTTATCTCACTCCTTTACCACACTTGGTAAAGTGTTTTACTCACATATTTACCTTGATAAGGTGCTTTTATCACTCCTTTGTCTCACAACTCCATCCTTAGCAAAGTGCTTTTCTCGCTCCTTTGTCTTAGGATAAATTATGCTATGGTTCAACTTTAACTAATAAAGGAACCCCTCTTTGCTAACACTCCATTTCAACTCAATTTGAAGAGATAATAGAGCATTTCTCTAAAAACTTTCGTAATCAAGTGGTAACATACTTATGATAGATGTATATACATAAAAGTGTTATATAGATTGCCTTATTATACATACTTCTAAAAACTCAATTTGGCAAAGTGTTATATATAAAACTTTATCTACAAGAGAGTAATTCATGCATCTAGATAAGTAAAACATACTTATGATACTTGTATATAGCTTGCCTTATTATCACACCACAAGTGGCAACCTGTGCCACACTAGTGTGCTCAAGGTCCTAGATACTTACTTTAGACAATTCCTAACTTATGGAATGCTTAAAAACTCTAACTTGTACATATATGCTTGGTGGTTATTTCCTTTGTGAAATATTCCTAAAAGTGTCCTAACACACTTAAGAAAGCATATATTGGGGTTTCCACCAAGAAGGGAACTTCATTTCATTAAAAAAAAGGGCCTAGCAAACTTTGGATCTGGCACTTAGGTGCCATTCTTCCACGCCTAGGCGTGGGCATGATAGAAATTCTGGCCTGTTTACCCTGCTACTGGCGCTCAACTCCTGGCGCCTAGGTTCCCCACTGGCGCTTAGGGCCCCAACTCTAGCGCCTAGGCGCCTTGCTCGTAGCCTCAAGCAGAAATGGTTTTGGATAGTGGGCGCCTAAGCACCAGTGCACCAGAAACCAATTTTCTGTTTCATTGATTCTCAATCCAGTTTCTAACCCTCAAAACATGGGTTCTAAGTGATTATCAAACTCAAACATGGTCGCTAAACATGTTAGAATCATCAAACACTCTCTTAATCCATCTAGCATGGAATTATGAACAAGATTCGAAGATCTAAAAACCCATTTCTTAACTTTTCACTTAAGCATTCAAATGAATTCCTCTAAGTTCTCAATCAACAACCATGCACAGATTAAGCTAAAAGCAAACTAAATTCAGTCCTTGAAACCAAGAACCAAATAAAGATACCTTACTTTGTCTCAAAACCCATATTTCCTCTATTTCCATAAATAAGCATCAACAAGAAGTTAGTGGAGAAAGATGAGCTTAAGGAAACAAACACCCCTACCTCTAGTTGTATGGATGATGATCTTCAAGCTTTACCTTTCTGCTTTGCTTTCCTCCTCTTTTTCCTCTTCTTCCTCCTTTGTTCTTCTTTTACTTTTCTTTCCTCTATTTTCTACTCTGGCTGCTGCTACTTGGACGTGAGAGAAAAAAGAGAGTGGGTAAGAAATATCAAAGAAAAGTCAAAGAAAGAAGGATAGGAATAGTGGACTTAGTAACTTAGGATATTTTTGCTAAAACTTTATATCTCTTAGGAATACTTTGATCTCACAAATCTAAGTTTCCTAACTTCCATAGGTATTATGAAAAATCCAAGGATTAGTCACAATCCTAGTTTTTATCATTTCCGTATTTTTCTCTATATTTGACTAGTCAATCTGATACTTAAACACTCACTCAGTGTGCTTAAAAATACCAAACTAACTCTGATTATCCTCAAAATTTAACTATATCCTTGTCCATATATTTGTGATTTAGAAATAAATTCTCTTTATTTATTTCCCTCAACTAAGCAACTTATGCCATTATCTGAGTTATTTTAAGCTACTATTCACATTCTGTGATGCAATAAAATGCCTAAACTAACTTAGTATGTCACAAAATTAAGCAAACATGTCAAGCAAGTATTATGATACCTCTATGATCATATATAAGTCTAACATGCTAAAAAGTGAATGTTACAACATTACTGTGAGATTTACGTAGTGGATAAATCCCATTAGTATCTATAACTGCTAATAATGATCTTGCGTAATAATGGCACCCATAACTGCCTTTGACTACTCAAAACTAGAGTATCAACATTCTGATTTTATAGGGATCCTCTACAACTATTAAGGGAACGTATCTCCCTATCCAACCTCTATAAATATCAGATTCAATCACCTCTAACAAGTAACTATTGCTCTTTTGTATAAACCCTAATTGTGCATAACTTGACTTGAGCGTTGGAGTGCCTTTGTAGGTACCAACCACCCCGCTTCAACATGTTCCACTGCTGCGCAAGGAGAAAAACACTGGTTCGTGCCTATTTAGGTACGTGTCAGTATCCACAACTAAACATTGGTGCCGTTTGTGGGAAACCTTAAATTCCTATTCCCATTCAACCATGGTGAACACGAGACAAAACTCAAGGAGAAGAGCTGCTGCGCCAACCCCTGTAGGTAAAAGGCGGGGGACAAGTGGCGCACTATCATGCCCATCTTGTCCCACTATCATACGACATCCTTGTGGCCCAAAACCCACCAGTTGCTGAAACCTCCAACACGAGGAACCAAAGCCCAACAATAGGCACCTCCGCGATGGGAATGAAACCTCGCTTTCCGATGAAAGCCCTCACCCATTGCGTAGGACCTCTGTGAGGAAACGACTTGGTCCCCGCTTGCATGGAGCCAATTTTGATGGCTATGGGCCTAGAATCCCAGTGCATCAGTGTCTAGGACCCAGGAACGAAGAAGTTGATGATCGTGTGTCCCATCCAGAGGGCACGATTCAATCCGATATATCCAGAAATTGGCTCTTGGACTTGGTACAACAACTAGTTAGGGTGCTGGAAAAGTAACATCACAGATTAGAAAATCTAGAACGATCTGTGTAGGAAGGTCAGCCCAGACCACAACGTGATGACGGAAGCTAGAACTTGGCCAACGGCCAGAGGAGAATGCTACACCCTAATGTTGAAATGTCCAGTGTTGTTAGTAACAACCTGGACCTCTACGATCAGGAGCAACCCTTATTTGCCTAACTCATCGAGTATAGAGTTCTAAGAAACTTCAAGTTTCTTGCTAATGTGGAGCTTTATGATAGGACTACGGACTTTCAGGAGCACATAGACGTCTATGTCCAATCTATGCATTTCCATGGGGGATCCTCATAATTACTATGCCATGCTTTCCCCTTTTCCTTGAAGAAGGTGGCCCTCAGATGGTTCATAACCTTACCATGGGGATCCATCCTCAACTGGCAGGACCTCAGACAACGTTTCTTGCTCTACTACATGAGTAGTAAGGAACAACCTAGATCTATTGAATCTCTCTCTGAGATTCGCCAAGGACATGATGAACCTTTTCACGAATACATTAAGAGGTTCAATACGAGTTGTATCAATGTGGAGAACCTCGGTGAGAAGATTGCTTTCCACTATGCCAGAAGCGGCCTCCGAATTGACTCACAATTTTTTCAGTCTTTGGCGAAGAAAAATCCAGAGAACATGGAAGAATTTCGTTAGCAATCTCAAAAGTACACAAACCTGGATAAGGTTACTAAGGCTAAGGGGAGCTTGGAGAAGGGTGAGCCCTCTCACTCGAAGGACAATCAGAACTACTCACAACCTCAGAACTCCTCTAAGGATTATCTACCCTAGGCCAAGTACTATTGCTACACTCTTCTGAACACTCCACAGACAACAATTCTAAGGGGAGTGTTTCAAACTGAGTTTCGAGATGTTAAGAGGCTAGTTCCTCTAAAGAAATATGCATAGAAGGATTGCAACAAGCATTGTTCATGAAACAAGGGCTACGACCATGACATTGAAGATTGTTTCCAACTATGTGATGCTATTTAGTCCCTAATTAGGGCAGGACGACTAGATTAGTACATTAGCCATGTCCAAAACAATGGATGTTGTGGAGGATGGGTAAAAGAAGACACAGCCCTCAACAGAGCCTATCTCTGTGCCAAAGAAAAAGGACCTAGAGTCTTAGGAGAAGATCCTAGACTCCACCTCATCGTGATACTGACAACTAGAAGAATCAAAACCAGAACACTCCGTCAGATGACAACGATGACTGCCATGCCTAGGTCAACCGTACCATGAATACTATAAGGTGGTTTTGCAGGCAGTGGGTTATCCAACTAAGCCTGGAAGGGAGCACTAAGGATAGCGGTGTTAAGCGTCTCCCACTCCGCACCCAAACCATAGGCCGGAGATTAGAAGGCACTTCCCATCTCCTTTTCAGATGAGGACTATAGTGAGATTATCCATATCATAATGATCCCCTAGTGTTTTTTGGGATAATCTCTAATGCCGAGGTTTGACGCATTTTCGTGGACCAGGGGAGCTCGACTGACATCATGTTCATAGAGCTATACGAGAAGATAGAATTTCCAAATTCAGAGCTTATTCTCTATAATGGCGAGCTCACCGATTTCACTAGTGAAAAGATAACTCTGGCAGGATATATTGAGACTTACCTGACCATGGGAGCAGCAAGCTCTTTAGAACTGTCATGGTCAAGTTTATGGTCGTGGACTACCCCTCGATTTATAATATCATCTTGGGCCGTCCTACACTGAATGCGCTTGGCGCCGTGGTGTCTACCACCTACTTTGCCATGAAATTCCTCAGTAAAAATAATGAGGTTGTCACGGTCAAGATCATGGCGTGCAAGTGTTATAATGAGAGCCTCGAGATCAATAAGACTCCCAAGAGAGTAGAAGTCAACACATCTGACCTAATTCTAGACTAAGTCAACATTCTTGTGATTGAGTTGGATGTGCGTGAAGAAATCTGGGGTATTAGACCCCTACCGAAGGGTGAACTGTAGCCGCTCTAACTTGGTGTCAAGCTAGATCAAGTCACCAAGATTGAAGCAAATTTGGAGGAAGAAGAGAGACGCTAGCTAATTGAGCTCTTAGTATAAAATAAAGACCTTTTTACCTGGACGTCCTCCTACATGTCTAGGCTTGACCCTGCTTTCATCTGTCATTACTTATCCATAAAAAAAGATGCGAGACCGGTCTCCCAGAAGAGGAGGAAAGTTAGGCCGAAAAGATAGTTGGTCATTGAAGAATAGGTCAAGAAGTTGCCCAGTGTCGACTTCATCAGGGAAATAACTTACACAACTTGGCTATAGTCCTGGTGAAGAAACCCAACGGGAATTGGATGATGTGCGTGGATTACACAAACTTAAACAAAGCCTTCCCTAAAGATCCGTATCCGCTCCCCAATGTAGATAAATTGGTTGACAATTCCTCCGGCTTCTGTTTGCTATCTTTCATGGACTCATACTCCAGGTATAATCAAATCCCAATGTACCTTGAAGATGAAGACAAGATCACTTTCATCACTAACAAGGAGAGCTACTACTATAGGATTATGCCATTTGGACTAAAAAATGCAGGTGCCACCTATCAGAGAATGATGAACAAGGTCTTTGAGGGCCAAGTGGGAAAAATACTAGAGGTGTATATTAATGACATGATAGTGAAGACCCCATAGGCCAGATCACATAATGCAAACCTCAAAGAGGTGTTTGTACAACTCCGAAAATATAACGTGAGGCTCAACCCAGAGAAGTGCGCCTTCAGGGTCCAAGTTGAAAAATTCTTAGGCTTTATCCTGACTCACTGTGGGATCGAGGCGAACCCAAATAAATGTCAAGCAGTGCTCAACATGCGTAGCCTACAGAACATAAAAGAAGTGCAACATCTGATAGGCCAGATTATAGCCTTCACATGTTTCCTTACCAAAAATGCTCATAAATCTCCTCCCCTCTTTAGACTACTAAAAAAGGGATGGATTTTAAGTGGACTCAAGACTATGTGGATGCCTTTACATCTCTAAAGAATCTTTTGTGCTTTCCCCCTATACTGATCAAGAGACAGTGGAGGAACAAAGCCAGTCTATTTTGTAAGCAAGGTGCTTCAAGGCCCTGAACCCCGCTATTAAAAAATAGAGAAGGTTATCTTCACCCTTATCACTACAGCCAGAAGACTCAACCAATACTTTCAGTGTTATCCCATGGTGGTGAGGATGGACCAACCTATCTTTCAGATGCTACATAAGCTAGACCAAGTAAGAAGAATGACGACCTGGTCCATTAAGCTTTTTGAGTTTGGAATCATGTATGAGCCCCGGTTGACAATTAAGGCTCAAGCATTTTCAAATTTCCTAGCAAAGCTCACGTCGGACCCCCGCAACCCTAGGGGAATTTTGTAGACCATATTCATAGATGGTTCCTAGAACCCTAAGGGGAGTGGTGCCGGGGTGATCTTAGATAATTCTGAAAGAGTAACAGTAGAGAACTCCCTGAAGTTTGAGTTCCCGACTTCAAACAACCAAGCAGAGTACAAAAAATGCATCATTAGACTGGTAATGGCCAAAGATATGGGGGCAGCTAAGATCACACTTTGAAAAGACTCCCAACTTGTGATCTCCTAGATCCGAGGTGATCATTAAGCCAAGGAGCCCCTCCTTTAGAAATATTTGGCCAAAGTCCAAGAGCTTCTCAAGAGCTTTCAAGTTACCAAGATAAAGTACATTCCAGGGAGCAGAACTCCTGTCCAAACTGGCCAGTACCAAGAGCTCGGGACACAATCACTCCATGATCTAAGAGACCCTTGATTAACCTTCCATCTCGGGCACAACCATTTTCTAGGTGGAAGGAGTGGAGTTTACTTGGCTCACCCAAATAATGAAATACTTACAATTTGAAATCCGACCTAACGACCCAAAGGAGGCCTCCAAGCTGGTCAGAACTGCGGTCTGGTACACTATCCATAATGGACAACTATACCGTTGTGGTTTTTCTTTACTTCTCTTCAAGTGCCTCACACTAAATAAAGTAGAATATGTCTTACTCGAGGTCTATGAGGGGAGTTGTGGATAACACTTGGGGGGCAAAGCCTTAGCTCTAAAGGCACTTAGGGTTGGATACTATTGGCCAACAATGGAAGCTGACTCCTTCACACATGTCCAAGTTTGTGATAAATGCAGAGGTACTCAGACCATTATCAAGTTCCTCTAGAGGAACTATCCATGACATTCATACCCTAGCCATTCTATAGATGGGGTATGGATATCTTCGGATTTATTCCCTTAAGCACCTGGACAACTGAAGTACTTAATGATGGTTATAGATTATTTTACTAGATGGATCGAAGAAGAGCCCCTAATCATGATCACCTTTATCAGGATCCAAAAGTTCACTTAGCATCACATCATCACCAGGATTGGGGTTTCAGAGCCTATTGTGATGGACAATAGAACCTAGTTCAAAGATAAAGGTTTCGAAGAGCTGTTTGATGAGCTAAAAATCAAGAATAATTGCAGTTTTGTTAAAAATCCTAAGACAAATAGACAAGTTAAAGCTGCCAACACGGTTATTATTCGAGGAATTAAAAGGAGGTTGGACGAAGCCAAAGGAAATTGGTCCGACCAACTAGACCATGTCTGCTGGGCCTACCGGACTACGCCTCACTCTATAATAGGAGAAACCCCCTTTAAACTCACTTATGGGTATGAGGCTATGATCCCGGTGGAAATAGGGAAAGGAGCTTAAACCCTAGAGACATTAACAGAAAAGGCAATATAAAACTATTGGAATGTGGAAAAACTCAAAAAGTAATATAATTAAGTGTATTTTAAGGCATAGTCTCCTAGTTTGCTTTATATTTGATTTGCCCCAGTTTTTGTGGGTATACATTGTTCAAACTTTGGTCCTTTATTCAATCAATAAAATGACATTATTCTTATACATCTACTTGCACTCTCTCTAGTCTTAAAATCCCTCAAGCCACAAAATGCCTTGAAAATGTCTACAGATTCCGTTCTTTATGGGATCAAGGATTTCTTTTTAAATTTTAAGACCCATAAGCCACAAAATCCCTTGAGAATGTCTATAAAGCCCGTTCTTTATGGGATCCAGAATTTCTTTTCAAATTTTAAGACCATCAAGCTAGATTCTGCCTTGAGAATATCTACAAAGCCCGCTCCGTATGGGATTTAGGATTTCTTAGATTCCAGGTTAAGAGGAATAACCCACAAAACTTATTTGTGTGTTTTGTTGCGAGTTGTGGGCTTATACCCAAATCCTCAACACTTGATCAAGACCATTTTATGCTTGTGATATTAATTGGTAACACGAGTTAAGACAACTGTGCTCCACCATTAGGTACCTACCGCAGATGTCTTACATTAAATTCATTCTAAAATAAAAAATTCCTAAGTGTTAGGCAATTTTCTGAACTAGACCGTTAATACTAATGACCCCAGTTATGGATCACCTTTTATTTTGCCTAAGTCCTCAATAGAATTTTGAGTGCTCAAAAGTTCTAGGCATTGGACCCCAGACCAAGGTTTTATGCAAATAAAATTCTTTTAAGTCCCTAAATGGTTACCAAATGCACATTGATGATGGGTGTTGGACCCAATACAGAGCATAGGATAGCAAGTAAGCATGTAACACAAGTATAATGCGAGTAGTTGTAATTTAAACCTAGCAACCAGGGAAATAGTTTTTATAAAAAATTAAATGCCTTACATAAGGGGCAAAAGAAAGCCGAAAAGCATGAGAAGACCAAACTCCACTGGTATCTTCCTCTAAGCTTTAACTGTCCGTTCTCACTACTCTGTCATCCCCTTTGTGAGTCAAATCCAGAAAACCAATTGATAGGGACTCCGGCAGCACCAAGGTTGTTCTGTTTAGCGTCCTCTGAAAATACGAGACGACCATCTCGGATCACCTTCTCAAAGTCCAATCCATTCAATGGCAGCGCCACCTCGGGGTTAAAGAGCTAGACTTGGGTGAATGCATTTTGGAATTGCTCACCACTGATCTTTGTATAGATACTTATCAGTTGTTGAGTATCCTCCTACAGCCGCACATATGCGATTAGAGGCATTGATTTTCGATCTGGAGGCCTTCATTCTCATTATGGAGGCCGACGACTTCCTTTCTATCCTCCTTGGAGCAAGCTTTCTCTTTCTCTACAACATCCTTTGACTCGGCTAGTTTCTTTCGTAGCTCATCATTCTTTGCCCTGGTATCATCCAAGGCCTTCTCGACCTTCTCTTTTGCTTTAAGGGCCAAGTTGAGCTTCCTGTTAGGAATTGCAGATACATCACACAGTGAAAAAACAAAATTCCCACCAAGGATCCATGCGAAAAGGACCATAATCTGTATTTTAAAATTACCTCTTGAAGCGAGATGAAAACACAAACGACGTGAATCACCAACACCATAACAATAATGATGTCTCTGCAGTATCCACATGAATAAACTCACGAACGACCAAGTCCGCAAAAGGATCTTCACATCTCTAACACAGTGCTAACTGTGAAGAGATGAGAAACCTGTCACTCTCTCACTCATTGTTTCTGTAGGTGTGGCTAGGGTTCTGTTATGTGTGTCTTAGTAGCCCCCTAAGCAGTACTATTTATAATAGTGACTGCCTTAAGTGAGTGTGAGCAGCAGTAAGGTAAGTTGTGTAACCCTAGACTCATCTGTTATGAGTCTGGCCCACATTTGAATCCGAGTCCAACTTGGATCTATTGCTCCAATTTTAGTCTGCTCTATATGTGAGAACCTATAGGTTATCATTACATTGATAGTAATATTAAAAGCCCATTTTAATATTATAAGCAGTGAACGGTATCTAGCAACACATCGCTACTACCCAAGTAATGTGAATGTCACTGATTTGACATAACCTTTTTGTGACCAATGTTTTCGTGTCATTTAGTCCCTTTGTCAAGATATCTAGATTGAGCACAAGGCATGGAATGCATCACCCTTATATAGTTCAATCCTTCGTTTCTTGATACTTGAGTAGACTTTGTAACAACAAATGAGATCAATATCTCATATTGACTCATTTGAGTATGGCCATGCATTTCGCAGTCTCACTCAATGAGGGGGCCCAAAGATATCGCTCCTATTATGTAGGTGTGACTCCCATCTAGGTCACTCATATCCCTCTACATGATTTGCGGTATGTCCAATAACCAACTTTATAATCACCTTGTTACAGATGACGTGCGATGGCATTAAAACACACAACTCCTCGTGTAGGAATCGTAGTGATTTCAGGTCAAAGGACCACAGACACCATTGTCACTATGAGAATCGCTTATGACATTCACGTAACGATCCATGTAGCGTTCTCATGGCGGGTCAGTCTAGTACATCATTACTCTAACATGTACCCATATGAAGACTTGATATTTGTAACATCCCAAAAATTACTTATTTCATGATGAATAGTCATTTTATAATATTTGTGAATTTTGTGAATTTTTCTAAAATTTTCTGAATTATTTGATTATTTTAATATATTTTTCGATTAACGTCTGCATAGAGCGGGGTCGGGAGAATAAAATATTTTTCCTAGAGTCAAAAAACTTTGAACTGTAGAAGTGTCAACGGGGTATCTTATTAAACCCGAGACTAGACACAGTTTACAAAGTTTTCATTTTTTGAGATCTTATCTAATAAATAAAATTGCAATATATTTTATTATCTGTGGGACAATAAAATATCATTTCTGCTGACTGTAACATTTGTCCGTTGGATAATAGCTCTAGCAGATTATTTTTATTTGGTTACTTTTATGATAGCAGCTAAGTGACATCACCACCCTTCACTTTATCGAGAAACGTGCAAAGCTTCTCAAGGAAGCTTCCTACCTAACACCACATTTTCCTCTCTCCTCATTTGGGCTCCACGGCTGGGAGGAGAAAAAGATGACAAAAGTTATCATATTTTCACTTTTCATTTCCCATTTCAAACCCATTTCACCTTTCTCTCTCTCACTCTCACGTTCTCTCATCTCTCTCTCACGCCCTCTCCTCTCTTCCTTTTCTTCTCCCACACGGCCATACACACACCACCATTAAAGGCCACCACATTTTCTTGCTTAGCCAACCTTGTTTCTTGCTTCTTCTCATTATCCTAAGACTCTTCTCTTTGGGGGCCATCCCCTAAATCTTCCTCTTTTATCTTCCACCATTGAAGCCCAAAGCTTGAAGCTTTTGAGGGTTTTCTTGGAGGTCTTGGACGAAAATTGCAAGAAAAACACCAAAAAGGTCCTTTTTCTTATTTTCTCTTGAGGTAAGAGGTAGATAATCCTCTTCAACCAATCTTGGTGGTGAGGAAACATTTTTTTTATGTTGATGGTGAGGAATCCATTGTGGGTTTCTCACTTTGTTTGTGATTTCTAATGATGTTATGATTTAAATGTGTTGTATGATCTTCTATGCTTGATATTGTGAATCTTGATGGATTTGTAAGTGCCTAGATGCTCAAATATGTATATGGATTGGTACCTATTTGATTTGGAAGCTTGGAGAAGCTCATTTTCATGGATTATGGTGTAGATTCATGGGCTGTGTGGATTTACACGGCCCAAGCCGTGTTCTCCACGGGAAACACAGCTCAACGCACAAGATAGAGTGTTACACGGCCGTGTAATCAGGCATTTCAATTTGGGCACGTTTTCAGGTACTTCGAAAGGAGTACATGGCCTAGGCCGTGTAATTTGACACGGCCGTGTACTCTAGGTCGTGTAACTTGACACAGCTATGTAATTAAGGTTGTGAGGAATGGTTGGGTTTTCTAGTCCCTTGGAGGCTCACGGCCTCATTGGGCACTAACTATGAGACTTTTTAACAAGCTAGAATTTAGTTAATTAAATGAATGTACACTTAATTATGAACTCATAATGTGGAAAGGATAAAGAACACAACCTTATCATAAAACTTAGAGTGAGGTTTGGATAAAGAAAGAACATGAGTGTGAGGAGGGCTGTGAGGAACTTAAAGTAAATATTCTAAGAGAGTTTAACGCAAAAACATAATGGAATTGAGGCACAACTTTTGTAACAACTTTGAATAGTATGTGTCCACCTTTGAGGTTTTAATATTGACTTAATGTGGGTCCGTGATTAAGATCAAAGGTTTTGGATGAATGATTGGGCTCGATATGACATGTGATTTGGATAAGCTATGCTATTAGTGTGAATCTATATATGTATACATGTATACTTTGAATCCACATGCATTGAGGCATGATTGAGAAAGTCTAACATGATAAGCATGCATCAATATTGTGCTTTTGAAACCGAAGTACCAGACCAAGAAACAGCAGATAGATGATTTAGTCAGATGAGGTTTGCTCTTATAACCAGAAACATCAAGTAGACAATTTAGTCAGAAAGGACTGGTTATCAGAGGAAACTCAAATATCGGTGGTACTATGTAGTCATATGGATGATTATATAATATCATTGATGGAAATGGTATTGAAACAATTGTATGGACGGTTGCTTTAATACCATTGGGAATGGTACAACGGAGGGTTGCTCCCGTTGAATATGCATTTGTGCATTATACAATTATGGCGTTTTATGCCTAGGAGTGAATGAGAACTTACAGGATAGTAGGGCCTTGAATAGACCTATGGGGACGTCAGGGCGCGGTGATTCACTTATGATTATACTATCACAATGTATACCCTTGGCCGTGAACATTGTTGCAATACACTGGCAGCTTGACAATCCACTATTGCTTTTCGTGGCCCTATGTAGACTGTCTTTTGAGGGGGGACAGATCTTCTGGGACATTCATCTCTGAAAACTTTGAGTCTAACTCCATGGAGTAGGAAATGAGTACATTTTACATGAGGGTGGTTAGCATACGCATTGTGCATATGCATGGCCAGTTCACATATTGTCATGGCATGGTCAACATACATATTGTGGAGACATGAATATTATTTATATATCTATGGTAGATATTTGTTGTTATAGTGCTTTTAATATTTATAATATTATTGAATATGTTTTCTGATGATATCTATGCAATTGATAACTTGAATATATTTATAATATCTGTATGTATGGAATGACTACGTTATTCATGTTATGTTCCTTTGCTGTCATGTTAGTAATGATGTAGGATATCTCACTTCTTCGTTGTATTATCCCATTTTATTTTTGTGTTCGATAAAGGCTGTGAAGGGGACACGGTTGAGTTGGCTGGTTGTGGTTGAGTTGACTTTCTAATTCCTGTGATGACGTTGAGACAAGATTTCCTTGGCCACGTGCGGTACAGCTTCTTGGGGGCATTAATGCTTGGCGTGTCGACCGGGACACCGAACATTTCTTTGTGCATAGGGGCAGTGGCTCTGTCCACAGGTGGTACCTATCTCAGGGTTACTACTTACCCTTTTGTGCTTTAGTACTTGTCTTTTGTTATTTTGGTATGTAAGTGCTATGTTTTTATGTTAATAGTACCTTGTGTTCATTATATACATATATATATATATATATATATATATATATATATATTTAATGTTTTTCATTCAGTGATTATATTTTGGGAGCTATGTGATAAATATATTTCATTCGTGGCTCATATTTTCTTTATATGCACAATGATTAAAGTTTGGAAAATTGTTATTTGAGTTGTAGCATGCCAAAAATTTAGTGACTGTGGTATAATGACGATTGTGTCGTGGTTACTAGATCAAGAGCTGTTACATTAGGTGGTATCAGAGTAGTTCATCCTCTTGAGTCGGGGACTGACTATGCTTAGACATATTAGAAGTTTCTTTGTATGTTGTGCACTTCCTTGTCTCTTGATTGAGATGTTTGGGAAAGGAAGGCATGGCTTGCCATAGGTTGAATGTTGGTTGCTACTATTATATAGTTACATGATATTGAGTATTGGCCCACTCATTGTGTAATGTTCTATGTGGATAGGAAACTATGACTTCACCTAGGCGTATTAAGGGAATAAGAGTTCTTTTAGTAAGAAGCTCAGCTGGTATGACTAAACTTGCTTAGGATTTGTTTGCATTTACACTCTTGTTGTGTTACCTCTAGAATTGTTTGAGCCAAGAAGTTAGAAAAAGGGTAGTTAAATAAGACTTTAAGGTTTGTGGACTGAGGCATCCAAGAGGTTTTGGAAAATTGATTTTCTTGGGAAAAGAGTGTCTGGTGTAAGTTTGCTTCGAGGAGCTGCATAGGAGTTAAAGACTTGCAAGAGATCGCACCACAGAAAGCAGAATGAAGGAGCTCAAGTTAGAGTCTTTTGGGTTTAGTGGTTAGGTTTGTCTTGTTGTGTTGTGTGACTCTTTGTGTTTGGTTTCCAAAAAGAGACAATAATGTTTGAATTGATTACCTTTGATTTTCCTTATGCTTTGATTCGTTTGTCCTTGAAGGGAGGCAATGGCTTGGGGTAGACATAAGCGTGTGAATGCAATGAGTGATGATGATGATACAACTGTGGCAGCAGAAGTAATGCAAAGAATGGGTGATGTAACAACACACCAGGATTAGAGGGCCGCACGACAGCAGGAATTAGGAGTCGAGGTTTAGAATTTGATGGAAGAAAGTCAATTTTGGGGTAACTCTGGACTACCTAGGTTCCAAAAGAGGAATAATAGAAAGATCAATCAGCATAAGCGGAAACTATATACACGACGACCGAGGGAGCAACAGCGACAGCAAACACATGAAGGAGGTGTGAGTGGTAGTAAATCCAATCCGACCGTGGTATTTTTACCAAAATGTAAGAAGTACGAAAAGGGCCACTTAACAAGGCATTGTACGATCGAGGGAATAATTTGTTTCAAGTGTGGAAAGCTAGCACATGTGGCTAGGAATTGTACTTTGCATAGGATAAAACCTTCCATTGGAGATGTATGTACTTCAAAATCTCATGAAGAAGGGAGAGTTAATTCCTCAAGTAGAGCGAAAGTCTCTCGGACTGAAGATCTAAACGAGGGAGATTGTACTACAATAGATGACCCTATGATTTTACTATAAAATTCTAGGAGGTAACATATTTCTTTATGATACATCATCTCTTAACTAAGTTATTTCTACTTCTGCTACTAAGAACCTATTGTTGATAGCCAAGTTGTTTAAATTATCCTATGACCTGTTAAAGATGGAATCTTTCCTGTTGATCTAATTTGTTTGCTTCTTTCAAAAATTAGATGTAATATTGAAAATGGATTGGTTATTTTCTAACCCTATCCTGTTAAATTATTCCAATCAAACTTTAGTGTTTCTTGAGACAGAGATTTCTGGATTTGAATCCATGAAGCTCATTCCAAAATTTTGTTGAACCATGTCAAATTCTTCATTAGATAGATCAACGCTGAATGCAGTACAGTTAGAAAAGAACATACCCTATAAAACATTTTCTGTTAAGATCGAGGATGGATGGTTTGATAGATCAACTGAAGGAAGCTACTGTATTCTCCAAGTTCAGCTTGTATTTTGGACTATCATCAAATTCGTTTGAAGGTAGAAGAATATTTTCAAGACAGCTTTTCAGACGCGTTATGGGCACTACAAGTGTTTAGTAGCGTCATTCCATGCAACGAACACTTTCCATGCAACGAACACTTCGGTAGCATTCATCGATTACGTGAATAGGGTATTCTTCCCTGTTGAAACAAATTTGTCATTGTCTTTATTGGTGACATTCTGATCTATTCTTAACGTTCAGAGGAATGTACCGAACCTTTCGTTATGATTCTTTAAATCCTGAAGAAGGAGAAGAAAATATGCGAGAAGTTGTCCAAGTATGAATTCTGGTAGGAGGCAATTCAACTTTTGGATTTCGTGATCTCAAGGGAAGGAATTGCTGTGAACCCATCGAAAGCCAAAGCATTTCTTCAATGGAAAAGACCAACGATCGTAATAGAGATTTGTAACTTTATAGGATTAGCTGGTTAATATGGGAGACTCACCTCAGAATTCTCCAAAATGGCAAGACTTCTCATCTAACTCGTACGAGAGAGTCAAGTTTGTAGGGATTGATGCATATAAGGAAAGATTTTTGAAGATTGAAGAGACACTCGACTACTTCGCCAGCGATGATTCTGACCAAATTCCAACGAACCTTTTGAGGTGCACACGAGAAGGACTACTCTACACAAACTCGGAATTAGCAATTGTAGTGCATTGAAAATATGGAGGTATTTTCTGCATGGAGCAACATTTAAAGTCTGCAGAAATCATTAGAGTTAGAAATATCTGGTTGATTAGAGGGAGTTAAATATAAGGCATTACATGGACAGCGATGTAAGACACCTTTGTGTTGGCACCAAGATAGTGAAAGGATTGCGATTAGACCCGAGCTTATACAATGAGCAACAGATAAAGCTAAGATGACTTAGGAAATGATGCACATCATTCAAAGGGAAAAAGAAATTGTGTTAGAACAAGCGATTTGGAATGATGTGTTGGAGGCACAACATCGGAGCTAGTTTCTAAGGTATGAAAATTTCGAGGACGAAATTTCTTTTTGACAGGGAGAGTTGTAACATCCCAAAAATTACTTATTTCATGATGAATAGTCATTTTATAATATTTGTGATTTTTTTGAATTTTTCTAGAATTTTCTAAATTATTTGATTATTTTAATATATTTCTCAATTTGTGTGCACGCGGAGCGGGGCCGAGAGAATAAAATATTTTCCCCAAGGTCAGAAAACTTTGAACTGTAGAAGTGTCGACGGGGGATCTTACTAAACCCGAGACTGGACACAGTTTACGAGTTTTTATTTTTCGACATCTTATCTGATAAATAAAATCGCAGTATATTTTATTATCTGTAAGACAATAAAATATCATTTCTGCTAACTGTAACATTTGTCCGCTGGATAATAGCTTTAGCAGATTATTTCTATCTAGTTATTTTTACGATAACATCTAAGTGACATCATCACCCTTCACTTTATCAAGAAGCATGCGAAGCTTCTCAAGAAAGCTTCAAGGAAGCTTCCTACCCAACACCACATTTTCCTCTCTCCTCATTTGGGCTCCACGGCTGGGAGGAGAAAAAGATGACAAAAGTCATCATATTTTCACTTCTCATTTCCCATTTCAAACCCATTTCACCTTTCTCTCTCTCACTCTCACGTTCTCTCATCTCTCTCTCACGCCCTCTCCTCTCTTCCCTCTCTTCTCACACATGGCCACACACACACCACCATTGAAGGCCACCACATTTTATTGCTCAGCCAACCTTGTTTCTTGCTTCCTCTCATCATCCTAAGACTCTTATCTTTGGGGGCCATCCTCTAAATCTTCCTCTTTCATCTTCCACCATTGAAGCTCAAAGCTTGAAGCTTTTGAGGGTTTTCTTGGAGGTCTTGGACGAAAATTGCAAGAAAAGCACCAAGAAGGCCCTTTTTCTTATTTTCTCTTGAGGTAAGAGGGAGATAATCCTCTTCAACCAATCTTGGTGGTGAGGAAACATTTTTTTTATGTTGATGGTGAGGAATCCATTATGGGTTTCTCACTTTATTTGTGATTTCTAATGATGTTATGATTTAAATGTGTTGTATGATCTTCTATGCTTGATATTGCGAATCTTGATGGATTTGTATGTGCCTAAATGCTCAAATATGTATATGGATTGGTACCTATTTGATTTGGAAGCTTGGAGAAGCTCATTTTCATGGATTATGGTATAGATTCATGGGCTGTGTGGATTTACACGGCCCAGGCCGTGTTCCCCTTGGGAAACACAGCTCAACGCACAAGACAGAGTGTTACGCGGTCGTGTAATCGGGCATTTCAGTTTGGGCACATTTCCAGGTACTTCCAGAGGAGTACACGGCCTAGGCCGTGTAATTTGACAAGACTGTGTACTGTAGGCCGTGTAACTTGACACGGCCGTGTAATTAAGGTTGTGAGGAATGGTTGGGTTTTCTAGTCCCTTGGAGGCTCACGGCCTCATTGGGCACTCACTATGAGACTTTTTAACAAGCTAGAATTTTGTTAATTAAATGAATATACACTTAATTAGGAACTCATAATGTGGAAAGGATAAAGAACACAACCTTATCATAAAACTTAGAGTGAGGTTTGGATAAAGAAAGAACATGAGTGTGAGGAGGGCTGTGAGGAACTTAAAGAAAATATTCTAAGAGAGTTTAATGCAAAAACATAATGGAATTGAGGCATAACTTTTGTAACAATTTTGAATAGTATGTGTTCACCATTGAGGTTTTAATATTGACTTGATGTGGGTCTATCATTGAGATAAAAGATTTTGGATGAATGATTAGGCTCGATATCGCATGTGATTTTGGATAAGCTATACTATTAGTGTGAATCTATATATATAGACATGCATTGAGGCATGATTGAGAAAGTCTAACATGATAAGCATGCATCAACATTGTGCTTTTGGAACCGAAGTACCGGACTAAGAAACATCAGATAAATGATTTAGTCAGATGAGGTTTACTCTTATAACCTAAAATATCAGGTAGACGATTAGTCAGAAAGGACTGGTTATCAGAGGAAACCCAAATATCGGCGGTACTATGTAGTTGTATGGACGGTTATATAATATCATTGATGGAAATGGTATTGAAATAATTGTATGGATGGTTGCTTTAATACCATTGGGAATGGTACAACGGAGGGTTGATCCCGTTGAGTATGCATTTGTGCATTATACAATTATGGTGTTTTATGCCTAGGAGTGAACGAGAACTTACAGGATAGTGGGGCCTTGAATAGACCTATGGGGATGTCAAGGCGCGGTGATTCACTTGTGATTATGCTATCACATTGTATACCTATGGCCGTGAACACTGTTGCAATGCACTAGTAGCCTGACAATCCACTATTACTTTTCGTGGCCCGGCGTAGACTGTCTTTTGAGGGGGGGACAGATCTTCTGGGACGTTCATCTCTGAAAACTTTGAGTCTAGCTCCATGGCGTAGGAAATGAGTACATTGTACATGAAGATGGTTAGCATACGCATTGTGCATATGCATGGTCAATTCACATATTGTCATGGCATGGTCAACATACATATTGTGGAAACATGAATATTATTTATATATCTATGGTGGATATCTGTTGTTATAGTGCTGTTAATATTTATAATATTAAGGAATATGCTTTCTGATGATATCTATGCAATTGATAACTTGAATATATTTGTAATATCTGTATGTATGGAATGACTACGTCATTCGTGCTATGTTCCTTTGTTGCCATGTTGGTAATGATGTAGGATATCCCACCTCTTCATTGTATTGTCCCATTTTATTTTTGTGTTCGATAAAGGCTATGAAGGGGACACGGTTGAATTAGCTGGTTGTGGGTGAGTTGACTTTCTAATTCCTGTGATGGCATTAAGACGAGATTTCCTTGGCCACGTGCAGGTGCAGCTTCATGGGGGCGTTGATGCCTGGCGTATCGACCAGGACAGCGAACATTTCTTTGTGTATAGGGGTAGTGGCTCTTTCCACAGGTGGTACCTATCCCGGGGTTGCTACTTACCTTTTTGTGCTTTGGTACTTGTCTTTTGTTATTTGGGTTTGTAAGTGCTACGTTTTTATGTTAATAGTACCTTGTGTTCATTATATACATACATATATATATATATATATATATATATATATATTTAATGTTTTTCATTCAGTGATTATATTTTGGGAGCTATGTAATAAACATATTTCATTCGTAGCTCATATTTTCTTTATATGCACAATGATTAAAGTTTGGAAAATTGTTATTTGAGTTGTAGCATGCCAAAAATTTAGTGATTGTGGTATAATGACGATTATGCCGTGGTTACTAGATCGAGGGGTGTTACAATATCTCATATCCATGACCCGTGAGAAGTGGTCATTAGTCTACACACATACTAGTCTCAATGTATTATTATTGTCTTAATTAACAATAATACTTGACTAAGGACATTTAAGAATAGTGTTCTAATTTTATCCAATAGGATATCACGATCAAGTCAACCACTTGATGTCCTATGGCATCAAACTTACTATTCTAAGGAATTTATTATGTTTATCATAAATAATACAATAAAATAAATCCTCATATATTAAGAATAGCATAATACAATATATATATATAAGTATTGTCAGAATATATCGGCCTCTAGGGCATACACCAACACTTCCAGGCCCCTTCCTCCTTGGCCGCCCTTGTTTTTTTTGCCTCTTCGAACCATATTTACTTTCCAAATTGGTTCAAAAACCTTTCAAGGAAACGAGCTTCGGCAGCAAGGTGGAGTCTGCTGATCTGGAACCTTGTCAAGATATCTGATAGAGTTTTCTTAGAATTGCAGCCAAAAACATCGTCATCAAGGAGCTGGGAGTCTAGAAATGGCTCAGGCATCGAATCCTTCTTGTACAAGGCAAACGGGCCTAGGATGTAACACCTTCCTTAGGGTATCACATTTCAGACCAACTTCTTTTTTATTCTTTACCCAAGTTGTAAAATATTTAATATTATTTTAATACGAGTTTCGAAATTTCTTTTTTGCGGATAACATAAACATACCAAATTTTAGAAAACACAAGACACAAGAACTGAACAACACACATCTCTCGTACACAACATAGATTAATAACAACTTAATTACATAAAATTTACATACTTTAAAATAATATATAATTACCATATAAAAACTGAACCTAACCCAAGTCCAAACACTAGAAGAGTAGGGTCTTGTCCCTGATCTTCCTCCAGATCCTCCTCGGGATCCCTAACAGGCAAAATTCCCAAAATAAACAACACGTTCAACATCAGTATCACAGCACCAGGCATTAGTGCCTCCTACTACTGCACTCTCACGTAACCAAGAAATCCCTCCTTGCAGCCATTGCAAACCAATCAAACAAAGTCAATCCAACTTAAACCTAGGCGATCCAACCTCATCCTTTATCAAACATAATCATAAAACATAACAGACAAATAACATATCAAAGAGGTGAGATCCCCTACATCGCATACCAATATGGCAGCAAAGAAACGATAAACATGCCAACGCAGTTCAACATATAATCCATAAAATAACATAAAATCAATAGATATATTCATGATATTTAATAAATAAATAATTCCATAAACTTGCAACACAATATCTGGCATAATGATAATACCACAATAATATTATATCACAATAATACTATATCATAACAGTATAAATGCTGACTATGCACATGAATAATATGTACACTTACTATACACATGCACAATGTGTATACTAACCATCCTTATGCACAATGCACCCATTTCCTACTCCATGGAGCTAAACACAAACTCAGAGACGAACGTTCCAGAAGATCTGTCCCCCTCAAAAGACAGTCTACATCGGACCACGAAAAGAAATAGTGTTTGTCAAGCTATCAGTATGTTGCAACAGTTTTTTACGGCTAGGGGTATACAATGTGACAACATGGTCACCAAGTGAATCACCACACCCTGATGTCCCCTAAGATCTATCATAGATCACACTATCCTGTAAGTTCTCGTTCACTCCTAGGCATAAAACACCACAATAGCCACCAACTGTATAATGCTCAAATGTATGATCAAAGAAATCAAACCACCGTTGGACTATTCCCAATGATATTAAAGCAACCGCCCATACAATTGTCTAATCCCATTAGTATCAATGATATTATATAATCGCCCATACAATTACATAATACCACTGATCCACTCGGGTCCAGTACTTCGGTTTCACAAGCACAATGCTAAGTCCACAATCCACTTAGGTGCAGTACGTCGGCCCTACAACAAAACTCGTTGTTCCTCTTAATCACGTAGCGATATTATCGCGTTTTCACAATTGCAGAAAACGTCTGTTACGTTTTCAAATTGCGTACTGATTTTTTAACATTTTCTCAATGGCGTAAAGATTTTAAAACGTTTTCTTAATCACGTAACATAAGAGTTTTTCTACATATTTTCAATCACGTAAAATATCTTCGTAATATTTTAAGCTCAAATTAAAACTTTTCTTATTTAATATTAATATTGGACTTTAATTCCAATATTTTCTTAATAAATCACCTTTAAATAATATTTCTAACATTTTTAAAATAAACCTCCTCCAAATAATATTTCCTAACGTTTTCCACAAAAACTTATATTATCCATATTAATTCAAGATATCTCAAAATCTTTGTTCTTTACTCTTAATAAAACTTTCTTAAATAAAATATTTTAAACTCAAAACTATCATTAAAAATTATTGTCTTGCTAAAAATCCTCTAAATAATATTTTCTACTATCCTTTCCAAAACTTGCGTTTATTTTAATTAAATAAAACCTTTCCCAATAAATTTTCTCTAAATAATACTTTCTAATATTTTCTTCACAAAATTTTACACTTCCATGATTTAATCAAATATTATAGGTCAAAGTTTTCTAACGTGCTTCAAAACCCAAAGGGGTGAGCTATACATCAGTAAACTTTAACTTATAAATTTATTTCTCATCATGACCTCAATTCAATAATTTAATTAGTTCCAAAAATTAATTTACTTTCTTTTTACATCTCAAAATTCACCAAATTGTGTTCTTATTAATTAATCCTATAAGACTACACTTGAGAAAATATTTTTGGTCTAAAATACAAATTCTTGGCATGTTGCCCGAAAATCAATTTATATTCCATAACTAAATATTTATTCATTTCCTATCTCATTTTTCTTTGTAAAAATCTTTAATCTAATTACTTGTTACATAATCATGTAAAATCCACACTTAGTAAAATATTTCAAGTGATTTGCTTAAAAATACTCATGGAGGCCGTGAGCCTCTTGATTCTTTGAAACCAAAATAGTTTTCCTTTCCACATCATTCTTATCATATACAACATATCACTCATGATATTTTTACTATTACATATTCGTGCTTACTATTAAAGCAATAAAATCATATTAAGCATCTAATCACAATTCAATCAAAATCATACCATCTCACATAGTAATCACTAAATAAAAATCATGTATAATTATCAAAGTAATAAAATCACATATAACAACACATAGCACTTAAATATACACAATCAGATGAATAAATCCTTTAAGGGATTTTTCACCCACAAATACAAACAAATCCATTCCCTCACCACCACATATGGCCGATGAGGTTAATCTCCCCCTTACCTTAGGTGTAGCTTCTAAAACTTTTTTGTTTGATCCTTTCTATCAACTTCTACCACAAAGTGATCTCTTGATATCTAAACAAACACATAAAAATTAACATTTAAAGGTTGAGTAAGACAACCATGGATCAAACATAGTCTTAGGATTTCAAAAATCAAAGAAGAAATGAAAATCATGAAAATCACCTTAAATACCCTAGAGCTTGAACCCAAACATCAAGCTTGAAGATGATGGAATTTGATCTTGATCACAACTTGAAAGTTGTTTGGAATGATGTTTAGAACTAAGTGGTAAGCTTTGTTTAATTTATGAGTGATGGAAGATGGACGTGAGTGAGGAGGCCATGAGGTAGAGAAGGAAAATGAGAGAAAAATGTTAAGGTTTTTGGAGAGAAAAGATGATAACTTTTCTTGAATGAAATGGAAAATGAAGACTTAGCCAATTTGAGACTAAAATGGCCGTGAGAGTGGTCATCCAAAGGAGGGGTCAAAGCTTCAAGAAGCTTTGTGAAGGTCAAAACTTGCTCTCCAAGCTCTCTTCCCATTGGCTAGCCACTAAGTTTGACCAATTTCTATTGGTTAGACACTTTTATTGACTATTCAACAACTAAGCAAGCAAGCTTGCTTCCTAAACCATTGATTTGATCAATGGTGGATATCCAAGACTTCTACATTAAGCTTACTCCCACCACCGTTGATGAGATCAATGGTGATCATCTAAATCTTCTTTACTAAGTTTGCTCTCACACCATTAATTAGATCAATGGTGATCATCCAAGTCTTCTTCATTAAGTTTGCTCCTCACATCCATTGATTAGGTCAATGATTGATATTCAAAACTTCTCTACCAAGTCTTGCTTCTCAACCGTTGATTAGATCAATGGTTGATGTTTAAAACTTCTCCACTAAGTCTTGTCATCCAAGGGTGCAAATCAAAGTCCATGCCACTATTGTTGACTCCATCTTTTTTCACTTGTAAGCTTCCTTTCTATTGGTCCTTCCCAAAGGTATCTTAACCATTGATTAGATCAAGGGTTAGTATGCAAAGCTTCTCCTCCAAGCTTGTTTTCTATTGGTCCATCACAAAAGTCATAGCCTCTTTAGTTGACTAATCTCAAGATATTTTCCAAAAGATATTTTCAGAAACTATTACCCAAAGAATAATAGCTAGTGCTAGTCATTGTTCAATGAATAATAACATTACCCAACGGATAATAGAAAACTCAGATAAAGAAAATTTTTATCAACTGTTTTCGATTTTGGGTTTAGTAAGATCCCCAGTCCGCCTTTTGATGATCCAGAAACTTTTCGGTTCGGAAAATTTTTATTTTTTCGGGCCCGCCTTAAACACACATACATTCTAAAATAATATTAAAATAATCAAAAACTCAAAAAATTCTACAAAAATTCACCAAAATTATAAAAATTATAAAACTCATATATTAAAAAAAATTAAAATTCGGGCACACAGTTCAAAATAATATTAAAATTATCAAAATAATTTACAAATTCCCAGAAATTTACAAAAATTCACAAATATTAGAAAACTTATTTATATCAAGAAAAATGAAAAAATTGGGGTGTTACAACTCTCCCCCTCTAAAAAGAATTTTGTTCTCGAAATTTCTCTTACATTTAAAACAAAAGAGGATATTGCTTCTTTATCTTGTCTTTAAGCTCCCACGTAGCACCTCCAGTTACGTCATTCTAGATCACATTTCTGCTTCTCTCGAATTTCTTCCATCAAACTTATTTGAAACAGTACTTGTATTCAAACAAAATTTTCCCCGGTGTCAAATCCACAGACAACCGCATATCCCTAAACTGTTTTATCAATTCACTCTTCTTGATCATCATAGCAGATACACTAAGTACTTTTTTACTCAAGGCATCCGCCACGATATTCGCCTTCAGGAATGACACAGAAGTTGAAAATCGTAGTTTTTCAAAATTTCTAACCATCGTCTTTGCCTCATATTCAACTCCTTCTGGTCGAACAGGTACTCCAAGCTCTTGTGATCACTGTAGACATTGTAGGTTGATCCATAAAGAAAATGTCTCCTAATCTTCAACACAAACACCACTGTCGCCAATTCCAAAATGTGAGTCAGATAATTTTTCTCTTGAACTTTCAACTGTCCTGAAGCATAAGCCACAACCTTTCTATTTTGCATCAACACATAAACTAAACCCAAAAGTTGAACTTCCTTTAACTAGAATTCGCACTTGGACAGCTTTGCGCATAACTTCTTGTTCTTCTTCTTCAGAATTTGAAGAACCACACTGAGATGTTTAGCACATTCCTCTGGACTTCGAGAATAGATCAGAATGTCGTTAATAAGCACAATGACAAATATGTCTAAATAGGGATGAAAGATCCTATTCATGTAATTTGTGAATATCGCAGAAGCATTCGTTATCCCGAACGGTATTACTAAATACTCGTAGTGCCCATAATACGTCTGAAAAACTGTCTTGGAAACATCTTCTACTTTCACGCGAATCCGATGATGACAAGAAAATAAATCGATCTTGGAGAAAATAATGGCTCCCTTCATTTAATCTTCTAGTTCCCATGTTGTATCTCCCATCACATCGTTCCATATTACCTTCACTAAGGTAAGTTGTTTCACTCACCTATCCTTAATCTGAACAGGAAATGTCTTATAGATCAAGTTCCCTTTTTAATCATACTATATCTGGTGCTATGACTTGAGTTGAATTAGAAATATATTTTCTCAATTAAGATACATGGAAGACACTATGAAGGTTAGAAAGAAAAGTGATAAGGCTATTTGGTGAATTACTGGATCTATCCAACAATGAATTTGATATAGTCCAATAAATTTAGAAATGAACTTTCTGGATTCAAGTCCAAAAATCTCAGACTTAGGAAACACTAAAGTTTTATTTAAACAATATAATAGGATATTGTGAGAAAATAACCAATCCGTTCCCAAGATTTTGTCTATTTGTAAAAGAAGTAGACAAATCAAATCAACAGAAAAAATATTTGATCTTTAATAGAAATAGAGTAGATTTAGAAAACTTGAGTATCAACAACAAGTTTAACAAGAAAAGTTTAACAAGAAGAGTAGAAATACTTAGATCAAAAGATAACAAAGACACAGATAACCCAAATGGTTCACACAGTCATAAACAACAAAAGAATGGGTTACCTTGCAAGTTATACAGTACGATTTTAGGATTACTCTCTATGGCACAACTTCCTTGTTTCTTAAGTCTTTTATATTTGAATGCTTCCATTCCATTCTTTATATTGACTCTTTCTCCTATTTGAGATCTTGAAACATGTGCATTACTAACGGAAGGTTCCGTCTTTGATTGTGTATAGTCTTTAGAAAGTGTCCAGGCTTCCCACATTTGAAACAAATAAATCCCTCGGTCGTACATTTCTTTGTCAAGTGAACCTTTCTGCACCTCCAACATTTTGATGCTGATACTACAGTTTGACCAACTCTGTTGCCACTAGTACTTCCTCCATTTGTTCATTGTTGCTGTTGATTCCCCGATGATCATAAGTACGATCTCCGCTGGGATCGATTGACCTTACACTTCCTCCCCTTTTGGAACCTAGTTGGTCTAAAGCTACGGAGACATGTACTCTAAGATTGATTAAACTCTAATAGATTTTGAGCCTCGACTATCGCTTCCTGCAGCTTGGCAGCCCTTTGATTTTGTTGTATGATCACGTCAGTCATCTTTTGCATTGCTTCTACCGTCGTAGCCATCACATCATTATCACATTATGTATCCACCTTTGTTTATTTACCACGAGCCACATGTATATGTCTACCACGAACCATTGCCTTTTCTTGAAAAACAGACAAATCAAAACACAATGGAAACAAAAAGTAACCATTTCAAACAATATTGTCTCCTTTCGGAAACCAAACAATATAACTCCGCGTTCGGTGTCAGAGAAACACACAGCACAAACAAGACAAACCTACCCACAAATCCAAAAGACTTTAACTTGGGCTCTGATACTAACTAATGTAACACCCTCTTAGGGTATCACATTTCAGACCAACTTCTTTATAATTCTTTACTCAAGTTGTAAAATATTTAATATTATTTTAATACGGGATTCAAAATTTCTTTTTTGCGGCTAACATAAACTTACCAAATTTTAGAAAACACAAAACATAAGAACTGAACAACACACATCTCTTGTACACAACATAGATTAATAACAACTTAATTACATAAAACTTACATACTTTAACATAATATATAATTACCATATAAAAAACTGAACCTAACACAAGTCCAAATACTAGAAGAGTAGTGTCCTGCAACCGATCTTCCTCTAGATCCTCCTCGGGATCCCTAACAAGAAAAATTCCTAAAATAAACAACACGTTTAACATCAGTATCACAACGCCAGGCATCAGTGCCTCATACTACTGCACTCTCACGTAACCAAGAAATCCCTCCTTGCAGCCATTGCAAACCGATCAAACAAAGTCAATCCAACTCAAACCTAGGCGATCCAACCTCGTCCTTCTTACAGTCTTTATCAAACATAATCATAAAACATAATAGACAAACAACACAGCAAAGAGGTGAGATCCCCTACATCGCATACCAATATGGCAGCAAAGAAACGACAAATATGCCAACACTGTTCAACATACAATCCATAAAATAACATAAAATCAGCAGATATATTCATGATATTTAATAAATAAATAATCCAATAAAATTGCAATACAATATCTGGCATAATGATAATACCACAATAATATTATATCATAATAATACTATATCACAATAGTATAAATGCTGACTATGCATATGAACAATATGTACATTTACTATGCACATGCACAATGTGTATACTAACCATCCTTATGCACAATGCACCCATTCCCTACTCCATGGAGCTAAACACAAACTCAGAGATGAGCGTTCCAGAAGATCTGTCCCCCCTCAAAAGACAGTCTACACCAGACCATAAAAAGAAATAGTGTTTGTCGCGCTGTCAGTGCATTCCAACGATTTTTCACAGCCAGGGGTATATAATGTGACAACATGGTTACCAAGTGAATCACCACACCCTGATGTCCCCTAAGATCTATCATAGATCACACTATCCTGTAAGTTCTCGTTCACTTCTAGGTATAAAACGCCATAATAGCCACCAACTGTATAATGCTCAAATGCATGATCAAAGAAATCAAACCACCTTTGGACTGTTCCCAATGATATTAAAGCAACCGTCCATACAATTATCTAATACCATTAGTATCAATGATATTATATAACCGCTCATACAATTACATAATACCACTGATCCACTCGAGTCCAGTACTTCGGTTCCACAAGCACAATGCTAAATCCATAATCCACTTGTGTCCAATACGTCGGTCCTACAGGAAAACTCGTTGTTCCTCTTAATCGTCAGCGATATTATTGCGTTTTCACAATTGTAGAAAACTTCTGTTACATTTTCGAAATGCATAATGATTTTTCAATGTTTTCTTAATCGCATAAAGATTTTAAAATATTTTCTTAATCGCATAACTAAAAATTACCATTTTTAAATTGCTTAAGAGTTTTTCTACGTATTTTCAATCACGTAAAATATCTTCTTAATATTTTAAGCTCAAAATAAAACTTTTCTTATTTAATATCAATATTGGACTTTAATTCCAATAATTCCTTAATAAATCACCCTTAAATGTTATTTCTAACATTTTTATAATAAACCTCCTCCAAATAATATTTCCTAATGTTTTTCACAAAAACTTATATTATAAATATTAATTCAAGATATCTCAAAATCTTTGTTCTTTACTCTTAATAAAACCTTCTTAAATAAAATATTTTAAACTCCAAATTATCATTAAAAATTATTGTCTTGCTAAAAATCCTCTAAATAATATTTTCTAGTATCCTTTCCAAAACTTATGTTTATTTTAATTAAATAAAACCTTTTCCAATAAATTTCCTCTTAATAATATTTTCTAATATTTTCTTCACAAAATTTTACACTTCCATGATTTAATCAAAAATTTTATGTCGAAGTTTTCTAACTCGCTTCAAAACCCAATGGGGTGAGCTATACATCAGTAAAATTTAACTTATGAATTTATTTCTCTTCATGACTTCAATTCATTAATTTAATTAATTCTAAAAATTAGTTTACTTTCTTTTTACATCTCAAAATTCACTAAATTGAGTTCTTCTTAATTAATCCTCTAAGACTACACTTGAGAAAATATTTTTGGTCTAAAATACAAATTCTTGGCATGTTGGCCGAAAATCAATTTATATTTCATAACTAAAATTTTATTCATTTCCTATCTCATTTTTCCTTGTAAAAATCTTTAATCCAATTACTTGATACATAATCATCTAAAATCCACACTTAGTAAAATATTTTAAGTGATTTGCTCCAACATACTCATGGAGGCCGTGAGCCTCTTGGTTCTTTGAAACCAAAATAGTTTTCTTTTTCACATGATTCTTATCATATACAACATATCACTCATGATATTTCTACTATTACATATTCATGCTTACTATTAAAGCAATAAAATCATATTAAGCATCTAATCACAATTCAATCAAAATCATACCATCTCACATAGTAATCACTTAATAAAAATCATGCATAATTATCAATGTAATAAAATCACATATAACAACACATAGCACTTAAACATACACAATCAGATGAGTAAATCCTTTAAGGGAATTTTCACCCACAAATACAAATAAATCCATTCCCTCACCACCACATATGGCCGATGAGGTTAATCTCCCTCTTACCTTAGGTGTAGCTTCCAAAACCTTTCGTTTGATCCTTTCTATCAACTTCTACCACCAAGTGATCTCTTGAAATCCAAACAAACACATAAAAATTAACATTTAAAGGTTGAGTAAGACAACTAAGGATCAAACATGGTCTTAGGATTTCAAAAATCAAAGAAGAACTGAAAATCATGAACATCACCTTAAAAACCCTAGAGCTTGAATCTAAATATCAAGCTTGACGATGATGGAATTTGATCTTGATCACAACTTGAAAGTTGTTTGGAATAATGTTTAGAACTAAGTGGTAAGCTTTGTTTAATTTATGAGTGATGGAAGATGGACTTGAGTGAGGAGGCCATGAGGTAGAGAAGGAAAATGAGAGAAAAATGTTAAGGTTTTTAGAGAGAAAAGATGATAACTTTTCTTGAATGAAATAGAAAATGAAGACTTAGCCAATTTGAGACTAAAATGGTCGTGAGAGTGGTCATCCAAAGGAGGGGTCAAAGCTTTTCCAAGAAGCTTTGTGAAGGACAAAACTTGCTCTCCAAGCTCTCCTCCCATTGGTTAGCCACTAAGCTTGACCAATTTCTATTGGTTAGACACTTTTATTGACTATTCAACAACTAAGCAAGCAAGCTTGCTTCCTAAACCATTGATTTGATAAATGGTGGATATCCAAGACTTCTACATTAAGCTTACTCCCACAACCGTTAATGAGATCAATGGTGATCATCCAAGTCTTCTTCATTAAGTTTGCTCCTCAGATTCATTGATTAGATCAATCGTTGATATTTAAAACTTCTCTACTAAGTCTTGCTTCTCAACCGTTGATTTGATCAATGGTTAATGTTTAAAACTTCTCCACTAAGTCTTGTCATCCAAGGGTGCAAATCAAAGTTTATGCCACTATTGTTGACTCCATCTTTCTTTACTTGTAAGCTTCCTTTCTATTGGTCCTTCCCAAAGGTATCTTAACCATTGATTAGATCAAGGGTTAGTATGCAAAGCTTCTCCTCCAAGCTTGTTTTCTATTGATCCATCACAAAAGTCATAGTCTCTTTAGTTGACTAATCTTAAGATATTTTCTAAAAGATATTTTTCAAAAGATATTTTCAGAAACTATTACCCAAAGAATAATAGCTACTGGTAGTCATTATTCAATAGATAATAACATTACACAATAAACAAAGGCATTACCCAATGGATAATAGAAAACTCAGATAAAGAAAATTTTCGTCAATTATTTTCGGTTTCAGGTTTAGTAACATCCCTCGGTTCCGCCTTGACAGTTCAAAACTTTCTGGTCCAAGAAAATTTTTTATTTTTTTGGGTTTGCCTCAAACTCACATACAGTCCAAAATAATATTAAAATAATAAAAAACTCAGAAAATTCCACAAAAATTCACAAAAAATCATTAAAATTGTAAAACTCATATATATTAAAAAAAATTCGGGCATACAGTTTAAAATATTATTAAAATAATCAAAATAATTTAAAAATTCCCTAAAATTCACAAAAATTCACAAATATTAGAAAACTTATTTATATCAGGAAAAATAAAAAAATCGGGGTGTTACATGGGACCTCAACTGGATCCACAGCCGATCTCTTCCCATGATCCGCCTCACTACCTTCACTAGCTTCCTCTTTTGCCTTTAAAGGGGATGAGCAGGAGGTTCCGTCCTTTTGAGTCATATCCACCTCGATCACTAGGCTCTAGACAGCGGAGTTCAGAAAAATGTGTGCTGGGGTATTGGAGGGACTGGCATCCATATTCCTCACCTTTAGGGCTTGAAGGGCAGCTAAAGCTTCTCTAGATGCCATGATTTCTATGAAACAAAGATGAAGTCAGAAGCGGCAGAAAAAAGTATCATAAACAAAGGGGTAAAAACAGACTGTGGCTTAAACTTCACCTAGAATGGCCTCAAGAGTTTCATCATCAATGGTGTTCAAGATATCCTTACAAGAAATGAGGCCAACATCCTGAGCCTATGTATTCATGAAATCAACACACTTGGTGTCATCTCGATCAAGATCGGGCCTCTCTATTTCAATCATTGCAATGGTGGTGTCCCATTCTCTTTTAGTCCAGTACAAGTCAAACATCAGGTCACCACCGACCTCTAGGAAGAACGGATGGGTCCCTGGCACCACCATCAACTTAAAAAACTATTTTGTAGTTCTTGAAGCTGTCTTAAAATATTTCGAAGACCTTCCGACCAGGCCTTGACCAGAGTGTGAGCAAGTTCTTCTGCATTGCCCTCTACCCTTGGTGGCACCACTGAGTCAAGAGGTAGAAAAACACCATCTCCAAGTACCATAATTCGACTACCCGGCAAAATCCCAGCTGTTAGGGTGAAGTTAGGATTGAGTAACATTGAGAGTGCAGAGAAATGCAATTTAAAACCCGATGAATGGGATTCGAAGTCCCAGTCGAACGAAGAGATCTTCATATATAAACATGTAGTGTGCGCCAGCCTCTTGGGTCGAGCACACTCTCTCTTTCTCCTTTGGAGCCAGGACTTGATACTCGTGATCCCCTATGCCACGTTCTATCAGTTTCAAGTAGCTTACGAGCTCTTTAACGTCTTTCACATTCTTGAATTTAGACTCGTTGTTCCAAACATTGTCTCCAACCCAAGCATACACACACCTTCTGGGGACTAGTACTGTGGACCTCTTTATAGTCAGTCTATGTTGTCCTGCTCTTCTCCTCGCCATGGACTCTTGGAAACACCCACAGACGCTAGTAAGGTGTTGTCAGAATCAAGAAATTCTAGCAACCTATGGGTTTAGACATGGAGGAGGGCCGACAATGGTTGGAAGTCCTATTAAAAAACTTTCTACATATGCCTTCATCCTTCGTATCCAGGCGTCTACACCATTTAAAGACACTAGCCTTCATGCCCTCAAAGACTTATCAACTTGAGATGGGTAGCCCCGCCACTCACGGTGCGATGGAGATGGTCTTCAGAGAGCAATGCCATAGAATAAAACTCTAATAATTGGTATCCTTACTCATTGGCCACTAAAAGAGGGGGAATACTCCACAAATGAAGAAGGCAGAAACCCTTTATGACGTTAAAAATAGCAAAAATAGAGGGTAGAAGGGGACATACCTTAAAAAATTAAAGAAATTAGATGACTAAAGGGTGTTTAACTGAAAAGAAACTGTTGAAAACTTCTTGGAACCATTGGAAACTACCAAGTGAACAATGCCTCAGCCACGCTTGGTCGACGAGAATCGCTTTAGGCCATTTGGAATTTGAGAGGAATAGTAAAGTGAGATGTAGGCACCCTTAGCCCCTATTTATATAGACAAGGAGGTTGCAGGGAAATTTTGTCCAAACACTTCAAATTTTAAAACTTCTCTTCATGACTCGTAAAACCCTAACCATGATTATCTCGTCAAAGCACGCCACGTGGACTTCATAGCTGTCACAGTAGTTGAAGCGACGATTGCTCAGAAAATCAAACGCCATGCAAGCACTGCTGTTTTGAGCACAAATCTTTTCTACGGACCCTAGCTACAGACTAAATGTCCACCTATGGTCACTTGACGTGTGGACATCGGCTGGACTTCAGTGCATCCACAAGTGTCAAATGACTTGGTCATTAAGGCCTATAAATTAGAGCTCTTAACCCTTTGGGGCAACACAGATCCCGTCACCGACACTGAGACTTGCCCTGATACTTAGCTATATTAACCAAGCATCAAGTGAAGGGCAACATGACAAGGCTAAACGTATTATTACACGATGAGTGTTGTACTTGTAACATCCTAATACCATTACCCTAGTATATATGGAATATACATGGATAAACAGTATTAACCATGCCACTTCTTGCCTAATAACATCAAACTAGAGTCATAATAACTATACACGAATTATAAAGAGCCATGAGAAAAAGAAAAGATTATATAAATACAACTTCAGCCTCAAAATGACATATTGTAATACATAAAACTTCTGTATAAGCTAAAGTGAATATAAGAATATACGAGTTTTGTTTGAAAGCAGTAAAAACTACTCTAGTCTATCTACTTCTTCTTCTTCCCCTTGGAAGAGTCTCAACTTGGATTTATCACAGAAACAACAAACGGGGTGAGAATTCATAATTCTCAGTAGTATAAATACCTATATGACATCATAATAACTCTAGCTGCTTTTAGGAAAAAAATTATTTATTAATTTCTAGAAAGGTGGTAAAAACCAAAAATTGTTCCTTTCTCTTCCCTGGGCAGAACGTTTAATTATTACTTAATTAAACATTCATGATAATCAAACTTACTAACAATAGATTATGATTTCGATAAGAAATTGAGTCTCTACTCAATGTCACTAGAACATTCACATATTATCCTTATGTAAAAGTTCATTAAGCAAATACAAAATCTATATACATAATTTCATCTTTCCTATATAAAACAGTTGCTCATACAATTGTAAAATATCATAATTTAGTTACTCATAAACATGTTATAAGTATTACACAAATAACCACTCACAATGAATAAACCTACTAACTTTGGATTAGGATTTGCAACAGGTAGATGAGGCTCTACTCAACACCACTGGAATACTTACATTTTAATTCTATGTAAACATTCACTAAGCCAATCCACAACCCCTAACTAACCTCATTTCAAAGATAAGGCAATCGCCCATACAATTGTCTTTGAAATGCAGATGCTTATGCATGCTATATGCTTATGCCTATGCAATGTCCTAAAATAATGTTGATGAACTGCAATGTGGCTATGTTTGTGCAGTTTTGTATCACTTGCCTATTCCTCATTCTCTTTAGAATTATGGAGAGGAAAACTAACATTCTCATACTACCTGGTAATGAGTGGATTAGTTCCTACTCACAATAGTGAGTGTATTGATTCCACTATATAAAACTAGTAACCTTGGCCCTATTGATGGGGATACTATTGGGAAGTCTCATACTAAGAATTTAAGATATCCTTCCCTATCGAGGATTAACTCCTAAAATTCTTATTTATGATAAGACTCTATTGAGAAATCTCAGCTTGAGAATTGAGAATCCCTTTCCTTATCAAAGATTATTTCTTACAATTCTTTAGCCAAATGATTGTGCACACCATTTAAGGTTACTCTACGTAGGAATAGTAAGTGTGAAACTATGTAGTGTTATATTTAAACCTCATATATACACCACAATAACTCATCTCAAACTCCACTCAACCAAGTGAAGTTATAACACTAGCAATCATGCGTCTAGTACACCATAACACCACATCATAAGTGATATCAAGGATAACATCATTACTTTTTAATGATATAGGAACTTACCTATGTCAATCCATAACTATAGAATGCACAAAGGTTTACTCTTTTACACTTATGCTAGGCGGTTATTTCCTTCATGAAATATCCTTAATAGTATCTTAACACACTAAAAAGCATGTATAAAAGATTCCAACAGAAAAAGAACTCCATTTTCTTAAAAAGAAATACATGGATCAATCTGTTCTTGGGCGCTTAAGCTCTTATTTTCTCAGTGCTTAGGCGCTTGATGACAACAAACCTCCCCTGTTTTGTCTGTCATTGGGCACTTAAGTGCTTAACTTCTAAACGCTTAATCACTCAGCTCTAGAACCCTCTAGACTAGCGCGCTTAGCTGCTCACCTATTAGGCGCTTGAGCGCCCATCACGTTTTTGGTTTCTAGCCTTGAGCACTTAGGCACTCTCTTCTTAGGTGCTTAGGTGGCTAGCACCAAACTCGGATGCTCTATTCTACTGAGTTTCTAACCATTCCTTGACTCCCAAACACAAGTCTTGGATGGTTTTCAACACTAAACATGGTCTCTAATCATGTTAAACTCTCATACACATTCTCAAATCACTCAACTAGTAACAAAAGAAAAAGTATGCTAAATCTTCATCGTAAAACACATTTTTCTTAAACAAATGTTAATGGAGTTCTACAGATGCTCATATGTTACAACCATACATGTATTATCTCAATACAAATTACATCTCGAGTTCCTAAAGAGTTTATCCAACTCAAACCCTTGAGAAACACTTCAAAACCCATTTTCTAACTAATCAAGCATAATCCATGTATCAAGAAAGTGTAGAAAAGGATTGAACAAGAAAATCAAACATCCTTATCTCAAGTCTCTAAGGAAGATGCTTGAGCTTAGTCTTCTTGCCTTTCCTTGGTTCTCCCTCCTCTTCCTTCTTCATTTCCTTCTTCTATTCTCTTCTTTTCTTTCCTTTTTCTTTTATCTTCCCTTTTTGCTACTCCAAAACGTGAGATGAGAGAAATAAGGAAAAGAAAGTCAAACATAAAGATGAAAAGATGAGGGGGCGGTGAAGCGATAAGGATGGACTAAGATATTTAGCTAGAAACTTTATATCTCTTAGGAATATATTGATCTTACCAAATCAAGTTTCGCAACTTCCATAGGTGTTATGAAAAATCTTAGGATTCATCTCAATCCTATTCTCATAATTGCTTTATTGTTCACACACCTAAAATTGTCACTGAAGTTCTATTACTCTTCCTTATGTTATATTAACTCTAAGAGAATAAACTAATAAGCTTACAGGTATTCATCTTAACCTGTTCTCATTATTAGCAATTCCCATTCTTTATTTGATATCTTCACAAATTATCATAATTTTCTAAAATATTTACTTATTTAATTTAGTCTTTAAACACTCACTCAGTGTTACTAAAAATACTAAACTGTCTTAGTTAATTCTCCAAAATTAACCACATAACTTTCTATTTATTTGAAACCTGGAAATAAATTTTTCATATTTATTTCCCTCATCTAAGCTATTTATACTACTTTCTGGGCTATTAACAACTATTTCTCATATTCAGTGTTATAGCAAAATAGCCTAACTAACTTAAAAAGGTTACCAAAGTTAACAGGTAACTCATACAAGAGTTACTGAACACTTATAACCTTGATTAGGACTAACTGGTTAGAGAGGATGTTACAGTACTCATCCCGGTGAAAGAAACAGACAATGGAAAAAGAAAATAGAACATTGAAGGAAGTAAAGGGAAACTTTTTATTCACATTTCTTACATTTTCAGCTCTAACAAAAGATCCTATAAACTACCCTAATACAAGAATGCCCACTAGAGAAAGCCGAAAAAGAAGCCAGATGAGATAGTGATGATGATGATGACCACTGACCATGACCACCTCCATGATTCTTTTAGAAACCAGCACCCATCTCTTCCCTATTGGCCAACATGAGCAGAATGCTTCACTCTAAAAGGTCGTTCCACCCCAACAAGAGTAGGCTACACAATCCTGTATATCTAGTTGCACCTAAGGGTGAAACCAAGGCACTTGGCTAGTACCTTCAATTGTAATTAGCAAGAGGGAGGAGGGAGAGCGGAAGACCTCCATGCCTCACAAGAACTACAACAGAAATGAGGAATCCACTCGATAAGCGCAAAAAGGTTACACACTCCTGTATACGCTTAGAAAGAGAGGCTTCTGCCACCCAGATGCATGTTGACCAACCCACGTAAGGTACTTATTCGATCATCACCGAACCATTATACATGGTAATAAAGGCCTCCATCAGTGGAATATGTGGAAGAAAAGAAAATACCTTTAAAAATTTTGGGAAGAGCAAGAAAATGGTTTCAGAAGGGGCATAACTTTTCACATGTTTACAAGAAATAGAAGAGATCATTCTTTGGAAAAAGACCACTCTCAAACATGATCAAAAAATAAAAGAAACAGATGCCAGCCTCAATGCAAATATTCCTTATTTATAAAGGAAATAAAGCATTTTGATTGGTTCCTGAGAAGGCAAACTGACTACATGTTTGAGGCTACATTTTAATGCTCCCTCTCTGTGATTGGCCACGAGAGTAGTAGGCAGTTAGAAAATAGCATGAAATTGCTTTCCTCTTTAAAATGGTTGTTAATTCTCAATAAAGTCAAAGTGATGGTTCCCAAGTAAGGTTAGACTGCTACAAACTACAAAATAAAGTCTGCAAGAAAGGACAATAAAGACCCCACGAACTACACATGGGAATAGGCATGAATTAGTATTTTTCTTCTTGTACAGTAGTAGAACATGTTGAAGCGGGGGGTAAGTACCTGCAAAGGTATTTTAATACTCAAGTTAAACTGTACACAATTAAAGTTTATTGAAAAGAGTACTAATTACCTGTTTGACGTGATTGAGTATGATATTTATAGAAGTTGGATAGGGGGATACATTCTCTTAATAGTTGCCGAGGATCCCTATAAAATCAGAATGTTGATATTCCAGTTTTGAATAGTCAAAGGTGGTTATGGGTGCTATTATTACGCAAGATCATGATTGGAAATTATAGATACTTATAGGATTTATCCACTGCATAAATCTCACGGTAATGTTGCTGCTACCTAATGACGTGGTCCGACATCCCGTTGTGATGGGATCTCAATAGTGTACCATGAATTTCGGCTGGGGTATCAACAACAGACTCTGACTGGATGCATGCCAGGTTGACCCATAGAACAGGATCCCGGATTGTGGTCTAGAACTGTTGCCCTTAGCATTATGCTTAGATGGGACAGGTAAGTATCAAGGTATCCAAGTTTGATAGGAGCACACAGCACGCGGTGGACAAAGGAAGGCAAATATTGTTTCCCACTTGTTTTTTTGTCACTAGCACTAGGTCCAGATGTTTATGTTGGCTTCTTCTCCTCTGACAATTTTCATTATCAATGAAAATACATCTGTCTTTGACTATTAGGATTTGCTATTTTACACATTTTATACAGTGGTAACCACCACCGCCTAACATCTTAATGGCAATCATCATCGCTGTCGTCATCTTATAATCATCGTTTTTCACTATAAAATATCACACCCATAATTAATTTTTATTTTTGGTGAATACACCTGTAATTAAATTGCCAAATAATAATCCTACTGCTCATAAATTATGCACCGCATAAAATAATATCCATTTACCCCAGTAAAATTAGAAGAATTTGAATACTGTTGGTTTCACCAAATAATTCTGTTAACTTCACTTGAGTTTTCATTTATCATTACTATTTAATTCAAGGATAAGAAAAAATGGATTTTGTTGGATTTTTAAGTTTTAATGACGATATATATTTTAATTTATTTGAATATGCGTTTGATTTATTCAAATTTCTTTATTTGTTGAGATTAATTTATTTAAATTTCTTAATATTGGTTAAATGTTAAAGATAGTTTTTAGTATGTGTCTTATATTTGATTTTCAAATTTGAGGCTAATAATATTTTAATGTGATTGATTCTTATATTGAAAGGTGTATTAATGCATTGAATGAAATATTTGTAGCTGTTAGAGACAAGTCCTTTGTACTTTTTTATGATTAGATCAATTTTTTTTAAGTGTAAATGAATGTTTCAACATTCAAAAATGGATGATATGTTGTCATAAATAAACCAGAGAAAATGAACGACTATTAGAGTGACAACAAGGCAAAGGAGCAACCATCAGAGAACAGAAAAAACAACTATGCATTTTTATATGGAATTAATTTCCAAGAATTAAAGGCTAATTTTCCTAGATATCCTCTGTCTCCAATGGCTAGAAAAATAGAAATAGGGTCTTCCACTACAAATAAGAAACCTTAGAGAAGGTCAACACACACCATTGCTCAAATCAAAAAATGAGTAATTTCTAAAAATTTGTTATGTCTATTTTCCTCCTCCTATTTAGTTCTAAATTTGTATATACACTCTATAGAGAGAGTTTTATTTTTGGGATCCATTATAGCTCATCTTATAAGAACATAAAATGAGAATAAATCTATTGTTATAGTGAAATAGGTTACTCTTTTTTAGGTAGAAGTTGAGGGAGGTTCGGTGGTATCCTTGAGAGAAAGAAACCATTGTATACTCTTCTTCGGGTAGAAGTTGAGGGAGGTTTGGTGGTGTCTGTAACACCTTGAAAAACATGTTAGACTTGTAAATGGTTACGAAGATAACCTAGTACTTGCTTAACATACTTGTTAAATTTTTGTTGGGAATTTTTGCGGATACATCACGCAGCGGAAAACAGGGATTCCCACCAAGGATCCATGCGAAAAAGCCATAATCTGAGTTTTTAAATGATTTACCCTTCAAGCGTGAATCACCAACACCGTAATAGAAACGATGTCTCTACAATATCCACATGAATAGACTCACGAACGTCCAACGTCCGCAAAGAGAAGCCTCACGTCTCTCACATAGTGCTAGCTGTGTAGAGAAGAGAATAAACCTGTCGCTCTCTCACTCACTTTTCTGTAGGTGCGGCTAGGGTTCTGAATTGTGTATCTTAGAAACCCCCTTAACAGTACTATTTATAATAGTGACTGCCTTAAGTGAGTGTGAGCAGCAGCAAGATAAGCTGTGCAACCCTAGACCCATCTGTTATGAGTCTGGCCCATATTTGAATCCGAGTCCAACTTGGATCCATTACTCCAATTTTAGTCTGCTCTATGTGTGTGACCCTGCAGGTTCTTATTATGTTAGCAGTAATATTAAAATCCCATTTTAATATTACAAGCAGTGAGCGGTATCTAGCAACACATCGCTGCTACCCAAGTAATAAGAATGTCAATGATTTGGCATAACCTTTCTGTGACCAATGTTTCTGTGCCGTTTAGTCCCTTTGTTAAGATATCTAGATTGAACACAAGGCATGGAATGCTTCACCATTGTATAGTCCAATCATTCGTTTCCCGATATTTGAGTAGACTTTGTAACAACAAATAAGAATCGCTTATGACACTCACGTAACGATCCATGCAGCATTCTCATGGTGGGTCAGTCCAGTACATCATTACTCTAATATATACCCATGTGAAGACTTGATATCTCATATCCATGACCCGTGAGATGTGGTCATCAGTCTATGCACATACTAGTCTCAATGTATTATTGTTGTCCTAATTAAGAATAATACTTGACTGAGGACATTTAAGAATAGTGTTGTAACCAAAAGGATCTCACGATCAAGTCATCCACTTGATGTCTTATAGCATCAAACTTGCTATTCTAAGGACTTTATTATGTTTATAAAAAAAGAACACAATAAATGAAATACCTCATATATAAAATAGCATAATAGAATGTATGTAAATACAGAAAATGTATTGGCCTCTAGGGCATACACCAACAATTTTGTGGCCTTCAGACCACGTTTAGTCACTTTGTTATAATACTATGTGTGAAAAATAGCTATTATTAGCCCCGAAATTGGCTTAAACTGCTTAGTTAATGAAAATAAATATGAGAAGTTTGTTTCTAGGTCACAAATGTTACCAACTAACCTCAATACTCAAGAGGGGGGTGAATTGAGTATGTAAAATATTTTCGCAATTCTTTTACAAAACACTTTGATTATCAATTTTCGTTAAAGCTATTGATTGAATGAAGTGAATAGATAGATGAGATTAATAACTTCACTCACAAATAAATAAGCCAAAATAGGAAGTATTCAAGTAAGCATATAAGATTAAAGCACAAATGTAAATAGATAAGTTTAGAATATCAAACACAAGGTTTATCATAGTTCAGCCACCAATCTACTTGTGGCCTTCATCCAGTTCTCAAGTAATCACCCGAGATTTTCTACTATATCTTCAAGCTTCAGTAGGTAGTTACAACCTTTACACAATAAAGTAGTCATCGTACCTTGGGATACCTCACCCTTTGTGCTTAAGCTTCAACTTCAAGGGATACCTCACCCTGTACAACCTTGAGGGATACCTCACGTTCCTTACAAACAAGGGATACCTCACTTTTACAACTTTGAGGGATACCTCACCCTCTTTACAAACAAGGGATACCTTACCCTTATAACTTTGGGGGATACCTCACCCTCTTTAACAGATTAAACAAAGTGTATAGATGATGAAACTCTCTCAAGAGTGGATAATACAACTTGAAGCTCAATGGGTATATGAATTCACACTTTAAAGCTCAAAAATAGAGAATTTAAGATTAAGGCTGGATGAACTTGTATTAATGTTCAACAAGATTATTCAAACTGATTTCCAACTTGTCTTTGGTGCTGAAAGACTTGTATTTATAGCCCAATGCATTAAAGAGTCATTGGGAGTAGTTGAAGCATTAATTACAGTCAAACTAGCTATTAATTTCTTATTTTGGAAACTAGTCTATTTGAATAGCATGAATCCCTATTCGAATAAACCCATTTATAGCACAGGCTAAATTGGTTTCTGGAACTGGTTATTCGAATAACTATTTAGTTATTGGAATAATGCTTTTTTAAAAACAGTTTGTGAAAACCTTGTTATTTGAATAACAAACCTGTTATTCGAATAAACCAATTATAACAGGTTTTCTAGAAAACATGTTATTTGAATAACACCATGGTTATTCGAATAACCCATACGCACCCAAGTATAATTTGAACCTTTATTCTAAAAGAACAAGTCTTTATTCGAATAAAGCTTACCCAGATGGAATATTTGGCTTTCCTGACTTCAGTTATTCGAATAAGGAATCCCTTATTCGAATAAACCATTTGAAAATCATTTCATATAGCTTTTAAATATTGCCAATTGATTCTAAATAATCTTATAAGCTTTTGGGCACTTAATGGTTGATTATTTGGAAACCAAAAATCATTTTGAAGCCTTGAAAACATGTGTGCTATTCGGTTTCTTTGAAAAATGATTTTTAGATCATTAGTGTGAATCTCTTTATACCTTTACATAATAATCTAAGTCCTAAAACTAATCTGGAAGGTTTTAGAGGTCTCAGACTTGATCTTGCAGCATCTTTGTGTTTGTTATCGTCAAAACAACTTCTTCATAGGGCAATAGCCAATTATATTCTCCTCCTTTTTGATGATGACAAACAAACCATTAAGAAATAAGTTAGTTTCACAAATTGGAATTCACAAGGTTATAAAAGAGACTTACTCCCCCTCTTTTTCATAAGAGGTGAATTAAATTTTGAGTTACGTACAGCTCCTCCTTACTTTTGGAATCCTAATATCCATTTTAAATTAACTTGTCTTTTCTCAAATCATTCTTAAATTGTGAAAATTCTATCTTTTTCTCCCCCTTTTGTCATAATAAAAAAGATGGGGCAATAGAAAGCCAACACAGAAGCAAATGATATGCAATTAAGTTTAGCATTCTATTTTTATTGAGGGTAGCAAATTTGTCACACACAAAAAGGAATAAGAATTTGAACATAGAAAATGCCAGCAAAGAATGATTTTGTCATTCATTTATAATGTGGCCAACTATATTGTCATTTTCATTTAAGGAACAACCAATACAAGCAATTTATATTCATTTAAGTTCACGTTATTTGCATTTTAAGGCAGTAGCTCAGCAAGGCCAATCATTTTGCCAAAATTATAAGCATTCAAACCAGCAAGATACAATAACAATGGCCAAAGCATACACAGAATGGTTTTCAAAGGTAAATACTCATTTCATTTAATTTTGTCATCCAATTACATTTGGTATTTTTTAATCAAAAACAACATATACATCATCAGTCAAAACAAAGATCCTAAATCTAAAGATCCTATCAACTAAGCATCGGGTGGTGGTAGAGGAAAGTGATGCGTTATGATCCTTCGCAAGGCTTCCTGTTCAAGCTTTACAGCTGCCAGCTCATGCTCCATAGCTTCTATCCAATCAAACATGACACCTGAGGTGTTCTCTGTATAAGCTTAGTTTTCTAGTAGGGCTGCCATAACTTGTTCATTTGTGACTGGGGCAACAACATCTGTAGGTTCTCCTTCCTGCTAATCCTTAGCATCAACTTCTACAACTTCATCACCGTACACCCAGACATATTGCTCATTCTTCATCTTCATTTTTTGAGTCATTTCAGAACCAAAGATATCGTGACGAGTCAGCTCTGTAGATTTCTCAGTTTCCACAATCGCATGATAATGGTGAAGAGCGCCAGATATAAGCAAGGCATAGGGCAGCTCTGTTTTGCTATCGTTTCCCTTTATCTTCATCATGTAGTGCATGATGAAGTATGGCCAGTTAATCCGGATCCTTTCCTTCAGTGCCCAGACCATGACGATATCATCTTCAATCAAGTAAGCATAGTTACCTCCTCTTGGGGCTAAGATGTGTGCATAGGCGTAGCGCAAAAGCCGGTCCTTATAGGTCATCTTGCTAACAATGAAGGGGGCAACAACGAGACTAGGTCTGATCATCCTGTCAATTGTGTCTGAACACCTAAAAGCTTCCCAGTTTCTCCAGCTATTTTGAACAAACTCATTTCCTTGGTAAACTAATCCAAAGTACTCTTCCCAGTTCAGAGGAGTGATTACAACCTTGACTTCCTTTACCTCGAACACGATATTATCACCCTCAATCTCAAGGTTACAGTAGAACATATGCACGAGGTCAGGGTAGATGTTTATCTTGTAGGAGCAGAAGTTGGAGACTCCTTGGTAATCTAAGAGATCCACGAACGAGAACCCTTGTTGAAGAAAGTCAAGTTCATGCACTTTGGTTGCAAGATTTTCCTTGATTGGAAGAGCTACGTGAACCTTCCTATTTGGGCATTGGTTGAACCCAAGCGTCTCAGATCCAAAAGGTTGTTAGCAAGAGCGGTCTTTGTCCTAGCGTATTTGAAGCTGGAGGAGGAGGCCATATCAGGTGCTTGAAAGTTTGGGTTATGTTGTTTAGGTAGGGACAGTGCGTGAAAAGGAAAATAGGTGGAGGGGAAAGGTGATAAGACTAGTTGGTAGAGAAGGAAAAAGGCAAGAGAGAGATGTTGAGGGGCGTGACAGGGTGGAGGAATGTGTAGCAATGGAGGCAAGGGCTAAGGTGCAGAGAGCAGAGGATAGTGATGGAGAGAACGAGGAAGAAGAGGGAGAAGGAGAACAAAGAAATGAGGGGAGAGGCTATAAGAGCCCTTTTAAAAGCTCATGTTTTATTCAAATAGAGATAAATTTATTCGAATAGAACGCGAGGGGACACAGAAACTTGACTTTCTTGTCAAGCGTTATTCGAATAGACATAGTCTATTCGAATAGATACATTTAAAGCATAAATTTTACGTAGAACAGAAGGGTGCTATTTAAATAATGATATACTCTATTCAAATAGAGGCGCCAGAAAAACATTTTCTAGGAGCTACTCGAAGCTCTTATTCGAATAAAAGATTTTCATATTTGAATAAAAATATTAGAAATACAGAGATAGCTAGTTCAAAGGATTACGATTAGTTAAGGACCAATTTTGTACACATTCTAGGATAACCAAAAAATTCAATCATGAATGCCAACTAAGAACAGAGAGTGTTGATCACAAAATTTTAATTCATACATAGGCATTTTGCAACCAATGATTTCATGTTAGATAAGAATCAAAGCAAGATAAAACATATTTGTTCTATGACATTATTGATCAAAAACTTAAGCCCAAGGATAGTAACATCATGCATGCCATCTCAAACAAGAGACAAACTAATCTAGCATATTTGAGATATGTAAAGATATGGTCAAGAAAATAAGCTAGAGAAGCATAAACCAAGTCTCCATTTTACTAAAAGGTTGCAAGTCCAAGCTTCTTGGAGACAAAGAAGAAAGCTTGAAGTATTTTTTCTGGTTTTGTGCTTGGAGCAGCCACTTTTCAAGATATCTAAATTCAATTCTTGGCCTTTTAAGCACACTTATAACACACTTCAATTTTTCACTTTTGGTACCCAAATTTTCTTGGGTCCTTGTGTGTTAGTTTTAGACAAAGTGCCTTTGGTGACCTAAATCATTTTAGTCCTAACCTTGGTGTTCAAGTTCTTCCTAACATTGCATGTAGAAGCACTATGCCCTTTCCTCCCACAATGAAAGCATTTTATAAAGGGGTTACTTGATGTATTTGAGGAAACAAAGAGATTCTTGAGAAATGTTTCTTAGTTATTCATATTAAACCCTAAACTAACATTTTGAAAAATACATCTTTGTTTTCTTAGCAGCACATTCAAGTTGTCTCTTCCAAAAGTAAATTTTGAAAGAGTGTTTTTCAAATCCCCAACTTCATTTTCAAATACTTTGCATGATGAGCAAGATGAGGATGTGGGTGCATTATCATGTGAAGAACAAGTCATGCATGATGAGTTAGCATCGACTAATCCTAGAGTCTCATTCTGAATTTTGAGTTCATTAATCTCTTTGTTTAAAATAGAAATTTTGTTTAATAATAAGGAGATTGTTTTGTTGGAAGATAAAACCATTTTTGTGAGCCTCATAGATTCATTGTGCAATTCTTCAAATGCATCTTACAATTCATCATAAGAAGGGGAAGAATCTAAGTTTGAGGATGTTACCTCTATATCATCTTCTTCTTCCTCTTCTTCTCTAGCCATGAGACGTAGATTAGCTTTCTCATTATCTGAGCTGTCGGTTGAATCCATGTCATTATCATCCTAAGCTATGCAAGCTCTTCTTTCTTTCTTCTCCTTTGAGGATCTTTTCTCATATTTTTTAACTTTCCTTTCATAAATTAGACACTCCATCTTCATGTGCCCCGATTCTCCACATTCAAAGCTTTTAGGTGTGGATGTAGTTCCTTCCCCTTTGTGATAGGCATTCTTTTGGGAAAAGGATGGTCTTCTTTGATCTCCATTCTTCTTGAAGAATTTTCCAAATTTCTTTACTAGAAGACTACAATTCTCCTCATTTATTTCCAAGCTATCTCCATCATCTTCATCATCATCGTTGACCATGGAGGAAGTGGCAATGAGAGCTATTCCTTTCTTTTTCTTATCAAGCTCCTCACTTTGGTTGAGTCTATTCAACTCCAATTCATGCTCTTGAAGCTTGCCAAAAAGTGTGGCTAGAGTCATGGTTGAAAGATTTCTTGACTCCGCAATAGCCGTCATTTTTAGTTGCCAATGCTTGCTCAAGAATTTCAATACTTTGTTAATAAGATCTTTATTAGGAAAAGTCTTTCCCAATGAAGCAAGATGATTTATAATATATGTGAACTGTTTTTGCATTTCTTGAATGCTTTCACCTTAGCTCATTTTAAAGAGCTTATACTCATGAATGAGAGTATTAATCCTTGATCTTTTCACTGTACTAGTACTCTTATGGGTTACTAGTAGAGTGTCCCGTATTTCTTGGGAAAATTTATAATTTGAGACTCTAAAGAACTCATCATACCCCAAGGCTGTGGTAATGATGGTTTTGGCTCTCAAATTATATTAGAATATTTTCTTATCATCGTTGGTCCATTCACTTCTTAGTGTGTTAACTCTTACACTATTAATAACTTGTGTGGGGACAAAACGACCATTTTTAATAGTATCCCACACATCAAAGTCAATGGCTTCAATAAAAATTTTCATTTGTTCTTTCCAATAAGCATACTCATCTCCATTGAGAAAGGGAGGTCTATAGAGAGAAGAACTTTCTGAAAAATCATTTGAAGAGGCCATCATTTTCTCTTGAAGCTGCTAAGGTCTTTACACAAGAGCCTAACTCTGATACCACTTATTACCAAGTGACCTCAATACTCAAAAGGGGGGTGAATTGAGTATGTAAAATATTTTCGTAATTCTTTCACTAAACACTTTGATTATCAATTTTCATTAAAGCTATTGATTGATTGAAGTGAACAGATAGATGAGATTGATAACTTCACTTATAAATAAATAATCCAAGATAGAAAGTATTCAAGTAGGCATATAAGATTAAAGCACAAATGTAAAGAAATGAGTTTAGAAGATCAAACATAAGGTTTATCCTAATTCAGCCACCAATCCATTTGTGGCCTACTTCTAATCCTTAAGTAATCACCCAAGATTTTCTACTATATCTATAAGCTTCAACAGGTGCTAGCAATCTTTACACAATAGAGCACTCATCGTACCTTGGGATACCTCACCCTTTACAACGTTGAGGGATACGTCACCCTCTTTACAAACAAGGGATACCTCACATTTACAACTTTGAGGGATACCTCACATTTACAACTTTGAGGGATACCTTACCCTCTTTACAAACAAGGGATACCTCACCCTTACAACTTTGAGGGATACCTCACCCTCTTTTATAGAATAAACAAAGTGTATAGATGATGAAACTCTCTCAATAGTGAATAATATAACTTGAAGCTCAATGGGTAAATGAATTCATACTTTAAAGCCCCGAAACAAAGAATTTAAGATTAAGGCTAGATGAACTCGTATTAATGTTCAACAAGATTATTCAGACTGATTTCTAACTTGTCTTTAGTGCCCAAAGACTTGTATTTATAGGCCAATGCATTAAAGAGCCATTGGGAGTAGTTGGAGCATTAATTACAGCCAAACTAGCTATTAATTTCTGATTCTGGAAACTAGTCTATTCGAATAGCATGAATCCCTATTTGAATAAACCCATTTATAGCATAGGCTAAATTAGTTTATGGAACTGGTTATTTGAATAACCATTTGGTTGTTTGAATAAGGCATTTTAAAAATAGTTTGTGAAAACCTTGTTATTCGAATAGCAAACATGTTATTCGAATAAACCAATTATAACAGGTTTTCTAGAAAACATATTATTCGAATAACACCATGGTTATTCAAATAACCCATACATGCCTACGTATAATTTAAACCTTTATTCAAATACAGCAGGGCTTTATTCAAATAAAGCTTACCCAGAAGGAATATTTGGCATTCTTGACTTTGATTATTCGAATAAGGAATCATTTATTCAAATAAGCCATTTGAAAATCATTTCATATAGCTTTTAAATATTGCCAATTGATTCCAAATAATCTTATAAGCTTTTGGGCACTTAATGGTTGATTCTTTAGAAACCAAAAACCATTTTGATGCCTTGAAAACATGTGTGCTATTTAGTTTCTCTGAAAAGTAATTTTTAGAGCATTAGTGTGAATCTCTTTATACCTTTACATAATTATCTAAGTCCTAAAACTAATCATGAATGTCTTGGAGGTCTTGGACTTGATCTTGCAGCATCTTTGTGTTTGTTATTATCAAAACAAATTCTTCATAGGGTTGTAGCCAATTACAACAAATGTGTGGAAGATGATGTAGTTAAGATTTGAGGTTAATTGGAGTTAGTTTGGTATTTTTAAGCATACTGAGTGTGTGTTTTAATGCCGAATTAACTAGTAGCATATATGAAAAAATATGAAAATGGTGAAACAATATTTTTGATGAATCTTAAGATTTATTTTAAACTTGTTGGAAGTTAGAAAATGGGATTTGGTGAAATCTAAGTGTTTTAGCAGATCCGGAATATTAGTTAGACACTTAAGTGGCCAAGTGCCATATGTTTTCTCTTCTTTTTGTTGCCTTGACTTTCTTATTTAAAATGAGATATTTCTCTCATTTCTCACTCTCTTCTCACAGCTGCAGTAGGGAAAGACAAAGGAAAAGGAAAGAAAGAAGACAAAGGAGGAGAATCAACCAACAAAGAGGAGGAAGAAGGAAGAGGAAGAGAGGAGCTTCTAAGCTCATTGTTTCAAGACCTTATAGGTATGGGGACTTTGTTTTTAACTTTTTTCTTCCATTTCCTTCATCTTGTTTCATGAGGATACTTCATGAAGCAAAAATGGGTTTGGGTGTAGTTTTTGTTGTTCTTGCTTAATTCTTGTTGTAGGACTTGAGAATGACATGATTTTGGTTTATTTGATGCTTGGAGATGAATTTTCATCCCTTAAAATCCTTTGTTTGCACTTGAGTTAAGAGTTAAAAATTTAGGATTTTAGGTTGGTGAATGGTTCATTGATCCATGTTTGAGTTAATTAAAAGTTGTATAAGAGTTACAACATGTTTATAGACCTTGTATAATGTTGGAAAACATTTATAATTGATGATTGGATGGAGAAAGATGGGTATATTCCTAATGGAACAGTACCTATTCTGTAGAAAGCTTTTGGTCGCAAGGTGGCTCCTAGGCACCATTGGATCATGCCTAGGCGTGGCTGAGACAAAGAGTATGGCGCTTAGGCACCAAAGTGGTGCGCCTAGGCATGGCTAATGTAACACCCTCCTTAGGGTGTCACACTTCATGTTACTTAATTACCAAATTACCCCTTCATTGGAAAATCGTGCTTTGTGATGTAAATACGAGTTATAAAATTTCTTAATGATAGTAAGATAAACTTAGTGGAAAATAAAAACATTTCAATATCATCACAAATTATTTACATCGTATATATACAAGTCATAGTATTGTCATGTTTTCATATTTACAAACTAGACTCTCAAAATATTTAAACTTTAATTTAAACTAACATACTGCCCAAGTATTACTACATGGTAGAACCCTCAGACGGGTCCTTCTCAGACTCCTCAGAAGATAGAAGTCGGACTTGACGCGAAGTCCTACGGACAGGGGTCCGCGCAAACGACACTATACTAATCGCACTAGGAGTATGATAGTATACTCCCCAACATTGTCTAATTGACAATGGGAACTCTAGGTATTAATATTCACACTAATGTCCAAGATGTAGTCTACTTAATCTCATATACACAAGGAGACGAGACTCCTCCATCACTTCAAAACTCAGCGTCCTCAACAGGAATCTGCTCTTCCTCAACTTCTCACTCAAATCCTCGCTCAACGTCTTTAAAATTATTATTACAATGCAAATAGACATACAAAGAGGTGAGATCACCTACGCCAATACCAGTATGATAGCAATGAAGATAAACACATACAATATCTCATACCAGCACATCATACATAATTACAGTTATACCACCAACATCATTTATCATCATAACTCACGCAATAAGCAATAATTACGATCAAGCCATCACCAATATTCAAATATTTCTCAATTCAATTATCATAAACAATAATTATGATAATGCCCTCAATAACCATGCATATGCACCTAGACTCAATTTCCCACTCCATGGAGCTACAACTCAGATCGAAAAGAGTGATTGTAAAGATCTGTCTGCACTAACATGCCTCGGACCACGTGCTCAATTTTTGCACATCTAGCATATGCACAAGTCTTTATCAAATCTTGATTACGGATAGTGTTCGGTCCGGATCATCGGTGTGTTGCATAGGTCTAACCTACGGTACAGAAGCTTTGTTAACTGTCCATTGTAGGCAACCCGCACCCCGATGACCCCAAGGTCAACGAGTGACCTACACTACGCATATCACACCCACTCAGGAGGTGTATTCTTTCCTAGGCAATCAGCCTTATTCAGTCCATCGGACTTTTCCAATGCATGTACTATGCACCTTTCACAATTTCAATTCATTAAATCATATTCTCAATTCAATTTTCTTTATCTCAAGTTCGGGGTCCTCATATTGGCCCAACAGTGTCATTACTATAATTTCATTGCGAAACCATATTTTTCGCATTTTCTCAATCGCGAAACAATTCTGTCGCATTTTCAAACCGCGTACCAATTTTTTAACGTTTCTCAATCGCGTAAAATATTTTTCACATGTTTAAAATCAAAAATACTATTTTTCTCTTTTAACACCAAAATTTGACTTTATTTTCCATATTTGCATAATAACCCCTCAAAACATAATATTTACATTTTAGTCCTCACTTAAATAATATTTTCACAACAGTCCCTTATAAAATTCATATTTACGAAATAGTCCCTCGTAAAATTCATATTTACAAAATCGTCCCTCATAAAACTCATATTTACAAAATAATCCCTCCAAAACATAATATTTACATTTTAGTCCCTCAAAAATTGTTATTTACAACATGGCCCTATTAAAATCAAAATTACCATTTTGCTCCTCTAAAAATCAGTAATTGTACTGTTTCCCAAAAATTGTTATTTCTTTACTTTACTTCACATAAAAATCATTTTACTTTGCTATACTCAAATTTTTTTCTAAATTCATTTAGATCTCTAAATTCTCATTTTAATCCATCAATTTAATTATATCTGATTATTTTCCCACAACCTTCAAACTTGTTCAAATTCATTTCTTTTTCATTTAAATCCTTCATTCTTAATTGAATCTCCCATTTTCAAGACTTTGGTCCTCAAATCCCTAGTATGGCCGTGAGCCTCGATGCTCTTTGGAGCATTCATACAATCGTTTTCTCATGTTGTTCACATCATAAATTACAAATACATTTACATGCATTCAAATCTCATACAGATAAACATATATCAAAGCAGTAATCATATATCACACATGCAATCACAAAAACAGAATCATAAACCACTTAAACATAATCAAAGACATCAAACAATCGGTCAAGAATCCTTATGGATTTTTCTACCGTACAAAACCATCCCCACACCACCAAAACTTGGTTGGTGAGGTTAAATCTCCCTCTTACCTCTTGAAGACAAACTTTTCAAGCTCTCCTCCTTCTCCTTGTTTTCGTACAAGCCACAAACAATTCCTAATAATTCTAAAACAATTAGTAAAATCATATACAAAGCTCAATAATAACAAACCATGGAACAAACATGGCTTAGAAAATCATAAACATGAATTTAAACCATAGAAATCAAAGTTTACCTCCAAGGAAGTATGATAGAAGTGGGATTTTGAAGCACTTAGAGTGGAATTTCGGGAAAACTTTCTAAATGGAAAGTGTTTAGAATGTTGTTTAGCTTTAGGAAATGGTGAGAGTGAAAATTATAAGTGATGGATGGTGTTCTTGGGTGCTAGGGCCGAACCATGTGGAGAGAAAAGAAAGGAAAATGATGCTTAGGTTCGTGGGATTTTTGAGAGAAAAAAATGAATGCTTTTTGATGTGAGAGAAAATATAATTTGTGAGAGTGAAAAATAAGTGGGCTACTGCCGTGGGATAAGCATAGGAAAAATTAGGATTTGCTTGAAGTAAAATATCCTATTCTGAGTGCACATGGAGTAGCACATGGCTTATGTCATTTACTTGACTTTCAAGGCTTTTGAATTGTTCAAGAATCATGTAGAAGCCTTCCCAAGCTGCTGCATAACCTGGTCGGTCAAAGGTATTTAGGGATTTAATTTGTGTTCAATTCAAGTCTAATTACTTACTACTTAAATAGCTAATTAATTAGGTTTAGTTTCCTAACCAATCTTAATTAATTATCCAACTATATATGCCTCTAGTGTACAATTGTGAGGCTACCTTTCGACGAAAAATAACATGACAATGATGTAAGATAGGAGAACATTATTTCACAAGAATGGCTAAAAGTTAAGTTCTGTCGAATGAAAATTCTGTCGAATAAAGATCAAAAACTGTCGAATATACTAAAAGGTCAGCAGAAATCCTAATTCGACGGACGGGTGTTGACGTTGGATAAATCTTCAAAGTGTTGAACCGATGAAAATACTATATGGTCAGAAGATCAAATTTGACGGATGACATTGTACTAAATGATAAGATCAAATTCGACAGATATTAACATTAGTTTTGTTTCCTATCCATTTATTAAATCTATGGCCCATATTCAATGCTTGCTACAGGGTTCGACGATAAATGTTTGTCCAACAATGAACAGCCTTCGACATAGAGCAGTGTTCGACAATGAATAGTAGTACTATTCATCATCAGTTAGGTCGATTACATAGCAGTCATCTTCATTTTGATTTGTAGAATCGTCCGACAAGATTGAGGGAGAAGGAGAACCAGATTATTTTTATTGATTGATTCTCTGCTAATAGCAACGTCCATCTCTTTGTCGAGTCTGAGGACGTCTTCCATGTTTTTGAATAGATGGTCTTTGTCGGAATAGATAGTCTTTGTCGGAAGAGACAACAATAACAGCCAAAATCTTTGATTTCTGATTTAAGAACTGAGAATCAGCTTCATCCAGTCTTGAGGTACTCTGGGTCCTGTCAAACTACCGGTTGATGTTGTCGTAAGATGCTCTGGATGTGTCGAATTCAACTCACTATTTAGCATATGCTTGCATTTAATCTCAGTAATTAAATCCGACAGGATAAAAAATGTTAGGAAAATTTCTTCAAAAGTGTTTGGACCTTGTCCAAATTCTGTTGGTGTCAAGATCTTCAAAAATTTGGATTGTCGAATGAGTTATGTGAGATTGGTCTTTTAGGTCCCTGTAATGCTTGAGAGAGACCAAGTCTGTATCGACGAGAATGTATTCATAAAATTGTAGTTTTGTTTGTCGAAATAGGCTTGAAATGAAAACCGTTAGGGAAAATCATGAGGAACTTTTGTCGGATTGGGATTCCAGAATTTTCGTCGGATTGGGATTCCTGGCCAAAAGCTTTCTTTTGGAATATCATGAGGTTTGGAAGAAATATGTCGAGTTTGGGTGACTATATCCGGTTTTTGGTCGATTGATTATAATGGTAAATTATAGTCGGGTCAAATAATTCATAGCAATAGCAGCTATGAATAAAGCAGCAGATATTTATCAATAAAATTATTTTACAGATAAATTTTAAAAATTAAGAGATTCTTTTCTGTGTTACTCAGATTCGGGTTGAGTAAGATCCCCTGTCTCTAAATAAATCAGATAAGAATTTCTCCGGCCCGAAAATTATTATTTTCCTGACTAGGAGTAAATCACACAAAACAATCAAAAATAGTATCGGAATAATTAAATTATTTTTATATTGTATAGAAAACACAAAATAGTATAATTCTGTCAGTTCTGTAACATAGTCTAAAATTTGGGGTGTTACAGCTTCTTGGAAGAACAAGGCATTGCTCTGCCACCTTCACGCCTAGGCGTGGGTGGATGGCACCTAGGCACCACTTCTAGCCTTGGACAAGGAGTTTTGTTTGATGAAATGGTGCTTTCTATTGGGGTGGATCCTTCTTGTATGCTTCTTAATGAGTGATGAGACTCTAATAAGGGTATTTAATGAAGTCTTTATGTGATGAATGTAAATCAATTGATACGTTAATTATTGAGATATTTAGCATCATTGTTGTTCATACTTGAGATGATAAATGTAAATCAATTGGTATGCTATCTATTGTGGTAATTGACATCATTGTATTTTATGTTTATGGTTATGAATGTAAACTAAGTGACATGCTAGTTATTATAGTAATTGCATCATTGCTATAACTATGTTGATGAGGATGAGGTCCTCATTGTTGGTGATTAAATATGATTTTGAATGAGAAGATAACCAACCTTTCCTATCATAGTGATCTTTGTTGAAGACCACGTAGTTGATGACTTCACCACCCAGAGACAAGACTTGGAACTGGGTTCCAGTGCTTGTTTAAGGCTTATAAAACTGGGTTCCTTTGCTCTATTCAAGGCTCATGCATAACATATATTTCTAGAGTGGCTGAGGATGAGGTCCTTCGCTAAGTGGTGTGCATAAAATACACTAAGAGCAAGGGCACCCTATCGCCAAGTAATGTAGGACTTGAGTCCCAATTATCGATCCCATGAGAAATAAATGGTAATTACTAAATTCATAAAACTCTTTGTTATCCGGACAATCAAAAGTGTATGAAAAAATTCAAGATAAAATCATGAAACAAATAAAGAAAAACAATGAACAATCAAACAAAGAATAGATGATCAATGAGAGACAGACTAGGGCACAAGGTTCACTTGAATCTAATTATTCAGATTTTCTTTCATTTATAATGTAAGGTAATTCTTTTGCCAGTATTCTCTTACCTGCTATTGAATCCCAATGGTTATGGATGAAACAATATTCTATTCCTAAATTAAATCACCTATTTGGTCATTTAGTTGAATTAATTAAGAATGCATTAAGTCTCAATTCAAGAGATGATCTAACATAGCTATTAATTCCATTAGTAGGAAAAATTGATATTTGGTCATTCACCAATCTAATCCTAGGCTTATCATATAGATCTACTTATTGAATACGGATGGTCATCGGTCAAACAATGAATTAACATATGCCAAAAGTGATCAAGTTATGACAAGAATGCAAGCAACATGATAGATCTTAAAAGAAATTACCTTAATTAAATTAGAAATCAAACCCAAATAATTAGGGAAACAAGATTTCTGATAGCCCTAGCTGTGAGTTTAGCTACTCATGTTTAATACAAACAAACCCATATCAAGATACAAATCTATGAAAAGAAAACTTAAGGAAAGGGGAAAACTAGAGGGAAAGAGAAATCAAAACCCCTTTTACAGTGATTATAAACTTCTAGCCTTCAAGAATCGAATCCTCCCTTCGAAGTTGTCCCTCAAAGTCTACTACCGTGAAACTACTCTCTCAAGATTAGAGATTTTCTATGTGATGTTCAAAGTGTATTCCCCAATGTGTTGAGTTTTGCATAACTTTTCTCATTTATAGAAAATAACTTTTTCTGTTATGTAACCAGCGCCTAGGCGTGAGTTTATAGGCGCTCAAGCACTGAGCCACTTAAGTCAAGATGCACCGTGTTACATTCTCCGCGCTTAGGCACTCCTCCCCAGTGCTCAGGCGCTGGGTCACTGAATCACCACTGCTGCAAACGCTTTGGGTGCTTAAGTGCTCCACTCCAACGCTCAAGCATTGGATGCTGATGAAATATTCCTCTTTTCCTTGCTTCTTTGAACGTCAATCTTCTCCATGTGAAATTACCTGACAAAAATACACAATAAAAATATAATTAAAAAATACTAAAAATATAACAAAACTTACGAACAAAGTTTAATAAAAAATATAAAAAGAACATGAAAAACCAAAGAATTGAACTGTAAAAAATATGACATATTGACGATTTTTCAACCCCCCCACACTTGAGCTTTGCTTATCCTCAAACAAAGAATAGGAATTAACAAGATCAAACTCAACATCAAGAAACACAAATCAAGGGAAATTCCACAATTTAAAAGAAATTCAAGTTCAGCAATCAAATCCAATCAAGCAAGATCCTTTAGCACTTAAAATAATTAGAGGCTTGAGTCTAGCTTGCAACTTTTCTCTTCACCAAACATCTGAGATCACTCATCTTTCCATCACTCAAGTGTTTAAGGACAAAGAGATCACTCAAATTTCTCTTGAAAAATGCAATACCATAAGCTTGATTATCAATCTCATCTCCATTTCCAAGTTCACATACAGAACAAGAATCGAAAGGACTTCCTTTGGTTGTAATGGGGCCAAGGGTATAATGAAATGTAGGAAAAAAATAAAAAAAAAAGGATAAAGAATTCTCATAGATAAATTGATACAAAGCATAATCAGGCTGAAAAGATGATGAATAGAGCATAATGCACAAAAATATAACAAATTCTCACTTTCAACCCAATATTCTCATTATTCTTCACTAACAAACTTTTTTTTTCTTTTTTTCTTCTTTTTTTTCAAGTTTTTTTTTTCAACCCTTGAAGACAAAAACAACCTTTAAGACCTTTCAATTAGTACATCAATTGCTCCAAAGAATTTAACCTGATAATTCAATTGAGTATTCAAAGAAATTAATTTCATGCTCAAATTGGGCAACTAAGGGGTTATTTTATCAATATAACTCTGAAAGTTAAGAAAGAATAAAGCCTAATTGTCGTAATCATATTTAAGTATGTATGTGAATCATTAAAGTCTTAACAAGATATCAAAGCAAGTTCTAGCGCACATAAATCAAAAGAAAACTCACTCCAGAAGGAAAATAAGATTTCATTTATGAAAAATCCTATCATTAAAGCTCAAAACTCACTTTCTAGCTAAATTTAATAAAGAGAACAAAAGCAAGAAGACATGGCTAATTTCCAACTAAGATACCAAATTTCACTTTGCTCCACTGAAAAAGATTGCTTCACACATTATCAGCTCATGAGTAATGGAATCCCCTTTAAAACATATCTCTGTCAGCTCAGAATAAATCAAGACATCAACACATAATTCCTGCTTGATTATCAATAATACTCAAGTGTTCATCAAAAAAAATTTTTGCATAGAAATTGTAAAAGTACCCCCCACACTTAAGATAAGCCTTGTCCTCAATGTGAAAGAAAAAGAAATAAAGGGGTAAAGGAAAGAGCAACACAACCTAATGACAAGTGATGCAATGTCAAGCATAGAAGAAGCATAAGAGTCAGCGTAGCAATAGAATCTAAAAAATCCCAAAACACATGAGTAGCATCTAAAATAAAAAGAAAAAGAAAAAATAAAAAATAATTAAAATAAGATAACTAAAGAAGAAACAAATGTTGCCTCCTATGAAGCGCTTGTTTAACGTCATTAGCTCGACGTTTCCTTTTTCAGATAAATCAAGGTGGCTTAAAGTAAGAGAAATAGGAGGACACCTTCTTCCTTTCAAAACAGTGCTTCATCCCCTCGTCAATGGCCTTAGAGGTGCCTCCAAAAGCATTTTGAGCTTGATAAGGACTTGGTTGCTCTGAAAGTGCCTTGGCGCAATAGATCTCACTAAACCATGGTGGTTTCAGTCAATCAACAAATGAAGGACCAATTTGTAAAGGAGCATGGATCATAGGAGGACCTTTATCTATTTCAGCAACTTGAGTTTCTAGAAGGTTAACATCAACATTACGTGATGGTGGGGGTCTTTGATAACTAAGGCTTCTTGCTTCTTAGCTTGAACGATATTGTCAAGGGCATGGAGATTTGACATTGGGAAAGATTTAGCCTCCCTAAAGATATTGATGGTCACAAAATCTCCATCCACTCTCAAGATAAGCTCTTCCTAAAGTACATCAATCACAGCTCCTAAAGTTTCCAGAAATGGTCTTCCAAGAATAAGAGGAATATCAATGTCCTCTTTCATATCCAGTACTATAAAATTAACTGGGAATATGAATTTATCCACCTTCACCGAAATATCCTCCACTACACTGCGAGGGTAAGTGATGGATCTATTGGCCAACTGTAATGAAATATTAGTAGGCTTTGGTTCCTGCATTCCTAATTTCTTAAACACAAAGAAAGACATCAAATTAACACTAGCACCCAAATCACATAATATCTTCTCAAAATAAGAACTACCAATAGAGTAAGGAATAATAAAACTTCCTAGATCTTTTAATTTCGGAGATAACTTCTTCTAAAGGATGACAAAACACTCCTCATTAAGACATACTACCTCAAATTCCTCAAGCTTGCATTTTTTTGTAAGTATTTCCTTCAAGAATTTTGCATACTTGGGCATTTGAGAGATGACTTCAATGAACAGAATATTGATTTGTAATTTCTTGAACATCTCTAATAATTTAGTAAATTCCTTATCCGACTGAGTGTTCTTGACCTCTGAGGGAATGGGATCTTGGCATATGGTGATGGTTCATATACTGTGTGCTGCTCACGATCCTTCTTTTCTTTCCGCCACTTTGGTTGTTCTTTCTCAACCTCTCTTTCTTTATTGCCGTCTTGAATTGAGACATCTTCAATAAGAACATCCTTTTTCTTTTTCTCAATTTTTGATGAGCTAGGTGCTTCATTTTCCTTCTCATCTTTCACATTAGCTGACTCATCAAAATTATGTACTCTGGCATTTTCTTTTTCTGGGAGGGCTCCCTAAGTTTCTTACCAATTTTAAGGGTGATTACATTGACTTATTCCTTCGGATTAGGCTCAGTAGTGCTAGGCAATGTCCTCGGTGCCCTTGCTGTCATCAAAGTAGCTAACTGACTAATCTAAGCCTCCATGCTCTTCATTCTGGCCTCTGAATTCTGCATGTACTTCATTACAAAGTTTTCAAAATTTTACCTCTCTTCATGTGCTTAGAAACCTGAAGGTGGTTGTGGCGTTCTCTGTTGGCTTTACTGATTGCCCTGTTAATTTCCCTATTTGAAATTGGGATGGTCCCTCTAATCGGGATTGTATGTATTAGCATATGGATTGTACTGTTGCCGGTTAGAATTACCAACAAAGTTTACTCCTTTAGGCTTAGGGGCAAAAGGACTACCAACTTGGCAGTTTGCACTTGTACGACCCTGTCTGCCACATACTTCATATATGATTGGTGGGGCTGCACTATTTGCTATCATCAAAGTCTCCATCTTCTTTGTCAATGCTTCCAATTGACTCAACATAGTAGTAGAGGAATCAACAACATGCACACTTGCTTGTTTATTAGGAACCTGGTGCTCATTTTGCCATTGAAAACTATTTAGCGCCATTTCTTCAATCAATGCTTGGCTCTTAGTAGGTGTTTTCCTCCAAATTGTACCTCCCACAGTAGCATCAATGAGTGAACAATTTAAAGGTGACAAACCATTGTAAAAAGTCTGAACCTGCTGCCATACGGGAAATCTATGATGTGGACATCTCCTCAACAACTCTTGAAAGCGCTCCCAAGCATCATAAAGAGTGTCCATGTCAAACTGCACAAAATAAGATATGTCATTCCTTAACTTAACAGATTTAGAAGGAGAAAAATACTTAGCTAAAAATTTTTGTGTCAACTAATCCCATGTAGTAATGGAATCCCTTGGTAGTGACATTAATCATTGACTTGCTCTATCCCTAAGAGAGAAAGGAAAGAGTCACAATCAGATTGCATCATCGGTCACCCCATTATACTTGATAGTATCACACAACTGCAAGAACCTGGTCAAACGCTGATTTGGATCATCTGAAGGCAATCGACCAAATTGAACTGAATTTTGAATCATGGAGATCAATGCTGGTTTGATCTCAAAATTATTATCCGCCATAGTTGGTCTTATAATACTCCCTCTATACCCTTCAGCAGTGAGCATAGAGTACTCAAGATTGGTTCACTCTATTGAGGTAGCCCTTTCTTCACGATTCGCCTAAACTACTGATTGTCTCTTCATCCTGTTTATATCTTCTATCGCAGCTTTAATATAAGATTGCTTCCTTAACCTATGAGCTATTTTCTCAATTTCTGGATCAAATGTCAAATCAGGAAACTGAGAACGAATAAGCATAAAAAAAATATGAGGTGACAAATTAATTAAAAATAAAAAAAAAAGATAAAAAACAAAATAAAAGTGTGTCTAAATTAATTAGAGCTTTTCACCTCTAATATTACCAAACTAATTCCCAGACAACGGTGCCAAAAACTTGGTACGCGTAAAATACACTAAGAGCAAGTGCACTCTATTGTCAAGTAATATAGGACTTGAGTCCCAGTTATCGATCCCACGAGGAAAAAATAATAATTACTAGATTCGTAAAACTCTTTGTTATCTAGACAATCAAAAGTGTATGAAGAAATTCAAGATAAAATCAGAAAACAAATAAAGAAAAATAATGAACAATCAAATAAAGAATAGATAATCAATTAGAGAGAGACTAGGGCACGAGGTTCATTTGAATCTAATTATTCAGATTTTCTTTCATTTATGATGTAAGGTAATTCTTTTGTCAATATTCTCTTACTTGCTATTGAATCCCAATGGTTATGAATGAAACAATAATCTATTCCTAAATTAAATCAACTATTTGGTCATTTAGTTGAATTAATTAGGAATGCATTAAGCCTTAATTCAAGAGATGAACTAACATGTCAATTCCATTGGTAGGAAAATTTGATGTTTGGTCATTCACCAATCTAATCCTAAGCTTACCATATAGATCCACTCATTGAATATGGATCGTCATAGGTCAAACAATGAATTAACACATTCCAAAAGTGATCAAGTTATGACAATAATGCAAGTAATATGATAGACCCTAAAAGAAATTACCTTAATTAAATTAGAAATCAAACCCGAATAATTAGGGAAACAAGATCCCCCATAGCCCTAACTATAGGTTTAGCTACTCATGCTCAACACAAACAAACCCATATGAAGATACAAACCCATGGAAAGAAAACCCAATGAAAGGGAAAAAATGAGAAGGAAAGAGAAATCAAAACCCCTTTTACAGTGATTATGATCTTCTAGCCTTCAAGAACCGAATCCTCCCTTTGAAGTTGTCCTCCAAAGTCTGCTACTGCAAAACTACTCTCTCAAGATTAGGGATTTTCTGTGTGATGTACAAAGTGTATTCCCCAATTTGTTGAGTTTTGCGTAACTTTTCTACATTATAGAAAATAACGTGTTCTGTTACGCAGCCAGCGCCTAGGTGTTGGCCTATGGGCGCTCAAGCGTTGAGCCACTTAAGTCAAGATGCACTGTGTTACGTTCTGCGCTCTCAGGCTCTCCTCCCCACGGCCAAGCGCCGGGTCACTGAACCACCGCTGCTGCATACGCTTTGGGTGCTCAAGCGCTCCACTCCAGCACTCAAGTGCTGGACGCTGATGAAATATTCCTCTTTTCCTTGCTCCAGTCTTCTCCATGTGCAATTACCTGAAAAAAACACACAAAACACATAATAAAAACACAATTAAACTACTAAAAATATAACAAAACTTACGAACAAACTTCAATCAAAAATATAAAAAAAAAAAATGAAAAACCAAAGAATTAAACCATAAAAAATATACATATTAACGGTTCATCAACTCCCCCACACTTGAGCTTTGCTTGTCCTCAAGCAAAGAATAGGAATCAACAATAAGATCAAACTTAACATTAAGAGACATGAATCAAAGGAAAATCTACAATTTAAAAGAAATTCAAGTTCAGCAATCAAATCTAATCAAGCAAGATCATTTAGCACTTAAAACAATTACATGCTTGAGTCTAGCATGCAACTTTTCTCTTCACCAAACATCTGAGATCACTCATCCTTCCATCGCTCAAGTGTTTAAGGACAAAGAGATCACTCAAATTTCTCTTGAAAAATGCAATACCATAAGCTTGCTTATCAATCTCATCCCCATTTCCAAGTTCACATACATCACAAGAATCAAAAAGACTTCCTTTGGTTGTAACGGGGCCAAGGGTATAATGAAAGGTAGGAAAAAGATAAAACAAGGATAAAGATAGCTCATTGATAAATCGATACAAAGCAAAATCAGGATGAAAATATGATGAATAGAGGATAATGCACAAAGATATAACAAATTCTCACTTTCAACCCAATATTCTCATTATTCTTCACCAACAAACTTTTTTCTTTTTTTTCTTTTTTATCCAAATTTTCTTTTTTTTTCATTCTTTTTTTCTTCTTTTTTTTCCAAGATTTTTTTTTCAACCCTTGAAGACAAAAGCAACCTTTCAAGACCTTTATATTAATACGTCAATTGCTCTAAAGAATTCAACCTGATTATTCAATTGAGTATTCAAAGAAATTAATTTCAGGCTCAAATCGGCAACTAAAGGATTATTTTATCAATACAACTCTGAAAGTCAAAAAAGAGTAAAGCCTAATTGCCTTAATCATATTCAAGTATGTATATGAATCAGTAAAGCCTCAACAAGATATCAAAGCAAGTTCTAGCGCACATAAATCAAGAGAAAACTCACTCCATAAGGAAAATAGGATTTTATTTATGAAAAATTCAATCATTAAAGATCAAAACTCATTTTCTGGCTAGAGTTAGTGAAGAGAACAAACAAACATGGCTAATTTCCAACTAAGATGCCAAATTTCACTTTGTTTCACTCAAAAAGATTGCTTCACACATTATCAGTTCATGAGTAATGGAATCTCCTTTAAAACATATCTCTATCAGCTCAAAATAAATCAAGACATCAACATACAATTCTTGCTTGATTACCAGCAATACTCAAGTGTTCATCAATTTATATTTTTTATTTGCACAGAAATTATAAAAGTACCCCTACACTTAAGATAAACATCGTCCTCAATATAGAAGAAAAAGAAATAAAGGGGTAAAGAAAAGAGCAACACAACCTGATGACAAGTGATACAATGTTAGGCATAGAAGAAGCATAAGAGTTAGCGCAACAACAAAATCTGAAAAATCCCAAAACACATGAGTAGCATCTAAAAGAAAAACCAAAATAACAAAAACAATTAAAATAAGATAAATAAAGAAGAAACACAGGTTGCCTCCTGCGAAGCGCTTGATTAATGTCATTAGCTCGACGTTGCCTTTTTTAGATAAATCAAGGTGGCTTAAAGTAAGAGAAATAGGACGATATAACGCCCCTTTTTGGGAGGGAACGTCATATTATTAAATACAATGTGAAAAAAGAAAACATAAATTAAGACCCGGTTCATTATACCATAATTAAACTTATTTGATTATAGTGGGGTAAATAAAATGGTGAATATATAAATATATATATATATATATATATATATATATATATATATATATATATATATATATATATATATTTCTTTAAATATATGTATATATATTTGTACTCAACAACCTGTTCATCAATGAAGTATTTAAATGTACTAACACTTATAATAAGATTCACAAGTATGTATATATATTTTTGTTTAATTATAAGTAGAAAACATAAAGACTAATCCATACATCCATGAGAAAGATACATATCATATATATACTGTTGAAATACAGACTGTGAGTCACTAAATACATCAAGGCTCATAAAAAAGAAGCCTAAGCTTTACAAGCCCTGAAAAATGATATACAGACCCCAAAAAAAAAATATCAAGCCCCAAAAGACGGATAGCCATCAGTGACTATCGACAGTATCAGCCCCTAAGGAGAGAAGGAAGGAACCATGTCAGGATCCTCCTCGGGTTCCTCCTCAAGGTCTTCCTCATCAGAGGAAACCCTCATCGAAGCCACAGAATTACGGGCCGGGGCTCGGGCAGTGGAGAGGAAAAAGTCCTCCTGTGGAGTGTAATGACAATCACCCCATATGTCCCTAATGGGCATGTAAAACTCTAAATGTAATCTGACACTGCAGGTGTAGATGGGTGGATCATAACGCCCCCAAGCCAACGATACCGTCACGTCCCCCACGTAGACACAGCGATCTGAAATGTAGTTAATGTGCCAACAGTCTGGACCTCCAAGAAAGGCCAGACACACATAACCCAAAAATCCTCGTGGATGTGCCGCTATGATCCAAGAGCAAGTGCTAGCTGAAGTCGGGCCAAAAGTCGGGAAACTCGTGGACTTCACCCCCTTCACTGACGTCGTCGATGGAACATAAATATAGACAGAGTGGCAGAAAATATAGAAAAGAGGTAAGACATCCTACATTCATTACCTATGATGGTAGTAAAGAAACAAAATGGTGCATAACGCCCACATAACATTTCAGAAATGGTAAATAGCATTAAAACATATAATAAACAATTTAGCATATCCAGGCAGTTACAGCAGTAATGAAACAACAGATTAAATTCCCATATGAACAAATAACTATCAAATGGTATGGCAACTCACTATGCACATGCACATGGTACCAAAAACCTACTCCATGGAGCTAGACACAAAACATTCGGAGAGAATAATCAAGAGATATGTCTATATCGCGGCTGCCGAGGCCTTCAAGTGCTAAAATTCTCAATTTATCTAAGTGCACATCATGGTATTGTACAAGACATTCTACACAAATCTCGATATAGGACAGATTCTTAGTCCGAATCGTCGGTACGTTTGCATCGGTTTGCCCCATGGACAGAAAAGCTACCAACTATCCATTGCGAGGTGCCCGCACCTCGACGCCCCCAAGGTCAACAAGTGACCTACACTTGTCTATTCGTACCCGGACAAAGGTGTGATTCAACTCCTAGGCAACTTGGCCTTAACAATAGTTCAATGGACATTTTCAATGCATGTTCCAATCATGCTTATCATGACAAACTATGTCAATCATGGTTCAAATGCATGTAGATTCAATACATACATGTATATTCATATACGGATCTCAATTCATATCATATCATGTCATATCATTTATCAATAAGGTTTGATCCCATTCACGGATCCACATCAAGCCAATAACAAACTTTAAGGGTAAACACAATCCCATCCATAGTTATGATAAAAGTTAAACCTTAGGATCATTATGTTTCTCACAACCTCACCCAGACTCATATTCTTTCTTTAATCCAAAATTGTTCTATACCATAAGGTAAACTATCATTCTTGGTTCTTTCCATTTTATGAATCCCTAATCAACTTCTAATCAATTAATTGATCATGTTTAATAAGTTTATCTTAGTACTAAAGCCTCATAATGAGGGCCCAAGGAGACCGGGAGCCTCCAAGGGGCTAGAAAAGCCTAAAATCCTTCATTCTCCAAATTACATGGCCTGAGGAAGGATGCACGGCCACGATTTCATGGCCTGGCCAAAATACGCCATGCCACAATGCATGGCCTAGGCCGTGCATGCCTCTAGAATTTCTATTCTGGCACGGTCGTGCACGATCACACGGCCTAAGCCGTGTACTCCTCTGTAAACACAGAAAACCACCAGAAAGCAATCCAACATTCATACAATCCAATATCCATCATCATACATCTAAATCCTACCATTCAAACAATCAAAATACAACCAAAATAACTCAAACAAATGGGTATCCCATAAATGGGTTTCACCCCATCAACATAACAAAGAGTTTCTCACTACCAAAATGGGTTGAAGAGAATAATTGTCCTCTTACCTTAGTGAAGAACAAAGAAAGCAAGCTCCTTTTGTCCTTGGAATTTTGTGCTTCACCACCTCAAAATCCTTGGGTGTTCAAATCCATAAAAATCAAAATCAAAGAGTGGAAATGGTATCCATAGTCACCAAAGTGACAATGGACCACGAAAATGAGGTGAAAAAGAGAAGAAAGTTGAGAGCTTTACCTTAAAGCTTCAAGCTTTGGAGTTGGGCTGCAAGAGACAAAAATGGAAAAATCCCACAAAGAAAAAGCTTGGAGATGATGAGGGGAAATAATGATTTAAGTTAGCTTGAGCAAGGAATCTTGAAAGCTCAACAATGGAGTGAGTGTGTGTGTGGGAGAAGAAAGGAAGAGAGGGAGACCTGCGTGAGGGAGAGAGGAGGAGAAACGAGAAAATGAAATATGAATGGGGAAGTAAAATGAAATAACCCCCTTTGGCTTTTCCCTCCCCCAACCGTGCAGCAACTTAGAGAGGAGAGAGAGAGAAGTGGTTGGGAGGAAACTTCCTAGAAGTTTCCCTTGAAGCTTCCTTGAGAAGCTTCGCACGCTTCTCAATAAAGTGAAGTGTGGAGTCACTTAGATGATGTCATAAAAGTAACTAGATAGAAATAATCTACTAGAGTTATTTCTCAGTGGACAAAAATTATAGTTAGCGTAAATAATATTATCTCTCAGATAATTAATTATTCTGTAATTTTATTTATCAGATAAAATCTCGTAAAACGTAAACTTCTTAAACTTTGCTCTGCCTCGGGTTTAGTAAGATCCCAGGTCGACGTTTCCACAGTTCAAAGTTTACCAGCCTCAGGAAAAAACATTTCACTTTCTCGACTTCACTCAGCGCACACGCAAAACGAAAAAATATATTAAAATATTCAATATTTCTAGAAGATTTCATAAAAATTCTCAAAAATCACAAATATTAAAAAATATCTATTCATCACAAAACAAACAATTTTCGGGGTGTTACACTGACACTGCTCAGTGTGCACGAAAAATGAGGAATATATTAAAATATTTGACGTTTCTGGAAAAATCCAGAAAAATTCTCAAAAATTATAAATATGATAAAATGATCATCTATGATGAAACAAATAATTTTCGGGGTGTTACAACTCTCCCCTTCTAAAAAGAAATTTTATCCTCAAAATTTTCATACCTTAGAACAGTTATAGGTGCTGCTCCTTCATCTTGTCTTCTAATTCCCATGTTGCATCTTCAGTCTCTTCATTCCAGATCACTTTCACCAATGTGATTTCTTTTCCTCTAAGTTGCTTTACTCTCCTATCTTCAATATTTACAAGAGGTGCCTCATAAGTTAAGTTCTCTTTCAATTGTACTATGTCCGGTGATATGACATGGTTTGGGTAAAGAATATATTTCCGTAGTTGTGACATATGAAAGACATTGTGAAGATTTGAAAGAAAAGGTGGTAAGACTATCTGGTAAGCTACTGGACCTATCCGGCGAAGAATTTGGTAAGGTCCAAGGAATTTAGGAGTGATTTTTCTAGATTTCAGAACTCGGCCGACCCCAGTCGTTGGTGTGACTTTCAAAAACATATACTCGCCTTCTTCAAACTCAAGAGGCTTCCGCCTTTTGCCCGCATAGCTCTTTTGTCGACTTTAAGTCATCCACATCTTTTCTTGAATCATCTTGACTTTCTCAATCATCTGCTGAATAATATCAGGTCCAACGGTAAGGTGCTCACCGTCTTGGTACCAACACAGAGGTGTTCAGCACCGTCGTCCATACAGAGCTTCATACGGTGCCATCCCTATGCTTGAGTGAAAATTGTTGTTATAGGTGAACTCTACCAATGTTAGAACTTCATCCCAACTCCCAGTCTGTTCTATAGCACAAGCCTTGAGCAAATCCTCTAACGATTGGATCGTCCTTTCCGATTGGCCATCAGTTTGTGGATGGTAAGCAGAACTCAATCGTAACTTTGTTCCTAACACTTCTTGCAAACTTTTCCAAAACTTGGAAGTAAACCTTGAATCTCTGTCAGAAACAATACTGATAGGTACACCATGTAGTCTAATAATCTCACCGATGTACAGCTGAGTCAACCTTTCCATGTTGTATCTTATATTGATCGGTAGAAAGTGTCCTGACTTCGTAAGTCGATCAACGATTACCCATATCGAGTCATAACCTTTCCTGGTCTTCGGTAATCCAACCATAAAATCCATCGCAATGCTATCCCATTTCCATTCGGGAATAGACAGAGGTTGCAACAATCCTGATGGTCTTTGATGTTCCACCTTTGCTTTCTGGCAAACCAGACAAGAAGACACACATCTAGTAATATTGCTCTTCATTCCATGCCACCAAAATAACTTCTTTAGATCTTGGTACATTTTAGTTATTCCCAGATGCATATTTAGCTTACTCGTGTGGGCATGTTCGAGAATATACACTCTGAGTTCTTGATCCCTGGGTATACAAACCCTACCTCGGAATCTTAGAATCCCATCTGTTCCTTCCTCAAATGTTGTCGCATTGCCCTGCTTCATTAGTTCTCTTTCTTCTTGTAAGAACTTATTAATTTTATGCTTTTCCCGGATATCTTCCATTAATTCGCTTGAGATAGTAACCATGTTTATACGAATTTTTCTTTGTTCTATTCCACGAAAGACCATACATCCTTGAACTGCTCTATCAGATCTTTTTCCTTAATCATCATGGCTGATATACTGAGCATCTTCCTACTCAATGCATCTGCCACGACGTTTGCCTTTCCAGGGTGATACAGAAGTCAGAAATCATAATCCTTCAAGAACTCCAACCATCTACGTTGTCTTATATTCAACTCCTTTTGATCATATAAATACTTCAAGCTCTTGTGGTCACTGAAGATGTTGAAAGTCACTCCATACAGGAAGTGTCTCCATATCTTCAATGCAAAAACCACAGTTGCTAACTCCAAGTCATGCGTTGGATAGTTCTTCTCATGCACTCGCAACTGTCTCGAAGTATAAGCCACTACTTTTCCATTATGCATAAGAACAGCTGCCAATCCTTGATGTGAAGCATCATAATACACTTCGAATTGTTCATTAGGATCAGGAAGAACTAACACTGGTGAAGTAGTTAGTCGTCTCTTCAATTCTTAGAAACCTTCTTTGCAAGCATCTGTCCACTCAAAAACTTGGTTCTTTCTTGTGAGTTGAGTGAGAGGTCCTGCAATTTTAGAGAATCTTTCAATGAACCTCCGATAGTATCCAGCCAAACCCACAAAGCTTTGAATTTCTATCATTGTCTTCAGTCGTTCCCATTATAGAACTGCTTCCACCTTTGATGGATCCACTGCAATCCCTTCCTTCAAGTTCACATGGCCCAAAAACTTGACTTCGTCCAGCCAAAATTCACATTTTAACAATTTAGCATATAGCTTCTTCTCCTTCAGAATCTAGAGAACTATACTGAGGTGTTCAACATGATCCTCCTGATTTTGAAAATAGATCAAGATGTCATTAATGAAGACAACAATGAATCGGTCCAAGTAAGGATGAAAGATTCGGTTCATGTAGTCCATAAAGATAGTAGGTGCATTCGTCACACAAAACGGCATCACAAGATATTTGTAATGACTGTATCGGGTATGAAAAGCTGTCTTGGGTATATCCTCCGCCTTTACTCGAATCTGATGATAACCTGATCACAGATCGATCTTAGAGAACACTGTTGCTCCCTTTAGTTAATCCATTAAGTCATCTATCCTCGGAAGCGGATACTTGTTCTTAATTGTGACCTTGTTTAGCTGGTGATAATCCACACATAATCGCAAAGTACCATCCTTCTTTCAGACTAACAACACTGGTGCTCCCTAGGGTGACACATTGGGTCTAATGAACTGCTTTTCCAAAAGCTCTGCCAACTCCGATAGTGACATTCTGTAAAGTGCTATAGATACTGGACCAGATCCAGGTACCAGATTAATCGCGAACTCTATCTCCCGCTCTGGCGGTAGACCAGGTACATTATCAAGAAAGACTTTAGGAAACTCATTAACCACTGGGATTGCATTAACATCAGCCTCGCTCTCGACCTTCAAGGAAGACAATAGCATGTATCCTTGAGCTTCTTCTTTCAAGAAAGCTTAAACTTGGTTTGCCGTAAAAATTCTAGAATCCTCATCTATGGGAAAAACTATGGTTTTACTAGAACAATCCAACAAGATATAGTTGGAAGACAACTAATCCATTCCTAAAATCACATCTAACTGAGAAAGAGGTAAACAGATCAAATCAATAGAAAAGATTTGACTTTCAACGACTAAAAGACAATTCAAGCAAACTTTGGTGGTAACAACGGGTTTATCAGTGGGAGTAGACACAGTTAAGTCAAAAAGTAAAGATGACACAGATAAACTAAGTCGTCACACACAGTCATATGAAATGAAAGAGTGGGTTGCCCCAGAGTCATACAGTATAGTCAAAAGATTACCTCCTATAGTGCCCTCTCCTTGTATAAGATCTTCAGATTCGGAGGCTTCAGCTCCGCTCATGGTATAGACTCTACCTCTTGCTTGTGGCTTTGCAGCTCGTGTAGCATTGACTGAAGGCTCAGCCTTAGCTTGATTGCAGTCTCTAGAGACATGTCCAGGCTTTCCACATCGATAGAAGATAATTCTCTTGATAGAATAATCCCTTGTTAGGTTATCCTTCCTGCACTTCATACACCTTGGCAAAGATGCCACATTCGGTCCGGTTCGGTTCCCACTAGAACCTCCACTGGGACCTCCACTTGATGCCTGTTGCTGATTTCCCGATGGTCAGGAATAAGGCTTTTTTTGAAAGTGATTCACGTTGTTCCCGCTTCCTCTTTAGAACTTGGTAGGTCCAAATTTTCAGTTTCTTGTGTCTCGAGCTTGATCTAGAGCTTCCACTTGGCAACACGTATCTAGCAGCTCTGAAAATTGGTTGATTTTCAAGGTGATAACTGCTCTCTTCACCTCATGCCTCAGTCCTTCTTCAAATTTGCAACACTTCCACACCTCGTTTGGCTGGTGCTGGAAATACGTTGAAAACTTGGATAAGCTTTCGAACTTTGCGGCGTATTCACTAACGGATAAGATTCCCTGTCTTAGGCTGAGGAACTCCATTTCCTTCTCATGTTTGGTGCTTACAATGAAATATTTATCCAAGAACTTATTCTTGAATACCTTCCAATTGATGGCGCAACCTTCAGCTTCTAGCACTCTCTGTGCTCCATTCCACCAGTCTTCAGTGTCACCAATTAGCATAAAAGCGGCGTAAGTCACTTTCTTGTCGTTGGCACAGTTCATGCCTTGGAAGATTTTCTCTAGCTCCTTGATCCATAAACTAGCCTTTTCTGGATCAAATTCTCCTTTGAATTGAGGAGGATTGTGGCAATGAAACTCTGCCAAATTTTGTGCATCAGCAGTAGCTTCGAGTTGTTGAGCAGGTCTTTCTTACTGTTGAGCAGCTCTTTCCATTTGTTGCGCGATAACTTCGGCCATTCGTTACATAGCCTCAATTGCTGCTGCCACATCTCTGCCTCGTGCCATTTTGTTCTTTCAAGTGATACTAACTGAAATGAACACAAAAAGATAGAAAGACGTATCCCTTCAGAATACCAATCACAGAGAATCACACAGCACAAACAAGACAGACCAAACCACAAAGACCCAAAGAAAACATAAATCGAGGCTCTGATACTAACCTAACGTAACACCCCTTTTTGGGAGGGAACGTCACATTATTAAATACAATGCGGAAAAAGAAAACATAAATTAAGACCTAGTTCATTATACCATAATTAAACTTATTTGATTATAGTGGAGTAAATAAAATGGTGAATATATATATATATATATATATATATATATATTTCTTTAAATATATGTATATATATTTATACTCAACAACTTTGTTCATCAATGAAGTATTCAAACGTACTAACACTTATAATAAGATTCACAAATATATATATATATTTTTGTTTAATTATAAGCGGAAAACATAAAGACTAATCCATACATCCATGCAAAAGATACATCATATATATATACTGTTTAAATACAGACTATGAGTCACTAAATACATCAAGGCTCATCAAAAAGAAGCCTAAGCTTTACAAGCCCCCAAAAATGATATACAGACCCCCAAAAAAAATATCAAGCTCCAAAAGATGGATAGCCATCAGTCACTATCGACAGTATCAGCCCCTAAGGAGAGAAGGAAGGAACCGTGTTAGGATCCTCCTCGGGTTCCTCCTCAGGGTCTTCCTCATCAGAGGAAACCCTCATCGAAGCCACCAAATTACGGGCCGGGACTTGGGCAGTGGAGAGGAAAGAGTCCTCCTGTGGAGTGTAATGACGATCACCCCACATGTCCCTAATAGGCATGTAAAACTCTAAATGTAATCTGACACTATAGGTGTAGATGGGCGGATCATAACACCCCCAAGCCAGTGATATTCTCATGCCCCCCACGTAGATATAGCGATCTGAACTGTAGTTAATATGCCAGCAGTCTGGACCTCCAAGAAAGGCCAGACACATATAACCCAAAAATCCTCGTGGACGTGCCGCCATGATCCAAGAGCGAGTGCTAGCTGAAGTCAGGTCAAAAGCCAGGAAACTCGTGGACATCGCCCCCTTCACTAACGTCGTCAATGGAACATAAATATAGACAGAGTGGCAGAAAATATAAAAAAGAGGTAAGACATCCTACATTCATTACCTATGATGGTAGTAAAGAAACAAAATGGCCCATAATGCCCACATAACATTTCAGAAATGGTAAATAGCATTAAAACATATAATAATCAATTTAGCATATCCAGGCAGTTATAGCAGTAATGAAACAACAGATTAAATTCCCATATGAACAACTAACTATCAAATGGTATGGCAACACACTATGCACATGCACATGGTACCAAAAACCTACTCCATGGAGTTAGACACAAAACATTCGAAGAGAATGATCAACGGATATGTCTGTATCGCGGCTGCCGAGGCCTTCAAGTGCTAAAATTCTCAATTTATCCAAGTGCACATCACGACATTGTACAAGACATTCTACATAGATCTTGATATAGGACAATGTCTCGATCTGGATCGTCAGTGCATTTGCATCGGTCTACCCCACAAACAGAAGAGCTACTAATTGTCCATTGCGAGGTACCCGCACCCCGACGCCCCCAAGGTCAACAAGTGACCTACACTTGTCTATTCGCACCTGCACAAAGGTGTCATTCAACTCCTTGGCAACTTGGCCTTAACAATAGTCCAACGAACATTTTTAATGCATGTTCCAATCATGCTTATCATGACAAACTATGTCAATCATGGTTCAAATGCATGTAGATTCAATACATACATGTATATTCATATACGGATCTCAATTCATATCATATCATGTCATATCATTTATCAACAAGGTTTGATCCCATTCACAGATCCACATCAAGCCAATAACAAACTTTAAGGGTAAACACAAGCCCATCCATAGTTATAATAAAAGTTAAACCTTAGGTTCATTATGTTTCTCACAACCTCACCCACACCCATATTCTTTCTTTAATCCAAAATTGTTCTAAACTATAAGGCAAACTATCATTCTTGGTTCTTTCCATTTTATGAATCCCTAATTAACTTCTAATCAATCAATTAATCATGTTTGATAAGTTTATCTTAGTACTAAAGCCTCATAATGAGGGCCCAAGGAGACCGGGAGCCTCCAAGGGGCTAGAAAAGCCAAAAATCCATCATTCTCCAAATTACACTGCCTGAGGAAGGACGAATGGCCATGATTTCATGGCCTGGCCAAAATACACGGCCGTGCCATAATGCACGGCCTAGGCCATGCATGCCTATGGAATTTCTATTCAGGCACGCTGGAGTACACGGCCGTGCACGATCACACGGCCTAGGCCGTGTACTCCTCTGTAAATGTAGAAAATCACCAGAAATCAATCCAACCTTCATACAATCCAATATCCATCATCATACATCTAAATCCTACCATTCAAATAATACGAAATACAACCAAAATAACTCAAACAAATGGGTATCCCATAAATGGGTTTCACCCCATCAACACAACAAAGAGTTTCTCACTTCCAAAATTGGTTGAAGAGAATAATCTTCCTCTTACCTTAGTGAAGAACAAAGAAAGCAAGCTCCTTTTGTCCTTAGAATTTCGTGCTTCACCACCTCAAAATCCTTGGGTGTTCAAATCCATAAAAATCAAAATCAAAGAGTGGAAATGGTATCTATAGTCACCAAAGTGACCATGGACCACGAAAATGAGGTGAAAAAGGGAAGAAAGTTGAGAGCTTTACCTTAAAACTTCAAGCTTTGGAGTTGGGCTGTAGGGGACGAAAATGGAAGAATCCCACAAAGAAAAAGCTTGGAGATGATGAGGGGAAACAATGGTTTAAGTTAGCTTGAGCAAAGAAGCTTCAAAGCTCAACAATGGAGTGGGTGTGTGTGTGGGAGAAGAGAGGAAGAGAGGGAGACCTGCGTGAGGGAGAGAGGAGGAGAAATGAGAGAATGAAATGTGAATGGGGAATTAAAATGAAATAACCCCCTTTGGCTTTTCCCTCCCCCAACCGTGCAGCAACTTAGAGAGGAGAGAGAGAGAAGTGGTTGGGATGAAACTTCCTAGAAGTTTCCCTTAAAGCTTCCTTGAGAAGCTTCGCATGCTTCTCAATAAAGTGAAGTGTGGGGTCACTTATATGATGTCATAAAAGTAACTAGATAGAAATAATCTACTAGAGCTATTTCTCAGTGGACAAAAATTACAGTTAGCGTAAATAATATTTTATTGTCTCTCAGATAATTATTCTGCGATTTTATTTATCAGATAAAATCTCGTAAAATGTAAACCTCATAAACTTGGTCAGCCTCGAATTTAATAAGATCCCCTTTCTACGTTTCCATAGTTCAAAGTTTACCAGCCTCAGGAAAAATATTTTGCTTTCCCAGCTCCGCTCAATGCACACGCAAAACGAGAAATATATTAAAATGTTCAACGTTTTCAGAAAATTTCACAAAAATTTTCAAAAATCACAAATATTAGAAAATGTCTATTCATTAAAAAATAAATAATTTTTGGGGTGTTACACTGATACTGCTCAGTGTGCATGCAAAATGAGGAATATATTAAAATATTTGACATTTTCGAAAAAATTCAAAAAAATTTCTAAAAATCATAAATATTATAAAATGATCATTTATGATGAAATAAATAATTTTTGGGGTGTTACAAAGGATGCCTTCTTCCTTTCAAAGCAGTGCTTCCTCCTTTCGTCAATGGCCTTAGAAGTGCCTCCAAAAGTATTTTAAGCTTGATAAGGACTTAGTTGCTCTGGAAGTGCCTTGGCGTAAGAGATCTCGCTAAACCATGCTGGTTTTAGTCAATCAACAGATGAAGGACTAATTTGTCAAGGAGCATGGATCATAGGAGGATCTTTATCTGTTTCACAAAATGAGTTTTCGAAAGGTCAACATCAACATTGCGTGATGGTGGGGGTCTTTTGAAGTTCTTTTAAAGTTTTATATGTAGTTATATTGTGGTTCCTTTAATTATCCACTAACGCAAACACTTGTAAATGGGTTCAAGCATTTATTGTGTCAATCTTGTCTACAACAAATCAAGATCTCCATTTTATAAGGAGGGCTAATAATGCCAACACTTGTAAACAGATTCAAGCATTCATTGTGCCTGTAACATTCCAAAAATTATTTATTTCATTATAAATAATTATTTTATAATATTTATGATTTTTGGGAATTTTTTTGGATTTTTTTGGAAATGATGAATATTTTAATATATTTCTCATTTTGCATACACACTGAACGGAGCCGAGAAAGCGAAATGTTTTGTGAATGCTTATGTCTCTAAGGCATGTCAAAAAGTTTTTGATGATAACAAAAGCAAAAGTGAAGATCAAGCGCAAAAGGAAAAATCAAGATCAAAGAAAGAAGACAGAAGGTTTATTTAGTTATAAGACCTAGGATATGAATGTTAAATGCTCTCAAAGATTTCTCAAATGGTTTTTCAATATATGATTTCAAAATAAATGGGAAATTTCAAAGTTAAACATGGCTTTCAATAAAACTTGAGTTTCAACTTTAAATCTAACACTCTTAAAAGGATTTATGTTTAAACAAGTATCTTGAGGTGTTGGAAATGACTTACAAGCGTTATTGGACTTGAAAAATGTGTTCAAAGGCCAATGTAATCGATTACATAATGTTTGTAATCGATTACACAGCAAACAGAAAGCATGTAATCGATTACATGAACAATGTAATCGATTACAAGTAAGTCAGAGGACATGTAATCGATTACACAATATATGTAATCGATTACACAAAGCCCAGAAAGGCAAAGAACACGCTCGACGAATCATGTAATCGATTACATGGATATTGTAATCGATTACAAACAAAGTTAGAAGCCATGTAATCGATTACATGGGAAATGTAATCGATTACACAAAACCAGAAACTCAAAGAACACGTTCGACGAAGTCATGTAATCGATTACCTGGATTATGTAATCGATTACACAGCAAGTCAGAAGTCATGTAATCGATTACATGGGCATTGTAATCGATTACAAGCAAAGTCAGAAGCCATGTAATCGATTACACCAATAATGTAATCGATTACACAGAGCCCGTGAAAGTTCATAAAACGTTGGAACAACAATGTAATCGATTACCTGATCTGTGTAATCGATTACACAAACTCTGACAGCGTCCAACGGCTATATTAAATGCATTAAATGCATGCCCAACTACCTCCAACGGCTCCATTTATTGAGAAACTTATAAATACCAAAGTTGGGTCTTTATTTGGTGTTGACCTTGAATCAAAAACTGATCATCATACTTCAAAACGTGAATCAATCCTTAAATTCATTTCTTGCTCTGTTTTCTGATTAAAAACGTGAAAAATCCTTGAGAGCATATTAGAGCTTCAATTTGTAAACACTTGCTCTAGAGAGAGCTTCTTCTATTTCAATCTTATACATTCTGATTAGTGAGGGTGAGGTATCCCTCAAGTATTGTAAGGGTGAGGTTTCCCTTGGAAAATAGAGGCTCAAGCTTTTGGGTGAGGTATCCCATATTGTTGAGTGCTCAAGGTTGTAGTGGTTTTTCAAGCACCCATTGAAGCTTGAAGATATAGTGGAAAATCTCAAGTTGTTGCTTGGGGATTGGACGTAGATCACAAGTGGAGTGGTGATTGAACCAGGATAAACGACTGTGTTTGTTTCTCTAAACCCTCCTCTGCTTATCTTTGTGCACTGTTTCATTGTTTTAATTGGATATTGTCTCCTTGGCTATTACGTTTATAAGTAAAAGTGTTTAACTCATCTATTCAATTATCTCTAATCATTCAATAGCTTCAACGAAAATTGATTGTCAAACGATTTGTGAAAGATTTGTGAACTTATTTTTAACTACTCAATTCACCCCCCTCTTGAGTATTGAGGCCACTTGGTAACAAGTGGTATCAGAGCTAGACTCTTGTATAAAGAGCTTAGCAGCTTCAAGAGAAGTGATGGCTTCAAATGGTTTTTCAAATGAAGGTTCTTCTATAAATAGACCTCCTTATTTCAATGGGGATGGTTATGCCTATTGGAAAGAAAGAATGAAAATTTTTATTGAAGCTATTGACTTAGATGTGTGGGACGCAGTTGAAAATGGTGCTTTTGTCCCTACACAAACTAAGGATGGTGTGACAATTAATACACCTAGAAGTGATTGGACCGATGATGATAAAAAGAAGGTTCAATATAATTTGATGTGACCAAGAACATCATCACCACATCTTTGGGGTATGATGAATTCTTTAGGGTGTCAAATTGTAAGACCGCAAAAGAAATGTGGGATACCCTACAAGTAACTCATGAAGGTACTAGTGAGGTAAAAAGATCTCGAATAAACACTCTTACTCATGAATATGAATTGTTTAGAATGAATCAAGGTGAGAGTATTCAAGATATGCAAAAGAGATTTACTCATATTGTTAATCATCTCATCTCATTGGGAAAGACATTTCCTAATGAGGATCTTATTAACAAAGTCTTGAGATGTCTAAGCAGGAATTGGCAACCCAAGGTAACGGCGATTGCGGAATCAAGAGATTTATCAACCATGTCTCTAGCCACCTTATTCGGAAAACTTCAAGAGCATGAGCTGGAACTAAATAGGCTCAATCAAAATGAAGAACATGACAAAAAGAAGAAGGGAATTGCACTCAAGGCCACCTCTTCCATACTTGAAGATGATGATGAAGATGGTGAAGAGGATGGTGAAAATATTGAGCTAAGTGAGGAGAATCTTAGTCTCCTTGTGAGAAAATTCGGAAGATTCTTGAAGAAAAAGGGATTTCAAAGAAGACCACCGTTTCCTCAAAAGAAAGCATATCACAAAGGAGAAGGATCCTCCACTCCTCCAAAATGCTATGAATGCGGAAAACCGGGGCACATGAAAATGGAGTGTCCTATATATCTCAAGAAGACGGAGAAGTTTGAGAAAAGACCCTCCAAGGAAAAGAAAGGAAGAAGAGCCTATATAGCTTGGGAGGACAATGACTTAAGCTCTTCCGACGATTCAGAAAATGAAGAAGCCCATCTTTGCCTCATGGCTCAAGGAGAAGAAAGTGGAGAAAGTGACACCGAGGTAACCTCTTCTAACCTAGAACCTCCACCTTCTTATGATGAATTGCAAGATGCCTTTCAAGAATTGCATGATGAATCTTTGAGGATCACAAAAATGATTTTGTCTTCCAATAAAACAATCTCCCTATTGACAAAGAAAGTTTCTACTTTAACCAAGGAGATAAATGAACTTAAAATTGAAAATGAGACTTTAGGACTCATAGATGCTAATTCATCATGCATGATTTGTTCCTCACATGATAATGCATCCATATCATTACCTTGTTTATCATGCAAAGCCTTTGAAAAAGAAATTGAAGACTTGAACAACACTCTTGCGAAATTCACTTTTGGAAGAGACAACTTGAATGTGTTGTTAGGGAGACAAAAATGTGTTTTCCAAAAAGCCGGTTTGGGATTTAATCCAAACAACCATCAAAAGTCTTATAAGAACTTCTTTGTTTCCTCAAAAACTTCAAGTAGCCCCTTTGTTAAATGTTTTCATTGTGGTAGGAAAGGGCATAGTGCATCCACTTGCAATGTTAGAAAGAACATAAACACCAAGGTTGGAATCAAAAGGGTTTGGGTCCCTAAAGGCACCATACCTAATTCTAACACACAAGGACCCAAAACAATTTGGGTACCAAAAGTTAAATCTTAAATGTGTATTGTAGGTGTGCTTGAAGACCAAGAGCTCAAGTTGGTATCTTGATAGTGGTTGCTCCAAGCACATGACCGGTGATGGCTCTAAGTTCTCCTCCCTTACACACAAGAAACATGGTCATGTCACATATGGTGACAACAACAAAGGGAAGATTCTTGGAATTGGCAAAGTTGGTAAGATCCCTTCATCATCTATTGATAATGTTTTACTTGTTGAAGGACTTAAACATAATTTGCTTAGTATTAGTCAATTGTGTGATAAAGGCAATAGAGTTATATTTGATTCCTCTTGTTGTATAATTGAGGGAAAGGATGATAAGCAAGTTAAGTTTGTTGGTCATAGGGTCAATAACATATATATGATTAGTCTTGATGATATTTCCTCAAATGATGCTAAATGCTTTATGAGTAGAGAAAATGATTCATGGTTATGGCATAGAAGAATTGCTCACATTCACATGGATCACTTAAACAAATTGGTCTCTAAAGAACTAGTAATTGGTCTTCCAAAGCTCAAATTTGAAAAAGACAAACTTTGTGATGCATGTCAAAAGGGAAAACAAGTAAAGGTCTCTTTCAAAGCTAAAAACATAGTTTCAACTTCTAGACCTTTACAACTCTTGCACATGGATCTTTTTGGACCCTCTAGAACTATGAGCTTTGGTGAGAATTACTATGCGTTAGTGATTGTGGATGATTTTTCTAGGTTTACATGGACATTATTCTTGGCTCACAAAAATGATGCTTTTCAATCATTTAGAAAACTTGCCAAAGTTATCCAAAATGAAAAAGGTTTTTGTATTGCATCCATAAGAAGTGATCATGGTGGTGAATTTGAAAATCATGAATTTGAAACTTTTTGTGATGAACATGGCATTGAGCATAATTTTTCTGCCCCTAGAACACCACAACAAAATGGTGTTGTAGAAAGGAAAAATCGATCTTTAGAAGAAATGGCAAGAACTATGCTCAATGAGGCCAATCTTCCTAAGTACTTTTGGGCGGATGCGGTTAACACCGCTTGTTATGTTATGAATAGAGCCCTAATAAGCCAATTTTAAAGAAAACCCCATATGAATTGTACAAAGGAAGGAAACCTAATGTGTCACATTTTCATATTTTTGGATGTAAATGCTTTGTTTTGAATAATGGAAAGGATAACTTGGGGAAGTTTGATGCAAAATCTGATGAGGGAATATTCATTGGTTATTCTATTCATAGCAAGGCCTTTAGAGTCTATAATAAACGAACTATGACCATAGAAGAGTCCATACATGTTGCATTTGATGAAACTAACCCAAATGAGTCGAGAAAGGAGCTTGTTGATGATGTTGCAGAAATCTTAGAGAAGACGCACTTGGAAAATCAAGAGAAAGAGCCCAAGAAGGAAGAAAAGAGACTCATTGATCATACTTGGCAAGAAGATTCAGAAATCTTAGATCTACCCAAGGAATGGAGGACTTCAAGATATCATCCTCTCGACAAAGTGATAGGTGATGTATCAAAAGGGGTAATCACTCGAAACTCACTTAGAGATGCATGTAATCATCTAGCCTTTGTCTCTCAAGTTGAACCTAAAGACATAAATGAGGCCATTAATGATGAGCATTGGATCTTGGCCATGCAAGAAGAACTAAACCAATTTGAGAGGAATCAAGTTTGGGAATTAGTTCCAAGGCCCAATGATCATCCTATAATTGGCACCAAAAGGGTCTTTAGGAACAAACTCGATGAAACGGGCCTAATAATAAGAAATAAAGCTAGGCTTGTAGCTAAAGGATATAATCAAGAAGAAGGCATAGACTATGAAGAAACTTATGCTCCCGTAGCTAGGTTAGAGGCCATTAGAATGCTACTTGCATATGCTTGCATCATGGATTTCAAACTCTATCAAATGGATGTCAAAAGTGCTTTTTTAAATGGTTTTATACAAGAAGAGGTGTATGTAGAACAACCTCCTGGTTTTGAGGACTTTGAAATGCCCAACCATGTTTTTAAATTGAAAAAGGCCTTGTATGGCTTGAAACAAGCTCCTAGAGCTTGGTATGAAAGGTTGAGCAAATTTCTTTTAGAAAAAGGCTTTTCTAGAGGTAAAGTTGACACCACTCTTTTCATAAAACACAAAATGCATGACATTCTTCTAGTTCAAATCTATGTTGATGACATTATATTTGGAGCTACTAACAACTCTCTTTGTAAAGAATTTTCAAATATTATGCAAAGTGAGTTTGAGATGTCCATGATGGGTGAGCTCAACTTCTTCCTTGGTCTACAAATCAAGCAAACAAGAGAAGGAACATTTATAAGCCAATCCAAGTATTGCAAGGAGCTGCTCAAGAAGTTTGGAATGGACAATGCCAAGCATATGGCTACTCCTATGGGCACCTCTTGCTATTTGGACAAGGATGAAAGAGGTAAATCAAGTAGAAATTACAAAATATAGAGGTATGATTGGCTCACTCCTTTATCTCACTTTGCAAGTAGGCGATATAATGTTTAGTGTATGCATGTGTGCTAGATATCAAGCTAATCCTAAGGAATCACACCTAAGTGTGTTAAGAGAATAATGAAATATCTAATAGGCACATCACAAATGGGTTTATGGTACCCTAAGGGTGCCTCATGTAGTCTTATTGGGTACTCGATTCTAATTTTCTTTGGATGCAAAATGGATCGAAAGAGCACTAGTGGGACATGCCACTTGCTTGAAGCTCACTAGTTTCTTGGCACAAAGAAGAAACAAAATAGTGTGGCATTGTCCACAGTGAATGAATATGTTGCGGTGGGAGTTCTTTGTGCTCAAGTCCTTTGGATGAAACAACAACTCTTGGACTATGGTCTTGAGCTTGATCACATTCCCATAAAATGTGATAATACTAGTGCAATTAACTTGTCAAAAAATCCCATTTTGCATTCTAGAACTAAGCATATTGAAATAAGACATCATTTCATTAGAGATCATGTTCAAAGGGGTGATTGCATACTTGAATTTGTTGAAACAACTAAGCAACTAGCTGATATTTTCACCAAACCCCTAGCAAAAGAAGCATTTTTCTACATTAGAAATGAACTGGGTATATTGGATCAATCATGCATAAATTAGATATTTGCTTGCATAATCCTAAAACAAATGCCTAAGCTTGAGTTTTTCGCATAATTATGCCACATTCTTTGCACAATCTACGAATTTTCATTATATATTTGAATCCCATACTAACTTGAGCGTCGGAGGTTTCCCCTAAGTTGTTTTGCAGGTGCTCCCTCGTGACCAAGACTCCCAAGCAGTTAATATCCTCAACAAAAATGGTGAAACTCTTGGTAAAAATGGTAATTTCAATCAATTATATGAATTGAATCATAACATGATTTGATTATATGTTTAAATGATGATTTGAATTGATTTAAGTTGCTTTAAAACTGATTTGGATGGATTAAAATTGATTATATCTTTGTTTGGAACGCATAAAAAACCGAGTTAAAAGTCTTTGTAATCGATTACAATGCCTTTGTAATCGATTACACAGTGTTCATCATTTAATGTAATCGATTACACACATTTTGTAATCGATTACAACCAACTCAGAACTCAGGTAATCGATTACATCAACTATGTAATCGATTACAAGGTTCCTAGAAAGCATGTAATCGATTACATCAAAAATGTAATCGATTACATATCCACCAGAATGCATGTAATCGATTACACACTCAATGTAATCGATTACACAGGTTTTTAAAAGGTTTCGACGCGTAGAGCTCATTTCTTTTTGGAACCTGTTCATCTTCTTCGTTCTCTCCTTCGCTCCCACGCACCTCAAATCTCAAAACTCTCTCTTCTCACTCAAATCTCCATCAAAACCCGTCATTTCACCTCTCTCAATCTCGGAAAACCCTCTCCACATAGCCCATCGTTCAAAATCCCCTCACATCCCTCATCCAAATCTCCCCATCTTCTCTCACGAACCCCATCTCCATTTCTCTCGCCCTAATCTCGTCCCTCTCTCATCCCCAATCATTAATCATTCATCCCTTGCTTCTCCTTCTCATCAATAGTGAATCCTCTCATCGCTCGAAGCGCCCAAGAACAGGGACTGCTTTGTTGGAGGGTCCTCCGGTGGCTCTTCACGTAATATATCCGGCCCGGACCTCACGAGGCACTTCTCCACCTTGTGAAGAAAGCCGAGTTATTAGGAAGAACTTCCGGCTTCGCAAAATCATCTCTCCCAGGTATCTCCCCATCACCTTCTGCGAGAGTGAACCTTTAGAGAGCTTTAGGACAATAGAAAACTTAGGCTTCTTTGGGATTCCTGAGCATAGAGAAGGCCATCTACCCTAACCTTGTCCGAGTCTTTTATGCTAACCTGAAGGTTGAGGATAATTGCATAATTTCTGAAGTGAAAAAGCAACAAATCAGGTTAACAATGGCAGAGTGGTATAGGCTTACCAAGCTCACTCCTGATGGAGCTCAGTTCTGTGGAAATGCCAAAGTCTGGGGGCATGAATTTGAGCATAAGGCTGCTTTTCTCTCTTTGATTAGGACTGGCTACCACCTCCCCAGTGATCCTAAACGCAGAATAATGGCCACTGGCCTCACTATGGAAAATAGGGTTCTCCACTACCTCTTGGTTCGTGGATTGATTCCCAGAGGAGGGAATTACTCCTAAGTCCTCAAGGATGATGTAGTGGCATTATGGGCAATGACCACAGGGCACCCAATAAACTGGGGTTACTACATTCTAGAGCATATGCTGGACGTCAAGAAAAAGAAGAACTCTGCTCTCCCCTTCGCCATGTTGGTCACCACAATCCTCGAGTACTATCGCATTTCGCTGGCTGAAGAGTCCAAGGACAACAGCTCGAAGGGACCCCAATCAATTGGGTTGCATACTCTGAAGAAGCTTCAGCTCTATAAGGTGGATGATAGGTGGCATTACATTACTCATGGCACGTTTGGTCATATCCATCACGATCCAGATAGTGATGATGAGGAGGCTCAGTACCCTGCCTCTGCTCCCGCTCCAGCTTCTCTTGATCTTGCTCCAAGAAATGCGCAACCTGAGCGCCAACGTAAACACACGCATGGATCATATAGAGCAAAAGATTGACCATCTTGAGCTGAGGATGGACTACTCAGACCAGGAGCTTGCCTCCATTCGCTCTTTCTTGGGTGGACCTCCTGTTCCTCCAAGTGCTGCTGCTGCACCTCCCACATCCTCTCGCCCCTCCGGTTCCCCTATCCTTCGCTGGTCCATCTGGAGTTCCTGGTGATGATGAGGAGCTTCTGGACTCTGACGACGATCTTATGCCCAGCGATGATAACATTGATCTAGGAGACTCTGCTGCGAATCCAGAGGGTGAAGTCTTTTGTGACAGCGAGGACACTGATAGTGATCATGGCCTATTGCCTTGATATTTTTTTCTTGTATTGATGACCACCTTGTACTTATTTTTTTTTTTGACTCTGATTATATAAAATTGGTTTACATTTATGGTTATATTTTGATTATTGCCTACTGGTTATGAATGTTTGGCTGGACTGATTATTAATACATGAACTTGTTTTCACCTTGAATGTTTGGCTTTTGGAATATTGATTGGACTGCTTAATCTTTGTGGCTTTTTTGTTATGGCAAAAATTTGGGAATCATGCAATATAGCTGTCATGCTGTCCTTTTTTTTCTTAAATGCTTATGTCTTTTTGATAATGCCAACGGGGGAGAAAATGAGGAAAAATGAAATGAAATGTAATTAATGGTTGCATGAGAAATTAAAGGTTGCATGAGTACGGGGGAGTTATTGACCTTTTTAAGTTATTAAGCTTTTCATATGCAAAATCTAACCCAACATCATGCATAAACTCCGGGGGCAGCATTGTACCTAAATGACTATTATATACAAATGCAAAAACTCTTTCTTTTTCCTATGATCAGTTTGTCATCATCAAAAAGGGGGAGAATGTGAATGCTTATGTCTCTAAGGCATGTCAAAAGGTTTTTGATGATAACAAAAGCAAAAGAGAAGATCAAGCGCAAAAGGAAAAATCAAGATCAAAGAAAGAAGACAGAAGGTTTATTTAGTTATAAGACCTAGGATATGAATGTTAAATGCTCTCAAAGATTTCTCAAATGGTTTTTCAATATATGATTTCAAAATAAATGGGAAATTTCAAAGTTAAACATGGCTTTCAATAAAACTTGAGTTTCAACTTTAAATCTAACACTCTTAAAAGGATTTATGTTTAAACAAGTATCTTGAGGTGTTGGAAATGACTTACAAGCGTTATTGGACTTGAAAAATGTGTTCAAAGGCCAATGTAATCGATTACATAATGTTTGTAATCGATTAAACAGCAAACAGAAAGCATGTAATCGATTACATGAACAATGTAATCGATTACAAGCAAGTCAGAGGACATGTAATCGATTACACAATATATGTAATCGATTACACAAAGCCCAGAAAGGCAAAGAACACGCTCGACGAGTCATGTAATCGATTACATGGATATTGTAATCGATTACAAACAAAGTCAGAAGCCATGTAATCGATTACATGGGCAATGTAATCGATTTCACAAAACCAGAAACTCAAAGAACACGTTCGACGAAGTCATGTAATCGATTACCTGGATTATGTAATCGATTACACAGCAAGTTAGAAGTCATGTAATCGATTACATGGGCATTATAATCGATTACAAGCAAAGTCAGAAGCCATGTAATCGATTACACCAATAATGTAATCGATTACACAGAGCCCAGAAAGTTCAGAAAACGTTGGAACAATAATGTAATCGATTACGATCGTGTAATCGATTACACAAACTCTGACAGCGTCAACGGCTATATTAAATGCATTAAATGCATGCCCAACTACCTCCAACGGCTCCATTTATTGAGAAACTTATAAATACCAAAGTTGGGTCTTTATTTGGTGTTGACCTTGAATCAAAAACTGATCATCATACTTCAAAACGTGAATCAATCCTTAAATTCATTTCTTGCTCTGTTTTCTGATTAAAAACGTGAAAAATCCTTGAGAGCATATTAGAGCTTCAATTTGTAAACACTTGCTCTAGAGAGAGCTTCTTCTATTTCAATCTTATACATTCTGATTAGTGAGGGTGAGGTATCCCTCAAGTATTGTAAGGGTGAGGTTTCCCTTGGAAAATAGAGGCTCAAGCTTTTGGGTGAGGTATCCCATATTGTTGAGTGCTCAAGGTTGTAGTGGTTTTTCAAGCACCCATTGAAGCTTGAAGATATAGTGGAAAATCTCAAGTTGTTGCTTGGGGACTGGACGTAGATCACAAGTGGAGTGGTGATTGAACCAGGATAAACGACTGTGTTTGTTTCTCTAAACCCTCCTCTGCTTATCTTTGTGCACTGTTTCATTATTTTAATTGGATATTGTCTCCTTGGCTATTACGTTTGTAAGTAAAAGTGTTTAACTCATCTATTCAATCATCTCTAATCATTCAATAGCTTCAACGAAAATTGATTGTCAAACGATTTGCGAAAGATTTGTGAACTTATTTTTAACTACTCAATTCACCCCCCCTCTTGAGTATTGAGGCCACTTGGTAACATGTTTTCCCTGAGGCTGGTAAACCTTGAACTGTCAACGTGTCGATGGGGGATCTTACAAAACCTGAGGTCTGGCATAGTTTGCGAGGTTTGTGTTTTTCAAGATTTTATCTGATAAATAAAATCACTGTATCATACAATCATCTGATGAATAATAAAATATTAATTTCATCAACTGTAACTTTTATTCACTGAGAAAATAATTCTAACAGTGTAATTAATCATCTGTCAGATGTATTTAATTAAGGAGACAAGCTTACTATGCACTTTATTGAGAATTGTGCAAAGCTTCTCAAGGAAGCTTCCTTCCCAACCACTTTTCTCTCTCCTCCCCTTTTGGTGCAGCACGGTTGGCTAAGAGGGATATTTCATTTTCACTTCTCCCATTTTCTCTCATTCACGCTAATCTTTCTCTCTTCCTCTCACTCTCTTCCTGTCTTCTCCATACGGCTACACACCCTCAAACACCATTGATGATTTTCAAGCTTCCTTTGCTCAAGCCAAACTTAACCCATTGTTTCCCCTCATCACCTTCAAGCTTTCTTCCTTGTGGGAGTCCTCTTTGCTCCTCCATTTTCGTCCACCACAGCCCAGCTTCAAGCTTGGAGCTTTAAGGTAAAGCTCTCAACTTTCTTCTCATTTTCTTCCCATTTTCATGTTCCATGGTCACATTGGTGACTATGGATGCCATTTCCACTCGTTGATCTTGATTTTTATGGATTTGAACACCAAGGTTTTGGTGGTGGTGAAGAACGAAATTACTAAGCAAAAAGGAGCATCCTTTCTTTGTGCTTCTCTAAGGTAAGAGGAAGACACTCCTCGTCAACTTCTATTAGCATTTAGAAACCTTTTCTGTGATTGATTGTGAGGAAACCCTATTGAGGGTTATCCTTTGTTTGCATGTTGTTTATGATGTGTTTATGCTATTAGATTGTTTGTTTGAGTATATTGATGTATCTGAATGGATTGGAATGTATAACATGGAAGGAAATGACATCGAATTGGTTCTCGGATGGCCACGATTTTAAGCCCAAAAATTTGAGGATTCTTTGTGAACAATTGTAACAATTGGAATTCATAACAAATCAACTGTACATTATGTAATTAATGAAGAGAAACTTCTCCAATGTAAATATCCATCGAGTTAGAGTATCAATATCCGTCGAGTTAGAATTTCTGACCATTTAATAGAGAAACTTTCCCAATGTCAATATCCATCAAGTTAGAATGTCAATATCCGTCAAGTAGAATTTATGACCATTTAATAGAGAAACTTCCCCAATGTCAATATCCGTTGAGTTAGAATGTCAATATCCGTCGAGTAGAATTTCTGACCATTTAATAGAGAAACTTCCCCAATGTCAATATTCGTCGAGTTAGAATGTCAATATCCGTCGAGTAGAATTTCTGACCATTTAGTAGAGAAACTTCTTCAATGTCAATATCCGTCGAGTTAATGTCAATATCCGTCGAGTAGAATTTCTGACCATTTAGTAGAGAAACTTCTCCAATGTCAATATCCGTCGAATTAGAATTTCTGACCATATAGTACTTTCGTCGGTTCAACACTTTGAAGATTTCTCTAACGTCAACACCCATCCATCGAATTAGGATTTCTGCTGACCTTCTAGTATATTCGACAGTTTTTGATCTCCTTTCGACAGAATCTTCATTCGACAGAAATTGATTTTTAGCCATTCTTGTCAAAATTGTAACTTAGCCATTTCCGTCACCAAATCCCCATTATAGCTGACATCTGCCATCATTCTGTCATGCTATTTTTCGTCGAAAGGTAGCCTCACAATGGTATACTAGACACATTGTCTCTGTCAAATCCAAAAGTATAATTTATTACCTAACACCTAGTGATTAAATTAATGGTAATAGGATGCAAGAATTAGCAAATTGGAAAATTGAATTATACTTTGAGATCCATAAATTTTAAAGAACCAAGAATGGAATTTTCATAAGACTTAGGATAATTTTAATTAGGGTAAGAACATGAGAGTGTGAGACTTTGAGATCTTAGAATAACCTTCTAAGTGTATATGAATAAGCTACCTAAGAGGATTTAATTAATTAAGAGAATTCCTTTAGAGACAAACTTTGTAAGAAAAGCTAAACCTAAACAAGAATTCATAATACACTTTAAAAATGTATTAATTTATTTAATAACAATATTATATTATTGTTGGTCTATGTGAGTGACCAATGATTATGTTGATTCTTGCTTTGGCAAATTATGGCATATTGTGGAATAGTATGTAATAATGATCATACATGATTATGCATAGAGTCTGTATGCATTGTGAATATCCGTTGGACTGTCGTAAGGCCTAGTTGCCTAGGAGTTAAACACACCTTAGTGCGGGTGCGAATAGACAAGTGTAGGTCACTTATTGATCTTGGGAACGTCAGGGTGCGGGTACCTCACAATGGATAGTTGGTAGCTCTCTGTTCATGGGGCAGACCGATGCAAACACACTGACGATCCGGACCGAGACATTGTCCTATATCGCGATCTAGTATAGACTGTCTGTATAATGCCATGATGTGCACGTGGATAAATTGAGAATTAGAGCACTTTGGCCTCGGCAGCCTAGTTGCAGACATGTCGCCTAATCTTTCTCTCCGACCGTTTGTGTCTAGCTCCATGGAGTAGGATTTTGATTATTGTATGCATGTGCATAGTGAGTCCATGCATTATCTAGCATTTATTCGTTATTATATTTTGGAATTGTTGTCTTACAGTTAAATATACATATGATTGCCTGGAACTGCTTATTTGTTTATTTCTGCTATTTAATGCTTATTGTAACGCCCCTCTTCCAAGGGAACGCCACATGGTCAATTACAATGCGGAAATAAAGTTAGGTGAGTTGAGACCCGGTTCGTTTTAATAGGACGCGTATATTCACTAGATTATAGTTGGGTATTTTAATTGACGGTTAGGTTATATATATATATACTTTTTTTTTTCTCTTACTATAATTAGTAACCATGTTGACGAGACATCAATGGGAATAAAAGATCAAACAGAAGTAAAATATGCATAGAAATTGACATCTGCATCATCATATATATATATATAAGTTTATCAAAGCATTTAGTTACAAGCCTGGTACATCAAAAGCAAAGCTATACCTGCCCCCAAAATATTACATACACATCCCCACGGTATCAGAATTTACAGCCCACTACAAACAAAACATCAGGCCCCCAAAATAAAATACTGGTAGCCTTCAGTAGCTACGAGTGACATCAATCCCTCAAGTGAGGAGGAATCGTGTCAGGATCCTCTTCAGGGTCCTCTTCGGGGTCGTCCTCAGGGACTTCCTCGGGATCTTCCTCAGGATCTTCCTCATCATCGAGGAAATCACCATAGGAATAGCAGAGACACGGGACGGGGCCCGAGCTGTAGAACGAAAAGAGTCCTCTCTCGGAGTGAAGTAACGATCGCCCCACATCTCACGTATCGGTAGCTGAAACTCCAAACGTAGGCTAATGCAGCAGGTGAAGACAGGTGGTTCGTGGCGTCTCCAGGCTAGTGATATCGAGACATCTCCCGTGTAGACACAGCGCTCAGAACTGTAGTTGATATACCAGCACTCTGGCCCTCCTAAGAAAGTCAGACGTACATCTCCCAAAAATCTGTGTGTACGGGGCTCCATAGTCTTCTGTGGTCGCTCAGTCAAGGTAAGACCAAAAACCAGGGAAGTTGGGAGCTTCCGGTTCCTCACGGTTGTCTTCGATGAGACGCAATGTACAGATAAACAGAAATGGAGAGACAGGAAAGGAAAGAGGTAAGACATCCTTCCGTCATTACCAACTATAGCATCAAGAAACCAAACGGCGCAAAGCGCCCACATAGCATTTACAACAACAATAATAGTAATAGACATTCAAGAGCAGTTATGAATCAAGTAAACAGTTCCAGGCAGTCATAGGTATATCAACAATATATCAATGCCAGACCATAATAAAGATAGATGCAAATAATGCACGGACTCTACACACATGAGCCCTCAATAATCAAGATCCTACTCCATGGAGCTAGACACAAAACATTCGGAGAGAATGATCAGGGAGACATGCTAGTATCTCGTCAGCCATAAAAACAAGTGCTTTCCAGAAAATAATCAGTCATTTTGCGCAACAAGGCTTTATACAAAGACATTCTCACAAGATCTCGATATAGGACTCGTGGCGGTCGGGATCGTTGGTGCGTTTGCATCGGTTTGTCTCACGGCCCAGAGGGGCTACCACTGCCCTTTGTGAAACACCCGCGCCCCAACGCCCTCAAGGCCAACTACAGGACCCCACTTGTCTATTCGCACCCGCACTAAGGTGTGTTCAACTCCTAGGCAACTAGGCCTTACGACAGTCCAATGGACAAATCACAATGCATACAGACTCTATGCATAATCATGTATGATCATTATTACATACTATTCCATCATAGGTCACAATTTGCCAAAGTAAGAATTGATACAGTCAATGGTCTCTCTCAAGGACCCACAATAGCATAATATTGTCATTAAATAGATCAATACCCTTTTCAAAACGTATTATGAGTCCTTGCTTAGATTTAGCTTTACTTACAGGGTTTGTCTCTAAAAGAATTCCTTTAGTTAACTTAAATCCTCTTAGGTAATTTATTCATATGCCCTTAGAAGATTATTTTAAGATCTCAAAATCTCACACTCTCATGTTCTTCCCTGTTTATGCATCCCTAAGCAATTTCTAGTCATCCCATTTATTTATGATCAATATTCCTATATTAGTCCCAAGGTTTTGGGTCCAGGAAACTACACGGTCGGAAATCACAATTTGAGTCACAGACTTCAATTAATAGGTGTTGGGTGATAGGTATACATTTGAATTCGACAGAGACTACATTTCATGAAGAATTGAAGTTGCTATTCGACGAAGAATAATGTAACAGGAGGGGGAAAGAATGGGGAAAACATTTTTATGTCGGATGGAGATTACGTCGGACGAAGAAATCATTTCTTTGTCGGATGGGGGTTACGTCGGACGAAGATCAAAGCTGTCGGACCCTCCGGATGGTCAAGCAAAAGCCTCATTCGACGGGTATAGGTGTCGACGTTGGAGAAAATCTCCCAAGTGTCGAACCGACGAACACGGTCGAAATCTCTAATTTCGACGGGTCTGGGGAAATTCATCTACTCGACAGGCATTGTCTCTCGAATTCGACGATTATTGACTTTGGGGCATTTTCTTGTAAGTGTCCAGGGACTCTATTCGACGGGTTTTTGGTCGGAAGATCAATCTCGACGGGCATGATCGAGGTTCATACTCGACGGATTTTCACTTAGTGTTTGCTGGTCAGAAATCTAAATTCGACGGGTTTGACATTCGACGGAAAGGGTCAGGAGTCTAAACTCGACGGATTTTAACATTTTACCAAGTGATTAGGTTATCACATTCGACAGGTTTGGCTATGGGTCCCTACTCGACGGATTTTAACATTTTACTAAGTGATCAGGTGATCACGTTCGACAGGTTTGGCTATGGGTCCCTACTCGACGGATTTTAACATTTTACTAAGTGATCAGGTGATCACGTTCGACAGGTTTTATCATTCGACGAAATGGTCAGAAATCTTCATTCGACGGATTTTGACATATCACCAAAAGATCAGGTTATTGTATTCGACAAGTTTGGCCAGATTTCATACTATTACTAGTTTCCACATGAAGTTTTCCACATTCTGGGCTCAACATCGTAACTATCCGAAAACAAATTGGAACTTATTCCCTTCAATATTACACATTCCAGTACCTCCAGTTATATTTATATATATATACATTCAAACTCAGACAATCAAATAACACATATACCATACAAACAACATACAAAAGCAGAAAGACCCTCAACAAAATCACAGACGTTCCTAAATGCTAAGAGAGGTTGAGGAGGAGTGTCTTCCTCTTACCTTAGAGAAGCACAAAGAAAGGCTGCTCCTTTTGGTCAGAAATGATATTTTCAGCTCCCAGAAATCCTTGAATATTCAAGCTCACCAAAATCAGAATCAAATGTTGAAATGGATACCCATGGTCATCAAAATGACAGTGGGTTACGAAAATGAGGAGAGATGAGGAAAAAGCTAAGGACTTTACCTTAAAGTCCCACCTTTAAGCTTCAACCGTGGAGGAAAAGAAGATGAAGAAAACGTAGAGCTTTGAAGATGATTCCCTCGGGTGTGGTGCTTCTCCAAACACGAAATGGTCTTTGGAGTGTGACGGTATTGGAGGATGAAAATATGAAGGTGGGTGGATGGTCTTTCTTTGGAAGGAGAAATGGAAAGAGAGAAAGATGAGTGCTACGTACAGGAGTAGGAAAATGTGTGAATTGCAGAATGAATTAAGCCCCTTAATTCAAATGTGCAGCACAAAAATGGGAGGAGAGAGAAATATTAAAAAAAATGATTCAAAGAAGCTTCCTTGAGAAGCTTCGCACGCTTCTCTACGAAGTGCATAGTAAGCTTGTCTCCTTGATTAAATACCTCTGTCAGATGATTTATTACACTAGCAGATAAAACCTCAAAATGTAGACCTCGTAAACTGTGCCCGGACTCGGGTTTAGTAAGATCCCCCGTTGTCACGTTGACAGTCCAAGGTTTACCAGCCTCAGGGAAAATATTTTATTCTCCCGGCTCCACTCAGCACACACATAAAACGAAGAATATATTAAAATATTCATCACCTCCAGAAAATTCCACAAAAATTCTTAAAAATTGCAAATATTATAAAATGATCGTTTTTAACAAAATAATAAATTTTCGGGATGTTACAACACTCCCCTTCTAAAAAGAAATTTCGTCCTCGAAATTTGCATACCTTAGAATAGTTGTGGGTATTGCTCTCTCATCTTGTCTTCCAACTCCCAGGTTGCATCTCCAGTCACCTCGTTCCAGATCACTTTCACCAATGCGATCTCCTTGCCTCTTAATTGCTTTATCCTGCTATCCTCGATTCTTATAGGAGACGTCTCATAAGTTAAGTTTTCTTTTAGTTGTACTGTATCTGGTGCTATGATATGACTTGGGTCAGGAAGGTATTTCCGAAGTTGTGACACATGGAAAACATTATGAATGTTTGAAAGAAAAGGAGGTAAGGATATTTGGTATGCTACAGGACCTACACGAGCAATGATTTGGTATGGTCCAAGGAATTTAGGAGTGAGTTTTCTAGATTTTAAAGCCGGCCCACCCCAGTCGTAGGTGTGACTTTCGGGAATACATGCTCACCTTCCTCAAACTCAAGAGGTTTTCTCCTTCGGTCCGCATAACTCTTTTGTCGACTCGAGCCGTCCTCATCTTTTCTGAATCATTTTAACCTTCTCGGTTGTGCGTTGTATAATCTCGGGTCCAATAGTAAGGCGCTCGCCGTCTTGGTACCAACACATAGGTGTTCGACATCGTCGTCCATACGAGCTTCATAGGGTGCCATCCCTATGCTCGAATGATAATCTGTTGTTGTAGGTGAATTCTATCAAGGGTAGAATGTCATCCCAACTCCCGGTTGCTCTATGGTGCAAGCTCTAAGCAAATCTTCCAAAGATTGGATTGTTCTCTCCGATCGACCGTCGGTCTGCGGATGATAAGCGAGAACTAAGTTGTAATTTTGTCCCCAATGCTTCTTGCAAACTCTCCCGAGAAATTTGAAGTAAACCTCGGATCTCTATCGAAACAATACTTGTAGGCACACCGTGCGATCGACAATCTCTCCAATATAGATCTGAGTCAATCTCTCTAGCTTGTATTTGATGTCGATCGGAAGAAAATGTGCTGATTTCGTGAGTCGGTCCACAATTACCCAAATCGAATCATGACCTTTTCTTGTCCTTGGTAATCCGACTACAAAGTCCATTGCAATCCTGTCCCACTTCCATTAGGAATAGATAACGGTTGCAGCAATCCTATTTGGTCTCTCGATGTTCCACTTTGGCTTTTTGACAAACCGGACAAGTAGATACACGTCTAGTAACGTCACTCTTCATTCCGTGCCACCGAACAACTTCTTCAAGTCTTGATACATCTTCGTCATGCCCGGTGCATACTCGGTTGGCTTGTGTGAGCATGATTAATGATGTATTCTCTAAGTTCTTGATTCCGAGGGACACAAACTCTCCCATGGAATCTCAAAATTCCATCCGTTCCCTCTCGCAAACTCTGTTTCATTTCCTTGCTTCATCGTTCCCTTACTTCTTGTAAGAACTTGTCCTTCTTCTCGCTCTTTTCTTATGTTTGTCCATCAACTCGCTTGAGATGGTAACCATATTCATGCAAATCTTTCCAGGTTCTAACTTCACAAAAGACCATACATCTCGAATTGCTCTATTAGATCCTTCTCCTTGATCATCGGGCGAGAGACACCGATCATCTTCCTACTTAGAGCGTCGCCACAACATTTGCCTTGCCAGGATGATACGAAGTTGGAAATCGTAATCCTTCAGAATTCTAACCACCTCCGTTGCCTCATGTTCAACTCCTTCGATCATACAAATACTTGAGACTCTTGTGATCACCGAAAATGTTAAATGTTGCTCGTAGAGAAAATGCCTCCATATCTTCGGAGAGCAAAAACTACGGCCGCTAGCTCTAGGTCGTGCGTCGGATAATTCTTCTCGTGCACTCGCAAGCGCCTTGAAGCATAAGCCACCACTCTTCCATGTTGCATAAGTACAGATCCTAGCCCTTGGTATGAAGCGTCACAAGACACTTCAAACCTGTTCATTCGGATCGGGTAGCACTAACAGGTGAGGTAGTCGGTCGATTCTTCAATTCTTGGAAACTTCGCACACGGTGTCGGTCCACTCAAAAGTTTGGTTTTCCTTGTGAGTTGTGTAAGTGGTCCAGCAATCTTGGAGAATCCCTCAATGAACCTCCGGTAATATCCCGCTAAACCCACGAAGCTTCGAATCTCTGTTGCTGACTTCGGCCTTTCCCATCGTAGTACTGCCTCCACTTTCGATGGATCCACAGTAATCCCACTCTTTGAGATCACGTGACCTAGAAACTTGACTTCTTCCAGCCAAAACTCACATTTTGACAGTTTGGCATACAATTCTTTCTCCTTCAGAATCTGAAGAACTATACTGAGGTGTTCAGCATGGTCCTCTCGGTTTTGAGAGTATACCAGAATGTCGTCAATGAAGACCACAACGAACTTATCCAAGTAAGGTCGAAAGATTCGGTTCATGTAGTCCATGAAGATAGCTGGTGCATTCGTCACACCAAACGGCATCACCAAATACTCATAGTGACCGTATCGGGTGCGAAAAGCAGTCTTGGGCACATCCTCTGTCTTCACTCGTATCTGATGATACCCAGATCGCAAATCAATCTTGGAAAACACTGCCGCTCCCTTCAGTTGGTCCATCAAGTCGTCAATCCTCGGGAGTGGATATTTGTTCTTAATCGTCACTTTGTTCAGCTGCCGATAGTCCACACATAACCTTGAGGTGCCATCCTTCTTGCGAACTAACAAGACCTTGGTGCTCCCCATGGTGACACACTTGGCTCTGACAAATTGCTTTTCCAAAAGCTCTTCTAGCTGTTTCTTTAGCTCGGCTAACTCTGTCGGTGCCATCCTAAGTGCGGTGTTATAGACACAGGACCAGCTCCCGGTACTAAGTCGATAGCAAACTCTATCTCTCGAGCCGGTGGTAAACCAGGCACACTCTCAGGAAAGACTTCGGGAAACTCATTCACCACTGGAATTGTGTCCACATCAACCTCGTTCTCGATTTTCAAAGAAGACAGTAGCATGTATCCGTGAGCTCCTTCTTTCAAGAGAGCTTGAACTCGGTTGGCCGTCAGAAATCTAGAATTCTCATTTAGGGGAAAAACTATGGTCTTTCTGGAACAGTCTAACAGAACATGGTTAGAAGACAACCAGTCCATCCCTAGGATAATATCTAATTGGGAAAGGGGTAAACAAATCAGATCGACCAAAAAGGATCGACCTTCAACAATCAATGGACAGTTTAGACAAACTTTGGTAGTAACTACTGGTTTATCAGTGGGGGTAGAAACAGTTAAGTCAAAAGGTAAGGACGACACAGGTAGACTCAGTTTTTGCACACAGTCATACGATATAAAAGAATGAGTTGCCCCAGAGTCATACAGTACAGTTAAAAGATTACCTTCTATGATGCCTTCTCCCTGTATCAAATCTTCGGATTCGGAGGCTTCAGCTCCGCTCATAGTGTAAACTCGTCCTCCAGCTTGCGGTTTCTTGGCTTTCGCAACATTTATTGAAGGTTCGACCTTCGCTTGATTGCAGTCTCTGTAGATGTGTCCAGGTTTCCCACATCGAAAACAGATAATCCCTTTGATAGGACAATCCCTTGTCAGATGATCTTTCCCACACTTCCGGCATTTGGAGGGGTACGCCAAGTTTTGACCAGTCCGGTTCCCACTAGAACCTCCACTTGAACTTCCACCCATGGCTTGTTGGTGACTTCCCGTTGGTCGAGAGTATGGCTTCTTCCTGGAAGCGGTTAGCATTATTGCCGCCTCTGCGGAATCTCGCAGGCCCAAAGTTTCTATTCCTCATATCTCTAGATTGCTCCGAGCCTCTACATCACGGCAAGTATCCGGCGGTTGTGAGAATTCATTGATCCTCAAGGTGATTACAGCTTTCCTCGGTTCGTACCTCAATCCTTCCGTGAATCTTCGGCACTTCCGGGCCTCATCCGGTTGGTTACGAAAGTAGGTCGAAAAGCGTGACAAGTTTTCGAATCTCGCTGCGTACTCGCTAACGGTCATATTCCCCTGTCGCAAGTTGAGGAATTCGACTCCTTCGCATGCCTTGCACTCGCGAGGAAAATACTTGTCCAAGAACTTTTCTTTGAACAACTCCCAAGTAATATCTCGGTTCGCAGCTTCTAGCATCCTCCGTACTCGTTCCACCGGTTCTCGGCGTTGCCTACCAAAGATAAAAGTAGCATAATCCACCTTCTTACCCTCGGCGCAATTCATTCCTCGAAATACCTTCTCCAACTCCTTGATCCACAGACTAGCTTTGTCCAGGATCAAATTCTCCTTTAAATTGAGGAGGATTATGGCGTCGAAACTCTGCTAAATTCGAGCATCGCAGTAGCCTCTAAGCGTTGAGCGGCTCGCTCTTGTTGTTGCGTAACTCTCTCTTCTTTGTCGTGCGGCTTGCTCGGTTGTTGTGCGATGACCTCGGCCATCCTTTGCATCGTTGTAATAGTTTTTGCCATGTCTTCCCTTCGTGCCATCTCACTTTCTCGATTCGGATTATCCGAAAACACAGAAAAGTCGATTGCATTCACTAAGAATACCAAACACTACTCCTTTACGAATACCATTCAGAGAACACACAAAGCACAAACAAAGACGGACTCAACCACAAGACCCAAAGAAACATAAACGGGGCTCGATACCAAGAATGTAACGCCCTCTTCCAAGGGAACGCCACATGGTCAATTACAATGCGGAAATAAAGTTAGGTGAGTTGAGACCCGGTTCGTTTTAATAGGACGCGTATATTCACTAGATTATAGTTGGGTATTTTAATTGACGGTTAGGTTATATATATATATACTTTTTTTTTTTCTCTTACTATAATTAGTAACCATGTTGACGAGACATCAATGGGAATAAAAGATCAAAGAAGTAAAATATGCATAGAAATTGACATCTGCATCATCATATATATATATATAAGTTTATCAAAGCATTTAGTTACAAGCCTGGTACATCAAAAGCAAAGCTATACCTGCCCCCAAAATATTACATACACATCCCCACGGTATCAGAATTTACAGCCCACTACAAACAAAACATCGGGCCCCCAAAATAAAATACTGGTAGCCTTCAGTAGCTACGAGTGACATCAATCCCTCAAGTGAGGAGGAATCGTGTCAGGATCCTCTTCAGGGTCCTCTTCGGGGTCGTCCTCAGGGACTTCCTCGGGATCTTCCTCAGGATCTTCCTCATCATCAGAGGAAATCACCATAGGAATAGCAGAGACACGGGACGGGGCCCGAGGTGTAGAACGAAAAGAGTCCTCTCGGAGTGAAGTAACGATCGCCCACATCTCACGTATCGGTAGGTGAAACTCCAAACGTAGGCTAATGCAGCAGGTGAAGACAGGTGGTTCGTGGCGTCTCCAGGCTAGTGATATCGAGACATCTCCCGTGTAGACACAGCGCTCAGAACTGTAGTTGATATACCAGCACTCTGGCCCTCCTAAGAAAGTCAGACGTACATCTCCCAAAAATCTGTGTGTACGGGGCTCCATAGTCTTCTGTGGTCGCTCAGTCAAGGTAAGACCAAAAACCAGGGAAGTTGGGAGCTTCCGGTTCCTCACGGTTGTCTTCAATGAGACGCAATGTACAGATAAACAGAAATGGAGAGACAGGAAAGGAAAGAGGTAAGACATCCTTCCGTCATTACCAACTATAGCATCAAGAAACCAAACGGCGCAAAGCGCCCACATAGCATTTACAACAACAATAATAGTAATAGACATTCAAGAGCAGTTATGAATCAAGTAAACAGTTCCAGGCAGTCATAGGTATATCAACAATATATCAATGCCAGACCATAATAAAGATAGATGCAAATAATGCACGGACTCTACACACATGAGCCCTCAATAATCAAGATCCTACTCCATGGAGCTAGACACAAAACATTCGGAGAGAATGATCAGGGAGACATGCTAGTATCTCGTCAGCCATAAAAACAAGTGCTTTCCAGAAAATAATCAGTCATTTTGCGCAACAAGGCTTTATACAGCAGCATTCTCACAAGATCTCGATATAGGACTGTGGCCAGTCAGGATCGTTGGTGCGTTTGCATCGGTTTGTCTCACGGTCCAGAGGGGCTACCACTGCCCTTTGTGAAACACCCGCGCCCCAACGCCCTCAAGGCCAACTACAGGACCCCACTTGTCTATTCGCACCCGCACTAAGGTGTGTTCAACTCCTAGGCAACTAGGCCTTACGACAGTCCAATGGACAAATCACAATGCATACAGACTCTATGCATAATCATGTATGATCATTATTACATACTATTCCATCATAGGTCACAATTTGCCAAAGTAAGAATTGATACAGTCAATGGTCTCTCTCAAGGACCCACAATAGCATAATATTGTCATTAAATAGATCAATACCCTTTTCAAAACGTATTATGAGTCCTTGCTTAGATTTAGCTTTACTTACAGGGTTTGTCTCTAAAGGAATTCTTTTAGTTAACTTAAATCCTCTTAGGTAATTTATTCATATGCCCTTAGAAGATTATTTTAAGATCTCAAAATCTCACACTCTCATGTTCTTCCCTGTTTATGCATCCCTAAGCAATTTCTAGTCATCCCATTTATTTATGATCAATATTCCTATATTAGTCCCAAGGTTTTGGGTCCGAGGAAACTACACGGTCGGAAATCACAATTTGAGTCACGAGACTTCAATTAATAGGTGTTGGGTGATAGGTATACATTTGAATTCGACAGAGACTACATTTCATGAAGAATTGAAGTTGCTATTCGACGAAGAATAATGTAACGGGGGGGAAAGAATGGGGAAAACATTTTTTTCGTCGGATGGGGATTACATTCGGACGAAGAAATCATTTTCTTTGTCGGATGGGGGTTACGTCGGACGAAGATCAAAGCGTCGGACCCTCCGGATGGTCGCAAAAGCCTCTATTCGACGGGTATAGGTGTCGACGTTGGAGAAAATCTCCCAAGTGTCGAACCGACGAACACCGGTCGAAATCTCTAATTTCGACAGTGCGGGGAAATTCATCTACTCGACAGGCATTGTCTCTCGAATTCGACGATTATTGACTTTGGGGCATTTTCTTGTAAGTGTCCAGGGACTCTATTCGACGGGTTTTTGGTCGGAAGATCAATCTCGACGGGCATGATCGAGGTTCATACTCGACGGATTTTCACTTAGTGTTTGCTGGTCAGAAATCTAAATTCGACGGGTTTGACATTCGACGGAAAGGGTCAGGAGTCTAAACTCGACGGATTTTAACATTTTACCAAGTGATTAGGTTATCACATTCGACAGGTTTGGCTATGGGTCCCTACTCGACGGATTTTAACATTTTACTAAGTGATCAGGTGATCACGTTCGACAGGTTTGGCTATGGGTCCCTACTCGACGGATTTTAACATTTTACTAAGTGATCAGGTGATCACGTTCGACAGGTTTTATCATTCGACGAAATGGTCAGAAATCTTCATTCGACGGATTTTGACATATCACCAAAAGATCAGGTTATTTTATTCGACAAGTTTGGCCAGATTTCATACTATTACTAGTTTCCACATGAAGTTTTCCACATTCTGGGCTCAACATCGTAACTATCCGAAAACAAATTGGAACTTATTCCCTTCAATATTACACATTCCAGTACCTCCAGTTATATTTATATATATATACATTCAAACTCAGACAATCAAATAACACATATACCATACAAACAACATACAAAAGCAGAAAGACCCTCAACAAAATCACAGACGTTCCTAAATGCTAAGAGAGGTTGAGGAGGAGTGTCTTCCTCTTACCTTAGAGAAGCACAAAGAAAGAAAGGCTCCTTTTGGTCGAAAATGATATTTTCGGCTCCCGAGAAATCCTTGAATATTCAAGCTCACCAAAATCAGAATCAAATGTTGAAATGGATACCCATGGTCATCAAAATGACAGTGGGTTACGAAAATGAGGAGAGATGAGGAAAAAGCTAAGGACTTTACCTTAAAGTCCCAGCCTTTAAGCTTCAACCGTGGAGGAAAAGAAGATGAAGAAAACGTAGAGCTTTGAAGATGATTCCCTCGGGTGTGGTGCTTCTCCAAACACAAAATGGTGCTTGGAGTGTGACGGTATTGGAGGATGAAAATATGAAGGTGGGTGGATGGTCTTCTTTGGAAGGAAGAAATGGAAAGAGAGAAAGATGAGTGCTACGTACGGGAGTAGGAAAATGTGTGAATTGCAGAATGAATTAAGCCCCTTAATTCAAATGTGCAAGCACAAAAATGGGAGGAGAGAGAAATATTAAAAAAAATGATTCAAAGAAGCTTCCTTGAGAAGCTTCGCACGCTTCTCTACGAAGTGCATAGTAAGCTTGTCTCCTTGATTAAATACCTCTGTCAGATGATTTATTACACTAGCAGATAAAACCTCAAAATGTAGACCTCGAAGCGTGTCTGGGACTCGGGTTTAGTAAGATCCCCGTTGTCACGTTGTGAGTCAAGGTTTACCAAACCTCGGGAAAATATTTTATTCTCCCGGCTCCACTCAGCACACACATAAAACGAAGAATATATTAAAATATTCATCACCTCCAGAAAATTCCACAAAAATTCTTAAAAATTGCAAATATTATAAAATGATCGTTTTTAACAAAATAATAAATTTTCGGGATGTTACACTTATGATTATTATAAAAAATGCTATGTGGGTGCTTTGCGCCGTTTTATTTCTTGTTGCTATAATTGGTAATGATGGTAGGATGTCTTACCTCTTTCTTGTACTTTTCTTGTTCTATGTCAATTCTTGGTTAAAGACTGTTAGTGGGAACGAGGTTGGATTCTTTTGGACTTTCTTGGTTTGACCCACTGCATCCGGTGATGTCATCGCGAAGGGGGTTCTATTGGGTTCATTCAAATTGCGTTCACTGGTGGTGCCAAGACTTGGTGAGTCGACTGGACCGACAAGCGTATGCGATACGTTGGGGATCTAACCTTGACCATGAAGAGGACTGCGATTAAAGACCTTATTCTGTATTTCTCACTACACCGGTGAGCCCGGAGTTGCCTCACGCATTCGGAATCCGATGGAGTGCCCAACTCCATAGTTGTGGATATGTTGTGGGTAGTTTATACTTTCTTTTGCATTACTTGTAAAAAGTCTATTTTTGGGTATATGTATGCTTTAAGGTGATTATTCAGTTTAAAATGTTGTAAATTGAGTACATCTTATAATTCATATTTTAACTGGTTGTATATGTAACTTTTCATTCGTGGCTTTTATTTTCCTCATATGTGAAATGTATTAATATTTTTGGTAAATTTGTTATTTGACAATTGTAGCATGCCGAAATTTAGTGACCGTGATATAATGACGATTGTGCCGTGGTTATTAAATCGAGGGGAGTTACATTAAGGTGGTATTAGAGCTCAGTTCATCCTGTTGAGCTAGGGTATGGACTGACTATGCTTAGAAATGTTAGAAGTTTATTTGTATGTTGTGTACCTCCTTGTCTCTTGAATTGAGATGTTGGGAAAGGAAGGCATAGCTTGCCATAGGTTGCATGTTCGTGGCTACTATTGCACAGTTACATGATATTGAGTACTGGCCCACTCAATGTGTAATGCTCTGTGTCTATGGGAAACTATGACTTCACCTAGGCGTATTAAGTGAATAAAAGTTCTTTTAGTAAGAAGCTCAGCTGGTATGACTGAACTTGTTTAGGATTTGTCTGCATTTTCACCCTTGTGTGTTGTGTGACTCCTTGTGTTTGGTTTTCGAAAGGAGACAATATTGTCTGAAATGGTTACTTCTTGTTTCCATTGTGTTTGACTGTCTGTTTTTGAAGGAAGACAATGGCTCATGGAAGACGTACGCGTAGGAATGTGGAACACAACAACAAAGGAGTGGATACGATTGTGGAAGTAATGCAAAGAAAGGTTGATGTAATAACACACCAGAATTGGAGGGCCGCACAACAACAGGAATTGGAAGTTGAGGTTCAGAATTTGATGGAAGAAAGTCAACTTTAGGGTAACTCTGGATTACCAAAGTTCCAAAAGAGGAACAAAAGGATGATCAATCAGTTTAAGCGGAAATTGTATTCACGACAACTGAAGGGATAACAGCAACAACAAACGTTGAAAGGGAGTGCGAGTGGTAGTAAGTCCAATCCAACCGTGGTACCGTTATCAAGGTGTAAGAAGTGCGGAAAGGATCACTTCATGAGGGACTGTAAGATCAAAGGAAGAATTTGTTTCAAGTGCAGAAAAAAAGGACATGTGTCAAGAGATTGTGCTTTACATGAGACAAAGCCTCCATATGCGATCAAAAGGGTAATTTGCTTCAAGTGTGGAAAGGACCATTTAACAAAGGATTGTACGATCGAAGGAATAATTTGTTTCAAATGCAGAGAGTTAGGACATGTGGCGAGGAACTGTACTTCGCAAGGGATGAAGCCTTACGTCGGAGATGTATGTACTTCAAGATCTCACGGAGAAGGATGAGTTAAATTCTCAAGTGGAGTGGAAACATCCAAGACTGAAGACCTGAACGAGGGAGCTTGTACTACAACCGATGACCCTGTGATTGTACTGTATAATTCCGGGGGTAACCCGTTTCTTTATGACATATGAATGTATAAATCCAGTAGGGATGTTCGTACCTTCGTTATCTTTTGACTAAGTTATTTCTATTTTGGCTGCTAAGAACTTGTTGATGGTAGCCAAGTTGTTTAAATTGTCCTATGACCTATTAAAAACTGAATCCTTCTGTTGATTTAATTTGTTCACTTCTTTTACAAATTAGATGTAATGTTAATGAAGGGATTGGTTATCTTCCAACAATATCCTGTTGAAATATTTCAATGAAATGCTAAGAGTTCATTTCTGGAATTGAGTTGTCTGTATATTTACTTCCTTTCGACCCGAATATTACTATCCTCGTTTGTAAGCCTGCTCTCATCACAACAAGTTTACTTAAAACTATTCTATTGTTGTTAGGAATTGGAACCCTTTTACCAATTCAATTATCTACTTCATGCATAGGTTTGATCTCAGGAAGGAGATTAATCATTTTCTAAATGGGTCTCGTCATTTGGTTTCAACGAAAACTTAGTGTTTCTTGAGACATAAATTTTCAAGATGTGAATCAAAGAAACTCACTCCTAAGTTTTATTGTACCATATCATATTCTTCACTAGACGGGTCCAGTGGTAAATCGAGTGATTTCCCTACTTTTCTTTCTAACCTTTATAACGTTTCTAGTATACTTCGATTGAGTAAATGTGTTCCTGAATCTGAACCATAACGATGCGCCAAGTGTAGCACAATTAGGTGAGAACTTACCCTATGAGACGTTTTGTTCGAATCAAAGAAAGACGATGTGACAAATCAATTGAAGAACGCCGCCGTTTTCTCCAAGATTAGCTTGTGTTCTGGACTATCATCGAGTTCACTCAAAAGGTAGGAGATTTTTCCAAAGTAGCTTTTCTTACGCATTATGGGCACTACGGGTATTTCGCAATGTCATTCTGAGTAACGAACGCTTAGGTAATATTCATCGATTACCTGAATAGAATCCCTCTTCCTTGTTGAAAAATAGATTTGTTGTGTCCTTGTTGGCGACATTCTGATCTATTCTTAACATTTGGAGGAACGTACCAAATCTCTCGTAGTGATTCTTAAAATCCTGAATAAGAAGAAGAAGTTGTGAGTAAAGTTGTCTAATTACAAATTCCAGTTGGAGGCGGTTCAACTTTTGGGTTACGCGATCTCAAGGGAAGGAATTACTGTAAACCCATCAGAACTCACAACATCTCTTTGATGGGAAAGACCGACAACTGTAACAAAGATTCGTAACTTTATAGGATTAGCTTATTAATATAGGAGACTCGTCACAGAATTCTCCAAAGTGGCAAGATTTCTCGTCAAACTCATGCATGAGAGTCAAGTTTGTAGGATTGGTGCATATAAGGAAAGATTTTCAAGGATTGAAGAGACACTCGACTACCTTGCCAATGATGATTCTGCCCAATCACACCGAACCTTTTTGGGATGCCTAGTGATGCTTCGCATTGGAAGTTTAGAACGTGTGCTTGATCAGAATAGAAGGAATGGTAACGTACCCTTAGAGACAATCGAGAATACATGAGAAGGATTACCTTACACTAACTCAGAGTTAGCTCTGTAGTTGCATTGAAGATCTAGAATCATTTTCTACAAGGAGAAATTCTCAATGCCTATGGTAATTTTAAGACCCAAAGGTATTTTGGTCTATTGGAATGAGTTGAATATGAGGCAGAGACGATGACTAGAAGTTCCGAAAGATCTTGATTTTTTTCGTTTTAGTATAAATCCCAATGGAGGCGAATGTCGTAGCGGATGCCTTAAGAAGAAAATAAGCTTAGTTGTCTGCTACAGTAAGCAAGGAGAATAAGTTCGATAGAGCCACTCAGCGATGTACAGTTGTTTGGAGAGTTGGCGTTGGATGGCTGAAGACTCAAAGGAGCGTAGAATCTTTTATTGATCGGCCTATGACGTCAACACATTTTTGCCCATTAATATAAGATACTCTGTGGAAGGAAGTTACCTTATTGCCAGTGATTTGGATTGATGCAGCTGAAGATACAACACAAGAACTAGGAGACAAAATGAAAGAAACACAGTCGCGTTTGTTCTAAGATATGATGAATTTCGAGGACGAAATTCCTTTTAGAAGGGAAGTGTTGTAACATCCCGAAAATTATTTATTTCATTATAAATAATTATTTTATGATATTTATGATTTTTGAATTTTTTTTTGGATTTTTCTGAAAATGAGGAATATTTTAATATATTCCTCATTTTGCGTGCACACTGAACGGAGTCGGGAAAGGAAAATATTTTTCCTGAGACTGGTAAACCTTGAACTGTCAACGTGTCGATGAGGGATCTTACTAAACCAGAGGCCGGGCACAGTTTGCGAGGTTTACATTTTTTGAGATTTTATCTGATAAATAAAATCACTGTATCATATAATTATCTGATGAATAATAAAATATTATTTTCATCAACTATAACTTTTATTCACTGAGAAAATAATTCTAACAGTGTAATTATTCATCTGTCAGATGTATTTAATTAAGGAGACAAGCTTACTATGCAATTTATTGAGAATTGTGCAAAGCTTCTCAAGGAAGCTTCAAGGAAACTTCTAGGAAGCTTCCTTCCTAACCACTTTTCTCTCTCCTTCCCTTTTGGTGCTGCACGGTTGGCTAAGAGGGATATTTCATTTTTGCTTCTCCCATTTTCTCTCATTCACGCTGATCTTTCTCTCTTCCTCTCACTCTCTTCCTCTTTTCTCCATACGGCTACACACCCACAAACACCATTGATGATTTTCATGCTTCCCTTACTCAAGCCAAACTTAACCCATTGTTTCCCCTCATCACCTTCAAGCTTTCTTCCTTGTGGGAGTCCTCTTTGCTCCTCCATTTTCATCCTCCACAGCCTAGCTTCAAGCTTGGAGCTTTAAGGTAAAGCTCTCAACTTTCTTCTCCTTTTCTCCCCATTTTCGTGTTCCATGGTCACATTCGTGACTATGGATGCCATTTCCACTCGTTGATCTTGATTTTTATGGATTTGAACACCAAGGTTTTGGTGGTGGTGAAGAACAAAATTACTAAGCAAAAAGGAGCATCCTTTCTTTGTGCTTCTCTAAGGTAAGAGGAAGACATTTCTCCTCAACTTCTATTAGCATTTAGAAACATTATCTGTGATTGATTGTGATGAAACCCTATTAAGGGTTATCCTTTGTTTGCATATTGTTTATGATGTGTTTATGCTATTAGATTGTTTGTTTGTGTATACTGATGTATATGAATGGATTGGAATGTATAACATAGAAGGAAATGACGTCAGATTGGTTCTCGGATGGCCACGGTTTTGAGCCCAATTTGGGGATTCTTTGTGAACAATTGTAACAATTGGAATTCATAATAAATCAACTGTACATTATGTAATTAATGAAGAGAAACTTCTCCAATGTGAATATCCATCGAGTTAGAGCATCAATATTCGTCGAGTTAGAATTTCTGACCATTTAATAGAGAAACTTCCCTAATGTCAATATCCATCTAGTTAGAATGTCAATATCCATCGAGTAGAATTTCTGACCATTTAATAGAGAAACTTCCCCAATGTCAATATCCGTCGAGTTAGAATGTCAATATTCGTCGAGTAGAATTTCTGACCATTTAATAGAGAAACTTCCCCAATGTCAACATTCGTTGAGTTAGAATGTCAATATCTGTCGAGTAGAATTTCTGACCATTTAGTAGAGAAACTTCCCCAATGTCAATATCCGTCGAGTTAGAATGTCAATATCCGTCGAGTAGAATTTCTGACCATTTAGTAGAGAAACTTCTCCAATGTCAATATCCGTCGAGTTAGAATGTCAATATCTGTCGAGTACAATTTCTGACCATTTAATAGAGAAACTTCTCCAATGTCAATATCCGTCGAATTAGAATTTCTGACCATATAGTCCTTTCGTCGGTTCAAGACTTTGAAGACTTCTCCAACGTCAACACCCATCCGTCGAATTGGGATTTCTGCTGACCTTCTAGTATATTCGACAGTTTTTGATCTCCATTCGACAGAATCTTCATTCGACAGAAATTGATTTTTAGCCATTCTTGTCAAAATTGTAACTCAGCCATTTCCGTCACCAAATCCCCATTATGGCTGACATCTGCCATCATTCTGTCATGCTATTTTTCGTCGAAAGGTAGCCTCACAATGGTATACTAGAGACATTATCTCCGTCAAATCCAAAAGTATAATTTATTACCTAACACCTAGTGATTAAATTAATGGTAATAGGATGCAAGAATTAGCAAATTGGAAAATTGAATTATACTTTGAGATCCATAAATTTTAAAGAACCAAGAATGGAATTTTCATAAGACTTAGGATAATTTTGATTAGGGTAAGAACATGAGAGTGTGAGACTTTGAGATCTTAGAATAACCTTCTAAGTGTATATGAATAAGCAACTTAAGAGAATTTAATTAATTAAGAGAATTTAATTAATTAAGAGAATTCCTTTAGAGACAAACTTTATAAGAAAAGCTAAACCTAAATAAGAATTCATAATACACTTTAAAAATGTATTAATTTATTTAATAACAATATTATGTTATTATGGGTCCATGTGAGTGACCAATGATTGTGTTGATTCTTGCTTTGGCAAATTGTGGCATATTGTGGAATAGTATGTAATAATGATTGTACATGATTATGCATAGAGTCTGTATGCATTGTCAATGTCCGTTGGACTGTCGTAAGGCCTAGTTGCCTAGGAGTTGAACACACCTTAATGCGGGTGCGAATAGACAAGTGTAGGTCAGTTGTTGATCTTGGGGGCGTCGGGGTGCGGGTACCTCGCAATGGACTGTTGGTAGCTCTTTGTTCGTGGGGCAGACCGATGCAAACACACTGACAATCCGGACTGAGACACTGTCCTATATTGCGATCTAGTGTAGACTGTCTATATAATGCCATGATGTGCACGTGGATAAGTTGAGAATTATAGCACTTTGGCCTCGGCAGCCTAGTTGCAGATATATCGCCTGATCTTTCTCTCCGACCATTTGTGTCTAGCTCCATGGAGTAGGATTTTGACTATTGTATGCATGTGCATAATGAGTCCATGTATTATCTAGCATTTATTAATTATTATAACTTGGAATTGTTGTCTTACAGTTAAATATACATATGACTGCCTGGAACTGCTTATTTGTTTATTTCTGCTATTTAATGCTTATGATTATTATAAAAAATGCTATGTGGGTGCTTTGCGCCGTTTTGTTTCTTGTTGCTATAATTGGTAATGATGGTAGGATGTCTTACCTCTTTCTTATACTTTTCTTGTTCTATGTCAATTCTTGGTTAAAGACTGTAAGTAGGAATGAGGTTGAATTCTTTTGGACTTTCTTGGTTTGACCCACTGCATCCGGTGATGTCGTCGCGAAGGGGGTTCTATTGGGTTTGTTCGAATTGCGTTCACTGGTGGTGCCAAGACTTGGCGAGTCGACTGGTCCGACAAGCGTATGCGATACGTTGGGGATCTAACCTTGACCATGAAGAGGACTGCGATTGAAGACCTTATTCTGTATTTCTCACTACACCGGTGAGCCCGGAGTTGCCTCACGCATTCAGGATCCGATGGAGTGCCCAACTCCATAGTTGTGGATATGTTGTGGGTAGTTTATACTTTCTTTTGCATTACCTATAAAAAGTCTATTTTTGGGTATATGTATGCTTTAAGGTGATTATTCAGTCTAAAATGTTGTAAATTGAGTACATCTTATAATTCATATTTTAACTGGTTGTATATGTAACTATTCATTCGTGGCTCCTATTTTCCTTATATGTGAAATGTATTAATATTTTTGGTAAATTTGTTATTTGACAATTGTAGCACGCCGAAATTTAGTGACCGTGACATAATGATGATTGTGCCATGGTTATTAAATCGAGGGGTGTTACAGTGCCAATCTCTTGTCTGCAACAAATTAAGATCTCTATTTTACAAGGAGGGTTTCTAAATTGATTGGAAACAAAATATAACACATATAATGATCACTTGATAATATATCATTCAAGCACAAGAATGAGATTAATCTATCCTTATTTCATTACTAAAAGCTTCACCCTTTCACCCAAGCAAAATGAAAATTAGTTACTCATAAACAAGAAAAAAGAAAGAGAAAAGAAGAAGAAGAAGAACATAATTTCTATTTTGAACAAAAACAACTACAATAAGAGAAACAAATAATACAAGAACAGGATCTTGATCTCTAAACCAAGATGATTTTAATGAACAACCAATGGTTCCTTTTCTAGAGCATGAAGGGTACAAAATGATAAGGGAGTTATTTAATGAGTGAGTGGATGAGTGAAAAATGATAATAGAGTTGTTTAATAAGTGGGTGGATGAGTGAAAAATTATTGCCATGCTTGTCTCTCCGCTCAACCAATTCACCTGCCTTCACACATCACCTATTTGTGATTCGCATTGACAATGGCAATGGTTTTGATGATAACAGAAAGAGAAGTTATGATTATGCAAAGATCAAGTCCCAAGGTTCTTCAAGATTAATTTATAGGATTTAGATCTTATGTTAATGGTAAATAGGATTCACACTAGCTCATTTCTTGTTCATCATTCAACTTTAATCTCTTTGAAAAATCATGTTTAATATTGATCATGTTTGAGCAAAATGTTTTTAGAAAGGAAGCAAAGAAAATCATGTTTTATACTTGTGAAAATACTTATCAAGTTTGTGGAAAATGATTTTAGAAATGATGAAAATGATTTAGGAAACTTTGGTTGTGAAATCTTTTAGAAATCTTGTTTTCTTGGTAAGCTAATAACTGATTATGTGTTTTGAATAACTAGTTATCTGAAACCAATAACTGATTATGTGTTTCCAAATAACTAATTATTTGAAATCCATAACAGGTTATTCGTTGTGACAGAAACACTCCATTAAAGGTTTCAAAGTGAATAACCAGTTATGGAAAGTCCATAACAGGTTATTTGCATGTTGGGAATGTTCCCTCTTGATTTTCAAAAGTTCCTCACCAATTAGAGCTTTCAAATAACCTGTTATTTGTGCTCTACAGTGTTTTCTAATAAAACAAATAATATGTTAGGCAAAACTAATAACCTGTTATCTGGGATAGCAGAATCATTTCCCAACGGCTCTATTAGGAGCATTTAATGCCCCAACAACCACCAACGGGTTGGGCATTAAAAAGAAGTTGGAGAATAATCTGAAAATCATCCTTGAACATTAAATTTGTGTTTCACTATCTCTTTCTCCATTCTCCTATTTTTGAGTTATAAATGTATGACTTGATATCCATTGTTCTTCAATTTGTATTATCCACTCTTGAGAGAGTTTCATTCTATCTATACTTTAATTTTCTGTAAAGAGGGTGAGGTATCCCTCTAGAGAAAAAGGGTGAGGTATCCCTTGTTTGTAAAGAGGGTGAGGTATCCCTCAAATTTTGTAAAGGATGAAGTATTCTTTGATTGTAAAGAGGATGGGGTATCCCTCAAGGTTGTAAAGGGTGAGGTATCCCTATTTTGAGGCTCAAGCACAAAGGGTGAGGTATCCCAAGGTGTTGAGTGCTTAAGTTTGTAAAGGTTGTCAAGCCTCTATTTGAAGCTTGAAAATATAGTAGAAATATAGGGTGATTACTTGAGGACTGGACGTAAGCCACAAGTGGTTTAGTGGCTGAATTAGGATAAAGCTTTGTGTTTATTTTCCTAAACTCAACTCTCTTACTTTGTGCACTATTTTATTAAATTACTTGAATATTATCTCTCTTGGTTGATTCATATATAAGTGAAAGTTCTCTATCTTCTCTATCCATTCATCTCTAACAAGCAATAGCTTCAACAAAAATTGATAATCAAGTGATTTGTGAAAGAATTATGAAAATATTTTACAAACTCAATTCACCCCCTCTTAAGTATTAAGGCTACTTGGTAATAAGTGGTATCAGAGCTAGGCTCTTGTGTAAAGAGCATAGCAACTTCAAGAGAAAGTGATGGCATCTTTAAATAGCTTTTCTGAAAGTTTTTCTCTCTATAGACCTCCCTTTTTCAATGGGGATGAGTATGCTTATTGGAAAGAATGAATGAAAATTTTTATTGAAGCTATTGACTTAGAAGCGTGGGATGCTGTTGAAAATGATCTTTTGTCCCCACACAAGTTATAAATGGTGTAAGAGTTAATACATCAAGAAGTGAATAGACTGATGATGATAAGAAGAAGGTCTAATACAATTTGAGAGCCAAAAACTTCATTACCACAGCTTTAGGGTATGATGAGTTCTTTAAAGTTTCAAATTATAAATCTGCCCAAGAAATGTGGGACACCTTACAGGTAACCCATGAGGGTACTAGTGAAGTGAAAATATCAAGGATAAATACTCTCACTCATGAGTATGAGCTTTTTAGAATGAACCAAGGTGAAAGCATTCAAGAAATACAAAAATAGTTCTCATATATTACAAATCATCTTGCTTCATTGGGAAAGACTTTTCATAATGAAGATCTTATTAACAAAGTGTTGAGATGTTTGAGCAGACATTGGCAACCTAAAGTGACGGCTATTGCAGAGTCAAGAAATCTCTCAACCATGACCCTAGCCACACTTTTTGGTAAGCTTCAAGAACATAAATTAGAGTTGAATAGACTCAGTCAAAATGAGGAGCTGTACAAGAAAAAGAAAGGAGTAGCTCTCAAGGCTACTTCCTCCATGATTAATGATGATGATGTTGATAAAGATGATGGAAATGACTTGGAAATAAATGAGGAGAATCTTACTCTACTAGTAAAGAAATTTAGAAGATTCTTCAAGAAGAATGGAGCTTAAATAAGACTTCCCTTTCCCCAAAAGAATGTCTATCATAAAGGGGAAGGAACCTCATCCACTCCTAAATGCTATGAATATGGATAATTGGGACACATGAAGATGGAGTGCCTAATTTATCAAAGTAAAATGGAAAAGTATGAGAAAATGTCCTCAAAGGAGAAGAAAGAAAGAATAGCCTACATAACTTAGGATGATAATGACATAGATTCAACTGATAGCTCAGACAATGAGAAAGCCAATCTATGTCTCATAGCTAGAGGAGAAAAGGAAGAGGAAGATGACATGAAGGTAACATCCTCAAATTTTGAATCAAATTCTTGCCCCTCCTGTGATGAATTGCAAGATGCATTTGAAGAATTGCATAATGAATCTATGAGGCTTGCAAAAATGGTTTCATGTTCAAAGAAAAAAATTTCTTCACTTGAAAATCAAATTTCTACTTTAAGCAAATAAATTGAGGAATTGAAATTAGAAAATGAAACTCTTGGGTTGATTGATGCAAATTCTTCATGCATAACATGCTCTTTACATGAAAATGCACCTACATCCTTTTCTTGCTCATCATGCAAAACTTTTGAAAAGGAAATTGAAGACTTGAAAAATACTCTTTCAAAATTTACCTTTGGAAGAGATAATTTGAACATATTGCTTAGGAAACAAAGATGTGTTTCTCAAAAGGCTAGTTTAGGGTATAATTCCAAAAACCAATAAAAACTTTACAAGAATTTCTTTGTTCCCACAAACACATCAACAAGCCCCTTTATTAAATGTTTTTATTGTGGAAGGAAAGGACATAGTGCATCAACTTGCAGTGTAAGGAAGAATATCAATACTAAGTTAGGGACTAAAATGATTTGGGTTCCTAAAGGCACTTTGCCAAAAGTTAACACATAAGGATCCAAGAAAATTTGGGTACTAAAAATCAAAAATTGAAGTATGTTATAGGTGTACTTGAATGCCAAGAACTGATTTTGGAATCCCAAGATCATTAAAATTGTACCTTGTTCTATTTTGCTTTCCTTTTCTCATTGACACATAATCCATAAACTTCTCCCCCTTTTTGTCATGATCAAAATGTGAATACTTATGTCTTGAAGCATATCAAATGACATTTTGATGATAACAAAAGCAAAAGAGAAGACCAAGATCAAAAGAAGGAAACCAAGAGGTATATAGATATAGGTCTTAGAATATCAATGTAAAATGCTCTCAAGGTATCTCAATTATCTTCAAATGGTTTTTCAAGATCTTTTTAAATTAACTTATAATTCAAAGTTTATCTTTTTAAGGTTATGTTGATTTCAACCTTGGATTTCGTAATTCAAATGTAAATTTTGTCAAAATCTAAGTTTTTATAAGCAAGAATTGACCAATGCACTTAATTGGGCTTAAAAAATGTGTTCAAAGGACAAGGTAATCAATTACACGTGTTGTAATCGATTACAAGCAAAATAGAGGCATTTTAATTAATTACAAACATGGCAGAAGCCTTGTAATCGATTACACTGAGATTGTAATCGGTTATAAGTCTGGTAGAGGCCATGTAATCGATTACACAAAGCTGGTAATAGATTACATCCTTCCCAAAAAGTCAAGAACACATTCAAATAGCCATATAATCGATTACCATTAGTGTGTAACTGATTACCACTGGTCTGACATTGCCTAACAACTATATTAGGTGCATTAAATGTTGGGCATTAAAGCTTTCAACAGCTCCTTTGATTAAAAACACATTATATACTTATATTGGGGCATCATTAATGGCTAACCTTGAACCTTGAAACATCTTTCTAACACTCTATACGTGAATCAATCCTTGAAATCCTTCTTGCTCTATTTTTTAAAAAATCCTTAAGATATCTTTGAAGAGTATTCTAGAGCTTCAATTTGTATTAATTACTTTTTTGAGAGTTCTATTTTATCAACCTTATTTATTTTACAGAAGAGGATGAGGTATCCCTCCAAATTGTAAAGGGTGGGACATCCTTTGTTTGAAGAGACTCAAGCTACAAAGGGTGAGGTATCCTAAGGTGGTGTTGAGTGCTCAAATTTGTAAAGATTACAAACACCTAATTCAAACTTGGAATTTAGTGAAAAATCTCAAGTGATTGCTTGAGGACTGGACGTAGGTCACAAGGGGTAGCTGAACTAGGATAAACCATTGTGCTTGATTCTCTAAACCCTTCTTTTTACATTTTTGTCTTAGTTTAGTTGCTTGATTGAATATTTCTATCTTGAATTAGTTCATTGTTGTGCATTATCTTCTTATCTTATCGATTCATTCATTTTCATCAATTAATAGCTTCAACAAAAATTAACATTTAAGAGTTTTTCGAAAGAATTGTGAAAAGCTTTTATATTCTCAATTCACTCCCCTCTTGAGTTTTGAGGCCACTTTGTAACAAGTGGTATCAGAACTAGACTCTTGTATAAAGAGCTTAGCAGCTTCAAGAGAAGTGATGACTTCAAATGGTTTTTCTAACGAAGGTTTTTCTATAAATAGACCTCCTTATTTCAATGGGGATGGTTATGCCTATTGGAAAGAGATGATGAAAATTTTTATTGAAGCTATTGATATTAATGTGTGGGATGTTGTTGAAAATAGTCCTTTTGTTCCCAAACATATAGTTGATGGTGTAAGAACCAATACACCAAGAAGTGAATGGATCGATGAAGACAAGAAAAAGGTTCAATACAATTTGAGAGCCAAGAACATCAATACCACTTCTTTGGGGTATGATGAATTCTTTAGGATGTCAAATTGTAAGACCGCCCAAGAAATGTGGGATACATTGTAAGTAAACCATGAGGGCACAAGTAAGGTGAAAAGGTCTAGAATAAATACACTCACTCATGAATATGAATTGTTTAGAATGAACCAAAGAGAAAGCATTCAAGAAATGCAAAAGAGATTCACTCATATAGTTCATCATCTTACTTCATTGGGAAAAACTTTTGCCAATGAAGATCTTATTAACAAAGTTTTGAGATGTTTAAGTAGGAAATGGCAGCCTAAAGTGACGGCCATATCGGAATCAAGGAATCTAACCACAATGACTTTGAACACTCTCTTTGGAAAATTTGCAAGAATATGAATTGGAATTAAATAGGCTCAATCAACATGAAAAGTAATATATGAAGAAAAAATAGATTGCTCTTAAGGCCACTTCCACAATAATTGATAATGAAGATAAAGATGATGAAGATGGCATTGGAAATCTTGAGATGAATGAATAAAATTTCAGTCTCCTTGTAAAGAAGTTTGGAAGATTTCCAAGAGGAAAGGAAGTTAAAGAAGACCACATTTTCCTCCTAAGAAGACATATCAAAAGGGAGAAGGAGTTTCATCTACTCCAACTTGCTATGAATATGGAAAGCTTGGGCACATGAAGATGGAGTGTCTAGTTTATCAAAAAAAGATTGGGAAATTTGAAAAGAGATATTCCAAGGAAAGAAAAGAAATGAGAGCATACATTGTTTGGGAAGACAACAATATGGATTCCACCGACGATTCAGAGAATGAGGAAGTTCATCTTTACCTCACGACAAATGAAGAAGAAGAAGAAAGTGAAACAAAGGTAACTTCATCTAATCTTGAATCTTCTCCTTCATATAGTGAATTACAAGATGCATTCCAAGATTTACATAATGAGTCCATAAGGCTCACTAAAATGGTTTTAACTTCCAGCAAAACAATCTCCTTATTGGTAAATAAAGTTTCTATTTTAACAAAAGATATTGAAGAACTCAAAGTTGAGAATGAGACTCTTGGACTTATTGATGCCAACTCATCATGCATGATTTGTTTTTCACATGATTATACACCTACACCCTTATCTTATTCATCAGATAAAGCATTTGAAAATAAAATTGAAGATTTAAAAAATACACTTGCAAAATTTACCTTTGGAAGAGACAATTTGAATGTGTTACTAGGGAAACAAAGATGTGTTTTTCAAAAAGTCAGTTTGGGATATAATCCCAATAACCAATAAAAATTTTACAAAAATTTCTTTGTTTCCACAAATGCATCAAGTAGTCCCTTTATCAAGTGCTTTCATTGTGGGAGGAAAGGGCATAGTGCATCCACATGTAGTGTTAGAAAAAACATAAACATCAAGGTTGGGACTAAAAGGGTTTGGGTTCCTAAGGGTACCTTGCCTAACTCTAACACACAAGGACCCAAGACAATTTGGGTACTAAAAGTTAAAATTTGAATGTGTGTTGTAGGTGTGCTTGAAGACCAAAAACTCAAATTAGTACCTTGATAGTAGTTGCTCCAAGCATATGACAGGTGATGGCTCCAAGTTCTCATTTCTTGCACTAAAGAAGCATGGACACATCACATATGGGGACAACAAGAAAGGAAGGATCATTGGAGTTAGAAAAGTTGGTAAGAATTCCTCTAGCTCAATAGATAATGTCTTGTATGTAGAAGGACTCAAGCATAACTTGTTACGCATAAGCTAATTATGTGATAAGGAAATAAAATTATCTTTGACTCTAATTGTTGTATAATTGAAGGTAAGGATGATAAACAAGTTAAGTTTGTTGGTTATAGAATTGATAACATCTATATGATTAATCTTGACAATATTACCTCTCAAAATGTAAAATGTCTTATAAGTAAAGAAAATGATTCATGGTTATGGCATAGGAGAATTGCCCACATTCATATGGATTACCTAAACAAACTTGTTTCTAAAGATTTAGTTATTAGTCTTTCAAAGCTCAAATTTGAGAAAAATAAACTTTGCGATACATGTCAAAAGGGTAAACAAGTAAAGGTTTCTTTCAAAGCTAAAAATGTTATTTCTTCAACTAGACCTTTATAACTTTTGCATATGGATCTTTTTGGACCATCAAGAACTATGAGCTTTGGGAGTAATTATTATGCTTTTATGATTATGGATGATTACTCTAGATATACATGGACTCTATTTCTCACTCATAAGAATGATGGCTTTCATGCATTTAGAAAACTTGCAAAGGTTATTCAAAATGAAAAAAATTGTAGCATTGCATCCATTAGAAATGATCATGGTGGAGAATTTAAAAATCATGAACTTGAAATATTTTGCAATGAAAATGACATTGAGCATAATTTTTCTGCTCTTAGAACTCCACAACAAAATGGAGTAGTTAAAAAGAAAAATCGATCTCTAGAGAAGTTAGCAAGAACTATGCTCAATGAAACATACCTTCCTAAATATTTTTGGGCAGATGTGTTTAGCACCACTTGCTATGTTATGAATAGAGTTCTAATAAGGCCTATTTTAAAGAAAATCCTCTATGAACTTTATAAAGGAAGGAAACCAAACATTTCTCACCTTCATGTCTTTGGCTGCAAATGCTTTATTTTAAACATTGGAAAAGATTACCTAGGCAAGTTTGATGCTAAATCCGATGAGGAAATATTTCTAGGTTACTTACTTAATAGTAAATCCTTTCGAATCTACAATAAAAGAACTATGACTGTTAAAGAATCAATACATATTACATTTGATGAATCTAACTCCATTGGATTGGGAAAGGATGTTATTGATGATGTTGCAAAAATTCTATCCAACAATCACATTGGAAGCAAAGAAGAAGAGCAAAAGAAAGAAAACCAAAAGGAGGAAGCACCACCACAATAAGAGGAGGAAGGCTCAAATAATCTTCCAAGAGAATGGAGAACTTCAAGATACCATCCTCTTGACAGAGTAATAGGTGATGTATCTAAAGGGGTAATCACTCGAAATTCTCTTAGAAATGCATCAATCATATGGCTTTTGTGTCTCAAGTTGAACCTAAAGACATAGATGAGGCCATTAAAGATGATCATTGGATCTTGGCCATGCAAGATGAACTAAACCAATTTGAAATAAATCAAGTTTGGGAATTGGTTCTAAGGCCCAATGAACATCCAATTATTGGCATCAAATGGGTTTTTAGGAACAAACTTGATGAAACAGGCTTAATGATAAGAAACAAAGCTAGGCTTGTAGCTAAGGGTTATAATCAAGAAGGCATAGATTATGAAGAAACATATGCTTCCGTAGCTAGATTAGAAGCCATTAGAATGCTACTTGCATATGCATGCATCATGGATTTTAAGCTATTTCAAATGGATGTCAAAAGTGCCTTTTTAAATAGTTTTATACAAGAAGAAGTGTATGTGGAACAACCTCCTGGTTTTGAAAACTTTAAACTAGCCAACCATGTTTTTAAATTGAGAAAGGCCTTGTATGGCTTAAAACAAGCTCCTAGAGCTTGGTATAAAAGGTTGAGCAAGTTCCTTTTAGAAAATGACTTTTCTAGAGGAAAGGTTGACATTACTCTTTTTATCAAGTATAAAAAGCATAATATTCTTCTTATTCAAATTTATGTTGATGATATTATATTTGGTGCTACTAATGACTCTCTTTGTAAAGAATTTGCTAATATTATGCAAAGTGAGTTCAAGATGTCCATGATGGGTGAGCTCAACTTCTTCCTTGGTCTCCAAATCAAGCAAACAAGGAATGAGACTTTCATAAGTCAACCAAAATATTGTAAGGAGTTGCTTAAGAAGTTTGGAATGGAGGGTGCTAAGCAAATGGCTACACCAATTGGCACTTCTTGTTACTTGAACAAGGATGAATGAGGTAAATTTATAGAAATTACAAAATATAGAGGTATGATAGACTCACTCCTTTATCTTACAGTATGTAGGCCAGATATTATGTTTAGTGTGTGCATGTATGCTAGATTTCAAGCAAATCCTAAAGAATCACACCAAACTGCTGTCAAAAGAATCATGAAATATCTAGTAAGCACTTCACAAATAGGATTATGGTACCCTAAAGGTGCTTCTTGTAGCTTAATTGGGTATTCCAATTCTGATTTTGCTGGATGCAAAATGGATACGAAAAGCATTAGTGGGACATGCCACTTGCTTAGAAGCTCACTAGTTTCTTGGCACAGTAAGAAACAAAATAGTGCGGTATTGTTTACAACTAAAACTGAATATGTTGCAGCTGGAAGTTATTGTGCTCAAATCCTTTGGATGAAGCAACAATTTCTAGACTATGGTCTTAAGCTTGATCACATCCCTATAAGGTGTGATAATATTAGTGCAATTAATTTGTCCAAAAATCCCATTTTGCACTCAAGAACAAACAATATTGAAATAAGACATCATTTTATTAGGGATCATGTTTGAAAAGGTGATTGCATTCTTGAATTTGTGGAAATCACAAAGCAACTAGCTGACATTTTTACTAAGCTATTGGCAAAAGAAGCATTCTTTAATATAAGAAATGAACTTGACATTTTGGATCAATCATGCATAAGTTGCAATTCTACACAAATTCACTCTGCTGCATCATATGTCACTTTTGCTGCATAATGCATATGGCTGCATAATTTGTAATTTTACTGCATAACATGTGTTTTTACTGCATAATGATGATGTTTTGGTGGTTAATTTTTTGTTTCTTAATCATTCTTGAATCCAATACTAACTTGAGCATCAGAGATTTCTCCAAAGTTGTTTTGCAGGTACTCCATCATGACAAAGACCACCAAGAAGCTCGTTATGTCAAAATTGTTTAATTCTTAGTAATTGTGGTAATTTTGCATAAACATATGTTTTAGATGAAGAACTAATCAGTTTTTATGCTTGCATAATGTTTGAAATTGCTTTGCAACATTTTGGAACTAATTTGAAAGTTTTAAGATTAGCCTTTACTGTTTAAAATGCAAAAACTGAGTTTTAGTAAACTGGTAATCGATTACAAGCCTTTGTAATCAATTACAAAGGCTCTGTTAGGACTGGTAATCGATTACACTAACCCTGTAATCGATTACAATGATCTCAGAAAGATGGTAATTAATTACACCAAATTTGTAATTGAATATAAGGATTCCAGAGGGCTGGTAATTGATGTGTGGATAAAATACACACCTTTTGTGCTTGATTTGAAGTGGATTTAGGTGTGCTTTGATGATTTATATTGGAATTTATGCCACATTTAATCTAATTACCCTTGATATCTCATGATTGGTCTTTTTCTATGTTTTTAAGTCTAAAAGAGGTGTTTTGACATGGCTCTATGAAGCTTTGGATGAATTCATTGCAATGGAGTTGAGCTCGGAATTTATATGACCAAGATTCGTAGAGTTTTTGATCTTTGTGCGATAAAATGAACATAACTTGAGCTACAAAAGTTGAAACGAGGTGATTTTAGTGGCGTTGGAAAGCTAAGAAAAAGATCTACAACTTTCATGAGACCACTTCTCCAAAAAATGATTTTTTGAGCAATTAAAGAGTTAGACACGGCCTTGTCTAATCTCAAAAATGCTTCTATCAAGCTCACACGGCCCTGTCTAACTTCAATGAAGCTTCTGTGTGGGAGACACGACTGTGTGACCCCGAAACATACAAATTATGCTATTTTTAAAGCTCAAACGGCTGTATCGAAGGGAGACACAGTCGTGTGAGTCCCTCGGACACGAAAAAAGGAAAATTTTGCCCCTAAATCATTATAAACAGGGCAAAAACACCAAACAAAAAGGAACTTTTGGCTAGAGACCTGTGTGACGGCACGTTTTGACAGGAGAAGCACAAGGATTCAAAGGCGTAGGCTTTGAAGGCAAGAGCAAGACTCTTTAAAGGTCAACCATTAAAGTTCTTTTCTCTATCTCTATCTTCCAATCTTTTCTTTTTGTTCATCAATCATGGTTGTTTCTTTAATCCTTGTTCTTGTTTATGTGACGATGACCATTAACGGCTAAACCCCTTTTCTAGGATTAGGATGAAACTCTCTATTTCCCTATTATGAATTGTTAATTTAATTCTTTGTTGATGAAATTATTGTTCTTGATTCATTCTTGGTATGCTTAATGCTTGTGATATGTTGCGTGCCATATTTATATGATTTTAGGCTTTAGGTGAAGGATCAAAAGATGAAATCTAATTGCTTGATAATCTAACAATTGAACTTAGGAATTGAGACCTAGACATAGGGTTAAATCCTTCGAGGGGTAAACGATTGTCATGAAGTTTTAGCACGTTTTTAGTACCAAGAAATTAGGCTTTAAATAATTTAGGACAAATCGCCTTCAAAAACATAATTGAACGTTAACAAAGATAGGATTACAATTTATTGTATGGGGTAATGTAGTGGATTTCGAGTCCTAGAGCTTTAAATCCTTGTTAAATATCATCTTTTCTAGTTTCAATTGTTTATTTTATTGCTTTGCTTTTTGTCTTAATTTGATTAGACTTTCACTATTGATTTTTATTTGCCTAAATAATCAAAATAGCCGTAAGAGTTAGTAATTAATCGATCCTCGTGGGAACGATCTTTATTTACTACTTGTACAATTCGTGCACTAGTGAAAAATCAACAACAAGTTTTTGGCGCCGTTGCCGGGGATCGTGTTGATATTAACACGAGCGGCAATTTGGTTGATTTAAGCACCTTTTATTTTATTTTATTTTATTTTAACTTTCTTTTATTTTTCTTTGAATTTTCGGGTGTTGTTTCTTTCCTATGCGAAGAACGAGGAGTCAAGGAGATCTTAGTATCTTTATTGATCCTGAGATCGAAAGGACACTTCATCGCATTAGAAGGGAAAGAATAGCACAAAGAATTGAGAAAGACAACATGGCAAACAATAATGACCAAGCTGCCAATGCAGAGCTAAGTCTGAGGGATTATGGAGCTTCCAACGCTAATGCTCGTCAGTCTTCCATTGTTAGGCCATGGGTAGAGGCCAACAATTTTGAATTAAAGACGTCACTGATTCAGATGGTCCATCAAATGCAATTCAGCGGGTTATCAACCGAAGACCCGAATCAACATTTGTATGATTTCTTAGAATTATGTGACACAATCAAGATGAATAGGGTTTCAACGGATGTTATAAGGATCAAACTTTCCCTTTCCTCTTAGGGGGAAAGCAAAGAAATGGATTCAATCAGAAGCCCCAAATTCACTTACCACTTGGGTATGATGGAGCAAGCCTTCTTGGATAAATACTACCCAAATGGGAAGACAATTAAGCATTGTCAAGATATCACTACCTTCTCTCAAATGGATGATGAATCTCTTTATGAAGCATAGGAGAGGTACAGTGATCTGACTCGTCAATGTCCACATTATGGCTTACAGGATTTTGTGGTCATCCAAACATTCTATGCTAGGTTGACTTTCTCTATAAAGGCAGGTCTTAATGTCGGAGCTGGCGGTGCTTTGATGGCCAAGACTCCAACCAAGGTAAGGGCCTTAATTGATGAAGTGGCTTCGAATATTTATTTGTGGCCAGGTGAGAGATCCTCTTCAAGGAAGCGAGCCAGAATTTTAGAGCTTGATGTTGTTACCATGTTGAATGCCAAGTTTGACGCCTTGGCCAAGTCACTTGAAAAGTTAAAAGTCAATGCTATAAATACTCTTAAAGCAACTTGTGAAACACGTGGGGGAGGGCATTTGATTTCAGAGTGTAATGTAGTGGAGATGTATTCTAAAGACTAGTCTATGGCCAAGTGAATTACGTCCAAAATGGCAATTTCAGAGCTCAGGGGAATTCTTTTCCCAATTCATATAACCCCGGCTGGAGAAACCACCCAAATCTCTCATATGGCAATCAACAACATAATGGAGGCCCACCTAGATTCCAACAGGTTCAACAATCTTCTCAAGATGGGAAATCCACTTTAGAAGCTCTCATGGAGAACTTCATTGTCACTCATAAGGAGCATAATAATGTCATTCAAACTCAAGTGCAACAACATGGGGAGTCCATCAAGCAAATTCATACTCGCCTTGATCAAATGGTAACTCATTGTAAGATACTTGAAACTCAGATAGCCCAACAAGCAAGCTTATTCAACATGGTACAGGGGTGAATCCCAAGTCAACCAAAGACAAATCCAAGGGAGCAAACAAATGCAATTTTCTTGAGAAATGATAATCAAGTTAAAAGCCCCACAAGGGAAGAAAAACATGAAGATGAGAAATCCTAAGAAAAGGAAGAGAAGCAAGAGAAGAGCGAGGCCAAGAAAGAAGAAGAAGAAAGCGCTAAAAGGTATGTTCCTCCAACAACATATGTTCCACCTTTGCCCTTCCCACAAAAATCTCAAAGGGCGAAGCTTGATTAACAATTTGGAAAGTTTTTGGAGGTTCTTAAAAAGTTGTATATAAACATTCCTTTTACAGAAATGCTCTCTTAAATGCCCACCTATGCTAAATTCTTAAAAGAGATCCTCTCTAATAAGAGGAAATTTGAGGATTATGAAACTGTTACTTTAATTGAGGAATGCAGTGCACTCATTCAGAATAAGTTTCCTCCTAAGCTTAAGTATCCGGGTAGCTTCTCTATTTTGTGCTCGATTGGGACCATGCAAATTAACAAGGCTTTATGTGACCTTGGGGCAAGTGTGAGTTTGATGTTCCTTTCCCTTTGTAAGAAACTTAATATTGGGGAGCTCAAACTGACCACCATCTCTCTTCAACTGGCCGATAGGTCAATCAAACGTCCTATTGGCACACTAGAGAATGCCCCCTTGAAGGTTAGTAAGTTTTACATGCCAGTAGATTTTGTTGTACTTGACATGGATGCTGATGATAAAATAACAGTAATTGATTGCACAGCCGTTGTAATCGATTACATAGCTATTTTAAAAGGGGTTTAGGCGCGGGAACAACCATTTTTACTTAAACCATCTCATTTTTTGCTCCTTCTCCACGAGCTTTCTTCCTCTCCTCACCCCCAAACCTTCAATTTCTCTCTTATTTCTTAGCTAAATCATCCCATTTCACCACCATACCACTCGAATTTCCCCTCTTAATCATAACCCCCAAATCAATTCCACCAAAATCTCCTTAATCTTCATTCCCCATCTCCTTTCATGCTCTCTCTCTCTCTTTCTCTCAAGCCCTAACTTATGTTTTCCACTCTTCCTCATCAACCTTCCAAATTTCTCCACCACCAAACACCATGTGAATTCCATCAATGGCAGAATCTTCTTAGCATACAAAATGTTCAAGAACAAAGGCCAACATTGGAGAGCCTTCCAATGCTCCTCCACGAAATATCTCTAGGCTGGACCTCACACGTCACTTCTCCACCACCAAGAAGGCGGAGTTATTCAAGAAAAATTTCTAGTTAAGGAAACTCATCTCTCCCAGGTGTCTCACTCAATCCTTTTGCTCAAGTGAACCCTTGGAGTGCTTCCGATTAATTAAAAGGCTAGGTTTACTGGGCTTCTTTAGCATTCAAAAAGATATTTACAAGAACCTAGTTAGGGTATTTTATGCAAACCTGAAATATGAAAATGGTTGCCTGATATCTGAAGTAAAGAAGAAGCAAGTTAAGGTCACTAGAGAAGCATGGTGTAGGTTGAATAAGCTTGATTATCATAGCACAAATTTTTATGGAAATGAGGATGCTTGGGGAGATGATTTTGAGTATAAGGCTGCATTGACCTCCCTGACAAGGTCTGGCTATGACATTCCTAGGGAGGAAGAGGGTGATGGCCACTGCTTTAACCATGGAAAATAGAATACTTCATTATCTTGTGACCAGAGGGTTAATTCCTAGGGGAGGAAATTACTCCGAAGTTCTGAGAGATGATGTGGTGGTATTGTGGGCCATGACCACAAGTAGGCCAATCAACTGGGCCTACTACATAATTCAGCACATGTTGGATGCTAGGAAGAGGCAGAACTCTACCCTTCCATATGCTATGCTTGTCACCGCCATATTGGAACACTGCTATATTTCCTTGACTGAAGAGTCAAAGGACATGAGTTCCAAAGGACCACAATCGATTGGCTTGCACACATTGCAAAAGCTAAAGCTGAGCAAAGTGGATGGCAGATGGCACTACCTTACCCATGGGATCTATGCCCATATTCCTCATGACCTGGAGGATGATGATAAAGATAGAGGACAACAACCTCCTCCCACAGCCACCATGGAGCTTCTGCTATAGGAAATTCATAGCTTGAAAATGGGAATGGATAGCATTAAGTAGAAGGTCGATCACCTAGAGCTGAGGATGGATTACTCTAATCAAGAGTAAGCCATTATCTGATCTTTTTTGGAAGGACCAGGATATGCACCAAGGCAAGTTGCTCCTCCTCCTGCTCCTCCTGTTCCTACTGCTCCTCCTACTCCTCTTGCCCCTCTCTCCTTTGCTGGTCCTTCTAGTACTCATCCTAATGATGATGAGGAGATCCTAGGTTCTGAGGATGACCTTGCCATAGATGACGATGATAAGGATGATCTGGCAGTTGATGTGGATAGTGATAGCGAGGTGACAGAGTGACAAGGGATTTATGTCATTTTTTTTACCATGTTTAACTCATTACATCTTATCACTTTTATAAGTTTGTATCTGACTTTAAATCTTTTGGTATAAATGTCCATTTCATCTGATTATAAGTTTGTATCTTTTACTGATTTATACACATTTGTTGTTGCATTGATCTAATTGGAATAATTATACACTATATTTGCTTTGATTGTATGAGGAATGCTTATGTCAATTTTGATAATGCCAACGGGGGAGAGATTAGTGAAATATGTTGCATGTGTACGGGGGAGCTTTGTGTTTTCACATAAATTCTATCGTATGCATACATTACGGGGGAGAGTTGCGCTTAAATCTATGATAATCAAAATTACAAATATTTCTCTTTCTTTTTCAATGTTTATTTTGTCATTATCAAAAAGGGAGAGAATGTGAATGCTCATGTCTTGAAGCATATCAAATGAAATTTTTATGATAATAAAAGCAAAAGAAAAGATCAAGATCTAAAGAGAAGACCAAGATCAAAAGAAGGAAACCAAGAGGTATATAGATATAGGTCTTAGAATATCAATGTAAAATGCTCTCAAGGTATCTTAATTATCTTCAAATGGTTTTTCAAGATATTTTTAAATCAATTTATAATTCAAAGTTTATATTTTTAAGGTTATGTTGATTTCAATCTTGGATTTCGTAATTCAAATGTAAATCTTGTCAAAATCCAAGTTTCTATAAGCAAGAATTGGCTCATACACTTAATTGGGCTTGAAAAATGTGTTCAAAGGACAAGGTAATCCTTTACACATGTGTTGTAATCGATTACAAGCTACAGAGAGACCTTGTAATCGATTACATTGAGCATGTAATTGATTACAAGCATGGCAGAAGCCTTGTAATCGATTACACTGAAGTTGTAATCGATTACAAGTCTGAAAAAGGCCATGTAATCAATTACACAAGGCTGGTAATTGATTACATCCTGCCCAGAAAGCCAAGAACACATTCAAACAGCCATGTAATCGATTACCATTAGTGTGTAATCGATTACCATTTGTCTGACATTGCCCAACGGCTATATTAGGTGCATTAAATGCTGGGCATTAAAGCTCCCAATGGCTTCTTTGATCAAAAACACGTTATATACTTATGTTGGGGCATCATTAATGGTTGACCTTGAACCTTGAAACATCTTTCTAACACTTTATACGTGAATCAATCCTTGAAATCCTTTTTGCTCTATTTTTCTAAAAATCATTAAGATATCTTTGAAGAGCATTCTAGAGCTTTAATTTGTATTAATTACTTTTTTGAGAGTTCCATTCTATTAACCTCGTTTATTCTATAGAAGAGGGTGAGGTATCCTTCCAAATTGTAAAGGGTGGAGGCATCCCTTGTTTGAAGAGGCTCAAGCTACAAAGGGTGAGGCATCCCAAGATGGTGTTGAGTGCTCAAATTTGTAAAGGTTACAATTACCTGATTCAAGCTTGGAATTTAGTGGAAAATCTTGAGTGATTGCTTGAGGACTGGACGTAGGTCACAAGGGGTGGCTGAACCAGGATAAACCATTATGTTTGATTCTCTAAACCCTTCTCTTTACATTTCTGTCTTGGTTTAGTTACTTGATTGAATATTTCTCTCTTGAATTAGTTTATTGCTATGCAATATCTTCCTATCTTATCGATTCATTCATTTTCATCAATTAATAGCTTCAACAAAAATTGACAATCAAGAGTTTTTTGAAAAAATTGTGAAAAGTTTTTATAAACTCAATTCACCACCCTTTTGAGTTTTGAGGCCACTTGGTAAGACACAAAAAATTCAATAAAAAGATTTTGACAAAGAGAAAGGTCACAATATAACCTTAACCACAAAACCATTGCCATTCAACAAATATTTAATAATAATTTAGCAATAATATAACCAGATCAGTAGTATATAATGTCAACAGATCATCCATTGCAAAATATCCAGGTCATGCTAAAACAACATATCAAAGTCATACTATGGTTAAGCAAGGTCATAAGCTGAGACAATGAACAACATATTCAACAGATAACCCATTATGGTTAAATGAGCTTTAAGCATTATAACATAGCTAAAACAAAAAAATATTAGCTAAATAAAAGAGATCCATGCCTAAGCCCCATGATCATCTGGTGGTGGATGACGATGCTCAAGCTTATTCAAGCAGTTTTCCATAGCACTTAAGCGGTCATAGATGGCTGCATTGCTATGCTCCTGATAGACCCGAAAATTCGTGAACTGGGTTTAAAAGCCTCCATATTGGGGTCACAGATCTGCAATGGCACCTAGGATTTAGTCTTCATTTGTGGCTGAAGCCTCTTCCATAACTATATCAGCAGGGGCAGCAGGAAGTTCTTCTTCTTGTGTGGCTACATCATGCCCAACACCATAAACCTAAGCACCATTAACCATCTTGATTTTGATGTGATTTATGGAAGCCTATGCAAATTTGTTGTGACCGATAAGCTGAACGACTCCTTCATCACCTAAGCTCAACTTGTATTGATTCAGAATTTTAGTAATAACCATGGCATATAGAAGGTCCATCATCATCTTATCATGTGCTTTCTTCATGTAATGCATGATATAGAAGGGCCAGTTAATGTGCAATTTCTATTTTATGGCCCAAAGTAAGAAGATGTCATCTTCCTCAACCAAAGCATAGTTGCTCGCTCTCGGAGCTAAAATATGTACTAACACATAGTGGAGAAGATGATCCTCCACCTTCAGAATCCCAACAATGAATGACTTTTTTGGAACATCATTGCCTGGTTGTATCATGCTCCTAATAGCCTCTTCTCTAACATACCCTTCCTTGTTTTTTGTGACTATTTTTCGTGAAAGTTGCTCCAGAGTGATTCAGACCAAAACGAAGAGCCCAATCTTTGGGTCTCATAATAATCCTATGACTCTTGAGCTTAGAGACCAAATTTGCTCTAGATATACTCATATTGCATTAAAAGGCTTTGGTAGGTTCAAGATAATACTCACATTTTGTCGTGACAAAGGTTTTCAAACCATGGTACTCCATAAGGCTTGTGAGAAAAGTGAACCCGTTGTTGACAAAGTAATCCCAATCAATGTACTTTGGTTTAATCAGATTTCGTGCTTGAAACTCCAGCTTATATTTACTCATTTGAAGCATATCTGAGAAGCACCTCCTTTGATCCAAACTCAGACAAATATCTAGATTGAAGGTTGGCGTATGGGTTTCCTTTGGAACAAAGGGATTTTTGGTGCGTGATTTCTTAGGGTGAGAGGAATTGCTTACCATGGTTGAAAATGGAGGTTAGGTCGCAGTTTTAGAGAGAGAGAAGATGAGAAAAGTGAGATTTTTGGAAGAATTTGTGGATTTTAATCGGTGAAAAGTGGTGTAAAGTGATGGAAAATGAGTTTTAGTAGTGGATTTTGGTTGGATTTGGAATAGGAAAGGTGGTTGTGAGAGTGGGTGTGAGAGATTTTGAGAGGAAGAAGATAACCATGGAGGTGGAGCTATCGTGAATGAAGAAGGAGTGGCACAGTTTGCTGCTATAGAGACCCAATAACCAGTTAGGGGATTGGGTAATCGATTATATGCGTGGATACCAGAACATGTGGCCTCTGGTGTGCTGAAATAACCGATTAGGGAGTTGAGTTAATCGATTATTTTCGTGTTACAAAAGTACCATAACCTCTGTTTGTGATAAATAACTGATTAGATCATTGAGGTAATCAGTTAGTTTGGTCTTTCCAAAAGCATCATGGCCTCTGTTTGCCTTGAATAACCAATTAGAAACTTTATATAATCGGCTATTTACATGACTTCAAAGTACCACAACCTTTGCCTCTTTCAATAACTGGTTAGGTAGTGCTTATAATCGGTTATTTGTAGTTTCTAGGAGCCACTGAATTACCTCAATAATCGGTTAAAAGTGGTCTTGTAACTGGTTATTTTTGTGGAATAAAAGACTAGCAGCTTCTGACTTCAACAATAACTGATTAGGGCCATATCATAATTGATTATTTGTTAAAGGAAAGGCATCAACAGCCATTGACTTTGTGAATAACAGGTTAGGTACTTCTACTAACCAGTTATTTGGCGTGACATAATATATTATCACACTTCCAAGGAGCAAATAATTAGTTATTTGCTTTCCATAACAGATTATATCTTCACCAGAAATAGAAAAATCTTCAGGAATTCAGTTCTTAAATCACCAACTCATGCCATCTTAAGGGTGATCTTGACTTTCCCTTATTTTCATCAGCTCTAAGCACCATAAATGCAACCCAACATTAGATTAATCTTCTTCAAACACCAGAAACCATTTTTCCACAATAGTAACTTGAGATTTGAGAATTAGGGGACTTAAACATGAATCAAGTACCTGTAAAACAAGGTTGTGAGAAACTCCAACGCTCAAGTCAGTAATGGATTTATGAATGATTAAGTCTTGATAATCATGCAAAAATTGAATTTATGCATCAAAATAATGACATTATGCAGCAAGAGGAAATTATGCAGCAAGAGTTGGATGCATGATTGATCTAATATGCCAAGTTCTAAGATATTTTCATAATATGTGCTATTTCAAACAAGAAGTGAATTTATCTAGCATATTATCACATGTAGAAGTTTATGGATTATGTGTCCATGAGAAAAGGAAAGCAAAATAGAAAAAGGTATAATGTTAATGATCGTAGGATTCCAAAATTAAAGGGGAGTTGTGCATCTCTGATCTAATTACCTCTTGAAAAATAGAGGGGGAGTAAGTCTCTAACTCTTTTTGTGAGTTCCAATTTATTTGTACTAACTCTTTCTCTGAACGGATGTTTGTCATCATCAAAAAGGGGGAGAATATGATTAGCATTGCCAATGGCAATGGTTTTAATAATAACAAACAAGATAAGTTATGATTGTGCAAAGATCAAGTCCCAATGTTCTTCAAGATTAGCTTATAAGACTTAGATCTTATGTTAATGGTAAATAGGATTCACACTAGCTCATTTCTTATTCATAATTCAACTTTAATCTTTTTGCAAAATCATGTTTAGTATTAATCAAGTTTGATAAAAATGTTTTCAGAAAGGGTGAAAAAGAAAATCATGTTTTGTACTTGTGAAAATACTCATCAAGTTTATGGAAAATGATTTTAGAAAGGTTGAAAATGATTTAGGAAACTTTGGTTGTGAAATCCCTTAGAAATCTTATTTTCTTGGTAAGCCAATAACTGATTATGTGTTTTGAATAATTGGTTAACTGAAACAAATAATTGATTATGTATTTCCAAATAACTGATTATTTGAAATGCATAACAGGTTATTCGTTGTGACAGAAACGCTCCATTAAAGGTTTTTAAGTGAATAACCAGTTATGGAAAGTCCATAACAAGTTATTTGTATGTTGGGAACGTTCCCTCTTGATTTTCAAATGTTCCTAGCCGATTAGAGCTTTCAAATAACCTGTTATTTGCGCACTACAATTTTTTTCTGATAAAACAAATAACCTGTTAGGCAAAATCAATAACCTGTTATCTAGGATGGCAGAAGTCATTTCCCAATGGCTCAATTAAGAGCATTTAATGCCCCCAACAACCACCAATGGATCTAAATGGGTTTGCGCTATAAATAAAAGTGGTTGAGCATTAAAAAGAAGTTGGAGAACAATATAAAAATCATCCTTGAACATTAAATTTGTGTTTCACTATCTTTTTCTCCAATCTTCTGTTTTTGAGCTATAAGTGTGTGAATTCTTGATATCCATTGTTCTTCAATTTGTATTATCCATTCTTGAGAGAATTTCATTCTATCTATGATTTCCTATAAAGAGAGTGAGGTATCCCTCTAGAGAAAAAGGGCGAGATATCCCTTGTTTGTAAAGAGGGTGAGGTATCCTTCAAAGTTTGTAAAGGGTGAGGTATCCCTCAAGATTATAAAGGGTGAGATATCCCTGTTTTGAGGCTCAAGCACAAAGGGTGAGGTATCCCAAGGTGTTAAGTGCTCAAGTTTGTAAAGATTGTCAAGTTCCTATTTGAAGCTTGAAGATATAGTGGAAATCTCAGGTGATTACTTGAGGACTGGACGTAAGCCACAAGTGGTTTGGTGGCTGAACCAGGATAAAGCTTTGTGTTTGTTTTCCTAAACTCAACTCTCTTACTTTGTGCATTATTTTATTGAAGTACTTGAATATTATCTCTCTTGGTTGATTCATCTATAAGTGAAAGCTCTCTATCTTCTTTATCCATTCATCTCAAACAAACAATAGTTTCAATGAAAATTGATAATCAAGTGATTTGCGAAAGAATTGCAAAAATATTTTACTAACTCAATTTACCACCCCTCTTAAGTATTAAGTCTACTTGGTAACACTATTACATAAGTGGTCTTTATGAAAGTTTAAGAGTTTTGTCTCAGCTTTCCAATGCCACCGATTTCAGCCCAATTTGACTTCTACAGCCCAAGATATGGCCCAATCTTTGCACAGTGTTCGGGTTCTAGCAACATCACCTCTGTTCTGATTTCTAGACCCAATATGACGTACTAGACATCCAATCCAGCTCTTGTGTTCTTCAATTGTACTCCTATACTCAAGAAATAGGCTGATGGATACATACAGGTCTAGTCATCAGGAACAACACTCTAGTTCTTGCTTCAACTCCAATTTTAATTATCCAAACGTGTGATTCATCTCTTGAGGTCCTTATGAAACTTGTAGAGAATTATCTTAGCTTTACTACAAGACCAAAATCACATCAACTAAATATTTGTAACTCAAATTAAAGTCAATTTACTAAATGCTGCAAATTAGACAAATTAAAGTCAATTCATGCAATAATTCCTTCAATGATCCAATTAGGCCCAATATAATAAAATGTGACAAAAATAACTTAATTAAGCCTAATTGAACCTTAGGAAGCCTAGTGAGAGGATTATTAAATGAATAAAATATATTGCTACCAAATTCTCCCACACTTAGCTTTTGCACTCCCAGGAAAAACACATAAGACCAAAGCTAGGGAATAAGGAAAAATAACACAAACTCAAAGCTAAAAACTCTAAAAAACTCAATTTCCAATGATATTCAAGAATGCAAAACCAAAGATTCAAGGGATCAAAACATGTATGAGGTAACGTTTCTTCACATCTCAAATCAACACGCAAGGAGACTTCAATTGAAAAGCCTGAGTCAAGAATTATAGATCCTCACAAGATTCACTCTCAATCCCTCATGTGTTTGAAAGGTAAGTATTTCACTTAATTAAACCTATGAAAAATTGTACTACCATAAGCTTGCTTATCTTATACTTCTCCACTACTTAAAACACATGCACACACAAATCAAGAGGACTTTATTCAAGGTTGTAATGAGATCAAGGTAAAGGAGGGGTTAATATGGATATGACAAGTTAAATATCAAAGAGAATAAAAAAACATTAAGGTTAAGTTCAATTAACAAACATGAAAAGTTCATCCCAACTAAACATAATGTGAATTCCCTTTTCATATTCTTTTCCCTTCCCTTTTTACCTTGTTGGCCTTTCTCTTTTTTTTTATATTTATTATATATATATTTTTTATTTTTTTACTATTTTTTTCAATTGGCCACTCTTTCCTTTTTCACCAACCATTTTGCATACACACCCTAACACTTGTTCAAGAACTCATCCAATAATAAAGTCAATGCTCTCTTATTCCCTAAGGTTGAGTAAGAACATGATTTTTCATTTAAGACTCGTAATGAGCTAGAAACAATAAATGATCAAATAAGCTCAAATGGGTTAAGCAAGGGAAAATATGCAAGGTTGGCTATTTCGTTAAAGTAGCTATTTCAAGAAAAATGTCTCAATCAAGTTTATGTATGTATGTGAAAATATAGTCTCAAATAGAGTCAAAGCAAGTTTTAGAGTAATAATTCCATGAGTGAAAATCACACAAGAAAGAAGAGAATGGTGCAAATGTTCAATCCATTCATTAATAGGCTCAAAATCTCACAGGACATACATCTACCATTCTTAATCCACCAATTCAACATCCAAAACCAAGCTTGTGAAATTTAAGAAAGAAGATAATTTATTCAATAATGTTATGATTCCTGAATTTCAATTGCTACTTCTACACAAAATAGTTACTTCCCCAATTTAGATGCGTCTCAAGAGTAAAATTTACTCTTTACTCTGTCACACTTAATTAGTTTTGCTGTTAGTAAGTTGCTGACACAATTTTTTTTTATGTTAACTATCCTTCCCCCAACCAGATCACAATATTGTCCTCAATGTTAAAATAAAGATGAGTAAAGGATAAAAGATATTACCTGTTGTGGCTATTATGGAAAAGAGAAACCTGACACAAATTTAAACAGAAACAAAGTACGATAAATAAAACCAAAGGTAAAGGTAAGTTATAGATGGAGTGTCAGATTAAATCCATGTTCCTTTTTGCTTCCCTCTGACTAATCTATCTGAGTTATTACTAGATCAGGTTAATAAATAAAAACTTGTAATTTATCAATTAACTCATCGACAATGGAAGCAGAGACAAGGATATGCTTGGCCGAATGTGTGATAAAGTTCTGTTCCACAGCATGGTCAAGAAAGATAACAAACCATCAACGAAATTATTAACATTTAACAAACCTATGGGTTTATGATGGATGTTCAGTTAGACCCAAGAGACAATTTGAAAAACTTCTGTCAAAGTACCATAGCCACCTGGTAAGGCAATGAATACATCAGAATTGTCAAGCATTTTAGCCATTCGTCCATACATAGTTGATACTCGTAATTCCTCCCCAATTGTCTTTCATGTGATGTTCTTTTGAGTTAAAGCTTTAGGCATAATACCTAAAACTTGATTGCCTCCTAGATGTACAGTGATTGATACAACTCCCATAAACCCAATGCTACCTCCCTTATATACTACATGAATTTTTCTGGCAACAAGCGCTTGATCAAGAGTGCCTGCTGCTTCTACAAACTCTGTACCTTTCCCAAAACTTGACCCACAAAATACACAGATATTTATAAATCAATGAACAGAAGCTCCCTCTATTTCTATAGTCGCCCTCCTTTTGAATAATTATGAGTTAGGTGAAAATGAAGAAAATGGAGCGTTTAAATTGGAAAAAGAATGGAAAATGTAATGATAGCAGCTATATGGGTAGGTTGGTTGTTGTCAGAAAAGTTTGAAATTAAGAAACACCAATTTTATTATTATTATTATTATTTTATTTTTTTTTATTTTTTTGAAAAGATAAAACGAAAGCTGGAACTAGTCCAAAACTGGAGGCTAGGCTCTCACGCTCGTTTATTTAACAAAGATGACATATCTTTATATTGTGTGTCACCAGTGCAGTTGTACTTGTAGGCCTTCCACTTATAGAATACCAATCCTTGTACCCTTGTGGATTCAATAAAGAACCCATATTCTAAGAAGTATGAAACTCTGCCATAGCCAAGACCTGCCGATATGGAAACCAGCAAATTAATGCCAGTGCAGACCTCAGAGATTGTTTCACGTAGACAATAAACACGGGTCTAAATCTATAGACCAACACTTAAATGGAGCCTAAAAGCTTGGCTTGGGAACATTGAAGACAACTTTCTACAAAGCATAGCACAAGAATCTTATTTAAGGACCGACGTGCAAAGGTCCAACCCAAGTCAATGATAGGTCTAACCCTAAGGTTAGGGTCTCCACACTCAATTAAGAGCATGGTACTCTTTCAATCACCTTTTTTTTTAGATGAACAAGATAATGTTGTTGTGATTGTGGCTCACATTTTCCTCTGGTTTTACATCCAGTAACAGCTTAAGCACCTTCTATGAGTCGAGAATAAGCTTCTCATCCAATTTTCTTATAAATTGGCAAACAAGGTCTTTTTGAGTCAGATTCCCAAGACTGTAACGCTTATGTTCATCCCTGAAGAGATTCCACAAATTAAGAAGTTCACAATGCAAAACTCCACAAGAATACATCTCAAGAGTCAATAAGATATCATCTAATGACTCCTTACTTTATCCATTCTTAATAAACTATATTTTATCTTCTTGATTTGCAGAAACCATCCCAAAGAATGACATCACTTGTTGCATTGTCATCGCGCACATTTGTGACAAACTTGCATTTTTTTTGCTCTTCTCCTTTTAGAATACAAACTTTTACCAAGACCTAGTATGTATGAGGTAAATGAATTTGAAAATTCACCTGCTAAATGGACCTTTCTTTGATTATCCAACATATATCTTCCAGGATGCCCTTGTGCATTAACATTCTCAATCTTTCACACCTAACTTTGTAGATTTTTATTAGAGCATTTTGAGGAAGAGAAGGAAAATATTTTCTTAAATTCGAGAGAATGACATCCATTTTAAAGGAGAAGGAATCAGTTATTATGAGAAACTAAAAAATAAACTAACTTAAGAGCCACTGAATACCATTATCCGCCACTTAACCAGTGTTACAAAGAACTGCAAAAAGAAAGTAACAAAATTAAAATAAATTCTTTTCATAACATGGATTAGAAGGGAGATGGAATCTACCTCAACAACTTGGGTTTCTAGAAATGGTTTGAGTCTTTGTCCATTGACCTTAAACACATTACCATTCCTAGGGTTCTCAATGTCAATGGTCCCATGAGGATACACATGTTTGACAACAAAAGGGCCACTCCACCTAGATCTCAATTTTCCAAGGAATATGTGATGACGAGAATTATAAAGTATAACTTTTTGACCAATTTCAAAAGATTTTCTCAAAATTAATTTGTCATGAAAAGCTTTTGCTCTAGTTTTATATATCTTTGAGTTTTCATATGCATCATTTCTCAATTCCTTAAGTTCATTTAATTACAATTTGCATATCTTAAAGCATCATCAAGGTTTAGGTTAAAAGCTTTAATGACCCAAAATGCTTTATGCTCAAGTTCTACAGACAAGTGACAAGGTTTTCTATAGACTAACTAATAAGGTAATATGCCTAAAGATGTTTTGAAAGTAGTATGGTAAACCCAAAGTGCATCGTTTAGTCTTAAAGACCAATCTTTACTATTTTGGTTAACCATTTTTCAAAATTTGTTTAATCTCCCTATTTGCTCATTCTACCTGTCCACTTGTTTGAGGGTGATAAGAGGTGGCAATTTTGTGTGTAATGTCATATTTCTTCATTAAGGATTCAAATGATTTATTGCAAAAATGTGTTCCCCCATCATTGATGATAGCTCGAGGGATTCTAAATCAACTCAAAACATTTTCTTTTAAAAATTTAAGAACAATTTTATGATCATTGTGTCGATATGGAATCGCCTCAATCCATTTTAAGACATAATCAATTGCAACCAAAATATACACAAATCCAAATGATGATGGAAATGGACTCATGAAAACAATTCTCCAACAATCAAAAATTTCAATGACAATGATAGGGTTCAGAGGCATCATGTTTCGTTTAGAAATGGAACCTAATTTTTGACAGTTTTCATAACTTTTGCAAAATGTATAATTGTCCTTAAATAAAGTGGGCCAATAAAATCCACACTGCAAGATTTTTGTAGCTGTTTTCTTTAAAGAAAAGTGACCTCCACATGCTTCTGAGTGATAAAATTTAATGACACTACTTACCCCACTGTCGGGTACACATCTTCAAATGATTTGATCAGGACAATATTTGAACAAATATGGGTCGTCCCAATAAAAAAAGTTCACCTCAGTGAAAAACTTCCTTCTGTCTTGGTGCATCCATTGAGGCGGCATCTTTCCTGTTACAAGAAAATTGACTATGTTAGTAAACCAAGGCATGGAATTGACAGAAAATAAAAATTCATTGAGAAAACAATCATTGATAGGTGTGATATGAAAAGGTGAACCTGTCATAAGTCTGGACAAATGATCTGCAATAATATTTTTAGCTTATTTCTTATCTTTTATTGTGATGTTGAATTCTTGAAGTAATAAGATCCACCGTATCAACCTTGTTACCAAGTGGCTTCCAGTACTCAAGAGGGGGGGTGAATTGAGTATAAAAACTTTTTCACAAAACCTCTTTTAATTAAAACGAATATCAAAAGCTTAATAAATAAATGCACAGAAGGAATGAGAAGAAGAAAAGAAATAATAAAGAACAGCGTAAAATAAATGTGTAATAAAATAAATTGCATAAAAAAAAGAGATTAGGGAAAAGAGAAGCAGGCACAATATTTATCCTAGTTCGACCACTAACCAACTTGTGGTCTACGTTCAGTCCTCGAAAGCTGAGATTTTTCACTAAGTATACAAGCTTCAATAGGTGCTTGCTACCGTTACAAAATAGAGCACTTTTCACACACAGGGACACTATACCCTTGTGCTAAAGTCTCAGCCTGTAGGGATACCTCACCCTTATACAAACCTTGAGGGATACCTCACCCTCGATACAAAATATCAGAAAATAGATGAAGAGAAACTCTTACTTAGAGTAAGTAATACAAATTGAAGCACTATAGAGCTCTCTAACAATATCTCAGAATTTTACCAAAAGAGCACAGAGAGAAAAAGAGAGAAAGTATGCAAACAGTATTTTAGCACAGTCAGAAAATAAATTCAAGGATTGGTGTGTTTGCAGCCGTGAGGGAGGTCTCTATTTATAGAGCCTCTGATCAGAAATTTTCGCTGGGGAAATTAATTACATAATTAATGCAAAAATCCGTTGTGTATCAATTTCAAACAGAAGCTGAAAAACGTGGGATATTCGAATACATTACTGCGGTATTCGAATACCACTGATATATATAAAAAAAAGGTTTAAGCTTGGAGTATTCCAATACCGTTATGAGGTATTCGAATACCTCTTATATCAGTATATAAAAAAATAGAAGAAACCCACGTTATTCGAATACCAAACCAAAGTATTCGAATGCCTTTAGCTGAAAACACGTTTGTAAAAGCCTTTTAAAAAGGGTGTATTCGAATGCCTCATATGGTATTCAAATACCTCTATAAAAAAATCACGTTGTATTCGAATGCCTCAAATGAGTATTCGAATACCTTATTAAAAACCACGTTTGGGGAGGCTTTTTCAGAAGATTGTATTCGAATGATTCTTAGGTTATTCGAATGGTTTTATTTGAAAACATGATAAACACCTTTAGAAAACAGATTAGGTGATTTCTAATTTTCACAAACTCTTTGATTAATTTAAGAACCTTAATTTGGTTTGTGAGAAAACATGTTTTTAGATCTTTTGACTAAAACACTGAGATATCCTATGAGAGCTCTGTACAAAAAAGATCCTAAGTCCTAAAGTTAAGCTTGAACAACTTGGACTTGATCTTCTCATCATCTCATCATCTCCATATTTGTTATCATCAAAACTCATCATCAATGTTTCATGGTAATCACATTCTCCCCCTTTTTGATGATGACAAACTATCAGTGAGAAAAGTATTTGTTTAACAAGCATAATCATCTCCCCCTTGCTTTTGGAATCCAAGAGCCAGTGTTAATCCTGTCTTTTCTCAAATGGAATTGATTATTATTTTTCTCCACCTTTTGACATGATCAAAAAGGATATATTCAACTAATAAAGCATAGTGATATATATGAGATAATCAAAAAGCAATTGACAAGGAAAAAAATACTCATTGTATTAAATGAAAATGGCAAGCATATATACAAAAGTAATTAAAGGGCAACAATACAATAAACAGCTAAAAACGGAACATAAGCGACTAGCCCTAAGACTAAGCAAGCCCTAGAAGTAGGTATCAGGTGGTGGAGGAGGAGAGGCAGGGTCATTGCCAGACAGCAGGGCTCGAAGGGCGGCCTGTTCACGCTCAACACCATCGATTCTGTCAAACAGAATAGTGAAGGTGTTCTCCATGTAGTTTCTGTTATCCAACAGGGTAGCCAGAAGTTGCTCATTCGTGACAGGAGCGGGAGCATCAGCAGCAGCAGCAGCAGGAGCAGCAGGGGCAGCAGGGTCGTTATCTTCATCATCAACTTCCACTGGGAACACCCATCCTTCATCAGTCCTGATCATCTTCATTTTTTTAAGAGTAAAGGAACCAAAGACGTGATGATGGGTTAGCGGGGTTGCACGCTCGGTTTCCAGAACGTGTGGATACTTGCCTAAGAAGGCAGTGATGATAACGCCGTAGGGAAGTTCACATCGCTCTTTACTTCTTGCCCTTATCATGTGCCTCATAATGAAGATGGGCCAGTTGATCTGATGGCCTTGCTTTAGAACCCATAGCATGAACACGTCGTCTTCACTCATGTAGGCGTAGTTCCCACCTCTAGGAGCGAGGATGTGGGCATAGGCATAGTGGAGGAGCCTGTCCTGGCTCTTCATCATGCCCCCTTTGACTCCTTTTTGAGTCGAAGGTAAAGCCAACCCAGGGCGAAGAACATCCTCAATAGCTTGGTTCTTGTCGAAGAGTTGGAGGAGAGAATCTTCGTCAGCAAAGTTGCCAGTGGACGGTAAGCCAAACATCTGAACCCAATCGCCGGGTGTGACTACGATGTTTTGATCGCAGATACTGGAGTGCAGTTCCTGACCTTCGATCTGCAGATTGCAGTAGAACATTTTAACGAGGTCGAGATACAACGGAGCAGAGAAGGAGCAGAAGCGAAGTACGCCTTGGTGGCGTAGCCGGTTGAGAAAGTCGAAACCGCCTTCTCGTTCGAAGAACCCCAAGTCAAGATACTTAGGATGCACCAAGTTGCGCTCTCGAAAGTGTGTAACGAAGCGCCCAAGCTGTTGCTCATTAGAGGAGAGCCTGCGAAGGTCCAACGGGTTGTTGCACGGAGCCGTCTTCGTACAAGGATGCTTAGAGCGAGAGGAGGATGAGGCCATGGAGGAGAGGAGAGGAGGAAGGGTAGAGAGACCGTGAGAGAGGGAGGTTATTGGAGGAGGGAAAACCAAAAGTTTTGAAAGTGGGGATAGAAGGGAGAAGAGTATTTGGATACGTGGGAAAAGGGGGTATATAAAGGAGAGGAGAGGGTATTCGAATAGGAGAGCTCAACAGGCGTAGCCTCCAGACAGGGGGTATTAGAATACCACACCAGGTATTCGAATAAAACACCAGAAAAAGCTTGGCTGCCACACGAAGGTATTCGAATACTTTTAAAAGTATTTGAATGCTCATGAAGTATTCGAATACTCCAGAGACTAACTGAAGGTATTCGAATATTCCAGAGACAGAGGAGCAGGCTAAGGGAGCAGGTATTCGAATGCTCATAATGGTATTCGAATACTTCGAGAGAAACAGAGACAAGGAGACGTCGGGTATTCGAATAACCCTATGGTATTCGAATGCTCCAGAGTCAAGTCATTTCGTGGACTGAGACATAAGAGTCTCTGGGTATTCGAATAACCCTTTAAGGTATTCGAATGCCTTAAACAGAAAAGCGTTGGTGTTCTCAAATAACAGAAGGGTATTCGAATACTTCTATATGGTATTCGAATAACTAAGCAAGAAAAACACTTATAAAAGTCCAAAAAATGCAATTTTGACAGATAGACGCATACCTGTTGATGAAGTACCTGCAAAAAAAAGTTTTTGGAAACAAACTCCGACGCTCAAGTCAGTAATTATTAAGCATAAATTTAAGCAAATAACAAGCATTTAAATGTTGGATTGATCAATTATGCCCAATTCTCCTCTTATATAATAAAATGCTTCTTTTGCTAGGGGTTTAGTGAAGATATCTGCAAGTTGCTTAGATGTTTCAACAAATTCAAGAATGCAATCCCCTTTTTGTACGTGATCTCTGATAAAATGGTGTCTTATCTCTATATGCTTTGTTCTAGAATGCAGTATAGGATTCTTAGAGATATTTATTGCACTAGTGTTATCACATCTTATTGGGATGTGATCAAGCTGAAGACCGTAGTCTAAGAGTTTTCACTTCATCCAAAGGATTTGAGCACAGCAACTCTCGGCTGCAACATATTCAGCCTCAGCGGTAGACAAAGCCACACTGTTTTGTTTCTTACTATGCCAAGAAACTAAAGAACTACCAAGCAAGTGGCATGTCCCACTAGTACTTTTTTCATGTCAATTTGCACCCAAGAAAGTCAGAGTCGAATAGCCTATTAGGCTACAAGAGGCACCCTTAGGGTACCACAAGCCCATTTGTGAAGTGCCTACTAGGTATTTCATTATTCGTTTGACAGCACTTAAGTGAGATTCCTTAGGGTTTGCTTGATATCTAGCACACATGCATACACTAAACATTATATCTGGCCTACTAGCAGTAAGATAAAGGAGAGAACCAATCATACCTCTATATTTCGTTATTTCTACTGATTTACCTCCTTCATCTTTGTCCAAGTAGCAAGACGTGCTCATCGGAGTGGCCATGTGTTTAGCATTTTCCATTTCGAATCTCTTCAGCAATTCCTTGCAGTATTTTGTTTGACTTATGAAAGTCCCTTCGTTTGTTTGTTTAATTTGAAGTCCAAGGAAGAAATTCAATTCTCCCATCATTGACATTTCAAATTCATTCTGCATTGACTTAGCAAATTCTTTGCAAAGGGATTCATTAGTGGCACCGAAGATAATATCATCCACATATACTTGCACAAGAAGAATGTCATGCTTTTTATTTTTAATAAAAAGAGTAGTATCAACTTTTCCTCTTGAAAAACCATTTTTCAAAAGAAACTTACTCAACCTTTCATACCAAGCTCTGGGAGCTTGCTTTAAACCATATAAAGCCTTTTTAAGTTTAAAAACATGGCTGGGTAGTTCATGATTTTCAAAACCTGGAGGTTGTTCAATGTATACCTCCTCTTGAATAAAACCATTCAGAAAAGCACTCTTGACATCCATTTGATATAATTTGAAATCCATGATGCAAGCATAAGCAAGTAACATTCTAATAGCTTCTAATCTAGCTACAGGTGCATAGGTTTCTTCATAATCTATTCCTTCTTCTTGATTATACCCTTTAGCAACCAATCTAGCTTTGTTTCTAGTTATTAACCCATTTTCATCAAGTTTGTTTCTAAAAACCCATTTAGTTCCAATTATAGGGTGATTATTAGGTCTAACAATTAATTCCCAAACTTGATTTCTTTCAAACTGATTTAATTCCTCATTCATAGCTAGGATCCAATGTTCATCATCAAAAGCTTCAATTAAATCCGTAGGTTCAATTTGAGAAACAAAAGCTAAGTGATTACAAGTATTTCTAAGGGAGTTACGAGTACTTACATCTTTAGAAACATCACCGATAATTTGATCAAGGGAGTGATATTTTGAAGTTCGCCATTCTTTGGGAAGTTCCAAAGCTTGCGAATCCTCTTGTCTTAGTTCATCCTCTTTTTCCTTGATTTCCTTTTCTTTACTCTCCAAATGTGTTTCCACCAAGATTTCTGCAACATCATCAACAACAAGATCCTTTCTCGATCCACTTGGGTCAGTTTCATCAAATGCAACATGTATAGATTTTTCAATAGTCATAGTTCTTTTATTGTAAATGTGAAAAGCTTTACTATGATTTGAATAGCCAAGAAATATACCTTCATCAGACTTAGCATCAAACTTGCCTAAATTATCTTTTCTATTGTTTAAAACAAAACATTTGCAGCCAAAAACATGAAGGTGTGAGACATTTGGCTTTTTTCCCTTATACAACTCATATGGGGTTTTCTTTAAAATAGGCCTTATAAGAGCCCGGTTCATTACATAACAAGCTGTACTTACAACGTCCGCCCAAAAGTATTTAGGAAGAGCAACCTCATTAAGCATAGTTCTCGCCATTTCTTCTAAAGAACGATTTTTCCTTTCTATAACTCCGTTTTGTTGCAGAGTTCTAGGGGCAGAGAAATTATAATTAATGCCATGTTCATCACAGTAATTTTCAAAAAAGTTATTTTCAAATTCGCCACCGTGGTCACTTCTTATAGAAGAGATTTGAAAACCTTTTTCATTTTGAATAACTTTGGCAAGTCTTTTAAAAGCTAGAAATGCATCATTTTTATTTGCAAGAAACAAAGTCCATGTAAACCTAGAAAAATCATTCACAATCACTAAAGCATAGTAATTCCCACCAAAGCTCATAGTTCTAAAAGGTCCAAAAAGATCCATGTGCAAAAGTTGTAAAGGTCTAGAAGTTGAAACTATATTTTTTGCTTTAAAGGAGACCTTTATTTGTTTACCCTTTTGACATGCATCACACAACTTATCTTTTATAAAATTAAGGTTGGGTAGTCCAATTACTAGCTCTTTAGAGACCAATTTCTTTAAGTGATCCATGTGAATGTGTTCGATTCTCCTATGCCATAGCCATGAATCATCATTCTTACTTAAAAGGCATTTCGCATCATTTGAAGATATATCATCAAGACTAATCATATAGATGTTGTTTACTCTATGACCAATGAATTTAACATGTTTGTCATTTTTATCTTCAATTATGTAACAGTTTGAATCAAATATAACTTTATTTCCTTTATCACATAATTGGCTAATACTAAGTAAATTGTGTTTCAAACCCTCAACAAGCAGCACATTTTCAATAGAGGAGTTTGGGTTCTTACCGACTTTGCCGATTCCAAGAATTTTACCCTTGTTGTTATCGCCATAAGTGACGTGTCCATGATTCTTGGGAATAAGCATGGTGAATTTTGAGTCGTCCCCGGTCATGTGCTTGGAGCAGCCGCTATCAAGATACCAATTTGAACTCTTGGCTTTCAAGCACACCTACAACACAAGTTTAGTTTTTAACTTTTGGTACCCAAACTTTCTTGGGTCCTTGTGTGTCAGTTTTGGGTAAGGTACCCTTGGGAACCCAAATCATTTTTGTTCCAACTTTTGTACTTATATTTTTTCTTGCATTACATGTTGAAGCACTATGTCCTTTTCTTCCACAATAACAACATTTTATAAAAGGACTACTTGAAACACTAGAATGCACAAAGAAATTTTTATAGAGTTTTTGTTGATTTTTTGGGTTATAACCTATCCCGGCTTTTTGAAAAACTACTCTTTGTCTTCCTAATAAAATATTTAAATTATCTCTTCCAAAGGTAAATTTAGAAAGAGTGTTCTTTAGGTCTTCGTTTTCTTTTTCAAGTATATGACATGAAGAACAAGATGAGGAAGTAGAAGCATGTGAAGAATGATTTGTGCATGCATCAATGATTCCTAAAGTCTCGTTTTCAATTTTTAATTCCTCTATTTCTTTGTTTAAAACAAGAATTTGATTTTCTAAAGAGTAAATTGTTTTCTTAGATGAAGAAATAATTTTTGTGAGTTTTAAAGATTCCTCATGTAGTTCTTCAAAAGCATCTTGTAACTCATCGTAAGAGGGCAATAGAGTAGTATTAGAACTTACCTCATTTTCGCTTTCTTCTTCATCTCCTTTTGCCATGAGACACAGTTGAGCTTCTTCGCTATCTGAGCTATTAGTTGAGTCCATGTCGTTTTCATCCCACGCTATGTAGGCTTTTCTTCCTTTTCTTTCCTTGAAGGGTTTCTTTTCAAATTTCTCCTTCTTCTTTTGATAAACGGGGCACTCCATTTTCATGTGACCAGGTTTGCCACATTCATAGCAAGTTGGAGTTGATGAGGCTCCTTCGCCTTTGAAGTGTGTCTTTTTAGGAGGGAAGGGAGGTCTTCTTTGCATTCCCTTTTTCCTGAGAAATTTACCAAACTTTTTAACTAGTAAACTTAAATTTTCTTCACTTACCTCGATATTCTCTGAACTTTCTTCATTTTCTTCATCATCATTGTCGAATGTTGATGAAGTGGTTTTTGAGCGCTATTCCCTTTTTTTCTTTTTATCGTTCTCTTCGCTTTGGCTTAGTCTGCTTAGTTCCAATTCGTGCTCATGAAGTTTTCCAAAGAGGCTAGCTAAGGTCATTGTGGACAAATCCCTTGATTCGGATATTGCTGTTACTTTGGGTTGCCAAATCCTGCTAAGACACCTCAAAACTTTGTTAATCAAATCTTCGTTAGAAAAAATTTTGCCTAAAGATGCAAGATGATTAACTATGTGGGTGAACCTCTTTTGCATTTCCTGAATGCTTTCTCCTTAGTTCATTCTGAATAATTCATATTCATGAGTTAGAGAGTTTATTCTCGACCTCTTAACTTCACTAGTACCCTCATGGGTAACTTTCAAAGTATCCCACATTTCTTTAGTAGTTTTACAATTTGAAATTCTAAAAAACTCATCATATCCCAAAGCAGTAGTAATAATATTTTTGGCTTTTAAATTAAATTGAACTTTTCTTTTGTCTTCATCAGACCATTTATTTCGTGGTGTTTTGGTCCTTACACCATCGATCTCATGTGTAGGTATAAAAGCGCCGTTTTCGACAGCATCCCATACATCTAGATTAATAGCTTTGATGAAGATTTTCATTCTTTCCTTCCAATATGCATAACCATCCCCATTGAAAAAGGGTGGTCGGTTTATGGAAGTTCCTTCTGAAAAACCATTTGAAGAAGCCATGTTCTCTTGAAGCTGCTAAGCTCTTTATACAAGAGTCTAGCTCTGATACCACTTGTTACCAAGTGGCTTCCAGTACTCAAGAGGGGGGGTGAATTGAGTATAAAAACTTTTTCGCAAAACCTCTTTTAATTAAAATGAATATCAAAAGCTTAATAAATAAATGCACAGAAGGAATGAGAAGAAGAAAAGAAACAATAAAGAACAGCGTAAAATAAATGTGCAATAAAATAAATTGCATAAAAAAAAGAGATTAGGGAAAAGAGAAGCAGGCACAGTATTTATCCTGGTTCGACCACTAACCCACTTGTGGTCTACGTCCAGTCCTCGAAAGCCGAGATTTTTCACTAAGTATACAAGCTTCAATAGGTGCTTGCTACCGTTACAAAATAAAGCACTTTTCACACACAGGGACATTATACCCTTGTGCTAAAGTCTCAGCCTGCAGGGATACCTCACCCTCGATACAAAATATCAGAAAATAGATGAAGAGAAACTCTCACTTAGAGTAAGTACTACAAATTGAAGCACTATAGAGCTCTCTAACAATATCTCAGAATTTTACCAAAAGAGCATAGAGAGAAAAAGAGAGAAAGTATACAAACAGTATTTTAGCACAGTCAGAAAATAAATTCAAGGATTGGTGTGTTTGCAGCCGTGAGGGAGGTCTCTATTTATAGAGCCTCTGATCAAAAATTTTCATGGGGAAATTAATTACATAATTAATGCAAAAATCCGTTGTGTATCAATTTCAAACAGAAGCTGAAAAATGTGGGATATTCGAATACATTACTGTGGTATTCGAATACCACTGATATATATAAAAAAAAGGTTTAAGCTTGGAGTATTCGAATGCCGTTATTAGGTATTCGAATACCTCTTATATCAATATATAAAAAACAGAAGAAACCCACGTTATTCGAATACCAAACCAAAGTATTCGAATGCCTTTAACTGAAAACACGTTTGTAAAAGCCTTTTAAAAAGGGTGTATTCGAATGCCTCATATGGTATTCAAATACCTCTATAAAAAAATCATGTTGTATTCGAATGCCTCAAATGAGTATTCGAATACCTTATTAAAAACCACGTTTGGGGAGGCTTTTTCAGAAGATTGTATTCGAATTATTCTTAGGTTATTCGAATGCTTTTATTTGAAAACATGATAAACACCTTTAGAAAACAGATTAGGTGATTTCTAATTTTCACAAACTCTTTGATTAATTTAAGAACCTTAATTTGGTTTGTGAGAAAACATGTTTTTAGATCTTTTGACTAAAACACTGAGATATCCTATGAGAGCTCTATACAAAAAAGATCATAAGTCCTAAAGTTAAGCTTGAACAACTTGGACTTGATCTTCTCATCATCTCATCATCTCCATATTTGTTATCATCAAAACTCATCATCAATGTTGCATGGTAATCATAAACCTAGGTTTGGCATCCTGCTTAGACATTAAATATCTAACTGTAGTATGATCAGTGAAAACAATAGTAGAAGAACCAATTAAATAAGCTCAAAATTTGTCCAATGCAAAAATTACAGCAAGTAGTTCTTTCTCAGTAGTGGTATAATTCATTTGTACACTATTCAAAGTTTGACTTACGTAATAAATTACATGAGGCTTACCTTCCTTTCTTTGGCCTAAAATAGCGCCAACAGCAAAATCACTAGCATCACACATCAAGTCAAAAGGCAAAGACTAGTCAGGGGTTTGCATGATAGGAGCAGATGTCAAAAGACCAATTAATTTTTCAAAGGATTTTTGACATTCTTGAGTCCAATTAAATGGTGCATCTTTTATTACAAGATTACATAATGGCCTAGATATGGCACTAAAGTCCTTAATGAATCTTTTGTAAAATCCTACATGTCTTAAAAATGAACAGACTTCCTTGACTGTTTTTGGTGAAGGCAAATGGACAATTAATTCAACTTTGGCCTTATCAACTTCAATTCCTTTAGAAGATATCACATGACCTAACACTATTCCTGAGATAACCATGTAATGACATTTTTCTCAATTTAACACAATTCCTTTTTCTTCACATCATTTAAGAACTTTTTCCAAATTATCAAGACAAATTTCAAATGAATTTCCAAAAATTGTCAAGTCATCCATGAAAACCTCTAAATAATGCTCAACCATGTCACTAAAAATACTTAACATGCATCTTTGGAATGTTGCCGGAGCATTACAAAGGTCATAAGGCATTCTTCTATATGCAAAAGTGTCAAAGGGACATGTAAAAGTGGTCTTTTCTTAATCCTCTAATGTAATGGGTATTTGGTAATAGATCGAATAACCATCAAGAAAATAGTAGTAGGGATGTCCTGCTACCCTTTCTAGAATTTGATCAAGAAATGGCAAGGGGAAATGATCTTTCCTAGTGGTAGCATTTAATTTTCTAAAATAAATACACATACGCTAACTGGATAAGACTCACGTAGGTATTAATTCACCTTTTTCATTTTCAACCACATTTATTCCAGATTTCTTAGGTACAACTTGTGTAGGGCTTACCCACTGGCTATCAGAGATAGGGTAGATAATTTCAACATCAAGTAATTTGACAACTTCAGCTCTAACTACCTCTTTCATGTGTGGATTTAATCTTCTTTGAGGTTGTTGAGATATTTTAGCATTATCCTCTAAATGTATTTTATGTGTACAAATTAATGGATTACTGTCTTTTATGTCCTATAATGTCCATCCAATTGAACTTTTATGCCTTTTAAATACTTCTATTAACATACCCTCTTGTTCTCTAATAAGGGTTGAGGAAATTACCACTGAAAAACTTTGCTCTTCTCCTAAAAATGTATACTTCAACCCAGCAGCTAATGGCTTTAGTTCTAATGTGGGTACTTCTTCGTAGGTATTATCATTCATGGGTTTTAGCTCTTCGAATCTTGACTTCTATTCTTTGTATTCCATCACCTATGTACAATTAAGCAAAGAACATACTTTAGAAATATCATCATCTAATTGCATACCTGAGTTAAATGAATTGATTATACAAATTTCTAATAAGTCAGAAGAACTCCTGGTTTGAAGATGATCATCTATGATGGGCTCAATCCCTTCAACTTCCTCTTTTTCGTCATGGACTTCCTGTGGTTGCTTGCACATGTTGAAAACATTAAGCTCCAGTGTCATATTTCCAAATGTTAGCTTCATCACTCCATTTATGTAATTTATCAAAGCATTAGATGTTGCTAAAAATAGGCAACCTAAAATAACAGGAATTGACTTGCAACTATTAACCATAAGTTCAGTTTCCAAGACAATAAAATCTAGAAGATATATGAATTTATCAACTTGTACCAACACATCTTCCACTATTCCTTTTGGAATTTTAACTGATCTATCAACAAGTAGAAGAGTTATAGAAGTTGGTTTTAACTCACCTAGGTTGAGTTGCTGATAAACTAAATATGGAAGTAAATTAACACTAGCACCAAGATCAAGTAAAGCTTGTTCAATTTTATATTCTCCAATAATGCATAAAACTATAAGACAACCAGGGTCTTTATATTCAAGGCATTATTATTCTAAAGAATGGAGCTTACCTATTTAGCCAAAAGGGCTTTCTTTTTCACATTTAGTTTCCTTTTAACAATGCACAAGTCCTTTAAAATTTTAGCATAAGAAAGAACCTGTTTGATAGCATCTAACAGAGGAATATTGACCTTCACTTGTTTAAAAATTTCAAAATTTTCAGTGTTGTGGTTCAATTTCCTTGAATTGTTTAATGTTTGAGGAAATGTGGGTGAAGGTGAGAGTTTAGTCTCCTTTTGGCCAAGTGGCTTAGTGGCTTATCAATCTCTTCCTTATCTTAGGGGATTGATTCATCATCTCTCTCACAAAGTTCAGGAATTTATTTTTCAACAATCTTTTCACTCCTAAGAGTTATCACTTACTTGACTTGATCTATTTGTTGGCTTTTTAAACTTGTTACCAAGTGGCCCCAAAACTCAAGAGGGGGGTGAATTGAGTATTAAAAATATTTTTACAATTCTTTCGTAAAAACCTTTATTATCAATTTTCATTGAAGCTATTGTTTGTTAGAGGTGAATGGATAGAGAAGTGAGAGAGCTTTCACTTACAAATGAATCATTCAAGAGAGATAGAATTCAAATAATACAATAAAACAGTGCATAAAGTAAAGAGTAAAGTTTAGAGAAAACAAACACAAAGCTTTATCCTAATTCAGCCACCAATCCACTTGTGGCTTACGTCTAGTCCTCAAGTAAACACTTGAGATTTCCACTATAACTTTAAGCTTCAAATAGATGCTTGACAACCTTTACAAACTTGAGCACTCAACACCTTGGGATACCTTACCCTTTGTTCTTGAGCCTTTACTTTCAAAGGATACCTCACCCTTTACAATCCTTTGAAGGATACCTCACCATCTTTACAGATTGAACAAGATATAGATGAATTGAAACTCTCACGAGAGTGGATAATACAATTTGAAGCTTATGGGTATCAAAGATTCATACTTTTAAAGCTCAAAAGCAGAGTATGATTGAAGGGATAGTGAAAACACGTATTCAATGCTTAAGAATGATTTTCAGATTATTTTTCTCACTTTTTATAAATGCCCAACAACTTAAATTTATAGCCAAATGCAATTAAGAGCCAGTGAGGGTAATTGGAAACATTCAATGCTCTTAATAGAGCCGTTATGCATGTTTTCTAGTTACCCAAATAATCAATTAGAAGATTGTCCTAATTGGTTAGGAGCCTCAAAAATTGGCTCCTGACTTATACAATAACCGATTTGAGGAAAGGCCTAATCGGTTAGGAGCTTTTAAAATTTGCTCCTGACTTACCAAATAACCGATTAGAGAAAGGGCCTAATCGGTTAGGAGCTTTTAAGATTGGCTCCTGACTTTCCCAATAACCAATTAGGGGAATGACCTAATTGGTTAAGAGCTTTAAAAAAAATCTTGACGCGCTTCTGTTTTGGCAAATAACATATTATGTGAACAGTAATAACCTATTATTGGTTTGTCAAGAAAGTAAGATTTCCGAAGGGTTTTTCAATCAAAGATTCTCAAAAGCTTTTCAAAATTTCTAAAACCATTTTGCTCAAACTTAAACACCATTTTCACAAGTATACATCATGATTTTGTAAACTTATTTAAGTTGAGTAAGAAAACCAATTGATGAGCTTAGTGTGAATCCTACAAATACCTTTACACAAAATTTAAGACTTATATTCTAAACTTGAAGCTCTTTGGGACTTGTCCTTTGCATTTTCATTCATTTATTTGTTTGTTATCATCAAAATCATTGCTTTAGTCAATGTCAATCACAGAACTACCCTCATTTAGACTGTACTGACCCTTGGGATTCGGTTGAGGTTGAGAAGGAAATTTTTCTTTCTCGTGAATGGTGAGTGTAGAAGATAATTTAGCAAGAGTACCTTTTATATCAATCATGGCTTGAGTGTTTTGGTTATTAATGGCCTCTTGCTTTTCCATGAATGCATGCAATATTGCTTCAAGGTTTTTCTTGTATGGTGGGACGTAAGGTACATATCCTAGAGAATTTTAAGAGTCCAGTTGTTCCTGAGGAGGTGGTGGTTGCATAAATTGTGCATGATTATTAGTCCTCCAACTGAAGTTTGGTTGATTTCTCCATCCCGGATTGTATGAATCTGAAAAAGAAAAGGTGGATGGCTTTTTCAAATCGTTCATTGCATTTACTTGCTCATGCACAACTTCTTTGAAAATAGGAAGTTTTGGACATTGATTTGTTGATTGTCCTAAGTCATCACAAATGCCACAAATTTCTTCAATTTGCACAGATTTGATTTCTTTTACTTTCCCTGATTCCATGGCTTCAATCTTTTTAGCCAAATTGGTAAGCCTAGCATTTAGATCTTCTTCTTGACTAAGGTGATGTTTTCCTTTACTAGCACTTGCAAGGTTAAATCTAATTGAATTTTCAAAAGAATTAGTATCATGCCAAGATTGAGAATTCTCAACTAAATGGTCTAAATATTCTAAAGCTTCTTCAGGTTCTTTATCAAGAAACTCGCCATTGCACATTGTTTTCACAAATTTTTTAGTTTCAGGTGTTAACCCTTCATAAAAGAAGCTTATAGTGTGCCATTTTTCAAAATCATGATGTGGATAAGAATTTAAAAAATCTTTAAAATGTTCCTAACTTTGAAAATATGCTTCATTTGAATTTTGGAAAAAAATTTGAATTTGTCTTTTCAAAGCATTGGTTTTATGAGTTGGAAAATTTTTCTTTAAAAACTCACTTTACATTTCTTGCCATGTGTCAATTGATCTTGGTTTCAAAGCATTAACCCAAGTTTTTGCTTATCTTTCAAAGAAAAAGGAAACAATTTAAGTTTAACAATCTCTTTAGTGCAATTTTGATCAATGAAAGTAATACATACTTCCTCAAATTCTTTTAGATGCAAATATAGGCTTTCGGATTCTAAACCATGGAAATTAGGAAGTAATAAAATCATAGCCGGCTTAAATCTAAAATTGTTAGCATTGAATGGAAAGATAAAACATGATGGACTAGAATTTTGAGATGGTTGCAAATATTCGCGCATGGTTCACAATGGTTGATTTTCATGTTCATCATGTACACTTTCATTTTCAGCCATTGTGTTTAATATGTGTGGTTGTGATTAAAATAGATCAATATATAAAGTACCAGGATTAGTTTTAACTAAACAACCAGAATTTGAATCACGATATCAATTAAACATAAATAAGTTACTTAAAATAGAAAAGAAAATGTACAAGTAGGCGGCATAAACTAGCCATCAAATATGATACAACTAAAAAATTAAAAGAGTAGGGAAAGAATATATCAAATGATGAAGTTTACTTAAAGAAAGAGAAGCTCAATAATTTTGTTCTTCAAATCAAGTCCTCAGCAACGGTACCAAAAACTTAATACGAATTGATATGTTGCAAACCCAAGTGCAGGTTGTATCAAGTAATACATTTTCGGGAGTCTGAGGTCGGTCCACAGGGAATTGATGAAGAAAAATTCTTTCAGGTAAGGAAAGGATTTGTCACAACAATAAAGGTGATAAAACTTGTTCATAATTAAAAGGGATTTACTTGGGTTAGGAGATCCATTCTTGGTATATAAATTAAGGTCAATATTATTTTTTTTTATAACTTAATTAGAATCCACGCATAACGGAGGTTCCAATCAGAAAATACAACATTCAAAATTCTTTTAAAGTTATATATATAGTTATATTATAGTTCCTTTAATTATCCACTAATGCCAACACTTGTAAATGGGTTCAAGCATTTATTGTGCCAATCTCTTGTCTACAACAAATCAAGATCTCCACTTTATAAGGAGGGTTAATAACACCAATACTTATAAATGGGTTCAAGCATTCATTATGCCAATCTCTTGTCTACAACAAATCAAGATCTCCACTTTACAAGAAGGGTTTCTAAATTGATTGGAAACAAAATACAGCACATATAATGATCATTTGATAATATATCATTCAAGTCCCAAGCAAAATGAAAATTAGTTACTCATAAACAAAAAGAAAGAAAAAGAGAAGAAGAATGAGATGAACATAATTTCTATTTAGAACAAAACAAAACAACAACAAGAGAAATAAATAATACAAGAACAAGATCTTGATCTCTAAATCAAGATGATTCTAATGAGCGACTAATGGTGCCTTTTATAGAGCATGAAGGGTACAAAATGAAAAGAGAGTTGTTTAATGAGTGGGTGGATGAGTGGAAAATGACAATAGAGTTGTTTAATGAGTGGGTGGATGAGTGAAAATTTATTGCCATGCTTGTCTCCCCGCTCAACCAATTCAGCTATCTTTATATGACTATAACTCTATCATAATGTCACCTATTATGTAAATGATTTTATGAAAGTTGAAGGGTTTTGTCTCAGCTTTCCAATGCCACTTTTTTTAACCCAATCTGATTCCTACAACTTAAGATATGGCCCAATCTTTACACAGTGTTTGGGTTCTAGTAACAGCACCTCTGTTCTGACTTCTAGGCCTAATATGATATATTAGACATCCGATCTAGCTCTTGTGTTCTTCATGAAAGTTGTAGATTTGGGTTTTAACTTTCATTTGGGCTTACTTTGGTGTCAATTGTACTCTTATAGCTCAAGAAATGGGCTGATGAATGTGCAAAGGTCAAGCTGTCAGGATTATCACTCTAGTTCTTGCTTTAACTCCAATTTAAATTATCCAAACTTGTGATTCATCTCATGAGGTCTTCATGAAACTTGTAGAGAATTTTCTTAGATTTCCTGTAAGACTAGAATCACATCAATCAAATATTTTCAACTCAAATTATAGCTAATTTACTGAATGTTGCCAAATAGACAAATTAAGGTCAATTCATGCAATAATTCCTTCAATGACCCAATTAGGCCCAACATCATAAAATGTGACAAAACTAACTTAATTAAGCCTAATTGAACCTTAAGAAGCCTAGTGAGAGGATTATTAAATGAATAAAATATATTACTATCAACTATTGATAATATGTTATTCTCACCCCGTGTGTGTGTTTCCATGATGATTCCAGGGAAAAGGACTTATGGAAAGTAAAATGCATGCAGAAGTTGGGAGAGCTTAGTTTAATTTATTTTATAGTTCTTTTTGGAACATGTATATTTTGTGCCTTGAGAGGCTATGCTTATGAGTATTGTACATATTTTGTATTTATGAGAAATACAGACGTTATGTATATAATCTTTCGTTCATGGCTCATATTTTCTATATATATAGTTTTGTTATATTAGAAAATGCTTTGTTGTAGCTAGTAGTATGCGTAGATCTAATTACCATGGTATAATACAGATTATACTATTGTTATTAAACTTTGGATGCTAAAGTGTCCTTGGGAGAAAGAAACCACTGTATACTCTGCTTTGGGATAGAAGTAGAGGAAGGTTAGTTGAAATCCTTGTAAGTAACAATTTGATAGAGAAGTGAAGAATCGGGGGCAATTACTGACTGGAAGTAGGATAAACTCGTTTGTGAAATCTTCTTATCCCTATTTCTTTTGATTTTTCACATTAACATTACTTGCATTTTTTTCATAATTGCTTTTAATTTTATAATTTTCTGTTAATTAAACGCGTAGAACCAACTCACCCTTCCTCTTGGTTCTATTAATTGGTATCAAAAGTTTAATTCTCTAAATGGCCTAACAACTTGAGAAGACGATCCTTGTAGGTTCAATGATAGGAAACTTGATGATTGCAATAATAGTTAAAGGACAGTCCATCACAAGGCCACCATACTTCGATGGGAGCAATTACACATATTAGAAAGAGGAATGAGGATATTCATTCAATCCATAAACTACAAGCTTTGGCTCGTGATCAAGAATGAACCAAGCATTCTAAAGAAAGTGGTCGAGGACAAATAGGTGGAGAAACCTGAGGAGGAATTCAATGATCAAGATATGAAGAAGATGGAACAAAATGCAAAAGCAAAGAACATCTTCTATTGTGCCATTAACTCGAATGATTTTAGAAAAATATAAAGGTGCCAAATTGCCAACTCGAAGGTACTAGCCATGTAAAAGAAGCCAAAATTGATATGCTAGTACATAAAAATGAGCTATTCACCATGATGGAGAAAGAAAAGATCGACGATACGTTTAAGAGGTTCCAAAAAATAGTCAACACACTTAATGCTCTTGGGAAGGTGTATACAGATAGATGATTAGTAAGAAAGATCCTAAGAAGCCTCACAAAAGAATGACAATCAAAAGTGGATGCAATCTGATAAGGGTGAGATCTCAACTCCATCTCCTATGATGACTTAAGAGATAATCTTATAACTTTTTAATCGAATTTTCTTAATAGAAAGTTGGAAGAAAATACAACAAGGAAAGGAGTTGCTCTCAAAGGTAAATCAACCTCATACCAAGAGGAAGATGATGAAGGAACTCAAATGAGCAATGATGAAGAGATAGCACTCCTAACCAAGAGACTCTATAAACTCAACAAGCAAAAGTTTAGTTCAAGGAAGAGGCATCAATTGAAAAGGAATGATTCAAAAGAAGATCAAATTATGTGCTATGGATGTAAAAAAGTTAGTCACTACTAATCCGATTGTCGTCTCATTAAGATAAAATTTCAAAAGAAGCCAAACAAGAAGAAAACAATGGTAGCAAGCTCCACTTGGAGTGTCGTGATGACTCTTTATCAGAAAGTGAACAAGAAGTTGAACATGAGATTACTCATATGTGTTTCATGGTAAGAAGTGAACAAGATGAAGAAGATGATGAGGTAAATGACTTCGACCATCATTCTTCTTATGGTGAACTAAATGATGAGTTAGAACAATTGCTAAAGGATTCTATTATGCTATCTAAATTATATTTTGCACTAAAATCTAAGTATGATGATGCTTTGGTTGAACTTGAGAAGTTAAGAAAAGAAGTTGAGCTTTTGAAGTTAGAAAACGCTTTAAATGAAAATGAACAAAAAATTGATCGTTCAAAATATTTTATTAAATGAAAAAGTTTATCAGCTTTTGAAGTTAGAAAATATTTCAAATGAAAATGAACAAAAATTGATTACTGAAAATATTTTATTGAATGAAAAGGTTGATGATCTTACTAAAGATCTTGCTAAATTTGTGAAAGGAAAAGAGAACCTAGATATTCTTCTAGGAAAACAAAATTGCTCTTTTGATAAAGTTGGAATCGGATTTTATGATTGCAAAAGTGAAAAGTATTACAAGAATTTTTTTGTGAAAGCAAGTGTTTTTACAACTCCATATATGACTGGTAACTATTGTGGAGTAAAAAGACACATCTCATATACACATGTGCTATGAAGAAAATTGCTTCTATGATGATTTGGATTCCTAAAGTCATTAAGGTTATATCTTTAAGCTTTAACCCTAAGGACCCAAGAGAGTGTGGGTACCAAAGGTGAAATTTATCTTGTAGGTGTGCTTGAAGACAAGCATTAAGGAACAATGATTCCTTGATATTGGATGCTCAAGAGCTAGTCAATTTGTCTCCCACAAGCTCAAACAAGAAAGAAATATCATATTGGAGACAATAAAAAAAAAATTAGAGTTGGTAAAACTAGTATTAACTCATTCTTCTTTATTTCCTTTGCTCAATTAAATTTTTTAAAAGCATATTATGTGTTAACTATTTTTCTTTGAGCAAGTTGCTATGCAAGCAATGATAAGACCAAACTCCTACAAATATAAATGGTGTAACATTATAATAAGGCACTCATCCAAAGCTATCGAGGTAGACAACATGAGAATGGTAAAGTAAATAAAAAAATGGTATATGAAGGCATAACTTGTTCTTAATTTTTCTTTATGAAGCCTTGACATGTACTTTATCTTGCTCATAACTTTAAAATAATATGTGCTTTATACCAATTTCATGCATTCTATGTTAATTATGTGTTTTCCTATTAAAGTACATGAAATGATAAAGCTCATATAATAATTATGTCATTAGTACTTCATTGGAACCATATCCAAATATTTCTTAAGCTTTGCTTTCAACATTTTCAAATTTTAAAGTTGCTATCAAAAGGAGCAATTACTGGGAGAAAGAGCAACTACAACATAGTTGCTACTTTTAGTTACTCATCTTCTCAGATTTTTGTGTGCATGCCAAATGCTGATACACATCTTGTAAGGATATTGTGGTCCTTTACGCTTTTTTACAAGGAACTTTTAGTCTTTTTCATTTTATTTTATTTTAAAAAAAATAAAAACTCCTTTTCTCTCTCTTGAAGCACGATGCACACACTCAACATTCAACTATTAATCTTTCAAATCTTTCTACAAAATAGTTATGCCCAAATCTTTGGATCCTTTTATGTTTAACAAATCTCTTGATTTCACTAAGTTTTTCACAACACCCACTCACAAAAGCACTTGGCTCTTTCAATTGGTTCTTAGTTTGAGAAGTGTGCAACCCGTGTTTGAGGATGTAGGTTTGTCATTGGTAAAGCTTCCTCTATTTTTTTTAACATCATAGAAAATCATGTTAGGCTTGTATAAGGTTATATAGGTAGTCTGATACTTGTTTATCATGTCAGTTAAGTTTTGTGACAAACTAAGTTAGTATAGACACTTAGCTATAACACAAAATTTGGTAAATAGCCTAAAATGACTCAGAAAATAGCATAAACTATTATTTGAAGGGAAATAAGTGTGGATAACTTATCTCTAGTTTACAAATGAGTTAAGTAAGGTGTGGTAAAAGTTTCAAGATAATCGAAGTTAATTTGGTATTTTTAGGCATCCTGGTTAGGCTTTTAATGTCGGATTGACCCCCAACAAATATGAAAAAATAGAGAAAAAATGTAACATGATTTTTAATGAATCTTACGATTTATTTTGAGTCTGTTGGAAGTTAGGAACTTGGATTCGGAGAAATCTAAGTGTAACACCCCCAAAAATTATTTGTTTCATCATAAATAATCATTTTATAATATTTATGATTTTTGAAAATTTTTCTGGAAATTTTCAGAAACGTCGAATATTTTAATATATTTCTTATTTTACATGCACACTGAGTAGAGTCAGTGAAACACCCAGAAAGTTGTTTGTTTCGTGATGAATAGTCATTTTCTAATATTTGTGATTTTTGAGAATTTTTGTGGATTTTTCTGAAAATGTTGAATATTTTAGTATATTTCTCGTTTTGTGTGCACGCTGAGCGGAGCCGGGAAAACGAAATGTTTACCCTGAGACTAGTAAACCTTGAACTGTGGAAGCATCGATGGAGGATCTTTCTAAACCCGAGACTGGGCATAATTTACGAGGTTTACATTTTTTGAAGTTTTACCTGATAAATAAAATCTCTGTACATACCGTTAAATAAAATTTTGTGATACACTCTATTATCCATTGGATAATTAATACTGGCTTTGTGCACTGTAACAATTATCCATTAGGTAATAGCTTGTAGTTAAAATCCTAATCACCTTATTATTTTAATTACTTTATCACCTAATTATTCTATCCAAATGTAATCCACTTTATGTCTAATCAAATCCTCTTTTTGAAAAGCTACCAAGCTTCTCAAAGAAGCTACACACTCTTCTCTCTCCTCCCCCCTCCCACACAACTGCATGCCTTCTCTTGGAGCCCAAAATTTATATTTCACTTAATTAAGTTAACCATTCTAATTTCAAAAATCAAAAATCATCATCTTTATTTTTACTATCAACTTCTCTCTACCCTTTCTCTTCTCTCAAGTTCTCCTCCTTCTCTCTACACCACACCTCACGGCTGCCCCTCTCCATGCCCTCCACCATCACAAAAATTTCAAACAACCATATTTTCTTAATCTCCACTACATTCTAAACACCTTTCTAGTTGAAGATTTCTTGAAAAGTTTCCATCTTCATCATCTTCTTCAAGCTTCAAGTTTGAAACTTTAGGGTAAGATTCTTAGTTCCTCACCTTCTATTCTCCATTTTCATTTTTAAGTTTACCTTTTGACCATTTATCTTCTCTTTTTCAAGCATTGGTGTTGATTTGATGAAGTTATAATTTCTAGGGTTTTTGGAGGAGTGAAAACTGAATTTCACTAGGAGCTTCAAGGGAAGTTCTTGGCTTGTTTTCTCCATTAGGTAAGAGGAAGATGATCCTCTTCAACCTCTCTTGGTAGTAGGAAACTTGATTTTGTGTTGGTTGTGAGAAACTCTTGTTAGGGTTACTCTCTTTGATTTTGTGATTTTGTGATTGTGTGTTGATTTTGTTTTATTTAATTTATTTGGTTAATTATATATGTATATTAATGATCTTGGATTAGTTTGGATGGATTGGAAAAATGGAATGGAGGCAAGAGTCCCTTGCCCCCCTTCATGGCTCACAGCCACACCCTTGAAGTAGGGTGTTCATCATTTAAAAATTTGTATCAAGGTGACAACATACCTAATCAAGTGATAAAAGTGTAATGGAGTTAAGAAAAACTTAGGATTTCCCCCTTAGGAGGCCATGACCTCTAGGGCCAATTTAGGATCAAATTGTGTAATATCATATAACCTTGGGATTTGAATAATCAAGTGATTAAATGACTAATAATGTAATGGATAGAAACCAAATTGATAACCTAAAGTGATTCTTTAGACCTAAGACAAGAATGAGAGTGTGTGAGACTTGAAAAACTTAGAATAATTCTCTAAGTGAGTTTTGAATAAACTTAAAGTAGGGAACTTAACCATCAAGAGAATTCCTCTAGAGAAGAATTTCATAAGAAATATTAAATTGAAGTGAAACTTAATTAATTTAGATAATTAGGAATTAATTAGGATTTCATAAAATGGAAAGAACCAAGAATGAAGTTTTATCCAAAGACTTAGAATAATTTTCAATTAAAGTAAGACTATCAGTGTAAGTAAGAATGTTAAATAATTTCATAATGTACCCTAAAAGTGTAATGTATTATTTTAAGGACTTAATAATATTTATTGTGGGTCCATGAGTGAGACCAAGAATGTATTTATGCTTATCTTAGCCGAATTGTGGCATGACATGGAAAGTATATTACTATTGAATATACATGATATATGCATTGAGTCATCAAGCACTATGAAATTCTAATGGACTGTTGTTAAGGCTCTGTTGCCTAGGAGATTAAACACACCTTAGTACGGGTGCAAGTAGACTAGTGTAGGTCATAATGTTGACCTTGGGGGCCATCGGGGTGTGGGTACCTCATAATGGACAGTTAGTAGCTCTTCTATCCGTGGGACAGACCGATGCAAACTCACTGACGATCCGGACCGAGACACTATCCTATATCGCGATCTAGTGAAGAATGTTTGTACAATGCCTGGATGTGCACGTGTATAAATTGATGAGTTATAGCACTTTAGCTGCGGCAGCCGAGTTATAGACATGCCTCCTGATCTTTCTCTCCGATTATTTGTATCTAGCTCCATGGAGTAGGATTTTGATGTTGTATGCATGTGCATAGTGAGTCCATATATTATCTGATATTTAATTCTTATGATAATTGGAACTGATGCCTTACTGATGTATAACTACCTAGAATTGTTAAATTATTTAATATTTGCCTCTTGATTACTGCTTATTACTCTTATAATACTATGTAGGCATCCTACGCTGTTTTGTTTCTTACTGCCATAATTGGTAATGAAAGTAGGATGTCTCACCTCTTTTTTGTATCTCTACTATCTCTGTATATATATATATATATATGATTCTCTGAAGACGGTGGTGAAGAAGGGGAAGTTCACGAGTTCCCCAGTTTCTGGCCTGACTGTGACTAGTACTTGCTTTTGATCATGACGGCCCATCCACAAGGATTTTTGGGATATGTGCGCCTGACATTTCTCTGAGGCCCAGACTGTTGGCATGTTAACTTTAGTTCGGATCGCTATGTCTACTTGGGAGATGTGTTAGTGTCACTAGCTTACGGGCATTATGATCCACCTATTTTCACCTGCAGCGTTCAATTACATTTAGAATTTTACATGCCCATTAGGGACATGTGGGGTGATCATTATTACACCCCACAAGAGGATTCATTCCTCTCCACTGCTCGAGCCCCGGCCCGTAATTCGGTGGCTCTAATGATGGTTTCCTCCGACGAGGAAGACCCTAAGAAGGATCTTGACACGGTTCCTTCTCTTTCTTCATAGGGGCTGATATTGTAGATAGCTACTAATGGCTATCAATGTTCATTTTTGGTGGGCTGTACATGTATGATCCTTTAGGCAGGCATAGTTTTGCTTTTTGTATATCAGGCGTTGTAATTAAACAAATTTGATATAATTATATATATATATATATATATATATATATATATATATATGTATATGCATGTTGATCGAATGTATGCTTTACTTCTATCTTACTCTTTATTGCAATTATGTCTTGTCACTATATTTTATTAATTATAACAAAAAAATAGCCACCATTTTATTTATACAACTATAATCAAACAGGTTTAATTGTAATAAAATGAACTGGGTCTTAATTTATACTTTTGTTTTCTGCATTGTAATTCATGATGTGACGTTCCCTCTCAAAAAGGGGCGTTACACTAAGTGTTCATAGCAAATCAGGATTTTCAGTACCACATTAGTGGTAATCCTTTAAGAAGCAAATGAGGATTATTTTCCTTCCTACGGTAGAGAGCCAAAAATAGAAAAGCAAGGAAGAGTGTAACACTCTAATTTTTTGTTTTTCTTGATATTTATGAGTTTTATAATATTTGTGAATTTTTGTGAATTTTTAATTTATCTTAATTATTTTAATATTATTTTAAGCTGTATGTGTCTTTGAGGAGGGCCCAAAAAAATAAAAATTCTTCCCGGACCAGAAAGTTTTGGACTGTTAATACGGGGCCGGGGGAACTTACTAAGCCTGAAATCGAGAAGAGTTGACAAAAATTTTCTGTATCTGAATTTTCTATTATCCATTGGATAATGTTATTATCTATTGGGTAATGTTTTTATTCATTGTGTAATGTTATTATCTATTAGACAATAACTAGCAGTAGCTATTATCTATTGGATAATAGTTTCTGAAAATATCTTTTGAAAAATATATTGAGATTAGTCAATTAAAGAGGCTATGATTTTTATGAAGAACCAATAGGCAGGAAGCTTACTTGTGAAGCTAACCAATAGGAAGAAAGCTTAATGGTGAAGCTAGTTGAAGTCAACAAAGAGAGCTTGATTTTGGTTTGAACCATTGGATGGCAAGACTTGGAGGAGAAGCTTTGCATATCAACCCTTGATATAATCAATGGTTGTGATAGCAAGCTTAGTAAAGAAGCTTTGGATGTCCACCATTGATGTAATCAATAGTTGTGAAGGAAAGCTTAGTGAACAAGCTTAGGATATCTACCCTTGATTGAATCTATGGTTGAGAATGGTTGTAGTAAACTAAAATACCTCTTTATCTCTCCTTGCATCTCACGGCCTCGAAGCCCCTAACTTGGCTAAGTTTCATTTTTCAATTACATTTTCAAAGCTATCATCTTTTCTTTCAAAGCTAAACATCATTTTCTCTCCACTAGCTCACGGCCTTGGTGCCTAAAAACACCTTCCAATCACTTATAATTTAAACCAACCATACTTCTTGATCCTAAACACCATTTCAAGCAACTTCTATGTTGTGATCAAGCCTTGATTCAATCATCTTCAAGCTTGATTTTTGAATTCAAGTTCTAGGGTTTCAAGGTAAAGTACTTGAAATTTGATTTCTTATTTGATTCTTGAGATTCTAAGACCATATTTGATCTATGGTTACCTTAGTCAAGCTTTAAATGTTAATTTTTATGTGTTTGTTTGGATTTCAAAAGATTACTTGGTGGAGGAAGTTTGACACAAAGGATTCTACAAGGAGCTAGGAGGCTACATACAAGGTAAGAGAGAAATTAACCTCATCAACCAATTATGGTGGTGAGGGACACGAAATTGTATGATGGTGATGAATCCATGTGAGGATTTATTCACCATATGTGTGTGTTTGTGTGATTTGTATTTATTTTGTTTATGTGATTTTATTGCTTTGATATTATGCATGAACTTGTTTAAGTAGGATTTTAATGCTTTATGTTGTATTGTATGCTATAAATTGTAATTGAGAGGAAACAATTTTTGGTTCTAAAGACCATGAAGCTCACAGCCTCTATGCCCTCAAATGGGTAATCCAATGCAAAATATTTTATTAAATGTTAACCTAGAGGATTAGTGATAAGAAAGCTAATTAAGGGATTACAAACTAAAAATGGAAATGAATATATTTTTATTACTAATTAAAAAGTGATTTTTGGCTAATATAGTGAAATCAGGACTAAGAAGTAATTTAGAGATTTGAAGTATTTTATTTAATGGAGTTTTAGTTGGAAAGATGAAAATGATTTATAAATTGTGAATTTAGTGGTTTAATGTTAATAAATTTAATTAAGGATTTCTAAGATAAGAATGGAAATGAATAAAATTTATCATTAAGCAAAAGAGTGATTTTCGGCCATGGTATTGGGAAATAGGATTGAGAATTAAGTTTGAGACTTAAAGTATTTTATTTAAAAGGATTTTTAATAAGGAACATGGAAAAGGTTTCATTCAATTAAAATATGTAAGTTTTGGAAATATTATTAGAAAATATTATTTAGAAGAGTTTTAGCAAGGAAATAATTTTTTATGATAGTTTGGAAGTTAAAATATTTTATGTAATAAAGTTTTATTAAGAGTAAAGAATAAAAATTTTGAGATATCTTGAATTAATTTAGATGACATAAGCTTTTGAGGAAAACGTTAGGAAATATTATTTGGAGGAGGTTTAGTGAGAAAATGTTAGAAATATTATTTAAAGGTGATTTATTAAGGAAATATTGGAATTAAAGTTCAATTTTTATATTAAATGAGAAAAGTTTTAATTTGAGCCTAGAATATTGAGAAAATGTTTTACGCAATTAAAAATACATAGAAAAACTCTTACGTGATTTAAAACTGATAATTTTTAGCTACGCGATTGAGAAAATATTTTAAAATCTTTATGCGATTAAGAAAATGTTGAAAAATTATTTCGCGATTTGAAAACATAACAGAAGTGTTACGAGATTTGAAAATGTAATAGAAATGTTACGTGATTGTGAAAATGCAATAAAAATGTTATGTGAATGAGAAATACAGTAATTTACTATCGGGCTAATATATTGAACCCAGATATATCAATGTATGGTTATAGCCGGTAAAGACTTGTAATATGCATAGAGTCATTGATCATGCATTATTTGTCAGTCAGTGTCTGTTAAGGCTATTATTGCTTAGGAGTTGAATTACACCTTAGTGTGGGTGCGAATTGTGTGGTAAAGGTCTATAATGGATCTTGGGGGCGTCAGGGTACGGTAATTCCACAGGAGTCCAGTTGAATAGCGCTATTGTGCTATGGTTTCCGATGCAAATGCACCGACGATCTCGATGAGACTCTATTCCTATTCCCGATCTGGCGTAGAATGTCTTGTATAATATCATAACACGTACATTGAGAAATTATAGCACTTTGGTCTAAGGCAGCCCATTTACAGACATATCTTCTGGATCATTCTCTCTGAATTTGTGTTTAGCTCCATAGAGTAGGAAATGGGTGCATTGTGCATAAGAGGGGTCAATTCTCAGTAGTCATATGTGTGATATATATATATATTGTTAAATTATTTGTTAGTTGATAACATGGTTATATTTGTTATTCTATGAGATTGTTTTGTATGGATGACAGTATTGTCATTATTGTTTCTTTGCTGCCATGATGGTATTGATGTAGGGGATCTCACCTCTTTATTGTATTGTTCTGTTTGTTCTATTCTATATTTATGTATTAAAAAGTCTGCGATGGCGGTGAGGCAAGATCCACGAGGTTTCGTTAGCGTACAATTTCATAGGGACATCGAAGCGTGGAATGTTCATTGGGACACGAGGCGAATTCAATATGTGGAGATGTTACCTTGCTTTGGAGTAGGACCCAGCATGTAGTTGCTACGCTTTCTTTGGACGCTGCTGTTTGCTTGGAGTTTCATATGCCTATTGAGGATTTATGGGGTAATTGTAGAACTACCCCTAGGGAGGACTTTGTGGAGTCAACTGCTAGGACTCCCGTTCGTAGTGACATGCTTCGACTTGGGAATTTGTTTGTTAGGGATCTCGAAGAGGATCTAGATGAAGATCGGGTTCAAGACCCTACTCTTCAAGTTTTTGGACTTGGGCTAGGTTCAGCTTTTATATGGTAATTATGTGTTGTTTAGAGTACATAAGTTGTATGTAATTAAGTTGTTACTAATCTATGTTATGTACTAGGGATGTATATTATTCAGTTCTTGTATCTTGTGTTTCTCTAATTCGAAAGTTTATGTTATTCGTGAAAAAGAAATTTTGAGACCCGTATTAAAATAATATCAAATATTTTATAATTTGGGTAAAAAATTAAAAGGAGTTAGTCTGAAATGTGATACCCTAAGGAGGGTGTTACAAGGAGAAAAGGGAAAGGAAGGGGGCAGCCGTAGGAGAGAAAGAAGAGAAGAAAAAAAAGAGATCAAGGTGAGAGATCCAAAAGCAAGTTCAAGGCTTCAAGATCTTCATCGAAGCAAAAGGTAGGGGTGTTTTCTATCTTTGATTCTTCATCTTTTCTAGGTTTTGGACTTAGGTCTTTAAATGGAGAAGTTGGGTTTTAAATAGGAAAAACTAGATTCTTTAGCTTGATTCTTAATTTTGTTGATTGGAATTAGTTATTTCAACTTAATGGAAACAAGATAGATGGATTTATCCATAGTTTGAGCTAGTTGGTTCTTGAGTTGGAACCTAGGTTTTCAAGGAACTAAGCGGGTGATTTTAGTGTTTGATCAAAGTTTTGTGAATCAATAGGTTGTAAGGGTGTTACAACACGTTTAGAAGTTGTTGGTGGTTTTAGAAACTAACTAGAAACCAAGTTCAGAGGATTGGAAGTTGAGATGGTTCAATGAAACAGTGCAGAATTGTGTGTTTTCTACAGAATTATGCAGAAAACTAGCTCGCACCACGGCGTGGAGAGCTCATGCCGAGGCGTGAAACTAGTTTGGCTTCAAATGTCGCGACGTGAAGAGGTCGTGCTACAGTGTGAGGTGTATCACCTGGGCACTCGAGAGTAGGGTGCAACACCCCTAGATTTAATAACCATGGCACAATCGTCATTATGTCACGGTCACTAAATTTCGGCGTGCTAACATTGTCAAATAACAAAGTTTACAAAAATATTAATTAAAACATTTCTCATATGAGAAAAATAGGAGCCACGAATGAATAGTTGCATATACAACCAATTAAAATATGAATTATAGAATGTACTCAATTTACAACCTTTAAGTCTGGATAATCACCTTAAAACATACACATACCCAAAATACATTTTTATATAGGTAATGCAAAATAAAATATCAACTACCCACACCCTATCTACAACTAAGGAGTTGGGCACTCCATTGAATCTCGAATGCGTGAGGCAATTCCGGGCTCACCGGTGTAGTGAAAAATACAGAATATGATCTTCAACCGCAGTCCTCTTCATGGTCAAGGTCAGATCCCCAGTAGGTCGCATACGCTTGTCGGTCTAGTCGACTCGCCAGGTCTTGACACCACCAGTGGACTCAGTTCGTACAAACCCAATAGAACTCCCTTCGCGATGACATCACCGGATACAGTGGGTCAAACCAAGAAAATCCATAGGAATCCAACCTCGTTCCCACTTACAGTCTTTAACCAAAGATTTACATAGAGCAAGAGAAGTACAAGAAAGAGGTAAGACATCCTACCATCATTACCAATTATAGCATCGAGAAACCAAACGGCGCAAAGCGCCCACATAGCATTTATGACAGCAATAATGGTAATAAACATTCCATAGCAATTATGATCAACTAAACAGTTCCAGGCAGTTATATACATATAGATATATCAGAAGTACAACAGTTCCAATTATAATGACAATGTATGCCAGATAATTCATGGACTCACTATGCACATGTGCCCTCAATAGTCAAAATTCTACTCCATGGAGCTAGACATAAACGGTCGGAGAGAAAGATCAGGCGACATGTCTGCAACTAGGCTGCCGAGGCCAAAGTGCTATAATTCCGAATTTACCCACGTGCACATCATGGCATTATACAGACAGTCTGCTCTAGATCGCGATATAAGACAGGGTCTCGGTCCGGATCGTCAGTGTGTTTGCATCGGTCTGCCTCACAGACAGAGAGCTACCAACTGCCCATTGCGAGGTACCCGCACCCTGACGCCCCCAAGGTCAACCGACGACCTACACTTGTCTATTCGCACCCACACTAAGGTGTGTTTAACTCCTAGGCAACTAGGCCTTACGACAGTCCAACGGACATTCACAATGCATACAGACTCTATGCATAATCATGTATGATCATTATTACATACTATTCCATCATGTCACAATTTGCCAAAGTAAGAATTAACACAGTCAATGGTCACCCACATGGACCCACAATAGCATAATATTGTTGTTAAATAAATTAATACATTTTAAAGCGTATTATGAATTCTTGCTTAGGTTTAGCTTTACTTACAGAGTTTGTCTCTAAAGGAATTCTCTTAGTTAATTTAAATCCTCTTAGGTAATTTATTCATATACACTTAGAAGGTTATTCTAAGATCTCAAAATCTCACACTCTTATGTTCTTACCCTAATTAAAATTATCCAAAGTCTTGTGAAAATTCCATTCTCGGTTCTTTAAAATTTATGAATCTCAGTATATTTTAATTTCCCAATTTGCTAATTATTGCATCCTGTTACCACTAATTAAATCACTAAGTGTTAGACGATAATTATAATTTTTGGATTCGACGAAGAAGTGTCTCTAGTGTACAATTGAGGCTGCCTTCCGACGAAAAATGACCTGACAGAAACAGCGTTGGTAGAAAGATATTGGTCAGAAGTCTAAACTCGACGGATTTTGACATTGTGTTTGGTGGTCAGAGATCTAAACTCGACGGATTTTGACATTCGACGGAAATGTTCAGAAGTCTAAACTCGACGGATTTTGACATTGTGTTTAGTGGTCAGAGATCTAAACTCGACGGATTTTGACATTCGACGGAAATGGTCAGAAGTCTAAACTCGACGGATTTTGACATTCGACGAAAATGGTCAGAAGTCTAAACTCGACGAATTTTGACATTCGACGAAAATGGTCAGAAGTCTAAACTCGACGGATTTTGACATTGCGTTTGGTGGTCAGAAATCTAAACTCAACGGATTTTGACATTCGACGGATTTTAACATTTTACTAAGTGATCAAGACATCAAATTCGACGGGTTTGGCCAAGAGTTCATACTGTTACTAGTTTTCACATGAAATTTCCAAATTTCTGGGCTCAACACCGTGACCATCCGAGAACCAATCGGAAGTCATTCCCTTCCATATTACACATTCCAATACATCCAGATATATATCAAAACACACAAACAATCAAATAGCACACATACAATACAAACAACATGCAAAAATAGAATGACCCTCAACACCAATCACAGACGTTCCTAAATGCTAAAATAGGTTGAGGAGGAGTGTCTTCCTCTTACCTTAGAGAAGCACAAGGAAAGGCTGCTCCTTTTGGTCAGAAATTATGTTTTTAGCTTCTAGGAAATCCTTAAGCATTTAAACTTGCAAAATCAGAACCCAATATTGAAATGAATATCCATGGTCATCAAAATGACAGTGGGTTACGAAAATGAGAAGAGGGGAAGAAAAAGCTAAGAGCTTTACCTTAAAGTTCCAACCTTTAAGCTTCAAAGATGTAAGAGAATGAAGATGGAGAAAATGCAGAACTTTGAAGATGATTTCCTCAATGATGGTGGTCCTCCAAATACAAAATGGTGCAAGGAGTGTGATGGTTTTGAAGTACGAAATGGAGGTGTGGGTGGACGGTGTTGCTGCTGTGGGGTGAAAGAGAAGAGAGAAAGATGAGTGAATAGTAGCTGCGTATTGGGAGGAGGGAAAATGTGAGAAAAAAAAAAGTGAAATATGCTCCCCCTATAGTCAAACGTGCTGCACAAAAATGGGAGGAGAGAGAGTGAATAGTGGCTGGGAAGGAAGCTTCTTAGAAATTTCCTTGAAGCTTCCTTGAGAAGCCTCGCGCGCTCCTCGATAAAGTACATAGTAAGCTTGTCTCTAAATTAAATACATCTGACAGATGATTAATTACAGTGTAGAATTATTTTCTCAGTGAATAAAAGTTACAGTTGATGAAAACAATATTTTATTATTCATCAGATGATTTTATGATACAGTGATTTTATTTATCAGATAAAATCTCAAAAAACCCAAACCTCGTAAACTATGCCCAGCCTCGGGTTTAGTAAGATCCCCCGTTGACGCGTTGACAGTTCAAGGTTTACCTGCCTCAGGGAAAATATTTTATTTTCCCGGCTCCGCTTAGCGCACACGTAAAATGAGGAATATATTAAAATATTCAACATTTTCATAAAATTCCACAAAAATCACCAAAAATCACAAATATTATAAAATGATTGTTTATAATGAAATAACTAATTTTCGGGATGTTACATAGGGCGCCGCGGCGTGAAAAAGCAGTGTCGCGGCGTGAGGGTCTAAAACTCACCAAGATGCTGATTTTGATAGTTTGAGTTCCTTAGTTGTTAGAATCATTTGTTTATGCCTTTTTAAGAGTGTTGAGGCACTAGAGAGGGTATTTCGCAGAGAGAATGACCTATTGGCATACAAGGGTAAGTAAAGGAAAGTGTGTGCATCCATTGGGCATGGATTGCCATAAACTAAGAGTTAGTTTCTTAAGCAAACTAGTCTTGCATAGATATCACAAGAGAGGTTATTAAAGAGTTGAGGGACTAGATGGCAAGAGTTGAGTGCCTTAGACCCTAGTTGGTAAGGGTAAATGTCATAATGCATTAAAGTTCTTTTAAAGAGAAGTAGAGTTAGTAATGTGAAGTTGAAAAGTGTACTAAGTCTAGTTGGCATTTGGATAAGTGTCATAGTGCATGACATGCTCTTACAGAGAAGAGGTAGTCTTAGTAGTGCAAAATGGACTTAGTATAGAGTTTTGTGGTAGTTATGTTAGAGTTAGGACATAACTCCACATTTTCACACACTTCACTTCGCATATACTTACTATCCCTAGAGGTCAGATAGTGGAGGCATCCACTCAGTTTGGTGGCGATATCCACCTAGTTTATGGTAGACTACTTAATAGTATAAGGAGGATACCTGTTGTGGTAACAGACTTTGCCCCTACTAGGTAGGCTATAGGAGGTCACACGTTATTATGGCAGAGTATTACCTTAAGCAGGGGGATAGTTAAGTATCACAACACTATACCTACACTGTATACACTTTTCTTTGAGCATACATCATTTTATCACTACATTATTTATTATTTGTTTAGATTGGAATTTGTGGTTAGTTTATATATGTTTTGTTATTGCATTGTGCCTTTGGTGACAACTGTATGGGCGGTTGTCTGGTCGATGATTTCAAAATGATTGTTCGGGCAATTCTTTGCTATCATCATGGTTTCGGTTATCAGATCAGAAGTATAGAATTGCTTAGGAACATTACATAGACAGAGGAAGTTTTGTAATGGTTCTTATGCAATGAGTTTTTAGTATGTTTATTAGTTTAAGTTAGGTTTATTCATTTTCGAATGTTTAGACTGTTGGTTTTAGTTACTTATACTGAGAAATATAGTTTCTCACCCCGTTTGTTGCCATGTAAATCCAGGTGGAAGTTTGTCCAAGGGAAAGAAGAAAAAGTATGAAGATTAGGATAGTTTTTATACTTAGCAGTTTAAAGCTTTATATTTATTTACATGCTTTTAGTTTGTATAACATTTATGTATACAATGAGCCCTTTTGTGGCAAAGGTGTATGTATAACTTTAGTTTTCGTAAAGCTCTCCATTATTATTTGTTTAAATGATATGGATTAGTATGATGTTAAGTTAGAAGTAGCATAACTAATACTGTTTATCCTAGAGTATGCTTGATATACTAGGTTACCAGTATTAGGATGTTACATTATGGTGTCAGAGCAGTTCATCCTGTTGATCCAGGGTATGAACTGACTATGCTTAGGCATATTAGGAGTTCCTTCTTAGAAATTGTGCTTTTCTTGTTTCATATGTTATGTGTGGATAGAATTGCATGATTTGGCTTAGATTAGTTTGTTATTAGCTTTTGTTGCATGGTTACATGATATTGAGACTGCAGCTCAATATATGTTGTTTCTATGTGTATAAGAAACTATGGCACCAACAAAGCGATCTAGAGAAGTAGAGAACTCGACCCCACAAGGTCCAGTGTTAGTGTATGCCTTAGAAGCTGATACATTTGTGTGTATTTACATACATTCTATTATGCTTATTTTAATATATGAGGCATTTCATTTATTGTGTTCTTTTTTATAAACATAATAAAGTCCTTAGAATAGTAAGTTTGATGCCATAGGTTATTGAGTGGATGACTTGATCGTGAGATCCTTTTAGTTATAACACTATTCTTAAATGTCCCTAGTAAAGTATTATTGTTAATTAGGACAACAATAATACATTGAGACTAGTATGTGCATAGACTAATGACCACATCTCACGGGTTATGGATATGAGATATCAAGTCTTCACATGGGTACATATTAGAGTAATGATGTATTGGACTGACCCACCATGAGAATGCTACATGGATCGTTACGTGAGTGTCATAAGCAATTCTCATAGTGACAATGGTGTCTGTGGTCCTTTGACCTGAAATCACTACGATTCCTACATGAGGAGTTGTGTGTTTTAATACCATCAAACGTCATCTATAACAAGGTGATTATAAAGTTGGTTATTGGACATACCGCAAATCATGCAGAGGGATGTGAGTGACCTAGATAGGATTTGTCACTCCTACATAACAGGAGCGATATCTTCGGGCCCCTTGATTGAGTGAGACTGCGAAATGCATGGCCATGCTCAAATAAGTCAATATGAGATATTGATTTTATTTGTTGTTACAAAGTCTACTTGAGTATCAGGAAACGAATGATTAGACTATACAAGGGTGACGCATTCTATGCCTTGTGTTCAATCTAGATATCTTGACAAAGGGACTAAATGACATAGAAACATTGGTCACTGAAAGGTTATGTCAAATCACTGACACTCTTATTACTTGGGTAGCAGCGATGTGTTGTTAGATACCGCTCACTGCTTGTAATATTAAAATGGGATTTTAATATTACTGCCAACGTAATGAGAACCTGCAGGGTCACACACATAGAGCAGACTAAAATTGGAGCAATGGATCTAAGTTGGACTCGGATTCAAATATGGGCCAGACTCATAACAGATGAGTCTAGGGCTGCACAGCTTACCTTGTTGCTGCTCACACTTACTTAAGGCAGTCACTATTATAAATAGTACTACTAAGGGGCTGCTAAGATACACAATTCAGAACCCTGGCTGCACCTACAGAAAAGTGAGTGAGAGAGCGACAGGTTTTTTTTTCTCTTCTCTTCGCAGCTAGCACTATGTGAGAGACGTGAGACTCCTCTTTGAGGATGTTGGACGTTCGTGAGTCTGTTCTTGTGGATACCGCAGAGACATCGTTTCTATTATGGTGTTGGTGATTCACGTCCTTCCTTTTGATCACACTTCAAGCGGTAAATAATTTAATACTCGGATTATGGCTTTTCTCATGGATCCTCGGTGGGAATCCTAATTTTTTCGCTGTGTGATGTAACCGCAATTTGTAACACCCTTGTGGGGATGTCACATTTATGAATGCAATAAAATAAAAAAAATAAAACTCTTACCCAAGTTGTAAAACATTTGATAAGTAAATAATATTTGTGGTAATTTTTTTTTCTTTTTATAATTATAGCATTAAATAAAATAACACGAAACACAAAATATGACAAACATAACCACACTGTAATATACATATGAGTTTTTCTTTAGTACACACGTAATTTACAACTACAAGTATTTAACAAAGCAATAAAAGACAACATAAAACTAAGACATAGTATTGCCCAAGTGCATCTCGATAGATATCTAACCCTCCGATGGATCATCCTCCAGAAAGACCATCGAAAAGTTGACATCTTGGAGATCTCACAGCACTACGGACACGAGTTCGGGCTGTTGACTCGCTACTGAGCTCACTAGGCGCATGGAATATTCCCTGCCAGTAACGCCTAAGAGTCAAAGGTAACTCTAAATGTAAATATAACATAGTAGTGGATATGACATCTCCATCATACTCTCTACATAGGGACACAGTCAAACGTCCCACGTAAACAACTGTTCCTCTATCCACTCGCATACGCAAGGCCTCAGAACCTCCGTGAAACTCAAGTCTCACAAACCTAAAAAATCCTGGCAATGCCATGATCTCAAGATCAGTCTTGATGATAAGTGTGATCTACCGACTCCTCTTCCGCGTACAACTCGCCCGGCTGTCGCTCGTCCGGATACTGTATCTCAAGAAGCTGTTCCTCTTCTTCCTCAAACTCTTTACGAAAAGTAATATAATAATATCGAGAAAACATATAGAGAGGTGAGACAATCTACATCACTACCCGCATGGCAATAAAGAAAACGACAGTACAAAACAATTATCATAACAGTACATACCAATATATCATGCATAATATATTAAAGCAATAAATCATACAATTTATCACAGATTATGGTAAGCAGTAAAATGCAGATAATGCATGAACACACACCGACTCATTCCTACTCCATGGAGCTAAACACGGATATCTGAGAGAATGATCCGAATAGAAACTAATAATACTTTATGGCTGCCCAACCAAACTATTGCACTGTCTAACGTCGTGTCTATAGCCCACAATCCAAAACATCGTGTAGCAGTACACAGTCCAAACATCGTGTACTACAGGCATAGTACTTAGTAGTCTCCTCAAAATCTTGATTAAGAATAGTGCTTGTCAAGATCATTAGTGTGTTGCCCGTTACCACGGCCCAGAAGAGCAACCCACTGTCCCCATGTGGAATTCTCCGCACACTAATGCCTCCAAGTTCGTATAATGAACCACACTACGCCTATCACACCAAAACACGGTGTAATTCATCTCGTCAATCAATCACCAATTGTCAATCAAATTGGCACAACACTCTAAGCATGATCTAAAATTACAAAAATACCCTTATTATCCAAGTTTTACCATAATTACGAAAATACCCTTAGTCACAAAATACCAAAGTATAGTACGTCCCACCTGACAGTACTACACCACAACATGTCCGGGTCCACCACTTTGGCCCGACAGCAAAACTCACTGTATCGTTCAATCGCATAGCAATTTTATCGCGTTTTCATAATCTCATCGTTTTCACAAACATTTTCAAATCGCGTAAAGATATTTTGACATTTTGAACATCGCGTAATGTTTTTAAATTATTTTCTTAATCGCGTAAGATTTTAAATTCATTTTCTTAACCGAATAGTTTAAAATTATTATTTTAAATATATGTAAAACTATATCAAGTACTTTTAAAATACGTAGAGTATTTTCCTTGTGTTATAAATACAGTATGGAATATTTTCATTTTATTCGCCTGATTTTAGTAAATTTTGGCAGCATTTTGCCTATAAAATCAGTATAAGGTATTTTTGTCATTTTCCACTAAATATAGTTCATTTTATTTTTACCCAATAATTACGCTTTGAAACTTGCTAATGCGCTTCAAAATTCATAAAATGAGCTTTACGTTAGTATTTTTCGAGCATATGATTTAGTTCTTACTTAAACTAAATTCTGCTAATTTAGAATTCTAGGACTGAATTTATTCCTTTTGTTTTCTCAAAGATTCATTGGAATAAGTTTATTTTGTAAATCCATTACCTAACCTATTTTAGAAAATAAAATGGCATGTTGGCCAAAATCAAAAATAAAATGATATTCAATTATACACTAAATGGCATGTTAGCCATAATTAAATCAAAATCATTCTTAAATCCATTATTTTACCTAAATCCTTTAAATCAGTGATCTAGAAAATTGCTGAGAACATTTTGGTTCTCTGTTTGATGTAAGGTCGTGAGCCTCATTCTGTGTTCTTTGGAACACTCATGCAAATCGTTACATGTTATTCACATCCTACTTTAATAATTATACAATTATAAACGCATACAATTTATTTTAAAGCTATAGACATGCATAGCAAAAATAAATCACAAATAAGAAAGCATTTAAACAATCACACAAATATTAAAAACGATAAACAACCACACAAATGAATCCTTGTGGATTCTACACACAATACAAATATATTTTCCCATCACCACTTAGGGTTGATGAGATTAAATCTCCCTCTTACCTCTTGAAGACAATTAATCGGTTAGTTTCCTTCTTTCTTGAAATTTGATACAATCTCCCAAACAAATCCCTAAAATTCTTAAACAATTAGTAAAAACACATACAATGATTAATATTGAACAACCATGGAACAATCATGGTTAGAAAATTTAGAAATCAAATTTTGAACCATAAAATCAAGACTTACCCTTAAGAAAGTAAGCAAAAGGTTTGATTTTGGACTAGATTGAGTAGGTTTTTGGAAAAACTTTGTGAATGAAAAATGTTTAGAATAGGATTTGGGTTTAGGAAATATGAAGAGATAAAATTATAGAGGTTTGGTGGTGTGTGTAGGGTACTTGGCCGAAAAGAGAGGGAAAGAAATAGAAGAAAAAGTGTGCATGGGTTCTTGGTATTTTTGGAGAGAAATGGATAGCTTAATTGTGATAAGTGTAAAAAATGAAAGTGAAGAGTGTAATATTACGGGGCTGCTGCCGTGAGGTGATTTTTGGGTGAGGTTGAGTGTTCAATTTTGCATGGTAAATATCTAAATGAGTTCACATGGTGGTGCACATGGCTTATGTCATGTTAGAGGGTTCAAGAACCATGTAGAACCAAGCCAACTAGCCTCCTTGGTTGCTGCCCAAAAACCGTGTGACTCTTCAATATTTTAGGGACTTAATTGTTCTCAAATTACTCCTAATTGCATGCTAATTAATTAGGTAATTAGTTAGGTTAATTATCCTAACCAATCTTACTTAACATTCTAATCATATAACTAATTAGTTTAATATATTTTAGCATATATTATAACCTTTAATTAATATTAGGATATCTAATTAGTATTTAGATTATAATTAATTAAGAACTAAACTAGTTCACTTAGTTTGCTAATTAGGTAATTAGATTAACTAAATTAAGCTTAATTAGCTACTAACCAAATTCATGCCTACTATTTTTGACTTAATTCTAACCATTGATTTCATCTTTAATTCCTAGCCCTAGATTACATCTAAGGTAGATATTGATTAGTCATAAATCCTGAATTCTAATCTCACCATTGATTTGATCAACGGCTAAGATTAAAGGCTTCCTAACTAAGTCTTCATCCAACTGTCCAAATGAAAGTCTACGCTCCTTTCGTTGACCTATTCTTATTGGTTTAAAAATTCAAGCCACTTTCGTTGACTTGCTCTCATTGGCTAGAATTTGTCCAGTCAGCATAGTTGACTACTTTTCCTAAACGTGGGTCCCACAATACTTTTAAAGATTTGTGGTCAAATCAAAACAGATTTCTACTATTTTTGAGACAGTAGGTACTATAATATAAAATAATATTATAATAATATAAAATTATTTTATTGCACAGTTAAATCCTAAAAATTACGAGATTAATATATATGTCAATCAGAATTGGGTTTAGTAAGATCCCCCAACTCTAATTAATTAAAATAAGATTTTTCTGGCCAGAAAATTATTATTTCCCTGGCTCGGAGCAAATCACATACAACAGTCAAGTACACTCACGGAATAGTCAAATTTAATTTACTACTCACAGAATTCACAAAACAGTACATTTCTGGATAATATTGTAATTATCTCAAAAGTTGGGGTGTTATAACTCTCCCCTACTAATAAGAATTTCGTCCCCGAAATTCATCATACATCAAACAATTGAGGGTATTACTCCCTCATCCTATCCTCTAACTCCCATGTAGCATCTCCTGTTACATTGTTCCACACTACCTTCACCAGCTCAATCATCTTCCCTCGAAGTTGTTTCACTCTCCTGTCCTCAATTCTAACAGGAAGTGTTTCATACGTTAAATTATCCTTCAGTTGTACTTCATCTGGCTGTATAACATGGGTTGGATCGGGAATGTATTTCCTCAGTTGAGACACATGGAATACATTATGTAGATTGGATAGAAAAGGCGGTAAAGCTATTTGGTAAGCTACAGGACCAATCTGATGAATAATTTGATAAGGTCCTATGAATTTAGGAGTAAGCTTCCTAGATTTGAGAACTCTTCCAACACCAGTCGTAGGCGTAACTCTTGAGAATACATGATCGCCTTCTTCAAATTCCAAAGGTCGTCTCCGTTTATCAGTATAACTCTTCTGACAGCTCTGAGTTGTTCGCATCTTCTCCTGTATCATTTTCGACTTTTCTGTAGTCTGCTGCACAAGATCAGGACCAATAGTCATACTCTCTCCATCCTGATACCAACACAAAGGTGTTCGGCATCGTCATCCATAAAGTGCTTCATAGGGTGCCATCCCTATGCTCGAGTGAAAACTATTGTTGTAGGTGAATTCTATCAAAGATAGAAATTCATCCCAACTTCCTTGTTGTTCTAACACACAAGCACGCAATAAATCCTCCAATGACTGAATCGTTCTCTCCGTCTGACCATCAGTCTGCGGATGATATGCAGAACTCAATCGCAGTTTAGTTCCCATGGCTTCTTGCAAACTTTGCCAGAGTCTCGACGTAAACCTCGGATCTCTATCAGAAACTATACTTGCAGGTACACCATGAACTCTAACAACTTCGTCGATGTATATCTGGGTTAAGCGTTCCAATGAATACTTAATATTGATCGACAAGAAATGCGCTGACTTCGTAAGCCTATCAACTATAACCCATATCGAATCATGACCCTTCCTTGTCCTTGGAAATCCAGTAACAAAATCCATCGAGATACTATCCCACTTCCACTCTGGAATAGTCAAAGGTTGTAACATACTGGCAGGCCTTTGATGTTCCACCTTTGCCTTCTGACAGACAAGACAAGACGTCACACGTTCTGCTACATCTCTCTTCATTCTCGGGCACCAAAACAATCGTTTCAAGTCTTGATACATCTTTGTCATCCCCGGATGCATACTCAAATTGCTAGTATGAGCTTCATCCAAAATTGCTTTCTTGAGTTCAGGATCATCAGGTATACAAACTCTTCCTTCAAACCTCAAGATTCCATCAGATCCTTCCTCCACCGTCGCTTTATGACCTTGCTTCAACAACTCCTTCTCATTCTATAAAAACGCATCTTCATCTTGTTTCTCTCGGATTACTTCTAGCAAGTCATTTAAAACTACAACTCTACCTAGACAAATTTTTTCGGGTACCAACTCTATTGATAACCATAGATCTCTGAATTGATTAATCAGCTCCTCCTCCTTAATCATCATGGTAGAAACACTAACCACCTTTCTACTCAAAGCGTCTGCCACCACATTTGCTTTTCCTGGATGGTATTGAAGCTGAAAATCATAGTCCTTTAGAAACTCTAACTATCGCCTCTGTCTCATATTCAATTCCTTTTGATCAAACAAGTATTTTAAGATCTTGTGATCACTAAAGACATTGAACATAGCTCCATACAGAAAATGCCTCCACGCTTTCAACGCAAAAACTACTGCAGCTAGCTCCAAATCGTGAGTTGGGTAGTTCCTCTCATGAACCTTCAACTGTCTTGAAGCATAAGCTACCACATTCCGATTCTGCATCAACACACATCCTAACCCTTGATAAGATGCATCACAATACACCTCAAAAGATTTGTTAGGATCTGGTAAAATTAACACTGGTGCAGTCGTTAATCTCTTCTTCAGCTCTTGGAAACTCGCTTCACGTTCCTCCGTCCAATCAAAAGCTTGACTCTTCCTCGTGAGTTGCGTAAGTGGTCCAGCTATCTTGGAAAACCTTCAATAAACCTTCAATAATATCCAGCTAATCCGATAAAACTTCAGACCTCAGTCACTGTCTTAGGCCTTTCCCACTGCAAAACAATCTCCACCTTTGCTGGGTCTACCGCAATACCTTCCTTAGAAATTACGTGACCTAGAAATTGAACTTCTTCCAACCAAAACTCGCACTTTGCCAATTTCGCATACAGCTTCTTCTCCTTTAAAATCTGAAGAACTATACTGAGATGTTCAGCATGCTCTTTTTGACTTTGAGAGTAGATCAGAATGTCATCGATAAAGACAATGACAAATCTGTCTAGGTACGGACGAAAAATCCTATTCATATAGTCCATGAATATTGCAGGAGCATTCGTCACTCCGAACGGCATCACTTGATACTCATAATGTCCACAACGAGTTTGTAAAGCTGTCTTAGGTACATCATCAACCTTGACACGAATCTGATGATAACCTGATCGCAGATCTATCTTAGAGAATACGGCGGCTCCCTTCAACTAATCCATCAGATCATCAATCCTTGGTAGTGGATACTTATTCTTTATAGTCACCTTGTTCAGCTGACGATAATCAACACAAAGACGTGAAGTTCCATCCTTCTTCTTGACTAGTAACACTGGTGCTCCCCATGGCGAAACACTAGGTCGCACAAACTGCTTCTCCAACAGTTCCTCCAATTGCTTCTTCAACTCTGCCAATTCTACAGGCGACATTCGGTATGGTGCAATCGAAATAGGACCTGCTCCTCGCACTAAGTCGATAGAGAATTCGATTTCCCTTTCCGGTGGCAAACTGGGTACATCATCAGGAAAAATCTCTGGAAACTCATTGATGACAGGAATAGTACTCACATCCTTCTCACACTTGACTTCCAAAGAAGATAGTAACATAAAACGTTGAGCTCCATCCCTCAACAATGACTTGACTTTAACAGCAGTCAAGAATCCAAAACTTTCTTCCTTAGGAAAAACTATGGTTTTGCTCGCACAGTCTATAAGGATATGGTTAGAAGATAACCAATCCATTCCTAATATTATGTCTATCTCAACAAGAGGTAAACAAATCAAATTGACTGAAAACTTACGATCCTTTATAACAATAGGACAGTTCATACATATTTTGGATGTAACAACAGGCTTGGCAGTTGGTGTAGAAACAATCAATTGAAAACTCAGAGAAGACACAGGCAGTTTCAATTGCTCCACACAATCATATGCAATAAATGAGTGTGTTGCACCCGAATCATATAGCAAAGTCAGGTGATTACCTTCAATGACACCTTCTCTTTGAATAAGATCCTCAGATTGAGAAGCTTCAATTCCCATCATTGTATACACTCGCCCTCCAGATCTCGGCTGAGTAGCATGGAAATTTCTCACAGCAGGCTTCCTCTCCAGCTGTGTGCAATCCTTAGAAACATGTCCAGGTTTTCTGCAGTTGAAACAGATTGTTCCTCTGATCGGACAATCTATAGATATATGGCCACTCTTGCCACATTTAAAACATGTAGGCGTAAACGCCACATTCTGACCAGCTCGGTTTCCGCTAGAACTTCCCCCAATAGATGGACGTTGAGGCTGACTTCCTGACAGTCTCGCATAAGGCTTTCGCTGAAATCGGGTATTACTGCTACTACCTCCCCTTTGGAACCTAGTCGGCCAAAAGTTACGATTCCTCTGATCTCGGGACGGCTCCAATGCCTCGAGTCTTCGACAAGTGTCCATCAACACAGGAAACTCCCTCATTCTCATTGGTAGCACTGCACGTCTCAGCTCTACCCTTAACCCATCTTCAAACTTTTGGCACTTCCATACCTCATCTGGTCGGATTTGGAAATACCTTGAGAATTGCGACAAACTCTCAAACTTTGCAGCATATTCTCCAACAGTCATATTCCCTTGACGCAAACCAAGAAATTCCATCTCCTTGGCATGTCGAGCAGTACTAGGAAAGTACTTCTCCAAAAATACTTCGCAAAACACCTTCCAGGTGATCTCAGTTCCTTCAGCTTGCAATAATTAGTGGGTATTCCTCCACCAATTCTCAGCATCTCCTCTCAACATATATACAGCATATGTTACCTTCTTATTCTCTGCGCACCCCATTCCTTCGAATACTCTCTCCAAGCCTTGAATCCAAAGACTTGCCTTCTCAGGGTCAAACTCGCCTCTAAACTGTGGCGAGTTGTTGCGTCTAAACTCAGACAAATTCAAAGCATCAGCAGTAGCATCTTGCTGTTGAGCTGCTCTTTGATTTGGCTATGTAATCACTTCTGCCATTCGCTGCATAGCTTCAGCAGTTGCCACCATTGGATCCACATTACGTGCCACGTTTGCACGCCTTCCTCTTCCTCCAGACATCTTCTTTCTTCAACAAGACAAAACAATGTCAGATGTAACCTTTCGGAAACAAATCACAGAGAATCACACAACACAAGCAAAAACAGACCTAACCACAACCCCAAAAGACTCTAACTTGGGCTCTGATACCAACTAATGTAACACCCTTGTGGGGATGTCACATTCATGAATGCAATAAAATAAAATAAAATAAAACTCTTACCCAAGTTATAAAACATTTGATAATTAAATAATATTTGTGGTAAATTTTTTTCTTTTTATAATTATAGCATTAAATAAAATAACATGAAACACGAAATATGACAAACATAATCACACTGTAATATACATATGAGTTTTTCTTCAGTACACACGTAATTTACAACTACAAGTATTTAACAAAGCAATAAAAGACAACATAAAACTAAGATATAGTATTGCCCAAGTGCATCTCGATAGATATCTAACCCTCCAATGGATCATCCTCCAGAAAGACCATCGAAAAGTTGACATCTTAGAGATCTCACAGCACTACAGACACGAGTCCGGGCTATTGACTCGCTACTGAGCTCACTAGGCGCATGGAATATTCCCTGCCAGTAACGCCTAAGAGTCAGAGGTAACTCTAAATGTAAATATAACATAGTAGTGAATATGACATCTCCATCATACTCTCTACATAGGGACACAATCAAACGTCCCACATAAACAACTGTTCCTCTATCCACTCGCATATGCCAGGCCTCAGAACCTGCGTGAAACTCAAGTCTCACAAACCCGAAAAATCCTGGCAATGCCATGATCTCAAGATCAATCTTGATGATAAGTGTGATCTACCAGCTCCTCTTCCTCGTACAGCTCGCCCGGCTGTCCCTCGTCCGGATACTGTATCTCAAGAGGCTGTTCCTCTTCTTCCTCAAACTCTTTACGGAAAGTAATATAATAATATCGAGAAAACATATAGAGAGGTGAGACAATCTACATCACTACCCGCATGGCAATAAAGAAAACGACAATATAAAATAATTATCACAACAGTATATACCAATATATCATGCATAATATATCAAACAATACATATTAAAATAACACATACCATCATATCATGCATAATATATTAAAGCAATAAATCATACAATTTATCATAGATTATGGTAAGCAGTAAAATGCAGATAATGCATGAACACACACCGACTCGTTCCTACTCCATGGAGCTAAATACGGATATCTGAGAGAAAGATCCGAATAGAAACTAATAATACTTTATGGCTGCCCAACCAAACTATTGCACTGTCTAACGTCGTGTCTATAGCCCACAGTCCAAAACATCGTGTAGCAGTACACAGTCCAAACATCGTGTACTACAGGCATAGTACTTAGTAGTCTCCTCAAAATCTTGATTAAGAATAGTGCTTGTCAAGATCATTAGTGTGTTGCCCGTTACCATGGCCCAGAAGAGCAACCCACTGTCCCCATGTGGAATTCTCTGCACACTAATGCCTCCAAGTTCATATAATGAACCACACTACGCTTATCACACCAAAACACGGTGTAATTCATCTCGTCAATCAATCACCAATTGTCAATCAAATTGGCATAACACTCTAAGCATGATCTAAAATTACAAAAATACCCTTATTATCCAAGTTTTACCATAATTACGAAAATACCCTTAGTCACAAAAAACCAAAGTATAGTACATCCCACCTGACAGTACTACACTACAACATGTCCGGGTCCACCACTTTGACCCGACAGCAAAACTCACTGTATCGTTCAATCGCGTAGGAATTTTATCGCATTTTCACAATCTCATCATTTTCACAAACGTTTTCAAATCGCATAATGATATTTTGACGTTTTGGACATCGCGTAATATTTTTAAATCATTTTCTCAATCGCGTAAGATTTTAAATTCATTTTCTTAACCGAATAGTTTAAAATTATTATTTTAAATATGTGTAAAACTATATCAAGTACTTTTAAAATACGTAGAGTATTTTCCTTGTGTTATAAATACAGTATGGAATCTTTTCATTTTATTTGCCTGATTTTACTAAATTTTGGCAGCATTTTGCCTATAAAATCAGTATAAGGTATTTTTGTCGTTTTCCACTAAATATAGTTCATTTTATTTTTACCCAATAATTACGCTTTGAAACTTGCTAACGCGCTTCAAAATTCATAAAATGAGCTTTACGTTAGTATTTTTCGAGCGTCGATTTAGTTCTTACTTAAACTAAATTCTGCTAATTTAGAATTCTAGGACTGAATTTATTCCTTTTGTTTTCTCAAAGATTCATTGGAATCAGTTTATTTTGTAAATCCATTACCTAACCTATTTTAGAAAATAAAATGGCATGTTGGCCAAAATCAAAAATAAAATGATATTCAATTATACACTAAATGGCATGTTGGCCATAATTAAATCAAAATCATTCTTAAATCCATTATTTTACCTAAATCCTTTAAATCAGTGATCTAGAAAATTGCTGAGAACATTTTGGTTCTCTGTTTGATGTAAGGCCGTGAGCCTCGTTTTGTGTTCTTTGGAACACTCATGCAAATCATTACATGTTATTCACATCCTACTTTAATAATTATACAATTATAAACACATACATATATAAACACATACAATATACATACAATTTATTTTAAAGCTATAGACATGCATAGCAAAAATAAATCACAAATAAGAAAGCATTTAAACAATCACACAAATATTAAAAACGATAAACAACCACACAAATGAATCCTTGTGGATTCTACACACACATACAAATCCATTTTCCCATCACCACTTAGGGTTGATGAGATTAAATCTCACTCTTACCTCTTGAAGACAATTAATCGGTTAGTTTCCTTCTTTCTTGAAATTTCGTACAATCTCCCAAACAAATCCCTAAAATTCTTAAACAATTTGTAAAAACACATACAATGATTAATATTGAATAGCCATGGAACAATCATGGTTAGAAAATTTAGAAATCAAATTTTGAACCATAAAATCAAGACTTACCATTAAGAAAGTAAGCAAAAGGTTTGATTTTGGATTAGATTGAGTAGGTTTTTGGAAAAACTTTGTGAATGAAAAGTGTTTAGAATAGGATTTGGGTTTAGGAAATATGAAGAGAAAAAGTTATAGAGGGTTGGTGGTGTGGGTAGGGTACTTGGCCGAATAGAGAGGGAAAGAAATAGAAGAAAAAGTGTGCATGGGTTCTTGGTATTTTTGGAGAGAAATGGATAGCTTAATTGTGATAAGTGTAAAAAATGAAAGTGAAGAGTGTAATATTAGGGGGCTGCTGCCGTGAGGTGATTTTTGGGTGAGGTTGAGTGTTCAATTTTGCATGGTAAATATCTAAATGAGTTCACATGGTGGTGCACATGGCTTATGTCATGTTGGAGGGGTCAAGAACCATGTAGAACCAAGCCAACTAGCCTACTTGGCTGCTGCCCAAAAACCGTGTGACTCTTCAATATTTTAGGGACTTAATTGTTCTCAAATTACTCCTAATTGCATGCTAATTAATTAGGTAATTAGTTAGGTTAATTATCCTAACCAATCTTACTTAACATTCTAATCATATAACTAATTAGTTTAATATATTTTAGCATATATTATAACCTTTAATTAATATTAGGATATCTAATTAGTATTTAGATTATAATTAATTAAGAACTAAACTAGTTCACTTAGTTTGCTAATTAGGTAATTAGATTAACCAAATTAAGCTTAATTAGCTACTAACCAAATTCAAGCCTACTATTTTTGACTTAATTCTAACCATTGATTTCATCTTTAATTCCTAGCCCTAGATTACATCTAAGGTAGATATTGATTAGTCATAAATCCTGAATTCTAATCTCACCATTGATTTGATCAACGGCTAAGATTAAAGGCTTCCTAACTAAGTCTTCATCCAACGGTCCAAATGAAAGTCTACGCTCCTTTCGTTGACCTATTCTTATTAGTTTAAAAAGTCAAGCCACTTTCGTTGACTTACTCTCATTGGCTAGAATTTGTCCAGTCAGCATAGTTGACTGCTTTTCCTAAATGTGGGTTCCACAATACTTTTAAAGATCCGTGGTCAAATCAAAGCAGATTTCTACTATTTTTGAGACAGTAGGTACTGTAATATAAAATAATATTATTATAATATAAAATTAATTTATTACACGTTAAATCCTAAAAATTACGAGATTAATATATATATCAATCAGAATTGGGTTTAGTAAGATCCCCCAACTCTAATTAATTAAAATAAGATTTTTTCTGGCCAGAAAATTATTATTTCCCTGGCTCGGAGCAAATCATATACAACAGTCAAGTACACTCACAGAACAGTTAAATTTAGTTTACTGCTCACAGAATTCACAAAATAGTACATTTCTGGACAATATTATAATTATCCTAAAAGTTGGGGTGTTACACAATTAGGACATCAAGTGGTATCAGATCGTCTTGCGAAACCATGATTCAGTTTTCTGTTTTTGTTTTGCACGAGATAACATGTTTGTCGTTCTTGTTTTTGATGAAAGATGTGATCTTTAATATGTTATTTTAGAAAAACGAGTGAAACCCCTTTGCGAAAACATATTCTATTTTATGTGTTGTATGCAAAACTGAGATGTTTTTTTCAAAAACCCATGAAGATGTTCATATGTTCTGTGAAAACCGTTTTATTTGAGATGTATGTTTTTGCAAAGCTTTCTTGTATGTATGTGATACGTACAACGTTTTGGAATCCTTATTCTCAATGCGTGGTGCAAGGGTTTAGGAAACCTTGTTCTTGGTTTGCGGCAGCGAGGGTTATGGAATCCTTGTTTCTGCATGAGTGACGCAGCGCAAAAGGTTTTGGAAACCCTACTCCTATCTTACGGCAGCAGCATCAAGTGTTGATGTCAAGCCGTTAAGGAGGCGCAAGGGTTCAAGTGTTGAACAGCGGCACAAAGGTTCCCCACAGCGCATGAAGCGTTCATGCATTTTCGGTTTAGGGTTCAAGCCGCCAAGGGAGGCACAAGAGATTCATCTCTTGTTTTCGGTTCAATTTTTCAAGCTGGGGCGCTGCGCCGGACCCCGCAAGGGGCGGCCTCCCCTTGACCCCCACCCGCTGACCGAGCAGCAGGACCCCCGTGCTACCTCTGCGTGGTGTGTTATTCAAAAGCGTAATATTTTCTATCTAATTTTATGACTCACAAAAATAATAAATTATTATTTTTATGAGTTTATATGTTCTTTGTGATGCATGGTGCATGGTTATGGCCTTAGTCCTCCTTTTATGCTATTTTGTTTTTTTATAAATACGACCTGCGTGTCGTGCCTTTCTCTCTAAATTCTGATTGTATATTCTCTTCTCACCTAACTCCCCTCGAATGTAAAAGAGGTTTCTATATAATTTAATTATGATGTGGAGGCAAGAAGACGACATCAAGTGAAGACGTTGATGGGAGACGCTTGGTGAAGCTGGCTTAGTTAATGCTACTCTCTTAGGGGGCCATAACCATGTCACTTTTATTATATGCCTTTTATGCATGAGATGCATGGATAATGTTTATGGTATGATAAATAGTTTAATAAATAGTGAGATCTAATAATAATAATAAAAATTCCCTCAAAGCAAATATTAAGTCATTATGTGATGCATTCCAATGTGTGGCACTCGTCAAGACTAGTATCGATCAAGTGCAGGTCTGCCAAAGCAGGATGCCTTTATCTATATTAGTAAGACGCGATGGGATAAAGGTAATATCCAACTGCCAACCATTGGGTCTGACTTAACTAGGCCATTTCAATAGGATTGAAGGCTTAGAGGCATGAAGTTGGGCTTTGGTCCATTAGATGGATTTGAATAAGTGTTATTCACCCAACTATCCAAGAATTACATGTGATGTAATTAGAAAGTGTTTCCTACCTAAATAACTGAATTTTGGGTGATTAGCCAAAGCTGACTCAAAACTAGGTGAACTATGGATCTTGGCCCACTAGAAAATCTTACGATGGGATTTTTCGAGTCAATGCTGAAGGTCATTGACTTGAATAAAATAGTGGGAGGCATATTTAATTGAAAGACCTCATTAAATATGTTTATGGCATGATACTTATATTTTACATATTTCTGTTGATAGATTACCATGGCAATAAACACATCAAGTAACTTATCACTACGATCCGTCCTTGAGAATGACAAGTTCTCTAGAACGAATTTTCTAGACTGGTACAGGAATTGGATGATTGTCCTCAAGTAAGAGAAAAAGTTGTATGTATTAGAATAGCCTATTCTTGAGCCACCTGCTGCTAATGCCCCTAGAATTGAAAGGGATGCTTACAAGAAGCATCAAGATGATGCCTTGGACATCGGATATCTTATGCTGGCCACCATGAACTCTGAGCTCCAAAAGTAACACGAGAACATGGATGCCTACGATATGATCATTGATCAATCAATTGTGAGACATTCATTATTGCTTTATATTTGGCTTAATTGATGATAATTATATCCAATATTAAGTTTGTGGGTGAGTTTTAGATGATTGGGCCTCATTGAGCTTAGTTGTAAAAGCTTCATTAATTTTTGGAATTTAGCTCATTTTGACCTTTTTGTCTTGTATAGGCCATATCTTGGGCTAAAAATATCACATTTGGATGATCTTGGTGTCCCCTGAAAGCTAAGACGAAGATACACAATTTTGTTTCTATGCAATTTTTCTATTTCAGCTGGACTCAGGGCAAAATTGAGCCTCAAATTTAGGATGTTGTTGTTGTCATAAAGCGTGGACCTTCACTGATTTGGGCTTAACTCTCTCAATTTAAGCCCAAATAAGGCAAATTATATGTCTCTGAAAAGCTTATTCAAAGGGCTATAGTTTGGGACTAGGGTAGATTAGGAATTATAGAAGAATTTTTAGTTACAAATAGGTTAAGGCAGAATACGAAAAGTACCATTTTGGAATTTTTTTAGTTTCATAGATTGAATCAAGAATTCTTTTCTCTCTTTTTATCTTCTCTATTTTCATTTTCTCTCTTCTCTGAAGGTTCTGTATCTTTCCAATGGTGATGGCCATGGAAGCCTAAAGATCCAATCAATCCAAGGAATTCAATGATTATGGTTAGAGTTTTGAGTTCTTTTATTTTATTGTGATTTTTGAGTATGTTCTTCCCTCTTCTCCTTCTTCAATTGATTTATGATTATGTTTTCGAAATTGAAGATAGACTTGGATTGATTAATCTGAATCTAATGGAGAATAGATCGTCGATTGGTAATCTATGTTAATTCAAAATTGTGTTTAATTCAATCTTAATCAAGAATTGCGATTGTGATTATGATTTAGTTGATCAAATTCTAGGTGATTATCTAGTTGAACTCGAATTAACAGAGGTAAATGCATATAGAATTCTACTCTCTTTGAACTATGATTAACTCTGCCACTTGAATTGAAGACCTTGGATTGGTGTTTCCAGTTTCAAATTTACTTCTAATTACTGTTGAATGTGTACTCTGCTACTTGATGAACAAAACCCCCTACCTATTGATAACTCTAATATGCTTGAGAAATCTGAATTGATCCTTGGGAGATGACCTAGGTTATGCACTATGCTATATACCATTTAAATCCTACTCTATTTTGAGGTGAGTATAACATTGCTCATCAAAATTTGGCACCGTTGCCGGGGATCTATTTTCGGTTTCTTAGGTTTATTAGGAGTTCCTAATAGGTGTTAATTTCTCTGTACTCATGATCAAATTTGCTAGAAGTCCTTAAGTGCATTTTGCTATTTTTTCTGCTACAGATTCTGCATTCTACTGCACTGTTACATTGGATTACTGTTGCATTGGATTTGTATGAATTCATTGCATAATTCACATTTTGTTGCCTTGTATAATTCACATTTTGTTGCCTTGCATAATTCACATTTAGCTGCTTTGTCCTACCTGCTGCTACCTTGCACTTTGCTACACTAGTCACTGTTCTATTGGCTTAGCTTCACTTAATGCAAATTTCATGCCACTGTTACATTGGGTTTTGCTGCATTCCATGATTCCTGTTATTATGCATTGCATCACACAACACAATTGGTATTTCTGTTGCACAAGTGACACATTCCTCTGCTCTGTTGCATAATCTGCTACATAACTTGTTGTACTACATAACCTGATGCAGTTACTATTCCATTGGATTTCCCGCACTGCATTCTATTGCTGCTTGTCATTTTGTTGCTATTAACCATCCTTTTATAGCCCTTATCGATATTTGAAACTTGATTTTTACCTTCATTTTCCCTTTTCACTTTCACTTTGCTCTCACTTCTTACATCCAAAAAGGCACTAGTAGAAATCATTTGGTGTTGGAATGGAATCTTGAGCTGAAACTTGGTCTTCAAAGGTAAACCACCATTCTAAGCAAAGTGATCCTAAAGGATTGTTCTTCTAGAATTTGGCCAAATTCCATTATTTGGTAGGGTTTTTGAGCAAATTTAGGTGAGACAATGGCATTTTTGTAATTTTTGAGTGGGAAAACATGCTCGAATGGATCTGAAAATTGGTGGGTTGAAGGAAAATGGCCTTCTCCACAAGGCTCACAGATTTGCTATGAGCACCACCCTGGTTTGCCCTAAATCCTTCATTTAGACCATTTTTTCATTTTTTGAAGATTTTTTATTGTATTTTTGAGTTCCATTTTTGTGTAGTTTTTAGTGTGTGATAGTCCCATATTTTTAAAAAATCATTTAATAGGTCAATTAGATTTATTTTAGTGCATTTTTAGTGTTGGATAGTCAATCTTGCTTGTTTTGTGTTTTTGAGTTTTCAATGTTTTATGACTAGGTCCAATCCTGGTTATTTGCATCATTTTGATCCTGAGATAGATAGGACTTTTCATTCCCTGCATAGGTTTAATAGGATTGATTCTATACTTGCTGTTTCTAATGATTCTACACATAGTGATCATACTAGTGATTCTGCTTCTGAATTTTTTGATTCTACACATTCTGTCATTAATTAATCTTTCCATTCTGATTCTATTGAGAATATTGACATTATGGATAATAGAACCTTGAAAGAGCTTGCTGCCCCTAATGTTACATATCAGTCTTTATGCATTCAGTATCCTGATGTTGAGGTTCCATTTGAACTTAAATCTGGATTGATTCATTTGCTGCCTAAGTTCAATGGTCATGCAGAAGAGGATCCTCATAAGCATCTTAAGGAGTTCCACATTGTGTGTTCTACCATGAAGCCTTAAGGCATTTCAGAAGATCACATCAAACTTAGAGCATTCCCTTTCTCATTACAGGATGCTGCTAAGGACTGGCTGTATTATTTGCATCCAAGATCTGTCACTAGCTGTAATGATCTTAAGAGGCTATTTTTGGAAAAATTCTTTCCTACCTCAAGGGCTGCCTCAATCCAAAAAGAAATATGTGGCATCAGGAAGTTTGATAGAGAGCCATTATCTGAATACTGGGAAAGATTCAAGAAGATGTGTGCAAGTTACCCTCACCATCAAATTAGTGACCAGTTACTGATCCAATATTTTTATGAAGGTCTGCTGCCAATGGATAGGAGTATGATTGATGCTGCTAGTGGAGGAGCATTGGTCAACAAGACTCCTATGGCTGCAAGAGAACTGATTGAGAATATGGCCACTAATTCCCAATAGTTTAGCACTAGAAGTAACTTAGTGGTATTGACTGGAGGTGTCCACAAAATTGAGGTTGCCTATGCTACAGATCACAGGAAATTGGAAAGCAAAATTGATGATCTTGCATCCTTGGAGAGGCAATTAGCTGTGACTCAACAGCAACAGCCTGCAGTAGCTTCTGCCAGAATGTGTGGCATCTGTATTTCTGCTGATCATCCCACAGATGCTTGTCCTACACTACAGGAGGTTGACACTGATGGTACCCCACAGGCCTATGCAGCAAATATCTATAACAACAGGCCTCAGCAGCAATAGCAGAGTTATGATTTGTCCTCCAACAGATATAACTCAGGCTGGAGAAATCATCCCAATCTGAGGTGGGGGAATAAGTCTACACAACCTGCCCCTACTTAATTTAGGTAGCAGCAGCAGCAAATACCCTTCCAATCCACTGCAGGTTCCAGTAGACCATATCAGCCACCTTTCATGTAGCAGCAGCAGAATATGTAGCAGCCTACTATAGCACCTCCTAAATTTGAGCCAACCTTGGTGGAATTGATGAAGCAAATGGCAGTAACTAACTTGCAGTTCCAGCAGAAGACAGAAGCTACCATTCAGAATTTGGAGAACCAGATTGGACAACTTGCTAGTTCAATGAACCAATTACAGTCACAAGATTCTGACAAGTTGCCTGCACAAACTGTGGTGAATCCAAGAAATGTGAGTGTCATCACTCTCAGATCTGGTAAGACTATTGATGCACCAGATTGTAGGTTGCAACATAGATTAGATAAGGAAAGTAAGGAGCAGCAAGCCATACCAGAAATTCCATGTAGCAGCAAAATAAAGAAAACAGATTTTGTCCCTACTCCTAGTGTAGTTACTGATGAGCAGGAGCAATCCGTCCCACTACCATTCCCTCAGAGGGTTGTGCAGCTTAAGAAGACTTTTGAGACTAACACAGATAGGGAGATCTTGGAGACATTTAGGAAGGTTGAGGTGAACCTTCCTCTCATTGAAGCAATCAAACAAATTCCAAGATATGCCAAGTTTCTTAAGGACTTGTGCACTCACACAAGGAGACTAAAGGGAAATGAGAAGATCAGTATGGGGAGAAATATGTCTACACTTATTCAGCCTACAATGCCCCAAAAATACAAGGATCCAGGGATTTTTACTATTCCATGCACCATAGGCAATAGCAAATTTGAAAATGCCATGTTAGATTTAGGTGCTTCAATTAATGTTATGCCTATATCTGTGTTTAACTCTCTTGCCCTTGGACCCTTACAGAATATAGGAGTTATCATTCAGTTGGCAAATAGGAGTAATGCATACCCTACTAGACTCATTGAAGATGTCCTTGTTAGAGTTAATGATTTGATCTTTCCTGCAGACTTCTATATTTTGGATATGAATGGAGAATCTGAATCCAGCAAGGCTCCCATCATTCTTGGCAGACCTTTCCTCAAAACTGCCAGAACCAAGATTGATGTCCATGCAGGCACTCTTTCCATGGAGTTTGGAGATAGTGTGGTTAGATTTAACATCTTGGATGCCATGAAGCATCCCATGGAAGAACATTCTGTTTTCCATATAGATTTGCTAGCTGATTTAGTTGATGATAACTTGTCTGAGCTCTTTGCTGCTGATTTTCCATTCTTTTCTGATTTTGTTGACACCTACACATGTGCTACTTGTACTGGTTCAGAAATGTGCAGTGCTTGTACTGAGTTTGCATCCTGTTTACATGGTGATTTTGATACAGATTGTATGGGTTCTAAATAGTTAAATGGTGGTGCAGCTGCAAATTTAATGGATTCAGAATGCAGTAATTTGATTACAACAAGTACATATGAATTTGATTTTGTTGGATTACAGGTTGTACACACAGTTCCTACCACCAGGATACTCCCATCTGTAGTGCAGCCACCTACACTGGAGCTTAAGCAACTTCCACAGCACCTTAAGTATGCATCCTTAGAGGATGATAAGAAGCTGCCAGTGATCATTTCTACTAACCTCCATGCTGAGTAGGAGGAGAGGTTGTTGCAAATACTGAAGAAGCATAAGAGAGCTATCGGATGGACCTTGGCTGACATTCCTGGCATTAGTCCTTCCATGTGCATGCACAGGATACTACTTGAAGATGGAGCTAAGCCAGTGAGACAACCACAGAGGCGTCTCAACCCTTTGATCTCGGATGTGGTAAAGAAGGAGGTGACCAAGCTTCTGCAAGCTGGAATCATCTATCTTATATCAGATAGTGCTTGGGTGAGTCCAGTTCAAGTGGTTCCAAAGAAATCAGGAATCACAGTAGTGAAGAATGATCGAGATGAGCTGATTCCTACTAGAGTGCAGAGTAGCTGGAGAGTTTGTATTGATTACAAGCGGCTCAACCAAGCGACAAGAAAGGATCATTTCCTTTGCAAAGGATCATTTCCTTTGCCCTTTATCGATCAGATGTTTGAGCGCTTGGCTGGAAAATCTTTCTACTGCTATCTTGATGGCTTTTCGGGGTACTTCCAGATCCATATAGCACTAGAGGACCAGGAGAAGACCACCTTCACCTGCCCATTTGGCACTTTTACTTACAGGAGGATGCCTTTCGGCCTGTGCAATGCTCCTAGAACTTTCCAGCGATGCATGGTAAGTATCTTTACATATTTTTTAGAGGATTGCATTGAGGTGTTTATAGATGATTTTACTATTTATGGTTCCTCCTTTGATGCATGCTTGGACAGTTTGGATAGAGTTTTGTATAGGTGCATTGAGACTAACCTTGTTCTTAATTATGAGAAGTGTCATTTTATGGTAGACCAGGGCATAATCTTAGGCTATATCATCTCTCCGAAGGGTATAGAAGTAGATCTTGCTAAAATTGATGTTATTTCCCAGTTACCTTACCCCTCTTGCGTGCGAGAGGTTTGTTCTTTTCTTGGCCATGCAGGTTTCTACAGGCGGTTCATTAAAGATTTCAGCAAAAAGGCCCTTCCATTGTCCAACTTGTTGCAGAAAGATGTTGTTTTTTATTTTGATGACAAGTGCAGAGAGGCTTTTGATTGCCTCAAAAGAGCTTTGACCACCACTCCTATCATTCAGCCACCTGAGTGGACACTTCCTTTTGAACTCATGTGTGATGCATCTAACTATGCATTGGGAGCTATCCTTACACAGAGAGTTGGCAGATCACCTCATGTCATTTCATATGCTTCTCAGACTTTAGATGCTGCACAGGCTAACTATACTACCACTGAGAAAGAGTTACTTGCCATTGTATTTGCACTTGATAAGTTTAGATCATATTTGCTTGGCTCTAGAGTGGTTATCTTTACTCATCATGCAGCCTTAAAATTCTTGTTGAAGAAGGCAGAATCGAAGCCGAGGTTAATCAAATGGATGCTGCTTCTCTAGGAGTTTGATTTGGAGAATAGAGATAGGAGTGGCGCAGAGAATTTGGTGGTGGATCATTTGAGCAGGATCGAAGGAGTTGTTGACCCTTCTCCTATCAAAGATGATTTTCCTGATGAGCAGCTCATGCAGCTACATGATACCCCACTTTCCCCTTAGTTTGCTGATTTAGTTAATTACTTAGTTGCATCTGTTTTCCCCCCTCATGCATCTAGTTCACAGAGAGCTAAGCTTAAGAGTGATGCTAAATACTATGTGTGGGATGATCCATATTTATGGAAATTTTGTAGTGACCAAGTGATTCACAGATGCATACCTGACCATGAGATCCAGTCAGTTCTTCACTTCTGTCATGCCTCTGCAGTTGGAGGACACTTTGGCCCACAGCGGACAGCTAGGAAGGTGCTGGATTCTGGATTCTACTGGCCTACCATCTTCAAAGATGCGCATCGGGCTTTCACTACTTGTGAGCAGTGCCAGAGAGCAGGAGTGGCCATCACTCGTAGGCAGGAGATGCCCCAGCAGCCCATTCTTTTCTGCGAGGTCATTAATGTTTGGGGTATTGATTTTATGGGCCCTTTCCCTGTTTCTTTTGGTTTTGCTTATATTATTCTTGCGGTTGATTATGTTTCTAAATGAGTGGAAGCCAAGGCCACCAGGACTAATGATTTGTTGTGGATTTTGTCAGGTCTAACATATTTTGCAGGTTTGGAGTGCCTCACGCTATCATTAGTGACCAAGGGACTCATTTTTGTAACCGGACTATGGAAGCCTTGTTTCGGAAGTATGGGGTCATGCATCGAGTGTCTACAACATATCATCCCCAAACTAACGGGCAGGCCAAGGTCTCTAATAAAGAGATCAAGTAGATTTTGGAGGAGATGGTGCAGTCGAATAGGAAGGATTGGAGCTGCCGATTAGAAGATGCTCTTTGGGCTCATTGTACCGCTTACAAGACACCTATAGGGATATCTCCTTTCAAGGTTATCTTTGGTAAGGCATGTCACCTTCCGGTGGAGATAGAGCATCGTGCATACTGGGCAGTGAAGAGTTGTAACTTAGCATTTGACCAAGCAAGTTCAGAGAGGAAGCTTCAATTGCAACAACTTGAGGAACTTCGCTTGGAGGCTTATGAGAATTCTAGGATCTATAAGGAAAGGACTAAGCATTTCCATAATAAGATGATTTCTAGAAAGGAGTTCTCCATTGGCCAAAAAGTACTTTTGTTCAACTCTCGCCTTAAACTTATGCCCGGTAAGCTCCGTTCTAGGTGGGATGGTCCTTTTGTTGTCACTAGCATCTTTCCTTATGGTGCAGTAGAGATTTCGAATGAAGCCACTAACAAGAGCTTCAAGGTTAATGGCCACCATCTTAAGCCCTTTTTCGAGAGCTCCGCAAGCCCTGCACCTGTAGAGGAGCTCTCCTTAGCAAAGCCCACCTTTCCCTAAGTGCAAATCTTTCCACCTTGATGAGGGTGTTCTCTTCCCTTGCTCTTTTATTTCACTTGTCTACTTGTCTTTTGATTTGTGTTTCCATTGAGGACAATGTGTGATTTAAGTGTGGGGGAGGGAATTTTGCTGTTTCTGTTTTCTTGTTTCTATTTTTCTATTTGTTTATGTTTTTCTATTTTTCCTGTTTTGCTATTTTCTTTGTTTTGTTGAATTTATTGCTTACGTCTTTGAATTTTTCTATTTTTTTTATTTTTCTGTTTCTGTTTCTTTTTTTTTTTTGTTTCTTTTATTTATGTTTTGATCAATTTTGCATGCTTTTCATTGAATTTCTTGGTTTGTGTAGGTTATGTGTAATTTCATCATTCATAATTAGAGGTTTCATGACATGATATAAATATTTTTCTTGCATTTTTAGTTTTGCAAGCTGGCATTGGGAATTAAAGTGTTGCATCAATTGTGATAGGTTTGTCCTTGGTGAGATTTTGGACCTTATTCATGGATGGATTACATTATGCCATTTCCTCCCTTTCCTGTGTGATTTCACTCATGATTGTTGGTGCTCTAGAACTTGACTTGATACTTGATTCTTTTTTAAGCTTCTTGTTCACATGCATGTATTGAGATGATTGAGGCCTTCTTTCTTGATTAGCTACTTTGGCCAAATAGCCAACCTTGCATCATTTTCCTTTGATTACCTCCTTGAGCCTATTTGCCTATTCTTTGTCTTAGCTTTGCTCATTTTATGCCCTTGTGAAAAACCATGATTTTACCTTACCTTAGAGAATGAGAGAGCATTGGTTCATTTCATTTGAAGAGCTCTTTTGCTTGTGGACAATTAATAGTTCAAGTGTGGGGGTTGTGCAAAGTGATGTGTAATATGCATGCAAGGTGAAAAAAAAATAGAAATAAATAAAAAAATGAAAGAAAAGAACTAAAAAAGAAAAAAAGAAAAATAAAGAATTAAAAAAATGAATGAAAAATGAAATGGAAAATGAAGAGAAACAAGAAAAAAAAAGTTGTGAAAGCAAAAGGAAAGGAATTTGTAAGAGAATATGCATTACTTGTCATTTGAGTTCCTCCCCATTGCTCTTTTATTCTCTTGGGTGCTTAACTTACGATATCCATATTGTTTCCTTCCCTTACCTTGACCCCATTACAACCTTGAATAAAGTCCTTTTGATCTTTATTTACATATGTTTCAAGTGGTGAAAATTAGAGACTTGTCAAGCTTATGGTAGTACTTACTTTCATGGGTGATTTGAGTGTAAATACAATCCTAAACACTTGAGAGTTAGAGTATGCCTAGTAAGGATCTTATCACTTTTGGTTCATCATTTGATTTGATTTGTCTTCTTGCTTGCTTGAGATGTTGAGATATATATTCATGATTGTCTTGACTCCTTGATACTTTGGATGTTTGAATCTTGATCACTACCTTGCATTCTTGCAATTCATTGGAAAGTATGTTGATCTTGTGTTCTTGTTATGAAACCCCTTTTGATTCAATTTTGAATTTTGCCCGGGAGTGCAAAAGTTCAAGTGTGGGGAAATTTGATCAATCAATTGTGAGACATTCATTATTGCTTTATATTTGGCCTAATTGATGATAATTGTGTCCAATATTATGTTTGTGGGTGAGTTTTAGATGATTGGGCCTCATTGAGTTTAGTTGTAAAAGCTTCATTAATTTTTGAAATTTAGCTCATTTTGACCTTTCTATCTTGTACAGGCCATATCTTGGGCTACAAATGTCACATTTGTATGCTCTTGGTGTCTCCTGAAAGCTAAGACGAAGATACACAATTTTGCGTCTAATGTAGTTTTTCTATTTCAGCTGGATTCAGGGCGAAATTAAGCCTCAAAGTTAGGATGCTGTTGCTGTCATAAAGCTTGGACCTTCCCTCACTGATTTGGGCTTAACTCTCTCAATTTAAGCTCAAATAAGGCAAATTATATGTCTATGAAAAGCTTATTCAGAGGGCTACAATTTGGGCTAGGGGTAGATTAGGAATTATAAAAGAATTTTTAGTTACACATAGGTTAAGGCAGAATACGAAAAGTACCATTTTGGAATTTTTTTAGTTTCATAGATTGAATCAAGAATTCTTTTCTCTCTTTTCGTCTTCTCTATTTTCATTTTCTCTCTTCTCTGAAGGTTCTGTATCTTTCCAATGGTGATGGCCATGGAAGCCTAAAGATCCAATCAATCCATGGATTTCAATGATTGTGGTTAGAGTTTTGAGTTCTTTTGTTTTATTGTGATTTCTGATTGTATTCTTCCTTCTTCTCCTTCTTCAATTGATTTATGATTATGTTTTGAAATTGAAGATAGACTTGGATTGATTAATCTGAATCTGATGGAGAATAGATCATCGATTAGTAATCTATGTTAATTCAAAATTGTGTTTAATTCAATCTTAATCAAGAATTGCTATTGTGATTCTGATTTAGTTTATCAAATTCTAGGTGATTATCTAGTTGAACTCGAATTAACAGAGGTAAATGCATATAGAATTCTACTCTCTTTGAACTATGATTAACTCTGCCACTTGAATTGAAGACCTTGGATTGGTGTTTCCAATTTCGAATTTACTTTTAATTACTGTTGAATTTGTACTCTGCTACTTGATGAACAAAACCCCCTACCTATTGATAACTTCTAATATGCTTGAGAAATCCGAATTGATCCTTGGGAGATGACCTAGGTTATGCACTATGCTATATTCCATTTAAATCCTAGTCTATTTTGAGGCGAGTACGACATTGCTCATTAATCATACACCTTAAGAAGCTCTATCAAGAGCAGGCCAGGCATGAGAGATACAAGGTCTCTAAAGCACTATTTCAGTCCAAGCTGGTAGAAGGAAGCTCTATTGGTGCTTATGTACTCAAGATGATTGGGTACATTGAAAACCTAAAGAGACTTGATTTCTTTTAGGCCAAGAGTTGGCCACTGACTTAGTCCTGCAATCATTGCCGGAAAGTTTTAGTCAATTTGTCATGAACTATAACATGAATGAGATTGACAAATCACTACCAGAGCTGCTAGGCATGTTAAGAACTACTGAGCAGAACATTAACAAAGGCAAATGAAAGGCTATAATGATGGTCCAAAAGAATAAAGGCAAGAAACAGCAGAAAAAACCCAAGGACAACTGGAAGGGCAAGGGCAAGGATAAGTCCAAGCCCAACACTTCTGGCTTAAAACCAGTGGGTGGAGTGGCTAAGGAAGGTACATGCTTCCATTGTGGTCAGACCGGACATTAGAAGAGGAACTGTGCCAAGTTCCTGGAAGAGCTCAAAAAAAAGAAGGGAAGTGAGACTTCCACTTCAGGTATTTTTGTTATTGAAGTCAATTTATCTACTTCTGCATCATGGGTATTAAATACTGGATGTGGATCTCACATTTGTGTAAATGTGCAGGATCTAAAGAGCAGTAGACCATTGACGAAAGGCAAAGTCGACCTACTAGTGAGAAATGGAGCAAAGTTTGCTACATTAGCTGTAGGGACTTACTTATTATCTTTGCCCATTGGGCTTGTAATAGAGTTAGAGAACTGCTATTTTGTGCCTGCTATTAGCAGGAATATCATTTCTGTTTCTTATTTGGACAAGAAAGGTTTTTTTTTTATTATAAAGGACAAATATTGTTCCATTTATATGAATGATATTTTTTATGGTAGTGCACAATTGAGTAATGGACTTTATGTCCTCGATCTCGAAACGCTCGTCTATAACATAAATACAAAGAGGTTTAAATCAAACAATCTGAACCCAACTTTTCTCTAGCATTGTCGTTTGGGCCACTTAAATGAGAAATGCATCTCCAAACTCCATAAAGATAGATTCTTGGACTCATTTGATTTCAAATCATATGAGACATGTGAATCTTGTTTATTGGGGAATATGACAAAGGCCCCATTCACTAGACAGGTGAAAGGGCTAGTGATCTTTTAGGCCTCATATATAGTGATGTATGTGGGCCACTAAACACACTGGCTAGAGGCGATTTTTAATACTTCATTACATTTACTGATGATTTTAGTAGATATGGATTTGTATATCTTATGACGCACAAATCAGAATCCTTTGAAAAGTTCAAAGAATTCAAGAATGAAGTACAAAATAACTTAAAAAGAGTATTAAAATCCTTCGATCAGATCGAGGAGGTGAATACTTAAGCCAACAGTTTGATGATCTTCTGAAAGAGTGTGGGATAATATCTCAACTCACTCTTCCAGGAACACCACAATGGAATGGTGTCTCTGAAAGGAGGAACTAGACCTTGTTGGACATGGTCCGATCCATTATGAGTCATGCAGACCTTCCAGGCTCCTTCTAGGGACATGCTCTATTAACAGCAGCTTTCACACTTAACCGTGTTCCATCTAAGATGGTTCAAAAGACACCATATAAGATATGGACTGGGAGACAGCCCAGCATGTCTTTCTTGAAGATTTGGGGCTGCGAAGCTTATGTGAAAGGTCAAGCTTCTGATAAGCTTGGACCTAAATCAGATAAATGCTTCTTTGTGGGGTATCCAAAGGAAACAAAGGGATACTTTTTCTATAATCCTACCGAGGGCAAAATGTTTGTCGCACAGACTGCTGTATTTCTAGAAAAGGAGTTTATCTCCAAAGGAATCAGTTAGAGGAAAGTTAAACTTGAAGAAGTTCAAGTTTCACAAAGCAGCAATGAGCCAATGGTGAAAATAAAGTAGCCTCCACAAAATGTTGTGGAACAGCAACTTGCTCTAGTAGCACAAAACCTGCGTAGGTCCAATAGGATGCGTCATCAACCAGAGAGATATGGATTTCTCATGACCCAACAAGGTGATGTATTGCTCATGGATCAAGATGAGCCTGTGACTTACCAGGAAGCCATTATTGGCCCAGAATATGAGAAATGGCTTGAGACCATGAGATCTGAAATGGATTCTATGTATGCCAACCAGGTATGGACCTTGGTTAACCCACCTAAAGGGATAAAACCCAATGGGTGCAAGTGGGTTTTCAAGAAGAAAACCGACATAGATGGTAATTTGCGTACCTTTAAGGCGCGATTGGTGGCTAAAGGTTTCAAACAAATTTATGGTGTAGACTATGATGAGACTTTTTCCCTAGTTGCTATACTTAAATCCGTTCGGATCTTGCTTGCTATTGCAGCATACCATGATTATAAAATCTGGCAAATGGATGTCAAAATTGCTTTCCTTAATGGAAATCTTCTTGAGGATGTGTACATGATACAACCTGAGGGTTTTGCCACTCCAGAGGATGCTAGAAAAGTATGCAAGTTGTAAGGATCTATTTATGGATTGAAGCAAGCTTCCAAAAGCTGGAATCTTCGTTTTGATGATATAATAAAACAGTTTAGTTTCATCAAGAATGAAGAAGAATCTTGTGTCTACAAGAAGGTTAGTCGGAGCACTATTGTCTTTTTGGTATTATATGTAGATGACATACTACTTATCAGAAATGACATCCTTACCCTACAGTCTGTAAAGACTTGGTTAGGGAATTGCTTCTCTATGAAGGACTTAGGCGAAGCCACCTATGTGTTAGGTATCAGGATCTATAGAGATAGATCACTGAGACTGCTTGGCCGAAGTCAGAGTACATACATAGACAAAGTGTTAAGACAGTTTAACATGCATGAATCCAAGAAAAGACTCTTACCTATGTCGCATGGTGTAAGCCTATCTAAGGCTCAATCCCCTTCCACCCAGGAAGAGAGGGATCGCATGAGCAATAATCCATATGCATATGCAATTGGATCTATCATGCATGCTATGTTATGTACTCAACCAGACATCTCGTATGCTTTGAGCATGACGAGTAGGTACTAGTCTGGTCCCGGTGAGAGTCACTGGACTACTGTCAAGAACATCCTTAAGTACTTGAGAAGGACTAAGGATTCATTCTTGGTATATGGAGGCGAGGAAGAGCTAGTTGTAAAGGGTTACATTGATGCTAGCTTCCAAACCGATAAGGACGACTCAAGATCGTAATCGGGTTATGTTTTTTGCCTAAATGGTGGGGCTATGAGCTGGAAGAGATCAAAGCAGGAGACAGTCATCGATTCTACCACAGAGGCTGAGTATATTGCTGCCTCCAATGCAGCAAAGGAGGCCATTTGGATCAGGAAGCTTATTGCTGAACTTGGCGCTATTCCTAGCATTATGGACCTAGTGGACCCAGTGGACCTCTATTATGATAATAATGGAGCCATTGCACAAACTAAGGAGCTTAGATTTCACCAGAGATCCAAACATATACTTAGGCGCTTCCATCTCATTCGAGAGATCATCGATAGAGGAGATGTGAAGATATGTAGACTACCAACAGATGATAATAATGCTGATCCACTTATGAAGCCTCTTGCACAGCAGAAGCTTGAGGGTCACACTAGGTCTTTAGGCATTAGACATATGCCTGATTAGCTCTAGTGCAAGTGGAAGATTGTTGGTGTATGCCCTAGAGGCTGATACATTTGTCTGTATTTATATACATTCTATAATGCTTATTTTAATATATGAGGCATTTCATTTATTGTGTTCTCTTTTAATAAACATAATAAAGTCCTTAGAATAGCAAGTTTGATGCCATAGGTTATCAAGTGGATGACTTGATTGTGAGATCCTTTTGGTTATAACACTATTCTTAAATGTCCCTAGTCAAGTATTATTGTTAATTAGGACAACAATAATACATTGAGACTAGTATGCGCATAGACTGATGACCACATCTCACGGGTTATGGATATGAGATATCAAGTCTTCACATAGGTACATATTAGAGTAATGATGTATTAGACTGACCCACCATGAGAATGCTACATGGATCGTTACGTGAGTCATAAGCGATTCTCATAGTGACAATGGTGTCTGTGGTCCTTTTACCTAAAATCACTACGATTCCTACATGAGGAGTTGTGTGTTTTAATACCATTAAACGTCATCTGTAATAAGGTGATTATAAAGTTGGTTATTGGACATATTACAAATCATGCAGAGGGATGTGAATGACCTAGATGGGATTTGTCACTCCTACATAACAGGAGTAATATCTTCGGGCCCCCTGATTGAGTGAGACTGTGAAATACATGGCCATGCTCAAATGAGTCAATATGAGATATTGATTTCATTTGTTGTTACAAAGTCTACTCAAGTATCAGGAAACGAATGATTGGACTATACAATGGTGACGCATTCCATGCCTTGTGTTCAATCTAGATATCTTGACAAAGGAACGACACGGAAACATTGGTCACGGAAAGGTTATGTTAAATCACTGACATTCTTATTACTTGGGTAGCAGTCATGTGTTGCTAGATACCGCTCACTGCTTGTAACATTAAAATAGGATTTTAATATTACTGCCAACGTAAAGAGAACCTGCGGGGTCACACATATAGAGCAGACTAAAATTGGAGCAATGGATCCAAGTTTTACTCGGATTCAAATATGGTCCAGACTCATAACAGATGAGTTTAGGGTTGCACAGCTTACCTTGCTGCTGCTCACACTCACTTAAGGCAGTCACTATTATAAATAGTATTGCTAAGGAGCTGCTAAGATACATAATTCAGAACCCTAGCCGCACCTACAGAGAAGTGAGTGAGAAAGCGACAAATTTTTTTTTCTCTTCTCTTCGCAGCTAGCACTGTGTGAGAGACGTGGGACTCCTCTTTGCGAACGTTGGACGTTCGTGAGTCTATTCGTGTGGATACCGCAGAGACATCATTTCTATTACGGTGTTGGTGATTCACGTTCTTCCTTTTGATCACGCTTCAAGAGGTAAATAATTTAAAACTCGGATTATGGCTTTTCGCATGGATCCTCAGTGGGAATCCTAATTTTTTCGTTATGTGATGTAACTGCAATTCCCAACATCCAGATATGGTTGAAACCTTTATAGCTATGGCTAATGTTTTGACAAGGGTGCTTGAGTGGAAGGAAGCAAATCCACCTCAGCAGCCTTCACCACCTGAGCACCCTGTGCAAGATATATCGCAAGTTGGAAGGAACCAGAACTTCCAAGACTTAGCAGCTTTCAGGCAGATGAAACCTCCACTTTTTGATTGTGAGTATGATCCCATGAAAGCAGAAGGGTGGTTGAATGAGATAGAAAAGATTTTTTAGGTTATGGTCTACACAGATGAGCAAAAAGTTTCTTTTGCATCCTTTATGTTGAAGGGAGAAGCAGAATATTGATGGAAAGGAACCACAAGAGTGATGGCAGTAGCTGGAACCCAGATGACCTGGGAGGTGTTTGGGACAGCTTTCCTAGGGAAGTATTTTCCACAGACTTTGCGTGATGCGAAAGAGGTAGAATTTATGAGGTTAGAACAAGGAAGTATGTTAGTGGGCCAGTATGTGGCCAAGTTTAAAGAACTATCAAAGTTTTCATATCATTTCAAGCATGACCAAAATGAGAATTGGAGATGTGTGAAATTTGAGTCCAGTCTAAGGATTGATATCAGAGACACTGTGGAACCCTTTAAGATCAAAGATTTTTCTTCATTGGTTAACAAGTGCAGAATAATAGAGAGGCATGGAAGGAAGCAACCAATAGTGAATCAAGAATCTAAGGATCCCAGAAGAGGAAGTATAGTAAGAAAAAGTTCACAAAGGGTGAAAAAGGCAAACCAGATTAAGTGTATTCCAAGAAGGGTCAGTGCCTTAAGTGTGGAAGGCAACATGGTGATAGACCTTACCTAGAAGGGCAATCTGTATGCTACAAGTGTTGGTAGCAAGGGCATTTTGCCAAAGAATGTCCACAGAGGGAAGGAGCCCAGCCAAATAGTAGACCCACAGCTCAAGGAAAGGTTTACATCTTGCAGGGTTAGGAGACATAGCAACCTACGGGTTCATAGAAAGGTTAGTGTTTGATTTTGTTTCTTTATGATTTGGTTGTACTTGTTTAGAATGTGAGTTGCTTGTGACTTCTTGCATGAGGTAAACCAAATTTTGAGGATAAAATTTTTAAAATAGAAGGGAGAATATAACATCCCAAAAATCATGTTAGGCTTGTATAAGGTTATATAGGTAGTCTAATACTTATTTAGCATGTTAGTTAAGTTTTGTGACAAATTGAGTTAGTTTAGGCACTTTACTGCAACACAAAATATGACAAATAGCCTAAAATGACTCAAAAAATAGCATAAACTACTATTTGAAGGGAAATAAGTGTGGATAACTTGTTTTCTAGGTCACAAATGAGTTAATAAGGTGTGGCAAAAGTTTCAAGACAATCAGAGTTAATTTGATATTTTTAGTCATGCTGGTTGTGCTTTTGATGCCGCATTGACCCCCAGCAAATATGGAAAAATAAAGAAAAAAAGTGCATCATGATTTTTAATGAATCTTAGGATTTCTTCTGAGTTTGTTGGAAGTTAGGATCCTGGATTTTGAGGAATCTAAGTGTTTATAGCAGATCAGGATTTCTAGTACCACATTAGTGGTAATCCTTTAAGAAGCAAGTGAGGCTTGTTTTCCATCCCACGCTAGAGAGCCAAAAATAGAAAAGAGAGGAAGAGAAAAGGGAAAGAAAGGGGACAGCCGTAGAAGAGAAAGAAGAGAAGAAAAAGAAGGAGATCAAGGTGAGAGATCCAAGAGCAAGTTTAAGGCTTCAAGATCTTCATCCAAGCAAGAGGTAGGGGTGTTTTCTACCTTTGATTCTTCATCTTTTCTAGGTTTTGGCTTTAGGTCTTTAAATGGAGAAGTTGAGTTTTAAAGAGGGAAAACTAGTTTCTTTAGCTTGATTCTTGATTTTGTTGATTGGAATTAGTTATTTCAACTTAAAGGAAACAAGATAGATGGATTTATCTGTAGTTTGAGCTAGTTGGTTCTTGAGTTGGAACCTAGGTTTTCAAGGAACTAAGTAGGTGATTTTTAGTGGTTGATCCAAGTTTTGTGAATCCATAATGATGTTACAACAAGTTTAGAAGTTGGTGGTGTAACACCCCAAATTTTAGACTACGTTACAGAACTGACAGAATTACACTATTTGTGTTTTCTGTGCACTATAAAAATAATTTGATTATTCCAATACTATTTTTGATTGTTTTGTGTGATTTGCTCTAGGGTCGGAAAATAATAATTTTCGGTAGGAAAATTCTTATCTGATTTATTTAGAGACGGGGATCTTACTTAACCCGAATCTGAGTAACATAGAAAAGAATCTCTTAATTTTTAGAATTTATCTGTAAAATAATTCTATTTTACTGATAAATATCTGTTGCTTTATGCATAGCTGTTATTGCTATGAATTATTTGACCTAATATAGTTTAATTTGCCAAAATAATCAACCGACCAAAAACTGAATATAAGTCACCCAAATTCGACATATTTTTCCAAAACCTCATTATATTCTAAAAGAAAGCATTTGGCCAGGAATCCCAATCTGACTAGAACCGACCAAAATTCTGGAAATCCCAATCCGACCGAAATTCTGGAATCCCAACCTGACCGAAGTTCCTCAAGATTTTCCCTAACGGTTTTCATTTCAAGTCTATTTTCGACAAGCCTATTTCGACAAACAAAACTATAATTTTATGAATCCATTCTTGTCGATACTGATTCGGTCTCTCTCAAGTATTATAGGGATCTAAAAGACCAATCTCATGTAACTCATTCGACAATCCAAGATTTTTGAAGGTCTTGATACCGACAGAATTTGGACAAGATCCAAGCACTTGAAGAAATTTTCCTAACATTTTGATCCCGTCAGATTTAATTACTGAATGTAAGCATAAGTTAAGTAGTGGGCTGAATTCGACACCTCTAGAGCATTTCTCGACAACATCAACTGATAGTTCGACAGAACCCAAAATACCTCAAAATCGGATGAAGCTGATTCTCAGTTTTTGAATCAAAAATCAAAGATTTTGGTTGTTATTGTTGTTTCTTCCTACCAAGACCATTTATTCCGACAAAGACCATCTCTTCCGACCAAGATTATCTATTTCGACCAAGGTTTGTTTTTTCCGACAAAGACTATTTATTCAAAACATGGAAGACGTCCTCAGATTCGACAAAACGATGGACGTTGCTGTTAGCAGAGAATCAGTCAATAAAAGCAAATCTGGTTATCTTTTTCTCTCAATCTTGTCAGACGATTCTGCAAATTAAAAACGAAGATGACTGATATGTAATCGACCTAACTGATGATAAATAGTACTACTATTCGTTGTCAAACACGACTCTGTCAAAAGTTGCCCATTGTTGGACAAACATTATTCGTCGAATTTAATCTTCTGATCATTTAGGACAATGTCAATATCCGTCGAATTAGACCTTCTGAAACAATGCCATATCCGTCGAATTTGAACTTCTGTTCAAATTTGTCGAATTTGATCTTCTGACTATTTGGTACCATGTTAAAATTCGTCGAGTGAAAATGTTAAAATTCGTCGAGTGAGGATACCAATGTCCGTCGAATTAGAATGATAATGTTCGTCGAGTTATGATGCTAATGACAGTCGAATAAGAATTTCTGACCAGTTAGTAGAGAAACTTCTCTAATGTCAAAATCTGTCGAAATAGAATTTTGACCATATAGTACTTTCGTCGATTCGACACTTGGAAGATTTCTCCAACTTTGACACCCGTATGTTGAATTAGGATTTTTGTTAACCTTTTTGTATATTCGACAGTTTTGACCTTTATTCGACAGAATTTTCATCCGACAGAACTTAACTTTTAGCCATTCTAGGAAAATAATGTTCTCCCATTTTACATCATTTTGTCATGTTAATTTTCGTCAAAAATTCCCTTGAAACTCACCGCCATACAGCAGCTTGGAGGAGGTTCTACATGATTCTTGAACACTCCAAAAGCCTTGAAAGTCAAGTGAATGACGTAAACCATGTGGAATAGCAGGTGCACTCAGAATAGGATATTTTATTTCAAGTAAATCCTAATTTTTCCTATACTTATCCCACGGCAGCCGCCTCATAATTTCACTCTCATAAATTATATTTTCTCTCACATCAAAAAGTATCCATCTTTTTCTCTCAAATTCCACGAACCTGAGCATCATTTTTCTTCCTTTTCTCTCCATTGGTTCGGCCAAGCACCCTACGAACACCATCACTCATCTATAATTTTCATTCTCATCATTTCCTAAAGCCAAACGCCATTTGAAACACTTTCCATTTAGAAAGTTTTCCCAAAATGCCACTCTAAGTGCTTCAAAATCCCATTTCTATCTTACTTCCTTGGAGGTAAACTTTGATTTCTATGGTTTAAATTCATGTTTATGATTTTCTGAACCATGTTTGTTACATGGTTTATTATTGTTGAGCTTTGTTTGTATTTTTACTAATTGTTTTAGAATTGTTAGGAATTGTTGTGGCTTGTACGAAAACAAGGAGAACGAGGAGAGTTTGAAAAGCTTGTCTTCAAGAGGTAAGAGGAAGATTTTACCTCACCAACCATGTTTTGGTGGTGTGGGGATGGTTGTGTATGGTGAAAAACCCATAAGGTTTATTCACTTATTGTTTGATGTTTCTTTGTTTGTGATTTTTGGTGTTTATGGTTTCATAATTGTGTTTGCATGTGTGATGTTATGTTGATTGTTTTGATGTATGTTTGTATGTATGAAATTGAAAGCATGAAAATGTATGAGTAAAGTAAGATGTGAATAATATGTGGAAATGAATTTATGAGAGTTCCAAAGAGCTTGATGGCTCACGGCCTTAATATGAAAAAGAGGACCAAAGTCCTGAAAATGAGAGATTCAATTGAGAATGAAGGATTTAAATGGAAAAGAAATGAATTTGAACAAGTTTGAAAGTTGTGGGAAAATAATCGAATGTAAACAAACTGATGAATTAAAATGAGAATTGAGAGATTTAAATGAATTTGGGACAAATTTGAGTGTAGCAAAGTAAAATGATTTTTGGGAAAATGAATTATTATAAATATGAATTTTAGAAGGGCGATATGGTAATTTTCATTTTTAATGGGGCCATATTGCAATTAATGATTTTAGAGGGGCTATAATGCAAATATTATGTTTTGGAGGGATTATTTTGTAAATAGGAATTTTATGAAGGACTATTTTGTAAATATGAATTTTATGCAGGATGATTTCGTAAATATGAATTTTATGAGAGACTGTTGTGACAATTTTATTTAAGTGAGGACTAAAATGTAAATATTATGTTTTGAGGGGTTATTATGCAAATATGGAAAATGAAATTGAATTTTGGTGTTAAATGAGAAAGATAGTATTTTTGATTTAAAACGTGTAAAGAATATTTTACTTGATTGAGAGACGTTGAAAAATTGATTTGAAAAATGCGACAAAATTATTGCGCGATTGAGGAAATGCAAAAATATGATTTCATGATGAAGTTACAGTAATGACACTGTTGGGCCAGTATGAGGACCCCGAACTTGAGATAAAGAAAATTGAATTGAGGGTATGATAGAATGAATTCAACTGAGAATGGTGTATTTGTATGTGCATTGAAAAGGTCCGATGGACTAAATAAGGCTATTTGCCTAGGAAGGAAAGAATACACCTCCTGAGTGGATGCGATATGCGTAGTGTAGGTCTTTCGTTGACCTTGGGGGCATACGGGTGTGGGTTGCCTACAATGGACAGTTAATAAAGCTTCTGTACCGTAGGTTAGACCGATGCAACACACCGATGATCCGGACCGAGACACTATCCATAATCAAGATTTGATAAAGACTGCTGCATATGCTAGATGTGCAAAAATGGAGCACTTGTCCGAGGCATATAGTGCAGACAGATCTTTACGATCACTCTTTTCGATCTGAGTTGTAACTCCATGGAGTGGGGAAATTGAGTCTAGGTGCATATGCAGAGATACTGAGAGTATTATCGTAATTATTGTTTATGATAATTGAATTATTGAATAGTTGAATATTGATAAGGACATGATCGTAATTGTGACTTATTGTATGAATCATGATGAAAAATGATATTGGTGACATAATTGTGATTATGTATGATGTACTGGTATGAGATATTGTATGTGTTTATCTTCATTGCTACCATACTGGTATTGGCGTAGGTGATCTCACCTCTTTGTATGTCTATTTGCATTGTAATTATAAATTTTAAAGGCGTTGAGCGAGAACTTGAGCAAGAAGCTGAGGAAGAGTAGATTCCGATAGAAGATGCTGAGTTTTGAAGTGATGGAGGAGTCTCGTCTCTTTGTGTATATGGGATTGAGTAGATTACATCTTGGATAATAGTGTGAATGTTAATACTTAGAGTTCCCATTGTCAATTAGACAGTATTGGGAAGTATACTATCGTACTCCGAGTGCGATTAGTATAGTGTCATCTGCGTGGACACTTGTCCGTAGGACTTCGCGTCAAGTCAGACTTCTATTTTCTGAGGAGTCTGAGGAGGTCCCGTCTGAGGGTTCTAGTGTTTAGTAGTACTTGGGCAGTATGTTAGTTTAAATTAAAGTTTAAATATTTTAAGAGTCTAGTTTGTAACATTAAAATATGACAGTACTATGACTTGAATATATATTATGTATATTATGTATGATGTTGTTGTAATGTTTTTATTTTCTGCTAGGTTTATCTTACTATTATTAAGAAATTTTATAACTCGTATTTATATTACAAGCACGTTTTCTAGCAATAAAGGGTAATTTGGTAATTGAGTAACATGAAGTGTGGCGCCCTAAGGTGGGTGTTACATTAGTTGGTATCAGAGCCCAAGTTAGAGTCTTTTGGGTTTGTGGGTAGGTTTGTCTTGTTTTTGCTGTGTGAATCTCTGACACTGAACACAGAGATATGCTTAGGTTTCCGAAAGGAGACGATGACGTGTTAAATAGTTACGTTTAGTTCGTCGTGTTTTTGATTTTGTTTATCTTTGAAGAAAGATAATGGAACGAAGCGAACATGAACATGTGGACACGAGACGTGATGAAGATCGTATAGTCGCAGCTAGAAGTGTAATGCAACAGATGATTGAAGTAGCGGTACAACAGAGACAGATGATCGCTCAGCAGCAGGAACTGATAATCGAATTTCATAGTTTATTAGGATTGGAACAGCAATCGGGTGCGAGAAGCTGTAACTTAGAACCTTCGATAATCCAAGACGGGAGGAAGCGTAAGGTCGATCAAGTTCAGCAAAAGCAGTGTGTACGATCATTGGGGAAGCAACAACGAGCAAAGAGGGGGAGTACTAGTGGCAATGATTTTGGTCAGCCTATGGCATCATCACTGAAATTTTTCAAGTGTGGGAAAAATCATCTCACCAAAGATTGTTAGCATAAAGGGTTTATTTGTTATAGATGTGGGAAGCCTGGACATTTCTCCAGAGATTGTGATCAACTGAAGATGGAACTTTCCATTAGTGATACACGTATTTCAAAATCTCAAGAAGAAAAAGCCGATGCAGATGGGGTAATGAGAACGTTTAAATACAAAAATTTAAGAAGCGAGGAAATTGTACCATAGAGGATAATCTTAAAACTGTACTGTATAATGCGTAAGGTAACCCAGTCTCTTGTGATCTGTGACTGTGTAAATCTTTTGGGGTTAGTTGTGTTTTGTTTCTTTTCATAATACTACGTCAACTTCTAAACTTGTTATTACTACTCGAGTTTGTTTGAAACTTTTCTATTGATATGGGTTGTCTATTTCTTTTTCAAATAGACTGAGTAAATTAGTTTGACTTATCCATGTCTTCGTTATAATGTGATCTGAGTATTTCTATTCTTCTTGTTAAACTTGTTGTTTATACTCAAGTTTTCTAACGTTATTCTATATCTATTGAATATCAAATCTTTTCTGTTGATTTGATTTGGTTGTCTAAAATTACATCTATTTGAGAGCCTGACTTTATAAATGGATTGGTTATTTTCCAACCATATCCTACTAGATTGATACAATGCAATTTTAGTGTTTCCTTGATCTGAGATTTTTGGATTTGAATCCAGAAAGTTCATTTCTAAAATTATTGGACCATTTTCATTTCGAAATATATTAGACCATTTCAAATTCTTTGTTGGACTAATCTGGTAACCTACCGAATAGTCTTATTACTTTTCCTTATGACCTTCAAAGTGTCTTTCATATATCTCAATTAAGAAGGATTATTCTTGATTCAATTTATGTCATAGAACCAAATACGATGCGATTAAAAGAAAACTTGATATATGAGACAGTTTTGTGGACGCATTACAGACAATATGAGTATTTAATATTACCCCAAATATTAAAGGATGTTTTTGCAATAGTTACCAATAAATAGGATCGTTCTTTCCTAACTAAGCCAAATTTGTCATTATTGGCAATATTTTGACTTATTTTCAAAATTCGAAGGAACATGCTGAAGATCTTAATTCAGTATCTATTTTTGTTGTAAGTGTATGTCAAGTTTCGAGGACGAAACTTCTTTTTAGAGGGGGAGTATTGTAACACCCCAAATTTTAGACTACGTTACAGAACTGACAGAATTACACTATTTGTGTTTTATGTGCACTATAAAAATAATTTGATTATTCCGATACTATTTTTGATTGTTTTGTGTGATTTGCTCCAGGTGATAACTTCGGAAAATGAAGTTATTTCACATAACTTTGAATGTATAGGAGCATGCTTTCCTTAAATTGACATTACCCAATGGTCCAAATTCATGCATGATCTTGATTCTTTAAGCTTTGTATCTCAATTGTTTGATACTTTAATTGTTAATGCTTGTAATAAGAAATTGAGATTGATCATGGCTTGATGAGTTAAAGCATTGTTTTTGTTGCAGAGATTCAAGAAGGAAAGACCTTGGAATGGAAGCATAGAAGAGTTCAAAATGAAGAAAGATGCAAAAAGGAAGCAAAGGCAGCAAATCCACGCCTAAGCGCAGCCAATCCACGCCTAGGCGTGTTCCTTGCAGTTTATCAGGAATCCCAGGCAGAGACCACCACGCCTAGGCGTGGTAAATACACGCCTAGGCGTGGGAAAAACCCTGGCACGCAAATTTCAGCCTTCTTATTCTGATTTTTGGGGAAGCAAAGGGAGGTCTGTTTTGGGACACTCAACCACGAATTTTAGAGAGCAAGTGAGAAGAGGAGGAACCCATTTGGGTTGAAGGTGACTCAAGGGAGAATCAAGATCAAGGAAGAGGATCAAGCTTGGAATCTCTCCATTTTTGTCTATTCTTTCCCTTTACCTCTTGATTTGTAACTTGATGGATCATTTGATTTCATGTGTTTTCTTCTCTTTCATGATGTGTAACTAAACCCTAATCTAGGGGCTCTCTAGGATCTTGCTATGGATTTGATTAATTTGTAATTAATTGGGTATCCTTTCAATGAATTTGGTTTTGTTCATCCATATCTATGCTTAATGCTTGTTGTTGATTGGCCATCAATTGCATGATTTTAGTATTCCAATTGAACTAGAGATAGGGAGTTGTGAATATGGATATGGTATGGTTGATGTATGTTCAATTACATTCTATTGCATTGAGTGTGTTGATTAGCTAATGGGATGGACACATACCCATTAGTCATGCATAGCAAGTGTTTGATAATTGGTCTTAATGAGTGATTCTTATGTTAACTCACATGGACACATAGTGGATTAACTAGGTTTTACATGGGTAATTGTCCTAGACATAGGCTCTTATCTATTGAAGGTTATCAGCTAACAAATATCTTTCATTGATTGGTACTTGTTGATTGCATTTATTCATTGAAGTAGCAAGTGATTAGGGACCCCTAGGCTTTAATCATTCTCATCTTCTCTTGTGGAATTAGTGTTTGGTGTTTTCTTATTTTGTTTCTTTAAATTGTTATTTCAATTGCAACCCATTCTCACAATTCGTTTGCTTGGATAAAAATTTGTGAATTTTGATTAAGTTTAACATTCTTCTAATTAATCAATCCCTTGGGACACGATACTCTAACTCTCCTTTATATTACTTGTCGACCCGTGTGCTTGCGGATTTACGGACCAACAAGTTTTTGGCGCCGTTGCCGGGGATTGAGTTTAGAACTTGTGTTATTTCTTACAATTATTCACAATTCTTATTTCAAGTTTTCTTTATTGTTTTGTTTTGTTTTTCAGGTACTTAGCTCTTGTATGCGAAGGACTCAAAGTGTATCTCGATTTCCTTACGATCCTGAGATCGAGAGGACTTTTCGTAGATTGCTAAGAGAACGACTAGTACAAGGAAAGACACTTGAATTGGATAGTGACTCAGAGATGGCAGAAGAAGCGAATGCTGAAAGACTCTTGAGAGAGTATGCCACTCCAAATGCTAGAGACATTCGATCTAGCATTAGAAGGCCAGCTGTACAGGCACAGACTTTTGAGATCAAGCCTGCTATTATCCAGATGGTGCAGAATAATTTACAATTTGTGAATCTTCCCCATGAAGATCCTAATGCTCATTTAGCCAACTTCCTGGAAATTTGTGATACCTTCAAGCATCAAGGGATGACTGATGATGTGGCTCGATTGAGGCTTTTCTCTTTTTCCTTGAGAGATAGGGCCAAGGCATGGCTTCAATCATTACCTGAACATTCCATCACTACTTGGGAAGAGCTGGCTCAGAAGTTCTTGGATCGATTCTTTCCTCCCATGAAAGCAATGAAGTATAGGAATGACATCTTGTCCTTCAGACAATTTGAAGGAGAAACCTTGTATGACGCTTGGGAGCGATTCAAGGAGTTTCTAAGGAAGTGCCCCCATCATGGTATAGCAAAATGGATGTTGGTTCACACTTTTTACAATAGCTTGACAACCTCCATTAGATCCATAATTGATGCAGTAGGTGGAGGGGCTCTCATGAGCAAGACCGTAGATGCAGCCTACAACCTTTTGGAGGAAATGGCTAATAACAACTATCAGTGGCCAGCTGAGAGAGTGACTCCCAAGAGATCAGCAGCAGGTATTCATGAAGTTGATGCTCTTACATCTCTTACAGCTCAAGTAGCAGCTCTTTCTAAGAAGCTGGACACCATGGGAGTTAATTTTGTAACAAGTGGAGTTAGTAACTCAGCTGAAATTTGTGATCACTGTGGGGACCTTCATTCAACTGCTAATTGCACAGCTAGCCTGGAAAGTGTGCAATATGCAAATCAATTCCGTCAGCCAATTCACAACAATGTTTTGGGCAATTCTTATAATCCTAGTTGGAAGAACCATCCCAATCTCTCAAGGGGTGGTCAAGTTCAAGGTCCTTCCTCTTCTTCGTATCAGAATAGGGAAGCTCCCCGTGCTCCTCCGGGTTTTCAACAACAGAGCCCCCTTCAAGCCCAAACCTCAACATCGACTTCAACATCCAATTTGGAGAAAATGTTTGCTCAATTTATGACTAGCCAGCAAGAGTACATGACTAAGACCGACTCAAGGCTTGCTTCGCATGATGCTTTGATGCAAGGTCAAGCGGCCTCCTTGAGAAATCTTGAGACCCAAGTTGGCCAACTTGCCCAAGCCTTAAGTAGTAGGCCTCAAGGGAGTTTTCCTAGTGACACCATCAACAATCCCGGAGGTTCAACCAAGGAGCATTGCAAGGCTATAACACTGAGGAGTGAGAAAGAAATTGAAGGAAATGTGAAGACCAAGCTACTTGAAAAAGAAGTGGAGGTAGCTCAAGATGAAGAAGTTGTGAGCCAAAGGGTGGAGAAGAATGAAGAGCTAGCAGAGAGGAAGGTTGAAGACAAGAAGAAGGAGGACAAGCCTTATACACTACCTCCACCTTTCCCTAACCGGCTAGCTAAACACAAGCTTGATGCTCAATTCCAAAAGTTTTCGGATATTTTCAAGAAACTTCACATAAACATACCGTTTGCTGAGGCTTTGGAACAAATGCCTAGTTATGTGAAGTTCATGAAAGACATTTTGTCTAAGAAGAGAAGACTCGGGGATTATGAGACAGTAGCTCTCACAGAGGAGTGCAGTGCCATATTGCAAAACAAACTACCTCCGAAGCTCAAGGATCCAGGGAGTTTCACCATCCCTTGCACAATCGGTGAGAAATTTTGTGGTAAGGCATTATGTGATTTGGGAGCTAGCATTAATCTCATGCCTTACTCTATTTACAAAAGACTAGGTTTGGGGAAGCTGCACCTACTTCAATTACCTTACAGTTGGGTTGAGACAGAACCCTCATTTACCCGAAGGGGGTTCTTGAAGATGTGCTAGTTAAAGTGGACCACTTTTTCTTCCCTGCGGATTTCGTCATACTTGATATGGAGGAAGATAGTAAAGTCCCTTTGATTTTAGGCCGACCCTTCCTTGCAACTGGAAGAACCCTTATTGATGTGGAGAAAGGAGAACTTACCATGAGAGTTCAAGATAGACAAGTTACCTTCACTATTTTCAAAGATACCAAGAGCCCTCAAGATCAAGAAGAATGTTCTGCAGTGACAGTAGTTGAAGGGAAGACATCCGAGGCAAGAGATTTAATCTGTGCTCCTGGTGCAAGTCATGAGATCTCTGCGGATGATAGGGAAGAAGTTCAACTGCAGCAGCGGCGCAAGATGGTTTACTCATGCAAATCACCCATTAAGGAGGCTCTAACCATGGAGTTAAAACCTTTGCCATTTCATGCATACCATGCTTACTTTGAAGAAAAGGAGGAAGATCCTCCTCCCATAAGCACGTGCAAGTAAAACTGGAAAATAAAGTCCAGCCAGGACTATAAATAAGGCGCTTGTTGGGAGGCAACCCAATTTCCTAACCCTATCTCATCACTTAGGACATTATTTTGCATGCTTTTTCTCTTATTCTATAGTTTGATTGAATGTTGTTTTATTGTTTTGTTGTGTTTGATTTTCATTTGGAGGCTTTGGTTGTTCATATTAGTCCTATGCTTTTTCTTAGGTATTTGAGAATAAGGAGAGTGTGTTTGATGCTTGGTTGTGGGGTTTTCTGGTGTTTTTGTTTAGTATTTTGTTCCAGTAATCCTCGCCTAGGCGTGGGTTTTACACACCTAAGCGTGTCCCTCTCAGCTGCTATTAGAAACTTTTCCAGAGAGTACCACGCCTAGGCGTGGTTTTATCACGCCTAGGCGTGGTCCTCTCTGTGTTTTCAGTAGTTTTAACCTGCGAGCATCACGCCTAGGCGTGGTTTTTACACGCCTAGGCGCAGGTTTCTGCTAATTCAAAAAAAAAAAAATTCCACGCCTAAGCGTGGTAATGTCACGCCTAGGCGTGATGAGCCTCCTGCTGCACAAAACTGACCCCCCATTTAGCTCCTAAATCCCTAACTCCCCCCCCCCTCCAATCTCCTCACCTCTAACCCTAGCCTTCATTCCTCCAATCTTCTTCTCCATAATACCCACATCACCGTAGCCCCTTCCTCATCTTTTCTCTCTTCTTTTCTTTCCTCTCCACCGTACCTCCACCGTAACTCCACCGTAACCACCAAACCCCTCTTCCCTCTTCCTCCTCTTTTCTTCTCCACACAACCCACATTTCCACCACCACCGTAACCCCCTTTCCTCCTTCTTTCTTTTTCCCTCTCCACCGTACAAACACTTCACCAACACACCACATTTCCACCGTACCCACCACACGGCCAATCCACCAATACATCTTCCTGCTGCTTGTTTGTGTGCTTGATTGGGGTTTCTTGCTAGTTTTGGGTACCTTGTCCATTTCCCCCTTCTTCAAGGTTAGATTGCTTCTCCATTTCCTCCTCTTCCTTTTGTATTTCGATTTTCATGTGTCCTGTTTGTGTTTTGCAATTTGATTTCTTTTTATATTTGTTGATTTCTATTGGGCTTGTGGCTTGATTATTTCTGATGAACAAGGACTATGTTACATGCCTATTCGTGTTAATCCTCTGCCTGTTGACATACGTGAGGTGTTCCTTCAGTTTAAATCACCCTGTAGTTGTTCTTAGTATCTGTTGTCATCTTTTGGGTGATTGATGGGGTTTGATTCTCAGTTGTGCACTGGCTAAGATGAGACTGGTTTGCATTGTCACTTGCTTATTGCTGATTGCTTGAAACTTAACTGGTTGGACCTATTTACCTATTTCTGATTCTTTTGATTTGGGGATGACCTTGGTTTGGATAGTTGGCCTTGTTGACTATGCTGGACCTGTTGCAATTGCATGCGTATATTTGAACTGATTGGGATCTGATCCTTCACTGCTTATTACTGAGTAGGACCCTGTTGCATGTTGTGGTATGTTGCCTTATTTTTGGTTCTGCATGCATTTTTGGTTGGTTATTTGACTTGGGTTGCTTGATTGCCTTGCATGCTATCTTCTTGGAAGTGACTGATTTCCTTCTAATTATTCTTAGTCTTTGTTCCAATGCTAATAACCAGCCCTTCTTCTGTTCAGGTCATCATTCACCATGTCAAAGCGTCAGAGAAAAAATGTTGAAGCTGGGCCAAGTAACCCTAATGAAAGTGAAACAATTCCAGCATATGACCCTGCCTTTTTCATTTCACAGCAGGCCTTTGACCACTTTTGGAAGCACTTGCGAAAAATCAATATCATACCGGAAAGGGGGTTCCATGAGTTAAATGTGGTGCGTTATCCAGCCATCTCTCGCGCCACAGCTGCTTTTCATTGGCAAACTTTTGCTGAACATCCCATTGAAGAACCAGTGGCTGCAGTGGTGAAAGAGTTCTATGCTAATGCCCATGCTGAGCAAAGGTCTTCTACAACTGTTAGAGTTAGAAGACGGATAGTTGACTACTCCGTGGAGCGCATCTGGCAAGTCCTGGACCTTGGCCCCCCTCCACTAGTCTGTTCATACAGAGAGATGCAATTACGAGGAGCGGGGGGCACCCCTTTAGCACTGTGATGGACAAGATTTGTGACTCCACTTTCCCGGTCCAAGTCCCAGAGGAACACGATAATTCCATCCGCTTTCTCAAGCAAGAGAGTTTGCGCCGTGAGCTGCGCCCGTGGAACCATTTTGTGTGTTCCTGTTTGCTTCCTACTGAGCACAGGTCAGAAATTTATCCTGAGCGTGCCTACATGCTTTATGCAATTTATAATCTTCTTCAGGTGGACACCGCTCAGATACTCTATGATCAAATCCGGCTGTGCATCACCGAAAAGCTCAAATCCTTGTTCTTTCCATTCCTCATATGTCAACTGTGTGTGCATGCGAAGGTGCCTTGGAAGGACACTGAAGTCCGTGTGAAGCTGAAGACTCCTATGACAGAACGGGCAAGCTGAGACCATTATGGCGCCGGGAGAAGCGCAGCGAGCCCCGGTCCGCCCCCGGCCCGGATCCCGAGCCTGCTCCCGCACCTACACTGCTCCTGCTCCACACTGTTCCAGCTTTTTGATGCCACCGGGCACACTCCATTGAGGCGCACTGGATCGGCAGCAGGAGATGCCGACTACGCAGCAGGAGATGCTGGCTTCGCTTTACCAGGGCATTCATTGGATGGCCTTGGGTCAGGGGCGCCCGATGGATGATTTTCCAGCTTTTCCACCTTTTGCAGCTCCACCAGTTCCAGCTTCACCTTCTCAGCCGCCTCCCCCACCTGCTGATGATCCGGAGATGGGCGCAGAGGGTGATGACCTGTTTGATGAGGATGACTTGATTTGAGGCGCCAGGGCCTATTACTTTTATGCTATTTTCTGCTTTGTTTTTCTGTCTTGATTTTCAGTGCACTGTCTGTACCTTTTGGATACATTCCCTATTTTGTATGCAGTGAGACACTGCATGACTTGGGTTTGGGGGAGATTTAGTACTTTCTCTGTTAATTGCTGAATCAGTTTTTGTTGATATTATGGATTTCTTTCTCATTCCTTTGGTCTTGCTTTGTTTTTCCAAATTTGTGGATGTGAGTGTGCTTGATTGATTAGGATTAATGGGCTGCCTGAATTATGCTCTTAATTGATGAGTATGTTGAGAGGCAAATTGAACTTATGCATGCTGGAATTTTGATTTGATTATCCAATGATTGTGTGGATCACAGATATGCCTCATTACTTGGGAAATCACATGTAAAAATTTCAAATTTTGTGCTTACACTTTTGTTATATTAGTGTATGAGTGGATTTCCCAGTTGCATGTGTGATAAATCTTGGAATATAAATGAAATGCATGTTTGGAGAAAAATTTATAAAAGGCATGTGTATAGTCATTTTGCATCTTAGAAGCTTGTCTGATTCCCTTTCAAGGCGAAATCCTAGGTGATGTGTTTTCAAGGAAATGACTAGGGCAGTTCTTTGAAGTGATTGGGCCTTTCAAGCCAACCTTGACTTAATGAGTTTCCTAGTACCCCCTTTGAAGCCTAGTATGTGTGTATGTGCTGCCTAATTTTTCCTTCTTTAAACTTCAATTGTCCACCCTGTTATCCCTGCATGAGAAAAATCATTTTACCCTTGATTACATGTCCCTTGTTGAATGCATGATCTGACATTTTTGTTGAGTTGAGCCAAATCAATATTTGTGCATGATAATAGAAAATCAGGATTTTTTTTTTGGAACAAATTGTCAAAAAAAAAGTATAAAAAGAAAAGAAAGAAAAATGTGTGAGTTGCACAAAATGCAGTCCTCTTTTGCAAAGGAGATAATAAAAAAAAAGAAAAAAAAAGGAATAAAGAGAGTTGAATTTTTTGCATATTGGATCCTTTTTGTACATCTTGCATGCTGGGCTTGATTCAATGGGAATGTGTGATTATGTATTTGATATTTGAATTTAATTCCTTCCCCTTCTTTCTTAACCATTACCCTTAGCCCTACATTACAAGCCTAAAAGACCCTCATGATTCTTGATCATGTGTTGCCTACATTAGTGGAGAAAGGGATGAAGGACATTCTTTTGAGAATGCATGTGCATTTTATAAATTCATCCACCTTGCTCTTCATGATTAGGAAAGGGTTTTAAATTCATGAGCTTGGGAAATATTTCATGCACAAAAGATGGCATTAGAGGGTGAGCATGACAGTTGCTAATTTCTTGCATGTGTGGATCTTGTTGTAAGGATTGAAATGTGATTTCTGAGGGTACGAATGATAATTGGAAGCTGGATTTGCCCTAATTCAATTTGCCTCATATTTCTTGACCTTGGGATTGGATTGTGTTTCCTTTTCTTGCTTGGTTTAGTGTGCTCGAGGACTAGCAAAACTTTAGGTTTGGGGGTGTGATAACTTCGTAAAATGAAGTTATTTCACATGTCTTTGAATGTATAGGAGCATGCTTTCCTTAAATTGACATTACCCAATGGTCCAAATTCATGCATGATCTTGATTCTTTAAGCTTTGTATCTCAATTGTTTGATACTTTAATTGTTAATGCTTGTAATAAGAAATTGAGATTGATCATGGCTTGATGAGTTAAAGCATTGTTTTTGTTGCAGAGATTCAAGAAGGAAAGACCTTGGAATGGAAGCATAGAAGAGTTCAAAATGAAGAAAGATGCAAAAAGGAAGCAAAGGCAGCAAATCCACGCCTAAGCGCAGCCAATCCACGCCTAGGCGTGTTCCTTGCAGTTTATCAGGAATCCCAGGCAGAGACCACCACGCCTAGGCGTGGTAAAGTCACGCCTAGGCGTGACAAGCAGGAGAAGGGCACGTGATTCATAACCACGCCTAGGCGTGGTAAATACACACCTAGGCGTGGGAAAAACCCTGGCACACAAATTTCAGCCTTCTTATTCTGATTTTTGGGGAAGCAAAGGGAGGTCTGTTTTAGGACACTCAACCACGAATTTCAGAGAGCAAGTGAGAAGAGGAGGAACCCATTTGGGTTGAAGGTGACACAAGGGAGAATCAAGATCAAGGAAGAGGATCAAGCTTGGAATCTCTCCATTTTTGTCTATTCTTTCCCTTTACCTCTTGATTTGTAACTTGATGGATCATTTGATTTCATGTGTTTTCTTCTCTTTCATGATGTGTAACTAAACCCTAATCTAGGGGCTCTCTAGGATCTTGCTATGGATTTGATTAATTTGTAATTAATTGGGTATCCTTTCAATGAATTTGGTTTTGTTCATCCATATCTATGCTTAATGCTTGTTGTTGATTGGCCATCAATTGCATGATTTTAGTATTCCAATTGAACTAGAGATAGGGAGTTGTGAATATGGATATGGTATGGTTGATGTATGTTCAATTACATTCTATTGCATTGAGTGTGTTGATTAGCTAATGGGATGGACACATACCCATTAGTCATGCATAGCAAGTGTTTGATAATTGGTCTCAATGAGTGATTCTTATGTTAACTCACATGGACACATAGTGGATTAACTAGGTTTTACATGGGTAATTGTCCTAGACATAGGCTCTTATCTATTGAAGGTTATCAGCTAACAAATATCTCTCATTGATTGGCACTTGTTGATTGCATTTATTCATTGAAGTAGCAAGTGATTAGGGACCCCTAGGCTTTAATCATTCTCATCTTCTTTTGTGGAATTAGTGTTTGGTGTTTTCTTATTTTGTTTCTTTAAATTGTTATTTCAATTACAACCCATTCTCACAATTTGTTTGCTTGGATAAAAATTTGTGAATTTTGATTAAGTTTAACATTCTTCTAATTAATCAATCCCTTGGGACACGATACTCTAACTCTCCTTTATATTACTTGTCGACCCGTGCGCTTGCGGATTTACGGACCAACACCAGGTCAGGAAAATAATAATTTTCGGGCCGGGAAAATTCTTATCTGATTTATTTAGAGACGGGAGATCTTACTTAACCCGAATCTGAGTAACACAGAAAAGAATCTCTTAATTTTTAGAATTTATCTGTAAAATAATTCTATTTTACTAATAAATATCTATTGCTTTATGCATAGCTGTTATTGCTATGAATTATTTGACCTAGTATAGTTTAATTTGCCAAAATAATCAACCGACCAAAAACTGAATATAAGTCACCCAAATTCAACATATTTTTCCAAAACCTCATTATATTCTAAAAGAAAGCATTTGGCCAGGAATCCCAATCCGACCAGAACCGACCAAAATTCTGAAAATCCCAATCCGACCGAAATTCTGGAATCCCAACCTGACCGAAGTTCCTCAAGATTTTCCCTAACGGTTTTCATTTCAAGTCTATTTTCGACAAGCCTATTTCGACAAACAAAACTATAATTTTATGAATACATTCTTGTCGATACTGATTCAGTCTCTCTCAAGTATTATAGGGATCTAAAAGACCAATCTCTTGTAACTCATTCGACAATCCAAGATTTTTGAAGGTCTTGATACCGACAGAATTTGGACAAGATCCAAACACTTGAAGAAATTTTCCTAACATTTTGATCCCGTCAGATTTAATTACTGAATGTAAGCATAAGTTAAGTAGTGAGCTGAATTCGACACCTCCAGAGCATTTCTCGACAACATCAACTGGTAGTTCGACAGAACCCAAAATACCTCAAAATCAGATGAAGCTGATTCTCAGTTTTTGAATCAGAAATCAAAGATTTTGGTTGTTATTGCTGTTTCTTCTGACCAAGACCATTTATTCCGACAAAGACCATCTCTTCCGACCAAGATTATCTATTTCGACCAAGGTTTGTTTTTTTCGACAAAGACTATATATTCAAAACATGGAAGACGTCCTCAGATTCGACAAAACGATGGATGTTGCTATTAGCAGAGAATCAGTCAATAAAAGCAAATCTGGTTCTCCTTTTCTCTCAATCTTGTCGGATGATTCTGCAAATTAACAACGAAGATGACTGATATGTAATCGACCTAACTGATGATAAATAGTACTACTATTCATTGTCAAACACGACTCTATGTCAAAAGTTGCTCATTGTTGGACAAACATTATTCGTTGAATTTAATCTTTTGATCATTTAGGACAATGTCAATATCCATCGAATTAGACCTTCTGAAACAATGCCATATCCATCGAATTTGATCTTCTGACTATTTGGTACCGTGTTAAAATTCGTCGAGTGAAAATGTTAAAATTCGTCGAGTGAGGATACCAATGTCCGTCGAATTAGAATGATAATGTTCGTCGAGTTATGATGCTAATGACAGTCGAATAAGAATTTCTGACCAGTTAGTAGAGAAATTTCTCTAATGTCAAAATCCGTCGAAATAGAATTTTGACCATATAGTACTTTCGTCGATTCGACACTTGGAAGATTTCTCCAACGTCGACACTCGTATGTCGAATTAGGATTTCTGTTAACCTTTTTGTATATTCGATAGTTTTGACCTTTGTTCGACAGAATTTTCATTTGACAGAACTTAACTTTTAGCCATTCTGGGAAAATAATGTTCTCCCATTTTACATCATTTTGTCATGTTAATTTTCATCAAAAATTGCCCTTGAAACTCACTGCCATACAGCAGCTTGGAGGAGGTTCTACATGATTCTTGAACACTCCAAAAGCCTTGAAAGTCAAGTGAATGACGTAAGCCATGTGGAATAGCAGGTGCACTCAGAATAGGATATTTTATTTAAAGTAAATCCTAATTTTTCCTATACTTATCCCACGGCAGCCGCCTCATAATTTCACTCTCATAAATTACATTTTCTCTCACATTAAAAAGTATCCATCTTTTTCTCTCAAATTCCACGAACCTGAGCATCATTTTTCTTCCTTTTCTCTCCATTGGTTCGGCCAAGCACCCTACGAACACCATCACTCATCTATAATTTTCATTCTCATCATATCCTAAAGCTAAACGCCATTTGAAACACTTTCCATTTAGAAAGTTTTCCCAAAATCCCACTCTAAGTGCTTCAAAATCCCATTTCTATCTTATTTCCTTAGAGGTAAACTTTGATTTCTATGGTTTAAATTCATGTTTATGATTTTTTGAACCATGTTTGTTCCATGGTTTATTATTGTTGAGCTTTGTTTGTGATTTTACTAATTGTTTTAGAATTGTTAGGAATTGTTGTGGCTTGTACGAAAACAAGGAGAAGGAGGAGAGTTTTGAAAGCTTGTCTTCAAGAGGTAAGAGGGAGATTTTACCTCACCAACCATGTTTTGGTGGTGTGGGGATGGTTGTGTATAGTGAAAAACCCATAAGGGTTTATTCACTTATTGTTTGATGTTTCTTTGTTTGTGATTTTTGGTGTTTATGGTTTCATAATTGTGTTTGCATGTGTGATGTTACGTTGATTGTTTTGATGTATGTTTGTATGTATGAAATTGAATGCATGAAAATGTATGAGTAAAGTAAGATGTGAATAATATGTGGAAATGAATTTATGAGAGTTCCAAAGAGCTTGATGGCTCACGGCCTTAATATGAAAAAGAGGACCAAAGTCCTGAAAATGAGAGATTCAATTGAGAATGAAGGATTTAAATGGAAAAGAAATGAATTTGAACAAGTTTGAAAGTTGTGGGAAAATAATCGAATGTAAACAAACTGATGAATTAAAATGAGAATTGAGATATTTAAATGAATTTGGGACAAATTTGAGTGTAGCAAAGTAAAATGATTTTTGGGAAAATGAATTATTATAAATATGAATTTTAGAAGGGCGATATGGTAATTTTCATTTTTAATGGGGCCATATTGCAATTAATGATTTTAGAGGGGCTATAATGCAAATATTATGTTTTGGAGGGATTATTTTATAAATAGGAATTTTATGAAAGACTATTTTGTAAATATGAATTTTATGCAGGATGATTTCGTAAATATGAATTTTATGAGAGACTATTGTGAAAATATTATTTAAGTGAGGACTAAAATGTAAATGTTATGTTTTGAGGGGTTATTATGCAAATATGGAAAATGAAATTGAATTTTGGTGTTAAGTGAGAAAGATAGTCTTTTTGATTTAAAACGAGTGAAGAATATTTTACTTGATTGAGAGACGTTGAAAAATTGATCTGAAAAATGTGACAAAATTATTGCGCGATTGAGAAAATGCAAAAATATGATTTCATGATGAAGTTACAGTAATGACACTGTTGGGCCAGTATGAGGACCCCGAACTTGAGATAAAGAAAATTGAATTGAGGATATGATAGAATGAATTGAACTGAGAATGGTGTATTTGTATGTGCATTGAAAAGGTCCGATGGACTGGATAAGGCTATTTGCCTAGGAAGAAAAGAATACACCTCCTGAGTGGGTGCGATATGCGTAGTGTAGGTCTTTCGTTGACCTTGGGGGCATCGGGGTGCGGGTTGCCTACAATGCACAGTTAATAAAGCTTCTGTACCGTAGGTTAGACCAATGCAACACACCGATGATCCGGACCGAGACATTATCCATAATCATGATTTGATAAAGACTACTGCATATGCTAGATGTGCAAAAATGGAGCACGTGGTCCGAGGCATATAGTGCAGACAGATCTTTACGATCACTCTTTTCGATTTGAGTTGTAACTCCATGGAGTGGGGAAATTAAGTCTAGGTGCATATGCAGAGATACTAAGAGTATTATCGTAATTATTGTTTATGATTATTGAATTATTGAATAATTGAACATTGATAAGGACATGATCGTAATTGTGACTTATTGTATGAATCATGATGAAAAATGATATTGGTGACATAATTGTGATTATGTATGATGTACTAGTAAGAGATATTGTATGTGTTTATCTTCATTGCTACCATACTGGTATTGGCGTAGGTGATCTCACCTCTTTGTATGTCTATTTGTATTGTAACTATAAATTTTTAAGACGTTGAGCGAGAACTTGAGCAAGAAGCTGAGGAAGAGTAGATTCCGATAGAGGATGCTGAGTTTTGAAGTGATGGAGGAGTCTCGTCTTTTTATGTATATGGGATTAAGTAGATTACATCTTGGACAATAGTGTGAATGTTGATACTTAGAGTTCCCATTGTCAATTAGACAGTATTGGGAAGTATACTATCGTACTCCGAGTGCATTTAGTATAGTGTCATCTACGCGGACACTTGTCCGTAGGACTTTACGTCAAGTCGGACTTCTATTTTCTGAGGAGTCTGAGGAGGACCCATCTGAGGGTTCTACTGTTTAGTAGTACTTGGGCAGTATGTTAGTTTAAATTAAAGTTTAAATATTTTAAGAGTCTAGTTTGTAACATTAAAATATGACAGTACTATGACTTGAATATATATTATGTATATTATGTATGATGTTATTGTAATGTTTTTATTTTCTTCTAGGTTTATCTTACTATTATTAAGAAATTTTACAACTCGTATTTATATTACAAGCACGTTTTCTAACAATAAAGGGTAATTTGATAATCGAGTAACATGAAGTGTGGCACCCTAAGGTGGGTGTTACAGGTGGTGGTGTTAGAAACCAACTAGAAACCAAGTTTAGAGGATTGGAAGCTGAGATGGTTCAATGAAACAATGTAGAACCGTGTGTTTTCTACAGAATTCTGTAGAAAACCAACTTACACCGCGGTGTGGAGAGCTCATGTCGAGGCGTAAGACAGGCTTGGCTTTGAGTGCCGCGGTGTGAAGAGGTCGTGCCACGGCGTGAGGTGTATCACCTGGGCACCCGAGAGTAGGGCACCACGGCATGAAAAAAGAGTGTCGTGACGTGAGGGTCTGAAACTCACCAAGATGCTGATTTTGATGGTTTGAGTTCCCTAATTGTTAGAATCCTTTGTTTATGCCTTTTAAAGAGTGTCGAGGCACTAGAGTGGGTATTTCATAGAGTGAAGGACCTAGTAGCATACAAGGGAAAGTAGAGGAAAGTGTGTGCATCCATTGGACATAGATTTCCATAAACTAAGAGTTAGTTTCTTAACCAACATAGTGTTGCATATATATCACAAGAGAGGTGGTTAAGGAACTAGATGGTAAGAGTTGAGTGTCTTAGACCTTAATTGGCAAGGGTGAATGCCATAATTGTAACATTTCAAAAATTATTTATTTCATTATAAATAATCATTTTATCATGTTTATGAGTTTTGGGAATTATTCTAGATTTTTCCAAATACGTCGAGTATTTTAATATATTCCTTGTTTTGCATACATACTGAACAGAGTCAGTGTAACATCTCAAAAACTGTTTGTTTCGTGATAAATAGTTGTTTTCCAATATTTGTGATTTTTGAGAATTTTTTGGAATTTTCTGAATTGTTTCATTATTCTAATATTTTTCTCGATTTGCATGCACATTGAGTGAGGCCGGGGAAAATGAAATATTTTTCCTGAGGCCGAAAAACTTTGAACTGTAGAGATGTCGACGGGGGATCTTACTAAACCTGAGGCTGGACACAGTTTATGATGTTTTCATTTTTCTAGATTTTATCTGATAAATAAAATCACAGTATATTTTATTATCTGTGAGATAATAAAATATTATTTCTGCTAACTGTAACTTTTGTCTGCTGAGTAATAGCTCTAGTAGATTATTTATATCTAGTTACTTTTATGACATCATCTACGTGACCTCACACTTCACTTTATCGAGAAGCATGCAAAGCTTCTCAAGGAAGCCTTAAGGAAGCTTCCTCCCAAGCTTCTCAAAGAAGCTTCATCTTCTTTCTCCTCCCTTCCCTCTCACACACGGCTGCATGGTCTTGGGAGACCAAAAATATTCATTTTTTTCACTTATTCCATTTCTACTATTACTTTCTCTCTATACCCTTCATCTTTTCTCTCTTCTTTCTCTTTCTATATCACGTTCTCTCATCTCTCTCTCTCTCACATACACTCTCCTCTCTTCCTCTCTTCTCCCACATGGCCACAGATCACCATTGGTGGCCATCCACCATTTCTTGCCAAACCATCCTTGTTTCTTACATCCTCTCATCATCCTAAGACTTTTCTCCTTGGAGGTCATCCGCTAAATCCATCTTCATCTTCTTCTACCATTGAAGCCCAAAAGCTTGAAGCTTTTGAGGTAATATTCTTGATCTTCATTTTCTCTTCTTATTTTCGTGGTCCTTGTCCACCATTGTGATCAAGGACTCCCTTTTCAAGCTTTGATTTTGGATTTCTTGGGTTTTATCATCTTAGGGATTTTTCTTGGAGGTGTTGGACGAATTTCAAGAGGCATCAAGAAGCTTGCTCTCTTATTTTCTCTTAAGGTAAGAGGGAGATAATCCTCTTTAACTAATCTTGGTGGTGAGAGAAAGTTTTTGGTGTTAATGGTGGGGAATCCATTTTATGGGTTGCTCACTTTGCTTGTGATATTTGATAATGTTATAATTTGAATGTGTTGTATGATTTTATATGCTTAATATTGTGAATTTTGATGGATATAAAAGTATATAAAAGCTTGGATATGTGTTTGGGAAGCAAGGGATTCATACCCATTCGATTTGGTGGGGGAGCATTTTTGCAAGTTTTTGGTGTTAGATCCACAGGGCAGAGGCATACACGGCCTAGGCCGTACAATATTGCACGGCCGTGTAATCGAGCAGCGCAAAAAAGGACGTTCTTCCAGAGGCGTACATGGCCTAGGCCGTGTAATTTGGCACGGCCGTGTACTCTAGGCCGTGTATTTTGGGTAGTGAAGAATTGTTGTTTCTTTTCTAGTCCCTTAGAGGTTCACAGTCTCATTAGGCACTCATTGTGAGGCTTTATAACAAGCTAGAACTTAGTTAATTAAAGGAATATACACTTACTTAGGAAATCATAACGTGGAACGGATAAAGAACTCGACCTTATCATAAAATTTAGAGCGAGGTTTGGACAAAGAAAGAACATGAGTGTGAGGAGAGTTGTGACGAACTCAAAGTAAATATTCTAAAAGAGTTAACGCAAGGACATAATGGAATTCAAGCATAACTTTCGTAGTAATTTTGAATAGTATGTGTTCACCTTGGAGGTCTTAATATTAATTTGTTGTGGCTTGAGAATTTGGATAAGTTATGTTATAATTGTGAATCTACGTATGTATATATATATACGCATTGAAATCCATATGCATTGAGGCATGATTGATACAGTCTGACATGACGAGCATGATGGAAGCATACATTGACATTGTGATTATGGAACTGAAGTACCGAACCAAGAAACATTAGATGGACGATTTAGTTAGATATGGTTCACCTTTATAACCAGAAACGTCAGATAGACGAGCGAGTCCGAGGGGACCAGTTATTAGAGGAAACCCAGATAACAGCGGTACTATGTAGTCATAAGGACGATTATATAATATCACTGATGAAAATGGTATTGAACAATTGTATGGACGGTTGCTTCAACACCATTGGGAATGGTACAACGGTGATTGAACTATTGTTAAGGCCATGTTGCCTAGGAGTTGAATCACACCTTAGTATGGGTGCGAATAGGCTAGTGTAGATCCTGCAGTTGACCTTGGGGGCGTCGAGGCGCGGGCGTCTCACAGCGGACAGTTGGTAGCCCCTCTGAACTGTGGGACAAATCGATGCAAACGTACCGACGATCATGACATGAGACACTGTCCTATATCGCGATCTTATGGGAATATCGCTGTATAAAGCCTTACTGCACAAAATGATTGATTATTTTCTAGAAAGCACTTGATTTTACGGCTAACGAGATACTGGCATGTCCCCCTGATCATTCTCTCTAATGTTTTGTGTCTAGCTCCATAGAGTAAGAAATGAGTACATTGTACATGACGAGGTTAGCATACGCATTGTGCATATGCATGGTCAGTTCACATATTGTCAAGGCATGGTCAACATACATATTGTGGAGACATAAATATTTGTTATATATCTATAGTGGATACTTCTTGTTATAGTGTTGTTGATGTTTATATTATTATAGTATATGCTTTCTGATGATATCTATGCAATTGTTAACTTGAATATATTTGGAATATCTGTATGTATGGAATGACAACGTCATTTGTGTTATGTTCCTTTGCTGCCATGTTGGTAATGATGTAGGATATCTCATCTCTTCGTTGTATTGTCCCGCTTTATTTTGTGTTCAATAAAGGCTGTAGAAGGGACACAGTTGAATTGGCTGGCTGTGGTTGAGTTGACTTTCTAGATCCTGTGATGGCATTGAGACAGAATTTCCTTGGCAACGTGCAAATGCAGCTTCATGGGGGCATAGATGCCTAGTGGGTCGAACGAGACACTGAACGTTTCATTGTATATTGGGGTAGTGGCTCTGTCCACAGGTAGTACCTATCTCGGAGTTACTACTTACCTTTTAGTGTTTTGGCACATATCTTTTGTTATTTGGGTATGTAAGTGTTACGTTTTCATATTAATAGTACCTTGTAATCATTATATATATATATTTAATTTTTTTCACTCTGTAATTGTATTTTGGGAATTATGCAATAAACATATTTCATTTGTGGCTCATAATTTCTTTATATGTACAATGATTAAATTTGGAACACTTGTTATTTGAGTGTTAGCATGCCAAAATTTAGTGACCGTGGTATAATGACGATTGTGCCGTGGTTATTAAGTCGAGGGGTTTTACATTAGGTGGTATCAGAGCGCAGTTCATCCTGTTGAGCCAGGGTTTGGACTGACTATGCTTAGACATGTTAGAAGTTTCTTTATATGTTGTGCACTTCCTTGTCTCTTGATTGAGATGTTTGGGAAATGAAGGCATGGCTTACCATAGGTTGAATGTTAGTAGCTACTGTTGCACAGTTACATGATATTGAGTATTGGCCCACTCAATGTGTAATGTTCTGTGTTTACAGGAAACTATGACTTCACCTAGGCGTATTAAGGTAATAGGAGTTCTTTAGTAAGACGCTCAGTTGGCATGACTGAACTTGCTTAGGATTTGTTTGCATTTACACCCTTGTTGTGTTACCTCTAGAATTGTTTGAGCCAATGGGCTAAAAAAAGGGTAGTTAAATAAGACTTGCAAGGTTTGTGGACCGAGGCGTCCAAGAGGTTTTGGAGAACCGAGTTTCTTGGGAAAAGAATATCTAGCGTAAGTAAGGTTTGAGGAGCTGCTTGAGAGTTAAAGGACTTACAGGAGATCGCGCCATAGAAGGCGGAATGGAGGAACTCAATTTAGAATCTTTTGGGTTTGGTGGTTTGGTTTATCTTACTGTGTTGTGTGACTCTTTGCGTTTGGTTTCCGAAATGAGACAATAATGTTTGAATTGATTACTTTTGATTTTTCTTATGCTTCGATTCGTTTATCCTTGAAGGAAGGCAATGGCTCCGGGTAAATGTAAACATGTGAATGCAGGGAGTGATGATGATGATACGACTCCGGCATCTGAAGTACTGCGAAGGATGGTGGATGTAACAACACACCAGGATCAGAGGGCCGCACAACAACAGGAATTGGAAGTCGAGGTTTGAAATTTGTTGGAAGAAAGTTAGCTTTGGGGTAGCTCTGGACTACCTAAGTTCCAGAGGAGGAATATTAGAAAAATTAATCAGTTTAAGCAAAAACTATATACACGACGATCGAAGGGGCAACAGCGACAGCAAACACATGAAGGAGGTACGAATGGTAGTAAATCCAATCCGACCATTGTATCTTCACCAAAATGTAAGAAGTACAGAAAGGACCACTTAACAAGGCACTGTACGATTGAAGGAATAATTTCTTTCAAGTGCGGAAAGCTAGGACATGTGGCTAGAAATTGTACTTTGCATAGGACGAAGCCTTCTGTTGGAGATGTACGTACTTGAAAATCTCACGAAGAAGGGAGAGTTAATTTCTCAAATGGAGTAGAAACATCCAAAACTGAAGACCTAAACGAGGGAGCTTGTACTGCAATAGATGACCCTGTGATTTTATTGTATAATTCCAGGGGTAACCCATTTCTTTATGACGTATGACTGTATGAATCCAGTAGGGTTGTTTGTATCTTCATCATCTTTTGACTAAGTTATTTCTACTTCTGCTACTAAGAACTTATTGTTGATAGCCAAGTGTTTAAATTATCCTATGACCTGTTAAAGACAAAATCTTTCCTGATAATCTGATTTGTTTATTTCTTTCACAAATTAGATGTAATATTGAAAATGGATTAGTTATTTTCCAACCCTATCATGTTAAATTATTCCAATCAAACTTTAGTGCTTCTTGAGACAGAGATTTCTAGATCTAAATCCATGAAGCTCATTCCAAAATTTTGTTGAACCATGTCAAAATTCTTCTTCAGATAAATCCGTGTCGAATGTAGTACAATTCGAAAAGAACATACCCTATGTGATGTTTTTTGTTAAGATCAAGGATAGATGGCTTAATGAATCAACTGAAGGAAGATGCTGTTTTCTCCAAGATCAGCTTATGTTCTGGACTATCATCAAGTCCGCTCGAAGGTAGAAGATTTTTCTAAAATAACTTTTCTGACACGTTATGGGCACTACGAGTATTTAGTAATATCGTTCTATGCAACAAACACTTCGGTAGTATTCATCAGTTACATGAATTGGATCTCTCTTCCCGATGGAGATAGACTTATCGTTGTCCTTGTTTACGACATTCTGATCCACTCTTGAAGTTCGGAGGAACATACCGAACCTCTCATCTTGATTTTTCAAATTCTGAAGAAGAAGAAGTTACTCATAAAATTGTTGAAGTGCGGATTTAGGTTAAAGGCAATTTAACTTTTGGGTCACGTGATCTCAAAGGAAGGGGTTACTATGGATTCGTCGAAAGTTGAAGCAGTTCTTCAATGAGAACGACCGACGACCGTAACGGAGATTTGTAACTTTATAGCATTAGCTGGTTAACATAGGAGACTCATCGCAGAACTCTCCAAAATGGTGAGACTTCTCATCTAACTCGAACGAGAGAGTTATGTTTGTAGGATTGATGCATATAAGGAAAGATTTCTGAGGATTGGAGAGGCACTCGACTACCTTGCTGATGATGATTCTGCCCAATTCCAATGAATCTTTTTGGGATGCCTAGTGATGCTTCGCATTGGAAGTTTGGAACGTGTGCTTGATCGGAATAGAAGGAATGGTAACGTATGCTTCGAGACAATCGAGAGCACATGAGAAGGATTACCTTACACTAACTTGGAGTTAGTCTTTGTGGTTGTATTAAAGATCTAGAGGCATTTTCTACAAGGAAAAATTCTCAATGTCTATAGTAATCTCAAGAGTCAGAAGTATTTTGTTCGATCGGAATGAGTTAAAATATAAGGCAGGGACGATGATTAGAAGTTTCGAAAAATTTCAATTTTTTCATTTTAGTATAATCCCGGAGGAGGCCAATGTCGTAGCGGATGCCTTAAGAAGAAAACAAACTTAGTTTGTCTACTACGGTGAGCAAGGAGAATAAGTTCGATAGAGCCACTTAGTGATGTACAATTGTTTGGGGAGTTGGTTGTTGGAATGGCCGAAGACTCGAAGGGCGTAGAATCTTTTATTGATCGGCCTACGACGTCAACACGCTTTTGCCCATTAATATAAGATACTCAATGGAAGGAAGCAACCTTAGTACCGGTGATTTGGATTGATATAGCTGGAGATGCAGCATGAGAACTAGAAGACAAAATGAAAGAAACATAGTCGTGTTTGTTCTAAGACATGATAAATTTCAAGGACGAAATTCCTTTTAGAAGGGGAGAGTTGTAATATCCCAAAAATTATTTATTTCATTATAAATAATCATTTTATCATATTTATGAGTTTTGAGAATTTTTCTAGATTTTTTGAATACGTTGAATATTTTAATATATTCTCCATTTTGCGTGCATACTGAGCAGAGTTAGTGTAACATCTCAGAAACTGTTTGTTTCATGATAAATAGTTATTTTCTAATATTTGTGATTTTTTAGAATTTTTTTGAAATTTTCTAAATTGTTTGATTATTTTAATATTTTTCTCAATTTACGTGTGCACTGAGTGAGGCTGGGGAAAATGAAATATTTTCCTTGAGGCCGAAAAACTTTGAACTATAGAAACGTCGACGGGGGATCTTACTAAACCCGAAATTGGACATAGTTTACGAGGTTTTTATTTTTCTAGATTTTATCTGATAAATAAAATCACAGTATATTTTATTATCTGTGAGATAATAAAATATTATTTCTGCTAACTGTAACTTTTGTCTGCTGAGTAATAGCTCTAGTAGATTATTTCTATCTAGTTACTTTTATGACATCATCTAAGTGACCTCACACTTCACTTTATCGAAAAGCGTGTGAAGCTTCTCAAGAAATCCTCAAGGAAGCTTCCTCCTAAGCTTCTCAAAAAAGCTTCATCTTCTCTCTCCTCCCTTCAATCTGTTGGTGTATGCCCTAGAGGCCGATACTTTTTCTGTATTTATATACATTCTATTATGCTTATCTTGATATATGAGGCATTTCATTTACTGTGTTCTTTTTTTATAAACATAATAAAGTCCTTACAATAGTAAGTTTGATGCCATAGGACATCAAGTGGATGACTTGATCGTGAGATCCTTTTGGTTACAACACTATTCTTAAATGTCCCTAGTCAAGTATTATTGTTAATTAGGATAACAATAATACATTGAGACTAGTATGTGTATAGACTGATGACCACATCTCATGGGTCATGGATATGAGATATCAAGTCTTCACATGGGTACATATTAGAGTAATGATGTACTGGACTGACCCACCATGAGAACGCTACATGGATCGTTATGTGAGTGTCATAAGCAATTCTCATAGTGACAATGGTGTTTGTGGTCCTTTGACCAGAAATCACTACGATTCCTACATAAGGAGTTGTGTGTTTTAATGCCATCAAACGTCATCTGTAATAAGGTGATTTTAAAGTTGGTTATTGGACATACTGCGAATCATGCAGAGGGATGTGAGTGACCTAGATGGGATTTGTCACTCCTACATAACAGGAGCGATATCTTCGGGCCCCCTGATTGAGTGAGACTGCGAAATGCATGGTCATGCTCAAATGAGTCAATATGAGATATTGATCTCATTTGTTGTTACAAAGTCTACTCTAGTATCAGAAAACGAATGATTGGACTATACAAGGGTGACACATTCTATGCCTTGTGTTCAATCTAGATATCTTGACAAAGGGACTAAACAACACGGAAACATTGGTCACAGAAAGGTTATGTCAAATCACTGACATTCTTATTACTTGGGTAGCAGTGATGTGTTGCTAGATGCCGCTCACTGCTTGTAATATTAAAATGAGATTTTAATATTACTGCCAACATAATAAGAACCTGCAGGGTCACACACATAGAGCAGACTAAAATTAGAGCAATGGATCCAAATTGGACTCAGATTCAAATATGGGCCAGACTCATAACAGATGGGTCTAGGGTTGCACAGCTTACCTTGCTACTACTCACACTCACTTAAGGCAGTCACTATTATAAATAGTACTGCTAAGGGGCTGCTAAGACACACAATTTAGAACCCTAGTCTCACCTACATAAAAGTGAGTGGGAGAGCGACAGATTTCTTCTCTTCTCCTCGCAGCTAGCACTGTGTCAGGAGACATGAGGCTCCTCTTTGCGGACGTTGGACATTCATGAGTCTGTTCATGTGGATACCGCAGAGACATCATTTCTATTACGGTGTTGGTGATTCACGTCCTTCATTTTGATTATACTTCAAGAGGTAAATAATTTAAAAAAAACTCGAATTATGGCTTTTTGCATAAATCCTCGTTGGGAATCCTATTTTTTCGCTACGTGATGTATCCATGATTCGGTTTTCTGTTTTTGTTTACATGAGATAACATGTTTTCTGTTCTTGTCTTTGACAAAAGATATGATCTTTAATGTTATTTTCGAAAATCGTATAAAACCCTTTGCGAAAACATATTCTGTTTCTTATGTTGTATGCAAAATCGTGATGTTGTTTTCAAAAAACCATGAAGATGTTCATATGTTTTGTGAAAACCGTTTTGTTTTAAGATGTATATTTTTGTGAAGCTTTCTGGTATGAATGCGATACGTATAGTGTTTTGGAAACCCTATTCTTATTTTGCGGCAGCAGCATCAAGTGTTGATGTCATGCCGTCAAGGAGGCGCCAGAGATTCAAGTGTTGAACGACGGTGCAAGGGTTCCTCGTGGCACATGAAGTGTTCATGTTGTTCGGGCTTAGGATTCCACGCCGCACAAAGGTTCAAGGGAGGTGTAAAAGATTTAGCTCTTGTTTATGGTCCAATTTTTCGGGCTGGGGCGCTACCCCACACCTCGCAAGGGGTAGCCTCCCCTTGAGCCCCTCCCGCTGACCGAGCAATGGGACTCCCGTGTTACCTCTGCGTAATGTGTTTTTCGAAAGCGCGATATTTTCTATCCAATTTTATGTCTCCTGAAAATAATAGTATATTATTGTTATGAGTTTATATGTTCTTTGTGATGCATGGTGCATGGTTATGGCCTTAGTCCTCTTTTTATGCTATTTTGGTTTTAATAAATACGACCTGTGTGTCATGCCTTTCTCTCTACATTTTGATTGTACATTCTCTTCTCACCTAACTCCCTTCGAATGTAAAAGAGGTTTCTATATAATGTAATTATGATGTGGAGACATGAAGATAACATCAAGTGAGGATGTTGGTGGGAGATGCTTGGTGAAGCTAGCATTCTTTATGCTACTCTCTTAGGGGCCATAACCATGTCACTTTTATTATATGCTTTTTATGTATGAGATGCATGGATAATGTGTATGGTATGATAAACAGTTTTATAAATGGTGAGATCTAATAATAAAAAAAAATCCCTCAAAGAAAATATTAAGTCATTATGTGATGCCTTCCAATGTGTGGCACTCGTCAAGACTAGTATCAATCAAGTGCAAGTCTGCCAAAGCAGGATGCCTTTATCTATATTAGTAAGACACGATGGGATAAAGGTAATATCCAACTGCCAACCATTGAGTCTGACTTAACTAGGCTATTTCAATAGGATTGAAAGCTTAGAGGCATGAAGTTGGGCTTTGGTCCATTAGATGGATTTGAATAAGTGTTATTCACCCAACTATCCAAGAGTTACATGTCATGTAATTGGAAAGTGTTTCCTACCTAAATAACTGAATTTTGGGTGATCAGTCAAAGCTGACTCAAAACTAGGTGAAATATGGATCTTGGCCCACTAGAAAAATCTTACGATGGGATTTTCTGAGTCAATGCTGAGGGTCATTGACTTGAATAAAATAGTGGGAGGCATATTTAATTAAAAGACCTCATTAAATATGTTTATGGCATGATACTTATATTTTGCATATTTCTGTTGATAGATTACCATGGCAATAAACACATCGAGTACTTTATCATTGCGATCCGTCCTTGAGAAGGACAAGTTGTCTGGAACAAATTTTTGAGACTGGTACAGGAATTTGAGGATTGTCCTCAAGCAAGAGAAAAAGTTGTATGTACTAGAATAGCCTATTCTTAAGCCACCTGCTGCTAATGCCCCTAGAATTGAAAGGGATGCTTATAAGAAGCATCAAGATGATGCCTTGGACATCGGTTGTCTTATGCTGGCCACCATGAACTCTGAGCTCTAAAAGTAACACGAGAACATGATTGCCTACGATATGATCGTACACCTTAAGAAGCTCTATCAAGAGCAGGCCAGACATGAGTGATATGAGGTCTCTAAAGCACTGTTTCAATGCAAGCTGGTAGAAGGAAGCCCTATTGGTGCTCATGTACTCAAGATGATTGGGTACATTGAAAACCTAGAGATACTTGGTTTTCCTTTGGGCCAATAGTTGGCCACTGACTTAGTCCTGCAATCGTTGCTGAAAAGTTTTAGTCAATTTGTCATGAACTACAACATGAATGAAATTTACAAATCACTACCAGAGTTGCTAGGTGGTGCGTGCAAAAGATACACTAAGAGCAAGTGCACTCTATCGCCAAGTAATATAGGACTATGAGTCCAAGTTATCGATCCCACGAGGAATAAATGATAATTATTAAAGTTGTAAAACTCTTATGTTATTTAAATAGTCGAAAGTGTATGTCAGATCCAAATTAAAAATCAAAAACTAAATGAGAAAATAAAAAAACAATTAAATAAAGAAAAGGTAAGCAGAGATAAAGAGGTACTAGGGCGCAAGGTTCACTTGAATCTCATTATTCGGATCTTCTTTCAATTATGATACAGGTAATTCTTTTACCAATATTATCTTATAAGTTATTGAATCCCAATGGTCATGGATGAAACAATATTCTATTCTTAATTTAATCCACCTATTTGGTCATTTAGTTGAATTAATCAAGAATGCATTAAGTTCCAATTTTAAGATATGAACTAATAACCCGTCAATTCCATTGGTAGGAGAAATTGATGTTTAGTCATTCACTAATATAATCCTAGGCTTACCATATAGATCCACTCATTGAGTGCGGATGGTCACTGGTCAAACAATGAATTAATGAATGTCATAAGTGATCAAGTTATGATAAGAATTCAAGCAATATAGTAAACCCACAAAGAAATTACCATAATTAATTTAGAAATTAGATTCAAATAATTAAGAACACAAAATCCCCCATAGCCCTAGCTATGAGTTTAACCACACATATTTAATACAAACAAACTCATAATAAGATACAGATTCATGAAAAGATAGCAAAAGAAATAAGAGAAATAGAAAGAAAGAGAGATTAAAAATCCCTTTTGTAGAAATTCAGCTCTTCAAGCCTCCAAGAAAATCCTTCCTTTCTTCAGATCTGCACTTCTTTTCTTCAGATCTGCCCCTCCTTTCTTTAGATCTCTAATTCTATGCCCCCTCTCTCCTTCTCTAAGGAGTTGTAGCTACTCCTCCTAGGTCAGAACTCTCCTCAAAACGTGCCAAGAGTGTCAATATATAGGCCCCTAACACAAACTTCGTGTAGAAGTTTCAATAATTGAGTTTCTGATTTCTGTCTGGAAAGATACACGGCCTAGGCCATGTATGATTCTGAGTTAGAGGGGCCAAATTTCACTATTTCAATTGCAAAGTCAGAGGCGTACACGGCCTAGGCCATGTATTCTCACACGGCCGTGTACTTCTAGGCCCTGTATTCTGACGCAGGCCCTGTATTTTAACGCAGGCCCTGTATTTTGACGCAAGCCCTGTATTTTGACTTTTTCATTTTTCGGCCTAGATTCTTCTCAGAAACTCTTCTTTCATTGCTTCAAAGGGAGAAATTGATCTTCATGAATCCATAGCCCTTCTTAAAGTGAATGTCAAACCTGATTTAGGTTAAATGAACTCCGCCATTCAAAGGTTTCCTCTTTTGCCTTGAAAACACGACATCTTCACCTGCTTTCTCTCCAAATGCATAAATCTTTCTAGATCTGCAAAATGAAGATGATGATAAGGATCCATTTAAAATTATTTCATAATTACAAGCAAATCACCATCATTTGTTCAATTAAATGTTATAAAATATAGGCTTATCAACTCCCTCACACTTGAGCTTTTGCTTGTCCTCAAGCAAAGAATAGGGTCAACAAAGAAGATCAATCTTAACATCCAGAAACATAAATCAAGGGGAATTCCAAAGTTCAAGATCAGTAATCAAATCCAATCAATCAAGATCATTCAGTAATTTTAAACAATAAGATGCTTTAGCCTAACTTGCAACTATTTTCTTTACCAAGCATATAAGATCACTCAACTTTCTATCTCTCAATTGTTTAAGGATAAAGAGATCACTCAAATTTCTCATGAAAAATGTTAAACCATAAGCTTGCCTATCAATCTCATCTCCACTTTCAAGTTCACATACATAGCAAGAATTAAAAAGACTTTGTCTGGTTATAACGTGGCCAAAGGTAATAATGCAGGGTAGGAAAAAGATAAATAAGGGATGTAAAAGATAAATAGAGCATAATGCACAAACATTTAATCAATCCTCAATTTCAACCCAATATTTTCATTATTCTTCACCAATAATTCTTTTCCTTTTCCTTTTCCTTTTTTTTAAACCCTTGAGAATAAAACATAATTTCTAAGACTTTTTTTTTTTATCAACACTTCAGATGCTCCAAAGAATTCAACCTGGTTATTCAATTAGATATTCAAAGAAATCAAATTCAGGCTCAAATGGGGCAACTAAGGGTTATTTTCATCAATACAACACTGAAAGTCAAGAAAGAATAAAACCTAATTGCCTCAATCATATTCAAGCATGTATGTGAATCATTAAAATTTCAACAAGATATCAAAGTAAGTTCTAGTGCACATCAATCAAAAGAAAATTCACTCCAAAAGGAAAATAGGACTTTATTTATGAAAAATTCAATCATTAAAGCTCAAAACTTACTTTCTGATTAAGTTGATAAAGAAAACAGAAACAAGCAGGCATGACTCAAAGATGCTAAATTTCACTTTTCTCAATTGAACAAGATTGCTTCACACAAAATAATCTCATAATTAATATATTCTCCTTTCAAACATATCTCTATCAGCTCAGAATAAATCAAGCGATTAACACACAATTCCAGCTTAACTATCAGTAATACTCAAGTGTTCATCAGTTGTGCAAATTTTTTTTTTTAGCAGAGTACATTACCAAGTACATTACCACCCCCATACTTAATATTAACATTGTCCTCAATGTGAAAGAGAGATAAATAAAGAGTAAAGAAAAGAGCAATACAACCTGATGAGGCATGAGACATGGCAGGCAAAGAAGAAGCACAAGAGTCAGCGCAGCAACACAATCTGAAAAATGAAATCCCAAACACATGAGTAGAATCTAAAAGAAAAACAAAAACAACTAAAATAAAATAAAGAAAAAAGAAAAACAAGTTGCCTCTTGTGAAGCGCTTGTTTAACGTCATTAGCACATTGCCTTTTCAGAAGAATCAAGGTGGCTTAAAGCAAGAGAAATAGGAGGACGTCTTCTTCTTTGCAAAACAGTTCTTCCTCCCTTCAACAATGGCCTTAGGACTGCTTCCAACAGAATTCTGAACTGGAAAATAGTATGACTGTCCCAATTGCGCCTTGACTCCACTAGGCCATGGTGGTTGCACTCGATCAACAGATGAAGGACCAATCTGTGAAGAAGCATGGATCTGAGGAGGACCCTTATCTGTCTCAGCAGCTTGACTTTCCAACAAATCAACATCAACACTGTATGATGGCAGGGGGTCCTTGATAGCTAAGATTTCCTGCTTCTTAGCTTGAACAAAATTAATCGGGGCATGGATATTTGACATTGGAGAAGATTTAGCTTCCCTAAAGACATTGATGGTCACATGATCTCCATCCACTCTCAAGATGAGCTCACCCTGAGGTACATCAATCACAGCTCCAGAAGTGGCCAAAAATGGTCTTCCAAGAATAAGAAGAATATCAGCATCCTCTTCCATATCTAGCACCACAAAATCAACTGGGAAAATGAATTTATCCACCTTCACTAAAACATCCTCCACCATACCGCGCGGGTAAGCGAAGGATCTATCAGCTAACTGTAGTGAAATGTTGGTGGGCTTCGGTTCCTGCATTCCCAATTTCTTAAACACAGAAAAAGGCATCAAATTAATACTAGCACCCAAATCACATAATGCCTTATCAAAATAAGAATTACCAATAGTGCAAGGAATAGTAAAACTCCCTGGATCTTTTAATTTTGGAGGTAACTTCTTCAAAAGAATGGTATAACACTCCTCAGTAAGATATACAGTCTCAAATTCCTCAAGCTTGCATTTCTTTGTAAGTATTTCCTTTAGAAACTTTGCATACTTGGGCATTTGAGATATGACTTCAATAAATGGAATATTACTTTGTAATTTCTTGAATATCTCCAAGAATTTGACAAATTGTTGATTTGGCTTATTGTTCTTGAGCCTCTGAGGGAATGGGATCTTGGTATATGGGGATGGTTCATAAATTGCACTCTGCTCACGATCCTTCTTAGCTCTCTGCCACTTTGGTACTTTCTTCTCAACCTCTCTCTCTTGGTTGACATCTTCAGTAAGGACATCATCAGTTGCCTTCTCATCTTCTTACACTGACTGAACAAGAGTATCTCTAGGCTTTGACATTTCTTTCTTCTGCGGAGACTCCCCAAGTTCCTTACCACTTCTCAGGGAAATTGCATTTACCTATTCCTTTGGGTTAGGTTCAGTAGAGCTAGGCAAAGATCCTGGTGGCCTTTCTGACATCAGAGTAGTCAACTGACTGATTTAAGTCTCCATGGTCTTCATTCTAGCTTCTGAATTTTACATGTACTTTATTACAAGATTTTCAAAGCTTGGCTTCTCTGCAGGTGCTTGAAAACCTAGAGGTTGTTGTGGGGCTCTCTGTTGATTTTGCTGATAGCTTTGTTGATTTCCCCATTTGAAATTAAGGTGGTCCCTCCAACTGGGATTGTAGGTGTTGGCATAAGGATTGTACTGCTGCCGGTTGGGATTTCCAACAAAATTTGCTGCTTCAGGTTCTGGGGCAAAAGGACTACCAACTTGACAGTTTGAACTTGTATGACCTTGTCCTCCACATGCGTCGCAAATAGTTGGTGGGGCTGCACTACTTGTTACCATCAAGGTTTCCACCTTCTTTGTCAAAGCTTCCAATTGATTCAGAATGGTAGTAGAAGCGTCCACAACATGCACTCCTACTGGTTTCTTAAGAATTTGGCGCTCATTTTGCCATTGATAACTGTTCAGCGCCATTTCTTCAATCAATGCTTAGCTTTCAGTAGGTGTTTTCCTCCATATTGTACCTCCCACAGCAGCATCAATGAGGGAATGGTTTGTAGAAGATAAACCGTTATAAAAAGTCTGGACTTGCTGCCACACGGGAAATCCATGGTGTGGACATCTCCTTAATAACTCTTGAAAGCACTCCCAAGCTTCATAAAGAGTGTCCATTTCAAACTGCACAAAAGAAGATATATCATTTCTTAACTTAGCAGATTTAGAAGGAGGAAAATACTTAGCCAAAAACTGTTATGTCAATTGATCCCATGCAGTGATGGAACCCCTTGGAAGTGACGCTAACCATTGACTCACCCTGTCTCTAAGAGAGAAAGGAAATAGTCACAATCTGATTGCATCATCTATCACTCCATTGTACTTGATAGTGTCACACAACTGCAAGAATCTAGCCAAATGCTGATTTGGATCATCTGAAGGTAATCCACCAAACTGTACAGAATTCTGAATCATGGAGATCAATGTGGGTTTGATCTCAAAATTGTTAGCTGCCACAGCTGGTCTTATAATACTTCCTCCATACCCTTCAGCAGTGGGCATAGAGTACTCAAGCATGGTTCGCTCTGCTAGGTTAGTTATTTCGTCACGATTCCCTTCAATTACTGGTCCTTCCATTCTGTTTATATCTTCTGTCACAGCTGAAATTTGAGTTTGCTTTCTTAACCTGCGAGCTATTTTCTCAATTTCTGGATCAAATATCAAATCAGGAAACTGAGAGCGAGTGAACATAAACAAGAAAAATGAACAAGTGAAAATTGCAGTGAAAAATTAATTAAAAATACATGAACAAAAATAATAAACAAAATAAAAAAAAATGACAATAAAAACAAAACAGAAATATACAAAATAAGAAAATAAATACAAATAAGGTTAAATAAAAATAAAAGCAAATAAAGATAAACAAAAGCAAAACAAAATAATAAAAATAGATAAAATAAATTAAAATAAAAATTTCATCTAAATTAACTAGAATTTTACGCCTCTAATATTACCAAAATTATTCCCCGACAATGGCGCCAAAAACTTGGTGCGTGCAAAAGATACACTAAGAGCAAGTGCATTCTATCGCCAAGTAATATAGGACTATGAGTCCAAGTTATCGATCCCACGAGGAATAAATGATAATTACTAAAGTTGTAAAACTCTTATGTTATTTAAACAATCGAAAGTGTATGTCAGATCCAAATAAAAAATCGAAAACTAAATAAGAAAATAAAAAAAACAATTAAATAAAGAAAAGGTAAGCAGAGATAAAGAGGTACTATGGCGCAAGGTTCACTTGAATCTCATTATTCGGATCTTCTTTCAATTATGATACAGGTAATTCTTTTGCCAATATTATCTTATAAGCTATTGAATCCCAATGGTCATGGATGAAACAATATTCTATTCTTAATTTAATCCACCTATTTGGTCACTTAGTTGAATTAACCAAGAATGCATTAAGTTCCAATTTCACGATATGAACTAACAACCCGTCAATTCCATTGGTAGGAGAAATTGATGTTTGGTCATTCACCAATATAATCCCAAACTTACCATATAGATCCACTCATTGAGTGCGGATGGTCACCGGTCAAACAATGAATTAATGAATGTCACAAGTGATCAAGTTATGACAAGAATTCAAGCAATATAGTAAACCCACAAAGAAATTACCATAATCAATTTAGAAATCAGATTCAAATAATTAAGAACACAAGATCCCCCATAGCCCTAGCTATGAGTTTAACCACACATATTTAATACAAACAAACTCATAATAAGATACAGATCCATGAAAAGATAGCAAAAGAAATAAGAGAAATAGAAAGAAAGAGAGATCAAAAACCCCTTTTGTAGAAATTTAGCTCTTCAAGCCTCCAATAAAATCCTTCCTTTCTTCAGATCTGCACTTCTTTTCTTCAGATCTGCCCTTCCTTTCTTTAGATCTCTAATTCTATGCCTCCTCTTTCCTTCTCTAAGGAGTTGTAGCTACTCCTCCTAGGTCAGAACTCTCCTCAAAACGTGCCAAGAGTGTCAATATATAGGCCCCCAACACAAACTTCACGCAGAAGTTTCAATAATTGAGTTTCTGATTTCTGTCTGGAAAGATACACGGCCGTGTATGCATACACGGCCTAGGCCGTGTATGATTCTGAGTTAGAGGGGCCAAATTTCACTATTTCAATTGCAAAGTCAGAGACGTACACAGCCTAGGCCGTGTATTCTCACACGGTCGTGTACTTCTAGGCCCTGTATTCTGACGCAGGCCCTGTATTTTAATGCAGGCCCTGTATTTTGACACAGGCCCTGTATTTTGACTTTTTCATTTTTCGGCCTGGATTCTTCTCAGAAACTCTTCTTTCATTGCTTCAAAGGGAGAAATTGATCTTCATGAATCCATAGCCCTTCTTCAAGTGAATGTCAAGCCTGATTTAGGTTAAATGAACTCCGCTATTCAAAAGTTTCCTCTTTTGCCTTGAAAACACGACATCTTCACCTGCTTTCTCTCCAAATGCATTAAATCTTTCTAGATCTGCAAAATGAAGATGATGATAAGGATCCATTTAAAATTATTTCATAATTACAAGCAAATCACCATCATTTGTTCAATTAAATGTTATAAAATATAGGCTTATCACTAGGCATGTTGAGAATTGCTAAAAAAAACATAAACAAAGGCAAAGGAAAGGCCATAATGATGGTCCAAAAGAATAAGGGCAAGAAACAGTAGAAAAAGCCCAAGGATAACTGGAAGGGCAAGGGTAAGGATAAGTCCAAGCCTAGCACTTCTGGCTTAAAACCAGTGGGTAGAGTGACTAAGGAAGGTACATGCTTCCATTGTGGTCAGACTGGATATTGGAAGAGGAACTGTGCCAAGTTCCTGGAAGAGCTCAAAAAGAAGAAGGGAAGTGAGACTTCCACTTTAGGTATTTTTGTTATTGAAGTCAATTTATCTACTTCTGCATCATGGGTATTAGTTACTGGATGTGGATCTCACATTTGGGTAAATGTGCAGGATCTAAAGAGCAGTAGACCATTGACGAAGGGCAAAGTCGACCTACGAGTGGGAAATGGAGCAAAAGTTACTGCATTAACTGTAGGGACTTATTTATTATCTTTGCCCACTAGGGTTGTAATAGAGTTAGAGAACTGCTATTTTGTGCCTGCTATTAGCAGGAATATCATTTCTGTTTCTTGTTTGGACAAGAAAGGTTTTTCTTTTATTATAAAGGACAAGTGTTGTTCCATTTATATAAATGATATTTTTTATGGTAGTGCACAATTGAGTAATGGACTTTATGTCCTTGATCTCGAAATGCCTGTCTATAACATAAATACAAAGAGGTTTAAATCAAATGATCTGAACCCAACTTTTCTCTAGCATTGTCATTTGGGCCACATAAATGAGAAACGCATCTCCAAACTCCATAAAGATGGATTCTTAAACTCATTTGATTTCGAATCATATGAGACATGTGAATCTTGTTTATTGGGGAAGATGACAAAGGCCCCATTCACCGGACAAGGTGAAAGGGCTAGTGATCTTTTAGGCTTTATACATAGTGATGTATATGGGCCACTAAACACACTCGCTAGAGGCAGTTTTCAATACTTCATTACATTTACTGATGATTTCAGTAGATATGGATTTGTATATCTTATGAAGCACAAATCAGAATCCTTTGAAAAGTTCATCAAGAATGAAGTACAAAACTAACTTGGCAAGAGTATTAAAATCCTTCGATTAGATCGAGGAGGAGAATACTTAAGCCAATAGTTTGATGATCATCTGAAAGAGTGTAGGATAATATCACAACTCACTCCACCAGGAACACCACAATGGAATGGTGTCTCTGAAAAGAGGAACCGGACCTTGCTGGACATAGTCCGATCCATGATGAGTCATGCAAACCTTCCAGGCTGCTTCTGGGGACATGCTCTTAATGCAGCTTTCACACTTAACGTGTTCCATCTAAGACGGTTCAAAAGACACTATATGAGATATGGATCGGGAGATGGCCCAATATATCTTTCTTGAAGATTTGAAATTTGTGAAGCTTATGTGAAACGTCAAGTTTCGATAAGTTTGGACCTAAATCAGATAAATGCTTCTTTGTGGGGTATCCAAAGGAAACCAAGGGATATTTTTTCTATAATCCTACCGAGGGCAAAGTGTTTGTCGCACGGACAGCTGTGTTTCTAGAAAGGGAGTTTATCTCCTGAGGAACCAGTGGGAGAAAAGTAGAACTTGAAGAAGTTCAAGTTTCACAAAGCAGCAATGAATCAATGGTGGAAATAGAGCAGCGTCCACAAAATGTTGTGAAACAGCAACCTGCTCTAGTAGCACAAGACCTGCGTAGGTCTAACAGGATACGTCATCAACCAGAGATATATGGATTTCTCATGACCCAACAAGGTGACGTATTACTCATGGATCAAGATGAGCCTGTGACTTACCAGGAAGCCATTATTGGCCCAGAATCTGAGAAATAGCTTGAGGCCATGAGATCTGAAATGGATTTCATGTATGCCAACCAGGTATGGACCTTGGTTGACCCACCTGAAGAGGTAAAACTCATTGGGTGCAAATGGGTTTTCAAGAAGAAAACTGACATAGATGGTAATGTGCATACCTTTAAGGCACGATTGGTGGCTAAAGGTTTCAAACAAATTCATGGTGTAGACTATGATGAGACTTTTTCGCCAGTTGCGATGCTTAAATCCGTTCGGCTCTTGCTTGCTGTTGTAGCATCCCATGATTATGAAATTTGGCAAATGGATGTCAAAACTGCTTTCCTTAATAGAAATCTTCTCGAGGATGTGTACATGACACAGCCTGAGGGTTTTGCCACTCCAGAGGATGCTAGAAAGGTGTGCAAGTTGCAACGATCTATTTATGGATTGAAGCAAGCTTCTAGAAGCTGGAATCTTTGTTTTGATGATACAATAAAACAGTTTGGTTTCATCAAGAATGAAGAAGAATCTTGTGTTTACAAGAAAGTTAGTGGAAGCACTATTATCTTTCTGGTATTATATGTAGATGACATTCTACTTATTGAAAATAACATCCCTACCCTACAGTCCATAAAAACTTGGTTAGGGAACTGCTTATCTACGAAGAACTTGGGCGAAGCCACCTATGTATTAGGTATTAGGATCTATAGAGATAGATCACTGAGACTACTTAGCCTAAGTCAGAGTACATACATAGACAAAGTGTTAAGACGATTTAACATGCATGAATCCAAGAAAGGACTTTTGCCTATGTCACATGGTGTAAACCTATCTAAGGCTCAATCCCCTTCCACCCAGGCTAAGAGGGATCGCATAAGCAAGATTCCATATGCATCTGCAATTGTTTATATCATGTATGCCATGTTATGTACTCGACCAGACATCTCGTATGCTTTGAGCATAACGAGTAAGTACCAGTCTGATCCCGGTGAAAGTCACTGGACTGCTATCAAGAACATCCTTAAGTACTTAAGAAGGACTAAGGATTCGTTCTTCGTATATGGGGGTGAGGAAGAGCTAGTTGTAAAAGGTTACACTGATGCTAGCTTCCAAACCGATAAGGACGACTCCAGATCGTAATCGGGTTATGTTTTTTGCCTAAATGGTGAGGCTATGAGCTGGAAGAGTTCAAAGCAGGAGACAATCATCGATTCTACCATAGAGGTTGAGTATATTGCTGCCTCCAATGCAGCAAAGGAGGCCGTTTGGATCAGGAAGTTCATTACTGAACTTGGCACTATTCCTAGCATTGTGGACCTAGTGGACCTCTATTGTGATAAAAATGGAGCCATTGCACAAGCTAAGGAGCCTAGATCTCACTAGCGATCTAAACATATACTTAGGCACTTCCATCTCATTCGAGAGATCATCGATAGAGGAGATGTGAAGATATGCAGAGTACCAACAGATGAAAACATTGCTAATCCTCTGACGAAGCCTCTTGCACAGTAGAAGCATGAGGGTCACAATAGATCTTTAGGCATTAGACATATGCCTGATTGGCTCTAGTGTAAGTGGGAGATTGTTAGTGTATGCCATAGAGGCCGATACTTTTTTTGTATTTACATACATTCTGTTATGCTTATTTTAATATATGAGGCATTTTATTTATTGTGTTCCTTTTTGATAAACATAATAAAGTCCTTAGAATAGTAAGCTTGATGCCATAGGACATCAAGTGGATGACTTGATCGTGAGATCCTTTTGGTTACAACACTATTCTTAAATGTCCCTAGTCAAGTATTATTGTTAATTAGGACAACAATAATACATTGAGACTAGTATGTGTATAGACTGATGACCACATCTCACGGGTCATGGATATGAGATATCAAGTCTTCAAATGGGTACATATTAGAGTAATGATGTACTGTACTGACCCACCATGAGAACGCTACATGGATCGTTATGTGAGTATCATAGGCGATTCTCATAGTGACAATGGTGTTTGTGGTCCTTTGACCTGAAATCACTACGATTCCTACATGAGGAGTTGTGTGTTTTAATGCCATCAAACGTCATCTGTAACAAAGTGATTATAAAGTTGGTTATTGGACATACCGTGAATCATGCAGAGGGATGTGAGTGACCTAGATGGGATTTGTCACTCCTACATAACAGGAGTGATATCTTCGGGCCCCCTAATTGAGTGAGACTGCGAAATGCATGGCCATGCTCAAATGAGTCAATATGAGATATTGATCTCATTTGTTGTTACAAAGTCTACTCGAGTATCAGAAAACGAAAGATTGGACTATACAAGGGTGACGCATTCCATGCCTTGTGTTCAATCTAGATATCTTGAAAAAGGGACTAAACAACATGGAAACATTGGTCACGGAAAGGTTATGTCAAATCACTGACATTCTTATTACTTAGGTAGCAGCGATGTGTTGCTAGATACCGCTCACTGCTTATAATATTAAAATGATATTTTAATATTACTGCCAACGTAATAAGAACCTGCAGGGTCACACACATAGAGCAGACTAAAATTGGAGCAATGGATCCAAATTGGACTCAGATTCAAATATGGGCTAGACTAATAACAGATGGGTCTAGGGTTGCACAGCTTTCCTTGCTACTACTCACACTCACTTAAGGCAGTCACTATTATAAATAGTACTGCTAAGAGGCTGCTAAGACACACAATTTAGAACCCTAGTCTCACCTACAGAAAAGTGAGTGGGAGAGCGACAGATTTCTTCTTTTCTCCTCGTAGCTAGCACTGTGTGAGGAGACGTGAGGCTCCTCTTTGCAGATGTTGGACGTTCGTGAGTCTATTCATGTGGATACCGTAGAGACATCGTTTCTATTACGGTGTTGGTGATTCACGTCCTTCCTTTTGATCACGCTTCAAGAGGTAAATAATTTTAAAAAAACTCAGATTATGCCTTTTCGTATGGATCCTCGATGGGAATCCTGTTTTTTCGCTGCGTGATGTATCCGCAATTCCCAACACCCTCTCACACATGGCTGCATGGTCTTGGGAGACCAAAAATATTCATTTTTTTCACTTATTCCATTTCTACTATCACTTTCTCTCTATACCCTTCATCTTTTCTCTCTTCTTTCTCTTTCTATCTCACGTTCTCTCATCTCTCTCTCACATACACTCTCCTCTCTTCTCCTACACGGCCACACATCACCATTGGTGGCCATCCACCATTTCTTGCCAAACCAACCTTGTTTCTTACATCCTCTCATCATCCTAAGACTTTTCTCCTTGGAGGTCATCCCCTAAATCCATCTTCATCTTCTTCCACCATTGAAGCCCAAAGCTTGAAGCTTTTGAGGTAATATTCTTGATCTTCATTTTCTCTTCTCATTTTCGTGGTCCTTGGCCACCATTTTGATCAAGGACTCCCTTTTCAAGCTTTGATTTTGAACTTCTTGGGTTTCATCATCTTAGGGATTTTTCTTGGAGGTGTTGGATGAATTTCAAGAGGCATCAAGGAGCTTGTTCTCTTGTTTTTTCTTAAGGTAAGAGGGAGATAATCCTCTTCAACCAATCTTGGTGGTGAGGGAAATTTTTTGGTGTTAATGGTGGGGAATCCATTTTATGGGTTGCTCACTTTGCTTGTGATATTTGATAATGTTATGATTTGAATGTGTTGTATGATTTTATATGCTTAATATTATGAATCTTGATGGATATGAAAGTATATAAATGCTTGGATATGTGTTTAGGAAGCAAGGGATTCATACCCATTCGATTTGGAGGCTTGGGGGAGCATTTTTGCAAGTTTTTGGTGTTAGATCCATAGGGCAGAGGCATACACGGCCATGTAAACGAGCAGCGCAAAAAGGGACGTTCTTCCAGAGGCGTACACAGCCTAGGCCGTGTAATTTGGCACGGCTGTGTACTCTAGGCCGTGTATTTTGGGTAGTGAAGAATGGTTGGTTCTTTTCTAGTCCCTTAGAGGCTCACAGTGTCATTGGGCACTTATTGTTAGGCTTTATAACAAACTAGAACTTAGTTAATTAAAGGAATATACACTTACTTAGGAAATCATAACGTGGAACGGATAAAGAACTCGACCTTATCATAAAACTTAGAGTGAGGTTTGGACAAAGAAAGAACATGAGTGTGAGGAGAGTTGTGAGGAACTCAAAGTAAATATTCTAAGAAAGTTAACACAAGGACATAATGGAATTAAAGCATAACTTTCATAGTAACTTTGAATAGTATGTGTTCGCCTTTGAGGTCTTAATATTGATTTGTTGTGGCTTGAGAATTTGGATAAGTTATGTTATAATTGTGAATCTATATATATATATATATATATATATATATATATATATATATATATATATACACACATATATATATATATACATATATATATATATATATATATATGCATTGAAATCCATATGCATTGAGACATAATTGATACAATCTGACATGACGAGCATGATTGAAGCATGCATTGACATTGTGATTATGGAACCGAAGTACCAGACCAAGAAACAATAGATAGACGATTTAGTCAGATGTGGTTCGCCTTTATAACCAAAAACGTCAGATAGACAAGCGAGTCCGAGGGGACTGGTTATTAGAGAAAACCCAGATAATAGTGGTACTATGTAATCGTAACGACGGTTATATAATATCACTGATTAAAATGGTATTAAACAATTGTATGGACGGTTGCTTCAATACCATTGGGAATGGTACAATGGTGATTGAACTATTATTAAGGTCATGTTACCTAGGAGTTGAATCACACCTTAGTGCGGGTGCGAATAGACAAGTGTAGGTCCTGCAGTTGACCTTAAGGGCGTCGGGGCACGGGCATCTCACAGTGGACAGTTGGTAGCCCCTCTGGACCGTGGGACAAACCGATGCAAATGCACCGACGATCCTGATGTGAGACACTATCCTATATCGCAATCTTGTGGGAATGCCACTGTATAAAGCCTTACTGCGCAAAATGATTGATTATTTTCTAGAAAGCACTTAATTTTACAGCTGACGAGATACTGGCATATCCCCCTAATCATTCTCTCCGATGTTTATTGTCTAGCTCCATAGAGTAGGAAATTAGTACATTGTACATGAGGATGGTCAGCATACGCAATATGCATATGCATGGTTAGTTCACATATTGTCATGACATGGTCAACATACATATTGTGGAGACATAAATATTTGTTATATATTTATAGTGGATGCTTGTTGTTATAGTGCTGTTGATGTTTATATTATTGTAGTATATGCTTTCTGATGATATCTATGCAATTGTTAACTTGAATATATTTGGAATATCTGTATGTATGGAATGACTACGTCATTCGTGTTATGTTCCTTTGCTGCCATGTTGGTAATGATGTAGGATATCTCACCTCTTCGTTGTATTGTCTCGCTTTATTTTGTGTTCGATAAAGGCTGTGGAGGGGACACGGTTGAATTAGCTGGCTATGGTTGAGTTGACTTTCTAGATCCTGTGATAGCGTTGAGATGGAATTTCCTTGGCAACGTGCGAATGCAGCTTCATGGGGGCATTGATGCTTAGCGGGTCGAACAAGACACTGAATGTTTCATTGTATATAGGGGTAGTGGCTCTGTCCACAGGTAGTACCTATCCCAGAGTTACTACTTACCCTTTACTATTTTGGCACATATCTTTTGTTATTTGGGTATGTAAGTGTTACGTTTTCATGTTAATAGTACCTTGTAATCATTATATATATATATATATATATATATATATATATATATATATATATATATATATATATATTTAATGTTTTCACTCTGTAATTGTATTTTGGGAATTATGTAATTAACATATTTTATTTGTGGTTCATAATTTCTTTATATGCACAATGATTAAATTTAGAACACTTATTATTTGAGTTGTAGCACGCCAAAATTTAATGACCGTGGTATAATGACGATTGTGTCGTGGTTATTAAATCGAGGGGTGTTATAATAATGCATGAAAGTTCTCTTAAAGAGAAGTAGAGTTAGTAATGCAAAGTTAGAAAGTGTACTAAGTTTAGTTAGCATTTGGATAAGTGTCATAGTGCATAAACTGCTCTTACAGAGAAGAAGTAGTCTTAGTAGTGCAAGTTGGACTTAGTATAGAGTTATGTGGTAGTTTTGTTAGAGTTAAGACATAACTCCGCATTTTCACACACTTCACTTCACATATACTTACTATCCCTATAGGTCAGATAATGGAGGCATCCACTCAGTTTGGTGACGATATCCACCTAGTTTACGGTAGACTACTTGGTAGACTACTTAGCAGTATAAGGAGGATACTTGTTATGGTAACAGACTTTGCCCTTACTGGGTAGGCTATAAGAGGTCACACGTTATTATGGCAGAGTATCTCCTTAAGTAGGGGGAATAGTTAAGTATTATGACACTACACCTACACTGCATACACTTTTCTTTGAGCATATATCATTTTATCACTACATTATTTATTATTTTTTTAGATTGGAAATTGTGTTTGTTTTGTGTATGTTTGTTATTGTATTGTGCCTTCGGTGACAGCTGTATGGGCGGTTGTCTGGTCGATGATTTCGAAATGATTGTATGGGCAGTTATTTGTTATCATTGTGGTTTCAGTTATCAGATCAGAAGTATAGAATTTCTTAGGAATGTTACATAGAGAGAGGAAGTTTTGTAATGGTTCTTATACAATGAGTTTTTAGTATGTTTATCAGTTTAATTTGGGTTTATTCATTTTCGAATGTTTAGACTACTGCTTTTGGTTACTTATACTGAGAAATGTAGTTTCTCACCCCGTTTGTTGCCATATAAATCCAGATGGAAGTTCATCCAAGGACAAGAAGAAAAAGTATGAAGATTAGGATAGTTTTATACTTAGTAGTTTAAAGCTTTGTATTTATTTACGTACTTTTAGTTTGTATAACATTTATGTATAGAATGAGCCCTTTTGTGGCAAAGATGTATGTATAACTTTAGTTTTTCGCAAGGCTCTCCATTATTATTTGGTTAAATGATATGGATTAGTATAATGTTAAATTAGAAGTAGCATAACTAATACTGTTTATCCTAGAATATGCTTGATATACTAGGTTACCAGTATTAGGGTGTTACAGTTTCCATTCACCATTGGCCATGGATGTGTAAACAAAAATCATTCTTGGTATCTCTGGGTATAGGTCAATTTTGGCTGTGGTTTTATTACATTTTGGGTGGCTTTGGTCTATTTGTGTCATAATGATTTTGGATTCAAATTCGTGCTGCTGGAGGAACCTCCATTGCTTCTGACAACTTTTTGCATTTTTTTACGACACCCATTATTATTCGATGTTGTTATTTGCTGAATCGTGATCTAACTATTGGGTATTTGATACGCTAAATCTTAGTCTAAGTTCTCCTCTTTGACAAAATCATGGTGCCTTTTTGGTCTGAGACTTTTGCTAATTTACTTTGGTCTAGGATGATTTTTTAGTGGTTTAAAATGGTTGTATGATCTGATGTTGATTGGGTCTTTAGTTCTTAATTCTTAGTGATAGCTACTACTATGCTTGGTTCACTGCTAAGCTCTTTGAGAAATAGTGTCAGTTTGATTCTTTATTGATCTTTCTCTAAGATTGTCTAATTGATTACTCAGCACACTGTCTAAAATTATTGGTTTGCTGATAGTTAATTTGAAATTTTTTTGGGTTGCTTTTCTAGTTGTTGATCTGAAATATCTAATTGTCAGAATTCTACTACCCACTAACCTTAGTTTGATTTTATACAGCCTAAGTGATTATCAATGGCTATTGTTGGTTTTTCTAATCACATGGCTTTGTGAATGGTATTATGTTAAGTACTTGGTAACGAGAAAGATGTTATTAAGATCTTATGAGATTGATGTTTTTATAAGGAAAATAAGAAGATAGATGTTCTTCTTGTGTCTTGAAGAAAATAATGAGTGTTATTGCTGGTCCTAGAATAGCTCTATTGGTTGTTGCAAAAAATCCTCCAAGCTTTATTGTTAGCATACCAAGTAATGAGGTAATTACGAGATCCTTCAAAGGAAGAGTTTTGATGATGAAAGGTTAAATTTCTTGAAGATAAATAGGTGGAAAAAGTGATTTATGGGTAGTTATATGGAGAACCATATGCTCTTGCGCTCCCTTAAGTTTCTCTCAAAATTTCTTTTGAATTTTTTTTCTAACAATGCTTTCTTAAACTATTTCTGAATGTTCTAAATCTTTTCAGTATGACCTTGAAAATCTAAAAAATTGATATGATTATCCAATATTTTATATTTTGGCATATTATCATGATCATAGCACTTTACATCTTAATATACATTTAGAATTATATTATGTTATCTTTACAATTATGACTATCTTATGACTATCTTAACTTGCATTTTGCTATGAGTTTTGGACTATTTTTGCATTACACTTGAGCTTTTTGATGTTGAAGGAGGAGAAAGGACAAGTTTATTAATTTGGAGTATGAACTTAGGGGGAGCTCATCTAAAAACAATTTTATGGATTAAGAAGGAGTATATCAAGCCTCCAAGGGTTAAGGGCGAACTCATGAAATAAGAGGGAGCCTTCTCTGTACCCTCACTCTTTAATATGTTTGACTCTTACATTATTGGTTCCAACTCTGATCCTTGTTAAACATGTAATATATGAAATGACTGTTAATGACTAATTTTGTTTGCCATGGTCAAATTGTTGATTATGTTTCATAATCAGGTCATCATAGAAAAAGGGGAGAGTGTTAGGATTTTAAGTTTTGATGATGATATGTATTTTAAGTTATTTGACCATGTGTTTAATTTATTCAAGTCTCCTTATTAGTTGAGATTGATTTATTTAAATCTCTTAATGTTGTTAAAGATGGATTTTAGCATGTGCCTTATATTTGAATTTCAAATTTGAGGTTGGTAGAATTTTAACATGTGATTGATTCTTATATTGGAAGGTGCATTAAGGCATTGAATGGAATGTTTGTAGCTAGATATGTGTATAAAATTCACATATTTTATGTTTGTTTAAACATGGATTTGAATATTTTGAGATAAGAATTATGCTATTTATTTATTATATTGAGTGAATTCTGGGCCCACAAAATTAAATGTATTTTTATTGTATTTTATAAGAGCTTAAGGGCTTTTGTGGTATTTTAGACATGGTTATAAAATCTTGATGAAGAGTATAAGGACATTGTTGTAGTACTTTGAGCATAATTTTTGTTACAGAGCTTGGATTAAGCTAATCTTGGTGTCTATGGAAAGATGATAAAATTTTATACAACTTTCATAAAGACATCAAAGCCTAGTTCTTGCACTAAAAATGTGAAAAATTGTGTGCAAAGTAGATGATGAAGTTTGACCAAGTCAATTAACATTCATAAATTTTAATGATCAAGTTAGATTCTTAATTGGAGTGCAAATAATCTCTACTTGATGACTAAGTATCTCTATGTTTAATACAAGGATCTCAAAGAGTTTCTTAATTTGAGTATGATATTTGTTTCCTAATTTATATGGATTCAAGAAAAAGAAAATAGGAAACAAGAGATTTGGTCAAAGATTAATTAAGGAAAGTATTGTAACATCCTAATATTGGAATCCTAGTATATCTATCATATACCTGGATATGTAGTATTAGCTATACTACTTCTAACTTAAACATTAATCTAATCCATAACATTTATATCAATAAATAATTATGGAGAACCTTGCAGAAACATACATCTACTTATATATATACAACTTTGTCTCAGGTGACATAAATGTAATACATATATCTGTTTACAAACTAATTTCAAATATACATGAGTATACAAAAACTCAACTATTAAAACTTAAAACTAGACTAATCTTCAATCTTCTTCTACTTCTTGCCTTGGAAGGAGCTGCCACCTGGATTTACCTAGCAACACACAGGGTGAGAATCAAATATTCTCAGTATAAGTGTACCAATACCAGCAGTTGTAATATTCACAAAGAATAAACTCATAAACCTTGTAAATAAAATTGCAATTAGCAATCAAACTTATACTCATAACTCAAGGTGCAATTACATTCTTTCTCTATGTAATGTTCTCAATTACACTATAACTCTAAACTAACTCATTTAAGAATATAAGACAATTGCTCATACAATTGTCTAGAAAATGCAATGCTTTATGCTATGATGTATGATTATGCTCACGTAATGTATTATGATAATGTGAATGCACTATCATGAGACTTGACTATTCCTCTGGGTAGGGAGGGAATATGTTACCTCCTTAACCTACCTTATACTAAGTGGACTTTTCCACTACCTCAAATTGCTAGGAATAGTAAGTGTGTGAAAAATGTGATGTGTGTGAAAAATGTGGTGTTATGTCTAACTCGTACATAACCACAAATAATCTCTATTCCAATTTTGTCCTTACACTACTAGCTCTACCTCAACTCTATGAGAGCATTCATGCACTATGGCACTCTACTATTGCTAACAAACTTAGTATACTTTTTATCCTTGCATTACTAGCTCTACCTCAACTCTATGAGAGCATTCATGCATTTTGGCACTTTGCTATTGCCAAACATACTTGTATACTTGTATCTAATATCCCACTTCTTCATCACTTCCAAGATGATATCTATGCAACATTACGTTGCTCAAGAAACTAATTCTTATCTAAGGTTATCCATGACTAATGGATGCACAAACTTTCCTTAATTTCCCTTGAATGCAATATGATCCTTCTCTCTAAGAAATTATTCTACTAGTGTCTCAATACTCTTAAAAGGGCATATATGAATGATCCCAATACTTGGGGAATACCAAAACATCAAGAATACAATTCTTGAAAAATTCTAGAACTCACGCTTAGCCATGACTTTCCCACGCCTAGGCATGGCTGAAAACCTTGTCTCACATCTAAGCATAAAATTCCCATGCCTAGGCGTGGCACTCTCTAGCTAATCTTGGATTGAAAATTTTCAGTCCACACCTAGGCGTGGAAAGCTTGTGCATAAGCTGGACCCTGCTACAAAAAATTCTGCTAAACATGTTTCTGCATAATCTTGGTTCCAAACCAAGTTTTGTCCCTCAAACTCAATTTCTAGGTAATTTCTATCATCAATCAAAGTCTCTAATCATATTGTAAACCTCATATCACCTTTTATCTCAATCAAACATGGATTAAAACTCAAATATCCACCTTAAAAATCTAATTTTTCAACTAACCATCCAAGAGGAAACTATGGATTCTAAGGGTTCCAAACTATCAACCAAGCTTCAAGCTAGCTAATATCTAACTCATTTCAACCTTACGAGCAAGAATCTAGCATCTAACTCTCTATTCTCACCCAAAAACCCATTTTCCTCATCAAGTCAAATCAAGAAATGAGATGAAGATTAGGGAAAAAAGATGAAAATCAAGCACCCCTACCTCTTTGTGGAATGGATGGTCGCACCTTGGCCTTGCCTCTTTCCTTCCTCTTCCTCTTCTCTTCTTCCATCTCTTTTATTTTCTCTTCTTCTCTCTTTCCTTCGTTCTCTGTTTCTGTTGTGAGAGAAAGGAAAAGAAGTCAAATGACTTCTTAAAGGATCATCATTAAGCTTTACTGATACTTTATATCTCTTAGGAATACTTTGATCTTACTAAATCTAGTTTCCTAACTTCCTTAGGCATTAGAATAAATCATAAGATTCATCTAATTACCAAATTCATTATTTCCATTAATTTTCATATTAGCACTAAGTCCATGCGGTATTAAAACACTCACTCGGTGTGCTAAAAAATACCATACGAACTCAGTTTATCCTTAAACTTTAATTTTATCTTTCTTAACTCATTTGTAACCTAGAAACAAATTGTCCATATTTGTTTCCCTCAACTTAGCCTTTAAAACCATTTTCTGAGTTATTTTAGGTCACTTTTCACTTTGTGTGTCACGGCAAAGTGCTTAAACTAACTCAGTTCGTCACCAAACTTCACAGGCATGTCAAGCAAGTATTAGGCTACCTCTGTAACCCTATACAAGCTTAACATGCTATCGAGAGTGTTACAAATATTACTATCAAACTTGTCTCAGTAAATTAGGGATAACTTTCTCTATAAGTATGGGATTTACCTTATTATGGTGGCATTTGAAAGCTAAGAAAGAGATCTACAAATCTCACGTTGACAACTTTCCTTAATATTAATATTGAATATTGGATAAAGATTCTCAAAGAGATAGAGTTTGTTGCAAATTCAAATTCTCGCACTCTCTTGACCATGTTTCAGTAATTAGACCATATCTTAGGTTAAAGAGATCATATCAAGGCACCATTTATAGAATTGAAAAGATAATAGAAAATCCAAAATCTTCTCTGTTGAGATTGAGGGAATATTCAACCATCTTGAGGGTGAGAAAAATCGCACAAGTTAAATTCGAAAAGTTATCAACTTTTCTACAAAAGGGGGAAAATGAGTTTTGCAGATGAGCTCTCTTTTGGTTCCAAAAAATACATGAAAATTACAGAGTTTTGGAGGCTCAAAGGTAGAGGCAATGGAGGAAAAGACTTCAATTTTAAGGCTTAGAGGAGTTCTCCATTGAAGACTTCTAAGATATTTCTTTTCTAGGATTTTCTTCATGATGGTTCTTCTACCTATTTATTTGTTTTGTGCTTCTTTTGCCATGAGTTTCTAAACTTTTTCTCTTGCTAGGGTGAATATGTAACTTAATTTAATTGAAATTTATTAAGATTAAATTTTTAATTAATTTATTTTCTATTCAATTTGAGTGCATATTATGGTTCTGAATGCTTTTATGAATTAGACGTCGTTCATAAATTGATCTAATGAGATGTGTGTAGATTTAGAAGGTTTGCATATGACTTAAACCATAAATAATAAGTACCATGATTTATAATCATCTAAGAATATAGGTTATAGGTTGTGTGGGGTTTAGATCAAGAAATTGACTAGGCTTTGATAATTAAAGAGAATTAATCCACCAAGGAATTGAGTTTTAATTAATTAAGGGATTTTCTCCATCAATTGAATGAGTAGAAATTAATTAGAATGAAGGTCTCAAAACTACTTTACTGTCTATGATAGATTGTTGAATTACGTGAAGTCAGATCCTTAACATCTTTACCATTACTTGTTTACACCTTAATTTGTTATCGTACTCTTTTACTATTTTAATTTATATGTTTTTACCTTGTTTTGTTTTTTCTTCAATACTTATTTTCTTTTGAACTCTTTTTAATCTCAATTTTTGATGGCCTAAATAGTGTTAATTTGATAAATTTAGTATTTGACAAGATAATATCTATGGGACGATACTCTTTTTCATCATTATATTACTTTTGTGATTTGGTATACTTGCCAATTGAGCAACACTATTAGAGACAAATCCTTTATACCTCTTTATGATTGGATCACATTTTTTTAAGTGTAAATGAATACTTCAACATTCAAAAGTGGATGATATGCTGCCATACATAAACTAGAGAAAAGAAGCGACTATTAGAGCAACTGTTGGACAAAAGAGAAACTATCAAAGAACATAAGGAGTAGATATGTGTTTTTACATGGAATTAATTCTCATGAATTAAAGGCTAATTTTTCTTGATATCCTCTATCTCCAATGGCTAGAAAAATAGAAAGGGAGCCTTTCACTACAAATAGGAAGCCTTAGAGAAGATCAACACACACCATTACTCAAATCAAAAAGTGAGGAATTGCTGAAAATTTGTTATCTCTATTTTCCTCCTCATAGTTGGTTCTAAATTTGTATATCCACTTTATAGAGAGAGTTTTGTTTTTGGCATCCATCGTAACTCATCTTATAAGAGAAAAAAAGTGAAAATAAATATCTTGTTATAGTGAAATAGGATACTTTTTTTCATATAGAAGCTGAGGGAAGTTTGGTGGTATCATGGAGAAAAAGAAACTATTGTATACTTTTCTTCGGGTAGAAGTTGAGGGAGGTTTAGTGGTGTCCTTGGGAGAAAGAATCCACTGTGTACTCTGCTTTAGCGATAGAAGTAGAGGAAGGTTCGTCAAAATCCTTATAAGCAACAATTCGATAAAATCTCAGGCAATTGCTAGGGCACTGGACATAAGTCACGCATTATAGTTAAACTAGGGTAAACTCGGGTAAACTCGTTTGTGCAATCTTCTTATCCCTGTCTCTTTTAATTTTTTGCATTAATATTTCTTGCATTTTATTTGTAATTTCTTTTAATTTTATAATTTTCTATTAATTGAACCCATAGAACTAGTTTTGCCCCCTTCTTGGTTTTATCAATTTTAATTAGTAAAACAAAATTCCACTAACAATAAGTTAAAAGAACATCAAGAAGTATAGTTGAGGAAATTATTAACCCAAGGTAAACTCAGAAATACTTGTTGAGCCTAGCACAATGAGCTTGCAAACATCATGTAGTAATTAAGTCACTAGTTGAACTATTTAAGAGTAATCCTCCATTCCATGTGCAAGATCAATCACCATATTTCTATTTATAATTGTTCTAGTAAATCCTTGATTTTAGACAAAATGCATACACCTTTATAAATTACTTTCACTTCTTGGAAATTCAAGTGTGAGTATAATGTGGGTGTGAGTGAAGAAGTCTCACATTGAATAGGAATAGACAAAGTGAGGACCATATAAAGTGGAAAGACCTATGAGCAAAATGTCTTAAGGTTTAGGTTGAGACGTAATGTCAGGCTTCAATGAGTATTAGAGTAACGGTGCTCACACGATGGAGATACGATTCTCTTGAACCATATAAAAAGTGGAAGGACCCTTGAACCTAATGCTATAAAGTTTTGGGTTGAGACGTGGTGTCATGCCCACTAGTGTGGTTCTTTTGAAAGTCTATTTAAATAGATCTCTTAGGTTGGGTGTTTTGGACTCCCACTGATGGTTGTAACGTCCCAATACTAGTACTAATGACATATCTGAAATTATGCATTAGTATTAAGATTACGCATGTCACTTCTATACTAATAACTAATCTTGTAAGAGTATTTAGAACATATATATATAATATAAGCCTGTCAAAGGTGAACTAAGGTACACAATACAAAGTAAAAGAGGGTTTATACAAGATTATATTTTATAATACATCATTTTCACAATAAGCCCTTAAGATATAATTCTATACAAGTAATATACAAATCTTTATCCAGAATTTAAACTAAAACTATTTCTTTGTTATTCTGGTCTTCTCTTTCGCTTGTTGCATACTGCATTCTTGGAAATATTATGGAATATAATAAAACAGGGGTGAAAATTCTAAAAATTCTCAGTAATTTGATTAAAAACTGTGTCATCATAATACCTCAAGCTGTTTCGAGGAAAAATCACTTCAAAACTCAATTTTTAAAGTAGAAAGGTGGTAGAAAGCCAAAACTAGTCCTTTCTCTTCTCGAAACAGAGGTTCAATTTATATCATTTATAAAAATCATTTATGCAATCAAATAATTCATATCATTCTTCATATATCATTATTCATCAAATATCATCATTCATCATCATCCATCATATATCATCATTCATCAAATATCATCATTCATCATCATCCATCATATATCATGATTCATCAAATATCTCCATTCATCATCATTCATCATATATCATGATTCTTCAAATATCATCACTCATCATATATCATATTATTCATCATTTCTCATCTTTCATCATATCTTATCATTTGTCATATCTCATCATTAAATCATTCTTCATTCATCATATCTTAAGTATCAAATAGATAGAGAGGGGATGCTCCACCTCGTACTACCCCATTAATGAGGGAATCATCCTTCCTCAGTCTTTCATTCATTAACGAGCATCGAACTCAATCAAACTTATAACCGAGTTATGTCTATGGCTTGTAGCATAGGAAACAACACTTGATCATCTCTCAAGGACTGTAAATGAAATTTAATCAGATCAAGCCAAAATTAGGGGAAGGGATTTGAGAATTCGGAATATGTAAATAATAGAATTAAAGTAAGAAATTCAATTAAAAGAGCAATCAATTCATAAACATATATTAAACTGAGTTGATTCTATCATAGATCTTTCAACAAACATTTGAAGTGCATTTGAATAGTTAATTTGGATTCAACCAAAATCTCTACATTAAATCTAGAATTCATACTAGACAATTATCTAGAATTCAATTAACAATTAACACACAAATTTGCAATCGCATAATTCATGTTGGAATCTATGTTAATTTAATCTCTGAATTCAATTAACCTAGGCACAAATCAGTAACCTAACCTCTTTAATTCTGTGATTAATTCAAATGAATCAATCCTAAATTCATCATAATTCTTAATCTTTAATCAAAATCCAATTAAATCAAACACAAACAGAATTACCATTCATGCATTCAAGATCAAGAAGAAGAGGAAGAAGACGAATCCAAATGCAATTCAAATACAAAACAGAACCAAGATCTCAAGAATACAAACCATAATTTCTTCAATAATCTCTAACTTGATTACAAAATTTTAGCTCTCCATAGCCATCACCATGAAGGAGCTTGAGGAAGAAGGAAGAAGAAGAGAGAAAGATCTAGATCTAGAGAGAGAAGGTGAGAAAAGTGTTGAATGAAAAATTAATCTCGGTTTTCTGCCTCTATCCCTTATAACCACCCCCTAATTTGGCCTCACATCACTAGAACCCCATTAGTTACAAAGCTGGGTCCATTATGAGTAATTGGGCCAAAACCCTATGTCATTTGGAGGTCTACAACTCAAGTTATGGATAAATCATTTTGAAAGGGTCTCTGATTCTGTTGGCTAATTTCAAGGGATGAAAACTCCATCAAAACATCATAGTTTTGAAAAGTTATATTCATATGAATTGTATATATATGTCTTATCTTTCAAATGCCATTAGTTTGAGGCCCATATCACATCTATAGCCCAATTTATGCCCTGATTGGTACACACTACTCGGGTTCCAGTAACAGAACCAGTGTTCTGACTTCCAGGTCCAATTAGCTCAACTAGATGTCCGATTCTACCCTAGAGCTCTTCATGAAAGTTGTAGAGCTCTCTATCATATTTCCTACAAGGTAAGATGCATAATTTTTAGATATCTAGAACTCAAGATATAGCCGAAATACAGAAATAGTGTCAAACCTCAATAATGCTGAAAAAAATTAATTAAGCCCAATTTGAGTCCAAACTTACAAAACATGACCAAGCCCAATCAATTCAGTACATGGAGAGTGTAAATGACTAAAAATAATAATTTATTAATGTATAAAATATGTGATTATCAAATTCCCTCACACTTAACTTTTTGCACTCCTAGGCAAATCACAAATGACCAAAACTAGGGAGTAAAGAAAAATAATGCAAACTCAAAAGCTAAAAACTCTAAAAGACTCAAATTCTAATAACATTCAAGAATGCAAAAGTTATAAGCAAGAAGAGCAACCAAAGATTTAAGGGAACAAAGCATTTATGAGGTAACATTTCTTCACATCTCAAACAAACAAGCAAGGTATCTTCAATTTGAAAAGCATGAATCAAGAATGATAGATCCTCATAAGATACACTCTCAATCCCTCAAGTGTTTACAATCCATGAAAATTGCACTACCATAAGCTTGCTTATCTTCTACTTCTCCACTACTCAGGCACATGCACACACAAATCAAGAGGACTTTATTCAAGGTTGTAATGGGGTCAAGGTAAGGAAAGGAAACAATATGAATATGACAAGTTAAACACTCAAGAGAATAAAAGAGTATTGGGAAGGAACTCAAATGACAAGTAATAAGCATGAAAATTTTACCCCAATTCCATATAACACACATTCTCTTTACATATTCCTTCTTTTATTCTCTTTACACCTTTTCTTTCACAACATTTCTTACATTTATTCTTTTTCTTTTTCTCTTTTTTTTACATTCTATTTTTTCTTTTCTTTTCATTTGGTTCTTTTTTTTTCTTTTTCATTTTCTTTTTTTCTTTTTACCAAACACTTTGCATATTGCACATCAAATTACACAACCCCCACACTTGAACTATTAATTACCCACAAGCAAAAGAGCTCCTCCAATGAAAATGAACCAATGCTCTCCCATTCCCTAAGGTAAGGTAAAAACATGATTTTTCACATAAGGTAAATAATGAGCTAAGATAAAGAATAGGCTAATAGGCTCAAGAGGGTTAATCAAAGGGAAATAATACAAAGTTGGCTATTTGGCTAAAGTAGCTAATTAAAGAAAGAAGGTCTCAATCATGTTTATACATACAAGTAAAAATGTAGCCTAAAAAAGAATCAAAGCAAGTTCTAGAGTGATCAATTGACATGAGTGAAAATCACACAAGAAAGAGGAGAATGACATAAATGTTAAATTCATCCATCAAAAGGATAAAAAATCTCACAAGGTGTGCATCTATCAAACTCAATCCATCAATTCAACATTCGTAACCAAGCATTGTCAAATTCAAGAAGGAAGAAATTTTATTCAATCCTGCTATGAACCTTGATTTTCAATTGCTTCAAATTTATAAACTTCACAAATCTCAAAACATCATTGGAAAGCAATTAAAAACACTCAATTTTTTTCTTTAAAACAGAAAATAGAATTTAAAACAAAAATAGAATTAAAAAATAGAAAACAAAAATAGAATTAAAAAATAGAAAATAGAAATAGTAGCAGAAAAATAACATAAACAACAAAAACATAAACAATAGAAATTAGCACAAGTAGAAAATTAATAGCGTAAATCAAGAATGAAAAATAATGTATGAGAAAATAGAAAACAGAAATAAAGCGAAATAGTAGAAAAAAATAGAAATAAAAATTAACAAATGAGAAACAAAAGAAACATCGAAACAAAAATAGAAATTGAAATAGCAAATTAAAAACAAAAATGAATTTAAACAAAATACAAACAAAAAAATAGCAAATTTTTTTTTTTAAAGTAAAAGAAGGCCTCATTAAAACCTTATGATGCAAAACCCTCCTTAGGGATAAAAGCATCACAAGGAGAAAGAGTGCCAATCATATTATTAATAAAAAAATTAAAAAATACAAGAGAGAAAAGGAAGAAAGACTCATGGGGGGCATTAACCTTGTTGGGAATTTTTGCGGATACAACACGCAGCGGAAAACAGGGATTCCCACCGAGGATCCATGCGAAAAAAGCCATAATCCGAGTTTTTTTTAAATGATTTACCTCTTGAAGCGTGAATCACTAACACCGTAATAGAAACGATGTCTCTGCGGTATCCACACGAACAGACTCACGAACGTCCAACGTCCGCAAAGAAGAGCCTCACGTCTCTTGCACAGTGCTAGCTGCGAAGAGAAGAGAAGATACCTGTCGCTCTCTCACTCACTTTTCTGTAGGTGCGGCTAGGGTTCAGAATTGTATCTCAAAGCAGCCCCCTTAGCAGTACTATTTATAATAGTAACTGCCTTAAGTAAGTGTGAGCAGCAGCAAGGTAAGCTGTGCAACCCTAGACCCATCTGTTATGAGTCTGGCCCATATTTGAATCCGAGTCCAACTTGGATCCATTGCTCCAATTTTAGTCTGCTCTATGTGTGTGACCCTGCAGGTTCTTATTACGTTGGCAGTAATATTAAAAGCTCATTTTAATATTACAAGCAGTGAGTAGTATCTAGCAACACGTCGCTGCTACCCAAGTAATAAGAATGCCAGTGATTTGACATAACCTTTCCGTGACCAATGTTTCCGTGTCGTTTAGTCCCTTTGTCAAGATATCTAGATTGAACACAAGGCATGGAATGCGTCACCCTTGTATAGTCCAATCATTCGTTTCCTGATACTTGAGTAGACTTTGTAACAACAAATAAGATCAATATCTCATATTGACTCATTTGAGCATGGCCATGTATTTCGCAGTCTCACTCAATCAGGGGGCCCGAAGATATCGCTCCTGTTATGTAAGAGTGACAAATTCCATCTAGATCACTCACATCCCTCTGCATGATTTGCGGTATGTCCAATAACCAACTTTATAATCACCTTGTTACAGATGACGTTTGATGGCATTAAAACACACAACTCCTCATGTAGGAATTGTAGTGATTTCAGGTCAAAGGACCACAAACACCATTGTCACTATGAGAATCGCTTATGACACTCACGTAATGATCCATGTAGCATTCTCATGGTGGGTCAGTCCAGTACATCATTACTCTAATATGTACCCATGTGAAGACTTGATATCTCATATCCATGACCCGTGAGATACGGTCATCAGTCTCTACACATACTAGTCTCAATGTATTATTGTTGTCCTAATTAACAATAATACTTGACTAGGGACATTTAAGAATAGTATTGTAACCAAAAAGGATTTCACGATCAAGTCATCCACTTGATGTCCTATGGCATCAAACTTATTATTCTAAGGACTTTATTATGTTTATCAAAAAAGAACACAATAAATGAAATGCCTCATATATAAAATAGCATAATAGAATGTATGTAAATACAGAAAATGTATTAGCCTCTAGGGCATACACCAACAAACCTGACCCATGACAGTATCATCTAAACAAAAAAATAGCAAAATTAAAATTGTAAACAGCAACAAAAAATAGAATGCTAAAATTCTTCCCCCACACTTAAATTTTACATTGTCCTTAATGTAAAGCTCAAAAGAAAACAACATCCATCAAAATCATCAATTAATGAAGGACAAGTTAAATAAAAGAGAGGGAAAGGGAAAGAAAAGAAACATCCTTATCAAGTGAGGTTGATGGAGAGACTTCCACCAGGGTCCCATTACTTGAAGTGTAATGACCAAGTTAAGTTTGAAGTATGACTTGAAGCATGAGTTAAAGCATGAGAGCTTCCACTGGGGTCCTATTGGCCTTCCTTAATATCCATGACTTCACCACTAGAATGCAATATGTGTACTTTATCAACTACATTTTCCTTATTTATGTTGGACCATGGCCCAAAAACAAAATCCACCATAATAGTGACTACCATCCTGTGCTCTTCTTCCTTCTCTGAAAATCCTTCAAGGGTAGGTGGTTGTTGCACTGAAGGAATCAATCTGGTTGAAGAAATTAATTTTGCTGATTTGAGTGTAGCATTACCTGTAATCTTTGTACAATCCTCCAAAATAGCATGATCATATCACATAGAAGAAGGAAATTCAGAAAATGCAGCATCATCTCCCACAATAGCAAAAATTTCAAAACATGTAGCACTTATACTAGTCTCATCACATCCAGAATATCCAGGAAAATCAACACTATCCAACAATCCCACAATTTTAGGAAATTCAGCTAGTATATCAACATGCATATCATCAACAAGCAAATCAATGACATCTAACTGAAAAATAGAATGCTCTTCTAAAGGATATTTCATGGTATCAAATATATTGAATTGAACTAAGTTATCCCCCAAATTCCATGGAAATGGTACCAGCATGCACATCAATCTTAGTTTTTGCAGTTTTCAAGAAGGGTCTACCTAAAATCAATGGTGGCTGACTAGATGCAAATTCCTCGTCCAGGTTCAGAACATAAAAGTCTACTGGAAATATTAAATCATTTACCCTTACCAAAACATCCTCAAGCACTCCTATAGGATGAGTTGTGCTCCTATTTGCTAGCTGAATGATAACTCTGGTGGGCTTCAACTCTCCAATCTGCAAGGATTCAAAAACTAATTTTGGCATCACATTGATTGAAGCACCCAAATCCAACATTGCATGAGTAAATTGCTTGTTGCTTATTATGCAAGGAATGGTGAATGTTCTAGGATCCTTGTATATAGGAGGCATATTTGGTTAGATCAAGGCAGAAACATCTCTTCTCATGCTCACTTTCTCATTTCCTTTCAACCTTCTCTTATGAGTGCACAGCTCCTTCAAGAATTTGGCATACTTTGGCATATGCTTGATTGCATCTAGGAGGGGGATATTCATTTCCACATTCCTGAATGTCTCCATAACTTCTCTTTCCATTTCTTCTTGCGCTATCTGCTTGGACTGTGTAATCCTATTTAGGAAAGGTAGTAGAATGGCCAGGTCTGAATGCTCTGCACATTTCTTTTGTGTCACGGATTGTTGGACTGAGCTATTTATTTTCTACGAATTATGATGTTTCTAGTCAATCTCTAATTGCTACACTGGTAGCTCTAGTTATGGTAGACTAGGACCATCAACTTCTCTGCCACTTCTCAAGGTAATGACACTCACATTGCCTATTGGGTTATTGACTATTTGTGAAGGCAATTGGCTCAACCCTTGACTTTTCAGCTCACTCACAGTGGTTGCCAACTACCCAATTTGAGTCTGTAGATTTTGAATAGTGGCATTGACATTTTGCTAGAACTGAACGTTGTTTGTGGCCATCTGTTTCATCAAATCTTCCCATGATGTCTCGGCTAGAGTAGCTTGGATAGGCAACTACACAGGTTATTGCTGTCGGAATGCAGGTGGTTAGTATTTGTTGCTAGGACCTGCAGCTTGGTATCTAAATTGATGTTGTTGTTATTGCTGACCAAAATTCTCATATCTCAGGTTGGGATGGTCCCTCTAGCCAGGGTTATAAGTATTAGAAAATGGATCATATATATGGGTTGCTACTGTGACTGTTGATATTAGGGTCTACTAGAAAAAATGTCTGCTGTAGCAACAGAATAGGCTTGGGTGGCAGAATTATCTTCCTGAAGTGTTGGACAGGCATATGTAGGATGAGATGGACAAGAGCAAATTCCACACACACTTGTAGGCTCTTATACAGAAACTGGTACATGTTGTCCCACAACTAATTGCCGCACTAGTGAGGTTAACTCATCAAGCCTGTTTTCCATCCTCTTTTGGTCTGCCTGACCCATATGAATCTCATTTACACCTCTGCTTGGAGTTACCATTCTTGTCCCAAATTGTTGTGAATTAGCAGCCATGTTAGCGATCAAGTCTCTAGCAGCAATAGGGTTCTTATCCCCCAAAGCTCCTCTACTAGCAACATCAATCATGGATCTGTCCATTAGCATTAGTCCCTCATAAAAGTATTAGATTAATAACTAATCACTGATTTGGTGGTGTGGATAGTTTGAACACAACTTCTAGAATCTCTCCCAGTACTCATGTAATGTTTCACCTGAAATCTGTCTGATGCCATATACGTCTTTCTTGATTGCAGCAACTCTAGAAGCAGGGAAAAACTTCTCTAAAAATAGTTTCTTCATATCATTCTAGCAAGTCACAGAACCTAGTGAAAGATAATAAAGCCAGTCCTTAGCTGCATCAGCAAGGGAGAAGGGGAATGCTCTCAGCTTGATGTGTTCTTCATAGATGCCTTAAGGTCGCATGGTTGAGCACACAACATGGAACTCCTTCAAATGCTTGTGGGGATCCTCACCTGCAAGTCCATGAAACTTAGGCAGCAAATAGATTAGTCCAGACTTTAATTCAAAGTCAGCATCAATATCACGATACTGAATGCATAATGGTTAATAAGTGACATCAGGGGCAGCAAGCTCTTTAAGAGTCCTATTATGCATGTTATCAATCATGGTTTCAAAATCACTTAAGCTCTCAGATGGTCTGACAGATTCAATGTCACAAATCAAATTCAGAAGCAATTCTTTGGCTAAGCTTATGAGCTCTAATTAGTGCATGTAAAGTCTTGTAAATCTCAGGATCAAAATCAAGTAAGTTATCAAAATTAGACCTAGTCATGCACATACAATGAGGGCTATAGAGGTGTTAGAATGCTAAAAACACAAAAATACACAAATCTAAACTACAGAAATGGTTAAAAAAAATGAAAAACCCATCAAATGAATTTTAAAAATCATGGAACCACCACAGAATGAAAACTACACTAATTTAGAAAATTATCATACAAAGAAAATACTTCAAAAATTGAAAAAGTGGTCTAAACGATGGAATTTGAAAAAAAAAGGAGCATAGCCTTCAATTGGCTAAATTAATTGGATTTTTTTCTAACAACTGGCAAAAATTCAAGTCATTCTGAGTTACCAAAATAATTACTAAATTACCGTTATGTCCCCAATTTTCTCAAAAACCCTATCTGATGATGGAATTTGGCTAAAATCCAAGGGGATGATCCTTAAAAGATCTCTTTGCTCAAAATGATGATTTAACTTCAGGGACGAAGTTTCAGCTCCAAACTCCATAGTCAAATCAACACTAGTCTCCCTCTGAACCAAAAGAAATCAAAAACTAGGGAAAAAGTGTTAGCTGGGTATAAAACAGTGTTAGGCAATGAGGAACACATCCAAAATGATTAAATGACACTTATAAGGAGATCTTGCAATGAAATTATCAATAAAGGCAGCAAAAGAATAATCAATAGTAACAAAAGCCAATGCAACAGTCATTAATGCAGCAGAATGCAATGCAACAGTTATGTGATTGAACAAGAGTGAATTGTTAGTAAGAACAAGAGTTAGTATGATCATTTAATATAATTTGGATTCAACTGAAAACTCTGCATAAAATCCAGAATTCATACTAGACAATCATTTAGAATTCAATTAATAATTGACACACAAATTTGTAATTGCACAATTCAGGTTGGAATCTATATTAATTTGATCTCCGAATTCAATTAACCTAGGCACAAATCAGTAACCTAACCTCTTTAATTCTATGATTAAATCAGATCAATCAATCTAAATTCATCACAATTATCAATCTTAAATCAAGATCCAATCAGATCAAACATACACAGAACCACTATTCATGCATTCAAGATCAAGAAGAAGAGGAAGAAGAGGAATCCAAATGCAACTCAAACACAAAACATAACTAAGATCTCAAGAATCCAAATCACATTTTCTTCAATAATCTTTGAACTGATTACAGAAGTTTAGCTCTTCATAGCCATCACCATGAACGAGCTTGAGGAAGAAGGAAGAAGAAAAGAGAAAGATCTAGATCTAGAGAGAGAATGTGAGAAAAGTGTGGAATGAAAAATTGATCTCAGTTTTTTGCCTCTATCATCTATAACTACCCCCTCATTTGGCCTTTAGAACCCCATTAGTTACAAAGTTGGCTCTATTATGAGTAATTGGGCCTAAACCCTATGTCATTTGGAGGTCTACAACTCAAGTTATGGACAAATCATTTTGAAAGGGTCTCTGATTTTGTTGGCTGACTTCAAGGGATGAAAACTCTATCAAAACGTCATAGTTTTGAAAAGTTGTCCCATATGAATTGAAGATATATGTCTTATCTTTCAAATTCCAATGGTTTGAGGCCCATATCACATCTACAACCCAATTTATGCCCTGATTGGAGCACACTACTCGGGTTTCAATAATAGAACCCGTGTTCTGACTTCCAAGCTCAATTAGCTTCACTAGATGTCTGATTCTGCCCTGGAGCTCTTCATAAAAATTGTAGAGCTCTCTCTCATATTTCCTGTAACACCCCAAATTTCGTATCTCTTAAACAGTAATTTTGACAGTTAACAGAATTTTACTGTTTAGTAATTTCTGGATACTGTAAAATTATTTTGCTTATTTCATCAACATATTTGATCGTTTTGAGTGATTTGCTCTGTGTCAGGAAAATAATAATTTTCGAGCCGGGAAAAATCTTTCTGTATTTATTTCTCTTTACTGTTAATTATTTTTAACAATCTGACTTGATTTTCATATGTTTTCTAATATTTGTGATTTTGTGGATAATTATGAATTTTTTTGACTGTATGTGGGCCCAGGTGGTCCTAGGTGGGCCCAAGTGGCCTTACGTGGGCCCAGGTGGGTCCCGCAAAGTGAAAATTTTTCTACGCATAGAAAAATTTGTACTGTTTAGACGGAGATAGAGGATCTTACTAAACTTGAATCCAGAAACAGTTTTAGAAATTTTCTTGTATTGTGTTTGACACTGTATTTAATTATCGGGCGATAAAAATACAGTAAATATATTCTTTCGTGGGGTTTTAGCAGATAAAAAATAGAAATTATATTACTTAAGTCAACATTGGTGGTTTGGATATCCACCATTGATTTAATTAACGATGGAGACTTTATCTTGATTTAATCAACGGTGGATATTTGATATTAAAAGTGAATATGATCAATTATAACCGTTAGATGGAAATTAAATCAAGGGTAGAGATTTAGTCTTATAAATGGCTATGACCATTATCAACCCTTGGATGTAGATTTAATCAATGGTGGAGATGAATCATTAATGACCATTGGATTTAGATTAAATCAAGGGTGGAGATTTAGTCTTAAAAAGTGAAAAAGACTATTTATGACCATTGGATGAAGATTTAATCAATGGTGAAGATTTAGTCTTAAAAAGTGACAAATACTAATTATAACCCTTGGATTTAAAGTTTGAAGGAGCAATCTTGACCCTTTATTTTGGAGACACATCTAATGGTTAGAATTTAAAGGAAAAAGATCTAATGGCCTAAATTAAGTCTTCTAAATCAAAAGTCTACCTAAATCCTAACCATTGAATTAATCAATGGCTAGAAATGCTCTAGATGGTGACTAATAAAGATGACAATATTATTGCATGCATAAAGCAAGGAGGGGACGGTTCTTGTAGTATTTTGGAGCTAAAGGTGATTTGATGACCATTATTGCTTGTCATGGTCAATATTACATCATTCTTGACCATTATTACTTTGTTTGCTTCCTTAGGAGAATGCTTGGAGGGGGGGCACGGTTTTGGTGGCTTAATAGCTGAGCCAAGTTTCAAGACATTAATTATATGTTGTCTTGGTCATTATTGATTAGTAACTAATTAAACTAATTTGGTTAATTTAATTACCTAATTAACAAGCTAAGTAAACTAATTTAATTGTTAATTGGTTATAATTTAATTCTTAATTAGATATCCTAATTTTAATTAAAGATTATAATATATGAAATAATATGTTTAATTAATTAGTTATATAGTTAGAATGTTAATTAAGATTGATTAGAAAATTTAACCTAACTAATTACCTAATTAATTAGCATACAATTAGGTGTAAATTGAAAATAATTAATTCCCTAAAACCCCAAAGTGTCCCACGGTTTTGGCAGCAGCTTGGGAGGCTTCTACATGAATCTTGAATCATCCATAATAGCCATGCAGTCAAATTGATGACCTATGCCATGTGCTACTCCATGTGCATCCAATTGGTGATATTTTAAGTCAAGTATATCACTTAATCTCTCCAAGACTCCCACGGCAGCAACCTTCCATAATTCAATCTCACAAATCTCATTTTCTCTCTCACCCAAAAAGCTTTCATCTTTTCTCTAAAAAATTCCAAGAACTAAGCAACCATTTTTCCTTCCATTTTCTCTCCATTGGTTCAGTCTCTACACCCAAATACACCATCACTCACCTATAATTTTCACTCTCATCATTTCCTAAAGCTAAACAATATTCTAAACACTTTTCATTTAGAAAGTTTTCCCAAAATCCCACTCTAAGTGCTTCAAAATCTCACTTTTACCTTACTTCCTTAGAGGTAAACTTTGATTTCTATGGTTTAAATTCATATTTATGATTTTCTAAGCCATGATTGTTCCATGGTTTGTTATTATTGAGCTTTGTTTGTGATTTTACTAATTATTTTAGAATTGTTAGGAACTTCTCAAAATTCTATCATGTACAACCTTGTTCTTCAAGTTAAAGATCAAAAAGCTTATATTTTCCTTCTTGTGAGGAATTCGGTCAACCATCCTAAAACCACCCTTCAAGTTTGTTTAATTTCATCCAACCATAGATCTTGAATCTACATGATATTCTAAGCAACTTTCATGTTGGAGATTTTCTCTAAATCATTCATCTTCATGGACTTTCTTTAATATCAAAGTTATTGGGTTTTTGAGGTGAAGTATAAGAAGACTTCATTTCTTCTCTTCTTTTTCATGATCTAAACCATGTTTGATCCATGGTTCCTCTTAATCAAACTTAGTATACTAATTTCTATATATTTTGTTTTGTATTTGAGAAGCCCTTAGTGGTGAAGGACTTGGAAAATGAAGCAAATCAAGAAGCTTTTGAGGTTCTTCAAGAGGTAAGAGGGAGATCCATCTCACCAACCAAGCATGGTGGTGAGAGATGGTCTTATATTTGATGGATGGTGAATCCATGTGAGGATTCATATGTGGTCATGTAATAATTTATATGTGTTTATGAGCTTTGATTAATTTCCTATGCTTAATATGCTTTGTATGAGTTTATGATTTTGATGGTATGCTTATACTATGCATGATGATAATATGGCATGCTTTTGATATATATATATGATGTGTATGTATGTGTATGCCATTATTTGGTGATGGAAAGAAAATTAATTTTGGTTCCAATGGCCAAGGAAGGACTACGATTTTGATGCCCTTGATTAGGGTTCATATTAAAATTTTTCAAGAACAAAGGAATTAATTTTTGATCCCTAGAAACATGGTGAATATCGGTTAAGACACCTCAAGATAGGTGTTCATAAATGAATATTTTCATGAAAGATGAAAATGGATGTTTAGAAAAACAAGGAAAATAAACAAAGAATTTATTTTTCAAAGAGTACAAGAACATGGTTTTTGAGGAATTTTTATTGATTTATTTTGTGTAAAAAGTTTCTAAGTGTTTTACAAAACATGAGATTTAAATGAAAATAATAATGATGATTTTAAGAATTAGCAAAGAAAGTGAAAAAGAATTTGCAAAGAAAGTGAAAAAGGATTTGCAAAGAAAATAAAAATAAATTTGAACAAATGGGTTTGATTTTATAACCATAAGTCCTTCAGTTTTGAAAATAAAATTTTAATGGTTTTGTTTGTGTAAAACCATATCAATTTAGAAGGAAAAATGTTTTGATAATTTTCAATAGTCATGTCCACATTTTCGAAGGCTTGTAATGCATTGATTTTGATGAAACAAAGTGATTTTCCAAGTGAAAACATAATTAATTTAATACAAGGTATTTGAAAAAGGAATCAGAGCATTTTTATCACTTGAGAAATTAAGTTTTTGTAAACGAAAATATTTTCGAACTTCAATTTATTTTGAAGAAGGTTGTATTTGGAAATGATTTGGGAAAAATGAAGAATATAGTGGTATTATGAAAATCTACTAACGTATAACTTATTTTTGAGTTTTGAAGTACGTTAGAAAATGTTAAGTTTTGAAACATTGATTTATATCAATGGAACAGTGATTTTGTGAATTATATTTTGGAAAAGGAATTCTTGAATTAAGAAATGTGGAAAAAGATTTTCTTGAATAAGGAAAATATGAAAAATAAAATACAAAGTTATATTATTTTGAGAAAAGTTAAAAAGGAATTTTCGAAGGTTAAGAAATATTTTCTGTAATGAAATTGTGATGAAAAATGTTTTACGTATCTTAAAAATATTATTTTTAAGCTATGCAATTTGAAGAATGTGTTGAAATTAAGATTGATTTATTTAAGTCCAAAATAATGTTTGGAATATTGAGGAATATTTTACGTAATTGTAAAATGTTGAAAAATATTTTATGTATCTTAAAAACGATTTGAAATACAGTAAAATATTTCTACGAGATTTGAAAATTGTTAACGTATTTCTACGAGATTTGAAAATTGTTAACGTATTTCTACGCGATTTGAAAAACGTTAAAATATTTCTATGCGATTTGGAAAGCGTTTAAATATTTTACACTATTGAAAATATTATTGAAAAATCACTACGTGATTAAATAATGATAGAATATTTTTACGATATTGTGAAAATGTAAAAGAAGTGTTATGATATTGTGAAATTATAACAAAAATGTTTTTGAATTGTAAAAACGTAACAGAATTGTTACGCGATTGTGAAAATACGGCAAAAGTGTTTTATGACTATAAAAAACATGATAACATGATAATTACTGCCAAAACAGTATATGAACACTGTGTGAGAAAATGACGAGTTTGCCTACGATTGGCTTTTGATATATTTTATATGCATTGGAAAGAGATGCCTATATTTGGTATTTGGGGCACTTTACGTATTGGAAAAATATGCGTTGAAGCATATGATATAAATTGAACAAATGAAATTGAAAAATATGGCCCTTGTGGTTGGACTTACACTAAGATATTAGTGCATTGTATAAAATATATTTTAAAAAATTATGAATTAAACCTGTGATTGATATTCTATCTATGATTTGGTTTTTGGTGCATTATACATGCATTGGAATGGTCCGATGGACTGGATAAGACTAATTACCTAGGAGAAACGTACACCTCTTGAGTGGGTGCGATATGCGTAGTGTAGGTCACTCGTTGACCTTAAGGGCATCGGGGTGCGAGTTGCCTACAGTGGGCAGTGAGTCGCTCTACTATAACCGTGGGTTAGACCGACGCAACACACCGATAATCCTGACCGAGACACTATTCTTAATCAAGATCTGATAAAGACTGTCATGCATATGCTAGATGTGCAAAAATCAAAATGAGAATTATAGCACGTGGTCTGAGGCATGTTGTACCGACAGATCTTTTCGATCATTTCTCCGACCTGAGTTTTAGCTCCATGGAGTAGGAAATCAAGTCTTGTGTACATGCATAATCTGAACATTTATATCTGTGTGATATATTAATTGAGGAATATTAGTTATGACAATTGTTTTGAATACTTGGAAGATGATGATGATGATAATCTTTGAGGGCATTATCATAATTGTGTTTATGATAATTGAATTGATAAATGATTGGATGATGATAGTTGATTAATGTTGATGGCATGATCATAATTGTGGTATGATCTATCTGTATGATATTGCTGTTTGTGTTATCTCTGTGCTACCATGTTAGTATTGGTGTAGATGATCTCACCTCTTTGTTATATTGTTTTGCTTTGTCTATGTTGTTAAAATTATACAGTAGAAGGAATGAGCTGTCTTAGACATAACGGGTGGTAGATACTCAGAGATTGATGGAAACATTGAAAAGTGGCCGTCTCAAGTTCGAAGATGTGCTGAGTAGACAAGGAGTAAAGTTCTGATGCATCAAGTTGATACAAGAGAAGGAACGAGTATGTTAAGATTTAATGTTAGTGTTGTACCGTGCTATTAAGTAGGACCCGTCATGGGGTTTGCTACTATTTAAAAAAAAATAAGTCTATTAATTTTATACTTCTCTTTAAATTGTGATATTAATTGGTGTCAATATTGCATAATGAATAATTGAAATATGATTTTCAATATTACCTAATATCTTCAGTAAATTTACGTTTCAGTAAAGAAGAAATTTTGAAACCCATCTTTTATAACTCAAACTTTGTGCGAACTTATTTTCAGATTATGAGTCGGGAGTCAGAAATGTGATGCCCTAAGGAGGGTGTTACATTTTCTACAAGGTAAGATACATAATTTTTAGACATCTAGAACTCAAGATATAGCTGAAATACAAAAATAATGTCAAACCACAATAATACTAGAAAAGATCAATTAAGCTCACTTTGAGTCCAAACTTTTAAAACATGACCAAGCCCAATCAATTCAGTACATGGAGAGTATAAATGACTAAAAATAAGGGTTTATTAATGTATAAAATATATGATTATCATTCATCATATCTCAATCATCAATAGTTAGAGAGGGAATGTTCATCCTCAACTACTTTGATAAAGAGGGAATCATCCTTCCTCAGTCTTTCATTCATCATATCTCAATCATCAATAGGTATTGAGGGAATGTCTATCCTCAACTACTTTGATAGAGAGGAAATCACCCTTCCTCATACTATCAATCATCTAGGGTAAAGAGGGAATCATCCTTCCTCACACTACCCTTTATCTAAGAAAAGGAATCATCATTCCTTGCACTATCAATCATTTAGGGTAAAGAGGGTCCTTCCTCACACTACCCTTTATCTAAGATAGGGAGAGAATTATCCTTCCTCACTATTAATCATCTAAGGTAAAGAAGGAATCATCCTTCCTCACACTACCCTTTATCTAAGATAGGGAGTGAATCATCCTTCCTCACTATCATTCTCATTCCACATACTTACATTGGTTACCTTATTTCATAACTTAACTTTAATTATGTTTTAACTCTCATTAAACAACATAAAATAGGAATATATTAAGCTTAAGATTATGTTTTCACACTATTCTATAATAAGGAAGATTCTAAGCGCCGAAATCTTGAGTGCCTTATCGCTCATTATTGGGTGTCTCTGCCACTGACCGATTAAGTGGTTTATTTCTAGGCACCTAAGTTGAACGCCCAAAATCAATTCCTCTAAACTGTTAACCCATTCTTATCATATTTACTCCAATCCAATGAGGTTTTCACATAAAAACATGCCTCCAAAGCATATAAAATTCATGTGTATTCTTCTCAACATCATCAAAACCCATTTTTGAAATCACAAATATAAGAGGATGGACAATATGTATTTTTAATATTAAAATTAAACTTTATTATACTTCAATCTAAATAATTTTAATAATTTTATAACTTGTTAATGAATTTCTTTAAGCAAGTTAATTATAAATTATTTTATTTTGCAATGTTAATAAAAAAATATGTTTAAAAAATAATTAAACCAAAGTAGTTAAAGCTAGACTGGATCTCCTATTAAGTCAATATGCGAATGCGCCCACAATTAGAAGAACGGAAGGCAAAATTTTAATAATATAAGGCCATTATGCAAATAAGTACTCAAAGTGTACTGTCATAACCCATCAGCAATATAAATATATATATTTAAGGCTGAGGTGTGAGAATTGAAAAAAGAGAAAAGTTATAATTGAAGGAAGAGAGGAAAGAATGGAGAAATGATAAATGGGTCACACGTGGCTCGAGAAAGAAGATATAAAATTGAAGAGCACAGAAGTATAAAGCGGGGCGGAAGAAAGTGAGCAAAAGAAAAAAAAAAGAAAATGTTTTTTTATATTTAAAATATATATATCATATTTATATCATATATTTATATATGAAAAATATTAAATTAGATTGTATATAATTATAATATTTTTATAGAATATAAAATAAATTTATAAAAAAATTAAAAAATAAAAATATTTTAATTAGACAAATAATGAAGTCAACAAAAAAAAACAACAAGAGTTGCGGGAGAGAGATTTGGATCCTCTCTGGTTGAAAAATAACGAGGAGAGGATCTCAGCCATTAAAATTAAATTTTTATATAATAAAATATTAAAATAAATATAATACAACAATTGTTAAAGATATGATTAAAAATTGGACTCCGCTCTAATTTTTTCACAATTAGAGAGGATCCAAATCCACAGGAGAGAGAGAGAGAAAGAATTGGCACAGCACAGCGTGCGTGCACGTGTGGGGGGGAGACGACGTAATAGGAGGAGAAAATTTTCATCTTTGTGAATTTTTCTTCTCCCTTTATATTTGATATTTTTATTTTAAGTAATTAATTTTATTTTTTAAGATTTTAGATGAAATCAATTTTTATTTTAGATAATTTAATTTTTTTTAAATATATTTTTTGTTCTATAATTTTACAATGTTAATAATTATTAATCTTTAATTGTTATTCAATTTAATTTTTATTGATTGTCTTGTAATTAATTAATAAATTTAAATTGATCTCTTTTAATCATATGCTTAATTATTGTAGTCTTAGATATGTGTTATGTAATAGTATTCACTGCTTTAAGATCTAAGCATTGAATAGTACATGTTATGTTAAATGATTTATGTCATAATTTAAATAGGCTATGTTATTTTAGATGAATTATGTTATTTCAATAATTTTTAGTAGTGATCAAAACTTGTAGCTGTAGACACTCCATAAAACAAAATTAATTCTCATTCAAGTTAAATTCATTTTTGCCTAGTTAATGATAAATTCGAGGTCCTAAAATTATTTTTAATTGCTCTTGTATTTTAATTTGAATCGTTTTATTTAAATTTATTATTTAATTTTAGTTTTATTTTAGCACATAATTTATATTCTCAATTTAATTAAATAAAATAAAATATTTTTCTTCTTTTTCCTTTAAATTAATTTAGGTAGATATTAGATTTTAGTTAATCTTATCATTATCTATTGGTACGACACTTTTATATTTGTCAAATATTACATTAATCTTGTACACTTGCAAATAAGCGATAATTTTATTACTTGAAAATCTCTATCAAGTTTTTGGCGTTGTTGTTAGGGAGTTGATTTTGTGATTGCTTTAATTTAATTTTTAGTCTATATTTTTTTCTTTTTTTCAATTTTATTTATTTTATTTTATTTTAATTTGTTTGTTTGGTCTTAGTGTTCTTATTTTTATTTTTATTATTTTCAGTTTTTGTTGTCAAGGTTGGAGGATGCCAAATCTACTTGAACTTGTGACCTCAAGTGCTTTTATTCCAACTCTTACTCTTATTAGTTTGATATTCTATCTGGGTTATGTTTGGTAGGCATTCATTATCATTAGATTTAAAAGAGTACGACCTAGAGATAAAGCATATACTTAGAGCACTTAGAGAACAAACCCAAACTGCACTCATTGATACTAATTTAAATTTAGCAAATAATAACTGAGTGTAACACCCTCCTCAAGGCGTCACATTTCATGTTACTTAATTACCAAATTACTCCTTCATTATAAATCGTGCTTGTAATATAAATACGAATTGTAAAATTTCTTAATAATAATAAGATAAACTTAGCAAAAAATAAAAATATAACAACATTGTCACAAATAATTTACATCATATAAACATACACAAGTCTTTAGTACTATCATATTTTAATATTTACAAACAAGACTCTCAAAATATTTAAAACATTATTTAAACTAACATACTGCCCAAGTCCTACTAGACAGTAGAACCCTCAGACGGCTCCTCCTCAAATTCCTCAGCATATAGGAATCCAGCTTGACGTGAAGTCCTACGGACAGGTGTTAGAGCAGACGACACAATACTGACCTCGCTAAGGATACGATAGTAAGTCCCCCAGTATTGCTTAATAGATATTGGAAACTCTAGTTGTACATAAATATTAACACTAAAGTAATGATGTCCAAGTTGTTGTCTACTCAATCTAATATTTAGGTCACCCAAGTAGTAAATAGGCTCTTTATCCAAATCAACGTTCCATGCCTCTGATCCTTCAAGAAACGTCAATCTCATATATCCAAGGAAACACGACATCTCCATCTCTTTAAAACTCAACGTCCTCAACAGGGATCTGCTCTTCCTCAACTTCTCGCTCAACTTCTTGCTCAACGGCTTTTAAATTATAAATACAATATAGAATAGACATACAAAGAGGTGAGATCACCTACGCCATTACCAGTATGGTAGCAATGAAGATAAACACATACAATATCTCATACAGCTATCATACCATAATTATAGTTATGCCATTAATATCATTTATCATAATAACACATGTAATAAACAATAATTACAATCATGCCATTACTAATAACCAAATATTCAAGAATTCAATTATCATAAATCATAATTACGATAATGCCCTCAATAACTATATGTATGCACACAGACTCAATTTCCTACTCCATGGAGCTAAAACTCAGGTCGGAGAGAGTGATCGAAAAGATTTGTCGGTACCAACATACCTCAGACCACGTGCTCAACTTGCACATCTAGCATATACACGACTGTCTTTATTAGATCTTGATTAAGAATAGTGTCTCGGTTAGGATAATTGGTGTGTTGCGTCGGTCTAACCTATGGTACAGAAGAGCTACCAACTGCTCATTGTAGGCAACCTGCACCCCAATGCCCCCAAGGTCAACGAGTGACTTACACTGCGCATATCGCACCCACTCAAGAGGTGTAGTCTCTCCTAGGCAATTAGCCTCATACAGTCCATCGGACCTTTCCAATGTATGTACTATGCACCAATCACAGTTCCAATTTATTATCTCATATTCGGGGTCCACTCAACAACCCAACAATATTACTACTATATTTTCATCGTGTAGTCATATTTTCACATTTTCTCAATCGCGCAACAATTCTGTCGCATTTTCAAATCACGTAGCGATTTTTTAACGTTTCTCAATCGCGTAAAATATTTTTCATACGTTTTAAATCAAAAATACTATTTTTCTCATTTAATACCAAAATTTGACTTTATCTTCCATAATTACACAATAGTCCTTCAAAAACATGATATTTACATTATAGTCCTCATTTAAATAATATTTTCACAATAATCCCTCATAAATTTTATATTTACGAAATAGTCCCTCTTTTATAAAGTATTTGTAATATGACCCCTCGTTTATAAAATATTTACAATATGACCCCTCTTTATAAAATATTTGCAACATAGTCCTTCTTAAAATTTTAATTACAATATAGTCCCTCTTTTATAAAAATTTGCAGTATAAACCCTCTAAAAATTGGTACTTGTACTGTTTCCCAGAAAATGACATTTCTTTCTTTTACTTCACATATTTCAGCTCAAATTTTACCAACGCGCTTCAAAACCCGTAGGGTGAGCTATACGTTAGTAAACTTCAAGTATTGACCTCCATTTCATTTCATAACTCATTTATTTAACTATATCAAATTGTTTTCCCAAAATCATTTTACTTTACTATACTCAAACTTTTCTAAATTCATTTCCTTTTCATTTAAATCCTTAATTCTCATTTGAATCCATCATTTTCAGGACTTTGGTCCTCTTAACCCTAATATGGTCGTGAGCCTCAAGCTCTTTGGAGCTCTCATAAATTCACATCTTACTTTACTCATACATTTTCATGCTTACACAATCATACATACAAGCATATATCAAAGCAATAATTATAATATCACACATACAATTATAAAAACAAAGCATAAATACCACAAACAAAAATCAAAGAAGCATTAAACAATAGGTGAATAAATCCTTATGGGTTTTTCACCACACACAATCATCTTCTCACCATCAAAACATGGTTGGTGAGGTTAAATCTCCCTCTTACCTCTTGAAGACAAGAATCCACAAGCTCCTTCTCCTCTTTGATTTTTGTGTGAACCAAAACAAAGCCCTAACAATTCTTAAATAATTAGCAAAATCACAAACAAAACTTAATAATGATAAACCATGGAACAAACATGGTTTAGAAAATCACAAACTAAATTTTAAACCATAAAAACCAAAGTTTACCTTTAGGGAAGTAAACTAAACTTGGATTTTGAAGCACTAGGAGTGAGATTTTCACAAAACTTCCTAAATGAAAAGTGTTTAGTAGGTGGTTTAGGTTTAGGAAATGTTGAGAACAAAAATTATAGAAGATGGATAGTGGTATTGGGTGTTGGGGCCGAAATCTAGAGAGAAAATGGAAAGGAAAAATAGTTGGTGTTCTTGGAAAATTTGAGAGAAAATGATGCAAGCTTTTTGGTGAGAGAAAAAATGAATAATGAGAGTGATATTGAAAGTGTGCAGCCGTGAGATGTGTAGGGAAATATTAGGAGATTTACTTGAACCAAAATATCCTATTCTTGTGTTCACATTGAGAGCACATGGCTTGGTCACCATGTGGTCATCAATTTGTCACATAGAGGAACCTAGAACATAATAGAACTTGATGGATAGTTGCCTCTTGGCTGTGGAACACAAGAGCATTTAGGGGCTTAATTTGACTTCAATTAAAGCCTAATTGTATGCTAATTAACTAGCTAATTAATTAGGTTAAGTTTCCTAATTACACTTAATTAACATTCTAATTACATAACTAATCAATTAAATATATAATTGCATATATCATAGCCTCTAAATAAAATTAGGATATCTAATTAGTAATTAGATTATAACTAATTAATAACTAGGTTAGTTTACTTAGTTTCTTAATTAGGCCTTAGTTTCTTAATTAGGCCATTAAGATGACTAAATTAGGTTTAATTAGTTACTAAGTAAAAGTTAAGCCACTATTATTGACTCAATCCTAGCCATTGAATTTAACTTTGTTTCCCATCCATTGATCTAATCTAAGGTGGGTATCACTTAGTGATTTTATTAGGATTCATTTCACACCATTGATCTGATCAACGGTTATGATCGAAAACATCTTAATCAAGCTTTTCATCTGATGGTCCACAATAAAGTCCATGCCCCTTTATTTGACCACTTCCTATTGGATAGAAAAGTCCAGCCACCTATTTTGATTGATTCCTATTGGTTCGTTTTGATTTAGGTTACATAAAATATTCTAAGCACATTTTCTGTCAATTAAACTATACTGGGTCAAATAAATTATAGCAGAAGCTGCTATAAATAAAATAGCAGATATTTATTCGTGAAATATTTTTATTTCACAGATAAATTCTAAAAATTAAAAGATTCTTTTCTGTGTCACTCAGATTTGGGTTTAGTAAGATCCCTCATCTTCGAATAAATCAGATAAGAATTTCCCCGGCCCGAAAATTATTATTTTCTTGACCAGGAGCAAATCACACAAAACAATCAAAAATGATCTTGGAATAGTCAAATTATTTTTATAACATACAAAAAATGCAAAACAGTGTAATTCTACTATTACTGTTAATATAGTCAGAATTCAGGGTGTTACAACTCTCCTCCTCTAAAAAGAAGTTTCGTCCTCGAAACTTGACATACACTTAAAACAAAAACGGATACTACTCTCTTATCTTCTCTTCCAACTCCCATGTGGTTTCACCACTTACATAATTCCAAACTACTTTAACCAATGCAATCTCCTTTCCTCGAAGTTGTTTCGTCATTCGATCTTCAATCTTGACTGGAAACATCTCATGGGTTAAATTCTCCTTCAGTTGCACAGTGTGTAGCTCGATAACATGAGTCGGATCAGAAATATATTTCCGTAGTTGTGATACGTGAAATACATTATGAACATTCGACAGGAATGATGGTAGTGCAATTTGATAAGCTACCGGACCTACCCGACGGAGTATCTGATACGGTCCAATAAACTTCAGAGTGAGTTTCCTCGACTTGATCACTTGTCCAACTCCAGTCATAGGTGTCACACGTAGAAACACATGATCACCTTCTTCAAATTCAAGCGGTCTTCGTCTTTTATCAGCATAACTCTTTTGTCGCATCTGAGTTGTCCTCATCTTGTCTTGGATCATCTTCACTTTCTCAATAGTCTGCTGCACAAATTCGGGTCCTACCACAGTACTTTCACCATCATGGTACCAACACAACGGCGTTCTACATCTTCTCCCATATAATGCCTCGTAGGGTGCCATCCCTATGCTCGAATGGAAACTATTGTTGTATGTGAATTCTATCAATGGTAAAAATTCATCCCAACAACCCGTTTGCTCTAGAACACAAGCTCTCAACAAGTCTTCTAATGACTGAATCGTCCTTTCTAACTGACCATCTGTTTATGGATGGTAAGCAGAACTCAAACGTAGCTTTGTTCCCATAGTTTCTTGCAAACTATTCTAGAATCTTGATGTAAATCGCGGATCTCGATCAGAAATAATACTGGATGGTACACCATGAAGTCTAACAATTTCATTGATGTACACTTGAGCCAACTTTTCCATTGAGTACTTAATATTAATCGGTAAAAAGTGTGCCGACTTTGTAAGCTGATCAATAATTACCCATATAGAATCTTGACCCTTCCGAGTTTTTGGTAGTCCCGTGACGAAATCCATTGCTATGTCATCCCATTTCCATTCAGGAATAGGCAAAGGTTACAACATTCCCGATGGTCTTTGATGTTCCACTTTAGCCTTTTGACAGACTAAATAAGGTGATACATATTCAGTGACATCCCTCTTCATTCTTTGCCACCAATACAGTTGTTTCAAATCTTGATACATTTTCGTGGCTCCTGGATGCAGACTCAACTTACTTCTATGAGCTTCATCCAAAATCAACTTTCTCAGTTCTGGATCGTTTGGTACACAAACTCTCCCATTGAATTTCAGAATTCCATCTACACCTTCGCTGAATTCCAATTCTGCTCCTTGACTTCTTGTTTCTTTTGCTTCTTGCAAATACTGATCACTGTTTTGTCCTTCTTGTATTCTATCCATCAAATCATTTGTAATAGTGATCATGTTCAAACACATCTTCCCCGATGTCAACTTCACAGATAATCGCATATCCCAAAATTCTTCTATCAGTTCTTTCTCCTTAATCATCATAACAGAAGCATTAAGTGTCTTCCTACTTAAAGCATCCGCTACGACATTCGCCTTCCCGGGATGATACTGTAACTAAAAGTCATAGTCCTTCAGAAACTCTAGCCAACGCCTTTGTCTCATGTTCAACTCTTTCTGGTCAAACAGTACTTCAAACTTTTATGGTCACTAAAAACAGTGAACGTTGCCCCATAGAGAAAATGTCTCCACACCTTCAATGCAAACACTACTGCTGCCAACTCCAAATCGTGAGTCGGATAATTCCTCTCATGAACTTTCAACTGTCTCGACGCGTATGCCATAACCTTACAGCTCTGCATAAGTACACAACCTAACCCTTGATACAAAGCATCACAATACACTTCGAAAGATTCGTTCGGATCAGGTAGAATCAAAACTGGTGAAGTAGTCAGTCATCTTTTCAACTCCTGAAAACTTTCCTCGCATACTTCAGTCTATACAAACGGTTGATTCTTTCGTGTAAGTTAGGTAAGAGGTCCTGCAATCTTCGAAAACCCCTCAATAAATCGTCGATAGTAACCAGCCAATCCGATGAAACTATGGATTTTTGATACAGTCTTCGGTCTTTCCCACTCGACAACTGTCTCTACTTTCGAAGCATCAACCTCAATTCCATCTGCCGATATGATGTGTCCCAAAAATTGAACTTTGCTTAACCAAAATTCACATTTGGACAACTTGGCATATAACTTATTCTCCTTCAGAATCTGGAGAACCACTCTGAGATGTTCAGCATGTTCCTCCTGACTTTGAGAATAAATCAAAATGTCATCAATAAAGACAACAATAAACTTAGCCAAGTATGAATGGAAAATCCAGTTCATAAAGTCCATGAATATCGCAGGTGCATTAGTCACACCAAACGGCATTACTTGATACTCGTAATGTCCATATCGTGTCCGAAACGTAGTTTTAGGAATGTCCTCCACCTTCACACGTATCTGGTGATAACTAGAACGTAATTCAATCTTAGAAAATATTGCGGCTCCTCACAATTGGTCCATCAGATCATCGATCCTTGGAAGTGGATATTTGTTCTTGATCATAATTTTGTTCAATTGTCGGTAATATACACATAGACGAGAAGTCTCATCCTTCTTCTTTACCAGCAATACCGGAGCTCCCCATGGTGATACACTTGGTCTTACAAATTGCTTCTCCAACAAATCTTTCAATTGTTTCTTAAGCTCTGCCAACTCTACTGGCGACATCCTGTAAGGCGCCATAGATATAGGTCCAGCTCCAAGCACCAAATCAATAAAAAAATCAATTTCCCTTTCCAGTGGTATTCCAGGTATATCTTTAGGAAATACCTCAAGAAATTCATTCACAACGAAAATATCCTTCAGAACGTCTTCACATTGAACCTTCATAGAAGACATCAACATGTATCCCTGATCTCCTTCCTTCAAACAAGCTTCCACTTGAGTAGCTGTTAGGAATCTAGAATCCTTAACCTCAAGAAAGACTAACATCTTACTCAAACAATCTATCAGGATATGGAAGATAACTAATCCATTCCTAAGATTACATTAATCTTGGAAAGAGGCAAACAGATTAAATCCACATGAAAGATTCTATCGCTGACACATACAGGGCAATTCAAACATACTTTTGTAGTTATCACAGGCTTATCAGTAGGAGTACTAACACTCAAATCATACGGCAATGTAGTCACAGTTAATCCCAAACGCTCCACACAATCACATGCAATAAAAGAATGTGTTGCTCTCGAATCATATAATACTGTTAAAGGATTACCTTCAATAGCACACTCCTCCATAATCAAGTCCTCGAATTTAGCGGCTTCTTCCCCGCTCATTGTATGTACACGACCACCTGCCTGTGGCCTTGCAATACGAACACTGCCCACTGATGGCTCTGCCTTCTACTGATCACACTCTTTAGAGAAATGCCCAGGCTTCCCACATCGATAACAAATCACCCCCTTATGCTGACAGTCCTTGGTGAGATGTCCTTTCCCACACTTAAAACATTTAAGTGCAGAAGTGCCAGTTGAAACCGCCCTACTGCCACTAGAACTTCCTCCAAACGATTATTGTCGATTCTGACCCCCCGCTGGTCTGGTGTATGGTTTCTGTTGGTAACGGTTGCCACCGCTACTCTTTCCTCTTTGGAATCTTGTAGGTCCAAAGTTCTTATTCTGCGCTTCATGGAGATGATCAATTTCTTCCACATTTCAGCACTTGTCCAATAATACCGGAAACTGATCAATATCCACAGTTGCTAAAGCTTGCTTGATGTCAAGCCTCAACCCCTCTTCGAATTTCCTGCACTTCCACTCCTCATCTGGGTGCATTTGGAAATACCTCGAAAACTTAGACAAGCTTTCGAACCTTGCTGCATACTCACTTACGGTCATCGCTCCTTGTCTCAAACTAAGGAATTCTATCTCTTTAGCATATCGAACACTCGCTGGAAAATACTTTCCTAGAAATCTCTGTTTAAAGAGCTGCCATGTCACAACTCTCCCTTCAGCTTGAATTAATCTCTGGGCTTCTGCCCACCAAGCCTCTCCATCATCGACTAACACAAAGGTTGCGAAAGTAAGCTTCCACTCATCAGTACAACCCATACTGTCAAATGTCTTCTCCAGTTCTTTGATCCACAGATCAACTTTCTCTGGATCAAACTCTCCATGAAACTTCGGTGGATTGTTCCTCTGAAATTCTGACAAGCTGTGAGCATCATCAATTGCTCTTTGGTTTTGCTGTGCAACAACCTCAGCCATTCATTGCATTGCTGCTACAGCTACAGCCATATTCTGATTGTCGTTGCCACCATTTCCAGCTCCTGCCCTCGCATTCATGCGTCCTCTTCCTCGTCCAGCCATTTCATTATCTCAAATAGACTGAACAACACAAAGAAAAGTTGAAGTTAATCTTCCCAATAATATTGTTTTCTTTTAGAAAACAAATACAGAGAATCACACAACTTAAACAAGACAGACCTAACCACAAACCCAAAAAACTCTAACTTGAGCTCTGATACCAACTAATGTAACACCCTCCTCAGGGCATCACATTTCATGTTACTTAATTACCAAATTACCCCTTCATTAGAAATCGTGCTTGTAATATAAATACGAGTTGTAAAATTTCTTAATAATAATAAGATAAACTTAGTGGAAAATAAAAAAATAACAACATTGTCACAAATAATTTACATCATATAAACATACACAAGTCTTCAGTACTATCATATTTTAATATTTACAAACTAGACTCTGAAAATATTTAAAACATTATTTAAACTAACATACTGCCCAAGTCCTACTAGACAGTAGAACCCTCAGACGGCTCATCCTCAGATTCCTCAGCATATAGGAATCCAGCTTGACGTGAAGTCCTTTGGACAGGTGTTCGAGCAGACGACACAATACTGACCTCGCTAGGGGTACAATAGTAAGTCCCCCAGTATTGCCTAATAGATATTGGAAACTCTAGTTGTACATAAATATTAACACTAAAGTAATGATGTCCAAGTTGTTGTCTACTCAATCTAATATTTAGGTCGCCCAAGTAGTAAATACGCTCTCTATCCAAATCAACGTTCCATGCCTCTGATCCTCCAAGAAACGTCAATCTCATATATCGAAGGAAACACGGCATCTCCATCTCTTCAAAACTCAGCGTCCTCAGCAGGGATCTGCTCTTCCTCAACTTCTCACTCAACTTCTTGCTCAACGTCTTTTAAATTATAAATACAATATAGAATAGACATACAAAGAGGTGAGATCACCTACGCCATTACCAGTATGGTAGCAATGAAGATAAACACATACAATATCTCATACAGCTATCATACCATAATTACAGTTATGCCATTAATATCATTTATCATAATAATCCATGTAATAAACAACAATTACAATCATGTCATTACCAATAACCAAATATTCAAGAATTCAATTATCATAAATCATAATTACGATAATGCCCTTAATAAATATATGTATGCACACAGACTCAATTTTCTATTCCATGGAGCTAAAACTCAAGTTGGAGAGAGTGATCGAAAAGATTTGTCGGTACCAACATGCCTCAGACCACGTGCTCAATCTTGCACATCTAGCATATACACAATTGTCTTTTATCAGATCTTGATTAAGAATAGTGTCTCGGTTAGGATCATTGGTGTGTTGAGTTGGTCTAACCTACGGTGCAGAAAGGCTACCAACTGCCCATTGTAGGCAAACCACACCCCAATGCTCCCAAGGTCAACGAGTGACTTACACTACGCATATCGCACCCACTCAAGAGGTGTAGTCTCTCCTAGGCAATTAGCCTCACACAGTCCATCGGACCTTTCCAATGCATGTAATATGCACCAATCATAGTTCCAATTGATTATCTCATATTCGGGGTCCACTCAACAACACAACAGTATTATTACTGTATTTTCATTGCGTAGTCATATTTTTGCATTTTCTTAATCACGCAACAATTCTGTCGCATTTTCAAACCACATAGCGATTTTTCAACGTTTCTCAATCGCGTAAAATATTTTTCATACGTTTTAAATCAAAAATACTTTTTTTCTCATTTAATACCAAAATTTGACTTTATTTTTCATAATTGCACAATAGTCCTTCAAAAATATGATATTTACATTATAGTCCTCATTTAAATAATATTTTCACAATAATCCCTCATAAATTTTATATTTATGAAATAGTCCCTCTTTTATAAAATATTTATAATATGACCCCTCATTTATAAAATATTTACAATATGACCCCTCTTTATAAAATATTTACAATATAGTCCCTCTTAAAATTTTAATTACAATATAGTCCATCTTTTTATAGAAATTTGCAGTATAACTCCTCTAAAAATCGGTACTTGTACTGTTTCCCAGAAAATGACATTTCTTTCTTTTACTTCACATATTACAGCTCAAATTTTACCAACGCGCTTCAAAACCCATAGGGTAAGCTATACGTTAGTAAACTTCAAGTATTGACCTCCATTTCATTTCATAACTCATGTATTTAACTATATCAAATTGTTTTTCCAAAATCATTTTACTTTACTATACTCAAACTTTTCCAAATTCATTTCCTTTTCATTTAAATCCTTAATTCTCATTTGAACCCATCATTTTCAGGACTTTGGTCCTCTTAACCCTAATATGGCCGTGAGCCTCAAGCTCTTTGGAACTCTCATAAATTCGTTTCATCATGTTATTCACATCTTACTTTACTCATACATTTTCATGCTTACACAATCATACATATAAGCATATATCAAAGTAATAATCATAATATCACACATGTAATTATAAAAACAAAGCATAAACACCACAAACAAAAATCAAAGAAGCATTAAACAATAGGTGAATAAACCCTTATGGGTTTTTCACTACACACAATCATCTTCTCACCACCAAAACATGGTTGGTGAGGTTAAATCTCCCTTTTACCTCTTGAAGACAAGAATCCACAAGCTCCTTCTCCTCTTTGATTTTCGTGTTAACCAAACCAAAGCCCTAACAAGTCTTAAATAATTAGCAAAATCACAAACAAAGCTTAATAATGATAAACCATGGAACAAACATGGTTCAGAAAATCACAAACTAAATTTTAAATCATAAAAACCAAAGTTTACCTTTAGGGAAGTAAACCAAACTTGGATTTTGAAGCACTAAGAGTGAGATTTTCACAAAACTTCCTAAATGAAAAGTGTTTAGGAGGTGGTTTAGGTTTAGGAAATGTTGAGAACAAAAATTATAGAAGATGGACAGTGGTATTGGGTGTTGGGGCCGAAATCTAGAGAGAAAATGGAAAGGAAAAATAGTTGGTATTCTTGGGAAATTTGAGAGAAAATGATGCAAGCTTTTTGGTGAGAGAAAAAGTGAATAATGAGAGTGATATTGAAAGTGTGCAGCCATGAGATGTGTAGGGAAATATTAGGAGATTTACTTGAACCAAAATATCATATTCTTGTGTTCACATTGAGAGCACATGGCTTGGTCACCATGTGGTCATCAATTTCACATAGAGGAACCTAGAACGTAATAGAACTTGATGGAAAGTGGCCTCTTGGCCGTGGAACACAAGAGCATTTAGGGGCTTAATTTGACTTCAATTAAAGCCTAATTGCATGCTAATTAACTAGCTAACTAATTTGGTTAAGTTTCCTAATTACACTTAATTAATATTCTAATTACATAACTAATTAATTAAATATATAATTGCATATATCATAGCCTCTAAATAAAATTAGGATATCTAATTAGTAATTAGATTATAACTAATTAATAACTAGGTTAGTTTACTTAGTTTTTTAATTAGGCCATTAAGATGACTAAATTAGGTTTAATTAGTTACTAAGTAAAAGTCAAGCCACTATTATTGACTCAATCCAAGCCATTGAATTTAACTTTGTTTCCCATCCATTGATCTAATCTAAGGTAGATATCACTTAGTGATTTTATCAGGAATCATTTCACACCATTGATCTGATCAACGGTTATGATCGAAAACATCTTAATCAAGCTTTTCATCCGATGGTCCACAATAAAGTCCATGCCCCTTTATTTGACCACTTCCTATTGGATAGAAAAGTCCAGCCACCTATTTTGACTGATTCCTATTGGTTCGTTTTGATTTAGGTTATAGAAAATATTCTAAACACATTTTCTGTCAATTAAACTATACCGGGTTAAATAAATTATAGCAGAAGTTGCTTTAAATAAAATAGTAGATATTTATTCGTGAAATATTTTTATTTCACAGATAAATTCTAAAAATTAAAAGATTCTTTTCTGTGTTACTCAGATTTGAGTTTAGTAAGATCTCCCGTCTCCGAATAAATCAGATAAGAATTTCTCCGGCCCGAAAATTATTATTTTTCTGACTAGGAGCAAATCACACAAAACGATCAAAAATGATCTCAGAACAGTCAAATTATTTTTATAACATACAGAAAGTGCAAAATAGTGTAATTCTATTATTACTGTTAACATAGTCAGAATTCAGGGTGTTACACCGAGCACTGAGTGAATATTTTACTCCAAATGCATATGATTCTCTTGCTTATGCCTGTTTGTTTGAGATTGGGGTTAACCACTTTGAAATAAAACCTAGTGTAATTCAAATGTTACCAACATTTTATGGGCTTGAATATGAAAATTCTTATAAACACCTAAATGCTTTCTTAGAAGTATGTTCCACTTTCAAAATCCCTAATGTTACTAATGATACAATTCGTCTCTGTCTTTTTTCTTTTTCTTTAAAGGATAAGGCTAAAGATTGGTTTTCTACATGTGATAACATTGCCACTTGGGATAGATTATCAGGAGAATTTTTAAAGAAATATTTCTCAATTAGAAAACTTACTGCAATGAGACGTGTCATCACTACTTTTTCTCAAGTTAATAATGAATAATTTCATAAGAGTTGAGAAAGATATAAGGATCTTTTGCGCTGTTGTCCACACCATGAAGTTCTTAAATGACAACAAGTGCAAAGCTTTTATTCTAGATTAAATGAACGCAACTAGCAGATGGTTAACACATCGTGTGGGGGTACTTTCTTGAACAAAACCTAAGATGAGGCATGAGAATTATTTGAGCACTTAAGTAAGAATTCACAATTGCATGTCTCGTCCTCACAGCCAAATATATCAAGGCAATTAGGGAATAAAGAGGGAATTTATGAGATTTCACACACATATGATCTAGCAATTAAGGTGGAATCTTTATCTAAGAAAATGAACCAAGTGGATGCATTATCTAAGAAGATGGATCAATTGTTATCTTTGAGTAAAAAATATGCTAATTCTTCTAATGTGCATAATGTGTGTACCGTTTGTTCTAACCCTTCTTATACTTCATATGATTGTCCTATTGCCTCACAATTTTCTACATTTTCATTAGAGCAGACTAATGCAGCCTAAGAATTTCCTTTACAAAATAACCCATATTCTAACACTTACAATCCTGGTTAGAGGAATCATCCTAACTTATCTTGAAAACAATAAGGTGTTGAAGTACAATAAGGATAACGACCTAATCAAGCAGGTCAAATTGGTATAACATCACCCCCTGGCTTTCAAGCACAATGGTATGTATCTAACCCATCTCAAACATCAAGCAGTATTTCCAACTTGGAGGACAAAATAGATAAGGTATTATCTTGTGTGACAAACTTGGACTTTAGGAAGCAATTCATGGAATCTAAGATGTCATTTTTAGACTCTGACACTCAATCTATAACAAAACTAGAGACTCAAATTGGACAACTAACCATTGTTATAGGAAATAGAGAGAATGGTAAACTTCCAAGCTATCCCATAGAGAACCGAAAGGTCAAACCCATGAGCAAATTATGGCTATAATGATTCTTAGGAATGAGAAAAAGGTGGAGAATAGGGTGAATGAGGAGAGAATGCATGGTGATAGGGATAAGGATAATCATAAAGAAATTATAGAAGAAACCAAATCCCCTTCCTCTAATGTGACTAATTCTTCGACTTCGATTTCATATGAGTCAAAGGTTCCTTACCCTCAAGCCTTAGAAGCACCTTCACATTTTAAGAAAGATAAGAAGAGGGAGGATATTCTTGAGACCTTTAAAAAAGTAAAGATCAATCTTCCTATTTTGGATGCTATTTAACATATTCCTGCTTATGCCAAGTTCCTTAAGGACATGTGCACATTTAAAAGAAAATGTAAAGCACATATGTCTAAGAAGGTTCGCTTTAGTGAACAGGTAAGCTCAATTTTTCATTTTAACACACCACCTAAGTTGAAAGATCTTAGTGTTCCTACTATTTCTTGCTATATTGGTGATCATAAGATTGATAAAGCACTCTTGGATCTAGGTTCTAGTGTTAATCTGATGTCATATTCTGTTTATGAAGAGTTAGGCTTAGGTGAGTTGCAGCCATTAAATTGTTCTCTGCAATTAGCTGATAGGTCAGTTAGGATCCCTAAAGGAAGAGTTAATGGTGTTTTAGTAAAAATTAAAAATAAGAGATTCTTTCCTGTTGATTTCATAGTGCCTGATATGGAACCCTCTCACCCATCAAAAAAAGAAATTCCTATCATTTTGGGAAGACCTTTCTTAGTCACTATTGATGCTAACATTAGTTGTAGGTCTGAGGTAATGGATGTTGCAGTTATGAACATGAGAATTAAACTTAATATCTTCAAGCCTACTAGCCAACTTGTTGTAGAAGATGAATCTGAGTGTGCTTTTATAAATGTGATTGATGAGAGAGTTAAAGAGACTATGCTGCCTATTTTGTCTAAAAAACCTTTAGAGAGTATACCTTCACATAGTGAGTTGGAGGCTTTTAACTTGAGAAGTGATGTAGTTGGGGTTAATGAAATATTTGGTTGTTATCCATCTCTTGAAGCTATCCTATAGGTAGTGAGGTATAAGCATTTATCTCATTGAGTTGATTTAGATTTTATAGCTCTAGTTGTAGGTAGAATTTTTTTTTTACTCTTTAGATAATTTTATTTTATTGTTTGAGTCAGCTTAAGTGCCACCCAGAGTTCGGAACTTTTGTATAAGGATGTAAATAGTGTCGATAATTTTTTTTTTTTAAAGTTTTAGATTGTTTTGGTTTTTACTTCTTTATTTATCTCATTTTATTTGTTTTTGTTATTTTTATTGTTAGTTTTCAAATGCTACTAATTTGTTTTGGAAAGGATATTATGATTTTTTAGATTTTATTGCAGAGTTGACTCTTGTACTTCTCTTTGCCAGACATTGTATTACTTTTCATCAAATTTTGTTGCTATTTTCTTCAACCTATTTATTTCTTTGTCCTTTCACATTGAGGACAATGTGTGATTTAGGTGTGGGAGCATGAAAAAAAACCGAAAACAAATTTTTTGAGAAAATTGACTGATTTTTTTTAGAGATTTGATGGTCTAGTTGTGCATAATTATCTTGTTTATATATAAATTAAAGTTCATGCACCCTATATGCATTTAAGGGTAATTTTTTGTCTTAATAGGTTGGTAGGCAAAACTTATGTGGTCATATTCTAATTCATCTTGAACTATAGACATGAGATGGATTCTCATGTATTTTGGCAACTTGAGCTGTGCGTAGATAAAAGTCTTTTTCTCTATCAATTACTTGGTGGATTGCCTAAAAAAAAATTGTCTCTTTCTTGCAAGTAAAAAAAAATTGAAATTAGAATGTGTTGAGTACTTTTAAGGCTCTAAGTATCAATGTTCAGGTTTTTCTTTAATTTCTATATATTATGCCTACACCTGGATATGTACTTGTGGTGCTTCTATGCCATTACGTGACTTAAGTTAGTAGATTTGAGGGGTGCCTTATCACCCAATGCCTTGGGCCAACTGGAACAGGAGTCATTGATTGAATACTCGCTACATGAGTCACCTATGGGATAGAATATTAAGAGTCAAGTGTTTTTAAAATGAAAAAAAGAAGAAGAAGAAAATTGAAAGTGCTATGTTGTGAAGGAGGTTGGTTATAACTTAATGGTATGAAATTGAGTTAATAGATGAATAAAATTGATTCTTAGTGCTACTTTTGTTGTCATTAGAAGTGTGATGAAGTCTTATGCCTTTGTTTCTGTTGATGTGAAGATTGTGTTTAAATTACTTAAGTTTTGATTCTTAGCCCATGAGACTAAAGTTACCTGAAAATGAGTAATGATGTTGATCTTAAATTCAGAATTAAAATGATTCAGGATAAATTTGTGCACAAGATTCATTTTTTTCTCTTTAATGCATTAGTACTTAGGTATAATTTCTTTACTCAAGGACTAACAAAATTTTAGTGTGAGAGTGTTGATAATAGCCTAATAATATATATTTTTTAATATTAAAATTAGGTTTTATTATATTTTAATGTAATTAATTTTGATAATTTTATGATTTATTAATTAATTTCTTTAAACAATTTAATTATTAAATTTTTTTATTTTATGATACTAATTAAAAAAATATATTTAAAATATAATTAAATCAAAGTAAATAAAGTCAGAACAAATCTCATATTAAGTCAATATGCTAGTCAGCCCCTCAATTAGAAGAATGGAAACAAAATTTTAATAATATAAGCCCATTATGCAAATTAGTACTCAAAGTGTACTATCATAGCCCATTAATGGAAGAAGCAACAATATAAATATATATATTTAAGGTTGAGGCGTGGGAATTGAAAAAAGGGTAGAAAAGTTATAATTTAAGGAACAGACGTGCAGCAGGAGGAGAGAATGGAGAATTGATAAAAGGTCGCACGCGGGGCGAGAAAGAAGATATAAAATTGAAGAGCACAGAAGTATAAGGAGGGGGGGGGGGGGGGGGGAAAGAGAGTGAAAGAAAAAACAGAGAGTGAAAGAATTGGCGTAGCACAGCGTGCGGGTGGAGGGAGATGACGTATCTGATTTATCTTCTCTTTTTTGTTTGATATTTTTATTATATGTAACTAATTTTATTTTTTAAAATTAAGATAAAATCTTAATTTTTATTTTAAATAATTTAACTTTATTTAAATTTTTTTTATTCTGTAATTACATAAAGTTAATGATTATTAATTTTTAATTATTATTTAATTTGATTTTTATTAATTATCTTGTAATTAATTAATAAATTTAAATTAATATTTTCTAATCACATACTTATTTCTTGTAGTCTTATGTATGAGTTGTGCAATAGTATTCATTACTTTGAGATATAAGAATTAAATAGTTTATGTTATGTTAAATGATTTATGTCATAATTTAAATAGGTCATGTTATTTTAGATGAATTATGTCATTAATTAGATTTTAATAATCTTTAGTAATGATAAAAACTTGTAACCGTAGACATTTCATAAAACAAGATTAATTTTCATTTAAGTTAAATTCATCTTTGTATAGTTAATAGTGGATTTGAGGTCCTAGAATTATTATTTAATTACTCTTACATTTTAATTTGAATCGCTTTTTTTAGATTTATTATTTAATTTTAATTTTATTTTAACATGTAATTTATATTCCCAATTTAATTAAATAAAATAAAATTCTATTTTCTTTTTTCTTTAAATTAATTTAGGTAAATATTATATTTTAGTTAATCTTATCACTCTCTAGTAGAGTCGACACCCTTATATTTGTCAAATATTACATTGATCTTGTACACTTACAAGGAAGGGGTAATTTTATTACTTAAAAATCTCTATAAAAATGCATTACTATGCAAATATCAATTCTAAAATATCAAACTTTCAACTTCTAACAAAATCATCATACAAGATTCAAGATAGAAGATGGATAAAAACAAGAACACCTAACACAAGGTTATGAAGCCTCAAGACCAACCATGAGTCCAACACCATAGCTATAATCAAACAAGCATCACATAATTTCAATCATTCATTTTCTCTTAACAAGTGCTTCCATCCACCCTTAGAAATCAAAAGAAAAAGATGAAGAGAAGAAATAGAGAATAATAACTCCTACTTCAACTCCAATTTGTTGATGTCTTCTTCCTTTTCTTTTCTTTCCTTTCTTCCTTTTGCTTTCCTTTTTCCTCTTGTTGCTGGTTGCCTTCTTCTTCCCTTGGTTTTCTTCCTTTCTTTTATGCTCTATGTTTTCAATCTATTCTATCTCTCCCTCTCTTTCTGTTTATTCTCTTTTTGTTTCTCTCTTGGCTGCTGGAATCGTGTAGAAGGGAAGGAAATTTAAAGAAAGAAAAGTTAAAAGAATAAAATAAAGATGAAGGGAGAGAGGTGGTGGAGAGTGGGAGGAGATAAGGATGTAATTTCGTCTGAAACTTCTGTATCTCTTAGCAATACTTTAATCTTCCAAAACTAAGTTTTCTAATTTTCACAAGTGTTATAGAAAATTTTAGGAATTCACTCAATCCTCGTATCCATGATTCCATATTTTTTTATACATTGCTATTTATCAGTTAAGCTCTATTATTCTTCCTTGTGTTAAGTTAAACCTAATAATTAAGCAAATGAGCTTATTGATATTCACCTTAAATGATATTCCTTACCAAAATATTCTACATCCTATACCTGATATCTTCACATAATTTCATGATTTTCTGAACTACTTAACTTTTCAAGCAGACCTTTAAACACTCATTCAGTGCCATTAAAAATACCAAATAATTTAATCTAAATTTTCAAAATTTACTATAACTCATTCCAACCATTTATGACTAAGGAATAAATTTTTTATATTTATTTCTATCTTCTTAGTTGTTTATGCTGAAATCTGAGTTTATTCAAGTTATTATTCACATTTAGTGTTATAGTATCATGCTCAAAGTAGTCCATAAGGTTACCCAAATTAACAGATAACTAATACCGGAGTTACTGAGCTTCTATAACCCTAATTGGGACTATTAGGTTAGGAAGGATGTTACAATTCTCTCCACCTTTTAAAAAAAATTTCCTCAAAATTTGATTACCTCAAGTAAAAAGCTTTGGATGATCTCATATCATATTGGATTCAAACTTTCATGTAACTTCCTTCGAATCAATGCCATTTCACATATCACCTTTCTTGATTGTATCCAACTCATCACCTCTAGTTTCTATCTAGCAAAACTTAGGAGTTCCATTTCAATAAGGATAACTTATTGAATATGAAAATTATCTTGCAGTTTAACTTGCACCAATTCCTTAAGAATTTTCCAAGTATTGATGAACACAAACTCATTCACACTTTACTATAATTCTCTCATGAACTCAAAACTTTCATCCTAATCCATGCATCTAATTGATCTTCATACTAACTCAATTTCTTAATGTTAATCATCAACAACAAGATAACTTCAAAATATCAATTCCTTGGTGCAAGAATTCACCATAACCTACAACTACAATTTCATAAACCATCATAATATAGTAGCATTTATCCTATACATGTTTAAGCAAATTTATCAAGTCTACATTACTCCTTCATACCTGTGAATATTAGCCACTTTCCTAAAGGTTCTCATGAGTTTTGCCATTTCATTATTGGCAAAGGTATGATTGGTGAATGCTATTGGCTTCTGCATATAGAATAATACATATTGAGTTAATAAGTCTTAATATCATGTAAATAGTGTAACAGTAACCTCTAACAATCACACCTAAGGTTGTCATGTAATTTTGTTCGTACATCTCACTTCGAGATTAGAAATGCATAATATAAAATAGGAATATCAAAATATGCCAAAAACATAGTCAGTCCATACCTAGTCTCAATAGGATGAACTACTCTAATATCATAATGTAACATCCCAATACTACTACTAATAACATATCTGGAATTATGCATTAGTATTTAGGATTAGGCACGTCGCTTCTATACTAATAACTAATCTTGTAAAAGTATTTATAACATATATATAAAATATAAGCTTGTTGAAGGTGAACTAAAGTACACAATACTAAGAAAAAAAGGGTGTATACAAGATTATATTTCATAATACATCATTTACATAGTAAGCCCTTAAGGCATAATTCTATACAAGTAATATACAAATATTTATCCAGAATTTAAACTAAAACTATTTCTTCATTATTCTAGTCTTCTTTTTTGCTTGCTACATACTCCATTCTTGAAAATATTATGAAATATAATAAAATAGGAGTGAGAATTTTAAGAATTCTTAGTAATTCTATTAAAAGTTTTGTCATCATAATACCTCTAGCTACTTCAGGGAAAAATCATTTTAAAACTCAAATTTTAAAGTAGAAAGGTGGCAGAAAGTCAAAACTAGTCCTTTTTCTTCCCGAAACAAAGGTTCAATTTATATTATTTATAAAAATCAATTGTATAATCAAATAATTCTTATCATTCTTCATATATCATGATTCATCAAATATCATCATTCATCATCATCCATCATATATCGTGATTCATCAAATATCATCATTCATCACATATAATTATTCATCATTTCTCATCTTCCATCATATCTTATCATTTGTCACATCTCATCATTAAATCATTCTTCATTCATCATATCTTAAGTATCAAATAGGTAAAGAGGGGATGCTCCACCTCATACTACCCCATTAATGAGGGAATAATCATTCATCAGTCTTTCATTCATCATATCTCAATCATCAATAGGTAATGAGGGAATGTTCATCCTCAACTATTTTGATAGAGAGGGAATCATCCTTCTTTAGTCTTTCATTCATCATATCTCAATCATCAATAGGTAGTGAGGGAATGTCCATCCTCAACTACTTTGATAGAGAGGAAATCATCCTTCCTCATACTATCAATCATCTAGGGTAAAGAGGGAATCATCCTTCTTCACACTACCCTTTGTCAAAGATGGCGAAAGAATCATCCTTCCTCACACTATCATTCATTTAGGGTAAAAAGGGAATCGTCCTTCCTCACACTACCCTTTATCTAAGATAGGGAGGGAATCTACCTTCCTCACTATCATTCTCATTCCACATACTTACTTTGGTTACTTTATTTCATAACATAACTTTAATTATGCTTTAACTCTCTTTAAACAACATAAAATATGAATATATTAAGCTTGAGATTCTATTTTCATATTATTGTTTAACAGGAAAGATTCTAAGCGCCCAAAACTTGAGCACTTAATCGCTCATTATTGGGTGTCTCTGCCACTGACTGATTAAGCGGTCAGTTTCTAGGTGCTTAGGTGCCTAGTGGCTGAACACCTAGAATCAGTTCCTCTAAACTGTTAACCCATTCTTATCATATTTATTCTAATCCAATGAGGTTTTCCCACAAAAAAATGCCTCCAAAGCATATAAAATTCATGTGTATTTTTCTCAACATCATCAAAACCCATTTTTGAAATCACAAATACAAGAGGATTCAAGCTAATTAATGAATTCAAAATGCATTACTATCTTTCCTTTCTTCCTTTTGCTTTCCTTTTTCCTCTTGTTGCTGGTTGCCTTCTTCATCCTTTGGTTTTCTTCTTTTCTTTTCTTTCTTTTCTGCTCTACATTTTCATTCCTTTCTATCTCTCCCTCTCTTTTTGTTTATTCTCTTTTTGTTTCTCTCTTGGCTGCTGGAACCGTTTAGAAGGGAGGGAAAAAGTAGAAGAAAGAAAAGTCAAAAGAATTAGATAAAGATGAAGGAAGAGAGGTGATGGAGAGTGGGAGGAGATAAGGATGGACTTTCATCTGAAACTTCTGTATCTCTTAGCAATACTTTAATATTCCAAAGCTAAGTTTTCTAACTTCCATAAATGTTATAGAAAATTTTAGGAATTCACTCAATCCTCATATCCATGATTCCATAATTTTCTATACACTGCTATTTATCAGTTAAGCTTCATTATTCTTCCTTGTGTTAAGTTAAACCTAATAATTAAGCAAATGGGCTTACTGATATTAACCTCAAATGATATTCCTTACCAAAATATTCTACATCCTATACCGGATATCTCCTTGTAATTTCATGATTTTCTTAACTACTTAATTGTCCAAGTAGGCCTTTAAAACCTCATTCAGTATCATTAAAGATACCGAATCAATTCATCTAATTTTTCAAAATTGATTATAACTCATTCCTTCTGAAGACTTAGTTTATGATAAGGCACAATAATGTCGTTTGATCCATGTAACCGACCCTACCTAGTGGAAATGGCTTGGTTGTAGTAGTTGTTGTTATTATAACTTATTCCAACCATTTATGACCTAGGAATAAATTTTTCATATTTATTTCTGTCTTCTCATCTATTTATTTTGAAATATGAGTTTATTCAAGTTATTATTTGCATTCAGTGTTATAGTATCATACTCAAACTAGTCTAGAAGGTTATCCAAATTAACAGATAACCCATACCAGAGTTACTAAGATTCTATAACCCTGATTAGGACTATTAGGTTAGGGAGGATGTTACAATGATGCCCGACACCATTTGCATTAGAGTGTTAAGCAGAGGACATAGAAGTATATAGGTAGATCCAACCATAAAAACACCTAATTGATTCCTCTTCACAACTCTATTCAACCCACAACCCAACTCAGTGAAAGTAGCACCATTGACATTAATCTTACTAATATTTGTCTTCGGAGGGGACCAATCAGAAGTATGAGAAAGTCTTGTGTTGTGGTCTGTAATGCCCTGATTCATTAGTAGCATTGCTTGAGTGTTCAAAAAGCTAGCCCAAAAAATATTCAAGGCTAGGCAAGAAGCTCTTGAAAGGGCCTTGGCTTGGGGGTACTCTATATATGAATCAATTTTGATAATAAGCTCATAACTAATAGAGAGCAAAAAAAAATGGGAGATCTCTATGAGTTCTTGGATTGAAACTTGGTAGTGGTGCCATACAAATGAGTCTCCTAAAGGCCATAGACGAGACTCATACAGTACATGAATGAAACAAAGCATAAAATATTTCTTATCTTAGACACTGCTTACCTTTTAGAATACAATTAAGGGTAGAAATAGGTCAAGCTAAGCCAGACTTGGCCCTTGGTACGCGTAAAATACACTAAGAGCAAGTGCACTCTATCGCTAAGTAATATAGAACTTGAGTCCTAGTTATCGATCCCATGAGGAATAATGGTAATTACTAGATACGCTACACTCTTTGGCTGTGTTTGACACACATGATAGTATAAGATCTGATAGTATAATATAATAGGATAAAGACTGATAGTATAATATAATAGGATAAAGACTAGTAGTATAAAAAACTTGATAAGCTCTTATACTATCAATCATTTGATACACAATAAGATAAATAACCTGATAGTATATTAATTATTTATAATGACTATACTACCCTATCTCTTAAACAAGCAGATCACTAAACCCAGATCTGCCATTTGATTTTTTTTAGATCGAACAATGAAGGTTTGATTCGATTGCCAAATTTGAGGTTTTCAATCTCTGAAAAATTGTGTTACTTAATTTTTTGAGTTTAAAAATCAAATCTGAAAAGATGGCTGTGAGTTAGAGTGAAGCTTGGGCAACTGCCATTAATGGCGGATTAAGGTGCTGGCAGATTGTATCTCAGAGGGCACCGATACAAACAAAAAAAAAAATCAACCCAAGACACAAACTTTTTCAGCCAAAAAAAAAACCCACTTTATATTTTTGTTGTGGGTACGTTACAAATCTGAGTATTGAGGGAGAAGCAAATTTGAAGCACTTGCATTGAGTTAGCAAGGAGAGAGAGGAAAACGCATTTTAGGATGGGAAAGAGAGAAAGATGCGCAGTGTGTGTGGAAATATGGCTGAAACCGCAAAACAAATTAGAAATAGGGAGGAGAGGAACTTCTATTTTGTTCTATTCTGCTCTGTTGAAGATAACAATAATAATAGTTATCAGCAAAAGCACTGAGGACTGATTGATGAAGAGAAAAAGCTGAAGATGATACAATCAATGTTGCCGTTGTTGCAGTTCATTTTGTCCGTGTTTGTGTTGTGTTGTGGAGAAGATAAAGGGTGAGGAGTGATAAAAAGGATAAAATAAGAATAAAAATGTTATCAGGTCTTATCCTGTGTTAAGGGGGAAGATAAAGTTATCAGCTTAGAATAGGATAAAATGAATTGACTTAATTTTATTATACTATCAGGTAATTGCACCAAACATTAAATAAGACCTGATAGTATTAACTTATACTATCAGGTCTTCCTTATACGATGCACCAAACGTAGCCTTTGTTATTTAGACAACTAAAAGTGTATGAAGAAATTTAAGTTAAAATCAAAATAAACAAATAAAGAAAAACAATGAACAATCAAACAGAGAATTAATAATCAATGAGAGAGAAACTAGGGTGCAAGGTTCACTTGAATCCAATTATTTAGATTTTCTTTCATTTATGATGTAAGGTAATTCTTTTGCCAATATTCTCTTACCTGCTATTGACTCCCAATGGTCATGGATGAAACAATATTTTATTCCTAAATTAAATCACCTATTTGGTCATTTAGTTGAATTAATTAGGAGTGCATTAAGCTTTAATTCAAGAGATGAATTAACATACTTGTCAATTCCATTGGTAGAAAAAATTGATGTTTGGTCATTCACCAATCTAATCCTAGGCTTACCATATAGATCCACTCATTGAATGCGGATGGTCACTGGTCAAACAATGAATTAACACATGCCAAAAGTGATCAAGTTATGACAAGAACGCAAGCAATATGATAAACCCTAAAAAAATTACCTTAATCAAATTAGAAATCAAACCCAAATAATTAGGGAAACGAGATCCCCCATAGCCCTAGCTATGGGTTTAGCTACTCATGTTCAATAAAAACAAACTCATATCAAAATACAAACCTATGGAAAGAAAATCAAAAGAAAAAGGGAATCTAAAAAGAAAGAGAAATCAAAACCCCTTTAATGGAGATTAAGATCTTCAAGCCTTCAAGAATCCTCCTTTGAAATCGCCCTCCAAGGTCTGCTACCGCCAAACAACTCTCTCAAGATTAGGGATTTTCTGTGTAATGTGCTCAATGTATTTTCTGTGATGTAACTTCCCCATTATATTGAAATTCACGTCTGCTGTTACGCTCTCAGCGCCTAGGTGCCCAGTCCTGAGCGCTCAAGCGCTCAGACACTTACTCCTGAATGCGCACTGCTACACATTGCGCCCTCAGGCGCTCCTTCCCAGCGCTCAGGCACTGGGACATTAAATCACCGCCGCTGCATACGCTCTGGGCACTCAGGCGCCCCAACACCAACACTCTAGCGCTAGACTCTGTTGCAAAATTCTTCTTTTCTTGCTTCTTTGAACGTCCAATCTTCTCCCCATACAATTACTTGACAAAAACACACAAAACACTTAATAAAAACACAATTAAACAATACTAAAAATATAACAAAACTAACAAACAAAATTCATTAAAAATAATTAAAAGGAATATGAAAAACTAAGGAATTGAACCGTAAAAATAAGACATGTTGACGGTTCATTAACTCCCCCACACTTGAGCTTTGCTTGTCCTCAAGCAAAGAATAGGAGTCAACAATAAGATCAAACTCAACATTAAGAAATATGAATCAAAGGAAAATTCTATAATTAAAAGAAATTCAAGTTCAGCAATCAAATCCAATCAAGCAAGATCATTTAACACTTAAACAATTAGAGGCTTGAGTCTAGCTTGCAACTGTTCTCTTCATCAAACATCTGAGATCACTCAAATTTACCATCGCTCAAGTGTTTAAAGGACAAAGAGATCACTCAAATTTCTCTTGAAAAATGTAATACCATAGGCTTGCTTATCAATCCCATCTCCACTTGAGTTCACATATAACACAAAAATTAACAGGACTTTCCTTTGATTGTAACGGGGCCAATAGTATAAAGAAAGGTAAGAAGAAAGGATAAAATAGGGGTAAAGAATGCTCATGAATAAATCAATACAAAGCATAATCAGGTTGAAAAGATGACAGATAAAGCATGATGCACAAGAATATAACAACTTCTCACTTTCAGCATAATATTTTCATTATTCTTCACCAATAATTCTTTTCTTTTCTTTCTTTTTCATTTTTTCCTTTTTTTTTTCAAAATTTTTTTCTTTTTTTTCTTTTTTTCAACCCTTGAAGACAAAAGCAACCTTTCAAGACTTTTCAATCAACACATCAATTGCTCCAAAGAATTCAACCTCATTATTCAATTTGGTATTCAAAGAAATTAATTTCAGGCTCAAATGGGGCAACTAAGGGGTTATTTAATCAATGCAACTCTGGAAGTCAAGAAAGAATTAAGCCTAATTGCCTTAATCGTATTTAAGTATGTATGTAAATCACTAAAGCCTCAACAAAATATCAAAGCAAGTTCTAGCGCACATCAATCAAGAGAAAACTCATTCCAGAAGAAAAATAAGATTTCATTTATGAAAGATCCAATCATTAAAGCTCAAAACTCACTTTCTGGCTAAGTTGATAAAGAGAATAAAAGCAAGCTGACATGGCTAATTTCAAACTAAAGATGCTAAAATTTACTTTACTTCATTGAAAAAGATTGCTTCATACATTATTAGCCCATAATCAATGGAATTCCCTTTAAAATATTTTTCCATCAACTTAGAATAAATCAATATATCAACACACAATTCCAGCTTAATTACCAACATTACTTAAGTGCTTCAAATCTGTTTTTTTTGACAAAAATTGTAAAAGTACCCCCCACACGTAAGATAAACATTGTCCTCAATGTGGAAGAAAAAGAAATAAAAAGGGTAAAGAAAAGGACAACACAACCTGATGGACAATGACACAATGTCAGGCAAAGGAGAAGCACAAGAGGCAGCGCAGCAACAGAATCTGAAAAATGAAATCTAAACACATGAGCAAAATCTAAAAGAAAAAAAATAACAAAAACAACTAAAATAAAATAAAAGAAGAAGAAACACAGGTTGCCTTTTATGAAACACTTGTTTAACGTCATTAGCTCGACGTTGCCTTTTTTCGATGAATCAAGGTGGCTTAAAGTAAGAGAAATAGGAGGACATCTTTTTCTTTTCAAAATAGTTCTTCCTCCCTTTAACAATGGTTTTGGGACCGCTTCCAACAGAATTGTGAACTTGACAAGAGCTTGACTGCCCCAATTGTGCCTTGACTCCACTAGGCCATGGTGGTCGCACTCGATCAACAGATGAAGGATCAATCTATGAAGAAGCATGAATATTAGGAGGACCTTTATTTGTCTCAACAGCTTGACTTTTCAAAAGATCAACATCAACACTGTATGATGGCGGGGGATCTTTGATAGCTAAGATTTCCTGTTTCTTAGCTTGATCAAAATTGATCGGGGCATGAAGATTTGACATTGGAGAAGATTTAGCTTCCCTAAAGACATTGATGGTCACATAATCTCCATCCACTCTCAAAATGAGCTCACCCCGAGGTACATCAATCACAGCTCCAGAAGTAGCCAAAAATGGTTTTCCAAGAAAGAGAGGAATATCAGCATCCTCTTCTATATCTAGCACTACAAAATCAATTAGGAATATGAATTTGTCCACCTTCACCAAAACATCCTCCACTACACCACGCGGGTAAGTGATGGATCTATCAGCCAACTGTAGTGAAATGTTAGTGGGCTTCGGTTCCTGCATCCCCAATTTCTTAAACACAGAGAAAGGCATCAAATTGACACTAGCACCCAAATCACATAATGCCTTATCAAAATAAGAGTTACCAATAGTGCAAAGAATAGTAAAACTCCCTAGATCTTTCAATTTTGGGGGTAACTTCTTTAAAAGAATGGCAAAACACTCCTCAGTAAGACATACAGTCTCAAATTCCTTAAGCTTGCATTTCTTTGTAAGTATTTCCTTCAAAAACTTTGCATACTTGAGCATTTGAGAGATGGCTTCAATGAACGGAATATTGATTTGTAATTTCTTGAATATCTCCAAGAATTTGGCAAATTGATGATCTGCATGATTGTTCTTGAGCCTATGAGGGAATGGGATCTTGGTATATGGGAATGGTTCATAAACTGCGCTTTGCTCACGATCCTTCTTGACTCTCTGCCACTTTGGTGCTTTCTTCTCAACCTCTCTTTCTTGATTGACATCTTCAACAAGGACATCTTTAGTTGCCTTCTCTTCATCATGCACTGACTTAACAAGAGAATTTCTAAGCTCTGGCATTTATTTCTTTTGAGATGACTCCTCAAGTTATTTACCACTTCTAAGGAAAATTGCATGGGCCTGTTCCCTTAGATTAGTCTCAGTAGTACTAGGCAATGTCCCTGGTGCCCTCGCTGTCATCAATATAGTCAGCTGACTGATTTGAGTCTCCATGTTCTTCATTCTGGCATCATAATTCTACATGTACTTCATAACCAAATCTTCAAAACTCGGCTTCTCTGCAGGTGCTTGGAAACCTGGAGGTGGTGGTGGAACCCTCTGCTGATTCTGTTGATAGCCTTGTTGATTTCCCCATTTGAACTTTGGGTGGTCCCTCCAACTGGGATTATACGTATTGGAATACGGATTGTACTGCTGCCAGATGCAATTACCAACAAAATTAACTCCTTCAGACTCGGGGGCAAAAAGACTACCAACTTGACAATTTGCACTCGTATGATCCTATAACACCCCAAAAATTATTTATTTTATCAGTAATCATCATTTTATAATATTTATAATTTTTGAAAATTTTAATAGATTTTTTCAGAAACGTCAAATATTTTAATACATTCCTTATTTTGCATGCACACTAAGCAGAGTTAATGTAATACCCCGGAAATGATTTGTTTCATCATGAATAGTCATTTCCCAATATTCGTGATTTTTAGATATTTTTGTAGAATTTTTCGGAAACGTAGAATATTTTAATATATTCCTCGTTTTGCATGCACACTGAGCAGTCAGTGAAACACCCCAAAAAATTATTTATTTCATGACAAATATCCATTTTCTAATATTTGTGATATTAAGGAATTTTTGTGAATTTTTCTGAAAACGTCGAATATTTTAGTATATTCCTTGTTTTGCGTGTGCGTTGAGCAGAGCCGGGATAACGAAATGTTTTCCCTGAGACTGGTAAACCTTGAACTGTCGACTTGTCAATGGGGGATCTTACTAAACCCGAGACCAGACACAGTTTGTGAGGTTTGCATTTTTTGAGGTTTTATCTGATAAATAAAATCGCTGTATCATAAAATTATTCGATGAACAATAAAATATTATTTTCGTCAACTGTAACTTTTATTCACTGGGAAAATAATTCTAATAGTGTAATTAATCATCTGTTCTAGAGTGTTTAATTAAGGAGACAACCTTATTTTTTACTTTATCGAGAAACGTGCGAAGCTTCTCAAGGAAGCCTCAAGGAAGCTTCTAGAAAATTTCCTCCCAAGCTTCCCAAGGAAGCTACTCTCTCTCTCTCCTCTCTCCCAAGCCACACGGCTGCTGCCCCAAATAAGAGGGAAAATTTGTGCTTCACAAATTTAATTACATCACATTATTTTCAAAAACCTAAAAGCACCTTTCATTTCTCCTATGCACTTTCTCTCTCTTCCTTCTTCTTCATTTGCATTTTCTCCTCCTTCTCTCTACTCCAAGCTCACGGCCACCACACCCATTTTGCCTTAACCATCACAAAAATTTCAACTAACCCTATTTTCTTAATCCCCTCTAGTTGGTGGTTCTTTGAAAAACCTTCATATTCACCATTTTCTTCAAGCTTCAAGCTTAGGTTTTTGGGTAAGCTTCTTGATTCTTCAATCTCTTTCACCTATTTTCATTTTTATGGTCTCCTTTGTGACCATCAATACCTTATTTTTCAAGCATTTGTGTTATTTTGATGAGAAATTAATGGAACCTCTATTAGTAGTAAGGAACCTTGTTTTGTGATTGATTGTAAGAAAAACCCCATTGAGGGTTATTCTTTGCTTGCATGATTGGTATGATTATATGTTGTATTTAATTTGTCTAAGTTATTTGATTGATTAGTTGTGTGTATTGATATATTTGAATGGATTGGAAAGCATGAAATGGAAGGAAATAATTTGGATTTCCTCTTGAATGGCTCACGGTTTTAAGGGCCCAAAATTAGGGTTCTTGATGAACAATTGTAACAAGTGGAAGACATAATTAATCAAGTGTACAATGTGAAATTAATGGAATGAAAAATTTGGGAACTTAATTCCCTAAGGAGGCCACGGCTTCTAGGGCTATTTAGGGCTTGATTATGTGACTTTAGGTAATCTTGGAACTTAAATAATCAAGTGATTAAATTATTGGTAATGGGATGGAAAATTAATAAATTGGAAGATTAGAAAAATAATTGGAGATTCATAAATTTGAAAGAACCAAGAATGGAATTTTTCATAAGACTTAGGGTAATTTAATTTGAGAAAGAACAAGAGAGGGTGAGACTTTGAGACTCTTAGAATAATTTTCTAAGTGTGTGCGTGTGTAAATAAATTATAATAGAAAATTTAAATTAACCAAGAGAATTCCTCTAGAGACTAACTTTGTAAGAAATGCTATATTTAAGTAAGAATTCATAATAAACTTTGATCATGTATTATTTCATTTAAATTCCGATATTATGATATTGTGGGTCCATTTGAGTGACCAATGATGTGTTAATACTTACCTTGGCCAATTGTGGCATATTGTGGAAAAGCATGTAATGATAAACATACATGATTATGTATTGAGTCGTCATGCACTGTGAAAGTCCGTTGGACTGTTGTTAAGGCCATGTTGCCTAGGAGATTGAACACGCCTTTGTGCAGGTGCGAGTAGACTAGTGTAGGTCATACTGTTGACCTTAGAGGCGTCAAGGTGCGGGTACCTCGCAATGGACAGTTGGTAGCTCTTCTGTCCATGGGGCAAACCGATGCAAACGCACTGACGATCCGGACTGAGACACTGTCCTATATCGTGATCTATCTTAGACTGTCTGTACAATGCCTTGATGTGCACGTGGATAAACTCATGAGTTATAGCACTTTGACCGCGGCAGCCGAGTTGCAGACGTGTCTCCTGATCTTTCTCTCTGTCTGTTTGTGTCTAGCTCTATGGAGTAGGATTTTGACCTTGTATGCATATGCATAGTGACTCCATGTATTATCTGACATCTATTATTATTATAATTGGAACTATTGTATTACTGCTACATAACTGCCTGGAACTACTTGGTTGTTTGTTACTGCTATTCAATGCTTATTATTATTATTATGGCTGTTGAAATGCTATGTGGGCGCTTGGCGCCGTTCTGTTTCTTGCGGCTATAATTGGTAATGATGATAGGATGTCTTACCTCTTTCCAATATTTATATTATTTTCTATTTATATATATGTCCCATCGAAGACGTCAGCAAGGAGGGTGAAGCTCCCGATTTCCCCGGCTTCTGACACGATCGTGATTAGCATCTACTGTGGAACATGGCAGCACGCTCACACGGATTTCTAGGTGATGTGTGTTTGACCTTCCTTGGAGGGCCAGACTACTGGCACATCAACCTAAATTTCGACCGCTGTGTCTACTTGGGAGACGTGTCAATTTCTTTGGCTTGGAGGCGCCATGAACTGCCGATCTTTACTTGCTGTGTCAGCTTATGTTTGGAGTTTTATCTGCCCATCCGAGAGATGTGGGGTGATCGCTATTACACCCCACAGGAGGATTCTTTTGATTCCACTGCTCGAGCTCCGGCTCGTAGCTCGGTGGCTTTCCTCGGATTAGGAAGATCCTGAGGAGGTCCCTGAGGAGGATCCTAACACGGTTCCTTCCCGTCTTAGGGATTGATACCGATGGTAGCTACTGATGGCTACCAGTGTTTTATTTTGGGGGCCTGGTGTGTCTTTATTTTGATGGGCTGTATATTCCTGATCTCTTGGGGGCATATATGTATAAGTTTTACTTTTTGTAAATCAGACGTTGTAATCAAACAAGTTACTATAATGATATATATTATTGTACATGTATGTTGTATCGATGTATGTTTTTCTTCCATTTTACTCTCCATTGTAATCATTGTTATTATGCCTCATCATCACTTTATTAATTATAAAAAAATACTCGCTAATTTAATTACACGATTATAATCAAGTAAATTTACATTTATAATTAAAGAACCCGGTCTTAACTATGAATTTTATTTTCCGCATGGTAATTGACAATGTGACGTTCTGATGATCACATATTTGATACATTAATAAGCTTTTATTCTTAGTCATTTACACTCTCTATGTACTTAATTGATTGAGTTTTATAATGTTTTGTAAGTTTGGACTCAAATTGGACTTAATTGAATTTTTTAGCATGATTCATATCTTACACTGTTTCTGTATTTGGGCTATATCTTGGGCTGTAGGTGGTCTTTGGAGGTGATTCTAGTGGCATTTGAAAGATAAAAGAGAGTTCTATAACTTTTAAGAATACCTCAAAGGCTCAATCACACAAGTAGATAACTCAAATTGGGGTTGAAGCAAGAACCAGAGTGCTTTTCTTGATAGCTTAACCTATGTGTACTGTTCATCACATATTTCAGGATAGAAATTGTCAAATGGGCTGAAATTTGGCTGCTGAATAGTTACGACCCATATCTACAACTTTCATGTTGAACACTTTTCAATAATCGGACTCCTTGAAGGTGATATTGGGCTTGAAAACCAGAACAGAGGAGCTATGACTGGGCCTGGGCAGTGTTCAGTAATTTGAACGTATCTGGAGTTATAGAAATGATATTGGACTTAAACCAAAGCCATTTGAAAGCTAAGATCCAGGCATACAACTTTCATGAAGACCACTTGGTTCAAAAATGACGAATGCAATGACTTCAAAGCTGTATGATTTCGGAGATAAGGAATCTCCATAATTTCTCACTCACCTAAAGTCATTTGGCATTTTCCACTAATTTTCCACTCATCCACCCACTAATGACTCAGCCCCCTTGTCATTTTGTATCTCTAATCCTCTATAAAAGGGGGCCTTGGTAGAACATTGAGGGTGTTAGGTGTTAGTTACCAAAATGATGCCATTTTGTTACTAGGTTTCCTTGTAGTAATTTTCCTTTGTTCTAAATTAAAGTCATGTTCTTCTTCTCTCTTTCTTTCTTCTTATCTATGAGTAACTAAGTTTCATTTTACTTGGGTGAAAGGGTGAAGCTCTTGGTAATAAAATAAGGTTAGATTTATTCTTCTCTTGTGCTTAAATGATTTATATTTTCTAGTAACCATTATACGTATTATAATTTGTTTCTTATAATTTAGAAACCATCTTTATAAAGAGGAGTTCTTGATTTGTTGTAGACAAAATATTGGCACAATGAATGCTTTAACCCATTTATAAGTGGTGGTAATATTTTTAGAAAACATAATATAATTATGTATATTATTTTAAATGGACTTTTAATGTTGTATTTTCTGATTGGAACCTCCATGTTGCGAGGATTCTAATTGAGTTATTAAAAAAATTAATCTTACCTTTACTTTATTTACCAAAAGTGGATCTTTTAACCCAAGTAAATAATTTTTATCGTAGTAACAAAATATCTACTTCACCTTAATTAATCTTCAACAATTCCCTGTGGATCGGTCTCGGACTCCCGAGAAATTTATTACTTGAGACAACCTACACTTGGGTTCGCAATGGAACAATTAATCCCGCATCAAGTTTGTAGACTTATTTGAAACTAAAAATTGTGCATCAAGTTTTTGGCGCCGTTGCCGAGGACTTGATTTGAAGACTAAATTTCTGGTGTAAAAATTTTGTATATATACTAACATACTAACTAGTGGGGGAACCTCTCCCTTTTTAATTTCTATGCATACTAACTTGTGGGGAAAACTCTCCCTAATTTATCTATAATCTTTGATCATTAATGAAATAATCTTTCTTCTTCTCTTCTCTCTCGCTGGAGCAAAAAATCGGCTTGCCGATTCTCCGATTTTCATATTTTAAATTTACTTTCTACGTATTTTATTTTTTGTATTTATTTTCGGTCATTTTTTTATTATTTATTTTTTGTCATTTTTTTTGTTTACTAACTTACTAACTCTCTTACTAACTATTTAACTTTTTACTTTATCGGCTATCTAACTTTTTACTTTTTCTCGCTTCTAACATTTTAATTTATCGTATACTAACTTTTTAATTTTTATGCTTATTAACTTATTTGGTGGTTGGTTTATACCACACATTTGTTAATATTTATTTACTAAGTGTTAATATATATTTGGTGGTTGGTTTATACCACACCTTTGTTAATATTTAATGGACGGTTTATACTGCTAGCTTATACATTTTCTTTTCTATTGTAAGTTACTTGTTTATGCTTAATTGGTATCGTGATTTAAATTCTGGTCGTTTGGTTAGAGTTAATTCAGGTACTTTACATATTGATTTGTTTGAATCACAATCATACACATTAAGCACAATGGCTGAAAACGAAAGTGTGCATGATGAACATGAAAATCAACCATTGCGAACCATGCGTGAGTATTTGCAACCATCTCGAAATTCTAGTCCATCATGTTTTATCTTTCCACTCAATGCCAACAATTTTAGATTCAAGTCAGGTATGATTTCTTTACTTCCTAATTTTTATGGTTTAGAATCTGAAAGCCCATATTTACATCTAAAAGAATTTGAGGAAGTATGTACCGTTTTTCATGATCAAACTTGCACTGAAGAAGTTGTTAAGCTTAAATTGTTTCCTTTTTCTTTGAAAGATAAAGCAAAAACTTGGCTTAACACTTTGAAACTAAGATCAATTGGCACATGGCAAGAAATGCAATGTGACTTTTTGAAGAAATTTTTTCCAACACATAAAACCAATGCTTTGAAAAGACAAATCCAAAATTTTTCCCAAAATTCAAATGAAGCATATTTTCAAAATTGGGAAAGTTTTAAAGATTTGTTGAATTCTTGCCCACATCATGGTTTTGAAAAATGGTGCACTATAAGCTTCTTTTATGAAGGGTTAACACCCGAAACTAAACAATTTGTGTAAACAATGTGCAATGGTGAATTTCTTGATAAAGAACCTGAAGAAGTTTTAGACTATTTAGACCATTTAGCTGAAAATTCTCAATCTTGGCATGGTACTAATCCTTCTGAAAATTTAATTAGATTTAACCTTGCAAATGCTAGTAAAGGAAAATATCATCTTAGTCAAGAAGAAGATTTAAATGCAAGGTTTGCTAGTTTGGCTAGAAAGATTGAAGCTATGGAATCAGGGAAAGTAAAAGAAATCAAATCTGTGCAAAATGAAGAAATTTGTGGCATTTGTGATGAATTAGGACACTCAACAAATGAATGTCCAAAACTTCCTGTTTTTAAAGAAGTTGTGCATGAGCAAGTAAATGCAATGAACAATTTTAAAAAGCCATTCATTTCTTCTTTTTCAGATACATACAATCCGAAATGGAGAAATCACCCGAACTTCAGTTGGAGGAATAGCAACCAGCCACAATTCATGCAACCACCACCTCCTCAAGCACAGCAAGATTCTCAAAATCCTCAAGAATATGCACCCTATGTCCCACCATATAGGAAGAACCTTGAAGGAACATTGCATGCATTCATGGAAAAACAAGAGGCCATCAATAACCAAAACACTCAAGTCATGACTGACATAAAAGACACTCTTGCTAAACTTTCTTCTGCACTTGCCATTCATGAGAAAGGAAAGTTTCCCTCTCAACCTCAACCAAATCTCAAGGGTCAGTTTAGCCTAAATGAGGGTAGTTCAGAAAGTCAAAAAATAGATCAAGTCAACTCAGTGATAACTCTTAGGAGTGGAAAGTTTGTTGAAAAACAAATTCCTGAACTTTTTGAGAAAGATGATGAGACAATTCCCAAAGATGAGGAAGGAGTTGATAAGCCACCTAGCCAAAAAGAGATCAAACCCTCGTCTTCACCCCCATTTCCTCAAGCATTAAACAATTCAAGTAAAGTGAATCATAACAGTGACATTTTGAAATCTTTAAACAAGTGAAGGTCAATATTCCTCTGTTAGATGCCATCAAGCAGATTCCTTGTTATGCCAAATTTTTGAAAGACTTGTGCACTGTTAAAAGGAAACATAATGTGAAAAAGAATGCATTTTTGGTGAGCATGTAAGCTCCATTATTCAAAACAATAATGAGTTGAAATATAAAGACCCTGGTTGTCCTACAGTTTCATGCATTATTGGTGAACATAAAATTGAACGAGCTTTACTTGATCTTGGTGCTAGTGTTAATTTGCTTCCATATTCAGTTTATCAGCAACTCAACCTTGGTGAGTTAAAACCAACTTCTGTAACTCTTCTACTTGCTGATAGATCAATTAAAATTCCAAAAGGAATAGTAGAAGATGTGTTGGTACAAGTTGATAAATTCATATATCCTGTGGATTTTATTATCTTGGAAACTGAACCTATAGTTGATAGTTCTAAGTCAGTTCCTGTTATTTTGGGTCACCCATTTTTAGCAACATCTAATGCTTTGATAAATTGCAGAAATGGAGTGGTGAAGCTAACTTTTGGAAATATAACACTGGAGCTTAATGTTTTCAACTTGTGCAAGCAACCACATGAAGTTTATGATGAAAAGGAAGAGATTGAAGAGATTGAGGCCATTATAGATGATCATCTTCAAATCAGGAGTTTTTCTGACTCATTAGAAATTTGTTTAATTAATTCATTTGATTCAGCTACACAATTAGATGATGATGTTTCTGAAATATGCTCTTTGCTTGACTGTACACAGGAAATAGAATACAAAGGAAGGAAGCCAAGATTTGAAGAGCTAAAATCCATGAATGATGATACCCATGAAGAAGTACCCACACTGGAACTGAAGCCATTACCTGATGGGTTGAAGTATATATTTTTGGGAGAAGAACAAAGCTCTCTAATGGTAATTTCCTCATCCCTGACCAAAGAACAAGAAGGTAAGTTGATAGAAGTACTTAAAAGGCATAAAAGTGCAATTGGATGGATATCAAAGGATATAAAAGGTATTAATCCATTAATCTGTACACATAGAATACATTTAGAGGATAATGCTAAAATATCTCAACAACCTCAAAGAAGATTAAATCCACACATGAAAGAGGTAGTTAGAGCTGAAGTTCTTAAATTACTTGATGTTGGAATTATCTATCCTATCTCTGATAGCCAGTGGGTAAGCCCTACACAAGTTGTGCCTAAGAAATCTGGAATAACAGTGGTTGAAAATGAAAAAGGAGAATTAATACCTACCCAAGTCTCATCTAGTTGGCGTATGTGTATTGATTTCAGAAAATTAAATGCAGCCACTAGGAAAGACCATTTTCCATTGCCATTTCTTGATCAGATTCTGGAAAGAGTAGCAGGACATCCCTACTATTGTTTTCTTGATGGTTATTCAGGGTATAATCAAATACCAATTGCATTGGAGGATCAAGAAAAGACCACTTTTACTTGTCCCTTTGACACTTTTGCATATAGAAGAATGCCTTTTGGTCTTTGTAATGCTCCGACAACTTTTCAAAGATACATGCTAAGTATTTTCAATGACATGATTGAGCATTATTTAGAGGTTTTCATGGATGATCTGACAGTTTTTGGAAATTCTTTTGAAAATTGTCTTAATAATTTGGAAAAAGTTCTTAAAAGATGCGAAGAAAAAGGATTTGTGTTAAATTGGGAAAAATGTCATTACATGGTTACCTCAGGAATAGTGTTAGGTCATGTGATATCTTCTAAAGGAATTGAAGTTGATAAGGCCAAAGTTGAATTAATTGCTCATTTGCCTTTCCCAAAAACAGTCAGAGAAGTTCGTTCCTTTTTAGGACATGCAGGATTTTACAGAAGATTTGTAAAGGACTTTAGTGCCATATCTAGACCTTTATGTAATCTTCTAACAAAAGATACATCATTTGATTGGACTCAAGATTTCCAGAAATCTTTTGAAAAATTAATTGGTCTTTTGACTTCTGCTCCTATCATGCAATCTCCTGACTGGTCTTTGCCTTTTGAATTGATGTGTGATGCTAGTGATTTTGCTGTTGGCGCTGTTTTAGGCCAAAGAAAGGAAGGTAAGCCTCATGTAATTTATTACGCAAGTCGAACTTTGAATAATGCACAAATGAATTACACCACTACTAAAAAAGAACTACTTGCTGTAATTTTTGCATTGGACAAATTTCGAGCTTATTTAATTAGTTCATCCACTGTTGTTTTCACTGATCATGCTGCTATTAGATATTTAATGTCTAAACAAGATGCCAAACCTAGGTTGATACGGTGGATCTTGTTGCTTCAAAAATTTAACATCACAATAAAAGACAAGAAAGGAGCGAAAAATGTTGTTGCAGATCATTTGTCAAGGCTGACAACAGGCTCATCTTTTGATACCACACCTATCAATGATTCTTTTCCCGATGAATTTTTATTTTCTGTCAATTCTATGTGAAAATAAATTTGTCCCAAATGGTTTTATATGTTAAGTTTTGATGATGACAAATACAAGACAAAAAGAATACTTTACTTATGTTCTTGGTTGCATTCTATATAGAGCATATCCATTAATATTTAGTAAATATCTTATTTGGATGTGTCTATGAATGTCTTATATGCATGTTAAACTAACTAAAGCTATATATTTATGATTCATGCATATGAAGATATTAAATTATGTTTTTGGATTAACTATGCTTGTTTAAGTGAGCAATACTTTACAGGATAGTCCAAATACCAAGGGTGAGCTTGCAACAAGAAAGCAATAGATATCTATTAAGCTCAACACAAGGAGAATGCGACTAAGCATATGTCTTTGAAGAATATTGTTTTTAATGATAACAAATATGAAGACAAAATGAAGATGATGGGAAGACCAAGTCCAAGATCTTTTAAGGATAGCTTTAGGACTTAGAGTCTCTTTGTTCGAGGATCTCTTTGGATATCTCCTAGTGCATGAAGATAAAACAAAAATATTTTTCTTAAACTTATACCAAAACTGTTTTGATCTTGAAAATAACTTAAAAATGTTTTGGTGTTTTTGATAAACTTTCTGGGATATTTTTCAAGCTTTTATAACTGTTTTACAAACTGAGTTATTCGAATAACTCATTAGTTATTCGAATAAAGCTTTATATTTTGGATGCTGCGTGACTGTGTTTTAAAGTGTTATTCGAATAACACTCCTGTTATTCGAATAAGTGTTTTCTAAATAACTTGTTTTCACATCAGCTATTCGAATAACTCATCAGTTATTCGAATAGACCCTTTTCCCAGAAGTCTGTTTTAACAAATGTTATTCGAATAAAACTATCTTTATTCAAATAACCAGTTTTCTAAAGAAAGCTTTTATGGCAGCGTTATTCGAATAACACGAAGAATATTCGAATAACCAATTTCAGAAATGTTTTTAAAAGAACGTGTTATTCGAATAGCCAAAGGCTTATTCGAATAAACACGGTAAGCACAGATACGAATATAGAAACTAACGGACACTTTTTTCATATTAATCACGGAATTAATTTCTTACAACGGCTATTTTCTACCTGGCTTTATAAATAGAGACCGTGGGTCTCATCTGCAAGTATCCCAGCTATTTGTTTAATTTGCGCTTGCTCTGAAAAATGTGATTTATATTTTACGCCTATTTTCTGTGCTCTTTTTGCTAAAACTTTGAGATATCCTTTGAGAGCCTCTTAGCACTTCAAATTGTATTATTTGCTCTGAGTGAGAGTTTCTCTTCATCTATATTTTCTGTTCTTCTGTATTGAGGGTGAGGTATCCTTCAAGGTTTGTAAAGGGGTGAGGTATCCTCTAAGGTTTGTATAAGGGTGAGGTATCTCGCTGGTGAGACTTTAGCACAAGGGTAGAGTTTCCCTGTGTGTGAAAAGTGCTCTTTCATGTAACGGTTGCAAGCACCTATTGAAGCTTGTACATATAGTGAAAAATCTCGAACCGTGTTTCGGGGATCGGACGTAGACCACAAGTGGTTGGTGGTCGAACCAGGATAAACATCGTGCTCGCTTCTTCTTCTCTTTATCTCTTTATTTTATGCAATTTATTTTATTGCACATTTACTTTCCATTTGTTCTTAAAGTTTCTTTTCTTCATCACGTTCCTTACGTGCGTTTATTTAAATAGCTTAAATATTTATATTTATTTTAAGAGCATTTGTGAAAAAGTTTTTATACCCAATTCACCCCCCTCTTGGGTAATGGTTGCCATGGCTAACAAGTGGTATCAGAGCTTCGTGCTCTGGTGAAAGCTTAACCGCTTAGAGTTAAAGATCCTTATTTATTAGCAACCTTGAAAGTTTTTCAAAATGGAAGGTTTTGAAATTAATAAACCACCATTCTTTGATGGTGTGAATTTTGTTTATTGGAAAGCTAGACTAGATTTTTATATACAGTTTATTGATTTGGATTTGTGGGATGTTATGCTAAATGGATTTATTTATAAATCAAAACAAACTTGGAATAGTTTTGATAAAAAATGTTTTTCTTTGAATATTAGAGCTATGCAAATTTTGAGAAGTAGTTTGAATGATGATGCTTATGCTAAAATTAAAAATTGCTCTAGTGCTAAAGATATATGGGATGCTCTTGATGCTATTTATCTTGCTAACAATGATTTTGTGCATAAAGTTACATATAGAAAGCAAGAAGAGCAAAAGTCATTGAAGGAAGCCTGTCATGAAACGCATGCTAAAAGAGATGTTCAAATTACTGAAGCAAGCCAAATGTCTCTTGGTGACGATGGTGCTCAATTCGAAGAAGAGGCAAAGCAAAATAAAATTGATGAGGAAGAAGGTGATTCCCTTAAAGAGCCAAGCATGCTAGAAATTGAGACTACTTCTTATATGGCTAAAAAGGACTTTGAGGTAAATAATTCTAAACTATATTATAGTCCTTCTTATGATGAGTTGCAAAGTGCATATAATGAATTATATGATGGTTTGTTACATTTAGAAAAGAAAAAACTTATCGAGTTTGGAAAACATTTCCTCTATTGAAAATAAAATTGAGACTTTGAAAAATGAATATGCTTTTCTTAATGAGGAAATGCCTTTGAAATATGAAACCTCATCTTCTTGTGAAAAATGCATTAATTTAGAAAATCAAGTTGAGGATTTATCTTTCAAACTTTCCAAAGCTAATGATTCTAAATGCTTACATTCTATGCTTGTTAATGAAAATAAAATCAATGTTATTCCACATGGAAATTCAAGTAAAGCTTGTGGCAGAAATAACATGGAATGTAATAACAAGAAAATGCTTAAGTTTTTCAAAGATGATCTTCAGAAGACCAAGCCATCATTAAATTCAATTGTTTGTAATTTTTGTGGTCATCTAGGACATATTTCTCATTCATGTAATTATAGAAGAAATCCTTATATGAGAAATTATATGGTATGGGTTCCTAAAAATCCTAAAGGCCCTAATACTAACATTCAAGGACCCAAAATGAAGTGGGTACCAAAATGTCCTCCTAGTGTTTCAATTATGCAAAAAATTTCTCAAAAGGATGGACTTATTGGTCAAAGGAAAGAGGAATCATCACGAAGAGCGCTTCCAAAGCCCAATGAAAGAGATTTTAGTCAAAGAAGGAAGATGATTTCAACCAAAGCTTCTCAAGTACAAAATGTAGAACTTGCAAAGTTCAAAACACCAAAAGAGAAGCAATGGGTAAGGAAAAGAGTTCCCTTATTTACCAAGGCCAAGGTATCAACAGTTTTTACCTCTCATGAGCATTTACATGCAAAGTCAATAAATTTGAGGTATATTCCTTGTAGGCCTTAGGTAGAGGATAGAATCATGTGTATTTGATAAAATTTGAATACTATATTTAACACATGATTATGTTCATTCTTATTATATTAAAATTCATTAATTTGTTATATCTTGGTACATAAAGTTCTATAATGCTTATGTATGCTTTATATGCTTTAAAACTGTCTATGTATCATGAAAGCAAGCATGTTATCGATTATATGCTTAATAGAAAATGATTATTTAATTTATTGTGCTCAATTTATATATTATGGAAAAATTGATCTTTATGAGAGCATAATAGATTAATAGCCAAAAACTAACACACAAGGACTCAAGAAAATTTAGGTACCAAAAGTCAAAAATTAAAGTGTGTTGTAGGTGTGCTTGAAGGCCAAGAGCTGACTTTGACATCTTGAAAGTGGTTGCTGCAAGTACAAAGACCAGAAATAATTTCAAGCTCTCTTCCTTGTCTCCGTGAAGTTTGGACTTACAATTTCCGGATAAGTGAAACCTTTTATTATGCTTTTCTTTTTAAAAATATTTCTACATGTTAATATGCTAGATAAAGTATAATTCTGGTTTGAAATGACATGTCTAAATGATAATATCCTTGAGCATGAGTTTTTGTTTAATCTTAAGTTTTTGATCAATCATATATATAATTAAATATTTGAATTTATATGATTACTATCTCTCTTTAAATCACATCTATGTATATATGCTTTGATTTCTTGAACGTATGCATCTCTGTGGTTCTTTATCAGTTTATAAGGTTTTTATTCGAATAAAACTCGTTACTGCTTGTCAAATAATGTGCCGCATATCAGCTTTATTCGAATAAAACATAGTTTATTTGAATAAACTGATTCCTGTGTTAAAAACTATGTTTAATATGCTCTGTCTATTCGAATAACTTTTTAGACTATTCGAATAACCTGAAACTCGTTTTATCAGTTGTTTACGTTTGCTCTCTGTCTATTCGAATAGAACTCGTATTATTCGAATAACCAGAGACTTAGTTAATCAGTCTTGATCATTTGCTTTCTGTCTATTCGAATAACCCATAGGATTATTCGAATAAAATATGTTAAAGGCCACAATGCTCAGCTTTTCCTACTCATCTATTCGAATAAAACCCAGATCTTCTTCTATTCGAATAAAACATAATATGTTCTGCTACGTTTCATTAATACATGTTAAATTCTTTTGATGCTTATATATAATTAGCTTGATTGATCATGAAATATCTGTTGCCATTGTGAACTTATTTATTACTTTAAATGCTTATTTGTTTATAAGTTTGGCATAATAACTAACCTCTATGGATCCAAAATTGATGGATACCAAAGAAAATTCTTTGAATTGTGTTGTAGGGTGATAACTACCTCAAGCAAGCATTTAAATGGAATTTATTCAACTTGAGGATAGTAAAGCTTAAAAGGACTCAACTTTTAAAAGATGTGCAAAAAATTTCTATTCCCTCACGAAAGCTTGAAGCTTGGAAGTTGGTGAAAGTGGGAGTCATCTACAAAAACTCAAAGAATACACTTTTGGTGATATCAAACTATTATTGAATATCATGTGATACTTGGATAAGTAGAAATTTGTTTTTATGTCTTACCATGTTTTAAGTTGTGCTTTTCTAGCATTATGTCTTGAAAGTATCTCTACATATGCTAACATGCTAGATATGCATACATTTTTTGCTTGGAATGACATGCTATGATAATATCATTGTTATTAAGCTTGTAATCAATTCTCTTTGTTTAAATATGTAAATTCACATTCTCAGAAGTCTTTCTAATCCTTTCTCTTTGATGCCTAATTGTCTTATATACTTACTTGGAGATTGGAAAGTAAAATGTTACATGTCTTCTTGTTTGATATGTTAAATTTTGAAAACAAGAAGTAAATAATTTCAAAAGTTACAGCTCCATGGCTTTTCAATTCTTTCATTACAATAAGGGACTTTTTGTTCTTAGCATGTGTGAGTACTAAAATTCCTTACTTGATATTATATGCCTAACATGATCACTGTTTGCCCCAAAATGCTTATATAAGCTTTGATGTTGATCATGTATTTCTTGATAAACTTGAATCATGCCTTAAAATGCTTAAACAATTTTTTCAAAGTGCATATGTGCTTCATGCATTCTTGTTAGAGATAATATTGCATGGTTGATAATGTGATACATGCTTTAAATTATATATCAACCTAATTTATGCTTGTAAATGAGACTAAATGATATTTGATGCTAACCTATGTTTTAGAGGACTTTTAAAGTTAGCTTTGCAAGTCTCTCTTTGTATTTCAAATATAGCCATCAGATTTGTTTTTTACATACAAGCATATGTGGATAAACGAGAAAAGCTGAATGGAATTCAAATGAAGAGGAAGATAAAGAAGACTTTCTTCTAGTACAATGGAATGGAGAATTCAAAGGAAGAAAGCTCAAGGTTAAAGGATCAATAAAGAAGGAGCATCACTCTTTATATGATTCAATAAGTATCTCTATCCCTTAACTTTTATGGTATTCTATATGTTATGAATTGTATGATACTTGTTGATAAATTAATCTTAAATAACTAGATGCTTCCAAGGAATATATGGCTTTTTATATAAAATATCTCTACCTTTCTAAAATGCTTTTGAAAATATAATGTGCTCTTGTAAAATTCTTTTTGAAAAGGGAGAAGTTTTTAAAATGGCTTTTTTGATTGAAGGATTAAGAAGATGTATATTTGCCTTGCTTTTATTTAAGGTGATATGCTTACATGGTCTTCACATACATATTTCTTTTATCTACTATTTTTTGATAAATATGCATATTTTGAGGGGGAGCCTAGCTCTAAAGTTGTTTATATCTCTTGCCTTACATCCTTGGTTGATTACATAAAGTGTTTTATTGTTATCATATGCAAAATGTTGACATACAAAAATATGACAAGCATTGCATGAATAATCTTATATATCTTGAAAGCATGATCGTTTCATCTCTTTGACAACATGAGTTATTATCTATAAGGGAAGAGAAAATTATTATATTTTCTTCCTAAGCCTTTTTGTTGATGTCAAATAGGGGGAGAGAAAATTGGAAATAAAAATATGTTCTTGTACTTATTGTTTGATATACTTACATGAATATCCATTCTTGTATATTGCTCAACATATTTTTCTTTGGTGATTTGTCATCATCAAAAAGGGGGAGATTGTGAAAATAAGTTTGTCCCAAATGGTTTTATATGTTAAGTTTTGATGATGACAAATACAAGACAAAAAGAATACTTTACTTATGTTCTTGGTTGCATTCTATATAGAGCATATCCATTAATATTTAATAAATATCTTATTTGGATGTGTCTATGAATGTCTTATATGCATGTTAAACTAACTAAAGCTATATATTTATGATTCATGCATATGAAGATATTAAATTATGTTTTTGGATTAACTATGCTTGTTTAAGTGAGCAATACTTTACAGGATAGTCCAAATACCAAGGGTGAGCTTGCAACAAGAAAGTAATAGATATCTATTAAGCTCAACACAAGGAGAATGCGACTAAGCATATGTCTTTGAAGAATATTGTTTTTAATGATAACAAATATGAAGACAAAATGAAGATGATGGGAAGACCAAGTCCAAGATCTTTTAAGGATAGCTTTAGGACTTAGAGTCTCTTTGTTCGAGGATCTCTTTGGATATCTCCTAGTGCATGAAGATAAAACAAAAATGTTTTTCTTAAACTTATACCAAAACTGTTTTGATCTTAAAAATAACTTAAAAATGTTTTGGTGTTTTTGATAAACTTTCTGGGATGTTTTTCAAGCTTCTATAATTGTTTTACAAACTGAGTTATTCGAATAACTCATTAGTTATTCGAATAAAGCTTTATATTTTGGATCTTTGCGTGATTTGTGTTTTAAAGTGTTATTCGAATAACACTCTGTTATTCGAATAAGTGTTTTCTAAATAACTTGTTTTCACATCAGCTATTCGAATAACTCATCAGTTATTCGAATAGACCCTTTTCCCAGAAGTCTGTTTTAACAAATGTTATTCGAATAAAACTATCTTTATTCGAATAACCAGTTTTCTAAAGAAAGCTTTTATGGCAGCATTATTCGAATAACACGAAGAATATTCGAATAACCAATTTCAGAAATGTTTTTAAAAGAACGTGTTATTCGAATAGCCAAAGGCTTATTCGAATAAACACGGTAAGCACAGATACGAATATAGAAACTAACGGACACTTTTTTCATATTAATCACGGAATTAATTTCTTACAACGACTATTTTCTACCTGGCTTTATAAATAGAGACCGTGGGTCTCATCTGCAAGTATCCCAGCTATTTGTTTAATTTGCGCTTGCTCTGAAAAATGTGATTTATATTTTACGCCTATTTTCTGTGCTCTTTTTGCTAAAACTTTGAGATATCCTTTGAGAGCCTCTTAGCACTTCAAATTGTATTATTTGCTCTGAGTGAGAGTTTCTCTTCATCTATATTTTTCGTTCTTACGTATTGAGGGTGAGGTATCCTTCAAGGTTTGTAAAGGGGTGAGGTATCCTCTAAGGTTTGTATAAGGGTGAGGTATCCTGCGTGGTGAGACTTTAGCACAAGGGTAGAGTTTCCCTGTGTGTGAAAAGTGCTCTTTCATGTAACGATTTGCAAGCACCTATTGAAGCTTGTACATATAGTGAAAAATCTCAAACTGTGTTTCGGGGATTTGGACGTAGACCACAAGTGGTTGGTGGTCGAACCAGGATAAATATCGTGCCTGCTCTTCTTCTCTTTATCTCTTTATTTTATGCAATTTATTTTATTGCACATTTACTTTCCGCTGTTCTTAAAGTTTCTTTTCTTCATCACGTTCCTTCTGTGCGTTTATTTAAATAGCTTAAATATTTATATTTATTTAAGAGCATTTGTGAAAAAGTTTTTATACCCAATTCACCCCCCCTCTTGGGTAATGGTTGCCATGACTAACATTCTATGCCATGGTTTGCTAACATTATCAATTTTCTTATAACAGGTAAGATGCCACCTCAGTGGACACACCAAGACAGAAAAAAGTTTTTAGTTGAGGTGAAAAATTTCTTTTGAGATGACCCATATTTGTTCAAATATTGTCCTTTCAAATCTTTCAGAGATGTGTAACCGATAATGAGGTAAGTAGTGTCATTAAATTTTGTCATTCAGAAGCATGTGGAGGTCATTTTTCTTCAAAGAAAACAGTTGCAAAAATTTTGTAGTGTGGATTTTATTGGCCCACTTTATTCAAGGATAGTTATACTTTTTGCAAAAGTTGTGAAAGTTGTCAAAAATTGGGGTCCATTTCTAAAAGAAATATGATGCCTTTGAACCATATCCTTGTCAATGAAATTTTTGATTATTGGGGAATTGATTTCATGGGTCCATTTCCATCATCTTTTGGATTTGTGTACATTTTGGTTGCAGTTGATTATGTCTCAAAATGGATTGAGGCGATTCCATGTCGGCACAATGATCATAAAACTGTTCTAAAATTTTTAAAAGAAAATGTTTTGAGTCGATTTGGAATTCCTCGAGCTATCATCAGTGATGGGGGAACACATTTTTCAATAAACCATTTGAATCCTTAATGAAGAAATATTGCATTACCCACAAAATTGCAACCCCTTATCATCCTCAGACAAGTGGACAAGTTGAATTGGCAAATAGGGAGATTAAACAAATTTTGGAAAAAATGGTTAACCCAAATCGTAAAGATTGGTCTTTAAGACTAAACAATGCACTTTGGGCTTACCGTATTGCTTTTAAAACATCTTTAGGCATGTCTCTCTATCGGTTAGTTTATGGAAAACCTTGTCATTTGCCTGTAGAATTGGAGCATAAAGCATTTTGGGCCATTAAAGTTTTCAACTTAAGTCTTGATGATGTTTCCAAGTTACGCAAATTGTAATTGAATGAACTTGAGGAATTAAGAAATAATGCATATGAAAACTCAAAGATTTATAAAGTTAGAACAAAAGCTTTTCATGACAAATCAATTTTGAGAAAAACTTTTGAAATTAGTCAAAAAGTTCTGCTTTATAATTCTCGTCTTCACCTATTTCTTGGAAAATTGAGATCTAGGTGGATTGGTCCTTATATTGTCAAACATGTGTATTCTTATGGGGCCATAGACATTGAGAATCCTAGGAATGGTATTGTATTTAAGGTCAATGGACAAATACTCAAACCATTTCTGGAACATCAAGTTGTTGAGGTAGAATCTGTAACGCCCCTTTTCTGGAGGGAACGTCACATTGTCAAATAAAATAAAATGCAGAAATTAAATAATTAATCACTTAAGACCCGGTTTAAATAATTAAAGGTTGAATTACCTGATACTTTAATATGTAAAACTAGCAGTATATATAATTATATTTTTTTTCTTATAATAATAATGACAATGCGGAATGTTAATTACCGTAAAATAAAACAGTAAACGAAATTTCACCTGAATAACATACATACATATACTTAAATATAACGGTGTTTTAGTTACAAGCCTGAAATTAATCCAAAAAGCAAAACTATACCTGCCTATGGATTTACATATCAACACCACTCCAGAATAACAAAATATACAACCCATAAGACAAAAATAACATCAGGCCCCCAAAATAAAAGACTAACAGCCATCAGTAGCTACCAGTGATGTCAATCCCTCAAATGGGGAGGAACCGTAGCAAGATCCTCTACAGGATCCTCCTCGGGATCATATTCTGGGATTTCCTCAGGATCTTCCTCCTCAGAGGAAACTTCCATCGGAACCACAGAAGCACGGGACGGGGCCCGAGCAGTAGAATCAAATGAGTCTTCACGCGGGTTGTGGAAACGAGAACCCCACATCTCGCGAATGGGTAGATAGAACTCCAGACGTAGTCGAATATGGCAGGTGAGAACCGGCATCTCGTGTCGCCTCCATCTCCAAGCAAATGCTAGTCGAGGTACGGCCACCCGCTCGAAGGTTCAGTAGCACCGACCTCCTTGCCGTCGTCTTCGACAAATATAAGGTATATACAAATAGTGCACAATAGCAATACAGAAAAGTGGTAAGATATCCTACCATCAATACCAATACACCAACCAAGAACCGAACGGCGCATAGCACCCACGTAGCATGTAAAGGCAATAAATAAATTTCTAAACAGATAACCAGTCAGGCAGTCATCGACAGGGATAATGAATAAGTCATAATATCCAGACAGTTAAATCCAGCAGTTAAATCCAGACAGTTAAATCCAGGGAGTTAAATCCAGGGAGTCCATAATAATAAGAAGCAGTCAACCATTCATAGTATACAAAACAGCATCAATAAATAAATGTATGATAATGTGATGCATATGCATGGACGCCCAATATCCTACTCCATGGAGCTAGACACAAAATAGTCGGAGAGAAAGATCGAGGAGACGTGTATTGTATCTCTACTGCCGAGGCCTTGTGCTATATAAACATATATATATTTTCCACGTGCACATCATGGCATTGTACGAGACGGTCCGCGCTCGATCGCGATATAGGGACAAGTGTCTCGGTCCGGATCGTTTCGGTGCGTTTGCATCGGTCTACCCCACAGCGAGAAGAGCTACCAACCGCCTATTGCGAGGAACCCGCACCCCGACGCCCCAAGGTCATTAAAGACCTACACTAGTCTATTCGCACCCGCACAAAAGGTGTGTTCAATCTCCTAGGCAACTTGGCCTTACAACAAGTCCATAGGACATTTCAATGCATAAAATATTATGCGTCATGATGATAATTCAAAATATGATAATCATCACATAATATGCCATAATTGGCCAAGAGAGTACAAATATGCAAATTAGCATTCAAGAGAACCCATCATCGAATAGCATCAATTTAAAGTCAAGAAGCACATTTTAGGTTCATTATGGATTTCCCAAACTCTCCAAGTTTCACACCCTCTTGTGCTTTTCTTCTAGTAACCTCAAGTCTTATAATAATTATCCCATTGGCTCATTAAGGTTTATGAAACCCTTAATTTCTTGTACTCTTTAAATACTTGTAATTCAAGTTATGGGTTATGGAATTTTAGCCCAAATCTCACTTAGAGACCGTGGCCTTCCCAAGGTCTCAATTAAGTCATATTCACATGATTAGTCCCATTTAAGTGTTACTTGATCCAATTTATTTAATCACTATGATTACCTTGCAATTCTTGCTTATTTCCTAAGTCTTAACCATACTTCATTATGAAAATTAATGTTACAAATTATCTTCTATTAAGCTTTACTTAATTTCTTGATTAACTCAAGTCTTAGTATCTCACAATTTTAGTTATCATTTCCCTCATTCAAGTCCTCAAAACCGTGGCACTCAAGAGTTACTAGATTACCATTTTCTTTTCATTAATTTGTCCTTCCTTTACTCAATTTACCTAGCATCATTCTTGACATAAATTCCATCCAAGTTTAGCCCACAAAACAGCCCCAAGAACCATGGGACTTCTAGCCAAAATTATCAGATTTTAGTCCACTTAACTTGCCCTTATTTCCTTGTCTTAATTAAGCTTTACATTGATCAAAATTTTAACATAATTTCCCCATACTTTCCAGCCAAAACCGTGGCACTCTTAGGGATTCACACAACCAGAATTTTGTTCCACTTAAACCAACATTAACCACTTGATTTAGTGAGTCTTACATTGCTCAAAAATTAAGTACCAAACCCATACATTTTCCAAGCCAAAACAGCCCAAAACCGTGGCCTTCTCATGATGTCCAGCAACCAGAAAATTCAGCAAGCCAACATGGATTCCAAACACAAGCATACATGACTAAACAACCATTTAATCCATTTCTCAAAGCTAAACTAAGATAGCAATCAAGTGAGCAAATTTACAAGCACATTCAAGAATAACCACTATGTGGTTTCTCTTCCAAAAATCAAATACAAGGTCCCTAGTTGCTAAAGAGGTTGAGGGGGATTAATCTTCCTCTTACCAAGAAGAAGAACCAAGAACACTTCCAAGACCCTTTTGATTTTCGGATTTTGCCTCCAAAAACCCTTCAAAGCTTGAAAAGAGGTTGAATATGGAAGCTTTCCTTGAAACTTCAAGCACAAATGTTGAAGAGAATGAGTAGGAGATTAAGAAAGTATGATCAAGTATTGTTTTTGTGATGGTTGGGGAAATGGGAGAGTGGGTGAAACGTGAGGTGAGTGGGAGAGAAAGAAAGAAATGTTGAAGAAGACAATAGAAGAGGAAGAACGTAAATGAAGAAGGAAATTTGGCTTTTAGGTGCTAAATGATGAAATGTAATATTTGGTTAATTAAAACCAATTCCTTCCCTTCTCATCAGCTGCTGCAGACGTGAGAGAGAGTGGGTGAGTGGTTAGAATTTTGGCTTCCAAGGGAAGCTAATTGGTTGAGTCAAAGCTTGGGTCAAAGCTTGTCATGGAAGCTTAGAATAAAATACTATTAAATTTGAATTAAAGTGAATGGATTAGACATAAAGTAGATTGCATTAGGATAATGTGATAGGATTTTTATTACACACTATTATCCCATAGATAATAGTTACAGTTGATAGAAATCGAAATTTAATTAATCTGACAGATGAATTTTTCACTGTATTGATTTATTTTATCTGTTAAGATTTCTCGGAAAAATGGTGCGAACCTCGTAAACTGTGTCAAGTCTCGGGTTTAGTAAGATCCCCCGTCGACTTATCCATAGTCCAAGATTCACAGAGAAAATGTCGCATTTTCTCGATTCAAGAAGATGCATACGCAAAACGAAGAATATATTAAAATATTTGTCGTTTCCGGAAAATTCTCAGAAAATTCTCAAAAATTGCAAATATTGTAAAACGATTATTCGTCATGTTATTTTCCAGTTTTTGAAACGTTACAGTCATTTTCACGACTCTGTTCTGTATTCACGCAAAACGAGGAATATATTAAAATATTCGTCATTTCCGTAAAATTCCAAAAAAATTCCCATAAATCACAAATATTAGAAAATGACTATTGGTGATGAAATAATCAATTTCCAGAGTGTTACACTGGTCTCAGAAATTCTCAGCCCAGTGTGCACGCAAAACGAGAAATATATTAAAATATTCGACGTTTCCGTAAAATTCTAGAAAAATTCCTAAAAATCAAGAATATTATAAAATGACATTTTATAAATGAATGAACAATTTTTGGGATGTTACAACACTCCCCAACTAAAAAGAAATTTCATCCTCGAAATTTACATACCTCAAAACAATTCAGGATGTTGCTCCTTCATCTTGTCTTCTAATTCCCAAGTAGCATCACCAGTTGCTTCATTCCAGATCACCTTCACTAATGGAATTTCCTTGCCTCGAAGTTGCTTTATCCGTCGATCCTCGATTCTCACGGGAGGTGCCTCATAAGTTAAGTTCTCTTTCAACTGCATGCGTGTCTCGGTGCTATCACATGACTTGGATCGAGGCAAATACTTACGAATCGTGACACATGGAAAACATTGTGTATGTTTGAAAGAATGGGAGGTAAGGCTATTTGGTAAGCTCTTTGGACCTACACGGCGAAGAATTTGGTAAGGTCCAAGGAATTTTGGAGTGAGTTTTCTAGATTTCAAAGCCCGGCCGACCCCAGTCGTGGGTGTGACTTTCAAGAATACGTGCTCACCTTCTTCGAACTCAAGAGGTTTCCTTCTCTTATCGGCATAACTCTTTTGCCGGCTCTGAGCAGTCTTCATCTTCTCTTGAATCATCTTAACTTTCTCAGTCGTCTGTTGAATGATATCTGGCCCAATCGTAAGACGCTCTCCGTCTTGGTACCAACACAATGGTGTTCGACACCATCTTCCATATAGAGCTTCATAGGGTGCCATCCCTATACTCGAATGGTAACTGTTATTATAAGTGAACTCTATTAATGGTAAGATCTGATCCCAACCTCCAGTCTGTTCAATGGTACAAGCTCTAAGCAAATCTTCTAGAGACTGGATCGTTCTTTCCGATTGACCATCGGTTTGCGGATGATACGCCGAGCTTAGGCGCAATTTCGTTCCCAATGATGCTTGCAAACTCTGCCAAAACTTTGAAGTAAACCTCGGATCTCTATCCGAAACTATACTCGTAGGTATACCATGCAGTCTGACGATTTCTCCAATATACAGTCGGGTCAGTTTCTCCAAACTGTACCTTATGTTAATCGGGAGGAAATGAGCAGACTTTGTAAGTCGGTCAACTATTACCCATATCGAGTCATGTCCTATTCTTGTCTTAGGTAACCCCACAACGAAATCCATTGCAATGCTGTCCCATTTCCATTCAGGAATAGACAATGGTTGCAGCAATCCAGCAGGTCGTTGGTGTTCCATTTTTGCTTTCTGACAGACTAGGCAAGTCGATACACATCTAGTAACGTCACTTTTCAGTCCGTGCCACCAAAACAACTTCTTCAAATCCTGGTACATCTTTGTTATGCCCGGGTGCATATTCAGCTTGCTCGTGTGAGCGTGATCCACAATATATTGTCTAAGCTCTTTTGGTCACGAGGAATACAAATTCTTTCCCGAAATCTTAGAATTCCATCCGTTCCTTCTTTGAACTCTGTTTCTTTACCTTGCTTTATCAGCTCTCGCACTTCTTGCAAAAATTCATCGGCTTTCTGCTTTTCTCGGATATCTTCCATCAGCTCGCTTGAGATGGTAACCATATTCATGCATATTTCTCCCGGTTTCAACTCTACAAACGACCACACATCTCTAAATTGTTCGATGAGTTCCTTTTCCTTGATCATCAAAGCAGAAACACTGATAGTCTTTCTACTTAAGGCGTCAGCCACGACATTTGCCTTGCCAGGATGATACAACAGCGAAAGTCGTAATCCTTCGGAATTCTAGCCATCTCCACTGTCTCATATTCAGCTCCTTCGATCATATAAGTATTTCAAGCTCTTGTGGTCACTGAAGACGTTGAACGTTGCTCCATAAAGGAAATGTCTCCATATCTTTAGAGCAAAGACCACAGCTGCCAACTCTAAATCGTGTGTCGGGTAGTTCTTCTCGTGCACTCGCAACTGTCGCGAAGCATAGGCCACCACTTTTCTCGTGTTGCATAAGGACAGATCCCAACCCTTGATACGAAGCATCACAATACACCTCGAATGGCTCATTCGGATTAGGTAATACCAATACTGGTGAAGTAGTGAGTCGTTCCTTCAATTCTTGGAAACTCTGCTCGCAGCTATCAGTCCATTCAAAAGTCTGATTCTTCTTTGTCAACTGGGTGAGTGGTCCAGTAATTTTGGAAAATCCTTCAATGAATCTCCTGTAATATCCAGCTAAGCCTACGAAGCTACGAACCTCCGTTACAGACTTTGGCTGTTCCCATTGTAACACTGCCTCTACTTTTGACGGATCTACCGCGATTCCTTCCTTTGAGATCACATGGCCCAAAAACTTCACTTCGTCAAGCCAAAACTCACACTTCGATAGTTTTGCATACAGCTCTTTCTCCTTCAAAATTTGAAGAACTATCTTTGAGATGTTCAGCATGATCCTCCTGATTCTGAGAATATATCAGGATGTCATCAATGAAGACGACAACAAACCTATCCAAGTACGGACGAAAGATGCGGTTCATGTAATCCATGAAGATAGCAGGTGCATTCGTCACGCCAAACGGCATCACAAGATACTCGTAATGACCGTATCGGGTACGAAAAGCAGTCTTGGGTACATCCTCTATTTTCACTCTTATCTGATGATACCCAGATCTCAGATCGATCTTCGAAAATACTGCTGCTCCCTTCAGTTGGTCCATCAAATCATCAATTCTCGGGAGAGGATACTTGTTCTTGATCGTCAACTTGTTCAATTGCCTGTAGTCCACGCACAATCTTGAAGTACCGTCCTTTTTCCTAACTAATAACACAGGCGCTCCCCAAGGTGATACACTTGGTCGGACGAACTGTTTCTCCAAAAGCTCTTCCAGCTGTTTCTTAAGCTCTGCCAGTTCTGTTGGTGACATCCGATAGGGTGCTATAGACACAGGACCAGCTCCCGGTACCAGATCAATAGCAAACTCTATCTCACGAGTTGGTGGTAATCCAGGCACTTCTTCTGGAAAGACTTCAGAGAATTCCCTCACTACAGGAATAGTGCTCAAGTCAGCCTCAATCTCAATTCTCAAAGAAGATAGCAGCATGTATCCCTGAGCTCCTTCTTTCAATAGAGCTCGCGCTTGGTTGGCCGTCAAGTATCTAGAATTCTCATCCACAGGAAAGACTATAGTTTTTCTGGAACAGTCTAACATAACATGGTTGGAAGATAACCAGTCCATTCCTAAGATTATATCTAACTGTGATAAAGGTAGACAGATTAGATCAACAGAAAAGACGCGACCTTCAACAATCAGAGGACATTTTAGACAGAATTTGGTAGTAACTACAGGTTTATCAGTAGGGGTTGAAACAGTCAACTCAAAAGGTAGTTCAGACACAGACAAGCCAAGTCGTAGCACACAGTCATACGATATGAAAGAATGGGTTGCCCCAGAGTCATACAGTACTTTTAAAAGATTACCTCCTATGGTGCCTTCCCCTTGAATCAAGTCTTCGGATTCAGAAGCTTCGGCTCCGCTCATAGTGTAAACTCGACCTCCGGCTTGCGGTTTCTTGGCTCGAGTCGCATTGACTGATGGTTCAGCCTTCGTTTGATTGCAGTCTCTAGATATGTGACCTGGTTTGCCACATCGGAAACAGATGACTCCTTTGATGGTGCACTCCCTCGTAGGATGATCTTTTCCGCACTTCAGGCACTTAGAAGAACGTGTCATATTCTGACCAGATCGGTTCCCAGTAGAACCTCCACCAAATTGTTGCTGATTTCCCGCCGGTCGGGAATAAGGTTTCTTCTGAAAGCGGTTTGAACCACTGCCTCCACCTCTTTGGAACCTAGTAGGTCCGAAGTTCTTGTTTCTCGAGTCTTTAGCCCGTTCCAAGGCTTCAACTTCACAGCACGTGTCTAGCAATTCTGAGAATACCTTCATCTTCAGAGTGATGACGGCTTTCTTCACCTCATATCTCAGTCCTTCGGTGAATTTCCAACACTTCCAGACTTCATCGGTTTGGTGTTGGTAGTGTGTAGAAAATTGCTCCAAGCTCTCAAATTTAGCTGCATACTCGCTGACGGTCATACCTCCTTGTCGCAAGTTGAGGAATTCCAGCTCCTTTGCATGTCTCGCGTTTGCAGGAAAATACTTGTCCAAAAACTTGTTCTTGAACATTTCCCAGGTGATATCAGTTCCTGCGGCTTCCAATGCTTTCTGAGCTCCGTTCCACCAGTTTTCGGCATTACCCGTAAGCATGAAAGTAGCATAATCCACCTTATTGTCTTCGGCACAGTTCATGCCACGGAAGACCTTTTCCAGCTCCTTGATCCATAGACTAGCCTTGTCAGGATCAAATTCTCCCTTAAATTACGGAGGGTTGTGACGATGAAATTCTGCTAAATTCTGTGCATCAGCAGTCGCCTCATGTTGTTGAGCAGATTGTTCTTGCTGTTGAACAGCACGCTCATTTTGCTGCGCAATAAGTTCTGCCATCCGCTACATCGCTTCTACTGCAGCTGCAATATCTCCACTTCTCGCCATTTCACTTTCTCTTAAGTTATGTAAGCTGAAACATATGGAGAGAGTTAAATGTATTCACTCAGAATGCCAATCACAGAGATTTCACACAGCACAAACAAGACAGAGTCACACACAAGACCCAAAGAAAACATAAACCGGGGCTCTGATACCAACCTTTATGTAACGCCCCTTTTCTGGAGGGAACGTCACATTGTCAAATAAAATAAAATGCGGAAATTAAATAATTAATCACTTAAGACCCAGTTTAAATAATTAAAGGTTGAATTACCTGATACTTTAATATGTAAAACTAGCAATATATATACATATATTTTTTTCTTATAATAATAATGACAATGCGGAATGTTAATTACCGTAAAATAAAACAGTAAACGAAATTTCACCTGAATAACATACATACATATACTTAAATATAACAGTGTTTTAGTTACAAGCCTGAAATTAATCCAAAAAGCAAAACTATACCTGCCTATGGATTTACATATCAACACCACTCCAGAATAACAAAATATACAACCCATAAGACAAAAATAACATCAGGCCCCCAAAATAAAAGACTAGCAGCCATCAGTAGCTACCAGTGATGTCAATCCCTCAAATGGGGAGGAACCGTAGCAAGATCCTCTACAGGATCCTCCTCGGGATCATATTCTGGGATTTCCTCAGAATCTTCCTCCTCAGAGGAAACTTCCATCGGAACCACAGAAGCACGGGACGGGGCCCGAGCAGTAGAATCAAATGAGTCTTCACGCGGGTTGTGGAAACGAGAACCCCACATCTCGCGAATGGGTAGATAGAACTCCATACGTAGTCGAATATGGCAGGTGAGAACCGGCATCTCGTGTCGCCTCCATCTCCAAGCAAATGCTAGTCGAGGTACGGCCACCCGCTCGAAGGTTCAGTAACACCGACCTCCTTGCCGTCGTCTTCGACAAATATAAGGTACATACAAATAGTGCACAATAGCAATACAGAAAAGAGGTAAGATATCCTACCATCAATACCAATACAGCAACCAAGAACCGAACGGCGCATAGCGCCCACGTAGCATGTCAAGGCAATAAATAAATTTCTAAACAGATAACCATCGGGCGGTCATCGACAGGATAATGAATAAGTCATAATATCCAGACAAGTTAAATCCAGCGATTAAATCCAGACAGTTAAATCCAGCAAGTTAAATCCAGTATCCATAATAATAAGAGCGATCAACCATTCATAGTATACAAAACAAAGCATCAATAAATAAATGTATGATAATGTGATGCATATGCATGGACGCCCAATATCCTACTCCATGGAGCTAGACACAAAATAGTCGGAGAGAAAGATCGGGAGACGTGTATCGTATCTCATGGCCGCCGAGGCCTTGTGCTATATAAACATATATATATTTTCCACGTGCACATCATGGCATTGTACAGACAGTCCGCGCTCGATCGCGATATAGGACAAGTGTCTCGGTCCGGATCGTCGGTGCGTTTGCATCGGTCTACCCCACAGCAGAAGAGCTACCAACCGCCTATTGCGAGGAACCCGCACCCGACGCCCCAAGGTCATTAAAGACCTACACTAGTCTATTCGCACCCGCACAAAAAGTGTGTTCAATCTCCTAGGCAACTTGGCCTTACAAATGTCCATAGGACATTTCAATGCATAAAATATTATGCGTCATGATGATAATTCAAAATATGATAATCATCACATAATATGCCATAATTGGCCAAGAGAGTACAAATATGCAAATTAGCATTCAAGAGAACCCATCATCAGAATAGCATCAATTTAAAGTCAAGAAGCACATTTTAGGTTCATTATGGATTTCCCAAACTCTCCAAGTTTCACACCCTCTTGTGCTTTTCTTCTAGTAACCTCAAGTCTTATAATAATTATCCCATTGGCTCATTAAGGTTTATGAAACCCTTAATTTCTTGTACTCTTTAAATACTTGTAATTCAAGTTATGGGTTATGGAATTTTAGCCCAAATCTCACTTAGAGACCGTGGCCTTCCCAAGGTCTCAATTAAGTCATATTCACATGATTAGTCCCATTTAAGTGTTACTTGATCCAATTTATTTAATCACTATGATTACCTTGCAATTCTTGCTTATTTCCTAAGTCTTAACCATACTTCATTATGAAAATTAATGTTACAAATTATCTTCTATTAAGCTTTACTTAATTTCTTGATTAACTCAAGTCTTAGTATCTCACAATTTTAGTCATCATTTCCCTCATTCAAGTCCTCAAAACCGTGGCACTCAAGAGTTACTAGATTACCATTTTCTTTTCATTAATTTGTCCTTCCTTTACTCAATTTACCTAGCATCATTCTTGACATAAATTCCATCCAAGTTTAGCCCACAAAACAGCCCCAAGAACCATGGGACTTCTAGCCAAAATTATCGATTTTAGTCCACTTAACTTGCCCTTATTTCCTTGTCTTAATTAAGCTTTACATTGATCAAAATTTTAACATAATTTCCCCATACTTTCCAGCCAAAACCGTGGCACTCTTAGGGATTCACACAACCAGAATTTTGTTCCACTTAAACCAACATTAACCACTTGATTTAGTGAGTCTTACATTGCTCAAAAATTAAGTACCAAACCCATACATTTTCCAAGCCAAAACAGCCCAAAACCGTGGCCTTCTCATGATGTCCAGCAACCAGAAAATTCAGCAAGCCAACATGGATTCCAAACACAAGCATACATGACTAAACAACCATTTAATCCATTTCTCAAAGCTAAACTAAGATAGCAATCAAGTGAGCAAATTTACAAGCACATTCAAGAATAACCACTATGTGGTTTCTCTTCCAAAAATCAAATACAAGGTCCCTAGTTGCTAAAGAGGTTGAGGGGGATTAATCTTCCTCTTACCAAGAAGAAGAACCAAGAACACTTCCAAGACCCTTTTGATTTTCGGATTTTGCCTCCAAAAACCCTTCAAAGCTTGAAAAGAGGTTGAAGATGGAAGCTTTCCTTGAAACTTCAAGCACAAATGTTGAAGAGAATGAGTAGGAGATTAAGAAAGTATGATCAAGTATTGTTTTTGTGATGGTTGGGGAAATGGGAGAGTGGGCTGCCGTGAGGTGAGTGGGAGAGAAAGAAAGAAATGTTGAAGAAGACAATAGAAGAGGAAGAACGTAAATGAAGAAGGAAAATTGGCTTTTAGGTGCTAAATGATGAAATGTAATATTTGGTTAATTAAAACCAATTCCTTCCCTTCTCATCAGCTGCTGCAGACGTGAGAGAGAGTGGGTGAGTGGTCAGAATTTTGGCTTCCAAGGGAAGCTAATTGGTTGAGTCAAAGCTTGGGTCAAAGCTTGTCATGGAAGCTTAGAATAAAATACTATTAAATTTGAATTAAAGTGAATGGATTAGACATAAAGTAGATTGCATTAGGATGATGTGATAGGATTTTTATTACACACTATTATCCCATAGATAATAGTTACAGTTGATAGAAATCGAAATTTAATTAATCTGACAGATGAATTTTTCACTGTATTGATTTATTTTATCTGTTAAGATTTCTCAGAAAAATGGTGCGAACCTCGTAAACTGTGTCAAGTCTCGGGTTTAGTAAGATCCCCCATCGACTTATCCATAGTCCAAGATTCACAGAGAAAATGTCGCATTTTCTCAGTTCCGCGCAGTACGCACGCAAAACGAAAAATATATTAAAATATTTGTCGTTTCCGAAAAATTCTCAGAAAATTCTCAAAAATTACAAATATTGTAAAACGATTATTCGTCATGTTATTTTCCAGTTTTTGAAACGTTACAGTCGTTTTCATGACTCTGTTCCGTATTCACGCAAAACGAGGAATATATTAAAATATTCATCATTTCCGTAAAATTCCCGAAAAATTCCCATAAATCACAAATATTAGAAAATGACTATTGGTGATGAAATAATCAATTTCCGAAGTGTTACACTGGTCTCAGAAATTCTCAGCCCAGTGTGCACGCAAAACGAGAAATATATTAAAATATTCGACGCTTCCGTAAAATTCTAGAAAAATTCCTAAAAATCAAGAATATTATAAAATGACATTTTATAAATGAATGAATAGTTTTCGGGATGTTACAGAATTCATTTCTCTTTTTAATCCTTGTTATGAGTAGAATTTATTTTAATATTGTTTTTTTCTTTTTGCAGTTCTTTGTGTTCCCGGTTAAATGGCGGATAACGATACTCCGTGACTCTCAAGTCGGTTTGTTTTTCAGTTTCCCATAATAACTGATTTCTTGTCCTTTTAAAATAGATGTCATTCTCTCAAATCTAAGAAAATATTTTCCTTCTCTCCCTCTAAATGCTCTAACAAAAGTCTATGAAGCTAGATGTGAAAGACTGAGACTGTTAATGTATAAGGGCATCCCAGAAGATATACGCTGGATAATCGAAGCAAAGGTTCGTTTAGCTGGTGAATCTTTAGATTCATTTGTCCCATACATGCCCGGTCTCGGTAAAAGTTCATTTTCAAAAAGGAGAAGAGCTAAAAGAATAAAAGTTTGTTACAAGTGTGCACGATGGAATTGCAACACGCGATGTCACTCTTTGGGGATGGTTTATGTAAACAGAGAAGATAAAATATTCTTCATTAAGAATGGACTGAGTAAGGAGTCATTAGATAATATCTTATTGACTATTGAGACGCATTCTTGTGGAGTTGTGCAGCGTGAACTTCTTAGTTTGTGGAATCTCTTCAGGGACGAGCAAGAGCATTATAGTCTTGGAAATCTGACTTAAAAAGATCCTGTTTGCCAATTTATAAAAAAATTGGATGGGAAGCTTATCCTCGACTCATAGAAGGCGTTTAAGCCGTTTCTGGACGTGAAACCAGAGGAAGATGTGAGCCACAATCACAATAACATGTATATATTATCTTGTACATATTCAAAAAAAAAAGAGAAAAAAAGAGAAGAAAAAAAATAAAAAATATAAAAAAATAAGAAATAAATAAAATAAAATAAAAAGAGAGGCGAAACTTCGGTTGTACTTGGTCTTTAATTAGATTAGGAGCCCCTGTTAGTGGCAGACCCGTCATTGACTCAGGTGGACCTTCGCACGCCGGTTGGTAAATAAGGTTCGTGTGCCATGCTCTGTAGAGAGCCGCACAAGCATTCCCAGGTTTTAACCAAAGCTCTGCTTGCTGATGGACAGAAAGAAGCGTCCCGTGTTTGCATTCTCACGTGACAATGTCTCTGAGCTGGATCCTGTGATTTAATGCCATGGGCTCTTCAGCGACCTCTCACTGGCTGTGGTCATTGGTGGTAGCTGTTAGATTTACGCACTTTAATTAGTGGCGTCGTAGCTCAATCCAAAATATCCCACAAGCGGGAGGGAGAAGAATGCCCAGATTGGCTGAGCCATCTTGGTATTACTGTGCTCATGACGCGCAGTATAAAGATCTGCCATGAAACCTGTACATAAAGGTATGTAATCATTTGTTATTATTATTTTATCTTTGTATGATTTTGTTGAATTTTGGTTTTGGACAGACGATTCTTTGGATGGGATCCTTCGGGGGTTTCTAGACTTCTTTACCCTGATGGTTTTCTTGAAGTAAAAAAAAAAACAAAAAACAAAAAACAAAAACAAAAACTAAAAAAATAAAAAAAACAAAAAATATTATTATTATTATTATTTTTAAAATTTCAAAATTTTCTGACACCAGCCAACCTACTTGTATAGGAGTTATTATTACTTTTTCTATTCTCTTCCCTATTCAAACACTCTATTTTCTTCACTTTCCTACAACTCATAATCATTCAAAGAGAGTGTGAGTATAGAAATGGAGGGAGCTTCTTCTTCTGTTCGTAGATTTGTCAGTATCTGTGTATTTTGTGAGACAAGTTATGGGAAGAGTTTAAAGTTTGTAAACACAGCAAGCACTGTTGGTAGAACACTTGCTGCGAGGAACATTCGTGTAGTATATAGGGGAGGTTGCCTTGGGTTAATGGGGGCTGTATCACTTTCTGCATATGTAAGAGGTGGTCAAGTTTTAGGTGTCATTCCTGAACCTTTAACTCGAAGGAACATAGTTGGAAAGACAATTGGACTGGAAATTCAAGTATCCTCTATGCATGGACGAATGAAGGCAATGCTTGAAAACTCTGATGCATTCATTGCCTTACTTGGTGGTTTTGGTACTTTGGAAGAAGTCTTTCAAATTGTCTTTTGGGCCCAATTGAACATCCACCATAAACCCATAGGTTTGTTGAATGTTAATAATTTCTTTGATAATTTTTTATCTTTTGTTGACCATGCTGTGGAACAGAAATTTATCACACCTTCAGCAAGACGACTCCTTATCTCTGCTTCCACTGTTGATGAGTTGATCGATAAATTAGAAGCTTTTATTTATGAACCTGATCCAGTAACAGCTCAGATAGATTGGTCCGAAAGAAGTGGTGACGGAAGCAAAATGAAAAGAAAGCCAGCCAAGACACTCCAACTATTTAAATAATTATAAGTTTTTGTTTTATTTATCGTACTTTGTTTCTGTTTAAATTTGTGTGAGGTTTTTCTTTTCAGTAATTGCAGCAACAGGTAATATATTCTATCCTTTTTCCTATCTATATTTTGACATTGAGGACAATGTTGTGATCTGGTTGGGGGGAAGGATGGTTGTAAAAAAAAAACCCAAAAAAAAAATTAGGAAGTATGTTTGATAATATGTTTATTGTGTTTATATTAAAAAAACCCAAAAAAAAAATTCAAAAGTGTGTTTGTTAATATGTTTGTTGTGTTTGTTGTGTTTGTCATCAATTTATTAACAACAAAAGTAATTAGAGATGACAGAGTAAAGAGTAAAGTATTTACTTTTGAGACTCATCAAAAATTGGTGGCAGAGTAAGGAGTAATTGGGGTAGTAACTAGTTTGTGTGGAAGTAGCAATTCAAATTCAGGGAAATTTGCATGATTGAGTAAATTGTCTTCTTTCTTAAAATTCATATGTTTGGTTATGGATGTTGAATTGGTGGACTGAGAATGATAGAATTATGCCTTGTGAGATTTTGAGCCTATTGATGAATGGATTGAACATTTGTACCATTCTTTTCTTTTTTATGTGAATTTCACTTATGGAATTGTTACTCTAGAACTTGCTTTGATTCTTTTTTAGACTACATTTTCATATGCATACATAAATATGATTGAGGTATTTTTCTTGAAATAGCTACTTTAATCAAATAGCCAGCCTTGTTTAGCAGCATGTTGTCTCAATATGATATCAAGCACTCTTATGACTTCTTGGAAATTCTCTGATTCTTGTCAACATAAAGCACTAGAAATGACCTATTTCCCCTTGCTTAACCCCTTTGAGCTTATTTGACTATTTTTTGTTTCGAACTCATTATGTGCCTTAAATGAAAAATCATGTTCTTACTTGACCTTAGGGAATAAGAGAACATTAGTTTTGTCATTCGATGAGTTCTTGAACAAGTGTAGGGGTGTGTGTGCAGAATGGTTAAAAAATGTATATATGATGTTCCTTTTGTAAAAAAAAAATTCAAAAATTAAAAAAAAATCAATCAAAAAAAATGTAAAAAGAAGAGGGTCAACAAGGTAATAAAGGAAAGGAAAAGAATATGTAAAGGGAATTTGTATTAGGTGGAGTTGGGATGAACTTTCATACTTGTTAATTGAACGCAGCTCTCATGCTCTTTTATTCTCTGGTATTTAACTTGTCATATCTATATTACCTCCTCTTTTACCTTGACCTCATTACAACCTTGAATAAAGTCCTCATGATTTGTGTGTGCATGTGTTCTGAGTAGTGGAGAAGTAGAAGATAAGCAAGCTTATGGTAGTGCAATTTTCATGGGTAGAATTGAGTGAAATACCTACCTTTTAAACACTTGAGGGATTGAGAGTGAATCTTGTGAAAATCTATCATTCTTGACTCATGCTTTTCAATTGAAATATCCTTGCTTGTTGATTTGAGATGTGAAGATATATTATCTCATGAATGTTTTGATTACTTGAATGATTGATTGCTCTACATTTTTAAATATTATTAGAATTTGAGTCTTTTAGAGTGTTTAGCTTTTGAGTCTGTTTTGTTTTTTTTTTTGTGAGTGATCTTATGTGTTTTGCTTAGGAGTGCAAAAAGCTAAGTGTGGGAGAATTTGATGATCACATATTTGATACATTAATAAGCTTTCATTCTTAGTCATTTACACTCTCTATGTACTTAATTGATTGAGTTTTATTATGTTTTGTAAGTTTGGACTCAAATTGGACTTAATTGAATTTTTCAGCATGATTCATATCTTACACTATTTCTGTATTAGGGCCATATCTTGGGCTGTAGGTGGTATTTTGAGGTGATTCTAGTGGCATTTTAAAGATAAGTGAGATTTCTACAACTTTCAAGAATATCTCAAAGGCCCAATCACACGAGTAGATAACTCAAATTGGGGTTGAAGCAAAAACCAGAGTGCTTTTCCTGATAGCTTAATCTATGTGTACTGTTCATCACATATTTCGGGATAGAAGTAGTCAAATGGGCTGAAATTTTGGTAATAAATAGTTAAGACCCATATCTACAACTTTCATGTTGAACGCTTTTCAAGAATCGGACTCCTTGAAGGTGATATTGGGCTTGAAAGCCAAAATAGAGGAGCTGTGACTGGGCCTGGGCAGTGTTTAGTAATTTGAACATATCTGGAGTTATAGAAATGATATTGAACTCAAACTAAAGGCATTTGAAATTTAAGATCCAGGCCTACAACTTTTATGAAGACCACTTGGTTAAAAAATGATGAATGCAATGACTTCAGAGCTGCATGATTTCGGAGACAAGGAATCTCCATAATTTCCCACTCACCTAAAGTCATTTGGCATTTTCCACTCATTTTCCACTCATCCACCCACTAATGACTCAGCCCCCTTGTCATTTTGTATCTCTAATCCTCTATAAAAGGGGGCCTTAGAAGATCATTGAGGGTGTTAGGTGTTAGTTACTAAAATGATGCCATTTTGTTACTAAGTTTTCTTGTAGTAATTTTCCTTTGTTCTAAATTAAAGTCATGTTCTTCTTCTTCTTCTTCTCTCTTTCTTTCTTCTTATCTATGAGTAACTAAGTTTCATTTTACTTGGGTGAAAGGGTGAAGCTCTTGGTAATAAAGTAAGGTTAGATTTATTCTTCTCTTGTACTTAAATGATTTATATTTTCTAGTAACCATTATATGTATTATAATTTGTTTCTTATAATTTAGAAACCATCTTTGTAAAGAGGAGTTCTTGACTTGTTGTAGACAAAATATTGGCACAATGAATGCTTTAACCCATTTATAAGTGGTGGTAATATTTTTAGGAAACATAATATAATTACGCATATTATTTTAAATGGACTTTTAATGTTGTATTTTCCGATTGGAACCTCCATATTGCGAGGATTCTAATTGAGTTATAAAAGAAATTAATCTTACCTTTACTTTATTTACCAAGAGTGGATCTTTTAACCCTAGTAAATAATTTTTATCATAATAACAAAATATTTACTTCACCTTAATTAATCTTCAACAATTCCCTATGGATCGACCTCGGACTCCCGAGAAATTTATTACTTGAGATAACCTGCACTTGGGTTCGCAATGCAACAATTAATCCCGCATCAAGTTTGTAGACTTGTTTGAAACTAAAAATTGTGCTTCACGTTCCCTCCCAAAAAAGGGGCGTTACATTAAGTTGGCATCAGAGCCCTGATTTGTGTTTCTTTGGGTCTTGTGATTGAGTCTGTCTTGTTTGTGTTGTGTGAAATCTCTGTGTTTGGTATTCCTAGTGGATACAACTGACTTTCCTTGTGTCTTTTAGCTATCCTGACTTGAGAAAGTAAGATGGCACGAGGTGGAGATATGACAGCTGCTATAGAGGCAATGTAGAGGATGGCTGAAGTCATTGCGCAACAGACTGAGCGGGCTACTCAACAATAAGAGAAAGTTGCTCAAAAACAAGAAAAGACTGCTCAACAGCTCGAAGCTACTGCAGACGCTCAAAACTTGGCGGAGTTTCATCGCCACAATCCTCCCCAATTCAAAGGAGAGTTCGATCCGGACAAGGCTAGTCTATGGATCAAAGAGTTAGAGAAAGTCTTTCGAGGCATGAATTGCGCTGAGAATAAGAAGGTGACCTATGCTACCTTTATATTGGTTAGCAATGCTGAGAACTTGTGAAATGGGGTGCAGAGAATGCTGGAAGCTGAAAATTACGAGATCACTTGGGATTTATTCAAGGACAAATTCTTAGATAAGTATTTTCCTACAAGCGCGAGGCACGCAAAGGAAGTAGAGTTTCTCAACCTGAGGCAAGGGAATATGACCGTTAGTGAATATGTAGCGAGATTTGAAAACTTGTCACAGTTTTCAACGTACTTTCAGCACCAACCGAATGAAGCCTGGAAGTGTCGGAGGTTTATAGGAGGACTGAGGTATGAGGTGAAGAAGGCTGTTATCACCTTGAAGATCAATGAGTTCTTGGAGCTGCTAGATACATGCTATGAAGTAGAAGCTCTGGAGCAATCTAGAGATACAAGGAGCAGGAACTTTAGACCTACAAGGTTCCAAAGGGGTGGTGGCAATAGTTTTAACCGCTTCCAAAAGAAGCCCTATTCCCGACCAATGGGAAACCAGCAACAGACAGTGGGTGGAAGTTTTGGTGGAGGTTCTACGGGGAACTGGACCGGCCAAAATGTGGCGTATCCCTCCAAATGCCTGAAGTGTGGGAAGGATCATCTCACAAGGATTATCTGCTTCAGATGTGGCAAACCTGGCCACGTATCCCGAGACTGCAACCAAGCGAAGGCTGAACCTTCAATCAATGTTGCAAGGGCCAACAAACCGAAAGTATGAGGACGGGTCTATACCATGAGTGAGCTGAAGCCTCCGAGTCAGAAGACTTGATTCAAGGAGAGGGCACCATAGAAGGTAACCTTTTAACTGTATTGTATGATTCTAGGGCAACCCATTCTTTCATATCATATGATTGTGTGCAAAGACTTAGTCTACCAGTGTCTGCCTTACCTTTTGATTTGATTGTTTCTACCCACACTGATAAACCGGTAGTTATTACCAAAGTCTGTTTAAATTGTCCCTTGGTTGCTGAAGGTTGAATCTTTTTTATCGATTTGATCTGTTTACCTCTTTCTCAACTAGATATAATTTTAGGAATGGACTGGTTGTCTTCCAACCATGTTCTATTAGATTGTTCAAGAAAAACCATAGTTTTCCCCGTGGATGAGGATTCTAGATACTTAATGGCCAATCAAGTTCAAGCTCTCTTGAAAGAAGGAGCTCACGGATACATGCCACTGTCTTTTTTGAAAGTCGAGAGTGAGGTTGATGTGAACACAATTCCAGTGGTGAATGAGTTTCCCGAAGTATTTCCTGAGGATGTACCTGGTTTACCACCGACGCGAGAAATAGAATTTGCTATTGACCTTGTATTGGGAGCTGGTCCCATGTCTATAGCACCTTGTAGGATGGCGCCAATAGAATTAGATGAGCTTAAGAAGCAACTAAAGGAACATTTGGAAAAGTAATTCGTCAGACCGAGTGTATCACCCTGGGGAGCACCAGTACTGCTAGTTCGAAAGAAGGATGGTTCATCAAGGTTGTGCATGGACTACAGACAGTTAAACAAAGTGACAATCAAGAATAAGTATCCACTCTCAAGAATTAACGACTTAATGGACCAACTGAAGGGAGCAACGGTGTTTTCAAAAATTGACCTGCGATCTGGGTATCATCAGATACGAGTGAAGATGGAGGATATACCTAAGACTGCTTTTCGTACTCGATACGGCCATTACGAGTATCTTGTGATGCCGTTTGGCATGACGAATGCGCCTGCTATCTTCATGGACTACATGAACAGGATTTTTCATCCTTACTAAGACAGGTTTGTTGTTGTCTTCATCGATGACATCCTGATCTATTCTCAAAATCAGGAAGATCATGTTGAACACCTTAGTATAGTTCTCCAGATTTTGAATGAGAAAGAATTGTATGCCAAACTATCAAAATGTGAATTTTAGCTGGAATAAGTTAAATTTCTGGGTCATATAATCTCAAAGGATGGGATTGCAGTGGATTCATCAAAAGTGGAGGCAGTGCTATAATGGGAAAGGCCTAAGTCAGTGACAAAGATTTGTAGCTTCGTGGGTTTGGCCGGATATTAGCGGAGGTTCATTGAGGGATTCTCCAAAATTGCAAGACCTCTCACCCAACTCACAAGAAAGAACTAAGCTTTTGAGTGGACCGACAGCTGTGAACAGAGTTTCCAGGAGTTGAAGAATTGGCTAACTACCTCGCTAGTTTTAGTGTTACTGATCCGAATGAGCCCTTCGAGGTGTATTGTGACACTTCATACCAAGGACTAGGATCTGTGCTTAAGCAACATGGAAGAGTAGTGGCTTATGCTTCAAGGCAATTGTGAGTGCATGAGAAGAATTACCCGACACACGACTTGGAGTTAGCAGTTGTGGTTTTCACTCTGAAAATATGGAGGCATTTTCTCTATGGAGCGACGTTCAACATCTTCAGTGATCACAAAAGCTTGAAATATTTGTATGATCAGAAGGAGTTGAACATGAGGCAGCGAAGGTGGCTCGAGTTCTTGAAAGACTATGATTTCCAACTTCTGTATCACTCGGCAAGGCAAACGTTGTGGCAGACGCCTTGAGTAGGAAGATGATCAGTGTCTCTGCCCTGATGATCAAGGAAAAGGATTTAGTAAAGCAGTTCAGAGATGTATGGTCTTTTGTGGAACTAGAACCAGGAAAGATCTGCATGAATATGGTTACCATCTCAAGCAAGCTAATGGATGATATACGGGAAAAGCAGAAGGTGGACAAGTTCTTGCAAGAAGTGAGAGAGCTAATGAAGCAAGGCAACAAAACAACATTTGCAGAAAGAACAGACAGAATTTTGAGATTCTGAGGTAGAGTCTGTATTCCCCGTGACCAAGAGCTTAGAGAGTATATTATCGATCATGCTCACACAAGTCAGCTGAATATGCATCCGGGCATAACAAAAATATATCAAGACTTGAAGAAGTTATTTTGGTGGCATGGAATGAAGAGTGATGTCACTAGACGTGTATCGACTTGTCTGGTTTGTCAGAAAGTTAAAGTAGAACATCAAAGACCAGCGAGATTACTGCAACCATTGTCTATTCCTGAATGGAAGTGGGACAACATTAGAATAGATTTCGTAGTGGGTTTGCCAAGGATAAGAAAAGGACATAACTCGATTTGGGTAATTGTGGACTAACTCACGAAATTAGCGCATTTTCTCCCGATCAACATAAGGTACAAACTGGAGAAACTGACCCCAGCTGTACATTGGAGAAATTGTTAGACTGCACAGTGTGCCTACAAGTATTGTGTCAGATAGGGATCCGAGATTTACTTCAAAGTTCTGGCAGAGTCTACAGGAAGCATTAGGGACAAAGTTACATCTAAGTTCTGCTTATCACCCATAAACCGATGGCCAATCAGAGAGGATAATCCAATCATTGGAAGATATGCTTAGAGCTTGCACCATAGAACAGAATGGAAGTTGGGATGACGTTCTACCGTTGATAGAATTCACCTACAGCAACAGTTATCACTCAAGCATAGGGATGGCACCCTATGAGGCTCTGTATGGGCGACGGTGTCGGACACCTCTATGTTGGTACCAAGACGGCGAGCGCCTCACTATTGGACCAGATGTTATACGACAGATGATCGAGAAGGTTAAGATGATTCAGGAGAAGATGAGGATGGCTCAAAGCCGACAAAAGAGTTATGCAGACAAAAGAAGAAAGCCTCTTAAGTTTGAGGAAGGCGAGCATGTATTTCTAAAAGTCACACCTCTGACTAGGGTAGGCCGGGCCTTGAAATCTAGAAAACTTACTCCAAAATTTCTTAGACCATACCAGATTATTCACCGAGTGCGTCCAGTAGCCTATCAAATAGCCTTACCTCCTTTCCTTTCAAACATTCATAATGTCTTCCACGTGTCACAACTGCAAAAATACCTTCCTGACCCAAGTCATGTCATAGCACCAGATATAGTACAATTAAAAGAGAACTTAACTTATGAGGCACCTCCTGTAAGAATTGAGGATAGAAGGATAAAGCAACTAAGAGGCAAGGAGATCTCATTGGTAAAGGTAATCTGAAACGAAACAACTAGAGATGCAACCTGGGAGCTAGAAGACAAAATGAAGGAGCAATACCTACAACTATTCTAAGGTATGAAAATTTCGAGGATGAAATTTCTTTCTAGAAGGGGAGAGTTGTAACACCCCAAAAATTATTTATTTTATAAGTAATCATCATTTTATAATATTTATAATTTTTGAGAATTTTAGTGGATTTTTCCGGAAACGTCAAATATTTTAATATATTCCTCGTTTTGCATGCACACTGAGCAGAGTCAGCGTAACACCCCGAAAATGATTTGTTTAATCATGAATAGTCATTTTCCTATATTTGTGATTTTTAGAGATTTTTCTGGAATTTTCTGGAAATGTGAAATATTTTAATATATTTCTCATTTTACGTGCACACTGAGCAGAGTCATTGAAATGCCCCAGAAAATTGTTTATTTCATGACAAATATTTATTTTCTAATATTTGTGATTTTTAGGAATTTTTGTGAATTTTTCTGAAAATGTCAAATATTTTAGTATATTTCTCGTTTTACGTGTGCACTGAGCGGAGTCGGGATAACGAAATATTTTCCCTGAGGCTGGTAAACCTTGAATTGTCGACCTGTCGACGAGGGATCTTACAAAACCCGAGGTTGGGCACAATTTGTGAGGTTTACGGTTTTTGAAGTTTTATCTGATAAATAAAATCACTGTATCATAAAATTATCCGATGAATAATAAAATATTATTTTCATCAACTGTAACTTTTATTCACTGGAAAAATAATTCTAACAGTGTAATTAATCATCTGTTCTACAGTATTTAATTAAGAAGACAACCTTACTTTTTACTTTATCGAGAAACATGCGAAGCTTCTCAAGGAAGCCTCAAGGAAGCTTCAAAGAAAATTTCTCCCAAGCTTCCCAAGGAAGCTACTCTCTCTCTCCTCTCTCCCAAGCCACACGGATGCTGCCCCAAATAGGGGGGGAAAATTTGTACTTCACAAATTTAATTACATCACATTATTTTCAAAAACCTAAAAGCACCTTCCATTTCTCCTATGCACTTTCTCTCTCTACCTTCTTCTTCATTTGCATTTTCTCCTCCTTCTCTCTACTCCAAGCTCACGGCCACCACACCCATTTTGCCTCAACCATCACAAAAATTTCAACCAACCCTATTTTCTTAATCCCCTCCATCATTTAAACAGTTCTCTAGTTGGTGGTTCTTTGAAAAACCTTCATCTTCACCATTTTCTTTAAGCTTCAAGCTTAGTGTTTTTGGGTAAGCTTCTTGATTCTTCAATCTCTCTCACCCATTTTCATTTTTAGGGTCTCCTTTGTGACCATCAATACCTTATTTTTCAAGCATTGGTGTCATTTTGATGAGATTGAAATTTTAGGGTTCTTGGAGGTACCAAATCCGAAAATCCAAAGAGCTTCAAGGGAGTTCTTTGTTTGTTCTTCTCTTAGGTAAGAGGAAGACACTCCTCCTCAACCTCTATTAGTAGTAAGGAACCTTGTTTTGTGATTGATTGTGAGAAAGACCCTATTGAGGGTTATTCTTTGTTTGCATGATTAGTATGATTATATGTTGTATTTAATTTGTCTAAGTTATTTGATTGATTAGTTGTGTGTATTGATATATTTGAATGGATTGGAAAGCATGAAATGGAAGGAAATAATTTGGATTTCCTCTTGAATGACTCATGGTTTTAGGGGCCCAAAATTAGGGTTCTTGATGAACAATTGTAACAAGTGGAAGACATAATTAATCAAGTGTACAATGTGCAATTAATGGAATGAAAAATTTGGGAACTTAATTCCCTAGGGAGGCCACGGCCTCGAGGGCCATTTAGGGCTTAATTATGCGACTTTTGGTAATCTTGGAACTTAAATAATCAAGTGATTAAATTATTGGTAATGGGATAGAAAATTAATAAATTGGAAGATTAGAAAAATAATTGGAGATTCATAAATTTGAAAGAACCAAGAATGGAATTTTTCATAAGACGTAGGGTAATTTAATTCGAGAAAGAACAAGAGAGGGTGAGACTTTGAGACTCTTAGAATAATTTTCTAAGTGTGTGCGTGTGTGAATAAATTACAATAGAAAATTTAAATTAACCAAGAGAATTCCTCTAGAGACTAACTTTGTAAGAAATGCTATATTTAAGTAAGAATTCATAATAAACTTTGATCATGTATTATTTCATTTAAATTCTGATATTATGATATTGTGGGTCCATGTGAGTGACCAATGATGTGTTAATACTTACCTTGGCCAATTGTGACATATTGCGAAAAAGCATGCAATGATAAACATACATGATTATGCATTGAGTCGTCATGCACTGTGAAAGTCCGTTGGACTGTTGTTAAGGCCATGTTGCCTAGGAGATTGAACACACCTTTGTGCGGGTGCGAGTAGACTAGTGTAGGTCATACTGTTGACCTTGGGGGCATCGGGGTGCAGGTACCTCACAATGGACAGTTGGTAGCTCTTCTGTCCGTGGGGCAAACCGATTCAAACGCACCGAGGATCCGGACTGAGACACTCTCCTATATCGTGATCTAGCGTAGACTGTTTGTACAATGCCTTGATGTGCACATGGAAAACTCATGAGTTATAGCACTTTGGCCGCTGCAGCCGAGTTGCATACGTGTCTCCTGATCTTTCTCTCCAACTATTTATGTCTAGCTCCATGGAGTAGGATTTTGACCTTATATGCATATGCATAGTGAGTCCATGTATTATCTGACATCTATTATTATTATAATTGGAACTATTGTATTACTGCTACATAACTATCTGGAACTGCTTGGTTGTTTGTTACTGCTATTCAATGCTTATTATTATTATTATGGCTGTTGAAATGCTTTGTGGACGCTTGACGCCGTTCTGTTTCTTGATGCTATAATTGGTAATGATGGTAGGATATCTTACCTCTTTCCTGTATTTCTATTATTTTCTATTTGTATATGTGTCCCATCGAAGACGTCGGCAAAGAGGGTGAAGCTCCTGATTTCCCCGGCTTCTAGCCCGATCGCGATTAGCATCTACTGTGGAACATGGCGGCACGCTTACACGGATTTCTAGGTGATGTGCGTTTGACCTTCCTTGGAGGGCCAGACTACTGGCACATCAACCTAAATTTCGACCGCTGTGTCTACTTGGGAGACATGTCAATTTCTTTGGCTTGGAGGCGCCATGAACCGCCGATCTTTACTTGCTGTGTCAGCTTACATTTGGAGTTTTATCTGCCCATCCGAGAGATGTGGGGTGATTGCTATTCCACCCCACAGGAGGATTCTTTTAATTCCACTGCTCAAGCTCCGACTCGTAGCTCGGTGGCTCCGATGGAGGTTTCCTCGGATTAGGAAGATCCTGAGGAGGTCCCCGAGGAGAATCCCGAGACGGTTCCTTCTCATCTTAGGGATTGATACCGATTGTAGCTACTGATGGCTACCAGTGTTTTATTTTGGGGGCTTGATGTGCCTTTATTTTGGTGGGCTGTATATTTCTGATCTCTTGGGGGCTTATATGTATAAGTTTTGCTTTTTGTAAATCAGGCGCTGTAATCAAACAAGTTAATATAATGATATATATTATTGTACATGTATGTTGTATCGATGTATGTTTTACTTCCATTTTGCTCTCCATTGTAATCATTGTTATTATGCCTTATCATCACTTTATTAATGATAAAAAAAAATACTCGCTAATTTAATTACACGATTATAATCAAGTAAATTGACATTTATAATTAAAGAACTGGGTCTTAACTATGAATTTTATTTTCCGCATGGTAATTGACAATGTGACGTTCCCTCCTAAAAAAGGGGCGTTATAGACCCTGTCCTCCACATGCTTCACAGATGATAGGTGGGGCTGCACTATTTGTCACCATCAAAGTCTCCACCTTCTTCGTCAAAGCTTCCAATTGACTTAAAATGGCAGTAGAGGAATCAACAGCATGTACACTTGCTGGTTTCTTAGGAGCCTGGCGCTCATTCTGCCACTAATAACTATTCAGCGCCATTTTTTCAATCAAAGCTTGGCTCTCAGTAGGTGTTTTCCTCCATATAGTACCTCCCGCAGCAACATCAATGAGCGAACGATTTGTAGACGACAAACCGTTATAAAAAGTCTGAACCTGCTGCCATACGGGAAATCCATGATGTGGACATCTCCTCAACAACTCCTGAAAGCGCTCCTAAGCTTCATAAAGAGTGTCCATTTCAAACTGCACAAAAGAAGATATGTCATTCCTTAACTTAGTAGATTTAGAAGGAGGAAAATACTTATTCAAAAACTATTGTGTCAATTGATCCCATGTAGTGATGGAACCCCTCGGTAGTGACGTTAACCACTGACTTGCTCTGTCCCTAAGAGCGAAAGGAAAGAGTCGCAATCGAATTGCATCATCTGTCACACCATTGTACTTGATAGTATCACACAACTGCAAGAACCTGGCCAAATGCTGATTAGGATCATCCGAAGGTAATCCACTAAACTGAATTGAATTCTGAATCATGAAGATCAATACTGGTTTGATCTCAAAATTATTAGCCGCCACAGCTGGTCTTATAATACTTCCTCCATACGCTTCAGTAGTGCGCATAGAGTACTCAAACATGGTTCGCTCTATTGGAATAACTCTTTCTTCACGATTGGCCTCAACAATTGGTTATCTCTCCATCCTGCTTATGTCTTTTGCCACAGCTGCAATAAAAGTCTGCTTCTTTAACCTGCGAGTTGTTTTCTCAATTTCAAGATCAAAAGCCAAATCAGGACACTGAGATCGAGTGAGCATAAACAAAAATAAGAAGAGAAAAATTAAATAAAAATAAATAAAAATAAAATAAGAAATAAAAATTAAAATAAGATATAAACAAAAAAACTAAAAAAATTAATTAAAAATAAAATAAAATAAAATAAGAAATAAAAAAATAAAAATAAAATAAGGAATAAAAGAAAAGGTCGTCTAAATTAACTAGAACTTTTCGCTTCTAATATTACCAAACTTATTCCTCGGTAATGACGCCAAAAACTTGGTACGCGTAAAATACACTAAGAGCAAGTGCACTCTATCGCCAAGTAATATAGGACTTGAGTTCTAGTTATCGATCCCACGAGGAATAATGGTAATTACTAGATTTGCTAAACTCTTTGTTATTCAGACAATTGAAAGTGCATGAAGAAATTTAAGTTAAAATCAAAATAAACAAATAAAGAAAAACAATGAACAATCAAACAGAGACTTAATAATCAATGAGAGAGAAATTAGGGTGCAAGGTTCACTTGAATCCAATTATTCAGATTTTCTTTCATTTATGATGTAAGACAATTCTTTTGCCAATATTCTCTTACCTACTATTAACTCCCAATGGTCATGGATGAAACAATATTCTATTCCTAAATTAAATCACTTATTTGGTCATGTAGTTAAATTAATTAGGAATGCATTAAGCTTCAATTCAAGAGATGAATTAATATACTTGTCAATTCCATTGGTAGGAAAAATTGATGTTTGATCATTCACCAATCTAATCCTAGGCTTACCATATAGATCCATTCATTGAATGCGGATGGTCATCGGTCAAACAATGAATTAATACATGCCAAAAGTGATCAAGTTATGACAAGAATGCAAGCAATATGATAAACTCTAAAGAAATTACCTTAATCAAATTAGAAATCAAACCCAAATAATTAGGGAAACGAGATCCCCCATAGCCCTAGCTATGGGTTTAGCTACTCATGTTCGATAAAAACAAACCCATATCAAAATACAAACCCATGGAAAGAAAATCAAAAGAAAAAGGGAAATTAAAAAGAAAGAGAAATCAAAACCCCTTTAATGGAGATTAAGATCTTCAAGCCTTCAAGAATCCTCCTTTGAAATTACCCTCCAAGGTCTACTACTGCCAAACAACTCTCTCAGGATTAAGGATTTTCTGTGTAATATGCTCAATGTGTTATCTGTGGCGTAACTTTCCCATTATATTGAAATTCACGTCTGTTGTTACGATCTCAGCGCCTAGGCGCCCAGTCCTGAGCGCTCAAGCGCTCAGGCATTTACTCCTGGATGCGCGCTGCTACACATTGCGCACTTAGACGCTCCTGAGCGCTGGGACACTAAATCACCGCTACTGCATACGCTCTGAGTGCTCAGGTGCCCCAACACCAGCGCTCAAGCATTGGACTCTATTGCAAAATTTTTATTTTCCTGCTTCTTTGAACATCCAATCTTCTTCCCGTACAATTACTTGACAAAAACACACAAAATACTTAATAAAAACACAATTAAACAATACTAAAAGTATAACAAAACTAACAAACAAAATTCATTAAAAATAATTAAAAGGAATATGAAAAATTAAGGAATTGAACCATAAAAATAAGACATGTTGACGGTTCATTAGCCCTAAACAGGCTTGACTTGTATCCAAAATATAAAGCTTGAGCCTAGCCTATGAGCTTGAAATAGGCCAATTTTTAAGGCTTGGCCTGGCCTGAAAGCCTATTTAAAGGCCTACTTTGTAATAAGGCTTTTAAATAGGCTAACAGGCATACCTTTAAATAGCATAACGGCCCTTTACATATGCTAACAACCCTAAGCCTTGAAATAGGCCAACAAGACTAGGCCTTGAAATAGGCTAACAAATGTATGATTTTTTAAGTATTACATTAAAAATCTAACATTCTGTTACCAAGTGGCCTCAATACTCAAGATGGGAGGTGAATTGAGTATAAAATTCTTATTTTCGTTGAAGCTATTGTTTGTTAGAGATGAATGGATAGAGGAGATATAAACTTTTCACTCTTAAATGAATTAACCAAGAGAGATAAAATTCAGATAAAGTAATAAAACAGTGCTCAAAGTAAAGAGTAGAGTTTAGAAAAAATAAATATTAAGCTTTATCCTGGTTCAGCCACCAATCCACTTATGGCTTACATCCAGTCCTTAAGCAATCACTTGAGATTTTTCACTAAATTCCAAGCTTGAATCAGGTGCTTGTAACTTTTACAAATTGGAGTACTCAACACCACCTTGGGATACCTCACCCTTTGTAGCTTGAGCCTCTTCAAACAAGGAATGCTTCACCTTTACAAAGCTTTGAGGGATGCCTCACCCTCTTTTACAGATTGAACAAGATATAGAAGAAATGAAACTCTCTCTTTAGAGTAGATAATACAAATTGAAGCCTATGTGTATTGAAGATTCACACTTTCTAAGCTCAAAAATAGAGTATGATAAATGTGATGATGAAAATACGAATTTTATGCTCAAGAAGGATTTTCAGATAGTTTGTCTTAGTTTCTCTAACCTTTCATTAATGCCCAACAACTTAAATTTATAGTTAAAAGCAATTAAGAGTCGTTGGGATAGTTGAATGCATTAAATGCCCTGAAAATAGCTGTTGAACGAGCTTTAACTTTTTTCCAAATAATAAGCCTAATCGGTTACCTAACTCCCTAATCAGTTAGGAGCTCTTTAAAACCAATACAGATGCTTCTGTTTTAGTGAATAACCGATTAGAGCAAGTCTCTAATCGGTTAGTCCCTGTTTTGAAATAAATACAAATGCTTCTGTTAAATATAGTAACCGATTAAACCAAACCTCTAATCAATTAGGCCCTATTTTGAAACAAATACAAATGCTTCTGTTTAAGCAAATAACTAATTAGACAATACACTTAATCAGTTAGGCATTTAAAAAATAAAGAGGCAATGCCTTTGACTTATCAATCTAACCAATTAGGAGTTGTTCCTAACCGGTTAGGGGCCTTAGAAATTGGCCCCTGACTTGTCAATTAACAGGTTACATATTTTGCCTAATTAGTTAGTCCTTTTAAAATACAAATTGGCGCGTTTTTGTTTTGGCACTTAATCTATTAGATGAACAGAGATAATCTGTTATTGCTTTGAAAAGGAGACAAGATTTTCAAGGGGTTTTTCAAAAAAGCTTTTCAACCTTTCTAAAAACCATTTATTCAAACTAAACTATAATTTTCATAAATGAAGAGTATGATTTTGAAAAGCCATTTTAAGAAAGCATATTATTGAGCTTAGAGTGAATCCTAAAATACCTTTACATAAGATCTAAGACCTATGTACTAATCTTTGAGTTCCTTGGGACTTGATCATTATGTTTCCATTTCTTTCTTGTTTGTTGTCATCAAAACCATTGCTTTAGTCAATGCCAATCACATTCTCCCCCTTTTTGATGATGACAAACAACTATTGAAAAAAGGTTTGTTCAAATAAATTGAAATTCACAAAAGGTGAAAGAGACTTACTCCTCCTCTAGTTTGCAAGAGGTGTTTAAAATCAGAGATGTACAGCTCCTCCTTAATTTTAGAATCCGAAGACTATTTAACAAATATACCTTGTGGATTTTGCCCTTGCTTTTCTCAATAACATGTAAACCATAAACTTTCTCCCCCTTTTGTCATGATAAAAAAGATAGACAAGATATATTCGGACAAAAGGAGAGTACTTAAACCATTGCTTTCTAGCAAGCATCTAATGATAATTTAGTAAACAAGATAATCAGTCATAGTATATGCATATCAATAAAGCATCCATGTCAAAATATTGTCTAAGTCATAAAGCAATATCAAAGATAAACTATTGTTCAGCAAAGTCATAAGCTATCAACATGTTTGAATGAAAAGACACTTATGAATAGTTTAAAAAAAATTGAAGTACACTATGCTTAAGCATCATGATCTTTCGATGATGGATGATAATACTCTAGCTTATCCAATCGGTCTTCTATAGCACTTAAGCAGTCGAAGATGACTGTGTTGCTGTGCTCCTGGTAAGTTCTAAGATCCACAATGGCAGCAAGAATGCGTGCTTTACTTGTAGCTGGTGCCTCTTCCATAGAAACATCAGCTTCTTCTGCTGGTGCTGGTGCTTCATGTCTTCGTATAGAGACCCATTCACCATCTACCTTCTTAATTTGCATTTGGTTGAAGGTAGCTTGACCAAATTTGTTGTGGCTGGCGAGTTCTATCGCACCATCTTCATGGAGTTGAAGTTGATATTAATCTAGAATTTACGTAACAACTAGAGCATAAGGAAGGTCCATCATTAACTTATCCTTGGCCTTCATCATGTAGTGCATGATGAAAAATGACCAATTGATGTGCAGTCTCTGTCTTATGGCCCACATTAGGAAAATATCTTCTTCTTCCACCAAGGCATAATTGTTACCCCATGGAGCCAAAATTTATGCAACAACATAACGAAGAAGGCGATCGAGAGGTTTCAGGTAACCAGCAGTGAGACTTTTCTTTCCTGGGATACGGAGACCAGGTTGGAGCATACTGTCAAGGGCCTCGCTTTTGTTAAAGCCTTCCCAGGTCCTATGACTATCCATTGTAAATTTCTTACCAGCAAAAGTAAGGCCAAATAAAGAAAACCATTTACTGGGAGCTACAATTATCCTATGCCTCATAACATCAGAAACCAGATTTCCTCCTGTAATGCTCAAATTACAGAAATAGACTTTGGTGGCTTCAAGATAGTAATACTCACTTGGAGCAGAAACAAAAATTTTCAGGCCGTGAAACTCCAAGAGTTCAGTGAGAGATGTTAAGCCTTCTCTAACAAAGAACTCCCAATCCATGTGCTTGGGTTGGATGATATTCCTAGCCAGAAACTCTAATTTGTATTTGTGCATTTGCTTTTTGTGAAAAAAAAACTTTCTGTGGTCTAAGCTTAGATGAATTTCAGAGTCATTTTCTAGAGAAGAAGGATCATTGGGTACTGATGGATTTTTAGTGCGTGCCATTTTGGGGTGAGAATTGCTTGCCATGGTTTAGAAAATATGGAGGCTAGGTCACGGTATGGAAAAAGAATGGAGGAAAATTTTGGAAGCAAGTGGAAGTTTTGAATGGTAGAATTTGAAGGATTTTTGGTCGAAATGGTGTTTTAATGATGGATTTGTGGAGGACTTGGAATGGGTGTGAGTGAAGAAGAGTGGGTATTTAAGAGAATAGGAAGAAGATGAAAATAGAGGAATGTGGGCAGTGAAAATGAAAGTGGAGGCTACGGCTGGTTCATTTAAATAAAAGGAAGGGTTGCTCACGGTCAAGAGGAATAATCAATTAGGTGTGGATGACTAACCGGCTAGTGAAGCTTAAGAAAGGAAATGGGGAGTCTCTATTTTGTGATAATAATCAGTTAGAAATGGATGGCTAATATATTTGGATGTGTTGGTAAGAAATGTTGGGGTCTCTGACTTATTGCACTAACCGATTAGGACAAATGGGTAATCGGTTAGCTGCTTGAATTTTAAAACAAAATAGAGCCTTTTTTGCCTGCGTAATCGATTAGATTAATTAGCTAATCGGTTAGCTTGATATTTCTAAAAATATTTTGGCCTCTGCCTTGTATACTAACTGGTTAGGAAAGGCTTCTAACTGGTTATTTCCACTATCAAAATAGACATAATCCTTGACAGTTTAGCGTCTAAAATACCAACCCTTGTCTTTTTTAGGTTCACTTAGACTTTGGCTCAACTTCATTCATTCTGAACACTAGGAATGCATCCCAGCATAGTTTAGTCTCCTTTAGAAGTTTTGAAAATCTCTAACTCATATCTTTTTAAGGTTGGCTATTTTCAATACAATTCATAAGCTGATTTTATTTTCTCTACTGATTATTGTGCTTCCAAAGCCAAAACATCTTCTTCAAGAATTTAGTCCTTATATCATCAACTTTAACCATTTCAAGAACATCTCAAATCCAGAATCTTTCTTCTTCAGAGGAACCAGAAAGCATTTTTCTTTATCAGGAACATGATTAATGGAAATTGGGAGACTTAAGCATGGATCAAGTACCTGCAAAACAAACTTAGGGGAAACTCTGACGCTCAAGTCAGTATTAGATTTCAAAAAGAAATGATTAAAACAAAATAACTATGCAATCATTCCACATTATGTAGCAAATTAGTATATTATGCAGCAAATTAGTATATTATGTAGCAATATGACAAGTGTTGCACCATAAACACATAAGATACAGTAAAATTAGATGCATGATTAATCGAAAATCCCAAGTTCTCTTTTTATATTGAAGAATGCTTCTTTGTTTAATGATTTAGTGAAGATGTCATCCAGTTGCTTAGTGGTTTCAACAAATTCAAGCAAGCAATCACCTTTTTGAACATGATCCCTTATGAAATGATGCCTTATCTCAATGTGCTTTGTTCTAGAGTGCAAAATGGGATTTTTGGACAAATTGATTGTCCTTGTGTTATCACACTTTATAGGGATGTGATCTAGCTCAAGACCATAGTCTAGAAGTTGTTGTTTCATCCAATGGATTTGAGCACAACAACTCTCAGCTACAACATATTCAGCTTCAGCTGTTGACAATGCCACACTATTTTGTTTCTTGCTATGCCAAGAAACTAGTGAGCTTCCAAGCAAGTAGCATGTCCCACTAGTGCTCTTCCTATCCATTTTGCATTCGGCAAAATTAGAATCAGAATATCCAATTAGGCTACATAAGGCACCCTTAGGATACCACAAACCCATTTGTGAAGTGTCTATTAGGTATTTCATGATTCGTTTTACAGTACATAAGTGTGATTCTTTAGGATTTGCTTGATATTTAGCATATATGCATACACTAAACATAATATCTGGTCTACTTACTATAAGATAAAGGAGTGAGCCAATCATACCTCTATATTTTGTAATTTCTATAGATTTACCTCCTTCATCCTTGTCCAATTAACAAGAAGTGCCCATTGGTGTAGCCATTTGGTTGGCATATTCTATTCCAAACTTCTTGAGCAACTCCTTGCAATATTTGGACTGACTTATGAAAGTCCCATCCTTCATTTGCTTGATTTGGAGACTAAGGAAGAAGTTGAGCTGCTCACCCATCATGGACATGTCAAACTCACTTTGCATGGTGTTAGCAAATTCTTTACAAAGAGAGTCATTAGTAGCACTAAATATTATATCATCAATATATATTTGTACAAGAAGTATGTCATGCTTTTTATGCTTGATGAAAAGAGTAGTGTCAACCTTTCCCCTAGAGAAGCTTTTTTCTAAAAGGAATTTACTCAACCTTTCATACCAAGCTCTAGGAACTTGTTTCAAGCCATACAAGGCCTTTTTCAGTTTAAAAACATAGTTGAGCAGTTCAAAATCTTCAAAAGTAGGAGGTTGTTCCACATACACCTCTTCTTGTATAAAACAATTTAAAAAGACATTTTTATCATCTATTTGATAAAGCTTAAAATCCATGATACATACATATACAAGTAGCATTCTAATAGCCTCTAATCTAGCTACGGGAGCATATGTTTCCTCATAATCTATTCCTTCTTCTTGATTATAACCTTTAGCAACAAGCCTAGCTTTGTTTCTTGTTATTAAGCCCGTTTCATCAAGTTTGTTCCTAAAGACCCATTTGGTGCCAATTATAGGATGATCATTGGGCCTTGAAACTAATTCTCAAACTTGATTTCTCTTAAATTGGTTTAGTTCATATTGCTTGGCCAAGATCTAATGTTCATCATTAATGGCCTCATTTATATTTTTAGGTTCAACTTGAGAGACAAAAGCCAAATGATTACATGTATCTCTAAGAGAGTTTCAAGTGATTACCCCTTTTGTTACATCAACTATCACCTTGTCGAGAGGATGATATATTGATGTCCTCCATTCTTTGGGTAAATCTATGATTTATGAATCCTCTTACCAAGAGTGATCAAGGGGTCTCTCTTCTTGCTTCTTGGGCTCTTTCTCTTGATTCTCCAAGTGTGTTGTTGCCAAGATTTCTGGAACATTATCAATAAGCTCCTTTCTCGGCTCGTTTGGTTAGTTTCATCAAAAGCAACATGTATGGACTCTTCTATGGTCATAGTTCATTTATCATAAACTCTAAAGGCCTTACTATAGAGTATCCAAGAAATATCCCCTCATCATATTTTGCATCAAACTTCCTTAAGTTATCCTTTCAATTATTTAAAACAAAGCATTTACATCCAAAGACATGAAAGTGTGAAAAATTTGGCTTCATTCCTTTGTACAATTCATAGGGGATTTTCTTTAAAATTGGCCTTATTAGGGCCCTATTCATAACATAACAAGCGGTGTTAATTGCATCCGCCCAAAAATACTTAGGAAGATTGCCCTCATTGAGCATAGTTCTTGTCATTTCTTCTAAAAATCAATTTTTCTTTTCCACAACACCATTTTGTTGTGGTGTTCTAGGGGCAGAAAAATTATGCTCAATGCATGTTTATAAAATGTTTCAAATTCATGGTTTTTAAATTCACCACCATGGTTACTTCTTATGAATACAATACAGAAATGTTTTTCGTTTTGGATAACTTTGGCAAGCTTTTTGAATAATTGAAAAACATCATTTTTGAGAGACAAGAATAATGTCCATGTAAACCTAGAAAAATCATCCATAATCACTAGTGCATAGTAATTCACACAAAAGCTCATAGTTCTAGAAAGACCAAAAAGATCCATGTGCAAAAGTTGTAATGGTCTAGATATTGAAATCACAGTTTTAGCTTTAAAAGAGACCTTTACTTGTTTTCCCTTTTGACATGCATCACAAAGTTTATATTTTTCAAATTTGAGCTTTAAAAGTCCAATTACTAATTCTTTAGATTATCCATGTGAATGTGAGCAATTCTTCTATACCATAACCATAAATCATTTTCTTTACTCATAAAACATTTAGCATTATTTGAAGAAATGTCATCAAGGCTAATTATATATATATATATATATATATATATATATATATATATATATATATATTATTAACCCTATGACCAACAGAGTTAACATGCTTATCATCTTTACCCTCAATTATGCAATAATTAGAATTAAATATCACTCTATTTCCCTTATCACATAGTTGACTAATGCTAAACAAGTTATGTTTGAGTCCTTCAACAAGCAAAACATTATCAATGGATGAGGAAAGGATCATACTAACTTTACCAACTCCAAGGATCTTCCCTTTGTTGTTGTCACCATATATCACGTGACCACTCTTCTTGGGGACAAGGAAGGAAAACTTAGAGTCATCATCGGTTATGTGCTTGGAGCAACCACTATCAAGATACCAACTTGAGCTTTTGGTCTTCAAGCATACCTATAACACATATTCAATTTTTTACCTTTGGTACCCAAATTCTCTTAAGTCCACATGTGTTAGCATTAGGCAAGGTGCCCTTAAGGACCCAAGCCCTTTTAGTTCCAATCTTGGTGTTGATATTCTTTCTTATATTACATGTTAATGCACTATGCCCTTTCCTACCACAATGAAAGCATTTGATAAAGGGGCTTGATAACACTGTATTTTATACATTTTGTGATCCTCTCACTAGGCTTCTTAAGGTTCAATTAGGCTTAATTAAGTTGGTTTTGACACATTTTATGATTTTGAGCCAAATTGGACAATTAAATAAATTATTGCATAAATTAGCCTTAATTATCTCTTTGGAAGTGTTTAGTAAATTGGCTATAACTTGAGTTGCAAATATCTGATTGATGTGATTTTGGTCTTGTAAGAAAGCTAAGACAATTCCCTACAACTTTCATGTTGAACACTTTTCCAGAATCGGACTCCTTGGAGGTGATATTGGGCTTTGAAGTCAGAATAGAGGAGCTGAAACCGGGTCTAAAATACTCTGCAGTAATTGGACCATATCTTGAATTCTAGGCATGATTTTGGACTCAAACTAAAGCCATTTTAAAGCAAATATTCAGGCCTACAACTTTCATAGAAACCACTTCTCCCAAAAATAAAAAAATGACTGGATGCAAGGCTGTGTATTTACTCAATTATTATTTAAAAAAAAAGAAAAAAAGGAAATAGAAAATAGAAAAACGTCATCCATGACGTTTAAGAATTAATTATTAAATTATGGCTCCTGTGGCCACAGTGAAGCAAATTGCCTATAAAAGGCAATGCAATTCATTTCAACGTACACAATTCGGAGGATGAAACTCTGGGCATATTTCCAGAGGAGGAGAGGAGGAATTCCCTCCTCTCCTCAGTCTCCCTCCAATTTCCTTTCTCTCTCTTTTTCTCTTTCTCTTTCTTCTAAATTATGTGTAATTAAGTTCTGTTTTACTTGGGTCAAAGTATGAAGCTCTTGGTAATAAAATAAGGTTAGATTTATTCCTCTCTTGTGCTTTAATGATTTATTTTTTTAAGTAGTTATTATGCGTGTTATATTTTGTTTCTGATAATTTAGAAACTACCTTTGTAAAGAGGAGTTCTTGATTTATTGTAGATAAAATATTAGCACAGTAAATGCTTTAACCCATTTACAAGTGGTGGTGATAATTAAAGGAAATATAATATAATTATATATATTATTTTATTTCGTATTGTATTTTGTTTCCAATCAATTTAGAAACTCTCCTTGTAGAGTGGAGTTCTTGATTTGTTGTAGACAAGAGATTGACAAAATGAATGCTTTAACCCATTTACAAGTGTTGGTGTTAGAAACTCTCCTTGTAAAGTGGAGATCTTGATTTATTGTAGACAAAATATTGGCACAGTAAATGCTTGATCCCATTTATGAGTGATGATATTAATAGATGATTAAAGGAAACATAATATAATTACGTATATTATTTCAATGGACTTTTAACGCTGTATTTTCCGATTGGAACCTCCATGTTGCGAGGATTCTAATTGAGTTATAAAAGGAATTAATCTTACCTTTCCTTTATTTACCAAGAGTGGATCTTTTTACCTAAGTAAATAATTTTTACCGTAGTCACAAAATATTTACTTCACCTTAATCTTCAACAATTCCCTGTGGATCGACCTCGGACTCACCGAGAAATTTATTACTTGAGAGAACCTGCACTTAGGTTTGTAAATGCAACAATTAAAAAGTGTGCATCAAGTTTTTGGTGCCGTTGCTGGGGACTTGTTTTGAAGAATAAATTTTTAGTATAAATAATTTTGTACATAGTAAAAAGTAAATAGTGTGTGAATAGTGTGTAAATAGTAACATGAATAGTATAAATAGTAAAAAAAATAAAAAAATAAAAAAAATAAAATTTTGTGTGAATAGTGTGTATAGTATAAATAGGGTAACTTAGTGGGAGAAACTCTCCCTTTTTATTTTTGTACATACTAACATACTAACTGTGGGGGAATCTCTCCCTTTTATCTTTGCATATTAATTTAGTGGGAGTACCTCTTCCTTTTTTTTTGTATATACTATCTCAGTGGGGGTAATTCTCCCTTTTAATTTTTGTAAATATTAACAGTAGGACAATCTCTTCCTTTTAATTTTTGTATATACTAACTTAGTGGGGAGAATCTCTCCCTTTTAATTTTTGTATATACTAACTTAGTGGGGGAACTCTCCCTAATCTCTATATAATCTGCAATCATTAATGAAATAATCTTTCTTCTTCTCTTCTCTCTCACTGGAGCAAAAAATCGACTTGCCGATTCTCTCGATTTTCATATTTTAAATTTATTTTTTGCACTTTATTTTACGTATTTTATTTTCTCGCACTTTATTTTATTTTATTTTATTTTTGTTATTTATTTTCTGTCATTTATTTTATGTTATTTATTTTTGTTATTTATTTATTTATTTATTTATTTGTCATTTATTTTTGTTTACTAACTTACTAACTTTCTTACTAACTATCTAACTTTTTACTTTACTTGCTTCTAACATTTTAATTTATCTCGCATATTAACTTTTTATTTTTTATTTTATTTTTGCTTATTAACTTATTTGGTGGTTGGTTTATACCACACCTTTATTAATATTTATTTACTAAGTGTTAATATATATATTTGGTGGTTGGTTTATTACTGATGTGAATCCACTTACCATGGTTTCACTTTTACGGATCTATCTAGGGTGGATTTCACGAAATTGATCTCACAAAGGATGTCTTGTTTAAAAATGCTTGTATCTCGCGCTACGCTACTCAGAATTGAGCGATTCCAAACCGAGGTGAAAGAGAACGTTTTAAATCACGAATTTGGCTCATGAATCACCAAAAAACGATTTGTAAAATGCGAGATATGAACCAGAGAAGATAATGTAGAAATTCGGATATATCCTTGAGTGACAAAAAACAAAATTCGAAGAAGAAGAAAACAATCAAATGGACAAGATAAGGAATGGAATGGTAGGCGCCACAATTCCAAGGGAAATTGATAAGCCAAGGTGAGGATCGCCACAAGGGTCTTGGACTCTTGATAAGATCAAAGGGGTTAGTTCAATGAAGAACCTAAGAGAGGCTAAACACTCTCACAATTGGAACAAATCCAAATTGAACATCCAAGTTGTTTTCATTCATCATTAATGTGTACATATATAGAGTTTAGGGGCTGCATACATCATGCTAACAAAAGGTCACCATAAAGTGACTTAAAATCCCTCATAAAAGAAATAACTATTCCTTAAGTGGCTAATAAAAGCATTAACCATTCCACTAAGTAGCTAAATAAATTGAACCAAAAGAAACTCTAGGAATTTGGAACATTAAAGACACTCTAGGCTTGAAAATAACAAAATATAAAAGAAACATAATAGAAAGCCCAAAATACAAGTAAAATTCCGTCCAAGAATTCATCTTAAATTTCCATCCCATTTTTCACCATGATAGAGGCCGATTCTGGTCAAGAAGCTTCAAATACGATTTGTAGATAATTTCCTTAGCTTTCCAACGAACTAAAGAAACACTAATCCGAGTTCTGTAGTGTAAGATAAAGCCAAAACAAGTTAACAAATTCCTCACTAATGAAAATAAAATTTTCATCAAAAATCAATTTGGCCTTAAATTGGACATCATTCTTGGTTTGTATCACCCACTTTGACACATAATCCACTGCCACAAGAATGTAACGATTAACAAAAGATGATACAAAAGGTCTCATAAAGTCGATGCCCCACACATCAAAGATTTCCACTTCCAAAATAAAGTTTAAGGGCATCTCATTCCTCTTTGAGATGTTTCTGGTCCTTTGACATTTATCACACTTAGCTGCAAATGAGTAGGCATCATGAAACAGAGAAGGCCAATAAAAGCCAGATTGCAACACCTTAGCCGCTGTCCGTTCACCCCCATAGTGACCCCCATAAGGTGAAGCATGACATTGCTCGAGTACAGTACTAGTCTCCTCCATAGGAATGCACCTGATCAGCACATTGTTTAAAGAGAAACAGCTCATCCCAAACAAAGAATCTGACATCATGAAGGAATTTCTTCTTCTGATGATTAGACAATTCTGATGGCACCAATCCACTCACAATGTAGTTGGCATAGTCAACATACCATGGATCTGAACTAGCAAACACATTAAATAACTGTTCATATAGAAAAGTCTCATGACTCAAAGCTGGGTCCTTTTGATATTTCTCATTTTCCAACCTAGAAATATGGTCAGCCACCTGATTCTCAGCACCCTTTCGATCTCTAATCTCAAGGTCGAACTCTTGTAGTAATAAAACCCAATGAATCAACCTTGGTTTGGTATCCTTTTTGCTTATAGATACTTGATGGCCAAGTGATCTGTGAAGACAATGACTTTAGTACCAACCAAATATGTTCCGAATTTGTCAAAAGCAAAGACAACTGTAAGGAGCTCCTTCTCAGTGGTGGTGTAGTTCAACTGTGCATCATTGAGTGTCCGGCATGCATAATAAATGAAATGAAAGATTTTATTCTTCCTTTGGCCTAATACTGCTCTAATTGCGTAGTCACTTGCATCATACATCAGCTCAAATGGTAGGGTCCAATCAGGAGTAGTGATAATGGGTGCTGAAACAAGTCTTTTCTTCAATTCTACAAAGGCTTCCATACATGATTCATCGAACTTGAAGGATACATCTTTCTCCAACAAGTTGCACAGTGGTTTGGCAAGCTTGGAAAAATCTTTAATAAACCTTCGGTAAAATCCAGCATGCCCAAGGAAACTCCGAACTCCTTTCATTGAAATTGGTGGTGGCAGTTTCTCAATCACTTCAATCTTAGCTCTATCCACTTCCATTCCTTTAGGTGACACTCTATGGCCAAGTACTATGCCCTCTTGGACCATAAAATGGCACTTCTCCCAATTAAGTACCAAGTTTGTCTCCTCACACCTTTGCAACACAAGGGCCAAATTATGAGGACACTCGTCAAAGGAATCACCAAAGATAGAGAATTCATCCATGAATATCTCCAAGCAATTCTCCACCATATCAGTGAAGATAGCTATCATACACCTCTGAAAGGTAGCCGAGGCATTGCACAACCCAAAAGGCATTCTTCTGAAAGCATAAGTACCATATCAGTAAGTGAAAGTCATTTTCTCTTGATCATCTGGGGTAATAGCAATCTAATTGTACCTCGAGTACCCATCAAGGAAGCAGTAAAGCGCATGACCTGCCAACCTATCCAGCATCTGATCAATAAAATCCATCAGGGTTACAGTGTTAAGCCTCCTATAATCCATGCATATGCGCCATCCAGTGACAGTTTTGGTGGGAATCAAGTCATTATTCTTATTGGCTACCACTGTCAATCCACTCTTTTTTGGCACACACTGAACTGGGCTCACTCATTTGCTATCAGAAATAGGGTATGTGATGCTTGCATCTAGCCACTTGATAACCTCCTTCATGATGGGATTGAGGCGCCTTTGATGTTTAATGGTTGGCTTATGATCAGCTTCCAGTAATATTTTGTGCATGCAGATGGTGAGGCTAATGCCTCTGATATCAGTAATAGACCACCCCAAGGCTCGTTTGTACTCCCTAAGCACTTTGAGCAACTTAGATTCTTGCTCCTCTGATAAAGATGAGGAAATAATAACTGGCAATGTGGATGACTCCCCCAAGTATGAATACCTCAAATGAACAGGCAATGGCTTGAGCTCTAACTTGGGTGGAGTGATTACGGAAGGTTGAAAATAGGCTTGTCAAAAGGTATGTTCAATGGTTCAAAGCCTAGTTTCCTGTAAAACTTAGTAAACGAGTCCAGTAGTTTAATGCATTCCATAACATCATCCTTATCTACATGCTCATATAGGGATGTTAATGATAAAGCAATGGGATCATCAGTAAAATTAGTATGGAATGCAGTATTGACTACTTGATCAATCATACCTAGGTAAGAACATTCTTCATGATTATTTAGAAATTTCATGGCTTGTAAATGTTAAAAGTTACCTTCTCTTCATTGACTTGCATAGTAAACTCACCTTTTTAAACATCAATCATAATCTTACTGGTGGCTAGGAAAGGCCTCCCAAGAATCAAAGGTACATTGTAGTCTTCCTCCATGTCTAGAATGATGAAATCAACTGGGAAGATGAACTTCTCTGCTTTGACTAAGACATCTTCTATGACTCCCTTAGGGTACGTGAAAGAACAGTCCACTAGTTACAAAGTAACTGAAGTCATCTTCACCTCCCCCAAATCTACCATTGGAAGATGGATAGAGGCATCAAATTTATGCTTGCCCCTAGGTCACATAATGCTTTTCCAAAGAATTGAATCCCGATGGTGCATGGAATGGTGAAGCTCCCTGGGTCTTTCAACTTAGGAGGTAGCTTATTTTGTAAGATGGCACTACACTCCTCTGTGAAAGCTACAGTCTTATAATCCCTTAGTTTTCTCTTCTTGGACTAGATGTCCTTCATGAACTTCACATAACTAGGAATTTGTTCCAAAGCCTTAATAAATGGTATGTTAACGTGAAGTTTCTTGAAAATCTCCAAAATTTTTTGAAATTGAGCATCGAGCTTTTGCTTAGCTAACCGGTTAGGGAAAGGTGGAGGTGGTGTATACGGCTTGTCCTCTTTCTTCTTGTCTTCAACCTTCCCCTTTGTAATTTTCTCATTTTTCTCAACCTCTTTGCTTACAACCACTTCATCTTGTGCCACCTCAACTTCCTCTTCAAGTAGTTTTGTCTTTGGATTTCCTTATATTTCCTTCCCACTCCTCAATGATATAGCCTTACAATGCTCATTAGAGGCACCCGTAGAATTGTTGATGGTGTCACTTGGAAAACTCCTTGGGGGCCTATTATTTAAAGCTTGGGAAAGTTGGCCAACCTGAGTCTCAAGATTCCTCAAGGAAGCTGCTTGACTTTGCATCAAAGCATCGTGGGAGGCTAGCCTTGAATCAGTCTTGTTCATATAGTCTAGTTGGTTAATCATGAATTGAGCAAACATCTTCTCCAAATTGGAAGTTGAAATTGATGTTGAAGTTTTGGCTTGAGGGGAGCTCTATTGTTGGAAACCTGGAGGAGCACGGGGTGCTTCTTTGGGCTGATAAGAAGAAGAAGAAGAAGGGCCTTGAGCATTTCCACCCCACGAGAGATTAGGATGGTTCCGCCAACTAGAGTTGTAAGTGTTACCAAAAACATTGTTGTGACTCAACTAACGGAATTGATTGGCATATTGTACACTCTCCAAACTAGTTGTACAATTAATAGTTAAGTGAAGGTCCCCACAATGATCACAAATCTCAACTGAGTTATTGGGTCCACTTGCTACTAAATTGACTGCCATTGTGTTAAGCTTGTTGGAGAGAGATGCCACTTGAGCTATAAGTGATGTGAGAGCATTAACTTCATGTATACCGGCTACTATTCTCCTAGGAGTAACCCTCTCTGCTGGCCACTGGTAGTTGTTATTAGTCATTTCCTCCAAAAGGTTGTAAGTTGCATTTACAGTCTTACTCATGAGAGCCCCTCCAGCTATAGCATCAATTATAGATCGAATGGACGTTGTCAAGCTGTTATAGAAAGTATGTACCAACATCCATTTGGTTATACCATGATGTGGGCACTTCCTTAGCAACTCCTTAAATCGCTCCCATGCCTTATATAAAGTCTCTCCCTCAAACTGCCTGAAGGACAAGATGTCATTCATGTATTTCATTTCCTTCATGGGAGGAAAAAATCAGTCCAAAAACTTCTGCGCCAGCTTCTCCCAAGTAGTAATGGAATGCTCAGGTAAGGATTGAAGCCAAGCCTTGGCCCTATCCCTCAAAGAAAAAGAGAAGAGCCTCAAGCGAGCTGCATCATCAGTCATCCTTTGATGCTTAAAAGTATCACAAATCTCTAGAAAGTTAACTAGATAAGCACTAGGATCTTTATGGGGTAGATCCATAAATTACAAATTATTCTGAACCATCTGGATAATAGCGGGCTTAATCTCAAAAGTCTGTACTTGTACAGCTGGCCTTCTAATGCTAGATCGGATGTCTCTAGCATTTGGAGTAGCATACTCTCGCAGGAGTCTTTCAGTATTTGCTTCTTTTGCCATCTCAAATTCGCTGTCCAAATTTAGTGTTTGTCCTTGCACTTGTTATTCTCTTAGCAATCTATGAAAAGTCCTCTCTATCACAGGATCGTAAGGAAATCGAGATACACTTTGAGTCATTCGCATACAAGAGCCAAGTAGCTAAACAAAACAAAAACAAATAAATAAAACTTGAAATAAGAGTTGTGAATAGATATAAGAAATAACACAAAATCTAAATTCAATCCCCGACAACGGCGCCAAAAACTTGTTTGAAAATTTCACAAGTGCATGGGTCGACAAGTAATATATGAAAGTTAAAGTATCGTGTCCCAAGGGATTGACAATTAGAGGGTGCTAAAACTTAACTAATTTTCACAAAATCTTATCCAAGCAATTGAAATGTGAAAGTGGTTTGCAATTAAAATAACAACTTAAAAAAAATAAAATAAGAATGCACCAAACACCAAATCCACAAGAGAAAGATGAGAATGATGAAGGCCTAGGGGTCCCTATTCACTTACTACTTCAATAAGTATTTGCAATTCACAAGCACCTATCAATGAATTGATTTTTGTTAGCTAGAAACAAGAAATAGATAAAAGCCTATGTCTAAGATAATTACCCATGTTAGACCTAGTTAATTCACTATGTGTCCATGTGAGTTAGCATAAGAATCACTCATTGAGACCAATTATCAAACACTTGCTATGCATGACTAATGGGTATGTGTCCATCCTATTAGCTAATCAACACACTCAACCCAATAGAATGTAATTGAACATGCATCAAACATACCATATTCACATTCACAAATCCCTATGTCTAGTTCATTTGGAACACTAAGATCATGCAATTGATGGCCGAGCAATAGCAAGCATTAAGCATAGGTATGGAAGAACAAAACTAATTTCATTCATAGAAACTCAATAAATCATAAGATATTCAAATCCATAGCAAGATCCTAGAGAGCTCCTAGATTAGAGTTTAGTTACACATCATGGAAGAAGAGAAAACATATGAAATCATAAAACCCATCAAATTACAAATCAAGAGAGAAAATGAGAAGAATGAACAAAAATTGGAGAGAATCCAAGCTTGATCTTCCTTCCTTGATCTTGATTCTTTACTTGAATCACCTCTATTCTGAGTAGTTTTCTCCTCCTTTCACTTCTCTAGGAATTTTCGTCTTGGTGAAAAAATAGAGCCCTTCAAAATGCCCTAAAAAATTAGATAAAAAGGGCAAATTCACCGACTAGGGCTTTTCCCACGCCTAGGCTTAAATTTTACACGCCTAGGCATGATAATGAAACATGTGCTGTCAGCTGCTGATCACACCTAGGTGTGGCTTTAACACGCCTAGGCGTGGGTGTCTCTGTTTGAAAATCCTGAAAACCTAAGAGTGCCACGCATTGGCGTGAAATTTTCACGCCTAAGCGTAGGTTGGCAGCCTTTCTCCTTTCTTGCTTTTTTCCAAGTTTGAGCTCCTCTTCGTTTTCCTCATCCCTTCCAAGGTTTTCCCATCTTGAATACCTGCATCAAGACAATGCCAAAGTCCATCAAATCATGTTCAATCCAAATTCTTTAAATAAAATCCTCAAATATTCAATTCTCAATCATTTGAGTTAACAAGCTTAAATCATCAAAGTCATGCATGAATTGAACTTTTGGCCTATAAAACTTAAGGATAGCATGCTCATATACATTCAAATTCATGTGAAATAACTTCATTTCCTGAAGTTATCAATCCTCAACTATCTTCCACGTAGGGTAATACCTAGTAAAGAGGGAGGGAAAGCACCGTCCTCAGCTCAACTACCAGAATAATGAGGGAAGGAAAATGATAACATCTGGAAATGAAGTTATTTCACTTGATTTTGAATGTATATGAACATGCTATCCTTAAGTTTTAGAGGCCAAAGGTTCAATTCATGCATGACTTTGATGATTTAAGCTTGTTAACTCAAATGATTGAGAATTGAATCTTTGAGGATTTTATTTAAAGAAATTGGATTGATTATGATTTGATGGACTTTAACATTGTCTTGATGTAGGTATTCAACATGGAAAAGCTTTGGAAGGGCCAAGGAACTCAAAAAGGAGCTCAAATTTGGAAAAAAATGCAAAAAAGGAGATGCTGCTGCCAACCCACGCCTAGGCTTGACAAAACCACGCCTAGGCTTGACAAACCCACGCCTAGGCGTGGAACTCTCAGGTTTTCAGGAATTTCAGACAGAGACACTCACGCCTAGGCGTGGGAAAGTCACGCCTAGGCGTGTCCAATACCAGACAGCACGTGTTTCATAACCACGCCTAGGCGTGGTAAAAACACGCCTAGGCGTGGTAAGAGCCCTGGTCCGCGAATTTGACCCTTTTTATCTGATTTTTGAGGGGATTCTGCATATTCTGTTTTGGGGGACCAACCACGAAATCCATAGAGAAAGTGGGAGGAGGAGAAAACCTTAGAAGATTGAGGTGATTCAAGTGAAGAATCAAGATCAAGGAGGAAGATCAAGCATTGGATTCTCACCATTCTTGTTCATTCTTTCCCTTTTCTCTCTTGATTTATAACTTGATGGGTTCTATGATTCTATATGTTTTCTCTTCTTTTATGATGTGTAGCTAAACCCTAATCTAGGGGCTCTCTAGGATCTTGCTATGGATTTGATTAATTTGTAATTAATTGGGTATCCTTTCAATGAATTTGGTTTTGTTCATCCATATCTATGCTTAATGCTTGTTGTTGATTGGCCATCAATTGCATGATTTTAGTATTCCAATTGAACTAGAGATAGGGAGTTGTGAATATGGATATGGTATGGTTGATGTATGTTCAATTACATTCTATTGCATTGAGTGTGTTGATTAGCTAATGGGATGGACACATACCCATTAGTCATGCATAGCAAGTGTTTGATAATTAGTCTCAATGAGTGATTCTTATGTTAACCCACATGGACACATAGTGGATTAACTAGGTTTTGCATGGGTAATTGTCCTAGACATAGGCTCTTATCTATTGAAGGTTATCAGCTAACAATTATCATTTCATTGATTGGTACTTGTTGATTGCAATTATTCTTTGAAGTAGCAAGTGAATAGGGACCCCTAGGCTTTAATCATTCTCATCTTCTCTTGTGGAATTAGTGTTTGGTGTTTTCTTATTTTGTTTCTTTAAATTGTTATTTTAATTGCAACCCATTCTCACAATTCGTTTGCTTGGATAAAAATTTGTGAATTTTGATTAAGTTTAACATTCTTCTAATTAATCAATCCTTTGGGACACGATACTCTAACTCTCCTTTATATTACTTGTCGACCCGTGCGCTTGCGGATTTACGGATCAATTACCAACAAGTTTTTGGCACCGTTGCCGGGGATTGAGTTTAGATTTTGTGTTATTTCTTACAATTATTCACAATTCTTATTTCAAGTTTTCTTTGTTGTTTTGTTTTGATTTTCAGGTACTTAGCTCTTGTATGCGAAGGACTCAAAGTGTATCTCGATTTCCTTACGATCCTGAGATCGAGAGGACTTTTCGTAGATTATTAAGAGAACGACTAGTACAAGGGAAGACACTTGAATTGGATAGTGACTCGGAGATGGCGGAAGAAGCGAATGCTGAAAGACTCTTAAGAGAGTATGCTACTCCAAATGCTAGGGACATTCGATCTAGCATTAGAAGGCCAACTGTACAGGCTCAGACTTTTGAGATCAAGCCTGCTATTATCCAGATGGTGCAGAATAATTTGTAATTTGCGGATCTTCCCCATGAAGATCTTAATGCTCATTTAGCCAACTTTCTGGAGATTTGTGATACCTTCAAGCATCAAGGGATGACTGATGATGCGGCTCGATTGAGGCTTTTCTCTTTTTCCTTAAGAGATAGGGCCAAGGCATGGCTTCAATCATTACCTGAACATTCCATCACTACTTGGGAAGAGCTAGCTCAGAACTTTCTGGATCGATTTTTCCCTCCCATGAAGTCAATGAAGTACAGAAATGATATCTTGTCCTTCAGGCAGTTTCAAGGAGAAACATTATATGAGGCTTGGGAGCGCTTTAAGGAGATGTTGAGGAAGTGCCCCCATCATGGCATAGCAAAATGGATGTTAGTCCATACCTTCTATAATAGCTTGACAACATCCATTCGATCTATAATTGATGCAGCAGCTGGAGGGACTCTCATGAGCAAGACTGTAGACGCTGCCTACAACCTTTTGGAGGAAATGGCCACTAATAACTATCAGTGGCCAGCAGAGAGGGTTACTCCTAGGAGAGTGGCGGCCGGTATACATGAAGTTGATGCTCTTACATCACTTTCAGCTCAAGTGGCAGCATTATCCAAGAAGTTTGACACCATGACAGTTAATTCAGTGGCGAGTGGAGCTAATATCTCAGCTGAGATTTGTGATCATTGTGGGGACCGTCACTCTACTGCGAGTTGCACAGCTAGCCTGGAGAGTGTGCAATATGCCAGTCAGTTCCACCCAAGTAGTCACACTAATGTTTTTGGCAACACTTATCATCCTACTTAGCGAAACCATCCTAATCTTTCTTGGGGCGGAAATTCTCAAGGTCATTCTTCTTCCTATCAGCCTAGAGAAGCACCACATGCCCCTCCAAGTTTCCAACAACAGAGCTCCCCTCAATCCCAAGGTTTAGCTTCAACTTTCAATTTGGAGAAGATGTTTGCTCAGTTCATGACTAGCCAACAAGAGTATAAGACTAAAACTAATTCAAGGCTTGCTTCCCATGATGCCTTGATGCAAAGTCAAGCGGCTTCCTTGAGGAATCTTGAGACTCAAGTTAGTCAACTAGCCCAGGCTCTAAACAATAGGCCCCAAAGAACTTTTCCAAGTGACACCATTAATAATCCAAAAGGTGCCCCTCTTGAGCATTGCAAGGCCATATCATTGAGGAGTGGGAAGGAAATTAAAGGAAATTCAAAGATCAAGCTACTTGAGAAAGAAGTTGAGGTGGCACAAGATGAAGTGGTTTTGAGCAAAGAAGTGGAGAAAAATGAGGAAATTACAAAAGGGAAGGTTAAAGACAAGAAGAAGGAGGACAAGCCGTATACACCACCTCCACCTTTCCCTAACCGGTTAGCTAAGCAAAAGCTTGATGCTCAATTTCAAAAATTTCTAGAGATTTTCAAGAAACTTCACATTAATATACCATTTGCTGAGGCTTTGGAAAAAATGCCTAGTTATGTGAAGTTCATGAAGGACATCTTGTCCAAGAAGAGAAAGCTTAGTGAGTTTGAAACTGTTGCTCTCACGGAGGAATGTAGTGCTATCTTGCAAAATAAACTTCCTCCCAAGCTCAAAGATCCTGGAAGCTTCACCATTCCTTGCACCATTGGTGAGAAATTCTCTGGTTGGGCATTATGTGATTTGGGGGCCAGTGTAAATCTCATGCCCTTTTCAATATATCAAAGACTAGGTTTGGGGGAGGTAAAACCGACTTCTGTTACTTTGCAACTAGCTGACCGTTCCCTCACATACCCTAAGGGAGTCATTGAAGATGTCTTGGTCAAGGTGGACAAGTTCATTTTCCCAGCTGATTTCATCATCCTAGATATGGAGGAAGATAAAAATGTCCCTCTCATCCTTGGAAGACCGTTCCTTGCAACTGGAGGAACTCTTATTGATGTTCAAAAAGGGGAGCTTACCATGAGAGTGCAAGATCAAGAGGTAACCTTTAATATTTTCAAAGCAATGAAATTACCTCAAGATCTTGAAGATTGTTCGTATGTGAATGTGCTTGGTGGGACGGGAACTAAAAGAATTGGTGCTAATGTCCCGTGTGACCCTTTTGAAGCTTCTATGCTTTCTACATTTGAAAGGGAAGATGAAGAATTGAGAAAGCTCATGTTATTACCATCTCATTTGAGCTATGCCTATCTTGGTGACAAAGCTACATCTCCCAGTTACCATTACAGAGAAAGTCCAGCCTAGGACTATAAACGGGGCGCTTCTTGGGAGGCAACCCAAGTTCTTTACCTTATCTTTATTTTTCTTTATTGATGTTTTTACATTCCTAGTTTAGTTATCTACCTGCTTTTGATTCTGTTGAGTTTCTCAATTCTTGTTTATGTTTGATTTTGTTTATCTTATCTTTTTAGCTTTGCATTTACCTTATCTTTTTTATGAAGTAGTTTTGATGAATTTGAGAGAGCTTGTTTAGGATTAGTGGGCTGCCTGGAATTTTGCACTAAGTTGATGAGTGTGTTTGGTGGCATTTTGAATTTGTGCATGCCAGTATGCTGATTTGAGTATCCGATGATTGTGTGGATCAAAGATGTGCCTCATTGCATGGGAAATCACATGTAGAAATTCAAATGTTATGCTTACACTTGTTATCATAATTGTATGTGAGTGTATTTCCCTCTTATATGTGTGGTGGACCTTGGAATATGAATGAAATGCATGATTGGAAAAAAATTTATGATTGGCATGTGTAGAGTCAATTTGCTTCTTTGAGGCTTGTCTGATTCCCTTTCGAGGCGAAATCCTAGGCGAAGCATTTTTGAGGAAATGATTAGGGCAATTCTTTGGACCGATTGGGCCTTTTCAAGCCAACCTTAACTGAATGAGTTCCCTAGTACCCCCTTTGAAGCCTAGTGTGCATGTGTGTGGCCTAATTTTTCTTTCTTAAAAAACCACAATCTCCACCCCTTCACCCTTGCTTGTGTTAAGAAAATTTCTTACCCCCATTACAGGTCCTTTGTTGAACACATGATTGGGCATTTTTGTAACATCCCGAAAATTTATTATTTTGTTAAAAACGATCATTTTATAATATTTGCAATTTTTAAGAATTTTTGTGGAATTTTCTGGAGGTGATGAATATTTTAATATATTCTTCGTTTTATGTGTGTGCTGAGTGGAGCCGGGAGAATAAAATATTTTCCCTGAATTTGGTAAACCTTGGACTGTCAACGTGACAACGGGGATCTTACTAAACCCGAGTCAAGACACGGTTACGAGGTCTACATTTTGAGGTTTTATCTGCTAGTGTAATAAATCATCTGACAGAGGTATTTAATCAAGGAGACAAGCTTACTATGCACTTCGTAGAGAAGCGTGCGAAGCTTCTCAAGGAAGCTTCTTTGAATCATTTTTTTAATATTTCTCTCTCCTCCCATTTTTTGTCTTTGCACATTTGAATTAAGGGGCTTAATTCATTCTCGCAATTCACACATTTTCCTACTCCCGTACGTAGCACTCATCTTTCTCTCTTTCCATTTCTCCTTCCAGCGAACACCATCCACCCACCTTCATATTTTCATCCTCCAATACCGTCACACTCCAAAGCCACCATTTCGTGTTTGGAGAAGCACCACACCGAGGGAATCATCTTCAAAGCTCTACGTTTTCTTCATCTTCTTTTCCTCCACGGTTGAAGCTTAAAAGCCTGGGACTTTAAGGTAAAGTCCTTAGCTTTTTCCTCATCTCTCCTCATTTTCGTAACCCACTTGTCATTTTGATGACCATGGGTATCCATTTCAACATTTGATTCGATTTTGGTGAGCTTGAATATTCAAGGATTTCTCGGGAGCCGAAAATATCATTTCGACCAAAAGGAGCTTGACCTTTCTTTGTGCTTCTCTAAGGTAAGAGGAAGACACTCCTCCTCAACCTCTCTTAGCATTTAGGAACGTCTGTGATTTTGTTGAGGGTCTTTCTGCTTTTGTATGTTGTTTGTATGGTATATGTGTTATTTGATTGTATGAGTTTGAATGTATATATATATAAATATAAGCTGGAGAGGTACTTGGAATGTGTAATATTGAAGGGAATAAGTTCCAATTTGTTTTCGGATAGTTACGATGTTGAGCCCGAGAATGTGGAAAACTTCATGTGGAAACTAGTAATAGTATGAAATCGGCCAAACTTGTCGAATACAATAACCTGATCTTTTGGTGATATGTCAAAATCCGTCGAATGAAGATTTCTGACCATTTCGTCGAATGATAAAACCTGTCGAACGTGATCACCTGATCACTTAGTAAAATGTTAAAATCCGTCGAGTAGGGACCCATAGCCAAACCTGTCGAACGTGATCACCTGATCACTTAGTAAAATGTTAAAATCCGTCGAGTAGGGACCCATAGCCAAACCTGTCGAATGTGATAACCTAATCACTTGGTAAAATGTTAAAATCCGTCGAGTTTAGACTCCTGACCCTTTCCGTCGAATGTCAAACCCGTCGAATTTAGATTTCTGACCAGCAAACACTAAGTGAAAATCCGTCGAGTATGAACCTCGATCATGCCCGTCGAGATTGATCTTCCGACCAAAAACCCGTCGAATAGAGTCCCTGGACACTTACAAGAAAATGCCCCAAAGTCAATAATCGTCGAATTCGAGAGACAATGCCTGTCGAGTAGATGAATTTCCCCAGACCCGTCGAAATTAGAGATTTCGACCAGTGTTCGTCGGTTCGACACTTGGGAGATTTTCTCCAACGTCGACACCTATACCCGTCGAATAGAGGCTTTTGCTGACCATCTGGAGGGTCCGACAGTTTTGATCTTCGTCCGACAGAACCCCCATCCGACAGCAAATGATTTCTTCGTCCGACAGAATCCCCATCCGACAGAAAAATGTTTTCCCCATTCTTTCCCCCTCCTGTTACATTATTCTTCGTCGAATAGCAACTTCAATTCTTCATGAAATGTAGTCTCTGTCGAATTCAAATGTATACCTATCACCCAACACCTATTAATTGAAGTCTGTGACTCAAATTGTGATTTCCGACCGTGTAGTTTCCTGGACCCAAAACCTTGGGACTAATATAGGAATATTGATCATAAATAAATGGGATGACTAGAAATTGCTTAGGGATGCATAAACAGGGAAGAACATGAGAGTGTGAGATTTTGAGATCTTAAAATAATCTTCTAAGGGCATATGAATAAATTACCTAAGAGGATTTAAGTTAACTAAAAGAATTCCTTTAGAGACAAACCCTGTAAGTAAAGCTAAATCTAAGCAAGGACTCATAATACGTTTTGAAAAGGGTATTGATCTATTTAATGACAATATTATGCTATTGTGGGTCCTTGAGAGAGACCATTGACTGTATCAATTCTTACTTTGGCAAATTGTGACCTATGATGGAATAGTATGTAATAATGATCATACATGATTATGCATAGAGTCTGTATGCATTGTGATTTGTCCATTGGATTTGTCGTAAGGCCTAGTTGCCTAGGAGTTGAACACACCTTAGTGCGGGTGCGAATAGACAAGTGGGGTCCTGTAGTTGGCCTTGAGGGCGTTGGGGCGCGGGTGTTTCACAAAGGGCAGTGGTAGCCCCTCTGGACCGTGAGACAAACCGATGCAAACGCACCAACGATCCTGACTGGCCACAGTCCTATATCGAGATCTTGTGAGAATCTTTCTTTGTATAAAGCCTTGTTGCGCAAAATGGATGATTATTTTCTGGAAAGCACTTGTTTTTATGGCTGACGAGATACTAGCATGTCTCCCTGATCATTCTCTCCGAATGTTTTGTGTCTAGCTCCATGGAGTAGGATCTTGATTATTGAGGGCTCATGTGTGTAGAGTCCGTGCATTATTTGCATCTATCTTTATTATGGTCTGGCATTGATATATTGTTGATATACCTATGACTGCCTGGAACTATTTACTTGATTCATAACTGCTCTTGAATGTCTATTACTATTATTGTTGTTGTAAATGCTATGTGGGCGCTTTGCGCCGTTTGGTTTCTTGATGCTATAGTTGGTAATGACGGAAGGATGTCTTACCTCTTTCCTTTCCTGTCTCTCCATTTCTGTTTATCTGTACATTGCGTCTCATCGAAGACAACCGTGAGGAAGGAAGCTCCCAACTTCCCCTGGTTTTTGGTCTTACCTTGGACCGAGCGACCACGAAGACTATGGAGCCCCGTACACACGATTTTTGGGAGATGTACGTCGACTTTCTTAGGAGGGCGAGTCTTTGGTATATCAACTACGTTCGAGCGCTGTGTCTACACGGGAGATGTCTCGATATCACTAGCCTGGAGACGCCACGAACCACTGTCTTCACTGCTTTGCATTAGCCTACGTTTGGAGTTTCAATTTCTACCGATACGTGAGATGTGGGCGATCGTTACTTCACTCCGAGAGAGGACTCTTTTCGTTCTACGGCTCGGGCCCCGTCCCGTGTCTCTGCTATTCCTATGGTGATTTCCTCGATGATGAGGAAGATCCGAGGAAGATCCCGAGGAAGTCCACGAGGACGACCCCGAAGAGGACCCGAAGAGGATCCCGACACGATTCCTCCTCACTTGAGGGATTGATATCACTCGTAGCTACCGAAGGCTACCGGTATTTTATTTTGGGGGCACGATGTTTTGTTTGTAGTGGAAATTTGTAAATTCGATACCGTGGGGATGTGTATGTAATATTTTGGGGCAGGTATAGCTTTGCTTTTGATGTACCAGGCTTGTAACTAAATGCTTTGATAAACTTATATATATATATATGATGATGAGATGTCAATTTCTATGCATATTTTACTGTTTGATCTTTTATTCCCATTGATGTCTCGTCAACATGGTTACTAATTATAGTAAAAAAAAAAAAAGTATATATATATATAACCTAATCGTCAATTAAAATACCCAACTATAATCTAGTGAATATACGCGTCCTATTAAAACGAACCAGGGTCTCAACTCACCTAACTTTATTTCCGCATTGTAATTGACCATGTGGCGTTCCCTTAGAAGAGGGCGTTACATTCTTGGTATCGAGCCCGGTTTATGTTTCTTTGGGTCTTGTGGTTGAGTCTGTCTTGTTTGTCTTTGTGTGTTCTCTCGAATGGTATTCGTAAAGGAGTAGTGTTTGGTATTCTTAGTGAATGCAAGCGACTTTTCTCGTGTTTTCGGATAATCGAATACGAGAAAGTGAGATGGCACGAAGGAAGACATGGCAAGCGGCTATTACAGCGATGCAAAGGATGGTGAGGTCATCGCACAACAAGCGAGCAAGCCGCACGACAAGAGAGAGAGTTACGCAACAACAAGAGCGAGTGCTCAACGGTTAGAGGCTACTCGCCGATGCTCGAATTTAGCGGAGTTTCGACGCCATAATCCTCCTCAATTTAAAGGAGAATTTGATCCAGGACAAAGCTAGTCGTGGATCAAGGAGTTGGAGAAGGTATTTCGAGGAATGAATTGCGCTGAGGGTAAGAAGGTGGATTATGCTACTTTTATCTTTGGTAGGCAACGCTGAGAACTGGTGGAACGGAGTACGGAGGATGCTAGAAGCTGCGAACCGAGATATTACTTGGGAGTTGTTCAAAGAAAAGTTCTTGGACAAGTATTTTCCTGCGAGTGCAAGGCATGCGAAGGAGTCGGAATTCCTCAACTTGCGACAGGGGAATATGACTGTTAGCGAGTACGCAGCGAGATTCGAAAACTTGTCACAGTTTTCGACCTACTTTCAGAACCAACCAGATGAGGCCTGGAAGTGCCGAAGATTCACGGAAGGATTGAGGTACGAACTGAGGAAAGCTGTAATCACCTTGAGGATCAATGAATTCTCACAACTGCTGGATACTTCTTTGTGATGTAGAGGCTCTGGAGCAATCTAGAGATATGAGGAATAGAAACTTTGGGCCTGCGAGATTCCAGAGAGGCGGCAATAACAGTGCTAACCGCTTCCAGAAGAAGCCATACTCTCGACCAACGGGAAGTCACCAACAAGCCATGGGTGGAAGTTCAAGTGGAGGTTCTAGTGGGAACCGGACTGGTCAAAACTTGGCGTACCCCTCCAAATGCCGGAAGTGTGGGAAAGATCATCTGACAAGGGATTGTCCTATCAAAGGGATTATCTGTTTTCGATGTGGGAAACCTGGACACATCTACAGAGACTGCAATCAAGCGAAGGTCGAACCTTCAATAAATGTTGCGAAAGCCAAGAAACCGCAAGCTGGAGGACGAGTTTACACTATGAGCGGAGCTGAAGCCTCCGAATCCGAAGATTTGATACAGGGAGAAGGCATCATAGAAGGTAATCTTTTAAGCTGTACTGTATGACTCGGGGCAACTCATTCTTTTATATCGTATGTTGTGTGCAAAAGCGAGTCTACTGTGTCGTCCTTACCTTTTGACTTAACTGTTTCTACCCCCACTGATAAACCAGTAGTTACTACCAAAGTTTGTCTAAACTGTCCATTGATTGTTGAAGGTCGATCCTTTTTGGTCGATCTGATTTGTTTACCCTTTCCCAATTAGATATTATCCTAGGGATGGGTGGTTGTCTTCTAACCATGTTACGTTAGGACATTCCCGAGAAAGACCATAGTTTTTCCCCTAAATGAGAATTCTAGATTTCGACTGCCAACCGAGTTCAAGCTCTCTTGAAAGAAGGAGCTCACGGATACATGCTACTGTCTTCTTTGAAAATCGAGAACGAGGTTGATGTGGACACAATTCCGGTGGTGAATGAGTTTCCGAAGTCTTTCACGAGAGTGTGCCTGGTTTACCAGGCTCGAGAGATAGAGTTTGCTATCGACTTAGTACGGGAGCTGGTCCGTGTCTATAACACCGTACCGGATGGCACCGACGAGTTAGCCGAGCTAAAGAAACAGCTAGAAGAGCTTTTGGAAAAGCAATTTGTCAGGCCAAGTGTGTCACCATGGGGAGCACCAGTGCTGTTAGTTCGCAAGAAGGATGGCACCTCAAGGTTATGTGTGGACTATCGGCGGTGAACAAAGTGACGATTAAGAACAAATATCCACTCCCGAGGATTGACGACTTGATGGACCAAGCGAAGGGAGCGGCGGTGTTTTCCAAGATTGATTTGCGATCGGGTATCATCGATACGAGTGAAGACAGAGGATGTGCCCAAGACTGCTTTTCGCACCCGATACGGTCACTATGAGTATTTGGTGATGCCGTTTGGTGTGACGAATGCACCGGCTATCTTCATGGACTACATGAACCGAATCTTTCGACCTTACTTGGATAAGTTCGTTGTGGTCTTCATTGACGACATTACGGTATACTCTCAAAACCGAGAGGACCATCTTTGAACACCTCTCGGTATATAGTTCTTGGATTCGAAGGAGAAAGAATTGTATGCCAAACTGTCAAAATGTGAGTTTTGGTGGAAGAAGTCAAGTTTCTAGGTCACGTGATCTCAAAGAGTGGGATTACTTGTGGATCCATCGAAAGTGGAGGCGTACTACGATGGGAAAGGCCGAAGTCAACAACGAGATTCGAAGCTTCGTGGGTTTAGCGGGATATTACCGGAGGTTCATTGAGGGATTCTCCAAGATTCTTTGGACCACTTACACAACTCACAAGGAAAAACCAAACTTTTGAGTGGACCGAGCGGTGTGAGCGAAGTTTCCAAGAATTGAAGAATCGACCGACTACCTCACGGTGTTAGTGCTACCCGATCCGAATGAACAGTTTGAAGTGTCTTGTGACGCTTCATACCAAGGGCTAGGATCTGTACTTATGCAACATGGAAGAGTGGTGGCTTATGCTTCAAGGCAGTTGCGAGTGCACGAGAAGAATTATCCGACGCACGACCTAGAGCTAGCGGCTGTAGTTTTTGCTCTGAAGATATGGAGGCATTTTCTCTACGGAGCAACATTTAACATTTTTAGTGATCACAAGAGTCTGAAGTATTTGTATGATCAGAAGGAGTTGAACATGAGGCAACGGAGGTGGTTAGAATTCACGAAGGATTACGATTTCCAACACGTATCATCTGGCAAGGCAAATGTTGTGGCAGACGCTCTAAGTAGGAAGATGATCAGTGTCTCGCTTACGATGATCAAGGAGAAGGATCTAATAGAGCAATTCAGAGATGTATGGTCTTTTGTGAAGTTAGAACCTGGAAAGATTTGCATGAATATGGTTACCATCTCAAGCGAGTTGATGGACAGCATAAGAAAAGAGCAGAAGAAGGACAAGTTCTTACAAGAAGTGAGGGAACAGATGAAGCAAGGAAATGAAACAGAGTTTGCGAGAGGAACGGATGGAATTTTGAGATTCCATGGGAGAGTTTGTGTCCCTCGGAATCAAGAACTTAGAGAATACATCATTAATCATGCTCACACAAGCCAACCGAGTATGCACCGGGCATGACGAAAATGTATCAAGACTTGAAGAAGTTGTTCGGTGGCACGGAATGAAGAGTGACGTTACTAGACGTGTATCTACTTGTCCGGTTTGTCAAAAGCCAAAGTGGAACATCGAGAGACCAGCGGGATTGCTGCAACCGTTATCTATTCCGGAATGGAAGTGGGACAAGATTGCAATGGACTTTGTAGTCGGATTACCAAGGACAAGAAAAGGTCATGATTCGATTTGGGTAATTGTGGACCGACTCACGAAATCAGCACATTTTCTTCCGATCGACATCAAATACAAGCTAGAGAGATTGACTCAGATCTATATTGGAGAGATTGTCGGACTGCACGGTGTGCCTACAAGTATTGTTTCGAGATAGAGATCCGAGGTTTACTTCAAATTTACGGGAGAGTTTGCAAGAAGCATTGGGGACAAAATTACAACTTAGTTCGCTTATCATCCGCAGACCGACGGTCAATCGGAGAGAACAATCCAATCTTTGGAAGATTTGCTTAGAGCTTGCACCATAGAGCAAACTGGGAGTTGGGATGACATTCTACCCTTGATAGAATTCACCTACAACAACAGTTATCATTCGAGCATAGGGATGGCACCCTATGAAGCTCTGTATGGACGACGATGTCGAACACCTATGTGTTGGTACCAAGACGGCGAGCGCCTTACTATTGGACCCGAGATTATACAACGAGACAATTGAGAAGGTTAAAATGATTCGGGAAAATATGAGGACGGCTCGAGTCGACAAAAGAGTTATGCGAGACCGAAGGAGAAAACCTCTTGAGTTTGAGGAAGGTGAGCATGTATTCCGAAAGTCACACCTACGACGGGGTGGGCCGGGCTTTAAAATCTAGAAAACTCACTCCTAAATTCCTTGGACCATACCAAATCATTGCTCGTGTAGGTCCCTGTAGCATACCAAATATCCTTACCTCCTTTTCTTTCAAACATTCATAATGTTTTCCATGTGTCGCAACTTCGGAAATACCTTCCGACCCAAGTCATATCATAGCACCAGATACAAGTACAACTAAAAGAAAACTTAACTTATGAGACGTCTCCTATAAGAATCGAGGATAGCAGGATAAAGCAATTAAGAGGCAAGGAAATCGCATTGGTGAAAGTGATCTGGAACGAGGTGACTGGAGATGCAACCTGGGAGTTGGAAGACAAGATGAGAGAGCAATACCCACAACTATTCTAAGGTATGCAAATTTCGAGGACGAAATTTCTTTTTAGAAGGGAGTGTTGTAACATCCCGAAAATTTATTATTTTGTTAAAAACGATCATTTTATAATATTTGCAATTTTTAAGAATTTTTGTGGAATTTTCTGGAGGTGATGAATATTTTAATATATTCTTCGTTTTATGTGTGTGCTGAGTGGAGCCGGGAGAATAAAATATTTTCCCTGAGGCTGGTAAACCTTGGACTGTCAACGTGACAACGGGGGATCTTACTAAACCCGAGTCCGGGCACAGTTTACGAGGTCTACATTTTGAGGTTTTATCTGCTAGTGTAATAAATCATCTGACAGAGGTATTTAATCAAGGAGACAAGCTTACTATGCACTTCGTAGAGAAGCGTGCGAAGCTTCTCAAGGAAGCTTCTTTGAATCATTTTTTTAATATTTCTCTCTCCTCCCATTTTTGTGCTGCACATTTGAATTAAGGGGCTTAATTCATTCTGCAATTCACACATTTTCCTACTCCTGTACGTAGCACTCATCTTTCTCTCTTTCCATTTCTCCTTCCAGCAACACCATCCACCCACCTTCATATTTTCATCCTCCAATACCGTCACACTCAAAGCCACCATTTCGTGTTTGGAGAAGCACCACACCGAGGGAATCATCTTCAAAGCTCTACGTTTTCTTCATCTTCTTTTCCTCCACGGTTGAAGCTTAAAAGGTGGGACTTTAAGGTAAAGTCCTTAGCTTTTTCCTCATCTCTCCTCATTTTCGTAACCCACTTGTCATTTTGATGACCATGGGTATCCATTTCAACATTTGATTCGATTTTGGTGAGCTTGAATATTCAAGGATTTACGGGATTTGAAAATATCATTTCGACCAAAAGGAGCGACCTTTCTTTGTGCTTCTCTAAGGTAAGAGGAAGACACTCCTCCTCAACCTCTCTTAGCATTTAGGAACGTCTGTGATTTTGTTGAGGGTCTTTCTCGCTTTTGTATGTTGTTTGTATGGTATATGTGTTATTTGATTGTCCGAGTTTGAATGTATATATATATAAATATAAGCGGAGGTCTTGGAATGTGTAATATTGAAGGGAATAAGTTCCAATTTGTTTCGGATAGTTACGATGTTGAGCCGAGAATGTGGAAAACTTCATGTGGAAACTAGTAATAGTATGAAATCGGCCAAACTTGTCGAATACAATAACTGATCTTTTGGTGATATGTCAAAATCCGTCGAATGAAGATTTCGACCATTTCGTCGAATGATAAAACTGTCGAACGTGATCACACGATCACTTAGTAAAATGTTAAAATCCGTCGAGTAGGGACCCATAGCCAAACTGTCGAACGTGATCACGATCACTTAGTAAAATGTTAAAATCCGTCGAGTAGGGACCCATAGCCAAACTGTCGAATGTGATAACCTAATCACTTGGTAAAATGTTAAAATCCGTCGAGTTTAGACTCTCGACCCTTTCCGTCGAATGTCAAACCCGTCGAATTTAGATTTCGACCAACAAACACTAAGTGAAAATCCGTCGAGTATGAACCTCGATCATGCCCGTCGAGATTGATCTTCCGACCAAAACCCGTCGAATAGAGTCCCTGGACACTTACAAGAAAATGCCCCAAAGTCAATAATCGTCGGGTCGAGAGACAATGCCTGTCGAGTAGATGAATTTCCCCGGACCGTCGAAATTAGAGATTTCGACCGGTGTTCGTCGGTTCGACACTTGGGAGATTTTCTCCAACGTCGACACCTATACCCGTCGAATAGAGGCTTTTTTCGACCATCCGGAGGGTCCGACGTTTTGATCTTCGTCGACAAAACCCCATCCGACGACAAATGATTTCTTCGTCCGACGAGAATCCCCATCCGACAGAAAAATGTTTTCCCCATTCTTTCCCCTCTCTGTTACATTATTCTTCGTCGAATAGCAACTTCAATTCTTCATGAAATGTAGTCTCTGTCGAATTCAAATGTATACCTATCACCCAACACCTATTAATTGAAGTCGTGACTCAAATTGTGATTTCCGACCGTGTAGTTTCCTGGACCCAAAACCTTGGGACTAATATAGGAATATTGATCATAAATAAATGGGATGACTAGAAATTGCTTAGGGATGCATAAACGAGGGAAGAACATGAGAGTGTGAGATTTTGAGATCTTAAAATAATCTTCTAAGGGCATATGAATAAATTACCTAAGAGGATTTAAGTTAACTAAAAGAATTCCTTTAGAGACAAACCACGTAAGTAAAGCTAAATCTAAGCAAGGACTCATAATACGTTTTGAAAAGGGTATTGATCTATTTAATGACAATATTATGCTATTGTGGGTCCTTGAGAGAGACCATTGATTGTATCAATTCTTACTTTGGCAAATTGTGACCTATGATGGAATAGTATGTAATAATGATCATACATGATTATGCATAGAGTCCGTATGCATTGTGATTTGTCCATTGGATTTGTCGTAAGGCCTAGTTGCCTAGGAGTTGAACACACCTTAGTGCGGGTGCGAATAGACAAGTGGGGTCCCGTAGTTGGCCTTGAGGGCGTTGGGGCGCGGGTGTTTCACAAAGGGCGTGGTAGCCCCTCCGGGACCGTGAGACAAACCGATGCAAACGCACCAACGATCCTGACTGGCCACAGTCCTATATCGAGATCTTGTGAGAATGCTGCTGTATAAAGCCTTGTTGCGCAAAATGACTGATTATTTTCTGGAAAGCACTTGTTTTTATGGCTGACGAGATACTAGCATGTCTCCCTGATCATTCTCTCCGAATGTTTTGTGTCTAGCTCCATGGAGTAGGATCTTGATTATTGAGGGCTCATGTGTGTAGAGTCCGTGCATTATTTGCATCTATCTTTATTATGGTCTGGCATTGATATATTGTTGATATACCTATGACTGCCTGGAACTGTTTACTTGATTCATAACTGCTCTTGAATGTCTATTACTATTATTGTTGTTGTAAATGCTATGTGGGCGCTTTGCGCCGTTTGGTTTCTTGATGCTATAGTTGGTAATGACGGAAGGATGTCTTACCTCTTTCCTTTCCTGTCTCTCCATTTCTGTTTATCTGTACATTGCGTCTCATCGAAGACAACCGTGAGGAACCAGGAAGCTCCCAACTTCCCTGGTTTTGGTCTTACCTTGGTGAGCGACCACGAAGACTATGGAGCCCCGTACACACTGATTTTTGGGAGATGTACGTCGACTTTCTTAGGAGGGCCGAGTCTTTGGTATATCAACTACGATTCGAGCGCCTTGTGTCTACACGGGAGATGTCTCGATATCACTAGCCTGGGAGACGCCACGAACCACTGTCTTCACTGCTTTGCATTAGCCTACGTTTGGAGTTTCAGCCTACCGATACGTGAGATGTGGGGCGATCGTTACTTCACTCCGAGAGAGGACTCTTTTCATTCTACGGCTCGGCCCCGTCCCGTGTCTCTGCTATTCCTATGGTGATTTCCTCGATGATGAGGAAGATCCGAGGAAGATCCCGAGGAAGTCCCCGAGGACGACCCGAAGAGGACCCACGAAGAGGATCGACACGATTCCTCCTCACTTGAGGGATTGATGTCACTTGTAGCTACCGAAGGCTACCAAGTATTTTATTTTGGGGGCACGATGTTTTGCTTGTAGTGGGCATGTAAATTCGATACCGTGGGGATGTGTATGTAATATTTTGGGGCAGGTATAGCTTTGCTTTTGATGTACCAGGCTTGTAACTAAATGCTTTGATAAACTTATATATATATATATGATGATGCAGATGTCAATTTCTATGCATATTTTACTTCTGTTTGATCTTTTATTCCCATTGATGTCTCGTCAACATGGTTACTAATTATAGGAAGAGAAAAAAAAAGTATATATATATATAACCTAACCGTCAATTAAAATACCCAACTATAATCTAGTGAATATACGCGTCCTATTAAAACGAACCGGGTCTCAACTCACCTAACTTTATTTCCGCATTGTAATTGACCATGTGGCGTTCCCTTGGAAGAGGGGCGTTACAATTTTTGTTGGTGTGAGTCAAAGTGTTTTGCATGATACTAAGAAACCAAGATCTATTTGGAACAAACTCTTGTTCAAAAAAAAATTATAAAAAAAAGAGAGAAAAATGTGTGAGCTGCACAAAATGTAGCCCCCTTTTGCAAAAAAAATAAACATGTACATATGTTTTTCTAAAAGAAAAAAAAAAAAAAAAAAAAGAAAGAAAAGAGAGTTGATTTTTCATATTGGATCCTTGTGTACATTTTGCATGCTTGACTTGATTCAATGGAAATGTGTGATTATGTGTTTAATATTTGATTTTAAATCCTTCCCCTTCCTTCTTAGCCATTACCCTTAGCCTCACATTACAAGCTTAAAAGACCCTAATGATCTTTGATTTTGTGTTGCCTACATTAGTGGAGAAAGGGATGAAAGACATTCTTTTGAGAGTGCATGTGCATTCTATAAATTCATCCATCTTACTCTTCAAGATTAGGAAAGGGTCTTAAACACATGAGTTTGGGAAATCATTTATGTACAAAAATGGCATTCAAGGGTAATCATGATAGTTGGAAATTTCTTGCATGTGTGAACCTTGTGTGAGGTTGAGAAGTGATTTCTGAGGGTATGAATGATGATTGGAAGTTGGATATGCTCTAGTTCAATTTGCCCATGTTTACTATTCTTTGTATTGGAGTGTATTCCTTCTTTTCTTGCTTAGATTAGTTTGCTCGAGGACTAGCAAATCTTTAGGTTTGGGAGTGTGATAACATTTGGAAATGAAGTTATTTCACTTGATTTTGAATGTATATGAACATGCTATCCTTAAGTTTTAGAGGCCAAAGGTTCAATTCATGCATGACTTTGATGATTTAAGCTTGTTAACTCAAATGATTGAGAATTGAATCTTTGAGGATTTTATTTAAAGAAATTGGATTGGTTATGATTTGATGGACTTTAACATTGTCTTGATGTAGGTATTCAACATGGAAAAGCTTTGGAAAGGCCAAGGAACTCAAAAAGGAGCTCAAATTTGGAAAAAAATGCAAAAAAGGAGATGCTGCTGCCAACCCACGCCTAGGCTTGACAAAACCACGCCTAGGCTTGACAAACCCACGCCTAGGCGTGGAAAAACCACGCCTAGGCGTGGAACTCTCAGGTTTTCAGGAATTTCAGACAGAGACACTCACGCCTAGGTGTGGGAAAGTCACGCCTTGGCGTGTCCAATACCAGACAGCACGTGTTTCATAACCACGCCTAGGCATGGTAAAAACACGCCTAGGCGTGGTAAGAGCCCTGGTCCGCGAATTTGACCCTTTTTATCTGATTTTTGAGGGGATTCTGCATATTCTGTTTTGGGAGACCAACCACGAAATCCATAGAGAAAGTGGGAGGAGGAGAAAACCTTGGACGATTGAGGTGATTCAAGTGAAGAATCAAGATCAAGGAGGAAGATCAAGCATTGGATTCTCACCATTCTTGTTCATTCTTTCCTTTTTCTCTCTTGATTTGTAACTTGATGGGTTCTATGATTCTATATGTTTTCTCTTCTTTTATGATGTGTAGCTAAACCCTAATCTAGGGGCTCTCTAGGATCTTGCTATGGATTTGATTAATTTGTAATTAATTGGGTATCCTTTCAATGAATTTGGTTTTGTTCATCCATATCTATGCTTAATGCTTGTTGTTGATTGGCCATCAATTGCATGATTTTAGTATTCCAATTGAACTAGAGATAGGGAGTTGTGAATATGGATATGGTATGGTTGATGTATGTTCAATTACATTCTATTGCATTGAGTGTGTTGATTAGCTAATGGGATGGACACATACCCATTAGTCATGCATAGCAAGTGTTTGATAATTGGTCTCAATGAGTGATTCTTATGTTAACCCACATGGACACATAGTGGATTAACTAGGTTTTGCATGGGTAATTGTCCTAGACATAGGCTCTTATCTATTGAAGGTTATCACTAACAATTATCATTTCATTGATTGGTACTTGTTGATTGCAATTATTCTTTGAAGTAGCAAGTGAATAGGGACCCCTAGGCTTTAATCATTCTCATCTTCTCTTGTGGAATTAGTGTTTGGTGTTTTCTTATTTTGTTTCTTTAAATTGTTATTTTAATTGCAACCCATTCTCACAATTCGTTTGCTTGGATAAAAATTTGTGAATTTTGATTAAGTTTAACATTCTTCTAATTAATCAATCCCTTGGGACACGATACTCTAACTCTCCTTTATATTACTTGTCGACCCGTGCGCTTGCGGATTTACGGATCAATTACCAACAGAAAACACCATTCTCAGCTCATCACTATAATAGGGAAGGAAAACACCATCCTCACAATATCATATATTATCACCAAATGTAAGGATCACATCTTTCATCAATCACAAGTATGAAAAACAATGACTAATTAGCACAATAATTAGCATATCAATTTATTTACATTCATTACATTATCACTTCCTTGAATACCCCTATTAGAGTCTCAACACTCGTTAGAAAGCATATATGAAGGATCTACATAAGTAAGGAGCTTCATTTTAACAAAATAAAAGTCCTACCAAAAACTAGTCTGGGAGCTTGGTGCCCACTACCCAGCGCCTAGGCACTGGTTGGGCAGAAACCATGCCTTGTTTTCTCTCCTTGCTGGCACCTGGGCGCCCATCAACTGGCGCCTAGGCGCCAGTGTGATAATTATGATTTTTAACATATTAATTATCCACACAATTACCTTATTAATGATGTCCATATTGTAATTAAGTGATCTTAGCACTCATTTAGATCATTGGGTTGAATTAGGCTTTAAAGCAAAATTTTCGGATTTTAATGCATATTGACAGTGGTTCAGTATTTTAAACATAACTTGAGTTGTAGATCTCTGATTTTGATGTTCTTTATATGCTAGGAAAGATGAGAAAAAGATCTACAAGTTTTGTGAAATGTCAAATTGTAAGATTCGGATGTTTACATAGTCAAATACAGCCTTGAACTTGGACCAACGTTACTGTTACAAATTTTGGACACACCTTCACTATTTTGGGCATATCTCACTCATTTCAAGCCCAAATTAAGCATATGAGTACTCCTTGGAAAGCTTACTTCAAAGGCTATTTGATGGACTTGATTTAAATTTGAGATTATGACAAAAATTTAAAAGATAGCAACGTGAAAAAAGTGGAGGAATCATTGGAAGGTGGGAGACACACTTTCATAATGAGAAAATAATTCAATGGAAGGTGGGAGACATACTTTGATAATGGATGAATAATTAACAAGAGTGGATGAACTACTTTTGACTCTTTGTGAATGATTAAGAGGAGAGCAATCAGATTTGTAAAGATATAGGGGAGAGCTTCTACGGAGGATGTGATTTGTAGTTGGTTCTTGTAGTTTTAGTGTTTTCATGTTTAGAGAATTCTCTTCTTCTCTTCCTCTCCTCCTCTCCCTTTGTTATTTTCATTTTTGTATGGTTCTTGAAGGTTCTCCAATGGTGATGGCTATGGAGAGCTAAACTTCTTTAATCAATCCAAGAGATTGACAAGCTTGATGATTAATCTTGAGATCTTGTTTTAATTGTTATACGTTCATCTATTAATCAAGTTTCTCTTTCTCTTCTTCTCTTGTTTAAATTCTGATTTAATGCTTAATTTGATTGGGATTTGCATATGTTAATTGCGTAATTATCATGTGCCAAGAGATGAATTCAGAGGTTAAATAATGCATCAAAGGTGTTTGATGAATGTTTAGCTTGGTTGGATCTTGGTTTTTAAGTTAATTTGGGTTTTGGATGGATTCTTAATTTGTCTAACCTTAATTAATTAAATTCTAGAAGCATTTCTAGTAGAAGATCCATGGATCATTGAGAGGCATCTTGATGTGATCTAAGATCAAGGATTTAGTTGATAGTTGAACGGATCTATAAAGATCAATGATGGATTAAAATCAAGATTGGTTAATTCTCTTGGATTGGTTGTTTTCCTAATCTTGTTTACTCTTTTTAATTGCTCTTTGTTGTTTAATTTTCTAAAACTTTTCCCCCCTGTTTATTAACCTCTTAATCTGACTTCATAATTAGAATGATCTATGGGCTCGACCCGGTGTTACCTTATGCTACAAGTAGTTTTGGTAAATCGGTTATAAATTGATTTAAATTTGGTAATCTCGACAGTTGTCAAATTTTTGGCGCCGTTCTCGGGACCATTCATTTTGTTCAATCTTATTAAGAGTATATTTAACTACTAATCCCTCACTAACCTTTGTGTTGCTGTGTTTTGGTGATTTTTAGGAGAAAACGGGTGATTACGGGTCATTTTGCGAAATTTTCGTCTTGACGAGAAAATGTGCCCGAGAATGAGTGAAACTTGGTCGATTGAAGGAAAACGGCCTAATAAACAAGACTTACAGTGAACTGTGAGGTCACCCCTAGTTTTTCCAAAATCCATCGTTTAGACCAGTTTTTCAATTTTTTAATATTTTTTATTGTATTTTTTAGTTTCATTTTTGTGTAGTTTTTATGCTGTACAAGTCCCATAATTTTTAAAAATGTTTAGATAGGTGAATTATATTTATTTTGGTAGATTTTTAGTGTTGTCTAGTGTATTTTACTTGTTTGCTATTTTTGTGTTTTATGTGCTTTGGATAATGCATGACTAGGTCTTTTGCTAGGCAATTACTTGATATTGATTCTGAGATTGATATGACTTTGCATAACGGAGTACAAACTTGAGGAATTGACTTCTTTGGTGAGACAGTTAGTAGTGAGACAACAATTACCTGTGCAAATAGCTGCAACTGTGTGTGCCATTTGTTCTTGTTCATCTCATCCCACATATGCATGTCATACATTTCAAGATGGTAGTTCTGTTTTTCCATATCAATCTGTTGCTACAACAGGTGTCTTTCTTAGTAAACCACCATACCAGCAGCCTATGCAACAACCAAGTCCAGTAGCCATGAAACCTGAGCCATCATTGGAAGATTTGGTAAAGCAGATGACCACTAACAATATTCAATTCCAACAGAGGACAGAGGCAATCACACACAATTTAGAAACCCAGATTGGACAATTGGCCTCCTCATTGAGTCAGCAAAAGGCCCAAGGTTCTAGCCAACTCCCTTCCCAAACAATTCCCAATCCAAATGGGAATGTGAGTGCCATTATGCTGAGGTCTAAAAAATCTGTAGAAGTATCATCTGAGCCTCAACTAGCCAAGCAAGCATCAACCAGTAGAAGAAACATTTTCTGATGAACCAGCCCAAGAATCTGAGGGTCAGAAGAAATCAGTTGTTGCCCATGAGCAGCAGCAACAGCCTGCGGTGGCTCTTTCCTTTCCACAGAGAGCCATTGAGACCAAAAAGATACATGAGGCTGAGAAGGATAAAGAGCTTCATGAAGAACATTCTATTTTTCATGTTGATTTAATTGATAATTTGGTTGATAATTCATATCTTTGACTTGTGTGAGGAGTTTCCGAGATTGCTTGATTTTGATGACTTTGTGTGTGGTGATTTGTGTGCTTCTTGTGATGGTGATAAGTTGTGTGCTATATGTTACGAAATTTTTCTTGTTGTGGGAGATCTTGCTACATGTTTGAAATTTCCTTATTTTAAGAGTTATGATCATGTTGTTTTGGAAGATGGTAAACATATTACGGTGATGCTGCAATTAAATCAATAGAATTAATTTCTTCAACTAGCTTGATACCTTCAGTGCAGCAACCACCTACCCTTGAGTTGAAAGCCATTGAAGAATTTTTAGAAAAGGGAGAAGAAGAGCACCGGATGGCGGTCACTACTGTGGTGGATTTTATTTTTGAGCCATGGTCCAACATAAATAAGGAAAATCAAGTTGATCAAGTATACATATTGCATTCTAGTCTTTGAAGCCAAAGGAATTAAGGAAGGCCAATGGGACCCCGATGGAAGCTCTCCTGTTTCAAGTCATGTTTCTAGTCATGTTTCAAGCTTAACTTGGTCTCGGACATTATACTTCAAGCAATGGGACCCCGGTGGGAGTTTCTCTATAACTTCCGCCTCAAGCTCATGCTTGGAAAGCTCAGATCTAGGTGGCTTGGTCCATTTGTTGTTACTAAGATTTTTCCTTATGGTGCTGTGCAGATTACAAGTGAGACTACTACAAAAGCTTTCACAGTCAATGGACATCGCCTCAAACCTTTTTATGAGGGAGCTCAAGAGGATATTTTGGAGGAGGTCCACTTGCAAGAAGTCGTCTACCCCACTTGATAAGTAAGATGCCGCCTCAATGGACAAAAAAAAACACAAAAAAAAAACAAAAACAAAAAAAAAGTTTTTGATTGAGGTAAAAAAAAAAAAATTTGTGATGACCCATATTTGTTCAATTATTGTCCTGATCAAATCTTTTGGAGATTTGTACCCGACAATGAGGTAAGTAGTGTCATTGACTTTTGTCACTCGGACGCATGTGGAGGTCATTTTTCTTCTTCAACGACAACAACTGCGAAAATCTTGCAGTATGGATTTTATTGGCCTACTTTATGCAAGGTCTGTTACACCTTTTGCAAAAGCTGCGGAAATTGGTCAACAAAAGTTCTGCTTTGAGATTATCATCGCACCTACTCCTTGGAAAATTGAGATCTAGTTGGCGCGGTTCTTTGGTTGTCAAACACGTGGGGCCGTAGATATTGAGGATCCTAGGAATGGTAATGCGCTTAAAGTTAATGGCCAAAGACTCAACCATTCCTGGAAAACCAAGTTCTTGAGTTCTTTGTGTTACCGGTTAAGTGGCGGATACGGTACTCGTGACTCTCAAGTCGATTTATTTTTCGGTTTCCCAAAATAATGAATCCTTCTTCTCCTTCAAAATGGATGTCATTCTTTCAAACCCGAGCAAATATTTTCCTTCTCTTCCTCAAAATGCTCGAGAATAATCTACAAAGTTCGATGTGAAAGATTGAGATTTGTTAATGCACAAAGGTATGCCGAGAAGATGTACTGTTGGATAATTGAAGCAAAGGTCCGATTAGCGGTGAGTCCTCAATTTCATTTAACTCATATATGCCTGGTTTTGGAAGAAGTTCATATTCTAAAAGGAGAAGAGCAAAAAGGTTACAAGTTTGTCACAAATGTGGACGATGGGCGTAACAAGCGATGTAGTACTTTGGGGATGGTTTCCGCAAATAGAGAAGATAAAATTTTCTTCATTAAGAATGGACTGAGTAAGGAGTCATTAGATGATATCTTATTGACTCTTGAGACGCATTCTTGTGGATTGGTGCATCGTGAAATTCTTAGTTTGTGGAATCTCTTCAAAGATGAAGAAAAATGCTACAGTCTTGGGAATCTGACTCTAAAAGACCCTGTTTGCCAATTTATAAGAAAATTGGATGGGAAGCTTATCCTCGACTCATAGAAGACGTTTAAGTCGTTTCTGGACGTGAATCCAGAGGAAGATGTGAGCCACAATCACAACAACATGTATATATTATCTTGTACATTTTTCTAAAAACAAAAAAAAAAACAAAACAAAAAAAAACAAAAAAACAAAAAAAAATTCAAACTTTTTCGACAATGTGACCAACCTACCCATATAGGTGCTATCATTACTTTTTCTATTCTCTTCCCTATTTAAACACTACATTTCCTTCACTTTCCTTCAACTTAAAATCATTCAAAGGGAGTGTGAGTGTAAAATGGAGGGAGCTTCTTCTTCTTCTGTTCGTAGACTTACCAATATCTGTGTATTTTGTGGGTCAACTTATGGGAAGGGTTTAGAGTATGTAGACGCAGCAATCACTCTTGGTCGAACACTTGCTGCGAGGAAAATTCATTTAGTATATGGGGGAGGCAGCATTGGGTTAATGAAGGCTGTATCACTTGCTGCTCATTTAAAAGGCAGTCAGGTTTTAGGTATCATTCCTAGACCTTTAGCTCAACAGAATATCATTGGAAAAACAATTGGGGAGGAGCTTCAAGTATCATCTATGGATGAACGAATGAAGACAATGCTTGCAAATTCTGATGCATTCATAGCCTTACCAGGTGGTTTTGGTACTTTGGAAGAAATTTTTCAAATTGTCTCTTGGGCTCAACTGAACATCCACCATAAACCCATCGGTTTGCTGAATGTCAATAATTTCTTTGATCTTTTGTTATATTTTCTTGACTATGCTGTGGAACAGAAATTCATCACACTTTCGGCAAGACAACTCCTTATTTTTGCTTCCGCTGTTGATGAGTTGATTGATAAATTAGAAGTTTTTGTTTATAAACCGATCCAAGAATACTCGAGATAGATTGGTCAAGGCAAAGAAGAAGAGAGGCAATATGGTAAGGGAGGCAGCAAGGAGCAAGAGTGTGATTTATCACTTCATCTATAACTTTCCTTTATCTTTAGTTTTATTTATCGTATTTTTTTTTCTTTCTGTTTAAATTTGTGTGAGATTTTTCTTTTCAGTAATTGCAGCAACAGGTAATATATTCTATCATTTACCTATCTATGTTTTGACATTGAGGACAATGTTGTGATCTGGTTGGGGGGGAAGGATGGTTGTTGTAAAAAAAAAAAAAAAATTGTGTTTGTTAATATGTTTGTTGTATTTGTCATCAATTTAGTAGTTAGGGATGGCAGAGTAAAGAGTAAATTATTTACTCTTGAGACGCATCTTAATTGGTGGCAGAGTAAGGAGTGTTTTTAGGTAGTAAATAATTAGTATTAAATTGTAGAAGTACTAAAGTTTTATGATTTGATTTCTTTTTAGGGTCTGATGTGGCACTGACAGTTTGCTTCTTCTCTGCTTGGCGTTGATTCACTTCTTATCAGGTTGTGTTGCTCTTTTCTATATCTCTCTTTCACATTGAGGACAATGCTTATATTAAGTGTGGGGGAGAGATTTTAGCATTTTCAAAAAAAAAAATTCTTAATTTCAAAAAAAAAAAAGGTTTATTGCATGATTGAATAACGTTTCTCCCTTCTTGAACTGATATGCTTGGTTATGGATGATTGAATTGATGAATTGAGTTTGATGGATGCATACCTTGTGAGATTTTGAGCCTAATGGATGGATTCAACATTTATGCCATTCTGTTCTTTCTTGTGTGATTTTCACTCATGTTAATGATCACTCTAGAACTTGCTTTGATTCTTTTTTAGGCTACATTTCACTTGCATGCATGAACATGATTGAGGCCCTCTTTCTTAGCTAGTTTAACCAAATAGCCAACCTTGTTTTCAATATGATATCAAGCACTCTTTTGACTTCTTGAAAATTTTCTGATTCTTGCCAACCTTGTATATTTTCCTTTACTTAACCCCTTTGAGCTTATTTGACCATTCCTTGTTTCTAGCTCATTATGTGCCTTAAATGAAAAATCGTGTTCTTACTTTACCTTAGGGAATAAAAGAACATTAGCTTGGTTAATGGATGAGTTTTTGAACAAGTGTGGGGGTGTGTGTACAAAATGGTTGTTGAAAAAGGAAAGAGATGACTAAAAAAAAAAAAAAGAGGAAAAATGTATGTATATAGTTATGTTCATATATATATAAAAAAAAACAAAAAAAAAAGGATTGAGAAATGAATATGAAAAGGGTTATACATTAGAGTTGGGATGAACTTTTATGCTTGTTATTTGAACTCAACTCTCATTTGCTTTTATTCTCTTTGGTATTTATCCTCTCATATCCATTTTACCCTCTTCTGTTACCTTGACTTCACTACAACCTTGAATAAAGTTCTCATGATTTGTGTATGCATGTGTTTTGAGTAGTGGAGAAGTAGAAGATAAGCAAGCTTATGGTAGTGCAATTTTCATGGTTGAATTGAGTGAAATACCTACCTTTTAAATACTTGAGAGATTGAGAGTGAATTCTGTGAGGATCTATCATTCTTTACTCATGTTTTTCAATTGAAGTATCCTTGCTTGTTGATTTGAGATGTGAAGATGTGTTACCTCATGAATGTTTTGATTACTTGAATTATTAATTGCTCTTCATTCTTAAATATTATTAAAAATTGAGTCTTTTAGAATGTTTAACTTTTGAGTCAGTTTTATTTTATTTTTTTTTTCTGTTTTGCCCGAGGACGTGCAAAAGAGTAAGTGTGGGGGTATTTGATAATTATGATTTTTAACATATTAATTATCCACACAATTACCTTATTAATGATGTCCAGATTGTAATTAAGTGATCTTAGCACTCATTTAGATCATTGGGTTGAATTGGGCTTTAAAGCAAAATTTTTGGATTTTAATGCATATTGACAGTGGTTCAGTATTTTAACCATAACTTGAGTTGTAGATCTCTAATTTTGATGTTCTTTATATGCTAGGAAAGATGCGAAAAAGATCTACAAGTTTTGTGAAATGTCAAATTGTAAGATTCGGATGTTTACATGGTAAATACAGCCTTGAAGTTGGACTAGTGTTACTGTTACAAATTCTGGACACACCTTCACTATTTTGGGCATATCTCACTCATTTCAAGCCCAAATTAAGCATATGAGTACTCCTTGGAAAGCTTACTTCAAAGGCTATCTGATGGACTTGATTTGAATTTGAGATTATGACAGAAATTGAAAAGATAGCAACGTGGAAAAAGTGGAGGAATCATTGGAAGGTGGGAGACACACTTTCATAATGAGAAAATAATTCAATGGAAGGTGGGAGACATACTTTGATAATGAATGAATAATTAACAAGAGTGGATGAACTACTTTTGACTCTTTGTGAATGATTAAGAGGAGAGCAATCAGATTTGTAAAGATATAGGGGAGAGCTTCTACGGAGGATGTGATTTGTAGTTGGTTCTTGTAGTTTTAGTGTTTTCATTTTTAGAGAATTCTCTTCTTCTCTTCCTCTCCTCCTCTCTCTTTGTTATTTTCATTTTTGTATGGTTCTTGAAGGTTCTCCAATGGTGATGGCTATGGAGAGCTAAACTTCTTTAATCAATCCAACAGATTGACAAGCTTGATGATTAATCTTGAGATCTTGTTTTAATTGTTATACGTTCATCTATTAATCAAGTTTCTCTTTCTCTTCTTCTCTTATTTAAATTCTGATTTAATGCTTAATTTGATTGGGATTTGCATATGTTAATTGCGTAATTATCATGTGCCAAGAGATGAATTCAGAGGTTAAATAATGCATCAAAGGTGTTTGATGAATGTTTAGCTTGGTTGGATCTTGGTTTTTAAGTTAATTTGGGTTTTGGATGGATGCTTAATTTGTCTAACCTTAATTAATTAAATTCTAGTAGCATTTCTAGTAGAAGATCCATGGATCATTGAGAGGCGTCTTGATGTGATCTAAGATCAAGGATTTGGTTGATAGTTGAACGGATCTATAAAGATCAAGGATGGATTAAAATCAAGATTGGTTAATTCTCTTGGATTGGTTGTTTTCCTAATCTTTTTTACTCTTTTAATTGCTCTTTGTTGTTTAATTTTCCAAAACTTTTCCCCCCTGTTTATTAACCTCTTAATCTGACTTCATAATTAGAATGATCTACGGGCTCGACCCGGTGTTACCTTATGCTACAAGCAGTTTTGGTAAATCGGTTATAAATTGATTTAAATTTGGTAATCTCGACAGTTGTCACAGTGCACCAGAATGTAATCCCTTATTTTTCTGGTTATCAAACTAGAATTCAACATTCCAAAATCATATCCTAAGTGGTTTCCAATCACATCCAAGGTCTCTGAAGAAGATATACACCTCATGTACAATCTCAACTCATCAAAGCATGGATTAAAGAATCAAACATCAACCTTAAAAACTCATTTCTCAACTCATAACTCAAGTAGAAACAATGGAACAAGAATCAAATATGAAAAACAATAGCTACACTCAAACCCATTTCTATCATCAAGCAACCTCATGAAGCAATATGAAGAAAATGAAAGAAAGAGTTAAGAAACAAGGTCCCCTTACCTCTAGTGTCCAAGAAGAATGAGCTCAAGGTTTCCTCTCCACCTTTTCCTCTTTCTTCTTCCTCTTTTCCTCCTTCTTTTGCTGCTTCTTCTCCTCTATTTTCTCTTCTCTTTTCTACTGATGTGAGCTATGGAGAGTGGATGAGAATGAGAGAAAAGAAGCATAAAAGTCAAGATTTAAAGGGATAGAAACGTATGAAACTTGGTAACTTAAGATATTTTAGGTTGGAACTTTATATCTAATAAGAACACTTTGATTTCACAAAATTGATTTTCCTAACTTCCAAAGGTATTAAGGAAAATCCTAGGAGTCATCTAAATCCTAATTTCATCATTTCCATAATTTTCCAAAAATTTAACTCACCAATCCGGTATTAAAATAATCACGCAATGTGCTTAAAAATACCAAATAGATTCAGTTAGTTCTCAAAATTTAACTACACCATATTTCACACATTTGTAACCTAGAAACAAATTATCCATATTTATTTTCATTAACTAAGTAGTTTATGTCATTTCCTGAGCTAATAACATTATTTTTCAGATATAGTATTATAGCAAAGTGACTAAACCAACTTAGAAAAGCACAAAATAAAACAGGTATGTTAAGCAAGTATTAGGCTACCTCTGTAACCATATACAAGTCAAGCATATTTTCGAGGGTGTTACAAAAGTGGTGCCATAGTGATCCTGGAAAACTCTGAAGGAGTGACAATAGAGAACTCCCTAAAGTTTGAGTTCCCCACTTCAAACAACCAAGAAGAGTATGAAGCATGCATCATCGGTTTGGTGATGGCCAAGGATATGGGAACAGCTAATATCATACTTTGCAATAACTCCCAACTTGTGACCTCCCCAATCCGAGGTGATTATCAAGCCAAGGAGCCCCTCCTTCAGAAATACTTAGCCAAAGTCTAAGGGCTCCTAAAAAATTTTCAAGCAGCTAAGATAAAACACATACCCAGGGAGCAAAACTCCAGGGTGGACCTCCTATCCAAACTGGTCAGCACCAAGAGCCTAGGTAACAATCGTTCTGTGATCGAAGAAAGCCTCTCTCAACTTTTCATCACGGATTTAGCCATTTTTTAGGTAGAAGAAGATGAGCGTACTTGGGTCACCCCCAATAATGGAGTACCTTCAATCCGAAACTTCGCCTGATTATCTAAAGGAAGCTTCTAAGCTGGTCAAGACCGTGGTCCGGTACACTATCTACAATGGATAGTTGTACTGCCATGGGTTCTCTTTGCCCCTTCTCAAATGCCTTACACCAAAAGAGGTAGAATATGTTTTGGCCGAGGTTCATGAGGGGAGTTGTGGACACTACATGGGGGCAAAGTCTTAGCTTTGAAGGAACTTAGGGCTATATATTATTAGCCAACAATAGAAGTTGACTCCCTTATGCATGTTTGAGTTTGTGATAAATGGCAGCGACACTCGGACCATTATCAAGCTCCTCCGGAAGAACTATCCATGGCATCCATGCCCTAGCCATTCTATAAATGGGGTATGGATATCTTAGGACTGTTCTCTCAAACACCTGGACAATTAAATTACTTGGTGGTGGTTGTAGATTATTTCACTAAATAGATCAAAGAAGAGCCTCTAGCCACGATCACCTCATCCCGAATCCAGAAGTTTACTTAGTGCCACATCATCACCGGGCAACGGAACCTAGTTCAAAGATAAAGGTTTCAAAGAACTACTTGTCGAGCTCAAAATCAAGCATCATTGCAGTTCCTTTGAGAATCCCAAAACTAACGGACAAGCTGAAGCCCCAACTGGGTTATTGTTCAATGAATTAAAAGGAGGCTGAATAAAGCTAAGGAAAACTGGGTCGAACAACTAGACCACGTCCTCTAGGCCTGCCGGACTATGCCTCACACCACAATATGGGAAACCCCCTTCAAACTCACTTACAAGTGTGAGGCTATGATCTCGATGGAGATAGAGGAACTCAGCTAGTATCACCAGTAATTCTCGCCTAACAATATCGCTGGTCTAATTATAGAGGACTTAGATCTTCTTGAAAAAATAATTTGTGTTGCTCACATACGTGACGTCGTCATCAAATAGAAAATGGCTGCTTAATATAACTTGAAAGTTATCCCAAGAAAGTTCAAGTTGGATGATCTAGTAATATGAAGATCGAACATCGATGGTAGGAATTCCTCCCAAGGGAAGTTAGCCCCAAATTAGGAAGACCTCTATCGGATCGTAATCGGCACTAGCAAGGGAGCTTATACCCTGGAGACATTAACTGTCTAGCTAGTCAAAAACTTTTGGAATGTAAACAAACTTAGAAAATACTATAGCTAAGTGCCTTTTAAGACTTAGTCCCTTAGTTTTCTTTATGTTCGATTTGCCCCAATTTTTAGTATACATTGTATGGATCACGATCCTTTGTTCAATAAAATGAGGAAGTTATTTTTCTACATCTACTTATAATTCCTTTTTAAAAGTTTAGACCCTCGAGTCGGACTCTGTCTTAAGAATGTCTACAGAGCCCATTCATTATGGGATCTGGGGTTTCTTAGAATCTAGATTAGGAAGAATAACCCGCGAAACTGATTTCTATGGTTTTGTTTTGAGTTGTGGGTCCTTACCCAAATCCTCAACACTTAGCCATAACTACTTTGTGGTTATGCATAATTAATTAGCAATATGGGTTACGACATCCATGATCTGCCATTCGGTCCTATCATGGATATTATGTTAAAATGGTTATGAGCTATAAAATTCCTAAGTATTAGGAAGTTTTTTGAATTAGACCATTAACGTTAAAGACCTTGGTTATTGTTGACCATTTATTTTTCTAAGTCCTCAAAGGCATTCTGGGTGCTCAAAAGTTTGGGCGTTGGACCCTAGACCAAGGTTTCGTGCAATTAAAATTCTCCTAAGTCCCTAAATGGCTACCAAATGCTTATTAATGATGGGCGTTGGACCTAATACGGACCATGAAAAAAGAAATAAACATCCAACATAAGTAATAAGGATAAATAATTGTATTTTGAAAGGCTCAGTGACCTAGAAAAGTGTCCTCGCCAAAATAAAAGTGCCCCACGCAAGGGGCAAAGAAAAGTAGCAAAAGAAAAGAAAGTCAAGCTCTAGCATTCTCTTCCTCCAAGCTTTGCAAGACCGCACTCGTTGCTTCACCATCCCCTTTAATAAGAGTCAGATCGTGGATAACAGTAGAAGGGACCTTGATAACATCTTTATTAGCCTCTTGAGCCTCTTGCGCTGGTACCAAATGGTCGTTGTGGATCACCAATTTGGGGTTCAGCTTATCCAAGGCTAGGGCAACCCCCAGATTGAAGAACTAGACTTAGGCTACCGTATTTTGAAATTACTCGCCACTGATGTCTATACAGATCTTCATCAGCTACGTACTATCCTCTTACAGTTGTGTTGCCCCAATCTAGAGATCCGTATTTTCAGCTTGGAGGTCAGTGACTACCCTCACAGCTTTCTCAGAGTAGGCCTTTTCTCTCCTAAGATCAGCCTTGGAGTCCACTAGTTTCTTATTTAGCTTATCAATCTTTGCTTTAGCATCCTCCAGAGCCTTCTTGGTCTCCTCCTCTTTAGCCTTGAAGGCCAACTCAAGCTTCTGAGCCCCCTCCTCCTCGGTTGTCCTCACCTTTTCGGCCATTTCCTCTCCAAGCTACTCTAATCTACTTTGGAGGTAACAAGCTTTAGCGACAATGCGGAGTCCGTAGGTCTGGGACCTTGATAGGATCTTCGACATATCCTTCTTAGAGATGTGGGCTAAGACTTCATCATCCAAGAGTTGGAAGTCCATGAATGGTTTGGGCTTCGGATCCTTCCTATACAAGGAAATCGGACCTTGGACAACAACCGCTTCCTTGGCCGGCCTCTTTCCATAGTCCTCTATCCTACCACCCTCAGTCGTTTTCCTATTCCACTTTTGAGGAGGCTGAGCAGGAGAACCCCATTGATCCAGAGCCACCTCGATGACCAGGCCTTGGACAGTGAGGGCCGGAGCAATGTGTGCAAGAGCATTAGAAGGTTTGGCACCCCCTTTCCTCACCTCCATGGCTTGGAGGGCGGCGAGAGTTTGTTCAGATACCATGCTTTCTGCAAAATGAAGACAAAGCACAAGTTAGAAACAAAGTAGGAAGGTTATTGAAAAAAATACCAAAGGAAGAAAGTAAAGTAAAGACGAACTGTGGCCTACACTCTACCTAGCATGACTCCAAAGGTAATATCATCAGAGGCATCCAAAACTTCTTTACAATAAATGAGCTGAACTTCCTCTACCCACATATTAATAAACCTAACACAGTCGGCATCCTCCCAACTGAGTTCAGACCACTCCACCTCAATCATCTCAATTAGAGTGTCCCATGCCCGGGTAGTCCAGTACAAATTAAACACCGGAGTACCATCAGTCTCCTCAAAAAATTAGTAAACTCTGGGTGTCGCCATCAACTTAGAGAACTTATTCTTGAAGTCCTTGAAGCTTTCTTGGAAGGCTTTGAAGACTTTTCGTCCACCTCTAGCCTTGAGTGTGAGCTAATTTTTCTTCGCTGCTCTCTCCCCTTAGGGGGAACACCATGTGAAGTGGTAGAAAAATGTTTTTCACCAAGTATCGTAGTCCGACCACCTGGATGAACCTCCTGAAAGCAAGAATGAAGTCCCAGTTATTGGGATGGAGTTGGGGTAGTGCCACATTCAAATGGCAGAGGACTCTAATCTAAAAGTTGGTGAAAGGCAGTTGAAGCCCCAGTTGGCGGAAAAGGTCTTCATACAAAAACATGAAATGTTCGCCTTTTGTTCAGACTAAAACACTCTCTTCTCCTCTCCTAGAGCCAAGATCTAATACTCATGGTCCTGATTGTGACCTTCTATTAACTCTAAGTAGCTTGCGATATTTTTTAGCATCTTCCATTGTCTGGATTACGGACATGCTACCCCAAACATCGTCTCCAACCCAGGGGTACATGTTCCTCCTGGGGGCAAATATCATGGGCATCTCTGTAGCCAGTCTCCTAGGCCCTGCCACTTGTTTCCTTGCCATGGAATCCCTAGAAACACCCACAGAGGCCGGTAAGGTGTTATTAGAATCAGCAATATCTTAAATCCCCTACAGATTCAAATGTAGGGGAGGGCATACCATGGAGGGAAAACTTATTAAAGATTGTCTACATTGGCCTCGCTCTCCGTACCCAGTCAAGTGCACCTATTACAGACATCAGCCTGCACGCCCTTAAAGGTCTATGAGCCCGAGTTGGGTGCCCCTACCGCTCACGTATGGCAGAGGGGGTGCTCCGGAGAGCAACACCACTGAGGACATCGAGAACAAATGGGCAGAGGAACACATACCTTGCAAAAGGACATTGGGCACAGTCACTGGAAATCGCCTCAATTCAACGGAGATTTAAAAGAGATAACAAAAGTGTGGAAGAGGCATCTTCAACTCCTATTTATAGAGACAATGCTAAGGGGGCAATTCTGTCCTAACACTTTGAATTTTAAAAATCCTCATCATGGTGCTCAAAATTGCACGGAATCCTAATGGCAGCCCCCAGTCAGAATGTGCTACGTGGACAATCACAACTGTCATGCTAGATAAATCGACGCTTGCTCAAAAAGCCAAACGTTAGGGAAGCCTCCCTATTTTGAGTATGGTTTTGTTCTACATAATACGACGACAATCTTAGTTCATTCTATAGACCCCAGTTGCACACTAGAATGTCCACCTCTAATCACCTGACGCATGGACCATGACCGGATCACAGTGCGTCTACGAGTGTCAAGTGGCTTAGTCAAGTTAATGCCTTAAAATCAAAGCACTCGATCCCTTGGGGGCATTACGGACCTCAGCTTCATGTAAGCCATGGATCCGTGACCCAGGGGCATTAAGACTTACTTTGATACTTAGCTATGCTAGCTAAGCATCAAGATGGGGGGCAACATGATGAGGTTAAGCATATTTCTACATGACGACCAAACAGGGGAATCCACCTGACCGCCCTCCGGGGTCAAATAGCGTATTCAAGGTTTTTAACCTATAACCTGACCTTAAACCATAAACCGACTAAGTTTACAGAGATTTGAGTAACCGATCGTAGCTCGGGATAGTGGACTCCACACCAACAGACTTTTGTGTCACCTTTTCCACAAATTTAACTAATAATTATTCCTAAACAAACCCAACCACTGAGATTGAGCATTGGACTTATTTCGGTAATGCAAAACAAGTGTTCGTCAATCTAGAATATAGTTGTCAAGGTCGAGCGTTGGACTCATCTCAGTGAAGGGAGAAGACAATGAAAGATGGAACATTCAAAAAATTAAACTTTTTATTATTCACATTCCAAACATCATCGACTTTATAAGAAGGACCTATAAGCTAAGCTTATCCAAGAGTGCCCACTTGAAGGAAGCCAAGAAGGTAGCATGCAGAGATGATGATGATCAAGCATTGACCACGACCACCTCAATGGTTCCTCAAGATGCGAGCACTCATATCTTCCCTCTTGAGCAACTTGAGTAGAAGGCTTTACAATCTCACGTTGCCAAAACACCCTTGCGCACCCAAGGCATAATGAATACCTTTGGTAACAGTCAGGAGGGTGGAGGAAGGAGAGTGGTGAAACCCCTCCATGCCTCACAAGAACTATGGTAGAAGCCATGAGTCTTTCCAGTGTGAGCAAGATTTTATTCTGCTGCTGTGTATGCCTAGAAAGAAAGGTTTCTGCTACTCGGAGACATGTCGACCAAGTCGCATGAAGCAGTTACTTGGCCCTCACCACACCATTACGCCTAGAGAGAAAATCCTCCACTAGAAAAATATGCAAGGATAAAGGGAGCACTTTTAAGAATTTGGAAAAGAAATTAAAGATGATTTTAGAAAGAGACTTGGCTCTCAACACGCCCACAAGAAAGGAACAAGTGATAAACCCACTACAAGCATTCCCTATTTATAAAGGGAGTCATGCGCTCTATTTGGCTTCCAAAAAGGCAAACCAACTACACGTTCGAAGCCCCGCTTAATTGTTCCTCTCCTTTGATTGATCACGTGGGCAGTGGGTAGTTAGAAAACGGAGTAGAAAACTATTATCCTCGTTAAAGGGATTTTAATTCCTAATAAATTCAAAGCAATGATTTCCAAGCAAGCATAGACTACTACTAACCACGGAGTAAAGGATGCTAAAAGGACATCAAACCCCTAAGAGTAATAAAGTCCTTACCCTCCTTTGAAAAACACTCAACAAACCCCGTGAACTACATATGGGGGCAACATATTACATACCTCGAACAGCAAAATGATGATGTAAGCAAAGTGATCTAACTCGGATCCTGACCTTACTCATTAACCCTTAGAAATGTACAATGACATATCACGGACCTCGGTCCTTTAGAAGAAACATCACGAGATTCGACATGAACACTATGACTAGAATCCCTTTGTTCATTGTGTGTCGTGTGCTCCTATCAAACTCAGATACATTGACACTTAGTTGTCTCATCTAAGCGCCAAGCTGGGAGCAACTGTTCTGGATCGTGATTCGGGACGCTAATCCCATAGGTCAACTTGGCACGCATCCAGTCAGAGTCCGCTATTGACACCCCAACAGGAATTCACTCATGGCACTATTGAGATCCCAACATAACGCATGACGGACCATGACATTAGGTAACAGTAACATTATTGCGAGATTTACGTAGTAGATGAATCCCACAATTATTCGTAACTGTCAATCACGATCTTAAGCAACAATAGTATCCATAATTGCTTTTAACTGTTCATAATTGTAGTTATCACCATTTTGGTTTTATAAGGATCCTCTGCAACAATCAAGGGAACGCATTTCCTTATTCACCCTCTATAAATATCAAGTTCAATCATCTTCAACAGGTAGCTATTGCTCTTTTACTTAAACCCTACTTGTGCACAACTTGATTTGAGCGTTAGAGTGTCTTTGTAGGTACCAATCACCCTTGTTTCAACACACTTTGCTGCTGCTCATGGAGGAAAACACTCATACGTGCTTATTCAGGTAAACCTCAGTATACATTACTAAACACTTTCCTTTTATTGCTTTTCTTTTACTTGCTTTCATTTAAATTCTAGTCGAATTTACTTTCACGCAAGTTTAAGTTTCTTGTCCTTTAATTACAGTCTTTTTCCTTATATGCTTTCTTTATGTGCTTTAACTTATTTTCAATTATTCTTTACATTACTTGTATTTTACTGTTTTCAATTTATTTGCATTCCTTTAACTTCAAGTTTTATTTCATTTTTTATTATTACTTTTGTTGATAATTCTTACTCTTTACACTTATACTTTACTACATTTTCTTATTAAATTCGAGATAAGTTTCTGATATTCTTTTGATTCACAAGTCACCAAATACTTGAAAGTTCTTGAGAAAAAGAAATCCTCTTCCTAGAATGATAACAAGAATCGAATCTGTCTTTGACAAAATTTCTAATAAATAGTAAGAAACTACTAAATTCCCTTATTCCAAGAAAATAACTTCAAATAAAGAATAAAAACTTCTACTGTTTCTTTAAGGTAATGATCGATGAGGGTTGGCTCAAGTAGAAGAATAGGAATGCATCGACTAAAACATCTTGGGTTTAATTTATGTTAGTGATCCTTCATTGATAGGTTATTCGCAAAGCTCTAGCTAAGACTTGTGGCAAGCCTTGTCCATAGAATGAGGCAACCTCACCTCCCCTTAAACTATATTCACCGAATAATAAAAAATTAGGGTAATGAAACTCCTGATACCATAATGAAAAGCACAACTATGTTAAAAATGTGAGTTTGATCATTGCTTCATTGGGATTCGATGCAGCCGTTACTTAAGGAGTGGAACCTTATATAACGACTCATCGGGGATCTTTTCTATGTAATGTGGACTTGAACTTTACACAACTTTCGTTTTATTTTTATTTTTATTTTTTGGTTTAGAAGGAATGTTCAAGATCTTGTATGAAGAGGGAGCAGTAGGATAAAATTGAGGTAAAGCGGCCTCAGTGGCATTTAAACCCATGACCCATGATCAAGTAATCTTTAAAGAGACTTTGTGGCACTTGAGCTAAGATTATTGGGCTTTCACAAGTTCGTTCGATTGTAATGGGTTCAGGATAAAACTGTCACATAGAACTTCAGAGTTAGGAGAAATTTTGAAATGAGTGCAATTGTAAGCAATAAAAGCTCATTCAACCTTGTCCAAGTGTGAGGCGTTGTTTAATTCCCTAGATGTCAATTTGCACGCGGAGTATATGTCCATTTCTTTCTGAGATGCGTCATGTGGATTGATATTAAAGGGGAACCATGTGATTTTCACATATATCAAGACGATACTCTTCTAAGACATGGGGATCATTCGATAGAGTATGATCCTCACTTTACCAATTTATGAGACTAAGATGGGTTGGCAAGAGTCCAGCTTGTGATTGAAGCAGGAAGTACACTCAAGAATAAAATTACAACATGTATGATATTAATACACCCTCTCTAGGGGACATTACATGATTGTACAATGGTTTTTTTTTTATTTTGCCTCCCTTGATTGTACCTTAAATTACTGGAAGCAATTTTGCATCCTTACCCATGGCCTTCAATTTCCAGTCTGGGCTTGAATTACTCAGTTGAGTTGATCTAAAATTTTCTGGTATCTATCTGTTATGTGGCATGCATAGAGCTGTCAATTAAAGCTTTCAGCAGTACAATAATTTTCCTTAATAATTTCTTTAGCTACAATGTGCCAGCTATATAAGTCAGCTATTCTAGGTAAATTTAAGATAGTTGTTCTTAGAAATGTACAGCTGCTAGTTTAGAAATGGAAGGATATTATAAGAAGGGCAGGAGGGGCCAGGAAGGCTTTGAATATGATACTTCCTTTAAAACTAGAGAAATGGCAAGTGGAAAATTTAAGCAGAAAGAAAGGCTTCTGAATGACCTGGAATGGGACCGGCCTGGCATTAGGTTGATATGCAGGTTATGCGAAAAGCAAACAATTCTGGTCACCAGAGTGTTTCTTTTCAACTGGGATGCATTGATTGCATTGCCTTAGCTGCAGACACTGGTGAAATAGTCCTAGTGCTTTACTGTGATAAATGGAACAGAAAATATAAAAGAAAGGGAATTGAGAAATATTTACAATATTTTAACAATTTTGAAAGATTGCTTTTTACATTTTTGCCTGAATCTGTTTAAAGAAGTTTGTTGCTAAGGAAGACTTAATTTTTTTGACGGGAAGGAAGACTTAATTTTAGGAAGGGCTTAGAACTCAGCATATGAGAAGAAAGTGTCATGTTTTTAAGGCATTGATTTCCATCCAAGCTGGCATTTCAGAAGAAAGGATTCTATACTATTACCTCAGGACCTGGACTTGTAACTGGGATTGCGGTCAATGTGAGAACTGCAGTTTATTAAATGCAGGCAAAATTTCAGTTTGGACCATGAAGTATAGCTTCAATGTACTCACTAATGTTAGAGTATAATGCGGATGATATTATGATGATCACATGTTACTTCATTATTTTTTCGACTAGTTATTCTATATTAAATGCAGTTGATTGATGATAGTATAATTAAATGCAGTTGCTACTTGCTAGAACAACTTTTATATAAAATTTGAGATTTGTTTTGCGTAAGTAATGCCTATGATGTCAAAGTCACTATCATAGGCGCAACATACCCAATAGTACTAAAAAATTTAGTGAAAGATTGAAAGTATTATTAGCAAATGACCAGGATTATAACGATACTCAATTTAATGAAGAAATTATCAAAAACAAGTGAATTTCCTATTGTTCATTTTGATAATGTTATAGAGAACATTTACAGGAAAAAAAATATAAATAATGTTTGTAACACCCCTTTTTAGGAAGGCGTCACATCATTAAATACAATGCGAAAAATGAAAACATAAATTAAGACCCGATTCATTAGATCATAATTAAACTTATTTGATTATATTTGTGCAAATAAAATGATGAATATATATATATATATATATTTTTCATTAAATATATATTTGTATTCGATATCCTGTTCATCAAGTAAGTATTCATATATACTAATACTTATAAGAGATTCATAAGTACGTATATATATTTTTGTCTAATTGTAAGTGGAAAACATAAAGACTAATTTATATATCCATACAAGAGATACATCATATATATATATATATATATACTATTTAAATACAGACTGTGAGTCACTAAATACATCAAGGCTCATCAAAAAGAAGCATAAGCTTTACAAGTCCCCAAAAATGATATACAGATCCCCAAAAAGAATATCAAGCCCCAAAAGACGGATAGCCATCAGTGACTATCGACAGAATCAACCCCTAAGGAGAGAAGGAAGGAATCGTGTCAGGATCCTCCTCAGGGTCTTCCTCATCGGAGGAAACCCTCATTAGAGCCACCGAATTACGGGCCGGGGCTCGGGCTGTGGAGAGGAATGAATCCTCCCGTGGAGTGTAATGACGATCACCCCACATGTCCCTAATGGGCATGTAAAACTCTAAATGTAGCCTAACACTGCAGGTGTAGATGGGTGGATCATAACGTTCCCAAGCCAGCGATACTGTCACGTCCCCCACGTAGACACAATGATCCAAACTGTAGTTAATGTGCTAGCAGTCTGGACCCCCAAGGAAAGTCAACCGCACATAACCCAAAAATCCTTGTGGACGTGCCACCATGATCCAAAAGTAGGTGCTAGCTAAAGTTGGGCCAAAAACTAGGGAACTCGAGAACTTCACCCCCTTCGCCGACATCTTCGATGGAACATAAATAGAGACAGAGGCAGAAAATACAGAAAAAAAGGTAAGACATTCTACATCATTACCTATTATGGCAGTAAAAAAACAAAACGGCGCATGATGCTCCCATGACAATATTTCAGAAATACTAATTAGCATTAAAAACAGATAATAAACAACTTAGCATTTACAGACAGTTATAATAGTAACAAGATAACAAATTAAATTGTCATATAGATAAGTAAATGTCAACTAATATGGCGACTCACTATGCACATGCATATGGTACCAAAATTCCTACTTCATAGAGCTAGACACAAAACATTCGAAGAGAATGATCAGGAGATATGTCTGTATCGCGACTGCCGAGGCCTTCAAGTGCTCTCAATTTATCAAAGTGTACATCATGACATTGTACAAGACATTCTACACAGATCTCGATATAGGACAGTGTCTCGGTTCGGATCGTCGGTGCGTTTGCATCGGTTTGCCCTACGGACAGAAGAGCTACCAACTGTCCATTGCGAGGTACCCGTGCCCCGATGCCCCCAAGGTCAATAACAGACCTACACTTATCTATTCGCACCTGCATATAATTATGATTCAACTCCTAGGCAACTTGGCCTTAACAATAGTCCACCGGACTTTTACAATGCATGATGACTTAATGCATATTCATGTATATCCAACAATGATATACTTTTCTTATAAAATCTTTCTCAATTCATGTTTCAATCATGCTCACCATAGATGTTCAAATTCATAAATCAATCACATATGATTCAATAAAATCATAAAGTCATTTGTCCAATTTGTTAGTACGAATAGTCTTTTTCATAATTTAATAAATGCTAACCATTCAATTCAAGATTTAAGATTTGTATTTAAGTTATCAGGGTTAGAGAGCTCTAATTCCATCATTTTCAAGCTAAAATCCTTAAATTTAGGGCCTGGTAATCGATTACATAGACTTGGTAATCGATTACAAGCCTAACAGAAGCCCTGTAATCGATTACAGGCTGGATGTAATTGATTACATCTTGCCCAGAAACCTTATAATCGATTACATGAGCCATGTAATCGATTACAAGCTGTCCAGAAGCCTTGTAATCGATTACATGATCCATGTAATCGATTACAAGCTGTCCAGAAACACATTTCGCAGTTCCAGAAACTTTGTAATCGATTACATGAATCATGTAATCGATTACGAAGTGAAAATTTGCAGAAAATAGAGTCTCTAAATCATTTTAACCCAAACCAAACCATCAAACCTCAACTACAACATCATAATCAAATCATACAAGCACTTATGGCTCAACCAATTCACCAATCCATCAACATACATCAAAATCATGCTATCCAAACAATCAAAACACAACCCAAAATCATTCAAACAAATAGGTATCCCATAAAATGGGTTTCACCCCATCAACTCAACAAAGAGTTTCTCACCACCAAAATGGGTTGAAGAGAATAATCTTACTCTTACCTTAAGAGACAACAAGGAAAGTGAGCTCCTTTCAAGCTTTTCGTCCACCACCCATAAGAAGAATCTAAGATGATCAACTCCCCAAGTCAACCACTAAAACTAGAAGAGAGGTGTCCTTGGTCACAATGGTGACCAAAGGCCATGAAAATGAACAGAAAAAAAGAGAAGAAAGTTGAGAGCTTTACCTCAAAGTTTCAAGCTTTGTAGCTGGGCTGCAATGGACGAACATGGAAGAGTCAAGAGGAGTCCCACAAAGAAGAAAGCTTGGAGATGATGAGGGGAAAAAGTGGTCTAAGTTGGCTTGAGCAAGGAAGCTTGAAGGCTCAATAATGGTGTGTGTGGGGGGGGGAGAAGAGAGAAAGAGAGAGGGACGTGCGTGAGGGAGGAGAAAATGAGATAAATGAAATGTGATTTTTCCTTCCCCCAGCCGTGCAGCACAAAAGAGAGGAGAGAGAGTGGAGTGGTTGGGAGGAAACTTCCTAGAAGTTTCCCTTGAAGCTTTCTTGAGAAGCTTCGCACGCTTCTCGATAAAATGAAGTGTGAGGTCACTTAGATGATGTCATAAAAGTAACTAGATAGAAATAATCTACTAGAGCTATTACTCAGTGGACAAAATTTACAGTTAGTAGAAATAATATTTTATTGTCTCTCAGATAATTAAATATTTTATAATTTTATTTATCAGATAAAATCTCGTAAAACATAAATCTCGTGAATGGTGCTCGGCCTGGGGTTTAGTAAGATCCCCCGTCGACGTTTCTACAGTTCAAAGTTTACCAGCCTCAGGGAAAATATTTTGTTTTCTTGACTTCGTTCAGCGCGCACACAAAACGAAGAATATACTAAAATATTCGACGTTTCTAGAAAATCCAGAAAAATTCTCAAAAATCATAAATATTATAAAAGGATTATTTATGATAAAAAAAATAATTTTTGGGGTGTTACAACTCTCCCTTTCTAAAAAGAAATTTCGTCCTCAAAATTTTCATACCTTAGAATAATTGTGGATATTGCTCCTTCATCTTGTCTTCCAATTCCCACGTTGCATCTCCAGTCTTTTCGTTCTAGATCACTTTCACTAATGAGATTTCCTTTCCTCTGAGTTACTTTACTTTCCTATCTTCAATCTTTACAAGAGGTGCCTCATAAGTCAAGTTCTCTTTCAATTGTACTGTGTCCGATGTTAAGACATGGTTCGGGTCAGGAATATATTTCCGTAGTTGTGACACATGAAAGACATTGTGAAGGTTTGAAAGAAAAGGTGGTAAGGCTATCTGGTAAGCTATTGGACCTATCCGGTGAAGAATTTGGTAAGGTCCAAGGAATTTAGGAATGAGTTTTCTGGATTTCAGAACTTGGCCAACCCCAGTCGTTGGTGTGACTTTCAAAAACACCTGCTCGCCTTCCTCAAACTCAAGAGGCTTTCGCCTTTTGTCCGCATAGCTCGTCTGTTGACTTTGAGCCGTCCTCATCTTTTCTTGAATCATTTTGACCTTTTCAATCGTCTGCTGTATAATATCAGGTCTAACAGTAAGGCGCTCGCCATCTTGGTACCAACACAGAGGTGTTCGGCATCGTCGTCCATACAGAGCTTCATAGGGTGCCATCCCTATACTTGAATGAAAACTGTTGTTGTATGTGAACTCTACCAATGGTAAAACTTCATCCCAACTTCCACTCTGTACTATAGCACAAGCCCTGAGCAAATCCTCCAACGATTGGATCGTCCTTTCCGATTGTCCATCAGTTTATGGACGGTAAGCAGAACTCAGTCGTAGCTTTGTTCCCAATGCTCCTTGCAAACTTTGCCAAAACTTGGAAGTAAACCTTGGATCTCTATCAGAAACAATATTGGTAGGCACACCATGTAGTCTAACAATCTCACCGATGTACAGCTAGGTCAACCTTTCCATATTGTATCGTATATTGATCGGTAGGAAGTGTGCTGACTTCGTGAGTCGATCAACGATTACCCATATCGAGTCATAACCTTTCTTGGTCTTCGGCAATCCAACCACAAAATTCATCGCAATGTTGTCCTATTTCCATTCGGGAATAGATGGAGGTTGCAATAGTCCTGACGGTCTTTGATGCTCTACCTTTGCTTTCTAGCAAACTAGATAAGAAGACACACATCTGGTAATATCGCTCTTCATTCCATGCCACCAAAATAACTTCTTCAAGTCTTGATCCATTTTAGTTATTCCCGGATGCATATTCAGCTTGCTCGTGTGAGCATGTTTGAGAATATACTCTTTGAGTTCTTGATACCTGGGTATACAAACCCTACCTCAAAATCTTAGAATCCCATCTATTCCTTCCTCGAATGTCATCGCATTACCTTGCCTCATCAGCTCTCTTTCTTCTTGCAAGAACTTATCAATTTTTTTATTTTTCACGAATGTCTTCCATTAATTCGTTTGAGATAGTAACCATGTTCATGCAAATTTTTCATGGTGTTAACTCCGTGAAAGACCATACATCCCTGAACTGTTCTATTAGATCTTTTTCCTTAATCATCATGGCTGATATACTAAGCATCTTCCTACTTAATGCGTCTGCCACGACGTTTGCCTTTCCAAGATGATACAGAAGTCGGAAATCATAATCCTTCAGGAATTCCAACCACTTGCGCTGTCTCATATTCAACTCCTTTTGATCATATAAGTACTTCAAACTCTTGTGGTCACTGAAAATGTTGAATGTTGCCCCGTACAGGAAGTGTCTCCATATTTTCAAAGCAAAAACCACAGCTGCTAACTCCAAGTCATGCGTTGGATAGTTCTTCTCAAGCACTCACAATTGTCTCGAAGCATAAGCCATCACTTTTCCATTCTACATAAGCACAGCTCCCAATCCTTGATATGAAGCATTGCAGTACACTTTAAATTATTCATTTGGATCAAGTAGGACTAACACTGGTGAAGTAGTTAGTCGTCTCTTCAATTCTTGGAAACCTTCTTTGCAAGCATCAGTCCATTCAAAAGTTTGGTTCTTTCTTGTGAGTTGAGTTAGAGGTCCTGCTATTTTGGGGAATCCTTCAATGAACCTCCGATAGTATCCAGCCAAACCCATACAGCTTTGGATTTCTGTCACTGTCTTCAGTCGTTCCCATTATAGAACTGTTTCCACCTTTGACGGATCCACTGCGATCTCTTCCTTCGAGATCACATGGCCCAAAAACTTGACTTCGTCCAGCTAAAATTCACACTTCGATAATTTGGCATACAGCTTCTTCTCCTTTAGAATCTGGAGAACTATACTGAGGTGTTCAGCATGATCCTCCTAATTTTGAGAGTAGATCGGGATGTCATCAATAAAGACAACAACGAATCTATCCAAGTAAAGACGAAAGATCCTGTTCATGTAGTCCATGAAGATAGCAGGTGCATTCGTTACACCAAACGGCATCACAAGATATTTGTAATGACAGTATCGGGTACGAAAAGCCATCTTGGGAATGTCCTCTATCTTTACTCTAATCTAATAGTAACCCGATCGCAGATCGATCTTAGAGAACATTGCTGCTCCTTTCAGTTGATCCATTAAATCGTCTATCCTTGGAAGTAGATACTTGTTCTTAACCGTGACCTTATTTAGTTGGCGATAGTCCATACATAATCGTGAGGTACCATCCTTCTTTTGGACTAGCAACACTGGCACTCCCTAGGGTGACACACTGGGTCTAACGAACTGCTTTTCCAAAAGCTCTTCCAACTGCTTCTTAAGCTCTGCCAATTCCAATGGTGACATTCTATAAGGAGCTATAGATACAGGACCAGATCCTGGTACAAGATCAATAGCGAACTCTATTTCCCGTTTTGGCGGTAAATCAGGTACATCATCAGGAAAGACTTCGGGAAACTCCTTTACCACTAGAATTACGTTCACATCAGCCTCGCTCTCGACTTTCAAGGAAGACAATAGCATGTATCCCTGAGCTCCTTCTTTCAAGAAAGCTCGAACTTAGTTGGCCGTCAAAAATCTAGAATCCTCATCTATGAGAAAAACTATGGTTTTACTAGAACAATCCAACAAGATATGGTTAGAAGATAACCAATCCATTCCTAAAATCACATCTAACTAAGAAAGGGGTAAACAGATCAAATCAACAGAAAAGATTCGACCTCCAACAGTCAAAGGACAATTCAAACAGACTTTGGTAGTAACAACAGGTTTATCAGTGGGAGTAGAAACAGTTGAGTCAAAAGGTAAGGATGACACAGCTAAACCAAGTCGTGGCACACAGTCATATGAAATGAAAGAGTGGGTTGCCCCAGAGTCATACAGTACAGTTAAAAGATTACTTCCTATGACACCTTCTCCTTGTATCAGATCTTCGGATTTGCAGGTTTCTTCTTCGCTCATGGTGTACACTCTGCCTCCTGCTTGCGGCTTTGCAGCCCGTGTAGCGTTGACTGAAGGCTCAGCCTTAGCTTGGTTACAATCTCTGGAGACATGTCCAGGTTTCCCACATCGAAAACAAATGATTCCTTTAATAGAACAATCCCTTGTATGGTGATCCTTCCCGCACTTCATACACCTTGGCAAAGATGTCACATTCGGTCCGGTTCGGTTCCCACCAGAACCTCCACTAAGACCTCCACTTGATGTCTGTTGCTGATTTCCCGATGGTCGGGAATAAGGCTTTTTCTGAAAGCGATTCACATTGTTGCCGCCTCCTCTTTGGAACATGGTAGGTCCAAAGTTTCGGTTTCTTGTGTCTCGAGCTTGATCTAGAGCTTCCACTTGGCAACACGTATTAATAGCTCCGAAAATTGGTTGATTTTCAAGGTGATAACTGCTCTCTTCACCTCATGTCACAGTCCTTCTTCAAATTTTTGACATTTCCACACCTCGTCTGGCTGGTGCTGGAAATACGTTAAAAACTTGGATAAGCTTTCAAACATTGCGGCATATTCACCGACAGACAAGTTTCCTTGTCTCAAGCTGAGGAACTTCATTTCCTTCGCATGCCTGGCGCTTGCGGGGAAATATTTGTCCAAGAACTTATTCTTGAATACCTCCCAATTAATTGCACAACCTTCAGCTTCTAGCACTTTCTATGCTCCATTGCACCAGTCTTCAGCATCACCAATTAGTATAAAAGCGGCGTAAGTCACTTTCTTGTTATTGACATAGTTCATGCCTCTGAAGATTTTCTCTAGCTCCTTGATCTATAAACTAGCTTTCTCCAGATCAAATTCTCCTTTGAATTGAGGAGGGTTGTGGCGATGGAACTCGGCCAAATTTTGCGCGTCAACTGTAGCTTTGAGTTGTTGAGCAGCCCTTTCTTGCTGTTGAGCAACTCTCTCTGTTTGTTGCGCGATAACCTCGGTCATTCGTTGCATAGCCTCAATTGCTGCTACCATACCTCCGCCTCGTGCCATTTCGTTCGTTCAAATAATACTAGCTGAAACACACAATGAAGAATTAGATGTATCATTTCAGAATACCAATTACAGAGAATCACACAGCACACACAAGACAGACCAAACCACAAAGACCCAAAGAAAACATAAACCGAGCTCTGATACCAACTGAGTGTAACGCCCCTTTTAGGGAGGGCGTCACATCATTAAATACAATGCGAAAAAAGAAAACATAAATTAAGACCTGGTTCATTAGATCATAATTAAACTTATTTGATTATATTTGTGTAAATAAAATGATGAATATATATATATATATATATATATATATATTTTTTTTTTTTTTTTTTTTCATTAAATATATATTTGTACTCGATAACATGTTCATCAAGTAAGTATTCAAATGTACTAATACTTATAAGAGATTCATAAGTACGTATATATATTTTTGTCTAATTGTAAGCAGAAAACATAAAGACTAATCCATACATCCATGCAAGAGATACATCATATATATATATATATATTTATATACTGTTTAAATACAGACTGTGAGTCACTAAATACATCAAGGCTCATCAAAAAGAAGCCTAAGCTTTACAAGCCCCCAAAAATGATATACAGATCCCCAAAAAGAATATCAAGCCCCAAAAGATGGATAGCCATCAGTGACTATCGACAGAATCAGCCCCTAAGGAGAGAAGGAAGGAACCGTGTCAGGATCCTCCTCAGGTTCCTCCTCAGGGTCTTCCTCGTTGGAGGAAACCCTCATTAGAGCCACTGAATTACAGGCCGGGGCTCGGGCTATGGAGAGGAATGAATCCTCCCGTGGAGTGTAATCACGATCACCCCACATGTCCCTAATGGGCATATAAAACTCTAAATGTAGCCTAACATTGCAGGTGTAGATGGGCGGATCATAACGCCCCCAAACCAGCGATATCGTCACGTCCCCCACATAGACACAACGATCCAAACTGTAGTTAATGTACCAGCAGTCTGGACCCCCAAGGAAAGCCAACCACACATAACCCAAAAATCCTCGTGGACGTGCTGCCATGATCCAAAAGTAGGTGCTAGTTGAAGTTGGGCCAAAAATCGAGGAACTCGGGAACTTCACCCCCTTCGCCGACGTCTTCAATGGAACATAAATATAGACAAAGTAGCAAAAAATACAGAAAAGAGGTAAGACATTCTACATCATTACCTATTGTGGCAGTAAAGAAACAAAACAGCGCATGACGCCCCCATGACATTTCAGAAATAGTAATCAGCATTAAAAATAGATAATAAACATCTTAGCATTTACAGGCAGTTATAATAGTAACGAGATAACAAATTAAATTGTCATACAAATAAGTAAATGTCAACTAATATGGTGACTCACTATGCACATGCATATGGTACCAACAATCTTACTCCATAGAGCTAAACACAAAACATTCGGAGAGAATGATCAGGAGATATGTTTGTATCGCGGCTGCCGAGGCCTTTAAGTGCTAAAATTCTCAATTTATCAAAGTGTATATCATGGCATTGTACAAGACATTCTACACAAATCTCGATATAGGACAGTGTCTCGGTCTGGATCGTCGGTGCGTTTGCATCAATTTGTCTCATGAACAGAAGAGCTACTAATTGTCCATTGCGAGGTACCCGCGCCCCGACGCCCCCAAGGTCAAAAAGAGACCTACACTTGTCTATTCGCACCCGCACATAAGTGTGATTCAACTCCTAGGCAACTTGGCCTTAACAATAGTCCACCGGACTTTCACAATGCATATTCATGTATATCCAACAATGATATACTTTTCTTATAAAATCTTTCTCAATGCATGTTTCAATCATGCTCACCATAGATGTTCAAATTCATAAATCAATCACATATGATTCAATAAAATCATAAAGTCATTTGTCCAATTTGTTAGGATGAATAGTCTTTTTCATAATTTAATAAATGCTAATCATTGAATTCAAGATTTAAGATTTATATTTAAGTTATCAGGGTTAGAGAGCTCTAATTCCATCATTTTCAAGCTAAAATCCTTAAATTTAGGGCATGGTAATCGATTACATAGACTTGGTAATCGATTACAAGCCTAATAGAAGCCCTGTAATCGATTACAAGCTGGATGTAATCGATTACATCTTGCCCAGAAACCTTGTAATTGATTACATGAACCATGTAATCGATTACATGCTGTCCAGAAGCCTTGTAATCGATTACATGATCCATGTAATCGATTACAAGCTGTCCAGAAACACATTTTGTAGTTCCAGAAGCTTTGTAATCGATTACATGAACCATGTAATCGATTACGAAGCAAAATTTTGTAGAAAACAGAGTCTCTAAATCATTTTAACCCAAACCAAACCATCAAACCTCAACTACAACATCATAATCATATCATACAAGCACTTATGGCTCAACCAAGTCACTAATCCATCAATATACATCAAAATCATGCTATCCAAACAATCAAAACACAACCCAAAATCATTCAAACAAATGGGTATCCCATAAATGGGTTTCACCCCATCAACACAACAAAGAGTTTCTCACCACCAAATTGGGTTGAAGAGAATAATCTTCCTCTTACCTTAAGAGACAACAAGGAAAGTGAGCTCCTTTCAAGCTTTTCGTCCACCACCCACAAGAAGAATCTAAGATGATCAACTCCCCAAGTCAACCACTAAAACTTGAAGAGAGGTGTCCTTGGAGACAATGGTGACCAAGGGCCATGAAAATGAGGAGAAAAAAAGAGAAGAAAGTTGGGAGCTTTACCTCAAAGTTTCAAGCTTTGTAGCTGGGCTGTAAGGGACGAAACTGGAAGAGTCAAGAGGAGTCCCACAAAGAAGAAAGCTTGGAGATGATGGTCTAAGTTGGCTTGAGCAAGGAAGCTTGAAGGCTCAACAATGGTGTGTGTGTGTGTGTGGGGGGGGGGGAGAAGAGAGAAAGAGAGAGGGACGTGCGTGAGGGAGGAGAAAATGAGAGAAATGAAATGTGATTTTTTCTTCCCCCAGCTGTGCAGCACAAAAGAGAGGAGAGAGAGTGTAGTGGTTGGGAGGAAACTTCTTAAAAGTTTCCCTTGAAGCTTCCTTGAGAAGCTTCGCACGTTTCTCGATAAAGTGAAGTGTGAGATCACTTAGATGATGTCATAAAAATAACTAGATAGAAATAATCTACTAGAGCTATTACTCAGTGGACAAAATTTACAGTTAGCAGAAATAATATTTTATTGTCTCTCAGATAATTAAATATTCTATGATTTTATGTATCAGATAAAATCTCGTAAAATGTAAGCCTCGTGAACTGTGCTCGGCCTCGGGTTTAGTAAGATCCCCCATCGACGTTTCCACATATCAAAGTTTACCAGCTTCAGGGAAAATATTTCGTTTTCCAAGCTTCGCTCAGCGCGTACACAATACGAGAAATATACTAAAATATTCGACGTTTCCAGAAAATCTAAAAAATTCAAAAAAATTCTCAAAAATCATAAATATTATAAAAGAATTATTTATGATAAAAAAAATAATTTTCGGGGTGTTACAATGTTCAGAGCCGTTACATTATTTTTAGACTAGTTAGTAGTGTGTGCATTACATGATATTTTTTTTTTAAGTTTTAATTTATGAGAAGAATATATTTTAGATACTTAATTTTTAGCATGCTATACATATGTTGTATTTATAAATTAAAACCCTTTAAATTGTTTACATTTTATTTTAAAGTAAAAAAACAAAAAATGATAATTTTTTTAGATTAGTCAGACTATGTATATATGTATAAAAGCGTTCTATATTTTGATTATTGTAATTGCTCATTAATTGATTTAGACGTGATAGCCAATATCTATATAAAGTTATCCATAGAAATTTTTTATTTGATTAGGCGTATGAAGTACGGATACAGACACGGACATGGGATACAACATAGATACGGATACGGAAACACACCAAATTCAAAAATTGTAGGACACGGACACGGCATATATATATATATATATATAATTATAAAATTTAAGTAAAAAGATTAATAATTCATTAATATCATTTCTATAAGTTTGAAGATTTACAATATCTTAATATATGTCATATGTGTCAATATTTGCTACCTAGTAAGACCCTCCTAAAATATATGTAGCATAATTTCTATTGATATATTCTAAAAAATCTCTTAAACTAACTTCTCCTAATAGAACTAACCATGTACAAGTACATGTGCATAAAAAAAATTAACTAGAGGGAATGTTGGTGTGACGCAAGTTTTGGTGATAATGAAGTGGATGATTTGGTATGAGCAAAAGTAGAAGGAGTAGATGAAAATATTTGTGTATGAAAAAATAAAACTTAAAAGTCTAATAGTGATATGTGAAAAGATAAAACTTAAAATATCGGTATGTGAAAATAGTGGCTTTAGACGTTAGTTATGTGATTGGGCTTGAGTGAGTTACAGGCTTACTAATTTTACGTTAATAATGGAAACTAATTTTTTTTTAAAAAATATTAATGGGTCGTGTCCAAGTTGTGTTCTAAACGTGTACAAACGTGTTCGAGATGTATCTAAGTGTATCCGAGATGTGTCCAAACATATCCAAGATGTGTCCAAATTGAAAAAATTAATCTTTTTAATCGGACACATTTCTACACGCAGGACACGTGTGTCGTACGGGTGTCCTCATGTATCTGACACAGACACATGCCAACATGCCTCATAAATGGCGTGTCCGTGCTTCATAAGATTAAGCAGATAAAAAAGGGGATTTTTTAGGCAAAATTAGGAATGGAATTGATTGAGGAAATTAGATTTTTTTTTTTTTTATCTTTGACCAGATATCTCTACATATATTACTGTAAGATTAACCCTTGGGTACTATTACAATTAGAAGGCCCTACAAATAATTATCTTCTCTAAGGTTTGAACTTTTATCATCTCCCTAAGAATGCAGCTCAATTACCACTGCACTCAATTCTCATTGGTTAAGTAAAGTAAATTTGCAAATGATAACTAAGGGAAATAAATCAAGGAGAAAAAATAGGTAGGACAAAGAGTAAAAGTAAAGTATGAATCATTAAAGGAGAATTCAAGTAAAAGAGAAGACAATTATCCACTTTATATTATAAATGAAAATACGCTTTCTTAAGAGTGGTGAAATCTAAATTGTACTTTCTTTCTTATGTGACTACGACTATTTCTTATATGACTGTGATGTATCATTACTTAAGCTTCCTTTTTACCTTTCCTCTCATATATATGTGCTTCCATTTGTTGAGGAAATTTGTTCTCCTTAACTTTTATTTAATTTTCTCCTCAATCAACCAAGATTTTTTCCCCTTAATTATCTTTAATCAAATTTTAAATTCATTCATGCCATCATCTTTGATTCCAAATTATAATAAAATTTTATTTATTTATTTATTTATTACTTTAAAATAAAATATTAACAATTTAAAGAGTTGAAATTCATAACATTCTACATGTATATAACATGTTAAAAATTATATTTCTAAATTATATTCTAAATACAAATTAAAATTTTAAAAGAAAAATCCCATACAATACATGAGCTACTAAGTAATTAACTAACGAAGAAGTACACATACGTATTTAACATATTGAAGAGATTGATTATCTTCATTTTAAGAGATAATACTCTATTTTATTATACAGAAATGGATTTGTGAAGAAAAACATTGATGAGTGTGCATTGATCCAAAGGTGAATATAATAGTGTAGAAATTTAAGATGTATGAGTTTTTGTTTGTCTAACTTTTGTATATGTAGTATTGCCCTGTTTTTCCCGTCTTTATTTTCCCACCATTGACCATCACTTTCACTTCACTCTATTGCATATATTTTATTAAAAAATGTTAGGAGGGCAATCTATTGAGAAATAAAAGAGATAATTAACGTGTAAAGGTGTCAAGTTATATGTAAATTTGTGGGGAAAAGTTTTAAAAAGATCCTCCATATATTCGAAGATAAAATGATATAAAAGAAAATGAATTTCAGCATGCATAAAAAGATAAATATGCAACATTACTTTATTCTACTTTGTGGTCTATTATCATTGGCCTCGGGATAGATTGTACCTCTTTGCACGAATTAATGAACCCAAAGACATATTTAAGGGCTCGAGCATGGACTTTGATCTTTTCTTTTCATTAAATTTTTTTTAGATATTAATAATTTAATCTAATTTACTAAAAGATAAAAGGATAATTACATTAATTTTTTTATAAAATTAATATTTATTACATTGACAATCTTATTTTAAAATTATGCACATATTTCTAATTTTATATATTATTATTTAATATATTTCTTTATTTATGAAATTATTGATATTTCTCTTATTTTATGTACGAACATTATATAAAATCTCATTAAAAATACAAAGTAAGGGACGTATGAATCATTTATCAAATAAAAAGGGTGTTAATCTTATAAATACTAACATCGGGAGAGGTCGATATAATTATACTAAAGATAAAAAATAGTGAAGTTAAAAGAATTTTTACTTGAGATATATTTAACATATGATTCATGATTATTTTATATACATTAATATTATAATTTTAACTCATCTTTCTATTAATTTTAAATTTTTATATAATAAACTTATTAACTTCTCTCACTTTGAGCTTCACTCTCTTCCCTTTTTCAAAAATATATATATATATATAAATTTTATTTTTCCTATGAATCTTGGTGTAGAGGATAACTACTATTGTGATACATTTAATAACTAATATAAAATATATATTTTTATTCTTTTTCACTTTATTCATAAATCTTCCAATATAATGAAAGAAAAATGTTCTTTTAAAATAAGTAAATAAGAGTATATTTAAACTTAATTTAAAATAATGTATTTTAATCTTAACACACTAAATAATCTAAAAGTGAATACATTATTATTTATTAATTTTAAAAAATTATAGCTAATAATATAATTTATAATTTTCAACTCTTTCAATGAATATTTTTTACATTCATCCCTTAATGGGATGAAGATCACCTGTTCCCATTTCTTGTCTCTTTATCTATCCCTTCACTTAAATTCTGTCAAGTGTAAAATAAATTAAAATAAAAAGATAATGGAATGAGACATGTAATTAAGTTTAGAACACTTAATAGAATTTAAGTGAAAAAATAAAGAAGAGAATAGAAAACAGGGACAGGTGATCCTCATCTCCCTTAATGAATCAATGTGCACTTTGAAGAGACAATGGGAGGTTGGCAGAGGAGAAGGGTCGTTAGGTGTAACACCCCGAAATTTTATTATTTTGTGATATTTATTCATTTTATAATATTTATGATTTTTGTGAATTTTTCTAGAATTATTTGAATTATTTGATTATTTTATTATATTTTTTTATTTATGTGCGCATTAAACGGGGCTGGAGAAATAAAATATTCCTCCTAGGCCGAAAAACTTTGGACTGTTAAACCGGGGTTGAGGGATCTTACTAAACCCGAAGTCGGACACAGTTTATAAAGTTTTCATTTTTCAAGATTTTATCTGACAGATAAAATTTGAGTGCACTCTATTAACCATTGGATAATAGATACCAGATTTATTGGCAGTGACTTTTATCCATTGGATAATAGTTTGTAGTAGAAATTTAGTAGATTATTTTTATCTAATCATTTTTATGATACCATCTAAGTGATATCATCACGTCACATTATTGATTGACCTTTTTGAAAAGCGTGAGAAGCTTCTCAAGTAAGCTTTGGAGAAGCTTCCAAGAGAAGCTTCATTTCCCCTTTCCCTAGTAGGGCACACAGCTAAAGAGAGAAGGAGGAGATGATTGGACAAGTTTTGAATCACTTTTCACTATCAAACTTTCCTATCAACTTCTCTCTCCTCACTTAAAAACGTTTTCTCTTACTTTTTCTCTTCATCTTCTTCCATCTTCTCTCCTTGCTCCACATGGCCACCACCCTAAGGAACCACCATTTTGTTTCTTTGATTCCACTCATCCACAATCTTGAATCTACACCTCTTTCTAAGATCATCAAGAGTGAAGATCTTAGTTGTTCATCATTCTTCAAGCTTTCCTTCAAGTTAGGGTTGGGATTCCTAAGGTAAAGTTTTCTCTTTCTTTCACCATTCATCTTTTCTTCTTTTCAAAACTTTGATCTTTGTTCTTAACTATTCTTTTCAAGTCTAAAAATGATGACTTTTGTTATGGCATTTTCAGTTTTCAAGGGGGTTCTTGAAGGAGGAAGTGTTGCTTTAAAATTTCTACACAAGTTGTTGGATATCTCCTAAGGTAAGAGAGAGATTTTTCTCATCACCCATTCATGGTGGTGAGGGACGAAATATATGTGTGGAAAGTAAGAGATCCATGTGAGGATCACTCACTTTATTGTGTTGATTTTTGGTGCTTTGTGTGAATCTTCCCTTATGTGATTCTTGTGATTCAGTGCTATATGTGACCTTGGTGAGATTTGTGATGGTTGATATGATTTATTGCTTGAGATTACTTGTAAAAGTTGAAAAATTTGAAGCCCTAGTATTCTAGGAAGCCTACGGCCATGAGGTTCAAATGGGGCATCCAAGATAAAAAAAAATGTTATGTTGAATTGAACCTAAGTATTAAGAAGAGAAAGGAACTAAATTGAGGAATTTTACTGGTGAGTGAGTGGTAAGATAAAATTTAAACACTTTGTTGGAGAAGAGTTTGGCCTTAAGAGAGAAAAATAGGTGAGAAAGAGAGTTCATAATCAAGTAGAGTACCATTAGGACTCATGAGAAAAAAGAAGTGAAATGTAAAATCAATACCTTATAATTTCTTTTAACCTTCATGAAGGATGATTTCTGAGAATCTTGTGTTTGAAATGCCTTATGATTTGGACATAATGTTATTATGCGGTTGAGCTAATGAACTGAATCCTGTTATGGTTTCTTTGATGAGATTAAATGTTTATTTGACATATGATTATACATTGTAAAAGTCGAAATGACTTATTGTTAAGGCGGAATGCCTAAATTTATTGTCATATGATCATACATTGTAAAAGTCGGAATGACTTATTGTCAGGTGGAATGCCTAGGAGATGAATTACACCTTCGTGCAGGTGCAAATTGTGTAGTGTAGTTCACTTGTTGAACTTGGAGGCATCGGGGCGCGGGTATCCCACAAGTGGATAGTTGGTAGCTCCACTGGGCCATGGTGACTGTGCAATGCACCGACGATCTCGATCAGGTACTATCCTATTCACGATCCGATGAGAGTGTCTTGTATAGCCATTTTACGCATATTGATTATATTGAAAAGCACATGTTGAGGCTAACGATATACAGACAGTGGTTCTCCCGATCATTCTCTTCGATGTTAGTTTTAACTCCATGGAGAAGGTGTCTATCCATTGTGCATACACATACCATTTAACATTTCATTATGATGAACCTACATGGTGATATTGTCTATTATGATATTGTGGATTTACCTGTGACATGTATTGTTGGAATATCTGTTGGAAAGTTTAATTGACTGTAAATCGCTATGATTGTACTCTGTGATATTACTGTTGTTTGCTGTCTCTTGTTGCTATGTTGGGAATGATGTAGAGAGTCTCACCTCTTTGTGTTATTGTTCTGCTTGTTTCTGTTTTATGTATTCTTGTGGATAAAGATTAAGAGGAAGGGTTGTTATTTGTTGTTATATTTTGGGATAGCTGCTAGAAGAGATCTTTTTGGTTATGTTCGAATCCAGTTTCATGATGGTGGTAGCGCCTGACGCATTGATTGGGATAACGAACGAATTAGATATCTAGGGGATGTAACTTTAACCATTCGTAACACCCATAATGATTAGGGATGGCAAAATTATCCATACCCGCGGGGATCCGCGGGGATTACCCATGATGGGGCGGGGGCGAGGATTATAGTGCCCGCCTCGCGGGTACCCGCAAACCCGTTAAGCATACTTTTTCATCTAATATGTATCATATATTATTTTTCTTTTTTCTTTTTTACTTTGAGATGAGATGAAAATACATATCTTTTTATTATTTTGAAATGATTTTTTTATTGAATGAGTCCATAATGATAAAACTTGTTAAAAAAATATGTACTATTTATGTAATAGTTATTTATGTAATTGATTATTACAAAATATAATTGAATTTAGTTTGTTATTTATAATATTCTTTTAATTTTGTAAGAATCTTAGATTGTTGAACAAAGTTGTAGTATATGGTGTTAAAATTTATTTTCTTTATGTTTTTTCTATAATTTTTAAGATTTTATTTTAAATTATTAACTACCCGCGGATATTCGCGGATACCCCCGCCTACCGGTGGGGATCATAAATGGGTACCCATGACGAGACGGGGGCGGGGGCGGGGGAAGCACTATCCGCCCCCACCCCGCCCCATTGCCATCCCTAGTAATGATGTCCCTTTCTTTTCTCTTACTATGGCTGTATATTTAGAGTTCTTCATGCCGATTAGGGAGTTGTGGGGTGACTTACATTACACCCCTAGGAAGGATCTGAACCCTGTGATGTCTTTTGCTAGGACACCAGTTCATGAACTATTGGCTCAGTTGAGGAACTATGTTGACTTGGGGTCTGAGGACGAGGAAGACCCCGAGGATGATCCTATGGAGGATCCAGGGGAAGATCTTGCTCCCTAGAGGTCTAGACTTGGGCCAGTGTATATTTTGGAGTCAGTGGGCACTATATGTCCTTTGGCTATAAACTTGTATATTTAACTTGTATATTTTGGGTGGATTGTAATCCATGCCACTGATATGTATATAATCTTGTTGGTGTGTAATATTAAGTAACTATATATTGTGTTGTTACATTACTTCAAAGTTTACGCTTCTATAAAAAGGAGTTCGGAACCCGTACTTTGATTTGTCATATATGTTATCCGCGAAAAAGAAACTTACATTTTGGGACTTATAATTTATAATATCAATATTTTATAAATTGGGTAAAGGAATTTAAAGGAGTTGGTCGAAAATGTAACACCCAAAGGAGGGTGTTACATTGGGCCTTTATCCCTGTGCTGTTTCACTTTCAAAAGGGAGCTATCTCTTAACAACCAAATTTCATGGATGTTGACTGTAACACCATAGATAATCATGATAAACTTGTAAATGGTTGCGGAGGTAGCTTAACACTAGTTTTTCATGTCTGTGAACTTTTGTGACCGTCTGAGCACGTTTAGTCACTTTGTTATAGCACTATATGTGGAATATAGTTGTTTTCAGTCCCGGCTATGACTTAAACTGCTTAGTTAGTAGAAATAAGTGTGAAGAACTTGTTTCTAGGTCACAAATATGAGGAAGTAGATGTGGTTAAAGTTTGAGATTAATCGGAGTTAGTTTGTCATTTTTAAGCATACTGCTTGTATGTTTTAGTGTCGGATTGACCCTTAGCAGATATGAAAAAATGTGAAAATAGTGTAACAATATTTTTAATGAATCTTAGGATTTATTTTGAGCTTGTTGGAAGTTAGGAAACTTGGTTTGGTAATAACCAAGCATTCTTAACTGTTCGGGTGAATAGTGGTCATTTAACTTACCAAATGTGAAGGACACAACCCTTCTTTCTGTTTCTTGGCCTATTTAAAGCTAAATGAGATGTTATTCTCATTCTCATAACTCTCTCATGGCTGCCACAGGAAAGAAAGGAGAAAGGAGAAAGGAAAGCAAGGAGCTAGAGGAGAAGGAACTTCATCCAAGCAAAAGAGAGAGTTTATCTTTTCAGAGGAATGGCTAACTGACTTCAATTCTGAAGATTGAGGTAGGGGGAAGCTTGCTTTTCACATTTTCTTTCCATGATCTTCATTAGGTTCTTGATAGTGCTTGATGTGAATAATGGATTCTTAGTGTGATTTTGGTATTTTTTGGCTTAAATCTTATTGGAGAACTTGAGGATGACTTATTTATGAATTGTTAGGTGCATGGAGATGCAATTCCAGCCTCTGAATACCTTTAATTCCCTTTGAGTTTAGTTTTGGGGTTTTAGGTTTTAGGTTGGTGATTTTCTATGATCTTTGATTTTGAGTGAAATTGAAGCAAATTAAGAGTTGCTATGTATTGTTGGACCTTGTTAGAGGATAGAAATCACTTGGAATTAAGTTTTGAGTGATTGGAAGAGGGTCTAGTTCAAATGGAACAGTACTCGTATCTACAGATTCTGAGTTCTGTAGTAGGCGCCGCGGCGTGGCACTTGGAGTACCACAGCGTATAAAAGAATAGGGGTGTACGCCACGGCGTGGCACATGGGTGTCACGGTGTGGGGCAGCATTTCCTACCAGTACTTGAAGCTAAGGCTTGGGCACAGCAGCGTGGATCAGGGTGTGCTGCGGCGTGAGTGCCAAAGAGCAACTTTGAGTTGTGTTTGATGCTCTGGAGCCTTCCAGTGGCATAATTTTCTTCTTTTATACTTCTTAATGAGTGATGAGACTCTAGTAGGAGTATTTAATGAAGAATGGATGTTTTGAATCATAATGATTTATAGTACTAATTATGTGGGATAATTAGTCATGATTATAAATATATATTGTGTATAGTGATGAATTGAGGAAATGAGCTTCCCTAAGTATTGGAATCACTCATGTATGCTCTTTTAAGAGTGTTAAAGTACTTCTATAAGTATTTGATGGAGTGTGTTAGATGAATTTGATATGTATATAAATCAATTGTGATGGTAATTATTGAAGATAATTAGTAATTATTTTGCATAAGATGTTGGTGAAACATATTGAGGTGCGTAATATCCTCTCTATGTGTTTGTTGAATAGTGAGGTGAGTAATATCCTCTCGATTGTTTGTGAAGCACATTGAGGTGAGTTATATCCTCTTTGTGTTGTTTGAATCATATTGGGGTGAGTAATATCATCTCTATGTTATGTGTATTAAAGTGAGTAATATCCTTATTACATTATTGAGTAAGGAGGTGAGTAATATCCTCTTTGCTTTGTTTGACTAGTGGAGGTGAGTAATATCCTCTGTTTGTTTTGATGGATAGTGTTAGTGAGTCATATCCTCACTATGCTTGATAAATCATGACATATCATAACATATCCTAGAATAGTTGAGGTGGATAATATCCTCAATATGTCTGAGGGCTCATGACATCTTAAAACTGCATTCATTCTTAGGATTGCATAGACATACACATTAGACATAATTAAGCATAACATGGCAATTGTATGAGCGGTTGCTACCATAACATAAAAACATGACATTGCAATTGTATAGACAATTGTGTACTTCTGTGATTGAAGTATTAGCTTTATGGTTGAATAATCTTTATAATTGTATAAATTGATGGTATTGGAATACTTCTACTGAATATGTTTTCTCACCCTGATTGTGTTACCATATAAATTCAGGTGCTAGTTCTTCAAAAGGGAAGAAGAAGATGTACGAAGATTAGTATAGTCATATGGTTTTCGATGATAAAGCTTGTATAATATGCTAGTTTTTATTGTTGTAAAAGTTTATGTATTACAATGTACCTTGGAGGCAGTGATGTATATATATAACTTTTATTATCGTGACTCTCCATATTTACTCATTGTGTATAAATGATATTAGTTTAGTTTGTTGTTGTATGTTAGAAGTAGTATGGTCAATATTGATTATTCTTTTATATGATGATATATCTGATAGTAAATATTGGGATGTTACATTGACCATATGTTTGTCTACTCTTAAGGACCATATTTAGCTAACAAAAACCAGTAGATCATCCTTCTTCTTATAGTCTCTCTCCTTCATTGTCCTTGCTCCATTATTGTATTTTTCTTTCAAATGAAACCTTTTTATTAGATCACTATTATTATCATTAAAATAATAATTCACAAACCTTCCTATTATCTTTGAATAATATTAAGAACTACAATAATCTATGATGTGAATAGATGAGACAAAACCCTAATCATTTATTGGATAATCCAACAGTGCACTATTTTTATATATAGTCCAATTGGCCTTTGTATAAATGGATCAATATTTCATTTCATAATAATTTCATTATTCAAGAGTGTACTTGAAGTTTGACTTGACATTGTTTATTCAAATTTTTTATATTTAAATATATTTTTAATCTCTTAAAATATTGTAATTTTTCGGTTTGGTCTCTTATTTTTAAAATATTTTCATCAAGTCGTTCATTTTATTATTATTATCATATAATCCCTTTGTTAACTCACCGTTTAACAATGTCATTAAATTCATACATGACATCCACATGCCCTCTTGTGTCATTTGACTTGGGATCGTTTTTTTTATCAATAAAAATATAGCCCTCATGTTCTCTTTCAAAACAAGACACGACCTCTTGTGTCATTTGATACAGGATCGTGTTTTTTATCAGTAAGAAACATGGCCTCCTCGCGTCTTAGGACACGAGACCAGGTCCTCTTCCAAAAAAGGACAAGACCCCTACGTCAAATGATGTGGGGTTGTGTTATTTATTATAAAAAAATGATCCCTCTCATATCTTAGGACATGGGATCATATATATATTTAATGATAATGTTTAACAGCGAACTAATAGAAAAATCATATAAAAAAAATTGTAAGACTTATGAAAATATTTTGAAAATAGAGGATCAAACAAAAAAATCACAATATTTTAGGTGATTAAAAACATATTTAAAATTTATCTTCTATTTATAAATATAATATTCTAATGTTGACCACAAATTGTCATAGACATTATGGATTATGAGTAAATTATGTAATAAATTGACTAAAATAAAGACGTGACCACATAAAATTCAGATAATTATAAGAATTTATATTACCATAAAATTATATAATTCTTTTATCTTTTCTAAAGAAATGAAAATGCATGTAACTTTTAGCTTAGATTCCGAGAATGTTGATATCATAATATATTATTCACTTGTATTTTTGTCTGCATATATTTTTTCAAAAGTTTACATAATTTGTTAAGTAAGTCTAACCCCACACACTTTTACTCTTATCACTTTACATATATATAATGTTTATCATTTAATCACACTTAATTTTATTTCATTTTTACACATTTTATATATATATATATATATATATATATATATTGATAAACAAAGGGGTAAAAGCCCAAACAACCAACTAAGAAACAACAATACGCTAAAAAGAAGCTAAACCATTATCAATAACAACGGCTAACCGAAGAAAAATAGGGAGCAAATTAAAAAAGTGAATACTAGAGGGGAGTTGATGACCTCTTCTAGCAAGAATATCTACACAATTATTGGCTTCTCGATAGGAATGTCAAATCTTAACCTACCACTCTTTCTTGAGAAGCTCCTGAACTCTTTGAAAAAGAACGTAGCAAGGGTGTCAAGGTTGACATCCACACTCCACTAGTTGGATGACATAACGAGAATCCACCTCCAAAATAACTTTTCAAAATCCAAGCTCAAAAGCTATCTTCAAACCTAGAAAAAGGCCCCAAAGTTCTGCTACTGTTATAGAATAGGTACCCAAATTGGCAGTAAAGGCTCTGAGAAAACCACCTGGTCATTTGGGAGAACACCACCACAAGCCGCAGAAGAAGAGCCAGAAAGAAAAGAACCATCAACATTGATCTTGGTCCAGCCTTCAAGAGGAGGATTCCAAGATATATATATAATCCTGCAATTAGCCACAACTCGTTTAGCTCCATGAGAAACACTCAGAGCATAACTATAATCCAAGGTGACCCCAATGATTTGCTTAAGAAGATTATCAGCACTAAGATTGACTCCTTTAAAGATAAAATTATTTCTCTTACACCAAATAAGAGAGCAACCAGTAGCATAAACCAAACTCCATCTCGTAGACGCCAAGCCCAAGTGCTGAGATACATTCAAAACCACCCAATCATAAAGAGATGCATTAAAGAAGCTAGAATTGTGCTTTGGAAGAAGAATTTCTACCAAACAGTTTTAGCAGCACTACAATCCCTCAAAGCATGAAACACAGTCTTGTTACCATCTCCACAAAGAGTACAACAAGAATTATCAGTAAGGTGCCTTCTAAACCTGTTCTCATTTGTCATAATAGCATCATTTGCAACCAACCAAAGCAAGGTGCGAAGCCTTTGTGGTGCAGCTAAACTCCAAACCTTTTTTAAGGTAAAGTCCATGGAAAGAGCTCCCTGATTCGAGCATATTTCATAAGTTGACCGGACATTAAAACTATCATTAGAACTCCCCATACAAGCAACCGTATCAACGACATCAAAACTGCTAGGAACATGCAAAGTAACAATAATATCAACAAAATCAGATGGTAAGACTTGGAAAAGTTTCTGGACTTTCCAAGAACCATGGTGATCAACATAATTAGCAACCACTTCATCCTTATCTAAGGATTCTTCAGGCACAGTAGCAAAATCTATCAATCTATGCACACAAGAAATCCAATGGTCTGTCCAAAACCTAGCTGTGGTCCCATTACCCACACGCCAAACTAGGTTATTAAAAAAAATTCCAAGCAATGCAAATATCTCACCAATAATTGGACATAGAAGGACGAGATTGCACAGAAGGGATAAAACTATCAGAGGAGCCATATTTAGCTTTAAGTACACGAACCTAAAGTGCTTTCAGTCTAAGAATCATACTCCAACAAAGTTTCATGAGAAAAGTAAGATTCAAATGACGAGCTTTATGAAAACCAAGACCTCCCATACTCTTTGGTTTGCAAATATCATCCCGAGAGGTAAGATGAACTTTTCTTTGCTCACTAGATAATCCCCAAATAAAATTTTTATAGGTCTTATCCACTTGATTACACATTTGGATAAACAACAGGGTCAACACATTTTTATTGTATTTTAACCATATAAACAAATATAAAATATATATAATTTAAAATGATATGTATCTAACTTTTTTTTCTAATTTATCACCCCTGATTTTATCCTTTGCACGAAAAGTTGTGCTTATGAGGAAGAAGTAAGGCCGGCCATTCAGGCGTCCATGATTTTAAACAAAGGAGTTGGGCTGGAGATGGGGCCAACATCTTTAAGTTGTGGGCCCAGTCCTTTGGATTGGAAAAGAATCAAAACGGAGAGTTATGGTGGTGATATGATGAAAGAGGCCAAGGGGCAATGTAAAGGTCTGAGTGAAGCATGTGGCTTTGGGGTGCATGTGTGCATGATAAAGCTGCCACTTTGACCAATCAAACTTTTTCCCACTGGTTAACTGAATCATAAGGTGCCTCATGTTCGCTTGGCCCTAACAGGTTCAAGATCACTCTCTCGCTCTTTTTCTCTCTATAAAAATAAAAGGCAAAGCAAATAGTGAGAGAGACACTGTTCGAATCTGACCCATCTGGCTATCTCTGATAATCACACGCACTGCTCTGGACCGCACGAGTGCAAGTGTTCGATGCTATAAATTCGGTATGAGATATTTTTTTTTTCTAGAGCCATGTCGTATTATGTGCCCATTAAAGTTGGGAGAATTTGTGAAAAGACAAGTCAAATTTACATATTAGAATAAAAAATAAATCATTAATTAAGTCATCTAAATTTTTTTCTCTTTTTCAATTAAAAAATATTTTATATACATAAAAATACATATATTATATTTACATCATATGTTAATATAAGAAAGATATCAAATTATTATATATATAACTGTAACATTCTCTATGACATACAAAATAATTTGTGAGTATATTAGATAAAGTTTGATATATTTTAGTTAGATAAATAATGTGACTATTTTCAATTGAGAAATATTTTATGTACATCAAAATACACACATCGTATTTACAATGTATGTTAACGTGAGAGAGATGTCAAATCATCATATATGCGACTATAATATTTTTGTGACATATAAAATAATTTTGTGAGTGAATTAGATAAAGTTAAACATATTTTTGTTAGACGAATAACGAAACTGTTTGTAATTTTATTTTAAATACAACAAATTACTGAGTAATGAACAAAATAAATCAACTAAAAAGAGGAATAGCACCCAAAAATTATTAAAAAGAGGAAACTATTTTTTGAAAAAATGTGTGAATGGAAAGATATTATCATGTATATTAATGAATATGCACAAGTACATAATAAATAGCTTTTGCTTAATTGATAAATAAAAGATTTTTTTACAAATTTTATAAAATTTAAGGACCTCTTTACTCTTTACCTGATTATTTCTCTCTTATTTTGCTGCAGTAGACTAAAACTTTTTTTTTTTTAAATGTAGAAAATTTAGTGAAGACATAATTCAATTCCTTCTTGCATTTATTGAACCTCACATATATAATCTATAAACAGAGGCAAAATGAAGTATAAAAATATCAAAAATATTTATCTCATCACATTTTTTCTCTTATTATACTTTTTATTATTTTTTTATAATTGTAATTAAATGAGAGAAAATAATGTAATCAATGATATAAGAAGTAGTATAAAAAATTATATAAGAAAAAAATGTGACGAGAATAAATATCATTGTTATAAAAATATACACACAACTTGCAAAGATCTGCCTTAGATATCGGGTACAATTAGCTTTCCAATTCGATATATAATTATAGTAAATCTGCATATGTAGCATCAATTTATTCAATTTTGTTTGATTTATTTAGTTATTAATTTGGGCAGGGATTGATCGACCGGCAGCAGATACTTAAACTGATTAGAATTACTGAATTAGAGAACAAGCATATTCATACAGAAAATCTCCAGAAGGTTGCACGTAAAGGATGAGTCTCAATTATCAAAAAAAAAAAAAAAAGATGAGTCTCAAATGCTGAGATATTCTATCAGTACCTTTTTGGCCACTTTTCGCAAATATATATCTGAAGAGCTAACTTGTTGGCAAATTTTAAAGCTTAGCTCAACACATCTTAAAAGCTACAGTACTGAAGATGTTCAAAACTGAATTATCAATTAATAATTGCAGTTAGTAACAGTTTAATTCACTATGAATCCCTTAAACAGAGAGTTTAAGAAATAAGAATTACTTATATAGAACTCAGGCCTAGTTAAATGAATAATTTTCCAAATGGCATAAATAGATGGCAGACAGAATATATACAATATTTATCACCTAATAATCTCATATCATCAAATTCAAATCCTTCACCACCATTGTCCAGCTGCCCATCCAATTCAAGCTCATATTTTGACATTAGGTTAATAGTTAGTTAGTTTTCTGTTATAATGTTCCAATTATAATAATTAGTTAGCTTTCTATTATTTATCAAGTTAGTTATCATTATTTTGGCAATTAGTTAGTAAGTTCTGTTAATAACAATTAGTTAGTTACTGCTACTAGTTATCAATTATATATATAAACATAAGTTGTAATTATAATCGTGTAACTTTTTTTTATTTAATCTTTGTAATGAAATTTCTATTCAGTTCATATCAATTTCTCTCCTTTCCTTCAATTTTTCTGAACTTTGTTAATATTGACCAAAGACCTAGGAATTCACTATTTCCATGCTTCGCACATTCAACTAAGAATTTAGAGGATGTTGCAAAATATTGCAATATATTAACCAATGGTGAAACCATTGAAAACCTATTCGAAAGCCATGGATATGATATTAAATTATTAATCAGAGCCTCATCTGAAAGAGCTATGGCTAATTACACATATTTGAAGTAGTATAAATTTCTTATTTGAAATCCCAAACCAAGATCCCGCCGATTTGTTATCAACAAAACATGAAGTTTCTATTGTGGCGGTTTTAAAAAAACGATATAGAAAACTCTTTAAAAAAACAAATTATTTATTAACAATGAAAAAATTCATAGAAGATAGCATAAGATATGAGAGGTGGTGAATCCTCTAACCAAACCTCAACATCGTCAAGCTCTAAAGATCAATAGTAATTGAAATGTGAAAAACCACTTTTTTAATTGTGAAATAATTGAAATGGGAAGTCTGATTGCCCACCTTATTTTAAAATTATAGGTAAAATTTCTCGATTGTAATTGTAATTCGGGAACTAAAATCAAACTTTTATGAAATCAAAAGGTACTAATCCTTTTCTAATTGCAAAAACAAGAAAAAAAAGATAATGGAAAAAAATCATTAACTAAGATCATAATCCCATCACTGTAAATAAAAAAAAAACACTATAGCAATAGGCCCTCGGAGTGCTTACAGGTGAGAAAATATATGTAGCACGTGAAGCTTTTTGTAGTTAAAGGAGGCAAAATGTGATCAATCAAAACCTAGCTAGACTACTTTAAAAGAAAAAATCTAATCTAAACTAAACTGATCAAGGATTAATGGCGTTTCTAAACTTTATAAACAGTGCCTTCTCATATGAAAGGTCTTTGTGCGAGGTATCAATCAGTAAAACCTAGAAGGTCTAGAAATGTTCTAATAATACGTTGATTGTTCAGGACTCCAAAGTTTTGAATTAATTACCTAATAACGACCATCTCTTTCTTTCTTTCTTTAAAATGCTCTTGACGCAAATGTTCTCCATGTTTAAATGTGAAGTAGGACTAGAGCTTATTATCTGTTTATTTTTAAAAAAATCATAATAATGGAGTGAAATGACAGCAGTTGATCCTTACGAACCGTTTAAGATAATGTTGTTTATAAGTTTCTTATTCTAACAAATACCTCAATTATAGTCTGACGAGAAAAGTTAAATAGAGTTATATAAACTCCTATATATAAAGCCAAACATATTTGTGAGGGTAAAAATTATGGAAGTAACAGTAACAATATTTAGAAGTCGTCTAGCTAAACAAAACTGTTCAAAAGAAATTAAAAAAAAAAATTACAGTGAGGAAGTCTTATGAAATAGTGATTCAAGGACTACAAATCAAGAAGTGAATAAAACGGCAAGAAAAACAAATCATGTCCAAGAAACAATGGAAAATTGGAAATAAGGGTCCTATCATTGGGCGCACACGCATGTGATCCACAAAACTTTTTCAAAATGCAATATACATGTAACTTTGAGTTGACAAGACCTCAACAAATAGAGCCTACGTAAAAGACACAGCACACTCATACGCACCCATTCTGTCGTTTCTTTGTAGGTATATATATAGGTCTTACGCATTTTTGCTTTTCATTTTTAACTTTCACTTTGACCTTTAAAGGCAACATTCTCCTCCAGCTAATCACGAAATTTTCAATTATTTAGTTTTATTATTATTATTATAACCACGCTGAAATATAACCTTAAAACTAATACTAAACACTAGAAATACCTTAATATCATTAATTAGCTCATTCTTAATGGATGTTTCTCTCTTATATACCACGACCACGAAAACCAAACCATACAAAAGAACAAAATATATCAATTATTTCTTCAATAGCTAAGGAGTTCATGATAAATAATCAAAGAAACAAATCCATTCCGGGTGCAGAATAGAACTGAAATTTCATTCCTAAGCTTTTGCATGAAGAAAACAAACGTTTGAGGCATGATATGAAGGAAAATTGTCTCCAACATTTCTTTCTCTGCTATTTACATAGGGAATAATAAAGAGCAAAACGAAGAGCCCCTTTTTCTGCATGCTTGAACTTGGATCCTTGGCTACGAATGAGGGTCTTGCTCGGAGGACTCGAGAGTGTGCTGATCCACGATTTGAGCGAAACAAAAGGGATTTTAAAAATATTACTGGGGAATGATTCAGTCATGCCAGCAGAGAAGCATGACTACACATCTTCTGATTATGTATAGTCTTCCTTTCTGCTCCCTGAGGTACCCTCCAAGCCTTCTGCATGACACCTTCTTCTTTGAAGCTCTCATGGATTCACTGCTCATCTTTGTATATATCAAAGACGCTAACTTTTTCTATGCTCCTTTCTTTGTTATGCTTACACTTTGTACACACAGATAGACTGGGAGTACACAGACAGATAGACAATGTGTGTGTTGAAACTTGAAACCCCTTGAGGCAATGTTTCAAATGGGGCTCCAGAGGGCTTCTTATAGAGCAAAGTGTGTGGTCCATGGTTCCATAAGAAAATGTCCCTAGGCCCCCCAATTTAGATTCCATGCCCCATTTTCTCTCTCTCCCTGCACCAACATTTATGTGGCATCAACAACCAAGATAAGTGGTCGGCCATTGAATTAAACCATAGTGATAATAATAATGTTTATGTGATAACTAAAATAAAAAGAGAAATTATTACACGCTATTCGAGCATTGTGTAGAATTGTGGCATATCATTCAAACCTTAACATTGTTCATATCATTTAAATTTGATATTTCAGTATTTATTAATGATATGGTTTACAATTAATTTACATATTTTTTATTTAAAAAAATAAAAAATAAAGTTAAAAAAATTAATATACAAGTTAGTAATAGATCTTATTATTAATAAATATTAAAATGTTAAAATTTGAATAATATGAATACAATTATACGTAACACGGATGCAATAATTTCCTAAATATAAAAGGCCAATGTTGTCTTAGATATTTGAGCTTTCCATGGTTTCGCGACTATGTTATAAGAACCTCATAATTAGGCCAAGAAACAATGAAGCTTCCTTGTCATGTCGTTTGACTATATTCTCCAATTATTAATTGGCACCCATATCAGCATGAAATTTCACCTTCAAATAAAGTTAAATTGTTATTGTGCCTTAGATGTTGTTTTTAACATTGGTTAATGTCATGGAAGGGCATGTTTTGCATGTAATATTAGATTTAATAAGATAAATTAATATAATATATTATAATTTTATTAATTATTTAGTATAAATATTATATTATATAAATTTATCTATTAAATTATTTTATACATTAAAATAATAAATAATTTAATTAAATTTTAGAAATATAATTAAGTTTGATTAAATTTTGATGTATAAATTTTTATAAAAAAATTTTATTATAATTTTAAATAGTTCAATATTCTCAATTATTACGTATTAAATTTTATACTTATTAAGTCTTATATTATTAAATCTTACATTATCAAATTTAATACTATCTAATCTTATTTTATTCTTTGTACCAAACTGTCATAAATTAGGTGAAAAACACTATTCTCTGGTGTTAATTTTGTTCTTACCCATGTTCTTATCCGAAAATAATATATGCTTTGCTCGAAACTAACAGATGCCTATTTTTTATTTTTTTTGTGTAAACTTATTGTATCCAAAAGTGTATTAGATTTTGATTAATTTGAAACTAAGTGTGATTGGATCATAAAAATATAAAAAAAATTTAATATTTTTTTTTCACAATACTAAAATTCAAAATCTTATTTAAAAATAAAAAAATATTAAACTACTTAAATCAACCGAGGTGAGATGCACACTTTCTATATTGCACTAGGTAGTCCCAAAATTGTAATGGCAGGCTAATAGTCAAAGTTAGGCATGTGATTTCAAATATGGGATATAAAGACAACGGTGTGTCAGAGAAGGTTATCTGAAAGGACATTAGAGTATTAATGTAAAATGGTTGTGGCTCCACGAGTTACGGCCAAATGTGCTTAATCGTGTGGCAGTGAGGAAGATTCTCTCAGTGTCTGTAAGTAATTAAGCCCACAAAATAGTAAAAGATCAAAGACATTTAACGATGCTTTTATTTATTTTATTTATATTTTTATCTGTTACCATATAATTTTTTTCCCTGTTGCCTGAGCCTAAAATTTTGAAGCCCAAAAAATGAGTCTTTATTTGGCAATTGGCATAGTATGTAAAAGCTAGAATAAACTGCTACACCTGAAATTATTCAGAGTGACTTCTTCAAACCCGGCCCGACCAATTTTTACAGTATTTAGGGTTTCATCTTAATTTAACACCAAACATAATCCCACATGTTTTGCCTTGTGCTTCACCCATATCACTTAGAATAGCAGCTTCCGTTTATCTATTTTCTCTTCTCTTTGGGAGCATAAATTAAAGTTTTGTCGTACTCTATTATATTATCAATTAGTGGCATCATCGAAACACTATCTATATATATATTCCTTAAACTGAACTTCTATTAACATGATGACAAGATGCAAAATGTCAAATTAATAAACTTTTTTTCCCTTTTCAATACAAATTAAATTGCACAATAAGATGGCTTATCCTTATGCAAATTTGGATTTATATAAAAATACTTGGATTTATTACATTTATTTCCACCCTCATATTCACCCTCACATGAGACCAGTCACTCCAAAGTCAAACTTTCACTTTAGGTTTTTTTATTCTCAAAGAAGTCAGGTTCAGTTTCATTAGGCAATGGGGGTAATTAAAGAAGTGAGGCACATCAAACAGAAAGTGAAGGGAAATTTTCTTTTAAAAAAAATAGTGGAAACAAAGAAAACGAAAAGGAAGAGGTTTTAGGCTTGGTGTATGTGTTCAGCATGGGCATAATTTTAAAATGTGATTATCATGTTGAATGGGGTACAATGCAAGGAACCCATTCTATATATCCCACCCCAAAGTGTGGGAGAGAATGGTCTAACTAAAAGGGACATGGGAACTCTAAATATGTCTAGAAGGCCTTCACTATCAATTTTGTCTGAACCATGTTCCTTTCTGGCTTTCGTCCAAGAATACCTTAATGGACCAAAACGCAAAGCTGTACTACACTAAGAAGACATGTCAGCATGTGAAATGCTCGTGAGTGACATGGTCACTGCCTTTGATACTGTAGACAAGCCAAGATTTCTTGCTTGGTGCTCACACTTTGTTTGTCTCTTGTCCACTCCATGTTACAATAAAATCTTAAGTTTCTATCAACATTCCGAAATTCTTTTCCAAATAAAATTAAAAAACAAAGAATAGCTTATTTTGCAAATTTCTTGGTTTAATAAAAGATTATGCACATATAACCATATATCATTAGTACGGTTCAGTGTACTTGGTTGCCTTGATTGCATACAAGACAATGTACAAGAAGAATGCTAATTTAATTTAGGTATCACTTTGGAGAGCTTACTGCAATATCTGTCATTCTGTTGAGTCTCTTACCTTTTGGATGAGTTTGAGAATCTTAAAATATGCGTAAATTGCATTTAAACATTGAACAATATGGACTTGCTTATGTCCACTGGAGACTTGGAAGTAGAGTTTTTCATAGAACAACCGGCCCATTTGATTTCTTTATTTTCTCATTAGACATTATTTACATGTGATTGTTTCATTTTTGCAACATGAAGTTATGAACAAGCTTTTAAACATGGAAATGAATCATTCTAGTATGGATATTTTTAATTCAAATTCAGAGAGAGATGAATTTAAAATAGTTGTAAATTAAGTAATCATATATTTGATTGGTTCAGATAAACTAATCACATTAAATGGTTAGCCTATCCTAATAATTAGAGATGATTTTGGATTCCTTTTAGTAAGAATTTAGAGGGGGGGGGGAACAATACTGGGCAAATTTGTGTTGTTGAGGGATGTTTTTGTTGGTAATTACAGAGGACTTTTACTTCCGAAGGTTTTGTATATCTATTCCTTGAAGGAGACACTATAGGAAATGAGACTTTTAGCAGAGAAAAATTTTGCTGTAAAAGATAGATTTTGCTGCAATAGGATACTTTTCGCAACAATATGGAGTTGCTGCATGCCGCTGCATTAGAAGTTGTCGTGAAAGGTTCTTGCATCCACTTTTTTGTGTCGTTGCAAATGGTAATGATTTTGCAGCCAATGATGTTGCTGCTAATATACACCAATTTGCAGTAACATTTTTTCACTGCAATAGATTAACCCTTTAGCAACCAATATTGTTACTGCGAAATGTTCAATGGAAACAACTGCTGGAACACCTTTGGCAGCAACTAATGTCGTTGCAAAATTATTGCTGTGATACCTAAACCTTTTGGCAACCAATATTCTTGCTGCGAAATGTTCAAATTTCAAATGATACAAGTGACCATTGAAACACCTTTGACAACAATTAAATGTCGCTGTATATTCAATTTCAAATGATACAAATTACCATTGAAACACCTTTGGCAACAACTAATGTCGCTGCAAAATACTTTTTATTGGCAAATGACGAAATTGAGAACTAATTCCCTATTAATCAGCTTACTTAGGCTTATTTAGCCTCATTTATGTATAAGTATAAATGTAACAAAATTATCAATAAATAAAAAACTTAATTTTTTTATTTATTGATTTTTTTTACTAAAAAAATATGAATTAGTGAAGTAACATGAAATATTTAATATATGTGTATATATAACTATACATTGTCTTCACTTCAACATTCCACCATACCAATGTTTAAAATTAATTTTGCACATAAGACTTAGTGGCACTACAAATTGTTTAATAAGCTTACATATATACATAACTCCTAGGCTACTTGAAATGATCCCAAGCTAAAAGACAACATTGGTTAGTGACTACGTAAGCTTTCATATAAGATGTTGCTTCCAAAAAAACTAAACTCAAGACCAATCATGTATTCTATCAAATGCTTTCAACCTCCCAACAAAAAGTTTGAGGAACAATCCTGCAATATTATCTTTGCTATATCAAATATGCTTCAACCAACAACCACAAAATAGTTTAGAATATGGTAGCCAACTTCACCTTTGCAAAACCTGCACCATATTTGCTTAAGTTAAATATTTTTCATGAAGTCACAACTATAGTACTATAAGTCATATGCTATATGTTGAAAAAAAAAGAATAGAAAAACCAAGCCAATTAAAGGTGACCCCAATTAAAGCCTACTTAATGACAAGAAAATATCTTATAAGTGCCACTAGGATTGCACATCGATTGGGTTAGTTCAGGTTTAAAGGAAAATAAAATCCAAACCAATCAATCAAGGTCAGGTTGAGTTGGGTCAATTTTTTGAAATTTTTTTGGGTAAACCCGAACTGAACCAACTTGACCTATAGACAGGTTGGGTCATCGTGTTGTTCAATATTCAAGTAGATTTACCATATGAGACATAGTCATTTCAGTTTCAGCAGTAGTTCTAGCTTCCCTATCTAGGTATTTCAGTAATTTTTCTCATTTCAATAATTTACCAAGACCTGGATACTTATCCTACTACCTAACAATAGCAAAAACTAACCAAAGTTGGAATATCATCAAGAGAAACAAAACATAGAAAAATAAGCTGAAGGGAGGGAAGGACAACAACAAATATAAGTTTAAAGGAACTAATCCCTGTTATTGCCAAGCCCTGTATTTGGTCAACTGCATTATCAAAAGGATTTTAAAAGTGACACACTAGAAGAAAGGTGACTAAACAATTTGTGAGTGCTCCCCTAGAAGTGCATTATTCTCGGGAGCCAAAAAGTGAGTCGAATTTCAGGAGCTAAAAAGAGTACAAACATAAATTCAATTAGAATATTAACATGACTGAATTGCGCTACAAACATAAGACTTTTATACCAATTTAGTCAATTTAAGCATAGTAGTCAGCAGCCTAGTCCCAGAGACAATAAGCAACTAATGTATAATCTAAGCACACACCAATGAGCATCAACAAACCAAATATCTAAAATAACAATCAAAGTGTGATGCAGTGCACAAAAAAAAGAAGAAAGCAAACCTAGCTGAGAGCTGACTACACAGACCTCAGGTGGCACTACAAAAAGGACTAGACTCTTCCAAACTCATCAAATTGGACATGAATCTAGTAGAATTCTAATCATTAATCTAATAACTTAATAACCAAACATACAATTTTCAAATTCATCCATATATTAACCCAATAAAATCATATGCATATAAAAAAATGTAAAGAGCAAAGGGTGATTATCAAAAGGAAATTTCAGTTTCATAATTTCATCTCATGTAGTGTCAAAAACAGAGGGGCATCTACATCAGTAATTAATCTCATATACATATAGTGTGAAAAATAGAAATTAATCTCACATTATCACCCCCTCATATAACCTGACCATATAACTCTCAAGGTAATGAAAGCAAACTATGACATACCACATATCAAGTAGCACAATTAAATAACAGGAATAAATTGATACATAGGTTGCCTATTTCCCAAAACCAAAACAAGCAAAACCAAAAAATAGTGCATCTCAACTCTAACTTGGCCTCAAGTAAGCTCCCAGGCTTAGGTTTTAAAATAGAACAAACTAGAGAAACTCAGTAAGATGTACTAAAGAAACAGAGAAATTAGCATGCTACTAATTACATCATTTGAGATACACACAGAGAAACTCAGGTTGCATAAATTCAATCAAGGGAAGAATGAAACAGGACAGAGGCAATAAAGCCTATAACAGATCAAGACTTCATATAAACAAAAAACAAAACAAAACCATTGAATCACGTTATACTCTAAAATGAAGAGTTAAAAATATCAAACGGCTAACCTCTAATAAGAATTTAGCCAAATGAATTCATTTTAATTGTTTGAAAGGAAGGAAGATTATGTACTTATACAATCTACACATGAGCAGCATCATGCAATAAGAAGATTTCCAACACCAATCTATCATGACCAAAATGCATATATTAATATACATCACAAAGCTAACAATAAAAGTTAAACTAAAAAGGGAGCAACTTACATAGTTAAGTATCTTATCCAGAGTGAAAACATGCATTAAGATTCCAAAACATCAACAAGTACTTTGACTGAAGTCCAAATTAATATTTACGTTAGAAACCCCAACCTGTAAAAAATAGAGGCAATTAATTTATTATCTACAAATTGTTTTAGTCATGCACTTTAGCACTTGTAAGAATGCTAAAAATTCAAACCTTTAAGCATAATAATTAAATGAATGTCCATTGGTTGTAAGCATGGTAGTTAAGTTAGAACAAATTAAGATAATTAGTATAATCTTTGAAAGACTTAGTCAAATGATTTTTCACCTGTGACAATACAGCACGTATAGCTTCTTGAAACTGGTTTCCCATTCTTTCTTGCATTTCTCTTTGGCAATCATTAAAACGAGCCTCCATCTCTTCTCTCATTTGATGCTCTTCCACTAATTGGTCTTGAACCCCAACTAAAGTTATCAAGACCTTATTGGTCTGCCTTCTAGCTTCATTTGCCTCTCTTTGTTGTGCTGCTAGTTGTTCTTGAATAGCTTCAAGTTTAATAGATTTAGAATTTGTTGGCCTTGGTCCTTTTCCACGTCCTCGGCAATATCTTGATCTATGTCCAACTGTTGACTTAAAGGCTGCATTAATTATTAGAGTTGGGTCTGTACCTTCCTCAATGCCCTATAGTTTCTCATGGACAAGCTCACAAACTTTTTCCTAAAATAAATATAAATGATAAAGTTAATTATAAAAGATCATTTCATAAATAGGTACTAAGCAATAGAAAATTTCATTACATCAACTTTCTTAGAACCTTCGTTAACCCAATCTCCATTTTTCTTGATATAAGTTATTTGCCATAGCTGTTGAAGATTAGGCTCTTTTCCTATCTATGGATTCCTCTACTCACACATAATTCAACTGATTAGGATAAAAATAACTCAAGCATAACATAAAGAATTAAGGTAAAATAATTTATCACCTTGTCATAGCTAACACATTGGAATTTTTTTTGACCACAACAATGGTTTATAAGTTGTTTTGCCCTGTTTCTCTTGTTCTTTGACTAACTCTCTGCCACAAATAAAATTTGCTCCATGAGTATTTGCTTACTAGGAGCAATTCATATGATGAACCTATAACAACCCAATATTTGCTACCCAAATATATTGTCATATAAATGGATAACCCAATACTGGTCCTGCTACTACTAACATACATCAACATCTAACCCATATCTTTCATACACAATGAGTAAATATGGAGAGCCACAAAAGCAAAAGTTATATATACATCACAGCCTGAAGGTATACTATTATACATAACTCAAAACAATTAAGCAAATATAAAACATATATAAGCTCAGCTCAAAACAGCATCTATACTATGTTAATCCTCATACATCTTCTTCTTCCCTTTCGAAGAACTCGCACCTGGATTTACATGGCAATACAATCGGGGTGAGAAAATATATCTCAGTAGAAGTATTCCAATACCAGCATATATACATATATGTACAATCAGATAATATTCACAATTATCAAGTTGACACTTCAATCATAGAAGTTACAACATCTCATCTTAACAACAAGCAATTGTCCATACAATTGCAATGCATGAAAATGTCATGATAGCAACCGCCCATACAATTGTTATACTATGCTTAATTATGACTAATGATTATGTCTATGCAATATCCTAAACATGAAAATGAATAATGCATGATACCACATCCAGGACTCTTTCATCCCATGGTAATGTCATGAATGCATGAAACTTGATCAAAGTTATGGAAATCCCAACCATAACCTTGAATAAGCATTGGAAGTCCCATCCAGCAACAACATTATCACAGAGAAAATCTATTTCCCCCTGGGTAGTGAAGTCCATCAACTACACAGTTATCGATAATGCACAAGGAAATCAATCCTCAAAACATCACTATATTAGGAAGGTTACAATGTGCCACCTTACCTGATATCTATGAAGCACCGGTACGACTCTCAGGCCACCGTACCAGTGTCTGGTATGTACCGGAAACAGAAACGCGTATGGATCGCCAGAAAATGTACGGAAAGCTCTTTTTTTTTTCGGACACGTTCTGAAACGTTCTAAAACATCCCAAAACGGTCAAAAATGCGTAAATGGCCGGTGAATCAAATCAATCCAAAAAATTTGAGATTTTTTTAGGATTAAACTTATCAAATAGATTCAGCTTATTTAACTCACCTTAACCTTATATTTTGAGTCGAAAAACACCCATCTACCTATGGTTTTCTAGATCTACGGCCTTCTTCTCCGATCTGCGACTGAAACTTTTCTGGTGAGTCTCCAACCTCCATCTCCGACCTCTGCTATGCTTGTGTCCGTGAAGCTCATATCATCGTTCCCTAGTGGAAGCTCTCTCGGTCTCTCTGGTGGAAGCTCTCTCAGACTTTCACTCTATTACTATTTCGGTGTTCTGTTTCCTCATCAAACAACGACTTTCACCGTTTGCATCTTTCAGGTAAAGCTGATGGCTTTTAAGCCACTTATAACATATCTAGTTATGTTTTGTTTTATAACTTAATATTAAAGTTTTTACTTTTTCAGATTTCACTGTTTCACACTTTGGATGTTTTGTCAACACACGTGAAGCTTGCGTGAAGCTTGCATGAAGCTTGCTGTTTCACGTTTTGGATGTTTTATCATGATTCTTTTTGGTTATATATATATAACTTTTTTAAATGTTTACACCTATAATATATAATATATATAATTTTAAGCTGAAAAGTTTTTGTAATTAAAAACTTTCAAGTTTATTAACTAGCAATATAATTGTGATTGGAAAACTTTTAAATTTTTAATTGATTTAATGTTTTAGAATTATTAATTTTTAAAAATTTTATCCTAATTCTTTTTTTTTTTAGTGATAATTTTTAATATTTAAAAATTTTATGATTGATAAATTTTAATATGTGACTTTAATTTTATCATATTTATTAATTTTATGAATTATAATTTTTGGGTTTAATTTTTAGTTTCTAACAAATTTTTATTTTTATTTTTTTAGATCAAAATGTCTGAGCCTAATAGTAGTTATAACAACATTATTAGTAAATTTGTTGTTGATGACAAGTAAAAAGCAGCTACTCCTCTTTGGGCTTATGTCATAAGAGATGAAGTTCCTGCTCCTAGTGGTGGTGAAAATAGAGGATGGGTATGTAACTTTTGTTAGAACCATTATTATGGTTCATATACTAGAGTCAAGGCTCACTTGCTTAGACTTATAGGTGTTGGAATTGATAGATGTCCAAAGATGAATGACGAATACTTAGCTGAAATTCAAAAAGTTGTTGAGCGTGCTGAAGAATCAAGAAAACTAAGAAATGTTCCCCTTCCTCCTACATCTATTATTGACTCATTTCAACAATTACCACAATCTGTGTTAGGAAATAAAAGAAGGGCAAGTAACCCTTTAGATAAAGCTTTCAATGCTGGAGCTAGAGAGCAACTTAAGTCTGAAATTGCTAGGATGTTTTATTTTGTCGGTTTGCCCTTCAATCTTGCGCACAATCCTTATTACATTAGTTCATATCAGTTTGCTGCAAATAATTCTATTGCTGGTTTTATTCCTCTTGGTTACAATTCTCTAATAACTACATTGTTACAAAGGGGAAGGACAAATGTTGAGAGATTACTTGAACCAATCAAAGGAACGTGGAGTGAAAAGGGAATAAGTATAGTAACTGATGGATGGATTGATGCGCAAAGGAGGCCACTGATTAATTTTACGGCTGCTTCGGATGGAGGTCCTATATTTTTAAAGGCCATTTATGGTTCTAAGGAGATAAAAGATAAGAATTACATAGCAGGCCTAATTAAATCTACTGTTGAAGAGGTTGGACCCAAAAAAGTTGTCCAAATTATCACTGATAATGCCCCCGTGTGTAAGGCAGCTGGACTTCTTATTAAAAATGACTATCCTCATATTTTTTGGACTCTTTGCGTGGTGCACACACTTCATGTTGCTTTGAAAAATATATGTGCAGCTAGAAACACAGAGAAGAATGAGGTTGTTTATGAGGAATGCCATTGGATCACTTTAGTTAGTGATGATGCTATGTTTATTAGAAATTTTATCATGAACCATTCTATGAGGCTTACCATATTCAATAAGTTTATGACTTTAAAACTACTTTCCATTGCCGAGACAAGGTTTGCTTCCACAATAGTCATATTGAAAAGACTAAGGCTCATCAAACATGGTCTCCAAAATATGGTTATTAGTGAGAAGTGGAACACGTATAGGGAGGATGATGTTGGAAAGGCAACACATGTGAAAGCAATGATTCTTGATGATTCTTGGTGGGACAAAGTGGATTATATTCTTTCTTTCACAAGGCCTATATGTGATATGCTTCGATTGTGTGATACTGATAAGCCTACACTTCACTTGATTTATGATATGTGGGACTTAATGATTGAGCAAGTGAAGACTATAATATTCTACCATGAAAGGGTCGAAGAAGGAGGTACATCATCCTTCTATAGTGTTGTTTATCAAATTCTTATTGATCGGTGGACAAAAAGTTGCACACCCTTGCATTGCTTAGCACATTCACTAAATCCTAGGTAAATTCGAATGATTCTTTTTTAATTTTATTTTTTTAAATTTAATTTACTGCATTTATGGTATTAATATTAATTAAATATTTTTTATTAAATAGGTATTATAGTCAACAATGGCTTCAACAAGGACCAAATAGAGTTCCTCCACATAGAGACCATGAGATTTCCACTGAGAGACCGAAGTGCTTAAGAAGATATTTTACTGATCCTGATGAAAGAAGAGATATAACAAGAGAGTTTTCTAAATTCTCTGGAGAGCTAGATGAATTCGGCCTTCAAGATTCTTTAGCGGATAGAGCTCTTTTAGAGCCAAAAGAGTGGTGGATAACTTATGGTTCTGGAGCCTCATTACTCCAAGGCATTGCCTTGAAGCTTCTTGGACAACCGAGCTCATCATCATGTTGTGAATGAAATTGGAGCACCTACTCTTTCATTCATTCCATGAAAAGAAACAAGATTAATCTTAAAAGGGTGGAAGATTTAGTATATGTACATACAAATCTTCATCTTTTATCTAGGAAGAGCGAAAAGTATAATAGTGGAGGGAGCAAAATGTGGGATCTCACTGGAGATGAATGGGTGCCATTTGATGGTGCTGAAAGCCTTGAGGTTGCATCCTTATCACTTGATGAATCGGAGTTAGAGAAGCAGTTATTATCTGCGGATAATGAATAGTTTAATTTTTAATAATGACTTTAGTATTTAATGAAACTATTTATTTTGTACTTTGAATTTTTTTTATGATTTATCTACTGATACTTAATACTTTAAGTTATTTAAAATGATATGTTTTATGATTTTTTATATATATATTATGCCGTATCCTATCGTACCCGTATCCTAATTTTTAAGAAATTACCATACTCCAGTACCGTACTCGTATCGTATCGGATACTCGTACCCGTATCCGTGCATCATAGCCTGATATAGAACACCCACATTTACGGGGCTCACACCTTTCAAAAAGGTAAAACATACAATCAAGTATATTATCATTACTAATTAAACCCTTATAATTAGTATTACAAATCATTATGATTCAACAATCATATAGAGAGGATATTACTTACCAATCTATGATTCTCAACTATACAAAGGGGATATTATAAACCTCAAGGTATTTCACATATAATAGAGTTGGATATTTCTCACCAATCTATTGTACAAACACATAGAAAGGATATTACTCACTAATCTATGCTTCACAAACATCTCATGCAAAACAATTACTAATTACTTCCCGTAACTAGTTTCACAATTGATTTATATGCATTTCAAATTCATTTCACAACACTTCATCAAATACTTATAAAAGTACTTCAATACTCTTAAAAGAGCAAACATGAATAATTTCCACACTTAGGGAAACTCATTTCCTCACATCTAACTTGATACACTATAAATGTATATAAACATGTCTAATTATCCCACATAATTAGCATCACGAATCTATATAATTCAATACATCCACTATTCATTAAATACTCCTACTAGAGTCTTATCATTCCTTAAGAAGCATAAAAGAAAATATCACATGAGTGATTCTCTTCAATTTCCCAAAATAAAGGTTCTTTTCTGTTCTGTTCTGCACTGGGCACTCAGGCGCTCAGATTCTACACTCTTAGGCGCGCTACACGCGTAACCTGAACTTTCTGTGAACTAGGCGCCTAGACGCCCAATCACGCAGCGCTTAGGCGCTCTCCATGTCTAACAAGTTCTTCCTGGGCACTGGGCGCTTAGACACCCAGAAATTCAGTGCCTGGGCGCTCTCAAACTAGAAATGGTTCTGCATAAGTTTGCAGAAACAATCACTGTTCCATTGGGAACAAGTGATCTTAAACTCACTCAAAATCACTTCCAAGTGATTTTCTAACTTCCACAAGGTCCATGAACATATTGTAACTCTTATACAACCTCAATTTCACATAAATCATCACAATACACCAAACATGTATTTATAGCCATGTCTAATTATCTCCCGTAATTAGCATTTCAAGTCAACTTGACTTAATACATTCTCACTTCTTCCATTACCCCTATTAGAGTTTGAACACACTCTACTAGGCATAAACAAAGGATTCTAACTATTGGTGTATACCCTAGAGGCTGATACATTTGTCTGTATTTACATACATTCTATTATGCTTATTTTAATATATGAGACATTTCATTTATTGTGTTCTTTTTGATAAACATAATAAAGTCGTTAGAATAGTAAGTTTGATGCCATAGGTTATCGAGTGGATGACTTGATCGTGAGATCCTTTTGGTTATAACACTATTCTTAAATGTCCCTAGTCAAGTATTATTGTTAATTAGGACAACAATAATACATTGAGACTAGTATGTGCATAGACTGATGACCACATCTCACGGGTCATGGATATGAGATATCAAGTCTTCACATGGGTACATATTAGAGTAATGATGTATTGGACTGACCCACCATGAGAACTACATGGATCATTACGTGAGTGTCATAAGCGATTCTCATAGTGACAATGGTTTCTGTGGTCCTTTGACCTGAAATCACTACAATTCCTACATGAGGAGTTGTGTGTTTTAATACCATCAAACGTCATCTGTAACAAGGTGATTATAAAGTTGGTTATTGGACATACCGCAAATCATGCAGAGAGATGTGAGTGACCTAGATGAGATTTGTCACTCCTACATAACAGGAGCGATATCTTCGGGCTCCCTGATTGAGTGAGACTGCGAAATGCATGGCCATGCTCAAATGAGTCAATATGAGATATTGATTTCATTTGTTGTTACAAAGTCTACTTGAGTATCAGGAAACGAATGATTGGACTATACAAGGGTGACACATTCCATGCCTTGTGTTCAATCTAGATATCTTGACAAAGGGACTAAACGACACAGAAACATTGGTCACGGAAAGGTTATGTTAAATCACTGACATTCTTATTACTTGGGTAGCAGCGATGTGTTGCTAGATACCGCTCACTGCTTGTAATATTAAAATGAGATTTTAATATTACTGCCAGCGTAATGAGAACCTGCAGGGTCACACACATAGAGCAGAATAAAATTGGAGCAATAGATCCAAGTTGGACTCAGATTCAAATATAGGCCAAATTCATAACAGAGAAGTCTTGGTTTGCACAGCTTACCTTACTGCTGCTCACACTCACTTAAGGCAGTCACTATTATAAATAGTACTGCTAATGGGCTGCTAAGAGACATAATTTTAGAACCCTAGCCACACCTACAGAAAAATGAGTGAGAGAGCGACAAGTTTCTTCTCTTCTTTTCGTAGCTAGCACTGTGTGAGAGACGTGAGGCTCCTCTTTGTGGACGTTGGACGTTCGTGAGTCTGTTCATGTGGATACCACAGAGACATCATTACTATTACGGTGTTGGTGATTCACGTCCTTCCTTTTGATCACACTTCAAAAGGTAAATAATTTAAAAACTCAGATTATGACTTTTCGCATAGATCCTCGGTGAGAATCCTAATTTTTTCGCTGCGTGATGTAACTGCAATTCCTAACACTAACAACTAAGAATCTCAAAACATTAAAATAAAGATTCTAATAAAGTCTACTCTGGGCACCTAAAAAGGATGCTTTTCATAAATTCACCAAAAATCCATCCTAACTGATAAAATTCTGAAATTTTATAGATAAATAGCCTTATGTCTCAGCTTTCAAATGCAATAAACACCATAGGCTGTTCGGGTGGCTCCTTTGTTTTGCGTGCTGCTGGACTATGAGTGCCCAGACGCTCCAATTATGGCGCCTAGGTGCCAAAACACCAAAAACATGACCTGCAAAAGTGGTTTCTATATAATTGGTGTTCCAACCAATTTCTAACACCAAACTGATTGGTTTTAAGCATTATCAAATCCTAATCATGATCTAAAAACATAATAGAATCATCAAATACTTTCTTAATCCATTTATCATAAATGAATGAGCAAGAATTAACTCATAAACCTAACTTTCCTATCTTGAAAGATTATGGAAGAACAAGGACTTAATCAAGTTCCTAACCATCACTAAACATCATACTTAATGAATTCAAGCCATTATCATGTTCACAAACACAAATCAAGCATGAATAACCATAAACCACAATCAATCCCAATTCTACCCAACAAACCACCTCTATGTAGCAGGTTGAAGCAAAAGGGAAGAGATGAAGTTATGAAACAAAAACCCCCTACCTCAAGATCAAGAAGATGAAGATGAAGCCAAGGATAGTCCATGGAAGATCTAAGCTCTCCCTTCCTCTTTCCCTTTTCCTCTTCTTCTCTTCATCTTCGATTTCTCTCTTATTTTCTTTTTTCTTCTGTACGTTTTCTCTTCTCTGTTTTCTGATTCCCTAATATCTCAATCGTGAGATATTTAACAAGAGAAGGTCATTTTGACTTCTCTTGGTTAGGTACCAAAACCCCGATCTGCTAAGAACACTTAAATTCCACCAAATCTGGTTTCATAACTTCCAACAGAATCAAAATAAATTCTAAGATTCATTAAAAATTCTGTTTCACCAAAAACTGATATTTCCATATCAGTTAGGGGTCAATTCGGCACTAAAACACACAACCATTATGCTTTAAAATACCAAAATAACTCCAAAAATTCTCAAACTTTCACTGTAGCACAATTCCCATATTTGTGACTTGGAAACAAACTCTCCACATCTATTTCCATTAACTAAGAAGTTTAAGCCACTTCCAGAGCAAATAACAACTATATTTCTCACATAGTGTTACAGTAAAGTGCCTAAACATGCTCAGAAAGTCACAAAAATACACAGACATGTTAAGTAAGTATTACGCTGCCTCTATAACCATATACAAGCTTAACGTGATTTTTTTTCAACCACAACAATGGTTCATAAGTTGTTTTGCCCTGTTTTTCTTGTTCTTTGACTAACTCTGCCACAAATAAAATTTGCTCCATGAGTATTTGCTTACTAGGAGCAATTCATTTAATGAACCCTATTTGTTGCTTAGTAAGTTAGTAAAGATATACAAGGATAGTAACCTAAAAATTAATGCTACACAAAAATTATAAGAACCAGAGATACCCTTTAATTTATTTGTAAGAAAATAGAATTATTCCAATAAGAGAGAAGTAGAGATATAATACCATAAAAGCTGGAGAACTAAAATTATCAACCAAATATTCCCACTCTTCCTTTGATAAGTCACTTGGCTTGTTCTCTAGGCATTGTTCCTTTGTCGTAAACTTCAGAAAATATGTAGGCAACCTACTACGCTTATAACAAAATAGGTCTCTTGTCTTATTTAGAATAGCATTTTTAATTGTGTTAGTATTTGGAAGTCTAAATGAATCCTGAATTGAAAGGTGAAATATGAATAACTAAGAAAAACGTATGTTAAAGCATAATTCTAAATGTTAGAAAATCTTGAAACTCCAGCATTTATACCAGCACATTCATCACTATTCTTTCCTTGACAATATCTGGAATGTCTTTCCATAATTCTACATTTTGTAAGGCATGTTGATGGACTATGACTGAAAAAGAAGTCACAAATTCATTAGCACCTTCACCTACTACAACGTTCTTGTCTAGAGGGATAATGACATCCAACTTTCCATCAGAGCTTGCTCGATATTTTTTCTGAACTCTCAAGCCTCTAGTTGGCCATCTTTTAGCTTTCAAAGATGCTGTTACATAATATATATATATATATATATATATATATATATATATATACACACACACACACGCACACATACACACACACACACACTTAAACAATGATATACTTTCTAGTATTTGAAAGGCAACATTATCTACTTTAGCTTAATAGAAGTAAAATCTAAATATACCTGTAACTTGAGTTCTTGAATTGCTAGATATCCCTTGGGAATTACCCCCATATGACACTTGGTTTGTATTAGTCATATTGATAAGCTAAAAATTAGAAACAAGTAAAGTACCTATTGATAATACTAAATGTTGAGCATTTTAAATCACTAGTGAAGACAAACAAGAATAGTATGATAAAGATACTATGCTAACTTTAAAGCTGAATAGTATAACAACTACAAAAAAAATTGACTTCAAAAAAATCAAAGGTGAATACAGATTGCATTTCAACAATGGCTACAAAATATTAAACAAAATATGCACAAATAGTATTCCTAAACTACTTCCAATCATCATCCTCAAGTTCTTCACTATTGGATATGTCTCCATTTGAATAACTAGAGTCATAATCTTCAATTTTAGAATCTGTTGTGGATGTATAAACAGCCTCTTCCTCTTCTTCAATTAGGATAGCTTCATCAATGCTAACTCCAACAATATCATCCCTTCTAAGAATGTCATTATCACAATGAGTATGATATTGAGTCAAGTCAATCCACATCTCAGCTAATTCATTAAGTTGGTAAGGTTCTGACTCTTGATCATTACTATCAACACTAGCTGGTATGTTAAAGGCACCTCTTGGCCTTACTTTAATTATGTTAAAGGCACCTCTTGGCCTTACTTTAATTATTGTATGCCAATTTGCATTTGAACTATGTTGAACATAATAAACAGATTTAGCTTGTGTTGCTAAGACAAATGGGTCATTTTTGAAGTGTAATCTTGTCACATCCACACTTATAAACCCGTAGACATCTTTTTTATAGCCTCTACTTTGGCTTCTACCTTGAGGTGGAATCTCAAACCAATCACACTTGAATAATATTACTAATTTCCTTCCCACATATCCTATCTCATATATCTTTTGTATTACACCATAATACTCAAGATTCTCACTGAGTTCATCACTCTTAACTATTACCCCACTACTTTGAGTTTTCAAATTTTTTTCACTCTCTTTTGTGCAAAACCTGAAACCATTAAGAATGTATCCGTTATAAGAACAAACACGATAATCTGGTCCTCTAGCTAATGCTAGCAATTTTGAAGTCACTCAAAAATATTTTTCAACATGTAAACGTACCACCTATATAAATTATAATCCAAATATTCAAAGTCAGAATATATCCATATTATTTCAACTTTTAGTACAATGATAATAGAATTTTAAACAACATGTACCTCCTTTTCAAACCAAGAAATGAATTCCTCGTTATGTATTCTTTCTATGTTTACATTATTTTCTCTCTTAAGTACTTCTTTGTATTCCCTAGAACATTTTAATGTAAAAGAAAACTCAAATAAGTTAGGACACCATACTAGCAGGGAAATGTAGCAAAGATAAATGGAAAAAATGTTAGATATCTTACTCAATCAATGGTCTAACTTCTTCACAATTTTCAAGTATATAAAAATAGGCCATTTTAAGTTCATTCAAGTCCAAACTTATCCATTCTTCACCACCTAATGCTCTACCATTTTTATCAAACACAGACAACTTGCCATAAGCATTATCAAGACAAGAGTAAGAATTGCGATCTACTCGAGTTAATTTTGTATCCATATCATTCAAATATCGTTCACAAAGTGTCATGGCTTCTTCTGAGATATAGTCCTCAACAATGGAGCCCTCAAGATGGGCTTTATTACGCACATAATGCTTTTCTGTGCATAAAATCCTGACAATTATAACAACAAACTTAATTAATAATATATATATATATATATATATATATATATATATATATATGAAAACAAAAAATAATGAAATTCTAAGAAAATATTATTCAAATTAAGTTGTATCTTTCAACAAAACACATCCAACGATATTGCACTGGACCACCAATCTTTGCCTCTTTAGCTAGATGAATTGGAAAATGAACTATGATATCAAAAAATGCTGGTGGAAATATTTGCTCTAGCTTACAAAGATTTACTACAATGCTGCTTTGTAGTTGGTCTAAGTCATCAACTTTTAATTATGTAGAACACAAATAGCTAAAAAATAAAGATAATTGAATCAATGGATCACTTGCATCTTTTAGCATTAGATCCTTCATGACAAGTGGCAAAACTCGCTCAAACAAGACATGATGATCATGGCTCTTCAATCCCATAATTTTGCATTCCTTAACATAGCGAGCTATGTTGGAGGCATAGGAATCAGGAAACTTAACATGCTTAATTTGCTGGCAAAATTGAGACTTTTCTTCACGTGACAAGGTAAATCTAGCTGGAGGAAGCACATATTTATCCCCAACTTTTGTAGGCTGAAGTACTGCTTTAATTCCCATAACTTTAAGATCTAACTAAGAACTGAAGGAATTTTTTGTTTTGCCTTTGATATCCAATAATGTTCCTAACACACTGTCTGATATATTTTTTTCAGTGTGCATCACATCCAAGTTATGTCTCAACAAAAGTGTTCTCCAATATGGCAGATTAAAGAAAATACTTTTCTTTTTTCAATTATGATGCACATCAGTATCTCTCTTTCTTTTCCTTTTATCGTCACCAAACGCTACTTATGAAAATGTATCATATTGCGTAAGCACATCATCTCCAGAGAGAGGTTTTGGTGCAGGCCTACTTTCCACAGTATTATCAAAGGAAGTTTTATTTTTATGCCAAGACTTATCAGAAGGTAAGAACCTACGATGACCTATATAACAATACTTTTTACCATATTTTAAATGGTGAGAGTGAGTATTTGAATGACAACATGGGTGTGCTAGTTTTCCTTTTGTACTCTACCCAAATAACATAGCATATGCAGATAAGTCATTAATGGTTCACAACAAAGCTACATGCAACTTAAAATTATGTTTCTTTGATGCATCATATTTGTTAATTCCAGCACTCCACAAGCCATTTAATTCTTCAATCAATGGTGCAAGATATACATCAATATTATTTCTAGGCCCCTTTGGACTAGGGATTATCATGGACAATATGGAAAAAGATTGTTTCATGCAATACCATGGAGGCAAATTATATGGAATGAGAATAACAGGCCATATGCTATATGCAATACTCATATTACCAAAAGGGTTAAACCCATCAGCTGCTAGACTAAGTCTAACATTTCATGAATCATATTTAAAGAATGGTTGTTCCCTATCAAAATGCTTCCAAGCCATTGAATCTATAGGGTGCCTTAATACTCCATCATCAACTCTCTTGTCATTGTGCCACCTCATAAGCTCAGTTGCCTTGGGAGACATATATAACCTTTGCAACCTATCTTTTAAAGGAAAATATTGAAGAATTTTTTGTGGAATAGGTTTTTTTTCCTTCTTTATCTTTCCAAATTATTGGGAGCATCTTCATCAAAGTTATTGTTAGTACTTGTTTTCCATCTTCTTTCCCGACATGTAGGACACTTTCCAAGATTAGAATATTTATCTCTATATAGTATGCAATCATTAATGCACGCATCTATCTTTTCATAATGAAACCCAAGATCTTTAACAATTTTTTTTTGCCTCATAAAATAATTCAAGAAGTACATTGTCCTCTAGAAGAATTTCCTTAAGTAGTTTCAATAGTGAATCAAATGAATTATTACTCCATCCATTCAAACATTTCATTTGGAAAAGTCAGACAACACATGACAGTTTTGTAAACTTAATGCAACCTGGATACAACTTTTGTTCTGCATCTTTTAACCATCTATAAAACCTCTTAGCCTCCTCATTTGGCTCCTTAAATTTGTGACTAGATGTTGTCTCATGAAACTCATTGTTCATGTTATCAGCATTATCGCATCTATACATGTCATGTAACATTGAATATACTTGACCATCATCATTTCTTTCATCAATTATTTGATCTTTGCAATCACTTATGCTTTCATCATCAGAAGAACACTCTCTATGAAATTCTCACTTTATATAGCTTGGCTCTATTCCCCATCTAAGTAAATGCCCCTTTACTTCTTCCCTTGACTTGTTTAGGCGATTGTTACATCTACAACATGGACACTTAATGTTATCCTCCTTGTCTGCAACTAAAATGGCTATATTAAGAAACTCATCCACTCCTCTTAAATATTCTGGTAACCACCAATCTCTTATGAACATCTAACTCTTATTGTTCCTCTCTTTTTCCATTGTGACTTTCCCTATGTTATAAAAAAACTTGTATTTCATCTTATAATATTCTACTACACTAATCTTTTTTTTCTATATAAAAGCACTACCATAAGAACACAAAAATTTCCAAAAGCTTTATTATCATGATTTCACAAGAGGGGAAAACACAAATAACATGCAAGACTTCCAAAGCTTTGTTTACATGATTTCAAAAAACACAACATAGTGCCTTAATTGAAAGATAAGAACAAAGAACAAGCATGCTTACACATTCATAGTATTGAACAATCCAGGGGTAATTTAATTCAAAAGGATGAAGATTGTAATAGTGATCTATTTTTTTGAAAAAGCAAAATGTAGAAATGTGCATTTGAATTGTAAAATATGTGTAATATTCTAAATCACACATAGAGATAAAGACTCAAATCACACAGATAAAGTTAGAAATATAGAAACCTTTGTTGGGTTGTTGTCAATATTATGCTCTGACCACTTGTAGGCCTTGATTGCTCCCTGTCTTCACAGTTTTAGCCCTTTCAAAAAATACTAAGAAATAGGTTAACAAGTAGATAAATAACAAAGGATACGTAGTAATAAAGTAAACCAAAGCCAATAGTTCTTACAATAATATTGTTAAAAAAACCAAGGCTTCAAGTTTCATAATATAGTTTATATAAATCCATTCATCTTTAAGAAATCAAGTAAAATTTGATTTATGCAGTTACAAGTTTTTTTTTAACTCTCCTTATCCTTTTTGGGGTGAAGATTCTTTTGTGGAATGAAACTAAATAAACCACTTGAAATGAATTGAATAATGTCAAATTAAAAACTAAAAGACTAAAGCTAAACAAGATTATGAGTTAGTAAACTTTGTTTAGAGCATCAATCATATCCCTTCAAACTTTACTAAACTTAGTATGTTTGATTGCTTTTAATTGCTTTTAAACTGGTTAAACTATTGTCAATCAAGGAAAGATAACAAGATATGGGTAGGGACACCCTCTCTTAATAATTGACAAAAAGTGAAGAGTTTTATTTGTCTTAACTACAAGAATGAGTGGCTGAAAAAAAAAAAAAGGTACAGAGTATTGATTTATTCTTTTATGCTATTGGAAAGATAAATATATCCAAACAAAAGAAAACATTGTTTATCATTCTACAACAATGTATGTAAGTTACTAGCAATATTTAGAGCAAGGTGTAAAAAGGGGAAAAAAAGAAAGGCCTCTGAATTTTCAATCATGAATCTTCAAGAATGAGTTTTGTAGATCATGTTTGATTGCAATCTTGGGAGAAATTTTTTGAAAGAATGCATTCAACATAATAATAATAATGATAATAATAAATTCATAGCATGCAATGCTTAAAGCATTAAAAAAGGCTATGTCAGTCAAAGATATCATTAGATATTTATCAAAAACATGTCCTAAGCAATCCATCAAAAAATAAAGGTCCTAAGCAAAGCTAATGCTATTAACCAGTTTCTGAAAAGAACATAGAGATGTTCTATGTTTGCTGAATATATCAAACAATAAAACCTTTTTCTCTAACTAACAATTCAAAGCATATATAAAGATATAGGATAGGTGATTTGAGGTGAGATAATTCAAAGTCCTTGTAGACACGGCAAAGTTTTCTAGTACATGACAATTATATAGATGGAAACCTATTTGTTTAGTAAGTAGAAAGTACTGAAAAGGGTAGCACAGATTGATGTTAGCCATATCTCCTCACCTTCTCCCTTCTCTTTCTTTTTTGATGTGTTCTATCATTGCTATAGACGTTTCCATCCACCAACTACTAAGTACTAAGAGAGAACTTCTTCTTCTCTAAGTCAATCATCACCCGGTCTTTCTTATCAATATTCAGTATTTCAGTCTTTGACATGAACATATGTCATATATGCATATATAACATAGGATTCCTGGTGTTGAAAAGCTATAGTCTATAGTCACATATTATGGGATATATATCTTCACTTAAACTTCACTTTACTCCTATTCGTTACCTATTCATGTGTTTCTGCCTTCTTTTTAGTTGCTATGAACAAGATTTCCTTTGATACTTTTAGAGTTTCAAAAACACATAGCTTCACACATCTGGAGTCAATATATATCTATATATTCTTCCATCAATAAAGTGACCAACCTTTTGACATATATTTTCCAAAAATCAATAATACTTTTACGTTTTATAATTGTGACTAAATAATAAGAAGTGATACAAATAAAATATCCCATATATTAAATCCAAAATGCAACACATTGTATTTATATATGCATTATAGTTTTTATTTGATTTCAATGCAATCATATTATATCAATTTAAAATACAAGATTCCTTAATTCAACATGTTTATCAAATTATGCAACTTTTACATGGAAGCAATACCATAGAAAGCAAAACATAGTGCTTAGCAGTAAGGGGACAAGGCAAGAATGGATGGAAGGGGATGAGCATTCAAAATACTTTACTATGGAGTATACCAATGTTAGATTATTGCTAAGTGAAAAATAATAGCAACCAATGGAACATTTCAGGTAAAAAATGAAAAAGATTATTGCTAAAGATGTGTGCAGTACCCCCAATCCAATTGATGGGACCAAAACTTATATATAGATGAATATTACTACATTGATGCACAAGATACAAGAACAAGAGTAGGGAAAAAAAGACAAAAATAAAAATAGCAGATGGATTTAAAAAAAAAATGGTAACAATCTTCATTAATGAGCTATGAATTTTCATTGATATGAAAAAAAAAACCTTATTGAAGAAGTAATCAACTTCATTGATGAGATTATTTGAGAGAATCAGAGGTGAAGAATTGGTAACAGAAGAAAATGGAGTGCAACAAGCTCCTCCCCAAGACGCTACCCAAGAAGTCCCCTTTCATGCATTCCAAGCAAGATAATAAGCATTAAAGATAGAATCTATTTCTCACAGGCCACAGCTACAGCCACCATGATACAATACAATATTTTGAATTTATAAGATAATTGCAGGACAAGAAGCAACCAGTCCCAATAATTTGCTGTGGGATAGATTCTAGACTGGGATTTTCTTCTTCACTAGTCAAGTGTGGGATAATTTGAGTTCTCAATATTTTATCAATTATTTTCTTGATTCACTGTTATCTTTATATTAGTTAGTAATTCATCATGTATACTACTAATAATTGGTTTATATTATATAGAAAATGTTAGAGAAACAAGTGTTTAATAAAACTTAATATGCATAGTTATTGAATATATTATGCCTGAGGAGGAATTGATGTAATTCTATTTGTACCACAAAGCCAGTACAGGGGGAACAAGGGATTTTGGAGGAATATGAGGAGGAAGGGAGGGCCCTACAATTATCTATTAATAGTATCATTGGACATTTAATGACATACATGTTGTTCACTAATTAACCTCAGCAATGGCGAAAGGAGCCGAAGAGTGTGCTGGCCTTGGCCAGTGTGAGAATAGTAGTCTAAACTCTAAAGAATATCATGAATTAAGGATTGATTAGAATTAGGTCTATCATATTACTAAGGCATTATCGAGAATTAAATTCTATGCTGCAAAGACTACTAGCATTGGTTTACGTTTTCACCATAATCTAGGCTTTATTTATTCATCTCTCTGTTCACTGGCTAGCATGGAAGCTCATCTGTGACATTCAGGACCATTTTCTTTTTCTCCCACTAGATCTCTTTCTCATTTTTTTTTTTCAAAACTTTTCTTCTTAAATCAAAATATCAAAGCTTTTAGGAATTATTTTTTCTTCAACTTCCCAAGTCCAAACTAATACTATTGTACTTAATTAATTACCCAACTCTATTTCCTTGTTACATTCTCTTTGAGATGAACCTATTATATATGCTATTCCTTGCTTATAAAATATAGTAATACACAATCTTATCCTTTAGGAAATGACAGTACTGTTCACATTCACATTCAGCTCCCAAAGTAAGAATACGAGTGTGTTATGTGAGAATGTCTCCACGCACATATTGCCTAAGTTATGAAGGGCAATAGGAAGAATTTGTACGAAACATCAAGTAACAATAAAACGTTAGTTGAATGACTTATATTTTTAACTTCACTGTACGACATTCTTGCTGTCTGATTAAACTTCAACAAACGATTATAGTTGAATGACCCCTACCTCTTCTTTTCTTGCAGATCAAGTGAGGATTTTTTTCATTACAATAAAAATTTTATATTTCTATTTATTTAGTCATCATATTTCACCGAATTGATTGTGATGAACATTTTTTTTATTTTGATTTGAAATGAAAAATTCATTCATGCATGACGCAACTGTTAAGTACTATATCTAGAGTCCTTGTATACAGGGCAAAATTTTCTAACACATGACAGTTATATAGATGGAAACTTATTTGTTTAGTAAGTAGAAAAAGAACTACTGGTATTAATCTTCAAAGAGAATATGTATCCCAAGTTTTGAGAGTACTACTGATAGTATACAACTTGTTGAACACATCAAACCTACCGAGCTTAAGTCAATATATTAAATTTAAAATTTATGCAGTATTCAAAGAATCATTCAAGCACACACACAAACAAACACATGCAAAATAGGGAAAAGGAAAAGAAAAGAAAAAACTAAAATATATTGACATATACCAGTTCTGTTCACTTTGGATCAATACCCAATCCTACATGTGCTTCAACAGTTTCATCAAACTTCACCTTGGCATTGGCCTGCACAATATTTAGCCATATCAAATAATAGTAACTAATGGAACATTTTAGGTAAAAAGTGAAAAAGATTTGTTGCTAAGGATGTGTGTAGTACCCCCAATCCAATTGATAGGACCAAAACTTATATATAGATGAATATTACTACATTGATGCACAAGATACAAGAACAAGAGCAAGGAGCAAAATGACCAAAATAGAAATAGCAGATAGGTTTCAAAAATAGAAATTGGTAACAATCTTCGTTAATGAGCTATATGTGGAAATAGGTTTGCCCCAATGATTTAATATGTTAGGTTTTGATGATGACAAATACAAAACAAAAAGAATGATACTTATGCTTTATAGTTGTGCTTAATAGATGTCAAATACATCACAAAAGAATATTGATCATGTTACATAGATGTGCTTAATGAGATATATTGTATCATACATGATTATGTACTTTATCTAGTTATATTTCACTTAATCATCATGCAATGAGAAATATGTAACATTCATCATAAAATATATCCAATAATATGTTATATGAGTTGTATTAAATTAACATTGGATTTGGATCTTCTTATATGCATGTTCAACTAACTAGAGTTATACATTTATAAATCATGCATATGAAGATATTGAGTTATGAATTTGGACTAACTATGCTTGTTTTAAGTGAGTAATACTTTGTAGGATAGTCCAAGTACCAAGAGTGAGTATTGCAATAAGAAAGTAAAAAGATCACAACTATACTCAATTCAAGAAGGATGAAAATAATAAAGATGTTCCAAGCTTGTGCAAGACATGAAGAGAAGAAAATTTCGGAAGCTTGGATCACATCAAGAAGCCAAAGGATTGAAAGTGCAAAGATTAAGTCCCAAGGTTCTTCAAGAATAGCTTATAGGACTTAGATCTTGTGTAAAGGTAAAAAGGAATCACACTAAGTTTAAACAAGTTTTAAACATCTTTACAAGTGTTTTTAAAATGTTTAAATGCTAACAAAATGTTTTTGGAAAGCTAGCCTTGGTGATATTTCAAATCTGTGAAAATTAGTCAAGTTTGTGTTTTGTAAAACTGATATTTAGTTAGTCTTTTAATCATAACTTTCAAATTACTTTGAGTTTTGTTTTGAAACTTTTTTCATATGAAAATAGACTCAAATATCTTTCCAATGAGTAGTTATTTGCTTTAAACGGATAGGAAACGAAAAAGTTATGACCAATTAAAGTTTGAGTTTTGAAAATCTGATCTTTGGTTACTATTTTGATCATATTTTTCAAAATACTTTGAGTTTTATTTTGAAACTTCTTTTATATGAAAATAGACTCAAAGATCTTTCCAATGAGTGGTCATTCACTTTAATCGGATAAGAAATGAAGAAGTTATGACCTTTTAAAGTCAGTTTTCAACATTGACAGAAGCCATGTAATCGATTACAACGTTGACAGAAGCCATGTAATCGATTACAGGAAGTGTGTAATAGATTACAAAATGCCCAGAAAGCTTGTAATCGATTACATGAAGCTTGTAATCGATTACCAAGTACCCAGAAACGTTTCTAACGGCTATAAACGGCTAGTTTTCATAGAAAATCATTATAAAACACTACCAATGACTATTTTATCACTTGGGCTCTATATATAAGTGTTGTATGACGCTTATACACCTCAAGAACACTAGAATTGATCCTTAAAATATCAATATCATATTTTGAGCTTTAAAGTGTGAATCCTTGATACCCATAGTGCTTCAATTTGTATTATCCACTCTTGAGAGAGTTTCTATCATCCATGCTTTGTTCTTCAATTTGTATTATCTACTCTTTGAGAGAGTTTCTATTCATCTATATCTAATCTCTACTTTGAGAGGGTGAGGTATCCCTCTAGAGTAAAGGGTGAGGTATCTCTTAGAGAGTGAGGTATCTCTCAAAGATTATAAAGGGGTGAGGTATCCCTTGAGGGTGAGGCATCCCTCAAAAGTTGTAAAGGGTGAGGTATCCCTGTTTGAGGCTCAAGTACAAAGGGTGAGGCATCCCAAGGTGTGTTGTGTAACATCCCGAAAATTTCCTATTTCATTATAAATAATTATTTTATAATATTTATGATTTTTAGGAATTTTTGTGGATTTTTTTTGGAAACGATGAATATTTTAACATTTTCTTCGTTTTGCGTGTACACTGAGCGGAGCCGAAAAAATAAAATATTTTCCCTGAGGTTGGTAAACCTTGAAATGTCAACGTGTCAATGGGAGATCTTACTATACCCGAGGTCGGGCACAGTTTGCGAGGTTTACATTTTTTGAGGTTTTATCTGCTAGATAAAATCGCGGTGTCATAAAATTATCGGATGACTAATAAAATATTATTTTCATTAACTGTAACTTTTATTCACTGAGAAAATAATTCTAACAGTGTAATTAATCATCTGTCGGATGTATTTAATTAAGGAGATAAACTTACTATACACTTTATCGGGAAACGCGCGAAGCTTCTCAAGGAAGCTTCTTCCAACCACTTTTTCTCTCTCCTCCCATTTTTGTGCAGCACGTTTGACTATAGGGGGGCATATTTCATTTTCTTTCACACATTTCCCCTCTTCCCTGTATGCAGCTCACTGTTCACTCATCTTTCTCCCTTCTCTTTTCACTCGACAACAGCAGCACATTACCACCCACACCTCTATTTTTATTTTCAAAACCGTCACACTCCTTGCATTTTCTTTGTGTTTGGAGGACCACCATCATTGAGGAAGTCATCTTCAAAGTTCTACACTCTTTTCATCTTTATTCTCTTCTACTTTGAAGCTTAAAGGTTGGAGCTTTAAGGTAAAGCTCTTAGCTTTTTCTTCCTCTCTTCTCATTTTCGTAACCCACTGTCACTTTGGTGACAATGGGTATCCATTTCAATATTTGGTTCTGATTTTTGAAAGTTTAAATGTTCAAGGATTTCCAGGAAGCTGAACACGAAATTCTGACCAAAAAGGAGCAACCTTTCTTTGTGCTTCTCTAAAGGTAAGAGGAAGACACTCCTCCTTAACCTCTTTTAGTATTTAGGAACGTTGTCTGTGTTTGGTATTGAGGGTCATTCTTGTTTGCATGTTGTTGCTGATGTATGTGTGCTATTTGATTGTTTTGAGTGTTTTGATATATCTGAATGTATTGGAACGTATGATATGGAAGGAATGACGTCAGACTGGTTCTCGGATGGCCACGGTATTGAGGCTAAAATTTTGGGATTCTTTGTGAGAAATTGTAATAACTTGAGTTTTTGGCCATTAAGCACAATGTTAAAATCCATCGGGTTAGTGTACTAATATCCGTCGAATTGGATCTTCCTTCCATTTAGTAGAATGTCAAAATCCATCGTGTATGAACTCCTGACCATGGCCGTCGAATTTGATTTCCTGATTATTTAGTGCAATGTCAAAACCCGTCGAGTATGAACCCCTGGCCATGCCCGTCGAAATTAATCTTCATACCAAATCTGTCGAGTTAGAAGGCCAAACCCGTCGAATAGAGTTCCTGACCACTTAGGACGGAAACCTCTCCATTTCCAAATCCGTCGAATAGAGTTCCTGACCACTTAGGAGAGAAACTTCTCCAATGACAAATCTGTCGAGTTTGAATGTCAACATCCGTCGAGTGACCTATCCGTCAAGTAGATTTTCTGTCCGTTCAACAGAAACTTCCCCAAAGTCAATATTTATCAAGTTTAAATGTTAACACCCGTCGAGTGATCATACCCGTCGAATTTGATCTCCTGACCATTTAGTGCAATGTCAATATCCGTCGAGTAGAGTTTCTGACCATAGTGTTTTTGTCAGTTCGACACTTGGGAGATTTCTCCAACGTCAACACCACCCGTCAAATCAGAATTTCTGCTAATCATCCAATATAATCGACAGTTTTGATCTCCGTTCGACAGAACCTCCATTCGGCAGGAATTGATTTTTAGCTAATCTCGTTATATAATGTTCTCCCATCTTTCATCTTTCTGCCATGTTATTTTTCGTCGAACGGCAGCCTCAATTTTCCACTAAACACATTGTCTCCGTCGAATTCACAAGTATAGTTTATCACCCGACACCTAGCAATTAAATTTGTGGCTTTGCTAGTGATTCCTGCTGTGTATTTTCCTGGACTCAAGACTTTTGGACTAATAAAGACATATTAATCATAAGTAATTGGATGACTAGAAACTAATTAGGAATTCATAAACAGGGAAAAACAAGGAACGTGAGCATGCCTTACTACTAGTGAGAAGTTTGAGTACAGAAAGAACATGAGTATGGGTGAGGTCGTGAGGAACATAATGAACTTAATGATTGACTATTACTTTGACTCTGAATGGAATTGTGGTTATCCTTAAAATGTGCTATTAGCTTGTCGTGGATCTGTGAATGGGATCAAATCTTGTTGTTAAATGATATGGCATACATTTGAAGCATGATTGAGTCATGCATTGAACAAAAAGAAAGAGATTGTCCATTGGACTTGGTTAAGGCCGGTAGCCTAGGAGTTGAACCACACCTTTGTGCAGGTGCAAATAGACAAGTGTAGGTTACTTGTTGACCTTGGGGGCGTTAGGGTGCGGGTACCTCGCAATGGGCAGTTGGTAGCTCTCTGTCCATGGGGCAGACCGATGCAAACACACTGACGATCCGGACCGAGACGCTGTCCTATATCGAGATCTGTGTAGAATGTCTTGTAAAATGCCATGATGTGCACGATGATAATTTGAGAATTACAGCACTTGAGGGCCTGGGCAGCCAAGAATACAGATATACCTCCTGATCGTTCTCTCCGACTGTTTTGTGTCTAGCTCCATGGAGTAGGATTTTGACTATTGAGGGCACATGTGCATAATGAGTCCATGAATTATCTGGCATACATTGTTATTATAATTAGAACTGTTGTACTTCGATATATATATATATATATATATATATATATATATATATATATATATATATATATATATATATGACTGCCTGGAACTGTTTAGTTGATTGTAACTGCTACTAAATATTTATTACCATTATTGTTGTCATAAATGCTATGTGGGCACTTTGCGTCGTTTGGTTTCTTAATGCTATAACTGGTAATGATGGTAGGATGTCTTACCTCTTCTCTATTTCTCCATTATTGTTTGTCTGTATATTACGTCTCATCGAAGACAACGGCAAGGATCCGGAAGCTCCCGACTTCCCCAGCTTTTGGCCTTACCTCGACTGAGCAACTGCTGAAGAATATGGAGCCACGCACGCAGAGATTTTTGGGAGATGTGCGCCTGACATTCTTAGGAGGGCCAGAGTGCTGGCACATCAACTTTGGCTCTGAGCGTTGCGTCTATTTGGGGGATGTATCGATATCTCTAGCCTGGAGGTGCCATGAGTCGCCTGTTTTCACCTGCTGCATTAGCCTACATCTGGAATTTCACTTTCCTATACGTGAGATGTGGGGTGATCGTTATTACACCCCGCGGGAAGACTTCTTTCATTCCACTGCTCGGGCCTCGTCCCGTAACTCTGCGATTCCTATGGTGATTTCCTCTGATGAGGAAGATCCTGAGGAAGATCCCGAGGAAGTCACTTGAGGACTGGACGTAGGCCACAAGTGGTTGGTGGCTGAACCAGGATAAATCATTGTGCTTGCTTTTCTTAACTCTATCTCTTTACATTTGTGCCTTAATTATATATGCTTGAGTTGAACTTGATATTTAGCTTATTTGTTTGATTTATCCTATATCTCAAGTTGTAGTTGAGTAATCTATAATAGTTGTACATTTGTTGTGCATATTCCGCTGCATTTATTAATTGAGTGATTTAAAATGCATAATTTGTCAAAGTTGCATTAAAACTAGTCATCACTCAATTCACCCCCCTCTTGGGTAATGGTTGTCATGGCTAACAAGTGGTATCAGAGCTTCGTGCTCTGGTGAAAGCTTAACCGCTTAGAGTTAAAGATCCTTATTTGTTTGGCAACCATTGAAAACATTTCAAAATGAATTGTTTTGAAATTAATAAACCACCATTCTTTGATGGTATGAATTTCGTTTATTAGAAAGCTAGAATAGAAATTTATATGTAATCTATTGATCTTGATTTGTGGGATATTATGCTTGATGAATTTACATGCAAATCAAAATAAACTTGGAATGACTATGATAAGAAATGCTTTTCATTAAACATTAGAGCAATGCAAATATTGAGAAGTGGTTTAAATGATGATGCTTATGCTAAAATTAAGAGTTGCTCTAGTACTAAAGATATATGGGATACTCTTGATGATATCTATCTTGCTAACAATGATTTTTTGTATAAAGTTATACATAGAGAGCAAGAAGAGCAAAAATCATTGAAGGAATCTTGTTGTGAAAAATATTCTGAAAATAATGCTCAATTTGAAGAGATGGCAAAGCAAAACCAATTGGTATATACTCTTGAAGCTTTGATGCACAACAATGAGGAAGATGGTGATTCCTTTAAAGAGTCAAGTGTGCTAGAAATTGAGACTACTTCCTATATGGCTAAAAAGGACTTTGAAGTAAATAATTCTAAACTAGATTATAGTCCTTCCTACAATGAGTTACAATGTACATATAATGAATTATATGATGGTTTGTTGAATCTAGAAAAGAAAAACTTATCTTGTTTGGAAAACATTTCCTCTATTGAAAATAAAATTGAGACTTTAAAAAATGAATATACTTTTCTTAATGAGGAAATGCCTTTAAAATATGAAACCTCATCTTCTTGTGAAAAATACATTAATTTAGAAAATCAAGTTAAAGACTTATCTTTCAAATTTTCCAAAGCTAATGATTCTAATTGCTTATATTCTATGCTTGTTAATGAAAATAAAATTAATGTTATTCCACATGAAAATTCAAGTAAAGCTTGTGGCAAAAATAACATAGAATGTAATAACAAGAAAAGGCTTAAGTTTTTCAAAGATAATCTTTAAAAGACCAAGCCATCATTAAATTCAATTATTTGTAATTTCTGTAGTCATCTAGGACATATTTCTCATTTATACAATTATAGAAGAAATCTTTATATGAGAAATAGTATGGTATGAGTTCCTAAAGATCTTAAATGCCCTAATACTAACATTCAAGAACCCAAGATGAAATGGGTACCAAAATGTCCTCCTAGTGTTTCAATTATGCAGAAAACTTCTCAAAAGAATGGACAAATTGGTCAAGTAAAGAAGGAATCATCAAGAGGAATGCTTCCAAAGCCCATTGGTAGAAGTTTTGATCAAAGAAGGAAGATGACTTCAACCAAAACTTCTCAAGCACAAAATGTGAAACTTGCAAAGTTCAAAACACCAAAAGAGAAGCAATGGATAAGGAAAAGAGTTTCCTTGATTACCAAGGCCAAGGTATCAAACGTTTCTACCTCTTATGCACATTCACTTGTAAAGTCAATGAATTTGAGGTATATTCCTTATAGGCCTTAGGTAAAGGACAGAACCATGTGTGCTTAGTAAAACTTGAATGTTTTGTTTAGCACATGATTATATTAATTCTTGTTGTACCATAGCTCATTAATTTGTTATATATCTTGGTACATGAGATTCTATAATGCCTAGATATGTTTGCTATGATTTGAATTATCTATATATCATGAAAATAAGCTTGCTTTTGATTATGTGCTTAATGGTAATTGATTATTTAATTTGTTGTGCTCAAATTACATACTATAGAAAATTTGATATCTATAAGAGCATAATGGATTAATGATCAATGACTAACTCCTACGGATTCAAAATTGGTGGATACCAAAGAAATTGCTTTGAATTATGTTGTAGGGTGACTATTAGCTCAAGCATGCACTAAAGTGAAGTGAAACCTTGAAATGGTCCAAGTTCTCCAAAAGTGATGAAAAACATAAAAAGAAAGACATGGAGAACCACAACATTCTCAACGGGCTTTGAGGCATAGAAGTTGGAGTCACCTGCAAAAACTCAAAGAGTACACTTTTGGTGATATCAATCTCTTATCCTTACTTATATTTTAAATTGAATATCATGTGATATTTGAATAAGTAGAGATTTGTTTTTATGCCTTATCATGCCTTAAGTTGTGCTTTTCTAGCACTATGTTTTAAAAATATTTTTATATATGCTAACATGTTAGATATGCACACATTTTGCTTGGAATGATATGTTATGGCAATATCTTTGTTCTTGAGCTTGTGACTAATTCTCTTTGCTCAAATATGTAAATTCACTTGCTCATAAGTAGTTCTAATCCTTTCTATTTAATGCTTAATTTGCTTATATGCTTACTTGGAGATTGGATAGTTAAAAGTTATTTGTCTTCTTGTTTGAAATTGCTTGATATGTTCATATCTTGAAAACAAGAAGTAAATGATTCTTTTTTTTTGTTCCTTGAACTTATCTTTGAACTTCAATATTTTTTTTCAATGAAGTATATCTTGAAATGAATCATAAATGGTTTCAAAAGTTATAGTTCCACGGTTTTCTAATTCTTTCATTACAATAAGAGACTTCTTGTGCTTGTTTGGCATGTGTGCATACTAGAATTCCTTACTTGATATTACATGCCTTACATGATCATTGTTTGCCGCAAAATGCATATATAAGTTTTGATGTTGATCATGTGTTTCTTGATAAACTTGAATCTTGCCTTGAAAATGCTTAAACTATGCTTTTGGATTCAAGTGCATATATCATTCTTTTGTTCTCTTTAGAGCTAACAATTCATGGTTGATAATGTGGTACATGTTTTACATTATATATCAACCTAAATTATGCTTGTAAATGAGCTTAAATGATATTTGATACTAACCTATATTTTAGAGTACTTTTAGAGTTAGCTTCGCAAGTGTCTCTATGTGCTTCAAAGATAGTCATCAAATATTGAAATGTCAAGCATATGTGAACAAAAAGAAAAGTTGGATGAAAAGAGACAAGCGGAGACTTTCTTCAAGAACAACGGAATGGAATACTCAATGGAAGAAAGCCCAAACTCAAAGATCCAATAAACGAAGAACATTCTAATGAAGCATCACTCTCTCAATAAGTATCTCTATCCCTAAGTTATTATGATATGTGTTGTATGATACTTGTTGATAATTTGATATTAAATTATTAGATATTTTCCTTACATGAGAAGTATGCTTAGCATTGACAAAGTGCTTAATTGGATATTACCTTGCTATTTTTGTCATTGCATATAGGGTGAATGATATTAGTTCTATACATATTTTGATCCCTATAGCATATTCCATCATGGTGAATATTTGATAATTATGATTCTCTTGATATATGGTTTCTTAGTAGTATAACACATATGAGAATCATGCACTTATTTTGAAAAGAGTTTATGATTTGACTAAAAAGTTTTCTTTTTTTTAAACAAAATCTCTTAGAAGCTTTTCTAGTTCCATATCCTTGAGAATCTTTTGAACTTGTCTTAAGAACTTGAAAGAATTTTCACCTCCTAATTGTCTTAAATTTTTGGAAATCACTTGATTTGTGTTATAAATGTGGTATTCTCTTCATTTGCTTTGAAATGTTTTATTAAATCTAGAGAGAATGCTTAAGAAAGTTTCCAAATAGATCTTTTGAAATGTTCTATAGAGCTCATCTTGATACTTCAAAAGATAAGCCTTGTTCTTCAAAAGTGTTTTATCTTTTCAAGGCTCTTGTTTAATGAGAAAAGGAGGAGATGAACTTTTAAATGCTCTTTTGACTTGGGTTTGATCATTTTTAAGGAATATGTGGCTTTAATATTAAACCTCTCTACCTTTCTAAAATACTTTTGAAAATATAATGTGCTCTTGTAAAATTCTTTTTGAAAGGGGGAGAAGTTTTTAAAATGGTTTGTGATTGATGGATTAAGAATATGTATCTTTGCCTTGCTTTTCTTTATGGTAATATGCTTACATGGTCTTGGCATGCATATTTTCCTTTATCTATCTTGTGCTTTAATAAGGGGGAGCTTATCTTGCTTATCTTACATATCTTTCTTTCATCTCCTTGTTGACTATAAATATATGCATAACTATATTAAACTATTATGTTTAATATGTTGATAATATGCATATTTTGAGGGGGAGCCTAGTTCTTAAATTGTTGTTTATATCCCTTGGCTTACATCATTGTTTGACATGAAGTGTTTTATTATTAATTCTATCAACATGTCAACGAAGATTATCTCTTATTCTCTTTCCCTCTATCCTACTCCTTTTGACAACATGCGTTTTATTTATAAAGGAAAAAATATTATCTTTCCTTCCTAGGCCTTTTTGTTGATGTCAAATAGGGGGAGTAAAAATTGGAAAGAAAAATATGTTATTATGCTTATTGTTTGATATGCTTACATGAATATATATTCTTATATATTGCTAAACATATTTTTCTTTGGTGATTTGTCATCATCAAAAAGGAGGAGATTGTGAAAATAGGTTTACCCTAATGGTTTAATATGTTAGGTTTTGATGATGACAAATACAAAACAAAAAGAATGATGCTTATACTTTATAGTTGTGCTTAATAGATGTCAAATGCATCACAAAAGAATATTGATCATGTTACATAGATGTGCTTAATGAGATATCTTGTATCATACATGATTATGTACTTTATCTAATTATATTTCACTTAATCATCATGCAATGAGAAATATGTAACATTTATCATAAAATATATCCAATAATATGTTATATGAGTTGTATTAAATTAACATTGGATTTGGATCTTCTTATATGCATGTTCGACTACCTAGAGTTATACATTTATGAATCATGCATATGAAGATATTGAGTTATGAATTTGGACTAACTATGCTTGTTTTAAGTGAGTAATACTTTGTAGGATAGTCCAAGTACTAAGAGTGAGCATTGCAACAAGAAAGTAAAAAGATCACAACTATGCTCAATTCAAGAAAGATGAAAATAATAAAGATGTTCCAAACTTGTGCAAGACATGAAGAGAAGAAAATTTTGGAAGCTTGGATTACATCAAGAAGCCAAAGGATTGAAAGTGCAAAGATTAAGTCCCAAGGTTTTTCAAGAATAGCTTATAGGACTTAGATCTTGTGTAAAGGTAAAAAGGAATCACACTAAGCTCAAACAAGTTTTAAACATCTTTACAAGTGTTTCTAAAATGTTTAAATGCCAACAAAATGTTTTTGGAAAGCTAGCCTTGGTGATATTTCAAATCTGTGAAAATTAGTCAAGTTTGTGTTTTGTAAAACTGACATTTAGTTACTCTTTTGATCTTAACTTTCAAATTACTTTGAGTTTTGTTTTGAAATTTATTTCATATGAAAATAAACTCAAATATCTTTCCAATGAGTAGTCATTTGTTTTAAACGGATAGGAAACGAAAAAGTTATGACCAATTAAAGTTTGAGTTTTGAAAATCTGCTCTTTGGTTACTATTTTGATCATATTTTTCAAAATACTTTGAGTTTTGTTTTGAAACTTCTTTTATATGAAAATAGACTCAAAGATCTTTCCAATGAGTGTCATTCGCTTTAATCGGATAAGAAATGAAGAAGTTATGACCTTTTAAAGTCAGTTTTCAAAACCAGAAAATGCTGTAATCGATTACACAGGCCATGTAATCGATTACAACGTTGACAGAAGCCGTGTAATCGATTACAGGAAGTGTGTAATCGATTACAAAGTGCCCAGAAAGCTTGTAATCGATTACATGAAGCTTGTAATCGATTACCAAGTGCCTAGGAACGTTTCTAACGGCTATAAACGGCTAGTTTTCATAGAAAATCATTATAAAACACTACCAATGGCTATTTTATCACTTGGGCTCTATATATAAGTGTTGTATGAAGCTTATACACCTTAAGAACACTAAAATTGATCCTTGAAACATCAAAATCATATTTTGAGCTTTAAAGTGTGAATCCTTGATACCCATAGTGCTTCAATTTGTATTATCCACTCTTGAGAGAGTTTCTATCATCCATACTTTGTTCTTCAATTTGTATTATCTACTCTTTGAGAGAGTTTCCATTCATCTATATCTAATCTCTACTTTGAGAGGGTGAGGTATCCCTCTAGAGTAAAGGGTGAGGTATCCCTTAGAGAGTGAGGTATCTCTCAAAGATTATAAAGGGTGAGGTATCCCTTGAGGGTGAGGCATCCCTTAAAAGTTGTAAAGGGTGAGGTATCCCTGTTTGAGGCTCAAGCACAAAGGGTGAGGCATCCCAATGTGTGTTGAGTGCTAGACTTTGTAAAGGTTTTCAAGCACCCATTCAAGCTTGAAGGTTTAGTTGAAAAATCTCGAGTGGTTCACTTGAGAACTGGACGTAGGCCACAAGTGGTTGGTGGCTGAACCAGGATAAATCATTGTGTTTGCTTTTCTCAACTCTATCTCTTTATAATTGTGCCTTAATTATATATGCTTGAGTTGAACTTGATATTTAGCTTATTTGTTTGATTTATCCTATATCTCAAGTTGTAGTTGAGTAATCTATAATAGTTGTACATTTGTTGTGCGTATTCCACTGCATTTATTAATTGAGTGATTTAAAATGCATAATTTGTCAAAGTTGCATTAAAACTAGTCATCACCCAATTCACCCCCCTCTTGGGTAATGGTTATCATGGCTAACACTATGAATTTTCATTGATATTAAAAAAAAAACCCTAGTGAAGAAGGAATCAATCTTCGTTGATGAGATTTGAGAGAATCAGAGGTGAAGAACTAGTAACAGAAGAAAATGGAGTGCAGCAAGCTCTTCCCCAAGACACTCCCCAAGGAGTCCCCTTCTCATGCATTGGGCCACCATAGTAAAATTTACATTGTAGAGGAATTTTTCTCAATTCTTACAGATAGAGAACAGATTCAAAGAAGCACATCACAAAAGATGTAAAGATAATACAAAATCTAAGTTAGGGACACAAAGAAGTAACAATAAAAATTCAAAAAATTACATCATTAGCAACACAGGTTTGTGATTAACCTGAGAGAAACTTCAAACAACACAACAATCATGCATTACACTTTTCTTAATCTCCGCATCAATCGCTTCTTAATCTCAGCATCAGCACAGTAGTTAGTATTTAAAGTTTCTAAGTCTAATTTTCCTGTTTTCTTAGTTAATTCACCATTTATTGAATTATTAACATATTTTCTAGGAATATCATATATCGTCTTCACCAAATCCCAAAATTAGACACAACATTAATCTGATTTTATTTGCAAACAAGGAGGGTTTCCAACAATGCAGCATTCATTAGAGTTGCAAGATTCATTAAGTAGAAGGAAAGACTCGACATATAGAGAGAGAAAGAGAAAGGGCACACCATTAGAGTTGCAAGAGAAAGAAAGCTCACCTAAAATGAAGACGACACCACTTCAAATTCTCACCAAACCCACCAGCAAATCTTCAATGTCTGGGGACGATGGACCTGACCACACGCCGGAGACAACGGACTTTGCAGTGTTGGAAGCCCGACGAGAGGATTGTACTAACTCATGGTGGTCTTTGAAGAAATTGGGAATTTTCGTTGACAAAGAAATTAGGAATTTTCCTTTCTGTAATTAATTATATTGTGTGGCTTCTTTTTTTTTTTTTGGAGTGAAAGTAAAAAAAAAAAGGGAGAGAGATGTTGGCGCATTTAATTTTAGGATATTGTAGCCATTTTTACACTTTTTAGAAGCAAGGCCCGTGTTGCTGTTGGTTGAAGGTGGAGATGTGCAACGGTTCTGTGAGAGGGTTTGTGAAATGGGAAGGATTGATGAAGACAATGAGGGAGCTGATGGAAGGACAGAAAGGGAGAGAAACAGCGAAGAATGTGATGGAGTTGGCAGATATGGCCAAAAAGGTTGTGCAAGTGGGTGGTTCATCTTGGTCCACGTTAGCGAAAGTTAAACAAAAAAGGAGGGAGATATTGGCGCGTTTAGTTTTAGGATATTGTAGCCACTTTTAAATTTTTTTAGAAGCAAGGCCCGTGTTGCTGTAAAAAACCCATCACATTTTATTACCACCTCGATATCAGATATTAGTGAATGGGATGCTGCAAAATGATGCTTAAAAGCAACAATGACTTATTTGTTGTAAATGTGTCACTGCTAATATTGTAAGCTTTTGTAGTGGGGCAGCGCCGCTTATGGTTGTGGTTATAACACCCCAAATTCTGTCTATGTTACAGAAATGACTGAATTCTGCTGTTTTATGTTTTCTGTGTTACAGGAAAATAATTTGATTATTCTGAGACTGTTTTTGATTGTTTTGTAAGATTTGCTCTGAATCAGGAAAATAATAATTTTCTGGCCAGAAAAAATCTTATTTGATTTATTCGGAGATGGGAGATCTTACTAAACCCGAATCTGAGAGATACAGAAAAGAATCTTTTAATTTTTAGAATTTATCTGTGAAATAAAAATATTTCACTGATAATAATCTGCTGTTTTATTTATAGCAGCTTCTACTATAAATTATTGGACCCGATATAATTTAATTAATATAAAATGTGCTTAGAATATTTTCTGTAATCTAATTTAAAATGAACCAATAGAAATAAGTCAAAAATGGTGGTTGGACTTTTCTAACCAATAGGAATTGGTCAAATATAGTGACATAAACTTTATTGTGGACTGTTGGACGAAAAACTTAATTAAGAAGCTTTTGATCATCACCATTGATCTGATCAATAGTGTGAGAACAATCTTGATAAAGCAACTTATGATATCCACCTTAGATTAAATCAATGGTTAGGAAATGAGGTTAATTTCAATGGTTAGGATTTAGTCAATAAAAATGGCTTGACTAATTACTAAGTAACTAAATAAACCTAATTTAGTTACCTAAATTGCCTAATTAAGAAATTAAGTGAACTAACCTAGTTACTAATTAGTTATTGATAATCACATATTTTATTTATTAAGAAACCCTTATGTTTAGTCATTTACACTCTCCATATTCTTAATTGATTGAGTTTGGTATGATTTTGTGAGTTTGAGCTCAAATTGGTCCTAATTGAATATTTTCAGCATTATTGAGATTTTACGCTGTTTTTGTATTTTGGCCATAACTTGAGTTCCTGATATCTGATAATCATGAATTTTATCTTGTAGGAAATCTAAGAGGAAGCTCTACAACTTTGATGAAGAGCTCGAAGTCCTAAACAGATGTCTAAGGGACCTAGTTTACATGGAAGTCAGAATACGGGTTCTGTCACTAGAATCCGAACGGTGTGCACTCATAAAATCATATCTCAAGCTGTAATAATGGAGATGGGCTGAAATTTGGATAGTTGATAGTCAAGACCCAAATAAATAATTTTCATGAAGAACACCTTTTGAAAGAATGAAGTCTAATGGGTCAGTTTGGGCTTGCAAGTCGGAACAGATGTGCTAAAGTTGGGTTTGAACAACCTGTGGTATTTGGGTCATATCTTGGGCTGTTGGAAGCCAAATTGGACGATCCAGATATGCATGTTATAGCCAAGACAAAGATCTACAACTTTCATGAAGAGTACTTTTCATGGATCTAAAGTATAGTCGGTCGTTTTTGGCTTCCAAGTCAGACCAAGAAATTTTCGCACTCAACCACTCCACTCCACTCAACCAAATCACTCCACTCATCCACTCAACTACTCATCCACTAAATCAAACCACTCACCCACTCAACCAACCCACTCACTCCAATCATCCACTCAACTACTCATCCACTAAATCAATCCACTTAACCACTCAACCACTCCACTCATCCACTCAACTAATCCACTCAACCAATCCACTCAACCAATCCACTCAACCACTCCACTCCACTAACCCACTCATCCATCCACTCCCCTTTGTCATTTTGTTACCCTAGACTTCTATAAAAGGCACCATTGGTTATCATGAAAGAAGTTGGACTCTCCTTCATTTCTCTCATAGTTTCTTCTTGTTTCTTCATAGTTTTTCTTGTGATTTCCTTCTAGTTATGTGTAACTAAACCTCCCTTGGTTAAGGGAGTGATGAAACCACTAGTATTAATGTTGTGAACCTTGCATATTTGATTATTTCAATACAGTTATGTTTTTATTCATATATTTTTGAATCTATTGTTGGTATGAAGGTTTTTATACTTGTTTCCACTTTCAAAGTGGTAGATCTGGGTTTATTATGCACGGTTGTGGTAGTAGATCTAGTGGGATGTATGATGTTCATGTGGGTATAATTATCTTTGTGTTATTTGCCAGTTATAAAAGTGGTAGATCTGGGTTTATTATGCACGGTTGTGGTAGTAGATCTAGAGAAATATATGTTCTAAGTAATTTAATCCTGGTGTGTGATTAGATCTTAGTGTAATTGGTTTTCTAAATCTTAATGCAATTGTTGGATAGTTGTAAGAGCGGTTGCTTTATGACTAATCAGTGATTAGGAGTTGATTTGAGCGGTTGCTAAATTGGCCAACACGTAAGGAAAACAGAGATTTACTTTCACATTTGCATAAAAACATAATTGAGCATGTTGGAATAAAATGATATGTGAATTTACATTATCATATAAATCTAGTGGTGGATTCAATCTCTTAACCAATTTTCTTATATTGTTGATTTCAGTTTGTTTATTGTTATTGTCTTTGAAGCTGTTCATTGTTCATCAAAACTCCAAAACCCCCTATTTACTATTTATTATTAATCAGAGTTTACATTGGGAATTATTTAATAGTGTTAATTGAATTGGTTCTCTGTGGATCGACCCTTACTAACTACAACTAGTTGTAAGGTTTTTATTTTTTGGTGGGCCTGACAACTGATTTTTATCTAAATTTTAATCACTACATCCGCACGCATCAGAATTTTGGCGCCGTTGCCGGGGAGCCAATTTTTTAATTACACTATTAATTTATTTCTTATTTTTACTCTGTTTTTATTTTTGTTTTTATTTTTTAATCTTTCTTTCTGAGTGTTTTGTAGGTGTTGATGTCCATTGAAGGGGTAGACGAAGGATTGCTAAATTTGAGGAACTATATTGATCAACTCACTTCACATCCTCAATTTCCCTTCCATTCGGATAATTTCCACTTCACACCTGCTGACATTGAAGCTGCCCGTTACATTGATCTATCAAGTTCAGAGACATCTGAAATATCTAAAGAAGTGACGATGGTAGAAAACACTTTAAGGGCATTGGGTGCTCCAGATCTAGATCAACAGCCTCTGTGCATAGACATTCTTGAAAATGAAGAGGCATTTGAATTGAAATCCGGCTTAATCCATCTCTTGCCATCTTTCAATGGATTACCCGGAGAGGACCCCAAAAAGCACTTGAAGGAAATTCATGTGGTATGTTCTAGCATGAAACCTGCAGGAATTCATGTAGAGCAAGTCAAATTGAGAGCTTTTCCATTCTCATTGAAAGACTCAGCAAAGGAGTGGCTTTACTACTTGCCACCCGGATCCATCCAATCATGGCAGGACATGGCCCGAACTTTCCTAGACAGATACTTCCCTGCCTCAAAAGCTGCAACAATTAGAAAAGAAATCTGTGGTATTCAACAAAGGCATGGAGAATCACTCCATGACTCGGGAGAGATTTAAGAAGCTATGTTTCACGCCCTCATCATCAAATAAGTGAGCAGCTCTTAATTCAGTATTTCTATGAAGGCTTACAAGTGATGGATCACAACATGATTGATGCTGCTAGCGGAGGAGCATTGGTTGATAAAACTCCTCAAGAAGCTAGAAACTTGATCTCAAGAATGGCTGCCAATACTCAACAATTCTACTCTAGAAATGACACTGGAGTAAGAGCAGTGAAAGAAGTAGAGACAACCAGTCTACAGCAGCAAATGACTCAATTGACTGCTATGGTTCAGCGGTTAATGGATACAGGAAAAGCACCAGTTCATGCTTGTGGGATCTGTTGTTCATCTGGACATCCCACTGATATGTGTCCCACTCTCCAAGAGGACACAAATGAGGAGGTAAGAGCAGTAGGGGGATATGCTGGACTTTCAAAAAATTACAACCCCTACTCAAACACATATAATCCAGGTTGGAGGGATCATCCTAATTTCAGCTATGCAAAGCAACCTCAAAATCAACCTCCAGCTTATGGACCTCCAGGATTCCAACAAAGGCAAGCACATTTCCCTCAGAGACAGCAGCAAGTTCAAGCTCCTAAGCAACCTGAGCCTTCACTAGAGGAGTTAGTGAAGCAAATGGCTACTAATAATTCACAGTTCCAACAAGAAACAAGGACTGCAATCAATAACTTGCAGAATCAGATAGGACAACTGTCCATAGAATTCAACAAGTTTCAAAGCCAAGCTTCAGGAAAACTACCCTCACAGCCAGAAGTAAATCCGAGGGAAAATGCTAGTGCTGTCACGTTGAGAAGCGAAAAGACGATGGATGAGCCTACATCTCCTCTACCAATCACTCAAGAGAAAGATGAACCACCCAAAGAAGTAAATGATAAGGGGCAAACTTCCAAAGCCCCTAAGGTAAATATTTCTAAACCCCTTCCTAAATATTTTACTAAAGCTCCTTTTCCTAGTAGGTTGGTTAAAACCAAGAAAGAAGAAGCAGAAAAAGAAATACTTGAGACTTTTAGGAAGGTAGAGGTTAATATCCCTTTGTTAGATGCCATTAAGCAGGTACCTAGATATGCAAAATTTCTGAAAGAATTATGCACTAACAAGAGGAAGTTAAAAGGAAATGAAAAGGTCCAAGTGGGAGAAAATGTTTCAGCTGTAATTAAAAAGAAACTCCCAACCAAATGTAAGGACCCTGGCACATTCACCATTCCATGCACTATAGGTAACACAAGGTTTGAAAGGGCAATGCTTGATTTAGGTGCATCTATAAATGTCATGCCATATTCTATTTATACATCTTTATACTTGGGTCCTTTGGAACCTACTGGTGTTATTATTCAATTGGCTGATAGATCTAATGCATACCCTAAGGGTGTGGTGGAAGATGTTTTGGTGCAGGTAAATGAATTAGTGTTTTCGGCAGATTTCTATGTTTTGGACATGGAAGAGGATGAGTCTCCCAAATATGCTCCTATCTTGTTAGGGAGACCATTTTTGAAGACTGCGCGGACAAAAATTGATGTGCACTCAGGAACTCTAACAATGGAATTTGATGGGGAATTAATTAGATTCAATATTTTTGAAGTTATGAGATACCCAAGTGATGTGCACTCTGCTTGTTTAATTGATTCTTTTGATCCTTTTGATTCTTTAATTTCTGCAGCTTTTGATACTAACCATTTTGATGCTCTTGATACAATTCTAACTCATAGCTTAGATGTACAAGAGGAAAAGAAAAAGAGTGAAGAAGAGCCATGGAGTGAAGACATTGATGAAATTGTTGCTGCCTTACAAGAGCTCTCTTCCACTCCAGAAGAGCACGAGGTAACTTTTGTTGATTTACCTGTTACTACTGATATACCTCAACCTTCTGTTGTGTAGGCACCTGAATTGGAACTTAAAACACTGCCTGATCATCTTAAATACATCTTCTTGGGGGAGAAGGACACCCTTCCAGTAATAATTGCAAAGTCACTCACCCAAGAACAAGAAGAAAAACGTGGTAGTTGTTTTGCAGGAACATAAGACGACCATTGGTTGGTCAATAGCGATATCAAGGGTATTAGTCCCTCCATTTGTATGCACGAGGATATTAATGGAGGAGGATACTAAACTGTGAGAGACCCTCGGCGGAGGTTGAATCCTCCCATGATGGAAGTTGTGAAAAAGGAGATACTTGAAGCTCCTAAGTGTGGGGGTGATCTACCCCATTTCGACAAGCAAGTGGGTAAGCCCAGTCCGGGTAGTACTAAAGAAATCGGAATTACTTGTGGTAAGAAATGCTGAAAATGAGCTTATTCCCACTAGGTTACGAGATGAGGGTGGCGTGTTTGTATTGATTACGGGAAGTTGAATGCCGCCACGAGAAAAGACCACTTTCCTTTACCTTTCATTGATCAAATGTTAGAAAGATTAGCTGGTCATTCTCATTATTATTTTCTGGATGGTTTTTCAGGTTATAATCAGATTGCCATAGCTCTAGAAGACCAAGACAAGACTACATTCACTTGTCCATTTGGTACCTTTGCATATAGGCGAATGCCTTTTGGACTCGCAATGCACCAGGAACTTTCCAAAGATGCATGATGAGTTTATTTTCTGATTACATTGAAAACATCATTGAGGTTTTTATGGATGACTTTAGTGTCTTTGGAAATGATTTTGAAAATTGCCTGGAACATTTAACATTGGTTCTTAAAAGATGCATTGACACTAACCTGGTACTGAATTGGGAAAAATGTCATTTCATGGTGAATAAAGTTATTGTGTTAGGTCATGTAATTTCTGCTAGGGGAATTGAAGTAGATAAAGCTAAGGTAGAACTCATGCATTCTTTGCCACCACCCACTAGTGTGCGGGAGATTCGTTCTTTTATTGGTCATGCAGGTTTCTACCGGAGATTCATTAAAGACTTTTCTAAAGTCTCATTGCCCTTTGAGACTTCTTCAAAAAGATGTTAATTTTAACTTTGATGAGAAATGTATGGAAGCTTTCAATAAACTCAAGAAGTTGTTAACTGTTATTGCCTATCATCGTGCCACCCAACCGGGAGTTACCTTTTGAACTAATGTGTGATGCCGTGACTTTGCGGTAGGAGTGTCTTGGGACAACGAGTTGATAGAGTTCCTTATGCCATTTACTATGCATCAAGGACTCTAAATGATGCTCAACTTAATTACTCAACCACGAGAAAAGGAACTTCTAGTTGTTGTATTTGCTTTAGAAAAATTTAGATCATATCTAATTGGTTCTAAAGTGATTGTGTTTTCAAATCATGCAGCCTTGAAGTATCTTCTAACAAAGAAAGAAGCAAAGCCTAGATTGCTCCGATGGATTTTATTGCTCCAGGAATTTGACTTGGAGATTAAAGACAAGAAAGGGAGCGAAAACTTGGTGGCCGATCACTTGAGTAGATTGGTAACTGAAGAGGAAGAAATGCCTATCATGGAGACTTTTCCGGATGAATATTTGATGGTTGTCAACACCATAATCCCTTGGTATGCTGACATTGTTAACTACCTGGTTACTAAGGACTTTCCGGAGGGTTTGAACAAGGCCCAAAGAGATAAATTAAGGAGTGACTGTAAATACTATAACTGGGATGACCCGTACTTATGGAAGCTTTGTGCAGATCAAGTCATTAGGAGGTGCATTCCTGATTTTGAGACACACTCCATCCTCTCCTTTTGCCACACCTATGCATGTGGAGGACACTTTGGCAGTAAAAGGACAGCCAATAAAGTGCTTGACAGTGGTTTCTATTGGCCTTCAATTTTCAAAGACACTTACAACTTCTGTAAATCTTGTGACCACTGTCAGAGAACAGGTAATATTGGTCCTCGTAATCAAATGCCTCAGACTCCGATCATTTTTGTGGAATTCTTTGATGTGTGGGGTATTGATTTCATGGGACCATTCCCTCCTTCATTTGGTTTCACATACATTCTTTTATCTGTTGATTATGTGTCTAAATGGGTGGAAGCAAAAGCCACCCGATCTGATGATTCTAAAACTGTTGCAGATTTTGTTAGAACACATATTTTCTCCAGGTTCGGGACCCCAAGGGCTATCATCAGTGACCAATGGACTCATTTTTGCAACAGAACCTTTGATGCTCTATTGAAAAGATATGGAGTTATGCACAGAATCTCCACTCCTTACCATCCACAGACAAATGGGCAAACTGAAGTGTCCAACCGGGAGATTAAGTCAATCCTTGAAAAGACAGTGAATCCCTCAAGAAAGGATTAGAGCACTCGACTTGAAGACGCTTTATGGGCTTATAGGACTGCCTATAAGACTCCCATTGGCATGTCACCATTTCGGTTGGTGTATGGAAAGCCTTGTCATTTGCCTGTTGAGTTGCAACATCGCTCTTACTGGGCCATTAAACAAGTAAATATGGAATTGGAAGGAGTGGAAAGCAAAGGAAGTTCCGATTACATGAGGCGGAAGAATTAAGAAATGAGGCCTTCGAGAATGCCCGATTTATAAGACTAAAGCTAAGGCATTCCATGACCAGTTGATTTCCGAAAGAAATTTCACGAGGGCAAAAAGTTCGCTTTTTCAATCAAGACTCAAATTGTTTCCAGGTAAAGCTGCGTTCTAAGTGGATTGGGCCATTTGTGGTAACTAATGTTTTTCCTTTTGGTGCGGTTGAGATCGGGAGTGAAATTTCGGTGCAAAACATTTAAGGTCAATGGTCATCGTCTCAAACCTTATTATGAACTTCCAGAGAATGCAGAAGTGGAGGTGATGAACCTTCTCCATCTGCATTATGAATAAAAAAAAGAAAAAAAAAGAAGAAAAAAAAACAGTTGTATGCCCGACAATAAGCGACAACAATTGCGAAAATCTTGCAGTATGGATTTTATTGGCCTACTTTATTCAAGGTTTGCAAAAGCTGTGAAAATTGGTCAAAAAAAAGTTCTGCTTTGAGATTATCATCTGCACCTACTCCTTGGAAAATTGAGATCTAGGAGGCGCGGTTCTTTTGTTGTCAAACACGTGCATCCTCTGGGGCCGTAGATATTGAGGATCCTAGGAATGGTAATGCGCTTAAAGTTAATGGACAAAGACTCAACCATTCCTGGAAAACCAAGTTCTTGAGTTCTTTGTGTTATTGGTTAAGTGGCAGATACGGTACTCCGTGACTCTCAAGTCGGTTTATTTTTCAGTTTCCCAAAATAACTGAACCCTTCTTCTCCTTATGGATGTAATTCTTTCAAACCTGAGCAAATATTTTCCTTCTCTTCCTCAAAATGCTCTGAGAACAATCTACAAAGTTCGATGTGAAAGATTGAGACTGTTAATACACAAAGGTATGCCAGAAGATGTCTATTTGGATAATTGAAGCAAAGGTCCGATTAGCAGGTGAGTCCTCAATTTCATTTAACTCATATATGCCCGGTCTTGGAAGAAGTACATATTCTAAAAGGAGAAGAGCAAAAAGGTTACAAGTTTGTCACAAATGTGGACGATGGAACTGTAACAAGCGATGTCGTACTTTGGGGATGGTTTCCGCAAATAGAGAAGATAAAATTTTCTTCATTAAGAATGGACTGTTGGGAATTGCGGATCAAAATATCTCGCAGCGGAATAATAGGATTCCCACACAGGATCCATGCGAAAAGTCCATAATCCGAGTTTTTAAAATTTACCTCTTGAAGCGTGAAAAACACAAGTGAGGTGAATCACCAACACCGTAATAGCGACGATGTTTCTGCGGTATCCACACGAACAGACTTGCAAAAGGAGTCACGCCTCTGTTTCGCGGTGCTAGCTGCGAATAGAAGAGAAGAACCTTTCACTGTTTCTCACTCACTTTCTTAGGTGCGGCTAGGGTTGTGATGTAACATCTATAGCAGCCCCCTTAACAGTACTATTTATAATAGTGGCTGCCTTAAGTGAGTGTGAGCAGTAGCAAGGTAAGCTGTGCAACCCTAAAACCCATCTGTCATGAGTTAGGCCCACAATTGAATCCGAGTCCAACTTGGATCCTTATTGCTCCAATTTAGTCTGTTCTAAGTGTGCGACCTTGCAGGTTCTCATGACGTTGGTAGTAATATTAAAATCTCATTTTAATATTACAAACAGTGAGCGGTATCTAGCAACACATCACTGCTACCCAAGTAATGAGAATGTCAGTGATTTGACATAACCTATCCGTGATCAATGTTTCCGTGTAGTTTAGTCCCTTTGTCAAGATATCTAGATTGAACACAAGGCATGGAATGCGTCACCCTTGTATAGTCCAATCATTCGTTTCCTGATACTCGAGTAGACTTTGTAACAATAAATGAGATCAATATCTCATATTGACTCATTTGAGCATGGCCATGCATTTCGCAGTCTCACTCAATCAGGGGGCTCGAAGATATCGCTCCTGTTATGTAGGAGTGACAAATTCCATCTAGGTCACTCACATCCCTCTGCATGATTTGCAGTATGTCCAATAACCAACTTTATAATCACCTTGTTACAGATGACGTTTGATGGCATTAAAACACACAACTCCTCATGTAGGAATCGGAGTGATTTCAGGTCAAAGAACCACATACACCATTATCACTATGAGAATCACTTATGACACTCACGTAACGATCCACGTAACGTTCTCATGGCGGGTCTGTCCAATACATCATTACTCTAATATGTATCCATGTGTAGACTTGATATCTCATATCCATGACCCGTGAGATGTGGTCATCAGTCTACGCACATAATAGTCTCAATGCATTATTGTTGTCCTAATTAACAATAATACTTGACTAGGGACATTTAAGAATAGTGTTGTAACCAAAAGGATCTCACGATCAAGTCATCCACTTGATGTCCTATGGCATCAAACTTACTATTCTAAGGACTTTATTATGTTTATCAAAAAAGAACACAATAAATGAAATGCCTCATATATAAAATAGCATAATAGAATATATGTAAATACGAGAAAATGTATTAGCCTCTAGGGCATACACCAACAATCTCCCACTTGCACTAGAGCCAATCGGGCATATATCTAATGCCTAAAGACCTAGTGTGACCCTCATGCTTCTGCACATTGCAAGTGCAACGAGCTTCGTCAAGTGGATCAAGCAATGTTATCATCTGTTGGTACTCTGCATATCTTCACATCTCCTCTATCGATGATCTCTCGAATGAGATGGAAGCGCCTAAGTATATGTTTGGATCATTTGGTGAGATCTAGGCTCCTTAGCTTGTGCAATGGCTCCATTGTTATCACAATAGAGGAGTGGTTTGGGTCCACAATGCTAGGAATAGTGCCAAGTTCGGTAATGAACTTCCCGATCCAAACGGCCTCCTTTCTTTGCATTAGAGGCGACAATATACTCAACCTATGTGGTAGAATCGGCGACTGTCTCCTGCTTTGAACTCTTCCAGCTCACAGCCCCACCATTTAGGCAAAAAACATAACCTGATTGCGATCTGGAGTCGTCCTTATCGGTTTGGAAGCTAGCATCAGTGTAACCTTTTACGACTAGCTCTTCCTCGCCTCCATATACCAAGAACGAATCCTTAGTCCTTCTCAAGTACTTAAGGATGTTCTTGATAGCAGTCCAGTGACTTTCACCGGGATCAGACTGGTACCTACTCGTCATGCTCAAAGCATACGAGATGTCTGGTCGAGTACATAACATGGCATACATGATAGATCCAATTGCAGATGCATATGGAATCTTGCTCATGCGATCCCTCTCATCCTGGGTGGAAGGGGATTGAGCCTTAGATAGCTTACACCATGTGACATAGGCAAGAGTCCTTTCTTGGATTCATGCATGTTAAAACGTCTTAACACTTTGTCTATGTATGTACTCGACTTAGGCTTAGAAAGCGAGTCTCGGTGATCTATCTCTATAGATCCCGATACCTAATACATAGGTGGCTTCGCCCAAGTCCTTCATAGAGAAGCAGTTCCCTAACCAAGTCTTTACGGACTGTAGGGTAGGGATGACATTTCCAATAAGTAGTATGTCATCTACATACAATACTAGAAAGACAACTGTGCTCCCACTAACCTTCTTGTAGACACAAAATTCTTCTTCATTCTTGATGAAACCAAACTGTTTGATTGTATCATCAAAACGAAGATTCCAGCTTCTGGAAGCTTGCTTCAATCCATAAATAGATCGTTACAACTTGCATACCTTTCTAGCATCCTGTGGAGTGGCAAAACCCTCAGGTTGTGTCATGTACACATCTTCGAGAAGATTTCCATTAAGGAAAGCAGTTTTGACATTCATTTGCCAGATTTCATAATCATGGTATGCTGCAACAGCAAGCAAGATCCGAACGGATTTAAGCATCGCAACTGGGGAAAAAGTTTTATCATAGTCTACACCATGAATTTGTTTGAAACCTTTAGCCACCAATCGCGCCTTAAAGGTATGCACATTACCATCCATGTCGGTTTTCTTCTTGAAAACCCACTTGCACCCAATGGGTTTTACCCCTTCAGGTGGGTCAACCAAGGTCCATACCTGGTTGGCATACATGGAATCCATTTCAGATCTCATGGCCTCAAGCCATTTCTCGGTCTGGGCCAATAATGGCTTCTGGTAAGTCACAGGCTCATCTTGATCCATGAGCAATACGTCACCTTGTTGGGTCATGAGAAATCCATATCTCTCTGGTTGATGACGTATCCGTTAGACCTACGCAGTCTTGTGCTACTAGAGCAGGTTGTTCTTTGTTCCACAACATTTTGTGGAGGTGCTCTATTTCCACCATTGGTTCATTCTTGCTTTGTGAAACTTGAACTTCTTCAAGTTCTACTTTTCTCCCACTTGGTTCCTTTGGAAATAAACTCCCTTTCTAGAAACACATTTGTCCGTGCGACAAACACTTTGCCCTCGGTAGGATTATAGAAAAAGTATCCCTTGGTTTCCTTTGGATACCCCACAAAAAGCATTGATCGATTTAGGTCCAAGCTTATCGAAACTTGACGTTTTACGTAAGCTTCGCAGCCCTAAATCTTCAAGAAAGACATCTTGGGCCGTCTCCCGGTCCATATCTCATATGGTGTCTTTTGAACCGTCTTAGATGGAACACGGTTAAGTGTGAAAGCTGCTGCAACATGAGCATGTCCCCGGAAGGAGCCTGGAAGGTTTGCATGACTCATCATGGATCGGACCATGTCCAACAAGGTCCGGTTCCTCCTTTCAGAGACACCATTCCATTGTGGTGTTCCTGGTGGAGTGAGTTGAGATATTATCCCACACTCTTTCAGATGATCATCAAACTATTGGCTTAAGTATTCACCTCCTCGATCTGATCAAAGGATTTTAATTCTTTTGCCAAGTTGGTTTTGTACTTCATTCTTGAACTCTTTGAACTTTTCAAAGGATTCTGATTTGTGCTTCATAAGATATACAAATCCATATCTACGAAATCATCGTAAATGAAATAATGAAGTATTGAAAACCGCCTCTAGCGACTGTGTTTAGTGGCCCACATACATCACTATGTATAAGGCCTAAAAGATCACTAGCCCTTTCACCTTGTCCAGTAAATGGGGCCTTTGTCATCTTCCCCAATAAACAAGATTCACATATCTCATATGGTTCAAAATCAAATGAGTCCAAGAATCCATCTTTATGGAGTTTGGAGATGCGTTTCTCATTTATGTGGCCCAAACGACAATGCCAGAGAAAAGTTGGGTTCAGATCGTTTGATTTAAACCTCTTTGTATTTATGTTATAAATGGGCGTTTCGAGATCAAGTACATAAAGTCCATTACTCAATTGTGCATTACCATAAAAAATATCATTCATATAAATAGAACAACACTTGTCCTTTATTATAAAAGAAAAACCTTTCTTGTCCAAACAAGAAACAGAAATGATATTCCTACTAATAGCAGGCACAAAATAGTAGTTCTCTAACTCTATTACAAGCCCAGTGGGCAGAGATAATAAATAAGTCCCTACAGCTAATGCAGCAACTTTTGCTCCATTTCCAACTCGTAGTCGACTTCGCCCTTCGTCAATGGTCTCCTGCTCTTTAGATCCACGCACATTTACACAAATGTGAGATCCACATCCAAAGTATCTAATACCCATGATGCGTAAGTAGATAAATTGACTTCAATAACAAAAATACCGAAGTGGAAGTCTCACTTCCCTTCTTCTTTGAGCTCCTCTAGGAACTTGGCACAGTTCCTCTTCCAATGTCCGGTCGACCGCAATGGAAGCATGTACCTTCCTTAGCCACTCCACCCTTGGTTTCAAGCTAGAAGTGCTAGGCTTGGACTTGTCCTTGCCCTTGCCCTTCTAGTTGTCCTTGGGCTTTTTTACTGCTTGTTTCTTGCCCTTATTCTTTTGGACCATCATTATGGCCTTCCCTTTACCTTTGTTGATGTTACGCTCGGCATTCTCAACATGCCTAGCAGCTCTACGGTAGTGATTTGTCAATCTCATTCATGTTGTAGTTCATGACAAATTGAGTGAAATTTTCCTAAGCAACGATTGCGGGACTAAGTCGAGTGGCCAACTCTTGGCCCAAAGGAAAACCCGGTCTCTCTAGGTTTTCAATGTACCCAATCATCTTGAGTACATGAGCACCAACGGGGCTTCCTTCTGACTTGCACCTTTGAAACAGTGCTTTAGAGACTTTGAATCTCTTATACCTGGCCTGCTCTTGATAGAGCTTCTTAAGGTGTACGATCATATCGTATGCATCCATGTTCTCATGTTGCTTTTGGAGCTCAGAGTTCATGGTGGCCAGCATTAGACATCCAATGTCCAAGGCATCATCTTGATGCTTCTTATAAGCATCTCTTTCGGTTCTAGGGGCATTAGCAAGCAGTGGCTTAGGAATGGAATTTGTTCCAAAACATACTGACTTTTTCTCTTGCTTGAGGACAATCCTCAAATTCCTGTACCAGTCTAGAAAATTTGTTCCAGACAACTTGTCCTTCTCAAGGACGGATCGCAATGATAAAGTACCCGATGTGTTTGTTGCCATGGTTATCTATTAACAGAAATATGCAAAAATATAAGTATCATGCCATAAACATATTTAATGAGGTCTTTTAATTAAATATGCCTCCCACTATTTTATTCAAATCAATGACCCTCAGCATTGACTCGAAAAATCCCATCGAAAGATTTCCTAGTGGGCCAAGATCCATATTTTACCTAGCTTTGAGTCAGCTTTGGCTGATCGCCCAAAATTCGGTTATTTAGGTAGGAAACTCTTTCCAATTACATCACATGCAACTCTTGGATAGTTGGGTGAATAACACTTATTCTAATCCATCTAATGGACTAAAGCCCAACTTCATGCCTCTAAGCCTTCAATCCTATTGAAATGGCCTAGTTAAGTCAGACCCAATGGTTGGCATTTGGATATTACTCTTATCCCATCGCATCTTACTAATATAGAAAAAGGCACCCTGCTTTGGCAGACCTACACTTAATCGATATTAGTCTTGATGAGTGCCACGCATTGGAAGGCATCACATAATGACTTAATATTTTTCTTTGAGGGAATTTTATTATTAGATCTCACCATTTATTAAACTTGTTTAACATACCATAAACATCATCCATGCATCTCATACATATAAAGCATATAATAAATGTGACATGGTTATGGCCTCTAAGAGATTAGCATTAAAAAATGCCAGCTTCACCAAGCGTCTCCCACTAACGTCCTCACTTCATGCCATCTCCTTGTCTCCACATGATGATTACATTATAGAAACCTCTTTTACATTCGAGGGGAGTTAGATGAGAAGAGAATGTACAATCAGAATGTAGAGAGAAAGGCACGACACGCAGGTCGTATTTAAAATAACCAAAATAGCATAAAATAAAGACTAAGGCCATAACCATGCACCATGCATCTCTAAGAATACATAAACACAAAAGAAATAACACATTATTATTTTGTGAATTATAAAAACAAAGATTTGAATATCACGCAAACATATGAACGCTTCATGACGGCCAGGGCAACAACATTTGAACCCTAAGGCCCGCAAACACATGAACGCTTCATGTGCCGCAGGGGTAACTCACAGCCGCCATCACCTATCCAGAAACAGGGTTTCCAGAATTCGTGAAGACATGAACACTTCATGTCACGAGGAAGCTTCATAGCCGTCGCAAAACGGAAACAAGGTTTCCAAAACCTTTGTGTCGCGCTGCTGTGTATATCGCATTCATACAGAAAAATGCAGAAACAGAAAGCATTCAAACTCGTTTCGCAGAATCATACATATCACATATATAGATATCAGAAAAACGCAAAAATAGAAAGCATTCAAAATCATTTTTCGCGAGAATCATACATATCACATATATAGATATCGAGAAAAACGCAAAACGAGAAAGCATTCAAAACCGTTTTCGCGTTAATTATATGAACATCTTCATGGTTTCAAAAACATCAACATGTTTCGTAAACAACAAAGAAAAAACGAACACGGTTTCATACATCATTATTTCGATTTCGGAAATAACATATAAAGATCATATCTTTTATGAAAGGAAAGCAACGAATCATGTTATCGCATATAACAAGAAAAGCGAGAAAAATCGAATCATAGTTTCGCAAGTGGCTCGATACCCTTTGTTGGGAATTGCGGATCAAAATATCTCGCGGCGGAATAATAAGATTCCCACACGGGATCCATGCGAAAAGTCCATAATCCGAGTTTTTAAAATTTACCTCTTGAAGCGTGAAAAACACAAGCGAGGTGAATCACCAACACCGTAATAGCGACGATGTTTCTGCGGTATCCACACGAACGGACTTGCAAAAGGAGTCACGCCTCTGTTTCGCGGTGCTAGTGCGAATAGAAGAGAAGAACCTTTCCTTTTCTCACTCACTTTCTTAGGTGCGGCTAGGGTTGTGATGTAACATCTATAGCAGCCCCCTTAACAAGTACTATTTATAATAGTGGCTGCCTTAAGTGAGTGTGAGCAAGTAGCAAGAGTAAGCTGTGCAACCCTAAAACCCATCTGTCATGAGTTAGGCCCACAATTGAATCCGAGTCCAACTTGGATCCTTATTGCTCCAATTTAGTCTGTTCTAAGTGTGCGACCTGCAGGTTCTCATGACGTTGGTAGTAATATTAAAATCTCATTTTAATATTACAAACGATGAGCGGTATCTAGCAACACATCACTTTGCTACCCAAGTAATGAGAATGTCAGTGATTTGACATAACCTATCCGTGATCAATGTTTCCGTGTAGTTTAGTCCCTTTGTCAAGATATCTAGATTGAACACAAGGCATGGAATGCGTCACCCTTGTATAGTCCAATCATTCGTTTCACGATACTCGAGTAGACTTTGTAACAATAAATGAGATCAATATCTCATATTGACTCATTTGAGCATGGCCATGCATTTCGTGATCTCACTCAATCGGGGGCCCGAAGATATCGCTCTGTTATGTAGGAGTGACAAATTCCATCTAGGTCACTCACATCCCTCTGCATGATTTGCGGTATGTCCAATAACCAACTTTATAATCATTTTGTTACAGATGATATTTGATGGCATTAAAACATACAACTTCTCATGTAGGAATCGTAGTGATTTCTGGTCAAAGAACCACATACACCATTATCACTATGAGAATCGCTTATGACACTCACGTAACGATCCACGTAACGTTCTCATGGCGGGTCTGTCCAATACATCATTACTCTAATATGTATCCATGTGTAGACTTGATATCTCATATCCATGACCCGTGAGATGTGGTCATCAGTCTACGCACATACTAGTCTCAATGCATTATTGTTGTCCTAATTAACAATAATACTTGACTAGGGACATTTAAGAATAGTGTTGTAACCAAAAGGATCTCACGATCAAGTCATCCACTTGATGTCCTATGGCATCAAACTTACTATTCTAAGGACTTTATTATGTTTATCAAAAAGAACACAATAAATGAAATGCCTCATATATAAAATAGCATAATAGAATATATGTAAATACAGAAAATGTATTAGCCTCTAGGGCATACACCAACATGGACTGGGTAAGGAGTCATTAGATGATATCTTATTGACTCTTGAGACGCATTCTTGTGGATTGGTGCATCGTGAAATTCTTAAATTGTGGAATCTCTTCAAGGATGAAGAAAAACGCTACAGTCTTGGGAATCTGACTCTAAAAGACCCTGTTTGCCAATTTATAAGAAAATTGGATGGGAAGCTTATCCTCGACTCATAGAAGACGTTTAAGCCGTTCTTGGACGTTAAACCAGAGAGCGGATGTGAGACATATCCACAAACAATCATGACGTACGTATCATCATCATCTTCTTCTTCTTCTTCATGTCATCTTTCAAAAAAAAAAAAAAAAACAAAAAAAAAACAAAAAAAAAAAAAAAAAAAGAAAGAAAAGATTCGTGTTTCTTAATTTCAACCTTTTTCGACAAATGACCAACCTACCCTTATAGGTACAATTATTTCCCTTCCTATTCTTTTTCTTATTTAAACACTCCATTTTCTCCACTAACCTTCAACTCAGAAACACTCAAAGCGAGGAAGAGTATAGAATGGGGCCTTCTATTCGTAACCTCAAAAATGTCTGTGTTTTTTGTGGGTCGAGTTATGGGAAGGGATTAGAATTTGTAAACGCAGTTAGCACTCTTGGTCGATCACTTGCTGCGAGGAATATTCATCTTGTATATGGGGAGGTTGTCGTGGGTTAATGGGGTGTATGTATCACTTTCTGCTTTTATAGGAGGCGATCGGGTTTTAGGTGTTATTCCTAAACCTTTAGTGAAAATAACATCTTTGGAAAGACAGTTGAAGAAGAAATTCGGGTAACATCCATGCATGGACGAATGAAAACAATGGTTGACAATTCGATGCATTTCTTGTCTTACCGGTGGTTTTGGTACTTTGGAAGAAATTTTTCAAATTGTCTCTTGGGCCCCGAACATCCACCATAAACCCATTGGTTTGTTGAATGTTAATAATTTCTTTGATCTTTTGTTATTTTTTCTTGACAATCTTTGTGGACAGAAATTTATCACTCCTTCTAAGCAAGACAACTTCTTATCTCGCCTCCACTATTGATGAGCTCATTGATAAATTAGAAGCTTTTGAGTATGTACCTGATAAGGTATTAGCTCAGATAGATTGGTCAACAGGAAGCAGCGAAGGAAGTGACAAGAAAAGAAAGCCAGATCTGACACTTTCTCTTTAGTCGGTTTGATTTTATTGTACTTTGTTTTTGTTTAAATTTGTGTCAGCTTTCTCCAACAGGTAATATCTTCTATCCTTTACTCATCTATATTTTAACATTGAGGACAATGTTGTGATCTAGTTGGGGGGAAGGATAGTTGACCTAAAACAAAAAAAAAATTATTGTTTTGTTTGGAAAGTATGATATGATTGTCATGGACTTATTAAACCAATTAGTGATGGCAGAGTAAGGAGTAATTTTACTCTTGAGACGCATCTTAATTGGTGGCAGAGTAAGGAGTTTGTTTTTAGGTAGTAATTAATTAGTATTAAATTGTGGAAGTACTAAAGTTTTATTATTTGATTTCTTTTCAGGGTCTGATGCGGTACTGATAGTGTGTTTCTTTTCCTGCTTAGCGTTGATTCACTTCTTATCAGGTTGTGTTGCTCTTTTCTATATCTCTCTTTCACATTGAGGGCAATGTTATATTAAGTGTGGGGGAGAGATTTTAGCATTTTAAAAAAAATGTCTTAATTTCAAAAAAAAAAGTTTTAAAAGAAAAAGAATCATTGTATGATTGAATAACTTTTCTCCCTTCTTGAACTGATGTGCTTGGTGATGGATGATTGAATTGATGAATTGAGTTTGATGGATGCATACCTTGTGAGATTTTGAGCCTAATGGATGGATTCAACATTTATGCCATTCTCTTCTTTCTTGTGTGACTTTCACTCATGTTAATGACCACTCTAGAACTTGCTTTGATTCTTTTTAAGGCTACATTTCACTTGCATGCATGAACATGATTGAGGCCCTCTTTCTTAATTAGCTAGTTTAACCAAATAGCCAACCTTGTTTTCAATATGATATCAAGCACTCTTTTGACTTCTTGAAAATTCTCTGATTCCTGCCAACCTTGTATATTTTCCTTTACTTAACCCCTTTGAACTTATTTGACCATTCCTTGTTTCTAGCTCATTATTGCATTAAATAAAAAATCGTGTTCTTACTTTACCTTAGGGAATAAAAGAACATTAGCTTGGTTAATGGATGAGTTTTTGAACAAGTGTGGGGGTGTGTGTACAAAATGATTGTTGAAAAAGGAAAGAGTGCCCAAAAAAAAAAATAGCTAAGAAAAGGATTGAGAAATGAATATGTAAAGGGTTATACATTAGAGTTGGGATGAACTTTTATGCTTGTTATTTGAACTCAGCTCTCATTTGCTTTTATTCTCTTTGGTATTTATCCTCTCATATCCATTTTACCCTCTTCTGTTACCTTGACCTCACTACAACCTTGAATAAAGTCCTCATGATTTGTGTATGCATGTGTTTTGAGTAGTGGAGAAGTAGAAGATAAGCAAGCTTATGGTAGTGCAATTTTCATGGTTGAATTGAGTGAAATACCTACCTTTTAAACACTTGAGAGATTGAGAGGGAATCTTGTGAAGATCTATCATTCTCGATTCATGTTGAAGATACCTTGCTTGTTGGTTTGAGATGTGGAGAATTGTTAACTCATGAATGTTTTGATCCCTTGAACCTTTGGTTGTTCTTCTTGATTGTAAAATTTTGGGCTCTTGAATGTCGTTGGAATTTAAAATTTTGTTAATCTCTTATGTCCTTGTTTTGGTCTTGAGTTTTGCCCAGGAGTGCAAAAAGCTAAGTGTGGGGGAATTTGATAATCACATATTTTATTTATTAAGAAACCCTTATGTTTAGTCATTTACACTCTCCATATTCTTAATTGATTGAGTTTGGTATGATTTTGTGAGTTTGAGCTCAAATTGGTCCTAATTGAATATTTTCAGCATTATTGAGATTTTACACTGTTTTTGTATTTTGGCCATAACTTGAGTTCCTGATATCTGATAATCATGAATTTTATCTTGTAGGAAAGCTAAGAGGAAGCTCTACAACTTTAATGAAGAGCTCAAAGTCCTAAACAGATGTCTAAGGGACCTAAGTTTACATGGAAGTCAGAATACGGGTTCTGTCACTAGAATCCGAATGGTGTGCACTCATAAAATCATATCTCAAGCTGTAATAATGGAGATGGGCTGAAATTTGGATAGTTGATAGTCAAGACCCAAATAAACAACTTTCATGAAGAACACCTTTTGAAAGAATGAAGTTTAATGGGTCAGTTTGGGCTTGCAAGTCGGAACAGATGTGCTGAAGTTGGGTTTGAACAACTTGTGGTATTTGGGTCATATCTTGGGCTGTTGGAAGCCAAATTGGACGATCCAGATATACATGTTATAGCCAAGACAAAGATCTACAACTTTCATGAAGAGTACTTTTCATGGATCTAAAGTATAGTCAGTCGTTTTTGGCTTCCAAGTCAGACCAAGAAATTTTCGCACTCAACCACTCCACTCCACTCAACCAAATCACTCCACTCATCCACTCAACTACTCATCCACTAAATCAAACCACTCACCCACTCAACCAACCCACTCACTCCAATCATCCACTCAACTACTCATCCACTAAATCAATCCACTTAACCACTCAACCACTCCACTCATCCACTCAACTAATCCACTCAACCAATCCACTCAACCAATCCACTCAACCACTCCACTCGACTAACCCACTTATCCATCCACTCCCCTTTGTCATTTTGTTACCCTAGACTTCTATAAAAGGCACCATTGGTTATCATGAAAGAAGTTGGACTCTCCTTCATTTCTCTCATAGTTTCTTCTTGTTTCTTCATAGTTTTTCTTGTGATTTCCTTCTAGTTATGTGTAACTAAACCTCCCTTGGTTAAGGGAGTGATGAAACCACTAGTATTAATGTTGTGAACCTTGCATATTTGATTATTTCAACACAGTTATGTTTTTATTCATATATTTCTGAATCTATTGTTGGTATGAAGGTTTTTATACTTGTTTCCACTTTCAAAGTGGTAGATCTGGGTTTATTATGCACGGTTGTGGTAGTAGATCTAGTGGGATGTATGATGTTCATGTAGGTATAATTATCTTTGTGTTATTTGCCAGTTATAAAAGTGGTAGATCTGGGTTTATTATGCACGGTTGTGGTAGTAGATCTAGAGAAATATATGTTCTAAGTAATTTAATCCCGGTGTGTGATTAGATCTTAGTGTAATTGATTTTCTAAATCTTAATGCAATTGTTGGATAGTTGTAAGAGCGGTTGCTTTATGACTAATCAGTGATTAGGAGTTGATTTGAGTGGTTGCTAAATTGGCCAACACGTAAGGAAAACAGAGATTTACTCTCACATTTGCATAAAAACATAATTGAGCATGTTAGAATAAAATGATATGTGAATTTACATTATCATATAAATCTAGTGGTGGATTCAATCTCTTAACCAATTTTCTTATATTGTTGATTTCAGTTTGTTTATTGTTATTGTCTTTGAAGCTGTTCATTGTTCATCAAAACTCCAAAACCCCCTATTTACTATTTATTATTAATCAGAGTTTACATTGGGAATTATTTAATAGTGTTAATTGAATTGGTTCTCTGTGGATCGACCCTTACTAACTACAACTAGTTGTAAGGTTTTTATTTTCTGGTGGGCCTGACAACTGATTTTTATCTAAATTTTAATCACTACATCCGCACGCACCAGTTATGATCTAGTTACTAACTGAATATCCTAATACCATCTAGAAGCCATGACTAAGCATGACATATGCAATGACCTATTTAATTAGTTAGCTATGTAATTAGATAGTTAATTAAGTGTAACTATAAAACCTAATCTAGTTAGTAATTATTTGATTAAAGAGTAACTAGATTAAAATAGAAAACAAACTTAGTTACCTTTTGGAGATGGGCACATGACCAAGGAGGGTTCTCAAGACTTCTTGAATGATCTTTTGTGACCATTAGATGACCAAGTAGTGACATAGGCCATGTGCTTTCCAAATGTGAACACTATAGGATATTTTTACTATCAAGTTTATCTCCTAATTTCCCTACACACTACCACACGGCTGCACCATTTCATTTCACTCTCCATATTCACTCACCTAAAAAGCCAAACATTCCTTTTCTCTCAAAAATCCCAAGAACACCAAGAACACTTTTTCTTTCTTTTTCTCTTGGAGTTTTGGCCAGCCCTCTTAAACCCTAGCTCCCATCTTCTATAATTTTACTTCTATACATTTCCTAAACCTAAACCCTATTCTAAACACTTTTCATTTAGAAAGTTTTGTCAAAATCCCACTCCTAGTGCTTCAAAATCCAAGCTTTGGTTTACTTTCCTAAAGGTAAACTTTTGATTCTTTAATTTTAAATTGAGTTTTTGATTTTCTAAACCATGATTGTTCCATGGTTCTTTGTTATTAAGCCTTGAGTATGATTTTGGTAATTGTTTAAGAATTTTAGGGATTTTATTTGGGTTCACACGAAAACAAGGAGAAGGAGGGAGTTTGAAGATCTTGTCTTCAAGAGGTAAGAGGGAGATTTAACCTCACCAACCAAGTGTTGGTGGTGAGGAGATGGTTGTGTATGGTGAAAAACCCATAAGGGTTTATTCACTTGTTGTTTAATGCTTCTTTGATTGTGATTGTGTTGTTTATGATTTAGTGTTTGTGATTGCATGTGTGATAGTATGGTTATAGTTTTGATAAAATGCTTGTATGTATGATTTTGGAAGCATGCAAATATATGTGTAAATTAGGATGTGAACAACATGATGGAAAGATTACATGAGAGCTCCAAAGAGCTTAGAGGCACACGACCTCACTAGATTCAAGAGGACCAAGAGTCCTAAAATGATGATTTTAAATTAAAGATTAAATGTTCCTTGACACTAAAATGAAATAAGGTGTTTTACAGAAAAATGAATTACAATGAGTTTTAAAGCAAGAATGAAAATTTGGCCAACATGCCATTTTTCATAATGTAGAACCAAATTATTTTATCAAGTGTAGATTTAAAGGGTTAATTAAAAAGGAAAAGCATTTTGAAAGAGTTTGGATCTAGTGGCTAGCAAAATACTTTTTGGAAAACAAAATGATGTAATTAAATACTTAGGTTATGAAAATAGATGTCAATACTTGAAGTTTTCTAATGTATAGCTCACCCTATGGGTTTTGAAGCGTATTGGAAAAATTTGAGCTGTAATATTTTAAGCAAAAGAAAGAATTACCATTTTCTGGGAAATAATAGAAATACTAATTTTTAGAGGGGTTATATTGCAATTTTTACTTTTAGAGGGGTTAAATTACAATTATTATTTTAAGAAAGACTATATTGTAATTATTATTTAAAGAGGGGTTATATTGTAAATATTTTATAAATGAGGGGCTATATTACAAATATTTTCTAAGAGAGGGACTATAACATAAATATTATGTTATAGAGGGACTAATATGTAAATATAAAAAATAAAGCCAATTTTTGGTATTAAATGAGAAAAATCATATTTTGAGTTAAAATATGTTAGAAATATTTTACGCGATTGAGAAAACGTTAAAAAATCAATACGCGATTTGAAAATGCAACAAAAATGTTGCGCGATTAAGAAAACGTGAAAATATGATTGCTAGATGAAAATACAGTAAAAATACTGTCGAATCAATGTGTGAAATCTGATTATGAGATAATGAAATTGAACTGAGAATGGTGCATTTGTACATGCATTGGAAAGGTCTGATGGACTGTATGAGGCTAATTGCCTAGGAGAGAATACACCTCTTAAGTGGGTGCGATATGCGTAGTGTAAGTCACTTGTTGACCTTGGGGGCATCAGGGTGCGGGTTGCCTACAGGGGGCAGTTGGTAGCTCTTCTGGACCGTGGGTTTGACCGATGCAACACACCGATGATCCTGACCCGAGACACTATTCTTAATCAAGATCTGATAAAGACTGTAGTGTATACGCTAGATGTGCGAATACATATGAAAAATGTAGCACATGGTCTGAGGCATGTTGGTACAGACAGTTCTTTTCGATCACTCTCTCCGACCTGAGTTTTAGCTCCATGGAGTAGGAAATTAAGTCTATGTGCATATGCATAATTATTGAATACTGATACTGATGAGATATTTAAATTCTTGAATATTTGGAAATATTGAGAGCATGATAGTAATTATTGTTTATTACATTTGATGCAATGATAAATAATGATTGATGGCATGATTGTAATTATGGTATGATATATCTTTATGATATATTGTATGTGTTTATCTCCATGCTACCATACTAGTATTGGCGTAGGTGATCTCACTTCTTTGTATGTCTATTTTTGTACTGTATTTATATTTGTAAAGACGTTGAGCAAGGACTTGCACAAGAAGTAAAAGAGGAGAAGGTTCTTGTAGAGGAAGTAGAGTTCTGAGAAGATGGAGATGCCCAGTTTTCTAGGGTATATGAGGTTGACGTTTCGTGGTGGATCGGAAGCGTGTCACGTTGATTTAGATAGGGAGTATATTTACTATATAGGAGATACGAACATTTCTCTGAGTAGGCTTTATCATGGAAACCCTTACTTTAGTGCAAATATTAATGTACACCTGGAGTTTCCACTATCCATTAGGCAGTGCTAGGGAACTTACTACCGTACTCCTAGTGAGATCAGTATAGTGTCGTCTGCGCAGACACCTGTCCATAGGACTTTGCGTCAGTTCGGATTCCTACCTGCTGAGGAATATGAGGAGGACCCGTCTGAGGGTTCTGCTGTTTAGTAGTACTTGGACAGTATGTTAGTTTCAATTAATGCTTAAATATTTTGAGAGTCTAGTTTGTAAATATTAAAATATGATAATATTAAGACTTGTGTATATATGATGTAAATTATTTGTGATGATGTTGTAATGTTTTTATTTTCTGCTAAGTTTATCTTATTGTTATTAAGAAATTTTATAACTCGTATTTACATTACAAAGCACGATTTATAATAAAGAGGTAATTTGATAAATAAGTAACATAAATGTAATACCCTAAGGTGAGTGCTACAATGGTGTGTTTTGGCCAGAACTTGAGAAGTTGGGGGCAAGCAGCAGTATCATGATGGCAGAATGTTGGTGCATATGGAGTGCCTTATATGTATAACATGGGAGAAGAGATACTCTAGATATTATTGGTGTATGATTATGATTTACCGTGAATCTTGACTTGTGAGAGTTAAGAGGCTTCTGATACTATATAGTTACGTAGAACTTGAAGAATTGAATTATATTTTTTATATCATTCTGAATGGTACAAATACAAAATATATATGCATACAGTTTATAACCAAATACAAGAAGTTTCAATTTAAAGTGAAGCTATCTAAACTAACTCCGAAGATTTGGTGATGAGAGTTACTGTAGATGACTAGTGCATCTCCCTTACATTTTACTATTGTTGTATGATAATATATTTTTTAATTTTTACAATAACACTATAAAGGTTTAAACTTCAATTCTTATAAATTATCGAATTCCTTACAACTAATCCACAACATATATTATATCAGTGATTTGATTTATTATTATATTTATTTAAATACTTATTTTAAAAATATTTATTTGAATATTATATTTAAATATTAAAATAACATTTTAAAATATTTATTAATATATATTATATTTATATTTAAAAATAAGTAATATATTATAAAAAATAAATTTTATTTTAAAAATAATATAATCATTTAAAAATATTATATTTATTTAAATACATATAAAAAATATTTATTTAAATATTATATATTAATTATGATTAGCATTAAACATTTAAATGTAATTATTAATATTAGAAATAATGATAATTTATATAACTGACAAGATAGTGCTTACTAAAATAAATCTAAGAACAAAGGCTTCAAGAGAGTACGTTGACTGAGCACCTTGGTACTTATTTATTTTTTGTATTACGATTAGGTAACATCTTATACAACTTACGTATATCTCGACTACTCTTCATTTGTGATTTGTTCAAAGATAAGCCATTCATACTAAGGCTAAGAAATTTATAGAGATATATTTCTTATAGTTGACATGATCAGCGGGGGCGGAGCATAGTGTTAATCTTTTAAAGTTTAGAAAGACATTGTTGTAGGGTATAAGCTAGATTGCAATAGTTTTTATAACTGGTAATGGTATTCCTTGTACTTATTACATACTCATCTAATTTCATAATCTTTCTTACCTGGTCATGTAAAAAAGAGAAGGCATTAGTTATTTGTAGAGGATGATAGAATTGCGGGAAGATTTAAGGGATAGAGAGTGCCTCCGCTATATAACAAAATAGTGCAACCGTGCAACATAGTGATAAAAAATTATATTACATTGACAATATTTTGACTCATAATTCTGTTTACCTTCAACTATCGCTTTTAATATTTTAAGATATCATTGTTAGCGTGATTGAGATTGTGATTGATTTTATGGTTGATTGATTAGCGTGATTGATTTTAGGTTGATTGATTAGCATGATTGAGATTGTAATTGATTTTGTACATAATTATATTTTATTATTATTTTTCTATATAACAATTCTCTTGTATAAATAGATGCTAATCATCATGTATACAATTCATTCAAAAATATACAAATATTCATCAGTCTTCTTCTCTGTTTTTGTTTCTAACTTGGTATTAGAGCACATAGGCTTTCAGTCTAATTCTTTCACTCACCGTCACCCTATCGTTCTCCGATATGCCTCAATGTTTTCCACCGCCGTCAAAATCTCTTACTGTTGCCGTTTCTGGTTCATCACTCCCTAGACCTCCATTTTCGACACCGCCGACATCACCATCCGTCGATCTATCGGCTGTCAAAATTTCACTATCTTTTGTCATGTCACATGTCATCATGCGCTGCCTCCCTCTCTGTGGGTGTAGTTCACGAGCCGAATACCAGTCACGTGTTTGACCCGCGACTAATCTCTGATTTGGACCCGTTGATGTGGACGTGCCACCTCATTACTTATGTGTCCACCTATGCTAACGTGATGCTGATGTGGCATTGACGTGTCTTGCTAACATGGTACCATACCTCCTTCCCAAGGTTTTTTTGGTGAGATTTTTTTATTTTTGAGGTCCTTTTCTATCAATTCAATCTTGAAAGTGCTTTTTTTTTTTGCTATTGTTCTTTTTTACTACTACGGAAAAGTTTGATGTTGCTCAGCCCATTCCAGTTTTACTCAATGGTTCAAATTATACCCACCGAGTTGAAGCCATGTGTGGCTTTCTGAAAGGCAAAGACTTCGGTGATATGTCACATGTGATATGACTTGCCTTGTCAAAGTTGAAGATGACATTGATGAGAAATTTACTGACAAATTAGAAGATTGGGATAGCAAAAATCATTAGATTATCACTTGGTTTCGAAATACCTCTACTTCTAGTATTCATCTGCAGTTTGGATGCTTTGACACTACTAAAGAGGTATAGGATCATCTAAAGAATTGATATACAATTTCTGATTTGTCTCATTAGTATCAGCTGCTGAAGGAAATCAACAGTCTGAAACAAGAGCCCAGACAAGCTGTGTATGACTTTCTGGCTTAGATGGAAGCTACCTAGGATTAGCTAATTTTGTGTGAGCCAACCTTGAAGCACAAAAGTGATGCTAAGTTGTATGAGTAGTACCATGATCCACTAGGCCCATCCAGTTTTTGATGACTTTTACTGATGATTATGAGCCTATTCGAGCATCTATACTACATCATGATCCCCTGCCCATACTTGAGGATGTCCTTCCTTGTCTGAAGTCAGAAGAAATTAGATTGAGTCTTTTTCGACCTAATGCAGATTTAACCTTTGCAGTTACTTATCAAGAGGGCAAATTCTGTCGTCACTACTATAAACTTGGCTATATTTTTCCTGAATGTCCCACCATTGAATGTCAAACTTGTTAAAGAAAGGGTCATATTGCTCCCAACTGCCTCTCTCTGATATATAGATACTACAAACTTCTAAGACATTTGATTGAGCAGTGCCCCACTCGACCACCAAGACCTGATCAGAATAAGTTTCAAACTCGTCCCAATTCCTCCTCCAAGCCTATGATTGCAGCTTCATTTACCGATGATGCATCTTCCTCTGCTTCCTAGATCTCTCTTTCCACTACTGATCTTGAGTTTCTTCTTAAGCAAATCCTTTCTCAATCTGGTAACACTCCTATTGCCTTAGCAACTACACTAGGTAATAATCGTTAGTGTTTTGATTCTACAAGTTGTAATATATGACTTTCTCATTCCACTCATTTTCTTCCCTTTCCTCCAGAGATGCTATTCATTCTATTTATATTGCTAATGGGTCTCTTATGGAAGTAAGTCATAAGGGTCCCATTTCCCTACCTACCCTTATCTTATCAGACAGTTATCTTATTCCTAAATTAAGCTTTAATATCAGTTTTGTTGGCCAATTATTTGACCTTGGTTATATTCCTACCTTTTTTTGTCTACTGGTTGTTCTATGTAAGATCCATGGATGAGGCAAATAATTAGGAATGGTCATAAAGTTGGACAATTGTTTGAGCTCACTACCCTCCATGTTTCTCTATCTCTTGTGTCAACTCTCTGTGTTGCTTCTACTTTCTCTCTTCTTTAACTGTGGCATCAACGTCTTAGTCACAGTTCTTTTAGTAAACTATGTCCTCTCATTTCTCAAGGTATTTTATGGTCTGTTAAAGAAGAGTCTTTGCATTGTACTTCTTCTCAAATAGCTATACAACTTGCCTTATCTTTTAATAGAAGTACTTCTATTTTTGTTTCTTCTTTTGATCTTGTGCACTTTGATGTTTGGGGTCCAACTCCTACACCTATTATGGGAGGTTGTCAATATTTTGTGATTTTTATTGATGACTATTCACGTTTCACTTGGATATATTTAATGTAAAATCGTTCTAAACTTCCCTAAATCTACATTACCTTTATCACTATGATTAAAACTCAATTTTCAAATACAATTAAGGTTTTATGTTGTGATAGTGCCACTGAATATCGCGATTCAAAACTACTCACTTTTCTTATTGAGCAAGGTACCCTTTCTGAGTTTTCATGTCCTAGTACGTCTCAATAAAATGGTTGTGTTGAAAAGAAATATCAGCACATTCTTGACTCCATTTGAGCTATGCTCATTTCCTTGTCTTATCCCGAATATGTGTGGGATGAAGCTACTCCTACTGCTAGCTATGTTATCAATTGTCTTTCTTCCTCTATTTTTGGTAATGTATCTCCTTATAAACGTCTTCACCACATACCTCTAAACTATAATTTTCTCAAAATTTTTAGTTGTACTTGTTTTGTTCTTCTTCAATGTTATGAGCACACTAAGCTTGAATCTCATGCCCATCTTTGTTGCTTCCTTGGCTATGGTACAAGGGCTATCACTGTTGGGATCCAGTTTCTCAACACATTCATATTTCTCATCATGTTATCTTTATTGGGAATCTCAGATACATCACGCAACAAAAAAACAAAATTCCCACTAAGGATCCAAGCGAAAAGAACCATAATCCGTGTTTTAAAATTACCTCCTGAAGTGAGATAAAAACACAAATGACGTGAATCACCAACACTGTAACAGCGATGATGTCTCTGTGGTATCCACATGAACAAACTCATGAACGTCCAATGTCCTCAAAAGGAGCCTCACGTCTCTGACACAGTGCTAGCTATGAAGAGATGAGAAACCTGTCACTCTCTCACTCACTATTTTTGATCTTGTGCACTCTAATGTTTGGGGTCCAACTCCTACACCTATTATGGGAGGTTGTCGATATTTTATGATTTGCATTAATGACTATTCACATTTTACTTGGAAATATTTAATGTAAAACCGTTCTAAACTTCCCCAAATCTACATTACCTTTGTCACTATGATTAAAACTCAGTTTTCAAAGACAATTAAGGTTTTATGTCGTGATAGTGCCGCTGAATATTACGATTCAAAACTACTCACTTTTCTTGTTGAACAGGGTCCCCTTTTTGAGTTTTCATGTCCTAGTACGTCTCAGTAAAATGGTCGTGTTGAAAGGAAACATCGGCACATTCTTGACTCCGTTTGAGCTATGCTCATTTCCTCGTCTTATCCCGAACATATGTGGGATGAAGCTACTCCTATTGCTGGCTATGTTATCAATCGTCTTCCTTCCTCTATTTTTGGTAGTGTATCTCTTTATAAACGTCTTCACCACATACCTCTAAACTATAGTTTTCTCAAAATTTTTGGTTGTACTTGTTTTGTTCTTCTTCAACCTTATGAGCACACTAAGCTTGAATCCCATGCCCGTCTTTATTGCTTCCTTGGCAATGGTACAAGGGCTATCACTGTTGGGATCCAGTCTTTCAACACATTCATATTTCTCATCATGTTATTTTTGTTGGTAATCACGGATACATCACGCAGTGAAAAAACAAAATTCCCACCAAGGATCTATGCGAAAAGGACCATAATCTGTGTTTTAAAATTACCTCTTGAAGCGAGATGAAAACATAAACGACGTGAATTACCAACACCGTAACAGCGACGATGTCTCTGTGGTATCCACATGAACAGACTTATGAATGTCCAATGTCCGCAAAAGGAGCCTCACGTCTCTGACATAGTGCTAGCTGCGAAGAGATGAGAAACCTGTCATTCTCTCACTCATTATTTCTGTAGGTTTGGCTAGGGTTTTGTTATGTATGTCTTAGCAACCCCCTTAGCAGTACTATTTATAATAGTGACTGCCTTAAGTGAGTATGAGCAACAGCAAGGTAAGCTGTGTAACCCTAGACTCATCTATTATGAGTCCGACCCACATTTGAATCCGAGTCCAACTTGGATCTATTTCTCCAATTTTAGTCTGCTCTATGTGTGTGACCCTACAAGTTCTCATTACGTTGGCAGTAATATTAAAATCCCATTTTAATATTATAAGCAGTGAGCGGTATTTAGCAACACATCGCTGCTTCCTAAGTAATGAGAATGTCAGTGATTTGGCATAACCTTTCCTTGACCAATGTTTCCACGTCATTTAGTCCATTTGTCAAGATATCTAGATTGAACACAAGGCATCGAATGCGTCACCCTTGTATAGTTCAATCCTTAGTTTCCTGATACTCGAGTAGACTTTGTAACAATAAATGAGATTAATATTTCATATTGACTCATTTAAGCATGGTCATGCATTTTGCAGTCTCACTCAATCAGGGGGCTCGAAGATATTGCTCCTATTATGTAGGAGTGACAAATCCCATCTAGGTCACTCACATCCCTCTGCATGATTTGCAGTATGTCTAATAACCAACTTTATAATCACATTGTTACAGATGATGCTTGATGGCATTAAAACACATAACTCCTATGTAGGAATCGTAGTGATTTCAAGTCAAAGGACCACAAACATCATTGTCACTATAAGAATTGCTTATGACTCTCACGTAACGATCCAAGTAGCGTTCTCATGGTGGGTCAGTCGAATACATCATTACTCAAACATGTACTCATGTGAAGACTTGATATTTCATATCCATGACCTGCGAGATATGGTCATCAGTCTACACACATACTAGTCTCAATGCATTATTGTTGTCCTAATTAACAATAATACTTGACTAGGGACATTTAAGAATAGTATTCTAATTTTATTCAATAGGATCTCACGATCAAGTCAACCACTTGATGTCCTATGACATCGAACTTACTATTCTAAGGACTTTATTATGTTTATCATAAATAACACTATAAAAGAAATGCCTCATATATTAAAGAATAACATAATATAATATATATATATATATATAAGTACTTGTCAAAATATATTAGCTTCTAGTGCATACACCAACAATCTTCTAGGAAGATACTATGTTCTCCTCATTATCTCAGTTCATGTCCATTCCTTCCACTTCTACCCCCTTGTTTACTACACCGTCTATTGATCTTTTTTCAAATGATTCTAATACAGAGTCTTTAGATGTGTTTGAGACAGGTTCTCCGCCTACAGGTTCCTCTTCTGATTCTTCTAGTGAGCTCTCACCATCGTCTTAAGTTTCGACTCATCCCATTGACACTATCTTGACTGTTGATTCTGCATTTGAGATTGATATTCATCCCTCTCAGGTAAAAATCCTTCTCACCTATCTTCATGATTATCATTATTTTTCTACCATGTTTCACCTTCATGAACTGCAGTCATATCCAGAGGCATCCGCTGACCCCAGAATTACAGGCTTTGGAGAATAATGGTACTTAAGAAATGGTTTATCTACCTTCTGATAAGACTCTTAGTAGATGTAAATAGGTTTATAAGATTAAAACTCGCTCTACTGGGTCTGTTGATCGTTATAAGGCTCACTTGGTGGCCAAAGGTTTTGCTCAAGAATATGAGATTGATTATGAAGAAATATTTGCTCTAGTTGCTCGTCTCACTTCTGTTCATACTCTTCTTGCTATTATTGCCACCCACACCTAGACTCTTAATCAAATGGATGTGAAGAATGCCTTTCTCAATGGTGACTTGGAAGAAGAAGTCTATATGCGACTACCACCTAGTTATTCTTGTCCACCTGACAAGGTCTGTCTTCTTCGCAAAGCCATGTATAGTCTTAAACAAGCTCCTCAAGCCTAGTTTACTAAGTTCAATTCCACCATCAGTCAGCTTAGGTTCTCCTCTAGTCCTTATGATTTAGCTTTCTTCATCCGAAATATTGATAGCGGCTTTGTGTTACTACTTCTTTATGTTGATGACATGATCATTACTAGTGATGATACTTGATGAGTGTAAAATACACTCATCTTTTGGGTTTATTTATTATGATTTTTAATTTTTTTTATTTAATTTTTGTTTATTTTTTATTTATTTTTAAATAATTATCTCTTCACCTAGTCATATTTAAAATTTCACAATAAATCATCAAATTTTGTGCAAAAATAAGAAATTCCTAAAGATAAATATTTGAGGGATTTGAATACTTTGAGATAAAAATTATACTATTCATTTATGATATTGAGTGAATTCTGGGCTCACTGAATTAAATTTTTTTTCATTGTGTTTTGTATGATGATTAAGGATTTTTGTGGTATTTTAAGCATGATTATTAAAATCGTGATGAAGAGCATAATGACATTGTTGCAGTATTTTGAGCATAACTTTTGCTATATAACTCAGATTAAGCTAATCTTGTGTCCATGGAAAAGATGAGAAATTTTTATACAACTTTTATGAAGACATTGAATCCCAATTCATGCATTAAGAAGGTGAAAAACTGTGTGCAAAGTGGATGATGAAGTTTGACCAAGTCAATTAGCATTCATAAATTTTAAGGATCATGTTAGATTCTTAATTGGAGTGCAAATAATCTCTACTTGCTGAACAAGTATCTCTGCATTTAATGTAAGGATCTCAAGAAGTTTCTTAATTTGAGTGGGATATTAGTTTCCTAATTTATATGGATTCAACAAAAAGAAAATAGGAAACAAGAGATTTGGTCAAAGATTAATTAAGGAAAGTATCGCTTTTAAACTTGTCTCAGTAAATTAGGGATAACTTTCTCTATAAGTATGCGATTTACTTGATTCTAGTGGCGTTTGAAAGCTAAGAAAGGGATATGCAAATCTCATATTGACAACTTTCTATAATTAAGTTTCCATTATTATGAAGATTGGATAAGGATTCTCAAAGAGATTTAATTCAGATTTTCGCACTATCCTGACCATTCCTCATTAATTGAGACATATCTTAGGTTACAAAGATCAAATCAATGCTCCGTTTATGACATTGAAAAGCTAACAGAAAATACTAAAAATTATCTGTTGAGATCGACGGTAGATTCGACCATATGGAGGGTGGTAAAAATTGTGCAATTTCGATATGAAAAGCTGTCAGCTTTTCTATGAAAGGAAAAAAATGAGTTTATCAAAGGAACTCTCTTTTGGTTTAAAAAATACACAAAATATATATTTTGATAAGCTCAAAGGCAGCTAGGGGATGAGCCCTAGGAGAGGAGGAGGAGCCATCTTGGAGCTCTCCTGGATCTAGAGATCAAATCACTATTAAAGGTATTTTGGTTTATTCTCTACGGTTCTATCACAATGAATTCTCTTTCCTCTTCCTATCTTTTCTTCTCTTTTGTCATGTTTAGTTAAATTCATGTGTTTCTAGGGTGAAGATGTAACTTGATTCAATTGACATGTATTAAGATTGAATTTTTAATTAATTTTTTTCTATTCAATTTGAGTGTTTATTATGGTTCTTAATACCTTTTTGAATTGGTCACTCATAAATTGATCTAGTGAGATGTGTGTAGAACCGGAAGGTTTGCATATGACTTAGACTATAAATAATAAGTGTCATAATTTATAATCATTTAGGAATAAAGGTTATAGGTTATGTGAGAGAATTGTGATATTTTCCATGAGAATCCATAGAGTGAAGGTCATACCTTTAGGAGTTGGGGTTTAGATCAAGGAATTAACTAGACTTTGATAATTAAAGAGAATCAACTTGCCAAGGAATTGAGTTTTAATTAATTAAGGGATTCTCTCTATCAATTGAATGACTAGAAATTAATTAGAATGAAGGTCCCAAAACTACTCTATTATCTATGATAGATGTTGAATTAAGTGAAGTCAAATTCCTAGTATTTTATTTTCATGTGTTTACATCCTTAATATGTTTTGCTTTTGTGAGCTTTGTTCTTTCTTTTCCCTCTTAATTTTGTGCATTCTTGTGTATTTTTGTCATTTATAATTTTGTGTCTTTAATTATTTTGAATCACTCTTAATTATTGGTTGCCTAGATAGTATTAATATTAGAGAAGTGGTACTTGGTAAACTAATTCCTCGTGGGAATGATATTCTACTCACTCTTTATTACTTGTTTGATTTGTGCACTTGCGATAATATTGCCTTAATTAGTCTTTTATCAATATCATTAGTATCTAGGAAGAATACTACTCTAGGCTTTGTTTTTATTTTTGTTTTGTTATTTTTGCTTTAATTGTTAATTTTTATTTCTAATCATTAATGGTGTTTCATTTTATGTGAGGTACAAGTGACCTTAGTTTACTACTATTTGATCCAGAGATTGAAAGGACAATAAGAGGAAAAAAAATAGGCAAGCTACAAAGAAGCAAGAAGCAATGGCGAAATAAAATGCTTTAACTAATTGATGAGTTTGTTTTTCTATTTTTTTGTATTTAAATTTTTAGATTATAATTCGAATTTGAAGTGTTTTGTGTTTTTTTGGTTTGTTCGTGTCTTGTTTTTCAATTCAGTTTAATATACAACGTGCTTTGAGTTTAAGTTTAGGGGTTCCTCAAAATTTTTCTTTTTCTTTTTAATTTTATTTTTTGTTTTCTATTTTTCCATTAAAAAAAGTCCTAGGCAGTGTGAATCACGGCCTGGTACACCCCAAAAAGAGTTCATTAATTTTTCCACCACCCAACCTTTATAGATTCCTATGATTCATATTATGGATTGAAAAAGGTGGCATGATAATTATGATTACTGTGAAATTAGGAATTGATTTGTATGGTACTTGTTTGACTGAGATATTCATTCATTCTTAGTATGTTTAATGCTTGTGATATGTTGAATCCCATATTTGTATGATCTTAGGCTTTTGGTGAATGATTAAAAGATGAAGCCAATTACTTGACAATCTAATAACCAAATTTAAGACTTGATATATTGAAAGTAAGTGGTACTGATGTCACTTGCTAAATAGTGATTGTTGATGTTTCTATTAATGATAAATTGTTATATTTGGGCTATACTTAATTGATTATTTTGTGAACCTATTTATTTGCATTTGCTAACAATGAACTTGATGGTTTGTCTGAGATAATTCTTTCTATCTCCTATTGTGCTTAATTTGTTTCAACTGAATATCTTAAGGTATGTTCTTTATTTGTGACATTGGAGACAATGTCAACTTTTAAGTTTGAGAGTGGGGTTGCATTCATTTACATGTCTGTAATTTTTTATGTTAATTTTGCTTTTTTTTTAATTTGAGTTAGCTTAAGTGCCTTCTCGAGTTCAGAGTCTTTGTAGGGAAATGTACATAATGTCGGTCAACAAAAATAAGAGTTTAAAAAGAAATTAGGAAATAAACCCATTCTTTTTTAAACTTGATGCAAATTGCAAAATGCATTAATGAATATTTTTTAGTAAAGCTTTGATAAGTGTGAATATAAAACCAAAAAAAAAAAATCTTGATTTTATTCATGTTCTCTTGGTATATATTTGTCAATTGAGTGAATTTGAATTGAAAAACTTGTTTTGCTGAATTATTAGCTCTTGTAATGATCATTGTTTATGATATGATTTTTTAGGATTCTCCCTTAATCTTAGACAGTTCTTCTACTTTTTTTTGAAGCTGGTTCTAGGAAGTTTTGAGTTAAAAAAATTTAAAAGTTGAATTAAGGAGTTTTCACCACCCAAGTGATAAAAGAGTATAAGTTTGGGGGTGATGAAAATTAATGGAAAAAGGGAAAAGCTTATAAAAAGCCAGTGGTGAGCCGTAAACTCAGGCACACATTGAGCATGATTTTTTTTCCCCTATAAAATTCCAAATTGTGAATAAAGGTCGGTGGTGAACCGTAAATTCAGAAATTTTTGAACCAAACTTCACAAGAGAGAAAAGAAAAATAAAAGATCTTAGCTTAGGATAGACTTGGATTAGTAAAAAATTGTGTAGCATTATCGCCTAGTGATATGGGGAGACGATTAGAAGTCGCTAAGTAAATGAGTGATTTTCAATAGAGCTTTGAGTTTTGTGAAATGTTTTTGATAAAAATTTATCTTGATTGTTGATATATACTTGAGTAGGGTATGAATACGTGAGAGAGTGATTAATAATTCAAGCTTTGAATTGCTTTTTGGAGTTGGAATTTTTTTTTGAAAGCCTTTGCATTTGCATTCACCTAAAAAAGATGAGTTTTACCCTTAGACTATGTTTGGATATTTAGTAATTGATGGAATAAAATGGGATGGGATGGGATGAGATGAGATGGAATGAAATGAGATAAAAGTGTCATTCCATTGTTTGGATATTTTAGAATGGAATAAAGTAATGTTACCATTCTATTGTTTGGGAAGTGAATGATTTTTGGTAAGATGAGATGAAATCCTAATTATAATAATAATAATAAAGATTATTCCATTTCATACCTCCCAATTTGGGGGCAAGAAAATTGATGGTTTTTGTCCATCCCATCCCACCCACTTCTATCTCATTCCATCATTTTTTAACATAACTAAGCAATGAAACATATTTTTTATTCCATTACATTCCTCTCCATTCCACTCAATCCCACCAATCCAAACAGAGTCTTAGTTTCATTCTTTTTCAATGCATAGGAACAAGCAATATTTAAGTTTGGGGGTATTTGATGAGTGTAAAATACACTCATCTTTTGACTTTATTTATTAGGATTTTTAATTTATTCTTTTATTTAGTTTTTATTTATTTTTAATTTCTTTTTAAATAATTATCTCTTCACCTAGTCATATTTGAATTTTCATGATAAGATTTTGTGCAAAAATAAGAAATTTCTAAAGATAAATATTTGAGGGATTTGAAAACTTTGAGATAAAAATTATGCCATTTATTTATGATATTGAGTGAATTTTGGGTCCACTGAATTAAATGTGTTTTTATTGTGTTTTGTAGGAATATTAAGGATTTTTGTGGTATTTTCGGCATGATTATTAAAATCTTAATGAAGAGCATAAAAACATTATTGCAATATTTTGAGCATAACTTTTGTTACATAGCTCAGATTAAGTAATCTTGGTGTCTATGGAAAAATTAGAAAATTTCCTACAACTTTCATAAAGACATTGAATCCCAGTTCATGCATTAAGAAGGTGAAAAACTGTGTGCAAAGTAGATGATGAAGTTTGACCTAGTCAATTAGCATTAATAAATTTTAAGGATCAAGTTAGATTCTTAATTAGAGTGCAAATAATTTATACTTGCTGACCAAATATCTCTATGTTTAATGCAAGGATCTCAAGGAGTTTCTTAATTTGAGTAGGATATTTGTTTCTTAATTTATATGGATTCAACAAAAAAAAAATAAGAAACAAAAGATTTGGTGAAAAATTAATTAAGGAAAATATCACTATTAAATTTGTCTCAGTAAATTAGGGATAACTTTCTCTATAAGTATGCGATTTACTTGATTCTGGTGACATTTGAAAGTTAAGAAATGGATCTACAAATCTTATATTAACAATGTTATGCAATTAAGCTACCATTAATAAAGCTACCATTAATATTGAAGATTAGATAAGGACTCTCAAAGAGATTTAATTCATATTTTCACACTATCCTGACCATTCCTCATTAATTGAATCATATCCTAAGCTACAGAGGTTAGATCAATGTTTCGTTTATGGCATTGAAAATATAACAGAAAATCCTACAAATTGTCTATTAAGATCGAAGGCAAAATCGATCATCTAGAGAGTGAGAAAAATCATGCAATTTAGATACGAAAAGCTATCAACTTTTCTATAGAAGGAGAAAAACTAGTTTAGCAAAAGAGCTCTCTTTTGGTTTAGAAATTGCACAAAAAATAGAGTTTTGAGAGGCTTAAAGGCAGTAAGGGGACGAGCGCTAGGAGAGGAGGATGAGCCATCTTGGAGCTCTCATAGAGTTGGATCGATTCACCATTGAAGGCGCTTTGGTTTCTTCTCTACTATTTTATCATGATGCACGAATTCTCTTTCCTCTTCCTATCTCTTCTTCTCTTTTGTCATGTGTAGCTAAATTCGTGTGTTTCTAGGGTGAATATAACTTGATTCAATTGACATGTATTAGATAGAATTTTTAATTAATTTCTTTTCTATTCAATTTGAGTGATTATTATGGTTCTTAATGCCTTTATGAATTAGCCACTCATAATTTGATCTAGTGAGATATTTGTAGAATCGAAAGGTTTGCATATGACTTAGACCATAAATAATAAGTGTCATGATTTATAATCATCTAGGAATATAGGTTATAGGTTGTGTGGGAGAATTGTGTATTTTCTATGAGAATCCATAGAGTGAAAGTCATGCATTTAAGAGTTGAGGTTTAGATCAAGGAATTGACTAGACTTTGATAATTAAAGAGAATTAACTTGCTAAGGAATTGAGTTTTAATTAATTAAGGGATTCTCCCTATTACTTAAATGACTAGAAATTAATTAGAATGAAGGTTCCAAAGCTACTCTATTGTTTATGATAAATTGTTAAATTAAGTGAAGTTAGATTCCTAGTATTTTAATTTTGTGTGTTTACATCCTTAATATGTCTTGCATTTGTGTGCTTTGTTCTCTTTTTTCCCTCTTAATTTCGTGCATTTTTGTATGTTTTTGTCATTTATAATTTTATGTCTTTAATTGTTTTGAATCACTCTTAATTATTGGTTGCCTAAATAGTATTAATATTAGAGAAGTGTGCTTGGTAAACTAATTCCTCGTGGGAATGATATTCTACTTATTCTTTATTACTTGTTCGATCTGTGCACTTGCAGTAATATCACCTAAATTAATACATAATCACACGTGGGGTGATTTATACTTATGGTATTGTTGATCTTAAAGCATTCTTGAGTCACAATTTTGAGATGAAAGATCTTGGCCCTCTCAGTTATTTTTTGGGTGTTGAGGTTCTTTCTTTTCTTGATGGTATTTATTTGTCTCAAGTTAGATATGCTTCAGATCTTATTTCTCGTGCCGGTCTCTCAGACAATTGTACCAAATCTACTCCTCTAGAACCAAATACTAGGTTTACACCTCTGGATGGTACTATACTTAATGACCCTACTCTTTATCGACAATTGGTTAGCAACTTGATTTATCTTACTATTACTCATCTTGATATTTCATATATTATTCATTTAGTCAATCAGTTTATGTAAGCTCAGCGCACTACTCACTATGTTCATTTTTTAGCTAACTCTTCCTTGGTCCTCCAAGTTTATTTTGATGCTAATTGGGGTGGAGATCCCATTGATCGCCGATCCACCACTAGTTACTATATCTATCTTGGTGATGCACTTATTTCATGGTAAAGCAAGAAACAAACTTTAATTGCATAGTCCAATATTAAAGCAGAGTATCGGGCACTTGCTGACACTACTTTTGAAATACTTTGATTACGTTGGCTTCTTGATGACTTTGGTTTCTCTCAGTCCTCTTCCACTGCTCTTTATTGTGATAATAGAAGTGCTTTTCAAATTGCTCACAATGATGTCTTTCATGAGCGCACTAAGCATATTGAGATCAATTGCCACTTCATTTGTCAACATATTCTTCGTGGTGCTCTTCATCTTATTTCCATTGGAATAGCCAGTCGATTTGTTCACCAAAACTTATCATCTTGGTTGATTCTACACTCTGATTTCCAAACTCAAGTTGGTTCCCTCTACACCCACTTGAGTTTGCGGGGGGATGTTAGAGTGATTGAGATTGTGATTGATTTTAAGGTTGATTGATTAGTGTGATTGAGATTGTAATTAATTTCGTACATAATTGTATTTTATTATTTTCCTTTTATGTATAACAGTCCTCTTCTGAAGTTAATCCTCCTATATACAATTCATTCAAAAATATACAAATATTCATTAGTCTTATTCTCTATTTCTATTTCTAACTATCATAACTCCATTTTTCTTCAATTATTTCTATAAAATTTCTGTTCGAATTTTTTATTTATGAACTAGCATAAATCATATTATAATTTTATAAAACCCAGATTAATTGGATGTTAACATTATTAGAGCATTTTGTTTAGCCCAAATTATGACTAGTATTGTTAATGGACCTATTGTTGTTAAAGCACTGTTCTTATGTATCTTGTATATAAGTTTGTCATAGTGGGTAAGTTTAACCCATTTTAATTATTCTATATATACAGGGAGAGGCCCTAATTCTTAGCTACTCTAGTGTATACAGTTGCCTCATTGATACTGACGTGTGAGCAACTATTGTGGGATAGAAATAATATTTGTCCCTCATTGAAATTGCTTTTCAAGATTTCAACAATGACTTCCTCATCGACGCTTTTTCAAGGTAACCCTAAAACTTTTTATATGCATTAATATGTCATAATATTGAGATTAATAGATCTAAGAAAATTTCTTATTGTTAGTAGCAGAGCAGTTTTAATCCTAATTATGACTATATTTTTTTTTTGTTTTATAAAGAAATTTGATGAGAATTGAAAATTGAAAAAATATGAAATGTTAACTATGTTCAATTCAAATATTTTTTTATAAATTTTTTTTTAAAAGAAAATTGAGTGGGCGTTTTTCACATCCTTGATGTGTGGCAATGTCCAATTGAGTGGACGTCTCTGGATGCGTGCCTTGTGTTGCTTCAATATCCAATTTAGTGTAATGTGCACGACACATTCTTTCAATTCTTTTTTTTTTTGTTTTTCATGTTCCTCTTCTTTCTTTGTTTATTTTCTTCTTTGCGTACGTCGTTGGTGGGAGGAAAAACGTAGAGTAAAATAGAATTGAGCACCAGGCAGCAACATGGAGAAAATTGAAAAAAATTGAAATTATGTGTAACAAAAAATTTTAGTGAGATAATTTTATTCAAGTTATCTTGAATCTAAAAAAAATGTATATTAGATTATAATGTGTTGGAGGTGAAAACAAAGATTTGGCAATTCGTTGGTTGGATGATGGTATTGAAGAAAATTTTCTAAGTATTGAGCTGACAGAAATGCTAAATGGTGAAATCGACAGAAGTATTAAATTGGAGGAAGACTCTGATGTGGCAATTAGGTACTGATGTCAGATAGAAGAATAATTTAATAGAAACATTGCATTGAGTCGACAAAGAATGGTCAAAGCAGTTAAGTACTGGTTCTGTCGAAAAATGGGTGTATGTTGATGGCATAACTGTTAAGACGTGTTAAAATTTTAGGGTGTCAGTTATTTTTGTAATTTTTTCTATAAATATCAGTAGTCTCGATGTAAAAAAGGGAGGTTATTTGCTGATACATAATCCTAACATCTCAACTCGAGCAGATTAAAGGATTTTTATCCAAGTACGTCTTCCCTTTTCATTTCAAGTCATTTAAATTAATGCAATGTTATTTTAAATTCATTTACTTTTCAGTCTTGTTCTTTAAAATTCCTTTACATTTCTTTGCACTTTTTACTTGCTTTTCTTTACTATTTTCTATTTAATTTCTGCACTTTAATTTGGCACCATTTACACGCTTTCAATTAATTTTCTACATTCTTAAATTTCTGTTCAGTTTCTTTAAATTTCTTTAATCTTTTTAAAGTTTTCTCATAAATCCCTTTTGTTTACCGTCAAAACCTTTTTTACAATAAGATTACCACATAACTCTAAACCCACATTCGTTTTGATATATTTATTTGTTTGTTGGAATTGTTATTAACTGTGTAAACCAAAATTCCACTTAAACAAATTAGCACGCCCGGTGGGACAAGTTTAGAGTTACTCGTAGTGTCATAGGAAATAGTTTTATGCGTTTAAGAAGTGGAAGATTTATCTACTATTCTCAAAATACGCAAACCATGAGTAATGTAAGTAGCTAGGCGTCAGATATACCTTCGACAGTCGTTACTGGGCCACCTTTGACCGTCGCTAGTACTGGTTTGGTGGATGATGTTATAGCAATTGGTGCTCTCCAGAGTAATTCAGTAGTAGAACAAGTGTTGCTTGGAATGACTTAACCATCATCGAGTCAGCCAAGTAACTAAAGCATAATAAATTTAAATTCAAGTTTTGTGCCCCAATATAGGTTGCCACCCAATTATGTTCCCCCTATGAAGGCACAAATGGGACTTGACTCCACTTTGGCCAATACAATTGGCCAATCAGTAGCTTCACAAGGCCAACCACAGATAAGTTCAGCCTTAGCAAGTTTTGGTAGTCAAGGAGTAGGGGTTGCAGGTACAAGCAATCTAACTCTCTTTCGATAAGAGAGATTGAATTTAGGACCAGTTTCCCCAAAAATGTCGAGAGATAATCCCCAAAGTGTAACAAGGCCAACTATAAATTCTTTGGCCAGCTTTTGACAATAAATGGACGAAAGTAACCATGAAATGGTGCATATGTTTACTCAGTAAATGGGTGCTGTGGTTACGCCAATCATAAAAAATATAAATAATGCTTGCAGTGCATTGGCTTAGCAAATGGCAAGGCTAAATCAAGCCTTGGGAGTAGGTGATTTGGCCAATGACAATACTCAAGGAACCCAGCCTGGGATAAATAGAGAAATGGTTGCACCTCAAGCAAAAGGGGGCAAAATCAACAAAACTTAGATCAACTTGGGCAAAATGATCAGCCACACTTGGAATATGGAAATGTCCATGTACTCCATCGAGGAAATGAAGATCAAATGGCTAGAAATGATGTAGCCATGAGATTGCTTTGATAAAATCTTAGGGGGCACCAAGTGGTTGAACAAAATATAAACCAAGTAGTGGAACAAGTGCTGAATAGATTTAGGTTTAATGTCAGATATGCCAATCAACCTTATTTTGTTTCAGCATTTCCTGAATGGGTACAACAAGCAGAGTTGCCTAGAGGAATTAAGATTCCTAAACTTTCTAAGTTTGCAGGAGGGAGTGGGGAATCGATCGTTGAACATATTGCACGGTATACAATAGAAATGGGGGAGTTGGCCACTATTGAAGGCTTTAAAATGAGATTCTTCCCAATGTCCCTTATAAAGAATGCTTTTTCCTGGTTCTCGACATTGAGACCAAACTCAGTCTACTCCTGGGCTCAATTGGAAAGAAGCTTTCATGATCAATTCTTTAGAGGAGATTTGAAAGTGGGACTTACAAATCTCTTTAATATCAAAAGGATGTATAATGAAACTGTGGATGACTATCTTGCTAGGTTTCAACAAATGAGAAGTAGATGTTTTACTCCTACACCTGAAGTCAAAATAGTAAAGATTGCCACAGGAGGTTTAGATTATTACATAAGGAAGAAATTAGTGAATCAACATTTGGTTGATATTGCCTAACTAGGTAAAAAAGTTAGGCAAATAGAACAACTAAAAGTTGAAAAGATTCAAAAATAGAAAAGATTTCTTAAAAGAGAAAATGTGGCATTTGTCAGATTAAGTGAATCCAACAATGAGTTTGAAGGTAGCGATGATGAGTTCGAAATTAACATTGCTGAACATCAGAACGGTCCTCCTTATGTTTGTCAGGCCTTACAACCTACAAGAAATAAGGAGAAAATGAGTTATGTCAATAGAAAAACATATACATTCGACGTAACCAAAGCCGACAAGTTTTTGATTTGTTATTAAAAGACAAACAGACTAAACTATCGGAAGGTCATAGATTACTAAAGTTTGATGAAATAAAAGACCAAAAAATTGTAAGTTTCATAATAATTTCAGTCATGTTACTAATGAATGTGTTCGTTTCAGAGACATAATCCAGAAAGCAATAATGGATGGGCATTTGAAGTTTGATAACAAGCCTAAAGTGGATATGAAAGTTGATACAGATCCATTTCAGGTTGAAGTATCTTGTGTTGATCAACAGGTTCCTTTGAATGTTGGAATGCTCAACATAAGGAAGTTGCAAGAGTTCGACGTGGATACATAGGAGGCAACCGACATTTATCCAAAGCCAGGTGAGTCTCTCGAGGCATTTCTTGAGAGAAAGAAAAAAGAGGGCAAGGTAAGGTTGTGTCTGAGATGTAATGCAATATATGATGAGTTCGCTGCGAAGAAAGCTCCTGAAGAACAACCAAATGTCCAACAGGGTAAGAAGAAGGTTCTCGACAGGAAAACCTGGAAACCATAGAAGCCTTTTCATGCTCCAAGGCCAAAGTCAGTCTACATCTAGGCCTAACATGAATGGTTGGTTAGTCAAACCACATGGGTCTGTAGGAAACAGAGTTCACGTCAGACCAATTAAGACCAGAGTGCCACCTGCTAATGTTGCTGTGGATAGGTGGATGAAGAATTCTGTAATGGCTAGACATATGTATTTTCGATGAAATGTGTCTACTAGGAGGAGTAACTTTCAAAGGGATCAACCTTTTTGGAATGAAGATTACAAGAATGGTAGGATCAATCCAGAAAAAACTTTGATTGGCCGAGACGTAGTAGGGCCATCAAAGTTCTTCCAATGTCGAAGAGTAAGAAAAGGAGATTGCAGAGATTAAGACAAGCACAAAAAAGTTGAGATATGGCTGAATGATTAGTGATCAAGGAGTAGCCCGTAGAAACAGGTTGTTTGGTGGTCGAAAAGAAGCCAGTGCTTAATCAGGATAAAGATGATAGAAACCTAAAAAGTGTTGTTACCAGGGAATCGTTTCCAGGAGAGCCGACAACAAATGCAGTTGGACGGCTTAATACGGATGATAAATCTCGACGAGAAAGGTTAGCAGAAATAAGAAAAAGGTAAGCAGGTTCAAAGGCCAATTCCAAATAAAACAAAAAGGAAATAGCCAATTAGATTGATAGCAGTAGAAAAAGAGGCAAGAAAGAATAATTTACCAGTCGAGAAGGATAAGGAGTTAGTCAACTCGAAAGTTGAAAAACTGACAATGGGAAAGAAGCAGACTAAGGACTTTGGAATTAGAAATAGTAAGAATATTGAAGACTGGTCAAAAAAAGAAATCAGGAGAATCTTAGAGGATCCTGATCAAGATGTTGAGTGGAGGAAGAAGGTACTCGACATAAGTAAAGAGAAAGAAAAATTGGCAGAGCCTGATTGCCAAAGTATGGACTTGGTAGCCGATGAAGTTATTGAGGCCTTAAATGATCCAGATGATCTATTAGGCCTTGGTGACAATGAGTTCGATATAGACATCAACTTAGAGGGGGACTTGGATGATATCTTGACGGCTATGGATAGTAGCTTGCCGTCGGAAGATTATTTTAGGATTGGAAGGCATGTAAGTGATGAAGAGCTATCCGATGAGGAGGAATTCTTGAAGTCAATGAGTGTGAACTTAGTTTCGGTATTACCTGCAGATTTTGAAGGGTATCACAAAATTGAGTACACTATGGAGAATGAAGAGGATTTAGATGACCTGGATGATCATTGGCTTCTTTTCCAGGACAATATGGTAACAGTTTTTGACAATACGGCTCAGCTCAAAAAATTGATAGAAGACAAGAAGGCTCATTTACGACCGTTACACATCAAGGCTCTATTAGAATGAAAGCCCACCAATAGAGTTTTAATCGACAGGGGGGTAGCAATCAATCTAATCCCAAGGGCAATGCTCAAAAAACTTAGGAAATATAAGTTCGATTTGATGTCGATAAACATGATAGTCATTAATTTTATGGTAAAACCTCCCCGTCGGACGAAGTGGTGATGTTGAAAGTACAAGTCGAATCTGTTGCAAGGCCGACGCTATTTGTGGTAATTTCGATGAAGTCAAGTTACAATCTTTTGTTAGGAAGGGATTGGATTCATGCCGTCGGAGCAATACCATCAACGATTCATTAGAAGCTCATTCTTTGGAATGAAGATAGCTAAGTTAAAATAATAGAAGCAGATGACAGTCCTTGCTATCTCCAGCAGCTTCATGTCGATTTTAGAATATATACTCCAAGTGTTAAACCAGTAACAGTAAGTGGTGGAGTCATTAACAAAGATGCACTCGAAGTTTGCTTGAGGGATCAGTTTAGTATACGACTAGTGAAGAAAGCCGAAGAGGATCGGCCAAGCACTAGTTATGAGTGTTAAGGATCACTCAGAAAGATTGTTGGCTTATTTAGCCGATGAAGCAGTATACACTGCTAAAAGCATGCTGTCAGATTGTGTAATTGATGAAGGTCCTTTAGGGTTTGAAAAAAAGCTTAATGAAAAGCAGAATGTGGAAGTGGAAGATCCTTTGGAAGAAATAAACTTGGGCACTGAAACAGACAGGAGGCCTATCTTTGTGAGTTTATTTCTGCCAAAGGATTTCAAAGTAAAGCTTGTCAAATTAATTATGGAATATAAAGATTGTTTTGCCTGGGATTATGATGAAATGCCTGGATTGAGTAGAGATCTTGTCGAGCACAGATTGCCTCTGAAAGAAGGATGCAGACCTATCAAGCAAGCCAACGGGAGATTTGCACTTGAGGTGATCTTAAAGATAAAAGAAGAGGTCGAAAGATTGCTCAAAGCCAAATTCATCAGAACAACCAGGTATGTCGAATGGCTTTTTAATATTGTTCCTGTAGTGAGGAAAAATGGCAAGCTAAGAATATGTGTAGATTTTAGAAATTTGAACACTGCCACACCTAAAGATAAGTATCCAATGCCAATTGTGGACATGTTAGTTGATGCCGCATCTGGACATGAATTATTAAGTTTTATGGATGGTCATGCAGGTTATAACCAAATTTTTATAGCCAAGGAGGACGTGTCGAAAACTACCTTCAGATGTCTAGGAGCTATTGGGACATGTGAATGGGTAGTCATGCCTTTCAGTTTGAAGAATGCAGGGGCCACCTATCAGAGAGCAATGAATACAATTTTTCATGATGTCATCAGGAAATTTATGGAAGTTTACATTGATGATGTCATTGTCAAGTTGAAAACAAAGGAAAGCCATTTGACAAACTTGAGGCCAGCATTCGATAGGATGAGGAAGCACAGCCTTAAGATGAATCTAGAAAAATATGGTTTTGGAGTGTCGGCTGCTAAATTCTTGGGTTTCTTAGTCCATAAAAAAGGTATAGAAATGGATAAGAATAAAGCCAAGACAGTTTTGGAGGCCACACCACCAACAAACAAAAAGAATTATAATCTTTTTTAGGAAAAATTAATTTCCTAAGAAGATTTATATCCAAGTTGTCGGGAAGAACCAGAGTTTTTACTCCATTGATCAAGTTGAAGGCTAAACAGGATTTTGTATAGGAACCTTGCCACCAAGAAGCCTTCGACTAGATAAAGCAGTATTTGACAAAATCACTGGTCATGATGCCTCCAGTGCCCCGTCGACCGTTGAAATTGTATATATCAGCATCAGAAGAAACCATAGGAAGTATGCTGGCTCAAGAAGATGTAAATGGCGTCAAGAGAGCCATGTATTATCTTAGTCGAGTTTTAAATGATGTTGAGAGAAGGTATAGTGCAATAGAGAAACTTTGTTTAGCATTGTACTTCTCATGTACTAAACTTAAATATTATATGATGCCTTGTAATGTACTGGATATGTCAAAGACCGATATAATAAAATATATGTTATCAAAACTAGTGTTAAATAGTCATATCAGAATTTTCGTTACAATATGTACTAATGAGAGCAGTAAAAGGCCAAGCAATTGCTGACTTCTTGGCCAACCATCCTTGTTTGGATATAGATAACGTAAATATTGTCGGTTTAAAACCTTGGTGTTTATATTTTGATGGCTCAAGGCATCAGAATGGGATTGGAATGGGGATTTTAATTGTTTCTCCTCAAGGTACTCCAACTAAGTTCATGTTTGAACTTAAGTATACCTGTTCCAACAATGAGGCTGAATATGAAGCCTTAATTGTCAGATTAGAAATACTAGTAGAAATGAAAGCACATAATATGCATATATTTAGTGATTCACAGTTAGTCGTTAAGCAGCTTGCCCAAGAATATAAATGTGTTAGTGAAAATCTAATGAAATATTATATTGTGGCGAGTAAGTTAATGAAGCAATTCGACGACATAACTGTTGAATACATTTCTAGATGTCTAAATGAAGAAGCTAATGAATTAGCACAAGTAGCCTCTGGATATAGAATTTCATCCAAGGTTCTTATAAATCTAATGGAAATAAAGGAACTTGTATATCCATTAGAGGAAAGAGATATACTACAAAATGACATTTCGACGATTAATGACTGGAGACAACCAATACTAAGTCATTTGGAAAATCTGAGTCAAGATGTGGATAGAAAACTCAAGTACAGAGCGTTAAAATTTATGGTATTAGGGGGAGCCTTGTATAGAAAGTCTATCGATGGAAATTTAGAGGTTTGCCTGAGTGAAGCAGAGGTTTATATTGCCTTAGCAGAAGTTCACAAAGGAATTTGTGGAGCTCATCAGGCAGTGAAAAGATGAAATGGGTCCTTCGACGTCAAAGATATTATTGGCCTACACTGGTTAGGGATTGTATAATGTTTGCTAAGTCTTGTGAAGAATGTCAAAGACATGGCCATATACAAAATGTTCCTGCTAGTGAGTTACATACTATAGTTAAACCTTGGCCTTTTAGAGGGTGGGCTTTGGATTTAATTGGCCAAATTCATTCGGTTTCGTCGAAGGGACACAAATATATTCTTGTAGGAGTCGATTATTTCACCAAATGGGTTGAGGCTATAGCCTTGAAGGATGTAACCCAGCAGGATGTGATTGACTTTATTGAAGATAATATAGTTTGTCGGTTTGGAATACCACAAACTTTAACAACCGACCAAGGATCAGTGTTCATTAGAAAGAAAGTTATCGAATATTCCAGTTCAAGGAAAATTAAAATGCTCACGTCGACGCCATATTATGCCTAGGCAAATGGCCAGGTAGAGGCCATAAATAAAATAATCATAAGTCTGATTAAAAAGCATGTTGGTCGACAGCCTAGGAATTGGCATAATACCCTTAATCAAATACTATGGGCATATAGAAATTCACTGAGAAAAGCAACGGGCACATCACCATACAAGTTAGTATATGATCAAGATGCAGTCTTGCCCGTCGAAATTAATCTTCAATCAATTCGTATTCAAAAACAAGATGAGTTACTAGTTGAGCATTACTGGGACTTGATGTTTGATGAATTGAACGAATTAAGCGATGAAAGATTAATTGCTTTGGAACATTTGATTCGACAGAAAGAAAGAATTGCAAAGTTTTATGATAGTCGAATTAAGTATAAATCTTTTAAAATTGATGATTTGGTTTGGAAGGTGATTTTGCCCATGGATAAGAAGTGTCGAGAATATGGGAAATGGTCTCCGAAGTGGGAAGGACCATTTAAAGTGACTAATTTTTTTTTCAGGAAATGCTTATGCACTTGTCGAAATTAATTCTGGTTTAAGAATTAAGTCGATTAATGGCAAATACTTAAAGCCATATAGACCGACAATGTGTGAAGTAAAATTGACAAAAAATGAAGTCTTTATTCATGTTTGGCGATTACAAGTTACATTGTCAAAATAAAAATGATAAACAGATGTTACAACTTGATATTACCAAAGCTTTACAAAAGAATTAAACGACAATTAGCTAGAAATGAAAGAAAAGCTACACATAGAATTTTTGAAGAACCCCCCAGGAATCTTCTAAAGATTACTTATCGGAACAGGCAGTTTGATATTTCGCTTCAAGGGAATTTATTTTTGCCAACATAGTCTTGGCTTCGACAGCCTATTATTTGGCATTATTGGCAATACTTTGCTGCCTAATAGCCCTTTGTTGCAATGCTATTTGAAGTTTTTGTTTATGACGACGGGCTGCTTCAAGTTTCTTCTCTAAATCTTCAATCTCCTTGTCGAGCTCTCCCTCTTTGGCTTTTCCTTTTACTAGATTTTTCTTTAAAGTGGCATTTTCACTTTTTGCGTCGGTCAACTACTTCAAAATTTTGGACTTCTCTTGAATCTCTTTTGTGTAAGTAGAAATGACTCGACGAATGACAAGTATTTTTGCCGTTAAGCTTTGAGGAAAATCTTTAACAGTCATAGGAAGAGCTCGACTGGTGATTGGTAGTTATTGAGTGAAAGGTTCAAGTTCAGTTACAATTGCCAACATTCTTTCTTGGAGAGGTTGGTCAGAAATTAAGTGCTCAAAAGTATAGGTGAAGGCATTCTTTAGTTCGGTTAAGAGTCCAGTAATATGGGAATCACTAGAGTCTTGTCCAAGTTGTGTCAAAGAATGAGCTAATTGAGGAGAACTTCTTTGGCCGCCCGACAACATTGTTATTAATTCATCTAGATCTGCCTCCATGTCTTCAGTATCTTTTGCCCCATAAATAATTAAGTTGACTGGAGGAGATGAAGGTGGATCAATTAGGCCGAACTCTGCCATCAGAGTATCCATGTCGAATTCTTCTGAGAGAATTTGGACAGGATTGGCTTTGTCTGAATGAGAGGAACCCTCAATACCTGGGGGGATTGGAATTTTTTCTAAGGCTTCGACAATTTGGGTTTCTGTCGGAAGTGGTGAAGAAACAGTAGATGTAGCAAGGGCCAGAGAAGTGTGAGATTCTGGAGGATTCTTGGTTCCTAGCCTTTGTGGGCTATTGGATATAGCTAAGTTTGCTGAATCTTGGAGATAAATAAGAGAGATTTCAGAATAAAAATATTTTGAGAAAAGTTGAGTTTGGTAAGATACATTACCTCGGGAGATTGTCGAATTGGCTCTTCAACTCTTGGTTCGACAACAGGTTCTAGAGGATGATCAACAAATTGTTCAGCCTCCGGATCCTGAATTTGATAGAATCATATATTGGATGAATGGTAAGAGTTAAAAATTTGAGGGAAAGAAGTGTGTTGATTGAAATTTACCTCGGATGAAAGAAATATGGTTTCTGTTTCTTCGACAGGAGGCTTCGAAGTCAAAATGATGGTTTGACTATTCTTTTTCTTTTTCTGTAAAGGTAAAAGGGTGAGATTGTTGCCTAGTATTAGAGAATGTATAATAATACAATGCATACCTTTGGATGATGTTCTAGAGATGGGATTGAAGATTCGACAAGAGAAACAGAAGTGGCAGGAGCAGATTCGCCAATCTGAATTCGACATTAATTTAGACTTGAACAAATTTAAAAACCAAGTCTTAATATGTGGTCGGAAAAATATGTATACCTTGAGGGTTTTTGATTTTGGAAGTTTTGTGGCAGCAGCATCATGTTTCGAAGAACTTTTTATCGACATTAATGCAGCTGATTCGACCTTTGAAGCCTTTGAAACAAGAGGTTTTTGGGTCTTCTTTCTTTTCTTCTTTTTTGAGGAAGTAGTTTCATCTTCTTCTTCATCATCACTTCCTTGAGGCTGCTTGTATTCTAAAGGTCTTTTTAATGGAAGAGTTGCAAGAAGGAAAGTGTATTTAGCAAATGGAGTATAGAACTAAAATAACAGAATGTAAAGAGAAAAAATACCTTCAGGTATTTCAGTGATGACTCGGGTATTCCTGGCAAATTGTTCGTACGACAAGGCAAACCGACGAGTAAACTTGACTTCTGGAGTTCTTGTAAGAAAGATATTACTCACAGAATATATCCTATTTGAAATAGGGAAGTTACCAACCCTTGTAGGTTTACTTGGGAATTCGTCGGCCAGTCCAAAACGAGCACAAGGAAAAAGCACAGGCTTTGGAAAAGGGATTTGAAAAAGTTCAAGCCGTGCTAAAGGGGTTTTTTTATAGAAACTGAGAGAAAATTGGTAGAACATTTTTCCTTGTGTGCTCGTTTTAGCTTGGCCATGACTTCTTCATAATGTCGAACAATTAAGCTAGGAAACCTGAAGTCCTACTTAATTTTGTAATATTTTTCAAAAGCCTTGATATCTTGAATATGTTTACCTTTGGTCATTGATGAAGGATCTTGACCCTGCACAGGAATCAGAGTTTTAGTAATACGGCTTCGATAGGTCTTAATGTCGACATGATAAGGACTATAATATTTGGTCCACCAATCGACAAAATCCTTTGAAACTCCTCTATAGGGGATGAATGCAGAGATCTCGAAATGATGCTTGTGCCTTTCATTTTTTGAAGCTACTCGAACTAGATCCGACATGCTTTGTAGGTGGCCATTGATGAGGTGCTCTTTGGCCCTATGAGAGAAAGGTGCTGGAATAGCTTGACAAAATCCCAATTGTCGAGCTACTGTGTTTGGCAGACATAACTCTAAAGATTTGTCTGTCGAACCAGGGAGACCAGCCACCAGGACTTGTCGACAGAGAAAGTTTGACCAAACAGAAATATTATCGGCTTGAGTAGAAGGATCGTTGGAAAGAATTAGTCGAGTGAACCATTCGGGACCAAGAGAACGATCAGCAAATGGAGCAAAGTATATGTCTTCAGTATTAAAGGAGATGGAATGAAAAATACTGAAGAAATGCATGAAATTTTCCAAATTTTGTTTATGAACTTTTTCATGTTTTACATGGCAAAGTTTAATGCCATATGTAGCAAGAGAGACTGTCGGAGGAGAAGAGTCGACCAAGAAATCTCCCAGTATGGCATTCAACCAAAGTTAGAGTAGCCACATTGGACCACCAGAATTGGTTTTCTTTACCTGAACTCTTATGCTTTGGATAATTTCACTTATACTCAAATAGAGATTGAGAAGGAGAAATTGACCAAGAGCTAGTGGTCGACCTTCATGAAGAAGGTTAGCAAGTTGAAAAAAGGACATGGATACTCGAACTAACTTAGAACCTATAGCATAAGCTGAAAGCTAGAGAAGAAGGAAAGCTATGTGTTCTTCGTCAGTCACAAGACCTGATTCAAAGGATTAAAAGCTAATGAAGTTAGAAAAGGAAGTTGGGCCTTTTGAATATACGTTGATAGTATTTGAAGGTTGAAGAACAGGTGTAATGATTTTCCCATCTGGTTGAAGACCTTTTATGGCAGCTATGTCGAAAAGTGTTGGATCCATTATGCCATAGGGAAATTGGAAGGAGTTGGTGGTTTTGTTCCAGAAAAAGAAAGAGGCACCCAGCATGCAAGAATCCATTTTTATGGGATAACGAGAAAGCTGGATGCAATAAAAAATCCCTATTTCCTTCCATAAGCTTTCTTTAGAAGCTTGAACTCTGTCAAGCCACTCAAGATACCCATTAATATGGGTAGGGGGAGTTCTAAACAGCCTTTCAGATTTTCTGAAATAGCTGATAGGAATGGAAGGAAGGGAAGCCAAGATAGCTTCTTGGGAACTTTTACAAGAGAAGAAGGAATTTATTTTATCAGTAATAGATTTCTTGGGTAGAACTGGGCCCAAGAAAGCAGCCGAAGGATCCAAGGAAAGTGGAGAGTCGTTAATGGGGAGGATTACCTTCGAGAGATGCCAGAGTTCAGACTTCTGTAGAATTGGGTCTTGAACGATGGCATGGTTACCCAAGTTTGCTGTTGGCACGTTAGGAGTTTGAGAGTTGGAAGCCATGGGAGAAGGCAAGAATTTGCAGAGAAAATGGGCGAAGGTAAAGTTGAAGGTGATGAACAGTAAAGAGAGGTAAGAGGTTGAAGATGATAAAAAGTGACAAAGGAGTGAAAAGTAGCGTGAATTTGAAAAGTTATTTTTTCGCGAGAAAATAAGGGTAATTTGAGCCCTATTTATTAGGAACGGTAATTTATTGTTTGCAATGATAAGATTAATTGTGGCTGTCCAGATACTTATGGAAGGTTCTGATTGGATATATATATATTGAAAGGATTTTTTATTAAAATTTATCTTTCTCCTGTCGGTGTCGAAAGAAAAATTTTTGGGGGGCATCTGTTGGAGGTGAAAACAAAGATTTGGCAATTCGTCGGTTGGATAATGGTATTGAAGAAATTTTTCTAAGTATTAAGCCGACAGAAATGCTAAATGGTGAAATCGACAGAAGTATTAAATAGGAGGAAGACTCTGATGTGGCAATTAGGTACTGATGTCAGATAGAAGAATAATTCAACAGAAACATTGCATTGAGTCGACAAAGAATGGTCAAAGTAATTAAGTGCTGGTTCTATCGGAAAGTGGGTATATGCTGATGGCATAACTGTTAAGACGTGTTAAAATTTTAGGGTGTCAGTTATTTTTGTAATTTTTTCTATAAATATCAGTAGTCTCGATGTAAAAAAGGGAGGTTATTTGCTGATACATAATCCTAACATCTCAACTCGAGCAGATTAAAGGATTTTTATCCAAGTACACCTTCCCTTTTCATTTCAAGTCATTTAAATTAATGCAATGTTATTTTAAAGTCATTTACTTTTCAGTCTTGTTCTTTAAAATTCTTTTACATTTCTTTGCACTTTTTACTTGCTTTTCTTTACTGTTTTCTATTTAATTTCTGCACTTTAATTTGGCACCATTTACACGTTTTCAATTAATTTTCTGCATTCTTAAATTTTTGTTCAGTTTCTTTAAATTTCTTTAATTTTTTTAAAGTTTTCTCGTAAATCACTTTTGTTTACCATCAAAATCATTTTTACAACGAGATTATCACATAACTCTAAACCCACATTCGTTTTGATACATTTATTTGTTTGGTAGAATTGTTATTAACTCTCTATACCAAAATTCCACTTAAACATAATGTTGTGAATTTACAAAGAAATTTACTTAAACTCGTAGAACCCTAAAACATTTAAATCTTATGATTCATTTTTTTCTTTTGAAAATCAATTTAAGAAACTGATTTAGGGTTATTGAAGATCTATGAAAATGTGTTTTCCAATTATTTTTTTCTCTATTGTGCTCCATGCGACCTTTTTCCATTCTTTAGTAAATTTTATTTATTTTTCATGCCCATTTATTATTTATTTAAAAAAATTCTAAAGATTAAAATTGACAAAAATATATGGTACTCTCCTCTTTTGCTTTTGGAATTTTTTGTGGATGATTGTGAAACTAATGGACATGATATATATTGCACACTCTCAAACCTTGGTGTCATTTAATAATTTAAAAAATTTTGATGATGTGTTGCATATATATAATATTGCATACTCTCCAAATTTTGTCCTGAAATTTTTTCAGCGTGATTGTGACCCTACTAAGAGTGTTGTAAAATCTGTACTATCAGACCTAATATTGTTTAGTCATTGAAATAGTTTTCTGTGTTATTTTGTGCAGAAAATGCTATGTAAAATATTGTATATATTGCTATTTCTTGTTATTCTTTATGAAAATTTATTCTAAGAGTTATTATTTAAAATGTTGTGGAACTTTTAGGCACATTTCATAATTGCGAGCCCACCTTCACGGGACCAATTGTGGTAATGTGCTATTTTATTAATAAAATATTATTATTTTGTGGCATTGAGGATTATGTTGATAACGCGCTTACCTTATCAGTTTGCCTTTATTAATGTAATTCTTGATGATTTGTTAAGTGGTACTATTTTGGGACACTTTGCATGATTGTGAACTGTGTAACACCCCGAAAATTATTTGTTTCATTGTAAATAATCATTTTATAATATTTATGATTATTTATAATTTTTCTAAAATTTTTCAGAAACGTCAAATATTTTAATATATTCCTCATTTTTTGTGCACACTGAGTAGAATCAGTGAAACACCCCAAAAATTGTTTGTTTCTTGATGAATAGTCATTTTCTAATATTTGTGATTTTTGAAAATTTTTGTAGATTTTTTTTGGAAATATCAAATATTTTAGTATATTTCTCGTTTCACGTGCACACTGAGCAAAGCCGAGAAAACAAAATGTTTACCCTGAGGCTAGTAAACCTTGAACTGTGGAAGCGTCGATGGGAGATCTTACTAAACCCAAGGCCGGGCACAGTTTACAAGGTTTACATTTTTCGAAGCTTTATCTGATAAATAAAATCTCTGTATGTACTGTTAAGTAAAATTTTGCGATACACTTTATTATTCGTTGGATAATTAATATTGGCTTTGTTCACTATAACAATTATCCATTAGGTAATAGCTTGTAGTAAAATCCTAATCACCTTTTTATTCTAATTCCTTTATCACCTAATTATCCTATCCAAATGTAACCACTTTATGTCTAATTAAATCCTTCTCTTTGAAAAAGCTACCAAGCTTCTCAAAGAAGCTAAACACTCCCTCTCTCTCCTCCCCCACCCACATGGTTGCATGCCTCTTTGGAGCCCAAAAATTTGTGCTTCACTTAATTAAGTTAACCATTCTAATTTCAAAAATCAAAAAGTCATCATCTTTTCTACTATCAACTTCTCTCTCTACCCTTTCTCTTCTCTCAAGTTCTCTTCCTTCTCTCTAACCACACACCTCACGGCTGCCCCCCTTCCATGCCCTCCACCATCACAAAATTTTCAAACAACCCTATTTTCTTAATCTCCACTACATTCTAAACACCTTTCTAGTTGAAGATTTCTTGAAAAGCTTCCATCTTCTTCAAGCTTCAAGTTTGAAGCTTTAGGGTAAGATTCTTGGTTCCTCACCTCCTCTTCTCTATTTTTGTTTTTAAGGTCATCTTTATGACCATTTATCTTCTCTTTTTCAAGCATTGGTGTTGATTTGATGAAGTTATAATTTCTAGGGTTGTTGGAGGAGTGAAAACCGAATTTCACTACGAGTTTCAAGGGAGTTCTTGGCTTGTTTTCTACCCTAGGTAAGAGGGAGATAATCCTCTTCAACCTCTCTTGGTAGTAGAGAACTTGATTTTGTATTGGTTGTGAGAAACCCTTGTTAGGGTTACTCTCTTTGATTGTGTGATTTTATGATTGTGTGTTGATTTTGTTTTGTTTAATTTATTTGGTTGATTATATATGTATATTAATGATCTTGGATTAGTTTGGATGGATTGAAAAAATGGAATGGAGGCAAGAGTCCCTTGCCCCCCTTCATGAGGCTCACGACCACACCCTTGAAGTAGGGTGCTCATGGTTTAAAAATTTGTATCAAGTTGACAACATACCAAATCAAGTGATTAAAATGTAATGGAGTTAAGAAAAAACTTAGGATTTCCCCCTTGGGAGGCCACTGCCTCTAGGGCCAATTTAGGATCAAATTGTGTAATATCATGTAACCTTGGGATTGGAATAATCAAGTGATTAAATGACTAATAATGTAATGGATAGAAACCAATTTGATAACCTAAAGTGATTCTTTAGACCTAAGACAAGAATGAGAGTGTGTGAGACTTAGAAAACTTAGACCTAATTAGGGTTTCATAAAATGAAAAGAACCAAAAATGAAGTTTATCCAAAGACTTAGAATAATTTTCAATTAAAGTAAGACTATGAGTGTAAGTAAGAATGTTAAATAATTCCATAATATACCCTAAAAGTGTAATGTATTATTTAAGGACTTAATAATATTTATTGTGGGTACATGAGTGAGACCAAGAATGTATTGATGCTTATCTTAGTTGAATTTCGACATGATATGGAAAGTATATTACTGTTGAATATACATGATATATGCATTGAGTCATTATACATTGTGAAAGTCCGATGGACTGTTGTTAAGGCCATGTTGCCTAGGAGATTGAACACACCTTAGTGCGGGTACGAGTAGACTAGTGTAGGTCATAATGTTGACCTTGGGGGCGTCGGGGTGCGGGTACCTCACAATGGACAGTTGGTAGCTCTTCTGTCCGTAGAGTAGACCGATGCAAACGCACCGACTGTGAACACCCAATTTTGTCTGGACCAAAAAAAAATAATAATAAATAATAAATAGTTATGGATGACCAATAAGAAAAATTAGTTAACTCTGCTCCTATTAATCAATAAAAAAAACTAATAATAAAAAGTAATTAAAATAAATAAAAGTAAATAAGGCATGCAAAAAAAAAGAGGAAAAGAGAGAGTTTTGGGCTTGGATCCATTGGGCTTACTCATCTACCCGGATCCACCCCATGACCCGAATCCACCTATGACCCAAATACCCATTCTTATTACTCTTCTTTCTCCAAACCCTAGTAGCCCCCTACCTACAGCTACTCTCTCCCTCTTTGTCCATGAAAGCCTAGCCCCATGGTCTACAACCCTCTCCATGCCCCAGCCTGCGCAGCACCTAGCTCAATCAGAGAGTCCCTTCTTCGGGTAAACTGCAAAGACTGAGAGGGAAAACTTTGCATGGAGCAGATGGAGGTACACGAAAATGGGAATTTAGAGAAGACCCGAGCTTGGTTCAACCTCTGCCATGCACAAGGCTCGACGTCCTACTCAGCCACCCCTGCGTCTTGGATGAACCATACAGCTTAAGAAGGAAAGCACTGGAACTTAGGGAAAGAGAATACATGGAGCAGAGAGATGAAACACAAAAAGGGAAATCAGAGTGAGACCCGAGCTTCAACCTCTGAAATCTCTCCAGACGGCGCACCAAGGCTCAAGCTCTACGTCCAAGGCTACAAGACAACGCAGAGGAAGCCCTCCTGTGGTAAAAAAAAAAGAATTTTTCCTCTATAAATACAGAGGACAAAAATCAGAGTAGGGTTTTTTTGGGTTCAAGAGAGTTTTCTTTTAGGGAGAAGTTCTTTTTTGGTGAGAGTCTCAGAAAAAATTGTATTAAGAGAATTTGAGAGACGAGGATTGATCTGAGTGATTTCAATTCTCAACAACTTGGAAGTATTCCCACCTGGTAATTTTAGTTTGGCTTGTTATTTAATTTTTCATTTGCTCCTCTGCCATCATTGTACTAAAGATTCAGAATGAAATAAAATTCTTTTTTTTTAGTGTTCCTGGCTCGATTCTATACAGAATGTAAACTTAGTGCCTAATGTATGAATTTTTCCCTTTAGTTTAATTTCATTTTTATGGCCTTTCCCTATGTTTGATGGAGTGATTAAACCATGGCCCTCCATCTTGGGTTATTTTCTTTCTCTACTCTTGCCTACCTTTGTATGAATGGAAGCTACTTGATAAAATGCCTAAACCAGTTTGGGTTGTTCTGATATTGAAAATTTTCTCAACGTGTTCATCCATTGCCATAAGGATAACCCTCTAATTGATTATCTATTTTTGGTTTCTTAAGACTGCATATGCTTGTGTGCTCAAATATGACCAATTAGCTACTTTTGTTGTCTTGATCCTAATTTTCAAATTTTTGGTGACAAGCTGTGGGGTCAAAATAGATCAATGGGTTATATAGTTCAAGGTGACCAATGAATCACGTAGGAATTAGTTCTGTTCATTCTCTGAGTGTTTACATGTAGGTAGTGATCTATATTGTCTTATGATGCCTCTATTTATTTGTAAAAGTGTTGATTATAACTTGTATCCTTGATGCTCTTTTATACTATTAACTTAAATTCTGCTTTGTTGTTGATAATAGAGTGAAGTTTGTTGGCTTGGGATTCTTTGCTATGGCATATCATGTTTGTTTAAGGTTGTAACTGTGTTTATCTTGCTATAAAAAAATGCATTGGAATGAGAATATGATGTTGCTATCTTATAATGGAGGGAAGAAGCTGCTGTCAAGTTGTAACTCATAGGTTCATTAATTCATGCCTATCATAAACATCAAATTGTGTCCTCTTGTACCCACTATCAATGTAAATGCAAATGGGTTTTGTTTCTTTTTTCATGAGATGAAAATGAATGTTAGGTTTTTGCCTTGGATGTCACAAGGTATTGGTTCAAGCACGAGAATGTTCAGTTTGAGAAATTAATAACTAATGAAAGGGCTTGTTGTGTATGACAAAAGTTGGCTTCATTTCTTGGTTATTAGCTTTGTGGTACGTTAGAGTGAACTAGTCCAATGATTTGGTTGTGTTCACAATTTGTTGGACTAAATGAAAGTTAAAAATAGGAATTTTAATCATATTACATGCTACAAGTAAATTCTGTTTTTGGGCTTAACCTTTTATATGACAGATTTTGATCAGAGCTTGATGAACTTTGGGATAATCCATGATGGAGTGAACGATTGCTTGTTGATTTAAAATATGATGCAAAGCCTTGCTTCCTTGTTATGTGCTTGTTTTCTGTTATTATCCTGTTAGTATAGGATTTCTCATTATCTTGACCATCAACAAGATTGCTATCCTTTTCTAGTAGTAGCACCAGTTTTCATCTTTTTTTACACATATGTAAATCAGTGGTTCTATATCCTTTGGAAAACTCGATTACAAATAAATGGTCAAATTTGTTAGTTCAACTCTAAAACCACCTGTCAATCAGGTTGGTTCAACAGTTAAAGGCCAAACAATGTGGATCACCTTTTTCTCTCCTAATTTTCACTTACCTATATATATATATATATATATATATATATATATATATGCACGCGTCGATTCACGTTAGTTTTTGTCATTAACCATTTTTTTAGTTTTTTTTGTTTGTTTATTGATATGTTGAAATCCATTTATTTATTTTTTTACTTTATGAACACTTAATTTTGTTCGTGGCTTTTTATTCCGAATAAAGTGGGATTAGCTGAGTTGTGACAGTTTGTTAATCTTGTAGTGTTCTTTTAGAATCATTTAAGTTGTGACAACTCGATGATTCAAAATTTTTTTTTCTTTTTTTTAACCTTTTTGTATAATTCATCTGTTTATTTCATTTTTTTTTTTTATAAAAGTGGTAAAACAAATATTTTCAAGATTTATAAAAATTTGCACAATTAATTTAAGGTATCGTCTTAGGGCGGGTGTATTAGGGGTGCTGTGGGATTAAGTTTCCTCCCTTCCCTTTCACATAACCGACTTCCGAATCCAATCTGGTTTCAAATACTATTTTTATTAGGTTTTTCCAATTTTTCCTATCCTAAATAAAATTAGTGGTGACTTCATTTCTTACTCATAATAATATTATTTTTTCGCCGCTCCCACCGCAATCACGGTCGTGACAGATGGTAACTCCACTGTGGATATTTGAGAGTCAAGCCTTTGAAAATTGATGGTGCAAATTTTGTAGTATTTATATGTTTGTTTTACTCCTTTTGTTTTTGTTTTGTTGTTCTATTTTGTGTAAATTGTTTACTGATTATTTTAACTGTGATTCTATTTTATCATGCAAACCTTAGGATAGAGGATTTTTGGGAATCTTGTTTTGTGTTCGTTTTATTTTGCAAGATGTGAGTAGTCTCTAGAATTATGAAGGTTCGTATGCTCCCTATACACACTACACCTACACGTTTATCACACACATTTGAGTGGGGCCCTATACCTGGGTCTGAGCAAAGCTTAAGTTAGGTAGAGGTTGCGTAGTGATAGCCATTTTGGATGTACATCCTGTTTAGTTATCACGAATACCTCATCTAAAGTGTGCCTTTTTTCATGAATGTGCCACACCTAGTGGTTTACCCACTATTTATGGTCAACATTCTGAAATAGGACTTAGCTCTAGAGGCCTTTAGAATAGTAGAGCCACCCAATTAAAGTTCTCATGAATTAGACAGACTCATAGATCCTTAGGGTAGAAGTCCTCAAATTTAAGGCAATCCTTTAGGGCACAAAGAGAGCGTACCTTTTCGTTATCCTTAAAATTATCAATCATTGCATTTTAAAAAAAATCATACTTTGCATCCTTACACTGTGTTTTCTTTGCAATACCCTAATCTTTTTGTCCTTCTTAAGGCAGATTTGTTAGAGAACCATTAGAACTCAATCAAGATTTGACATTGAATATCTTTGATAAAAAGGAATATAGGATCAGATCCCAAGGATGCAAGCTTGAAAAAGACTCTGTGACTCAAGGCTAATAAAGTTAACACTGAAAGCCTAGTAGTTATGGGACGAATGTTAAAGAAGACTCAACGTTTGACATTTGCAGCAAAGTATGGAAAGGTTTTGGATCTATTAGAGGTGAATGTGCAAGTGGAAGCGATCATCGCAGTGGCCCAGTATTATGACCCTCCTCTTAGATGTTTCACTTTTCAAGATTTCTAACTAGCTCCTACTTTGGAAGAATTTGAGCAAATCCTAGGTTTGTCATTAGAAGGTAAAAAACCATACTTTTATAGGGAACACTATGCATCCATCCAAACTGTAGCAAACGTTTTGAAAGTGCACGCAAGAGACCTCCGAGGTGCGTAGCAGAATAGGAATGGAACCAAAGGGTTTTCAAGAGAATACCCTGAAGGACAGATGCGCCACTTAGCCAAAAGTGGAGATTGGGATGCTTTCATAGATGTGCTAGCCCTCACCATTTACGGCACAGTCTTGTTCCCTAATATTGATGATTATGTGGATTATGCAGCAATCGATGTATTCCTTGCTTGCAAGTTCAACACCAACAACCCTGTCCCAGCCATTCTCACAGATGTTTACCCTACCCTGAACTCTTGTCATGAAAGGAATGGTAAAAGAATCCTCTATTGCTTGCCGGTGTTGTATGTTTGGCTCACAGCTCATGTTTTCAACAAATCATACAAAGTAGAGTGCCCTATCGCTGACTTCAACATGTACTAGTTGAAGACCAAGAACAGCCGCGAATGGGCAAACCATTTAGCAAAATTTAAAGAAAAGTAGATAAGATGGTATCCTCAATGGAAAGATGTAGAAACTATTATCTACCAGTGTGGAAGGTTTCCAAACGTACCCCTCATGGGTATACGAGGATGTATTAATTACAATCCAGCCTTGGCATAGCGACAACTCAGTTATCCTATGATGGGACCACCTGCGGAAGTCCAAATAACCTCTTTTGTTCTTTACTATATGGATACAAAAAACACTGAATCACTTCAGGAGGTCCAATGTGCTTAGGACAAAGTCATCCAAAAGGAAAAGAATTGGGAGTCAGAAGTTGTGCAACCAAGGAAGATTATCACCAATGGGTTAAGGACAGAGTTCAGGAAATCAAGTTACCATTCAAGACCCCAACAATCCTTATGGTTGGTGAACCTTCAGCCTCGGTCGTGATGGTTTGTAAAAATGGAAGAGGAAAAAGAGAAAATGGAAGTTGAGTTAAGAGAGATCCGCCAGGCATGTGCGGCCTTAAAGTGAGAAAATGTTGAAAAGGGCCATATTCTTGAAGGGGCTAATAAAAAGATGAAGGCAGAACGTGATTACATGCTAAAAACCAAACATTGTTTGGGGGCAGCAAACAAGGAATTAGGGCTCTGAAGGCAAGAAAGGGACAGGACCATGGCTGAAAACCAGTAGCTTAGAGAGCAGCTCAAGAGTGCCAAAGCAACCCAGAGCGATGCAATGCGACTGGTAGAAGAAATAAGGCAGCCGATGGGAGTGGCATCTAAGCGATATGAAGATATGATCAAAAACAAGAAGCTCCACATGAAAGAAACAGTTACAAAATATGAGGCAACATTATAATAAGAATAGGAAAATATGAAAAAACTGATGGATCAGGTGGAACAACAAAAATGGGACATCTATGGATGGAAGGAGGAAGTCCATTTTTGGATGAGTCGCTTTGCAAAATTGACATGTTTGGCTAATTCAGCAATTGTGGATACTCCATATCTTTTGAAGAAAGTCGATCAGATGGTCAACCCTTTTGAAACACCGGTAGAAATTGTAACACGCCAAAAATTATTTTTTTATGATAAATAATCCTTTTATAATATTTATGATTTTTGAGAATTTTTTGGAAACGTTGAATATTTTAGTATATTCCTCATTTTGCATACACACTGAGCGGAGCCAAGAAAACGAAATGTTTTCCCAGAGGCTGGTAAACTTTGAACTGTGAAAGCATCGACGGGGAATCTTACTAAACCCGAGACTGAGCACAGTTCACAAAGTTTACGTTTTACGAGATTTTATCTGATAAGTAAAATCATAGAATATTTAATTATCTGAGAGATAATAAAATATTATTTATGCTAACTGTAATTTTATCCACTGAGTAATAGCTCTAGTAGATTATTTCTATCTAGTTGCTTTTATGACATCATCTAAGTGACCTCATATTTCACTTTATCGAGAAGCGTGCAAAGTTTCTCAAGGAAGCTTCAAGGGAAACTTCTAGGAAGTTTCCTCCCAACCACTCTTCTCTCGATCCTCTTTATTGTGCTGCACGATTGGGGGAAGGAAAAATCACATTTCATTTCTCTCATTTTCTCCTCCTTCACGCACGTCCCTTTCTCTTTCTCTCTTCTCCCACACGGCTGCACACACCACCATTGTTGAGCTTTCAAGCTTTCTTGCTCAAGCCAACATAGACCATTGTTTCCCCTCATCATCTCCAAGCTTTCTTCTTTGTGGGACTCCTCTTGACTTCTCCATTTTCGTCCTTCACAGCCCAGCTTCAAAGCTTGAAGCTTTAAGGTAAAGCTCTCAACTTTCTTCTCTTTTTTTCTCCTCATTTTCGTGGTCCTTGGTCACCATTGTGACCAAGGACTCCTCTCTTCAAGTTTTAGTGGTTGACTTGGGGAGTTGATCATCTTAGATTCTTCTTGTGGGTGGTGGACGAAAAGCTTGAAAGGGGATCACTTTCCTTGTTGTCTCTTAAGGTAAGAGGAAGATAATTCTCTTCAACCCATTTTGGTGGTGAGGAACCTATTGTTGTGTTGATGGGGTGGAACCCATTTATGGGTTATCCATTTGTTTGAATGATTTTGTTGTGTTTTGATTGTTTGGATAGCATGAATATGCATTGAGTTATCATGCTACGTGAAAGTCTGGTGGACTATTGTTAAGGCCAAGTTGCCTAGGAGTTGAATCACACCTATGTGCGGGTGCGAATAGACAAGTGTAGGTCTCTTATTGACCTTGAGGGCGTCGGGGTGTGGGTACCTCGCAATGGATAGTTGGTAGCTCTTCTGTCCGTGGGACAGACCGATGCATACGCACCGACGATCCTAACCGAGACACTGTCCTATATTGAGATCTGTGTAGAATGTCTTGTACAATGTCATGATGTGAACTTTGATAAATTGAGAATTTTAGCACTTGAAGGCCTCGGCAGCCGCGATACAGACATATCTCCTGATCATTCTCTCCGAATGTTGTGTCTAGCTCCATGGAGTAGGATTTTTGGTACCATATGCATGCGCATAGTGAGTCACCATATTATTTGACATTTACCTATTCATATGAAAATTAAATTTGTTGTCTTGTTACTATTATAACTGCCAGTAAATGCTAAGTTGTTTATTATCTATTTTTAATGTTGATTACCATTTCTGAAATGTTATGTGGGCGTCATGCGCCGTTTTGTTTCTTTACTGCCATAGTAGGTAATGATGTAGAATGTCTTACCTCTTTTCTATATTTTCTACTACTCTATCTATATTTATATTCCATCTAAGACATCGGTGAAAGGGGTGAAGTTCCCGAGTTTCCCAATTTTTGGCTCGACTTCAACTAGCACCTACTTTTGGATCATGGCGGCACGTCCACGAGGATTTTTGGGTTATGTGTGGTTGGCTTTCATTGGGGGTCCAGACTGCTGGCACATTAATTACAGTTCAGATCGTTGTGTCTACGTGGGGGACATGACGGTATCGCTGGCTTGGGGGCGTTATAATCCGCCCATCTACACCTGCAGTGTTAGGGTACATTTAGAGTTTTACATGCCCATTAGGGACATTTGGGGTGATTGTCATTACACTCCACGGGAGGATTTATTCCTCTCCACAGCCCGAGCCCCGGCCCGTAATTCGGTGGCTCCAATGAGGGTTTCCTCTGACGAGGAAGACCCTGAGGAGGAACCTGAGGAGGATCCTAACACGGTTCCTTCCTTTTCTCCTTAGGGGTTGATTTTGTCGATAGTCACTAATGGCTATCCATTTTTTGGAGCTTGATATTCTTTTTGGGGATCTGTATATCATTTTTGGGGGCTTGTAAAGCTTAGGCTTCTTTTTTATGAGTCTTGATGTATTTAGTGACTCACAGTCTATATTTAAACAGTATATATATATATATATAATGTATCTCTTGCATGGATATATGGATTAGTCTTTATGTTTTTTGCTTACAATTAGATAAAAATATATATACGTACTTATGAATCTCTTATAAGTATTAGTACATTTGAATACTTGATGAACAGGTTATTGAGTACAAATATATATTTAATGAAAAAAATATTCATCATTTTATTTACACAAATATAATCAAATAAGTTTAATTATGATCTAATGAACTGGGTCTTAATTTATGTTTAAATTTTCTGCATTATAAATTTGTAATGTAACGTTCCCTCCCAAAAAGGGATGTTACAGAAATCAGTGATTTCATTGAGTACTATAAGAACCTTATAGGGTAGATGAAACATATGGCTAAGGTCTATTCAGATAGGGAATAGTCTTCTTCGACTAGGTCATAATGTATTCATTTAAGAAGCAATGTATTGTCATATCTTTTCAGTTGAATGAATAAAGAATACTTGTTTTGGCACTCATTTTTTATCCCATATTTCACTTGAGACTTAATACTTTTGAACGAGACGTTCTGGGTAATAATCACAACAAATAAAGATCAAAGATACTCATTTCAAATCTACTTGGCATAAAACCACTAACAGTCCTCTAACAAATAATGAACACAATCACTGATCTTCTAAAAATAATAATAATAATTTTACCACTTTCAGGTAAAAACTTTGAGCCATTGCTCGTCGTCGGAAAATGTAGATTGCACAAACCCGAATTTACGAAACTAGGTCGCAAACTAGGCTGCAAGAGATGTCAAACTCAGAAAGAAACTTAAGTCAAGAAATGGATGATATGAGAAGAAGGATCAATGCAATAGCAGAAGGACAATCAAGGGTCGAAGATTTACTAAGACAGTTAACTGAGACGGCACTGGGGTAAATGCAAATGCAAACAACAATGTGAATGAAGAGGGTGATTCCATGAACGAAAATCATGAAGGGGAGAAAAATAATGTAGAAGTCACTCATGAACAGCCAGTGAAAATATTCCTGAACAGCAACTCAATAAAAGAAAAATTAAGAGATGAATTGATTGGAAAGATGCAAGAGCAAATTAAAGCCATTCAAGGCCCTAATCTGTATGGCTCAGTGGGAATCGATGAACTGTTCCCTAAGGTTGAAGTTAATATTCTCAAAGACTTAAAAAATATCAGACTTCTCAAAGTATGATGGAAGCACCAATCCAAAGTTTCATCTAAAGACTTACATCACCAAAATGGCCATTTGGTCACGGGATCAAAAGTTCCTAATGAATTTCTTTCATGAGAGCCTGATCGGTTGGCTTTGGAATGGTACATGCAACTTGACGATTCAAAGATTTCTTATTGGGATAATTTGACAAGTCTATTCTTAGAGCAATATCGATTCAATATTGACACCGCACCTACCCGAGAACAACTAGAGGCAATGTAAAAAAAGAATGTCAAAATTTTCAAGCAATACGCTCAAAGATGGAGAATGTTAGCAGCCCAAGTTCAACTACCATTGACTCCATTAGAAATGAGCTCGTACTTTATGGGGACCCTAGGAGCACCTTTTATTGGGCTGATGGCAGGTGCTGCCTATAGAGTTTTTTTTATCTAATTTCGGATAGAGAAAGGATTGAGAATCTTGCAAAAGTAGGAAAATTACCTACTGGAAGTACAGAGGACCATTTTCCTAAGAAGGTGGCACCAATAAGGAAGAAAGAACCAGAAGTCAGTTATGTGCATTAACAAAACTCATGTTTTCCTCGTAACCCACAACGATACCCTTCTTATCAAGCCCCTTCACCCACTTTTTCAGCTTACCTACCAAGTTAACAATGTTCCCTCACCATGTCCCGTCTATACCAATCGTCCTCCCGCACCTCGAAATCCAAGAGGTATGCTCGACCCCCGTTAAATCTACCCCATTTTTCAAAGTTGCCAATCTCCGATGCTGATTTGTTTCAACAGTTGTTCGATGCACATTTGGTTGCATGCGTTCCTTCTCGCCCCATGGTGCCCCCATTTCCATCCTGGTACAATCCCAACATAACTTGCAAGTTTCATATGGATAACCCAGGACACTCAATCGAAGACTGTGAGGTATTTAAAACCATAGTGAGGAGATTGATTTCCTGCGAAAAGCTAGAGTTTGAAGAGGAGAAGGGACCTATCATTACTAGTAACCCAATTCCAAATCATGGGAAGGGAATTATAAACGCATTAGAAAAGGAGAATGAAGGACTTCAAAATGTAACAGATGTTAAAACTCCTATGAAGTTAATATTCCAAGGTCTTGTCCAAGTAGGCTATTGTTCCTCAGTAGCCTTGGGTGATATAAGGTTTGAATATGATACCGAAGCTTATTGTGAATACCATATAGAGAAGGGGCACGATATTGAGGGTTGTTAGGAGTTTAAGGCTTGGGCACAAAGATTCATGGCTTTGGGTGTAATAGATGTTACTCAAGCAAGAGGGTTCGCAAAAGAGATAGATATTGTAGAGCGTCTAGTCCTCAAACTCCCACGTACTAGTGAAGTTCCAGATTCCTAGAAAGTTGTCATAGCGATAAAGAAGCCTACACCTTTTCCCTATAATGATACACATGCTATGCCTTAGAAGTATGATGTCAAGGTAAAGACGCAAAGTAATATAGGACAAACCGCTTCAACCCCTATTACTCAAATAGCAGAGCCTGCACAAGCAGTGTCAAGTGTCGTGGACATAGGAGGGATCACAAGAAGCGACAGGTGCTATGGGCAAGAAGATAAGACCAGGAAAGGAAAAGCAGGCTTCATAGAAACAAAAGAAGATGGTGAAGAAGAATTCCTAAAAATCATGAAGCAAAGTGAGTATGATGTCGTAGAACAGCTCAGAAAAACTCCAGCTCAGATCTCTCTATTGTCACTCATCATGAATTCTGAACCTCATCACAAATCACTGTAGAGAGTATTAAATGAAGCCTATGTGAAGCCAGATGTTACCCCGGAAAGCTTAGTGAACATGGGAGACCTACTAAGGCACATCAACGTGATTCCCTTCTCAGAGGAAGAAGTGGTACATTCGATAGGGAATAACCCAAGTGCTTTGCATATCACTTTGAAATGTCAGGGGTATGTAGTCACAAAGGTTTTGATTGATGGGGGTTTTGCCTTGAACATCCTCCCAAGGATAACTTTGTCCCAGCTGGCTATGAGTATAGAAGACCTTAGGCCTCAAGAAATGACAGTGCGAGCCTTCGATGGAAGGAAAAGAGGAATTCTGGGAGAAGTGACCCTTCCACTTGAGATAGGCCCAAGCTACTTCCAAGTGTTATTTCAAGTAATGGATATTGAGCCTACATATACTATGCTTTTAGGAAGACCATGGATCTACGCTGCTGGTGTTGTTCCTTCTACCCTGCACCAATGCTTAAAATACATTGAAAATGGATGTCTAGTTACCATTCGAGGAGAGGAAGAAATCTTACTAATGAAGCCTACTTCAGTGCCTTATGTTGAAAACACAGAACTGGAGGTGGAAAACTTCCTACACAGTTTCCAGTTAGTGGAATCGAAGACAAAGAAGGATGAGTCGTCCTCTAAAGATGTTTGTCAAATTGTGACTCGCATCATGACCAATAATGGTTACCAAGCCAGAAAAGGTTTAGGAATTTAGCTGCAAGGAACCAAGTTTATGATCACTCTATCTGAGAACAAAAACAGACATGATCTGGGATATGAGGCACCTTTGGAAGGCATGATGAAGCACAATTTGGTTCTCAATGAGGGAAAAAGGGAGAATGAAGTGAAAAAGATGATTCCTCATCTGAATGAGACATTCCTTATCCCTGCCGAGGTTATTAATAGAACCTCTAATCATCAGGTTTGGCTAATCATTAACAATGTAGACGAAGACTACGGAGAAGACCATGTTATCCAGCCTTCTGTCAACTTGAAACCTCTGAACAATTGGCGATCTGAGGCGTTAATGGATGTGATTATCATAAAGTAATTATTTAGTCATGATGTTATCTTAGACTTTTGTAATGCTGAATTTATGCTAACTCTTGTTGAAGCTTTAATGTAATGAACTTGTGTGTTTTTCCAGTATGATTCTCTGCTCATGTTATCTTTCATCAAAGTTTCAATGCAATGAACTTATGTGTTTCTCAGTTGATTCACTGCTTTAGTTCTTTTCTATCTTTGATTTACGCCTTTGCTTAGCCTTGTCCAATTACCATATTTTCTTTCTATTTCCAATCAGGTATAAATAAATCTTCCAGGGATTTGGGTTTGGTAGAGGCATTGTCCCATGAAAGGATTCCTGAAAGCTCAAGGATGGATTCCTATTCAATGATGGATATAGATAACTATGACTCAGATGAAGATAGGAACGCCACTAAGGAGTTTGCTAAATTGGTAGAAAGGTCAGAAAGAGACTTCAGCCTGAATGAGGAAGAAGTAGAGGTGATCAATATGGGAACTGATGAAGACAAGAAGGAGTTAAGGTTAGTGGATAACCCAGAACGTGAAAGCATGATCAAGTTATTCAGAGACTATATGGATGTATTTGCTTGGTCTTACTGAGATATGCCAAGGCTGGATCCGAGCATAGCTTCCCACAAAATTATGCTATACCCCAATGTTGAGGCGAAAAAGTAGAAATTGAGGAGAATGCATCCTAAAATATCTTTAAAGATCAAGGAGGAAGTCACCAATCAATTAGAAGCAGGATTTTTAGAGGTATCAAGGCACCCAGAATGGGTAGCAAATATCATCCCCATTCCAAAGAAAGATGGAAAAGTCAGGATGTGTGTGGACTATAGGGATTTGAATAAAGCTAGCCCTAAAGATAATTTCTCATTGCCTCATATTGATGTCCTTGTTGATAATGTAGCAAGAGGTCATAGATTCTCTTTTATGGATGGTTATTCTGGTTTCAATCAGATTCCCATGGATACGAGTGATAAAGAGAAGACCACATTTGTCATATCATGGGGAACCTTTTGTTACACAGTTATGCCATTTGGATTGAAGAATGTTGGGGCCTCCTATCAGCGTGCCATGGTTGCTTTGTTCCATGATATGATGCACAAAGAAATTGAGGTATACATGGATGACATAGTTGCTAAGTCCAAAGAAGGGGAAAGCCATGTGGTAGTGTTGCAAAAGTTGTTTGAAAGACTCAAAAAATACAAGTTGAGACTAAACCCGACAAAATGTGTTTTTAGTGCGTCAACTAGAAAATTCCTTGGTTTTGTCATTAGCAAGGAAGGAATCAAAGTGAACCCTGATAAAGTCAAAGCGATACAAGATATGTCTGCTTCCAAGACTGAAAAGGAGGTAATAAGCTTTCTCAGGAGACTAAATTACATCGCTAGGTTCATAGCCAACCTGACCAGCACTTGTGAGCCAATCTTCAAGCTACTAAAGAAACAACAACCAGGAGCATGGGATGAACACTGTCAGGAAGCTTTTGAGAAGATAAAAGCTTACTTGCAAAGTCTTTCTACTTTGGTGCCACCTACACTTGGTCGTCCTTTGATATTATACCTCACGGCATTGTAGACATCCATTGGAGCAATGCTAGGGCAGTATGATGAAACAAGAAAAAAAGAACAAGCCATCTATTATTTGAGCAAAAAGTTCAATGAGTGCGAGCCCCACTACATGGCAATCAAGAAGACATGTTATGCACTGGCATGGACGTCTAGAAGGTTGAGGCAGTACATGTTGTACTATACGACTTGGCTTATCTCAAGAATAGACCTAATAAAGTACACATTCGAAAGCCCTCATGTTTCCACACGAGTCTCCAAATGGCGAGTGTTTCTTTCCGAGTTCGACATAAAGCATATAACTCAAAAATTTATCAAAGGGAGCATAATTACAAATCACTTAGCTGAGAACCCACTCAATTACAAGCAACCTGTGACATCTAATTTCCCTGATGGGGATGTTTTAGCAGTTGAAGAAGAAAATTCAGATGAAGGAGATATATGGAAGATGTTTTTTGATGGAGCAGTCAATATGTATGGGAGCGGCATAGGTGCGGTGGTCACCTCACCAAGTGGGAAGCAATACCCAGTAGCCATCAAGTTAGAGTTCGATTGCACCAATAATGTTGCAGAGTATGAAGCTTGTGCTCAAGGGTTAAAGGTTGCAATAGAATTGGGAGTGAAAGAACTACAAGTATATGTAGATTCAGCACTGATAATTTATCAAGTGAACGGGAATGGTAGACTAAGGACCCAAAGTTGATTCCATACCAGAAATATTTGATGCAGTTGGTTGAGAAGTTTGAAGGGATCACCTTTTCACACTTGACTCGAGATAAGAACCAATTCGCAGATGCTCTGGCCACTTTGGCTGTAATGACCAATCTGAATATTCATGCTAATATGCAACCCATTCGAATAAGGGCAGAAAGCGAACCAATTTATTATTCTAATGTTGAGGAAGAAGTAGATGATTAGCCCTGGTTCCATGATATCATGCAGTACATTAAGTTTAGAGAATACCCATCAGGGGCAAATGAGACAGATAAAAAGAGCATCTGTCGGCTTTCCATGGCTTTGTTTTTGAATGGGGAAATACTGTACAAAAGAAACTATGATGGCACACTCCTCAGATGTATAGAAGCTAAGGAGGCTCTCACCATCTTAACAGAAGTTCATGAGGGAATATGTGGAACACATGCCAATGGTATCATGATGGCTCATCAGATCCTACGATATGGTTATTACTGGTCCACTATGGAAGCTGATTGCATAGAATATATTCAAAAGTGTCATAAATGCCAAGCATACTCTGACCGCATTAATACACCACCCATCCCATTGCATAATATGGTGGCACCATGACCTTTTTCAAAGTGGGGAATCAATGTTATTAGGCCAATAAACCCGAAAGCTTCCAATGGCCATAGGTTTATCCTGGTAGCAATTTATTATTTCACCAAGTGGGTAGAGGCCACTTCCTATGCCAAAGTCATTCAAAAAGTTGTCCTTAAATTTTTTAGGGTAAACATCATTTGTTGGTATGGAATTCCAGAAAGGATTATCACAGATAATGCCCCTAATCTCAATAGTGCAGAAATCAAGAATCTATGTGAGAGGTTTAGGATCAAGCATCATAATTATGCTCCTTACAGATCCCAGATGAATGGTGCAGTAGAAGCAGCAAACAAGAACATCAAGAAGATAGTAGCCAAAATGGTAGTCAACTACAGAGAATGGCATGAGATGCTCCCCTATGCTTTCCACTCTTATCGCACTAACATCCGATCCAGCACTGGGGCAACATCGTCTCCTTAGTCTATAGTATGGAAGTGGTTTCCCCCATAGAGGTCGAAATCCCATCTTTAAGAGTGTTGATGGAAGCCGAGTTAGAAGAAGCAGAATGGGTAAAGACTCGGTATGAGTAGTTAAATATGATTGAAGAAAAGTGATTAAAAACTATCTATCATGGGCAACTATACCAAAGAAGAATGGTAAGAGCTTTCAATAAGAAGGTGCGCCCTAGGGAGTTCCAAGCAGGTGACCTGATTTTAAAGAAAAAACTTCCAAACCAAGAGGACGCCCGAGGAAAATAGGCACCGAGTTATGAAGGGCCGTATATCGTTAGGTAGACATTCTCTGGAGAAGCCTTAATTTTAACAAATATGGATGGAAATGAATTGCCAAGACCGACAAATGCTGATGCAGTTAAAAAGTTTTATGCCTAAAAAAAGGAGAAGAAAAAGAAGAAAAAAAGAAAAATAGCCCGTTAGGTTGAAAAACCCACAAAGGCGGCCTAAGCAAAAGTTAGGGCATCTAAATTAGGCAAAAAGTTTAAAGTCAACAAATGCTCTCCTAGGAGATGTCACTTGAAGGGCTCACCTAGACATCATAAAATGAGACAAAAAAAAAACTGGGGCAATTTTAAGTGGCGATGGAAGACAAAATTAGGGCAATTTTAAGCGGTGATCAATGGAAGAGAACTTGTGTCAATGGTAGTTGTAATATCCATCTGAGAATTAAGACCTATCTAATGAGAAGAAAGGAATCCTAATTGGGGCAATTGCCTTTCACCTTGCCTTTGTATCATCCTTTTGTACTATTTGCCTTTACGTGCTTGTGAACATTCAAATCAATGAAAATACTTTCCTTTCTTCTCTTTTATTCTTCATCTTTCTTTATCATGTTCCTTTCTTTTATACTTGTGAAGTCACATATGTTTATAACAAAATGCTTCGATAAGAGGGAATATAAATTCAGTATCATTGATTTAACAATTTAATGGCAATCCTCTAACTAACAAATTAGATCAAGAATGAGTCAGAAGGTTCAAACAAGGCAAGAAAAGCTCCCAACGCAATTCGCATTGTTAATAGGGAAACTATGTGCCTGATGAGCAAACTCAAAAGTAAAGTTACCCCAACGTCTGAAGATCCCAAGGAACTTGAAACAAGTTGATAAGCCTTAGTTTGCAAGAGCCTGTGCCCAGGTTTGATGGATCAAAATTTTTCGAGGAAGCAATTAGCATCGGGTATGCAAGAGAAAGGTTTTGGCATAATATTTTCAATCTATTGATATGATCTTTAGATTTTGAGTTGCAGGAATGAATATTGCAACATCTTTCCATAAGCTGCAACAACTTGTGAAAAGTGACGTCTCTGGCTTTTGCGCCAAGCTTCACTATAAAAGAACAGTGAAACAAAAAAAAATTATAGGCCAAGCTCACTGTCTTTTTAAATTCCGGGCCAAGCCCATTGTCTTTTGAAATTCATGGTCAAGCCCATTGTCTTTTTAAATTCCGGGTCAAGCCCATTGTCTTTTAAATTCCAAGCCAAGCCCATTGTCTTTTAAATTCCGAGCCAAGCCCATTGTCTTTTAAAATCCAGTCCAAGCCCATTGTCTTTTAAATTCTGAGCTAAGCCCACTGTCTTTTTAAATTCTGGGCTAAGCCCATTGTCTTTTAAATTTCGTGCTAAGCCTACTATCTTTTTCAAATTTCGGGCCAAGCCCACTGTCTTTTAAATTCTGGGTCAAGCCCATTGTCTTTTAAATTTTGGTCCAAGCCCACTGTCTTTTAAATTCTGAGCCAAGCCCACTGTCTTTTAAATTTCAGGTCAAGCCCACTATTTTTTAAATTCCGGGCCAAGTCCATTGTCTTTTAGATTCCAGGCCAAGCCCATTGTCTTTTACCATTTTTAGTCATAAAGTCACCCAAGGTCATTTAAAATTTAAAAAAAAAGACTTTTTTTTTAATCAATAAACGTCAACTGAGTTGTGATAACTTGTTGACAATGCAGTGACGTCTCTGGCTTTAAGCTGAGTTTCACCTTAGTAGGATTAACGATGTTGCGACAACTTGTAAATCCACGTTGTAGCTCGCTGGTGTTCAATCAGCATCTTTGCCTTGTCCATTCACATCATCTCAGGCTTTGCCAGACAAAATTTAAGTTCACGTCTTTACTCATTTCTTACAACAATAATATGGAAAACTATGGTTATTCTTAGTATCTAGTAAGAAACAAGTAAAGAGGGGCAACTGTGAACACCTAATTTTATCCACATCAAAAAAATAATAAAAAAATAAAAAAATAGTTATAGATGACCAATAAGAAAAATTAGTTAACTCTGCTCCTATTAATCAATAATAAAAAAACTAATAATAAAAAGTAATGAAAATAAATAAAAGTAAATAAGGCATGGAAAAAAAAAGGAAAAGAGAGAGGTTTGGGCTTGGATCCATTGGGCTTACTCATCTACCCGGATCCACCCCATGACCCGAATCCACCCATGACCCAAATACCCATTCTTATTACTCTTCTTTCTCCAAACCCTAACAGCCTCCCTCCCCCTACCTACAACTACTCTCTCCCTATCTGTCCATGAAAGCCTAGCCCCATGGTCTGCAACCCTCTCCACGCCCAAGCCTGCACAACACCTAGCTCAATCCGAGAGTCCCTTCTTTGGGTAAACTGCAAAGACTAAGAGGGAAAACTTTGCATGAAGCAGATGAAGGTACACGAAAATGGGAATTTAGAGAAGACTCGAGCTTGTTTCAGCCTCTACCATGCACAAGGCTCGACGCCCTACTCAACCACCCTTGCGTCTTGGACAAACTATACAGCGTAAGAAGGAAAGCACTGGAACTTGGGGAAAGAGAATACATGGAGTAGAGAGACGAAACACAAAAATAGAAATCAGAGTGAGACTCGAGCTTCAACCTCTGAAATCTCTCCAGACGGTGCACCAAGGCTCAAGCTCTGCGTCCAAGGCTGCAAGACAATGCAGAAGAAGCCCTCCTGTGGTAAAAAAAAAAGAATTTTTCCTCTATAAATACATAGGATGAAAATCAAAGAAGGGGTTTTTTTTGGTTCAAGAGAGTTTTCTTTTAGGGAGAAGTTCTTTTTTAGTGAGAGTCTCAGAAAAATTTGTATTAAGAGAATTTGAGAGATGAGGATTGATCCGAGTAATTTCAATTCTCAACAACTTGGAAGAATTCCCACCTAGTAATTTTAGTTTGGCTTGTTATTTAATTTTTCATTTGCTCCTCTGCCATCGTTGTACTGAAGATTCAGAATGAAATAAAATTCTTTTTTTTTAGTGTTCCTAGCTCAATTCTGTACAGAATGTAAACTTAGTGCCTAATGTATGAACTTTTCCCTTTAGTTTAATTTCATTTTTATTGCCTGTCCCTCTGTTTGACGGAGTGATTGAACCGTGACCCTCCATCTTGGGTTATTTTCTTTCTCTACTCTTGCCTGCCTTTGTATCAATGGAAGCTACTTGATAAAATGCCTAAACCAGTTTGGGTTGTTCTGATATTGAAAATTTTCTCAACGTGTTCATCCATTGCCATAAGGATAAACCTTTGATTAATTATCTGTTTTTGGTTTCTCAAGACTACATATGCTTGTGTGCTCAAATATGACCAATTAGCTACTTTTGTTGTCTAGATCCTGATTTTTGAATTTTTGGTGACAAGCTGTGGGGTCAAAATAGATCAATGGGTTATATAGTTCAAGGTGACCAATGAATCACGTAGGAATTAGTTCTGTTCATTCTCTGAGTGTTGCATTAAGGTAGTGATCTATATTGTCTTATGATGCCTCTATTTATTTGTTAAAGTGTTGATTATAACTTGTATCCTTGATGCTCTTTTATAATATTAACTCAAATTCTGCTTTGTTGTTGATAATAGAGTGAAGTTTGTGGGCTTGGGATTCTTTGCTATGGCATATCATGTTTGTTTAAGGTTGTAACTGTGTTTATCTTGTTATAAAAAAAATGCATTGGAATGAGAATATGATGTTGCTATCTTATAATGGGGGGAAGAAGTTGCTGTCAAGTTGTAACTCATAGGTTCATTGATGTATACCAATCATAAACATCAAATTGTGTCCTCTTGTACCCACTATCAATGTAAATGCAAATGGGTTTTGTTTCTTTTTTCATGAGATGAAAATGAATGCTGGGTTTTTGCCTCGGATGTCATAAGGTGTTGGTTCAAGCAAGAGAATGTTCAGTTTGAGAAATTAATAACTAATGAAATGGCATGTTGTGTATGACAAAAGTTGGCTTCATTTCCTGGTTATCAGCTTTGTGGTACGTTAGAGTGAACTAGTCCAATGATTTGGTTGTGTTCACAATTTGTTGGACTAAATGAAAGTTAAAAATAGGAATTTTAATCCTGTTACATGCTGCAAGTAAATTCTATTTTTGGGCTTAACCTTTTATATGACAGATTTCGATCAGAGCTTAATGAACTTGGGGATAATCCATGATGGAGTGAACGATTGCTTGTTGATTTAAAATATGATGCAAAGCCTTGCTTCCTTGTTATGTGATTGTTTTATGTTATTATCCTATTAGTATAGGATTTCTCGTTGTCTTGACCATCAGCAAGATTGCTATCCTTTTCTGGCGGTAGCACCAGTTTTCATCTCTTTTTACACATATGTAAACCAGTGGTTCTATATCCTTTGGAAAACTCGATTACAAATAAATGGTCAAATTTGTTAGTTCAACTCTAAAACCACCGGTGAATCAGGTTGGTTCAACAGTTAAAGGCTGAACAATGTGGATCACCCTTTTCTCTCCTAATTTTCACTTACTATATATATATATATATATATATATATATATATATATATATGCACGTGTCATTCACATTAGTTTTTATCATTAACCCCTTTTTTGTTTATTTATCTATTGAAATCCATTTATTTATTTTTTTACTTTATGAACACTTAATTTTGTTTGAGTCTTTTTATTCCAAATAAAGTGGGATTAACTGAGGTGTGACAGTTTGTTAATCTTGCCGTGTTCTTTTAGAATCATTTAAGTTGTGACAACTCGATGATTCAAAAAAGAATTCTTTTTTTTAACCCTTTTTTTTTTAAATTCATCTATTTATTTCATTTTTTTTATAAAAGTGGTAAAACAAATATTTTCAAGAGTTATAAAAATTTGCATAATTAATTTATGGTACCGTCTTAGGGTGGGTGTATTAGGGGTACTGTTGTAACACCCTTTCTGGGGATGTCACATTTATGATGCGAGAAAAATAAAAATAAATAAAATCCTTACCCAAGTTGTAAAAACATTTTGATACTTAAATAATATTTGTGGTATATATATATATATATATATATATATATATATATATATATATATATATATATTTTCCTTTTATAATAATAACAATAAATAAAATAACACAAAGCACAAAATATAACAAACATAAACTCACCATAAGATACATATGATTTTTCTTTAGTACACGCATAATTTACAACTACATGTATTTAGCAAAGCAGTAAAGAGTTGACGTAAAACTAAGACACAGTATTGCCCAAGTGCACCTCAGAGCTCTCTAATCCTCCGATGGATCATCCTCAGAAAGATCCTCGAAATTCAGAGCTCCTGGAGGTCCCATAGTTCTAGGTCCCATAGTACTACGGACACGAGTCCGAGCGGTTGACTCGCTACCGTGAGCTCACTAGGCACATGGATTATTCCTTGCCGCAACGCCTAAGAGTCGAGGTAACTCTAAATATAAATACAACATAGTAGTGAATATGACATCTCCGTCATACTCTCTACATAGGGACACGATCAAACGTCCCACGTATACAAGCGTGCCTCTATCTACTCACAGACGCCCGGGCTTCAGAACCCCGTGAAACTCCAGCTCACAAACCCGAGGAATCTGGTAACGCCATGATCTCAAGATCGTCTTGATGTTCGGTGTGATCTACCGGCTCCTCTTCCTCGTATAGCTCGCCCCTACTGTCGCTCGTCCAGGATCATTGTATCTCAAGAGGTTTGTTCCTCTCCCTCTTCCTCAAACTCTTTACGGAAATAATATAATAATATCGAGAAAACATATAGAGAGGTGAGACAATCTACACCATTACCCGCATGGCAATAAAGAAAACGACAATACAAACAAATATTCCAACAGCACATACTAACATTTCATGCATAATATAACAAAGTAATACATATTAAAATAACACATACCATTATATTATGCATAATATATTAAAGCAATAAATATTAAAATAACACATATCATACATAATATATTAAAACAGTACATCATATATTTTATCACAGAATATGGTAAACAGTAAAGTGCAGAGGATGCATGAACAGTAAAATGCAAATGATGAATGATACACATACTGACTCGTTCCTACTCCATGGAGCTAAACACGGATATCTGAGGGAATGATCCGAATAGAAACTAATAATACTTTATGGCTGCCCAACCAAAGTATTGTACTGTCCAATCTTTGTGTCTATAGCCCACAGTCCAAAACATCGTGTAGCAGTACACAGTCCAAACATCGTGTACCACAGGCATAGTACTTAGTAGTCTCCTCAAGATCCCGATTAAGAATAGTGCTTGTCAAGATCATTAGTGTGTTGCCCGTTACCACGGCCCAAAGGTGCTACCACTGTCCACATATGGGATCCTCCGCATACTAATGCCTCCAAGTTCATAAATGAACCACACTATGCTTATCACACCAAACACGGTGTAATTCGCCTCGTCAATCAATCACCAATTATAACCCAAATTGGCACAACACTCTAAGTATGATCTAAAATGACAAAAATACCCTTATTATCTAAATTTTACCATAATTACAAAAAATTACCAAAATGCCCTTAGTCACAAAATATCAAAGTATAGTACGTCCCACCTAACAGTATTACACCACAACATGTCTGGGTCCACCACTTTGGCCCGACAGCAAAACTCACAATATCTTTCAATCGCGTAGGAATTTTATCGCGTTTTCACAATCTCGTTATTTTCACAAACATTTTTAAATCGTGTAAATATATTTTGACATTTTTAAACATCGTAAAATCTTTTTAAATCATTTTCTCAATCGCGTAGGATTTTTAATTCATTTTCTTAACCGAATCGCTTATAATTATTATTTTCAATATGTGTAAAACTATATCTAGTATATTTAAAATACGTAGAGTATTTTTCTTGTGTTCTAAATATAGTATGAAATCTTTTCATTTTATGCGTCTGATTTTAATAAATTTTGGCAGCATTTTGCCTATAAAATCAGTATAAGGTATTTTTAACGTTTTCCTCTAAATATAGTTTATTTTATTTTAACCCAATAATTTCACTTTGAAACTTACTAACGCGCTTCAAAATTTATGGAATGAGCTCTACATTAGTATTTTTCAAGCGTCTAATTTAATTTTTATTTAAACTAATGTCTGCTAAGTTAAAATTCTAGGACTGAATTTATTCCTTTTATTTTTCTTAAAGATTCATTGGAATCAATTCGTGTTGTAAATCAATTACCTAACCTATCTTAGAAAATAAAATGGCATGTTGGCCAAATCAAAAATAAAATGGTATTCAATTATACTCTAAATGGCATGTTGGCCATAATTAACTTAAATCAATTTTAAATTAATTATTTTACCTAGATTCTTTAAATCAGTGATTTAGAAAATTACTGAGAACATTTTGGTTCTCTATTTTGATGTAAGGCCGTGAGCCTCATAATGTGTTCTTTGGAACACTCATGCAAACCGTACATGTTATTCACATCCTACTTTAATAATTATATAATTTTAAACACATGCAATTATATAATCACATACATAATACATACAATTTATTTAAAACCATAAACATGCATAGCAAAAATAATGAAAGCTATAATCATGCATAGCAAAATAAATCACAAATAGGAAAGCATCTAAACAATCACAAAAATAATAAAAACCATAAACAATCACACAAATGAATCCTTATGGATTCTACACACACAAACAAATCCATTTTCCCATCACCACTTAGGGTTGATGAGATTAAATCTCCCTCTTACCTCTTGAAGACAATTTAATCGGTTAGTTTCCTTCTTTCCTTCAAATTTCGTACAATCTCCCAAACAAATCCCTAAAATTCTTAAACAATTAGTAAAAACACATACAAGGTACAATATTGGAAAACCATGGAACAATCATGGTTAGAAAAATTAGAAATCAAATTTTGAACCAAGAAATCAAAACTTACCCTTAGGAAAGTAAGCAAAAGGTTGGATTTTGGACAAGATAGAGTAGGAATTTGGAAAAACTTTGTGAATGAAAAGTGTTTAGAATAGGATTTGGGTTCAAGAAAAGCTAAGAGATAAAATTATAGAGGTTTGGTTGTGTGGGGTGAGAGCTTGGCCGAATTAGAGAGAAAGAAAAGGAAGAGAAAGTGTTCATGGGTTCTTGGTATTTTTGGAGAGAAAATGAATAGCTTAGATTTAGGATAAGTGTGAAATAAAAGTGAAGAGGGAAATAGAAGGGGCTGCTACCGTGAGTGGCTTTTTGGGTGAGGTTGAGTGTTTAATTTTGCTAAGTAAATATCCAATTCAATGCACTTGATGGTGCACATGGTTTATGACAATTTGGAGGGTTCAAGAAGCTAGTAGAACCAAGCCATCCAAGCCTCCAAAGGCTGCTGCCCAACCGTGTAACTCCTTGGAATTTTAAGGGTTTAATTATTTTTCATTTACTCCTAATTACATGCTAATTAATTAGGCAATTAATTAGGTTAATTATCCTATTAAAACTAAATCAACATTCTAATCATATAATCAATTAGTTTAATATATATTAACATATATTATAACCTTTAAATCAATATTAGTATATCTAATTAATATTTAGATTATAATTAATTAAGAATTAAACTAGTTCACTTAGTTTGCTAATTAAGTAATTAGTTTAGTCAAATTAAGCTTAATTAGCTACTAACCAAATTCAAGCCTACTATTTTTGACTTAATTCTAACCATTGATTTCATCTTTAATTCCTAACCATAGATTAGATCTAAGGTAGATATTAATTAGTCATAAATCTTGAATTCTAATCTCACCATTGATTTGATCAACGGTTGAAATCAAAGGCTTCCTAACTAAGTCTTCATCCAACGGTCCAAATCAAAGTCCATGCTCCTTTTGTTGACCTTTTCCTATTGGTTTAAAAAGTCAAGCCACTTTCGTTGACTTGCTCTCATTGGCTAGAATTTGTCCAGTCAGCACAGTTGACTGCTTTTCTAAACGCGGGTCCCACAGTACTTTTAAAGATCTGTGGTCAAACCGAAACAAATTTTACTATTTTTGAGACAGTAGGTACTGTAATATAAAATAATATTATAAAAATATAAAATTATTTTATTGCACAGTTAAATCCTAAAAATTACGAGATTAATATATATATCAATCAGAATTTAGTTTAGTAAGATCCCCCAGCTCCAATTAATTAAAATAAGATTTTTCCGGCCAGAAAATTTTTATTTCCCTAGGTCGGAGCAAATCACATACAACAGTCAAGTACACTCACGAAATAGTCAAATTTAATTTACTGCTCACAGAATTCACAAAACAGTACATTTTGGGACTATATTGTAATTATCCCAAAAGTTGGGGTGTTACAACTGTGAGATTAAGTTTCCACCCTTCCCTTTCCCATAACCGACTTCCGAATCTAATTTGGTTTCAAAGACTATTTTTATTAGGTTTTTCTAATTTTTCCTATCCTAAATAAAATTAGTGGCGACTTCATTTCTTACTCATAATAATATTATTTTTTCGCCTCTCCCGCCGTGATCACGGTCACGACACTGATGATCCAGACCGAGACACTGTCCTATATCGCGATCTAGTGAAGAATGTCTGTACAATGCCTTGATGTGCACGTGGATAAACTGATGAGTTGTAGCACTTTGGTCGTGACAGCCGAGTTATAGACATGTCTCCTGATCTTTCTCTCCGACTATTTGTGTCTAGCTCCATGGAGTAGGATTTTGATGTTGTATGCATGTGCATAGTGAGTCCATATATTATCTGGCATTTAATTTTTATGATAATTGGAACTGATGCCTTACTGATGTATAACTGCCTGGAATTGTTAAATTATTTAAGATTTGCCTCTTGATTACTGCTTATTACTCTTATAATGCTATGTGGGCGTCCTACGCCGTTTTGTTTCTTACTGCCATAATTAGTAATGAAAGTAGGATGTCTCACCTCTTTTCTGTATCTCTACTATCTCTGTGTATATATATATATTTCTATGAAGACGGTGGTGAAGAAGGGGAAGTTCACGAGTTCCCTAGTTTCTGGCCTGACTGCAACTAGTACTTGCTTTTGATCATGACGGCATGTCCACAGGGATTTTTGGGATACGTGCGCCTGACATTTCTCTGAGATCCAGACTCTTGGCATGTTAACTTCAGCTCGGATCACTGTGTCTACTTGGGAGACATGTCATTGTCGCTGGCTTGGGGGCGTTATGATCCGCCTATCTTCACCTGCAGCGTTCATTTACATTTAGAATTTTACATGCCCATTAGAGACATATGGGGTGAACGTTACTACACCCCACGGGAGGATTCCTTCCTCTCCACTGCTCGAGCCCCGACCTGAAATTCGGTGGCTCCAATGAGGGTTTCCTCCGACGAGGAAGATCATGAGGAGGATCCTGACACGGTTCCTTTTCTTTCTCAGTAGGGGCTGATACTGTCGATAGCTACTGATGGCTATCTGTGTTCTTTTTGGGGCCTGATGACTTATCTTTTTGGTGGGCTATACATGTATGATCCTTTAGGCAGGCATAGTTTTGCTTTTTGTATATCGAGCGTTGTAACTAAACAATATGATATAATTATATATATATATATATATATATATATATATATATATATATATATGTATATGTATGTTGATCGAATCTATGCTTTACTCCTATCTTACTCTTTATTGCAATTATGTCTTGTCACTATTTTTTATTAATTATAACAAAATAAAAAAAGTCACCATTTTATTTATACAACTATAATCAAACAAGTTTAATTGTAATATAATGAACTGGGTCTTAATTTATACTTTTATTTTTCACATTATAATTCATGATGTGACGTTCCCTCCCAAAAAGGGGCATTACATTAAGTTGGTATCAGTGCCCTGGTTTATGTTTTTTTTGGGTCTTTGTGGTTTGGTCTGACTTGTTTGTGTTGTGTGATTCTCTGTGATTGGTACTCCGAAAGGATGCATATAGTCTTTTCTTGTGTTTTTTTTAGTTAGTCTTACTTGAAAGAATGATATGGCACGAGGTGGAGATATGGCTGCAGCGATAGAGGCGATGCAGCGAATGGCTGAGGTTATCGCACAACAAACTGAAAGGGCTGCCCAACAATAGGATAGGGCTGCTCAATAACCAGAAGTTTCGACTGATGCAAAAAATTTGGCAGAGTTTCGTCGCCACAACCCTCCTCAATTCAAAGGAGAATTTGATCCAGAAAAAGCTAGTTTGTGGATCAAGGAGTTGGAGAAAATCTTCAGAGGCATGAACTGTGCCAATGACAAGAAAGTAATTTACGCCACTTTTATGCTGATTGGGGATGCTGAAGACTAGTGGAACGGAGCACACAGGGTGTTAGAAGCTGAAGGTCGCGCAATCAATTGGGAGGTATTCAAGAATAAGTTCTTGGATAAATATTTCCCAACAAGCGTCAGACATGCAAAAAAGATGGAGTTCCTCAGCTTGAGACAAGGAAACTTGTTTATCAGTTAATACACCACAAAGTTCGAAAGCTTATCCAAGTTTTTGACGTATTTCCAGCACTAGCCAGACGAGATGTGGAAATGTCAAAAATTTGAGGAATGACTGAGGCACGAAGTGCAGAGAGCAGTGATCACTTTAAAGATCCACCAATTTTCGGAGCTGTTGGATACGTGTTGCCAAGTGGAAGCTCTAGATCAAGCTTGGGACTCAAGAAACTGAAACTTTGGACCTACCAGGTTCCAAAGAGGAGGCGGAAACAACGCAAATCATTTCCAAAAGAAGCCTTATTCCTGACCACTGGGAAATCAACAGCAGACACCAGGTGAAGGTTCCGGTGGGAACCGAACTGGGCAGAATGTGTCATTTTCTTCAAAATGCTTAAAGTGCGGGAAGGATCACGCAACTAGAGACTGCACCATCAAGGGGATTATCTGTTTCCGATGTGGAAAGCCTAGACATGTTTCCAGAGATTGTAACCAAGCTAAGGCTAAGCCTTCAGTCAACGCTACACGGGCTACAAAATCGCAAACAAGAGGCAGAATGTACACCATGAGCGGAGAAGAAGCCTCCAAATCTTAAGATCTGATACAAGGAGAAGGTGTTATAGGAAGTAATCTTTTAACTGTACTGTATGACTCTGGGGCAACCTACTCTTTTATTTCCTATGACTGTGTGCGACGACTTGGTTTACCTGTGTCTTCCTTACCTTTTGACTTGACTGTTTCTACTCCCACTGATAAACTTGTTGTTACTACCAAAGTCTATTTGAATTGTCCATTGATTGTTAAGGGTCGAATCTTTTTTGTTGATTTGATCTATTCACCCCTTTCTTAGTTAGATGAAATTTTAGGAATGGATTGGTTGTCTTCCAACCGTATCCTTTTGGATTGCTCTAGTAAAACTATAGTTTTTCCCATAAATGAGGATTCTAGATTTTTTACAGCCAACCAAGTTTGAGCTTTCTTAAAAGAAGGAGCTCAGGGATACATGCTATTGTCTTCCTTGAAGGTCGAGAGCAAGGCTGATGTGAAAGCAATTCCATTGGTCAACGAGTTTGTCGAAGTCTTTCCTGATGATGTACCTAGTTTACCGCCGAAGCGAGAAATAAAGTTCGCTATTGATCTTGTACCCGGATCTGGTCCTATATCTATAGCGCCTTACAGAATGTCACCATCGGAGTTAGCAGAGCTTAAGAAGCAGTTGGAAGAGCTTTTGGAAAAGCAGTTCATTAGACCCAGTGTGTCACCCTGGGGAGCACCAGTGTTGCTAGTTTGGAAGAAGGATGGCACTTCGCGATTGTGTGTGGACTATCGCCAACTGAATAAGGTCATGATCAAGAATAAGTATCCACTTCGGAGGATAGACGACTTAATGGATCAACTGAAAGAAGCATCAGTGTTCTCTAAGATCGATCTGCGATCGTCGGGCTACCACCAGATTCGAGTAAAGGCGGAGGACATACCCAAGATGGCTTTTCGTACCCGATACGGTTATTACGAATATCTTATGATGTCGTTTGGTGTAACAAATGCACCTGCCATCTTCATGGACTACATGAACAGGATCTTTCGTCCTTACTTGGATAGATTTGTTGTTGTCTTCATTGACGACATCCTGATCTACTCTCAAAATCAGGAGGATCATGCTGAACACCTCAGTATAGTTCTCCAGATTCTGAAGGAGAAGAAGCTGTATGCCAAATTGTCTAAGTGTGAATTTTGGCTAGACGAAGTCAAGTTTTTAGGCCATGTAATCTCAAAGGAAGGGATTGCAGTGGATCCATCAAAGGTGGAAGCGGTTCGATAATGGGAACAACCGAAGACAGTGATAGAAATCCGAAGCTTTGTGAGCTTGGCTAGATACTACCGGAGGTTCATTGAAGGATTCTCCAAAATTGCAGGACCTCTCACTCAACTCACAAGAAAGAACCAAACCTTTGAATGGACAATTGCTTGCGAAGAAGGTTTCCAAGAATTGAAGAAACGATTAACTACTTCACCAGTGTTAGTCCTACCCGATCCGAATGAACCATTCAAAGTGTACTGCGATGCTTCATATCAAGGATTGGGAGTTGTGCTTATGCAAAATGGAAAAGTAGTGGCTTATGCTTCGAGACAGTTGCGAGTGCATGAGAAGAACTATCCAACACATGACTTGGAGTTAGCAGCTGTAGTTTTTGCCTTAAAGATATAGAGGCACTTCCTGTATGGGGCGACGTTCAACATTTTTAGTGACCACAAGAGCTTGAAGTACTTATATGATCAAAAGGAGTTGAATATGAGACAGCGCAGGTGGTTGGAATTCCTGAAGGATTATGATTTTTGACTTCTATATCACCCTGGAAAGGCAAACGTCATGGCAGACACATTGAGTAGGAAGATGCTCAGTATATCAGCCATGATGATTAAGGAAAAAGATCTGATAGAGCAGTTCAGGGATGTATAGTCTTTCGTGGAATTAGAACCAGGAAAAATTCGCATGAACATGGTTACTATCTTAAGCGAGTTAATGGAAGACATCCAGGAAAAGTAGAAAATTGATAAGTTCTTACAATAGGAAAGAGAGCTAATAAGATAAGGCAACACGAGAACATTCAAGGAAGGAACAGATAGAATTATGAGGTTCCGAGGTAGGGTTTGTATACTCAGGGATCAAGAGCTAAAGAAGTATATACCTGAACACGCTCACACGAGCAAGTTGAATATGCACCCGGGAATAACTAAAATACACCAAGACCTGAAGAAGTTATTTTGGTGGCATGGAATGAAGAGCGATATTACCAGATGTGTGTCTTCTTGTCTGGTTTACCAGAAGGCGAAGGTTGAACATCAAAGACCGTCAGGACTGTTGTAATGTCTATCTATTCCCGAATGGAAATGGGATAGCATTGCGATGAATTTTGTGGTTGGATTATCGAAAACCAAAAAAGGTTATGACTCGATATGGGTAATCGTTGATCGACTCACAAAGTCAGCACACTTCCTACTGATCAACATAAGATACAACATGGAAAACCTGATCCAACTGTATATCGGTGAGATTGTTAGGCTACATGGTGTACCTACCAGTATTGTTTCTGACAGGGATCCAAGGTTTACTTCCAAGTTTTGGCAAAGTTTACAAGAAGCATTGGGAACAAAGCTACGATTAAGTTCTGCTTACCATCCATAAACTGATGGGCAATCAAAAAAGACAATCCAATCGTTGGAGGATTTGCTCAGGGCATGCGCTTTAGAATAGACTGGAAGTTGGGATGAAGTTTTACTGTTAGTAGAATTCACCTACAACAATAGTTTTCATTCGAGCATAGGGATGGCACCCTATGAAGCTCTGTATGGACGATGGTGCCGAACACCTCTGTGTTGGTACCAAGACGGAGAGCGCCTTAATGTTGGACCTGATATTATACAGCAGACAATTGAGAAGGTCAAGATGATTCAGGAAAAGATGAGGACGGCTCAAAGTCAGCAGAAGAGCTATACGGACAAGAGAAGAAAGCCTCTTGAGTGTGAGGAAGGCGAGCACGTGTTTTTGAAAGTCACGTTAACAACTGGGGTCGGCCGAGCTCTGAAATCTAGAAAACTCACTCCCAAATTCCTTGGACCTTACTAAATTCTTCGCGGATAGGTCCAGTAGCTTACCAGATAGCCTTACCACCTTTTCTTTCAAACCTTCACAATGTCTTTCATGTGTCACAACTACGAAAATATATTCCTGACCCGAACCATGTCATAGCATCGGACACAGTACAATTGAAAGAGAACTTAACTTATGTGGCACCTCCTGTAAAGATTGAAGATAGGAGAGTAAAACAACTCAGAGGAAAGGAAATCTCATTGGTGAAAGTGATCTGGAACGAAAAGACTAGAGATGCAACGTGGGAATTGGAAGACAAGATGAAGGAGCAACACCCACAACTATTCCAAGGTATGAAAATTTCAAGGATGGAATTTCTTTTTAGAAGGGGAGAGTTGTAACACCCCGAAAATTATTTGTTTCATCATAAATAATTATTTTATAATATTTATGATTTTTAGGAAATTTTTTTAAAATTTTTTGGAAACGTCGAATATTTTAATATATTCCTTGTTTTGCATGCACATTGAGCAGAGTCAGTGAAACACCCCGAAAATTATTTGTTTCTTGACGAATAGTCATTTTTTAATATTTTTAATTTTTGAGAATTTTTGTGGATTTTTCTAGAAATGTCAAATATTTTAGTATATTTCTCATTTTACGTGTGCACTGAGCGGAGCCAGGAAAACAAAATGTTTACCCTGAGACTGGTAAACCTTGAACTGTAGAAGTGTCGAAGGGGGATCTTACTAAATCCGAGGCCAGACACAATTTACAAGGTTTACGTTTTTTGAGGTTTTATCTGATAAATAAAATCTCTGTACGTACTGTTAAGTAAAATTTTGTGATACGCTTTATTATCCGTTGGATAATTAATATTGGCTTTGTTCACTATAACAATTATCCATTGGGTAATAGCTTGTAGTAAAATCCTAATCACCTTATTATTTTAATTACTTTATCACCTAATTATCCTATCCAAATGTAATCTACTTTATGTCTAATCAAATCCTTCTTTTTGAAAAAGCTACCAAGCTTCTCAAAGAAGCTAAACACTCCCTCTCTCATCTCCCCCACCCACACGGCTGCATGCCTCTTTGGAGCCCAAAAATTTGTGCTTCACTTAATTAAGTTAACCATTCTAATTTCAAATATCAAAAAGTCATCATCTTTTTTACTATCAACTTCTCTCTCTACCCTTTCTCTTCTCTCAAGTTCTCCTCCTTCTCTCTAACCACACACCTCACGGCTGCCCCCTTTCTATGCCCTCCACCATTACAAAATTTTCAAATAACCACATTTTCTTAATCTCCACTACATTCTAAACACCTTTCTAGTTGAAGATTTCTTGAAAAGCTTCCATCTTCATCTTCTTCTTCAAGCTTCAAGTTTGAAGCTTCAGGGTAAGGTTCTTGGTTCCTCACCTCCTCTTCTCCATTTTCATTTTTAAGGTCATCTTTATGACCATTTATCTTCTCTTTTTCAAGCATTGGTGTTGATTTGATGAAGTTATAATTTCTAGGGTTTTTGGAGGAGTGAAAATCGAATTTCACTAGGAGCTTCAAGGGAGTTCTTGGCTTATTTTCTCCCCTAGGTAAGAGGGAGATGATCTTCTTCAACCTCTCTTAGTAGTAGGGAACTTGATTTTGTGTTGGTTGTGAGAAACCTTTGTTGGGGTTACTCTCTTTGATTGTGTGATTTTGTGATTGTGTGTTGATTTTGTTTTGTTTAATTTATTTGGTTGATTATATATGTATATTAATGATCTTGGATTTGGTTTGGATGGATTGAAAAAATGGAATGGAGGCAAGAGTCCCTTGCCCCCCTTCATGAGGCTCATGGCCACACCCTTGAAGCAGGGTGTTCATGGTTTAAAAATTTGTATCAATTTGACAACATACCAAATCAAGTGATTAAAATGTAATGGAATTAAGAAAAACTTAGGATTTCCCCCTTGGGAGGCCACGGCCTCTAGGGCCAATTTAGGATCAAATTGTGTAATATCATGTAACCTTGGGATTGGAATAATCAAGTGATTAAATGACTAATAATGTAATGGATAAAAACCACTTTGATAACCTAAAGTGATTCTTTAGACCTAAGACAAGAATGAAAGTGTGTGAGACTTAGAAAACTTAGAATAATTCTCTAAGTGAGTTTTGAATAAACTTAAAGTAAGGAACTTAATAGTCAAGAGAATTTCTCTAGAGAAGAATTTCATAAGAAAAATTAAATTGAAATGAAACCTAATTAATTGATTAATTAGGAATTAATTAGTGTTTCATAAAATGGAAAAAACCAAGAATGAAGTTTATCCAAAGACTTAGAATAATTTTCAATTAAAGTAAGACTATGAGTGTAAGTAAGAATGTTAAATAATTCCATAATGTACCCTAAAAGTGTAATGTATTATTTAAGGACTTAATAACATTTATTATGGGTCCATGAGTGAGACCAAGAATGTATTGATGTTTATCTTAGTCAAATTTTGACATGACATGGAAAGTATATTACTGTTGAATATACATGATATATGCATTGAGTCATCATGCATTGTGAAAGTCCGATGGACTGTTGTTAAGGCCATGTTGCCTAGGAGATTGAACACACCTTAGTGTGGGTGCGAGTAGACTAGTGTAGGTCATAATGTTGACCTTGTGGGCGTCGGGGTGCGGGTACCTCGCAATGGATAGTTGGTAACTCTTCTGTCAGTGGGGCAGACCGATGCAAACCCACCGACGATCCGAATCGAGACACTATCCTATATCGCGATCTAGTGAAGAATGTCTGTACGATGCCTTGATGTGCACATGGATAAACTGATGAGTTATAGCACTTTGGCCGCGACAGCTGTGTTGCAGACATGTCTCCTGATCTTTCTCTCCGACTGTTTGTGTCTAGCTCCATGGAGTAGGATTTTGATGTTGTATGCATGTGCATAGTGAGTCCATATATTATCTGGCATCTAATTTTTATGATAATTGGAACTGATGCCTTACTGATGTATAACTACCTGGAATTGTTAAATTATTTAAGATTTGCCTCTTGATTACTGCTTATTACTCTTATAATGCTATGTGGGTGTCCTACGCCGTTTTGTTTCTTACTACTATAATTAGTAATGAAAGTAGGATGTCTCACCTCTTTTCTGTATCTCTACTATCTCTGTGTATATATATATGTTTCTATGAAGACGATGGTGAAGAAGGGGAAGTTCACGAGTTCCCTGGTTTCTGGCCTGACTGCAACTAGTACTTGCTTTTGATCATGACGGCACGTCCACAGGGATTTTTGGGATACGTGCGCCTGACATTTCTCTGAGATCTAGACTGTTGGCATGTTAACTTCAGCTCGGATTGCTGTGTCTACTTGGGAGACGTGTCGTTGTCGCTGGCTTGGGGGCGTTATGATCCGCCTATCTTCACCTGCAGTGTTCGTTCACATTTATAATTTTACATGCCCATTAGGGACATGTGGGGTGAACGTTACTATACCCCACGGGAGGATTCCTTCCTCTCCACTGCTCAGGCCCCGACTCAAAATTCAGTGGCTCCAATGAGGGTTTCCTCCGACGAGGAAGACCCTGAGGAGGATCCTGACACGGTTCCTTCTCTTTCTCAGTAGAGGCTGATACTATCGATAGCTACTGATGGCTATCTGTGTTCTTTTTGGGGCCTAATGACTTATCTTTTTAGTGGGCTATACATGTATGATCCTTTAGGCAGTCATAGTTTTGCTTTTTGTATATCGGGCATTGTAATTAAACAAATTTGATATAATTATATATATATGTATATGTATATTGATCGAATGTATGCTTTACTCCTATCTTACTCTTTATTGCAATTATGTCTTGTCACTATATTTTATTAATTGTAACAAAAAAATAGTCACCATTTTATTTATACAACTATAATCAAACAAGTTTAATTGTAATATAATGAACCGGGTCTTAATTTATACTTTTATTTTCTGTATTGTAATTAATGATGTGAAGTTCCCTCCTAAAAAGGGGCGTTACAAACTGACCTTCGCTGGACCAATTGTGTTCAAGTGTCATTTTATTGATAAAATATTATTATTTGGTGGCATTGGGGATTATGTTGATAACGCGCTTACCCTATCGGTTTGCCTTTATTAATATAATTCCCGATGATTTGTTAAGGACATTGAGGTTATGTCCTTAGAGTTTTCAGTATTCTCTCGGTACTAGCTTTAAGGACATAGTTTTGATGTTCGTGAGAATCTACTCATGTGTTGTAATTCGGGACCCTTAGGCGGGATTACAATTGCATGAGAGAGCTCAATTGTGGTCATTGCTCATCTTGTTTATTGAAATACTTGACAAGAAAAATCTCCCTTTAAAATATTGATTCAGCTTTACTTATGAAAATAAGTATTTTGACAAAAGTTATGTGGGACCAATTATGAGGACTGGATTGAGTCAATGAGTTTATTTCTGGCCATCTCTTTTATTGATGTTACTCTCACTATGGATGATCCCCAAAGCCCATAGATATTATTTTCCGCTGTGATTATGGTGAAATATGAAACATGGGATCATTCAAATAAAGTTCTTCACATGACCATAAAGTATAGCATGGACAAAGCCATTAAGGAGAGTTTTCATGAAGCGGATAATGTCAACTAATTTTGTAAAGCTTTTGACAGATCTAGAAGGGCCTATAACCTCTTTGTGTTGACCAAGACTAAGCATGATGATGTGAATGGTGATCATGAACGCGCCACAAAATTTGCAAATTAGCTCAAACAAACTAATTGTATAGAGTTTAATAATAGGATTAAGGAGAAGGAAGCTGAACACCTGGCTCTAATGTGTTTTGAATCCAATCTTATTAATGTTACTTCTAACACATGTTGGTTAAATATTGGTGTAACTATTCACGTTACAAGCTCATTACTGGAGTTCAAAAAATAGGTGAAAGCCAAGTGAAGAAAGAAAGTTGATGATTGATCATAATAGGAAATATAGTTAGTGTCAAAGTAGAGTATATAAGTGTTATTTTCTTGAAGTTGTGTACTTGATATTCTTTAGGTTTAAAAGGCACCATCTATGTGTCCTCTATAAGAAGGAACTTGTTTCTGATTTCTATTTTGGATAGTTGCACTATCATGTCTATTTAGTGATAAGAGAGTTTCCCTACCTTATGATTCCATTTTGGTTATTTTTGGAGTTTCTTCTAATGGCCTTTATATGTTAAATATTAACCTCTTTTTTGTTGATCTAATGACGTTTAGATATCAATAATGTTGTTGGGAACAAGCGTGATAGAGTTGCTGAAAACTCTTTTATTTTGTGGTACAAACATTTAGGACACTTCTTTAAGGAGCGAATAGAGAGGTTGATTAAGAAGAGTATTCTTCATGATATGAACTTTTTCTATTTTTTGACACCTGTGTTGATTGTATAAAAAGGAAACTTATAGTTGGAGCCAGAAGAAGTGAAGTTACCAGAAGTGAAAGAATACTACAGTTAATTCATATAGATATTTTTGGGCCCATTACTCCTATTGTAGAAAGGCAAAATCGTACTCTTATGGATATGATGAGATGTATGTTTAGTTATTCTGCACTTCTAGAATTCTTATGAGGAGATGCCTTGAAGATTGCTGCTTACAAATTGAATCATATGCCAAGTAAATCTGTGCTGAAGACTCCATATGTGCTTATAACAGGCAAACAACCTACCTTGAGGCATTTATATGTTTGAGGTTGTAGGGCAAATGTGAGACCTTATAACCCACATTTATAGAAGATTGATCCCAAAATCATTAGTGGTTTCCTCATTGACTATTGTATTGGCTCAAGGGGTTCTAGGTTCTATTGTCTTTCTCAAAATACTAGAGTTATTGAATCTGACTGGATTGTCTATTTTGAAGGGGACTTAGAACATGGCGGAACTCAGGAGATGCATATTATTGATTTTAAAGAGGAGTATGTTGTTGTTCCTATTCTTGTTGTTCTCTTGCCAGGGATAATGTCAACTCCTTTGATCCATAATGATGATGTTGTTGATCCTATTAATAATGTCGATATTCCTCAATAAGTCAAAAATAATGTACAGATTCCAGATATTGTTGTGACTCCATTGAGAAGATCTGAGCGAGTTCCTATATCCACTGAGTTTACTAAATGCAGTGATTGTGTTGTGTACCTGTAAGAGCATGAGTTTAATTTAGTTGAAGATTCTGATCCTATTTCCATTCAAGAGGCCATGGTTAGTCTTGATAGTGCATAATGACTAGTGGTTATGGAGGATGAGTTAGCTTCCATGAGAAAGAATAATGTCTGGGAATTGGTGGAGTTGCCTACTGGTTGTAAAACTGTTGGTTGTAAATGGGTCTTTAAGACCAAATGTGATGCTAGAAGTGAAATTGAGAGGTATAAGGTCAAATTTGTTGTAAAGGGATATAACCAAAGGGAAGTCATTAATTATAAGGAGACTTTCTCACCGGTCTCCACTAAAGACTCTTTTCATGTTGTGATGGCCTTGATTACTCATTTTGATTTGGAGCTTCATCAAATGGATGTTAAGACCGTCTTCCTAAATGGTGATTTGTATGAAGATGAGTATTTAGATCAACTTGATGGTTTTGTTAAAGATGGTAAAGATAATATGGAATGCAAATTGAAAAGATCCATTTATGGATTGAAACAGGCTTCCAAGCATTAGTACTTGAAAATTGATTATATTGTTGGCTCTCTTGATTTTAAAGAGAATATTGTTGACCAATGAATTTATTTGAAGTTTAGTGGGAGTAAATTCATCATTCTTGTTTTATATGTTGATGATATATTATTGGCTAGTAGTGATATTATTTTTTTGAACGAGACTAAGCAGATATTGACAACGCTTTTTGATATGAAAGATCTTGGTGATACCTCTTTTGTATTGGGTATTGAGATTCACCATGACAGATCTCGTGGTATTCTTGATTTGTCTTAGAAAGCTTATATTGAAAGGATTCTAAATAGATTTAATATGAAATCTTGTAATCCTTGTGTTGCACCTATTCAAAAGAGTAAAAAACTCTCTAATACCCAGTGTCCTCAAAATGACAAAGATGTTGCTAAAATGGAGAAAGTCTCATATGTTTTAGCTGTTGACAACCTTATGTATGCTCGAGTTTGATAACCCTGCAAAAATTCATATTTTTATAGTTTTAAATCTTGGGTTTTTATCTTCTTTTAATTTTTTGATTTAGTTTTATTCTCAAGTCTTGTTATTTTTTTATTATTTTAATTGTGTTCTTATTACGCGTTTTTATGTGTTTTTTGTAGGTGTTTGCACATGGAAAAGAATGGACACTTGAGTGATGAAGAAAAGCTAAAAAATCAAGTTAAGTGGGTCAATGCTCAAGCTTTGGAATATTAGCCCCCAAGCGCGCAGCACGGGTAGAAGAATCATCTTAAGTGACTCAGTGCCTGAACGGTAAAAAATGAGTGCCTGAGTGCTGAACGCGTACACAACAATGTGAATTTCTTGTAAATAAGGAAGTTTTTCCAAATACAACACACTTTTTACACACTTTTACAGACAGAGACAGAACGTAGTTGTCAAGAGGCACAAACCCTAATGTGGCGTGGGGGCAATTAGGCTTGAATATTATGAATTTTCTTCAACATTTTCACCTTTCTACAATGGAGTTTGCCATATTCTTCTCTTTGTGTTCTTCTTTTTCCATGTATAACTAATTTCCCTTTGTTAGTGAGATGATGAATCTTGTTCTTGGATAATGTAACTTCTTTTATGAGTTTAATTTATGTTTCTATTTCATGATTTACATGTTTATCTCTATTCTTAATGTTTTTCTAAACCTAATCAATTTGGGAATGATCTTTTGGGTTAATGCATGATTTGAGAAAATTTGCATGAACCTAGAACTTGTGATAAACACCGTAATTTCTGCAATCGCTAAGAATAGACGTTGTGGGTTATGTGGTCTTTCTTTTAATTCCCTTGTTCTTGATAATGTCTTTCTATTTGGAGTTAGACTAATGGATTAGTTAATTTCAAACAGTGTAAGAGTATTAATATACGAAGGGATTTAATATTAATTGATTTTTGGAATTGACCATAAATCATTGGAATAGAACATAGTTAAACCAATATTTGAATGTGCATTTAAAGAGTTCAAGTGAAGTCTGAACCCTAACGCTTTATTATCATTGTCTTTCACCCATTTGATTTATTGTTTTGCTTACTTATATTTCTTTCTAATTGAATTCACAATAACTTTCTTTTTTTGTTAGCTTAAATAGTGTCATTTTTAGCGAATTTGGTAATTAATAACTTAATCATCGTAGGACGATACTTTTACTCACTTTTTATTACTTTTGTGATTCGGTGCACTTGCCAATTTTCACAACAAGTTTTTGGCACTGTTGCTAGGGATTATTATTATTAATATTAAATTGTAGTTGAAAAGATACTAATTTGAGCATTTTTTTCTTTATTTTTTAATTTGTTTTCAATTTTAATTTTCTTTAAATTTTCTTTTATTTGTAGATAATTATTTTTCTTATTTAATTTTATTTTTCTTCATTTAATTTTCTTTTTAATATGTTTCTTTTATTTTTGTTTTCTTTGTTTATTTTTATTGGTCATTTTTTTTAATTTTAATTTCTTTTCTTTACTTCACTCTCGTTTGCTTGTTTGTTTATGCATAGTTCTGTGAAGTCAGGAGAATTACTTTTTGATACAGAGATAGAAAGAATAGTAAGAGCAAACAAGAAAGCAGCTAGAGAAAGAAAAAGAATTGAAGAAGAGAAAATGGCTGAAGCTAATGCACAAAGAAGGCGCACTATGGCTGACTATGCATCTCCATCTGCTGAGAATGTTTCTACTAGTATCTTGCTATTCAAGCTAATAATTTTGAGATTAAACTAACTCTTTGACAGCTGGTGCAATAGAATCAGTTTTGGGGAGGTCAGGCAAAAGATCCCAACTTGCACATTGCTAATTTCTTGCAGCTCTATGACACTATCAAATATAGTGGAGTTAGTGATGATGCCATACGATTAAGACTCTTTCCATTTTCTTTGAAAGATAAAGCCAATAGCTAGCTACAAGTCCAGCCTTAAGGAAACATCATTACGTGGGATCAGTTGGTGAGCAAATTCCTTATCTGATATTTTCCTCCGTCAATGTTTGTTGAAGATAACAAGTGAGATTGCTTGTTTTACTCAAAATCAAAGAGAATCTCTCTATGAAGCATAGGAAAGATTTAAGGAGCTGCTTAGAAGATGTCCTTATCATGCTTTCAAAGTTTGGCAGCAGATGCAGATCTTCTATAATGGTTTAAATCATTCCACAAGACTTATGGTGGATGCATCTACAGGTGGATCTTTGAACACTAAGACTTTTGAAGAAGCCCAAGAATTGTTTGAAATCATGGCGACCAATGAATATCAGTTGCCTAGTGGAAGAGCAGTAGTCAAATAGAGTTATGGAGCTTGGTACTCTTGATGCCTTACTTGCTCAAAATAAAAGTATTACGTAGCAGTTAGCCAACCTTACTAGGCAAGTTAGGAATTTGCAACTGAATTAAGCGAACCACCAAGTGTTAATTTGTGACTTCTGTGGAGGCAATCATGCTAATGGTGGATGTGAGGCAAGCAACTCTAGTTTTATTTCTCTAGAGCATGTCAATTATATGAAAAATCCTTCAAGACCCTAAGGTAATCCTTATTCAAATACATACAATTCAGGTTGGAGGAATCATCCCAATTTCTCTTGGAAGAATCAAGCAATTCCACTGAATACTCAACCCGAGCAGAAGTCTTCTCTTGAGATTTCAATTGAAAAGCTTTCAGAATAGACATCCATTTTTTTATAACAGACTTCTTCTTTTATGCAATAGACCTCCACTTTTATAGAGACGAGGGCTAATTTTAAAAATCAAGAGGCAGCCATCAGAAGTCTAGAAAATCAAGTAAGACAGATAGCTAGATATCTCACAGAGAAACCTCAAGGTAGTCTTCCAAGTGATACTGTGGTAAATCCAAAGGAGCAATGCCATGCAATTACACTGAGAAGTGGCAAGACTTTGGAAGAACAAGTTAAAGAAGCAACTGATTCATCAGAAGTTGAAAAAACTAATGTTCTTATTGTGGATGTCTCAGCTACAGAGTGTTGTAATGAAAAAGCTAAAGATGAGCAACCAAAGTGGCGGAGGAAGAAGAAGGAATGTGAGCAGAAGATGGTAATTGACCCTTCATTGTATGCTAGACTCCCATTTCCTCAAAGGTTAAAGAAGGAGAACCAAGATAGACAATTCTCGAAGTTCTTAGATGCCTTGAAGAAGTTATAGATAAACATTCCTTTTGCTAAAGCGTTTGAACAGATGTCCTCTTATGCAAAGTTCATGAAGGATTTGCTCTTAAAGAAGAGGAAATTCAAGGAAGATGATATTGTGGCACTTACTGATGAGTGCAGTGCTATAATTTAGAGGAAATTGCCACCTAAATTGAAAGATCTAAGTAGTTTCACCATTCTTTGCACTTTTGGCAAGCTTGCTATTGAGAATTCTCTATGTGACTCAGGGGTTAGCATCAATTTAATGGCATTGTTAATTCTCCGCAAGCTTAGGATTGATAAAGTGAAGCAACTACAATGTCTTTTCAATTAGCTGATCGGTCAATCAAACATCTATATGGTATAGTTAAAGATTTGTTAGTAAAGGTGGACAAATTTATTTTCTCAGTTGAATTTGTGGTCTTAGATATAGATGAGGATGATATCCCATTAATTCTTGGAAGACCATTCCTAGCAACATCAGGAGCTTTAATTGATGTGCTTAGAGGAGAGCTTATTTTGAGGGTGGATGGAGATCAAGTGACTATAAATGTTTTTAATAAGTCTACCCCAACATTAGATCTTCATGCCCTTGTTAATTGCATTCAAGGTAAATTTCAAAAGGGGTTGGATGTTCTCAGAGTTTAGTGCAAGCTGATCTGAATTCTTCTAACAAGATGAAACCTGGCACTTTACCTATTGATAAATTGAAAATCCCATGGCCTAGTGGAGTTTCTGATGCCAAGGCACACTTGGGACAACCAGTTCCAATTGGAGTTCAAAATATTTTTAAAGAGGATTCCAAGGCCAGTGACCGAATATAGAAGCAAAGATCTGACAAAAGAAATGTGTCATCGTGTTTCTTTTATTTCAAGCGACTTTGACTAGTTGAAAAGGCAACGTCGAGATAATGACGTTAAACAAATGCTTTTTGGGAGGCAACCCAAATTTTCTCTCTTTTTCTCTTTTATTTTTATTTTTATTTTTATTTTTTTATTTATTATTATTATTTTTCTATTTTTCTTTTGTTGTTAAAGTTGAGTCGGCTTAGGTGCCTCCTTGAGTTTAGAGCTTTTGTAGGGGGATGTATATAGTTGTCAACGCCAAAAAGATTTTTCTTTTCCTTTCTTGCATTTATTTCATTTAGTTATTAGTTTTTATTGATTATATTTTGCCATCATCACTCATTTTGTGTTTTGAGTTTATGTTGACATTATGCATGCCGGTGTGTTAAATTGAATATCCAATGGTTGCTTGAATTGTGGATTGATTTGATTTCTTGGAATAGCACATGAGAATCCATGAGTTGTATTTATCTCTATTGTTTCAATTGTGTAGAGATGTTTTTTCCATCTTTATGTTTGATAGACCTTGGAATTTAATTGCATGTCAGGCTTAGAGAAAGTTTATAGGAATGCATATGTGTGAATAATTTACATCTAGAAGATTGTTTGATTCTCTCTTGAGGTGAAATCCTAGGCAGTGCATGATTAAGGAAATGATAAGGGCCTTCTTTGGACCGTTTGAGCTTTTCAAGCCAACCTGTAGACACAGTTTATCCTTAGGTCCCTTTTGTAGCATTGTTATTGTTTGGCCTTTATTTCTTTTCTTTACCCACATTTTCCTTTTTCAAACCCATTGTAAATAAAAAAAATTCCTCTCTTACATAACCTTTGTTAAGTGCATATCTTATATTATTTTATTATTCAAACCTTCGATATTTTTGTGCATGAAGTTTTGTGGAGCTGAAAAATTCAAAAAAAAAAGAAAGTCCATCCAAAGTATTGCAAAGAAATAAGTTTGGGGGTGGAGGTTGTTGAAAAGGAAAAAGAAAAGAAAAAGAGAGAGAGAGAAAGAGAATGAAGTGTTGTTTCTTATACTCTATTTTGCACTTGTTTAATATTTTGAGGCTTGAATTTTGAATTGTTCTTGATTATGTATCTCAACTTTTTTTTTTCATTACCATACCTTTTCTTTCTTAACCTATACCCTTGGCCTTACATTACAAGCTTTGTAAAGTCTCTTTTGATCATTGGTTATGTGTTGTTTACATTAGTGGAGAGAGAGATGAAAAACAACCCTATGGGTATGGGTTTGATGTGCATTTGCAGTTTTATAAACTCATTTGGGCTTGTACTTTTTGAGTAGATTGGGTCTTTCATTCATGTTTTTGGGAAGTTATTTTTGCATAAGAGTTGCATGTGAGAGACAATGTGATAAAATTATTGTTCATGTGAGACACTTTGAAATTAGATTGTGAAGCAATTTCTGAGGATATGAATGATTTTCACTACCCGGTATTACCATGTTTGAGTTTGTGTGTTTTGAGTTTTTATTTGTTTATTCTTTTTGTTTTGTTTTTATTTTTCTTTTTGCTTGAGGACAAGCAAAAGCTTAAGTTTGAGGGAGTGATAAACCTATAAAAATTCATATTTTTACAATTCAAAATCTTGGATTTTTATCTGTTACCAAGTGGCCTTAATACTCAAGAGGGAGGTGAATTGAGTTTGTAAAATATTTTTGTAAATCTTTCGCAAAACACTTGATTACCAATTTTTGTTGAAGCCATTGATTGATTGAAGTGAATAGATAGATGAAATTGAATAACTCACTCACAAATAAATAAGACAAGATAGAAAGTATTCAAGCAAGCATATAAGATTAAAACACAAATGTAAAGAGATATAGTTGAGAAGATCAAACACAAGATTTATCCTAATTCAGCCACCAATCCACTTGTGGCCTACGTCCATTCCTTAAGCAATCACTTAAGATTTTCACTATATCTTCAAGTTTCAATAGGTGCTTGCAACCTTTACACAATAGAGCACTCACCACACCTTGGGATACCTCACCCTTTGTACTTGAGCCTCAACTTCAAGGAATACCTCACCCTTTACAACATTGAAGGATACCTCACCCTCTTTACCAATAAGGGATACCTCACCCTTTACAACCTTGAGGGATACCTCACCCTCTTTACCAACTAGGGATACCTCACCCGTTACCATTTGGAAGGATGCCTCACCCTCTTCACAAAGAATTGAAGTATATACAAGATAAAACTCTCACAAGAGTAGTTGATACAAATTGAAGCTCTAGAATGTTCTTCAAGAATATCTCAAGTGATTTGCAAAAACAGAGCAATAAGGGTTTGAAAGATTGATTCTCGGATTAGAGTGATAGAAATATGTTTCAAGTTATTAGTTAGTCATTAATGATGACCCAAGACATATATTTATAAGTTTTCAGATTAAAGGAGCCATTGCGTGCATTAATGGGCAGCATTAAATATTGATAAAATAGTCGTTGGGTAGTGTCAGACTAGTTGTAATTGATTACACAATATTTGTAATCGATTACATGACTATTTGAACGTGTTTTTGGCTTTTTGGGTAGGATGTAATCGATTACAACCTTCAAGTAATCGATTACATGGCCTCTGCCAGACTTGTAATTGATTACAACCTCAATGTAATCGATTACAAGGCTTTTGCCATACTTGTAATCGATTACAACATCAATGTAATCGATTACAAGACCTCTGTTTGTCTTATAATCGATTATAAGCACTATGTAATCGATTACAATGGCCCTAAAACACGTTTTTCAAGTTCAATCAAGTTTGATGGCCATGCCCAACTTAGAAAAACATGGATTTGTTGAGATATGAATATGATTTACAAAATTCAAGATTGAAATCAATATTTCTTTGAAATATGAACTTTGAGTTTCAAGTTGATTTGAAAGATCTTTGAAAAACCATTTAGAGCTTGTTGAGATACTTGAGAGCATTTTACATTTAGATTCTAAGGCCTATGACCTATACCAAATATACCTTTTTTGATCTCTTTTGATCTTGGTCACTTCTTTTGATCTTGATATTCATCTTGACTTTTGTTATCATCAAAAACTTCATTTGATATGCTTCATGACATAAGCATTCACATTATCCTCTTTTAATCTTTTTGATTTAGTTTTATTCTCAAGTCTTGTTATGTTTTTATTATTTTAATTGTGTTCTTATTACGTATTTTTATGTGTTTTTGGTAGGTGTTTGCACATGGAAAAAAATGGACACTTGAGTGATGAAGAAAAGCTGAAAAATCAAGTTAAGTGAGCAAATGTTGAAGCACTGGAATATCAGCGCCCAAGCACGCAGCACGCGTAAAAGAATCATCTTAAGTGACCCAGTGCCTGAGAGCTGGAAACTGAGCGCCTGAGCGCTGAATACGTACATAGCAGCGTGAATTTCTTTTAAATAAGAAAGTTTTGCCAAACACAACACACTTTTTACATTTTTTACACTTTTTACACACTTTTACAAATAAAGACAGAACACAGCCATCAAGAGGCACAAACTCTGTTGTGGTGTGCGCACAATTAGGTTTGAAAATTAGGGATTTTCTTCAACCTTTCCTCTTTTTTACAATAGAGTTTATCGTATTCTTCTCTTTGTGTTCTGCTTTTTCCATGTGTAACTAATTTCCCTTTGTTAGGAGGATGATGGATCTTGTTCTTAGATGATGTAACTTCTTTTATGGGTTTAATTTATGTTTCTATTTCATGATTTATGTCTTTATATCTATTCTTAATACTTTTCTAAACCTGATCAATTTGGGAATGATCTTTTGAGTTAATGTATGATTTGAAAAAATTTGCATGAACTTAGAACTTGTGATAAACACCATAATTTCTGTAATCGCTAGGAATAGACGTTGTGGGTTATGTGGTCTTTCTTTTAATTCCCTTGTTCTTGATAATGCCTTTCTATTTGGACATAGACTAAAAGATTAGTTAATTTCAAACAGTGTAAGAGGATTAATATACCAAGGGATTGAATATTAATTAATCTTTGGAATTGACCATAAATCATTGGAATAGAATATAGTTAAACCAATATTTGAATGTGCATTTAAAGAGTTCAAGTGAAGTCTGAACCCTAATGCTTTAATACCATTGTTTTTCACCCATTTGATTTATTGTTTTGCTTACTTATATTTCTTTTTAATTGAATTTACAATAACTTTCTTTCTTCGTTAGCTTAAATAGTGTCACTTTTAGCGAATTTAGTAATTAATAACTTAATCATTGTGGGATGATATTCTTACTCACTTTTTATTACTTTTGCAATTCGGTGCACTTGCCGATTTTCACAACAGAGTTTGTACATGTTCTGATATTATTTTCATTATTAGTGTACTTGGGAGATACTTGAGCTAACCTGGTGTGATTTTTTTTGGGCAGGCTGCAAAACAAATTATGAGGTATCTAAATGGTACCAAAGATCATATGTTAACTTATTTGAGGTTAAATCACCTTGAGGTGATTGACTATTCTAATTTTGATTGTGGTGGTTGCCCAAGTGACCACAAGTCCACATCAGGGTATATATATTTATGTTGGGAGTAGTAGTTGTTTCTTAGAAGAGTGTTAAACAAATACTTACAACTACTTTCACTATGGAGGCAGAGTATGTAACTTGTTATGAGGCCACGCGTCAAGCGGTATAATTGAAGAATTTGATTATTGAATTTCGTGTTGTGGAGAGTATTTCCAAGCCTCTTACTGTCTATTGTGATAACTCTGCCGTAGTATGCTTCTCTCAAATCAATAAAAGCTCAAAGTGCTCGAAGCTTTTGACAAAAAGTATATGTTTGCTAGAGAGAAGATTCTGGAGTTTCAAACTCATGTTAAGTATATCCCTACATAACTTATGATTACAGATCGCTTAACCAAAGGTTTAGTTGTCAAAGTTTTGTTGATCATGTAACCCATATGGATATAGTGAGGTCGTTTAATGTTTTGGGTTAATAGGAGTTTGTTTTGTAATTTTATTGTGACCTCATTTTGTTATTATGTCTTATGACCATAAATAATTATATTACTATTATTATCATTGCCATATAATATTGTTATTATTATTATTTGTGTAGTTTTGTTTGTTTATGATATGACATATTGTGGAGATATTTTGGACTCAGTCTTATTTTGTTATTGTGCTAAGATATTTGTTAAATCTCAAAAAGCATCTTGGGCAGATGCTTGGGGTTATTTTGTTGGGAAATGTACTTTGATCACATATTGGCATGCAATTTTGGATGTGCTTTCCCATTACCAATATATCACATTTTGATGGGTCACCGAGATATAAGTATTTTGCATGTATGATATTAGTACTCCTTCGAGTATGATTTTCTACATTATTGAGATACTTGTAGTCTCATTTTGGACCAATTGTTGAGAGTACAGGCTTGATCTTGATATCATGTTATGGTCACATATTGTTTGATTAATCTAGAGAATTGTTTTCTTATTGAAGTGATGTAATATAACTTATGTTGTCCAAGTGGGAGAATGTTAAATTTTTTTATTTATAAACTAGCATAAATCATATTATAATTTTATAAAACTCAGATTAATTGGATGTCAAAATTATTAGAGCATTTTATTTAGCCTAAATTATGATAAGTATTGTTAATGGACCTATCGTTGTTCAAGCGATGCTCTTATGTGGGTTTTGTTTTAAGAGTCCTATATATGAGTTTGTCATAGTAGATAGGTTTAACTCATTTTAATTATTTTATATATACAGAGAAAGGCTCCTATTTCTAGCCACTCTAGTATGTAAAGTTATCCTATTGATACTGATGCGTTGACAACTATTGTGGGATAAGAATAATATTTCTCTTTCATCGAAATTGCTTTTTAGGATTTCAATAATAACTTGCTTATTGACACCTTTTCAAAGTAACCTTAAAACTTTTTATATGCATTGGTATGTCATAAATATTGAGACTAATAGATCTGAGAAATTTTCTTACAATTTCTACTTTGGCCACCCAACAAAATCGTTTTAGCTCTGCCCCTGACACTCAGCAAGGTATGAAGCGTCAAACAGATAAATACCCATGTTTCGGTTTTCGCACAGAATGGCCGTGTGAGAAATATGATGAGCAGGTTACAATCTCACATATTTTTATTAGAGAAGCTAATCAAGCTGCGGGGTTTGATGGCCAACAACGATAATGGATTATATTTAAAATTTACGCTAGCAACTTTAAGACCAAAAGTAAAATAATAATTAAAGTAGGAAATCCTGTTACAATGTAATATCATTTAATTTTATGCACTCTTGAAAAATAAATGCTATAGTCATTAAAATTTGCAATTTCAAGTAATCTTATTGGTTGCATTTCTATTTTTATAGAAATCGGATTTTTATAGATGTTTCTACATATGTCTAAGTAAAAGTTTAAATCTCAGATTTACTTATACTACATACGGCTGTTGAAAACTTGACCCGTTATTGACCTGAAGTTAATTTGGATGGAATTGGATTCTATAAATTGGACTCAGTATATTTTTTGATTGATTTAGGGTCATGTTTTGGGTTGTTCAAACCCGACCCAACATTACAAAATAGTTTAAAACTTATAATTTTTTTATAATTAGTGATAAATAATAAATTTTTTTAATTTAAATTAATATTTTTTACATAACATTATAATATATTTATGTTGATATGAACTATTTCAAAATGTATATTGTAAAATACCATATACTTTTAGTTTTCTACTTTTAAAATCTTGTGACTTAACTATACAAATGTCTATATTTGTATAATTCATTTTGTTATCGGGTCAACCCAGTCTTGACTTGGTCATTTATCGGGCTATGATCGGGTCAGGTTAGGGTCTAAAGAATTGGTCTGATCAAAATATCAGGTCAGATTCGGATTAGGGTAAACTCGTCCCATGAACACTCCTAATACTACATTATATATAACTTTTGTGAATTGTATAAATAAAATAATAATATAAAATTATGATAAGTGTATATTTTTTACATTTATGCAAAGTACTAACACTCAAATGATTCACCCACAAAGGGTGGATCAAGTTGTAAGCAGTCTCAACTCCTTGAAATGAGGACACAAGTTTAAATTTTAGGGAAGCAACTCTTGTAAGAAGACCGTATAACCCTTGTGCTCCTGCAATCGAATGGAGATTAGTCGTATGAGCGGTTAAAATAGACTGAACTTGTAGGTAGGGGTGTAATCAGATTGGTTTGGTTTGGTTCTTAAGGAAAAATAAATCTGAATTAATCAAAATTAATTAGTTCAGTTTGGTTCGATTTTCATTTTTTCTTTGATAGCCAAATCCGAACCAAACTTAACCGAACATCAACAGATTGATTTGGTTCTGGTGGTCAAGTTGACCATTTTTTTACACAAAAATAAGTTAAATAATTAGTTTTCTATAGCAAAAAAATGCATAATAAACCTATGAAAAAAATTTAGAAATAGAATTAATCCTACTTATCTCAATAAACACACTACAAAGTAAAAACTCAAAGATTATATGTTCAATACATTGCCCTAATCTACTGATAATACACTCAGTCAATACCTTTGATGTATGATACTCTATTTATTTTAAAATCTTCAACTGAGTGTTTAGTCCTTATATAAATAAGGGCATAAGTTGGTTAATTTGTATGACCTTAATGATGGATTATGGTATATGCTTCTGAACTTGTTGTTTATAATGTATTATAATTTTTTTTTTGTGTTAAGTTGCTTCATAGCAACAACTTGCATGTAATACAACTTTTAGGATATTAGTTTCAAGTAGAATGAACTTTTTTCTTATACTTCTAGACTTGTTGTTTATTATGTATTATAAAACTTTTTTAGATTAAGTTGTCATGTTAATATTTTGTGGTTAAGGCTTAAAAGCTCTTGACTTATGATATGAAATGAATAAGGTTGCACTCTCTTTAATCTTTTTTTTTTTTGCTTCTAGACTTAGTTTAACTATTATATTTATATAAATTGATTAGTTAAATTGAATGTCATGCACTTTGAATTGTTGCTCTAATGCACTGTGTTAGAAGGACATATTATATATATATATGGTTTGGCTTAATTCAGTTCTTGAGTTTGAAACTTTCAATCCGAGAACTAAACTAAGTAAGTCTCATTTAGTTCGAATTTTATTTGAACCAATCAACATATCTAAACTAAACTAAACTAATTTAATTAGTTTGGTTGAAGTTAATTGGATTAGTCAAATTATTCAAACTAATTTACATCCCTACTTGCAGGGATGCCTCATGATTAAAAAAAAAATCACCCATTTGACCCAAAGATAGTCTCAAACTGACAATGACAGGCCCAAATGGAGAATTGAGTAGACACAGCAAAAGAGAACGCAAAAACAGAAAAGGAGACACTGCTGGTGGGTGTTTGTGGTACCACATCACCCAAGTTCTTTAAGTAGATATTGGTTCAATTTCAACCTTTTTCACTAATTGGGCTCTCCTTTTTTTGTTGGTCTGACTAATTGGGATCTCTAAACTCATTGTTTTAATCCAACAAACTGTGTGTTCCTCAATTTGGCCCACGATATACACATTTGCCCATTCTTCTGCTTCTTTCCGAACTAGTAGGTGCATTTTCTTTTCTTTTAATTTTCTTTTATTTATTTGATAAAACTAGTAGATATTATGTTAGTGATAGACACATGTGCTACGTTGATGATGGGCACTCATGTTTGAAGCTTCGTTTGCTAGTCTTAACACTCGGATACATTTTAGTTGTATTTAGCTTCACTTGAATATGATGAATGTGCTACGGCATCGAGTGTCGAGATTTTTCAGATATTAGCTTGTGAGAGTGTCTTTGATTGCCTCAAAAGGTTCATATCCTTACCTTTGTTGTGATCCAGACATAGGTGGTTTGGTTGTTAATTACTATGGGCTATTGGAAAATTATGTGGCAATGGTTCCCATTTTCAGCGACTTCAACCTTAAAATAGATGCATCATACATTTGGTAGGCTTCTTCTATGGAATGTGTAAAACTATGGATGTGTTAAATGAGGTTGGTGGGTCATAAATTTCGAATTTCTGATGTTCAGTCAGTAGTAGAGATGTTTAAATGTTTCATGTTCATTTGATAAAGCTGAGTTTGTGATAGAGACAGATGGAAGGAAGGTAAATCATTATGATATCCTGATGAGTGCAATATGTGCAGTAGAAGTGATTATGAAAGAGCAGAAGATTTGTTAAAAGAGATGAAGAGGAATGGTTGTAGCCCAAACATAACTAGTAATAATTTGTTGGCCACTTATCTATGCAGGAATTGAAGAGTTGCTGAAGCTTGCCAATTGCCAAATGCTTGAAAGTTGAAACTATAAAAAAAGACTGGTTTATTTACCAGATGCATTACCTTTGATATTCATAGTATCATGTAACATCGCCAGTTTGCTTTAGTTATGAAGTTTCTTGATAAGGTGATTTTGAAGGGTATTGAACCATGTATTTCAATTCATCCTGTTATTATAAAAAATGTCATTCATTTAATGTTAGCTCATTATTAAGTATTAACTCTGCACTCTCATAGATTTTGCTAATAGTTGTCATCTAGAGCTGTCAAAATAGGCTAACCTAGCTCTCTCGACTTGGCCCACCACTTGTTCTAAAAGTGAGTTGGGTCGAGTTAGCTCACTTTAGTAGTAGGTTAAAAAATGACTAACTTGGCTCAACCCACCAAGGTTGGTAGGTTAAATGGGCTAACCCACAAAAAAAAATCCAAAAAAGCAGAATTTTTTTTAAAAAAAGAACCCAAAATTTGATATAGGCACTGGTAGCACCAATCACCAAGGGCTTTATTCATTGAGTTTGACACAAGTAGGGATTCATCAAGCCTTAAGGGATGAAGGCGCAATGCAGCCACACAAACACGAGTAGGGATTGTCACACTCATGGCATCAACCTTTGAGTTTCAGATAGAGGTAGGGCTTCAACCTTCAAGTTCGACACAGGCTTCAAGGCATGACTCTGATGGTAGTGGTTTTACTTTTGTGGCTCTAGTTCTACTACGGCGGTTGTGCAATTGCGAGTGGTGTTGGCTTTGGGATAAAATTCGTAATGGTCGCGGGCTCTCATTCTACTTCATCACAGTTGCTAGCTCTAGTGGTTGGCGGTACGTGAGTGATGTTGTCTCTTCACAGTGGTTGGTGTTGGCTAGGGTTAGGGTGGGGTGGGTGGAGAAATTGAGAGTTATAGAGAAAGGGAGAGAGAGAGATAAGAGAAGAGAATAGAGTTACAATTTCAATTTTTTTTCTATTCTCTCTTTGGTTAGACTCATACAACACCTAGCCACCTACCTTGAGTTTTTTCTTTTTATTAAATCCGGGTCAACCTAAGTTCAACCTGGGGTATTGGTGAGCCATTTTTATAATAATCCAACCCACCATTTTGGTGGATTGAGTTGGGTTGGCCCATAGGCCAAAACCTACTTTGACGACTCTATTGTCTTCTTATTAACTTTTTCCTGGAATTCACTATATGTGTTATTTCAATTTAGGTATTGGTTGTCAATAATGAAAATCATTGTGATCATCTTCTTGATATTTAGTAGTTTATTGAACTGTTTTACATTAATTTCGACTCCATAAGAAAAATAATGACAAGGTGAAATAGAAAATGAAGGATCAATATTTAACTTGTTACGTCCTAGTAGGATAATGCTTGGTCTTTTAGGCTCAAGTTCTAACTCCTCAGTCTCGGTCCAGACATGCTCAATTATCTACTTATTTGCAAGGAAGAGGCGAGTGAAAAGTTTTCTGGTCCCATTTTAATGCTTAATGTTATTGAGTATAGGAAAAAAAGAGACAGAAAGAGTTTAATGAGAGAGTATACCTCAAGAATGGAGGGAAAATGGAGTATTTATAAGGTTGGAGGTAGTGATTGGGAGAGAGAGTATTCTCGTATATTAACTAGGATTAGACGATGATAAGGCCTCTGCATTATTGGGAAACTTGGACCTTTATTGGACTGTTTTACCCGATACAACAAAACCAATATTTTGAAACAGAGGAAGAATGGACTAATAAATAGGAGTAGTATATCTCATCCATTGCATCTCCATGTCTTATTTTTCCCACGTACTGTGTTTTATGTCTTTTAAATAGTATTGGCCTTGTTTATTTTGTCGTTTAATGTTGGACCATATATTACATGTTATACCATTTGGTTATAGCAAATCTTTTTGGACTAAACATCAAATTGGTCCTTGAGAGATGAGGCATCGATCATATTAGTCCTTGAGAGAAGAAAGGTCCTCGCAAGGTCTCTAAAAGATGATTCTATCAGTCATATTGGTTTAATCGTTAGTTCCCATATGTTTGAGTTAACAAATATGATGAGTTGGCATGTTAAATGCCCTTTTGATAACTCTCATTGCACAAGTGGCATGTATCTAATCCACATAGACAGCCCACAACAACTTTGGAATCATCAGTCCGAGGCAGCATCCACCATGCTTCTGTCATTTGGCAGCAAGCCTTCATAGAAATATTGAATTAAGAGTTGATCGGTGATTTGGTGGTGGGGACAGCTCGAGCACAGCTTCTTGAATCTTTCCCAATATTCATGCAAGGTCTCTCCTGTCATTTGTCTTATGCCACAAATATCTTTTCTAATGGCAGCAGCTCTAGAGGCAGGGAAAAATTTCTCTAAGAACAACCGCTTCATGTCAGTCCAACTTGTTACTGAACCTGGTGAAAGATAAAATAACCAATCCTTGGCTGTATCAGCAAGTGAGAAAGGAAATGCCCTCAGCTTGATGTGCTCTTCTGAGATCCCATGTGGCTTCATGGTTGAACAAACCACATGGAACTCCTTTAGATGCTTATAAGGATCCTCACCTGCAAAACCGTGAAACTTGGGCAACAAATGTATCAATCCAGATTTTAACTCAAAATCAGCATCAAGATCTGGGTATTGAATACACAAAAACTGGTTAGTTATATCAGGAGTAGCAAGTTCCTTAAGAGTTCTATTCTGTATGTTATTAGCCATGGTTTCAGAATTATTCAAGATCTCAAGTTCACTCCCAATATTAAGATCAAATTCAGAAGTAATTCTTGCACTTGGCCTACGAGCTCTAATCAACCAATGCAAGGTTCTATCAATCTCAGGATCAAAGTCAACCAAGTTATCAGGCTCGGACCTAGTCATGCATCATACAAAAATAAATAAATAAGCAAAATATACTAGACGATGGATAAAAATGTTAGAAAAGTTAATAAAAAGCAAAAGTTAATAAAAACACTTAAAATGAAAAAATTACACTTACTAATCCCCGGTAACAGTGCCAAAGTTTTGACGAGCGCCGAACTCAGTCAAAATTATAACTGAAGTTATTACCTAAGCTTGTAGCATAGTGACAACACCGGATCATCTCCACGAGGATTGCAGATGCAATTTAATCAAATCAAGTGAAAGTTTAGCAAATGGGGGTTTGACAGTTTAAGATCGCACTTAACAAAATTAAAGGAAGAAATAACAATTAAAGAACAGTCAATTTAGAAACCTATCTAAGATTGGGTGGATTCAATCATAGACCCTTCATAGAACACTTGAAGTGCAATTGAATTATTAATTTGGATCTAACCGAGATCTCTGCATCAAATCCAGAATTCATACTAGACGATCGTCTAGAATTCAATTAACAAGTGATAAACACAAATCCGCAATCACACCATTCATGAAGATCTATGTTAATTTCAAGTACCAAATTCAATTAACTTAGGCACAAATCAGTAACCTAACCTTTTCAATTCTGTGATTAATTTAGATCAATCAGTTCTAAGTTTTATCACAAATCTCAATCTTCATTTATGTGATTAGTTTAGATCAATCAGTTCTAAGTTTCATCACAAATCTCAATCTTAAACCAAGATCAAATCAGATCAACATAAATAGAATCACCATTCATGCATTCAAGATCAAGAAGAAGAAAGAAGAAGAAGAAAAGAGAAATTCAATTACAAATCAAATACAATACATAACTAAGGTCTCAAGAATCCAAACCACAATCTCTTCAAGAGTTCTAAATTGACCGAAAGTAGCTTAGCCCTCCATTACCACGAAGAGGAGCATCAAAATATACAAAAGCTATGAGAAACTATGAAGAAACAAGAAGAAACTATGAGAGAAATGAAGGAGAATATAACTTATTATTCATGATAACCAATGGTGCCTTTTATAGAAGTCTAGGATAACAAAAGGACAAAGGGGAGTGGGTGGATGAGTGGGTTAGTGGAGTGGAGTGGTTGAGTGGGTTGGTGGAGTGGAGTGGTTGAGTACGAAAATTTCTTGTCTGACTTGGAAGCAAAAAACGACCAACTATACTTTAGATCCATGAAAAGTACTCTTCGTGAAAGTTGTAGATCTTTGTCTTGGCTATAACATGCATATCTGGATCGTCCAATTTGGCTTCCTACAGCCCAAGATATGACCCAAATACCGCAGGTTGCTCAAACCCAACTTCAGCACCTCTGTTCCGATTTGCAAGCTCAAACTGACCCATTAGACTTCATTTTTTCAAAAAGTGTTCATCATGAAAGTTATTTATTTGGATCTTAACTATCAACTATCCAAATTTCAGCCCATCTCCAATATTACAGCTTAGGATATGATTTTATGAGTGCACACTATTCGGATTCTAGTGACAGAACCCGTATTCTGACTTCCATGTAAACTTAGGTCCCTTAGACATCTGTTTAGGACTTCTAGCTCTTCATCAAAGTTGTAGAGCTTCCTCTTAGCTTTCCTACAAGGTAAAATTCATGATTATCAGATATCAGGAACTCAAGTTATGGCCAAAATACAGAAATAGTGTCAAATCTCAATAATGCTGAAAATATTCAATTAGGACCAATTTGAGCTCAAACTCACAAAATCATAGCAAACTCAATCAATTAAGAATATGGAGAGTGTAAATGACTAAACATAAGGGTTTCTTAATGAATAAAGTATGTGATTATCAATAAGCATAGTGGAGGAGCCTGTCCTGGCTCTTCATCATGCCCCCTTTGACTCCCTTTTGAGTCGAAGATAAAGCCAACCCAGGGCGAAGAACATCTTCAATTGCTCTGTTCTTATCAAAGAGCTGGAGGAGTGAATCTTCTTTAGCAAAGTGGCCAGTGGACTGTAAGCCAAACATCTGAATCCAATCGCCGGGTGTGATCACGATGTTTTGATCGCAGACACTGGAGTGTAGCTCCTGACCTTCAATCTTCAGATTGCAGTAGAACATTTTGACTAGGTCGGGATACAAAGCAGCAGAGAAAGAGCAGAAGCGAAGTATGCCTTGGTGGTTTAGCCTGTTTAGAAAGTCAAAACCACCTTCTCTTTCAAAGAACCCCAAGTCAAGGTACTTAGGGTGCACCAAGTTGTGCTCTCGAAAGTGTGTAACAAAGCGCCCGAGCTGTTGCTCATTGGAGGAAAGCCTGCGAAGGTCGAACGAGTTGTTGCATGGAGCCGTCTTTGTACGAGGACGCTTAGAGTGAGAGGAGGATGAGGCCATGGAGGAGAGGAGAAAAAGAGAGGAGGGGTGGAGACCGTGAGAAAGGGAGGTTTTTGAAGGAGGGAAAACCAAGAGTTTTTGAAAGTGGAGATAGAAGAGGAAGGGTATTCGGATACGCAGAAAAAAGGGGGGTATTTAAAGGAAAGGGGAGGTATTTCGAATGGGAAAGGTCAAAAGACGCAGCCTCCAGACAGAGGGTATTCGAATACCACACCAGGTATTTAAATAGATTACCAAATTAGGCTTGGCTGCCAAACAAAGGTATTCGAAAGCTTTTAATGGTATTCGAATACTCATGAAGTATTCGAATACTCCAGAGACAAACTAATGGTATTCGAATATTCCAGAGATAGAGGAGAAGGCCAGGGGAGCAAGTATTTGAATACGACATAATGATATTCGAATACTCCGAGAGAAGCGAAACAGAAGCATCGGGTATTCGAATAACCCTGATGGTATTCGAATGCTCCAGAGACCTGTGAGAGGGACAGAGACAAAAGGCCTCTGGGTATTCGAATAATCCTTAAAGGTATTCGAATGCCTTAAACAAAAAGAACGTAGGTTTTCTCATATAACAGTAAGGGTATTCGAATACCATATGGAGGTATTCGAATAACTAAACAAGAAAAGCACTTATAAATGTCCAGAAAATGCAATTTTGAAAGACAAACGCATACCTGTTGGTGAAGTACCTGCAAAAAAAGATTCCGGGATAACTCCGACGCTCAAGTCAATAATAGTTTAAGAAGGATTAAACATAAATTTAAGCAAATAACAAGCATTTAAATATTGGATTGATCAATTATGCCCAATTCTCCTCTTATATAAAAGAATGCTTCTTTTGCTAGGGGTTTAGTGAAGATATCTGCAAGTTGCTTAGATGTTTCAATAAATTCAAGAATGCAATCCCTTTTTTGTACGTGATCTCTGATAAAGTGGTGTCTTATCTCTATATGCTTTGTTCTAGAATGCAGTATGGGATTCTTAGAGAAATTTATTGCACTAGTGTTATCACATCTTATAGGGATGTGATCAAGCTGAAGACCGTAGTCTAACAGTTGTTGCTTCATCCATAGGATTTGAGCACAACAACTCCCGACTGCAACATATTCAGCCTCAGCGGTAGATAAAGTCACACTATTTTGTTTCTTGCTATGCCAAGAAACTAAAGAACTACTAAGCAAGTGGCATGTCCCACTAGTACTCTTTCTGTCTAATTTGCACCCAACAAAATCAGAGTCAGAATAGCCTATTAGGCTACAAGAGGTACCCTTAGGGTACCATAAGCCCATTTGTGAAGTGCCTACTAGATATTTCATTATTCGTTTAACAGCACTTAAATGAGATTCCTTAGGGTTTGCCTGATATCTAGCACACATGTATACACTAAACATTATATCTGGCCTACTAGCAGTAAGATAAAGGAGAGAACCAATCATACCTCTATATTTCGTTATTTCTACTGATTTACCTCCTTCATCTTTGTCCAAGTAGCAAGACGTGCCCATCGGAGTGGCCAAATGTTTAGCGTTTTCCATTTCGAATCTCTTGAGCAATTCCTTGCAGTATTTTGTTTGACTTATGAAAGTCCCTTCGTTTGTTTGTTTGATTTGAAGTCCGAGGAAGAAATTCAATTCTCCCATCATTGACATTTCAAATTCATTCTGCATTGACTTAGCAAATTCTTTGCAGAGGGATTCATTAGTAGCACCGAAGATTATATCATCCACATATACTTGCACAAGAAGAATGTCATGCTTTTTATTTTTAATAAAGAGGGTAGTATCGACTTTTCCTCTTGAAAAATCATTTTCCAAAAGGAACTTACTCAACCTTTCATACCAAGCTCTAGGGGCTTGCTTTAAACCGTATAAAGCCTTTTTGAGTTTAAAAACATGGTTGGGCAGTTCATGATTTTCAAAACCTGGAGGTTGTTCAACGTATACCTCTTCTTGAATAAAACCATTTAGAAAAGCACTTTTGACATCCATTTGATATAATTTGAAATCTATGATGCAAGCATAAGCAAGTAACATTCTAATAGCTTCTAGTCTAGCTACAGGTGCATAGGTTTTTTCATAATCTATACCTTCTTCTTGATTATACCCTTTAGCAACCAATCTAGCTTTGTTTCTAGTTATTAACTCATTTTCATCAAGTTTGTTTCTAAAAACCCACTTAGTGCCAATTATGGGGTGATTATTAGGTCTAGCAACTAATTCCCAAACTTGATTTCTTTCAAATTGATTTAATTCCTCATGCATAGCTAAGATCCAATGTTCATCATCAAAAGCTTCAATTAAATCCTTAGGTTCAATTTGAGAAACAAATGCTAAATGATTACAAGTATTTCTAAGAGATTTACGAGTACTTACACCTTTAGATACATCACCGATAATCTGATCAAGGGAGTGATATTTTGAAGTTCGCCATTCTTTGGGAAGTTCCAAAGCTTGCGAATCTTCTTGTCTTTGTTTATTCTCTTGCTCCTTGATTTCTTTTTCTTTATTATCCAAATATGTTTCCGCCAAGACCTCTGCAACATCATTAATAACAAGATCCTTTCTCGATCCATTTGGGTCAGTTTCATCAAATGCAACATGTATAGATTCTTCAATAGTCATAGTTCTTTTATTATATATGCGAAAAGCTTTACTATGATTTGAATAGCCAAGAAATATACCTTCATCAGACTTAGCATCAAACTTGCCTAAGTTATCTTTTCCATTATTTAAAACAAAACATTTGCAACCAAAAACATGAAAGTGTGAGACATTTGGCTTTCTTCCCTTATACAGCTCATATGGGGTTTTCTTTAAAATAGGCCTTATAAGGGCACGGTTCATTACATAACAAGCTGTACTTACAGCATCCGCCCAAAAGTATTTAGGAAGAGCAGCCTCATTAAGCATAGTTCTCGCCATTTCTTCTAAAGAACGGTTTTTCCTTTCTACAACTCCGTTTTGTTGCGGAGTTCTAGGGGCAGAGAAATTATGATTAATGCCATGTTTATAACAGTAATTTTCAAAAACATTGTTTTCAAATTCGCCACCATGATCACTTCTTATAGAAGAGATTTGAAAATCTTTTTCATTTTGAATAACTTTGGCAAGTCTTTTAAAAGCTAGAAATGCATCATTTTTATTTGTAAGAAATAAAGTCCATGTAAACCTAGAAAAATCATCCACAATCACTAAAGCATAATAATTCCCACTAAAGCTCATAGTTCTAGAAGGTCCAAACAGATCCATGTGCAAAAGTTGTAAAAGTCTAGTAGTTGATACTATATTTTTTGCTTTAAAAGAGACTTTTATTTGTTTACCCTTTTGACATGCATCACATAACTTATCTTTTATAAAATTAAGCTTGGGTAGTCCAATTACTAGCTCTTTAGAGACCAACTTCTTTAAGTGATCCATGTGAATATGTGTAATTCTCCTATGCCATAGCCATGAATCATCATTCTTACTTAAAAGGCATTTCGCATCATTTGAAGATATATCATCAAGACTAATCATATAGATGTTGTTTACTCTATGACCAATGAATTTAACATGCTTGTCATTTTTATCTTCAATTATGCAACAGTTTGAATCAAATATAACTTTATTTTCTTTATCACATAATTGGCTAATACTAAGCAAGTTATGTTTCAAACCTTCAACAAGCAGCACATTTTCAATAGAGGAGTTAGGGTTCTTACCGACTTTGCCGATTCCAAGGATTTTTCCTTTATTGTTATCACCATAAGTGACGTGTCCATGATTCTTTGGAATAAACATGGTGAATTTTGAGTCGTCCCCAGTTATGTGCTTGGAACAGTCGCTGTCAAGATACCAATTTGAACTCCTGGCTTTCAAGTACACCTCGTTTTCGCTTTCTTCTTCATCTCCTTTTACCATGAGACACAGTTGAGCTTCTTCACTATCTGAGCTGTCAGTTGAGTCCATGTCGTTTTCATCCCACGCTATGTAGGCTTTTCTTCCTTTTCTTTCCTTGAAGGGCTTCTTTTCAAATTTCTCCTTCTTTTTTTGATAAACTGGGCACTCCATTTTCATGTGACCAGGTTTGCCACATTCATAGCAAGTTGGAGTCGATGAAGCTCCTTCGCCTTTGAAGTGTGTCTTTTTAGGAGGGAAGGGAGGTCTTCTTTGCGTTCCCTTTTTCTTGAGAAATTTACCAAACTTTTTAACTAGCAAACTTGGATTTTCTTCACTTACCTCGATGTTCTCTGAACTTTCTTCATTTTCTTCATCATCATTGTCGAATGTTGATGAAGTGGCTTTGAGTGCTATTCCCTTTTTCTTTTTATCGTTCTCTTCACTTTGGCTTAGTCTGCTTAGTTCCAATTCGTGCTCATGAAGTTTTCCAAAGAGGGTAGCTAAAGTCATTGTGGACAAATCTCTTGATTCTGATATTGCTGTCACTTTGGGTTGCCAAATCCTGCTAAGACATCTCAAAACTTTGTTAATCAAATCTTCGTTAGAAAAACTTTTGCCTAAGGATGCAAGATGATTAACTATGTGGGTGAACCTCTTTTGCATTTCCTGAATGCTTTCTCCTTGGTTCATTCTGAATAATTCATATTCACGAGTTAGAGAATTTATTCTCGACCTCTTAACTTCACTAGTACCCTCATGGGTAACTTGCAAAGTATCCCACATTTCTTTAGCAGTTTTACAATTTGAAATTCTAAAAAACTCATCATATCCCAAAGCAGTAGTAATAATATTTTTGGCTTTTAAATTAAATTGAACTTTTCTTTTGTCTTCATCAGACCATTTATTTCGTGGTGTTTCGGTCCTTACACCATCGACCTCATGTGTGGGTATAAAAGCGCCATTTTCGACAGCATCCCATACATCTAGATCAATAGCTTCGATGAAGATTTTCATTCTTTCCTTCCAATATGCATAACCATCCCCATTGAAAAAGGGTGGTCGGTTTATGGAAGATCCTTCTGAAAAACCATTTGAAGAAGCCATGTTCTCTTGAAGCTGCTAAGCTCTTTATACAAGAGTCTAGCTCTGATACCACTTGTTACCAAGTGGCTTCCAATACTCAAGAGGGGGAGGGGTGAATTGAGTATAAAAACTTTTTCGCAAAACCTCTTTTTAAATAAGACAAAAAATAAAAGCTTAATAAATAAATACACAGAAGGAACGAGAAGAAGAAAAGAAACAATAAAGAGCAGCGAAAAATAAATGTGCAGTAAAATAAATTGCATAAAATAAAGAGATTAGGGAAAAGAGAAGCAGACACAGTATTTATCCTGGTTCAACCACTAACCCACTTGTGGTCTACGTCCAGTCCTCGAAAGCCGAGATTTTTCACTAAGTATACAAGCTTCAATAGGTGCTTGCTACCGTTACAAAATAGAGTACTTTTCACACGTAGGGACACTCTACACCCTTGTGCTAAAGTCTCATTATGAGGATACCTCACCCTTATACAAACCTTGAGGGATACCTCACCCTCGATACAAAATATTAGAAAATAGATGAAGAGAAACTCTCACTCAGAGTAAGTAATACAAATTGAAGTACTATAGAGCTCTCTAACAATATCTCAGAATTTTACCAAAAGAGCACAGAGAGAAAGAGAGAATTGAGTAAGCAGCGTTTTAGCACAGCCAAAAAATAATTTCAAGGATTGGTGTATTTCAGCCGTGAGGGAAGGTCTCTATTTATAGAGCCTTTGATCAGAAAAATTCACTGGGGAAATTGAATGCATAATAAATGCAAAATCCGTTTGCGTATCAAATTCAAAAACCAGAAGCTGAAACTCGTGGGTTATTCGAATACTTTATTGTGGTATTCGAATACCACTGATATCAATATATAAAAAACAGTTTAAGCTTGGGTTATTCGAATACCATTATGAGGTATTCGAATACCTCTGATATCAGTATATAAAAAAACAGATCAGACCCACGTTATTCGAATACCATACCAAGGTATTTGAATGCCACTATTTGAAATACGTTTGTAAAAGCCTTTTTAAGAGGGTTGTATTCGAATGCCTCCAATGGTATTCGAATACCTCTGTTAAAAACACATTTGTAGAAGCATTTTCAGAATGGTTGTATTCGAATGACCTTAGAGGTATTCGAATGCCTCTATTAAAAACATGAAAAACGCTTCTATGAGCAAGATTATGTAAGATTAGAAAAACCACAATCTCTTTGATTATCAAAGGCTTATTAAAACTTTAATTTGGTTTGTAGAAAAACAAGTTCTTAGATCTTTTGAGTTAAACACTGAGATATCCTATGAGAGCTCTGTACAAGAGAGATCCTAAGTCCTAAAGCTAAACTTGAACAACTTGGACTTGATCTTCTCATCATCTTCATATTTGTTATCATCAAAACTCATCATAAATGTTGCATGGTAATCACAATGTATAACCCGGATGTGATCCATATTTGATTAATGCATGGTTGGTTAGGGGCTTATTCATAGAGCATGGCTGCATAAAGTATGAAAATTGTTATTGGCATATGACAGAGAAAGAACTTGAGTAGGGGTTAAGGCACTTGAAGACTGGAGAAGATGTCCTTGACATGTGCATAGTTGCAAGCAAGAATGACTATGAGATGCACCTATATTTTGAGCATGGGATTGATGAACCTTATATCATCTCCTTTGCACTAACTGAAGAAGAAACTGAAACACTAATTCAAGAGGAAGCTGGAACACCAATTGAGGATTACTAGTTTGACCATCAAGGTGATGGGGAAAAATATAAGGAAACTGAGGAACCTAATCAAATGACTAATCAACCTCACTCCCTAGCCGAGCTAGAACAACTTGAACCTAGGAAAGTACCTATACCTGAAGCAAACACACAGCCTAACATACAACCTGAGCAAGAACTTGACTAACAACCTCAGACCTAAGCTAAGTATGTGATGATATTGGGACCTAACTTGATTGGTCCCTTCGTGGTGTTCATTATGACACAGTTGATAGTGTTAAAGAAAATGGTGATAAAGAAGATGGTGTTAACAGTGAGGAAGCATATCTTGATGACTATGATAGTGCTAAAGATAGTCCCTATAGTCCTCCACCATTTGTATCATTTGATGAAGAAGGAGAATCCATCCAAATGAAGAAGAAAAACAAGAAGAAGAAATGGGTGAAGTCCAAAGTGTAGAGGAAAATGAGAGAACATGCATGTCTTGAGAAAGAGTGGGGACCTACCTACTACAACACAAGATATGAACAACTTTCTATTGCCATAAGAAAGGTAGCCTCCCACCTATAAAGAAGACCTTGGTGAAGATGTCTAGCATGGGTACAAATCTAAAGAACTACATGCACTTGTTTCTTCTGATGATGGAGACTAGGTAGTTGACTTTTGTACCCTTAATTCATTAATGAAGTTGGATTTGGTCATATTCACTTAGAGTTGGGTATGGAGTTTGCTACATTAAAGAAATTCAAAATGAAGGTTAAGGATTACAATATCCATCATAGTAGGGAGTTCAGATGGGTGAAGAATGATAAGGTTAGGTATAGGGTAAAATATGCTAATCCAAATCGTAGATGGGAGATGTATTGTGTACACATCACTATGACTAGGAGTTTCTAGATTAAAACCTTTCATAATGACCACACCTATAGTAGGTAATTTAAGAACAATTAGGCTAATAGGGAATATGTGGTTTGAAAGCTACAACCTAAATTTAGATTTAAAACAACCCTTAAACACAGTGAGGCATTTGAGCTCACAAAAACAGAATATTTTGTTCACCTAGATGACACCAAGATGTGTTGAAGTTTGAAGAAGGCAAGACAAATAATGGAAGGGAATGAAAATGAATAGTATACTAGGCTCTAGGACTACTGTACAAAGTTGCTTAGGAGCAATCTTAAGTCTACAGTGAAGATGGATACCATTCCACAATCCCCACCTCAGTTTGAAAAACTTTATATATATCTTGATGGATGAAAGAAAGCATTCAGTGTAGGTTGTAGACCAATAATTGGTCTAGATGGCTACTTTCTGAAGGGTATTATGGAGGCCAACTATTGAGTGCAGTAGTCCCATATGAAAACAATCACCTTATTTGATTGCTTATGATATTGTTGACTATAAGAACAAAGACAACTATAAATGGTTTCTGACACTGCTACATGAAGACTTGGGAGATTTTAAGGAATATGGACGGAACTTTGTATTTGACCAGTAAAAGGTAATAGCCTTATTACTTTCAGGGATCTATTTGAATGGTTTTGTTTCTGATAAAGACTAATATGAATTAATTATGTATCTGTCAGGGATTAATTTGACTGATTTTGTTTATGTTTTTCATGGTCTCATACTAGCATTGCAAGAAGTCATGCCTGGTGCAAACCACAGGTTTTGTGTGATGTAAATGTGGAGAAATTTGACAAAGTAGTAGAAGGAAAAGGAATTGAGAGACCTTGTATGGGACTGTGCAAGAGATATGACCTTAATTTAGTTTGATGTTGCAATGGCTAGGCTGAAAACTTTGAATAAGAAATAACGGGCTTACTTGAATAAGTTTTGTAATGCCCCTTTTTGGGAGGGAACGTCACATTGTCAACTACAATACGGAAAAAAAAATTATATAAGTTAAGACCCAATTCCTTTTTAATTACGGTTAAATTTATCAGGTTAAAGCTGTATAAATTAAAATGGTGACTATTTTTTTTTGTTATAGTAACAATAGTTAATAAACACAGTGACAAAACATAAATGGAAATAAAGAGCAAAACAGAAGTAAAGCATACATTGGAATTAAAATTGCATATTCATATATATATTTATCAAACTGTTTAGTTATAAAGCCTGGTATGCCAAAAAGCAAAACTAAACCTGCCCAAAGGATATCAGAAATATACAGCCCACTACAAAAGACATCAGGCCCCCAAAATAAAACACTGGAAGCCATCAGTAGCTACCAGCAATATCAATACCTCAGATGAGGAGGAATCGTATCAAGATCCTCCTCAAGATCCTCCGTGAGGTCATCCTCGAGAACCTCCTCAGGGTCTTCCTCATCTGAGGAAACCTCCATAGGAGCCACAGAGCCACAGGTCGGAGCCCGAGTAGTGGAATCAAAAAAGTCCTCCTGTGGGGTGTAGAAGCGGTTACCCTACATCTCTCGAATGGGCAGATAAAATTCCAAACGCAGGCTGATACAGCAGGTAAATATCAGCGGCTCATGACGCCTCTAGGCCAAAGAGATCGACACGTCTCCCAGGTAGACACAGCGGTCGGAGTTCAGGTTAATGTGCCAACATTCTGGCCCTCAAAGGAAGGTCAGACGCACATCACCCAGAAATCCACGCATACGTGCCTCCATGCTCCGTAGTAGATGCAAATCGTAATCAGGCCAGAAGCTGGGGAAATCGGGAGCTCCAACCTCCTTGCCGTCGTCTTCGATGGGACACAATATACAGATAGAAAATAACAGAAGTACAGAAAAGAGGTAACACATCCTACCGTCGTTACCAATTATAGCAGTAAGAAAAAAAATGGCGCAAAGCGCCCACATAGCATTTTTGACAGCAATAATAATAATAAATATTAAGTAGCAGTAATAATCAACCAAGCAATTCCAGACAGTTACATATATCATTAATACAGCAGTTCCAATTATAATAATAATAAATGCCAAATAATTCATGGACTCACTATGCACATGCATACAAAGTCAAAATCCTACTCCATAGAGCTAGACACAAACGATAGGAGAGAAAGATCAGGAGACCTGTTTGTAACTCTGCTGCCGCGGCCAAAGTGCTATAATTCATCAGTTTATCCACGTGCATATCATGGCATTGTACAGACAGTCTACACTAGATCACGATATAGGACAGTGCCTGGTCAAGATTGTCGGTGCGTTTGCATCAGTCTGCCCCACGGACAGAAGAGCTGCCAACTGTCTATTGCGAGGTACCCGCACCCCAACATCGCTATGGTCAACGACATGACCTACACTAGTCTACTCGCACCCGCACTAAGGTGTGTTCAACTCTTAGGCAACTCGGCCTTAACAACTGTCCAACGGACATTCACAATGCATAAAGACTCTATGCATGCTCATGCATGATCATCATTACATGCTATTTCATAATATGCCACAATTGGCCAAAGTAAGAATCAGCACATCATTGGTCACTCACATGGACCCACAATATCACAATATTATAATTATATATATTAATACATTTTTAAGGTTTATTGTGAATTCTTACTTAAGGTTAGCCTTTCTTACAAGGTTTGACTCTAAATGAATTCTCATAATTAATTAAATTCTCTAATGTAATTTATTCTCATACACTTAGAAGGTTATTCTAAGATTCAAAGTCTCACACTCTCTTGTTCTTACCCTAATTAAAATTATCCTAAGTCTTATGAAAATTCCATTCTTGGTTCTTTAAAATTTATGAATCTCAAAGTGTGTCCAATTCTCCCAATTTGCTAATTTTCTATCCTATTACCAATGATTTAATCACTTGATTAATTAAGTTTCAAGGTTACCAAAATTGCATAATTAAGCTCCAAAAAGGCCATAGAGGCCGTGGCCTCCCTAGGGATTAAGTTCCCAAATTTTTCATTCCATTAATTACCTAATGTACACTTGATTAAATATGAATTTCAATTGTTACAATTGTTCACAAAGAACCCTAAAATTTGGACCCCAAAACCGTGGCCATCCAAGACCCAATCAAACATTATTTTCTTCCATTTCACGCATTCCAATCCATTCAAATATATCAACATACACAATTAATCAAACAATTAACTTAAACAAATTAAATACAACACATAATCATGCCAATCAAGCAAACAAAGAATAACCCTCAATAGCGTTTTCTCACAATCAATCACAACCAAGGCTTCTTAATGCTAAGAGAGGTTGAGGAGGAGTGTCTTCCTCTTACCAAAGTGTAGAAAACAAGAGAAGCCCACCAAGAGTTTCTTGCAATTTCGGATTTGCACCAAACCAAACCTTAGAAATTTCAATCTCATTAGAGTAGCACCAATGTTTGAAAAATAAAGCATGGATGGTCACAAGGAAGACCATAGAAACGAAAATAAGGAAAGGCAAGTGAAGAATCAAGAACTTACCCAAAGAACCCTAAGCTTGAAACTTGAAGAAAATGGTGAAAATGATGGATTTTCAAAAACCACTAACTAGAAAAGTGATTAGGAGATGGAGAGGATTGAGAAAATGGGGTTGGATGAAAATTTTGTGATGGATGAGGGGATTATGGGCTACTGGCCGAATGGGTCTAGAGAGAAGGAGGAGAAAATGATTTTTGTGAAGAAGAAAGACGAAGCTTAGAGAGAGAAGTGAATAAGAAATTAAAGTAATAACTTTTGAATTTTGAAAGCTTGCATAGTTTTAATGAAATGAATTAAAGCACAAATTTCCCCCCCAAAAATGTGTGTAGCCGTGAGTGCATGGAGAGAGGAGAGAGAGCGTGTGGCTTCCATAGGAAGCTTGGAGGAAATTTCCAATAAGCTTCCTTGAGAAGCTTTGCACAATTCTCTATAAAGTGCATAGTAAGCTTGTCTCCTTAATTAAATACATCTGACAGATGATTAATTACACTGTTAGAATTATTTTTCCAGTGAATAAAAATTACAATTGATGAAAATAAAATTTTATTATTCATCGGATAATTTTATGATACAGTGATTTTATTTATCAGATAAAACCTCAAAAAATATAAACCTCGTAAACTGTGCCTAGCCTCGGGTTTAGTAAGATGCCTTGTCGACACGTTGACAGATCAAGGTTTACCAACCTCTGAAAAAATATTTCGTTGTCCCGGCTTCGCTCAGTGTGCACGCAAAACGAAGAATATACTAAAATATTCGATGTTTTCAGAAAAATCCACTAAAATTTCTAAAAATCATAAATATTGAAAAATGACTATTCATTACAAAACAAACAATTTTTTGGAGTGTTTGACTAACTCTGCTCAGTGCGCACGCAAAATGAAGAATATATTAAAATATTCAGCATTTCCGAAAAATTCCAGAAAAATCTCCAAAAATCATGAATATTGGAAAATGACTGTTCATGATGAAACAAATCATTTTCGGGGTGTTGCACTAACTCTGGTCAGTGTGTACGTAAAACGAAGAATATATTCACGTAAAATGAGAAATATATTAAAATATTCGACGTTTCCGGAAAAATTCACAAAAATTTCCAAAATTTATAAATATTATAAAATGATGACAAATGATAAAACAAAAAATTTTTGGGGTGTTACAACACTCCCCTTGTAAAAAGGAATTTCGTCCTCGAAATTTGCATACCTTAGAATAATTGTGGGTGTTGCTCCTTCATCTGGTCTTCCAGCTCCCACGTTGCATCTCCAGTCATCTCGTTCCAGATTACCTTTACTAATGAGATCTTTTTGCCTCTCAATTGCTTTATCCTTCTATCCTCGATTCTTACAAGAGATGCCTCATAAGTTAAGTTCTCTTTTAATTGTATTGTATCTAGTGCTATGACATGACTTGGGTTAGGAAGGTATTTTCGAAGTTGTGACACATGGAAAACATTATGAATGTTTGAAAGGAAAGGGGGTAAGGCTATTTGATAGGCTACAGGACCTACTCGATGAATGATTTGGTATGGTCCAAGGAATTTTGGAGTGAGTTTTCTAGATTTCAAGGCCCGGCCTACCCTAGTCATAAGTGTGACTTTCAAGAATACACGCTCACCTTCCTCAAACTCGAGGCTTTCTCCTTTGGTCTGCATAACTCTTTTGTCGGCTCTGAGCCGTCCTCATCTTCTCCTGAATCATTTTAACCTTCTCAGTTGTCTGCTGTATAATCTTTGGTCCAATAGTAAGGCGCTTGCCGTCTTGGTACCAACATAAGGGTGTTCTACATCGCCATCCATACAGAGCTTCATAGGGTGCCATCCCTATGCTTGAATGATAACTATTGTTATAGGTGAATTCTATCAACGGTAGAATGTCATCCCAACTTCCAGTCTGTTCTACGGTGCAAGCTCTAAGCAAATCTTCCAAAGATTGGATTGTCCTCTCAGATTGACCATCGATCTGTGGGTGATAAGCAGAACTTAGACGTAACTTTGTCCCTAATGCTTCTTGTAGACTCTGCCAGAAATTTGAAGTAAATCTCGGATCCCTATCTGAAATAATACTTGTAGGCACACCGTGCAGTCTAACAATCTCTCCAATATAGATCTGAGTTAGTCTCTCCAGTTTGTATCTTATGTTGATCGGGAGAAAATGTGTCGATTTTGTGAGTCGGTCCACAATTACCCAAATCAAGTCATGACCTTTTCTTGTCCTTGGGAAACCCACTACAAAATCCATTACAATGCTGTCCCACTTCCATTCAGGAATAGACAATGGTTGCAGCAATCCCGCTGGTCTTTGATGTTCCACTTTAGCTTTCTGACAAACCAGACAAGTCGATACACGTCTAGTGACATCACTCTTCATTCCATGCCACCAGAACAACTTCTTCAAGTCTTGATACATTTTTGTTATGCTCGGATGCATACTCAGCTGGCTTGTTTGTATGAGCATGGTTGATAATATATTCTCTAAGCTCTTGGTCACGGGGAATACAAACTCTATCTCGAAATCTTATAATTCCGTCTGTTCCTTCCGCAAATGCTGTTTCATTGCCTTGCTTTATTTGCTCTCTCACTTCTTGCAAGAACTTGTCAACCTTCTGCTTTTCCCTTATATCATCCATCAGCTTGCTTGAGATGGTAACCATATTCATGTAGATCTTCCTTGGTTCTAACTCCACAAAAGACCATACATCTCTGAACTGCTCTATCAGGTCCTGTTCCTTGATCATCAGGGTAGAGACGCTGATCATCTTCCTGCTCAGGGCGTCTGCCATGACATTTGCCTTGCCAAGGTGATATAGAAGTTGAAAATCATAATCCTTCAGAAACTCCAGCGACCTTCGCTGCCTCATGTTCAGCTCCTTCTGATCATATAGGTATTTCAGACTCTTGTGATCACTGAAGATGTTGAACATCGCTCCGTAGAGAAAATGCCTCCATATCTTCAGAGCAAAAACTACAGCCGCTAACTCCAAGTCGTGCGTCGAGTAGTTCTTCTCGTGCACTCACAACTGTCTTGAAGCATAAGCCACTACTCTTCTATGCTGCATAAGTACGGATCCCAGTCCTTGGTATGAAGCATCATAGTACACTTCAAACTGCTTATTCGGATCGGGTAGCACTAACACTGGCGAGGTAGTCAGTCGATTCTTCAACTCTTGGAAACTCTGTTCACAGCTGTCGGTCCATTCAAATGCTTGGTTCTTTCTTGTGAGTTGGGTAAGAAGTCCAGCAATCTTGGAGAACCCCTCAATGAACCTCCGGTAATATCCTGCTAAAGCCACGAAGCTACGAATCTCCATCACCGACTTTGGCCTTTCCCATTGTAGCACTGCCTCCACTTTTGATGGATCCACTGCAATCCCTTCCTTCGAGATTACGTGCCCCAAAAATTTAACTTCTTCCAGCCAAAATTCACATTTTGATAGTTTAGCATACAATTCCTTCTCTTTCAGAATCTGAAGAACTATACTGAGGTGTTCAGCATGGTCCTTCTGATTTTGAGAGTATACCAGAATGTCATCAATGAATACCACAATGAATCTGTCCAAGTAAGGACGAAAGATTTAGTTCATGTAAACTATAAAGATAGCTGGTGCATTCGTCAAGCCAAACGGCATCACGAGATATTCATAATAGCCGTATCGGGTACGAAAAGCAGTCTTGGGTATGTCTTCCATCTTTACTCGTATCTGATGATACCCAGATTGCAGATCGATCTTAGAAAACACGCTGCTCCCTTCAGTTAGTCCATTAGGTCGTCGATTCTCGGGAGTGGATATTTATTCTTGGTCATCACCTTTTTCAGCTGCTGCTAGTCCACACACAATCTTGATGAACCATCATTCTTGCAAATTAACAGTACTGGTGCTCTCCACGGTGACATACTCGGTCTAACAAATTATTTTTCCAAAAGCTCCTCTAGCTGCTTCTTGAGCTCAGCTAATTCTTTCGGTGCCATCCTGTAAGGTGCTATAGACATGGAACCAGCTCCCGGTACAAGGTCAATAGCAAACTCTATCTCTCGAGCCGGTGGTAACCTAGGCACATCCTCAGGAAAGACTTCGAGAAACTCATTCACCACTGGAATTGTGTTCACATCAACCTCGCTCTTGACTTTCAAAGAAGACAGTAGCATGTATCCGTGAGCTCCTTCTTTCAAAAGAGCTTCAACTCGGTTGGCCATCAAAAATCTAGAATCCTCATCTATGGGTAAAACTATGGTTTTTCTGGAATAGTCTAATAGAACATGGTTGGAAGACAACCAGTCCATCCCTAAGATTATATCTAGTTGGGAAAGGGGTAAACAGATTAGATCGATCGAAAAGGTTCGACCTTCAATAATCAATGAACAATTTAGATAGACTTTGGTAGTAACTACCGATTTATCAGTGGGGGTAGAAACAGTTAAGTCAAAAGGTAAGGTAGACATTGGTAAACCAAGTCTTTGCACACAGTCATATGATATGAAAGAATGGGTTGCCCCAGAGTCATACAGTACAGTTAAAATATTACCTTCTATGGTGCCTTCCCCTTGTATCAAATCTTCGGAGTTGGAGGCTTCAGCTCCGCTCATGGTGTAAACTCGCCCTCCAGCTTGTGGTTTCTTGGCTCTCGCAGCATTAATCGAAGGTTCAGCCTTCGCCTGATTGCAATCTCGGGACACGTGGCCAGGCTTGCCACATCTGAAGCAGATGATCCCTTTTATGGTGCAGTCCCTTGTGAGATGATCTTTCCCACACTTTAGACATTTTGAAGGATACGCCATGTTCTGGCAAGTCTGGTTCCCAGCAGAACCTCCACCAGAGCTTCCACCCGTGGTTTGTTGATGATTTCCCGTTGGTCGGGAATAAGGCTTCTTCTGGAAGCGGTTAGAACTGTTACCGTCGCCTCTCTGGAACCTCATAGGCCCAAAGTTTCTATTCCTCGTATCTCTATATTGCTCCAGAGCCTCTACATCACAGCATGTATCCACCAGTTCTGAGAACTCGTTGATCTTCAGGGTGATCACAGCCTTTTTCACCTCATACCTTAGTCCTTCTGTGAATCTCTGACATTTCCATGCTTCATTTGGTTGATGCTGAGAGTATGTTGAAAACTGTGACAAGTTTTCAAATTTGGCCACATACTCACTAACGGTCATATTCCCTTGTCGTAAGTTGAGAAATTCTGACTCCTTCGCGTGTCTTGCGCTTGCAGGGAAATACTTATCTAAGAATTTCTCCTTGAATAAGTCCCAAGTAATCTCGCGGTTTGCAGCTTCCAGCATTCTCTGCACTCCATTCCACCAGTTTTTAGCATTGCCCACTAGCATAAAAGTTGCATAGGTCACCTTCTTATTCTCAGCGCAGTTCATCCCTCGAAAGACTTTTTCTAACTCCTTGATCCACAGACTAGCCTTGTCCGGATCAAATTCTCCTTTAAATTGATGAGGTTTGTGGCGTCGAAACTTCGCCAAGTTCTGAGCATCTGCAGTAGCTTCGAGCTGTTGAGCAGGTCGTTCTTGTTATTGCGTAACTCTCTCTTGCTGCTGAGTAGCTTGTTCAGTTTGTTGCGCGACGGTCTCAGCCATCCTCTGCATCGCTGCTATCACTGCTGCCATGTCTTCCTTTCACGCCATCTTACTTTCTCAGATCGGATTAACTGAAAACACAGAAAAGTTAGTTGCATCCACTAGGAATGCCAAACAATACACCTTTGCATTTACTATTGAAAGAACACACAACACAAACAAGACAGACTCAATCACAAGACCCAAAGAAACATAAACCGGGGCTCTGATACAAACTTAATGTAACGCCCCTTTTTGGGAGGTAACATTGTCAATTACAATGTGGAAATAAAATTATATAAGTTGAGACCTGGTTCTTTTTTAATTACGGTTAAATTTATCAAGTTAAAGCTGTATAAATTAAAATGGTGACTATTTTTTTTGTTATAGTAACAATAGTTAATAAACATAGTGACGAAACATAAATGGAAATAAAGAGCAAAACAGAAGTAAAGCATACATTGGAATTAACATTGCATATTCATATATATATTTATCAAACTGTTTGGTTACAAAGCCTGGTATACCAAAAAGCAAAACTATACCTGCCCAACGAATATTAGAACTATACAGCCCACTACAAAAGACATCAGGCCCCCAAAATAAAACATTGGCAGCCATCAGTAGCTATCAGCAATATCAATCCCTCAGATGAGGAGGAATCGTATTAGGATCCTCCGCGAGGTCATCCTCGGGGTCTTCCTCATCTGAGGAAACCTCCATAGGAGCCACAGAGCCACGGGCCAGAGCCCAAGCAGTGGAATCGAAAGAATCCTCCTGCGGGGTGTAGAAGCGGTTACCCCACATCTCCTGGATGGGCAGATAAAACTCCAAACACGGGCTGATACAGCAGGTAAATATCGGCGGCTCATGACGCCTCCAGGCCAAAGAGATCGACACGTCTCCCAGGTAGACACAGTGGTCGGAGTTCAGGTTAATGTGCCAACATTCTGGCCCTCCAAGGAAGGTCAGACGCACATCACCCAGAAATCCACACATGTGTGCCTCCATGCTCCGTAGTAGATGCTAATCGTAATCAGGCTAGAAGCCGGGGAAATCAGGAGTTCCAACCTCCTTGCCGTCGTCTTCGATGGGACACAATATACAGATAGAAAATAACAGAAGTACAGAAAAGAGGTAAGACACCCTACCGTCATTACCAATTATAGCAGCAAGAAACAAAATGGCGCAAAGCGCCCACATAGCATTTTTGACAGTAATAATAATAATAAACATTAAGTAGTAGTAATAATCAACCAAGCAATTCTAGACAGTTACATATATCAGTAATATAGCAGTTCTAATTATAATAATAATAAATGCCAGATAATTCATGGACTCACTATGCACATGCATACAAAGTCAAAATCCTACTCCATGGAGCTAGACACAAACGGTCGGAGAGAAAGATCAGGAGACCTGTCTGCAACTCGGTTGTCGCAGCCAAAGTGCTATAATTCATCAATTTATCCATGTGCACATCATGGCATTGTACAGACAGTCTACACTAGATCACGATATAGGACAGTGCCCGGTCAAGATCGTCGGTGCGTTTGCATCGGTCTGCCCCACGGACAGAAGAGCTACCAACTGTCCATTGCGAGGTACCCACACCCCGACGCCCCCATGGTCAACGATATGACCTACACTAGTGTACTCGCACCTGCACTAAGGTGTGTTCAACTCCTAGGCAACTCGGCCTTAACAACTGTCAACCGACATTCACAATGCATAAAGACTCTATGTATGCTCATGCATGATCATCATTACATGCTATTTCATAATATGCCACAATTGGCCAAAGTAAGAATCAGCACATCATTGGTCACTCACATGGACCCACAATATCACAATATTATAATTAAATATATTAATACATTTTTAAGGTATATTATGAATTCTTACTTAAGGTTAGCCTTTCTTACAAGGTTCGACTCTAAATGAATTCTCATAATTAATTAAATTCTCTAATGTAATTTATTCTTATACACTTAGAAGGTTATTCTAAGATCTCAAAGTCTCACACTCTCTTGTTCTTACCCTAATTAAAATTATCCTAAGTCTTATGAAAATTCCATTCTTGGTTCTTTAAAATTTATGAATCTCAAAGTGTATCCAATTCTCCCAATTTGTTAATTTTCTATCCTATTACCAATGATTTAATCACTTGATTAATTAAGTTTCAAGGTTACCAAAATTGCATAATTAAGCCCCAAAAAGGCCCTAGAGGTCGTGGCCTCCCTAGGGATTAAGTTCCCAAATTTTTCATTCCATTAATTACCTAATGTACACTTGATTAAATATGAATTCCAATTGTTACAATTGTTCACAAAGAACCCTAAAATTTGGACCCCAAAACCGTGGCCATCCAAGACCCAATCCAATATTATTTTCTTCCATTTCATGCATTCCAATCCATTCCAATAGATCAACATACACAATTAATCAAACAATTAACTTAAACAAATTAAATACAACACATAATCATGCAAATCAAGCAAACAAAGAATAACCCTCAATAGGGTTTTCTCACAATCAATCATAACCAAGGCTTCTTAATGCTAAGAGAGGTTGAGGAGGAGTGTCTTCCTCTTACCAAAGTGGAGAAAACAAGAGAAGCCCTCCAAGAGTTCCTTGCAATTTCGGATTTGTACCCAACCAAAACCTAGAAATTTCAATCTCATTAGAATAGCACCAATGCTTGAAAAATAAAGCATGGATGGTCACAAGGAAGACCATAGAAACGAAAATAAGGAAAGGGAATTGAAGAATCAAGAACTTACCCAAAGAACCCTAAGCTTGAAGTTTGAAGAAAATGTTGAAAATGATGGATTTTCAAAGAACCACTAACTAGAAAAGTGTTTAGGAGATGGAGAGGATTAAGAAAATGGGGTTGGATAAAAATTTTGTGATGGATGAGGGGATTATGGGCTGCTAGCCGAATGGGTCTAGAGAGAAGGAGGAGAAAATGGTTTTTGTGAAGAAGAAAGATGAAGCTTAGAGAGAGAAGTCAATAGGAAATTAAAGTAATAGCTTTTGAATTTTGAAAGCTTGCATAGTTTTAATGAAATGAATTAAAGCACAAATTTTCCCCTCAAAAATGTGTGCAGCCGTGAGTGCATGGAGAGAGGAGAAAGAGCGTGTGGCTTCCATAGGAAGCTTGGAGGAAATTTCCAAGAAGCTTCCTTGAGAAGCTTTGCACAATTCTCTATAAAGTGCATAGTAAGCTTGTCTCCTTAATTAAATACATCTGACAGATGATTAATTACACTGTTAGAATTATTTTCTCAGTGAATAAAAATTACAGTTGATGAAAATAATATTTTATTGTTCATCGGATAATTTTATGATAAAGTGATTTTATTTATCAGATAAAACTTCAAAAAATATAAACCTCGTAAACTATGCCCGACCTCAGGTTTGGTAAGATCCCTCATCGACACATTGACAGATCAAGGTTTACCAGCCTCAGGGAAAATATTTCGTTGTCCCGGCTTCGCTCAGCGTGTACGTAAAACGAGGAATATACTAAAATATTCAACATTTTTAGAAAAATCTACAAAAATTTCTAAAAATCATAAATATTGAAAAATGAATATTCATTACAAAACAAACAATTTTTCGGAGCGTTTGACTGACTCTGCTCAGTGCGCACATAAAATGAAGAATATATTAAAATATTCAGCGTTTCCGAAAAATTCCAAAAAATCTCCAAAAATCATGAATATTGGAAAATGACTGTTCATGATGAAACAAATCATTTTTGGGGTGTTACACTGACTCTGGTCAGTGTGCACGTAAAATGAGGAATATATTTATGCAAAATGAGAAATATATTAAAATATTCGACGTTTCTGGAAAAATCCACAAAAATTCCTAAAATTTATAAATATTATAAAATGATGACAAATGATAAAACAAAAAATTTTTGGGGTGTTACAAGTTTCTACTTGTTGTATGGACTAGGGCACACTTTAGTGATTAGCCCAAGGAGGACAGTCTATACAACAATTATGAGGTTTTCAAATCTAAGATAGTAAAGTATAGAGGGAAGACTGTACTTATCTTGTCTAACGAGGTAAGATGCTATAGTATAAGGACCATGGCTTCTAATAAGAAACACATAGCTAGTTACACCAGTTCTATAGCACCAGTATAGCAAATTAGGCTAGAGAAAGAGAAAGTTAAAAGTAATTAATGGACAGCAATATACTTAGATGATCTAGAGAGTAACAAATTTGAGGTTCAGAAATAGCAAGACACGGTTGACGTCAACTTGCATACTCATACATGAAATTGTAGATTCCTACAATTCATTAGAATACCATGTATGCATGCAATGGCTTCCATAGCATACAAAAATCATAGACCTGAGGACTTAGTGCATCCATACTTGAGAATGATAAGCTTTAATGCAACCTATGTGATCACATCCTACCAGTGAGAGGTTGGCAATATTGGGAGTATACAGATCATGAAGGGCCAACTCCATCCCCTATAAAGTTAAGTTTTAGAAGGCCAAAGAAACAAAGAAGAAAAGATGGGAAGGAGATTGTTGTCAATTCCAACAAGATTAAAAGAACTTATAAAGATGTTCAACGTGGAGATTGTGGGACCTTAAGCCACAATAGCTGAGTTTGCCCACATGAACCCAACCCAAATAAAAAGAGTAAGAAGAAGAAAGGGAATGTAGTTATAGGTATTGTGAACACCCAATTTTGACCGAGCTCCAAAAACAAAAGAAAAAATGAAAAAAGTGAAAATTAAAAAAGAAAGAAAGAAGAAGAAAATAAAATTTGAGTGAATTGAAGTCCACATTCTTCACATTTACTTTTGACCCAAATACATAAACCTACTTAGTCTTAAAAAAAAGAAAAAAATAAAAACAAAAAACAAAAAAAGAGTAAAAAAAATAAATAATAAAACACTCACTCTATGCATCCTCACGTAACCCACTCACAGCACACACTTTTTTTCCTCCTCTTCCCATTGTTCCCCACCTTCACTTTCTCAAGTGCACACACAACACCCATTCCCTGAATAAGAAAAGAAAAAAAAAAAGGGTCTCTATCAGCATCTTATTCCACTCAAAAAAAAAAAAGAAAAAAATACCATTTCAATCATTCTACCCATCCTGCTAACCTATCATCCCTATTCACTCCATTATCACACCCACTCCATTATCACACTCCATGATCACACCCACTCCATTATCATACTCCATTATCACAATCCCACCGGGCTCTACACACACCCACTCACTTTCACATTTTTTTATTTTTTTTCTTCCACGTAGAAACTGCAGACACAACACAAAAAGAGCACACATATTCCTTTTCCGGGGGGCTTGATCATTTTTCAGAATCATCTTCACCTTTAACTTGGATCCTCTGCCATCTCATTCATGAACTCTCCACTCTCAGAATCATCATTAACTCATCATCTTCACCTTCAACTTAGATCCTCTGCCATCTCATTCATGAACTCTCCACTCTCAGAATCATCATTTTCAACTCATCATCTTCACCTTCCATAAACCATCATCATCTTCCTCAAAAACCACCATCAACCATTTTCATCACTTTCATCTTCACCCTCCATCATCACCAACCTTCACCAACACCTTTCAAGTACCCCACCTTCATCTTTAACCACCGAGTTGACTTAATCTTCACCACCACGTCACCTTCAACCCAACCACTAAACCACCTTGCACCACCACATCTCAACCATCCAATCACCACCATCACCTGCATAGTAGCCAACCCATGCCAGATACCCCACTGAATTATGCAGCATCACCGAAAAATGCCCTCCACCGCAGCATACCATCATCCTTCACCATCTTCCACGTGCAACATCACCGTGACCCAACTGGACCATCTATCGCTGCCATACTTGCAAACGGTCACACCATAGCCCCTTTGAACCCGTGTTCCACGTCCTTCACCAAGCCATAGTCACCCCTATTGTCGCATCACACCACCGTCGTCGCCCCACTAGAACAGGGAGCCACCGTGAACAAGCAAATGCACCTCTGCTTAACCAACCCGCGACGCACCGCACCAGATCCACACGAGTCCACCAACACCGTTCCACTGGACCACCCTGAGGTCACTATCTCTGTCGCGTCCCGCCGCTCCATCGGATCCCACACCTCACCATCACTCCTCCATTCATGCGTCCCCTCTGTTTGCTTATCCGTTTTCTATTTCTCACTTCTAATTCTAAAGCTTGTTCCTTTTTTTGTTTTTATTTATTTTATTTTATTTTATGAAAGAGTTTGGGCTCTGCCCTTTTTACGTTTTGATATTTTTTTTTAGCTTGTCATTAGCTTTTTAGTTTTTTTTTAACTTCATGTAATGTGTTGTTTGTTTAATTTTTTTAGGGTGTTTTTGCTTTAAATAAATAAATAAATAAATAAAATAAAAATAAAAAATGAAATAAGAAAAATTGAGAAAGAGTAAAGATAAAAATTAGACATAGTGGTTGTTTTAATAATAAAAATAAAAAATAAAATTAAACAAATAAAATAAAAAATGAAGAAAATTTTGGAAATTGTTAAAAAATAAAAATTGTTTGAAGTTGTTTGGTTTGTGATGCTTATATTAATTTTTTTTTTTGTATTTACTTGGTTCATAAAAAAAACTATGTTTACTTGTTTGTCTTTGTGCATTTTTTTTTAAAAATGATTTTTAAAAAAATATTTAATCAATGTAATGACCAATGATGGTGATTGAATAGCAAATGTTATCTTTAATGTTGTTTGGATCATAAGAGTTTATTGAGTAGTCTGGTGCTAACTTGAAAGCAGTGCAAGTTTGGTTTTGTTTTCAAATAAAGTCTCTTTTCAAATATTTTTCTTATTTAAAATTGATCAACCCACAATCATTTTATAGAGAACTATGTGACTTTGAGTTCCTCATTGCACCTGAGGATACATAGGAGCAGAAGCTTTATTCTGTCAAATCCAAAATTAAATTTTCGTAATTTGGTTGTTTCTTTTCTTTTTTAAAAAAAAAAAATAATAAACAAAACAATAAAAATAAAAAAATAGTTATATTGTCTTTTTTTTTTTTGAAAAAAAAGAGAAGTAAAATAAATGTATGTTGAGATTATCAAGAATTTACACAATTAACTCAAGGTACCGTCTTAGGACGGGTGTGTTAGGGGTGCTGTGGGATTACGTTTCCACCCTTCCTTATCCATAACCGACTCCCGAATTCAATCTGGTTTTCAAAGACCATTTTTAAGGAAAGGTTTTCCATTTTTTTCAAATTCAAATAAAATTGGTGGCGACCTCATTTTCTAATTTTTTAAAATCTTGTAAGTTGCTATTTTTCACCGCGATTTCATGGTCGCGACAGATGGCGACTCCACCGGGGATACTTAGAGAGTCAAGCCTGTTGTTGTTAGATGTGCAAATTATTGATAATCTCTATTTATTTATTTTACCCTTTTTTGTCATTGTTTTTATTTTCTTATTTGTTTGTAAATACATTTTATCTTGTACTTTTATGTAAATATCTGATAACATTGTCCTTGTATATTTTGACTTGTATATATATTTTGTGTTTAATTGTTGAAACCTTAGGGTAGAAGATTGCTGGCTGATTATTGTATATATATGTTTTTGCAGGATGAGGGTAATTTGGTTTTTTTAAATTTTTACATATGTTTGTATGCTCCCTCACACACATCACTATCACTTACGTCACACACTTTTTGGGTTCTATACCCGAGTCTGTGTGAACCTGAGGAATAGGAGGGGTCTCGACTTTTGTTATTGAGGGGCTTTATGCTCACTTGACATTTGTTAAGACACCACTCAGATTGTTACCAGTATTATGGGCTAGTCATATTGAGAGGGTTTATTCCTACTTGTGATTAATTCATGAATTGGGTCCTTATCTTTTTAGATAAGGGCAATCTGAGGACCATGACTTTTAGAAGTTTAGATCTGTCCTGAAAATATTGCACTGATAGATCGAACGTAATGGCTGCCAAAATTAGAGTCGTGACCTTAAGGAAATCCAACCTTTAAGTTCCACCTAACTAGGGCCTATGAAGCACGAAAACGGACACGGACACGGGACACGACACGGACACGCCACGGACACGGCATATGTGTATATAATTTTGATTATAAACATTCCAAACACAACTTCTCAATGACAACACAAGCATATTCGTTTATAACTAAAAAAGAAACCAATAATAATTGAAAATTAAACTACCAGACCAGAGTGAACTCACTTGAAACTTGAACCATTAGCACACAGTGAACACAATGTATTGAGGAAGAATAGAAGATTTTTCTTGAGGGTGGGTCGGGTGATATTGGGCTTGTGGGCTGTGATATTAGTACACTGCCACACAATAATTTTTTTTTTAATTTTAATGGCATGTGTCCAATATGTGTCCGCAGTATATCTGAGATGTGTCCTGGCCATGTTTGAGCCGTGTCTGAGTCAAAAAAAAATAATTTTTTTAATTGGACACACTCGAACACGTGAGACACGCGTGTCGTGTGCGTGTCAAAGTGTGTTTATGTCGGACACGTGTCCGACACGTGGACACGCCAGTAAAATAGTGTGTCCGTACTTTCTAGACTAGGGCACAAAGGGGGCGTACTTCTTTTTTATCTATCTCTTCTTTATACGATTCATTCTTGCATTTTCTTCTTCTTTTTCCAAAAAAAAATCATCAAAAAAAAATTACATCATACATTTTCATTCTTAGCAAAAAAAAAATTCTTCTTTACTTATCTATTTCTCATGTCATTCATTCATGCATTTCTTTTAGTAAAAAAAAAAATCAGCATAAAAAAAATACTTCATGTTGCATTACTCATGGCTTACATTTTCATAGCATTCTAAAAAAAAACATCTTGCATTTTCATATCATTTACTGTATTTAAAAAAAAGGATATCTCATCTTGCATTGTCATAACCCTTTTAGGAAAAAAAAAACATGTATTTGCATATCATGCATCATCCTTTGGGTTTACAATCCTATAAGGGTATCTGAGGCGTGTGAAAGACATTACTCAACAAATGATTCCTAAAGCTCGATCAAAATTCTTGAGTAGTTATGGGTAGATCCTAGATTTATTGTGCATCACAGTTGAAGAGCTTGTCTTGAGTGGCCTTGCTCAATTTTGGAACCGTTCTCTGAAATGTTTTGAGTTGCTTGACCTAGATATTGCATTGACCATTGAAGAGTATGCTACCATGTTGAGACTCCTAATAAGCAAGCACCCGAATGTTTATCTTTATGGAGGGCATTATGTGTCAGAAGGGAAGATAGCAAATCTGATAGAGGTTCAAGCAAATCAGTTATGTATGGAAAAAAGAAGAGGAACACAAGGCTTAAAGAAGAGTTACCTAGAAGCACATCTTGAGTTTCTAGCACAACAAGGAAAGTGGGATCTCTTTAACAAAACCTTGGCGCTAACTATTTTCGGGTTAGTATTATTCCTATTTACCTCAGATGTAGTAGACCAAGCAGTAATGGATGCTTTCTTCAAGTTTGAGAATCATAAGGCAAATCCAATTCCTGTTATTCTTGCTGATACTTTCTTAACCATGGAAATTTGCCATAAAAAAGGGGGAGGGATGATTCGATGTTGTTCACATATGTTGTATGTTTAGATCACGACACACTTGGATGTGCACAATTGCCTGGGCCTCTTACCTGACCCGTTAAGGAATTTTGGTCGCATACCAGTGAAACAACAAAAATCCTATGAATGGAAAAATGAGTTCATAAAGATGGGATTAGATTCTTTCATATGGGTGTGCCCTTGGTATCATGGAGAAGAAATAGTTCTCAGTTGTGGTGACTTTCCTAATGTTCCTTTAATGGGCGTGAGAGGTTGTGTATCCTTTGCACCAATCCTTGTGCTCAGACAACTCCGATGGACTCAGCACGTGCCCAATGAGATGTAACTTAGAGGATTTAATTTTTTGTATGGAAAAGATGGAAGCACTGCCAAACAGGAAAAGAAGGTTAGGGACGCTTGGAAAAATGTTCATAGAGCAGGTGTAAAAGAATTGGGAAAACGTGTGGTAATTCCTACTCCTGAGTACCTACAATGGAGAAAAGTAAGGAAAGTACAAAATGGCACCCCTCAGGCAGTATCAAATGATGAAGACCACTCCCAGATTGTCTCTCAAATGACCACCCAGATAGAGAGGTTGAAAGTGCAAATGGAGTTCTTAGAACGAGGGAAGGAAGCCGCTGAGTTAAAAGTTGTCATCCATACAAGCTGATGCCAGAAGTTAGCTGACAAAATTGAGGACTTAAAGGATGCACAAGCTGATGCTACTGAAGCCTCGAACCGAGTAAAAAGGGCAAAGAAAATAAAAGAGGTAGGATTAAATAAGACCACACTAGAAGCCCAAGAACTACGAGTGAAGATGAGTACCCAAGAAGAGATGATAGAAAAGATTTTGCAAGAGAAAAAAGAATTGGAGGCAAACAATAGAGCCCAAGATCAAAGAATACAAGCTCTACAAGAAGCTCTAATTGAAGTGAAACAATGCTCCAATCAAATATGAGTGTTGGCCACAGAATATTATGATTCACTCAAGGAAGAAAATAAGAGAGTGAAGCATTTGAAGCTGAAAACTCAAGAGCTAGAGCAAGAAAAAGAGCAATACAGACTTGAGGCCCAAAGACAACGAAAGCAACAAGAAGAGAGTGAAGAAGTGTGGCAATGGGTAACTCAAAATGAAGAGGCTAAAAAAGAATACTGGATGAAGAAATATGATGATATGTTCAGTAGCTTACAATACCACACTGCACAACTGGTTGATCGTTTTGAAGAAGCGGACCTTCAGATTCGTTTGAACCCACTACTATGACTACCATAAAAATAGTCGAGTTTATGAAGTATTGTCGAGGTCTTGCTAAAGGTCTTAGGAAGAAACAAATGAAGTTGCTGATGTAATATGTTACATTTTGAGGATATGAAGTCTTGTATTGATTGAAATTTAAAATGAATATGAATGGCCAATTGTAGTGTTTTGCTTCGAAACATTGTTTTTTCTGTTAGACATTATTCATTAAAGGGTGAATTCCCCCTTGAGTAGGTTGTCAACCGTGCTCTCAACCTGAGACAATTCGTCCTTTAGCAAAAGTACAGGAAGCCTAGTATTTAGTGAAAGAATAACTGCATTGTTTGTGAATATCCAAGAAGATAGCACCCATTGAAGAGAGAATACTCCCTTGGGATTGCTGTCAACCATATTCTTGCCTAAGGGATGATGATTCCATAGTGCAAAATCTGGGTTCCTGCATTGCTATTGAGTGTTCATGTGAATCTTTCCATAATTGCCAAGTATTCTCATAATATCGACATTTTTATTTATTTATTTATTTTAATAAATCAATTTGATACAGGGAATCATTGTGCGACCAAGGAAAGAAGACACCAATCAAACTCGAGTTCACAACACTAGAGCTTGAGCAAAGCTTGCAGTGATGGTAGCTGAGAACGAAGGAAGAAATCTGAGTATGGAAGTAGATGAGGTGAAAGGGAAGATGAGTGAAATGACAGAGTCTCAAAGAAGAATGGAAGAAATACTGTCAACTATGAGGGAGACCCTCACCTTGATTGGGGCAATCGGAGGTATAGGACTAATCGGGGCACATTCGTACCCTCTAAATATCACTTCCACAAGGATAAACCCTGGGGCCACCACCGAGATGCCTTTTGTGGGAGGGACCTCAAATATTGCATCACTAGTGATTCTTATTGGAGAATGATATCCTTCATTGGAAAGTACCCGAAATAAGGTCCATGGTAACACCGAGTTCACACGGGAACCGCCACATATGTCCATTTTAATGCCAACTGGATTTCCCGCTGGTACTGGGCACATAACTATTCAGAATGATAAGATGAAAGAAGAGTGGATGGAAAAGATAGAGGAGCAAATCAAGGTGATTAAGAGTCCTAGCACTTACGGTCCCCTTGGGATAGAAAAATTGTGCCCTACTGCTAGCATCATCATCCCTAAGGATTTTGAAATCCTAGAATTTGTCAAGTATGATGGGAGCACCAGCCCTTTTTTCCATCTAAAAACTTACATTACCAAAATGTCCATTTGGTCAAAGGACTGGAAGTTCCTTATCAGCTTCTTTCATGAAAGTTTGATTGTGCCTGCTTTGGAGTGTTGTATCCAACAGGACCTTTCGAAAATCTCATCTTGGGATGACTGGGTGAATTTATTTATGGGACAGTATCGGTTTAATCTGGATACAGTCCCAACTCGGGAGTAGTTGGGAACACTACAGAAGGAAAATGAAGAGACATTCAAGCAATATGCCTAGAGGTGGAGAGCTCTCACAGCTTAAGTGCAATCACCATTAATTCTGACAAAAATGTGCTCATACTTTTTGGGGACTCTAGGTGCTCCTTATATTGGGATAATGGCGAGCGTCGTTTGCCAAGACTTTGCTGATTTAATTGCTGCTAGAGAGAGAATTGAAATTCTAGTAAAGGCTGGAAAATTACTAACTGGAAATAATGAAAGTAGTTTCAAGAAGGGGTTTTTCCCTAAGAAAAAGGAGCCAGAAGTGAGCTATGTGCAAAATCTGTAACATGTACAACCCCGATATTTACCATCCTACCCTATATACCGAGCACCCCCATATAACCCAAACACTTACCTTTCTTATCAAACACTTACACCATCTCATCTACCGGGCCTAACCATTCCTCCCATGAATACACCTCAAACCCAGCCACTCCAAATCAACAATGTCCCTGTACCTCAACCATATTCACCTACTCGCCCAATCTATACTCAGTACCCACCTCCACCTCTGCAAAATTTCCCAAATTACCCACGACCTCGACCAAACTTTGAAAATCAAGGCCGTTTTCATCCCCAAAACCTACCCCCTTTCCCAAAACTATCCATCTCAAACACAAATTTATTCCAAAGGCTATTTGATGCTCCTTATCTTAGGGAATCCGGTATGTCCCCTACAACCACCATTTCCAGCATGGTACAACCTGAATTTAACTTGCAAGTACCATATGGATATCCCAAGGCACTCAATCGAAGACTGTGAGTCTTTTAAGACTACGGTAAAGAAACTTATTGCTTATGGAAAACTGGATATTCAAGAGGAGGCTGGACCTAGTATTGTTAACAATCCAATTCCTAATCATGGTGGAAGGAATGTGGTCAATGCGTTGGAAATGGAAGAACCACCAATAAGAAAGGTCATGAACTTGTGTACGCCGATAGCCAAAATATTTGAAGGGTTGAAGAAAGCAGGTTATAGCATCATTGCACTAGCTACCACGATGAAAAAAGGGGAGAAGCACGACAAAAAATCAAAATGTGCTTATCATGGTGGGAGAATGGGACACGATATTGAGGATTGTTGGGACTTTAAAGTTTGAGTTCAAGGATTGCTCACTTTAGGAATAATACAAGCAGAACAAGGGGTAGCTTCCTCCGAGGAGGTCAATGTGGTTGAACGCTTTGTACTTAAGGTGCCACCTCTCAATCAAGCCTTGGCACCAGGGAAAGTAGTATTGGCAGTCAAGAAGCTAACACCATTTACTTGTAATGACACCCACGCAGTGCCATGGAGTTATGAAACAAGGGTAGAGATAAAGAGAGTCGGGGAAAGGACTTCGAAGGCCCGAGTTGCAGAAGTACATCCGGAGGAAGAGTCAGTGACTAACATAGTTGGAGTAGGAGGAATTACAAGGAGTGGGCGATGCTATAGCCCAGGAGACATAGAGAAGGGGAAAATTGTCAAAGAAGTGAGTAGGGAAGAAACATCAAAAGAAGAGGAGAAGAGAAAGGAAGAGGAAGAAGAGTTCTTGAAGATAATGAAGCAAAGTGAATATGATGTGGTGGAACAGTTGAAGAAGACTCTGGCCCAAATATCTCTATTATCACTCTTCTTGACATCTGAGATACATCAGAAGGCATTAATGAGAATTCTAAACAAGGCTTATGTTAAGCCTGATGTTACCCCCGAAAGTGTCATCAATATGGTGGACCCGGTGAAGCGCATTAACATGATCACTTTTTCTGATGAAGAGATCATCTTTCGGTCTGAGAAAAATCCACGGGCTTTGCATATAACCCTCAAATACAAAGGGTATATAGTTGCAAAGGTTTTGATATATGGATGGTCTGCACTGAACATCCTACCTATATCGACTCTGACTTCGTTATCAATAAGTGAGGATGAAATGTCACCTCGAGAAATAGTGGTACAAGCCTTTAATGGAAATAAGAGAGGCGTCTTGGAAGAGATGATGTTACCGCTGGAGATTGGTCCCAGTATTTTTTAAGTGCTGTTTCAAGTTATAGATATTGAGCCTGGCTACACCATGCTCTTGGGGAGACCATGGATTCATGTTGCTGGTGTTGTTCCTTCCACTTTGCATCAGAGTGTTAAATACATTGAAAATGGGTCGATCATTACCGTACACAGAGAAGAAGAAATTATGCTGTCAAAACCAGTTTCAGTGCCATATGTGGAGAGTGCAGAGAAAAATGAGGAAAACTTGTGGCATAGCTTTGAAGTAGTTGAGATTGGATTTGGTAATGATGAATCTCAGACGCAAAGCATGGATCAAGTGGTGGCCTGGATTATGGCGATTAGTGGATACGAAGAAGGAAAAGGCTTGGGCTCACAACTGCAAGGTACTCGGTCGCCAATGCCATTCTCGAAAAAGTGGGACAAGTTTGGGTTAGGGTATGAAGCATCCCTGGAAGAAAAAATAAGGAGCATGACTCTCAGAAAAAAGAATGACAATGGCAAGATGAAGCATATTCCCCACTTGAGGGAAACATTCCCAGCACCAACAGAGATAATCATGTCTGGAGAAGTCATTCACCCTCAATGTCATCACACTATTAATGCATTGCATGAAGAAGGCCAGAGGAGAGCAGGGCGATTTGTCTTTTTACTAATGAGGAGCCATTGAAGAACTGGCAATCTGAACTAATAATTGATGTGATTATTTCCAAGTAATTGTCTAGTTATACTGTACTGAGCTGATATTTACGATTGGCTATGTTTGGAGCTTATGTTTGTGCTGTTTGAGACATTAACTTAATGAATTTGCATGATTATTCAACATTCCTCCTTGTTGCACTTTGATTTGTCCTTTTGTATTTATCAGTTTTTTTTTTATTTCTGTACAATATCTTATTCTCCCTTTGTCATTCCTACTCTATTTTGTCTTTCCAACTCCATACAAATTACTTTCCAGGGATCTGAGTCTCGTAGAAAGTTCGCCTCAAGAAAGGGACCTTGAAAACTCATCAATTGATTCCGCTGCGATGTTTGATGAAGAAGACCCTGGATTTGATGAAGAGGGAGAAGTTGTGGAAGATTTTGCAAAATTACTAGAGTATTTAGAGAAGGGATTTGACTTGAATGGCGAGGAAGCAAAGGTGATCAACATGGGGACAGAGGAAGAGAAGAAGGAGTTGAAAATAGTGGAAAACCCTGAGCGTGAAGAAATGACTACACTATTCAAAGAGTATATGGATGTCTTTGCTTGGTCTTATCGGGATATGCCTGGATTAGATCTGGAGATAGCATCATATAAAATCCCACTATATCCAAATATTGAAGCGAAGAAGCAAAAGTTAAGGAGGATGCATCTAGATATGTTCTTGAAAATCAAGGAAGAAGTGAGTAAGTAGTTAGAAGCAGGATTTATAGAAGTGTCAAGACACCCAGAGTGGGTAGCCAACATTGTGCCTGTGCCTAAGAAAGATGGAAAAGTCAGAATGTGTGTGGACTACAGGGATCTGAATCAGGCCAGTCTGAAGGATGATTTCCCACTCCCTCATATCGATGTTCTAGTTGATAACACTGCCAAGAATCACAGGTTTTCATTCATGGATGGATACTCGGAGTACAATCAAATCCCCATGGATGTTAATGACAAAGAAAAAACTACTTTCATCACTCCTTGGGGAACATTTTGCTACATAGTGATGCCTTTTGGATTAAAGAATGCGGGAGCTACTTACCAACGCGCTATGATTGCGTAGTTTCATGACATGATGTAACACCCCGAAAATTTATTTGTTTAATCATAAATAATCATTTTATAATATTTATGATTTTTGAAATTTTTTTTGAAAATTTCTGGGAACATCGAATATTTTAATATATTTCTCGTTTTATGTATGAACTGAGCAGAGTCAGTGTAACGCCCTAGAAATTGTTTGTCACGTGATGAATAGTCATTTTCCAATATTTGTGAGTTATAGGAATTTTCTTGGAATTTTTCAGAATCGTTGAATATTTTAATATATTCTTTGTTTTACGTGCACACTGAGCAGAGTCAGTGAAATACCCCAAAAATTGTTTGTTTAATCATGAATAGTCTTTTTTTAATATTCGTGATTTTTGAGAATTTTTGTAGATTTTTCTAGAAACGTCGAATATCTTAGTATATTCTTCGTTTTGCGTGCATACTAAGCGGAGCCGAAAAAACGAAATGTTTTCCCAGAGGTTGGTAAACCTTGAACTGTGGATATGTCGACGGGAGATCTTACTAAACCAAGGCCGGGAACAGTTTACGAGATTTGTGTTTTTTGAGATTTTATCTGATAAATAAAATCTTTGTACGCACTGTTAATTAAAATTTTGCGATACGCTCTATTATTCATTGGATAATTAATACTGATTTTGTTCACTGTAACAATTATCCATTGGGTAATAGCTTGTAGTAAAATCCTAATTACCCTATTATTTTAACTATTAAATCACATTATCTTATTCTATTGTAATCTACTTTATGTCTAATCACATCTCCTTTATTGAAAAAGCTCCCAAGCTTCTCAAGGAAGCTACTCACCTCTCTCTCCTCCCTCTCTCCTCACGGCTGCTGCACATTTTGGAGCCAAGGGATTTGTACTTCACTTAATTATTTCATACTATCTAAATTCAAAAAAACCTAAAAACATCTTTCACTTTTCTAGTTACTTCTCTCTCTACCTTCATCTTCCTTTCATTTTTTCTCATCCTTCTCTCTACACTCCCACACGGCCAGCCACTTCACTTTGCCTCTACCATCACAAAATTTATAACCAACCACATTTTCTTAATCTCCTTCATCATCTAAACACACCTCTAGTTAGTGGTTTCTTGAAAAGGTTTCATCTTCACCATCTTCTTCTTCAAGCTTCAAGCTTCAAGCTTTTGGGTAAGATGCTTGGTTCCTTACTTTCCTTCTCCATTTTCGTTTTCAATGGCCATCTTTATGACTATTTGTCTCCTCTTTTTCAAGCTTTGGTGGTGATTTGGTGAAGTTGTGATTTTTAGGGTTCTTGGTGTTCTTGGCCGAATTCTTCAAGGGCTTCAAGGAAGTTCCTTTCTTGTTCTTCTCTTAGGTAAGAGGAAGATTATCTCCCTTAACCTCTATTGGTAGTAGGAGACTTATATTTCTTGTTGGTTGTGAGAAACCCTTGTTAGGGTTACTCTTTGTAATGTGTGATTTTGGTGATTATGTATTGGTTTAGTCATGTATGAATTGTTTGATTAAATGTATGTATAAATTGATGATCTTGATTAGTTTGGATTGATTGGAAGCATGGAATGGAGGCAAGGGTTCCTTACCCCCTTTCCATATAGCTCATGGCCATGACCCTAGTTTAGGGTGTCCATGATTGAAATTTTGTACCAAGATGGAAAAATGATTAACCAATGTATAATAAGTAATGTGATGATGAAAATTTTGGGTACTTAATCCCTTAGGGAGACCACGGCCTCTAGGACCATTTAGGTCTTAATTATGTAACTTTAGGTAATCTTGGAACTTAAATAATCAAGTGACTAATTTATTGGTAATAGGGTGGAAAAATTGGTAAATTGGAAGATTAGAAAACAATTAGGGATTCATAAATTGGAAAGAACCAAGAATGAAATTTATCATAAGACTTAGGGTAATTTTAATTAAAGAAAGAACAAGAGAGCGTGAGACTTTGAAACCCTTAGAATAATTTTCTAAGTGTGTGTGTGAATAAATTACAATAGATAACTCAATTAATCAAGAGAATTCCTCTAGAGACGAACTTTGTAAGAAATGTTACATTAAAGTGAGAATTCATAATAAACCTTGAAAATGTATTATTTCATATAAACTCTGATAATATGATATTGTGGGTCCATGTGAGGGACCAATGATGTATTGATACTTACTTTGGCCAATTAAGGCATATTGTGGAAAAGTATGTAATCATAAGCATACATGTTATATGCATTGAGTCATCATGCATTGTGAAAGTCCGATGGACTGTTGTTAAGGCCATGTTGCCTAGGAGATTGAACACACCTTTGTGCGGGTGCGAGTAGACTAGTGTAGGTCATATTGTTGACCATGGGGGCGTCGGGGTGCGGGTACCTCGCTATGGACAGTTGGTAGCTCTTCTGTCCGTCGAGCAAACCGATGCAAACGCACCAATAATCTGGACCGAGACACTGTCCTATATCGTGATCTAGTGTAGAATGTCTGTACAATGCCTTGATGTGCACGTGGATAAACTGATGAGTTATACCACTTTGGCCGCGGCAGCCGAGTTACAAACATGTCTCTTGATCTTTCTCTCTGACTGTTTGTGTCTAACTCCATGGTGTAGGATTTTGATGTTGTATGCATGTGCATAGTGAGTCCATATATTACCAGGCATCTAATTCTTATGGTATATTGGAACTGTTACTTTACTGATGTATAATTGCCTGAATCTGCTTAATTATTTATTACTGTTGTTTAATGCTTATTACTGTTACTCTTTGAAATGCTATGTGGGCGCTTTGCGCCGTTTTGTTTCTTGTTGCCATAGTTGGTAATGATGGTAGGATGTCTTACCTCTTTTATATATTTCTATTATTTCTGTTTGTATATATGTTCCATTGAAGACGTCGGCAATGGAGGTGAAGCTCACGAATTCCCCGGCTTCTGGCCCGACCGCAATTAGTACCTGCTTTTGAGATCATGGCAGCACGTCCACGCAGATTTTTGGGTTATGTGCGTCTGGCCTTCCGTGGAGGTCCAGACTGCTGGCACATTAACCTAAATTCCGATCGTTGCATCTACGAGGGAGACGTAACAGTATCATTGGCTTAGGGGCGTCATGATCCGCCCATCTTCACTTGCAGCGTCAGTTTACGTTTGGAGTTTTACTTGCCCATTAGGGAGATGTAGGGTGATCGTTATTACACCCCACAGGAGGATTCTTTCATCTCCACTACTCGAGCCCCAGCCCATAACTCGGTGGCTCCTATGTGGGTTTCCTTGGATGAGGAAGACCCTGAGGAGGAACCCGAGGAGGATCCTGACACGGTTCCTTCTCCTTTTAGAGACTGATATTGTCATTAGCTACTAATAGCTATCAGTGTTCATTTTGGGGGCCTGATGTTTCATTATTTTGGTGGGCTGTATATTTATGATCTCTTGGGGCATATATGTATAATTTTGCTTTTTGTATATCAAGCGCTATAATCAAACAAGTTTAATATAATGATATATCAATGTACATGTATGTTGGTTTGATGTATGCTTTATTTCTATTTTGCTCTTCATTGCAATTATGCCCTATCACTATTTTTATTAATTACAAAAAAATATATTCGCTAATTTAATTACATGATTATAACCAAGTAAATTTATATTTATAAAATGAACCGAGTCTTAACTTTTATTTTTATTTTTTTCATTGTAAATGACAATGTGACGTTCCCTCCTAAAAAGAGGCATTACATTAAGTTGGTATTAGAGCCCCGATTTATGTTTTCTTTGGGTCTTTGTGGTTTGGTTTGTCTTGTTTGTGCTGTGTGTTTCTCTGAAACCAATCACAGAGAATGTATTGATTAGTATTCCGAAAGGATAGATCTAATTCTTCATCGTGGGTCTCAGCTAGTATTACTTGAAAGGACAATATGGCACGAGGCGGAGACATGGCAGCAGCGATAGAAGCGATGCAGCGAATGGCGGAAGTTATTACCCAACAGACGGAAAGAGCTGCTCAGCAGTAAGAAAGAGCTGCTCAACAACTTGAAGCTACGGCTGATGCACCAAATTTGGCAGAATTTCTTCGCCATAACCCTCCTCAGTTCAAGGGGGAATTTGATCCGGAAAACGCTAGTTTATGGATCAAGGAACTAGAGAAAATCTTTTGAGGCATGAACTGTGTCAACGATAAGAAGGTGACTTACGCTGCTTTTATGATAATCGGTGATGCTGAAGACTGGTGGAGTGGAGCACAGAGAGTGCTAGAAACTAAAGGTCTCGCCATCGATTGGGAGGTATTCAAGAACAAGTTCTTGGACTAATATTTCCTAGCAAGCGCCAGACATGCGAAGGAGATGGAGTTCCTCAGCTTAAGACAAGGAAACTTGTCCGTCAGTGAATACGCCACAAAGTTTGAAAGCCTATCCAAGTTTTCAACGTATTTCCAGCACCATCCAGATGAGGTGTGGAAATGTCGTAAGTTTGAAGAATGACTAAGACATGAGGTGAAGAAAGCAGTTTTTACCCTGAAAATCAACCAATTTTTAGAGCTGCTAGATACATGTTGCTAAATGGAAGCTGTAGATCAAGCTCGAGACTCAAGAAATCGAAACTTTGGACCTACCAGGTTCCAGAAAGGGGGTGACAACAACACAAACTGCTTCTAAAGGAAGCCTTATTCAAGACAACCGGCAAACAGACAGCAGACATCGGGTGTAAGTTCTGGTGGAGGTTCTGGCAGGAACCGAACCGGGCCGAATGTGGCATTTCCTTCCAGATGTATGAAGTACGGAAAGGACCACCTAACTAGGGATTGTTCGATCAAAGGAATCATATGTTTTCGATGTAGGAAGCCTGGACATGTTTCCAGAGACTGCAACCAGGAAAAGGATGAACCTTCAGTCAATGCTATATGGGCTACGAAGCCGTAAGCCGGAGGCAGAGTTTATACCATGAGCAGAACTGAAGCCTCTGAATCCGAAGATTTTATACAAGGAGAAGGCACCATAGAAGGTAATCTTTTAAAAGTACTGTATGACTCTGGGGCAACCCATTCTTTCATTTCATATGACTGTGTGCAAAGACTTGGTTTACTTATGTCATCCTTACCTTTTGACTTGACTGTTTCTACTCCCACTGACAAAGCCTGTTGTTACTACCAAAGTCTGTTTGAACCGTTCATTGATTGTTGAGGGTCGAATCTTTTCTATTGATTTGATCTGTTTATCCCTTTCTCAGTTAGATGTAATTTTAGGGATGGATTGGTTGTCTTCCAACCATATCCTATTGGATTGCTCTAGTAAAACCATAGTTTTTCCCATAGATGAGGATTCTAGATTTTTGACGGCCAACCAAGTACGAGCTTTCTTGAAAGAAGGAGCTCAGGGATACATGCTATTGTCTTCCTTGAAAATCGAGAGCGAGGTTGATGTGAATGCAATTCCAGTGGTCAATGAGTTCCTCGAAGTCTTTCCTGATGACGTGCCTGGCTTACCGCCAAGATGGGAAATAGAGTTTGCTATTGATCTTGTACCGGGATCTGGTCCCGTGTCTATAGCACCTTACAGAATATCACCATCGGAGTTAGCAGAGCTTAAGAAGCAGTTGGAAGAGCTTTTGGAAAAGCAGTTTGTTAGACCCAGTGTGTCACCCTGGGGAGCACCAGTATTACTAGTCCGAAAGAAGGATGGTACTTCGCGATTGTGTGTGGATTATCGCCAGCTAAACAAGGTCACAATTAGAACAAGTATCCACTTCCGAGGATAAATGACTTAATGGATCAACTGAAGGGAGCAGTAGTGTTCTCTAAGATCGATCTGCGATTGGGTTATCAATGAGATTCGAGTGAAGGCAGAGGACATTCCCAAGATAGCTTTTCATACCCAATACGGTCATTACGAATATCTTGTGATGTCGTTTGGCGTAACGAATGCACCTGCCATCTTCATGGACTATATGAACTGAATCTTTCGTCCTTATTTGGATAAATTCATTGTTGTCTTCATCGATGACATCCTGATCTACTCTCAAAATCAAGAGGATCATGCTGAACACCTCAGTATAGTCCTCCAGAATCTGAAGGAGAAGCAGCTGTATGCCAAATTGTCAAAATGTAAATTTGGCTGGACGAAGCCAAGTTTTTGGGCCATGTGATCTCGAAGGAAGGGATTGCAGTGGATCCATCAAAGGTGGAAGCAGTTCTACAATGGGAACGACTAAAGACAGTGACTGAAATCCGAAGCTTTTTGGGTTTGGCTGGATACTATCAGAGGTTCATTGAAGGATTCTCCGAAATTGTAGGACCTCTCACTCAACTCACAAGAAAGAATCAAGTTTTTGAATGGATGGATGCATGCGAAGAAGGTTTCCAAGAATTGAAGAGATGACTAACTACTTCACCAGTGTTAGTTCTACCTGATCCGAATGAACTATTCGAAGTGTACTGTGATGCTTCATATCAAGGTTTAGGAGCTGTGCTTATGTAGAATGGAAAAGTGGTGGCTTATGCTTCAAAACAGTTGCGAGTGCATGAGAAGAACTATCCAATACATGACTTGGAGTTAGCAGCTGTGGTTTTTGCTTTGAAGATATGGAGACATTTCCTGTATGGAGCGACATTCAACATCTTCAGTGATCACAAGAGCTTGAAATACTTGTATGATCAAAAGGAGCTGAATATGAGATAATGTAGATGGTTGGAATTCATGAAGGATTATGATTTCTGACTACTATATCACCCTAGAAAGGCAAACGTCGTAGCAGATGCATTGAGTAGAAAGATGCTCAGTATATCAGCCATGATGATTAAGGAAAAAGATCTGATAGAGCAGTTCAAGGATGTATGGTTTTTTGTGGAATTAGAACTGGGAAAAATTCGCATGAATATGGTTACTATCTCAAGTCAATTGATGGAAGACATCCGGGAAAAGCAAAAGATTGACATGTTCTTATAAGAAGAAAGAGAACTGATGAAGCAGGGCAACGCGACAATATTCGAGGAAGGGATAGATGGAATTCTGAGGTTTCGAGGTAGGGTTTGTATACCTAGAGAACAAGAGCTAAGGAAGTATATTCTTGAGCACGCTCATACGAGCTAGTTGAATATGCATCCGGGAATAACTAAAATATACCAAGACCTGAAGAAGTTATTTTGGTGGTATGGAATGAAGAGTAATGTTACCAGATGTGTGTCTTCTTGCCTGGTTTGCCAGAAGGCAAAAATGGAACATTAAAGATCGTCAGAATTGTTGCAACCTCTATCTATTCCTGAATGAAAGTAGGACAGCATTGCGATGGATTTCATGGTTGGACTGCCGAAGACCCGGAAGGGTTATGACTCAATATGGGTAATCGTTAATCGACTCATGAAGTCACCACACTTCCTATCGATCAACATAAGATACAATATGAAAAGGTTGACCTAGCTGTACATCGGTGAGATTGTTAAACTACATGGTATACCTACCAGTATCGTTTCTGACAGGGATCCAAGGTTTACTTCCAAGTTTTGGCAAAGTTTGCAAGGAGCATTAGGAACCAAGCTAAGATTGAGTTCTGCTTACCATCCACAAACTGATGGGCAATCGGAAAGGACAATCCAATTATTGGAGGATTTGCTCAGGGCTTGCGCTATATAACAGACTGGAAGTTGGGATAAAGTTCTACCGTTGATAGAGTTCACCTATAATAACAGTTTTCATTCAAGCATAGGGATGGCACCCTATGAAGCTCTGTATGGACGACGATGCTGAACACCTCTGTGTTGGTACCAAGACGGTGAGCGTCTTACCGTTGGACCTGATATTATTTAGCAGACGACTGAGAAGGTCAAGATGATTCAGGAAAAGATGAGGACGGCTCAGAGTCGATAGAAAAGCTATGCGGACAAAAGAAAGAAGCCTCTTAATTTTGAGGAAGGCGAGCATATGTTTTTGAAAGTCACACCAACGACTGGGGTCGATCGAGTTATGAAATCTAGAAAACTCACTCCTAAATTCCTTAGACCTTACCAAATTCTTCGCCGGATATGTCCAGTAGCTTACCAGATAGCCTTACCACATTTTCTTTTAAATCTCCACAATGTCTTTTGTGTGTCACAACTACACAAATATATTCCTGACCCGAACCATGTCTTAATACCGGACATAGTACAATTAAAAGAGAACTTAACCTATGAGGCACCTCCCGTAAAGATTGAAGATAGGAGAGTGAAACAACTCAGAGGAAAGGAAATCTCATTGGTGAAAGTGATCTGGAACGAAAAGACCGGAGATGCAATATGGGAGCTGGAAGACAAAATGAATGAGCAACACCCACAACTGTTCTAAGGTATGAAAATTTCGAGGACGAAATTTCTTTTTAGAAGGGGAGAGTTGCAACACCCCGAAAATTTATTTGTTTAATCATAAATAATCATTTTATAATATATATGATTTTTGGAAATTTTTCTAAAATTTTATGGGAATGTCTAATATTTTAATATATTCTTCATTTTACGTGCGAATTGAGCAGAGTCAGTGTAACACCCCGAAAATTATTTGTCATGTAACACCATTGTGGGGATGTCACATTTTTAATGCAATAAAATAAAATAAAATAAAATTCTTACCCAAGTTGTAAAACGTTTGGTACATAAATAATATTAGTGGTAAAATTTTTTTCCTTTTATATTTATAACCTTAAATAAAATAACACAGAACACAAAATCAGATGAAACTTAATCACACTCCATAATATATATATGATTTTTGTCTTAAGTATACAAATAATTTACAACTACAAATATTTAACAAAGCAGTAAAAAGTTGATATAATACTAAAACATAACACCTAAGACATGAGCCCTTGTCAGAAGACGAATTCCCTAGTTCGGAATGTCTTGGCCGATAGAAATTCAACCCAAAAATATATTGAAGTTCTCTCTAGGAGTATGGTGAAATTCATTCCACAACTCCCTAATAGGTAAAATAACCTCTACGAAAGCAACCGTATAAAATGAAGTAACGAACCCATGGTGAGTCCTACTTACTGATAAAGTAACGTCACCACTGTATTCTATGTGTCCTGTGTCCCAATGGACATATCAAGCCTCTGCACCTTCGAGAAACTGTAGTCTAAAGAAACCTAATTGACTTCTCCTTGCCGCCATTGTAGTCTTTGATGATATAAACAAAAATAGAAACAGATAGAACAATACAATAAAGAGGTGAGACAATCTACATCATTACCAGCATGACAATAAAGAAAACGACAATACAAACAAATATTACAATAACACATACCATTATATCATATACAGTATAGCAAATTAATACATCATGCATTTTATCACAGATTATAATAAACATTAAAATGCAGATAATGAATGATACACACGCTGACTCATTCCTACTTCATGGAGCTAAACACAGATATTTGAGAGAATGATCCGAAAAGAACTAATAGTACCTCAGGCTGGCCAACCAAACTATTACACTATCCAACGTCGTGTCTATAGTCCACAGTCCAAAATATTATGTAGCAGTACACAGTCCAATACATCATGCACTACAGGCATTGTACTAAATAGTCTCCATAAGATCTCGATTAAGAATAGCGCTTGTCGAGATCATTAGTGTGTTGCTCGTTACCATGGCCTAGAGGCGCTACCAACTATCCACATATGGGATTCTTCGCACACTAATGCCTCTAAGTTCAAATAATGAACCACACTACGCCTATCACACCCACAACACGGTGTAATTCATCTCGTCAATCAATCGCTAATTATCAACCAAATTGACACAAAGCATGATAAAAAATTACCAAAATACTCTTAGTTCCAATATATTACCATATTTACGAAAAAACCCTCAGTCTCAATATACCAAAATATAGTATATCTCCACTTGACAGTACTATCTCACAATATGTCTGGGTCCACCACTTTGGCCCGACAGTAAAACTCATTGTTCCATTTAGTCACATAGAAATTTTATCGCATTTTCACAATCGCGTTGCTTTTACAAACGTTTTTAAATTGTGTAAATATATATTGATGCTTTTGAATATCGCGTAATGTTTTTAAATCATTTTCTCAATCGCGTAAGATTTTTAAATCATTTTCTTAACCATATAGCTTAAAATCATCATTTTAAATATGTGTAAACTATATCTAGTACTTTTAAACTACGTAGAATATTTTCCTTACATTATAAATATATTATGGAATCTTTTCATTTTATTTATCTGATTTTAGTAAATTTCGACAGCATTTTGCTTAGAAAATCAGTATATGGTATTTTTGATGTTTTCCTCTAAACTTTGTTCATTTTAATCTTACCCAACAGTTACGCCTTGAAACTTGCTAATGCGCTTCAACACTCAGAGAGTGAGCTCTATGTTAGTATTTTTCAATTGTTTCTTTATAAATTCTGCTAATTTAGAATTCTAGAACTAAGTTCATTCATTTTATTTCTCAAAGATTCATTGGAATCAAATTCTTTGAGTTACTTAACCTATCTTAGAAAATAACTTAGGAATTTAATTGTATATTAAATGGCATGTTGGCCATAATTAACCTATCCTTCACAACTAATCATTAAATCATTATCTCACTTCTAAATTATTTCCAAACTCATTGTTTTACCTAGATTCTTTAAATCATTGTTTTAGAAAATGGTTGAGAACATTTTGGTTCTCTTTTTATTGGAGAAGCCATGAGCCTCTATTGTGTTCTTTGGAACACTCATGCAAATCGTTACACGTTATTCACATCCTACTTTAATAATCACATATCTATAAATACATGCAATATATTTTAAAAACTATAAACACATGCAATATATTTTAAAACTATAAACACATGCAATATATTTAAAAACTATAAACATATGCAATATATTTTAAAAACTATAAACATGTTTGCAAACAAAATCAACCACAAATAGGAAAAATAATAAACGACCACATAAATGAATCCTTATGGATCCTTCATACACATACAATACCATTTTCTCATCACCACACAAGGTTGATGAGATTAAATCTCCCTCTTACCTCTTGAAGACATAGATCTCCTAGTCTCCTCCTTTCCTTTGATTTTTGTGTAGATTCCAAAACAAATCCCTAAAATTCTTAAACAATAAGCAAAATCATATACAAGGCTTCATAATTGAAAACCATGGAACAAATATGGTTTAGAAAATCACAAATCAAATTTTAAACCATAAAATCAAAAGCTTACCCTTAAGGAAGTAAACAAAAGCTTGGATTTTGAAGTAGAAGGAGTAGGTTTTTGGCAAAACCTTCTAAACAAAAAGTGTTTAGGATGTTGTTTAGGATTAGGAAAAGTTAAGAAGAAAAATTATAGAAGATGGATGGTGGTGTTTGGGGGTGAAGGCCGAAACTTTAGAGAAAATAGAAGAGAAAATATGCTTGGTGTTCTTGGGGATTTTGGAGAGAATAGAAGGCTAAGTTTTTAGTAAGTGTAAAAGTGAATATCAAGAGTGAAATGGGAGGGGGGCTGCCGTGAGTGGCTTATAGGAAAATGAAGAGATTTACTTGAACAAAATATCACAATTTTGAGTGCACATGGCTTATGTCACCAACTTGTCATGCATGGTCACTAGGATGGTTCAAGAACAATGGAGAACATGGTGAATTTGGCTCCTTGGCCGTGGAGTACAAGGGAGATTAGAGACCTTGGTTTGACTTCAATTAAACTTAATTGCATGATAATTAATTAGTTAATTAATTAGGTTAATTTCCTAATTACACTTAACTAACATTCTAATTACATAACTAATTAATTAAATATATAATTATATATATCATAACCTCTAAACAATTTTAGGATATCTAATTAGTAATTAGATTATAACTAATTAATAATTAGGTTAGTTTACTTAGTTCTTTAATTAGGTAATTAAATTAACTTAAGTAGGTTTAATTAGCTTCTAAGTAAAGTCAAGCCACTATGTTTAACTCAATCTCAACCTTTGATTTTAACTTTAATTCCTAGCCTTTGATTAGATCTAAGGTGGATATTACTTAGTGAAACTAGAATTGCTTTCACACCATTGATTTGATCAACGGTTATGATCAAAAGCATCTAAAACAAGCTTTACATCCAATGGTCCACAAAGAAGTCTTTGCCTCTTTATTTGACTACTTCTTATTGGTTTAAAATAGTCAAGCCACTTTCGTTGACTTGTTCCTATTGGCTTAGAATCTAGTCTAGTCAGAATCGTTGACTACTTTTCTAAACGCGGGTCCCATAAATTTTTTCGGGTCCATGGTCATTTTAGAGCAGATTTCTATTATTTTTAAGACAGTAGGTACTGTCAAATAAAATAATATTATAATAATATAAAATTATTTTATTACATAGTTAAATCCTAAAAATGAAAAGATTAATATATATATCAATCAGAATTGGGTTTAGTAAGATCCCCCAGCTCCAATTAATTAAAATAAGATTTTTTCAGCCATAAAATTATTATTTTCCTGACCCGGAGCAAATCACACAAAACAATAAAAAATAGTATTGGAACAGTTAAATTATTTTTATATTGCACAGAAAACACAAAACAGTGTAATTCTGTCAGTTCTGTAACATAGTCTAAAATTTGGGGTGTTACATGTCACATGATGAATAGTCATTTTTTAATATTTGTGATTTATAGGGATTTTCTTAGAATTTTTTGAAACTGTTGAATATTTTAATATATTTCTCGTTTTGTGTACACACTGAGCAGAGTCAGTGAAACACCCTAGAAATTGTTTGTTTCATCATGAATAGTCTTTTTCTAATATTTGTAACTTTTGAGAATTTTTGTGGATTTTTCTGGAAATGTCGAATATCTTAGTATATTTCTCGTTTTACGTGCGCACTGAGTGGAGCCGAGAAAATAAAATGTTTTCCCAGAGGTTGGTAAACCTTGAACTGTGGATATGTCGACGGGGGATCTTACTAAACCAAGATCGGGCACAGTTTACGAGGTTTATATTTTTCAAGATTTTATCTGATAAATAAAATCTCTGTACGCACTGTTAATTAAAATTTTGCGTACGCTCTATTATTCATTAGATAATTAATACTAACTTTGTTCACTGTAACAACTATCCATTGGGTAATAGCTTGTAGTAAAATCTTAATTACCCTATTATTTTAACTATTAAATCACATTATCTTATCCTAATGTAATCTACTTTATGTCTAATCACATCTCCTTTATTGAAAAAGCTCCCAAGCTTCTCAAGGAAACTACTCACCTCTCTCTCTTCCCTCTCTCGTCACGGCTGCTGCACATTTTGGAGCCAAGGGATTTGTGCTTCACTTAATTATTTCATACTATCTAAATTCAAAAAAACCTAAAAGCATCTTTCACTTTTCTATTCATTTCTCTCTCTACCTTCATCTTCCTTTCATTTTTTCTCCTCCTTCTCTCTACACTCCCACACGGCCAGCCACTTCACTTTGCCTCTACCATCACAAAATTTATAACCAACCACATTTTCTTAATCTCCTTCATCATCTAAACTCATCTCTAGTTGGTGGTTTCTTGAAAAGGTTTCATCTTCACCATCTTCTTCTTCAAGCTTCAAGCTTTTAGGTAAGATGCTTGGTTCCTTACTTTCCTTCTCCATTTTCGTTTTCAATGGCCATCTTTATGACCATTTGTCTCCTCTTTTTCAAGCTTTGGTGGTGATTTAGTGAGGTTGTGATTTTTAGGGTTCTTGGTGTTCTTGGCCGAATTCTTCAAGGGCTTTGATGTTCACATATTTGATGCATTAATAAGCCTTCATTTTTAGTCATTTACACTCTCCGTGCACTTAATAAATTAAGTTTGGTTATGTTTTGTATGTTGTGAACTCAAAATGGATTTAATTGAATTTTTCAGCATGATTTACGTCTTACACTAATCCTGTATTTGGGTCATATCTTGGGCTGTAGGTGGATGTTTAAGGTGAATCTTATGTCATTTTAATGATAAGAGAGAGCTCTACAATCTTCATGAAGACATCAAAGACTCAATCACACGTTTGGATGGCTCAAATTGGCATTGAATCAAGAACTAAAGTGTTGCTCCTGGCAGAATGACCTATGCGTACTGTTCATTATACTGCTCGTGGTGAAAGTTGTAAAATGGGCTGAAATTTTGATGGTTGATAGTTAAGACTCAAATCTACAACTTTCATGTTGTACACGTTTCCCGATTCAGACTCCTTGGAAGTGATATTGGGCTTGGAAGTCAGAATAGAGGAGCTGCATTTGGACCTGAGCAGTGTGCAGTAATTTGAACATATCTGGAGCTATGGAAATGATATTGGGCTCAAACCAAAGCCATTTGAAAGCTAAGATCCAAGCCTAAAATCTTCATGAAGACCACTTGGCTCAAAAATGACGAATGCAATGACTTCAGAGCTGCATGATTTCAGAGACAAAGAATCTCCATAATTTTCCACTCACCAAAAGTCATTCAACATTTTCCACTCATCCACCTACTCCACTCAACCACCATGACTCAGCCCCCTTTTGACATTTTGTACCTCTAAACCCTCTATAAAAGGGAGGCTATGCAGATCATTGTAATATGTAGAGCTTTTATGTAATAGTGTTGTTATAATTAAAGTTTTAGTGTTTCATTTTGGAGAATTCTCTTCTTCTCTTCCCCTCCTTCTCTCTCTTTGTTACTTTCATTTTTGTATGGTTCTTGAAGGTTCTCCAATGGTGATGGCTATGGAGAACTAAACTTCTTTAATCAATCCAAGAGATTGACAAGCTTGATGATTAATCCTGAGATCTCGTTTTAATCGTTATACGTTCATCTATTAATCAAGTTTCTCTTTCTTTTCTTCTCTTGTTTAAATTCTGATTTAATGCTTAATTTAATTGGGATTTGCATATGTTAATTGCATAATTATCATATGCCAAGAGATGAATTCAGAGGTTATATAATTTATCAAAGATGTTTGATGAAATATTTAGCTTGGTTGGATGTTGGTTTTTAAGTTAATTTGGGTTTTGGATGGATGCTTAATTTGTCTAACCTTAATTAATTGAATTTTAGAAGCGTTTCTAATAGAAGATCCATGGATCATTGAGAGGCGTCTTGATGTGATCTAAGACCAAAGATTTGGTTGATAGTTGAACGGATTTATAAAGATCAAGGATGGATTAAAATCAAGATTTGTTAATTCTCTTGGATTGGTTGTTTTCTCAATTTTGTTTACTCATTTTAATTGCTCTTTGTTGTTTAATCTTGCAAAACTCTCCCCCCTATTTATTAACCTCTTAATCTGACTTCATAATTAGAGTGATCTACGGGCTCGACCCGGTGTTACCTTATGCTACAAGTAGTTTTGGTAAATCGGTTATAAATTGATTTAAATTTGGTAAGCTCGACAGTTGTCAAATTTTTGGCGCCGTTGCCGGGGATCATTCTGATTTTGTTCAATCTTATTAAGAGTATATTTAACTACTAATCCCTCACTAACCTTTATTTTGCTGTGTTTTGGTGATTTTTAGGAGAAAACGGGTGATTACGGGTCATTTTGCAGAATTTCGTACTGACAGGAAATGTGCCCAGAATGAGCTGAAACTTGGTCAGTTGAAGGAAAACGGCCTAATAAATAAGACTCACAGTAAACTGTGAGGTCACCCCTGGTTTTTCCAAAATCCATCGTTTAGACCAGTTTTTCAATTTTTTAATATTTTTTATTGTATTTTTTAGTTTCATTTTTGTGTAATTTTTATGCTGTACAAGTCCCATAATTTTTAAAAATGTTTAGATAGGTGAATTATATTTATTTTGGTAGATTTTTAGAGTTGTCTAGTGTATTTTACTTGTTTACTTATTTTTTTTTTGTGTTTTGATTAATGCATGACTAGGTCTAATCCTGATATCTTGCTTGAATTTGATCCTGAGATTGATAGAACATTGCATAGGTTGAATAGAACTCGTAGGCTAAGTGAAAGAATTGAGTCTGAATTTAGTTGTGACATTGAATCTGAAAGTGCACTTGAGATCTTAAGTGATTCTAAAATCATGGGCGATAATGAGCAAAATAGGACCCTTAAAGAACTTCTGTCGCTCCCGATGTAACTTACGGTCTTTGTGCATTCAATATCCTAATCTTGATGCCGACTTCGAGTTAAAATCTGGATTGATACACTTGTTGCCCAAGTTTCATGGTCTTACTGGTGAAGATCCCCATAAGCACTTAAAGGAGTTCCATGTGGTCCTGTTCAACCATGAAGCCACATGGAATCTCCGAGGAGCATATCAAGTTGAGGGCATTCCCTTTCTCTCTTCTTTGATATAGCCAAGGATTGGTCTGTTCTACCTTTCACCAGGTTCGTCACGAGTTGGGATGATATGAAGAAATTATTCTTGGAGAGGTTCTTCCTCGCATCCAGAAAGTACCGCCATTAGAAAAGACATTTGTGGTATAAGGCAAATGACTGGTGAGACCTTGCATGAGTATTGGGAGAGATTCAAAAAGCGTGTTCGAGTTGTCCCCACCATCAAATTAGTGATCGCTCTTGATTCAATATTTCTATGAGGGCTTCTTGTCGATGGATAGAAGTATGGTGGATGCCGCATCCGGAGGTGCATTGGTGGATAAAACCCCTACCGCAACAAGAGATTTGATAGCAAATATGGCACCAATGCTCAACAATTTGGCACAAGAGTCCTTACCTCAACCAGAGGAGTTAATGAAGTTCAATCGTCTCATGTAGATCAACGAGAGAATGGAACATAGACTTGATGAATTGACTTCTTTGGTGAGGCAATTAGTGTGGGACAACATGTACCGGGTTCGTACAAGAGCTGCAAGGGTGTGTGGCATTTGCTCTTGCTCATCTCATCCTACTGATTCATGCCCCACACTTCAGGATGGTGGTTCCGCGATTCCAGAACAGTCAGTTGCAGCAGCTGGCATTTTTCCTAGTAGACCTCAATATCAGCAGTCCCAGCAGCCAAGATATGATCCATTTTCTAATACTTATAACCCTGGCTGGAGGGACCATCCTAACTTGAGATATGGGAATTCTAGTCAACAACAACCCCAATAGCAGCAATTTAGATACCAAGCTGTAGGTCCTAGCAACAAATACCAACCACCTGCATTCGACAACAATAAAGCGTACGGACCACTGCGTGCGAGAGACCCTCATGTTGCCAAGTCCAAAGAACCACTCTATCCGAGCCATCATTGGAAGATTTGATGAAACAGATGGCTACAAATAATGTTCAGTTCCAACAAAATGTCAATGCCACCATTCAGAACCTGCAAACTCAGATTGGGCAGCTGGCCACCACCGTGAGTGAATTGAAAAGCCAAGGATCGAACCAATTGCCTTCACAAACAGTCAACAACCCAAGAGGCAATGTAAGTGCCATTACCTTGAGAAGTGGCAAAGAAATTGATGGTCCTAGTCTGCCACAACCAGAGCTCCCATTGCAGCAGCCAGAGATTGATCAGACACAACAAAATTCGCATGATGCCCCAGTCCAGAAGAAATGTGCAGAGAATTCAGACTTGAACATTCCACTACCCTTCCCAAACAGAGTGACACAATCCAAGCAGATAGCGCAAGCAGAAACAGAGAAGGAAGTCATGGAGACATTCAGGAAGGTGGAAATCAATATTCCCCTCCTAGATACAATCAAACAAATTCCCAAGTATGCCAAATTTCTCAAGGAGTTGTGTACTCACAAGAGAAGACTTAAGGGTACTGAGAAAGTCAGTATGGGCAGAAATGTTTCTGCGATGATTCACCCAAGCATGCCAAAGAAATGTAAAGATCCTGGAACTTTCACAATCCCTTGCACTATAGGTAATTCTAGGTTTGACCATGCAATGCTAGATTTGGGTGCTTTTATTAATGTCATGCTTACGTCAGTGTATAAGTCTTTGAACATTGGCACCTTACACCCCACTGGTATAGTGATTCACCGGCAAACAGACTCGCTCACCCTGCGGCAGAGTCTTTGGAAGATGTGTTGGTGCGAGTAAATGAGCTAATTTTTCCAGCGGACTTCTACATTCTGGACATGGAAGATGAGTCTTCAACAAATCATGCTCCATTGATTCTAGGAAGACCATTCCTCAAAACAGCCAAAACCAAGATAGACGTGCATCGTCGGCACCCTTTCTATGGAATTTGGTGGAGATGTGGTACGATTTAACATTTTTGATGCCATGAGACATCCTCTTGAGGAGCATTCAGCTTTTTCATGTTGATGTGATTGAAATCTTTGGTTGATGATACTTATCGATATGAGTGTTGAATTCCCCGATATTGCTAACTTTCTCGGATTCTCGTCACTTGTGATATATGTGTTAACTGTGATACTGAACCATGTCTTTGCATGTGCTGAGATTTATGCAGTTGTGAGTGATGATGTAGCTGCTGACTTGAATGATGCAGCATGTGAAAATGAGAGTCAGGAGTATGTCGAATTTAATGCTGCTGAGTTGCTTGTTTCAAATAGCTTGCTGCCTTCTATTGTGCATCCCCCATCCTTAGAGCTAAAGACTTTGCCAGACCATCTTAAATATGCATATTTGGAAGATGGTGAGAAGCTGCCAGTGATTGTCGCTAAGAATCTGCAACCTGAACAAGAAGAAAAATTACTGCAGGTTTTGAGGCAACATAAGCGTGCTATTGGATGGACACTTGCAGACATTCCTGGTATTAGTCCCTCCACATGTATGCATAGGATTTTATTGGAGGAAGATACCAAGCCAGTGAGGCAGCCCCAAAGGAGACTAAATCCCCTGATTCTGGATGTGGTGAAGAAGGAAGTGACCAAGCTGCTACAAGCTGGCATTATTTATCCCATATCTGACAGTAAATGGGTAAGCCCAGTGCAAGTGGTTCCAAAGAAATCTGGAGTCACAGTAATTACAAATCAGAACAATGAGCTCCTACCCACAAGAATCCAGAACAGTTGGCGGGTGTGCATTGATTATAGGCGGCTTAACCAGGCCACTAGGAAAGATCATTTTCCATTGCCTTTCATTGATCGGATGTTGGAGAGACGGGCGGCAAGTCGCACATTGTTTCTTGGATGGATATTCGGGCTATTTTCGATTCATATAGCCCCGGAAGACCAAGAGAAGACCACTTTCACCTGTCCATTTGGAACATTTGCATACGAAGAATGCCTTTTGGTCAGTGTAACGCTCCAGGGAACCTTTCAAAGGTGTATGGTCAAGATCTTCTCGAATTTTTAGAGAGTTGCATGGATGTGTTTATGGATGATTTTCTTGTCTATGGCTCTTCCTTTGATGCATGTTTAGATAGTCCGGATAGAGTCTTGCATCAATGCATTGAGACTAATCTTGCTCTTAATTATGAGAAGTGTCATTTTATGGTAGAACGGGGCATAGTCTTAGGCCATATCATCTCTCGAAGGGTATAGAAGTAGATCCTGCTAAAATTGATGTTATTTCCCAATTGCCTTACCCCTCTTGCATGCGAGAGGTTCGTTCTTTTCTTGGCCATGCAGGTTTCTACAGGCGGTTCATTCAGGATTTCAAAAAAAGGCCCTTCCCCCTGTCTAACTTGTTGCGAGAAAGATGTTGCTTTTGATTTTGATGGCAAGTGCAGAGAGGCTTTTGATTTCCTTAAAGGAGCTTTGACCACCACTCCTATCATCCAACCACCAGATTGGACACTCCCATTTGAACTCATGTGTGATGCCTCTAATTATGCATTGGGAGCTGTCCTTGCACAGAGAGTCGGCAAAGTACCTCATGTCATTTCCTATGCTTCAAGGACTTTAGATGCTGCACAAGCCAACTACACTACAACCGAAAAGGAACTTTTAGCAATTGTTTTTGCTTTAGATAAATTTCGATCATATTTGCTTGGTTCTAGAGTGGTTGTATTTTCAGATCATGCAGCTTTGAAGTTTCTCCTGAAAAAGCCCGATGCAAAGCCAAGGTTGATTCGGTGGATGTTGCTCTTACAGGAGTTTGATATTGATATCAGAGATAAGAGTGGAGCAGAGAACCGGTGGCAGATCACTTGAGTCGGATTGAAAGAGAGGCAGATTCTTCTCCTATCCATGATGCCTTCCCTGATGAACAACTTTTCAAGATGCAAGGTAACATCCCTTGGTTTGCAGATTTGGTTAATTTCTTGGTTGCTAGAGCACTACCTGCACATTTTATTAAGGCACAGATTGATAAACTGAAAAGTGAGTCAAAATATTATGTGTGGGATGACCCTTATTTGTGGAGATTTTGTAGTGACCAAGTCATTAGGAGATGTATTCCTGATCATGAGTTTGATTCTGTTCTTAGTTTTTGTCATGCACTTGCCTGTGGGGGACATTTTGGACCTACTCGTACAGCTAGGAAAGTTTTGGACTATTATATTGGCCCACTCTATTTCGTGATGCATATTTGTTTTGTAAATCTTGTGAACAATGCCAGAGAACAGGGAATATTTCTCGTAGGAATGAGATGCCCCAACAACCTTTGTTGTTCTGTGAAATATTTGATGTTTGGGGTATTGATTTTATGGGTCCTTTTCCTGTGTCATTTGGTTTTGTTTACATTTTGCTTGCTGTGGATTATGTATCTAAATGGGTGGAGGCAAAATGTAACATCCCGAAAATTTATTATTTTGTTAAAAACGATCATTTTATAATATTTGTAATTTTTAAGAATTTTTGTGGAATTTTCTGGAGATGATGAATATTTTAATATATTCTTCGTTTTATGTGTGTGCTGAGTGGAGCCGGGAGAATAGAATATTTTCCCTGAAGCTGGTAAACCTTGGACTGTCAACGTGTCAACGGGGGATCTTACTAAACCCGAGTCTGGGCACAGTTTACGAGGTCTACATTTTTGAGGTTTTATCTGTTAGTGTAATAAATCATTTGTCAGAGGTATTTAATCAAGGAGACAAGCTTACTATGCACTTCGTAAAGAAGCGTGCGAAGCTTCTCAAGGAAGCTTCTTTGAATCATTTTTTTTATTATTTGGTGCTGCACATTTGAATTAAGGGACTTAATTCATTCTTCAATCCACACATTTTCCTCCTCCTGTACGTAGCACTCATCTTTCTCTCTTTCCATTTCTCCTTACAGCAGCACCATCCACCCACCTTCATATTTTCATCCTCCAATATCGTCACACTCCTAGCACCATTTCGTGTTTGGAGAAACACCATACCTGAGGGAATCATCTTCAAAGTTCTACGTTTTCTTCATCTTCTTCTTCCTCCACGGTTGAAGCTTAAAGGTTGGAACTTTAAGGTAAAGTCCTTAGCTTTTTCCTCTTCTCTCCTCATTTTCGTAACCCACTGTCATTTTGATGACCATGGGTATCCATTTCAACACTTGATTCTGATTTTGGTGAGCTTGAATATTCAAGGATCTCTTGGGAGCTGAAAATACAATTTCTGACCAAAAGGAGCAGCCTTTCTTTGTGCTTCTCTAAGGTAAGAGGAAGATACTCCTCCTCAACCTCTCTTAGCATTTAGGAACGTCTCGTGATTTTGTTGAGGGTCTTTCTGCTTTTGTATGTTGTTTGTATGGTATATGTGCTATTTGATTGTTTGAGTTTTGAATGTACATATATATATATATAACTGGATGTATTGGAATGTGTAATATTGAAGGGAATGAGTTCCGAGTGATTTTCGGATAGTTACGGTGTTGAGCCCAGAATTTGGAAACTTAATGTGGAAACTAGTAATAGTTAGAAATTTGGCCAAACTCGTCGAATATAATGCCTTGATCTTTTGGTGATATGTCAAAATCCGTCGAATGAAGATTTCTGACCATTTTCGTCGAATGATAAAATCCGTCGAGTAAGGACCCATAGCCAAACCTGTCGAACGTGATAACCTAATCACTTAATAAAATGTTAAAATCCGTCGAGTAAGGACTCATGGCCAAACCTGTCGAACGTGATAACCTAACTACTTAATAAAATGTTAAAATCCGTCGAGTAAGGACTCATGGCCAAACTTGTCGAATTTGATATCCTAACTACTTGGTGAAATGTTAAAACCCGTCGAGTATGAACTTCTGGCCAAACCTGTCGAAGTTGATATCTTGATCACTTAGTAAAATGTTAAAATCCGTCGAGTTTAGACTCCTGACCCTTTCCGTCGAATGTCAAACCCGTCGAATTTAGATTCCTGACCAGCAAACACTAAGTGAAAATCCGTCGAGTTCAGATCTTCGACCACTAAACACAATGTCAATATCCGTCGAGTATGAACCTCGATCATGCTCGTCGAGATTGATCTTCCGACCAAAAACCCGTCGAATAGAGTCCCTGGACACTTACAAGAAAATGCCCCAAAGTCAATAATCGTCGAATTTGAGAGATAATGCCTGTCGAGTAGATGAATTTCTCTCGGACCGTCGAAATTGGAGATTTCGACCGGTGTTCGTCGGTTCGACACTTGGGAGATTTTCTCCAACGTCGACACCTATACCCGTCGAATTGAGGCTTTTTGCCGACCATCCGGAGGGTTCGACGGTTTGATCTTCGTCCGACAGAACTCCCATCCGACAGAAAATGATTTCTTCGTCCGATGAGAACCCCCATCCGACGAGAAAATGATTTCTTACCAATCCTATTATAAAAATGTTTTCCCATTCTTTCCTCCTCTGTTACATTATTCTTCGTCGAATGGCAACTTCAATTATTCATAAAACGTAGTCTCTGTCGAATTCAAATGTATACCTATCACCCAACACCTAGTAATTGAAATCGTGACTCAATTTGTGATTCCGACCGTGTAGTTTCTGGACCCAAAACCTTGGGACTAATAGAGGAATATTGATTATAAATAAATGGGATGACTAGAAATTACTTAGGGACGCATAAACAGGGAAGAACATGAGAGTGTGAGATTTCGAGATCTTAGAATAACCTTCTAAGGGCATATGAATAAATTACCTAAGAGGATTTAAGTTAACTAAGAGAATTCCTTTAGAGACAAACCATGTAAGTAAAGCTAAACCTAAGCAAGAATTCATAATACATTTTGAAAAGGTATTGATCTATTTAATGACAATATTATGCTATTGTGGGTCCATGTGAGAGACCATTGATGTATTAATTCTTACTTTGGCAAATTGTGACATATGATGGAATAGTATGTGATAATGATCATACATGATTATGCATAGAGTCGTATGCATTGTGATTTGTCCGTTGGACTGTCGTAAGGCCTAGTTGCCTAGGAGTTGAACACACCTTAGTGCGGGTGCGAATAGACAAGTGGGGCCCTGTAGTTGGCCTTGAGGGCGTTGGGGCGCGGGTGTCTCACAAAGGCGCAGTGGTAGCCCCCGGACCGTGAGACAAACCGATGCAAACGCACCAACGATCCCGACCGGCCACGATCTGTATCGAGATCTTGTGAGAATCTTCTTTGTATAAAGCCTTGTTGCGCAAAATAGTGACCGATTATTTTCTCGGAAAGCACTTGTTTTTATGGCCGACGAGATACCGGCATGTCTCCTCGATCATTCTCTCCGAGTGTTTTGTGTCTAGCTCCATGGAGTAGGATCTTGGTTATTGAGGGCTCATGTGTATAGAGTCCGTGCATTATTTGCATTTATCATTATTATGGTTTGGCATTAATATATTGTTGATATACCTATATTTGCACAGGCTGTTTGCTTGATCATAACTGCTCTTGAATGTCTATTACTATTACTGTTGTTGTAAATACTATGTGGGCGCTTTGCGCCGTTTGGTTTCTTGATGCTATAATTGGTAATGACAGAAGGATGTCTTACCTTTTTTCCTTCCTGTCTCTCCATTTCTGTTTATCTGTACATTGCGTCTCATCGAAGACAACCGTGAGGAATCGGAAGCTCCCAACTTCCCTGGTTTTTGGCCTTATCTTGACTAAGCGACTACAGAAGACTATGGAGCCCCGTACGCACAGATTTTTGGGAGATGTACGTCTGACTTTCTTAGGAGGGCCAGAGTGCTGGTACATCAACTACAGTTCTGAAAGCTGTGTCTACACGGGAGATGTCTCGATATCACTAGCCTAGAGACGCCACGAACCACCTGTCTTCACCTGCTGTATTAGCCTACGTTTGGAGTTTCAGCTACCGATACGTGAGATGTGGGGCGATCGTTACTTCACTCCGAGAGAGGACTCTTTCCGTTCTACAGCTCGGGCCCCATCCCGTGTCTCTGCTATTCCTATGGTGATTTCCTCTGATGATGAGGAAGATCCTGAGGAAGATCCCGAGGAAGTCCCTGAGGACGACCCCGAAGAGGACCCTGAAGAGGATCCTGACACGATTCCTCCTCACTTGAGGGATTGATGTTACTCGTAACTACTGAAGGCTACCAGTATTTTATTTTGGGGGCCCGATGTTTTGTTTGTAGTGGGTGTAAATTCTGATACCGTGGGGATGTGTATGTAATACTTTGGGGCGGTATAGTTTTGTTGCTTTTTGATGTACCAGGCTTGTAACTAAATGTTTTGATAAACCTATATATTTATATATGATGATGCAGATGTTAATTCCTATGCATACTTTTACTGTTTGATCTTTTATTCCCATTGATGTCTCGTCAACATGGTTACTAATTAAAAAGAAAAAAAAAAGTATATATATATAACATAACTGCCAATTAAAATACCCAACTATAATCTAGTGAATATACGCGTCTTATTAAAACGAACCGGGTCTCAACTCACCTAACTTTATTTCCGCATTGTAATCGACCATGTGGCGTTCCCTTGGAAGAGGGGCGTTACATTTTTGGTATCAGAGCCCCGGTTTATGTTTCTTTGGGTCTTGTGGTTGAGTCTGTCTTGTTTGTCTGTGTGTGTTCTCTGAATGGTATTCGTAAAGGAGTAGTGTTTGGTATTCTTAGTGAATGCAACTGACTTTTCTATGTTTTCAGATAATCTGAATCTGAGAAAGTGAGATGGCACGAAGGGAAGACATGGCAGCAGCTATTACAGCGATGCAAAGGATGGCTGAGGTCATCGCACAACAACCGAGCAAGCCGCACGACAAAGAAAGAGAGAGTTACGCAACAACAAGAGCGAGCTGCTCAACAGTTAGAGGCTACCGCCGATGCTCGAATTTAGCAGAGTTTCGACGCCATAATCCTCCTCAATTTAAAGGAGAATTTGATCCAGGACAAAGCTAGTCGTGGATCAAGGAGTTGGAGAAGGTATTTCGAGGAATGAATTGCGCCGAGGGTAAGAAGGTGGATTATGCTACTTTTATCTTTGGTAGGCAACGCCGAGAACCGGTGGAACGGAGTGCGGAGGATGCTAGAAGCTGCGAACCAAGAGGTTACTTGGGAGTTGTTCAAAGAAAAGTTCTTGGACAAGTATTTTCTCGCGAGTGCAAGGCATGCGAAGGAGTCGAATTCCTCAACCTGCGACGAGGGGAATATGACCGTTAGCGAGTACGCAGCGAGATTCGAAAACTTGTCACGCTTTTTGACCTACTTTCGAACCAACCGGATGAGGCTTGGAAGTGCCGAAGATTCACGGAAGGATTGAGGTACGAACTGAGGAAAGCTGTAATCACCTTGAGGATCAATGAATTCTCACAACCGCTGGATACTTGCTTTGTGATGTAGAGGCTCGGAGCAATCTAGAGATATGAGGAATAGAAACTTTGGGCTGCGAGATTCCGAGAGGCGGCAATACTTGGTGCTAACCGCTTCCAGAAGAAGCCATACTCTCGACCAATGGGAAGTCACCAACAAGCCATGGGTGGAAGTTCAAGTGGAGGTTCTAGTGGGAACCGGACCGGCCAAAACTTGGCATACCCCTCCAAATGCTGGGAAGTGTGGAAAGATCATCCGACAAGGGATTGTCCTATCAAAGGGATTATCTGTTTTCGATGTGGGAAACCCGGACACATCTACGAGACCGCAATCAAGCGAAGGTCGAACCTTCAATGAATGTTGCGAAAGCCAAGAAACCGCAATTTGGAGGACGAGTTTACACTATGAGTGAGTGAAGCCTCCGAATCCGAAGATTTGATACAGGGAGAAGGCATCATAGAAGGTAATCTTTTAACTGTCTTGTATGACTCGGGGCAACCCATTCTTTTATATCGTATGATTTGTGTGCAAAAGCGAGTCTACCGTGTCGTCCTTACCTTTTGACTTAACCGTTTCTACCCCCACTGATAAACCGGTAGTTACTACCAAAGTTTGTCTAAACTGTCCATTGATTGTAGAAGGTCGATCCTTTTTGGTCGATCTGATTTGTTTACCTCTTTCCCAATTAGATATTATCCTAGGGATGGACTGGTTGTCTTCTAACCATGTTCGTTAGACTGTTCCGAGAAAGACCATAGTTTTTCCCCTAAATGAGAATTCTAGATTTCGACGGCCAACCGAGTTCAAGCTCTCTTGAAAGAAGGAGCTCACGGATACATGCTATTGTCTTCTTTGAAAATCGAGAACGAGGTTGATGTGGACACAATTCCAGTGGTGAATGAGTTTCCCAAAGTCTTTCCTGAGAGTGTGCCTGGTTTACCACCGGCTCGAGAGATAGAGTTTGCTATCGACTTAGTACCGGGAGCTGGTCCTGTGTCTATAACACCGTACCGGATGGCACCAACAGAGTTAGTGAGCTAAAGAAACAGACTAGAAGAGCTTTTGGAAAAGCAATTTGTCAGACCAAGTGTGTCACCATGGGGAGCACCAGTCTTTGTTAGTTCGCAAGAAGGATGGCACCTCAAGGTTATGTGTGGACTATCGCACGGTGAACAAAGTGACGATTAAGAACAAATATCCACTCCCGAGGATTGACGACTTGATGGACCAACCGAAGGGAGCGGCAAGTGTTTTCCAAGATTGATCGCGATCCGGGTATCATCGATACGAGTGAAGACAGAGGATGTGCCCAAGACCGCTTCGCACCCGATACGGTCACTACGAGTATTTGGTGATGCCGTTTGGCGTGACGAATGCACCAGCTATCTTCATGGACTACATGAACCGAATCTTTTGACCTTACTTGGATAAATTCGTTGTGGTCTTCATTGATGACATTCTGGTATACTCTCAAAATCGGGAGGACCATGCTGAACACCTCAGTATAGTTCTTTAGATTCTGAAGGAGAAGGAATTGTATGCCAAACTGTCAAAATGTGAGTTTTGGCTGGAAGAAGTCAAGTTTCTAGGTCACGTGATCTCAAAGAGTGGGATTACTGTGGATCCATCGAAAGTGGAGGCAGTACTACGATGGGAAAGGCCGAAGTCAACAACAGAGATTCGAAGCTTCGTGGGTTTAGCGGGATATTACCGGAGGTTCATTGAGGGATTCTCCAAGATTGCTGGACCACTTACACAACTCACAAGGAAAAACCAAACTTTTGAGTGGACCGACAGCTGTGAGCGAAGTTTCCAAGAGTTGAAGAATCGACTGACTACCTCACCGGTGTTAGTGCTACCCGATCTGAATGAACAGTTTGAAGTGTACTGTGACACTTCATACCAAGGGCTAGGATCTGTACTTATGCAACATGGAAGAGTGGTGGCTTATGCTTCAAGGCAGTTGCGAGTGCACGAGAAGAATTATCCGACGCACGACACGGGGAGCTAGCGGCTGTAGTTTTTGCTCTGAAAATATGGAGGCATTTTCTCTACGGAGCAACGTTCAACATTTTCAGTGATCACAAGAGTCTGAAGTATTTGTATGATCAGAAGGAGTTGAACATGAGGCAACGGAGGTGGTTAGAATTCCTGAAGGATTACGATTTCCAACTTCTGTACCATCCTGGCAAGGCAAATGTTGTGGCAGACGCTCTAAGTAGGAAGATGATCAGTGTCTCTGCCCTGATGATCAAGGAAAAGGATCTAATAGAGCAATTTAGAGATGTGTGGTCTTTTGTGAAGTTAGAACCTGGAAAGATTTGCATGAATATGGTTACCATCTCGAGCGAGTTGATGGACAGCATAAGAAAAGAGCAGAAGAAGGACAAATTCTTACAAGAAGTGAGGGAACAAATGAAGCAAGGAAATGAAACAGAGTTTGCAGAGGGAACGGATGGAATTTTAAGATTTCATGGGAGAGTTTGTGTCCCTCGGAATCAAGAACTTAGAGAATACATCATTAATCATTCTCACACAAGCCAACTGAGTATGCACCCGGGCATGACAAAGATGTATCAAGACTTGAAGAAGTTGTTCTGGTGGCACGGAATGAAGAGTGACGTTACTAGACGTGTATCTACTTGTCTGGTCTGTCAAAAAGCTAAAGTGGAACATCAGAGACCAGCAGGATTGCTGCAACCGTTATCTATTCCGGAATGGAAGTGGGACAGTATTGCAATGGACTTTGTAGTCGGATTACCAAGGACAAGAAAAGGTCATGATTCGATTTGGGTAATTGTGGACCGACTCACGAAATCAGCACATTTTCTTCCGATCGACATCAAGTACAAGCTAGAGAGATTGACTCAGATCTATATTGGAGAGATTGTCAGACTGCACGGTGTGCCTACAAGTATTGTTTCAGATAGAGATCCGAGGTTTACTTCAAATTTCTGGGAGAGTTTGCAAGAAGCATTGGGGATGAGAATTTCGACTTAGTTCTCGCTTATCATCCGCAGACCGACGGTCAGTCGGAGAGAACAATCCAATCTTTGGAAGATTTGCTTAGAGCTTGCACCATAGAGCAAACTGGGAGTTGGGATGACATTCTACCCTTGATAGAATTCACCTACAACAACAGTTATCATTCGAGCATAGGGATGGCACCCTATGAAGCTCGTATGGACGACGATGTCGAACACCTATGTGTTGGTACCAAGACGGCGAGCGCGCCTTTACTATTGGACCCGAGATTATACAATGCAGACAACCGAGAAGGTTAAAATGATTCGGGAAAAGATGAGGACGGCTCGAGTCGACAAAAGAGTTATGCAGATGAAGGAGGAAACCTCTTGAGTTTGAGGAAGGTGAGCATGTATTCCGAAAGTCACACCTACGACGGGGTGGGCCGGGCTTTAAAATCTAGAAAACTCACTCCTAAATTCCTTGGACCATACCAAATCATTGCTCGTGTAGGTCCTGTAGCATACCAAATATCCTTACCTCCTTTTCTTTCAAACATTCATAATGTTTTCCATGTGTCACAACTTCGGAAATACCTTCCTGACCCAAGTCATATCATAGCACCAGATACAGTACAACTAAAAGAAAACTTAACTTATGAGACGTCTCCTATAAGAATCGAGGATAGCAGGATAAAGCAATTAAGAGGCAAGGAGATCGCATTGGTGAAAGTGATCTGGAACGAGGTGACTGGAGATGCAACCTGGGAGTTGGAAGACAAGATAAGAGAGCAATACCCACAGTTATTCTAAGGTATGCAAATTTCGAGGACGAAATTTCTTTTTAGAAGGGGAGTGTTGTAACATCCCGAAAATTTATTATTTTGTTAAAAACGATCATTTTATAATATTTGTAATTTTTAAGAATTTTTGTGGAATTTTCTGGAGATGATGAATATTTTAATATATTCTTCGTTTTATGTGTGTGCTGAGTGGAGCCGGGAGAATAGAATATTTTCCCTGAAGCTGGTAAACCTTGGACTGTCAACGTGTCAATGGGGGATCTTACTAAATCCGAGTCCGGGCACAGTTTACGAGGTCTACATTTTTGAGGTTTTATCTGTTAGTGTAATAAATCATCTGTCAGAGGTATTTAATCAAGGAGACAAGCTTACTATGCACTTCGTAGAGAAGCGTGCGAAGCTTCTCAAGGAAGCTTCTTTGAATCATTTTTTTTATTATTTCTCTCTCTTCCCATTTTTGGTGCTGCACATTTGAATTAAGGGACTTAATTCATTCTTCAATCCACACATTTTCCTCCTCCTGTACGTAGCACTCATCTTTCTCTCTTTCCATTTCTCCTTACAGCAGCACCATCCACCCACCTTCATATTTTCATCCTCCAATACCGTCACACTCCTAGCACCATTTCGTGTTTGGAGAAACACCATACCTGAGGGAATCATCTTCAAAGTTCTACGTTTTCTTCATCTTCTTCTTCCTCCACGGTTGAAGCTTAAAGGTTGGAACTTTAAGGTAAAGTCCTTAGCTTTTTCCTCTTCTCTCCTCATTTTCGTAACCCTTGTCATTTTGATGACCATGGGTATCCATTTCAACACTTGATTCTGATTTTGGTGAGCTTGAATATTCAAGGATCTCTTGGGAGCTGAAAATACAATTTCTGACCAAAAGGAGCAGCCTTTCTTTGTGCTTCTCTAAGGTAAGAGGAAGATACTCCTCCTCAACCTCTCTTAGCATTTAGGAACGTCTGCGATTTTGTTGAGGGTCTTTCTGCTTTTGTATGTTGTTTGTATGGTATATGTGCTATTTGATTGTTTGAGTTTTGAATGTACATATATATATATATAACTGGATGTATTGGAATGTGTAATATTGAAGGGAATGAGTTCCGAGTGACTTTCGGATAGTTACGGTGTTGAGCCCAGAATTTGGAAACTTAATGTGGAAACTAGTAATAGTTAGAAATTTGGCCAAACTCGTCGAATATAATGCCTTGATCTTTTGGTGATATGTCAAAATCCGTCGAATGAAGATTTCTGACCATTTTCGTCGAATGATAAAATCCGTCGAGTAAGGACCCATAGCCAAACCTGTCGAACGTGATAACCTAATCACTTAATAAAATGTTAAAATCCGTCGAGTAAGGACTCATGGCCAAACCTATCGAACGTGATAACCTAACTACTTAATAAAATGTTAAAATCCGTCGAGTAAGGACTCATGGCCAAACCTGTTGAATTTGATATCCTAACTACTTGGTGAAATGTTAAAACCCGTCGAGTATGAACTTCTGGCCAAACCTGTCGAATTTGATATCTTGATCACTTAGTAAAATGTTAAAATCCGTCGAGTTTAGACTCCTGACCCTTTCCGTCGAATGTCAAACCCATCGAATTTAGATTCCTGACCAGCAAACACTAAGTGAAAATCCGTCGAGTTCAGATCTTCGACCACTAAACACAATGTCAATATCCGTCAAGTATGAACCTCGATCATGCCCGTCGAGATTGATCTTCCGACCAAAAACCCGTCGAATAGAGTCCCTGGACACTTACAAGAAAATGCCCCAAAGTCAATAATCATCGAATTTGAGAGACAATGCCTGTCGAGTAGATGAATTTCTCCAGACCCGTCGAAATTGGAGATTTCGACCAGTGTTCGTCGGTTCGACACTTGGGAGATTTTCTCCAACGTCGACACCTATACCCGTCGAATTGAGGCTTTTGCTGACCATCTGGAGGGTTCGACAGTTTTGATCTTCGTCCGACAGAACCCCCATCCGACAGAAAATGATTTCTTCGTCCGACAGAACCCCCATCCGACAGAAAATGATTTCTTACCAATCCTATTATAAAAATGTTTTCCCCATTCTTTCCTCCTCCTGTTACATTATTCTTCGTCGAATGGCAACTTCAATTATTCATAAAACGTAGTCTCTGTCGAATTCAAATGTATACCTATCACCCAACACCTAGTAATTGAAATCTGTGACTCAATTTGTGATTCCGACCGTGTAGTTTCCTGGACCCAAAACCTTGGGACTAATAGAGGAATATTGATTATAAATAAATGGGATGACTAGAAATTACTTAGGGACGCATAAACAGGGAAGAACATGAGAGTGTGAGATTTTGAGATCTTAGAATAACCTTCTAAGGGCATATGAATAAATTACCTAAGAGGATTTAAGTTAACTAAGAGAATTCCTTTAGAGACAAACCACGTAAGTAAAGCTAAACCTAAGCAAGAATTCATAATACATTTTGAAAAGGTATTGATCTATTTAATGACAATATTATGCTATTGTGGGTCCATGTGAGAGACCATTGATTGTATTAATTCTTACTTTGGCAAATTGTGACATATGATGGAATAGTATGTGATAATGATCATACATGATTATGCATAGAGTCTGTATGCATTGTGATTTGTCCGTTGGACTGTCGTAAGGCCTAGTTGCCTAGGAGTTGAACACACCTTAGTGCGGGTGCGAATAGACAAGTGGGGCCCTGTAGTTGGCCTTGAGGGCGTTGGGGCGCGGGTGTCTCACAAAGGGCAGTGGTAGCCCCTCTGGACCGTGAGACAAACCAATGCAAACGCACCAACGATCCTGACTGGCCACAGTCCTGTATCGAGATCTTGTGAGAATGCTGCTGTATAAAGCCTTGTTGCGCAAAATGACTGATTATTTTCTGGAAAGCACTTGTTTTTATGGCTGAGGAGATACTGGCATGTCTCCCTGATCATTCTCTCCGAGTGTTTTGTGTCTAGCTTTATGGAGTAGGATCTTGGTTATTGAGGGCTCATGTGTATAGAGTCCGTGCATTATTTGCATTTATCATTATTATGGTTTGGCATTGATATATTGTTGATATACCTATGACTGCCTGGAACTGTTTGCTTGATCATAACTGCTCTTGAATGTCTATTACTATTACTGTTGTTGTAAATGCTATGTGGGCGCTTTGCGCCGTTTGGTTTCTTGATGCTATAATTGGTAATGACGGAAGGATGTCTTACCTCTTTTCCTTCCTGTCTCTCTATTTCTGTTTATCTGTACATTGCGTCTCATCGAAGACAACTGTGAGGAACCGGAAGCTCCCAACTTCCCTGGTTTTTGGCCTTATCTTGACTAAGCGACTACAGAAGACTATGGAGCCCCGTACGCACAGATTTTTGGGAGATGTATGTCTGACTTTCTTAGGAGGGCCAGAGTGCTGGTACATCAACTACAGTTCTGAACGCTGTGTCTACACGGGAGATGTCTCGATATCACTAGCCTGGAGACGCCACGAACCACCTGTCTTCACCTGCTGTATTAGCCTACGTTTGGAGTTTCAGCTACCGATACGTGAGATGTGGGGCGATCGTTACTTCACTCCGAGAGAGGACTCTTTCCGTTCTACAGCTCGGGCCCCGTCCCGTGTCTCTGCTATTCCTATGGTGATTTCCTCTGATGATGAGGAAGATCCTGAGGAAGATCCCGAGGAAGTCCCTGAGGACGACCCCGAAGAGGACCCTGAAGAGGATCCTGACACGATTCCTCCTCACTTGAGGGATTGATGTTACTCGTAGCTACTGAAGGCTACCAGTATTTTATTTTGGGGGCCCGATGTTTTGTTTGTAGTGGGCTGTAAATTCTGATACCGTGGGGATGTGTATGTAATACTTTGGGGGCAGGTATAGTTTTGTTGCTTTTTGATGTACCAGGCTTGTAACTAAATGTTTTGATAAACCTATATATTTATATATGATGATGCAGATGTTAATTCCTATGCATACTTTACTTCTGTTTGATCTTTTATTCCCATTGATGTCTCGTCAACATGGTTACTAATTAAAAAGAAAAAAAAAAGTATATATATATAACATAACTGCCAATTAAAATACCCAACTATAATCTAGTGAATATACGCGTCTTATTAAAACGAACTGGGTCTCAACTCACCTAACTTTATTTCCGCATTGTAATCGACCATGTGGCGTTCCCTTGGAAGAGGGGCGTTACACAAAAGCCACTCAGACTGATGATTTCAAGGTTGTTGTGGATTTTGTTAGATCACATATTTTCTGCAGGTTTGGAGTCCCAAAAGCCATCATTAGTGATCAGGGTTCACATTTCTGTAATCGAAGCATGGAAGCCTTGATGAAAAAGTATGGAGTCTTGCATAGAGTTTCTACACCTTATCATCCCCAGACTAATGGGCAAGCCGAGGTTTCCAACAGAGAGATCAAACAGATACTTCAGAAAACAGTTCAACCTAACAGAAAGGACTGGAGCAAAAGGCTTGAGGATGCTTTATGGGCTTATAGGACTGCCTATAAGACTCCGATTGGGATGTCTCCTTATCGGATTGTTTTTGGCAAAGCATGCCACTTGCCAGTGGAAATTGAGCATCGTGCATTTTGGGCAGTAAAAAGGTGTAACTTGGACCTCAATCAAGCAGGCATGGAGCGGAAGCTACAGTTGCAGGAATTGGAGGAGATCCGCCTAAAGGCTTATGAGAATTCTAAACTTTATAAAGAGAAGACTAAAGCCTTCCATGATAAGAAGATCATGAGAAAAACATTTAAGATTGGTCAAAAAGTTCTCCTTTATAACTCCCGCCTCAAACTCATGCCCGGAAAGCTCAGATCTAGGTGGCTTGGTCCATTTGTTGTTACTAAGATTTTTCCTTATGGTGCTGTGCAGGTTACAAGTGAGACTACTACAAAAGCTTTCACAGTTAATGGACATCGCCTCAAACCATTTTATGAGGGAGCTCAAGAGGATATTTTGGAGGAGGTCCACTTGCAAGAAGTCGTCTACCCCACTTGATGAGTAAGATGCCGCCTCAATTTACAAAAAAAAAAAAAAAAAATTGATTGATTTAAAAAAAAAAAAAATTTCTATTGTGCTGACCCATATTTGTTCAATTATTGTCCTGATCAAATCTTTTGGAGATTTGTACCCGACAATGAGGTAAGTAGTGTCATTGAATTTTGTCATTCAGAAGCATGTGGAGGTCATTTTTCTTCAAAGAAAACAGCTGCAAAATCTTGCAGTATGGATTTTATTGGCCATATTATTCAAGGGCAGTTATACTTTTTACAAAAGTTGCGAACATTGTCAAAAATTGGGGTCCATTTCTGAAAGAAAAATGATGCTCCTAAGTTACACAAATTGCACTTGCATGAATTGCGGAATCAATAAATGATGCATAAAAAAAAAAAAAAAAAAAAATAAAATTTTTTATAAAGCAAAAAAGACTCAAACCATTTCGGAACATCAAGTTTGTTGAGGTAGAATCCATCTCCCTTTCTAATCCTTGTTATGAGTAGAATTTATTTTAATTTGTTTCTTCTTTTTGCAGTTCTTTCAGTTCCAGGTTAAACGGCGGATAACGGTACTCGTGACTCTCGAGTCGGTTTGTCTTTCAATTTCCCATAATAACCGATTTCTTCTCTTTCAAAATGGATGTCATTCTTTCAAATCTAAAAAAGTATTTCCCTCTGTTCATAAAAATGTTCTAACCAAAATTTACAAAGCTAGGTGTGAGAGATTGAGACATTTGTTAATGTACAAGGGCATCCCGAGAAGATATATTTGGATAATCGAAGCAAAGGTTCGTTTAGCTGGTGAATCTTCCGATTCATTTGTCCGATACATGCCTGGTCTCGGTAAAAGTTCATTTTCGAAAAAGAGAAGAGCAAAAAGAATGCACGTTTGTTACAAGTGTGCACGATGGAATTGCAACACGCAATGTCGTTCTTTGGGAATGGTTTCTGTAAACAGAGAAGATAAAATATTCTTCATCAAGAATGGACTGAGTAAGGAGTCATTAGATAATATCTTATTGACTCTTGAGACGCATTCTTGTGGAATTGTGCAGCGTGAACTTCTTCGTTTGTGGAATCTCTTCAAGGACGAGCAAGTGCGTTATAGTCTTCGGAATCTGACTCAAAAAGACCGTGTTTGCCAATTTATAAGAAAATTGGATGGGAAGCCTATCCCCGACTCATAGAAGGCGTTTAAGCCGTTTCTGGACGTAAAACCAGAGGAAGATGTGAGCCACAATCACAACAATCTGTATATATTATTTTTTGCATTTATTATTTAAAAAAAAAACAAAAACAAAAACAAAAACAAATACAAAACATAAAAAAAAAAAATTCAAAAGTTTTCTGACAACAGCCAACCTACTCATATAGGAGCTATTATTTATTTATTTTTTTTCTATTCTCTTCCCTATTTAAACACTCCATGTTCTTCACTTTCCTGCAACTCTTAATCATTCACAGAGTGTGTGAGTGTAGAGATGGAGGGAGCTTCTTCTTCTTCTGTTCGTAGACTTGTTAGTATCTGTGTATTTTGTGGGACACATTATGGGAAGAGTTTAGAGTTTGTCAACGCAGCAACCACTCTTGGTAGAACACTTACTGCAAGGAACATTCGTGTAGTATATGGGGGAGGTTGCCTTGGGTTAATGGGGGCTGTATCACTGTCTGCATTTCTAAGAGGTGGTCAAGTTTTAGGTGTCATTCCTGAACCTTTAACTCGAAGGAACTTCGTTGGAAAGACAATTGGACAGGAAATTCAAGTATCATCTATGCATGAACGAATGAAGGCAATGCTTGACAACTCTGATGCCTTCATAGCCTTACCTGGTGGTTTTGGTACTTTGGAAGAAGTCTTTCAAGTTGTCTCTTGGGCCCAATTGAACATCCACCATAAACCCATAGGTTTGTTGAATGTTAATAATTTCTTTGATAATTTGTTATCTTTTGTTGACCATGCTGTGGAACAGAAATTTGTCACACCTTTCGAAAGACAACTCCTTATCTCGGCTTCCTTGTTGATGAGTTAATTGATAAATTGGAAGCCTTTGTTTATGAACCTGATCCGGTGATGCCCGATAGATTGGTCGGGAGACAAGAAGAAGCGAGACAACAACAAGGGAGGCAAAGAAGAAACAAACGGTGTGACTCGACACTTCATCTATGACTTTCCTTTCTCTTTAGTTTTATTTATCGTACTTTGTTTCTGTTTTTATTTGTGTAAGGTTTCTCTTTTCCGTAATTGCGATGTGAATGTGTACTATCCTCTATCTTTTTCCTTTCTATTTTTTTTTAACATTGAGGACAATGTTATGATCTAGTTGGGGGGAAGGATAGTTGTGTGACTAAAAAAAAAAAATTTAGTAAATGTGTTTATGTTTGTCGTGTGTAGAGTTGTGAAAAAAAAATGTGTATATATTAATATGTTTATTGTGTTTATATGTTTGTCAGTAATTTTCTAACCAGTTAAGGATGGCAGAGTAAGGAGTAATTCTACTCTTGAGACGCATCTTAATTGGTGGCAGAGGTCTGATGTGGCACTGACAGTATGCTTCTTTTCCTGCTTGGCGTTGATTCACTTCTTATCAGGTTGTGTTGCTCTTTTCTATCTCTCTCTTTCACATTAAGGACAATGTTATATTAAGTGTGGAGAAGAGATTTTAGCATTTTTTGTTTTGTTTTGTTGTTAAAAAAAAAAACCAAAAAAAAAAAAAAAAAAAACAAAAAAACACAAAAAAAGGGTTCATTGCATGATTGAATAACTTTTCTTCCTTCTTGAACTGATATGCTTGGTTATGGATGATTGAATTGATGAATTGAGTTTGATAGATGCATACCTTGTGAGATTTTGAGCCTAATGGATGGATTCAACATTTATGCCATTCTCTTCTTTCTTGTGTGATTTTCACTCATGCTAATGATCACTCTAGAACTTGCTTTGACTCTTTTTGAGGCTACGTTTCACTTGCATGCATGAACATGATTGAGGCCCTCTTTCTTAATCACTAGTTTAACCAAATGTACCAACCTTGCATATTTCCCCTTGCTTAACCCCTTTGAGCTTATTTGATTATTCTTTGTCTCGAACTCATTATGTTTCTTAAATAAATAAAAAAAACCATGTTCTTACTTAGTCTTAGGGAATAAGAGAACATTAGCTTTGCCATTGGATAAGTTCATGAACAAGTGTAGGGGTGTGTATGCGAGAATGGTTGAAAAATGTATTTATGATGTTCTTTTTGTAAAAAAAAAAAAAAAAAAAAATATATACATATAAAAAAATTCAAAAAATATATATATATATATGTAAAAAAAAAAAAAAGGGTCAACAAGGCAATAAAGGAATGGAAAATAATATGTAAAGGGAATTTGTATTAGATGAAGTTGGGATGAACTTTCATGATCGATAATTGAACTCAAACTTTCATGTTCTTTTTATTCTCTTTGGTGTTTAACTTGTCATATCCATATTACCTTCTCCTTTACCTTGACCCCATTACAACCTTGAATAAAGTCCTCATGATTTGTGTGTGCATGTGTTCTGAGTAGTGGAGAAGTAGAAGATAAGCAAGCTTATGGTAGTGCAATTTTCATGAGTTGAATTGAGTGTAATACCTACCTTTTAAACACTTGAGAGATTGAGAGTGAATTCTGTGAGGATCTGTCATTCTTTACTCATGCTTTTCAATTAAAGTATCCCTGCTTGTTGACTTAAGATGTGAAGATGTGTTACCTCATAAATGTTTTGATCACTTGAATTATCAATTGCTCTTCATTCTTAAATATTATTAGAAATTGAGTCTTTTAGAATGTTTAACTTTTGAGTCTGTTTTATTTTGTTTTTGTGTGTTTTGCCCAGGAGTGCAAAAAGCTAAGTGTGGGGGAATTTGATGTTCACATATTTGATGCATTAATAAGCCTTCATTTTTAGTCATTTACACTCTCCGTGCACTTAATAAATTAAGTTTGGTTATGTTTTGTATGTTGTGAACTCAAAATGGATTTAATTGAATTTTTCAGCATGATTTACGTCTTACACTAATCCTGTATTTGGGTCATATCTTGGGCTGTAGGTGGATGTTTAAGGTGAATCTTATGTCATTTTAAAGATAAGAGAGATCTCTACAATCTTCATGAAGACATCAAAGACTCAATCACACGTTTGGATGGCTCAAATTGGCATTGAATCAAGAACTAAAGTGTTGCTCCTAGCAGAATGACCTATGCGTACTGTTCATTATACTGCTCGTGGTGAAAGTTGTAGAATGGGCTGAAATTTTGATGGTTGATAGTTAAGACTCAAATCTACAACTTTCATGTTGTACACTTTTCCCGATTCAGACTCCTTGGAAGTGATATTGGGCTTGGAAGTCAGAACAGAGGAGCTGCGTTTGGACCTGAGCAGTGTGCAGTAATTTGAACATATCTGGAGCTATGGAAATGATATTGGGCTCAAACTAAAGCCATTTGAAAGCTAAGATCCAGGCCTAAAATCTTCATGAAGACCACTTGGCTCAAAAATGACGAATGCAATGACTTCAGAGCTGCATGATTTCAGAGACAAAGAATCTCCATAATTTTCCACTCACCAAAAGTCATTCAACATTTTCCACTCATCCACCTACTCCACTCAACCACCATGACTCAGCCCCCTTTTGACATTTTTTACCTCTAAACCCTCTATAAAAGGGAGGCTATGCAGATCATTGTAATATGTAGAGCTTTTATGTAGTAGTGTTGTTATAATTAAAGTTTTAGTGTTTCATTTTGGAGAATTCTCTTCTTCTCTTCCCCTCCTTCTCTCTCTTTGTTACTTTCATTTTTGTATGGTTCTTGAAGGTTCTCCAATGGTGATGGCTATGGAGAACTAAACTTCTTTAATCAATCCAAGAGATTGACAAGCTTGATGATTAATCCTGAGATCTCGTTTTAATCGTTATACGTTCATCTATTAATCAAGTTTCTCTTTCTTTTCTTCTCTTGTTTAAATTCTGATTTAATGCTTAATTTGATTGGGATTTGCATATGTTAATTGCGTAATTATCATATGCCAAGAGATGAATTCAGAGGTTATATAATTTATCAAAGATGTTTGATGAAATATTTAGCTTGGTTGGATGTTGGTTTTTAAGTTAATTTGGGTTTTGGATGGATGCTTAATTTGTCTAACCTTAATTAATTGAATTTTAGAAGCGTTTCTAATAGAAGATCCATGGATCATTGAGAGGCGTCTTGATGTGATCTAAGACCAAAGATTTGGTTGATAGTTGAACGGATTTATAAAGATCAAGGATGGATTAAAATCAAGATTTGTTAATTCTCTTGGATTGGTTGTTTTCTCAATTTTGTTTACTCATTTTAATTGGTCTTTGTTGTTTAATCTTGCAAAACTCTCCCCCCTATTTATTAACCTCTTAATCTGACTTCATAATTAAAGTGATCTACGGGCTCGACCCGGTGTTACCTTATGCTACAAGTAGTTTTGGTAAATCAGTTATAAATTGATTTAAATTTGGTAAGCTCGACAGTTGTCAGGCTTCAAGGAAGTTCATTTCTTGTTCTTCTCTTAGGTAAGAGGAAGATTATCCCCCTTAACCTCTATTAGTAGTAGGAGACTTGTATTACTTGTTGGTTGTGAGAAACCCTTGTTAGGGTTACTCTTTGTAATGTGTGATTTTGGTGATTATGTATTGGTTTTGTTATATATGAATTGTTTGATTAAATGTATGTATAAATTGATGATCTTGATTGGTTTGGATTGATTGGAAGCATGCAATGGAGTCAAGGGTTCCTTACCCCCCTTCCGTATAGCTCACAGCCATGACCCTAATTTAGGGTGTCCATGATTGAAACTTTGTACCAAGATGGAAGAATGATTAACCAATGTATGATAAGTAACGTGGTGATGAAAAATTTGGGTACTTAATCCCCTAGGGAGGCCACGGCCTCTAGGACCATGTAGGGCTTAATTATGTAACTTTAGGTAATCTTGGAACTTAAATAATCAAGTGACTAATTTATTGGTAATAGGGTGGGAAAATTGGTAAATTGGAAGATTAGAAAACAATTTGGGATTCATAAATTGGAAAGAACCAAGAATAAAATTTATCATAAGACTTAGGGTAATTTTAATTACAGAAAGAACAAGAGAGCGTGAGACTTTGAGACCCTTAGAATAATTTTCTAAGTGTGTGTGTGAATAAATTACAATAGAGAACTCAATTAATCAAGAGAATTCCTCTAGAGATGAACTTTGTAAGAAATGTTACATTAAAGTGAGAATTCATAATAAACCTTGAAAGTGTATTATTTCATATAAACTACGATAATATGATATTGTGGGTCCATGTGAGGGACCAATGATGTATTGATACTTACTTTGGCCAATTGAGGCATATTGTGGAAAAGTATGTAATGATAAGCATACATGTTACATGCATTGAGTCATTATGCATTGTGAAAGTCCGATGGACTATTGTTAAGGCCATGTTGCCTAGGAGATTGAACACACCTTTGTGCGGGTGCAAGTAGACTAGTATAGGTCATATTGTTCACCTTGGGGGCGTCGGGGTGCGGGTACCTCGCTATGGACAGTTGGTAGCTCTTCTGTCCGTGGGGCAAACTGATGCAAACGCACCGACGATCTGGACTGAGACGCTGTCCTATATCATGATCTAGTGTAGAATGTCTGTATAATGCCTTGATGTGCATGTGGATAAACTGCTGAGTTATAGCACTTTGGCCGCAGCAGCCGAGTTGCAGACATGTCTCCTGATCTTTCTCTCCGATTGTTTGTGTCTAGCTCCATGGAGTATAATTTTGATGTTGTACGCATGTGCATAATGAGTCCATATATTACCTGGCATCTAATTCTTAAGGTATACTAGAACTGTTACTTTACTGATGTATAATTGCCTGGATCTGCTTAATTATTTATTGCTGTTGTTTAATGTTTATTACTGTTACTCTTTGAAATGCTATGTGGGCACTTTGCGCTGTTTTGTTTCTTGCTGCCATAATTGGTAATGATGGTAGGATGTCTTACCTTTTTTCTGTATTTCTATTATTTCTGTCTGTATATATGTTCCATTGAAGACGTCGGCAACGGAGGTGAAGCTCACGAATTCCCCGGCTTCTAGCCCGACCACGATTAGTACCTGCTTTTGAGATCATGGCGGCACGTCCACACAGATTTTTGGGTTATGTGCGTCTGGCCTTTCGTGGAGGTCCAGACCGCTGGCACATTAACCTAAATTTTGATCGCTGCATCTACGAGGGAGAAGTAACAGTATCATTGGCTTAGGGTCGTCATGATCCGCCCATCTTCACTTGCAGCGTCAGTTTACGTTTGGAGTTTTACTTGCCCATTAGGGAGATGTGGGGTGATCGTTATTACACCCCACAGGAGGATTCTTTCGTCTCCACTGCTCGAGCCCCAGCCCGTAACTTGGTGGCTCCTATGTGGGTTTCCTCGGATGAGGAAGACCCTGAGGAGGAACCCGAGGAGAATCTTGACACGGTTCCTTCTCCTCTTAGAGACTGATACTGTCGATAGCTACTGATGGCTATCAGTGTTCATTTTGGGGGCCTGATGTTTCATTATTTTGGTGGGTTGTATATTTATGATCTCTTGGGGCATATATGTATAATTTTACTTTTTGTATATCAGGCGCTGTAATCAAACAAGTTTAATATAATGATATATCATTGTACATGTATGTTGGTTTGATATATGCTTTATTTCTATTTTACTCTTCATTGCAATTATGCCCTATCACTATTGTTATTAATTACAAAAAAAAATATTCGCTAATTTAATTACACGATTATAACCAAGTAAATTTATATTTATAAAACGAACCGGGTCTTAACTTTTATTTTTATTTTCTGCATTACAAATGACAATGTGACGTTCCCTCCCAAAAAGGGGCGTTACACATGATGCATAAGGAGACTGAGATGTATGTTGATGATATAGTGGCCAAGTCTAGAAAAGGGGAAAGTCATGTGACGATTTTGCATAAATTGTTTGAAAGACTCAGAAAATACAAGCTAAGATTGAACCCTGCTAAATGTGTTTTTGGAGCATCTATGGGAAAACTACTCGGGTTCATTGTTAGTAGAGAAGGAATAAAGGTGGATTCGGATAAGGTGAGAGCAATACAGGAAATGCCTGCTCCTAAGATAGAGCGTGAATTGAGGAGTTTCCTCGGGAGACTTAACTACATCACTAGATTCATTGCCAACTTGACCAGCACTTGTGAGCCTATATTCAAGCTGCTGAAGAAACACCACCTAGGAGAATGGGATGAGGAATGTCAAGGAGCTTTTGATAAGATAAAGGCTTATCTAATGAATCCTCCTGTTTTGGTACCTCCTACATCGGGTCATCCTTTGATTTTGTACCTAACCGTACTACAAACTTCGATGGGAGCAATGTTGGGGCAACATGATGAATCAAAGAAAAGGGAGCAAGCAATTTATTATATAAGTAAGAAGTTCAATGACTGTGAAGCCTGTTACATGGCTATTGAGAAGACTTGTTGTGCTCTAGTATGGACCTCAAAATGGCTAAGGTAATACATGCTGTATTACACCACTTGGTTGATCTCCCGAATGGACCCCCTGAAGTATATATTTGAAAGCCCTCATGTTTTATTAAGGGTTTCAAAATGTCAGGTGATACTATCAGAATTCGACATCAAGTACATAACTCGGAAGTCCATCAAAGGAAGTGTAATTACTGATCATTTAGCTGAAAACCCTCTTGAGGGTGAACGACTAATAACATATAAGTTCCCTGATGGAGAAATATTGACAGTAGGAGGAGAAGAAGAAGGTGAGGATGAGCCCGTTTGGAAGATGTATTTTGATGGAGCAGTCAACATGCATGGTAGTGGCATAGGAGCCATGGTTGTTTCACCAACTAGAAAGCAATATCCAGTCGCTATTAAGCTCGATTTTGAATGCACCAATAATGTTACAGAATATGAGGCCTGTGCTAATGGTTTACAAGTTGCAATTGACTTGAGGATCAAACAGCTAAAGGTATTTGGGGATTCAGCACTTATCATTTATCAGGTGAACGGTGAATGGCAAACTAAAGACCCAAAGTTGGTGCCTTATCAAAAACATCTGACCCGACTAATTGAAAAGTTTGAGGAGGTGACCTTCTCCCATTTGACTCGAGATAAGAATTAGTTTGCAGATGCTTTTGCCACTTTGGCTGTAATGACCAAATTGGATATTCACAATAATGTTCAACCCATCCAAGTAAAGACGCACAGTGAGCCTGCGTATTGTGCTAATGTGGAAGGTGAGCCAGATGGTAAACCTTGGTATCATGATATCAAGCAGTATATTCAATATAGAGAATACCCAACTGGGGCAAATGAGGTGAACAAGAAGACTATCTATCGACTGGCAATGGCCTTTTTCTTGAATGGAGAGGTTTTATACAAGAGAAGTCATGATGGCACTTTGCTTAGATGCGTGGATGCTCGTGAAGCTCGGATAATCATGTTTGAAGTCCATGAAAGAATTTGTGGAACTCATGCTAATGGTCATATGTTGGCACAAAAAATTCTAAGGAGTGGCTATTATTGGTCCACTATGAAAACAGACTGCATAGAATATGTACGAAAGTATCAGAAATGCCAGATATATGCAGATCGAGTAAATGCACCTCGATTTCCCTTGCATAATTTGGTATCTCAATAGCCTTTCTCGATGTGGGGAATAAATGCCATCGGACCCATTAATCCTAAAGCTTCCAATAGTCATCGCTTTATTTTAGTGGCGATTGACTATTTCACCAAGTGGGTAGAAGCTTCCTCGTATACCAACATTACTCAAAAGGTGTTTTTGAGATTCTTCAAAAGGGATATTGTCTGCAGATATGGAATTTCAGAAAGGATAATCACAGATAATGCTACCAACCTCAATGGTGTTGAGATTCAGAAGTTCTGTGAAAATTTTAAAATCAGGCATCATAATTCAACTCCTTACAGGCCTCAGATGAATGGTGCAGTTGAGGCAGCTAATAAGAATGTCAAGAAGATTATTGCTAAGATAGTAGTGAACTACAAAGAATGACATGAAATGTTACCTTATGCTTTGCACGCGTATCATACCAATATACGATCAAGCACTATGGTAACACATTTCTCTTTGGTGTATGAGATGGAGGTTGTGTCTCCCATAAAAATTGAGATTCCTTCTCTAAGAGTTTTAATGGAAGCAGAGTTGGAAGAATCTGAATGGGTAAAGACTCGATATAAGTAGTTGAATATGATAGAAGAGAAAAGATTGGCAACTATTTGTCACGGACAGTTGTATCAAAGCAGAATGGCCAAAGCCTTTAACAAGAAAGTTCGTCCCAGAGAGTTCTGTTCATGAGATTTGGTTTTGAAAAAGATTCTCTCTAATTAAGAGGATGCCAGAGGAAAATGGGCTCCGAGTTATAAAGGCCCATATCTAGTCAAGCAAGCATTTTCAGGGGGAGCATTAATTTTGCAGAATATGGATGGAGAAGAATTACCAAGGCCCGTAAACACTGATGTTGTCAAGAGATTCTATGCCTAAAAAAAAAAGCCTGTTAGGCTAAAACCCAAAAGGGTGGTCTAAGCAAAAGTTAGGGCAAATAAACAGGTAAAATCTTAAAGAAAGTTAGCTTGAAACTTGAAAGGTTCACCAAACTGGGGCAATTTTGATTTGCGCCCGATTGACTACACTGGGGGAAATTTATATTTACATCCGATTGGTTACATTGGAAAATTTTATTGGCCTTCGATTATCATACTTAAGCAATTCTTCTAGAAGACTGAAGGAGAAGATATGATGAATAAGGCAATAATAGAGACAATAATCGAGTTATCAGGCCATTGCAAGTAATCAATTGAATGAGGAGCAAGGAACCAATACTGGGGCAAAATTTTCTTATCATTTGCAACTTTCTTTTGTTTTTAGGATTTCATCTTTCAAGCATATGTCTTACTGAAAGTTCATGTACGATCAGATTACCAAAGTAATAAAAAGAAATTTGTTCATTCAATGAATTTCTATCCATTCATGAATGCATGAATGCATGCTTACTCATTAAGTTATGTCTCAAATAGGATAAATTTAAGGTCAACAATTTGATTTAACAATTCTACAACAATCCTTTAATGATTGATTTAGATTAAAATATCTTAATAGCTCAAAGCACAGATTGCAATGTAGTATTTGCTTTCATTGCCAAGAAAAAGAAAGAAAGAAGAGAAGAGATGAAAAAGAGCAAGTTAAGAGGATTCCAAACTGACTGAAGGGTCTAAGAAAGAAAGACACGTGAACAAGGGGTTTGATTGGTCAAAAACTTTTCAAAAGTCGTCGTTGGTTCAAAGGACTTTTAATAAAATTTTAAAAAAAAGAGAAAGAAAAAAAAAAGGAAAAGGAAAAGGAAAAAGAAAGAAAAAATGCAAGAGAGGTTGAATTTTTTTTTTAAAAAGAAAGTAAGTAAAAGAAAAAAGCAAACAAAAATCAAACAGAAACAAAAACAAAAACAATGCTTTTAAAAAAATGTGTTTTCTACTTTTGAGCGCATCGGCTCTTGTCTTTTAGTTTTGAGCGCATCGGCTCCATGCATTCCATGCATTTTAATTTCTGTCAATTCTGAGAGCATTGGCTCCATACATTCCATGCATTTTAATTTCTATCTTTTACTTTTGAGAGCATCGGCTCCTGTCTTTTAGTTTTGAGCGTATCGGCTCCTGTCTTTTAGTTTTGAGTGCATCGGCTCCATGCATTTTAATTCCTATTAATTCTTTTGAGCGGATCTGCTCCATGCATTTCAATTTCTGTCAATTCTGAGTGCATCGCCTCCATGCATTTCATGCATTTTAATTCCTATCAATTCTGAGCGCATCAGCTCCATGCATTCATTGCATTCTAATTTCTGTCAATTCTTTTGAGCACATCGGCTCCATGCATTTTAATTTTTGTCAATTTTGAGTGCATCGGCTCCATGCATTCTAATTTCTGTTAATTCTGAGCATATCGGCTCCATGCATTCCATGTATTTTTAATTTCTGCCATATTCCTATCATTCCTTTTGAACGCTTCAGCTCTTCGCATTTTTTGTTCTCGCATTTGTTTTATATCTTATGCATTGTCAGACAAAATTGGAGTTCATGTCTTTACTCATTTCTTACGATGATAAAATGAAAAACTACGATTTTTCTTTTTATCTAATAAGAAACAAGTAAAGAGGGGCAACTATGAACATTCAATTTTGATCGAGCTCCGAAAACAAAAGAAAAAATGAAAAAAGTGAAAATTAAAAAAGAAAGAAAGAAGAAGAAAATAAAATTTGAGTGAATTGAAGTCCACATTCTTCACGTTTACTTTTGACCTAAATACATAAACCCACTTAGTCTTAAAAAAAAGAAAAAAAAAACAAAAAAAGAGTAAAACAAAAAATAATAATAATAATAAAACACTCACTCCATGCATCCTCACGTAACCCACTCACAACACACTTTTTTTTCCTCCTCTTCCCATTGCTCCCCACCTTCACGTTCTCAAGTGCACACACAACACCCATCCCCTGAATAAGAAAAGAAAAAAAAAAAAAAGCGTCTCTATCATCACCCTATTCCACTCAACAAAAAAAAAAAAAAAATACCATTTCAATCATTCAACCCATCCCGCCAACCTATCATCCCTATTCACTCCATTATCACACCCACTCCATTATCACACTCCATGATCACACCCACTCCATTATCATACTCCATTATCACAATCCCACCGGGCTCCACACACACCCACTCACTTTCATATTTTTTTATTTTTTTTCTTCCACGTAGAAGCTATAGACACAACATAAAAAAAGCACACACATTCCTTTTCCGGGGGGCTTGATCATTTTTCAGAATCATCTTCACTTTCAACTTGGATCCTCTACCATCTCATTCATGAACTCTCCACTATCAGAATCATCATTTTCAACTCATCATCTTCACCTTCAACTTAGATCCTCTGCCATCTCATTTATGAACTCTCCACTCTCAGAATCATCATTTTCAACTCATCATTTTCACCTTCCATAAACCATCATCATCTTCCTCAAAAACCACCATCAACCATTTTCATCACTTTCATCTTCACCCTCCATCATCACAACCTTCACCAACACCTTTCAAGTACCCCACATTCATCTCTAACCACCGAGTTGACTCAATCTTCACCACCACGTCACCTTCAACCCAACCACTAAACCACCTTGCACTACCACATCTCAACCATCTAATCACCACCATAACCTGTGTAGTAGCCAACCAACTTCAGATACCCCAACGAATTGTGCAGCATCACTGAAAAACGCCCTCCACCGCAGCATACCATCATCCTTCACCATCTTCCACGTGCAACACCACCTTGACCCAACTGGACCATCCATCGCTGCCATACTTGCAAACGGTCACACCATAGCCCCTTTGAACCCATGTTCCACGTCCTTCGCCAAGCCATAGTCACCCCTGCCGTCGCATCACACCACTGTCGTCGCCCCACCAGAACAGGGAGCCACTATGAACCAGCAAACGCACCTCTGCTCAACTAACCCGTGACACGCCGCACCAGATCCGCGCGACTCCACCAACACCGTTCCACTAGACCACCCCGAGGTCACTGTCTCTGTCGCGTCCTGCCGCTCCATCGGATCCCGCACCTCACCATCACTCCTCCATTCGTGCGTCCCTTTTGTTTTCTTCTCCGTTTTCTATTTCTCACTTCTAATTCTGAAGCTTGTTCCTTTTTTTATTTTCATTTTTTTATTTTTTTTTTATTTTTTTGAAATAGTTTGGGCTCTGTCCTTTTTATGTTTTGATTTTTTTTGGCTTGTCATTAGCTTTTAGTTTTTTTTAACTTCATGTAATGTGTTGTTTGTTTAATTTTTTAGGGCGTTTTTGTTTAAAATAAATAAATAAATAAATAAAATAAAAATAAAAAATGAAATAAGAAAAAATGAGAAAGAGTAAAGATAAAAATTAGACATAGTGGTTGTTTTAATAATAAAAATAAAAAAATAAAATAAAATAAATAAAATAAAAAATGAAGAAAATTTTGGAAATTGTTAAAAAAATAAAAATTGTTTGAAGTTGTTTGGTTTGTGATGCTTATATTAATTTTTTTTTTGTATTTACTTGGTTCATAAAAAAAACTGTGTTTACTTGTTTGTCTTTGTGTATTTTTTTTAAAATGATTTAAAAAAAACTTTTGATCAATGCAATGACCAATGATGGTGATTAAATAGTAAATGCTATCTTTAATGTCGTTTGGATCATAAGGGTTTATTGAGTAGTCTGATACTAACTTGAACCATGTCCAAGTTTGGTTTTGTTTTCAAATAAAGTCTCTTTTCAAATATTTTTCTTATTTAAAATTGACCAACCCACAATCATTTTGTAGAAAACTACGTGACTTTGAGTTTCTCATTGCATTTGAGGATACGTAGGAGCAGAAGCTTTATTCTGTCAAATCCAAAATTAAATTTTCATAATTTGGTTGTTTCTTTTCTTTTTTAAAAAAAAATAATAAATAAAAAAAATAAAAAAATAGTTACATTGTTTTTTTTTTAAAAAAAAGAGGAGTAAAATAAATGTATGTTGAGATTATCAAGAATTTGCACAATTAACTCAAGGTACCATCTTAGGACGGGTGTGTTAGGGGTGCTGTGGGATTACGTTTCCACCCTTCCCTATCCATAACTGACTCTCGAATCTAATCTGGTTTTCAAAGACCTTTTTCAAGGAAAGGTTTTCCAATTTTTCCAAATTCAAATAAAATTAATAGTGACCCCATTTTTCATTTTTTTAAAATCCCGTAAGTTACTATTTTTCACCGTGATTTCACGGTCACGACAGGTATAGAGGAAAGCAATATTGATGGGGGACAAATTGAAATGGATTTGACACCATCATATCCACCCGCTAATGGTGCAAGATCATCAGTTGTTCAAATTTTAAAATGATTGATGAGTCCTTACTTGCATATATGTCATATGTAACTTATTTTGGTTGCATAATGGATAATGTTTTCATGTTTTGATTCTGCAGGCACCCACTCTTGATAATGTTGCGTCTAATGCTTCCCCAACTAGTGCACATTGTAACATCCTCTCTTACCAGTTAGTCTTAATCATGGTTATAGAAGTTCAGTAACTCTTGTAAGAGTTACTTGTTAATTGTGGTAACCTTTTTAAGATAGTTAGGCTATTATGCTATAACCCCAGATATGAGAAATAATTGCTAATAGCCCAGAAAATAGTATAAATTGCTTAGATGAGGAAAATAAATATGAAAATTTTATTTCCAAGTTTGAAATAAATAGAAAGTGGTGTGGTTAATTTTGTAGAATTAACTGAAACAGTTTAGTATTTTTAGTAACACTGAGTGAATGTTTAAAGATCATAATAAATAGGCAGATATCTTGAAAAAGTATAAGAATTTGTGAAGATATCAAGTACAGAATGACGATTTTCTGATAATGAGAACATGTTAAGGTAGATACCTGTAAGCTTATTAGTTTATTCTCTTAGGTTTAATGTAACTTAAGGAAGAGTAATATAACTTAAGTGATAGTTTTAAGTGTATGGAAGTTTATGGAATGATGGAAATTGGATTGAGATGAATCCTAGGATTTTTCATAACACCTAAGAAAGTTAGGAAACTTGGATTAGTACGATCAAAGTATTCCTTAGAGATATAAAGTTTTCAGCTAAATATCTAGTCCATCCTTATCTCTTCACCGTCCTTCACTTTGAAGCCTTTATCTTTGACTTTTCTCCTTGCTTTCCTCTCATTTCTCACGTTATAGAGCAGCAGAAAGGGAAGAGAAGAGAAAAGGGAAAGGAAAGAAAGAAGAGAAGAAGGAAAGGAAGAAGGAAGAGAAGGAAGAACTAAGGAAAGGCAAGAAGGCCAAGATTTAGCATCATCCTTAGAGGTTTGAGGTAGGGATGTTTGCTTTTGCTTATCTTTTTCCCTATCTACTTCTTGATGCTTAGTGCATGATTAGTTTAGTAGAAATGGGTTTGAGAGGGATTCAATAGTTTTTGTGTTTGAATCTTATTTTTAATGGTTGGAATGACTTGTTTATGACTTATTCTATGCATGGTTGTGAGTTTTGAACTTGGAGATATCCTTATGACCCTTTGAGATTGAAGTTGAGAAATGGGTATTACAGGTTTTTAGTCTTTGTTCATAAACCCATGCTTGAATGAGTTGAGAATGTGCATGAGAGTTATAACATGTTTAGAGACCATGGTTGTGGTTGAAAACCACTTAGGATCTATGATTAAGGGTCTAAGTAGAGTTAGAATTTCAGTAGAATTGAGCATTTAAGTGTGGTGTTGGGTGCCTAAGCGCCCAAGAAAGGAGCGCCTAAGTGCCTAAGCGCCTAAGAATTGAGTGCCTAAGAGCGCAAGACTAGAAGGCTCTAGTGCTGAGAGCTTAATCGCTCAAAGTCTGGGCGCTTAGACAAAAGAAATAGGCGAGGTTTGCTGACATGGAATGCCTAAGCACTGGGAGAATGAGCGCCTAAGCTCCCATGAACAAAACTTCTTAGGCTTTTTATGTTGAGGAATTAGAGTTCCTTACTTGTTGGGATCTTTTATGCATGCTTTTCAATGTGAGTTAAGGCACTAATAGGGTATTCCATGAAGAAAATAAGCACCTAGCATATGTGTAAAAGAATAGGCCTTTATGCATCCAATGGTAGTGGATTAACATAGGTAGGATGCTAAGCATTGAAGAGCAATGATGTTGCACTTGATATCACTTGTGGTGTGATGATATAGTGTACTAGATGTAAGTATACTAAGTTTGTTTGGCATAGTTTGCCTATCATTATGCACGAGTTGCTCCTTTATGGTGAAGGTTGAGCTTAAGATGCATGAATAATGAATGCTCCCTTGTCTACTAAGGTTAAGCTATAAGAAGAGCTAGAAACATGAATTTGCTCCTTTGTGTGATAAGTTAAGCTGGGAATTCCACGTTTACTTGTTTTACTTTTTCACTTGGTTAGTGTGAATCTTGTGTTGTTTAAATGTGGTTTTGAAAATAACTCCGTATGTTTTTAAACTTGCTATTCTTACGTATTGTAACCTTATATGATGTGCACAATCATTTGACCAGAGAATTGTACGTATGTATAAGAATTCTTTGAATGAGGACTAGTCCTAGATTCTCAGAGCGAGGAGGATCTTAGGGCCAAGGTTACCAGTATGATGAGGTGGTATCAATACTCTCATTATTATGAGATGGAATAGTCCACTCATTACCAAATAGGTTAAGGGGGTAATAGATTCATTCCCTACTCAGAAAGATACAAGGGACCGGGTTCTTGGGAAGGAGCAAGTATCATGTGTTTTCTAAAATCAAAATCTACACAGACATTTCACAAGCATACTCTTAGAGCATTTCTTAGGCATAATCATATGACATAACACAAACATTACATTTCAATGATAATTGTATAGACGATTGTCTTATCTTTGGTATGAGGTTTATTAAGGATTATGTATTGCTTTGTGAATATTGCATAAAGAGAGTATGTTAATGATCCAATGGTAGTGAGTAGTAGCTCTTTTGCCTGTGCAATCATAATCTTTTGTTATTCAAATTATTCATAGTGAATGTTTAATTACGTAATAATTGAACATTCTACCTTAGGAAGAGAAAGGAACAATTGTTGGCTTTTGCCACCTTTTTAAGGTATAAGTTGTTTTATAACTAGTTTTTCCTTAAAGTAGCTAGACTTAGCATGCTGACATTTTTATGTGTTTATTACTGAGAAATGTGAATTCTCACCCTATTTGTTGTTTTCCATGTTAAATCTAGGTAGAGACTCTTCTAAGGGGAAGAACAAGAAGTAGATAGACTAGAGTAGTTTATATTTGCTTTAGTTTGTACAAAGTATTATGTATTACACTACGCCCTTTAGAGGCAAATGTTATATATATATAAGGTCTTTTCTTTCCCTCGTGACTCTTTATAATAACATGTATGATTATTATATTTTTAGAATATTATTTTTAAGTTAGAAGCAATGTGGCTAATACTGTATACTATGGTATATTCAGAATATACTAAGGTATTGGTATTAGGACGTTACACACGTGCTAATGCTACACCTGTTGGGCTTATAACTATGGGGCCTGTACCTATACCTATCAAACCAGTACTTGAACATGTCCAACTAGTTGTTTAGCCACTAAGGCCTCCATCCTAACCACTCAAGCCTGACCTTAACTTATTAAGCCTCCAACTTAGCAACTAAAGCCTCCACCTATTAGGCCTCCAACCTACGGAATTAGTACACAACCTCCTCGATCTCCAACTGCAAATGTTGTACCAATAATTAGTTAAGAAACCATGCAAGTAGCATGCACAAGAATAGCATAAATATTTATAAGGTTTATACCCATTGGACTAAACTACCATTGATGTCATTTGGGCTATATTATAATGAATACACTTTTTTTAGGACATTACTATATCTTTGAGGTTAAGATGTATTTTTTTGTGTTCATTGGTGTATTTTAGGGGCATTGTATCCTCATTTTGGACATGTATAAGGAATATGTTCTTTGTTGTCCATAATGGGTATGCCAAACTAACTTTTGTATGAAGGGTTTTTTGGATGCTATAGTCAGGGTGTGGGAGGGCATGTTAAGACTTTCTATCCATAATGCACCTTGTGTAACACCAATAACATTATAAATGGTTCAATGAAGGTTCAATTTAATTTATTATATATGTATTGTGCACTTCTATTTCTCATTTATTCTTTTATTCCATTTAACTATAACAATTAATCATAATAATGTACCATAACCAATACAAATTGTCATATACTAAATCATCATCCTTATTATAATATATAGCCATTACATGAGAGGCATAATTTGACACTATTGTCACCATACAAAATGCCAACCCACTACCTACTCTACACATTAGACTAAACCATTCATCTACTTCATTCCATCCACTACAATACGACCATCATCTACTTCAAAATACATAATACCACTATATTAAACACTCATACCAAAGTTAGTATAATCACACACACCTTAACCATCCTAACTTCGATCTCTAACTTCACAAGGCTTTTAATCAATTTAGGATAAATAGCTAACTCCTTATCATTGTCACTTTTGGCTACATAATCCCCATTGTCATGATCAAACCAAGAGAAATATTGACACCTCAAATCCTATTGCTGCATCAAAATAACACCAATTAATTAGCACTACATATCTCTATAATTCATCAAATTAGTTCAAAATCACTCCACAATGTTACCTCGTATAATAGGTAGCACCAAATCTTCTACAAGGAATTTTAGCTATTTCTAACGAGCGACAAACAACTTCTAGCCCACAAAAGCACATCCTCCGTTTAGTTACCCTGTGATAAGGTCCATTGCAATTACACCATGCAATACCACTCCATTGCACCTTTGAGGAGCTTTAATTTTGGGAAGGTCCATTTAATCTACCACCCACCATCCTTTATAGCCAAAGTACAATGAGCTCTACAATGGAGAATAGAAGAGAAAAGAACAAGAAGGGAAGAAGAAGACAAGGTGCAACATCCTCCCTAACCTAATAGTCCTAATCAGGGTTATAGTAGCTCAATAACACTATTATGAGTTATTTGTTAATTTTGGTAATCTTTTGGATTAGTTTGAGCATAATTCTATAACACTGAATGTGAATAATAGCTTATAAAATCTCAAATTTAGCATAAACAACTAAGATGATAGAAATAAATATGAAAAATTTATTTCTAGGTCACAAATGATTGGAATAAGCTATACTAAATTTTAAAGGATTAAATGAATTAGTTTGACAATTTTAGTGACATTGAGTGAGTGTTTAAAGGTCAAACTAAACAGAAAAGTAACTCAGAAGACCATAAGATTTTGAGAAGATGTTAAAGAGATGATGAAGATTAATTTGAGATTGGATACAGATTAAAATGGATGCTTGTAAGTTTCTTAGTTTAACTCCTTAGGTTTAACTTAACCTAGGAAAGAATAATGAAGCTTAGTGGCTAATAATGGTATATAAGGATAGTTGTTGAATGATGAAACTGAGAATAGAATGAAATTTTAAAATTTTCTATGATACCTATGAAGGTTAGAAAATTCATTAATGGTAGATTAAAGTATCCTGAAGAGATACAATACTTCTAGTTGAATTTTACTCTTTTTCCCTCATTTCTTTCCCTCCACCGCCTTCCCTATGCATTCTTATCTAATAGTTGACTTTTCCTTCTCATTTTCTCCACTCTTTCTTCACGAATTTAGTAGAGGAAAGAAGAGAAGTAAAAGGAAGAAAATCAAAAGCAAAAGGGAGCAAGAAACAAGAAGAGAAAAAGAGAAAGAAAGAAGAGAAGGAAGGAAAGAAACAAAAGGAAAAACCATCCAAATAGAGTAAGGTAAGGGTTATTTCTTTTACTCTACCTATTTTATCCTTGTTTTTATTGAGTTTTGAATTGGTCGCTTAAGTGAAAGATTTGAAATGTAAAATATGTTAATGAAATTGAGATGATTTGTTTGAATATGTATCTAATTTTTGGAACTTGTTATTAACTTTGGATTTCCATGAATTTGTGATTGGTAAAATGGGTTTTCTTGTTTACCTATATTTGGTATCTCATTTTGAGAATGATTTGAATTAATATGTATGATGTATCTATGTTGTAATTAAAGTATATAAGGTTGATATTAAGTTGTTTGGCCTGAGTTCTCTATTTTCTGCATAAAACCAGGTGGTAGTCGAATACCACAAGTGGGTAATGTAACATCCCGAAAATTACTCATTCCATAATATATGTTCATTTTATAATATTTGTGATTTTTGTGAATTTTTTTGGAATTATTTGAATTATTTGATTATTTTAATATATTTTTCGATTTACGTGTGCACTGAGCGGGGTCGGGAAAATAGAATATTTTTTTCAAGGCTGCAAAACTTTAGACTGTAGAAATGTCGATAGGGGATCTTACTAAACCCGAGGCTGGGCACAGTTTATGAAGTTTTCATTTTTCAAAATTTTATCTTATAAATAAAATTACATTATATTTTATTATTTGTGGAACAATAAAATATTGTTCCTGCTAATTGTAATTTTTGTCCACTGGATAATAGCTCTAGTAGGGTGTTAATCATCTTTTCTAGAAGAGTACTTTAATGACATCATCACCATGACATCACCCTTCACTTTATCAAAAAGTGTGCAAAGCTTTTCAAGGAAACTTCACATTCTCTCTCCTCTTAGGGCTCCACAGTTTTGGAGGGAAGAAAAGATGACAATCTTGTCATCTTTTCACTCTAAGACATCACTTTTATTTTCATTTCAAAAAGCTATCACTTTCTCTCTCTACCTTTCTCTCTTCTCTCTTTTTCTTCTTCCACACGACTACACTACCATTTGTGACCATCTAAGCTTGTTTGATCAAGCCAATCTAAGATCTTGACTCCCCTCATCATCTTGAAGCTCTTCTCTTTGGTGAACACCCCTTGATTCCTCCATCTTCATCACTTTCTATCAAGTCCTAAAACTTGAAACTTTGAGGTAAAGTTCTTGACTTTCTTCCTTTTCTTCCCATTTTCATGACCCTTGGTCACCATTGTGATTAATGACTCCTCTTTTCAAGTTTTGGTTGTTGATTTCTTGAGTTGACCATCTTATGGTTTTCTTGGTGGGGGTGGGCGAAATCTTACAAGGAAGCATCAAGAAGCTTGCTTTCTTTGTAGTCTCTTGAGATAAGAGGGAGATCATTCTCTTCAACCTATCTTGGTGGTGAGGATCACGTTTTTGGGTTGATGGTGAGGAATCCATGTGTGGGTTGCTCACTTTGTTGTATGATTTTTTTTGATAATGAGGGATTTAGTTGTGTTGTATGACTCTAATACTTGATATTGTGTAACTTGATGGATAGGAATGCTTGAATGTACATGTGGAAAACACCTTCTGGTGAAAATACACGGGCTGTGTAGTTTGACACGGCCCAGGCCGTGTTGCTGTCTAGAAACACAATTTCCATGGACTTCTTGAGTTAGAGGAGAACACGGCCCAGGCCGTGTGTGAGGACACGGCCGTGTAATCCAGTAGTTCAGATTTGAAACATTTACTGTACTTCCAGAGGAGTACACGGCCTAGGCCGTGTAATGTGACACGACCGTGTTAGGAAGGCCGTGTTAGGGGACACGACCCGTGTTAGAGGGGTGATTAAAAAATTGTTGAATTTCTAGTTCCTGTGAGGCTCATGGTCTCTTTGGGCACTCAATATGAGACTTTTGTACCAAGATGAGACTTAGTTAATTGAATGATTAGACACTTAATTAGGACTTCATAATATGAAAAGAATAAAAAATAAGCCTTTAACCTATAGTTTGGAGTGGTCTTTGGATAAAGAAAGAACATGAGTGTGGGTAAGTGATGCAGATTATAAGTTACAAACCCAAGTGCAGGCTGTTTTAAGTAATAAATTCTCGGGAGTCCGAGGTCGATCCACAGGGAATTGATGAAGAAAAATTCTTTGACGTAAAGTAAATATTTTGTCACAACAATAAAAGTGATAAAACTTAGTCACAAATAGAAAAGACTTACTTGGGTTAGAAGATCCACTCTTAGTAAATAAAATAAGGACAAAATAATTTTTTTCATAACTCAATTAGAATCCACACATAATGGAGGTTCCAATTGGAAAATACAACGTTCAAAGTTCATTAAAAATTATATACGTAGTTATATTATGATTCCTTTAATCATCTATTAACACCACTACTCATAAATGGGATCAAGCATTCATTGTACCAAAATATTATCTACAACAAATTAAGATCTCCACTTTACAAGGAGGGTTTCTAAATTGATTGAAAACAAAATACAACACATATAATAACCACTTGAAAATATATCATTTAAGCACAAGAAAAAAAATGAATCTAACATTATTTCATTACCAAGAACTTCATCATTTCACCCAAGTAAAATGAAACTTAGTTACTCATAGACAAGAAGAAGAAGAAGAAGAAGAAGAAGAAGAAGAACATAACTTCAATTTAGAACAAAAGAAAATTACAACAAGATAAACAAACAACACAATAACATGATCTTGGCCTCTAAGACCTAAGACCTCCAAATGATCAGCCAAGGCTCCCTTTTATAGAGGATTAAGGATACAAAATGACAAGGGGGTGAGTCATGAGTGAGTGTATGAGTGGAAAATGAGTGAAAAATGCCAAATGACTTTTGATGAGTGGAAAATTATGAGATTCTTTATCTCTAAAATCATTTAGCTCTGAAGTCATTGCATTCATCATTTTTTCACCAAGTAATCTCACGAAATCTGTAAGCCTGGATCTTAGCTTTCAAATGCCATTGGTTTGAGCCCAAAATCATTCCTACAGCTCAAGATATGGTCTAATTACTGCATACTGCTCAAGTCCAGTGATAGCTCCTCTGTTCTAACTTCTAAGCCTAATATGACCTCTAAGAAGTCCAATTTGAGTTTTGTATTCTTATAAAAGTTGTGTATTTGGGTCTTAACTATCAACCATCAAAATTTCAACCCATTTAACATCCTATAGCCCGAGCTATGGCATGAACAGTGCACATAAGTCAAGCTGTCAGGATCAATACCCTAGTTCTTGCTTCAACTCTAATTTAAGTTATCCAATCGTATGATTAGGCCTTTGAGGTCTTCATGAAAGTTGTAAGAAATTGTCTTAGCTTTCCTACAAGGCCATAATCACATCAACCAGATATTTGAAACTCAAATTATAGTTAGTTTACTAAACACTGTCAAAGAGATAAATTAAGGCTAATTCATGCAATAATTCTTTCAATGATCTAATTAGGCTCAATTTCATAGAATGTGACAAAACAAACATAATTAAGCCTAATTGGACCTTAAGAAGCCCAATGAGAGGATTATAAAATGTATAAAATATATTGTTATCAAATTCCCCCACACTTAGGTTTTACACTCCTAGGCAAAACACATAAAAAAAACTAGGGAACAAAGAAAAAACGACACAAACTCAAAAGCTAAAAACTCTAAAGGATTCAATGAATCAAGAAGAGCAACCAGACATTCAAGGGATCAAAACATTGATGAGGTATCATTTCTTCGCATCTCAAACTAACAAGTAAGGAAACTTCAGTTGAAAAGAATGAATCAAGAGTGATAGATCCTCATAGAATTCACTCTCAATCTCTCAAGTGTTTAAAAGGTAAGTATTTCACTTTATTCAACTCAAGAATAATTGCACTACCATAAGCTTGCTTATTTTCTACTTCTCCTCTACTCAAAAACAACATGCACACAAAAATCAAGAAGGTTTTATACAAGGTTGTAATAGGGCTATGGTAAAGGAGATGGGTAATATGGATATGACAAGTTAAATACTAAAGAGAATAGAAGAGCATTATGATACAGTTAGAGTGAAGAAGATGTTTGAGAACATTCAATTTAAATTCCCCAAGGGTTTCTTAGTTCCTTCTCTATTTGCTTCATTCTCAAAAAGGACAATGACCAATATTTGACTAATGTTTTATTGAAGATCAATGCCAAATTGGTAGGTTGAATTCATTATTAGGCCTGAACATTCTCCTTCTCTTCCTGTTGTTTCCAAGCATCCACTCTCATTCTAGGTATGAATATGTCACAAGGTGCATTCTTTGATTGCAGCGGTGGTCAACTCTTTTTTTTTCCTTTTTTTAGGAACATTTTGCACACATACCCCCACACTTATTTAAAAACTCAACCAATAACAAAGCCAATGCTCTCTTATTCCCTAAGGTAAGGTAATAATATGGTTTTTTTAAGGGACATTATGAGCTAGAAACAAGGAATGGTTAAATAAACTCAAAGGGGGTACACAAGGGAAAATATGTAAGGTTGGCTATTTGGTCAAAGTAGCTATTTCAAGAAAAATGCATCAATCGTGTTTATGTATGCATGTGAAAATGTAGCCTAAAAAAGAATTAAAGCAAGTTCTAGAATAGCAATTCCATGAGTGGAAAAAAATCACATAAAAAAGAAGAGAATGGTACAAATGTTTAATCCATTTATCAATAGGCTCAAAATCTCACAAGGCATAATTCTATCATTCTCAGTCCACCAATTCAACATCCATAACCAAGCACGTGATTTTTAAGAAAGAAAATAATTTATTCAACCATGCCATGATTCTTGAATCTATTTGCTACTTCTACACAAAATAGTTACTACCTCAATTTAGATGCGTCTCAAGAGTAAAATTACTCCTTACTCTACCATCCTTAATTGGTTTAGCTATTAGTAAATTGTTGGCAAACATATAAACATGACAAACATATTAATAAACACACTTCCTATTTATTTTGTTTTTTTATATTTTTTTTTGGTTTTTTTTTCACTTCAACTATCCTTCCCCCCAACCAAATCACAACATTGTCCTCAATGTCAAAACATAGATAGGTAAATGATAGAAGATATTACTTGTTGTTGCAATTACTGAAAAGAGAAAACTTACACAAATATAAACAGAAACAAAGTATAATGAATAAAACCAAAGCTTGTAATTATTTAAATAGTTGGAGTGTCTGATCTGACTTGCTTTTCATACTGCTTCCCTCACCGCTTCCTTCTGACCAATCTATCTGAGCTGTTACTGGATCAGGTTCATAAACAAAAGCTTCTAATTTATCAATCAACTTATCAACAGTGGAAGCAGAAATAAGGAGTTGTCTTGCCAAAGGTGTGACAAATTTCTGTTCCATAGCATGGTTAAGAAAAAATAACAAAAGATCAAAGAAATTATTAACATTCAACAAACCTATGGGTTTATGGTGGATGTTCAGTTGGGCCCAAAAAATAATTTGAAAAACTTCTTCCAAAGTATCAAAACCACCCAGTAAGGCAATGAATGCATCAGAATTGTCAAGCATTTTAGTCATTCGTTCATGCAAAGATGATACTTGTAGTTCCTTTCCAAGTGTCTTTCTAGTGATGTTCTTTTAAGTTAAAGCTCTAGGAATGATACCTAAAATCTAATTGCCTGTTATATATGCAAAGAGTGATACAACCCCTATTAACCCACGGCAACCTCCCCCATATACAATGTGAATATTCCTTGCAGCGAGTGTTCTACCAACAGTGCTTGCTGCGTTTACAAACTCTAAACCCTTCCCATAACTTGTCCCACAAAATACACAGATACTTATAAATCTAAGAACTGAAGAAGAAGCTCCCTCCATTTCTACACTCACACTCTCTTTGTATGATTATGAGTTGCACGGAAGTGAAGAAAATATAGTGTTTAAATAGGGAAGAGAATAGAAAAAATAATAATAGCTCCTATATGGGTAGGTTGGCTGTTGTCAAAAAACTTTGAAATTAAGAAACATAGTTTTTTTTGTTTTTTATTTTATTTTTTTTATTATTATTATTATTATTATTATTATTATTATTATTATTATTATTATTATTATTATTATTATTATTATTATTATCTTTTGACTTCAAGAAAATTATCAGGATAAAGAAGTCTAGAAACCCCTGAAGGACCCCACCCAAAGGATCGTCTGTCCAAAACTAAAATACAACAAAATTATACAAAGATAAAATAATAATAACAAATGATGACATACCGTTATGTACAGGTTTCATGACATATCTTTATATTGCACGGCATGAGTGCAGTAGCCTTCATAATCTTACTACCCCTTAGAAGAGACATCAAAATTCCTTAAGAAATTTCAGACTTAAGGCACTCCTCTCGCTTGTGGGATATCTCAGCCTATGTATCATCCCTCTAGTTAAAGAGAGAAAATCTAAATACAACGACCAGTGACTACAGCCAGTGGAGCTACGCTTAAGAACCTAATAAATCAATACCAGGAATTGAGCTATTGTCACGCAAGAATGCAAACACGGGACGCTTCTATTTGTTCATCAACTCCATAGTGCCTAGATGGTGAACATTGGGTTTTGGAGTGCGGCTCTCTACAGAGCATGGTACATGAACCTTTTTTAAGGACCAGCGTGTAAAGGTCCACCCGAGTCAATGATGGGTTTGCCACTGACAAGGGCTCCTAATCTAATTAAAGACCAAGTACAATCGAAGTTTTGCCCTCTTTTTTTTAGAAGATGTACAAGATAATATATACATGTTGTTATGATTGTGGCTCACATCTTCCTCTGGTTTTACTCCAGTAATGGCTTAAATGCCTTTTATGAGTCAAAGATAAGCTTCCCATCTAATTTTCTTATAAATTGGCAAATAGGATCTTTTTGAGTCAGATTCCTAAGACTGTAACACTTTTGCTCGTCCTTGATGAGATTTCACAAACTAAGAAGTTCACGATGCACAATTCCACAAGAATACATCTCAAAAGTCAATAAGATATCATCTAATGACTCTTTACTCGGCCCATTCTTAATAAAGAATATTTTATCTTCTCTGTTTACGAAAATCATCCCCAAAGAACGACATCGCTTGTTACAAAAAAATTAATAATATTAGCAAACCTAGGCATGTAATTGACAGAAAATAAAAATTCATCAGGAAAATAATCATTGATATGTGTGCTATCAAAAGATGAGCCTATTGTAAGTCTGGACAAATGATCTGCAACAACATTTTCGGCTCCTTTCTTGTCTTTTATTGTGATGTTGAATTCTTGAAGCAACAAGATCCACCATATCAACCTAGGTTTGGCATCCTGGTTAGACATTAAATATCTAACAATAGTATTATCAGTGTAAATAACAATGGAAGAACTAATTAAATAAGCTTGAAATTTGTCCAATGCAAAAATTATAGCAAGTAGTTCTTTTTCAGTAGTGTGTAATTCATTTGAGCACTATTTAAAGTTCGACTTACGTATTAAATTACATGAGGCTTACCTTCCTTTCTCTGTCCTAAAACAGCACCAACAGCAAAATCACTAGCATCACACATCAACTCAAAAGGCAATGACCAGTCAAGAGATTGCATGATAGGAGCAGAAGTCAAAAGACCGATTCATTTTTCAAAAGATTTCTGACAATCTTGGGTCCAATCAAATGGTGCATCTTTTGTTAGAAGATTACATAATGGTCTAGATATGATACTAAAGTCTTTAATGAATCTTCTGTAAAATCCTGCATGTCCTAAAAAGGAACAAACTTCTCTGACTATTTTTGGGGAAGGCAAATGAGCAATTAATTCAACTTTGGCCTTATCAACTTCAATTCCTTTAGAAGATATCACATGACCTAACACTATTCCTAAGGTAACCATGTAATGACATTTTTCCCAATTTAACACAAATCTTTTTTTTTTTTTTTTGCATCTTTTAAGAACTTTTTCCAAATTATCAAGATAATTTTCAAAAGAATTTCCAAAAACTATCAGGTCATCCATGAAAACTTCTAAATAATGCTCAATCATGTCACTGAAAATACTTAACATGCATATTTGAAAAGTTGCTGGAGCATTACAAAGACCAAAAGACATTATTTTATATGCAAAAGTGCCAAAGGAGCATATAAAAGTGGTCTTTCTTGATCCTCTAATGCAATTAGTATTTGATTATACCCTGAATAACCATCAAGAAAGCAATAGTAGGGATGTCCTGCTACTATTTCCAGAATCTGATCAAGAAATAGCAAGGGAAAATGATCTTTCCTAGTGGCTGCATTCAATTTTCTAAAACCAATACACATACGCCAACTAGATGAGACTCAGGTAGGTATTAATTTACCTTTTTCATTTTTAACCACTGTTATTCCAGATTTCTTAAGCACAACTTGTGTAGGGCTTACCCACTAGCTATCAGAGATAGGATAGATAATTCCAACATCAAGTAATTTAAGAACTTCAGCTCTAACTACCTCTTTCATGTATGGATTTAATCTTCTTTGAGGTTGTTGAGATGTTTTAGCATTATCCTCTAAATGTATTCTATGTGTACAAATTAATGGATTAATTCCTTTTATATCATTTAATGTCCATCCAATTGTACTTTTATGCCTTTTAAGTACTTCTATCAACATACCTTCTTGTTCTTTGGTCAGGGATGAGGAAATTACCACTAGAAAGCTTTGTTCTTCTCCCAAAAATATGTACTTCAACCCAGCAAGTAATGGCTTTAGTTCCAGTGTGGGTACTTCTTCATAGGTATCATCATTCATGGGTTTTAGCTCTTCGAATATTAGCTTCCATCCTTTGTATTCTATTACCTGTGTACAGTCAAGTAAAGAGCATATTTCAGAAATATCATCATCTAATTGTGTAGCTGAATCAAATGAATTAATTAAACAAATTTCTAATGGGCCAGAAGAACTCTTGATTTGAAGATGATCATCTATAATGGCCTCAATCCCTTCAATCTCTTCCTTTCCATCATAAACTTCTTGCGGCTGCTTGCACATGTTGAAAACATTAAACTCCAGTGTCATATTTCCAAATGTTAGCTTCACCACTCCATTTCTGTAATTTATCAAAATATTAGATGTTGCTAAAAATAGGCAACCTAAAATAACAGGAATTGACTTGCTACTATTTTCCATAGGTTCAGTTTCCAAGATAATAAAATTTACAGGATATATGAATTTATCAACTTGTACTAACACATCTTCTACTATTCCTTTTGGAATTTTAATTAATCTATCAGTAAGTAGAAGAGTTACAGAAGTTAGTTTTAACTCACCCAGGTTGAGTTGCTGATAAACTAAATATAGAAGCAAATTAACACTAGCACCAAGATCAAGTAAAGCTCGTTCAATTTTATGTTCACCAATAATGCATGAAACTGTAGGACAACCAAGGTCTTTATATTTCAATGCATTATTGTTATGAGTAATGGAGCTTACCTGTTCAGTCAAAAATGTATTTTTTTTCACATTATGTTTTCTTTTAACAGTGCACAAGTCTTTCTAAAATTTGGCATAACAAGGAATCTGTTTGATAGCATCTAATAGAAGAATATTAACTTTCACTTATTTAAGGATTTCAAAAATGTCACTATTATGGTTCACTTTACTTGAATTGTTTAATGCTTCAGGATATGGGGGTGAAGGTGAGGGTTTGGTCTCCTTTTGGCTAGGTGGCTTATCAACTCATTCCTCATCTTTGGGACTTGACTCATCATTTTTCTCACAAGGTTCAGGAATTTATCTTTTAATAACCTTTCCACTCCTAAGAACTATCACTAACTTGACTTAATCTATTTGTTGGCTTTCTGAACTACCCTCATTTAGGCTGTACTGACCTTTGGGATTCGGTTGAGGTTGAGAGGAAAACTTTCCTTTTTCGTGAATGGCAAGTGTAGAAGAAAGTTTAGCAAGAGTGTCTTTTATGTCAATCATGACTTGAGTGTGTTAGTTATTAATGGCCTCTTGCTTTTCCATGAATGCATGCAATGTTCCCTCAAGGTTTTTCCTATATGGTGGGACATAAGGTACATATCCTTGAGAATTTTGTGAATCCTGTTGTGCCTGAGGAGGAGGTGGTTGTATAAATTGTGCCTGATTGTTGGTCATCCAACTAAAGTTCGGGTGATTTCTCCATCCCAAATTGTATGTATCTGAAAAAGAAGAAGTGAATGGTTTTTTAAAATTGTTCATTGCATTTACTTGCTCATGCACAACTTCTTTAGAAACATAAATTTTTGGACATTCATTTGTTGAGTGTCCCAATTCATCACAAATGCTACAAATTTCTTCATTTTGTACAGATTTGATTTCTTTTACTTTTCCTGATTCCATGGCTTCAACCTTTCTAGCCAAACTAGCAAATCTAACATTTAGATCTTCTTCTTAACTAAGATGATATTTTCCTTTACTAGCATTTGCAAGGTTATATCTAATTGAATTTTCAGAAAGATTAGTACCATGCCAAGATTGAGAATTTTTAGCTAAATGGTCTAAATAGTCTAAAGCTTCTTTAGGTTCTTTATCAAGAAACTCACCATTGAACATTGTTTCCACAAATTGTTTAGTTTCGGGTGTTAACCCTTTATAAAAGAAGCTTCTAGTACTCCATTTTTCAAAACCATGATGTGGGCAAGAATTCAACAAATCTTTAAAACGTTCCTAACTTTGAAAATATGCTTCACTTGGATTTTGGGAAAAATTTTGGATTTGTCTTTTCAAAGCATTGGTTTTATGTGTTGGAAAAAATTTCTTTAAAAACTCACCTTGCATTTCTTTCCATGTGCCAATTGATTTTAGTTTCAAAGCGTTAAGCCAAGTTTTTGCTTTATCTTTTAAAGAAAAAGGAAACAATTTAAGTTTAACAACCTCTTCAATGTAAGTTTGATCATGAAAAGCAGTACATTCTTCCTCAAATTCTTTTAGATGTAAATATAGGCTTTCAGATTCTAAATCATAGAAATTAGGAAGTAAAGAAATTATACCTGGCTTGAATGTAAAATTGTTAGCATTAAGTGGAGAGATGAAACATGATAGACTAGAATTTCGATATGGTTGCAAATACTCACGTATGGTTCGTAATGGTTGATTTTTATGTTCATCATGCACACTTTCATTTTCAGCCATTGTGTTTGATGTGTGTGATTGTGATTCAGACAAATCAATATGTAAAGTACTAGGATTCACTTTAACCAAATGATCGGAATTTAAATCACGATACCATTTAAGCATAAACAAGTAACTTAAAATAGAAAAGAAAATTTACAAGTAGGCAGTATAAACTTGTCGTTAAATATTAAGAAGGATGGGGTATAAACTAGCCACCAAATATATATTAACACTTAGTAAATAAAAATTAACAAAGGTGTGGTATAAACCATCCACCAAATAAATATTAACAAAGGTGTGGTATAAACTAGCCACCAAATAAATATTAACAAATGTGTGGTATAAGCTAACCACTAAATAAGTTAGTAAGCAAGAAAATTAAAAGGTTAGTAGGCTAGTAAATTAGAAAGTTAGAAATAAAATATAAAAAATAAAAGGGAGAGTTTCCCCTAATAAATTAGTACGTTAGTATGTACAAAAAAAAAAAGAAAAATTAAAAGAGTAGAAATATATATATATATATACACATATATATACAAGATCCACAGGAAAATATAATATATATATACAAAATATTTACACTAGAAATTTGTTCTTCAAATCAAGTCCTCGGCAACGACGTCAAAAACTTGATGCGGATTATAAGTTGCAAACTCAAGTGCAGGTTGTTTCAAGTAATAAATTCTCGGGAGTCCGAGGTCGATCCACAGTGAATTGATGAAGAAAAATTATTTGACGTAAAGTAAATATTTTGTCACAACAATAAAAGTGATAAAACTTGGTCACAAATAAAAAAGACTTACTTGGGTTGGGAGATCCACTCTTGGTAAATAAAATAAGGACAAGATTAATTCTTTTCATAAATCAATTAGAATGCACACATAATGGAGGTTCCAATTGAAAAATACAACGTTCATAGTTCAACGTTCAACGTTCAAGGTTAGTAGGTTAATAAATTAGAAAGTTAGAAATAAAATACAGAAAATAAAAGGGAGAGTTTCTCCCAATAAGTTAGTACGTTAGTATGTACAAAAAAAATAAAAATTAAAAGAGTATAAATATATAAATAAATATATATATATATATATATATATATATATATATATATATATATATATATATACATATATATACAAGATCCACAGGAAAATATAAAATATATATATATATATATACAAAATATTTACAGTAGAAATTTGTTCTTCAAATCAAGTCCCCGGCAACGGCGCCAAAAACTTGATGCAGATTATAAGTTGCAAACCCAAGTGCAGGTTATTTCAAGTAATAAATTCTTGGGAGTTCGAGGTCGATCCACAGGGAATTGATGAAGAAAAATTCTTCGACGTAAAGTAAATATTTTGTCACAATAATAAAAGTGATAAAACTTGGTCACAAATAAAAAAGACTTACTTGGGTTAGGAGATCCACTCTTGGTAAATAAAATAAGGACAAGATTAATTCTTTTCATAACTCAATTAGAATCCACACATAATGGAGGTTCCAATCGGAAAATACAATGTTCAAAGTTCATTAAAAATTATATACGTAATTATAGTATGATTCCTTTAATCATCTATTAATACTACCACTCATAAATGGGATCAACCATTTATTGTGCCAAAATCTTGTCTACAATAAATCAAGATCTCCACTTTACAAGGAGGGTTTCTAAATTGCTTGAAAACAAAATATAACATGTATAATAATCACTTGAAAATATATCATTTAAGCATAAGAGAAAAATGGATCTAACCTTATTTCATTACCAAGAGCTTCACCTTTTCACCTAAGTAAAATGAAACTTAGTTACTCATAGACAAGAAAAAATGAAGAGAAAAGAAGAAGAAGAAGAAGAACATAGCTTCAATTTAGAACAAAAGAAAATTATAACAAGATAAACAAACAACACAACAACATGATCTTGACCTCTAAGACCTAAGACCTCCAAATAATCAACCAAGGCTCCCTTTTATAGAGGATTAGGGATACAAAATGACAAGGGGGCTGGGTCATGAGTGAGTGGATGAGTGGAAAATGAGTGAAAAATGCCAAATGACTTTTGATGAGTGGAAAATTATGGAGATTCTTTGTCTCCAAAATAATTTAGCTCTGAAGTCATTGCATTCATTATTTTTTCACCAAGTGATCTTATAAAAGTTTTAGGCCTGGATCTTAACTTTCAAATGTCGTTGGTTTGAGCCCAAAATCATTCCTACAACTCAAGATATGGTCTAATTACTGAGTACTACTCAGGCCTAGTGACAACTCCTCTGTTCTAACTTCCAAGCCTAATATGACCTCTAAGGAGTCCGATCTGGTTTTATGTTCTTCGTGAAAGTTATATATTTTGATCTTAACTATCAACTATCAAAATTTCAACCCATTTAACATCCTATAGCCCGAGCTATGGCATGAACAGTACACATAAGTCAAACTATCAGGATCAGCACTCTAGTTCTTGCTTCAACTCCAATTTGAGTTATCCAATTGTATGATTAGGCCTTTGAGGTCTTCATGAAAGTTGTAGGGAATTGTTTTAGCTTTTTACAAGACTATAGTCACATCAACCAGATATTTGAAACTTAAATTATAGCTAGTTTACTGAACACTGTCAAAGAGATAAATTCAGGCTAATTCATGCAATAATTCCTTCAATGATCTAATTAGGCTCAATTTCATAGAATGTGACAAAACCAACATAATTAAGCCTAATTGGACCTTAAGAAGCCCAATGAGAGGATTATAAAATGTATAAAATATATTGTTATCAGTAAGGTTGTGAGGAACTTAGAATAATCAATCTACGTGAGTTTGATTAAAAAAAAATGAAGGAAATGAGTTATCTAATTGAGATAATAAAGGTTGAATGAAAAGCACTAGAGAATTTCCCTAGAGAGGTTAACGGAAAAATATAATGTAATTGAGGCGTAACTTTTATATCAACTCTAAAAAGTATGCATTCATCCTTGAGATTTGAATATTGACTTGCTGTGGGTCCATGAATGGGACCAAGGATCGTTGATAAATGATGTGGCATGTGATCATGGATAAGTCATGTTGTTATTGAGAATTGATATATGTGTATATGTATGTGCATCAAATCATCATGCATTGAGAAAGTCCGTTGGACTATGTTTGAAAGGCTGTGTGCCTAGGAGATGAATCACACCTATGTGCAGGTGCGAGTAGACAAGTGTAGGTCACTTGTTGACCTTGGGAGCGTCGGGGTGCGAGTACCTCACAATGGACATTTAGTAACTCTTTTGTCCATGAGGCAGACCGATGCAAACGCGCCGACGATCTGGAATGAGACACTTTCCTATATCATGATCTAGTGTAGAATGTCTTGTACAATGCCTTCATGTGCACGTTGATAAATTGATTAATTATAGCACTTTTCGCCGCGATAGCCGAGTTACAGACATGTCTCCGTGATCATTTTCTCCGATGTTGTGTCTAGCTCCATGGAGTAGGAAATTGGTACCTTGTACACATGCATAGTCTGTCAACATATTTATTTGACATAAATATATATGATTATGAGAATGTTAATTTTAATAATGATTATGACTATCTGTACCATTAAATTACTTACTATCTGTGGTTTGATGTTGTTTATCATGTTTGTAATGCTGTAAGAAGTCCTGCGCCATTTCTATTTCTTACTGTCATAATTGGTAATGAAGTTGGATATCTCACCTCTTTTCTGTATTCAGTTATTCTATATCTATCTATGTGTCTTAAAAGACCAAGGCGAGGAAGGGCCTGAGTTTCCTGACTTTGGGACGAACTAGTGTTCTATTTGGCCATGGCATCCTGGTGAGGCTTCCTAAGGTATGCGAAGTTAAGGTTCCATGGGGGTGTGGATTACTGGCACGTTGATTTGAACACCGAGCGCTGTGTCTACGTAAGAGATGTGACGGTATCTTTGGCTTGGGGACGTTATGATCCCCCTGTTTTCTCTTTGGTTGTGGCTGTATCGCTAGAGTTCTACATGCCGATACGTAAGGTGTGGGGTGATCGTGAGTACACTCCATATGAGGATTCATTTCTGTCTCCTACACGAGCTCCTGCTCGTGAATCTGTTGCTCCTCTGAGGATTTCCTCTTCTGAGGAGGATCCTATAGAGGAGCTTGAGGAGGATCCAGCTGAGATTCCTTCTCAGTAGTTGTTGGGGACTCGATATATTTTTTTTTGTAGCCATGTTGGCTAATGGTACATAATTATTGGGCATGTAAAGCTTTTGCTTCTTTTTGTGAGCTTAATGTAATTAATGACTTATATTATGTAACTAAACATATATATATATGGTATGCATCTTTTGTATAAATGTATGGTTTTAATTTTTATGTTTTTCTGCTTACACTAGTTTCTTTTGATGAATATAGAATTGTTATATTAGAAGACTTTTTTGATGAACAAGATAATACCTATGGATAAAATAAATAGGGTCTTAAATAGTTTCTTTTGGATTTTGTACATTTGGGGTGACGTCCTCCCTCTCGAAAAAGGAGGCGTTAGAGGTAATCGATTTCAAAGTTGTGAAATATGATTCTAGAAACGTGGTAATCGATTACCATGAGTTGGTAATCGATTACCAAGCTTCTGGAAGATGAAAAATCAGGTGGTAATCGATTACCACAAGTGAGTAATCAATTAACAAGTCTTTGTCAAGCTAGTGATTGATTACCAAAGGCTGGTAATCGTTTACCCTCTGGTAATCATTTACCAAGCTTTTATTTTGAGGTTTTAGCATATGGTAATCGATTACCACATATGCTAATCGATTACCAACCCCCTATTTTGAGAAAATAGAGTCCTTTACTTCATGGAAACCTAATGTAACCCTAAATGGTAAACCAAATCATTATGTTTAGTACTTTGTGATATGATTATGCATCTAATGAATTCCGGAATTGAAATTAAAATGCATCTGGAATGAATGGCATTGGATATTAACGTATGTTGAGTTATTTGTGGAATAACCACTATATGTATATGGCATATGATGAAATGAATATGATATATACTGGTTATAACTAATAGGTGTACTAGAAATTATATTGCTCCTTTGAAATACAAAGTTGAGTTGTATTTGAATGAGAATTTAAGAATTACTCCCTTAATTCCATAAGGTTGAGTTAAAATTAGAATTTCAATAACTAGTGCTTATAAAAAAAATTGAATTTGAATTGAATAAGAGATATTGGACATTTATCCTTGAAGGGAAAGGATAATGGTCTTGAATTGCTATTCCCACCCATATGGGTAGCCCTTTTGAGTTGATTTATCAATTCACTTGGCATTATAAAATTTTGGAAATGATCCTGTTTGGGGGAAGAGGATCCAAAATTTAGATTTTGAATTAAGGAGATGATCCTCTATGAGGAAGAGGATCCTTAATTCATTGAAATTCCTCATTATGTTTTCTCATATGCCATATGTTTCCCTCATATATGTATATAAGAGTTATTAAGAATAGTTCTGTGTGACAAAGAGAAATTGTCATAAATAAGTTAAAGTATACCAACTTGAAAGCATACTATTACCCTGTTAAGTGGTTGTGTGAGGCCTTAATTCACTCCCTACCATGAGTATATAGAACCCGAGTTATATGAGGTGGCCCTTAGCTATTAAGGTACAAAGATATGGTTTCTATTGGAATGAGTGTATATTTGAACTAAGTATCATGAGAAGGTTATTATAAAAGGTCATATAGTTGAATTGAGAATTTTAATATTGAATTGAAATTCATATTTGTGAATATAACTTATGATCTTTGATAATGAAAGTTTATGACTTGTTGATATTAATAATAACTGGAATTTTGTTATGGGACAAGAAATGACTTATTTTGGGTTTTCACCACCTTTCTACTTTATTATTTAAGTTTTGAAAAGAATTGCCTCGAAATAGATTGAATTATTGTGATGGTACAGTATATGTTAGAATTACTGAGAATTTTAGAATTCTCACCCTTTTTGTATTATGTTTCCATGATAATTCTAGGGAAAGATTCTGTGGCAAGGGGATGAAGAATAATGATGCAGAATACTTTGATTCCATTTTTGTATAAGTATTTTGTATAAGAATTGTATAATTTCATGCTTTAGGGATATTTATGTAATTATTGTACAACGATGTACACCTTTGTATATTGACCATTTCAGTATATGCATATTATTTTACCCACATCAGGCTCATATTTTTATATATGTTACAAATATATTTACGAAGAAATGTTATTAGTTTATAAGTGACATCCTTAATCCTAGTTACTAATGCGAGATTACAGATACGATATTAGTATTAGTATTGGGGATGTTACATTATGGTATCAGAGCAGTTCATCCTGTTGAGTCAAGATATAGACTAGCTATGCTTTTAGCATGAAAGTGTTATACATTTTCTTGTCTTGATGATGAGATGTATAGATAGAATTGCATAACCACCTTGAGTATGAATGTTAATGGTTACTGTCGCATTGTTACATGATACTAAGCTTGATCAACTCAATATGTATTATTTTGTGTGTATAGAGGACTATAACATCATCTAAGCATACCCGAGATAATAGGGCACTTGCTGGTGATAACATGACAGACATGACAGAAATGGTTAAAGAAATGACAGCTGCATTAAGGGAACAGAGGGAGATGGCAGTAATTATGAGAGAACAGAACGCTATCACAAATCAAAATTTTTATGATCTTTTGGAATTTAGAAGGTCAACCCTCCATCCTTCCGAGAAGAATATAATCCAACAAAGGCAGAGGAATAGTTGAGGGAGTTAGAGAATATTTTTGCTATTATAGGATGCACGGATGAATAGAAGGTATCCTTTTCCTCCTATATGTTGAAAAGGGAGGCTAAGTATTAGTGGAATGATGCTAGAAGACTGAAGGAAGCTGCTGGAACTCAGATAACTTGGGAAGTATTCAAGATTGCTTTCTTTGATAAGTACTTTCCAAAGACTCTACAAGAGGACAAAGAATTGGAGTTTTTAGACCTTAAGCAAGGAAACATGACAGTGGGACAACATGTGGCAAAGTTTGAGGAATTATCTAAGTTTTCCTCTTACTTCAGGTATAATCTGGATGTGAACTGGAAGTGCGTGAAGTTTGAGGTCAAATTAAGGGATGAAGTAAGGAAGGTGATAAGACCTCTATAAATTAGAGACTTTCCCACTCTGGTGAATAAATGCGGAATTATAGAGTCTAATGACTCATGGCCACCACAGTAGCAAAGACAACAAGGTTTTTAGAAAAGGAAAAGAGTAGATGAAAGGTTTAGAAGAAATACTCCATGACCTATGAGTTAACAAGAGAAGGGGAAACAAATTCAAGTGGAACCCTATGGACCAAGATATCTTAAGTGTGGCAAGTATCATGGAAACAAACCATGTTTAATGGATTATGTAGTATGTTATACATGTGGCAAGCCATGGCACTATGCCAGAAACTATCCACAAAAACAAGGAGCACTGCCTACTCCTAGACCCCAGACTAGAGGAAGGGTTTTTACTCTGAGTGACAAGGAAGCAGCTTAATCCTCTGATCTTATACAGGGTAAGTGCATAGTTAAAGATATATTTTTGACTCTATTATATGATTCAGGAGCATCTCACTCCTTCATTTCTTATGATTGTATGAGAATGTTGGATTTACTTCATTTTAGACCTTCCTTATGATCTATCAGGTTCCACCCCCACAGGAAAACGATTATCAATTTCCAAAATATTTCTAAATTGTTATGTAACTGTTGAAAATAGAAATTTCCTTGTAAATATTATATGTCTGCCTCTTGTTGATATAGACATTATTTTGGGCATGGACTAGCTGTTAGCAAACCATATTATTTTGAATTATTCAGATAAAACTTTAGTGTTTATGTCTGACATTCCTTCCACAAACACTCCTTCTGAGTATATATATCTAAATACTAGTCAAGTTATCAATTGCCTAGTAAAAGGGGCTTAAAGCTATATTCTCATTTTCTCTTTGAATTCTGAAAGTGAGCAAAGTTTAGAATGCATACATATGGTGAAGGAGTATCTAGAAGTATTCCCCGATGAAATAAATGAGTTGCCACCTAAGAGGGAGATAAAACTTACCATATGTTTGGTGTCAGGAATCAGGCCTATCTTTATAGCACCCTATAGAATGTCACCTCTAGAGCTAGTTGAGCTTAAGAAACAAATAAAAGAATTTCTAGATAAAAAGTTTATCCGACCCAATGTCTTATCATGGGGAGCCCCAGTGCTCTTGGTGAAAAAAAAGGATGGCAGTAAGAGGTGCCACAGTTTTCTCAAAGATTGACTTAAGATCAAGATACCATCAAATTAAGGTTAGGGAAGAAGATATTCCCAAAACTGCTTTTAGAACTAGATGGGCATTATGAATACCTTGTAATGTTCTTTGGCTTAACTAATGCACCTATAGTATTTATAGATTATATGAATAAAATTTTTAGACCATACCTTGTTAAGTTTGTTATTGTTTTTATAGATGACATCCTCATTTATTCAAAGACAATTGAAGAGCATGAAGAACATCTTAAGATAGTTCTAGAAATCCTAAAAGAAAAATAATTGTTTGCTAAATTTTTGAAATGTGAGTTTTGTATGAAAGAGGTGCAATTTCTAGGACAAGTGATATACGGAGAAAAGATATCAGTAGATCCTAGTAAAATAGAGGCAGTTTTGCAATAGGAAAGACTAACCACTGTAATCGAAATTAGAAGTTTCTTGGGACTGATTGGGTACTATAAGAGATTCATAAAGGGGTTTTTCTCAAATAGTATTGCCTTTAACAAGACTAACTAGAAAAAGGAAGCACTTTTGAATGGACACAAGAGTGAGAGAATAGTTTCAAAGAATTAAAAGAGAAATTGACCACAACACCTGTTCTAGTGATTCCAGATCCACAAGAAAACTTTAAGGTATATTGTGATGCTTCAAAGAAGGGGTTAGGGTGTGTTTTAATGCAAAATGGATGGGTAGTTGCTTATGCTTCTAGGAAATTGAGATCCCATGAAGAAAACTATCCTACTCATGATCTAGAACTAGCGGTTGTTGTGTTTACTTTGAAGATTTGGAGAAATTACTTACATGGAGTTAAGTTTGAAGTCTTTAGTGATCATAAAAGTTTAAAATATTTATTTGATAAAAAAAAGTTGAATATAAGGCAAAGAAGATGGATGAAGTTCTTGAAAGACTATGACTTTGAATTGAAGTATCATCCATATAAGGCTAATATAGTGGCTGATGCACTTAGTAGAAAACTTCTGCCAAATGATGATACAAGAAATAGAACTTTTAGAAATCTTTAGAAATTTAAGTTTGGCAGTGACTGTGTTATCACATTGTCTCTGTTTGAATTGGTTGGAAATTAATAATGCTTTGAGGATTCAAATTAAAGAAGCTCAAGAAAAGGATGAAACTTTAAAGGAAATAAGTGCATAATTTTTGTTAGGAAAGAAAATTGAATTTAATAGAGCTAATGATAGGGTAATCATGTTTAGGAATAAATTTTGTATTCCAAGAAAATCTAAAATCAAAGAAAAGATTTTACAAGAAGCCCATAAAAGCAAGTACACCATCCATCCAGGAGCCATAAAAATGTACCAAGATCTTCAGAAGATGTTTTGGTGGCCCAAGATGAAAGTGGATATAGCAGAATATGTGTCCAAGTGCTTAGTTTGTCAAAAGGTCAAGATAGAACATCAAAGACCTTCTGGACCCTTGCAACCCTTAGAAATCCCTTAATGAAAGTGGGAGAGTATCTTAATGGATTTTGTAATAGAGCTGCCAAGGACCAAGTCAGGCTATGATGCTATTTCGGTTATAATGGATAGGCTGACAAAATTTGCACACTTTTTGGCAATAAGGGCTAACTGGCCATCGGATAAATTAGCCCAACTATATCTTCAAGAAATAGTTAAGTTGCACAGAATCCCCTCAAGTATAGTATCAGACAGAGATCCTAGGTTCACATCTTGGTTTTGGGGAACTCTGCAAAAAGCTTTTGGAACAAAATTGAATTTCAGTACAACTTATCATCCGCAAACAGATGGCCAAACTGAGAGGACCATCCAAATTTTAGAAGACATGCTCAGAGCTTGTGTGCTTGAACAACAAGATAGTTGACATAGGTTCTTACCACTGGTAAAATTTTCCTACAACAACAGTTACCATATCAGTATAGGAATGACACCTTATGAAGCCTTATTTTGTAAGAAGTGCAAGTCACCCTTATATTGGTATGAAACAAGAGCAAACTATCCTAGGCCTAGAATCATTATAGCAAACCACATAACAGATTAGAATGATTAAGAATAGGTTGTTAGCCACCCAAAGTAGGCAGAAGAGTTATGTGGATGAGAGAAGAAGATCCTTGGAATTTGAAGAAGGAGAACATGTGTTCCTAAGAGTCACTTCTACAATGGGAGTTGGTAGAGCCATAAAAACCAGGAAGTTGATTCCTCAGTTTCTTGGTCCCTTTCAAATTCTAAAAAGAATTGGACTAGTTGCCTACCAAATAGCCTTACTGCCGAGTTTGTCAAACCTTCATAATGTCATCCATGTTTCCCAACTCAAAAAGTATAATCCAGATCCTTTATACATCCTAGAAAATGAATCACTATAGTTAAAAGATGATTTAACTTATGTGGTTAAACCTGTAAGGATTGTGGATAAAACAGTTAAAGAACTCAGAGAAAAATAAATTCCCTTGGTGAAGGTATTATGGGAGGGGGTGACACAGAGGAAGCCACATGGGAGCTTGAATCCAACATGATGCGAAGCTATCTGAAGCTTTTTGCATAAGGTAATCAAATTTTAAGGACAAAATTTATAAAAGGGGACAAGAATTGTAACATCCTCCCTAACGTAACAGTCCTAATTAGGGTTATAGTAACTCAATAACAGTAGTATGAGTGATTTGTGAATTATGGTAATCTTTTGGATTAGTTTGAGCATAATTCTATAACACTGAATGTGAATCATAACTCATAAAAGCTCAATGTGGAAATAAGTTTGCTCCAATGGTTTAATATATTATGTTTTGATGATGACAAATACAAGACAAAAAGAATGATGCTTATGCTACATAGGTGTATTTAATAAATTATATTAGATCATGCATGATCATGTACTCCATCTTGTTATATTTCATATGAGAATCATGCATACTCTTTATAGCATCTTTTATAGGATATATTCAATAATATGTTACATGAGTGATATTAAATTAATATTAGATTTGACTTCACTTAAATGAAAATGTGCAAAGTGTTCTTTGTTGCATCCCATATAGAGCATATTTATTAATAATTGATAAAATGTCTTATTTGGATTTGTCTATGAAAGTCTTATATGCATATTAAACTAACTAGAGATACACATTTATGAATCGTGCATATAAATATATTGAATTATGAGTTTGGACTATGTTTTAAGTGAGCATTACAACAAGAAAGTAAAAAATCTCAATTATGCTCAACTCAAGGAGAATATGAATGCCTATTTCATGAAAGTTTTGATAACAACAAAGCCAATTCGAAGACAAGTTCAAAGGAAGTACAATTGGTATAGTTAATAGGACTTAGAGTCTTTTATCTGAGAAGCTCTGAATATATCTCAAAATATTTTATGATGTTTTTGAAAGAACTCAAATATGTTTTTTAAATATTGATAAATGGTTCTTACATGCTAAAATGCCTAAGACACATGTTTTGAAAAACTAGTCATGGTAGGAGTTCAAAACTATGAAAAATAGTCAAGTTTGAGTTTTGAAAAATCGGCCTTTGGTTACTCTTTTGATCATAAATTTTAAAATAATTTGAGTTTTGTTGTGAAACTTGTTTCATTTCAAAATAGACTCATAGATCTTTCTAATAAAGGTCATTTGCTTTAAACGGATAAGAAATGAATAAGTTATGACCATTTAAAGTCAGTTTTCGAAACCAGAGTATCGTAATCAATTACGTAATCGATTACCACTCTAGCAGAGGCTCTGTAATTGATTACATGAATGTTGTAATCGATTACATCCTACCAGAAACCCAGAACGTGTTCTAAGAGCCTTGTAATCGATTATAACATCCATGTAATCGATTACAACGAGTTTGAAAGTCCATAACACCTATTTTCTATGCATTTAATGTGATATTAATTACCCCCAACAGTTCTTTTTATCAAAACACTATAAATCGATGTTCTTGGGTCATCTTTTACATACAGCCAACATTGAAAAACATCTTTCCATTGGGTTTAATCCGAGTTTCATCTTTATCTTCTATATGCTCTATTTTTGAGAAATTTTGAGATATCCTTGAAAGAGCTTCATAGGGCTTCAATTTGTAATACAAACTCTTGAAAGAGTTTCTTTCTTGTTCTATTCTTTGATTCTTTGTAACGAGGGTGAAGTATTCCTGAAAGTTGAGGCTCAAGCACAAGGGTGAGGCTTCCCAAGGTATGAAGAGTGCTCTAGTTTGTAATGGTAACAAGCACCTATTCAAGCTTGCATTGATAGTGAAAAATCTCGGGTGGTTACTTGAGGACTAGACGTAAGCCACAAGTGGTTGGTGCCTGAACCAAGATAAATCATTGTGTTTACTTCTCAAAACTCAAACTCCTTCATATTTGTGTTTTAATTTCTAATATTTGCTTTACTACTTTCTGTGTGGGTTGTTCATTTACAAGTGCATCTTTCTATCTTCTATATTCATTCACTTCAATTGATAAATAGCTTAAAAGAAAATTACTTTTTAAGTGTTTGATAAAAGTTTTCAAAGAGTTTTTATCTTTTTTACATTTATACTTTAATTATATATGATTGAGTTGAATTTGATATCTAGTTTATTTGCTTGATTTATCCCATAACCCAAGTTATATTTGAGTAATCCACAATAGTTGTATCTTTGTTAGACTTATTCAGCTGCATGTGTTGATTGAAAATATCAAAATGCATAATTTCTTAATGTTGTTTTAAAAACTTGTGATCACCCAAATCAACCCCCTCTTGGGTGATGGTTACCATGGCTAACAAGTGGTATTAGAGTTTCATGCTTTATTGAAAGCTTAACTACTTATAGTTAAAGATCCTTGTTTGTTGGCAACCATTGAAAGCTTTTCAAATGGAAGGTTTTGAAATTAATAAACCACCATTCTTTGATAGTGTGCATTTTGCTTATTGAAAAGCTAGAATGAAATTTTATATGGAATCTATTAATATTGATTTGTGAGATATTGTGCTTAATGGATTTACTTGCAAATTAAAACAACTTGGAATGCTTACGACAAGAAATGTTTTTCCTTGAATATTAGAGCAATGCAAATTTTGAGAAGTAGTTTGAATGATGATGCTTATGCTAGAATTAAGAATTGCTCTAGTGCCAAAGAAATTTTGGGCACTATTGATGCTCTTTATATTGCTAACAATGATTTTGTATATAAAGTTGTATATAGAAAGCAAGAAGATCAAAAGTCATTGAAGGAAGCCTGTCATGAAAAATATCCTCAAGAAGATATTTAAAGTAAGAAAATGAGTTCAATACCTCTTGATGATGATGGTGCTTAATTTGACAAAGAGGCAAAGCAAAACAAATTTGAGAAGGAAGATGTTCTTGAATCCTTAATGGACAACAGTGAGGAAGATGGTAATTCTCTGAAAGAGTCAAATATGCTAGAAATTAAGACTACTTCCTATATGACTAAAAAGGACTTTGAGGTAAATAATTCTAAACTAGAATATAGTCCTTCCTATTGTGAGCTACAATGTGCATATGATAAATTGTATGATGATTTGTTGAATTTAGAAAAAAAAAAACTTATAGTTTTTGGAAAACATTTCCTCCATTGAAAATGAAATTAAAACTTTGAAAAATGAATATGCTTTTCTTGATGAGGAAATGCCTTTGACATGTGAAACCTCAACTTCTTGTAAAAAGTTTAGAAAATCAAGTTGAGGACTTATATTTTGAATTTGCCAAAGCTAATGATTCTAATTGCTTACATTCCATTCTTGTTAATGAGAATAAAATTGATGTTATTCCATATAAAAATTCAAGCAAGGCTTATGGAAAAATAGTATAGAATGTAATAATAACAAAAGACTTAAGTTTTCCAAAGATGATTTTCAAAGGACCAAACCATCATTAAATTCAACTGTTTACAATTTTTATGGTCATCTAGGACATATTTCTCATTTATGCAATTATAGAAGAAATTCTTATATGAGAAATAGTGTGGTATGGGTTCCTAAAGATTTGAAAGGCCCTAGTTCTAAAATTCAAAGACCCAAGATGAAGTGGGTACCAAAATGTCCTTCTAGTGCTTCAATTATGCATAAATTTTCTCAAAAGGATGGACTAATTAGTCAAAGGAAAGTGGAATCATCAAGGAGAATGCTTTCAAAGCCCAAACGTAGAAGTTTTGGCCAAAGAAGAAAGATGGCTTCAACCAAAGTTTCTTAAGTACAAAATGTAGAACTTGTAAAGTTCAAGACTCCAAAAGAGAAGCAATGGGTAAGAAAAAGTATTTCCTTGATTGCCAAGGCCAAGGTATTAAATGATTTTACCTCTCATGCACATTCACTTGTAAAGTCAATTAGTTTGAAGTATATTCCTTGTAAGCTTTAAGTGATTAATAGAATCATGTGTATTTGGTAAAATTTGAATATTATATTTAGCACATGATTATGTTCATTCTTATTATACCATAGCTCATTAATTTGTTATATATCTTGGTACATAAGGTTCTACAATGCCTAGGTATGCTTGCTATGTTTTGAATTGTCTATATATCATGAAAGTAAGCATGTTATTGGCTATGTGTTTAATGGTAATTCATTATTTAATTTTTTGTGCTTAATTTACATAATATGGAAATTCACATGCTCATAAGCAGTTCTAATCTTTTTTCTTTGATGCTTAATTGTCTTATATACTTACTTGGAGATTGAAAAGTTAAAAGCTATATGTCTTCTTGTTTGAAATTGTTTAATATATTCATATCTTAAAAACAAGATGTAAATGATTCATCTTGTGCCTTGAACTTGTCTTTGAACTTCAATGTAAGAAACTTGAATAATGTGTGTATACTATAATTTCTTACTTGATATAACATGCCTAATATGATCATTGTTTACCCAAAATGCCTATATAAGTTTTGATGAAGACCATATGTTTCTTGATAAACTTGAATCATGCTTAAAATGCTTAAACCATATTTTTTGGATTGAAGTGCATATGTGCTTCATGCATTCTTGTTAGAGCTAACATTGCATGATTGATAATATGGTACATACTTTACATTATATATATTAACCTAAATTATGTTTGTAAACGGGCTTAAATGATATTTGATGATAGCTTATGATTTAGAAAACTTTTGAAGTTAGCTTTGCAAGTCTCTCTGTGTGTTACAAATATAGACATTAGATTTCTTTTTTACATACAAGCATATGTGAATAAATGAGAAGAGTTGAATGAAGTTCAAATGAAGAGGAAGATAAAGAAGACTTTCTTCTAGTGCAATAGAATGGAGAATTCAAAGGAAGAAAGGACAAAATTAAAGGACCAATAAATATGGAGCATCACTCTCTATCTAACTCAATTAGTATCTCTATCCCTTATCCTTTGTGGTATTTTATATGTTATGGATTGTATGATACTTGTTGATAAATTAATCTTAATTGATTAAATGATTTCCTTAAATGAGAAGTATGCTTAGCAATGACAAAGAGCTTAATTAGATATTAACTTGCTCATTTTGTCATTGTATATAGAGTGGATGATGTTAGTTCTATACATACTTTGATCCCTATAGCATATTTCATCAAGGTGAATGTTTAATGTCTATGATTCTCTTAATCTATGGTTTCTTAGTGGTATAACACCTATGAGAATCATGCTCTTGTTTTGAAAAAAAAATGGTTTAATTTAAAAGTTTTTTTTAAAGCAAAATCCCTTGTTATATTTGAAAGAAGCTTTTCAAGTTCCATATCATTGAGAATCATTTGAACTTGTCTTAAGATTTTGAAAGTATTTTCACCTCCTAATTGTCTTGAAAAATTAAAAATCGTTGGATATATGCTAAATGTAGTATTCTCTTCATTTACTTTGAAAAGTTTTATTAAATCTTGCAAGAATGTTTAAGAAAGTTTTCAAATAAATCTTCTGAAATGTTCTATAGAGTCCATCTTGATACTTCAAATGATAAGCCTTGTTCTTCAAAGTGTTTTATTTTCTCAAGGCTCCTTTTCAAAGAGAAAAAGAGGATATATTCTTTCATATGTTCTTTTGACTTGAGTTTGATCACTCTAAAGGAATATGTGGTTTAATATAAAACCTCTCTAACTTTCTAAAATGCTTTTAAAAATGTAATGTGTTCTTATAAAATTCTTTTTGAAAGGGGGAGAAGTTATAAAATAGTTTTTGATTAATGGATTAAGAATAAATATTTTTTATCATACTTTACTTTATGGTAATGTGCTTATATGGTCTTAGCATACATATTTTACTTTATCCTTCTTGTGCTTCAATGAGGGGGAGCCTAGCTCTTAAGTTGTTTATATCTCTTGGCATACATTCTTGTTTGATTACATAGTCTTTTAATACAATCATATGTTAAATGTTGATGTATCAAAATATGACAAGCATTGCATGAATAATCTTTTATATCTTGAAAACATGCTTGTTTCATCTATCTATTTTTGAATCATATCTAGAATAAAATAGGGGGAGATAGATATGTTTTTGAATAACTTGAAGAAGTTATAGGTTTTGATAATCGTACTCTTTTTGGCCACAAGAGTTTTATCTATAGGGGAGGGACAATATTATCTATCTTTCCTATGCCTTTTTGTTGATGTCAAATAGGGGGAGTGAGAATTAGAAAGAAAAATATATTTTTGTGCTTATTGTTTGATATGCTTATATTGCTCAACATATTTTTCTTTAGTAATTTGTCATAATCAAAAAGGGGGAGGTTGTAGAAATAAGTTTGCCATAATGGTTTAATATGTTATGTTTTGATGATGACAAATACAAGACAAAAAGAATGATGCTTATGTTACATAGATGTACTTAATAGATTATATTGGATCATGCATGATCATGTACTCCATCTTGTTATATTTCATAAGAGAATCATGCATACTCTTTATTGCATGTTTAATAGGATGTATAATATGTTACATGAGTGATATTAAATTAATATTTGATTTGACTCCACTTAAATGAAAATGTGCAAAATATTATTTGTTGGACCCTATATACAACATATTTATTAATAATTGATAAATGTCTTATTTGGATATGTCTATGAAAGTATTATATGCATATTAGACTAACTAGAGATATACATTTATGAATCATGCATATAAATATATTAAATTATGAGTTTAGACTAACTATGTTTTAAGTGAGCAATACTTTGAATGATAGTCTGAGTACCAAGAGTGAGCATTGCAACAAGAAAGTAAAAAATCACAATTATGCTCAACTCAAGGATGTAATTGACATTGACTAATGGAATGGTTTTGATGATAACAAACAAGAAAGGAATGGAAATGCATTGATCAAGCTCCAAGAATATTCAAGATTAGCATATAGGGTCTAGATCGTGTGTAAAGGTAAAAAGGAATCACATTAAGCTCAAATATGTTTTCAAATATTTACAAATGGTTTTTCACATGCCAAAATGCCAAACAAACAAGTTTTGAAAAGCTAATCATGGTGATAGTTCATTTTTATGAAAAATAGCCAAGTTTGTGTTTTGCAAAACTAACATTTGGTTACTCTTTTGATCATATCTTTCAAAATACTCTGAGTTTTGTTCTGAAACATATTTCATATGAAAATAAACTCAAATATCTTTCCGATGAGTGGTCATTTGCTTAAACCAGATAAGAAACGAAGAGGTTATGACCATTTCAAGTCAGTTTTCAAAATCAGAGTGCAATAACCGATTAGGGATTTTTCCTAACCGATTATTCACCCTGTCAGGAGCCATTTTCACATTCTAAATGCTCCTAACCGATTAGGAAATTGGCCTTACTAATTAGTATGATAAAATAACTGATTATTCACCTAAATAGAACCGTTTTATAGTGTTTTTCTTAAAAGCCCATAATCGATTATAACCATTCTCATAATCAGTTATATATTCATAACAGAGCGTGCCTTTTTATGTTTTAAAAGCCAATAACCGATTATGGCTTTTGATATAATCGGTTATGGAATGTTTTAAAAACCCAGGATTCTATTTCTTCATGTTGTAACCGATTATGTATATCTCATAACCGGTTATGGTAAAACGCAGAACACTTCTTCAATGACTCTATTTGGAACATTTAATGAACCCAACCACCTCTAACGACTCTAAAATTATTTGGGTTATAAATGAAAATGTTGGGGCATCAAAGAAAGGTAGGAGAACAATTTGAAAATCATTCTTGAGCATTGAAAATGAGTTTTATCATCTGTTTCTCCAAATCTCTATTTTGAGCTAAGTGTGTGATTCCTTGATACCCATAGAACTTCAATTTGTATTATCTACTCTTTGAGAGAGTTTTTATTCATCTACTTCTTTATATAATCTATAAAAGAGAGGGTGAGGTATCCCTCTAGAGAAAAGGGTGAGGTATCCCTTAGTTGGATAGAGGGTGAGGTATCCTTCTAGAGAAAAGGGTGAGGTATCCCTTGAGGGTGAGGCATCCCTCAAAAGTTGTAAAGGGTGAGGTATCACAGTTTGAGGCTCAAGCACAAGGGTGAGGTATCCCAAGGTGTGGTGAGTGCTCTAGTTTGTAAAGGTTGTCAAGCACCTATTGAAGCTTGAAGATATAGTGGAAAATCTCTAGCTATTGCTTGAGGACTGGACGTAGGTCACAAGTGGATCGGTGGCTGAACCAAGATAAACCTTGTGTTTGATATTCTAAACTCATCTATTTACATTTATGCATTTATCTTATATGCTTGCTTGAATACTTTCTATCTTGGCTTGTTTAATTTGTGAATGAAGTATTCAATCTCATTTATCTATTCACTTCAATCATCCAATAGCTTCAACGAAAATTGATAAACAAATGTTTTACAAAAGATTTGTGAAAATATTTTATAAACTCAATTTACCCCCCTCTTAAGTTTGAGGCCACTTGGTAACAAGTGGTATCAAAGTTAGCCTCTTGTGTAAAGAGCTTAACAGCTTCAAGAGAAAGTGATGGCCTCTTCAAATAGTTTTTCAAAAAGTTCATCTCTCTATAGACCTCCCTTTTTCAATGGGGATAAGTATGCTTATTAGAAAGAAAGAATGAAATTTTTTATTGAAGCTATTGACTTAGATGTGTGGGATGCTGTTAAAAATAGTCCTTTTGTCCCCACACAAGTTATAAATGGTATAAGAGTTAATACACCAAGAAGTGAATGAACCAATGATGATAAAAAGAAGGTCCAATACAATTTGATAGCCAAAAAGATCATTACCACAGCTTTAGGGTATGATGAGTTCTTTAGAGTATTAAATTATAAATCTACCCAAGAAATGTGGGACACCTTACAAGTAACCCATGAGGGTACTAGTGAAGTGAAAAGATCAAGGATTAATACTCTCACTCATGAGTATGAGTTTTTTAGAAAGAACCTAGATGAAAGTTTTCAAGAAATGCAAAAACGGTTCACACATATTACAAATCATCTTACTTCACTGGGAAAGACTTTTCCTAATAAAGATCTTATTAAAATGTTGAGATGTTTGAGCAGCATTGACAACCTAAAGTGACGGCTATTGCGGAGTCAAGAAATCTCTCAACCATAACCCTAGCCACACTTTTTGGCAAGCTTCAAGAACATGAATTGGAGTTGAATAAACTTAACCAACATGAGGAGCTGGACAAGAAAAAGAAAGGAATAGCTCTCAAGGCCACTTCTTCCATGATTAATGATGATGATGATGATGAAGATAATGAAGTTAGCTTGGAAATAAATGAGGAGAATCTTACTCTACTAGTAAATAAATTCAGACGATTCTTCAAGAAGAATAGAGCTCATAGAAGACTTCCCTTTCCCCAAAAGAATGTCTATCACAAAGGGAAAGGAACCTCATCCACTCCTAAATGTTATGAATGTGGAGAATTGGGACACATAAAGATGGAGTGGCCAATTTATCAAAGGAAAGAATAAAAGTATGAGAAGAGGCTCTCAAAGGAGAAGAAAGAAAGAAGAGCCTACATAGCTTGGGATGATAATGACATGAATTCAATCGATAGCTCAAATAATGAGAAAGCCAATCTATGTTTCATGGTTAAAGGAGAAGAGGAAGATGAAGATGACATGGAGGTAACATCCTCAAATTATGAATCAAACTCTTCCCCTTCCTATGATGAATTGCAAGATGCATTTGAAAAATTGCATAATGAATCTATGAGGCTTGCAAAAATGATTTCATGTTCAAAGAAAACAATTTCCTCATTTGAAAATCAAATTTCTACTTTAAACAAAGAAATTAAGGAATTGAAATTAGAAAATGAAACTCTTAGGTTGATTAATGCAAATTCTTCATGCATAACATGCTCTTCACAAGATAATGCACTCACATCCTCATCTTGCTCATCATGTAAAGTATTTAAAATTGATATTGAGGATTTGAAAAACACTCTTTCAAAATTTACCTTTGGAAAAGATAACTTGAATGTATTGTTAGGAAAACAAAGATGTGTTTTTCAAAAGGTTGGTTTAGGGTATAATCCTAATAACCAACAAAAATTTCTCAAGAATTTCTTTGTTTCCTCAAGTACATCAAGTAGCCCCTTCATCAAATGTTTTCATTGTGGGAGGAAAGGGCATAGTGCCTCCACATGCAATGTTAGAAAGAATTTGAACACTAAGGTTAGGACTAAAATGATTTGGGTCCCCAAAGGCACCTTGCCTAAAACTAACACACAAGGACCCAAGAAAAGTTGGGTACCAAAAGCCAAAAATTGAAGTGTGTTGTAGGTGTGCTTAAAAGGCCAAGAATTGATTGTGGATTTCTTGAAAAGTGGCTGCTCCAAGCACAAAACCAAAAAATACTTCAAGCTCTCTTCCTTGTCTCCAAGAAGTTTGGACTTGCAACCTTTTATAAAATGGAGACTTGGTTTATGCTTCTCTAGCTTAATTTCTTGAAAATACCTTTACATGTCTCGAATATGCTAGTTTAGTTTGCTTCTTGTTTAAAATAACATATTTGATGAAAATATCTTTGAACTTGGCATATTGGATTAATCATGCATCTAATTTGCTGCATAATTCATCATTTTACCGCATAATTTGTCATGTTATTGCATAATGTGATACTTAATTGCATAATCTGCCATTTACTGCATGATATGTCATTTTGATGCATAACTTATCACTTTGTAGCATAATTTGATAGTTTACTGCATTATTGAACTCCATGCACAATTATCTTACTTTAGTCATTTTTAAATCCAATACTGACTTGAGCGTCAGAGTTTCCCCCAAGTTTGTTTTGCAGGTACTTGATCCATGCTCAAGTCCCTCAAGCATCCAATCTCAAGTTCTTACTGAAGAAATTGGATTCAAGCTCCTTCAAAGGAGTATAATCAGGTTTTAAGCTACATTTAAGGTGTTTAGAGGTGATAGAAATATGGGCAAGTCAAGTATTTCCCAAGGATGAAATAAGCTTTCAGTATATCAAAGGATGATTTCTTGAAGAATTTTCTAGTTTGATAAGGAATGGCAAGTGTTAATGGTCTTGAAAAGTTGAATTCTTGAAGACTTGGTCTGGTTTTGTCTGAGAAATAAAGAGTTGGGAGATGGACATAATCTATTATGGAAAGGGTATAATCTATTATTGGTGTTTGAAGATAATTTAGCAAGTTAAACTTGGTCTCTGTCAAGACAAAATAATTGATTATGGCCTCACATAATTGGTTATGGGCTAGTATTATGTCTCTGGGAATTAAGTCAGCTCGTGGAAATGGTTTCTGGAAGCAAGGAATAACCGATTATTACATCCATATAATCAGTCATATGGTTTTTCCTCTCAACTTCGTGGCCTCTGGAAGCAAGAAATAACTGGTTATATGTACATACATGATCGGTTATTCACCCAAAACCGTGAGCATGTTTTTCACTCACACACTCATAACTGATTACATCTTTCATCATAATCGGTTACGATGACCCTTTAAACAGATCCACTCGGTCTTCTTCCTCATTCACGACGTATATCTTTCCACTATTGTCATCTTCTTCTCTCTCACCCACTAACACCCACTCCAAATAAAACTCCTCCTAGCAGCCTTGTTCACAATTCACACCCCCCTCTTGAATAGCTTTACTGCACCATTTTTTTTTGCATAATGCCCTTAATCTTGCAGCATAATGTGACTTTTTTTGCTGCATAATCTAACTTTCAATGCATAAATTGGTCATTTACTGCATAAATTAGTCATTTTGCTGCATAAATCACACTTTTTACTGTATAATGTATAATATGGTGAACAATTGCTTTAAACTCAATATTACTTTTGATATGATATGACAATGCATGTTCTGTTTTGGAAATTTTTAATTATTTTAATATTATTTTAATTATTTTAATATTATCTTGAAACTATATGCCCGAATTTCATTTTTTCTGAATATATATGAGTTTTATAATTTTTAAGATTTTTGTGAATTTTTATAAATTTTTCTGAGTTTTTGATTATTTTAATATTATTTCGAGCTGTATGTGTTTGAGGCGGGCCAGAAAAAATAAAAAATTTTCCTAGACCAGAAAGTTTTGGACTGTTAAGGCGGGACCGGGGGATCTTACTAAACCCGAAACCGAGAACAGTTGACGAAAATTTTCTTTGTCTGAGTTTTTTATTATCCATTGGGTAATATTTTCTGGAAAATATCTTGATGGCTATGACTCAAAGTGATGAACCAATGACAAGCAGGAAGAAGGCAAATTGGATACTCAAGTTGAAGAGGAGAAATTCAAATTGACTACTTCATTTCTTTTAAGCTTATCCTATCATTCTTTTTCTAGAAGCTTGTGGAAGTGATGACTCACCTAGTAAAATATCTACGAATAAATATCTAAGGATAAAATATCTAATGGGAAATATCTCAGTAAAATATCTTAGTAAAATATCTACGTAAAATATCTGAGTGAAAATATCTAAGCTAAATATCTCAAGTGTAATTATGAACCATCATTATATAGTTTTATGACCAACCAATTAGAATCATGCTTGTTTGTCAAAAGGTCAACAAAAATGGCTAGGTTAGTTAGTTAAGAAACTAAATAATCTAACTTAGTTACTCTAAAAGCCTAAGTAGTAACTAAATGGAACAAACTACGTTTACTAATACTTAGAGTCCATAGTTACAAGAAAATATTTAGAGTCTTCTAGAAGTATGACCAATGCATGACAAATGCATGACTTAATCATGTAACTAGATAGTTAGACATGTAACTAGATGACCTAACTAAGTTAGTTTAAATGTAACTAAGAATTAAATGGAATCAAAACTTAGTTAGTTTTCTAATGTGTCACACGGCCACCTAGGTGATTCTAGTGTGTTCTTGAATTATCTAATGACCAAATAATGACTACTAAGTGACCTAAGCCATGTGAAAACTATGTGAAGCCATGTGATCAAATTTTTCCTTGTTGAACAAGCTTTGAGTTTCCTATCCAAGTAACCTACACGGCCATGCATTGAATAATAGGATATCTCATTTCATTCCTATCATACTTTGTGACATAAACCTATCATTTTTTTCTCTCTCATCCAAGAACAATCAAAGAACTTCATCTTTTCTCTTCTTGGAGCATTCGGCCTTCACACCCAAAGCCTACTTCCAAGTTTCTATAATTTCATCCAACTATACTTCTTGAATCCTCTCATCAATCCAAGACACTTTCATATTATGAACTTTTCAAGATTCATTCATCTTCATCTTTCTATCAAGCAAAGAACACAAAAGCTCTTACTTTTCTCTCCTTGTATAGATCACGGCCTCACTCTCAAAAATTGCCTTCCAATCACTCATAATTTCATCTAATCACATCAATTGATCCTAAACTTCATTCAAAGCAACTTTCATGTTGTGATTAAGACCTAATTCTATCATCTTCAAGCTTGATTCTTGGATTTAAGTTCTAGGGTTTCAAGGTAAAGATCTTGAAACTTGGTTTCTTACTTGAATCTTGGAATCCTAAGACCATGTTTGATCTATGGTCATCTTAATCAAGCCTTAGATACTAATTTTTATGCGTTTATTTTGATTCTAAGATGTACTTGGTGGTGAAAGTTTGATACAAAGAGAGTCTTACAAGGAGCTTGGAACTTTGGACCTACAAGGTTCCAAAGGGGCAGTGGCAACAGTTCTAATCACTTCCAAAAGAAGCCATATTCCTGGCTAACGGGAAACCAGTAACAGACAGCGGGTGGAAGTTCTAGTGGAGTTTCTACTAGGAACTGGACAGGCCAAAATGTGGCGTATCCCTCAAAATTCCTGAAGTGTGGGAAGGATCATCTCACGAGGGATTGCACTATAAAGGGGATTATCTGTTTTAGATGTGGCAAGCCTGGCCATATATCCCGAGATTGCAACCAAGCGAAGGCTGAACCTTCAGTCAATGCTGCAAGGGCCAACAAACGGCAAGCAAGAGGACGGGTCTATACCATGAGCGGAGCCGAAGCCTCCGAGTCAGAAGACTTGATTCAAGGAGAAGGCACCATAGAAGGTAACCTTTTGACTGTGCTGTATGACTCTGGGGCAACCCATTCTTTCATATCTTATGATTGTGTGCTACCACTTAGTTTACCAGTGTCTACCTTACCTTTTAATCTGACTGTTTCTACCCCCACTGATAAATCGGTAGTTACTACCAAAGTCTGTTTAAATTGTCCTTTGATTGTTGAAGGTCGATTCTTTTCTGTCGATTTGATCTGTTTACCCCTTTCTCAGCTAGATATAATTTTAGGGATGGGCTGGTTGTCCTCCAACCATGTTCTATTAGATTGTTCAAGAAAAACCATAGTTTTCCCTGTGGATGAGGATTCTAGATACTTGATGGCCAACCAAGTTCAAGCTCTCTTGAAAAAAGGAGCTCACCGATACATGCTACTGTCTTCTTTGAAAATCGAGAGTGAGGTTGATGTGAGTACAATTACAGTGGTGAATGAATTTTTCGAAGTCTTTCCTGAGGATGTACCTGGTTTACCACCGGCGCTAGAAATAGAATTTGCTATTGACCTTGTACAGGGAGTTGGACCCGTGTCTATAGCACCTTATAGGATGTCTCCAGCAAAATTAATTGAACTTAAGGAGCAGCTAGAGGAGCTTTTGGAAAAGCAATTCGTTAAACCAAGTGTGTCACCTTGGGGAGCACCAGTACTGTTAGTTTGAAAGAAGGACGGTTCATCAAGGTTGTGCATGGACTACAGACAGCTAAACAAAGTGACAATGAAGAATAAATATCCACTCCCAAGAATTGATGACTTAATGGACCAGCTGAAGGGAGCAGCGATATTTTTAAAAATTGACCTGCGATCTGGGTATCATCAGATACGAGTGAAGATTGAGGATATACCCAAGACTGCTTTTCGTACCCGATATGGCCATTATGAGTACCTCGTGATGCCGTTTGGCGTAACGAATGCACCTTCTATTTTTATGGACTACATGAACAGAGTCTTTTGTCCTTACTTGGATAGATTCGTTGTGGTCTTCATCGATGACATCCTGATATACTCTCAAAATCAGGAGGATCATGCTGAACACCTCAGTATAGTTCTCCAGATTCTAAAGGAGAAAGAACTGTATGCTAAATTGTCAAAATGTGAATTTTTTCTGGAAGAAGTTAAGTTTTTGGGTCATGTAATCTCGAAGGAAGGGATTGCGGTGGATCCATCAAATGTGGAGGCAGTGCTATAGTGGGAAAGGCCTAAGTCAGTGACGGAGATTTATAGCTTCATGGGATTGGTCGGATATTACCGGAGGTTCATTGAGGGATTTTCCAAAATTGCAGGACCTCTTAGTCAACTCACGAGGAAGAACCAGGCTTTTAAGTGGATCGACAGCTATGAACAAAGTTTTGAAGAGTTGAAGAGACGGCTAACTACCTCGCCAGTGTTAGTGCTACCTGATTCGAATGATTCCTTTGAGGTGTATTGTGACGCTTCAAACCAAGGACTAGGATCTGTGCTTATGCAACATGGAAGAGTGGTGGTTTATGCTTCAAGGCAATTGCGAGTGCATGAGAAGAACTACCAGACACACGAATTGGAATTAGCGTGGTTTTCGCTTTGAAGATATGGAGGCATTTCCTCTATGGAGCGACGTTCAACATCTTTAGTGATCACAAAAGCTTGAAATATTTGTATGATCAGAAGGAGTTGAACATGAGGCAGTGGAGGTGGCTAGAGTTCCTGAAAGACTATGATTTCTAACTTCTGTATCACCCCGGCAAGGCAAACATCGTGGCAGATGCCTTGAGTAGGAAGATGATTAGTGTCTCTGCCCTGATGATCAAGGAAAAGGATCTAATAGAGCAGTTCAGAGATGTTTGGTCTTTCGTAGAATTGGCCCCAGGAAAGATCTGCATGAACACGATCACCATCTCAAGTGAGCTAATGGAGGACATACGAGAAAAGCATAAGGCCGACAAGTTCTTGCAAGAAGTGAGAGAGCTAATGAACCAAGGCAACGAAACAACATTTGCGGAAGGAACAGATAGAATTCTGAGATTCTGAGGTAGAGTCTGTATTCCCTGTGACCAAGAGCTTAGAGAGTATATTATCGACCATGCTCACACAAGCAAGCTGAATATGCATCCGGGCATAACAAAAATGTATCAAGACTTGAAGAAGTTATTTTCGCGGCATGGAATGAAGAGTGACATCACTAGACGTGTATCGACTTGTCTGGTTTGTCAGAAAGCTAAAGTGGAACATCAAAGACCCGCAGGATTGCTACAACCATTGTCTATTCCTGAATGGAAGTGAGACAGCATTGCAATGGATTTTGTGGTGGGTTTGCCAAGGACAAGAAAAGGACATGACTCGATTTGGGTAATTGTGAACCGACTCACAAAATCAGCGCATTTCCTCCCGATCAACATAAGGTACAACCTGGAGAAACTGACCCAGCTGTATATTGGAGAAATTGTTAGACTGCACAGTGTGCCTACAAGTATTATTTCGGATAGGGATCCAAGATTCACTTCAAAGTTCTAGAAGAGTCTACAAGAATCATTAGGGACAAAGTTACGTCTAAGTTCTGCTTATCCCCCACAAACCGATGGCCAATCGGAGAGGACGATCCAATCGTTGGAACACTTACTTAGAGCTTGCACCATAGAACAGACTGGAAGTTGGGATGACATTCTACCATTGATAGAATTCACCTACAACAACAGTTATCATTCAAGCATAGGGATGGCACCCTATGAGGCTCTGTATGGACGGCGGTGTCGGACACCCTTATGTTGGTACCAAGATAGCGAGCGCCTTATTATTGGACCAGATGTTATACAGCAGACGACTGAAAAAGTTAAGATGATTCAGGAGAAGATGAGGACGGCTCAGAGCCTACAAAAGAGTTATGCAGACAAAAGAAGAAAGCCTCTTGAGTTTGAGGAAGGCGAGCATGTATTTTTGAAAGTCACACCTACAATTGGGGTGGGCCTGGCCTTGAAATCTAGAAAACTTACTCCAAAATTTCTTGGACCATACCAGATTATTCACCAAGTAGGTCCAATAGCCTATCAAATAGCCTTACCCCCTTTCCTCTCAAACATTCACAATGTCTTCCATGTGTCACAACTGCGAAAATACATTCCTGACCCAAGTCATGTCATAGCACCAGATATAGTACAATTAGAAAAGAACTTAACCTATAAGACACCTCCTGTAAGAATTGAGGATAGAAGGATAAAGTAACTAAGAGGCAAAGAGATCTTATTAGTAAAGGTAATCTGGAACGAAACGACTGGAGATGTAACATGGGAGCTGGAAGATAAGATGAAGGAGCAACACCCACAACTATTCTAAGGTATAAAAATTTTGAGGACGAAATTTCTTTTTAGAAGGGGAGAGTTGTAACACCCTGAAAATTATTTATTTCATCATAGATAATCATTTTATAATATTTATGACTTTTGGGAATTTTTCTAGAATTTTTCGGAAACGTCAAATATTTTAATATATTCTTCGTTTTACATACACACTGAGCAGAGTCAGTGAAACACCCCGAAAATTATTTGTTTTGTGATGAATAGTCATTTTTCAATATTTGTGATTTTTGAGAATTTTTCTAGAAATGTCGAATATTATTGTATATTTCTCGTTTTGCATGTACGCTAAGCGGAGCTAGGAAAGCAAAATGTTTTCCCTGAGGCTGATAAACCTTGAACTGTGGATGTGTCGACAGGGGATCTTACTAAACCCGAGGCTGGGTACAGTTTACGAGGTTTACATTTTTTGAGATTTTATCTGATAAATAAAATCTCTGTATGTACCGTCAGTTAAAATTTTGCGATACGCTCTATTATTCATTGGATAATTAATACTGGCTTTGTGCACTGTAACAATTATCCATTGGGTAATAACTTGTAGTAAAATCCTAATTACCCTATTATTTTAACTATTAAATCACATTATCTTATCTAAAGGCAATCTCATTTATGTCTAATCACATCTCCTTTATTAAAAATGCACCCAAGCTTCTCAAAGAAGCTTTATACTCTCTCTCCTCCCCCCACACCCACACGGCTGCTGCACCTTCTAGGGAGCCAAATTTGTGCTTCATTTAATTATTCAATCTATTCTAATTTCAAAAAGAAAACCCTAAAAGCTATCTCACTTTTCTATTCACTTCTCTCTCTACTTTCATCTTTCTCAAACTTTCTCCTCCTTCTCTCTAGCCACACTTCACGGCCACCACACTCTCAAGCCCTCAACCATCATAAAATTTTTAACCAAATACATTTTCTTAATCTCTTTCATCATCTAAACTCATCTCTAGTTGGTGATTTCTTGAAAATGCACCATCTTCACCATCTTCTTCTTCAAGCTTCAAGCTTCAAGCTTTTAGGTAAGGTTCTTAGTTCCTCACTCTTTTCTCTTCATTTTCGTGTTCAAGGTCTTCTTGATGACCATGGATCCATTCTTTTTCAAGCTTTCTTGTTGATTTAATAAAGTTATAATTTTTAGGGTTCTTGGAGGTGTGAATCCAAAAATTGCAAGGAGCTTCAAGGGAGTTCCATTACTTATTTTCTTCTCTTTGGTAAGAGGAAGATACTCCTCCTTAACCTCTATTGGTAGTAAGGAACCTTGTGTTGTGATTGGTTGTGAGAAACCCTAGTAGGGTACTCTCTTTGTTTGTATGATTTGTATGATTACATATTATTTTTAATTTGTTTAAGTTATGTATATTGATATACTTGGATGGATTGGAAAACTTAAAACGGAAGGAAATGACCTAGATTTCCCTCTAGGAGGCTCACGGTTTTGGGGCCCAAAAATTAGGGTTCTTGATGAACAATCATAACAAGTGGAAGACATAGCTAATCAAGTGTACAATATGAAATTAATGGAATGAAAAATTTGGGTACTTAATCTCTTAGGGAGGCCAAGGCCTCTAGGACCATTTAGGGCTTGATTATGTAACCTTAGGTAATCTTGGAACTTAAATAATCAAGTGATTAATTTATTGGTAATAAGGTGCAAAATTTGGTAAATTGGAAGATTAGAAAATAATTTGGGATTCATAAATTGAAAAGAACCGAGAATGAAATTTATCATAAGACTTAGGGTAATTTTAATTAAAGAAAGAACAAGAGAGTGTGAGACTTTGAGACCATTAGAATAATTTTCTAAGTGTGTGTGTGAATAAATTACAATAGAGCACTCAATTAATCAAGAGAATTCCTCTAGAGACAAACTTTGTAAGAAATGCTACATTTAAGTAAGAATTCATAATAAACCTTGAAAATGTATTATTTCATTTACATTCCGATAATACGATATTGTGGGTCCATGTGAGGGACCAATGATGTGTTGATACTTACTTTGGCCAATTAAGGCATATTGTGGAAAAGTACGTGATGATAAACATACATGGTTATGCATTAAGTCATCATGCATTGTGAAAGTCCGTTGGACTGTTGTTAAGGCCGTGGTGCCTAGGAGATTGAACACACCTTTGTGCGGGTGCGAGTAGACTAGTGTAGGTCATATTGTTGACCTTGGGGACGTCAGGGTGCGGGTACCTCGCAATGGACAGTTGGTAGCTCTTCTATCCGTGGGGCAGACCGATGCAAATGCACCGACGATCCGGACCGAGACACTGTCCTATACCGTGATCTAGTGTAGAATGTCTGTACAATGCCTTGATGTGCACGTGGATAAACTGATGAGTTATAGCACCTTGGCCGCGGCAGCCGAGTTACAGACATATCTCCTGATCTTTCTCTCCGACTATTTGTGTCTAGCTCCATGGAGTAGGATTTTGACATTGTATGCATGTGCATAGTGAGTCTATATATTATCTGGCATTTAATCCTTATTATAATTGAAATTGTTGTATTATTGATGTATAACTGCCTAGAACTGCTTAATTATTTATCATTGTTATTCGATGCTTTATCATTATTACTGCTGAAATGCTATGTGGGTGCTTCGCGCCGTTTTGTTTCTTATTGCCATAATTAGTAATGATGGTAGAATGTCTTACCTCTTTCCTGTGTTTCTATTATTTTTGCCCATTTATAAATATGTTTCATCGAAGACGTCGGCAAGGAGGGTGAAGCTCACAAATTCCCTCGCTTCTAGCCCGACCACGACTAGCACTTGCTGTTGGATCATGGCAGCATGCCCACGCGGGTTTTTAGGTTATGTGCGTTTGACCTTTCTCGGAGGGCCAGACTGCTGGCACATCAACCTAAATTCCGATCGCTCTATCTATGAGGAGGACATGTCGATTTCGCTGGCTTGGGGGCGTCATGATCCGCCTATTCTCACTTGCAGTGTCAGTTTACGTTTGGAGTTCTACTTGCCCGTCAAGGAGATGTGGGGTGATCGTTACTACACCCCACAGGAGGATTCTTTTGTTTCCACTGCTCGAGCCCCAACCTGTAACTCGGTGGCTCCAATGGAGGTTTCCTCGGATGAGGAAGACCTTGAGGAGGATCCTGACATGGTTCCTTCTCCTCTTAGGGACTGATACTGTCGATAGCTACTGATGGCTATCGGTGTTTATTTTAGGGGGCCTGATGTGTCATTATTTTGGTGGGCTGTATATTTATGATCTCTTGGGGTAGATATGTATAATTTTGCTTTTTGTATATCAGGCACTGTAACCGAACAAGTTTAATATAATGATATATCATTGTTTATGTATGTTGATTTGATGTATACTTTATTTCTATTTTACTCTTCATTGTGATTATGCCTTATCACTATTTTATTAATTGTAACAAAAAAAAATACTCGTTAATTTAATTACACGATTATAACCAAGTAAATTTATATTTATAAAAAGAACCGGGTCTTAACTTATATTTTCATTTTTCGTATTATAAATGACAATGTGACGTTCCCTCCCAAAAAGGGGCGTTACAGTAAGCATATGGACGTGAGATGTGACGATGATCGTATGGTCATAGCTAGAAGTGTAATGCAGAAGATGGCTAACATAGCGGTACAACAGAGTCAGAAGATCATTCAGCAGCAGGAACTGATAACTGAACTTCAAAATTTATTAGAGTTGGAGAAGTCTCAGGATGTGAGAAGCTGTAACTTTGGACCATCGGGGATCCAAAAGGCAAGGAAATGTAAGGTCAATCGATTTCAGCAAAAGCCGTATATACGACCGCCGAGGAAGCAACAACGAACAAATGGAAGAAGTACTAGTGAGAACGGATTTGGTCAGACTGTAGCATCAACATCAAAATGTTGGAAGTGTGGAAAGGCTCATTTGACAAAGGAATGTATGATCAAAGGATTTATTTGTTTTAGATGCCGGAAGCCTGGACACCTTTCTAGAGACTGTACACAACCGAAGATAGAACCTTCCATTAGTGATGCACGTGTTTTAAGATCTCAAGTAGGAGAAAGAGTCAATACAAAGAGTGGAATGGAAGCTTTCAAATATAAAGACTTAAGAAACAAGGAAGTTGTGCCATAGAAAGTAATCCTAAAACTGTGCTATATAATTCGCAAGGTAGCCCATTCTTTTGTTGTCTATGACTGCGTGAACTATTTGGGTTATCCATGTCTTTATTATCTTTTGATTTGAGTATTTCTACTCTTCTTGTTAAACTTGTTGTTTATACTCAAGTTTTCTAACTCTACCCTATATCTATTAAAGGTCAAATCTCTTCTGTTGATTTGATTTGCTTATCTAAAATCACATCTATTTGAGTTCATGATTTTATAAAAGGATTGATTATCTTTCAACCATATCCTGTTATATTGTCTTAGAAAAACTTTAGTGTTCCCTAAGACTGAGATTTTTGGACTTGAATCCAGAAAGTTCATTTCTAAATTTATTGGACCATATCAAATTCCTTGTTGAATAAATCTGGTAATCTACCGAATAGCCTTATCACTTTTCTTTTTAATCTTCACAGTGTCTTCCATGTATTTCAATTGAGAAAATATATTCCTGATTCAACCCATGTCATGGTACCAAATACAGTACAATTAGAAGAGAACTTGATCTATAAGACATTTTCTGTTAAGATTAAGAATAGGCGAGTGAAACAACTTACCTTGGAGAAGGTAATCTGGAACGATGTGACGAGAGATACAACATGGAAACTAGAAGACCAAATGAAGGGAGTCATTATTTTCTCCAAGATCGACTTGTGTTCTAGTTATCATTAGATTCATGTGAAAGTAGAAGATGTTCCAAGATAGTTTTTTTTTAGACGTGTTATGGGTACTACAGATATTTAGTAATACCATTCAGAGTAACGAATGCTTTTGTGATATTCACGAATTATATGAATAGGATCTTTCATCCCTATTTAGACAGATTTGTCGTTGTTCTTATTGACGACATTCTGATCTATTCTCGAAGTCTGGAGGAACATACTGAACATCTCAATGCAATTCTTCAATTTCTAAAGAAGAAGAAGGAGTTATACACGAAGCTGTCCAAGTGCGAATTCTGATAGAGGAAGTTCAACTCGTGGATTTAGGTTGTGTGTTGATGCAAAACAGAAAGGTTGTGGCGTATGCTTCGAGACAATTGAAAGTGCATGAGAAGAATTATGAGATTCACATTTTGGAATTGGCGATAGTTATTTTTACGTGATCTGGAGACATTTTCTTTTTGGATCAACCTATAATGTCTACAACAATCACAAGAGCTTGGACTACCTGTTCGATCAGAAGGAGTCGGATAAAAGACAGAGACGATAGTTAGATTTTTTGAAAAACTACGATTTTTAACTTTAGTATCATCCCGGGAAAGGCAAATGTTATGGCGGATGCCTTAAGTAGAATATGTACTTAGTGTATCTGCTATGATGGTTAAGGAGAGTGAATTGATACATCAATTCGGGAATATGCGGTTGTTTGTGGATTTGACACCGGGGAAAATCTATTTGAATAAGATTACTATTTCGAATAGTCTAATAACGAAAATTCGAGAGAAGTAGAAAAATGATCTGGAATGACGTAACTGGAGATGTTGTGTGGGAGCTTGAAGACAAGATAAGGAAGTAATAACCTCTTCTGTTTTAAATGAAAGAAAAATTTTGAAGACGAAATTCTTTTTAGAGGGTGGGAATTGTAACACCCCGATTTTTTATTTTTCTTGATATAAATACATTTTATAATATTTATGAGTTTTTGTGAATTTTTAGAAATTTTTAATTATTTTTATTTTTTTAATATTATTTTGATTATTTTAATATTATCTTGAAACTGTATGCCCGAATTTCATTTTTTCTAAATATATATGAGTTTTATAGTTTTTAAGATTTTTGTGAATTTTTATAGATTTTTCTAAATTTTTTATTATTTTAATATTATTTTGAGTTGTATGTGTTTGAGGAGGGCCGAAAAAATAAAATTTTTTCCTAGACCAAAAAGTTTCGGACTATCAAGGCGGGACCGAAGGATATTACTAAACCCGAAACTGAGAATAGTTGACGAAAATTTTCTTTGTCTGAGTTTTCTATTATCCATTGGGTAATAATAGCAGTAGCTCTTATCCATTGGGTAACATCTTTTGGAAAATATCTTGATGGCTATGACTCAAAGTGATGAACCAATGACAAGCAGGAAGAAGGCAAATTGGATACTCAAGTTGAAGAGGAAAATAATTCAAATTGACTACTTCATTTCTTTTAAGCTTATCCTATCATTCTTTTTCTAGAAGCTTGTGGAACTGATGACTCACCTAGTAAAATATCTACGGATAAATATCTAAGGATAAAATATCTAATGGAAAGTATCTCAGTAAAATATCTTAGTAAAATATCTACGTAAAATATTTGAGTAAAAATATCTAAGCTAAATATCTTAAGTGTAATTATAAACCATCATTATACAGTTTTATGACCAACTAATTAGAATCATGCTTGTTTGTCAAAAGGTTAACAAAAATGGCTAGGTTAGTTAGTTAAGAAACTAAATAATCTAACTAAGTTACTTTAAAAGCCTAAGTAGTAACTAAATGGAACAAACAAAGTTTACTAATACTTAGAGTCCATAGTTACAAGAAAATATCTAGAGTCTTCTAGAAGTATGACCAATGCATAACAAATGCATGACTTCATCATGTAACTAGATAGTTAGACATGTAACTAGATGACCTAACTAAGTTAGTTTAAATGTAACAAAGAATTAAATGGAATCAAAACTTAGTTAGTTTTCTAATGAGTCACACGGCCACCTAGGTGATTCTAGTGTGTTCTTGAATTATCAAATGACCAAATAATGACTACTAAGTGACCTAAGCCATGTGAAGCCATGTGATTGATAATCACATATTTTATTCATTAAGAAACCCTTATGTTTAGTCATTTACACTCTCCATATTCTTAATTGATTGAGTTTGGTATGATTTTGTGAGTTTGAGCTCAAATTGGTCCTAATTGAATATTTACAGCATTATTGAGATTTGACACTGTTTCTGTATTTTGGCCATAACTTGAGTTTCTGATATCTAATAATCATGAATTTTACCTTGTAAGAAAGCTAAGAGGAAGCTCTACAACTTTGATGAGAGCTCGAAGTCCTAAATAGATGTCTAAGGGTCCTAAGTTTACATGGAAGTTAGAATAAAGGTTCTATCAATAGAATCCAAACGGTGTGCACTCATAAAATCATATCTCAAGCTGTAATAATGGAGATGGGCTGAAATTTGGATAGTTGATAGTTAAGATCCAAATAAACAACTTTCATGAAGAACACTTTTTGAAAAAATGAAGTCTAATGGGTCCGTTTGAGCTTGCAAGTCGAAACAGAGGTGCTGAAGTTGGGTTTGAGCAACCTGTGGTATTTGGGTCATATCTTGGGCTGTAGGAAGCCAAATTGGACGATCCAGATATGCATGTTATATCCAAGACAAAGATCTACAACTTTCATGAAGAGTACTTTTCATGGGTCTAAAGTATAGTTAGTCGTTTTTGGCTTCCAAGTCAGACAAGAAATTTTCGTCCTCAACAACCCACTCAACTACTCCACTCACCAACCCTCTCAACTACTCCACTCCACCAACCCACTCATCCACCTACTCCCCTTTGTCACCCTAGACTTCTATAAAAGGCACCATTGGTTATCATGAATAACAAGTTGTATTCTCCTTCATTTCTCTCATAGTTTCTTCTTGTTTCTTCATAGTTTCTCATAGCTATTGTATATTTTGATGCTCCCCTTCGTGGTAATGGAAGGCTAAGCTACTTTCGGTCAATTTAGAACTCTTGAAGAGATTGTGGTTTGGATTCTTGAGACCTTGGTTATGTATTGTATTTGATTTGTAATTGAATTTCTCTTTTCTTCTTCTTCTTTCTTCTTCTTGATCTTGAATGCATGAATGGTGATTCTATTTATGTTGATCTGATTTGATCTTGGTTTAAGATTGAGATTTGTGATGAAACTTAGAACTGATTGATCTAAACTAATCACATAAATGAAGATTGAGATTTGTGATGAAACTTAGAACTGATTGATCTAAATTAATCACAGAATTGAAAAGGTTAGGTTACTGATTTGTGCCTAAGTTAATTGAATTTGGTACTTGAAATTAACATAGATCTTCATGAATGGCGTGATTGCGGATTTGTGTTTATCACTTGTTAATTGAATTCTAGACGATCGTCTAGTATGAATTCTGGATTTGATGCAGAGATCTCGGTTAGATCCAAATTAATAATTCAATTGCACTTTAAGTGTTCTATGAAGGGTCTATGATTGAATCCACCCAATCTTGGATAGGTTTCTAAATTGACTGCTCTTTAATTGTTATTTCTTCCTATAATTTTGTTAAGTGCGATCTTAAACTGTCAAACCCCCTTTTGCTAAACTTTCACTTGATTTGATTAAATTGCATCTACAATCCTCGTGGAGATGATCCGGTGTTGTCACTATGCTACAAGCTTAGGTAATAACTTCGGTTATAATTTTGACTGAGTTCGGCGTTCGTCAAAATTTTGGCGCCGTTGTCGGGGATTAGTAAGTGTAATCTTTTCATTTTAAGTGTTTTTACTAACTTTTGCTTTTTATTAACTTTTCTAACATTTTTATCCATTGTCTAGTATATTTTGCTTATTTATTTGTTTTTGTGTGATGCATGACTAGGTCCGAGCCTGATAACTTGGTTGACTTTGATCCTGAGATTGATAGAACCTTGCATAGGTTGATTAGAGTTCGTAGGCCAAGTGCAAGAATAACTTCTGAATTTGATCTTAATATTGGGAGTGAACTTGAGATCTTGAATAATTCTAAAACCATGGCTATTAACATACAAAATAGAACTCTTAAGGAACTTGCTGCTCCTGATATAACTAACCAGTCTTTGTGTATTCAATACCCAGATCTTGATGATGATTTTGAGTTAAAATCTGGATTGATAAATTTGTTGCCCAAGTTTCACGGTTTTACAGGTGAGGATCCCCATAAGCATCTAAAGGAGTTCCATGTGGTTTGTTCAACCATGAAGCCACATGGGATCTCAGAAGAACACATCAAGCTGAGGGCATTTCCTTTCTCACTTGCTGATATAGCCAAGGATTGGTTATTTTATCTTTCACTTGGTTCAGTAACAAGTTGGACTGACATGAAGCGGTTGTTCTTAGAGAAAATTTTCCCTGCCTCTAGAGCTGCTGCCATTAGAAAAGATATTTGTGGCATAAGACAAATGACAGGAGAGACCTTGTATGAATATTGGGAAAGATTCAACAAGCTGTGCTCGAGCTGTCCCCACCACCAAATCACCGATCAACTCTTAATTCAATATTTCTATGAAGGCTTGCTGCCAAATGACAGAAGCATGGTGGATGCTGCCTCTGGAGGAGCCTTAGTAGACAAGACCCCTACAGCAGCGAGAGATTTGATAGCAAACATGGCAGCCAACACCCAACAATTTGGCACACGAATTATTACTTCAACCAGAGGAGTCAATGAGATTCAATCATCTCATGTAGACCAACAGAGAATGGAACACAGACTTGATGAATTAACTTCTTTGGTGAGGCAGTTAGCAGTGGGACAACAAGCACCAATGCAGATGGCTGCAACTGTGTGTGGCATTTGCTCTTGTTCATCTCATCCTACTGATGCATGTCCCACACTTCAGGATGGTGGTTCTATTTTTCCAGAGCAATCTGTTGCAGCAGCTGGTATTTTTCCTGGTAGACCCCAATATCAGCAATCACAGCAGCAGCCCAGATATGATCCATTTTCTAATACCTATAACCCTGGCTGGAGGGACCATCCCAACCTGAGATATGGAAATTCTGGTCAACAACAACAACAGCCCTACCAACAGTAGCAACCGCAGTTTAGATACCAAGCTACAGGCCCTAGCAACAAGTACCAACCACCTGCATTTAGGCAAGCACAACCTGCGCCGCCACCCATGCAGCAGCCCCTCCAGCTACCTGTTCCAGCAGCCACTCCAGCTGAGCCACCTTTCGAAGACTTGATGAAATAGTTTCAGCAGAATGTCAATGCCACCATCCAGAATTTACAAACTCAAATTGGGCAGATGGCAACCACTCTGAGTGAGCTGAAAAGTCAAGGGTCGAACCAATTGCCTTCACAAACAGTCAACAACCCAAGAGGCAATATAAGTGCCATTAGCTTGAGAAGTGGCAGAGAAGTTGACGGTCCTACTCCACCACAACCTGAACTACAAGTGCAGCAACCAGAAGGTGACCAGAAACAGAAGAAAGTGGATAGCTCAGTCCAAAAATCTATGACACAGAAGAAATGTGCAGAGAATTCAAATCTGGCCATTCCACTACCTTTTCCAAATAGAGTCACACAGTCCAAGTATACTGCGTAAACAGAAATAGAAAGAGAAGTCATGGACACATTCAGGAAGGTGGAAATCAATATTCCCCTCCTTGATGCAATTAAGCAGATTCCCAAGTATGCCAAATTCCTCAAAGAGTTATGTACTCACAAGAGAAGACTTAAGGGTACTGAGAAAATAAGCATGGGCAGGATGTTTTTGCAATGATTCTACCAAGCATGCCACAAAAATGCAAGGATCCTGGAACTTTCACAATTCTTTGCATGATAGATAACTCTAAATTTGAACATGCAATGCTAGACTTGGGTGTTTCGATTAATGTCATGCCTATGTCAATATATCAGTCCTTGAACATTGGCACTTTGCAACCTACTGGTATAGTGATTCAGTTGGCAAATAGGACCACTGCTCATCCTGCAGGAGTGCTAGAAGATGTGTTAGTTCAGGTGAATGAGCTAATTTTTTCAGCGGACTTCTATATTCTGAACATGGAAGATGAGTCTTCAACAAACCATGCTCCATTGATCCTAGGCAGACCTTTCCTCAAGACAGCCAAGACCAAGATAGATGTGCATGCTGGCACCCTTTCCATGGAATTTGGCGACGATGTGGTACAATTTAACATTTTTGAGGCCATGAGACATCCCCTAGAGGAGCATTCTGTTTTCCATGTTGATATGATTGATATGCTAGTTGACGATGCTTATGCTGATATTTATGCTGAATTTCCTGATATTACTGATTTTTTGGATTCTGTTACCTGTGAAACATGTGCTGGCTGTGATATTGTACCATGTGCTGCATGTGCTGAGATTTATGCAGTTATGAGTGGTGATGTAGCTGCTGACTTGAATGATGCAGCATGTGAAAATGAGAGTCAGAAGTATGTTGAATTTAATGTTGCTGAGTTAGTTGTTTCAAACAGCTTGCTGCCCTCCATTGTACAGCCTCCATCCTTAGAATTAAAGATTTTGTCGGACCATCTTAAATATGCATATTTGGAAGATGGTGAGAAGTTGCCTGTGATTGTTGCTAAAAATTTACAACCTGATCAAGAAGAAAAATTACTGCAGGTTTTGAGGCAGAATAAACAAGCCATCGGATGGACACTTGCAGATCTTCCTGGTATCAGTCCCTCCACATGCATGCATAGGATTTTGTTGGAGGAAGATACTAAACCAAGACCAGACGGACCCCCAAAGGAGACCGAAACCCCCGACTGGATGTGGTAAAAAGGAAGTTACCAAGCTACGCAAGTGGCATTATTTATCCCATATCGATAGTAAATGGGTGAGCCCGTGCGGAGTTGTTCCAAAGAAATCTGGGGTCACAGTAGTTGAAAATCAGAACAATGAGCTACTACCCACAAGAATTCAAAACAGCTGGCGGGTTTGCATTGATTACAGATGACTTAACCAAGCCACCAGGAAAGATCATTTCCCATTACCTTTCATTGATCAGATGTTAGAGAGACTAGCTGGCAAGTCGCATTACTGTTTCTTGGATGGATATTCGGGTTATTTTCAGATCCATATAGCCCCAGAAGACCAAGATAAAACTACTTTCACTTGCCCATTTGGCACATTTGCATACAGAAGGATGCCTTTTGGTCTGTGCAACGCTCCAGGCACTTTTCAAAGGTGTATGGTAAGTATATTTTCTGACCTTTTAGAAAATTGCATGGATGTATTCATGGATGACTTTACTGTCTATGGCTCTTCCTTTGATGCATGTTTGGATAGTTTGACTCAGGTTTTGCATAAATGCATTAAGGCTAACCTTGTTCTGAATTTTGAGAAATGTCATTTCATGGTAGAGCAAGGCATAGTTTTAGGGCATATAATATCTAGCAAGGGTATTGAGGTAGATCCTGCAAAAATAGATGTTATTTCATGCCTATCTTACCCCATATGCGTGCGGGAGGTTTGTTCTTTCCTTGGTCATGCAGGTTTCTATAGGCGATTCATAAAAGATTTTAGCAAAATTGCTCTTCCACTATCCAACTTGCTACAAAAAGAAGTAGAGTTCCATTTTGACCAGAAATGCAAGGATGCCTTCAATCACTTGAAGCAAGCATTGACCAGTACACCTATCATCCAGCCACCAGATTGGACACTCCCATTTGAGCTCATGTGTGATGCCTCTAATTATGCTTTGGGAGCTGTTCTTGCACAAAGGGTCGGCAAAATATCTCATGTCATCTCCTATGCTTCAAGAACTTTAGATCCTGCACAAGTCAACTACACCACCACTGAAAAGGAACTTTTAGCAATTGTTTTTGCTTTAGACAAATTTCGATCATATTTGCTTGGTTCTAGAGTGGTTGTGTTTTCAGATCATACAGCTTTGAAGTTTCTCCTAAAGAAGCTTGATGCAAAGCCTAGGTTGATTAGGTGGATTTTGCTCCTCCAAGAGTTCGATATTGAAATCCGTGATAAAAGTGGAGCGGAGAATTTAGTGGCTGATCACCTAAGCCGAATTGAAAGGGAGGCAGATACTTTTCCTATCCATGATGTCTTCCCAGATGAGCAGCTTTTCAAGCTGCAAGGTAACACTCCTTGGTTTACTTATTTGATAAATATCTTAGTTGCTGGTGTTTTCCCTGCACATTTTATTAGGGCTCAGATTGATAAATTGAAGAGTGAGTCAAAATATTATGTGTAGGACGACCCTTATCTGTGGAAATTTTGTAGTGACCAAGTCATTAGGAGATGCGTGCCTGATAATGAATTCTATTCTATTCTTAGCTTTTGTCATACACTTGCATATGGCGGTCATTTTGGTCCCCAAAGGACTGCTAGGAAAGTTTTGGAATCTGGATTATATTGGCCCACTTTATTTCATGATGCATATGTGTTTTGTAAATCTTGTGATCAATGCCAAAGAACAGGAAACACTTCTCGAAGGAATGAGATGCCCCAGAAATCCTTATTGTTCTGTGAGATTTTTGATGTATGGGGTATTGATTTTATGGGACCCTTTCCTGTTTCTTTTGGTTTTGTTTACATTTTGCTAGCTGTTGATTATGTATCCAAGTGGGTGGAGGCGAAAGCTACTCGGACTGATGATTCCAAAGTTGTTGTGGATTTTGTTAAATCACAGATTTTCTGCAGGTTTGGAGTTCCGAAGGCCATCATCAGTGATCAGGGTTCACATTTTTGTAATCGAAGCATAGAAGCTTTGATGAAAAAGTATGGGGTCTTGCACAGAGTTTCTACACCTTACCATCCCCAAACTAATGGGCAAGTCGAGATTTCCAATAGGGAGATCAAGCAGATACTCCAGAAGACAGTTCAACCTAACAGAAAGGATTGGAGCAAGAGGCTTGAGGATGCTTTATTGGCTTACCGGACTGCTTATAAGACACTAATCGGGATGTCTCCGTATCGGATTGTTTTTGGAAAAGTACGCACACCGCCGTAGGTGGAAATTGAGCATCGTGCATTCGGGCGGTGAAAAGGTGCAACTTGGACCTAGATCAAGCGGTATGGAGAGGAAGCTGCATGAAAGCGCAAAGCAATTGGAGGAGATCCGCTTGGAGGCTTATGAAAGTTCCAAACTTTATAAGGAGAAGACCAAATCCTTCTATGATAAGTTGATTCTGAGGAAAACATTCGAGATTGGTCAAAAAGTTCTCCTCTATAACTCCCGCCTCCGACTCATGCCTGGCAAATTAAGGTCTAGATGGGATGGACCATTTATTGTTACTAAGGTTTTTCCTTCCGTGTTTTTCACGATTAAAAGTGAGGTCACTGCCAAAGCTTTCATCATAAATGGACACCGCCTCAAACAGTATCATGAACTTCCAGAGAATGCAGAAATGGAGGTGATGAACCTTCTCCATCCGCATTATGAATAAAAAAAAAGAAGAAAAAAAAGAGAAAAGAAAAAAAAATAGTTGTGTGCCCGACAATGAGGTAGGTAGTGACATTAAATTTTGTCACTCGGAAGCATGTGGTGGTCTTTTTTTTTTTCAGCGACAACAACTGCGAAAATCTTGCAGTATGGATTTTATTGGCCTACTTTATGCAAGGTCTGTTACACCTTTTGCAAAAGCTGCGGAAATTGGTCAAAAAAGTTCTGCTTTGACATTATCATCTGCACTTACTCTTTGGACAATTAAGATCTAGGTGGCGCGGTTCTTTTGTTATCAAACACGTGTATCCTCTGGGGTCGTAGATATTGAGGATCCTAGGAATGGTAATGCGCTTAAAGTTAATGGACAAAGACTCAACCATTCCTAGAAAACCAAGTTCTTGAGTTCTTTGTGTTACCGGTTAAGTGGCGGATACGGTACTCCGTGACTCTCAAGTCGGTTTATTTTTCAGTTTCCCAAAATAACTGAACCCTTCTTCTCCTTCAAAATGGATGTCATTCTTTCAAACCTGAGCAAACATTTTCCTTCTCTTCCTCAAAATGCTCTAAGAAAAATCTACAAAGTTCGATGTGAAAGATTGAGACTGTTAATGCACAAAGGTATGCCAGAAGATGTACGCTGGATAATTGAAGCAAAGGTCTGATTAGCAGGTGAGTTCTCAATTTCATTTGACTCATACATGCCTGGTCTTGGAAGAAGTTCATATTCTAAAAGGAGAAGAGCAAAAAGGTTACAAGTCTGTCACAAATGTGGACGATGGAACTGTAACAAGCGATGTCATACTTTAGGGATGGTTTCTGCAAATAGAGAAGATAAAATTTTCTTCATTAAGAATGGACTGAGTAAGGAGTCATTAGATGATATCTTATTGACTCTTGAGACGCATTCTTGTGGATTGGTGCATCGCAAAATTCTTAAATTGTGGAATCTCTTCAAGGATGAAGAAAAACGCTACAGTCTTGGGAATCTAACTCTAAAAGACCCTATTTGCCAATTTATAAGAAAATTAGATGGGAAGCTTATCCTCTACTCATAGAAAACGTTTAAGCCGTTACTGGACGTTAAACCAGAGGCAGATGTGAGCCATATCCACAAACAATCTGTACGTATCATCCTCTTCTTCTTCTTCATGTCATCTTTCAAACAAAAAAAAAACAAAAAAAACAAAAAAAAAAAAAAAACAAAAACAAAAAAACAAAAAAAAAAAAAAAAAAAAAAAAAAAGAAAGAAAAGATTCGTGTTTCTTAAATTCAACCTTTTTTGACAACCATCAACCTACCCTTATAGGTGCAATTATTCCTCTTTCCATTCTTTTTCTTATTTAAACACTCCATTTTCTCCATTTTCCTTCAACTCAGAAACACTCAAAGAGAGGAAGAGTATAGAATGGGGCCTTCTATTCGTAACCTCAAAAATGTCTATGTTTTTGTGGGTCGAGTTATGGGAAGGATTAAAGTTTGTAAATGCAGCTAGCACTCTTGGTCGATCACTTGTCTGCGAGGAATATTCATCTTGTTTATGGGGAGGTTGTCGTGGGTTAATGAAATTTGTATCACTTTCTCGCTTTTATAGGAGGCAATCGGGTTTTAGGTATTATTCCTAAACCTTTAGTGAAAATAACATCACTTGGAAAAAACAGTTGGAGAAGAAATTCGGGTAACATCCATGCATGGACGAATGAAAACAATGGTTGACAATTCGATGCATTTCTTGTCTTACAGGTGGTTTTGGTACTTTGGAAGAAATTTTTCAAATTATCTCTTGGGCGGAACCGAACATCCACCATAAACCCATTGGTTTGTTGAATGTTAATAATTTCTTTGATCTTTTGTTATCTTTTCTTGACAAAGTCATGTGGAACAGTAAATTTATCACTCCTTCTAAGCAAGACAACTTCTTATCTCTGCCTCCACTATTGATGAGCTCATTGATAAATTAGAAGCTTTTGAGTATGTACGATAAGGTATTAGCTCGATAGATTGGTCAACGAAGAAGCAGCGAAGGAAGTAACAAGAAAAGAAAGCCATATATCGAAACTTTCTCTTTAATGGGTTTGATTTTATTGTACTTTATTTCTGTTTAAATTTGTGTCAGCTTTCTCCAACAGGTAATATCTTCTATCCTTTACTCATCTATATTTTAACATTGAGGACAATGTTGTGATCTAGTTGGGGGGGAAGGATAGTTGACCCAAAAAAAAAAAATTTGTTGTTGTTTTGTTTGGAAAGCATGATATAATTGTCATGGACTTATTAAACCAATTAGTGATGGCAGAGTAAGGAGTAATTTTACTCTTGAGACGCATCTTAATTGGTGGCAGAGTAATGAGTTTTTTTTTAGGTAGTAATTTATTAGTATTAAATTGTGGAAGTACTAAAGTTTTATTATTTGATTTCTTTTCAGGGTCTGATGCGGCATTGACAGTGTGCTTCTTTTCTGCTTGGCATTGATTCACTTCTTATCAGGTTGTGTTGCTCTTTTCTATATTTCTCTTTCACATTGAGGGCAATGTTACATTAAGTGTAGGGGAGAGATTTTAGCATCTTTTTTTGTTTTTGTTTAAAAAAAATCAAAAAAAAGAAGAAGAAAAGGTTCATTGCATGATTGAATAACTTTTCTCCCTTCTTGAACGGATATGCTTTGTGATGGATGATTGAATTGATGAATTGAGTTTGATGGATGCATACCTTGTGAGATTTTGAACCTAATGGATGGATTCAACATTTATGCCATTCTCTTCTTTCTTGTGTGATTTTCACTCATGTTAATGACCACTCTAGAACTTGCTTTGATTCTTTTTGAGGCTACATTTCACTTGCACGCATGAACATGATTGAGGCCCTCTTTCTTAATTAGCTAGTTTAACCGAATAGCCAACCTTGTTTTCAATATGATATCAAGCACTTTTTTTTGACTTCTTGAAAATTCTCTGATTCCTGCCAACCTTGTATATTTTCCTTTACTTAACCCCTTTGAGCTTATTTGACCATTCCTTGTTTCTAGCTCATTATGTGCCTTAAATGAAAAATCGTGTTCTTACTTTACCTTAGGGAATAAAAGAACATTAGCTTGGTTAATGGATGAGTTTTTGAACAAGTGTGGGGGTGTGTGTACAAAATGGTTGTTAAAAAAGGAAAGAGTGCCTAAAAAAAAAAAAAGAGGAAAAATGTATGTATATAATTATGTTCATATATATATAAAAAAAAAGGATTGGGAAATGAATATGTAAAGGGTTATACATTAGAGTTGGGATGAACTTTTATGCTTGTTATTTGAACTCAGCTCTCATTTGCTTTTATTCCCTTTGGTATTTATCTTCTCATATCCATTTTATCCTCTTCTATTACCTTGACCTCACTAAAACCTTGAATAAAGTCCTCATGATTTGTGTGTGCATGTGTTTTGAGTAGTGGAGAAGTAGAAGATAAGCAAGCTTATGGTAGTGCAATTTTCATGGGTTGAATTGAGTGAAATACCTACCTTTTCAACACTTGAGAGATTGACAGGGAATCTTGTGAAGATCTATCATTCTCGATTCATGTTGAAGATACCTTGCTTATTGGTTTGAGATGTGGAGAATTGTTAACTCATGAATGTTTTGATCCCTTGAACCTTTGGTTGTTCTTCTTGATTGTAAAATTTTGGGCTCTTGAATGTCGTTGGAATTTAAATTTTTGTTAATCTCTTATGTCCTTATTTTGGTCTTGAGTTTTGCCCAGGAGTGCAAAAAGCTAAGTGTGGGGGAATTTGATAATCACATATTTTATTCATTAAGAAACCCTTATGTTTAGTCATTTACACTCTCCATATTCTTAATTGATTGAGTTTGGTATGATTTTGTGAGTTTGAGTTCAAATTGGTCCTAATTGAATATTTTCAGCATTATTGAGATTTGACACTGTTTCTGCATTTTGGCCATAACTTGAGTTCCTTATATCTGATAATCATGAATTTTACCTTGTAGGAAAGCTAAGAGGAAGCTATACAACTTTGATGAAGAGCTCGAAGTCCTAAACAGATGTCTAAGGGACCTAAGTTTACATGGAAGTCAGAATACGGGTTCTGTCACTAGAATCCGAATGGTGTGCACTCATAAAATCATATCTCAAGATGTAATAATGGAGATGGGCTGAAATTTGGATAGTTGATAATTAAGATCCAAATAAACAACTTTTATGAAGAACACTTTTTGAAAAAATGAAGTCTAATGGGTCCGTTTGAGCTTGCAAGTCGGAATAGAGGTGCTGAAGTTGGGTTTGAGCAACCTGCAGTATTTGGGTCATATCTTGGGCTGTAGGAAGCCAAATTGGACGATCCAGATATGCATGTTATAGCCAAGACAAAGATCTACAACTTTCATGAAGAGTACTTTTCATGGGTCTGAAGTATAGTTAGTCGTTTTTGGCTTCCAAGTCAGACAAGAAATTTTCGTCCTCAACAACCCACTCAACTACTCCACTCACCAACCCTCTCAACTACTCCACTCCACCAACCCACTCATCCACCTACTCCCCTTTGTCACCCTAGACTTCTATAAAAGGCACCATTGGTTATCATGAATAACAAGTTGTATTCTCCTTCATTTCTCTCATAGTTTCTTCTTGTTTCTTCATAGTTTCTCATAGCTTTTGTATATTTTGATGCTCCCCTTCGTGGTAATGGAGGGCTAAGCTACTTTCGGTCAATTTAGAACTCTTGAAGAGATTATGGTTTGGATTCTTGAGACCTTGGTTATGTATTGTATTTGATTTGTAATTGAATTTCTCTTTTCTTCTTCTTCTTTCTTCTTCTTGATCTTGAATGCATGAATGGTGATTCTATTTATGTTGATCTCGATTTGATCTTGGTTTAAGATTGAGATTTGTGATGAAACTTAGAAGCTGATTGATCTAAACTAATCACATAAATGAAGATTGAGATTTGTGATGAAACTTAGAACTGATTGATCTAAATTAATCACAGAATTGAAAAGGTTAGGTTACTGATTTGTGCCTAAGTTAATTGAATTTGGTACTTAAAATTAACATAGATCTTCATGAATGGCGTGATTGCGGATTTGTGTTTATCACTTGTTAATTGAATTCTAGACGATCGTCTAGTATGAATTCTGGATTTGATGCAGAGATCTCGGTTAGATCCAAATTAACAATTCAATTGCACTTCAAGTGCTCTATGAAGGGCCTATGATTGAATCCACCCAATCGTGGATAGGTTTCTAAATTGACTGCTCTTTAATTGTTATTTCTTCCTTTAATTTTGTTAAGTGCGATCTTAAACTGTCAAACCCCCTTTTGCTAAACTTTCACTTGATTTGATTAAATTGCATCTACAATCCTCGTGGAGATGATTTGGTGTTGTCACTATGCTACAAGCTTAGGTAATAACTTCGGTTATAATTTTGACTGAGTTCGGCGCTCGTCAGTGATCAAATTTTACCTTGTTGAACAAGCTTTGAGTTTCCTATCCAAGCAACCTACACGGCCATGCATTGAATAATAGGATATCTCATTTCATTCCTATCATACTTTGTGATATAAACCTATCATCTTTTTCTCTCCTATCTAAGAACAATCAAAGAACTTCATCTTTTCTCTTCTTGGAGCATTCAGCCTTCACACCCAAAGCCTACTTCCAAGTTTCTATAATTTCATCCAACTATACTTCTTGAATCCTCTTATCAATCCAAGACACTTTCATGTTGTGAACTTTTCAAGATTCATTCATCTTCATCTTTTTAACAAGCAAAGAACACAAAAGCTCTTACTTTTCTCTCCTTGTGTAGCTCACGGCCTCACTCTCAAAAATTGCCTTCCAATCACTCATAATTTCATCTAATCACATCACTTGATCCTAAACTTCATTCTAAGCAACTTTCATGTTGTGATCAAGACCTAATTCTATCATCTTCAAGCTTGATTCTTGGATTTAAGTTTTAGGGTTTCAAGATAAAGATCTTGAAACTTGGTTTCTTACTTCATTCTTGGAATCTTAAGACCATGTTTGATCTATGGTCATCTTAATCAAGCCTTAGATACTAATTTTTATGTGTTTGTTTTGATTCTAAGTTCTACTTGGTGGTGAAAGTTTGATACAAAGAGAGTCTTACAAGGAGCTTGGAAAGCTACACACAAGGTAAGAGGGAAATTAACCACATCAGTTATATGTGGTGGTGAGGGAATGAATTTGTTTGTGTTTGTGAGTGGAAAATCCATGTGAAGATTTATTCACTCGATTGTTTGGTTACTTGTTTATGCTTGTTGGATTATATGTTATTTTTTGTATTTCTTTGATGATTATGCATGATTTGTACATGTGAGATGGTATGATTATGATTAAATTATGATTAGATGTTTAATGTGATTTTATTGCTTTAATTATAAGCATGAATATGTTATAGTAGAAATATCATGAATGATATGTTGGATGTGATAAGAATCATGTGGAAAGGATATGTCTCCATGAGGATTTTGGGGTAAACCACTTAAAAATATTTTACTAAGTATGGATTTTAGATGATTATGTAACAAGTAATGGGATTAAAGATTTTTTTTTCAAAGAAAGATGAGATAGGAAATGATTAAATATTGGGGTATGGAAATAAAGTGATTTTCGGCCAACGTGCCAAAAATTGGTATTTTAAACCAAAAATAATTTCTTAAGTGTAGTCTTAATGGATTAATTAATGAAGAACTCAATTTAGTGAATTAATTAATTTAATGAGTTGAGGTCATGATGGGAAATAAATTTACAAGCTAAAGTTTATTGACATATAGCTCACCTTTGGGTTTGGGAGCGCTAGGAAACTTTGAGCTATGATAATTGATTAAATCTTGGTAGTGTAAGTTTTTGTAAAGAAAGTATTAGAAAATATTATGTAGAGGAGTTTCAGCAAGGAAATAATTTTTGAGGATGGTTTGGAACTTAAAGTATTTTATATAAAGTTTTATTGAGAGTAATGAACAAATATTTTTGAGATATCTTGAATTAATAAAAAAATAAAATATAAGTTTTTGTGAAAAACGTTTGAAAATATTAATTAATGGAGGTTTAGTGAGAAAATGTTAAAAATATTATTTAAAGGTGTTTTATTAAGGAAATATTAGAATTAAAGTTTAATTTTGATATTAAATAAGAAAAGTTTTAATTTAAACTTATAATATGATTAAAATGTTTTACGCGATTGAAAATACGCAGAAAAACTCTTACGCGATTTAAAAATAGTAATTTTTAGCTACGTGATTGAGAAAATATTTTAAAATCTTTACGCGATTGAGAAAATGTTAAAAAATCATTACGCGATTGGAAAACGTAACAAAAGTGTTACATGATTGTGAAAATGCGATGATATCGCTACGCGATTAAAAAGGAACAGTGAGTTTTGTTGTAAGGCCGACGTACTGAACCCAGAAACATCAGATAGACGAATGAGTTAGATGTGGTTTGCTTTTATAACCAGAAACATCAGATAGATGAATGAGTCAGATGTGACTTGTTATTTTGAGAAACTCAGATATATTAGTGATATTATGTAATTGTATGGGCGGTTATATAATATCATTGATACTAATGGTATTAGACAAATTGTATGGGTAGTTGATTTAATATCATTGGGAACAGTACAACGGTAGTTTGATTTCATTGAATATGCATTTGAGCATTATACAGTTGATGGTTGTTGTGGCGTTTGATGCCTAAAGAGTGAACAGGAACTTACAGGATAGTGGGATCTTGATAGATCTTGGGGAATGTCAGAGCGCGGTGATTCACTTAGTGATGACGTTATCACTAGTGATTATGCTATCACTTTATATATATATTCCTGGCCGTGATGAACCGATTGCAATGCACTGACAGCCCGACAAACACTGTTTCTTTTCATTATCCGGCATAGACTGTCTTTTGGGGGGACAGATCTTCTGGAATGTGATAGTCACATATTTTATTCATTAAGAAACCCTTATGTTTAGTCATTTACACTCTCCATATTCTTAATTGATTGAGTTTGGTATGATTTTGAGTTTGAGCTCAAATTAGTCCTAATTGAATATTTTCAGCATTATTAAGATTTGATACTATTTCTGTATTTTGGCCATAACTTGAGTTCTTGATATCTGATAATCATGAATTTTATCTTGTAGGAAAGCTAAGAGGAATCTCTACAACTTTGATGAAGAGCTCGAAGTCCTAAACAGATGTCTAAGGGACCTAAGTTTACATGGAAGTCAGAATACGGGTTCTATCACTAGAATCCGAACGGTGTGCACTCATAAAATCATATCTCAAGCTGTAATAATGGAGATGGGCTGAAATTTGGATAGTTGATAGTTAAGATCCAAATAAAAAACTTTCATGAAGAACACGTTTTGAAAAAATGAAGTCTAATGGGTCCGTTTGAGCTTGCAAGTCGGAACAGAGGTGCTGAAGTTGGGTTTGAGCAACCTGCGGTATTTGAGTCATATCTTGGGCCGTAGGAAGCCAAATTAGACGATCCAGATATGCATGTTATAGCCAAGACAAAGATCTACAACTTTCATGAAGAGTACTTTTCATGGGTCTGAAGTATAGTTAGTTGTTTTTGGCTTCCAAGTCAGACAAGAAATTTTCGTCCTCAACAACCCACTCAACTACTTCACTCACCAACCCACTCATCCACCTACTCCCCTTTGTCACCCTAGACTTCTATAAAAGGCACCATTGGTTATCATGAATAACAAGTTGTATTCTCCTTCATTTCTCTCATTGTTTCTTCTTGTTTCTTCATAGTTTCTTATAGTTTTTGTATATTTTGATGCTCCCTTTTGTGGTAATGGAGGGCTAAGCTACTTTCGGTCAATTTAGAACTCTTGAAGAGATTGTGGTTTGGATTATTGAGACCTTGGTTATGTATTGTATTTGATTTGTAATTGAATTTCTCTTTTTCTCTTCTTCTTTCTTCTTCTTGATCTTGAATGCATGAATGGTGATTCTATTTATGTTGATTTGATTTGATCTTGGTTTAAGATTGAGATTTGTGATGAAACTTAGAACTGATTAATCTAAACTAATCACATAAATGAAGATTGAGATTTGTGATGAAACTTAGAACTGATTGATCTAAATTAATCATAGAATTGAAAAGATTAGGTTACTGATTTGTGCCTAAGTTAATTGAATTTGGTACTTGAAATTAACATAGATCTTCATGAATGGCGTGATTGTGAATTTGTGTTTATCACTTGTTAATTGAATTCTAGACGATCGTCTAGTATGAATTCTGGATTTGATGCAGAGATCTCGGTTAGATCCAAATTAACAATTCAATTGCACTTCAAGTGTTCTATGAAGGGTCTATGATTGAATCCACCCAATCTTGGATAGGTTTCTAAATTGACTGCTCTTTAATTGTTATTTCTTCCTTTAATTTTGTTAAGTGCGATCTTAAATTGTCAAACCCCCCTTTGCTAAACTTTTATTTGATTTGATTAAATTGCATCTACAATCCTCGTGGAGATGATCCGGTGTTGTCACTATGCTACAAGCTTAGGTAATAACTTCAGTTATAATTTTGACTGAGTTCGGCGCTCGTCAAAATTTTGGCGCCGTTGCCGGGGATTAGTAAGTGTAATCTTTTCATTTTAAGTGTTTTTACTAACTTTTGCTTTTTATTAACTTTTCTAACATTTTTATCCATTGTCTAGTATATTTTGCTTATTTATTTGTTTTTGTGTGATGCATGACTAGGTCCAAGCCTGATAACTTGGTTGACTTTGATCCTGAGATTGATAGAACCTTGCATAGGTTGATTAGAGCTCGTAGGCCAAGTGCAAGAATTACTTCTGAATTTGATCTTAATATTGGGAGTGAACTTGAGATCTTGAATAATTCTGAAACCATGGCTAATAACATACAGAATAGAACTCTTTAAGAACTTGCTACTCCTGATATAACTAACCAGTCTTTGTGTATTCAATACCCATATCTTGATGTTGATTTTGAGTTAAAATCTGGATTGATACATTTGTTGCCCAAGTTTCCCGATTTTGCAGGTGAGGATCCCCATAAGCATCTAAAGGAGTTCCATGTGGTTTGTTCAACCATGAAGCCACATGGGATCTCAGAAGAACACATCAAGCTGAGGGCATTTCCTTTCTCACTTGCTGATACAGCCAAGGATTGGTTATTTTATCTTTCACCAGGTTCAGTAACAAGTTGGACTGACATGAAGCGGTTGTTCTTAGAGAAAATTTTCCCTGCCTCTAGAGCTGCTGCCATTAGAAAAGATATTTGTGGCATAAGACAAATGACAGGAGAGACCCTGCATGAATATTGGGAAAGATTCAAGATGCTGTGCTCGAGCTGTCCCCACCACCAAATCACCGATCAACTCTTAATTCAATATTTCTATGAAGGCTTGCTGCCAAATGACAGAAGCATGGTGGATGCTGCCTCTGGAGGAGCCTTAATAGACAAGACACCTATAGCAGCGAGAGATTTGATAGCAAACATGGCAGCCAACACCCAACAATTTGGCACACGAATTATTACCTCAGCCAGAGGAGTCAATGAGATTCAATAATCTCATGTAGACCAACAGAGAATGGAACACAGACTTGATGAATTGACTTCTTTGGTGAGACAGTTAGCAGTGGGACAACAAGCACTAATGCAGATGGCTGCAACTGTGTGTGACATTTACTCTTGTTCATCTCATCCTACTGATACATGCCCCATACTTCAGGATGGTGGTTCTATTTTTCCAGAGCAATCTGTTGCAGCAGTTGGTATTTTTCCTGGTAGACCCCAATATCAGCAATCACAGCAGCAGCCCAGATATGATCCATTTTCTAATACCTATAACCTTGCCTGGAGGGACCATCCCAACCTGAGATATGGAAATTCTGGTCAACAACAACAACAGCCCTACCAACAAAGAAGAATCAAGCTGCAGTTTAGATACCAAGCTACGAGGCCCTAGCAACAAGTACCAACCACCGCATTTAGGCAAGCACAACTGCGCCGCCACCCATGCAAAGCCCCTCTCCACTACATTGCTCAAACAGCCCACTCCGGTGAGCCACCTTTCGAAGACTTGATGAAACAGTTTCAGCGAGAATGTCAATGCCACCATCCAGAATTTACAAACTCAAATTGGGCGGCAGATGACAACCACTCGAGTGAGTGAAAAGTCAAGGGTCGAACCAATTGCCTTCACAAACAAATCAACAACCCAAGAGGCAATGTAAGTGCCATTAGCTTGAGAAGTGGCGAGAGAAGTTGACGGTCCTACTCCACCACAACCCGAACTACAAGTGCAAAGAACCGAAGGTGACCGAGAAATAGAAGAAAGTGGATAGCTCGGTCCAAAAATGCGTGACACGAAGAAATGTGCGAGAGAATTCAAATCGGCCATTCCACTACCTTTTCCAAATAGAGTCACACGGTCCAAGCATACCGCGCAAACAGAAATAGAAAGAGAAGTCATGGACACATTCGGGAAGGTGAAAATCAATATTCCCTCCTTGATGCAATCAAGCGAGATTCCCAAGTATGCCAAATTCCTCAAAGAGTTGTGTACTCACAAGAGAAGACTTAAAGGTACTGAGAAAATAAGCATGGGCGAAATGTTTCGCAATGATTCTACCAAGCATGCCACAAAAATGCAAAGATCCTGGAACTTTCACAATTCCTTGCACGATAGGTAACTCTAAATTTGAACATGCAATGCTAGACTTGGGTGCTTCAATTAATGTCATGCCTATATCAATATATCAGTCCTTGAACATTGGCACTTTGCAACTTACTGGTATAGTGATTCAGTTGGCAAATAGGACCACTGCTCATCCTGCAGGAGTGCTAAAAGATGTGTTAGTTCGGGTGAATGAGCTAATTTTTCCAGCGGACTTCTATATTTTGAACTTGGAAGATGACTCTTGAACAAACCATGCTCCATTAATCCTAGGCAGACCTTTCCTCAAGACAGCCAAGACCAAGATAGATATGCATGCTGGCACCTTTTCCATGGAATTTGGCGACGATGTGGTACAATTTAACATTTTTGAGGCCATGAGACATCCCCTAGAGGAGCATTCTGTTTTCCATGTTGATATGATTGATATGCTAGTTGACGATGCTTATGCTGATATTTATGCTGAATTTCCTGATATTACTGATTTTTTGGATTCTGTTACCTATGAAACATGTGCTGGCTGTGATATTGTACCATGTGCTGCATGTGCTGAGATTTATGCAGTTATGAGTGGTGATGTAGCTGCTGACTTGAATGATGCAGCATGTGAAAATGAGAGTCAGAAGTATGTTGAATTTAATGTTGCTGAGTTAGTTGTTTCAAACAGCTTGCTGCCCTCCATTGTACAGTCTCCATCCTTAGAATTAAAGATTTTGCCGGATCATCTTAAATATGCATATTTGGAAGATGGTGAGAAGCTGCCTGTGATTGTTGCTAAAAATTTGCAACCTGATCAAGAAGAAAAATTACTACAGGTTTTGAGGCAGAATAAACAAGCCATTGGATGGACACTTGCAGATCTTCCTGGTATCAGTCCTTCCACATGCATGCATAGGATTTTGTTGGAGGAAGATACTAAACCAAGATCTGGCAGACCCAAAGGAGATCGAACCCCCGACTCTGGATGTGGTAAAAAGGAAGTTACCAAGCTACTGCAAGCTGGCATTATTTATCCCATATCTGATAGTAAATGGGTGAGCCCCGTGCAGGTTGTTCCAAAGAAATCTAGGGTCACAGTAGTTGAAAATCAGAATAATGAGCTACTACCCACAAGAATTCAAAACAGCTAGCGGGTTTGTATTAATTACAGACAACTTAACCAAGCCACCAGGAAAGATCATTTCCCATTACCTTTCATTGATCAGATGTTAGAGAGACTAGCTGGCAAGTCGCATTACTGTTTCTTGGATGGATATTCGGGTTATTTTCAGATCCATATAACCCCAGAAGACCAAGATAAAACTACTTTCAGTTGCCCATTTGGCACATTTGCATACAGAAGGATGCCTTTTGGTCTGTGCAACGCTCCAGGCACTTTTCAAAGGTGTATGGTAAGTATATTTTCTGACCTTTTAGAAAATTGCATGGATGTATTCATGGATGACTTTACTGTCTATGGCTCTTCCTTTGATGCATGTTTAGATAGTTTGACTCAAGTTTTGCATAAATGCATTAAAGCTAACCTTGTTCTGAATTTTGAGAAATGTCATTTCATGGTAGAGCAAGGCATAGTTTTAGGGCATATAATATCTAGCAAGGGTATTGAGGTAGATCCTGCAAAAATAGATGTTATTTCATGCCTATCTTACCCCACATGCGTGCGGGAGGTTCGTTCTTTCCTTGGTCATGCAGGTTTCTATAGGCGATTCATAAAAGATTTTAGCAAAATTGCTCTTCCACTATCCAACTTGCTACAAAAAGAAGTGGAGTTCTATTTTGACCAGAAATGCAAGGATGCCTTCAATCACTTGAAGCAAGCATTAACCAGTACACCTATCATCCAGCCACCAGATTGGGCATAATAATTGAACCCTTCTTCTCCTTCAAAATGGATGTCATTCTTTCAAACCTGAGCAAACATTTTCCTTCTCTTCCTCAAAATGCTCTAAGAAAAATCTACAAAGTTCGATGTGAAAGATTGAGACTGTTAATGCACAAAGGTATGCCAGAAGATGTACGCTAGATAATTGAAGCAAAGGTCCAATTAGCAGGTGAGTTCTCAATTTCATTTGACTCATATATGCCCGGTCTTGGAAGAAGTTCATATTCTAAAAGGAGAAGAGCAAAAAGGTTACAAGTCTGTCACAAATGTGGACGATGGAACTGTAACAAGCGATGTCGTACTTTGGGGATGGTTTTCGCAAATAGAGAAGATAAAATTTTCTTTATTAAGAATGGATTGAGTAAGGAGTCATTAGATGATATCTTATTGACTCTTGAGACGCATTCTTGTGGATTGGTGCATCGTGAAATTCTTAAATTGTGGAATCTCTTCAAGGATGAAGAAAAATACTACAGTCTTGGGAATCTGACTCTAAAAGACCCTGTTTGCCAATTTATAAGAAAATTGGATGGGAAGCTTATCCTCGACTCATAGAAGACGTTTAAGCCGTTACTGGACGTTAAACCAGAGGTAGATGTGAGCCATATCCACAAACAATCTGTACGTATCATCCTCTTCTTCTTCTTCATGTCATCTTTCAAAAAAAAAAAAAAAAAAAAAAACAAAAACAAAAACAAAAAAAAAAAAAAAAAACAAAAACAAAAACAAACAAAAAAAAATTAAAAAAAGAAAGCAAAGATTCTGTGTTTCTTAAATTCAACCTTTTCTGACAACCGTCAACCTACCCTTATAGGTGCAATTATTCCCCTTTCCATTCTTTTTCTTATTTAAATACTCCATTTTCTCCATTTTCCTTCAACTCAGAAACATTCAAAGAGAGGAAGAGTATAGAATGGGGCCTTCTATTCGTAACCTCAAAAATGCCTGTGTTTTTTATGGGTCGAGTTATGGGAAGGGATTAGAGTTTGTAAATGCAGCTAGCACTCTTGGTCGATCACTTACTGCGAGGAATATTCATCTTGTTTATGGGGGAGGTTGTCGTGGGTTAATGGGGGCTGTATCACTTTCTGCTTTTATAGGAGGCAGTCAGGTTTTAGGTGTTATTCCTAAACCTTTAGATGAAAATAACATCACTGGAAAGACAGTTGGAGAAGAAATTCAGGTGGTTTTGGTACTTTGGAAGAAATTTTTCAAATTATCTCTTGGGCCGAACTGAACATCCACCATAAACCCATTGGTTTGTTGAATGTTAATAATTTCTTTGATCTTTTGTTATCTTTTCTTGACAAAGCTGTGGAATAGAAATTTATCACTCCTTCGGCAAGACAACTTCTTATCTCTGCCTCCACTATTGATGAGCTCATTGATAAATTAGAAGCTTTTGAGTATGTACCTGATAAGGTATTAGCTCAGATAGATTGGTCAACAGAAAGCAACGAAGGAAGTAACAAGAAAAGAAAGCCAGATCTGAAACTTTCTCTTTAATGGGTTTGATTTTATTGTACTTTGTTTCTGTTTAAATTTGTGTCAGCTTTCTCCAATAGGTAATATCTTCTATCCTTTACTCATTTATATTTTAACATTGAGGACAATGTTGTGATCTAGTTGGGGGGGAAGGATAGTTGACCCAAAAAAAAAAATTTGTTGTTGTTTTGTTTGGAAAGCATGATATAATTGTCATGGACTTATTAAACCAATTAGTGATGGCAGAGTAAGGAGTAATTTTACTCTTGAGACGCATCTTAATTGGTGGCAGAGTAAAGAGTTTTTTTTTAGGTAGTAATTAATTAGTATTAAATTGTGGAAGTACTAAAGTTTTATTATTTGATTTCTTTTCAGGGTCTGATGCGGCATTGACAGTGTGCTTCTTTTCTGCTAGGCGTTGATTCACTTCTTATCAGGTTGTGTTGCTCTTTTCTATATCTCTCTTTCACATTGAGGGCAATGTTATATTAAGTGTGGGGGGGAGATTTTAGCAATTTTTTTGTTTTTGTTTAAAAAAAATCAAAAAAAAAAGAAAAGGTTCATTGCATGATTGAATAACTTTTCTCCCTTCTTGAACTGATATGCTTGGTGATGGATGATTGAATTGATGAATTGAGTTTGATCGATGCATACCTTGTGAGATTTTGAGCCTAATGGATGGATTCAACATTTATGCCATTCTCTTCTTTCTTGTGTGATTTTCACTCATGTTAATGACCACTCTAGAACTTGCTTTGATTTTTTTTTAGGCTACATTTCACTTGCATGCATGAACATGATTGAGGCCCTCTTTCTTAATTAGCTAGTTTAACCGAATAGCCAACCTTGTTTTCAATATGATATCAAGCACTTTTTTTTGACTTCTTGAAAATTCTCTGATTCCTGCCAACCTTGTATATTTTCCTTTACTTAACCCCTTTGAGCTTATTTGACCATTCCTTGTTTCTAGCTCATTATGTGCCTTAAATGAAAAATCGTGTTCTTACTTTACCTTAGGGAATAAAAGAACATTAGCTTGGTTAATGGATGAGTTTTTGAACAAGTGTGGGGGTGTGTGTACAAAATGGTTATTGAAAAAGGAAAGAGTGCCTAAAAAAAAAAGAGAGGAAAAATGTATGTATATAATTATGTTCATATATATATAAAAAAATAAAAAAAGGATTGGGAAATGAATATGTAAAGGGTTATACATTAGAGTTGGGATGAACTTTTATGCTTGTTATTTGAACTCAGCTCTCATTTGCTTTTATTCCCTTTGGTATTTATCTTCTCATATCCATTTTATCCTCTTCTGTTACCTTAACCTCACTACAACCTTGAATAAAGTCCTCATGATTTGTGTGTGCATATGTTTTGAGTAGTGGAGAAGTAGAAGATAAGCAAGCTTATGGTAGTGCAATTTTCATGGGTTGAATTGAGTGAAATACCTACCTTTTAAACACTTGAGAGATTGAGAGGGAATCTTGTGAAGATCTATCATTCTCGATTCATGTTGAAGATACCTTGCTTGTTGGTTTGAGATGTGGAGAATTGTTAACTCATGAATGTTTTGATCCCTTGAACCTTTGGTTGTTCTTCTTGATTGTAAAATTTTGGGCTCTTAAATGTCGTTGGAATTTAAATTTTTGTTAATCTCTTATGTCCTTGTTTTGGTCTTGAGTTTTGCCTAGGAGTGCAAAAAGCTAAGTGTGGAAGAATTTGATAATCACATATTTTATTCATTAAGAAACCCTTATGTTTAGTCATTTACACTCTCTATATTCTTAATTGATTGAGTTTGGTATGATTTTGTGAGTTTGAGTTCAAATTGGTCCTAATTGAATATTTTCAGCATTATTGCGATTTGACACTGTTTCTGTATTTTGGCCATAACTTGAGTTCCTGATATCTGATAATCATGAATTTTACCTTGTAGGAAATCTAAGAGGAAGCTCTACAACTTTGATGAAGAGCTCGAAGTCCTAAACAGATGTCTAAGGGACCTAAGTTTACATGGAAGTCAGAATACGGGTTCTGTCACTAGAATCCGAATGGTGTGCACTCATAAAATCATATCTCAAGCTGTAATAATGGAGATGGGCTGAAATTTGGATAGTTGATAATTAAGATCCAAATAAACAACTTTCATGAAGAACACTTTTTGAAAAAATGAAGTCTAATGGGTCCGTTTGAGCTTGCAAGTCGGAACAGAGGTGCTGAAGTTGGGTTTGAGCAACCTGCGGTATTTGGGTCATATCTTGGGCTGTAGGAAGCCAAATTGGACAATCCAGATATGCATGTTATAGCCAAGACAAAGATCTACAACTTTCATGAAGAGTACTTTTCATGGGTATGAAGTATAGTTGGTCGTTTTTGGCTTCCAAGTCAGACAAGAAATTTTCGTCCTCAACAACCCACTCAACTACTTCACTCACCAACCCACTCATCCACCTACTCCCCTTTGTCACCCTAGACTTCTATAAAAGGCACCATTGGTTATCATGAATAACAAGTTGTATTCTCCTTCATTTCTCTCATAGTTTCTTCTTGTTTCTTCATAGTTTCTCATAGCTTTTGTATATTTTGATGCTCCCTTTCGTGGTAATGGAGGGCTAAGCTACTTTCGGTCAATTTAGAACTCTTGAAGAGATTGTGGTTTGGATTCTTGAAACCTTGGTTATGTATTGTATTTGATTTGTAATTGAACTTCTCTTTTCTTGTTCTTCTTTCTTCTTCTTGATCTTGAATGCATGAATGGTGATTCTATTTATGTTGATCTGATTTGATCTTGGTTTAAGATTGAGATTTGTGATGAAACTTAGAACTGATTGATCTAAACTAATCACATAAATGAAGATTGAGATTTGTGATGAAACTTAGAACTGATTGATCTAAATTAATCACAGAATTGAAAAGGTTAGGTTACTGATTTGTGCCTAAGTTAATTGAATTTGGTACTTGAAATTAACATAGATCTTCATGAATGGCGTGATTGCAGATTTGTGTTTATCACTTGTTAATTGAATTCTAGACGATCGTCTAGTATGAATTCTGGATTTGATGCAGAGATCTCGGTTAGATCCAAATTAACAATTCAATTGCACCTCAAGTGTTCTATGAAGGGTCTATGATTGAATCCACCCAATCTTGGATAGGTTTCTAAATTGACTGCTCTTTAATTGTTATTTCTTCCTTTAATTTTGTTAAGTGCAATCTTAAACCGTCAAACCCCTCTTTGCTAAACTTTCACTTGATTTGATTAAATTGCATCTACAATCCTCGTGGAGATGATCCGGTATTGTCCCTATGCTACAAGCTTAGGTAATAACTTTGGTTATAATTTTGACTGAGTTCGGCGCTCGTCAGAATGTTCATCTCTGAATTTGAGTCTAGCTCCATGGAGTAGGAACTGGTTGCATTGCGCATAAGGATGGTCAGTATACATATCGTGCATATGCATAGTCGGCATTTATATTGTTGTGGTATAGTATTATTGTGATATTATATTATTGTGGTATTATCATTATGCCTGATATTGTGTTGCAAGTTTATTGGATTATTTATTTATTAAATATCATGAACATATTTGCTGATTATATGATAGTTTATGGATTGTATGTTGAACTGTGTTGGCATATTTGTTGTTTCCTTGCTACCATATTTGTATGTGATGTAGGGGATCTCACCTCTTTGATGTATTGTTTGTCTGTTATGTTTTTATGATTATGTTTGATAAAGACCGTAAGAAAGACGAGGTTGGATTGCCTAGGTTTGAGTTGGATTGGTTTGAGTTGGATTAGTTTTGTTTGATCGGTTTGCAATGGCTACAAGGAGGAATTTCTCTTATTACGTGCAAGCGCAGTTCCACGGCGGCACTGATGCCTAGCATGTCGACCCAGATACTCAGCATTTTAGTTATATAGGGGAGGTGACCCTATTCTAGAGTAGGACATACCATGGAGTCCCCACTATTACATACAATGCTTGTGTACATGTAGAGTTCTCCATACCTATTGTAGAACTGTGGGACATTGCTCATCGTTTGCCTAATAAAGACTCTACGGAGTCAACTGCTCAGACTCCTATCCGTAGAGATACGTCCCGACCAGAGAACGTGTCTGTAAAGGATCCGGGAGAGGATCAGGTTCAGGACCTTAATCTCCAGATTTTTTGGCTTGGGCCAGGTCGAGTTTTTATATGGTAATTAAATATTGCTTAGAGTACATAAGTCTTCTGTAATGAAGATGTTACGAATCTATGTTATATACGATAGATGTATTTTATCCAGTCTTTATATCTTGTGTTTTTCTAATTCAGTAAAGTTTTTATTATCCAAGGAAAAGAAATTTTGGGAATCAGTATTGCTATAATATTAAATATTTTATAACTTGGGTAAAGAATATAATGAAGTTGGTTTGACATGTAATACCCTAAGGAGGGTGTTACAGTTGTGCTTAATTTACATAATATGAAAATTCACATGATCATAAGTAGTTCTAATCCTTTTTCTTTGATGCTTAATTGTCTTATATAATTACTTGGAGATTGAAAAGTTAAAAGTTATATGTGTTCTTGTTTGAAATTGTTTGATATGTTCATATCTTGAAAACAAGAAGTAAATGATTCATCTTGTGCCTTGAACTTGTCTTTGAACTTCAATGTAAGAAACTTGAATAATGTGTGCATACTAGAATTTCTTACTTGATATAACATGCCTAACATGATCATTGTTTGCCTAAAATGGCTATATAAGTTTTGATGAAGAGTATGAGTTTCTTGATAAACTTGAATCATGCTTAAAATTATTAAACCATATTTTTTAGATTCAAGTGCATATGTCCTTCATGCATTCTTGTTAGAGCTAACATTGCTAGATTGATAATGTGGTATATGCTTTACATTATATATATCAACCTAAATGCTTGTAAACGGGCTTAAATGATATTTGATGATAGCTTATGATTTAGAAAACTTTTGTAGTTAGCTTTGCAAGTCTCTCTATGTGTTACAAATATAGTCATTAGATTTTTTTTTTTTACGTATAAGCATATGTGGATAAATGAGAAGAGTTGAATGATGTTCAAATGAAGAGGAAGATAAAGAAGACTTTCTTCTAGTGCAATGGAATGGAGAATTCAAAGGAAGAAAGCACAAAATTAAAGGACCAATAAATATGGAGCATCACTCTTTATCTAACTCAATTAGTATCTCTATCCTTTAGCCTTTGCGGTATTCTATGTTGTGGAAATAGGTTTGCCCCAATGATTTAATCTGTTAAGTTTTGATGATGACAAATACAAGACAAAAAGAATGATGCTTATGCTTTATAGTTGTACTTAATAAATGACAAATGTATCACAAAAGAATGTTGACCATGTTACATAAATGTGTTTAATGAGATATATGTAACATTCATCATATAATATATCCAATAATATGTTATATGAGTTATAAATGAATTAATATTGGATATGTCTATGAAAGTCTTGTATGCATGTTAGACTAACTAGAGTTATACATTTATGAATCATGTATATGAAGATATTGAGTTATGAATTTGGACTAACTATGTTTGGTTAAGTGAGTAATACTTTGTAGGATAGTCCAAGTACCAAGAGTAAGCATTGCAACAAGAAAGCAAAAGATCACAACTATGCTCAACTCAAGGAGAATGAAAATGAAAAGATGTTCCAAGCATTTGCAAGTTTTGAAGAGAAGATTTTCTTTGGAAGCTTGGATTACATCAAGAAGTGATGGTGGCAAAAGATCTAGTCCAACATCTTCAAGAATAGCTTATAGGACTTAGATCTTGTGTAAAGGTAAAAAGGAATCACATTAAGCTCAAAAAGTTTTTAAACATATTTATAAGTGTTTCTAAAATGTTTATATGCCCAACAAACTATTTTGGAAAGCTAGTTATGGTAATATTTCAAATCTATAAAAAATAGCCAAGTTTGTGTTTTGCAAAACTGACATATAGTTACTCTTTTGATCATAACTTTTAAAGTACTTTGAGTTTTACTTTGAAACGTATCTCATTTGAAAATAGACTCAAAGATCTTTCCAATGACTGGTCATTTGCTTTAAACGGATAAGAAACGAAAAAGTTATGACCAATTAAAGTTTGAGTTTTGAAAATCTGACCTTTGGTTACTATTTTGATCATATCTTTCAAAATACTTTGAGTTTTGTTCTGAAACTTCTTTCATATGAAAGTAGACTCAAAGAGCTTTCCAATGAATGGTATTTGCTTTAATTGGATAAGAAATGAAGAAGTTATGACCTTTTAAAGTCGGTTTTGAAAACCAGAAATGGTGTAATCGATTACACAAGTCATGTAATCGATTACAACGTTGACAGAAGCCGTGTAATCGATTACACAGAGTATGTAATCGATTACAAAGTGCCCAGAAAGCATGTAATCGATTACACAAAGTATGTAATCGATTACAAAGTGCCCAGAAAGCTTGTAATCGATTACATGAAGCTTGTAATCGATTACAAAGTGCCCAGGAACGTTTCTAACGGCTATAAACGGCTAGTTTTCATAGAAAATCATTTCTAAACACCTCCAACGGCTCTAAAACTCATTGGGCTATAAATAAAAGTGTTTGGGCATCAAAAACAAGTTGGAGAACATTCTGAAAATTACCCTTGAGCATTGAAAACGAAATTCATCATCTTTTTCTCTAAATTCTTTGTTTTGAGCTAAGTGTGTAAATCCTTTATACCCATTGAGCTTCAACTTGTATTATCCACTCTTGAGAGAGTTTTCTATCATCTATACTTTGTTTTTCAAGTTGTATATCTACTCTTCAAGAGAGTTTATATTCTTTCTATTCACCTTGAAATCATTGTAAGAGGGTGAGGTATTCCTCAAAAGAGAAAAGGGTGAGGTATCCCTTGTAGTGGGACTCAAACACAAAGGGTGAGGTATCCCAAAGGTGTTGTGAGTGCTCTTCATTGTAAAGGTCATCAAGCACCTGTGAAGCTTGAAGAATTGGAGGCTCTAGCACAAGGGTGAGGTATCCCAAGGTGTGAGGAGTGCTCTTGTATGTACAAAGATTTTTCTAGCACCTGTAAAGTCTAGGAGATAGTGAAGAAAATCTCAAGTTAAGCTTGAGGACTGGATGTAGGCCACAAGTGGTTGGTGGCTAAACCAGGATAAATTCTTGAGTTTGATTCTCTCTTCCCTACACTCTTTAAATTCAGTATTTGGTGATATATGTTTATCTATTGCATATCTTGATGTTTTGATTGTTACAACTTGATATCTCGCTTATTCACTTAGTTCATCATATATCTCAAGTTATATTTAAGTAATCTTCAATAGTTGTATATTTATTAGACTTATTCCGCTGCATTTATTAATTGAATTATTTAAAATGCATAATTTGTCAAAGTTGCATTAAGACTAGTCATCACCCAATTCACCCCCCCTTCTTGGGTAATGGTTGCCATGGCTAACATATGTGTTATGAATTGTATGATAGTTATTGATAAATTGATCTTAATTGATTAGATGCTTTCCTTAAATGAGAAGTATGCTTAGCATTAACAAAGTACTTAATTAGATATTAACTTGCTAATTTTGTCATTGCATATAGAGTGGATAATGTTAGTTCTATACATGCTTTGATCCCTATAGCATATTTCATCAAGGTGAATGTTTGATGTCTATGTTTCTCTTGATCTATGGTTTTTAGTGGTATAACACCTATGAAAATCATGCTCTTGTTTTAAAAAGAATTTTTAGTTTAATTTAAAGTTTTTTTAAAAAAGCAAAATCCCTTATTATATTTTAAAGAAGGTTTTCAAGTTCCACATCCTTGAGAATCATTTGACCTTGTCTTAAGACCTTAAAAATATTTTCACCTCCTAATTATCTTAAAAAATTGAAAATCATTGGATATATGCCAAATGTAGCATTCTCTGCATTTGCTTTGAAAAGTTTTATTAAATCTTGAGAGAATGTTTAAGAAAGTTTCCAAATAAATCTTTTGAAATGTTCTATAGAGTCCATCGTGATACTTCAAAAGATAAGTCTTGTTCTTCAAAGTGTTTTATTTTCTCAAGGCTCTTTTTCAATGAGAAAGAGAGGATATGTACTTTCATATGTTCTTTTGACTTGGGTTTGACCACTCTAAAGGAATATGTGGTTTAATATAAAACCTCTCTACCCTTCTAAAATGCTTTTAAAAATGTAATGTTTCTTATAAAATTCTTTTTGAAAGGAGGAGAAGTTTTAAAATGGTTTTTGATTGATGGATTAAGAATAAGTATCTTTTGTCATGCTTTACTTTATGGTAATGTACTTACATGGTCTTAACATACATATTTCACTTTATCCATCTTGTGCTTCAATGAGGGAGAGCTTAGCTCTTAAGTTGTTTATATCTCTTGGCATACATTCTTGTTTGACTACATAAAGTGTTTTAATACTATCATATCCTGAATATTGATGTGCCAAAATATGACAAGTATTGCATGAATAATCTTTTATATCTTGAAAGCATGCTTGTTTCATCTATCTATTCTTGAATCATATGTAGAATAAAATAAGGGGAGATAAATATGTTTTTGAATAACTTGAAGAAGTTATTGATTTTGATGATCCTACTCTTTTTGGCCATAAGAGTTTTATCTATAGGGGAGGGACAATATAATCTATCTTTCCTACGCCTTTTTGCTGATGTCAAATAGGGAGAGTGAGAATTAGAAAGAAAAATATGTACTTGTACTTATTGTTTGATATGCTTATATTGCTCAACATATTTTTCTTTGGTAATTTATCATAATAAAAAAGGAGGAGATTGTCGAAATAAGTTTGCCCTAATGGTTTATTATGTTATGTTTTGAAGATGACAAATACAAGAGAAAAAGAATGATGCTTGTGCTACATAGATGTACTTTGTAACACCCCAAATTTTAGATTATGTTACAGAACTGACAGAATTTCATTGTTTTGTGTTTTCTATGCAATATAAAAATAATTTGATTATTCAGATACTGTTTTTGATTGTTTTGTGTGATTTGCTCTGGGTCAGGAAAATAATAATTTTTGAGCCAAAAAAATTCTAATTTTTGATTTCTAACCATGATTGTTCCATGGTTTTTCAATATTAAACATTGTTTGTGTTTTTACTAATTGTTTAAGAATTTTAGGGATTTGTTTGGGAGATTGTATGAATTTGAAGGAAAGGAGAAAAACTAACCGAAAAGCTTGTCTTCAAGAGGTAAGAGGGAGATTTAACCTCACCAACCAAATTTTGGTGGTGTGGGGATGGTTTTGTACAGTGGAAAAATCCATAAGGGTTCTTCACCGATTGTTTGATGCTATTTGATTGTGTTTGTGTTGTGTATGATTGTGTTTTGTGCTTGCATGTGTGATATTATGTCTATTGCTTTGATATATGTTTGTATGTATGAAATTGTGTGCATGAAAATGTACGAGTAAAGTAAGATGTGAATAATATGATGAACCGATTTTATGAGAGCTCCAAAGAGCTTGAGGCTTACGGCCATACTAGGCTAGAAAGGACCAAAGTCCTGAAAATGAGAGATTCAATTGAAAATAAAGGATTTAAATGGAAAAGAAATGAATTTGAATAAGTTTGAAGGTTGTGGAAAAATATTCGGATATAATTAAACTAATGAATTAAAATGAGAACTGAGAGATTTAAATGAATTTGGGACAAATTTGAGTATAGCAAAGTAAAATGATTTTTGGGAAAATGAATTATTATCAAAATGATTTTTTGAGGGGCAATATTGTAATTTTCATTTTTAAAAGGGGCCATACTATAATTATGATTTTTAGAGGGGCAATATTGTAAATATGATTTTTAGAGGGGCAATATTATAATTTTCGTTTTTAATGGGGCCATATTGAAATCATTGATTTTGGAAGGGCTATATTGCAAATATTTTATAAAAGAGGAACTATTATGAAGTTAGTATTTAAAAAAAAGGACTAAAACATAAATATTATGTTTTGGAGGGACTATTTTGTAAATATGAATTTTATGAAGGACAATTTCATAAATATGAATTTTACGAGGGACTATTTCGTAAATGTGAATTTTATGAGGGACTGTTGTGAAAATATTATTTAAATGAGAATTATAAAGAAAATATTATGTTTTGAGGGGTTATGATGCAAATATGAAAAATGAAGTTGAATTTTTGGTGTTAAATGAGGAAAATAGTATTTTTGATTTAAAACGTGTGAAAAATATTTTACGCGATTGAGAAACGATGAAAAATTGATACGTGATTGAGAAAATGCGAAAAATATGATTTCGCGATGAAATTACAGTAATAACACTGTTGGGCCAATATGAGGACCCCGAACTTGAGATAAAGAAAAATTGATTGAGAATATGATAGAATGAATTGAACTGAGAAGGTACATTTGTATATGCATTGAAAAGGTCCGAAGAACTGGATAAGGCTATTTGCCTAGGAAGGAGAGAATACACCTCCTGAGTGGGTGCGATATGCGTAATGTAGGTCTTTTGTTGACCTTGGGGGCATTGGGGTGCGAGTTGCCTACAATGTGCAGTTGGTAGCTCTTCTGTACGTGGGTTAGACCGATATAACACACCAATGATCCGGACCGAGACACTATCCGTAATCAAGATTTGATAAAGACTGGTGCATATGCTAGATGTGCAAAAAAATTGAGCACGTGGTCCGAGGCATGTAGTGCAGACAGATCTTTACGATCACTCTTTCCGATCTGAGTTGTAGCTCCATGGAGTAGGAAAATTGAGTCTAGGTGCATATGCAGAGATACTGAGAGTATTATCGTAGTTATTGTTTATGATAATTGAATTATTGAATAATTGAATATTGATAAGGACATGATCGTAATTATGACTTATTGTGTGAATTATGATGATAAATGATATTGGTGACATAATTGTGATTATGTATGATGTGCTGATATGAGATATTATATGTGTTTATCTTCATTACTACCATACTGATATTGGCGTAGGTGATCTCACCTCTTTCTATGTCTATTCTATATTGTATTTATAATTTTAAAGACGTTGAGCGAGAACTTGAGCGAGAAGTTGAGGAAGAGCAGATTCCTGTTGAGGACGCTGAGTTTTGAAGAGTTGGAGATGTCTTGTTTCCTTGGGTATGTGAGATTGAGTAGGCTACATCTTGGACATCAGTGTGAATATTAATACCTAGAGTTCCCATTGTCAAATAGACAGTATTGGGGAGTATACTATCGTACTCCGAGTGCGATTAGTATAGTGTCGTCTGTGCGGACACTTGTCCATAGGACTTCGCGTCAAGTCGGACTTCTATCTTCTGAGGAGTCTGAGGAGGACCCGTTTGAGGGTTCTGCTGTGTAGTAATACTTGGGCAGTGTATTAGTTTAAATTAAATTTTAAATATTTTGAGAGTCTAGTTTGTAAATATTAAAATATGACAGTACTATGACTTGTATATATATGATGTATATTAATTTATGATGTTGTTGTAATGTTTTTATTTTCCACTAAGTTTATCTTACTTTCATCAAGAAATTTTATAACTCGTATTTATACTACAAGCACGATTTTCCAATGAAGGGGTAATTTGGTAATTGAGTAACACGAAGTGTGACGCCCTAAGGAGGGTGTTACATTAGTTGGTATCAGAGCCCAAGTTAGAGTCTTTTGGGTTTGTGGGTAGGTTTGTCTTGTTTGTGCTGTGTGAATCTCTGATGTTGAACACAGAGATATGTTTTGGTTTCTGAAAGGAGACGATGTTGTGTGAAATAGTTACGTTTAGTTCGTTGTGTTTTGATTTTATTTATCTTTGAAGAAAGATAATGGAACGTAGCGAACATGAGCATGTGGACGCGAGACGTGATGAAGATCGTATAGCTGCAGCTAGAAGTGTGATGCAAAAGATGATTGAAATAGCAATACAACAGAGACAGATGATCACTCAACAGCAGGAACTGATAATCGAACTTCATAGCTTATTAGGATTGGAGCAGCCATCGGATGTGAGAAGCTGTAACTTAGAACCTTCGATAATCCAAGATGGAAGGAAGCGTAAGGTCAATCGTTTTCAACGAGAGCTGTATGTGCGACCACTGGGGAAGCAACAACGAACAAAGAGGGGGAGTACTAGTGGCAATGATTTTGGTCAGACTGTGGCATCATCACTGAAATGTTTCAAGTGTGGGAAAAATCATCTCACCAAAGATTGTCAGCATAAAGGGTTTATTTGTTATGGATGTGGGAAGCCTGGACATTTCTCCAGAGATTGTGATCAACTGAAGATGGAACTTTCCATTAGTGATACACGTATTTCAAAATCTCAAGAAGAAGAAAGAGCCGGTGCAGAGAGTGTAGCGAGAACGTTCAAATACAAAAAAAACTAAGGAGCGAGGAAATTGTGCCATAGAGGGTAATCTTAAAACTGTACTGTATGTTGCGTAAGGTAACCCAGTCTCTTGCAATTTGTGACTGTGTAAAATCTTTAGGGGTTATTCGTGTTTTGTTATTTTCATAATATTACTTCAACTTCTAAACTTGTTATTACTACTCGAGTCTGTTTGAAACTATCTTATTGTTATCGGAGTTTGAAACTTTTCTGTTGATCTGGTTTGTCTATTTCTTTCTCAAATAGACTGAGTAGATCAATTTGACTTATCCATGTCTTCGTTATAGTGTGATCGGAGTATTTCTACTCTTCTTGTTAAACTTGTTTATACTCAAGTTTTCTAACTCTACCCTATATCTATTGGATATCAAATCTTTTCTATTGATTTGATTTGTTTATCTAAAATTACATCTATTTGAGAACCTGACTTTATAAATGGATTGGTTATTTTCCAACTATATCCTATTAGATTGTTACAATGTAACCTTAGTGTTTCCTTGACCTGAGATTTTCGAATTTGAATCCAGAAAGTTCATTTCTAAAATTTTTGGACTATGTTCATTTCGAAATCTATTAGACCATTTCAAATTCTTATTGGACTAATCTAGTAACCTATTGAATAGTCTTATTATTTTTCCTTATAACTTTCAAAGTGTCTTTCATGTATCTCAATTAAGAAGGAGTTATGCGTAAAACTAGTCAAATACAAATTCTGTTAGAAGTTCAACTCGTGAATTTAGATTGAGTGTTGAGATCAAATAAAATGGTGGTGGCGTATACTTCGAGGCAGTGGAACGTGCATGAGAAGAATTATTCAATTTACATTTTAGGATCTACGATAGTCGTTTTGCAATGAGAATTTGAAAACATTTTCTTTCCTATAAAGTCTATAATAATTACAAAGGCTTGAAGTACCTGTACAATCAAGAGGGGCTTAGATATAAGGAAGAGACGATAGCTAGAAGTTTTAAAGAACTTGTTGGAAAATTGTGTTCTAGAACAAGCTAGTTACGGGGATGAATTTCTACCAATGATAGGATTCACATACAACCATAGTTTTCGTTCGAGTATAGGGATGGTACCCTATGAGGTATTATATGGAAGAAGATGTAGAACGTCATTGTGTTAGCATCATGATGCTGAAAGTACTGAGGTAGGACCAGAATTTGTGCAGCAGACTACTGAGAAAGAGAAGACGATCTAAGACAAGATGAGGACAACTCAGACTCGGCAAAAGAGTTATGCAGATAAAAGACGAAGACCGCTTGAATTTGAAGAAGGTGACCATGTATTTCTACGTGTGACGCCTATGACTAGAGTTGGACGAATGATTAAGTCGAGGAAACCCACTCTGAAGTTTATCGGACCGTATCGGATACTCCGTTGGAGATCGTACAAATGAAGGAAAATTCAACCTAGGAGACATTTCCAGTTAAGATTGAAGATCGAAGGACAAAGTAACTTCGAGATAAAGAAATCGCATTGGTTAAGTGGTTTGGAACGAAATACGTGGTGAAGCAATATGGGAATTGGAAGATAAGATAAGAGAATAGTATCCGTTTTTATTTTAAGTGCGTCAAGTTTCGAGGACGAAACTTGTTTTTAGAGGGGGAGTATTGTAACACCCCAAATTTTAGATTATGTTACAGAACTGATAGAATTTCACTGTTTTGTGTTTTCTGTGCAATATAAAAATAATTTGATTATTCCGATACTGTTTTTGATTATTTTGTGTGATTTGCTCCGGGTCAGAAAAATAATAATTTTCGGGCCGGAAAAAGTCTTATTTTAATTAATTGGAGCTGGGGGATCTTACTAAACCCAATTCTGATTGATATATATATTAATCTTATAATTTTTGGATTTAAGCTTGTGCAATAAAATAATTTTATATTATTATAATATTATTTTATATTACAATACCTACTGTCTCAAAAATAGTAAAAATCTGCTTCGATTTGACCACAGGTCTTTAAAAGTACTGTGAGACCCGCGTTTAGGAAAAGCAGTCAACTGTGCTGACTGGACAAATTCTAGCCAATAAGAGCAGGTCAACGAAAGTGGCTTGACTTTCTAAACCAATAAGAATAGGTCAACGATGGGAGCATAGACTTTACTTAGGACCGTTGGATGAAGACTTAGTTAGGAAGCCTTTAACCTTAGCCGTTGATCTAATCAATGGTGAGATTAGAATACTAGTTTTATGACTAATTGATATCTACCTTAGATGTAATCTATGGCTAGGAATTAAAGATGAATCAATGGTTACAATTAAGTCAAAAATTGTAGGCTTGAATTTGGTTAGTAGCTAATTAAGCTTAATTTGACTAATCTAATTACCTAATTAGCAAACTAAGTGAACTAGTTTAGTTCTTAATTAATTGTGATCTAAATATTAATTAGATATCTTAATATTGATTAAAGGTTATAATATATGCTAATATATATTAAACTAATTAGTTATGTGATTGGAAAATTAATTAAGATTGGTTAGGAAACTAAACCTAATTAACTAGTGAATTGATTAGTAAGTAATTAGACTTGAAATAAAATAAATTAATGTCCCTAAAACCCCAAGGAGTCCAACGGTTTGCAGCAGCTTAGAGGAGTCATCTACATGGTTCTTGAACCATCCATAATAGCCATGCAAGTCAAATTGATGACCTATGCCATGTGCTACTCCATGTGCACTCAAATTGGATATTTTTTTTCATGCAAATCTCTTTATTTTCTCTATGAATCTCACGGCAGCAGCAGCCCCATTATTTTCACTCTTCACTTTTATTTCACACTTATCCTAGTTAATCTATCCATTTTCTCTCCAAAAATAGCAAGAACCAAGAACACTTTTTCTTCCATTTTTCTTTCCCTCTCTATTCGGCCAAGCTCTCTACTCACACAACCAAACCTCTATAATTTTATCTCATCATATTTCCTAAACCCAAATCCTATTCTAAACACTTTTCATTCACAAAGTTTTTCCAAAATCCTACTCTATCTTGTCCAAAATCCAACCTTTTGCGTACTTACTTAAGGGTAAGTCTTGATTTTATGGTTCAAAATTGGATTTCTAATTTTTCTAACCATGATTATTCCATGGTTTTTCAATATTAAACCTTGTTTGTGTTTTTACTAATTGTTTAAGAATTTTAGGGATTTGTTTGGGAGATTGTACGAATTTGAAGGAAATGAGAAAAACTAACTGAAAAGCTTGTCTTCAAGAGGTAAGAGGGAGATTTAACCTCACCAACCAAGTTTTGGTGGTGTGGGGATGGTTTTGTACAGTGGAAAAATCCATAAGGGTTCTTCACCGATTGTTTGATGCTATTTGATTGTGTTTGTGTTGTGTATGATTGTGTTTTGTGCTTGTATGTGTGATATTATGTCTATTGCTTTGATATATGTTTGTATGTATGAAATTGTGTGCATGAAAATGTACGAGTAAAGTAAGATGTGAATAATATGATGAACCGATTTTATGAGAGCTCCAAAGAGCTTGAGGCTTACGGCCATACTAGGCTAGAAAGGACCAAAGTCCTGAAAATGAGAGATTCAATTGAAAATGAAGGATTTAAATGAAAAAGAAATGAATTTGAACAAGTTTGAAGGTTGTGGAAAAATAATCGGATATAATTAAACTGATGAATTAAAATGAGAACTGAGAGATTTAAATGAATTTGGGACAAATTTGAGTATAGCAAAGTAAAATGATTTTTGGGAAAATGAATTATTATCAATATGATTTTTTGAGGGGCAATATTGTAATTTTCATTTTTAAAAGGGACCATACTGTAATTATGATTTTTAGAGGGGCAATATTGTAATTTTCATTTTTAAAAGGGGCAATATTGTAAATATGATTTTTAGAGGAGCAATATTGTAATTTTTGTTTTTAATGAGGCCATATTGAAATCATTGATTTTGGAAGGGCTATATTGCAAATATTTTATAAAAGAGGAACTATTATGAAATTAGTATTTAAAAAAAGGACTAAAACGTAAATATTATGTTTTGGAGGGACTATTTTGTAAATATGAATTTGATGAGGGACAATTTCATAAATATGAATTTTACGAGGGACTATTTCGTAAATGTGAATTTTATGAGGGATTGTTGTGAAAATATTATTTAAATGAGAATTATAAAGAAAATATTATGTTTTGAGGGGTTATGATGCAAATACGAAAAATGAAGTTGAATTTTTGGTGTTAAATGAGGAAAATAGTATTTTTGATTTAAAACGTGTGAAAAATATTTTACGCGATTGAGAAATGATGAAAAATTGATACGTGATTGAGAAAATGAGAAAAATATGGTTTCGCGATGAAATTACAGTAATGACACTGTTGGGCCAATATGAGGACCCCGAACTTGAGATAAAGAAAATTTGATTGAGAATATGATAGAATGAATTGAACTGAGAAGGTGCATTTGTATATGCATTGAAAAGGTCTGAAGGACTGGATAAAGCTATTTGCCTAGGAAGGAGAGAATACACCTCCTGACTGGGTGTGATATGCGTAGTGTAGGTCTTTTGTTGACCTTGGGGGCATTGGGGTGCGGGTTGCCTACAATGTGCAGTTGGTAGCTCTTCTGTACGTGGGTTAGACCGATATAACACACCAATGATCCGGACCGAGACACTATCCGTAATCAAGATTTGATAAAGACTGGTGCATATGCTAGATATGCAAAAAAATTGAGTACGTGGTCCGAGGCATGTAGTGCAGACAGATCTTTACGATCACTCTTTCCTATCTGAGTTGTAGCTCCATGGAGTAGGAAAATTGAGTCTAGGTGCATATGCAGAGATACTGAGAGTATTATCGTAATTATTGTTTATGATAATTGAATTATTGAATAATTGAATATTGATAAGGACATGATCGTAATTATGACTTATTGTATGAATTATGATGATAAATGATATTGGTGACATAATTGTGATTATGTATGATGTGCTGATATGAGATATTATATGTGTTTATCTTCATTGCTACCATACTGGTATTGGCGTAGGTGATCTCACCTCTTTCTATGTCTATTCTATATTGTATTTATAATTTTAAAGACGTTGAGCGAGAACTTGAGCAAGAAGCTGAGGAAGAGCAGATTCCTGTTGAGGACGCTGAGTTTTGAAGAGTTGGAGATGTCTTGTTTCCTTGGGTATGTGAGATTGAGTAGGCTATATCTTGGACATCAGTGTGAATATTAATACCTAGACTTCCCATTGTCAAATAGACAGTATTGGGGAGTATACTATCGTACTCCGAGTGCGATTAGTATAGTGTCGTCTGTGCGGACACTTGTCCGTAGGACTTCGCGTCAAGTCAGACTTCTATCTTCTGAGGAGGAGGACCCGTCTGAGGGTTTTGCTGTGTAGTAATACTTGGGCAGTGTATTAGTTTAAATTAAATTTTAAATATTTTGAGAGTCTAGTTTGTAAATATTAAAATATGACAGTACTATGACTTGTATATATATGATGTATATTAATTTATGATGTTGTTGTAATGTTTTTATTTTCCACTAAGTTTATCTTACTATCATCAAGAAATTTTATAACTCGTCTTTATATTACAAGCACGATTTTCCAATGAAGGGGTAATTTGGTAATTGAGTAGCACGAAGTGTGACGCCCTAAGAAGGGTGTTACATACTTAATAGATTATATTGGATCGTGCATGATCATGTACTCCATCTTGTTATATTTCATATGAGAATCATGCATACTCTTTATTGCATCTTTTATAGGATGTATTCAATAATATGTTACATGAGTGATATTAAATTAATATTTGATTTGACTCCACTTAAATGAAAATGTGTAAAATATTCTTTGTTGCATCCTATATACAATATTTTTATTAATAATTAATAAATGTCTTATTTGGATATGTCTATGAAAGTATTATATGCATATTAGACTAACTAAATATATACATCTAAGAATCATGCATATAAATATATTGAATTATGAGTTTGGACTAACTATGTTTTAAGTGAGTAATACTTTGAAGGATAGTCCGAGTACCAAGAGTGAGCATTACAACAAGAAAGTAAAAAATCTCAATTATGCTTAACTCAAGGAGAATATCAATGCCTATTTCATGAAAGTTTTGATAACAACAAAGCCGTGTCGAAGACCAAGTCCAAAGGAAGTACAATTGGTATAGTTAATAGGACTTAGAGTCTTTTATGTGAGAAGCTCTGAATATATCTCAAAATGTTTTAATATGTATTAGAAAGAACTCAAACATGTTTTTTAAATATTTACAAATGGTTCTTACATGCTAAAATGCCCAATAAACATGTTTTGAAAAGCTAGTCATGGTAGGAGTTCAAAACTATGAAAAATAGTCAAGTTTGAGTTTTAAAAAACTGACCTTTAGTTACTTTTTGTATCATAAATTTCAAAATAATTTGATATTTGTTGTGAAACTTATTTCATTTGAAAATAGAGTCAAAGATCTTTTCAATGAGTGATCATTTGCTTTAAACGAATAAAAAATGAAGAAGTTATGACCATTTAAAGTCAATTTTTGAAACCAGGGTGCTGTAATCGATTACGTAATCTATTACCACTCTGGCAGAGGCTCTGTAATTGATTACATGAATGTTGTAATCGATTACATCCTACCCAGAAAGCCCAGAACGTGTTCTAAGAACCTTGTAATCGATTACAACTTCCATGTAATTGATTACAACGAGTCTGAAGTCCGTAACGACTATTTTCTAAGCATTTAAGGTGATATTAATTACCCCCCAATGGTTCTTTTTATCAGAACACTATAAATAGATGTTCTTGGGTCATCTTTTACATACAACCAACATTGAAAAACATCTTTCTATTGGGTTTAATCTGAGTTTCATCTCTATCCTCTATATGCTCTGTTTTTGAAAAATTTTGAGATATCCTTGAAAGAGCTTCATAGGGCTTCAATTTGTAATACACACTCTTGAGAGAGTTTCTTTCTTCTTCTATTCTTTGATTCTTTGTAACAATGGTGAGGTATGCCTAAGAGAAATTGTAATGAGGGTGAGATATACCTAAAAGTTGAGGCTCAAGCACAAGGGTGAGGTATCCCAAGGTGTGAGGAGTACTCTAGTTTGTAATGGTAGCAAGCAATTGTTCAAGCTTGCATTGATAGTAAAAAATCTTGGATGGTTACACTAGGAATGGAAGTAGGCCACAAGTGGTTATTGGCTGAACTAAGATAAATCATTGTGTTTGCTTCTCTAAACTCAAACTCCTTTATATTTGTGTTTTACTTTCATATATTTGCTCTACTACTTTCTGTGTAGGTTGTTCATTTATAAATGCATCTTTCTATCTTCTCTATTCATTCACTTCAATTGATAAATAGCTTAAAAGAAAATTATTTTTCAAGTGTTTGATAAAAGTTTTCAAAGAGTTTCTATCTCCTTTACATTTGTACTTTAATTATATATGATTGAGTTGAATTTGATATCTAGTGTATTTGCTTAATTTATCCCATAACCCAAGTTGTATTTGAGTAATCCACAATAGTTGTATCTTTGTTAGACTTATTCTACTGTATGTGTTGATTGAAAATATCAAAATGCATAATTTCTTAATATCGTTTTAAAAACCTGTGATCACCCAATTCACCGTCCCCTCTTAGGTGATGGTTGCTGTGACTAACACTCAAGTTTAGTATAAACAGTTGAGATGATAGAAATAAATATAAAAAATTTATTTTTAGGTCACAAATGATTGGAATAAGCTACTATAAATTTTGGAGGATTAAATGAATTAGTTTGGCAATTTTAATGACACTGAGTGAGTGTTTTAAGGTCAAACTAAACAGAAAAGTAGCTGAGAAGACCATAAGATTTTTAGTAGATGTTAAAGAGAGGATGAATATTAATTTGAGAATGAATACAAATTAAAATGGATGCTTGTAAGCTTCTTAGTTTAACTCCTTAGGTTTAACTTAACCTAGGGAAGAATAATGAAGCTTAGTGGCTGATAATAGTGTATAAGAATAATTGTTGAATGACGAAACTGAGAATAGAATGCAATTCTAGAATTTTCTATGATACCTATGAAGGTTGGAAAATTCATTAAAGGAAGATTAAAGTATTGTGAACACCCAAATTTTTTTGGGGCATTTTGTTAAAAAGAAAAAGAAAAAAAAGAAAAAAAGAAAGAAAGATTAAAAATGTGGACTTAAGAAAAAGAAAATTATTTTTCATGGCTTGCATGATAGGCCTAAGTAAAGCCGAATCCTCCACCCATGACCCAGATGCACCATAACTTGGATCCACCCATGACCCATCACTCATTTTTGCTACTCCTTCCGCTCCAAACCCTAGCAGCCGCGCACCTCACCCCTTCCACCACGTAGTGCGCATCCTCCATCGCGCTCCAATATCGTACTCCACCCACGCCACACCCCATCCATCACGCTCTAATTTCATGCCCAAGACTTAGACCCATTCCTTTTCTGATCACGCATGAATTACGTAAGCATGATTCCTCCCTTTTCTTTCCTTTACAGTGAGAGTAATTCCTTTTTTGGTTTCATTTTGATTTCAATTAGGGTCAAGGGAAATCACTTGGGTTGAATGGTGAAGAACGCGTATCCAGCCCTATAAAACCCCAAGTAGTGAGGCAGTAAACACACACAGATCCACAGTCATACATACTAAAAGACCCACACTCACACAGATAGAAAAAACACAAACGCACTAAGAGATTCAGAGAGCGATGAAAGTAGTGTGGGAACAAGACAACGAGTTTGTAACTGAGAAGTGAGGTTGAGATACAGACACGAGTGGAGGTTGAGGAAGAAGGACAAACCAAACACGAGCCTGAGCCTGATTCTGCTTTGCTACCTATCAGTTCTTCCTCTCTTTTGGTTTATTTTTCAACGAGATTCTGTGGTAATTCATCATTTGTTTGTTTTTCAGTTGAACTTGCAATGGAATATTGGCATGTATTATTGATTCGATCTTTTTGAGAAGCTATTGTGATATAAAATTTGTGGTGTTCTGAAGGATTGATGTATTTTTCATTCTTGTATACCACCTGTTTGACTAAAAACCAAAGCGATGAATTATATTGTTGTTGCTGTTTTCTAACTCAGTAACATACATAATTAAATTCTGAATTTTTTTTATGGAACTTATAGCATGTATGCCCTCTTTTTCTGCTAATATATGAATCCTGGATTTTATGCTCATTGATTGTTTGTGCTAGAATGTTAAAATGTCTAAAATCTAATGGCTTTGTATTAACTGTAGTATTCTATTTTGAGTTAATCAATTTCATAGTATTGGTTGTCCACACATGAGTATCAGTTCCTTGATGAAATGCCTAGGCCAAGTTTATTTGTTCTAACATTGATGGCCAGAGGAGTTGTTTGATCTGTTCCTTTAAATGTTAATCTTATGATTTCTAGTTAAATGATACGTGCTCTTGTTTTCTTGTTGGTAAGTTTTTACTTGGAAGTGTTTGGGGTTCTGTTAAGTTTGGCATGTGGTCATTCATTTGCTTACTAAAATGTTACTCTGCTGGATTAGTAATCATGTGTGGTGATTATTTGAATTATGATTGTGAACACCCAATTTTGACCTAGGACTAAAAATAAAAAAAAAAAAAAAAAGAAAAATAAAAAATAAAATAATAAAAAAAAACCAACAAAAAAATAATAATAAAAAAAAAAAAAATAATAATAAAATAATAAAGAAAAAAAAAGAAAACAAATATAAAAAATAGTCACATGTTTGCAAGGGGGTGGGAACTCAATAAAAAAGGAGGAGTGATTGACGCAAAAGAAAAAGAGAAGAAAGGGTCAGCAGAAAAAAATAAAAAAGAGAGAATTTTGATAAAAAAGGAGGATTTTAGGGAAATTTGTCAGGAGAAGATGAAAATCTGAAGGAAGCTGCCAACCTCCCATACGGTGAGCAATCATAACACCCACTACCATCCTCTCACCTCCAAAACGTGAAGGATCCCTCCATAAATGCCTCTGCCATCATTTTCTTCCAAAAAGCTTTTGATAATCCAATTCCTTCCAAAACTTCTGCCAACCCCTAACCATCTTCTGCCACTCTCAACCTTCATTATCACCATCTTCAACCTTCATCCCTACACCATTTTTACGTGAATGCTCCTCTCCTCTGCCACCATCCTTCTCCAACCAAATAAATCCAGCAACCACCCTCCCTTCATAAAACCTCCACGTGAAGCTCCACCAAAAAGAAGGCAACACCCTTCTCCTCCAATCCCTCCATTATCATCATCAACCTAACCATCTTTTGCCATTCTTAACCTGCATTATCACTATCTTCAAGCACCAAACCGAGTTCAACTCGGTCTCCTCACCATCTCCATGCCCTCTTCCTCTCTCTCACGAGGACACCACCTTCTTCGCCAACTTCAACACCTCACTTGCCCAAACCGTAACCACCACGAGCTCAAGCCTTTTCCCTTCACCCCTCATTTTGACAACCCCACAAACCAATCTCCATCAAAAGCCAGAATTTGATCCCACCTCCACATTCAATCTCATTTCCACGTCCAACCTTCACTATTCACCTTCTCCAATCTCCTATACCACGTCCAACCTTCGCTATTCACCTACTTCCATCACATCCGACCGTCGGACCTCGCAAACATCACCCATCTTCAACCGACCGTCGGACCGTTGAACCCCATCTTCATCATATCCCCACCATCTCTATCCTCACGACCACCCTCTTTTATCCTCCCCAAATCATCCCATCTTCGGCCAAAGAAGGAAGATTGATGATGTTGAGTTGATCCCTGGTGGTAGCTGGGAAAAGAGAAAAAAAAAGCAAGAAGATTGGGGAGGCTGCTGGGAACGAAAGGGATTTTTGATTCTTTTTGAGTTGAGTGTGTTATTGGTAGCACAGAAGAGGTAAGCCCTTCCTCACCACTATCCTTGCACTGCTGTGAGTAAATATGTAGCGTTCAAATGCATGCTTTGATCCTGACTGGTTAGTCATGTTGCCCATCTTCAAGCGCTTTTCTTGTTTTTAAGCCATGAGCACCATACATACACTGGCACTCCTCTCCTTCTGCAACACATTACCCAAAACCACCAGAGAACTCACCTTCAATATCCACATCCAACAGCCTTCCATCTCTCACCACATCACCTACTTCCATCACATCCGACCGTCGAATACCATACCCTCCAACCGACCGTCAAACTCAAAACCCCAAATCCTCTCCCACCGACCGTCGAATCCCCCTAAACTATGAACCCAACCATCATACGCTTTCCATCATCACGCTGTAACCACCAACTTCAATAACACCATCATTCCCCATTCGACCGTCGAACTCCTGCACTGGCTTTCAATGCACTTCACAAATACCATCATATCCTCACCTCCCATTCGACCGTCGAACTCCTGCGCTGATCTTCAACCAACTTCACAAACACTACCATATCCTCACCACCGACCGTCGGATCGCACCAAAACTCCATCACCATCTCTTTCGACCAACCGCCATCCAACCGACAACCCACCATCTTCAAAGCCTCCATAATCCCCATCACCCGAGCAATTTCCATAACCTCTCCAAACACTATCAAACCCAACCAGAACCGACCGTCGGACCGTAACCCTTCAAACCAAATCCTCTCCTCACTCGACCGTCGAACCATACCATTGCGACCTTCACCAACCAACTTCACAAACCATCATATCCTCCAATCGACCATCGAACCCCAAAACAGAACCACCCCATCTCCTCAAACCGACCGTCGAACCTCAGCTGGGTCCCCCACCGACTGTCGAATCCCCACCACCATCCTTCAACCATCCATTACGTGAAATCACCTGTCAAACCCAATCTATACCCGACCGTCGAACCCCAATCGTGACCCAAATTCCATCACGCCCTTTTCACCGACTGTCGAATCTTCCTCCTCTCGACCGTCGAACCCCCTCACAGATAACCCATCCAATTCCCCTAAACCGACCGTCGAACCACACCAGTTACTTTCACCTCACTCGACTCGTGTCGAACTACACCGTTACCACCCCTCACCGACAACCCATCCAAACCTTCATAAACCATCACATCCTCCAATCGACCGTCGAACCCCAAAACAGAAACACCATCATATCCTCCAATCGTCCGTCGAACCCCAAAACAACTACCCCATCTCCTCAAACCGACCGTCGAACCTCAGCTAGGTCGCCCCTCACCGACCGTCGAACTCAAAACACCAGATCCATCATACCCCCAACCGACCGTCGAAACCCAAAAAGCCATGTCCTTCCCCTCTACAGACGTCACCCTCATCATCTTCATCAACCTTCATCCGACCGTCGAATCTTAAGCCGGATCCCTCCCCAAACATCCTCTGGCGTGTGTTGCCGTGGTTGTCAAAGTCTCCAAACTTTTATTTCTTTAAATTGCACTGTTGATTATCCTGTTGAGTTTGAATTTGATTCACGTGGGCTGCTGTCCATTTCATATTAAGGCAAAAATGATACACTGTTTTTGGTAAAAAAAAAAGAGAGAAGGGTAAAAGAAAAAAATAAAAAAAAAATAAAAAATCTTTTGATCCATGCAATGACCAATGATGATGATTGAGTAGCGAATACTACCTTCAATGTCATTTGGATCATAAGGGTTTATTGAATAGCTTAGTGCTAACTTGAATCCTGTGCAAGAATGGATTCACTTTCAAATAAATTTTTTTTTAAATAAAATCAACCAACCCACACTTATTTTATAAAGAACTACGTAACTTTGAGTTCCCCATTGCACCAGGGGATACGTAGGAGCAGAATTTCATTTCTGTCAAGCCAAATTTAAATTTTCATAATTTTGTGATTTTTCTTTTATAAATAGTTATAATGCTTTTGTAAAAAAGGGTAAAATAAATATTTTTAAAGATTGTTAAAAATTTGCACAATTGACTTAAGGTACCGTCTTAGGACGGGTGCGTTAGGGGTGCTGTGGGATTAAGTTTCCACCCTTCTCTAAGCATAACCGACTCCCGAATCCAATCTGGTTTCAAAGACCATTGTCAAAGAGAGGTTTTTCAATTTTTCCAAATTCAAATAAAATTGGTGGCGACTCCATTTTTCCATTTCATATTCTAAAATCCATTCGAGTTGCTGTTTTCCCGCCGCGATCCCGGTCGCGACAGATGGCGACTCCACTGGGGACATTTGGAGAGTCAAGCCTGTTGTTGTTAGTTGTGTAAATTGTTAATAATTTTTATTTATTTATTTTACCCTTTTTATCCTTGTTTTTTGTTTTCTTTTTGTGTGTAAATGGAGTTTATTTATTTTGTTCCATGAAAATATCTGAGGGCATTATCTTATGTATATTGTTACTTGTAAATATGTTGTACATAATTGTTGAAACCCTAGGATAGATGATTGCTGCCTGGCTTTTGTATATATGCTTTTGCAGGTTTTGGGTATTTTGGTCTTTTAAATTTTTGTACAGGTTGGTATGCTCCCTCACACACATCACTATCACTTACCTCACACACTTTTTGGGCTCTATACCCGAGTCTGTGCGAAGCCGAGGAATAGGAGGAGTCTCGACTTTTGTTATTGAGGGGCTTTATGCTCACTTGACATTTGTTGAGACACCACTCAGATTGTTACTAATATCATGGACGAATCATATTGAGAGGGTTTATCCCTACTTGTGATTAATTCATGATTTGGGTCTTTGTCTTTCGAGATAAGGGCAATCTGGGAACCATGACTTTTTAGAAATTTAGACCTGTCCCGAAAATCTTGCACTGATAGATTAAGCATAGTGACTGTCAAATATTAGGTTCCACTTGACTAGGGCACAAAAGGGAGCGTACTTCTTTTTCTTATTTCATTTATTTCTCATATCATTCATTCTTGCAAAAAAAAAAAAGGGAAGAAAAAAAAACTTGCATTTTCATGACATTTGCATTTCAAAAAAAATCATCGTGCATTTTCATGGCATTCTTGACTTAAAAAAAAAGAATCATGCATCTTCATAGCATCCCTAGCTTTAAAAAAAAAACTTGCATTTTCATGACATTGCATATAAAAAAAATCACGCATAACATCCCTAGCATTCAAAAAAAAAAAGAAAAAAAAAGCTATTCATCGCTCGCATTTCATGACATTGCATTTCAAAAAAAAAATAACTTTCATTTCATGACATTGCATTTCAAAAAGAATATAATACCTTGCATCCTCATGACATTCATTGCATAAGAAGAAAAAAAAGAAAGGGGATATCCCCTCTCGCATTGTCATAACTCAAAAACAATGTGTGGCATGCATTATCCTTTGGGTTTACGACCCTATAAGGGTTTCTCCATGTAGATTGTTAGTATACGTTCTCTAGAGTTACCTCGATAAGAGGTACCCCTAGAATGCACCATTCTTTTTCTGGCATGCTTACATTTTTTTTAGTATTGTAGGGTGAGTTTGCTTGGAAAAGTGGAAAGATTGGTACTTATCAATAGCAAAGAATGGAAGAAAGGTGTCATGGGCAAAACACAAGCAATGCAGTTTACCACAAGAGGAACATGAAGATTGCTGTTAATGGCAGTGACCTGAGGCTTGTGAGAGACATTACTCAACAGATGACTCCTGAAGCTCGATCAGAGTTTTCGAGTAGTTATGGGCAGATCCTGGATTTATTGCGCATCACGGTTGAAGAGCTGTTTTGAGTGGCTTAGCTCAATTTTGGAACCAGGTCTACGAAATGTTTCGAGTTACCTGACCTAGATATTGCACCAACCATTGAAGAGTACGCTATCATGTTAAGACTCCCAATGAGCAAGCACCCAAATGTTTATCTTTATGGAGGATATTATGTGTCAGTAGGGAAGATAGCAGAACTGATAGGGGCTCAAACAAGTCAATTGGGATTGGAAAAAAGGGGAGGAACAGAAGGCTTGAAGAAAAGCTACCTCGAAGCACATCTTCAGTATCTAGCACAACAAGGAAAGTGGGATTTCTTTAACAAAACACTGGCCTTAACCATCTTTGGGTTAGTGTTATTCCCATTTACCTCAGATATGGTAGATCAAGCAGCAATGGATGTATTCTTCAAGTTTGAGAAGCATAAAGCAAATCCAGTCCCTGCTATTCTTGCTGATACTTTCTTGACGATGGAAATCTGTCATCAAAAGGGTGGTGGAAAGATTCGATGTTGCACACACATGTTGTATGTTTGGATCATAACACACATGGATGTGCGCAATCGCCTGGGACTCCTACCTGACCCGTTAAAGAATTTTGGTCGCATACCAGTGAAACAACAAAAAGCTTATGAATGGAAAAATGAGTTTATGAGGATGGGGCCAGATGCTTTCAAATGGGTATGCCCGTGGTATCATGGAGAAGAGATAATTTTCAGTTGTGGTGACTTCCCTAGTGTTCCTTTGATGAGCCCTAGAGGTGGTGTGTCATACGCGCCAATCCTTGTGCTTAGACAACTCCGATGGACTCAATATGTGCCCAACGAAAAGCAACTTGAAGGGTTCAGCTTCTTATACCAGCAAGATGGAAACACTACTAAGCTCGAAAAAGAGATTAGAGATGCTTGGAAGAATATACATATGGCGGGAACAAAGGAATTGGGGAAGCATGTGGTAGTCTGTACCCCTGAATACTTGCAATGGAGAGAGGCAAGAAGGGTGCAAAATAACATCCCTCAGATAGTTTCAGAGGATAAAGGTCATCCTCAGATCATACCTCAAATGGCCACCGAGATGGAAAGACTAAAAGCACAGATGAAAGTCTTGGAACAAGAAAAGGAAGCCGCTGAGCTAAAAGTAGTCATCCACCAGAGTCGATGCCAGAAGCTAGCTGATGAAGTTGAATATTTAAAAGACACATGTGCAAATATGGCTGAGACCCCAAGCCGAGTAAAAAGGGCAAGGAAAGGAAAGGAGATAGAATTTGAAAAGGCCACAACAGAAGTTCGTGAATTGCGAGCAAAGATAAGCACCCAGGAAGAGACAATGGCGTTGGTTTTGCAAGAGAAAGGAAAGTTGGAGACAAATGCTAAGGTACAAGATCGTAGAATGCAAGCCTTGCAAGAAGCTCTGACTGAAGCAAAGTGCCGCTCTGACCAAGGACGGGCATTAGCTACCAAATATCATGATGCACTCATGGAAGCGAACCTAGAGAATGAGCATTTAAAGCTGCAAATTCAAGAGTTGGGGCGAGACCATGAGCAGTGGAGACTCGAGGCCCAAAGACTAGTGAGACAGAAAGAAGAATGGGCAGAAATGTGGCAATCAGCAGCACAAGAGCAAAGGGTCGAAAAAGAAGAATGGAAGAAGAAATATGAGAGCATGTCTGATAGTGTGCAATATCATGCTGCGCAACTAGTTGATCATTTTGAAGAGGCAGACCTCCAGATTCGACTGAATTCATTGTTACGGCTACCACAAAAAATAGCCGAGTTCATGAAATATTGTCGAGGTCTTGCTAAAGGTCTTAGGAAGAAACAAACAAAGTTGTTAATGTAATGTTGTCTAAGACCTTGGAGTGATTAAATTTTGAAATGAAAATGAATGATCAATTGCGGTGTTTTGTTCCAAACATTGATTTTATTGTTTTGCACCTGGACATTATTCATTGAAGGGTGAATGCCCTCTTGAATAAGCTGTCAACTTCGCTCTCAACCTGAGACAATTCGTCCTTCAGCGAAAGTATAGGAATCCTAGTATTCAGTGAAGGGGTAACTACATTGCATGTGAATATCCAAGAAGATAGCACCCATTGAGGAAAGAATACTCCCTTGGGATCGCTATCAACCATATTCTTGCCTAAGGGATGCTGAACCCAAAGTGCAGAATTTGGGATCCTGCATTGCTATTGAATGTTCGTGCCAATCTTTCCACAATCACCAAGCATCCTCACAATAGCGCTAACCTCTTCTTTCCTTTTCTTGTTTAATGTTGTTTTGTTTTAATAAATCAATTTGATACAGGAATCATTGCGCGACCTAGGAAGGAAGATACCAATCAAACCCGAGTTCACAATACCAAATCTCGGACCAGGATGGCCGCTAATAATCCTGAGGCAGGGAGGAATTTGAGCAGAGAAGTCGATGAAATGACAGGGAGGATAAATGAGGTGTCAGAAGCCCAAATACGGTTGGAAGCAATATTGTAAGACATGAGGGAATCTCTTCACTTAATCAGCGGGAATAGATGTACAAATGAGGTTGAAGCATATGCAAATGTGTCATCAATGACCGCCCCGACCTTCCCGGCTATTACTTCAGGCATCACTATGGGGATCCATGAACAACCACCTCAAACGACACCGGTTGTCATGCCTATTGGGGAGGGGTATCGCACTTTGGAAGGTGCTCATAATGAAGTTCCAGTTATGCGGCGGCCCCGCTCGGGAACAACCTCATGTGTCCATCATAGGGCAAGCAACAATACCTCACTCACGGGAATAGCCACGTCATGGCCGAGAAAGACAAGATGAAGGAAGAGTGGATGGAGAAAATGGAGGAACAGATCAAGGCAATCAAGGGCCCTAGTGCTTATGGGCCTCGAGAATAGAAGAAGCTGTGTCCTACCACCGATGTCATAATCCCTAAGGACTTCAAGATTCCCGATTTTGCCAAGTACGATGGAAGTGGCAACCCTCGGTTTCATTTGATCAGTTATGGAACCAAGATGGCTGTTTGGTCCAAGGATGATAAATTCCTGATTAGCTTTTTCCACGAGAGTCTCACAGGTCCTGCTTTGGAGTGGTATCTTCAATTAAACCATTCTAAGATTTCTCGTTGGACAGAGTTGGCCGACCTATTCATGGACCAAGTACAAGTTTAATCCGGACGCAACTCAGACCCCGGGAACAATTGGGCTCGATGCAGAAGGGAAGTGATGAACCTTTCAGACAATACGCACAGAGGTGGAGAGCCTTGGCAGCTCAGGTTCAGCCCCCATTAACACTAGCTGAGATGTGCTCGTATTTCCTGGGAACCTTGGGAAACCCGTTTATCGGGGCAATGGTCGGGGCAGCCTATAAGGATTTTGCGGACTTGATAATGGCTGGAGAAAGGATAGAGGTTATGGCCAAGGCTGGGAAGTTGCCGGTGAGCAATACAGAGAGTATTGCCTTCAAGAAGGGATTCCAGCCGAAAAAGAAGGAACCCGAGGTGAGTTATGTCCAACGTCAGCAGATCTTTAGACCCCGATATTCCCCACAAAACTCAAGCCGCCAATTACCATATAACCCTGACTCGCACCTTCCATATCAAACACCTTCACTTCCTTATTACCCGCCCCACCAAACTATGCCTGCTGCAAACATCACCCCAACTCCGCAATTCCAAATCAATAATGTCCCCATACCACAACCATATATGCCAGCTCGCCCAACCTATACTCGATACCCACCTGCACCTCCACAAGCCTACCCAAATCACCCACAACCTCGGCCAAACTTTCAAAATCAAGGTCGCTTTCGTCCACAAAACCTACCCCCTTTCCCAAGACTGTCCATTTCAAATGCGGATCTGTTCCAAAAGTTGTTCGACACCCACCTCATTTCGGGAAATCCTGTACATCCCTTAGAACCACCGTTCCCGGCGTGGTATAACCCGAATTTGACTTGCAAATACCACATGGATATCCCAGGACATTCAATTGAAGATTGTGAGGCTTTCAAGATGGCAGTAAGGAAGCTTATTGCTTATGGGAAGCTTGACATTCAAGAAGAGGCTGGACCCAATATCGTCAACAACCCGATCCCTAACCATGGTGGAAGAAATGAGGCGAATGCCGTGGAGATAGAAGGGCCTCCAATAAAAGAAGTCATGAGCCTGCATACGCCGATGATTCAAATATTCGAGGGACTGAAGATAGCGGGTTATGTTATCACTTCACCAGCTTCAGCGGTGAAAGAAGAAGAGAGGCATGATGAAGAGTCCAGGTGCGTTTACCATTGTGAGGCAACAGGACACGATATCGAGAATTGTTGGGACTTTAAGGATCGAGTCCAGAGGTTGCTCACATTAGGAGTAATACAAGCAAGATCAGGGGTAACTTCCTCTGAAGAGGTCCATATGATTGAACGATTTGTACTTAAGGTACCACCCCTCAACCAAGCTTCGGAGTCAAGGAAAGTGGTATTGACGGTCAAGAAGCCAACACCATTTGCTTGTAATGACACCCGCACAGTGCCCTGGAGCTATGAAACAAGGGTGGAGATAAAGGGAGTCGGGGAAGGGACTTCGAATGCCCGAGTGGCAGAAATACACCAAGAAGGAGACCCAGTGACTAACATAGTCGGGGTAGGAGGAATAACAAGGAGCGGGCGATGCTATGGCCCAATAGAGGTAGAGAAGAAAAAGAATGATAAAGAATGGAGAAATGAGGAAAATGCAAGAGAAGAGGAGAAAGGGAAAGAAGGGGAAGAAGAGTTCCTAAAGATAATGAAGCAAAGCGAGTACGATGTGGTGGAGCAGTTGAAGAAGACTCCAGCAAGGATATCCCTCCTGTCACTTATTTTGACATCCGAGTTACATCGAAAGGCGTTGCTAAGAGTACTAAATGAGGCTTATGTCAAACCCGATGTCACTCCTGAGAATATTGTCAGCATGGTGGACCCGATAAAGCACGTCAACATGATCACATTCATGGATGAAGAGATCGCTTCTCGGTCTGAGAAAAACCCACGGGCTTTACACATAACCCTTAAATGCAAAGGGTATATGGTTGCAAAGGTTTTGATTGATGGGGGGTCTGCGCTAAATATCCTACCGAAGTCGACTCTAAACTCATTATCAATAAGTGAGGATGAAGTGTTACCTCGAGAAATGGTGGTGCGGGCCTTTGATGGAAATAGGAGAAGCATCTTAGGAGAGGTGATGTTGCCATTAGAGATTAGTCCAAGCAATTTTCAGGTTTTGTTCCAAGTTATGAACATTGAGCCTGGATACACAATGCTCTTGGGGAGACCATGGATCCATGTTGCCGGTGCTGTTCCCTCAACCCTGCATCAAAGTGTTAAGTATATTGAAAATGGGTCAATCATTACCATACATGGGGAGGAAGAGATTATGTTGTCAAAACCAGTTTCAGTGCCGTATGTGGAAAGTGCAGAGAAAGATGAAGAGAATTTGTGGCACAGTTTTGAAATAGTAGAGACTGGAGTCGGTAAAGATGAATCTCCGATGCAAAGTGTGGATCAAGTGGTGGCCCGGATTATGGTAAGTAATGGTTACGAGGAAGGAAAAGGCTTGGGCTCACAATTGCAAGGTACTCAGTCACCGGTGTCCTTCCTAAAAAAGTGGGACAAGTTCGGGTTAGGGTATGAAGCATCCCTGGAAGAGAGAACAAGGAGCATGACCCTCGGGAAGAAAAATGACAGGGGCAAGGTGATGAATATTCCCCACCTGAGGGAAACATTCCCAGCACCAGCCGAGGTAATCATGTCTGGAGAAGTCATTCGCTCCCAATACCATCCCACTGTCAATGCGTTGCATGAAGAAGGCCCAGAAGAAAGCAAGGCAATCTGTCCCTCTGCTGATGAGAAGCTGCTGAAGAACTGGCAATCCGAACCAGTGATTGATGTGATTGTGTCCAAGTAATTGTCGGTCATATTTGTGCTAAGCTGATATTTAAGATTGGTTGTGTTTTAAGCTTATGTTTATCTGTTTGAGACATCAACTTAATGAATTCGCATGATTATTCAACATTCCTCCTCTTTGCACTTTAACTTGTCCACTTGCATTTATCATTTTTTTGTTTTCTCTTTCTTTTGCCTTTCGTATAATATTTTGTTTTGTTTTCCTTTACCATTCCTGCTCCATTATGCTTTTCCAACTCCACGAAAATTACCTTCCAGGGATCTGAGTCTCATAGAAAGTTCGCCTCACGAAAGGGACCTTGAAAACTCATCAATTGTTTCCCATGCGATGTTTGAAGAAGAAGATCTTGGATCTGATGAAGAGGGAGAAGTCGTTGAAAGTTTTGAAAAATTATTGGAATATTCAGAGAAGGAATTTGACTTGAATGGTGAGGAAGCCGAGGTGATTAACATGGGGACAGAAGAAGAGAAAAAAGAGTTGAAAATGGTGAAAAATCCTGAATGTGAAGAAATGATTGCACTCTTCAAAGAGTATATGGATGTCTTTGCTTGGTCTTATCGGGATATGCCTGGATTAGATCCGGAGATAGCATCTCATAAAATCCCATTATATCCAGATGTTGAGGTAAAGAAGCAGAAGTTAAGGAGGATGCATCCTGACATGTCCCTGAAGATTAAGGAAGAGGTGACTAAGCAGCTAGAAGCGGGATTTGTAGAAGTGTCAAGACACCCAGAATGGGTAGCTAATGTTGTGCTTGTGCCTAAGAAGGATGGGAAAGTCCGAATGTGTGTGGACTACAGGGATCTGAATAAGGCTAGTCCGAAGGATAATTTCCCACTCCCTCATATCGATGTGTTGGTTGATAATGCTGCTAAGAACCACATGTTTTCATTCATGGACGGGTACTCAGGATACAATCAAATCCCCATGGATGTCAATGACAAAGAAAAAACCACTTTCATCATTCCTTGGGGGACATTTTGCTACACAGTGATGCCGTTCGGATTAAAGAATCTTTGGGGCTACTTACCAACGCGCTATGGTTGCACTGTTCCATGACATGATGCACAAGGAAATTGAGGTATACGTGGATGATATAGTTGCCAAGTCTAGAGAGGGGAAAGTCATGTGGCAGTTTTGCGTAAGCTGTTTGAAAGACTCGAAAGTACAAATTGAAGTTGAATCTGCTAAATGTGTTTTTGGAGCATCCACCGGAAAGCTACTCGGGTTTATTGTTAGTAGAGAAGGAATAAAAGTGGATCCGGACAAAGTGAAAGCAATACAGAGATGCTGCTCCTAAGACAGAGCGTGAAGTGAGAAGTTTCCTCGGGAGATTTAACTACATTGCTCGATTCATCGCCAACTTGACCAGACTTGTGAGCCTATATTCAAGCTCTTGAAGAAACACCACCAGGAAGATGGGATGAGGAATGTCAAGGAGCTTTTGACAAAATAAAGGCTTATCTAATGAATTCCCCTGTTTTGGTACCACCTACGCCGGGTCGACCTCTGATATTGTACTTAACCGTACTGCCAACCTCCATGGGAGCAATGTTGGGGCAGCATGACGAATCGGAGAAAAGGGAGCAGGCAATTTATTATCTGAGTAAAAAGTTCAATGAATGTGAAACCCGTTACATGGCTGTTGAAAAGACTTGTTGTGCTCTGGTTTGGACCTCAAAACGGTTAAGGCAATACATGTTGTATTACACCACTTGGTTAATCTCCTGAATGGACCCCCTGAAGTATATATTTGAAAGCCCTCATGTTTCATTAAGGGTTTCAAAATGGCAGGTGATACTATCAGAATTCGACATCAAATACATGACTCAGAAATCCGTCAAAGGAAGTGCAATTGCGGATCATTTAGCTGAAAACCCTCTTGAGGGTGGACAACTAGTAACATCGAGTTCCCGATGGAGAAATTTTTGAGTAGAAGGAGAAGAAGAAACTGAGGATGAGCCCATTTGGAAGATGTATTTTGATGGAGCGGTCAACATGCATGGTAGTGGCATAGGAGCCGTGGTTGTTTCACCAACTGGAAAGCAATATCCAGTCACTATCAAGCTTGATTTTGAATGCACCAATAATGTTGCAGAATATGAGGCCTGTGCTAATGGTTTACAAGTTGCAATTGCTTTGGGGATCAAACAGCTAAGCGTATTCAGAGATTCAGCGCTCATCATTTATCAGGTGAATGGTGAATGGCAAACCAAAGACCCGAAGTTGGTGCCGTATCAAAAGTATTTAACCCAGCTGATCGAGAAGTTTGAGGAGGTGACCTTCTCCCATTTGACTCGAGATAAAAACCAGTTCGCAGATGCCTTAGCCACTTTAGCTGTGATGACCAAATTGGAAGTTCACAATAATGTTCAACCTATCCAAGTAAAGATACACAGTGAGCCTGCATATTGTGCTAATGTGGATGATGTGCTAGATGGTAAGCCATGGTACCATGACATCAAGCAGTATATTCAACATAGAGAATACCCAGCTGGGGCAAGTGAGGTGAATAAGAAGACTATTCGTCGTCTGGCAATGGCCTTTTTCTTGAATGGAGAGATTTTGTACAAAAGAAACCATGATGGCACTTTGTTGAGATGTGTGGATGCTCACGAAGCCCGTATAGTCATGACTGAAGTCCATGAAGGAATCTGTGGAACTCATGCTAATGGTCATATGATGGCACGGAAAATTCTAAGGAGTGGTTATTATTGGTCCACCATGGAAACAGACTGCATAGAATATGTACGAAAGTGTCAGAAATGTCAGATATATGCAGATCGAGTTAATGCACCTCCATTTCCCTTGCACAATTTGGTATCTCCATGGCCTTTCTCAATGTGGGGAATAGATGTCATTGGACCCATTAATCCTAAAGCCTCCAATGGTCATCGCTTCATTTTAGTGGCGATTGATTATTTCACCAAGTGGGTAGAAGCTTCCTCGTATGCTAATATCACTCAAAAGGTGTTTTTGAGATTCCTTAAAAGGGATATCATCTGCAGATATGGAATTCCAGAAAGGATAATAACAGATAATGGCACCAATCTCAACGGTGCTGAGATTCAAAAGTTTTGTGAGAGTTTCAAAGTTAAGCATCATAATTCAGCTCCTTACAGGCCCCAGATGAATGGCGCAGTTGAAGCCGCAAATAAGAATGTCAAGAAAATCATTGCCAAGATGGTAGTGAATTACAAAGACTGGCATGAAATGTTGCCCTATGCTTTGCACGCATATCGTACCAATATACGATCTAGCACTGGGGCAACGCCTTTCTCTTTGGTATATGGGATGGAGGCCGTCTCTCCTATAGAAATTGAGATTCCTTCTCTAAGGGTCTTGATGGAGGCAGAGTTGGAAGAATCTGAATGGGTGAAGATGCGACATGAGCAGTTGAATATGATAGAAGAGAAAAGATTGATGACTATTTGCCATGGGCAATTGTATCAAAGCAGAATGGCCAGAGCCTTCAGCAAGAAAGTTCGTCCCAGAGACTTTTGTTCAGGAGATTTGGTTTTGAAAAAGATCCTCCCTAATCAAGAGGATGGCAGAGGAAAATGGGCTCCGAATTATGAAGGCCCATATATAGTCAAACAAGCATTTTCAGGAGGAGCATTAATTTTACAGAATATGGATGGAGAAGAATTGCCAAAACCCGTAAACACTGATGTTGTCAAGAGATTCTATGCCTAAAAAAAAAAAAAAAACAACAACAACAACAAAAAAAAAGAAGGACCCGTTAGGCTGAAAACCCGAAAGAGCGGTCTAAGCAAAAGTAAGGGCAAATAAACAGGCAAGATCTCAAAGAAAGTTGGCATGAAACTCTTTGAAGGGCTCACCAAACTGGGGCAATTTTGTTCGCTTTCAATTGGCTACACTGGGGCAATTATTTTTGAAGGACTGAGGAGAAGATGTGTTGAAGGAAGCAACCACACAGAGGCAATAGTTGAGTTATCAGGACATTGTAGGGAATCAATTGAATGAGGAACAAGGAACCAATACTGGGGCAAATTTTTCTTATCCTTTGTAACCTCCTATAGTTCCTAGGATTTCATCTTTCAAGCATGTGTCTTACTAAAAGTTCATATATGATCTGATCACCAAAGCAATAAAAAGAAGTTTGTTCATTCAACGAATTTCTATCCATTCATGAATGCATGTTTACTTATTAAGTTATGTCTCAAATAGGATAAATTTATGGTTAACAATTTGATTTGATAATTCTACAACAATCTTTCGATGATTGACTTGGGCTAAAAGATCTCAGCAGCTCGAACTACAGATTGCAACGCAGTATTGGATTTTGTTGCCAAGGAGAAAAAGGGAATTAAAAAGAAGAAGAAAGAAGAAGAAAGAGGGGAAAGATTGAGGTTATCAGGTCCAACGAGCAAAAGTATGTGAACGAGGGGTTTGATTGGTCAAAACTTTCCAAAAGTCACCGTTGGTTCAAAGGTCTTTTAATAAAACTAAAAAAAAAAAGAGAAAAAAAAAGGAAAAAGAGAAGAAAAATCCTGTTTTCCGGGACTCAGTTGCCCATTTGTCAATTCTGTTGAGCGCATCGGCTCCCTGCATTTTAATTTCTGTCTTTTACTTTTGAGCGCATCGGCTCCTGTCATTTACTTTTTGAGCGCATCGGCTCCTGTCTTTTAATTCCTGTCTTTTAATTCCTGTCTTTTAATTCCTGAGCGCATCGGCTCCTGTCTTTTAATTCTTGTCTTTTAATTTCGAGCGCATCGGCTCCTGTCTTTTAATTCCTGTCTTTTAATTTCGAGCGCATCGGCTCCTGTCTTTTAATTCCTGTCTTTTACCTTTTGAGCGCATCGGCTCCTGTCTTTTAATTCCTGAGCGCATCGGCTCCTGTCTTTTAATTCTTGTCTTTTAATTTCGAGCGCATCGGCTCCTGTCTTTTAATTCCTGTCTTTTACCTTTTGAGCGCATCGGCTCCTGTTTTTTAATTCCTGAGCGCATCGGCTCCATGCATTCCATGCATTTTAAATTCCTGTCAATTTCTATTGAGCGCATCGGCTCCTTGCATTTTACTTTCTGTTGAGCGCATCGGCTCCATGCATTTTAAATTCCTGTCTTTTACCTTTTGAGCGCATCGGCTCCTTGCATTTTACTTTCTGTTGAGCGCATCGGCTCCATGCATTTTAATTCCTGTTGAGCGCATCGGCTCCATGCATTTTAAATTCTGTCGAACACATCGGCTCCATGCATTTTAAATTCTGTTGAGCGCATCGGCTCCCTGCATTTTAATTTCTGTTGAGCGCATCGGCTCCATGCATTTTAAATTCTGTCGAACACATCGGCTCCATGCATTTTATTTTCTGTTGAGCGCATCGGCTCTATGCACTTTAACTTTTTGTCATTTCTTTTTTTGTTAATTCTTTTGAGCGCATCAGCTCCATGAATTTTAATTCTTGAGCGTTTTGACGCTTTGCATGTTATTTCTCGCATTTGTTTTACATTTTGTGCTTTGCCGAACAAAATTGGAGTTCATGTCTTTACTCGTTCCTTATGACGATAATAAGAAGACCACAATTTTCTTATTATCTAATAAGAAACAAGTAAAGAGGGGCAATCTGTGAACACCCAGTTTTTGGGACTACTAAAAATAAAAAAATAAAAAAAAAAGAAAAATAAAATAATAAAATAATAAAAAAACCAACAAAAAAATAAAAAAAAATAAAAAATAATAATAATAATAATAAAATAATAAAGAAAAAAAAGAAAAGAAATATAAAAAATAGTCACATCTTTGCAAGGGGGGTGGGGAACTCAATAAAAAAAGGGAGGAGTGATTGACGCAAAAGAAAAAGAGAAGAAAGGGTCAGCAGAAAAAAATAAAAAAGAGAGAATTTTGATAAAAAAGGAGGATTTTAGGGAGATTTGTCGGGAGAAGATGAAAATCTGAAGGAAGCTGCCAACCTCCCATACGGTGAGCAATCATAACACCCACTACCATCCTCTCACCTCCAAAACGTGAAGGATCCCTCCATAAATGCCTCTGCCATCATTTTCTTCCAAAAAGCTTTTGATAATCCAATTCCTTCCAAAACTTCTGCCAACCCCTAACCATCTTCTGCCACTCTCAACCTTCATTATCACCATCTTCAACCTTCATCCCTGCACCATTTTTACGTGAATCCTCCTCTCCTCTGCCACCATCCTTCTCCAACCAAATAAATCCAGCAACCACCCTCCCTTCATAAAACCTCCACGTGAAGCTCCACCAAAAAGAAGGCAGCACCCTTCTCCTCCAATCCTTCCATTATCATCATCAACCTAACCATATTCTGCCATTCTTAACCTGCATTATCACTATCTTCAAGCACCAAACCGAGTTCAACTCGGTCTCCTCACCATCTCCACGCCCTCTTCCTCTCTCTCACGAGGACACCACCTTGCTGCCAACTTCAACACCTCACCACCCCAAACCGTAACCACCACGAGCTCAAGCCTTTTCCCCTTCACCCCCTCATTTTGACAACCCCACAAACCAATCTCCATCAAAAGCCAGAATTTGATCCCACCTCCACATTCAATCTCATTTCCACGTCCAACCTTCACTATTCACCTTCTCCAATCTCCCATACCACGTCCAACCTTCGCTATTCACCTACTTCCATCACATCCGACCGTCGGACCTCGCAAACATCACCCATCTTCAACCGACCGTCGGACCGTTGAACCCCATCTTCATCATATCCCCACCATCTCTATCCTCACGACCACCCTCTTTTATCCTCCCCAAATCATCCCATCTTCGGCCAAAGAAGGAAGATTGATGATGTTGAGTTGATCCCTGGTGGTAGCTGGGAAAAGAGAAAAAAAAGCAAGAAGATTGGGGAGGCTGCTGGGAACGAAAGGGATTTTTGATTCTTTTTGAGTTGAGTGTGTTATTGGTAGCACAGAAGAGGTAAGCCCTTCCTCACCACTATCCTTGCACTGCTGTGAGTAAATATGTAGCGTTCAAATGCATGCTTTGATCCTGACTGGTTAGTCATGTTGCCCATCTTCAAGCGCTTTTCTTGTTTTTAAGCCATGAGCACCATACATACACTGGCACTCCTCTCCTTCTGCAACACATTACCCAAAACCACCAGAGAACTCACCTTCAATATCCACATCCAACAGCCTTCCATCTCTCACCACATCACCTACTTCCATCACATCCGACCGTCGAATACCATACCCTCCAACCGACCGTCGAACTCAAAACCCTAAATCCTCTCCCACCGACCGTCGAATCCCCCTAAACTATGAACCCAACCATCATACGCTTTCCATCATCACGCTGTAACCACCAACTTCAATAACACCATCATTCCCCATTCGACCGTCGAACTCCTGCACTGGCCTTCAATGCACTTCACAAATACCATCATATCCTCACCTCCCATTCGACCGTCGAACTCCTGCGCTGATCTTCAACCAACTTCACAAACACTACCATATCCTCACCACCGACCGTCGGATCGCACCAAAACTCCATCACCATCTCTTTCGACCAACCGCCATCCAACCGACAACCCACCATCTTCAAAGCCTCCATAATCCCCATCACCCAAGCAATTTCCATAACCTTTCCAAACACTATCATACCCAACCGAACCGACCGTCGGACCGTAACCCTTCAAACCAAATCCCTCTCCTCACTCGACCGTCGAACCATACCATTGCGACCTTCACCAACCAACTTCACAAACCATCATATCCTCCAATCGACCATCGAACCCCAAAACAGAACCACCCCATCTCCTCAAACCGACCGTCGAACCTCAGCTAGGTCCCCCACCGACTGTCGAATCCCCACCACCATCCTTCAACCATCCATTACGTGAAATCACCTGTCAAACCCAATCTATACCCGACCGTCGAACCCCAACCGTGACCCAAATTCCATCACGCCCTTTTCACCGACTGTCGAATCTTCCTTCTCTCGGCCGTCGAACCCCCTCACAGACAACCCATCTAATTCCCCTAAACCGACCGTCGAACCACACCAGTTACTTTCACCTCACTCGACTGTCGAACTACACCAGTTACCACCCCCTCACCGACAACCCATCCAAACCTTCATAAACCATCACATCCTCCAATCGACCGTCGAACCCCAAAACAGAAACATCATCATATCCTCCAATCGACCGTCGAACCCCAAAACAACCACCCCATCTCCTCAAACCGACCGTCGAACCTCAGCTAGATCGCCCCTCACCGACCGTCGAACTCAAAACACCAGATCCATCATACCCCCAACCGACCGTCGAAACCCAAGAAGCCATGTCCTTCCCCTCTACAGACGTCACCCTCATCATCTTCATCAACCTTCATCCGACCGTCGAATCTTAAGCCGGATCCCTCCCCAAACATCCTCTGGCGTGTGTTGCCGTGGTTGTCAAAGTCTCCAAACTTTTATTTCTTTAAATTGCACTGTTGATTATCCTGTTGAGTTTGAATTTGATTCACGTGGGCTGCTGTCCATTTCATATTAAGGCAAAAATGATACACTGTTTTTGGTAAAAAAAAAAAAAAAAGAGAGAAGGGTAAAAGAAAAAAATAAAAAAAAAATAAAAAATCTTTTGATCCATGCAATGACCAATGATGATGATTGAGTAGCGAATACTACCTTCAATGTCATTTGGATCATAATGGTTTATTGAATAGCTTAGTGCTAACTTGAATCCTGTGCAAGAATGGATTCACTTTCAAATAAAATTTTTTTTTAAATAAAATCAACCAACCCACACTTATTTTATAAAGAACTACGTAACTTTGAGTTCCCCATTGCACCAGGGGATACGTAGGAGCAGAATTTCATTTCTGTCAAGCCAAATTTAAATTTTCATAATTTTGTGATTTTTCTTTTATAAATAGTTATAATGCTTTTGTAAAAAGGGGTAAAATAAATATTTTTAAAGATTGTTAAAAATTTGCACAATTGACTTAAGGTACCGTCTTAGGACGGGTGCGTTAGGGGTGCTGTGAGATTAAGTTTCCACCCTTCTCTAAGCATAACCGACTCCCGAATCCAATCTGGTTTCAAAGACCATTTTCAAAGAGAGGTTTTCCAATTTTTCCAAATTCAAATAAAATTGGTGGCGACTCCATTTTTCCATTTCATATTCTAAAATCCATTCGAGTTGCTGTTTTCCCGCCGCGATCCCGGTCGCGACAATGATGCCTATTTGTTTCATTAGAAGTTTTGAAATGTGGTCTTATGCAAGCTTTATCAAATGCTGGAATGCTCTTGTTTAGATCATAATTTTGAACTTGATTTAAAAGAAGTAAATATGCAACATGCTCTGTGTTGGTGTATGCCTTAGAGGATGATATATTTTGACAGTACTTACATACATTGTATTATGCTATTCCTTTAATAGATAAGGCATTTCATTTATTGTGTTATTTATGATAAACATAATAAAGTCCTTAGAATAGTAAGTTTGATGTCATAGGACATCAAGTGGATGACTTGATCGTGAGATCATATTGGATAAATTTAAAACACTATTCTTAAATGTCCCTAGTTAAGTATTATTGTTAATTAGGACAACAATAATGCATTGAGACTAGTATGTGCGTAGAATGATGACCACATCTCACGGGTCATGGATATGAGATATCAAGTCTTCACATGGGTACATATCAGAGTAATGATGTACTGGACTGACCCGCCATGGGAACACTACATGGATTATTACGTGAGTGTCATAAGCGATTCTCATTGTGAAAATGATGTATGTGGTCATTTGACCTGAAATCACTACAATTCCTACATGATGAGTTATGTGTTTTAATGCCATCAAATGTCATCTGTAACAAGGTGATTATAAAGTTGGTTATTGGACATACTGCGAATCATGCAAAGAGATGTAAGTGACCTAGATAGGATTTGTCACTCCTACATAACAGGTGCGATATATTCGGGCCCCCTAATTGAGTAAGACTACGAAATGCATGGCCATGCTCAAATGAGTAAATATGAGATATTGATCTCATTTGTTGTTACAAAGTCTACTCAAGTATCAGGAAATGAAGGATTGAACTATATAAGGGTGACGCATTCCACGCCTTGTGTTTAATCTAGATATCTTGACAAAAGCACTAAACTACACGAAAATATTGGTCACAGAAAGGTTATGTCAAATCACTGACATTCTCATTACTTGGATAGCAGCGATATGTTGCTAGATACAACATATTGCTTCAAATATTAAAATGAGATTTTAATATTATTGCTAATGTTATGAGAACCTGCAGGGTCGTCACATACATAGAGTAGACTAAATTGGAGCAATGAGAATTCAAGTTGGACTAGGATTCCATCGTGAGCCTAACTTATAACAGACGAGTCCAAAGACTGTATAGCTAACCCTATTGCTACTCACACTCACTTAAGGCAGTCACTATTAAAAATAATACTGCTAAAGGGGCTGCTGAGCACGCATAACAGAACCCTAGCTGGACCTATAGAAATAGTAAGTGAGTGAGTGACAGGTTTCTCTTCTCTTCGCAGCTAGCACTGTGTCAAAGATGTGAGACTTGTAATATCCTAAATGGCATGTTAGACTTGTTTATGTGTTCAAAAGGTAGCATATGACTTGCTTAGCATGTATGTGTAATTTTGTGACAATCTGAGTTAGTTTAGGTACTTAGTTGCAACCTGAACTATGAAAAGTAACTTAAAATGACTCAAATAATAACATAAATTGCTTAGGAGAGGAAAATAAATATGCATAATTTATTTCAAGGTTAAAAAAATGTAGAACAAGTTATAGTTAAAGTTTCAAGGTAAACTGAGCTAGTTTGACATTTTTAGGTATATTGGTTGTCTAATTATAGTCGGTTTGACTACCAGCAGATATGAAAATATCAGATAATGGTTAACTGACTTTTCATATGAATACTAGTATTTATTTTGAAGTTGTTGGAAGTTGAAAATCTTGAATTAGCTAAATCTGAGTGTTTTTAGCAGATTAGGATTTATCAGTTTTGGCCAAAAGGTCATATGAGTCTTTTAGACCCTATTTATAAGCCTTATTCATGACTGTTTTTGGCTTCATAAACAGAAGCAGAAACCATGTGAGGAGAAGAGAAAGAAAAGGAAAGAAAGACTAAGGAGGATGAAGAGAGAAAGAGGAAATCCAAAGGAAAAGCCAAGGCTTCAAAATCCAACCGAGCTTGAATCTCTTCATAGCTGCCAAAGGTAGGGGTTTTATGATCCATTTCACTTCTTTTCACTCTTTTCACTATGTATGCACTTAAGGTGCTTAATAGGTAAAATTGAGTTCTAGAGGTGTTTGATGTGTGTTGTATGCATGATTTAGTTTCTTTGGTCATTTATGACTTATTCACAGCATAAGTTTAAGATAGAAACTTAGAATATATCATTTGGACTATCGGATTCCCAAAAGAGGGGTTAGGTCACCTTATAGATGATTTTGTGCATTAATCCAAATTAAGAGGTTTAAGTTTATGATTAATGATTGCTATGTGTTAAAGAACTGATTAGGAACTTAGAATCACTTAGAATCTAGTTTGGAATGACCAAAATCCAAGAAAAGAACCAATGGAACAGTACCACGGTTCTGCAAAATTATGTAGAATCTAGATTCTGCTATAAACGTCGTGGCATGAGTACATCGTGCTGCGGCGTGTGGTTGAATCTGCTATGAACACCGTGGTGTGATAGTGATGCTATACCCAGTACTGAAAACCCGAGGCTAGGGCACCGCGGCGTGCCCAAGTAGTTCCGCGGCGTGAGCACCAGAAATTTCAAAAATGTCATTTTTTATGTTTTAATGTTATGGACTAGACGGGATCATTAGTATATGTTTCCTAAATTGTGTTAAGGCACAAATAGGGATATTTTCAAAAGGGAAAATTATCACCTAGCATGTATGAGAAAGTTAAACCTTTGAGCATTAAATAGTTATGGTTTGCTTTAGGTTAGTATCTAGCACCTTAGGCCACTTTAGTGGTAATGTATGTCACTTAAGAGCAATGAGTGATAAGTTGGGTGTTTAGATATATGTATGATGGGAAGAATTAGTAGTATTGATTTTGTGAGTATCCTTTAATGCCCATTAATGAAGGCCAAGGGAAATAGATGGGTGTTCGAAAGACTCTTTTGAGTAAGAACATAACCCTGATATTTCGATAGTGCCAATGCCAAGGGAGATAAGTGGGTAGTGCGAAAGCCTCTTTGAGGAAGGACAAATCCCAAACTTCTCAGCATAACAAGATATGTGTAATGTGAGGATGAGCTTTCCATTTATTTGCCACAAGATAATACATTAAACTAGTATTCCAAAGCTTAACATCTTGGTTCTAAGTTGGACTAGGCATGTATGTATGAAATGTATGTTAACTTGGTTTATCTGAATGCTATAGTTAGACCTTGTAGATGCTTTAAACATATCTTACTTAGCATATGTTATGATTATGTTTATTATGTTATATATGCTGGTTTTGATTACTCATACTGAGAATATAGTTTCTAACCCTGCTATGTATCAAGTAATTCTAGGTGAAACTTTTTTCAAAAGTAAGAAGAAGAAGGAAGCTAAAGAGTAGATTAGTTTTGTGGTTTATGTTTCAAATGTTGTATCTTGTAGTACTACTTTTGGAATGTATAGACTTGTGTAATACTTCAAGTCTTTGCTATGACTAATGTTGTTTATATGTATTTTGAAGCATTATAAAATAGATGTTATATTTTTCACATTTCATATGGCTCTCTATATTGTTTCCAACGAACATTATAGATAAATATATCAGTATAGTATGTACGTAGTGACATTGTAATGCTAAGTATCTCCTTGTATACATATATATTGAGATACTGGTATTAGGATGTTACATTATGGTATCAGAGCAGTTCATCCTATTGAGTCAGGGTGTGGATTGGCTATGCTTAGGCATATTACGAGTTCAATCCTAGAAATTTTGCTTTTCTTGTTTAACGTGTTAAATTTGATGATAGAATTGCATGATTTGCCTTAGATTGGTTTATTATTAGCTACTATTGCATGGTTACATGGTATTGAGACTGCGGCTCAATATATATTATTTCTATGTGTACAGGAAACTATGGCACCAATAAGCTGATCTAGAGAAACAGTAAGCTCGAACCCACAAGGTCTACATATGGCTAAAGTTGTTATGGCTATGGCCAATGTTATGGCAAGGATGCTTGAGAGGATGGAAGCAAATCTACCTTAGCAGCCTCCTCCACCTGAGCACCCAATGCAACATGTACTGTAAGTTGGAAGGAATCAGAACTTCTTGAACTTGACAGCTTTCCATTAGATGTACCCTCCACCGTTTAGAGGCGAGTTCAATCCCATAAAGGCTAAGGAATGGCTCAGTGAAATGGAGAAGATCTTTGATGTGATGGTTGTTCAGAGGAGCAGAAAGTGGCTTTGCCTCCTATATGTTGAAGGGAGAAGCGGAGCATTGGTGGAAAGGTACTAAATGGGTACTGGAAGCCACAGAAGACCATATATCATGGGAGGTTTTCAAGATTGCTTTTCTGGAGAAGCTTTTCTTGTAGATTCTACATGATGCCAAGGAAGTAGAATTTAAGCAGTTATGACAAGGAAGCATGTCAATAGGCTAGTATGTGGCTAAGTTTAATAAGTTGTCAAAGTTCTCTTCACATTTTCGCTATCATCCAGATGAGAAATGGCGATGCTTGAAATTCGAGATAGGTTTGAGAAGTGAGATCAAGAGCATGGTAAGATTTGTGGAGATTAGGGACTTCCCTACTTTGGTCAACAAATGTAAGCTTGTAGAGTCAAGTGCTGACAGTCCTCCATCAGAAGATAAGGTATAGGGCATTCCAAAGAGAAAGCGAGAGGATGACAAGAGCAAGCAGAGTGCTTCTAAGGTGAGCAACCCTAAAGGAAAAGGCAAGAAGAGGTCCAAGGTACCCCAATGTGCTAAATGTGGGAAGGCACATGGAGGCAAGTGCTTGGTAGCCCAATCTGTGTGTTTCATGTATGCACAAGCAGGACATTTCTCCAAGGATTGTCCACGAAATAAGGAAGATATGCCTACCCCAAAGCCGCTAGCTAAGGGATGAGTTTATACTCTAGGTGGAATAGAGGTGGCCTAGTCTTCCGACACATCCATGGCAAATGCATAATTCGTAATCATCTTTTAAATGTCATGTATGATTTAGGAGCATCCCACTCCTTTGTTTCTTATGAATGTGTAAGGATGTTGGGTTTGCCTATGTTAGAGTTACCATATGACTTATTTGTTTCCACACCCACAAGTAAGCCAATCATAACTTCGAAAGTGTGTCTTGACTGTTGTATGAGAATCAAGGATAGAGTTTTCCTTGTAAACCCTATCTGTTTACCCCTTGTGGACATAGATGTCATTCTCGGTATGGATTGGTTATCGTCCAATCATGTGGTTTTAAACTGTTTAGATAAAATCCTAGTTTTTCTATCTAATGTTCCTATCAGAGTTATTTTTTCAGAGTCTGCTTATCTCGATGCTAATAAGGTCAATCACTGTTTGGTAGAAGGAGCTCTAGGATATGTTCTTCTTTTCTCATTAGATATAGAGGTTAAGCAGAGCCTAGACAATATACCTGTGGTGAGGGAATACCCTGAGGTGTTTCTGAGTGATGTAGTGGAGTTGCCATTGGAGCGAGAAATAGAGTTTACTATAGATCTAGTGCTGGGTACAAGACCTATATCTATAGCACCCTATAGGATGACACCCCTAGAGTTGGCTGAACTCAAGAAATAGTTAGAGGAGTTGTTGGACAAGCAATTCATTAGGCCTAGTGCTTCTCCGTGGGGAGCACCAGTGTTTCTAGTGAAGAAGAAAGATGGCACCATGAGGTTATGTGTTAACTACAAGCAGTTGAATAAGGTAAGAATCAAGAATAAGTACCTTTTGCCTAGAATAGATGATTTGATGGATCAATTAAGAGGAGTTTCAGTGTTTTCCAAGGTTGATATGAGATCTGGGTATCATCAAATCAGAGTTAGGGGAGAGAATATCGCTAAGAACGCTTTTAGGACTAGGTATGGGCATTATAAGTACCTTGTGATGTCCTTTGGGTTGATAAATGCTCCAGTAATGTTTATGGATTACATGAATAGAGTTTTTAGACTTTACCTAGACAAGTTTGTGGTAGTATTTATTGATGACCTCCTTATCTATTCAAAGACAAGGGAAGAGCATAGGCAACATGTAAGGATTGTTTTAGATATCCTAAAGCAAAAGAAATTGTTTGCCAAATTGTCTAAGTGTGAGTTTTGGCTAACGGAAGTTCAGTTTTTGGGCCATGTTATTTCTAAAAGAGGAATTATGGTGGACCTTAGCAAGGTAGAAGCTGTGTTGCAGTGGAGAGACCCACCATTGTGACAGAGATTAGGAGCTTTATAGGCCGAGCTGGGTACTACAGAAGGTTTATCAAGGACTTTTCTCAGTTAGCGCTGCCTTTAACTAGGTTGACTAGAAAGGGTAGTACTTTTGAGTAGACTTAGGACTGTGAGAATAGATTTCAAGAGTTAAAGAAGACATTAACTACTACGCTAGTAGTGGTAATTCCGGATCCCCATGAGAACTTTGAGGTCTTTTGTGACGCTTCAAAGATGGGACTAGGGTGTGTTCAAAATAGGAGAGTAGTTGCCTATGCATGAAGGCAGTTAAGGCCACATGAGGAAAACTACCCTACGCATGATTTGGAATTTGCAGCTGTAGTGTTTGCTTTAAAGATTTGGAGACATTATCTCTATGGAGTTTGAGGTGTTGAGTGATCATAAGAGTTTAAAGTACTTGTTTGATCAGAAGGATTTGAACATAAGGCAGAGAAGATGTATAGAATTCTTAAAGGATTATGACTTTGAGTTAACGTATCATCTGGGTAAGGCCAATGTAGTGGCTGATGCACTAAGTAGGAAATCCCTACATGTGTCCTGAATGATGGTCCAAGAGAGTGAACTTCTCGACAGTTTCAGAGATTTGAGTCTAGCAGTGACTATGATGCCACAAGGTCTCTTTGTGAGTAGAGTGGACATAGTAAATAGCTTAAGGACTCAGATTTTAGAAGCTCAGAAGGAGAATGAAGCTTTAATGGACATTAATGAGCAGATCTTTTTAGGAACCTTAGAGGATTTTGATATAATTGATGATGGAATGATAAAGTTTAGAGAAAGACTTTGTGTTCCAAAAGAGTCATAAGTCAAAAAAGGATTCTAGGAGAAGCTTATAGCAGTAAGTATACCATCCATCCCAGAACCATTGAGATGTATCAAGATCTGAAGAAGATGTTTTGGTGGTCTGCAATGAAGAGAGACATAGCAAAGTATGTCTCAAGATGTTTGGTTTGTCAAAATGTGAAGATTGAACATCAGAAGTCAATAGGATCGTTACAGTCTTTAAGGATCCCAAAATGGAAATGGGAGAATATTTCTATGGACTTTGTAATAGGTTTACCCAGGACTCAGTAAGGTTTTGATGTAATTTAGGTCATAGTGGATTGATTAACAAAGTCTGCCCACTTTTTGCTTATGAGAGCTAACTATCGTCTAGAGAAATTAGCTCAAGTATACCTTAAGGAGATAGTTAGGTTGCATGGAATCCTTGTAAGTATAGTTTCAGATAAAGATCCTAGATTCACATCTAGATTCTAGGGAGCCTTGCAAGAGGCATTCAGGACTAAGTTAAGTCTTAGTATAGCGTATCACCCGCAGACAGATGGGCAAACAGAGAGGATTATCCAAACCCTTGAGGATATGCTGAGGACATGTGTTTTAGAACAAAAAAGTGGTTGGGACAAGTTCTTACCTTTCGTAGAGTTTGCCTATAACAATAGCTACCATTCCAACATAGGTATGACACCTTATGAGGCTTTGCATGGAAGAAAGTGTAGTCGTCTCTATGTTGGTATGAAGTAGGTGAGAGAACCATCCTAGGCCCAAAGTTGGTCCAACAGATCATAGAGCAAATCAAGATGATTAAGGATAGGTTGGTTACTGCTCAAAGTCAGCAAAAGAGCTATGCTGACAAGAGAAGGAGACCTCTTAAGTTTAACGAGAGAGATCATGTGTTCTTAAGAGTTACTCCTACAACAGAGATTGGTAGAGCATTGAAAATCAGAAAGTTAAATCCTCGTTTTCTTGGTCCCTACCAAATTCTAAAGAAATTCGGACCTGTAGCTTACAAGATAGCCCTTCCTCCCAGTTTCTCTAGCCTTCATAATGCTTTTCATGTATCTCAATTGAGAAAGTATAATCCAGATCCTTTGCATATCATAGAACATGAATCTATACAGTTAAAGGAAGATTTGTCTTATGATGTACACCCGATAATGATCATGGATAGAGGGGTCAAAGAGCTTAGAGGTAAGTAGATTCCATTGGTGAAGGTTATATGGGGTAGTAGTGATGTCGAACAAGCTACTTGGGAGTTAGAGTCCCAATTGCAGCAGGACTACCTATATTTGTTCCTTCCAAGTGAGCAATTTTGGGGTCAAAATTTTAAAAAGAAGGGGAGAAATGTAATACATTAAATGGCATGTTAGACTTGTTTATGTGTTCAAAAGGTAGCATATGACTTGCTTAGCATGTATGTGTAATTTTGTGATAATCTGAGTTAGTTTAGGTACTTAGTTGTAACCCGAACTGTGAAAAGTAGCTTAAAATAACTCAGATAATAGCATAAATTACTTAGAAAAGGGAAATCAATATGGATAATTTATTTTTAGGTCACAAATATATAGAACAAGTTACAGTTAAAGTTTCAAGGTAAATTGAGCTAATTTGGCATTTTTAGGTATACTAGTTGTCGAATTATAGCCAGTTTGACTAGCAGCAGATATTGAAATATCAGATATTGGTGAAATGACTTTTTATATGAATACTAGTATTTATTTTAAAGTTTTCCAAAGTTGGAAATCTTGAATTAGTTAAATTTGAGTATTTTTAGCAAATCAGGATTTATCAGTTTTAGCCTAAAGGCTATATAAGTCTTTTAGACCCTCTTTATAAGCCTTATTCCTGGCTATTTTTAGCTTTACAAACAGAAGCAGAAACTGTGAGAGGAGAAGAGAAAGAAGAGGAAAGAAAGACCAAGGAGGAGGAAGAGAAAAAGAGGAAATCCAAAGGAAAAGCCAAGGCTTGAAATCCAACCGAACTTGAATCTCTTCACAGCTATCAAAGGTAGGGGTTTTATGATCCATTTTCACATCTTGTCACTCTTTTCACTATGTATGCACTTAAGGTGCTTAATAGGCCAAATTGAGTTCCAGAGGTGTTTGATGTGTTTTGTTTGCATGATTGAGTTTCTTTGGTCATTTATGACTTGTTCACAATATAAGTTTAAGATAGAAACTTAGAATATGTCATTTGGACCATTGGATTCCCAAAAAAGGGGGTTAGGTCACCCTATAGATGATTTTGTGCATTAATCCAAATTAAGAGGTTTAAGTTTGTGATTAATAATTCCTATGTGTTAAAAAACTGATTAGGAACTTAGAATCACTTAGAATTTAGTTTGGAATGGCCAAAATCCTAGAAAAAACCAATGGAATAGTACCACAATTCTGTAGAATCTGGATTTTGCTATAAACATCGCGGCATGAGTACGTCGTGCGGCGGTGCATGGTTGAATTTGCTATGAATGCTGCAGTGAGAAGACATCGTGCCGCGACGTGATACTGATGCTACACCTAGTACTGAAAACCCGAGGCTAGGGCACCGTGGCATGCCTAAGTAGTGCCGCGGTGTGAGTACTAGAAACTCAAAAATGTCTTTTTTTATGTTTTGAAGTTATGGACTAGACGGGATCATTGGTATATGTCTCCTAAAGTGTGTTAAGGCACAAATAGAGATGTTTCAAAAGGGAAATTTATCACCTAACATGTATGAGAAAGTTAAACCTTTGAGCATTCAATAGTTATAGTTTGCTTTAGGTTAGTATCTAGCACCTTAGGCCACTTTAGGGGTAAGTATATCACTTAAGAGCAATGAGTGATAAGCTAGGTTTTTAGATATATCTATGATGGAAAGAATTGGTAGTATTGATTTTGTGAGTATCCTTTGATGCCTATTCATGAAGGCCAAGGGAGATAGATGGGTGTTCGAAAGACTCTTCTGAGTAAGAACATAACCTTGATATTTCGATAGTGCCAAGGCCAAGGGAGATAAGTGGGTAGTCCGAAAGCCTCTTTGAGGAAGGACGAATCTCGAACTTCTCAGCGTACCAGGATATGTGTAATGTGAGGATGAGCTTTTCCTCTATTTGCCACAAGATAATACATTAAACCAGTATTGCTAAGCTTAACATCTTGGTTCTAAGTTGGACTAAGTATGTATGTATGAAATGTATGTTAACTTAGTTTATCTAAATGCTATAGTTAGACCTTGTAGATGCTTTAAACATATCTTACTTAGCCTGTGTTAAGATTATGTTTATTATGTTATGTATGCTGGGTTTGATTACTTATGCTGAGAATATAGTTTCTCACCCCGCTGTGTATCATGTAATTCCAGGTGAAACTTCTTCCAAAAGTAAGAAGAAGAAGGAAGCTAAAGAGTAGATTAGTTTTATAGTTTATGTTTCAAATGTCGTATCTTTTAGTACTACTTTTGGAATGTATAGACTTGTGTAATACTTCAAACATTTACGAAGCTTAATGTTGTATATATGTATTTTGATGCATTATGATATAGATGTTGTATTTTTCGCATTTCATATGGCTCTCTATAATGTTTCCAATGAACATTATGGATATATGTATCAGTATAGTATGTACGCAGTGACATTGTAATGTTAAGTATCTCATTGTGTATGTATATGTTGATATACTGGTATTAGGATGTTATAAGACTCCTTTTTGCGGACGTTGGACGTTCGTGAGTCTGTTCGTGTGGATACCACATAAATATCATCATTGTTATAGTGTTGGTGATTTAAGTCGTTTGTTTTTTATCTCTCTTCAAGAGGTAAACTCAAAAACATAAATTATGGTATCTTTTCGCATGGATCCTTGGTGAAAATTTTTGTTTTCTTCCGCTATGCGTTGTATCCGCAATTCCCAACACTCTAAGCGCAGGTTCTTGTTGCCATTCTTGTTTTATGCTGATTTAGTTATACCTCTTTCATGGCATGTTGAGCTATTAAGATGTGTCTAAGTTTACCAAAGCATCCAATTCTTGAGTGTCCGTATCCTATGCTTGGGGTCCTGCTCTTTTACGTTAATGATGTTTCTACATATGGGCTTAATTTTGAATGCTTATAGATTAGGGTGTAGGCTATTTTTTTATTTCATCAAAAGTGTAAATAGACTAAAATAATCATTCCTATTCACCTATGGATAACGCTTTTAGAGTGACGCTGGGACTCGCCCTTTTCAAACTTTAAATCGGTCGAACAAGTCGCGATGACTTGTCGATCCAAGTTTTTTTAAAAAAAATTAAAGTAAATAATAATACTAAGAATTATTATTATTATTATTATTATTATTATTATTATTATTATTATTATTATTATTATTATTTTTTTATTTTTTTAATAAAGTCAACATTTTCTTTAAATAAAGTCTCAAACTTCTTTTAAAAATAATTTAAATTATAAAATTTCATTTAATCGTAACGAATTTGATAACTAATTGGTGACATCTCTAGCGTGACGCTGAGTTTCACCTATTCAAACTTTAACGAGATTAACTAACTCACTTGTTAATTCAAATTTTCAAAATTAAATTAGATTTTTTTTCTTAATTAAAATTAACTCAACACACAAGTGCTTTTTTTACAGAACTACATAACTTTGAGTTCCTCATTACACCTGGGGATACGTAGGAGCGGGACTCCTATTCTTTCAAGCCAAAAATTAAATTTTCATAATTTATTTGTCTATTTTGTTTATCTTTTAACAAATATATTTTGAGATTATCAATTTTGCACAACTGATTTAAGGTACCTCGGGACGGGTGTGTTAGGGGTACTGTGGGATTAAGTTTCCACCCTTCCCTACACATAACTGGCTCCCAAATCCAATCTGGTTCCAAAGACTAATTTTTCTTGGGTTTTCCAAATTTTCCAAATAAAAAAATAAAATTGGTGGAGACTCCTAATTTTTTAATTTAAGTTGCTATTTCACTGCGATCACGGTCGCAACAAGTATCCTTAAGAGATATAATACTTCCATATGAATTTCATTATTTTCCCCTCATTTCTTTCCCTCCACCGCCTTCCCTTTGCATTCTTGTCTCATAGTTGACTTTTCCTTCTCATTTTTCTCCATTCTTTCTTCATGTATTTAGCAGAGCAAAGAAGAGAAACAAGAGGAAGAAAAGCAAAAGTAGAATGGAGCAAGAAACAAGAAGAGAAAGAGAGAAAGAAAGAAAAAGAAAAAAAGCCATCCAAATAGAGTAAGGTAGGGGTTATTTCTTTTACTCTACCTATTTCATCCTTGTTTTTATAGAGTTTTGAATTGACAGCCAAAGTGAAAATTTTGAAATGTAAAATATGTTGATGAAACTGAGATGATTTGTTTGTATATGTATCTGGTTTTTGGAACTTGTTATTAACTTTGGGTTTCCATGAATCTGTGATTAGTAAAATGAGTTTTCTCGTTTACCCATATTTGATATCTCATTTTGATAATGATTTGAATGAATATCTATGATGTATCTATGTTATAATTGAAGTATATAAGGTTGATATTGAGTTGTTTGGCCTGAGTTCTCTATTTTCTGTATAACAAGTGGTAATCGATTATGATAAGTGGGTAATCGATTACTAAGTTACAAAATATGATTCTGGAAACGTGGTAATGGATTACCACAAGTTGGATATCGATTACCAAGCTTCTAGAAGATGAAGATTCAAGTGCTAATCGATTACCACAAGTGAGTAATCGATTACAGAGCCTCTATCAAGCTAGTGACCAGACTTTTATTTTGAGGTTTTAGCAAGTGGTAATCAATTACCACATATGGTAATCCATTACCAACCCCTTATTTTGAGAAAACAGAATTCTTTACTTCATGGAAACCCAATGTAACCCTAAATGGTAAACAAAATCATTATATTTAGTCCTTTGTGATATGATTGTGCATCTAATGAATTTTGAAATTGAAATTAAAATACGTTTGGAATGAACAACATTGGATATTAATGTATGTTGAGTTATTTGTGGAATAACCACTATATGTATACGGTATATGATGTATACTAGTTATCACTAATAGGTTTACTAGAAATTATATTGCTCCTTTGAAATACAAAGTTGAGCTATATTTGAATTAGAATTTGAGAATTACTCCCTTAATTCCATAAGGTTGAGTTAAAATTGGAATTTGAATGACTAGTGCTCATTAAAAAATCAAATATGAATTGAATAAGAGATATTGGATATTTATCCTCAAAGGGAAAGGAAAATAGTCCTGAATTGTTATTCCCACCCACATGGGTAGCCCTTTTGAGTTAATTTATCAATTCACTTGGCATTATAAAATTTTGGAAATGATCCTATTTAGGGGAAGGGGATCCAAAATTTAGATTTTGAATTGTGGAGATGATCCTCTATAAGGAAAGGGATCCTCAGTTCATTGAAATTTCTCATTATGTTACCTCATATGCCATATGTTTCCCTCATGTATGTATATAAGGGTTACTCGGAATAGTTCTATGTGACAAAGAGAAATTTTCATAAATAGGTTAAAGTGCACCAACCTGAAAGCAGACTATTACCCCGGTAAATGGTAGTGTGAGGCCCTAATTCACTCCCTACCATGAGTATATAAAACCGAGTTATATGAGGTGGCCGTTACCTATCAAGGTACAAAGATATGGGTTCAGTGAGAATGAGCATATATTTAAATGAGCACTGAAATAAGACTTGTATTTGAATTGAGTATTATGAGAATGTTATTATAAAAGGTCACAGAGTTGAATTGAGAATTTTGATATTGAATTGAAATTCATATTTGTGAATATAACTTATGATCTTTGATAATGAAATTTTATGACTTGTTGATATTAATAATAATTGGAATTCTATTTCAGGAAGAGACTTTTCTACTTTATTATTTAAGTTTTGAAAGGACTTGCTCAAAACAGTTGGAATTATTGTGATGGCACCGTATATGTTAAAATTACTGATAATTTAGAATTCTCACCCCTTTTGTTTTATGTTTCCATGATAATTCTAGGGAAAGATTTTGCGACAAGTAGGTGAAGAATAGTGATGTGGAATGCTTTATTCCATTTTTGCATAAGTATTTTGTAACATCCTAATACTAATATCCCAATATGTATAATACACAAAGAGATACTTAGCATTACAATGTCACTATATACATATTAATCTGATACATATATCCATAAAGTTCATTGGAAACATTATAGAGAGTGATATGAAATGCGGAAAAACATAAACATCTTAGTAAAATGCATATACATATACAACATTAGCCTTAGCAAAGGCTTGAAGTATTACATTATTCTTTACATTACAAAAGAAGTACTAATAAATACAACAGTTGTAATATAAACTATAAAGTTAATCTAGTCTTTGTCTTCCTTTTTCTTTTTATTCTTAAAAAAACTTTCATTTGGAATTGCATGGTAACTCAGCGGGGTGAGAAACAACATTTCTTAGTATGAGTAAACCAAAACCAATATATATAGCATATTAAACATAATCTTAATACAAGCTAAATAAGATATGTTTAAAGCATCTACAAGGTCTAACTTTAGCATATAGATAAACCAAGTTAACATACATTTCATACATACATGCTTAGTCCAACTTAGAGCCAAGATGTTAAGCTTAGGAATACTGGTTTAGTGTACTATCTTGTGGTAAATAGAGGGAAAGTTCATCCTCACATCACACATACCCTAGCACGTTGAGAAGTTCGGGATGAATCCTTGTTCAAAAGAACCTTACAAACTCCCCACTTATCTCCTTTGACCTTAATGATGGTGTACAACATCAAAGGGTACTCTCAAAGATCAATACTACTAATCATTCCCATCATACATATATCTAAACACCACCTCATCACTCATAGCTCTTAAGTGACATACATCACCACAAAAATGGCCTAAGATGCTCGATACTTACCTAAGGCAAACCATAACTCTTGAATGCTTAAAGGTTTAAACTTTCTCATCTATGCTAGGTGATAATTTTCCTCTTGAAAATATCCCTATTTGTACCTTAACACACTTTAGGAAATATATATATATGATCCTAACTAACCAAGAATTTCAAATCATCAAAAATGACATTTTAGCCATTCTGGGCCTCATGCCATGGCACAAGACAAGGCACGTCGTGGCGCCCTACTCTTGGGTTTCAATACTGGATGTAGCAACACTCTCACGCCTCAGCGCCACTCACTTCCCGCCGCGGCGTGTAACACCCCGAAAATTTATTATTTCATAATATTTATTCTTTTTATAATATTTGTGATTTTTATGAATTTTTTGGAATTATTTGAATTATTTGATTATTTTATTATATTTCTTGATTTACATGCACATTAAGCGAGGTTGGAGAAATAAAATATTCCTCCGAGGCCGAAAAACTTTGGACTGTTAAACCGGGGCCGAGGGATCTTACTAAACCCGAAGCCGGATATAGTTTACGAAGTTTTCATTTATTGAGATTATATCCGACAAATAAAATTTAGGTACACTCTATTAACCATTAGATAATAGATACCAAATTTATTGACAGTGACCTTTATCTATTGGATAATAGTTTGTAGTAGAGATCTAGTAGATTATTTTTATCTAGTCATTTTTATGACACCATCTAAGTGATATCATCACGTCACATCGTTGATTGACCTTTTTGGGAAGCGTGAGAAGCTTTTCAAGCAAGCTTTGGAGAAGCGTCCAAGAGAAGCTTCATTTCTCCTTTTTCCAAGGAGGCACATGGCCACATGTGGGGAAAAGGACTTCTTGAACAAGTTTCTATCATCCTTTCAAATCAAATCTTCCTATCCCTTTCTCTCTCCTCACCCAAAGCATTTTGTCTCACTTTTTCTCTTCATCTTCTTCCATTTTCTCTCCACTCCACACGGCCATCACCCTAAGGAACCACCATTTTGTTTCTTTGATTTCACTCATCCATAATCTTGAATCTACACCTATTTCTAAGATCATCAAGAGTGAAAATATTCGTTGTTCATCACTCTTTAAGTTTTCCTTCAAGTTAGGGTTGTGATTCCTAAGGTAAAGTATCCTCTCTTATTTTCACCATTCATCTTTTCTCTCTTTCAAAGCTTTGATCTTTGTTTTTAACTATTCTTTTCAAGTCTAAAAATGATGACTTTTGCTATGGCATTTTCAGTTTCAAGGTGGTTCTTGAAGGAGGAAGGTTGCTTCAAAAGTTCTACACAAGTTGTTGGATCTCCTAAGATAAGAGGGAGATTTTTCTCATCACCCATTCATGGTGGTGAGGGACGAAATGTTAGTCATGGCAACCATCACCCAAGAGGGGGTGAATTGGGTGATTACAAGTTTTAATACAACTTTGAGAAATTATGCATTTTAATATTTTCAATTAACACATGTAGCGGAATAAGTCTAACAAAGGCACAACTATTAAGAATTACTCAAATATAACTTGGGATATATGATGAATCAAGTGAATAAACTAGATATCAAATTGTAAGAATCAAAACATCAAGATATGCAATAGATAAATATATTTCACTAAATACTGAAATTAAAGAGTGTAGGGAAGAGAAAATCAAACTCAAGAATTTATCCTAGTTCAGCCACCAACCACTTGTGACCTACATCCAGTCCCCAAGCTTAACTTGAGATTTTTTTCACTATCTCCTAGACTTCATGGGTGCTAAGAAAACTTTTGTACAAATAAGAGCACTCCTCACACCTTGGGATACCTCACCATTGTGCTAGAGCCTCCAATTCTTAAAGTTTTACGGGTACTTGATGACCTTTACAAACTTGAGCACTCAACACACCTTGGGATACCTCACCCTTTGTGTTTGAGCTTCTACTTTCAAGGGATGCCTCACCCTTTACAATTCTTGAGGGATACCTCACCCTCTTTACAGATTAAACAAGATATGGAATAATTGAAACTCTCTCTCTAGAGTGGATAATACAATTTGAAGCACTATGGGTATCAAGGATTCACACACTTATAGTTCAAAAATAGAGGATTGGAGAAATAAATAGTGAAACACAAATTTAATGCTCAAGAGTGATTTTTAGTTTGTTTTCCAACCTTTCTTTGATGCCTAAACACTTGCATTTATAGCCCATTAATATTTAGAGTCGTTGGGTAAAGATTGGAAATGATTTATTATGAAATATAGCCGTTTGTGACTATTGAAATGTGTTCTGCATTTCACCATAACCGGTTAGGAACCAAGCCTAATCGGTTAGGCCTTTAATTCTTGGCCTTTGGAAAATAGAATCGGTTAGGCCTCTTTAAAATCCTTTTCACGTGTGTTTTGAAAACACTACTAACCGGTTAGGAAAACTTCCTAATCGGTTAGGAGGTCATATTAAGCATGAAAAATGCTCCTTTCACTTATACTAACCGATTAGGTGAATTCCTTAATTGGTTAGGAGCTTTAGAAACTTGAAATATGCTCCTTTTTATCATACTAATCGGTTAAGCCATATGCCTAATTGGTTAGGACCATTTAGAACGTGAAAATGGCTCCTGACATGGTAAATAATCGGTTAGGGAAAATCCCTAATTGGTTAGGAGCCTCTAGTTTTGAAAATTGACTTTAAACGGTCATAACTTCATCGGTTCTTATCCGTTTAAAGCGAATGACCACTCATTGAAAAGATCTTTGAGTCTATTTTCATAGAAATAAGTTTCAAAGCAAAACTCAAAGTATTTTTTAAAATATGATCAAAAGAGTAACTAAAGATCAATTTTATAAAATACAAATTTGGTTATTTTTCAAATATTTGAATTACCACCAAAATTAGCTTTCCAAAAATGGTTTGTTGGGCATTTTAGAATGTAAGAAACATTTTTAAAGATGTTAAAATATATTTGAGCTTTAGTGTGATTCCCATTTTCCTTTACATAAGATCTAAGTCTTATAAGCTATTCTTGAAGATGTTGGACTTGATCTTGCCATCATCAATTCTTGATATAATCTAAGCTTCCAAAAAATTTCTCTTCTTCAAAGCTTGCAAATGCTTGGAACACATTTATCATTTCATTCTTCTTGAGTTGAGCATAGTTGTGATCTTTTGCTTTCTTGTTGCAATGCTCACTCTCGGTACTTGGACTATCCTACAAAGTATTGCTCACTTAAAACAAATATAGTTAGTCCAAATTCATAATTCAATATCTTTATATGCATGATTCATAAATGTATTACTCTAGTTAGTCTAACATGCATATAAGACTTTCGTAGACATATCCAAATAAGATATTTATCAATTACTAATAGATATGCTCTATGTAGGATGCAATAAAGTGAACTTTACATGTTTTCATATAAGCAAATCCAATATAAATTTAATACAACTCATATAATGAATTATTGGATATATTATATGATGAATGTTACATATATCTCATTGCATGATTATTATGTGAAATATAACTAGATAAGGTATATAATCATGCATGATACAATATATCACATTAAACATATCTATGTAACATGATCAATATTCTTTTGTAATGCATTTGTCATATATTAAGCACATCATAAGCATCATTCTTTTTATCTTGTATTTGTCATCATCAAAACTTAACATATTAAACTATTGGGGAAAATCTATTTCTACAATCTCCCCCTTTTTGATGATGACAAATCACCAAAGAAAAATATGTTTAGCAATATACAAGAATGGATATTCATGTAAGCATATCAAACAATAAGCATAAGAACATATTTTTCTTTCCGATTCTCACTCCCCCTATTTGACATCAACAAAAAGGCTTAGGAAGGAAAGATAATATTTTCTCTCTTTATAGATAATACTCATGTTGTCAAAAAAATAAGATTATCAAAAACAAAAACTTTTTTAATTAATCAAATCATAACTATCTCCCCTTATTTAATTCTACACATGATTCCAGAGAAGAGAGATGAAACAAGCATACTTTCGAGATATAAAAGATTATTCATGTAATGCTTGTCATATTTTGGTATATCAACATTTAGCACATGATAGTAATGAGCTTAAGAAATTATGTCTAGCATATAATATCTTACATACCATATAATAAATAAGTACCACTTGATATCACTTGTTAGGAGTTACAAAATATTCGTGTAAGATCATGGATTTGAAGTTTTCAATTGAAAGATCATACAACTTGTCATATATCAAGCATTTCTCAATGAAAGAATCAAAAGATATAAAGTTTAAGAATGTTTACCTTCTTTCATTGATAGAGGGAAAGACAATAAGAGATTATCTTTGTTGACATGTTGATAGTATTAACAATAAAACACTTCATGTCAAATAAGGATATAAGCCAAGAGATATAAGCAACAATTTAAGAACTAGGCTCCCCCTATCAAAATATCAAACATAATAGTTTAACATAGTTATGCATATGTTCTTAGTCAACAAGGATGTGGAAGAAGGATATGTAAGATAAGCTCCTCCTTATTGAAGCACAAGATAGATAAAGGGAAATATGCATACCAAGACCATGTAAGCACATTACCATAAAGAGAAGCAAGGCAAAGATATATATTCTTAATCCATCAATCACAAACCATCTTAAAACTTCTCCCCCTTTCAAAAAGAATTTTATAATAACACATTATATTTCCAAAAGCATTTTAGAATGGTAGAAGGGTTTTATATTGAAACCACATATTCCTTGAGAGTGAACAAATCCAAGTCAAAGGAACATTTGAAAGTACATCTCCTCTCTTTCTCATTAAACAAGAGCATTGGAAAGATAAAACACTTTTGCAAAACAAGGCTTATCTTTTGAAGTATTAAGATGGTCTCTATAGAACATTTCAAAAGATTTATTTAGAAACTATCTTAAATACTCTCAAGATTTAATAAAACATTTCAAAGCAATGAAGAGAGTACTACATTTATAGCACAAATTGAATGATTTCCAATTTTTCAAGACAATTAGGAGGTGATAATACTTTTAAGGTCTTAAAACAAGTTCAAAGGATTCTCAAGGATATGAAACTTTAAAAGCTCCTCTCAAATATAATAGGGGATTTTGCCTTAAAAAAAACTTTTTAATCAAATAAGAAATTCTTTTCAAAAAGAGCATGATCTTGATAAGTGTTATACTACTAAGAAACCATAGATCAAGAGAATCATAGATATCAAACATTCATCATGATGAAATATGCTATATGTATAGAACTAATGTCATCCACCCCATATGCAATGAAAAAACTAGCAATTTAATGTCTAATTAGGTACTTTGTCAATGCTAAGTATACTTCTCATGTAAGGAAGACATCTAATCTTTTAAGATCAATTTTTTTAACAAGTATCCATAGCATATAAAATACCACAATAGTTTAGAGATACTTATTGAGTTAGATAGAAAGTTATGCTCCTTTAGAATGTTCTTTGTTTATTGGTCCTTTGAGTTTGAGCTTTTTTCTATTGCGTATTCCATTTCATTGCTCTTGAAGAAAGTCTTCTCATGTCCCTCTTCATTCAACTCTTGTCATTTATCTATATATGCTTGAAACTTTGACATTTGATGGCCATACTTGAAGCACATAGAGACACTTACAAAGCTAACTTTAAAAGTTCTCTAAAACATGGGTTAGCATCAAATATCATTTAAACTTATTTGTAAACATAATTTAGGTTGATATATAATGTAAAACATGTACCACATTATCAACTATGTAATGTTAGCTCTAACAAGAATAAAGGAAAAACATATGCACTTAAATCCAAAAGCATAGTTTAAGTATTTTCAAAGCAAGATTCAAGTTTGTCAAGAGAAGCTTGATCAGCATCAAAAAGTGTAAATAAACATTTTGGGACAAACAATGATCATGTAAGGCATGTAATATCAAGTAAGAAAATTCTAGTATGCACCCATGCCAAACAAGAACAAAAAGAATTCCTTTATTGTAATAAAAGAATTGAAAAACCATGGAATTATAAATTTTAAAACCATCTATGATTCATTTCAAAATATACTTAAATGTAAGAACAATTGAAATTCAAAGGCAAGTTCAAGGCACAAATGATGTTGAGTGAGTTGGTGCTTGATATGTGAAGGAGGTCACAGCAGGGATTCCTTTTTGATGAACAATAACTGGTTAAGAAGGACTTGGTAACCGGTTACTAGGTTGTCTCTAACCGGCTAGAGAGTATCTCTAATCGGTTAGCATTTCATTCCAAATGCTGCCAGTAAACTCAAAACATCCATAACCGATTAGTGGAGCCTCTTAACAAATTATTTAGCTTAGCATAGAGCTCTTTTTCTTGACAAAATAGTTCCAAAATCCAAATAACTAATTATTGCACTTCTACGATTGGAAAATCTTCAAGAAAACAGAAACTCTTCATGACTTTAGCCCTTAAGACACAAACTTATTCCATCTTGAGGATCATCATGGCTTTGCCTTATTTTCCATTCTCTCAAACCATCATAAATGCAACTCAACATCACATTATGCAATATCATGATAAGTTATGCAGCAAAGTGATGAATTATGCATCAAAGTGAATTTGTGCAGAATTTCAGCTCAAGCGTGATTGATCCAAAAAGCCAAGTTCAAAGATATGAAATAATACTAGAAAAGCATAACTTAAAACATGTTAAGGCATGAAATAATTCTCTGCTTATCCAAATATCACATGATATTCTATTTAAAGCATGAATAAGGATAAGAGATTGATGTCACCAAAAGTCTTCTCTTTGAGTTTTTGTAGGTGACTCCAACTTTCAAGCTTCAAGACTTCATGAGGAAGTAGGTGTGGTGAGAGTTGAGAGGAAGAAGATGACCATGGAGGTTTTGGGTCGTGAATGATGAGGAGAAAGCACATTTTGCTGTTTTAATGAGAGTGATAATCAATTATTGGGTGGACCTAATCGATTAGCTTATGTGAGAAAGAGAAATGTTGGTCTCGGGTTAGAGCAATAATCGGTTAGCGACATAAGCTAACCGATTAGCTTTGTTGTGAAATTAAAAATATAAGGCTCTATAAGTATGAATAACTGATTAGAGAGGAGTGTTAATCGATTATTTGAGTATTGGAATAGAAATGGGAAGCCTCTGTAAGTTATAATAATCGGTTAGAGAGTAGGCTAATTAATTAAGGGGAAGAAATATCAGAACGTGTGGCCTCTGATTTGCTGAAATAACCAATTAGATCATTGAGGTAATCAGTTAGATTGGTATTTTAAAAAACATCATGGCCTCTGTTTGCCTTGAATAACCGATTAGAGACTTCAAATAACTGGTTATTTGCTTTCCATAACAGATTATATTTTCTGGTCTTGTGCTTGCAGTTGCCAAATTTTATGATACCAAAGTCAACTTTTGGCCTTCAAGCATACCTATAATATACTTCTATTTTTGGCTTTTGGTACCCAAATTTTCTTGAGTCCTTCTATGTTAATTTTTGAATATTAATCCATTGTACTCTCATAACGATTAATTTTTTTCATAGTATATAAATTGAGTACAATAAATCAAATAATCAATTACCATTAAGCACATAGCCAATAACATGCATACTTTCATTATATATAGACAATTTAAAGCATAGAAAGCATACATAAGTATTGTAGAATCTTATGTACAAATATATGTACTAAACTAATGAGCTATGGTATGATAAGAATGAACATAATCATGTGCTAAACAAAATATTCAAATTTTACTAAGTGCACATGATTCTATCCTTTACCTAAGGCCTATAAGGAATATACCTCAAATTCATTGACTTTACAAGTGAATGTACACAAGAGGTAGAAACTTTTGATACCTTGGCCTTGGTAATCAAGGAAATACTTTTTCTTACCCATTGCTTCTCTTTTCGTGTGTTGAACTTTGCAAGTTCCATATTTTGTACTTGAGAAGTTTTGGTTGAAGTTATCTTCTTTCTTTGATCAAGACTTTTACTATTGGACTTTGGAAGCATTCCCCTTGATGATTTCTCTTTCCTTTGATTAATTTGTCCATCCTTTTGAGAAATTTTCTGCATAATTGAAATACTAGGAGGACATTTTGGTACCTACTTCATCTTTGGTCCTTGAATGTTAGTACTAGGGCATTTAAGATCTTTAGGAACCCATACCATATTATTTCTCATATAAGAATTTCTTCTATAATTGCATAAATGAGAAATATATCCCAGATGACCACAAAAATTGCAAACAAGTGAATTTAATGATGGCTTGGTCCTTTGAAGATCATTTTTGAAAAACTTAAGCCTTTTCTTGTTATTACATTCTATGTTATTTTTGCCACAAGCCTTACTTGAAATTCCATGTGGAATAGCATCAATTTCATTCTTATTAACAACCATGGATTGTAAGCAAATAGAATCATTAGCTTTGGCAAATTCACAATATAAGTTCTCAACTTGATTTTCTAAATCAATGTATTTTTCACAAGAAGTTGAGGTTTCACATTTTAAAGGCATTTCCTCATCAAGAAAAGCATATTCATTTTTCAAAATCTCAATTTCATTTTCAATGGAGGAAATGTTTTCCAAACACGATAATTTTTATTTTCTAAATTCAACAAACCATCATATAATTCATCATATGCATATTGTAGCTCATCATAGGAAGGACTATAATATGATATAACATTATTTAACTCAAAGTCCTTTTTGAGGGAATCACCATCTTCCTCATTGTTGTCCATCAAGCATTCAAGAACATCTTCTTTCTCAATTTTGTTTTACTTTGCCTCTTCTTCAAATTGAGCACCATCATCACCAAGAGACATTGAGCTCATTTTCTTACTTTGAAAATGTTCTTGAGGACATTTTTCAATGTTGTCTTCCTCTAGAGGTTTTTGCTCTTCTTACTCTCTATAGACAACTTTATGCAAAAGATCATCATTAGCAAGATAGAAAGCATCAAAGGTGTCCAAAATTTCTTTGGCACTAGAGCAATTCTTAATTCTAGCATAAGTATCATCATTTAAACTACTTCTTAAGATTTGCATTGCTCTAATGTTCAAGGAAAAACATTTCTTTTCATAAGCATTCCAAGTTTGTTTTGATTTGCATATAAATTCATCAAGCACAATATCCCACAAATCAAGATCAATACATTGCATATAAATTTTCATTCTAGTTTTCTAATAAATGAAATTTTCACCATCAAATAATGGCACTTTATCAATTTCAAAACCTTCTATTTTGAAAGGCTTTCAATGGTTGCCAAACAAACAGGGATCTTTCAACTCCAAGCGATTAAGCTTTTAACAGAGCACGAAGCTCTGATACCACTTGTTAGTCATGGCAACCATCACCCAAGAGGGGGTGAATTGGGTGATTACAAGTTTTAATGCAACTTTGAGAAATTGTGCATTTTAATATTTTCAATTAACACATGCAGCGGAATAAGTCTAACAAAGGCACAACTATTAAGAATTACTCAAATATAACTTGGGATATATGATGAATCAAGTGAACAAGCTAGATATCAAGTTGTAAGAATCAAAACATCAAGATATGTAATAGATAAATATATTTCACCAAATACTGAAATTAAAGAGTGTAAGGAAGAAAAAATCAAACTCAAGAATTTATCTTGGTTCAGCCACCAACTACTTATGGCTTACATCCAGTCCCCAAGCTTAACTTAAGATTTTCTTCACTATCTCCTAGACTTCACGGGTGCTAGGGGAAAACCTTTGTACAAATAAGAGCACTTCTCACACCTTGGGATACCTCACCCTTGTGCTAAAGCCTCCAATTCTTCAAGCTTTACGGGTACTTGATGACCTTTACAAACTTGAGCACTCAACACACCTTGGGATACCTTGCCCTTTGTGTTTGAGCCTCTACTTTCAAGGGATGCATCACCCTTTACAATTCTTGAGGGATACCTCACCCTCTTTACGGATTAAACAAGATATGAAAGAATTGAAACTCTCTCTAGAGTGGATAATACAAATTGAAGCACTATGGGTATTAAGGATTCACACACTTATAGCTCAAAAATAGAGGATTGGAGAAATAAATAGTGAAACACAAATTTAATGCTCAAGAGTGATTTTCAGTTTGTTCTCCAACCTTTCTTTGATGCCCAAACACTTGTATTTATAGCCCATTAATATTTAGAGCTGTTGGGTAAAGATTGGAAATGATTTATTATGAAATATAGCCATTTGTGACTGTTGAAATGTGTTCTGTGTTTCACCATAACTGGTTAGGAACCAAGCCTAATCGGTTAGGCCTTTAATTCTTGGCCTCTGGATAATAGAATAACCGGTTAGGCAAGATGCGTAATTGGTTAGGCCTCTTTAAAATCCTTTTAATGTGTGTTTTGAAAACACTACTAACCTATTATGAAAACTTCCTAATTGGTTAGGAGGTCATATTAAGCATGAGAAATGCTCCTTTCACTTATGCTAACCGATTAGGTGAATTGCCTAATCTATTAGGAGCTTTAGAAACTTGAAATATGCTACTTTTTATCATACTAACTAGTTAGGCCATATGCCTAATCGGTTAGGACTGTTTAGAATGTGAAAATGGCTCCTGACAGGGTGAATAATCGGTTAGGAAAAATTCCTAATCGGTTAGGAGCCTTTGGTTTTGAAAACTGACTTTAAACAGTCATAACTTCTTTGTTTCTTATCTGTTTAAAGTAAATGATCACTCATTGGAAAGATCTTTGAGTCTATTTTCATATGAAATAAGTTTCAAAGCAAAATCAAAGTATTTTGAAAAAATATGATCAAAAGAGTAACCAAAGGTCAATTTTACAAAACACAAATTTGGTTATGTTTCAAATATTTGAATTACCACTAAAACTAGCTTTCCAAAAATGGTTTATTGGGCATTTTAGAATGTAAGAAAAATTTTGACAAATGTTAAAACATATTTGAGCTTTAGTGTGATTTCCATTTACCTTTACATAAGATCTAAGTCTTATAAGCTATTCTTGAAGATGTTGGACTTGATCTTGCCATCATCAATTCTTGATGTAATCCAAGCTTCCAAAAAAGTTATTCTCTTCAAAGTTTGCAAATGCTTGGAACACCTTTATTATTTTCATTCTTCTTGAGTTGAGCATACTTGTGATCTTTTACTTTCTTGTTGCAATGCTCACTCTCGGTACTTGGACTGTCCTACAAAGTATTGCTTACTTAAAACAAATATAGTTAGTCCAAATTCACAACTCAATATCTTTATATGCATGATTCATAAATGTATTACTCTAGTTAGTCTAACATGCATATAAGACTTTCATAGACATATCCAAATAATATATTTATTAATTACTAATAGATATGCTCTATGTAGGATGCAACAAAGTGAACTTTACTTGTTTTCATATAACCAAACCCAATATTAATTTAATACAACTCATATAATGCATTATTAGATATATTATATGATGAATTTTACATATATATCATTGCATGATTATTGTGTGAAATATCACTAGATAAGGTACATAATTATGCATGATACAATATATCACATTAAGTACATCTATGTAACATGATCAATATTCTTTTGTAATGCATTTGTCATCTATTAAGCACATCATAAGCATCATTCTTTTTGTCTTGTATTTGTCATTATCAAAACTTAACATATTAAACCATTGGGGCAAACCTATTTCCACATGAAATGTATGTGTGGATAGTGAGAGATCCATGTGAGGATTACTCACTTTATTGTATTAATTTTTGGTGCTTTGTGTGAATCTTGCCTTATGTGGTTTTTGTTATTAGTGTTATGTGTGACCTTGGTGAGATTTGTGACAGTTGATATAATTTATTTGCTTGAGATTATTTGTAAAAGTTGAAAAATTTGAAACCCTAGTGTTCTAGGAAGCTCACGGCCATGAGGTCAAAATGGGGTGTCCAAGATAAAAATATTTTATTGAATTGAACCTAAGTATTAATGGGAGAAAAGAAGTAAATTGAGGATTGGTGATGGTGAGTGAGTGGCAAGATAAATTTAGACACTTTGTTGGAGAGGAGTTCGGTCTTAAGAGACAAAAATAGGTAAGGAAGAGAATTCATAATCAAGTAGAGTGCCATTAGGACTTATGAGAAAAGAGAAGTGAAATGTAAAATCAATACCTTATAATTTCTTTTGACCTTTATGAAGAATGAACAAGTAATAAATGACAAAAGAAACACAATCATGCAAGCAAAACACAATCATGCAGTCATGAATATAGGCTTATAAAGAGGGAAACAAAAGACTCTTAAGACCTTAAGCCATAACTAATAAATCCCGATATGCTAAAAGCACTTAGATTTATCTCAATCAAGATTTTCAACTTCCAACTGTAACACCCCAAATTCTGACTATGTTAATAGTAATAGCAGAATTACACTGTTTTGTGTTTTCTATGTTATAAAAATAATTTGACTGTTCTGAGATCATTTTTGATCGTTTTGTGTGATTTGCTCCTGGTCAGGAAAATAATAATTTTCGGGCCGGGAAAATTCTTATCTGGTTTATTCGGAGATGGGGGATCTTACTAAACCCAAATCTGAGTGACATAGAAAAGAATCTTTTAATTTTTAGAATTTATCTGTGAAATAAAAATATTTCACGAATAAATATCTGCTATTTTATTTATAACAGCTTATGCTATAATTTATTTGACCCGGTATAGTTTAATTGATAGAAAATGTGCTTAGAATATTTTCTGTAACCTAAATCAAAACGAACCAATAGGAATCAATCAAAATAGGTGGCTGGACTTTTCTATCCAATAGGAAGTGGTCAAATAAAGGGGCATGGACTTTATTGTGGGCCATCGGATGAAAAGCTTGATTAAGATATTTTCGATCATAACTGTTGATCAGATCAATGGTGTGAAATGAATCCTGATAAAATCACTAAGTGATATCCACCTTAGATTAGATCAATAGATAGGAAACAAAGTTAAATTCAATGGCTAGGATTGAGTCAAATATAGTGGCTTGACTTTTACTTAGTAATTAATTAAACTTAATTTAGTCAACTTAATTGCCTAATTATGAAACTAAGTAAACTAACCTAGTTATTAATTAGTTATAATCTAATTACTAATTAGATATCCTAATTTTAGTTAGAGGCTATGATATATGCAATTATATATTTAATTAATTAGTTATGTAATTAGAATGTTAATTAAGTGTAATTAGGAAACTTAACCTAATTAATTAGCATGCAATTAGGCTTTAATTGAAGTCAAATTAAGTCCCTAACTCCACTAGAGTCCCACGGCCAAGGAGGGCCATTCCACTATGTTCTCTAATGTTCTAGGTCCATCCATGTGACTAAAAGATGGCCAAGCCATGTGCTTTAAGTGTGAACACAAAAATTGGATATTTTGGTTCAAGTAAATATCTTAATCTCTCCTACACTCACCTCATGGCTGCACCTCCTCATTTTACTATCAATATTCATTTTTTTTTCTCTCACCAAAAAGCTTGCATCATTTTCTCTCAAAAATTCCAAGAACACATAGAAGCTTTTCCCTTCCATTTTCTCTCTAGTGTTTCGGCCTCTTCACCCAATACCACTATCCATCTCCTATAATTTTTGTTCTCAACATTTCCTAAACCTAAACAACCTCCTAAACACTTTTCATTTAGGAGATTTTGTCAAAATCCTACTCCTAGTGCTTCAAAATCCAAGTTTGGTTTACTTCCTTAAAGGTAAACTTTGGTTTTTATGGTTTAAAATTTAGTTTGTGATTTTCTAAACCATGTTTGTTCCATGGTTTATCATTATTAAGTTTTGTATGTGATTTTGTTAATTGTTTAAGAATTTTAGGATTTTGTTTGTGATCCACACGAAATCAAGAGAAGGAAGAGGAGCTTGAGGATCTTGTCTTCAAGAGGTAAGAGGGAGATTTTACCTCACCAACGAAGTTTTGGTGGTGTGAGGATGGTTGTGTACGGTGAAAAACCCATAAGGGTTTATTCACCTATTGTTTAATGCTTCTTTGATTTTATTTATAGTGTTTATGCTTTGTTTTTATAATTGCATGTGTGATATTATGATTATTACTTTGATATATGCTTGTATGTATGATTGTGTAAGTATGAAAATGTATGAGTAAAGTAAGATGTGAATAACATGATGAAAGAAAATTCATGAGAGCTCCAAAGAGCTTGAGGCTCATGGCCATATTAGGGTAAAAAGGACCAAAGTCCTGAAAATGATGGATTCAAATGAGAATTAAGGATTTAAATGAAAAGGAAATGTATTTGGAAAAGTTTGAGTATAGCAAAGTAAAATGATTTTGGGAAAACCATTTGATTTAATTAAATAAATGAGTTATGAAATAAAATGAGGGTCAATACTTGAAGTTTACTGACGTATAGCTCACCCTACGGGTTTTGAAGCGTGTTGGTAAAATTTGAGCTGTATAAATTGTAGTAAAAGAAAGAATTGCCAATTTTGGGGAAATAGTACAAATACCGATTTTTAGAGGGGTTATATTGTAATTTTTATAAAAAGAGGGATTATATGGCAATTAAAATTTTAAGAAGGACCACATTGCAAATATTTTATAAAAGAGGGGTCATATTGCAAATAGTTTATAAAAGATGGGTCAGATTGTAAATATTTTATAAAAGAGGGACTATTTCATAATTATAAATTTTATGAGGGACTATTGTGAAAAATATTATTTATATGGGGACTATAACGTAATTATTATATTTTTGAGGGGCTATTGTGCAAATAAGAAAAATTAAGTCAAAATTTAGTGTTAAATGATAAAAATAGTATTTTTGATTTAAAATGTATGAAAAATATTTTACGCAATTGAGAAACATTGAAAAATCCCTATGCGATTTGAAAATGCGACAGAATTATTGCACGATTGAGAAAAATGTGAAAATATGACTACGTGATGAAAATACAGTAATAATACTGTTGGGTTATTGAGTGGACCCCGAATATGAGATAATAAATTGAAATTGTAAATGGTGCATAGTACATGCATTGGAAAAGTCTGATGGACTGTATGAGGCTAGTTGCCTAGGAGAGACTACACCTCTTAAGTGGGTGCGATATGCCTAGTGTAAGTCACTCGTTGACCTTGGGGGCATTAGGGTGCGGGTTGCCTACAATGGGCAGTTGGTAGCTCTTCTATACCGTAGGTTAGACCGACGCAACACACCAATGATCCTAACCAAGACACTATTATTAATCAAGATCTGATAAAGACTGTCGTGTATATAATAGATGTGCAAGATTGAGCACGTGGTCTGAGGCATGTTGGTACTGACAAATCTTTTCGATCACTCTCTCTGACCTGAGTTTAGCTCCATGGAGTAGGAAATTAAGTCTGTGTGCATACATATAGTGATTGAGGGCATTATCATAATTATGGTTTATGATAATTGAACTATTGAGTATTTGGTTATTGATAATCGCATGATTGTAATTATTGTATATTACATGTTTTGTGATGATAATGATGTTAGTGGCATAACTGTAATTATGGTATGATAGTTGTATGAGATATTGTATGTGTTTATCTTCATTGCTACCATACTGGTAATGGCGTAGGTGATCTCACCTCTTTGTATGTCTATTCTATATTGTATTTATAATTTAAAAGACATTGAGCAAGAAGTTGAGCGAGAAGTTGAGGAAGAGCAGATCCCTGTTGAGGACGCTGAGTTTTGAAGAGATGGAGATGCCTTGTTTCCTTGGATATATGAGATTGACGTTTCTTGGAGGATCAGAGGCATGGAACGTTGATTTGGATAGAGAGCGTATTTACTACTTGGGCGACCTAAAAATTAGATTGAGTAGACAACAACTTGCACATCATTACTTTAGTTTTAATATTTATGTACAACTAGATTTTCCAATATCTATTAGGCAGTACTGGGGGACTTACTATCGTACCCCTAGCGAGGTTAGTATTGTGTCGTCTGCTCGGAAACCTGTCCGTAGGACTTCACGTCAAGCTGGATTCCTATATGCTGAGGAATCTGAGGAGGACCGGTCTGAGGGTTCTACTGTCTAGTAGGACTTGGGCAGTATGTTAGTTTAATATTGTTTTAAATATTTTGAGAGTCTAGTTTGTAAATATTAAAATACGACACTACTAAAGACTTGTATATGTTTATATGATGTAAATTATTTGTGACAATATGTTATGTTTTTATTTCTGCTAAGTTTATCTTATTATTATTAAGAAATTTTATAACTCGTATTTATTTTACAAAGCACGATATCTAATGAAGGGGTAATTTGGTAATTAAGTAACATGAAGTGTGACGCCCTAAGGAGGGTGTTACATTAGTTGGTATTAGAGCCAAAGTTAGAGTCTTTTGGGTTTGTGGGTAGGTGTGTCTTGTTTGTGCTGTGTGAATCTCTGACACTGAATACAGAGATATATTTTGGTTTCTAAAAGGAGACGATATTGTGTGAAATAGTTACGTTTAGTTCGTTGTGTTTTGATTTTGTTTGTCTTTGAAGAAAGATAATGGAATGTTGCGAACATGAGCATGTGGACACGAGACGTGATGAAAATCGTATAGTCGCAGCTAGGAGTGTGATGCAAAAGATAATTGAACTAGTAGTACAACAGGTACACATGATCGCTCAACAGTAGGAATTGATAATCGAACTTCACAGCTTATTAGGATTGGAGCAGCCACCGAATGCGAGAAGCTGTAACTCAGAACCTTCGATAATCCAAAATGGAAGGAAGCGTAAAGTTAATCATTTTCAGTGAAAGTCGTATGTACAACCACCAGGGAAGCAACAATGAACAAAGAGAGGAAGTATTAGTGGCAACGATATTGGTCAAACTGTGGCATCACCAATGAAATGTTTCAAGTTTGGGAAGAATCATCTCACCAAAGATTGTCAGCATAAAAGGATTATTTGTTATAAATGTGGAAAGCCTGGACATTTCTCTAGAGAATGTGATCAGCTGAAGGTGAAACTATCAGTGGGAAGTGTTCATACTGCGAGGCCACAGGCAGATGGTTGTGTGTGTACTATGAGCGGGGAAGAAGCCGCTAAATCTGAGGACTTGATTATGGAAGAGTGTGCCATAAAGGATAATCTTAAAACTGTGCTGTATAATTCGTGAGGTAACCCATTCTCTTGTGATCTGTGACTGTGTAAATCTTTTGGGGTTATCTGTGTTTTGCTTCTTTTCATAATGCTACTTCAAACTTCTAAACTTGTTATTACTACTCGAGTCTGTTTAAAACTATCCTATTATTATTGGAGTTTGAAACTTTTCTATTGATCTGGTTTGTCTATTTTTTTCTCAAATAGACTGAGTAAATCAATTTGAATTATCCTTGTCTTTGTTATGGTATAATCTCAATATTTCTACTCTTCTTGTTAAGCTTGTTGTTTATACTCAAGTTTTCTAACTCTACCCTATATCTATTGAATATCAAATCTTTTCTGTTGATTTGATTTGTTTGTCTAAAATCATATCTATTTGAGAGCCTGACTTTTTAAATGGATTGGTTATTTTCCAACCATATCCTACTAGATTGTTGCAATGCAACTTTAGTGTTTCCTTGACTTGAGATTTTTGGATTTGAATCTAGAAAGTTCATTTCTAAAATTATTGGACCATGTTCATTTTGAATCTATTGGACTATCTCAAAAATCCTTTGTTGGATTAATCTAGTAACCTACCGAATAGTCTTATTACTTTTCCTTATAACCTTCATAGTATCTTTCATGTATCTCCATTAAGAAGGATTATTCTTGATTCGACTTATGTCATAGTACCAAATACAGTGCAATTAGAAGAAAACTTGATCTATGAGACAATTTCTATTAAGATTAAAAATAGGCAAGTAGAACAACTTATCTCGATGAAGAAAATCTGGAATAATATGACAATAGGGGAACTAGAAGACCAAATGAAGGAAATCGTTGTTTGCTCCAAGGTCGAATTACGTGTTGGTTATTATCAGATTCACGTAAAGATAGAGAATGTTTCAAAATAGTTTTTCGGACACATTACTGGCACTATGAATACTTAGTATTACCATTCGGGGTAAAGAATGTTTTTGCGATATTCACGAATTATATAAATAGGATCTTTCTTTCCTATCTAGGCAAATTTGTCATTATCCTTATTGGCGATATTTTGATCTATTCTCGAAATTTGACGAAACATGCTGAAGATCTCAATGCAGTTCTTCAATTTTTGAAGAAGAAGAAGGAGTTATGCGTGAAACTAGTCAAATGCAAATTATGTTAGAAGAAGTTCAAACTCGTGGATTTAGATTGAGTGTTGGGGAAGGTTGTGGCATATACTTCAAGGCAGTGGAACGTGTATGAGAAGAATTATTCAATTTACGTTTTAGGATATGTGATAGTTGTTTTGCAAGGAAAATTTGAAGACATTTTTTTTCCTATAAAGTCTACGATAATTTCAAGGGCTTGGATATAAGGAAGAGACGATAATTAGGATTTTCGAAGTACTTATTGGAAGCTTATGTTCTAGAACAAACTAGTTGTGAGATGAATTTCTACCATTGATAGAGTTTATATACAACAATAGTTTCCATTCGAGCATAGAGATGGAACCCTACGAGGCATTATATGGTAGAAGATGCAAAACGCCGTTGTGTTGGTACCACGATGGTGAAAGTACTGTTGTAGGACCAGAATTCGTGCAGCAGACTACTGAGAAAGTAAAGATGATCCAAGACAAAATGAGGACAACTTAGACGTGACAAAAGAGCTATGCAGATAAAAGACGAAGACCACTTGAATTTGAAGAAGGTGACCATGTTTTTGTACGTGTGACGCCTATGACTGGAGTTGGACGAGTGATCAAGTCGAGGAAGCTCACTCCAAAGTTTATCAGGGTCGTATCAGATACTTCGTCAGGTAGGTCCAGTAGCTTATCAGATCGCACTACCACCATTCTTATCAAATCTTCATAATGTATTTCACGTATCACAACCACGGAAATATATTGATGATCCTACTCATGTCATTGAACCAGACACTGTACAACTGAAGGAGAATTTAACCTATGAGACGTTTCCAGTCAAGATTGAAGATCGAAGGATGGAGCAACTTCGAGGAAAGGAGATCGCATTGGTTAAAGTGGTATGGAACGATGTAAGTGGTGAAGCCACATGGGAGTTGGAAGAGAAGATAAGAGAGTAGTATCCATTTTTATTTTAAGTGTATGTCAAGTTTTGAGGACGAAACTTATTTTTAGAGGGGGAGAGTTGTAACACCCCAAATTCTGTCTATGTTAATAGTAATAGCAGAATTACACTGTTTTGTGTTTTCTATGTGTTATAAAAATAATTTGACTGTTCTGAGATCATTTTTGATCATTTTGTGTAATTTGCTCCTAGTCAGGAAAATAATAATTTTCGGGCCGGGAAAATTCTTATCTAGTTTATTAGGAGACGGGGGATCTTATTAAACCCAAATCTGAATGACATAGAAAAGAATCTTTTAATTTTCAGAATTTATCTGTGAAATAAAAATATTTCACAAATAAATATCTGCTATTTTATTTATAGTAGCTTTTGCTATAATTTATTTGACCCGACATAGTTTAATTGACAGAAAATATGCTTAGAATATTTTCTGTAACCTAAATCAAAACAAACCAATAGGAATCAGTCAAAATAGATGGCTGGACTTTTCTATCTAATAGGAAGTGGTTAAATAAAGGGGCATGGACTTTATTGTGGGCCATCAGATGAAAAGCTTGATTGAGATGTTTTTGATCATAACCGTTGATCAGATCAATGGTGTGAAATGAATCCTGATAAAATCACTAAGTGATATCCACCTTAGATTAGATTAATGGATAGGAAACAAAGTTAAATTCAATGGCTAGGATTGAGTCAAATATAGTGGCTTGACTTTTACTTAGTAATTAATTAAACTTAATTTAGTCATCTTAATTGCCTAATTAAGAAACTAAGTAAACTAACCTAGTTATTAATTAGTTATAATCTAATTACTAATTAGATATCCTAATTTTAGTTAGAGGCAATGATATATGCAATTATATATTTGATTAATTAGTTATGTAATTAGAATGTTAATTAAGTGTAATTAGGAAACTTAACCTAATTAATTAGCATGCAATTAGGCTTTAATTGAAGTCAAATTAAGTCCCTAACTCCACTAGAGTCCCACGGCCAAGGAGGGCCATTCCACTATGTTCTCTAATGTTCTAGGTCCATCCATGTGACTAAAAGATGACCAAGCCATGTGCTTCAAGTGTGAACACAAAAATTGGATATTTTGGTTCAAGTAAATCTCTTAATCTCTCCTACACTCACCTCATGGCTGCACCTCCTCATTTTACTATCAATATTCATTTTTTTTCTCTCACTAAAAAGGTTGCATCATTTTCTCTCAAAAATTCCAAGAACACATTGAAGCTTTTCCCTTCCATTTTCTCTCTAGTGTTTCGGCCTCTTCACCCAATACCACTATCTATCTCTTATAATTTTTGTTCTCAACAATTCCCAAACCTAAACAACCTCCTAAACACTTTTCATTTAGGAGATTTTGTCAAAATCCTACTCCTAGTGCATCAAAATCCAAGTTTGGTTTACTTCCCTAAAGGTAAACTTTGGTTTTTATGGTTTAAAATTTAGTCTGTGATTTTCTAAACCATGTTTGTTCCATGGTTTATCATTAAGTTTTGTATGTGATTTTGTTAATTGTTTAAGAATTTTAGGGTTTTGTTTGTGATCCACACGAAATCAAGAGAAGGAAGAGAAGCTTGAGGATCTTGTCTTCAAGAGGTAAGAGGGAGATTTTACCTCACCAACCAAGTTTTGGTGGTGTAGGGATGGTTGTGTATAGTGAAAAACCCATAAGGGTTTATTCACTTATTGTTTAATGCTTCTTTGATTTTATTTATAGTGTTTATGCTTTGTTTTTATAATTGCATGTGTGATATTATGATTATTGCTTTGCTATATGCTTGTATGTATGATTGTGTAAGCATGAAAACGTATGAGTAAAGTAAGATGTGAATAACATGATGAAATGAAATTCATGAGAGCTCCAAAGAGCTTGAGGCTCACGACCATACTAGGGTAAAAAGGACCAAAGTCCTGAAAATGATGGATTCAAATGAGAATTAAGGATTTAAATGAAAAGGAAATGAATTTGGAAAATTTTGAGTATAGCAAGGTAAAATGATTTTGGAAAAACCATTTGATTTAATTAAATAAATGAGTTATGAAATAAAATGAGGGTCGATACTTGAAGTTTACTGACGCATAGCTCACCCTACGGGTTTTGAAGCGCGTTGGTAAAATTTGAGCTGTATAAATTATAGTAAAAGAAAGAATTGCCAATTTTGGGGAAACAGTACAAATATCAATTTTTAGAGGTGTTATATTTTAATTTTTATAAAAAAGGGGATTATATGGTAATTAAAATTTTAAGAAGGACCACATTGCATATATTTTATAAAAGAGGGGTCATATTGTAAATACTTTATAAAAGAGGGGTCAGATTGTAAATATTCTATAAAAGAAGGACTATTTTGTAAATATGAATTTTATGAGGAACTATTGTGAAAAATATTATTTAAATGGGGACTATAACGTAATTATTATGTTTTTGAGGGGCTATTGTGCAAATAAGGAAAATTAGGTCAAAATTTAGTGTTAAATGAGAAAATAGTATTTTTGATTTAAAACATATGAAAAATATCTTACGCGATTGAGAAACATTGAAAAATCGTTACGCGATTTGAAAATGCGACAGAATTGTTGCACGATTGAGAAAAATGTGAAAATATGACTACGCGATGAAAATACAGTAATAATACTGTTGGGTTATTGAGTGGACCCCGAATATGAGATAATAAATTGAAATTGTAAATGGTGCATAGTACATGCATTGGAAAAGTCTGATGGACTGTATGAAGCTAGTTGCCTAGGAGAGACTACACCTCTTGAGTGGGTGCGATATGCGTAGTGTAAGTCACTCGTTGACCTTGGGGGCATTGGGGTGCGGGTTGCCTACAATGGGTAGTTAGTAGCTCTTCTGTATCGTAGGTTAGACCGACGCAACACACTAATGATCCTAACCGAAATACTATTCTTAATCAAGATTTGATAAAGACTATCGTGTATATGCTAGATGTGCAAGATTGAGCATGTGGTCTGAGGCATGTTGGTACCGACAAATCTTTTCGATCACTTTCTCCGACTTGAGTTTAGCTCCATGGAGTAGGAAATTGAGTTTGTGTGCATACATATAGTGATTGAGGGCATTATCGTAATTATGGTTTATGATAGTTAAACTATTGAATATTTGGTTATTGATAATGGCATGATTATAATTATTGTATATTACATGTTTTGTGATGATAATGATGTTAGTGGCATAACTGTAGTTATGGTATGATAATTGTATGAGATATTGTATGTGTTTATCTTCATTGCTACCATACTGGTAATGGTGTAGGTGATCTCACCTCTTTGTATGTCTATTCTATATTATATTTATAAATTAAAAGACGTTGAGCAGATCCCTATTGAGGACGCTGAGTTTTGAAGAGATGGAGATGCCTTGTTTCCTTGGATATATGAGATTGGCATTTCTTGGAAGACCAGAGGCATGGAACGTTGATTTGGATAGAGAGCGTATTTACTACTTGGGCAAGCTAAATATTAGATTAAGTAGACAACAACTTGGACATCATTACTTTAGTGTTAATATTTATGTACAACTAGAGTTTCCAATATCTATTAGGCAGTACTGGGGGACTTACTATCATACCCCTAGCGAGGTCAGTACTGTGTCATTTGCTCGGACACCTGTCCGTAGGACTTCACGTCAAGCTGGATTCCTATATGCTGAGGAATCTGAGGAGGACCCGTCTGAGGGTTCTATTGTCTAGTAGGACTTGGGCAGTATGTTAGTTTAATATTGTTTTAAATATTTTGAGAGTCTAGTTTGTAAATATTAACATACGACAATACTAAAGACTTATATATGTTTATAGGATGTAAATTATTTGTGACAATGTGTTATGTTTTTATTTTTCGCTAAGTTTATCTTATTATTATTAAGAAATTTTACAACTCGTATTTATTTTACAAAGCACGATTTCTAATGAAAGGGTAATTTGGTAATTAAGTAATATGAAGTGTGACACCCTAAGGAGGGTGTTACACCAACAACATTAAAATAAATAATAGGATTCATAAGAAAAGTTGTTTCACCATTATATGATATTTCTATATCTACTGCTAGTCAATCCGGCATAAAACGCACAACCAGTATACCTAAAAATGCTAAACTAACTTAGTTTACCTTAAAACTTTAACTACATCTTGTTTCATATGTTTGTGACCTAGAAATAAATTATCCATATTTATTTCCCTCATCTAAGCAATTTATGTTATTATCTGAGTCATTTTAAGCTACTTTTCACACTTTGCGTTGTAATAAAGTACCCAAACTAACCCATTTTGCCACAAAATTAAACAAGCAAGTTAAGCAAGTCATGTGCTACCTTTTGAACACATACACAATTCTAATATGTCATTAAGGGTATTACATATTTTGTATAAGAATTGTATAATTTCATGCTTGAGGGACATTTTTGTAATTATTGTACAATGATGTACACCTTTGTATATTGACCATTTCAGTATATGTATATTATTTTACCCACATCAGGCTCATATTTTTATATATGTTACAAATGTATTTATGAACAAATTTTATTAGTTTATAAGAGACGTCCTTAATCCTAGTCATGGATGTGTGACTCTAGATACGCTATTAGTATTAGTATTGGGGACGTTACACAATAGCGTGGAAAGTTTGGGGGTTTAGGGAATTGGGGGTTTGCTTGCGTGGCACCTAGCCTACATCTTTTTAACTTTTTAATGGCCACATCACTCAACTCAAATGGCACATTTGAAGTTAACGTGCCACCTAGGTATGTCCGTTTAGTGAAATTGAGAAAAACTAACAACTAGATTAACTTGAAGTGTGTTTTCATCTCTTAGGGACCTCACAACAGAGTTTCTATTCTTATGGACTAATATAATTGACGCTTCATCTTTCAAGGACTAATTTGAAGGTTTAGTCAATGTTTGTGTGAGCAACAAATAGTATTTTACTATTAGATTAGACCATTTTAATTTAGGCTATAATAATTGCAATATTACATTATCATGAAGTATGGGCTGACACTAGAAATGACCCTGATATTTAACTTTCATTATTGCTTACCTTTTTGTTTTTCTCAATTACAAAAAAGTTTAAGAGGAGAAGAGGTTGTCTTGTTTCAAAGTCAGGACATATTATATAGAAATTATTATATGCTCTTAGAGCATATGTTAGGGTCAAAACATGTTTGTCCATTTGCTAACCGCAAGTGCACGGGTCGTACAAGTAATACAGTTACAGAGTAAGAGATCGTTCCCATGAGGATAAGTTTATTTCCAAAGCTAAGTATTAACCGATAGTTTACCTAATTCTATTCAAGAACATAAAAATAGGAAAAAATAATTAAACTAAAGACTAAAAGGCGGTAAAGATAATGGTTAGAGATTATGGAAATCCATCTTCACCCTTTACTTCAACCAACAACATGCAACCCTCTTCATAAATATGAATGCAATGATTAGGTTAGCTTCAAAATCTACATTAGCTAAACGCCTATGTCTAGGTCATCTAACCATGGTTTCAATTGCCCAACTTACAAAGTGTCCTTGAGAGCTAACACAAAATCCACTCTTTAAGGTCTATTTTCAAACACGTGCTATGCATGGCTAAAAGGTATATTTCTATCCCATTAGCGAATCAACTCATCTCGCCATTGGAATAGAATCAAACACGCATCAATCATACATACGATCTCAAACCCAAATTTCTATATCTAGGTTCATTGGACTTTATCAAATCAACTTAAATGTTGGCCTAACACTCAAGAGTATTAAGAACAATATGATTGAACAAAATCAAAGATCTACACAAACTCAGAGAAAAACACATCATTAATATTCATAATAAGGATTCAAAATCATCCCTAAATACAGCTGCTACATCATTGAACATGAAAATACAAATCAAAATACATGCTCAAAGAATAAGGAAGAGAAAAGAGCAAAAGGGGAAAGAGAAAGCTTATGGATTTTGCCCTTGAAGCTCAGATCTTCCTCCAATGGAAAGAGGGCTTCCATCCTTAGCTCCCCAAGCTCCATCTCCACCTCCAATGGAGGACCCAACCGCAGCCTCTAACCATAAAACCTAAAAACCTAAAAACCTAAGAGAGAAAACTGAGAGAGAGAGAAAAGAGCGTGAAAAACATAATAAATAGGCTCAGTTTGCTGATACGCGCCGCGGCGTGAACGATCCCACACCGTGGCGTGGAACTCTCTGTCTTGACAGTATGTGCTGGCTGAGACCATCACGTCGCGGCATGACATATATTGCGCCGTGGCGTGGTATACTGTAATACATCCTTGGATTCTTTCCTCCAATGTTGGGCCTTGGCTTGCATCAATTTGTCTCTTTTAAGCCCTTCCTGCATTAGAGAAAGCACCAAGTTAAATTTAATTACAAATCTACTTAATTAATCAACAAATGTGCATAAATTGCTCAAAAACATAAAGGAAGGTATCCAAATGACATTTAACAAATATAAGCATAAAACCTTCCAAATATGCTTAAGAACAAGGACTAAACATGCCATGAAGCACTAATATAGGGCATAAATAACTACATTTCATGGAGTTATCACACCCCCAAACTTAACTTGTTGCTAGTCCTCGAGCAACACAAAGTATGACTAAGAAAACTCAGTTTGACAGTTTATGCCCACATGCATTCAACAATGATAAATTCAATTTTCTTTTAACTATAACCAGTGCATAATGATTATAATGGCCCTCAAAGAATGCGCATGCCTCACAGTTAAGCTCAACACATACACAATCCTTAACATGCCATCATTCAAGCTTCCATCAATCAAACATAATATATTATTTCAATTCATGAGCCACTAACCGATATTAAAAAGGGTATTCAACAGTGAATGTAGAAAACTTGTCAGAACCATTTTAATGCTTTTCGAACTTTACTTTTCTTATGCTTTGCTTTTCTTTTTCTTTTCTTTGATTTTTTTTCTTTCCATTTTTTTTACAAAGCAATGATTTTTCTTTGACTGCATCTGATTGCTTTAGGCTCATTTTGTATTGAATATTCATTAACACCCCTAATCTTAAGACTCACTTCAAGAAATAACATACCATGTACTCAACAAACAATGATGGTAGGAAGAAAATGACATGCATTCACATGTATTAGAATGGTTAACAGGTTAACGAACACAATGGTGGTGAAAAACAAATAAGGTCAAACAATTATAAGGCTTCAAAAGGGGACCTAGGGATATAATCATGTAAGGGTAAGTTTGAAAAACTCAACCAGTCCAAACAATGCCCTAATCATTTCCTCAATCATGCATAATCTAGGATTTCACCTCAAGAGAGTTGCAAAACAATTTCAAGGATAGTAGAAATCATCCACATGCACAATCCATAAATATTCTCTAGACAAGCACTCAAATCTTTTCAAAATTAAACAAGCATCTAAGTGAGAAACACATTATGCATAAAAACAAACAAGATTTCTTAAGCATGCTTCAAGATCGCAAATGGTTTCACAAAAGAATTGAGGACAATCACAAGCATTTATATCATTGACTAACCAAAACTACACTAGCAAATGGCAACAAATCATGCATTCAAAAGATTCATCATTTTTCATTCAAGCATGCATAACATCATGTAGAGAATGTTTAAAATTGAAACTTTTATCAACAGCCCACCAGTAATAGCTAAAACAAGATATAATCATGAAAGCATGATGACTATCACTAGCACTTACTTAAAGTATCAAAACATGTGTAAACATTAAGCATTAAGGATAAAAAACATGCAATGATACTCCCCCAAACCAAAGTGAATGTGTGTTCTTAGTGTTCATGGTCTATAAGGTACTTGAGCAAGTCAAAACAGTAGCCTACCTAGAACTGAGCATTATTAAATAAAGACAAATAGAGAAAAATAGAAAAAAATGTAAAAATAGGGGTTCTGCGCCACGGCGTGGACAAGTGTGCACTGCGGTGTGAAGCTCTCAAGTGCAATTTCCTGATATAGTAGAGACTGTCACACCTAGGCGTGAACTTGGTGTGCCTAAGCGTGATCAAAAAGCTGCAGAATTCTGCAGTAAAATTGAGCATGCACCGCGGCGTGGAGCAAGGTTACTGCTCGGCTTGAGAAGTCATGCTACAGAATTCTACAGCAGACCAGTTTCTACCAGAAATTGTGCTCCATTTTGGCCCCTAGCACCTCCAAAATGTGTCTAAAAGCTTAAAAGACATAATGTAAAACAAAAACACAAAATCAAACTATAACTACATATTTAAAGACTTAAAAACTAAGAACCAAAACATGTCCAAATGGACTTATTGGATTAAACTAAAAACAAAACTTGAATTAGAACTAACCAAACTCATTGTCAGTATTAGCAATACGGAAATAATGCCTTATCCCCGGCAACGGTGCCAAAAACTTGTTAGGGTCAAAACGTGTTTGCCAATTTGCTAACCGCAACTGCACGGGTCGTACAAGTAATATAGTTACAGAGATAAGTTTATTTCCAAAGCTAAGTACTAACCGATACCTTACCTAATTCTATTCAAGAACATAAAAATAGGAAAAAATAATTAAACTAAAGACTAAAAAGCAGTAAAGATAATGGTTAGAGATTAGGAAAATCCTTCTTCACCCTTTACTTCAACCAACAACATGTAATCCTCTTCATAAATACGAATGCAATGATTAGGTTAGCTTGAGAATCTACATTAGCTAAACGCCTATGTCTAGGTCATCTAACCATGGTTTCAATTACCCAACTCACTAAGTGTCCTTGAGAGCTAACACAAAATCCACTCTTTAAGGTCTATTCTCAAATACGTGCTATGCATGGCTAAAATGTATATTTCTATCCCATTAGCGAATCAACTCATCCCGCCATTAGAATAGAATCAAACATGCATCAATCATACATACAATCTCAAACCCAAATCCCTATATCTAGCTTCATTGGACTTTATCAAATCAACTTAAATGTTGGCCAAACACTCAAGAGCATTAAGAACAATATGATTGAACAAAATCAAAGATCCACACAAACTTAGAGAAGAACACATAATTAATATTCATAATAAGGATTGAAAATCATCCTTAAATACAGTTGCTACATCATTGAACACGAAAATATAAATCAAAATACAAGCTCAGAGAATGAGGAAGAGAAAAGAGCAAAGGGGGAAAGAGAAAGCTTATGGATTTCTTTATTGAAGCTCAGATCCTCCTCCAATGGAAATGGGGCTTCCATCCTTAGCTCCCCAAGCTCCATCTCTACCTCCAATGGAGGACCCAACCGCAGCCTCTAACCCTAAAACCTAAAAACCTAAGAGAGAAAACTGAGAGAGAGAGAGAGAGAAAAGAGCGTGAAAAACATAATAAATAGGCTCAGTTCACCGATGCGTGCCATATATTGCGGTGTGACATATATTGCACTGGGGAGCTCTCTGTCTTGACAGTATTTGCTGGTTGGGACCATCACACTGCGGCGTGACATATATTGCGCTGTGGTGTGATATGCTAGAATGCATCCTTGGCTTCGTTCCTCTAATGCTGGGCCTTGGCTTGCATTAATTTGTTTCTTTTGAGCCCTTCCTGCATTAGAGAAAGCACCAAGTTAAATATAATTGTAAATCTACTTAATCAATCAACAAATGTGCACATATTGCTCAAAAATATAAAGGAAGTTATCCAAATGATATTTAACAAATATAAGCATAAAACCTTCTAAATATGCATATGAACAAGGACTAAGCATGCTATGAAGCACTAATATGGGGCATAAATAACTACATTTCATGGAGTTATTTCTAGCCCATTAGCGAATCAACTCAATCCGCCATTGTAATAGAATCAAACATGCATCAATCATACATACGATCTCGAACCCAAATCCCTATATCTAGGTTCATTGGACTTTATCAAATCAACTTAAATGTTGGCCAAACACTCAAGAGCATTAAGAACAATATGATTGAACAAAATCAAAGATCCACACAAACTTAGAGAAGAACACATCATTAATATTCATAATAAGGATTCAAAATCATCCCTAAATATAGTTGCTACATCATTGAACACGAAAATACAAATCAAAATACAAGCTTAAAGAATGAGGAAGAGAAAAGAGCAAAGGGGGAAAGAGAAAGCTTATGGATTTCTCCATTAAAGCTCAGATCCTCCTCTAATGGAAAGTGGGCTTCCATCCTTAGCTCCCCAAGCTCCATCTCCACCTCCAATGGAGGACCCAACCGCAGCCTCTAACCCTAAAACCTAAAAACCTAAAAACCTAAGAGAGAAAACTGAGGGAGAGAGAGAGAGAGAAAAGAGCATGAAAAACACAATAAATAGGCTCAGTTCACCGATGCGCGCCGCGGCGTGAACAATCCCACGCCGCGGCGTGGAGCTCTTTGTCTTAATAGTATGTGCTGGCTGAGGCCATCACACTGCGGCGTGACATATATTCCACTGTGGCATGGTATACTGGAATGCATCATTGGCTTCTTTCCTACAATGTTGGGCCTTTTCCTGTATTAATTTGTTTCTTTTGAGCCCTTCATGCATTAGAGAAAGCACCAAGTTAAATGTAATTGCAAATCTACTTAATCAATCAACAAATGTGCACATATTGCTCAAAAACATAAAGGAAGTAATCCAAATGACATTTAACAAATATAAGTATAAAACCTTCTAAATATGCATAGGGATGGCATCCTATGAGGCTCTGTATGGACGACAAAGTTGAACACCTCTGTGTTGGTACCAAGACGGCGAGCGCCTTACTATTGGACCAGATGTTATACAGCAGACAACTAAGAAGGTTAAGATGATTCAGGAGAAGATGAGGACGGCTCAGAGCCGACAGAAAAGTTATGTAGACCAAAGGAAAAAGCCTCTTGAGTTTGAGGACGGCGAGTATGTATTCCTGAAAGTCACACCTACGACTGAGGTGGGCCGGGCCTTGAAATCTAGAAAACTCACTCCAAAATTCCTTGGACCATACCAAATCATTCACCGAGTAGGTCCTGTAGCCTATCAAATAGCCTTACCCCATTTTCTCTCAAACATTCACAATGTTTTCCATGTGTCACAACTTCGAAAATACCTTCCTGACCCAAGTCATGTCATAGCACCAGATACAGTACAATTAAAAGAGAACTTAACATATGAGGCACCTCTTGTAAGAATCGAGGATAGAAGGATAAAACAATTGAGAGGCAAGGAGATATCATTGGTGAAGGTAATCTGGAACGAGATGACTGGAGATGCAACCTGAGAGCTGGAAGACAAGATGAAAGAGCAACACCCACAGTTATTCTAAGGTATGCAAATTTCGAGGATGAAATTTCTTTTTAGAAGGGGAGTGTTGTAACACCCCGACAATTGTTTATTTTATCATAAATCATCATTTTATAATATTTATAATTTTTGGAAATTTTGTGGATTTTTCTGAAAACGTCGAATATTTTAATATATTCCTTGTTTTGCATGCACACTAAGCAGAGTCAGTGTAACACCTCGGAAATGATTTGTTTAATCATGAATAGTCATTTTCCAATATTCATGATTTTTGGAGATTTTTTTGAAATTTTCTGGAAATGTTGAATATTTTAATATATTTCTCATTTTACGTGCTCACTGAGCAGAGTCAGTCAAACACTCTGAATTTTTTTTTTTGTGATGAATTGTCATTTTTCAATATTTGTGATTTTTAGGAATTTTTGTGGATTTTTTTTGAAAATGTCGAATATTATAGTATATTCCTCGTTTTGCATGCGCGTTGAGCGGAGCCGGGATAACGAAATGTTTTCCCTGAGGCCAGTAAACCTTGAACTGTCAACGTATTGATGGGGGAACTTACTAAACCTGAGGCCGAGCATAATTTGTGAGGTTTACATTTTTTGAGGTTTTATCTGATAAATAAAATCACTGTATCATAAATTATCCGATAAATAATAAAATATTATTTTCATCAACTGTAACTTTTATTCACTGAGAAAATAATTCAAATAGTGTAATTAATCATCTGTTCAAGTATATTTAATTAAGGAGACAAACTTACTATGCACTTTATTGAGAATTGTGCAAAGCTTCTCAAGGAAGCTAACCAATTTTCACTCCCTCTCTCCTCTCTCCATGGTCACGGCAGCAGCACCCAAATGGGGGGAAATTTGTTCTTTTCACTTAATTAATTATACTACACCAAATTCAAACACTCAAAAGCTACTATCTTTATTTCCTGTGTACTTTCTCTCTCTACCTTCTTTTTCTCCCTTTGAAATTTTTCTCTCCTCCTTCTCTCTAGAGCCATTCGGCCAGTAGCTCTTCCTCCCCTCATCCATCACAAAATTTTCATCCAACCCCATTTTCTTAATCCTCTCCATCTCTTAAACACTTTTCTAGTTGGTGGTTCTTTGAAAATCCATCATTTTCACCATTTTCTTCAAGCTTCAAGCTTAGGGTTTTTGGGTAAGTTTCTTGATTCTCCACTTCCTTTTCTCATTTTTGTTTCTATGGTCTTCTTGGTGACCATCCATGCTTTATTTTTTAAGCATTGGTGCTATTTTAATGAGATTGAAATTTTAGGGTTCTTGGAGGTACCAAATCCGAAAATTGCAAGGTGATTCTAGGAGGCTTCTCTTGCTTTCTTCTCTTAGGTAAGAGGAAGACACTCATCCTCAACCTTTATTAGCATTACGAAACCTTGTTTGTGATTGATTGTGAGAAAACCCTATTGAGGGTTATTCTTTGTTTGCTTGGTTAGCATGATTATGTGTTGTATTTAATTTGTTTAAGTTATTTGTTTGATTAGTTGTGTATATTGATATATTTGAATGGATTGGAATGCATGAAATGGAAGAAAATGATGTTGGATTTGTTCTTGGATGGCCACGGTTTTAGGGGTCCAAATTTAGGGTTCTTTGTGAACAATTGTAACAATTGGAATTCATAATTAATCAAGTGTACATTAGGTATTTAATGGAATGAAAAATTTGGGAACTTAATCCCTAGGGAGGGCACGGCTCTAAGGCCTTTTTGGGGCTTAATTATGCAATTTTGGTAACCTTAGAACTTAGGTAATCAAGTGATTAAATCATTGGTAATGGGATAGAAAATTAGCAAATTGGAAGAATTGGATAGACTTTGAGATTCATAAATTTTAAAGAACCAAGAATGAAATTTATCATAAAACTTAGGGTAATTTTAATTAGGGCAAGAACAGGAGAGTGTGAGACTTTGAGAATCTTAGAATAACCTTCTAAGTGTATGAGAATAAATTACATTAGAAAATTTAATTAGAAACGAACCTTGTAAGAAAGGCTAACTTTAAGTAAGAATTCATAATAGACCTTAAAAATGTATTAATTTATTTACTTTCAATATTTTGATATTGTGGGTCCATGTGAGTGACCAATGATGTGTTGATTCTTACTTTAGCCAATTGTGGTATATTGTGGAATAGTATGTAATGATGATCATACATGATTATGCATAGAGTCTTTATGCATTGTGAAAGTCCTTTGGACTGTTGTTAAGGCCAAGTTGCCTAGGAGATTGAACACACCTTAGTGCGGGTGCGAGTAGACTAGTGTAGGTCATATCGTTGACCATGGGGGCATTCGGGTGCGAGTACCTCGCAATGGACAGTTTGTAGCTCTTCTGTCCGTGGGGCAGACCGATGCAAACGCATCGACGATCCTGACCGGGCACTGTCCTATGTCATGATCTAGTGTAGACTGTCTGTACAATGCCATGATGTGCACGTTGATAAACTGATGAATTATAGCACTTTGGCCGCGGCAGCCGAGTTGCAGACATGTCTCCTGATCTTTCTCTCTGACCGTTTGTGTCTAGCTCCATAGAGTTGGATTTTGACTTTTTATGCATGTGGATAGTGAGTCCATGTAATATCTGGCATTTATTATTATTATAATTGGAACTGTTGCGTTACTGATATGTATGACTACCTGGAACTGCTTAGTTGATTATTACTGCTACTCAATGTTTGTTATTATTCTTGTTGTCAAAAAATACCATGTGGGCACTTTACGCCGTTTTGTTTCTTGCTGCTATAACTGGTAATGATGGTAGGATGTCTTACCTCTTTCCTGTATTTCTGTTATTTTCTATTTGTATATTGTGTCCCATCAAAGACGACGGCAAGGAGGTTGGAGCTCCCGATTTCCCCAACTTTTGGCCTGATTACGATTAGCATCTACTGTGGAGTATAGAGGCACGCGTGCATGGATTTCTGGGTGATGTGCGTCTGACCTTCCTTGGAGGGCCAGAATGTTGGCACATTAACCTGAATTCTGACCGCTGTGTCTACCTGGGAGACGTGTCAATTTCTTTGGCCTAGAGGCATCATGAGCCACCGATCTTTACCTACTGCATCAACCTACGTTTGGAGTTTTATCTGCCCATCCGGGAGATATGGGGTAACTGCTTCTACACCCCGCAGGAGGACTCTTTTGATTCCACAGCTCAGGCTCCGGCCCGTAGCTCTGTGGCTCCTATGGTGGTTTCCTCGGATGAGGAAGACCCCGAGGAGGTTTCCGAGGATGACCTTGCGGAGGATCCTAAAAAGGATCCTGATACGATTCCTCCTCATCTGAGAGACTGATATCACTAGTAGCTACTGATGGCTGTCAGTGTTTTTATTTTGGGGGCCTGATGTCTTTTGTAGTGGGCAGTATATTTCTGATATCTTAAGGATGTATATGTATGATCCTTTGGGGCAGGTATAGGTTTACTTTTTGGTATACTAGGCTTTGTAACTAAACAGATTGATCTAAATATATATATATATATGAGTATGCAATGTTAATTCAAATGTATGCTCTACTTCTATCTTGCTCTTTTATTACCATTTATGGCAATCATCGTTATTATGCCTTATCACTAAATTCCATTAATTATTAATTATAAACAAAAAAAAAGTCGCCAATTTAATTATATGACTATAATCAAGTAAATTTATATTATATTATGAAGAACTGGGCCTTAACTCATATAATTTATTTTTCGCATTAACGTTGACAATGTGACATTCCCTCCCAAAAAGGGGCATTACATTAAGTTAGTATCAGAGCTCCGGTTTATGTTTCTTTGGGTCTTGTGATTGAGTCTGTCTTGTTTGTGCTGTGTGTTCTCTGAACATTAAACGTAATAGTGTATTGTTTGGTATTCCTAGTGGATGCAACTGACTTTCCTTGTGTCTTTCAGTTACTCTGACTTGAGACAGTAAGATGGCACGACGCGAAGACATGGCAGCAGCTATAACGACAATGCAGAGGATGGCTGAGGCCGTCACGCAACAAACTGAGCAAGCTACTCAGCAACAGGAGAAAGTGGCTCAACAACATGAACGAGCTGCTCAACAGCTCGAAGCTACTGCAGATGCTCAGAACTTGGTGAAGTTTCAACGCCACAACCCTCCTCAATTCAAAGGAGAATTTGATCCGGACAAGGCTAGTCTGTGGATCAAGGAGTTAGAAAAAGTCTTTCAAGTGATGAACTGCGCTGAGAACAAGAAGGTGACCTATGTAACTTTTATGCTGGTGAGCAATGCTGAAAATTGGTGGAATGGAGTGCAGAGAATGTTGGAAGCTGCAAACCGCGAGATTCCTTGGGACTTATTCAAGGAAAATTTCTTGGATAAGTATTTCCCTGCGAGTGCGAGGCACGCTAAGGGGTTAGAATTTCTCAACTTACGGCAAGAGAATATGATCGTTAGTGAATACGCAGCCATATTTGAAAACTTGTCACAGTTTTTGACGTTCTTTCAGCATTAACCAAATGAAGCCTGGAAGTGTCGAAGATTCATAGAAGGACCGAGGTATGAGGTGAAGAAGGCTGTGATCACCCTAAAGATCAATGAATTCTCAGAACTGCTGGATACATGCTGTGAAGTAGAGGCTCTGGAGTAATCTAGAGATACGAGGAACATAAACTTTGGGCCCACAAGGTTCTAAAGAGGCAGCGGTAATAGTTTTAACATCTTCCAGAAGAAACCTTATTCCCGACCAAATAGAAATCAACAACAAACCACGGGTGGAAGCTCTAGCGGAGGTTCTGTTAGGAACCGGACTAGCCAGAATATGGCGTATCCTTCGAAATGTCTAAAATGTGGGAAAGATCATCTCACAAGGGACTGCACCATAAAGGGATCATCTGCTTCAGATGTAGCAAACCTGGCCACGTGTCTCGAGATTGCAATCAAACGAAGGTTGAACCTTCGATCAATGCTACAAGAGAAGAAACCACAAGCTGGAGGGCGAGTTTACACCATGAGCGGAGCTGAAGCCTCCGAGTCCGAAGATTTGATTCAAGGGGAAGGCACTATAGAAGGTAATCTTTTAACTGTACTGTATGACTCTGGGGCAACCCATTCTTTCATATCATATGACTGTGTGCAAAGACTTGGTCTACCTGTGTCGTCTTTACCTTCTGACTTAACTGTTTCTACCCCCACTGATAAACTGGTAGTTACTACCAAAGTCTGTCTAAATTGTCCATTGATTGTTGAAGGTCAAACATTTTCGGTCAATCTGATCTGTTTATCCCTTTCCTAACTAGATATAATCTTAGGGATGGACTGGTTGTCTTCCAACCATGTTCTATTAGACTATTCCAAAAAAACCATAGTTTTTCCCATAGATCAGCATTCTAGATTTCTGACGGCCAACCGAGTTTAAGTTCTCTTGAAAGAAGGAGCTCACGGATACATGCTACTGTCTTCTTTGAAAGTCAAGAGGGAGGTTGATGTGAACATAATTCCAGTGGTGAATGAGTTTCCTAAAGTCTTTCTTAAGGATGTACCTGGGTTACCACCGGCTCGAGAGATAGAGTTTGCTATTGACCTTGTACCGGGAGCTGGTCCCGTGTCTATAGCACCTTATAAGATTGCACCAACAAAATTAGTTGAGCTCAAGAAACAGCTAGAGGAGCTTTTGGAAAAGTAATTTGTCAGACCGAGTGTGTCACCGTGGGGAGCACCAGTACTGTTAGTTCGTAATAAGGATGGTTCATTAAGGTTGTGTGTGGACTACCGGCAACTGAACAAAGTGACGATCAAGAACAAATATCCACTCCCGAGAATTGAAGATTTAATGGACCAACTGAAGGGAGCAGCGGTGTTCTCAAAGATCGACTTGCGATCTGGGTATCATCAGATACGAGTAAAGACGAAGGATATACCTAAGACTGCTTTTCGTACCTGATACGATCATTACGAGTACCTTATGATGCCGTTTGGCATGATGAATGCACCAGCTATCTTTATGGACTACATGAACTGAATCTTTCATATTTACTTGGACAGATTCGTTGTGGTATTCATTGATGATATTCTGGTATACTCTCAAAATTAGAAGGACCATGCTGAACACCTCAGTATAGTTCTTCAGATTCTGAAGGAGAAGGAACTATATGTCAAACTGTCAAAATGTGAATTTTGGCTGGAAGATGTTAAGTTTTTGGGACACATAATCTCAAAGGAAGGGATTGCGATGGATCCATTGAAAGTGGAGGCAGTGCTGTAATGGGAAAGGCCAAAGTTAGTGATGAAGATCTGAAGCTTTCTAGGTTTGGCTGGATATTATAGGAGGTTCATTGAGGGATTCTCCAAGATTGCAGGACCTCTCACTCAACTCACGAGAAAGAACCAAGCTTTTGAGTGGACCGACAACTGTGAGCAGAGTTTCCAAGAGTTGAAGAATCGGCTAACTACCTCGCCAGTGTTAGTGCTACCCGATCCGAATGAACAGTTTGAGGTGTATTGTGATGCTTTATACCAAGGACTAGGATCTGTACTTATGCAGCATGGAAGATTAGTGGCTTATGCTTCAAGGCAATTGCGAGTACATGAGAAGAATTACCCGATGCATGACTTGGAGTTAGCAGCTGTGGTTTTTGCTCTGAAGATATGGAGGCATTTTCTTTACAGAACAACGTTCAATATCTTCAGTGACCACAAAATCCTGAAGTATCTGTATGATAAAAAAGAGTTGAACATGAGGCAGCGAAGGTGGCTGGAGTTCCTGAAGGATTATGATTTCTAACTTCTGTATCACCCTGGCAAGGCAAACGTCGTGGCAGACGCTCTGAGCAGGAAGATGATCAGTGTCTCTGCCCTGATGATCAAGGAAAAGGATATGCCAGAGCAGTTCAGAGATGTATGGTCTTTTGTGAAGTTAGAACCAGGGAAGATCTGTATGAATATGGTTACCATCTCAAGCGAGCTGATGGATGACATACGGGACAAGCAGAAGGTTGACAAGTTCTTGCAAGAAGTGAGAGAGCAAATGAAGCAAGGCAATGAAACAGCATTTGCGGAAGGAACAGATGAAATTCTGAGATTTCGAGGTAGAGTTTGTATTCCCCGTGACCAAGAGCTTAGAGAGTATATCATCAACCATGCTCACGCAAGCCAGCTGAGTATGCATCCGGGCATAACAAAAATATATCAAGACTTGAAGAAGTTGTTCTGGTGGCATGGAATGAAGAGTGATGTCACTAGACGTGTATCAACTTGTCTGATTTGTCAAAAAGCTAAAGTGGAACATCAGAAACCAGCGGGATTGCTGCAACTGTTGTCTATTCCTGAATGGAAGTGGGACAGCATTGCAATAGATTTTGTAGTAGGTTTGCCAAGAACAAGAAAAGGTCATGACTCGATTTGGGTAATCGTGGACCGACTCACGAAATCAGCACATTTTCTCCCGATCAACATAAAATACAAACTGGAGAGACTGACTCAGATTTACATTGTAGAGATTGTTAGACTGCACGGTATACCTACAAGTATTGTTTCGGATAGGGATCCGAGATTTACTTCAAATTTCTGGAAGAGTTTGCAAGAAGTGTTAGGGACGAAGTTACGTCAAAGTTCTGCTTATCACCCATAGACCGATGGTCAATCAGAGAGGACAATCTAATCTTTGGAAGATTTGCTTAGAGTTTGCACCATAGAACAGACTGGAAGTTGGGATGACGTTCTACCGTTGATAGAATTCACTTACAACAACAGTTATCATTCAAGCATAGGGATGGCATCCTATGAGGCTCTGTATGGACGACGATGTCGAACACCTCTGTGTTGGTACCAAGACGGCGAGCGCCTTACTATTGGACCAGATGTTATATAGCAGACAATTAAGAAGGTTAAGATGATTCAGGAGAAGATGAGGACGGCTTAGAGCTGATAGAAAAGTTATGTAGACCAAAGGAAAAAGCCTCTTGAGTTTGAGGAAGGCGAGCATGTATTCTTGAAAGTCACACCTACGACTGAGGTAGGCCGGGCCTTGAAATCTAGAAAACTCACTCTAAAATTCCTTGGACCATACCAAATCATTCGCTGAGTAGGTCCTGTAGCCTATCAAATAGCCCTACCCCTTTTTCTCTCAAACATTCACAATGTTTTCCATATGTCATAACTTCGAAAATACCTTCCTGACCCAAGTCATGTCATAGCACCAGATACAGTACAATTAAAAGAAAACTAACCTATGAGGCACCTTCTGTAAGAATCGAGGATAGAAGGATAAAACAATTGAGAGGCAAGGAGATATCATTGGTGAAGGTAATCTGGAACGAGATGACTAAAGATGCAACTTGGGAGCTGGAAGACAAGATGAAGGAGCAACACCCACAGTTATTCTAAGGTATGCAAATTTCGAGGATGAAATTTCTTTTTAGAAGGGGAGTGTTGTAACACCCCGACAATTGTTTATTTTATAGTAAATCATCATTTTATAATATTTATAATTTTTGAAAATTTTTGTGAATTTTTTCAGAAACGTCGAATATTTTAATATATTCCTCGTTTTGCATGCACACTAAGCAGAGTCAGTGTAACACCTCGGAAATGATTTGTTTAATCATGAATAGTCATTTTCCAATATTCATGATTTTTGGAGATTTTTCTAGAATTTTCTGGAAATGTTGAATATTTTAATATATTTCTCATTTTGCGTGCTCACTGAGCAGAGTCAGTCAAACGCTCCAGAAAATTGTTTTTTTTGTGATGAATTGTCATTTTTCAATATTTGTGATTTTTAGGAATTTTTGTGGATTTTTCTGAAAACGTCGAATATTATAGTATATTCCTCGTTTTGCATGCGCGTTGAGCGGAACCGGGATAACGAAATGTTTTCCCTGAGGCCGGTAAACCTTGAACTGTCAACGTGTCGACGGGGGATCTTACTAAACTCGAGGCCAGGCACAATTTGCGAGGTTTGCATTTTTTAAGGTTTTATCTGATAAATAAAATCACTGTATCATAAAATTATCCGATGAATAATAAAATATTATTTTCATCAACTGTAACTTTTATTCAATGAGAAAATAATTTTAACAGTGTAATTAATCATCTGTTCAAGTGTATTTAATTAAGGAGACAAACTTACTATGCACTTTATTGAGAATTGTGCAAAGCTTCTTTCTTAGAAATTTCCTCCAAGCTTCCCAAGGAAGCTAACCAATTTTCACTCCCTCTCTCCTCTCTCCATGGTCACGGAAGTAGCACCCAAATGGGGGGAAATTTGTTCTTTTCACTTAATTAATTATACTACACCAAATTCAAACACTCAAAAGCTACCACCTTTATTTCCTATGCACTTTCTCTCTCTACCTTCTTCTTCTCCCTTTGAAATTTTTCTTTCCTCCTTCTCTTTAGTTGTGTATATTGATATATTTGAATGGATTGGAATGCATAAAATGGAAGAAAATGATGTTGGATTTGTTCTTGGATGGCCACGGTTTTGGGGGTCCAAATTTAGGGTTCTTTGTGAACAATTATAACAATTGGAATTCATAATTAATTAAGTGTACATTAGGTAATTAATGGAATGAAAAATTTGGGAACTTAATCCCTAGGGAGGCCATGGCCTCTAGGGCCTTTTTGGGGCTTAATTATGCAATTTTGGTAACCTTGGAACTTAGGTAATCAAGTGATTAAATCATTGGTAATGGGATAGAAAATTAGCAAATTGGAAGAATTGGATATACTTTGAGATTCATAAATTTTAAAGAACCAAGAATGAAATTTATCATAAAACTTAGGGTAATTTTAATTAGGGCAAGAACAGGAGAGTGAAAGACTTTGAGAATCTTAGAATAACCTTCTAAGTGTATGAGAATAAATTACATTAGAAAATTTAACTAATTATGAGAATTTAATTAGAGACGAACCTTGTAAGAAAGGCTAACTTTAAGAAAGAATTCATAACAAACCTTAAAAATGTATTAATTTATTTACTTTCAATATTTTGATATTGTGGGTCCATGTGAGTGACTAATGATGTGTTGATTCTTACTTTGGCCAATTATGGCATATTGTGGAATAGTATGTAATAATGATCATACATGATTATGCATAGAGTCTTTATGTATTGTGAAAGTCTTTTGGACTGTTGTTAAGGCCAAGTTGCCTAGGAGATTGAACACACCTTAGTGCGGGTGCGAGTAGACTAGTGTAGGTCATATCGTTGACCATGAGGGCGTCAGGGTGCGAGTACCTCGCAATGGACAGTTGGTAGCTCTTCTGTCTGTGGGGCAGACCGATGCAAACGCACCGACGATCCTGACCGGGCACTGTTTTATGTCATGATCTAGTGTAGACTCTCTGTACAATGTCATGATGTGCACATTGATAAACTAATGAATTATAGCACTTTGGCCGCGGTAGTCGAGTTGCAGACATGTTTCCTGATCTTTCTCTCCGATCGTTTGTGTCTAGCTCCATGGAGTAGGATTTTGACTTTGTATGCATGTGCATAGTGAGTCCATGTAATATCTGGCATTTATTATTATTATAATTGGAACTGTTGCATTACTGATATGTATGACTGCTTGGAACTGCTTGGTTGATTATTACTGCTACTCAATGTTTATTATTATTCTTGTTGTAAAAAAAAATGCTATGTGGGCGCTTTGCGCCGTTTTGTTTCTTGCTACTATAACTGGTAATGATGGTAGGATGTCTTACCTCTTTCCTGTATTGCTATTATTTTCTATTTGCATATTGTGTCCTATCGAAGACTACGGCAAAGAGGTTGAAGCACCCGATTTCCCCGGCTTTCTGGCCTAATTACGATTAGCATCTACTATGGAGTATGGAGGCACACATGCATGGATTTCTGGGTGATGTGCGTCCGACCTTCCTTGGAGGGCCAGAATGCTGGCACATTAACCTGAATTCCGACCGCTATGTCTACCTAGGAGACATGTCGATCTCTTTGGCCTGGAAGTGTCATGAGCCATCGATCTTTACCTGCTGCATCAGCCTGCGTTTGGAGTTTTATCTGCCCATCCGGGAGATGTGGGGTAACCGCTTCTACACCCCACAGGAGGACTCTTTTAATTCCACAGCTCGGGCTCCGGCCCATAGCTCTGTGGCTCCTATGGTGGTTTCCTCGGATAAGGAAGACCCTGAGGAGGTTCCCGAGGATGACCTCGCGGAGGATCCTAAAGAGGATCCTGATACGATTCCTCCTCATCTGAGAGACTGATATCGCTGGTAGCTACTGATGGCTGCCAGTGTTTTTATTTTGGGGGCCTGATGTCTTTTGTAGTGGGCAGTATATTTCTGATATCTTGGGGATGTATATGTATGATCCTTTGGGGCAGGTATAGTTTTGCTTTTTGGTATACCAGGCTTTGTAACTAAACAGATTGATCTAAATATATATATATATATATATATATATATATATATATATATGAGTATGCAATGTTAATTCAAATGTATGTTTTACTTACTTGTCTTGCTCTTTTATTGCCATTTACGGTAATCATCGTTATTATGCCTTATCACTAAATTCCATTAATTATTAATTATAAACAAAAAAAAATAGTCGCCAATTTAATTATATGACTATAATCAAGTAAATTTATATTATATTATGAAGAACCGGGTCTTAACTCATATAATTTATTTTCCGCATTGAAGTTAACAATGTGACGTTCCTTCCCAAAAAGGGGCGTTACAGCGTGAATGATCCCATGCCGCGGCGTGGAGCTCTCTGTCTTGATAGTATGTGTTGGCTGAGACCATCACCCCGCAGCATGACATATATTGCGCCACAGCGTGGTATACTGGAATGCATCCTTGGCTTCTTTCTCCAATGCTGGGCCTTGGCTTACATCAATGTGTCTCTTTTAAGCCCTTCCTACATTAGAGAAAGCACCAATATAATTGCAAATCTACTTAATCAATCAACAAATGTGCACAAATTGCTCAAAAACATAAAGGAAGGTATCCAAATGATATTTAACAAATATAAGCATAGAACCTTCCAAATATGCATAAGAATAAGGACTAAGCATGCCATGAAGCACTAATATGGGACATAAATAACTACATTTCATGGAGTTATCAGAACAATTAATACATATTTCGTGATAGATCTCTACTATTAATTTTAAATTTGTGACTTCAATTTTATATAAATTTGCTTAAAATTAATGATAGTTGCTAGTGGTTATAAATAAGCATAAGTGAGGTTTTACAATGATACATATAAATGACTTACAGTTGGAATTTGGCTAGCCTCCACCTTTACCGGTGGGTGACAATGGTTGATGACCACTGACCACCAAAATTCACCCAACCTTCATTGTTGACATTGATTTATGGATGGCAGACGAATTCAACTACTACCACTAGGTATTCACCGAAATCTGGCTACCCCTACCCCTACCATCAATTAATGATGGCTGGTGACTTTGACTACCACTGCTGATCACTAATCACCACCCTTGTTGATGTTAGTGGTTACAGTAATAGCATGTTTGGTAATGCTTATTTTTGGAGAAATTATCATTTTTTTTTCAAAATCTCTCTTAGGGAGTTTTCAATTGTAAGTTATTTTGAACACAAAATAAACTAATCCAAACACAAATTAATTCTCATGAATGTTTTGGTCAATTGGTCAACCAAAAGTGACAATCACCATTCCTAATAATATCATCCCTAGATATATTATTTCTATTTTTTTTTCAAATGTTGGACCTAATGCTCCCTTAAAGTTATAAATAGTTAGTGCAAATGATATGTCTTAAGAAAAATTTAAAATTGTTATATTCGTGATATACTATATCTATCAATCAACTTAATAAGATCAAAGCAACAAACAATTTCTCCTTCCATTTACGAGTCAAAAGGTCATCCATAAGCATTTAGCAACTTCTCAAAATTCCATTAATCATAAATGTCACTCCTTGATTAAAAGGTGGTCAAGCCACTCAAATGTAATTGACAAAAATCTTATTTTATTTCTTATCATTTTCTTTTATTCTCAATTTAGTCTTTAATATTTTATTTTTTCACTTTAGTCCCTAACATTTATGAGTTTACTTTAATTCAATTCCGTTGTCTATATACCCAATATCTAATAAACAACTGATGTGTCACTATTAGAGATAACATGACATCATAATCTTCTTTTTTGGTTGCTTGATGTCCAGAATTCAGAAAGTCTATAGAGCTACGATATGATTAGCTGACCTACATTTTTCATAGTACATTTGTACTCTTCATTAATAGGAACAAAGCCATCTTAAGAGTCTATAGAGTCATCTAGATTTCAATGTTTTCATCAAACTTTTCTTCCTACACTATAAGAAAATTGCATTTTTGCTACAGATAATTTGCAGTGGATATGAATCCATCGCAAATTGCAATGGATTTTGTGGCAGATCCATTGTGGCGGATATTTACGACAGATTTTTCGCCACAAACTTTTCTGATGACACATTCACCATGTTAATTTTTTTTTATAAAAAATAGTTTTGCGGTAATGAATAAAGATATTTTAAGTAAAAATAAAATTTCAAAAAAATTAAAAACTTTGCGACAGACCAATCTGTGACAAGTTTCTTTTTTAAAGTGGCAGATTGTAAGCAGCCCTTTCTTCCCACAACCATTGCATCTTCTCTCCAACCCGCCCCTTATCTTGCCACTCCACCTTGGCGTCTCCACCTCGAGCTCACACCGGCTGTCAGCGTCTCCACCCCCTAAATCGACTTTGCAACCAGTGTTGTCGCCATCCGCCATTGACCTAGGACTAATTGCATCCAAACGACCCATTGTTAAAGACCGTACATCCCACTTCTTGGCCACTTGCACTATGTGTGTCCCCTCTGCCTGCGCTTCTATGGCGCCTCCGCTGATGACTCACCATGGCTGATTCCAAGGCGCTTCTACTCCAAGCTCCAAGCTCCCATGGTTTGAACTTCCCTTTTCTCATATCTCTCTCCTTTTCTAACACAATCAATTATAATTCATTGTTGTGCTGAATTTTTTGCACATTTTGGGTTACAAAATTTTTTAGGGTTTGGGGCTTTGTTTATCATTGCTGATTTTTGTGAGTTTTCTCTTGTTTTGTATTTTAACATGTTGATTGCTTTTAATTTTTGTGTTTGTTTTAGAACTCTATTATGATGTGGTTTTTATGCTTCAAATGTGACATTATACTACTTTTTAATTAAAAATGATGGAAATGGTTGTTGTTATTAAGTAACGAAGAGGGTATGATAATCAAATCCTCTTATCCACCAAATAAGAGGGACAAATAGAGCCAAGCAACTAAGAAGCGCTTCCAACTTCACAGTTTATCATTAAGGTTTCACAAAACATGTAATTTTAAAGAAAATAATTGTTTTTAATGTGGTAGTTTTTGGGCACCTATATTTCTTAGTGAGGTAGTTTGGACACCTATATTTCTTACTAAGGCAATTTTGGGCCTGTATCTGGTTCTTCTCAACGTTATTTGGGCCTTAATACCTTAATAGTTGATTCTATTTTTATTTAAATAAAGGATATATATATATATATATGTTTGCACCATCATCTGATCCATCACCTAGTATCATGTTTTATGAGCGTACTACTGATTAACAAGCATCATTGGGATATCTTGTTGATTCAACACAGATTAAAGGAACTCACGAGTTTTCGTAATAAGATTGTCTTATCCCTCATTTCATGCTACACTTCTATTCTTAGACTGAGCTTGATTTTTCTTTGTCAATTGTATTTTTTAGTATGTAATACAAAACTAAACACCAGTATTTGACAAACATATTCTTTAGGTTGACGCAAATTGGAGGTGTGCCTAATTTATTCCATTTGAGTTGAATTTTGGGAGAAATCAAGGGAAAAACTTAATAAGTAAAGTCTGTTCAATGTCTTGCTTATTATATAAAGTTATGATTTTGTTGGATATGTGGTTTTAATTATTGTTTTTTATTCTTGAATTTTTTTAACCTGCTTTATTTGAGAGCAACATGAGAATTTGTATTCTTAATTATACAATATATATTTTGCATTTTGCATTTTGTATTTTGATTTAAGTATAAAATTATCATTGTAGAAAATGGTAGTTCCATAAAATCATAGGTGGATGTATAATAAGACTCATTTGGATCGTAGAGGACTTACACAATAATTTATATGTGGGGTTGAAGAGTTTGTGAATTATGCATTTTGATTTTCCCATTACTTAAGTGAAGGAACAACTAGGTGTCCATGTTTGAATTGTTATAATAGGAAATTATTGAAACTTGAGATTATGAAACTTCACTTATATAAAAAAGGATTCAAACCTAGCTTTTGGTCTTGGACAGATCATGGAAAGGAAGAGTCTGATCCAATTAGTGTAGATATAAACTCTGGTGTGAGTACTACTAGTAGTCCTATATTAGGGGAGGAAGATGTGGTTGATAGATATGAAAATATGGTTCATTATGGGGTTGGAACAGACTTTGGTAATTTTAGGAGTCATTTTCAATAGTGTTGAGGAGCCTCCACATCCAAAGGCCGAAGAGTTTTATCATCTATTAAATGCTTCAAGTCAACCATTATGGTCTGGCTACAAAACTCATTCTGAGTTATTCCTAGTAGTTCGATTGTTAAGCCTCAAATCTGATTATAAGTAACACATGCATGCTTTGATTCGTTTATGAAGATATTAAGAGAGGTTGCTCCACTAGGAATCACGAATTCCACTAAATTACTATAGAATAAAAAATTTGGTTGCTAAACTTGGGCTTGCTTTGAGAAAAATAGATTGTTGTGTGAATGGGTGTATGGTATATAATGATAATGCTACATAACGTAGGTTTTGTGGTGCTAAAAGATACGAACTTCGTAAAACCAGTAATGGAAATAACAATGAAGTTTCAGTGAAAAGAATGCATTATTTACATCTTATTCCTAGGCTCAAGAGGTTGTATTTCTCTATGAGCTCAGTTGCACACATGAGATGACATGCTGAGAATAATAGAAAGGAGGGGAAAATGTCTCACCCATCTGATGGTGAAGCATGGAAGAATTTTAATAGGACATATTCTGTATTTGCATATGATCCTAGGAATGTTAAGCTTGGTTTGTGTGCTAATGGTTTCACCCCCTACAATCAATCAACTTCTCCTTATTCTTGTTGGCCTATGATAGTCACTCCATATAATTTGCCTCCAGAAATGTGTATGACTGCCCTATATGTAACATCCTAATACTAGTATCATAGTATATCTGAAATATATTCAGATGAGTAGCATTAGTCATGCTACTTCTAACTTAAACTTTAATCTAACCCATAACATTTATACAAATAATTATAGGAGCCAAAAGAAAAGTTCATACATATCTACATCAATAGCCTCAAAGGGCAAAGTGTTATACATACAACTTTATACATACTCAAAGCAAACATAAATAAACATATAAGCTTTGTACTAAAGCAATAAAACTAAAACTAGTCTTTATCCTTCTTCTTCTTTCCCTTTGAAGGGTCTTGACCTGGATTCACATGAAAATACAGCGAGGTGAGAATTCACGAATTCTCAGTAAAAGCATTCTAACACCAGCATTTATACATTCACAATGAATAAATGAACTAATCATACATAACATTATACTACTTGAACTTACTAATAGTAGATTATGGTTTCATTAAGACATTGAATCTCTATTCAATATCACTAGAACATCCACATATTTCTCTTATGTAAAGGTTCACTAAGCAGAATACATAATCTATATATGCAAGCTTATCTTTTCTATAATATGACAACTGCCATAATAATTATAACATACCACAACTCGTTCATTCATAAACATGTTATAAGTGCTACAAAAATAACTTTCTTCTATGAATAAACTTACTAACTTTGGATTTAGGATTTGCAATAGGCAATTAAGACTCTAATCAATACCACTAGAATATTCAAATTTCTTTACTCTATGTAAACATTCCCTAAGCCAATCCACAACCCTTAACCAAACTCATTCAAAGATAAGACAATCACTTATACAATTGTCAAAGAATTGGAAATGAATATGCATGCAGTATGCTCACGCTTATGCAATGTTCAGGAATAATGATTATGAAATTCAATGTAAAATTGTAGTTAAGAAGACTGACTCTCCAAACTATCTAGTAATGACTGGACTGGTTCCTACTCACACTAGTGAGAGTACTGATTCCATTACATAAAAACTAGTAACTCTGGCGCTATGAGAATCTAGGGCTAAATCCTTGTTTGAAGAACCTTTTGGACTTTTCCATTTATCTCCTTTGGCCAAATGATTGTACACACTGACACTCTAAGAATTTGGGGCTAAATCCTTATTCAAATAACTTTCTAGACTTTCTCACTCTCTCCTTTGGCCATATGATTGTGCACATCATTAAAGATTACTTTACTTAGGAATTAGTAAGTGACTTCAAGTGCAACATCATTGTTCTTTAATGATTAGCACTTTGAATCTTACCTATGTTAATCCACTAATTTTGGATGTACAATGGCTCATTTCATTAACATGGCTCATTAAAGAACCAAGCATCATTCCATTAGCATGGATCACTAATGAACCAAGCATCATTCTATCCATAGTTCATCAAAATAAACTAGGCTCGTTTAACTAATATCTAGTACATCACATATAGTGTTTGAACCACATTATTGCGCTTAAGTCCTAGACACATACCTAAGGCATTCCACTACTCTTGGATGCTCAAGGGTTTGCTATTTTCCCATATATGCAATGTGGTCATTTCTTCTATGTCATACCACTGCTAGTGTCTCAACATACTTTAGGAAGCAAAAATGAAGGATCCCTACAAGTAGGAAGCTTCATTGCATCAAATTAAACACCTTGTAAAAACTTGGAAGTGGTGCTTAGGCGCCACCCACCCATTCCTAGGTGCGAGGGTGGCAGGGCAACGCCTTGTTTCCATTAGGAGCTGGTGCTTAGGCGTGCCTTATTGGCGCCTAGGCGCCAAGTTCTCTGTCTCACACTCACTTGTTTCTAGGTAGTGGGCGCCTACACTGGCACCTAAGCGCTAGTTACACCAAAAACTTATGCAGAAATTGGTTTTCTGCTCCATTGATTCTGCAACCAATTCCAAACCTCAAATCATGGATTCTCAGTAATTTCCAATCCTAAATATGATCTCTAAATATGTTAAAATCATCAAACACTAACTTAATTAATCTAGCATACATTCATGAACAAATTTCAACCATCAAAATACCTAAGTTTATGGAAGAACAAGCACATACTCAACTCCTAATCCACAACAATGCTTCAAACAAGCTATAAACAAACCATCTTCAAGCTTACCAACAAGAATCAAGCATGGAAACCACAAACTAACACTCAAACCCATTTTTGTTCAACAAACCAACATCATGTAGCAAGTTGAAGAAAAAGAAGGTTAAAGTTATGGAAACAAGTCCCCTACCTCAACTCCATGAAGATAAAGCCAAGTTTTCCCTTTGATCTTGCTTGGTTCCTCCTCCTTTTTCCTCTTCTTTATTCTCTTATTTCTCTTTTGTTTCCTCTATTCTTTTTCTTCCTTTCTTTCCTCTATTTTCTGCTGCCTTCTTGCATGAGAAAAGAGAGAAAAACAAATGGAAAAAGTCAAGGAAAGTGGATTTAAAGGATAGGAACCGTGGACTTAGTAACTTAGGATATTTTTGCTGAAACTTTACATCTCTTAGGAATACTTTAATCTCACATAATCAAGTTTTCTAACTTCCATAGGTATTATGGAAAATCCTAGGATTCATTTCAGTCCTATTCCCAACATTTCTATAAATTTTCGTATATCTACTAAGTCAATCTGATATTAAAACACTCTCACAATGTACTCAAAAATACCAAACTAACTCAGTTTATCCTCAAATTTTAACTACATCACAAACTACTTATTTGTGACCTAGAAATAAATCCTCTTTATTTATTTCCATTATTCTAGGAACTTATGCTACTCTTTAGGCTATTATCAGCTACTTTCCACACTCTGTGTTGTAGCAAAATAGCCTAACTATCTTCAAAAGGTCATCTAAGTTAACAGATAACTCTTGCACGAGTTACTGAACTTTTATAACCCTAATGAAGACTAACTAATTGGAGTGGATGTTACACCATACATTTTCTTATCATGCATTATTCCTAGTCCTTACAATCCCAAGAGCAAGATTGATGTTTATTTACAACCATTAATCGATGAATTGAAAATTTTATGGGCGAGTGTTTTAACTTATGATGTGTCAAGCAAACAAAATTTTATGATGAGGGTTGCATTAATGTGGACAATAAATGACTTTCCTGCATATGGAATGTTGTCTAAATGGATGACTGCTAGTAAATTCATGGTTTGATTGTAATTGTCAATTTTTTCCTATTAGTCACATGTTTAGAAGAAAAAAAAATTCATTCAAGAAGAAAACTATTGTGACTAATTTGCCTCTACCAATATTATCTAAACATGAATTAAGTGAGATTGTTAATGACTTTAGTAAAATAACTGAAATGCAACCATACAAACAACATAGGTATGGTGTTTATCATAATTAGACTAAGCAGAGCAAATTTTAGGAGTTATCATACTAGAAGGAAAATTTAATTAGGCATATTTTAGATGTCATACGTATTGAGAAAAATGTTTTTGATAACATCTTCAACACTGTTATGGATGTTAAGGGCAAAATAAAGGACAATGTGAAGACAAGAATATACTTAAAAGAATATTACCGACTATAAAAAATTAGAGCTTATTGATTTTCCAAATGGTAAGATCATGAAACCAAAGGCTAATTATACTATTACAAAATAGCAAAAGAAGATTGTTTGGGAATAGGTGCATAATTTAAAAATGCCAGGTGGTTATGCTTCAAACTTGGCTAGATGTGTGGACATGAATCAATAACAATTTTTTTAGGATTAAGAGTCATGATTGTCACGAGTTTATGGATAGTTTGCTTCTAGTTGCTTTTTCTTTGTTTCCATATCAAATTTGGAAGCTATTGACTGAATTGAGTCAATTTTTTAGAGACTTGTGCTCAACAACTTTGAAAGGAAAAAACATGCTCCAAATGGAACAAAATGTTCTAGTGATTTTATGTAAATTAGGAAGGATATTTCCACAAAGTTTCTTTGATTCTATGGAACACTTACCAATTCATTTACTCTATGAAGCAAGAGTAGGGGGTCAGTTCAGTATAGATGGATGTATCCATTCGAGAGGTACTTAAACAAGATAAAGAAAATAATCAAGAGCAAAGCTCGGGTTGAAGGTTTTATTTGTGAAACTTATTTGATTCAAGAGATATCTCATTTTTGTTCATTTTACTTTAAGCCTCATGTTAAGTCAATGAGAACTAGGATGCCGATACATATGAAAATATGTCAATGGAACTGACTTTGTCAATTTTTAATCAACCCGATCGAGGTTATGGAACATCAAAGCAACGATGACTAAATGATGTTGAGATGAAATCTGCAACATTCAACATCTTGCTAAATTATGAAGAAGTTCAACCATACCTCATGTAAGTAGTACTATTAATTTAATTTTAATTTCAAATGTATTGCTCACTAACAATCATATCATAAACTCTTAATTTTTCAATTTTTTTTAAATATTTCAACATTCCTGAGGAACATTCAAATGAAAGAATTAATGCAGATTTTACAGAGTGATTCAGAAGTTATGTAAGCATTTAAACATTACAAAATTGTCTCTCCCAATATTATATACAATTTAGATCATTAAATTTAACTTTTTTTTCTAGGTTCACAATCCATATAATATGGTGAATAATTCTTACTTACATGATTTGGAATGGGGGCCTAGTAGATGTGTGACATCTTGGCTAATGTATTTTGTCAATGGATATAAATTTCACACAGATGTTTGGTCAAATAGGAAGAAAATAATCAATAGTGGCATTTGTGTTAAAGGTGTTGTGAAATCGGCAAGTATACTGAATCGCAAAGTAATAAAAAGTGAGCAAGAGTATTGTATCACGAGAATTAAGTTATTAATTATTAAATTCACTGAAAGTGACACTATTTATGCTAATGAAGAAAGAGAGTTGTTGTAAATTCAATTAAAAAGAAATATGAATAAGCAAAACAACAAATCAAAGGGGTGAAAACAATGGTAATAAAGCATTAGGATTCAGACTTCACTTGAACTCTTTAAATGCACATCCAAATATTAGTTTAATTTTGTTCTATTTTAATGATTTACGATCAATTCTAAAAATTAATTAATACACAATCCCTTGGCATATTAATCCTCTTACACTGTTTAGAATTAACTAATCCATTAATCTAACCCCAAATAAAAAGGCATTATCAAGAATGAAAGAATTAAAAGAAAGACCACATAACCCACAACGTCTATTCCTAACGATTGCAAAAATTATAGTGTTTATCACATGTTTTAGGTTCATGAAAATTTTCTCAAATTATACATCAATCCAAAAGATCATTCCCAAATTGATCAGGTTTAGAAAAGCATTAAGAATAGAGATAAACACGTAAATCATGAAATAGAAATATAAATTAAATCCATAAAAGAAGTTACATCATCAAAGTTCAAGATTCATCATCCCCTTAATAAAGGAAAATTAGTTACACATGGAAAAAGAAGAACACAAAAGGAAGAATATGACAAACTCCATTGTAGAAAGGTGGAAAGGTTAAAGAAAATTCTTAATCTTCAAGCCTAATTGCACCCACACCACATTAGGGTTTGTGCCTCTTGACGGTTGCTACGTTCTGTCCAAGTGCGTGTTCAATTTGGCAAAACTTCTCCTTTTATAAAGAATTCATGCTGATGTTACATGTTCAGTGCTCAAGCGCTGCCTTCCCAGTGCTCAGGCACTGGGACACTTAACGGGAAATTCTCCAATGCGCGTTGCGTGCTCAAGCGCTGGACGCTAGATGAAAATTCTTCTTTTTTCTTACTTGCTCATTCGTCCAATCTTCTCCATGTGCAATTACCTAATAAAAACACATAAAAACATGTAATAAGAACATAATTAAAATAAAAAAAAATAAAACTTAAGAACAGAACTAAATCAAAAAATTAAAAGATGATGAAAACTCAAGATTTTAAACCGTAAAATTATGAATTTTTGCAGGTTCATCACTCCCCAAACTTAAGATTTTGCTTGTCCTCAAGTAAAAACAAAAAACAAAAACAAAACAAAACAAAAAGACTAAAAAAAAAAAAACTTAAAACACATAAACAAAAACATGACAATATCGGGTATTGAAAATCATTCATATCCTCAGAAATTGCTTCACAATCTAACTTCAAAGTGTCACACATGAATAATCCAATTGCCACATCATCTCTCACATGTAACTTTTATGAAAAAATGACTTCCCAAAAACATGAATGAAAGACTGAATCTCCTCATAAAGTACAAGACCGGATAGGTTTATAAAACTACAAATGCACATCAAACCCACATCCATAGGGTTATTTTTCATCTCTTTCTCCACTAATGTAAACAACACATAACTAAGGATCAAAAGAGTCTTTTACAAAGCTTGTAATGTAAGGCCAAGGGTGAGGGTTAATAAAGAAGGGGTAGGATAATGAAAACAAAAGTTGAGATACAAAATCATGCATATTTCAAAATTCAAGCTACAAAATGTAGAACAAGTGCAAAATGGAGCATAAGAATTAACACTTTATTCATCCTTTTTTTTTCTTTATCAACAAGCTCCACCCCCAAACTTATTTCTTTGTAATATTTTAGGTGGACTTTCTCTTCTTTTTTTCAATTTTTTTTGGCCCTGAAATACTTCATGTACAAAAATAATGAAGGCTTGAATAGAAAATTAATACAAGATATGCACTCGACAAAGGGTGTAAGAGAAGAAATTTTTTTTATAGGAATAGGAAAGGTAAATGTGGATAAAGACAAGAAATAGAGGTCTCACAATAACAAGGTTGCAAAAGGGACCTAAGGATACACTGTGTTCACAGGTTGGCTTAAAAGACTCAAACAATCCAAAGAAGGCCCTTATCATTTCCTTAATTATGCACCGCTTAGGATTTCACCTCAAGAAAGAATCAAACAACTTCTAGATGCAAATAATCCACACATATACATTCCCATAAACTTTCTCTAAGCCTGATATGAAATTAAATTCCAAGGTCTATCAATCATAAATATGGGAAGAACATCCATACACATTTGAAACAATAGAGACAAATGCAACTTATAGATTCGCATGTATTATCCCAAGAAATAAGATCAATCCACAATTCAAACAATTATTAGATATTCAATTCAACACACCGACATGCACAGTTAATGACTCAAAACACAATAAAGTGATGACGACAAAATAAAATCAAAAAGAAAAAATAAATAAATAAAATATTAAAGAAAGGAAAATAAAAACTCTTTTTGGTAGCCATGACTATATACATCTCCCTACAAAGGCTTCGAACTCAGGGAGGCACCGAAGTCAACTCAACATTAGCTAACTACAAAACAAAAAAAATAGAAAAATGTTAGTTAATAAAATAAGAAAAACTTAAAACTAACTAAAGAAAAATAAACAAATAATAAATTTCAAAATAAAAGAAAAAGAAAGAAAATTTAGGTTGCCTCCCTAAAAGCGCTTGTTTAACGTCATTAGCTCGACGTTGCCTTTCTAACTAATTAAGGTGACTTAAAGCAGGAGAAGTAAGATGACACCTTTCCTTTTTCATATTTATGCCTCCATACTCGGTCAATCGCCTTAGAAGTACCCTCAAAGGTGTTTTGAGCTTGACTTGAGTTGGGTTGTCTAGGTTTCGATTTGTCAGAAGATGTCAGACCAGGCTACAATGAATTTTGAGAAGTGGGAGGATCTTTTCCTATTCTAGCAATCTTAGAGAGAGAAGGACCTTTCTCTATTTCATCAGTCTTGGAAGTGGTAAGATCAACACTAATTGATGATGGAGGGTTCTTACTAGCCAAATCTTGTTGAGGCTTATCTTGAACGCATTTGACGGGAGCATAAAAATATGATGTCAATGCATATTTATCAAAAACATTAATAGTTACCTTATCTCCATCCACCCTCAAAATAAGCTCACCCCTAGGGACATCAATCAAAGCTCTTGAAGTAGCTAAGAACGATCTTCCAAGAATTAGAGGGATATCAATATCCTCATCCATATCTAAAATCACAAAAACTACTGGAAAGAAGAATTTATCCACCTTTACTAGCAAATCTTCAACTATACCATATGAATGTTTTATTGACCGATCAGCTAATTGAAGAGACATTGTGTTTGACTTTACTTTTTCAATCCCAAGCTTACGAAGAATTGACAATGGCATTAAATTGATGCTAGCTCCTAAGTCACATAGAGCCTTCTCAATGGTTAGCTTGCTAATAGTGCATGGAATAGTGACTACTACCTAGATCCTTTAACTTAGGTGGTAGCTTCCACAGAATTATGACACTGCATTCTTCAATAAGTGCTATTGTCTCATCTTTTTTGATCTTCCTTTTCTATGATAGCAGGTCCTTCATAAATCTGACATATGATGGCATCTGCTCAAGTGCCTTAGCAAAAAGGAATGTTTATTTGTACCTACTTGAAAATATCAAGGAACTTTGAGAACAACCTCTCTTACTTCTCCTAATTTTCCTTCTTTAGTCTCTGAGGAAAAGGAAGCCTAGTGCATAGTAAGGGGTCCAATGGTTTACCCAAAACTGCATTTTTTTTTCTTTTTTTGCATTCTCGATTGTTCCTCTTTGGCTTTATCCTTCTGAATCTCTTCTTCTAGAGCTTCTTTTTCTTGATCAGGCATTGGAAGATCAATTCCTTCCTTGGAAACATCTTCTTTCAGTTGAGGGCTAACAACTCTTCCACTTCTTAAAGAAATTTCCAGACACTGCTCCTTTGAATTAACCACTGTATCACTTGGTAAGATGCCTAGAGGTCTTTCAGAGAGCTGTTTTGCTATTTGACTAACTTGATTCTCTAAACTCTGAATAGTCGCCCTTTGATTATGAAAATTAGCCTTTGTTTCCTCTTTAAAAATGGAAGTCTATTGCACAAAAGAAGAAGTCTACTGCACAAAAGAAGATGTCTGTTGCAAAAGCTTTTCAAGTGCAATCTCAAGAGGAGATTTCTTCTTTGGTTGAGGATTCAATGGCATCATTTGATTGATCCAAGAAAATTTGGGGTGATTCCTCCACCCAGGATGATATGTATTTGACATTGGAGTACTTTGGGGTCTTGAAGGATTTCTCATATAATTGACCTGTTCTAGAGAAATGAAACCAGAGTTGTTTGCCTCACATCCACCATTAGCATGATTGCTTCCACAGAAATCTCAAATCAATACTTGATGGTTCACTGAATTTAACTACATATTCCCAACTTGCTTGGTTAGGTTGCTAACTGCTGCGTAATACTTTTTTTCTGAGCAAGCAAGGCATCAAGAGTACTAAATTCCATAACTCCCTATTTGACTACTACTCTCCCACTAGGCAACTTATATTCATTGGTAGCCATAGTCTCAAACAATTCTTGAGCTTCTTCAAGAGTCTTAGTGTTCAAAGATCCACCTACAGATACATCCACCTTAAGTCTTGTGGAATGATTCAAATCATTATAGAAGATTTGCAACTGCTGCCAAACTTTGAAAGCATGATGAGTACATTTTCTAAGCAGCTCCTTAAATATTTCCCTTGCTTCATAGAAAGATTCTCCTTGATTTTGAGTAAAGCAAGCAATCTTACTCCTTATCTTCACAAACATTAATGGAGGAAAATATCGAGTGAGGAACTTACTAACCAGATCATCCCAAGTGGAGATACTTCCTTAAGGCTGGGCTTATATCCAACCATTGGCTTTATCTCTCAAAGAGAATGGAAAAAGTCGTAATCGTATGACATCATCACTAGCTCCGTTATATTTGATAGTGTCACAAAGCTGTAAGAAATTAGTAATGTGCAAGTTTGGATCTTTTGCTTGACCTCCCCTAAACTGATTCTGTTGCACTAGCTGTAGAAAAACTTATTTAATCTCACAATTATTTGCTTGGATAGCAGGTCGCACAAAACTGATTAAGACATTTTCAGAAGATGGAATAGCATAATCAACTAAAGTGCGTCTTCTCTATGCAGTAGTGTTCTCAACTATCTTTTCTTCAAGGCTTCTTCTTTCTCTGGCTGCTTTCTTATTTTCTCTTTCTATTCTCGTTATCTCTGGATCAAAAAGTAATTCTTCTGACTCCACAGAACCTTGCATAAACAATCAAATAAGCAAACTAGAGTGAAGTAAAGAAAAGAAATTAAAAATAAAAATAAAAATAAATTACTAATAAAAATAAACAAAGAAAATAAAAAAAATGAATGAAAAGAAACAATTTTAAAAGAAAATTAAATAAAGAAAAATAAAATTAAACAATAAAAATAAGTGCCTAAATTAGTGTCTTTTCAAACTACTATTTAATATTAATAACAATAATCCTCGATAATGGTGCTAAAACCTTGTTATAAAATCGACAAGTGCACCGAATCGTAAAAGTAATAAAAAGTGAGTAATAGTATCGTCCCACGAGGATTAAGTTATTAATTACTAAATTTACCAAAAGTGACACTATTTAAGCTAACGAAGAAAGAGAGTTGTTTCAAATTCAATTAAAAAAATATAAATAAGCAAAACAATAAATCAAAGGGGTGAAAAACAATGGTAATAAAGCATTATGGTTCAAACTTCACTTGAACTCTTTAAATGCGCATTCAAATATTCGTTTAACTATGTTCTATTTTAATGATTTATGGTCAATTCCCAAAATTAATTTATACTTAATCCCTTGATATATTAATCCTCTTACACTATTTGGAATTAACTAATTCCTTAGTCTAACCCCAAATAGAAAGGCATTATCAAGAACGAGGGAATTAAAAGAAAGACCACATAACCCACAACGTCTATTCCTAATGATTGTAGAAATTATGGTATTTGTGGAAATAGGTTTGCCCCAATGATTTAATATGTTAAGTTTTGATGATGACAAATACAAGACAAAAAGAATGATGCTTATGCTTTATAGTTGTACTTAATAAATGACAAATGTATCACAAAAGAATGTTGACCATGTTACATAAATGTGTTTAATGAAATATATGTAACATTCATCATATAATATATCCAATAATATTTTATATGAGTTATAAATGAATTAATATTGGATATGTCTATGAAAGTCTTGTATGCATGTTAGACTAACTAGAGTTATACATTTATAAATCATGCATATGAAGATATTGAGCTATGAATTTGGACTAACTATGTTTGGTTAAGTGAGCAATATTTTGTAGGATAGTTCAAGTACCAAGAGTGAGCATTGCAACAAGAAAGCAAAAGATCACAACTATGCTCAACTCAAGGAGAATGAAAATGAAAAGATGTTCCAAGCATTTGCAAGTTTTGAAGAGAAGATTTTCTTTGGAAGCTTGGATTACATCAAGAAGTGATGGTGGTAAAAGATCTAGTCCAACATCTTCAAGCTTAGCTTATAGGACTTAGATCTTGTGTAAAGGTAAAAAGGAATCACACTAAGCTCAAACAAGTTTTAAACATATTTATAAGTGTTTCTAAAATGTTTAAATGCCCAACAAACTATTTTTGGAAAGCTAGTCTTGGTGGTATTTCAAATCTATGAAAAACAGTCAAGTTTGTGTTTTGCAAAACTGACATATACTTACTCTTTTGATCATAACTTTTAAAATACTTTGAGTTTTACTTCGAAACTTATCTCATTTGAAAATAGACTCAAAGATCTTTCTAATGACTGGTCATTTGCTTTAAATGGATAAGAAACGAAAAAGTTATGACCAATTAAAGTTTGAGTTTTGAAAATATGACCTTTGGTTATTATTTTGATCATATCTTTCAAAATACTTTGAGTTTTGTTCTGAAACTTCTTTCATATGAAAATAGACTCAAAGAGCTTTCCAATGAGTGGTCATTTGCTTTAATTGGATAAGAAATGAAGAAGTTATGACCTTTTAAAGTCGGTTTTGAAAACCAGAAATGGTGTAATCGATTACACAAGTCATGTAATCGATTACAACGTTGACAAGCCGTGTAATCGATTACACTGAGTATGTAATCGATTACAAAGTGCCTGAAAGCTTGTAATCGATTACATGAAGCTTGTAATCGATTACAAAGTGCCCAGAACGTTTCTAACGGCTATAAACGGCTAGTTTTCATAGAAAATCATTTCTAAACACCTCCAACGGCTCTAAAACTCATTGGGCTATAAATAAAAGTGTTTGGGCATCAAAAACAAGTTCGAGAACATTCTGAAAATTACCCTTGAACATTGAAAACGAAATTCATCATCTTTTTCTCCAAATCTTTGTTTTGAGCTAAGTGTGTAAATCCTTTATACCCATAGAGCTTCAACTTGTATTATCCACTCTTGAGAGAGTTTTCTATCATCTATACTTTGTTCTTCAAGTTGTATATCTACTCTTCAAGAGAGTTTCTATTCTTTCTATTCACCTTGAAATCATTGTAAGAGGGTGAGGTATCCCTCAAAAGAGAAAAGGGTGAGGTATCCCTTGTAGTGAGACTCAAACATAAAGGGTGAGGTATCTCAAAGGTGTTGTGAGTGCTCTTCATTGTAAAGGTCATCAAGCACTGTGAAGCTTGAAGAATTGGAGGCTCTAGCACAAGGGTGAGGTATCCCAAGGTGTGAGGAGTGCTCTTGTATGTACAAAGGTTTTTCTAGCACCCGTAAAGTCTAGGAGATAGTGAAGAAAATCTCAAGTTAAGCTTGAGGACTGGATGTAGGCCACAAGTGGTTGGTGGCTGAACCAGGATAAATTCTTGAGTTTGATTCTCTCTTCCCTACACTCTTTAAATTCAGTATTTGGTAGAATATATTTATTTATTGCATATGTTGATGTTTTGATTGTTACAACTTGATATCTAGCTTATTTACTTAGTTCATCATATATCCCAAGTTGTATTTGAGTAATCCTCAACAGTTGTACATTTATTAGACTTATTCCGCTGCGTTTATTAATTGAGTTATTCAAAATGCATAATTTGTCAAAGTTGCATTAAAACCAGTCATCACCCAATTCACCCCCCCTCTTGGGTAATGGTTGCCATGGATAACAAGTGGTATCAGAGCTTCATGCTCTGGTAAAAGCTTAACAGCTTGGAGTTAAAGATCTTTGTTTGTTTGGCAACCATTACAAGCTTTTCAAAATGAATGGTTTTGAAATTAATAAACCACCATTCTTTGATGGTGCGAATTTCGTTTATTAGAAAGCTAGAATGGAAATTTATATGCAATCTATTGATATTGATTTGTGGGATATTATGCTTGATGGATTTACATACAAATCAAAACAAACTTGGAATGACTATGATAAGAAATGTTTTTCATTGAATATTAGAGTAATGCAAATATTGAGAAGTGGTTTAAATGATGATGCTTATGCTAAAATTAAGAATTGCTCTAATGCTAAAGATATATGGGATGCTCTTGATAATTTTTATCTTGCTAACAATGATTTCTTGCAAAAAGTTGTATATAGAGAGCAAGAAGAGCAAAAGCCTCTAAAGGAAGACAATATTGAAAAATGTCCTCAAGAAGATGTTCTTGAATCTTGGATGGACAACAATGAGGAAGATGGTGATTCCCTTAAAAAGGACTTTGAGGTAAATAATGCTAAACTATATTATAGTCCTTCCTATAATGAGCTAAAATGTGCATATGATGAATTGCATGATGGTTTGTTGCTTTTAGAAAAGAAAAACTCATCTTGTTTGGAAAACATTTCCTCCATTGAAAATGAAATTGATATCTTGAAAAATGAATATGCTTTTCTTGATGAGGAAATGCCTTTAAAATGTGAAACCTCAACTTCTTGTGAAAAATGCATTAATTTAGAAAATCAAGTTGAGAACTTATATTGTGAATTTACCAAAACTAATGATTCTATTTGCTTACAATCCATGTGTGTTAATAAGAATGCAATTGATGCTATTTCACATGGAAATTCAAGTAAGGCTTGTGGCAAAAATGACATAGAATATAAAAACAACAAAAGGCTTATGTTTTCCAAAAATGATCTTCAAAGGACCAAGTCATCATTAAATTCAATTGTTTGCAATTTTTGTGGTCATCTAGGACATATTTCTCATTTATGCAATTATAGAAGAAATTCTTATATGAGAAATAATATGAAATGGGTTCCTAAAGATCTTAAATGCTCTAGTACTAATATTCAAGGACCCAAGATGAAGTGGGTACCAAAAAGTCCTCCTAGTGTTTCAATTATGCAGAAAACTTCTCAAAAGGATGGATTAATTGGTCAAAAGAAAAATGAATCATCAAAGGGAATGCTTCTAAAGCCCATTGGTAGAAGTTTTGATCAAAGAAGGAAGACGACTTCAACCGAAGCTTCTCAAGTACAAAATGTGAAACTTTTAAAGTTCAAAACACCAAAAGAGAAGCAATGGGTAAGGAAAAGAGCTTCCTTGATCATTAAGGCCAAGGTATCAAAAGTTTCTACCTCTTATGCACATTCACTTGTAAAGTCAATGAATTTGAGGTATATTTCTTGTAGGCCTTAAGTGATTAATTGAATCATGTGTACTTGATAAAATTTGAATATTATATATAGCACATGATTATATTCTTGTTACACCATTTACTCACTACCTTGCATATTTCTTGATAATAGGGTATTCTATGACTATGGATGTTTTCTATACTTTAAATTTTCTATACATCTCTACATGTGATAATATGCTAGATAAGTTCACTTCTTGTTTGAAATAGCACATTTGATAAAAATATCTTAGAACTTAGCATATTGGATAAAATCATAACTCTTGCTGTATAAAGTTACAATTTTCTGCATAATTTGTAGTTTTTGTATAAACATGAGTTTTGGATCAAGAACTAGTCAGTTTTTAAAGCTTATATGATGTTTGGAATTGTTTTGGAAAGTTTTGGAATTAATTTGAAAGCTTTGAGTTCGGACCCTTACTGTTTGAAGTGCAAAAACTGAATTCAGCAAGCTTGTAATCGATTACAAGACCTCTGTAATCGATTACAGAGGCTCTGCCAAGCATTCCAAGCAAAGTCAGAGAGCGTGTAATCGATTACACATACTATGTAATCGATTACAACGTCTCCAGAACTCGTGTAATCGATTACACCAAACATGTAATCGATTACATGGATTCCAGAGGGCTGGTAATCGATTACACACCCATGGTAATCGATTACACAGGCTTTAAAAAATGGTTTTAAGTGCTGGAATGACTATTTTCACTCAAAATTGTCTGTATATCATGAATGTATGCATATTATTGGCTATGAGCTTAATGGTAATTGATTGTTTAATTTGTTGTGCTCAATTTACATACTATGAAAAAAAAATTGATTTTTATGAGAGCATAATGGATTAATAATCAATGACTAACCCCTATGGATCCAAAATTGGTGGATACCAAAGAAATTTCTTTGAATTGTGTTGTAGGGTGACCATTAGCTCAAGCATGCAAATGAAGTGAAAAACAACCGTGCTACTCGAGGTTGGGAAAACTTAAAATGGTCCAAGTTCTCCAAAAGTGATGAAAAATATAAAAAGAAAGACATGGAGAACCACAACATTCTCAAGGGACCTTGAGGCATAGAAGTTGGAGTCACCTACAAAAAAAAATATACTTTTGGTGATATCAATCTTTTATCCTTACTTATGCTTTAATTTGAATATCATGTGATATTTGGATAAGTAGATATTTGTTTTTATGCCTTATCATGCCTTAAGTTATGCTTTTCTAGCACTATGTTTTAAAAATATTTTTATATATGCTAACATGTTAGATATGCACATATTTTGCTTGGAATGACATGTTATGATAATATCTTTGTTCTTGAGCTTGTGACCAATTCTCTTCGCTCAAATATGTAAATTCACTTGCTCATTAGTAGTTCTAATCCTTTCTCTTTGATGCTTAATTGTCTTATATATTTATTTGGAGATTGGAAAGTAAAATGTCATATGTCTTTTGTTTGAAATTGCTTGATATGTTCATACTTTGAAAATAAGAAGTAAATGATTCATTTTGTGTCTTGAACTTGTATTTGAACTTCAATGGTTTTTACAATAAAGTATATCTTGAAATGAATCATAAATATTCAAAAGTTATAGTTCCATGGTTTTTCAATTCTTTCACTACAATAAGAGATTTCTTGTTGTTGATTGGCATGTGTACATACTAAAATTCCTTACTTGATATTACATGTCTTACATGATCATTGTTTGCCCCAAAATGCTTATATAAGTTTTGATGTTGACCATGTGTTTCTTGATAAAACTTGAATCATGCCTTAAATGCCTTAAATGCTTAAATCATATTTTTGGATTCAAGTGCATATGACTTTCTTTTGTTCTTATTAGAGCAAATATTGCATGGTTGATAATGTGGTACATGTTTTATATTGTATATCAACCTAAACTATGCTTGTAAATAAGTTTAAATGATATTTGATGCTAACCCATGTTTTAGAGAACTTTTGAAATATAGTCATCAAATATTGAAATGTCAAGCATATGTGGATAAATGAGAAATGTTGAAGGAAGAGGAACATGAAGAGACTTTCTTCAAGTGCAATGGAATGAAATACTCAATGGAAGAAAGTACAATCTCAAAGCACCTATAAACGAAGATCATTCTAAAGAAGCATCACTCTCTCAATAAGTATCTCTATCCCTAAGCTATTGTGGTATTCTATATGGTATAAATTGTATGATACTTGTTGATAAATTGATCTTAAATGATTAGATACTTTCTTTACATGAGAAGTATGCTTAACATTGACAAAGTGCTTAATTGGATATTAACTTGCTAATTTTGTCATTGCATATAGGGTGGATGATATTAGTTCTATATATGTTTTAATCTCTATAGCATATTTCATCAAGGTCAATGTTTGATATATATATGATTCTCTTGATCTATGATTCTTAGTGGTATAAACTTATGAGAATCATGCTCTTGTTTTGAAAAGAATTTCTAGTTTGATTAATACTCCTTTAAAAAAAAAAAAACTTTTCAAGTTCCATATTCTTGAGAATCTTTTGAACTTGTCTTAAGATTTAAAAAGTATTATCATCTCCTAATTGTCTTGAAAATTTAGAAATCATTCAATTTGTGCTATAAATGTAGTACTCTCTTTATTGCTTTGAAATGTTTATTAAAATTTTGAGAGAGTATTTAAGAAAGTTTTCTAAATAAATCTTTTGAAATGTTCTATAGAGATCATGTTCAAAAAGGGATTGTATGCTTGAGTTTGTAGAAACCACTAAGCAACTAGTGACATTTTCACTAAACCCCTAGCAAAAGAAGCATTTTTCTACATAAGAAATGAACTGGGTATATTGGATCATTCATGCATAAATTAACTGCTGCATAATCTTGTATTTTTCTGCATAATCACGCCAAATTGCTGCATAATCTCTGAATTCTTTCGTTATATTTGAATCCAACACTAACTTGAGCGTCGGAGATTTTCCCTAAGTTGTTTTGCAGGTGCTCCCTCGTGACCAAGACTCCCAAGCAATTAATATCCTCAACAAAAATGGTGAAACTCTTGGTAAAAATGGTAATTTCAATCAATTATATGAATTGAATCATAACATGATTTGATTATATGTTTAAATGATGATTTGAATTGATTTAAGTTGCTTTAAAACTGATTTGGATGGATTAAAATTGATTATATGCTGTTTGGAACGCAAAATCTGAGTTAAAGAGTGCTGGTAATCGATTACAATGCCTTTGTAATCGATTACACATGTTCTGTCACGCATGTAATCAATTATACACCTTTTGTAATCGATTACAACTAACTCAGAACTCAGGTAATCGATTACGTCAACTATGTAATCGATTACAAGGTTCCCAGAAAGCATGTAATCGATTACATATCCACCAGAATCCATGTAATTGATTACACACTCAATGTAATCGATTACACAGTTCTTTTTTAAAGGTTTCTGACGCGCGTAGAGCTCATTTCTTTTTGGCATGCATATATTATGTTTTATATCTTGATAATATGCATATTTTGAGGGGGAGCCTAGCACTTAAATTGTTGCTTATATCCTTTGGCTTACATCCTTACTTGACATGAAGTGTTTTATTGTTAATACTATCAACATGTCAACAAAGATCATCGTTCATTCTCTTTTCCTATATCAATGAAAGAAGGTAAACATTCTTAAACTTCATATCTTTTGATTCTTTCATTGAGAAATGCTTGATATGTGACAAGTTGTATGATCTTTTATTTGAAAACCTTAATTCCATGATCTTACATGAATATTTTGTATCCCCTATCAAGTGATATCAAGTGGTACTTATTTATGATGTGGTATGCAAGATATTATATGTTAGACATAATTTCTTAAGCTTATTGCTATCATATGCTAAATGTTGAAGTACCAAAATATGACAAGTATTGCATGAATAATCTTTTATATCTTGAAAGCATACTTATTTCATCTCTCCTTTCTTGAATTAGGTATATAATTAAATAAGGAGAGATAGTGATGAGTTGCATAACTTGAAGAAGTTTATGGTTTTGATGATCCTACTCTTTTTGACAACATGGTTCTTATCTTTAGGGGGAGAGAAAAATATTATCTTTCCTTCCTAAGCCTTTTTGTTGATGTCAAATAGGGGGAGAGAAAATTGGAAAGAAAAATATGTGCTTGTGCTTAATTGTTTGATATGCTTACATGAATATCTATCCTTATATATTGCTAAACATATTTTTTCTTTGGTGATTTGTCATCATCAAAAAGTGGAAGATTGTGGAAATAGGTTTGCCCCAATGATTTAATATGTTAAGTTTTGATGATGACAAATACAAGACAAAAAGAATGATGCTTATGCTTTATAGTTGTACTTAATAAATGACAAATGTATCACAAAAGAATGTTGACCATGTTACATAAATGTGTTTAATGAGATATATGTAACATTCATCATATAATATATCCAATAATATTTTATATGAGTTATAAATGAATTAATATTGGATATGTCTATGAAAGTCTTGTATGCATGTTAGACTAACTAGAGTTATACATTTATGAATCATGCATATGAAGATATTGAGCTATGAATTTGGACTAACTATGTTTAGTTAAGTGAGCAATATTTTGTAGGATAGTTCAAGTACCAAGAGTGAGCATTGCAACAAGAAAGCAAAAGATCACAACTATGCTCAACTCAAGGAGAATGAAAATGAAAAGATGTTCCAAGCATTTGCAAGTTTTGAAGAGAAGATTTTCTTTGGAAGCTTGGATTACATCAAGAAGTGATGGTGGTAAAAGATCTAGTCCAACATCTTCAAACTTAGCTTATAGGACTTAGATCTTGTGTAAAGGTAAAAAGGAATCACACTAAGCTCAAACAAGTTTTAAACATATTTATAAGTGTTTCTAAAATGTTTAAATGCCCAACAAACTATTTTTGGAAAGCTAGTCTTGGTGGTATTTCAAATCTATGAAAAACAGTCAAGTTTGTGTTTTGCAAAACTGACATATACTTACTCTTTTGATCATAACTTTTAAAATACTTTTAGTTTTACTTTGAAACTTATCTCATTTGAAAATAGACTCAAAGATCTTTCCAATGACTGGTCATTTGCTTTAAATGGAGAAGAAACGAAAAAGTTATGACCAATTAAAATTTGAGTTTTGAAAATATGACCTTTGGTTATTATTTTGATCATATCTTTCAAAATACTTTGAGTTTTGTTCTGAAACTTCTTTCATATGAAAATAGACTCAAAGAGCTTTCCAATGAGTGGTCATTTGCTTTAATTGGATAAGAAATGAAGAAGTTATGACCTTTTAAAGTCGGTTTTGAAAACCAGAAATGGTGTAATCGATTACACAAGTCATGTAATCGATTACAACGTTGACAGAAGCCGTGTAATCGATTACACAGAGTATGTAATCGATTACAAAGTGCCCAGAAAGCTTGTAATCGATTACAAAGTGCCCAGGAACGTTTCTAACGGCTATAAACGGCTAGTTTTCATAGAAAATCATTTCTAAACACCTCCAACGGCTCTAAAACTCATTGGGCTATAAATAAAAGTGTTTGGGCATCAAAAACAAGTTCGAGAACATTCTGAAAATTACCCTTGAACATTGAAAACAAAATTCATCATCTTTTTCTCCAAATCTTTGTTTTGAGCTAAGTGTGTAAATCCTTTATACCCATAGAGCTTCAACTTGTATTATCCACTCTTGAGAGAGTTTTCTATCATCTATACTTTGTTCTTCAAGTTGTATATCTACTCTTCAAGAGAGTTTCTATTCTTTCTATTCACCTTGAAATCATTGTAAGAGGGTGAGGTATCCCTCAAAAGAGAAAAGGGTGAGGTATCCCTTGTAGTGAGACTCAAACATAAAGGGTGAGGTATCTCAAAGGTGTTGTGAGTGCTCTTCATTGTAAAGGTCATCAAGCACCTGTGAAGCTTGAAGAATTGGAGGCTCTAGCACAAGGGTGAGGTATCCCAAGGTGTGAGGAGTGCTCTTGTATGTACAAAGGTTTTTCTAGCACCCGTAAAGTCTAGGAGATAGTGAAGAAAATCTCAAGTTAAGCTTGAGGACTGGATGTAGGCCACAAGTGGTTGGTAGTTGAACCGGGATAAATTCTTGAGTTTGATTCTCTCTTCCCTACACTCTTTAAATTCGGTATTTGGTAGAATATATTTATTTATTGCATATGTTGATGTTTTGATTGTTACAACTTGATATCTAGCTTATTCACTTAGTTCATCATATATCCCAAGTTGTATTTGAGTAATCCTCACAGTTGTACATTTATTAGACTTATTCCATTTGCATTTATTAATTGAGTTATTCAAAATGCATAATTTGTCAAAGTTGCATTAAAACCAGTCATCACCCAATTCACCCCCCCTCTTGGGTAATGGTTGCCATGGCTAACAGTATTTATCACATGTTCTAGATTCATGCAAATTTTTTCAAATCATACATCAACCCAAAAGATCATTCCCAAATTAATCAGGTTTAGAAAAGTATTAGAAACATAAATTAAACCTATAAAAGAAGTTACATCATCAAAGTTCAAGATCCATCATCCCCCTAATAAAGGAAAATTAGTTACGCATGGAAAAAGAAGAACACAAAGGGAAGAATATGATAAACTCCATCGTAGAAAGGTGGAAAGGTTAAATAAAATTCCTAATCTTCAAGCCTAATTACGCCCACATCACATTTGGATTTGTGCCTCTTGATGGTTGTTGTATTCTATCCAAGTGTGTGTTCAATTTGGCAAAGCTTCTCTTTTTATAAAGAATTCACATTGTTGTTACACGTTCAGCGCTCAAGCACTGCCTTCCTAGCGCTCAGGCACTGGAACACTTAAAGGGAAATTCTCCAACAACGCTCAAGCGCTGGATGCTGGATGAAAATTCTTCTTTTTTCTTGCTTGCTCATTCGTACAATCTTCTCCAGGTGCAATTACCTAACAAAAACACATGAAAACACATAATAAGAACACAATTAAAATAATAAAAACATAATAAAACTTAAGAGCAAAACTAAATAAAAAAGATTAAAAGAGGATGAAAACCTAAAATTTTGAACCGTAAAAATATGAATTTTTGCAGGTTCATCAAAAAGATTAAACAATGGTGAAGATTAAAATGATTATTATGGAATACCAAAAGATGTAATTGAGTTAGAATATCTTGGGGACTAAAAAAAAGTAGTTCTTTTTAAATGTGAATGGTTTGATCCTATGATTAATAGAGGTACAAGAGTTCACAAAGATTATAAGATTGTCAAGGTTCGACACACTAGACGACATGAGAGGTTTGATCCTTTTATTGTTGCTTCCTCTGCGAGACAAGTGTATTATGTTCCTTATCCTAGAAAGAAAAAGGATAAGGTACAATGGTGGGTGGTGATAAAGTCCAAGGTAAGAGGTCGAGTTGAAATTGAAAGTTCCTTGGAAATTACATTCCAAGATGTGGATCCAATTGTTGACGTGGATCTCATTGAACACTTGTAAGACACTAATGAGATTTTTTATGTAGTTGAAGATGTTGGTACTAGTAAACAACATGAAAATGATGATGAAGAAAATAATTTTAAGGATGATGATGATGAAACATCTTCCAATAATGAATATGAATTAAATAGTGATGAAGAAAATGTTTCCTTATAACTGTGAGTTTAGAATTATATTAATATATTGTAGTTACTAATTATACATTATTGTGTTGTGTTTGGAATTATATTTATATTATATTTTTATTATTTGTGTAAAGTCATGAGGAAATAAGAGGAAGGGGCAAGAGACGGAGAAGCAACCCACTTGACGTCTTAGAATCACTTTAGGGAGACCACCTAGGAGACAATCATCAGGATCATCACCACCCCCTGCTACAATATCACCCACTAATAGTTTGCATTAAGCACCATCTTCTTTTGAGTTCATTATGATGCCCACACCCAGATTCGAGCATCCATCACATACTTCCCATACACTGCATGGTACACCATCTACTTTTGAGTCACTAACTACTTATGAATCACCGACTACCCATGATTCTATTGTTCTTAATTCTTCTACACCATCTCTTACCAATAGGGAAGTAACAAATTCGAGTAAAAAGACATTTGTTGAGCCATATGGTGATTTAGGGTATGTGTACAACTATTGGTTATTCATTTGTAGTTATGCATATTCAAATTTATTGTTGAGAATATTTATTTGATTTTTTAAAATTGTATCGTAGGCTTTTGCCATCTAAACATGTTACTGATGCCATTACCAAGGTTATTCAATCTAGGTATAATCATCCTTGGAATTCTTGGGGAGAAATACCCAAGGATACTAGAGAAATGTGGTTTTGAGAGTTTCAAGTATGCATCATTTCTTATTTTATTTGTTTAATTATGTTTTTTTGTTTCGTAATAGTGCATTTTTTTAACTTTAACATTATTTACATAATATTTTTGAAGGGTTATGTTTCATACATGCATTAGTATCATAACCACATGTGGAAAACATCTAATAGTCATAGATCGAAGAGACTATCAAGTTTGCTAGGGAAGGCACACGACTCAAATTAAAGACCTTTTGGATTGAAGAAGGCATATGGGAAGATCTATGCAAGCACTGGCTACTAGCATGTATAAGGAGAAATGTCAACAAGCAGAGAGGAATCGTGTTTCTGACATTGGTGGAAGCTTGCACACTGGTGGTTGCATTTCTATGGGCACCTATGGGCAGAAATTGGTAATTATCATCGTCAATTGTTTAGTAATATGTTTTATTACTTTATTATTCATTTATTTTCTTATTATTATAGGTTAAGGCTTGGGGTAGAGAGCCCACAATTGATGAGATCTTTCGTCACACCCATTTGAAGAAAGCAGACCGTGAATGGGTTACTACAAAAGCTAAAAATGCATATGTACGTATTTTTTTTGAATTTATAAAATTTAATATTAACTCATTTTATAACAATATTATAACATACTTTTTATTTCTCTTTTTAGGAGGATTTCAAAGCTAAGGAGGCTAAACAATCTTCTCAGTGCTCAATGAATGAGGGGTATCTGGTACACAAATGACTAGTCGAGAGCTTTGGACTAAAACTGTTAGCGAAATGAAGAAGGGTCATGTTTATGGCCTTGGTTCTCAAGCCTCTACCTACGAATGTGGAGAGTCATCCTCCTCAAGGTCTAGATTGAATCAACTTCTTGGACACATTATTAATAAGTTAAGTAGTAACTGCAACATTTTTGGTTACTTAATTTTCATATTTTTATTAATCAACTTGATGGATGTAGTCAATTTTTTAATTTTCATATTTTTGGTTAATTAATTTTTATCTCATCAAAGAAAAACTTGTTGCAGGTTTTGTGGGTTTTGGAGATGGGTTGTGGAATGAATTAATGGATTTGAGTTTATATATATTAATCAAGTTAAGGAACAATTGCAACAAGAGAAAGAGGATCAAATTCAAGATCAAGTTCAATAGGAGATTCAATAGCGAATGGTGCAAGAGAGGAAACAGATTGATTCTGAGTGGGAAATACAATTTCGACGATACTAGTGTCAGCAGAAAAAATTAATTGGTAATTTGTTGAAAAAATATTTAATTTACTCATCTAGGCAAGCAACAACCACTATTTGAAGACAATGATATTCTAACCTAAAACTAATTGACATTAAGTGTAGTGGCCTAGCAGATATATAAATCGCACCCGTAAGATTGAGGCAGGCGATATGGGACTCTTAACACCCCCTCCACAGATGTCTGGGCAGAATATACAAGCCTAGCGAAGTAGGCAGGAGAAGCCTAGAAAAGTAGGCGATAGAGATGGGATCTTGGATCTGATACTATGTGAGATTAAAACCTAAAACTAATTGACATTAAGTAGAGTGGCCCAACAGATATATAAACCGCACCTGAAAGATTGAGGCAGACAATATGAGATTCTTAACAAAGGCAATGAGGATATTGAAGATGATGAGCATGAAGATGACAAGCATGAAGATGATAGTGATGATAAGGATATGGATTGAAATTGATGTTTAAGTACTATTTGGATTGTTATATTTCTTTTGAACTTTTGTATGAACCAAGACATGGATATCTCTTAACTTTGTTGTGGACTTAATTTTAGTTTTAACTTTATGTAGATCAAGTTGTATTTGAACAAACTTTGTTTAAATAATTTGTTATGTTTGTTTTAGGAATTAATTAGAAGCATTGACTAGAAGACTTGGATATGTAAAAACTGTTTGTATTGTAACTGAAGATTTTTTGGACATTAAAATAGTAATCAAAACATTTTTTCCTCCTGAAATTTGCAGTGGATTTTTCTACCTCAAAATACACTACTATATTAGCAGCGGAAAAATCCACCCCAAAATTAGTGGTGGACGACACAAAAACTCCAATAATAGAAGCTTGCATATCGCCGGAGAGATTTGTGGTGGCTTTGCAGTGGATATAGTCACCATAAATTTGCGACAGAAATGAAATCCATAGCAAATTATTTGATTCTTAAAACATAAGATTGAAGATCAAAACATCCCTAAGAGCACCAAAGCTCACTAAACTGCCTCATAAGCTCCTAAACTTAGTGGCCAAGTGTTCATTTTCCTTCCTTATACCTCCCATCCTACGCCACCCCCAAACACAAACACACAAACACAGTCATTCTCTTATTTCTCTCTCGGCTTTGGGTAAGCATGGCAGCCATGGAAGAATCCCTTGGAGCTCTTGCATGAAGGACCAAACCACCTCCTCTCATCTTGCACAAGGAAGCAAAATTGTTCTTCATCACTTCCTCTTCCTCCTCATCAAATTGGATTCTTAAAGCAAGTAATTTCATTACTTTCTATCCTCCATACCCATAAGCTTAAGGGCTCCAAGTAGGGGTTTTTGCTTCCTATTTAATTTTCTTCTCTTTTGTGATCAACCTATGAGTTGCATGTTGATTTGGATGTAAATTTTGCAATGTTACCTATGGGGTTGGTTTTGGGTTTGAAGGGTAAGGGGTAGGCTTAGTAGTGCTTTGAGCAATCACTCACGAGTTCTTGATATATGAGCATGGTTAGAAATTGAATCCATGCTTGCATGTTGTTATTGATTGAGTTTTGATGTTGGTTTTGGGACACCATGGTCACGCCTATGGAGAGATTTTTCACCAAGGGGATTGTATTTGTGAATCCAATTAAATGTCATTGTTTAAAACCAAACAATTAAGTTAAATTGTTGGTGAAATAGTTTATAGGAGTATGGTGTAGGTCTCGTGTCCTTGTGGATTTGAACTAAGGGAGTTGATTTATTTGTAACTAATGTACAAAAAGTGTTTAACTAATGGTAATTAGGTGGATAAGAGTTGAAATTGAATGTTAGAAATCAAACTGTAGCCTTGGGTCTAAGAGGGGTTAAGGGTGTAATTAGTCGATGTACTCTAAGATCTCTTAATTACACAAACTTACTTGGATTAGGCCAATTAACTTAATTTGAGATACTTTGAAATTAATATATATATGGCTAATTGGCTAATAAAATTTACTAATTATCAACTGTTCAATCAAGTCACAAGTTGACTGATAAAAGAGTTATCAACTAGTCTATCAAAATTACAAGGTAGCTTATGTGAAATTGATAGTTGTCTGATAACCTTGTTGTGCTATGAGTTGACTGAAAATGATTGGTAACAACATGACATTCTGCTATGTTGTGAGTTAGCTGATAAATTTGATAGCCATCGACTATTTGAGTGGATGTTTCACGTCTAAACAAGATGGCTTTTGAATGATATATGCTAGCTTATGTCTGAGTATGATTATTTGATTTTTCATCTCATAAATATGAAAATTGCTTACATGCCAAGTTACCTTGAGAATCACGTGAGATACATGTTGATATGTGAAATATGAAATTGGCATGATGAATAAGAAATTGGAATATACATAATTTGATATGCTCCTTTGAATTTGCTAAAGTGAGCTAATTGTGGATAAATGACCCTAGTATGTTTTGATTAATGACTAAACTTAACATGATTATTACTTTGATTCACTAACTACTTGTCAAGCTTGACTTTTTCAATGAGATTTAATGGAGCAAGAAAAGTGGTTGCAAAGGATCATGGAGCAAAGCATTTCAATGCAAGGATCATGAAGGAAAACTTAAAGAAGGAGCATCATGAAGAAGGAATTCAAGAAAGATCATTAGGAACCTTTTTGTAAAGAAAAGACTTATTATAACTCTTTGATTAAGCTCTCTAAAATAAGTAAAAATGGTTTTCAAAAGTAAAAATGAACTAAGAATGAAAAAGGTTAATTAATAAGTCTATACATCTATGTGTACATCAATATACTTTTAGTTGATTAACTAACTTTTAATGAAAACCTCAGTGTACATCTATGTATAAGTTTTATACATCGATGTATACATCGATTGATTCTGGACGTACTTGGTCAGTATGTATTTTTGCATTTGTACATCGACTGGTACATCGATGCATAAGCCAAAACAAAAGCAAGGACTTTTTAAAATAGTCATACAATCGATTAAGTAATCGATGTATGAACTTCTGGGCTGAAATTGCAAGTGTTTCTTAAGAACAACATCGATGTACTCATGCGTGTATCACTCAAGATCAAGAACATCCAAGAACACAATCGATTAGGCAATCGATGTACACACGTTGTAAGAAGTGAAATTTTGTTTAATACATCTGTGTACTAATCGATTGACTGATAACAAAAAAAAAATTATAAGTTTGTTTTGATCTTAACTAACTTGTAAAGTGTGTCCAACGAGTCTATTTTGAAATATACCTATATAAGGACATTGGCAAACACTTTCTCAATAACAACTCATTCAAAACTTGAGATCAAACACACAAATACAGAGAGAGCTTTTTCATTGAAAATCTGAGTATTTTTCTGTAGAGCTTCAAATTGTAATATCTGATTTCTTAGAATCTGATTCAATCTTTTCGTATTGTAAAAGAGAGATAAGAGAGAAGGCTCTCTCGCTGATTAAATCAAGAGTAGAAGGGACTCTTGGTGCTGTGCAAGAGTAGAAGGAACTCGTATGAACCACAAACAATTCCCTAAAATTCTTAAACAATTAATGAAATCATAAACAAAGCTTAATAATGAGGAACCATGGAACAATTATGGTTTAGAAAATCAAAAACTGAATTTTAAACTAAAGAATCAAAAGTTTACCTTCAGGAAATTAAACCAAAGCTTGGATTTGAAGCACTTAGGATAGGATTTTTACAAAACTTCCTAAATGAAAAGTGTTTAGAAGGTTGTTTAGGTTTAGGAAATGTTGAGAGGAAAAATTATAGAAGATTGATGGTGTATTTGGGTGAGAGGGCCGAAACTCAAGAGAAAAGGGAAGGGAAAATGTTCTTGGTGTTCTTAAGAATTTGAGAGAAAATGATGCTAAGTATTTAGGTGAGAGAAAAGTGAAATAATGAGAGTGAATTTGAGAGAGTGCAGCCGTGTGAGTGTGTAGGGAAATTAGGAGATTTACTTGAAGTAAAATATCACACTTTTGTGTTCACATTGAGAGCACATAGCCTATGTCACAATTGGTCATGCAATAGTCACTTGGATGAACCTAGAACCTTATAGAACTTGGTAGAGAATGGCCTCTTGGCCGTGGAACACTAGGGGTGTTTAGGGACTTGGTTTGACTTCATTTAAACTTAATCACATGCTAATTAGATAGCTAGTTAATTAGGTTAGGTTTCCTAATTACTCTTAATTAATTACCTAATTACATAACTAATTAATCTAAGAGGTCATTGCATATGTCATGCATAGTCATGGCTTCTAGATGAAATTAGGATATCTAATTAGTAATTAGATTATAACTAATTAATAACTAGATTAGTCCACTTAGTTTCTTAATTAGGTAATTAGGTTAACTAAATTAGGTTTAGTTAGCTACTTAGTAATTAGTCAAGCCACTTTCGTTGACTAAATCTCAACCCTTGAAATTAACTTTATTTCCTAACCCTTGATCTAATCTAAGGTGGATATCACTTAGTGATTTTATCAGGATTGCTCTCACACCATTGATCTGACCAATGGTTATGATAAAAAACATCTTAATCAAGTTTTTCATCCAATGGTCCACAATAAAGTCCATGTTCCTTTATTTGACCAATTCCTATTGGTTTAGAAAAGTCCAGCCATCGTTTTTGACTGGTTCCTATTGGTTCATTCTAATTTAGGTTATAGAAAATATTCTAAGCACATTTTCTGTCAATTAAAATATATCGGGTCCAATAAATTATAGCAGAAGTTGCTATAAATAAAACAGTAGATATTTATCAGTGAAATATTTTTATTTCACAGATAAATTCTAAAAATTAAAAGATTCTTTTCTGTGTCACTCAGATTTGGGTTTAGTAAGATCCCCCTCCTCCTAATAAATCAAATAAAAAAATTTTCGGCCCGAAAATTATTATTTTTCTAACCCTGAGCAAATCACACAAAACAATAAAAAACAGTCAAATTATTTTTATATCTCACAGAAAATACTAAACAGTGAAATTCTGTCATTACTGTAACATAGTCTAAAATTTGGGGTGTTACAACTGGCTAATCTATTTGTGTTCTGATAGTGTTTTGGAAAATGATATGACTAAACATATTTAACTTGACTATTAAAGTAAACATCTGTCTCAGGGACAATGATTGGTTTTAGCTTATACCACTTTTTTTAGAAATTTTTGAATGTTTTGCAAAAACCCTGAAGCTGCTGGAGTTATTGTAACATCCTCGTTAATTTGTTAGTCTTGAATATGGTTATATAGGTACAATAACATGTGCATGAATTTTCTATTAATTCTATAACCATCTAAGTTAGTTTAGACACTTTGTTTTAACACTGAATGTAAAAAATAACTTATAATAACTCAGATTCAAACCTAAACTGCTTAGATGAGATAAATAAATAAGGAGAATTTATTTCTACATCATAAATAAATAAAATGTGATGTGGTTAATTTTGGAGAATTAACTGAGTTAGTTTAGTATTTTTAATAACATTGGGTGAATATTTAAGGGTCATATTAAGTAGGCAGATATCTCGAAAAATTATGAAAACTTGTGGAGATATCAAGTAAAGGATAAGGAATTTTCTGGTAGCAGGTACAGGTTAAGATAAATACCTGTAAGCCTATTAACTTATTCCCTTATGTGGAAATAAGTTTGCCCCAATGGTTTAATATATTGAGTTTTGATGATGACAAATACAAGACAAAAAGAATGATGCTTATGCTCGATAGATGTGCTTTATAGATGACAAATGCATCAAAAAAGAATATTGATCATGTTACATAGATGTGCTTGATGTGATATATTGTAACATGCATGATCATGTACTTTATCTAGTTATATTTCACTTAATCATCATGCAATGAGAAATATGTAACATTCATCATAAAATATATCCAATAATATGTTATATGAGTTGTATTAAATTAACATTGGATTTGGCTCTTCTTATATGCATGTTAGACTAACTAGAATTATACATTTATGAATAATGCATATGAAGATATTGAGTTATGAATTTAGACTAACTATGCTTATTTTAAGTGAGTAATACTTTGTAGGATAGTCCAAGTACCAAGAATAAGCATTGCAACAAGAAAGTAAAAGATCACAATTATGCTCAACTCAAGAAGAATGAGAATGATACAGATGTTCCAAGCAATTTCAAGATTTGAAGAGAAGAAATTTGTGGAAGCTTGGATTACATCAAAAAGCCTAAGGACTAAAATTGATATATTTTCCTTTTAGGTTTTCTCATATGTAAAGATAGAGGTTTTACAAGAAAAGAGCTCAAATATGTTTTTAAGTCTTTAAAAATGGTTCTTACATGTTTAAATACCCAACAAACTATTTTTGGAAAGCTAGTCTTGGTGGTAATTCAAATCTATGAAAAATAGCCAAGTTTGTGTTTTACAAAACTGACATATGGTTACTATTTTGATCATAACTTTTAAAATACTTTGATTTTTATTTTGAAACTTATTTCATATGAAAATAGACTCAAATATCTTTCCAATGAGTGGTCATTTGCTTTAAACGGATAAGAAACGAAAAAGTTATGATCAATTAAAGTTTGAGTTTTGAAAATCTGACCTTTGGTTATTATTTTGATCATAACTTTCAAAATACTTTGATTTTTGTTATGAAATATTTCATTTGAAAATAGACTCAAATATCTTTCCAATGAGTGGTCATTCGCTTTAATCGGATAAGAACTGAAGAAGTTATGACATTTTAAAGTCAACTTTCAAAACCAGAAATGATGTAATCGATTACACAAGTCCTGTAATCGATAACAACGTTGACAGAAGTCATGTAATCGATTACAGGAAGTGTGTAATCGATTACAAAGTGCCTAGAAAGATTTTAATCGATTACTTGAAGCTTGTAATCGATTACCAAGTGCCTAGAAATGTTTTTAACGGTTATAAACGGCTAGTTTTCATAGAAAATCAATATAAAACACTACCAATGACTATTTTATCACTTAGGTTCTATATATAAGTGTTGTATGAAGCATATACACCTCTTGAACACTTGATTTGATCCTTGAATCACCAAAATCATATTTTGAGCTCTTTATTACAAAATCCTTCTATTCCTTTGTTCTTCAATTTGTATTATCCACTCTTGAGAGAGTTTTCTATCATCCATACTTTGTTCTTCAAGTTGTATATCTACTCTTGTGAGAGTTTCTATTCTATCTTTTCACTTTGAAATCATTGTAAGAGGGTGAGGTATCCCTTAAGAGAGAAAAGGGTAAGGTATCCCTTGTAGTGAGACTCAAACACAAAGGGTGAGATATCCCAAAGGTGTTGTGAGTGCTCTTCATTGTAAAGGCCATCAAGAACCTGTGAAGTTTGAAGAATTGGAGGCTCTAGCACAAGGGTGAGGTATCCCAAGGTGTGAGGAGTGCTCTTGTATGTACAAAGGTTTTCCTAGCACCCGTGAAGTCTAGGAGATAGTGAAGAACATCTCAAGTTAAGCTTGGGGACTGGATGTAGGCCACAAGTGGTTGGTGGATGAATTAGGATAAATTCTTGAGTTTGATTCTCTCTTCCCTACACTCTTTAAATTTAGTATTTAGTGAAATATATTTATCTATTGCATATCTTGATGTTTTGATTGTTACAACTTGATATCTAGCTTATTCACTTAGTTCATCATATATCACAAGTTGTATTTGAGTAATCCTCAATAGTTGTACATTTATTAGACTTATTCCGCTGCATTTATTAATTGAGTTATTCAAAATGCATAATTTGTCAAAGTTGTATTAAAATTTGTAATTACCCAATTCACCCCCCTCTTGGGTAATGGTTGTCATGGCTAACACCTTAGGTTTAATTTAACCTGAGAAAGAGTAATAGGACTTAAGTGATAGTTTTAGGTGTGTAGAGAGTTAAGGAATGATAAATTCAGGATTGAGATGAATCCTAAGATTTATTATAACACCTATGGAAGATCGAAAACTTGGTGTTATAAGATCAAAGTATTCCTAAGAGATGTAAAGTTTCCAACAAAATATCTTAGTCATCTTTTGTTCCACCGCCTTTAGCTTTTTAGCTCTTTAACTTTTCCCCTTCATCTTCTCTCATTTCTCACGTTACCAGTAGAAAAGAGAAGAGAGGAAGGAAAAATGGAAAGGAAGAAGAAAAAGGAGAAAAAACCAAGGAAGACCTAGAGGATATTCACATCATTAGAGGTAGGGATGTAGTTCTTGCATAACTTTTTTCTCTCTATATCTTCTTGATCTATGCTTGTTTGGATACAAAAGAAATGGGTTTGAGAGGCATGTATGGTTTCCTTGGTTGGTTTTTGCCTCCAATGGTTTAAAATGGAGTGTTTATGGCTTAGTCTATACATAGTTATGATTTTGAACTTGTTTGTATCTTTGTTTTCCCATTAGTTTGAGATATGAAAAATGAGTATGAAAGAGTTGTACTTGATTCATCTTTTCACCATGATAGTGATTTGAGTTCGTGTATGAATATTACAACATGCTTAGAGATCCTATATGAGGTTGAAAACCACCTGGAATATGTTTTTGGGGGTTTAGGTTTGGTTGGAAATTAATGAAACAGGACAAATGGAGTTTGAAGTTGGACGCCTAAGCACCTAAAAGTGGGCACTTAATCACCCAAGGCTAGAGAGTTGAGACATGTTGGGTGCTTAACCGCTAAGTGAGCGCTTAAGCAGGCGAGACCAGAATGGTATAGCGTTGAGCGCTTGATCGCTCAAGGATTGGGCACCTAAGTGCCCAATGACAGATGAACTTGGGAGGGTTTTCTGTCATGGAGTGCCTAAGCGTTAGAAAGTGGAGCACCTAAGCGCCCAAGAGTAGAACATCCCATGTGTTTCTTGTTGAGGAAATAGAGTTCTCTACTAATTGGGATCCTTTTTATATGCTTTCAAGTATAAGTTAAGACACTAATAAAGATATTTCCTGAAAAAAATAGTCACCTAGCATATATGTGAAAGTATAATCTTTTGTGCATTCAATGGTTGTGAAATGCTATAGAAATGTTATTAGAACAAGAGCTTGGTTTCTTTATAGAACCATGGATAAGAGTTGATCTTGGTTTCTTTATAGAGCCATGGATATGAGTTGAGCTTGGTTTCTTTATAAAGCAATGGATATAAGTTAAAGATTGGTTTCTTTATTGAACCATGGAGATAAGTTGAGCTTGGTTCCTTTTATGTGGACCCATGGATGTTTAGTTATCCTAGCTCCTTTATTTGTTAAAGTTGAGCCTCAGAAGTGTTGTAAGAATATAACTTATTCCTTAATTGTTGAGTTTGTGCTTATATTGATATAAGTGATTGATTATGAAATTTTATTACTGAGAATTGTGAGTTCTTACCCCTCGTTTGTTTCCATGATCAATCCAGGTCAAAATTCTCCCAAAGATAAGAAACGAAGATGATGTGCTAGAATAACTATGCTTTGTACATTATAGTTTTATTTTATGCCTTATGGGTTGTACTTATACACTAGAGATATATATTGTACATTTTCAGATAGTTGTACTAAATGTATTAGTTAAAACCAAGTTGTCTAGTTGTTTAGTTTATTGTGCTCTTTACTTTTTTCTCTCAAGGCTCTTTCTATATACCAATGTATATAGTCAATCTATGGTAGTTCATGGACTAAAATTAGAAGTTACGTTTCTAATTCTATTTATTGTAGTATATATCGAATATTTTATAGTTTTAGAATTTAGGAAGTTATAGCTATCATTGATGACAGTTGCTTATTAGTATTGCTTGGAATTCTTAGAATTCTCACCCCATTGTTTATTTCATGATATTCCAGCACCTAATACTATTGATAGTTAAAGATGCCTATGTTGAATGTGTAGTAGGAGCTTGCTGAGAGTTGGTGGATGTATGACCCTGAGTATAGTGTCTACAAAGTCTATTTGAACGTGAGGCTGTACATACGCTATTCTCCTAAGGTCATCATTCTCTTTCCTTTCCTCTAACTCCATTGTCCTGAACATTTTACTAGGGGCTGCACACAGGGACGGGGAGTGAAACCTAACCCTAGGCCACAAACTAAAGGAAGAGTGTTTGAGCAAAAAAGAGGCAACTCAATCTTCTTATATGATACAAGGTAAATGTGTAATTAAAGATAATTTCTTAACTGTATTGTATGATTCTGGAGCTTCACATTCTTTTGTTTCCTATGATTATGTGAAGTTGTTAGACTTTCCTATGTTAGACTTCCTTATGATTTTTTAGTTTCTACACCAACAGGAAAGCCATTAACAAACTCACGTACTTTTTTGAATTGTACTTTACAAATAAATAGTAGATCTTTTTGTTGTGAATCTTAGTTGTTTACCTCTTATTGGTATTAATGTTATTCTTGTTATAGACTGGTTTTCTACTAATCATGTCATTCTAGACTATTCAGATAAAAATTTGATGTTTAATATTAATTCCCCTTCTGTATCTATTCCATTTGAGTCACCATATTTAAATGCTTCTCAGTTTAATAATTATATGTTAGAGGGAGCTCAGGGATATGTTCCCTTCTTCTCCTCAATATCTAAAGTTAAGCAAACCTTAGAGAATATAAGCATGGTGAGGGAGTACCCAGAAGTATTTCTCGATGAAGTAGCTAGTTTGCCACTTGATAAGGAAATAGAGTTTGCCATAGACTTAGTGCCAGGAACTAGACCCTTATCCATAGCAGCTTAAAGAATGTCACTTTTAGAGCTAATAGAACTTAAGAAATAAATAGAAGAGTTGCTGGATAAGCAATTCATCTGACCCAATGTGTTACCTTAGGGAGCACCAGTGCTCCTGGTGAAAAAGAAGGATAGAAGTATGAGGCTGTGTGTTGACTATAGATAGTTAAAGAATGTGATAGTCAAGAATAAGTACCCATTTCTTAGAATAGATTATCAGATAGATCAATTGAGAGGAACCACTATCTTCTCTAAAATAGATTTCAAGTCACAGTATCACCAGATTAGGGTTAGAGAAGAAGACATCCCTAAAATTGCTTTTAGGACTAGGTGTGGACATTATGAATACCTAATCATGTCATTTGGGTTGACCAATGCACCAACAGTGTTCATGGATTACATGAACATAATCTTTAGGCCCTACCTGGATAAATTTGTACTTGTCTTTATAGATGACATTTTTATCTATTCAAAGACAGCTGAAGAACATGAGCAGCACCTTAGGATAATTTTGGAAATCCTGATAGAGAAATAATTATTTGCTAAGTAGCAAAATGTGAGTTTTGGATGAAAGAAATGCAATTCTTAGGACATGTAGTATCTCAAGGAGGAGTGTCTAGTAATCTTAGTAAAATAGAAGCATTAGTGCAATGGGAAGGGCCTGCTATTGTGACTGAGATTAGGAGTTTTCTAGGATTGGAAGGATACTATAGGAGGTTTATAAAAGGGTTTTAACATATAGCATTGCCCCTAACTAGGTTGACAAGAAAAGGAAATCCTTTTGAGCGGACCTAGGAATGTGAGTAAAGTTTTTAGGAATTAAAGCATAAACTAACCACTACACCTGTGTTAGTAATTCCAGATCCTTAAGAAAACTTTAAGGTATATTGTGATTCTTCAAAGAAAGGGTTAGGGTGTATGTTGATGCAAAACAAGGGAGTAATTGCCTATGCATCTAGACAATTAAGACCACATGTGGGAAATTTTCCTACCTATGACTTGGAACTAGCAGCAGTAGTTTTCTCCTTAAAGATTTGGATGCATTACTAGTATGGAGTCAAGTTTGAAGTGTTCAGTGACCAAAAGAGTTTGAAATACTTATTTGATCAAAAGGAATTGAACATGAGGTAGAGAAAATGGATGAAATTTTTGAAGGATTATGATTTTGAATTAAAGTATCATCCAGGTAAAGCTAATGTAATGGCTGATGCACTTAGTTAGAAATCCATACACGTGTCTTGAATGATGATTTAGGAAATGAAACTTTCAGGGAAATTTAGGAATTTAAGTCTGGCAGTGTTGCTCTATAGTCTCTGTATGAGTGAAATGAGGATAGCAAGTGATTTTAGAGCTCGGACTAGAAAAGCTCAAGAAAAAGATCAAGCCTTGCAAAAAGTAAGTGAATAAATCCTGCGAGAAAAACCAAACGGGTTTAGTAGAGTAGAATATGGCACCATCTTGTACAAAGGAAGGTTGTGCATCTTAGAGGATGTTGAGCTAAGGAATGGAATCCTAGAAGAAGTCCACAGAAGTAGTTATACTATTCATCCAGGTGCAACCAAGATGTACCAGGATCTTAGGAAACTGTTTTGGTGGACTAAGATGAAATTAGATATTGCACAGTATGTGTTTAAGTGCTTAGTTTTCCAGAAAGTTAAAAAAGAGCACCAGAAACCTTCAGGGACTTTGCAACCTTTAGAGACCCCATAATGGAAATAGGATAATATTTCAATAGACTTTGTGATAGGATTACCTAGAACCCAGTCAAGATATGATTCTATATGGGCCATTATAGATATACTAACCAAGTCCGTTCATTTTCTACCAGTCAGAGCTAACAACTCATTAGATACATTTGCTCAACTGTATATACAAGAGATAGTTAGGCTGCATGGAATACCTTCCAATATAGTGTCTAATAGAGATCCTAGGTTTACTTCTAGTTTTTAGGGAGCTTTACAAGTAGCTTTTGGAACCAAGTTGTGTTTTAATACAACCTATCACCCCACAAACTGATGGACAAATGGAGAGAACCATTCAGACCCTAGAGGATATGCTTATGGCATGCGTGTTAGAGCAACAGGGTAGCTAGGATAGGTATTTGCCTTGGTAAAGTTTGCCTATAATAATAGTTACCACACCAGTTTAGGAATGATACCTTATAAGGTGTTATATGGTAGAAAATGCATATTGCCTTTGTATTGGTATGAAGCAGGTGAGAAGACAATTCTAGGGTTAGAACTAGTACAATAGACCATAAAACAGATAAAAATGATTAAAGATAGACTAGTAGTTGCCCAAAGTAGACAAAATAATTATGCTAACAAAAGAAGGAGACATTTAGAGTTTGAGGAAAGGGACATTTAGAGTTTGCGGAAGGAGAACATGTATTTCTGAGAATTACTCTTATCACCAGTATTAGTAGAGCCCTAAAGTCTAGGAAACTGACTCCTCGATTTCTCGATCCTTTCCAAACTTTGAAAAGAATTGGATATGTTGCTTATCGAATAGCCTGTCCACCGAATTTGTCCAATCTTCATAATGTCTTTCATGTTTCTCAACTAGGAAATTATAATACAGATCCTTCTCATATCTTGGAAAATAAGTTTGTGCATTTAAGAGATGATTTAACTTACCAAATAAAACTTGTACAGCTTATGGGTAGGGGAGTTAAGGAGCTCGGAGGAAAGCCAATTCCTTTAGTAAAAGTGGTATGGGTAAGGGTGAACTCCGAGGAGATTACTTGGGTGCTGGAATCCAGCATGAAGCAAGATTATCTAGAGTAGTTTATATCGAGTAATTCAATTTTGAAAACTATAACATCCTCCGCTCCAATTTACTTATACAGACTAATAAAGATACTTAGAATTATTACTAGGTTTACTTACTTGTTTCTATACATGGCTATGTTAGTTTGCTTGTAATTACAATTACGCATTGAAATTAGCAAATTAAGTAAAATAAATATGAAAAATTTATAATTGAGTTATAAATAAATAAAATGAATTATAGTTATATTTATTAGCTCAATTAATTTAATTTAGTAATTTTAGTAATTTTCTTAGCTTAAAAATAGCGTAGAAATTAGAATAAATAGGATAAAATTGAGAACATAATTTTATAAATTAAGGAAAATATTTAGAGGATGATTTTAATTTTATAATCATCATATAACTTAAGAAAATGAATAAGGACTTAAGAAAATGAATAAGGATAAATTAGATTAATTATTCAAGCTTAGGTATAAAATTATAATAGAAGATATTAGAGCCTTCATTACTCTAGAACCAATAGGAATTGATGCACAAAAGTGAAATGTAATATCCCAAAAATTATTTATTTTATTATAAATAATTATTTTATAATATTTATAATTTTTGAAAATTTTTTCTAGATTTTTCCAAATACGTTAAATATTTTAATATATTCCTCGTTTTACATGCATACTGAACTGAGTCAGTGTAACATATCAGAAATTGTTTGTTTCATGATAAATAGTTATTTTTCAATATTTGTGATTTTTGAGAATTTTTCTAGAATTTTCTGAATTGTTTGATTATTTTAATATTTTTCTCAATTTCCGTGCGCACTGAGTGAGGCCGGGAAAATGAAATATTTTTCCTGAAGCCGAAAAACTTTGAACTGTGAAGACGTCGATGGGGGATCTTACTAAACCTGAGACTGGACACAGTTTACGAGGTTTTATTTTTCTAGATTTTATTTGATAAATAAAATCACAGTATATTTTATTATCTGTGGGATAATAAAATATTATTTTTACTAACTGTAAAAATTGTCTACTGGATAATAACTCTAACAGATTATTTCTATTTGATCACTTTTATGATAGCATCTAAGTGACATCATCACCCTTAACTTTATCGAGAAGCGTGCGGAGCTTCAAGGAAGGTTCCTATCAACCACCACACTCTCTCTCCTCTCAAATGGGTTGCACAGCTGGAAGAGGGGAAATATGGCAAAAATTATCATCTTTTCATTTCACACTCATTCATCTATCACTTTCTCTCTCATCTTTCCTTTCTCTCTCTCACTTTCACGTTCTCTCATCTCCCTCTCAGGCACATTCTCCTCTCTTCCTCTCTTCTCCCACATGGCCACACATCACCATTGGTGGCCATCCACCATTTCTTACCAAACCAACTTTCTTTCTTACATCCTCTCCTCATCCTAAGACTTTTCTCCTTGGAGGTCATCCCCTAAATCCATCTTCAACTTCTCCCACCATTGAAGCCCAAAGCTTGAAGCTTTTGAGGCATTTTCTTGGAGGTGTTGGACGAATTTCAAGAGGCATCAATGAGCTTGTTCTCTTGTTTTCTCTTAAGGTAAGAGGGAGATAATCCTCTTCACCCAATCTTGGTGGTGAGGAAGTGTCTTTGGTGTTGATGGTGAGGAATCCATTGTGGGTTTCTCACTTTGTTGTGATTTTTAATAATGTTAAGATTTGATTGTGATTGCATGATTTTATATGCTTAATATTGTGAATTTTGATGGATATAAAAGTATATAAATGATTGGATATGTGTTTAGGAAGCAAGGGATTCATACCCATTCGATTTGGAGGCTTTTGGGGGAGCATTTTTGCAAGTTTCTAGTGTTAGATCCACAAGGCAGAGGCATACACGGCCTAGGCCGTGCAATATTGCACAGCCGTGTAATCGAGTAGCGCAAAAAGGGACGTTCTTCCAGAGGCGTACACGGCCTAGGCCATGTAATTTGGCACAGCCGTGTACTCCAAGCTGTGTATTTTGGGTAGTGAAGAATGGTTGGTTCTTTTCTAGTCCTTTAGAGGCTCACAGTCTCATTGGGCACTCATTGTGAGGCTTTATAACAAGCTAGAACTTAGTTAATTAAAGGAATATACACTTACTTAGGGAATCATAATGTGGAACGGATAAAGAACCCGACCTTATCATAAAACTTAGACTGAGGTTTGCACAAAGAAAGAACATGAGTGTGAGGAGAGTTATGAGGAACTCAAAGTAAATATTCTAAGAGAGTTAACGCAAGGACATAATGGAATTAAAGCATAACTTTCGTAGTAACTTTGAATAGTATGTGTTCACCTTTGAGGTCTTAATATTGATTTGTTGTGGCTTGAGAAAATTGGATAAGTTATGTTATCATTGTGAATCTATGTATGTATATATATGTACACATTGAACCCACATGCATTGTGGCATGATTGAGAAAGACGAGCATGATTGAAGCATGCATTGACATTGTAATTATGGAACGGAAGTACCGGACCAAGAAACATTAGATGGACAATTTAGTCAGATGTTTATAACTAGAAACGTCAGATAGACGAGTGAGTTAGAGGGGACTGGTTATTAGAGGAAACCCAGATAACAGTAGTACTATGTAGTCGTAAGGACGGTTATATAATATCACTGATGAAAATGGTATTGAACAATTGTATGGATGGTTGCTTCAATACCATTGGGAATGGTACAACGGTGATTGAACTATTGTTAAGGCCATGCTGCCTAGGAGTTGAATCATGTAACACCCCAAATTTCCTATCTCTTAAACAGTAATTTTGACAGTTAACAGAATTTTACTGTTTAGTGATCTCTGTGTGTTGTAAAATTATTTTGATTATTCCGTCAGCATATTTGATCGTTTTGAGTGATTTACTCTGTGTCAGGAAAATAATAATTTTCGGGCCGAAAATTTTTTTTCTGTATTTATTTCTCTTGACTGTTAATTATTTTTAACAATCTGACTTGATTTTCATACGTTTTCTAATATTTGTGATTTTTGTCAATGATTATGAATTTTTTTTACTATATGTGGGCCCAGGTGATCCTAGGTGGGCCCAGGTGACCTTACGTGGGCCCAGGTGGGTCCCACAAAGTGAAAATTTTTCTACGCATAGAAAAATTTGTACTGTTTAGACGAAGACAGGGGATCTTACTAAACCTGAATCTGAAAATAGTTTTAGAAATTTTCTTGTTTTGTGTTTGGCACTGTATTTAATTATCGGGCGATAAAAATACAGTAAATATATTCTTTCATGGGGTTTTTAGTAGATAAATATAGAAATTATATTGCTTAAGTCAACATTGGTGGTTTGGATATCCACCATTGATTTATTTAACGGTGAAGACTTGATCTTGATTTAATTAATGGTTAAGAAATAAATTTAATAAAGAAGCATTGGATAATCACCATTGATTTAATCAATGGTGTGAGAATAAACTTAGTTAGGCAAGCTTCAATATCAACCGTAAATTTAATCAATGGTGTAAATTTGATTATATAAAGTGACCATTTACAACCATTGGATTTGGAATTGATCAAGGGTGGAGATTTAGTCTTAAAAAGTGACAAAGACCATTTATGACCATTGGATGAAGAATTAATTAAAGGTGGAGATTTGGTCTTCTAAAAAGGCTATGACTAATTATAACCCTTGGATTTAAAGTTTGAAGGAGCGATCTTGACCCTTTATTTTGGAGACACATCTAATGGCTAGAATTTAAAGGAAAAAGATCTAATGGCCTAGATTAAGTCTCCTAAAAATCAAAAGTCTACCTAAATCCTAACCATTGAATTAATCAATGGCTAGAAATGCTTCAAATAATAGCATGAAAAGATGACAACTTTGCATGCATTATGAAGAGGGGGGACGATTGGAGATGCTTGGAAAGGAGGAGACAAATTGGAGTAGCCTTTTTAGGCCAAAGAAAAAGATGACAAAGTGGAAGACCATGTGTTTCAAGTGTGAACCCAAAATGGGATATTATTTCAAGTAAAACTCTTCAAACTCTCCAACACTCACACGGCAGCCCACTCACTTTGTGCATGCATTTTCACTTTTTTCTCTCACCCAAAAAGCCTCCATCTTATTCTCTCAAAGTTCCAAGAACCAAGCAACCATTCCTTCCTTCCTTTTTCTCTCCATAGGTTCGGCCTCCTCACCCAAAAACACCTTCCATCACTTTTAATTTCATCCAACCATAGATCTTGAATCTACATGATATTCTAAGCAACTTTCATATTGGAGACTTTCTCTAAATCATTCATCTTCATGGACTTCCTTCAAGATCAAAGTTATTGGGTTTTTGAGCCCTTGGTGGTGAAGGACTTGGAAAAAGAAGCAAAATAAGGAGTTTTTGAGGATCTTCAAGAGGTAAGAGGGAGATTCATCTCACCAACTAAGTATGGTGATGAGAGATGGTCTTATATTTGATAGATGGTGAATCCATGTGAGGATTCCAATCCATGATCATATAATAATTAATTTTATGTTTATGAGCTTTAATTTATTTTCTTATGCTTTGATTATTTTTGTCTATGCTTAATATGCTTTGCATGATTTTATGGCTTTGATAGTTACTTATAATATGCATGATAAGTATATGGCATGTTTGTGATATTTATGATGAAATATATATATGTATGCCATAATGTGTGGATGGAAAGAAAACTAATCTTGGTCCCAATGGCCAAGGAAGAGTTACGGTTTTGATGCCCTTGATTTGGGTCAATGTGAAAATTTTTCAAGAATAAGAAAATTAAATTTTGATCCCTAGAATAATGAGAATTTCGATCAAGACACCTCAAAATAGGTGTTCTCAAATTTATATTTTCATGAATGATGAAAATGAATGTTTAGAAAAACAAGGAAAATAAACAAAGAATTTATTTTTCAAAGAGTACAAGAACATGGTTTTTGAGGAATTTTTATTGATTTATTTTGTGTAAAAAGTTTCTAAGTGTTTTACAAAACATGAGATTTAAATGAAAATAGCAATGATGATTTTAAGAATTATCAAAGAAAGTGAAAAAGGATTTGCAAAGAAAGTGAAAAAGGAATTGCAAAGAAAATAAAAATGAATTTGAACAAATGGGTTTGGTTTTATAACCATAAGTCCTTCGGTTTTGAAAATAAAATTTTAATGGTTTTGCTTGTGTAAAACCATATCAATTTAGAAGGAAAAATGTTTTGATAATTTTCAATAGTCATGTCCACATTTTCGAAGGTTTGTAATGCATTGATTTTAATGAAACAAATTGATTTTCCAAGTGAAAATATAATTAATTTAATACAAGGAATTTGAAAAGGGAATCAGAGTATTTTAGCACTTGAGAAATGATTTGGGAAAAATGGAGAATATAATGGTATTATGAAAATCTACTAACGTATAACTTATTTTTGAGTTTTGAAGTACGTTAGAAAATGTTAAGTTTTGAAACATTGATGGAAAAGTGATTTTGTGAATTATATTTTGGAAAAGGATTTCTTGAGTAAAGAAATGTGGAAAAAGATTTTCTTGAACAAAGAAAATGTGTTAAATAATGTATAAAGTCATATTATTTTGAGAAAAGATGAAATGGAATTTTTGAAGGTTGAGAAATATTTTTCGTAATAGAATTATGGTGAAAAATGATTTACGTATCTTAAAAACATAATTTTTAAAGTACATGATTTGAAATACTGTAAAATATTTCTAAGTATTTGGAAATATAGTAAAATATTTTTACGCGATTTGAAAAATGTTAAAATATTTCTACGCGATTTGGGAAGCGTTTAAATATTTTACACTATTAAAAATATTATTGAAAAATCACTACATGATTAAATAATGATAGAATATTTTTACGTAATTGTGAAAAAATGAGAAAATCTTATGTGATTTGGAAAGTGTTTTAAATATTTTGAGAATGATGGAAAATGATTTACGCAACTTAAAAGAATGATTTTTAAGTTATGCGAGTTTGAAAATGGTGGAAAATCGTTACGCAATTTGAGAAATGTATATTTTTATGTGATTGAGAAAAACGTTAAAAAAATTAAATACGTGATTTAAAAGTGCAATGAAGTGTTGCAAGATATTTTGAAAACGTAATGTGAAACATTTTTGAATTGTAAAAATGTAACAAAATTGTTACGCTGTGATTGTGAAAATACGGAGAAGTGTTTTATGACTATAAAAACATCATAACATGATGATTACTGCCAAAATAGTGTATGAACACTTGTGTGAGAAAATGTCGAGTTGCCTATGATTGGCTTTTGATGTATTTTATATGCATTGGAAAGAGATGCCTGTATTTGGTATTTGGGGCACTTTACGTATTGGAATATATATATATATATATATATATATATATATATATATATATATATATATATATATATATGCGTTGAAGCATATGATATAAATTGAACAAATGAAATTGAAAAGTATGGCCCTTGTGGTTGGACTTGCACTAAGATATTAGTGCATTGTATAAAATATATTTTGAAAAATTATGAGTCAAACCTGTGATTGATATTCTATCTATGATTTGGTTTTTGGTGCATTATACATGCATTGGAATGGTCCGAGGGACTGGATAAGGCTAATTGCCTAGGAGGAACGTACACCTCTTGAGTGGGTGCGATATGCGTAGTGTAGGTCACCCGTTGACCTTGGGGGCATCGGGGTGCGGGTTGCCTACAGTGGGCAGTGAGTCGCTCTACTGTAACCGTGGGTTAGACCGACGCGACACACCGATGATCCTGACCGAGACACTATTCTTAATCAAGATCTGATAAAGAATGTCGTGTATATGCTAGATGTGCAAAAATCAAAATGAGGATTTTAGCATGTGGTTTGAGGCATGTGGAACTGACAGATCTTTTCGATCATTTCTCCGACCTGAGTTTTAGCTCCATGGAGTAGGAAATCGAGTCTTGTGCATATGCATAATCTGAACATTTATATCTGTATGATATATTAATTGAGGAATGTTGGCTATGACAATTATTTTGAGTACTTGGATGATGATTGAACTGATAAATGATTAGATGATGATAGTTGATTAATGCTGATAGCATGATTATGGTATGATCTATCTGTATGATATTGCTGTTTGTGTTATCTCTGTGCTGCCATATTGGTATTGGTGTAGGTGATCTCACCTCTTTGTTATATTGTTTTGCTTTGTCTGTATTGTTAAAATTATACAGTAGAAGGAATGAGTTGTCTTAGACATAACGAGTGGTAGATACTTAGAGATTGATGGAAACATTGAAAAGTGGCTGTCTCAAGTTCGAAGATGTCTTAGGGTAGACAAGGAGTAAAGTTCTGATGCATCAAGTTGATACAAGAGAAGGAACGAGTATGTTAAGATTTAATGTTAGTGTTGTACCGTGCTATTAAGTAGGACCCGTCATGGGGTTTGCTACTGTTTAAAAAATAATAAGTCTATTAATTTTATATTTCTCTTTAAATTGTGATATTAATTGGTGTCAATATTGCATAATGAATAATTGAAATATGATTTTCAATATTACTTAATATCTTCAGTAAATTTACTTTTCAGTAAAGAAGAAATTTTGAAACCCATCTTTTATAACTCAAACTTTGTGCGAACTTCTTTTCAGATTATGAGTCGGGAGTCGGAAATGTGATGCCCTAAGGAGGGTGTTACAAATCACACCTTAGTGCGGCTGTGAATAGACTAGTGTAGGTCCTGCAGTTGACCTTGGGGGCATCGAGGCGCAGGCATCTCACAGCAGACGGTTGGTAGCCCCTCTGGACCGTAGGACAAACCGATGCAAACGTACCGACGATCCTGACGTGATACACTATCCTATATCGCGATCTTATGGGAATGTCGCTGTATAAAGCCTTACTGCGCAAAATGATTAATTATTTTCTGGAAAGCACTTGATTTTACGGCTGATGAGATACTGGCATGTCTCCCTGATCATTCTCTCCGAATGTTTTTGTCTAGCTCCATGGAGTAGGAAATGAGTACATTGTACATAAGGATGGTCAGCATACGCATTATGCATATGCATGGTTAGTTTACATATTGTCATGGCATGGTCAACATACATATTGTGGAGACACAAATATTTGATATATATCTATAGTAGATACTTGTTGTTATAGTGCTGTTGATATTTATATTATTGTGGAATATGCTTTCTGATGATATCTATGCAAATGTTAACTTGAATGTATTTGTAATATCTGTATGGATGGGATGACTACGTCATTCGTGTTATGTTCCTTTGTTGCCATGTTGGTAATAATATAGGATATCTCATTTCTTCGTTGTATTGTCCCGCTTTATTTTGTGTTCGATAAAGGCTGTGGAGGGGACACAGTTGAATTGGTTAGTTGTGGTTGAGTTGACTTTCTAATTCCTGTGATGGCATTGAGACGAGACTTCCTTAGCAATGTGCGAATGCAGCTTCATGGGGGCAATGATGCCTAGCAGGTCGAACGAAACACCAAACGTTTCATTGTATATAAGGGTAGTGGCTCTGTCCACAAGTAGTACTTATCCCGGGGTTACTACTTACCTTTTAGTGTTTTGGTACATATTTTTTGTTATTTGGGTATGTTAGTCTTACGTTTTCATGTTAATAGTACCTTGTACACATTATATATATATGTTTAATGTTTTTCACTCTTTAATTGTATTTTGGGAGCTATGCAATAAATATATTTCATTCGTGGCTCATAATTTCTTTATATGCACAATGGTTAAATTTGGAAAACTTGTTATATGAGTTATAGCACGCAAAATTTAGTGATCGTGGTATAATGACGATTGTGCCGTGGTTATTAAATCGAGGAGTGTTACATGAAACCCACTTAGCTTAGATATTATTGGCTTAACTTCAAGTCATATTTTTAAGTGGTTAGAGTTTGATTAGAATTAAACCAATAGGATTTCATGTACGGAGGTTACTTACACACTAAGTTACTAACCTATTGGTAAGAATTAGGACCTAATTGATATCAAATGACCTAGACTAAGATCCTATATGAACTCTATGAATTCCTAAGATATAAGCTCACTAGGAGCATCCCTAGGAGCTTCAAAGCTCACTAAACTGCAACACATGCTCCTAAACTTAGTGGCTAAATGTTCATTTTCCTTCCTTATACCTCCCATTCGGTGCCACCCTGTCGCGACCGGTATAATCGTGGCGGGGGAACAGCAACTCGATCGGATTTTAGAAATATGAAATTGAGAAAATGGAGTCGCCACCAATTTTATTTGAATTGGGAAAAATTGGAAAACCTCTCTTTGAAAACAGTCTTTGGAACCAGATTGGATTCGGGAGTCGGTTATGCTTAGGGAAGGGTGGAAACTTAATCCCACAAGACACCCTAACGCACCGCGTCATAAGACGGTACCTTAAGTCAATTGTGCAAATTCTTAACAATCTTTGAAAGTATTTATTTTACCCCTTTTTTACAAACATTGTAATTAAAAAGCGAAACCACAAAATTGTGAAAATTTAAATTTGGCTTGACAGAAATGAAATTCTGCTCCTACGTATCCCCTGGTGCAATGGGGAACTCAAAGTTACGTAGTTCTTTATAAAATAAGTGTGGGTTAATTGATTTTAATTAAAAAAGATTTTATTTGAAAGCGAATCCATTCTTGCACAGGATTCAAGTTAGCACTAGGCTACTCAATAAACCCTTATGATCCCAACGATAATGAAGATAACATCCGCTATTCAATCATCATCATCGGTCATTGCATGGATTAAAGATTTTTATTTTATTTTATTTTATTTTATTTTATTTTTTTTTTTTTTTATTTTGTTTTATTTTTGAAATACTCTAAGACAAACAAGTAAACATGATTTTTCTTGAACCAAGTAAATATAACAAAATAACATAAAAGCACAACATCACAAAACATATTTTCCTCTTTTTTATCTTTTAACTTTTTTTTTTTTTTTTTTTTTTTTTTATTTTTTCATTTTTTTCTATTAATCACAAGACATAAAACAATATATACAAATAAATTATGTAAACACTAACAAACAAATAATAATCTTAAGTAACACACACAACCAATTAAACTCAAAACTTTTTTTTATTTTTTATTATTCCCCTTTTTACTTTCTGATTTTTTATTTTTTTATTTTTTTATTTTTTATTTGTTTCCCTTGTCATATTTTTACTTCTAAGAAAGAAGAGAAAGAAAAAAAAATAATAAAAAATAAAAGCAGAAACACTTCAGGAGAACCTCCACTATTACATTTTCATCACTTTTTTTTTATTTCGAAACATATCAAAGTAACAAATAAGAAAAGACAAAAAGAACTCACCTTCCATACTCCTCCACTTTCACGTTTCCAGCAAAAAAATAGGCAGTCACATGCAACTCTTCACGTGGTGGTGGCCGAAGGTTTCGTGGAGATGAAGATGGAGGGGCTACGTGGATGAAGGGAGGTGATGAGCATGGGGAGGTGAGTACGGTTTGGACGTTGGGGAAGGGTTGCTGATGGTGAAATGGTGGGCATGCCGAGTTGACTCAGTCATGGTGATAAGTGCATGGTGTGGCTAGGAGGTCACAGTTGGACGTTGGGGAAGGGTTGCTGGCTTCACGTGGTGGTGCAAGGAGGTGGTGAGGTGAAGTTGAAGATCAAGTTAGGGAAGGAAGGTGAGGGTTGGTGAGAGGGGATGAAGTTGGTTGTCACGGTTTGGAGTTTGGAAGAGGTTGCAAAGTTGGTTGTCACGGTTTGGAGTGGTGAGGGGAGGTGAGCTTCATGTGAATGGTGGTTGAGGTGGGTATGCTGAGTTGACTCAGTATGGTGATCACGTAAATGGTAGTGATGAGGAGGGTGAAGAGATGAATATGGAGGTGGAGAGAGGTGGCTTTCACGTATGCATGGGGGTTGATGATGGGTTTGTTGGGTTTGGTTGTCGGGAGGGTATTGGTTTGGAAGGAATGGGTTATGAAGTGGAAGTGAAGGAGATGAAGATGGTGGCTTAAGGTGTGGTGGCCTCGATTTTGGAAAGGAAATGGTGGTGAGGCTTGGACGTGGTGGGCTGCTACGGTGGAGGCTTGAGGATGATGGTTGGGTACGTGGAATGGAGGTGTCTTTGCTATGGTGGAGTTCACGTGGAAGGTGGAGCTTTACTAGGTTACTTGGTTGAAGGTGAAGAAGATGATGGTTGTAAGGAGATGATGATGGGAGGTGGTTGGTTTTGATGGAGGTTAAAGGTGGTTGTGTGGTGGCCGGTTACGTGGAATGGTGAAGATGAAGAAGATAATGGAGGGATTCGGAGGAGAAGGGTGCTGCCCTCCAAGTGGTCTCTGAGAAGATTCTGTATATATTGTTTTTTTTTTAAGAGGTGAAGAAAATGTGTGTGCAGCAGGTGAGTGAACGTGAGTTGAGAGAAAAAAAAAAAAGAAAAAGTGGAGTGAGTGGAAGTTAGTTGGAACGTGAGTGTGTGCCGGTGAGGGAAAGAAAAAAAATGCAAGGTGAAAAGAAAGTGAATAAAATGTGAGTGGGTGCAGCAGGTGAGTGGACGTGAGTGAGGAGGAAAAAGGGAAAAAGAAAAGTGAATGTGTGTGAAGGAAAAAAAATCGATCAGAACGTGAGTGTGCAGGAGACGTAGTGGAATTGTGAAAGTGGGGTGGGGGTTAGTACTGGTGGGAACATTATTGAGTAATAAAAAAAAAATGTGTTATGTGATTATGACAGGTTGGCAGATGGTTGAATGGGTGCAAAAATAAAAAAGTTGTGTTAGTGCTAAGTGAGTGAAGTGGGGTAAAGCAGGGAAAAAAGTGAGTCAATCAGAGTGAAAAAAAATCTTTATTTTTGTTTTATTATTTTTAGCCTGGTCAAAATTGGGTGTTCACAGTTGCCCCTCTTTACTTGTTTCTTATTAGATAAAAGGAAAAATTGTAGTTTTTCATTTTATCGTCGTAAGGAGCGAGTAAAGAAATGAACTCCAATTTTGTCCGGCAATGCATGAAAGGATAAATGCAAAATAAAGCAGGAACAACGATGGAAGTTAAAATGCAATGAGCCGGTGCGCTCAAAAGTAAATGACAGAAATGCATGGAATGCATGGAATGCGTGGAGCCGATGCGCTCAATAAAAAGCTCGACAGAAAGTAAAATGCATGGAGCCGATGCGCTCGATAGAATTTAAAAATGCATGGAGCCGATGCGCTCAACAAAGAGTAAAATACATGGAGCCGATGCGCTCAACGTAAATTAAAATGCAGGAGCCGATGCGCTCAACGAGAGATTAAAATGCATGGAATGCGTGGAGCCGATGCGCTCAGAATTTAAAGACAGAGCCGATGCGCTCAAAAGGTAAAAGACAGAATTAAAAGACAGGAGCCGATGCGCTCGAAATTAAAAACAGAATTAAAAGACAGGAGCCGATGCGCTCAAAAAGTAAATGACAGAATTAAAAGACAAGAGCCGATGCGCTCAAAAAGTAAATGACAGAGCCGATGCGCTCAAAAAGTAAAAGACAGAATTTAATGACAGAGCCGATGCGCTCAAAAAGTAAATGACAGAGCCGATGCGCTCAATGAAGGTAAAAAAGACAAAGGCAACCGAGTCCGGAAACTTAAAGGACAATGGGCAATCGAGACCCGAAATTTAAAATGACAATGGGCAAGCAATGCCCGAAATTTAAAAGACAATGGGCAATCATGCCCGAAATTTAAATGACAATGGGCAATCGCATGACCACGAAATTTAAAATGACAATGGGCAATCATGACTCGAAATTTAAATGGCAATGGGCAACTGCGGCCCGAAATTTAAATGACAATGGGCAACTGCGGCCCGAAATTTAAAAGACAATGGGCAACTGCGGCCCGAAATTAAAAGACAATGGGCAACTGCGGCCCGAAATTTAAATGACAATGGGCAACTGCGGCCCGAAATTTTAAAAGACAATGGGCAACTGCGGCCCGAAATTTAAAAGACAATGGAATAAGCATCTTGATCCAAAAAGATTTTTTTCTTCTTTTTTTTTTTCTCTTTTTTCTCATTTTTCTTTTTCTTTGTTTTTCCTTTGCTTTTCTCTCTTTTTCTTTTTCTTTTTGTCTTTTTCTCTTTTTTTTCTTTCTTTTTTTTTTATTTTATTAAAAGTCCTTTGAACCAATGTCGACTTTTGGAAAGCTTTGACCAATCAAAATCCCTATTCACATGCTTTTCTTCCTTAGACCCTTCGGTTCTTTCCTTCTTCTTCTCCTTTCCTTCTTTTTTCTTTGTTTTTCACTTTCAACTCTCCTTTCAAGAAATGGGATGAACCATTGCTTGACTGATTCCTTGAGAGAAAATTTTGCCCCAGTGTTTAACCTTGTTTCTCATTTAGTTGATTCCCTGCAACTGCTTGATAACTCAGTCCTTGTCTGCGTTGCTACTTCCTTCAACACAGCTTCTCCTTAATCCTTCAAAAATTTTGCCCCAGTATGGCCAACTAAATGCAAACAAAATTGCCCCTGTGTAGCTGATCACACGCAATTCAAAATTGCCCCAGTTTGGGTGCACCCTTCAAGGTGTTTCAGGCCAACTTCCTCTGAGATTTTGCCCATTCATTTGCCCTAAATTTTGTTTAGACCGATCTTTCAGGTTTTCAGACTAACGGGCTCTTTTTCTTTTTTTTTTTTTTTTTAGCTCGGGTATCACCTCTTCCATCAATTGGGATTTTCAAAGATCTCTTCAATCTGAATTGGTCAATAAGCAATTACCATTAGATGGTCAAATCATGGTGTTGTACTCATGGTCACTTTACCTGAAGCATTATGTCACAGACACTCATGAATTCAAAAAGTACAACAGAAAGAAACGAACAACCTCCAGATTGTTCTTAGAAGTTTGACTACGAAAGGATATTATTTACAACGGTTAAAGACACAGGAAATAAAATAGCAAGAAAATCAAAAGATTTTTTTTTTTCGCTTGAGTTAAGATTCGACAACTGGACATCATTAATTATCAAACACCCCCCACACTTACTCTTTTGCACGTCCTCGGGCAAAACAGAAAAAACCAAAACTAGGGAACAAACAAAACAAACTCAAAAGGTAAAAACTCTAAAAGACTCAATGACATTCAAGAATGAAGAGCAATTTATAATTCAAGTAATTAAAACATTCATGAGATAACACATCTTCACATCTCAAATCAACAAGCAAGGATACTTCAATTGAAAAACATGAGTAAAGAATGATAGATCCTCACAGAATTTATTCTCAGTCTCTCAAGTGTTTAAAAGGTAGGTATTTCACTCAATTCGACCCATGAAAATTGCACTACCATATGCTTGCTTATCTTCTACTTCTCCACTACTCAAAACACATGCACACACAAATCATGAGGACTTTATTCAAGGTTGTAGTGAGGTCAAGGTAAAGGTAGAAGTAATATGGATATGTTAAATACCAAAGAGAATAGAAGAGCATCATGATACAGTTAGAGTGGAGAAGATGTTTGAGAACATTCAGTCTAACTTTCTTAAGATTTTCTTAGTTTGTTCTCACACAGGACAATGACCAATATCTAACTAATGTTTTGTTAAAGATCAATTGGTAGATTGAATTCCTTTAGGCTTGAACATTCTCCTTCTATTCCTGTTATTTCCAATCATCCACCCTCATTCTAGGTATGAATATATCACATGGTGCATTCTTTTGATTGTAGCAATAATCAGCTCTCTCTCTCTTTTTTTTTTTTTTTTTATATATAGAAACATATTTTCTTTTTCTTTTTTTCTTTTTTTTATAGAAACATATTTTTTTTTTATATAAACAATCTGCACATGCACCCCCACACTTGTTCAAGAACTCATCAAATAACAAAGTCAATGCTCTCTTATTCCCTAAGGTTGGGTTAGAACATGGTTTTGCTTTTAATGCACATAATGAGTTCGAAACGAAGAATGGTCAAATAAGCTCAAAGAGGTTAAGCAAGTGGAAATATGCAAGGTTGGCAAGAATCAGAAAATTTTCAAGAAGTCAAAAGAGTGCTTGATATCATATTGAAAACAAGGTTGGCTATTTGGTTAAACTGGCTAAGAAAGAGGGCCTCAATCATGTTCATGCATGCAAGTGAAACGTAGCCTCAAAAAGAATCAAAGCAAGTTCTAGAGTGATCATTATCATGAGTGAAAATCACACAAGAAAGAAGAGAATGGTATAAATGTTGAATCCATCCATTAGGCTCAAGATCTCACAAGATATAGTTCTATCATTCTCAGTCCATCAATTCAACATCCAAACATGATTTTTAAGAAAGAAGACAATTTACTCAATCATGCAAATTTTCCTGAATTTCAATTGCCACTTCCACACAAACTAGTTATCTACCCCAACTAAAATGCGTCTCAAGAGTAAAATCTACTCCCTACTCTGCCATCCTTAACTGGTTTAGAAAATTACTGACAAGCATGTAAACATACATACACACACCTTTTTTGTTTTTTTTTGTTTTTTTTGTTTTTTGTTTTTTTTTAGGCACACAACGATCCTTCCCCCCCAACCAGATCATAACATTGTCCTCAATGTGAAAGAGAGATATAGAAAAGAGCAAAACAACCTGATAAGAAATGAATCAATGCCAAACAGAAATGAAGCACACAGTCAGTGCCGCATCTGACCCTGATAAGAAGTGAATTAACGCCAAACAGAAATGAAGCACACAGTCAGTGCCGCATCTGACCCTGAAGAGAAATCAAATAATAAAACTTAAGTACTTCCACATTTTAATACTAATTACTACCCTACCACTCCTTACTCTGCCACCAATTAAGATGCGTCTCAAGATAAAAATTACTCCTTACTCTGCCATCCTTAACTGGTTTAGAAAATTACTGACAAACATAACAAACATATTGACAAACACACTTTTTGAACATTTTGTTTTTTGTTTTTTTGTTTTTTTTTGTTTTTGTTTTTGTTTTTTTTTTTTTTATATTTAGGCACACAACGATCCTTCCCCTCAACCAGATCATAACATTGTCCTTAATGTTAAAATATAGATGAGTAAAGGATAGAATAAACTACCTGTTGGAGAAAGCGGACACAAATGTAAACAGAAATAAAGTACAATAAAATCAAACCGATTAAAGAGAAAGTGTCAGATCTGTCTTGCTTCTCTTTTTACTTCCTTCGCTGCTTCCTATTGACCAATCTATCTGAGCCAATACCTTATCAGGTACATACTCAAAAGCTTCCAATTTATCAATGAGCTCATCAATAGTGGAGGCAGAGATAAGAAGTTGTCTTGCCGAAGGAGTGATAAATTTCTGTTCCACAGCTTTGTCAAGAAAAAATAACAAAAGGTCAAAGAAATTATTAACATTCAACAAACCAATGGGTTTATGGTGGATGTTCAGTTCAGCCCAAGAGACAATTTGAAAAATTTCTTCCAAAGTACCAAAACCACCTGGTAAGACAATAAATGCATCAGAATTGTCAGTCATTATTTTCATGCGTCCATGCATGGATGTTACCTGAATTTCTTCTCCAACTGTCTTGCCAGTGATTTTACTTTCAGCTAAAGGTTTAGGAATAACACCTAAAACCTGACTGCCTCCTATAAGAGCAGCAAGTGAAACAGCCCCCATTAACCCACGACAACCTCCCCCATATACAAGATGAATCTTCCTCGCAGCAAGTGCTCGACCAAGAGTGCTAGCTGCGTTTACAAACTCTAATCCCTTCCCATAACTCGACCCACAAAAAACACAGACATTTTTTAGGTTACGAATAGCAGGCCCCATTCTATACCCTTCTTCTCTTTGAGTGTTTCTGAGTTGAAGATGAAGGAGAAAATGGAGTGTTTAAATAAGAAAAAGAATGGAAAGGGAAATAATTGCACCTAGAAGGGTAGGTCGGCTGTTGTCAGAAAAGGTTGAATTTAAGAAACATAAAATCTTTTTTTTTTTTTTAAACTTTTTTTTTCTTTTTTTTTTCTTTTTTTTTTAACTTTTTTTTTTTTAAGAAAATTATCAGGGTAAAGAAGTCTAGAAACCCCCGAAGGATCCCATCCAAAAGATCGTCTGTCCAAAACCAAAATTTCAACAAAATCATACAAAGATAAAAAATGATTACATACCTTTATGTACAGGTTTCATGGCAGATCTTTATACTGCGTCATGAGTACAGTAATACCAAGACGGCTCAGCCAATCTGGGCATTCTTCTCCCTCCCGCTTGTGGGATATTTTGGATTGAGCTACGACGCCACTAATTAAAGTGCGTAAATCTGACGGCTACCACCAACGACCACGGCCCGGTGAGAGGTCGTGAAGAGCCCATGGCATTAAATCACGGGATTCGGCTCGAGGCATTGTCACGCGAGAATGCAAACACGGACGCTTCTTTTCTCGTCCATCAACAAGCAGAGCCTTTGGTTAAAACCTGGGAATGCTTGCGCGGCTCTCTGCAGAGCATGGCACACGAACCTTATTTACCGACCGGCGTGCGAAGGTCCACCCGAGTCAATGACGGGTCTGCCACTCCACTGGCAGGGGCTCTTAATCTAATTAAAGACCAAGTACAACCGAAGTTTCGCCCTCTTTTCATTTTTTTCATTTGTTTTTTTCATTTTTTTTTTGAAAGATAAGATATACATGTTGTTGTGATTGTGGCTCACATCTTCCTCTGGTTTCACGTCCAGAAATGGCTTAAACGCCTTCTATGAGTCGAGGATAAGCTTCCCATCCAATTTTCTTATAAATTGGCAAACAGGGTCTTTTTGAGTCAGATTCCCAAGACTGTAACGCTCTTGTTCGTCCTTGAAGAGATTCCACAAACTAAGAAGTTCACGCTGCACAACTCCACAAGAATGCGTCTCAAGAGTCAATAAGATATTATCTAATGACTCCTTACTCAGTCCATTCTTAACGAAGAATAGTTTATCTTCTCTATTTACAGAAACCATCCCCAAAGAGTGACATCGCGTGTTGCAATTCCATCGTGCACACTTGTAACAAACTTTCATTCTTTTTGCTCTTCTCCTTTTTGAAAATGAACTTTTACCGAGACCAGGCATGTATGGGACAAATGAATCGAAGATTCACCAAACTAAACGAACCTTTGCTTCGATTATCCAGCGTATATCTTCTGGGATGCCCTTATACATTAACAATCTCAGTCTCTCACACCTAGCTTCATAGACTTTTGTTAGAGCATTTAGAGGGAGAGAAGGAAAATATTTTCTTAGATTTGAGAGAATGTCCTCCATTTTGAAAGGAGAAGAAATCAGTTATTATGGAAATCTGAAAAACAAACCGACCTGAGAGTCACGGAGTACCGTTATCCGCCATTTAACCGGCAACACAGAGAACTCAACAACTTGATGTTCCAGAAATGGTTGAGTCTTGGTCCATTAACTTTAAGTACAATACCATTCCTAGGATTCTCAATGTCTATGGCCCCACAAGATACACGTGTTTGACAACAAAAGAAACGCGCCTCCTAGATCTCAATTTTCTAAGGAGTAGGTGCGGATGAGAATCTTAAAGCAAAACTTTATTGACCAATTTCCGCAACTTTTGCAAAAGGTGTGTCAGACCTTGAATAAAGAAGGCCAATAAAATCCATACTGCAAGATTTTCACAGTTGTTGTCGCTGAAAAAAAAAAATGACCTCCACGTGCTTCCGATAAAGTTTAATGGCACTACCTACCTCATTGTCGGGTACACAGCTGTCTTTTTTTTTTTTTTTTATTCATAATGCGGATGAAGAAGGTTTATCACCTCATTTCTGCATTCTCTGGAAGTTCTTGAAACTGTTTGAGGCGGTGTTTTCTTTCCTTAGTCGCGCAATAGTTGCCGAACACGGTAACATCATACAAGGAATGTCATGCATAAGATGAGATGAATGAAATGAAAACATTTTCTTTTCAGATGCATGGAATGAAACGCATGATTTATTTTTTATTATTATTATTTTTTTAAATGCTAAGAATGGCATGAAAATGCATGATTTTTTTTTGAATGCTAGGAATGCATGATTTTCTTTATGCAATGTCATGAAAATGCAAGTTTTTTTTTTTTTTTTGAATGCTAGGGATGTTATGCATGATTTTTTTATATGCAATGTTATGAAAATGCAAGTTTTTTTTAATTTTTTAATGCTAAGCATGTTTATGAAAATGCAAGTAATGAATAACTTCTTTTTTTTTATTATTCTTTTCTTTTTGATTTTTTTTTTTGCAAGAATGAATGATATGAGAGAAAAGAAAAAGAAAGTACGCTCCCTTTTGTGCCCTAGCCAAGTGGAACCTAAGATTTGACAATCACTATGTTCAACCTATCAGTACAAGATTTTCGGGACAGGTCTAAACTTCTAAAAGTCACGGTTCCCAGATTGCCCTTATCTCGAAAGACAAAGACCCAAATCATGAATTAATCACAAGTAGGGATAAACCCTCTCAATATGATTCGTCCATGATAATGGTAACAATCTGAGTGGTGTCTCAACAAATGTCAAGTGAGCATAAAGCCCCTCAATAACAAAAGCCGAGACCCCTCCTACTCCTCGGGTTCGCACAGACTCGGGTATAGAGCCCAAAAAGTGTGTGAGGTAAGTGATAGTGATGTGTGTGAGGGAGCATACAAACCTGTACAAAAATTTAAAAGACCAAAATACTCAAAACCTGCAAAAGCATATATACAAAAGCCAGGCAGCAATCATCTATCCTAGGGTTTCAACAATTATGTACAATTAAGTACAAAACATATACAAGTATATCATGTCAAAACAAACGCAGGGATAACGCTATCAAATATTTACATAGAACAAAATAAATAAAATCCATTTACAAACAAGGATAAAAAGGGTAATCTAAATAAATGAAAATTATTAACAATTTGCACAACTAACAACGACAGGCTTGACTCTCCAAATATCCCCAGTGGAGTCGCCATCTGTCGCGACCGGTATAATCGTGGCGGGGGAACAGCAACTCGATCGGATTTTAGAAATATGAAATTGAGAAAATGGAGTCGCCACCAATTTTATTTGAATTGGGAAAAATTGGAAAACCTCTCTTTGAAAACAGTCTTTGGAACCAGATTGGATTCGGGAGTCGGTTATGCTTAGGGAAGGGTGGAAACTTAATCCCACAGCACCCCTAACGCACCCGTCATAAGACGGTACCTTAAGTCAATTGTGCAAATTCTTAACAATCTTTGAAAGTATTTATTTTACCCCTTTTTTACAAACATTGTAATTAAAAAGCGAAACCACAAAATTGTGAAAATTTAAATTTGGCTTGACAGAAATGAAATTCTGCTCCTACGTATCCCCTGGTGCAATGGGGAACTCAAAGTTACGTAGTTCTTTATAAAATAAGTGTGGGTTAATTGATTTTAATTAAAAAAAGATTTTATTTGAAAGCGAATCTATTCTTGTACAGGATTCAAGTTAGCACTAGGCTACTCAATAAACCCTTATGATCCCAACGATAATGAAGATAACATCCGCTATTCAATCATCATCATCGGTCATTGCATGGATTAAAGATTTTTATTTTATTTTATTTTATTTTATTTTATTTTTTTATTTTTTTATTTTGTTTTATTTTTGAAATACTCTAAGACAAACAAGTAAACATGATTTTTCTTGAACCAAGTAAATATAACAAAATAACATAAAAGCACAACATCACAAAACATATTTTCCTCTTTTTTATCTTTTAACTTTTTTTTTTTATTTTTTTTATTTTTTTTATTTTTTCATTTTTTTCTATTAATCACAAGACATAAAACAATATATACAAATAAATTATGTAAACACTAACAAACAAATAATAATCTTAAGTAACACACACAACCAATTAAACTCAAAACTTTTTTTTATTTTTTATTATTCCCTTTTTACTTTCTGATTTTTTATTTTTTTATTTTTTTATTTTTTATTTGTTTCCCTTGTCATATTTTTACTTCTAAGAAAGAAGAGAAAAAAAAAAATAATAAAAAATAAAAAGTAAACACTTCAGGAGAACCTCCACTATTACATTTTCATCACTTTTTTTTTATTTGAAACATATCAAAGTAACAAATAAAACCTTATTCGAAAAGACAAAAGAACTCACCTTCCATACTCCTCCACTTTCACGTTTCCAGCAAAAAAATAGGCAGTCACATGCAACTCTTCACGTGGTGGTGGCCGAAGGTTTCGTGGAGATGAAGATGGAGGGGCTACGTGGATGAAGGGAGGTGATGAGCATGGGGAGGTGAGTACGGTTTGGACGTTGGGGAAGGGTTGCTGATGGTGAAATGGTGGGTATGCTGAGTTGACTCAGTCATGGTGATAAGTGCATGGTGTGGCTAGGAGGTCACGGTTGGACGTTGGGGAAGGGTTGCTGGCTTCACGTGGTGGTGCAAGGAGGTGGTGAGGTGAAGTTGAAGATCAAGTTAGGGAAGGAAGGTGAGGGTTGGTGAGAGGGATGAAGTTGGTTGTCACGGTTTGGAGTTTGGAAGAGGTTGCAAAGTTGGTTGTCACGGTTTGGAGTGGTGAGGGGAGGTGAGCTTCATGTGAATGGTGGTTGAGGTGGGTATGCTGAGTTGACTCAGTATGGTGATCACGTAAATGGTAGTGATGAGGAGGGTGAAGAGATGAATATGGAGGTGGAGAGAGGTGGCTTTCACGTATGCATGGGGGTTGATGATGGGTGTTGGGTTTGGTTGTCGGGAGGGTATTGGTTTGGAAGGAATGGGTTATGAAGTGGAAGTGAAGGAGATGAAGATGGTGGCTTAAGGCTGTGGTGGCCTCGGTTTTGGAAAGGAAATGGTGGTGAGGCTTGGACGTGGTGGCTGCTACGGTGGAGGCTTGAGGATGATGGTTGGGTACGTGGAATGGAGGTGCTGCTATGGTGGAGTTCACGTGGAAGGTGGAGCTTTACTAGGTTACTTGGTTGAAGGTGAAGAAGATGATGGTTGTAAGGAGATGATGATGGGAGGTGGTTGGTTTTGATGGAGGTTAAAGGTGGTTGTGTGGTGGCCGGTTACGTGGAATGGTGAAGATGAAGAAGATAATGGAGGGATTCGGAGGAGAAGGGTGCTGCCCTCCAAGTCCAAGTGGTCTCGAGAAGATTCTGTATATATTGTTTTTTTTTTTAAGAGGTGAAGAAAATGTGTGTGTGCGGGTGAGTGAACGTGAGTTGAGAGAAAAAAAAAAAAAAAAGAAAAAGTGGAGTGAGTGGAAGTTAGTTGGAACGTGAGTGTGTGCCGGTGGGAAAGAAAAAAAAAAAAATGCAAGGTGAAAAGAAAGTGAATAAAATGTGAGTGGGTGCAGCGGGTGAGTGGACGTGAGTGAGGAGGAAAAAGGGAAAAAGAAAAGTGAATGTGTGTGAAGGAAAAAAAATCAGATCAGAACGTGAGTGTGCAGGAGACGTAGTGGAATTGTGAAAGTGGGGTGGGGGTTAGTACTGGTGGGAACATTATTGAGTAATAAAAAAAAAATGTGTTATGTGATTATGACAGGTTGGCAGATGGTTGAATGGGTGCAAAAATAAAAAAGTTGTGTTAGTGCTAAGTGAGTGAAGTGGGGTAAAGCAGGGAAAAAAGTGAGTCAATCAGAGTGAAAAAAAATCTTTATTTTTGTTTTATTATTTTTAGCCTGGTCAAAATTGGGTGTTCACACACCCCTAAACACAAACACATAAACACACTCATTTTCTCATTTCTTGCCAACTTTGGGCAAGCATGGCAGCCATGGAAGCATCCTATGGAGCTCTTTCATGAAGGACCAAACCACCTCATCTCATCTTGCACAAGGAAGCAAACTTGCTCTTCATCACTTCCTCTTCATCTAATTGGATTCTCAAAGCAAGCAATTTCATCACTTTCCATCATCCATACCAGCAAGCTTAAGGAGTCCAAGTAGGAATTCTTGTGTAATATCCTAAATAACAAGTTAGGCTTGTATATGTGTACAAAAGGTAGCATATGACTTGTTTAACATGTCTATGAAGTTTTGTGACAAACTGAGTTAGTTTAGGCACTTTGTTGCAATACAGAAGTTGAAAAATAGCTTAAAATGAATCAGAAAAAGGCATTAAATGCTTAGATGAGAGAAATAAATATGGATAATTTATTTCTACATCACAAATATATGAAACAAGATGTAGTAAAAGTTTTAAGGTAATCAGAGTTAGTTTGGTATTTTTAAGTATACTGGTTGTGCGTTTAATGTTGGATTGACTAGTAGTAGATATAGAAAATCATGGAAATGGTGAAACAATAATTTAGATGAATCTTATGATTTATTCTAAATTTTTTTTGAAGTTAGGAAACTTGGTTTCATGGAATCTAAGTGTTCTTAGCAGATAAGGATGTTCCAACAAAATATCCAAGGGATATGTTGGTCATTCCCTCATTTCTCTCGTTAAAACCAGTTATTACAGCAAAATAAAGAAACAAAAATGGAAGAAAAGAAAGAAGAAGGAATTGAAGGAGAGAAAGGAAAAGGGGGAGAGAAGAAAGAGCAAGGGAAGATTAAGGATCAAAGCTCCAGCTTGAAGGTGGATCATCCATACAAGAGGTAAGGGCTTTCTATTTGTTTTCTTCCTCTTTGTTCATCTTGTATGAACTTAGGTGTTCATGAATAGAATAGGGGTTTGGATAGTCAAATCTATGTTCTTGGCTTAGTTCTTGGTTTCAAGGATTAAGTTAGGACTTAGTAGGATTAAGATAGTCATTTATGGCTTAAGATAAACCATTTTTGGTTTGTTGGAGGAGTTTAGAAACTCCCATTAGAAAGCTTAAGTTAAAAGTTAAGAAAATGGGTATTTCTTTCAAGCATGATAACATAAATCCTTGTTTGAAGACTTGCTTGTTGATTATTGGGACCTCATCTAGACTAGTTTTGGTGGCACTTATGTTATAAAGTGTTTTCCATGGGTTTAAATGGGTTGTTGGAAGAGGAAGGGCCATGGATGCTCTATTCTTTTCTACTGAGAACAACCCAGATAACCCGTTATAGAAGTCCATAACTGATTATTTGGTAATACCAAAACATGAAGAGAAGGCCGGATAACCAGTTAGGCATAAGCCTAACCGATTAATCTTGGGTAGCAGAGGGTTCTGTTATACCCCAATAACTAATTAGCAGGAAGCTATAATTAGTTATTGGCTTAAAATAGAGACATAGTAAGCACATCAGGTGCCTCATAATCGGTTACCATGCCCTTATAACCGATTATGGGCAAGTCAAAAGTTAGATTTTAGCTTGTCATAGCCACCCTTTTAAGAAGGATAAGGGCTAGGAACTTATGGAAACATAGTTTATCATTCTTGGGTTTCATGTAAAGCTTGTTTAAGCTAAGAAATGAATAACTATGATTGAATAGAGACTCTTATGCATATTTGTTATGTATAGAGAATGTATAAACCTTAGGGCAACCAAGATTAATGGATTACCTTAGGTAAGTGTCTAGCACCTTAGGCAACTTAGTGTTGCATTAGATGTCACTTAAGATGTGATGATATGGTGTATTAGATACAAGGATACTGGGATGGATTTGTGGTATTCACTCTAGTAAGGATGAGGAAGGTATGAACCTTAGGAGATCCAAGAGTAGTGGATTACCTTGGGAAGCTACCTTAACTCTTAAGAAACCAAGAGTTTCAAGTGAGAACCACTCTTGAATTAGATTTACTTGAGTGGAGACATGGTTGTGTATTTAGTTCTTAAGAGGGAATGTTTATGTACTAAGTCCCTAGTCAAGCGGGACGTTGTGCATTATAGAATACACAAAAGGATGAATGTTGACTTGTAAGCTTGTCACATTCATTAAGTATGCAAAGTTCTAGAAAAATGCTCATAATTTCCATAAGCATGGTAGAATAAGGCATTAGCTAAGATAGACTCTTTCATTAGATTGAGTTGAGTCTATAGGAAAGTTATGAGAACCTTTGAGTATTCTAGAGTAATGGTTTACCTTAGGTAGGTATCTAGCACCTTAGGCCATTTTATGTAGTGTTTATATCACTTAAGATGTAATTAGTGATGATGAGGTGTATTAGATACAAATGAACTAGGATGAATTAGTAGTGTTTGTCGAAGAATGTGACCTTATATGACGAAAGGTCATTTGGCCAGAAGGAAAGGAATCAGAAGTTCCAAAGGGGACAGTTATTCCTGACCAAGTGCTAGGGTTACATGTAGTACGAGGTTACATATTCTCCTCTCTACAAAGGGTAAACATAAGAAGCCAAAGTTCCTAGTAGAATATGCTTGGGTCTTAAACGAACTAAGTATATAAGTATGTATGTATGTATGTCTATGGAAATGGTCTGGTAGTATTGATCTTGGTGAGTATCCTTTGATATAGTGCATAATCATGGAGGCAAAGGGAGATAGATGGGGTGTCCAAAAGACTCTTTTGAGTAAGGACTCGACCCTGATATCTCCATAGTGCCAAGGCCAAGGGAGATAAGTTGGAAGTCCAGAAGGTTCTTTTGAACAAGGACTCAACCTGAACTTCTTGATAGTGTTAGGATATGTGTAATGTGAGGATGAGTTATCCCTCTTTTTACCACTAGATAATATATTGAACTAGTTCCTAGTAATCTTCTTAGTTTTCAAAATAAAACTCTACATATATTTCAAAACAAAACCTTGTATAAACATTTCACACACATGCTCTTAGGACATTCTTAGGCATACTCACATCACATATCATCGGCATTGCATTAAGGACAATTGTATGGGCAGTTGTTTATATCTAACAGTGTGCACACTATCAGTTTTAGACCACACTACTAGGTAGTGTGTAGTTATGAGAAAAATGAAAGAAACTCCTATATTAGATGGTATGCTTGTTTATACAATGTTATAGCTAGCTAGTATTGGAATTTCTTTTACTGAGAATTGTAATTCTCACCCTGTTTGTTCTTCCATGTAAATCCAGGTATAGACCTTGCTAAGGGAAAAAAGGTGAATCATGAAGACTAGTATAGTTTTATATGTTTTAGTAGACAAAGCTTATGCATAAGTTTATATTTGCTTTGTATTTTTAAGAGTTATGTATTACAATATGCCTTTTATGGCTAAGGTTGTATATATATATGTATGAGTTATGTTTTTTGCATTCTCTCAAGGCTCTCTATAATTGCTTAATTATGATTATGGATATATGTTATTAGTTAGTTATGTAGTAAGTGACGTAGCTAGTACTGTTTATCTCGGTATAATCTGGATATATCCAGATATCTGTATTAGGGTGTTACATTATGGTATCAAAGCAGTTTGTCTAGTTGAGCCAGGGTATGGATTGATTGTGCTTAGGCATGAGTAGTAGTTTAGAATAGAGTTATGCATTCTTTTATCTCTTTGTGAGATATGTAATGGAATTACATGACTTGCCTTTGGTGTTAATGCTAATGGTTATTGAGTATACAGGAAACTATGGTAACTATCGGGCGAACCCGTGAGACTAGGAGACTGGTAAAGGAGGAGATAACTAGAGCTCTTAGAGTAATGGCTGCTGTAGTGAGAAAGTAGACTGCCATTAGTAGAAGACTATTAGAAAGGTTAGTCTAGGACTCACCTAGTAAGTGTTACCAAGTGGCTTCCAGTACTCAAGAGGGGGGGTGAATTGAGTATAAAACTTTTTTGAAAAACCTCTTTTTATCAAAAACTAATATAAAAAAAACTTAATAAATAAATGCACAGAAGGAACGAGAAGAAGAAAAGAAATAATAAAGAGCAAAAAAAAATAAATATGCGATAAATTAAAATTGCATAAAATAAAGAGATTAAGAAGAGAGAAGCGGAGACACAAGTATTTATTCGGTTCGACCACTAGCCCACTTGTGGTCTACGTCCAGTCCTCGAAAGTGAGATTTTTCACTAAGTATACAAGCTTCAATAGGTGCTTGCTACCGTTACACAAAAGAGCACTTTTCACACACAGGAAACTCAACCCTTGTGCTAAAGCCTCGGCCATGAGGATACCTCACCCTTATACAAACCTTGAGGGATACCTCACCCTCGATACAGAATATCAGAAAAATAGATGAAGAGAAACTCTCACTCAGAGTAAGTAATACAAATTGAAGTGCTAATGGAGCTCTCACAGAAATATCTCAAAGTTTTTAATCAAAAAGAGCGTAGAAAATAATTTTCACAGATTAGAGCAACCAGAAAATAATTCAGAGTTATGGGCAAAGAAGTTCATGACCCAAGGTTGCTATTTATAGGGAAAACACTAAGATAGCCGTTTAGGTATAATTAAGAGCATTTGAAACAAATTTGAAAACCTGTCTGTTTGCATTTACGTGATCATAAGCTCCGTGTTTATTCGAATAGAAGAAAAGCTTATTCAAATAACACTGTTTCTGAGATCAACGTGAAAAGCCATCTGAAATGGGTTATTCGAATAACCAATGTGTTATTCGAATAACTCTGTTAAAACCAGAGTTCTAAAAACAAATAAGTTATTCGAATAGTAGCTGAACTATTCGAATAAAGTTGTTAAAAGAAGTTCAGACACAAAAGGTTTATTCAAATAACGTTTGAGTTATTCAAATAACTCACTTTAAAACATAGTTCTGAAAAACTCATTTATTCGAATAATAGGATAGTTATTCGAATAGCAACTTTATAAAACAAACCATCGTGAAGGTGTTTATTCGAATAGACTATCTTCTATTCGAATAAATCAAACCAAAACTGTTTTGAAAAAAGATAATTCAAAGATACTGAGTTTGTTTCAAAACAAGTTTTTATCTTTTCTTTCAAAAACAAAGAGATATCAAAGTGAGCTCCGTACAATAGATCCTAAGCCCTAATGCTAATCAAATATAAACTTGGACTTGGTCTATTTATCATCTTCATTTATACTTCACGTTTGTTATCATCAAAACATGTCTTCAAAGGTATACATCCAAACACATTCTCCCCCTTTTTGATGATGACAAACTATCAATGAGAAAATAGTTAGTGCAAATAATTGGAATTCACAAAGAAGTATAAAAGCTTACTCCCCCTCTTTAATTATAAGAGGTAATATATATCAGATATGTGCACAGGTCCCCCTTTCAATTTGAATCTAATCTTATTTTAAGTTTACCTGTCTTTTCTCAATTAAAATCCAAATAATCAAATTTTTCTCCCCCTTTTGTCATGAGCAAAAAGGAGGGGTAAGTCCCATAAACACATATCAAAGTAAAAGTGCATAAAGGGAAACATACACAGAACAATAGATCAAGAAACTGTATTTATGCATTAATAATAAAAGGTTCAATTACAAAAGCCATAAATAAATAACATGAAAGCAAAAACAGATAGCCTAAGAACTAAAGTTCCTAGAAGTAAGTATCCGGAGGTGGTGGTGAAGAAGTTGGTGCAGGAGCAGGTGAAACAGATTGGAGGGCAGCAACCTCACCTTCAACACCTTCTATTCTATCAAATAGAATAGAGAAGGTATGTTCCATGTAAGCTCTTTTATCAAGCAAGGTAGCCATGATCTGTTCTAGGGTGACCGAAACAGGAGCAGCAGCAGGTACGTCAGCAGGAGCAGCAGGGGTGTCAGCAGGGTCAAGCTCATCCTCAGCAACCTCATCTGGGTACACCCAGCCTTCATCGGTTTTGATCATCTTCATTTTACGTAAAGTGTGAGCGCCAAAGACGTTGTGGTGAGTCAGAGCAATGGCTAGCTCAGTCTCCAAGACCTGAGGATACTTGCTCAGCAAGGTAGTGACAAGAATGCCATAAGGCAAGTCTGATTTTTCCTTGCCCTTGGCCCTCATCATGTGTCTCATGATGAACACAGGCCAGTTAATCTGATGGCCATTCTTCAGAAACCACAGCATAAAGATGTCTTCCTCGTTGAGGTAAGCGTAGTTGCCACCACGAGGAGCCAAGATATGAGCGAAGGCGTAATGTAGAAGCCTATCTTGGCTTTTCAACATACCACCCTTGAGACCCTTGTCAGGCAAGGCTAGACCAGGCTTCAGCAGGTCCTCAATCGCCTGAAGCTTGCTGAACTCTTCAAGAAAGGGCGTGTCATCATCTTCAACAAGGGCGCCAGTGAACTGCAGCCTGAACAAAGTCAACCAATCCTGCGGTGTGATCACAATGTTATGATCATAGACCTCGGGGAGAAGGTTCTGGCCATCAAAAGCCAGATTGCAGAAGAACATCTTCACCAGAGCAGGATAGAGAGTGGCCCGGTGAGAGCAAAGCTGAAGAACTCCCTAGTTTTACAGCAGGGTCAGAAAGTCGAAGCCGCAATGTTGCTGGAAGAAAGAAAGGTCAAGGTACTTGGGTTGGACCAAGTTATGCTCCCAAAAGTGCGTGATGAAGAGTGCACGATGCTCTTCGTTGGAGGAAAGCCTTCTCAGATTAAGAGGGTTGTTGCATGGAGCATTCTTCATGCGTGGACGCTTGCTGGAGGAGGAGGCCATGGTGGAAGAAGGTGTGGAAGAGAGAAAGAGAGAGAAAGAACAAGATTGAGAGTGCAGGTGCTATGGAGACGTGAAGAGTAGAGGAGAAAACAGAGGGTGAAAACGTTTAGACGCGCAGGGGTTATTTAAAGGAAACCTCGTGTTTATTCGAATAAAATGAGGTTTATTCGAATAAACCTTGCTGGAAAACTGAACGGACAAGCGGTAGGAAATTGAAAAGGTGTTTCTGCTAGGGTTTATTCGAATAGGAAGGGATTCTATTCGAATAGAACGACTAGGAAAGCCAAGCGTTTTGGCCAGCTGAAAGGGTTTATTCGAATAACTATTGGAGTTATTCGAATAAACTGAGGCCTATCAATCAAGACTAATAAAAATAGGGCTCTGGTTATTCGAATAACCTGAGGTTTATTCGAATAGACAAAGGCCAAGAATAGAAACTAATAAAAGAAGGAATCTGGTTATTCGAATAAGGAGGGATTTATTCGAATAGACAGAGAGCCTAAAACAAAACAGGTTTAACACAGCAGCCAGTTTATTCGAATAAACTATGTTTTATTTGAATAAAGCTGATATTCAACACAAATTTTAACGAGCAGTAAAGGAGTTTATTCGAATAAAGGCTTGCTTATTCGAATAAAACTAACACAAAAGCACAGAAAAAACATACGTTCATGAAATTGAAAGCATATATTCATGTGATAATATTCAACAATAAACCATGCAATTATATATTGGATTGATCAATTATGCCCAATTCTCCTCAAATATAAAAGAATGCTTCTTTTACTAATGGTTTAGTGAAGATATCTGCAAGTTGCTTAGATGTTTCAACAAACTCAAGAATGCAATCCCCTTTTTGTACATGATCTCTAATAAAGTGATGTATTATCTCTATATGCTTTGTTCTGGAATGCAATATGGGATTCTTAGAGATATTTATTGCACTAGTGTTATCACATCTTATCGGGATGTGATCAAGCTAAAGACCGTAGTCTAAAAGTTGTCGCTTCATCCATAGGATTTGAGCACAACAACTCCCGGCTGTAACATATTCAGCCTCAGCGGTAGACAAAGCCACACTATTTTGTTTCTTGCTATGCCAAGAAACTAAAGAACTACCAAGCAAGTGGCATATCTCACTAGTACTTTTTCTGTCCAATTTGCACCCAGCAAAATCAGAGTCAGAATAGCCTATTAGGCTACAAGAGGCACCCTTAGGGTACCACAAGCCCATTTGTGAAGTGCCTACTAGGTATTTCATTATTCGTTTAACAGCACTTAAATGAGACTCCTTAGGGTTTGCCTGATATCTAGCACACATGCATACACTAAACATTATATCTGGCCTACTAGCAGTAAGATAAAGGAGAGATCCAATCATACCTCTATATTTCGTTATTTCTACTGATTTACCTCCTTTATCTTTGTCCAAGTAGCAAGAAGTGCCCATCGGAGTGGCCATGTGTTTAGCGTTTTCCATTTCGAATCTCTTGAGCAATTCCTTGCAATATTTGGTTTGACTTATGAATGTCCCTTCGTTCGTTTGTTTGATTTGAAGTCCGAGGAAGAAATTCAATTCTCCCATCATTGACATTTCAAATTCATTCTGCATTGTCTTAGCAAATTATTTGCAAAGAGATTCATTAGTGGCACCAAAGATAATATCATCCACATATACTTACACAAGAAGAATATCATGCTTTTTATTTTTAATAAAAAGAGTAGTATCTACTTTTCCTCTTGAAAAACCATTTTCTAAAAGGAACTTACTCAACCTTTCATACCAAGCTCTAGGAGCTTGCTTTAAACCGTATAAAGCCTTTTTAAGTTTAAAAACATGGTTGGGTAGTTCATGATTTTCAAAACCCGGAGGTTATTCAACGTACACCTCCTCTTGAATAAAACCATTTAGAAAAGCACTTTTGACATCCATTTGATATAATTTGAAATCCATGATGCAAGCATAAGCAAGTAACATTCTAATAGCTTCTAATCTTGCTACAGGTGCATAGGTTTCTTCATAATCTATTCCTTCTTCTTGATTATACCCTTTAGCAACCAATCTAGCTTTGTTTCTAGTTATTAACCCATTTTCATCAGGTTTGTTTCTAAAAACCCATTTAGTTCCAATTATAGGGTGATTATTAGGTCTAGCAACTAATTCCCAAACTTGATTTCTTTCAAACTGATTTAATTCCTCATGCATAGCTAAGATCCAATGTTCATCATCAAAAGCTTCAATTAAATCCTTAGGTTCAATTTGAGAAACAAACGCTAGGTGATTACAAGTATTTCTAAGAGAGTTACGAGTACTTACGCCTTTAGATACATCACCGATAATCTGATCAAGGGAGTGATATTTTGAAGTTCGCCATTCTTTGGGAAGTTCCAAAGCTTGCGAATCTTCTTGTCTTTGTTTATCCTCTTGCTCCTTGATTTCTTTTTCTTTATTATCCAAATGTGTTTCCGCCAAGACTTCTGCAACATCATCAACAACAAGATCCTTTCTCGATCTATTTGGGTCAGTTTCATCAAATGCAACATGTATAGATTTTTCAATAGTCATAGTTCTTTTATTATATATGCGAAAAGCTTTACTATGATTTGAATAGCCAAGAAATATACCTTCATCAGACTTAGCATCAAACTTGCCTAAGTTATCTTTCCATTATTTAAAACAAAACATTTGCAACCAAAAACATGAAAATGTGAGACATTTGGCTTTCTTCCCTTATACAACTCATATGGGGTTTTCTTTAAAATAGGCCTTATAAGGGCCCGGTTCATTACATAACAAGCTGTACTTACAGCATCCGCCCAAAAGTATTTAGGAAGAGCATCCTCATTAAGCATAGTTCTCGCTATTTCTTCTAAAGAACGGTTTTTTCTTTCTACAACTCCGTTTTGTTGCGGAGTTCTAGGGGCAGAGAAATTATGATTAATGTCATGTTCATCATAGTAATTTTCAAAAATGTTGTTTTCAAATTCACCACCATGATCACTTCTTATAGAAGAGATTTGAAAACCTTTTTCATTTTGAATAACTTTGGCAAGTCTTTTAAAAGCTAGAAATGCATCATTTTTATTTGCAAGAAATAAAGTTCATGTGAACCTAGAAAAATCATCCACAATCACTAAAGCATAGTAATTCCCACCAAAGCTCATAGTTCTAGAAGGTCCAAACAGATCCATGTGCAAAAGTTGTAAAGGTCTAGTAGTTGAAACTATATTTTTTGCTTTAAAGGAGATCTTTATTTGTTTACCCTTTTGACATGCATCACATAACTTATCTTTTATAAAATTAAGCTTGGGTAGTCCAATTACTAGCTCTTTAGAGACCAACTTCTTTAAGTGATCCATGTGAATGTGTGCAATTCTCCTATGCCATAACCATGAATCATCATTCTTACTTAAAAGGCATTTCGCATCATTTGAAGATATATCATCAAGACTAATCATATAGATGTTGTTTACTCTATGACCGATGAATTTAACATGCTTGTCATTTTTATCTTCAATTATGCAACAGTTTGAATCAAATATTACCCTATTTCCTTTATCGCATAATTGGCTAATACTAAGCAAGTTATGTTTCAAGCCTTCAACAAGCAACACATTTTCAATAGAGGAGTTAGGGTTCTTACCGACTTTGCAGATTCCAAGGATTTTTCCTTTGTTGTTATCGCCATAAGTGACGTGTCCATGATTCTTGGGAATAAGCACGGTGAATTTTGAATCGTCCCCGGTCATGTGCTTGGAACAGCTGCTATCAAGATACTAATTTGAACTCCTAGCTTTCAAGCACACCTACAACACAAGTTTAGTTTTTAACTTTTGGTACCCAAACTTTCTTGGGTCCTTGTGTGTCAGTTTTGGGTATTGTACCCTTGGGAACCCAAACTATTTTTGTTCTAATTTTTGTATTTATGTTTTTCCTTGTATTATATGTTGACGCACTATGTCCTTTCCTTCCACAGTAAAAACATTTAATAAAAGGACTATACTAATAACTGAAGATGCCTATGTTGACTATCTATTGGGAGCCTGCTGAGAGTTGGTGAATGTATGACCATGAGTCTGGCACCTACACAGTCTATATGAATGTGAGGCTATACATACACTATTCTCCTGGGGTTATCATTCTCTTTCCTCAGCTCTGACTCTGCCCTCATCTTACGAACTGCCGATGCTTGACTAATATTTTATGATAAGCATAGCGTAGAATGTGGTTTATTGTAGTTATTTTTGTACATCACATTTGCACTTAGATGTACATCAGATATAGTTATGCCTATCAATATGTTTATAGAGATGACTCTGACATTGAATCTAATATGTATGACTTGTACTTGGATACTGTATAGCATACTGACACCCTTAGTTTGTTTTACTGCTTTATTTAGTATGTATATATGAGCTTGAGGCTCAGTGCACAGTGATTTAGTGTAGGTATTGATGCTTGCACCTTTAATATAATGCTAAGTATGTGATGAATCAGTGATGTGATTTTAAGAATGCATTGACGTATTGTTAATTTATTGGCTAGAGTTCTTTCATCAAGAACCCACTTGCACAATAAATCTAATAAGGAATGGTAAGTTGTAACTTAAACAATGGTCTAATAGGCAAACAATCTTGCTCACCAAGTTGAGCTGAAATTTCTCTCAATAGGCTTGGGTAAGAAATAAAAAAGAAATACTATGTTATAAGGTATTAGTCTATCGTAGACTATAAATACAAGAGGAATAGGATAGTGACATGTGACGGGTCTAAGTATAACTACTTCAATATAAACTTGGGTATAGTAGAGTAATTGTACTTGGGGCATTGCTTGAATCATAAATAGATAATGTGAGTAGTTGACTGTATGCACTATAGGAGAGGTTCAATTATTTTATGGTCAAGACTTTCAATCACAAGAAATGGGTCTTTACTTTTATGATCTTGTAATTGAACACGTGGTATAAATATATAAATATGCCTTAGTTATATATTTTTTGAATGTGTAAGAACAGCTTAAGAATCATCTTTCTTTTGTAGCTGTGTATGCTACTTGAAAAAAATGATAAAGGAAATCAAAATGTCAAGAAGCTAGCTAATGTAAAGTTGATTGTTTTAAAAGGGCAAACAATGGGAATTCAAAGGTTCGATTCCAGTTATGGGCATATAATATTTTATATGCTGTAACATAATGTAAGAATTTTCTTTTGATTTTATATGCTGCAACTTTTATTATGATTCATTTACCTGCCAGAACTTGGCAGACTATATATTCGTTAGGACATCTATATTTGTTGTTTTCTTTTATTAATTTCTATCATTGCATGACTTATGTTTCTTTTATTCTTTTGTAATTAATAGAAGTAGTATAGTCAAGTCCTACAAATTGGTTTGCTTGGCACGTGTGAGGAATTTTTGAAGTTAACGTGGGCAACATTGACAAGGGAAAAGAACTTCTAAAGATGGCCATGCTCTAAACCCGAGTGATGTTGTTCTTCTTTTGTCTCTTGCATTATTAGAATAAGAATAGTCAATTGTAAACCTTACTTAGGTTTTGTTCAGGGCTCATCTGAATTAAATCCAAGGCATCAACATGTTTGGTTTAGTTCCTTGGATCTTATCTATTTTAAACATCATTATGCAAATTTCTACCACTTTTCATAATCTGTTGTGAAGTTAGATTGAGATGGTAAATGATTTGTCTTGGTGCATGTGCTTTACACCATTCTGATATGATACTAACTTGAAGGAAATACAATGTTTTAGAATGACTTAATAAGGAAGAAAATGTGTCAATTCAATTTGGTTTTTTATTAATGACATATATTTATAATGACTTTCTCTTGTTGTCCTCCTCTAGATTCTGATTGATGTTTCAAAGATTATACTAATTGAATATGAAAGATAATTTATCTTTTAGGTTTAAAAGCACTATGTTATATCTGTTAGAATCTCACATCGTCTGCCTCAATTTTTTGGGTGCAGTTTATATATCTGTTAAGTCACTTCACTTGATACAATTGATTTTAGGTTGAAATCTCACGTGATATTAGAGCCAAGCTCACATCTCTATCGCCTATTCCACTTCTCTATCACCTATTCCGTTATGCTCACCTGTTCTGTCTAGACATCTATGGAGAGGGTTATTGTAACACCCCAAATTTTAGGCTATGTTACAGAACTGACAGAACTACACTGTTTTGTGTTTTCTGTACAATATAAAAATAATTTGATTATTCTGATATTGTTTTTGATTGTTTTGTGTGATTTGCTCCGGGTCAAGAAAATAATAATTTTCGAGCCGGGGAAATTCTTATTTTAATTATTCGAAACTAGGGGATCTTACTAAACCCAATTCCGATTGATATATATATATATATATATATATATATATATATTAATCTTTTAATTTTTAGGATTTAACGTGTAATAAAATAATTTTATATTATTATAATATTATTTTATTTGACAGTACCTACTGTCTTAAAAATAATAGAAATCTGCTTCAAAATGATCATAGACCCGAAAAAGTCTATGGGACCCGCGTTTAGAGTAGCAGTCAACGATTCTGACTAGACTGAATTCTAAACCAATAGGAACAAGTCAAAATAGGTGGCTGGACTTTTCTAACCAATAAGAATTAGTCAAATAAAGAAGCATAGACTTCATTAAGGACCATTGGATGAAAAGCATGATTTAGATGCTTTTAATCATAACCATTGATCTGATCAATGGTGTGAAATGAATCCTGATAAAATCACTAAGTAATATCCACCGTAGATGAGATCAATGGATAGGAAAGAAAGTTGAATTCAATGGCTAAGATGAAGTCAACAATAGTGGCTTGACTTTACTTAGTAGCTAATTAAACCTAAATTAATCATCTTAATGGCCTAATTAACAAACTAAGTAAACTAATTTAGTTATTAATTAGTTATAATCTAATTACTAATTAGATATCCTAATTTTAATTAGAGGTTATGATATATGTAATTATATGTTTAATCAATTAGTCATATAATTAGATAATTAATTAAGAGTGGTTAGGAAATTTAACCTAATTAATTAGCTAGTTAATTAGCATGCAATTAAACATTAAGTGAAGTCAAATTTAGTCTCTAAACACCTTAGAGCCACACAGCTAGCAGCCTTGGGAGGCTTCTCCAAGGTTCTTGAATTATCTAGCATGGCAATTTAATAATTAAAAGATGACATAAGCCATGTGCTTCAAGTGTGAACCCAAAATGTGATATTTCTACTTCATGTCAATCTCTAAATTTCTCCTACAAGGTTCACACGACAGCCCACTCCCATTTACTATCAATATTCATTTCTTTTCTCTCACCACAAAGTTTACATTATTTCCTCTCAAATTTCCCAAGAACACATAGAACATTTTCCTTCCCTTTTTCTCTTTAGAATTCGGCCCACACCTCTTGAACCACTATCCATCTCCTATAATTTTTACTCTCATTATTTCCTAAAGTTAGACAACCTCCTAAACACTTTTCATTTAGGAAGTTTTCTCAAAATCCCACTCTAAGTGCTTCAAAATCCAACTTCTATCTTACTTCCCTAGAGGTAAACTTTAGTTTTTATGGTTTAAAATTTAATTTGTGATTTTCTAAACCATGTTTGATCCATGGTTTATCATTATTAAACTTTTTTTGTATGTGATTTTACTAATTGTTTTAGAATTGTTAGGAATTGTTTGTGAGCCACACGAAATCAAGGAGAAGGAGAGGAGCTTGAAAGACTTGTCTTCAAGAGGTAAGAGGGAGATTTTACCACACCAACTAAGTTTTGGTGGTGTGGGGATGGTTTTGTATGGTGATAAATCCATAAGGGTTTATTTACCTATTGTTTGATGTCTCTTTGTTTGTGATTTTGATATCTATGGCTTTATAATTATGTATGCATGTGTGATTTTATGATTGTTGCTTTGATATATGATTGTATGTGTGATTGTGTAAGCATGAAAATGTATGAGTAAAGTAAGATGTGAATAACATGATGAAACGAACTCATGAGAGCTCCAAAAAGCTTGAAGGGTCACGGCCTTACTAGGGTCAAGAGGACCAAAGTCCTAAAAATGATGGATTTGAAATGAGAATTGGAAGTTTGAATGAGAAAGAGATTGATTTTGGAAGAATTGGAATTTAGTAGTAAGCTAAATGATTTTTTAGAAAACAAATTGATATAATAAATGGGTTATAAAATAAATTCGGGTATAAAATACTTGAAGTTTACTGACGTATAGCTCACCCTACGGGTTTTGAAGCGCGTCCGAAAAATTTGAGATGTATTATTGGGAGTAAAAGAAAGAATTATAAATTTTTGGAAAATAGTACAAATACTGATTTTTTGAGGGGTTATATTGTAATTTTCATTTTTAAAAGGGGCCATATTGTAATTATAATTTTTAGAGGGGCAATATTGTAATTTTTATTTTTAATGGGCCATATTGTAATTATTGATTTTAGAGGGACTATATTATAAATATTTTATAAAAGAGGGACTATCTCGTAAATATTATTTTATGAGGAACTATTATGAAATTATTATTTAAAAAAGGACTAAAACGTAAATATTATGTTTTTGAGGGACTATTTCATAAATATGAATTTTATGAGGGACTATTTCGTAAATATGAATGTTATGAGGGACTATTATGAAAATATTATTTAAATGAGGATTATAATGTAAATATTATGTTTTGAGGGGTTATTATGCAAATATGGAAAATAAAGTCAAATTTTGGTATTAAATGAGAAAAATAGTATTTTTAATCTAACACATATGAAAAATATTTTACGCGATTGAGAAAATGCAAAAATATGGTTTTATGATGAAATTACAGTAATGATACTGTTGGGCCTATATGAGGACCCCGAATATGAGATAAAGAAATTGAATTGAAAATATGAGGCAAAGAAATTGAATTGAGAATATGAGATAATGAATCGAAACTGTAAATGGTGCATAATACATGCATTGGAAAGGTCCGATGGACTGATTAAGGCTGATTGCCTAGGAGAGAATACACCTCCTGAGTGGGTGCGATAGGCGTAGTGTAGGTCACTCGTTGACCTTGGGGGCATTGGGGTGCATGTTGCCTACAATGGACAGTTGGTAGCTCTTCTGTACCGTGGGTTTGACCGACGTAATACACCAATGATCAAGACCGAGACACTATCCTTAATCAAGACCTGATAAAGATTGTCGTGCATATGCTAGATGTGCAAAAATTGAGCACGTGGTCTGAGGCATATTGGTGCAAACAAATCTTTTCGATCACTCTCTCCGACCTGAGTTTTAGGTCCATGGAGTGGGAAATTGAGTTTAGGTGCATATGCATAATTATTGAGGATATTATCGTAATTATGGTTTATGATAATTGAAATGTTGAGTGTTTAAATATTGGTAATGGCATGATTGTAATTATTGCTTATTGCATGAGTTATGATGATAAATGATGTTGGTGGCATAATTGTAATTATGTATGATGTGTTGGTATGAGATATTGCATGTGTTTATCTTCATTGCTACCATACTGGTATTGGCGTAGGTGATCTCACCTCTTTGTATGTCTATCCAATACTGTATTTATAATTTAAAAGACGTTGAGCAAGAAGTTGACCGAGAAGGCAGAGAGGAGCAGATTTCCGTAGAGGAAGCTGAGTTCTGAGACGAGGAGATGCCTTGTTTCCTTGGGTACATAAGATTGACGTTTCGTGGAGAATTGGAGGCGTGGCACGTTGACCTGGAAAGAGAGCGTATTTATTACATAGGGGACTCAAACATTATTTTAAGTAGGCTACATCTTGGACACATTTATTTTATATTAGTGTGAACATTAATGTACATCTAGAGTTCCCATTATCTATTAGACAATACTGGGGAGTATACTATCGTACTCCTAGTGCGATTAATATAGTGTCGTCTGCTCGGACACCTGTCCGTAGGACTTCACGTCTGTCTAGATCCCTATCTTTTGAGGAATCTGAGGAGGACCCATCTGAGGGTTCTGCTGTCTAGTAGGACTTGGGCAATATGTTAGTTTAAGTTAAAGTTTAAATATTTTGAGAATCTAGTTTGTAAATATTAAAATATGACAATAATATGACTTATATATATATGATGTAAATTATTTGTGATGATGTTGTAATGTTTTTATTTTTCGCTAAGTTTATCTTGTTATTATTAAGAAATTTTACAACTCGTATTTCCATCACAAAGCACGATTTTATAAATGAAGTAGTAATTTGGTAATTGAGTAACATGAAATGTGACGCCCTAAGGAGGGTGTTACATTAGTTGGTATTAGAGCCCAAGTTAGAGTCTTTTGGGTTTGTGGGTAGGTTTGTCTTGTTTGTGCTGTGTGAATCTCTGACACTGAACACAGAGATATATTTTAGTTTCCGAAAGGAGATGGTGTTGTGTGAAATAGTTACGTTTAGTTTGTTGTGTTTTGATTTTGTTTGTCTTTGAAGAAAGAGAATGGAACGTAGTGAACATGAGCATGTGGACGCGAGACGTGATGAAGATCATATAGCCGCAGCTAGAAGTGTGATGCAAAAGATGATTGAAGTAGTAGTACAACAGACACAGATGATCGCTCAACAATAGGAACTGATAATTGAACTTCATAGCTTATTAGGATTGGAGCAACCACCGGATGCGAGAAGCGGTAACTTAAAACCTTTGATAATCCAAGATGGAAAGAAGCGTAAGGTCAATCATTTTCAATGAGAGCCGTATGTACAACCACTGGGGAAGCAACAACGAACAAATAGAGGAAGTACAAGTGACTACGATTTTGGTCAGACTGTGGCATCAACCATGAAATGTTTCAAGTGTGGAAAAGATCATCTCACCAAAGATTATCAGCATAAAGGGATTATTTGTTATGGATGTGGGAAGCCTGGACATTTCTCCAGAGATTGTGATCAATTGAAGATGGAACCTTCCATTAGTAATACACGTGTTTTAAAATCTCAAGAAGAAGAAAGAGCCGGTGCAAAGAGTGTAATGAGAACATTCAAATACAAAAACCTAAGAAGCGAGAAGGTTGTGCCATAGAGGGTAATTTTAAAACTGTGTTGTATAATTTACAAGGTAACCCATTCTCTTGTGATCTGTGACTGTGTAAATCTTTTGGGGTTATCTGTGTTTTGCTTCTTTTCATAATACTACTTCAACTTCTAAACTTGTTATTACTACTCGAGCCTGTTTAAAACTATCCTATTATTATTGGAGTTTGAAACTTTCCTGTTGATCTGGTTTGTCTATTTCTTTCTCAAATAGACTGAGTAAATCAATTTGACTTATCCGTGTCTTCGTTATAATGTGATCTGAGTTTTTCTACTCTTCTTGTTAAACTTGCTGTTTATACTCAAGTTTTCTAACTCTACCCTATATCTATTGAATATCAAATCTTTTCTGTTGATTTGATTTGTTTATCTAAAATTACATTTATTTGAGAGCCTAGCTTTATAAATGGATTGGTTATTTTCCAACCATATCCTACTATATTGTTACAATGTCACTTTAGTGTTTCCTTGACTTGAGATTTTTGGATTTGAATCCAGAAAGTTCATTTCTAAAATTATTGAACCATGTTCATTTCGAAATCCATTAGACCATCTTAAATTCCTTGTTGGACTAATTTAGTAATCTACCGAATTGTCTTATTACTTTTCTTATAACCTTCATAGTGTCTTTCATGTATCTCAATTAAGAAGGATTATTCTTGATTCATATTATGTTATAATACCAAATACAGTGCAATTAGAAGAAAACTTGAGCTATAAGATGGTTTCTGTTAAGATTAAAAAAAAATAGGCAAGTAGAACAGCTTACTTTGATGAAGAAAAAATCTAGAATGATGTGACAACAGGGAAACTAGAAGACCAAATGAAGGAAGTCATTGTTTGCTCTAAGATCGATTTGCGTGCTAGTTATTATCAGATTCGCGTAAAAGTAGAGAATGTTCTAAGACAATTTTTAGTATGCATTACAAACACAATGAGTATTTAATATTACCATTCGGGGTAAAGAATGTTTTTGCGATGTTCACGAATTATATAAATAAGATCTTTCTCTTCCATCTAGGCAAATTTGTCGTTATCCTTATTGACGATATTTTGACTTATTTTCAAAATTCGAAGGAACATGATAAAGATTTCAATGCAGTTCTTCAATTTCTGAAGAAGAAGAAGGAGTTATGCGCGAAACTAGTCAAATGTAAATTCTGTTAGAAGAAGTTCAGCTCGTAGATTTAGTGTTGAGATCAAATAGAAAGGTTGTGGGGTATACTTCAAGGCAGTGAAATGTGCATAAGAAGAATTATTCAATTTACGTTTTAGGATATGCGATAGTCGTCTTGCAAGGAAAATTTGAAGACAATTTTTTTTCCTATAAAGTCTACAATAATTTCAAGGGCTTGAAGTACCTGTTCAATCAAGAGGGGCTTGGATATAAGGAAGATACGATAGCTAGAATTTTCAAAGGACTTGTTGAGAGTTTGTGATCTAGAACAAACTGGTTGTTGGAATGAATTTCTACTATTGATAGAGTTCACATACAATAATAGTTTTCATTCGAGTATAGGATAGTACTCTATGAGGTATTATATAGAAGAAGATGTAGAATGACGTTGTGTTGGTATCATGAAATATATTTCTGATCCGACTCAGGTCATCGAACCAAGCACTGTACAATTGAAGGAAAATTTAACCTATGAGACATTTCCAGTCAAGATTGAAGATCGAAGGATCAAGCAACTTCGAGGAAAGGAGATCGCGTTGGTTAAGTGGTTTGGAACAATGTAAGTGGTGAAGTAACATGGGAGTTGGAAAATAAGATAAGAGAGTAGTATCCGTTTTTATTTTAAGTGTGTCAAGTTTCGAGGACAAAACTTATTTTTAGAGGGGGAGAGTTGTAACACCCCAAATTTTAGGCTATGTTACAGAACCGACAGAATTACACTGTTTTGTGTTTTCTGTGCAACATAAAAATAATTTGATTATTCCGATACTGTTTTTGATTGTTTTGTGTGATTTGCCCCAGGTCAAGAAAATAATAATTTTCAGGCCGTGGAAATTCTTATTTTAATTATTCAGAACTAGGGGATCTTACTAAACCCAATTCCGATTTATACATATATTAATCTTTTAATTTTTAGGATTTAACTGTGTAATAAAATAATTTTATATTATTATAATATTATTTTATTTGACAGTACCTACTGTCTTAAAAATAGTAGAAATCTGCTTCAAAATGATCATGGACCCGAAAAAGTCTGTGGGACCCGCGTTTAGAGTAGCAGTCAACGATTCTGACTAGACTGAATTTTGAACCAATAGGAACAAGTCAAAATAGGTGACTGGACTTTTCTAACCAATAAGAATTAGTCAAATAAAGAAGCATAGACTTCATTAAGGACCATTGGATGAAAAGCATGATTTAGATGCTTTTGATCATAACCGTTGATCCGATCAATGGTGTGAAATGAATCCTGATAAAATCACTAAGTAATATCCACCGTAGATGAGATCAATGGATAGGAAAGAAAGTTGAATTCAATGGCTAAGATGAAGTCAACAATAGTGGCTTGACTTTACTTAGTAGCTAATTAAACCTAAATTAATCATCTTAATGGCCTAATTAACAAACTAAGTAAACTAATTTAGTTATTAATTAGTTATAATTTAATTACTAATTAGATATCCTAATTTTAATTAGAGGTTATGATATATGTAATTATATGTTTAATCAATTAGTCATATAATTAGATAATTAATTAAGAGTGGCTAGAAAGTTTAACCTAATTAATTAGCTAGTTAATTAGCATGCAATTAAGCATTAAGTGAAGTCAAATTTAGTCTCTAAACACCTTAGAGCCACACGGCTAGCAGCCTTGGGAGGCTTCTCCAAGGTTCTTGAATTATCTAGCATGGCAATTTAATAATTAAAAGATGACATAAGCCATGTGCTTCAAGTGTGAACCCAAAATGTGATATTTCTACTTCATGTCAATCTCTAAATTTCTCCTACAAGCTTCACACGGCAGCCCACTCCCATTTGCTATCAATATTCATTTCTTTTCTCTCACCAAAAAGTTTACATTATTTCCCCTCAAATTTCCCAAGAACGCATAAAACATTTTCCTTCCCTTTTTCTCTTTAGAATTCGGCCCACACCTCTTGAACCACTATCCATCTCCTATAATTTTTACTCTCATCATTTCCTAAATCTAGACAACCTCCTAAACACTTTTCATTTGGGAAGTTTTCTCAAAATCCCACTCTAAGTGCTTCAAAATCCAACTTCTATCTTACTTCCGTAGAAGTAAACTTTGGTTTTTATGGTTTAAAATTTAATTTGTGATTTTCTAAACCATGTTTGTTCCATGGTTTATCATTATTAAGCTTTGTATGTGATTTTACTAATTGTTTTAGAATTGTTAGGAATTGTTTGTGAGCCACACGAAATCAAGGAGAAGGAGAGGAGCTTGAAAGACTTGTCTTCAAGAGGTAAGAGAGAGATTTTACCTCACCAACCAAGTTTTGGTGGTGTGGGGATGGTTTTGTATGGTGATAAATTCATAAGGGTTTATTTACTTATTGTTTGATGTTTCTTTATTTGTGATTTTGATGTCTATGGCTTTATAATTGTGTATGCATGTGTGATTTTATGATTATTGCTTTGATATATGATCGTATGTGTGATTGTGTAAGCATGAAAATGTATGAGTAAAGTAAGATGTGAATAACATGATGAAACGAACTCATGAGAGCTCCAAAGAGCTTGAAGGCTCACGGCCTTACTAGGGTCAAGAGGACCAAAGTCCTGAAAATGATGGATTTGAAATGAGAATTGGAAGTTTGAATGAGAAAGAGATTGATTTTGGAAGAATTGGAATTTAGTAGTAAGCTAAATGATTTTTTAGAAAACAAATTGATATAATAAATGGGTTATAAAATAAATTCGGATATAAAATACTTGAAGTTTACTAACGTATAGCTCACCTTACAGGTTTTGAAGCGCGTCCAAAAAATTTGAGATGTATTATTGGGAGTAAAAGAAAGAATTATAAATTTTTGAGAAACAGTACAAATATTGATTTTTAGAGGGGTTATATTATAATTTTCATTTTTAAAAGGGGTCATATTGTAATTATGATTTTTAGAGGGCCAATATTGTAATTTTCATTTTTAATGGGGCTATATTATAATTATTAATTTTAGTGGGGCTATATTGTAAATATTTTATAAAAGAGAGACTATCTCGTAAATATTATTTTATGAGGAACTATTATGAAATTATTATTTGAAAAGGGATTAAAACGTAAATATTATGTTTTGGAGGGACTATTTCATAAATATGAATTTTATGAGGGACTATTTCGTAAATACTAGTTTTTTGAAGGACTATTTCGTAAATATGAATTTTATGAGGGATTATTGTGAAAATATTATTTAAATGAGGACAAAAGTGTAAATATTATATTCTTGAGGGACTATTATGTAAATATGGAGAATAAAGTCAATTTTAGTGTTAAATGAGAAAAATAGTATTTTTGATTTAAAACGTATGAGAAATATTTTACGCAATTGAGAAAATACAAAAATATAGTTTTACGATGAAATTACAGTAATGATACTGTTGGGCCTATATGTGGACCCCGAATATGAGATAAAGAAATTGAATTGAAAATATGAGGCAAAGAAATTGAATTGAGAATATGAGATAATGAATCGAAACTGTAAATGGTGCATAATACATGCATTGGAAAGGTCCGATAGACTGATTAAGGCTGATTGCCTAGGAGAGAATACACCTCCTGAGTGGGTGCGATAGGCGTAGTGTAGGTCACTCGTTAACCTTGGGGGCATTGGGGTGCAGATTGCCTACAGTGAACAGTTGGTAGCTCTTCTGTACCGTGGGTTAGACCGACGTAACACACCAATGATCCGGACCAAGACACTATCCTTAATCAAGACCTGATAAAAATTGTCGTGCATATTCTAGATGTGCAAAAATTGAGCACGTGGTCTGAGGCATGTTGGTGCAGACAGATCTTTTTGATCACTCTCTCTGACCTGAGTTTTAGCTCCATGGAGTGGGAAATTAAGTCTAGGTGCATATGCATAATTATTGAGGGTATTATCGTAATTATTATTTATGATAATTGAAATGTTGAGTGTTTAAATATTGGTAATGGCATGATTGTAATTATTGCTTATTGCATGAGTTATGATGATAAATGATGTTGGTGGCATAATTATAATTATGTATGATGTGCTGGTATGAGATATTGCATGTGTTTATCTTCATTGCTTCCATACTGGTATTGGCGTAGGTGATCTCACCTCTTTGTATGTCTATCTTATACTGTATTTATAATTTAAAAGACGTTGAGCAAGAAGTTGACCGAGAAAGCAGAGAGGAGCAGATTTCCGTAGAGGAAGCTGAGTTCTGAGACGAGGAGATGCCTTGTTTCCTTGGGTACATAAGATTGACGTTTCGTGGAGAATTGGAGGCGTGGCACGTTGACCTGGAAAGAGAGCGTATTTATTACATAGGGGATTCAAACATTATTTTAAGTAGGCTACATCTTGGACACCTTTATTTTATATTCGTGTGAACATTAATGTACATCTAGAGTTCCCATTGTCTATTAGACAATACTGGGGAGTATACTATCGTACTCCTAGTGCGATTAGTATATTGTCGTTTGCTCGGACACCTATCCGTAGGACTTCGTGTCTATCTAGATCCCTATCTTTTGAGGAATCTGAGGAAGACCCATCTGAGGGTTCTGCTGTCTAGTAAGACTTGAGCAATATGTTAGTTTAAGTTAAAGTTTAAATATTTTGAGAATCTAGTTTGTAAATATTAAAATATGACAATACTATGACTTGTATATATATGATGTAAATTATTTGTGATGATGTTGTAATGTTTTTATTTTTCGCTAAATTTATCTTGTTATTATTAAGAAATTTTACAACTCGTATTTCCATCACAAAGCACGATTTTATAAATGAAGGAGTAATTTGGTAATTGAGTAACATGAAATGTAACGCCCTAAGGAGGGTGTTACAGTTATTAGAATCTCACATCATCTGCCTCAATTTTTTGAGTGTGATTTATATATCTGTTCGGTCACTCCACTCGATACTAATTAGTTTTATGTTGGAATCTCACAATCTCGAAATACGATCAGGCGCTTAAGTGAGAACCTCTCCCAACAGTATTTTTTTCATATACATAAAATTTAGAATCGAATCTAATACCATATACTTGAGAGAGTCGAGTCCCTTGCACTCGAACCAACACACGTTGGTCTTTTAAGCATCCTTTGCGTATTTATGTTTTTTATTTTAATTTTTAATTTTTGGAACAACAGGTAGGAGATAGCAGATTACATCATGAAGAAAAAGATGTTTCATATGGTTAAAGTTGCTTATGTATGGTTAATTTTGTTTATATTTTATTATTACCATTGTTTAAAGTATGAAGAATATAAGTAGTTCTTGAATATAATTTTGTTAAAATTTGTTTCCGCAAGTGTTTGTTCCTAACAATTCAGAACTTTTGACTCAGCTTCGTGATAGTATTGACTTCATAAAGGTAATTAATTCATATTGTTATCATTTAAGAGAATATATTATCAATGTAATTTATACTTATATATGTTGTAAGTGTTGTATGTAGGATGACCTTTCACAATCATATGATAATGTAGCTGACGTTCGTTCACCCATCATTTCTAACACCTGAGCCAGCCACTAAAAAAATCTGGAAAGCCAAACCTGTTGATGAAGAGGCTGCAGAATTTGAAATGTCGTCAAGCAAACTTAGAAAAGTGATCAAGCATGAACCTAACTAAAGATTGGTCTTAGTTGTTATGATTTATGGTATTAAATAATGCTTATGAATTATGGTGCAGCTTTGAGATGGGACAGGAGTAGAATAAGTTTTTGGTTTTCATGAATAAGTTTTTGTTGTGGTCTACTTGATTTTTTTTGGGTATAGATCTGCTGGATTAAACAGCAGGAACATGGAATTATACCCAAAAAAAGAAAAGTAGGAACATGGAAAAACGGATGTAATACCAACTCAACGTCATGACCATGTCTAGCAAGGTAGTCTGCGCAAGAATTGCTCTCAAGATAGGTATGATGCCAAGAGACAGTCCAATCTTGATTAGCCAATTTCTTAATAGCGTGTACCAAAGGAGCACAACAATGATCATCCACATTGCCCTCCCGGATCATTCTGATAGCACATAAGGAAACCGACTCCAAGTTAATAAGTAATCAATCTTGTTAATAATTGTAAGCTCCCATTTCCAAGTTTTATTAAGATTGGTCTTAGTTTGTATGAGTATTGATATTCAATAATGCTTATAATGTAGCTTAGAGATGGGATATGAGTAGAATAAGTTTTTGGTTTTCTTGAACAAGTTTTTGTTGTCGTCTACTGGATTATATTATTATGTACTTTTGTCTTTTGTCAGCAATATGGAAATTTTTTTGTTGGAATGGTTTCAAAGTCATAATATTTCAGCATTGTTATTTATAAATGTCATGACACTTATATTTTAATATTAATGCAGATTCATAAGCATACGGATTTCTTGAGTGATAACATTATCACAGTCTATATTAGTTTATTTATTAAGTTTAGCAAATGATTTTGTTATATGTTATGATGCTTAGTTGTTTAAAACCTTCTTATCGCTTAGTGATAAAGACATGAACTAATTTGATTAGAGTGTAAACAAACTATTAGAAACTAAATCATAATGATTTAAGTTGTCTCAAATATGATTTTATGAAAATTATTCATTCAGTGTTTTATCTAAATAATTTAAATCAACATCCTATTATACAAATATGTATTTATCGCTAAAGTATCTAAAAAAATGAATCGATGGCCATCTAAAGGTCATCAAACTTATGCAATTCGAGAAGGTTAAATGACCACCTTTCCGTAGTCTATTTTTTTTATTTTATTTTTTACTTTTGAATCAAGCTTATATAGTCTACCACATCTTTATTCCATATACATAGTATGTACATTTTTATTTTATATAAATTACAGTATATCAGTTATTTATTTCAATCCAAGTTTAAATAAAAAGATTAGTTATATTATTAGTTGAAAGTAATCATTACATGTCATTAATGATCTTTAATTGGTAAGTTGTAGTTTTATTTGGAAATATTAAAGCAGGTTTCCATTAATTTAACTTAAATTTCGTGTTTGATATGCTTATGTCTTTTACTATTCTTAGTCATAAAAAGGACAGCCAGCCAAAAAAGGCCAATCAACCTTTTGAATCCCATTTAGTATTAATTCCTTATTCTTTAGAAGTAATAATAATGAATAATAAAAAATTAATTAGTTATATATATATATATATATACTAATATCGTTAAATTAATTTAAAAATATATATTTTAAATACTTGACAAACTTGTGCATCAATATCCCAATACTTTTTCATTTGTGTTACTCTTATATCTTCTTTCTTTTTTTATAAAAAATAAATTAATTTTAACTTTTTAATATACTCATTTATTATAGAGAGAAAACTTAGATAAAGTTCTTTAGGTGTTTGTGGTACTATTTTCCAATAAAAATATAACATGTGTAAATTTTTTTATAATTCATTAATAAAAATTTTAAAATAGATGATAAGATGGTTCAAAAATAAGACACATGTTATATTTTTATTGGAGAATAGTACAATAAACACCTAAAGAACTTTACCTAAATTTTATCCTTATTTTAGTATTAGTGTAATTACCCGTGCGATACACAAATTGATAAATGCTTGATGTATAAGTCTTAAATGAATATAAAAATATAGTTATCATTAAGTTTTATTAAGATTCAGCATGTATAAGGTATGTAATATACCTTTAATGAAAAAATGAAAAACGAAAATATTGAAAGAACCAAGGGGGGTGAATTAGTTCTATATGGTTCAATAACAGAAAATTTAAATCATTTAATAATAATTACAATATAAAGACAAGTAAAATTGAAAGTAAAGAGAAAAGGATTAAGATAAATGAACAAACAATTTTTATACTGGTTCGACCACAACCCACGACCTGCATCCAGTCCCCAAGCATAAGGTCAGAATTTTCTTCACTTATCGAATTTTCTCTTACAAGGACTCTGACGAACCTTTCTCTACCTTATCCTCAAGGCAGAGTTACAATAGTTTCTTTCACCAGTGATACCACCAAACCTCCCTCTACTTCTACCCGAAAAAGAGTAACCTTACAATAGTTTCTTTCACCTTTATGCTCTTATAAAATGAGCTATAATGGATTTCAAAAGCAAACTCTTTCTATAGAGTAGATACACAAGTGCAGAACTAACTAGGAAGAGGAAGATAGATATAACAAACTTTCAGCAATTCCTCACTTTTGATTTGAGCAAGTGATTGTTGTTTTTTATCCTTTCCAAGGCCTTCTATATATAGTGGAGGGCTTCCCTTAACATTTGCTAGCCGTTGGAGGTTGCAAAAAATCAGCTAAAAGACTTTAAAACCCATGAGATATGCAGCTTGTACGTTTTTAAGTAGTTATTGTTTTAGCTCCCAGTAGTTGCTAGTTCGCTCAGTACGTGCTGTTTTAGTTGCTATTCTTTTCTGGTTTAAGTATAATAGCATATTATTCAAATTTTTGACTGTTGGAGCATTCATTTGCACTTAAAAAGTTTGATCCAATCATAAAACGGTATAAATGACTTGTCTCTAACAATAATAGAAATCAAATATTAAGTAAGGAAATGTTTTATAAATAAATCAAATTTTGAAAACTTTCCTTCTATACTTCAAATATGAAATTCAAATATAAAGCACATGCTGAAAATCATCTTAAACATTTAACCAAAATTAAGATATTTAAATAAATTAAATACATGCTCAAATAACTTAATTTACATATCATCATCAAAACTTAAAAACCCAACAAATATCATTGTTAATTAATGTAAATAACATTAATTGAAAACGTGTCACAATTATCAGATGAAAAGATAAACATGCTTGATGGTTAAGCTGATGAATTATGAAGGCATGATTTATTAAAGTTAAAATTTTGGAGGGAAATTAAGATAAAAATATGATGTCACATAGTATTTTTTTATTAAAGTAGCGCATGTTTATGTTATATAATATATCAGTATGTTAAAAAATTAAAATTATAATAATATTTTATATTAAAAAGTAAGAGGATAAAAATAAAAGAGAAATAAACAGGTATTAATTATTGAGCAAGATTAAAATTTTGGAAGAAAATTGAATTAAAAATATGATGCCTCTTAATATTTTCTAAAATATTATATGTGTTTTATATAATATAATAGATAGATGAATATATTAAAAATTTAAATTAGAATAATTCTTTTTTAAAAAAATGATATTAAAGAAAGGACAACGAATAGGCATTAATTATTTAGTGGGGTTGAAACTTTGGAGGTAATATTGAATTACCTATATATTTAGCTAGGTTGGAATTACTTATATTTTATATCATATAATAGATAAATACATTTAAAAATTTATAAATAAATTTTTTTAGTTATAAAAGAAAGTTGAAAATGATAATAATAATAATAGCACAACAATATCATTAAAAACGCTTGGACCATTCAAAAGAGGAGGCTGAAATTGGTTATTTAGAGAGGCTAAAATTTTAGAGAGAATATTGAGTGAATGATATAACGTCACATATCATTTTTCACTAAAGCATAATCTGTGTTTTATATTATATAATAAAGGCTAATAATAACACAGTAATAACATCAGAAATACTACTTGGACCATTCAAAAGATGAGAATATTACTTATCCAGTCAGTTATTCAACATAAAAAAGATTAACTAAATAAATAATAATAGATTGAAATATATTGCATTGCAGGAAAAGGACCTTAATGACCAACGTATAATGTTCGATAGATGGTATAAAGTTTTTTTCTTTTGAGCAGCAAAGAAGAAAATTATTAATAACAAAGGAGTATAAGAAATACTCCAAACTACAAAAGAGTCAAATACAAGACATTAGATAGAAGAACAACACAAAACTGGATTTAAACATCAGTCTGAAAAAAACCTCCCTGAACTTCTACCCTTCCTGTAAATGAACCAATTCCATGAGATAATTTTCACCTGCGTCAATAATGCATTGAAATCTACACAGTCCTTCTGAAAAATAATTCTATTTCTGGCCAACCAAAGTGTCCAAATAACAGCGCACCAAAAAAGATGAGACAACTTCCCAGCATGCTTGCCCTTAACAAGGATCCTATGTGCCAAAAAGTTCCCCACCACATTATCAAGCCACACACCAGAAATGCCCAACCAATTAAAAACTGATCGCCAAAAATTATAAGAAACCACACAAGAATAAAACAGATGATCCACCGTCTCCACATGTTGGAAGCAGAAAACACAGGAATCATTATGGGAAGCAGGGATAATACCTCGGTGTATCAAAGCCTCCCTAGTAGGAAGTCGATCCTGTAATAAGCGCCATACAAATACAGCTACCTTTGATGGAACAGCAGTTCTCCATACTCTTCTAAAGGCCATAGAAAGATTTTGATTCAAACCATCATCCTCATAATCACTTTGAAGCAAACTAAGATAAGCCGATTTTGTACAAAAAACACCCGAAGAATTAGGCAACCAAATCCACCTATTTGTCATAGACATGATAGGTTTAACATCAAATAAACAAAGATTCAAATCAGCAAGAGCAATTTCCTCATCTATAGATAAAATACATCTCCAGGACCAAGACCACCTCCATTCATTTTCATGACATTCACCAGCATTAGCCACAGAAATATGATGATCAATTACAAGCTGATACAAATTAGGATAAACATCCTTAAAGGGATTAGAGCCCAACCACTAATCTTCCCAAAATCTAATAACATCGCCATTACCAAGATTTGGTTTCACCATATTAGAGAACCATATAGTATTTAAAGAAATCAAGTCCCTCCACCATAAAGAAGAGTGCCTTGCTGTATTGTACCCATCTAGGACACCAGAATTTAAGGGACTATATCTATGAGAGAGAAGGTTATACCAAACAGCATTATAGTCATTAAGACATTTCCACTTCCACTTTGCTAAAAGACTCCAATTAAAAACTTCCAGATTTTTAACCCCAAGCCCACCCATAGACTTCGGTTTACATACTTTTTCCTAACTAATCCAGTACACTTTTTGTTTATCACCCAAACCACCCCAGAGAAAGTTTCTCTGGATATTAATAAGAGAGTGTATTACCTTTTTAGGCGCTTTAAAAAATGAGAAAAAGTATACCGATAAACTGGATAAGACAGAGTTGATCAACACCACTCTACCACCAAACGACAGCTGAGATTTCCTTTAACCCGAAAGTCTCCTCTGCATAAGATCAATGATGGGTTTCCAAGTAGAACACCTCCTGGGATTAGCCCCAACAAGAATGCCAAGAAATTTAAAGGGAATGTGGAATTTAGATTGAAGGAAATTTGTTCTCTAAAAAACCTCAAAATCGCACCTTTTATATGGGGTAATATTTCTGCCCAAGAGTTACCAACCTTTAGTGCTTCAATTTGATTCTTTCTCCTTCTTCCTTTTAGACAACCATGAAAAAACTGTGTATTTGCATCACCTAGTAGAATCCATCTATCTCTTTATTTTTGAGCTAAAAGACTTTCCTTGATACGTAGCTGCTGCCAAAACTATTCAGAAAGTGCCTTCCTAGAATCTTGATGCACCACCTCCCCTGAAGCAGCCGATTCATCCAACAAATTCATGTCAGCAATAATATTATCAATATTTAAGTCTAGGAACCCAAATACCTCCTTATTCCACTTTCGAAGCTGTTCTTTTAGAAGCTTCAAATTCTCCTTTAGCACAAAACCTTTCCAACCTTCAATATCGAAATTATCCCAACAGTCTTTGACAAAAGAAAGGAAATCCTTATGCTCCAACCAACAATTGTTGAAGCGAAATGGCTTTGGTCCCCAATCCCTTTCTTCATATTTTAACCACACTGGACAATAATCCGAGATGTCTCCAGAACCAACCCATTGAGCATTCGCCTTCCATTTCGAAATTGTACCTTCGGACAATAAGAACCTGTCCAATCTGCTCATGGATGCACCATCCGCACTATACCATGTGAAAATTTTTCCCAAAACAGGGATATCCACCACATTCATCTCCTCAATGAAACTCCTAAATTCCACTAACTCACACTGGTTTATATTCAGATTCCTCCCTTTTCTTTCACTAGGAGCCAGCACCGCGTTGAAATCCCCTGCAATACACCAATTTCCTTCAGCAAATTCCCTTTTACATCTCAGAAGCTCACTCCACAATTGTCTTTTGCCTTCCATGAAGCAAGATGAATACACATTGACAAAATAAAAGATTCCATTATTTCCACAATTTGTCGAAATACCAATAAATCCAGTTCCTTGGAAATTAAATTCAACGCAAAACAAATCATTTCTCCACATCAACAGTAAACCACCCGACAACCCAACAGAGTTTTTAGCAAACCAATCAACCTCATCCCCACCCCGCATACTAGCAATAATCCTATTATCCATCACAGTATATTTAGTTTCCTGCAGAAAGCATATATCAAGCTTACCTGCAAAAATCAAGGATCGCACCCTTTTTGTAACACCCCAAATTTTAGATTATGTTACAAAACTGACAGAATTACACTGTTTTGTGTTTTCTGTGCAATATAAAAATAATTTGATTATTCTGATACTATTTTTGATTGTTTTGTGTGATTTGCTCCAGGTTAAGAAAATAATAATTTTCGGGCTAGGGAAATTCTTATTTTAATTATTCAGAGTTGGGGAATCTTACTAAACCTAATTTCGATTGATATATATATTAATCTTTTAATTTTTAGGATTTAAATGTGTAATAAAATAATTTTATATTATTATAATATTATTTTATTTGACAGTACCTACTGTCTTAAAAATAGTAGAAATCTGCTTCAAAATGGTCATGGATCTGAAAAAGTCTGTGGGACCCGCGTTTAGAGTAGCAGTCAACGATTCTGACTTGACTAAATTCTAAACCAATAGGAACAAGTCAAAATAGGTGGTTGGATTTTTCTAACCAATAAGAATTGGTCAAATAAAGAAGCATAGACTTCATTAAGGACCATTGGATGAAAAGCATGATTTAGATGCTTTTGATCATAACTGTTGATCCGATCAATGGTGTGAAATGAATCCTGATAAAACCACTAAATAATATCCACCGTAGATGAGATCAATGGATAGAAAATAAAGTTCAAATCAATGGCTAAGATGAAGTCAAATATAGTGGCTTGACTTTACTTAGTAACTAATTAAACCTAATTAAGTCATCTTAATGGCCTAATTAACAAGCTAAGTAAACTAACCTAATTATTAATTAGTTATAATCTAATTACTAATTAGATATCCTAATTTTATTTAGAGATTATAATATATGTAATTATATGTCTAATTAATTAGTTATGTAATTGGATAATTAATTAAGATTGATTAGGAAACCTAACCTAATTAACTAGTGATTTGATTAGCAAGTAATTAGACTTTAATTAAAAACAAATCAAGTCTCTAATCCTAATAGAGCCACACATTCATGTAGCTTGGAAAGCTTCTCCAAGGTTCTTGAATTATCTAGCATGGCAATTTAATAATCAAAAGAATGACCAAGCCATGTGCTTCAAGTGTGAACACTAATTAGATATTTTATTTCATGCAAATCTCCTAATAATTCCCTACACATTCACGGCAGCAGCTCTTCCATTTTTCACTCTCTCAATTTCACTTTTCTCTCACCAAAAAGCTTGCATCATTTTCTCTCCGAAAATCCCCAAAAACTCAAGAACATTTTCCTTCCTTTTTCCTCTCTAGTTTCGGCCCCAACAACCATAAACACCATCAGTCTCCTATAATTTTCACTCTCATCATTTCCTAAAGCTAGACAACCTTCTAAACACTTTCTATTTAGGAAGTTTTCTCAAAATCCCACTCTAAGTGCTTCAAAATCCAACTTCTAGCTTACTTCCCTAGAGGTAAATTTGTGATTCTTTGGTTTTGATTCAAGTTTGTGATTTTCTAAACCATGTTTGTTCCATGATTTATCATTATTAAGCTTTGTATGTGATTTTATTAATTGTTTTAGAATTGTTAGGGATTTGTTTAAGGCCACATGAAATCAAGGAGAAGGAGAGGAGCTTGAAAGACTTGTCTTCAAGAAGTAAGAGGGAGATTTTACCTCACCAACCAAGTTTTGGTGGTGTGGGGATGGTTTTGTATGGTGATAAATCCATAAGGGTTTATTTACCTATTGTTTGATGTCTCTTTGTTTGTGATTTTGATGTCTATGGCTTTATAATTGTGCATGCATGTGTGATTTTATGATTATTGCTTTGATATATGATTGTATGTGTGATTGTGTAAGTATGAAAATGTATGAGTAAAGTAAGATGTGAATAACATGATGAAACGAACTCATGAGAGCTCCAAAGAGCTTGAAGGCTCACGGCCTTACTAGGGTCAAGAGGACCAAAGTCCTGAAAATGATGGATTTGAAATGAGAATTGGAAGTTTGAATGAGAAAGAGATTGATTTTGGAAGAATTGGAATTTAGTAGTAAGCTAAATGATTTTTTAGAAAACAAATTGATATAATAAATGGGTTATAAAATAAATTCGGATATCAAATACTTGAAGTTTACTGATGTATAGCTCACCCTACGGGTTTTGAAGCGCGTCCGAAAAATTTGAGATGTATTATTGGGAGTAAAAGAAAGAATTATAAATTTTTGGGAAACAGTACAAATATTGATTTTTAGAGGGGTTATATTATAATTTTCATTTTAAAAAGGGGCCATATTGTAATTATGATTTTTAGAGGGCCAATATTATAATTTTCATTTTTAATGGGGCCATATTGTAATTATTGATTTTAGAGGGGCTATATTGTAAATATTATTTTATGAGGAACTATTATGAAATTATTATTTGAAAAGGGACTAAAACGTAAATATTATGTTTTGGAGGGACTATTTCATAAATATGAATTTTATGAGGGACTATTTCGTAAATATGAATTTTATGAAAGATTATTGTGAAAATATTATTTAAATGAGAACAAAAGTGTAAATATTATATTCTTGAGGGACTATTATGTAAATTTGGAGAATAAAGTCAATTTTAGTGTTAAATGAGAAAAATAGTATTTTTGATTTAAAACGTATGAAAAATATTTTACGCGATTGAGAAAATGCAAAAATATGGTTTTACGATGAAATTACAGTAATGATACTGTTGGGCCTATATGAGGACCCCGAATATGAGATAAAGAAATTTAATTGAAAATACGAGGTAAAGAAATTGAATTGAGAATATGAGATAATGAATTGGAACTGTAAATAGTGCATAATACATGCATTGGAAAGGTCCGATGGACTGATTAAGGCTGATTGCCTAGGAGAGAATACACCTCCTGAGTGGGTGCGATATGCGTAGTGTAGGTCACTCGTTGACCTTGGGGGCATTGGGGTGCGAGTTGCCTACAATGGACAGTTGGTAGCTCTTCTGTACCGTGGGTTAGACCGACGTAACACACCAATGATCTGGACCGAGACACTATCCTTAATCAAGACCTGATAAAGATTGTCGTGCATATGCTAGATGTGCAAAAATTGAGCACGTGGTCTGAGGCATGTTGGTGTAGACAAATCTTTTCGATCACTCTCTCTGACTTGAGTTTTAGCTCTATGGAGTGAGAAATTGAGTCTAGGTGCATATGCATAGTTATTGAGGGTATTATCATAATTATAGTTTATGATAATTGAAATGTTGAATGTTTGAATATTGGTAATGACATGATCGTAATTATTGCTCATTGTATGAGTTATGATGATAAATGATGTTGGTGGCATAACTGTAATTATGTATGATGTGCTGGTATGAGATATTGTATGTGTTTATCTTCATTGCTACCATACTGGTATTGGCATAGGTGATCTCACCTCTTTGTATGTCTGTTTGTATTACATTTATAATTTTAAAGACGTTGAGCGAGTACTTGAGCAAGAAGCCGAGGAAGAATAGATTCATGGAGAGGGAGCTGAGTTCTGAGACGATGGAGATGCCTTGCTTCCTAGGGTATTTGAGACTGACGTTTCGCGGAGGATCGGAGGCCGGGCACGTTGATCGGGATAGAGAACGTATTTATTATATGGGAGATTTAGATATTAGATTGAGTAGACAACAACTAGGACATCATTACTTTAGTGTTAATATTTATGTACAATTGGAGTTTCCAATATCTATTAGGCAGTACTGGGGGACTTACTATTGTACCCTTAGCGAGGTCAGTATTGTGTCGTCTACTCGGACACCTATTCGTAGGACTTCGCGTCAAAATGGATTCCTATCTTCTAAGGAATCTGAGGAGGACCCGTCTGAGGGTTCTACTGTGTAGTAGTACTTGGGCAGTGTATTAGTTAAATTAGAGTTTAAATATTTTGAAAGTCTAGTTTGTAAATATTAAAATATGACAGTACTAAAGACTGGTATATGTATATAAGGTGTGAATTATTTGTGATATGATAATGTTGTAATATTTTTATTTTTCGCTAAGTTTATCTTATTATTAGTAAGAAATTTTACAAATTGTATTTATATTACAAGCACGATTTCCAAATAAATGGGTAATTTGGTAATTAAGTAATATGAAGTGTGGCGCCCTAAGGAGGGTGTTACACTTTTCCTTTTTGCGCGAACTCTCACCCCCCTCACATTCAATGACATTATCTTCATTGACACCTTCTGTTAGTCTCCCTCGCCACCTTTGCATCATGATCACGAGCCTCCATAGCTTTAATTTCAAAGATGTACCTACTATCACTTTCTTCACCAACAACACCAAGAGAGCGAACCTAGTCCCAAACTTTTTCTACAACAGGAACCTTGTACCGCTGCCAAGCATTGGTACAACTAGAAGCACCTTGCAAAACTGATTCACCCTGAGATTTGGAACACTCACGACGCCTTTCAAAAAAGAGCAGTTTCTTTTTCGGACGGTGACCTGGAGTGGACCAGAGATGGTATGCTCAGAGCTTCCATCGGAGACCTGTATTGGATCATGTAAAATATTATTGGAATAACATGACCCACAACACCCATTTCTCTCACAGATCTGGACAGTAGGCCCAATAGCCTTATTTTTCATACTCCCAAATGAATCAGAAACATGCTCACATACTTGGAACACATGACGTGGGCCACCCGTCTTTTGGGCCGAAGAGTGAACCTCTATCCCCTCCACATTAAGATTAATATGAGACGCACCAGGCCCATTGATGTGTGAAATCCGTAAGTATACGATTTCGTCGTCAAGTAATAAAAAGATCGAATCCACAGGGACTGTATCGATGAATACCAATTAATTAATTAATTCAATTAAATTAAACAAAAGGGAATTTAATTGTTGATTAAGAAGAACGTAATAACAAAGTAATTAAATAAATAAAAATCAAAATGCAGAATTTAAAACAAAAATAGCAAGTTATCAAAAAAGGTATTCAAATTCAAGAAAGCTTCCAAGATTGGGGTACCACAATGATACAAGACAAATCCTAATTGACAACTCTTTTATTAAATCTGAAATTCAATTGAAGGTGAATTACCCTAAATTAGTTAATGTTCTTTCTCAAGATACAAGATTCGTGCCCAATTAAACCAATTCATACTCTCGTGGTAATTGAATTTAAATTGAACTCATTATGCTTTATGGTAATTCATTGAATCCTCGAAAGACTAAAACTACTCTCGTGATTTAGACTTTAACTTCAATTCTTATGGTTCCAACACCTAGGTTCACCTCTTAGTACGTCCCTAAATGTCTATGAGATGTAAATAAGTGGCCAGCAAATTCACATGAATAATAGCAATAAGGATTGAATCAAAGAACATTCAAGATTAATAAAAGGGGAAACAAAGTCAATTAATCATTATCAAAGTATCAAAGGTCATTGCCTAATCCTAGAAACAAAAGAAACTACTCAGACATGGAGAAGAAAGAATCAGAAAACAAATTCAAGAACATCCAAACCCGTAATCTAAGAGAGAAGAGGGAAGAAAGATCAAGAACAAGAGCCTCCAATGTGCCTCCTTCTAACCAAATTAGAACTCCTCAATTGTATTCAGAACATCTATTTATACCCTAGGATTTTAATTGGCTAAAAAGCCCCAAAAAAAATAATAATAAAAACTAAAATTCTGCCTCGTATTACGATCCACGGTCGTGGATCATTCCACGGGCTGGCCGTGGATCCCTTTGCCAAAAGCCAATCTGAATCCTTTTGAGTTCCACAGCCGTGGATGATTCCACGAGCTGGCCGTGGAACTCTCTGCAATTTTTCTTATCCTTCTTTAAGTTGCTCCTCGATCCATGGCCGTGATTTGATCCATAGGCAGGTCGTGGATCCTTCTGGAGTGGTCTTTTTGCACCCTTTTGCTATCCATAAAGCTTCCAACTTCAATCACGCAAGCTTTCTGCTCATTTGGAGGCCAATTAAGCACCAATCCTGCACAACAACACCACAAACACCGCAGTTATCTGAATTAAAAGAAAAACAAATAGAAAGAGAAACTAAAATGCTTAAAATACCTACAAATACATGCAAAACAAGAACAAAATATGATATTATTTCACACACATCAAATTCCCCCAGGCTTAAGATTTTGCTTGTCCCCAAGCAATAACTAAGGCCAAACCAAAAAGTGGGATCAAAAGACAATAATGAATTAGGAACCCGAGAAAAAAATTATCCAAGCAATAGGCTAAGGCAATCTAAGAATCTGAGAGGTAATCAAAATCAAGTCCAACTAGAGGCTAAAGTTCTCAGAAATCATGCATCCTCACTGACTGAATTAAGTTCACTCCACTAACCACACTCAAAGTGTTTAAGGGTGAAAACATTACGCTCAAAATCCTTTAAAGAAAATGCACTTGCATATGCTTGATAAGAAACCAAATTTCCACTAATAATCAGCATGCATGCAAGAATCAAAAGGTCTTTTAAGGGTTGTAATAGGGTCATGGGAATGATGCTAGGTAAGGTAGAAAAAGGAAGGTATGCACAAAGGGCTCATCAAAATTTTCAATAAGCACAAGAAATCCAATAAAACATAAATGGAGCAAAGGCATTTTTCAATCAAAAGCATAACTACACATTTCCAAACATTTTCTCCCTTTCTTTTCTTTTCAAGCTTTCAACTCATGATTTTTTTCTTTTATTTTCCTTTCCTTTTTTATATCAATTTTTTTTATTTGAGAAAGAGAAAGCTCAAATACATATGATTCCCAACACAACTTTCAAACCCAATTTGCTCCATTTAATATTCTAAATGATTACCAATAATGCATCATCATAGGCATCAAGAAAAATAATTATGCAATAGGCTCAAAATGGACAACTAGTGGATGAAAGTGTAACAATTTCAAAAGGCCAGAAAAATACCTAAGATGCCTTAATCACATTCAAGCATGCAACCAAAAATTTCACCTCATAATGGTTTCAAATCAAGTTCTGGAGCACAAGATCAATGAAAAAATATCACTCAACACAATGAATGGGAGCAAAAATCATATAGTGCATAAATCTCATACAGGCTCAAAACTCACATTTAGAGGTTCAAAAATCAATGAGAAGCACAAATTCAAAGAACATATGCTAATTAATAACTATCAAGAGATTATCTCTACTATCAATTAAAACAATGCCTGTTGCCTATTATAAGAATCAACAAATTGGGTTCCAAATCAATACCATCTCAAAAATCCCCAAAAGAGAGGGGCACAAGTTCAACCAAAAAGTCGAGAGATATAATGGTGTGAAAATGCAACATGAAAATGCAATGCAAAACAAGACATGAGAATGCATGAGACTCTAAATGAAAATACCAATTATCTAAAATGAAACTGAAAATGAAAATACTGAAAATGAAAATATGAAAATACCCCCCAAGCTTAGAACTTACATTGTCCCCAATGTAAAAATCTAAAACAAGAGAAGGGATAAAAGAAAAGAACTCACTGCGGTGGTGGAAAATGGTGTTGACTCAAATGCCAACTATGAATGGCCCGGACCATGCTCTCCATACTCTGAACCGTCCCCTCCAAGGCTTGCAGGTGGCTATTAGTAGCCTGACCCTGCTGACGAAGCTCCTCTAGCATGTGGCGCTGCTGCACCTGCTCAGCATGAAGTTCCTCCAGAGAAGTATAAATCCGTGTCAGACCATCCTCCAAAGGACCTGCAAAAGAAGAAGAAGAAAGACAAGAGGTACCTGCCCTTGGTGGAGGGCGAAGAGGGCACTGAACATCAATTGGTTCATCTGCTACACTCCCAGGGGTGCACTAATTTGCACGGTTGCACATAGTGATAGCAGGAGGGTTAGGAAGGGGTAGGGGTTGAGCTCTATCGTTCAAGCGGAGGCAGTAAATTCTGTCCTTTTTGAAAATCATCTTAATAGCTAAACAGGACTCTATATTAATCCTAGAGTTACCTCTAACTGCCTCCAGACCATCTAAATCATATTCAAAGAAATTGGCTATCGCTGTGATAAGCCCACCAATAACAATAGTCCCCGATTGGGCCCTACCTACCCTAAGCAGATGCCTATCAAGAAAAGATCCAGTGTCCATTTTGACATCATTAAGAATGGCCCACATAAAAGCAAGCTCATCAGCACGGACATTGCCATCATTATCCCCACGCCCAAATAGAGTATGAGCCATGATTCGGTGGAGATAGCGAAGCAAGGATTTGGCATAAAGGATGCCTTCTAATTTGAGGAATCATAGGTACCTGTCCCACAAGAGATATCATCCCAAAAAGAAATTACAAAAAAACCACGTGGGTGCTTCCCTTCCCCCCAACAGGCAATCCAAAAATCTCATTAAATTCTTTCAAATTTAAGCAGTGTTCATTATTGAACAGCCGAAAAGTGATCCAGCCTTCAGAGCAACCTTCCCCCTGAAGGATATGAGCCTCAATAGAGCTAAGAAATTCCAATGTAAGCTCAGTGTAAGTGGGATACTTTAAATTCAAAAAATAAGTCCATCCTGCCCTATCAAGCATCCAATCAAAGTCATCCCGCAAGCTTAAGGTATCAAGAACAACATCATCCATATACCTAGTAATAACTATCCGTCTATTGACAAGCACATTGTAACGGTACCTCTGCTCATTATTCCTAAAATGAAAACCATGGGGATTAGGGGGATTACCTCTTGGAGCAGTAGTGCCTCTGCCCCGTGTCCTTGAGCTTGAACCAGTTTCTCCCCTCTGAAGCTTGTTCGTCATTCTTCTTAACCACACTAAATCCACAAGCACAAAGCAAAAACCCCTATTTGTAGCACTATTCACAAAATCAGGGAAATTTTGTCAAATTTAGGGTTTTCCAAATTAGAAGGAGTGAGTGGTTAGGGAGAGATTAGGAAGGTGAGAAAGGGTAGAAAAATGGAAGAAAAGGGTGGTTTGCGGAGTAAATGAGTGGTTTTGAAGGTTTGGGTATGGTGGGTTATGGTGGCTATGGTGGAGAAGGAAGAAGGAGAAGGAGGGAGAATGGGGGTGAAGGGCTAGCTTTGAGAGGGAGGAAAAAGATGGTTAATGTGTGATTGTGAAGGAAATAAGGTGTAATGGAGGTTTGGGAGGACGGATATGGAGGTTGAGGGAGAGAAGAAGGAGAAGAAGCAAAGAGGAGATTTGAAATGAAGGAAGGGAAGGGGAGGCCGTGGTTTTTGAAACTAGGCAGCAGCGATCCACGACCGTGGATAGTTCCACGGCCAGGCCGTGGAAGCTGCTGACTTGCCCCTCCCTTTTTTTTTCTTTCTTTGAATTCCACAGCAGTGGTTTAATACACGGCCAGGCCGTCGAATTCTCTGACTTTTCTCTTTTTTTTTAGGGGACCTGAGATCCACGACCATGGTTAGATCCACGGCCAAGCCGTGGATCTCTCTAACTTTTGCCTTCTCCTTTAGTTTGCATTCCACGGCCATGAAATTTTTCATGGGCTGGGTGTGGAACATTCTGACTTCACTTTTCTTCTAAATTTAGCTTCAAAACGGTCATACCTAGACAAAATCCATGAGACAAACATCAAACCAACAATCTAACACCCAAAATCAAAAGAAAAAGAATAAATTAAAAGGAAAAAATAAAGAAACTTAGGTTGCCTCCCAAGAAGCGCTTGTTTAAAGTCATTAGCTCGACTTTGGTCTGGTTTTTATGCTCAGGTGATGTCAATGAAGTAGTGCTTAGTCCCCACTCCTTCAAAGTGTTTCACTCTCTGGCCATTTATCATGAAAGGCTTATGACCTTCTTTCTTCACCTCAAGTACACCGCAGGATAAAACTCGAACAATCTCATATGGTCCTGACCATTTCGACCATAACTTACTAGGACAGAAACATAGAAGTGAGTTATTGACAAGAACTTTATCCCTGAGTTTAAATTCAGGCTTCTCGACACACTTGTCATTCTGCTTCTTAGGTCCTTTCTTATAGGGCTTGGACTTCTCAAATTTTGTAGTACCCTTAGGCAAGGTCTTTTCTAGTATAGCATCAGCCACTGATTCCTGCACACCTAAAAGCACAACACTATCCACAATATTAGTAGCATCTATGCGATTACATGAATTTAAGGAATTAGAATTATTTTTAGATTTAAAAACATCAAAAATTACTTCCTCGTCATTCAATCACAAAGTCAATTTCCCTTCGTGGATATCAATGATCACCCTTCCAGTGGCAAGGAATAGACGCCTAAGTATGATCGACATTTTAGCATCAGCTTCCATGTCAAGCACAACAAAATCCACTGGCATATAAAACTTACCAACCTTAATAGGAACATCCTCCAAGATGCCTATGGGGTACTTGATAGACCGATCTGCCAATTGAAGGGAGATAGTTGTGGGTTTTAGTTCACCCACCTCCAACTTCTTACATACAGAAAGGGGCATAAGACTAACACTAGCCCCCAAATCACACAGAGCTTTATCAAAATTCGTGTTGCCAATCAAACAGGGAATAGAGAAGCTACCTGGATCTTTTAACTTAGGAGGCAATTTATTTTGAATTAAAGCACTACACTCCTCAGTTAAAGCTACTGTCTCATATTTCTCAAGCTTCCTCTTATTAGATAAAATGTCCTTAAGAAACTTAGCATAGGTAGGCATTTGTTTCAATGCCTCAGTGAAGGGTACATTAATGTATAATTTCTTAAGGACCTCTAGGAACTTCCCAAACTGCCTATCTAACTTCGCCTTAGCCAATCTTTGAGGGAAGGGAACCGGGGGTTGGTAAGGTTCGGGGGGTACATACTTAGACACCTTCTCAGTAGTTTCCTCTTCTTCTAAGGGTTGTGTGTTAGTCTCTTTATCCGCATTCCCTTATCTTTTTCACTCTCCCCTTTACCCGTGGAATCTTCTAATTTCTTTCCACTCCTTAAACTCATAGCTTTACAATGTTCATTGCTTGGGTTGACTTCAGGTTGACCAATAAACTTACCTTGTTGCCTATGTGAAGTGCTTGCTTGTTGGGCAATCTGGGTTTCCAACATCTTATTATGAATAGCCAAATTGTCAACCTTAGCTGACAACTCTTTAATTGCCTCAGTCACAACTTGCCCATGGTGCCTAAACTCCTCATTTTGCTTAGATTGACTCACAATAAAATTTTCAAGAAGAGACTCGAGTCTAGATTTTTGTACCTGTGGGATTCCAGAAGAAGGTTTAGCATTACCTTGCCCAGGTTGGTACTGACTATTCTGGTAAGAGAAGTTAGGATGTAACCTCTAACCTGGGTTGTAAGTTTGAGAATACGGATCATTCCTCTCCTTTTGGTTGAAGTCATGGAAATTGTGGCATGATTCCACTTGCTCCACCGGTGCACCATGTGAGGATCCAATCCCAACTTGGCATTCAGCTCCTATATGTCACTGTGCTCCACAAATCTCACAAAATTGTTTGAGGCACCTATGACATTAACATGAACTTTCTCAAGCATGTCAAAATGTTTATTCAAAGAATCAAATTTTGACATAATTAAATCAACACCATCTACCTCAAACTTACCTCCCGATAGCTTTCTCAGGTTATAGCCTCTTTCATTAGCCTATTGGTGATGATTCGAAGCTATACTTCAATTATCCCATAAGCTTCTGTGAGCCTTCTATTCATCAAAGCTACACCAGCTACGGAGTCAAGAGACACATTCGAAGAATATTCTAAACCATTGTAGAAGGTATGGATGATCAACCATTTCTCTAACCCATGGTGTGGGTAGGCTTCCAGTAAAGCCTTATATCTATCCCAAGCTTCTGACAATGACTCGCCATCTTTCTGAACAAAGCTTGTGATTTGGGTCCTTAGATAGGCAGTCTTGGAGGGTGGAAAGAATTTGTCCAAGAAGGCTTGCTCCAATTGGTCCCAAGTAGTTATCGTCTCAGCGGGAACAAACTTCAACCAAGCTCTAACTCTATCTCTCAATGATAGAGGAAACAGGCAGAGACGAATAGCATCAACAAAGGCGCCTTCAATCTTGAGGGTCTCACAGAACTCCAAGAACATATCCACATGATCGTTCGTGTCCTCTTATGGCAATCCTCTAAACTGGTTTTGCCTTATCATAGAAAGTAGGGCAGGAGGTATGGTGAAGTACCTAGCTTCAATGTCTGGCCGAGCAATTCCAGATCGCAAACCCCGAGGATCAGGGGCTGCATACTCTTTTAGCGGTTTATTATCCTCAGCTGCAGCTATGACAAGTGTTGGTTCAGGTATTTCTCTTACTCTTTGCCTTTGTTGTCTTCTCCTTCTACGTAAAGTTCTTTCAATTTCAGGATCTGCTTCAATAAGAATCCCAGAACGTCTAGTACTTTGCATAAATAAGAGAAATTACTTGCAGAGAGTCAAAAAGAAAACAAGAACGTAAGAATATGATAGAAAGAAAAAAGGTTTAAAATAATTAAATTAAAAATTAAATTAATATTCAAGAAAAACACAGTCCCTAGCAACGGCGCCAAAAACTTGATGTGTGAAATCCACAAGTGTACGATTTCGTCGTCAATTAATAAAAAGATCAAATCCACAGGGACTGTATCTATGAATACCAATTAATTAATTAATTCAATTCAATTAAACAAAAGAGAATTTAATTGTTGATTAAGAAGAACGTAGTAACAAAGTAATTAAATAAATAAAAATCAAAATACAGAATTTAAAATAAAAATAGCAAGTTATTAAGAAAGGTATTCAAATTCAAGAAAGCTTCCAAGATTGGGGTACCACAATGATACAAGACAAATCCTAATTGACAACTCTTTTATTAAATCAGAAATTCAATTGAAAGTGAATTACCCTAAATTAATTAATGTTCTTTCTCAAGATACAAGATCTGTGCCCAATTAAACCAATTCCTACTCTCGTGGTAATTGAATTTAAATTGAACTCATTACGCTTTGTGGTAATTCATTGAATCCTCGAAAGGCTAAAACTACTCTCGTGATTTAGACCTTAAGTTCAATTTTTATGGTTCCAACACCTAGGTTTACCTCTCAGTACGTCCCTAAATGTCTATGAGATGCAAATAAGTGGCCAACAAATTCACATGAATAAGAGCAATAATGATTGAATCAAAGAACATTCAAGATTAATAAAAGGGGAAACAAAGTTAATTAATCATTATCAAAGTATCAAAGGGTATTGCCCAATCCTAGAAACAAAAGAAACTACTCAGACATGGAGAAGAAAGAATCAGAAAACAAATTCAAGAACATCCAAACCCGTAATCCAAGAGAGAAGAGGGAAGAAAAGTTAAGAACAAGAGCCTCCAATGTGCCTCCTTCTAACCAAATTAGAACCCCTCAGTTGTATTCAGAACATCTATTTATACTCTAGGATTTTAATTAGCTAAAAAGTCCCAAAAGAAATAAAAATAAAAACTAAAATTCTGCCTCGTATTACGATCCACAGCCGTGGATCATTCCACGGGCTGGCCATGGATCCCTCTGCAAAAAGCCAATCTGAATCCTTTTGAGTTCCACGGCCGTGGATGATTCCACGAGCTAGCCGTGGAACTCTTTGTAATTTCTCTTATCCTTCTTTAAGTTGCTCCTCAATCCATGGCCGTGGTTTGATCCACAGGCAGGCCGTGGATTCCTCTGGAGTGGTCTTTTTGCACCCTTTTACTATCCATAAAGCTCCAACTTAAATCACACAAGCTTTCCATCCATTTAGAGGTCAATTGAGCACCAATCCTGTACAACAACACCACAAATACCGCAATTATCTGAATTAAAAGAAAAACAAATAGAAAGAGAAACTAAAATGCTTAAAATGCCTACAAATGCATGCAAAATAAGAACAAAATATAATATTGTTTCAAACACATCACCCATTAAGAGAACACTTTCCTCCCTCAATCAATCTTTCACGGGATTCATTTAAACATAAAAGTTTCTCATCATTGCTGCCAATATTCCCCATGAAGCTCGGTGCATGCACAGCACCAAATAGATTACCGTCCACCAAATGATTGGCCTTGTTATCATCCCCATTTCCATCAATCACGAAGTCACCATTCAATTCCTCATTATTGGCTAAATTAATGCTACCATTTCCTTCAAGAAACTCCCATTCTTCCACACTTGCTGAAAAGGAACCACCACTATCATTGAAGTCATCATCAGAATCACTTTCCGGTGGATCATGTACTACCGGAGTAAGCCATTGCATTGGTCCATACCAATCCTCCACAATCTTAATCGAGAAAACCACCCCATTAACTTTAACAAACACTACAAGAATTTGACGAATTAGCGACGGAATTTTGCGAGGGAAATATTTTCCTCGCAATTCCCTCGCTAATTTGCGAGGGAATTGTGAGGAAAAACCAAGACGTCGCTAAATTTAAAAAAAAATTGATTGAGAAAATAGCGAGTTTAATAGTGAAGGAATTGCGAGTAAATAATATCCCTCGCTTATTTTAGCGAGGGAATAGCGAAGAATAAATTCCCTCGCTAAAATTAGCGAGGGAATGGAGAGGGATAAAATTCCCTCTCTAAATTTAGCGAGGGAATAGCGAGTAAATAAATTCCCTCTCTAAATTTAGCAAGGGAATAGCGAGTAAATATATTCCCTCTCTAAATTAGCGAGGGAATTGCGAGGGATAATTTCCCTCGTTGGAAAAAAAAGCGCGACAGCTTTCTAATTAAAGAGCCAAAACTCATTAGAATTAAAACATTTGCTATATGAAACCCAATCTGAGTATACGAAGCCTTCTGTATCATCACCCCTTCTCTCTCTCTCTTCTGCATTCTCTTTCTTTCTCTTGGGTTATCACAGTTCAAGTAAAATTCCAATCTTTTTCTCCCAATCTTTTTCTTTTTAACTTCGACAGAAATTTTTCTCTCGTCCTCTCTCCCTTTAATTTGAAATTCTTACTCCTCTTGCAGACGCCACTCGTGCCCCTTTTCCATGGACCAAAAATTTTGGTTTTCTCTCTCTGGGTTTTGAAATTTCGTTGATTTTCCTCTTCTCTGTAATGGGATTTTGATTCAATCCATCATTTCAGGTATTTCGCTGTTCCTCTTCAACTTTTTTTTTTCGTTTGCATTATCCACCTTTTTTTTGGATTTTATTTATTTTGTGTTAGATCTGTAGTGGGTTTGGTCTGGAATCTGATGTATTTTTTGTTTAAGGTTAGGGTTTTAATCATGTGGCATATGTGAATAGATGGAATAGTTTATTCTGTTTAAGGGTTGTGTGTTTGATCTATTTTTGATCAACGAGGTTTCCTTTTCTGCTTGGTCAATTGGATGTTCCAGAATTAAACGGTGGCAGGCAATATTAATGGCTTGCAAAATCGTCAGTGTTCAAAATGAGTGTCTCATATTATAATGTTATGCATGTATGGCTGGTTTTGCCTTTACTACTAAGAGTTGTTGATGCCATAGCGCTGATAAGTAGCATTGATATAAGAAAAATAATGGAAAAAGTGTGTATTCTAACCAATCTAAACAAGCAGCTACAAATGAGTGAAGGTTGATTATCTTACCAAATAGAATAGGAACCAACAGCAATCACAGGATTGTCTAGTTGACCAGCAAGGAGTATAATGCAAGTAACATACCATTGCTCTAAGCAATTCATTACAGATGAGGCAAGAGTTAGTCTAGTAAAGGGCAACAAATACCTAAAAGCCAACCAAGACAACCCAGTCCACCCTTCCTTGCACCAACCAACAGCATAGACAACCATAGCTATAGCAACCACCCACCCTGTGATATTATTGGCCATAGCTAAGCCAGTTATACCCCAACCGAATGCACAGATGAAGATGTAAAGCAGCCCATTTTCAATGAGTAAAGCCACAAATGATATGCACATGATCACTTTAACTTTGCTCTGGGCCTGAAGAAATCTCTGGATGGGAAAACTGATTGCATAGGAAAACATAAGGGGAATTACTCGCATAGAATATTTGCCAGCAAGATCAGCTATGTGTTTTTCTTGGCCAAGAAACTCTAAGATTGGTGTGGCATATACATAAATAGGCAAGAGGAGTATGCAAGTGGCAACGAGTACAATCCATGACCTTTGAACATAAATACATCTATCCTAAGATAATTTACTTTAAAATAAAATAAAATAAAAACATCATTTTGAGTTTTCTGTTACACTAGGAGATACGTTGTCCAGCTTATTATGTGCAAGTGCAACTTCTTCTCGGATTGGCTTTGTGCCGCCAAGCATTAATTCATAGATTACATGTGTCATACCTAGAATAAATAAAATATATAAGGAAGATATTGCCCAGAAAAAGAAAGGCTTCAGCCTCTAGGGCGTCAGAGTGGTGGGTTCTAGCTTTGCTCTGAGGTCTTTCCTTAATATCTTCCCTGATGCAGACTTCTGAATTGCATAAACAAAGTACACTTTGTGTAGTCTTTTATAAAATACTACCTGTTCATAACAAAACCACATAACAGTCAATTAATTAAAAGGTTCTTAAAGTTTAAACTTCTTTTCATTAAATTTATATTTATATAGCCTTTACATTTGCTAATTTAAGTCCGTTCATGTTTTTATGTATTTGATGGATATGAATGAAGTTAAAGTCTTTTCAAATTTTCATTTAACGAAGCTAAAATATGAGTACCTTTTAATTACTATATCACATGATTAAAGTATTGTCTATATGCTTATACCTGTTTAGCTATAAACTCCTTTACAGCCTCTTCTGTTAGATCAAAGCCATTTGACCTCACCACGAAAGCAACGGGAAGTTCACCAGCAGCAACATCCTTTTATTAAGGTAACTCATTTTTTTTGGTTTGAGGGAGTCTTTGCTAGTTTTCTGCATAATGTTGCAGAAAATAACCAAAAATCACATTCCCACACCTCCCCAAAGGTTTTCCACCTCTAAGCATAATTAGCGCTCTAACTGAGTAGAGCTCTTCAATAAACAGTTAAAGTCCCTAATAATCTGTTTTCTAAAGATGCCTAACTCTAAGTTCAACCCGTAGGGAACCAACTCTAGGTTCGACCTCACTTGCTTGAGGGAACCAACTCAATAGGTTCAACCTCACTTACTTGAGAGAACCAACTCACTAGACTCATCCTCACTTACTTGAGATAACCAACTCACTAGGCTCAACCCCACTTGCCTTAGGGAACTAACTCACTCTTACTACTACCCCATTTCAACTCAACTTATTGAGAGAGTAAAGTATTTACCACGAAACTTGCATATCTAACTCAACTTTAACTATTAAAGGAGTTACTAGTATTTCTAATATTCAAACCATCCCAAAACACCTCGAAATCTTGCCTAAAAAGGATGATTTTCAAGATTGCACCAAATGTGCATCCCAACTCATAAAATTCTGAAATTTTATGGAAAGATAGCTCTCTCTCATATCTTTCTAATGCCATAAACCTTACCTCATTCGGATAAGCGTATCTAAACTTATGCGACATTTTGCAGAAGCAAAAATAGGGAATTCACTGATTCACCCGTTTCTGCGCTGACTTTAAACTGAAACTGGGAACAAACTACACACAGGAAAATTCTGAAATTTTATAGCTAAGAAGCCTTACATGTTAGCTTTAAAATGCCACTGGTTTCATGTGAAACGGACATCGGAGCAAGAAGTTATGCAATCTGGTTTACTGGCTGCCAGAATGCATTTTCTACAGAATCTGCCTTGGATTCAAACCGATACTGGCACTGGTTGGCTTGGTGTAAAATTCTAAAATTTTTATTACATGTAGCCCTATGTCTTAGCTTTAAAATGCCACAAGAATTAGGTCAATCCGATATCTGTAGCTCAAGTTATGCGACAAACACCACAGGCTATTTGGGTGCTGTCCTGATTCTGCAAATTCGGGTATTGCATAATCTTGGTTTCTAACCAAGTTCTAATCCTCAAATCATGGATTCTAAGTGTTTTCCAAATCTAATCATGGTCTCTAATCACGTTAGGATCATTAAACACTAATTCAACGCATCAATGATGGATTTAAACTCAAACTTCCAACTAAAATCCTACTTTTTTCCAACTAACCATTAAAAAGGAAACTATGGATTCTAAGGGCTCCAATCCATCAACTAACTAGTATCTAACTCATTAAACTTAGATTAGGATCAAAGTCAATCAATCATAATCTAATTCTCATTTTTCTCCAATCCATTTCTAAGATTCTCTATCATGAACCAAAATGGTTGGTTTGAGCCATAAATGGCTATCTAATACTTATTAGACTAAAATTATCCTAACTTAATTCTTGGAAGCAAGAATCAAGTTAAGAGCTAGGATTTTGCTCTCCAAATCCAGTTTTCCATTTGAAATCTCTAACCCCCATTCAAAAGAACAAAGAGGGAAAAAGAATAGAAATCTCCTACCTTTAGGTTAAGGGGAAAATTGGAACTTAAGTTCTAGTGTTAGAACTTTTATATGTTAAGAATACTTGAATTATACTAATTCAAGTTTTTCAACTTCCCAACAACTTTAAAATAAATATTAGGATTCATTTAAATTGTTGATTCACGTTTATTCTCATTTTTCATATCTGCTACTAGTCAATCGGTATTAAAATACACAACCAGTATACTTAAAAATACCTAACTGACTCCGATTCTTCTCAAATTTTAACTGTATCTTACTTAACTCATTTGTGACCTAAAAATAATTTCTCTATACTTGTTTCTCTCAACTTAGCCTTTAAAGATATTTCCTAAGTCATTTAAGCTACTTTTCAACTTCTGTGTCGCAACTAAGTGCCTAAACTAATTCAGTTTGTCACAAAACTGAACTGACATATTAAGTAAATATTAGAATACCTTTGTAACCCGCTTACAAGCCTAACATGATACTGAGGGTGTTACACACTGCGTCACCATATTCAGAACAACTTGGTTCATTTCTTCATCAGGCGACTGAAATTCACGAATCAGAATGATCATGACTTCCATAGTATAGCAACTGTCATATAGGGCTTCTAATTCCTTACACACTGCTTCACCTTCTCAATCTGTTGCACAATCTTAATCCCAGTGTGCCGAACTTGCCATGATTTCTTACTCTTATAAACAATCTTCAAGATTGGTAAGAGTGCAGGTATACCAAGAGTAGAGGCAACAACACTGAAAGCTCTAGCAGTAGTGTTCCTAACATATTCATCAATGTTGTCTATGTCAGGCCACATAGCAACAATCATTGTGGCCAGTGAAAACTTAGATTTTATTTATGCTTTTCTCTCCTATGAGGTACATTTAGGACTATCTAAATATGTCATCAAATCTTGGATGTTGGAAATAAAAGTTTTGAATTTCTAACGAATTATGTGTTAAGAATATTGGTTTGATTTAACTTTTGATTGTGCTTTAACATATGCTTGAAGTTTTATTTTCTTATTCGAGTGAAGATTTGAGCAAAACCTTAGTTTCCCGTTTGAGATTCAATATGAATGAGCACACATACTTATTGTTCGTACTGCTCATTGTATTGAATCTTGAATTGTCCAAGTAGGATAATTTGGTAAGAAATTTTTCCTTCACTTAGTTAATAATTATTATTTAAATCTCATATCTTATACTTGTTGATATTTCGGTCTGCTTCATTTCCTTTTGTTCTCTGGGTGTATACTTAAACGCGGTAGATCTCACTGCGTTATAGTCATGCACGTAGAGACCAATGGGAAATGCTACCGAAATTTCGTTAAGTATAAAATATGAGATTTAAGGAATAATTATTAATCAAGTGTTGAAAAAGTTTTTTATCGAATGGGATAGGGTCATACCATGTTAAGAAGGATCAGTTGATATAAGAATTTGTATTAATGTGCTAAACTAATTTCAGCAATCATGAGACCCGATCGAAGTTGAATGTTACAAAGAAATGATCCTACCGGCTATGTAAGTGAAGAATTCAAGGATGGAGTTGATGATTTCATTAGGGTTGCTCAAGGAGACCCGACAGTTAGTGATGCATTAAATCGCATCCTTTGTCCATGTGCTAGATGTAAGAATCGTGCTTGGAGGGAGATATTTGGGGTAGAACAACATCTGTATAAGTACGGATTTGTGGATGGTTATGTAAATTGGACCATTCATGGTGAGGACATATGGGGAGATAGCGGCTCAACATCCATTGTCCATGATGATGAAGTGAAGCCTAGGAATCTATACGTGGATATGGTTATGGATGCCGCAGGTGATAGATTAAATCCAGAGGCTCAAGATTTAGAAGAGGATCCAAATGCGTCAGCTACGAAGTTTTATGACTTGCTAAGAGACGCTGACGAACCTTTATGGGATGGTTGCCATAAGCACACGAATTGTCAATTTGTAACTCAACTTTTGAACTTGAAGTCAGAGTTTAACATGAGTGAGAGTTGTTATGATAGAATGATTGTCATAATTAAGAGCATGCTTCCAGAGCCTGAAAGGTTACCCGAAAACTTCTACAAATTGAAGAGAATGGTTCGTGAGTTGGGATTAGGATATGAGAAGATAGATGTGTGTCTTAATCAGTGCATGTTATATTACAAAGAATACAGTGACAAGAGACTCTACTCAGTTTGCTTAGTATGTGGACACCCACGATTCAAACCGAAGGCGGGACGTTCATCGAATGAGAAGGATATGCCGCACTCAGTGTTGCGATATTTTCCCATTATGCCAATACTCCAACGTCTGTTTATGTCTAAAAACACTGCACAATATATGACTTGGCATGTGGATGGAGTGTGTCAAGATGAATCAGTGATCAAGCATCCAGCTGATGCTGAGACTTAGAAACGATTTGACGCTACCCATCCTACATTTGCCCTAGACGCTCGAAATGTTAGGCTTGGCCTGTGTACAGACGGTTTTAATCCATTCAGCGGTTCAGCCACACCATATTCATGTTGGCCAGTTTTTGTCACACTATACAATCTACCTCCAAGTATGTGTATGAGAAGGGAATATATATTCCTCACTCTTGTGATTCCTGGACTAAAGTCACTTGGTAAAAGTTTAGATGTCTATCTTAGACCCCTAATTGACGATCTGAAGATATTGTGGGATGATGGGGTGCAAACTTATTATGCTTGGAAGAAGCAAAATTTTGATATGAAAGCGGCTTTGTTGTGGACAATAAGTGACTTTCCAGCCTATGGAATACTGTCTGGGTGGAGCACTCATGGAAAACTTTCTTGTCTGCTTTGTATGAATCACAGTAAGTCATTTGTGTTGAAACACGGTAAGAAATGTTGTTGGTTTGATTGTCATCGCTAATTTTTGCCCTTTGATCATCCATTTCGCCGTGATCGAAACTCTTTTAAGAGATCAACAGTGGAAAAATCGAATCCACCGCAACAACTGAGTGGGACAGATGTCTTGAATAGAGTGACTCAACTTAAGGAAATCATTTTCGGCTTGAATTCAGGTAAACAAAAACAAGATGGCTTTGGTATACACCACAATTGGGTGAAGAAGAGCATATTCTGGGAATTGCCTTATTGGTCAACTAATCTAATACGACATAATTTAGATGTTATGCATGTCGAGAAGAACGTGTTTGATAATATCTTCAACACTGTCATGGACATAAAGGGCAAGACAAAAGACAATGCAAATGCAAGAGAAGATTTGAAGATAATATGCAAACGTCCTATCTTGGAGCTAATAGTTGACAATAGCAAGTGTAAAAAACCAAAGGCGACGTATGTCTTGGATGCCAATAAAAGAAGGATGGTGTATGAGTGGATAAAACAGTTAAAATTTCCTGATGGGTATGCGTCGAATATCGCACGTTGCATCAATGTAGATGGCGGGAAGATATATGGAATGAAAAGTCACGATTGTCATGTTTTTATGCAAAGGTTAATTCCTCTGGCATTTCGTGATATCTTGCCCAAACCTATATGGGGACCGTTAACAGAACTAAGCTTGTTCTTTAAAGAAGTTTGCGCAACTGAAATTCGTGCTTGCACCATGGAGAATGCAGAGCTTTCTATCATTGAAATAATTTACAAGTTAGAGAAGATTTTCCCTCCAACATTCTTTGATGTGATGGAACATCTAGTCGTGCATCTCCCTTATGAAGCTAAGGTTGGAGGACTGTAACACCCCAAATTCTGACTATATGAATAGTAATAGCAGAATTACATTGTTTTGTATTTTCTGTGTGTTATAAAAATAATTTGACTGTTCTGAGATCATATTTGATCATTTTGTGTGATTTGCTCTGGCCGGAAAAATAATAATTTTCGTGCCGAGGAAATTTCGATCTGCCTCATTTGGAGACGGGGATCTTACTAAACCCGAATCGAGTGACACGAAAAGAATCTTTTAATTTTTAGAATCTATCTATAAAAACAAAAATATATCGATAAATATCTGTGGTTATATTTATAGCAGCCGTTACTATGAATTTTGGACCCGCTAAGTTTTAACTAACAGAAAATGTGCTTAGAATATTTTTTTTTTGTAACCAAAATTAAAATGAACCAATAGGAAATAGTCAAAATAAATGGTTGGACTTTTCTAACCAATGAGAATTGGTCAAGGAAAGAAGCTTAGACTTCCTTGTGGACCATTAGATTTGAAGCTTGATTTAGAAGCTTTGATCTTCACCGTTGATCTGATCAACGGTGTAAAACGAATCCTAACAAAACCATCAAGTAATATCCAAGTAGATAAGATTAATGGATAGGAAATCAAATTGATTTTTAATGGATAGGATTGAGTCAATAATAATGGCTTGACTTTTGCTTAGGAACTAATTAACCTTAATTTAGTTGACCTAATTGCCTAATTAAGAAACTAAGTAAACTAACTTAACTAGGAATTAGTTATAATTTAATCCTTACTTTAATATCCTAATTCTAATTAGAGGTTAAGATACATGCTAAATATGTTAAACTAATTAGTTATATAATTGGATGATTAAGTAAGAATGGTTAGGAAATTAAACCCAATTAATTAGCTAATCAATTAACTAGTAATTAGGCTTGAATTAACAACAAATGAAGGACCCTAACCTCACTTAAGCTCCACGGTTCAGGTTAGAATGGAGGATGCCACGGTGATAGATTAGAATGGAGAAGCTTCTACGTGATATTTGAACACTCCAAAGCCATGCAAAGTCAAGTTGGTGACCAATGACAAGTGATTGTCCATGTGCATTTAAAGTTTGGATACTTACTCAAGTAAATTTCTTTATTATTTCCTCACAAGTCACTCACGGCCACTGCCATAAGACGACAAGAAATTGTAAAGTTGGATAATTATTCAAGTAATTCTCTTTATTTTATCCTCACAAGTCACTCACAGGCAGTGTAAAGTAATGGATAATTACTCAAGTAAATCTCTTTATTTTACTCTCATAAGTTACTCACGACAGCAGCTGGAAATGTGCATTTAAAGATTTGGATAATTACTAAAGTAAATCCTTTCCAATTCATAAGCCACTCACACGGCCAGCAGCCTTCTTGTATGTCCTCACCCTTATGTTTTTATACTTATCATATATAAGTTTTGTTTCTCTCAAAGTACTAAGAAAATCAAGCAAACCTTCCCTTCCCTCTTACTTCTCCACAATCAGCTACCACCTGAAACCCACACCATCCATCCTTTAAAAATTCATCTCTTGGTTTTGTTTTAACTCAAGTTATATTCTAACCATTTGTCCTTCACAAGGTTTTGTCACAAACCTATCCTATCTTGTTCAAAACTTCTCCAACCTTTTCCTAAAGGGTAAGCTTTGATTCAAGGATTCAAAGTTTGATTTTAATTTTGTTAACCATGATTGCTCCATGGTTTTCCAATCTTGATTCTTGTATGTGCATTTACTAATTTTCTTGGAATTTTAGGATTTTGTTTAGGAGGTTAACAAAGTTTCAAGGAAAGGAGGAAAGCTTAGAAAGCTTGTCTTCAAGAGGTAAGAGGGAGATTCAACCTCACCAACCAAGTTCGGTGGTGTGAGGATGGTTTGCCCTGAAAAATCCACAAGGATTCATTCACCTATTGTTTGAGGTCTTTGGGGTGTAATTGTGATGTATAGAATTGTGTTTTTATGCTTGTATGTGTAGTATTTGTGTTATGTGTAACTTATTTCAATGTTAGCATGTGTGACGTAATACTTACAGACTTGATATTATGAATGTGAGTGTAATTTAGAATGCATAAAAAAAATTATGTGTGATTATGAGGACTAAATTGTAAAAATTTATATAAATACGGGGCCATTATGTAAATATAAATTTTGAGGGACTAAAATGTAAATTATTATGTTTTGAGGGACAAGAAAGTAATTGTTATACTTTAAGAGACTAAAATGTAATTCATATGTTTTGAGGGACAAGAAAGTAATTATTCTATTGTGAGGGACTATTTTGCAAATACGAGGAAATGCAATGAATTTTAGTATTAAAATGAGTAAAAATGTAAATTTTGATTCAAAACGTATAATAATAATAATAATAATAATAATATTTACGCGATTGAAAACATTGAAAAATCACTATGTGATTTGAAAAGGTGACTTTTTGAGTCGCGTGTGAGAAAATACGAAAATATGACTACGCGATTAAATTACGTAATAATGGATAAACTGCATATGTGATATTAATGGAAATTGTGAATAGTGCATAGTACATGCATTAGAAAGGTCCGAAGGATTTGTGTAAGGCAAGTTGCCTAGGAGAACACCTCTTGAGTGGGTGCGATAAGCGTAGTGTAGGTCACTTGTTGACCTTGGGGGCATCGTGGGGTGCGGGTTGCCTACAATGGACAGTTGGTAGCTCTTTTACCGTGGGTTAGACCGATGCAACACACCAATGATCGGACCGAGGCACTATCCCTAATCATGATTCGATACATGACCGTCGTGCATATGCTAGATGTGCGAGAAATTGAGCACGTGGTCTCAAGCATGTTGGTGGAAATCTTTTCGGTCATTCTCTCCGACTCGAGTTGTAGCTCCATGGAGTAGGATATTGAGTCAGTATACATTTGCATACATAGAGCATATATTATTGTAATTCTTGCTTATGTGTAATTCTTGCTCATGATAATTGAAATATTGAATACTTGAGCATTGAAAATAGCCTAATCGTAATTCTTGTTTTATTTCCTGTGTAATTATGATATATAATGTTAGTGGCATAATTGTAATTATAGTATGACAGTTGTATGATATTTTGGGTGTGATTATCTTCATTGCTACCATACTGGTATTGACGTAGGTGATCTCACCTCTTGTATGCATATGTTGTATTATGTTTACGTGTTGTTAAGACATTGAGCCAGACGTAGAGCGAGAAGCAGAGGAAGGTCCAGATTCCGTTGAGAACCTCGAGTTTTGATGGCGGTGGAGATCCCTAGTTTCCTGGGTTACATGAGACTAACATTCATTGAAGGGGACGAGGCATGAACCGAAGATCTTGAGAGAGAGAGTATATATTATCTGGGAGATGTAAATATTAGATTGAGTAGGCTACAGTCAGGGAACCCTTACTTTTTTGTTACTATTTATGTACAATTAGAGTTCCCTATATCCATCAGGCAGCACTGGGGAGCGTACTATCGCACCCCTAGAGAGAGTAGTGTTGTATCGTCCGCTCGGACATTTGTCCCCCGGACTTTACATCGGGTTGGAATTCCCCCACCCGGGGAGTCTGAGGAGGACCCATCTGAGGGTTCGGCTACTTCTGAGGGTTCAGCTGCCTAGTAGTACTTGGGCAAGATGTCAATGTAAATAGTGTTTAAAATTTTGGAGTGACTAGTTTGTAATATTTACAGTATGATAGTGCGAAAGACTTGTATATGTATAACAAAAGACTTGGATATGTATAAATAATGTAAATTATTTGTAATGATGCTGTGATGTTTTATTTTCTGCTAAGTTTATTTTCTTGTTATTAAGAAATTTTGCAACTCGTATTTTTCCTTACAGAGTACGTTATCTAAATAAGGTTAATTTGGTAATTTTGTAACATAAATGTGGCATCCTAAGGTGGGTGTTACAAGGACCAGTGCATTACAGGTGGATGTACCCTTTTAAGAGGTGTATGCTGTACTTGAAAAGAAAGGTCCGAAATAAAGCGAAAGTTGAAGGATCTATTTGTGAAGCGTATATTTTAGAAGAAATTTCTAATTTTGCTTCCATGTATTTTGATCCTCACCTACAGACCAGGCGCACTCAAGTTCCTCGGAATGATGACGGTGGAGAAGATACAATTCATGAACGGTTGTCTATTTTTAAACATCCATGTCGTCCTGTCGGGAGAGGTCGAAATAGATTCTTGACGGATGTGGAACTTCAGATTGCTGAGACATATGTGCTTGTAAATTGTGGAGAAGTAGAACCTTATCTCCAGTAAGTTGACTATCTATCTAATGAATTTGTTATTAATGTGCTAAATTTATGCTAAATATTAATTATTGTATTGGTTAGACAATTCGAGGATTCGTTAAGGGATACAAATCCCAATATCACTGATGATCAAATATTAGAAGCTCGAGATAAGGACTTCAGTAGGTGGCTAAAACATCTAGTGAGTCCCTTTATCCATAATAGTGATGTATCATATTAAATTCAATGTGCATTATGCTAGATGTTACAACTATCTACCATCTATGTAATGATACAGGTTAATATAGGTCAAGTCGAGAATCAAATGATACGAGAGATAAGTTACGGTCCATCCAAGTCCGTGACTTCTTACTATGGCTTAATAGTTAATGGGTACAGATTTCATACCAAGGTGTACGGACAAAATAAAGCAACCATGAATAGTGGCGTATGTGCTAGAGGTAGTATATATAGTGAGAATGACTTCGACTATTATGGCATCATTAAAGATATATTGGAATTGTCATATGTAGGAAATCAGAACAAAGTATTTCTTTTACAATGTCATTGGTTTGACCCAATAAATGGAGTCAATGTTGATGAGAGATATGGGTTGGTTGACATCAAGTATAAATCAAGACTTCACTCAAATGAGCCATTCGTCTTAGCCGAACAAGCACAACAAGTGTACTATACAAGATACCCACAAAGCAGGAATAGAGCTAATGGTGAATGGTGGGCAGCTTGCAAGGTCAGAGCAAAACTCTTCGTGGCTGAGACATTGAATGAGGAAGGTGATGAATTGAATGACTTAATTGCCACATCGATTATTACCAAGATGATGGATCCCTTGGAACACACAATCCTGTGATAGATGATGAAGCAGTCTCCTTGTTTGATGCACATGCCCAAATGGAAGAAGTCAACATATGTGATATACATTATCCAATGGACGATCTGGTTGATGATGAGTTTATTGATGACAATGAAAATAATGAAATTAATGAATTCTCAGATGAAGATGAGGAATCTTTTGCTTCAGACTCAAGTAGTTAAAATTGAAGCTTGTTCAATAAATTTCGTTAATGGTATTTACACTGGAATATCATTATTATATTTTGAGGTTTTTATTGACATATAGTTTCTTAACTCGTCATGTTTCCTTATGCAGATATCCATCATGACCATTCGAGGTAGAGGTGCTGGACGCAGTCGTGGGAGAGGCCGTAATGTTGCATCTACCTATGATTCTCCACCAGTACAACATTCTCAGCCCTCTCCAGGTATACCTGTAGGATAATATTTTTAATTATTATTAACTAGTGATTTATATAAATGTAATATATATGTGTTTTTTTATGTATAATTATATTAGGTGCAACTTCACCACTGGCCCATCGACCAGTGCAGGTCTACCAGCGTCTAGTCCATTGACCATTGGAGGCGCATCAGCTTCTGTCCCACCCCGTACTGACCCAGTGATTTCTATGCCACCCCCTGCTGACCCACCCACTAGCGACCCGAATGTCGTGCCTTCATGTGGAGAATCCAATGTAGAAACAGATAGCAGGGAACTTATATATGTGGCGCCTGTCCCTGAACCGTAAATACTGGTGACATATCATCTTTTATTACATGTATTTACTTTCAGATAACTAACATTATCTTATTGTACTTACAGGAGGAGGTTTCTACCGTCGAGGGTGACACGTGACATTATGTACAATGTCATGACACGGATGCCTGTTCCGGCTAGTACGTGGCGAGGTTATCCAGCTGAGATGAAGGAAATACTATTTACTGACTTCATGGTAAGTAATTATGTTTATAGAATTATATATTATACGTTTATTGAAAAATAAATATACATACATATCCTTTGTGTAGGCTAAGCATCGGTTCACATCTGATGCTGATCGCAGCATGGCGAGAACTGTCTGGGAACGGACTATCTTGGACCGTTATCCAGACCATTTGAACAAAGCACGAGATAAGGCCTTTGAGAAGGCAGATTCAAACAACTTGGCTGATATTAAGGGCCATGGGCCCAGAGGAATGAGGACGGAAGTGTGGGATGGCCTGGTCGACATTTGGCTAACAGATAAATGGATGACGAGGTCTGCAGCTGCCCGAAGGAATAGGGCAGCCATGCCTGATGCCTTGAAGCATACAGGCGGGTCGATAAGCTTTGGTCAACACAAGAGCAAGATGGTAATATAACTTCCTCATTTAAAGTTTTAATGATAAGCATCTGTGTATGAACATGTTGTAATTACCTAAGTTATTTGCCTATCTTGAGTATGACATAGTATTTTAGAGGGATTGCCTTACTTTTGATATGTGTTTATTATATAATATTCTTTCATATGGGATTACAGGAGGCAGAGTTAAAGCATCTGGTTTCTTACAGAGATCTGTACGCAAAAGTTCATAAGAAGAAAGACGGAAGCTATGTTTCTAAGCGCTCGAGGAATTTTATTGTAAGTGTCTTGTTCCTATTCAAAAGTCATATATATTTTAGGTTATTTATTTATTTTTTAATATTTTTCTTTTTTTGTTATTTTTAGGAGTCATATGACACCGCAATGACAGCAAAATATGGAGAAAACTCTTCCTCTCACCCTATGGTTGACCCAGAGGTCTGGTTGGATGCGACGGGTCCCAACAAAAAGGGACGTGTGCATGGCATAGGTAACAGCTTGCACATTGGTAATAACACCAGGCCAGCTTCATCCTCCTCGGTTGCAGGTCCTTCCCACTCTACACCATTGACACAAGACATATCTGAAGCTGTAAACACAGCAATGGTAGCAGCGATGGCTTCGTTTGTCCAGAGTCAACTTGTCCCTATGTTGGCGCCCTTCTAATCGTTCTACGATCGGATTAACAAATATTACTCCACAACCACCATCGCAAGATTTAGGCAGGGAGGGTCGAGAGGAAGACGAAGACGAAGATAACTTAGACTGATTGTTATGTTTTATTCTTATTGTCAAATTTGTATAACTTTTAACTATATTGATTGATTATTTGTATAATAACTTTTAACTATATCATTGGGTTATTTTGTACAAGTTTTTTGTTGTAGCATTTTACAATTATTGGATTGTTGTTGGATTTCTGTTTCTTGGATTTCTGTTTGCTGGATTGTGGTTTGATATGCAGGTTTTAGGAAAGTTATACATATATACAGGTTATTAAAAAAACCTAGCTCATTACCGAGGGATTAGCGACAAAAACTCACATTGTAAATAGCGAGGGATTAGCGAGGAAATAGCGAGGGAAATATTAGCGAGGAAATGGCGAGGGATAAGTTAGCGAGGGATTAGCGATGAAATAGCAACTGAATAATACAAGCCAATAGCGACTGACTAGCGATGGATTAGCGAGGGACGTTAGAGAGGGATTAGCAAGGGAACAGAGAGGGAATTAATAGAGAGGGAATAGCGAGGGAATAGAGAGGGAAATTGACTAAATTAGTCATTAATTCAACGACGGATTAGCGAGGAAAATTCCCTCGCCATTTTGCGAGGGAATATTAGCGAGGGATTAGAGAGAGATTAGCGAGGGAAATACATATTTTAGAGACGGATTAGAGAGGGAATACTTTCCCTCGCTAATCCCTCTCTAATCCCTCGCTGATAATATTAGCAAGGGATTAGAGAGGGATTAGCGAGGGAAATTTCCCTCGCTGTTTTCCTATTTTCTTGCAGTGAAAAACCACGCGATTCACCAACTCATGTACCTTGGTCTTATAGAGGATTCGAGCTACATCCATAGTTTTTTTCTTTCTAGTATTTTCATCCACATCCACATAAGTTCCAAAAGGAGTAACTAGATATTCAAAAAAAAAATCAATAGACCAAACGTGCGCCGGGATACCATAACAGCGAATCCACGTGAGACGTTCATTATCAATATCTCTTGGGTGCCAAGGACGAACTTCATCAAACCACTGCAAAAGCCACTCTTTACCATCCGAGATCAATGCATTTAGCTCTCCTTCATCTTCAGATTCTAGTAAAACGAGATTAGCCCCAAGAGGAGTCGCCTTTATCGCAAAGTAGCCTTGTCTTCAAAATTCCTCCGGGATGCAATAAGCAATACCTGAATTACACACCCTTCCAACATAGGCATTTCGAACAAAATTCTTCATTGTTTGCTCCTCAACATTGAATTCCATATTCGTATTGACATCCTTCTTAATATAACGTTGCACCTTCTTCCTATTATTCAAGCCTTGCATCGGCTGTCTAATCACATCTGCATACGACCTTCCATTTTGCCGGTAATTAGATTGTTGTCCTTTATCCATAAATCGAGCACCCCTAACATCCTTTCTCATCTCTTGTTGCACCTCCTCCACAGGTCCCTTACATTCAAACCTAGGAATATTAACATGGATCTTTTGACTACTAATGATGATATTATCCAATTTAATTCCAAAAACCTCCGGCTCTCTAACGTCGATGAATCTGGCAAAACCATATCTGCAACCATTTTTTCCACGCCTATAAGGGATCACCACCTCATACACTTGTCCATAATTCTGAAAGACACTAAACATTTCTTTTGCTCCAAAGTCGTTAGGGAATTCAGTGAAAAAGTAGGTTGACAAGATGTTCATATTGACTCGCTCCCACATATGCAATCGCTGAACGTCCAATTTGCCACCCTTTGCATGCCCATTCATATCACCCCTACGTTTCTTTTTCCTCACGACCTCTCTCCACACTGCTTCCTCACGACCTTCCATCCAATAAATAAGATTTAATTTTTATACAAATAAATTGCATGATCACATAAGTAAAGAAATAGATCGTATAAAATTTTGAAATTTACTTCAAGATTTATTCTATTCATAGATAAATGGTGATCAGTCTCTTTTTTTTTTTTTGTTTTGGAATAAAAGATGAGAATTAATTACCAAATGTTTTATTTGAAAGCATCTGAACTTTTTCTATCATTATACCTTATACGAAGAGATGAGTTCATTGGCCTTCGACTATGAGAAATGAGATTTTCATTTTCCCATATGCAATAATATACAGCCACTTAAGCCTTAACATTAAAGAGCTGAATGTTCCGTTATATAAAAGAGTGCAAAAAGTCTACCAATAGAATAGACGACATTAAATTTCAGCCAATCATTTTTCTTCTTCCAAAATATTAAACAACGTAAAATGTAGTTAACAAATTTAACTAAATAAAAAAAAAAAAAAATGATAAAAATAAAACAAAAATATGCTTTATATAATATATAATAGATAATATAATAGATAAATAGATTTATTATATCTAAAATCAAATGAACATAACAATACTACAAAAAGAAATTACCTAGTGTAGAAGGCGAGTGCACCATCTATTTCTATTATGAGAAATATATGTTTGTTCTTCTTTCTCTTATAACTTATTTCTTTTATATTAAAATATTATTCTAATTTTAATTTTTAAATATACTTATCTATTATACTATATTAAACATAAGTGATGCCTTAGTGAAAAATATTATGTTGCATCATTTTTTTAACCCAATTTTCCTCTAAAATTTCAATCAATCATAATGTCTGATCATTTGTCTTACTCTTATATAATATTTTCTTTTATAATAAAAGCTATTATAATTCTAATTTTTTTCTGCACTCATCTATTATTTATTATATTATTATTCTGAAGTGAATTCAAAAGAGTACTTGAGATAGGCACGTCATGTTGGTTTCCTCTTTGAGTGGCAGCGGCTGAGCGTGTTGAGACTGAGGGTGGGTACCTACAAAGGCAATCTAACGCTCAAGTCAGGTTGTGAATAAGTAGGATTATGTTATATGTAATTTACTGATATCTGTTTAAGGTTACTTAACCTGGTATTTATAGAACGTATATAGAATCGTAATGCAATCGGTATTGAATGCAAATATTTAGGATTAGTATCCTGATAAAGATTATTATCCCATTATTGTTGGGGTAAATCCCTATAAGTTATGAACTTAGATATAGAAGCTACTTAGCAATCTGAGACAGTTATGAATCTTATAATATCGTAAGATAATGATTGGCAGTTGCTGATATGTAGGGATATATCATTTGCACAAATCTAGTAGTCTTGATATTATGGCCCAATATTGTTCGACGTGCATGGCTTCGAGGTCCGGACTACCACCACGGTTTCAAGTCGAGTTATTCAGGATGGAGCCTGGTTATACGCATGTTGGGTTGATCCACTAGATGGGATCCCGAATCACAGTCTAGAACAGTTTCCCCCAGCTTGACGCTTGGATGGAACAACCTAGTGTCAAGATATAAGTTCCATATGGATCACAAGGCGTGCGATGAACAAAGGAGTCCTAGTGTTAACGTCGGATCTTGAATATTTTACGCAGAAGGCTGAGATCCGTGAAGCATAATATACTTCCAAGGTTGACATGTAAGGTTAGGGTCTCCTGAGTATTTCATCATGCAATCTTTGATTCTGCAGGTGATAACAGTCTGATATTTTTCGAGGAACTGCTGCTTTGACTTTTTTAGGAATAAAAGATCCTTTTAAGAGGATATCGGTTTCATATTGTATCCCAACTACCGCTACTCCCGTGACCAATTAGAATTTGAAAGCATTAAACGTGACTTTCATCATGCGATCAGTTCACCTTTTATGGTACAATCAGAGTGCTTCATTCTCTCTATAAATAGGAAATGTTTGCACTAAGGCTGGCATTCTATTCGTTGTATTCCTTTTGTCCTACAAAAATGGTTCTTTCCCAAAGAGTAGTTTCCCTTTCGTTTTTTGCCCATATATGGAGGACTTTGTCCCCTATGAATATCATCCTTTTGTTCTTTTCCAAATCTCTGAAGGCATTTGCTTTTCTGCAAACAATTTCATCTGGCTAAAGCCTTTCTTTCTCGGTGTAATGACTAGTTCGCCATGCATTTGGGGGGCAGAAGCCTTTCTCTCTCGGCGTATATGGGAGCCTTTGATTTATTCGCTCTTGCTGGGATGGAGTAAGGTTTCTGTCGTGATGCATGGAGACACTCGGAGACGCTCTGTTCCTACCCCTCCTCCTTCCTGAGTGATTTGGAGGCACCAACCCAACCTTTTAGGAAGGTCCATTAAGGGCGGTTATGCTGAAGGGCGGCTCCTTTGGAAGGGAAAATCCTCTTGGAGCAACCTAGGGCTACTTAAAGGCGGATACCAACCTTTATTATCACTACGGAGGAGGGAGGGAAAAAGAATTGATAGCTACTCCAGAGTCCGGAAGCAGTGTTCCATTCTAGTTTGCCAAGGTTCTTCAAAGCCTGTTCAATAGGGAGGAGACCCGTGCTAATTCTAGAGGTGGCAATGACCCTAGGGGCCGTGATGGTGATGTTAGTTCTCTTCCCCGAGTCCTCGAATAACTCTTTTCTAAATACTTCTGATCTATTTTTTTTTCTCTTTTTGTAAAGGATGATGATGTATGGAATGAGATCAATGAATAAAATTAAATTCTTCTTTCTGAATTTCGTCTTGTATCTTCTTTTCTTTTTTCGTTATCTATATTACTCTTTTTCTACTGCGGTGAGTCCAAAGCTCGCCCTATAATAATATTAAGTTGTCCCCAACTTGGATCTTAGTTGGTATAATGAAGTGGCAAGCTTTAGTTCCTGCCCCCGGGATCCGTGTTCCTCACGGGGTTTAGAATTTTAACTTGGCCATTTGGGATCAACCATTTAACCTTTTTAGAGTTTCTGGGGTCTGTGGAAAAATTCCATGATCTGTGGAAGATTACTAGGCTCAAGTTGCCAAGGTTGCGTGTCTCTTGGCTTGCAGCGCAATCGTCCCTTCAACTGCTATGATAGTTGTGAGGGCCTTGTGCCTTGATTGCTAACCTGGGCTCGAATGCAATTCTGAACTCAAAAAGCTCAATGGACCAGGCGATCATTCTTCTTGTTAGGTCTGGTTTGTGTAGTATTTAGAAAATTGGCTAATCCGTCCTTACCACTATCGGATGACATAAGAAATATTGTCTGAGCCTTCTGGCCATAATTATAATGGTGAAGGCAACCTTCTCTATTTTCTGATATTGGAGCTCGGGACCTTACAACACCTTGCTAACATAATAAATCGGCTTCTGACCATCAAATGTTTCCCAGATAAGCACTGAACTTACAACCTCTTCATGGACTAAGAGATACACGTGCAACGTCTCACCCGGTTCTGGCCTTGTAAGGATAGGGGGAGAGGACAGGAGGTTTTTCAAAGATGTGAATGCATCATCACATTCCTGAGTCTACTCCAAACCTATTCCCTTCTTTAACAACTTGAAGAGGGGGAGAGATTTGTGAGCAGCTTTGGCGAGGAACCGCATGAAGACCGCAATCTGTCCTGTTAGTTATTGTACTTCTTTAACATTTTGAGGGCCACGCATGTCGAGCACCGCCTGACATTTGTTTGGATTCACCTCAATTCTGCAGTGAGTCAACATAAAGCCCAAAAATTTGTCGACTTGGACCCCAAATACACAATTTTCTAGATTAAGCCTCATGTTGTGATTTCTCAGTTGTGCGAACACTTCTTCAAGGTTCGAGGTGTGTGATCCAGATTATGAGGTTTTGACTATCATATCATCGATGTAGACTTCGAGCATTCTCCCCACTTGATCCTCGAAAACCCTGTTCATCATCCGCTGATAGGTGGCTCATGCATTTTTCAATCCAAAAGGACATTACCATGTAGTAGTAGCTCGCCTTTTTAGTGATGAATGCAGTTTTATCTTTGTCTCCGAGGTACATTGGAATCTGATTATACCCGGAGTAAGTGTCCATGAAGGATAGCAGTCGGAAGCCGAAATAGTTATCCACCAATTTGTCAACGTTAGGGAAGGGGTATGGATCTTTAGGGTAGGCCTTGTTCAGGTTCGTGTAGTCCATATATATCCTCCACTTTCCGTTCGACTTTTTAACCAAGACCACATTGGAGAGCCAAGTGGTGTATGAAATCTCTCTGATGAAGCCGGCACTGAGTAATCCCTTGATTTGCTCTTCAATAATCTATTGTCTCTCAAGATCGACTTTTCTCTTTTTTTTGGGAGACTGGCTTCGCATCCCGTTTAATAAATAAATAATGGAAAATGAAAGCGGCGTCGAGCTTAGGCATATCAGAGGACGTCCAAGCAAATAGGTCCTTGTTCTTCTGTAAGAGTTTTGTAAGCTAGAGCCTCTCCTGCTCTTCCAAATTTGCACCTATCTTAGTGACTTGATCAAGCTTGTCACCCAGTTGGAGGGGAAGCAACTCTGCTTCTAGTTGAGGTTATGGTACCCTAGATCTCTTCACGAATGTCAGGCTCAGTCATAAGGATGTTTACTTGATCCATGGCCAGGCAAGATGTCCACGTTTTGGTTTTCTTAGGTGTCCTGCTGATTTTGAAACTTTTATTATAGCATTTGCACTCTGCGATTTGATTGCCCTTAATTGTGACCACTTTATTATTCTTACTGAGGAATTTTATGGCCTAGTGAGCTGTCGACACCACAATGGTAATACTATTCAGTGTAGGGAGAACCAGGATAATATTATACATTGATGGGCAATCCACAACCAGGAACCTGACTTTGATGGTTCTGTCGACTTTGTCGTCGCCCAGGGTTGGGAATGTTTCAAAATAACCTACCAAGGTAACCTTTTCCCTACAGAAGCCAGTGAGCTCGCCTTCATAAGGGGTTAATACAGACAAGGGGAATTCCAATCTCTCAAAGGTGTCCATGAACATGATATCCGTCGAGCTTCCTTGATCAACAAAAATATGCCAGACCTCGGTGTTTGATATTATCCTAGAAATAACCAATGGGTCGTCGTGATCCCGGTTAATATCGTCGTAGTCCTTATTTGAAAAGGAGACAAGTGGTTCCTCCCTGTCTTCGGTACGAGGTTTGCGCGTAGAGCCAGAAATGCTTAACACCGCCATCTGTAATGCTTTCTTCTAGGCATTATTGAATGACCCAGCATCTGTAAATCCTCCGGAGATGATACTCACTAGTTGATCTTTCCTGTTGGCCCCACTTTGAGTATCCTAGTTCTGATCCTGTCGGCTTTCGGTATCTCGGCGAGGTGGAGTCTGAGATTTTCTAGTAGGGCTTTGGGTTCTCCTCCTTTGACGTGGAGTTGGACTTCGCCTTAGACTGCAACTACGTATTCTCTCCCTCCATCCTCCACGATTTTCATTATTACGGATACCACTGATATATTTATGCAACCGTCCCTCCTTGATTAGGGATTTAATGACATCGCGGAGCTGATAGCACTCTTTTATTTCATGGTTGTAGCTTTTATGCCATTTACAGTGCTTCGAGTGATCCTTCTGAGCCTATTTCTTTAGAGGAAACGACCTCTTAATATCTTGGAACTTAGTTTGAAGCACCTCTCTGAGAATTGTCTCTCGTGGGGTGTTCAAAGGAGTATAGTCAGAATATTTAAGCTAGTACGCTTCACCTATGGAGGAATTTCTAGGCTGGTTAGAGTTCCAGTTATTCTTTTGGTGAGTAGGTTCACCTTTTTCCAAACTCTCTTTGGCCTTAGTGATTTCCTCTAGGTCGATATACTTCTTGGAGCGGAGATAGAATTCGTCCAAAGTCTCCAGCTTCTTTTTTGTCAAAGACCGGAAGAAGCCTGAATAAGTTCAGAGGCCGCTCCGGGCTTAGTGAAGAACAATCCTATCATCTAGACTCTCTATATGAGCGCAAGCGTCACAAAATCTCTTAAGGTATTCACGATGGGGCTCATTGCTCCCTTGGCAAATTCCAGAAAGAGAATCAACCGATCTGGGTTGCTCTCTGGCGGCGATGTAGTGTAGTAGGAAGGACTGCGTGAGGTCATCCCATCTGGTGACAAATTTTGCTCGTAAGGTTACAAATCAGTGGAGGGCGCCTTTCTTTAAAAAGAGGGGGAAGGCGCGACACGGCAACTTTGGGGATCCCCCAAGGAACTGCATAAACTGGTTGTAGGCGTCCAAGTGTTCCTGAGAGTCCGTTGTCCCATCATAGGGCTCCATGTTGGAAGGAAACTTGAATTTTCTTGGGACTCTATACGCCATTAACTCGTCTGAGAAAGGCTGCTGCTAGCCTCCGGGGGCCGGGATGTTGTTTCCAATTGCGTTGCTGCCTTCGTCATACGGCAGCCTTCTCCAGTTGTGGGCCGTATTCTGCCTTCCGTTATCATCTTCTTTGTGCATAGATCTCTCCAACTCGTCTAGCTAACGATGCTAGTCATTCAATTGACGATGTTGTTCGTTGATCTGCACTATTTGTTGGGCCACCAACTCTTAGAGGCGGTGTCTGGTCATCTCGGAACGAACAGTGCCTTGAGTGGACACGTGATCAGCAACATTGTCATTCAAAGGGCCTAAGCGTGATTGTACTGGGATCCTAATAAACCCTTGAACAACATTGTTGGCTCCTTCCCCTAGGCGACCAAGTCTATCTCTCATAGATACTCTACGCGATGGGTGAGGACTTTCATCGAAAAGTGAAGTCTCATGGCCATCGCCCAGATGTTTCGGGATAGGTGCTTGGTTTCTCATGGCAGGGTTCAGTAGCAAGTGGTGGACCGGGATGAGGGGGCGCTACGGTGCTCCCTGCCTTTGATTTGCAGAGGATTATGCAGCATCCCTTCTTGAATTTTGACGTGTGTTCATCATAATTGGGTGTGATTAGAAGTTTATGGTTCCAACAGATGATGTCAATGTTCTAAAGTGGATTCAGAGGAGTACTTGAGATAGGCATGTCACGGTGGTTTCCTCCTTGAGTGGCAGCGGCTGAGCGTGTTGAGACTAGGGGGTGGGTACCTGCAAAGGGACTCCAACGCTCAAGTCAGGTTGTGTACAAGTAAGATTATGCTATATGTAATTTACTAATACATATTTAAAGTTACTTAACCTGATATTTATAGAGCGTGTATAGAATCGTAATGCAATATGTATTAAATGTAAGTATTTAAGATTAGTATCCTGCTAAATTATTATCCCATTATTGTTGGGGTAAATCCCTATAAGTTAGGAACTTAGATATGGAAGCTACTTAGCAGTCTGAGATAGTTATGAGTCCTATAATATCACAAGATAATGATTGACAGTTACAGATATTTAGGGATATATCCTTTGCACAAATCTAATAGTCTTGATATTATAGCCCAATGTTGTTTGACATACACAAATTCGAAGTCCGAACTGCCACAAAGGTTTCAAGCAGGGTTATTCAGGGCAGAGCCCAACTATATGCATGTCGGGTTGATCCTCTAGACGGGACCCCGGATCATAGTCTAAAACAATTATATTATATTATATAAAACATAAGTGATGCTTTAGTACAAAAATAGTATGTGAGACATATCTTTAGCTCAAATCATTCCAAAATTTCAGATTTCATTACTAATATCTATTCACTCTTCTTTCTTGTACATCTTATTTCTTTTATTAAAAAATTCTAATATAAATCTTTTAATGTACTCATCTAATATATTTATATTATATAAAACATAAGTGATATTTTAGTAGAAAATGATAAGTAGTACATATCCTTAACTCAATTTCTCCATAAAAATTTAGTCTATTTTAATGATTAATACATGTTCATTTCTCTTTCTCTCATTTCTTCTTTATTTTATAATAAGAAAATTATTCTAATTTTAATTTTTTTAATGCACTAACAAGTTATATTGTATAAAACACGAAAGATGCTTTAATAAAAAATGTTATGTAACATTATATTTTTAGCTAAATTTTTAAAAAAATTATACATATTTTCGTTTTAATTAAGTTACCTTTACATTCGTTTTATAACTTTTCTTTTCATTATTCTAAACATTGATTAGTTATAAGTCACTTCTTTACGTGTAACAATAATAAAGGATTTAAAATAAAAAATTATTAATTAATATATATAATTATTTTTCTCTTATTATTAAACTAATTAATAAATTAACTATAAAAATATATTTTAAATATCTAAATCACCCGTGCATTCCACGGATAATTACACATATAAAACATAAGCTCAAAGGCTTGCCCAGATGATTCATGAACACACGAAGTGGGGCTACCTAAAAAAAATATGAACGCACGAAATTGTAATTAAGTTATGTTTGGATATTTAATAATTGATGGAACGGAATGGAATGAGATGAGATAAAATAGAATGGGATAAAAGTATAATTCTATTGTTTAGATATTTTAGGATGAAATAGAATAAAGTTACTATTCTATTGTTTGAGATTTGAATGGAATGATAAGAGTTATAACTTTATTTTTTTTTAAATTATTCTTATTACAAACACACTAATTTTAGAGTATGAGATTAATGTAGTAAAATTTTAATTATAATTATAATAAAAAATATGATTCCAAATTAGAAAGAAAAGAAAATTAATGGTTTGTGGTAAGATGAGATGGAATTTATTCCACCTACTTCGATTCCATTCCACCATTTTTTAATATAACTAAATAATAAAATCTATCTTCATCTCATCTCATTGTATTTCATTCCACTCAATTTCACTAATCCAAACATTCGTTACTATTTATTATTTCCCCCCTACCCAAAGAACGTACCACTTCCCATCAAAAGAAAATGAGGCATTATTTATTATACCTCCACTCTCCATCCAGCCATCAATGACTGTTTGACCCTCAAATGTGGTTCTTTCCCAATCCTCAGATTTCAGTCCACAACATGATTCACAGTTCTCTCTTTCGTCTTCCTTAACCGTCCACCCAGTAACCCGGTAATAAACACCTTGCTTTAGACCCACCACTTTCTTGGCCCAATTTCTTCTGTCTTTCCTATATATAATGCACCTTTGCCACTCTATTTACCCTCACGCAAGTCCTCTACTATTTTGTCATTAAAACATCCAACAAATTAAGCACATACTAATCAGCAATCATGGCTTGCTCAAGCTTTGTTTTGAGAACCATCCTTTCTTCCTCAGTGACACCTGCCAGTGCCAACCCAAGGTCATTTCTCACAGCCCCACCTACAAAAGCTCACTTACCTTTCACTTCATCATACTCATGCCTCACTAGAAATCTCAAGCTGAACACCACTATGCCACACTCTTACTTGCCTTCAGTGCCCAGGAAATCGTTCTCTTGTCGAAGCCAGGCTGAGCCAATTTACACTGGTAGACCTAATTTATATTTTTAATTTTTGTTCTTTGTTGTTCTTTACCCACAAATTTTATGCTCAATATAAGTGGGTTTGGCTTGATACTGTGTTGACTCTTTTTGTTTTTATGCCTGATTTTACAGAGAAAGTCCAAGAACTGAATGTGTATGAGATCAATGAGCGAGACAGGGGAAGCCCTGCTTATCTTCGATTGAGCCAGAAAACTGTCAATTCCCTTGGTGATCTTGTCCCCTTCAGCAACAAGGCAATTGACTTTCTTTTTTAAATAACTGCCTTCTTCTAATTTCACTTTTTGCATGATATTGTTGTTTTTTTGGGTGTAGTTTTGCATGTTACTTTTTCGTTTATGTGTATGCAATTTTCTGGGATTCTATTTGTCGATAGTCTGATTCGAATTAAACATTCTTAAGCACCTTATAATTTAATAAAAACCTTAATTTTTGGTTACTTTTAGTATAGTAGATATTGTTACATTATTGTATAATTTTGTGATGTTATATTAAATAATGCGTTGTTAGATTATATTAAGTCGTTAACTTTATTACTAGAAATAGATGTAATTTTTATTTGTTTTCTTGGTTTTTTATGTTATGATTTCATTACAGGTTTTTTCACCTTCCTTTTGTAATCTTAGGAAAGACGTTTATGTTCTGATTATTGATTTGGTTATGGATTATGCAGTTGTACACTGGAAACCTGGAAAAACGGATTGGAATAACGGCGGGTATCTGCATTTTGATCCAAAACAAACCAGAAAAGAAAGGGGACAGGTATGAGGCCATCTTTAGCTTCTACTTTGGTGACTACGGTCACATTGGGGTTCAAGGAGCGTACCTGACTTACGAGGACACGTATCTGGCTATAACTGGTGGGTCTGGCATTTTCGAGGGAGTGAAAGGCCAGGTGAAGTTGCATCAAATTGTGTACCCCTTCAAGATCTTTTACACTTTTTATCTGAAGGGTATCAAGGATTTGCCTGAAGAGCTTCTTCCCAAGCCTGTCGAGCCCAATCCATCTGTTGAGGCCACTCCTGCTGCTAAGGCGCTTGATGCCAATGCTATCATTGCTGGTTTCACAGACTGATGAATGAAGGATATTTTTAGTTTTTTAGTTTGCCCATTGTAAGGAAATAAAAACGTCAATGCTTCCATTACTAATGCTTGGCTGTATGCAGTTATTGGAAGATAATCAAATGGCCCAATGTACTGTATTTACTATCATTTTTGGTAATGAATATCTGATGATGGATTGGTTCGAGGTTGGTTGTTATGCTCGGGTTTCCCCTTATATTTTGTCGTTTTCTTACAATATTATTTTATTTTATCTTCTTTCACGTGATCAGTGATCAGTTGCTTTCACAGTTCCCATTGAATGGATAGAGCTGACAAAATGAGCCAATCTGTCCCGACCTCTCCCGGCCGCTTCAACTCGCTAAAATGAAGGGCAAGGTGAGTTAGTCCATTTTTAAAATAGGTTGGAAGAGCTAACCCACCCCGCTTTAAGGCGGATTGGCGGGTTAGCGGATTGGTCCGCATAAAAAATAAAATGAGAAAAAATAGATAACATGTCTAAAATATAATTTTTAAAATAGTCTAATTAAATATTCAAACATAAATTATATAACATTAAAAAAAATTTTATTTATAGTATTATTTATCATTTTTTTTTAAAAAGAGTCAACCCGCAGGACCAACCCACCCGCCCCGCTTAACCCACGGGTTATACGGGGCGGGTTAAAAAAAAATATGAGTTCAATTCTTGAACTCAATTCATAAAATAATGACGGGTTGACGGATTAACCGACGGGTTAAACCCGTTTTGCCAACTCTAAAAGTAATTATGGTCGTCGCTGTTTTCATGATCCGAATTTTAAATATACGTTTTTATAGTTATATGTGAAAATGTTGGCATAATTAGTTAACTCATTAATGTGAAAATTGTGATGTAATATGATGATATTACGTTGTAAAATAAATAAGTATTTTGTTTTCCCTTAGTTGATTTTTGTCGGCCTCGATAATTTTATTCATTTTTAATCATATTACTTTTCACACCATATAAAGTTAGTTAATGAAGTATAAATTTATGGTTAATGACGTATAGAAATTAATTAATGAGTATATAAAAAATTAGTTAATGAAGAATAAAAAATAATTAATGACATATAAATTATTTAACGAGGTTAGGTTAGAAGGAATACATATTTATACATACCTATTAACTAATAATTTATATTTTATTAACTAATTTTAATGTAGTATTAAAAAGAATGTAAGTACTATTTTGAGATAAGATGATCATTATTCTTTTGTCACATCCTGTAAAGGTAGTTTGAAGGGCACTTGCTTAGAAGTTAATTTGTTATTAATTATAACGCATAGACATTGACTTATACACATGACACATCATATATATATAATTAAAAATTTAAGAAAAATATTTATAATTTATAAAATGATATATATAAGTTTCATGATTTATAATATCTTGACATATATCATGTGTCATTATTCATTATTTGATAAGTCTCTCACAAAAATATATAGAGCATTATTTCTATTCATATCTTCCAAAAAAATTTTGAAATTATTTTGTCTTGTACAACTAACCATATATAAGTACAGATAAAAAAAATTAATTAAAGAAAATATCTAAGGATTAACTTTATTTTGTTCTCCACCATTGACACGATGGTGGCACGATAACTTAGTCGCAGATGGAAGTAGATAGCTAGATGGGAATAGTGACCTCATAGTGAAAAACATTGTAGTTTTGTTAGAATAAGTGGTACTGATAACTGAGTAATTGAGCTAGGGTAATGAATAATTAGTAATTGAGTATTTCAATTTTTTTAAATTTTTTATTTTAATAGTAATTAAGTTTTTTGTTAAATTTTAAATTGGCTGTGTCTTGCGGTATTTTTGAACGTGTCCGAACCAATTTTTTTTTTTAATTAGACACATACGATATGCGTGTCGTATATATGTCATTGTGTGTCTGACACACGGACACAACACTAAAATAATGTGTCCATGCTTCATAGGTTATTAAGAAATTGCATATAAAATAATCGTGGTTAATAAATTACATATTAGAAATTTAATAGAAAATTTTAATACATCAAAATGAATATGTTTTGTATGTTCTTATACTTTAGAATTTCTTTCATTTTTTATTAGAATTAAATGTTATTGGAGGATATCTTGTTATTAACATAATTGTTTATTGTTGCAACGTAATTGAGGAATCTAAACTAAAATCTTTGTTTTATTAGTTACATTTGAACTTTCATACACATAAAGTACTTATATCATTTTCACGAAACTTTATTAAAATATTTGAAGTAAAATGATTATATCATCCTAATTTTAAAGGGTTTTGTTATCTTGTATCTTAAAATACTTGTTAAAAAATATAAATAATATTAATTACTCATTAAATAATTTATTCTTGTACTTTTTATTTAATATTTTCTTTGTATTCTTTAATGTTGCCCCACATTAACAAAACTCTTTTTAAATTTATGTAAATAGTTCATATTGAATGCTTTATTATTTACAACAACCATAGTTTTCAGTTTTGTTAGTTGGGATTGACTATGTATATATATAGATTAAATACGTTATTGGAGTCCGTTATAAACAATGTTATTTTTTTCAGTTATTAAAATTAAAAAATTCTTTTTTTGATCTAGATGTTGATTTACACTGAGTAGGATATTGTAAACCTTAGATGCCACTTATTTACTCTTATATTAAAGTTGACATTGGTCTGATTGAATTATGCAACTACTTTGGCAACATCAGTTATCAGTGTATTCTGGATCATTAGTCTAGCTTAGCTTAGCACCTACTCGTATTACATACTGCAATATCAACTTTAAGTATTCTAGAAACATTAGCGCCAATAGTACATCGGTATTGTTAGTAATTAGCGTCTTCCTGAGCTCTCCCAGGGTTTCGTGACGGCGCTAGGGTCTCATGGAAATTGTTGTCTTACTGATGTGAGCAAGTATTCCGGCTCCCAGTAGCGTGGAATTGGTGGTGTGGGAGTTGTAGATTGAAGGCTTGGTCGTGGTTCTTTTTGATGAAGGAAGAATTGACTAAGTAATATATGAAGCTATCGCTATCAGGGGAAGAAACGACCCTAATATCATTTAACGATGGAGGAGGAGGGTCCTCAAATAATGCAAACCAGTTCTAAGACCCTTTAACATTGTCGCAATGTGTAAAATGATGCAAAAGGTCTGTCCTAAGGAGTAGAATTTAGAAGTGTTATACACTGAGATTCGGGTTAGTAATTTATGAGTAATTCGGCCTGTTAGATTTAGGTATTAGATATTTATTTGCGCTATTAGATAAGTAAATCCATCCATTTATGAGAAGTAAATATCTCACATAATCTTTCATAAATAAGGACGTCAATTATATCACATATAAATAGGAAATTCAGTTATAAGAGATAACAATCTCATTAGATTTTTATCTTAATTAACAATATTTAATTTAGATTTAATTATGGTTCTTATTACCCAATACACATTTATAAATACCCCGCAAGGTGGTAAAAATATGCATTTAATTTCAAATACTATTCACCTTGTGCATGGTCTAACTTGAGCATTGGAATGCCTTTTGTAAGTACCCACCCCTCGCACTACCATCGCAATCACCGTTCATTAAAAGAAATCACTTACATCAACCTTATTCATGTATTTATTTGAACCCCATTCAGAATAAGAAGAATGGGGGAGAATCTGGCATTGTTTGAATTCTAAAGTAAAAGGGATTATGACAGAGTTATTCAAGGTAGACCATGGACATTTGATAAGCATCTGTTGGTAATAAAAAAGTATGATAGAATTTAGCATCCGTTAGAGATAGAATTCAACTTTTAAGTTTTTTGATTAGAATTATAGATCTCCTGTAACGCCTTAATATCAATATCTCAAAATGTTTACTATACACCAAGATATACAGTGATAAACATGTCACTTCTAACTTAACATAAATAATATATATCCATAATAACCATATATGTCATTATAGAGAGCCAAGAGGGAAAATGAAAAGTTATATATATATATATATATATATGCTCCTTATTTGTCGTTTAGTTCATTTGTCTAATTATGAAGTTTCCTAGTTTGTTGTCTTGTCAAGCATGCAGCTTCCCGAGAAGATTCCTTACTTGTCATCTACCTCAGCATGAAGCTTCCCGTGAAGGTTCCTCATTTGTCACCTAGCTAAGGATGAAGCTTCCCGTGAAGGCTCCTCACTTGTCATCTAGCGCAGCACGAAGCTTCCCATGAAGGTTCCTGATGTGTGCATATTCGAAGTCTTTTCTCTATATAAGCTGAAGCTCCTTCAGAGAAAGGCATCGGAAAAATTTAGTTTGAAAAATTTCTGTAAACACTTTGTATCAAAAACTCTTGTATTCTGTTTCCTCTGTAAACCTTTGGAATTCAGCTTTTGTTCAAGACTTGTAATTTTGTATCACGTACTCTGTAAGTATTTTGAAATTATCAATAAAGTATTTTGATCCTGATTTCTGATATATCTCTTCTTTCTATTTTTAAATGCATATTTTTACTACAGTTAAGCCTATGCCGTCGGTCCTGTCGTTACTGGTATCAGAGCCTCGTAAGAGGTTCTGAGTATCCGAAGCCTAAGGAAGGGAGAAGGACTTAGCGTTGGTCAGCCCTTAGTCTGTACGTTGGTCAGCCTGTGTTAGTGCTTGGGAGAAGGCAAGGTTAGGTGGTCCCGTACATGCAAGTGGTGGTCCCAGTAAGAGAATTCCTTCATTATGTCTAGGATATTCGAAACTTAAGCGAGCTCTCCTTCCGTAGCGGGAAGGCTTCTAGCATAGGTTCCTCACAGTTTAAATCGCATCCTCTAGATTAGAAGTAGATCAAGATCAGGTTCAAGCAAATGAATTAGAAATTGCTAATATTGAAAACAACCTTCAAAATTGGGCAATTCCTTATATTCCTCCTAAAGAAATTTATAAAACTAGTACTTCCTTATTCAAGCCTAAGGATCAGATCCATATGTTCGAAGCTACTCATATTCTAGAAAAACCTTGTGAATCGATAAGTTTACTAAAAGATAATATTATTGATCAACATGTTAAGGATAATTATCAGTTTATACATATTGGGTTAATTCAAGTAGCCGCCAAAGGGCAACATAGGTTAGGAATTGATAATCCTGTGTTAATTTTGTTAAGAGATAAAAGGTTAAGAAAACTTCATGATCAAATTACTATTATTTTAGAATCTAATTTGCATGATGGTCCTGTTTTGTTTAACTGTTATCCTAATTATACCATGCCATTAAATGATTATATGACTAAGCAAGCTTTAGAATTAAATGTTAAGATATTAGATAATGTTTTTCAAGAAGGAACTAAGCATATGTCTGTTATGTATAGAGTTTATTATAAAGTCTCTTATGAAGATCAAAACTTTAAAGCACTAAGACAATCCCCAAAGCATGAAACTGTAATTATGGAAGCAAATCTTAAGAAATCATCAATACTAACTCCTAAAAGATTATCTCATGAAGAAATCTTGTCTAGGATTCCTGAAGATTGGGTGTTTCCAGATGTAATACCCCCTCAACCGATAAGAAATACTAGAATAAGAACAATAGTTCAAGATGGTTCTAATATAAGGATAGGAATGCTTAGGTCTAATTCTCACTCTAGACTAAACACTCCTACAAATCCGATAATTAACATCCCTTCAACTGCTCCTACTTCCTCAAGACATTCAGTAGATGGATCGACTGTTAATATAAACCTAACTGGTGTAAACTTTGAACCTAATGTTCCTCAACCAATTTACTAACAAACTCATAGATCAGAATCACCAGAATATTCACCCACCAGATCCCAAGTCATTAATGTATTAACTAAAGAAGAACCCTTTGAAATAGACAAAAAATGGATAAGTAATGATTTTGAAGCTCCTTATAATAAAGATAAAAGAGATTGGTATTTTAAGAATTTTAGTAAAAAACAAACTACTAAGTTTAGAGAAGAATTTTACTCATATTTGAGGGAACAACAAATTAATTTATATTTCTTTGACTGGTTTGAAAAGTATTGCAAAGAAAATAATATTCAAAATTCTTTTATAAGAATACCAGAAATATTAGTAAATAATAAAATATCAACTTCGTGGAAAACAGAGAAAGACAAGATAATAATTTCAGAATTTCCTCCCTTAGAAACCATTAAGGTAACCACAAAAGAAGGGTTAGAAGTTGAAGCCACCCCTTTTAAGGCAATAGCTTCAAGAGCTCATAATTTACCTATAGATAAGGGCGATTTTAATAAAGTTCATCAACAACTTAATTACTCTAATCAAATGCTCCATACTATGTCTAAAACATTAGAAATGATAGATAATCAAATAAGTGAAAAACCTAAAGAATATACATCAGCTCAAAATGTTAATAAAAATTTAGATCCTAATAGACCCATTTATAAGGTAATTAATGTCCCAGAATCAGATTTAAAAAATATACACTTTGGTTCAAAATCTGACAACTCTATTGAAGAAATTAAGAAAAAATTAGAACAGTTAACCATAGGAACGAGTTCTACACCCAAGATACATACTTTACAAAAAATTGAAGAATTGGAAAATGAACTTTTAAATCTTCAAGTTAATAAGTTAAGGAAAGATATGCCTGTCTCAAAAACTAGAAATTATTACCCAAGACCCACATATCCTGATGTTCAGTATGAAGAAAGACCTTTTCAAGATTCTGTAGCCTTTTCTGGTGAATCAATTAATGAATGGAATATAGACGGATTAGGTGAACAACAAATTTTAGACACTGTTCAACAAATGACTATGGCCGCAACAGCCTTTAAAGGAAAAAATAATACTGATAGAACTTCAGCCTCCTTAATTGTTATGGGATTTACAGGCCAGCTTAAAGGATGGTGGGATAATGTGCTTAGCCAAGGAGAAAAAGATTTTATAATGAATTCAACAAAAATTGATTCTAATGGACAAGTATTTGAAGATGCTGTAACAACTCTTTTGTACACAATAACAAAGCATTTTATAGGAGAACCCTTAAAATTTCAGCAAAGAATTGAGACCAAATTGTTAATCTATATTGTCCCTCCATGTCCGATTATAGATGGTATAGGGATATGTTTTTGTCTAAGCTATATTTAAGAAGTGATGCATCGGTGATTCTTTGGAAAGAAAGATTTATATTTGGTCTTCCTAAATTGTTTGCGTAAAAGTTAAAGTAATGATTCAGAATCAAAATGATGGTACAATACCTTATGATTAACTTACGTTTGGTCAATTGTCTAATTATATTATAGAAACTGGATTGCAAGTGTGTTTAGATCTTAAACTTCAACATAAGCTTAAGAATGAAGCAAAAACCACTAGAAAAGAATTAGGATCATTTTGTTCCCAGTGGGGAATAGAAGGAGTCAAAGCTCCAAGCAGACAAAAGAAAGTTCAAAAATATGTTCCTCATAAATCAAGAAAATCTAGGCGCTACTATAAAAACCAATATAGAGAAGAAGCAAGCTCATCAAAACCTAGAACATCAAAGAAAAATAAGTATAGATCATCTAAGTCTAAAAACGAAATAGTATGTTATAAATGTGGTCGAGTAGGACATTATAAAAAAGACTGTAAAGTAAAACAAAAAATTAATAATTTAAAAATTGATGAAGAATTAAAGAAATCTTTAATAAATATATTAATTAATGAATCGAATCTTCGAAGAAGAATACGATTCGAAGAAGAAATGGTTAATCAATTAAAAGACTCATCTTCATCCGAATCGAAAGCGATAGTGAGAAAGAATGTACGGAGCTTAGGACCGAACTATGTGATTGTTCATTGTGCTTAAAAACTATTAATGTAATTACTAGAGATCAAGCATCATCATTATTAAGCATAATAGAAAACATGGAAGAATCATCTGTTAAGCAAGAGTTCATTCAGCAAATAAAAGAATTTCTAGAATACGAGGATATAAGAAAAAATAAGAAGTGCAAAAGATAGATATGAAAGAAGTATTAGAAAGATTTAAGAAACCTCAAAGAAATGAAGTTACCCTAAAAGATTTACAGCAAGAAATAAAAAATTTAAAGAATGAAGTTAAATTACTTAAAGAAAAAGATACTGATTTAGAATTCAAAATGCTAAATTTACAAGCACAAATAATAGTACAAAATCAAGATACAAGTACCAGTCAAGACCCAGAAAAAGATCCTTATATTCATTTATTAAGTCAAGTAATTGTTCATAAATGGCATTGTTCGATAGAGTTAGTAATAAAGGATGAACGATTTAATTTTATAGCCTTAATAGACTCAGGAGCTGATATGAATTGTGTTCAAGAAGGATTAATCCCAACTAAGTATTACGATAAGACCACAGAATCGTTAAGTAGTGCTTCTGGAAATAAAATGCAAATTAAGTATAAACTAAATAATGCTAAGATTTGTAAAAATAAAATTTGTTATAAAACCTCATTTTTATTAGTAAAAAATATTTCTGAGCAAATAATTCTAGGTACTCCCTTTTTATCTTTACTATACCCCTTCTCAGTAAACGAAAAAGGATTAGTTACTCATGTATTAGGAAAAGAAATTTGTTTTGAGTTTATAAAACCGCCCTTAATTAAAGAATTAAACATAGTTCAAGATTCATTAATTTCTAAGATTAACTTAATAGAAAGGAAAACAAAGCACATAAACATGTTAAGCAGAGAAGTTCAATATAAAAGAATTCAAGAACAAATAAATAAACCCCAAGTTCAAGATAAGATAAAAGATGTTCAACAGAAATTTGAACATGAAGTATGTAGTGAATTCCCTAATGCTTTTAAAGAACGAAAAAGGTACACAGTTACTTTACCATATGAAGAAGGATTTGAAGAAATTAATATTCCTACTAAAGCAAGACCTATTCAAATGAATCAATAATACTTAGAATATTGTAAGAAAGAAATTCAAGAATATTTAGATAAGGATTTAATTAGACCAAGTAAGTCCCCTTGGAGTTGTGCAGGATTTTATGTTATGAACGCTTCAGAAATAGAAAGAGGTGCCCCCAGATTAGTAATTAATTATAAACCTTTAAACAAGGTTTTAAGATGGATAAGGTATCCAATTCCTAATAAAAAAGATTTAGTAAGTAGAGTTCATCAAAGCTAATATATTCTCAAAATTTGATATGAAATCTGGATACTATCAAATAGAAGTAGTGAAGAAGATAGGTACAAAATCGCTTTTGTAGTACCCTTTGGACATTATGAATGGAATGTAATGCCTCAAGGATTAAAAATGCCCTTCTAATTTCAAAATATAATGAATAATATTTTGAATCCTTACTCAAAGTTCACCATAGTATATCTAGATGATGTATTAGTATTCAGTAACTCTATTGATCAACACTTTAATCATTTAGAAACTTTCTTTAATCTTATTAAAGAAAATGGTTTAGTAATCTCTGCTAAGAAAATGAAACTATTCCAAACTAAGACTAGATTTCTAGGATTCGAAATTAATCAAGGTACTATTGTTCCCATAGAAAGATCCATAGAATTTGCAGATAAGTTCTCTAACGAACTCAAAGATAAGAATACTCTTCAAAGATTTTTAGGATGTGTTAACTATGTGGCAGACTTTATTCCTAATATACGAATAATTTGTGCTCCTTTATTTAAAAGGCTAAGAAAAGACCCGCCTCCTTGGGATAATCAAATGACTAATGCTGTTCAACAAGTTAAGAATTTAGTAAAAAATATTCCTTGTTTAGGACTTCCGGATCCTCAAGCCTCTCTCATAGTAGAAACAGATGCCTCTGATTTGGGGTATGGGGGAGTGTTAAAGCAGTTACTACCTGAGTCATCCAAAGAACAAGTCGTCAGATATCACTCTGGAGTTTGGCAACCAGCTCAACAGAATTATAGTACTGTTAAGAAAGAAGTTTTATCTATAGTGCTAAGTATCACAAAATTTCAGGATGATTTATTTAATAAAAGGTTTTTGTTAAAAACTGATTGTAAAGCTGCTCCTTCAATTATTCAAAAGGATGTTAAGAACTTGGTTTCAAAACAGATTTTTGCCAGATAGCAAGCATTGTTATCTTGTTTTGACTTTGATATTCAACATATTAAAAGAAAAGATAATTATCTTCCTGATTTCCTAACTAGAGAGTTTTTGCAGGGCTACAATGGCCGCTAGCTCCTCATCAAAATCAAAGGCTAAGAAAATTACTCTGGATAAGTACATGCAGATTTTTGCGAGATAAGAACACTGAGATAAGTACAAGGTCATCTACCTCCTTAAAAGGGTCTTCCACCCTAGTTCATGTTCCTAATCCTATTCATCCATGACGACCTTCATCTCCCTCACCCAATAGGTTTACACCTCTATCTTACTCACAAACCATTATTGGTACTCCTTCTAGAACTCCTCAGAGACCAAAACAATCTTCACCGCTACTCACCAATTCTCCTACCACAGAAGAATGCAAATACGTTAAGAAAAATATTTTTGAACCTATAATCACCCTTGAACCAGGATTCTTTTCTCCTCACTCGACCCCTCGAGAAATCATTCAGAACATACTTCCCCCAGATTTTCATTTTGTTCCTCAAGAGTCACTTAAAAAGAATAGAACTTTTTATGAACTCATCCTCATTGATACTGAATCAATCTCTTTAGATCATTATTATAGTGATACCAACCCCGATTATATTGATTTTTCTAAAGTAAAGATCCTTAAGGTTTTAGGTCCAAAAGATTGGAATCAAGCTCCTGACACTCCAAAATCATTTTCAATTAAATTTGATCCTCAAACTTATACTTACTGGGATTATTAGCAAGCTTGGTACAGATTTATGCTCCTCAGGCCATATTCTCACTCTTGGTTCTTTTGGTTCCAAAAAGGGATAAAAAACTTTCCCTCATGGTTTGCCGATTGGATGTGTACCATTGGTCCTTGTGTTGATATTCTTCCTCAACTTGCTAAGGATTCTTATAATTTGTTTACTCAAAAAATTGATTTTCCTCAGGGTTCCAGACTTTTACATTTTTATGCTGCTTTTGGAATTGCTTGGATTAATGTTTGGGATTATAATTTCTATCAGAAGTATCAGATTGCTCATCCAGAATGGGTCGCCAGAGAATTTAGTGTTAAATGGTGGCCTCAGTTCAACATGAAATTAGTAAGTATTGAAGCGGTTAATCAATGGTTCCTTGCTAATCCTTCTTTGGTTAAGAAGAATCATAAGAAGCCATCACAATTTGAAGAACTTAAGAACAAGCTTCTTCAAGAACTGGCCTCTTCGTCCTCAGAATAAGAATTGCTAAGCAAAATTAAGACAACCATGTCCACCTCTGGTTCGTCTCCTCCCAGTGAAGGAAGTGAAAACAACGACCTTCTTGGTAATAGTAATGAAGATGACTGTTATGGTGTTGACCTTTCCAACTTGTAAAGGCCCACACAGTAATTTATGAAATTTTTCATGAAGGTTCCTTATTTGTCATATTATGAAGCTTCCTGATTTGTTGTTTAGCCAAGCAGGAAATTTCCTAAGATTCCTAAGAAAGTCCCCACGAAGGTTACTTATTTGTTACTTAGCTGAGCAGGAAATTTCCTATGAAGGTTCATTATTCGTCGTCTAGCTATTCGTCAAGATTCCTATGAAGGCTCCTTATTTGTCGTTTAGTTCATTTGTCTAATTATGAAGTTTCCTAGTTTGTTGTCTTGCCAAGCATGCAGCTTCCCGAGAAGATTCCTTACTTGTCATCTACCTCAGCATGAAGCTTCCCGTGAAGGTTCCTCATTTGTCACCTAGCTAAGGATGAAGCTTCCCGTGAAGGCTCCTCACTTGTCATCTAGCGCAGCACGAAGCTTCCCATGAAGGTTCCTGATGTGTGCATATTCGAAGTCTTTTTTCTATATAAGCTGAAGCTCCTTCAGAGAAAGACATCGAAAAAATTTAGTTTGAAAAATTTCTGTAAACACTTTGTATCAAAAACTCTTGTATTCTGTTTCCTCTGTAAACCTTTGGAATTCAGCTTTTGTTCAAGACTTGTAATTTTGTATCACGTACTCTGTAAGTATTTTGAAATTATCAATAAAGTATTTTGATCCGATTTATGATATATCTCTTCTTTCTATTTTTAAATGATATATATATATATATATATATATATATATATATAAATCATTAGTCTCACAGGACATTAGTGTAATACAAAATAACTAATATACAAATCTCAATGCAAGTACCACATATACAAGCATTGGATACAAAAAGAGCAAAATAAAAACTGTCTAGCTCTTCTGCTTCTGCTTCTTCCTCTTGGAAGAATCTTGACCTGAATTTATCATGGGAATAACAAACGGGGTGAGAATTCACAATTCTCAGTAATCAGTTTATAAAACATGGCATCATGATACTTCTAGCTACTTCGGGAAAAAACAAGTTATACAACAATAACTAGAAATGTGACATAAGCTAAAAACTATTCATTTCTCTTCCTGAGGCAGAAAGTCCATTTATTCATAAACATGGTATAATTATTACTTAATTTAACCATTCACAGCGAATAAATCAACTAACAACAGATTATGTTCACAACAAGTAAATGAGTCACATCTCAATACTATAGGAATATTAACATAATTGCTCTATGTAATACCCATAAAGCAAACCTATAATCTATACATATCCTTTTCCCATATACAAGACAATTACCCATACAACTGTCATGTGAATGAAATGCTTATGTTATGCAATATGATTATACCTAAGAGAAATCCTAAGATAATGTTTATGAAATGCTTGTGCAAAGTTTTATTTTCAAAAACCATGAGAAACCTTGCTTATTCCCAGGAACCTTCCAACTCCTTGTATTTTTCTCGGTAGGTTAGGCAATTAAGCCCTCGCACTACCTAGTAAGGAATGGTCTCACACCATATCACTTTACCAATAGCCCTGACTATAACAGCATTGCCTGCCGTGAGAATTTAGGATCCCCTATCCTATCAAGGATCATTTCTTATACCTCTCTGACCAAATGATTGTGCACACTATATAAGGTTACAATACATCGAAATAGCAATTATGAAAACATTCAATGCTATATTAAAATCACATATACACCACATTAGCATATAACAAGTGATATCAAGTGCAACATCATTGTACTAAATGATTAGCACCTTACCAATATCAATCCACAACCATTGGATGTACAAGTTCTATTCTTTTACAAATGCACTAGGCGCTTATTTTCTCCATAAAATATCTCTAATAGTGTCTTAACTTACACTAAAAAGCATGCATAAAACATCCCCTCAAGTAAGGAACTCTAATTCCTCAACATAAAACACGTGACACTCTCTGCCTTTGAGCGCATAGGCACCCAACTCTCCAGCACTTAGGCGCTACATGACAACAAACTCTTCCCTGTTTCATCTGTCACTAGGCGCTTAGGCGCCCAACTTCTGAGCAATCAAGTGCTCGTTACCAGAGCTCTCTGGCATTGCACACTTAGGCGCTCACTCTTTGGGTGCTTGAGCACTTAACATGTTTATGCTCTCTGGGCTTGGGCGCTTAGGCGCCTAGCACCAAACTCAGATGCCCTGTTCTATTGAGTTTCTAACTATATTTAGACCCTCAAACACAAATCCTAAGTGATTTTCAATCACAAACATGATCTCTAAACATACCACACTCTCAAGCAAACTCCCAACTCATCTAGCATGGATTTGTGATCACAAACCAAGAACTTCTATACCCATTTTACAACTTCTAACTCAAGGTATTTCATGGATAATTTCCAAGATCAAGACTATCTGTAATACCCTTAATAACATGTTATACTTATATAAGGTTACAGAAGTAACATAATACTTGTTTAACATACCTATTTAATTTTGTGACAAATTGAGTTAGTTTAGGCACTTTGCTACAACACAGAAGATGAGCTTAAAATGACTCAGATAATGACTTTAAAGGCTAAGTTGAGGAAAATAAATATGGATAATTTATTTCTAAGTCACAAATGTATGAAACGAGATGTAGTTAAAGTTTCAAGATTATTAGAGTTAGTTTGATATTTTTAAGCATATTGGTTGTGTGTTTTAATACCGGATTGCCTTGTAATAGATATGAAAACTTATGTGAATGATAAAATGAGTATTTAAATGAATCTTAGGATTTATTCTAATACCTATGGAAGTTAGGAAATTTGATTAGGTAAGATCAAAGTATTCCTAGTAGATATAAAGTTCTAGCTTAGGACTTAAGTGGCCTTAGTCCTATCTCTTTCTTTGACTTTTGGTTCTTCTTTTCTTCACTCACTCACGACTCCTTACAGTAGAAACAGAAGCAAAAAATGAAAGAAAGAAGAGAAGAGAGGAGAGGAGGAAAGAAGAAGAGGAAAAACAAGAGGAAGAAGAGGAGAAAAAGAGAAAGGCCAAAGAGAATTCCAAAGTGTGAAGATCAACTACACTACAATAGGTAGGGGTGGTTGTGTTTATGTGCTTGTTTTCTGTGGACATAAGTTTACCTCAATGGTTTAATATATTAAGTTTTGATGATGATAAATACAAGACAAAAAGAATGATACTTATGCTTGATAAATGTGCTTAATAGATGACAAATGCATTACAAAAGAATATTGATCATGTTACATAGATGTGCTTAATGAAATATATTGTATCAAGCAAGATTTTATACTTTATCTAGTTATATTTTACTTAACAATCATGCAATGAGATATATGTAACATTCTTCATATAATATATTCAATAATGCTTTATATGAGTTGTATTAAATTAACATTGGATGTGGCTCTATTTAAATGAAAATGTGCAAAGTTTCTTTGTTGCATCCTATATAGAGATATCCATTAGTAATTGATAAATATCTTATTTGGATGTATCTATGAAAATCTTATATGCATGTTAGACTAACTAGAGTTATACATTTATGAATAATGCATATGAAGATAATGAGTTGTGAATTTAGACTAACTATATTTGTTTTAAGTGAGTAATACTTTGTATGATAGTCCAAGTACCAAGAATGAGTATTGTAACAAGAATACAAAAGATCACAACTATGCTCAACTCAAGAAGAATGAAAATGATAAAGATGTTCCAAGCATTTGCAAGATTTGAAGAGAAGAAATTTTTGGAAGCTTGGATTACATCAAGAAGTCTAAGGACTAGAATTCATGATGGCAAGATCAAGTCCAAGATTTTCATGAATAGCTTATAGGACTTAGATTTTATGTAAAGGTAAATAGGAATCATATTGAGCTCAAATATGTTTTCAAATATTTACAAATGGTTTTCACATGCTAAAATGCCCAACAAACATGTTTTGAAAAGTTAGTCTTGGTGGTTGTTCAAATCTATGAAAAATAACCAAGTTTGTGTTTTGTAAAACTGACATTTGGTTAATCTCTTGATCATATCTTTCAAAATATTTTGAGTTTTATTCTGAAACTTATTTCATATGAAAATAAATTGAAAGATATTTCTAATGAGTGGTCATTTGTTTCAAACGGATAAGTAACAAAGAAGATATGATCTTTCAAAGTCAGTTTGGTCAAAAACAGGGCAAATAACTGATTATGGAATTCCCATAACCGGTTATTCACTAAGTTAGGAACCAATTCTTATATTTTTCTAAAGCTCCTAACTGATTAGACCATTTTCCTAATTGGTTATTGTGCTAGTCAGGAGCCAATTTCTAAAGCTCCTAACCGACTAGGCCATTTCCTTAATTGGTTATTGTGTAAGTTAGGAGCCAATTTCTAAAGCTCCTAACCGATTAGGCCATTCCCCTAATTGGTTATTTGATAAGTCAGGAGCCAAGTTCTAAGGCTCTTAACGGATTAGGATAATCCCCTAATTAGTTATTTGGGCAACCAAAAAACATGAATAACGACTAGTTTTTGACATTTAATGCTCCTAACCACTACCAATGGCTCTAAAATGCTTTGGACTATAAATGAAAGTGCTTGGGCACTAAATAAATGTTGGGGAAATAGTCTAAAAATAATTCTTGAGTATTGAAAATAAGTTTTAACTCTTTTTTTTTCTCTAAAACCTCTGTTTTGAGCTTTAGTGTATGATTCATCGATACCCATTGAGCTTCAATTTGTAATATCCACTCTTTTGAGAGTTTTTCATTCAATCTTTCTTTGATTTCCTATAAAAGAGGTGAGGTATCCCTCTAGATATATAAGGGTGAGGTATCTCTCTAAAGTTATAAAGGGAGAGGTATCCTTGTTTTGAGACTCAAGCACAAGGGTGAGACATCTCAAGGTGTGTTGAGTTCTCTTGGTTGTAAAGGTTTTTCAAGCACCTGTGAAGCTTGAAGAGTTAGAGGCTCTAGCACAAGGGTGAGGTATCCCAATGTGTGAGGAGTGCTCTTGTTTGTACAAAAGTTTTCCTAGCACCCGTGAAGTCTATGACATAGTGAAGAAAATCTCAAGTTAAGCTTGGGGACTGGATGTAGGCCATAAGTGGTTGGTGGCTGAACTAGGATAAATATTGTGTTTGCTTCTCTCAACTCTATCTCCTTTGCATTTGTACCTTAATTATATTTGCTTGAGCTAAATTTAATATCTAACTTATTTGATTGATTTATCCTATAACCCAAGTGGTATTAGAGAAATCTCTAACAGTTGTACTTTTTGTTAAATTTATTCTACTGCATGTCTTGATTGAAAATATCAAAATGTATAATTTCTCAAAAGTATTTTAAAAATTTGTAATCACCTAATTCACCCCCTCTTAGGTGATGGTTGCCATGTCTTACAAGTGGTATCAGAGTTTCGTGCTCTGTTGAAAACTTAATCGCTTAGAGTTAAAGATCCTTGTTTGTTGGCAACTATTGAAAACTTTTCAAATATGGAAGGTTTCGATATTGATAAGCCACCATTATTTGATGGTGTGAATTTTGTTTATTAGAAAGTTAGAATGAAATTTTATATGCAATCTATTGATCTTGATTTGTGGGATATTATGCTTGATGGATTTACTTGCTAATCAAAACAAACTTGGATTGCCTATGACAAGAAATGTTTTTCATTGAACATTAGAGCTATGTAAATTTTGAGAAGTAGTTTAAATGATGATACTTATGCTGAAATTAAGAGTTGCTCTAATACTAAAAATATATGGGATGCTCTTGATTCTATCTATCTTACTAATAATAATTTTTTGTATAAAGTTGTATATAGAGAGCAAGAATAGCAAAAGCCTCTAGAGGAAGACAACATTGAAAAATATCTTCAAGAACATGTTCAAAGTAAGAAAATGAGCTTAATGCTTCTTGGTGATGATGGTGCTCAATTTGAGGAAGAGGCAAAGCAAAGCAAAATTGAGAAGGAAGATGTTCTTGAATCCTTGATGGACAACTATAAGGAAGATGGTGATTCCCTTAAAGAGTTAAGTATGCTAGAAATTAAGACTACTTCATATATGGCTAAAAAGGATTTTGAGGTAAATAATGCTAAACTAGATTATAGTCCTTCTTATGATGTGCTACAATGTGCATATGATGAATTGTATGATGGTTTGTCATTTTTAGAAAAGAAAAGCTTATGTTGTTTAGAAAACATTTCCTTCATTGAAAATGAAATTGAAACCTTGAAAAATGAATATGCTTTTCTTGATGAGGAAATGCCTTTAAAATGTAAAACCTCAACTTCTTGTCAAAAGTGCATTGATTTAGAAAATCAAGTTGGGGACTTATCTTTCGAATTTGCCAAAACTAATGATTCTAACTGCTTACATTCTATGCTTGTTAATGAAAATAAAATTGATGTTATTCCACATAAAAATCCAAGCAAGGCTTATGGCAAAAATAGGATAAAATGTAATAACAACAAAAGGCTTAAGTTTTCCAAAGATGATATTCAAAGGACCAAACCATCACTAAATTCAATTGTTTGCAATTTTTGTGGTCATCTAGGATATATTTCTCATTTATGCAATTATAGAAGAAATCCTTGCATAAGAAATAGTATGGTATGGGTTCCTGAAGATCTTAAAGGCTCTAACACTAACATTCAAGGACCCAAGATGAAGTGGGTACCAAAAAGTCCTCCTAGTATTTCAATTATGTAAAAAATTTCTCAAAATGATGGACTAATTGGTCAAAGAAAAGAGGAATCATAAAGGAAAATATTTCCAAAGCTCAATGAAAGCTTTGGTCAAAGAAGGAAGATGACTTCAGTCAAAACTTCTCAAGTACAAAATGTGAAACTTGCAAAGTTTAAAACACCAAAAGAGAAGTAATGGGTAAGGAAAATAATTTCCTTGATTACCAAGGCCAAGGTATCAAAAGTTTTTACCTCTTATGCATATTCACTTAAAAAGACAATAAATATGAGGTATATTCCTTGTAGGCCTTAGGTAAAGGATAGAATCATGTGTACTTGGTAAAGTTAAATATCATATATAACACATGATTCTGTTCATTCTTGTTACACTCTTTGCTCACTATCTTGTATATTTCTTGATCATAGGGTATTCTATGACTTTGTATATTTTCTATGCTTTAAATTGTCTATATATCATGAAAGTAAGTATGCTATTGGTTATGTGATTAATAGTAATTGGTTATTTAATTTGTTTTGCTCAATTTACATACTATGGAAAAATTGATATTAATGAGAGCATAATGGATTAATAATCAATGACTAACTCCTATGGATCCAAAATTAGTGGATAACAAAGAAAATACTTTGAATTATATTATAGGGTGACTATTGGCTCAAACATGTATTGAAGTGAAAAACAACTATGCTATTTGAGGTTGGAAAAACTTGAAATGGTCCAAGTTCTCCAAGAGTCATGAAGACTTGAAGCTTGAAAGTTAGAGTCACTTACAAACACTCAAAGAGTACACTTTTGGTGACATCAATCTCTTATCCTTATTTATGCTTTAAATTGAATATCATGTGATATTTGAATAAGTAGAGATTTGTTTTTATGCCTTAATATGCCTTTAACTTGTGCTTTTCTAACATTGTGTCTTGAAAAGTATATTTACATATGTTAATATGCTAGATATGTACACACTTTACTTGGAATGACATATTTTATGGTAATATCTTTGTTTTTGAGTTTGTGACCAATTCTCTTTATTCAAATATGATATTTTCACATGCTCATAAGTAGTTTTTAATCCTTTCTCTTTGATGCTTAATTATCTTATATACTTACTTAGAGATCTAAAAGTTAAACGTTATATATTTTCTTATTTGAAATTGTTTGATATGTTCATATCTTGAAAACAAGAAGTAAATGATTCATCTTGTGGCTTGAATTTGTCTTTGAACTTCAATGATTCTTACACTGAAATATATATTGAAATGAATCATAAATGACTTTAAAATTTATAATTCCATAACTTTTCAATTCTTGCATTACAATAAGGGACTTTTTGTTCTTAATTGACATGTGTGCATATTAGAATTTCTTATTTGACATAACATGCCTAACATGATCATTTTTTGCCTAAAATGTCTATATAAGTTTTGATGATGGTCATGTGTTTCTTGATAAACTTGAATCTTGCCTTAAAATGCCTAAACCATATTTTTGGATTCAAGTGCATATGTGCTTCATGCATTCTTGTTAGAGCTAACATTGCATGGTTGATAATGTGATACATGCTTTACATTATATATCAACCTAAATTATGTTTGTAAATGGGCTTAAATGATATTTGATGCTAACTTATGTTTTAGAGAACTTTTAGAGTTAGATTTGCAAGTGTCTCTATGTGCTTCAAATATAACCATCAAATATTGAAATGTCAAGGATAAATGGATAAAGAGAAGAGTTGAATGAAAAAGGACATCAAGAGACTTTCTTCAAGTGAAATTGAATGGAATACGCAATGGAAGAAAGCTCAAAATCAAAGGACCTATAAATGAAGAACATTTTAAAGAAGCATCACACTCTCAATAAGTATCTCTATCCCTAAGCTATTATGGTATTTTATATGCTTGGATTGTATGATATTTGTTAATAAATTAATCTTAAATGATTAGATGCTTTCCTTATATGAGAAGTATGCTTAGCATTGACAAAGTGCCTAATTAGATATTGACTTGCTATTTTTGTCATTACATATAGGGTGGTTGATGCTAGTCCTATACATGCTTTGATTCCTATAGCATATTTCATCAAGGTGAAAGATTGATATCTATGATTTTCTTGATCTATGGTTTCTTAGTGACATAACACCTATGAGAATCATGTTCTTCTTTTGAAAAGAGTTTCTTGGTTGATTAAAAAATTTTTTAAAGTAAAATCTCTTATTGTATTTGAAAGAAGCTTTTCAAGTTCCATATCCTTGAGAATCTTTTGAACTTGTCTAAAGATCTTGAAAGTATTTTCACCTCCTAATTGTCTTAAAATTTGGAAATCATTAGATATGTGCTATAAATATAGTACTCTCTTTATTACTTTGAAAAGTTTTATTAAATCTTGAGAGAATGTTTAAGAAAGTTTCCTAATAAATCTTATGAAATGTTCTATAGAGACCATCATAATACTTCAAAAGATAAGCCTTGTTCTTTAAAGTGTTTTATTTTTTCAAAACTCTTGTTCAATGAGAAAGAGAGGAGATGTACTTGCAAATGTTCTTTTTGACTTGGGTTTGATCACTCTCAAGGAATATATAATTTTAATATAAAAACCTCTTTACAACAACAACCAAACCTTTTCCCACTAGGTGGGGTCGACTACATGGATCAAACAACGCCATTGTGTCCTATCATAAACCAAGTCTTCAGAAATGTTATTCAAATCTAAATCTTTTTTAATTGTTTCACTTATAGTCTTTCTTGGTCTTCCTCTACTTCTAGATATTAGGCTATTCTTTACCTGATCTACTCTTCTTACAGGAGCTTCTAAGGGTCTTCTCCTTACATGTCCATACCACCTAAGACGAGATTCTCCCATCTTTTCCACAATAGGTGCTACCCTTACTTTCTCTCTAATGCATTCATTCTTATTCCTATCTTGTCTTGTATGGCCACACATCCAGCGCAACATCCTCATCTCTGCAACACTGATCTTATGCTCATGTTGATTTTTTACTGCCCAACATTCAGTACCATACAATATCGTGGGTCTTATAGTTGTGTGGTAAAATTTATCCCTAAGCTTGAGAGGCACTTTTCTATCACAAATAACTCCTGAAGCATTCTTCCATTTCATCCATCCGGCTTGAATCCTATGGTTTACATCTCCTTCTATCTCTCTATCATTTTGTATGATAGATCCAAGATACCTAAACTGTATGACTTGTGGTATGGTATAATCTCTAATTTTCACTGTTAAACTAGCATTAACACGCCATATACTCCGTCTTACTCCTGCTTAGATGAAAGCCATGATCTTCCAAAACTCATCTCCGTAGCTCTAGCTTCCTATTTGTTTCCTCTCTCGACTCTCAAACTAAGACTATATCATCTGCAAAAAGCATGCATTGTGGCACCGGCTCTTGGATATGCGCAGTGAGCACATCCAAGACCAAGGTAAAAAGATATGGACTCAAAGTTGACCCTTGGTGCAGCCTTATAGTTATAGGAAAATCTTCTGTGACCTCACCTTGTGTTCTCACACAAGTTTTAGCCCCATCATACATATCTTAGATTGTTCGAATATAGGCGATACGAACTCCTTTTTTCTCGAAAGTCTTCCACAAGACCTCTCTCGGTACCCTATTGTAGGATTTTTCCAAATCAATGAAAACCATGTGCAGGTCTTTTGCTTCCTCCGATACCTCTCCATTAATCTTCGTAGAAGATAGATTGCTTCCATGGTTGACCTCCCAAGCATAAAACCAAATTGATTCTCTGAAATATGAGTCTTTTGTCTTAATCTCTGTTTAATTACTCTTTTCCATAACTTCATGGTATGACTCATGAGCTTAATTCCTCTGTAATTTGCACAGTTTTGTATATCTCCCTTGTTCTTATAAATAGGGATTAAAGTGCTTCTCCTCCATTCATTTGACATTTTATTAGACCTCATTATCTTGTTAAACAGCTTTGTGAGCCAGCTTATACCTTTCTCTCCTAGGCACTTCCATACCTCAATAGGTATATTATTTGGTTCGATCGCTTTTCTATTATTCATCCTCTTCAATGCTTCTTTTACCTCAAGCTTCCGAATTCTACGATAAAAGATTTTATTTTAGTCCTCCTCTCTAATGTTTAGAATGTCCTAGTCCCCTAATATCCCATGTTCCTCATTAAATAACTTGTGAAAATAACCCTTCCATCGATTCTTAATGTCTTGTTCCGTAACCAAGACTTTACCCTCTTCATCCTTAATACTTTTCACTTGATCCAAGTCTCTAGTCTTCCTTTCTCTACTTTTAGCAAGCCTGTAGATATTCTTTTCTCCGTCTTTGGTGCCCAACGATTGATATAACCTATTGAACGCTTTAGCTTTTGCCTCGCTCACTTCCTTCTTTGTATCTTTTTTTGCTGCCTTATATTTTTTCTAATTTTCATCATTTTACACACGTGTCAAGCTTTATAACATTCCCTTTTAACCTTAACCTTATCTGTTACCAAGTGGCCTCAATACTCAAGAGGGGGGGTGAATTGAGTAGTTAAAAATAAGTTCACAAATCTTTCGCAAATCGTTTGACAAATAATTTTCGTTGAAGCTATTGAATGATCAGAGATAATTGAATAGATGAGTTAAGCACTTTTACTAATGAACGTAATAGCCAAGGAGACAATGTCCAAATAAAACAATAAAACAGTGCACAAAGATAAGCAGAGGAGGGTTTAGAGAAACAAACACAGTCGTTTATCCTGGTTCAATCACTACTCCACTTGTGATCTACGTCCAGTCCCCAAGCAATACCTTGAGATTTTCCACTATATCTTCAAGCTTCAATGGGTGCTTGAAAAACCACTACAACCTTGAGTACTCAACAATATGGGATACCTCACTCAAAAGCTTGAGCCTCTATTTTCCAAGGGATACCTCACCCTTACAATACTTGAGGGATACCTCACCCTCACTAATCAGAATGTATAAGATTGAAGTAGAAGAAACTCTCTCTAGAGCAAGTGTTTACAAATTGAAGCTCTAATATGCTCTCAAGGATTTTTCACGTTTTTGACCAGAAAACAGAGCAAGAAATAATTTTAAGGATTGATTCACGTTTTGAAGTATGATGATCAGTTTTTGATTCAAGGTCAACCGCAAATAAGAACCCAACTTTGGTATTTATAAGTTTCTCAATTAATAGAGCCGTTGGAGGTAGTTGGGCATGCATTTAATGCATTTAATATAGCCGTTGGACGTTGTCAGGATGCGTGTAATCGATTACATATCTCAGGTAATCGATTACATTATTGTTCCAACATTTTCTGAACTTTCTGGGCTCTGTGTAATCGATTACACTCTTGAGGTAATCGATTACATGGCTTCTGACTTTGCTTGCTTGTAATCGATTACAATGCTTATGTAATCGATTACATGACTTCGACTTATCGTGTAATCGATTACAATATTTATGTAATCGATTACATGGCTCGTCGAACGTGTTCTTTGAGTTTCGGGTTTTGTGTAATCGATTACAATATTGGTGTAATCGATTACATGGCTTCGACTTTGTTTGTAATCGATTACAACATCAATGTAATCGATTACAATACTCGTCGAACGTGTTCTTTGCCTTTCTGGGCTTTGTGTAATCGATTACATATATTGTGTAATCGATTACATGGCCTCTGACTTGCTTGTAATCGATTACATTGTTCATGTAATCGATTACATGCTTTCTATTTGATGTGTAATCGATTACAAACATTGTGTAATCGATTACATTAGCCTTTGAACACATTTTTCAAGTCCAATAATGCTTGTAAGTCATTTCCAACACCTCAAGGTACTTGTTTAAACATAAATCCTTTTTAAGAGTGTTAGTTTTAAAGTTAAAACTCAGGTTTTATTGAAAGCTATGTTTATCTTTGAAATTTCCCATTGATTTTGAAATCATATATATTGAAAAACCATTTGAGAAATCTTGAGAGCATTTAACATTAAAATCCTAAGTCTTATAACTAAATAAACCTTCTGTCTTCTTTCTTTGATCTTGATTTTTCCTTTTGTGCTTGATCTTCTTTTTTGCTTTTGTTATCATCAAAAACCTTTTGACATGCCTTAGAGACATAAGCATTCACATTCTCCCCCTTTTTGATGATGACAAACTGATCATAGGAAAAAGAAAGAGTTTTTGCATTTGTATATCATAGTCATTTAGGTACAATGTGCCTTGAGATTATGCATGATATGGGGTTAGATTTTGCATATGAAAAGCTTAATAACTTAAAGATCAATAACTCCCCCGTACTCATGCAACCTTTAATTTCATTTTCATTTTTCCTCATTTTCTCCCCCGTTGACATTATCAAAAAGACATAAGCATTTAAGAAAAAAAGATAGTATGACAGCTATATTTCATGATTCCCAAATATTTGCCATGACAGAAAATCCACAAAGATCAGTCCAATCAATATTCCAAAAGCCAACCATTCAAGGTGAAAACAAGTTCATGTATTAATAATCAGTCCAATCAATATTTTAAAAGCCAAACATTCACATTAACCAGTAGGCAAAAAAAATATATAACCATAAAGGTATACCAATTTTATATAATCAAAGTTAAAACAAAATAAGTACAAGGTGGTCATCAATACAAGAAAATATATCAAGGCAATAGGCCATGATCACTATTAGTGTCCTCGCTGTCACAAAAGACTTCACCCTCTGGATCCGCAGCAGAGTCTCCTAGATCAATGTTATCGTCGCTGGGCATAAGATCGTCGTCAGAGTCCAGAAGCTCCTCATCATCAGCAGGAACTCCAGATGGACCAGCGAAGGATAGGGGATCCGGAGGGGCAGAGGATGTGGGGGTTGCAGCAGCAGCAGGACTCACAGGAACAGGAGGTCCACGTAGGAGGGATCGAATGGAGGCAAGCTCCTGGTCTGAGTAGTCCATCCTCAGCTCAAGATGGTCGATCTTTTGCTCTATATGATCCATACGTGTGTTTACGTTGGCGCTCAGGTTGCGCATTTCTTGGAGCAGAAGATCAAGAGAAGCTGGAGCAGGAGCAGAGGCAGGGTACTGAGCCTCCTCATCATCACTATCTGGATCGTGATGGATATGACCAAATGTGCCATGAGTAATGTAATGCCACCTATCTTCCATCTTGTAGAGCTGAAGCTTCCTCAGAGTATGCAGCCCAATTGATTGGGGTCCCTTCGAGCTGGTGTCCTTGGACTCTTCGGATCAGTGAAATGCGACAAGTACTCAAGGATTGTGGTGACCAACATGGCGAAGGGGAGAGCAGAGTTCTTCTTTTTCTTGATGTCCAAAGATATGCTCTAGAATGTAGTATCCCCGGTTTATTGGGTGCCCCGTGGTCATTGCCCATAATGCCACTACATCATCCTTGAGGACTTGGGAGTAATTCCCTCCTCTCGGGAATCAATCCACGAACCAAGAGGTAGTGGAGAACCCCTGTTTTCCATAGTGAGGCCAGTGGCCATTATTCTCGCGTCTAGGATCACGGGGAGGTGGTAGCCAGTCCTAATCAAGGAGAGAAGAGCAGCCTTATGCTCAAACTCATGCCCCCAGACTTTGGCATTTCCACAGAACTGAGCTCCATCAGGAGTGAGCTTGGTAAGCCTATACCACTCTGCCATGGTTAACCTGATTTGTTGCTTTTTCACTTCAGAGATTATGCAATTATCTTCAACCTTCAGGTTAGCATAAAACACTCGGACAAGGTTAGGGTAGATGGCCTTCTCTATGCTCAGGAATCCCAAGAAGCCTAAATTTTCTATTGTCCTAAAGCTTTCTAAAGGTTCACTCTCGCAGAAGGTGATGGGAAGATACCTGGGAGAGATGATTTTGCGAAGCTGGAAGTTCTTCCGGAACAACTCAGCTTTCTTCACAGTGGAGAAGTGCCTCGTGAGGTCCAGGCCAGATATATTACATGAAGAGCCACCAGAGGAGCCTCCAACAGCAGCCCCTGTTCTTGGGCGCTTCGAGCGATGAGAGGATTCAGCCATTGATGAGAAGGGGAAGCAAGGGATGAGTGGTAAATGGTTGGGGATGAGTGAGGAGAGAGAGAGGGACGAGATTAGGTCAGAAAAATGGAGAAGGTGTTCGTGAGAGAAGATGGGGAGATTTGGATGAGGGATGTGAGGGGATTTGATCGATGGGTTATGTGGAGAGGGGTTTTCCGAGATTGAGAGAGGTGAAATGATGGGTTTTGATGGAGATTTGAGTGAGAAAGGAGAGTTTTTGAGATTTGAGGTGCGTGGGAGCGAAGGAGAGAACGAGGAAGATGAACAGCCCAAACAGAAATGAGCTCTACGCGCGTCAGAACCTTTTAAAACCCTGTGTAATCGATTACATTGAGTGTGTAATCGATTACATGCATTCTCCAGTGGGTATGTAATCGATTACATTTTTAGTGTAATCGATTACATGCTTTCAGGAACCTTGTAATCGATTACATAGTTGATGTAATCGATTACTGAGTCTGAGTTAGTTGTAATCGATTACAAAATGTATGTAATCGATTACATGCGTGATGAGAACTGTGTAATCGATTACAAAGGCATTGTAATCGATTACCAGCACTCTTTAACTCAGATTTTGCGTTCCAAACAGCATATAATCAATTTTAATCCATCCAAATCAGTTTTAAAGCAACTTAAATCAATTTAAATCATCATGCAAGCATATAAACTAATCATATTATGATTCTACTCATATAATTGATCAAAATTATCATTTTTACCAAGAATTTCACCCTTTTTGGTGAAATTTGAGGTTGTTGAATTTCTTGTCAAAGTTGGACATGAGGGAGCACCTGCAAAATAATTTAGGGGAAACCTCCGACGCTCAAGTTAGTATGGGATTCAAATATATAATGAAAATTTAGAGATTGTGCAGCAATGTGGCATAATTATGCAGAAAAACGCAAGCTTAGGCATTTGTTTTAGGATTATGCAGACAAATATCTAATTTATGCATGATTGATCCAATATACCCAGTTCATTTCTAATGTAGAAAAATGTTTCTTTTGCTAGGGGTTTGGTGAAAATATCAGCCAGTTGCTTAGTTGTTTCAATAAATTCAAGTATGCAATCACCTCTTTGAACATGATCTCTAATGAAATGATGTCTTATTTCAATATGCTTAGTTCTAGAATGCAAAATGGGATTTTTTGACAAGTTAATTGCACTAGTATTATCACATTTTATGGGAATGTGATCAAGCTCAAGACCATAGTCCAAGAGTTGTTTCATCCAAAGGACTTGAGCACAAAGAACTCCCAACCTGCAACATATTCGGCTTCATTTGTGGACAATGCCACACTATTTTGTTTCTTCTTGTGCCAAGAAACTAGTGAGCTTCCAAGTAAGTGGCATGTCCCACTAGTGCTTTTTTCGATCCATTTTGCATCCAAAGCAAAATCAGAATCGGAGTACCCAATAAGACTACATGAGGCACCCTTAGGGTACCATAAACCCATTTGTGATGTGCCTATTAGATATTTCATTATTCTCTTAACAGCACTTAGGTGTGATTCCTTAGGATTAGCTTGATATCTAGCACACATGCATACACTAAACATTATATTAGGCCTACTTGCAGTGAGATAAAGGAGTGAGCCAATCATACCTCTATATTTTGTAATTTCTACCGATTTACCTCCTTCATCCTTGTCCAAATAGCAAGAGGTGCCCATAGGAGTAGCCATATGCTTGGCATTGTCCATTCCAAACTTTTTGAGCAGCTCCTTGCAATACTTGGATTGGCTTATAAATATTCCTTCTCTTGTTTGCTTGATTTGTAGACCAAGGAAGAAGTTGAGCTCACCCATCATGGACATCTCAAACTCACTTTGCATAATATTTGAAAATTCTTTACAAAGAGAGTTGTTAGTAGCTCCAAATATAATGTTATCAACATAGATTTGAACTAGAAGAATGTCATGCATTTTGTGTTTTATGAAAAGAGTGGTGTCAACTTTACCTCTAGAAAAGCCTTTTTCTAAAAGAAATTTGCTCAACCTTTCATACCAAGCTCTAGGAGCTTGTTTCAAGCCATACAAGGCCTTTTTCAATTTAAAAACATGGTTGGGCATTTCAAAGTCCTCAAAACCAGGAGGTTGTTCTACATACACCTCTTCTTGTATAAAACCATTTAAAAAGCACTTTTGACATCCATTTGATAGAGTTTGAAATCCATGATGCAAGCATATGCAAGTAGCATTCTAATGGCCTCTAATCTAGCTACGGGAGCATAAGTTTCTTCATAATCTATGCCTTCTTCTTGATTATATCCCTTAGCTACAAGCCTAGCTTTATTTCTTATTATTAAACCTGTTTCATCAAGTTTGTTCCTAAAGACCCATTTGGTGCCAATTATAGGATGATCATTGGGCCTTGGAACTAATTCCCAAACTTGATTCCTCTCAAATTGGTTTAGTTCTTCTTGCATGGCCAAGATCCAATGCTCATCATTAATGGCCTCATTTATGTCTTTAGGTTCAACTTGAGAGACAAAGGCTAGATGATTACATGCATCTCTAAGTGAGTTTCAAGTGATTACCCCTTTTGATACATCACCTATCACCTTGTCAAGAGGATGATACCTTGAAGTCCTCCATTCCTTGGGTAGATCCAAGATTTTAGAATCTTCTTCCCATGAGTGATCAAGGAGTCTTTCTTCTTCCTTCTTGGACTCTATCTCTTGATTTTCCAAGTGCGTCTTTGCCAAGATTTCTGCAACATCATCAACAAGTTCCTTTCTCGGCTCATTTGGGTTAGTTTCATCAAATGCAACATGTATGGATTCTTCTATGGTCATAGTTCGTTTATTATAGACTCTAAAGGCCTTGCTATGAATAGAATAACCAATGAATATTCCCTCATCAGATTTTGCATCAAACTTCCCCAAGTTATCCTTTTCATTATTCAAAACAAAGCATTTACATCCAAAAACATGAAAATGTGACACATTAGGTTTCCTTCCTTTGTATAATTCATATGGGGTTTTCTTTAAAATTGGCCTTATTAGGGCTCTATTCATAACATAACAAGCGGTGTTAACCGCATCTGCCCAAAAGTACTTAGGAAGATTGGCCTCATTGAGCATAGTTCTTGCCATTTCTTCTAAAGATCGATTTTTCCTTTCTACAACACCATTTTGTTGTGGTGTTCTAGGGGCAGAAAAATTATGCTCAATGCCATGTTCATCACAAAAAGTTTCAAATTCATGATTTTCAAATTCACCACCATGATCACTTCTTATGGATGCAATACAAAAACCTTTTTCGTTTTGGATAACTTTGGCAAGTTTTCTAAATGATTGAAAAGTATCATTTTTGTGAGCCAAGAATAATGTCCATGTAAATCTAGAAAAATCATCCACAATCACTAATGCATAGTAATTCCCACCAAAGCTCATAGTTCTAGAGGGTCCAAAAAGATCCATGTGCAAAAGTTATAAAGGTCTAGAAGTTGAAACTATGTTTTTAGCTTTGAAAGAGACCTTTACTTGTTTTCCCTTTTGACATGCATCACAAAGTTTGTCTTTTTCAAATTTGAGCTTTGGAAAACCAATTACTAGTTCTTTAGAAACCAATTTGTTTAAGTGATCCATGTGAATGTGAGCAATTCTTCTATGCCATAACCATGAATCATTTTCTCTACTCATAAAGCATTTAGCATCATTTGAGGAAATATCATCAAGACTAATCATATATATGTTATTGACCCTATGACCAACAAACTTAACTTGCTTATCATCCTTTCCCTCAATTATACAACAAGAGGAATCAAATATAACTCTATTTCCTTTATCACACAATTGACTAATACTAAGTAAATTATGTTTAAGTCCTTCAACAAGTAAGACATTATCAATAGATGATGAAGGGATCTTACCAACTTTGCCAATTCCAAGAATCTTCCCTTTGTTGTTGTCACCATATGTGACATGACCATGTTTCTTGTGTGTAAGGGAGGAGAACTTGGAGCCATCACCGGTCATGTGCTTGGAGCAACCACTATCAAGATACCAACTTGAGCTCTTGGTCTTCAAGCACACCTACAACACACATTCAAGATTTAACTTTTGGTACCCAAATTGTTTTGGGTCCTTGTGTGTTAGAATTAGGTATGGTGCCTTTAGGGACCCAAACCCTTTTGATTCCAACCTTGGTGTTTATGTTCTTTCTAACATTACAAGTGGATGCACTATGCCCTTTCCTACCACAATGAAAACATTTAACAAAGGGGCTACTTGAAGTTTTTGAGGAAACAAAGAAGTTCTTATAAGATTTTTGATGGTTGTTTGGATTAAATCCTAAACCGGCTTTTTGGAAAACACATTTTTGTCTCCCTAACAACACATTCAAGTTGTCTCTTCCAAAAGTGAATTTTGCAAGAGTGTTGTTCAAGTCTTCAATTTCTTTTTCAAAAGCTTTGCATGATAAACAAGGTAATGATATGGATGCATTATCATGTGAGGAACAAATCATGCATGATGAATTAGCATCTATGAGTCCTAAAGTCTCATTTTCAATTTTAAGTTCATTTATCTCCTTGGTTAAAGTAGAAACTTTCTTTGTCAATAGGGAGATTGTTTTATTGGAAGACAAAATCATTTTTGTGAGCCTCAAAGATTCATCATGCAATTCTTGAAAGGCATCTTGCAATTCATCATAAGAAGGTGGAGGTTCTAAGTTAGAAGAGGTTACCTCGGTGTCGCTTTCTCCACTTTCTTCTCCTTGAGCCATGAGGCAAAGATCACTTTCTGAATCATCGGAAGAGCTTAAGTCATTGTCCTCCCAAGCTATATATGCTCTTCTTCCTTTCTTTTCCTTGGAGGGTCTTTTCTCAAACTTCTCCGTCTTCTTGAGATATATAGGACACTCCATTTTCATGTGCCCCGGTTTTCCGCATTCATAGCATTTTGGAGGAGTGGAGGATCCTTCTCCTTTGTGATATGCTTTCTTTTGAGGAAACGGTGGTCTTCTTTGAAATCCCTTTTTCTTCAAGAATCTTCCGAATTTTCTCACAAGGAGACTAAGATTCTCCTCACTTAGCTCAATATTTTCATCATCCTCTTCACCATCTTCATCATTATCTTCAAGTATGGAAGAAGTGGCTTTGAGTGCAATTCCCTTCTTCTTTTTGTCATGCTCTTCATTTTGATTGAGCTTATTTAGTTCCAGCTCATGTTCTTGAAGTTTTCCGAATAGAGCGGCTAAAGACATTGTTGATAAGTCTCTTGATTCCGCAATAGCCGTTACCTTGGGTTGCCAATTCCTGCTTAGACATCTCAAGACTTTATTAATAAGATCCTTATTAGGAAATGTCTTTCCCAATGAGATGAGATGATTAACAATATGAGTAAATCTCTTTTGCATATCTTGAATACTCTCACCTTGATTCATTCTAAACAATTCATATTCATGAGTAAGAGTGTTTATTCGAGATCTTTTTACCTCACTAGTACCTTCATGAGTTACTTGTAGGGTATCCCACATTTCTTTTGCGGTCTTACAATTTGACACCCTAAAGAATTCATCATACCCCAAAGATGTGGTGATGATGTTCTTGGCTCTCAAATTATATTGAACCTTTTTTTTATCATCATCGGTCCAATCACTTCTAGGTGTATTAATTGTCACACCATCCTTAGTTTGTGTAGGGACAAAAGCACCATTTTCAACTGCGTCCCACACATCTAAGTCAATAGCTTCAATAAAAAATTTCATCATTTCTTTCCAATAGGCATAACCATCCCCATTGAAATAAGGAGGTCTATTTATAGAAGAACCTTCATTTGAAAAACCATTTGAAGCCATCACTTCTCTTGAAGCCTGCAAAGCTTTTTATACAAGAGTCTAGCTCTGATACCACTTGTTACCAAGTGGCCTCAATACTCAAGAGGGGGGGTGAATTGAGTAGTTAAAAATAAGTTCACAAATCTTTCGCAAATCGTTTGACAAACAATTTTCGTTGAAGCTATTGAATGATCAGAGATAATTGAATAAATGAGTTAAGCACTTTTACTAATGAACGTAATAGCCAAGGAGACAATGTCCAAATAAAACAATGAAACAGTGCACAAAGATAAGCAGAGGAGGGTTTAGAGAAACAAACACAGTCGTTTATCCTGGTTCAATCACTACTCCACTTGTGATCTACGTCCAGTCCCCAAGCAATACCTTGAGATTTTCCACTATATCTTCAAGCTTCAATGGGTGCTTGAAAAACCACTATAACCTTGAGTACTCAACAATATGGGATACCTCACCCAAAAGCTTGAGCCTCTATTTTCCAAGGGATACCTCACCCTTACAATACTTGAGGGATACCTCACCCTCACTAATCAGAATGTATAAGATTGAAGTAGAAGAAAAACTCTCTAGAGCAAGTGTTTACAAATTGAAGCTCTAATATGCTCTCAAGGATTTTTCACGTTTTTGACCAGAAAACAGAGCAAGAAATAATTTTAAGGATTGATTCACGTTTTGAAGTATGATGATCAGTTTTTGATTCAAGGTCAACCGCAAATAAGAACCCAACTTTGGTATTTATAAGTTTCTCAATTAATAGAGCCGTTGGAGGTAGTTGGGCATGCATTTAATGCATTTAATATAGCCGTTGGACGTTGTCAGGATGCGTGTAATCGATTACATATCTCAGGTAATCGATTACATTATTGTTCCAACGTTTTCTGAACTTTCTGGGCTCTGTGTAATCGATTACATTCTTGAGGTAATCGATTACATGGCTTCTGACTTTGCTTGTAATCGATTACAATGCTTATGTAATCGATTACATGACTTCTGACTTGCTGTGTAATCGATTACAATATTTATGTAATCGATTACATGGCTCGTCGAACGTGTTCTTTGAGTTTCTGGGTTTTGTGTAATCGATTACAATATTGGTGTAATCGATTACATGGCTTCTGACTTTGTTTGTAATCGATTACAACATCAATGTAATCGATTACAATACTCGTCGAACGTGTTCTTTGCCTTTCTGGGCTTTGTGTAATCGATTACATATATTGTGTAATCGATTACATGGCCTCTGACTTGCTTGTAATCGATTACATTGTTCATGTAATCGATTACATGCTTTCTATTTGATGTGTAATCGATTACAAACATTGTGTAATCGATTACATTAGCCTTTGAACACATTTTTCAAGTCCAATAATGCTTGTAAGTCATTTCCAACACCTCAAGGTACTTGTTTAAACATAAATCCTTTTTAAGAGTATTAGTTTTAAAGTTGAAACTCAGGTTTTATTGAAAGCCATGTTTATCTTTGAAATTTCCCATTGATTTTGAAATCATATATATTGAAAAACCATTTGAGAAATCTTGAGAGCATTTAACATTAAAATCCTAAGTCTTATAACTAAATAAACCTTCTGTCTTCTATATTGCTTAACATATTTTTCTTTAGTGATTTGTCATCATAAAAAATGGGGAGATTGAGGAAATAAGTTTGCCCCAATGGTTTAATATGTTAAGTTTTGATGATGACAAATACAAGACAAAAAGAATGATGCTTTTGCTTGATAGATGTGCTTAATAGATGACAAATACACTATAAAAGAATATTGATCATGTTACATAGATGTGCTTAATGAGATATATTGTATCATGCATGACTATATACTTTATCTAGTTATATTTCACTTAATAATCATGCAATGAGATATACGTAATATTCTTCATATAATATATCCAATAATACTTTATATGGGTTGTATTAAATTAATATTAGATTTGGCTCTATTTAAATAAAAATGTGTAAAGTGTCCTTTGTTGATCCTATATAGAGATATCCATTAATAATTGATAAATATCTTATTTGGATATGTTTATGAAAGTCTTATATGCATGTTAAACTAACTAGAGTTATACATTTATGAATCATGCATATGAAGATATTGAGTTATGAATTTGGACTAATTATATTTATTTTAAGTGAGTAATACTTTGTATGATAGTCCAAGTACCAAGAGTGAGCATTGTAATAAGAATGCAAAAGATCACAACTATGCTCAACTCAAGAAGAATGAAAATGATAAAGATATTCCAAGCATTTGCAAGATTTGAAGAGAAGAAATTTTTGGAAGCTTGGATTACATCAAGAAGCCTAAGGACTAGAATTCATGATGGCAAGATCAAGTCCAAGATCTTTATGAATAGCTAATAGGACTTAGATCTTATGTAAAGGTAAATAGGAATCACATTGAGCTCAAATATGTTTTCAAATCTTTACAAATGTTTTTCACATGCTGAAATGCCTAACAAACATGTTTTGAAAAGTTAGTCTTGGTGGTTGTTCAAATATATGAAAAATAGCTAAGTTTATGTTTTGCAACTGACTTTTGGTTACTCTTTTGATCATATCTTTCAAAATATTTTGATTTTTGTTCTAAAACTTATTTCATATGAAAATAGACTGAAAGATCTTTCCAATGAGTGGTCATTTGTTTTAAATGGATAAGTAACAAAGAAGTTATGATCTTTCAAAGTCAGTTTGGTCAAAAATAGGGCAAATAACCGATTATGAAATTCCCATAACCGGTTATTCACTAAGTCAGGAGGCAATTCTTATGTTTTTCTAAAGCTCCTAACCGATTAGGCCATTTCCATATTTGGTTATTATGTAAGTCAAGAGCTAATTTCTAAAGCTCCTAACCGATTAAGCCATTTCCTTAATTGGTTATTGTGTAAGTCAGGAGTCAATTTCTAAATCTCATAACCAATTAGGCCATTCTCCTAATTGGTTATTCGATAAGTTAGGAGCCAATTTCTAAGGCTCCTGACCGATTAGGACAATCCTTGAATTAGTTATTTGGGCAACCAAAAAATGTGAATAACAGCTAGTTTTTGATATTTAATGCTCCCAATCACCATCAACGGCTCTAAAATGTTTTGGGGGTATAAATGAAAGTGCTTGGGCACTAAAGAAATATTGGGGAACCAATCCGAAAATCATTCTTGAGCATTAAAAATGAGTTTTAACTCTCTTTTCTCTAAAACCTCTGTTTTGAGCTTTAATGTGTGATTCCTTGATACCCATTGAGCTTCAATTTGTAATATCCACTCTTTTGAGAGTTTATGATTCAATCTTTCTTTGATTTTCAGTAAAAGAGGGTGATATATCCCTCTAGAGATAAAAGGGTGAGGTATCCCTTATTTGTAAAGAGGGTGAGGTATCCCTCTAAAGTTGTAAAGGGAGAGGTATCCTTGTTTGAGGCTTAAGCATAAGGGTGAGGCATCCCAAGGTGTGTTGAGTGCTCTTGGTTGTAAAAGTTTTTCAAGCGCTTGTGAAGCTTGAAGAGCTGGAGGCTCTAGCACAAGGGTGAGGTATCCCAAGGTGCGAGGAGTGCTCTTGTTTGTACAAAAGTTTTCCTAGAACCCGTAAAGTCTAGGAGATAGTGAAAAAAATCTCAAGTTAAGCTTGGGGACTGGATGTAGGCCATGAGTGGTTTGTAGCTGAACTAGGATAAATATTGTGTTTGCTTCTCTCAACTCTATCTCCTTTACATTTGTGCCTTAATTATATTTTCTTGAGTTGAATTTGATATCTAGCTTATTTGCTTGATTTATCCTATAGCCCAAGTGGTATTTGAAAATTCTCTAATAGTTGTACCTTTGTTAAACTTATTCCGCTATGTGTATTGATTGAAAATATCAAAATGTATAATTTCTCAATAGTATTTTAAAAATTTGTAATCACCCAATGCACCCCCCTTCTTAGGTGATGGTTGCCATGACTAACATTTTCTCCCTAGCTTCATCTTTGTTTCATGGTTTGTTCATGGATGAAAAATGAATTTTTTAGAAGTTTATGATGTCTTCTTGCTTGGTTGATGTCTTCAATGTTAGAGTATAGTCTATTTTAGCTTATGCATGGTTAATGTTTACAGTTGTGACTGCTAATGCTATGAAGGAGAAAATGACAGTTACGACTAGGGTTCTTGAGAGGATGGAAGCAAATCCACTATACAACCCACACAACCTGTACAGCCAGTGCATGAGGTATAAGTTGGAAGGAACCAAAACTTCCAAGACTTATCAACTTTCTGTTAGACGAACCTTTCCCCCTTCAGAGGTGAATATAATTCAGCTACAAGGCCAAGGAGTGGCTCAATGAGATGGAGAAGATATTTGATGTGATGATTTGCTTGAATGAGCAATTCATCTCTTATATGTTAAAGGGAGAGGCAGAGCATTAGTGGAAAATTACTAAGAGGGTACTGGAAGCTGCTGAAACCCAGATGTCACAGGAGGTCATTAAGACAACTTTTCTGGAGAAGTATTTTTCGCACACTCTACATGATGACAAGGAAGTAGAGTTTATGCAGTTAGAACAAGGAAGCTTTTCAGTAGGCCAGTATGTGGCTAAGTTCGAGGAGTTATCGAAATTCTCTTCGCATTTTTGTTACAATCCAAATGAGAATTGGCATTGTTTAAAGTTTGAAACTGGTTTGAGGAATGAAATCAAAAGTATGATAAGACCTATGAAGATCAGGTATTTTCATAGGCCTTAACTAGAAGAAAGAAATGTAGAATTATGGACTCAAGTTTTCATAGGCCTTAACTAGAAGAAAGAGTGCAAGACTTCCAAAAGAGAAAACGTGATGATGACAAGAACAAGCAGGGTGCTTCTAAAACAAGCAATCGTAAAGGAAAAGGCAAGATGAGCTCTAAGGTACCAAAGTGCAATAAATGTCGGAAAACACATAGCGGTAGACCTGTTTGGCAGGCTAGTCTGTGTGTTACAAATGTGAGCAACTTGGATATTTCTCCAAGGATTGTCCTCTGAAGAAGGAAAATGTGCCTACCCCAAAGCTGCTAGTGATGCGAATTATAAGTTACAAACCCAAGTGCAGGTTGTTTCAACTAATAAAATCTCGAGAGTCCGAGGTCGATCCACAAGGAATTGATGAAGAAAAATTTATTGAGGTAAGGAAAATATTTGTCACAATAATAAAGGTGATAAAAGTTATTCACAAATGAAAAAGGATTTACTTAGGTTAGGAGATCCACTCTTGTTAATAAATTAAAGACAAGGTTATTTCTTTTTATAACTCAATTGAAATCCACACATAACGGAGGTTCCAATCAGAAAATACAACATTCAAAGTTCATTCAAGATTATATATGTAATTATATTATGGTTCCTTTAATTATTCACTAACACCAACACTTGTAAATAGGTTCAAGCATTCATTGTGCCAACCTCTTGTCTACAATGAATCAAGATCTCCACTTTACGAGGAGGGTTTCTAAATTGATTAGAAACAAAATATAACACATATAATGACCACTTGATAATACATCATTCAAGCACAAGAAAGAAATTAATCTAACTTTAATTTATTACTAAAAACTTCACCCTTTCACCTAAGTAAAATGAAAATTAGTTACTCATGAATAGGAAGAAAGAAAAAGAGAAAAAGAAAAAGATGAACATAACTTTTATTAAGAACAAAAGAAAACTACAACAATAAAAACAAATAACATAATAGCATGATCTTGATGCCTAAGCCAAGATGCCTCTAATGAGCAGCCCATGGTACCTTTTTTTATAGAGCATGAAAAGTACAAAATGATAATAGACTTATTTAATGAATGGTTGGATGAGTGGATAGATGAGTGAAAAATGACAATAGTGGTTGGATGAGATGAGTGGAAAATGACAATAGTGGTTGGATGAGTGGGTGGATGATAGGTAATTGAGTGGAAGATGACAATGGAGTCGTTTAATGAGTGAGTAGATTATGGGTGGTTGAGTGGAAGATGACAATGGAGTTGTTTAATGAGTGAGTGGATAATGGGTGGTTGAGTGGAAGATGATTGAGATGCTTGTCTCTCAAATGATTCAGTGCTAAACTCATGGCTACCATCAGAAAATGGAAAAGTAATCTTCATAAAAGTTGTAGGATTTTGTCTTAGCTTTCCAATTCCATGGTTTCAGCTCAATATCATTCCTACAGCTTGAGATATGGCCTAATCTTTGAACACTGTTCAGGCCCAGCTAGAAATCCTCTATTCTGACTTTTAGGCCCAATATGACCTATTACATTTTCGATCTGACTCTTGTGTTCTTCATAAAAATTGTAGATTTGGGTCTTAAATTTCCAATGTCACTATTTTGGTGTCAATTGAATTCCTATAGCTCAAGAAATGGGTTGATGAGTGCGCAGAAGTCAAGCTGCCAGGATCAGCACTCTGGATCTTGCTTTAACTCCAATTTAAATTATTCAAACGTGTGATTTGGATCTGGAGCTTCATAAAAGTTGTAGAGAATTGTATTAGCTTTCTTACAAGACTAGAATCATATCAATCAGATATTTGAAACTCAAATTATATCTAGTTTACTGAACGCTGCCAAATAGACAAATTAAAGTCAATTCAAGCAAAAATTCTTTCAATGATCCAATTTAGCTCAATATCAATAAATGTAACAAAACCAACTTAATTAAGCCTAATTGAACCTTAAGAAACCTAGTGAAAGAATTATAAAATGATTAAAATATATTGCTATCAAATTCTCCTATACTTAGCTTTTGCACTCCCGGGCAAAACACATAAGACCAAAGCTAGGGAACAAGAAAAAATAACACAAACTCAAAAGTTAAAAATTCTAAAAGACTCAATTTCTAATAATATTCAAGAATGGAAAAGTTTATAAGCATGAAGAGCAACCAAAGATTCAAGGGATCAAAGATTTATTAGGTGACGTTTCTTCACATGTCAAACCATCAAGCAAGGAAACTTCAATTGAAAAGCACGAGTCAAGAATGATATATCCTCACAAGATTCACTCTCAATCCCTTAAGTGTTTAAAAGGTAGGTATTTCACTCAATTCAACCCATGAAAAATTACACTACCATAAGATTGCTTATCTTTTACTTCTCCACTACCCAAAGTACATGCATACACAAATCAAGAGGACTTTATTCAAGGTTGTATTAGGGTCAAGGTAAAGGAAGGGGGTAATATATGACAAGTTAAATACCAAAGAGAATAAAAAAGTATTAGGGTTGAGTTAAAATAACAAACATGAAAAGTTCATCCCAACATAATGCAAATTCAATTTACATATTCTTTTCGCTTCCCCTTTTTACCTTGTTGACCTTTCTTTATACTTTGTTTTTTTTTGTTTTTTTGTTTTTGTTTTGGTAATATGGCTACTCTTTCCATTTTCATCAACCATTTTGCTCATACACCCTCACAGTTGTTCAAGAACTTATCTAATGTCAATGCTCTCTTATTCCTTAAGGTTAGGTAAGAACATATATTCTTTTTAAGCCATGTAATGAGCTAAAAATAAGGAATGATCGAATAAGCTTAAAGGGGTTAAATAAGGGAAAATATACAAGGTTAGCTATTTGGTTAAAGTAGCTATTTCAAGAAAAATGTCTCAATCATGTTTATGTATGCATGTGAAAATGTAGCCTCAAACAGAGTCAAAGCAAGTTCTAGAGTAACAATTTCATGAGTGAAAATCACACAAGAAAGAAAAGAATGATGCAAATGTTCAATCTATTCATCAATAGACTCAAAATCTCATAAGGCATATTTCTATCATTTTCAGTCCACCAATTCAATAATGTCCATAACCAAGCATATGATTTTTAAGAAAGAAGACAATTTACTCAATCATGCTATGTTCCCTGAATTTGAATTGCTACTTCCACATAAAATAGTTATCTACCTAATTACTCCTTACTCTACTATCAATTTAGATGCGTCTCAAGAGTGAATTTACCTCAAGGGCATAATTTACTCCTTAGTCTGCCATCCTTAATTAGTTTTGTTATTAGTAAGTTACTGATAAATATATCAATAAACACACTTCCCTATGTTTTTTTTTTTGGGTTTGTTTTCCACTTCAACTATCCATCCCCCCAACTAAATAATAACATTGTCCTCAATGTCAAAACATAGATAGGTAAAGGATAGAAGATATTACCTATTGTGACAATTACTGAAAAAAAAAGAAACCTTACACAAATTTAAATAGAAACAAAGTGCGATGAATAAAACCAAAGGTAAAGGAATGTTATAGATGAAGTGTCAGATCAAACCCACGTTCCTTGCGGCCTCCTTTACTATTTCCTTCTGACCAATCTATCTGAACTATTACTGGATCAGGTTCATAAACAAAAGTTTGTAATTTATCAATTAATTCATCAACAGTGGAAGTAGAAATAAGGAGTCATCTTGTCGAAGGTGTGATAAATTTCTATTCCATAACATGGTCAAGAAAAGATAACAAATTATCAAAGAAATTATTAACATTCAACAAACCTATGGGTTTATGATGGATGTTTAGCTGGGCCCAAGAGATAATTTGAAAAACTTCTTCCAAAGTACCAAAACCACCTGGTAAGGCAATGAATGCATCAGAGTTTTCAAGCATTGTCTTCATTCGTCTATGTATAGATGATACTTGAAGTTCCTGCCCAATTGTCTTTCCAATGATGTTCTTTTGAGTTAAATGTTTAGGAATGATACCTAAAACTTAACCTCCTCTTAGATGTGCAAAAAGTGATATAGCCCCCATTAACCTAATGCTACCTCCCCCATATACTACACGAATGTTTCTCGCAGCAAGTGTTCTACCAATAGTGCTTGCTGCATTTACAAACTCTAAACCATTCTCATAACTTGACCCACAAAATACACAAATATTGATAAGTCTATGAACAGAAGCTCCCTCCATTTGTACACTCACATTCCCTTTGAATGATTATGAGTTGGAGGAAAGTGAAGAAAATTGAGTGTTTAAATAGGGAAGAGAATGGAAAAAGGTAATGATAACACCTAAATGGGTAGGTTGGCTATTGTCAGAAAAGTTTTAAAATACGAAACACAATTTTTTTTTACTATTTTTTATTATTTTTATTTATTTATTATTTATTATTATTATTATTTTTGATTTCAAGAAAATCATCAGGGTAAAGAAGTCTAAAAACCTCTGAAGGACCTCACCCAAAGGATCATCTGTCCAAAATCAAAATACAACAAAATCATACAAAGATAAAAGAAATAAGCATTATAATAAAAAATGGTGGCATATCTTTGAATTACGTGTCACCAGTGCAATAAATACTCACTCTCGTTTATTTGAAGAAAAGAAAAAGAGAAGAAAGAAACCATCGAGGGTTTCCATCCTGGGTTTGGAACCTGGAGAGCTTACACTTGGGTTCGTAACATTAACAAAGATGCTAAAATTTGAAACCCACAATGTCCAAGATCCAGAACATCCCATCCCAGGGCGTTGAGAGCTCCTTCTAAAGAGAGGATCAAGTTCACATGCCTCATATGCTTTAGCAGTCGCGGGTTACTTCTCACTAATAACTAGAATGGGACGCTTCTGCCTGTCCATCAACTGCACAGTGCCTAGATGATGAACATTGGGTTGTGGAGTGTAGCTCTCTACAAAGCATAGTACACAAACTTTATTTAAGGACCGGTGTGCAAAGGTCCACTCGAGTCAATGACGGGTCTGCCATTGGCAGGGGCCCCACACTCAATTAAGAGCATGGTACTCTTTCAATGGCCCTTTATTTTTAGGAGATGAACAAGATAATATATACATGTTGTTATGATTGTAGCTCACATCTTCTTGTGGTTTTACGTCCTATAATGACTTAAATGCCTTCTATGAGTCGAGGATAAACTTCCCATCCAATTTTTTTATAAATTGGTAAACAGGGTCTTTTTGAGTCAGATTCCCAAGATTGTAACGTTTTTGCTCATCCCTAAAGAGATCCCACAAATTAAGAAGTTCATGATGCACAACTCCACAAGAATACGTCTCAAGAGTCAATAAGATATCATCTAATGACTCCTTACTCAGTCCATTCTTAATAAAGTATATTTTATCTTCTCAATTTGTGGAAACCATTCCCAAAGAATGACATAACATGTTACAATTCCATCTTACACATTTGTCACAAACTTGCATTCTTTTCCTTTTTTCCTTTTAGAATATAAACTTTTACCGAGACTCGACATGTATGAGATAAATGAATTTGAAGATTCATCTACTAAACGAACCTTTGCTTTGATTATCCAGCATATATCTTCTGGGATGCCCTTGTGCATTAATAGTCTCAGTCTTTTACGCCTAACTTTGTAGATTTTTGTTAGAGCATTTTGAGGAAGAGAAGGAAAATGCTTTCTAAAATTTGAGAGAATGAAATCCATTTTAAAAAAGAAGGAATTTGTTATTATGGGAAACTAAAAAAAAATTGACTTGAGAGTCACGGAGTACCATTATCTGCCACTTAACCGGAGTAACAAAGAACTGCAGAAAGAAAGTACCAAAATTAAAATAAATTCTCCTTATAACATGGATTAGAAAGGGAGATGAATTCTACCTCAACAACTTGGTTTTCCAGCAATGGTTTGAGTCTTTGTCCATTGACCTTAAATACATTACCATTCCTAAGGTTCTCAATGTCTGTGGCCCCATGAGGATACACATGTTTGACAATAAATGAGCCAGTCTACCTAGATCTCAATTTTCCAGTGAATAGGTGAAGACGAGAATTATAAAGCAGAACTTTTTGACTAATTTCAAAAGATTTTCTTAAAATTGATTTGTCATGAAAAACTTTTGTTCTAGCTTTATAAATTTTTGAGTTTTCATGCGCATCATTTCTCAATTCCTCAAGTTCATTTAATTACAATTTGAGTATCTTACAAGCATCATCAAGATTTAAGTTGAAAGCTTTAACAGTCCAAAATGCTTTATGTTCTAGTTCTACAGGCAAGTGACAAGGTTTTCCATAGACTAACCGATAAGGTGACATGCCTAAAGATGTTTTGAAAGTAGTACAGTAAGCCCACAGTGCATCGTTTAGTCTTAAAGACCAATCTTTACGATTTGGGTTAACCATTTTTTTCAAAATTTGTTTAATCTCCCTATTTGCTAATTCTACTTGTCCACTTTTCTGAGGATGATAAGGGGTGGCAATTTTTTGGGTAATGTCATCTTTCTTCATTAAGGATTCAAATGGTTTATTACAAAAATGTGTTCCCCCATCATTAATGATAGCTCGAAGGATTCCAAATCGTCTCAAAACATTTTCTTTTAAAAATTTATGAACAGTTTTATGATTATTGTATCAATATGGAATCGTCTCAATCCATTTTGAAACATAATCAACTACAACCAAAATATACACAAATCCAAATGATGATGGAAATGGACCTATGAAATTAATTCCCTAATAATAAAAAATTTCAATGACAATGATAGGGTTCAGAGGCATCATATCTCGTCTAGAAATGGAACTTAATTTTTGATAATTTTCACAACTTTTACAAAAAGTATAGCTATCCTTAAATAAAGTGGGCCAATAAAATCCACAATACAAGATTTTCGCTGCTGTTTTCTTTGAAAAAAATGACCTCCACATACTTCTGAGTGACAAAATTTAATGACACTACCTACCTCACTGTCGAGTACATATATCTGAAAGATTTGATTAGGACAATATTTGAACAAATATGGGTCATCCCAATAAATTTTTTTTACCTCATTCAAAAACTTCTTTCTGTCTTGGTGTGTCTATTGAGGCGACATCTTTCCTATTACAATAAAATTGACTATGTTATTAAACCAAGGCATAGAATTGACAGAAAATAAAAATTCACCAGGAAAAGAATCATTGATAGGTGTGTTATCTAAAGGTGAGCTTGTTGTAAGTCTGAACAAATGATCTGCAATAATATTTTCAGCTCCTTTCTTATCTTTTATTATGATATTGAATTCTTGAAACAACAAGATCCACCGTATCAACCTAGGCTTGGCTTCCTGCTTAGACATTAAATATCTAACAGCAGCATGATCGGTGAAAACAACAGTAGAAGAACTAATCAAATAAGCTCAAAATTTGTCCAATGCAAAAATTATAGCAAGTAGTTCTTTTTCAGTAGTGGTGTAATTCATTTATATACTATTCAAAGTTTGACTTGCGTAATAAATTACATAAGGCTTACCTTCATTTCTCTAGCCTACAATAGCGCCAATAGCAAAATCACTAGCATTACACATCAACTCAAAAGACAAAGACCAGTCAGAAGATTGCATGATAGGAGCAGATGTCAAATGATCGATTAATTTTTCAAAAGATTTCTGACAATCTTGAATCCAATCAAATGGTGCATCTTTTGTTAGAAGATTACATAATGGTTTAGATATGGAACTAAAGTCCTTAATGAATCTTCTGTAAAATCTTGTATGTCCTAAAAAGGAACGAATTTCTCTAACTATTTTTAGGGAAGGCAAATAAGAAATTAATTCAACTTTAGTCTTATCAACTTTAATTCCCTTAGAAGATATCACATGACTTAACATTATTCCTGAGGTAACTGTTAGTCATGGCAACCATTATCCAAGAGATGGGTGAATTGGGTATTAAAAACTTTTCACAAATGCTCTTAAAATAAACACAAATATTTAAGCTATTAAATAAAAGAAAAAGAATTGCGAGATGAAGAATAAAAGCTTTAAGAACAGCAAATAAATAAATGTGCAATAATATAAAATTGCGTAAAATAAAGAGATTGAGAAGAGAGAAGTAGGCATGATATTTATCCTGGTTCGACCACTAACCCACTTGTGGTCTATGTCCAGTCCTCGAAAATAATCCGAGATTTTTCACTATGTATACAAGCTTCAATAGGTGCTTGCAACCGTTACATAAAGGAGCATTTTTCACACATAGGGAAACTCTACCCTTGTGCTAAAGTCTCAGCCTGTAGGGATACCTCACCCTTACACAAACCTTAGAGGGATACCTTACCCCCTTTACAAACCTTGAAGGATACCTCACCCTCAATATAGAAGAACAGAAATATAGATGAAGAGAAACTCTCACTTAGAGCAAATAATACAAATTGAAGTGCCAAGAGGCTCTCAAAGGATATCTCAAATTTTGGTGAAAAAGAGCACAGAAATTTAGTAAAATATGAATCACAAAATAAAGTAAGAAAGAATTGTTTCAGATAAATAGGTGTTGCTAAAAGATGTCCCAAAAACATGTATTTATAGTGTTATAAGAAAAAGAGTCATTGGGTATCATTTATTTCAACATTAAAGCCTCTGAAAATAGCCGTTGCATGATTCTGGGCATGTTTATTCGAATAAGCCAAGTATTATTCGAATAAATCCTTCAAAAGATACGTTCCTTAATGTCTCTATTCGAATAACAAGTTTGTTATTCGAATAAACCATCAAAAACAAGTTCCGAAACGTTTTCTGGGTCATGTTATTTGAATAACACATTTGTTATTCGAATACATCTTTAAAACCAAGTTCTGGTATGTTTTCTGGGGTGTGTTATTCAAATACCACATCCTTTATTCGAATAAACCACTCTGATTTCAAAAACTGAATTTAAATGGTCATAACTTCTTCATTTCTTATCCGTTTAAAGCAAATGACAGTCATTGGAAAGATCTTTGAGTTTATTTTCAAATGAAATAAGTTTCAAAACAAAACTCAAATTATTTTGAAAGATATGATCAAATAAATGACCAAAGGTCAGTTTTGCAAAACTCAAACTTGGCTATTTTTTATAGATTTGAACTATTACCATAACTAGCTTTTCAAAACTTATTTGTTGGACATTTTAGCATGTGACGACCATTTGTAAAGATTTGAAAAACATATTTGAGATATCCATAAGGCTTCTTACATAAAGACCCTAAGTGTAACACTCCAACTTTTGGGATAATTACAATATAGTCCTAAATGTACTGTTTTGCGAATTCTGTGAGTAGTAAATTAAATTTGATTGTTTCGTGAGTGTATTTGATTGTTGTATGTGATTAGCTCCGAGCCAGGGAAATAATAATTTTCTGGCCGGAAAAATCTTATTTTTAATTAATTAGAGCTGGGGGATCTTACTAAACCCAATTCTGATTGATATATATATATATTAATCTTTTAATTTTTAGGATTTAAATGTGCAATAAAATAATTTTATATTATTATAATTTTATTTTATATTACAGTACCTACTATCTCGAAAACAGTAGAAATCTGCTTCAAAATGACCATAGACCCTTAAAAGTCTGTGGGACCCGCGTTTAGAAAAGTAGTCAACGATTCTGACTGGACAAATTTATTAGCCAATAGGAGCAAGTCAACAAAGGAGGCTTGAAAAATTCTAACTAATAGGAATAGGTCAAAGAAAGAAGCATGGACTTTAATATGGACCGTTGGATGAAGACTTAGTTAGGAAGCCTTTGATCTTAACCGTTGATCAAATCAATGGTGTGAATGTGAACTTGATTAGCAAGCATTGAATATTGGCCATGGATCTAATCAATGGATAGGAATTAATGTTGAATTCAATGGTTAGGATTAAGTCAAACATAGTGACTTGACTTTGCTTAGTAGCTAATTAAGCCTAATTTGATTAAACTAATTGCCTAATTAGCAAACTAAGTAAGCTAACCTAGTTATTAATTAGTTATAATCTAAATGTTAATTAGATATCCTAATATTGTTCAGGAGATATAATATATGCTAATATATATTAAACTAATTAGTTATGTAATTAGAATGTTAATTAAATATTATTAGGAGACTTAACCTAATTAATTACCTATTTAATTAGCATGGAATTAGTCTTTAATTGAAACAAATTAAACCCCCGAAACTCATAGGAACCCCACGGCCATGGAGGCCAAAAGTCACAAGTTCTACATGGTTCTTGAACCATCCATGACATAAGCCATGTGCTTACTTAGTGTGAACACAAATAGATATTTACCTATCCAAATTAAATACTCAACCTCACCCACTATGCACTCATGGCAGCCCCCTCATTTTTACACTTGATATTCACTTTTTACACTTATCCAAATTCAAGCTTTCTTTTCTCTCAAAAACACCAAGAACACCAAACAACTTTCTCTTCCATTTTCTCCCTAGAATTCAGCCAACACCCAAAACCCCACCATCAATCTTCTATAATTTTACCTCTTTACTTTTCTTAAACCAAAATCATATTCTAAACACTTTTCCTTCACAAGGTTTTGTCAAAAACCTACTCTATCTAGTTCAAAATCAAAGCTTTTGTTCACTTCCCTAAGGGTAAGTTTTGATTTTATGGTTTAAAATTTGATTTGTGATTTTCTAAACCATGTTTGTTCCATGGTTTTTTAATCTTGATCCTTGTATGTGTTTTTACTAATTATTTAAGAATTATTAGGATTTTGTGTTGGTTTTCAAGAAAGCAAGGAGAAGGAGGAGACTAATAGACCTTTGTCTTCAAGAGGTAAGAGGGAGATTTAATCTCATCAACCCTAAGTGGTGATGGAAAAATGGATTGTTTGTGTGTAAATAATCCATAAGGATTCATTTATGTAGTTGTTTATTGTTTTTATTATTTGTGTGATTAGTTAAATGCTTTCTTATTTGTAATTTGTTTTATTTGTTATGTATGTCTATAGCTTTAAAATATATTGTATGTATATTGTATATGTTTATAGTTGTATGTGTTTATAATTATATGACTATTAAAGTAGGATGTGAATAACATGTAACGATTTGTATGAGTGTTCCAAAGAACACAAATGAGGCTCACGACCTTATCATTAAACAGAGAACCAAAATGTTCTCAACCATTTTCTAAATCAATGATTTAAAGAATCTAGGTAAAATAATAAATTTAAGAATGATTTAGGTTAATTATGGCCAACATGCCATTCAACGTATAACTGAATGCCATTTTATTTTCTAAGATAGGTTAGGTAATTAATTTACAAAAGAGTTTGATTCCAATGAATCTTTGAGAAAATAAAAGGAATGAACTTAGTTCTAGAATTTTAAATTAGCAGAATTTATTTTAAGAAAGAATTAAAGAGAACGCTTGAAAAATACTAACGTAGAGCTCACTCTATAAGTTTTGAAGCGCGTTAGCAAGTTTCAAAGATTAACTATTGGGTAAGATTAAAATAAATAGAATTTAGAGGAAAACATCAAAAATACCTTATACTGATTTTATAGGCAAAATGCTGCCAAAATTTACTAAAATCAGACGAATAAAATGAAAAGATTCCATAATATATTTATAACGTAAGGGAAATACTTTACGTAGTTTAAAAGTACTAGATATAGTCTACACAGATTTTAAATGATGATTTTAAGCTATTCGGTTAAAAAAATGAATTAAAAATCTTACGCGATTGAGAAAATGATTTAAAAACATTACGCGATGTTCAAAAATGTCAAAATATACTTACACGATTTAAAAACGTTTGTGAAAATGACGAGATTGTGAAAACGTGATAAAATTTCTATGCGATTAAACGATACAACGAGTTTTGCTGTCGGGCCAAGGTGGTGGACACGGACATGTTGTGAGATAGTACTGTCAAGTGGAGACAGGCTATATTTTGGAATATTGTGACTAAGGGTATTTTTGTAAATATGGTAAAATATAGATATTAAGGGTATTTTTGTAATTTTAGATCATATTTAGAGTGTTGTGCCAATTTGGTTGATAATTGGTGATTGATTGATGAGACGAATTACACCGGGTTGTGGTGTGATAGGCGTAGTGTGGTTCATTATATGAACTTGGAGACATTAGTGTGCGGAGAATTCCACATGGGGACAGTGGGTTGCTCCTCTGGGCCGTGGTAACGGGAAACACACTAATGATCTTGACAAGTACTATTATTAATCAAGGTTTTAAGAAGACTATTATGTATAATGCCTGTAGTGCACGATGTATGGACTGTGTACTACTACACGATGTTTGGACTGTGGGCTATAGACACAACGTTAGACAGTGCAATAGTTTAGTTGGGCAGCCAGAAGTACTATTAGTTCTTTTCGGATCATTCTCTTAGATATCCGTGTTTAGCTCCATGGAGTAGGAACGAGTCAGTGTGTGTTCATTCATTATCTGTATTTTACTGCTTACTATAATCTGTGATAAAATGTATAATGTATTGTTTTGCTATATTGTGTGTGATATAATGGTATGTATTACTTTGCTATATTATGCATGATATGTTGGTATGTACTATTGTGATAATTGTTTGTATTGTCATTTTCTTATTTGCCATGCGGGTAATGATGTAGATTGTCTCACCTCTCTGTATGCTTTTCTCTATATTATTATTATTTCTGTAAAGAGTTTGAGGAAGAAGGAGAGGAACAGCCTCTCGAGATACAGTATCCAAACGAGCACCAACCGGGTGAGCTGTACGAGGAAGACGAGTCGATAGATCATCCTCACCATTAGGACTGATCTTGAGATCATGGCATTGTTGAGATTTTTGGGGTTTGTGAGACTTGAGTTTCACGGAGGTTCGGAGGCCTGGCGTATGCGAGTGGATAGAGGAACAGTTGTCTACGTGAGACGTTTGACTGTGTCCCTATGTAGAGAGTACGATGGAGATGTTATATTTACTACTATGTTGTATTTATATCTAGAGTTGCCTCTGACTCTTAGGCGTTACTGGCAAGGAATATTCCATGCACCTAGCGAGCTCAGTAGTGAGTCAATAGCCCGGACTCGTGTCTGTAGAGTTGTGGGACCTCCAGGAGTTCTGTCTTTCGATGATCTCTCTGAAGATGATCCATTGGAGGGTTAGAAATCTTTTGAGGTGCACTTGGGCAATACTATGTCTTAGTTTTATGTTAACTTTTTACTGCTTTGTTAAATATTTGTAGTTGTAACTTATTTGTGTATTTAAGACAAAAATCATATGTATATTATAGTGTGTTTATGTTTGTTTTACTTTGTGATCTGTGTTATTTTGTTTAATGTTATAAGTATAAAAGGAAAAAAAAATTTACCACTAATATTATTTACGTATTCAAATGTTTTACAACTTGGGTAAGAATTTTATTTTATTTTATTTTATTGCATCATAAATGTGACATCCCCACAAGGGTGTTACATTAGTTGGTATCAGAGCCCAAGTTAGAGTCTTTTAGGGTTGTGGTTAGGTTTGTTTTTGCTTGTGTTGTGTGATTCTCTGAGATTTGTTTTCGAAATGTTACATCTGACATTGTTTTGTCTTGTTGAAGAAAGAGGATGTCTGGAGGAAGAAGAACGCGTGCAAATGTGGAACGTGATGTGGATCCAATGATTGCAGCTGCTGAGCCTATGCAACGAATGGCAGAAATGATTACCCAACAAAATCAATGAGTAGCTCAACAGTAAGATGCGACTGCTGATGCTCTGAATTTGTCTGAGTTTAGGCGCAACAACCCACCACAGTTTAGAGGCGAGTTTGACCCGAGAAGGCGAGTCTTTGGATTCAAGACTTGGAAAGAGTATTTGAAGGAATGGGGTGTGCAGAGAATATGAAGGTAACATATGCTGCTTTTATGTTGAGAGGAGATGCTGAGAATTGGTGGAGAGGAACCCGCCAATTATTGCGAGCTGAAGGGACTGAGATTACTTGGGAAGTATTTAGTGAAGTATTTTTGGAGAAGTACTTTCCTAGTAGTGCTCGACATGCCAAGGAGATGGAATTTCTTGGTTTACGTCAGGGGAATATAACTATTAGAGAATATGCTGTTAAATTTGAAAGCTTGTCTCAGTTCTCAAGGTATTTCCAAATTCGGCCAGATGAGGTATGGAAGTGCCAAAAGTTTGAAGATGGATTATGGGTAGAACTGAGGCGAGCAGTGCTACCTATGAGAATGAGGGAGTTTCTTGTTTTGATGGATACTTGCCGACAACTCGAGGAGTTGGAGCCGTCCCGAGATCCCAGGAATCGTAACTTCGGACCGACTAGGTTCCAAAGGGGAGGTAATAATAGTAATAACCAGTTTCAGTGCAAACCTTATGCAAGACCATCGGGAAGTCAGCCTCAACGTTCGTCTGTTGGGGGAAGTTCTAGCAGTAACCGAGCTGGTCAAAATGTGGCGTTAACGCCGATATGTTTTAAGTGTGGAAAGAATGGCCATATATCTACGGATTGTCCGATCAAAGGAATGATTTGTTTCAACTGCAGAAAACCTAGACATGTTTCTAGGGATTGCACTCAGCCGGAAAGGAAGCCTGCTGTGAGAAATGTTCGTGCTACTCAGCCGCGATCTGGAGGGCAAGTATATGCAATGACTGGAACTGAAGCTTCTCAATCTGAAGATCTTATTCAAGGGGAAGGTGTCATTGAAGGTAATCACCTGACTTTGCTATATGATTCGGGTGCAACACACTCATTTATTACATATGATTATGTGGAACGATTGAAATTGCCTGTGTCTTCTCTGAGTTTTTAATTGATTGTTTCTACACCTACTGCCAAGCTTGTTGTTACATCCAAAATATGTATGAACTGTCCTATTGTTATAAAAGATCGTATATTTTTGGTCAATTTAATTTGTTTACCTCTTATTGAGATAGACATAATACTAGGAATGAATTGGTTATCTTCTAACCATATCCTTATAGATTGTGCAAGCAAAACCATAGTTTTTCCTAAGGAAGAAAGTTCTGGATTCTTGACTGCTGTTAAAGTCAAGTCATTGTTGAGGATGGAGCTCAGGGATTTATGTTGCTATCTTCTTTAGAAGTCAAGGGTGAGAAGGATGTGAGCGCTATTCCTGTCGTCAGTGAGTTTCCAGAGATTTTTCCTGATGATGTACCCAGTTTGCCACCGGAAAGGGAGATCGAGTTCTCTATCGATTTGGTGTCGGGAGCAGGTCCTATTTCGATTGCACCATATCGAATGTCGCCTGCAGAGTTAGTAGAATTGAAGAAGCAATTGGAGGAACTGTTGGAGAAGCAGTTTGTGCGACCTAGTGTTTCGCCATGGGGAGCACCAGTGCTACTAGTCAAAAAGAAGGATGGAACCTCTCGACTTTGTGTTGATTATCGTCAATTGAACAAGGTTACTATAAAGAATAAGTATCCACTACCGAGAATTGATGATTTGATGGATCAGTTGAAGGGAGCCGCTGTATTCTCTAAGATAGATCTGCGATCAGGTTATCATCAGATTCGTGTTAAGGTCGATGATGTACCTATGACAGCTTTCCGAACTCGTTATGGACATTATGAGTATCAAGTGATGCCGTTCAGAGTGACGAATGCTCCTGCAATATTCATGGATTATATGATTAGGATTTTTCGTCTGTACTTAGACAGATTTGTCATTGTCTTTATCGATAACATTCTGATCTACTCTCAAAGTCAAGAAGAGCATGCTGAACATCTCAATATAGTTCTCCAGATTTTGAAAGAGAAGAAGCTGTATGCGAAATTGGCAAAATGTGAGTTTTGGTTGGAAGATGTTCAATTTCTAGGTCACGTGATTTCCAAGGAAGGTATTACGGTAGACCCATCAAAGGTAGAGACCGTTTTGTAGTGGGAAAGGCCTAAGACAGTGACTGAGGTTCAAAGTTTTGTTGGATTAGCCGGATATTACCGAAGGTTTATTGAAGGTTTTTCCAAGATAGCTGGACCACTTACACAACTCACGAGGAAGAGCCAAGCTTTTGATTGGATAGAGGAATGTGAAGCAAGTTTCCAAGAGTTGAAGAAAAGATTGACAACTGCACTAGTGTTAATTTTACCGGATCCTAACAAATCTTTTGAGGTGTATTGTGACGCTTCTTACCAAGGGTTAGGATGTGTGTTAATGCAGAATCGGAATGTAGTAGCTTATGCTTCAAGACAGTTGAAGGTTCATGAGAGGAACTACCCAACGCACGATTTGGAACTAGCCGCGGTAGTCTTTGTATTGAAAGTGTGGAGGCATTTTCTGTATGGAGGTATGTTCAATGTCTTTAGCGATCACAAGAGCTTAAAATACTTGTTTGATAAAAAATAATTGAATATGAGACAGAGGCGATGGTTAGAATTCTTGAAGGACTATGATTTTCAGCTTCAATACCATCCGGGAAAAGCGAATGTGGTGGCAGATGCCTTGAGCAGAAAGGTGGTTAGTGTTTCTACCATGATGATAAAGGAGGAGGAGCTGATTAATCAATTCAGAGATCTATGGTTGTTAGTGGAGTTGGTACCCGGAAAGATTCGTCTAAGTAAGGTTGTAGTTTTGAATGACTTGCTGGAAGTAATCTGAGAAAAACAGGATGAGGATTTGTTTTTACAGAATGAAAAGGAATTGTTGAAACAAGGTCATAAAGCGACAGTGGAGGAAGGATCTGATGGAATCTTGAGATTTGAAGGACGAGTCTGTATACCTGATGATCCCGAACTCAAGAAAGCAATTTTCGATGAAGCTCATACTAGTAATTTGAGTATGCATCCAGGGATGACAAAGATGTATCAAGACTTGAAGCGGATGTTTTGGTGGCCAAGAATGAAGAGAGATGTAGCAGAACGTATGACATCTTGTCTCGTTTGTCAAAAGGCAAAAGTGGAACATCAACGACCTACCGTTATGTTACAATCTTTAACTATTTCAGAGTGGAAATGGGATAGTATCTCAATGGATTTTGTCACTGGATTTCCAAGGACGAGGAAGGGTCATGATTCTATATGGGTTATAGTTGATAGGCTTACGAAGTCAACGCACTTCTTGCCAATCAATATTAAGTATTCGTTGGAACGATTAACCCAGATATACATCAGCGAAGTTGTTAGACTACATGGTGTGCCTACAAGTATAGTTTCTGATAGAGATCCGAGGTTTATGTCGAGGTTCTGGCAAAGTTTGCAAGAAGCCATGGGAACCAAACTGCGATTGAGTTCTGCATATCATCCGCAGACTGATGGTCAGACGGAGAGAACGATTCAGTCATTGGAGGATTTGTTGCGTGCTCGTGTGTTAGAACAACAAGGGAGTTGGGATGAATTCTTGTCTTTGATAGAATTCACCTACAATAATAGTTTTCACTCGAGCATAGGGATGACACCCTATGAAGCTCTTTATGGACGACGATGCCGAACACCTTTGTGTTGGTATCAAGATGGAGAGAGTATGACTATTGGGCCTGATCTTGTGCACCAGACTACGGTAAAGGTGAAAATGATACAGGAGAAGATGCGAACAACTCAGAGTCGACAGAAGAGTTATGCTGATAAGCGAAGACGACCTCTGGAATTTGAAGAAGGCGATCATGTGTTCTTAAGAGTAACGCCTACGACTGGTGTTGGAAGAGTTATTAAGTCTAGGAAGCTTACTCCTAAATTTATAGGGCTTCATCAAATTATTCGTCGGATAGGTCCTATAGCCTACCAAATAGCTTTACTACCTTTTCTATCCAATCTACATAATGTATTCCATGTGTCTCAGCTGAGGAAATACATTCCAGATCCAACCCATGTTATACAGCCAGATGAAGCGCAACTGAAGGAAAATTTGACGTATGAAACACTTCTTGTTAGGATCGAGGACAGGAGAGTGAAACAACTTCGAGGGAAGATGATTTAACTGGTAAAGGTAGTGTGGAATGATGTAACGGGAGATGCTACATGGGAGCTAGAAGATAGGATGAGGGAGCAATACCCTCAATTGTTTTGATGTATGATGAATTTCGGGGACGAAATTCTTATTAGTAGGGGAGAGTTGTAACACCCCAACTTTTGGGATAATTATAATATAGTCCTAAATGTACTGTTTTGTGAATTCTGTGAGTAGTAAATTAAATTTGACTATTTCGTGAGTGTATTTGATTGTTGTATGTGATTTGCTCCGAGCCAGGGAAATAATAATTTTCTGGCCGAAAAAATCTTATTTTTAATAAATTGGAGCTGGGGGATCTTACTAAACCTAATTCTGATTGATATATATATATTAATCTTTTAATTTTTAGGATTTAACTATGCAATAAAATAATTTTATATTATTATAATATTATTTTATATTGTACTCATCTTATCTCGAAAATAATAGAAATCTGCTTCAAAATGACCATGGACCCTTAAAAGTCTGTGGGACCTGCATTTAGAAAAGCAGTCAATGATTCTGACTGGACAAATTTCTAAGTCAATAGGAGCAAGTCAACAAAGGAGGCTTGAAAAATTCTAACTAATAAGAATAGGTCAAAGAAAGAAGCATCAACTTTAATATAGACCGTTGGATGAAGACTTAGTTAGGAAGCCTTTGATCTTAACTGTTGATCAAATCAATGGTGTGGATGTGAACTTGATTGGCAAGCATTAAATATTGGCCATGGATCTAATCAATGGATAGGAATTAATGTTAAATTCAATGGTTAGGATTAAGTCAAATGTAACACCCCAAAATTTCCTATCCTATAAACAATAATTTTGACAGCTAACAGAATTTTACTGTTTAGTAATTTTTGGATGTTGTAAAATTATTTTGTTTATTCCGTCAGTGTATTTGATCGTTTTGAGTGATTTACTCCGTGTCAGGAAAATAATAATTTTCGGGCCGGGGAAAATCTTTCTATATTTATTTCTCATGACTGTTAATTATTTTTAACAATCTGACTTGATTTTCATATGTTTTCTAATTTTTGTGATTTTATGTGTGATTTTGAATTTTTTTCTATTTGTGGGCCCCACGAGGTGTTTGTGGGCCCAGGTGACCTTACGTGGGCCCAGGTGGGTCCCGCAAAATGAAAATTTTTCTACGCATAGAAAAATTTGTACTGTTTAGACGGAGACAGGGGATCTTACTAAACTTGAATCCGGAAACAGTTTTAGAAAAATTGTTTTGTACTGTATTTATTTATCGGAAGATAAAAATACAGTAAATATATTCTTTCGTGGGATTTTTAGTAGATAAAAATAGAAATTATATTGCTTAAGTCAACATTAGTGGTTTGGATATCCATTATTGATTCAATTAACGGTTAAGAAATAAATTTAATAAAGAAACATAAGATAATCATCATTGATTTAATCAATGGTGTGAGAATAAACTTAATTAGGCAAGCTTCAATATCAACCGTAAATTTAATCAACAGTGTAAAATTAATTATATAAAGTGACCATTTATAACCATTGGATTTAGAGTTGATCAACGGTGGAGATTTGGTCTTAAAAAGTGACAAAGACCATTTATGACCATTGGATGAAGAATTAATCAAGGGTGGAGATTTGGTCTTAAAAAGTAGCAAAGACTAATTATGACCCTTGGATTAAAAGTAAGAAGAAGTAATCTTGACCCTTTATTTTGGAGACACATCTAATGGCTAGAATTTAAAGGAAAAGGATCCAATGGCTTAGATTAAGTCTTCTAAATTAAAAGTCTACCTAAATCCTAATCATTGAATTAATCAATGGCTAGGAATGCTTCAAATAATTGTATAAAAAAAAGATGACAACTTCATGCATTATGGAAGGGGGGACGGTTTTGGAGTGCTTGGACTAGGAGAAGACAATTTTTTTTAGTAGCCTTTTTAGGCTAAAGAAAAGATGAAGTCAACAATGATTTGATTAATAACTAATTAAGCTTAATTTGATTAATCTAATGGCCTAATTAACAAGTTAAGTAAACTAAATTAAATGTTAAATTGTTATAATCTAATTCTTAATTAGATATCCTAATTTTAATTAGAGATTATAATATATGAAATAATATGTTAATTAATTAGTTATATAGTTAGAATGTTAGTTAAGATTGGTTAGGAAATTTAACCTAACTAATTACCTAATTAATTAGCATGCAATTAGGTGAAAATTGAGAACAATTAATTCCCTAAAATACTCAAGGAGCCACACGGTTTTCATGCAGCTTGGGGATACTTTTACATGGTTCTTGAACCACCAATAATAGCCATGCAAACTAAATTAATGATCATTATTGTTTGTCATGGTCAATATGACCATTATTGTTTTATTTGCTTCCTTTGGATTGCATGATGAAGGGGGGACGGTTGGAGAAGCAAGAAAGAAGAAGAGACATGTTGAGACATGTTGGAGTAACCTTTTTAGGCCAAAGAAAAAGCTTGAAGACATTAATTAGATGTCTTGACCAATTATTGGTCATTTTCCTAAAGCAAAATTATTTTCTTCTTTCTCTCCATGCAATGCTACGGCTGCCCACTTCAATTCAGCCATTTGATTTCATTTGTATCACATTTTATAACACTTAACTTATTCTCTCTCTTCTCTCTCTTCCTATTTGTCAAGAACACCAAGAACAACACCATTTTCTTTCCTTCCTTGAGCATTCGGTCACCACCCATGGAACCACTTCCAATCTTTCATAATTTTATCTAGCTACATATCTTGAATCCTCTCATCAATTCAAAACACTTTCATGTTGGAGACTTTCTCTAAATCATTCATCTTCATCACTCAACCAAACCAAGAACACAAAACAAACATTTTCCTTCATTTTCTCACCAAATGGTTCGGCCATGACCACCAAAAGCACCACCCATCACTTTTAATTTGATCCAACCATAGATCTTGAATCTACATGATATTCTAAGCAACTTTCATGTTGGAGACTTTCTCTAAATCATTCATCTTCATGGACTTTCTTCAAGAGCCAAGTTATTGAGTTTTTGAGGTGAAGTATAAGAAGACTTCATTTCTTCTCTTCTTTTTCATGATCTAAACCATGTTTGATCCATGGTTCCTCTTAATCAAGCTTAGTATACTAATTTCTATGTATTTTGTTTTGAATTTGAGAAGCCCTTGGTGTTGAAGGACTTGGAAAGAGAAGCAAAATCAAGAAGCTTTGAGGATCTTCAAGAGGTAAGAGGGAGATTTATCTCACCAACCAAGCATGGTGGTGAGAGATGGTTATATTTGATGGATGATGAATCCATGTGAGGATTCATATCCATGGTCATGTAATAAATTATTTGTGTTATGTGTTTTTAATTATTTTGTTTATGCTTGATATGCTTTGCATGAATTAATTGTGTATGCATGCTTAGTATGATTTTTACTTGTTTATATGGTATGCTTATAATATGCATGATGATATATGTTAAATATATTATGATGGATGTATGTTGAAATAAGCAAAATTTTGGCTCCAATGGCCAAAGGAGAGGTTCGGTTTTGATGCCCAAAATTAAGGTTCATGTTGAAAATTTTTCAAGAACAAAGAAATTGATTTTTGGGTCCTTAGAACAATGAGAATTTAGGCCAAGACACCTCAAAATAGGTGTTTACAAATTAATATGTTTATGGAAGAATAAAATTGGATTGATTTGAGGAGTATGGAAAATGAACTAAAGGTTTGTTTTTTTTAAGAAAATATGAACACAAATTTTAGAATGAAATTTTATTGATTTATTTTGTGTAGAAACAAGAATGGAATTTATTTAAGTTAGAAGAAAAATATTTCATGGTTCCAATGGCCATCTATAAGGTTTTAATCATTTAGAAAAAATATTTTGATGCTATGAAATACAAGAATTTTCAAATAAGGATTTTTGAAAAGGGAATTAAGCGTTATAAATTAAGTGAAGTGGAATTTTCATAAATAAAAGAAAAAGAAGATTGAAAGTATTGAACTTCAAATTAATCAATTTTTAGAAGTGATTTAGAAATATAAAGGAAAACGTTTGAAACTTAAAATTTCTAACAGAGAATTTATTTATTGGGTTTTGGAAAATGTTAGGAAATTTAAAGTTAGGAAACAATAATTAAATCAACTCAATATGATTTTGTAGGACTAGATTAATAAAAAGTGATTTTGAGAAAATATATATTAAGGAAAAGATTTTTGACTAAGAATGAAAAAGGATTTGCAAAGAAAGTGAAAATGAATTTGAACAAATGGGTTTGTTTTATGACCAATCAGTACTTTGGTTTTGAAAATAAAACTTTAATGATTTTGTTTGTGTAAAACCATATCAATTTAAAAGGAAAAATGTTTTGATAATTTTTCAAATAGTAATGCCTAGATTTTGATGAAACAAAGTAATTTTCCAAGTGGAAATATAATTGATTTAATACAAGAAATTTGAAAAGGGAATCAGAGTATTTTACTCACTTGAAAAATTAAGTTTTGTAAACGAAAATGTTTTCAAACTTCAATTTATTTCGAAGTAGGTTAATTTAGAAATGATTTGGGAAAAAATGGAGAATATAATGGTATTTTGAGAATTTACTCAAGTATAACTTATTTTCAAGTTTTGAAGTACGTTTGGAAATTTTAAGATTTGAAACATTGATTTATATCAATGGAAAGGTAATTTTGTGGATTATATTTGAAAAAGATTTTCTTGAGTAAGAAAATGTGAAAAATGAAGTACAAAGTCATAATATTTTGAGAAAGGATGAAATGGAATTTTTGAAGGTTAAGAAATATTTTTCGTAATAGAATTATGGTGAAAAATGATTTACGTATCTTAAAAATGATTTAGAATATAGTAAAATATTCCTACGCGATTTAAAATATGTTAAAATATTTCTACGTGATTTGAATTACGTTTAAATATTTTACATGAGTTTAAATATTTGACGATCTTGTTGAAAAATCACTATGTGATTTAAAAGTAATAGAATATTTTTACGGTATTGTGAAAATATAAATGTAAACGTTTTAATTTTGAAAACGTAACAGAAGTATTACGATATTTTGAAAACGTAATAGAAACATTTCAGAATTTTGAAAACGTAACAGAAACATTTTGGAATTGTGAAAACATAATGAAAATGTTATGCAATTTTGTGAAAAACACGGCGAAAGTGTTTTATAACTATGAAAACATGATAACATGATTTTGTGTTGAAAATATAGTATAATTACTGTTGAACCAGTGTATGGACACTGTATGAGAAAATGGCGTGTTTTGCCTATGACTGGTATTTGGTGCATTTTATATGCATTAGAAAGAGATGCCCGTATTTGGATTTGGTGCATTATACATGCATTGAAAAGATTTGGCCCGTTGGGGTTGGACTTGCACTGATAAATTCATGCATTGTATAAAAGATAGCTAATAGCTATTATGGCCCTTGTGGTTGAAGAGGGAATGAGAATTGATAGTGAGGTCTATGATGGATCTTGGGGGCGTCGAGGTGCGGCGGTCGACCAGTGGACAGCTGGCGAGTACCCTGTGCCACTTGGCGATGCAGTCCATTGCAACGCATTGACGATACCCGACAAGAACACGATTCTTTTCAACAACTGGGAGATTGTCTTTGGGCTAAGGCTGACAATTAACCAGAGCATTCTTTTCGAAATTGTGAAAACCTCCATGGAGTCGTTTTTGATAAACTGAGTCTTTGAACATATGCATAAATCTGAGCATTTATATCTGTGTGATATATTAATTGAGGAATATTGGTTATTGGTTATGACAATTGTTTTGAGTACTTAGATGATGATAGTTGATTAATGCTAATAGCATGATTATGGTATGATCTATCTGTATAATATTGCTGTTTGTGTTATCTCTGTGCTGCCATGTTGGTATTGGTGTAGGTGATCTCACCTCTTTGTTATATTGTTTTGCTGTGTCTGTACTATTAAAATCAAATAATAGAAGGATCAAGTTGTCTTAGACATAACGGGCGATGAATACTCTGAGATTGGTGATAACAATAAGGAGTGGACATTCAGGACTCGAAGGTGTGCAGTGTTGACAAAGGAACAGATGTCTGATGCATCAAGATGGACAGAAAAAGGAATAAGTACGTTAAAGTTTTCTGTTAGTGTTGTACCGTGCTATTAAGTAGGACCCGTCATGGGGTTTGCTACTGTCAAAAAAAGAAAAAAAAATAAGTCTGTTAATTTTATATTTTTCTTTAAATTGTGATATTAATTGGTGTCAATATTGCATAATGAATAGTTGAAATATGATTTTCAATATTACCTAATATTTTCAGTAAATTTACATTTCAGTAAAGAAGAAATTTTGAAACCCATATTTTATAACTCAAACTTTGTGCGAACTTATTTTCAGATTATGAGTCGGAAGTCAGAAATGTGATGCCCTAGCTAGGGTGTTACATTAGTTGGTATCAGAGCTAGGGTGTTACATCAAACATAGTGGCTTGACTTTGCTTAGTAGCTAATTAAGCCTAATTTGATTAAACTAATTGCCTAATTAGCAAACTAAGTAAGCTAACCTAGTTATTAATTAGTTATAATCTAAATGTTAATTAGATATCCTAATATTGTTTAGGAGATATAATACATGCTAATATATATTAAACTAATTAGTTATGTAATTAGAATGTCAATTAAATATTATTAGGAGACTTAACCTAATTAATTACCTATTTAATTGGCATGGAATTAGTCTTTAATTGAAACAAATTAAACCCCCTAAACCCATAGGAACTCCACGGCCATGGAGGCCAAAAGTCACAAGTTCTACATAGTTCTTGAACCATCCATGACATAAGCCATGTGCTTACTTAGTGTGAACACAAATAGATATTTACCTATCCAAATTAAACACTCAACCTCACCCACTATGGACTCACGGCAGCCCCCTCATTTTTACACTTGATATTCACTTTTTACACTTATCCAAATTCAAGCTTTCTTTTCTCTCAAAAACACCAAGAACACCAAACAACTTTCTCTTCCATTTTCTCCCTAGAATTCGGCCAACACCCAAAACCCCACCATCAATCTTCTATAATTTTACCTCTTTACTTTTCTTAAACCAAAATCATATTCTAAACACTTTTCCTTCACAAGGTTTTGTCAAAAACCTACTCTATCTAGTTCAAAATCAAAGCTTTTGTTCACTTCCCTAAGGGTAAGTTTTGATTTTATGGTTTAAAATTTGATTTATGATTTTCTAAACCATGTTTGTTCCATAGTTTTTCAATCTTGATCCTTGTATTTGTTTTTACTAATTATTTAAGAATTATTAGGATTTTGTGTTGGTTTTCAAGAAAGCAAGGAGAAGGAGGAGACTAATAGACCTTTGTCTTAAAGAGGTAAGAGGGAGATTTAATCTCATCAACCTTAAGTGGTGATGGGAAAATGGATTGTTTGTGTGTAAAGAATCCATAAGGATTCATTTATGTGGCTATTTATTGTTTTTATTATTTGTGTGATTGTTTAAATGCTTTCCTATTTGTGATTTGTTTTATTTGTTATGCATGTCTATAGCTTTAAAATATATTGTATGTATATTGTATGTGTTTATAGTTGTATGTGTTTATAATTATATGACTATTAAAGTAAGATGTGAATAACATGTAATGATTTGTATGAGTGTTCCAAAGAACACAAATGAGGCTCACGGCCTTATCATTAAACAGAGAAACAAAATGTTCTCAACCATTTTCTAAATCAATGATTTAAAGAATCTAGGTAAAATAATAAATTTAAGAATGATTTAGGTTAATTATGACCAACATGCCATTCAATGTATAATTGAATGCCATTTTATTTTCTAAGATAGGTTAGGTAATTAATTTACAAAAGAGTTTGATTCCAATGAATATTTGAGAAAATAAAAGGAATGAACTTAGTTCTAGAATTTTAAATTAGCAGAATTTATTTTAAGAAAGAATTAAAGAGAACGCTTGAAAAATACTAACGTAGAGCTCACTCTATAAGTTTTGAAGCACGTTAGCAAGTTTCAAAGTGTAACTATTGGGTAAAATTAAAATAAACAGAATTTAGAGGAAAACGCCAAAAATACCTTATACTGATTTTATAGGCAAAATGCTGCCAAAATTTACTAAAATCAGACGAATAAAATGAAAAGATTCCATAATATATTTATAACATAAGGAAAATACTTTACGTAGTTTAAAAGTACTGGATATAGTCTACACAGATTTAAAAAGATGATTTTAAGCTATTTGGTTAAAAAAATGAATTAAAAATCTTACGCGATTGAGAAAATGATTTAAAAACATTATGCGATGTTCAAAAATGTCAAAATATATTTACGCGATTTAAAAACATTTGTGAAAATGACGAGATTGTGAAAATGAGATAAAATTTCTATGCGATTAAACGATACAGCGAGTTTTGTTGTCGGCCAAAGTGGTGGACCCGGACATGTTGTGAGATAGTACTGTCAAGTGGAGACAGGCTATATTTTGGAATATTGTGACTAAGGGTATTTTCATAAATATGGTAAAATATGGATATTAAGGGTATTTTTATAATTTTAGATCATGTTTAGAGTGTTGTGCCAATTTGTTTGATAATTGGTGATTGATTGATGAGACGAATTACACCGGGTTGTGGTGTGATAGCCGTAGTGTGGTTCATTATATGAACTTGGAGGTATTAGTGTGCGGAGAATTCCACATGGGGACAGTGGGTTGCTCTTCTGGGCCGTGGTAACGGGCAACACACTAATGATCTTGACAAGCACTGTTCTTAATCAATGTTTTGAGAAGACTATTATGTACAATGCCTGTAGTGCACAATGTATGGACTGTGTACTACTACACGATGTTTGGACTGTGGGCTATAGACACAACGTTAGACAGTGCAATAGTTTGGTTAGGTAGCCAGAAGTACTATTAGTTCTTTTCGGATCATTCTCTCAGATATCCGTGTTTAGCTCTATGGAGTAGGAACGAGTCAGTGTGTGTTCATTCATTATCTGCATTTTACTGCTTACTATAATCTGTGATAAAATGTATAATGTATTGTTTTGCTATACTATGTGTGATATAATGGTATGTATTACTTTGCTATATTATGCATGATATGTTGGTATGTACTATTATGATAATATTTTGTATTGTCGTTCTTTTATTTGCCATGCGGGTAATGATGTAGATTGTCTCACCTCTCTGTATGCTTTTCTCTATATTATTATTATTTCCATAAAGAGTTTGAGGAAGAGGGAGAGGAACAGCCTCTCGAGATACAGTATCCGGACGAGCACTAGCCGGGTGAGCTGTACGAGGAAGACGAGTCGATAGATCATCCTCACCATCAGGACTGATCTTGAGATCATGGCATTGCTAGGATTTTTCGGGTTTGTGAGACTTGAGTTTCACGGAGGTTCGGAGGCTTGGCGTATGCGAGTGGATAGAGGAACAGTTGTCTACATGGGACGTTTGACTGTGTCCCTATGTAGAGAGTACGATGGAGATGTTATATTTACTACTATGTTGTATTTACATCTAGAGTTGCCTCTGACTCTTAGGCATTACTGGCAAGGAATATTCCATGCGCCTAGCTAGCTCAGTAGTGAGTCAATAGCCCGGACTCGTGTCTGTAGAGCTGTGGGACCTCATCGGAGGGTTAGAAATCTTTCGAGGTGCACTTGTACAATACTATGTTTTAGTTTTATGTTAACTTTTTACTGCTTTGTTAAATATTTGTAGTTGTAAATTATTTGTGTATTTAAGACAAAAATCATATGTATATTATAGTGTGTTTATGTTTATTTTACTTTGTGATCTGTGTTATTTTATTTAATGTTATAAGTATAAAAGAAAAAAAATTTACCACTAATATTATTTACGTATTCAAATGTTTTACAACTTGGGTAAGAATTTTATTTCATTTTATTTTATTGCATCATAAATGTGACATCCACACAAGGGTGTTACACTAAGTCCTAAAAGCTATACCATTTAAACTTCCTTTGGACTTGGTCTTTGACATGACTTTGATGTTATCAATACCTTCATGAAATAGGCATTCACATTCTCCTTGTGTTGAGCTTAATTAATATCTTTTGCTTTCTTGTTGCAATGTTCACTCTTGGTGCTTGGACTATCCTACAAAGTATTGCTCACTCAAACAAGCATAGTTAGTCCAAATTCATAATTCAATATCTTCATATGCATGATTCATAAATGTATAACTTTAGTTAGTTTAACATGCATATAATACTTTCAAAGACACATCCAAATAAGATATTTATCAATTATTAATGGATATACTCTATATAGGATGCAACAAAGAACATATGCAAAGTGTACTTTTTGTTTTGTGTTTGTTATCATCAAAACTTAACATATTAAACCATCTGAGACAAACTTATTTCCACAATTTCCCCCTTTTTGATGATGACAAATCACCAAAGAAAAAATATGTTGAGCAATATACAAGAATGGATATTTATGTAAGCATATCAAACAATAAGTACAAGAACATATTTTTATTTTCAATTTTCACTCTTCCTATTTGACATCAACAAAAAAGCTTAGAAAGAAAAAAAAGAAAAAAAATAATATTTTCTCCCCCTTATAGATTCTACATATGATTTGAGAATAGAGAGATGAAATAAGCATATTTTTCAAGATATAAAAAATTATTCATGCAATGCTTGTCATATTTTTGTATGTCAACATTTAGCATATGATAGTAATAAAACACTTTATGTAATCAAACAAAGATGTAAGGCAAGAGATATAAACAACTCAAGAGCTAGGCTCCCCATCAAAATATGCATATTATCAAAACATAAAGTACCACAATAGCTTAGGGATAGAAATACTTATTGAGATAGATAAAGAGTGATGATCCTTCTTTATTGGTCCTTTAACTTTGAGCTTTCTTCCTTTGAATTCTCCATTCCATTGCACCAGAAGAAGGTCTTTTTTATCTTCCTCTTCATTTGAATTCCATTCAACTTTTCTCATTTATCCATATATGCTTATATGTAAAAAATCTGATGGTTATATTTGAAATACATAGAGAGACTTGCAAAGCTAACTTTAAAAGGCCTCTATAACATAGGTTAGCATCAAATATCATGTAAACCCATTTATAAGCATAATTCAGGTTGATAAATAATTTAAAACATGTATCACATTATCAATCATGCAATGTTGGTTCTAACAAGAATGCATGAAGCACATATGCACTTGAATCCAGAATAGTTTAAGCATTTTAAGGCATGATTCAAGTTTATCAAAAAGCATATAATCATCATCAAAACTTATTTAGGCATTTTTTGGCAAATAATTATCATGTAAGGCATGTTAAGGTATAACACAACTCTCTACTTGTAACACCCTCCTTAGGGCATCACACTTGGTGTTATTTAATTTCCAAATTACCCTTCCATTAATAATCGTGCTTGTATTATAAATACGAGTTATAAAATTTCTTGATGATAATAAGATAAACTTAGCAGAAAATAAAAACATAACAACAATGTCACGCATAATTTACATCATGTATATACATACAAGCCTTTAGTACTGTCGTACTTAAATATTTTACAAACTAGACTTCCAAAATATTTAAACTTTAAACTTTAATTTAAACTATTATACTGCCCAAGTCCTACTAGACAGCAGAACCCTCAGACGGGTCCTCCTCAGATTCCTCAGCATACTGGAATCCATCATGAGGTGCAGTCCTACGGACAGGTGTCCGAGCAGACGACACAATACTAATCGCACTGGGAGTACGATAGTAAGCTCCCCAATACTGCCTAATAGATATTGGGAATTCTAGTTGTACATAAATATTGACAGAAAAGTAAGGGTGTCCTAAATGTTGTCTACCCAGTCTAATATTTAGGTCTCCCAAGTAATAGATACTCTCTCTCTCTAAGTCTACAGTCCATGCCTCATCTCCCCCGATGAATGTAAACCTCAGGTAGCCAAGGAAACTAGGTATCTGCATCTCTTCAGAACTCGACGTCCTCAGCAGGAATCTGCTCCTCCTCAAGTTCTCGCTCTTTTTCTTGCTCGGCATCTTAACGAATATAAATATAATACCAAACATGCATACAAAGAGGTGAGATCACCTACGCCAATACCAGTATGGCAGTAATGAAGATAAACACATACAGTATTTCATACAGCTATCATACCATAATTACAATTATGCCACTAACATCAATATCATCACAAAACATGTAATATTCAATAATTACAGTCATGTCAGTATCAATAATCAATAAATCAATTATCATAACAGAAATTACGATAATACCCTCTATCAATATATGTATGCACATAGACTCAATTTCCTACTCCATGGAGCTACAACTCAGGACGGAGAGAGTGATCAAAAAGAATTGTCGGTACCAACATGCCTTGGACCACGTGCTCAGTCTTGCACATCCAGCATATACACGACAGTCTTTATCAGATCTTGATTAGGGATAGTGTCTCGGTCCGGATCATTGGTGTGTTACGTCGGTCTAACCCACGGTACAGAAGAGCTACCATCTGCCCATTGTAGGCAACCCGCACCCCAATGCCCCCAAGGTCAACGAGTGACTTACACTACGCATATCACACCCACTCAGGAGGTGTAGTCTCTCCTAGGCAACTAGCCTCATACAGTCCATCGGACCTTTCCAATGCAAGTACCATGCACTATTCACATTTCTATTTCATATCACATATTCGGGTCCCATACAATAATCTGACAGTATAATTACTGTATTTTAATCGTGCGGTCATATTTCCACGTTTTCTCAATTGCGACTCAATTCTGTCACCTTTTCAAAATCGCGTAGTGATTTTTCAACATTTTCCAATCGCGTAAATATTTTTCTCACGTTTTAAATCAAAAATACTATTTTTCTCATTTTAATACTAAAATTGGCTTTATTTTCCATATTTGCACCTTAGTCCCTCAAAAACTCATATTTACACATTAGTCCCTCAAAAACTAATATTTACGTCACAGTCCCTCAAAAATTAATATTTACGAAAAAGTCCCTCATAAAATTCATATTTACAAAATCATCCCTTTTTTATAAAATATTTACAGTTTAACCCCTCTAAAAATAATATTTATAATATTACCCCTCTAAAAATAAGTATTTACACAATGGCCCCTCATTTTGATAAAATTTATAATTTAGTCCCTCTTTTATAAAAATTTGCGGTATAACTCCTCTAAAAATCAATAAATGGTATTGTTTTTCAAAAATCGTTATTTCTTTTCTTTACTACTCATAAAATCATTTTATTTTACTATACTCAAAATTTTCCCAAATTCACTTAAATCTCTCGGTTCTCATTTTAATTCATCAGTGTAAGGACTTTGGTCCTTTTTCCATGGTATAGCCGTGAGCCTCGGTACTCTTTGGAGTACACATACAATCGATTCCTCATGCTATTCACATCCTAAATTACGCATACAGTCTCATGCTTTCATAATTTCACATACACACAGAATATCAAAGCTTTAAGGATTTAACCACACATGCAAGCATAGAAACACAATCAAACACAACACAAACGCAATCAAATAATCGGTGAAGAACCCTTATGGATTTTTCACCGTACAAAACCATCCTCACACCACCAAAACCTGGTTGGTGAGGTTAAATCTCCCTCTTACCTCTTGAAGACAATTTAATCGGTTAGTTCTCCTCCTTTCCTTCAAATTTGTGCAATCACCCAAACAAATCCCTAAAATTCTTAAACAATTAGTAAAAACACAAACAAGGTTTAATATTGAAAAACCATGGAACAATCATGGTTAGAAAAATTAGAAATCCAATTTTGAACCATAAAATCAAGACTTACCCTTAAGTAAGTAAGCAAAAGGTTGGATTTTGGACAAGCTAGAGTAGTGTTTTGGAAAAACTATGTGAATGAAAAGTGTTTAGAATGGGATTTGAGTTTAAGAAATATGATGAGATAAAATTATAGAGGTTTGGTTGTATGGGTGATGATCTTGGCCGAATATGGAGAGAAAGAGAGAAAAGAAAAGTGTGCTTGGTTCTTGGTAGTTTTTGGAGAGAAAATGGATGCTTGATTTTGTGAGAAGTGTAATAAATGAAAGTGAAACGTAAAAGCACATGCTGCTGCCGTGAGTGAACTTTAGTGAGGTTAAGTGAATGAATTTGCATGCTAAAATATCCTAAAGTGTTCACATTGTTTAGGCACATGGCTTATGTCATTGGATGGTTCTTGAATCTTGTAGAACCAAGCCAACTAGCCTCCTTGATGCAGCCCAATACCGTGCAGCCCTTCCTCTTTTTAGTGACTTAATTGCTTCCAAATTAGTCCTAATTACATGCTAACTAATTAGGGAATTAGTTAGGTTAAATATCCTAATCAATTTTAATTAATATACTAATCATATAACTAACTAATTTAATATATATTAGCATATATTATAACCTTTAATTAATATTAGGATATCTAATTAGTATTTAGATTATAATCAATTAATAACTAAGCTAGTTCACTTAGTTTGCTAATTAAGTAATTAGATTAGTCAAATTAAGCTTAATTAGCTACTAACCAAATTCAAGCCTACAATTTTTGACTTAATTCTAACCATTGATTCATTTTTAATTTCTAGCCATTGATTACATCTAAGGTAGATATCAATTGGTCATAAAACTATCATTCTAATCTCACCATTGATTTAATCAACGGCTAAGATTAAAGCTTCTAAAGTAAGCTTTACAATCCAATGGCTCATAAAGAAGTCAATGCTTCTTTTGTTGACTCATTCTAATTGGTTTAGAAAGTCAAGCCTACTTATTTTGACTAATTCCTATTGGTTTAGATTTCTGTCCAGTCAGAATCGTTGACTGCTACACTAAACGTGGGCCCCATGAACTTTTTCGGGTCCACAAATAATTTTTCTACTGTTTTTGAGACAGTAGGTACTGTTGAATAAAATAATATTATAAAAATATAAAATTATTTTATTACACAGTTAAATCCTAAAAATTACGAGATTAATATATATATCAATCAGAATTGGGTTTAGTAAGATCCCCCAGCTCTAATTAATTAAAATAAGATTTTTTCCTGGTCAGAAAATTATTATTTTCTTGACTCGGAGCAAATCACACAAAATGATCAAAAATGATCTTAGAACAGTCAAACTATTTTTATAACACACAGAAAATGTAAAACAGTGTAATTCTGCTATTACTATTCACATAGTCAGAATTTGGGGTGTTACACTACTTCTCCATATATCATATGATATCAAATTTAAAGCATAAATAATGATTGATATCACCAAAAGTGTACTCTTTGAGTTTTTGTAGGTGACTCCAACTTCCACCAACTTCCAAGCTTCAAGTTTTTATGAGGGAATAGAAATTTTTGCACCCCTTTTAAAAGTTGAATCCTTTTAAACTTTACTATCCTCAAGTTGAATGAACTTATTCCATTTAAATGCTTGCTTGAGGTAGTTGACACCCTACAAAATAATTCAAAGTACTTTCTTTGGTATCCATCAACTTTAGATCCATAAAGGTTAGTCATTATGCCAAACTCATAAGCAAATAAACATTCAAAATAATAAAATAACAAATGAGTTTACAAGGGCAAAATATATTTCATTTCATTAATCAAATTAGCTAAGTACATATATTCATCAAAATAATAACCAATTTGGTTAAGCATTGCATTTTTCATACATATCATTAAGTGCATATTTTCAGACAAAACAAACAAAGAATTTAGCATATATTGATTATTAATGCTATGCAATATATACAGCAACAAATGCAGCAGAACCTTTCAAATAAAGCAGGGGCAACAGGATCGCCTTGAAGGTCATCCTCATCATCATTAACTTCAACTGGGAACACCCAGCCTTCATCGGTCTTGATCATCTTTATTTTGTTGAGGGTAAAGAAACCAAACACGTGATGATGGTTTAGCGAAGTCACTCGCTCGGTTGGGAAAGACCAAAGGACGCACCCTTCTGATAGAAGGTATTCAAATAACTTACCAGTTATTCAAATAGATGGGCCAGTTTGGCTTGGCTGCCAGCCTATGGTATTCGAATATTGATTCCTGTATTCAAATACCCACACAAAAGAATAGGCAAGTCAAAAGTAAGTATTTGAATATCTTTCAAGGTATTCGAATACTCCAGGGGCATGTGAAAAACACTGATATTGATAAGCCTCAAGTTATTCGAATAACTACTTAGTTATTCGAATACACCAGCTTATAATAATATTGTACTGATGTATGGTATTCGAATAGCCATAGGTCTATTCGAATAGGCCTATCAGAAAAGCACAGATTTACACATATAAAAGCAATGGTATTCGAATACCATAGGGAGGTATTCGAATAACTTAAACAAGAAATCATATATATTATGTCCAGGATTTGTATTTTGAGAGACGAAAGCTTACCTTTAGATGGAGTACCTGCAAAAATGATTTTGGGATAACTCTGAAGCTCAAGTCAGTAATAATTCAAGAGTAATAAATTAATGATAAAGCAATAAACACAAATATTCAATTATATGTATGATTGATCAAAAACTCAAGCTCAAGGATATTCTCAGTAGACATGTCATTTCAAGCAAGGAGCATACTTCATCTAGCATATTAACGTGTAGAAACATGTTCAAGACATAAAGCTAGAAAAGCATAACTTATCCAAGGATTGCAAGTCTATGCTTCATGGAGACAAGGAAGAGAGCTTGGAATTATTTCTAGTCTTTGTACTTGCTGGAACCACTTTCAAGATGCCAAAGTCAGTTCTTGGCCTTCAAACACACCTACAACACACTTAAACTTCTGACTTTTGGTACCTAAATTTTCTTGGGTCCTTGTGTGTTAGTTTTTAAATATTAATCTATTATGCTCTCATAAAGATCAATTTTCCATAATATGTAAATTGAGCACAATAAGTTAAATAACCAATTACCATTAAGCACATAGCCGATAGCATGCTTGCTTTCATGATATATAGTCAATTTTAAAGCATATAAAGCATACATAGACATTATAGACCCTTATGTACCAAGATATATAACAAATTAATGAATTATGATATAATAAGAATAAACATAATCATGTGTTAAATGTAATATTCAACTTTTATCAAGTACACATGATTCTATTATTCACTTAAGGCCTACAAGGAATATACCTCATATTCATTGACTTTACATGTGAGTGTTCATAAGAGGTAAAAGCTTTTGATACCTTGTCCTTGGTATCAAGGAAATACTTTTTCTTATCCATTGCTTCTCTTTTGGAGTCTTGAACTTTACAAGTTCTATATTTTGTACTTGAGAAGCTTTGATTGAAGCCATCTTCCTTCTTTGACCAAAGTTTCTACAATTAGGCTTTGGAAGCAGTCTCCTTGATGATTCCTCTTTCTTTTGACCAATTTGTCCATCATTTTGAGAAATATTCTGCATAATTGAAACACTAGGAGGACACTTTGGTACCCACTTTATTTTGGGTCCTTGAATGTTAGTATTAGGGCCTTTAGGATTTTTAGGAACCTATACCATACAATTTCTCATATAAGGATTTCTTCTATAATTGCATAAATGAGAAATATATCCTAGATGACCACAAAAATTATAAACAAGTGAATTTAATGATGGCTTGGTCTTTTGAAGATCATCTTTGAAAAACTTAAGCCTTTTCTTGTTATTACATTCTATGTTATTTTTGCCACAAGCTTTACTTGAATTTCCATGTGGAATAACATTAATTTTATTTTCATTAACAAGCATAAAATGTAAGCAATTAGAATCATTAACTTTGGAAAATTTGAAAGATAAGTCATCAACTTGATTTTCTAAATTAATGTATTTTTCACAAGAAGATGATGTTTCATATTTCAAAGACATTTCCTCATTCAGAAAGACATATTCATTTTTCAAAGTTTCAATTTCACTTTCAATAAAGGAAATGTTTTCTAAACACAATAAGTTTTTCTTTTCTAAATTCAGCAAACCATCATATAATTTATTATATGCACATTGTAACTCATTGTAGGAAGGACTATAATCTAGTTTAAAATTATTTACCTCAAAGTCCTTTTTAGCCATATAGGAAGTAGTTTTAATTTCTAGCATACTTGGCTCTTTAAGGGAATCACTTTCTTCCTCATCAATTTTGTTTTGCTTTGCCTCTTCTTCAAATTGAGCACCATCGTCACCAAGTGGCATTTGGCCCCTTCAATAGTTTGAGTATCTCTTTGAGGATATTTTCATGATAAGCTTCCTTTAATGGTGTTTGCTCTTCTTGCTTTCTATATACAACTTTATACACAAAATCATTGTTAGCAAGATAAATAGCATCAAGAGTGTCCAAAATTTCTTTGGCACTAGAACAACTTTTAATTTTACCATAAGTATCATCATTCAAATTACTTCTCAAAATTTGCATAGCTCTAATATTCAAAGAAAAAAATTTCTTGTCATAGGCATTCCAAGTTTGTTTTGGTTTACAAATAAATCCATTTAGCACAACATCCCACAAATCCAAATCAATAGATTGCATATAAAACTCTATTCTAACTTTCCAATAAACAAAATGCACACTATCAAAGAATGGTAGTTTATCAATTTCAAAACTTTTCATTTTAAAAAAAACTTTCAAGGTTGCCAACAGACAAGGATCTTTAACTCTAAGTGGTTAAGCTTTCACCAGAGCACGAAGCTCTGATACCACTTGTTAGTCATGACAACCATTACCGAAGAGGGGGGTGAATTGGGTATTAAAAACTTTTCACAAATACTCTTAAAATAAACACAAATATTTCAGTTATTAAATAAAAGAAAAGGAATTGCGAGATGAAGAATAAAAGCTTGAAGAACAGCAAATAAATAAATGTGCAATAATATAAAATTACGTAAAATAAAGAGATTGAGAAGAGAGAAGCAGACACGATATTTATCCTGGTTCGATCACTAACCCACTTGTGGTCTACGTCCAGTCCTCGAAAACAATCCGAGTTTTTCACTATGTATACAAGCTTCAATAGGTGCTTGCAACCGTTACATTAAAGAACACTTTTCACACACAGGGAAACTCTACCCTTGTGCTAAAGTCCCACCTTATACAAACCTTAGAGGGATACCTCACCCCCTTTACAAACCTTGAAGGATACCTCACCCTTAATATAGAAGAACAGAAATATAGATGAAGAGAAACTCTCACTTAGAGCAAATAATACAAATTGAAGTGCTAAGAGGCTCTCAAAGGATATCGTAAATTTTGGCGAAAAAGAGCACAAAAATTTAGTAAAATATGAATCACAAAATAAAGTAAGAAAGAATTGTTTCAGATCAATGTGTGTTGCTAAATGATGTCCCAAAAACATGTATTTATATGTTCTAAGAAAAAGAGTCGTTGGGTATCATTTATTTCAATATTAAAGCCTCTGAAAATAGCCGTTGCGTGATTCTGGGCATGTTTATTCGAATAAGCCAAGTATTATTCGAATAAATCCTTCAAAAGATACGTTCCTTAACGTCTCTATTCGAATAACAAGTTTGTTATTCGAATAAACCTTCAAAAACAAGTTCTGGAACATTTTCTGGGTCATGTTATTCGAATAACACATTTGTTATTTGAATACATCTTTAAAATCACGTTCTGGTATGTTTTCTGGGGTGTGTATACCACATCCTTTATTCGAATAAACCACTCTGATTTCAAAAATTGACTTTAAATGGTCATAACTTCTTCATTTCTTATCCGTTTAAAGCAAATGACTAGTCATTGGAAAGATCTTTGAGTCTATTTTCAAATGAAATAAGTTTCAAAACAAAACTCAAAGTATTTTGAAAGATATAATTAAAAGAGTGACTAAAGGTCAGTTTTACAAAACTCAAACTTGACTATTTTTCATAGATTTGAACTATTACCATAACTAGTTTTTCAAAACTTGTTTATTGGACATTTTAGCATGTGAAGACCATTTGTAAAGATTTGAAAAACACATTTGAGATATCCATAAGGCTTCTTACATAAAGACCCTAAGTCCTAAAAGCTATACCATTTGATCTTCCTTTGGACTTGGTCTTTGACATGACTTTGATGTTATCAATACCTTCATGAAATAGGCATTCACATTCTCCTTGTGTTGAGCTTAATTAAGATCTTTTGCTTTCTTGTTGCAATGCTCACTCTTGGTACTTGGACTATCCTACAAAGTATTGCTCACTCAAACAAGCATAGTTAGTCTAAATTCATAATTCAATATCTTCATATGCATGATTCATAAATGTATAACTTTTGTTAATTTAACATGCATATAAGACTTTCATAGACACATCCAAATAAGATATTTATCAATTATTAATGGATATGCTCTATATAGGATGCAACAAAGAATATAAGTAAAGTGTACTTTTTGTCTTATGTTTGTCATCATCAAAACTTAACATATTAAACCATTTGAGACAAACTTATTTCCACAGTAACCATGTAATGACATTTTTCCTTGTTTAACACAAATCCTTTTTTTTCGCATCTTTTAAGAACTTTTTCCAAATTATCAAGACAATTTTCAAAAGAATTTCCAAAAACTATCAGGTCATCCATGAAAACCTCTAAATAAGGCTCAATCATGTCACTAAAAATACTTAGCATGCATCTTTGGAAAGATGCCGGAGCATTACAAATGCCAAAAGACATTCTTCTATATGCAAAAGTGCTAAAGGGGCACGTAAAAGTGGTCTTTTCTTTATCCTTTAATGTAATTGGTATCTGATTATACCCTGAATGACCATCAAGAAAATAATATTAGGGGTGTCCTGCTACTCTTTCTAGAATTTGATCAAGAAATAGCAAAGGGAAATGATCTTTCCTAGTGGCTGCATTCAATTTTCTAAAATCAATACACATGCACCAACTAGATGAGACTCGCGTAGGTATTAATTCACTTTTTACATTTTCAACCACTATTATTCCAAATTTCTTAGGCATAACTTGTGTAGGGCTTACCCACTGGCTATCAGAGATGGGGTAGATAATTCTAACATCAAGTAATTTGAGAACTTCAGCTCTAACTACCTCTTTCATGTATGGATTTAATCTTCTTTGAAGTTGTTGAGATGTTTTAGTATTATCATCTAAATGTATTCTGTGTGTACAAATTAATAGATTAATGCCTTTTATGTCCTTTAATGTCCATCCAATTGTACTTTTATGCCTTTTAAGTACTTCTATCAATATACCTTCTTGTTCTTTGGTAAGAGATGAGAAAATTACCACTGGAAAGCTTTGTTCTTCTCCCAAAAATGTGTACTTCAACCCAGTAGGTAATGGATTTAGTTCCAGAGTGGGTACTTCTTCATGAGTTTTATTATTCATGGGCTTTAGCTCTTCAAATCTCGGCTTCCATCCTTTGTATTCCATTACCTGTGTGCAATCAAGCAAAGAACGTACTTCAGAAATATCATCATCTAATTATGTACCTGAATCAAATAAATTAATTAAACAAATTTCTAATGGGTCAGAAGAACTCCTGGTTTGAAGATGATCATCTATAATGGCCTCAATCCCTTCAACTTCCACTTTTTCGCTATAGACTTCCTATAGTTGCTTACACATGTTGAAAATATTAAGCTCCAGTGTCATATTTCCAAATGTTAGCTTCACCACTCCATTTCTACAATTTATCAAAGCATTAGATGTTACTAAAAATAGTTGACCTAAAATAACAGGAATTAACTTACAACTATTAACCATAGGTTCAATTTCTAAGATAATAAAATCCACAGGATATATGAATTTATCAACTTGAACTAACACATCTTCTACTATTTCTTTTGGAATTTTAATTGATCTATCGGTAAGTAGAAGAGTTATAGAAGTAAGTTTTAACTCACCCAGGTTGAGTTGCTGATAAACTGAATATGGAAGCAAATTAACACTAGCACTAAGATCAAGTAAAGCTCGTTCAATTTTATGGTCTCTAATAATGCATGAAACTGTAAGACAACTAGGGTTTTTATATTTCAATGCATTATTGTTCTGAAGAATGGAGCTTACCTGTTCAGCCAAAAATGTATTCTTTTTCACATTTAGTTTCCTTTTAATAGTGCACAAGTCCTTCAAAAATTTGACATAATAGGAAATCTGTTTGATAGTATCTAACAGAGGAATATTAACTTTCACTTGATTAAAAATTTTAAAAATTTCAATGTTATGATTCAATTTACTTGAATTGTTTAATGCTTGAGGATATATGGGTGAAAACGAGAGTTTGGTCTCCTTTTGGCCAAGTGGCTTATCAACTTTTTCCTTATCTTTAAGAATTGATTCATCATCTTTCTCACAAGGTTTAGGAATTTGTTTTTCAATAACTTTTCCACACCTAAGAGTTATCACTGACTTGACTTGATCTATTTGTTGGCTTTCTAAATGATAATCACATATTTGATACATTATTAAGCCCTCATTTGTAGTCATTTACACTCTCTATATACTTAATTGATTGAGTTTGGTTATGTTTTGTAAGTTTGGACTCAAATTGGACTTAATTAATTTTTTCAGCATGATTTACGTCTTACACTATTTCTGTATTTTGGCCATATCTTGAGTTCTAGATGTCTACTAATTATGCATTTTATTTTGTTGGAAAGATAAGAGAGAACTCTAAAACTTTCATGAGAGCTCTAGGTCAAAGTCGGACATCTAGTGAAATTAATTGGGCTTGGAAGTCAGAAAAAGAGTTTTGTGATTAGAACTTGAATAATGTGTAGTAATCAGAGCATAACTCAGGCAGTAAGATCTAGATTGGGCTAAAATTTTGATATCTGCAGTTTAAGACACATATCTACAATTTCATGAAGAACACAAGACTTAAGTTGGACTCCTTGGAGGTCATATTGGGCTTGGAAGTTAGAATAAAGGAGCTGTAACTAGGCCTGAACATTGTGCAGTAATTGGGTCATATCTCGGGCTATAGGTGTCCTTTTGAGGTGATTCTAGTGGCATTTGAAAGCTAAGATTCAGTACAAATTTCATGAAGACCCACATTTCAATATTCTGATACATTCAATGACTTCAGAATTAAATGATTTTGGAGACAAAAAATCTTCATAATTTTTCACTCATCAAAAGTTATTTAGTATTTTCTACTCATTTTTCACTCATCCACTCACTCATGAATTAGCCCCCTTATCATTTTAAATCCCTAATCCTCTATAAAAGGGAGTCTTGGCTGATCATTTGAGGAGTCTTGGTCTTAGAGATCAAGATTATACTATTTTGTTGTTTGTTTATCTTGTAGTAGTTTTCTTTAGTTCTAAATTGAAGTTATGTTCTTCTTCTTCTCTCTTTCTTTCTTCTTGTCTATGAGTAACTAATTTTCATTTTACTTGGGGTGAAAGGGTGAAGTTCTTGGTAATGAAATTAGGTTAGATTCATTTCTTTCTTGTACTTAAATGATATATTTTCAAGTGGTCATTATACGTGTTGTATTTTGTTTTCAATCAATTTAGAAACCCTTCTTGTAAAGTGGAGATCTTGATTCATTGTAGATAAGAAGTTGACATATTGAATGCTTGAGCCCATTTATAAGTGGTGGTGTTAATAGATGATTAAATGAATCATAATATAATTATGTATATAATTTTTAATGAACTTTGAATGTTGTATTTTCTGATTGGAACCTCCATTATGTATGGATTCTAATTGAGTTATAAAAAGAATTAATCTTGTCCTTAATTTACTTACCAAGAGTGGATCTCCTAACTCAAGTAAGTTTTTTTTATTTGTGACTAAATTTTATCACTTTTATTGTCATGACAAAATATTTACTTTACGTCAAAGAATTTTTCTTTATCAATTCCTTGTAGATCGACCTCGGACTCCCGAGAATTTATTACTTAAAACAACCTACACTTGGGTTTACAACTTTTAATCCACATCAAGTTTTTGGCGCCATTGCTGGGGACTTGATTTGGATAACAAATTTATGGTGTAAATATTTTGTATATATATATATATTTATTTTTTTTCTTGTAGATCTTGTATATATATATTTTTTCTACTCTTTTAATTTTTTTTTCTTTGTACTTATTAACGTACTAACTTAGTGGGGAAACTCTCCCTTATCTTTCTATAATATTTAATCATTAATGAAATAATCTTTCTTCTTTCTTCTCTCTCATTTGGAGCAAAAAATCGGCTTCTTGATTCTCTCGATTTTCATATTTTAAATTTACTTTCTACACTTTATTTTCTCGTATTTTACATTCGTACTTTATTTTCTATACTTTATTTTTTGTATTTTACTTTCTGTATTTTATTTCTAACTTTCTAACTTACTAACCTACTAACCTTTTAATTTTTTTGCTTACTAACGTACTAACTATCTAACTCTCTTTCTAACTTTTTAATTTACCTGCTTCTAACTTTTTAATTTACCTGTTACTAACTTTTTAATTTATCATCTTACTAACTTTTTAATTTATCAGCTTAGTAACTTATTTAGTAGTTGATTTATACCACACCTTTGTTAATATATATATTTGGTGGTTGGTTTATACCACACCCTTGTTAATATTTATTAACTACGTGTTAATATATATTTGGTAGCTGGTTTATACTACATCCTTGTTAATATTTAATGGCAGGTATAGTTTGACTGTTCTGAGATCATATTTGATCATTTTGTGTAATTTACTCCAAGTCAAGAAAATAATAATTTTCTGACCGGGAAAAATTTTATTTTAATTAATTAGAGCTGGGGGATCTTACTAAACCCAATTCTGATTGATATATATATTAATCTCGTAATTTTTAGGATTTAACTGTGTAATAAAATAATTTTATATTTTTATAATATTATTTTATTCAACAGTACCTACTGTCTCAAAAACAGTAGAAAAATTATTTTGTGGACCCGAAAAAGTTTGTGGGGCCCACGTTTATGAAAAACAGTCAGCCCAGCTGACTGGACAAATTCTAGCCAATGAGAGAAGGTCAACGAAAGTAGGCTTTACTTTCTAAACCAATTAGAATGAGTCAACAAAAGAAGCATTGACTTCTTTGTGAACCATTAGATTGTAAAGCTTGTGATAGAAGCTTTGATCTTAACCGTTGATCTGAACAATGGTGAAAATGAATCTTGACAAAGCCACTAAGTATTATCCGTCGAGTGAAGATGCTCATATTCGTCGAATTGGACTTTCTGAAATGATGCCAAAATCCATCGAAATTGAATATTTTAAGACCATGCTATATCCGTCGAATTTGAGATATCTGTCAAATTTGAATTTCTGTTCAAATTTGTCGAATTTGATCTTCTGACTATTTGGTACTATGTTAAAATTCATTGAGTGAAAATGTTAAAATCTGTCGAGTGAGAATGCTCATGTCCGTTAAGTAAGAATGTCAATTTCCGTCGAGTATGGATGCCGATGTTCGTCGAGATAGAATGATAATGTTCGTCGAGTTGTGATGCTAATGACCGTCGAGTAAGAATTTCTAGTCATTCAGTAAAGAAATTTCTCTAATGTCAAAATTCGTTGAATTTGAATTTCCAATCATATAGTATTTTTGTCGGTTCGACAATTTGAAAATTTCTTCTACGTTAACACCCATCCGACGAATTGGGAATTCTGTTGACCTTTAGTTTATCCGATAGTTTTTGATATTCGTCTGACAAAATCACCATTCGTCCGACAGAATTATCATTCGACAGAATGCTTATCCGACAGCACTTGATTTTTGGCCATACTTGGGAAATAATGTTCTCTCATCATACAGTATTCTGTTACATTGATTTCATCAAAAACTTCCTTTGAAACTCACGACCATGCAGCAGCTTGGAGGGGGTTCTACAAGGTTCTTGAACAATCCAATAACCTTGAAAGTCAAATGAATGAATCAGCCATGTGCATTCAGAATAGGATATTTTACTTCAAGTAAATCCAAAATTTTATCTAAGTTTATCCCACGACAGCAGCACTCATAATTTCACTCTCACAGAATTATATTTTCTCTCTCATCAAAAAGCATCCATCTTTTCTCTCAAAAATCCTACGAACCGAAGCATCAGTTTTTCTTTCTTTTCTTCATTGGTTCGGCCAAGCACCTTACAGACACCATCTATCACCTATAATTTTTATTCTCACCACTTTTTAAAGCTAAACTACATTCTAAACACTTTCCATGTAGAAAGTTTTCCCAAAATCACATCCTAAGTACTTCAAAATCCCACTTCTAGCTTACTTTCTTGGAGGTAAACTTTGGTTTTTATGGTTCAAATTTATGTTCATAATTTTCTAAGCTATGTTTGTTCCATGGTTTGTTATTATTGAGCATTGTTTGTGATTTTACTAATTATTTTAGAATTGTTAGGAATTGTTGTGAGCCATACGAAAGTTAAGGAGAAGGAGGAGAGCTTGAAAAGTTTGTCTTTAAGAGGTAAGAGGGAGATTTAACCTCACCAACCAGGTTTTGGTGGTGTGAGGATGGTTTTGTACGGTGAAAAATCCATAAGGGTTCTTCACCGATTATTTGATTGTGTTTGTGTTGTGTTTGATTGAGTTTCTATGCTTGCATGTGTGATTAAATGCTTAAAGCTTTGATATTATGTGTGTATGTGAAATTATGAAAGCATGAGATTGTATGTGTAATTTAGGATGTGAATAATATGATGAATCGATTGTATGTGTACTCCAAAGAGTACTGAGGCTCACGGTCATACTATGGAAAAAGGACCAAAGTCCTTACACTGATGAATTAAAATGAGAACTGAGAGATTTAAATGAATCTAGGAAAAATTTGAGTAATAGTAAAATAAAATAATTTTATGAGTAGTAAAGAAAAGAAATAATGATTTTTGAAAAACAATACCATTTACTGATTTTTAGAGGAGTTATACCGCAAATTTTTATAAAAAAGGGACTAAATTATAAATTTTATCAAAATGAGGGGCCATTGTGTAAATACTTATTTTTAGAGGGATAATATTATAAATATTATTTTTAGAGGGGTTAAACTGTAAATATTTATAAAAGAGGGATGATTTTGTAAATATGAATTTTATGAGGGACTTTTTTGTAAATATTAATTTTTGAGGGACAGTGACGTAAATATTAGCTTTTGAGGGACTAATGTGTAAATATGAGTTTTTGAGGGACTAAGGTGTAAATATGGAAAATAAAGCCAATTTTAGTATTAAAATGAGAAAAATAGTATTTTTGATTTAAAACGTGAGAAAAATACTTACGCGATTGGAAAATGTTGAAAAATCGCTACGCGATTTCGAAAAGGCGACAGAATTGAGTCAAAATTGAGAAAACGTGGAAATATGACCGCACGATTAAAATACAGTAATTATACTGTTAGATTATTGTATAGGACCCGAATATGTGATATGAAATAGAAATGTGAATAGTGCATGGTACATGCATTAGAAAGGTCCGATGGACTGTATGAGGCTAGTTGCCTAGGAGAGACTACACCTCCTGAGTGGGTGTGATATGCGTAGTGTAAGTCACTCGTTGACCTTGGGGGCATTGGGGTGCGGGTTGCCTACAATGGGCAGATGGTAGCTCTTCTGTACCGTGGGTTAGACCGACGCAACACACCAATGATCCGGACCGAGACACTATCCTTAATCAAGATCTGATAAAAACTGTCGCGTATATGCTGGATGTGCAAAACTGAGCACGTGGTCCAAGGCATGTTGGTACCGACACTTCTTTTCGATCACTCTCTCCGACTTGAGTTGTAACTCCATGGAGTAGGAAATTGAGTCTGTGTGCATACATATAATGATAGAGGGTATTATCGTAATTTCTGTTTATGATAATTGATTTATTGATTTATTGATTATTGATAATGACATGACTGTAATTATTGTGTATTACATGTTTTGTGATGATATTGATGTTAATGGCATAACTGTAATTATGGTATGATAACTGTATGAGATATTGTATATGTTTATCTTCATTACTGCCATACTGGTATTGGCGTAGGTGGTCTCACCTCTTTGTATGTATGTTTGGTATTATATTTATATTTGTTAAGACGTCGAGCAAGAAAAAGAGCAAGAAGTTGAGGAGGAGCAGACTCCTGCTGAGGACGTCGAGTTTTGAAGAGATGCAGATACCTAGTTTCCTTGGCTACCTGAGGTTTACATTCATCGGAGGAGATGGGGCATGGACTGTGGACTTAGAGAGAGAGAGTATCTATTACTTGGGAGACCTAAATATTAGACTGAGTAGGCTACATTTAGGAAACCCTTACTTTTCTGTCAATATTTATGTACAACTAGAGTTCCCGATATCTATCAGGCAGTATTGGGGAACTTACTATCGTACTCTTAGTACGGTTAGTATTGTGTCGTCTGCTCGGACACCTGTCCGTAGGACTGCACCTCATGATGGATTCCAGTATGCTGAGGAATCTGAGGAGGACCCGTCTGAGGGTTCTGCTGTCTAGTAGGATTTGGGCTATATGTTAGTTTTAAATTAAAGTTTAAATACTTTGGAAGTCTAGTTTGTAAAATAATCAAGTGTGACAGTACTAAAGGCTTGTATGTATATACATAATGTAAATTATGTGTGACATTGTTGTTATGTTTTTATTTTCTGCTAAGTTTATCTTGTTATCATCAAGAAATTTTATAACTCGTATTTATAATACAAGCGCGATTTTTAATTCCATAAGGGTAATTTGGTAATTAAGTAACATGAAGTGTGGCGCCCTAAGGAGGGTGTTACACAGATCATTTGTTCATACTTACAATAGGCTCACCTTTTGATATCACACTTATCAATGACTATTTTCTCGATGAATTTTTATTTTTGTCAATTCCATGCCTTGGTTTGCTAATATTGTCAATTTTCTTATAACAAGCGATGTCGTTCTTTGGGGATGGTTTCCGTAAACAGATAAGATAAAATATTCTTCATTAAGAATGGACTGAGTAAGAAGTCATTAGATGATATCTTATTAACTCTTGATATGCATTCTTATGGAGTTGTGCATCGTGAACTCCTTAATTTGTGGAATATTTTTAGGGATGAGCAAGAGCGTTATAGTCTTGGAAATCTGACTCAAAAAGACCCTGTTTGCCAATTTATAAGAAAATTGGATGAGAAGCTTATCCTCGACTCATAGAAGGTGTTTAACCCATTACTAGATGTAAAACTAAAGGAAGATGTGAGCCACAATCACAACAACATGTATATATTATCTTGTATATCTCCTAAAAAAAAAGAAAAAGAAAAGAAAAGAAAAGAAAAAAAGATAAAAAAGAAGATAAAAAAGAAAAAAAAGGAGGGCAAAACTTCGGTTTTACTTAGTCTTTAATTAGATTAGGAGCCCCTGCTAGCAGTAGTCCCGTCATTGACTTGGGTGGACCTTTGCACGCCGGTCTGTAAATAAGGTTCGTGTTCCATTCTTTGTAGAGAGCTGCGCAAGCATTCCCAGGTTTTAACCGTAGGCTCTGCTTGCTAATGGACAGATAGAAGCATCCTGTGTTTGCATTCTCGCGTGATAATGCCTCTCAGCTAAATTCCTAGTATTGATTTATTAGGTTCCTGAGCGTAGTTCTACTGGCTGTGGTCACTGGTCGTCGTATTCAGATTTTCTCTCTTTAAATAGAAGGACGATGCATAGGCTGGGATATCCCACAAGCAGGAGGAGTGCTTTAAGTCTGAAATTCCTTAAGGGAATTCATGTCTTTTTCAAGGGGCGGTAAGATTGTGAAGGCTACTGCACTCATGACACGCAGTATAAAGATACGCCATGAAAATTAGGGGTGCACAACCCGACCCGCCGACTCGTCAACCCGACCGACCTGACCGACCCGATCACATATATCCGGGTTAGTTCTGGTAATCAGGTCGGTTCGGGTCAAAGTTGATAAACCTGTTGAATATCGGTTCGGGTAACGGGTTTAGTGAACCAACCCGATGACCCGACCCGATGACCTAATAAAACGACATTATTTTTCCTATATTCAAGTTTTTTTTTCTTACAACCTGATCTGGTGACTCGACCAACCCGACTAACCCGATTAACCCGATTAACGAACCCGAACCAACCCGATTCTAATCGGGTTGGTTTGGTTCGGGTTACTCAAATTTTTTCCCCTCGACCCGACCCAACTCGACCCGAACTCACATGATTGGTTTGGATTTTTTTCTCCCCTAAACCCGACCCGACCCAACCCGTGATCACCCCTAATGAAAACTGTGCATAAAGGTATGCCATCATTTGTTATTATAATTTTATCTTTGTAAGATTTTGTTTTATTTTGGTTTTGGACAGACGATCCTTTGGGAAGGGTCTTTCAGGGGTTTCTAGACTTCTTTACCTTGATGGTTTTCTTGAAGTCTAAAAAAATAAAAAAATAAAATAAAATAAAATAAAATAAATTGTGTTTCTTAATTTCAAACTTTTCTGACAACAGCCAACCTACCTATATAGGTGCTATCATTATCTTTTCCCATTCTCTTCCTTATTTAAACACTCCATTTTCTTCACTTTCCTGCAACTCATAATCATTCAAAGAGAGTGTGAGTGTAGAAATGGAGGGAGCTTCTTCTTCGGTTCATAGACTTACCAGTATCTGTGTATTTTGTGGGACAAGTTATGGGAAAGGTTTAGAGTTTATAAACGTAACAAGTACTGTTGGTAGAACACTTGCTGCGAGGAACATTTGTGTAGTATATGGGGGAGGTAGCATTGGGTTAATGGGGGTTGTATCACTTTCTGCACATTTAAAAGGTGGTCAAGTTTTAGGTATCATTCTTAAACCTTTAACTCGAAGGAACATCATTGGAAAGACAATTGGGCTGGAACTTCAAGTATCATCTATGCATGGATGAATGAAGGTAATGCTTGAAAACTCTGATGCATTCATTGGCTTACCAGGTGGTTTTGGTACTTTGGAGGAAGTTTTTCAAATTATCTCTTGGGCTCAACTAAACATCCACCATAAACCCATAGGTTTGTTGAATGTTAATAATTTCTTTGATAATTTGTTATCTTTTGTTGTCCATGTTGTGGAACAGAAATTTATCACACCTTCGACAAGACAACTCCTTATCTCTGCTTCCACTATTAATGAGTTGATTGATAAATTAGAAGCTTTTGTTTATGAATCTGATCCAGTAACAGTTCAGATAGATTGGTCAGAAGGAAGCGGTGAGGGAAACAGTATGAAAAGCAAGCCAGATCAGACACTCCAACTATTTAAATGATTACAAGCTTTAGTTTTATTTATCGTACTTTGTTTCTGTTTAAATTTGTGTAAAGTTTTTCTTTTCAGTAATTACAGCAACAGGTAATATCTTCTATCCTTTACCTAACTATGTTTTGACATTAAGGACAATGTTGTGATCTGGTTGGGGGAAGGATAGTTGTGTAAAAAAAAGAAAAAAAACCTAAAAAAAGATTTAGGAAGTGTGTGTATTAATATGTTTGTTGTGTTTATATGTTTGTCAGCAACTTACTAACAGCAAAACTAATTAAGGGTGGCAGAGTAAGGAGTAAATTATTTACTCTTGAGACGCATCAAAATTAGTGACAAAGTAAGGAGTAATTAAGTAGACAACTATGTTGTGTGGAAGTAGCAATTGAAATTCTGGAAATTTTGCATATTTGAGTAAATTGTCTTCTTTCTTAAAAATCACATGCTTGGTTATGTATGTTGAAATTGGTAGACTGAGAATGATAGAATTATGCCTAATGAGATTTTGAGCCTATTGATGAATGGAATGAACATTTGTATCATTCTCTTCTTTCTTGTGTGAATTTCACTCATAGAATTGTTACTCTAGAACTTGCTTTGATTCTTTTTGAGATTACATTTTCACATGCATATATAAACATGATTGAGGCATTTTTTTTTGAAATAGCTACTTTAACCAAATAGCCAAGAATGACTAGTGCACAAATAGGCAGCCTTGCTCAGCAGCATATTGTCTCAATATGATATCAAGCACTCTTATGGCTTCTTGAAAATTTTCTGATTCCTGCCAACGTAAGGCATTGAAAATGACCTATTTCCCCTTGCTTAACCCTTTTGAGCTTATTTGACCATTCTTTGTTTTGAACTCATTATGTGCCTTAAATGAAAAACCATGTTCTTACCCAGCCTTAGGGAATAAGAGAACATTAGTTTTGTTATTGGATGAGTTCTTGAACAAGTGTGGGTGTGTGTGTGCGCAGAATGGTTAAAAAAAATAAATATTTTAAATGTATATATTATGTTCATCTTGTAAACAAAAAATAAAAAAATTTAAAAAAATTAAAAAAAATAACAAAAATGTGTAAATAAGGGCCAACAAGGTAATAAAGGAAAGGAAAAGAATATGTAAAAGGAATTTGTATTAGGTGGAGTTGGGATGAACTTTCATGCTTGTTAATTGAACTCAGCTTTCATGCTCTTTTATTCTCTTTAGTATTTAACTTGTCATATCCATATTACCTTCTCCTTTACCTTGACCCCATTACAACCTTGAATAAAGTCTTCATGATTTGTGTATGCATATGTTCTGAGTAGTGGAGAAGTAGAAGATAAGCAAACTTATGGTAGTGTAATTTTCATGGGTTGAATTGAGTGAAATACCTACCTTTTAAATACTTGAGGGATTGAGAGTGAATCTTGTGAAGGAAGATCTATCATTCTTGACTCATGCTTTTCAATTGAAGTTTCCTTGTTGGTTTGAGATGTAAAGAAACGTTACCTCATAAATGTTTTGATCCCTTGAATGATTGGTTACTCTTCATTCTTAAATATTATCAAAAATTGAGTCTTTTAGAGTGTTTAGCTTTTGAGTCTGTGTTGTTTTTTTTCCTAGTTTTGGTCTTGTGTGTTTTGCCCAAGAGTGCAAAAAGTTAAGTGTGAGAAAATTTGATAATCATATATTTGATACATTAATAAGCTCTCATTTTTAGTCATTTACACTCTCCATATACTTAATTGATTGAGTTTGGTTATGTTTTGTAAGTTTGGACTCAAATTAGACTTAATTGATTTTTTAGCATGATTTACGTCTTATACTATTTCTATATTTCGATCATATCTTGAGTTATATATGTCTAATAATTATGTATTTTACCTTGTTGGAAGGATAAGAGAAAGCTCTACAACTTTCATGAAGAGCTCTAGGTCAAAATCAGACATCTAGTGGAACTAATTGGGCTTAGAAGTCAGAATACAAGTTTTGTGATTAGAACCTAAATAGTGTGTAGTAATCAGAGCATAACTCAGGTAGTAAGATCTGGATTGGGATGAAATTTTGGTATCTGTAAGTTACGACCTATATCTACAACTTTCATGAAGAATATAAGACTTAAATCAGACTCCTTGGAGGTCATATTGGGCTTGGAAGTCAGAATAGAGGAGCTATAATCGAGCCTGAATACTATGCAGTAATTGAGCCATATCTCAGGTTATAGGTGGCCTTTTGAGGTGTTCTAGTGGTATTTGAAAGATAAGATCTAGGCCTACAACTTTTATGAAGATCATATTTTAATATTCTGACACATTCAATGACTTTAGAACTGAATGATTTCAAAGACAAAGGATCTCCATAATTTTTCACTCATCAAAAGTCATTTTACATTTTTCACTCATTTTCCACTCATCCGCTCACTCATGAATCAGCCTCCTTATCATTTTGTATCCCTAATCCTCTATAGAAGGGAGCCTTGGCTGATCATTTGAGGAGTCTTGGTCTTAGAGATCAAGATCATGCTATTGTATTATTTATTTATCTTGTAGTAGTTTTCTTTTGTTCTAAATTAAAGTTATGTTCTTCTTCTTCTACTCTCTTTCTTTCTTCTTGTCTATGAGTAACTAATTTTCATTTTACTTGAGTGAAAATGTGAAGCTCCTGGTAATGAAATAAGGTTAGATTCATTTCTTTCTTGTGCTTAAATGATATATTTTCAAGTGGTCATTATACGTGTTGTATTTTGTTTTCAATCAATTTAGAAACCCTTCTTGTAAAGTGGAGATCTTGATTTATTGTAGACAAGAGGTTGGTACAATGAATGCTTGAGCCCATTTACAAGTGGTGGTGTTAATAGATGATTAAAGGAATTATAATATAATTACATATATAATTTTTGATGAACTTTGAATGTTGTATTTTTCGATTGGAACCTCCATTATGTATGGATTCTAATTGAGTTATAAAAAGAATTAATCTTGTCCTTAATTTACTTACCAAGAGTGGATCTCCTAACTCAAGTAAGCTTTTTTTTTTATTTGTGACTAAGTTTTATCACTTTTATTATTGTGACAAAATATTTACTTTACGTCAAAGAATTTTTTTTCATCAATTCCCTATGGATCGACTTTGGACTCCCGAGAATTTATTACTTGAAACAGCCTACACTTGGGTTTGTAACTTTTAATCCGCATCACTAAACTACTCTCATTTAGGTTGTACTGACCCTTGAGATTCGGTTGAGGTTGAGAAGGAAATTTTCCTTTCTCGTGAATAGTGAGTGCAGAAGAAAGTTTAGCAAGAGTGTCTTTTATGTCAATCATGGCTTGATTATTTTGGTTATTAATGTCCTCTTACTTTTCCATGAATGCGTGCAATGTTTCTTCAAGATTTTTCTTATATGGTGGGATATAAGGTGCATATCCTTGAGAATTTTGAGAGTCATGTTGTGCTTGAGGAGGTGGTAGTTGCATAAATTGTGCTTGATTATTAGTCCTCCAACTGAAGTTCGGGTGATTTCTCCATTCCGGATTATATGAATCTAAAAAAGAAGAAGTGAATGACTTTTTAAAATTATTCATTGCATTTACTTGCTCATGCACAACTTCTTTAAAAACAAGAATTTTTGGACATTCATTTGTTGAGTGTCCTAATTCATCACAAATGCCACAAATTTCTTCATTTAGCACATATTTGATTTCTTTCACTTTCCCTGATTCCATGGCTTCAATCTTTCTCGCCAAACTAGCAAACCTAATATTTAGATCTTCTTCTCGACTAAGATGATATTTTCCTTTACTAGCATTTACAAGGTTATATCTAATTGAATTTTCAGAAAGATTAGTATCATGCCAAGATTAAGAATTTTCAGCCAAATGGTCTAAATAGTCTAAAGCTTCTTCAGGTTCTTTATCAAGAAATTCACCATTGCACATTGTTTTCACAAATTATTTAGTTTCAAGTATTAACCCTTCATAAAAGAAGCTTATAGTGCGCCATTTTTTAAAACCATGATGTGGGCAAGAATTTAACAAATCTTTAAAACGTTCCCAACTTTGAAAATATGCTTCATTTTAATTTCAGGAAAAAAATTTGGATTTGTCTTTTCAAAGCATTAGTTTTATGTGTTGGAAAAAATTTCTTTAAAAACTCACTTTGCATTTCTTATCATGTGCCAATTGATCTTGATTTCAAAGTGTTAAGCTAAGTTTTTGCTTTATCTTTCAAAGAAAAAGGAAATAATTTAAGCTTAACAATCTCTTCAGTGCAAGTTTGGTCATTAAAAGTGGTACATACTTCCTCAAATTCTTTTAGATGTAAATATGGGCTTTCAGATTCTAAACTATGAAAATTAGGAAGTAATGAAATCATACCCAACTTAAATATAAAATTGTTAGCATTGAGTGGAAAGACAACACATGATGGACTAGAATTTTGAGATGGTTGCAAATATTCACGCATGGTTCGCAATGATTGATTTTCATGTTCATCATGTACACTTTCATTTTCAGCCATTATGTTTAATGTGTATTATTGTGATTCAAACAAATCAATATATAAAGTACCAAGATTAACTGTAACCAAATGACCAGAATTTGAATCACGATACCAATGAAGCATAAACAAGTAACTTAAAATAGAAAAGAAAATATATAAGTAGGCAGTATAAACCTGTCGTTAAATATCATAGTTAATAAATTAGTAAGTTAATAAATTAATAAGTTAGAAAGTTACTAAGTTAGAAAGTTAGAAAGTTAGTAAGTTAGTAAGTAAGAAAATTAAAAGAGTAGAGAAGAAAAAAAATATATACCAGATGATGAAGTTTACTTAAAAAAAGAAGACCTCAATAAATTTGTTCTTCAAATAAGTTCTTCGGCAACGGTGCCAAAAACTTGATGCGAATTATAAGTTCCAAACCCAAGTACAGGTTGTTTCAAGTAATAAATTCTCGGAAGTTCAAGGTCGATTCACAAGGAATAGATAAAGAAAAATTCTTTGAGGTAAAGAAAAGATTTGTCACAACAATAAAGGTGATAAAAGTTATTCACAAATGAAAAAGGATTTACTTAGGTTAGGAGATCCACTTTTAGTAATAAATTAAAGACTAGATTATTTTTTTTATAACTCAATTGAAATCCACACATAAAGGAGGTTCCATTCAAAAAATACAACATTCAAAGTTCATTTAAGATTATATATGTAATTATATTATGGTTCCTTTAATTATCCACTAACACCAACACTTGTAAATGGGCTCAAGCATTCAATGTGTCAACCTCTTGTCTACAATGAATCAAGATCTCCACTTTACAAGGAGGGTTTCTAAATTAATTAGAAACAAAATACAACACATAAAATGACCACTTGATAATACATCATTCAAGTACAAGAAAGAAATTAATCTAACCTTAATTTATTACTAAAAGCTTCACCCTTTCACTTAAGCAAAATGAAAATTAGTTACTCATGGACAAGAAGAAAGAAAGAGAGAAGAAGAAAAAGATGAACATAACTTCTATTAAGAACAAAAGAAAACTACAACAAGAGAAACAAATAACACAATAACATGTTCTTAATCTCTAAGCCAAGATGCCTTTAATGAGCAGCCCATGGTGACTTTTATAGAGCATGAAAAGTACAAAATGACAATAGACTTATTTAATGAGTGGTTGAATGAGTGGGTGAATGAGTGGTTGGATGAGATGAGTGGAAAATGACAATAGTGGTTAGATGGGTGGGTGGATGATAGGTGGTTGAGTGGAAGATGACAATGGAGTTGTTTATTGAGTGAGTAGATGATGGGTGGTTGACTGGAAGATGACAATGGAGTTGTTTAATGAGTGAGTGGATGATGGGTGGTTGAGTGGAAGATGATTGAGATGCTTGTCTCTCAAATGATTCAGTGCTAAACTCATGGCTACCATCAGAAAATGGAAAAGTAGTCTTCATAAAAGTTGTAGGATTTTGTCTTAGCTTTGCAATGTCACTATTTTTAGCTCAATATCATTCCTATAGCTTGAGATATGTCCCAATCTTTGAACACTATTCAGGCCCAACTACAACTCCTCTGTTCTGACTTCTAGGCCCAATATAACCTACTATACTTCCAATATGACTCTTATGTTCTTCATGAAAGTTGTAGATTTGAGTCTTAACTTTCTAATACCACTAGTTTCTTGTTAATTGAACTCTTATAGCTAAATAAATGGGCTGATGAGTGCATAGAGGTCAAGCTACCAAGATCAACACTCTGGATCTTGCTTCAACTCCAATTTAAATTATTCAAACGTATGATTTGGCTCTTGAGGTCTTCATGAAAGTTGTAGATAATTGTCTTAACTTTTCTAAAAGACTAGAATTACATCAATAAAATATTTGAAACTCAAATTATAACTAGTTTACTGAATGCTGCTAAATAGACAAATTAAAGCCAATTCAAGCAATAATTTTTTCAATGATCTAATTAAGCTCAATATCAATAAATGTAACAAAACCAAATTAATTAAGCCTAATTGAACCTTAAGAAGCCCAGTGAAAGGATTATAAAATGAATAAAATATATTGCTATCAGCTAGCTAAAGGAAGAGTTTATACTGTAGGTGGAAAAGAGTTAGCTCAGTTTTCTGACCTTATCCAAGGTAAAGACATAATTCATAATCATCTTTTAAATGTCATGTATGATTCAGGAGCATCCCACTCCTTTGTTTTTTTTTTATTGTGTAAGGATGTTGGATTTGCCTATGCCAAAGTTATTATATGACTTATCTGTTTCCACACCAACTAGTAAACCAGTCATAACTTCGAAAGTATGTCTTGATTGTTGTATAAGAGTAGAAGATAGTGGTTTTTTCATAAATATTATATTTTTACCCCTTGTGGACATAGATGTCATTCTTAGTATGGATTGGTTATCATCCAATCATGTAGTCTTAAACTATTCAAATAAGACTTTAGTTTTTCTGTCTGATGTTCCTACTAGAGTTGTTTCCTCTGAATTTGTCTATCTCAATGCTAATAAGGTCAATCACTGTTTGGTAGAAAGAACTCTAGGATATGTTCTTCTTTTCTCATTAGATGCAGAGGTTGAGCAGAATCTAGACAGTATACCTGTGGTAAGGGAATACTAGAGGTATTTCCAAGTGACGTAGTTGAATTGCCAACAGAGAGAGAGATAGAGTTTTCTATAGATCTAGTGTTGAGTATAGGACCTATATCTATAGCACCCTATAGGATGGCACCTCTAGAGTTAGCAGAGCTCAAGAAACAAATAGAAAAGTTATTGGACAAGTGATTCATTAGGCCTAGTGTTTCTCCATGGGAAGCACCAGTGTTACTAGAAAAGAATAAAGATGGTACCATGAGGTTATGTGTTGACTATAGACAGTTGAACAAGGTAACCATCAAGAACAAGTATCTGTTGCCTAGGATAGATGATCAGATGGATCAATTAAGAGGAGCTTTAGTGTTCTCCAAAATTGATCTAAGATCTGGATATCATCAAATCAGGGTTAGGGAAGAGGATATCCCTAAAATTACTTTTAGAACTAGATATGAACATTATGAATATCTTGTGATGTCCTTTGGGTTGACAAACACACTAGCAGTGTTCATGGATTACATTAACATAGTTTTTAGCCCCTACCTAGACAAGTTTGTGGTAGTGTTTATTGATGACATCCTTATCTATTCCAAGATAATCAAAGAGCATGAGTAGCATGTCAAGATAGTTTTAAAAATCCTTAAAGAGAAGAAGATGTTTGCCAAATTGTCCAAGTATGAGTTTTGGCTAACAGAGGTTCAATTTTGGGCCATATAATTTCTCAAGGAGGAATTTCAGTGAACCCCAGTAAAGTTTAGGCAGTGTTACAATGGGAGAGACCCACTATTATGACCAAGATTATAAGCTTTATAGGCCTGGCTGGGTACTATAGAAGGTTTATCAAGAGATTTTCTCAATTAGCGCTACCATTGACTAGGTTGACTAGGAAGGGTAGTACTTTTGAGTGGACTTAAGACTGTGAGAATAGTTTCTAAAAGTTGAAGAAGAGGTTGACCACTACGCCAGTGTTGGTAATTTTGGATCCCTAGGAGAACTTTGAGGTATATTGTGATGCTTCAAAGATGGTATTAAGGTGTGTTCTGATGCAAGATAGGAGAGTGGTTGCCTATGCATTAGGGCAGTTAAGGCCACATGAGGAGAACTACCTTACGCATGATTTGGAGTTAGCAAATGTAGTGTTTGCCCTAAATATTTGGAGGCATTATCTCTATGGAGTCCAGTTTGAGATGTTCAATGATCATAAAAGTTTAAAGTACTTGTTTGATTAGAGTGAGTTAAACGTAAGATGAAAAAGATGGATGAAATTCTTAAAAGATTATGACTTTAAGTTAAAGTATTACCTAGGTAAAGCCAATGTAGTGGCTAATGCACTAAGTAGGAAATCCTTACATGTGTACTTGGATAATAGTCCAAGAGAGTGAACTTCTCAAGAATTTCAAGAATTTGAGTCTTGCGGTGATTGTGATACCACATAGTCTCTTTGTGAGCAGGGTGAACATAGTAAATGACTTAAGGATTTATATTTTAGAAGCTCAAAAGGATGATGAAGCTTTGAGGGACATTACTGAGCAGATTTTTTTTGAAACTCAAAAGGATTTTGACATGATTGATTATGGAAATAAAGTTTGGACACAGACTTTGTATTCCAAGAGAGTTAGAAATCAAAGAGAGAATTCTGGAAGAAGCTCACAAAAGTAAGTATACCATCCATTCTGGAGCCACTAAGATGTACCAAGATTTAAGAAAAATATTTTGGTGGTATGGAATGAAAAGAGACATAGCAGAATATGTCTCAAGGTGTTTAACTTGCCAGAAAGTAAAGATTGAACACCAGAAACCTGCAGGACCTTTACAATCTTTAGGAATTCCTGAGTGGAAATGAGATGAGATCTCTATGGACTTTGTAATGGGTCAACCTAGAGCTCAGCTAGGGTATGATGCAGTTTGGGTCATAGTGGATAGATTAACCAAATCTGTCCACTTCTTTCCAATGAGAGCTAGTTATTCTCTAGATAAATTAACTCAAATGTATCTAAAAGAGATAGTTAGGTTGCATAGAATCCCCATAAGTATACTTTTAGATGGAGATCATAGATTCACGTCTAGATTCTAGGGAGCATTGCAAAAGGTATTCGGGACTAAGCTAAGCCTTAGTATGGCTTATCACCATAAACAGATGGGCAAACAGAGAGAACTATCCAAACCCTTGAGGATATGCTTAGAGCATGTGTTTTAGAACAACGGGGTAGTTGGGATAAGTTCTTGTCGTTAGTGGAGTTTGCCTATAACAATAGCTACCACACCAGCATAAGTATGACACCTTATGAGGCTTTATATGGAAGAAAGTTAATGAACTGTCAATATGTCATATTTTTATGGTTCAATTCCTTGGTTTTTCATATTCTTTTTATTTATTTTTATTGAATTTTGTTTGTTAGTTTTGTTATATTTTTAGTATTGTTTAATTATGTTTTTATTTAGTGTTTTATGTGTTTTTGTCAGGTAATCACACTTGGAGAAGACTGGACGTTCAAAGGATCAAGAAAAAGAGGAAATTTCACCAAGTGTCCAACGCCTAAGCACTGAGAGTGGAGCGCTTGAGCACTCAAAGCGTATACAACAGCGTTGATCTAGTGACCCAGCGCCTGAGCGCGCAACTGGCAGTAACGCCTGAGCGCGCAAGTGGCAGTAGCGCGCATTTGGACTTAAGTGGCTGAGCACCCAAGCGCTCAAAAGTGAATGCCTAGGCGCTGGTTGCGTAACAGCAGACGTGATTTTCATTAAATAGGAAAAGTTACGCCAGATTTAGGATATTGAGCACATTACACAAAAAATCCTTAATCCTGAGAGAGTTATTTTGCGGCAACAGACCTTGGAGGATGGCTTTAAAGGAGGATTCGATTCTTGAAGGCTTAGAGATCATAATCTCCATTAAAAGGGTTTTGATTTCTCTTTCTTTCTAGTTTTCCCCTTTTCTTTGGGTTTTCTTTCTATGAGTTTGTATCTTGATATGGGTTTATTTAAAGTGAACATGAGTAGCTAAACCCATAGCTAAGGCTATGAGGGATCTTGTTTTCCTAATTATTTGGGTTTGATTTCTAATTTGATTAAGGTAATTTCTTTAGGGTTTATCATATTGCTTGCATTCTTATCATAACTTGATCACTTTTGGTATGTGTTAATTCATTGTTTGACTGGTGACCATCTGCATTCAATGAGTGGATCTATATGGTAAGTCCAGGATTAGATTGGTGAATGACCAAACATTAATTTTTCCTGCCAATAGAATTGATAGGTATGTTAATTCATCTCTTAAATTGAAGTTTAATGCATTCCTAATAATTCAACTAAATGACCAAATAAGTGATTTAATTTAGGAATAGAATATTATTTTATCCATGGCCATTGGGATTCAATAGCAGGTAAGAGAATATTGGCAAAAGAATTACCTTACATCATAAATGAAAGAAAATCCGAGTAATTGGAATCAAGTGAACCTTGCGCCCTAGTCTCTCTCTCATTGATTATCTATTTTTCGTTTGATTGTTCATTGTTTTTCTTTATTTGTTTTCTGCTTTTAATTTGAATTTTTTTATACACTTTTGATTATCAGGATAACAAAGAATTTTGCGAATCTAGTAATTACCACTTATTCCTCGTGGGATCGATAACTGGGACTGAAGTCCTATATTACCTGGTGATAGAGTGCACTTGCTCTTAGTGTATTTTACGCGTATCAAAAGTGTAGATCGCCTCTTTGTTGGAATGAGGTAGGTAAGAGAAACATCCTAGGTCCAGAGTTAGTCCAGCAAACCACAGAACGAATCAAAATGATAAGGGATATGTTGGTTACTGCTCAAAGTCAGAAAAAGAGTTATGCTGACAAGAGAAGTATACCTCTTGAGTTTGATGAGGGAGAGCATGTCTTCTTAAGAGTTACTCCTATAATAAGGATTAGTAGAGCATTAAAAACTCGAAAGTTAAATCCTTATCTTCTTGGTCCCTACCAAATTCTGAAGAGAGTTGGACCTATAGCCTACTAAATAGCCCTTCCTCCTAGTTTGTCTAACCTTCACGATGTTTTCCATAGGTCTCAATTCATAAAATATAATCCAGATCCTTCGCATATTGATAATCAAATATTCAATATATTAATAAACCCTCATATTTAATCATTTACACTTTCCATGTCCTTAATTGTTTGAGCTTGGTCATGTTTTATAAGTTTGGACTCAAATTGGGCTTAATTGATAATTCCCAGCATTGTTGAGGTTTTATACTATTTTTGTATTTTGGAGATATCTTAAGTTCTAGATATTTAATAATTATACATTTTACCTTGTAGGAAAGCTGAGAGGAAGCTTTACAACTTTGATGAAAAGCTCGAAGTCTCAATCGGATGTCTAGTGGGCCGAATTGGGTCTGGAAGTCAAAATACAAGTTTAGTGACCCTTTGATATTGTTTTGATCATAACTTGAGTTATAGAACTCCAAATTGTTTGGGGTTTAGGCCCAATTGCTCATAATGGACCCAACTTTGTATCTAAGTGGATTCTAATCATGTGAGGCCAAAATAGGAGGTAGTTTTAGGAGTTTTAGGCAGAAATCCGAGGCTAGGTAGAGGGACCTCTCATTCTACACTTTTCTCTTCTTCTCTTTAGAACTTCTTCCTCCTTCTTCTCTCTAGAATTTCATTTTCTCTTCTTTTATTTTTCTGAGTTCTCCCCTTCTCATGGAGGGGTAGGGCCTTTAGATCAATCCAAGAGATTAAACAACTTGATGCTTAATCTTGAGATTCTGCTTTAATTGTTATATTCATCTATTAATCAAGTTTCTCTTCTTCTTCTCTTTGTTAATTCTAGTTGTTTGATTAGAATTTCCATATATTAATTGCTTAATTATCATGTGCAAAGAGACAAACTTAGAGATTAAACAAGGCATTGAAGGTGTTTGATGAAATGTTTAACTTGGTTGGATCTTGGCTTTTAAGTTAATTTCAGTTTGGATGGGTGCTTAATTTGTCTAACCTTAAATAATTGAATCCTGGAATCGTTTCTAGTAGAAGATCTGTGGATCATTGAGAGGCATCTTGAAGTGATCTAAGACCAAGGACTTGATTGATAATTGAATGGACCTATAATAATCAAGGATGGATTAAAATCAAGTTTGGTTAATTCTCTTGGATTGGTTGCTTTATTAATTCTGTTTTATCCATTTTTGTTTGAATTTTGTTATTTACATTTTTCTGTATGCTCAAACCCCTTCCCAATTTTGGCTTGATTTGGTTAAATTGCAACTAAAATCTTTAAGAGATGATCCGGTGTTCACTCCTATGCTACAAGCCATAAGTATAACTCAGTTTTAATTTTGATTGAGTTCGGTGCTCGTCACATATCATAGAACATGAATCTATACAATTAAGGGATGATTTGTCTTATGATATATAGCCGGTAAGGATTGTGGACAGAGGGGTCAAAGAGTTTAGAAGTAAGCAAATTCCTCTGGTGAAGATTATATGGGGTGGCAATAACACTGAGGAGGCTACTTGGGAGATAGAGTCTCATATGCAACAGAACTACCCAGAGTTGTTCTTATCAGGTAAGCAATTTTGGAGTCAAAATTTTAAAAAGAAAGGGAGAAATGTAATACCCTTAATAACATGTTAGACTTGTATAAGGTTACAGAGGTAACATAATACTTGTTTAACATGCTTGTCTAATTTTGTGACAAACTAAATTAGTTTAAGTACTTTGCTACAATACAAAAGGTGAAAAGTAGCTTAAAATGACTCAGATAATGACTTTAAAGGCTAAGTTGAGAGAAATAAATATGGATAATTTATTTCTAGGTCACAAATGTATGAAATGAGATGTAGTTAAAGTTTTAAGATAATCAGAGTTAGTTTAGTATTTTTAAGCACATTGATTATGTGTTTTAATACCGAATTACCTTGTAATAGATATGGAAACTTATGTAAATGATAAAATGAGTATTTAGATTAATCTTAGGATTTATTCTAATACCTATGGAAGTTAGAAAATTTGATTTGGTAAGATCAAAGTATTCCTAATAGATATAAAGTTCTAGCTTAGGACTTAAGTGGCCTTAGTCCTATCTCTTTCTTTGACTTTTGGTTCTTCTTTTCTCCACTCACTCATGACTGCTTACAGTAGAAACAAAAGCAAAAAATGAAAAAAGGAAGAGAAAAGAGGAGAAGAGGTAAGAAGAAGAGGAAAAGAAAAAGGAAGAAGAGGAAAAGCAAGAGGAAGAAGAAAGGGAAATCCTAAGTGTGAAGATCAACTGCACTACAAGAGGTAGGGGTGGTTGTGTTTATGTGCTTCTTTTCTCCCTAGCTTCATCTTTGTTTCATGGTTTGTTCATGGAAGAAAAATGGGTTTTTGAGAAGTTTATGATGTCTTCTTGCTTGGTTGATGTCATCAACGTTAGAGTATAGTCTGTTTTAGCTTAACCTATGCATGGTTAATGTTTGGAAACTTAGAGAAATCCATTTGGATGCTTAAGTTCAAAGTTGAGAAATGAGTAGCAAGCTCTTTGTTTTCTAGGTCTATTTCCATGCTAGGTGAGTTGAAGGTGAGCATGAGGATTTAGCATGCTTAGGGACCACTTTTAGGGTTGAAAACCATTTAGAACATGAATTTAGAGGTTTGAAAGATGGTTAGGAAACCAATGGAATAGTAAATGAAGTTTTAGGTGCCTGGCGACTAAGTGCCCAGTCTTTGGCCGATTAAGTGCCCAAGGCCAGAGAGCTCTTATGTAGATTCTGGAAGCCAGCGATTAAGCGCACAAAAAAGGAGCGCTTAAGTGTACTAGTTCAGAGGGCTTGGGTGTTGAGTGATTAAGTGCTCAAAGTTTGGGTGATTAAGCACCTAATGATAAATGAAATAGGGTAGTGTTTTTTGTCATCTAGCACCTAAGCACTGAGAAAGTGGGCAATTAAGTGCCCAAAGGCAAAGTGTTTTAGGATTTTTTTATCCTGAAGAATGAGTTTCCTACTTGTTGGGATTCTCTATACATACTTTTTAGAGTGTGTTATAATACTACTAGAGGTAATTCGGTAAGGGAATGATCCTTCGGTATGTATATGAAATGTATAAAACTTAGAGCAACCTCAAGTAATGGTTTGTCCTACGTAAGTGTCTAACACCTTAAACAACTTAGTGTTGTACGAATATCACTTAAGATGTAATGAGTGATGATGTGGTGTTTAGATACATGTATGTTAGGATGGTTTGGTAGTATTTTTCCTATGTGAGTATCCTTTAATGACGTGTACAGTCATTTGGCCAAGGGAGATAAATGGGAAGTCCGAAAGGTTCTTTTGAGCCTGGATTCAGCCCTAGCTTCTTGATAGTGCTAGGGTACGCATAGTGTAAGGATGAGCTTTCCCTCTCTCTACCACAGGATAATACAATGAACCAGCATTCCTAATAAAACATCTTGGTTCTAAATTGAGCTAAGTATGTATATACAAATGTATGTTAGCTTAGTTTCTTTAGTTACTAAAGTATAACCTTGTAAAGTTTTAAACATATCTTATTTAGCATGTGTTAAGATTATGTTTATTATTATATGTATAACTGGTTTTAGTATACTTATACTAAGAATTGTTTATTCTCACCCCGTGTGTTACCATGTAAATCCAAGTGAAGGCTCTTCAAAGAAAAAGAAGAAAAAAGAAGCTAAAGGATTATATTAGTTCTAGTTTTTAGTTGCTTTCTTTACAAACCTTGTATTTATTTATACTTCTTTTGTAATGTAAAAGTAGATATGTAATACTTCAAGCCCTTTTGGGAGGCTAATGTTGTATATATGTATTTTGTTATATATTAATATTTTTCACATTTCATAAGGCTTTCTATAATGACTCCAATGTACATTATGGATATATTATCAGGTTTTTATATATATAGTGATGTTGTAATATTGTTTATCTTTGTAAATGTTACTTTTATCGAGATATCAGTATTAGGGCATTTCACTATCAACCACGTATAGATTAACTCAGGTTAACTCACAAAATAGGTTTCGAACAAGTTCATCCAACACAAACCATGGAAAAACTATACAATACCCATATTCAAACCAAATCATGCATATTACAAACATAAAGAGAGAATAGTAAGAGGTAGAGTTTAAGAACAAACACACATACCTCAAGTAGTATGGATGATGAACTCAAGCTTTCGCTTTGCCTTTAGCTGTCCTTCTTTTTTCCTCCTCTTCCTTCTTCTTTTCCTCTTCCTTTTCTCTCTTTCTTCTTTTCTCCTCTTGCTGTCTCTGGTTGCAAAATGTGAGAGTGGGTGAGAAATGAGTGAAAAGTCAATGAAACAGGAAGTGAAGTACGTGGAACAAGGAAAACCTAATAATATCTTAAGATATTTTGCTGAAACTTTATATCTATTAAGAATAATTTGATCTTACAGAAACTAGTTTCCTGACTTCCATATATGTTGTAATAAGTCCTGAGATTCATCTTAATCCTAATTTCATTATTCCACAATTTCCATATATCTGACTAGTCAGTCCCGTACTTAAATACTCACTCAGTGTTACCAAAAATACCATACTAACTCAATTAATTTTTCAAAATTAACCACTTCATATTTATTTCATTTATGACCTAGAAATAAATTCTCTATATTTATTTCCCTCATCAAAGCAGTTTATGCCATTTTCTAAGCTAATAACAACTATTTTCACATTTAGTGTTATAGCAAAACGCCTAAACTCACTTAGATGATCATTGTTAGGGTCAAAACGTGTTGCCCATTTGCTAACCGCAAGTGCACGAGTCGCACAAGTAATACAGATACAGAGTAAAAGTTTGTTCCCACGAGGATATTCGATTATAAAGCTAAGTACCAACCAATAGCTTAATCAACTCTAGACAAGGACATAAAAATAAGAAAGTAATAAACTAAACTAATCTAACCTACAAAAGCAATAAACAGAAACACGGTTAGGTTTCAGGAAATCCTCCTTCACCCCTTACATCTATCAACAACATGCAATTCCCCTCATAAACACAAATGCATTGATTAGGTTAGCTTGAGAATCTGATGTAGTCAAAAGCCTATGTCTAGGTCAATCAACCCTAGTTTCAATTGCCCAACTCACTAAGTTTCCTTGAGAGCTAGCACAACTTCCACTCATGAATGATCTATTCTCAATCACACACTATACATGGCCAATAGGTATATTTCTATCCTATTAATGAATCAACTTATCCAAGCCAATTGAACTCGCCGAACATGCATCAACCATACTATATCCATATCAACAAATCCCTATGTCTAGTTCATTTGCCAATATTAGGATCATGCAATCGAGGCCAACCAAGAACAAGCATTAAACACAGATAATGATTGAATCATAATCAAACATCCACACAAACTCAGAGAAGAACACATCATTAATATAAATAAAAGGATTCAAAGTATTCCTAAACAAAGCTTAGCTATACAAAAGATAAGGAAGAGAAGAGAGAAAGGGAAAAGAGAGAAAGGAAGCTCATTGATTTGTCTCTGAAGCTTAAATCCTCCTTCAATCCTTTGTCCTGGCCTCCAATCCACCATCAATGAAGATCTAGCCAAGCTATCTAACCTAAAACTAACCTAACCTAAACTAAACTAAAAGAGAGAAACTAGAAATGGAAATGGCCAAAATGGCCAGAACCCTGAAAAACTAAGAGAGAATCTGAGAAAAACGCATGAAAATCTATTTATAGGCTCAGCTGGCCGCCTCCACGCCGCGGCGCCCACATACTCACGCCGCGGCGCCCAATGGGTCGGTCTATTTACGCCGCGGCGCCCACTTCACTAGGTCGCGGCGCTCTTGCCTCGGGTCCAAGTATGGCCTGGCTGAAAATCCTCTCAGCGCCGCGGCGTGCTCTGCCTTGCGCCGCGGCGTTGACCACTGAATTGCTAATTTGGCTTCCTCTTCCTCTTTAAGCTCAATTGCTCCATATTTAACCTTGTTTGGAGCCCTTCCTAACATAGAGAAAATACCAAATCAGTAACATATATAAATCTACCTAATCCATGATCATTTAAGCACAGATTGCTATAAAACATACAAGAAAGGTTCAGAATCAGAATATATCAAATATAAGCACAAAACCTCTAAATATGCATTATAAATAAGGACTAAGCATTCATTCTAGCACAAGGATAGGGCACAAATAACTGCATTCTATGTAGCTATCACACCCCTAAACCTGCATTTTGCTAGTCATCGAGCAAAACAAAATAGAACTAAGTAAATCACTTAAACATTAAAATCAATTTTTCATTCAGCAAATATATTTCAATCTTCTTATTTTCAATTAAAAACAAATACTAGTGTGTACTGACTGCATCAATCCTCAAAAAGTGCAAATGCCCCGTAAACAGTTCCACACATATACAATCCTTAACATGCTAACAAGCCAGAAAACTCTCCATGCAATTCATATTTATCTCAAACATGCAAGATTAACTTCTTCTAATCAAGTCATACATATCCAGATAAGTTTATAAGCATACATGCATATGATTCACAGAATCCACAAGATTGTAAATCAACTCTCTCTCCACTAATGTAAATCACACAAGATTGAGGATCAAAAGGGACTTAATCAGCTTATAATGTAAGGCCAATGGTATGGGCGAAAGAAATGAAGGGAAAGGATACAATACAAACATTGAAATACATAATATACTACTTCAAGACATGAGCCACAATTGACATTAGCAGGGTATTCAATAGTGAGATCATAAAACTTGCTAGAACCATTTTCGATGCTTTTTGAGCTTTACTTTTCTTAAGCTTTTGCTTTTCTTTTCATTTTCATTTTTCTTTTTATTTTCTCTTTCTTTTCTCTTCTATTTTTGCAAAGCAATGCTTTTTCTTTTCTTTATTTTGCATCTGGTTCCTTCAGGCTCATTTTGAATTGAATATTCATACCCCTAGTCATCAGACTCCATTCAAGAAATAACACATCATATACTCAACAAACAATAAGGGTAGAAAGAAAATGATATGCTTTCACATGCATTAGAACGGTTAACAGGTTAATGACCACAATGGTTATGAAAAACAAATAAGGCCAAACAGGTTAAGGCTTCAAAAAAGGACCTAGAGATATCATCATATCAGGGTAAGCTTTTTAAGGCTCAATCGGTCCAAACAATGCCCTAATGATTTTCTCAATCATGCACAACTTAGGATTTCGTCTCAAGAGAGTTCAAAAACAATTTCTAGGATAATCAAAACTCTACATGTACATCTATAAACATTCTCAAAACATGCACTTTTATCATTTTCAAAGTTACACTTGCATCTAAGTGAGATGTAAATCATGCATCAAAAGTAACTAAATTGTTTCACATGCATCAAAATCACATAAGGTTTTACTGGAAAGGGGGCAAATAGCAACCTTTCACATCATGAACAACCAAAAGTAACACCAGCATTCTCGCAACATGTCATGCATTCAAATAGATTCAACTTTTCAATTCAAGCATGCACAACATCTTTTGCATAAAGTGAAAATTGAAAATTCTTGTCATCAGCACATCAGTGATAGTCAAAACAGAATATAATCATGAAAATATGTTGACTAAAATCACTGCATACTCAAAATACCAATACATGTTAACATTAAGCATAAAAGAATTAAACATATAAAGATACTCCCCCAAACCTAAAATGAATTGTATCCTTAATGAACATGGTCTATAGGGAACCTGAGACTAGTACTGAGCATTACTAAATACTAAAAAATAGAGAAAATAACAAAAAAAAAAAACAAAAACAGGGGATTAGCGCAGCGGCCCATGCTTGGGTCGCGGCGCTCATAAAAAGCTACAGAATTCTGCAGAAAAATGCCCGCTTGCCCGGGCGCCACTACCCAACGCGCAAGGTAAATGACGTGACTACCTAATTTGCTAAATTTAGCAAACAAACACGCTTTCTTCTTGAGTTTGACTCTTATGGGTCTCTAGCTGCAACAAAACTTGTTCAAAATGCTAAATTACAAAAATGTACAACACACACATAATAACACATATAAACAACTTACTAACCTATATACAAACCTAAACAAACTTAAAACTTTAAAAACAAACAAAAACATTAAACTAACCTAATTAACATATTAACCTATATACTAACTAACACAAACAACACTTAAAACCATAAACTACAAAAACTAACATAACTAAACATAACTAACAAATAATAAAACTAACTAAACTAACATACTAATAACTAACACATATTAACAAAACATATTATCGCAACTAATATACTAATATGCTAACATATTTAACATAAACTTATTAACATATTACCTATTTATACACAAAGTAAAAGCATTAATTAAACATAAACATGGGGTACCCTCCCACGAAGGGCCTGAGTTATAGTCCCAGCAGGACTTTGTCACAAAAATTGAAGTATTACGGATGAGTAGCCTTCAAGAACTTGATCCAAGGGTATCCTTTCCAGGAGTCGCGAAGTCCCTCAAGGGCCTCGTATGAATGAAGTCACCCGGCTTCTTATTTGAAACTAAAACGAAACATAAAAGTAAGATAGATTATATACAACATATATACAACTTGAATTAGAACTAATCAACCTCATTGTTGATATTAGCAATATAAAAAACTATCCCCGACAACAGCGCCAAAAACTTGTTAGGGTCAAAACGTGTTGCCCATTTGCTAACCGCAAGTGCACAGGTCGCACAAGTAATACAGATACAGAGTAAAAGTTCGTTCCCATGAGGATATTCGATTATAAAGCTAAGTACCAACCAATAGCTTAATCAATTCTAGACGAGGACATAAAAATAAGAAAGTAATAAACTAAACTAATCTAACCTACAAAAGTAATAAACATAAACACGGTTAGGTTTCAGGAAATCCTCCTTCACCCCCTACATCTATCAACAACATGCAATTCCCCTCATAAACACAAATGCATTGATTAGGTTAGCTTGAGAATCTGATGTAATCAAAAGCCTATGTCTAGGTCAATCAACCCTAGTTTCAATTGCCCAACTCACTAAGTTTCCTTGAGAGCTAGCACAACTTCCACTCATGAATGATCTATTCTCAATCACACACTATACATGGCCAATAGGTATATTTCTATCCTATTAATGAATCAACTTATCCAAGCCAATTGAACTCGTCGAACATGCATCAACCAAACTATATCCATATCAACAAATCCCTATGTCTAGTTCATTTGCCAATATTAGGATCATGCAATCGAGGCCAACCAAGAACAAGCATTAAACACAGATAATGATTGAACCATAATCAAACATCCACACAAACTCAGAGAAGAACACATCATTAATATAAATAAAAGGATTCAAAGTATTCCTAAACAAAGCTTAGCTATACAAAAGATAAGGAAGAGAAGAGAGAAAGGGAAAAGAGAGAAAGGAAGCTCATTGATTTGTCTCTGAAGCTTAAATCCTCCTTCAATCCTTTGTCCTAGCCTCTAATTCACCATCAATGAAGATCTAGCCAAGCTATCTAACCTAAAACTAACCTAAACTAAACTAAAAAATAGAAACTAGAAATTGAAATGGCCAAAACGGCCAGAACCCTGAAAAACTAAGAGAGAATCTGAGAAAAATGCATGAAAATCTATTTATAGGCTCAGCTGGCCGCCTCCACGCCGCGGCGCCCAATGGGTCGGTCTATTTACACCGCGGCACCCACTTCACTAGGTCGCGGCGCTCTTGCCTCGGGTCCAAGTATGGCCTGGCTGAAAATCCTCTCAGCGCCGCGGCGTGCTCTGCCTTGCGCCGTAGTGTTGACCACTGAATTGCTAATTTGGCTTCCTCTTCCTCTTTAAGCTCAATTGCTCCATATTTAACCTTGTTTGGAGCCCTTCCTAATATAAAGAAAACACCAAATCAGTAACATATATAAATCTACCTAATCCATGATAATTTAAGCACAGATTGTAATAAAACATATAAGAAAGGTTCAGAATCAGAATATATCAAATATAAGCACAAAACCTCCAAATATACATTATAAATAAGGACTAAGCATTCATTCTAGCACAAGGATAGGGCACAAATAACTGCATTCTATGTAGCTATCAATCATCAAATTAAATAGGCATGTCAAACAAGTATTATGATATCTCTATAATCATATATAAGACTAACATGTTAAAGAGGAAGTTACATCTCCCGATGGCGGCTATGACTAGGGAAATGGGGAAGATGATTGGCGTTGTGGTTGGAACCTATTTGGATGTGGATATGAATAGACAAGGAAAATCACAGGGGTAGTTTCTCTGTATCAAGGTGGAATTGGACATTACAAAACTACTCTGGTGGGGAGTTGTGAACCAAGTTAGCCTAAAAGCATAACCCCAATGATTTTTCATCCAAAATGAGAGGCTTCAAAATTTCTACTATGGATATAGAGTTATAGGACATGGCATTGATGATTCCAAGCAAGAAATTATAAGGAAGATAACTTGAACATGCAATTTGGTGATTAGCTAGGTGTCAATTCTACTATCAAACCTCTAGAAGCTATAATGGGGCTTATAGGCAAGGGATTGATAAGTTGAAGTAGTTTTAATAGAGTTGGGTCTTACATGTGAATGTACTAATGAAGAAAGATGTAGTGATGTCATGACTAGAGCCTCTCTGAATGAGAAGGAAGCTGGTGTACAGGAGATCACATCCCCACGAAAGAAACTACAAAAGTGGAAGAAGATTGCTAGCAAAGCAAATAATGGAAAACAAGGTAATGAAGATAAGGTGCAAGGCAAAAGATCACATGATTTTTTTAGTAGTGATCATAAGGAGAGGGAGATTGATCTTGAGTCGATGGTACAAAAGCAGATTTTGATTCTAGAGGAGAAGTATGGTTTTTCTTTCACTACAAAAAATGCAATGTTAACTTATTTGAGGAGGTTTGGTAAAAATGCCACAAAAACTAATATTTTTTGGCATTTTCATAAATCGCCTCCATTCAACATTGATGCGTGGTGGTTGAACAACTTTATGCTGCGTTTTCTAACAAATCGCATAAAACAAATTCTAATAATCTTGGACTCTCATTCCCAAATTGTAGCCAAGATCTCATGTGGCTCTCGTCCTCCAATCCAACCGCTGTGGATTCTGCATTTCTACCATTACTAGTAAGCTCGCACTAGTGACTTTGCACTGCTGTGGTTTTGTTTGCACCACTGTGGGTTTTGTTCACGGTAAAAGATCTCACGCTTTTGTTTACTTGTTTTTCTCAGTGCCACTGCTGTGGGTTTGGTCGCAACTTTGGGATGGTGGCTACCAATGGGTTTGGGTGGTCGGTGTTGAGGTGGTAGTGACTTCTCTGGTTCATATTTGAGAAGAGAGAACACTAATTTCGTGAACTTGGCAAAATTCCCAATTTTCTTAGGTAATTTTCCATAACTCTTCTTAAACTTTTATTCCATTCCCTTGTGGATCCTATCTTAATTACTTTTTTTACCCAATGAGTTATGTATCCCAGTCATAACTTTAGGTATGAATTGTACCTGTTTTATAGAATTGCTTCCCCGACACTGACATTTTCACCTAAAGGACTTGTTACTCCTACAAATGCTACAAAAGGGAAAAGGTAAAGCTAAAAATTATGATTCTTTTAAGTATTTTAGTGTTATATGTTTGAATTAGAACAATATATATGCATAGAAGAAGATTTGGGTCAGAATAGATTAGAAAAGGATGCAGGTGAACCAGCAAGATAAAGGCAGACAAAGTTATGGGCTTAAAGAGACAGAAAAAGATCACGTGAAGCAATTTATTTTGTGATAAATGAATTGTTTTTGTGGTTTCAGAAACTAGGGAAAAAACATAGTAGAATGACCAAATCGTTTGCTCCGTTTAGAACAAAAACAAAGTTGATTTGACTGAAACATATATATTATTGAAAATGAATGTTGTGATAATTTTATTTTCTCAAGTATTACATTAACAATTAACCAAACTTACCAAAGGTTTTATTTTATTTATGGGTGATGCAAGAAAGAAAGGTATGACAGCCATTGCAGATTTTGCTTACCAATAGAAGGGATAAAGTTGCACTGAAAAGGATGTGAATCCTGTAATACCCCGATTTTTCGTTTTTCTTGAAATAAATTAGTTTTATAATATTTATGACTTTTTATGAATTTTTGGGAATTTTTAATTATTTTGAATATTTTCATATTATTTTGATATTTTAATATTATCTTGAAAACTGTATGTTCGAATTTTATTTTTTCTGAAAATATGAGTTTTATAATTTTTATGATTTTTGTGAATTTTTATAGAACTTTCTGAATTTTTTATTATTTTAGTGTTATTTTGAGTTGTGTATGGGTCCGGGGTGGACCCGATACGGGTCTGAAAAAATTAAAAAAAATTCTGAACCAGAAAGTTTCGGATTGTCACGGCAGGATCGGGGGATCCTATTAAACCCAAAACTGGAAACAGTTGATGGAGATTTTCTGTATCTAAGTTTTTCATTACCCATTGTGTAATAATATCAGTAACTGTTATCCATTGGGTAATATCTATTAGAAAAATTGATAACACTGTATTTAGGCAATAAAGGAAAGAAAAAATATGTAAAGGGAATTTGTATTAGGTAGAGTTGGGATGAACTGTCATGCTTGTTAATTGAACTCAACTCTCATGCTCTTCTATTCTCTTTGGTATTTACCTTGTCATGTCCATATTACCTTCTCCTTTACCTTGACCCCATTACAACCTTGAATAAAGTCATCATGGTTTGTGTGTGTATGTGTTCTGAGTAGTAGAGAAGTAGAATATAAGCATGCTTATGGTAGTGCAATTTTCATAGGTTGAATTGAGTGAAGTACCTACCTTTTAAACACTTAAGGGATTGAGAGTGAATCTTGTGAAGATCTATCATTCTTGACTCATGCTTTTCAATTAAAGTTTCCTTGCTTGTTGGTTTGAGATATGAAGAAACGTTACCTCATAAATGTTTTGATTACTTGAATGATTGGTTGCTCTTCATTCTTTAATATTATTAGAAATTGAGTCTTTTAGAGTGTTTATCGTTTGAGTCTGTGTCGTTTTTTTTCTCCTAGTTTTAGTCTTGTGTGTTTTTGCCTAGGAGTGCAAAAAGCTAAGTGTGAGAGAAATTGATAATCACACATTTGGTACATTAATAAATCCTCATTTTTAGTCATTTACACTCTCTATGTACTTAATTGATTGAGCTTGGTTATGTTTTGTAAGTTTAGACTCAAATTGGACTTAATTGATTTTTTTCAGCATGATTTACGTCTTACACTGTTTCTGTATTTTGGCCATATCTTGAGTTCTAGATATCTACTAATTATGTATTTTACTTTGTTGGAAAGATAAGAGAGATTTCTATAACTTTCATGAAGAGCTCAAGATCAAAGTCAGACATCTAGTGGAACTAATTCGGCTTGGAAGTCAAAATACTAGTTTTATGATTGGAACCTGAATAGTATACAGTAATCAGAGCATAACTCAGGCTGTAAGATCTAGTTTGGGCTGATATTTTGATATGTGCTATTAGAGACCCATCTCTACAACTTTTATGAAGAACAAAAAGCCCAGATCGAACTCCTTGGAGGTCATCTTGGGCTTACAATTCAGAATAGAGGAGCTAGAACTGGGCCTAAATACTCTGTAGTAATTGAGACATATCTCGCGCTATAGGTGGCCAAATGAGGTGATTCTGGTGGCATTTGGAATCTAAGATCTAGGCCTACAACTTTTATGAAGACCACTTAGTTCAAAAATGACGAATGCAATGACTTCAGAGCTAAATGATTTTGGAGATAAAGAATCTTCATAATTTTCCACTCACCAAAGTCATTTGGCATTTTTCACTTATTTTCCACTCATCCACTCACTAATGACTCAGCCTCCTTGTCATTTTGTATCTCTAATCCTCTATAAAAGGGAGACTTAGTAGATCATTGAAGGTGTTAGGTGTTAGGTAGCAAAATGATCCTAGTTTGTTACTAGGTTTTCTTGTAGTAATTTTCCTTTGTTCTAAATTGAAGTCATGTTCTTCTTCTTTCTTTCTTTCTTCTTGTGTATGAGTAACTAAGTTTTATTTTACTTGGGTGAAAGGGTGAAGCTCTTGGTAATGAAATAAGGTTAGATTCATTTCTTTCTTGTGCTTTAATGATATATTTTCAAGTGGTTATTATACGTATTGTATTTTGTTTTCAATCAATTTAGAAACTCTCCTTGTAAAGTGAAGATATTGATTTGTTGTAGACAAGATTTTAGAACAATGAATGCTTGATCCCATTTATGAGTGGTGGTGTTAATAGATGATTAAAGGAATCATAATATAATTACGTATATAATTTTTAATGAACTTTGAACGTTATATTTTCCGATTAAAACCTCCATTATGTGTAGATTCTAATTGAGTTATAAAAAGAATTAATCTTGTCCTTATTTTATTTACCAAGAGTGGATCTCCTAACCCAAGTAAGTCTTTTTTATTTGTGACTAAGTTTTATTGTTGTGACAAAATATTTACTTTACGTCAAAGAATTTTTCTTCATCAATTCCCTGTGGATCGACCTTGGACTCCCGAGAATTTATTACTTGAAACAACCTGCACTTGGGTTTACAACTTTTAATCGGCATCAAGTTTTTGGCGCCGTTGTCAGGGATTTGATTTGAAGAACAAATTTATGGTGTAAATATTTTGTATATATATATTTATATTTTTTTCTGTGGATCTTGTATATATATATATATATATATATATTTACTCTTTTAATTTTTTTTTGTACTTACTAACGTACTAACTTAGTGTGGGAAACTCTCCCTAATCTCTCTATAATTTTTAATCATTAATGAAATAATCTTTCTTCTTCTTTTCTCTCTCGCTAGAGCAAAAAATCGGCTCTGCCGATTCTCTGTTTTTTATATTTTAAATTTACTTTCTGCACATTATTTTTTGCACTTTAATTTTTGTACTTTACCTTCTGTATTTTATTTCTAACTTTCTAACTTATTAACCTACTAACCTTTTAATTTTCTTGCTTAATAACTTACTAACTATCTAAATTTTTACTTTATCAGCTATCTGACTTTTTACTTTATTTGCTTCTAACATTTTAATTTACTTGCTTCTAACATTTTAATTTATCTGCATACTAACTTTTTAATTTTTTTTTTTGCTTATTAACTTATTTGATGGTTGATTTATATCATACCTTTGTTAATATTTATTTACTAAGTGTTAATATATATTTGGTGGCTAGTTTATACCACACCCTTGTTAATATATATTTGGTGGCTGGTTTATACCATACCCTTATTAATATATATTTGGTGGCTGATTTATACCACATCTTCGTTAATATTTAATGGACGGTTTATACTGTTAGCTTGTAAATTTTATTTTATATTTTAAGTTACTTGTTTATGCTTAATTGGTATCGTGATTTAAATTCTGGTCGTTTGGTTAAAGTTAATCCTAGTACTTTATATATTGATTTGTCTGAATCACAATCACACACATCAAACACAATGGCTAAAAATGAAAGTGTGTATGATGAACATGAAAATCAACTGTTGCGAACCATGCGTGAGTATTTGCAACCATCTCGAAATTCTAGTCCATCATGTTTTATCTTACCACTCACTGCTAACAATTTTAGATTCAAAACAAGTATGATTTCTTTACTTCCTAATTTCCATGGTTTAGAATCTGAAAGCCCATATTTACATCTAAAATAATTTGAGTAAGTATGCATTGCTTTTAATGATCAAACTTGCACTGAAGAGGTTATTAAGCTTAAATTGTTTCCTTTTTATTTGAAAGATAAAGCAAAAACTTGGCTTAATGCTTTGAAACCAAGATCAATTGGCACATGGCAAGAAATGCAAGGTGCATTTTTAAAGAAATTTTTTCCAACACATAAAATCAATGCTTTGAAAAGACAAATCCATTTTTTTTTTCAAAACTCAAATAAAGCATATTTTCAAAGTTAGGATCGTTTTAAAGATTTGTTGAATTCTTGCCCATATCATGGTTTTGAAAAATGGCGCACTATAAGCTTCTTTATGAAGGGTTAACACCCGAAACTAAATAATTTGTTGAAACAATGTGCAATGGTGAGTTTCTTGATAAAGAACCTGAAGAACCTTTAGATTATTTAGACCATTTGGCTAAAAATTCTTAATCTTGGCATGGTACTAATCCTTCTGAAAATTCAATTAGATATAACCTTGCAAATGCTAGTAAAAGAAAATATCATCTTAGTCAAGAAGAAGATCTAAATACTAGGTTTGCTAGTTTGGCTAGAAAGGTTGAAACCATGGAATCAGGGAAAGTAAAAGAAATCAAATTTGTACAAAATGAAGAAATTTATAGCATTTGTGATGAATTGGGATACTCAACAAATGAATGTCCAAAAATTCTATTTTTAAAGAAGTTGTGCATGAGCAAGTAAATGTAATGAACAATTTTAAAAAAACTATTCACTTCTTCTTTTTCAGATACATATAATCCGAGATGGAGAAATCACCCAAACTTCAGTTGGAGGACCAACAATCAGGCACAATTCATGCAACTACCACCTCCTCAAGCACAACAGGATTTACAAAATTCTCAAGGATATGCACCTTATGTCCCACCATATAGGAAAAACCTTGCAGGAACATTGCATGCATTCATGGAAAAGCAAAAGGCCATTAATAGCCAAAACACTCAAGTCATGATTGATAAAAAAGACACTCTTACTAAACTTTCTTCTGCACTTGCCATTCACGAGAAAGGAAAATTTCCTTCTCAACCTCAACCAATTCCCAAGAGTTAGTATAGCTTAAATGAGGGTAGTTCAGAAACCAACAAATAGATCAAGTCAAGTCAGTGATAGCTCTTAGGAGTGGAAAGGTTGTTGAAAAAAAAATTCCTAAACATTGTGAGAAAAATGATGAGTCAAGTCCCAAAGATGAGGAAGGAGTTGATAAGCCACCTAGCCAGAAAGAGACCAAACCCTAGCTTTCACCCCCATTTCCTCAAGCATTAAACAATTCAAGTAAAGTGAACCATAACAGTACCATTTTTGAAATCCTTAAACAAGTGAAGGTCAATAGTCCTCTGTTAGATGCTATCAAACAGCTTCCTTGTTATGCCAAATTTTTGAAAGACTAGTGCACTATTAAAAAGAAACATAATGTAAAAAAGAATGCCTTTTTGACTGAACAGGTAAGCTCCATTATTCAAAATAATAATGAGTTGAAATATAAAGACCCTGGTTGTCCTACAGTTTCATGCATTATTGGAGAACATAAAATTGAATGAGCTTTACTTGATCTTGGTGCTAGTGTTAATTTGCTTCCATATTCAGTTTATCAGCAACTCAATCTTGGTGAGTTAAAACTAACTTCTATAACTCTTCTACTTGCCGATAGATTAATTAAAATTTCAAAAGGAATAGTGAAAGATGTGTTGGTACAAGTTGATAAATTCATATATCCTGTGGATTTTATTATCTTGGAAACTGAACTTATGGTTGATAGTTCTAAGTCAGTTCCTGTTATTTTAGGTCACCCATTTTTAACAACATTTAATGCTTTGATAAATTACAGAAATGGAGTGGTGAAGTTAACATTTAGAAATATGACACTGGAGCTTAATGTTTTCAACATGTGTAAGCAACCACAAGAAGTTTATGATGGAAAGGAAGAAATTGAAGGGATTAAGGCCATTATAGATGATCATCTTCAAATCAGGAGCTCTTCTGACCCATTAGAAATTTGTTTAATTAATTCATTTGATTCAGCTACACAAATAGATGATGATGTTTTTGAAATATGCTCTTTACTTGACTGTACACAGGTAATGGAATACAAAGGATGGAAGCCGAGATTCGAAGAGCTAAAAACCATGAATGATGATACCCATGAAGAAGTACCAACACTGGAACTAAAGTCATTACCCACTGGGTTGAAGTACACATTTTTAGGAGAAGAACAAAGCTTTCTAGTGGTAATTTCCTCATCCCTGACCAAAGAACAAAAAGGTATATTGATAGAAGCACTTAAAATGCATAAAAGTGTAATTGGATGGACATTAAAGGATATAAAAGGCATTAATCCATTAATTTATACACATAGAATACATTTAGAGGATAATGCTAAAACATCTCAACAACCTCAAAGAAGATTAAATCCACACATGAAAGGCGTAGTTAGAGCTAAAGTTCTTAAATTACTTGATGTTGGAATTATCTATCCTATCTCTGATAACCAGTGGGTAAGCCCTACACAAGTTATACCTAAGAAATTTGGAATAACAGTGGTTGAAAATGAAAAAGGAGAATTAATACCTACCCGAGTCTCATCTAGTTGGCGTATATGTATTGATTTCAGAAAATGAATGCAGCCACTAGGAAAGATCATTTCCCTTTGCCATTTCTTGATAAATTCTAGAAAAAGTAGCAGGACATCCCTATTATTATTTTCTTGATGGTTATTCAGGGTATAATCAAATACCAATTGCATTAGAGGATCAAGAAAAGACCACTTTTACTTGTCTCTTTGGCACTTTTGCATATAGAAGAATGCCTTTTGGTCTTTGTAATGCTCTGGAAACTTTTGAAAGATGTATGTTAAGTTTTTTCAGTGACATGATTCAGCATTATTTAGAGGTTTTCATGGATGACTTGACAGTTTTTAAAAATTCTTTTGAAAATTACCTTAATAATTTGAAAAAAGTTCTTAAAAGATGCAAAGAAAAAAGATTTATGTTGAATTGGGAAAAATGTCATTACATGGTCACTTCAGAAATAGTGTTAGGTCATGTGATATCTTCTAAAGGAATTGAAGTTGATAAGGCTAAAGTTGAATTAATTGCTCATTTGCCTTCCCCAAAAATAGTCAGAGAAGTTCGTTCCTTTTTAGGATATACAAGATTTTACAGAAGATTCGTAAAGGACTTTAGTGCAATATCTAGACCATTATGTAATCTTCTAACAAAAGATACACCATTTGATTGGACCCAAGATTGTCAAAAATCTTTTGAAAAGTTAATTGGTCTTTTGACATCTACTCCTATCATGCAATCTCCTGATTGGTCTTTGTCTTTTGAGTTAATATATGATGCTAGTGATTTTGCTGTTGGCGCTGTTTTAGGCCAAAGAAAGGAAGGTAAGCCTCATGCAATTTATTACGTAAGTCGAACTTTGAATAGTACACAAATGAATTACACTACTACTAAAAAAGAACTACATGCTGTAATTTTTGCGTTGGACAAATTTCAGACTTATTTAATTGGTTCTTCCACTGTTGTTTTTATTGATCATGCTGCTATTAGATATTTAATGTCTAAGTAGGATGCCAAACCTAATTATATACAATTTTTAATTTTCCCATTTGCAAACCCAAGTGCAGGTTGTCTCAAGTAATAAATTTCTCAGTGAGTCCGAGGTCGATCGACAGGGAATTGTTGAAGATTAAGGTGAAGTAAATATTTTGTTATTACGATTAAAATTATTTACTTGGTTAAAAAGATTCACTCTTGGTAAATAAAGTAAATGTAAGATTAATTCTTTTTATAACTCAATTAGAATCCTCGCAACATGGAGGTTCCAATCGAAAAATACAACATTAAAAGTTCATTTAAAATAATATACGTAATTATATTATGTTTCCTAAAAATATTACCACCACTTATAAATGGGTTAAAACATTCATTGTGCCAATATTTTGTCTACAACAAATCAAGAACTGCTCTTTACAAAGATGGTTTCTAAATTATAAGAAACAAATTATAATACGTATAATGGTTACTAGAAAATATCAATCATTTAAGCACAAGAGAAGAATAAATCTAACCTTATTTTATTACCAAGAGATTCACCCTTTCACCCCAAGTAAAATAAAACTTAGTTACTCATAGATAAGAAGAAAGAAAGAGAGAAGAAGAAGAAGAAGAACATGACTTTAATTTAGAACAAAGGAAAATTACTACAAGAAAACCTAGTAACAAAATGGCATCATTTTGGTAACTAATACCTAACACCCTCAATGATCTGCTAAGACCCCCCTTTATAGAGTATTAGAAATACAAAATGACAAGGGGGCTGAGTCATTAGTGAGTGGATGAGTGGAAAATGAGTGGAAAATGCCAAATGACTTTTGGTGAGTGAAAAATTATAGAGATTCTTTATCTCCGAAATTATTTAGCTCTAAAGTTATTGAATGCGTCAGAATGAGCAAATGTGATCTTCATGAAAGTTGTAGGGCTTGATCTTGGCTTCAAAATGGACACCAGAATCACCTCATTTGGCTACCTATATCCTAAGATATGGGCTAATTACGGCAGAGTGTTCAAGCCTAGTTCCAGCACCTCTGTTCTGACTTTCAAACCCAATATCACCTACTAGACCTCCGATTCTTGAAAAGTGTTCAACATGAAAGTTGTAGATATAGGTCTCAAGTATTCAGCATCAAAATTTCAACTCATTTGACAACATCTAGCCCGAAATATGTAATGAACAGTGCACATAGGTCAAGCTGTCAGGAATAGCACTCTAGTTCTTGTTTCAACCTCAATTTGAGTTATCTACTCGTGTGATTGGGCCTTTGAGGTATTCTTAAAAGTTGTAGACATTTCTCTTATCTTTCAAATGCCACTAGAATCACCTCCAAAGACCACCTACAGCCCAAGATATGGCCCAAATACAGAAATAGTGTAAGATATGAATCATGCTGAAAAATTTAATTAAGTCCAATTTGAGTCCAAACTTACAAAACATAATAAAACTCAATCAATTAAGTACATAGAGAGTGTAAATGACTAAGAATGAAAGCTTATTAATGTATCAAATATTTGATCATCAAATTCCCCCACACTTAGCTTTTTGCACTCTTGAGCAAAACACATAAGACCACTAAAAAAATGAAACATACTCAAAAGCTAAACATTCTAAAAGACTCAATTTCTAATAATATTTAAAAATGAATAGCAATCAATCATTCAAGTAATCAAAACATTCATGAGGTAACATATCTTCACATCTCAAATCAATAAGCAAGGATATTTCAATTGAAAAGCTTGAGTCAAGAATGATAGATTTTCACAAGATTCACTCTCAATCCCTCAAGTGTTTAAAAGGTAGGTATTTCACTCAATTCAACCCATGAAAATTGCACTATCATAAGCTTGCTTATCTTTTACTTCTCCACTACTCAGAACACATGCACACATAAATCATGAGGACTTTATTCAAGGTTATAATGGGGTCAAGGTAAAGGAGGAGGTAATATGGATATGACAAGTTAAATACTATAGAATAAAAGAGCATGAGAGCTGAGTTCAATTAACAAGCATGAAAGTTCATCCCAACTCCGCCTAATACAAATTTCCTTTACATATTCTTTTCCTTTCCTTTGTTGCCTTGTTGACCCTCTTTTTCTTTTTTTTTTTTTTTTTTTTTTTTTTTTTTTTTTACAAAAAGAACATCATATATACATTTTTTTAACCATTTTGCACACACACCCCCACACTTGTTCAAGAACTCATCGAATGACAAAGCTAATGTTCTCTTATTCCATAAGGTCAGGTAAGAACATGATTTTTCATTTAAGGCACATAATGGTCAAATAAGCTCAAAGGGGTTAAGCAAATGGAAATAGGCCATTTCCAATGCTTTACGTTGGCAGGAATCAGAGAATTTTCAAGAAGTCATAAGAGTGTTTGATATCATATTGAGACAATATCTTTGCTAAACAAAGGTCAAGCTATTTGATTAAAGTAGCTATTTCAAGAAAAATGCCTCAATCATATTTATGTATGCATATGAAAATGTAGTCTCAAAAAGAATCAAAGCAAGTTCTAGAGTAACAATTCCATGAGTGAAATTCACATAAGAAAGAAAAGAATGGTACAAATGTTCAATCCATTCATCAATAGGCTCAAAATCTCATAAGGCATAATTCTATCATTCTCAGTCCACCAATTCAACATCTATAACCAAGCATGTGAATTTTAAGAAAGAAGACAATTTACTCAATCATGCAAATTTCCCTGAATTTGAATTGCTACTTCCACACAAACTAGTTACTACCCCAATTACTCCTTACTCTGCCACCAATTTTTGATGCGTCTCAAGAGTAAATAATTTACTTTTTACCCTGCCATCCCTAATTACTTTTGTTGTTAATAAATTGATGACAAACACAACAAACATATTAATAAACACACTTTTGAATTTATTTTTTTTAGTTTTTTTTTTGCTAATATAAACACAATAAACATATTAACAAACACACTTCCTAATTTTATTTTTTTTTTACAACCATCCTTCCCCCCAACCAGATCACAACATTGTCATCAATGTCAAAACATAGATAGGTAAAGGATAGAATATATTACCTGTTGCTGCAATTACTGAAAAGAAAAACCTCACACAAATTTAAACAGAAACAAAGTACGATAAATAAAACTAAAGCTTGTAATTATCTAAATAGTTGGAGTATCTTGGCTGGCTTTCTTTTCATTTTGCTTCCCTCACCACTTCCTTCGGACCAATCTATCTGAGCTGTTACTGGATCAGGTTCATAAACAAAAGCTTCTAATTTATCAATCAACTCATCAACAGTGGAAGTAGAGATAAGGAGTCGTCTTGCTGAATGTGTGACAAATTTCTGTTCCACAGCATGGTCAACAAAAGATAACAAATTATCAAAGAAATTATTAACATTCAACAAACCTATGGGTTTATGGTAGATGTTCAATTGGGCCCAAGAAACAATTTGAAAGACTTCTTCCAAAGTACCAAAACCACCAGGTAAGGCAATGAATGCATCAGAGTTTTCAAGCATTGCCTTCATTCGTCCATGCATAGAGGATACTTGAATTTCTAGTCCAATTGTCTTTTCAACGATGTTCCTTCGAGTTAAAGGTTCAAAAATGACACCTAAAACTTGACCACCTCTTACAAATGCAGAAAGTGATACAGCCCCCATTAACCCAAGGCAACCTCCCCCATATACTACACGAATGTTCCTCGCAGCAAGTGTTCTACTAACAGTGCTTGCTGCGTTTACAAACTCTAAACTCTTCCCATTACTTGTCCCACAAAATACACAGATACTGACAAATCTACGAACAGAAGAAGAAGCTCCCTTCATTTCTACACTCACACTCACTTTGAATGATTATGAGTTACAGGAAAGTGAAGAAAATGGAGTGGTTAAATAGGGAAGAGAATAGAAAAAATAATAATAGCTCCTATACAGGTAGGTTGGCTGGTGTCAGAAAAGTTTGAAATTTTAAAAATAATAATAATAATATTTTTTTTTTGTTTTGTTTTTTTTTTTTTTGACTTCAAGAAAACCATCAGGGTAAAGAAGTCTAGAAACTCCCGAAGGATCCTATCCAAAGGATCGTCTGTCCAAAATCAAAATTCAACAAAATCATACAAAAATAAAATAATAATAACAAATGATTACATACCTTTATGTACAGGTTTCATGGCAGATCTTTATACTGCGCGTCATGAGTGTAGTAATACCAACGGCTCAGCCAATCTGGGCATTCTTCTCCCTCCTGCTTGTAGGATATTTTGGATTGCGCTATGATGCCACTAATTAAAGTGTGTAAATCTGACAGCTACCACCAACGACCACAGCCAGTGAGAGGTCGCTGAAGAGCCCATGGCATTAAATCACAGGATCCAGCTCAGAGGCATTATCACACTAGAATGCAAACACGGGACGCTTCTTTCTGTCCATCAGCAAGCAGAGCCTTTAGTTAAAACCTGGGAATGCTTGCGCGGCTCTCTACAGAGCATGGCACACGAACCTTATTTACCGACCGGCGTGCGAAGGTCCACCTGAGTCAATGACGAGTCCGCATACGCGGGGGCTCCTAATCTAATAAAAGACCAAGTACAATGAAGTTTCGCCCTCTTTTTATTTTTTTTTTTTCATTTTTTTTCATTTTTTTCTTCTTTTTTTTCTCTTTTTTTTCCTTTTTTTTTTTTTTTTTTTGATGATGTACAAGATAATATATACATGTTATTGTAATTGTGGCTCACATCTTCCTCTGGTTTCATGTCCAGAAACGGCTTAAACGCCTTCTATAAGTCGAGGATAAGCTTCCCATCCAATTTTCTTATAAATTGGCAAACAAGGTCTTTTTGAGTCAGATTCCCAAGACTATAACGCTCTTGCTCGTCTCTGAAGAGATTCCACAAACTAATAAGTTCACACTTTACAACTCCACGAGAATGCGTCTCAAGAGTCAATAAGATATTATCTAATGACTCCTTACTCAGTCCATTCTTAATGAAGAATATTTTATCTTCTCTGTTTACAGAAACCATCCCCAAAGAGCGACATCGCGTGTTGCAATTCCATCGTGCACACTTGTAACAAACTTTCATTCTTTTTGCTCTTCTCCTTTTTGAAAATGAACTTTTACCAAGATCAGGCATGTATGGGACAAATGAATCTGAAGATTCACCAGCTAAACGAACTTTTGCTTCGATTATCCAACGTATATCTTCAGGGATGCCCTTATACATTAACAGTCTCAGTCTTTCACACCTAGCTTCATAGACTTTTGTTAGAGCATTTAGAGGGAGAGAAGGAAAATGTTTTCTTAGATTTAAGAGAATGACATCCATTTTAAAAGGAAAAGAAATCAGTTATTATGGGAAACTGAAAAACAAACTGACTTGAGAGTCACGGAGTACCGTTATCCGCCATTTAACCGGGAACAAAAGAACTGCAAAAAGAAAGAAACAACATTAGAATAAATTCTACTCATAACAAGGATTAGAAAGAGAAATGGATTCTACCTCAATAACTTGATGTTCCAGAAATGGTTTGAGTCTTTGTCCATTAACCTTAAATACAATACTATTCCTAGGATTCTCAATGTCTGTGGCCCCATAAGAATACACATGTTTGACAATATAAGGACCAATCCACCTAGATCTCAATTTTCCAGGGAATAGGTGAAGACGAGAATTATAAAGCAGAACTTTTTGACCAATTTCAAAAGTTTTTCTCAAAATTGATTTGTCATGAAACGCTTTTGTTCTAACTTTATAAATCTTTGAGTTTTCATATGCATCATTTCTTAATTCCTCAAGTTCATTCAATTGCAATTTGCGTAACTTGGAAGCATCATCAAGACTTAAGTTAAAAGCTTTAATGGCCCAAAATACTTTATGCTCCAATTCTACAGGCAAATGACAAGGTTTTCCATAAACTAACCGATAGGGAGACATGCCTAAAGATGTTTTAAAAGCAGTACGATAAGCCAAAAGTGCATTGTTTAATCTTAAAGACCAATCTTTACAATTTGGGTTAACCGTTTTTTCCAAAATTTGTTTAATCTCCCTATTTGCTAATTCAACTTGTCCACTTGTCTGAGGATGATACGGGGTTACAATTTTATGCGTAATGCAATATTTCTTCATTAAGGATTCAAATGGTTTACTGCAAAAATATATTCCCCCATCACTGATGATAGCTCGAGGAATTCCAAATCGACTCATAACATTTTCTTTTAAAAATTTTAGAACAATTTTATGGTCATTGTGCCGACATGGAACCGCCTCAATCTATTTTGAGACATAATCAACTGCAACCAAAATGTACACAAATCCAAAAGATGATAGAAATGGACCCATGAAATTAATTCCCCAACAATCAAAAATTTCAATGACAAGGATAGGGTTCAAAGGCATCATATTTCTTTTAGAAATAGACCCCAATTTTTGATAACTTTCACAACTTTTGCAAAAAGTATAACTGTCCTTGAATAAAGTGGGCCAATAAAATCCACACTGCAGGATTTTTGTAGCTGTTTTCTTTGAAGAAAAATGACCTCCACATGCTTCTGAATGACAAAATTTAATGACACTACTTATCTCATTATCGGGTACACATCTCCTAAAGATTTGATCAAGATAATATTTGAACAAATATGGGTCATCCCAAAAGAAAATTTTCACCTTAATCAAAAACTTTTTTCTGTCTTGGTGTGTCGACTGAGGCGGCATCTTACCTGTTACAAGAAAATTGACAATGTTAGCAAACCAAGGCATGGAATTGATAGAAAATAAAAATTCATCAAGAAAAGAATCATTGATAGGTGTGCTATCAAAAGATGAGCCTGTTGTCAGCCTTGACAAATGATCTGCAACAACATTTTCAGCTCATTTCTTGTCTTTTATTGTGATGTTGAATTCTTGAAGCAACAAGATCCACCGTATCAACCTAGGTTTGACATCTTGTTTAAACATTAAATATCTAACAGCAGCATAATCAGTGAAAACAACAGTGGATGAACCAATTAAATAAGCTCAAAATTTGTCCAATGCAAAAATTACAGCAAGTAGTTCTTTTTCAGTATTAGTGTAATTCATTTGTGCACTATTTAAAGTTCGACTTGCGTAATAAATTACATGAGGCTTACCTTCCTTTCTTTGGCCTAAAACAGCACCAACAGCAAAATCACTAGCATCACACATCAACTCAAAAGACAAAGACCAGTCAGGAGATTGCATGATAGGAGCAGAAGTCAAAAGATCGATTAATTTTTCAAAAGATTTCTGACAATCTTGAGTCCAATCAAATAGTGTATCTTTTGTTAGAATTACATAAAGGTCTAGATATGGCACTAAAGTCCTTTACAAATCTTCTATAAAATCTTGCATGTCCTAAAAAGGAACGAACTTCTCTGACTATTTTTGGGAAAGGCAAATGAGCAATTAATTCAACTTTGGCCTTATCAACTTCAATTCCTTTAGAAGATATCACATGACCTAACACTATTCCTGATGTAACCATGTAATGACATTTTTCCCAATTTAACACAAATCATTTTTCTTCCCATCTTTTAAGAACTTTTTCCAAATTATCAAGACAATTTTCAAAAGAATTTCCAAAAACTGTCATATCATCCATGAAAACCTCTAAATAATGCTTAATCATGTCACTGAAAATACTTAGCATGCATCTTTGAAAAGTTGTCGGAGCATTACAAAGACCAAAAGGCATTCTTCTATATGCAAAAGTGCCAAAGGGACAAGTAAAAGTGGTCTTTTCTTGATCCTCCAATGCAATTGGTATTTGATTATACCCTGAATAACCATCAAGAAAACAATAGTAGGGATGTCCTGCTACTCTTTCCAGAATCTGATCAAGAAATGGCAATGGAAAATGGTCTTTCCTAGTGGCTGCATTCAATTTTCTAAAATTAATACACATACACCAACTAGATGAGACTCGGGTAGGTATTAATTCTCTTTTTTCATTTTCAACCACTGTTATTCCAGATTTCTTAGGCACAACTTGTGTAGGTCTTACCCATTAGCTATCAGAGATAGGATAAATAATTCCAATATCAAGTAATTTAAGAACTTCAGCTCTAACTACCTCTTTCATGTGTGGATTTAATCTTCTTTGAGGTTGTTGAGATGTTTTAGCATTATCCTCTAAATATATTCTATGTGTACAAATTAATGGATTAATGCCTTTTATATCCTTTAATGTCCATCCAATTGTAATTTTATGCCTTTTAAGTACTTCTATCAACCTACCTTCTTGTTCTTTGGTCAGGGATGAGGAAATTACCACTGAAGAGCTTTGTTCTTCTCCCCAAAATGTGTACTTCAACCCATCAAGTAATGGCTTTAGTTCCAGTGTGAGTACTTCTTCATGGGTATCATCATTCATGGATTTTAACTCTTCGAATCTTGGCTTCCTTCCTTTGTATTCCATTTCTTGTGTACAGTCAAGCAAAGAGCATATTTCAAAAACATCATCATCTAATTGTGTAGCTGAATCAAATGAATTAATTAAATAGATTTCTAATGGGTCAGAAGAACTCCTAATTTGAAGATGATCATCTATAATGGCCTCAATCCCTTCAATCTCTTCCTTTTCATCATAAACTTCATGTGGTTGCTTGCACATGTTGAAAACATTAAGCTCCAGTGTCATATTTCCAAAAGTTAGCTTCACCACTCCATTTCTACAATTTTGTCAAAGCATTAGATGTTGCTAAAAATGGGCGACCCAAAATAACAGGAACTGACTTAGAACTATCAACTATAAGTTCAGTTTCCAAGACAATAAAATCCACAGGATATATGAATTTATCAACTTGTACCAACACATCTTCTACTATTCCTTTTGGAATTTTAATTGATCTATCAGCAAGTAGAAGAGTTACAGAAGTTAGTTTTAACTCACCAAGGTTGAGTTGCTGATAAACTGAATATGGAAGCAAATTAACACTAGCACCAAGATCAAGTAAAGCTCGTTCAATTTTATGTTCACCAAAAATGCATGAAACTGTAGAACAACCAGGGTCTTTATATTTCAACTCATTATTGTTTTGAATAATAGAACTTACCTGTTCAGTCAAAAAGGCATTCTTTTTCACATTATGTTTCCTTTTAACAGTGCACAAGTCTTTCAAAAATTTGGCATAACAAGGAATCTGCTTAATAGCATCTAACAGAGGAATATTGACCTTCACTTGTTTAAAAATTTCAAAAATATCACTGTTATGATTCACTTTACTTGAATTGATTAATGCTTGAGGAAATGGGGGTGGAGACGAGGGTTTGATCTCCTTTTGGCTAGGTGGCTTATCAACTCCTTCCTCATCTTTAGGAATTGACTCATCATCTTTCTCAAAAAGTTCAGGAATTTGTTTTTCAATAACCTTTCCACTCCTAAGAGTTATCACTGAGTTGACTTGATCTATTTTTTGACTTTCTGAACTACCCTCATTTAGGCTAAACTGACCCTTGGGATTTGGTTGAGGTTGAGAGGAAAATTTTCCTTTCTCGTGAATGGCAAGTGCAGAAGAAAGTTTAGCAAGAGTGTCTTTTATGTCAATCATGGCTTGAGTGTTTTGGTTATTAATGGCCTCTTATTTTTCCATGAATGCATGTAATGTTCCTTCAAGGTTTTACCTATATGGTGGGACATAGGGTGCATATCCTTAAGGATTTTGAGAATCTTGCTGTGCCTGAGGAGGTGGTGGTTGCATGAATTGTGGCTGGTTGCTATTCCTCCAACTGAAGTTCGGGTGATTTCTCCATCCTGGATTGTATGTATCTGAAAAAGAAGAAATGAATGGCTTTTTAAAATTGTTCATTGCATTTACTTACTTATGCACAACTTCTTTAAAAACAGAAAGTTTTGGACATTCATTTGTTGAGTGTCCTAATTCATCACAAATGCCACAAATTTCTTCATTTTGCACAGATTTGATTTCTTTTACTTTTCCGGATTCCATGGCTTCAACCTTTCCAGCCAGACTAGCAAACCTTACATTTAGATATTCTTCTTGACTAAGATGATATTTTCCTTTACTAGCATTTGCAAGGTTAAATCTAATTGAATTTTCAGAAGGATTAGTACCATGCCAAGATTAAGAATTTTCAGCCAAATGGTCTAAATAGTCTAAAGCTTCTTCAGGTTCTTTATCAAGAAATTCACCATTGCACATTGTTTCCACAAATTGTTTGGTTTCGGGTGTTAACCCTTCATAAAAGAAACTTATAGTGCGCCATTTTTCAAAACCATGATGTGGGCAAGAATTCAACAAATATTTAAAAGTTCCCAACTTTGAAAATATGCCTCATTTGAATTTTGGAAAAAATTTTGGATTTGTCTTTTCAAAGCATTGGTTTTATGTGTTAGAAAAAATTTCTTCAAAAACTCACATTGCATTTCTTGCCATGTGCCAATTGATCTTGGTTTCAAAGTGTTAAGCTAAGTTTTTGCTTTATCTTTCAAAGAAAAAGGAAATAATTTAAGCTTAACAACCTCTTCAGTGCAAGTTTGATCATGAAAAGCGGTACGTACTTCCTCAAATTCTTTTAGATGTAAATATGGGCTTTCAGATTCTAAACCATGAAAATTAGGAAGTAAAGAAATCATACCTAGCTTGAATCTAAAATTGTTGGCATTGAGTGGAAAGATAAAACATGATGGACTAGAATTTCGAGATGGTTGCAAATACTCACGCATAGTTCACAACGATTGATTTTCATGTTCATCATGCACACTTTCGTTTTCAGCCATTGTGTTTAATGTGTGTGATTGTGATTCAAACAAATCAATATGTAAAGTATCTGGATTAACTCTAACCAAACGACCAGAATTTAAATCACGATACCAATTAAGCATAAACAAGTAACTTACAGTATAAAATAAAATGTACAAGCTAGCAGTATAAACTGTCCATTAAATATTAACAAAGGTGTGGTATAAACCAACCACCAAATATATATTAACACTTAGTAAATAAATATTAACAAAGGTGTGGTATAAATCAACCACCAAATAAGTTAATAAGCATAAAAATTAAAAAGTTACTATATAGATAAATTAAAATGTTAGAAGCAGAAAAAGTAAAAAGTTAGATAGGCGATAAAGTAAAAAGTTAGATAGTTAGTAAGAGAGTTAGTCAGTTAGTAAACAAAAAAATAAATGATAGAAAATAAATAACAAAAAAAATGACAGAAAATAAATACAAAAAATAAAGTACTGAGAAAGTAAATTTAAAATATGAAAAGCGGAGAATCAAAGAAGCCAATTTTTTGCTCCAGCGAGAGAAGAGAGAAGAAGAAAGATTATAAGGAAATTAGGGAGAGTTTCTCCCACAAGTTAGTATGCACAGAAATTAAAAAGGGAGAGGTTCCCCCACTAGTTAGTATGTTAGTATATACACAAAATTTTTACACCAGAAATTCAGTCTTCAAATCAAGTCCCCGGCAACTGCGCCAAAAACTTGATGCACAATTTTTAATTGTCCCATTTGCAAACCCAAGTGCAGGTTATCTCAAGTAATAAATTTCTCTATGAGTCCGAGGTCGATCCACAGGGAATTATTGAAGATTAAGGTGAAGTAAATATTTTGTTACTACAATTAAAATTATTTACTTGGGTAAAAAGATTCACTCTTGGTAAATAAAGTAAAGGTAAGATTAATTCTTTCTATAACTCAATTAGAATCCTCGCAACATGGAGGTTCCAATCGGAAAATATAACATTAAAAGTTCATTTAAAATAATACACGTAATTATATTATGTTTCCTAAAAATATTACCACCACTTATAAATGGGTTAAACCATTCATTGTGCCAATATTTTGTCTACAATAAATCAAGAACTCCTCTTTACAAAGATGGTTTCTAAATTATAAGAAACAAATTATAATACGTATAATGGTTACTAGAAAATATCAATCATTTAAGCACAAGAAAAGAATAAATCTAACCATATTTTATTACCAAGAGCTTCACCCTTTCACCCAAGTAAAATGAAACTTAGTTACTCATAGATAAGAAGAAAGAAAGAGAGAAGAAGAAGAAGAAGAACATGACTTTAATTTAGAACAAAGGAAAATTACTACAAGAAAACCTAGTAATAAAATGGCATCATTTTGGTAACTAACACCTAACACCCTTAATGATCTGCTAAGGCCCCCTTTTATAGAGGATTAGAAATACAAAATGACAAGGGGGCTGAGTCATTAGTGAGTGGATAAGTGGAAAATGAGTGAAAAATGCCAAATGACTTTTGGTGAGTGGAAAATTATAGAGATTCCTTGTCTCCAAAATAATTTAGCTCTGAAGTCATTGAATGCGTCAGAATGAGCAAATGTAATCTTCATCAAAGTTGTAGGGCTTGATCTTGGCTTCAAAATAGACACCAGAATCACCTCATTTAGCCACCTATAGCCTAAGATATGGGCTAATTACTGTAGAGTGTTCAAGCCTAATTCCAGCACCTCTGTTCTGACTTTCAAGCCCAATATCACCTACTAGACCTCCGATTCTTGAAAGGTGTTCAACATGAAAGTTGTAGATATAGGTCTCAAGTAATCAGCATCAAAATTTCAACCCATTTGACAACCTCTAGCCCAAAATATGGAATGAATAGTGTACATAGGTCAAGCTGTCAGGAACAACACTCTAGTTCTTACTTCAACTCCAATTTGAGTTATCTATTCGTGTGATTGGGCCTTTGAGGTATTCTTGAAAGTTGTATAACTTTCTCTTATCTTTAAAATGCTACTAGAATCACCTCCAAAGACCACTACAGCCCAAGATATGGCCCAAATATAGAAACAGTGTAAGATATGAATCATGCTGAAAAATTCAATTAAGTCCAATTTGAGTCCAAACTTACAAAACATAATAAAACTCAATCAATTAAGTACATAGAGAGTGTAAATGACTAAGAATGAAATCTTATTAATGTATCAAATATGTGATCATCACTTAGGTTGATACGGTGGATCTTGTTGCTTCAAGAATTCAACATCACAATAAAAGACAAGAAAGGAGTCAAAAATATTGTTGTAGATTATTTGTCCAGACTTACAACAGGCTCATCTTTTGATAACACACCTATCAATGATTCTTTTTTCAATGAATTTTTATTTTCTGTTAATTTCATGCCTTGGTTTGCTAACATTGTCAATTTTCTTGTAACAGGTAAGATGCCGCCTCAGTGGACACACCAAGACAAAAAAAAATTTGATTGAGGTGAAAATTTTCTATTGGGATGACCCATATTTGTTCAAATATTGTCCTAATCAAATCTTTTGGAGATGTGTACCCGATAATGAGGTAGGTAGTGTTATTAAATTTTGTCATTCAAAAGCATGTTGGGGTCATTTTTCTTCAAAGAAAATAGCTGCGAAAATCTTTCAGTGTGGATTTTATTGGCCCACTTTATTAAAGGACAGTTATACATTTTGCAAAAGTTGTGAAAATTGTCAAAAATTGGGGTCCATTTTTAAAAGAAATATGATGCCTTTGAACCCTATCCTTGTCATTGAAATTTTTTATTGTTAGGGAATTAATTTCATGGGTTCATTTCCATCATCATTTGGATTTGTGTATATTTTGGTTGCAGTTGATTATGTCTCAAAATGGATTGAGACAATTCCATGTCGACATAATGATCACAAAACTGTTCTTAAATTTTTAAAAGAAAATGTTTTGAGTCGATTTGGAATCCCTCGAGCTATCATCAGTGATGGGGGAAAACATTTTTGTAATAAACCATTTGAATCTTTAATGAAGAAATATGGCATCACACACAAAATTGCTACCCTTTATCACCCTTAGACAAGTGGACAAGTAGAATTAGCAAATAGGGAGATTAAAAAATTTTTAAAAAAAATGGTTAACCCAAATCGTAATGATTGGTCTTTAAGATTAAATGATGTACTTTGGGCTTACCGTACTGCTTTCAAAACATCTTTAGGCATGTCACCCTATCGATTAGTCTATGGAAAACCTTGTCACTTGCCTGTAAAATTGGAGCATAAAGCATTTTGGGCAATTAAAGCTTTCAATTCAAATCTTGATGGTGCTTCTAAGTTACGCAAATTGCAATTGAATGAACTTGAGGATATGAGTAGAATTTATTTTAATTTTGTTTCTTTCTTTTTGCAGTTTTTTGTGTTCCCAGTTAAATGGCGGATAACGGTACTCTGTGACTCTCAAGTCGGTTTATTTTTCAGTTTCCCATAATAACTGATTTCTTTTTCTTTTAAAATGGATGTCATTCTCTCAAATCTAAGAAAGCATTTCCCTTCTCTCCCTCTAAATGCTCTAACAAAAATCTACGAAGCTAGGTGTGAAAGACTGAGACTATTAATGTATAAGGGCATCCCAGAAAATATACACTAGATAATCAAAGCAAAGGTTCGTTTAGCTAGTGAATCTTCATATTCATTTGTCCCATACATGCTGGGTCTAGGTAAAAGTTCATATTCAAAAAGGAGAAGAGTAAAAAGAATGAAAGTTTGTGGATATATGCAACGTGAACTTCTTAGTGGATTTTTGTGGATATGTGCAACGTGAACTTCTTAGTTTGTGGAATCTTTTCAAGGACGAGCAAGAGTGTTACATTCTAGGGAATCTGACTCAAACAGACCCTGTTTGCCAATTTATAAGAATATTAGATAGGAAGCTTATCCTCGACTCATAGAAGGCATTTAAGCCGTTCCTGGACGTGAAACCAGAGGAAGATGTGAGCCACAATCACAATAACTTGTATATATTATCTTGTACATTTCTTTAAAAAAAAAAGAAAAAAAAGAAAGAAGGGTCAACTTTTGTGTACTCTGTCCTTAACTGGATGGAGAGCCCCTAACCTTAGGGCTTCAAATCAAATGGAGAGCCCCTAACCTTAAGGCTTCAAATCAAATGGAGAGCACTTAACCTTAGGGCCTCAGATCAATTCCCTAAGGGTTAGACCCGTCATTGACTCGGGTGGACCTTCGCACACCGATCCGTAAATAAGGTTCGTGTGCCATGCTCTGTAGAGAGCCGCGTAATCATTCCCAAGTTTGAACCGTAGGCTCTGCTTGCTGATGGACAAATAGAAGCGTCCTGTGCTTGCATTCTGTAACACCCTTGTGGGGATGTCACATTTATGAATGCAATAAAATAAAATAAAATAAAACTCTTACCCAAGTTGTAAAACATTTGATAATTAAATAATATTTGTGGCAAATTTTTCTTTCTTTCTATAATTATAGCATTAAATAAAATAACACGAAACATGAAATATGACAAACATAACCACACTGTAATATACATATGAGTTTTTCTTTAGTACACACGTAATTTACAACTACAAGTATTTAACAAAGCAATAAAAGACAACATAAAACTAAGACATAATATTGCCCAAGTGCATCTCGATAGATATCTAACCCTCCGATGGATCATCCTCTAGAAAGACCATTAAAAAGTTGACATCTTGGAGATCTCACAGCACTACGGACACGAGTCTGGGCTGTTGACTCGCTACTGAGCTCACTAGGCGCATGGAATATTCCCTGCCAGTAACGCCTAAGAGTCAGAGGCAACTCTAAATGTAAATATAACATAGTAGTGAATATGACATCTCCATCATACTCTCTACATAGGACACACGATCAAATGTCCCACGTAAACTGTTTCCTGTTCCTCATCCACTCGCATATGCCAGGCCTCAGAACCTCCGTGAAACTCAAGTCTCACAAACCCGAAAAATCCTGGCAATGCCATGATCTCAAGATCAGTCTTGATGATAAGTGTGATCTACCGGCTCCTCTTCCTCGTACAGCTCGCCCGGCTGTCGCTCGTCTAGATACTGTATCTCAAGAGGCTGTTCCTCTTCTTCCTCAAACTCTTTACGGAAAGTAATATAATAATATCGAGAAAACATATAGAGAGGTGAGACAATCTACATCACTACCCGCATGATAATAAAGAAAATGACAGTACAAAACAATTATCACAACAGTATACCAATATATCATGCATAATATATCAAACAATACATATTAAAATAACACATACCATCATATCATGAATAATATATTAAAGCAATAAATCAAACAATTTATCACAGATTATGTTAAGCAGTAAAATGCAGATAATGCATGAACACACACCGACTCGTTCCCACTCCATGGAGCTAAACACGGATATCTGAGAGAATGATCCGAATAGAAACTAATAATACTTTATGGCTGCCTAACCAAACTATTGCACTGTCTAACGTCGTGTCTATAGCCCACAGTCCAAAACATCGTGTAGCAGTACACAGTCCAAACATCGTGTACTATAGGCATAGTACTTAGTAGTCTCTTCAAAATCTTGATTAAGAATAGTGCTTGTCAAGATCATTAGTGTGTTGCCCGTTACCACGGCCTAGAGGAGCAACCCACTGTCCCCATGTGGAATTCTCCGCACACTAATGCCTCCAAGTTCATATAATGAATCACACTACGCTTATCACACCAAAACACGGTGTAATTCATCTCGTCAATCAATCACCAATTATCAATCAAATTGGCACAACACTCTAAGCATGATCTAAAATTACAAAAATACCCTTATTATCCAAGTTTTACCATAATTACGAAAATACCCTTAGTCACAAAATACCAAAGTATAGTACGTCCCACCTGACAGTACTACACCACAATATGTCCGGGTCCACCACTTTGGCCCAACAGCAAAACTCACTGTATCGTTCAATCGCATAGGAATTTTATCGCATTTTCACAATCTCATTGTTTTCACAAACTTTTCAAATTGCGTAAAGATATTTTGACGTTTTGAACATCGCATAATGTTTTTAAATCATTTTCTCAATCGCGTAAGATTTTAAATTCATTTTCTTAACCGAATAGTTTAAAATTATTATTTTAAATATGTGTAAAACTATATCAAGTACTTTTAAAATACGTAGAGTATTTTCCTTGTGTTATAAATACAGTATGGAATCTTTTCATTTTATTCGCCTGATTTTAGTAAATTTCGGTAGCATTTTGCCTATAAAATCAGTATAAGGTATTTTTGTCGTTTTCCACTAAATATAGTTCATTTTATTTTTACCCAATAATTATGCTTTGAAACTTGCTAACGCGCTTCAAAATTCATAAAATGAGCTTTACGTTAGTATTTTTCAAGCGTCTGATTTAGTTCTTACTTAAACTAAATTCTGCTAATTTAGAATTCTAGGACTGAATTTATTCCTTTTGTTTTCTCAAAGATTCATTGGAATCAGTTTATTTTGTAAATCCATTACCTAACCTATTTTAGAAAATAAAATGGCATGTTGGCCAAAATCGAAAATAAAATGATATTCAATTATACACTAAATGGCATGTTGGCCATAATTAAATCAAAATCATTCTTAAATCCATTATTTTACCTAAATCCTTTAAATCAGTGATCTAGAAAATTGCTGAGAACATTTTGGTTCTCTGTTTGATGTAAGGTCGTGAGCCTCATTCGTGTTCTTTGGAACACTCATGCAAATCGTTACATGTTATTCACATCCTACTTTAATAATTATACAATTATAAATACATACATATATAAACACATACAATATACATACAATTTATTTTAAAGCTATAGACATGCATAGCAAAAATAAATCACAAATAAGAAAGCATTTAAACAATCACACAAATATTAAAAATGATAAACAACCACACAAATGAATCCTTGTGGATTCTACACACACATACAAATCCATTTTCCCATCACCACTTAGGGTTGATGAGATTAAATCTCCCTCCTACCTCTTGAAGACAATTAATAGGTTAGTTTCCTTCTTTCTTGAAATTTCGTACAATCTCCCAAACAAATCCCTAAAATTCTTAAACAATTAGTAGAAACACATACAATGATTAATATTGAACAACCATGGAACAATCATGGTTAGAAAATTTAGAAATCAAATTTTGAACCATAAAATCAAGACTTACCCTTAAGAAAGTAAGCAAAAGGTTTGATTTTGGACTAGATTGAGTAGGTTTTTGGAAAAACTTTGTGAATGAAAAGTGTTTAGAATAGGATTTGGGTTTAGGAAATATGAAGAGATAAAATTATAGAGGTTTGGTGGTGTGGGTAGGGTACTTGGCCGAATAGAGAGGGAAAGAAATAGAAGAAAAAGTGTGCATGGGTTCTTGGTATTTTTGGAGAGAAATGGATAGCTTAATTGTGATAAGTGTAAAAAATGAAAGTGAAGAGTGTAATATTAGGGGGCTGCTTCTGTGAGGTGATTTTTGGGTGAGGTTGAGTGTTCAATTTTGCATGGTAAATATCTAAATGAGTTCACATGGTGGTTCACATGGCTTATGTCATGTTGGAGGGTTCAAGAACCATGTAGAACTAAGCCAACTAGCCTCCTTGGTTGCTGCCCAAAAACCGTGTGACTCTTCAACATTTTAGGGACTTAATTGTTCTCAAATTACTCCTAATTGCATGCTAATTAATTAGGTAATTAGTTAGGTTAATTATCCTAACCAATCTTACTTAACATTCTAATCATATAACTAATTAGTTTAATATATTTTAGCATATATTATAACCTTTAATTAATATTAGGATATCTAATTAGTATTTAGATTATAATTAATTAAGAACTAAACTAGTTCACTTAGTTTGCTAATTAGGTAATTAGATTAACTAAATTAAGCTTAATTAGCTACTAACCAAATTCAAGCCTACTATTTTTGACTTAATTCTAACCATTGATTTCATCTTTAATTCCTAGCCCTAGATTACATCTAAGGTAGATATTGATTAGTCATAAATCCTGAATTCTAATCTCACCATTGATTTGATCAACGGCTAAGATTAAAGGCTTCCTAACTAAGTCTTCATCCAACGGTCCAAATGAAAGTCTACGCTCCTTTCGTTGACCTACTCTTATTGGTTTAAAAAGTCAAGCCACTTTCGTTGACTGCTTTTCCTAAACGCGGGTCCCACAGTACTTTTAAAGATCTGTGGTCAAATCAAAGCAGATTTCTACTGTTTTTGAGACAGTAGGTACTGTAATATAAAATAATATTTTAATAATATAAAAATTTTTTATTACACAGTTAAATCCTAAAAATTACAGGATTAATATATATATCAATCAAAATTGGGTTTAGTAAGATCCCCCAACTCTAATTAATTAAAATAAGATTTTTTCAGCCAGAAAATTATTATTTCCCTGGCTCGGAGCAAATCACATACAATAGTCAAGTACACTCACGGAACAGTCAAATTTAATTTACTACTCACAGAATTCACAAAACAGTACATTTCTGGACAATATTATAATTATCCCAAAAGTTGGGTTGTTACAACTCTCCCCTACTAATAAGAATTTCGTCCCCGAAATTCATCATACATCAAATAATTGAGGGTATTGCTCCCTCATCCTATCCTCTAACTCCCATGTAGCATCTCCCGTTACATTGTTCCACACTACCTTCACCAGCTCAATCATCTTCCCTCGAAGTTGTTTCACTCTCCTGTCCTCAATTCTAACAGGAAGTGTTTCATATGTTAAATTATCCTTCAGTTGTACTTCATCTGGCTGTATAACATGGGTTGGATCAGGAATGTATTTCCTCAGTTGAGACACATGGAATACATTATGTAGATTGGATAGAAAAGGCGGTAAAGCTATTTGGTAAGCTACAGGACCAATCCGATGAATAATTTGATAAGGTCCTATGAATTTAGGAGTAAGCTTCCTAGATTTGAGAACTCTTCCAACACCAATCGTAGGCGTAACTCTTAAGAATACATGATCGCCTTCTTCAAATTCCAAAGGTCGTCTCAGTTTATCAGTATAACTCTTCTGACGGCTCTGAGTCGTTCGCATCTTCTCTTGTATCATTTTCACCTTTTCTGTAGTCTGCTACACAAGATCAGGACCAATAGTCATACTCTCTCCATCCTGATACCAACACAAAGGTGTTCGGCATCGTCGTCCATAAAGTGCTTCATAGGGTGCCATCCCTATGCTCGAGTGAAAATTATTGTTGTAGGTGAATTCTATCAAAGACAGAAATTCATCCCAACTTCATTGTTGTTCTAACACATAAGCACGCAACAAATCCTCCAATGACTGAATCGTTCTCTCCGTCTGACCATCAGTCTGCGGATGATATGCAGAACTCAATCGCAGTTTAGTTCCCATGGCTTCTTGCAAACTTTGCCAAAGTCTCGACGTAAACCTCGGATCTCTATCAGAAACTATACTTGCAGGTACACCATGAAGTCTAACAACTTCGTCGATGTATATCTGGGTTAAGCGTTCCAACGAATACTTAATATTGATCGACAAGAAATGCGCTGACTTCGTAAGCCTATCAACTATAACCCATATCGAATCATGACCCTTCCTTGTCCTTGGAAATCCAGTAACAAAATCCATCGAGATACTATCCCACTTCTACTCTGGAATAGTCAAAGGTTGTAACATACCGACAGGCCTTTGATGTTCCACATTTGCCTTCTGACAGACAAGACAAGACGTCACACGTTCTGCGACATCTCTCTTCATTCTCGGCCACCAAAACAACTGTTTCAAGTCTTGATACATCTTTGTCATCCCCGGATGCATACTCAAATTACTAGTATGAGCTTCATCCAAAATTGCTTTCTTGAGTTCGGGATCATCAGGTATACAAACTCTTCCTTCAAACCTCAAGATTCCATCAGATCCTTCCTCCACCGTCGCTTTATGACCTTGCTTCAACAACTCCTTCTTATTCTGTAAAAACGCATCTTCATCTTGTTTCTCTCGGATTACTTCTAGCAAGTCATTTAAAACTACAACTCTACCTAGATGAATTTTTTCCGGGTACCAACTCTATTGATAACCATAGATCTCTGAATTAATTAATCAACTCCTCCTCCTTAATCATCATGGTAGAAACACTAACCACCTTTCTACTTAAAGTGTCTGTCACCACATTTGCTTTTCCTGGATGGTATTGAAGCTGAAAATCATAGTCCTTTAGAAACTCCAACCATCGCCTCTGTCTCATATTCAATTTTTTTTATCAAACAAGTATTTTAAGCTCTTGTTCGCTAAAGACATTGAACATAGCTCCATACAGAAAATTCCTCCACACTTTCAACGCAAAAACTACTGCAGCTAGCTCCAAATCGTGAGTTGGGCAATTCCTCTCATGAACCTTCAACTATCTTGAAGCATAAGCTACCACATTCCGATTCTGCATCAACACACATCCTAACCCTTGATAAGATGCATCACAATATACCTCAAAAGATTTGTTAGGATCTGGTAAAATTAACACTGGTGCAGTCGTTAATCTCTTCTTCAGCTCTTGGAAACTCGCTTCACGTTCCTCCATCCAATCAAAAGCTTGACTCTTCCTCGTGAGTTGCGTAAGTGGTCCAGCTATCTTGGAAAAACCTTCAATAAACCTTCGGTAATATCCGGCTAATCCGAAAAAACTTCGGACCTCAGTCACTGTCTTAGGCCTTTCCCACTGCAAAACAGTCTCCACCTTTGCTGGGTCTACCGCAATACCTTCCTTAGAAATTACGTAACCTAGAAATTGAACTTCTTCCAACCAAAACTCGCACTTTGCCAATTTCGCATACAGCTTCTTCTCCTTTAAAATCTGAAGAACTATACTGAGATGTTCAGCATGCTCTTCTTGACTTTGAGAGTAGATCAGAATGTCATCAATAAAGACAACAACAAATCTATCTAGGTACGGATGAAAAATCCTATTCATATAGTCCATGAATATTGCAGGAGCATTCGTCACTCCGAACGGCATCACTTGATACTTATAATGTCCATAATGAGTTTGAAAAGCTGTCTTAGGTACATCATCAACCTTGACACGAATCTGATGATAACCTGATCGCAGATCTATCTTAGAGAATACGGCGGCTCCCTTCAACTGATCCATCAGATCATCAATCCTTGGTAGTGGATACTTATTATTTATAGTCACCTTATTCAGCTGACGATAATCAACACAAAGACATGAAGTTCCATCCTTCTTCTTGACTAGTAACACTGGTGCTCCCCATGGCGAAACACAAGGTCGCACAAACTGCTTCTCCAACAGTTCCTCCAATTGCTTCTTCAACTCTGCCAATTCTACAGGCGACATTCGGAACGGTGCAATCGAAATAGGACCTGCTCCCGGCACTAAGTCGATAGAGAATTCGATTTCCCTTTCCGGTGGCAAACCGGGTACATCATCAGGAAAAAACTCTGGAAACTCATTGATGACAGGAATAGTACTCACATCCTTCTCACACTTGACTTCCAAAGAAGATAGTAACATAAAACCTTGAGCTCCATCCCTCAACAATGACTTGACTTTAACAGCAGTCAAGAATCCAGAACTTTCTTCCTTAGGAAAAACTATGGTTTTGCTCGCACAGTCTATAAGGATATGGTTAGAAGATAACCAATCCATTCCTAATATTATGTCTATCTCAACAAGAGGTAAACAAATCAAATTAACCAAAAACTTACGATCCTTTATAACAATAGGACAGTTCATACATATTTTAGATGTAACAACAGGCTTGGCAGTTGGTGTAGAAATAATCAATTGAAAACTCAGAGAAGACACAGGCAGTTTCAATCGCTCCACACAATCATATGCAATAAATGAGTGTGTTGCACCCGAATTATATAGCAAAGTCAGGTGATTACCTTCAATGACACCTTCTCCTTGAATAAGATCCTCAAATTGAGAAGCTTCAGTTCCCGTCATTGTATACACTCGCCCTCCAGATCTCGGCTGAGTAGCACAGACATTTATCACAACAGGCTTCCTCTCCGGCTATGTGCAATCCCTAGAAACATGTCCAGGTTTTCTGCAGTTGAAACAGATTGTTCCTCTGATCAGACAATTTGTAGATATATGGCCACTCTTGCCACATTTAAAACATGTAGGCGTAAATGCCACATTCTGACCAGCTCGGTTTCCACTAGAACTTCCCCCAACAGATGGACGTTGAGGCTGACTTCCTGACGGTCTCGCATAAGGCTTTCGCTGAAACTGGGTATTACTGCTACTACCTCCCCTTTGGAACCTAGTCGGCCCAAAGTTATGATTCCTCTGATCTCGGGACAGCTCCAATGCCTCGAGTCTTCGACAAGTGTCCATCAACATAGGAAACTCCCTCATTCTCATTGGTAGCACTGCACGTCTCAGCTCTACCCTTAACCCATCTTTAAACTTTTGGCACTTCCATACCTCATCTGGTCGGATTTGGAAATACCTTGAGAATTGCGACAAACTCTCAAACTTTGCAGCATATTCTCCAACAGTCATATTCCCCTGATGTAGACCAAGAAATTTCATCTCCATGGCATGTCGAGCAGTACCAGGAAAGTACTTCTCCAAAAATACTTCGCAAAACACCTCCCAGGTGATCTCAGTTCCTTCAGCTTGCAATAATTGGCGGGTATTCCTTCACCAATTCTCAGCATCTCCTCTCAACATATATACAGCATATGTTACCTTCTTATTCTCTGCGCACCCCATTCCTTCGAATATTCTCTCCAAGTCTTGAATCCAAAGACTTGTCTTCTCAGGGTCAAACTCGCCTCTAAACTGTGGCGGGTTGTTGTGCCTAAACTCAGACAAATTCAAAGCATCAGCAGTCGCATCTTGCTGTTGAGCTGCTCTTTGATTTTGCTATGTAATCACTTCTGCCATTCGCTGCAAAGCTTCAGCAGTTGCCACCATTGGATCCACATTACGTGCCACGTTTGCACGCCTTCCTCTTCCTCCAGACATCTTCTTTCTTCAACAAGACAAAACAATGTCAGATGTAACTTTTCAGAAACAAATCACAGAAAATCACACAACACAAGCAAAAACAGACCTAACCACAACCCCAAAAGACTCTAACTTGGGCTCTGATACCAACTAATGTAACACCCTTGTGGGGATGTCACATTTATGAATGCAATAAAATAAAATAAAATAAAACTCTTACCCAAGTTGTAAAACATTTGATAATTAAATAATATTTGTGGTAAATTTTTTTTTATATAATTAAAGCATTAAATAAAATAACACGAAACACAAAATATGACAAACATAACCACACTGTAATATACATATGAGTTTTTCTTTAGTACACACGTAATTTACAACTACAAGTATTTAACAAAGCAATAAAAGACAACATAAAACTAAGACATAGTATTGCCCAAGTGCATCTCGATAGATATCTAACCCTCCGATGGATCATCCTCCAAAAAGACCATCGAAAAGTTGACATCTTGGAGATCTCACAGCACTACAGACACGAGTCCGGGCTGTTGACTCGCTACTGAGCTCACTAGGCACATGGAATATTCCTTGCCAGTAACGCCTAAGAGTCAGAGGTAACTCTAAATGTAAATATAACATAGTAGTGAATATGACATCTCCATCATACTCTCTACATAGGGACACAGTCAAACGTCCCACGTAAACAACTGTTCCTCTATCCACTTGCATATGCCAGGCCTCAGAACCTCCGTGAAACTCAAGTCTCACAAACTCGAAAAATCCTGGCAATGCCATGATCTCAAGATCAGTCTTGATGATAAGTGTGATCTACCGGCTCCTCTTCCTCGTACAGCTCGCCCGGTTGTCGCTCATCCGGATATTGTATCTCAAGAGGCTGTTCCTCTTCTTCCTCAAACTCTTTACGGAAAGTAATATAATAATATCGAGAAAACATATAGAGAGGTGAGACAATCTACATCACTACCCGCATGGCAATAAAGAAAACGACAGTACAAAATAATTATCACAACAGTACATACCAATTTATCATGCATAATATATCAAACAATACATATTAAAATAACACATACCATCATATCATGCATAATATATTAAAGCAATAAACCATACAATTTATCATAGATTATGGTAAGCAGTAAAATGCAGATAATGCATGAACACACACTGACTCGTTCCCACTCCATGGAGCTAAACACGGATATCTGAGAGAATGATCCAAATCGAAACTAATAATACTTTATGGCTGCCCAACCAAACTATTGCACTATCTAACATCGTGTTTATAGCCCACAGTCCAAAACATCGTGTAGTAGTACACAGTCCAAACATCGTGTACTACAGGCATAGTACTTAGTAGTCTCTTCAAAATCTTGATTAAGAATAGTACTTGTCAAGATCATTAGTGTGTTGCCCGTTACCACGGCCCAGAGGAGCAACCCACTGTCCCCATGTGGAATTCTCCGCACACTAATGCCTCCAAGTTCATATAATGAACCACACTACACTTATCACACCAAAACACGGTGTAATTCATCTCATCAATCAATCACCAATTGTCAATCAAATTGGCACAACACTCTAAGCATGATCTAAAATTACAAAAATACCCTTATTATCCAAGTTTTACCATAATTACGAAAATACCCTTAGTCACAAAATACCAAAGTATAGTACGTCCCACCTGACAGTACTACAACACAATATGTCCAGGTCCACCACTTTGGCCCAACAGCAAAACTCACTGTATCGTTCAATCGCATAGGAATTTTATCGCGTTTTCACAATCTCATCGTTTTCACAAACTTTTCAAATTGCGTAAAGATATTTTGACGTTTTGAACATCGCATAATGTTTTTAAATCATTTTCTCAATCGCGTAAGATTTTAAATTCATTTTCTTAACCGAATAGTTTAAAATTATTATTTTAAATATGTGTAAAACTATATCAAGTACTTTTAAAATACGTAGAGTATTTTCCTTGTGTTATAAATACAGTATGGAATCTTTTCATTTTATTCGCCTGATTTTAGTAAATTTCGGTAGCATTTTGCCTATAAAATCAGTATAAGGTATTTTTGTCATTTTCCACTAAATATAGTTCATTTTATTTTTACCCAATAATTATGCTTTGAAACTTGCTAACGCACTTCAAAATTCATAAAATGAGCTTTACGTTAGTATTTTTCAAGCGTCTGATTTAGTTCTTACTTAAACTAAATTCTGCTAATTTAGAATTCTAGGACTGAATTTATTCCTTTTGTTTTCTCAAAGATTCATTGGAATCAGTTTATTTTGTAAATCCATTACCTAACCTATTTTAGAAAATAAAATGGCATGTTGGCCAAAATCGAAAATAAAATGATATTCAATTATACACTAAATGGCATGTTGGCCATAATTAAATCAAAATCATTCTTAAATCCATTATTTTACCTAAATCCTTTAAATCAGTGATCTAGAAAATTGCTGAGAACATTTTGGTTCTCTGTTTGATGTAAGGTCGTGAGCCTCATTCTGTGTTCTTTGGAACACTCATGCAAATCGTTACATGTTATTCACATCCTACTTTAATAATTATACAATTATAAATACATACATATATAAACACATACAATATACATACAATTTATTTTAAAGCTATAGACATGCATAGCAAAAATAAATCACAAATAAGAAAGCATTTAAACAATCACACAAATATTAAAAATGATAAACAACCACACAAATGAATCCTTGTGGATTCTACACACACATACAAATCCATTTTCCCATCACCACTTAGGGTTGATGAGATTAAATCTCCCTCTTACCTCTTGAAGACAATTAATCGGTTAGTTTCCTTCTTTCTTGAAATTTCGTACAATCTCCCAAACAAATCCCTAAAATTCTTAAACAATTAGTAAAAACACATACAATGATTAATATTGAACAACCATGGAACAATCATGGTTAGAAAATTTAGAAATCAAATTTTGAACCATAAAATCAAGACTTACCCTTAAGAAAGTAAGCAAAAGGTTTGATTTTGGACTAGATTGAGTAGGTTTTTGGAAAAACTTTGTCAATGAAAAGTGTTTAGAATAGGATTTAGGTTTAGGAAATACGAAGAGATAAAATTATAGAGGTTTGGTGGTGTGGGTAGGGTACTTGGCCGAATAGAGAGGGAAAGAAATAGAAGAAAAAGTGTGCATGGGTTCTTGGTATTTTTAGAGAGAAATGGATAGCTTAATTGTGATAAGTGTGAAAAATGAAAGTGAAGAGTGTAATATTAGGGGGCTGCTGCTGTGAGGTGATTTTTGGGTGAGGTTGAGTGTTCAATTTTGCATGGTAAATATCTAAATGAGTTCACATGGTGGTGCACATGGCTTATGTCATGTTGGAGGGTTCAAGAACCATGTAAAACTAAGCCAACTAGCCTCCTTGGTTGCTGCCCAAAAACCGTGTGACTCTTCAACATTTTAGGGACTTAATTGTTCTCAAATTACTCCTAATTGCATGCTAATTAATTAGGTAATTAGTTAGGTTAATTATCCTAACCAATCTTACTTAACATTCTAATCATATAACTAATTAGTTTAATATATTTTAGCATATATTATAACCTTTAATTAATATTAGGATATCTAATTAGTATTTAGATTATAATTAATTAAGAACTAAACTAGTTCACTTAGTTTGCTAATTAGGTAATTAGATTAACTAAATTAAGCTTAATTAGCTACTAACCAAATTCAAGCCTACTATTTTTTACTTAATTCTAACCATTGATTTCATCTTTAATTCCTAGCCCTAGATTACATCTAAGGTAGATATTGATTAGTCATAAATCCTGAATTCTAATCTCACCATTGATTTGATCAACGGCTAAGATTAAAGGCTTCCTAACTAAGTCTTCATCCAACGGTCCAAATGAAAGTCTACACTCCTTTCGTTGACCTATTCTTATTGGTTTAAAAAGTCAAGCCACTTTCGTTGACTTGCTCTCTTTGGCTAGAATTTGTCCAGTCTGCATAGTTGACTGCTTTTCCTAAACGCGGGTCCTACAGTACTTTTAAAGATCTGTGGTCAAATCAAAGCAGATTTCTACTATTTTTGAGACAGTAGGTACTGTAATATAAAATAATATTTTAATAATATAAAAAATTTTTATTACACTGTTAAATCCTAAAAATTACAAGATTAATATATATATCAATCAAAATTGGGTTTAGTAAGATCCCCCAACTCTAATTAATTAAAATAAGATTTTTTCAGCCAGAAAATTATTATTTCCCTGGCTTGGAGCAAATCACATACAACAGTCAAGTACACTCACGGAACAGTCAAATTTAATTTTATACTCACAGAATTCACAAAACAGTACATTTCTGGACAATATTATAATTATCCCAAAAGTTGGGTGTTACACATTCTCACGTGACAATGCCTCTGAGCTGGATCCTGTGATTTAATGTCATGGGCTCTCCAGCGACCTCTCACTGGCTGTGGTCGTTGGTGGTGCCTGTCAGATTTACGCACTTTAATTAGTTATGTCGTAGGTCAATCCAAAATATCCCACAAGTGAGAAGGAGAAGAATTCCCAGATTGGCTGAGCCGTCTTGGTATTACTGCACTCATGACATGCAGTATAAAGATACACCATGAAAACTGTACATAAAAGGTATGTCATCATTTGTAGTTTTAATTTTATCTTTGTTTGATTTTGTTGTATTTTAGTTTTGGACAGACGATCCTTTGGGCAGGGTCTTTCAGGGGTTTCTAGACTTTTTTACCCAGGTGGTTTTCTTGAAGTCTAAAAAAAAATTTAAAAAATTAAAAATTAAAAAAAATTAAAAAAAAAGTTTCTTAAATTCAAACTTTTTTGACAACAGCCAACCTACCCATATAGGAGTTATTATTACTTTTTCTATTCTCTTCCCTGTTTAAACACTCCATTCTCTTCACTTTCCTATAACTCATAATCATTCAAAGAGAGTGTGAGTGTAGAAATGGAAGGAGCTTCTTCTTTAGTTCGTAGATTTATTAGTATCTGTGTATTTTGTGGGACAAGTTATGGGAAGGGTTTAGAGTTTGTAAATGCAACAAGCATTATTGGTAGAACACTTGCTGCGAGAAACATTCGTGTAGTATATGGGGGAGGTAGCATTTGGTTAATGGGGGTTGTATCACTTTCTACATATATAAGAGGTGGTCAAGTTTTAGGTATCATTCCTGAACCTTTAACTCGAAGGAACGTCATTGGACAAACAATTGGGCTGGAAATTCAAGTATCATCTATGCATAGACGAATAAGGACAATGCTTGAAAACTCTGATGCATTCATTGCTTTACCAGGTGGTTTTGGTACTTTGCAAGAAGTTTTTTAAATTATCTCTTGGGCCCAACTAAACATCCACCATAAACCCATCAGTTTGTTGAATGTTAATAATTTCTTTGATAATTTGTTATCTTTTGTTGACCATGCTATGGAACAGAGCTTTATCACACCTTTGGCAAGACGACTCCTTATATCTGCTTCTACAGTTGATGAATTAATTGATAAATTACAAGCTTTTGTTTATGAACCTGAACCAGTAATAGCTCAGATAGATTAATCAGAAGGCAACAGCAAGGGAGGCAGCAGCAAGGGAGGCAGCAAGGAACAAGAGTGTGATCTGGCACTTCATCTATAACTTTTCTTTATCTTTAGTTTTATTTATCGTACTTTGTTTTTGTCTTAATTTGTGTAAGGTTTCTCTTTTTAGTAATTGCAACAACAGGTACTATCTTCTATCCTTTACCTATCTATGCTTTGACATTGAGGACAATGTTGTGATCTGGTTAGGGGGAAGAATAGTTGTGTAAAAAAAATACAAAAAAACAAATTAGGAAGTGTGTTTATTAATATGTTTGTTGTGTTTACATGTTTGTCAGTAATTTATTAACAACAAAAGTAATTAGGGATGGCAGAGTTAGGAGTAAATTATTTACTCTTGAGACGCATCAAATTTGGTGGCAGAGTAAGGAGTAATTGGGTAGACAACTAGTTTGTGTGGAAGTAGTAATTCAAATTTAGAGAAATTTGCATGATTGAGTAAATTGTCTTCTTTCTTAAAATTTACATGCTTAGTTATGGATGTTGAATTGGTGGACTGAGAATGATAAAATTATGCCTTGTGAGATTTTGAGCCTATTGATGAATGGATTGAACATTTGTATCATTCTCTTCTTTCTTGTTTGAATTTCACTCATGGAATTGTTACTCTAGAATTTGCTTTGATTCTTTTTGAGACTACATTTCATATGCATACATAAATATGATTGAGGCATTTTTCTTGAAATAGCTACTTTAATCAAATAGCCAGCCTTGCTTAGCAGCTTATTGTCTCAATATGATATCAAACACTCTTATGACTTCTTGGAAATTCTCTGATTCCTAATATGATATCAAGCACTCTTATGACTTCTTGTAAATTCTCTGAATCCTGCCAATGTAAAGCATTGGAAATGGCCTATTTCCCTTTACTTAACCCCTTTAAGCTTATTTGACCATTCTTTGTTTCGAACTCATTATGTGCCTTAAATGAAAAATCATGTTCTTACCTGGTCTTAGGGAATAAGAGAACATTAGCTTTGTCATTGAATGAGTTCTTGAACAAGTGTGGGGGTGTGTGTATAGAATGGTTGAAAAAAAAGTTATTCAAATGTAAATATTATGTTCATTTAAAAAAATAAAATAAAATAAAACAAAAAGAGACAACAAAAAAGGGTTGTGTAAAGAAGGGTCAACAAGGCAATAAATGAAAGAAAAAAATATGTAAAGGGAATTTGTATTAGGTAGAGTTGGGATGAACTGTCATGCTTGTTAATTGAACTCAACTGTCATGCTCTTCTATTCTCTTTGGTATTTAACTTGTCATATCCATATTACCTTCTCCTTTACCTTGACCCCATTATAACCTTGAATAAAGTCCTCGTGATTTGTGTGTGCATGTGTTCTGAGTAGTGGAGAAGTAGAAGATAAGCAAGCTTATGGTAGTGTAATTTTCATGGGTTGAAATGAGTGAAATACCTACCTTTTAAACACTTAAGGGATTGAGAGTGAATCTTGTGAAGATCTATCATTCTTGACTCATGCTTTTCAATTGAAGTTTCCTTACTTGTTGGTTTGAGATGTGAAGAAATATTACCTCATAAATATTTTGATTACTTGAATGATTAGTTACTCTTTATTCTTAAATATTATTAGAAATTGAGTCTTTTAGAGTGTTTATCTTTTGAGTCTGTGTCATTTTTTTTCCTAATTTTAGTCTTGTGTGTTTTGCTCAGAAGTGCAAAAAGTTAAGTGTGGGAGAATTTAATAATCACATATTTGATATATTAATAAACCCTCATTTTTAGTCATTTACACTCTCTATGTACTTAATTGATTGAGCTTGGTTATGTTTTGTAAGTTTGGACTCAAATTGGACTTAATTGATTTTTTTAGCATGATTTATGTCTTACACTATTTCTGTATTTTGACCATATCTTGAGTTTTAGATGTCTAATAATTATATATTTTACCTTGTTAGAAAGATAAGAGAGAGCTCTACAACTTTCATGAAGAGCTCGAGATCAAAGTCGGACATCTAGTAGAACTAATTGGGCTTGGAATTTAGAATACCAGTTTTGTGATTGGAACCTAAATAGTGTACAATAATCAGAGCATAACTCGGGCTGTAAGATCTGGATTGGGTTAAACTTTTGATATGTGCTAGTGGAGACCCATATCTACAACTCTCATGAAGAACACAAAATAGGGATCGGACTCCTTGGAGGTCATGTTGGGCTTGCAAGTCAGAACAGATGAGCTAGAACTGGGCCTGAATACTCTTCAGTAATTGGGACATATCTCGGGCTGTAGATGCCAAATGAGGTGATTATAGTGGCATTTGAAAGCTAAGATCTAGGTCTACAACTTTCATGAAGACCACTTGGTTCAAAAATGATGAATCCAATGACTTCAGAGCTAAATAATTTCGGAGATAAAGAATCTCCATAATTTTTTGCTCACCAAAGTCATTTGGCATTTTCCACTCATTTTCCATTAAGTTTTCCATAGTAAGCTCCAAATCATTAACTCCACTATAGCTCCAATTGCAGATTACTGTAGCTCCATTTCAATTTGCCTATAAATAGGCAATTCCATTGTCAGAAACGGAGGTTACGAAACGAAGGGGGAGGCTCTGGCAGAAAGGAATTCTTCCTCTCTTCCTCCTCCCTTCACTTTTCTTTTCTTTTCTTTTTCTCTTTTTCTCTTTTCTAGTCTATATGTAAATAAGTTTCAGTCTACTTGAGTCAAAGTGTGAAGCTCTTGGTAATAAAATAATGTTAGATTTATTTCTCTCTTGTGCTTTAATGTTTTATATTTTCAAGTAGTTATTATACATATTATATTTTGTTTCTGATAATTTAGAAACTACCCTTATAAAGAGGAGTTCTTGATTTGTTGTAGACAAGATTTTGGCACAGTGAATGCTTTAATCCATTTACAAGTGGTGGTAATAATTAAAGGAAACATAATATAATTACATATATTATTTTAATGGACTTTTAACGTTGTATTTTCTGATTGGAACCTCCATGTTGTGAAGATTCTAATTGAGTTATAAAAGAAATTAATCTTACCTTTACTTTATAATCTTACCTCTACTTGAATTTCTGTACAGTGGGGGTAATTCTCCCTTTTATTTTCTTGTACATATTAACAGTGGGAGAACATCTCTCTTTTATTTTCTTTGTACATATTAACTTAGTGGGGAAAACTCTCCCTTTTATTTTCTTGCACATACTAACAGTGGGGGAAACTCTCCTTTTTACTTTTTGTACATCCTAACTCAGTGGGGGAAATCTCTCCTTTTTATTTTTTGTACATACTAACAGTGGGAGAAACTCTCCCTTTTATTTTTCTGTAATTTACTTTTCGCATTTTATTTTTGTATGTTATTTTTTTTTTGGTGGTTGGTTTATTACCACACCTTTGTAAATATACTTATTTGGTGGCTGGTTTATTACCACACCTTTATATATATATATTTGGTGGTTGGTTACTACCACACCTTGTTAATATTTATTTATTACGTATTAATATATATATTTGGTGGTTAGTTTATTACCACACATTTGTAAATATATATTTGGTGGTTGGTTTATACCACATCTTTGTTAATATTTAATGGTAGGTTTATACCGCCTACTTGTTAATATTATTATTAGTAGTTATCATGGCGGGTTTATACGCCTACTTGTTAATATTAATTTTTTTTTTTTTTTCTTTTTACCATGGCAGGTTTATACTACCTACTTGTTAATATTTTTTTAGGTTGAGTTCTGTATATATTTTTATTTTATTCATCTTATTTCTTTTTCTCTTTTGTCATATGTAGTTAAATTTGTGTGTTTTTAGGGTAAAAACATAACTTGATTCAATTGACATGTATTAAGATTGGAATTCTAATTAACTCTTTTCTATTTAATTTGAGTACTTATTATGATTCATAATGCTTTTATGAATTGGTCACTCATAAATTGATCAAGTGGGTGTATGTAGAATCGGAAGGTTTGCATATGACCTAGACCATAAATAACAAAGTACCATGATTTATAATTGTCTAGGAAGGGAGGTTATAGGTTGTGTGGGAGAACTGTGGTATTTTTCATGAGAATCCAAAGAGTAAGGGTCATGCATTTAAGAGTTAAGGTTTAGACCAATGAATTAAATGAAAATTAATTACTGACTCTCCCCATCAATTGAATGATTAGAAATTGATTAGAAGGAAGGTCTCAAAACTACTCTATTATCTATGATAGATTATTGAATCAAGTGAAGTCAAATCCCTAGTATTTTAATTTTATATGTTTTAGTTCTTTAGTCTTAGGAATCTGACTCAAAAAGACATTGTTTGCCAATTTATAAGAAAATTGGATGGGAAGCTTATCCTCGACTCATAGAAGGAGTTTAAGCCGTTATTGGACGTAAAACCAGAGGAAGATGTGAGCCACAATCACAACTACATGTATATATTTTGGCTTTTTTTTAATTTATGTGAGGTTTCTCTTTTCAGTAATTGTAACAACAGGTACTATCTTCTATCCTTTACCTTTCTATGTTTTAACATTGAGGACAATGTTGTGATCTGGTTGGGGGGAAGGATAGTTGTATAGATAGTTGTGTGAATAATTATATAAAAAAAATTAAATAAAATAAAATTAGGAAGTTTGTGTAATAATATGTTTGTCGTATGTTTGTTGTGCAATTTTCTAACCTAAACCAGTTAAGGATGGCAGAGTAAGGAGTAAATTTTACTGTGATTGTAATTTTACTCTTGAGACGCATCTAGATTGGGGTAGATAACTTTGTTGTGTGGAAGTAGCAAATGGATTCAGGGAAATTTGCATGATTGAGTAAATTGTCTTCTTTCTTAAACATCACATGCTTGGTTATGGATGTTGAAATTTTTGTGGACTGAGAATGATGGATATATGCCTTGTGAGATTTTGAGCCTATCGATGAATGGATTGAACATCTGTACCATTCTCTTATTTCTTGTGTGATTTTTTTTCACTCATGGAATTGTTACTCTAGAACTTACTTTGATTCTTTTTGAGGCTACATTTTTATATGCATACATAAACATGATTGAGACATTTTTCTTGAAATAGCTACTTTGACCAAATAGCCAACCTTGCATATTTTCCCTTGTGTAACCCCTTTGAGCATATTTGACTATTCTTTATTTCTAACTCATTATGTGCCTTAAATGAAAAACCATGTTCTAACCCAGCCTTAGGGAATAAGAGAGCATTGACTTTGTTATTTGATGAGTTCTTGAACAAGTGTGGGGGTGCATGTGCAGATCGGTAAAAAAAAAAGAGCTAACCAGTGGATTCTTGAAAATAACAGGAATAGAAGGAGAATGTTCAAGCCTAACAATGAATTCAATCTACCAATTGATCTTTAACAAAACATTAGTCAAATATTGGTCATTGTCCTTTATGAGAAGGAAGCAAACAGAGAAGGAACTAAGAAATTCTTGGAAAATTTAAATTGAATGCTCTCAAACATCTTCTCCACTCTAACTGTAACATAATGCTCTTTTATTCTCTTTGGTGTTTAACTTGTCTTATCTATATTACTTCCTCCTTTACCTTAACCCCATTATAACCTTGAATAAAGTCCTCATGATTTGTGTATATATGTTGTTTTTGAGTAGTGGAGAAGTAGAAGATAAGTAAGCTTATCGTAGTACAATTATTCATGAGTTGAATAAAGTGAAATACTAACCTTTTTAAACACTTGAGAGATTGAGAGTGAATTCTATGAGGATCTATCATTCTTGATTCATTCTTTTCAACTGAAATTTTCTTGCTTGATAGTTTGAGATGTGAAGAAATGTTACCTCATGACTGTTTTGATCCCTTGATTGTCTAGTTGCTCTTATTGAGTCATTAAATCTTTTAGAGTTTTTAGTTTTTGAGTCTGTGTCATTTTTCTTTGTTCCCTAATTTTTGTCTTTTGTGTTTTGTCCAAGAGTACAAAAGTTAAGTGTGGAGGAATTTGATAACACTGTATTTTATACATTTTATAATCCTCTCACTAGGCTTCTTAAGGTTCAAATAGGTTTAATTAAGTTAGTTTTGACACATTTTATGATATTGAACCGAATTGGATCATTAAACAAATTATTGCATAAATTAGCCTTAATTATCTCTTTGGTAGTGTTTAGTAAACTGGCTATAACTTGAGTTAAAAATATCTAATTGATGTGATTTTGGTCTTGTAAGAAAGCTTAGATAATTCCCTACAACTTTCATGAAGAACACAAAACTTAGATCGGACTCCTTGGAAGTGATATTGGGCTTGCAAGTTAGAATAGAGGAGCTGAAATCAGGTCTAAACACTTTGTAGTAATTGGACCATATATTAAGTTCTAGGAATGATTTTGGACTCAAACTAAAGCCATTTAAAGAAAAAATCTAGGCCTACAACTTTCATGAAGACCAATTTTCTTAAAAATGAAAAAAATTGAACACACGGATGTGCATTTGCTCAATTATTAAAATATTCAAAAAAAAAGAAAGAGAAAACGAAAACTTAATCGTTAAGTTTTCCACAGTAAGCTCCAAATCATTAACTCCACTGTAGCTCTAATTGCATATTACTGTAGCTCCATTTCAATTTGCCTATAAATAGGCAATTCCATTGTCAGAAAGGAGGTTATGATACGAAGGGGGAGGCTCTGGCAGAGAGGAATTCTTCTTCTCTTCCTCCTCCCTTCACTTTTCTTTTTCTTTTTTTCTCTTTTCTAGTCTATGTGTAAATAAGTTTCAGTCTACTTGAGTCCAAGTGTGAAGCTCTTGGTAATAAAATAAGGTTAGATTTATTTCTCTCTTGTGCTTTAATGTTTTATATTTTCAAGTAGTTATTATACGTGTTATATTTTGTTTCTGATAATTTAGAAACTACCCTTGTAAAGAGGAGTTCTTGATTTGTTGTAGACAAGATTTTGGCACAATGAATGCTTTAACCCATTTACAAGTGGTGGTAATATTTAAAGGAAACATAAGATAGTTACGTATATTATTTTAATGGACTTTTAACGTTATATTTTCCGATTGGAACCTCCATGTTACGAGGATTCTAATTGAGTTATAAAAGAAATTAATCTTACCTTTACTTTATTTACCAAGAGTGGATCTTTTTATCCAAGTAAATAATTTTTTACCATAGTAATAAAATATTTATCTGACCTTAATTAATCTTCATCAATTCCCTATAGATCGTCCTTGGACTCCCAAGAAATTTATTACTTGAGACAACCTGCACTTGGGTTCGCAATGCAACAATTAATCCCGCATCAAGATTTTGGACTTGGTTGAAAATTTTGTGCATCAAAAATATCTTAATAAAATATCTCAAGTGTAATCATGAAAATTGAAAATATCTAAGTTAAATATCTTAAGGATCATGATGGCTCATCATTACTAAGCTTTATGGCTAACCGATAGGAATTAGTCAAACATAGTGGCTGGACTTTGTTGTGAACTGTTGGATGGAAAACTTGATGGAAAAGCCTTAGATCTTCACCATTGATCTAATCAATGGTGTGGAAGCAATCTTGATAAAGAAACTTATGATATCAACCATAGATTTAATTAATGGTTAGGATTTAGTCAATAAAAATAGCTAAATTAATTAGTTACTAAGTAATAAGATAATCTAACTTAGTTACCCTAATAGTTTAATTAGTAACTAAATGAACTAATTTAGTTACTAAATAATTAGAAGTTAGTTACTAAATAAATATTTAATTATCTAGAAACATGACATAATCATGATCTATGCAATGACATAATAAAGTAATTAACTAGTTAAAATGTAACCAAATGGCTTAACTAAATTAATTTAATTGTAACTAGATGGTAAGCCAGGTAACTAATTAAATTAACTAAGTGTAATTAGACTTTATTTGGAATTAAAAACTTAGTTGATTGCTCCTTGACTCCCACGGCTGCCTAGCATGATCTAGGAGGTTCTTAATTCATCTTTCATGATCATTTGATGACCACTTGATGACCAAGGCCATGTGCACTCATGTGAGCCCATATGCTTATGCTTAATCTTGTAAAACAAGCCTTGAACCCTCTACACAAGCACTCCTACGGCTGCACACACTTAGGCACTAGTCTATTTCATTTCATTTCCTCACATTTTGTAACACTTAAACCATTCTTTCCATTCTCTCTCTTCCAATTATTCAAGAACACCAAGAATAAACACTATGAACTCCATCTTCTTTCTTCTCTTGAACCATTTGGTCTCCACCCCTAAATCCCACTTCCAAGCTTCAATAATTTTATACAACCTTAGATCTAGAACCTATACACAATCCTAAGATACTTTGTAGTTGAGATCTAAGCCTAGCTCTATCATCTTCAACCTTGTTCTTCAAGTTAAAGATCAAAAAAGCCCTTGCTTTGTTTCTTGAAGGAGCTCATGGCCAACCACCCAAGTACCATCCTCCAAGTTTGTTTAATTTCAACCAACCATAAGTCTTGAATCCTTACCTTATTCTAAGACTCTTTGATGTTGAGACTTTGGTCTAAATCTATCATCTTCATGCTTGAATTTTGGATTTAAGTTCTAGGATTTCAAGGTAAAAATCTTGAAATTTGGCTTTTTATTTGATTCCTAGAATCCTAAGACCATGTTTGATCTATGGTCATCTTAATCAAGCTTTAGATACTAATTTGTATGTGTTTGTTGTGATTCTAAGATCTATTTGGTGGTGAAAGATTGATACAAAGAGAGTTTTACAAAGAGCTAGGAAGCATTAACTAGGTATGAGGGAGATTAACCTCATCGACCATATGTGGTGGTGAAGGAATGGAATTGTTTGTGTTTGTGAGTGAAAAATCCATGTGAGGATTTATTCACTCGATTGTGTAATTATTGGTTTGTGTTTGTTAAATTATATTATGTGATTATTTTATTGCTTTGATAAGTATGCGTGATTTATATATGTGTTAAATATGCTTATAGCTTTGATAGTATATTTGCCTATGTGAATTTGGAAGCATGTTGATATCTGTGTAATTTAAGATGTGATTCATATGATGAGAAAATTTGTATAAGGACTCCAAAGAGTCAAAAGGTACACGGCCTTATCACTATCAACAGGACTAAGGATTTTAAATTATTTTTCAAATTAAGGATTAATTGATTTTATGACAAGAAATTCAATTAAGTAATTTTATAAGGATTGAAAGTGTTAAGAAATAATTTATATATGAATTTTGAAGCAATGTGTAAATTCGGCCAACATGCCAATTTTTTATGATCAAGACCCAAAATTATTTTACTAAGTGTAAACTTAGGTGTTTAATAGTAAGAACTCAATTTGGTAAGTTTTGAAATTTAAATGAAAGTAATTTTAATTTTTAGAATTAAAATTGATCTAATTAAGCTATGTAGTAAAATAAGAGCCAATACTTGAAATTTACTAACGTATAGCTCACCCTCTGGATTTTGAAGCGTGTTAGGAAATTTTGAACTATAATATCCCAAGTAACTTTAAGAAACAAAATTTTCTAAGAAACAATAGAAATACTAATTTTTAGAGGGATTATATTGAAAATATTCTTTAAAAATAGACTTTATTACAAATATTATTTAAAGAAGAACTATTTTGAAAATATTATTTAATGAGGGACTATAATATAAATAGTATTTTATAGAGGGACATTATGCAAATAATGAAAATAAGGTTAATTTTTTATATTAAATGAGAAAAATCTTATTTATGATTTAAAATATGTAATACCCTTGTGGGGATGTCACATTTTTAATGCAAGAAAATAAAATCTTACCCACGTTATAAAACATTTGTTACATAAATAATATTAGTTGTAAAATTTTTCTTTTTATACTTGATAAATTAAATAAAAAAACACGGAACACAGAATAAGACAAAACATAATCACACACCATAATATACATATGATTTTGTCTAAAGTATACAAATAAATTACAACTACAAATATTTAACAAAATAATAAAGAGTCGGCATAATACTAAAACATAATATGCCCAAGTGCACATCAAGGATTCCTAACCCTCCGAACGATCACTCTCCGATAGATCATCAGACAACAGAAATCCCGGATGCCTCGCAACCCTACGGACGTGAGTCCGTGCTATCGACACACTACTAAGCTCGCTAGGCGCGTGGAAAATTCCTTCTCAATAACGCCTAAGAGTCAAAGGTAACTCAAGATGTAAATATAAAGTAGTAGTAAAAATAAGCTCCCCATCAAACTCTCTACGCAGAGACACAGTCAGACGTCCCACGTAGACTACCGATCCTCTATCTTCACGCAGTCGCCAGGCCTCAGAGCCTCCGTGAAAATCAAGTCTCACAAAACCGAAGAATCCAGGCAACATCAAGATCACAAGATCAATCCAGATGGTAGGGGTGATCTAACGGCTCGCCATCCTCGCACTGCTCACTCGGCTAGCGCTCCTCCGGATATCAAGGGGCTGTTCCTCTTCCTCTTCCTCAAACTCTTTGCAGAATATAACAATAATGCAGGGAAATACGTATAATGAGGTGAGACAATCTACATCATTACCCGCATGGCAATAAAGAAAACGACAATACAAGCAAATATCACAATAATGCATACCATTACATCATATATAGTACCTCAATTAACATATCATACATGCTACCATAAGATACAGTAAACATTTAAAATGCAAATCATAGATGCTAATGCATACCGACTCGTTCCTACTCTATGGAGCTAAGCACAGACATTAGAGAGAATGATCCGAAAAGAACTATCAGTACCTCAGGCTGCCCAACCAAACTATTACACTGTCCTACGTCGTGTGTATAGCCCACAGTCCAAAACATCGTGTAGCAGTACACAGTCCAAATACATCGTGCACTACAAGCATTGTACCAAATAGTCTCCACAAGATCTTGATTAAGAATAGTGCTTGTCGAGATTATTAGTGTGTTGCTCGTTACCACAGCCCAGAGGAGCTACCAACTGTCCACATGTGGAATTCTCCGCACACTAACAGCTCCAATTTCAATTAATGAACCACACTACGCCTATCACACCTACAACACGATGTAATTCATCTCGTCAATCAATCGCCAATTTTTAACCAAATTGACACAACTCTAATCATGATTAAGAATTGTAATTACAAAAATACCCTTAACCTCAATATATTACCATATTTATAAAAATACCCTCAGTCTCGATATTTCAAAATATAGTATGTCTCCAATTGACAGTACTCAACATGTCCGGGTCCACCACTTTGGCCCGACAGTAAAACTTACTGTTCCATTTAGTCGCATAGAAATTTTATCGCATTTTCACAATTGCGTCACTTTTACAAACGTTTTTAAATAGCATAACTATATTTTGACATTTTTGAACATCGCGTAATGTTTTTAAATCATTTTCTCAATCGCATAAGATTTTTAAATCATTTTCTTAATCGTATAACTTAAAATCTTTATTTTAAAAATGCATAAGCTATTTCTAGTACTTTTAAACTACGTAGAATATTTTCCATACGTTATAAACATATTATGAAACCTTTTCTTTTTATTTGTCTGATTTTCATAAATTTTGACAGTATTTTGTCTAGAAAATCTATTAAATGGTATTTTCTACATCTCTCTCTAAATACTGTTCATTTTAACCTTAACAATTACTTATACCTTGAAACTTGCTAACGCACTTCAAAACTCAAAGAGTGAGCTCTACGTTAGTATTTTTCAAGTGTTTTCTTTATTTATTACTTATATCAAATTCTTCTAATTTAAAATTCTAAAACTAAGTTAATTCATTTTATTTCCCAAAGACTCATTGAAATTAAATTCTTTTGTAGATTAGCTACTTAACCTACCTTAGAAAATAATTTTGGAAATCAAATATACATTGAATGGCATGTTGGCCAAAATCAACATATCCTTCACAGCTAATCATTAAATCATTTTTCTAACTTCTAAATCATTTTCAAACTCAATGTCTTACCTAGATTCATTAATCATTGTTTTAGAAAATGGTTGAGAACATTTTGGTTCTCTTTTTCTTAGAGAAGTCGTGAGCCTCTTTTGTGTTCTTTGAAACACTCATGCAAACCTTACATGTTATTCACATCCTACAATAATACTCATACATTTATAAACACATGCAATATATTTTTAAAGCTATAGACATGCTCACAAATAAAATCAATCACAAATAGGAAAGCATTAAACAACCACATAAATGAATCCTTATGGATTCTTCACACACACATACAATCCATTTTCTCATCGCCACATAGGCTTGATGAGATTAAATCTCCCTCTTACCTCTTGAAGACAAGATCTTTAAGCTCTTTCCTCCTTCTCTTGATTTTCGTGTGGATTCAAAACAAATCCCTAAAATTCTTAAACAATTAGGAAAATCACAAACAAGGCTTAATATTGAAGAACCATGGAACAATCATGGTATAGAAAATCAAAAACTTAAATTAAAATCAAAGAAGCAAGAGTTTACCTTTAGGGAAGTAAACAAAAGTTTGGATTTTGATGTAGAAGTAGTAGGATTTTGACAAAACCTTCTAAATGAAAAGTGTTTAGGAGGTGGTTTAGGTTTAGGAAATGTGAAGAGGAAAAATTATAGAAGATGGGTAGTGATTGTGAGTGAAGGGGCCGAAACTTAAAGAGAAAAAGGAAAGGAAAAGGTTCTTTGTGTTCTTGGAATTTTTGAGAGAAAATAAGGCTAAGCTTTAGGTGAGAGAAAAGTGAATAATGAGAGTGAAAATGAGAGTGCAGCCGTGAGGTGAGTGTGTAGGAAATTTAGGAGATTTACTTGAACCAAAATATCCTATTTTTGTGTTCACATTGATAGCACATGGCTTGGTCACCATTTGGTCATGCAATGGTCATGCAAGAGTGTTCAAAAAGCTTGGAGAAGCTCCCTTGCCCCTCTTGGCCGTGTGGCCCCTCTAGGAAAGGTAACTAGGTTTGTTTTAATTTTTAATCTAGTTACACTTTAATCAAATACTTACTAACTAGCTTAGGTTTTCTAATTACTTGATTACTATCTAGTTACATAGCTAACTAGTTAATTAGGTCATTGCATATGTCATGCTTTGTCATGACTTCTAGATGAAATTAGGATATTTGATTAGTAACTAGATTATAACTAATTAGTAACTAGGTTAGTTCACTTAGTTTCTTTAGTTAGACAATTAAGCTAACTAAATTAGGTTTTCTTAGTTACTTAGTAATTAGTCAAGCCATTATATTTGACTAAATCCTAGCCCTTGAAATTAACTTCATTTCCTATCCATTAATTTAATCTAAGGTGGATATCATTAGTTACTTTATCAGGATTGTTCTCACACCATTGATCTTATCAATGGTTATGATCAAGGCTTCTAAATCAAGTTGTTCATCCAATGGTCCACAATAAAGTCTATGCCACTTTATTTGACCAACTCTTATTAGTTTAGAAATTAGTCTAGTCAGAAACGTTGACTGCTTTTCTAAACACGGGTCTCACAGACTTTTTTGGGTCCATGGTCATATTGAAGCAGATTTCTACTATTTTTGAGACAGTAGGTACTGTCAAATAAAATAATATTATAATAATATAAAATTATTTTATTACACAGTTAAAACTTAAAAATTAAAATATTAATATACATATCACTCGAAATTGGGTTTAGTAAGATCCCCCAGTTTCGAATAATTAAAATAAGATTTTTTTGGCGAGAAAATTATTATTTTCTTGGCTCGGAGCAAATCACACACAATAGTCAAATATACTCACAGAACAGTCAAATTCAATTTATTACTCACAGAAAATATAAAATAGTACATTTAGGACAATATCGTACTTAACCCAAAAGTTGGGGTGTTACAACTCTCCCCTATTAATAAGAATTTCATCCCCGAAATTCGTCATACCTTAGAATAGTTGAGGGTATTGTTCCCTCATCTTATCTTCTAGCTCCCAGGTAGCATCTCCCGTCGCATCATTCCATATTACCTTTACCAGCTCAATCATCTTCCCTCGAAGCTGTTTCACTCTCCTGTCCTCAACCTTAACAGGAAATGTTTCATACGTCAAATTATCCTTCAGTTGCACTTCATCTAGCTGTATAATATGCGTTGGATCGGGAATATATTTCCTTAGTTGAAACACATGAAACACATTATGTAGATTGGATAGAAAATGTGGTAAAGCTATCTGGTAGGCTACAGGACCTATTCGACGAATAATTTGATAAGGCCCTATGAATTTAGGTGTGAGTTTCCTAGATTTGATAACCCTTCCGACACTAGTTGTAGGTGTTACTCTTAAGAATACATGCTCACCTTCTTCAAATTCTAGAGGTCGCCTTCGCTTATCAGCATAGCTCTTCTATCGGCTCTGAGTCGTTCGCATTTTCTCCTGAATCATTTTCAATTTTTTCGTAGTGTGTTGCACAAGATCAGGCCCAATGGTCATACTTTCTCCATCCTAATACCAACACAAAGGTGTTCGGCATCGTCATCCATATAGGGCTTCATAGGGTGCCATCCCTATACTTGAGTGAAAACTATTGTTGTAGGTGAATTCTATCAAAGACAAGAATTCATCCCAACTCCCTTGTTGTTCCAACACACAAGCACGCAACAAGTCTTCCAACAACTGAATCGTTCTCTCCGTTTGACCATCAGTCTGCGGATGATAAGCAGAACTTAATCGCAGTTTAGTTCCCATGGCTTCTTGCAAACTTCGCCAGAACCTTGACGTAAACCTCAGATCACTATCAGAAACTATACTTGTGAGTACACCATGATGTCTAACAATTTTGCTGATGTACATCTGGGTTAATCGTTCCAACGAATACTTAATATTGATCAGTAAAAAGTGTGCTGACTTCGTAAGCCTATCAACTATAACTCATATAGAATCATGACCCTTCCTCGTCCTTGGCAATCTGGTAACAAAATCCATCGAGATACTATCCCATTTCCACTCTGGAATAGTTAAAGGTTGTAACATACCAGCAGGCCTTTGACGTTCCACTTTTGCCTTCTGACAAACGAGACAAGACGCTACATATTCCGCCACATCTCTCTTCATTCTTGGCCACCAAAACATCCGCTTTAGATATTAATACATCTTTGTCATTCCCAGATGCATACTCAAATTACTAGTATGAGCTTCATCCAAAATTGCTTTCTTAAGATCGGGATCATCAGGTATACAAATTCTTCCTTCAAATCTTAAGATTCCATCAGATCCTTCCTCCACCGTCGCCTTATGACCTTGCTTCAAAAATTCCTTTTCATTTTGTAAAAATGAATCCTCATCCTATTTTTCTCGGATTAGTTCCAGCAAGTCATTCAAAATCATAACCTTACTTAGACGAATTTTTCCCGGTACCAATTCCACTGACAACCATAGATCTCTGAATTGGTTGATTAATTCTTCCTCCTTTATCATCATTGTAGAAACACTAACCACCTTTCTACTCAAGGCATCCGCTACCACATTCGCCTTTCCTGGGTGGTATTGAAGTTAAAAATCATAGTCCTTCAAGAATTCTAACCATCGCCTCTGCCTCATATTCAATTCCTTTTGATCAAACAAGTATTTCAAACTCTTGTGATCACTAAAGACATTGAACATAGCTCCATACAGAAAATGCCTCCACACTTTCAATGCAAAGACTACTGTGGCTAGTTCCAAATCGTGCGTTGGGTAGTTCCTCTCATGGACCTTCAGCTGTCTAGAAGTATAAGCTACCACATTCCTATTTTGCATTAATACACATCCTAACCCTTGGTAAGAAGCGTCACAATACACCTCAAAAGATTTGTTAGGATCTGGTAAAATTAGCACTGGTGTAGTCATCAATCTCTTCTTCAACTCTTGGAAACTTGCTTCATGTTCTTCCGTCCAATCAAAAGCTTGACTCTTCCTTGTGAGTTGTGTAAGTGGTCCAACTATTTTAGAAAAACCTTCAATAAACCTTCGGTAATATCCGACCAATCCAACAAAACTCCGGACCTCCATCACTGTCTTAGGCCTTTCCCACTGCAAAATGGTCTCCACCTTTGACGGGTCTACCACAATACCTTCCTTGGAAATCATATGGCCTAGAAATTAAACCTCTTCTAACCAAAAGTCACATTTTGCCAACTTTAAATATAGCTTCTTCTCTTTCAAAATCTGAAGAACTATACTGAGATGTTCAACATGCTCTTCTTGACTTTGAGAGTAGATTAGAATGTCATCAATAAAAACAACGACAAATCTGTCTAGGTACGGATGAAAAATCCTATTCATGTAGTCCATGAATATTGCAGGAGCATTCGTCACTCCGAACGGCATCACTTAATACTCGTAATGCCCATAACAGGTTCGGAAAGCTGTCTTAAGTACATCATCTACCTTGACACGAATTTGATGATAACTTGATCACAAATCTATCTTAGAGAAAACAGCTGCTCCCTTCAACTGATCCATCAAATCATCAATTCTCGGAAGTGGATACTTATTCTTTATCGTAACCTTGTTCAACTGATAATAATCTACACAAAGACAAGAAGTTTCATCCTTCTTCTTGACTAGTAGTACTGGTGCTCCCCACAGTGAAACACTAGGTCGCACAAACTATTTTTCTAACAGTTCCTCCAATTGCTTCTTCAATTCTACCAACTCTGCAGGTGACATTCGATATGGCGCAATCGAAATAGGACCTGCTCTTGGCACCAAATCGATAGAGAACTCGATCTCCCTTTCCAGTGGCAAACCGGGTACATCATCAGGAAAAATCTCTGGAAACTCATTGACGATAGGAATAGCGTTCATATCTTTCTCACTCTTGACTTCTAAAGAAGATAGCAACATATATCCTTGAGCCCTATCTATCAACAAGGATTTGACTTTAACAGCAGTCAAGAATCCCGAACTTTCTTCCTTAGGAAAAACTATGGTTTTGCTTGCACAGTCTATTAGGATATGGTTAGAAGATAATCAATTCATTCCTAATATTACGTCTATCTCAACAAGAGGTAAACAAATTAAATTGACCGAAAACACACGATCCTTTATAATGATAGGACAATTCGGACATATTTTGGACGTAAGAACAGGCTTGGCAATTAGCGTAGAAACAATCAATTGAAAACTCAGAGAAGACACGGGCAGTTTCAATCGTTCCACACAATCATATGCAATAAATGAATGCGTTGCACCCGAATCATATAACACAGTCAAGAGATTACCTTCAATGACACCTTTCCCCTGAATGAGATCTTCAGACTGAGAAGCTTCAGTTCCAGTCATCGTATATACTCGCCCTCCAGATCACGGCTGAGTAGCACGAACATTACTCACAGCAGGCTTCCTTTCTGGCTGAGTGCAATTTCTAGAAATATGTCCAGGTTTTCTGCAATTGAAACAAATCGTTCCTCTGATCGAACAATCCGTAGATATATGGTCACTCTTTCCACACTTAAAACATATTGGCGTAAATGCCATATTTTGACCAGCTCTGTTACCATTAGAACTTCCCCCAGTAGATGGACGTTGAGGCTGACTTCCTGGTGGTCTTGAATAAGGCTTGTGCTGAAATCGGTTATTGCTGTTGTTGCCTCTTTTTTGGAACCTAGTCGGTCCAAAGTTGCGATTTATGGGATCTCGAGACGGCTCCAACTCCTCGAGTCATCGACAGGTATCCATCAAAGCAGGAAATTCCCTCATCCTCATAGGTAGCACTCCTCTCTTCAGTTCTACCCTCAGCCCTTCCTCAAACTTACGGCATTTCCATGCCTCATCAAGTTGAATTTGAAAGTACCTTGAGAACTGTGACAATTTCTCAAACTTAGCAGCATACTCCCCAACAGTCATATTACCCTGACGCAAACCAAGAAATTCCATCTCCTTGGCATGTCGGGCACTAGCAGGAAAGTAATTTTCTAAAAATACTTCACTGAACACCTCCCAAGTAATTTCAGTCCCCTCAGCTTGTAACAATCGGCAGGTTCCTCTCCACCAATTTTCGGCATCTCCTCTCAACATAAAAGTAGCATACGTCACCTTTCTATTATCTACGCACCCTATTCCTTCAAGTACCCTTTCCAAGTCTTGGATCCAGAGACTCGCCTTCTCGAGGTCAAACTCGCCTCTAAACTGCGGTGGGTTATTGCGCCTAAACTCAGACAAATTTAGAGCATCAGCAGTTGCATCTTGCTGTTGAGCTGCTCGTTGATTTTGTTGAGTAATTACTTCCGCCATCCGCTACATAGCTTCAGTAGCTGCAGTCATTGGGTCCACATTTCGTTCCACATTCGCACGCGTTCTTCTTCCACCAGACATCTTCTTTCTTCAACAAGACAAAATAAGGTCAGATGTAACCTTTCGAAAACAAATCACAGAGAATCACACAACACAAGCAAAAACAAACCCAACCATAACCCCAAAAGACTCTAACTTTGGCTCTGATACCAACTAATGTAACACCCTTGTGGGGATGTCACATTTTTAATGCAAGAAAATAAAATCTTACCCAAGTTATAAAACATTTGTCAAATAAATAATATTAGTTGAAAAATTTTTCCTTTTATACTTGATAACATTAAATAAAATAACACGGAATACAGAATAAGACAAAACATAATCACACACCATAATATACATATGATTTTGTCTGAAGTATACAAATAATTTACAACTAAAAATATTTAACAAAACAGTAAAGAGTCGGCATAATACTAAAACATAACATGCCCAAGTGCACATCAAGGATTCCTAACCCTCCGCACGATCACTCTCCGATAGATCATCGAACAGCAGAAATCCCGGATGCCTCGCAGCCCTACGGACGTGAGTCTGTGCTGTCGACACACTACTAAGCTCGCTAGGCGCATGGAAAATTCCTTCCCAATAATGCTTAAGAATCAAAGGCAACTCAAGATGTAAATACAAAGTAGTAGTAAAAATAAGCTCCCCGTCAAACTCTCTACGCAGAGACACAGTCAGACGTCCCACGTAGATACTGATCCTCTATCCTCACACAGTCGCTAGGCCTCAAAGCCATCGTGAAAATCAAGTCTCACAAAACCAAAGAATCCAGGCAATGTCATGATCACAAGATCAATCCAGATGGTAGGGGTGATCTAACAGCTCGCTATCCTCGCACTGCTCACTCGGCTGACGCTTCTCCGGATATTGAATATCAAGGGGCTAATCATCTTCCTATTCCTCAAACTCTTTACAGAATATAATAATAATGCAGAGAAATACGTATAACGAGGTGAGACAATCTACAACATTACCCGCATGGCAATAAAGAAAACGACAATATAAGCAAATATCACAATAATGCATACCATTACATCATATATAGTACCTCAATTAACACATCATACATGCTACCATAAGATACAGTAAACATTTAAAATGCAAATCATAGATGCTAATGCATACCGACTCGTTCCTACTCCATGGAGCTAAACACAGACATTAGAGAGAATGATCCAAAAAAAAACTATCAGTACCTCAGGCTGCCCAACCAAACTATTACACTGTCCTACGTCGTGTCTATAGCCCACAGTCCAAAACTTCGTGTAGTAGTACACAGTCCAAATATATCGTGCACTACAGGCATTGTACCAAATAGTCTCTACAAGATCTTGATTAAGAATAGTGCTTGTCGAGATTATTAGTGTGTTGCCCGTTACCACGGCCCAGAGGAGCTACCAACTGTCCGCATGTGGAATTCTCCGCACACTAATGCCTCCAATTTCAATTAATGAACCACACTACGCCTATCACACCCACAACACGGTGTAATTCATCTCCTCAATCAATCGCCAATTTTTAACCAAATTGACACAACTCTAATGCATGATTAAGAATTATAATTATAAAAATACCCTTAGCCTCAATATATTATCATATTTACAAAAATACCCTCAGTCTCGATATTCCAAAATATAGTATGTCTCCACTTGACAGTACTATATCTCAACATATCTGGGTCCACCACTTTGGCCCGACAGCAAAACTTATTGTTCCATTTAGTCGTGTAGAAATTTTATCACGTTTTCACAATCGTGTCACTTTTACAAACGTTTTTAAATCGCATAAATATATTTTGACATTTTTGAACATTGCGTAATGTATTTAAATCATTTTCTCAATTGTGTAAGATTTTTAAATCATTTTCTTAACCGTATAGCTTAAAATCTTTATTTTAAAAATGCATAAGCTATTTCTAGTACTTTTAAACTACGTAGAATATTTTCCATACGTTTTAAACATATTATGGAACCTTTTCTTTTTATTTGTCTGATTTTCATAAATTTTGACAGCATTTTGTCTAACAAATCTATTAAATGGTATTTTCTACATCTCTCCCTAAATACTGTTCATTTTAACCTTAACCATTACTTATACTTGAAACTTGCTAATGCGCTTCAAAACTCAAAGAGTGAGCTCTACGTTAGTATTTTTCAAGTGTTTTCTTTATTTATTACTTATATCAAATTCTTCTAATTTAAAATTCTAAAACTAAGTTAATTCATTTTATTTCCCAAAGACTCATTGAAATTAAATTCTTTTATAGATTAGCTACTTAACCTACCTTAGAAAATAATTTTGGAAATCAAATATACATTGAACGGCATGTTGGCCAAAATCAACATATCCTTCACAGCTAATCATTAAATCATTTTTCTAACTTCTAAATCATTTTCAAACTCATTGTCTTACCTAGATTCATCAATCATTGTTTTAGAAAATGGTTGAGAACATTTTGGTTCTCTTTTTCTTAGAGAAGTCGTGAGCCTCTTTTGTGTTCTTTAGAACACTCATGCAAACTTTACATGTTATTCACATCCTACAATAATACTCATACATTTATAAACACGTGCAATATATTTTTAAAGCTATAGACATGCTCTCAAATAAAATCAATCACAAATAGGAAAGCATTAAATAACCACATAAATGAATCCTTATGGATTCTTCACACAGACACACAATCCATTTTCTCATCACCACATAGGCTTGATGAGATTAAATCTCCCTCTTACCTCTTGATGACAAGATCTTCAAGCTCTTTCCTCCTTCTCTTGATTTTCATATGGATTCAAAACAAATCCCTAAAATTCTTAAACAATTAGTAAAATCACAAACAAGGCTTAATATTGAAGAACCATGGAACAATCATGGTATAGAAAATCAAAAACTTAAATTAAAATCAAAGAAGCAAGAGTTTACCTTTAGGGAAGTAAACAAAAGTTTGGATTTTGATGTAGAAGGAGTAGGATTTTGACAAAACCTTCTAAATGAAAAGTGTTTAGGAAGTGGTTTAGGTTTAGGAAATGTGAAGAGGAAAAATTATAGAAGATGGGTAGTGATTGTGAGTGAAGGGGCCGAAACTTAAAAAGAAAAAGGAAGGGAAAAGGTTCTTTGTGTTCTTGGAATTTTTGAAAGAAAATAAGGCTAAGCTTTAGGTGAGAGAAAAGTGAATAATGAGAGTGAAAATAAGAGTGCAGCCGTGAGGTGAGTGTGTAGGAAAATTAGGAGATTTACTTGAACCAAAATATCCTATTTTTGTGTTCACATTGATAACACATGGCTTGGTCACCATTTGGTCATGCAATGGTCATGCAAGAGTGTTCAAGAAGCTTGGAGAAGCTCCCTTGCCCCTCTTGGCCATGTGGCCCCTCTAGGAAAGGTAATTAGGTTTGTTTTAAGTTTTAATCTAGTTACACTTTAATCAAATACTTACTAACTAGCTTAGGTTTTCTAATTACTTGATTACTATCTAGTTACAAAGCTAACTAGTTAATTAGGTCATTGCATATGTCATGATTTGTTATGACTTCTAGATGAAATTAGGATATTGATTAGGAACTAGATTATAACTAATTAGTAACTAGGTTAGTTCACTTAGTTTCTTTAATTAGACAATTAAGCTAACTAAATTAGGTTTTCTTAGTTACTTAGTATTTAGTCAAGCCATTATATTTGACTAAGTCCTAGGCCTTGAAATTAACTTTCTTCCTATCCATTGATTTAATCTAAGGTGGATATCATTAGTTACTTTATCAGGATTGTTCTCACACTGTTGATCTGATCAATGGTTCTGATCAAGGCTTCTAAGTCAAGTTATTCATCCAATGGTCCACAATAAAGTCCATGCCATTTTATTTGACCAACTCTTATTGGTTTAGAATTTAGTCTAGTCAAAAACGTTGACTACTTTTCTAAACGCGTGTCCCACAGACTTTTCCGGGTCCATGGTCATATTGAAGCAAATTTCTACTGTTTTTGAGACAGTAGGTACTGTTAAATAAAATAATATTATAATAATATAAAATTACTTTATTACACAGTTAAATCCTAAAAATTAAAAGATTAATATACATATCACTCGGAATTGGGTTTAGTAAGATCCCTCGGTTCTGAATAATTAAAATAAGATTTTTTCGTCCAGAAAATTATTATTTTCTTGGCTTGGAGCAAATCACACACAACAGTCAAATATATTCACAGAACAGTCAAATTCAATTTATAACTCACAGAAAATATAAAATAGTATATTTAAGACAATATCGTACTTAACCCAGAAGTTGGGGTGTTACAAAATACGTTAGAAATATTTTACGCAATTTAAAAGTAGTAATTTTAGCTACGCGATTGAGAAAATGTTTTAAAATCTCTACGCAATTGAGAAAATGTTGGAAAACATTTACGCGATTTGAAAACGTAACAAAAGTGTTACGTGATTGTGAAAACACGATAATATTACTACACGATTGAAAAGAACGAGTTTTGCTGTAGAGCCAACGTTTTGAACTAAATAATTTGTGAAACTGAAGTATTGGACCTGAGTGGATCTTTGGCATTATCAATTGTATGGGCGGTTATATAATACCATAGATACTAAAGGTATTGGACAATCTGTATGTGCATGTGCGGTTGCGTTAATATCATTGAAAACAGTATAACGGTACTTTGTTTTGAACAAAAGTGTTTTGAACATTATACGGTGATACTGCCATATGACGGCATGTGAATATGAAATACTGTATGATCGATGACAATATATGTTTGAATCATTTATAATGCACACTGTGTACAAATACTATGTATTTGTTGTGGCGTTTTATGCCTAAGGAATGAGCGAGAACTTACAGGATAGTGGGAGGAATCCTGGGGGACGTCAGGGCGCGGTGATTCACTTGTTGACATTGAGTCAAATGAATTGGCATTGAGTCATATATATATATATATATATATATAAACCCTTGGCCGTGATCACCGATTGCAACGCATCGACATCCCGATGAACACTATTGCTTTTCATTATCCAGTATAGACTGTCTTATTTCTTGTTAGGGGGGACAGATCTTCTGGGCGTTCATCTCTGAACTTGAGTAAACTCTATGAAGAAGAAACTGATTGCGTTGAGCATATGCATGGTCAGAATTTACGCTGTTGTAATATATTATGATTGTGGTATCATCATTATGCCTGATACTGTGTTGCAGATTTATTAGATTGTTTATTTATTAAATGTCATACATATATCTGCTAATTTCATATAAGTGTATGAATTGTTTGTATGGAATGACATTGTTGTTCGTATCATTTCTTTGCTGCCATATTGGTTTGCGATGTAGGGGATCTCACCTCTTTGTTGTTTTATTCTGTTTGTTTTTGTTTTACTTCTATGTCTATAAAGACTGTGGTAGTAGCAAGGAAGGACTCCAAGATAATATTTGCTCAAACTTCTATCTGTTAAGACATTCCTGTCAAGGGAATTTGTCCTTTGTGGAGAACTTGTGTCTTTAGAGGTTGTGAACTTGGGCCAGGTTGAGTTTTCTATGGTTTATGTAATGAGAATATTACAAATCTATGATATTTACGAGAGATGTATGTTATTTAGTTCTTATATTTTCTAGTTTAGTAAAGTTTATGTTTTTTCGCCAAAAAGAAATTTTGAAACCCGTATTTTAGTAACATTAAGTATTTTATAACTTGGGTAATTATTTATAAGGAGTTGGCATGAATATGATACCCTTCGGAGAGGGTGTTACAGATCCTATTGTAATCCACTTCTTTTCAATGCCAGGGTTGATCAAAGGTTAGGTTAGTTAATACAAATTATTATTGTTATTGTTGTTATTATTATTATTATTATTATTATTATTATTATTATTATATTTAGGGAAGAAGAGTAGTGGGCGTACTGGCTGAGAATATGTTCTTAAATTCCATGTGTGTGTGTGTGTGTGTGTGATGTAGAAAGGTATGATTATAAATAGCTTAGTATTTATGCAGGCATAGACATACAATTAATGTGCTTCCTTTTGTCTTGAAGTGGCCTGCTTTGTGGGTTTACATTAAGTAACCCTTTAATTAATCTGCTCTTACGACTATAGATCATGAAGTTGCAGATGAATCTCAAGGACTTGACGCAATAAGATTATCTTCCTTATCCACAAGCCATATAGATTCAGATTCATCAAGTGTCATATTTCATCAAATTGATGTTTTTGGAGCATTACCTTCAAGTGTTGATGGGAGTGAGCCCATATATGAAGGAGAAGAATGTGTATTGGATACAAGAAATGAAAATTTTGAGGACTACGAACTTGTCTTTGAAGGTGAGGTGGTGCTTGTTGAACAGGCTGACAAAAGCACCTTAGCTACCCCTAACCTAAGAGCTAAGGATGAAATTACTCCAGAACAAGGTTAGTGGTGCTATAAATAACTGGATTAATTCTCATCAGAATATTATTTTCTTAGCTAACTATATATTAAATAGAAGACATTTGCCTTTTTTATGGTCTTAAGGGAACTGATCAAGAGTTTCTTGAGGAATAATGCTAGCCAGTTGACATTTTATAGGTATGTTGGCCTATTGTTGGTCTAAATATCTTGAACTAGTTCTCTGATCCATATATTTCTCTTTATTGGCTATGAGGAACTTTCTACACATTATAAATTATAATTGCTTTTGTAGCCTTTTCTATTTACAAGATGGTCTTAAAGAGCGTGAGCTATGTGTTTTTTCTGAAACAATCATTTCAGCACCATGTTTAAGGTCAGTAAAAGGCTTGAAGATTCTTTTCTTTGGTCATTTAGATTACTGCTATGAACTACCAGTAGCACCTTTTTATCATTGAGAAAAATTTGTTGGCTCTCTGTCTTGTATAATCTTTTAGTTTTCAATCTAACATTATTTTTATAGTTTGAGGGTGAGCTTTATCTTCTAGCTACAGACCAAGGTTACATAAATCAACTTGATCTGGTGTGGGAAAATTTTAATGAGGTAAAACACTCTCTCTCTATGATCTTTTTCATCCAGGTCATTCTAATATATTATTATTTTCTTCATTTTCCTTTCTATGTTGATACTGGTGGTCATAGGCATACTTCTAGCCATGTCCTCTTTAGTGAGAATAATCTTTAATGTTGTGCAAACTGCAAACTCATTTTAAAACTAATGAACATAATAGCTAATATCATATCATAATTTTGCTGGCTGCCTTATTCCAGAAGCTAAGTTTCAGCTATCTTACAGAAATGTAATATAAGTTTTTTTTAGTTTGAAGTATTACAATTGGACATCTAAATAGTTATAAGTTTTTTTAAGTTGAGGTTTCCACATCTTGCTACAGAGAAATGCAAAGACATTGTTAAAAATCTATTGCACAGAGATTTGTGAATTATTTATCTGTAAATACATATATCTATATTAGAAATTTGAAGATTATTAACTTGGTTAACTGTCGGAGGACAATGCCGTGTGTCATTTCATGCTCTTATGCATTTTCTCTTGTGATGACTCTTTTTTATGTACATACAATTATGGTAATTATTTTTTGATATTCCAATAATTTAGTCCATTATGATATTGACAGTTGAGTGTCTCATTAGCTGGCACTGATAGTCGTGTGATAGGAGGTGGTGTTGCTGGTTTATTGATAGCTACTGGCCCAATCCAAGTATGATATTTTCTTAATGCATAATCTGTTTGTTTAATGAAGGCTTTCTAAAGATCTTTCTAATGCCATGTAGTTGACTATTAAGAGGGTCAGAAAAAAATTCGGAGAAGGGTGGGATTTAAATTGTCTTCGGGTTGCTTACCATCATGCAATGTGTCATTTGTCTCAACTACTAAGAGTATGTTATTCCTTGTTTCCTTCCTCATCGTTCTGTTTGGAGCATGGATATGGATTACTCCTACCCCCACCCTACCCTTTTTTTTTTGTTTTTCATCTCGAATCCTGCATTATGTTTACATGCCAAATTATTTGATGCTAAGTTTATGTTTACATGCCAATATTATACGCTAAGCATTGTTGATTGCAGTATGTTTTCAAATCCATCGCTTGTTACATGTATTTGTATACTTCATGTCATTTTCAAGTTTTTTCTTATATTGTTTTGAAGGTTGATAGCCATCCAGAGAAGAAATCAGAGCCTGAGCTTTCTTTCAAGATTCTAACAAATCCAACAAGAGTGGTTCCTGATCAGGAGAAGTTTATTAAATTTTTGCAGGAGAGCATATATGTTCCAGTTAAGTTAGCACCTTCAGGATTTGTTTTGTGGAAATAAGTTTGCCACAATAACTTAATATGTTAAGTTTTGATAATGACAAATACAAGACAAAAAGAATGATATTTATAGATGTGCTTAATAGATTATATTGTATCATGCATGATCATGTACTCCATCTTGCTATATTTCATATAAGAATTATGTATATTCTTTATAACATCTTTTATAGGATATATCTATTAATATGATATATGAGTGGTATTAAAGTAATATTGGATTTGACTCTATTTAAATGAAAATGTACAAAGTGTTCTTTGTTGCATCCTATATAGAGCATATCTATTAGTAATTGATAAATGTATTCTTTGGATGTCTCTATGAAAGTCTTATATGCATGTTAGACAAACTAGAGTTATACATTTATGAATCATGCATATGAAGATATTGAATTATGAATTTGGACTAACTATATTTGTTTAAGTGAGCAATACTTTGTAAGATAGTCTAAGTACCAAGAGTGAGCATTGTAACAAAAAAGTAAAAGATCACAATTATGCTCAACTCAATAAAAATGAGAATGATAAGATGTTCTAAGCATTTGCAAGATTTGAAGAGAAGAAATTTTTGGAAGCTTGGATTACATTAAGAAGCTTAAGAACTAGAATTGGTATATTTTCTTTTTAAACTTTCTCCTATGTAAAGATAGAGATTTTATAAGAAAAGAGTTCAAATATATTTTTAAATCTTTAAAATGGTTCTTACATGCTAAAATGCCTAGCAAACATGTTTTGAAAGGCTAGTCATGGTGATAGTTAAAAACTATGAAAAATAGTCAAGTTTAAGTTTTGAAAAACTGACTTTTGGTTACTTTTTTTTATCATAACTTTCAGAATACTTTGAGTTTTGTTCTGAAACTTCTTTCATATGAAAATAAACTCAAATATATTTTTAATAAGTGGTCATTTGCTTAAAACGGATTAGAAATGAAGAAGTTATGACCATTTAAAGTCAGATTTCGAAACCAAAGCAACTTATTCGAATAAGCACATAATTATTCGAATAAAACACCCCAAAAAACGCTCCCAACAGTTATAAATGGCTAGTTCTCATAAGAAATTATTTTTAAACACTACCAACAATTATTTTATTACTGGAGCTCTATATATAAGTGATGTTTGAAGCTTTTACAACTCTAGAACACTTGATTTGGTCCTTGAATCATCAAAATCAAATTTTGAGTTCTTTATTGCAAAATCCTTCTATTCCTTTATTCTTCAAGTTGTATATCTACTCCTGTGAGAGTTTCTAATTTTTCTCTTCATCTTTAAATCATTGTAAGAGGGTGAGGTATCCTTCAAGAGAGAAAATGGTGAGATATCCCTTGTAGTGAGACTTAAACACAAAAGATAAGGTATCCCAAACGTATTGCGAGTGCTCTTGTATGTAAATTTTTTCAAGCACCTGTGAAACTTGAAGAGTTGGAGGCTCTAGCACAAGGGTGGAGGATCCCAAGGTGTGAGGAGTGTTCTTGCTTGTACAAAGGTTTTCTTAGCACCCGTGAAGTCTAGGAGATAATAAAGAAAATCTCAAGTTAAACTTAGGGACTAGATGTAGGCTACAAGTGGTTAGTGGATGGACCAGGATAAATCTTTGTATTTGCTCTTCTCAACTATATCCCTTTACTTTGATACTTTACTTTTATATGCGTGCTTGAATATTATTCATCTTGGCTTCATTTCTTAATGGTTTTAAAAATGTGTAATCACCCAATTCAACCCCCTCTTAGGTGATGGTTGCCCTAGCTAACAAGTGGTATTAGAGTTTCGTGCTTTTTTGAAAGCTTAATTGCTTAGAGTTAAAGATCTTTGTTTGTTAGCAACTATCAAAAGCTTTTCAAAATAGAAGATATAATAACTATGACAATCATGCTCTTGTTTTGAAAAAATTTTCTTGTTTGATTAAAAAGTTTTTTAAAAAAAAATCTCTTATCATATTTGAAAGAAATTTTTCAAGCTTCATATCATTGAGAATCATTTGAACTTATCTTAAGGCCTTGAAAGTGTTTTCACCTCCTAATTGTCTTGAAAATTTGGAAATCATTGGCTATGTGCTATAAATGTAGTGCTCTCTTCATTTGCTTTGAAAAGTTTTATTAAATCCTGAGAGAATGTTTAAGAAAGTTTCCAAATTAATCTTTTGAAATGTTCTATAGAGATCATCTTGATACTTCAAAAGATAAGTCTTGTTCTTCAAAGTGTTTTATTTTCTCAAGGCTCTTGTTCAATGAGAAAGAGAGGAGATGTATTTTCAGATGTTCCTTTGACTTGAGTTTGATCACTCTCAAAGAATATGTGTTTTTAATATAAAACCTCTCTACCCTTCTAAAATGCTTTTAAAAATGTAACATGTTCTTATAAAATTCTTTTTAAAAGGAGGAGAAGTTTAGAAAGATTTTTGATTGCTAGATTAAGAATAAGAATTTTTTGCCTTGCTTTTCTTTATGGCAATGTGTTTACATGGTCTTGGCATACATATTTCACTTTATCCATCTTGTGCTTCAATGAGGGGGAGCCTAGCTCTTAAGTTGTTTATATCTCTTGGCTTATATCCTTATTTGACATAAAGTGTTTTATTGCTATCATATGCTAAATGTTAATGTACCAAAATATGACAAGCTTTGCATGAATAATATTTTATATCTTGAAAGCATGCTTGTTTCATCTCTCTATTCTTGAATCATATGTAGAATCAAATAAGGGGAGATAGTTATGTTTTGATTAACTTAAAGAAGTTTATGGTTTTCATGATCCTACTCTTTTTGGCAACGTGGGTTTTATCTATAGGTGGAGCGAAAATATTATATTTCCTTCAATAAGCCTTTTTGTTGATGTCAAAAAGGGAAAAAATGTGGAAATAAGTTTGTCACAAAGGTTTAATATGTTAAGTTTTGATAATGACAAATATAAGACAAAAAGAATGATGTTTATAGATGTTCTTAATAGATTATATTGGATCATGCATGATCATGAACTCCATCTTGTTATATTTCATATAAGAATCATGTATATTCTTTATAGCATTTTTTATAGGATATATCTAATAATATGTTATATGAGTGGTATTAAATTAATATTTGATTTAGCTCTATTTAAATAAAAATGTGCAAAGTGTTCTTTGTTGCATCCTATATAGAGCATATCTATTAATAATTGATAAATGTCTTATTTGGATGTGTTTATAAAAGTCTTATATGCACGTTAGACTAACTAGAGTTGTACATTTATGAATCATGCATGTGAAGATATTGAATTATGAATTTGGACTAACTATGTTTGTTTAAGTGAACAATACTTTGTAAGATAGTCCAAGTACCAAGAGTGGGCATTGTAACAAGAAAGCAAAAGATCACAATTATGCTCAACTCAAGAAAAATGAGAATAATAAGATTTTTCAAGCATTTGCAAGATTTGAAGAGAAGAAAATTTTTAGAAGCTTGGATTATATCAAGAAGCCTAAGGACTAGAATTGGTATATTTTTCTTTTAGGCTTTCTCTTATGTAAAGATAGAGGTTTTACAAGAAAAAAATTCAAATATGTTTTTAAATCTTTAAAAATGGTTCTTACATGCTAAAATGCTTAACGAGCATGTTTTAAAAAGCTAGTCATGATGGTAGTTAAAAACTATGAAAAATAGTCAAGTTTGAGTTTTGAAAAGTTAACTTTTAGTTACTCTTTTGATCATAACTTTCAAAATACTTTGAGTTTTGTTTTGAAAATACTTTGAGTTTTGTTTTGAAGTTTCTTTCATATGAAAATAGACTCAAAGATATTTCCAATAAGTGGTCATTTGCTTAAAAAGGATGAGAAATGAAGAAGTTATGACCATTTAAAGTCAGATTTTGAAACCAGAGTGACTTATTCGAATAAGCACGTAATTATTCGAATAAAACACGCTAGAAAATGCTCCCAATGGCTATAAATAGATAGTTTTCATAAGAAATCATTTTTAAACACTACCAACGACTATTTTATCACTTGAGATCTATATATAAGTGATGTTTGAAACTTTTACAACTCTAGAACACTTGATTTGGTCCTTGAATCATCAAAATCATATTTTGAGTTCTTTATTGCAAAATCCTTTTATTCCTTTGTTCTTCAAGTTGTATATATACTCTTGTAAGAGTTTTTAATCTTTCTCTTCACCTTATAATCATTGTAAGAGGGTGAGGTTTCCCTTAAGAGAGAAAAGGGTGAGGTATCCCTTATAGTGAGGCTTAAACACAAAGGGTGAGGTATCCCAAATGTGTTGTGAGTGTTCTTTAATGTAAAGGTTTTTCAAGCACCTGTGAAGCTTAAAGAGTTGGAGGCTTTAGCACAAGGGTGGAGGATCCCAAGGTGTGAGGAGTGTTCTTACTTGTACAAAGGTTTTCCTAACACCCGTGAAGTCTAGGAGATAGTGAAGAAAATCTCAAGTTAATCTTAGGGGCTGGATGTAGGCTACAAGTGGTTGGTGGCTGAATCAAGATAAATTTTTGTGTTTGCTCTTCTCAACTCTATCTTTTTACTTTGATACTTTACTTTTATATGTCTGCTTGAATATTATTCATCTTGGCTTCAAAATGCTTAATTTCTTAATGGTGTTTTAAAAATCTGTAATCACCCAATTCACCCCCCTCTTAGATGATGGTTGTCATGGATAACATGTTCTTCCAAAAGATTTGCACATTACTAAGCATGAAGTACTCTCCCTCTCTGATACACCCTCATCTACCACGTTAGCTATTGGTGGATCTGCAACAAGACTACAAAGTTCTACGTTAGCAATGGTTGTGGATGAGGAACCCCAACCTCCTCAGCCATTTGAGTACACCCCATGAGTTTGGCCTTAATTTAGTAAAGTTCAAATATTTATGGTGCTCAGAAAATTGTTTCTCCAATAGAAGAGCAGGCATGAATTTTTCAAGTTATTACTGCTCCAATGTCCACTTTGAAGGTTCTTGGGTGTGGAAAGTTTTTATCTTAATGCACTGTCGTTGTCTTTACTTCATTATGTGATTAATCTATAAAGTGGATCTTATTGTTATATACTTATTTCCAAAGAGATGGGATTAGAAGAAGGGTGCGATCAATTTGCAAAATGTGTTTTAGTGTATTCCCTTTTTATTTGAAGTAGTTTTATCTAATTAATGATCCCTAAACAGGGCCAAGGATTATGTTTAAAGTGTATCCCCAATACTGGATTTTGTTTGACAAATTAATATATTTTTTGAAAGTTTAAATGTTTTATAATTTCATTTGAATATGCTAGTTGGTTGTAATATAAAACAGGTTGAAATGTATTAAAATTGGCATTGCTAACAAAGTTATGAAAATAAAATTAATTTAAAATAAAAAATAATAGTAACCGTTGCAAAAAAAAGATGTAAGCTTCTTTTTTTTATTTTAGCAGCAGTCTCCAAACTGCCACTATAAATAAATAATAATGGAATACAAAATTTTAGTGGCGGTTACAAACGCCGTAAAAAAACATTAGCTATTTTGCCAATTTTAGTGGTGGTTTGAAACTGCCTCTATAAATAAATAATAATAAAATATAAAAATTTTAATGGTGTTTAAAACTGCCGTTAAAATTGACAAAACTGCCATAAAAAATAGCAACGGTTATTCCAACGGTTAACTAAAATCACTGCGAAATGGTTTAAAGACCCCTGTATCAACGGTAGTTTTGGAATCACCGCTATTTTTTTGTGGGCTAAACATAATTTTTAACGGCCGCTAAATGTTTTTTTTTTGTAGTGTTTGTCAAATATAGCGGTGGTGGTTGCCTCACAACCTTGCCGAGAGCCATGACAATCCTGGTTTGTAATTACCATGGGCTCAAGAACCCACAGGCAATTTTTGCTCTTTGCCTCATCTTGAGGCAAAATAATCCCGAAGTAGTCTACCTTATAGAGACCAAACTATCACCTGAAGAATTTGGTGCTTTTAAATGGAAAGTGGGGTTTTCATCTAGTTTTGGTGTAGGAGGTACAAATAGGAGAAGTGGGGTTGGCTTGCTATGGAAATAGGAGGTTGATTTAAAGACTATGCAATATTATTCCTCATTTATTGATGCTCGAATAAAATACAATCAGGATGATTCAATGAGGCGTTTTACATGCTTTTATGGAGCTCCTGTGGTGAATGACAAGAGCATGTCTTGGCAATAGTTAAAAGGTCTGTATAATGAGGATCTTGTGCCTTGGGTTATTGTAGGTGACTTCAATGAAGTTTTAGAGGGGCATGAAAAAACAAGTAATCCTCATCTAGAATGGTAGATTTAGGATTTCAGAGAGGCAATATATTACTGTGGTTTGTAGGATTTGGGGTTTGAAGATTACAAATATACTTGGAACAGTGGTAGGAAGTGGGAGGATAATGTTCGCGTTCATTTGGACCGATCCTTTGAAAACAACAATTGGCTGAATTAGTGGTATGATGCAAGGGTGAAGCATATGGTTTCTTCCTACTTTGATCATCTTCCGGTTTTGCTAGATTTGGACTGTGTTAGTGATCTTGCAGTTATGTCATGAAAACCAAAAACTTTCCGCTTTGAGAAAATGTGGATTAGGGAAGAAAATTGTGAAAGAATTATTAACTTAGGATGGAAATCTTTTCCTTGGAATCCTTATCAAACTAGCATTGTAAACAAGATTAAAAGGGCAACTGAGGAGCTTTCCTTTTAGAATAAAGAATCATTCAACCATGTGGGGAAGAAAATTTCTAAGTTACAGAATGATATCAAGGCTACATTGAATAAACCTACAAATGAGGAGAAAATGGTGAAACTGAGACTTTTGAAAGAAGAACTGAATGAGTTATTGCCAAGAGAGGAAATTCTATGGAGGTAAAGATCAAGGGTCATTGGTTAAAAGAGGGTAATATGAATTCTAGCTTTTTCCATGGGAGAGCTACTACGAGGTAGAAAAAAAATAGTTACCAAGTTAAATGATGAGAATGATGTGTGGCAAAGAGATACCGTAGTAGTAGAACATGTGGCCAAGTCATATTTTGTAAACCTCTTTTCTTCATCAAACCCATGTAGACTTAATGAAGCTCTATCTAGTCATTTTAATGAGGTTAATGAGTATACATTCTCTTTTTTGTCATTACCTTCTACTAAACTAGAAGTTAAAGAGGCGATATTTCAGATGGTTGCTATAAAGTCTCCAGGATGCATACCTGCTTTATTTTATCAAAAATATTGGCATCTTGTGGAGGAGGAAGTAGCTAACACAGTCTTTAATTTCCTAAATAGAGGTGAGTTCGATGCTGTGAACACTCAATTTTGACTGGACACAAAAAAAAATAAAAAAATAAATAATAATAATAATAATGCAAAAATAAACAAAAAATAAAAAATACTAAAAAATACAAAACGAAAATAAAAAAATAATTACAATAATAAATGTTTGGTCCATTTTCTTAATTTATGACCAAAATCAAGCCCAACCCAATAGAGAAATATTCAAATCCATCCACATTAGCCCATTTATTTTAAGTTTCTAATAAATAAATAAAAAGGAGAAAAGTCAAATTAGCAAATCTGCAAACATAAGGCCAAAAGCATGCTATTTTGATCATTTGCAAAAAAGAAGAAAAAATGTGAACTAAAAATTTTGAAAAATGAAGCATCAAACGGTGAAGGATCTGCTGACTCTGATGCAACTCCTACGTTGAACCACAGATACACAAAAATGGGATAGGGGCAAGAAAAGAGAAATAAAGGAAGCAAGTTTTAAAACAAAAAAAAAATAGAGCAGACAGTGATGGCACAATTTCGCGCTGCCTAAGGTAATATAGAGGAGAGCCACCACCTTCATCCGGGGGGATCTTCATCATTCTCTTCCACCACTCCATCCTCACCAAACACTTTCACCGACAGCCCACTTCAAAGACCTCACCCATAGCCAACCATCAGCACCTTCAACCATCCACAACCACCCTTCCATAACAACCATCACCATATTCCTTAGCAGCAGCCTCACCATCTCCACCCCAAGGTCCAAGCCTCCATAACCATCACAAACCGAAACCCCATTTGCGGCCTTGCCATCCACTTCCAACCTTCACCCAATTAACTCATCACCTTCAACCTCGCAGACCACCTTCACTAACTCCCCTTGACCATGCCCAAACAACTCACGACCTCTACCCCATTCACGTGAATCACCCTTCCTTCAAGCTCCAACCGTGAACCACCCATCATCTCCAACCCACCACCTTCACCCATCAAGCGTCCATCATTAACCAACCCATCCACTAAACAGAAACCAAATTCATCATCTTCTGCCACGAATTACGGCAGTCCAAAATCGAGAACGCCACCGCGACCAGCCCAGCCGCGACAACCACCTCCTCCACGCGTCGGACCCGTCAGCCGCGACCTCCACACCGGCCGGCCTTCATCAGTCCAGCCGAGCACCAACGTTCCAGATCCACCCGGATCTGCCACTCTAGGCCCACCGCCGGAACTGCAACCTAGGAGCCGAATCCGCAAGTCCAGCCACCGCGCGCCGCTCCTCCGTGCGACCCGCGACCCGAGTGCCGCTCCCACGCCCGCCCCCGCCGGTTCCGACCGAACCCGTCGCCTGACTGCCACTCCTCGTCGTCGTCGTCCGATTCCCAGCCCGCGTCGCTGGTCAACTCTCCTCTCTTCCCCCCACCACGCGTTCTGCTCCTCTTTCACCCATTCTCTCAAAGTTTCAAACGTTTCATTTCTTTGTCATGCTTCCAGAATACTCTTCTGTTTTCATACTTTGCTTTTTTCTTTCTTTCTTATTTCTTTTGATGCTGATGGGCCAGCCCATTTCTTTTAAAAAAAAAGTCACTTTTTTTATTACGAAAATAAAAAAGAAAGATCAAAATATGCTTTTAGGTTTTTTTTCTTTTAGGATTAATTCTTGTTTAATAATATTTATGTAATGGTATGTTTCAGGTTATGTCTTGTGACTCCAAAAATGAAGAAAATTTAAAATAAAAAATAAAAAAATGGAGAAAAATTTGAATTTTTGTTAAAAATAAAAATAAAATTTATTTTGAGTTATTCAGATTTGTGATATATATATATATATATATATTTATTTATTTATTTATTTACTTAGCTCATGAAAAATGATGTTTACTTGTTTGTCTTTGTACACTTCTTTTTTTTTTTTAAATGAAATGATGAAAAAAAGTTTTTAATCAATGCAATGATCAATGATAATGATTGAATAGCGGATGCTATCTTCAATGTCGTTTGGATTATAAGGGTTTATTGAGTAGCCTGGTGCTACCTTGAGTCCTGTGCAAGAATGATTTTGTTTTCAAACAAAAAATCTCTTTTCAAAAATCTTTTGATCAATCAACCCACAATCATTTAATAGAGAATTACGTGACTTTGAGTTCCTCATTGCACCTAAGGATACGTAGGAGCAGAATCTCTATTCTGTTAAGCCAAAAAAATAAATTTTTACAATTTGGTTATTTCTTTTCTATCTTTTTTTTTTAAAATAATAAATAAAAAAAATTAGTTACGTTGCCTTTTTCAAAAAAAGAGAGGAGTAAAATAACTATTTTTGAGATTATCAAGAATTTGCACAATTGACTTAAGGTACCGTCTTAGGACTGGTGCGTTAGGGGTGCCGTGGGATTAAGTTTCCACCCTTCCCTAAGCATAACCGACTCCCGAATGCAATCTGATTTTCAAAGACCACTTTCTAATAAAAGTTTTTCAATTTTTCCTAATTTAAATAAAATTGGTGGCGACTCCATTTTCATTTTCTAAAATTTCATGAGTTGCTATTTTTTACTGCGATCACGGTAGCAACAGATGCGGATCTTAATTGTACTTTTATTATTCTTATCCCCAAAATCCAGAACCCGGAATATGTCTTAATTTAGACCAATTACTCTATGTAATGTGATCTACAAGATTATGAGTAAAACTCTAGTTAATAGGAACATCATGGATAATGTTCTCATTGCATACGAGCTTGTTTATGCTCTAAAATCTAAGAGGTCTGGGAGAGAAAGGTTTTTTACTATGATGCTTGACATGAGTAAAGCTTATGATATAGTGGAATGGAGTTTTATGGAAGCAATAATAAGAAGAATGGGATTTCCAAAGAGTTAGATTTCGAGAATAATAAAATGTGTATCCACAATCTCATATGAAGTTCTTCTAAATGGTATCTCGGGAGAAACATTCCATCTTGAGCATGGGCTTAAACAAGGGGACCCTCTCTCCCCCTTCCTGTTTGTTCTAAGTACTGAGGCCTTATCATCACTTCTTCATCAGGTAGAAATCAGACAAGGTTTTTTGGGTTTGAGAGTCTGTAGATTAGCTCCTATGGTGTCCTATTTGTTTTTGCAGACAACAGTTTGATCTTTTCTAGAGCAAAAACAAATGATATAACTACTTTCCTCAACATCCTTGATCTCTATGGGAGTGTCTCGAGTCAGAAAATAAATTTTGAAAATTCTTCAATCTTTTTCAGCCCCAATGTTCCTAGAGAGCTGAAGGACATCATTCTGGGTATGAGTGGAATTCAATGGATTTCTTTTTCTGAGAAGTATTTGGGACTTCCTACCATGGTGGGTAGATCAAAATTACTCTTTTTAATCATTGAAGGTAGGGTTTGGAAATATATTAAAGGTTGGAAGGAAAAATTATTATTTGTAGGAAGTAAAGAAGTTTTGATCAAAGTTGTAGCCCAAGCAATCCCTACATACTCAATGAGTTGTTTGAAAATTCCTTTATCACTTTGCAGTGACTTAGGAAAAATGATGGCAAAATTCTAGTGGGGGGAAATATGAATGCTAGGAAAATTCATTGGCTTTCTTGGGACAAGATATGTTGACTTAGAGGTTGTGGAGGGTTGGGATTTAACGACCTTTATTCCTTCAACTTGGCTATGCTGACCAAGAAAGGATGGCGATTAATGCCAAATATGAACTCTCTTGCAGCTCGCTTTCTAAAAGCCAAGTACTATCCTTCTGGCTTCTTTCGCACAACTCAAAGAGGCTCAAATCTTTCCTTTACCTAGAAAAGCATTTTAGAAGGTAGGAAAGTCTTAGAGAAAGGTTTAATGTAGCGCATAGGAGATAGGAATTCTACCCATATTTGGAGTAACCCTTGGCTCCCTCGTCTAGGCTCTTTCAAACTAGTTCATATCCCGGATAGTACCTGAGACCTTGAGCTAGTTTCTGGTTTGATTCTTAAAGATCCTAGGAGATGGAATTATAATTTAATCATTGACGTGTTTGAAGCATCAGAGGTGGCCACAATTCTATCCATTCCTTTGGCTAGCATCCTCATCCTGATTCATTATGTTGGTTTTCAGATCTTAAGGGTCAGTTTTCAGTGAGGAGTGTCTATAAACTTGAATGGAAAAGGATCATGCAAGCCAAAGTTAAGGCAGAGTAGAGAGGTTATCACTGATTGAATTTTATGTGCAGCTTTAGCTCCTTATGGAAATCGGTTTGGAAGCTGCATATTCCCCCTAAAGTAAGAATTTTTATATAGAGATTGTGCAGAGATATCCTATCAGTAATTTCTGGACTCCAAGACAAAGGTATTTAGGTGGATAATTGTTGTTGTCTGTGAGGAAATGCTCAAGAATCATCTTTGCACTTATTTCTTCAGTGTCCATGCACATAAAAAACACAATACCTACAGACTTCCATCCTGATTTATACTGCAAGGTGAAGGTGAGGAGTTGTTGGAATTGTTATCAAGCTATTTATCTCATTTATCTCAAGAGTAGAAGGAGCTGGTTAGCATGATATGGCATAATGTTTGATCCTAGTAGAAACTTGTTTGGAATAGTAAATCTGCAAAATCATCCTATGCACTTTTTTCCGATGCTGCAGCACATTTGGCAGCCTTCAAGGCTGCGAGAGAGGGCTCAATTATTAGCAGTATTAATGTTTCTAGAGCCTCTCACTGGGTCAAACCACCGCCAAGACTTTTTAAGGTAAATGTTGATTATGCAGGGTCTAATTTAGAATCTGTTTTGGGTTTGGGGGTGATTATTAGGGATGGGAATGAGTTGTTTATTGCTGGTAAGGCTATGCAGATGCAAGGGTTATTGTGCACCCTCTGCATAGAGAATTATTAGCAGCAAGAGAAGGCATTTTATTTGCTTGGGATACATGATGTAGAAGAATCTATTTAGAAAGTGATGCTCAGGGTGTGATCAACAGCATAAATGACAATACTTTGGATCTATCACATATTCGCTCCATAATTCAAGATATCTTTGCATATGCTTCTTGGCTAGATGATTTTGTTTATGGTTTTTGTCCTAGACAGTATATTGGTGTGGTAGACTCATTAGCTAGTTTTGGTAAAATTTCTGGTTCTTGTATTTGGATTGAGGATGCTCCAGACTTTATATCCTCTATCTTTGTTTCTAATATTGATCATTAATAAATTCTTCATTTAGATAAAAAAAAAAATAGTACATCGGCATTGGGAAAGTGTGACAAAGTCATCTCATAGTGAGCACTACATCAGTTATTTGAGACTTAACTATAATATATGAAATAATAATTAGTCCCTCTATTCTTAAATTAAAGTTGTTTAAGGTTTAAACACACTAATTAAGAAGCTCATTAAATGACCTAAATTTTAGGAAGAAAAATTGATATTTGACAATTTTGCCCTTGAGAAGATAAAAAGCAACTAATATGAGAGAAAAAAGGGGTTGATGGTGGAGATAACAATAAATAAGGGCAAAATTGAAAACAAGCAATAAATATTTACTTGATTATCTAAAAGTTACAAATAATATCGAACAAAATACTTCCTCCATTCTTTTTTATCTGTCGTTTAAGGAAATGACATTAGTATTAAGAAAATAATTTAATAGTCTTGATTTAGGAAAAAAATAGCCGTAAAAAATAATGTTACCCTTTGACTCATTGGAAACTAAATTTAAAAAGAAAGAATGTGATTGACCAATAAAAGAGCTGATAAGATAGAGATGGAAGTTGGATGAGTAAATTTAGAGAGATTCTAGGAGCTAAATAATTAATAGAGTAAGAAAAAGTAAGGGTAAAATTGATATAAAATAATTAATTATGTGTTGAAATTCTAAAACGATATCTAATATGGAATACAAAAAAATTTCTAAAACGGAAAATAAAAAGGAATGGAGGGAGTAAGTTTTGAAAAGTAATTATTATTTAGGAACAGTGGGAGTAACATATATGAAGTGATATCAATTTTTGGCGAGGTATTGCTTATCACATCCACTATTTAATATTAAATATGTGTAAAGTTGTAGGTCTAGTTAGGAATGCACCAATCTCTAAAGAATGCTTTTATATATGTCAATTACTAAATGGAGTGCCTAAAAAATGATATGGTAGGCAATGCATAACTAAGGATTTCTTAGTACTTGTCCAATGCAACATGTATCTAGATTTGCTCACTCCCCTCACGAATTGCATACTTTTCAGATTCTGTACTTAGGTATTCTAGTTTACTGCGATGTACAATTTGGAATCCCAAAAGTAATGCACCATAAAAACCTAGATTTACAATAGGAAAGACTCTAGCTTCCTACATGGCTACTTGCAAATGAAGCATTGCAAGCAATTTCATCAGATGACACCATAAATAGAAATATAAAGACAAAGAAGCAAATTTATTAGAGGATCGGCGTAGCTCGATTAGTGTTGTCCCACTCCTAGTCTTACAAACCACTATAAATAGAACACAAAACACAAAACACAAACAGGTATCTCATCGCAGGTTGCAGGTCGTCCCACTCCCAAATCATTGCAACTTGATCGATGTTATTCCGCTTCTAGATCATCGCAGGTTGTTCCACTTTCCATGCCATAGTCTCATTTCTTCAGTGTTGTGTGGCAGTAAATCATGACAAGTGCAACAACGATGAGCTATGAAGATGAGGGACATTTCAGGAGAAGATATGAGGATTGGAAATTTGAGGGTTCATATTTCTTTCAAATATGAAATGCACTTTACTATTAGGCAAGACACCCCTTTTGCTCTGATCCATTCATTGCTTCCCACATCAGCTTAGGGGCCATCCTTGTCTCTTCAAGTTAAACATTTTAAAATTCTTCAGAGTTCAAATGCTAACCATAGTTAACTGAAAGTAAAAACCTTTTTGCTTTCCTCAATTTATCTTTTCTTTGTCAAGTGTGAGTCCTTTTGTCGATTGGGATCGAAGGCTTTTAATTTCAAAGGTCCTCCAACTTGAATTTTATTCCAAATTATTTATTTTTCAAAATTTGTAATTTCTCTTTCTTGCTTTTGTTAGGGAGTTAGGGTGAGAGAAGAAAAAATACAAATAAAAAATAGGGGACCATAAGGTTCCATTTTTGGCATCATGTAGATATATTATCATGTCACATAAAGGAGAATAGGTTTTAATTATACTAGAGGTATAAAAATCCTCAAACCTAGAAAAAAATTTTGAATGTAAATTGTAACACCCGTGAAAACATGATTGACTTGTATATGGTTAAGGAGGTAACCTAATACCTATTTATCATGCTTGTTAAGTTTTATGGCTTTCTGAGCACATTTAGTTACTTTGCTGTAACATTATGCATGAAATATAGCTGTTATTGACCCCTGATTTTGGTTTAAACTGCTTAGTTAGTGAAAATAAATGTGGAGAGTTTATTTCTAAGTCATAAATGTGTGAACTGTGCTATAGTTAAAATTTGAGGTTAATCGGAATTAGTTTGACATTTTTATGCATATTAGTTGTGTATTTTAATGTCGAATTGACCCCCAACATATATGGAAAAATAGAGAAATGGTCATGGGATGCTATGGTGTGAGAGGAGGCAGAGGCTAGGGCTCCGCGAGGTGGCCATGGTGCAGTGCGGCATGAGCTCCAACTTTGGACAGAATTTGCTATGTGATGCAATAGAGCCTATGAAAGGTGTAGTTGCTCTTCTATGCTTCTTATTGAGTGATGAGACTCTAATAAGAGTATTTAATAAAGAGTGAATGTATTGAATCAAAATAATTTGTATTTCTAATTATGGGACCTTAATTAAACATGATTATATACATGATTGTATGTTTTGTCTTTATTGAAAGATGTGAGCCTCGTAGATGAGGGTAATCTATATTAGGCAAGGTGGATGGTATCCTTCCTATTGTAGTGGTTTCGAGGATGAATTTTCTTGTGATATTAAGGATGGATTTCATTATGGTTTTGAGGATGGATTTCATCTATGATGGTGTTGATCATGTAGTTGATGAACTTCACTACCCGGAGTGATGATTGTTGGATGTGATTTACAGTGCTTGTTCAAGGTTATGGATGTGATTTCCATTGCTTTGTTCAGGACCCATGCATATCATGACATTGCCATGGACTTGGTATCATAACATTATTCATTCCATACTTAGGATATTGCATAGGCATACATACTAGACATAATTTTGGCATAGCATGACGATTGTATAGGCAGTTGCTATCATAACATGAACTCGTGACGTTGCAATTATATGAGCGATTGCGTATCTCTGATATGGAGATGTTGTGTACTTCTGTGATTGAAGTGTTAATTTGATAATTGTGAATTTTTGTATGTATATATATATATATATATATATATATATATATATATATATATATATATATATATATATATATATATATATATAGGAGGATCAACTTATATCAGTGTAAGTCTTTTTTCTCTTACACTCGTTTTCAACCGTTAATTCTACTTTCATCTAATGGTTACCTTTAATGAAATAATCTCAACCATTAGATGAAAGTAGAACCAACGGTTGAAAATGAGTGTAAGAGAAAAAAGACTTACACTGGTATAAGCTGATCCCTCCTCATATATATATATATATATATACTGATTTTGGAATATTTCTACTAAGATATGTGATTTCTCACCCTAATTGTGTTGTCATGTAAATTTAGGTGCAAGTTCTTCAAAAAGGAAGAAGAAAATGTATGAAGATTAGTATAGTTATAGGATTGATGTTGACAAAGCTTGTATATTATACTAGATCTTGTTGTTTTAAAAATTTATGTGTTATAATGTGCCCTTGGAGGCAATGATGTATATATATAACTTTTGTTATTATGACTTTCCATAATTATTTGTATAAATGTTATGGATTTAGTTGATATATGTTTTGAAGTAGCATGTCTATTATTTGTTATTCTTATATATGTCATATATATCAAGATATAAATATTATGATGTTACATGAATGCTCAAACCCAATGCTTAATCACGTTGAACGTGCATTCCATGTTAGGGGCATTTTTCTATTATTTGCTTTTCTTTTCAATTTTTTTTTTGTTATGGCATTTGAAATTTAGTTAAGTTTTCTTTAGTTATAGCATGAGCTCTAACTTGATTCCAAATGATTTAATTCTTTTTTTTATTGTTTATATTTTGTTGTTGATGTAATTATAATGTTCTATATTTTTGTTGATATTCTTTTTCATATTATTTTGTAGATATGGAATCATTACTTGATCTTGAGTGTGATACATTACAATCTCCTTCAAGTGATGATGAAGAAGTTATTCGTATTGAACATGAAAAGAAAGTAGAAATATATAGTAATGGAGGAGATTGTGAAGCTAATCCAATTCATCGTGCCCTTGCAATTAAATTGTTCGTGACAAAGACTGTGTGTCATATAGAGGAAGCATATAATTGATATTATGACTATGCAGATTGGGAGCACTCCATTTTAACTGGATTCTAAAAAAATATATAAAAACTCCACAAAAAATACAAAAAATAATAAAAACTTTGTTTTCTATATAAAAAAGAAAAAAATTACAGCTTGTTACTTGATGCCAGCACAACTCCCTCCAACACACAACCCATCCCCTCACTCTACACACAACCCCCTGCACAATTTCATTCACTCTCACCCAGTCACTGACACACTCACAGACTCACCCACCCCTTGCTCACACCACGTTAAAAACACTCATAACGGCCATCACATGGGGAGATTTTGATACCCACAGCTGTTACCTTTTTCCCTATACTTCCAAAACCTCCTTCATCATCAACCCTTACTATCAAACTTTCACCCTGTTTTCACCATAACCATTTTTCCTATACCTCCAAAACCACCTTCATCTACAACCCTCCAACACCATCATCATTATCAAGTTCATCTACACTCCATCCCACCATAGCCACCCTTCAACATTAATCTCACCACCCTCTGTAACCACCAAAACACCTACCACCTTCCTCCATTAACCCATGACCCAAACCTCCACCCATTCACCATTGACCTCCAAACCATGAAGCTCACCATAACAGCCCCCACCATTTACAACAAGCTTCACCATCTTTACCTTCATCCATACCATCTTCACCCACTCATCCTCACTATCAACAAAATCACCTCTCCACCCTTCCCCATGACTCCATCTTCACCATCTTCCATAACCACCTTCAACCCTCCATAACCACCTTCATCATTTACCATTAACTACCGAAACCCACCACCTTCCTCACCACCACCTTGCTGTAATCCCCCATCAACAACTCTCATCTTCAACCTCCATCTTCATCATCATGCTAGCCCTCCATAACCACCATCAAACTGAGACCACCACTCTCCAACCATCAACACTCTACCCCACTTAAACCAACCTGGTCATCGCGCCTTCACCACGAACCCAGATATGCAGTGAACCACCTTGCTCCATCTTTACCCAACCGTAACCATCATCCAACCCACCACCTTCAAACCCACCATAACCACCAACGTTCAAACATCCACTCATCCACCACAACCTCTAAACCAACCACTATCATAGACCCATAAACTCCAACCACACACTACTCATCCACATCCTTGCAGCAACCCAAAGCCACCGTGACTGGCCATCACGTGAACCACCCACCACGCACAGCCTTCGCCCAACGACCACTTCGAACCAGCTAGCTCCACCACTGTCACCCATAGTCGCGAGCAGATCCGTCCGCCACCGCCACACACCGTCATCCTTCACCGACCTGAATCGCTGGAGCTTCAAGCTCTGCCCAAGCCTCAACCGAGCCAAGCCACCACTGCGTTGCTCCCTTGTTGCGACCCCATCATCCCAGTAGCTGTCGCTTCAATCTGAGGCACCAGGAGCTTAAGCTGTTGTCGTCCAAACACTACCAGAGCCAAGATCTACGCAGCCCAGCCGTACGCAGAGCCCCAATCCAGCCACCCAAATAGCCACCGTTCGGTCAACAGCAACGTCATTCCACCCCGCAACCACCACGCATGAACCCATGAGGCAGGCACTATTGCTCTGCCCCTGTTCTGCGTGGCCACGACCCTCGTCATCATTGCCCCATCAGACCCATACCCACTCCACTGTGTTCCTTCTTCACTCCCATACGAAACCCTCACCTAAGATGCAAGAAGGACGCAATGAGTTGGAAGGGATGAAGCTCTATAAAGGAAAAAAATGGGTTCGGTCAAAAGAAGGAAGTTTTGAAAAAAAGAAGAAGAGGGAGATGTAGAGAAACAGGGGAGGTTCTGCAGGGAGAGAGGAAAAACGAGTTGCTTCAAAGTGGAGAACACGAAGCTTGAAGAGGGAGGGTGAAAGGGTTTCAAAGAGAAAAGGAAGATTACAAAAATTGGAGAAAAGGGTAGAAGTGTTCGAAGATTGGAGATCGGCAGAACAGAAAAAGGGGCAGAAGTTGGATTTCTAGGTAAAAAGGGGTTATAGAAATCGTAATCGCACCTCCACCCAAAGAACTCAGGTTCGTGGGAAAGAAGAAAGTGGGATTTTCTCGTGCAATTCCAGTCCTATTCACAGAAGCAATTTGAGGTAAAAGCTTTATTTCTCTTCTATTGTGTTGAGAATGTAATTTGAATTAAAAATATGGACTTGTGCTGACTTGTAATAGGTTGAAGCTAATGGGCTAGCAGCACATTCAAAATTAAGCACCACTAATAATCTCTTTTGGTTTAAAAAAATGGAAGTCAAAAGTCAAAAAAATGAAAAAATAAAAAAGATGAATAAAAAATAAATAAAAAATAAAAAAATAAAAAATGGCAAAAAAAACTGAAAATCATTAAGAAAAATAAAAAAATAAAAATTTGTTTAGAGTTGTTTAGTTTGTGATGTTTGTATTTAATCTTGTTTTATTTATCTAGCTCATGGAAAACTGTATTTACTTATTTGTTTTTGTTTGTTCCTCTTTTTAAAAAAATGATAAAAAAAATATTTTAATCAATACAATGACCAATGATGATGATTGAATAGCGGATACTATATTCAATATCATTTGAATTATAAGAGTTTAATGAGTAGTCCGGTGTTAACTTGAATCCTGTGCAAGAATAGATTTGTTTTCAAACAAAATCCTTTCTTAAAAAAAACTTCTTCTTGATTAAAATTAGTTAATCCACAATCATTTTCTAGAGAACTACGTGGCTTTGAGTTCCTCATTACACCTGAGGATACGTAGGAGCAGAATCTCTATTCTGTCAAGTCAAAAATTAAATTTTCACAATTTGGTTGTTCTTTTTTCCTTTCTTTTTAAAAAAAATAGTGACAATATTTTTAAGAGGAGTAAAATAAATATATTTGAGATTACTAAGTTTTTTGTACAACTGACTTAAGCTACCGTCTCAGGACAGGTTTGTTAGGGGTACTGTGGGATTAAGTTTCTACCCTTCCTTATAGATAACTGACTCCTGAATCTAATCTGGTTTCAAAGACCATTTTCAAAGAAAGGTTTTTTAATTTTTTCTATTTTAAATAAAATTGGTGGCGACTCCATTTTCCTTTTTCTAAAATCCTGTGAGTTGCTATTTTTCTCCGCGATCCCGGTCACGACACACATGACTTAGGTTTTAGTGTATGGAAATACAAGTTAGGTTTTAGTGTATGGAAATACAAGTATTATTTTTCAAGAAAGCCTCCAAAATTGAAAAGAGAATAATTTTGTTGTTGGAAGAGAGAATTTTGTTAGATTAATTATTAACTTTACTAATTTTCATGTGGACTAGCATAAGTTACATTATATTTTTTTAGACTCATATTACTTGGATATCAAAATAATTAGAGCATGTTATTGTAACCCAAATAATGATCAATGTTGTTGTTATTAAACACTGCTCATAAGTGGTTTTGTTATTGAGACTTGTGTATGGGCTTATTATGATAGGTAGGTTTAGCCTATTCTGATGTGAATATATACATAAGAGAGAAGTTTCTATTCCTAACCACCCTAGTACGTGTAGTCGCCCCATCAATACTGACACAAGAGCAAACTATTGTGAGATAAAAATAATTTTTTACCTTCACGCTGTACTAGATTGTTTTCAAGATTGTAGCCTCATCATCATTTTTTCCAGGTAACCATAGAATTCAATCTATATGATTTGTGCATGTCATAATTTGAGGTTAAATTAATTAAGGAATTTTGGATTATTATATTATTTGTTTTGAACCAAAATTCTAGCAAATGTAAATATGACAAGCACTCATGCAAGGAAACTCTGAAGAAGTGTGACAATAGAACTAGACGTGAAGCAATGGGCCTATGTGCTTAATGAAGGTGGAACATAAACAGTGACAAAGTTTATAGAAGAATACATTCATGAATGTGTAGCACCTAAGAAAAGACACTTATTAAAATCTGGACGATGTATTTCTAAGGAGAAATGAAAGATGTTGATTTCAATGCTGAATGCGAGGATTCCAACAATTTGTGCATTCTCATGTTTTGTTGATGAAAGCAATGGAGATGAAGTTGTGGGATTTTCAAAGAAAGATAGTTATACTCACATTAATACCTAAAATATTGATTAAGGTAGGTGACTCTCAAAAACTTGGCAAAATACTTTAAGTGTAAAATGGATGATGAAGGTGGAATGTTTTTTTGGGATGTACAAGATGATCAAGAAGGGTGAATGACAAATTTTTATTAGAGAGATGCTCAATCAAGGATTGATTATGACTGTTTTGCATATGTGATTGTTTTATACACTACTTATCATATAAATAGATATAATCTAGTGTGTTCATCATTTGTGGGAGTAAATCAGCATTGGCAAAATATAATTTTCGAATGTGCCTTTTTATTAGATTAGACAACATCATTATTTGAGTGGCTTTTTAGTACATATCTAAAATCAATGGGTAATCAGCTACCAAAAACTATTTTTATAGATCAAGACCAAGTAATGGCAAAGACAATTGAGAAGGTGTTTCCTAACACATCTCATCAATTATGCTTGTGGCATATATCTAAAAATCCACCCTCACATTTTGGTGAATTAAATAATGATAAAGGTTTTCATCACTTGTTTAATAAATGTTTGTATGGATGTAAATTGGAGAAGAATTTAAAGACACATGGTCTAAGATGATGTTGAAGTATGACCATAAAGACCACAAATGGCTACAAAACTTGTTTAAAATCAAAGAGAAATGATGCATAGCTCTTAACAAGCATACTTTTGATGGTAGAATAAAGTCTTCCCAAAGGAATGAGCACACAAATAATGTTTTGAATAGAATTGTTAGCAAGTCTACTTCTCTTACAATATTTGTTATGGGCTTTGGAGATTTTGTGAAAAGATGGCGCAAAAATGAAGTAGAAGAGAGTTATAATTGCCATCAAAGTAAGCCTCCACATGCAAATATGCATAGTAGTTTTTTGAAGCATGAATTGGATGTATACACTCACAAGTTGTACAAGCTAGTTGAGAGGGAGTATCTTGATGGTACTGGAGCTTGTGATATCAATGAATGATATCAATGAAATTGAAGCAAATGACACTTTATACAAATTTGAATGTTGGATGCAAGGAGAGGATTCAAATGTGCATGTTGCCTATATTGACACATCTTCATTATATCTAACTTGTACTTGTGTAAAATTTGTGACATTGGGTATTCTTTGATGTCATGCATTTGCTATTCTCTAGAGAAAAAAAAGCCATAATTCCTGAGAAATATATTCAAAAGAGATGGTCCAATTAAGCAAGAAAAATGGTTCATGTTGATAATTGTAATGTAGCACTTACAGATTCAAATGAGGCTGAAAAAGTTTTCGGAATCGTGCAATGAGATATGCTTATGATCTTATACATATGAGCCAAGAAAAAGAGAAAACGAACTTATATAGGAGATCTTAGATAATGGTCATTGAAGTACTTGAAAATCTAATAAAAAAATTATCATTGGATATAAATTCTTTTGTGAAGAAGGATAGTGTCAAAGAAATTGCATGTGAAGCCAATGAAACACCCATCTTAGACCCTCCTATGGCGAAGAGAAAAAGAACTCTCAATTCTAGAAAAAATGGCACTTCAAGAAAAAAAAGGAAACAAGCACCAAGACAAGGAAAAGAGAAAGTTGTTACTAGTAAGTAGATTTGAAAATATATGTGTAAATACATACTTTTCAATGTTTTGTATTTATAAAATATTTTTTTATTTTTTTTGTAGGGGCAATAAAGCAACTTAATTTATCTTAAGAAGGCCAAAGAGCTAATGTTTAAATATATTTTTGGTCCATCTAAATATACCAGTTTTTGATTTTGGTCCCTTAAAGATTTTGTTATGGTTTGTGTCATTGTAATTTCAAAAGTGAGAGAAATTTTCTTAATTCAACCCCCTTATATTAAACACTCTCTCATTTCAAGGATTAAGAAAAATTTAATAGCATTCAAGCTTTATTGTGGAAAAGCATTGTCTTGGAAAAGCATTTGGAAGCCAACATTCAAATCTCAAACTTTATTTATAGCATCAAGTTAACCACAAACCCACAAAATATTACAACCCCAACATAAGTGAATTAAGAACAAAATTTGGCTTTAATCCTTTCCTTTCATCCCTTCCCTCCAACTCCTTTAATCATCATTCATGTGTCTATTAACTCAATTAAGTGGGCTTAGATGTAACAAATGGAGGGTGATTAAAGGAGTTGGAAGGAAGGGTTGAAGGGAAAAGGTTAGAGTCAAGTTTTGTTCTTGAACTTAAGCTTCACTAGCTCTACTAAATTTAAGTTCACAAGCAATCAAATTTCAAAACACTTGAAAACTTCTATATTTCAAAACACTCATTATTACTGGCATTGTTGGAGTGAGAAGAGAGAGCGGGAGGGGTGAAGCACCGAACCGAAGCAATCTCTATGCAACTACTTTTCTATCTAAGACGTGACTGTGTTCGTAGCCATTTTTGCAGTTGGGATGCAACCTAATCCAGATGCTGAGACATAGCTGAGACGTGACCTGAGCTAGCACCAAATCATCTTTGTCGTCATTGTCGTCGGCCATCTGAGACATGACCTGAGCTAGACACTGCACGACTTCTTTCGTGGCTTTGTTTCGCTACTCGTTTCACTATTGAACCGAAGCTCGAGATTGTTGTCATCGTTGTACTCATTGCCTACTATCTAAGACGTAACCTAGGTGAAATGTTGCACAACTTCTTTTGCGGCTTCGTTTTACATCTTGATGAAACTTCAACGGCGACCAACCAGCGGTGAAGCTTCACCCAAATTTGGAGGTTGGGGGGGGGGAGGCAAGAGAAATAGAAAGCCCTTGGAGCCTAGGAGCAAGTAAAAATGTCACCAAGTAGCATGTCCAATGTTGGGTGCAATGAGCCGGGGTGGAGAAGGTATCGATCTATCCTTGGAGTGCATCCATCGAAACCTTCAACTTTGTAATACCAAAATAGTAATACTTGTTAGCAGGTAAAGCTATCGGCAATTGGAACTTGTTAAAGATACTGTGAAATCTATATAAACATAAGTATCTATCTAACAAGAATGGATGCAAATAAGTAGCACAAATGCATATTGTACTATTCAAAACCTGAACACCAAAATTATTATTATTATTATTATTTTGTGAGGGGGGAGCTGCCCCCTATGCCCCAAAGAAGCTCCACCAGTGGTGAAAAAATCGTTGGTGGCGTAGAATGGAATTGGACAAGAAGTGGGTTTGGAGAGAATTGTGAGTTAGGTTGAGAGAATGAGAGCTTCGAGGAGTTGCAGAAACAATTTTACTTAACCATAGTTAGTATTTCAAATCTTAAGAATTTTAAGAAATTTAATTTAAAAAGTTTAATTTGAAGAAACAAGAATGACCCACAAACTAATGTGGGAAGCATGAATAGATCAGAGCAAAGAAAATGACTTACTCTAACATATAAGAATTTCTATGTGCGCCACATCCACAATAGATGGGAATGGTGCCCTCCATACATTGGACAATTGCAATCGATTGACATCTAAATTTAGGGACGGATTTAGGGGGTCTAGCAAAAGCTTTGGACCCCTATGGTCTATAATTTTTATACATATATACGTAATTTTTTTTTAAATATTCATTATATTTTTATATATTACAAATGTATTTTAAATTAGTTATATGTATAGTTGATTAATTTAAAAATTAAGTCTAATTATTATACTTAATTTTTGAATATTTAAATAGAATTAGCTAACATGTTTAATATATTTAATTTTTTATTATTTTTAAAAGTCATCTTATTTTATTTTATTTTTAGTGTAATTTTACATTAAAAAATGTGTTGAAACAGTCGCAAACTTATGTCATAGATGAACATGACTCGTTTTAACATCCTAACTCCTTTCAAATTGGAAGTGAAATGTTATGACATTTCTCCCACAAGGTTTATCCTGGATTGAGCACAAGTCCTCTTCTTAAAAGATACAACTTACTTCCCTTATGCCACCCTATATAGGTGCTATTTATTTATTTGATAATATTATCACATTTCTTTAATTATTTATAATTTTTTCACGTATTAATCCGTGCATGAAGTTATAATGAAAGAGAATTTAAAAATATTTAATATGGAAAAATTAAAAGCTCTTGAATCATTTTTTTATCATTTATATTAAAGAAAATATTGTTAAAAAAATTGACTCTATTCAATATTTGATAAATTTTATAATACAAAAAAGTGACATGCATAACTTTAATAAAAATATAATTTAATTTCTAAAATAAAAAAAAAGATTATTTAAGTATCTTAACTTTTATAATATCGAATCAATATACATTTGTGTGAAAGGGGTTCAAATCTCAAACATGTAATCTCTTTTGGAAAAATTCCATAAACCTTCTCCTCGAGCAGTTAAACAAGAATTAGTTGGTCATAAGACAAAAACCGAACATAAGCTGATGGCCTTACCAATTCCCAATATAACCGTCCACTCTCCTAGCCATCATTGACCGTTTGACACTCAAATGTGGTTCTTTCCCATTTTCACAACATGATTCACACTTTTATCTTTCATCTTCCTTCCACCGTCCACCCATTAATCCAGTAAACTTCCCTGCTTAGAAGTTAGAGCCACCACTTTCGTTGTCCAATTTCTTCTGTCTTTCCTGTATATAAAATACCATTGACTCCCTTATTTTTTCACATAAGTTTTCTCTACTGTCTTGTCATCCAAAATTCTAAGTAAGATCCAGCAAGTTAAGCAAATACTAATCAGCAATTATGGCTTGCTCAAGCTATGCTTTGAGAATAATCCCTTCTTCCTCTGAGACTTGCCAGTGCCAACCCAAGATCATTCCTCACAGCCCCACCTACCAAAACTCTCTTACCCTTCACTTCATCAAACTTATCCCTCAGTAGAAATCTCAAGATCAAGACAACTTTGTCACCCTCTTACTTGTCTTCAATGCCCACGAAATCGTTCTCTTGCGGAAGCCAGGCTGAGCCAAATGACACTGGTAGACAGACTGATACTGGATCAAGAGATTTTCTCCTCTTCGAGTGGGAGAGACTCCTAGAATGGGAAAGGAAAAAATAAAGAGTCTGTAAAATTGGTGGATATAACTCATTTTCTGATTTATTCCTTCATAGTCTTGTAATTATATACAAGGAAACGTAAATTCCTACAGATACGGATCTCTAGCCACCTGGCTTATGATCCATTACATGCGCCTAACAGAATGTAAAAAGGACTCTAATAACAGAAAGGGAAAACTGAATTCTAAAGCTTCTAGAGTATTTTACTTAGTGCCAGCTGGTGTGCTCATTTATCAGGCTACACAAAGCCTTCAAGCCACCTTGGGCTTCTCCTATTGCGTTTGGGCCGTTCCCTGTGTGATGGATCAGATTTATTTGCCCCATTTGCATTAGACAAGACATCCACTACATCTCTTCTCATATCATTACCCTGTTCTTCCAGGACAACCTTGTCCTCAAGGTTGTAGTTGGGGTAAGCCACCTAAAATTTTGCCTCATCTTCCCAAGTTGCTTCTATGTCCGGAAAACCTTCCCACTGCACCAGTAGCTGACGGTGGTTACCTTGCGGCGTGCGTACCCAGCGAGTCTCCAAAATATTGGTGGGTTGGAGCTCGACCAAGGTTCCTGTCATCGAGGGCTCCAAGCAAGGGATCTGAGTAGGAGGGTTTCCAAAGAAGGGTTTCAGTTTCGAGATGTGGAAGACCGGATGAATTCGGGCATTCTCAGGGAGGGCCAACTCGTACGCCACTGTTCCGATGCGCTTCATAATCTGGAATGGCCCGAAAAATCTCTTTGCCAAATTGGGAAAATTGCGGCCACGCACAGTCAGTTTCCGGTAGGGACGGAGGCAGAGCCAGACCCAGTCACCGATGTGAAAGACCTTATCTTGACGGTGGCTGTCGGCAAGGGTTCGCATGCGAAGCTGAGCAAGGGCCAAGTTTTCTTTCAAGATTCGAAGCAACTGGCGTCGATGACTCAGGGAATCGTCCAATGAGGCCACCGAGCTTGACCCAGCGATGTAGGAGCGTAGCGATGGTGGCCTTCGACCATAGACCGCCTCAAACGGTGACATCTTGATGGCGGACTGGTAAGAGGTGTTATACCAATACTCTGCAAGAGGTAAAAACTGATTCCACAGTTTGGGGGAGTCACTGACGAAGCAACGGAGATAGGTTTCGAGGATCCTATTAATGACTTCCGTTTGGCCATCGGTCTCAGGGTGATAAGCGCTGCTGAAGGCCAAGGTGGTGCCACGGAGTCGGAACAACTCATGAAAGAACTTACTCACAAAAAGCTTGTCGCGGTCACTGACAATAGATCGAGGCATTCCATGGAGTTTGTAAACCTCAGAAAGGAATATAGAGGCCAATTGAGCAGCCGAGAACTGAGTGGGCAGAGCAATAAAATGGGAGTATTTAGTTAGTCTGTCCACGATCACCCAGATCACAGTCTTGCCATTGGAGATAGAAAGGTGAGTCACGAAATCCATAGATAAATCTTCCCAAACTTGTTGTGGAATAGGTAACGGTTGAAGCAATCCTAGTGGTTTCTGAGTTGAATACTTGTTTTCTTGGCAGGTCTTGCAGGCACGGATAAATTCCTTGACGTCCTTAGCTATTTGGGGCCAAGAGAAGGCTGCAGTTAATCTGGTCAAGGTTCCCTTATTTCCTGAATGGCCACCCTGAGGAGTTGAGTGGTGTTCCAGAATCAGTTGTTGGCACAGTCCAATTTCAAGAGGGATGAAGAGGCGTTCCTGATAGTAAAGAAGCCCTTGTTGAATAGAGAAGGAGGTGGATACTGAGGTCACAAATTTGGAAAGGAGGGTTGCACCAGCAGGATTAGAGGCATAGAAGTCCTGCAATTGCCCAATAAGGAGAGGTTGGCATATGGAGACCCCTGCAAACACTGCTTCTGACTGATCCTGAATTCTGGAAAGCGCATCGGCTACCACATTGGAACGCCCAGGTGTGTAAATGATCTCATAATCAAACCCTAGTAATTTTTTCAACCATTTCTGCTGTGCTGGAGTTTGTATAGTTTGGGATAGGAGGCCCTTAAGGCTCTTCTGGTCAGTGTAGATGCGAAAATGGCGTCCAAGTAGGTAGTGGCGCCATTTTTTTACAGCGGTTGTAATTGCATACATTTCACGCTCAAAGGCTGAGGCCACTTGCATTTTAGGACACAATTTCTTACTATAGAAGGCCAATGGATGAGTGTTTTGAGATAGGACCACACCTATTGCAATGCCCGAGGCATCTGTGGTAACATCAAAAGCCAAGCTGAAATTAGGAATGGCCAATATTGGTAAGGAGATCATGGCTAGCTGCAGGGCTGTGAAAGCACTTTGGGATGTGGATCCCCAAGTGAAACTGTTTTTCTTTAGCAAGTCAGTCAAGGGGCTGGCTATAGAAGCATACTACTGAACAAATTTTCTATAGTACCCTGTAAGACCAAGGAACTCGCGAAGCGAGGTGACTGAGGTAGGAATGGGCCAGTTTTGAATGGCCTGAATCTTTTCTGGATCAGCTGCCATGCCCTTAGTTTTGTGGCCCGCATGCCATTTGTCATCACAGTTATAGCATAGGCCTTTAGAGCGTCTTTCTTGGATTTCTTGTGGTGAAAGGTGGCGGATGGGTGTTCTAGTGGGTGTGTATGTGGTGGGAGCTGGCAGGTTTGGTGGGGAGGAATTTGTGAAGGTGGTGGGGTGTGGGTCGCGGCCAAAGCGTGGGTGAAAGGTTTTGGAGTCTAGGAATTTGGCCTCCAAGAGTTTTGCAAGGCCAATGGCATGGGATAGGGAGTGTGGTTTGAGAATGGCAAGGTCCCTTTGAATTTCATGTTTCAATCCACAGATAAAATAGTTTAATAACATGTCAGATGGCATACCCAAGACCCTATTTGACAAGGTTTCAAACTGATGTTGATATTCCACCACGGATCCCAATTGTCTCAGTTTGAACAACGAGGCTTGGTGATTGTCAAATGATGAAGGGCCAAAACGCAGCTCTAGGGACCTTGTAAAGGCTTCCCAAGTTGAAAGCTGTTGGTTTTGCAGCCATCCACTTATACCATCCAAGAGCTTCACCTTGCATGAAAAATGGAACATAGGTCATGCGCTGAGAATGAGGGACTTGTGTAAGATCAAAATACTGGTCTGCCTGAAAGAGCCAGTCAAGTGGGTTTGAGCCATCAAAGGGTAAGAGGGTTATTTTAGGAGGTTTAGGTGAGGATGCGAGTGGTGGAGAAAACTGGGTTTGGGAGGATAGTTGGTCACGTATGAGGCTGGGAAGTTGGGTAGCTAGGAAGTTCTGAAAATTTCCTTGTTGTCTGGTTATGGCTTCAATACTGAGCTGCATTTCTTTCATTTGCATTGCAATCTCATCAGTTGATTTGTCTGATTTTTCAGGTTTGGGAGGCATTGGAGCAAGGAAATGAAAGCACCAATGATAGTGGATCAAGAGATTTTCTCCTCTTCGAGTGGGAGAGACTCCTAGAATGGGAAAGGAAAAAATAAAGAGTCTGTAAAATTGGTGGATATAACTCCTTTTCTGATTTATTCCTTCATAGTCTTGTAATTATATACAAGGAAAAGTAAATTCCTACAGATACGGATCTCTAGCCACCTGGCTTATGATCCATTACATGCGCCTAACACAATGTAAAAAGGACTCTAATAACAGAGAGGGAAAACTGAATTCTAAAGCTTCTAGAGTATTTTACTTAGTGCCAGCTGGTGTGCTCATTTATCAGGCTACACAAAGCCTTCAAGCCACCTTGGGCTTCTCCTATTGCGTATGGGCGTTCCCTGTGTGATGGATCAGATTTATTTGCCCCATTTGCATTAGACAAGACATCCACTACATCTCTTCTCGTATCACAGACCTAATTTATGTTTTCAATTTTTGTTCTTTGTTATTCTTTACCCACATTTTCTGCTTAATATAAGTGGGTTTGGCTTGATACTGTGTTGACTCTTTTATTTTTATGCTTGATTTTGCAGAGAAAGTCCAAGAACTGAATGTGTATGAGATCAACGAGCGAGACAGGGGAAGCCCTGCTTATCTTCGATTGAGCCAGAAAACTGTCAATTCCCTGGTGATCTTGTCCCCTTCAGCAACAAGGCAATTGACTTCCATTTTTTACATAACTGCCTGCTTCTAATTTTCACTTTTTGCATGTTACTTTTTCGTTTCTGCTTGTATTCAATTTTCTGGGATTGAATTTATCGATAGTCTGATTTGAATTAAACATTTTTAAGCACCTTAAAATTTAATAAAAACCTTAATTTTTACTTAGTGTTAGTAAAGTAGTTATTCTTACATTATAATATAATTTTGTTATGATATATTAAATCATGTATTGTTAGATTATATTAAGTCGTTAACTTTATTATCAGAAATAGATGTAATTTTTATTTGTTTTCTTGGTTTTTTATGTTATGATTTCATTACAGGTTTTTTCACCTTCCTTTTGTAATCTTAGGATAGACGTTTATGTTCTGATTATTGATTTGGTTATGGACTATGCAGTTATACACTGAACCTGAAAAAACGAATTGGAATAACAGCGGGTATGCGGACTATTATTAATATCTTGTTTCCCTCAATTAAATTCTGTCAAATGTAGTTAATGGTAATGTAAAAGGGGACTAGCTTAGAAATGAACTTGTAATTAAGAGATTATATATAGAACAGTTGTGGTTAATGAATTATATATTAAAATTTGTTATTCATGATTTTTATTTAATCATAATGAAATATGTAGTGCATTGTTATATTTTTGAATATTTACAACTTTTTGAAGTAGTTAGTATAAGAATTTTTTTCCATTTCCAATGTATTAATTAAATCAGAAGCCAACAAGCTGATTATACATGAGGGGGACTCCTCTAGCCAAATGCTAAGATTAACATCCTTGGCCAAGAAAGCTAGATGGTCCGCCACTGTAATACATGAGCGAGGAATGTAACCTGACCTAAAATAAAAGAACCAAGATGTCATGGCGAAAATTTCATTGAGGATGGCGCCATTATGAGAAAGGTCTTGAGAATTGTCATAGAGAGAGTTGTAAACGCTCTTCGCATCACCCTCCAGGAATATGTGCCTAAATCCCAGCTCCCAAGTAAACTTCAGATCTTCCTTGGTTGCTATTAACTCACCTCGATGTTCATCAACATTACTATGGAGCTTCTGAGATTTCGTGGCCATAAAGTTGCTGTTCCAGTCGCGAATGATTATCCCAACGCCAAAAGAGTGTAGCGAAAATGGCTGCATACACATTTCACCTTATACATGTTCGATGGAGGTTTACTCCATTTGGTGGGAGGGGGTGAATCACAATAATTGGACTGATCTGAAGCTTGGGCTGTCTGAAAAGCTTTCATCTGTATCTTGGGCTGCTGAGCAACTTGGGGGGCTGGAGATGAGTTATTTTCCTTGCCAGACATCTATTCGGTTCTTCCATGTATTCGCCAATGCTAGCAACTCTATCTTGTCTATTGTGCTAATTGTAGGAGTTACACCATTATTCATCCAAGGTGCACGGTTGAAAGGCAAGATCAATTTGTTTAGTGTGCTAAAAGTTAGATGCGGCCGACGGTGCAAGAATAGATGAAGTAGGCCCACATTCAATCGCAAAGAAAGAAAAATTGGAGTAACGCACGATGGGCTGCAGCATAGAGGTGTATTTCAATAGCCTTATAATTGGAAAAGTAACATAAAGACAAAAGAGGAAAGTGAAGGGCTATAATTCAACTAAAAAGAGGAAAGTGAAACGGTGCAGTTAATGGGGAACTACTTGAGTGAGGCGGTGAAAATGGGAAAGTGAAGACCTAAGCTATAAATTGATAGCACTGAGCGCCGCTCGAGGGGACCACCACAGAACAGAATTGAAGAATCAAGCACAACGCCACGGGTGGAGAAAAATAACAGAGAAGAAGAAGAGTTGTTTGTAATAGAGAAAATTAGTGGGATAATTTTGTTATGTTTTAAATTTTTTTTATGTTTTGTTAAATTCTTTATATTAAAGGGATGATAAACTTTAATTGTTTTGATATTATTATGTTGAATTATTTTAACTTAATTTTAAGATTTAATGCTTATTGATTGTATGTTTTTTATAAGATTATATAAATAAATTTTTAGATGAGTTTAGTCATATTTTTTTATATTTTATAATTTATTTGTGTTATCTGAATGCTCATAGTAATTATTGAATATCAATTGTGATTTAAATAAGGTAAAGAAAAAGTGATATTGAAAGTGTAGAGTGAGTTGCTAAATATTCTTAAAATACTTTTGATTTTCATTATTTTTTTTAGTCTTCATATTTTTCTTTTGTCCACATTATAAGCTTAATAAAATTCTATTTGATCTTAAAGAATTGTATGATTTTTTTAATGTACATGACTAATCTTAAGGTGTGATGTAGAGTCTTTTCTTGGTATCTTTTCATAAAATGATATTTGTTCGATATTTATTATATCTTTTTAGCATTTTTTCTCTTATTTTATATGTGAGATATTTGTTTTGATTTATATCTACTACTTTACTTACATATACTTACTATGAGTGATGTCATACTTCTAAGTGATTTTCATTATTGAGTGTAACTCTAATGAGAATTGTATATAGTTAAAAGATATTTTCGGATAGGGATTTTAGTTGTGATATTTGGAGACAATAAATATATGTCATAGTATCGATATTATTCACATTTTGAGTTTGATGATGGTAGAGTTTTTGTGACAATTGTGATGTTATGATATATGACTTTGATATTCTTGAATAAGATTATTTTCACTTTTAGTTTAATTTTAAGTCGTTTTCATTGTTAGGGACTAGCAATAAGTTAATTAGTTGTATTAATAATCTAATTTTTATATATATATTTTATAAAAATAAGTATTATTATATCTTATTATATTTGATTTTAGTGACTTCATAATAGTATTGATTTAATTATTTAAAAATTATTAATTTAATTATTGTGTTAATTATAGGAGTTACACTATTATTCATCCAAGGTGCCCGGATGAAAGGATTTGTTTAGTGTGCTAAAAGTTAGATGTGGCCCACGGTACAAGAAGATGAAGTAGGCCCACATTAGAAAGAAAAATTGGAGTAACGCACGATGGGCTGCAGCATAGAGGTGTATTTCAATAGCCTTATAATTGGAAAAGGAACATAAAGACAAAAAGAAGGCCCACGAGGCTTAAGGAAAGTTTAAGCCAAGTAGATCACTTTCAAGGGGTGTAATTCAATTAAAAGGAGCAAAGTGAAACGGTGCACTTAATAGGGAACTACTTGAGTGAGGCGGTGAAGATGGGAAAGTGAAGACCTAAGCTATAAATTGATAGCACTGAGCGCCGCTCGAGGGGACCAACTCAGAACAGAATTGAAGAATCAAGCACAGCGCCGCTGGTGGAGAAAAATAACAGAGAAGAAGAAGAGTTGTTTGTAATGGAAAATAATAGGGAGATAATTTTGTTCTGTTTTAAATATTTTATATCTTATTAAATTCTCTATATTAAGACGTGATGAAATCTTGATTGTTTTAGTATTATTATATTGAATTATTTTTACTTAATTTTAAGATTTAATACTTATTGATTTTATTTTTTATCAAATTATATGAATGAATTTTTAGATGAGTTCGGTCATATTTTTCTCACGCTTTATAATTTTTTGTGTTATTTAAATGTTAGTAGTAATTGTTGGATATCAATTATGATTTCATATTAGGAATATATTTAATAATTTGATAATTTATTATTAATTAAGAAAATTTTATCATACACTTTATTATTATTTTTAGTACTTTATTGATAAATTTTTTGCGAACACATACTTTATTGGTAGATGTTCATGAGATAAATTATTTAAATATAATAATTTAATATAATTAATATTAAAATTAACTTAAATAAATTCTGAACTTTAGTCATTTTACATTTGATAAAAATCTCATTTATAAATTTGTTTTCTTTTAATTTAATTTATTTTAGTTATTTATTTAATTTTATTTTTACATCTTTGATTCATTATTTTGTGTGATTAGATTAAAATTTTTTTTTCAATGCTTAAAATTAACTCTAAATTTTTATGAAATCGATCTCATACTTATATAATTATACTTTGATAGTGCTCGTACACTTACAAATATTTTAAAGTTTGATAAAAAGTCACAGCACAAAGTTCTCGAGGTATTGTAGCCATGTCTCCGAATTGACAACACTTATTGGCGGGGGTTATATTGATCGGGCAGTGATGATTAACAACTGTAGTGAAGGGACATTCACAAAATAGGTGCCACGCTGATTCGGACTCTGCACCACAGAAGTAGCATCCTTCTCCAGCATAAGAATTAGTTAAGTTTAGGGGAGGATATCTTATAATTAGTGTTTTTATTTATTGTTGCTACTGAATTGTGTTGTGTCTGAAATGGTCATTTTTCTAAACTAATAACAGAGTCTCATGAGTTATTGTTTGCTGAAAAAATATTTTGCCATCAACTGATAAGTCGAATGTGCCTCAACTATTTCTGCAAACTTTTGATTCCCAATAAACCAAGCGAAAATTCTGAGGAAGGGATTTTGTCCCTCACTGATGGACAAAATAACCCACGAGAAGTTTGCAAATATTGATGAAAACAAAATGGAATTAAACTGAACTGATAAAGTAAATAGATTAAAGTAAAAAATAAAACTGCAAGGCAAGTAAGTAGAGGTAATTGTAAGCAATGAAAGAACGAAGAATTGATGGAGAATTTAAGTGTATATTGATTTGATGGGTTGAATGTGTGTCCTCCTCTTTAAAATTGAACTCTCCATATTTATACACCAAAATTGCACCGTTAATGGATTGTTACATTATCTGCCACGTCCTAAAATGGGTCCTATTTTCATGCCAAGTGGCTAACAACATAAGTATCCACAAATTAACTAACTCCCAGCTGGTTGTACGTTAACATATCATCAAACAATGCACCATCTAACTATAAGAGTACATGCTTCCTAAAATTTGAAGTGGCAACAAAAACACTTCTTGCATGTGGGAATATGTTCTTAACCGTCCATAGCAGCTCCAAATCCCTCTGCAATATCAATCCCTATTTTCATGGGATTTTATGCCAATGCAGTGAACCATGCACCTAAGGCTTACAATTAGTTCGCATTTTTTGGGCTTAGTTATGTAGCATCTTAGGCCCATGAGTTTGGTCCAAATTTGGCCCATAAAACCCCTCTGCTAGTAGCCTAGAAATATTTCTTCCACTACTAGAAATTTCAGAATCAGAGACGGAAAAAATCCGTCTCTAAATGTGAATATTTCCGTCTCTAAATATTTAGAGACGGAATTAGAGACAAAAATTAATCTGTCTCTAAAAGTGGCATCTCTAATTATTAGAGACGGAAAAGTTAATTCCGTCTCTAAATTAGAGACAGAAAATGTCCGTCTCTAAATACAAATTTCCATCTCTAATTAGAGACGGATAATGTCAATTTTTTAAAAAAATATAATAATGATTAAATTAGAGACAAATTTTTTCGGTCTCAAATGCCGTCTCTAAATCTAGAGACGGCATTATTCCGTCTCTAACTCAAAAAACATTTTAAAAAAATAGAGACGAACATGTTCCGTCTCTAAATTTAGAGACGACATTATTCCGTCTCTAAATTTGAAAATGTTTAAAAAATATATCATAGTCTCTAATTCCGTCTCTAATATTAGAGACAACATTGTTCAAATCTCTAATTCAAAAAAATTTAAAAAATACAAATTTCATCCCTAAAATTTTTAGAATTATCATTTTAATACACTTTTAATTTTATAAGTAACAATAAAATGCAAAGTAGTAAATTATATTTGTACCAAAATGCAAAGTAACACTTAATTATCATTACAAATATGTAAGTTGTCAATAAAAATATACAAATAAAACTAATCACAGAATTGAGTTATCATTAACATCATCACTCATCTCCTCATCGTGATAGTCATTCTCTTCTCTAGGTGCTGGATGAGAAGGCTCAGGCTGTGAAGCTGCAAGTGATGATGTTCCAAATTGACTACCTAAAAGCAGAATCCTAAACTTCTCCTCCCATTGTTCCATCTTCTGCTTCATCATGTCTTGTTCAAGATTCTTTTGATGAAGCTGATCTGTTAAAGCCTGAATTTTAGCATGCATTGTAGTAATCTCTGCTGCTGATACTCCATCAATGGAAGAGAAGGGGGGAGTGGAAGAAGATCCAATGACATTAGTTGCTTGTGAACCTAATCCGTATATACGCCCTTTCTTGTTGGGGCCTCCAACAACTTCTAAGTAGATACTGTTAGCAGAGGCTTGACTACTGCTATCTTCGCCATGTTGGGATTGTCATTCAGCCATCCGCCTTTCATATTCTTCCTAAAAAGTAGTTGTAAGACATTTGTAATTGAAAATTGATGTAACTTAAATGCTAGCTTATACTTACCGCAATCTGTGCTGCTTCCCAAGTGTTATACTCTTCTGGATTCTCCTTGGCTCTATGAAGCCGCTTGTAGATGCCAAAAAAACAAGGCTCCATGGACATCTGATTTTCCTAAAAAGACAAAAAAACAAGTATTAATAGCCTAAAAAAATTATATTACTTGAAAGCAAGGCTAACCTGATTAGCTTGACAAATTTATATTGGTAGAGATATATGAATACAGACCATAGTAAGGGCAAGACTAATTTTAACATGAAATTTAATCCTAAAACAATGTATAAAACACAATATGGGGTTCAATTGGCCTAGCTACCTAGGGAGTATTATTCTTCATGATGTGTTTTTCCATCATTTCATCTAATGAGTACTGTCGTAAATTAATTCTCTATTATTGTCAAATTCCACTGTAAATTCCACTGTAAAGAGAGGAGTTTATAGAGAGAATATAGAGGTTGACATGACCAACGACAACATTATGCTGTTTGGTGATGGGATGAGATATACCATAATAACAAGTGGCAGGAGCGTTCAAGCAGGCTTTACCACCTATAGCTCTGCAACAGCAAGTCATGGATATTCCATATCTCTTCTCTTTCTCTATTCTTTTATTAATTAATCTTTCTATTGTTTTGTTTTTATTTTTCATGTGATTTATTTGATTATTTGTTGAGCTTTCCCTTGGGCTAGCTCAGACTAATAGACCTAGGAGATGAGGAATGCTCCAGAATGTCTGAATTTTTGTTAAAATTTACCAAGATTTAATTATAGTGAGTAGATAAGTTAGAATAGTGGGAATCATTCATTTATCCAAATTTGAAATGTTAAAATCAATGCTAAATCATTATGACAAAAAAATTCTGGCTATTTATTTGTTATTTATTTGTAGTTGTACTGCATTTTATTGAGTATCAAATACTACAACAAGAATGTTATATTTGCATTATATTAATGCATAAGCAAAATTTTCAATGAATAAAAAGGATTAACAAACGATGCCTTATACAAATACGTGAGTCTTGTAATTTTCATAGACTTGGCTAACTTGCCGGGGACATAAAGAAGAAGGGCTAGAGATGAACTCATTACAAAAGTAATTCCAAGACAAAACCACACACCACATAGAAATTGCACAGACAAGTGCATTACAATCAAACAAAAGGGCACAAGTGAAGCACACTATAATCATTCCAAGAAAAAAAGTTAAATAAAAAAATAGGACTTGAAAATTAAAAATCAGTATATTCCAAGTTTAATATTTTGATATAATAATGATTAAAAGAGGATATATAAGAGTAACTGCAAATCAATGGATGGATCTCATATGATTTTTATAGCAAAATTCTTGAAATAGACTTAGTCTACTTAAAAAGGGTGGATTGAGAAGCATGGATTAATGCATGAGAATTAATTTCTTCAATTATACAAGGTAGATATGAATGTGTAAAATCATATAAGATATTCGTTTTAGAAAAAAAATAATTTCAATATACACAAAAATAACAAGAAGATTCAATTAATTCTATGTAGGTAAAATATACTATACGATAATATATGTTAATGGTTAAATTCACTTAATTATATTCCTAAAAATTTCTGAATTCACGCGTTTATGATTGCAGAGATGTACTTATCTTCTACCCGTCACAGGAAAGTCAGCATAGGATATACTCTTAAAAAAATAAAAAAATAAAACACAGAAGTAAACATGGTATAAAGGGAAGAGAGAAAGGAATTATGAAATCATGTTCATTTTGCAATCAATAAAATAACTACTACTACTTTGTACCGAAAAAAAGATAATAAAATTACTACTTCTACTCCCTTCTAATGTTGTATGTATCTTTGTTTATGGAGCAAACCCCACATGATGATGATGCCCTTCTCGCTCCACCTCTAAGCTCTCTGTCTCTTCCTCTTGCACTCTTTCTTTCCACCCATTCCCTCATCGTTTATTTCCTCTTAATTTTCTCCCTTCCAATAAAAATCACCCTCTTCTAATCGGGCAAAAAATAGAGTTGTGAATCAAAATCAAAATCAAAATCAAAATCAAAATCACATTTTTTATGAATCAGCATGTTCCCCATCTCTTCCACAATGTCCTCAATCTCACCATCACCATCCAAATCATCTTAAACTACACTACTAGAGGACTACTTGCAGCTTTTTAATAGAGTATATATATATTTTTAACAACTTAATCATTATAGTGCAATTCCAGTAACGAGCATAGGAAGAATGTGGTCCTGGCAGATGAAGCATTGATAAACCAAATTAAAAAAACTACATGCATCAAGTGAATGGCCTGGAGTTGTTCACAGTCAAAAACTATTTGCAAATCTATGCAGAAAACCTATGGCAGATCTAAAAATAATAATATCAGAAGCATTTTTCATAGCTAATTGCAAATCTGCTCTATACCACATCTTGATATACCAAGCACTTTGAGTTTTATAAGTTCCATAGCCACAGAGAGAAGAGATGAATTCACCCAAAAAAGGGTTTAGGAGGTGATACTACAGTCCATACCATCACCCACCTATTCTTCAAACACTCTGCTTAACTCTTTTCAATTCAATGCCTTACATTATTTACAGTTTTTCTTTTCAATAAAATGAATTAAATAAAATAGGAAGAAAAATATTGATGTTAAGTTGTTAACTTTTAATTATTTATTCTTTTTATTCTGTTGAAAACAAAGGAAGAAGAAAATGGCAGAATTGGCGAAAGACAATAAACTATCAATAAAAAATCAAACTTTTACCAATAGTAACAACATAAGAAATTTAAAAGAGAGAGAAGAGAGAACTCGTTTTGGTTCAGCAAAATTTGATCAGAATAACTCAAAAGTAAATTTACTTCTATAAAATGAAATTAAGAGAAGAAAAAATTGAAAGGCAAAATACTGAAAAGGAAATTGAGATGAAGGAAAACTAACTCTGCAAATCCTAAAGGGATGGACGAGGAAGACGAATAAAATGCAGTGTTGCACTAATATGGTTTTGGTGGTTTTAAAACCATGTATCTTAGGTAAGGATATCAAGTCTGAAAAAACAGCCTGGCCATAATTTCTTTTAGTCTAATAAGAACACTTGTGCAAAATAGATGTCCTCACAGGAGATATTCTTAGTTAAATACTGCCTAGTGTAGGTAGTACAGTCAATAGTTGACATATATATAAAGACATTATTTAAAAATAAGTTTATTTCGAACTTAGTTTACATAATTTTACACGTGTTTAATGTTGAATTGAATGCTTATAGTAGGCGGTTCTCTCTGTCCTTTGTTGATGACATACAAATGTTTGATGAAGAAACCAAATAAAATATGTATTTTCACCTATTAATAAAAAAGTCAGGATTCTATGTGCTGAAAAAGAAAATAAGATTTTAATATATTTTCCTGTAAAAAAATTAAAATGATTACTGTCTAATTCAAATTAAATAAATAAATAGTTATAATGTTATAAAAATATTTTTAAAAACATAAAAAATTGGACACATTTTTCTCTTACCATCTCCTTTATTAATTTTTCACTGTTATTTCCACCACTTTAACCACGTGTCACGTGTGTCACTTCCTATTTTTAGTTTCTATGTTAGCAAAGGAATGCTCCAATCGAATGGACATATTATTACGTATGTATACTAGATACAAGCATTGCCTCCAGATTACTCAAGTGTTTTAGCACTTAAGATGACAATACATTATCTAACCTACTCTAATTCATCAAGAGTTTGCATGTATCTACATTTCAAACTAACTAGCAATCTAGCAATTAGTATATGGTATAATTATAAGGATGTAACATTACTTACCATTCTCCTACAGTGCTCTGTTGCAGATATGGATCCTCCAGTGTGCATATTGAGACCATCTTTAGATTGTCTATTTCTGCTATTCCTCATGGACACTGCTTGCCAGGCAGGATCACTCCATTTAACCCACAACTGCGCCTTAGCATCTGGATGAATCCATGTACCCTCATCCTTTTTATCACGCACCTTGAATAGATTATTTGATAGTGCACCAGATCCCTTAGTTTCAAAAATCTTTCTGATCATATTATTATCTTCAGGTAACCACTTGTAATTTGCCTACATTGATGAAAATATTAATTAGTCAAATACAAGTGTGCAAAATTTACAATAGATTAATAACAAGACTTAAAAGGATATTACCTCAAAATCTCTAAACCACATATCACGCACAGTGTCGGTTACATCTGTCCAACTTGTCCAAGGCTCTTCATACTTTCTTTTGAATATGGTAGTTATATCACGCGTCGTTCCAAAATCGGAATAAAACCTGTAAGTCCAAATATGTATTTATATATATATATATATATACACACACACAACTTTTCAGAATGAATTAAATTTCATAATTAGAATAACTTACTGATCTTTGCTGGTTGGCTTGATCCAAATACGTTCATCTATATCCTTTCTCCCCCACCTGATGTTTTGTGCTGTAGACGATGCTATCTCAGGATGTGGATGTGCAAATGAACTAGCTAAAGGGTCACCTAATAGATGTAAAGTTGCAACTAAGGAGGGTGTAGGCCCAGTCTGAGAATGGGGAGGTGGGATAGCGGCAGGTCCAGTCTAAGAATGGGGAGGTGGGATAATGGTAGGTCCAGTCTGAGAATGGGGAGATAAGATAGTGGTAGGCTCAGTCTGATAATGGGGAGATGGGGTAAAGGTAGGTCTAGTCTGAGAATGGGGAGATGGGATAACAGTAGGTGCAGTTGGAGAACGGGGAGATGGAATATAGGTAGGTCTAGTCTGAGAATGAGGAGATGGGATAGAAGTAGGTCCAGGCAGAGAATGGGGAGATGGGATAGATGTAGGTCCAATCTGAAAGGTACCACTCTCTCTCCCTCTCCCTCTCCCTCTCCCTACCATCTATATACAAAGGATAATGATAAAATTCAATTAAGTACAATTAAATTAATATAGAAAATTAGAACAAAACTATTAAAGTAAACACATTAAAGAAATCCACAATCATGCAAGCATAATTTAAGAGTTCATGAATACATAACACAACATTTCATTAATAATTTCATTAAAAAAAACAAAATCTAATCGGAATATGCTTCTTCTTCTTCTTCTTCTTCTGTTGCTACTGCTTCTTCTTCTTCTTCCTCCTCCTCCTCCTCCTCTCCCCCTTGCTCTTCTTCTTCTTCTAGTTCAACATCTTCATCCACTTCTTCCAAATCAAATTGGTTCAAGGTTGAACGATGTACTTCCTCTGCTGGACCAGCTACATCAACAAGACTTTGTTCAAGATCATCGTTTGCAACTATCATAGGCATTTGCAAAACTGACTCATCTTGGTATGGATTATCTATTTCAGGCTTTTTTGCTTCGGAAGTTTGAATTGTGCTCTGTGCCTTAGTTTTAATCATAACCAACCACCCTTGCTGCCCTTCAGGATACTGTGTGTAGTACACTTGCTCTGCTTGTTGTGCAAGAATAAATGGATCATAATTCTTATATCTTTTAGATGCTCTAACTTCAACAATTCCATAATTATCTATCCTTGTCCCTTGATTTGGGGTGGGATCAAACCAATCACATTTGAATAGAACTAGCATCTTTAAGGGCCACCCAATATATTGCATTTCAATAATATCAGTTAAAACCCCATAGTAATCATTCTCCATTGTCTCATTCTCGCCACCTCGAACACAAACACCACAATTTGTTGTACTTATCCCTTGACCATGATCTTTTGTATTGAATTTGTAACCGTTTATTGAATATGTCTGCCACATGTTTACTTTGTTTGAGGGCCCCCATGCCAAACTCCTCAAAAGTTCATCTTCAATATTGTTACTAAACACCTATATCACAAATGGGTTAGTTAATTGATTTTATCTAAACAAATAATAAAGGAATTAACAGGGCATTAGGTAGATGATATTTAGCTTACATGTTCTTTAAACCATGTGGGAAATGTTGTGGAGATTTGTTTGTCCACTTGCAAGTCATTTAGACTAAGTTCTCGTAGCAAATCTGCATATATGCTGAAATTGAGGATCACAGATTAAATCACTTCATAGATGTAATCGTGATACGTGAAATTAAAAGTATATGCAGAGGCTTACTTCAAAAAAGGCTCCACCTCAGGACAATTTAGAAGAACATACAAGTGTGTAGCATTCATTTCCCTTTCTTGCAAGATGCAAGATTTGCATTTTCCAATACGACGACCGGGAAAATTAAAAATAGAAAATGGCGGACTGATAGAACAAACTTCACCTCCATCGTCATTCCATGAAACTCTTGTCCTTCTAGATGGAACAGTGGGTGGATAGTAGTAAGAAGCAAAAGTAGAGGTCTCCTCCACTAAATATGCTTCACAAATGGAGCCTTCAACTTTAGCTGAGTTCGTGACCTTATCTTTCAAGGTACGTATAAACCTATTAATTGAGAACATCAATGTAACAAATACCTTATGAGGCTTTAAATGAAAAGAATAAAAATAGATAGATGACTCAACCTTTCAAAGGGATACATCCATCGATATTGCACAGGACCACCGACCCTTGCTTCGTAGGGCAAATGAATTGGAATGTGCTCCATTGAATCAAAGAAACTCGGAGGAAATATTTGTTCCAGTTTACATAAAATGATTGGAATGTTTTGCTCCATCTCATGTAATTTGTCCTTTCTCAGCAACGGCGAAGTTAATTCTCTGAAGAATTGACTGAACTCAGTAAGTGCATTCCAAATAGGCTTCGGTAATGCCTTGAATGCAATTGGGAGCAAACGTTGCATGAACACATAGCAATCATGACTCTTCATACCAAACAACTTTGCTTCCCTCATGTCAACGCATCTAGCCAAATTGGACGCATACCCATCTGGTAGCTTCAATTGTTTAACCCATTCGCACACGGCTAATCTTTGTTGCTTAGTCAATGTGTATTGAGCTTTGGGTTTTTTTAGCTTTCCACCTCTACCATCTTGCAGCTCTAGATCCTTTCGTCTACAATATTCTGCCAAGTCCAGTCTAGCATTAAAATTGTCTTTTGTCTTGCCCTTAGTATCCATAACTGTGTATAAGATATTAAGAAACACATTTCTCTCAATATGCATGACATCCAGATTATGAGGGAGAAGATTGTTTTCCAATAAGGCAATTCCCAAAAGATGCTTTGTTTTGTCCAGTTGTGATAAATATCATACCCTGGTGGATTTTCTCCTACTGATTCAGTTATGTTAGGTATATGTCTTACCCTATCCCACACATCTTCACCGGTCAACCTTCGTGGGGGTAGTGAAGTTTCAACAAGTCTTTTTCTGAAAGCATTTTTGTTCCTTCTATAGCAATGATCATGTGGCAAGAATTGACGGTGACAATCAAAAAATGATGTCTTTCGGCTATGTTTAAGTGTCAGTGCTTTCGAGTGCTCCATACAAATTGGACAAGCAAGTTTTCCCATTATCATCCAACTTGATAACATCCCATATGCGGGGAAATCATTAATCGTCCACATCAAACAAGCCTTCATGACAAAGTTTTATTGTCGTGAGACATCATAAGTTATGACACCAGTACTCCAGAGAAGTTTTAGTTCATCTATAAGCGGCTGCAAGTACACATCAATTTTACTTTTTGGATTGGAAGGGCCTAGAATTATGATAGTTAAGAACATGAACTCTCTTCTCATGCACATCCACGGAGGTAGATTGTAAGGAGTAACGATTACTAGCTAACATGAATAAGTCGTACCTGTTTTATCAAATGGAGCGAATCCATCAGCACATAACCCTAGCCTCACATTTCGAGGGTCTTCTGCAAATTCAGGATAGGTTTCGTCAAAATATTTCCAGGCTTCTCCATCAGATGGGTGAGACAAAGAACCTGTCCCCCTTTCATTCTCACGATGCCACCTCATTTGAGACGCCGTTTGCATTGAGGAATAAAGTCGTTGTAGCCTTGGGATAAGTGGGAAATACCACATTTTTTTCTGAGGTGATTCTTTGACCTTACCATTTCTAGTGATGCTTCTATAACGGTCCTCACCGCAAAATCTACAACTAGGAAGATTCTCATAAGGAGGATGATAAAGCATGCATCCATTTGGACAATAAGAAATCTTTTTGCAACCCAGCCCTAGTCGTTCCACTGCTTTCTTTGCACGATAGAAGTTTCTAGGCATTCGATTATCCTTCGGCAATGCATTTCCCATAAAATCCATCCATTGATTAAAACAAGTCTCAGAGATATTGAAATTAGATTTGATGCTAAGAGCTTCACATGCAGCTGACAATTCAGAATCATTGTCACAACCATCATACAAGGGAGCTTGTGCAACTGACAACATTTCAAAAAATCTTTTGGCTTCTGGGTTAGGATCTTCCCTTATTTGTTCTGCATAACCAAATCCTTGTTGCTCAATGTAATTGCCAATAGAAGGTCCAGCAACATCCATTACCATCTGCTCATACCTATTGAAGTCTTCCCTTACCACACTACTTCCATAATATGAGTTGTTTGCAACCACTGGGGGAATGGGAGGCCTTGGTTCGTCATGGTTAGTCCAGTAATAGTAATCACTCATAAACCCCTTCATATACAGGTGTGCCTTGACTTCATCAACAACGTGATACACCTTACATTTGCATTTTTTATATGGACACCTCAACTTTCCTATTGTTTTAAATTGATCTTGTGCACAAACAAACTCAAAAAACTCGTTAACCCCCCCATGAACTCATCTGTAACTTTTCTCCTGTCAGGACCCACCCTTTTATCCATCCACTTCCGGTGCTCAGGAACTTCCATTCTGTTTCTACTTTAAAAAAAGACAAGAGGCATGTCAATCAAAATACACTAGCCCACTATTTAAATAAAATTTAAATAGTTAGACCGAAATTAAACAACCTACTTCAAAGATAAAGAGTGCTTTTACTATAAGGACATTCAAACTAAAGTCATGAAAAAATCAGCATGACCTCCCTATATATAACCTATATAGATAGAATGAAACATCGATCCACCCACATTATGTAGATCAAACACCTATTCTAACAAGATTGATACAGACTGACAACCAAAAAACAGAATTATTAGGAAACTTATAATGATATTTACATATTATCTTTTAATAATTATAAATAAAAATAAAATCTAAGACTTTTTATTGAGTGAATGCTCTAACTACAAATAAAAAATATTTTGCTAGTTCTAATTCTATTTATGACATTATCGGAACATATTATTTATTTTTTATATATATAGTGCAACAACCCAATGACCATAATATTTGGATGGTTCATAAAGGATGAATAAAATGTTTACATAATGGTAGTGACATCACAATATTTGCAGTTGTATGCTAGCCATAATTTATATGATTATTGTATTTAACAACAGTTGAAAATTTTATTTATCCAATTCCATTAAAAGAAAGGAATACAGGCAAGAATGAGAATTAGTAATGTTCTTGGATATGATATATATGAATTAAAATAATTATATTGTGATTTTTATAGTTCTTATTTTTGGTCTATATATAGAGAATTAGACCACTGACAAGTCAAAACTCACGTGATTGAATTCTTTACTTATATATAATTGTTAAATGTAGTCTTTTACCGCCATTTATACTTTTTTATTTTTTAAATATATATTACATTATAAAACCTTATTTATAGCTTTTTTTATAAACCTTTTATTATGTAAAAGAATATATTAATATGATGAAATCAATACATCAGAAAGAAAATAACGATGGCTTCTCTAAGCGGCCGGACCATTGTATTAGATGGAATTTTGCCAAATTGGGCTGGTCTATGAGGAGCTAAATTTGGATCTCTGAACCCATTGTGCATTTTCGAACTTTGCAGCTGAAAGTCTGAATGTCATCAAGCACTATTTCTTAATTTGCTAGAAACGTCTATAATCCCATTAGCTACAGGCCTAAACACATTTTGGGCATCACCCTCGAAATTGAACCCCACGATACCCACATCACAATAAAAATGAACACTCTCCCAAGCTGCTAAATCCTCCACCGTAGCCCTTGCACCAAAACAGTGAGTGACACTGCCTAACTTAGTGGGCTAGTGCAACAACCCAATGACCATAATAACAACAAATACTCACTACGACTCTCTTATAAAATGGCAGCAGCAAGCACATTTACACAGTTTTTTTGAGGTTCCACTTTTTCATTATAATTATAATATCTGCTATTTCTAATAAACTAAATGTATTTGTAGTTGTATGGCAGAATATGTAATGGGACACACCTTTTCTTGAGATGACTTTTCCTTGCATGGCTCTCTGCGTTTCGTGCTAAACTTCTCTCAAGAAACCGAAACCAAACAAATTTTTACAAATAAAATTTATGTACAAAAAATAAATATAAATTAAACGTAGAGAGAATAATGTGCAATTTACCCAAACTTAGAATTGAAGAGTCTAAATAGTTTGTCCTTTATTTATGGTAACTTTTTTTACATGAAGCTGTCCCAATCAATTCAATTATAAATGAAGCTCTCTGTATCAATTCAATTCCAATAAAGCTTAGAAAAATAAAGACCAAATCATGGAGTGTTGAAAAGGTTGGCAATTGGCGAGCATCTACGTCTTGAAGTTCCTCTCATGTTTGAGACAAATGCATTTTTAATATAATTTGCAATCGTTGGACTTTAAATTCTGAGTGCACTTCTGCAGTTTGCTAATTTGAAAATTAAACTATTTTTATGAACAACAATTGAAGGATCTAGTTACACTGCTGACTATAGAATATGCGCGGAGAGATAAGAAAATAGGATTGCATAGAACAATAGCACATAAAAGAATGGGAAATTGGCTAAAACAGGAAGAAAAGGAAACAATTGATGGAAAAAAGATTCCTTAAATCGAAAACCAACAAACAAGTATAACAGTAAACAGATGGATTTGTCACTTTACAAGGATCACTAGCGCAGTGGAATTATTCCACCCCCACTTCTCCTTGTAAGGGATTCTTTGATTTCTGAAATACTGAAGTCAAGAACAGAGTACAACAAAATGTTTTCTAGTTAAGACAGTACAAAGATCACCATTAATTGAAGTCTAAGTTAAAGGCTAAAGGCAATGGAAAAATTCCTTTAAAAAATTAATTCTCCTATCATAGTCATATTTAATGAGTTGGTCTGAGGGGTTCAGCATGTTTATTATCTAATCAATAACAATAGGAGCAAATCTGAGATTACGTATGTGGAGTGTTTAATCTTGACACAAAACTTGATTGCTATGTATTTTCTTCCATTTCCCATTCACAATTATTTTCTAAATGCAAATGCAAATCCTCTCATCAAGTGAAGAATGGATCTTCTTTAGTCAGAGTATAGTTTGAAGAGCTCTGCAACTAGTTAAATTCCATTGACCATCATGAAGAAATTTCAGCATAAGGGTGGGGGGACAAGAATATCGAAAAAAGTAGGCATTTTGAGTTTAACACCATGACATCTCAAGAGCATAAACTAGAAGTTTGAATAAGGCAACTATTATTTTGGAGCAACCTTAAAAAAGTAGCACCTAAAGTTCAAGATATAAGATATAAAATTATAAATCTGATGTGCATATTAGTCTCTCAAAGTAAGACAATTCAACAAATATGTTCAGCCAAGCACTGATCATTGCCAAAAAAACATCACATGCTACTTTTAAATTTCAGCATTTGTCCATAGTGGTGCTAGAATAAGGAGAAATGCACTGCAGAATTATTGGACCTCTTCTAGTCATTCTAACTTATTGCAAGTGCATCAAAAAAGGTCTTACAATCAATAGCATTTTGATGAGTGTGATTCCACATCATATTTTGCATATGTTTTGCATGCACTTCATGGTCTTTTAAGCATATTTATTTATTTAATCATTCGTTTTTCCTTTAGTTCAAATAACTGCGGTATGTTATGTGTGCAATGCAGGAATGAGACAAAATGAGGCTTAAAAGAACTGGAATGGAGCTAAGCTGAACTGATATTGAATTAGGGGTAAAATGCACTAAAAAGAGGACAAACAGACCCAACCACGGCTTGGGGGTGGTTGCCATCACGGCCATGGTTCGAGGGAATCAAGAAAATGAAGAAGATTGAAGCAGACTCAACCACGGCCTGGCCGTGGTGTCCACCACGGCCGTGGTTTGAAGCCAGCAGTGAAACTTCCATCTCAGAATCAACCACGGCCGTGGTTCGCAGAGCGTGCAGTTTTTAAATGCATTATTTTCCCTGGAACAGCAAATTTGAGTTGTCCCAGGCTGGACTTCCATTGAAGCACGAAGAGGGGGGTCTATGGAGGTTATAATAATGGATTTGGGCTTGATTTTGAGAGAGATTAGGAGGCTCTTGGAGAGAAGGACAGTTGAAGACATTTTCCTTTCCATCAATTCCTGAAGAGCAAGTGACTTTAACATCCTTCAAGTTATGCCACCAACATTAGATATGCCTTGAACTGCAAAAACACTCTTCCTCCAATTAGATATTCCTGAATCACTTGACCAACTCATGACTTACCAAAGGCTTTTACTTTCCTTCTAGTAGTAGTACTTGTAGATTTTTCTCTCTTCGGAAGTTGTATGGACTATGTACTCTTCCCTTTTCTGTTTCTTTTTTTGTGACTTTTTGTCACTTAACTAATAAAATTTTGTAATAGTAATTAACTAAGAAGACTTACTGGACTTGAACAAAACGTATTCACGTCAGAGATCACAAGTTCAAAGCAGATGTGTTACTGGTAATTTTTTCAGTTTAGGTATAATTAAGAAGGATTCTAATATATATATATATGTGCACAATGAAGAACCATAGCCTCTTCCATCTAAAAGTTCAAAGTAGCTTTGACTTATGCAAATATGCAATTAAATTCTACAACCGAGGGGGAAGGAAACAATTTTGTAGTGACTTCTAATTTCCAACTTGCTACAATGACACTATAAAGGCTGAGACATTAGACAGCTAATTTGAAATGTATACAGTACAGTACTCATATGGGGCATTGAAGGAGGGTGTCGGTTAGATACAAGAGCTTCCTTCTAAGTATACTCAACCATCTAAATCCCACTAGTTGATCAGGCAAAGAGTAGACTTTTTCCCTATTCATTAATTTTGACTAAGTAATATATATCTACTTAGTAAAATCTAACAAGAAAGCTTAGTAATTTATAGCTGCCAACTACTACTAGTACAACACTTGGTTCTGATTTTGCAATCACATTATCTAAAATTAATTAGAAATTAAAACACTCTTCCTCCAATTAGATATTCCTGAATCACTTGACTAGCTCGTGACTCACCAAGTGACTTTAATATGATTTTTGCTAAGAGATTTCTGAACAAAATATAATCAAAACACATCGGTATTGACCTTTGTAATATAATCATATATGAGACTTACCGCTGGCCCTTTGCATGCGAGACTGTCAGAGCATCCTTTCACAGGCCATTATCAATATTTTGCCAATAACTAACTGGAGTGGGTGAACTAACCCAATGTAATCCTTATCTTAATAATTAATGCAGTGCAGCTTGATATCTTTCTCATGAATAAGGAGAGAATAATCAATAGCGATAAAGTAGTGGTGTTATTCACAAAATAAGCTAATATTTCCTGAAGAAGCGTGCCTCGTATATATTCACAAAATTCCCCAAAATTGTTTGGGTTTGATTCCATTATTGTTGTTCATTTGACAAAACACACAGATAAAGGAGGAAAATATGAATAAATAAATTTAATGCTACCTACCGACATAGTGAAGTGAAGCAGAAAAAAGAAGACATTGAACATAGATAGATGGATTGGATGCTATTGAGAAATTAAATCATATACAGAACAGAACAGAACAGCAAAACAAGGTAGATAAACAAAGAAAAATGGTACTAGAAGAGAAAAGGTAATGAACCTGGAGCGGGTGTGCTAGCTCAACAGTCCGATCTACATCAGCATCTTCGCATATAATAAAAGGGGATTTCCTACCAAGCTCCAAAGTTACAGGCTTAAGATTGAGATGCGATGTTCACTGTGACGCCCCTTTTTTTGATCAAGGGAACGTCTCACTTTCACCTTACAATGCAGAAATAAAATTTATGTGAGTTAAGACCCGGTTCATTTTAATAATATATATTTTTACTTGATTATAGTTGAGCAATTAAATTGGCGAGTATATTCTTTTTTTTTTCTTTTTGTTACATTACATTAACATTAACGATAATCAATATCCACGGTGACGAAACATACATGGGAAATTAATATTTATATATATATATATATATATATATATATATATATATATATATATATCAAAGCTGTTTAGTTACAAAGCCTGGCATATCAAAAAGCAAAACTATACCTGCCCCCAAAGGATTATACATACATATCCCTACGGTATCAGAATATACAGCCCAGTACAGACAAAACATCAGGCCCCCAAAATAAAATACTGGTAGCCCTCAGTAGCTACAAGTAAAGTCAGTCCCTTTTGTGAGGAGGAATCGAGTCAAGGTCCTCTTCAGGATCCTCTTCGGGGTCGTCCTCAGGAACTTCTTCGGGATCTTCCTCAGGATCTTCTTCGTCAGAGGAAATCACCATAGGAATCGCAGAGTCACGGGACGGGGCCCGAGCTGTGGAACGAAAAGAGTCTTCCCACGGAGTGAAATAACGGTCACCCCACATCTCGCGTATCGGTAGCTGAAACTCCAAATGTAAACTAATACAGCAGGTGAAGATAGGCGGCTCGTGACGTCTCCAGGCTAGAGATAACGACACATCCCCCGTATAGACGCAACGCTCAGAACCATAGTTGATGTACCAGCACTCTGGCCCTCCCAAGAAAGTTAGGCGCACATCTCCCTAAAATCTTTGCGTGCGTGGCTCCATATTCTTCTGCAGTCGCTCAGTCGAGATGAGGCCAAAAACTAGGGAAGTCGGGGGTTTCTGGTTCCTTGCAGTTATCTTCTATGGAACGCAATATACGGACAAAACAGAAATGGAGAGACAGAGAAGAGGTAAGACATCCTACCATCATTACCAATCATAGCATCGAGAAACCAAACGGCGCAAAGCACCCACATAGCATTTATGACAGCAATAATGGTAATAAACATTCAATAGCAATTATGATCAACCAAATAGTTCCAGGCAGTCATGTACATACAGATATATCAGAGGTACAACAGTTCCAATTATAATAGCAATGTATGCCAGATAATTCACGGACTCACTATGCACACGTGCCCTCAATAACCAAAATCCTACTCCATGGAGCTAGACACAAAACAGTTGGAGAGAACGATCAGGAGGTATGTCTGTATTCTTGGCTGCCCAGGCCCTCAAGTGCTAAAATTCTCAAATTATCATTGTCTACATCATGGCATTTTACAAGACATTCTACACAGATCACGATATAGGACAGCGTCTCGGTCCGGATCGTCAGTGTGTTTGCATCGGTCTGCCCCACGGACAGAGAGCTACCAACTGCCCATCGCGAGGTACCTGCACCCTGACGCCCCCAGGTCAACAAGTAACCTACACTTGTCTATTCGCACCCGCACAAAGGTGTAAGTTCAACTCCTAGGCTATCGGCCTTAACCAAGTCCAACGGACAATCTCTTTCTTTTTTTGTTCAATGCATGACACAATCATACTCTTCATGACCAACTAGCTCCATCATGCTTCAAATGCATGTCATATCATTTATCAACAAGATCTGATCCCATTCACGGGTCCACAACAAGCTAATAGTACATTTTAAGGATATCCACAATTTCCATTCATAGTCATGATAGAAATCAACCATTAAATTCATTATGTGCCTCACAAGCTCACCCATACTAATGTTCTTCCCTGTTTATGAATCCCTACTTAATCTCTAGTCATCCAATCATTTATGATTTATGTGCTTTTATTAATCCAAGGGTTTTGAATCCAGGAAGATACATGGCCAGAATCACCAACAACGTCACAGATTTAATTGCTAGGTATTAGGTGATAAACCATAATTGTGAATTCGACGGAGACAATGCATTTAGTGGAAAATTGAGGCTGCCATTCGACGAAAACTAATATGGCAGAAGGATGAAAGATGGGAGAACATTTTATAATAAGATTGGATAAAAACCAATTTCTGTCGGATGGAGGTTCTGTCGAACAAAGATCAAAACTGTCGAATTTTTCCAGAAGGTCAGCAGAAGTCCTATTTCGACGAATGTGGGTGTCGACATTGGAGAAATCTCCCAAGTGTCGAACTGACAAAAACACTATGGTCAGAAACTCTAATTCGACGGATCTTGACATTCTACTCGACGAATATTAACTTTGGGAAGCTTTTGATAAATGGACAGAAGATCTACTCGACAGGTATGTCTTTCGATGGGTATTGGCATTCTAACTCGACGAATATGTCACTCGATGGATGTGGTCATTCAAATTCGACGGATTTTGCATTGGAGGAGTTTCTCTCCTAAGTGGTCAGGAGTTCATACTCGACGGATTTTGATATTGCACTAAATGACCAGGAATCAAATTCGACGGGCATGGCCAGGGGTTCATACTCGACGGATTTTAACTTTACTAAGTGATCAAGACATCAAATTCGACGGGTTTGGCCAGGAGTTCATACTCGACGGATTTTAACATTTCTAAGTGATCAAGACATCAAATTCGACGGGTTTGGCCAGGAGTTCATACTGTTACTAGTTTTCACATGAAATTTCCAAATTTCTGGCTCAACACCGTGACCATCCGAGAACCAATCGGAAGTCATTCCCTTCCATATTACACGTTCCAACACATCCAGATATATATCAAATCACACAAACAATCAAATAGCATATATACATCACCAACAACATGTAAACAAAGATGACTCTCAGTACCAATCACAAACAACGTCCCTAAATGCTAAAAGAGGTTGAGGAGGAGTGTCTTCCTCTTACCTTGGAGAAGCACAAAGAAAGGTGGCTCCTTTTTGGTCAGGATTTCATTTTCAGCTTCCAGGAAATCCTTTAACATTTAAACTTGCAAGAATCAGAATCCTAATATTGAAATGGATATCCATTGTCATCAAAATGACAGTGGGTTACGAAAAAGAGAAGAGAGGGAGAAAAAACTAAGAGCTTTACCTTAAAGCTCCAACCTTTAAGCTTCAAAGACGTAGGAGAATGAAGATGGAGGAAATGGCAGAACCTTGAAGCTGATTTCCTCAATGATGGTGGTTCTCCAAACACGAAATGGTGCTAAGATTGTGACGGTTTGAAGAACAAAATGGAGGTGTGGGTGGATGGTGTTGCTACTGTAGGGTGAAAGAGAAGAGAGAAAGATGAGTGAATAGTGAGCTGTGTATAGGGAAGAGAGGAAATGTGAGAAAAGAAAATGAATTAGACCCCTTAATTCAAACGTGCTGCACAAATTGGGAGGAGAGAGAAATGATAAAAATAATGGTTGGAGGAAGCTTCCTTGAGAAGCTTCGCGCGCTCCTCGATAAAGTACATAGTAAGCTTGTCTCCAAATTAAATACATCTGACAGATGATTAATTACACTGTGGAATTATTTTCTCAGTGAATAAAATTTACAATTGATGAAAATAATATTTTATTATTCATCAGATAATTTTATGATACCGCAATTTTATTTAATAGATAAAATCTTGAAAAATGCAAATCTCTCAAACTGTGTCCGGTCTCGGGTTTAGTAAGATCCCCCATTGACACGTTGACAGTTCAAAGTTTACCAGCCTCAGGGAAAATATTTTAGTTTCCCCGGCTCCGCTTAGTGTACACGCAAAATGAAGAATATATTAAAATATTCATCATTTCCAGAAAAATTCACAAAAATTCCTAAAAATCATAAATATTATAAAATGATCGTTTATAATGAAATAAAGAATTTTCGGGATGTTACAATACTCCCTTTCAAAAAGGAATTTCGTCCTCGAAATTTGCATACATTAGAATAACTGTGGGTATTGCTCCTTCATCTTATCTTCCAGCTCCCAAGTTGCATTTCCTGTCACTTCGTTCCAGATCACTTTCACCAATGCGATCTCCTTGCCTCTTAATTACTTTATCTTCCTATCCTCGATTCTTACCGGAGACGTCTCATAAGTTAAGTTTTCTTTTAATTGTACTGCATCCGGTGCTATGACATGACTTGGGTCAGGGAGGTATTTTCGAAGTTGTGACACATGGAAAACATTATGAATGTTTGAAAGGAAATGAGGTAAGGATATTTGGCACGCTACAGGACCTACACGACGAATGATTTGGTATGGCCCAAGGAATTTAGGAGTGAGTTTTCTAGATTTTAAAGCCCGGCCTACCCCAGTCGTAGGTGTGACTTTCAGGAATACATGCTCGCCTTCCTCAAACTCAAAAGGTTTTCTCCTTCGGTCTACATAACTCTTTTGCCGACTTTGAGCCGTTCTCATCTTTTCCTGAATTATCTTAACCTTCTCAGTTGTTTGCTGTATAATCTCTGGTCCAACAGTAAGGCGCTCGCCGTCTTGGTACCAACACAGAGGTGTTCGATATCGTCGTCCATACAGAGCCTCATAGGGTGCCATTCCTATGCTCAAATGATAACTGTTGTTGTAGGTGAATTCTATCAAGGGTAGAATGTCATCCCAACTTCCAGTTTGCTCTATGGTACAGGCTCTAAGCAAATCTTCCAAAGATTGGATCGTCCTTTCTGATTGACCGTCGGTCTGTGGATGATAAGCAGAACTCAGACGCAGCTTCATCCTCAACGCTTCTTGCAAACTCTCCCAGAGATTTGAAGTAAATCTTGGATCTCTATCCGAAACAATACTCGTAGGCATACCGTGTAGCCTAACAATTTCCCCAATATAGATCTGAGTCAATCTCTCCAGTTTGTAATTTATGTCGATCGGGAGAAAGTGTGCCGACTTCGTGAGTCGGTCCACAATTACCCAAATCATATCATGACCTTTTCTTGTCCTTGGCAATCCGACTACAAAATCCATTGCAATACTGTCCCACTTCCATTCCGGAATAGACAACGGTTGCAACAAGCCCGCTGGCCTCTGATGTTCCACCTTAGCTTTTTGACAAACTAGACAAGTCGATACACGTCTAGTGACGTCACTCTTCATTCCATGCCACCAGAACAACTTCTTCAAGTCTTGGTACATCTTTGTTATGCCTGGATGCATACTCAGCTGGCTTGTATGAGCATGGTTAATGATGTATTCTCTAAGCTCCTTGTCACGGGGAATACAAACTCTTCCACGAAACCTCAGAATTCCATCCGTTCCTTCCGCAAACTCTGTTTCATCAGATAATTTTATGATACCGCAATTTTATTTAACAGATAAAATCTTGAAAAATGTAAATCTCTCAAACTGTTCCCGGCCTCGGGTTTAGTAAGATCCCCCGTTGACACGTTGACAGTTTAAAGTTTACCAGCCTCAGGGAAAATATTCTAGTTTCCCCGGCTCCGCTCAGTGTACACGCAAAACGAAGAATATATTAAAATATTCATCATTTCCAGAAAAATCCACAAAAATTCCTAAAAATCATAAATATTATAAAATGATCGTTTATAATGAAATAAAGAATTTTCGGGATGTTACATTCACTTTGCAAAGTTGGGAGATTGAGATCCGAGGGCTAGGGCACGAGCTAAGAGAGGAAACTGAGCTGAGAAATGGAAATAATAGATAGGAATTAAGGCTAGTATGTTGAAATATTAGAGACGGAAACAACACTCCATCTCTAATTAATAAAAAATCTATTAATTAAATAATATATAATTTTGAGACAGAACACACATCCGTCTCTAATATATTTTGATTTAAAAAAAAATTAACTAAATAGAGATGGAATTAGAGATGGAAAATTTAGAGACGGATAAAGTTCGTCTCTAAATTCCATCTCTAAACATATTTAATTTTTTAAAAGATTATATAGACTAAATAGAGATGGAATTAGAGACGAAAAATTCTGAGACAGATAAATTCTGTCTCTAACTTTCGTCTCTAAGTATGTTTGACTTTAAATTAACTAAATAGAGACGGAATTAGAGACGGATAATTCTGAGATGGATAAATTCCGTCTCTAAATTCTGTCTCTAAGTCCAAGATTTTATTTTCCCTCTCTAATTCATCAAATCCGTCTCTGTTTCAGTCTCTAAATTTTCGTCTCTAAATCAGAAATTTCTAGTAGTGTTCAACTAATTCTTCAACCTCAACTCTCTTCCGTCTTTGACTAATCTTCAACTTCGACTGGCCTTCAATATCAACTATGCTAGTCAAATTCTTTTTTTTTTCTGTGTTAATAGTTATATTCAAACTTTTATACTTAAATTGACATATTATAAACACCAACTTGATAGAAATATCTTGACGCAAAATGATTCTATAATCCTGATTTTTTTTAATTATGTAAATAGTGAATATTTATGGCTATATATTTCATATTATTAAAAAAAATTAATAAGAAAGTTATTTTATGATGTAGATGTAGATTTATATTAGGACTAGGATATTGTGACTGTTTGATGGCACTTATTTATTTCTATATTATGTAGTGACATTAGTCAAATAGAATAATGCAACAATTGTTTGTTTTTTATTTACTTTAATTATGCAACAACTTTGGCTACATCAGTTATTATCAGTATATTTTGGACCATCACTTCAATCTAGCTAAGCACTTGCATGGATTACATATTGCAAGACCAACATTATTATATACTAGAAATAAAAGTGATTATAACCAAGGTTTGGGTCTAATAAGGCCAAACCCAATGTCTCTTAAGACAAGGACTTCACTCCCGAATGTTCCTTTTAGGGAAATCAATGATAGGTCAGCACATAGGCTAAAGAATTTTGGACCATCACTTCAATCTAGCTAAGCACTTGCATGAATTACATATTGCAAGACCAATATTATTATATACTAGAAACAAAAGTGATTATAACCAAGGTTTGGGTCCAATAAGGCCAAACCCAATGTCTCTTAAGACAAGGACTGTTGGGAATTGCGGATCAAAATATCTCGCAGCGGAAAAATAGGATTCCCACACAGGATCCATGCGAAAAGTCCATAATCCGAGTTTTTAAGAATTACCTCTTGAAGCGTGAAAAACACAAGCGAGGTGAATCACCAACACCGTAATAGCGACGATGTTTCTGCGGTATCCACACGAACAGACTTGCAAAAGGAGTCACGCCTCTGTTTCGCGGTGCTAGCTGCGAATAGAAGAGAAGAACCTTTCACTATCTCTCACTCACTTTCTTAGGTGCGGCTAGGGTTGTGATGTAACATCTAATGCAGCCCCCTTAACAGTACTATTTATAATAGTGGCTGCCTTAAGTGAGTGTGAGCAGTAGCAAGGTAAGCTGTGCAACCCTAAAACCCATCTGTCATGAGTTAGGCCCACAATTGAATCCGAGTCCAACTTGGATCCTTATTGCTCCAATTTAGTCTGTTCTAAGTGTGCGACCCTGCAGGTTCTCATGACGTTGGTAGTAATATTAAAATCTCATTTTAATATTACAAACAGTGAGCGGTATCTAGCAACACATCACTGCTACCCAAGTAATGAGAATGTCAGTGATTTGACATAACCTATCCGTGATCAATGTTTCCGTGTCGTTTAGTCCCTTTGTCAAGATATCTAGATTGAACACAAGGCATGGAATGCGTCACCCTTGTATAGTCCAATCATTCGTTTCCTGATACTCGAGTAGACTTTGTAACAACAAATGAGATCAATATCTCATATTGACTCATTTGAGCATGGCCATGCATTTCGCAGTCTCACTCAATCAGGGGGCCCGAAGATATCGCTCCTGTTATGTAGGAGTGACAAATTCCATCTAGGTCACTCACATCCTTCTGCATGATTTGCGGTATGTCCAATAACCAACTTTATAATCACCTTGTTACAGATGACGTTTGATGGTATTAAAACACACAACTCCTCATGTAGGAATCGTAGTGATTTCGTGTCAAAGGACCACAAACACCATTGTCACTATGAGAATCGCTTATGACACTCACGTAACGATCCATGTAGCGTTCTCATGGTGGGTCGATCCAAGACATCATTACTCTAATATGTACCAATGTGAAGACTTGATATCTCATATCCATGACCCGTGAGATGCGGTCATCAGTCTCTACACATACTAGTCTCAATGTATTATTGTTGTCCTAATTAACAATAATACTTGACTAGGGACATTTAAGAATAGTGTTGTAACCAAAAGGATCTCACGATCAAGTCATCCACTTGATGTCCTATGGCATCAAACTTACTATTCTAAGGACTTTATTATGTTTATCAAAAAAGAACACAATAAATGAAATGCCTCATATATAAAATAGCATAATAGAATATATGTATATACAGAAAATGTATTAGCCTCTAGGGCATACACTAACAAGGACTTCACTCATCCTACAAAAGGAATGTTCCTTTTAGGGAAATCAATGATAGGTCAGCACATAGACTAAAGAAGATGTTGAGAAACTTCCCTTCACCTCTTAAAATGACCAATCGGCCCTTACTCACTACTTGGTCCCTAAGACACTCTCCCTCCTATAAATAGCTCACTGTAGCTCTATGGTAAAGATCTTTTTCCATACTGTCTACTAACTTGATCCCTAGCTTCATTATGGGAGTAGCATTGCCAAAAGGATTTAAGGTTCCTACTATTGAGGCATACGATGGGATCACGGACCCCTGCAAGCACTTGGATGCCTTCATATCATCCATGCTGCTTGTGGGGGGAACCGACCCATAATATGCTGAGCTTATCCTACCATGGTAAAGAAGGCTGCATTGAAGTGGTTCTCCTCCCTTCTTCCCTAGTCCATCAATTATTTCTCTGAGCTACCTTTAAGTTTCTTGACTCTCTTCGCCACGAGCAAGGCTCAGCCTAAGACCTCAGTTAGTCTCCTAAATTTTAGGTAGAATAAGAACAAATCACTTCAAGACTACATGACTAGATTTAACAAGGAATCCCTAGAGATCCGAGAGTTGAACCCTACAATAGCCATGCATGCATTTATGGGAGGACTCCATCCTGATGAGTTTAACAAATCACTTGCAAAGAGACCCCCCGTAGACCTCCACGAGTTAAAAAGCTATTTGGAGAGGTATATTAACATGGAGGAGATGCTGAGAGTTAAAAGTGAAGCACGTCGAGAGTTAGAAAACCTTGGAGAAAGGAAAAGGAGCTTGAGTTGAAGGGCCCTAGGAATCCACCAAGGGGACCACCACAGGGAAAATGTGATGATTACACATCCTCAAGTTGTCTTGAAGAAATCCTTGAGGAGGTGTATCATATAGATATCTCTAAACTCCCCAAGCCTAAGACCCTAAGGCCTCGAGGACGGATTGATAAATCCAAGCACTGCAATTACCATAATGTGTACGGATATAGCACAAAGGAGTATGTTGATCTCTGAGATGTTATCGAGACCTTGATACAATAGGGTAGGTTACAAAACTATGTCTAGAGGTCTAGAGATAATCACCCTGCGAGGTATCAGAGGAGAGGGGAAAAAAGAAGTTATAGCCTACCTAGACTGACCCTGTCTTGCAAGGCAAGTTTCCCCTAACAAACAAGAAAGGCATGATAATGAGGTCATGTAACATCCCTATATTTGCTATCCAATTATATCGTCATATAAATGAATAACCCAATACTGGTCATACTACTTCTAACATACATCAACAACTAACCCATATAATTCATACACCATGAGTAAATATGGAGAGCCACGATAACCAAAAGATATATATACATCATTGCCCTTAAAGCATATTGTAATACATAACTTTTACAACAACGAAACTAGCATATTATACAAGCTTTTTAATCAAAAAGTATATAACTATACTAATCTTCGTCCATCTTCTCTTTCTATTTTGAGGAACTAGCACTTGGATTTACATGACAACACAATCGGGGTGAGAAAATATATCTTAGTAGAAGCATTTCAATACCAGTATATAAGCTTATACCAACAGATAATATACTCAATTATCAGCTAAACACTTCAATCACAGAAGTAAACAACAGGTCTATCTCAGAGACACGCAAAATTGCCCATACAACTGCAATGCATGAATATGTCATGATAGCAACCGCCCATACAATCGCCATGCTATGTCAAACTTTATGACTAATGCTTATGCCTATGCAATAATCCTAAATATGTAATGCAAAATGTATGAAACCATTTACAAGAACCCAGTTCTATGGTAATGTCATGAAATGCATGAGCCTTGAACAAAACAAAGGAACCCAGTTCCATAAGCTTTGAACAAGCACTGGAAACCCAGTTCCAGCAAAACCACGGGGTGTGAGGGAAAGACCATCCTCAACTCATTACTATGATCGGGAAGGTATATTACCTCTTCACTTAATATCATGTATGATCACCCTCTCCGGCTAGTGAAGTCTCATTAACTACACGTTCTTCAGTAACAATGACCTTTGTGATAGGAAGGATTGATTACCTTCTCATTCAAAATCACATTAAATCACCATAATGAGGACTCGCCTTTATCAACATAGATAAGGAACAACAATAATGCTAATTACTACAATAACTAGCATGTCAATTGATTTACATCCCTAACTACCAACATGAAACACAATGATGTTAAATATCACGATAATTAACATACCAATTGATTTTCATTCATTTTAAAACCTCCATTAGAGTCTTCACACACTTTAGGGAATATGTGTCAATGATTCCATCAAGCCAAGAACTTGGTTCAGACATGGCCTATGTCAAATGACACGGCCCACCCCATGTCCTACACTATAAACACTGTTCACAAAATCCCCTGGCAGAGAGGGACACGGCCCACCCCGTGTCCTCGGACACGGGCCGTGTCGCCCAACCAGAAGCCTTGCATCAACTCTGTAGCATGTGGTATTGTTCCATTGGTCATTTTCTTGGATTTTGGCCATTCTAATCTAGTTTTTTAGTGATTCTAAGACCCTAGTAAGTTCTCAAACACATAAGAAACCATTAATCACAACCTTAAACATTTTAAAACACTTTGATTTTACTCAAAACCAAAGATCAAGGATAAACATCCATTTCAAAACCTAAAACCCCATTTGTCCACTCAAATGTGTTAGCCATGACAACCATTACCCAAGAGGGGGTGAATTGGGTGATTACAAGTTTTAATGCAACTTTGAGAAATTATGCATTTTGATATTTTCAATTAACACATGCAGCGGAATAAGTCTAATAAATGTACAACTATTGAGGATTACTCAAATACAACTTGGGATATATGATAAACTAAGTGAATAAGCTAGATATCAAGTTGTAACAATTAAAACATTAAGATATGCAATAGATAAATATATTTCACCAAATACTGAATTTAAAGAGTGTAGGGAAGAGAGAATCAAACTCAAGAATTTATCCTAGTTCAGCCACCAACCACTTGTGGCCTACATCCAGTCCCCAAGCTTAACTTGAGATTTTCTTCACTATCTCCTAGACTTCACGGGTGCTAGGAAAACCTTTGTACATACAAGAGCACTCCTCACACCTTGGGATACCTCACCCTTGTGCTAGAGCCTCCAATTCTTCAAGCTTCACAGGTGCTTGATGACATTTACAATCAAGAGCACTCACAACACCTTTGGGATACCTCACCCTTTGTGTTTGAGTCTCATTACAAGGGATACCTCACCCTTTTTCTCTCTTGAGGGATACCTCACCCTTTAACAATGATTTCAAGGTGAATAGAAAGAATAGAAACTCTCACAAGAGTAGATATACAACTTGAAGAACAAAGAATGGATAATAAGAAAACTCTCTCAAGAGTGTATAATACAAGTTGAAGCTCAATGGGTATAAAGGATTCACACTTTAAAGCTCAAAATATGATTTTGATAATTCAAGGATCAAACCAAGTGTTCAAGAGTTTCTTTTAGTGTAAATGCTTCAAATATCACTTATATAGAGTGCCCAAATGATAAAATAGCTGTTGGTAGTGTTTAATAATGATTTTCTATGAAAACTAGCAGTTTATAGCCGTTAGAAACATTCCTGGGCACTTGGTAATCGATTACAAGCTTCATGTAATCGATTACAAGCTTTCTGGGCACTTTGTAATCGATTACACACTTTATGTAATCGATTACACGGCTTCTGTCAACGTTGTAATCGATTACATAACTTGTGTAATCGATTACATCATTTCTGGTTTTCAAAATCGACTTTAAAAGGTCATAACTTCTTCATTTATTATCCAATTAAAGCAAATGACACTCATTGGAAATATCTTTGAGTCTATTTTTATATGAAAGAAGTTTTAGAACAAAACTCAAAGTAATTTGAAAGATATGATCAAAATAGTAACCAAAGGTCATATTTTCAAAACTCAAACTTTAATTGGTCATAACTTTTTCGTTTCTTATCCGTTTAAAGCATATGACCAGTCATTAGAAAGATCTTTGAGTCTATTTTCAAATGAGATATTTCAAAGTAAAACTCAAAGTATTTTGAAAGTTATGATCAAAAGAGTAACTATATATCAGTTTTGCAAAACACAAACTTAACTATTTTTCATAGATTTGAAATACCACCAAGACTAGCTTTCCAAAAACATTTTGTTGGGCATTTAAGCATTTTAGAAATACTTGTAAAGATGTTTAAAACTTATTTGAGCTTAGTGTGATTCCCTTTTACCTTTACACAAGATCTAAGTCCTATAAGCTATTCTTGAAGAACATTGGGACTTGATCTTTTGCTACCATCAATTCTTGATGTAATCCAAGCTTCCAAAGAAAATCTTCTCTTCAAAACTTGCAAAAGCTTAGAACATCTTTTCATTCTCATCCTTCTTGAGTTGAGCATAGTTGTGATCTTTTGCTTTCTAGTTGCAATGCTCACTCTTGGTACTTGGACTATCCTATAAAGTATTGCTCACTTAAAACAAGCATAGTTAGTCCAAATTCATAACTTAATATCTTAATATGCATGATTCATAAATATATAACTTTAGTAAGTCTAACATGCATATAAGAATGTTGCATATATCTCATTGCATGATTATTAAGTGAAGTATAACTAAATAAAGTACATAATCATGCATGATCCAATATATCTCATTAAGCACATTTATGTAACATGATCAACATTCTTTTGTGATGCATTTATCATTTATTAAGCACAACTATAAAGCATAAGCATCATTCTTTTTGTCTTGTATTTGTCATCATCAAAACTTAACATATTAAATCATTGGGGCAAACCTATTTCCACAAAATGAAATTTGAGGCATACAAGGGTTGGAAATCCATTTTCATACACCCAACAACTCAACTCAAAAACAAGCCATCATCAAGTTCTATAACAAGATTCAAGCCCAAACAACCAAAAATAACTCGAAAACTTAAAATCACACATCAAGCTATAACTTAAGAACAAGATGGAGAAAGTAGAAAAATGAGTTTAAGAACAAGGTTCCACCTACCTCAATTCCCAGAAATGAAATTGGTTAACCTTTCATCCGCAAAGCTAAGTTCCTTCTCTTGTTTTGATGAAGATCCTCCTCCCTTGGTACCTTGATTCTCCTTTTCCTTTGTTTTCCCTATGCAGCCGTGAGAAGAGAAAAGAAAAATGAGAACAAAACTTCCACTTTTGGCCTTAAATAGGCCAGCAACAGAAACAGGGTCGTGCCCTCTAAATTTTGGTCACTTAAGTGACCAAAATTCACCCGGACAGTTAAGAATACTTTGTTATAACTAAACCAAGTTTCCTAACTTTCAACAGATTTAAAATAAATCATAAGATTCATTAAAAATCTCGTTACACCATTTTTACATTTTTCCATATCTGCTGGGGGTTAATCCAGCACCAAAACACATAACTAGTATGCTTAAAAATGCCAAACTAACTCCGATAATTTTCAAACTTTACCCACATCTTCTTCCACACATTTTGGACCTAGAAACAAGTTCTCCACACTTATCTCCATTAACTGAGCAGTTTAAGTCAAAAACGAGGCTGAAAACAACTATATTTAATACATAGAGTTACAGCAAAGTGACTAAACGTACTCAGATGGTCACAAAACTTCACAGACATAATGATCAGGTATTAGGCTATCTCTGTAACTTTATACAAGTCTATCACGTTTTCACGGGTATTACAGGTCAAAAGGACAATCAATACCATCTTAGGGTGTTTTGCTGGTGGTGGGTAGTCGAAGTCTGCAAGGAAAAAACACTTAAGGGAGGTGCTCAATATGTTATCCCGCCCAATCTTTAGGAAGGGGAACGGATCCCAAAGCACTCCAATCATAAGTTTCACTAATGAAGACAATCAAAGCGTATTGTTAGGCCACGAAGATCCAATTGCCATCATGAGGATCATGGCCAACAAAAAGGTCAAAAGGATCTTAGTGGACCAAGGTAGCTTTGTAGACATCTTGTTCATGGGCCGCTTCTGTAACCTTGGGCTCCTTTTGTCTAACCTGAAGCCCTTCGATACTAACCTGATAGGGTTCTCAGGAGGAAACGTATGACTTGAGCTCCTCAAAAAATAGCAAAAGTCCTAAAAGAAGGGTAAAGGTAAAATTTTTAGTGGTTAATTGTCCCTCTGCCTACAATTTCATCTTGGGGAGACCATCTTCAAGTTCCTTTGGAGTAATAGTCTCTACACACCACCTTGCCATGAAGTTCATCTCAGATGATGATGAGGTAATTGTAACGCCCCTTTTTGGGAGGGAATGTCACATCATTATTTACAATACAAAAAATAAAAGTATAAATTAAGACTCAGTTCATTATATTATAAGTAAACTTGTTTGGTTACAGTTGCATAAATAAAATGGTGAATATTTTTTTTTTGTTAAAGTAAGAACATAATACGTGGTCATAATAGAAATTAACATGTGAAGTAAAACACACATCCATACACCAAGTATAATATATATATATATATATATATATATATATATATATATATATATATATATATATATATATATATATATATATATATATATATATATATATATATATATATACTGACATCATGTCTATTTAGTTACAACAACTGATATACAAAAAGTAAAACTATGCATACCCTAAAAGATTATACATGTATAGGCCACCAAAAAGATAAATTATTAGGCCCCCAAAAGAACACAGATAGCCATCAGTAGCTATCGACAATATCAGCCCCTAAGAAGAAAGAAAAGGAACTGTGTCAGGATCCTCCTCAGGGTTTTCCTCATCAGAGGAAACCCTCATTGGAGCCACCGAGTTGCGGGCCGGGACTCGAGCAGTGGAGAGGAATGAATCCTCTTATGGGGTGTAGTAACGTTCAGCCCACATGTCCTTAATGGGCATGTAAAATTCTAAATGTAAACGAACGCTACAGGTAAAGAAAGGCGGATCATAGTGCCCCCAAGCTAATGACACCGTCACGTCACCTTGATAGACACAGCGGTCCGAGCTAAAGTTGATGTGCCAACAATATGGACCTCAGAGAAAAGTCAAGTGCACGTATCCCAAGAAGCCTTGTAGATAGGCTGTCATGATAACGCAGGTGTTAATCAAAGTCAGGCCAAAAATCGGGGAATTCATGAACTTCCCCTTCTTCACTGCCGTCTTCAGAGAAATATATATATATATATATACACATACACACACACACAAAAAAAAAAAATAGTAGAAATACAAAAAAGAGGTGAGACATCCTATATTCATTACCAATTATGACAGTAAAGAAACAAAATGACGTAGGACGCCTACATAGCATTACAAGAATAATAAATAGTAATCAAGAGGCAAATATTAGATAACTTAACAGTTCCAAGTAGTTATACATCAGTAAGGTAATAGTTTCAATTATCATAAGAATTAAATGCTAGATAATATATTGACTCAATATGAACATGCATATGATATCAAAATCCTACTCCATGGAGCTAGACACAAACATTCGGAGAGAAAGATCAGGAGAGATGTTTGTAACTCGACTGGTTTGGACAAGACATTCTTCACTAGATCGCGATATAGGACAGTGTCTCGGTCTGGATCGTCAGTGCGTTTGCATCGGTCTGCCCCACGGACAGAAGAGCTATCAACTGTCCATTGCGAGGTACCCGTACCCCGACGCCCCCAAGGTCAACATTATGACCTACACTAGTCTACTTGCACCCGCACTAAGGTGTGTTCAATCTCCTAGGCAACATGGCCTTATCAATAGTCCATCGGACTTTCACAATGCATTATGACTCAATGCATATATCATGTATATTCAGCAATAATATACTTTTCATAACATGCCACAATTTGGCTAAGATAAGCATCAACACATTCTTGGTCTCACTGATGGACCCACAATAAATATTATTAAATCCTTAAATAATACATTACACTTTTAGGGTACATTACGAAATTATTTAACATTCTTATTTACACTCATGGTCTTACTTTAATTGAAAATTATTCTAAGTCTTTAGATAAAACTTCATTCTTGATTCTTTCTAATTTATGAAACCCTAATTAATTCCTAATTATCCAATTAATTGAATTTCACTTCAATTTAATATTTCTTGTGAAATTCTTCTCTAGAGGAATTCTCTTGATTGTTAAGTTCCTTACTTTAAGTTTATTCAAGCTCACTTAGAGAATTATCCTAAGGTTTTCCAAGTCTCACACTCTTATTCTTTAGTTAAGTCAAAATATTCACTTTTTGGTTATCAATTAAATTTCTCTCCATCACCTTATTAGCTACTTATTACTTGATTATTGAATCCCCAAAGTTAACTAAGATTTACATCTTTTGGACCTAAAATGGCCTAGAGGTCGTGGCCTCCCAAGGGTGGTAGACCTAAAGTTTTTCTCAACTCCATTACATTTTATTCACTTGATTAATTATGTTTCCATCTTGGTTACAAAATTTCAATCATGATCCCTCCAATTGGGGGTCATGGCCGTGAGCCTCCATGAGGAAAGCAAGGGACTTTTTATTTCTATTTCATGATTTCAATCCATCCAAATCAAATCAAAGTCATCAATATACATATACAATCAACCAAACATATCAAACAAGATGAAATCAACACATAAGCATAAAAATCAAACATCAAAGAGAGCAACCCTAACTAGGGATTCTCATAAACAACACAAAATCAAGTCTCTCACTACCAAGAGAGGTTGAAGAGGATTATCTCCCTCTTACCTAATGGAAGAACAAGAAAAGAAATCTCCTTGCTTGCTCCTTGACAATTTCAGCCACACCCTTCAAAATCCTAGAATTTCAACTTCAACCAATTAACACCAATGCTTGAAAAAGAGAAGAAAAATGGTCATAAAGATGACTTTGAAAATGAAAATGGAGAAGAGAATGTGAGGAACCAAGAATCTTACCCTAAAGCTTCAAACTTGAAGCTTGAAGGAGATGATGAAGATGAAAGCTTTTCAAGAAATCTTCAACTAGAAAGGTGTTTAGAATGTAGTAGAGATTAATAAAATGTAGTTGCTTGAAATTTTTTGTGATGGTGGAGGGCATGGAGATGGTTGGCTGTGTGGTGTGGTGTTAGAGAGAAGGAGGAGAACTTGAGAGAAGGAAAAATAGTAGAGAGAGAAGTTGATAGTAGAAAAGATGATGACTTTTGATTTTTGAAATTAGAATAGGTAAATTAATTAAGTGAAAGCATAATTTTTGGCTCCAAGAAAGGCATGCAGCCTTGTGGTGAGGGGAGGAGAGAGAGAATGTGTAGCTTCCTTGAGAAGCTTGGGAAGAAGTTTCCTTGAAGCTTCATTGAGGCTTCATTAAGAAGCTTCGCACGTTTTTTGATAAATTAAAAAGTGATGTGGTTACACAGTGAACATTGTAGAACAGATAATTAACACTCTGCTAGAGTTATTATCTAGTGAACAAAAGTTGCAGTTAACGAAAATAATTGTCCATCGGATAATTTTACAGTACAACGATTTTATTTAACATATAAAATCTCGAAAAACATAAACTTCGTAAACTGTGCCTGGCCTCGGGTTTAGTAAGATCTCCCGTCAATATTTTCACAGTTCAAAGTTTATCAGCCTCAGGGAAAACATTTCGTTTTCCCTGCTCCGCTTAGTGCACACGCAAAATGAGGAATATATTAAAATATTCAACGGTCCCAGAAAAATTCACAAAAATTCTTAAAAATCACAAATATTAGAAAATGACTATTCATCACAAAACAAATAATTTTTGGGATGTTACACTGATTCTGCTCAGTGTGCACGTAAAATAAAAAATATATTAAAATATTCAACATTTCTGAAAAAATTTAAAAATTTTCAAAAATCATAAATATTATAAAATAATTATTCATGATGAAATAAATAATTTTTGGGGTGTTACAACTCTCCCATTCTAAAAAGAAATTCCATCCTCGAAATTTTCATACCTTAGAACAGTTGTGGGTGTTGCTCCTTCATCTTGTCTTTCAATTCCCATGTTGCATTTCCGGTCTTTTCGTTCCGGATCACTTTCACTAATGAGATTTCCTTTCCTCTGAGTTGTTTTACTCTCTTATCTTCAATCTTTACAGGAGTTGCCTCATAGGTCAAGTTCTCTTTCAATTGTATTGTGTCCGGTGCTATGACATGGTTCGGGTTAGGAATATACTTTTGTAGTTGTGACACATGAAAGACATTGTGAAGGTTTGAAAGAAAAGGTGGTAAGGCTATCTGGTAAGCTATTGGACCTATCCGGTGAAGAATTTGATAAGGTCCAAGGAATTTAGGAGTAAGTTTTCTAGATTTCAAAACTCGCCCGACCCCAGTCGTTGGCGTGACTTTCAAAAAAACATGCTCGCCTTCCTCAAACTCAATAGGCTTTCTTCTCTTGTTCGCATAGCTTTTCTTCTAACTTTGAGTCGTCCTCATCTTTTCCTGAATCATCTTGACCTTCTCAGTCATCTGCTATATAATATCAGGTCCAACAGTAAGGCGTTCTCCATCTTGGTACCAACACAAAGGTGTTAGGCACCGTCGTCCATATAGAGCTTCATAGGGTGCCATTCCTATGCTTGAATGAAAACTGTTGTTGTAAGTGAACTCTACCAATGGTAAAACTTCATCCCAACTTCCAGTCTGTTCTAAAGCGCAAGCCTTGAGCAAATCCTCCAACAATTGGATCGTTCTTTCTGATTGCCCATCGGTTTGTGGATGGTAAGCAAAACTCAATCGTAGCTTTGTCCCCAATGCTTCTTGCAAACTTTGCAAAAACTTGGAGATAACCCTTGGATCCCTATCCGAAACAATACTAGTAGGCACACCGTGTAACCTAACGATCTCATCGATATACAGCTGAGTCAACTTCTCCATGTTGTATCTTATGTTGATAGGGAGGAAATGTGCTGATTTCGTGGGTCGATCGAGAGTCATAACCTTTTCTAGTCTTCGGCAATCCAACCATAAAATTCATCGCAATGCTATCCCACTTCCATTCAGGAATAGATAGAGGTTACAACAGTCCTGACGGTCTTTGATGTTCCACCTTTGCTTTCTGGCAAACCAAACAAGAAGACATGCATTTGGTAATATCGCTCTTCATTCCATGCCACCAAAATAACTTCTTCAGGTCTTGGTACATTTTAGTTATCCTTGGGTGCATACTCAACTTGCTCGTGTGAGCGTGTTCGAGAATATACTTTTTAAGCTCCTGATCCTTGGGTATACAAACCCTACCTCGGAACCTTAGAATTCCATCCGTTCCTTCCTCGAATGTCGTCACATTGCCCTGCCTCATCAACTCTCTTTCTTCTTGTAAAAACTTATCAGTTTTCTGCTTTTCCAAGATATCTTCCATTAATTCGCTTAAGATAGTAACCATGTTCATGCAAATTTTTCCCAATGCTAATTCCAAGGAAGACCATATATCCCTGAATTGCTCTATCAAATCTTTTTCCTTGACCATCATGGTTGAGGTACTAAGCATCTTCCTACTCAATGCATCTGCCATGACATTTGCCTTTCTAGGGTGATACAAAAGTCAAAAATCATAATCCTTCAGAAATTCCAACACCTGTGCTGTCTCATATTCAATTCCTTTTGATCGTACAGGTACTTCAAGCTCTTGTGGTCACTAAAGACGTTAAATGTTGCCCTATACAAGAAGTGTCTCCATATCTTCAAAGCGAATACCACAGCTGCCAACTCCAAGTCATGTGTTCGATAGTTCTTCTCATGCACTCGTAACTGTCTCGAAGCATAAGCTACCACTTTTCCATTTTGCATAAGCACAGCTCCCAATCCTTGATATGAAGCATCGTAGTACACTTCGAAGAGTTCGTTCGGTTCGGGTAGTGTAACACCCTCCTTAGGGCGTCACACTTCGTGTTACTCAATTACCAAATTACTCCTTCATTGGAAAATCGTGCTTGTAATATAAATACGAGTTATAAAATTTCTTGATGATAGTAAGATAAACTTAGTGGAAAATAAAAACATTACAACAACATCATAAATTAATATACATCATATATATACAAGTCATAGTACTGTCATATTTTAATATTTATAAACTAGACTCTCAAAATATTTAAACTTTAATTTAAACTAACTTACTGCCTAAGTACTACTAAATAGTAGAACCCTCAGACGGGTCCTCCTCAGACTCCTCAGAAGATAGAAGTCCGACTTGACGTGAAGTCCTACGGATAGGTGTCCGCACAGACGACACTATACTAATCGCACTCAGAGTGCGATAGTACACTTCCCAATACTGTCTAATTAACAATGGGAACTCTAAATATTAATATTCACACTAATGTCCAAGATGTAGTCTACCCAATCTCATATACACAAGGAGACGAGACTCCTCCATCACTTCAAAACTCAGCGTCCTCTACCAGAATCTGCTCTTCCTCAGCTTCTTACTCAAGTTCTCGCTCAACGTCTTTAAAATTATAAAGACAATATAGAATAGACATACAAAGAGGTGAGATCACCTACACCAATACCAGTATGGTAGCGATCAAGATAAACACATACGAATTCTCATGCCAACACATCATACATAATTACAATTATGTCACCGATATCATTTATCTAACACATATCATATCTCATATCAATACATCATACATAATTACAATTATGCCAACAATATTCCTTATCATCATAATTCATACAATAAGTCATAATTATGATCATGTCCTTATCAATATTCAATTATTCAATAATTCAATTATCATAAACAATAATTACGATAATACTCTCTGTATCTCTGCACATTCACCTAGACTCAATTTCCTACTCCATGGAGCTACAACTCAGATCGGAAAGAGTGATCGTAAAGATCTATCTGCACTACATGCCTCAGACCACGTGCTCAATTTTTGCACATCTAGCATATGCACTAGTCTTTATCAAATCTTGATTATGGATAGTATCTCGGTCCGGATTATTGGTGTGTTATATCGGTCTAACCCACGTACAAGAGAGCTACCAACTATACATTGTAGGCAACCCGCACCCCAATGCCCCCAAGGTCAACGAAAGACCTACACTACGCATATCGCACCCACTCAGGAGGTGTATTCTCTCCTTCCTAGGCAAATAGCCTTATTCAGTCCATCGGACCTTTTCAATGCATATACAAATGCACCATTCTCAGTTCAATTCATTCTATCATATTCTCAATTAAATTTTCTTTATCTCAAGTTCTAGGTCCTCATATTGGCCCAACAGTGTCATTACTGTAATTTCATTGCGTAACCATATTTTTCGCATTTTCTCAATCACGTATCATTATTTTCATCGTTTCTCAATCGCGTAAAATATTTTTCACACGTTTTAAATCAAAAATACTATTTTCCTCATTTAACACCAAAATTCAACTTCATTTTTCATATATGCATAATAACCCCTCAAAACATAATACTTGCTTTATAATCCTCATTTAAATAATATTTTCACAACAGTCTCTCATAAAATTCATATTTCCAAAATAGTCCCTCATAAAATTCATATTTCCAAAATAGTCCTTCCAAAACATAATATTTACATTTTAGGCCCTCAAAAATTGTTATTTACAATATGGCCCTATTAAAAACAAAAATTATTATTTTGCCCCTCTAAAAATCATAATTACAATATTGCCCTTCTAAAAATCATAATTACAGTATTGCCCCTTTTAAAAATGAAAATTACAATATTGCCCCTCTAAAAATCATATTTATAATAATTCATTTTCCCAAAAATCATTTTACTTTGCTATACTCAAATTTGTCCCAAATTCATTTAAATCTCTCAGTTCTCATTTTAATTCATCAGTTTAATTATATCCGATTCTTTTCCCACAGCCTTTAATCTTGTTCAAATTCATTTCTTTTTCATTTAAATCCTTCATTTTCAATTGAATCTCTCATTTTCAGGACTTTGGTCCTTTCTAGCCTAGTATGGCCGTAAGCCTCAAGCTCTTTGGAGCTCTCATAAAATCGGTTCATCATATTATTCACATATTACTTTACTCATACATTTTCATGCACACAATTTCATACATACAAACATATATCAAAACAATAGACATAATATCACACATGCAAGCACAAAACACAATCATACACAACACAAACACAATCAAATAGCATCAAACAATCGGTGAAGAACCCTTATGGATTTTTCCACCGTACAAAACCATCCCCACACCACCAAAACTTGGTTGGTGAGGTTAAATCTCCCTCTTACCTCTTGAAGACAAGCTTTTCGGTTAGTTTTTCTCCTTTCCTTCAAATTCGTACAATCTCCCAAACAAATCCCCTTAAGTAAGTAAGCAAAAGGTTGGATTTTGGACAAGATAGAGTAGTTTTTTGGAAAAACTTTGTGAATGAAAAGTGTTTAGAATAGGATTTGGGTTTAGAAAATATGATGAGATAAAATTATAGAGGTTTGGTTGTGTAGATAGTGGGCTTGGCCGAATAGAGAGGAAAGAAAATAGAAGAAAAAGTGTTCTTGGTTCTTGCTATTTTTGGAGAGAAAATGGATAGATTAACTAGGATAAATGTGAAATAAAAGTGAAGAGTATAATATGAAAGGGCTGCTGCCGTGTGGGTAGTTTTAGTGAGGTTGAGTGATTGAATTTGCATGGTAAATATCCTAGAGTGTTCACATTGGTTAAGCACATGGCTTATGTCATTGGATGGTTCAAGAACCATGTAGAATCAAGCCAACTAGCCTCCTTGATTGCAGCCCAAAAACCGTGTGGTCTTCATTTTTTTAGGGACTTAATTATTCTCAAATTACTCCTAATTGCATGCTAATTAATTAGGGAATTAGTTAGGTTAAATATCCTAACCAATCTTAATAAACATCCTAATCATATAACTAATTAGTTTAATATATATTAGCATATATTATATCCTTTAATCAATATTAAGATATCTAATTAGTATTTAGATTATAATTAATTAAGAACTAAATTAGTTCACTTAGTTTGCTAATTAGGTAATTAGATTAGTCAAATTAAGCTTAATTAGTTACTAACCAAATTCAAGCCTACTATTTTTGACTTAATTCTAACCATTGGTTCATCTTTAATTCCTAGCCATAGATTACATCTAAGGTAGATATCAATTAGTCATAAAACTAGCATTTTAATCTCACCATTGATTAGATCAACGGCTAAGGTTAAAGGCTTCCTAACTACTTCCTAATTAAGTCTTCATCCAACGGTCCTAATGAAAGTCTATGCTCCCTTCGTTGACCCATTCTTATTGGTTTAGAAAGTCAAGCCTACTTTCGTTGACTTGCTCTCATTGGCTAGAATTTGTCTAGTCAGCATAGTTGACTGCTTTTCCTAAACGCGGGCCCCACGAACTTTTTCGGGTCTACAAATAAATTTTCTACTCTTTTTGAGACAAGAGGTCTTGTTGAATAAAATAATATTATAATAATATAAAATTATTTTATTACATAGTTAAATCTGAAAAATTATAAGATTAATATATATATCAATCAGAATTTGGTTTAGTAAGATCCCCACTCCAATTAATTAAAATAAGAATTTCCTACGAAAATTATTATTTTCCTGACCCGGAGCAAATCACACAAAACAATCAAAAACAGTATCAGAATAATCAAAATATTTTTATATTGCACAGAAAACACAAAACAGTGTAATTCTGTCAGTTTTGTAACATAGTCTAAAATTTGGGGTGTTACAGGTAGAACTAACACTGGTGAAGTAGTTAGCCGTCTCTTCAATTCTTGGAAACCCTCTTCGCAAGCATCAGTCTATTCAAAGGCTTAATTCTTTCTTGTGAGCTGAGTGAGAGGCCCTGCTATTTTAGAGAATCCTTCAATGAACCTCCGATAGTATCTAGCTAAACCCACAAATCTTTGGATTTCTGTCACTGTCTTCGGCTGTTCCCATTGTAGAACTGCTTCCACCTTTGACGGATCTGTTGCAATTCATTCCTTCGAGATTACATGGCCCAAAAACTTGACTTCGTCCAGCCAAAATTCACACTTCGACAATTTGGCATACAGCTTCTTCTCTTTCAGAATCTAGAGAACTATACTGAGGTGTTCAGCATGATCCTCCTGATTTTGAGAGTAGATTAGAATGTCGTTAATGAAGACAACAACGAATCTGTCCAAGTAAGGATGAAAGATTCTATTCATGTAGTCCATGAATATTGCAGGTGCATTCGTTACACCAAACGGTATCACAAGATATTCATAGTGACCGTATCGGGTACGAAAAGCCGTCTTAGGAATATCCTCCGCTTTTACTCGAATTTGATGGTAACCCGATCGTAAATTGATCTTAGAGAACACTATTGCTCCTTTCAGTTGATCCATTAAGTCGTTTATCCTCGGAAGTGGATACTTATTCTTGATCATGACCTTATTTAGTTAGCGATAGTCCACACACAATCGCGAGGTACCATCTTTCTTTCGGACTAGCAACACTGGTGCTCCCCATGGTGACACACTGGGTCTAATGAACTGCTTTTCTAAGAGCTCTTCCAACTGCTTCTTAAGCTCTGCTAACTCAGATGGTGACATTCTGTAAGGCGCTATAGATACAGGACCAGATCCAGGTACAAGATCAATAGCGAACTCTATCTCTTGCTTCAGCAGTAAACCAGGTACATCATCAGGAAAAACTTTGGGGAACTCGTTAACCACTGGAATTGCATTCACATCAGCCTCACTCTCGACCTTCAAGGAAGACAATAGCATGTATCCCTGAGCTCCTTCTTTCAAGAAAGCTCAAACTTAGTTGGCCGTCAAAAATCTAGAATCCTTATCTATGGGAAAAACTATGGTTTTACTAGAGCAATCCAACAGGATATGGTTGGAAGACAACCAATCCATTCCTAAAATTACATCTAACTGAGAAAGGGGTAAACAGATCAAATCTACAGAAAAGATTCGACCCTCAACAATCAATGGACAATTCAAACAGACTTTGGCAGTAACAATAAGTTTATTGGTGGGAGTAGAAATAGTCAAGTCAAAAGGTAAGGAAGACACAAGTAAACCAAGTCGTCGCACATAGTCATATGAAATAAAAGTGTGGGTTGCCCCAGAGTCATACAGTACAGTTAAAAGATTACCTCCTATGGCACCTTCTCCTTGTATCATATCTTCAGATTTGGAGGCTTCTTCTCCGCTTATGGCGTACACTCTACCTCCTGCTTGTGACTTTGTAGCTCAAGTAGCGTTGACTGAAAGATCAGCCTTAGCTTGGTTGTAATCTCTGGAGACATGTCTAGGCTTCCCACAATGAAAACAGATTATCCCTTTGATGGTGCAGTCTCTTGTTGCGTGATCCTTCCTGCACTTCAAGCATTTTGAAGAAAATGCCACATTCTGTCTGGTTTGGTTCCCATCGGAACCTCCACCCGATGTCTGCTACTGATTTCCTGATGGTCAGGATTAAGGCTTCTTTTGAAAGTGGTTCGCATTGTTGCCACCTCCTTTTTAGAACCTAGTAGGTCCAAAGTTTTGATTTCTTGAATCCCGAGCTTGATCCAGAGCTTCCACCTAGCAACACGTATCTAACAACTCTGAAAATTGGTTGATCTTTAATGTGATGACTGTTCTTTTCACTTCGTACCTTAGTCCTTCCTCAAATTTTTGACATTTCCACACCTCGTCTGACTGGTGCTGAAAATATGCAAAAAGTTGGATAAGCTTTCGAACTTCGCGGCGTATTCGTTGACAGACAAGCTTCCTTGCCTCAAGCTGAGGAACTCCATTTCTTTTGCATGCCTAGCGCTCGCAAGGAAATATTTTTCCAAGAACTTATTCTTGAATACCTCCCAAGTGATTGCACGCCCTTCAGCTTCTAACACTCTCTGTGCCTCGTTCCACCAGTCTTTAGCATCCCCAATCAGCATAAAAGCAGTGTAAGTTACTTTCTTGTCGTTGGCACAGTTAATGCCTCTGAAGATTTTCTCTAGCTCCTTGATCCACAGACTAGCTTTCTCCTGATCAAATTCTCCTTTAAACTGAGGAGGGTTATGGTGACAGAACTCCGCCAAATTTTTTACATCAGCCATAGCTTCGAGTTATTGAGCAACCCTCTCCTGTTGTTGGGCAACTCTCTTGGTTTGTTGGGCAATAACTTCTACCATTCTTTGCATCGCTTCAATCGCTGCTGCCATGTCTCCGCCTCGTGCCATTTCGTTCTTTCAAGTAATACTAACTGAAACACACAATGAAGAATTAAATGTATCCTTTCGGAATACCAACCACAGAGAATCACACAGCACAAACAAGTCAGACCTGACCACAAAGACCCAAAGAAAAGATAAACCAAGGCTTTGATAACAACTTAATGTAACACCCCTTTTTGGGAGGGAACGTCACATCATTGTTTACGATGCGAAAAATAAAAGTATAAATTAAGACCCGGTTCATTATATTATAATTAAACTTGTTTGGTTACAGTTGTATAAATAAAATGGTGAATGTTTTTTTTTTGTTAAAGTAAGAACACAATACGTGGTCATAATAGAACTTAACATGTGAAGTAAAACATACATCCATACACCATGCTATATATATATACTGACATCATGTCTGTTTAGTTACAACGCTTGATATACAAAAAGCAAAACTATGCATGCCCCAAAAGATTATACATATACAGTCCACCAAAAAGATAAATTATCGGGGCCCCAAAAGAACACAGATAGCCATCAGTAGCTATCGACAGTATCAACCCCTAAGAAGAAAGAGAAGGAACAGTGTCAAAATCCTCCTTAGGGTCTTCCTCAACAGAGGAAACCCTCATTAGAGCCACCGAGTTGCGGACTGGGGCTCGAGCAGTGGAGAGGAATGAATCCTCCTGTGGGGTGTAGTAACGTTCACCCCACATGTCCCTAATGGGCATATAAAATTCTAAATGTAAACGAACGCTGCAGGTAAAGATAGGCGGATCATAGCGCCCCCCAAGCTAACGACACCGTCACGTCGCCCAGATAGACACAACGGTCCGAGCTAAAGTTGATGTGCCAACAGTCTAGACCTTCGAGAAAAGTCAAGTGCACGTATCCCAAGAAGCCTTGCGGACGGGCCATCATGATAACGCAGGTGCTAATCGAAGTTAGGCCAATAATTGGGGAACTTGTGAACTTTCCCTTCTTCACCACCGTTTTCAGAGAAACATATATATATTTATACACAGAAATAGTAGAAATACAGAAAAGAGGTGAGACATCCTACATTCATTACCAATTATGGCAGTAAAGAAACAAAATGGCGTAGGACACCCACATAGCATTATAAGAATAATAAACAGTAATCAAGAGGAAAATATTAGATAACTTAACAGTTCCAGGCAGTTATACATTAGTAAGGTAACAGTTCCAATTATCATAAGAATTAAATACCAGATAATATATTGACTTACTATGCACATGCATACGATATCAAAATCCTACTCCATGTAGCTAGACACAAAAATTTAGAGAGAAAGATCAGGAGACATGTCTGTAACTCGGCTGCTGCGGCCAAAGTGCTTTAATTCATCAGTTTATCCATGTGCACATCAAGGCATTGTACAAGACATTCTTCACTAGATCGCGATACGGTCCGGATCGTCAGTGCGTTTACATCGGTCTGCCCTACGGACAGAAGAGCTACCAACAGTCCATTGCGAGGTACCCACACCTCGATGTAACGTCCCTTTTTAGGAGGGAACGTTACATTGTCATTTACAATGCGGAAAATAAAAATAAGGTTAAGACCCGATTCTTTCCATTAATATTTCATTTGTCTGATTATAGTTGCATAAGTAAAATGACGACTATTTTGTTGTTGTTGTAATTAATGAAATATAGTGACGAAACATAAATGACATTAAAAGGGTAAGATAGAAGTAAGACATACATTTGATCATCATGCATATTCATATATATATATAATTATATCAAATCTGTTTAATTACAAGCCCGATGTACAAAAACCAAAACTATACCTGCCCAAAGGATCATACATATACAGCCCACTAAAATAATAAAACATCAGGCCCCAAAAATAAACACTGATAGCCATCAGTAGCTACCAATAGTATCAGTCCCTGAGATGAGAAGGAACCGTGTCAGGATCCTCCTCGGGGTCTTCCTCATTAGAAGAGACCCACATAGGAGCCACTGAGTTACGGGCCTAGGCTCGAGTAGTGGAAATAAAAGAATCCTTCTGTGGGGTGTAATAACGATCACCCCACATCTCCCTGATGGGCAAGTAGAACTCTAAACGTAAGCTGGCACTGCCAGTGAAGATGGGCGGATCATGACGCCCAAGCCAGCGAAATCGACACGTCCCCCTCATAGATACAGCGATCGGAATTTAGGTTGATGTGCCAGCAGTTTGGCCCTCCGAGGAAGGTCAAACGCACATAACCTAAAAATCTGCGTGGGCATGCCACCATGATCCAACAGTAGGTGCTAGTCGCGGTCGGGCCAGAAGCCAGGGAATTCGTGAGCTTCACCTCCGTCGCTGACATCTTCGATGGAACATAAATACAGACAAAAATAATAGGAAGACAGAAAAGAGGTAAGACATCCTACCATCATTACCAATTATGGCAGCAAGAAACAAAACAGCGCAAAGCGCCTACATAGCATTTCAAAAAGTAATAATAATAAGCATTAAATAACAGTAATAAACAATTAAGCAGTTCCAGATAATTATACATCAGTAAAGTAACAATTCCAATTATCATAAGAATTAAATGCCAGGTAATATATGGACTCACTATGCACATGCATACAACCTCAAAATCCTACTCCATGGAGCTAGACACAAACAGTCGGAGAGAAAGATCAGGAGACATGTCTGTAACTCGGCTGCCGCGGCCAAAGTGCTATAATTCATCAGTTTATCCACGTGCACATCAAGGCATTGTATAGACATTCTACACTAGATCACGATATAGGACAGTGTCACGTCCGGATCGTCGGTGCGTTCGCATCGGTTTATCTCACGGCCCAGTGGGGCTACTAACTGTCCACTGTGAGATGCCCACACCCTGACCCCCCAAGGTCAACAGAACGACTTACACTAGTCTACTCGCACCAGCACAAAGGTGTATTCAATCTCCTAGGCAACATGGCCTTAACAACAGTCCAACGGACTTTCACAATGCATGATGACTCAATGCATATAACATGTATATTCTTCAATAATATACTTTCAATAGCATGCCACAAGTTGGCTAAGGTAAGCATCATCACATTCTTGGTCTCACACATGGACCCACATTAAATAGTCTAAAGTCCTCCAATTGTACATCACATTTTTGGTTCCTTATGGCATTATTTAGTGTTCTCACTTACACTCATGTTCTTACTTTGAAAATCACTCTAAGTCTTTTAGGTAAAATTCCATCCTTGGTTCTTTCCATTTTATGAAATCCTAAATAATTCCTAATTGTCCAAATTAGTTAAGTTCCACTTCAATGTGATGTCTCTTATGAAATTCTTTTCATAATTAGGTTCCTTACTTTAAACTTAATCTTAATCACTTAAAGAATTATTTCTAAGTCTTACCAAGTCTCACACATCCTTATTCGTTCTTAAAGTCCAAAGAATTCCTTTAGGTTTCCAAATTTATTTCCTTCCATTACATAATCCTCTTATTTATTTACTTGATTAGTTAAATGTCATAGTTATATGAAGTTACATGATTAGGCCATTATTAACCCTAGAGGCCGTGAGCCTCACTAAGTCTTAGGATTCCAAATTTTCATTCTATTAATTACATATTGTCCACTTGATTAGCTATGTCTTCCACTTATTATAAAATTTTCACCAAGAACCTAAATTTTTGGGCCCTAAAACCGTGAGCCTCATGGAAGAGGACAACGTCATTTTTGCTTCCATTCAAGATTCCAATCCATCCAAACACATACATATCCATACTCAATCAATCAAATAACTTAAACAAATTAAAAACCATATGTAATCATACACACAAAGAGAGTAACCCTACTAGGGTTTCTCACAACCAATCACAACACAAGGTTCCTTACTACCAATAGAGGTTGAGGAGGAGTATCTTCCTCTTACCTAAGAGAAAATGAATAAAAGAACCCCTCCTTGAAGCTCCTTGAGATTTTGGCCACACCACCCAAAAACCCTAAAATTCCAACTTCAACCAATCAATACCAAGACTTGAAAAAGAATGAATAGATGGTCAAAATGAAGGCATTGAACACGAAAATGAAGAGAAAAGGGTGAGGAACCAAGAACCTTACCCAAAAGCTTGAAGCTTGAAGCTTGAAGAAAATGGTGAAAATGAAAGCTTTTCAAGGAATCACCAACTAGAGAAGTGTTTAGATGATGGAGGAAATCAAGAAAATGTATTTGGTTAGAATTTTTGTGATGGTGGAGGCATGGGAGAGGGGCTGGTCGTGAGGTGTTCTACAGAGAAGGAGGAGAAAAAAATTGAAAGGAAGATGAAGGTAGGGAGAGAAGTGAATAGAAAAGTGAAAGATGCTTTTAGGTTTTTGAAATTAATGTGATATAATTAATTATGTGAAACACAAATTTTTGGCTCCCAATTTGGTGCAGCAGCCATGAGGTGAGAGGGAGGAGAGAGGGGTGAGTAGCTTCCTTGAGAAGCTTGGGAGGAAGCTTCCTTGAAGCTTCCTTGAGGCTTCCTTGAGAAGCTTCGTACGCTTCTCGATAAAGTGAAAAATAAGGTTGTCTCCTAATGAACACTCTAGAACAAATGATTAATTACTCCACTAGAATTATTTTCCAGTGAACAAATGTTACAGTTAATGAAAACGGTATTTATTATTCATCAAAAAAATTTTCGGTACAGTGATTTTATTTATCAGATAAAATCTTGAAAAACGTGAACCTCAGAAATTGTGTTTGGCCTCGGGTTTAGTAAGATCCCCCGTCGACACTTTCACAGTTCAAGGTTTACCAGCCTCAGGGAAAATATTTTATTTTTCCGGCTCCACTCAGTGTGCACATAAAATGAAAAATATACTAAAATATTCGACGTTTCTAGAAAAATCTAAAAAAATCCCAAAAATCACAAATATTGAAAAATTACTATTCATCACAAAACAAACAATTTTCGGGGTGTTTCACTGACTCTGCTCAGTGTGCACACAAAACAAAAAATATATTAAAATATTCGATGTTTCTGAAAAATTTTAGAAAAATTTTCAAAAATCATAAATATTATAAAATGATTATTTATGACGAATAGATAATTTTCGGGGTGTTACACCCGACGCCCCCAAGGTCAACATTATGACCTACACTAGTCTACTCGCACTCGCACTAAGGTGTGTTCAATCTCCTAGGCAACATGGCCTTAACAACAATCCATCGAATTTTCACAATGCATGATGATTCAATGCATATATCATGTATATTCAGCAATAGTATACTTTTCATAACATGCCACAATATCAACACATTCTTAGTCTCACTCATGGACCCACAATAAATATTATTAAGTCATTAAATAATACATTACACTTTTAGGGTACATTATGGAATTATTTAACATTTTTACTTACACTCATGGTCTTACTTTAATTGAAAATTATTCTTAATCTTTGGATAAAACTTCATTCTTGGTTCTTTCCATTTTATGAAACCCTAATTAATTCCTAATTATCCAATTAATTAAATTTCACTTCAATGTAATATTTCTTATGAAATTCTTCTCTAGAGGAATTCTCTTGATTGTTAAGTTCCTTACTTTAAGTTTATTCATGCTCACTTAGAGAATTATCCTAAGGTTTTCCAAGTCTTACACTCTTGTTCTTTAGTTAAGTCAAAATATTCACTTTTAGGTTATCAATTAAATTTCTCTCCATCACCTTATTAGCTACTTATTACTTGATTACTGAATCCCCAAAGTTAACTAAGATTTACATCTTTTGGACCTAAAATGACCTAGAGGCTGTGGCCTCCCAAGGGTGGTAGCCCTAAAAATTTTTTCAACTCCATTACATTTTATTCACTTGATTAATTATGTTTCCATCTTAGTTACAAAATTTCAATCATGATCCCTCAAATTGGGGGTCATGGCCGTGAGCCTCCATGAGGAAAACAAGAGACTTTTTATTTCCATTTCATGATTTCAATCCATCCAAATCAATCCAAAGTCATCAATATACATATACAATCAACCAAACATATCAAATAAGATGAAATCAACACATAAGCATAAAAATCAAACATCAAAGAGAGCAACTCTAACTAGCGTTTCTCACAAACAACACAAAATCAAGTTTCTCTCTACCAAGAGAGGTTGAAGAGGATCATCTCCCTCTTACCTAAGGAAAGAACAAGAAAAGAAATCTCCTTGCTTGCTCCTTGACAATTTCGGCCACACCCTTCAAAACCCTAGAATTTTAACTTCAACCAATCAACACCAATGCTTGAAAAAGAGAAGATAAATTGTCATAAAGATGACTTTGAAAACGAAAATGGAGAAGAGAAGGTGAGGAACCAAGAATCTTACCCTAAAGCTTCAAACTTGAAGCTTGAAGGAGATGATGAATATGGAAGCTTTTCAAGAAATCTTCAACTAGAAAGGTGTTTAGAATGTAGTGGAGATTAAGAAAATGTGGTTGCTTGAAATTTTTTGTGATGGTAGAGGGCGTGGAGATGGTTGGCCATGTGGTGTGGTGTTAGAGAGAATAAGGAGAACTTGAGAGAAGGAAAAATGGTAGAGAGAGAAGTTAATAGTAGAAAAGATGATGACTTTTTGATTTTTGAAATTAGAATAGGTAACTTAATTAAGTGAAAGCATAATTTTTGGCTCCAAGAAAGGCATGCAGCTGTGTGGTGAAGGGAGGAGAGAGAGAATGTGTAGCTTCCTTGAGAAGCTTGGGATGAAGTTTCCTTGAAACTTCTTTGAGGCTTCCTTGAGAAACTTCGCACACTTCTGGATATATTGAAAAGTGATGTGGTTACACAAAGTGAACATTCTAGAATAGATAATTAACACTCTGCTAGAGCTATTATGTAGTGAACAAAAGTTACATTTCAAAAATAGTATTTATTATCTGTCGGATAATTTTACAGTACAATGATTTTATTTATCAGATAAAATCTTGAAAAACATAAACTTCATAAACTGTGCCCGGCCTCGGGTTTAGTAAGATACCCCGTCGACGTTTTCACAGTTCAAAGTTTACCAGCCTCAGGGAAAACATTTCGTTTTCTTGGCTCCACTTAGCGCGTACGCAAAATAAGAAATATATTAAAATATTCGACGTTCCTGAAAAAATTCACAAAAATTCTCAAAAATCACAAATATTAGAAAATGATTATTCATCACGAAACAAATAATTTCTGGGGTGTTATACTGACTCTGCTTAGTGTGCATGCAAAACAAAGAATATATTAAAATATTCAACGTTTCCGAAAATATTCAGAATTTTTTTCAAAAATCATAAATATTATAAAATGATTATTCATGATGAAACAAATAATTTTCAGGGTGTTACAGTAATAACTATTAAAGCAAACCAGGTCATGGCTTGAAGCAATTATAACGCTATTAGAGATTTTAAAAGTCGAGTCTCTCTCTAGACAATAGGGGAAAATACCTCATGGCAAAGAATCCCAACCCATGATGATAGCCAAACTTGACTTTCATAGTAAGATGAAGGAACAGAGGCCATAGCCTGATGGCCATCTAATTGAAGTCCAACTTGGTCTAGGCCCAAACCAAGTCACTAAGATTAGGGCTGGCCTCTCTGAGGAGGAAAAGAGAAAGCTGACATCCTTCCTATAAGAGAATAAAGATCTTTTTGCCTGGACTGCGGTGGACATGCCTGGCCTAGACCCCAATTTCATATGCCACTTGCTCTTAATCTCTCCTAATGCCAAACTGATGTCATAGAGAGAAAGAAAGGTGAGGCTAGAATGCCCAAAGGCTATAGAAGAGCACGTAAAAGAACTTCTTAGTATTGGATTCATAAGGGAAGTGACCTACACCACTTAGCACTAACATGTGCTTTTGGTTAAGAAGTCTTCAGGGAAGTGACAAATGTGTATTGATTACACCGACCTCAATAAAACCTATCACAAAGACCTTTATCCTTTACTAAATATTGACAAGCTGGTAGATGGCTTTTCTAGATACAAGTATTTGTCTTTCATGAATGCATACTCGAGATACAACCAAATCCCAATACACCTGAAAGATGAGGAAAAGACAACCTTTATCACAAATAGGGTAAGCTATTACTACAAGTTGATGCCCTTTCGCCTAAAGAATGCAGGGGCCACTTACCAAAGGATGATGAATAAGGTTTTTAAGGAGAAATTTGGAAAGATGATGGAAATATATGTAGATGATATGATTGTCAAGAGCCCAACCACGGGTGATCATGCCTCTAACCTCACAGAGGTCTTTGCGTAGTTATGAAAGCATGACATGAAGCTAAATCTAGAAAAAAGTGTGTTCGAGGTCCAAGTTGGGAAATTCCTATGGTTCATGTTGACCCATAGGGGGATAGAGGCTAGCCTAGACAAATGCTAGGCCATCATTGATATGTAGAGCCCCAACATAATGAAAGAAATGTAGCAACTTACGGGATGGATAGTGGCGCTTACTAGATTATTCTCCAAGTCAACATTGAAATCTTTGCCTTTTCAAACTCCTAAAAAAGGAAAATAACTCATATGGACTTTGGAATATGAAAAAACTTTCCAAATGGGCTTATCCGAGGACTGTAGCTTCTCTTCCTATAATTTCTTCCCCCTTTCTGATTGTTATTCCAAGATTGGCAAACATATTGGCCCAGATGGCCATCTCGGATTAGGGATTCAATGGCATCGTGGAGGCTGATGCAATCCTCAGTGTTACACCCGTAGCCTTCGTGAAATACACAATGCTTGGACTTATATTTTTGTGCATGTTTTCTCAATGAAGAAGGCTTTTGCACATCTCTGAACTCTGTGTTCATCACCTCTTGGTAAATTTGTGCTCTAGGTGTATTGAGGGGATATAACTTTTGTACTTCCTCTTTAGTGGTGGCCTCAAATTCTTGGTTTGCGAGGGAGCCTGGCCAAGTTTTGGTTTGACATTTTCTCCCTTCTCTAGATGCTTTCTAGTGTGGATAATGTCCTCTGCATTGATGTATTTGTCAGCCTTTGCCCAGAACTAGTCCATCGTTTTTGGCTCCTTTTTGGCAAGTGAAAAGGAAAATGCTCCAGGGTTGAGGCCTTCCCTCATGTAATGTAAGCTGAGTCTCTCATCCTAGACACGAATATTTACTACTTCTTTATTGAATCAGAATATATAATCTCAGAGTGATTCTTTTTTTCCTTGCTTGATATGGGAAAGACCTTAAATGAATTTGGACTGTACCTTACTAATGGTGAAGTGTTGCAAAAATCTTGAAGACAAGTCTTCCCAATCAACAACAGACTTCGGAGCTAAAGTGGTGAACCATCTCAAGGCGGCTTTCTTCAGGGCGAGAGGAAAAACATGACATATGAGTGGATCATCTCCTCCAACAAACAACAAAGCAGAAACATAAGCATCTAAGTGCTCTTGGGGGTCTATGGTTCCATCATAGGCTTCAATATTACTTGGATATTTGAAGCGCTTAGGGATCTCATAGGCCATCAACTCATCAAAGAAAAGTTGATTCTACTTAACCAATTTTCTTCGTCCATGCTCCTGCTCTCTATTTTCACGTATCGGGTTATCAACTCTTTATTTAGGTTTCGTTACCCTAGAATTTTTTAGGTTACATCCCCCTTATAGGTTGGTTCTTTCTTATTGCGGTTCTTGTGGGGAACCCAGTTTTCTTCCCCTCTTTCCTAGTTAGAAGCTCTTTCCAAGTCATGAACATGTTCTTCTTGGAGTATGACTAAGGAGATTGGTTCCTTTCGTGATAGTTAAAGGAGACATGATTCGCCCTGCTAGGACTGAATTACCTCATTATTCTCCCACATGCCTAAATGCTACAATGTCGTTATCCGTGGTCTGGCCTCACCTGAAGGGGCTCCACGCAGACGAAGAAGTTCTCACTGGTATGCGAAGTCTCTTCTCTATCTCGCCAAGGTTCTGGTTGGGCAGCAACTGGATCTTGGATTGGAGTGGAAGTCAAACGACGACTAGAGGAAGGTTAATTTTGTGTGGCAGAAGCGTGGTTTAGCCTAGTAGTGACCATGATGGTAGTAATGAGAATCAAAATTTGTCGTTCCCACAGATGACACCAATGTTCTGAATGAGATTCAGATGATTACTTGAATGAGGTTGATGAAAGTGGTTTCTTCCGATGCACGATGGTTGCGACAGTGGTGCGAGGGGTGGGTACCTGCAAAAGGTACTTTGACACTCAAGTTAGACTATGCACAAGGTGGGTAGAGTGTTTTGGGTTAGATGCATACATTTGATAACTTGTGTGATATTTATAGGAAAGTCATGATAGATAAGAATCATGTTTAAATTTCTATTTAATAAATATTGTTAATTCGAATAAGAATCTAATAAGATCATGATCTCTTAAAACTGATTCTTCTATTTATGAGGGAATCTATGAGATCAATTTACTCATCATAAATAGGTATATTTACTTATCTAAAAGCGCTCATAAATATCTAGGATCCAACTTTAGTGGGTTGGGTTGGTCCTGAACCGCTAACTTAGAACCTGATCCAGAACTCTAACATAATACAGAAAAATGGAAAAGAAAAGAAAAGGAAGGGAGATACCTTTGAGAGGTGTAGAAGCAGTTTATGGAGAAACAGACTGAAAGTAGCAGTGAGCCATCATGTATAGTGGTTTAAGACTATTGGGGTTTGCTAGAAAAAGAAGAAGAGGAAGGTATAGAAGAAGTTTGAGAAGCGAGGGAAGTAGAAAGTGAAAGAATGCTCCTTTCACTCGAAGCATCAATGGTAATTGCCACCTATGCCTGAGGGCAAAATAGGAAGCGTTTCAAATTTGAAATAATTGTCAGGCCCCAAAACTAAGCGATGACTGCCTACAAGTGAACCCCTTTGTGTCATGTGGTGAAAAGGTTGTAGTTACGTAGGTGAATAAGCGTCAACGCAGTAAGGGAAGCATCTCGGACAAGCCAAAGGTCACACCTTCATTTATCATGGACCACTCCTTCAATAGATAACAACCTAATAGTATAGCGGATTTTGCCCCTGATGTCCGAGGTCGACACTATGGAGCTGCATCTGTAGTCAATACCACTAAAAGCATTTGTGCGTCCCAAAGTTTGTGGTCAAGAGCTGAAGAAGCCTGACCCAGAGAACTCAGAGTGCGTTGCAGAACAAAAGTCCTTGACCTCAATCCAAACCCCAGTGATCTTGGAGCTCGATACTGTGATAGTTATCAAAGCACCGACCTGGGGGCAGTGATCATAACCAAGGGTTTGGGCCCAATTAGGCCTAGGCCAATGTCTCTTTAGACAAGGACTTCACTCATCCTACAAAAGGAATGTCCTCTTAAGGAGATCAATGATAGGTTAGAACATAGGCCAAGGAAGGTGTTGGGAAGCTTCCTCTCACCACTTAAAATGACCAATCTACCCTTATTCACTACATGGTCCCGAAGACACTCTCCCTCCTAAAAATGGCTCACTATAGTTTCATGATAAGGATCTTTATCCTCACTCTCTACCAACTTGAATATTAGCTTACTTGAGCATTAAAGTGTCTTGCTAGTACCTAACTCCCATACTCCAACACTTGAAGGAAACTACTATAGTGAGGATATTTTGCCCAAAGAGCTTGTAGCCTCCTTTTACAATAGGACAAAACAATAAGCTCCAAGAGTACATTGGCATTTAGAAAGGGAGAAAAAGTCTTGTCATAGTGATCTCTTTGCCAATTATTGGATGCTTAAACTAAAATAAGAAGTTTTAGCTACACAGTTAACCAAGTATAAAAATAACACAGTTTGAGTTTTAAAATATTTCTTTAGTATTTCAATCTTTTCTTTCTCCGTCCGTAATAGCAAACATGAAGAAAAAAAATATGCTTTGTGAATTTTTAGTAGAAACTTTTTCTGCGCAACTGTGCATCTTATTTTTCTCAACTAAAATATAATAGTTGATTTCTAATGTACGTGTCCAATCCAACACGTTCCTGGATTCCGTGCATTTCAGTCCAGATGCAACGGGAAAGACGCTGACTTCTTGTGTTACTTGAATGGAGAAGAAATGCTTCCCATGGCTACATGCAGATGAAGTACTGTAGTTGCAAAGATAGAGGAAGAGAGACAGGGGCTAGTGGAAAATGAAAAGAATTAATATTTCATTTCGATTTTGGAAAAAAAAAATTACAATAATCTTCCTCGAGGTTCACTTATATTATACTCGATATCCCTTTTGATTGCGTTGATTGCGGCACTACATGTACCACCTTATATAAAATAGTGTTAGCTGCCTCAGTACAGTGGATCAAATTTTTATTTTACCCTTACCAATTAGAAACCCTAAACACTAAAAATCCTAAAATCCTCAATACATCCCTCCTTTCAGGTACTAAACTGACACTAATAGCAAAACTATTTATTAAAATGTCATTTTTTTAAATTATTTACTAAATTGTTATTTTTTTAAAATTTTATTAAAATGTCACTCTTTTGAAACTATATACCAAACTGTCACCATTTTATCCTACGTGATATTTTTTAATAATTTCTGGTTCACATAGGATGAGTCAAACCAGGTGGCGCATCCATGTGAATTATGCCAACCATGGATGTGCCATCCTACATGGCAATTTCTACGTGGATACATCATGTAGGATGACGTTTTTTTGTTAAAAATAGAACACATTTGACATTTTTTACATGGACAAAAAAAAAATACTTTTAGGGCACTTAACCCATTTCATGTAATTCTCGCATTCCTCTAAAAGACACATGCATTTCACATGCCTACTAGAGAGTGCACCATAACATTGGAAGATATCTGTATCAATTAGTTTATTTATAGGCCAAGTATTTGTTTCTAATCTGTGAAATAGTCGATGTGAGACTTTAGTGTTGGTAAGGCAAAACAACTAAGTAAAGTAAGAAGGTAACTTTGTTAGATGTGAAACTTTGGTATTGGCTACAAATCACATATGTGCTACATTTGAGTCACATTTGAGTTTTCATAGTAGAAATTGTTTTTAAGTGTGAAAATTTAAAGGCTGTTTCATTTAAACTACACTTGAGAATTGGTGGTTTTAGGATTCATTTTAGGATTGTCAGTGTCTTGAATTGATGGCTGGGAAAAAAAGAAAAAGAATAAGAGCATGTTTGGGAAAGATTAATTCTTTCCCAAATAGCTATTTTTGAAAGATTAAGCTGTTTTGTGAAATAATTATTATGTTTGGGTAAAAAGATTATTTTCTGAAAAAGCTTTTACACGAAATTTAATGCAAAATAAAAGCTTTTTTTAGCTAATAATCATAAGCTAAAGATTGGAGCTTATGATTTTAGCTTATAGATTATTTCTTACACTTTGATATGTAAATACTATTTTGCCCTCAATCAAATAATTTTTTTAATCATTCTATACCTATTTTAGTAATTTAATACATAAAAACGATTCTTTTTTATATCATCCAAACGAATCATATTAGCTTAAAATCATTTTACAACTAATGCATCCAAACATAAAAATGAATCGATTATAATTGATTATAACAATAATCGATTATAATCAATTATAACAATAATCGATTATCAGCATAATCTATAATTTTCAATTTTCCCAAACAAGCCCTAAGTGTTAGAAATCCCTGAATTTGTAGCACATATGTGATTGTTTACGTACATAAGAAAAATATTTTGTTTTATGTTTTTGGGTTGACATGTGAGTTATCAATGGGATAAGTTTCGTTGACTTTGGGATTGATTTTAAGGTAGATTTTGGTTGTCACTAATAGGTTTTGTTTCATTTAATGGTTATGGTTTGTCGCAGAGAAAATTGAACTAAATTGAGGAGGTATATTGATGTGGTTATAGCCTTAGAATTTGGTAGGTTTGATATTTCTGTATGGTTATTTTTTTTTCAATTAAATTTAACCTTGTATATTGATGTGTTTTTAGATAAATTTTCCATGGTTCTAATATACTAGATTCTATACATGTTTTATTTTTGGATTTTAGACAACTCTTACACTTAAAGTGCATCAAGTTATGGCTTGGACAATGATTAATCCTATATGTCATTACTTCAATGCTTTACTACATAAACTCAGAAATAGGGAGAAACAAGAAGGAAATTACCATTATAGCTTGTAATGTTCATGAGAAAATTTATTTATTGTTGGGAAAAAGTTTTTCTATTTTCCAATGGAATACTAGGAACGGACTCCATGTAGCGGAAAATAGAAACTTGGCTAACATGCCCCTTATATATGAATCAAGATTGGTTCTGAAGTACATCAGTGGGAAAGCAAATTTTATATATCCACCTGAAATTAACCATGTATGCTGCAAGTATTTTCATTTACTCATGCAGTTAGATGTAAAGTTGGTGTCTGGCATGGGAAGAATCGCTTTAACTAACTTTCAATTCAAGAGTTTGGAATATTTTATGAAGTGATGTTGGTGAATGCAATAACATACAGATGAGGCAAAGTACAAGAAGTTAAGGAACTTATAGGTTAAGCGTATGATTTTTCTGTGTTTCTATCTATGAGTTGGTGCCTAAATATCTATGATTGGTTCATGGATTATCTCATGTTCATTGCATTGACAATGAATGGATTGTCAAGCTTTTGCTTTATCTTACCAATATCAAAGTCTCACATCTAACAAAAGTACTTTGTTACCTTACTTAATTGTTTTGCCTTACCAATATCAAAGTCCCACATTGACTACTTCACAGATCAGAAGCAAATACTTAGCCTATAAATAAGCTAATTGATACTAATGTCTTCCAACGCTATGGTACACTCTTTAGTAGGCATGTGAAATACATGTGTCTTTCGGAGGAATGCGAGAACCACGTGAAATGAGTTAAGTGTCCTATAAGTATTTTTTTTTATTTTTTTGGTCCATGTGAAAAATACCAAATGTGTTACGTTTTTAACTAAAAAACGTCATCTTACATGGCGTATCCACGTAAAAAACGCCATGTAGGATGGTACATCCATGTAGGATGTACCAAATAGGATGATACATCCACATGGATTATGCCAACCGTGTTGGCGTAATCTAAATGAATGCACCACCCGGTTTGGCACATCCTATGTGGACCAGAAATTATTAAAAAATATCATGTAGAATAAAAAAGTATCAGTTTAATATAAAATTTCAAAAGATTGACATTTTGATAAATAATTTAAAAAATAATAATTTAATAAATAATTTTAAAAAATAATATTTTAATAAATAATTTTACTATCGTGGCAGTTTAATAAAAAAGTTTCTCCTTTCAACATAGTAGGTGGCAATAGAGTTGTCGCTGGAACCAAAGCTGACGCTAGAAGCCAAGCCCGTAATTGTTCCAAAAGCTATGGGTAAAGGAAAGAACAGACGATTGCCTAAATTTTAGTCCAATAACACTTTCGAATTGTCCTTAGGCTACGTTTGGTGCACCTGATAGTATAAGATATGATAGTATAAGACAATAGGATTAGGTCTGATAGTATAAATAAACTGATAAGTTCTTATACTATTAAACATTTGATGCAAATAGTATAAACAACTTGATAGTATATATAATTATCTATTATGACTATACTACCCTTCATCACTCATGAGCAAAAATTAGTATATCAACGCTGGAGAGCGAGTTCTGGTAGAGCTCGATTTGCACAATGCTCTTCAACCGCACGAACAAAGTCTCTGGAATAGTTCCAGTGAGCATGTTTTGCGACAAGTCAATGATCAAACACATAAACTCATAGACTACAATATGCCTCATTGCAAATAAACAGACCAAAGGGAAATCAAACAAAACAACACAATATACTAAAATAGAGAAAATTTGAAGCTTTTCATGGGAAAAAAAAATTGCCCAAAATTTCAAATATTAGTTTATTGAAAAAAAAAGTGTCAAAAATTTTAGAATATTTAAGAATAACAAAACAATCCAATATACCAAAACAGAGAAAGCTCGAAGCTTTTCACTATTTTTTGTTTAACAAAAGAAAAAAAAAGTTCTCAAAACTGCAAATACTCAAATTCATCATTTGAGATTTCAAAAACCCAAAATTTCAACGAATCAAACAAGACAGTGATGCTTTAAAACAGAAAAAAGGTTGAAGCTTTTCTCTGCTGCTTCACGAAAAAAAGAGTGCCCAGAAGTTTCAATGTTCAAAATCACAGTTTGGGATTTTTAAAGTCTCAAAAGACTTGCCGGAAGTTGCTGAAGCTCGTCAGAATGAGGCCGAAGAAGTTGTTGAAGGAGAGGTCGAGGTGTAGGAGGGAGGGAAGGGAGGAGAGCGTGTCAGGGAGGGGGTCAGTGAGGAGGTTTTGGGAGAGGCCGAGGTGGCGGAGGCCGATGCAGGAGGAGGCGAAGGCGACAGAGGGGAGGGAAGAGTTGAGGTTGTTGAAGAGAGAGAGAGGGAGGAGAGAGAGACGGAAGGCGGCAGAGGGAGATGGGGAATGGGCCGATGAGGTTGGAGTTTGAAAGGTTGAGGGAGGTGATGTGGGTTAGGGAACATTATGGCAGAGAAGGAGAAGGGCTTGTAATGAGAGTGATAAAGTTCATGGGTAAGATAGCAATAGATATCCTATCAGGCCTAATCAGGAGATGGGGGAGATGATAGAATAATCAGGTTAGAGTAGGATAAAAATATTGAACCTGATTTCATTATACTATCAGGTTAAATTATCAAATACTTGATAAGACCTGATAGTATTAATTAATACTATCAGATTCTCCTTATCATATCCACCAAACACAGCCTAGAGATTAAGAATGACTATGAGAACCTTTAAAAAAGAAAAAATATTATCTTATATCACTTTTTCAACATCATTTTTGATACTTGATTAATAATGTATAAATTCATTATTAATTACATATATTAATTGATTAATAAATAAATTTATAATTTAGAGATTAAAATTTAAATTTATTTATTAATTAATTAATACATGTAATTAATTATAAATTTATATATTATTAATTAAATATTAAAAGTGATATTAAAAAAATAGTGTAATAATATAGGGGTTATTTAATAAATGATTGAGCAACCAGACAATTTTTCATCTCACCATTATCTCATAATTTGATGTCAGATGTAAAATCCTCCATGGTGGTGGTGGTGAGAACTCCAAAAAACATGTGAGAAGCATCAATCAAAATGAAAAAGCATTTTCGATTTCAGCAAATAAAAACATTCTCATTTTGATTCATACCTTTTTCTAAGAAAAATAATATTGGAGATCCAAATGAAATTTTCAAATTAAAACTTAAAAGTAACAAAAATAAAAAACAAAATCTATGATCAGTGAATTGTTTGTGCCCACTGTTGGTTTTTGTTTCTTTTTCTAATTTTTGAAATCATGTTCTAATTCTTTCTTCGATTTTCAATATTCTATCCCTCTCGTTTAGAGTTTTAATTCTACCAAACAACATGTCTGTTAAAAATCCTTGTCCACCTGCACAGTCTCGAAATAATCACTCACCATTCTATCTATCTCCTCTCCTGTTAATCAAACGAAATTAACGAAAGATCGAGACCCTCTTGTTAGTATAAAATAAGAAAAAATTCTATTAATTAAAAATACATATTTTTATACATATTGCATTATACGGTATGTGTAGTTTTTTTTTTAATTTTTTATTACACATTTTGCATGCAGTATGTGTATTTTTCACTAATCTTGTTACAAAAGAGGATCCTTTCTCATTAACCAAGAATCAAGAAGTCTTTGAAGCATGTTGTATTTAGCTTGGATGAATCACAACTTCACGATTTGAGAATTACTCCTCAATGCAATTTCTGACTTCATCTCTTACCATCTCTTTAATAACATAGAGTAAATCAGGCCTAAACGTCATCGTTGCAAACTCCTTAGTCTCAAATAGACCATTGTTTTGACAACTCGACAACTCGTATGACTTGGGACAGATACAGAGTGAGTTCAGTTGAGGGCTCCTCTTCCAAGGATATTATTGTTGAAGTCAAAATGAACACAAATTCGAGGATGGGCTTTCCACGAGAAAGAGAGGCGTCAAAGGAAAGCCCCTTCTTCTCACCGCCATTGGAATCGCAACAAGACAAGTCACTAGCTGCCATTGAAGTCCTTGATCAATTTAGAAAGAAGAGTTTGTTGAAGCTCTTGAGCTTGTCCTTTCCCTTCTTCTTAGCACTGGTCCCAACTAACCAGATAACAGTTGTGCCGTCGGAGTAGACAACGGTGGAGATGAAGGAAGAGTCCTCAGGTTCTTTAAATTTGGGTTTGAATTGAAGCATACTCATAGAAAGGGGCAAAGTTGTCAGTTTAAGTCATTAACAATCATGGTAATGGCACCTAAATAGTCATCCGTAGTTTTGTTAACGAGCCATTAACGGCAGGGGATAAAATGCAATAACCACATGTAAATTAAGGGAAGTTAATATAATTTCCAAATCAAGAGAAGTGTTAGGTGTAATATCTACTAATCTAAAAAGAATTGAGTGTAATTTCCTCTTAAAAGAAAACATTAAGAGCCCCACTCTAATCAAAACGCACAGCTTGGGTTTGGAAAAAAAAAATTACACATGTCAAGGGAGGGCTAATTGACATCTTCGTACTCTAGTCCTTTAGACCATTTAATTATTTGACTAGAAAAATATAATAGATTAACTTTTAGATTTATAAAATTTCATAGGTAAAAATATTTTTAAAAAATAGATAAATATATAAAATTTAATTAAAATCTTTAATAATTCAATTAGCAAACTAAACGTATATAAAATCTCTACTTCTTATTTACTTCTTTTTTTTAAAGTGAGGTATTATATTCCCATTCCTGTATTACGTATCAATCAATAAATTAAAATATATTTATCAATCAATAAATTAAGATATATCACATAGGAATATTCATAAGTGGTTTGACGAAGGAAACAATGCAAATTGATCAAATTTAATTAGTTTAGTTTGAATTTATAATTTTTTTTAATAGCCAACTCAACTTAGATTGGGTTGGTTCAATTGGATTATTGTGTCTTCATCAAATTTTTTTTTTATTAAACCTGCTAGCAAAACGCTAATCCCACAACAATCCTTCAAGTCTTTGCCTCACTTCTCATAGACAAACCAAAACTACACATTAGAGACCACAAAATTATTATTCCACATAGTATAGAATTACAACAAAAAAATTCCATTTCAATATAATTACGGTACATTCAAAATCAAACTGATTTCAATAAATTATCACCTAACCACAAAACAAGTACACAAAAGTTACAATCTTACATAACACCTATGATGCATGAATTAATGCTTCAAAGATGGTAACTTATCCATATGGTACTCTCATCCAATCCTAATATTCATACAATACTATTACATCTATATTTTTGGCATATTTCTATTTCTTTTTTGGATACCCTCCACTCTCAAAGTATTGTTACTTGAAAAACTTAAAATATGAATTAAAGTCTCATTCTCACTAATTACTTCTCTCAAAGCATATTTTCACTCTTGCATTCTTGCTTTCTTCAAAATCATCCCACAGAATAACATATGCTATCCTTATCAAATGAGTTAGAGAGAACATGAGACTTGAGTTTGGGTAATTGTAACACCCTAACTCTAGATATCATAATATATACAAAATATACTCAAGCAAGCAGAGTTAAGCGAGTTACTTCTAACTGATAAACATTAAAAATAAAATCATAATAACACTCAGGTCATCATAGAGAGCCTTTAAAGAAAAAAAAGATACATGTTTATACAACATTAGTCTCAAAAGGGCAAATTGTATTATATAACATCTTTGTACATCTCAAAGCAAATATAAAACATAATACAAGCTTTGACAAAAAGAAACGAAGTTATCTAGTCCATTTGTTCCTTTCTCTTTCCCTCTGAAGGATCTTGACCTAGATTTACATGAAAATACAAATAAGATGAGAATTCATAATCCTCAATATAAGTATTCCAAAACCAATCATTTATAACATTATAAATACAATCATAACAAATATGAAGTAATACATGTTTTAAAAGTTCTTCCATATATAACTCATCTTTAGTAACTAAAGAAGGAAAACTACATAAACATTCATGAATCAATAAAGACTCAAGCTAATAAACTACCATGGTACAATAAGAAACCAAGTTGATTTTTATTACCATGGCTCATTAAAGAACCAAGCTCATTTATCTATCATGACTTATTTAAGAACTAAGCTCATTGTATTACCATGGCTTATTAAAGAACCAAGCTCATGTTTTCTTTCATAGTTCCTCAAGGAAACTAACCTCATACTATCCATAGTTCATGAAAAGGAACTAAGCTCACTTCATTATATAACATAAACAAGCTATACATAAAGCCCAAGAACAGAAAACTATGTTTCCTCAGGTCCCTAACTGGTTACCCCTCTTGGATAATCGGTTAGGACTAGTCAAATCTAATTTTTGGCTTGCCCATAACCGATTAGCTCTCTCTGGTAATCGGTTAGGAGCTAACCGATGCACTACGTGAGTTTCTGTCATAAGCCAATAATCAGTTATGACTTCATTCCTAACCAGTTATTGGACAACAAAACCCTCTGCCATACACTAATAATCGATTAGGCCTTGTGCCTAACCAGTTATTACTTAACGTGAGGTCATTTATGTATTATGAATAATCAGTTAGCTAGTTTACCATAACTAGTTATTCTGCTCCTATAACCTTATGGAAAATGTAGATAATCGATTAGACTTATTTCTAACTGGTTATCTGCTGCGTTTTTATGTAGAAAACAGGGCAACCCATAGCCCTTTCTCATCCTAATACCACATAAACTCAAGAAAACACTTCATAATATAAGTGTTACCAAAACCTGCTTAGATAGGGTTCTATAATAACAACCAAGTCATCAAAACCACTACACAAATCTGTGTTTACAAAGTTCCAAAGTTACACTTAAACTCAACTTAGTAAACTCTTCATGTGTATAGAGCTACATGGGTGTTCACAAGTCTTAAACCACAACCATGCAAGAGTCTACTTGAAATAGACCATGTCTCAAAACATTAACAAGTTCATTAACTCAACACATTGAGAACCCATTAAACCCATTTATTCTAACCAAACAAGCATGAAGCAAGATAGTGTATGAAAGAATAGAGTTATGGAAACAAAGACCCTTACCTCACTTGTGTGGTTGATGATCTCAAGCTTTAGCTTTGCCCTTGGCTTTTCTCTTCCTTCCCTCATCTTCCTCCTTATTTTCCCTCTTTTTTTTCTTTATTTTTCTGCTCTGCTGCTGCTGTAGTTGTTAACGTGAGAGAGTGAATGAGTTTTAGTGTGATGAGGGTGAAGAATGGCCAAAAAGTCAATAAGAAGGAAATAGAACATGAGTAACAACCGTGAGTCATAAAGCAAATTTAGATATTTGCTAGGAATTTTATATCTCTTAGGAATACTTTAATCTTACTAAATCAAGTTTGATAACTTCCATAGACATTATAGAAAATTCCTAAGATTCATCTCAACTATAGTTTCATCATTTCCATAAGTTTCCATGTCCGTGTCAAGTCAATCTGGTATTGAACAACTCATTCAATGTGCTTAAAAATACCAAACTAACTCAATTTATCCTCAAACTTTAACTGCATCATATTGCATACATTTGTGACCTAGAAACAAATCCTCTATAATTATTTCCTTTAACTAAGTAATTTATGTCATCATCTGAGTCATTTAAGCTACTTTTCACAGTTTATGTTGCAATAAAGTGCCTAAACTAACTCAGTTCGTCACAAAATTAAGCAGACATGTCAAGCAAGTATTATGATACCTCTATGATCATATACAAGTCTAACATGCTGATCTGTTAATAATTTCAGTTCTTAAATGTCTTTTGTTTGATCTAATTGGACTTCATATGTACTCAATTGTTGACATTTAGCTAAGTTTCTGATTTAGAGTTGTCTTTGGATGTTTATTGTGAAACTATGATTAAATGTGGTTATAAACACTCATAAATGAATTATGCTTTTCAAGATATCTTTGAGTGTTTAAGTCCATTAGCATTGAACTGAGCTTGATGACCATTTAAGGAGAGAGATGAATGCTTAAGAAGATCGGTTTTATCCCTAGAAGCAAAGGAAGAAGAGCCGTTATGAAGATTCAAAGTTGCATTTGAAGACAATGATCAACACGGCCCATGTACTCCTCTGACTATTTGAAGACTAGGGTCAAATCTTATGTTTGGACAACACGGCCCGTGTCATATGACACAGGGTAGGCCGTGTACGTCTCTGTCTTCACAAGGAAAATCAATTTTCAGCTTTGACCGATAACACGGCCCGTGTCATATGACAAGGGTTGGGCCGTATTCTTCTCTGACTTTGAAATTAGTTAGAATTTTGTCACCAGATTCAGACACGGGTTAGGCCGTGTTATATGACACAGCCCGTGCCATCGGCTCAGGAATTTAAATTCGAGTTTTAATGTTAAATTAGGTATCCAAACCTATAAATAGGGTTGCTTAGAGCCCCTAAAGGAGATCTAGAGAGAGAGCCATCAAGGAAACTGAGGGAAACACAAAGACCAAGAAAGAGAGAGATTCAATTGAAGATTGGAGACTCGGATTCGAGCGATCGAAGATCAATCATTCTCAAACCTTGGAAACTAGTTTGATCTTTAGTTTTCTTTTCTTCTTTTGTTCTGAATAATGTCTTTAATTCTTCTTCTATTTTTGAATTTGCCATGTGTGGCTAAACTTCTTGATTGGTTAAGGGAAGATGAAACTCTAGTTTTGATTATGTGAATTTTGCATATTTCTTTATATCAATACAGTTATGTTTTTATTCATATGTTTCTATTCTTAAATCAATATAAAGGTCTTTATATTCTTGCCAAATTTTGAGAGTGGTAAAACTAGGATTGCTATGTGCGGTTGCGGTGATAAAACTAGTGAAATATATTATCTATGTAATTTAATCCCGGTGTGTGATTAGATCTTAGTGTGATTGGTTTTCTAATTCTTAATGCAATCATTAGGTAGGTGTAAGAGCGGTTACTTTACAAATAACTAATGGATAGGGTTTGATTTGAGCGGTTACTGAATTAAGCGAAACTTAAGAAAAACAATGGATTTATCTCACAATGACATAAGAACATAATTGATCATGTTGGTATAAAGAGTATGTAAGTTAGCATAATCATATAAATCTAGTGGTGGATTCCATCTCTTAACCAATATCTTTAACTTGGTAATTCAATTTGTGTTTACTGTTTTGGTTTAAGGTTAATTTCTTTTGTTAGTTTTAATTAACAAAACCCCTTTTTTTTACTTTTTACTATTTATTTTTCATTAGAGTTTAATTTAGGAATTGGATTGATAGTGTCAATTGAATTAGTTCTCTGTGGATCGACCCTTGCTTACTACAACTGGTTGCAAGGTTTTTGTATTTTTGGTGGAACTTAGCAACTGTTTTTAATATAATTATTAATCGTATTCCATACCACACCAAATTTTGGTGCCGTTGCTGGGGAATTAATTTTCCAATTACACTATTAATTTGTTTCCTATTTTTCTCTCTATTTTTGTTTTAATTTTAATAGTTTTAGTTGTTCTCTTCAACTGTCTTGCAGATGTTCATGTTCGGTGAAGAAGTGAACGAGCAATTGAGAAATTTAAGGCAATATTTTGAACAAATTAGCTCGCAACATCAAATCCCCCTCTAATTCACACCTGCTGACGTTGAAGCTGCCCGTCACATAGACCTTTCAAGTTCTGAGGCATCCGAGATATTTGAGCCACCTAAAGAAGTAGTGATGGCAGAAAATATGTTAAGGATGTTGGGTGCTCCAAACTTGGACCAACAACCTCTGTACATAGAAATTCCAGAGAATGAGGAGGCATTTAAGTTAAAATATGGTCTAATCCATCTTTTGCCATCTTTCAATGGACTACCCGGAGAAGATCCTAACAAGCATCTGAAGGAAATCCATGTTGTGTGTTCTAGCATGAAGCCCACAGGAATTTCAGGAGAACAAGTCAAGTTGAGAGCTTTTCCATTTTCCCTGAAGGATTCTGCAAAGGAGTGGCTATACTATTTGCCGCCTGAATCCATCCAGTTATGGCAAGACATGGCTCGAGCTTTCTAGGATAGATATTTCCCTGCTTCAAAGGCCACCACTATCAGAAAAGAAATTTGCGGCATCCAACAAAGGCATGGGGAATCACTTCATAAATACTGGGAGAGATTTAAGAGATTGTTGTAACATCCCGAAAATTGCTTATTTCATTATAAATAATTATTTTATAATATTTGTGATTTTTGGTGATTTTTTGTAAAATTTTCTGGAAACGTTGAATATTTTAATATATTCCTTGTTTTGCGTATGCACTGAGCGGAGCCGGGATAACGAAATGTTCTCCCTGAGGCTGGTAAACCTTGAACTGTCAATGCGTCGACGGGGGATCTTACTAAACCGGAGGCCAGGCACAGTTTGCGAGGTTTGCATTTTTCAAGGTTTTATCTGCAAGATAAAATCGCGGTATCATAAAATTATAGGATGAATAATAAAATATTATTTTCATCACTTGTAATTTTATTCACTGAGAAAATAATTCTACAGTGTAATTGATCATCTATCAGATGTATTTAATTTGGAGACTAGCTTACCATACACTTTATCGAGGAGCGCGCGAAGCTTCTCAAGGAAGCTTCTTCCAACTATTATTTTATTATTTCTCTCTCCTCCTATTTTGTGCAGCACGTTTGAATTAAGGGGTCTAATTCATTTCTCTCCCATTCTCCTCATTCACGCTGGTCACTCTCCCTCACGCAGATCACTATTCACTCATCTTTCTCTCTTCTCTTTCACCCCACAGCAGCAACACCATCCACCCACACCTCCGTTTTGTTCTTCCAAAACCGTCACACTCCCAGCACCATTTCGTGTTTGGAGAACCACCATATCTGAGGAAAACATCTCCAAGGTCCTACATTTTCTTCATCTTCATCTTCTCCACTGTTTAAGTTTAAAGGTTAGAACTTTAAGGATCTCCTGGAAACTGAAAACGTGATTTCTGACCAAAAAGGAGCAGCCTTTCTTTGTGCTTCTCCAAGGTAAGAGGAAGACACTCCTCCTCAACCTCTTTTAGCATTTAGGAAACGTCTGTGATTGTGTTGAGAGTCTTTCTGCTTGTGTATGTTGTTTTGTATTGCATCTGTGCTATTTGATTGTTTGATATATTTGATATATATATATATATATATATATATATATATCTGGATGTATTGGAACGTGGAATATAGAAGGGAATGAGTCCCGATTGGTTCTCGGATAGTTACGGTGTTAGGCCAAGAAATTTGGAAACTTCATGAGGAAAACTGGTAATAGTGTGAAATCTGGTTAAAATCCGTCGAAGGTGAAAACCTGTCGAATTTGATATCCTAATTACTTAGTAAAATGTTAAAATCCGTCGAGTATGAACTTCTGGCCAAACCTGTCGAATTTGATATCCTAATTACTTAGTAAAATGTTCAAATCCGTCGAGTATGAACTTCTGGCCAAACCTGTCGAATTTGATATCCCAATTACTTAGTAAAATGTTAAAATCTGTCGAGTATGAATCTCTGGCCAAACCTGTCGAATTTGATATCCTAATTACTTAGTAAAATGTTAAAATCCCTCGAGTATGAACTTCTGGCCAAACCTGTCGAATTTGATATCCTAATTACTTAGTAAAATATTAAAATCCGTCGAGTATGAACCTCTGGCCAAACCTGTCGAATTTGATATCCTAATTACTTAGTAAAATGTTAAAATCCGTCGAGTATGAACTTCTGGCCAAACCTGTCGAGTTTGATATCCTAATTACTTAGTAAAATGTTCAAATCCGTCGAGTATGAACTTCTGGCCAAACCTGTCGAATTTGATATCTTGATCACTTAGTAAAATGTTAAAATCCGTCGAGTTTAGACTTCTGACCATTTCCGTCAAATGTCAAAACCCGTCGAGTTTAGATTTCTGACCACCAAACACAAAGTGAAAATCCGTCGAGTTTAGATCTTTGACTACTAAACATAATGTCAAAATCCGTCGAGTATGAACCCCGATCATGTCCGTCGAGATTGATCTTCCGACCAAAACCCATCGAATAGAGTCCCTGGACACTTAGGAGAAACTGCCCCAAAGTTAATAATCGTCGAGTTTGAGAGACAATGCCTGTCGAGTAGATGAATTTCTCCAGACCCGTCGAAATTAGAGATTTCGACCAGTGTTTCGTCGGTTCGACACTTGGGAGATTTTCTCTAACGTCGACACCTATACCCGTCGAATTGAGGCTTTTGCTGACCCTCTGGAGGGTTCGACAGTTCTATCCTTCGTTCGACAGAACTCCCGTTCGACAGAAAATGATCTGTTGCCAATTTTGTTATAAAATGTCCCTCATTTATTTTCATCCTGCTACCATGTTGTTTTCGTCGAATGGCAGCCTCAGTTTTTCACTAAATATATGTCTCCGTCGAACTTACAAGTGCTGTTTATCACCCAACATCTAATAATTAAATTTGTGAATCTATTGGTGATTCCGACCGTGTATCTTCCTGGACTCAAAACCTTTGGACTAATAAAAGATATATTAATTATAAAGAATTGGATGACCATAAATTAATTAGGATTCATAAACAGGGAAGAACATGAGTATAGGTGACCCGGGTGAGGCACATAATGAATCTAATGATTGATTTCTAATATGACTATGAATGAGATTGTGATTATCCTTAAAATGCGCTATTGATTTTACGTGGATCCGTGAATGGGATCAGACTTCATTGTTAAATGATATGATATGCATTTGAAATAGGATTGGCCTAGTTTGGTATGAGAAGCATGATTGAGTCATGCATTGAACCCATATGCATTTAAATGTGCATTATCATTGTGACATTGGGTCGACGAAATGTACTTTGAGAAACATCTGGTTGACGATTGAGTCGGATGTACTTTGAGAAACATCTGGTTGACGATTGAGTCGGATGTACTTTGAGAAACATTTGGTTGACGATTGAGTCGGATGTACTCTGAGAAGCATCTGGTTGACGATCGAGTCGGATGTACTTTGGATTTATTCCCATGAAGTAGGATCTTGATTATCGAGGGCACATGTGCATAGTGAGTCCATGAATTATCTGGCATACATTGTTATTATAATTGGAACTGTTGTATGTTTGATATATCTATATATATATGACTGCCTGGAATTGTTTGGTTGATTATAACTGCTACTAAATGTTTATTTCCATTATTGCTGTCATAAATGCTATGTGGGCGCTTTGCGCCATTTGGTTTCTTGATGCTATGACTGGTAATGATGGTAGGATGTCTTACCTCTTTCTTGTACTTTTCTTGCTCTATGTCAATTTTTGGTTAAAGACCTGTAAGTGGGAACGAGGTTGGGTTCCTTTGGATTTTATTGGTTTGACCCTCGCATCTGGTAATGCCGTCGCGAAGGGAGCTCTTTTGGGTTTGTTCGAATTGTGTTCACTGGTGATACCAAGACCTATAGATTCGACTGGACCGACAAGCGTATGTGACATGCTGGGGATCTGACTTTGACAATGAAGAGGACTGCGATTGAAGACCTTATCTTGTATTTCTCACTACACCGGTGAGCCCGGAATGGCCTCACGCATTCGGGATACGATGGAGTGCCCAACTCCTTAGTCGTAGATATATTATGGGTAGTTTATATTTTATTTTGCATTACATATATAAAGTGTATTTTGGGTATATGTATGTTTTAAGATGATTATCCAGTCTTACATGCTGTAATTCGAGCACATATTATAATTCATAATTTAACTGGTTGTATATGTAACTACTCATTCGTGGCTCCTATTTTCCTCATATGAGAAATGTTTAATATTTATGGTAAATTTGTTGTTTGACAATGTTAGCACGCCGACATTTAGTGACCGTGACATAATGACGATTGTGCATTGGTTATTAAATCGAGGGTGTTACATTTTATGGTATCGAGCTCGTTCATCTGTTGAGTAGGGGTATGGACCGACTATGCTAAGACATGTTAGAAGTTTTTGTATGTTGTGTATTTCCTTGTCTCTTGATTGAGATGTTGGGAAAGGAAGGCATGGCTTGCCGTAGGTTGAGTATTGGTAGCTACTTGTTGCACTGATTACGTGACATTGAGTCGGCCCACTCAATGTGTAATGTTCTGTGACTACAGGAAACTATGACTTCACCTTGGCATATTAAGGTAATAGGAGTTCTTTAGAAAGAAGCTCACTAAGATGACCGAACTTGCTTAGGACTTGTTTGCATTTACACCCTTGTAGTGTTACCTCTAGAATTGTTTGAGCCTATGGGTTAGAAAAAGGGTAGTTGAATAAGACTTGCAAGGTTAGTGGGTGAGGTGTCCAAGAGGTTTTCGAAAACCGATTCTCTTTGGAAAGGAGTATCCGGCATAAGCTTAGTTCGAGAAGCTGCATAGGAGTCAAAGACTTCGGAGATCGCACCGCATGAAGGCGAGAATGAAGGAGCTCGAATTATAGTCTTTTGGGTTGTCTTGATTGGGTTATGTGACTTTTGTGCTTGGTTTCCAAAAAGAGATAATATTGTTTGGAATGAATGCTTTTGATTTTCCCTTATTACTTGACTTGTTTGTTCTTGAAGGAAGACAATGACTCGAGGTAAATATAAGCGCGTGAACGCAGGGAGTGACAATGAGGACATAACTGAGGCAACCGAAGAAATACAAAGAATAGTTAATGTAACTACACGCCAAGATCAGAGAGCCGCACAACAGCAGGAATTGGAAGTTGAGGTTAGGAATTTGAAGGAAGAAAGTCGACTTTGGGGTAACTCTGGATTACCGAAGTTCCAAAGGAGGAACCGTGGGAAGGCCAAACAGTTTAAGCAGAAACCGTATATACTACGACCAAGGGGACAACAGCGACAACCAATGCCTGAAGGAGGTACGAGTGGTAGTAAGTCCAATCCAACTGTGGTACCATTGTCAATGTGTAAGAAGTGCGGAAAGGACCACTTCATGAGGGACTGTAAGATCGAAGGAAGAATTTGTTTCAAGTGCAGAAAGCAAGGACATGTGTGGAGGGATTGTGCTTTACATGAGACAAAACCTCCATATGCGATCAAAAGGGCAATCTGCTTCAAATGTGGAAAGGACCATTTAACCAAGGATTGTACGAATGGTGGGATAATTTGTTTCAAATGCAGAGAGCTAGGACATGTGGCTAAGAACTGTACTTCGCAAAGGACGAAGCCTTTTGTTGGTAATGCACACACTCCACAATCTCACGAAGAAAGGAGAGTTAATTTCTCAAGTGGAGTGGAAACGTCCAAGACTGACGGCCTAAGCGAGGAAGCTTGTACTACGGTGGATGACCCTGTGATTATACTGTATAATTCCGGGGGTAACCCGTTTCTTTATGACGTATGAATGTATGAATTCAATAGGGATATTCATACCTTCGTTATCTTTTGACTAAGTTATTTCTATTTTGGCTACTAAGAACTTGTTGATGGTAGCCAAGTTGTTTAAATTATCCAATGACTTGTTAAAGATGAATCTTTTGGTGATCTCGATTTGTTTACTTCTCTTACAAATTAGATGTAATGTTAACAAAAGGGATTGGTTATCTTTCAACCATATCCTGTTGAAATATTCCAATGAAATTCTAAGAGTTCGTTTATGGAATTGAGTTATCTGTGTATTTATTTCCTTTCGATCCGAATGATACTATTCTCGTTTGTAAGACTACTTTCATTACAACAGGTCTGTTTAGAACTATCCTATTGTTGTTAGACATTGGAACCTTTTTACCAATTCAATCACCTACTTTCTTCATGAATAGGCTTGATCTCAGGAAAGAGATTGATCGTTTTTAAAATGGGTCTCGTCATTCGGTTTCAACGGAAACTTAGTGTTTCTTGAGACAGAAATTTCCTAGATGTAAATCCATGAAACTCGCTCCTAAGTTTTATTGGACCATATCATACTCTTCGTTAGGCGGGTCCGGTGGTAAATCAAGTGACTTCCCTGTTTTTCTTTCTAGCCTTCATAACGTTTCTAGTATACTTCGATTGAGTAAATGTGTTCCCGAATCTGAACCATAACAACATGCTAAGCGTAGCACGACAAAGTGAGAACTTACCCTATGAGACATTTGTTCGAATCAAGGAAAGACGATTTGGCAAACCAATGGAAGGACGCCATTATTTTCTCCAATATCATTTTGGGTTCTCAACTATCATTAAGATCATTTGAGAGAAGGGTATATTTCCAAGGTAACTTTCTCTGATACGTAGTGAATACCACGGGTATTTTGTAAGGTCGTTCCGAGTAATGAACACTTCGGTAGTAACCATCGACTACATAAACAAGACCTTTCTTCCCTATTGAGACAGAATTGTCGTGTTATTCTTCAAATTCAGAAGAAGAACGAGGAGTTACGCTAGGAGCTGTTCAAGTGCGAATTTCGGTTTAAGGTAGTTTAACTTGAGTCAAGTGATCTTTAAAAGAAGGAACTATTGACGATCCGTCACGAGTTGGAGCAATTCTTCAATGGGACAGATCAATGATTGTATTACAGATTCGTAACTGTAAAGGATCAGCTGAATAGTACGGGGGGACTCACTGTAGAATTCTTTAAAATGGCAAGACTTCTCATCTAACTCATGTATGAGGGTCAAGTTTTGTATGGACTGATATATACGAGGAAAGATTTTCAAGAATTGAAGAGACACTCGATTTCTTCGCCAAAGATGATTCTGCCCAACCCCAATGAACTTTTTGGGATACCTAGTGATGCTTCGCATTGGAAGTTTAGAACGTGTGCTTGATCAGAATAGAAGGAATGGTAACGTGCGCTTAGAGACAATCGAGAATACATGGGAAGGATTACCTTACACCAACTCAGAATTAGCTCTGTAGTTGCATCGAAGGTCTAGAAGCATTTTCTACAAGGAGAAATTCTAAATGCCTATGGTAATCTTAAGAGCCAAAGGTATTTTGGTCTATTAGAATGAGTTGAATGTAAGGCAGAAACGATGATTAGAAGTTCCAAAAGATTTTGATTTTTGTTTTAGTATATTCTCAGAAGAGGCGAATGTCGTAGAGGACGCCTTAGGAAGAAAATACGTTTAGTTGTCTACTACAGTGAGCAAGAAGAGTAAGTTCGATAGAGCCACTCAGCGGTGTACAATTGTTTAGGGAGTTGGCTGTTGGATGGCTGAAGACTCAAGGAGCGTAGAATCTTTTGTTGATCGGCCTATGACGTCAACGCGTTTTTGCTCGTTAATATAAGATGCTCAGTGGAAGGAAGCAACCTTATTGCCTGTGATTTAGATTGATGCAACTGAAGATACAACACGAGAACTAGGAGACGAAATGAAAGAAACACAGTCGCGTTTCTTCTAAGATATGATGAATTTCGAGGACGAAATTCCTTTTTAGAAGGGGAGTGTTGTAACATCCCGAAAATTGCTTATTTCATTATAAATAATTATTTTATAATATTTGTGATTTTTGGTGATTTTTTGTAAAATTTTCTGGAAACGTTGAATATTTTAATATATTCCTTGTTTTGCGTATGCACTGAGCGAAGCCGGGATAACGAAATGTTCTCCCTGAGGCTGGTAAACCTTGAACTGTCAATACGTCGACGGGGGATCTTACTAAACCCGAGGCCAGGCACAGTTTGCGAGGTTTGCATTTTTCAAGGTTTTATCTGCAAGATAAAATCGCGGTATCATAAAATTATAGGATGAATAATAAAATATTATTTTCATCACTTGTAATTTTATTCACTGAGAAAATAATTCTACAGTGTAATTGATCATCTATCAGATGTATTTAATTTGGAGACTAGCTTACTATACACTTTATCGAGGAGCGCGCGAAGCTTCTCAAGGAAGCTTCTTCTAACTATTATTTTATTATTTCTCTCTCCTCCTATTTTGTGCAAAGACGTTTGAATTAAGGGTCTAATTCATTTCTCTCCCATTCTCCTCATTCACGCCGGTCACTCTCCTCACGCAGATCACTATTCACTCACCTTTCTCTCTTCTCTTTCACCCCACAAAGAAGAACACCATCCACCCACACCTCCGTTTTGTTCTTCCAAAACCGTCACACTCCCAGCACCATTTCGTGTTTGGAGAACCACCATATCTGAGGAAAACATCTCCAAGGTCCTACATTTTCTTCATCTTCATCTTCTCCACTGTTTAAGTTTAAAGGTTAGAACTTTAAGGATCTCCTGGAAACTGAAAACGTGATTTCTGACCAAAAAGGAGCAGCCTTTCTTTGTGCTTCTCCAAGGTAAGAGGAAGACACTCCTCCTCAACCTCTCTTAGCATTTAGGAAACGTCTGTGATTGTGTTGAGAGTCTTTCTGCTTGTGTATGTTGTTTTGTATTGCATCTGTGCTATTTGATTGTTTGAGTTTTGAATATATATATATATATATCTGGATGTATTGGAACGTGGAATATAGAAGGGAATGAGTCCCGATTGGTTCTCGGATAGTTACGGTGTTAGGCCAAGAAATTTGGAAACTTCATGAGGAAAACTGGTAATAGTGTGAAATCTGGTTAAAATCCGTCGAAGGTGAAAACCTGTCGAATTTGATATCCTAATTACTTAGTAAAATGTTAAAATCCGTCGAGTATGAACTTCTGGCCAAACCTGTCGAATTTGATATCCTAATTACTTAGTAAAATGTTCAAATCCGTCGAGTATGAACTTCTGGCCAAACCTGTCGAATTTGATATCCCAATTACTTAGTAAAATGTTAAAATCTGTCGAGTATGAACCTCTGGCCAAACCTATCGAATTTGATATCCTAATTACTTAGTAAAATGTTAAAATCCGTCGAGTATGAACTTCTGGCCAAACCTGTTGAATTTGATATCCTAATTACTTAGTAAAATGTTAAAATCCGTCGAGTATGAACCTCTGGCCAAACCTGTCGAATTTGATATCCTAATTACTTAGTAAAATGTTAAAATCCGTCGAGTATGAACTTCTGGCCAAACCTGTCGAGTTTGATATCCTAATTACTTAGTAAAATGTTCAAATCCGTCGAGTATGAACTTCTGGCCAAACCTGTCGAATTTGATATCTTGATCACTTAGTAAAATGTTAAAATCCGTCGAGTTTAGACTTCTGACCATTTTCGTCGAATGTCAAAACCCGTCGAGTTTAGATTTCTGACCACCAAACACAAAGTGAAAATCCGTCGAGTTTAGATCTTTGACCACTAAACACAATGTCAAAATCCGTCGAGTATGAACCCCGATCATGTCCGTCGAGATTGATCTTCCGACCAAAACCCGTCGAATAGAGTCCCTGGACACTTAGGAGAAACTGCCCCAAAGTTAATAATCTTCGAGTTTGAGAGACAATGCCTGTCGAGTAGATGAATTTCTCCAGACCCGTCGAAATTAGAGATTTCGACCAGTGTTTCGTCGGTTCGACACTTGGGAGATTTTCTCCAATGTCGACACCTATACCCGTCGAATTGAGGCTTTTGCTGACCCTTTGGAGGGTTCGACAGTTCTGTCCTTCGTTCGACAGAACTCCCGTTCGACAGAAAATGATCTGTTGCCAATTTTGTTATAAAATGTCCCTCATTTATTTTCATCCTGCTACCATGTTGTTTTCGTCGAATGGCAGCCTCAGTTTTTCACTAAATATATGTCTCCGTCGAACTTACAAGTGCTGTTTATCACCCAACATCTAATAATTAAATTTGTGAATCTATTGGTGATTCCGACCGTGTATCTTCCTGGACTCAAAACCTTTGGACTAATAAAAGATATATTAATTATAAAGAATTGGATGACCAGAAATTAATTAGGATTCATAAACAGGGAAGAACATGAGTATAGGTGACCTGGTGAGGCACATAATGAATCTAATGATTGATTTCTAATATGACTATGAATGAGATTGTGATTATCCTTAAAATGTGCTATTGATTTTACGTGGATCCGTGAATGGGATCGACTTCATTGTTAAATGATATGATATGCATTTGAAATAGGATTGGCCTAGTTTGGTATGAGAAGCATGATTGAGTCATGCATTGAACCCATATGCATTTAAATGTGCATTATCATTGTGACATTGGGTCGACGAAATGTACTTTGAGAAACATCGGTTGACGATTGAGTCGGATGTACTTTGAGAAACATCGGTTGACGATTGAGTCGGATGTACTTTGAGAAACATCCGGTTGACGATTGAGTCGGATGTACTCGAGAAGCATCGGTTGACGATCGAGTCGGATGTACTTTGGATTTATTCCCATGAAGTAGGATCTTGATTATCGAGGGCACATGTGCATAGTGAGTCCATGAATTATCCGGCATACATTGTTATTATAATTGGAATCTGTTGTATTTTTGATATATCTATATATATATGATGCTTGGAACTGTTTGGTTGATTATAATTGCTACTAAATGTTTATTTCCATTATTCTTTGTCATAAATGCTATGTGGGCGCTTTGCGCCGTTTGGTTTCTTGATGCTATGACTGGTAATGATGGTAGGATGTCTTACCTCTTTCTTGTACTTTTCTTGCTCTATGTCAATTTTTGGTTAAAGACTGTAAGTGGGAACGAGGTTGGGTTCCTTTGGATTTTATTGGTTTGACCTACTGCATCTGGTAATGCCGTCGCGAAGGGAGCTCTTTTGGGTTTATTCGAATTGTGTTCACTGGTGATACCAAGACCTATAGATTCGACTGGACCGACAAGCGTATGTGACATGCTGGGGATCTGACTTTGACAATGAAGAGGACTGCGATTGAAGACCTTATCTTGTATTTCTCACTACACCGGTGAGCCCGGAATTGCCTCATGCATTCGGGATACGATGGAGTGCCCAACTCCTTAGTCGTAGATATATTATGGGTAGTTTATATTTTATTTTGCATTACATATATAAAGTGTATTTTGGGTATATGTATGTTTTAAGATGATTATCCAGTCTTACATGCTGTAATTCGAGCACATATTATAATTCATAATTTAACTGGTTGTATATGTAACTACTCATTCGTGGCTCCTATTTTCCTCATATGAGAAATGTTTAATATTTATGGTAAATTTGTTATTTGACAATGTTAGCACGCCGACATTTAGTGACCGTGACATAATGACGATTGTGCATTGGTTATTAAATCGAGGGGTGTTACAGATTGTGTGCTAGTTGTCCTCAACATCAAATCAGTGAACAGCTTCTGATACAATACTTCTATGAAAGTTTGCTAGTGATGGACCGCAACATGATTGATGCTGCCAGTGGAGGAGCTTTGGTTGATAAGACTCCTCAAGAAGCTAGAAACTTGATATCTAGAATGGCGACAAACACTAAACAATTTTTCACTCGGAATGATACAAGAGTGAGAGCAGTTAAAGAGGCCAACACAACTAGTTTGCAGCATCAAATGGCCCAGTTGACTGCCATGGTTCAGAAGCTGATGGACAAAGGGAAAGCACCGGTACAGGCATGTGGGATTTGTTGCTCTTTAGGACATCCCACCGATATGTGTCCCACTCTGTAAGAGGACACAAATGAAGAGGCCAAGGCAGTGGGGGGATTTTCTGCACCATCCAAGAATTACAACCCCTACTCTAATACATATAATCCGGGGTGGAGAGATCATCCCAACTTTAGCTATGCAAAGTAGCCCCAAGCTCAACCTCAAGCTTATGGGCCTCCAGGGTTTCAGCAAAGACAAGCACCTTTTCCTCAGAGGCAGCCACAAGTTCAAGCTCCTAGGCAACCTTAGCCTTTGTTGGAAGAGCTAATGAGACAAATGGCCACCAATAATATTCAGTTTCAACAAGAAACAAGGGCCACAATCAGTACCTTACAAAACTAAGTGGGACAGTTAGCCACTGAGATCAATAAGGTTCAGAGTCAGATTTATGGGAAACTTCCCTCCCAGCCAGAGGTGAACCCAAGAGAAAATGATAGTGCTGTCACCTTGCGAAGTGGGAAGACACTTGATGAACCCACATTCTCCCAAGTCACTGAAGACAAAGCTCAAAAGCCTAAGGAGGTAGAAGAGGAGGGGCTCAATTCTAAGACCCCTAAGGTAAGTGTTTCTGAACCACTCCCTAAATATATCATTAAGGCCCCTTTTCCGAGTAGGTTGGTTAAAAATAAGAAAGATAAAGCGGATAAAGAGATCTTAGAGACTTTTAGGAAAGTTGAAGTTAACATTCCTCTGTTAGATGTCATTAAGCAAGTGCCTAGATATGCTAAGTTCTTAAAAGAATTATGCACTAACAAAAGGAAGTTGAAAGGTAATGAACGGGTCTAGGTGGGAGCAAATGTTTCAGCTATTTTTAATAAGAAACTCCCAACTAAATATAAGGATCCTAGCACATTTACTATACCATGCACTATCAGTAATGCCAGGTTTGAGAGGGCAATGCTAGATTTAGGTGCATCCATTAATGTCATGCCTTTTCTATTTATGCATCTTTACATCTAGGACCTTTAGAACCTACTGGACTTATCATTCAACCAGTAGACAAGTCTAACGCATACCCTAAGGTGGTTGTTGAAGATGTTTTGGTGCAAGTAAATGAAATGGTGTTTCCAGCAGATTTCTATGTGCTGGATATGGAGGAAGACAAATCCCCCAACTCTGCCCCCATTCTGTTGGGGAGACTATTCCTAAAAACTGCATGGACTAAAATTAATGTGCAATCGGGAACATTGACAATGGAATTTGATGGAGAGTTGATCAGATTCAACATCTTCGAAGCCATGAGATACCCAAGTGATGTGCATTATGCTTATGTTATTGATTCCTTTAATGTTTTTGAGTCTTTAATTTCTGTTATTTTTGAGTCTGATCAATTTGATGTCCTTGATATAGTTATGACTCGTAGTTTATATTTTCAGGAATTAAAGAAGGATAACCAAGGAGAGCCATGGAGCGAGGATGTTAATGAAGTAGTAGCAGCCTTGCATACGCTCTCTTCCATTTCAGAAGGACATAAGGTATCGTATGTTGAGCTACCTATTACCACTGATATACCTAAACCTTCTATTGTACCGGCACCAGAGTTGGAATTGGAGGAATTGCTTGCCCATTTGAAATATATTTTTCTGGGTAAGAAGGAGACACTTCGGGTGATAATTGCTAAATCCCTTACCCAAGAGCAAGAGGAGAGATTAATTTCTGTGTTGAAGGACCACAAGACAGCCATTGAATGGACTATTGCAGACATCAAGGGTATTAGCCCCTCCATTTGTATGCATAGAATCTTAATGGAGGAGGGGGCTAAGCCAGTGAGAGAACCACAGAGGAGGTTGAATCCTCCAATGATGGATGTTGTAAGGAAGGAGATACTGAAGCTCCTAAGTGTGGGGGTCATTTACCCCATTTCTGACACCAAGTGGGTAAGCCTAGTTCAGGTAGTACTAAAGAAATCTGGCATTACTATGCTAAGAAATGCTGAGAATGAGCTTATTCCCACTAGATTACAGACAGGGTGGCGTGTTTGTATAGATTATAGAAAATTGAATGCTGCCACCAGAAAAGACCACTTCCCTTTACCTTTTATTGATCAAATGTTAGAGAGGTTAGCTGGTCATTCTCATTATTGTTTCCTAGATGGATTTTTAGGTTATAACCAGATTGCTATCGCTCCGGAAGATCAGGACAAGACCACTTTTACTTGTCCTTTTGGCACCTTTGCTTATAGGCGAATGCCTTTTGGACTTTGCAATGCTCCAGGGACCTTTCAGAGATGTATGGTGAGTCTATTTTCTGATTATATAGAGAACATCATTGAGGTCTTCATGGATGATTTTAGTGTATTTGGGAATAGCTTTGAGAAATGCTTAGAACATTTAGCTTTGGTTTTAAAAAGATGCATTGACACTAACCTTATTTTAAATTAGGAAAAATACCATTTCATGGTAGAAGAAAGTATTGTGTTAGGTCATGTTATCTTTGCTAGGGGCATTGAAGTCGATAAAGCTAAGGTAGAACTTGTGCATTCATTACCCCCGCCTACTAGTGTGCGAGACATTCATTCTTTTCTTGGTCATGCAGGTTTCTATCGACGCTTCATCAAAGACTTCTCCAAGATATCAGCGCCCCTATGCACATTTATCCAAAAAGATATGCCATTCCATTTTAATGAGAAGTGTATGGAGGCTTTCACTAAACTTAAGGAGTTGATGACATAGGCACCTATCATTAGGCCACCAAATTGGGAGCTTCCATTCGAGTTAATGTATGATGCAAGTGACTTTGCGGTAGGGGCTGTCTTAGGACAGCGAGTTGATAGGGTTCCTTATGCTATTTACTATGCATCAAGGACCCTAAATGATGCTTAATTGAACTATTCCACAACTGAAAAAGAGCTTCTTGCTATTGTTTTTGTTTTAGAGAAATTTAGATCATATTTGATTAGTTCTAAAGTAATTATTTTTTTTATCATGCAGCATTGAAGTACCTACTGGCAAAGAAGGAGGCGAAGCCAAGATTGCTCCGATGGATTATGTTGCTCCAAGAGTTTGACTTAGAGATTAAAGATAAAAAAGAGAGTGAAAACTTAGTGGCAGACCATTTGAGCAGGTTGGTAACTGAAGAGAAGGACATACCTATCCAAGAAAACTTTTCGGATGAGCATTTAATGGCAATCACAACCATCATTCCGTGGTATGCTGATATTGCCAATTACTTGGCCACCAAGGACTTTTCGGAGGGCCTGAATAAAGCGCAGCGAGATAAGCTGAGGAGTGATTGCAAGTATTACATTTGGGATGATCCTTACCTTTGGAAGCATTGTGCGGATCAAGTGATTCTGAAATGTATTCCGGATTCAGAGACTCACTTCGTTCTCTCTTTTTGTCATACATATGCCTATGGAGAACATTTCGATATGAGGAGGATAGCTAATAAAGTACTTGACAGTGGTTTTTACTGGCCCACCATTTTTAAGGATACTTATAACTCTTGTAAGTCATGTGACCGCTGTCAAAGAACATGTAATATTGGTCTGCGAAATCAAATGCCTCAAACTCCAATAATCTTTGTGGAAATCTTTGATGTTTGGGGCATTGACTTCATGGGACCATTTCCTCCTTCTTTTGGTTTCTCCTATATTCTTTTAGCTGTGGATTATGTTTCAAAATAGGTGGAAGTTAAGGCCACTAAATCTGATGATTCTAAGACTATTTGGATTTTGTGAACTCCTTTATTTTTTTCAGGTTTGGTACTCCCAGAGCCATCATTAGTGACCGAGGGACACATTTTTGCAACAGAATCTTTGAAGTCCTTTTGAAGAAATATGGTGTGGTGCACCGAACCTCTACTCCTTACCATCCTCAGACGAATGGCCAAACTGAGGTGTCCAATCAGGAGATCAAGTCTATCATTGAAAAAACTGTGAATCTAACGTGCAAGGATTAGAGTACTAGACTTGCTGATGCTTTGCGAGTTTATCGTACTGCATACAAGACCCCGATTGGAATGTTCCCATTCCGATTAGTGTATGGGAAGCCCTGTCACTTGCTAATAGAGCTGGAACATCGATCTTACTGGGCTATCAAGCAAGTTAACTTGAACTTGGAAGGTGCTGGCAAGCAAAGAAAGCTCCAAATTCAGGAGTTGGAAGAATTGAGGAATGAGGCCTTTGAGAGTGCCCTCATTTACAAGGCCAAAACCAAAGTATTCCATGATCACATGATCTCCAGGAAAATTTTCAACAAAGGCCAAAGAGTGTTGCTATACCAATCCAGACTCAAATTGTTTCCAGGTAAGCTACGTTCTAAATGGATTGGACCATTTGTAGTAACTACTATTTTTCCTTCTGGAGCAGTAGAGATCATGAATGAGGCATCTGGAAAAACATTCAAAGTCAATGGGCACCATCTCAAGCCTTACCATAAGCTTCCGGAGAGTGCAGAAGTTGAGGACATGCTTCTTCTCCATCCATCTTATGCAGAACAATGAGAAGCGTCGCAATGTCTGGTTGAGGACAATAAACCAAGTGCTTATTGGGAGGCAACCCAATTAGATTTGCTTTCTTTTTCCTTTCTGTTTTACGTTGTTTAGTTTCTTAGTTTAGCTATTTTATTGTGTTTCTTGCTTGATGATACCTGTATCTTTGTCGATATTTATGTTTTGACTTACTCAGTTTTAGTTTGATTGCATGAGTTCATGGTTTGTTAAGTGCGTACAGTCATGAGGAGCAGATTGGAGTGATTTTATAAGTCAGAAGCCTACACGGGGTGGGCCTTGTCCATTGACATGGCCCATGTCCCGATGACAGTATCCCCAGTGTTGGTGTATGCCCTAGAGGCTAATACATTTTCTGTATTTACATATATTCTATTATGCTATTTTATATATGAGGCATTTCATTTATTGTGTTTTTTTTTATAAACATAATAAAGTCCTTAGAATAGTAAGTTTGATGCCATAGGACATCAAGTGGATGACTTGATCGTGAGATTCTTTTGGTTACAACACTATTCTTAAATGTCCCTAGTCAAGTATTATTGTTAATTAGGACAATAATAATACATTGAGACTAGTATGTGCAGAGACTGATGACCACATCTCACGGGCCATAGATATGAGATATCAAGTCTTCACATGGGTACATATTAGAGTAATGATGTACTGGACTGACCCACCATGAGAACGCTACATGGATCGTTACGTGAGTGTCATAAGCGATTCTCATAGTGACAATGGTGTTTGTGGTCCTTTGACCTGAAATCACTACGATTCCTACATGAGGAGTTGTGTGTTTTAATGCCATCAAACGTCATCTGTAACAAGGTGATTATAAAGTTGGTTATTGGACATATCGCAAATCATGCAGAGGGATGTGAGTGACCTAGATGAGATTTGTCACTCCTACATAACAGGAGCGATATCTTCGGGCCCCCTGATTGAGTGAGACTGCGAAATGCATGGCCATGCTCAAATGAGTCAATATGAGATATTGATCTCATTTGTTGTTACAAAGTCTGCTCGAGTATCAGGAAACGAATGATTGGACTATACAAGGGTGACGCATTCCATGCCTTGTGTTCAATCTAGATATCTTGACAAAGGGACTAAATGACACGAAAAACATTGGTCATGAAAAGGTTATGTCAAATCACTGACATTCTTATTACTTGGGTAGCAGTGATGTGTTGCTAGATACCGCTCACTGCTTGTAATATTAAAATGGGATTTTAATATTACTGCCAACGTAATAAGAACCTGCAGGTCACACATATAGAGCAGACTAAAATTGGAGCAATGGATCCAAGTTGGACTCGAATTCAAATATGGGCCAGACTCATAACAGATGGGTCTAGGGTTGCACAGCTTACCTTGCTACTGCTCACACTCACTTAAGGCAGTCACTATTATAAATAGTACTGCTAAGGGGGCTGCTAAGTGACATAATTCTGAACCCTAGCCACACCTACAGAAAAGTGAGTGAGAGAACGACAGGTTTCTTCTCTTCTCTTCGCAGCTAGCACTGTGTGAGAGACGTGAGGCTCCTCTTTGCGGACGTTAGACGTTCGTGAGTCTGTTCGTGTGGATACCGCAGAGACATCGTTTCTATTACGGTGTTAGTGATTCACGCTTCAAGAGGTAAATGTTGGTGTATGCCCTAGAGGCTAATACATTTTCTGTTTTTTACATTATGCTATTTTATATATGAGGCATTTCATTTATTGTGTTCTTTTTTGATAAACATAATAAAGTCCTTAGAATAGTAAGTTTGATGCCATAGGACATCAAGTGGATGACTTGATCGTGAGATCCTTTTGGTTACAACACTATTCTTAAATGTCCCTAGTCAAGTATTATTGTTAATTAGGACAACAATAATACATTGAGACTAGTATGTGTAGAGACTGATGACCGCATCTCACGGGTCATAGATATGAGATATCGAGTCTTCACATTGGTACATATTAGAGTAATGATGTACTGGACTGACCCACCATGAGAACGCTACATGGATCGTTACGTGAGTGTCATAAGCGATTCTCATAGTGATAATGGTGTTTGTGGTCCTTTGACCTGAAATCACTACGATTCCTACATGAGGAGTTGTGTGTTTTAATGCCATCAAACGTCATCTGTAACAAGGTGATTATAAAGTTGGTTATTGGACATACCGCAAATCATGTAGAGGGATGTGAGTGACCTAGATGGAATTTGTCACTCCTACATAACAGGAGCGATATCTTCGGGCCCCCTGATTGAGTGAGACTGCGAAATGCATGGCCATGCTCAAATGAGTCAATATGAGATATTGATCTCATTTATTGTTACAAAGTCTACTCAAGTATCAGGAAATGAATGATTGGACTATACAAGGGTGACGCATTCCATGCCTTGTGTTCAATCTAGATATCTTGACAAAGGGACTGAACTACACGGAAACATTGATCACGGATAGGTTATGTCAAATCACTGACATTCTCATTACTTGGGTAGCAGTGATGTGTTGCTAGATACCGCTCACTGTTTGTAATATTAAAATGAGATTTTAATATTACTACCAACGTCATGAGAACTGCAGGTCGCACACTTAGAACAGACTAAATTGGAGCAATAAGGATCCAAGTTGGACTCGGATTCAATTGTGGGCCTAACTCATGACAGATGGGTTTTAGGGTTGCACAGCTTACCTTGCTACTGCTCACACTCACTTAAGGAAGCCACTATTATAAATAGTACTGTTAAGGGGGCTGCTATAGAGGTTACATCACAACCCTAGCCGCACCTAAGAAAGTGAGTGAGAGACAGTGAAAGGTTCTTCTCTTCTATTCGCAGCTAGCACCGCGAACCAGAGGCGTGACTCCTTTTGCAAGTCTGTTCGTGTGGATACCGCAGAAACATCGTCGCTATTACGGTGTTGGTGATTCACCTCGCTTATGTTTATCACGCTTCAAGAGGTAAATTTTAAAAAAAAACTCGGATTATGGACTTTTCGCATGGATCTTGTGTGGGAATCCTATTATTCCGCTGCGAGATATTTTGATCCGCAATTCCCAACAGTAAATCATTTAAAAACTCAGATTATGGCTTTTTTGCATGGATCCTCGGTGGGAATCCTTGTTTTCGGCTGCGTGTTGTATCCGCAAAATTCCCAACAGTGGTATCAGAGCGTCTTGCGAAACCATGATTCAGTTTTTTGTTTTCGTTTACATGAGATAACATGTTTTCTGTTCTTGTTTTGGCAAAAGATATGATCTTTAATATGTTATTTCTGAAAACCGTATGAAACCCTTTGCGAAAACATATTCTATTTCTTATGTTGTATGAAAAACTGTGATGTTGTTTTCAAAAACTTCATGAAGATGTTCATATGTTCTGTGAAAACCGTTTTGTATTAAGATATATGTTTTTGTGAAGCTTTCTGGTATGTATGTGATATAAACAGTGTTATGGAATCCTTATTCTCAATGCGCGGCGCAAGGGTTTAGGAAACCTTGTTCTTGTCTTGCGGCGGCAGGGGTTATGGAATCCTTGTTTCTGCACAAGAGGCGCAGCGCAAGGGGTTTTGGAAACCCTATTCTTGTTTTGCGGCAGCAGCATCAAGTGTTGATGTCAAGCCGCCAACGAGGTGCCTGAGGTTCAAGTGTTGAACGACGGCGCAAGGGTTCCCTGCGGCACATGAAGTGTTCATGTTGTTCGGGCTTAGGGTTTTGCGCGGCACATGCTGCACCAAGGGAGGCGCAAGAGATTCATCTCTTGTTTTTGGTCCAATTTTTCGGCCCGGGGCGCTGCCCCGCACCCGGCAAGGGGCGGCCTCCCCTTGACCCCTGCCCGCTGACCAGGCAGCGGAAACCCCGTGCTGCCTCTGCGTAGTGTGTTATTCGAAAGCGCAATATTTTCTATCCTTTTATAACTCACGAAAAATAATTATGTATTATTGTTATGAGTTTATATGTTCTTTGTGATGCATGGTGCATGGTTATGGCCTTAGTCCTCTCTTTATGCCTTTTGGTTTTAATAAATACGACCTGCGTGTCGTGCCTTTCTCTCTACATTTTGATTGTACATTCTCTTTTCACCTAACTCCCCTCAAATGTAAAAGAGGTTTCTATATATAATGTAATTATGATGTAGAGACAAGAAGGCAGCATCAAGTGAGGACGTTGGTGGGAGATGCTTGATGAAGTTGGCTTAGTTAATGCTACTCTCTTAGGGGCCATAACCATGTCACTTTTATTATATGCCTTTTATGTATGAGATGCATGGATATTGTTTATGGTATGATAAACAGTTTAATAAATGGTGAGATCTAATAATAATAATAATAATTCCCTCAAAGCAAATATTAAGTCATTATGTGATGCCTTCCAATGTGTGGCACTCGTCAAGACTAGTATCGATCAAGTGCAGGTTTGCCAAAGCAGGATGCCTTTATCTATATTAGTAAGACGCGATAGGATAAAAGTAATATCCAACTGCCAACCATTGGGTCTGACTTAACTAGGCCATTTCAATAGGATTGAAGGCTTAGGGGCATAAAGTTGGGCTTTGGTCCATTAGATGGACTTGAATAAGTGTTATTCACCCAACTATCCAAGAGTTACATGTGATGTAATTGGAAAGTGTTTCCTACCTAAATAACTGAATTTTGGGTGATCAGCCAAAGCTGACTCAAAACTAGGTGAAATATGGATCTTGGCCTACTAGAAAATCTTACGATGGGATTTTCCGAGTCAATGCTGAGGGTCATTGACTTGAATAAAATAGTGGGAGGCATATTTAATTAAAAGATCTCATTAAATATGTTTATGGCATGATACTTATATTTTGCATATTTCTGTTAATAGATTACCATGACAATAAACACATCGGGTACTTTATCATTACGATCCGTCCTTGAGAAGGACAAGTTATCTGGAACGAATTTTCTAGACTGGTACAATAATTTGAGGATTGTCCTCAAGCAAGAGAAAAAGCTGTATGTTTTGGAACAGCCTATTCCTGAGCCACCTGCTGCTAATGCCCCTAGAACTGAAAGAGATGCTTATAAGAAGCATTAAGATGATGCCTTGGACATTGGATGTCTAATGCTGGCCACCATGAACTCTGAGCTCCAAAAGCAACATGAGAACATGGATGCATACGATATGATCGTACACCTTAAGAAGCTCTATCAAGAGCAGGCCAAGCATGAGAGATTTGAGGTCTCTAAAGCACTATTTCAGTGCCAGCTGGTAGAAGGAAGCCCTGTTGGTGCTCATGTACTCAAGAAAACCTAGAGAGACTCGATTTTCCTTTGGGCCAAGAGTTGGCCACTGACTTAGTCCTGCAATCGTTGCCGGAAAGTTTTAGTCAATTTGTCATGAACTACAACATGAATGAGATTGACAAATCACTACCAGAGCTACTAGGCATGTTGAGAACTGCTGAGCAGAACATTAACAAAGGCAAAGGGAAGGCCATAATGATGGTCCAAAAGAATAAGGGCAAGAAATAGCAGAAAAAGCCCAAGGACAACTGGAAGGGCAAGGGCAAGGACAAGTCCAAGCCTAGCACTTCTGGCTTGAAACCAGTGGGTGGAGTGGCTAAGGAAGGTACATGCTTCCATTGTGGTCAGACCGGACATTGGAAGAGGAACTGTGCCAAGTTCCTAGAGGAGCTCAAAAAGAAGAAGGGAAGTGAGACTTCTACTTCAGGTATTTTTGTTATTGAAGTCAATTTATCTACTTCTGCATCATGGGTATTAGATACTGGATGTGGATCTCACATTTGTGTAAATGTGCAGGATCTAAAGAGCAGTAGACCATTGACGAAGGGCGAAGTCGACCTACGAGTTGGAAATGGAGCAAAGGTTGCTGCATTAGCTGTAGGGACTTATTTATTATCTTTGCCCACTGGGCTTGTAATAGAGTTAGAGAACTGCTATTTTGTGCCTGCTATTAGTAGGAATATCATTTCTGTTTCTTGTTTGGACAAGAAAGGTTTTTCTTTTATAATAAAGGACAAGTGTTGTTCTATTTATATGAATGATATTTTTATGGTAGTGCACAATTGAGTAATGGACTTTATGTACTTGATCTCGAAACGCCCGTCTATAACATAAATACAAAGAGGTTTAAATCAAATGATCTGAACCCAACTTTTCTCTGGCATTGTCGTTTGGGCCACATAAATGAGAAACGCATCTCCAAACTCCATAAAGATGGATTCTTGGACTCGTTTGATTTCGAATCATATGAGACATGTGAATCTTGTTTATTGGGGAAGATGACAAAGGCCCCATTCATCGGACAAGGTGAAAGGGCTAGTGATCTTTTAGGCCTTATACATAGTGATGTATGTGGGCCACTAAACACACTCGCAAGGCGGTTTTCAATACTTCATTACATTTACTGATGATTTCAGTAGATATGGATTTGTATATCTTATGAAGCACAAATCGAATCCTTTGAAAAGTTCAAAGAGTTCAAGAATGAAGTACAAAACCAACTTGGCAAGAGTATTAAAATCCTTCGATCGATCGAGGAGGAGAATACTTAAGCCAACAGTTTGATGATCATCCGAAAGAGTGTGGGATAATATCTCAACTCACTCCACCGGGAACACCACAATGGAATGGTGTCTCGAAGGAGGAAGGACCTTGTTGGACATGGTCCGATCCATGATGAGTCATGTAAACTTTCCAGGCTTCTTCGGGGGACATGCTCTGCTAATGTGCAGAGCTTTTACACTTAACCGTGTTCCATCTAAGACGGTTCAAAAGACACCATATGAGATATGGTGGGAGACGGCCCAAGATGTCTTTCTTGAAGATTTGGGGCTGTGAAGCTTACGTGAAACGTCAAGTTTCGATAAGCTTGGACCTAAATCGATAAATGCTTCTTTGTGGGGTATCCAAAGGAAACCAAGGGATACTTTTTCTATAATCCTACCGAGGGCAAAGTGTTTGTCGCACGGACACCGTGTTTCTAGAAAGGGAGTTTATCTCCAAAAGAACCAGTGGGAGAAAAATAGAACTTAAAGAAGTTCAAGTTTCACAAAGCAGCAATGAACCAATGGTGGAAATAGAGCAGCCTCCACAAAATGTTGTGGAACAGCAACCTGCTCTAGTAGCACAAGACCTGCGTAGGTCTAACAGGATACACCATCAACTATAGAGATATGGATTTCTCATGACCCAACAAGGTGACGTATTGCTCATGGATCAAGATGAGCCTGTGACTTACCAGGAAGCCATTATTGGCCCAGAATCTGAGAAATGACTTGAGGCCATGAGATCTGAAATGGATTCCATGTATGCCAACCAGGTATGGACCTTGGTTGACCCACCTGAAGGGGTAAAACCCATTGGGTGCAAGTGGGTTTTCAAAAAGAAAACCGACATGGATGGTAATGTGCATACCTTTAAGGCGCGATTGGTGGCTAAAGGTTTCAAACAAATTCATGGTGTAGACTATGATGAGACTTTTTCCCCAGTTGCAATGCTTAAATCCGTTCGGATCTTGCTTGCTGTTGCAGCATACCATGATTATGAAATCTGGCAAATGGATGTCAAAACTGCTTTCCTTAATGGAAATCTTCTCGAAGATGTGTACATGACACAACCTGAGGGTTTTGCCACTCTAGAGGATGCTAGAAAAGTATGCAAGTTGCAACGATCTATTTATGGATTAAAGCAAGCTTCCAGAAGCTGGAATCTTCGTTTTGATGATACAATAAAACAGTTTGGTTTCATCAAGAATGAAGAAGAATCTTGTGTCTACAAGAAGGTTATTGGGAGCACTATTGTCTTTCTGGTATTGTATGTTGATGACATACTACTTATTGAAAATGACATCCCTACCCTACAGTCCGTAAAGACTTGGTTAAGGAACTGCTTCTCTATGAAAGACTTGGGCGAAGCCACCTATGTATTAGGTATCAGGATCTATAGAGATAGATCACTGAGACTGCTTGGCCTAAGTCAGAGTACATACATAGACAAAGTGTTAAGATGATTTAACATGCATGAATCCAAGAAAGGACTCTTGCCTAAGTCACATGGTGTAAGCCTATCTAAGGCTCAATCCCCTTCCACCCAGGATGAGAGGGATCGCATGAGCAAGATTCCATATGCATCTGTAATTGGATCTATCATGTATGCCATGTTATGTACTCGACCAGACATTTCGTATGCTTTAAGCATGATAAGTAGGTATCAGTCTGATCCCGGTGAAAGTCACTGGACTGCTATCAAGAACATCCTTAAGTACTTGAGAAGGACTAAGGATTTGTTCTTGGTATATGGAGGCGAGGAAGAGCTAGTTGTAAAAGGTTACACTGATGCTAGCTTCCAAACCGATAAGGACGACTCCAGATCGCAATCAGGTTATGTTTTTTGCCTAAATGGTGGGGCTGTGAGCTGGAAGAGTTCAAAGCAGGAGACAGTCGTCGATTCTACCACAGAGGCTGAGTTTATTGCTGCCTCCAATGCAGCAAAGGAGGCCGTTTGGATCAGGAAGTTCATTATTGAACTTGGCACTATTCCTAGCATTGTGGACCCAGTGGACCTCTATTGTGATAATAATGGAGCCATTGCACAAGCTAAGGAGCCTAGATCTTACCAACGATCCAAACATATACTTAGGCGCTTCCATCTCATTCGAGAGATCATCGATAGAGGAGATGTGAAGATATGCAGAGTACCGACAGATAATAACATTGCTGATCCACTGACGAAGCCTCTTGCACAGCAGAAGCATGAGGGTCACACTAGGTCTTTAGGCATTAGATATATGCCTGATTGGCTCTAGTGCAAATGGGAGATTGTTGGTGTATGCCCTAGAGGCTAATACATTTTCTGTATTTACATATATTCTATTATGCTATTTTATATATGAGGCATTTCATTTATTGTGTTCTTTTTGATAAACATAATAAAGTCCTTAGAATAGTAAGTTTGATGCCATAGGACATCAAGTGGATGACTTGATCGTGAGATCCTTTTGGTTACAACACTATTCTTAAATGTCCCTAGTCAAGTATTATTGTTAATTAGGACAATAATAATACATTGAGACTAGTATGTGCAGAGACTGATGACCACATCTCACGGGTCATGGATATGAGATATCAAGTCTTCACATGGGTACATATTAGAGTAATGATGTACTGGACTGACCCACCATGAGAACGCTACATTGATCGTTACGTGAGTGTCATAAGCGATTCTCATAGTGACAATGGTGTTTGTGGTCCTTTGACCTGAAATCACTACGATTCCTACATGAGGAGTTGTGTGTTTTAATGCCATCAAACGTCATCTGTAACAAGGTGATTATAAAGTTGGTTATTGGACATACCGCAAATCATGCAGAGGGATGTGAGTGACCTAGATGGGATTTGTCACTCCTACATAATAGGAGCAATATATTCGGGCCCCCTGATTGAGTGAGATTGCAAAATGCATGGCCATGCTCAAATGAGTCAATATGAGATATTGATCTCATTTGTTATTACAAAGTCTGCTCGAGTATCAGGAAACGAATGATTGGACTATACAAGGGTGATGCATTCCATGCCTTGTGTTCAATCTAGATATCTTGACAAAGGGACTAAACGACACGAAAAACATTGGTCACGAAAAGGTTATGTCAAATCACTGACATTCTTATTACTTGGGTAGCAGTGATGTGTTGCTAGATACCGCTCACTGATTGTAATATTAAAATGGGATTTTAATATTACTGCCAACGTAATAAGAACCTGCAGGGTCACACACATAGAGCAGACTAAAATTGGAGCAATGGATCCAAGTTAGACTCGGATTCAAATATGGGCCAGACTCATAACAGATGGGTCTAGGGTTGCACAACTTACCTTGCTACTGCTCACACTCACTTAAGGCAGTCACTATTATAAATAGTACTGTTAAGGGGCTGCTAAATGACATAATTCTGAACCCTAGCCGCACCTACAGAAAAGTGAGTGAGAGAGCGATAGGTTTCTTCTCTTCTCTTCGCAGCAAGCACTGTGTAAGAGACGTGAGGCTCCTCTTTGCGGATGTTGGACGTTCGTGAGTCTGTTCGTGTGGATACCGCAGAGACATCATTTCTATTATGGTGTTAGTGATTCACACTTCAAGAGGTAAATTATTTAAAAACTCGGATTATGGCTTTTTCGCATGGATCCTCGGTGGGAATCCCTATTTTCCGCTGCGTGTTGTATCCGCAAAATTCCCAATAGATTGGAAATCCCTGCGTTCATGGTTTGTTAAGTGCGTACAGTCATGAGGAGCATATTGGAGTGATTTTATAAGTCAGAAGCCTACACGGGGTGGGCCTTGTCCATTGACACGGCCCGTGTCCCGATGATAGTATCCCCAGCTCTTGACAGAGAGGTACACGGGGTGGGCCGTGTCATATGACACGACCCATGTTTTCGTAGGTAGCAGGTTCTGTATTCTTTCCAGAGAGGTACATAGGGTGGGCTGTGTCAGATGACACGGCCCGTGTTCTTATACATCAAGGACTACTCTTTACAGAGAGGTACACGGGGAGAGCAGTGTCCCATGATACGGCCCGTGTTGTCGTGCCCAGCAGAACCCATGTTTGGCAGAGGAGTACACGAGTAGGGTCGTGTCATATGACATGGCCTGTGTACTCGTGACAGATTTCACTTAACCCCACTTTAGGGTTTCTTTTTTCCCAAATTACCAATCTTCTCATATTCTCTACGCAGCCACTATCCCCCACCACCCTCTCCTCCTCCAAAAACCTTCTTCTTCCATTTTCACCACCTTCATCCACCATTTTCAACCATTTTTCACTTTCCATCTCTCAAATCTCTCTTCCCTTTTTCTTTCTCATTCCATTTTCCCACCATTGTCTCCATCATTCTCCCTACCCACGTGCCCACCATAGCCATCACCACAATCTTCCATTATTCTATCATTTTCAACCCCATTTCTCCCTATATTTTTTCTCACTCAACTACCTTCTTTCCATACCCTTTCCTTCACTTTCCGTATCTCTCCACCATTCTACCGTTCACGGTCCCATTCCATTTACTCATCTTCTTCATTTCTTCTGATTTCCTTAGTGATGGGTCCTAAAAAGCGCATCAAGGTGACAGCTGCTTCCTATTCACACCACCCCATCGTACCTCCTCTAGGCGTGCACGGTCTCCATCACCCCCGCGTGAGCCCTCACCCCCTTAGGTACCAATCAATCCCATCGACAGAAAGGTAGTGGTTCCCACTCGATTTTTGGATGTAGATATCCTTAGGGCTATAGGGTTGCATGATGAGATTTTTGCTTTATTGAGTAGGATTAGTTAGGTAGAATTTGCACTATTGAATAGGCCTACATTTGTTAAGTTGACTAGGGAGTTCATTTCTAGTTTTAACCGTAAACTGTATCCCCTGTGTGATCAGGAAAAGTGGCCTGGTGAGATCACATTTAGGCTGCTAGGCAACTCTCATTCTGTTGATATTCACTTGTTTCGTGCTGTTTTTGGTTTTCCTGAGGGGCACAATATGTTACCCCGTGATTTTAATCCTGATCGTGTGTGGTCTGCTCTGACTGTGTCTGGGTCTGGTGACTATGACCCTAAGATGTCTAAGGCTTCTAGGCTTAGGTCCCTTTCACATCGATATATTCAGAAATGGTTAGCTAATACCATCTGTGGTAGGGGGGAAAGTCAAGGTACAATTAGCTGTTCTGAATTATTTTTCTTGCACTGCATGCTTGAGGGAGAACCCGTCAACGGGGGGTATTAGCTCTGCAATCAGTTTCACCATATAGGGACCACTTTAGCTGGCCATATAGTGATGGGGGGGTATGTTTCTGCCATTGCTGCTCATTTTGATTATCTGGACTTGTTGGAGCAAGCCCCGGTCTAGGGTCCCAATGCTATTGATGGGGCAATTTTGGTGTCTATGAAGCTGTGCACCCGTCAAAATGGTGCTCTTCTCTTAATCGGAGCTAATGGAGTTGCCCTGCCTAGGACAGATCCAATCCTTGAGCCTCATGAGGATGTTGCAGTCTCCCCACCTCCAGAGTTTGCTGATGATGCAGGACCTTCCACTTAGCCTGGCGCAGCTTCCTATGATGCTGTTTTGGCTCGTATTGACCGCCTGGAGCTGGACCATGCTACTCGCTTCCAAAGATTAGAAGATCAATTTCAAGCCTTGGAAGCTTCTCGTGATCAGAGGATGGATGCCATTGATGGTAAGCTTGATCTCTTGCTTTAGCATTTCTCCTATTCCCTCCCTCATCCTGATGTATTTGCTTTTTCTTTTGAGACATTGTACTTGATTTTGCCTGGATTAGTGGACATTGTATTGGTTACCATTTTAGATTTGACTGTGCTTCATAATCTAGGATTCCATTTCTTTGCATATACTTTGCTGATTTATTCGAGTTCATTTTATCTGTTGTGCATGCTTTGACATTGAGGACACTGTCTATTTTAAGTGTGGGGGGGTCTGGGTTTAACTTTAATTGCACATTCTGATCTTAATTGCATATCTGGTGCATATCTTTCTAATTGGTTTTTAGAGTATGTTGAGCAATGAGCAAGCGATTGATTTTTATTGATAGGTTTTTAAGCCTAAAGGAGCTGACTTTCTTGCTTCTAAACCCGCACTGGGAGATTTTGAAAATTAAAAGGGTTGATTCACAAATATGATAAAATTGGGACCTAGTGAGTTTTTGGGCCTTGATGTGAATGACTAGTTTAAAGTCATTTCTGTTCTTTGTTGAATGATTCCACTTGTGATTATATGCTCTTTAGAACTTGGTTTGACTCTCTTTTAAACTGCAAATGATCGCTGCACATTTTTTGAGATGATAAAGGCATTTCTTTTTTTTTTCAGCCACTGACCAAATAGTTGTCCTTATATTTTGATCCATTGTTTCACCCCTTTGAGCCTGAATGACGTCCTTTCTTTTTATTATAGCTCAATACAAGCCTAACAGTGAAAAACCATTGCTACCCTACCTTAGGGAGTAGAAGAGCTTGATAATTATGTTGGGAATTGTATTTGAATAAGTGTGGGGGTGATTACATAGTTTTTATTCAAAAAAAAAAAAACTCTCAAAAGAGAAAAGAAAGAAATGAAAAAGTGAATGGAAAAATTGGTTGTTGAATGGAGAAAGTCAAGCAAAAGATGAAGATGGATTGAAAAGTGCTGGGGAGTTTGTGCAAAAGCCTTTGATTTTTATATTACCCTTTGCTCTTCTATTTCCAATAGTCTAACTTTGTTTATCCATGATATATCCTACCTTGACCTTGACCCCATTATAACCTGATTAAAGGCATTTTGATCTTTGTGTGCATGTGATTTTGGTGGTGGAGAAGTAGAGGCTTATCAAGCTTATGATAGGGCATGTTTTGTTACCAAGTGGCTTCCAGTACTCAAGAGGGGGGTGAATTGAGTATAAAACTTTTTCGCAAAAACTCTTTTTAAATAGGACAAATATTAAAAGCTTAATAAATAAATGCACAGAAGGAACAAGAAGAAGAAAAAAACAATAAAGAGCAGCGAAAAATAAATGTGCGATAGAATTAAATTGCATAAAATAAAGAGATTAGGGAAAAGAGAAGCAGCACATGTATTTATCCTGATTCGACCACTAACCCACTTGTGGTCTACGTCCAGTCCTCGAAAGCCGAGATTTTTCACTAAGTATACAAGCTTCAATAGGTGCTTGCTACCGTTACAAAATAGAGCACTTTTCACACACAGGGACACTCTACCCTTGTGCTAAAGTCTCACAACTAGGATACCTCACCCTTATACAAACCTTGAGGGATACCTCACCCTCGATACAGAATATCAGAATATAGATGAAGAGAAACTCTTACTCAGAGTAAGTAATACAAATCAAAGTGCTAAAGGAGCTCTCACAGAAATATCTCAAAGTTTTTAATCAAAAAGAGCGTAGAAAATAGTTTTCACAAAACAGAGTAATCAGAAAATAATTCAGAGTTATGGACAAAGAAATTCGTGACCCAAGCTTGCTATTTATAGGGAAAAACACGGAGACAGCCGTTTAGGTATAATTAATAGCATTTAAAACAAATTTGAAAGCTGTCTATTTCCATATATGTAAACAAAAGCTTCGTGTTTATTCGAATAGAGCAAAAGTTTATTCGAATAACACTGTTTCTGAAACCAAATTAAAAACTCATCTGAAATGGGTTATTTGAATAACCAATATGTTATTTGAATAACTCTGTTAAAACCAGAGTTTAAAAACCGAAGGGTTATTCAAATAACAGCTTATCTATTCGAATAACGTGGTTTAAAAGAAGTTCAGGCAGAATAGATTTATTCGAATAGCGTATGAGTTATTTGAATAACTCACTTAAAGCACAGTTCTAAAAAACCTCATTTATTCGGATAAAAGGCCTTGCTATTCGAATAAGAGCTTTAAACACAAAGTCTCGTAAAAGGATTTATTCGAATAGACTAGGTTCTATTCGAATAACTTAGTTCAGAAAATGTTTTGAAAACTAAGTTTAAAAACAAGCTTTATCTTTTCTTTCAAAAACAAAGACATATCAATGTGAGCTCCGTACAATAGATCCTAAGTCTTAATGCTAATCAAATATAAACTTGGACTTGGTCTATTTATCATCTTCATTTATTCTTCACGTTTCTTATCATCAAAACAAGTCTTCAAAAGTATGCATTCAAACACATTCTCCTCCTTTTTGATGATGACAAACTATCAATGAGACTATCAATGAGAAAAGCGTTAGTGCATATAATTGGAATTCACAAAAAAGTATAAAAGCTTACTCCCCCTCTTTAATTATAAGAGGTAATGTATATCAGATATGTGCGCAGCTCCCCCTTTCAATTTGAATCCAATCTTATTTTAAATTTACCTGTCTTTTCTCAATTAAAGTCAAATGATCAAATATTTCTCCCCCTTTTGTCATGAGCAAAAAAGGAGGGGTAAGTCCCATAAACATATATAAGAATGCATAAAAGGAAATGTACTCATAGCAATAGATCAACAAGAAATTTTATTTATGCATTAATAACAAAGAGAGTCAATTACACAAGCCAGAAAAAAAAAATAACATGAAGCCAAAAACAAATAGCCTAAGAACTAAAGTTCCCAGAAGTAAGCATCCGGAGGTGGTGGTGAAGAAGCTGGCGCAGGAGCAGGTGAAGCAGATCGAAGAGCAGCAACCTCACGTTCAACGCCTTCTATTCTATCAAATAGAATAGAGAAGGTATGTTCCATGTAAGCTCGGTTATCTTGCAAGGTGGCCATGATCTGTTCTAGGGTGACCGGAGCAAGAGCAGCAGCAGGTGCATCAGCAGGAGCAGCAGGGGCAATAGCAGGGGCATCAGCAGGGTCAAGCTCATCCTCAGCAACCTCATCTGGGTACACCCAGCCTTCATCGGTTTGGATCATCTTCATCTTCCGTAAGGTGTGAGCACTAAAGACGTTGTGGTGAGTCAGAGTAATGGCCCGCTCAGTCTCCAAGACTTGAGGATATTTGCTCAGCAAGGTAGTGACAAGAATGCCATAAGGCAAGTCAGATTTCTCATTGGCCTTGGCCCTCATCATGTGCCTCATGATGAACACAGGCCAGTTGACTTGATGGCCATTCTTCAGAAACCACAGTATGAAGACATCTTCCTCGTTGAGGTAGGCGTAATTGCCACCACGAGGAGCCAGGATGTGAGCATAGGCGTAATGCAGAAGCCTGTCTTGGCTCTTTAGCATTCCACCCTTGAGATCTTTGTCAGGCAGGGCTAGGCCAGGCTTCAGCAGGTCTTCAACCGCCTGAAGCTTGTTGAACTCTTCCAGAAACATGGTGTCACCATCTTCTACAAAGGCGCCAGAGAACTGCAGAGCCAGTCCAGCGGTGTGATCACAATGTTCTGATCACATACCTCGGAGAGGAGATTCTGGCCATCGAAAGCCAGATTGCAGAAGAACATCTTCACCAAAGCTGGATAGATGGTGGCCCGGTGAGAGCAAAGCTGAAGAACTCCCTGGTTTTGCAGTAGAGTCAGGAAGTCGAAGCCACGATGCTGCTGGAAGAAAGAGAGATCCAGGTACTTGGGTTGAACCAAGTTTCGCTCCCAGAAGTGTGAGATGAAGCGTGCACGATGCTCTTCGTTGAAGGAGAGCCTTCTCAGATCAAGAGGGTTGGTGCCTGGAGCATTCTTCGTGCGAGGACGCTTGCTGGAGGAGGAGGCCATGGAGGAGGAAGGTAATAGTGAGTGAAAACACAGGGTTAAGTAAGATGGCAGGAGCTAAGGAGACATGAAAGGCAGAGAAGATGGAGGGTGAAAACGTTTTGGGCGCGCAGGGGGTTATTTAAAGGAAACCCATGTTTATTCGAATAAACTGAGGTTTATTCGAATAAACCTTGCTGGAAAGCTGAACAGACAGGTGCGCAGGAAATTGAAAAGGTGTGGCTGCTAGGGTTTATTCGAATAAGAAGGGTTCTATTCGAATAAAACAACTGGGAAGGCCAAGCGTTTTGGCTAGCTGACAGGGTTTATTCAAATAACTATGGGAGTTATTCGAATAGACTGAGGCCAATCAGTCAACACTGATAGAACCAGGTTCAGGTTATTCGAATAACCTGGGGTCTATTCGAATAGACAGAGACCAAGACTAGAACCTGATGAAAGTAGGACTCTGTTTATTCGAATAAAGAGGGACTTATTCGAATAAGCAGAGGGCAGAAAGAAACACTGATAAACGAAGGCTTCTGGTTATTCGAATAGGGAGGGTGTTATTCGAATAAATAGAGAAGAAAGACACACAGGATATAACAGAGGAATCAGTTTATTCGAATAAACTGAGTTCTTATTCGAATAAGGCTGATGTTCAACACACATTTTAACAAGCAGTAAAGGAGCTTATTCGAATAAAGCCTTTGCTTATTCGAATAAAACTAATCACAGAAGCATAGTAAAGACATACATTTATGAAATAGAAAGCATATATTCATGTGATAATATTCAGCAATAAAACATGCAAACTTAAATATTGGATTGATCAATTATGCCCAATTCTCCTCGAATATAAAAGAAAGCTTCTTTTGCTAAGGGTTTAGTAAAGATATCTGCAAGTTGCTTAGATGTTTCAACAAACTCAAGAATGCAATCCCCTTTTTGTACATGATCTCTGATAAAGTGATGTCTTATCTCTATATGCTTTGTTCTGGAATGCAATATGGGATTCTTAGAGATATTTATTGCACTAGTGTTATCACATCTTATCGGGATGTGATTAAGCTAAAGACCGTAGTCTAAGAGTTGTTGCTTCATCCATAGGATTTGAGCACAGCAACTCCCTGCTGCAACATATTCAGCCTCAGCGGTAGACAAAGCCACACTATTTTGTTTCTTGCTATGCCAAGAAACTAAAGAACTACTAAGCAAGTGGCATGTCCCACTAGTACTTTTTCTGTCCAATTTGCACCCAGCAAAATCAGAGTCAGAATAGCCTATTAGGCTACAAGAGGCACCCTTAGGGTATCACAAGCCCATTTGTGAAGTGCCTACTAGGTATTTCATTATACGTTTAACAGCACTTAAATGAGATTCCTTAGGGTTTGCCTGATATCTAGCACACATGCATGCACTAAACATTATATCTGGCCTACTAGCAGTAAGATAAAGGAGAGATCCAATCATACCTCTATATTTCATTATTTCTACTGATTTACCTCCTTCATCTTTGTCCAAGTAGCAAGAAGTGCCCATCGGAGTGGCCATGTGTTTAGCGTTTTCCATTTCGAATCTCTTGAGCAATTCTTTGTAGTATTTGGTTTGACTTATGAAAGTCCCTTCGTCCGTTTGTTTGATTTGAAGTCCAAGGAAGAAATTCAATTCTCCCATCATTGACATTTCAAATTCATCCTGCATTGACTTAACAAATTCTTTGCAAAGGGATTCATTAGTAGCACTAAATATAATATCATCCACATATACTTGCACAAGAAGAATGTCATGCTTTTTATTTTTAATAAAAAGGGTAGTGTCGACTTTTCCTCTTGAAAAACCATTTTTCAAAAAAAACTTACTCAACTTTTCATACCATGCTCTAGGAGCTTGCTTTAAACCATATAAAGCCTTTTTAAGTTTAAAAACATGGTTGGGCAGTTCATGATTTTCAAAACTTGGAGGTTGTTCAACGTATACCTCCTCTTGAATAAAACCATTTAGAAAAGCACTCTTGACATCCATTTGATATAATTTGAAATCCATGATGCAAGCATAAGCAAGTAACATTCTAATAGCTTCTAATCTAGCTACAGGTGCATAGGTTTCTTCATAATCTATTCCTTCTTCTTGATTATACCCTTTAGCAACCAATCTAGCTTTGTTTCTAGTTATTAACCCATTTTTGTCAAGTTTGTTTCTAAAAACCCATTTAGTTCCAATTATGGGGTGATTATTAGGTCTAGCAACTAATTCCCAAACTTGATTCCTTTCAAACTGATTTAATTCCTTATGCATAGCTAAGATCCAATGTTCATCATCAAAAGCTTCAATTAAATCCTTGGGTTCAATTTGAGAAACAAAAGCTAAATGATTACAAGTATTTCTAAGGGAGTTACGAGTACTTACACCTTTAGATACATCACCGATAATTTGATCAAGGGAGTGATATTTTGAAGTTCGCCACTCTTTGGGGAGTTCCAAAGCTTGCGAATCTTCTTGTCTTTGCTTATCCTCTTGCTCCTTGATTTCTTTTTCTTTATTATCCAAATGTGTTTCTGCCAAGACTTCTGTTACATCATTAACAACAAGATCCTTTCTCGATCCATTTGGGTCAGTTTCATCAAATGCAACATGTATAGATTCTTCAATAGTCATAGTTCTTTTATTGTAAATACGAAAAGCTTTACTATGATTTGAATAGCCAAGAAATATGCCTTCATCAGACTTAGCATCAAACTTGCCTAAATTATCTTTTCCATTGTTTAGAACAAAACATTTGCAACCAAAAATATGAAAGTATGAGACATTTGGCTTTCTTCCCTTATACAACTCATATGAGGTTTTCTTTAAAATAGGCCTTATAAGGGCCCGGTTCATTACATAACAAGCTGTACTTACAGCATCCGCCCAAAAGTATTTAGGAAGAGCAGCCTCATTAAGCATAGTTCTCGCCATTTCTTCTAAAGAACGATTTTTCCTTTCTACAACTCCGTTTTGTTGCGGAGTTCTAGGGGCAGAGAAATTATGATTAATGCCATGTTCATCACAGTAATTTTCAAAAACATTGTTTTCAAATTCGCCACCGTGATCACTTCTTATAGAAGAGATTTGAAAACCTTTTTCATTTTGAATAACTTTGGCAAGTCTTTTAAAAGCTAGAAATGCATCATTTTTATTTGCAAGAAATAAAATCCATGTAAACCTAGAAAAATCATCCACAATCACTAAAGCATAGTAATTCCCACCAAAGCTCATAGTTCTAGAAGGTCCAAACAGATCCATGTGCAAAAGTTGTAAAGGTCTAGTAGTTGAAACTATTTTTTTTGTTTTAAAAGAGACCTTTATTTGTTTACCCTTTTGACATGCATCACATAATTTATCTTTTATAAAATTAAGCTTGGGTAGTTCAATTACTAGCTCTTTAGAGACCAACTTCTTTAAGTGGTCCATATGAATGTGTGCAATTCTCCTATGCCATAACCATGAATCATCATTCTTACTTAAAAGGCATTTCGCATCATTTCAAGATATATCATCAAGACTAATCATATAGATGTTGTTTACTCTATGACCAATGAATTTAACATGCTTGTCATTTTTATCTTCAATTATGCAACAGTTTGAATTAAATATAACTTTATTTTCTTTATCACATAATTGGCTAATACTAAGCAAGTTATGTTTCAAGCCTTCAACAAGCAGCACATTTTCAATAGAGGAGTTAGGGTTCTTACCGACTTTGCCGATTCCAAGAATTTTACCCTTGTTGTTATCACCATACGTGACGTGTCCATGATTCTTGGGAATAAGCATGGTGAATTTTAAATCGTCCCCGGTCATGTGCTTGGAGCAGCCGCTATCAAGATACCAATTTGAACTCCTGGCTTTCAAGCACACCTACAACACAAGTTTAGTTTTTAACTTTTGGTACCCAAACTTTCTTGGGTCCTTGTGTGTCAGTTTTGAGTATAGTACCCTTGGGAACCCAAACCATTTTTGTTCTAATTTTTGTATTTATGTTTTTCCTTACATTACATGTTGAAGCACTATGTCCTTTTCTTCCACAATAAAAACATTTAATAAAAGGGCTACTTGAAATGCTAGAATGCACAAAGAAATTTTTATAAAGTTTCTGTTGATTTTTTGGGTTATAAACTATCCCGACTTTTTGAAAAACCACTCTTGTCTTCCTAACAAAATATTTAAGTTATCCCTTCCAAAGGTGAATTTAGAAAGAGTGTTCTTTAGGTCTTCGATTTTTTTTTCAAGTATATGACATGAAGAACAAGATGAAGAAGTAGAAGCATGTGGAGAATGATTTGTGCATACATCAATGATTCCCAGAGTTTCATTTTCAATTTTCAATTCTTCTATTTCTTTATTTAAAACAAGAATTTGATTTTCTAAAGAAGAAATTGTTTTCTTAGAAGAAGAAATAATTTTTGTCAATTTTAACGATTCTTCATGTAATTCTTCGAAAGCGTCTTGTAACTCATCATAAGAAGGTAATAGAGTAGTATTAGAACTTACCTCATTTTCGCTTTCTTCTTCTTCTCCTTTTGCCATGAGACATAATTGAGCTTCCTCGCTATCTGAGCTGTCAGTTGAATCCATGTCGTTCTCATCCCACACTATGTAGCTTTTCTTCCTTTTCTTTCCTTGAAAGGCTTCTTTTCAAATTTCTCCTTCTTCTTTTGGTAAACTAGGCACTCCATTTTCATGTGACCAAGTTTGCCACATTCATAGCAAGTTGGAGTCGATGAAGCTCCTTCGCCTTTGAAATGTGTCTTTTTCGAAGGGAAGGGAGGTCTTCTTTGCGTTCCCTTTTTCCTGAGAAATTTACCAAACCTTTTAACCAACAAACTCAGATTTTCTTCACTTACCTCGATGTTCTCTGAACTTTCTTCATTTTCTTCATCATCATTGTCGAATGTTGATGAAGTGGCTTTGAGCGCTATCCCCTTTTTCTTTTTATCGTTCTCTTCACTTTGGCTTAATCTGCTCAGTTCCAATTCGTGCTCATGAAGTTTTCCAAAGAGGGTAGCTAAAGTCATTGTGGAAAAATCCCTTGATTCTGATATTGCTGTCACTTTGGGTTGCCAAATCCTGCTAAGACATCTCAAAACTTTGTTAATCAAATCTTCGTTAGAAAAACTTTTGCCTAAAGATGCAAGATGATTAACTATGTGGGTGAACCTCTTTTGTATTTCCTGAATGCTTTCTCCTTAGTTCATTCTGAATAGTTCATATTCACGAGTTAGAGAATTGATTCTCGACCTCTTAACTTCACTAGTACCCTCATGGGTAACTTGCAAAGTGTCCCACATTTCTTTAGCAGCTTTTGCAATTTGAAATTCTAAAAACTCATCATATCCCAAAGCAAGTAGTAATAATATTTTTGGCTTTTAAATTAAATTGAACTTTTCTTTTGTCTTCATCAGACCATTTATTTCGTGGTGTTTCGGTCCTTACGCCATCGACCTCATGTGTGGGTATAAAAGCACCGTTTTCGACAGCATCCCAAACATCTAGATCAATAGCTTCGATGAAGATTTTCATTCTTTCCTTCCAATATGCGTAACCATCCCCATTGAAAAAGGGTGGTCGATTTATGGAGGATCCTTCTGAAAAACCATTTGAAGAAGCCATGTTCTCTTGAAGCTGCTAAGCTCTTTATACAAGAGTCTAGCTCTGATACCACTTGTTACCAAGTAGCTTCCAGTACTCAAGGGAGGGTGAATTGAGTATAAAACTTTTTCGCAAAAACTCTTTTTAAATAGGACAAATATTAAAAGCTTAATAAATAAATGCGCACAAAGAACAAGAAGAAGAAAAGAAACAATAAAGAGCAGCGAAAAATAAATGTGCAATAAATTAAATTGCATAAAATAAAGAGATTAGGGAAAAGAGAAGCAGGCACAGTATTTATCCTGATTCGACCACTAACCCACTTGTGGTCTACGTCCAGTCCTCGAAAGCCGAGATTTTTCACTAAGTATACAAGCTTCAATAGGTGCTTGCTACCGTTACAAAATAGAGCACTTTTCACACACAGGGACACTCTACCCTTGTGCTAAAGTCTCAGCCTGCAGAGATACCTCACCCTTATACAAACCTTGAGGAATACCTCACCCTCGATATAGAATATCAGAATATAGATGAAGAGAAACTCTCATTCAAAGTAAGTAATACAAATTGAAGTGTTAAAGGAGCTCTCACAGAAATATCTCAAAGTTTTTAATCAAAAAGAGCGTAGAAAATAGTTTTCACAAAACAGAGTAATCAGAAAATAATTCAGAGTTATGGGTAAAGAAATCCGTGACCCAAGCTTGCTATTTATAGGGAAAAACACAGAGACAACTGTTTAGGTATAATTAATAGCATTTAAAACAAATTTGAAAGCTGTCTGTTTCCATATACGTAAACAAAAGCTTCGTGTTTATTCGAATAGAGCAAAAGCTTATTCGAATAACACTGTTTTTGAAACCAAATTAAAAACTCATCTCGAAATGGGTTATTCGAATAACCAATATGTTATTCGAATAACTCGTTAAAACCAGAGTTTAAAAGCGAAGGGTTATTCGAATAATAGCTTATTTATTCGAATAACGTGGTTTAAAAGAAGTTCAGACAGAATAGATTTATTCGAATAACGTATGAGTTATTCGAATAACTCACTTAAAGCACAGTTCTGAAAAACCTCATTTATTCGGATAAAAGGCCATGCTATTCGAATAAGAGCTTTAAACACAGAGTCTCGTAAAAGGATTTATTCGAATAGACTAGGTTCTATTCGAATAACTTAGTTCAGAAAACGTTTTGAAAACTAAGTTTAAAAACAAGCTTTATCTTTTCTTTCAAAAACAAAGAGATATCAAAGTGAGCTCCGTACAATAGATCTTAAGTCTTAATGCTAATCAAATATAAACTTGGACTTAGTCTATTTATCATATTCATTTATTCTTCACGTTTGTTATCATCAAAACAAGTCTTCAAAAGTATGCATTCAAACACATGTTTTCATGAGTTGGTTGAGAGTAAATACAAACCCAAAATACTTGAGTGAAAGAGAGTATATCAGTGAGGATTTATCATGTTGACTTAACCCTGATATTGGATTGACCTGACTTGCTGATTTGGACTGTTGAGAGAGGAAATTTTTGATTGCTTAGATTCTTTGAAAGGACTAATGTGTGTAGATCTTTGCTTATTGTTTAGTACTTTTACTACTTTTTGGGAAGCATGTGCTTGATTTTATGTTTTTGCCTAGGAGTGCAAAGGGTTAAGTGTAGGGGTATTTGATCTATTAATAATTTCAGTTCTTAAGTGTCTTTTGTTTGATCTAATTAGACTCCATATATGTTCAATTGTTGACATTTAGCTAAGTTTCTGATTTAGAGTTGTCTTTGGATGTTTATTGTGAAACTAAGCTTAAATGTGGTTATAAACACTCATAAATGAATTATGCTTTTCAGGATATCCTTGAGTGTTTGAGTCCATTAGCATTGAACCGAGCTTGATGACCATTTAAGGAGAGAGATGAATGCTTAAGAAGATCAGTTTTATCCCTAGAAGCAAAGGAAGAAGAGCAGTTATGAAGATTCAAAGTTGCATTTGAAGAAAGTGATCAACACGGCCTATGTCAAATGACACGGGGTAGGCCATGTACTCTTCTGACTATTTGAAGACTGGGGTCAAATCTTATTTTTGGACAACACGGCCAGTGTCATATGACACGGGGTAGGCCGTGTACGTCTCTGTCTTCACAAGGAAAATTAATTTTTAGCTTTGACCGATAACACGGCCCGTGTCATATGACACGGGTTGGGCCGTGTTCTTCTTTGACTTTGAAATTAGTTAGAATTTTGTCACCAGATTCAGACACGAGTTAGGCCGTGTTATATGACACGGCCTGTGTCATCGGCTCAGGAATTTAAATTCGAGTTTTAATGCTAAATTAGGTATCCAAACCTATAAATAGGGTTTCTTAGAGCCTCTAAAGGAGATCTGGACAGAGAAAGCCATCAAGGAAACTAAGGGAAACACAAAGACCAAGAAAGAGAGAGATTCAATTGAAGATTGGAGACTCGGATTCGAGCGATCGAAGATCAATCATTCTCAAACCTTGGAAACTAGTTTGATCTTTAGTTTTCTTTTCTTCTTTTGTTCTGAACAATGTCTTTCTTTAATTCTTCTTCTGTTTTTGAATTTGCCATATGCGGCTAAACTTCTTGATTAGTTAAGGGAAGATGAAACTCTAGTTTTGATTATGTGAATCTTGCATATTTCTTTATATCAATACAATTATATTTTTATTCATATGTTTCTGTTCTTAAATCAATATAAAGGTCTTTATATTCTTGCCAAATTTTGAGAATGGTAAAACTAGGATTGCTATGCGCGGTTACGGTGGTAAAACTAGTGAAATATATGATCTAAGTAATTTAATCCCGGTGTATGATTAGATCTTAGTGTAATTAGTTTTCTAATTCTTAATGCAATCATTAGGTAGGTGTAAGAGCGGTTGCTTTACAAATAACTAATGGTTAGGGTTTGATTTGAACGGTTACTGAATTAAGTGAAACTTAAGGAAAATAAGGGATTTATCTCACAATCACATAAGAACATAATTGATTATGTTGGTATAAAGAGTATGTAAGTTAGCATAATCATATAAATTTAGTGGTGGATTCCATCTCTTAACCAATATCTTTAACTTAGTAATTCAATTTGTGTTTACTGTTTTGGTTTAAGGTTAATTTCTTTTGTTAGTTTTAATTAACAAAACCCCCTTTTTCACTTTTTACTACTTATTTTTCATCAGAGTTTAATTTAGAAATTGGATTGATAGTGTTAATTGAATTAGTTCTCTGTGGATCGACCCTTGCTTACTACAACTGGTTACAAGGTTTTTGTATTTTTGGTGGAACTTGGCAACTGTTTTTGATATAATTATTAATCATATTCTACACCACACCACATGCTAAAAAGATGATGTTACATTTCTCCTCCCATTTTTTAAAAATTTTGTCCTCAAAATTGTTTACCTAATATAAACTACTTTAGGTAGTCTTACTGCATAGGGACTCTTGCTCCCATGCAGCCTCCTCAGTGTCTACTCCACCCCATAAAACATTCATCTGAGGAATCTGCTTACTTCTAAGCTCCTTGACCCCTATGTCTACAATCCTCACTGGCTGCACTATATAAGATAAATCATCTCTTAACTGTACATATTCATTCCCTATGATGTGTGAAGGATTTGAATTGTATTTTCTGAGTTGAGACACATGAAATAAATCGTGAAGGTTTGACAGGATAGGAGGAAAGGCTATCTGGTAGGCTACAAGTCCAACTCTCTTTAGAATTTGGTAGGGACCAATTAAACGAGGGTTTAACTTCCTTGTTCTTAATGCTCTACTAATTCTTGTTGTAGGAGAAACTCTCAAGAAAACATGTTCTCCCTCTTTGAACTCTAGAGGTCTTCTCTTTCTATTAGCGTAGCTCTTTTGCTTACTTTGAGCTATAGTCATCCTATCCCTTATCATTATGATTTGATTTGAAGTCTGTTGTACTATCTCAGGTCTTAGTATATCTTTCTCTCCAACCTCATACCAACATAATTGTGACCTACACTTCCTACCATAAAGTGCTTCATATGGTGCCATTCCTATGTTGGTATTATAACTGTTGTTGTAGGTAAATTCCACTAAAGACAAGAGTTTATCCCAACTTCCCTGCTGATCTAGTACACATGGTCTAAGCATATGCTCTAGGGTCTAGATAGTTCTCTCTGATTACCCATTTATTTATGGGTGGTATACTGTACTAATGCTTAGCTTAGTCCCGAAGGCCTTTTGCAAGGCTCCTCAAAATCTAGATTTCAATCTATGATCTCTATATGAAACTATACTGAGGGGAATTCCATGCAACCTAACTATCTCCTGTAAGTACAATTGGACTAATTTGTCTATGGAATAATTAGCTCTAATTGGCAAAAAATGGGCAGACTTGGTTAGTCTATCCACTATGACCCAAACTGCATCATATCCTGGATGAGCTCTGGGTGATCCCATAACAAAATCCATTGTGATATTATCCCATTTCCATTCAGGGATTTCTAAGGATTGAAGAGGTCCTGAAGGTTTTTGGTGCTTTATCTTAACTTTCTGACAGACTAAGCACCTAGTCACAAACTCCACTATTTCTTTCTTCATTCTTGGCCATTAGAACATCTTCTTTAAATCTTAGTACATCTTAGTGGCTCTGGGATGGATGGTATATTGAATATGAGCCTCCTTTAAAATCTTTTCTTTGATTGCAGATTCTCTTAAAATATAAAGTCTATCTCTAACTTAATCACTCCAACGTCCGCCATATCAAACCCTTTTTGATCCCCTAAGAAGACTTGCTCTCTTACCACACTTAGAGTTATATCCTCACTTTGAGCTTCTAGAATTTGAGCTCTCAGGTCATTAACTATGTCCACCCTACTCATAAAGAGACTCTGTGGTGTCACAGTTACCCTAAGGCTCAAGTCTCTAAACCTCTCAAGAAGTTCACCCCTCTTGAATCATCATCCGAGACACATGTAAAGATTTCCTACTTAGTGCATTGACCATGACATTGGCCTTACCTGGATGGTACTTAAGCTCAAAGTCATAATCCTTTAAAAAGTCCATCCATCTCATCTGCCTTATGTTAAGTTCATTCTGATCAAATAAGTTTTTTAAACTCTTATGATTGCTGAACACCTCAAATTGGACTCTGTAAAGATAATGTCTCCATACCTTTAAGCCAAACATTACAACAACTAATTCCAAATCGTGAGTAGGGTAGTTCTCCTTATGAGGCCTCAACTACCTCAATGTATAGGTAACTATTCTCCTATTTTACATCAAAACACACCCTAAACCCATCTTTGAAGCTTCACAAAACACCTTAAAGTTCTCTTGAGGATCCGGAATAACTAAAACTAGTGTTGTAATCAACCTTAATTTAAGCACTTAGAAACTGTCCTGGCACTCTTGAGTCTAAACAAAAGTACTACATTTCCTAGTTAATCTAGTTAAGGATAGCGCTATCTGAGAAAATTTACTGATGAATCTCCTATAGTACCTATCTAGGCCTATAAAATTCCTGATATCAGTCACAGTGGTGGGTCTTTCCCACTATAACACTATCTCAACTTTATTTGGGTCCACTGAAATCCCTTCTTGAGAGATCATATGCCCTAGAAACTATACCTTTGTAAACTAGAACTTTGATAGTTTGACAAACAATTTCTTTTCTCGAAGAATCTCTAAGACCATTCTTACATGTGACTCATGGTCCTCCACTGTCTTAGAATAGACTAGGATATCGTCTATGAACACTACTACAAACTTGTCTAGGCAGGGTCTAAAAATCCTATTCATGTAATCCATGAACACCACTGTTGCATTTGTCAACCCAAAGGATATCACAAGATACTCTTAATGTCCATACCTAGTCCTGAAAGCAATCTTGAGGATATCTTCGTATCTAAATCTTATTTGGTGATATCCTAATCTTAGATCAATCATTGATAACACTGATGCTCCTCTCAACTGATCCATCAGATCTTCTATCATAGGCAACAAATACTTATTCTTGATGGATACCTCGTTCAACTGTCTATAGTAAACGCAAAGCCTCATGGTACCATTCTTCTTCTTCACTAGTAACACAGGTACTCCCCAAGGAGAGAAACACATGGTCTTATGAAGTATTTGTCTAACAATTTCTCTATTTGTTTTTTAAGCTCTGCTAGTTCTAGTGGTGCCATCCTATCGGGTGCTATAGATATAGGTCTTGTCCCAAGTGCTAAATCTATAGTAAATTCTATTTCTCTCATGGGTGGTGTAGCACCCTCCTTAGGGCATCACATTTCCGACTCCTGACTCATAATCTAAAAAGAAGTTCACGCAAAGTTTGAGTTATAAAAGATGAGTTTCAAAATTTTTCTTTATTGAAACGTAAATTTACTGAAAATATTAGGTAATATTGAAAAATCATATTTCAACTATTCATTATACAATATTGACACCAATTAATATCACAATTTAAAGAGAAATATAAAATTAACTGACTCTTTTTTTTTTAACAGTAGCAATCCCCATGACGGGTCCTACTTAATAGCACGGTACAACACTAACATTAAATCTTAACATACTCGTTCCTACTCTTGTATCAACTTGATGCATCAGAACTTTACTCCTTGTCTACCCGGCATATCTTCGAACTTGAGACAACCACTTTTCAATGTTTCCATCAATCTCTGAGTATCTACCACTCGTTATGTCTAAGATAACTCATTCCTTCTACTGTATAATTTTAACAATACAGACAAAGCAAAACAATATAACAAAGAGGTGAGATCACCTACACCAATACCAACATGGCAGCACAGAGATAACACAAACAGCAATATCATACAGATAGATCATATCATAATCATGCTATCAGCATTAATCAACTATCATCATCTAATCATTTATCAGTTTGATCATCATGCAAGTACTCCAAACAATTGTCATAGCCAACATTCCTCAATTAATATATCATACAGATATAAATGCTCAGATTTATGCATATGCACAAAGACTCAGTTTATCAAAAACAACTCCATGGAGGTTTTCACAATTTCGAGAAGAATGCTCTGGTTAATTGTCAGCCTTAGCCCAAAGACAATCTCCCAGTCGTTGAAAAGAATCGTGTTCTTGTCGGGTATCGTCAATGCATTGCAATGGACTGCATCGCCAAGTGGCACAGGGTACTCGCCAACTGTCCACTGGTCGACCGCCGCGCCTCGACGCCCCCAAGATCCATCATAGACCTCACTATCAATTCTCATTCCCTCTTCAACCACAAGGGCCATAATAGTTATTAGCTATATTTTATACAATGCACGAATATATCAGTGCAAGTCCAACCCCAAAGGGCCAAATCTTTTCAATTTCATTTGTTCAATATAATCATATGCTTTAACGCATATTTTTCCAATGCACGTATAATGCACCAAATCCAATCACAAACATATCTTTCCAATGCATGTGTAATGCACCAAATGCCAATCATAGGCAAAACATGTCATTTTCTCACACAGCATCCATATACTGGTTCTATAATATTTATACTGTATTTTCAACAGGAAAATCATATTATCACATTTTCATAGTTATAAAACTCTTTCGTCGTGTTTTCACAAAATTGCGCAACATTTCCATTTCGTTTTCACAATTCCAAAACGTTTCTGCTACGTTTTCACAATACTACAACTCTTCTGTTGCACCTTTAAATCACGTATTAAAATTTTTTTAACATTTTTCTCAATCGCATAAAAATATATGTTTTTCAAATTGCATAATGATTTTCCATGATTTTCGATCGCGTAACTTAAAAATCATTCTTTTAAGTTGCATAAAACATTTTCCATCATTCTCAAAATATTTAAAACACTTTCCAAATCACATAGTGATTTTCCATCATTTTCACAATCACGTAAAAATATTTTATCACTTTTAAATCATATAGTGATTTTTCAACAGTAGTTCAAATTACGTAAAATATTTAAACGTAATTCAAATCACTTAAAATGTTTCAACGCATCTCCAATCGTGTAGTAATATTTTATCATATTTCAAATCGCGTAAAAATATTTTACTATATTTCCAAACACTTAGAAATATTTTACTGTATTTCAAACCACGTGCTTTAAAAATTACGTTTTTAAGATACATAAATAATTTTTTTTTCACCACAATTCCATTACGTAAAATATTTCTCATTTCTTCAAAAATTTCATTTCCACTTTTCTAAAAATAATATGACTTTATACTTTATTTAACAAATTTTCTTTACTCAAGAAAATCTTTTTCCACATTTCTTTACTCAAGAAATCATTTTCCAAAATATAATTCACAAAATCACTTTTCCATTGATATAAATCAACGTTTCAAAACTTAACATTTTCTAACGTACTTCAAAACTCGAAAATAAGTTATACGTTAGTAAATTTTTAAAATACCATTATATTCTCCATTTTTCCCAAATCATTTCCAAATCAACCTTCCTCAAAATAATATAACTTTATATTTCATTTAATATATCTTCTTATTCAAGAAAATCCTTTTTCATAGTATATTTCACAAATTCACAATTCCATTGAATTAAATCAATGTTTCTAACTTTAAAAACTTCTAACGCTTTCCAAAATCCAATGGGATTTTAACAAAAAAATAAATTCTTTTTAAAACAAATTGAGGCTCACTTGCAACCTCTCTTTTCCATTTACATAAAAATTCATTTCTCAAGTGCTAAAATACTCTGATTCCCTTTTCAAATTCCTTGTATTAAATTAATTATATTTCCACTTGGAGAATCACTTTGTTTCATCAAAATCAATGCATTACAAGCCTTCGAAAACGTGGACATGACTATTGAAACCATCAAATATTTTTCCTTCTAAATTGATATGGTTTTACACAAACAAAACCATTAAAAATTTTGTTTTCAAAACCGCAAGACTTATGGTTATAAAACCAAACCCATTTGTTCAAATTCATTTTTATTTTCTTTGCAAATCCTTTTTTCACTTTCTTTGCAAATTCTTAAAATCATCATTGCTATTTTCATTTAAATCTCATGTTTTGTAAAACATTTAGAAACTTTTTACACAAAATAAATCAATAAAAATTCTTAAAAAACCATGTTCTTGTATTCTTTGAAAAATAAACTCTTTGTTTATTTTCCTTGTTTTTCTAAACATCCATTTTCATCATTCATGAAAATATTCATTTATGAACACCTCTCTTGAGGTGTCTTAACCGATATTCACCATGTTTCTAGGGACCAAAAATTAATTCCCTTGTTCTTGAAAAATTTTAATATGAACCCTAATCAAGGGCATCAAAACCGTAGTCCTTCCTTGGCCATTGGAACCAAAATTAATTTTCTTTCCATCACCAAATCATGGTATACACATACATACACATCATATCTATATATCAAAAGCATGCCATATTATCATGATGCATAGTATAAGCATACCATCAAAATCATAAACTCATGCAAAGTATATATTAAGCATAGGCAATTAATCAAAGCTCATAAACACATATAAATTATTACATGACCATGGATATGAATCCTCACATGGATTCACCATCCATCAAATATAAGACCATCTCTCACCACCATGCTTGGTTGGTGAGATGGATCTCCCTCTTACCTCTTGAATATCCTAAAAAACTTCTTGATTTGCTTCTTTTTCCAAGTCCTTCACCACCAAAGGCTTCTCAAATACAAAACAAAATACATAGAAATTAGTATACTAAGCTTGATTAAGAGGAACCATGGATCAAACATGGTTTAGAACATGAAAAAGAAGAGAAGAAATGAAGTCTTCTTATACTTCACCTCAAAAACCCAATAACTTTGATCTTGAAGAAAGTCCATGAAGATGAATGATTTAGAGAAAATCTCCAACATGAAAGTTACTTAGAAATATCATGTAGATTCAAGATCTATGGTTGGATGAAATTAAAAGAGATTGGAGAGTGGTTTTAGGTGTCTTGACCGAATGGTTTCTCTTGAAGCACAAAGATGAAATTTTTGATTTTTGATAGAAACTTGAAGCTTGGATTTGAAGCTCAAGATGAATGATTTTGGAAAAACTCATAACTAGAGATGTTCTTAGAATGGTGTTTAGCTTTAGGAAATGATGAGAGTGAAAATTATAGGTGAGTGATAGTATATTTAGGGGTGTTGGCCGAACCTATTGAAAGAAAAGGAAGGAAAAATGGTTGCTTGGTGTTCTTGAAATTTAGAGAGAAAATGGCTAAGTCTTTAGGTGAGAGAAAAGTAGATATTGAGAGTAATATTGAGTGATGCAGCCATGAGGTGAATTGTGTAGGAAATAATAGGAGATATACTTGAAATAAAAGATCATAATTGTGTTCACACTTGAAGCACATGGCTTGGTCACCTTTTGACCACCTAATGTTCATGCAAGATTATTCAAGAACCTTGGAGAAGCTCTCCAAGCTGCATAACCGTGTGACTTTTCATGGAATTAGGGACTTAATTGTTTTCAATTAAAGGTTAATTGTATGCTAATTAAATAGCTAACTAATTAGGTTTAGTTTCCTAACCAATCTTAATTAATTATCCAATTACATAATTGATTAATTAGACATATAATCGTATATATTATATCCTCTAATTAAAATTAGGATATCTAATTAAGAATTAAATTATAACAATTTAACATTTAATTTAGTTTACTTAGCTTGTTAATTAGGCCATTAGATTAACCAAATTAGGATTAATTAGTTACTAATCAAATTCAACTAATACTTGTTGACTTCATCTTTTTCTTTGGCCTAAAAAGGCTACTCAAAATTGTCTCCTCCTTCCTATGCATTCTCCAAAACCGTCCGCCCTCTTCCTAATGCATTCATGAAGTTGTCATCATTATTAGTCACCATCTAGAGCATTTCTAGCCATTGATTAATTCAATGGTTAGGATTTAGGTAGACTTTTGATTTAGAAGACTTAATCTAAGCCATTAGATCTTTTTCCTTTAAATTCTAACCATTAGATGTGTCTCCAAAATGAAAGGTCAAGATTACTCCTTCTTACTTTTAATCCAAGGGTCATAATTAGTTTTTGCTACTTTTTAAGACCAAATCTCCACCCTTGATTAATTCTTCATCCAATGGTCATAAATGGTCTTTTTCACTTTTACAAGATCAATTCTATACCGTTGATTAAATCTACGGTTGATATTGAAGCCTTCCTTATTAAGCTTGTCTAGATTAAATTTCTACCATTGATTAGATCAATGGTTAACATCTAATGTTTCTTTATTAAATTTATTTCTCAACCGTTGATTAAATCAAGATCAAGTCTCCACCGTTAATTAAATCAATGGTGGATATCCAAACTACCAATGTTGACTTAAGCAATATAATTTCTATTTTTATCTACTAAAAACCCCACGGAAGAATATATTTACTGTATTTTTATCGCCCGATAATTAAATACAGTGCCAAACACAATACAAGAAAATTTCTAAAACTGTTTCCGGATTCAGGTTTAGTAAGATCCCCCTGTCTCGTCTAAAGCAGTACAAATTTTTCTATGCGTAGAAAAATTTTCACTTTGTGGACCACACTGGGCCCACGTAAGGTCACTCGGGCCCACATAGGACCACCTGGGCCCACATACAGAAAAAAATTCATAATTATCTACAAAAATCACAAATATTAAAAAACGTATGAAAATCAAGTCAGATTGTTAAAAATAATTAACAGTCAAGAGAAATAAATACTGAAAGATTTTTTCCGGCCTGAAAATTATTATTTTCTTGACATGGAGTAAATCACTCAAAACGATCAAATACGCTGATGGAATAATCAAAATAATTTTACAGTATCCAGAAATTACTAAATAGTAAAATTCTGTTAATTGTCAAAATTACTGTTTACAAGAATGGAAATTTTGGGGTGTTACATTACTCCCTCTCTAAAAAGAAATTTCATCCTCGGAATTTAATAACCATGATTTCACACCCTTAGAATAAATATGAACATTACTCTTTTATCTTATTTTCCAATTCTCATGAAGCTTCCTCTCTTGCATCTTGCTATATTATTCTAACCAACAAAATCTCTTTGCTGATGTTCAACTTCTCCTGATCAAAAGATATCTCAGACTCCTATAATTACTGAAGATGTTGAATGTTACTCCAGAAAGAAAGAATTTCCATATCTCTGATACCAACACAACGACAACCAATCTTCATTCATGCCTAGAATAGTTTTTCTTAGATAACTTTCAACTAATGTAATGTATTACTTAAAATTTTCTTATCCTCGTATCACTATATATTCTAAATTTTTGCTTTTAACAGGAAATGTCTCACTAACCGAGTTCTTCTTTCCACAGCACTATACCGGATACTTCCGCAAATTTTTTTTTCTACGGTTTTCCATTACCGTCTTAAGTTTTCCCATAGAAGAATTGTTCCAATCTTTTGAAGAATTCACCACGCTTCTGCTGCGTTACTCAGATATGTTAACACGGATACAAATATAGAAATATCCTTTCTTGCAAGATATTCCTTCAATTGCAGGAGATGAAAGAAAACATCATGGAAGATAACAAAACGAATCGAACCTGTTATCGAACATATCCAGCAAAGAATTGAATGTAACTCGATTTTCAAAAATGAATTTTCTCTGGATTACTCACAGTCTGTTGAAATAATCTCATTGGATATGATTGGAAAATAATCAATCCATTTTCAAAGATCACGTCTATTTATGAAACAAATCAAACTAACACAAAAATTTTGAACAACAGATCAAACTAACACAAAGTTTTGATCTATAACAACAATTTGAATAACTTGAATAGCTCGATTAGCTAAGAATAGAAACAGAAGTAAACAAATCAGAGGATAACAAATAACTCTAACATATAATTTATCTACTCAATCATATGTCATAAGGAATAGGTAATTCATAGAAATATTCAATATGGTTTATAGGATTAGCTCCAATAACGCAATCTCCATTGATTAAATCTTCCACTCAGAACATTCCCGTTCCATTCAGAGTAATAACTTCCCTTACTATCTAAAATTTTACTAATAGAAAACTCTGTTTTCAAAGGGCATAATCTCTGAGAAAATGTGTCCAACTTTTCCACAATTTGTTTCCTTGACGTACATTCCTTTATTTAAGTACTTTCTTTCACATCACTTACTGCTTTTAGTTTCCTCAATGGTTGTAAATACATCTTCCATCAAAATCAATTACTTTCTCAATATCCTAAAAATACCAGGTTCCAAAATTACGAAATCTTATATTCCAAGACTGATTCTCTTCCATCAGATCCTAAACTTCAACTTCCACACAAGTATAACTATCCCGAGCCATTCCTTTTTTTTTTCGAGGCGTGCAGATCGAAATACAATGGATCTAATATCCATTATAAACAACATTATTTCCTTTTGAAAAAACAAATACAGAGAACACAACACAAGCAAAATAGACCTAACCACAAACCCCAAAAGACTCAAACCGTGCTCTGATACCAACTAATGTAACACCCTCCTTAGGGCATCACATTTCCGACTCCTGACTCATAATCTAAAAAGAAGTTCACACAAAGTTTGAGTTATAAAAGATGGGTTTCAAAATTTATTCTTTACTAAAACGTAAATTTATTGAAAATATTAGGTAATATTAAAAAATTATATTTTAACTATTCATTATGCAATATTGACACCAATTAATATCATAATTTAAAGAGAAATATAAAATTAATTGACTCTTTTTTTTTTAACAGTAGCAAACCCCATGACGGGTCCTACTTAATAACACGGTACAACACTAACATTAAATCTTAACATACTCGTTCCTTCTCTTGTATCAACTTGATGCATCAGAACTTTACTCCTTGTCTACCCGGCATATCTTCGAACTTGAGATAGCCACTTTTCAATGTTTCCATCAATCTCTGAGTATCTACCACTCGTTATGTCTAAGACAACTCATTCCTTCTACTGTATAATTTTAACAAAACAGACAAAGCAAAACAATATAACAAAGAGGTGAGATCACCTACACCAATACCAACATGGCAGCACAGAGATAACACAAACAGTAATATCATATAGATAGATCATATCATAATCATGCTATCAGCATTAATCAACTATCATCATCTAATCATTTATCAGTTTAATCATCATCCAAGTACTTAAAACAATTGTCATAGCCAACATTCCTCAATTAATATATCATACAGATATAAATGCTCAGATTTATGCATATGCACAAAGACTCGTTTATCAAAAACAACTCCATGGAGGTTTTCACAATTTCGAGAAGAATGCTCGGTAATTGTCGGCCTTAGCCCAAAGACAATCTCCCGGTCGTTGAAAAGAATCGTGTTCTTGTCGGGTATCGTCAATGCGTTGCAACCGATCGCATCACCAAGTGGCACAGGGTACTCGCTAACCTGTCCACTGGTCGACTACCGCGCCTCGACGCCCCCAAGATCCATCATAGACCTCACTATCAATTCTCATTCCCTCTTCAACCACAAGGGCCATAATAGCTATTAGCAATATTTTATACAATGCACGAATATATCAGTGCAAGTCCAACCCCAAAGGGTCAAATCTTTTCAATTTCATTTGTTCAATGTAATCATATGCTTCAAAGCATATTTTTCCAATGCACGTATAATGCACCAAATCCAATCACAGATATATCTTTCCAATGCATGTATAATGCACCAAATGCCAATCATAGGCAAAACATGTCATTTTCTCACACAGCATCCATATACTGGTTCTATAGTATTTATACTATATTTTCAACAGGAAAATCATATTATCACATTTTCATAGTTATAAAACTCTTTCATCGTGTTTTCACAAAATTGCGCAACATTTTCATTTTGTTTTCACAATTCCAAAACGTTTCTGCTACGTTTTCACAATACTGCAACTCTTCTGTTGCACCTTTAAATCACGTATTAAATTTTTTTTAACATTTTTCTCAATCGCATAAAAATATACGTTTCTCAAATTGCATAATGATTTTCCATCATTTTCGATCGCGTAACTTAAAAATCATTCTTTTAAGTTGCATAAAACATTTTTCATCATTCTCAAAATATTTAAAACACTTTCCAAATCACATAGTGATTTTCCATCATTTTCACAATCACGTAAAAATATTTTATCACTTTTAAATCACATAGTGATTTTTTAATAGTAGTTCAAATTACGTAAAATATTTAAACGTAATTCAAATCACTTAAAATGTTTCAACGCATCTCCAATCGCGTAGTAATATTTTATCATATTTCAAATCGCATAAAAATATTTTACTATATTTCCAAACACTTAGAAATATTTTACTATATTTCAAACCATGTGCTTTAAAAATTATGTTTTTAAGATAAGTAAATAATTTTTTTTCACCACAATTCCATTACAGAAAATATTTATCATTTCTTCAAAAATTCCATTTCCACTTTTCTCAAAATAATATGACTTTATACTTTATTTAACAAATTTTCTTTACTCAAGAAAATCTTTTCCACATTTCTTTACTCAAGAAATCATTTTCCAAAATATAATTCACAAAATCACTTTTCCATTGATATAAATCAACGTTTCAAAACTTAACATTTTCTAACGTACTTCAAAACTCAAAAATAAGTTATACGTTAGTAAATTTTCAAAATACCATTATATTCTCCATTTTTTCCAAATCATTTCCAAATCAACCTTCCTCAAAATAATATAACTTTATATTTCATTTAATATATCTTCTTATTCAAGAAAATCCTTTTTCATAGTATATTTCACAAATTCACAATTCCAATGAATTAAATCAATGTTTCTAACTTTAAAAATTTCTAACGCTTTCCAAAATCCAACGGGATTTTAACAAAAAAATAAATTCTTTTTAAAACAAATTGAGGCTCACTTGCAACCTCTCTTTTCCATTTACATAAAAATTCATTTCTCAAGTGCTAAAATACTCTGATTCCCTTTTCAAATTCCTTGTATTAAATTAATTATATTTCCACTTGGAGAATCACTTTGTTTCATCAAAATCAATGCATTACAAGCCTTCGAAAACGTGGACATGACTATTGAAACCATCAAATATTTTTCCTTCTAAATTGATATGGTTTTACACAAACAAAACCATTAAAAATTTTGTTTTCAAAACCGCAAGACTTATGGTTATAAAACCAAACCCATTTGTTCAAATTCATTTTTATTTTCTTTGCAAATCCTTTTTTCACTTTCTTTGCAAATCTTTTTTCACTTTCTTTGCAAATTCTTAAAATCATCATTGCTATTTTCATTTAAATCTCATATTTTGTAAAACACTTAGAAACTTTTTACACAAAATAAATCAATAAAAATTCCTAAAAAATCATGTTCTTGTACTCTTTGAAAAATAAACTCTTTGTTTATTTTTCTTATTTTTCTAAACATCCATTTTCATCATTCATGAAAATATTCATTTATGAACACCTATCTTGAGGTGTCTTAACCGATATTCACCATGTTTCTAGGGACCAAAAATTAATTCCCTTGTTCTTGAAAATTTTTAATATGAACCCTAATCAAGGGCATCAAAACCATAGTCCTTCCTTGGCCATTGGAACCAAAATTAATTTTCTTTCCATCACCAAATCATGGCATACACATACATACACATCATATATATATATTAAAAGCAGGCCATATTATCATCATGCATAGTATAAGCATACCATCAAAATCATAAATTCATGCAAAGTATCAATTAAGCATAGACAATTAATCAAAGCTCATAAACACATATAAATTATTACATGACCATGGATATGAATCCTCACATGGATTCACCATCCATCAAATATAAGACCATCTCTCACCACCATGCTTGGTTGGTGAGATGGATCTCCCTCTTACCTCTTGAAAATCCTCAAAAACTTCTTGATTTGCTTCTTTTTCCAAGTCCTTCACCACCAAAGGCTTCGCAAATACAAAACAAAATACATAGAAATTAGTATACTAAGCTTGATTAAGAGGAGCCATGGATCAAACATGGTTTAGAACATGAAAAAGAAGAGAAGAAATGAAGTCTTCTTATACTTCACCTCAAAAATCCAATAACTTTGATCTTGAAGAAAGTCCATGAAGATGAATGATTTAGAGAAAACCTCCAATATGAAAGTTGCTTAGAATATCATGTAGATTCAAGATCTATGGTTGGATGAAATTAAAAGAGACTGGAGAGTGGTTTTACGTGTCTTGACCGAATGGTTTCTCTTGAAGCACAAAGATGGAATTTTTGATTTTTGATAGAAACTTGAAGCTTGGATTTGAAGCTCAAGATGAATGATTTTGGAAAAACTCATAGCTAGAGATGTTCTTAGAATGGTGTTTAGCTTTAGGAAATGATGAGAGTGAAAATTATAGGTGAGTGATAGTATATTTAGGGGTGTTGGCCGAACCTATTGAAAGAAAAGGAAGGAAAAATGGTTGCTTGGTGTTCCTGAAATTTAGAGAGAAAATGGCTAAGTCTTTAGGTGAGAGAAAAGTAGATATTGAGAGTAATATTGAGTGATGCAGCCGTGAGGTGAATTGTGTAGGAAATAATAGGAGATATACTTAAAATAAAAGATCATAATTGTGTTCACACTTGAAGCACATGGCTTGGTCACCTTTTGACCACCTAATGTTCATGCAAGATTATTCAAGAACCTTGGAGAAGCTCTCCAAGCTGCATAACCGTGTGACTCTTCATGGAATTAGGGACTTAATTGTTTTCAATTAAAGGTTAATTGTATGCTAATTAAATAGCTAACTAATTAGGTTTAGTTTCCTAACCAATCTTAATTAATTATCCAATTACATAATTGATTAATTAGACATATAATCGTATATATTATATCCTCTAATTAGAATTAGGATATCTAATTAAGAATTAAATTATAACAATTTAACATTTAATTTCATTTACTTAGCTTGTTAATTAGGCCATTAGATTAACCAAATTAGGATTAATTAGTTACTATTCAAATTCAACTAATACTTGTTGACTTCATCTTTTTCTTTGGCCTAAAAAGGCTACTCAAAATTGTCTCCTCCTTCCTATGCATTCTCCAAAACCGTCCCCCCTTTTCCTAATGCATTCATGAAGTTGTCATCATTATTAGTCACCATCTGAAGCATTTCTAGCCATTGATTAATTCAATGGTTAGGATTTAGGTAGACTTTTAATTTAGAAGACTTAATCTAAGCCATTAGATCTTTTTCATTTAAATTCTAACCATTAGATATGTCTCCAAAATGAAGGGTCAAGATTACTCCTTCTTACTTTTAATCCAAGGGTCATAATTAGTCTTTGCTACTTTTTAAGACCAAATCTCCACCCTTGATTAATTCTTCATCCAATGGTCATAAATGGTCTTTTTCACTTTTACAAGATCAATTCTATACCGTTGATTAAATCTACGGTTGATATTGAAGCCTTCCTTATTAAGCTTGTCTAGATTAAATTTCTACCATTGATTAGATCAATGGTTAACATCTAATGTTTCTTTATTAAATTTATTTCTCAACCGTTGATTAAATCAAGATCAAGTCTCCACCGTAAATTAAATCAATGGTGGATATCCAAACCACCAATGTTGACTTAAGCAATATAATTTCTATTTTTATCTACTAAAAACCCCACGAAAGAATATATTTACTTTATTTTTATCGCCCGATAATTAAATACAGTGCCAAACACAATACAAGAAAATTTCTAAAATTGTTTTCAGATTCAGGTTTAGTAAGATCCCCTGTCTCCGTCTAAACAGTACAAATTTTTCTATGCGTCGAAAAATTTTCACTTTGCGAGACCCACCTAGGCCCACGTAAGGTCACTCGGGCCCACATAGGACCACCTGGGCCCACATACAGAAAAAAATTCATAATTATCTACAAAAATCACAAATATTAGAAAATGTATGAAAATCAAGTCAGATTGTTAAAAATAATTAACAGTCAAGAGAAATAAATACAGAAAGATTTTTTCCGGCCCGAAAATTATTATTTTCTTGACACGGAGTAAATCACTCAAAACGATCAAATACGCTGACGGAATAATCAAAATAATTTTACAGTATCCAGAAATTACTAAATAGTAAAATTTTGTTAACTGTCAAAATTATTGTTTACAAGAATGGAGATTTTGGGGTGTTACAGGTGGCAACTTGACTATATCACTCGGGAATACTTCTGGGTACTCCCTCACCACTAGTATATCTTCTAGGCTTTGTTCTGTTACCAAGTGACCTAATATTCAAGAGGGGGTGAATTGAGTTTATAAAATATTTTCGTAAATCTTTCGCTAAACACTTGATTACCAATTTTCGTTGAAGCTATTGATTGGTTGAAGTGAATAGATAAATGAGATTGAATAACTCACTCATAAATAAATAAGACAAAATTGAAAGTATTCAAGCAAGCATATAAGATTAAAGCACAAATGTAAAGAGATAGAGTTGGCAAGATCAAAAACAAGATTTATCCTGGTTCAGCCACCAATCCACTTGTGGCCTACGCCCAGTCCTCAAGCAATCACTCGAGATTTTCACTATATCTTCAAGTTTCAACAGATGCTTGTAACCTTTACACAATAGAGCACTCACCACACCTTGGGATACCTCACCCTTTGTGCTTGAGCCTCAACTTCAAGGGATACCTCACCCTTTACAACCTTAAGGGATACCTCACCCTCTTTACCAACAAGGGATACCTCACCCTTTACAATTTGGAGGGATGCCTCTCCCTCTTCACAAAGAATTGAAGTGTATACAAGATGAAACTCTCACAAAAGTAGTTGATACAAATTGAAGTCCTAGAATGCTCTTCAAGAATATCTCAAGTGATTTGCAAAAATAGAGCAATAAGGGTTTGAAAGATTGATTCTAAGAGATAGAAAAATATTTCAAGTTATTGGTTAGCCATTAATGAAGACCCAAGACATGTATTTATAAGTTTTCAAATCAAAGGAGCAGTTGGGTGCATTAATGGGCAGCATTTGTAACACCCCTTCCGAAGGGCATTACATTTCCGACCAACACCTTTTATTTCTTTACCCAAGTTATAAAATATTTAATGTTATAAAATACGAGTTTCAAAATTTATTTTTCGCGGATAGCATAAACTTACCAAATTATAGAAACACAAGACATAAGAACTGAATAATGTTGGTGTATGCCTTAAAGGCCAATACATTTTCTGTATTTACATGCATTCTATTATGCTATTTTTATATATGAGGCATTTCATTTATTGTATTCTTTTCTATAAACATAATAAAGTCCTTAGAATAGTAAGTTTGATGCCATAGGACATCAAGTGGATGACTTGATCGTGAGATCCTTTTGGTTACAACACTATTGTTAAATGTCCCTAGTCAAGTATTATTGTTAATTAGGACAACAATAATACATTGAGACTAGTATGTGCAGAGACTGATGACCATATCTCACGGGTCATGGATATGAGATATCAAGTCTTCACATGGGTACATATTAGAGTAATGATGTACTGGATTGACCCACCATGAGAACGTTACATGGATCGTTACATGAGTGTCATAAGCGATTCTCATAGTGACAATGGTGTTTGTAGTCCTTTAACCTGAAATCACTACGATTCCTACATGAGGAGTTGTGTGTTTTAATGCCATCAAACGTCATCTGTAACAAGGTGATTATAAAGTTGGTTATTGGATATACCACGAATCATGCAGAGGGATATGAGTGACCTAGACGGGATTTGTCACTCCTACATAACAGGAGCGATATCTTCGGGGCCCCTGATTGAGTGAGACTGCGAAATGTATGGCCATGCTCAAATGAGTCAATATGAGATATTGATCTCATTTGTTGTTACAAAGTCTACTCGAATATCAGGAAACGAATGATTGAACTATACAAGGGTGACGCATTCCATGCCTTGTGTTCAATCTAGATATCTTAACAAAGGGACTAAACAACACAGAAACATTGGTCACGGAAAGGTTATGTCAAATCATTGACATTCTTATTACTTGGGTAGCAGCGATGTGTTGCTAGATACCGCTCACTGCTTGTAACATTAAAATGGGATTTTAATATTACTGCCAACGTAATAAGAACCTGTAGGGTCACACACATAGAGCAGACTAAAATTGGAGCAATGGATCCAAGTTGGACTCGGATTCAAATACGGGCCAGACTCATAATAGATGGGTCTAGGGTTACACAGCTTACCTTGCTGCTGCTCACACTCACTTAAGGCAGTCACTATTATAAATAGTACTGCTAAGGGGCTGCTAAGAGAGATAATTTCATAACCCTAGCCACACCTGCAGAAAAGTGAGTAAGAGAGCGACATGCTTCTTCTCTTCTCTTCGCAGCTAGCACTGTGTGAGAGACGTGAGGCTCCTCTTGCGGATGTTGGACGTTCGTGAGTCTGTTCGTGTGGATACTGCAGAGACATCATTTCTATTACGGTGTTCGTGATTCACACTTCAAGAGGTAAATCATTTAAAAACTCGGATTATGACTTTTTTTCGCATGGATCCTCGGTAGGAATCCCTGTTTTCTGCTGCGTGATGTATCTGCAATTTCGAACAAATAATATACATCCCATGTACATAACATAGATTAGTAGCAACTTAAATACATAAAGCTTACGTACTACAAATAACATATATAATTACCATATTAAAATTGAACCTAGTCTAAGTCCCAACACTTAAAGAGAAGGGTCCTACACCCGATCCTCCTTCGGGTCCTCTTCGGAATCCCTAATGGACAAATTCCCCAGTCGTGGCATGTTACCTCTAACGGGAGTCCGAGCGGTCGACACCTCAGAATCTTCCCTAGGAGTGTTATGAAGATTACTCCATAACTCTCCAACAAGCAAACAAAACTCTAAGAAAATAGCAGCATCCATAGAAAACGTAGTAACCCCATGTCGGATTCTACTCCAAAGTAAAGTAACATCTCCAACATACTGAAAGCACCCCGTGTCCCAATGGATGCGCCATGCTTCAATGCCCCCCATAAAACTGCAGCCTAATGAAACCCTGAAGATTCTGCCTCGCCATCATCACAGTCCTCTTTAAAAACATAAATATATAACAGAACAAATAACACAAGACAAATAAAGAGGTGAAATCCCCTACATCAATACCAGCATGGTAGCAACAAAATAATAATGACAATAATGCCATTCATATATAGCAGTATCAAAGAATAGCAGATATAATCATGTTAATACAGGAATATCACAGAACAACAGGTATAATCATGTTATCAACTGATAGATAATTAAACAGTGTATATCACAATACATGAATACTGACCATACCATAACAATAAGCATACTGGCTATACTACCATAATATGTATACTAACTACGCCACGACAAGATGTACACTGACTATGCATATGCACAATGTGTATACTGACCATTCTTATGCACAATGCACTCATTTCCTACTAAATGGTGTTAAACACAATTTCAAAGAGAATGATCTAGAAGACCTGTCTGTATCTCGTCAGCCTCAAGTCAAGTGCTATAATTTCTCAATTTCTTAATTTGCGTAATATGACTTTATACAAGATAGTCTACACCAGATCATGAATAGGGATAGTATCTCGGTCTGGATCGTCAGTGCGTTTGCATCGGTCTGATCCACGGCACAGTGGTGCTACCTACTAGCCATTGTGGAAAACCCACGCCTTAACGCCCCCAAGGTCAACACGTGACCTACACTACACCCCCTCCGAAGGACATTACATTTCCGACCAGCTCCTTTTATTTATTTACCCAAGTTATAAAATATTTAATGTTATAAAATATGAGTTCCAAATTTTTTTTTTTTTGCAGACAGCATAAACTTACCAAATTATAGAAACACAAGATATAAGAACTGAATAATATACATCCCATGTACATAACATAGATTAATAGCAACTTAAATACATAAAGCTTATGTACTACAAATAATATATATAATTACCATATCAAAACTGACCCTAGCCTAAGTCTCAACACTTGAAAAGAAAGGTCCTGCACCCGATCCTCCTCCAAGTCCTCCTCGGAATCCTTAACGGATAAATTTCCAGTCGGGGAATGTTACCACTAACAGGAGTCCGAGCGGTCGACACCTCAGAATCTTCCCTAGGAGTGTTATGAAGATTACTCCATAACTCTCCGATAGGCATACAAAACTCTAAGAAAATAGTAGCATCCACAGAAAATGTAGTAATCCCATTACGGGTCCTACTCCAAAGTACGGTAACATCTCCAACATACTGAAAGCACCTCGTGTCCCAATGGACGCGCAATGCTTCAATGCCCCTATGAAACTGCAGCCTAATAAAACCCTGAAGATTCTGCCTCGCCGCCATCACAGTCCTCTTTAAAAACATAAATATATAACAGAACAAATAGCACAAGACAAATAAATAGGTGAAATCTCCTACATCAATACCAGCATGGTAGCAAGAAATAGTAATGAAGATAATGCCATTCATATACAACAATATCAAAGAATAGCAGATATAATCATGTTAATACAGGAATATCACAGAACAACAAGTATAATCATATTTTCAACTGATAGATAATTAAACATTGTATATCACAATACATGAATACTGACCATACCATAACAATAAGTATACTGGCTATACTACCATAATATATATACTAACTACGCCACGACGAGATGTACACTGACTATACATATGCACAATGTATATACTGACCATTCTTATGCACAATGCACTTATTTCCTACTCCATGGAGCTAAACACAATTTTAGAGAGAATGATCTAGAAGACCTGTCTATATCTCGCCAGCCTCAAGTCAAGTGCTATAATTTCTCAATTTCTCAATTTGCGCAACACGACTTTATACAAGATAGTCTACACCAAATCGTGAATAGGGATAGTGTCTCGGTCTAGATCGTCGGTGCGTTTGCATCGGTCTGATCCATAACACAGTGGCACTAGCTACTGGCCATTGTGGAAAACCCGCGCGCCGACGCCCCCAAGGTCAACACGTGACTTACACTACGCCCATCGCACCCTCACTAAGGTGTAATTCAATCTCCTTGGCATACAACCTTAACAACAAGTCACCAAGACTTCCACAATGCATGATCACATGATATGACAAAATCAAAAATCATTAGCAGCATAACTTCTATGAAAACGAGCCACAACAGGGACATCTTTGGGTCCAGTACATCGGCCCATCAGCAAACTACTGTGATATTTATTCACAAGGTATCTCAATTGCGCAAATTCAAGAACCATCATTTTCAAATCACATGAGGCATTCTCACAAATTTCTCTAACATGTAGGACCATTATTTCACTTTTAGGCTCTAATCATGATACTTTCAAGAATAAATGTAGAAATTAACTCTAATCACTAGACTCTTCTAAATAAATTTCTCTAGTGATATTTCTTCATATTTTTCACGAAAAACCTAAATAGAAACCACATTGTCTTAACCTCGCCATTCTTTTCCTTTCTCCCTAAGTCTTTCAAATTTTCACTATCTCTCTCTCTCTCAAGCTTATTTTTCCCACACAAGGGCGAAATCCTTCTCTTATAAGATACTTTAATTTTTTAAAACATCATTCTAGCTTTATTTCTATTGATATAGCCAAAAGGTCATTACTCCTTAAATTATAAAATGAAAAATTTTTAAATCCTAATTTAGTTCCTAAATCATCTAAGTAATAATTTCTAACATTTTTTCCAAAACTCTCATTATTCTAATTCTAAATAAAATCTTTTCCATTTAACTTATCAAAATAATCTTAAACAGAATACTTTAACTCTCCAAATTACTTCTCTATCCCATTATCAAATACCATGGCTGAAAATCACCTATCAAAATCATCTTAAATACTTTAAGTCTCCAAATTACTTCTCCATCCTATTATCAAATATCATAGCCGAAAATCACCTATCAAAATCGTCTTAAATACTTTAAGTCTGCAAATTACTTCTCTATCCTATTATCAAATACTATAGCCGAAAATCACCTATCAAAATCATCTTAAATACTTTAAGTGTCCAAATTACTTCTCCATCCTATTATCAAATACCATTCTTGCATTGAATTCCCCTTTGAAAGGCATGAAGACCGAGAACTGCTATGATTATTAGAACCAAAAAACTGTCTTTTCTAGGACCATTAATAGTATACAACATACTCCAGTTACCACAAACTTACTATATCAAGTTCATGCATAATATCAAAGCGATAAAAGTCACATATAATCAATAAGCAACCATAACAATTTCATGCACATAATCAACATCATATAATTATACATAATCAAACAAGTATAAACCAATAATCACACAATTGAGTGAATAGATCCTCACATGGATTTTTCACCCACAAACACAAATATTTCGTTCCTCACCACCATGACATGGTTGATGAGGTTAATCTCCTTCTTACCTTTGAGGATGTCCAACCACCTCTTGAATATCTTCTTGAAACAAACTTCATCTTCCAAGAGCTTCTTGAAAACGAAAAAATACATACCAAAAGATCAACACAATGGCTTGGAATAGAATGACCATGGATCAAAATCATGATCTTAGAAAGAAGAAAAGAAAGAAGAATGAAAATAGAGAAATTTTACCTTAGAAGCTTTCAAGCCCTAACTTGAAAAACACTTGAAAAAGATGAACAAAGTCAAGATCTTCACCCCAAAGGGTCTTAGAAAGAGATTTAGATTCAAGAAATGTGAATGGTTAAAATTAAAGAAGATGAGAGGGTGGATTTTGGGAGGGTGGCCGTGAGCCTTAAGGAGAGAAAATGAGAGAAGAAAGTGAGAGAGAAAGTGTGTAGCTTTTGTTTGATGAGAGATGAATAGAAAGTGATGAAATAAGTTTATTGAAGCTTATGATGAAATAAGTTTATTGAAGCTTACTCTAGAAGCCTCCTTTCTCCCTTATGGCCATGCATTTCACCTAGGAGGAGGGTCCAAAGCTTCTCCAACATGCCTCACAAAGCTTCTTTGAGAAGCTTCTCTTCTTGGTCCAAAAGTCAAAGATGATGTCATGTGGGTGATGTCACATGGAGGATGTCATAAAAGTGACTAAATTAAAATAATATACTAGATATTTACTATAAGCTATTATCCAATGGACAAAAGTTATAGTTAACAAAGTCGGTATCTATTGTCCAATGGATAATAGAACGTACCCAAATTTTATATGTCAGATAAAATCTCAGATAATGAAAACTTTGAAAATTGTCTCAATTTCAGGTTTAGTAAAATCTCCCAGCCCCGTTTCAACAATCCAAAAATTTTTGGCCTGCAAAAATAAATATTTTTTCGGGCCCGCCTCATATACACATACAGTCCAAAATAATATTAAAATAATCAAATAACTTAAAAATTCATAAAATTTCATTAAAATTCACAAACATTATAAAACTCATAAATAATAAGAAAAATAAAAAACTTGGGGTGTTACAGCATTAAAGGCTGATAAAATAGTCGTTGACCAATGTCAGACCTGTTGTAATCGATTACACACTTCATGTAATCAATTATATGGCTGTTTGAACGTGTTCTTGGCTTTCTAGGTAGGATGTAATCAATTACAACCTTCATGTAATCGATTACATGGCCTCTGTCTGACTTGTAATCAATTACAACCTCAATGTAATCGATTACAAGGCTTTTGCTATGCTTGTAATCAATTACAACCTCAATGTAATCGATTACAAGGCCTCTGGTTTACTTGTAATCGATTACAATACTTATGTAATCGATTACAATGACCCTTAAACACAATTTTTAAGTTCAATCAAGTTTGATGGCCATACCCAACTTAGAAAAACATAGATTTGTTGAGATATAAACATGATTTGCAAAATCCAAGATTGAAATCAATATTTCTTTAAAATATGAACTTTGAATTTCAAGTTGATCTGAAAGATCTTTGAAAAACCATTTGGAGATAGTTGAGATACTTGAGAGCATTTTACATTTAAATTCTAAGGCCTATGACCTATACCAAATATATCTCTTTTGATATCTTTTGATCTTGGTCAGATCTTGATCTTCATCTTAACTTTATTATCATCAAAAACTTCATTTGATATGCTTCATGACATAAGCATTCACATGTTCGACATCAACACTTAAGGAGAAAAGGGGAACATATCCTAGAGCTCCCTCTACTAAACAGTGATTCACCTGGTTAGCATTGAGATATACTGACTTAAAAGGGATAACTTTAATAGGTATATCTGACATAAACACAAGGGTTTTATCTGAGCAGTTTAAAACCACATGGTTGGAGGACAACCAATCCATGTCGAGAATGTTATCAATATCTACAAGGGGTAAACAGATAAGATTTACAAAGAAGATCCTATCTTCTACCTTTATACAACAATCTAAATAAACTTTAGAAGTTATAATAGATTTACTGGTGGGAGTAAAAACAGATAAGTCATAAGGAAGGTTTGTCATATGTAAACCCATCATTTCCACACAATCACAAGAAACAAAGGAGTGGGATGCTCCTGAATCATATAAAAAAGTTAAAAGGTGATTATGGAATATGCATTTACCTTGGATCAGATCTGATGACTGAGTCACCTCCTTACCGCTCATAGTGTAAACTCTTCCAGCAGCTTGCAGTTTAGGGGTGAATACAACTTTCTGCTTATGTGGGCAATCCTTGGCAAAAGTCCTGGTTGTTCACACGTGAAGTGCACAAATTTGCCCGCCAAGCAGGGTCTATCACCATGTCGTTTCCCACATCTAGTACATTTAGATCCCTTTGAGTCCATTTGCATTTACTTATCCTTATCTTTCTTCTTGAACTTCTCGTCCATTTTTTTCTTCTTTGATGGTGGGGTTTGTTCCAACTGAGGTCGACTGTCATGATCTTCAACAATTTGACAATTGTTCACAATAGTCTTTACCCTTTTTTGTACCGCAAGTGCACAGGTCACGCAAGTAATAAAGTGATAAATAGGATATCGTTCCCATGAGGATACGGTCAATTCTAATGCTAATTATCAACTAATAGCTTAAGTAATTCTATTCAAGAACATTCAAATTGGGAAAAGTGTGTATGAGTTAATGAAAGACTAAAGTGCAATAAGTTTGGAATGAAAGTTAATGTTTAGAGAATAGGGAATACTTTTTCACCCCCTACTTCAATTAGTAATATGCAATCCTTATAAGAAATATAAATGAAAGGGATTTGTTATCTTGAGAAACTAACTTAGTTAATAGCCTATGTCTAGGTCAATTAACTATGCTTCATTCACCTAGTTCACTATATTTCCATGAGAGCTAGTGCAAACTCCACTCATTAAGAACTATCTCAACAATTACTATGCATGACCAAGAGCTATATGTCGATCCCATTAGCTAATTAACTCATCTTACCATTAGAATGAAATTAAACATGTATCAACCATATGCATGATCTCAAATCCAAATTCATATGTCTAGTTCAATAGATTTAATCAAATCACATTAAATGTTGGCCAAACACTCAAGAGCATTAAGAGAAATATGATTGAATAACCCAAATCATCTATATTAACTTAAAGGAATACAAAATCACTAATATTCATAGAGGGATCCAAAGAAATCCATATATACAGCTTAACAACACATGACACATGAAAATCTATCAAAAATAATCACGCTCATGACAATAGAAGAGAGAAAGTATAAGGAATGAGAGGGAAGCTCAATGATTGATGATCCTTTGATGCTTGAATCTTCCTCTTTGAAGAAGATGGCCTCCAACTTTGCTTCTTTTGGCTTCCTTTCAACACAAGTAGTAAACCCTAGCAGTTGTATTCTATTTTCCAAAAAGCTTTCTTTTTGCATCTCAATAAAACAATATATAAAGGCTCAAAAGTAAGCTTCACGCCGCGATATGAACCATCTTACACCGTGGCGTGCGTTCAAATTAGGTCACCACGCCATGACATGCTCCTTTTTGTGCCGCAATGTGCTAGCCTCGGGTTTCAATGTGTAGTAGGCTGAATGCACCATTGGCTCTCTCTTCCAATGCTGGTCCAAATCTTCCACAAATCTACTTTTTTGGAGCCTTTCCTACAATAGAGAAATCACCAAGTTAATAGCAGTTGCAAATCCACTTAATCACCTAAAAGATATGCAAGAATTTCTCAAGATCATATAGGAAGATATCAAGATTGAATTTGACAAATATAAGCCTAAAATCTTCCTTATATGCATAATAACAAGGACTAACCTATCAATAAAGCATAGATATAAGGTATAAATAACTACATTTTATGGAGTTATCATACCCCAAACTTAGATTTTTGCTAGTCCTCGAGTAAAACAAAGTATGATTAAGTACACTTGCTTGACAAATCTTGCTTCAACATACATTCAGCATCTAATTATGAATCCCATTTTTACTTAAACCACAACTAGTGTACAATGATTGTATAAACCCTCAAAGAATGCTAATTCCTCACAATCAACTCCACACACTCATAATCCTTAGCATGCTAATAATCAAAGCTTCCATTTATGCAAATGACATTTTCCATAATCATGCAAGTTAAACTTCTCATATTTTAAGTCATACATATCCGGATAAGTTTATGAGCATACATACATATGAATCAGATAATCCACAAAATCGTCTTTAAACTCTCTCTCCACTATTGTAAATCATAAACAACTGAGGATCAAAAGGGACTTCAACAGCTTGTAATGTAAGGCCAATGGTTATGGGCATATGAATAACAGGGAAAGGATTCAATACAAATATTGAGAAACATAAACATGTTATTTCAAAACTTGAGCCTCCAAGTGAAACTATTAGGGTATTCAAAAGCAAAAGACAAAACTCTCCAGAACCATTCATTTCTTTTTGTGCTTTTCTTTACTTCATTCAATTGCTTTTTTTTAACAAAGCAATGTTTTTACTACATCTAGTTTCTTCAAGCTCATTTGTGTATTCAACATGCTTAATATCCCTAATCACTAGACTCACTTCAAGAAATAACATATTATGTACTCAACAAACAATGATGGTAGGAAGAGAATGCAATACTTTCACATGCATTAGAATGGTTACATGGTAGGGAATATGAGGGTGATTGAAAAACATATAAGGCCAACATTTATTAAGTTTCAAAGGGGACCTATGGATAATCATATCATGGTAAGCTTAAAAAGCTCAATCGGTGAAAAAAAATGCCCTAATCATTTCCTCAATCATGCATAATCTAGGATTTCACTTCAAGAGAGTTTAAATACAATTTCTAGGATACTTGAAATCTCTACATATACATCCCATAAACCTTCTCTAAATAAGTACTCATATTCTCTTCAAAGTTACACTTGCATACAAGTGGCATGTAAATCATACATAAAAAGTGAGTAAATTGGTTCAGTATGCTTCAAAGATCGCATATGGAATCACAAAAAAATTGAGGTTCAATTGCATCCATTTTTATCATTGGACAACCATTACCACACTAGCGATTGGCACATGTTATGCATTCTAACAATTTCAATAATTTCAATCATGCATACAAACCATCATGTGCACAATATCACAAAAAATTTATTAGCACTACTATCAGCAATAGTTAAAGTTAATATCATCATGTAAGTACCACATACATTAAATACTAAAATAGTTAGACACCCCCAAACCTAAGGGAAACAATGTCCCCACTGTTCAAAATAAGATCATAGTATATCAAAATGAAAGAAAGTGCCCTGAATGTAGCAGAGCTACTTATCATCCTCAGCCTTCTCATCATCATTCGGATCATCCTTCTAGATAGGCTTTGCCGCATCAGCTCCCTCAGGATCCTGCTGTGATGGGGGAGGGTCAACTACCGCCATGGGTAGGAACTCTGGTGGGAAGTCATCCATAGGAAGCCCCAAGCACTCTGCCATCCATTGGAGACTATGGATCGTATATGTTTGCATGGCCACCATATGTCCCATCTGAGCCTCCATCTGTGCGCGGTAGTCATCATCAAGTGGAGGAACTGCTCTGGGCTCTCTACAAGCCTGTCTCTGTCTGGAAGGTGCTGGGGCTAGAACTGCTCTCAGCCTTTCAATGATATTATCATTAAGAGATTGTTTAACATTAGTGAGCTCTTCATGTAGGCCCCACTGTACATATTGTCTACTGCAAAGTGTGTGGATGAGAAAAAGGAAGAAGACGCTCCTGTACTCCCTCATTGACCTCATAATCTGGTCATGGATGAGCTAGGCAACATCTATGGCACGGTGCTCAAGAATGGCATATATAAGGATTGCCCGATCTCTGATCACCTCGGAGAAGTTTGTAAATGGGAGGATCCGAGTGGAGATGAAGTGGTACCACACCTTCGCCTCCGGAGTTAGGCATGATCGAGGGAAGTTTTGTGGCCTCTGGGCCTGCACACTGACGATCCAAACCACAGGCTAGGCCTTCGGGTTGCATATACGGGTCGTGACGACGTTAAGGTCAATGCCCTCCTCCTGCTCCCAACAGAGGAACTCTGTGTAGTTGAAATTCACCAGGGGAGTAGACGACCTCAAGGATGCTCTAATGGTCATAGTGGAGAAGGAAACCAGGCGTTGACGAGCGTCGAACTCAATCAAAATTATAACCGAGTTATGTCTATGGCTTGTAGCATAGAAAACAACACCGGATCGTCTCTCAAGGATTGTAAATATAATTTAATCAATTCAAGCCGAGATTGGGGAAAAGGATTTAAGAATTCAAAATATGAAAATAACAGAATTAAAGTGAAAGACATGCAATTAAAAGAGCAATTAATTCAGAAACCTATCCAAAATTAGGTTGATCATATTATAGATCTTTCAACAAACATTTGAAGTGCAATTGAATGGATAATTTGGATTCAACTGAAATCTCTGCTTCAAATCCATAATTCATACTAGACAATCATCTAGAATTCAATTAATAATTAACACACAAATTCACAATCGCATAATTCATGTTAGGATCTATGTTAATTTGATATCCGAATTCAATTAACTTAGGCACAAATCAGTAACCTAACCTCTTTAATTTCATGATTAATCCAGATCAATTAACCTAAATTTATCATAATTCTCAATCTTAAATCAAGATCTAATCAGATCAAACATAAACAAAATCACCATTCATGCATTCAAGATCAAGAAGAAGAGGGGGAAGAAGAGAAATCCAATTGCAATTCAAATACAAAAATAGAACAAGATCTCAAGAATTCAAACCACAATTTCTTCAAGAATCTCTAAATTGATTATAGAATTTTAGCTCTCCATGGCCATCACCACGAAGGAGCTTGAGGAAGAAGAAGGAAGAAGAGAGAAAAAATTAGATCTAGAAAGAGAAGGTGAGAAAAATGTGGAATGAAAAATTGATCTCGGTTTTCTACCTTCACTGCTATAAACTAACTCCTATTTTGGCCTCACATTATTAGAATCCTATTAGTTACAAAGCTGGGTCCATTATGAGTAATTGGGCCAAACCCATGTCATTTGGAGGTCTACAACTCAAGTTATGGACAAAACATTCTCAAAGGGTCTCTAAACTCGTGTTCTGACTTCCAGGCCCAATTAGCTCCACTAGATGTTCGATTTTGTCCTGTAACTCTTCATGAAAGTTGTATAGCTCTCTCTCATCTTTCCTAAAAGGTAAAATAAATAATTTTTAGACATCTAGAACTCAAGATATGGCTGAAATACAGAAACAGTGTCAAACCTCAATGATGCTGGAAAAAATCAATTAAGCCCAATTTGAGCCCAAACTTACAAAACATGACCAAGCTCAATAAATTAAATACATGGAGAGTGTAAATGACTAAAAATGAGAGTTTATTAATGTATAAAATATATGATTATCAAATTCTCCTACACTTAACATTTTGCACTCCTGGGCAAATCACATGAAACCAAAACTAGGGAATAAGGAAAAACAACACAAACAACTCAAAAGCTAGAAACTCTAAAAGACTCAATTTCCAATGATATTCAAGAATGCAAAAGTTTACAAGCAAGAAGAGAACCAAATATTTAAGGAAACAAAACATTCATGAGGTATAATTTCTTCACATCTCAAACACATGCACATATAAATCAAGAAGACTTTATTCAAGGTTGTAATGGAGCCAAGGTAAGGGAAGGAAACAATGTGGATATGATAAGTTAAACACACAAGAGAATAGAAGAACATTGGGAAGGAACTCAATTGACAAAACATGAAATTTTATCCCCCCAAATACATGTAATGCACATTCTCTTTACATATTCATTTCCTTTTTTTATTTTTTTCTTTTTGACAACCTTTTCTTTTTCTTTTTAATTTTCTTTTATTCTTTAAATTCTATTTTTTTCTTTTAATTTGGCTCTTTTTTTCTTTTTTTTTTTTACTTTCTTTCATTTTTTTTTCACCAAACACTGTGCATATTGCACACCAAATTGCACAACCCCTACACTTGAACTATTAATTACCCACAAGCAAAAGAGCTTCTTCTAATGAAAAATGAACTAATGCTCTCCTATTCCTTAAGGTAAGGTAAAAACATAGTTTTTCACATAAGGCATATAATGAGCTAAGACAAGAATAGGCAAATACACTCAAGAAGATTAATAAAAGGGAAATGAAGCAAGGTTGGCTATTGTTGTTTCTATTTTCTGCTATTTATGTTATTTTTTTCTACTATTTCTATTTTTAATTCTATTTTTTGTTTTCTTTATACATTTTTTCCACCAAAATAGAAAATAGCAGAAAATAGAAAATAGAAAGCAAAAAATACAAATAGAAATGAATTAACAACAAAAATTAGCAACAACAAAAAATTAATAGCAAAAATAGTAGAAACATCAAAAATAGAAATAGAAACAGTAAATTAAAAAAATGAATTTAAATGCAAAAAATAGAAAATAGAAATAGAAATGGAAACAACAGAACTAGAAAATTAGTGATAACACTGTATTTTATACATTTTGTAATCCTTTTACTAGGCTTCTTAAGGTTCAATTAGGCTTAATTAAGTTGGTTTTGACATATTTTATGATTTTGAGCCGAATTGGACAATTAAATAAATTATTGCATAAATTAGGCTTAATTATCTCTTTGGAAGTGTTTAGTAAATTAGCTATAACTTGAGTTACAAATATCTGATTGATGTGATTTTGGTCTTGTAGGAAAACTAAGACAATTCCCTACAACTTTCATGAAGAACACAAAACTCATATCGGACTCCTTGGATGTGATATTGAGCTTTGAAGTAAAAACAGAGGAGCTGAAATCGGGTCTAAATACTCTGCAGTAATTGGACCATATCTTGAGTTCTAGGCATGATTTTGGACTCAAACCAAAGCCATTTTAAAGCAAATATCTAGGCCTACAACTTTCATGAAGACCACTTCTCTCAAAAATGAAAAAAATTGGACACACGACTGTACACGTTTGCTTAATTATTATTTAAAAAAAAGAAATAAAACGTCATTGATTACGTAGGAAAACTTAACAATTATGTTTTACTATTCATGTTACTATGCATTACACAGTAACATGAATTTGCCTATAAATAGGCAATTGCACATGCAGAACAAACAGTGGAGGGAGGGGGAATTCTGAGGAATTTTCTCCTCCCTCCAATTTCCTTTCTCTTTCTTTTTCTCTTTTTCTTTCTTTTAGTTTATGTGTAAATAAGTTCCAATCTACTTAGGTCAAAGTGTGAAGCTCTTGGTAATAAAATAAGGTCAGATTTATTCCTCACTTGTGCTTTAATGATTTAATTTTCTAGTATTCTTTATACGTATTATATTTTGATTCTGATAATTTGAAATCCCAGGTGACAGACAGGAATACTCCATCATTGTAAAGAGGAGTTCTTGATTTATTATAGATAAAATATTTGCACAGTAAATGCTTTAACCCATTTATAAGTGGTGGTGTTAAAAACTCTCCTTATAAAGTGGAGATCTTGATTTATTGTAGACAAAATATTGGCACAGTGAATGCTTGATCCCATTTATGAGTGTGTTAATAGATGATTAAAGGAATCATAATATAATTACGTATATTATTTTAATGGACTTTTAACATTGTATTTTCCGATTGGAACTTCCATGTTGCGAGGATTCTAATTGAGTTATAAAATAAATTAATCTTACTTTTTTTTTATTTACCAAGAGTGGATCTTTTTACCCAAATAAATAAATTTTTACCGTAGTAACAAAATATTTATTTCACCTTAATCTTCAATAATTCTCTGTGGATCGACTTCGGACTCACCGAGAAATTTATTACTTGAGACAACCTGCACTTGAATTTGCAAATGCGACAATTAAAAAGTGTGCATTAAGTTTTTGGCGCCGTTGCCGGGGATCGAACCCGGGTTGCCAGCGTGACAGGCGGGAATTCTCACCACTATACTACAACAACAGGTGGGAATACTCACCACTATCCTATCCGAAACTCTCCTTATAAAGTGGAGATCTTGATTTATTGTAGACAAAATATTGGCACAGTGAATGCTTGATCCCATTTATGAGTGATTGTGTTAATAGATGATTAAAGGAATCATAATATAATTACGTATATTATTTTAATGGACTTTTAACGTTGTATTTTCCGATTAGAACCTCCATGTTGCGAGGATTCTAATTGAGTTATAAAATGAATTAATCTTACTTTTTCTTTATTTACCAAGAGTGGATCTTTTTACCTAAGTAAATAAATTTTTACTGTAATAACAAAATATTTACTTCACCTTAATCTTGAACAATTCCCTGTGGATCGACCTCAGACACACCGAGAAATTTATTACTTGAGACAGCCTGCACTTGGGTTTGCAAATGCGACAATTAAAAAGTGTGCATCAAGTTTTGTGCGCCGTTGTCGGAGACTTATTTTGAAGAATAAATTTTTAGTGTAAATATTTTTTTACATAGTAAAAAGTGAATAGTGTGTAAATAGTGTGTGAATAGTGCATTAATAGTGCATAAATAGTGTGTGAATAGTGCATGAATAGTGTGTGAATAGTGCATGAACAGTGTGTGAATAGTGTGAATAGTAAAAAAATAATTGAGTGAATAGTGTTTTAAAATGATGTTAATAATAATAATTGAAGTGGGGGACAACGTTGTCCCCCGTTGAATGAAATGAAAAAGAAAGGTGGTCACGGGTGTGACCACCCAAAAAAAAAGTAAAAAAAAATGAAAATTAATAAAAAAATTAACAATGAGGTTAATTCTCCCTTTTATTTTCTGTATATACTAATTTAGTGGGGGAACCTCTCCCTTTTATTTTCTTTGTACATATTAACTCAGTGGGGGTAATTCTCCCTTTTAATTTCTGTACAGTGGGAGTAATTCTCCCCTTTATTTTCTGTACATACTAACTTTGTGGGAGAAATTTCTCCCTTTTATTTTTTTGTACATACTAACAGTGGGAGAAACTCTTCCTTTTACTTTTCTGTAATTTACATTTTGCATTTTATTTTATTTTATTTTATGTTATTTTTTTTATTTGGTGATTGGTTCATACCACACCTTTGTTTTTTTTTATTTGATGGTTAGTTTAATACCACACCTTTGTTTATATTTTTTTTTATTTGGTGGTCGGTTTCTACCACACCATTTTTAAGTTTTATTTGGTGGTTGGTTTCTACCACACCATTTTTAATTTTTCTTTGATGGTTGGTTTATTCCACACCTTTGTTAATATTTAATGGCAGGTTTATACCGCCTACTTTTTAATATATTTTTTTATCATGACAGTTTATATCGCCTATTTTTTAATATTATTTTTTTATCATGTTAGGTTTATACGCCTACTTGTAATATATATATATATATATATATATATATATATTAAAAAAAAGAGTTGAGTTTTGTATAAATTTTTATTTTATTTTCTTATTTCTTTTTCTCTTTTAATCAAGTAAAGTCTGATCCCTAGTATTCTAATTTTATGTGTTTTCATTTGAAAATAAAAATACAAAAATAAAAATAAAAAAATAAAAAATAAAAACTTTATTTTCTCTTTTTCTTCTTAATTTCGTGTGTCTTAGTGTTTGTTTTTCTTTTCTTTTTAAATAGTCAAACTTTATTTTGACAATTTGGTCACGTGTCGATTTTCTCAACAATTAGACAACAAAATAGAAACAAAAAAAATAAAATAGCAACATTAAAATTACAAACAGCAACAAAAATAGAATGCTAGAATTCCTTCCCCACACTTAAATTTGACATTGTCCACAATGTAAAGCTCAAAAGACAAACAACATCCATCAAAATCATCAATTAATGAAGGACAAGTAAAATAAAGGAGAGGGAAAGAAAAGAAACATCCTTATCAAGTGAAGAGACTTCCACCAGGGTCTCATTGCTTGAAGTGTAATGATGGAGACCAAGTGAAGCTTGAAACATAATTGGAAACATGACTTGAAGCAGAAGAGCTTCCATTGGGGTCCCATTGGCCTTTCTTAATTTCCGTGTCTGCTCCACTAGAATGCAATATGTATACTTGATCAACTTCATTTTCCTTGTTTATGTTAGACCATGGCTCAAAAACAAAATCCACCATAATAGTGACTGCCATTCGGTGCTCTTCTTCTCTCTTTTCTGAAAATTCTTCAATGGCTTTCAACTCAAGGGTAGGTGGTTACTGCACTGAAGGTATCAAGCTGGTTGAAGAAATTAATTCTGTTTATTTAACTGCAGCATCACTTGTAATCTATGTACAATCTTCCAAAACAGCATGATCATAACTCATAGAATAAGTAAATTTTGAACATGCAACAACATCTCCCACAACACTAAAAATTTTAGAACAAGCAGCACACATACTAGTCCCATCACATCCAGAACATCCAAGAAAATCAACACTATCCAAAAATCCCACAATTTCAGGAAATTCAGCTAGCATATCATCATGCATATCATCAACAAGCAAATCAATGGCATCTAATTGAAAATCTGAATGCTCTTCTAAAGGATATTTCATGGCATCAAAGATACTGAATTGAACTATGTTATCCCCAAATTCCATGGAAATAGTACCAGCATGCACATCAATCTTAGTTTTTGCAGTTTTCAAGAGGGGTCTACCTAAAATCAATGGTGGCTGACTAGATACAAATTCCTCATCCATGTTCTGAACATAAAAATCTGCTGGAAATATTAAATCATTTACCCTTACCAAAACATCCTCAAGCACTCCTATAGGATGAGTTGTGCTCCTATTTGCCAGCTGAATTATTACTCCGGTTGGCTTCAACTCTCCAAGCCACAAAGATTCAAAAATTGATTGTGGCATCACATTGATTAAAGCACCCAAATCCAACATTGCAAGAGGAAATTGCTTATTGCCTATTATGCAAGGAATAGTGAATGTTCTAAGATCCTTGCATTTAGGGGGCATATTTGGTTGGATCAAAGCAAAAACATTTCTTCGCATGCTCACTTTCTGATTTCCTTTCAACTTCCTCTTGTGAGTGCACAACTCTTTCAAGAATTTAGCATACTTTGGAATTTGTTTGATTGCATCTAGGAGAGGGATATTGATTTCCACCTTCCTAAATATCTCCATGACTTCTCTTTCCATTTCTGCTTATGCTATCTGCTTGGACTGTATGACCCTATTTGGGAAAGGTAGTGGAATGACCAAGTCTGAATTCTCTGTGCATTTCTTCTATTTTATGGATTTATAGACTGAGCTATTTATTTTCTATAAATTTTGCTATTTTTGGTCAGTCTCTGGTTGCTGTATTAGTAGCTCTGGCTATGGTAGACTAGGACCATCAACTTCTCTGACACTTCTCAAGGAAATGGCACTCACATTTCCTATTAGTTTATTAATGGTTTGTGAAGGCAATTGGCTCGACCCTTGACTTTTTAGCTCACTCACAGTGGTTGCCAATTGCCCAATCTAAGTCTGTAGATTTTGAATGTTGGCATTGACATTTTGCTGGAACTGAATGTTGTTTGTGGCCATCTGTTTCATCAAATCTTCTAAGGATGGCTCGGCTAAAGTGGCTTGGATAGACTGCTGCACAGGTTGTTGTTTTCTGAATGTAGGTGGTTGGTGTCTAAATTGCTATTGCTGCTACTAGGGCTATTTTTGCTTACTAGAATTCCCATATCTCAGGTTGGGATAGTCCCTCCATCCAGGGTTATAAGTATTGGAAAATGGATCATATCTTGGCTGCTGATATTGGGGTCTACCAGGAAAAATGTCTACTGTAGCAATAGAATAAGCTTGGATGGCATAATTATCTTCATGAAGTATTGGATAGGCATCTGTTGGATGAGATGGACAAAAGCAAATTCCACACACCCTTGCATGCTCTTGTTATACAGAAACTAGTACATATTGTCCCACTTCTAATTGCCTCACCAAAGAAGTCAATTCATCAAGTTTGTATTCCATTCTCTGTTAGTCTACATGAGACAATTGAACCTCATTAACTCCTCTGGTTGAGATAAGGACTCTTATGCCAAATTTTTGAGCATTGGCTGCCATATTTACTATCAAATCTCTTGCTGTAGTAGGGTATTATCCACCAAGGCACCTCTAGAGGTAGCATCCACCATACTTCTGTCCATTGGCAGGAAGCCCTCATAGAAATATTGACTCAAGAACTGATCACTGATTTGGTGGTGGGGACAACGCAAGCATAACTTCTTGAATCTCTCCCAATATTCATGGAAGGACTCACCTGTCATTTGCCTTATGCCATAGAAGTCTTTTCTAATGGCAGTGACTCTAGATGTAGGGAAGAACCTCACCAAGAATAACCTCTTCATATCATCCCAACTCATGACAGAGCCTGGTGAAAGGTAGAACAGCCAATCCTTGGCTGCATCAGCAAGAGAGAAAGGGAATACCCTCAACTTGATATGCTCCTCAGGGATCCCATGAGGTTTCATGGTTGAACAAACCACATGGAACTCCTTTAAGTGCTTATGGGGGTCCTCACCTGCAAGACCATGAAACTTGGGCAACAAGTGTATCAATCCAGATTTTGATTCAAAGTCAACATTAAGATCAGGGTATTGAATACATAAAGACTAGTAAGTAACATCAGGGACAGCAAGTTCTTTAAGAGCCCTATTATGCATATTGTCAGCCATGGTTTCAAAATCACTTAAGCTCTCGGATGCACTAACAGATTCAATGTAAAAAATAAATTTAGAAGCAATTCTTTGGCTAAGCTTACGAGCTCTAATTAATGCATGCAGAGTCTTATCAATCTCAGGATCAAAATCAAGCAAGTTAGCAGAATTAGACCTAGTCATGCACCACTCAGGACTATAGAGGTGTCAAAATGCCAAAAACACAAAAACACACAAATCTAAACTATAAAAATGACTAGAAAAATTGAAAAACACATCAAATGAATTTTAAAAATCATAGGACCACCACAGAATGAAAACTACATTGATTTAGAAAATTATCATGAAAAGAAAATATTTCAAAAATTAGAAAAGTGGTCTAAACGATAGAATTTGGGAAAAACAAGCATAGCCAATGATAGCCAAAAGGCTATCATTGGCCGAGTTAATTGGATTTTTTTCTATCGACTGAAAAAAATCAGTTCATTCTGAGATACCAAAATAATTACAAAAATTACCATTATGTCCCTAATTTTCTCAAAAACCCTATCAAATGATGGAATTTGGCTAAAATTCGAGTGGATGATCCTTATAAGATCTCTCTACTCAAAATGATGGTTTAAAATTGGGGACCAAGTTTCAACTCCAAACTCCACAGTCAAATCAGCACTAGTCTTCCCCTACACCAAAAGAATTCAGAGTTAGGAGAAAATATGTTAGCTGGGTATGAAATGGTGGTAGGCAGTTAAGAACACGTACAAAATGATTGAATGACACTGAGGGTAAGATCTTGCAATGCAATTATCAATAAAGACATCAAAAGAATGATCACCAGCAACAAAAGCCAATGAAACAGTAACCAATGATCAACAACAGAATGTAATGCAACAATTATGGATTGAACAAGAGTTAATTGTTAGTGAGAACAAGAGTTAGTATGGTCACTTAATATGATCAAATTGCACCTAACAATCCCCGGCAACAGCGCTAAAATTTTGATGAGCACCGAACTCAATCAAAATTAAAATCGAGTTATGCTTATGGCTTGTAATATAGGAAACAACACCGGATCGTCTCTCAAGGATTGTAAATGTAATTTAATCAAATCAAGCCGAGATTGGGGAAAAGGATTTGAGAATTCAAAATATAAAAATAACAGAATTAAAGTGAAAGAAATTCAATTAAAAGAGCAATCAATTCAAAAACCTATCCGAAATTGGATTGATTCTATCATAGATCTTTCAACAAACATTTGAAGTGCAATTGAATGGTTAATTTGGATTCATCGAAATCTCTGCATTGAATCCATAATTCATACTAGACAATCATCTAGAATTCAATTAACAATTGACACACAAATTCGTAATCGCATAATTCATGTTAGGATCTATGTTAATTTGATCTCTGAATTCAATTAACCTAGGCACAAATCAGTAACCTAACCTCTTTAATTTCATGATTAATTTAGATCAATCAACCTAAATTTATCATAATTCTCAATCTTAAATCAAGATCCAATTAGATCAAATATAAATAGAATCATCATTCATGCATTCAAGATCAAGAAGAAGAGGAAGAAGAAGAGGAATCCAATTGTAATTCAAATACAAAAATAGAACAAGATCTCAAGAATTCAAATCAAAATTTCTTCAAGAATCTCTAAATTGATTATAGAAGTTTAGCTCTCCATGGCCATCACCACGAAGGAGCTTGAGGAAGAAGAAGGAAGAAGAACGAAAAATTTAGATCTAGAGACATAAGGTGAGAAAAGTGTGGAATGAAAAATTGATCTCGGTTTTCTGCCTTCACAGCTATAAACTAACTCCTATTTTGGCCTTACATTATTAGAATCCGATTAGTTACAAAACTGGGTCCATTATGAGTAATTGGGCCAAACCCCATGCCATTTGGAGGTCTACAACTCAAGTTATAGACAAAACATTCTCAAAAGATCTCTAAACTCGTGTTTTGACTTCCAGGCCAAATTAGCTCCACTAGATGTTCGATTTTGCCCTAGAGCTCTCATGAAAGTTGTAGAGTTCTCTCTCATCTTTTCTAAAAGGTAAAATACATAATTTTTAGACATCTAAAACTCAAGATATTGCTGAAATACAGAAATAGTGTCAGACCTGAATGATGCAGGAAAAAATCAATTAAGCCCAATTTGAGCCCAAACTTACAAAACATGACCAAGCTCAATCAATTAAGTCCATGGAGAGTGTAAATGACTAAAAATGAAGGTTTATTAATGTATAAAACATATGATTATTAGGCGTCCACACACTCTGACTATAGAAGTCCCTAGGTCAGAGAAGGCTGCGTTCGCGTAGAACTCATGACCAAATGGAAGAATGGCAGCAGACTCTGTGTGTTTAGAAAATACACCCCCAATTGTGGTGTCAGATGGTTTTCTTGATCTCTTGGTGGATGGCCTTAGTGAAGTTGAAGCCATACTTAAGAATCAATGGTTTCATGACTAATGTAGTGTATCTCTGCACAGCTGCTACTGAAACAAACTTCCTCTTATCGAACTCAAGAGGGGGAGAAGGCTCCCTATTGTGCTGGCTGCTCGTGGCATTATGTATGGGTGCCTAAACATGTTAAAATATTCAAAATATCTGAATTGAATATTCAAAAGTATGAAAAGCATGTAAAACAGAGTAAATCTACACAATATAGGGGGCATGCCACTGCATGCACATTTGTGCCGCGACATTCATGAACATTAAAGGCCATGCCGCGACATGAACAAGGGACGTCGTAGCATTCAAGCAAAATTCAAGCATACTGATAATCACATATTTGATACATTAATAAACTCTCATTTTTAGTCATTTACACTCTCCATGTACTTAATTGATTGAGTTTGATTCTGTTTCATAAGTTTGAACTCAAATTGGAATTAATTGAATTTTTCAGTATGATTTACGTCTTACACTATTTATGTATTTGGGTCATATCTTGGGCTGTAGGTGGTCTTTTGAGGTGATTCTTATGGCATTTGAAAGATAAGAGATAGTTCTACAACTTTCATAAATACCTTAAAGGCCTAATCACAGGATTGGATAACTCAAATTGGAGTTGAAGTAAGAACTAGGATACTGATCCTGACAGCTTGACCTATGCATACTGTTCATGACATAGCTCAGGATATAGGACGTCAAATGGGATGAAATTTTCATGGTTGATATTAAGACCCAAATATACAACTTTCATGTTGAACATTTTTCCAGAATCGGAGGTCTAATGGGTCATATTGGGCTTAGAAGTCAGAATAGAGGAGCTGTTGCTAGGCCTGAGCAGTATGCAGTAATCAGGCCATATCTTGAGTTTAGGAATGATTTTGGGCTCAAACTAATGGCATTTGAAAGCTAAGATCAAGACCTACAACTTTCATGAAGACCACTTGGTGAAAAAATAATGAATGTAATGACTTCAGAGCTAAATGATTTTGGAGATAAAGAATCTCCATAATTTTTCACTCATCAAAAGTCATTTGGCATTTTTCACTTATTTTCCACTCATCCACTTACTCATGACTCAGCCCCCTTGTCATTTCGTATCCCTAATCCTCTATAAAAGGGAGCCTTGGCTGATCATTTAGAGGCTAAGATATTAGATACCAAATTCATGCTATTTTGTTGTTTGATTATCTTGTTATAATTTTCTTTTGTTTGAAGTTATGTTCTTCTTCTTCTTCTTCTTCTCTCTTTCTTTCTTCCTGTCTATGAGTAACTAAATTTCATTTTGCTTAGGTGAAAAAGTGAATCTCTTGGTAATGAAATAAGGTTAGATTAATTTTTTTCTTGTGCTTAAATGATATATTTTCAAGTAATCATTATACGTATTGTATTTTATTTTTAATTAATTTAAAAAACCCTCCTTGTAAAGTGAAGTTTTTGATTTGTTGTAGACAAGAGATTGACACAATGAATGCTTGAACCCATTTATAAGTGGTGGTGTTAGAAACTCTCCTTGTAAAGTGGAGATCTTGATTTGTTGTAGACAAGATTTTGGCACAATGAATGCTTGATCCCATTTATGAGTGGTAGTGTTAATAAATGATTAAAGGAATCATAATATAATTACGTATATAATTTTTAATGAACTTTGAATGTTGTATTTTCTGATTGAAACCTCCGTTATGTGTAGATTCTAATTGAGTTATAAAAGAATTAATCTTATCCTTAATTTATTTACTAAGAGTGGATCTCCTAGCCCAAGCAATTCCTTTTTATTTGTGACCAAATGTTATCACCTTTATTGTTGTAACAAAATATTTTCCTTATGTCAAATAAATTTTTCTTCATCAATTCCCTGTGGATCAACCTCGGACTCTCGAGAATTTATTACTTCTACCCTTGGGTTTGTAACTTAACTTTTAATACTGCATCAATTTTTAGCGCTGTTGTCGGGGACTTGATTTGAAGAACAAATTTATAGTGTAAATATTTTGTATATATATTCTACTCTTTTAATTATTATTTTTTTGTACTTACTAACGTACTAACTTAGTGGGAGAAACTTTCCCTTTTATTTTCTGTATTTTACTTTTGTACTTACTAATGTACTAACTTAGTGGGAGAAACTCTCCCTAATCTCTCTGTAATATTTAATCATTAATGAAATAATCTTTCTTCTTCTCTTCTCTCTCGCTGGAGCAAAAAATTGACTCTACTGATTCTCTGGTTTTCATATTTTAAATTTACTTTCTGCATTTTAATTTCTGTACTTTACTTTCTATATTTTATTTCTAACTTTCTAACTTACTAACCTACAAACTTTTTAATTTTCTTGCTTACTAACTGTCTAATTTTTTACTTTATCAGCTATCTAACTTTTTACTTTATCTGTTTCTAACATTTTAATTTACTTGCTTCTAACATTTTAATTTATCTGCATACTAACTTTTTAATTTTTCTGCTTATTAACTTATTTGGTGGTTGGTTTATACCACACCTTTGTTAATATATATTTACTAAGTTTTAATATATATTTGGTGGCTGCTTTATACCACATCCTTGTTAATATATATTTGGTGGCTGATGTATACCATATCTTTGTTAATATTCAATGGATGATTTATACTGTTAGCTTGTACATTTTATTTTATATTTTAAGTTACTTGTTTATACTTAATTGGTATCGTGATTTAAATTCTGGTCGTTTGGTTAAAGTTAATCCTAGTACTTTACATATTGATTTGTTTGAATCACAATCACACACATCAAACACAATAGATGAAAATGAAAGTGTGCATGATGAATATAAAAATCAACCGTTGCGAACAATGCGTGAGTATTTGCAACCATCTTGAAATTCTAGTCCATCATGTTTTATCTTTCCACTCAGTGCTAATAATTTTAGATTTAAGTTATGTATAATTTCTTTACTTCCTAATTTCCATGGTTTAGAATTTGAAAGCCCATACTTACATTTAAAAGAATTTGAGGAAGTATGTACCGCTTTTCATGATTAAACTTGCACTGAAGAGGTTGTTAAGCTTAAATTGTTTCCTTTTTCTTTAAAAGATAAAGCAAAAACTTGGCTTAACACTTTGAAACCAAGATCAATTGGCACATGGCAAGAAATGCAAGGTGAGTTTTTAAAGAAATTTTTTCCAACACATAAAACCAATGCTTTGAAAAGACAAATCCAAAATTTTTCCCAAAACTCAAATGAAGCATATTTTCAAAGTTGAGATCATTTTAAAGATTTGTTAAATTCTTGCCCACATCATGATTTTGAAAAATGGCGCACTATAAGCTTCTTTTATGAAGGGTTAATACTCGAAATTAAACAATTTGTGGAAACAATGTGCAGTGGTGAGTTTCTTGATAGAGAACCTGAAGAAGCTTTAAACTATTTAAAACAATTGGCTGAAAATTCTCAATCTTGGCTTGGTACTAATCCTTCTGAAAATTCAATTAGATCTAACCTTGCAAATGCTAGTAAAGGAAAATATCACCTTAGTCAAGAAGAAGATCTAAATGCAAGGTTTACCAGTTTGACTAAAAAGATTGAAGCTATGGAATCAGGGAAAGTAAAAAAAATCAAATCTGTGCAAAATGAAGAAGTTTGAAGCATTTGTGATGAATTGGGACACTCAACAAATGAATGTCCAAAAATTCCTATTTTTAAAGAAGTTGTGCATGAGCAAGTAAATGCAATGAACAATTTTAAAAAGCCTTTCACTTCTTCTTTTTCAGATACATACAATCTAGGATGGACAAATCACCCGAACTTCAGTTGGAGGACCAACAATCAGGCACAATTCATGCAACCACTACCTCCTCAGGCACAATAGGATTCACAAAATTCTCAAGGATATGCACCTTATGTCCCACCATATAGGAAAAACCTTAAGGGAACATTGCATGCATTTAAGAAAAAGTAAGAGGCCATTAATAACCAAAACACTCAAGACATGATTGAGCATTATTTAGAGGTTTTCATGGATGACCTGACAGTTTTTGGAAATTCTTTTAAAAATTGTCTTAATAATTTGGAAAAAGTTCTTAAAAGATACGAAGAAAAAAGATTTATGTTGAATTGGGAAAAATATCATTACAAGATTACCTCAGGAATAGTATCAGGTCATGTGATATCTTCTAAAGGAATTGAAGTTGATAAGGCCAAAGTTGAATTAATTACTCATTTGTCTTCCCCAAAAATAGTCTGAGAAGTTCGTTCCTTTTTAGGACATGCAGGATTTTACAGAAGATTCGTTAAGTACTTTAGTGCCATATCTAGACCTTTATGTAATCTTCTAACAAAAGATGCACCATTTGATTGGATCCAAGATTGTCAGAAATTTTTTGAAAAATTAATTAGTCTTTTGACATCTGCACTTATCATGCAATCCCCTAATTGGTCTTTGCCTTTTGAGTTGATGTGTGATGCTAGTGATTTTGCTGTTGGTGTTGTTTTAGGCCAAAGAAAGGAAGGTAAGCCTCATGTAATTTATTATGCAAGTCAAACTTTGAATAGTTTACAAATGAATTACACCACTACTGAAAAAGAACTACTTGCTATAATTTTTGCATTGGACAAATTTTGAGCTTATTTAATTAGTTCTTCCACTGTTGTTTTCACTGATCATGCTGCTGTTAGATATTTAATGTCTAAGCAGGACGCCAAACCTAGGTTGATACAGTGGATCTTATTACTTCAAGAATTCAACATCACAATAAAAGATAAGAAAGGAGCCGAAAATGTTGTTGCAGATCATTTGTCCAGACTTAAAACAGGTAAGATGCCGCCTCAATGGATGCACCAAGACAGAAAAAAGTTTGTGATTAAAGTGAAAAATTTTTATTGGGATGACCCATATTTGTTCAAATATTGTCCTGATCAAATTTTTCGGAGATGTGTACCCGATAATGAGGTAAGTAGTGTCATTAAATTTTGTCATTTAGAAGCATGTGCAGGTCATTTTTTTCAAAGAAAACAGCTGCAAAAATCTTGCAGTGTGGATTTTATTGGTCCACATTATTTAAGGACAACTATATTTTTTGCAAAAGTTGTGAAAGTTATCAAAATTGGGTTTCATTTCTAAAAGAGACATAATGCCTTTGAACCCTATCATTGTCATTGAAATTTTTGATTGTTGGGGAATTGATTTCATGGGTCCATTTCCATCATCATTTGGATTTGTGTATATTTTGGTTGCAGCTGATTATGTCTCAAAATGGATTGAGACAATTTCATGTTGACACAATGATCACAAAATTATTTTGAAATTTTTAAAATAAAATGTTTTGAGTCGACTTGGAATCCCTCGAGTTATCATCAGTGATAGGGGAAAATATTGTTATAATAAACCATTTGAATCTTTAATGAAAAAATATGGCATCACGCACAAAATTACTACCCCTTATCACCTCAGACAAGTGGACAAGTAGAATTAGCAAATAGCGAGATTAAACAAATTTTGGAAAAAACGGTTAACCCAAATCGTAAAGATTGGTCTTTAAGATTAAATTATGCACTTTGGGCTTACCGTACTACTTTCAAAATATCTTTAGGCATGTCACCCTATCGGTTAGTCTATGGAAAACCTTGTCACTTGCCCGTAGAACTAGAGCATAAAGCATTTTGGGTCATTAAAGCTTTCAACTTAAGTCTTGATGATGCTTCCAAGTTATACAAATTGCAATTGAATGAACTTGAGGAATTAAGAAATGATCCATATAAAAACTCAAAGATTTATAAAGCTAAAACAAAAGCTTTTCATGACAAATCAATTTTGAGAAAAACTTTTGAAATTGGTCAAAAAGTTCTGCTTTATAATTCTCGTCTTCACCTATTCCCTAGAAAGTTGAGATCTAGGTGGATTGGTCCTTTTATTGTCAAACATGTGTATCCTCATGGGGCCATAGACATTGAGAACCCTAGAAATGGTAATGTATTTAAGGTCAATGGACAAAGACTCAAACCATTTCTGGAACATAAAGTTGTTGAGGTAGAATCTATCTCCCTTTCTAATCCTTGTTATGAGTAGAATTTATTTTAATTTTGTTTCTTTCTTTTTGTAGTTCTTTGTGTTCCCAATTAAGTGGTAGATAACAGTGCTCCGTGACTCTCAAGTCAGTTTGTTTTTCAGTTTTCCATAATAACTGATTCCTTCTCCTTCAAAATGGATGTCATTCTCTCAAATCTAAGCAAGTATTTCCCTTTTGTTCTTAAAAATGCTCTAACAAAAATCTATAAAGTTAGGTGTGAAAGACTGAGACTGTTAATGTACAAGGGCATCCCAGAAGATATATGCTAGATAATTGAAGCAAAGGTTCGTTTAGCTGGTGAATCTTCAGATTCATTTGTCCCATACATGCCTGGTCTCGATAAAAGTTCATTTTCAAAAAGGAGAAGAGCAAAAAGAATGAAAGTTTGTTACAAGTGTGCACGATGGAATTGCAACACGCGATGTCGTTCTTTGGGAATAGTTTTCACAAATCGAAAAGATAAAATTTACTTTATTAAGAATGGACTGAGTAAGGAGTCATTAGCTGATATCTTATTAACTCTTGAGACGCATTCTTGTGGAGTTGTGCATCGTGAACTTCTTAGTTTGTGGAATCTCTTCAAGGACGAGCAAAAGCGTTACAGTCTTGGGAATCTGACTCAGAAAGACCATGTTTGTCAATTTATAAGAAAATTGGATAGGAAGCTTATCATCAACTCATAGAAGGCGTTTAAGCCATTTCTGGACGTGAAACCAGAGGAAGATATGAGTCACAATCACAACAACATATATATATTATCTTGTACATCTTAAAAGAAGAAAAAAAGAAAAAAGAAAAAAAAAAAAAAAAAAAAGAAAAAAAAAAAAAGAAAAAAAAGAAATAAGAAATAAATAAATAAAAAAGGGCGAAACTTCGGTTGTACTTGGTCTTTAATTAGATTAGGAGCCCCTGCCAGCGGCAGTCCCGTCATTGACTCAGGTGGACCATTGCATGTCGGTCCATAAATAAGGTTCGTGTGCCATGCTCTGTAGAGAGCCGTACTCCACAACTCAATGTTCACCATCTAGGCACTGTGGAGTTGATGGACAGGTAGAAGTGTCCCACTTTAGTTATTAGTGAGAAGTAACCCACGGCTGCCAAAGCGTATGAGGCATCTGAGCTTGATCCTCTCTTTTATTAGAAGGGGCTTTCAACGCCCTGGGATGGAGCGTTCTGGATCTTGGACATTGCGGGTTTTAGATTTTAGCATCTTTGTTGATGTTACGAACCCAAGTGTGAACTCTCCAGGTTCTAGACCCAAGATGGAAACCCACGATGGTTTCTTTATTCTCTTTTCTTCAAATAAGCGGGAGAGAGAAGAATTCTAAGATTAGCTGAGCCGTCTTGGTATTACTGCACTCATGACGCGCAGTATAAAGATCTGCCATGAAACCTGTACATAAAGGTATGTAATCATTTGTTATTATTATTTTATCTTTGTATGATTTTGTTGAATTTTGGTTTTGGACAGACAATCCTTTGGACTGGATCCTTTAGGGGTTTCTAGACTTCTTTACCCTAATGGTTTTCTTGAAGTCTAAAAAAATAAAAAAAAATAAAAAAAGTTTCTTAAATTTAAACTTTTTTAACAATAGCCAACCTACTCATATAGGAGCTATTATTACTTTTTCTATTCTCTTCCCTATTTAAACACTCTATTTTCTTCACTTTTCTGCAACTCATAATCATTCAAAGGGAGTGTGAGTGTAAAATGGAGGGAGCTTCTTTTTCTTCTGTTCATTGACTTATCAATATCTATGTATTTTGTGGATCAACTTATGGGAAGGGTTTAGAGTATGTAGACGCGGCAATCACTCTTGGTTGAACACTTGCTACAAGAAAAATTCATTTAGTATATGAGGGAGGTAGCATTGGGTTAATGAAGGCTATATCACTTGTTGCACATTTAAGAGGCAGTCAGGTTTTAGGTATCATTCCTAGACCTTTAGCTCAATAGAATATCACTTGAAAAACAATTGGGGAGGAGCTTCAAGTATCATCTATGGATGAACGAATGAGGACAATGCTTGCAAACTCTGATGCATTCATAGCCTTACCAGGTGGTTTTGGTACTTTGGAAGAAAATTTTTCAAATTGTCTCTTGGGCCCAACTGAACATCCACCATAAACCCATAGGTTTTTTGAATGTTAATAATTTCTTTGATCTTTTGTTATATTTTCTTGACCATGCCGTGGAACAGAAATTCATCACACTTTCACCAAGATGACTCCTTATTTTTGCTTCCACTGTTGATGAGTTGATTGATAAATTAGAAGCTTTTATTTATGAACCTGATCCAGTAACAGCTCAAATAGATTGGTCTGAAGGAAGCAGTGAGGGAAGCAAAATGAAAAGAAAGCCAGCCAAGACACTCTAACTATTTAAATAATTACAAGTTTTGGTTTTATTTATCGTACTTTGTTTCTGTTTAAATTTGTGTGAGCTTTCTCTTTTCAATAATTGCAACAACAAGTACTTTCTTCTATCCTTTACCTTTTTATGTTTTAACATTGAGGACAATGTTGTGATTTAGTTGGGGGGAAGGATAGTTGTGTCAATAGTTGTGTGAATAATTGTGTAAACAAATGCTTGAAAAAAATTTTAAGAAGTGTGTTTATTAATATGTTTATCATGTTCACTAACAGCTAAACCAATTAAGGATGACAGACTAAGGAGTAAATTTTGCGATGGAGGTAATTTTACTCTTGAGACACATCTAGATTGGGGTAGATAACTAGTTTGTGTAGAAGTAGCAATTCAAATTCAGGGAAATTTACATGATTGAATAAATTGTCTTCTTTCTTAAAATTCACATGCTTGGTTATGGATGTTGAATTAATGGACTGAGAATGATAGAATTATGCCTTGTGAGATTTTGAGCCTATTGATGAATAGATTGAACATTTGTACCATTCTCTTCTTTCTTGTGTGAATTTCACTCATGGAATTGTTACTCTAGAACTTGCTTTAATTCTTTTTGAGACTACATTTTCATATGCATACATAAATATGATTGAGTCATTTTTCTTGAAATAGCTACTTTAATCAAATAGCCAGTCTTGCTTAGCAGCATATTGTCTCAATATGATATCAAACACTCTTATGACTTCTTGGAAATTCTCTGATTCTTAATATGATATCAAGCACTCTTATGACTTCTTGGAAATTCTCGGATTCTTGCCAACGTAAAGCATTGGAAATGGCCTATTTCCCCTTGCTTAACCCCTTTGAGCTTATTTGACCATTCTTTGTTTCGAACTCATTATGTGCCTTAAATGAAAAATCATATTCTTACCTGACCTTAAGGAATAAGAAAACATTAGCTTTGTCATTCGATGAGTTCTTGAACAAGTGTGGGGGTGTGTGTGTAGAATGGATGAAATTTTTTTTAAATGTATATATTATGTTCATCTTTAAAAAAAATCAAAAAATCAAAAAATCAAAAAAACAATAAAAAAAATTGTGTAAAGAAGGCTCAACAAGGCAATAACAGAAAGAAAAAATATGTAAAGGGAATTTGTATTAGGTAGAGTTGGGATGAACTTTCATGCTTGTTAATTGAACTCAACTCTCATGCTCTTTTATTCTCTTTGGTATTTAACTTGTCATATCCATATTACCTTCTCCTTTACCTTGACCCTATTACAACCTTGAATAAAGTCCTCATGATTTGTGTGTGTATGTGTTTTGAGTAGTGGAGAAGTAGAAGATAAGCAAGCTTATGGTAGTGCAATTTTCATGGGTTGAATTGAGTGAAATACCTACCTTTTAAACACTTGAGGGATTGAGAGTGAATCCTGTGAAGATCTATCATTCTTGACTCATGCTTTTTAATTAAAGTTTTCTTGCTTGTTGGTTTGAGATGTGAAGAAACGTTACCTCATAAATGTTTTGATTACTTGAATGATTGGTTGCTTTTCATTCTTACATATTATTAGAAATTGAGTCTTTTAGAGTGTTTAGCTTTTGAGTTTATTTTCCTAGTTTTGGTCTTGTGTGTTTTGCCCAAGAGTGTAAAAAGCTAAGTATGAGAGAATTTTCTAATCACATATTTGATACATTAATAAACCCTCCTTTTTAGTCGTTTACACTCTCCATGTACTTAATTGATTGAGTTTGATTATGTTTTGTAAGTTTGGACTCAAATTGGAATTAATTGAATATTTCAGCATGATTTACGTCTTACACTATTTTTGTATTTGGGCCATATCTTGGGCTGTAGGTGGTTTTTTGAGGTGATTCTGGTGGCATTTGAAAGATAAGAGAGTGCTCTACAGCTTTCATGAATACCTTAAAGGTCTAATCACACGATGGGATAACTCAAATTGGAGTTGAAGCAAGAACTAGGGTACTGATCCTGACAGCTTGACCTATGTGTACTATTCATGGCATAGCTCGGGATATAGGATGTCAAATGGGCTAAATTTTTATGGTTGATAGTTAAGACCTAAATTTACACTTTTATGTTGAACACTTTTCCAGAATCTGAGGTCTAATGGGTCATATTGGGCTTGGAAGTCAGAACAGAGGAGCTGTCGCTGGGCTTGAGCAGTATGCAGTAATCAGACCATATCTTGAGTTTTAGGAATGCTTTTGGGCTCAAACTAATGGTATTTGAAAACTAAGATCCAGGCCTACAACTTTCATGAAGACCACTTGGTGAAAAAATGACGAATGCAATGACTTCAGAGCTAAATGATTTTGGAGACAAAGAATCTCCATAATTTTCCACTCATCAAAAGTCATTTGGCATTTTTCACTCATTTTCCACTCATCCACTCACTCATGACTCAGCCCCCTTATCATTTTGTATCCCTAATCCTCTATAAAAGGGAGCATTGGCTGATCATTTAGAGGCTAAGGTGTTAGATACCAAATTCATGCCGTTTTGTTGTTTGATTATCTTGTTGTAATTTTCTTTTGTTCTAAATTGAAGTTATGTTCTTCTTCTTCTTCTTCTCTCTTCCTTTCTTCTTGTCTATGAGCAACTAAGTTTCATTTTGCTTGGGTGAAAAAGTAAAGCTCTTGGTAATGAAATAAGGTTAGATTAATTTCTCTCTTGTGCTTAAATAATATATTTTCAAGTGGTCATTATACGTATTGTATTTTGTTTCCAATTAATTTAAAAAACCCTCCTTGTAAAGTGGAGTTCTTGATTTGTTGTAGACAAGAGATTGACACAATGAATGCTTGAACCCATTTATAAGTGATGGTGTTAGAAACTCTCCTTGTAAAGTAGAGATCTTGATTTGTTGTAGACAAGATTTTGACACAATGAATTCTTAATCCCATTTATGAGTGGTAATGTTAATAGATGATTAAAGGAATCATAATATAATTACGTATATAATTTTTAATGAACTTTGAACGTTGTATTTTTCGATTGGAACCTCCGTTATGTGTGAATTCTAATTGAGTTATAAAAGAATTAATGTTATCCTTAATTTATTTACCAAGAGTGGATCTCCTAGCCCAAGAAATTCCTATTTGTGACCAAGTTTTATCACCTTTATTGTTGTAACAAAATATTTTCCTTACGTCAAATAAATTTTTCTTCATCAATTCCTTGTGGATCGACCTTGGACTCCCGAGAATTTATTACTTGAAACAACCTGCACTTGGGTTTGCAACTTAACTTTTAATACCGCATCACATACACCGCAGCATGAGGGTGTCACGCAGTGACACTCATACAAATTCAAGCATACGCTGCAACATGAACCACACACGCCGCGACATTGATGAACATTCAAACATACACCGCAACTTGACATGAACCACGCCGCGGCGCAAGGACCAAAATTTGTGCTCTCTACCCAATAGCACTTATGGCAGCACAAAAACATACTATAAGGTATTAATATGCAAATATAGGCAGAAATCAAATAGGAATCAACCAAAAACACAAAAACACACCAAAACCAAAAAGAAAATAGAACAAAAATGCAAAATAACAAGAAAATAAAAGCCAAAAAGCAAAATAAACCAAGTTAAACATACATACCTGGTGAAGGATTACAATAACAAATATTAAAAGGTGGGAAGGTGGGAAACGGGAGAGAAAAATAGAAGAAAGGCATAAAGATGAGAGAAAATGGGAGAGAAACAGTGAACATGTGAAATGCCATGACATATAACCCTATACATCACAGCACGCTGCGATGTGTACTGTTATGCGCCATGGCATGCACCGTTATGCGCAATGACGTGCATTTAAAATTCCCTCCTAAATATTTATTTAAATTTATATTTATTTATTTAACTACAGGGATGCCACGGCGTGAAACAGGTGCGCCGTGGCGTGTAGGTCTCGAGTTTTTGGCCTTGCATACCCAAAAATGTACCTGTGTCGTGGCATGAAGAAGCTTGCATCGTGGCGTGAGGAGTCTATTTGCATAATTCTATAGGAAACTCCATTCTACTGCCATTTCTGCTTCTTAATGGTCTCCAGCACCTGCAAATTTTGTCTAAAGGGTTAAATTTCAGTATTTATAACCAAAATAAAACAAAACCACAAAATCAAAGTATTAACATATAATAGACAAAAACAAAAGGATTAATACTTAGGTTCCCTCCCAAAAAGGACCTTAGTTATAGTCGCGGTAGGACTTAGTCTTCCTTTCATCAAGGATCTGCTAATGTGAGGAATGTCTTCCTTCTTTCAATCTTTCCTCCATGATAAGGTTTTAGGCGTTGGCCATTAACCTTAAAGCTTGATGAGCTATTTGGTGGAGCAATCTCTATGGCTCCATGGGGGAACACTTTCATCACCACAAATGGGCCAACCATCTTGATTTCATCTTACCAGGAAATAATCTAAGCCTTGAGTTATACAGCGAGACTTGTTGACCTGACTCAAATCTCATGTCAATAATAAGCTTATCATGCCATCTCTTGATCTTTTCTTTGTAAAGCTTGGCATTCTCATTAGCTTAAAAGTGGAATTCATCTAGTTCATTTAACTAGAGAAGTCGTTTCTCACCTAGAGCCTGAAGATCAAAATTGAGCTTTTTGATAGCCTAATATGCATGGTGTTCCAATTCAACTGGCACGTGACAAGCCTTTCCAAACACAAGGTTGTAAGGAGACATAACAATCGGAGTCTTAAAAGCAGTGCGGTAAGCCAATAAAGCATCTTCCAACCTCTTAGACTAGTCCTTTCTTGAAGGACTTATTGTTTTCTCCAAGATTCTCTTAATCTCTTGGTTAGAAATTTCAGCCTACCCACTTGTTTATGGGTGGTAGGTTGTGGAAACCTTATGAGAAACTCCATACTTCCCTAGGAGCTCTTGAAAATGCTTATTGCAAAAGTGAGAACCTTCATCACTTATAATAGCTCTAGGGGTACCAAAGCAGGTAAAAATATGCTTCTTGAGAAATTGCACCACCACTTTCGAGTTATTTGTGGGAAAGGCTATTGCTTCAACCCACTTGGAGACATAATCAACTGCTAGCAAGATATACAGTTGATCAAAAGATGATATGAATGGCTCCATAAAATCAATCCCCCAAACATCAAACAACTTAACTTCCAATATGATGTTCAATAGCATTTCACTTTGTTTTAAGATATTCCCTATTCTTTAGCATCTATCACATCTGGACACGAAAGAAACAACATCTTTAAATAGAGATGGCCAATAAAATCCTGCTTGCATTACCTTAGTGGTTGTTTTTTCTCCAACGAAATGGCCACTATAAGGGGAGGTGTGACATTGCTCTAGGATATTCTCAGTTTCCTCTAAGGGCACACATCTTCTTATTATATGATCAACACATTTCTTGAAGAGGTAAGGATCATCCCATAAATAAAACTTAACATCATACAAGAATCTTTTCCTTTGTTAGTAGTTAAGATCTGATAGTAAAACACCACTAACAAGATAGTTGGCATAATCAGCATACCAAGGAAACTCATGGTGTTTTACTAGCAGGAGTTGCATCAGGAAATGACTCATTAATCAAGGTTGAATTACCTTGGCTTGACTTAACTTCCAATCTCAACAAGTGATCTGCCACTTGATTTTCAGCTCCCTTTTTGTCATGGATTTCTAAGTTGAACTCTTGAAGCAAGAGTATCCGTCGAATCAAACGTGGTTTTGCACCCTTTTTATTAATAAGATACTTGATGCTAGAATGATTTGTATAAACAACAACCTTTGTGTCAACAACAAACAAATAAAACTTATTGAACGCAAAACCACTGGTCGTAATTCCTTCTCGGTAGTTGTGTAATTCAATTGAGCATCCGAGAGAGTCTTACTAGCATACTAAATAGAATGAAAAATCCTCTCTTTCTTTTGACCCAGAACAGCACCAACTGCATAATCACTAGCGTCACACATCAATACAAATGGTATGGTCCAATCAGGACTAGCGATAATCGTTGTTGAAACAAGTCTTTCCTTTAACTTCATGAAGCCTTTCATGCATTATCAAACTTGAAAGGCACATCCTTCTCCAATAAGTTACAGAGTGGTTTGGAAAGCTTGGAAAAATCTTTTGTAAACTTTCGGTAGAATCCAGCGTGTCCCAGGAAACTCCAGACTCCTTTGACCAAAACTAGTGGTGGAAGTTTCTCTATGACCTCTATCTTTGCTCTATCCACCTCTATTCCTTTCTGTGACACTCTATGGCCAAGTACTATACCTTCTTGGACCATAAAGTGACATTTCTCCCAGTTAAGGACCAAATTCGTCCCCTTACATTATTACAGTACTAGAGTCAAATTATTAAGACATTCATCAAAGGAATCACCAAAGACGGAAAAGTCATCCATGAAAACCTCCAAACACTTCTCTACCATGTCGATAAAGATAGCCATCATACATCTCTGAAAGGTTTCTAGTGTATTGCATAAACTAAACGACATCCTTCTAAAAGCATATGTACCATAGGGGCAGGTGAAAATAGTTTTCTTTTGATCATCAGGGGCGATAATTATCTGATTGTACCCCGAATATCCATCAAGAAAATAGTAAAATGCACGCCCTGCCAACCTGTCCAGCATTTGATCAATAAATGGTAGTGGAAAATGATTCTTTATAGTTGCAGTGTTAAGCTTCCTATAGTCCATGCAAATGCGCCACCCTGTGACTGTCCTGGTGGGAATCAAGTCATTGCTCTCATTGGCAACAACTGTCATTCCACCCTCATTAGGCACACATTGAACAGGGCTCACCCATTTACTATTAGAGATTGGGTATATGATTCCCCTATCTAACCACTTGATGATATCTTTCTTTACCACCTTCTTCATGATGGGGTTTAGACACCTTTGATATTCAATGGTTGGCTTGGGATCAATTTCTAACAAAATTTTGTGCATGCATATTGTAGGACTAATTCCTTTTATGTCTGCAATAGTCCACCCCAACGCTTTCTTATACTCCCTGAGTACTCTCAATAACTTGGATTCTTGCTCTTCTAATAAAAATGAAGAAATAATGATAGGAAATATAGATGATTCCCCCAAGTATGAATACCTTAAGTGATCAGGAAATGGCTTGAGTTCTAACTTGGGTGTAGCAATGATGGAGGGTTGAAAAATGCGCTTGTCAGAAGATATATACAATGGCTCAAAACTTAGTTTCTTGAAATACTTAGTAGAGGAGTTAAGTAGCTTAATATATTCCCTAATATCACCCCTATCTATATGCTCATCATTAGATGTCAAAGATAAAGCAAGGGAATCATCAGGAAAACTAGCATGAAATGCAGTATTTACTACTTGATCAATCATACCAATATAAGAGCATTCTTCTTGGTTATTTGGGAATTTCATGGCCTTATAAATATTAAAGGTTACCTTCTCATCATTTACTTGCATGGTAAGCTCACTATTTTGCATGTCAATCATTGTCTTACCAGTTACTAAGAAAGGCCTCCCCAGAATCAACGGTATATTGCGGTCTTCCTCTATATCAAGGATAATGAAATCTGCTGGGAATATAAACTTATCCACCTTGACCAGTACATCCTCAATGACCCTCTTCGGATACGTGAGGGTTCGGTCAGTGAACTACAAAGTAACCAAAGTTCGCTTTACCTTTCACAAACCTAGTTGTTGGAAGATGGATAGAGGCATTAAGTTTATGCTTGGCCCTAGGTCGCACAAATCCTTACCAAAAAATTGACTACCAATTGTGCATGGTATGGTAAAGCTTCTTGGGCCTTTCAAGTTAGAGGGTATCTTGTTTTGTAAAATGGCACTACATTCCTTTGTAAGTGCCATTATTTCATAATCCCCCAGCCTTATCTTATTGGATAAGATGTCCTTCATAAACTTCACGTAACTTGGCATTTGTTCCAATGCCTCAGCAAATGGTATATTTATATGAAGTTTCTTGAAGATTTCCAGAAACTTTTGGAATTAAGCATCCAGTTTATGCTTAACTAGCCAGTTGGGGAAAGGTAGAGGTGGTATATAAGGTTTGTCCTCCTTCTTCTTATCCTCACCCTTCCTCTTGGCAATTTCCTCATTTTTCTCAACCTCCTTGCTCTCAACCACCGCATCTTTTGTCACCTCAGCATCATCTTCAAGCAGCTTAGTCTTAGGATTCTTTTCAATGTCCTTCCCACTTCTCAATGATATAGCTTTGCAATGCTCATTTGAGGCACCTTTAAGATTGCTGATAGTGTCACTTGAAAAAAATTCCTGGGGGCCTATTATTTATGGCATTTGCCAACTGACCCACTTATGTCTCCAATGCTCTCATCGAAGATGTTTGGCTTTGAATCATTAAATCATTCTTAGCCAAATGAGCATCTGTATTGGTCATATATGAATTTGTCTTGACCATTAATTGCATAAACATATCCTCCAGAGATGGTTTTTTTTCTTACAAGAGCTGTCTTGACTATGAGGAGAAATCAGGAGGATAATTTGGTCTCTCATTTCCAGCAGATAAAGAAGATGGTCCTTGGTTATCTCTACATGAAAAGTTTAGATGGTTCCTCCATCCTGGATTGTACTGATTTGAGTAGGGGTTGTTCTACTGTGGGTGATAGTTCCCAACATATTGCGTACTTTCTGATATGGAAAGGCATCTATCACTCGCATGATTATCACCACACTTGTCACAAAGAACAAAAGGGCTTTAATGAAGGCTTGATCCTATACTGTCTAGCTTGTTAGCAATTGCTGCCACTTGAGCTGATAGTGATGTAATTACATCTACATCATGTACTCCAGCCACCTTCCTTGAAATATTTCTCGCTAACGGCCATTGGTAGCTATTGGCTGCCAATTCTTCCAACAATTGAAATGCATCATCAAAAGATTTGCTCAGTAATGAACCACTAGTACCTGCATCCACAATTGGACGATGGTGTGGTAGCAAACCTTTATGAAAAGAGTAGAACTGGTGCCACGGAGGTATCTCATGATGTAAGCACCTACGAAGAAGATCCTTGTACCTTTCCCAAGCTTCATACAAGGACTTAGATTCAGATTGGGTGAATGAGGTGATGTCATTCACCATTTCAACAGTCCTGGCCGGTGGAAAGTATTTATTGAGAAATTTACTGCAGACATCGGTCCAAGAACTTATTGATCCCCCCCGACAGAGATTTCAACCAACTCTTGGCTTTATCTCTAAGAGAGAAAGGAAAGATCCTTAGGAGAATGACATCCTCAAAGACTCCATTATGCTTAAAAGTGTCACATATCTCCAGAAAATTTGATAAGTGAGCATTGGGATCTTCACTCGGCAAACTGCCAAATTGCACAGAAATTTGTATCATTTGAATTATGGCTAGTTTGATTTTGAAATTGTTGGCATGGATGGGAGGCTATCTTATGCTTAATTATAGATTCTCCATTTGAGGAGTTGTGGACTCCCACAAAGGCCTCGTGTGGTTATGATCATCTGCCATTGTAACAGTACCTAGAATATAGAAAGAATGAAAACTTGAATTAAAATGAACTAAAAGAAACTTGAATTAAAACTAATTAAACTCATTGTTAATATTACTAATACATAAATTAGCTATATTCCCCGGTAACGGTGCCAAAAACTTGTTTGCCCTTTTTCGTATCGCAAATGCATAGGTTGTGCAAGTAATAAAGTGATAAATAGGATATCGTTCCTATGTGGATACGGTCAATTATAATACTAATTATCAACCAATAACTTAAGTAATTCTATTTAAGAACATTCAAATTAAGAAAAGTGTGCATGAGTTAATGAAAAGACTAAAGTGCAGTAAGTTTGGAATGAAAGTTAATGTTTAGAGAATAGGGAATCCTTCTTTATCCCCTACTTCAATTGGTAATATGCAATCCTTATAAGAAATATAAATGAAAAGGATCTGTTAGCTTGAGAAAGTAACTTAGTTAATAGCCTATGTCTAGGTCAATTAACCACGCTTTATTCACCTAGTTCACTATGTTTCCATGAGAGCTAGTGCAAACTCCACTCATTAAGAACTATTCTCAACAATTACTATGCATGACCAAGAGGTATATGTCTATCCCATTAGCTAATTAACTCATCATACCATTAGAATGAAATTAAATATGCATCAACCATATCCATGATCTCAAATCTAAATTCCTATATTTAGTTTAATATATTTAATCAAATCACATTAAATGTTGGCCAAACACTCAAGAGCATGAAGAGAAATATGATTGAATAACCCAAATCATGTATATTAACTCAAAAGAATATAAAATCACCAATATTCATATAGGGATCCAAAGAAATCCCTATATATAGCTTAGCTACACATGACACACGAAAATCTAACACAAATAATCATGTTCATGATAATAGAAGAGAGAAAGTATAAGGGATGAAAGGGAAGCTCAATGATTGATGATCCTTTGATGCTTGAATCTTCCTCTTTGAAGAAGATGGCCTCCAACTTTGCTTCCTTTGACTTTCTGTTAATATAAGTAGTAAACCCTAGTAGTTGTATTCTGTTTTCCAAAAAGCTCTCTTTTTGCATCTCAATAAAATAATATATATAGGCTCAGAAATCAGCTTCACGTTGCGGCATGAACCATCTTACGCTGCAGCGCACATTCAAATTAGGTCACCATGCCACGACATGCTCCTCTTTGAGCCACGACGTGCTAGCCTCGGGTTTCAATATACAAAAGGCTGAATGTACCACGTCGCGACATGAACTTACCTGTGCCGCGACATGAGATGCTAAATTGCACCATTGGCTCTCTCTTCCAATGCTGGTCCAAATCTTCCACAAATTTGCTTGTTTAGAGCCCATCTTGAAATAGAGAAATCACTAAGTTAATAATAGTTGCAAATCCACTTAATCACATAAAGAATATGCAAGATTTTCTTAAGATCATATAGGAAGATATCAAGATTGAATTTAACAAATATAAGCCTAAAATCTTCCTTATATGCATCATAACAAGGACTAAGCTATCAATAGAGCATAGATATAGGACATAAATAACTACATTTTATGGAGTTATCACATAGTCGGGAAGTCTCGAATTTCCATAGGTCAAATGGCCTTCCTGATGTCATCTCTCAGTCCCTCTTCAAATTTAATACACTTTCATTGTTTGTCTAGATTAAATCTGAAGTAGGAGGAGAATCTTGATAGCTCGTCAAACTTAGCCACGTACTGACCCACAGACATCTCATCCTATTCCAACTTAAGGAACTCCATTTCTTTCACATTTTGTAAACTTTTTGGGAAGTATTTATCCACAAAGGAAGCCCTAAACACCTCCCAAGTAAAAAGAGTGCTTGATGCCTCAAGCAATCTCTTTGCACTTTTCCACCAGTTTTTCGCTTCTCCTCGTAGCATATAAAAAAATGAAAGAAACCTTCTATTCATTGACGCAAATCATCACCTCAAAGATTTTGTCCATCTCACTAATCCATTCCTCCACTTTCACTAGGTTATACTCTCCTCTGAAGGGTGGAGGGTTTGCCTTTCTGAACTCTAAAAGGTCTTGAAAGTTTTGATTCCTTCCCACTTTTAATTCCTGTGCTAGTTGTATAGGTGATAGTGCTGGTTGCTGAGGTGGATTAGCCTCCATCCTCTCAAGCATCCTTACAGTTAAAGCAGATTGCTCCTTCATTACTGCTGTAATTACCATGCATGCTTCAGCCATATTCGCTGAGCTCTCACTAGAAGAAGTTTTGTTTCATCTGGTTTGCCTTGGTGGTGCTATAGTTTCTTGTACACACAGAATAATACAAATTGAGTTTATCAATCTCAATATCACGTAACAGTGTGATAGTAGCTAAAAACAACCATACCAAAGGCAAGTCTTGCAATTCCATCATATACCTCACTTATAAGACAAGAAAAGCACAATATACTACAAGAATTTCTAGAATATGCCTAAGCATAGTTAGTCTATATCCCGGCTCAACAGGATGAACCAGTCTGATACCATAATGTAACACCTTAACTCTAGATACCATAGTATATACAAAATATACTCAAGCAAATAGAGTTAAGCGAGTTACTTCTAGCTGATAAACATTAAACATAAAACCATAATAACACTCAAGTCATTATAGAGAGCCTTTAAAGGAAAAAATATACATGTTTATACAACATTAGCCTCAAAAGGGCAAATTGTAATACATTACATCTTTGTACATCTCAAAGCTATAACATTCTCTCTAACTCAATGGATTTAATCAGGGTCATGGAAGCTCATTAACACTGGTATAGGGCACTAGTTAATTCTAGTAACTAGCTGACACAGTTTGAGCATAAATCTATGATACTGAGTGTGAAAAATTGTTCTTTTGTGAAAATGGCTGAGAAAATAGAAATAAATAAGGAAGATTTATTTCTAAGGATATCTGAAAGCTTCTTAATTCAATTCCATAGGTTTAACTTAACCTAGGAAAGAATAATGAAGTTTAGAGATTGATTTTGTAGTATAAGAAAAGTGGTTGAATAATAATAAGGAAAATAGGATGAAATTCCATAATTTTCTACGATACCAATGAAGATTAGAAAATTCATTTTTGAAATATTAAAGAGTACTTAGCATATAAAAATTTATCAGTTGACATGCCTTTTGAAAATGTTTCCCACACCACTTACTACTCTATTATAATAAACCATTACCTAACCCTTGACTTTAGCTCTCATTTTCTCTCCTCTCTTATGTTTCCTTCTCACTTTTCTCACTCATTCTTTCACTCATTTTGTCCACTCTCTCTCAGTCTCACATTCAACAGAGGAGAAGAAAAGGGACAAGAGAAACAAGAAAGGAGTAAGGGAGAAAGAATGAGGGAGCAACCAAGAAAGGAAAAAGAAGTTGATAAGTTGAGGTAGGGGTTTTCCTCACCTTGTTCATCTTTTCTTTCCATTTGAAAATGTTAGATTCATGATTATGGTTGAGATTTAGTTTGATAAATGAAAGTAATGCTTTTATTTGAGATTATGAACTCAAGATTCAATCTTTGATTTTGATTCATGAAAACCTTGAGATTTAAAAATAGGTATGAAATCTCTAATTGATTCTTTGCTTTGAAAATGCTTTAGAGGCTTGAATATGATGATTTTGATGTGGATATTGATGTTTATTAGTTTGGTATGGTTTTGGATAGCTTAAAAGTTCTATTTTCTGCCAATATGTACGTGGTAATCGATTACATAGTCATTGTAATCGATTACCAAGCTTTTGGAATGGTGAATTGTGTTTCTGGGTAGCTTGTAATCGATTACATCCTGCATGTAATTGATTACAAGGCTTCTGGGCAAGGTGTAATCGATTACACCCTGCTTGTAATTGATTACATGGCTTCTATCAGGCTTATAATCGATTACAGGCTCCTAAATTGAGGATTTTGATCCGAAAATGATGGAAACAGAGTTCTTTATCCCTTGTAACCTAAATACAAACCTTAAACCTTGGATTGAAATATTATGAATCAATTAAATATGATATGATCATGCATCTAAACAATTTGAGGAATGATTCTTATGGTGTTATTGCATCAAATGAGATTGAATGATGGATTTGATTATCGATGATGAGAAAAACCTTTATATGCATATCATTGTATGTTGATGAATGATGATTGAGATTGATAATTGATTTACATGAGTAACCCTTTATCTAGGATATCCTTGGTCCTAGGGGGAGGCTTAGAAAATGATGGTTGAGGATGGATATTTCCTTACCACCTAAGTTATTGAGGCTAAGGACGAATAATTCCCTCCCTCTTTACTTGAGCTCTCCCTGGATGAAATGTAGTTGAGGACGGATAATTCTCTCTCTATTTGAGGTATTCCTAGATTAGAGATAGTGTAAGGAAGGATGATACCCTCCCTATCAAACTAGTTGAGGACGGATAATTCCCTCATATGTTGTGGAATGATTGGGTTACTCGGAGTAGCTCTGTGTGGCAAATAGATTGTCATAAATAAGTTGAAGTGCACTAACCTGAAAGCAGGCTACTAACAAGGGAATGGTACTATGAGGATAGATAATTCCCTCCATACCACTTTAATAAAATGATGAATGATGATTATTGATGATTAATTGATGACGATGGTTGATAAATGACCATTATGAGATAGCTTATTATACAAGTTCATCATGAATGGATTTCTTGATTGATATTGAGATTGTGTTAAGAATTGATGGTTTCTTGGTTTTAAATGATTTTTGATAAATGATATAAATGAACATCTATTTTGGGAAGATGGAGGACTTGTTTTGGCTTCAGCCACCTCTCCATTGATTATCTATATTAATGATTTGAAGTTATTTTTTTCTGAAATAATTGGAATGATTATGATGACATGATTTTAAAATGATTATTTAGAATTGTGAGATTCTCACCCCATTTCTTCAAATTCCATAATGATTCCAGGAAGTCATGGAGCAAACTAGTAAGGAGATAAAGGACATCACCTTAGATCTTTTGATTCTTTTGATATGACTGATGTATATGGTCATACACCATTTTTGGAGCCTTAGTGGCTTATGATGTATTTCGATTCTTTTGAGGTACCTTGATGTACTTTTATGACACAATTCTATTTATATGTAATACATACTTCTGCTTCAGGGTTATATTTTGTATATTGAATATATGTTTAAAAAAAATTGATATTGATCTAAGTGACGCTCTCTAATATGATTGTTAATGCATGATTCCGAATATGTCATTAGTTGTAGTATTAGGACATCACAAAAGCAAATATAAAACTTAATACAAGCTTTGACAAAAAGAAACTAAGCTATCTAATCCATTTGTTTCTTTTTCTTTCCTTTTGAATCATCTTGACCTGGATTTACATAGAAACACAAACAAGGTGAGAATTCATAATCCTTAGTATAAGTATTCCAAAACTAATCATTTATAACATTATAAATACAATCATAACAAATATGAAGTAATACATGTTTTAAAAGTTCTTCCATGACTCATCTTTAGTAACTAAAAAAGCCAAACTACATAAACATTCATGAATCAGTAAAAACTCAAGCTAATAAATGACCATGGCCCAATAAGGAACCAAGCTAATTTCTATTACCATTGCTCATTATAAAACCAAGCTCATTTACCTACCATGACTCATTTAAGAACCAAGCTCATTGCATTACCAGGGGTTATTAAAGAACCAAGCTCATATTTTCTTTCATAGTTCCTCAAGGAAACTAAGCTCATACTATCCATAGTTCATGAAAAAGAACTAAGCTCATTTCATTATATAACTTAAACAAGCTATACATAAAGCCCAAGAACTAAAAACTTTGTTTCCTCAAGTCCCTAATCAGTTACCCCTCTTGGATAATCGGTTAGGACTAGTCAAATCTAATTTTTGGCTTGCCCATAACCGATTAGCTTTCTCTAGTAATCGGTTAGGAGATAACAAATGCACTATGATATTTTTTGTCATAAGCCAATAATCGGTTATGACTTTATTCCTAACTGGTTATTGGACAACAAAATCCTATGTCATACATAAATAATCAATTAGGCCTTGTGCCTAACCAGTTATTGCTTAATGTGAGGTCATTTATGTATTATGAATAATCAATTAGCCATTTTGTCATAACTAGTTATTCTGCTCCTATGACCTTCTGGAAAAAATAGATAATCAGTTAGACTTATGCCTAACTAGTTATCTACTACATTTTTACGCAAAAAACAGGGCAACCTATAGCACTTTCCCATCCTAAAACCCATATAAACTCAAGAAAACACTTCATAACATAAGTGTTACCAAAACTTGTTTAGATAGGGCTCTATATCAACAACCAAGTCATCAAAACCACTATACAAATATGTGTTTTCAAAGTTCCAAAGTTACACTTAAACTCAACTTAGTAAACTTTTCATGTGTATAGAGCTACATGGGTGTTCACAAGTCTTAAACCACAACCATGCATGAGTCTACTTGAAATAGACTATGTCTCAAAACACTAACAAGTCCATTCAACTTAATATATTGAGAACCCATTTTTCCTAACCAAACAAGCATGAAGCAAGATGGTGTATGAAAGAATAGAGTTATGGAAACGAAGACCTATACCTCACTTGTGTGGTTGATGATCTCAAGCTTTAGCTTTGCCCTTGGCTTTTCTCTACCTTCCCTCGTCTTCCTCCTCCTTTTCCTCTTCTTTCTTTTCTTTGTTTTTCTACTCTGTTGTTGTTGTTGTAGTTGTTAACGTGAGAGAGTGAATGAGTTTTAGTGTGAAGAGGGTGAAGAATGGCCTAAAAGTCAATAAAAAGGAAATAGAACATGAGTAACAATCGTGAGTCATAAAGCAAATTTAGATATTTGCTACGAACTTTATATCTCTTAGGAATACTTTAATCTTTCTAAATTAAGTTTTCTAACTTTCATAGACATTATAGAAATTCATAAGATTCATCTCAACCCTAGTTTCATCATTTTCATAAGTTTCCATATTTGTGTCAAGTCAATTCGGTATTAAAACACTCATTCAGTGTGCTTAAAAATATCAAACTAATTGAATTTTTCCTCAAACTTTAACTGCATAACATTGCATACATTTGTAGCCTAGAAACAAATACTCCATAATTATTTCCTTTAATTAAGTAATTTATGTCATTATATGAGTCATTTTAAGCTACTTTTCACAGTCTATATTGCAATAAAGTGCCTAAATTAACTTAGCTCATCACAAAATTAAGCAGACATGTCAAGCAAGTATTATGATACCTTGTACGCATAAAATACACTAAAAGAAAGTGCACTCTATCGCCAAGTAATATAGGACTTGAGTCCAAGTTATCGATCCCACGAGGAATAAGTGGTAATTACTAGATTCGTAAAATCCTTTGTTATTTAGACAATCAGAAGTGAAGGGAAATTCAAATTAAAAAATAGAAAACAAATAAAGAAGAAAGATGAACAATCAAGCAAAGAATAGATAATCAATGAGAGAGAAACTAGGGCGCAAGGTTCACTTGAATCAAATTATTCAGATTTCTTTCATTTATGATGTAAGGTAATTCTTTTGCCAATATTCTCTTACCTCTTATTGAATCCCAATGGTCATGGATGAAATAATATTCTATTCCTAAATTAAATCACCTATTTGGTCATTTAGTTGAATTAATTAGGAATGCATTAAGCCTCAATTCAAAAGATGAACTAACATACCCGTCAATTCCATTCGTAGGATAAATTGATGTTTGGTCATTCACCAATCTAATCCTAAGTTTATCATATAGATCAATTCATTGAATGCGGATGGTCACTGGTCAAAAAATGAATTAACACATGTCAAAAGTGATCAAGTTATGACAAGAATGCAAGCAATATGACAAACCCTAAAAGAAATTACATTAATCAAATTAGAAATCAAACCCAAATAATTAGGAAAACAAGATCTCTCATAGTCCTAGCTACGAGTTTAGCTACTCATATTCAATACAAACAAACCCATATCAAAATACAAACCTATGGAAAGAAAACCCAAAGAAAAGGAAAAACTAGAGGGAAAGAGAAATCAAAACCCCTTTTACAGTGATTATGATCTTCAAGCTTTTAAGAATTGAATCCTCCCTTTGAACCCATCCTCCAAGGATTCGTGGCAATTCTCTCCTATGATCTACCTCTCAAAGTATGTCATCACAAAAGTCTGCTTCAGGTTTAGGGATGTGCTTCTATTTATAATGCTTGGAGTGAAAAATTACCGTTGTTACGCTTAACAGACCTCACATGGCCATGTCTAAGCTCGACATGACCGTGTGAGCTTAAAAAATAGCATAACATCAACGTAGAAGGGAGACCTGGCCATGTGACTAAGAGACATGGCTATATCTCCAAGTCAGAATCTTCATTCAAGTTAGACAGGGCTGTGTGAGGATGAAGAAACGTTTCTAAAGTTAGACACAATCATATCTAACTTCAAACATTAAAAACCCTATCAAAACGTCACCTATTGGAAAAGTGGCTGCATGAAAGTTGAAGGTTTTGGTCTTAGCTTTCCAATACCACTAGAATCACCTCATTTTGACCTTTGTAGCTCAAGTTATGCTCATTTTATTGTGAAAATATCAAAAACTCTGTGAATTTTAGCCATATAAATTTTGAGCTCAACTCCATTGCAATGAATCCATCCAAAGCTTCATAGAACCATGTCAAAACACCTCTTCTGGAGCTAAAAACATAGAGAAAGACCAATCATGAGATACTAAGGATAATTAGATTAAGAGTGGCATAAATTCTAACATAAATCAATCAAAGCACACCTAAATCTACCTCAAATCAAGCACATGATGTGTGTATTTTATCCCCACATTAAATCCCCCCCACACTTGAGCTTTACTTATTCTCAACCAAAGAATAGGAATAAAAAATAATATTAAACTCAACATCCCAAAACATGAATCTAGGAAAATTTCACAATTTAAAAATTCAAGTTCAGCAATCAAATCCAATCAAGTAAGATCATTTAGCACTTAAAACAATTAGAGGCTTGAGTCTAGCTTGTAACTTTTCTCTTCACCAAACATCTGAGATCACTCATCTTTCTATCGCTATAGTGTTTAAGGATATAGATATCACTCAAATTTCTCTTGAAAAATGTAATACTATAGGCTTGCTTATCAATCTCATCTCCACTTCTAAGTTCACTTATATAACAAGAATCAGAAGGACTTCCTTTGGTTATAACAGGGCCAAGGGTAATAATGTAAGGTAAGAAAAAGATAAAAAAAAAAGGTAAAGAATGTTTATGGATAAAGTAACACAACACAGATTAGGTTGAAAAGATAACAAATAGAGCATAATGCATAAAGATATATCAAATTCTCACTTTCAACCCAATATTCTCATTATTCTTCACCAACAATTCTTTTCTCTTCTTTTTTTCCTTTGCCATTTTTTCTTTTCTTTCATTTTTTTCATTTTTTTTCATGCTTTTTTTTTACCCTTAAAGACAACAGCAACCCTTTATGACTTTTCACTTAACACATCAAATGCTCCATAGAATTCAAGCTGATTATTCAATTAGGTATTCAAAGAAATCAATTTCAGGCTCAAATGGGACAACTAAGGGATTATTTTCTCAATGCAACTCTGAAAGTCAAGAAAGAATTAAGCCTAATTGCCTTAATCATATTCAAGTATGTATGTGAATCATTAAAGTCTCAACAAGATATCAAAGCAAGTTCTTGTGCACATCAATCAAGAGAAAAGTCACTCCAGAAGAAAAATAGGATTTTATTTATGAAAAATCCAATCATTAAGGCTCAAAACTCACTTTCTGGCTAAGTTGATAAAGGAAACAAAAGCAAGCAAACATGGCTAATTTCTAAATAAGATGCTAAATTTCACTTTCTTTAATTGAGCAAGATCGCTTCACATAAAATCAGCTCATGATCAATGGACTCTCCTTAAAAACATATCTTTATCAGCTTAGTATTAATCAAGATATCAACACACAATTCCTCCTTAATTACCAGCAATACTCAAGTATTCATCAGTTATGCAAAAAAAATTTTCAGGAGTACCCCCCCACACTTAAAATAAACATTGTCCTCAATGCAGAAGAAAAAGAAATAAAGGGGTTAAAGAAAAGAGCAACATAACCTAATGAAAAGTGAGACAGTGTCCGACAAAGAAGAAGCCCAAGAGTCAGCGCCATAACAGAATTTGAAAAATCCCAAAACACATGAGTAGCATCTAAATGAAAAACAAAAATAACAAAAATAATTAAAATAAGATAAATAAAGAAGAAATACAAGTTGCCTCCTGTGAAGCGCTAAGTTATAGTCATTAGCTTGACTATGGGCCTTTTTTTCAGGTAAATCAAGATGGCTTAAAGCGCCAAAAATAGGATGACCCATTCTCTTTTTCAAAGTAGTGCCTCACGCTCTGGCCATCTATCAAAAATGTCTGTGGGCCATTTTTCTTCACTTCAAGCATACCATATAATAAGACGCAAACAATCTCATATAGTCCACACCCTTTTGACCAAAACTTACCAGGAAAGAGACGTAGACATGAGTTATCGACAAGAATTTTATCCCCAATCTTAAATTCACATTGCTTGATACACTTGTCGTGCCGCTTCTTTGGTTTCTTCTTGCAGAGCTTGGCATTCTTAAAGTCAGTGACAGCCTTGGGCAATGTCTTCTCTAGCATAGCAACCGTCACAGATTCCTACATATATGAATGTGGAAATAAGCTTGCCCAAAATGGTTTAATATGTTAAGTTTTGATGATGACAAATACAAGACAAAAAGAATGATGCTTATGCTTGATAGATATACTTTATAGATGACAATTGCATCACAAAAGATTATTGATTATGTTACATAGATGTGTTTAATGTGATATATTATATCATGCATTATTATGTACCTTATCTAGTTATATTTTACTTAATAATCATGCAATGAGATGTATGTAACATTCTTCATATAATATATCCAATAATGCTTTATATGAGTTTTAATGAATTAATATTAGATTTGACTTTATTTAAATGAAAATGTGCAATGTGTTCTTTGTTGCATCCTATATTGTGCATATCCATTAGTAATTGATAAATATCTTATTTGGATGTGTTTATGAAAGTCTTATATGCATGGTAGACTAACTAGAGTTATACATTTATGAATCATGCATATGAAGATATTGAATTATGAATTTGGACTAACTATGTTTGATTAAGTGAGCAATACTTTGTAGGATAGCTTAAGTACTAAGAGTGAGCATTGCAACAAGAAAGCAAAAGATCACAACTATGCTCAACTCAAGAACAATGATAATGAAAAGATGTTTCAAGCATTCACAAGTCTTGAAGAGAAGATTTTCTTTGGAAGCTTGGATTACATCAAGAATTGATGATGACAAAAGATCAAGTCTCAAGGTTCTTCAAGAATAGCTTATAGGACTTAGATCTTGTGTAAAGGTAAATGAGAATCACACTAAACTCAAATATGTTTTAACATCTTTAAAAATGTTTCTTACATTCTTAAATGCCTAACAAAGTGTTTTTGGAAAGCTAGTTTTGGTGGTAATTCAAATCCTTGAAAAATAGCCAATTTTGTATTTTGTAAAACTGACTTTTGATTACTCTTTTGATTATATCTTTTAAAATACTTTGAATTTTGCTTTGAAACTTCTCTCATTTGAAAATAGACTCAAAGATCTTTCCAATGAGTGGTTATTCGCTTAAAACGGATAAGAAACGAAGAAGTTATGACCATTTAAATTCAGTTTTCAAAATCAAAGTGTCCTAACCGTTTAGGGACTTTCCCTAACCGATTATTCACCCTACCAGAAGTCATTTTCATGTTTCTGAAATGTCCTAACTGATTAGGAACTTGTCCTAACCGATTAGGATGATAAAAAGGAGCCTTTTTCATGTTTTAAATGGTCTCCTAACCGATTAGGAAGGTTTCCTAACCGGTTAGAACATGTTTTTTAACGAAATGTATTTTGGCCATCAACAAGAGCCTAACAGATTAGGCTAAATGCCTAACAGGTTATTGTGAAAGTTAAAAAACAAATTCTAAACTTCCTAACGATTAGGACAATGTTCTAACCGATTATGTGCAAGCCAAAAACACTCTTAACGGTAACAAATGGCTATATTTCATAAATAATTTATTACCAAACTTTACCCAACGGCTCTAAAATTCTTTGGGCTATAAATATAAGTGTTTGGGCATCAAAGAAATGTTGGAGAGCAATTTGAAAATCACTCTTGAGCATTAAATTCATTTTTCACTATCTATTTCTCCAAAACTCTGTTTTGAGCTTAAAAGTATGAAACCTTGATACCCATAGTGCTTCAATTTATATTATCTACTCTTTAAGAGAGTTTTTATCATCTACATCTTTGTATACTCTGAAAAGAGAGGGTGAGGTATCCCTCTAGTGTAAAGGGTGAGGTATCCCTTAGAGAGTGAGGTATCTCTCAAAAATTGTAAAGGGTGAGGTATCCTTATTTGAAGCTCAAGGACAAGGGTGGGGTATCCCAAGGGGTGTTGAGTGCTCCTCTTTGTAAAGGTTTTTAAGCACTCGTTTAAGCTTGAAGGTTTAGTGAAAAATCTCAGGTGGTTCACTTAAGGACTGGACGTAGGCCACAAGTGGTTGGTGGCTGAACCAGGATAAATCTTAGTGTTTGCTCTTCTCAACTCTATCTCTTTTATATTTATGCTTTAATTATATATGATTGAGTTGAATTTAATATCTAGCTTATTTGCTTGATTTATCCTATAAGCCCAAGTGGTATTTGTGAAATCTCTAATAATTATACATTTGTTAGACTTATTCCGCTGCATGTGTTGATTGAAAATATCAAAATGCATAATTTGACAAAGTTGCATTAAAATTTATAATTACCCAATTCACCCCCCCTCTTGGGTAATGATTGCCATGACTAACAATGAAGACACAACACTATCCACAAGATTAATAGCATGTATATGATTACATGAATCAAAGGAACTAGGATTTTTGACAAAATTAAAAACATTAAACACTACTTCATCATCATTTAATTGCAAGGTCAACTTTCCATCACGAACATCAATCATTGCCTTTCCAGTGGCGAGGAATGGACGCCCAAGTATGATTGGGATCTCATTATCCTCCTCTATATCCAACACAATGAAGTTAGCTGGAAAAATAAATTTATCCACATTTACTAAGACATCTTCCAATACACCATGAGGGTAAGTGATGGATCTATCGTCCAGTTGCAATAAAATATTAGTAGGCTTAGGTTCCTATATCCCTAATTTCTTAAATACAGAGAAAGGCATCAAATTAATACTAGCACCCAAATCACATAATGCTTTCTCAAAATAAAAGTTACTAATAGAGTAAAGAATAGTAAAACTCCTTGGATCTTTTAATTTCAGTGGTAATTTTTTCAAAAGGATGGCAGAACACTCCTCATTTAGACATACTATCTCAAATTCTTTTTAAGCTTGCACTTATTTGTAAGTATTTCCTTCAAAAACTTCGCATACTTGGGCATTTGAGAGATGGCTTCAACAAACGGAATGTTAATTTACAATTTCTTGAACATCTCCAAGAATTTTGTAAATTGTTGGTCTTGCTGATTGTTCTTGAGCCTCTGAGGGAATGGGATCTTTGCATATGGTGATAGTTCATATATTGCGTTCTGCACACGGTTCTTCTTCGCTCTCTTACACTTTGGTTGTTCTTTCTCAACCTCTTTTTCTTTATTGCCATCTTGAATTGAGACATCTTCAGTAAGAACATCATTTTTCTTTTTCTCAATTCCTGATGAGCTAGGTGCTTCGTTCATCTTTCCTTCCAAAATCTTGCCACTTCTCATAGTAATTGTATTGATCTATTCTTTTTCATTAGTCTCAGTAGTACTAGGCAATGTCCCTGGTGCCCTCGCTATCATCAATGTAGTCAACTGGATGAGCTGAGTCTCTATGCTCTTCATGCGAGTCTCTAAATTCTGCATGTACTTCATTACAAAGTTTTCAAAACTTTGTTTCTCTTCAAGTGCTTGGAAACCTGGAGGTAATTGGGGAGCTCTCTGTTGATACTGCTAATTGCCCTGTTGATTTCTTCATTTGAAATTGGGATAGTCCCTCCAATCGGGATTATATGTATTTGAATATAGATTATACTGTTTCTGGTTGGAATTACTAACAAAATTTGCTACTTCAGGCTCAGAGGCAAAAGGACTACCAACTTGACGAGTTGCACTTATATGTCTTTGTCCACTACATACTTTACAAATGATTGGTGGGGCTGCACTATTTGTCACCATCAAAGTCTCAACCTTCTTTGTCAATGCTTCTAATTGACTCAGAATAGCAATAGAGGAATCAACAGCATGCACACCCGCTTGTTTCTTAGGAACCTTGTGGAAACAGGTTTGCCCCAATGATTTAATCTGTTAAGTTTTGATGATGACAAATACAAGACAAAAAGAATGATGCTTATGCTTTATAGTTGTGCTTAATAAATGACAAATGCATCACAAAAGAATGTTGACCATGTTACATAAATGTGTTTAATGAGATATATGTAACATTCATCATATAATATATCCAATAATATTTTATATGAGTTATAAATGAATTAATATTGGATATGTCTATGAAAGTCTTGTATGCATGTTAGACTAACTAGAGTTATACATTTATGAATCATGCATATGAAGATATTGAGTTATGAATTTGGACTAACTATGTTTGGTTAAGTGAGCAATACTTTGTAGGATAGTCCAAGTACCAAGAGTAAGCATTGCAATAAGAAAGCAAAAGATCACAACTATGCTCAACTCAAGGAGAATGAAAATGAAAAGATGTTCCAAGCATTTGCAAGTTTTGAAGAGAAGATTTTCTTTGGAAGCTTGGATTACATCAAGAAGCGATGGTGGTAAAAGATCTAGTCCAACATCTTCAAGCTTAGCTTATAGGACTTAGATCTTGTGTAAAGGTAAAAAGGAATCACACTAAGTTCAAACAAGTTTTAAACATATTTATAAGTGTTTCTAAAATGTTTAAATGCCCAACAAACTATTTTTGGAAAGCTAGTCTTGGTGGTATTTCAAATCTATGAAAAATAGTCAAGTTTGTGTTTTGCAAAACTGACATATACTTACTCTTTTGATCATAACTTTTAAAATACTTTGAGTTTTACTTTTAAACTTATCTCATTTGAAAATAGACTCAAAGATCTTTCCAATGACTAGTCATTTGCTTTAAATGGATAAAAAACGAAAAAGTTATGACCAATTAAAGTTTGAGTTTTGAAAATATGACCTTTGGTTATTATTTTAATCATATCTTTCAAAATACTTTGATTTTTGTTCTGAAACTTCTTTCATATGAAAATAGACTCAAATAGCTTTCCAATTAGTGGTCATTTGCTTTAATTGGATAAGAAATGAAGAAGTTATGACCTTTTAAAGTCAGTTTTGAAAACCAGAAATGGTGTAATCGATTACACAAGTCATGTAATCGATTACAACGTTAACAAGCCGTGTAATCGATTACGAGTATGTAATCGATTACAAAGTGCCAGAAAGCTTGTAATCGATTACATGAAGCTTGTAATCGATTACAAAGTGCCCAGGAACGTTTCTAACGGCTATAAACGGCTAGTTTTCATAGAAAATCATTTCAAAACACCTCCAACGGCTCTAAAACTCATTGGGCTATAAATAAAAGTGTTTGGGCATCAAAAACAAGTTGGAGAACATTCTGAAAATTACCCTTGAACATTGAAAACGAAATTCATCATCTTTTTCTCCAAATCTTTGTTTTGAGCTAAGTGAGTAAATCCTTGATACCCATAGAGCTTCAACTTGTATTATCCACTCTTGAGAGAGTTTTCTATCATCTATACTTTGTTCTTCAAGTTGTATATCTACTCTTCAAGAGAGTTTCTATTCTTTCTATTCACCTTGAAATCATTGTAAGAGGGTGAAGTATCCCTCAACAGAGAAAAGGGTGAGGTATCCCTTATAGTGAGACTCAAACACAAAGGGTGAGGTATCCCAAAGGTGTTGTGAGTGCTCTTCATTGTAAAGGTCATCAAGCACCTGTGAAGCTTGAAGAATTGGAGGCTCTAGCACAAGGGTGAGGTATCCCAAGGTGTGAGGAGTGCTCTTGTATGTACAAAGGTTTTCCTAGCACCCGTGAAGTCTAGGAGATAGTGAAGAAAATCTCAAGTTAAGCTTGGGGATTTGGATGTAGGCCACAAGTGGTTGGTGGTGAACCAGGATAAATTCTTGAGTTTGATTCTCTCTTCCCTACACTCTTTAAATTCAGTATTTGGTGATATATGTTTATCTATTGCATATCTTGATGTTTTGATTGTTACAACTTGATATCTCGCTTATTCACTTAGTTCATCATATATCTCTCAAGTTATATTTAAGTAATCTTCAATAGTTGTATATTTATTAGACTTATTCCGCTGCATTTATTAATTGAATTATTTAAAATGCATAATTTGTCAAAGTTGCATTAAGACTAGTCATCACCCAATTCACCCCCCCTCTTGGGTAATGGTTGTCATGGCTAACAAGTGGTATCAGAGCTTCGTGCTCTGGTAAAAGCTTAACAGCTTGGAGTTAAAGATCTTTGTTTGTTTGGCAACCATTACAAGCTTTTCAAAATGAATGGTTTTGAAATTTATAAACCACCATTCTTTGATGGTGCGAATTTCATTTATTGGAAAGCTAGAATGGAAATTTATATGCAATCTATTGATATTGATTTGTGGGATATTATGCTTGATGGATTTACATGCAAATCAAAACAAACTTGGAATGACTATGATAAGAAATGTTTTTCATTGAACATTAGAGCAATGCAAATATTGAGAAGTGGTTTAAATGATGATGCTTATGCTAAAATTAAGAATTGCTCTAGTGCTAAAGATATATGGGATACTCTTGATTCTATCTATCTTGCTAATAATAATTTTGTGCATAAAGTTGTATATAGAGAGCAAGAAGAGGAAAAGTCATTAAAAGAATCTTGTTGTGCAAATTATTCTCAAAATGATGCTCAATTTGAAGAGGTGGCAAAGCAAGACAACAATGAGGAAGATGATGATTTCCTTAAGAAGCCAAGTATGCTAGGAATGGAGACTACTTCATATATGGCCAAAAAGGACTTTGAGGTAAATAATGCTAAACTAGATTATAGTCCTTCCTATGATGAGTTACAATGTGTATATGATGAATTATATGATGATTTGTTGAATTTAGAAAATAAAAATTTATCTTGTTTGGAAAACATTTTCTTCATTGAAAATGAAATTGATATCTTGAAAAATAAATATGCTTTTCTTGATGAGGAAATGCCTTTAAAATGTGAAACCTCAACTTCTTGTGAAAAATGCATTAATTTAGAAAATCAAGTTGAGAACTTATATTGTGAATTTGCCAAAGCTAATGATTCTATTTGCTTACAATCCATGTGTGTTAATAAGAATGCAATTGATGCTATTTCACATGAAAATTCAAGTAAGGCTTGTGGCAAAAATGACATAGAATATAAAAACAACAAAAGGCTTATGTTTTCCAAAAATGATCTTCAAAGGACCAAGTCATCATTAAATTCACTTGTTTGTAATTTTTGTGGTCATCTAGGACATATTTCTCATTTGTGCAATTTTAGAAGAAATTCTTATATGAGAAATAACATGGTTTGGGTTCCTAAAAATCATAAAGGCTCTATTACTAACATTCAAGGACCCAAGATGAAGTGGGTACCAAAATGTCCTCCTAGCATTTCAATTATTTAGAAAACTTCTCAAAAGGATGGACAAATTGGTCAAGTGAAGAAGGAATCATTAAGGGGAATGCTTCCAAAACCCAATGGTAGAAGTTTTGATCAAAGAAGGAAGATGACTACAACCAAAGCTTCTCAAGTACAAAATGTGGAACTTGCAAAGTTCAAAACATCAAAAGAGAAGCAATGGGTAAAGAAAATAGTTTCCTTGATCAATAAGGCCAAGGTGTCAAGAGTTTTTACCTCTCATGAATATTCACTTGTAAAATCAATGAATTTGAGGTATATTTCTTATAGGCCTTAGGTAAAGGGTAGAATCATGTGCACTTGGTAAAATTTGAATATTATGTTTAACACATGATTACATCCATTTTTGTTATACCTTTTGCTCACTATTTTACATATTTCTTGATCATATGATATTCTATGACTATGGATGCTTTCTATGCTTTAAATTTTCTATACATTTCTACATGTGATAATATGCTAGATAAGTTCATTTCTTGTTTGAAGTAGCACATTCGATAAAAATATTTTAGAACTTGGCATATTGGATAAAACATAACTTTTGCTGCATAAAGTTACAATTTTCTGCATAATTTGTAGTTTTTGTATAAACATGAGTTTTGGATCAAGAACTGGTCAGTTTTTAAGCTTATATGATGTTTGGAATTGTTTTGGAAAGTTTTGGAATTAATTTGAAAGCTTTGAGTTCGGACCCTTACTGTTTGAAGTGCAAAAACTGAATTCAGCAAGCTTGTAATCGATTACAAGACCTCATGTCGACATGTGAGGCTCGCCAAGCGTTCCAAGCAAAGTCGAGCGTGTAATCGATTACACATACTATGTAATCGATTACAACGTCTCCAGAACTCGTGTAATCGATTACACCAAACATGTAATCGATTACATGGATTCCAGAGGGCTGGTAATCGATTACACACCCATGGTAATCGATTACACAAGCTTTAAAAATGGTTTTAAGTCTTTGGAATGACCATTTTCACTTAAAATTGTCTCGTATATCATGAATGTATGCATATTATTGGCTATGAGCTTAATGGTAATTGATTGTTTACATTTGCTATGCTCAAATTACATACTATGAAAAATTTGATATCTATAAAAGCATAATGGATTAATGATCAATGACTAACCCCTACGGATCCAAAATTGGTGGATACCAAAGAAATTGCTTTAAATTATGTTGTAGGGTGACCATTAGCTCAAGCATGCAAATGAAGTGAAAAACAACCATGCTACTTGAGGTTGGGAAAACTTAAAATGGTCCAAATTCTCCAAAAGTGATGAAAAACATAAAAAGAAAGACATGGAGAATCACAACATTCTCAAGGGGCCTTGAGGCATAGAAGCTGGAGTCACTTACAAAAACTCAAAGAGCACACTTTTGGTGATATCAATCTCTTATCCTTACTTATACTTTAAATTGTATATCATGTGATATTTGGATAAGTTAAGATTTATTTTTATGCCTTATCATGCCTTAAGTTGTGCTTTTCTAGCACTATGTTTTAAAAATATTTTTATATATGCTAACATGTTAGATATGCACATATTTTGCTTGGAATGACATGTTATGACAATATCTTTGTTCTTGAGCTTGTGACCAATTCTCTTCACTCAAATATGTAAATTCACTTGCTCATTAGTAGTTCTAATCCTTTCTCTTTGATGCTCAATTTGCTTATATGCTTACTTAGAGATTGGATAGTTAAAAGTTATTTGTTTTCTTGTTTGAAATTGTTTGATATGTTCATATTTTGAAAACAAGAAGTAAATGATTTTTTTGTTTCTTGAACTTGTATTTGAACTTCAATGGTTTTTACAATGAAGTATATCTTGAAATGAATCATAAATATTCAAAAGTTATAGTTCCATGGTTTTTCAATTCTTTCACTACAATAAGAGATTTCTTGTTGTTGATTGGCATGTGTACATACTAAAATTCCTTACTTGATATTACATGCCTTACATGATCATTGTTTGCCCCAAAATGCTTATATAAGTTTTGATGTTGATCATGTGTTTCTTGATAAACTTGAATCTTGCCTTGAAAATGCTCAAACTATGCTTTTGGATTCAAGTGCATATATCATTCTTTTGTTCTCTTTAGAGCTAACAATTCATGGTTGATAATGTGGTACATGTTTTACATTTTATATCAACCTAAATTATGTTTGTAAATAAGTTTAAATGATATTTGATGCTAACCTTTTTTTTTGAGAACTTTTGAAATATAGTCATCAAATATTGAAATGTCAAGCATATGTGGATAAATGAGAAATGTTGAAGGAAGAGGAACATGAGGAGACTTTCTTCAAGTGCAATGGAATGAAATACTCAATGGAAGAAAGTACAAGGACCTATAAATGAAGAACATTCTAAAGGAGCATCACTTTCTATCTAACCCAATAAGTATCTCTATCCCTAAACTATTGTGGTATTCTATATGCTATAGATTATATGATACTTGTTGATAAATTAATCTTAAAAGATTATATGCTTTCCTTACATGAGAAGTATGCTTAGCATTGACAAAGTGCCTAATTATACATTAAATTGCTAGTTTTGTCATTGCATATAGGGTGGATGATATTAGTTCTATATATGTTTTAATCTCTATAGCATATTTCATCAAGGTAAATGTTTGATATATATATATAATTCTCTTGATCTATGGTTCTTAGTGGTATAAACTTATGAGAATCATGCTCTTGCTTTGAAAAGAATTTCTAGTTTGATTAATATTCCTTTTAAAAAGAAGCTTTTCAAGTTCCATATCCTTGAGAATCTTTTGAACTTGTCTTAAGATTTAAAAAGTATTATCATCTCCTAATTGTCTTGAAAATTTAGAAATCATTCAATTTGTGCTATAAATGTAGTACTCTCTTTATTGCTTTGAAATGTTTATTAAAATTTTGAGAGAGTATTTAAGAAAGTTTTCTAAATAAATCTTTTGAAATGTTCTATAGAGATCATGTTCAAAAAGGGGATTGTATGCTTGAGTTTGTAGAAACCACTAAGCAACTAGCTGACATTTTCACCAAACCCCTAGCAAAAGAAGCATTTTTTCTACATAAGAAATGAACTGGGTATATTGGATCATTCATGCATAAATTAACTTCTGCTGCATAATCTTGTATTTTTCTGCATAATCACGCCAAATTGCTGCATAATCTCTGAATTCTTTCATTATATTTGAATCCAACACTAACTTGAGCGTCGGAGATTTCCCCTAAGTTGTTTTGCATGTGCTCCCTCGTGACCAAGACTCCCAAGCAATTAATATCCTCAACAAAAATGGTGAAACTCTTGGTAAAAATGGTAATTTCAATCAATTATATGAATTGAATCATAACATGATTTGATTATATGTTTAAATAATGATTTGAATTGATTTAAGTTGCTTTAAAACTGATTTGGATGGATTAAAATTGATTATATGCTGTTTGGAATGCAAAATCTGAGTTAAAGAGTGTTGGTAATCGATTACAATGCCTTTGTAATCGATTACACATGTTCTGTCACGCATGTAATCGATTACACACCTTTTGTAATCGATTACAACTAACTCAGAACTCAGGTAATCGATTACGTCAACTATGTAATCGATTACAAGGTTCCCAGAAAGCATGTAATCGATTACACAAAAAATGTAATCGATTACATATCCACCAGAATCCATGTAATCGATTACACACTCAATGTAATCGATTACACAGTTCTTTTTTAAAGGTTTCTGACGCGCGTAGAGCTCATTTCTTTTTGGCATGCATATATTATGTTTTATATCTTGATAATATGCATATTTTGAGGGGGAGCCTAGCACTTAAATTGTTGCTTATATTCTTTGGCTTACATCCTTACTTGACATGAAGTGTTTTATTGTTAATACTATCAACATGTCAACAAAGATCATCGTTTATTCTCTTTTCCTATATCAATGAAAGAAGGTAAACATTCTTAAACTTCATATCTTTTGATTTTTTCATTGAGAAATGCTTGATATGTGACAAGTTGTATGATCTTTTATTTGAAAACCTTAATTCCATGATCTTACATGAATATTTTGTATCTCCTATCAAGTGATATCAAGTGGTACTTATTTATGATGTGGTATGCAAGATATTATATGTTAGACATAATTTCTTAAGCTTATTGATATCATATGCTAAATGTTGAAGTACCAAAATATGACAAGTATTGCATGAATAATCTTTTATATCTTGAAAGCATACTTATTTCATCTCTCCTTTCTTGAATTAGGTATATAATTAAATAAGGAGAGATAGTGATGAGTTGAATAACTTGAAGAAGTTTATGGTTTTGATGATCCTACTCTTTTTGACAACATGGTTCTTATCTTTAGGGGGAGAGAAAAATATTATCTTTCCTTCCTAAGCCTTTTTGTTGATGTCAAATAGGGGGAGAGAAAATTGGAAAGAAAAATATGTGCTTGTGCTTAATTGTTTGATATGCTTACATGAATATCTATCCTTATATATTGCTAAACATATTTTTTCTTTGGTGATTTGTCATCATCAAAAAGGGGGAGATTGTGGAAACAGGTTTGCCCCAATGATTTAATTTGTTAAGTTTTGATGATGACAAATACAAGACAAAAAGAATGATGCTTATGCTTTATAGTTGTGCTTAATAAATGACAAATGCATCACAAAAGAATGTTGACCATGTTACATAAATGTGTTTAATGAGATATATGTAACATTCATCATATAATATATCCAATAATATTTTATATGAGTTATAAATGAATTAATATTGGATATGTCTATGAAAGTCTTGTATGCATGTTAGACTAACTAGAGTTATACATTTATGAATCATGCATATGAAGATATTGAGTTATGAATTTGGACTAACTATGTTTGGTTAAGTGAGCAATACTTTGTAGGATAGTCCAAGTACCAAGAGTAAGCATTGCAACAAGAAAGCAAAAGATCACAACTATGCTCAACTCAAGGAGAATGAAAATGAAAAGATGTTCCAAGCATTTGCAAGTTTTGAAGAGAAGATTTTCTTTGGAAGCTTGGATTACATCAAGAAGTGATGGTGGTAAAAGATCTAGTCCAACATCTTCAAGCTTAGCTTATAGGACTTAGATCTTGTGTAAAAGTAAAAAGGAATCACACTAAGTTCAAACAAGTTTTAAACATATTTATAAGTATTTCTAAAATGTTTAAATGCCCAACAAACTATTTTTGGAAAGCTAGTCTTGGTGGTATTTCAAATCTATGAAAAATAGTCAAGTTTGTGTTTTGCAAAACTGACATATACTTACTCTTTTGATCATAACTTTTAAAATACTTTGAGTTTTACTTTGAAACTTATCTCATTTGAAAATAGACTCAAAGATCTTTCCAATGACTGGTCATTTGCTTTAAATGGATAAGAAACGAAAAAGTTATGACCAATTAAAGTTTGAGTTTTGAAAATATGACCTTTGGTTATTATTTTGATTATATCTTTCAAAATACTTTGAGTTTTGTTCTGAAACTTCTTTCATATGAAAATAGACTCAAATAGCTTTCCAATTAGTGGTCATTTGCTTTAATTGGATAAGAAATGAAGAAGTTATGATCTTTTAAAGTCGGTTTTGAAAACCAGAAATGGTGTAATCGATTACACAAGTCATGTAATCGATTACAACGTTGACAGAAGCCGTGTAATCGATTACACAGAGTATGTAATCGATTACAAAGTGCCCAGAAAGCTTGTAATCGATTACATGAAGCTTGTAATCGATTACAAAGTGCCCAGGAACGTTTCTAACGGCTATAAACGGCTAGTTTTCATAGAAAATCATTTCAAAACACCTCCAACGGCTCTAAAACTCATTGGGCTATAAATAAAAGTGTTTGGGCATCAAAAACAAGTTGGAGAACATTCTGAAAATTACCCTTGAACATTGAAAACGAAATTCATCATCTTTTTCTCCAAATCTTTGTTTTGAGCTAAGTGAGTAAATCCTTGATACCCATAGAGCTTCAACTTGTATTATCCACTCTTGAGAGAGTTTTCTATCATCTATACTTTGTTCTTCAAGTTGTATATCTACTCTTCAAGAGAGTTTCTATTCTTTCTATTCACCTTGAAATCATTGTAAGAGGGTGAAGTATCCCTCAACAGAGAAAAGGGTGAGGTATCCCTTATAGTGAGACTCAAACACAAAGGGTGAGGTATCCCAAAGGTGTTGTGAGTGCTCTTCATTGTAAAGGTCATCAAGCACCTGTGAAGCTTGAAGAATTGGAGGCTCTAGCACAAGGGTGAGGTATCCCAAGGTGTGAGGAGTGCTCTTGTATGTACAAAGGTTTTCCTAGCACCCGTGAAGTCTAGGAGATAGTGAAGAAAATCTCAAGTTAAGCTTGGGATTTGGATGTAGGCCACAAGTGATTGGTCATTTGAACCAGGATAAATTCTTGAGTTTGATTCTCTCTTCCCTACACTCTTTAAATTCAGTATTTGGTGATATATGTTTATCTATTGCATATCTTGATGTTTTGATTGTTACAACTTGATATCTCGCTTATTCACTTAGTTCATCATATATCTCAAGTTATATTTAAGTAATCTTCAATAGTTGTATATTTTATTAGACTTATTCCTCTGCATTTATTAATTGAATTATTTAAAATGCATAATTTGTCAAAGTTGCATTAAGACTAGTCATCACCCAATTCACCCCCCCTCTTGGGTAATGGTTGCCATGGCTAACAAACCTGGCACTCATTTTGCCATTGATAATATTCAGCGTCATTTCTTCAATCAGTGCTTGACTTTCAGTAGGTGTTTTCCTCCAAATTGTACCTCCCGCAGCAACATCAATAAGTGGACAGTTGGTAGGCGACAAACCATTATAAAAAATCTATACCTGCTACATATAAGAAATCCATGATGTGGATATCTCCTTAATAACTCTTGAAAGCACTTCCAAGCTTCATAAAGAGTATCCATGTCAAACTGCACAAAAGAAAAAATGCCATTCCTTAATTTACCATATTTAGAAGAAGGAAAATACTTAGCCAGAAACTGTTGTATCAACTAATCCCATGTGGCGATAGAACCCCTTTGTAGTGACGTTAACCATTGACTTGCTCTGTCCCGAAGAGAGAAAGGAAAGAATTACATTCGGATTGCATCATCTGTCACTCTATTGTACTTTATGGTATCACACAATTGCAAGAACATGGCCAAATACTTATTTAGATCATCTGAAGGCAATCCACCAAATTGAATAGAATTTTAAATCACAGAGATCAATATCAGTTTGATATCAAAATCATTAACCGCCACAGCTGGTCTTATAATACTCCCTCCATACCCTTTAGCCGTGGGCATGGAATATTCAAGCATTGTCCTCTCGACTGGAGTAGCTCTTTCTTCACGATTCCCCTCAACTATTGGTCTCTCCTCCATCTTTCTTGTAACTTCTTCAATCATAGCTTAAGTGTTAGATTGCTGCCTTAACCTGTGAGTTATTTTCTCAATTTCTGAGTCAAATGTCAAATTAGGAAATTGATATCGAGTAAGCATAAACAAGAATTATAAACAGAGAGATAAAGTGACAATTAAAAAATAAAAATAAAAATAAAAATAAAAATAAAAATAAAAATAAAAATAAAATAAAAATAAAATAAAAGTATGTCTAAATTAACTAGAGCATTTTGCTTCTAATATTACCAAACTTACTCCCCGACAATGGCACCAAAAACTTGGTATGCGTAAAATATACAAAGAGCAAGTACACTCTATCACCAAGTAATATTGGACTTGAGTCCCAGTTATCGATCTCACGAGGAATAAATGGTAATTACTAGATTCGTAAAACCCTTTGTTATTTAGATAATCAGAAGTGAAGAGAAATTCAAATCAAAAATAGAAAACTAATAAAGAAGAAAGATGGACAATCAAGCAAAGAATAAATAATCAATGAGAGAGAAACTAGGGTGCAAGGTTCACTTGAATCCAATTATTCAAATTTTCTTTCATTTATGATGCAAGGTAATTCTTTTGTCAATATTCTCTTACCTCCTATTGAATCCTAATGGTCATGGATGAAACAATATTTTATTCCTAAATTAAATCACCTATTTGGTCATTTAGTTGAATTAATTAGGAATGCATTAAGCCTCAATTCAAAAGATGAACTAACATACCCGTCAATTCCATTCGTAGGATAAATTGATGTTTGGTCATTCACCAATCTAATCCTAAGTTTATCATATAGATCCATTCATTGAATGTGGATGGTCACTGGTCAAACAATGAATTAACACATGTCAAAAGTGAGCAAGTTATGACAAGAATGCAAGCAATATGACAAACCCTAAAAGAAATTACATTAATCAAATTAGAAATCAAACCCAAATAATTAGGAAAACAAGATCCCCCATAGTCCTAGCTATGAGTTTAGCTACTCATGTTCAATATGTAACACCCCAAATTCTGACTATATGAATAGTAATAGCAGAATTACACTGTTTTGGTATTTTCTTTGTGGTATAAAAATAATTTGACTGTTCTGAGATCATACTTGATCATTTTGTGTGATTTGCTCCTGGCTAGGAAAAATAATATTTTTCAGGCCGGGGAAATTCTGATCTGCCTCATTTGGAGACAGGGGATCTTACTAAACCCGAATCCGAGTGACTCAGAAAAGAATCTTTTAATTTTAGAATCTATCTGTAAAGATAAAAAATATTGTATTAATAAATATCTGTGATTATATTTATAGCAGTTGTTGCTATGAATGTTGGACCCGATAAGTTTTAATTAATAGAAAAGTGTTTAGAATATTTCTTGTAATTAAAATTAAAGTGAACCAATAGAATATAGTCAAAACAAATGGTTGGACCTTTCTAACCAATGAGAATTGGTCAAGGAAATAAGCTTAGACTTCTTTGTGGACCATTAGATTTGAAGCTTGACTTAGAAGCTTTGATCTTCATCATTGATTCAATCAATGGTATAAAACAAAGTTTAACAAAACTATCAAGTAATATTCACTATAGATAAGATTAATGGATAAGATTGAGTCAACATTAATTGCTTGACTTTTGCTTAGGAAATTAATTAACCTTAATTTAGTTGTTCTAATTACCTAATTAAGAAATTAAGTAAACTAACTTGATTAGGGATTAGTTATAACTTGATCCTTAATTTAACATCCTAATTCTAATTAGAGGTGAAGATGCATGCTAAATATGTATTAGATGCATGCTAAATATGTTAAATTAAATTAGTTATATACTTGAAGGAATAAGTAAGAATGGTTAGAAAATTAAACCCAATCAAATAGTTAATCAACTAACTAGTAATTAGGCTTGAACTAATAATGAATTAAGGACCTAAACTCACCTGAACAATCATAGTTCAGCAGCAAAATTGGAATGGCCCAACAGCAGAATTTGGACGGTCCAGCAACGTTTTGAAGCAGCAGAATTGGAGGCCCAACAGCAGCAAAAATTGACGGCTCAGCAGCACCAAGTTCTACGGTTCAGCAACATTTTGGGAGCAGCAGAATTGGAGATGGTCCAGCAGAAATAGCAGCTACGGTTTCAACAATTTGAAGAAGCTTCCAAGTGATATTTGAATATCACCAAGTCATGCAAAACCATGCAAAGTCAAGCTTGTGACCAATGAGAAGTGAGTGTCCTTGTGCAATTAATGAATGGCTACTTACTCAAGCAAAATGTTCACTCACGGTCATTCACAAAAACACAGCACGGCAGCAGCTGGAAATGGGAGAATTACCCAAATAAATCTCTTCATTTCTCCTCACCAATCACACGGCAAAAGCTCATGGTAGCAGATGTAAAGATTGGACAAATATACAAGTGATTTCCTTATTTTTTTTCTCACCATATGACTCACGGCTAGCAGCTGTCTTATACACTCAAGAATTGGATAATTGTTCAAATAAAATCATCCCACATTTCACGTGTTATCACACGGCTTGGCAGCAGCCTTCTCACATCCTCACCCTTCACTTTTTACTTCTCAAACATAAGCCTATTTCTCTCAAACACCAAGGAACTCACGCACCTCTCTCCCATTTCTTTTCTTCACAACCGGTCATCACCTACAACTCAAACCATCCATCCTTTTAAACACTCATCTCTTGGTTTGTTTTAACTCAAATTCTACTCTAAGCATTTCTCCTTCACAAGTTATTGTCACAAAACTATCTTACCTTGTTCAAAGCTTCTTCAACCTAAGCTTCTTCAACCTTTTCCTAAAAGAGTAAGCTTTGATTCAAGAATTCCAAGTTTGATTTTAATTTTATTAACCATGATTTCTCCATGGTTTTCAACCTTGATTCTTGTATGAACCTTCACTAATTTTCTTGGAAATTTGGGGCTTGTTTAGGAGGTGAACAAAGTCTCAAGGAAAGGAGGAAAGCTTAGAAAGCTTGTCTTCAAGAGGTAAGAGGGAGACTCAACCTTACCACCCATGTTCGGTAGTATGAGGATGGTTTATTCGGGAAAAATCCTTAAGGATTTATTCACCTATTGTTTGAGGTTCTTGGACCGTATTGATTGATTTGTATTGAGATGTGCTTGATTGTGTTTCTATGTTTGGATTGTATTTGGGATGTGATTTGCTTGTATTTCTATGTCGTACGTGTAGTATCTGTGAGATCTCGATTTTATTTCGATTCTTGCACGAATGCTATAATGCTTAAGGGCGATAATATGTGTGTATGTGAAATATATACTGTAGCGAAACTTATACTGTATGTATGTGAAATATACACGGTAAATTTTATGAGGAAGGGGCTCAATTGGAAATGCCATGGAAATATGGGGTCATTATGTAAATATAAAATTTTGAGGGGTTATAGTGAAAATACTGTATTTTGAGGGACGAAAATGTAAATTATGTGTTTTGAGGGACGAAAGTATAATTAATCTGTTTTGAGGGACGAATATGTAATTATGTATTTTAAAGGACTATTTTGCAAATATGAGAAAAATACAGTAAATTTTAATATTAAAATGAGTAAAACAGTAATTCTGATTTAAAACGTATGAAAAATAGTTACGCGATTGGAAAACACTGAAAAATCACTACGTGATTTGAAAATGCGACAGAATTGAGTCGCGAGTGAGAAAATACGAAAATATGATTACGCGATTAAATTACAGTAACATTGCTGTTAAATTATTATATGAACCCTGCACATGGGATATCAATGGAAATTGTGAATAGTGCATAGTACATGCATTGAAAAGATCCAAAGGACTGTGTAAGGCAAGTTGCCTAGGAGAGATTACACCTCCTGAGTGGGTGCGATAAGCGTAGTGTAAGTCACTGATTGACCTTGGGGGCATTGGGGTGCGGGTTGCCTACAATGGACAGTTGGTAGCTCTTCGTACCGTGGGTTAGACCGATGCAACACACCAATGATCCGAACCGAGACACTATCCCTAATCATGATTTGTTAAAGACGTCGTGCATGTGCTAGATGTGCGAGAAAATGAGCACGTGGTCTGAAGCATGTTGGTGCCGACAGATCTTTTTAGTCATTCTCTCCGACTTGAGTTGTAGCTCCATGGAGTAGGATATTGAGTCAGTGTACATTGCATTTACATTTGCATTCATAGATAAGATATCATTGTAATTCTTGCTTGTAGTAATTAACATATTGAATACTTGAGTATTGAAAATAGCATAATCGTAATTATTCTTTTATTTCTTGTGTAATGATGATATATAAGGTTAATGGCATAACTGTAATTATAGTATGACATCTGTATGATATTTTTGGATGTGGCTATCTTCATTGCTACCATACTGGTATTGGCATAGGTGATCTCACCTCTTGTATGTATATATTGTATCATGTGTATATGTTGTTAAGACACTGAGCCGGACGTAGAGCGATAAGCAGAGAAAGGTCCAGATTCTGTTGAGAATTTCGAGTTCTGATGGCGGTGGAGATTCCTAGTTTCCTGGGTTACATGAGACTGACATTCATCGGAGGAGACGAGGCATGGACTGAAGATCTTGAGAGAGAGAGTATATATTATCTGGGAGATGTAAATATTAGATTGAGTAGGCTACAGTCAGGGAACCCTTACTTTTCTCTTTACTATTTATGTACTTTAGAGTTTCCTATATCCATTAGGAAAGACTGGGAGCGTACTATCGCACCCCTAGAGAGAGTAGTGTCGTATTGTCTGCTCGGACATTTGCTCCCCGGACTTTACGTCGGGTTGGAATTCCCCCACCCGGGGAATCAGAGGAGGATCCATCTGAGGGTCCGGCTACTTTTGAGGGCTCAGCTGCCTAGTAGTACTTGGGCAAAGATGTCAATGTAAATAGTGTTTAAACTTTTTGGAGTGACTAGTTTGTAATAATTATAGTATGAGAGTGTTAAAGATTTGTATATGTATAACAAGAGACTTGGATATGTATAAATGATGTAAATTATTTGTAATGATGCTGTGATGTTTTATTTTCTGCTAAGTTTATTTTCTTGTTATTAAGAAATTTTGAATTTCGTATTTTTCCCTATAATGTACGTTATCTATATAAGGTTAATTTGGTAATTATGTAACACAAATGTGGCATCCTAAGGTGGGTGTTACATTAGTTGGTATCAGAGCCCAAGTTAGAGTCTTTTGGGTTTGTGGTTAGGTTTGTCTTGTTTGAGTTGCGTGTGTCTCTGTGTGTGTTTGTCGGAAAGGAAACCATATTACTAGAAGATTGATTTCAACTCTTAATTGTGTTGTCCAGTTGACTTGAGAAAGACGAAATGGCTGGACGAGGAAGAGGGCGTGTTAATACTAGAGCGGAATATGAGAACGCCGGTAATGACAATCAGAATATGGCTGCAGCTATAGCAGCAATACAAAGGATCGCTGAAGTTGTTGTACAGCAGAATCAGAGAGCAACTGACGATGCTCATAGCTTGTCAGAATTTCGAAGGAATAATCCGCCTAAGTTTCATGGAGAGTTTGATCCAGAGAAGGCTGATCTGTGGATTAAGGAACTAGAGAAGATATTTGATGGTATGGGTTGTACTGATGAGCAAAAACTTACTTTCGCGACGTTTGTGCTAGTTGGTGATGGAGAGGCCTGGTGGGCAGGAGCCCGAAGACTAATTGAAGCTGAAGGGAGAATTGTAACATGGCAGCTTTTTAGACAGAAGTTTTTGGCAAAATATTTTCCAGCGAGTGTGCAACATGCTAAGGAGATGGAGTTCCTTAGTCTGAGGCAAGGAGCAATGACTGTGAGCGAGTACGCAGCAAGGTTCGAAAGCTTATCTAAGTTTTCGAGGTACTTTCAGATGCATCTAGATGAGGAATGGAAGTGTAGGAAATTCGAAGAGGGGTTGAGGCTTGACATCAAGAGAGCTTTAGCGACGGTGGATATTGATCAGTTTCCGGTGTTATTGGACAAGTGTCGCAAGATTGAGGAAATCGATAACCAACGGGTGGCAAGGACTAAGAACTTTGGACCAGCACGGTTCCAACGAGGAAGGGGTAGCGGTGGCAACCATTATCAACAAAAGCCCTACATTAAACCAACAACAAGTCAGAATCGACAATAGTCAGTTGGGGGAAGTTCAAGTGGTAGTAAGACAGCTTCAACTGGAACTTCTACACTTAAATGTTTTAAGTGTGGGAAAGGACATCTTACTAGAGACTGTCAGCATAAGGGGGTGATCTGTTATAGATGTGGGAAGCCTGGACATTTTTCCAGAGATTGTGATCAGTTGAAGGCAGAGCCATCAGTGAGCAATGTTCGTACTGCAAGGCCACAGGCAGGTGGTCGAGTATATACTATGAGCGGGGAGGAAGCCGCTAAATCTGAGGACTTGATAATGGAGGAGTGTGCCATTAAAGGTAACCCTTTAACAGTGTTATATGATTCGGGAGCAACACATTCTTTCATTGCATGTGATTGTGTAGAGCGTTTGGGATTAACTGTGACTACATTACCATATGATTTGACTGTGGTTACTCCTACTGATAAACCTATGATAACTACAAAAGTATGCTTGAATTGCCCTGTTTGTGTTAGGGATAGAATCTTTCATGTGGATTTGATCTGTTTGCCTCTTTCTAAGATTAATGTAATCTTAGGAATGGATTGGTTATCCTCTAACCATATCCTGATTGACTGTTCGAGTAAGACGTTAGTTTTCCCTGAGGTTAAGGATTCTAAATTCTTAACGGCTACTCAAGTGGAAGCTTGTTTAAAGGAAGGAGACCTAGGATACTTGTTGATATCTTCCTTGGAGGTTCACTTTGTGAAGATGTTCGAAGGATATCTTTGTAGTGAATGAATTTCCCAAAGTGTTTCTGAAGATATCTTGGGATTCTGCATTTGGAAAGGAGATTGAATTCTCTATTGATTTGGTACTGGAGTGGACCTATATCTATGGCACCTTACAGAATGTCACCAGTAGAGTTGGCCGAACTGAAGAAGCAATTGGAAGATTTGTTGGAAAAGCAATTTGTGAGACCAAGTGTATCACCTTGGGGAGCTCCAGTGTTGTTGGTAAAGAAGAAGGATGGGACTTCTCGGCTATGTGTGGACTATTGGCAGCTGAACAAGATTACAATCAAGAATAAATATCCCCTACCGAGGATTGATGATCTGTTGGATCAATTGCGAGGAGCCACTATATTTTCTAAGATTGACTTACGTTCTGGTTATCACTAGATACGTGTAAAGGTGGAGGATATTCCAAAGACTGCATTCCGGACTCGATACAGGCATTATGAGTACCAAGTGATGCCTTTTGGTGTGACTAATGCACCTGCAATATTTATGGACTTCATGAATAGACTTTTCCGTTCATACTTGGATAAGTTTATTGTTGTCTTTATTGATGACATCTTGATTTATTCTCGAAGTCAGGAGGAACATGCTGGACACCTCAGAGTGGTTCTCTAGATTTTGAAGGAAAATAAACTATATGCCAAGTTGTCCAAGTGTGAATTTTGGTTGAGCGAAGTACAATTCTTAGGGCATGTCATATCGGCAGATGGAATTGAAGTTGATGCTTCTAAAGTGGAGACAGTTGTTGAATGGGAAAGACCGAAGACTGTATCGGAGATCCGTAGTTTCATCGGATTAGCCGGTTACTATCGACGATTCATAGAAGGATTTTCAAAGATTGCAGGACCTCTTACCTAACTTACACGAAAGAATCAAACATTTTGTGTGGTGATGCATGCGAAGAAAGTTTTCAGGAGTTGAAACGAAGACCGACTACTTCACCAGTGTTGATTCTACCTGATCCGAACGAACCTTTCGAGGTGTACTGTGATGCTTCTTATCAAGGATTGGGTTGTGTACTTATGCAGAACCGTAAAGTTGTGGCATATGCGTCGAGGCAATTGAAAGTGCATGAGAGGAATTATCTGACTCATGACTTGGAGCTAGCAGCAGTGGTGTTTGCGTTGAAGGTATGGAGACATTTTCTCTATGGGGCAACATTTACTGTATTTAGTGACCACAAAAGTTTGAAGTATCTGTTCGACCAGAAAGAGTTGAACATGAGACAAAGGCGTTGGCTTGAGTTTCTGAAAGATTATGACTTTCAGTTACAATATCATCCCGGAAAGGCAAACGTCGTAGCGGATGCTTTGAGTAGAAAATTGCTTAATGCTTCTGTTATGATGATGAAGGAGAAGGAATTGATAGAAGAATTTCGGGACATGCGATTATCTGTGAAGTTAACACCGGGGAAGATGTGTTTGAATATGATTACCATTTCAAATGATTTGATGGATAAAATACGAGAAGGGCAAAATAGTGATCAATATCTGCAAGAAGCAAAGGAAGCAAGAAGTCAAAGAGCAGAATTAGAATTCAGCGAAGATGTTGATGGAATTTTGAAGTTCAAAGGGAGAGTTTGCGTGCCAAACGATCCAGAACTTAGGAGATTGATTTTGAATGAAGCTCATAGAAGCAAGTTGAGTATGCATCTAGGAGCCACAAAGATGTACCAAGATTTGAAGCAACTGTATTGGTGGCAAGGAATGAAGAGGGATGTCACAGAATATGTATCATCATGTTTGACTTGCCAGAAGGCCAAGGTAGAACACCAACGGCCATCAGGAATGTTGCAACCTTTGCCTATTCCTGAATGGAAATGGGATGACATAGCAATGGATCTCGTCACGGGACTACCAAGAACTCGGAAGGGTCACGACTCTATATGGGTAATTATTGATCGGCTTACAAAGTCGGCGCACTTTTTACCGATTAATATTAAGTACTCAATGGAGAAGTTGGCTCAGATATATATCAATGAAATTGTTAGACTTCATGGTGTACCATCTAGTATAATTTCTGATCGAGATCCGCGATTCACATCTAGATTTTGGACTAGTCTACAAGAAGCGATGGGGACAAATCTACATTTGAGTTCTGCTTACCATCCACAAACTGATGGTCAGTCAGAAAGAACAATTCAGTCGTTGGAGGACTTATTGAGGGCTTGCGTTCTAGAGTAAACTGGTTGTTGGGATGAATTTCTGCCATTGATAGAATTCACTTACAACAATAGTTTCCATTCGAGTATAGGGATGGCACCCTATGAAGCCTTATATGGGAGAAGATGTAGGACGCCATTGTGTTGGTACCAGGATGGTAAAAGTACTGTGGTAGGACCTGAATTTGTGCAGCAGACAACTGAAAAGGTAAAGATGATCCAAGACAAGATGAGGACAGCTCAGACGCGGCAAAAGAGCTATGCAGATAAAAGGCGAAGACCACTGGAATTCGAAGAAGGTGACCATGTATTTTTACGTGTGACGCCTATGACTGGAGTTGGACGAGTAATTAAGTCAAGGAAGCTTACTCCTAAGTTTATCGGACCGTATCAGATACTTCGTCGGATAGGTCCGGTAGCTTATCAAGTCGCGCTGCCGCCGTTTTTATCAAATCTTCATAATGTATTTCACGTATCACAACTACGGAAATATATTCCAGATCCGACTCACATTATCGAACCAGACACTGTACAACTAAAGGAGAACTTGACCTATGAGACAGTTCCAGTCAAGATTGAAGATCGAAGAATAAAGCAGCTTCGAGGAAAGGACATTGCATTAGTTAAAGTAGTCTGGAATGATGTAAGTGGTGAAGCCACATGGGAGTTGGAAGAAAAGATTAGAGAGCAGTATCCGTTTTTGTGTTAAGTGTATGTCAAGTTTCGAGGACGAAACTTTATTTTAGAGGGGGAGAGTTGTAACACCCCAAATTCTGACTATATGAATAGTAATAGCAGAATTACACTGTTTTGGTATTTTCTTTGTGGTATAAAAATAATTTGACTGTTCTGAGATCATACTTGATCATTTTGTGTGATTTGCTCCTGGCTAGAAAAATAATATTTTTGGTAGGAAATTCGATCGCCTCATTTGGAGACGGGGGATCTTACTAAACCCGAATCCGAGTGACTCAGAAAAGAATCTTTTAATTTTAGAATCTATCTGTAAAGATAAAAAATATTGTATTGATAAATATCTATGATTATATTTATAGCAGTTGTTGCTATGAATGTTGGACCCGATAAGTTTTAATTAATAGAAAAGTGTTTAGAATATTTCTTGTAATTAAAATTAAAGTGAACCAATAGAATATAGTCAAAACAAATGGTTGGACCTTTCTAACCAATGAGAATTGGTCAAGGAAAGAAGCTTAGACTTCTTTGTGGACCATTAGATTTGAAGCTTGACTTAGAAGCTTTGATCTTCATCATTGATTCAATCAATGGTATAAAACAAAGTTTACCAAAACTATCAAGTAATATTCACTATAGATAAGATTAATGGATAAGATTGAGTCAACATTAATTGCTTGACTTTTGCTTAGGAAATTAATTAACCTTAATTTAGTTGTTCTAATTACCTAATTAAGAAATTAAGTAAACTAACTTGATTAGGGATTAGTTATAACTTGATCCTTAATTTAACATCCTAATTCTAATTAGAGGTGAAGGTGCATGCTAAATATGTATTAGATGCATGCTAAATATGTTAAATTAAATTAGTTATATACTTGAAGGATTAAGTAAGAATGGTTAGAAAATTAAACCCAATCAAATAGTTAATCAACTAACTAGTAATTAGGCTTGAACTAATAATGAATTAAGGACCTAAACTCACCTAAACAATCATAGTTCAGCAGCAAAATTGGAATGGCCCAGCAGCAGAATTTGGACGGTCCAGCAACGTTTTGAAGCAGCAGAATTGGAGGCCCAACAGCAGCAAAAATTGATGGCTCAGCAGCACCAAGTTCCACGGTTCAGCAACATTTTGGGAGCAGCAGAATTGGAGATGGTCCAGCAGAAATAGCAGCTACGGTTTCAACAATTTGAAGAAGCTTCCAAGTGATATTTGAATATCACCAAGTCATGCAAAACCATGCACAGTCAAGGTTGTGACCAATGAGAAGTGAGTGTCCTTGTGCAATTAATGAATGGCTACTTACTCAAGCAAAATGTTCACTCACGGTCATTCACAAAAACACAGCACGGCAGCAGCTGGAAATGGGAGAATTACCCAAATAATTCTCTTCATTTCTCCTCACCAATCACACGGCAAAAGCTCATGGTAGCAGATGTAAAGATTGGACAAATATACAAGTGATTTCCTTATTTTTTTTCTCACCATATGACTCACGGCTGGCAGCTGTCTTATACACTCAAGAATTGGATAATTGTTCAAATAAAATCATCCCCCATTTCACGTGTTATCACACGGCTTGGCAGCAGCCTTCTCACATCCTCACCCTTCACTTTTTACTTCTCAAACATAAGCCTATTTCTCTCAAACACCAAGGAACTCACGCACCTCTCTCCCATTTCTTTTCTTCACAACCGGTCATCACCTACAACTCACACCATCCATCCTTTTAAACACTCATCTCTTGGTTTGTTTTAACTCAAATTCTACTCTAAGCATTTCTCCTTCACAAGGTATTGTCACAAAACTATCTTACCTTGTTCAAAGCTTCTTCAACCTAAGCTTCTTCAACCTTTTCCTAAAAGAGTAAGCTTTGATTCAAGAATTCCAAGTTTGATTTTAATTTTATTAACCATGATTTCTCCATGGTTTTCAACCTTGATTCTTGTATGAACCTTCACTAATTTTCTTGGAAATTTGGGGCTTGTTTAGGAGGTGAACAAAGTCTCAAGGAAAGGAGGAAAGCTTAGAAAGCTTGTCTTCAAGAGGTAAGAGGGAGACTCAACCTTACCACCCATGTTACGGTAGTATGAGGATGGTTTATTCGGTGAAAAATCCTTAAGGATTTATTCACCTATTGTTTGAGGTTCTTGGATTTGTATTGATTGATTTGTATTGAGATGTGCTTGATTGTGTTTCTATGTTTGGATTGTATTTGGGATGTGATTTGCTTGTATTTCTATGTACATGTACGTGTAGTATCTGTGAGATCGATTTTATTTCGATTCTTGCATGAATGCTATAATGCTTAAGGAACTGATAATATGTGTGTATGTGAAATATATACTGTAGCGAAACTTATACTGTATGTATGTGAAATTTACACGGTAAATTTTATGAGGAAGGGGCTCAATTGGAAATGCCATGGAAATATGGGGTCATTATGTAAATATAAAATTTTGAGGGGTTATAGTGAAAATACTGTATTTTGAGGGACGAAAATGTAAATTATGTGTTTTGAGGGACGAAAGTATAATTAATCTGTTTTGAGGGACGAATATGTAATTATGTATTTTAAAGGACTATTTTGCAAATATGAGAAAAATACAGTAAATTTTAATATTAAAATGAGTAAAACAGTAATTCTGATTTAAAACGTATGAAAAATAGTTACGCGATTGGAAAACACTGAAAAATCACTACGTGATTTGAAAATGCGACAGAATTGAGTCGCGAGTGAGAAAATACAAAAATATGATTACGCGATTAAATTACAGTAACATTGCTGTTAAATTATTATATGAACCCTGCACATGGGATATCAATGGAAATTATAAATAGTGCATAGTACATGCATTGAAAAGATCCAAAGGACTGTGTAAGGCAAGTTGCCTAGGAGAGATTACACCTCCTGAGTGGGTGCGATAAGCGTAGTGTAGGTCACTGATTGACCTTGGGGGCATTGGGGTGCGGGTTGCCTACAATGGATAGTTGGTAGCTCTTATGTACCGTGGGTTAGGCGATGCAACACACCAATGATCCGGACCGAGACACTATCCCTAATCATGATTTGTTAAAGACTGCCGTCGTGCATGTGCTAGATGTGCGAGAAAATGAGCACGTGGTCTGAAGCATGTTGGTGCCGACAGATCTTTTCAGTCATTCTCTCCGACTTGAGTTGTAGCTCCATGGAGTAGGATATTGAGTCAGTGTACATTGCATTTACATTTGCATTCATAGATAAGATATCATTGTAATTCTTGCTTGTAGTAATTAACATATTGAATACTTGAGTATTGAAAATAGCATAATCGTAATTATTCTTTTATTTCTTGTGTAATGATGATATATAAGGTTAATGGCATAACTGTAATTATAGTATGACATCTGTATGATATTTTTGGATGTGGTTATCTTCATTGCTACCATACTGGTATTGGCATAGGTGATCTCACCTCTTGTATGTATATATTGTATCATGTGTATGTGTTGTTAAGACACTGAGTCGGACGTAGAGCGAGAAGTAGAGAAAGGTCCAGATTCTGTTGAGAATTTCGAGTTCTGATGGCGGTGGAGATTCCTAGTTTCTTGGGTTACATGAGACTGACATTCATCGGAGGAGACGAGGCATGGACTGAAGATCTTGAGAGAGAGAGTATATATTATCTGGGAGATGTAAATATTAGATTGAGTAGGCTACAGTCAGGGAACCCTTACTTTTCTGTTACTATTTATGTACAGTTAGAGTTTCCTATATCCATTAGGCAGCACTGGGGAGCGTACTATCGCACCCCTAGAGAGAGTAGTGTCGTATCGTCCGCTCGGACATTTGCTCCCCGGACTTTACGTCGGGTTGGAATTCCCCCACCCGGGGAATCAGAGGAGGATCCATCTGAGGGTCCGGCTACTTCTGAGGGCTCAGCTGCCTAGTAGTACTTGGGCAAAGATGTCAATGTAAATAGTGTTTAAACTTTTTGGAGTGACTAGTTTGTAATAATTATAGTATGAGAGTGTTAAAGATTTGTATATGTATAACAAGAGACTTGGATATGTATAAATGATGTAAATTATTTGTAATGATACTGTGATGTTTTATTTTCTGCTAAGTTTATTTTCTTGTTATTAAGAAATTTTGAATTTCGTATTTTTCCCTACAATGTACGTTATCTATATAAGGTTAATTTGGTAATTATGTAACATAAATGTGGCATCCTAAGGTGGGTGTTACATAATACAAACAAACCCATTTCAAAATACAAACCCATGGAAAAAAAAACCCAAAGAAAGGGAAAAACTAGAGGGAAAGAGAAATCAAAACCCCTTTTACAGTGATTATGATCTTCAAGCTTTTAAGAATTGAATCCTCCCTTTGAACCCATCCTCCAATGATTCGTGGCAATTCTCTCCTCTGATCTACCTCTCAAAGTATGTCGTCACAAAAGTGTGCTTCAGGTTTAGGGATGTGCTTCTATTTATAATTCTTGGAGTGAAAAATTACCGTTGTTAGAGCTTAAAAAATAGCATAACGTTAACATAGAAGGGAGACACGTCCATGTGACCAAGAGACATGTCTCCAAGTTAGAAGCTTCATTCAAGTTAGACAGGGCCATGTGAGCATGACAAAAACATTTCCCAAGTTAGACACGGTCGTGTCTAACTTTAAACGTTAAAAACCTTATCTAAACGTCACCTTTTGGAAAAGTGGTCTTCATAAAAGTTGAATGTTTTTGTCTTAGCTTTCCAATGCCACTAGAATCACCTCATTTTAACCTCTGTATCTCAAGTTATGATCATTTTATTGTGCAAATGTCAAAAACTCTATGAATCTTGGCCATATAAATTCTGACTTCAACTCCATTGTAATGAATCCATCCAAAGCTTTATAAAACTATGTCAAAACACCTCTGTTGGACCTAAAAACATAGAGAAAGACTAATCATGAGATATAAAGGATAATTAGATTAAAAGTGACATAATTTCTAACATAAATCAATCAAAGCACACCTAAATTCACCTCAAATCAAGCATAAGATGTGTGTATTTTATTCACACATCAAATCCCCCCACACTTGAGCTTTGTTTGTCCTCAAGCAAAGAATAAGAATAAAAAACAAGATTAAACTCAACATCCAGAAACATGAATTAAGGAAATTTTCATAATTTAAAAATTCAAGTTCAGTAATCAAATCCAATCAAGCAATATCATTTAGCACTTAAAACAATTAGAGGCTTGAATCTAGCTTGTAACTTTTCTCTTCACCAAACATCTGAGATCACTCATCTTTCTATCGCTCAAGTATTTAAGGACAAAGAGATCACTCAAATTTCTCTTGAAAAATGTAATACCATAAGCTTGCTTATCAATCTCATCTTCACTTCGAAGTTCACATACATAATAAGAATCAAAAGGACTTCCTTTAGTTGTAACGGGGCCAAAGGTAACAATGTAAGGTAAGAAAAAGATTAAAAAAAAAGGTAAAGAATATTTATGGATAAAGTAACACAACAAAGAATCAAGTTGAAATGATGACAAATAGAACATAATGCACAAGGATATATCAAATTCTCACTTTCAACCCAATATTCTTATTATTCTTCACTAACAATTATTTTCTCTTCTTCTATTTTTCCTTTGCCATTTTTTCTTTTCTTTCACTTTTTTTTTCTATTTTTTTAATGCTTTTTTTTACCCTTAAAAACAACAACAACCCTTTTATGACTTTTGAATTAACACATCAGATGCTCCATAGAATTCAACCTGATTATTCAATTGGGTATTCAAAAAAATCAATTTCAGGCTCAAATGAGCTAATTAAGGGATTATTTTCTCAATGCAACTCTGAAAGTCAAGAAAGAATTAAGTCTAATTGCCTTAATCATATTCAAGTATGTATGTGAATCATTAAAGTCTCAACAAGATATCAAAGCAAGTTCTAGCGCATATCAATCAAGAGAAAACTCACTTTAGAAGAAAAATAAGATTTTATTTATGAAAAATCCAATCATTAAGGCTCAAAATTTACTTTCTGGCTAAGTTGATAAGGAAAACAAAAGCAAGCAGACATGGCTAATTTCCAACTAAGATGCTAAATTTCACTTTTCTTAATTGAACAAGATCGCTTCACACAAAATCAGCTCATGATCAATAGAATTGACAAGTATGTTAGTTCATCTCTTAAATTATTTTGATATGCACTAAGAGATATGGATCAAGAGACATGGTCGTGTCTCCAAGTCAAAAGCTTCATTCAAGTTAGACAGGGCTATGTGACCATGAAAGAAATGTTTCCCAAGTTAGACACGGTCATGTCTAACTTCAAACATTAAAAACCCTATGAAAACATCACCGTTTGGAAAAATATTCTTCATGAAAGTTGAAAGTTTTTGTCTTAGCTTTCCTTTGTCATAGGAATCACCTTATTTCAACCTCTGTAGCTTAAGTTATTCTTATTTTATTATGCAAAGGTCAAAAACTCTACGAATCTTAGTCATATAAATTTCGAGCTTAATTCCATTGCAATGAATCCATCCAAAGCATCATAGAACCATGTCAAAACACCTCTTTTGGACCTAAAAACGTAGAGAAAGACTAATTAGGAGATACTAATTATAATTAGATTTAAAGTGACATAAATTCTAACATAAATCAATCAAAACACACCGAAATCCACCTCAAATCAAGCACAATATGTATGTATTTTATCCACACATCAATACCTCTATGATCATATACAAGTCTAATATGCTAAAAAGAGGATGTTACAGTAATCGCAAGTGAATAAATTTAACTTTTATCTTTCAGACATATATAAATATAAATATTTTGTTAATATTTATTATCGTATTTGTATCTTGATTTTTTAAAAAATAATCGTATTTGTATATCGTATCATACCAAATACTCATACCTACACCCATGTAGCATAAGTACATAACACCATAAGTAGAAATGTAGAGCCAAAGAAGCAAATTTGCTGGAGGATTTGCACAACTTGAACAACGTCGTCCCACTCTTAGTCTTATAGAGCACCATAAGTAGAACAAAGAACACAAATAGCTAAATCGTCTTAGGTCATCCCACTCCCAAGTCGTTTTAGCTCGATTGATGTCATCCCACCCCCATATTGTCGCAGATCATCCTACCTCTAGAGATGGTAAAATAGACCAAATCATCCCCACCTACCACAGGTAAGCCAAAAATGAGGCCTATGTGGGTTGATCTTTTTTTGCTTGGTGCATTGGAAAGATTAACCCATCCCATTTTATGGTGGGTTGGTAGGTCAAGGCATCTAAAATAATTTATTTTTTTTTTACAAAAATAATAGGTTGGTGAGATAGACGGGTCAATCCGCTAAAAATTAAATAAAAAAAGTAATACGTTAGGTGAGTAAATCCACCTAAAATTAAACAAAAAAGGTAGTTAGGAGAGTCAAATCATGAGTTGACCTACCAATCTTGCCACCCAAAATAATTTAAAATATATATATAATAAAATTAACCTAATGGGTTAACTTACCCTAACCTACCATAACCTACGAGTTAAACAGGTTGACTTAAGAAAATGGGTTAAACTATACAACCCAACTCGTCATTTTTTATAGGTTAAACGAATTCACCTATTAGGTCAAACCTATTTTCCTAACTCTGCCCACCCTAGCCTACCATAACCTATGGGTTAAACAAGTTAACTTAAGAAAATGGGTTAAATTATGCAACCCAACTTATCATTTTTGGCAGGTTAAACGGATTGATTTATCAGGTGTCAGTATCACATAGTATAAAGTCACAGCAGGCGCAACAATAGCACAACTATAGCAGCTACTCTCTAGGGCACGAGAAGTTAGAATGAGGGACATTTGAGGAGACGATATGAGGATTAAGAATTTGGGGGTTCAATACTTCTCCTAAATATGAAAAGCATAACATTGTTATGCATTATGTAAAAAAAAGGTGATTGGGTCCATAGGTCAAGTAATCAAATCTCAGGTTCAAAACTTTGAACTCAATAACTGAACCAAATGTGATTGGTTTTGACCGATTTTGACCTAAGTTAGTCGAATATCTGAAGCAACTTAATTAGTTTGATTCATATTTTTAGCATCATCAAGTCAAACATAATTAAGAAAATTGAATTGGACTAGGTAATTTGACTGATTGGACCTCAAACTGGTCACCTTACCGATCTAGTCATACTATAAAAATCGTCGTGGTAAAGAACTAGTTAAAAACTAATTAACTAATCTCAAACCAATAAAACTAGTTAACCCAGGAGCGGTTTATACAACTAGCCAATTCACATTTTTTCCCAATTTTTTGGCTTTGCTAAACTATCCCACTGGAGATTCCTCGTCCTCCACAATTAGCCACCTACCATGGCTGCCTGCGCCACCATGAGCTACTCCCATACGTTGTCGTGATGCATCTCTGATGTGTCTTTGTTCCATAGCTACTGTTGAGCCTTACAAGAGAGAGAGAGAGAGAGAGAAATGGAGAGCTCATGAGAGAGGCAAATTGACTAATGATCATCTTACCTCAAACAGTAATCACATCCCTTTTAATACCACATGAAAGTTGGTTAATGACTTATAAATTATTGGTTAATGGGTATGTACAAATATGTAACCTTTCCAGTCTGACCCCGTTAACTAACTTATATATGTCATTAACCTTTTTTTTGTTCTTCATTAACTAACTTTTTACATACTCATTAACCAATTTCTATATATCATTAACTACGAATTTGTACTTCATTAACTAACTTTATGTGGTGTGAAAAGTAATGTTATTGAAAATAGATAAAATTATTGGGGTTGGAGGGAGATTATATAAGAGAGATAAGAGAAGAAAGATGAAGAGAGAGACAAATATTTTTTTTTTTGAAGACAAAGATAGATAAGTTTAAACAGTCGCGCTATTCGTCCATCCAAAAGACTCCAATTACTGTCCACCGTATGTGAATATACAGGGTTTTGTGGTGAATCTTATTAATTGGTGAAAGTCAAATTAACTGGTTAATACATTAGAAATAAGTAGTTAATCTATATAAGTTTCTGGTGAATCCAAGAAAGAGTTCTCAATAATGAATAATTGGTTAATATATTATGTAAAAGTGGTTAATCACTATAAGTTTCTGGTGAATCTTATTAATTAGTGAATCCAAATTAACTGGTTAATACATTAGAAATAAGTGGTTAATCTATATCAGTTTCTGATGAATCCAAGAAGTGAGAAATGAGAAATTTGAAATGAAAATATTGGCATATGAAAAAGTCAACAAATATATGTATAGAAGCATACAGTGAACAAAAGTTGGAGTATTTAGTTGGACGAGAAACGTTTTCCAAGTTTAAATAAGTGGTTATTTTCTTGAAGATGGTGAAATGTAAATTAAAAAGTTAAAATGAAAGAATGATGGGTGAAAGAGATAAATAGAGTTTGGTAAGAAATTTGAAATTGGGTAGCAAGCTGTGCAATTTTTAATACTACGTGCATCTACAATTTTACGTCCACGAATAACTCTTTAAAGTTTAAATATGCATGTCACATTTATTTTTGCTCTTTATATTATTTGGATACAAAAATTACTTAATTCTTTTAAGAAGTATAAAATTTATTTATATATAAAATATTAACGTAAAAGTAATATAAATAAAATTAATTTTTAAATTATATATATAATTAAATTTCAATTCAATCATAATTTAATTATTAAATTATAAATTAATTTTTTCACCGATTCAATAATCAGCTCAATTTTTAAAATCTTACTTTCTAAGGCACTGAAAGTTAGAATGAGGGGCATTTGAGGGGAGATACGAGGATTAGGAATTTGGAGGTTCAATACTTCGGAATATGAAAAGCACGACATTGTTACACATCATGTAAAAAAAATGTAAGTGATTGGATCCACAGGTCAAGTAATCAAATCTTAGGTTAAAAACTTTGAACTTGAAAACTAAACCAAATTTGATTGATTTTCATCTGATTTGACCTAAATTATCTAATTACTAAAGCAACTTAATTAGTTGGGTTCATATTTTTAAGTTTATCAAATCAAATTGACCCAAAAAACATCTAGTACCATAAATTCACATACTAAATATATTCTTATGTACCATATATTTAACAAGTGACTTACTTCGTATTATATACGTGTACCTGTTCTGAAGTGAATTTAGAGAGTATTTGAGATAGGCACGTGACAATGGTTTTCTCCTTGAGTAGCAGCAGTCGAACATGTTGAAACAAATGGGTGAGTACCTGCAAAGGGACTCCAACACTCAAGTCAGGCTGTACATAAGTAAGACTGTGTAAAGTGAGTAATTTATTGTTACCTGATTAAGGTTACTTAGCCTAGTATTTATAGAGCGTATATAGAATCCTCATACAATCTGTGTTGAATGCATGTATTTAGGATTAGTATCCTGGTAAAGATTATCTTCCCATTACTATTGGGGTGAATCCCTATAAGTTAGGAACTCTTGATATGAGAGCTACTTATCAATCTGAGGTAGTTATGAGTCCTATAATATCGTAAGTAGAAGATTGGTAGTTACAGATATTTAGGAATATATTATCTGCATGTATCTAGCAATCTTAATATTAAACGCCGCTCAATGTGCATGGCTCCGAGGTCCGGACTGCCTTCAAGGCCTTAGCTACGTCGTCTAGGGCAGAGTCCAGTTATACGTGTGCCGGGTTGATCCAACTAGACGGGATCCTGAATCACGGTCTAGAACAGTTGCCCCCAACTTGGCGCTTGGAAGGACAGCCAATTGTTAAGTTCCAACAGGATCACCCAGGCATGCGATTAACATAAGAGTCTAAAAAATTAACATCGGATCCTGGATGTTTTACACAAAATGCCAGTGTCTGTGACATGCTGTTACATTCCTCAAGTTCATTGCCCCTAAGTATTAATTCTTGAGATTCCCTTGGGGATTCTATACGCAAGCTCTGAATACAATCTCTGAAACTGCAGGTGGTAGCAGTCTGCGATTCTCTCAGAAATTGTTGCTTTGACTTCACTGGGAATTAAATATCCTTTAAATAGGATATCAGTTTCGTATTGTTTCCCATCTGCCCGCTGCTCCTATGACTAATCAAAAGCTGGGAGTGTTTTAATGTGGCTACCATCATGGGATCAGTTCACCTTTCATAGGACCAATCAGAGTGCTTCATTCTCTCTATAAATAGGGAATGTTTGCACTGAAGCTGGTATTCCCTTTTGCCTTGTAGTTCTATACGAGGATGATTCTATTTGAGAGAGTGGTTCTTTCACTTTTTGCATTTATGTGGAGAGTTTCATCCCCTACAAAGATTATCCTCTTGCTTTTCCAAAATTTCTAAAGGTGTTTGACTTTCTGCAAACAACTTATTCTTTCATGGGAGCCTTTCTATAATGGTGTAACGTTAAGTTGCTATGCATTTAGGGAGACAGAAGCCTTTCTCTCCTGGCGTATACGGGGATGTTTGATCCGACGTGTTATTAAGATGGAGTGATGCTTCCGTAAAGTAGTGCATAGGGACACTAGAGGGCACTCTGTCCCTCTTCCTCTTTCCTTCCTAAGTGATTGGAGGCACCAGACCGGTCTTCTTCGTAGTGCGGTTGGATATGCAAGAATGCCACCTTTTTAGAAGGGAAAATCCTCTTGGAGCAACTTGGAATGATCCACTGTCTTGGACTTACTATTAAGATGGTCACTGACCTTTTATTATCATTGTGAATGAGGTAGGGAAAAAGAAGTGGGATGGGGTGGCTTCAGTCTGTTCTAGTGAAGAGCGTGGAGGAACTGTGGATGTGATAATGCAACTGGGTGCCTTAGCAGTAGTGTTGGTTTTCTCCTTAAGCTCTCCTACGGACATTATTTTCACTTTCCTTTTAGTGTTCTTTTTCTTCTCCTTCCATGAATATTGACGATGTATGGAATGAGATTAATAAAATTCTTTTGTTTGAAAATCTGTCTTATATCTCTAATTTTTCTTTTTCTTTCGCTTTACATTATTAGGGGTGAGTCTAATGCTTACCCTATAGCTATACTAAGTTGCCCCCAACTCGGCTTTTGCTTAGTACAATGAAATGGTGAGTTTTAGGTCTTGCACCCGGGGTCCATATTCTTCATGGGCGAAGAGGTTTAACTTGATACCAATTGGAGCTTTGTTCGATAGCTAGGGTTCGGATTAAAAATCTGTGGTCTGTGAAAAAAAAATAGTTAGTTTGTGGGACGCTTGGTTCTACTTCTAACCATCCTTTCAAATATCATGAAAGTTTTGAAATCCACGAGGTGTGCTTTAACTAGGCGGACGTGCCTAGTGTTCTGCGTGCCATGATGGGGGTTTCTTTTCGAAACCAAGAGGCTTTCACAAGAATGTCCTTTAACTATCTTATCCCATTTAATAAGGGCCAATGTCATCTTCATCACTCTTTATTGTTTCTGAGTGTTTGTGATTTTATGGGAGGAATTCCGACAGACTTTGGTAGCCCCAATGGTTTAATATGTTAAGTTTTGATGATGACAAATAAAAATTATGCTTATGCTTTATAGTTGTGTTTAATAAATGACAAATGCATCACAAAAGAATGTTGATCATGTTACATAAATTTGCTTAATAAGATATATTGTATCATGCATGATTATGTACTTTATCTAAGTATATTTCACTTAATAATCATACAATGAGATATATGTAACATTCATCATATAATATATCCAATAATATTTTATATGAGTTATAAATGAATTAATATTGGATATGTCTATGAAAATCTTGTATGCGTGTTAGACTAACTAGAGTTATACATTTATGAATCATGCATATGAAAATATTGAGTTATGAATTTAGACTAACTATGTTTGGTTAAGTGAGCAATACTTTGTAAGATAGTCCAAGTACCAAGAGTGAGCATTGCAACAAGAAAGCAAAAGATCACAACTATGCTCAACTCAAGGAGAATGAAAATGAAAAGATGTGCCAAGCATTTGCAAGTCTTGAAGAGAAGATTTTCTTTGGAAGCTTGGATTACATCAAGAATTGATGGTAGCAAAAGATCAAGTCCAACATCTTTAAGAATAACTTATAGGACTTAGATCTTATGTAAAGGTAAATGAGGATCACACTAAACTCAAACAAGTTTTAAACATCTTTAAAAGTGTTTCTAAAATGTTTAAATGCCCAACAAACTATTTTTGGAAAGTTAGTCATGGTGGTAGTTCATTTCTATGAAAAATAGCAAAGTTTGTGTTTTGTAAAACTGACATTTGGTTACTCTTTTGATCATATCTTTTAAAATACTTTGAGTTTTGCTCTGAAATATTTCATATGAAAATAGACTCTAAAATCTTTCCAATGAGTGGTCATTCGCTTAAAACGGATAAGAAACGAAGAAGTTATGACCATTTAAAGTCAGTTTTCAAAACTAGAGTGGTTTATTCGAATAAGAGATGTGTTATTCGAATAACACACCTCTGAAAACTTCCCAGAACGTGTTTTTAAAGGCTTATTCGAATAACAAATGTGTTATTCGAATAACACAACTCAGAAAAAGTTCCAAAACGTGTTTTTGATGATTTATTCGAATAACCAAAGTGTTATTCGAATAACATAAGTCTTATTCGAATAACAAAGTTGCAGAAAACAGTGATATAAGTGGATTTATTCGAATAACAAATGTGTTATTCGAATAACACAATATTTATTCGAATAACAGTGTTCTTATTCGAATAAAACATGATCAGAAACGTTCCCAACGGTTATAAAACGGCTAGTTTTCATAAAGAATTCATTTCCAATATTTATCCAACGGCTCTAAATATTATTGGGCTATAAATATAAGTGTTTGGGCATCAAAGAAAAGTTGGAGAACAATATGAAAATCACTCTTGAGCATTAAATTCATTTTTCACTCTCTATTTCTCCAAAACTCTGTTTTGAGCCATAAGTGTGTGAATCCTTGATACCCATAGTGCTTCAATTTGTATTATCTACTCTTGAGAGAGTTTCTATCAATTCTATCCTTGTATTATCTAAAAGAGAGAGTGAGGTATCCCTCAAAATTGTAAGGGTGAGGTATCCCTTGAAAGTAGAGAGGTTCAAACACAAAGGGTGAGGTATCCCAAGGTGTGTTGAGTGCTCAAATTTGTAAAGGTCATCAAGCACCCGTAAAGCTTGAAGAATTGGAGACTCTAGCACAAGGGTGAGGTATCTCAAGGTGTGAGGAGTGCTCTTATTTGTACAAAAGTTTTCCTAGCACCCGTGAAGTCTAGGAGATAGTGAAGAAAATCTCAAGTTAAGCTTGGGGACTGGATGTTGGCCACAAGTGGTTGGTGGCTGAACCAAGATAAATTCTTGAGTTTGATTTTCTCTTCCCTACACTCTTTAATTTCAGTATTTGGTGATATATATTTATCTATTGCGTATCTTGATGTTTTGATTCTTACAACTTGATATTTGGCTTATTCATTTGAATTATCATATATCCCAAGTTATATTTGAGTAATTCTTAATAGTTGTGCCTTTGTTAGACTTATTCCGCTGCATGTGTTAATTGAAAATATTAAAATGTATAATTTCTCAAAGTTGTAATAAAATTTGTAATCACCCAATTCATCCCCCCTCTTGGGTGATGGTTGCCATGACTAACAAGTGGTATTAAAGCTTCGTGCTCTGTTAAAGCTTAACCGCTTGGAGTTAAAGATCCTTGTTTGTTTGGCAACCATTGAAAGCTTTTCAAAATGAATAGTTCTGAAATTAATAAACCACCATTCTTTGATGGTGTTAATTTTGTTTATTGGAAAGTAAGAATGGAAATTTATATGCAATCTATTGATATTGATTTGTGAGATATTATGCTTGATGAATTTACTTGCAAATCTAAACAAACTTAGAATGTCTATGATAAGAAATGTTTTCCTTGAACATTAGAGCAATGCAAATCTTGAGAAGTAGTTTAAATGATGATGCTTATGCTAAAATTAAGAGTTGCCTAGTGCTAAAGATATATGGGATGCTCTTGATTCTATCTATATTGCTAATAATGATTTTTTGTATAAAGTTGTACATAGAGAGCAAGAAGAGCAAAAGCCATTGAAGGAATCTTGTTGTGAAAAATATCATCAAAATGATGCTCAATTTGAAGAGGTGGCAAAGCAAAATCAAATAGTATATACTCTTGAAGCTTTGATGCACAACAATGAGGAAGATGATGATTCCCTTAAAAAGGACTTTGAGATAAATAATGTTAAATCATATTATAGTCCTTCCTATGATGAGCTACAATGTGCACATGATGAATTATATGATGACTTGTTATTTTTAGAAAAGAAAAACTTATCTTGTTTGGAAAACATTTCCTCCATTGAAAATAAAATTGAAACATTGAAAAATGAATATGCTTTTCTTGATGAGGAAATGCCTTTAAAGTGTGAAACCTCAACTTCTTGTGAAATGTGCATTGATTTAGAAAATCAAGTTGGGGACTTATCTTTTGAATTTTTCAAAGCCAATGATTTTAATTGCTTACATTCTATGCTTGTTAATAAGAATGAAATTGATGTTATTTCACATGGAATTTCAAGTAAGACTTGTGGCAAAAATAACATAGAATGTAATAACAACCAAAGGCTCAAGTTTTTCAAAAATGATCTTCAAAGGACCAAGCCATCATTAAATTCACTTGTTTGTAATTTTTGTGGTCATCTAGGACATATTTCTCATTTATGCAATTATAGAAGAAATTTTTATATGAGAAATAATATGGTATGGATTCCTAAAGGTTCTAAATGCCTTAGTATTAACATTCAAGGACCCAAGATGAAGTGGGTACCAAAATGTCCTCCCAATGTTTCAATTATGCAGAAAATTTCTCAAATGGATAGACAAATTGATCAAGTGAAAAATGAATCATCAAGGAGAATGCTTCCAAAGCCCAATAGTAGAAGCTTTGATCAAAGAAGGAAAATGACTCCAACCAAAGCTTCTCAAGTACAAAATGTGAAACTTGCAAAGTTCAAAACACCAAAAGAGAAAGAATGGGTAAAGAAAAGAGTTTCCTTGATTACCAAGGCCAAGGTATCAAATGCTTTTACCTCTTATACACATTCACTTATAAAGTCAATGAATTAGAGGTATATTCCTTGTAGGCCTTAGGTAAAGAGTAGAATCATGTGCATTTAGTAAAATTTGAATATTATGTTTAGCACATGATTATATTCATTCTTGTTATACCTTTTGCTCACTATTTTGCATATTTCTTAATCATATGATATTCTATGACTATGTATGCTTTCTATACTTTAAATTGTCTATATATCATGAAAGTAAGCATACTATTAGCTATGTGTTTAATGACAACTGGTTATTTAATTGGTTCTGCTCAATTTACATATTATGAAAAATTGATCTTTATGTGCTTACTTGGCATGTTTGCTTAAATGAATCTCTTTGATCATTGGATAAGCTTTTGTTAATCTCTTGGACCTGCTACATATGCTTACTGCTGTGTTTATAATATGTTTATTCGAATAAAGGAACATTTTATTCGAATAACTTTTTTCAGTAGCCACTAAAATCTGCTCGTAAATGAATCTTATTCGAATAAAGCAATTTTTATTCGAATAACAAAACACAGTAACCCTAGTATCTATTTTCCTGATTATCTTATTCGAATAAGGGAAACCTTTATTCGAATAACGCTTGGCAAAAGCATTTTAAATTTGTTCTTTGCTGGTGTTATTCGAATAACCAAATGGTTATTCGAATAAAGCTTGGTAGTAAGCCAAGTTTGAATGTTGTGTTATTCGAATAACAACAATGTTATTCGAATAAAGCCTAATAGAAAGACATTTCTGAATACTGTGTTATTCGAATAACAACACTGTTATTCGAATAAAGCTTGACAGACAACCAAGTCTAGTTGTTTTCTTTAAGTTTATTCGAATAAATAACATCCTATTCGAACAAACACAGATTAAATGAAAGTTTTTGCTACTTTTCCCCTTCTTTTCTCAAGAATTTGTTGAATATGTTAAATTCTTTTTTTTTTTTTGGACTGAAAATGCAAATGCTTAACCAAATGTAATTAGCTATTCTTTTGATGAATATATGTACTTAGCTAAATTAATCAATGAAATGAAATATCTTTTACCCTTATGAACTCATTTGTTGTTTATTATTTTGAATGCTTATTTGCTTATGAGTTTAGCTTAATGACTAACCTCTATGGATCCAAAATTGATGGATACCAAGAAAAGTACTTTGCATTGTATTGTAAGATGATAACTACCTCAAGCAAGCATTTAAATGGAATAAGTTTTTTCAACTGGAGGATAGTAAAGTTTAAAAGGATTCAACTTTTAAAGGAGTGCAAAGAATCTTTATTCCCTCATGAAAACTTGAGGCATAGAAGTTAGAGTCACCTACAAAAACTCAAATAGTACACTTTTGGTGATATCAATCTCTTATCCTCATCTATGCTTTAAATTGAATATCATGTGATATTTGGATAAGTAGAAATTTGTTTTTATGCCTTAACATGTTTTAAGTTGTACTTTTCTAGCATTATGTTTTAAAAGTATCTTTACATATGCTAACATGCTAGATAAGTACATACCTTATTTGGAATGACATGTTTTATGATAATATTTCTTATCTTGAGCTTGTGACCATCTCTCTTTGTTCAAATATGAAAGTTCACATGCTCATAAGTAGTTTTAATCCTTTCTCTTTGATGCTTAATTGTCTTATATATTCACTTGGAGATTGGTAAGTAAAATGTTACATGTCTTCTTGTTTGATATGTTAAATTTTGAAAACAAGAAGTAAATGATTTTCAAAAGTTATAGTTCCATGGCTTTTCAATTCTTTCATTACAATAAGAGACTTTTTGTTTTTGGCATGTGTGAGTACTAAAATTTTTTACTTGATATTACATGCCTAACATGATCATTGTTTGCCCCAAAATGCTTATATAAGTTTTGATGTTAATCATGTATTTCTTGATAAACTTGAATCATGCCTTAAAATGCTTAAATCACATTTGTGGATTCAAGTGCATATGTGCTTCATGCATTCTTGTTAGAACTAACATTACATGGTTGATAATGTAATACATGTTTTACATTATATATCAATCTAAATTATGCTTGTAAATGAGATTCAATGATATTTGATGCTAACCTATGGTTTAGAGAATTTTTAAATTTAGCTTTGCAAGTGTCTCTATGTGCTTCAAATATAGCCATCAAATATTGAAGTGTCAAGCATAAATGAATAAAGAGAAGAGTTGAATGAAGAGGGACACGAGGAGACTTTCTTCAAGTGCAATGGAATGGAATACTCAATGGAAGAAAGTACAAACTTAAAGGACTAATAAACAAAGAACATTCTAAAGAGCATCACTCTCTCAATAAGTATCTTTATCCCTAAATTATTGTGGTGTTTTATATGCTATGGATTGTGTGATACTTGTTGATAAATTGATCTTAAAAGATTAGATATTTTCCTTACATGAGAAGTATGCTTAGCATTGATAAAGTGCCTAATTGGATATTAACTTATTAATTTTGTCATTGCATATAGGGTGGATGATATTAGTTCTATACATGTTATGATCCCTATAGCATATTTCATCAAGGTGAATGTTTGATATATATGATTCTCTTGACCTATGGTTTCTTAATAGTATAACACTTATGAGAATCATGCTCTTTTTGAAAAGAATCTCTTATTTAATTAAAAAGTTTTTTTTTAAATCTTTTATCATATTTGAAAGAAGCTTTTCAAGTTCCATATCCTTGAGAATCCTTTGAACTTGTCTTAAAACCTTGAAAGTATTATCATCTCCTAATTGTCTTGAAATTTTGGAAATCATTGGATATATGCTATAAATGTAGTATTCTCTTCATTTACTTTGAAAAGTCTTACTAAATCTTAAGAGAATACTTACAAAAGTTTCCAAATAAATTTTTTGAAATGCTCTATAGAGCCCATCTTAATACTTCAAAAGATAAGTCTTGTTCTTCAAAAGTGTTTTATCTTTTCAAGGCTTTTGTTCAATAATAAAAAAAGAGATATACTTTCAAATGTTCATTTGACTTAAGTTTGATCACTTTCAAGGAATATGTGATTTTAATACAAAACCTCTTCTGCCCTTCTAAAATACTTTTAGAAATGTAATGTGTTATTATAAAATTCTTTTTGAAAGGGGGAGAAGTTTTAAAATAGTTTTTTGATTGATGGATTAAGAATATGTATATTTGCCTTATTTTACTTTATGGTAATGTGCTTACATGATCTTGGCATACATATTTTCCTTTATCTATCTTGTGCTTTAATAAAGGAGAGCTTATCTTACATATCCTTCTTCCATATCCTTGTTGGCTATAAATATATGCATGACTATGTTGAAATATTATGTTTTATATCTTGATAATATGCATATTTTGAGGGGGAGCCTAGCTCTTAAATTGTTGCTTATATCTCTTCGCTTACATCCTTGTTTGACATGAAGTATTTTATTGTTAATACTATCAACATGTCAACAAAAATCATCGTTCATTCTCTTTCCCACTATTAAATGAAAGAAGGTAAACATTCTTAAAATTCTTTCATTAAGAAATGCTTGATGTGTGGCAAGTTGTATGATCTTTCATTTTGAAAACCTTAATTCCATGATCTTACATGAATATTTTGTATCTCCTATCAAGTGATATCAAGTGGTACTTATTTATGATGTGATATGCAAGATATTATATGTTAGACATAATTTCTTAAGTTTATTACTATCATATGCTAAATGTTGAAGTACCAAAATATGACAAGTATTGCATGAATAATCTTTTATATCTTGAAAGCATACTTGTTTCATTTCTCTCTTTTTGAATCATGTGTAGAATTAAATAAGGGGAGATAATTATGTTTTGAATAACTTAAAGAAGTTTTTAGTTTTGATAATCCTACTCTTTTTGACAACATGTTTTTTATCTTTAGGGGGAGAGAAAAATATTATATTTCCTTTCTAAGCCTTTTTATTGATGTCAAATAGAGGGAGAGAAAATTGGAAAAAAAAAATATGTTCTTGTACTTAATTATTTGATATGCTTATATGAATATCTATTATTTTATATTGTTCAACATATTTTTCTTTAGTGATTTGTCATCATCAAAAAGGGGGAGATTGTGGAAATAAGTTTACCCCAATGGTTCAATATGTTAAGTTTTGATGATGACAAATAAAAATGATGCTTATGCTTTATAGTTGTGCTTAATAAATGACAAATGCATCAAAAAAGAATGTTGATCATGTTACATAAATTTGCTTAATAAGATATATTGTATCATGCATGATTATGTACTTTATCTAAGTATATTTCACTTAATAATCATACAATGAGATATATGTAACATTCATCATATAATATATCCAATCATATATATGAGTTATAAATGAATTAATATTGGATATTTCTATAAAAGTCTTATATGCATGTTAGACTAACTAGAGTTATACATTTATGAATCATGCATATGAAAATATTGAGTTATGAATTTAGACTAACTATGTTTGGTTAAGTCAACAATACTTTGTAGGATAGTCCAAGTACCAAGAGTGAGCATTGCAACAAGAAAGTAAAAGATCACAACTATGCTCAACTCAAGGAGAATGAAAATGAAAAGATGTGCCAAGCATTTGCAAGTCTTGAAGAGAAGATTTTCTTTGGAAGCTTGGATTACATCAAGAATTGATGGTAGCAAAAGATCAAGTCCAACATCTTCAAGAATAACTTATAGGACTTAGATCTTATGTAAAGGTAAATGAGGATCACACTAAGCTCAAACAAATTTTAAACATCTTTAAAAGTATTTCTAAAATGTTTAAATGTCCAACAAACTATTTTTGGAAAGTTAGTCATGGTGGTAGTTCATTTCTATGAAAAATAGTAAAGTTTGTGTTTTGTAAAACTGACATTTGGTTACTCTTTTGATCATATCTTTTAAAATACTTTGAGTTTTGCTCTGAAATATTTTATATGAAAATAGACTCAAAGATCTTTCCAATGAGTGGTCATTCACTTAAAATGGATAAGAAACGAAGAAGTTATAACCATTTAAAGTCAGTTTTCAAAACCAGAATGGTTTATTCGAATAAGAGATGTGTTGTTCGAATAACACACCTCTGAAAACTTCCCAGAACGTGTTTTTAAAGGCTTATTCGAATAACAAATGAGTTATTCGAATAACACAACTCAGAAAAAGTTCCAGAACGTGTTTTTGATGATTTATTCGAATAACCAAAGTGTTATTCGAATAACTAAAGTGTTATTCGAATAACATAAGTCTTATTCGAATAACAAAGTTGCGAAAAACTTGATATATAAGTGGATTTATTCGAATAACAAATGTGTTATTCGAATAACACAATATTTATTCGAATAACAGTGTTCTTATTCGAATAAAACATGATCAGAAATGTTCCCCACGGTTATAAAACAGCTAGTTTTCATAAAGAATTCATTTCCAATCTTTACCCAACGGCTCTAAATATTATTGGGCTATAAATATAAGTGTTTGGGCATCAAAGAAAAGTTGGAGAACAATATGAAAATCACTCTTGAGCATTAAATTCGTTTTTCACTCTCTATTTCTCCAAAACTCTGTTTTGAGCCATAAGTGTGTGAATCCTTGATACCCATAGTGCTTCAATTTGTATTATCTACTCTTGAGAGAGTTTCTATCAATTCTATCCTTGTATTATCTAAAAGAGAGGGTGAGGTATCCCTTAAAATTGTAAGGGTGAGGTATCCCTTGAAAGTAGAGAGGCTCAAACTGTAACACCCTCCTTAGGGCGCCACACTTTATGTTACTTAATTTCCAAATTACCCTTCAATTAAAAATCGTGCTTGTATTATAAATACGAGTTATAAAATTTCTTAATGATAATAAGATAAACTTAGCAGAAAATAAAAACATAACAACATTGTCACACATAATTTACATCATATATATACATACAAGCCTTTAGTACTGTCGTACTTAAATATTTTACAAACTAGACTTTCAAAATATTTAAACTTTAATTTAAAACTAACATATAGCCCAAATCCTACTAGACAGCAGAACCCTCATACGGGTCCTCCTCAGATTCCTCAGCATATAGTAATCCATCATGAGGTGCAGTCTTAAGGACAGGTGTCCGAGTGGACGACATAATACTAACCGTACTGGGAGTACGATAGTAAGCTCCCCAATACTGCCTAATAGATATTGGGAACTCTAGTTGTACATAAATATTGACAGAAAAGTAAGGGTGTCCTAAATGTTGTCTACTCAGTCTAATATTTAGGTCTCCCATGTAATAGATACTCTCTCTCTCTAAATCTACAGTCTATGCCTCATCTCCTCCAATGAATGTCAGCTTCAGGTAGCCAAGGAAACTAAGCATCTCCATTTCTTTAAAACTCGACGTCCTCAGCAGGAATCTGCTCCTCCTCAGCTTCTCGCTCTATCTCTTGCTCGACGTCTTAACAAATATAAATATAATACGGAACATACATACAAGGAGGTGAGATCACCTACGCCAATACCAGTATGGCAGTAATGAAGATAAACACATAGAATATCTCAATACAGTTATCATACTATAATTACAATTATGCCACTAACATCATTATCATCATAAAACATGTAGTACACCATAATTACAATCATGCCATTATAAATAATCAAATAACCAATAAATCAGTTATTATAAACAGAAATTACAATAATACCCTCTATTGTTATATGTATGCACACAGACTCAATTTCCTACTCCATGGAGCTACAACTCAGGTCGGAGAGAGTAATCGAAAAGAATTGTCAGTACCAATATGTCTCGGTCCGGATCATTGGTGTGTTGCGTCGGTCTAACCCACGGTACAGAAGAGCTACCAACTGCCCATTGTAGGCAACCCGCACCCCAATGCCCCCAAAGTCAACGAGTGACTTACACTACGCATATCGCACCCACTCAGGAGGTGTAGTCTCTCCTCGGCAACTAGTCTCATACAGTCCATCGGACCTTTCCAATGCATGTACTATGCACTATTCACATTTCTATTTCATATCACATATTTGGGTCCCACACAATAATCTAACAGTATAATTACTGTATTTCAATCGCGTAGTCATATTTTCACATTTTCTTAATTGCGACTCAATTCTGTCGCCTTTTCAAAATCGCGTAGCGGTTTTTCAACGTTTTCAAATCGCGTAAATATTTTTCTTACGTTTTAAATCAAAAATACTATTTTTCTCATTTTAATACTAAAATTGGCTTTATTTTCCATATTTGCACACTAGTCCCTCAAAAACTCGTATTTACACATTAGTCCCTCAAAAATTAATATTTACATCATAGTCCCTCAAAAATTAATATTTATGAAATAGTCCCTTAAAATTTAATATTTACAAAAAAGTCCCTCATAAAATTCATATTTACAAAATCATCCCCCTTTTTATAAAATATTTACAATTTGACCCCTCTAAAAATAATATTTACAATATAACCCCTCTAAAAACAAGTATTTATACAATGGCCCCTCATTTTGATAAAATTTGCAATTTAATCCCTCTTTTATAAAAATTTGTTGTATAATTCCTCTAAAAATCAGTAAATGGTATTATTTTTCAAAAATCGTTATTTCTTTTCTTTACTACCCATAAAAATCATTTTACTTTACTATACTCAAATTTTTCCCAAATTCATTTAAATCTCTCAATTCTCATTTTAATTCATCAGATTGAGGACTTTGGTCCTCTTTTCCATAGTATGGCCGTAAGCCTCGGTACTCTTTGGAGTACTCATACAATCGATTCATCATGTTGTTCACATCCTAAATTACGCATACAATCTCATGCTTTCATAATTACACATACACACATAATATCAAAGTTTGAAGCATTTTATCACACATGCAAGCATAAAAACACAATCAAACACAACACAAACACAATCAAATAATCGGTGAAGAACCCTTATGGATTTTTCACCGTACAAAACCATCCTCACACCACCAAAACTTGGTTGGTGAGTTTAAATCTCCCTCTTACCTCTTGAAGACAAGCTTTTCAAGCTCCCTTCCTTCTCCTTAATTTTTGTGTGGCTCACAATAATTCCTAACAATTCTAAAACAATTAGTAAAATCACAAACAAAGCTTAATAATAACAAATCATGGAACAAACATGACTTAGAAAATCATAAACATGAATTTAAACCATAGAAATCCAAGTTTACCTTTAGGGAAGTAAGGTAAAAGTGGGTTTTTGAAGCACTTAGGATGTGATTTTGGGAAAACTTTCTAAATGGAAAGTGTTTAAAATATTGTTTAGCTTTAGGAAATGGTGTGAGTGAAAATCATAGGTGAGTGATGGTGCTTGTGGGTGAAGAGGCCGAACCTATGGAGGAAAAAGGAAGGAAAAATGGTTGCTTGGTTCTTGGGATTTTTGGAGAGAAAAGATGAAAGCTTTTTGGGTGAGAGAGAAAATAAATTTATGAGAGTAAATATGGATGGCTGCTGCTGCCATGAATGGGTAGGCAAAATGAGGAGATTTGCATGAAGAAAAATATCCAATTTGAGTGCACATGGAGTAGCACATGGCATAGGTCATCAATTTGATTTGCATGGCTATTATGGATGGTTCAAGAACCATGTAGATGCCTCCCCAAGGCTGCTGAAAACTGTGAGCTTCAAGTGAGTTTAGGGACTTTAATTTGTTTTATTTCAAGTCTAATTACTTGCTAATCAATTCACTAGTTAATTAGGTTTAGTTTCCTAACCAATCTCAATTAACTTTCCAATTACATAATTGATTAATTAGACATATAATTATATATATTATATCCTCTAATAATAATTAGGATATTTAATTAGTAATTAGTTTATAACTAATTAATTATTAAATTATTTTACTTAACTTGCTAATTAGGCCATTAGATTAACCAAATTAGGTTTAATTAGTTACTAATCAAATTCAAGCCACTATTGTTGACTTCATCTTAGCCATTGAAATCATCTTGATTTCCTATCCATTGATCTCATCTACGGTGGATATTACTTAGTGATTTTGTCAAGATTCGTTTTACACCATTGATCAGATCAACGGTTAAGATTAAAGCTTCTAAAGTAAGCTTTACAATCTAATGGTTTACAAAGAAGTCCATGCTTCTTTTGTTGACTCATTCTAATTGGTTTAAAAAGTCAAGCCACCTATTTTGACTTGTTCTTATTGGTTTAGATTTCTGTCCAGTCAGAATCGTTGACTGTTACACTAAACGTGGGCCCCACGAACTTTTTTGGGTCCACAAATAATTTTTCTACTGTTTTTGAGACAATAGGTACTGTTGAATAAAATAATATTATAATAATATAAAATTGTTTTATTGCATAGTTAAATCCTAAAAATTATAAGATTAATATATATATCAATCAGAATTGGGTTTAGTAAGATCCCCCAGCTCTAATTAATTAAATTAATATTTTTTCGGGTCAAAAAATTATTATTTTCTTGACTCGAAGCAAATCACACAAAATGATCAAAAATGATCTCAGAACAGTCAAACTATTTTTATAACACACAGAAAATGTAAAACAGTGTAATTCTGCTATTACTATTAACATAGTCAGAATTTGGGGTGTTACAACTCTTCCCCTCTAAAATAAAGTTTCATCCTCGAAACTTCACATACATATTCAAAATAAAAACGGATACTACTCTCTTATCTTCTCTTCTAACTCCCATGTGGCTTCACCACTTACATCGTTCTATACCACTTTAACTAATGGGATATCCTTTCCTCGAAGTTGCTTAATCCTTCGATCTTCAACCTTGATCGGAAACGTCTCATAGGTCAAATTCTCCTTCAGTTGTACAGTTTCTGGCTCGATCACATGAGTCGGATCAGAAATATATTTTCGTAGTTGTGATACGTGAAATACATTGTGAAGATTTGATAAGAACGATGGTAGTGCAATCTGATAAGCTACCGGACCTACCCGACGAAGTATCTGATATGGTCCAATAAACTTTGGAGTGAGCTTCCTCGACTTGATTACTCGTCCAACTCCAGTCATAGGCATCACACGTAGAAATACATGGTCACCTTCTTCAAATTCAAGCAGTCTTTGTCTTTTATCTGCATAACTCTTTTGCCGCATCTGAGTTGTCCTCATCTTGTCTTGGATCATCTTCACTTTCTCAGTTGTCTGCTGCACAAATTCAGGTCCTACCACAGTACTTTCACCATCATGGTGTAACACCCCAAATTTTAGACTATGTTACAGAACTGACAGAATTACACTGTTTTGTGTTTTCTGTGCAATATAAAAATAATTTGATTATTCCAATACTGTTTTTGATTGTTTTGTGTGATTTGCTCGGTCGGGAAAATAATAATTTTTTGGTAGGGAAATTCTTATTTTAATTAATTGGAGTGGGGATCTTACTAAACCCAATTCTGATTGATATAAATATTAATCTCGTAATTTTTAGAATTTAACTGTGCAAAAAAATACTTTTATATTTTTATAATATTATTTTATTCAACAGTACCTACTGTCTCAAAAATAGTAGAAAAATTATTTGTGGACTGAAAAAGTTCGTGGGGCCACGTTTAGCGTGTGATCCAACTGTCTTATTTGTACAAAAATCTAAACCAATAGGAAATGGTCAAAATAGATGGCTAGACTTTCTAAACCAATTAGAAAGAGTCAACAAAAGAAGCATTGACTTCTTTGTGAACCGTTGGATTGTGAAGCTTACTTTAGAAGCTTTAATCTTAGCCGATTGATCTAATCAATGGTGAGATTAGAATGATAGTTTTATGACCAAGTGATATCCACCCTAGATGTGATCTATGGCTAAGGATTAAAGATGAACCAAGGGTTAGGATTAAGTCAACAATTGTAGGCTTGAATTTGGTTAGTAACCTAATTAAGCTTAATTTAACTAATCTAATTACTAAATTAGCAAACTAAGTGAACTAGTTTAATTCTAAATTAATTATAATCTAAATACTAATTAGATATCCTAATATTAATTAAAGGTTATAATATATGCTAATATATATTAAATTAACTAGTTATATGATTGTTATGTTAATTAAAATTGGTTAGGATATTTAACCTAACTAATTCCCTAATTAGTTAGCAAGTAATTAGGACTAATTTGGAAATAATTAAGTCACTAAATGGATGAGGGGCTGCACGAAATTGGGGCTGCAAAATGAGGAGGCAAGTGGCTTGAATCTACAAGGTTCAAGAACTATCCAACATGACATAAGCCATGTGCACAAGTGTGAACACTTTAGGATATTTTAACATGCAAAATTGATCACTCAACCTCCCTAAAAGATCACTCACGGCAGCTGCACTTCTATTTCCATTTCACTTTCATTTATTAGCTTATTCCAAAATCAAAGCATCCATTTTCTCTCAAAAAGCTACCAAGAACCAAGCAAACTTTCCTTTCTCTCTTTCTCTCCATATTCGGCCAAGACCACCACATATACTACCAAACCTCTATAATTTTTTCCTATCATATTTCCTAAAGCCAAATCTCATTCTAAACACTTTTCATTCACATAGTTTTTCCAAAAAATTACTCTAGCTTGTCCAAAATCCAATCTTTTGCTACTTACTTAAGGGTAAGTCTTGAGTTTATGGTTCAAAAATGGATTTCTAATTTTTCTAACCATGATTGTTCCATGGTTTTTCCATATTGTACCTTGTATGTGTTTTTACTAATTGTTTAAGAATTTTAGGGATTTGTTTGGTGGATTGCTCGGATTTGAAGGATAGAAGGAGAACAAACCGATTAAAATTGTCTACAAGAGGTAAGAGGGAGATTTTACCTCACCAACCATGTTTTGGTGGTGTAAGGATGGTTGTGTACGGTGGAAAAATCCATAAGGGTTCTTCACCGATTGTTTGATGCTATTTGATTGTGTTTGTGGTGTATGATTGTGTTTTTGTGCTTGCATGTGTGATATTATGTCTATTGTTTTGATATATGTTTGTATGTATGAAATTGTTGTTTTGATATATGTATGTATGTATGTATGAAATTGTGTGCATGAAAATATATGAGTAAAGTAAGATGTGAATAATATGATGAACCGATTTTATGAGAGCTCCAAAGAGCTTGAGGCTTACGGCCATAATAGGCTAGAAAGGACCAAAGTCCTGAAAATGAAGGATTTAAATGAAAAAGAAATGAATTTGAACAAGTTTGGAGGTTGTGGGAAAATAATCGGATATAATTAAATGGGTGAATTAAAATGAGAACTGAGAGATTTAAATGAATTTGGAAAAGTTTGAGTATAGTAAAGTATAGTGATTTTGAGAAAACAATTTCATTTAATAAATGAATTATGAAATTAATTTGGGTGTCAATACTTGAAGTTTATTGACGTATGGCCAACCTTACGGGTTTAGAGGTGCGTCTGTAAAATTTGAGCTGTAATATGTGAAGTAAATGAAAGAAATAACATTTTTGGGGAAACAATGCAAATACCGATTTTTAGAAGGGCAATATTATAATTTTCATTTTTAAAAAGGGGCAATATTGTAAACATGATTTTAGAAGGGCAATATTGTAATTTTTGTTTTTAAAAGGGGCAATATTGTAAATATGATTTTTAGAGGGGCAAAATAGTCATTTTCATTTTTAATAGGGCCATATTGTAAATAACAATTTTTGAGGGCCAAAAACGTAAATATTATGTTTTGGAGGGACTATTTTGGAAATATGAATTTTATGAGGGACAATTTCGTAAATATGAAATTTACGAGGGATTATTTCGTAAATGTGAATTTTATGAGGGATTTGTTGTGAAAATATTATTTAAATGAGGATTATAAAGCAAATATTAAGTTTTGAGGGATTATTACGCAAATATGAAAAATGAAGTTGAATTTTTGGTGTTAAATGAGGAAAATAGTATTTTTGATTTAAAACGTGTGAAAAGTATTTTACGCGATTGAGAAACGATGAAAAATTGATACGTGATTTGAAAATGCGACAGAACTGTTGCGCGACTAAGAAAATGTGAAAAATATGGTTTCGCGATGAAAGTACAGTAATGACACTGTTGGGCCTATATGAGGACCCCGAATATGAGACAAATGAAATTGGAAAGATTTGGCCCTTTGGGGTTGGACTTGCACTGATATATTCGTGCATTGTATAACATATAGCTAATAGCTATTAAGACCCTTGTGGTCGAAGAGGGAATGAGAATTGAAAAGTGAGATCTATGATGGATCTTGGGGGCATCAAGGCGCGGCAGTCGATCCAATGAGCAAAGGCAAATACCTTGTGCCACATGGCGACGTAGTCCTTTGCAACGCATTGACGATACCCGACAAGAACACGATTCTTTTCGAAGACTGGAGATTGTCTATGGACTAAGGTGGACAATTAACTGAGCATTCTTCTCGAAATAGTGGAAACCTCCATGGAGTAGGAAATTGAGTCTAAGTGTATATACAGAGATACTGAAGGTATTATCGTAAATATTATTTATGATAATTGAAATATTGAATAGTTGAATATTGGAAATGTCATGATTGTGATTGTTGGTTATTACTTGTGATATGATGATGATTGATGTGATAACATAATCGTGATTATGTATGATGTGCTGGTATGAGATATTGTATGTGTTTATCTTCATTGCTACCATACTGGTATTGGCGTAGGTGATCTCACCTCTTCGTATGTCTATTCTATATTGTATTTATAATTTTAAAGACGTTGAGCGAGAACTTGAGCAAGAAGCTGAGGAAGAGTAGATTTCGGTAGAGGATGCTGAGTTTTGAAGTGATGGAGGAGTCTCGTTTCCTTGGGTATATATGATTAAGTAGACTACATTCTTGGACGTTAGTGTGAATATTAATACTTAGAGTTCCCATTGTCAATTAGACAGTATTGGGAAGTATACTATCGTGCTCCTAGTGCGATTAGTATAGTGTCGTCTATGCGGACACTTGTTCGTAGGACTTCGTGTCAAGTCGGACTTCTATTTTTTGAGGAGTCTGAGGAGGACCCATCTGAGGGTTCTACTGTGTAGTAATACTTGGGCAGTATGTTAGTTGAAATTAAAGTTTAACTATTTTGAGAGTCTAGTTTGTAAATATTAAAATACGACAGTACTATGACTTGTATATATATGATGTATATTAATTTATGATGTTGTTGTAATGTTTTTATTTTCCGCTAGGTTTATCTTATTATCATCAAGAAATTTTACAACTCGTATTTATATTACAAGCACGATTTTCCAATGAAGGGATAATTTGGTATTTGAGTAACAAGAAGTGTGACGCCCTAAGGAGGGTGTTACACATGGTACCAACTCAACGGTGTTCTATATCTTCTCCCATATAATGCCTCATAGGGTGCCATCCCTATGCTCAAATGGAAACTATTGTTGTAGGTGAACTCTATCAACGGTAGAAATTCATCCCAACAACCAGTTTGCTCTGGAACACAAGCCCTCAACAAGTCCTCCAATGACTGAATCGTTCTTTCTGACTGACCAACTATTTGTGGATGGTAAGCAGAACTCAAACGTAGCTTTGTTCCCATCGCCTCTTGCAAACTGTTCCTGAATCTTGATGTAAATCACGGATCTCGATCAGAAATTATACTGGATGGTACACCATAAAGTCTAACAATTTCATTGATGTACACCTGAGCCAACTTTTCCATTAAGTACTTAATATTAATCAGTAAAAAGTGCGCCGACTTGGTAAGCCGATCAATAATTACCCATATAGAATTGTGACTCTTTCGAGTTTTCGGTAGTGCAGTTACGAAATCCATTGCTATGTCATCCTATTTCCACTCAGGAATAGGCAAAGGTTGCAACATTCCTGATGGTCTCTGATGTTCCACTTTGGCCTTCTGACAAATCAAACAGGATGATACATATTCAGCTACATCCCTCTTCATTCCTTGCCACCAATACAGCTGTTTCAAATCTTGGTACATCTTTGTGGCTCCTGGATGCATACTTAACTTACTTCTATGAGCTTCATCCAAAATCGATCTCCTAAGTTCTAGATTGTTTGGTACATATACTCTTCCTTTGAACTTCAAAATTCCATCAACACCCTCGCTGAATTCCAATTCTGCTCCTTGACTTCTTGCTTCCTTTGCTTCTTGCAAATACTGATCACTGTTTTGCCCTTCTCGTATTCTATCCATCAAGTCATTCGAAATAGTGATCAGGTTCAAACATATCTTCCCCGGTGTCAACTTCACAGACAATCGCATATCCCGAAATTCTTCTATCAGTTCCTTCTCCTTCATCATCATAACAGAAGCATTAAGCGCTTTCCTAATCAGAGCATCTGCTACGACATTCGCCTTCCCGGGATGATATTGTAACTGAAAGTCATAGTCTTTCAGAAACTCGAGCCAACGCCTTTGTCTCATGTTCAACTCTTTCTGGTCAAACAGATACTTCAAACTTTTATGGTCACTAAAAATAGTGAACGTTGCCCCATAGAGAAAATGTCTCCATACCTTCAATGCAAACACCACTGCTGCTAACTCCAAGTCATGAGTCGGATAATTCCTCTCATGCACTTTTAACTGCCTCGACGCGTACGCCACAACCTTACGGTTCTGCATAAGTACACAACCTAACCCTTGATATGAAGCATCACAATATACCTCGAAAGGTTCGTTCGGATCAGGTAGAATCAAAATTGGTGAAGTAGTCAGTCGTCTTTTTAACTCCTGAAAACTTTCCTCACATGCTTCAGTCCATGTAAACGGTTGATTCTTTCGTGTAAGTTGGGTAAGAGGTCCTGCAATCTTTGAAAACCCCTCAATGAATCGTCTATAGTAACCGGCCAATCTGATGAAACTACGGATCTCCGATACAGTCTTCGGTCTCTCCCATTCAACAACTGTCGCCACCTTTGAAGCATCAACTTCAATTCCATCCGCTGATACGACATGCCCCAAAAATTGTACATCACTCAACCAAAACTCACATTTGGACAACTTGGCATACAACTTATTCTCCTTCAAAATCTGGAGAACCACCCTGAGATGTTTAGCATGCTCCTCCTGACTTCGAGAATAAATCAAGATGTCATCAATAAAGACAACAATAAAATTATCCAAGTATGAACGGAAAATCCGGTTCATGAAGTCCATAAATATCGCAGGTGCATTAGTCACACCAAAAGGCATCACTTGATACTCATAATGCCCATATCGTGTTCGAAATGCAGTCTTTGGGATATCCTCCACCTTCACACGTATTTGATGATAACCAGAACGCAAATCGATCTTAGAAAATATTGCGGCTCCTCGCAATTGGTCCATCAGATCATCGATTCTTGGTAGTGGATATTTGTTCTTGATCGTAATCTTGTTCAATTACCGGTAGTCTACACATAGACGAGAAGTCCCATCCTTCTTCTTTACCAATAATACTGGAGCTCCCCAAGGTGATACACTTGGTCTCACAAATTGCTTCTCCAATAAATCCTCCAACTGCTTCTTAAGTTCTGCCAATTCTACTGGCGACATCCGATAAGGTGCCATAGATATAGGTCCAGCTCCAGGTACCAAATCAATAGAGAATTAAATCTCTCTTTCTGGCGGTATTCCAGGTATATCTTCAGGAAACTCATTCACTACAAAAATATCCTTCAGAATATCTTCACATTGAACCTCCATAGAAGACATCAACAAGTACCCTTGATCTCCTTCCTTCAAACAAGCTTCCACTTGAGTAGCCGTTAGGAATCTAGGATCCTTAACCTCAGAAAAAACTAATGTCTTACTAGCACAGTCTATCAAGATATGGTTGGAAGACAACTAATCTATTCCTAAGATTACATTAATCTTGGAAAGAGGCAAACAGATCAAATCCACATGAAAGATCCTGTCTCTAACAGATACAGGGCAATTCAAGCATACTTTTGTAGTTATCACAGGCTTATCAGTAGGAGTACTAACACTCAAATCATACGGTAATGTAGTCATAGTTAATCCCAAACGCTCCACACAATCACATGCAATGAAAGAATGTGTTGCTCCCGAATCATATAATACTGTTAAAGGATTACCTTCAATAGCATACTCCTCCATTATCAAGTCCTCGGATTTAGCGGCTTCCTCCTCGCTCATAGTATACACTCGACCACCCGCCTGTGGCCTTGCAGTGCGAACACTTCCCACTGATGGCTCTGCCTTTTGCTAATCACACTCTCTAGAGAAATGTCCAGCTTCCCACATCGATAACAAATCACCCCCTTATGCTGACAGTCCCTGGTGAGATGTCCTTTCCCACACTTAAAACATTTAAGTGCAGAAGTTCCAGTCGAAACTGCTCTACTACCACTTGAACTTCCTCCAAATGATTGTTGTCGATTCTGACTTACTGCTGGTTTAGTATATGGTTTCTGTTGGAAACAGTTGCCACTGCTACTCTTCCCCCTTTGGAACCGTGCTAGTCCAAAATTCTTATTCCTTGCCTCTCGCAGATGATCAATCTCCTCGACCTTTCGGCACTTATCTAGCAATACTGGAAACTGATCAATATCCACAGTTGCTAAAGCTCACTTGATGTCAAGCCTCAGTCCCTCTTCGAACTTTCTACACTTCCACTCCTCATCTGGATGCATCTGGAAGTACCTCGAAAACTTAGACAAGCTTTCGAACCTTGCTGCATACTCACTTACAGTCATCGCCCCTTGCTTCAGACTAAGGAACTCCATCTCCTTAGCATGTCGGCATCTTGGCCGGGAAATACTTCCCGAAACACGCCTAAAGAGCTGCCAAGTCACAACTCTCCCTTCAGCTTGAATTAACCTCCGGGCTCTTGCCTACCAAGCCTCTCCATCACCGACTAACACAAATGTCGCGAAAGTAAGTTTCCACTCATCAGTACAACCCATGCCTTCAAATATCTTCTCCAGTTCTTGGATCCACAGATCAGCCTTCTTTGGATCAAACTCCCCATGGAACTTCGGTGGATTATTCCTCTGAAATTCTGACAAGCTATGAGCATCATCATGTGCTTTTTGGTTTTGCTGTGCAACAACCTCGGCCATTCATTGTATTGCTGCTACAGCTGCAGCCATATTCTGATTGTCGTCGCCAGCATTTCCAGCTGCTGCCCTCGCATTCATGCGTCCTCTTCCGCGTCCAGCCATTTCGTATTCTATCAATCAGACTAAACAACACAAAGAAAAGTGAAGGTCAGTCTACAAACAATATTGTTTTTCTTTCGGAAAACAATTACAGAGAATCACACAACTTAGACAAGACAGACCTAACCGCAAACCCAAAAGACTCTAACTTGGGCTCTGATACCAACTAATGTAACACCCTCCTTAGGGCGCCACACTTTATGTTACTTAATTTCCAAATTACCCTTCAATTAAAAATCGTGCTTGTATTATAAATACGAGTTATAAAATTTCTTAATGATAATAAGATAAACTTAGCAGAAAATAAAAACATAACAACATTGTCACATATAATTTACATCATATATATACATACAATCCTTTAGTACTGTCGTACTTAAATATTTTACAAACTAGACTTTCAAAATATTTAAACTTTAATTTAAAACTAGCATATAGCCCAAATCCTATTAGACAGCAGAACCCTCATACGGGTCCTCCTCAAATTCCTCAGCATATAGGAATCCATCATGAGGTGCAGTCCTATGGACAGGTGTCCGAGTGGACGACACAATACTAACCGTACTGGGAGTACGATAGTAAGCTCCCCAATACTGCCTAATAGATATTGGGAACTCTAGTTGTACATAAATATTGGCAGAAAAGTAAAGATGTCCTAAATGTTGTCTACTCAGTTTAATATTTAGGTCTCCCATGTAATAGATACTCTCTCTCTCTAAATCTACAGTCCATGCCTCATCTCCTCCAATGAATGTCAGCTTCAGGTAGCCAAGGAAACTAGGCATCTTCATTTCTTCAAAACTCGACGTCCTCAGCAGGAATCTGCTCCTCCTCAGCTTCTCGCTCTATCTCTTACTCGACGTCTTAACAAATATAAATATAATACGGAACATACATACAAAGAGGTGAGATCACCTACGCCAATACCAGTATGGCAGTAATGAAGATAAACACATACAATATCTCAATACAGTTATCATACTATAATTACAGTTATGCCACTAACATCATTATCATCATAAAACATGTAGTACACCATAATTACAATCATGTCATTATCAATAATCAAATAACCAATAAATCAGTTATCATAAATAGAAATTACAATAATACCCTCTATTGTTATATATATGCACACAGACTCAATTTCCTACTCCATGAAGCTACAACTCAGGTCGGAGAGAGTGATTGAAAAGAATTATCGGTACCAACATGTCTCGGACCAGGTGCTCAGTTTTGCACATCCCGCATATACACGACAGTCTTTATCAGATCTTGATTAAGGATAGTGTCTCGGTCCGGATCATTGGTGTGTTGCGTCGGTCTAACCCACAGTACAGAAGAGCTACCAACTGCCCATTATAGGCAACCCGCACCCCAATGCCCCCAAAGTAAACGAGTGACTTACACTACGCATATCGCACCCACTCAGGAGGTGTAGTTTCTCCTAGGCAACTAGCCTCATACAGTCCATCGGACCTTTCCAATGCATGTACTATGCACTATTCACATTTCTATTTCATATCATATATTTGGGTCCCACACAATAATCTAATAGTATAATTACTATATTTCAATCGCGTAGTCATATTTTCGTATTTTCTCAATTGCGACTCAATTCTGTCGCCTTTTCAAAATCGCGTAGCGGTTTTTTAACGTTTTCAAATCGCGTAAATATTTTTCTTACATTTTAAATCAAAATACTATTTTTCTCATTTTAATACTAAAATTGGCTTTATTTTCCATATTTGCACACTAGTCCCTCAAAAACTCGTATTTACACATTAGTCCCTCAAAAATTAATATTTACGTCATAGTCCCTCAAAAATTAATATTTACAAAATAGTCTCTCAAAAATTAATATTTACAAAATAGTCCCTTAAAATTTATTATTTATGAAAAAATCCCTCATAAAATTCATATTTACAAAATCATCCCTCTTTTATAAAATATTTACAATTTGACCTCTCTAAAAATAATATTTACAATATAACCCTCTAAAAACAAGTATTTATACAATGGCCCCTCATTTTGATAAAATTTACAATTTAATCCCTCTTTTATAAAAATTTGCGGTATAATTCCTCTAAAAATCAATAAATGGTATTATTTTTTAAAAATCGTTATTTCTTTTCTTTACTACCCATAAAAATCATTTTACTTTACTATACTCAAATTTTTCCCAAATTCATTTAAATCTCTCAATTTTCATTTTAATTCATCAGTTTGAGGACTTTGGTCCTCTTTTCCATAGTATGGCTGTAAGCCTCGGTACTCTTTGGAGTACTCATACAATCAATTCATCATGTTGTTCACATCCTAAATTACGCATACAATCTCATGCTTTCATAATTACACATACACACATAATATCAAAGCTTTAAGCATTTTATCACACATGCAAGCATAAAAACACAATCAAACACAACACAAACACAATCAAATAATCGGTGAAGAACCCTTATGGATTTTTCACCGTACAAAACCATCCTCACACCACCAAAACTTGGTTGGTGAGGTTAAATCTCCCTCTTACCTCTTGAAGACAAGCTTTTCAAGCTCCCCTCCTTCTCCTTAATTTTCGTGTGGCTCACAACAATTCCTAGCAATTCTAAAACAATTAGTAAAATCACAAACAAAGCTTAATAATAACAAACCATGGAACAAACATGGCTTAGAAAATTATAAACATGAATTTAAACCATAGAAATCTAAGTTTACCTTTAGGGAAGTAAGGTAAAAGTGGGTTTTTGAAGCACTTAGGATGTGATTTTGGGAAAACTTTCTAAATGGAAAGTATTTAGAATATTGTTTAGCTTTAGGAAATGGTGTGAGTGAAAATTATAGGTGAGTGATGGTGCTTGTGGGTGAAGAGGCCGAACCTATGGAGGAAAAAGGAAGGAAAAATGGTTGCTTGGTTCTTGGGATTTTTGGAGAGAAAAGATTAAAGCTTTTTGGGTAAGAGAGAAAATAAATTTATGAGAGTAAATATGGATGGCTACTGCTGCCGTGAATGGGTAGGCAAAATGAGGAGATTTGCATGAAGAAAAATGTCCAATTTGAGTGCACATGGAGTAGCACATGGCATAGGTCATCAATTTGACTTGCATGGTTATTATGGATGGTTCAAAAACCATGTAGATGCCTCCCCAAGGCTGCTGAAAATCGTGAGCTTCAAGTGAGTTTAGGGACTTTAATTTGTTTTATTTCAAGTCTAATTACTTGCTAATCAATTCACTAGTTAATTAGGTTTAGTTTCCTAACCAATCTCAATTAACTTTCCAATTACATAATTGATTAATTAGACATATAATTATATATATTATATCCTCTAATAATAATTAGGATATTTAATTAGTAATTAGTTTATAACTAATTAATTATTAAGTTAGTTTACTTAACTTGCTAATTAGGCCATTAGATTAACGAAATTAGGTTTAATTAGCTACTAATCAAATTCAAGCCACTATTGTTGACTTCATCTTAGCCATTGAAATCATCTTGATTTCCTATCCATTGATCTCATCTACGGTGGATATTACTTAGTGATTTTGTCAAGATTCGTTTTACACCATTGATCGGATCAACGGTTAAGATTAAAGCTTCTAAAGTAAGCTTTACAATCTAATGGTTCACAAAGAAGTCCATGCTTCTTTTGTTGACTCATTCTAATTGGTTTAAAAAGTCAAGCCACCTATTTTGACTTGTTCTTATTGGTTTAGATTTCTGTCAGGTCAAAATCGTTGACTGTTACACTAAACGTGGGCCCCACGAACTTTTTTGGGTCCACAAATAATTTTTCTACTATTTTTGAGACAGTAGGTACTGTTGAATAAAATAATATTATAATAATATAAAATTATTTTATTATACGTTAAATCCTAAAAATTATAAGATTAATATATATATCAATCAGAATTGGGTTTAGTAAGATCCCCCAGCTCCAATTAATTAAATTAATATTTTTTCGGGTCAAAAAATTATTATTTTCTTGACTCGGAGCAAATCACACAAAATGATCAAAAATGATCTCAGAACAGTCAAACTATTTTTATAACACACAGAAAATGTAAAACAGTGTAATTCTACTATTACTATTAACATAGTCATAATTTGGGGTGTTACACAAACACAAAGGGTGAGGTATCCCAAGGTGTGTTGAGTACTCAAATTTGTAAAGGTCATCATGCACCCATAAAGCTTGAAGAATTGGAGACTCTAGCACAAGGGTGAGGTATCTCAAGGTGTGAGGAGTGTTCTTATTTGTACAAAGGTTTTCCTAGCACCCGTGAAGTCTAGGAGATAGTGAAGAAAATCTCAAGTTAAGCTTGGGGACTGGATGTAGGCCACAAGTGGTTGGTGGCTGAATCAGGATAAATTCTTGAGTTTGATTTTCTCTTCCCTACACTCTTTAATTTCAGTATTTAGTGATATATATTTATCTATTGCGTATCTTGATGTTTTGATTCTTACAACTTGATATTTAGCTTATTCACTTGAATCATCATATATCCCAAGTTATATTTGAGTAATTCTTAATAGTTGTGCCTTTGTTAGACTTATTTCGCTGCATGTGTTAATTGAAAATATTAAAATGTATAATTTCTCAAAGTTACAATAAAATTTGTAATCACCCAATTCACCCCTCCCCCCCTCTTAGGTGATGGTCGCCATGACTAACATCTCTTTGGGTCCTTTTTTCTATGGAGCACCCCTTCCGCCATGCCAAGAGTGGCGGAGGAGTCCTATCAAGGTTACAACCTTCATGGGCTTCGAGGTAGTATTCCTAGGGTTCAAAGGTGGACATGGTGCCTTCAGGGTACCCCCATTCTTTGTCTAATAGGAACCCTTTATTTTGTCATTAGCTTAATGGTCTCGATGGGTGTTTTCCAGGTGTTCAATGGAGAGGAAAAAGAGGGTGAGGCAAAGGAAAGTGGTCGTAGATGAACCTCTGGTTCTCGCCCCTATAAGACCCACTTATGCTTGGGTTACCGATCACATTTGGAAACATACATCAATGTACTCCTCTAAGGCAAGTCTCAGGGAACTTTTAAGCTACTAGAGTTGACAGAGATAGGTTTAGGAGACCAAGAGTTTCAAGTTCTTTGCCCAGAGCGTGATGACAGAGTGTGCGTGCAGCGAGAAGAAGGTCAAGACTTCATGTTCTTGTACGAGAGCCTCTTTCTTGATTTTGGTCTTCAGCTCCCGTTCACCAATTTTCAAATAGCAATTCTTCGAACCTTTCATACCGCCCCATCTCAGATTCACCCTAACAATTGGGGTAATATCTTGGCCTTTGAAAGGTTCTGCCGGGTGGTTGGCCTCCGATATTCTGAGAATGCCTTCTTTTATTTTTTTTACGCGATGAAGTATCTAGGGAGGGAATACATTACAGCAATCTTGGATGTCAGCCAAATCGAGGTCCGAGAGGAAGGTCTTTGAAGTTTTTCAAGATAGCTATAAAGAATTCAAGCATAAATTCTTTAAGTTGACGGCGGCACCTGGTACCCGTCCATTTTATCTGAAACCTAATAGTGAGCCGGTGTTTTGCTTATACTGGAACCGGTATGCTTGGGCTATTCCTATTGAGTCCATTAAAAGGGAAAAGAAAAACTTGGACGAGGCAGATATTGAATGTGTCGACTTTATAACCAAATGGGAAACTGAGGTTGGCTCAATCAAATGCAAAGATATTTTGAGCGTTGCTTATGATGAATTTCTTTGGGCTATTCTTGGTAGGGCATGTGACCGCTATCAGTTGCCCCTCTTATTTCTTTTTATCATTCCTCATTTGATTTGTTATGCCTCTGTGACTTATTTCCTTCTCTTATTATGGTTGCAGATAACATGGCCACTAACAAGGGTACTGGAGCTTCTATTGAAGTGCTGCAAGCCTATAAGGCGTGGAAGAACCAGGCCGGATCTTCTCGCCCTCAACCCAATGTTGCTTCGAGCATTGTAATCTAGGATCCGGTTGTGGAGGTTCCAGCGCAACCTCAACGAGGATGGAAGAGGAGGGTTACAGAGGACACTATAACTGAATAGCCCGGCTAAATCATGGCCGTAGAGGGAAATCCCAGTCAAAGGATAAATCCTTTACCTTTAATTATGGGGGATAGGACACCTAGAGAGTTCATCGGCCAGGTCTTTTTGAGCTAGGATGTTGTCAGACTCATTACTCAGGCTAGGGTTCTGGATGCCCTATCCATATTTTAAACTTTTGCTCTTCGAACTGCTGCTGAAGCTCGGCTTCTTGAGAAGACGGTGGTAGCCTTCGAAAAAAAGGCTCAAGATGAACTAAGAGCGGTGAAAGTCCATGGGAGACAGCAACTGGAACAAGCCCTTAAGGGCAAAGAAGAGTTAGAGGCAAAACTTACAAGGGTGGAGAAGGAGCTTGCTGATGCTCAGGCTCTGCTTGATGAAAAGAAGCGGTTTTATGCCACCAATGCCACCTTTTAGGCTAAAGTGACAGAACAAAGTGATGATCTGTTTACCATCAACACCAATATAGGCATTGATCAATTCTATAATGAGATCGCTTTAGTTTAGTACTTTAATCCTGATGTCGAGTTAGCTTTGGGGGAGCTTAGTCTAGACAATATTTTCTAGGATGGAAACCTGGTTGTTGTAGGGCCAAGTAGTGGACTGACCACCCCAACCCTTGATGAAGAGGCTCCTGCCCTCGTGGTGGATTTAACTGAAAAGGATCTGGGCATAAATCAGTAGAGTACCTAGGGGAATGAAGCCGAAGAATAGCTTACTGCTCTTTCCTTTTTCTTGAACCATTTTGTTTCCCCCTGCGTTGGGCTTTTTAATTTTGTAAGAACAATTACCCTAGTCTCCAGGGTCTTTCACTTTATTTCCCTGCCTTTAACTTTGCTCAACATTTTTGTTTTCTTTCACGTTCCATTTTGGGTCCAACGCCCTTTATGGACTTGTATATTTTCCACATGTTCAAGAATCGTGGTTCGGGGTCCAATGCCCTTCATGGACTTGTGGTCCCCTTTAGGACTTAAGTATTTAAGAAAAGATATTTTGCTTGGGGTCCTTTGCCAATTACCTTGGCTTTTAGGATCTCACATTGCTTTGGTTTTAGTAAAGCCTTGTAAGGGGTCTGATGCCCTTTGAGGACTTGGGGATCCCTTTAGGACTTAGGCATAAAAGAAGCCTTGTCTGGGGTCAGTTGCTAATCAGTTTGGCTTTCAAGATCACTTTTGACCTTGGCATAAGTGGTCATTGTCGGGGTCTTTCATGCTTATGGTTTAGTATAAGAATTTTTCCAAGACTTGGGATTTTTCGATTACATAACCTATTTAACACAAGAAAACTCTCGGTAGGTACCCTAATAGTTTGTCCATGTTGGCAACGATCATGGAATAAAAATCACTCTATTTTATTAATTGAACAGAGGACTAAGGTCCGTACAAAGCGCTCCCATGATAATTGGGACAGATTAAACATAAAGTAAACTATGACTAGGTCTTAAAAGGTACTTACCTATAGTATTTTCTTAGTTTGTCTGCGTTCTAGAAGTTCTTCACTAGCTTGCCTATTAGCGTTTCCAACGTGTAGGCTCCTTTGCCGATGCTGATCACGATTCAGTAGGGGCCTTCCCAATTAGGAGCTAACTTCCCTTGGGATGTGTTCCTACCGCCGATGTCAGCCTTGCAGAGTATAAGGTCACCTAGATGGAACCTCTTGGGGATAACCTTTAGGTTGTAACATGTTGTTGTCCTTTGTTTGATAGCGGCGTCGCGTATATGAGCAATGTGCCTTCTTTCTTCCAAGAGGTCTAGGTCTTCCCTGATCAATCCGGGGTTACTGTCTGGTAAGAAATGTTGGAGGCGCCAGCTGGGTTCTCCAATCTCTATCGGAATCATCACCTCACATCCATAAGTTAGTTTGAAAGGAGTCTCGCCTATTGTGGAGTGGGAAGTAGTCCGGTAGGCCCAAAGGATGTGATCTAGCTGTTCAGCCTAGTTTCTTTTGGCTTCATCCAACCTTCTTTCAAGTCCTCAAAAAATAACCCAGTTGGCAGCTTTAACTTGTTCATTTGTCTGAGGCTTTTCTACAGTGCTACAATGATGCTTGATTTTCAAACCATCGAGTAGCTCTTCATATCCCTTATCCCTGAACTGTGTTCTATTATCCATCACAACGGATTCTGGTATTCCAAACCTTGTAATAATGTGGTGTCATGTGAACTTTTGGATTCAGGCTGAAGTAATGGTGACCAAAGGTTCGTCCTCGATCCATTTAGTAAAATAGTCCACAACTACCACTAGGAACTTCAGTTGTACCCGGGTGCTTAAGGGAATGGACCCAAGATATCCATACCCCACATGTAAAATGGCCAGGGTACGGATGTTGTGGAGAGTTCCTCTGGTGGAGCATTATAGTGATCTGAGTGCCTTTGGAACTTATTACAAATCTGGACATATGCCATAGAATCAGCTTCCATTGTAGGCTAATAGTATCCAGCCCTAAGTGCCTTTAGAGCTAAGGCTTTGCCTCCTAGATGGTGTTCGCAATTCCCCTCATGGACCTCGGCCAGTACGTATTTAACTTCCTTCGGCGTGAGGCACTTAAGGAGAAGCGAAGAGTATCCGCATTGGTATAACTGCCCGTCATAAATGGTGTATCGGACTGCGGTCTTAACTAATTTGGAGGCTTCTTTTGGGTCTTCGGGATGGATGTCGGACTGTAGATACTCCATTATTGGGGTAATCCAAGTTTTTCCCTGCTTCTCTACCTGAAAATTGGGGGAATCCATGATGGAAGGCTGCAGAAGTGTTTCTTGGACCACGGTACGGTTGTTACCCAGACTCTTTGTGCTGGCCAACTTGGATAGGAGGTTAGCTCTTGAATTCTGCTCCCAAGGTATATGCTCCACCTTGACTATTCAAAAATTTTGGAGGAGCCCTTGTACCTTTGCTAAGTATTTTTTAAGAGGGGCTTCTTAGCCTAATAATCACCCTGAATCTAGGAGGTTACAAGCTGGGAGTCACTACAAAGCGTGATCTTTCTTGCCCCCAGTTCTCTGGCCATTGTCAATCTAGCAATGTATGAAGGTAGGGAATTTGAACTTCAGGGAGCTTTCAATAGTCACTCATTCCGGGTTTTCAAGGATCACCACAGTACCACAACTCATAGGGTTAGAGGATCTGTCAACGAACACGGTCCATGATACTTCCTCGGTATCACCGCGGTCTGATGCAAGTTCAGCAAAGAAATCTGATAGTGCTTGTGCTTTGATTGTCAGTCTGGGATCGTATGTTATACCAAACTCGGAGAGTTCAATGGACCAGGCAATCATCCTCCCTGCTAGGTTTGGCTTGTGCAATATTTGGCAGATTGGCTAGTCCGTTCTCACCACCATAGGATGGCACTGGAAGTACTGCCTTAGCCTTCTGGCTATAACGATTAGGGAAAAGACAGCCTTCTCAATCTTCTGGTAATGGAGTTCGGGACCCTGTAGCACTTTGCTTACGAAATAGACTAGTTTCTATCCTTCGGCAATTTCCCAGATTAGTACTGAGCTTATGGCCTCATCAAAATAGGGGGAGAGGATAACAGCCCTTTTAGTGATGTGAAGATGTCCTCACATTCTGAAGTCTACTCAAAACCTTTTCCCTTTTTTAGCAGTTTGAAAAGGGGGAGAGATTAGTGAGCAGCTTTGGCGAGGAATCGTGTGAAGGCCGCTATCTGCCTTGTCAGTTGCAGGACCTCTTTTACATTTTGAGGGCTAGGCATGTTGAGCACCGCCTAACATTTGTCAGGATTCGCCTCAAGTCCACGGTGAGTCAACATGAAGCCTAGAAACTTCTCGGCCTAGACCTTGAATGCACATTTTTCTAGGTTAAGCCTCATATTGTGCTTTCTTAGTTACACGAACACTTCTTCGAGGTCTGCGGTATGTGATTCGGATTGTGGAGTTTTGACTATCATGTCATCAATGTAAACCTCCAGCATTTTCCCCACTTGATCCTCAAAAACTCTATCCATCATATGCTGGTAGGTAGCTCCTGCATTTTTCAAACCGAATGGCATCATATTGTAACAATAGTTGGCCTTTTCAGTGATGAATGCAATTTATTCTCATCCCCGAGGTACATTAGGATTTGGTTGTACCTGGAATAAGCATCCATGAAAGACAGTAGCCAAAAGATGGAGGAGCAATCTACAAGTTTATCAATGTTAGGGAGGGAGTATGGATCTTTGGGGCATGCCTTGTTAACTAAGACCACATTGGAGAGCCATGTGGTATACAATATTTCTCTAATAAATTTGGCACTGAGCAACTCCTTGACTTGCTCTTCAATGATTTGTTGTCTTTTGGGACCCACTTTCCTCTTCTTCTAGGAGATTGGCTTTACATCCCGGTTAATAGATAAACGATGGTAGATGAAATTAGGGTCAAGCCCAAGTATGTCGGAGGACGTCCAAGAAAACTGGTCTTTATTCTTCTTTAAGAGCTCTATCAACTAGCATTTTTCCTATTCCTCCAGATTTGCGCCTATCTTGGTGACTTGATCAGGCCTGTCACCTAGCTAAAGTGGCAGCAGTTCTCCTTCTGGCTAGGGTCTGGTACCCCGGATCTCTTCACGAACATCTAGCTCGGTCATAAGGATATTGACCTGGTCTAAAGCTGGGTTGGATGTACTTGCTCTGGTCTTCTTGGGGGGTTTTGCAGATCCATTGACCATGACCACCTCATTATTTTTGTTAAGGAATTTCAGGGCCAAGTGTGCGGTGGATACTACAACGGCGATGCCATTCAATATAGATCATCCCAAAATAATGTTGTACGTCAATGGGCAATCTACCACAAAGAATCTGACTTTCATGGTTGTAACATCCCGAAAATTATCTCATTCATCATAAATAATCATTTTATAATATTTGAGATTTTTAGGATTTTTTTAGGATTTTTTCAGAAATATTGAATATTTTAATATATTCCTCGTTTTACGTGTACACTGAGCATGGTCAGTGTAAAAGCTCCGAAAATTATTTGTTTTATCACAAATAGTCATTTTATAATATTTATGATTTTTGAGAAATTTTCTGTATCTTTCTGAAAATATTGAATATTTTAATATATTTCTCGTTTTACATGCACACTAAGCAGAGTCAGTGTAAACAGTCTGGAAATCGTTTGTTTCATCATGAATAGTCATTTTCTAATATTTGTGATTTTTGAGAATTTTTGTGAATTTTTTTGAAAATGTCAAATATTTTAGTATATTCCTCGTTTTACGTGTGCGCTGAGCGGAGCCGGGATAACGAAATGTTTTCCTTAAGGCTGGAAAACCTTGAACTGTGGATGTGTCGATGGGGGATCTTACTAAACCTGAGGCCGGGGCATAGTTTACAAGGTTTGCGTTCTTCGAGATTTTATCTGATAAATAAAATCACTGTATCATAAAATTATCCGATGAATAATAAAATATTATTTTCATCAACTGTAACCTTTATTCAATGGGAAAGTAATTCTAACAGTGTAATTAATCATCTGGTCAAGAGTATTTAATTTAGGAGATAAGCTTACTTTGCACTTTATTGAGAAATGTGCAAAGCTTCTCAAGGAAGCTTCAAGGAAGCTTCTAGGAAATTTCCTCCAAGCTTCCCAAGGAAGCTAACCAATTTTTCTCTCTCCTCCCTCACACTCCACTCACAGCTACTGCACACTTTAGAGGGGGAAAATTTGTGCTTTCATGCAATTAATTATACTACTTTAATTTCAAAAACCAAAAAGTGTTCATTCATTTTCCTATGCACTTTCTCTCTCTACATTCATCTTTTTCAAGCTTTTTCTCCTCCTTCTCTCTACCCCCCCTCCATAACCACGAAAATTTCAGCCCCTCCTCCACTATTTCTCTTCATCTTTTCTCCTACCAAACACCATTTCTATACTCCTCTCAACCTCCTCTACAACTTCTATTTGAAAGGTTTCCTTCAAAAGCCAACTTTTCCTCCATTGTCATCCAAGACAAAGCTTTAACCTTTAAGGTAAAGCTTCCATCCTTCTTTCTTTTTCTCTTCATTTTCATGATCCATGGTCACTATGGTGGCCATGGATGCCTTTTTCAAGCTTTGATTGTGATTCTTGTGAAAGTTTGATGCCCTAGGGTTTTGGTGTTGGTGGAATCCGAAAATTCAATGGAGCTTCAAGGGAGTTCTATTATTTGTTTTCTCCTCTAGGTAAAAGGGAGATAATCCTCTTCAACCTCTCTTGGTAGTAAGGAACATTGTGTTGTGATTGATTGTGAGAAAATCCTATTGAGAATTATTCTTTATTTGTATGATTTATATGATTACATGTTGTTGTTAAATTGTTTAAGTTATTTGATTGATTGATTATGTATATGTATGTGTTTGGATGGATTGGAATCTTGATTTGGAAGCAAAAATGACTTGGTCCTCTTCCATGAGGCTCACGGTTTTGGGGCCCTAAATTAGGGTTCTTGGTGAAAATGTATAACAAGTGGAAGACATAACTAATCAAGTTGACAACATGTAATTAATGGAATGAAAAATTGGAATCCTAAGAATTAGTGAGGCTCACGGCCTCTAGGGTTCAAAATGGCCTAATCATGTAACTTTATACAACTATGACATTTAATTAACTAAGTAAATAAATAAGAGAATTATGTAATGGAAGGAAATAAATTTAGTAACTTAAAGGAATTCTTTGGACCCTAAAGATAAATAAGGGTGTTTGAGACTTGGTAAGACATAGAAATAAATTCCTCATGTGAATAAGATTAAGTTTAAAGTAAGAACCCAATAACGAAAGGAACTTCATAAGAAAAATTAAATTGAAGTGATACTTAATTAAATGATCAATTAGGAAGCAATTAGGGCTTCATAAAATGGAAAGAACCAAGAATGAAGATTTATCCAAAGACTTAGAATAAATTTTAATTAAAGTAAGACCATGAGTGCAAGTAAGAATGACAAATGATCTAATTTAAATCATGCTAAGGGAATTAGGTTTAAGATTTAATGATGGACTTATGTAATTAAAATAATAATAAGTAAATAAATAATGTGATAGCATTTCTCAAAAAGAAAAACTTATTAAGAAGGGTATAGAAAGTTAAGAGTAATTTCATAATGTGCCTAAAAGTATAATGTATTAATTGAGGATTAATCGAATAAGAGAAACAAGAATTAAGAGTGTAAGTGAGAATTGATAATAAACCTTGGAAGTGTATTATTTCATTTGAATACTGATAATATGATCTTATGGGTCCATGTGAGGGACCAATGATGTGTTGATGCTTACTTTGGCCAATTGTGGCACATTGCCAAAAAGTATGTAATAATAAACATTACCTGATATATGTATGGAGTCATCATGCATTGTGAAAGTCCGGTGGACTATTTGTCAAGGCCATGTTGCCTAGGAGTTGAATCACACCTTAGTGCGGGTGCGAATAGACTAGTGTGGGTCCTGTTGTTGACCTTGAGGGTGTCAGGGCGCGAGCGTCTCACAGCTGGCAGTCGGTAGCCCCGCTGGACCGTGGGATAAACTGATACAAATGCACTGACGATCCTGACCGGGTACTGTCCTATATCGCGATCTTGTGAGAATGCCGCTGTATAGAGCCTATGCGCAACATTATTGATTGACCGTTTATGGTAAGCACTTGGTCCAAGGCAGACGAGATACTGGCATGTCTCCCTGATCATTCACTCTGATGTTCGTGTCTAGCTCCATGGAGTAGGATTTTGATTATCATGTACATGTGCATAGTGAACACATATATATTACTTGGCATTTAATTTATGCGATGATTGGATTTGCTATTTTATCGATGTTATAATTGCCTGGAACTGCTAAGTTGTTTAATATCTGCCTCTTGATACTGTTTATATTTCTTGTAATGCTACGTGGGCATCCTACGCCATTTCTGTTTCTTACTGCCATAATTGGTAATGAAGTAGGATGTCTCACCTCTTTCTTGTACTTTTCTTGTTCTATGTAAATTCTTGGTTAAAGACTGTAAGTGGGAACGAGGTGGATCCGATGGAGTACCCAACTCCTTAGACAGGGATGTCTTATGGGTAGTTTATGTTTTCTTTTGCATTAATTATGTTATGGTGTATTTTTAATATATTTACATTTTGAAGTAAATCTTGATGTATTTCATTGTGAGTGATATAAGGAATGCGCCATGTTCTATATGCTTTAACTTAGAATGTGCCATGTTCTATATGCTTTAACTTAATTAATTTAGTCCTACGTACTGTATTTTATATATATTCCCTTAAATCATATTTGTTAACAACGAATTATGTATTATTGCATTCGTGGCTCATATTTTCTTTATATATATATGAAAAAATATATATATTCAAATTTGGAAAAGTATTATGAAGAAGTTGTAGCATGCCAAAAATTTAGTGACTGCAGGATAATGACGATTGTGCCGTGGCTATTAAATCGAGGGGTGTTACAATGATTCTGTAAACTATGTTATCTCTAAGGGTCAGGAACATCTCAAAATAATCCACCGGGGTGGTTTTCTCTCCAGAGAAGCCAATGAGCTCGCCTTCATAGGGGGTTATATCGGTTATAGGGAATTTCAGCCTTTCGAAAGTGTCCATGAACATTATGTCTGCCGAACTACCCTAGTCGACAAAAATACACCGGGCCTCGGCGTTAGATACTATCCCGGAGATTATGAGTGGATCATTGTGGTCTTGGATAACATCATCGTAATCCTTGGTGGTAAAGGTGATCGGTGGTTCTTCCCTATCTTCAGCACGAGATTTGCGAGTAGAGCCAGAAACGCTTAATACCGTGGTCCGTGGTGCTTTTTTCAAGAATTATTGGACGATCCCCCACCTGCAAATCCCCCAGAAATAGTACTAACAAGCCAATCTATCCTGTTGGCCCCGTTTTGAGTATCCCGGTTCTGGTCCTTCCGGTTGTCAGCGTGACAGCGTGGTGGGGTTTGGGATTTTCTGATAAGGCTGTGTGTCCTCCACCTTTGTCATGGGATCAGACTTCACCGGGGGCTATGGCTACGTTTTCTCTCTCTCCATCTTCCGAGATTGTCATTGTTTCAAATCCCGATAATATACTTCTGTACCTGTTCTTCCTTAATTAAGGACTCAATGACATCTCCGAGCTAGAAACATTCTTCCATTTCGTGGTCGTAGATTTTGTGCCACTTACAATGCTAGAGTGGTCCTTCACCTTTTTCAGAGGAGGCGACCTTTGGATATTCCAGAACTCATTCTGAAGCACCTCTTTGTGAATCATTTCTCTTGGGGTGTTCAGAGAAGTGTAGCCAGAGTACCTAGGCCAGTATGCTTCGCCCTTTGAGGAGTTCTGAGGTTGGTTAGAGCTCTAGTTGTTCTTTTGGTGAGTGGGCTCACCTTTTTCTAGAGTCTCTTTATCCTTGATGATCTCCTCTTGGTCGATGTATTTCTTTGAACGGGCGTGGAATTCATTTATAGTATCTGGCTTCTTTTTTGCTAAAGACCGGAAGAATTTAGAATCAGTTCTGAGACCGCTCCGAGCATAATGAAGAGCAATCTTGTCATCTGGGCTCTCAATATGAGCGAAGGCGTCCTTGAACCTTTTGATGTATTCACAAAGGGATTCATTGTTCCCTTGGTGAATTATAGAAAGGGAATCAATCGATTTGGGTTGTTCCTTAATAGTAGTGTAATGAATCAGGAAACATTGAGTGAGATTATCCATCTGGTGACCAACCCCAATTGTAAAGTTAAGAACCAGCGTAGGGCACCCTTCTTCAAGAAAAGTGGAAAGGCTCGACAAAGCAACTCTGGGGATCCCCAATGGAACTGCATGGAGTGAATATAAGCATCCAGATGTTCTTGGGGGTCAGTTGTTCTGTCATAAGGCTCCAAGTTGGTCGGGGACTTAAAGCTTCTAGGGACCCTGTAATCCATTAGTTCGTCTGAGAAGGGCTGTTGAGGGCCTCCGGGCAACAAAAGATTGTTTCTAGGGGCACGGTTGACTTCACCGCGCGACTAACCTCTCTGGTTTTGAGCTGTATTCCCTTTTCCGTTATGCTCAACATGTATAGACCTTTCTAGCTCGTCTAGCCGGTGAAGCTAGTTGTCCAACTGGCGGCGTTGCTCGTCGATCTGTAGCATTTGTTGGGCCATCAACTCCCGAAGATGATTTTTAGTCATCTCGAAGCGGACGGTGTTTCGACTAGATGTACGATTAGCAGCAACGTTGTTCAAGGGGCCTAAGTGTGTTTGCACTAGAGCTCGGGACCCTTGAACGATGTTATTGGCTCTTTCTCCAGGGCAAGCAAGCATATCCAAAATGGATTGCCTTCGTGACGGGTGTGGACTCTCATCGGATAGTGAAGTCTCATGGCCATCACACGAGTGTTGTGAGATAGATACTCGATTCCCCACGATAGAGCCTTCAGCTGTAGGCAGTGGCACTGGAAGGGGAGGGCGCTGTGCCGCCGATCCCTGCCTCTGATTAGTAGAGGGTTGCATAACTTCCCTTCTTGAGTACTGATGTGTGTTCATCATAATTGTGTGGGATTAGAAGCTTATGGTTCCCACAAACGGCGCCAATGTTCTGAAATGAATTCAGAGGGTACCTAAGATAGGCACGTGATAATGGTTTCCTCCTTGAGCAGCAATGGCTGAGCGTGTTGAAACAGGTAGGTGGGTACCTTCAAAGGAACTCCAATGCTCAAGCCAGGCTGTGCATAAGTAGGGCTGTCAAAGTGAGTAATTTACTAATACTAGATTAAAGTTACTTAGCCTAGTATTTATAGAGCGTATATAGAATCCTCATGCAATCTATGTTGAACGCAGGTATTTAGGATTAGTATCCTGGTAAAGATTACCTTCCCAATCTGAGGTGAATCCCTATAAGTTATGAACTCTTGATATGAGAGCTACTTATCAATCTGAGGCTGTTATGGGTCCTATAATATCATAAGTAGATGATTGGTAATTATATATATTTAGGGATATATCCTCTACATATATCTAGAAATCTTTATATTATGGCCCAACGTCACTCAATGTGCATGGCTCCGAGGTCCGGACTACCTTCAAGGCCTTAGCTATGTTGTCCAGGGCGGAGTCCGGTTATACGTGTGCAGGTTTATCTAACTAGACAAGATCTAGGATCACGATCTAGAACAGTACCCATATCACACTGTATTGGAAACCTAGTAACTAAGATAGATACATGCAAAACTACTTGGATGGCTAAGTAAGTGTTGAAGTATGGGGAGGCTGTTGTGATTTCAAGTTTATTTTCCTCACAGGTGTCCTTTCCTTTATATATATGGTTAGGTCTTGCCATGCCCTTTTGCATGTCTCATTGGTGAAATGATGTAATCACAGTGACTACTGACATACTCCAATTTTGTATATGAGGAGTATGATGAGTTGAGATGTATAACAAGTAGGCCATATGCTCTAGCTGTGCGTGAAACCTAAGGTGAATTGAGATTGGGCCTCGGGTATCACAACTAATGAGCCTAAAGTTGGTTGGGAGTTAGTGGACCTAAAAGACTTTTATATTGTACAAAGTATAAAATTATTTATTTATTTAATCCTTTTACTAATAATTATATTTGTTATTTTAGGTCAACAATGTAGAATGTTTTGGACCAGATTACGGGTCCATATATTTGGAGCAATCCGACTTGCTAGACTAGTAACCAGACATTACTACGTGAGTAAATCGGTCTACACACCAAGCACAACACCCACGATAGAAAGAAATATCCATTACATCTCACATTAATAGGAGATTAATCATAAGGAATAATAGTTTTCACAATTCCAGTTAACAACATTCAATGTGCACTGAATGCTCAGATTCCTCACACTATTATATGTTCTTATATATATATATATATACACACACAAACACACACACACACTTAACAAGGTGAAAGAGGTATGACCTAATTCCATAATACGCACTACCCTCCTTACGCAGTTATTGACTTGAGCGTCAGAGTGCCTTTTGCAGGTACTCACCCCTCACTCCATTGTCGTTATTGATGCATCACTGAGGAATCCACCATCTCTTACCTTCTTAGGTAACCCTTAGAACCTAGTTCTAAATATTAGCGTCGTCTATGGGAAACGATAAAATTCTACTCCCAACACCACCTACAATACTCCCACTATCACAACCATGGTGAACACAAGAAGGAGACAAACATCAACTAACCAGAATCGCGTTTCTGCTGTGTATAACCCACCTTCTGTGAATCGCTACCTGGCATCTATCCCTGCTGCTCATCAATGAATCTTGGAACCAGTTGTAGCCCATCTAAAACCCAGGCAAGACGAACTGTAGACTTTTTCACATGAGAGTTAACACACCAAGAAGTGAATGGACCGATGATAATAAGAAAAAGGTCCAATATAATTTGAGAGCCAAAAAGCATCATTACCACAGCTTTGGGGTATGATGAGTTCTTTAGAGTATCAAGTTATAAATCTGCCCAAGAAATGTTAGACACCTTACAAGTAACCCATGAGGGTACTAGTGAAGTGAAAAGATCAAGGATAAATACTCTCACTCATGAGTATGAGCTTTTTAGAATAAACCAAGGTGAAAGCATTCAAGAAATGCAAAAACGATTCTCACATATTACAAATCATCTTGCTTCATTGGGAAAAACTTTTCCTAATGAAGATCTTATTAATAAAGTGTTGAGATGTTTGAGCAGACATTGACAACCTAAAGTGATGACTATTGCGGAGTCAAGAAATCTCTCAACCATGACCCTAGCCACACTTTTTGGCAAGCTTCAAGAACATGAATTGGAGTTAAATAGAGTCAACTAAAATGAGAAGCTGGACAAGAAAAAGAAAGGAATAGCTCTTAAGGTCATTTCCTCCATGATTAATGATGGTGATGTTGATGAAGATGATGGAGATGGCTTAGAAATAAATGAGGAGAATCTTGCTCTACTAGTAAAGAAATTCAAAAGATTCTTCAAGAAGAATAGAGCTCAAAGAAGACTTCCTTTTCCCCAAAAGAATGTCTATCACAAAGGAGAAGGAACCTCATCCACTCTTAAATGCTATGAATGTGGAGAATTAGGACACGTGAAGATGGAGTGCCCAATTTATCAAAGGAAAGTGGAAAAGTATGAGAAAATGTCCTCAAAGGAGAAGAAAGAAAGAAGAGCCTACATAGCATGGGATGATAATGACATAGATTCATCTGATAGCTCAAACAATGAGAAAGCTAATCTATGTCTCATGGCTAGAGGAGAAGAGGAAAAGGAAGATGTCATGGAGGTAACATCCTCAAATTTTGAATCAAATTCTTCCCCTTCCTATGATGAATTGCAAGATGTATTTGAGAATTGCATAATGAATCTATGAGGCTTGCAAAAATGGTTTTCATGTTCAAAGAAAACAATTTCCTCACTTGAAAATCAAATTTCTATTTTAAACAAAGAAATTGAGGAATTGAAATTAGAAAATGAAACTCTTGGGTTGATTGATACAAATTCTTCATGCATAACATGCTCTTTACATGAAAATGCACCTACATCCTTTTCTTGCTTATCATGCAAAACTTTTGAAAAGGAAATTGAAGACTTTCAAAATACTTTTAAAAAATTTACCTTTGAAAGAGATAATTTGAACATATTGCTTGGGAAACAAATATGTGTTTTTCAAAAGGCTGGTTTAGGGTACAATTCCAAAAACCAACAAAAACTTTATAAGAATTTCTTTGTTCACACAAACACATCAACAAGTCCTTTCATAAAGTGTTTTCATTGTGGCAAGAAAGGACATAGTGCATCAACTTGCAATGTAAGGAAGAATATCAATAATAAGTTAGGGACTAAAATGGTTTGGGTTCCCAAAGGCATTTTGCCAAAAGTTAACATACAAGGACCCAAGAAAATTTGAGTACCAAAACCCAAAAATTGAAGTGTGTTGTAGGTGTGTGTTGGGAATTGCGGATACATCACGCAGCGAAAAATAGGGATTCCCACCGAGGATCCATGCGAAAAAACCATAATCCGAGTTTTTAAATGATTTACCTCTTGAAGCGTGAATCACGAACATCGTAATAGAAACGATGTCTCTGCGGTATCCACACGAACAGACTCACGAACGTCTAACATCCGCAAGAGGAGCCTCACGTCTCTCACACAGTGCTAGCTGCGAAGAGAAGAGAAGAAACCTGTTACTCTCTCACTCACTTTTCTATAGGTGCGGCTAGGGTTCAAAAATTATCTATATTAGCAGCCCCCTTAGTAGTACTATTTATAATAGTGACTGCCTTAAGTGAGTGTGAACAGTAGCAAGGTAAGCTGTGCAACCCTAGACCCATCTGTTATGAGTCTGGCCCATATTTGAATCCGAGTTCAACTTGGATCCATTGCTCTAATTTTAGTCTGCTCTATGTGTGTGACCATGCAGGTTCTTATTACGTTGGCAGTAATATTAAAATCTCATTTTAATATTACAAGCAGTGAGCAGTATCTAGAAACACATCGCTACCACCCAATTAATAAGAATGTTAGTGATTTGACATAACCTTTCCGTGATCAATGTTTCCATGTCGTTTAGTCCCTTTGTCAAGATATCTAGATTAAACACAAGGCATGGAATGCGTCACCTTTGCATAGTCCAATCTTTCGTTTCCTGATACTCGAGTAGACTTTGTAACAATAAATGAGATCAATATCTCATATTAACTCATTTGAGCATGGCCATGCATTTCGTAGTCTCACTCAACCAAGGGGCCCGAAGATATCGCTCCTGTTATGTAGGAGTGACAAATCCCATCTAGGTCACTCACATCCCTCTGCATGATTCGCGGTATGTCCAATAACTAACTTTATAATCACCTTGTTACAGATGACATTTGATGGCATTAAAACATATAACTCCTCATGTAGGAATCGTAGTGAGTTCAGGTCAAAGGACCACAGACACCATTATCACTATGAGAATCACTTATGACACTCACATAATGATCCATGTAGTGTTCTCATGGTGGGTCAGTCCAGTACATCATTACTCTAATATGTACCCATGTGAAGACTTGATATCTCATATCCATGACCCGTGAGATGTGGTCATCAGTTTATGCACATACTAGTCTCAATGTATTATTGTTACCCTAATTAACAATAATACTTGACTAGGGACATTTAAGAATAGTGTTGTAACTAAAAGGATCTTATGATCAAGTCATCCACTTGATGTCCTATGGTTTCAAACTTACTATTCTAAGGACTTTATTATGTTTATCAAAAAAAAAAGAACACAATAAATGAAATGCCTCATATATAAAATAGCATAATAGAATGTATGTAAATATAGAAAATGTATTGGCCTCTAGTGCATACACTAACAGTGTGCTTGAAGGCCAAGAACTGACTTTGGAATCTCAAAAGTGGGTGCTACAAGCACAAGATCAGAAAATACTCTAAGTTCTCTTCCTTGTCTCCAAGAAGCTTGAACTTGCAACCTTTGGATAAGTGGAGACTTGTTTTATGCTCTAACTTACTTTAAAGTTTGAAAATATCTCTACATGTGATAATATGCTAGATAAGTTCACTTTTTGCTTGAAATAGCATATTTGATGAAAATATCTTAAAACTTGGCATATTGGATCAATTATGCATCTAACTCTTGTTGCATAATTTCCTCTTACTGCATAATGTCATTATTTTGCTCCATAAATTAAATTTTTGCATGATTATCAAGTCTTAATCATTTATAAATCCATTACTGACTTAAGCGTTGGAGTTTCCCCTAACCTTGTTTTACAGGTACTTGATCCATGTTTAAGTTCCCCAATTCTCAAATCTCAAGTTTCTACTGTGGAAAAATGGTTTCTGGTGTTTGAAGAAGATTAATCTATTATTGGGTTGCATTTATGGTGGTTAGAGCTAATGAAAATAAGGGAAAGTCAAGATCACCCTCAAGATGGCATGAGTTGATGATTTAAGAACTGAATTCCTGAAGATTTTTCTATTTTTGGTGAAGATATGATCTGTTATGGCAAGCAAATAACCAGCTATTTGCTCCATGGAAATGTGATCATACGTTCTGTCAAGCCAAATAACTGGTTAGGAGAAGTACCTAACCTGTTGTTCATAAATTCAGTGGCTATTGGTGCTTTTCCTTTAATAAATAATCAATTATGAGAAAGCCCTAATCAGTTATTAATTGAAGACAGAAGCTTATTGTCTTGTATATCACGCAACTGGTTATTGAAACTCAAAAGTGCTCTAGAAAATTGCACATAACTAGTTATATAATTCCTCTAATCGGTTAGCTAGAAAGTTAAACGGTTATGGTCTTTCCTCTCACGAAAATAACCGATTATGTGTGATAAATAACCGGTTATTAAAGCTCCAAATGTGTTCAGCAAGACACAAATAATCGATTATAAGAGTTCCCTAATCGATTATTCCAATTGATAGAGGCTGCATCTTCTTGTGCTATGAAAATAACGATTATCGCAAGGACCTAATCAGTTATATGAAGAAAATAGAGGCTACGTTTTCATTTGCCACGCAAATAATCGGTTACGCAAGATCCATAACCAGTTATTAGGACTCCTCATAATAGCGACTGTGAGCTTCCTTCTTCATTCACGAGAGCTCCACCTCCATTGTCATCTTCTTCCTTTCATCTCTCACCAACACCCAATCCTCCAAACTCATCACCCATAACCAAATTCACCAAAATATAGCCTCCAAACACCATTTCTTCTCATTTCTCACCATTCCCACCATTCAAAAGCCACCATTTCCCCAAGTTTTCACCGTATTCACCAATCTCTCACCTTCCACCTTCCTTTAAACCATGCCTTAAACACCTTCACCCTCACTATGGCCAGCAGCTCATCTCACCTTAAGAAAGCATGCACCAAGAATCCCAATGTACCCAAGGAAACACTAACCCCAGCCGTGGACCTTGATCTTCCTCTAAGTCTGGACCACAGACGTTTCTTCTCCCATCAAACAGATGAAAAAATACAAATTGGAGTTCCAGGCTCGCAATATCATTCAACCTAAGTACATGGATTAGAACTTCTTCGTCAGTTAAGAATGCACGTACCTCACAGAACTCTTGGAGTTTCACGGGCTGAAAACCTTTGTCTCTGCTCAAAGTAAGTATTATTACCTTGAAGCCACTAATGTTTATTTTTGCAATCTGAGCATCACAAGAGGAAATTTAGTTTCTGATGTTAAGAGGCATAGGATTATAGTAACTCCTAGTCAGTGGACTCCTCTATTTGGACTCATTCATGTAGGAGAAAGGTTTACAATGGATAGTCATAGAGATTGGGAGGGATATGTTAGAGTAGAGGCTGTTGAGAGCATGCTTCAACCAGGCATCCCTGTTTCAACTAGAAAAAGCTTCATTGCTGGATATTTGAAACCATAAGATCATCTTCTTCATTTTGTGGTAGTACTTATTCTATTTCCAAGGGCTAGCAATTATGACCTAGTTGAAGAAGAAGATGTGTTCTTAATGTGGGCAATGAAATAAAGGTTACACATCAATTGGCCCTTCTTCATTATGCACTACATGATGAAAGCCAAGCATAAGTTGATGATGGATCTTTCGTATGCCTTAGTCATTGCTAAAATCTTGGACCAATACACTCTTGGCTTGCATGATGATGGTGTAATTAACCTCACTTACCATAACAAATTTGCCAAGCTACCTTCAACCGGATGCAAATCAAAAAGGTCAATGATGAATGGGTTTATGGAAGAGGTTGTGAGGCACTAGCAGCACTAGCTAGAGGTGCTGATGTGCACATGGAGGATATCTCTGCCAACAATGAAGACCGCATCCTTACTGCCCTTGCAGATATATAAGTCAATATCTAAGCTCAAATTACGAATTTGACGGTCTATCAGGAGCATACAAATGGAATTATATATGATTGCCTCAACTCTTTGGATGCTCGCTTGGAAAGACTTGAGCGTTACTTTCAACAACTAGAGGATCGTGGAGCTTGAGCATGGATCCAGACTTATTTACTATTTTTGATATATATCTTCTATTTTGATATGACAATTATTAGCTTATATTGTGAACAATTACTCTATAATGCTTTTGTTATGCTTTTGGTATTAGTATAAAATGGTAATGCATGTTCTATTTTGATGATATGGCAACGCATGTTCTATTTCTACGATACTTGTTTTTTCTGTGAACTTGATATTATTATATGACTTCTCTTTTATCAAACAATATGGTATAACTTTTTGATCATGACAAAAGGGGCATAAGTTTTGATTCATAAAGTCTTTGAGGAAAGGTAAATAAAAAGGTATAAACTCAATGATTCTGGGATTCCAAATATTAACGGGGAGCTGTGTAAACTTTGAACTAATCACCTCTTGAAAAATAGAGGGAGAGTAAGTCTCAAATACCTTTTGGGAATTTCAATTTAATTGAACTAACACTTTTCTCAAGTGGTAGTCTATCATTATCAAAAAGGGAGAGAATATGAATGGTAATGGTCTTGGTTTTGATGATTAACAAACAAGAAGGATTAGTAACACGAAAATCAAGTTCCAAGTCTCTTCAAATTTAGCTCATAGGACTTAGATCTTGTGTAAAGGTAAATAGGAATTACACTGAGCTCAAATCTTTTTTAAAATGGTTTTAATATTCTAAAATGCCCAACAAACGAGTTTTGGAAAGCTAGTTATGGTGGTAATTCAAATCTATAAAAAATAGTTAAGTTAGTGTTTTGTAAAGCTAACTTTTGGTTACTATTTTGATCATAAATTTCAAAATACTTTGAGTTTTGTTCTGAAATATTTTTCATTTGAAAATAGACTCAAATATCTTTCCAATGAGTGGTCATTTATTCTAAACGGATAAGAAACGAAAAAGTTATGACCATTTAAAGTTAGTTTTCAAAATCAAAGTGCAATAACCGATTATGGATTTTTCATAATCGGTTATTCACTAAGTCAAGACCTTTTTAGCATGTTTTTATAAAGCTCATAACCGATTATGGAATTCCCATGATCAGTTATTATGAAAGTCAAAGGCACACTTCTTTTGTTTAAAGGCTTATAACCAGTTATGGATTTCTAATAATCATTAATGCTAAACCAAATAACCAGTTACTGGAAATCAATAACCGATTATCTGGGCAACCAGAAAACACTTTTCAATGGCTATAATTGGAGAATTTAATGCCCCCAATAACCACCAATGGCTCTCAATTGCCTTGGGCTATAAATGAAAGTGTTTGGGCATCAAAGAAAGGTTGGAGAACAATCTGAAAATCATTCTTGAGCATTAAATTCGTGTTTCACTATCATTTTCTCCAAAACCTCTATTTTTGGGTTTTAAAGTGTGAATCCTTGATACCTATAGTACTTCAATTTATATTATCCACTCTTGAGAGAGTTTCATTTCATCTACACTTTGTTTAATCTGTAAAAGATGGTAAGGTATCCCTCTAGAGAAAAGGATGAGGTATCCCTTGTTTGTAAAGAGGGTGAGGTATCCCTCAAAGTTGTAAGGGTGAGGTATCCCTTGTTAGTAAAGAGGGTGAGGTATCCCAAGGTGTGGTGAGTGCTCTATTGTGTAAATGTTACAAGCACTTGTTGAAACTTGAAGATATAGTGAAAAATCTCGAGTGATTGCTTAAGGACTAGACGTAGACCATAAGTGGATTAGTGGCTGAACCATGATAAATCTTGTGTTTGATCTTCTCAACTCTATCTCTTTACATTTGTACTTTAATCTTATATGCTTGCTTGAATACTTTCTATTTTGTTTTATTCAATCTTATTTATCTATTCACTTCAATCAATTAATAGCTTCAACGAAAATTGGTAATCACGTGTTTTACAAAAAGATTTGCGAAAAGTTTTTACATACCCTCTTGAGTATTAAGGCCACTTGTAACACTAGGTACATTACATTAATCAATGCTCCAAATATTGCTAAAAATTGCCTCCTAAATATCAATGGAATATGGTGATCTTCTTTCAAGTCTATAATGAAGAAGTTTGTGAAAAAAATGAATTTGTCCACCTTTACAAGCACATCTTCAACCACACCACAAGGGTATACATATGATATATTAGCAAGTTGTAGCATAGTGAAGGTGGGCTTTGGATCTTTCAAACCTAATTTTTCATAGATAGACAATGGCATCAAGTTGACATTAGCCCCCAAATCACAAAGTGCTTTTGCTGAAAATTGTGAACCAATCTCACAGGGAATGATGAAACTACTGGGGTCCTTGAGCTTCGGTGGCAACTTCTTTTGTAAAATAGCATTGCACTCTTCAGTTGGTGTCATAGTGACACCGTCCTCTAGGTTCCTCTTTCTAGATAAAATCTCTTTCATGAACTTGGCATACGAAGACATTTGATCTAGTGCTTCAGTAAATGGGATGTTTATTTTCAGCTTTTTCAAGACACCTAAGAACTTTGAGAATTGTCTATCTTGCTTTTCCTACTTCAATATTTGTGGGAATGAGATCTTGGCATACAGTGATGATTCATATACTGTGTTCTACTCATGATCCTTCTTCTTTCTCTGCACTTTTGGTTGTTCCTTCTCAACCTCTCATTCTTTATTGCCATCTTGAATTAAGGCATCTTCAGTAGGAACATCATTTTTCTTTTTCTCAATTCCTGATGAGCGAGGTGCTTCTTTCACTTGTCCTTCTAAAATCTTACGACTTCTCAAAGTGATTATGCTACAATGCTCCTTTGGATTGACCACAGTGTCACTGGGTAGGGTACTTAGAGGTCTCTCTGTGAATTATCTTGCTATCTGCCTCACTTGAGTTTCCAAACTTCGAATAACTGCCTCTTGATTTTGAAAATTGGCCCTTGTTTCTTGTATGAAATTGGAAGTATGTTGCACAAAAGAGGATGTCTATTGATACAGTTTTTCAAGTGTAATTCTAAAGGGGACTTCTTCTCTAGTTAAGCGTTCAGTGGTACCACTTGATTATTCCAAGAGAATTTTGGATGATTCCTCCACCTTGAATTATATGTGTTTGAGTACCGATTACCTTGGGGTCTTGAAGGATTACCCATGTAATTGACCCACTCTTGAGGAATAACACCTGAATTGCTTTCCTCGCATTCACCAATGGCATGATTACCTCCACAAAAATCGTAAGTTAAAGCTTGATGGTTAATAGAACTTACCTGTATATTGCCAATTTGCTTCGTGAGATTGGTGATCTACTGTGAAAGAGTCTTATTCTATGCAAGTATGGCATCAATGGTGCCAAGCTCCATAACTCCTTGTTTTACCATTGATCTTCCACTAGACATTTGATACTTGTTTATAGCCATAATTTCGAATAATTCTTGAGCCTCTTCAGGAGTTTTGGTGTTAAGAGACCCAGCTGTAGATGCATCCACCATAGCTCTAGTAGGATGATTCAAGCCATTATAAAAGATTTGAACTTGTTTCCAGATTTCAAATGCATGATGAGGACATCTTCTCAGCAATTCCTTGAATCTCTTATAGGCTTCATATAGAGATTCCCCTTAATTTTGAGTGAAACATGCAATCTCACTCCTTATCTTGACGAACATAGACAAAGGAAAGTATTGAGTAAGGAACTTGCTCACCAAATCATCCCAAGTAGTGATGTTTCCTTGAGGTTGGGCTTGTAGCCAACTCTTAGCTTTATCCCTTAAAGAAAATGGGAAAAGCCTTAGCCTGATGGCATCATCACTTGCTCCATTGTACTTTATGGTGTCGCAAAGTTACAAAAAATTATTGATATGCAAGTTGGGGCCTTCTAACTGATTACCCCCGAATTGATCTTGTTGCACCAGTTGTCCAAGAGTCAGTTTGATCTCAAAATTATTGGCTTATATTGTAGGTCGCACTATATTGGTTGCAACCTTTCAGCAGATGAAGTTGCATTGTAACACCCTAAAAATTATTTATTTCATCATGAATAGTCATTTTCTAATATTTGTGATTTTTGAGAATTTTTGTGGATTTTTGTAGAAATGTCAAATATTTTAATATATTTCTCATTTTACGTGCGCGCTGAGTGGAGCCAGGAAAATGAAATATTTTCCCTGAGGCTGGTAAACTCAGAACTATGGAAACGTCGACAAGGGATCTTACTAAACCCGAGGTCGGGCATAGTTTACGAGGTTTACGTTTTTTGAGATTTTATCCGATAAATAAAATCGCAGAACATTTTATTATCTAAGAGACAATAAAATATTATTTCTGCTAACTGTAACTTTTTTCCACTGAGTAATAGCTCTAGTAGATTATTTCTATCTAGTTGCTTTTATGACATCATCTAAGTGACCTCACATTTCACTTTATCGAGAAGCATGCAAAGCTTCTCGAGGAAGCTTCAAGGGAAACTTCTAGGAAGTTTCCTATCAACCACCACACTCTTTCTCCTCTCAAATGGGCTGGACAGCTAGAGGAAAGGAAAACAAAAGATTGTATCATTTCATTTTACTTCTCCTATTCACATTTCATTTCTCCTTCTCTCCCTCACGCACATTTCTCTCTTTCTCTTTTCTCCCACACGGCTGCACACCACCATTGTTGAGCCTTGATAACTACACAGAGTGTAGTTATTTGTGCCCTATATCTGTGCTTCATGGCATGATTAGTCCTTATTTGTATGCATGAATGGAAAGTTTTAGCATCATTTATATCTTATTTCATTCTGATGACTTCCATTTTGATCCTGAGCAAATACTTTCAAAACTATGATCAAATTGAGTACATTTGTATGATTTAATGAATTGATTCTTTCTCTATTATAGGCAGGTCTCAAATGAAGCATGGAAATGAAGAATTTGAAGTAGCTTTGGACCAGGAAGCCTAAGAGGAAATTAAAAGTGAAGATCAGCACCCAACGTCGCAACGTGGGATTGGTGACGCCGCGGCGCTCCCCTACTTCAGTATAGAAAATCCGAGGCTGAAGCACCGCAACGTTGAAGAATAGGCGCCTCAGGCTCCTGTGACCTAATTGCACACGCGCCGCGGCGTGATATGTTGGACGCTGCGGCGTGGACCTATTTTAGTCAACCTATAAATATGTTTGTACCTATTTTGTACAGGAGTTTTCATCATTTTTGGAGAGCAGCTGCTGGTTTTTAGGTTTTTAGACCTAGAGGAAGTAGAAAAGGCTAAGGTTGGAGGCCATCCTTCCTATGGAGGGTGAATCAAGCTTAGAGGACAAAATCTAATGAGCTTCCTTCCTTTCCTTTCTTCTTCTCTCTCTTTATTGATTCATGAACATGATTTATATGTTTGTACTTTCATGTTTCATGGCTAGCTAGGCTGTATATAAGTTTTTCTTAGTAGTTTTCTATGGATACTGATGATTTTGTAATCTTTAGAGTATATATTGAAGTTTAGTTATTTTCAATCATATGGATCTTAATGCTTTTAAGGGTTTGATCAACCTTTGATTGATCTGATGAAATCTAATGAACCTAGACATAGGAATTTGGATTTTAGATCATACGTATGGTTGATACATGCTCGGCGAGTTAAATTGGCTTGGATGAGTTAATTCGTTAATAGGATAAAAATATACCTATTAGTCATGTATAGTATGTGATTGAGAATAGATCGTTTATGAGTGGAGTTTGCACTAGTTCTTAAGGAAACTTAGTGAGTTGGGTGAATGAAACTAGGGTTGATTGACCTAGGCATAGGCTTTTGACTAAATCAGATTCTCAAACTAACTAAACAATTCGTTGATGTTGCTTGTAAGGATTCTATGTCATTAGTTGAAATAGGAGATGAAAAAGGATTTCTTATTTCTCTATTTATCTATTTATCTTAGATTTATTACTTTTCAGTCTTTATATTCTTTAAAACATTCTTTTATAAATTTGATGCCTTTGGATAGCATTAATTAGACTATTGGTTAATACTTAGTTTTTATATGAAATGCGTATTTCTCATGGGAACGATATCTGACTCTTAGCTATAATACAAGTGTGATTCGTGCACTTGTGGTAAGCAAAAGAGCGAACAAGCCTTCAAGCTTTCTTGCTCAAGCCAACTTCGACCATTGTTTCCCCTCATCATCTCGAATCTTTCTTCCTTGTTGGTTATATCTTGACTCTTCCATTTTCGCCATTTATTGCCCAGCTGCAAAGCTTGTAGCTTTGAGGTAAAGCTCTCAACTTTCTTCTCTTTTTCTCCCCATTTTCATGGTCCTTGGCCACCATTGTGATCAAGGACTCCTCTTTTTAAGTTTTAGTGGTTGATTTGGTGAGTTGACCATCTTAGGTTCTTCTTGTAGGTGGCGGATGAAAAGCTTGAAAGGAGCTTACTTTCCTTATTATCTCTTAAGGTAAGAGGAAGATTATTCTCTTCAACCTATTTTGGTGGTGAGAAACTTATTATTGTGTTGATGGGGTGAAACTCATTTGTGGGATACCCATTTGTTTGAGTGATTTTGGTTGTGTTTTGATTGTTTGAATGGAATGATTTTGATATATGTTGATGGATGTTGGAATGTTTGAAGGATGGATTGAGTTTTGGGCATTTTTCTTCATTTCCAAAGGATTACAGGGCCTAGGCCATGTGAGGGCACACAGTCGTGTAATCCAAGCTGGTCAGGTCATGTTTTGTTGAACTCCAGAGGAGTACACGGCCTAGGCCATGTAATTTTACACGGCCGTGTAATTTTACACGGCCGTGTAACTCCTTAAGGTCATGTAATCGGGGGCGTGTAACTTCTCATGGCCGTGTAACTTGCTGGTGAAAAATTGAAGGTTTTTCTAGCCCCTTAGAGGCTCATGGTCTCCTTGAGCACTTGACACAAGGCTTTCGTACTAAGATAAACTTATTAAACTTAATTAATTGAATGATTAGAAGTTGATTAGGGATTCATAAAATAGAAAGAACCAAGGATGAAAGTTTGTCTTATAGCTTAGAATAATTTTGAATAAAGAAAGAACATGAGTATGGGTGAGGTTGTGAGAAACATAATGAAATTAAGGTTTAACTTGTACGATAACTATGAATGGTGTTGTGTTCACCCTTAAGGTTTGATATTGACTTGATATGGGTCCGTGTTAGTAAACAATATGACATATGATTTTAGACATGATATGATATGGTTGTGAATCCATATATGAATATGTATGTGTGCATTGAATCCTTATGCATTTGAATCATGATTGGTATAGTCTGACATGATGAGCATGATTGAAACATGTATTGAAAAAGTCCGTTGGACTATTGTTAAGGCCAAGTTGCCTAGGAGTTGAATCACACCTTTGTGCAGGTGCGAATAGACAACTGTAGGTCACTTATTCACCATGGGGGCGTTGGGGTGCGGGTACCTCGCAATGGACAGTTGGTAGCTCTTCTGTCCATGGGGCAGACCGATGTAAACGTACCGACAATCTGGACCAAGACACTGTCCTATATCAAGATCTGTGCAGAATGCCTTGTACAATGTCATGATGTGCACGTTGATATATTAAGAATTTTAGCACTTAAAGGCCTCGGCAGTCGCGATACAGACATATCTCCTAATCATTCTCTCTGATGTTTGTGTCTAGCTTCATGGAGTAGGATTTTTGGTATCATGTGCATGTGCATAGTGAGTCATTATATCCTTTGACATTTACTTGTTTAAAAGAAAATTTAATCTGTTATCTTATTACTGTTATAACTGCTTGGAATTGCTGAGTTGTTTATTATCTATTTTTTTATGCTGGTTACTATTCCTGAATTATTATGTGGGTGTCATGCACCGTTTTGTTTCTTTACTGCCATAATAGGTAATGAATAAAGAATGTCTTACCTCTTTTCTATATTTTTTGCTATTCTATTTTACTTATGTGATTCTCTTAAGACATCGGCAAAGAAGGGGAAGTTCATGAGTTCCCCAATTTTTTGCCCGACTTTGACTAGCACATGCCTTTGGATCATGACGACACGTCCACGAGGATTTTTGGGTTATGTGCGGTTGGCTTTCCTTGAAGGTCTAGACTGTTGGCACATTAACTTCAGCTCGGATCCCTGTGTCTACTTGGGAGACGTGTCAGTGTTGTTAGCTTGAGGGCATTACGATCCGCCCATCTTTACCTGCAGTGTTAGGTTACATTTAGAATTTTACATGCTCATTAGGGACATGCGGGGTGATCGTTACTACATCCCATAAGAGGATTCATTCCTCTCCGCTGCTCGGGCCCCGACCCGTAACTCGGTGGCTCCAATGAGGGTTTCCTCCGATGAGGAAGACCCTGAGGAGGATCCTGACGCGGTTCCTTCTCTTTCTTCTTAGAGGCTGATACTGTCGATAGCTACTGATGGCTATCTGTCTTTCTTTTGGTGCTCGATATTCTTTTTTGGGGTCTGTATATCATTTTTGGGGGCTTGTAAAGTTTAGGCTTCTTTTTTATGAGCCTTGATGTAATTAATGACTTACAGTTTGTACTTAAACAGTATATATATATATATGATGTACCTTTTGCATGGATGTATGGATTAATCTTTATGTTTCCGCTTATAGTTAAACAAAAATATATATATACGTACTTGTGTATCTCTTATAAGTGTTAGTACATTTGAATATTTTATTGATGAACAAGTTATTAAATATAAATATATACATATAAAAGAAGAAAAAAAATATTCACCATTTTATTTATACAACTATAATCAAACAAGTTTAATTTTAATTTAACGAATTGGGTCTTAATTTATACTTCTATTTTTTCGCATTGTATTTAATAATGTGACGTTCCCTCCCAAAAAGGGGCATTACATTAAGTTGGTATCAGAGCCCCAGTTTATGTTTTCTTTGGGTCCTTGTGGTTAGGTCTAACTTGTGTGTGCTGTGTGATTCTCTGTGATTGGTATTCCGAAATGATACACCTAATTCTTCATTGTGTGTTTCAGTTAGTATTACTTGAAAGAATGAGATGGCACGAGGCGGAGATATGGCAGCAGCGATTGTAGCGATGTAAAGGATAGCAAAAGTCATTGCCCAACAAACGGAGAGAGCTGCCCAACAACAAGAGAGGGTTGCTTAGCAACTCGAAGCTACGGCTGATGCACAAAATTTGGCGGAGTTCCATTGCCACAACCCTCCTCAATTCAAAGGAGAAAGCTAGTTTGTGGATCAAGGAGCTGGAGAAAATCTTCAGAGGCATGAATTGTGCCAACAACAAGAAAGTGACTTATGCCGCTTTTATGCTGATTGGGGATGCTGAAGACTAATGGAACGGAGCACAGAGAGTGCTAGAAGTTGAAGGTCGTGCAATCACTTGGGAGGTATTCAAGAATAAGTTCTTAGATAAATATTTCCCCGCAAGTGTCAGACATACAAAAGAAATGGAGTTCCTCAGCTTGAGACAAGGAAGCTTGTCTGTCAGCGAATACGCCGCAAAGTTCGAAAGCTTGTCCAAGTTTTCGACGTATTTCTAACACCAACCAGACGAGGTGTGGAAATATCAAAAATTTGAGGAAGGACTGAGGCACGAAGTGAAGAGAGCAGTTATCACCTTAAAGATTAACCAATTTTCGGAGGTGTTAGATACGTGTTGCCAAGTGGAAGCTCTAGATCAAGCTTGAGACTCGAGAAATCGAAACTTTAGACCTACCAAGTTTCAAAGAGAAGGCGGTAACAACGCAAATCGTTTCCAAAAGAAGCCTTATTCTCGACCACCGAGAAATCAGCAACAAACATCAGGTGGAGGTTCCAGTGGAGGTTCTGGTAGGAACCGAACCGGCAGAATGTGGCATCTTCGCCAAAGTGTATGAAGTGCGGGAATGATCACCTAACAAGGGATTGTTCCATCAGGGGAATTATATGTTATCGATATGGAAAACTTGGACATGTCTCCAGAGATTGCAACCAAGCTAAGGCTGAGCCTTCAGTCAACGCTACACCAACTACAGAGCCACAAGCAGGGGGCAGAGTCTACACCATGAGCGGAGCAGAGGCCTCCGAATCTAAAGATCTAATACAAGGGGAAGGCACCATAGAAGGTAATCTTTTGACTGTACTGTATGACTCTGGGGCAACCCACTCTTTTATTTCTTATGACTATGTGTGACGACTTGGTTTATCTGTGTCATCCTTAATTTTTAACTTAACTGTGTCTACTCCCACTGATAAACCCGTTGTTACCACCAAAGTTTGCTTAAATTATCCTTTAGTCGTTGAGGGTCGAATCTTTTCTGTTGATTTGATCTATTTACCTCTTTCCCAACTAGACATAATCTTAGGAATTAATTGGTTGTCTTCTAACCATGTCCTGTTAGACTGTTCTAGTAAAACCATAATTTTTCCTGTGGATGAAGTTTCTAGATTTTTTACGGCTAACCAAGTTTGAGCTTTCTTGAAAGAAAAAGCTCAAGGATATATACTATTGTCTTCCTTGAAGGTCGAGAGCGAGGCTGATGTGAATGCAATTCCAGTGGTTAATGAGTTTCCTGAAGTCTTTCCTAATGATGTACCTGGTTTACCGTCGAAGCGGGAGATAGAGTTCGCTATTGATCTTGTGTCGGGATTTGGTCCCGTATCTATAGCGCCTTATAGAATGTCACCATCGGAGTTAGCAGAGCTTAAGAAATAGTTGGAAGAGCTCTTGGAAAAGTAGTTCATTAGACCCAGTGTGTCACCCTGGGGAGCACTAGTGTTGCTAGTCCGAAAGAAGGATGGTACCTCGTGATTATGTGTGGACTATCGCCAACTGAATAAGGTCATGGTTAAGAACAAGTATCCATTTTCGAGGATAGACGACCTAATGGATCAACTAAAAGGACCAACAGTGTTCTCTAAGATCATCTGCGATCAGGCTACCATCAGATTTGAGTGAAGGCAGAGGATATTCCCAAGATGGCTTTTCATACTCGATACGGTCATTACGAAAATCTTGTGATGCCATTTGGTGTAATGAATGCACCTGCCATCTTCATAGACTATGTGAACAAGATCTTTCATCCTTACTTGAATAGATTCGTTGTTGTCTTCATTAACGACATCCTGATCTACTCTCAAAATCAGGAGAATCATGCTGAACACCTCAGTATAGTTCTCCAAATTCTGAAGGAGAAGAAGTTGTATGCCAAATTGTCGAAGAGTGAATTTTGGCTGGACGAAGTCAAGTTTTTAAGCCATACGATCTCAAAGGAAAGGATTGTAGTGGATCCGTCAAAGGTGGAAGCAGTGCTACAGTAGGAAAGGCTGAAGACGGTGACAGAAATTCAAAGCTTTATGGTTTTGGCTAGATACTATCGAAGGTTCATCGAAGGATTCTCTAAAATAGTAGGACCTCTCACTTAACTCACAAGAAAGAATCAAACCTTTGAATGGACTGATGCTTACGAAGAAGGTTTCCAAGAATTGAAGAGACGGCTAACTACTTCACCAGTGCTAGTTCTACCTAATCCGAACGAACCCTTCGAGGTGTACTGTGATGCTTTATATCAAGGTTTAGGGACTGTACTTATGCAAAATGGAAAAGTGGTGGCTTATGCTTCGAGACAGTTGTGAGTGCATGAGAAGAACTATTCGACGTATGACTTGGAGCTAGCGCCTGTGGTTTTTGCCTTGAAAATATGGAGACACTTCCTGTATGGAGCGACGTTCAACGTCTTTAGTCACCACAAGAGCTTGGAGTACTTATATGATCAAAAGGAGCTGAATATGAGACAACACAAGTAGTTGGAATTTCTGAAGGATTATGATTTCTGACTTCTGTATCACCCTAGAAAGGCAAACGTCATGGCAGACGCATTGAGTAGGAAGATGCTCAGTATATCAGCCATGATGATCAAGGAAAAAGATTTGATAGAGTAGTTCAGGGATGTGTGGTCTTTCGTGGAGTTAACACTGGGAAAAATTTGCATAAACATGGTCACTATCTCAAGCGAATTAATGGAATACAACCAGGAAAAGCAAAAAATTGATAAGTTCTTACAAGAGGAAAGAGTGCTGATGAGGCAAGGCAATACGACAGCATTCAAGGAAGGAACAGATGGGATTCTAAGGTTCCGAGGTAGGGTTTGTATACCTAGGGATCAGGAGCTTAGAAAGTATATCCTCGAACACACTCACACGAGCAAGTTGAGTATGCACCCGGGGATAACTAAAATGTACCAAGACATGAAGAAGTTATTTTGGTGGCATGGAATGAAGAGCGATATTACCAGATGTGTGTCTTCTTGTCTGGTTTGCCAGAAAGCAAAGGTGGAACATCAGAGACTGTCAGGACTGTTGCAACCTCTATCTATTCTTCAATGGAAGTGGGATAGTATTGTGATGGATTTCGTGGTTAGATTACCGAAGACCAGAAAGGGTTATGACTCAATATGGGTAATCGTTGATTGACTCACGAAGTCAGCACACTTTCTACCGATCAACATAAGATACAATATGGAGAAGCTGACCCAACTGTACATTGGTGAGATTGTTAGGCTACATGGCATGCCTACCAGTATTGTTTTGGATAGGGATCCAAGGTTGACCTCAAAGTTTTGGCAAAGTTTGCAAGAAGCATTGGGAACAAAGCTATGATTGAGTTCTTCTTACCATCCATAAACCGATGGGCAATCAAAAAAGACGATCTAATCATTGGAGGATTTGCTCAGGGCTTGCACTTTAGAATAGACTGGAAGTTGGGATGAAATTTTACCATTGGTAGAGTTCACCTATAAGAATAGTTTTTAGTCAAGCATAGGGATGGCACCCAATGAAGCTTTGTATGAACAATGGTGCTAAACACACCTCTGTGTTTGTACCAAGAAGGAGAGCGCCTTACTGTTGGACCTGATATTATACAGCAGACGACTGAAAAGGTCAAGATGATTCAGGAAAAGATGAGGATGGCTCAAAGTCAGTAGCAGAGCTATACAGACAAGAGAAGAAAGCCTCTTGAGTTTGAGGAAGGCGAGCATGTGATTTTGAAAGTCACACTAACGATTGGGGTCGGCCAAGTTTTGAAATCTAGAAAACTTACTCCCAAATTCCTTGGACCTTACCAAATTCTTCGCTGGATAGGTCCAGTAGCTTACCAAGTAGCCTTACCACATTTTCTCTCAAACCTTCACATTGTCTTTCATGTGTCACAGCTATGAAAATATATTCCTAACCCGAACCATGTCTTAGCACTGGACACAGTATAATTGAAAGAGAACTTGACCTATGAGGCACCTCCTGTAAAGATTGGAGATAGGAGAGTAAAACAACTTAGAGGAAAGGAAATATCATTAGTGAAAGTGATCTGGAACAAAAAGACCGAAGATGCAACATGAGAACTAGAAGACAAGATGAAAGAGCAACACCTACAACTATTCTAAGGTATGAAAATTTCGAGGACAAATTTTTTTTTTAGAAGAGGAGAGTTGTAACACCTCGAAAATTATTTATTTCATCATGAATAGTCATTTCCTAATATTTGTGATTTTTGAAAATTTTTGTGGATTTTTCTGGAAATGTCAAATATTTTAATATATTCCTCATTTTACGTGTGCACTAAGTGGAGCCGAGAAAACGAAATATTTTCCCTGAGACTGGTAAACTTTGAATTGTGAAAACGTCGATGGGGGATCTTACTAAACCCGAGGTCGGGCACAGTTTACAAGGTTTATGTTTCTTGAGATTTTATCCGATAAATAAAATCGCAAAACATTTTATTATCTGAGAGACAATACAATTTTATTTCTACTAACTGTAACTTTTGTCCACTAAGTAATAACTCTAGTAGATTATTTCTATCTAGTTGCTTTTATGACATTATCTAAGTGACCTCACACTTTACTTTATCGAGAAGCGTGCAAAGCTTCTCAAGGAAGATTTAAGGGAAACTTCTAGGAAGTTTCCTATCAACCACCACACTCTCTCTCCTCTCAAATGGGCTAGATGGCTGGAGGGAAGGAAAACAAAAGATTGTATCATTTCATTTTACTTCTCCTATTCACATTTCATTTCTCCTTCTCTCTCTCACGCACATTTCTCTCTTTCTCTTTTCTCCTACACGACTGCACACCACCATTGTTGAACCTTCAAGCTTTCTTACTCAAGCTAACTTAGACCATTGTTTCCCCTCCTCATCTCGGAGCTTTCTTCCTTGTTGGACACATCTTGACTCTTCCATTTTCGCCATTTACTGCCCAGCTCCAAAGCTTGAAGCTTTGAGGTAACGCTCTTAACTTTCTTCTCTTTTTCTCCCCATTTTCGTGGTCCTTGGTCACCATTGTGATCAAGGACTCCTCTTTTCAAGTTTTAGTGGTTGATTTGGTGAGTTGACCATCTTAGTTTCTTCTTGTGGGTGGCGGACGAAAAGCTTGAAATGAGTTTATTTTCCTTATTGTCTCTTAAGGTAAGAGGAAGATTATTCTCTTCAACCCATTTTGGTGGTGAGAAACTTATTGTTGTGTTGATGGGGTGAAACCCATTTGTGGGATAGTGGTTTTGGTTGTGTTTTGATTATTTGAATGGAATGATTTTGATATATGTTGATGGATCTTGGAATGTTTAAAGGATGGATTGAGTTTTGGGCATTTTTATTCATTTCCAGAGGATTACAGGACCTAGGACGTGTGAGGGCACACAGCCGTGTAATCCAAGCTAGTCAAGTCAACTTTTGCAGAACTCCAGAGGAGTACACGGCCGTGTAATCGGGGCCGTGTAACTCCTCATGGCCATGTAACTTGCTGGTGAAAAATTTTAGGCTTTTCTAGCCCCTTGGAGGCTCATGATCTCCTTGAGCACTTGACACACGACTTTCGTACTAAGATAAACTCATTAAACTTAATTAATTGAATGATTAGAAGTTGATTAGGGATTCATAAAATAGAAAGAACCAAGGATAAAAGTTTATTTTATAGCTTAGAATAATTTTGAATAAAGAAAGAACATGAGTATGGGTGAGGTTGTGAGAAACATAATGAAATTAAGGTTTAACTTGTATGATAACTATGAATGGTGTTGTGTTCACCCTTAAGGTTTGATATTGACTTGATGTGGGTCCGTGAATGGGACTAATGATTGTTAGTAAACAATATGACATGTGATTTTAGACATGATATGATATGGTTGTGAATCCATATATGAATATGTATGTGTGCATTGAATCCTTATGCATTTGAATCATGATTGATATAGTCTGACATGATGAGCATGATTGAAACATGCATTGAAAAAGTCCATTAGACTATTGTTAAGGCCAAGTTGCCTAGGAGTTGAATCACACCTTTGTGCAGGTGCGAATAGACAAGTGTAGGTCACTTGTTGACCTTGGGGGTGTCGGGGTACGGGTGCCTCGCAATAGACAGTTGGTAGCTCTTCTGTCCGTGGGGCAGACCGATGCAAACGCACCGACGATCTGGACCGAGACACTATCCTATATCAAGATCTGTGTAGAATGTCTTGTACAATGCCATGATGTGCACGTTGATAAATTGAGAATTTTAACACTTAAAAAGGCCTCGGCAGCCGTGATACAGACATATCTCCTAATCATTCTCTCCGATGTTTGTGTCTAGCTCCATGGAGTAGGATTTTTGGTATCATGTGCATGTGCATAGTGAGTCATCATATCCTTTGACATTTACTTATTTATATGAAAATTTAATTTGTTATCTTGTTACTGTTATAACTGCCTGAAATTGCTAAGTTATTTATTATCTATTTTTTTATGCTGGTTACTATTCTTGAATTATTATGTGGGCATCATGCGCCATTTTGTTTCTTTACTGCCATAATAGGTAATGGATGTAGAATATCTTACCTCTTTTCTGTATTTTCTGCTATTCTGTTTTACTTATGTGATTCTCTGAAGACGTCGGCGAAGAAGGGGAAGTTCACGAGTTCCCCAATTTTTGGCCCGACTTCGACTAGCAACTGCTTTTGGATCATGACGGCACGTCCACGAGGATTTTTAGGTTATGTGTGGTTGACTTTCCTTGGAAGTCTAGACTGCTGGCATATTAACTTCAGCTCGGATCACTGTGTCTACTTGGGAGACATGTCAGTGTCATTAGCTTGGGGCGTTACGATCCGCCCATCTTTACCTGCAGTGTTAGGTTACATTTAGAATTTTATAAGCCCATTAGGGACATGTGGGGTGATCGTTACTACACCCCACAAGAGGATTCATTCCTCTCCACTGCTCGGGCCCCGGCCCGTAACTCGGTGGCTTCAATGAGGGTTTCCTCCAACGAGGAAGACCCTAAGGAGGATCTTGATGCGGTTCCTTCTCTTTCTTCTTAGGGATTGATACTGTCAATAGCTACTGATAGCTATCTGTCTTTCTTTTGGGGCTCGATATTCTGTTTGGGGGTCTGTATATCATTTTTGGGGCTTGTAAAGCTTAGGCTTCTTTTTTATGAGCCTTGATGTAATTAATGACTTACAGTCTGTACTTAAACAATATATATATATATATATATATATATATATATATATATATATATATATATATGATGTACCTTTTGCATGGACGTATGGATTAATCTTTATGTTTTTTTGCTTACAATTAAACAAAAATATATATATATACATACTTGTGTATCTCTTGTAAGTGTTAGTACATTTGAATATTTCATTGATGAATAGGTTATTAAATATAAATATATACATATAAAAGAAGAAGAAAAAATATTCACCATTTTATTTATACAACTATAATCAAACAAATTTAATTATAATTTAACGAACCGGGTCTTAATTTAGACTTCTGTTTTTTTGCATTGTATTTAATGATGTGATGTTCCCTCCTAAAAAAGGGCGTTACATGCATAGTCTGCCAAATTACGTCTTCGTTCTTCATTTGTTTTAGCCATATTTTCTTCTTCAAGTCACTTTCTTTCTCTTGCTGCTCTTCTACTTGCTCTTGTTGTTTTCTCAATCTTTGGATCAAAAAGCAATGCTTCCGGATTTATGGTACCTTGCATAAACAAACAAGCAAACAAAAGTGAATTAAAGACAGATAAATAAAAAAGAAAATTAAATAAAGAAAAATGAAATTAAACAAGAAAAATAAATGTCTAAATTAGTGTCTTTTTAACTACAATTTAATATTAACAATCAATAATCCCTGGCAACGGTGCCAAAAACTTGTTATGATTATGGACAAATTCACCAAATCGCAAAAGTAATAAAGTAATGAGAAAAGTATCGTTCCCAAGAGGATTACGCTGTCAATCACTAAATTCGTTAAATCAACATTATTTAAGCTATCGAAAAACGAGAGTTGATAAGAATGTAAATAAAAGAAAACACTAACAAGAAAAATAAGCAAAATTAACAAGAGTAAAATCAAAAAATAAAAGATAATGATATCAAAGTATTAGGGTTTAGATTTCACTTGAACTCTTTTGATGCAAATTCAAATATTGGTTTAACTAAGTTCTATTTTATGATTCGTGATCAAATTCCCAAAATTAATCAATATCCAATCCCTTGGTATATTAATCATCTTCACATTACTTTGAGTTAAACAATCCCTTAGTACAAACCCAAATAGAGAAGACTTTGTCAAAAACGAGGAAATATAAAGAAAGATCACACAAACTACAACACCTATTCCTAGCAATTATAGAAATTATGGTATTTATCACAAATTCTAGGTTCGTGTACAATTTTTTAAAATCATACATATACCCTAAAGGCATTCCCAAATTGATCAGATTAAGAAAAACATTAAAAGAAGAGATAAACACGTAAATCATGAAATAGAAACTTAAGTTAAACACTGAAACAAGTTTACATCATCTAAGAACAAGATCCATCATCACCCTAACTAGAAAAGTTTAGCTACACATGGAGAAAGAAGAAGATAAAGAAGAAATCCCAACAAACTCCATGGAAGATAAGTGGAAATGATGAAAAAAATTCCTAATCTTCAAGCCTGGATGCACCCACATCAAATTAGGGTTCGTGCCTCTGCTTCTCTCTCTGAATTTTTCATGTATTTTCTGAACCAAAAGAGAGCTACTTTGCTAAACTCGTTTTCTCTTTTTTATAGAAAAGATGATAGCTTTTCATATCTAACTTGCATGATTTTTATCACCCTTCAGATGGCTAAATCTACCCTCGATATCACATATAATTTGGAGGATTTTTCGTTAGCTTTTGAATTCTATAAACGGTGCATCGATCTAATCATTGTAGCTCAAGATATGACTCAATTAATGAGGAATAGTCAGGATAGTACAAGAATCTGAATTAAATCCTTTTGAGAATCCTAATCCAATCTTCAATACTAATCGCAGAATAATTATAGAAAGTTATTAATCTAAGATTTTTAGATCTCTTTCTTAGCTTTCAAATGTTGTAACACCCTCCTTTGGGTGTCGAATTTTCGACCGACTCCTTTAAATCCTTTTACTCAAGTTATAAAATTTTTTATGTTATTGAGTATAAATCCCAAAATGTAGGTTTCTTTTTTTTTTTGGTGGATGATATATATATGACATATTAAAGTAAGGGTTCCAAATTCCTGTTTACAGAAGCGTAAACTTTAAGGTGAGTAATAGCATAAGGTACAACTACTTAACATTACATACTAAAAAGATTATATACATATCAGTGACATGGATTACAATCCACCCAAAATATACAAGTTAAATATACAAGTTTATAGCCAAAAGACATATAGTACCCACTGACTCCAAAATATACACTAGCCTAAGTCTAGACCTCTAGAGAGCAGGATCTTCCCCTAGATCCTCCATGAGATCCTCCTCGGGGTCTTCCTCGGGGTCCTCTTCCTCATTGAACCCTAAGTCAGCAAAGTTCCTCAACCGAGGCAACAGCCCACGAGCTGGTGTCTTAGCCGAGGACACCACAGGGTCTGGATCCTCCCTAGGGGTGTAATGTAAGTCACCCCACAGCTCCCTAATCAGCATGAAAAACTCTAAATATACAGCAATGGTAAGAGAAAAGAAAGGAACATCGTTATGGGTCCTATGGACAGTTAAGGTTACATCCCCTACATATGTAATGCATTCGTTATCCCAATCAATGCGCCAGGTGCTCACACCATCATGAAACTGAATTCGAACATAACCAAAAAGATCTCTTCTAGCAGCCATCCCAAAATATGACAGTAGATAGCAACCCTTTCTCTTAATCTTTATCCACAGGAATACATAAAACAGAAACAGGCAGAACAATAATACAAAGAGGTAAGACTTTCTACATCATTCCCAACATAGCAACAAGAGACAGCAAACAACAGTAATATCATAGAGTACAATCATAACAATTTATAGTCAATTAAGTTTTTCAACAGATGTCCCAACAGTACATATCACAGGGGAATCCGCAGCTTCATAATAGACAATTTCACCATGTAGATTCATCATGATGAAATGCTAAATGGTATATGTATGCACAATGGATAGACACTTACTCCATGGAGCTAAAGTCAACATCAGAGAGAATGATCGAGAGAACCACTGTCTGTATATCGTTAGCCTCAACATGAGCTTTTCAGTATAATCAATATGCGCAAAATGGCTATAAAAGACACTCTCAACCGAATGGTGAATAGGATGGTGCCTGATCGAGATCATCGGTGCGTTGCACAGTCACCGCAGCCCAGTGGAGCTACCAACTGTCCACTTGTGGGATACCCGTGCCCCGACACCTCCAAGTTTAACAAGTGAACTACACTACACAATTCGCACCAGCACGAAGGTGTAATTCATCTCCTAGGCATTCCACCTAACAATAAGTCATTCTGACTTTTACAATGTATGATCATGTGACAATGAGCCTAGGCATTCCGCCTTAACAACAAGTCATTCCAACTTTTACCATGTATGATCATATAACAATGGACATAGGCATTCCGCCTTATCAACAAGTCATTCCGACTTTCACAATATACAATTATATGCCAATGAACATTTATTTCATCACAAGAACCATAACAGGATTCAGTCCATTAGCTCAACCATATAATATTATGTCCAAATCATAAGGCATTTCAAATACAAGGTTCTCAAGAGTCATCCTTCATAAAGGTCAAAAGAAATTATAAGGTATTGATTTTACATTTCACTTCTCTTTTCTCATAAGTCCTAATGACACTCTACTTGATTATGAATTCTCTTCCTCACCTATTTTTCTCTCTCAAGGTCGAACCCTTCTCCAACAAAGTGTCTAAAATTTATATTACTACTCACTCACCATTACCAATCCTCAATTTACTTCTTTCTTCTTCTTAATGCTTAAGTTCAATTTAACATAATATTTTTATCTTGGACACCCCATTTTTAACCTCAAGGCCGTGAGCTTCCTAGAACATTAGGGCTTGAAATTTTTTTCAACTTGTACAATTAATCTCAAGCAAATAAATTATATTCCCCACTACAAATCTCACCAAGGTCACACATAGTACTAAAAATCAATACAATAAAGTGAGAAATCCTCACATGGATCCCTCACTTTCCACACACAAATTTCATCTCTCACCACCATGAATGGGTGATGAGAAAAATCTCTCTCTTACCTTTGGAGATATCCATCAAAGTGTAGAACTTTTGAAGCAACCTTCCTTCTTCAAGAACTGTCTTGAAACCAAAAATGACATAGTAAAAGTCATCATTTTTGGACTTGGAAAAGAGTAGCCAAGAATATATATCAAAGTTTTAGAAGGAAGAAAAGAAGAATAATAAAAAATGAGAGAACTTTTACCTTAGAAAATCACAACCCTAACTTGAAGGAAAGCTTGAAGAATGATGAATAACTAAGATCTTCACTCTTGATGATCTTAGAAAGAGGTGTAGATTCAAGATTGTGGATAAGTGAAATCAAAGAAACAAAATGGTGGTTCTTTAGGGTGGTGGCCGTGTGGAGCAAGGAGAGAAAATTGAAGAAGATGAAGAGAAAAGTGAGAGAACGTTTGGGTGATGAGAGAGAAGTGGATAGGAGAGTTTAATGTGAAATGGTGATAGGAATTTGTCCAAGAAGTCCTTTTCCCCATAGGTGGCCTTGCACTCTTCTTGGAAAAAGGGGAAGAGAAGCTTCTCTTGGAAGTTTCTCCAACGCTTGCTTAAGAAGTTTCTCATGCTTCCCAAAAAGGTCAATCGATGATGTGATGTGATGATATCACTTAGATGTTGTCATAAAAATGACTAAATAAAAATAATCTACTAGATTTTTACTGCAAACTATTATCCGATAGATAAAAGTCACTGTCAATAAATCTGATATCTATTATCCAATGATTAATAGAGTGTATCCAAATTTTATCTGTCAGATAAAATCTCGAAAAATAAAAACTTCGTAAACTGTGTCCAGCTTTGGGTTCAGTAAGATCCTCCGACCCCGGTTTAACAGTCCAAAGTTCTCTGGCCTCGGAGGAATATTTTATTTCTCAGGTCTCGCTTAATGCGCACATGAATCGAGAAATATAATAAAATAATCAAATCATTCAAATAATTTCAAAAAAATTCACAAAAATCACAAATATTATAAAATGAATAAATATCATGAAATAATAAATTTTCGGGGTATTACAAATGCCACCAGAATCAGGTAAATCACATACTTGTAGAAAAAGTTGTCCCTAATTTACTAAGACAGGTTTAATAGCGATACTTTCCTTAATTAATCTTTTACCAAATCTCTTGTTTTATATTTATTTTTGTTGAATCCATATAAATTACGAAAAAAATATCTCACTCAAATTACCTTAAGATCCTAGCATTAAATGCAGACATACTTGGTCATCAAGTAAAGATTATTTGCACTCCAATTAAGAATCTAACTTCATCCTTAAAATTTATGAATGCTAATTGACTTGGTCAAACTTTGTCATCCACTTTGCACATAGTTTTTTACCTTCTTAATGCATGAACTAAGCTTCAATGTCATATTAAAGTTGTAGAAAATTTTCTCATCTTTCCATAAACACCAAGATTGGCTATAATCCAAACACTGTAGCAAAAGTTATGCTCAAAATACTGCAACAATATCCTTATGCTCTTCATCAAGATTTTAATAACCATGCCTAAAATGCCACAAAAGCCCTCAAATTCCTATAAAACATCATAAAAATATATTTAATTCATTAGGCCCAGAATTCACTCAATATCATAAATAAATAGCATAACTTATCGCAAAATATTCAAATTCATGTTTAAACAAATATAAAATATGTAGGGTTTATACACACATCATTGCCCATGCAATAGAGCAAGAACATACAGAAAGGGACACAGTTTCAAAAAACTAACCTTTCTCTGACAGACTTATGGCTTATGAAATCCCTAGGTGCTTCAAGTATCTTGCCAACATTAGTATCTTGCCAACATTGAAGCCTATGATGGGACCACAAACCTTCAGGAACACTTGGATGCCTTCATTTTTGTACTTTTGCTTGCCGGGGCGATGACTCTCTTATGTGTCGTGTGTTTCCCCTCTCTTTAAAGAAAGTCACCTTGAGATGGTTCACCACCCTAGCTCTGAGGTCCGTGGATAACTGGGGAAGCCTATCCTCGAGATCTTTACTGCACTTCACTACCAGTAAAGTGCAGTGTTGTGATATTGGCAAGTGCACCAAATCACAAAAAGTAATAAAGAGTGAGTAGAGTATCATTTCCACGAGGATTATATTCCTAATTATTAAGTTCATTAAATTGACACTATTTAAACAATAAAAGTAAGAGAGTTGATAAAAAAGTAAATTAAAGATAAACACTGTCAATAAAATAATTTAAAATATCAATAATGAAAGTAAGAGTGAAAGACAATGGTATTAAAGTGTTAAGGTTCAGATTTCACTTGAACTCTCTTGATACAAATTCAAATATTGGTTTAATTAAGTACTATTTCAATGATTCATGGTCAAATTCCCAAAATTAATCAATACTCAATCCCTTGGTATATTAATCTTATTCAAACTATTTAAAGTTAACCAATCCCTGAGTATAACTTTAAATAGAGAAGGCTTTATAAAAAAAATGAAGGAATTAAAGAAAGACCATACAACCTACAATGTCTATTCTTAGCGATTACAGAAATTGTGGTGTTTATCACATGTTCTAAGTTTGTGTACAATTTTCTCAAATCATACATAAACCCAAGAAATCATTCCCAAATTGATCAAATTTAGGAAAGTATTAAGCGAAGAGATAAATACGTAAATCATGAAATAAAAACATAGATTAAACACATAAAAGAGTTTACATCATCTAAGAATCAAGATCCATCATCACCCTAACTAAAGAAGTTTAGTTACACATGGGAAAAGAAGAAAACAAAGAGAAGAATTCGACAAACTCCATGGAAGATAGGTAGGAATGTTAGAGAAAATCCCTAATCTTCAAGCTTGGATACACCCACACTAAATCAGGGTTTGTGTCATCGGTTTTCTCTCTGACGGCTACTGAATTCTCTGAACCAAAAGAAAGCTCCTTTGCTAAACTCGTTTTTCCTTTTTTATAGAAAAGTTGACAGCTTTCATATATAACTTGTACAATTTTTCTCACCATTTAGATGGTCGAATTCGCCTTTGATCTCAACAGAGAAATTGTAGGATTTTATGTTAGCTTTTCAATGTCACAAACGATTGTCAAATTGATCACTATAGCCTAAGATATGGCTTAATTAATGAGGAATGGTCAGGATAGTTCAAGAATCCAAATTTTGCTCCAAATCAAATCTCTTTGAGAATCCTTATCCAATCTCCAATATAAGATTTTGTATCCAATTAGAACTCTAATTAGCATATAAGAATATGATAAGAATCCTTCAAATATTTATCTTTAGGAATTTCTTACTTTTTGCACAAAATCTGATGATTTATCATGAAAATTCAAATATGACTAAGTGAAGAGATAATTATAAATTAAAAATAAACAAAAACTAAATAAAAATAAATTAAAAATCATAATAAATAAACCCAAAAATAAGTATATATTGCACTCATCATTAGTCATTATTAACAAGAATGAGTAAATTTCAAAAACTTAGCTTAAATATTACTTGTCCTAAAGCAATAAACAAAAAGAATAATTAAAAACAAGAAAAGAAAAGAAAACAACTAAAACTCAAAATATGCAGGTTCAAAAATGATAATACCGGTTATTAAAAATCATTCATATCCTCAGAAACTACTTCACAATCTCATTTCAAGGTGTCACACATGTACAATCTAATTGTTACATCGACTCCCACATGTAACTCTCATGCATAAATGACTTCCCATAGACATGAATGTAAGACTAATTCCTACAAATAAAGTATAAGCTCTGATAGGTTTATAAAAATGCAAATGCACATTAGACCCGCTTCCATATGATTTTTTTATCTCTCTCTCCACTAATGTAAACAACACATAATCAAGGATCAAAAGGGTCTTTTAAAGCTTGTAATGTAAGGCCAAAGGTGAGGGTTAAGAAAGAAAGGGCAAGATAAAGAAAATAAAATTTAAGATACAAAACCATGCAAATTTCAAAATTCAAGCTACAAAAAATATTGAACAAGTGCAAAACAGAACATAAAAATCAATACTTTATTTCTTTTTTTTCTCTTTTATATTTTTTCTTCTTTCTTTTTTTTATATAATCTCCACCCTCAAACTTATTTCTTTGCAACACATTAGGTGGACTATTTTTTTATAGCTCCTTAAATACTTCATGCACAAAAAAAATTAAAGTTTGAATAATAAAATAATATAAAAGATATGCACTCAACAAAGGGTGTGTAAGAGAAGAATATTTTTTCTTCTTTTTTATGGGTATGGGAACGGAAAATGTGAGTAAAGAAAAGAAATAAAGGCCAACCAATAACAAGGCTGCAAAAGGGGACCTAAAGATATAATATTTTTAAGGTTAGCTTGAAAGGCTCAAAACGGTCCAAAGAAGGCCCTTATCATTTCCTTCATCATGCATTTTCTAGGATTTCACCTCAAGAGAGAATCTAACAACTTCTAGATGCAAGTAATCCACATACATGCATTCCTATAAACTTTCTCTAAGCTTGACATGCACTTATATTTTAAGGTCTATCAAACATAAAGATGAAAAATGCATTCATACATAATTGAAACAGTAGAGATTAACATAACCCCTGAATTCTCATGTGGTATCCCAACAAAAGAGATCAATCCACAATTTGTACAATTATTGGATATTCAATTCAACAAACTAGTATGCCCAGTAAATGACTCAAAACAAACAGTAGCAAAAACCAAAAATTGAGTGATGATGACAAAATAAAAATAATAAGAACAAATAAATAAATGCGGAAATAAAATGCTAAAGGAAAGAGAAGAAAAAATATTTTTGATGTTTGATAACTATATACATCCCCCTACAAAGGCTCTGAACTCGAGGAGGCACTTAAGCGGACTCAACATTAGCGAACTTCAAAACAAGAATAGAAAAGTGTTAGTTAATAAAATAAGAAATAACAAAATAATAACAAAAACAATTAACTAACCAAAACCAAAATGATAAAAAAGTAAAGAAAAAGAAAGAGCACTTGGGTTGCCTCCCAAGAATTTTTGTTTAACGCTATTAGCTCGACATTGCCTTTTGTTCACGATGGCTTAAAGCAACAAAAATAGGATGACGTTTTCTCCATTTCAAAGCAATGCTTTCATCCTTCGTTAATGGCCTTGGGAGTGCTTCCAACAGCACTTGTTAGTCATGGAAACCATCACCCAAGACAAGGTGAATTGGGTGATTACAAATTTTTAAAACAACATTAAGAAATTATATATTTTGATATTTTTAATCAACACATGCAACAGAATAAGTTTAACAAAAGTACAACTATTAGAGATTTATCAAATACCACTTGGGCTATAGGATAAATCAAGCAAGTAAGCTAGATATCAAATTCAACTTAAGCATATATTATTAAGGCACAAATGTAAAGGAGATAGAGTTGAGAGAAGCAAACACAATATCTATTCTGGTTCAGCCACCGACCACTTGTGGCCTACGTCCAGTCCTCAAGTAAACCACCTGAGATTTTCCACTATATCTTCAAGCTTCAACAAGCGTTTGATGACCTTTACAAACTTGAGCACTCAAAACACCTTGGGATACCTCACCTTTTGTACTTGAGCCTCTACTTTCAAGGGATACCTTACCCTCTCTTTTACAGTTTATACAAAGTATGGATGAATTGAAACTCTATCAAGAGTGGATAATACAAATTGAAGAACAATGGATATAAAGGATTCACACTTTGAAGCTCAAAATAGAGTATTTAATGAAATGATGATAAAAATCAAATTTAATGTTCAAGAATGATTTTCAGATTGATCTCTAACCTTTCTTTGATACCCAAACACTTGTATTTATAGCTCAATACATTTTATAGTCATTGGTGATGGTTGGGAAGCATTAAATGCCAATTATAGCCATTGGAAATATGTTTCTAGTTTCCAGATAATAGGTTATGACTATTGCATAATCGGTTATGGCCTAACCAGGGGCTTTTTAAAACACGTGAATAACCAGTTATGGAAAAAGCATAATCAGTTATGGTCTTTTGTAAATAGAAGTCTATGCTTATGACTTTTGCAAATAACCGGTTATGCAAATGTCATAACTAGTTATGGTCTTTGAAAAATAGAAGCTTCTGCTTCTGACTTGGTGAATAACTGATTATGGATATTTCATAATCGGTTATTCCACCCCTATTTTTGACCAAAAGACATTTGAAAGACCATAACTTCTTTGATACTCATCCGTTTAAAACAAATGACCACTCATTGGAAAGATAATTGAGTCTACTTTCATATGAAATAAGTTTTAGTTCAAGACTCAAAATATTTTGAAAGATATGAACAAATGAGTGACTAAAGGTCAATTTTGCAAAACATAAACTTGACTATTTTTTAAAGGTTTGAACTACCACCAAGACTAACTTTCCAAAAATAGTTTGTTGGGCATTTTAGCATGTAAGAAACACTTTCAAAGATATTAAAACTTATTTGAGCTTAGTGTGATTCTCATTTATCTTTACATAAGATCTAAGTCCTATAAGCTATTCTTAAAGATCTTGGACTTTATCTTGCCATCATCACTTCTAGTACTTAGACTTCTTGATGTAATTTAAGCTTCTAAAAATTTCTTCTCTTAAAATCTTACAAATGCTTGGAACATCTTATCATTTTCATTTTCTTGAGTTGAGCATAGTTGTAATCTTTTGCTTTCTTGTTGCAATGCTCACTCTTGGTAGTTAGACTATCATACAAAGTATTGCTCATTTAAACAAACATTGTTAGTCCAAATTCATAATTTAATATCTTTATATGCATGATTCATAAATGTATAACTCTAGTTAGTCTAACATGCATATAAGACTTTCATAGACATATCCAAATAAGATATTTATCAATTACTAATAGATATGCTCTATGTAGGATACAACAAAGAATACTTTGCACATTTTCATTTAAATAAAGTCAAATTCAATATTAATTCATTATAACTCATTTAAAGCATTATTGGATATATTATATAAAGAATGCTACACATATCTCATTGCATGATTATTAAGTGAAATATAACTAGATGGAGTACATGATCATGCATAATCCAATATAATCTATTAGGCACATATATGTAACATAATCATCATTCTTTTTGTAATGTATTTGTCATCATCAAAACTTAACACATTAAACCATTAGGGCAAAGACAATTCTATAATCTCTCCCTTTTTTATGATGACAAATCACCAAAGAAAAATATGTTGAGCAATATAGAAAAATAAATATTCATGTAAGCATATCAAATAATAAGCACAAGAACATATTTTTTTTCTAATTTTCACTCCCCTTATTTGACATCAACAAAAAGGCTTAAGAAGGAAATATAATATTTTCTCCCCTATAGGTAAAACTCATGTTGTCAAAAAAGAGTAGGGTATTCTCAATGAAAGAATCAAAAGATATGAAGTTTAAGAATGTTTACCTTCTTTCATTGATAGAAAGAAAGAGAATAATAGATGGTTTTCATTGACATGTTAATAGTATTAACAATAAAATACTTCATGTCAAACAATGATATAAGCCAAGAGGTATAAACAATAATTTAAGAGCTAGGTTTCTCTTCAAAATATGCATATTATCAAAATATAAAATATAATAGTTTAACATAGTCATGCATATATTTATTGTCAATAAGGACATGGAAGAAAGATATGTAAAATGAAAAGCATAAATAACCATTGCAAATTAACAAATAATTATAAGAAATTATAAGAAAAGAATATAAGCTCCCCTTTAATATTAGAATCCCAATATCATTGAATTTGTACTTTTTATTTACCTTTTCTCAATGTCATATGAACCAAAAACTTCTCTCACTTTTGTCATAAAAAAAAAAAGATATACAATATATATTTCGACAAAGAGAGAAGTCATAGTAAAACCATTTCCAACTACAAGTATTCAATAAGAATTTGAGCAATAGGACAACCAATTCAGGATATGCATTTCAATAAGATAGACATAACAAAAACATCATATAGCTTAAATCAATAATAATCATGTTCAACATATAATTCCACAAGTGTTAGTTCCATAACAAAGTGATCTAGCTCCCTTCATCGAAGCACAAAATGGATAAAGAGAAAAATGTATACCAAGACTATGTAAGCACATTACCATAAAGTAAAGCAAGGCAAAAAATACTTATTCTTAATCCATCAATCAAAAACCATTTTGAAAACCTCTCCCCCTTTCAAAAAGAATTTTAGAAGAACATATTACATTTTCAAAAGCATTTTAGAAGGGTAAAGAGACTTTATATTAAAACCACATATTCCTTGAGAATGATCAAACCTAAGTCAAAATAACATCTAAAAGTACATCTCCTCTCTTTTTCATTGAGCAAAAGCCTTGAGAAAATAAAACAGAACAATGATTTCTAAATTTTCAAGACAATTAGGAGGTAGAAATACTTTCAAGGTCTTAAGACAAGTTCAAATGATTCTCAAGGATATGGAACCTGAAAAGCTTCTTTCAAATATAATAAGGGATTTTTCTTTAAAAAACTTTTTAATCAAACTAGAAATTCTTTTCAAAACAAGACTATGATTCTCATAGGTGTTATACCACTAAGAAATCATAGATCAAGAGAATCATAGATATCAAATATTTACTTGATGAAATATGTTATAGGGATCAAAGCATGTATAGAACAAACATTATTCACCCTATATGCAATGACAAGATTAGCAAGTTAATATCCAATCAGGCACTTTGTCAATGCTAAGCATACTTCTCATGTAAAGAAAGCATCTAATCATTTAAGATTAATTAATCAACAAGTATCATACAATCCATAGCATATATAATACCACAATAGCTTAGGGATAGAGATACTTATTGAGTTAGATAGAGAGTGATACTTCTTTAGAATGTTCTTCATTTATTGGTCCTTTGAGTTTGAGTTTTCTTCCATTGCATATTTCATTTCATTGCACTTGAAGAAAGTCTCCTCGTGTCCTTCTTCATTCAACTCTTCTTTTTATCCATTTATGCTTGACATTTCAATATTTGATGACTATATTTGAAACACATAGAAACATTTGCAAAGCTAACTTCAAAAGTTCTCTAAATCATAAGCTATCATCAAATATCATTTAAGCTCATTTACAAGCATAATTTAGATTAATATATAATGTAAAACATGTACCATATTATCAACCATGCAATGTTAGCTCTAATAAGAATAAAGGACGAACATATGCACTTGAATCCCAAAGCATAGTTTAAGCATTTTAACGCATAACTCAAGTTTATCAAGAAAATCTTGATTATTATCAAAACATAAATAAGCATTTTGGGGCAAACAATGATCATGTAAGGCATGTAATATCAAGTAAAGAATTCTAATACACACACATGCCGTTCAAGTTTCTTACATTGAAGTACAAAGATGAGTTCAAGGCACAAGATGAATCATTTACTTCTTTTTTTCAAGATATGAACATATCAAGCAATTTCAAACAAGAAGACATATAACTTTTAACATTTCAATTTCCAAAAAGTATATAAGATAATTAAGCATCAAAGAGAAAGGATTAGAACTACTTATGAGCATATGAATTTTCATATTTGAACAAAGAGAATTGGTCACAAGCTCTAGAATAAAGATATTACCATAAAAACATGTCATTCCAAGCAAGCTGTGTGCATATCTAGCATGTTAGCATATGTAAAGACACTTTCAAGATACAATGCTAGAAAAGCACAACTTAAAACATGTTAAGGCATAAAAATAACTCTATACTTATCCAAATATCACATGATATTCAAATTAAAACATATGTAAGGATAAGAGATTGATATCACCAAAAGTATACTTTTTGACTTTTTGTAGGTGACTCGAACTTTCAAGCTTCAAGACTTCATGAGGAAGTGGGTGTTAGTGAGAGTTGAGAGGAAGAAGATAAAGAGGATGGAAATGGAGGAAGGGCACATGTGAATGGGAGGGGAGGCTACTGTGTGCCTGTTTAAAGGAGCTCTATAATAGGTTATATAGATTTCTATAACCGGTTATTAATGAAGTCATAATATGGCCACGTCGTTGCACCTTTGAATAACTAGTTATCCTATTTCTATAACTAGTTATTTTCGTGTTCCAGAGAGCATCAGGTTCTGTGTGAGATGAATAACTAGTTAGCCCTTGTCAATAACCGATTATTTGAGTCTTGCAGAGAGCTCCAAACAGCCATAATGTGAAATAGAACACTTCCAAATAATAAAACACTAATTGTTTGCTCCTTATAATTGGCTATTTCACCACCAAAACTAGAAATTCTTCAGGAATTCAACCTTTAAAACACAACCTCATGTCTTCTTGAAGATCATCTTAGCTTTGCCTTATTCTCCATTTCTTATAAAATGCCAATCAACCCACTAACAGAATTAAACTTCAAAAAGTACCAGAAACCATTTTTCCACAACAGGAACTTTAGATTTGAAGCACAAGTCCAAGCTTCTTGGAGACAATGAAGAGAACTTGGAGTATTTTCTGGTCTTGTGCTTGCAGCATCCAATTTCATGATACCAAAGTCAGCTTTTGCCCTTTAAGCACACCTACAACACACTTCAATTTTTAGCTTTTAGTACCCAAATTTTCTTGGGTCCTTGTGTGTTACCTTTTTGAATATTAATCCATTATGCTCAAAAAAAATTTCTCCATAGTATGTAAATTGAGCACAAGAAATCAATTATCATAAGCACATAGTGAATAACCTGCTTATTTTCATGATATATAGAAAATTCAAAACATAGCAAGTATACTTAGGCATTGTAGAACCTTATGTTACAATATGAATGAACATAATAATGTGCCAAACATAATATTCAAATTTTACCAAGTACACATGGTTCTATCCTTTACTTAAGGCCTATAAGGAATATACCTCATTTTCATTGACTTTACAAGTGAATGTGCATAAGAGGTAAAAACTTTTGATACCTTTGCCTTGGTAATCAAGGAAACTCTTTCCCTTACCCATTGCTTCTCTTTTGGTGTTTTGAACTTTGCAAGTTTCACATTTTGTACTTGAGAAACTTTGGTTGAAGTCGTCTTCCTTCTTTGACAAAAACTTCTACCATTGGGCTTTGGAGGCATTCTCCTTGATGATTCATCTTTCCTTTGACCAATTAGTCCATCCTTTTCAGAGATTTTATGCATAATTGAAACATTAGGAGGACATTTTGGTACTCACTTCATCTTGGGTCCTTGAATGTTAGTATTAGGGCATTTAATATCTTTAGGAACTCATACTATATTATTTCTCATATAAGAATTTCTTCTATAATTGCATAAATGATAAATATGTCCTAGATGGCCACAAAAATTACAAACAATTGAATTTGATGATGGTTTGGTCCTTTGAAGATCATCTTTGAAAAACTTAAGCCTTTTGTTGTTATTACATTCTATACTATTTTTGCCATAAGCCTTGCTTAAATTTTTATGTAGAATAACATCAATTTTATTCTCATTAACAAGCATAGAATGTAAGCAATTAGAATCATTAGCTTTGACAAATTCAGAATATAAGTCCTCAACTTGATTTTATAAATCAATGCACTTTTTCACAAGAAGTTGAGGTTTCACATTTCAAAAACATTTCCTCATCGAGAAAAACATATTCATTTTTCAAAGTCTCAATTTCATTTTCAATGGAGGAAATATTTTCCAAATAAGATAAGTTTTTCTTTTCTAAAAATAAGTCATCATACAATTCATCATATGCACATTGTAGCTCATCATAAGAAGGACTATAATCTAGTTTAGTATTATTTACCTCAAAGTCCTTTTTAGTCGTATAAGAAGTAGTCTCAATTTCTAACATACTTGGCTCTTGAAGGGAATTATCATCTTCCTCATAGTTGTTCATCAAGAATTCAAGAACATCTTCTTGAGGACATATTTCATGATAAGCTTCCTTCAATGACTTTTGCTCTTCTTACTTTCTATATACAACTTTATATACAAAATCATTGTTAGTAATATAAAATGCATCAAGGGTGTCCAGAATTTCTTTGGCACTAAAGAAATTCTTAATTCTAGCATAAGCATCATCAATTAAACTATTTCTTAAGATTTGCATTGCTCTAATGTTCAAGGAAAAACATTTCTTATCATAAGCATTCTAAGTTTATTTTGATTTGCAAGTAAATCTATCAAGCACAATATCACACAAATCAATATTAATAAATTGTATATAAAATTATATTCTAGCTTTCCAATAAACAAAATACACACTATCAAAGAATGGTGATTTATCAATTTCAAAACCTTCCATTTTGAAAAGCTTTCAATGGTTGTTAACAAACAAGGATCTTTTAACTCTAAGCAGTTAAGCTTTCAACAGAGCATGAAACTCTAATACCACTTGTTAGTCATGGCAACCAACGCCCAAGGGGGGGTGAATTGGGTGATTACAAATTTTTAAAATAACGTTAAGAAATTATACGTTTTGATATTTTCAATTAACACATGCTGCAGAATAAGTTTAACAAAGGTACAACTATTAGAGATTTTTCAAATGCCACTTGGGCTATAGGATAAATCAAGCAAATAAGTTAGATATTGAATTCAACTTAAGCATATATAATTAAGGCACAAATGTAAATGAGATAGAGTTAAGAGAAGCAAACATAATATTTATCATTGTTCAGCTACTAACCACTTATGGCCTACGTCCAGTCCTTAAGTTAACCACCCGAGATTTTCCACCATACCCTCAAGCTTCAACAGGTGCTTGATGACTTTTACAAACTTGAGCACTCAACACACCTTGGGATATCTCACCCTTTGTGCTTGAGCCTCTACTTTCAAGGGATACCTCATCCTTACAGCTTTGAGGGATACATCACCCTCTCTTTTACAGTTTATACAAAGTATGGATGAATTGAAACCCTCTCAGGAGTGAATAATATAAATTGAAGAACAATGGATATCAAGGATTCACACTTTGAAACTCAAAATAGAGTATTTAACGAAATGATGATAAAACTCGTATTTAATGTTCAAGAATGATCTCTAACCTTTCTTTGATGCCCAAACACTTGTATTTATAGCCCAATGCATTTTGAGCCATTGGTGGTAGTTAGGAAGCATTAAATGCCAATTATTGCTGTTGGAAATCTATTTCTGGTTTCCAGATAACAAGTTATGACTATTGCATAAGGGGCTTTTTAAAACACGTGAATAACCGGTTATAGAAAAAGCATAACTGGTTATGGTCATTTGTAAACAGAAGTCTGCGCTTTTGACTTTTGCAAATAACCGATTATGCAAATGTCATAACTGGTAATGGTCTTTGAAAAACAAAAGCTTGTGCTTCTGACTTGGTGAATTACCGATTATGGAATATCCATAATCAGTTATTCCACCCCTGTTTTTGAGCAAAACACATTTGAAAGATCATAACGTCTTTGATACTCATCCATTTAAATCAAATGACCACTGGAAAGATCATTGAGTCTACTTTCATATGAAATAAGTTTCAGTTCAAGACTCAAAATATTTTGAAAGATATGAACAAATGAGTGACTAAAGGTCAATTTTGCAAAACATAAACTTGGCTATTTTTCAAAGGTTTGAACTACCACCAAGACTAACTTTCCAAAGAAAAGGGCAAAAATGAAATGGGTAAAAATGAGGAGCACCTTGAGTTTTGGAGGAAAAGAGAGTTTCTGAACGATGAAAAGAGTACCGAAAAGGCCTCGAATCACTAACAACTGCTGTGAAAGTCGCCAGAAATCGCTTAAGTCATTGAAAATGGAAGTCTGGAGTGCAAGAATAAGCAAAGAGTAAGGAGGGTTAAACCCCATTCCCATTTATAAGTGCGGAAAGTCACCTCAAATTGCTACCATTAATAGGGGTAGAAACGTCTTTTAGGTTAAAAGGCCTTATCATGACACCTCCTTTTTGAAATTTGAAAATAGTTCATCATGACGCTACAAACTTCAAACGACGGCTTCCATTGTTCTCCAACCATGTAGCACACTATTTCTAAACAAATGCATCCAAAAGGACAATGTGCAGAACGTTCAAAACTGAATTGGCATGTGACGTTTGAGAACATCCTAACTTGGATCATAGACCTTCAACGAGATACCACGGTATGACAACACCATAAATCTCGGTCTAAAGCTGAAGTACACTCAATATGGACCCTGCAAACTTCATAAGGGAGCAACTAGCTGCCTACCCCAGACAATGGTGTAACACCCACCTTAGGGTGCCATACTTTATGTTACTTAATTACCAAATTACCCCTTTTGTTAGAAATAGCGCTTGTAATATAAATACGAGTTATAAAATTTCTTGATGATAGTAAGATAAACTTAGTAGAAAATAAAAACATAACAACATTGTCACAAATAATTTACATCATATATATACATACAAGCCTTTAGTACTGTCATACTTAGATATTTTACAAACTCGACATTCAAAATATTTAAACTTTAATTTAAAACTAACATATAGCCCAAATCCTACTAGACAGCAGAACCCTCAGACGGGTCCTCCTCAGATTTCTCAGCATACAGGAATCCATCATGAGGTACAGTCCTACGGACAGGTGTCCGAGCAGACGACACAATACTAACCGTACTGGGAGTATGATAGTAAGCTCCCCAATACTACCTAATAGATATTGGGAACTCTAGTTGTACATAAATATTGACAGAAAAGTAAGGGTGTCCTAAATGTTGCCTACTCAATCTAATATTTAGGTCTCCCATATAGTAGATACTCTCTCTCTCTCTCTAATTCTACAGTCCAGGCCTCATCTCCTCCAATGAATGTCAGCTTCAGGTAGCCAAGGAAACTAGGCATCTCCATTTCTTCAAAACTCGACGTCCTCAGCAGGAATCTGCTCCTCCTCAACTTCCCGCTCTATCTCTTGCTCGACGTCTTAACAATTATAAATATAATACAGAACATGCATACAAAGAGGTGAGATCACCTACGCCAATACCAGTATGGTAGCAATGAAGATAAACACATACAATATTTCATATAGCTATCATACCATAATTACAGTTATGCCACTAACATCATTATCATCATAAAACATGTAATATACCATAATTACAATCATGCCATTATCAATAATCAAATAACCAATAAATCAATTATCATAAACAGAAATTATGATAATACCCTCTATCATTATATGTATGCACACAGACTCAATTTTCTACTCCATGGAGCTACAACTCAGGTCGAAGAGAGTGATCGAAAAGATTTGTCGGTACCAACATGCCTCGGACCACGTGCTCAGTCTTGCACATCCAGCATATATACGACAGTCTTTATCAGATCTTGAGTAAGGATAGTGTCTCGGTCAGGATCATTGGTGTGTTGTGTCGATCTAACCTACGGCACAGAAGAGCTACCTACTGCCCATTGTAGGCAACCCGCACCCCAATGCCCCCAAAGTCAACGAGTGACTTACACTACGCATATCGCACTCACTCAAGAGGTGTAGTCTCTCCTAGGCAACTAGCCTCATACAGTCCATCGGACCTTTCCAATGCATGTACCATGCACTATTCACATTTCCAATTTATATCACACATTCGGGGTCCACACAATAATCTAATAATATTATTACTGTATTTTATTCGCGTAGTCATATTTTCACATTTTGTCAATCGCGACTCAAGTCTGTCGCCTTTTCAAATCGCGTAGCGATTTTTCCAACGTTTTCCAATTGCATAAATATTTTTCATACGTTTTAAATCAAAAATACTATTTTTCTCATTTTAATACTAAAATTAGCTTTATTTTCCATATTTGCACACTAGTCCCTCAAAAACTCATATTTATAAAATAGCCCCTCATAAAATTCATATTTATAAAATAGTCTCTCAAAAATTAATATTTATGAAAGAGTCCCTTATAAAATTCATATTTACAAAATCATCCCTCTTTTATAAAATATTTATAATTTGACCCCTTAAAAAATAATATTTGCAATATAACCCCTCTAAAAATAAGTATTTATACAATGGCCCTTTATTTACATAATATTTACAATTTAGTCCATCCTTTATAAAATTTGCGGTATAACCCATTTAAAAATCAGTAATGGTATTGTTTCCCAAAATTTGTTATTTCTTTTATTTACTTCACATAAAAATCATTTTACTTTGCTATACTCAAATATTTTCCGAATTCATTTTAAATCGCTCAGTTCTCATTTTAATTCATCAGTTTGAGGACTTTGGTCCTCTTTTCTATAGTATGGTCGTAAGCCTCTGTACTTTTTGGAGTACTCATACAATCGATTCATCATGTTGTTCACATCCTAATTTACACATACATTCTCATGCTTTCATAATTATACATACACACAAAATATCAAAGCTTTAAGCATTTTATCACACATGCAAGCATACAAACACAATCAAACACAACACAAACACAATCAAATAATCGGTGAAGAACCCTTATGGATTTTTCATCGTACAAAATCATCTTCACACCACCAAAACTTGGTTGGTGAGGTTAAATCTCCCTCTTACCTCTTGAAGACATGCTTTTCAAGCTCTCTTCCTTCTCCTTAATTTTCGTGTGGCTCACAACAATTCCTAACAATTCTAAAATAATTAGTAAAATCACAAACAAAGCTTAATAATAACAAACCATGGAACAATCATGGCTTAGAAAATCATAAACATGAATTTAAACCATAGAAACCAAAGTTTACCTCTAGGAAAGTAAGGTAAAAGTGAGATTTTGAAGCACGTAGGATGTGATTTTGGGAAAATTTTCTAAATGGAAAGTGTTTAGAATGTTGTTTAGCTTTAAGAAATGGTGAGAGTGAAAATTATAGGTGATGGATAGTATATTTAGTGGTGGAGGCCGAACCATATGGAGAGAAAAGGAAGGAAAATGGTGCTTTGGTTCTTGGAATTTTTTAGAGAAAGTGTTGTAAACTTTTTGATGAAAGAGAAAATGAAATTGTGAGAGTAAATGTGGGTGGGCTGCTGCCGTGAATGGGTAGGGAATTTTAGGAGATTTGCATGAGGAAAATATCCTATTTTGAGTGCACATGGACAAGCACATGGCTTATGTCATCCACTTGACTTGCATGGCTTTATTGGATTGTTCAAGAACCATGTAGAAACCCCCTCCAAGCTACTGCAAACTATGGGACTCCTTGGGGTTTTAGGGACATTAATTTGTTTTATTTCAAGTCTAATTACTTGCTAATTGATTAGTTAATTCATTCGGTTAAGTTTCCTAATCAATCTTAACTAATTATCCAATTACATAACTAATTAATTAGATATATAATTACATATATTATATCCTCTAACTAAAATTAGGATATCTAATTAAGAATTAAATTATAACTAATTAATAATTAAACTAGTTTACTTTAGCTTGTTAATTTGGCCATTAGATTAACCAAATTAGGTTTAATTAGTTACTAATCAAATTCAAGCCACTATTATTGACTTCATCTTAGCCATTGAATTCAACTTGGTTTCCTATCCATTGATCTCATCTACGGTGGATATTACTTAGTGGTTTTGTCAAGATTCGTTTTACACCATTGATCGGATCAACGGTTAAGATCAAAGCTTCTAAAACAAGCTTTACAATCTAATGGTTCACAAAGAAGTCTATGCTTCTTTGTTTGACTCATTCTCATTAGTTTAAAAAGTCAAGCCACCTATTTTGACTTGTTCTTATTGGTTCAGAATTCTATTCAGTCAAAATCGTTGACTGCTACACTAAACGTGGGCCCCATGAACTTTTTCGGGTCCACTAACAGATTTTCTACTATTTTTAAGACAGTAGGTACTGTTGAATAAAATAATATTATAATAATATAAAATTATTTTATTACACAGTTAAATCCTAAAAATTATAAGATTAATATATATATCAATCAGAGTTGGGGGAGAATTGGGTTTAGTAAGATCCCCCAACTCTAATTAATTAAAATAAGATTTTTCCCGGTCAGAAAATTATTATTTTCTTAACTCAGAGCAAATCACACAAAATGATCAAAAATGATCTCAGAACAGTCAAACTATTTTTATAACACACAGAAAATGTAAAACAGTGTAATTCTGCTATTACTATTAACATAGTCAGAATTTGGGGTGTTACAAATGGTATGATGACAAGTGGAGATATTCATCATGGATCCCGACCTTACTCATTAACCTCAGGAGCTTGCTATGATACATCACAAACCTCGTCTCTTTGGAAAAACATTGCGAGATCCAACATTGACATTATAACTCGGATCCTTTTGTCCATCGCATGTTGTGTGCTCCAGTTGAGCTCGTATCTTGACATTCTAATTGTCTCATCAAAGCACCAAGCTGGGGGCAACTGTTCTAGACTGGGTTATGAGTCCAAATATCTAGAGCAACTCGATCCGCCAGGCTAGCTGTAACATCCTCTCTAACCTATTAATCTTAATTGGGGTTATAGAAGCTTAATAATATTGGTATGAGTTATCTATTAAGTTTGTTAACCTTTTGAATTAGTTTGACATTTTTAATGGCACTGGATGAATGTTTAAAGGCCAAATCAAACAGAAAAGTAACTTAGAAGATCATAAGATTTTGAGGAAATGTTAAAGAAAGGATGAAGATTAATATGAGAATGGATATTAGATTAAAATGGATACCTTAAGCCTCTTTGCTTAACTCCTTAAGTTTAACTTAACTTAGGAAGGAATGGTAAAGCTTAGTGGCTGATAGATGTGTATAAGGAAGGTTATTGAATAATGAATATGAAAATTGAATGAAATCTTAGAATTTTTTATACAAGTATGAAGGTTAGAAAATTCATCAATGGAAGATTAAAGTATCCTTAAGAGATACAATATTTCTAGTTGAATTTCATTCTTTTTCCCTCATTTCTTTTCTCCACTGCCTCTCTCTCTGTCCATCCTTATCTTTTCTTTTGACTTTTCTTCTCTTTTCATTTTCTCACTCCACTCTCGCGACTGGCTCAGTAGAGTAAGAAAGAAAAAAGAGAAAAAAAAAAGAACAAAGAACAAAGGAAGAGAGTAGTCATCAAGGGAAAGAAGAAAGAAGGAAAGAAAGGAAGAAAAAGAAAGTGTCAACAAGCTAGAGTTTAAGGTAGGGGTGTAATGCTTCTTTGCTTCACTATTTTCTTTTCTTATCATCAAGAACTTGTGTTCATCCAATTGGTTTAGAAAAAGATAATTGGTATCTTGAATAGAGAATATGTGAATGTTTATAAGTTTTAAGCCTAGATTTAGCTTTGAAACTTGATGAAATTGAGATATGTAAAATGGGTTTTATGATTGGTTCTTTGATGATGAACCATCTTTGATATTGATTTGAGGACATGTATGTGATGAAGTATTGTATTGATGGTTGAAATTGATTTGTTTTGGGAAAGATAAGCTTTAGACCTCTATTTTTTTGGAAAATAACAGGTGGTAATCGATTACCACGAATGGTAATCAATTACCTAGCTACGTATTGTGTTCCTAGAAATGTGGTATATAACGTCCTAATACTTAAACTAATGACATATTCGAAATTATGCATTAGCAATCATATTAGAGTATGTCACTTAGATCAATATCAATTTTTCAAGAAGAAATTCATATATAATATACAAAATATGAGCCTGAAGCAGAAGTACATAATACATATCTGTAGGATTGTGTTCTTTACAAACTATACATCAAGGTACATCAAATACAAAATATGCCACTAAGGCACAAAAATGGTATATAACCATGTACATATGTCAAAACAAAAAGAACAAAAGATCTATAAGATCAGGTCCTTCTTCTTCTCCATGGTCTATGGGAGGATGTCCTAGAATCTTTATGGAAATCAAGCAAATGGGGTGAAAATCTTACAATTCTCAGTAATAATTATAAAATTGTGTCATTATAATCATTCCAGTTGTTTCGGGGAATAAATCATTAAGATATAATCAGTATAATGGTGGTCAAAGCCAAATCAAGTCATTTCTCTTATCAAAATAGAGGTTCATTTTATATCATTTATCAAAATTATTTGAATAATCAAATAAAACATCAAATCTCATCATAATATTGTGAATGCTTATGTCTTGAAGCATATCAAATGAGTTTTTGATAATAACAAAGTCTAAGATGAAGATTAAGATCAAAAGAGACGACCAAGATCAAAAGATAAAGACCAAGATCAAAAGAGGTATATTAGATATAGGTCTTAGAATATCAATGTAAAATTTCCTTTGAGTATCTCAATGATTCTCAAATGTTTTTCCAAACATCATTTCCAAAATAATTGTGAAAATTCAAAGCTAAACATGTTTTTCAAAGAAACGTTATTTTCAATCTTAGATTTAACACTCATGAAAGGATTTATGTTTAATCAAATGTCTTGAAGTGTTAGAAATGACTTACAAACTTAATTGGACTTGAAAAATGCGTTCAAAGGCCAAGGTAATCGATTACACATGTTTTGTAATCGATTACAAGCTAAACAAAGAGTTGGTAATCGATTACATAGATCATGTAATCGATTACAAGCAAGTCAGAGGCCTTATAATTGATCACACCAGTAATGTAATCGATTACATTGAACGCAGAAAGGCAAGAATACGTTTAAGAAGGTATGTAATTGATTACATGGAAATGGTAATCGATTACAAAGCAAGTCAGAGGCCTTGTAATCGATTACATAGAGCCCATAAAGCCAAGAACGCGTTGGAACAACAATGTAATCGATTACATTTGCTGTGTAATCGATTATAAGCAATCTGACAGAGTCCAACGACTATATTAATGACATTTAATGCTTGGCTAAAAATGTCCCGACGGCTCCTTTACTTACAAAACTTATAAATACTTGCCTTGGGGCTTCTTTAAGGGTGGAACTTCAATTTAGAACATCAATCTAATACTCATATACGAGAATCAAATCCTGAAAATGTTTTTGCCTTGTTTTTGTGAGAAATTTTGAGATATTCAAAAGGGGCATTGTTAGAGCTTCAATTTGTATCAATCTACTGTTTGAGAGAGTTTCTATCATTCAAACACTTTGTTTATTGTGTAAAGAGGGTGAGGTATCCCTCTAGTGAAAAAGGGTGAGGTATCCCTTGTTAAAAAGAAGGTGAGGTATCCTTCAAAGATGTAAAGAGGGTGAGGTATCCCTCAAAGGTTGTATAGGGTGAGGCATCCTTGTTTTGAGGTTCAAAGTACAAGGGTGAGGTATCCTAATGTGTTGTTGAGTGCTCTAATTTGTAAATATTTTCAAGCACCTGTTCAAGCTTGAAGTTTAGTGGAAAATCTCAAGTGGTTTGCTTGAGGACTGGACGTAGGTCACAAGGGTGGCTGAACCAGGATAAATCCTTGTGTTTGATTCTCTCAACCCTATCTCTTTACATTTGTGCTTTTATTTTATATGCTTGCTTGAATGCTATTCATCTTAGCTTGTTTAATTTGTGAATGAAGTATTCAATCTCATTTATCTATTCACTTCAATTATCCAATAGCTTCAACAAAAATTGATAAACAAACATTTTACAAAAGATTTACGAAAATATTTCATAAACTTAATTCATCCCCTCTTGAGTTTGAGGCCACTTGGTAACAAATCTCAATATATATCAAGAACTCAATCCATGGTAGGCTTATATAATAAGCTATCTCATATTGGTCATCTATTAATAATCATCATTTGTTAATCATCAATAATCATCATTCATCTTTTATCAAAATGGTATGGAGGGAATGTCCATCATCACAATATCGTTCACTTGGTAATAGTCTGCTTTTAGGTTGGTGCAGTTCAACCTATTTGTAACAGTCTTTCTTGTTACACAAAACTACTCCGAGTAACCCGATCAGCCACAACAAAAGAGGGAATGTCCATCCTTTTTATAGTTGTTAGTAGAGAGAGAATATTCGTCCTCAACTACTTTGATAGGGAGGGTATCATCTTTCCTCGCACTATCTTTATTCTAGGATTACCTCAAGTAGAGAAGGAATGTCCATCCTCAACTACAATTCATCTAGGAAGAACTCAGGTAAAGAGAGAGGGAATGTTCATCTTCAACCTTAATTACTCAGGTGGTAAGAGAATGTGCATCCTCAACCATCGTTATCCAAGTCCTACCCTAGGTCTAAGGATCTCCTAGATAATGGGTTACTCATGAAAATCAATCTTATGATGCATATAATAAGATATTTCATCATATCATCTCATATCGTAGCATAATGCATCAATATCTCATCAATCATACAATAGAATATTCCATTATATCATTTCATGTCATGGCATCATGCATTTCATAATAAAGATCTCATAAATCCAAAGTAATCTTAAGGTCTTTTCACTACAAGAAATTCGTTATTTAGCGACAAATTTTAACAATGGAATTTTTCTTCGTAATTCTCTCTCTAATTAGCAATAGATTTACGAGCGATTAGCGAGGGACAATTGATTCCTTGCTAAATTTCAAAAATAAATGCAAGGTAGAAAGAGTTATTGAATAACGAGAAAAATTTTCCCTTGTTAATAAAAATTCGTCACTAAATATATTAGTGAGGGAAAATTTCTTCGCTAATGTAAGTATTATTTTAATCATTTTTAGAGAGGGAAATAACTAGAAATTCTCATGCGAAGTTTGGTAAAATTTTAAAATTAAAATTTTGAAACTTGGCAAAACTAACGAAACCAATATGAGCCGTTTTCATTTCCAAAATTTCAGAAATATCTACGAACCCTAACCCTCAAATTAGACCATCACCCCCAAATTACGAACAGCCACCGTCGCCTAACAGCCTGCACCGCCAAGTATACAAGGAAGAAACAATGAAGATCGAGGAAAGCCCAGCTAGCCTCGTGGTGTTGCTGGTATGAACCCTAACCGTCTTCTCTTCTCTGCTTCCGATTCTATTCTTTTGGCATTTGTAACGATTGATTGAATTTCTCTTGGCTTCTCTGAAAGTCTTCGTAGCTCAGAGAAGAGTATGCGGTCCACTAAGCTTACAGCTCTTAGTCACTCAAGAGTGTGCTACACTTCAGGTTCTCTCTCTAACTCTGTCTCCTCATGCTACACTTCCTTTGTTTTTGCTACACAACGTTTCACTAATTGTAGAGAATTTTATAGTTCCTGGTTGTCTAGTTCCCATTTCAATTAATGTATAACAATGACTCTGTATTGATTGTTGCACTTCATTTTGAGTTATTCAATTTTTTGCTTTTGTTTGTCCTTGTGTGAGTGCTACTTGTTTGATAAAATACCTAAGCCAATTTGATTTGTTTTGATGTTGAGAATTTTCTCAGTGTGTTAATCCATTTCCATAAATGTTAATCTCTTGATTGATGAAAAGCCTGATTAAAGGATTGTGAACCTGCCAATGGTCTTGGTGTTTTATTTCTAATATGCCTAATAATAGGCTACTTGAGATGGATAAGAATTTTTGAACTTGGTAGAGTTATGTATAGAAGAACGCCTTTTGTGGCTCTCAGACCGCCACTTCCTTAAAGCCTCTTCTACTGCTAGTCTCCCTCGATTTGCAGCCTCTACCCTTTCCAGAGCTTCTTCAACGGCCTTTTCGCTGGTTTTAACTTCTTCTGTAGCTTTCTCTACCCTTTCTAAAATGTCCATTTTTGATAAATTTGCTTCATCAACTTCAAGCATAGCTTCTATAACTCTCTTCTTAGATTGTTCCTCCGCATCTCAAGCTTTGCTGGTCAGATTAGTATATTCTTCAAAAGAGAGAGTACTTCCCTCATGCTTTTGCATACAATTCCCAGATGAACTCTCGTGATTACATAAAGCATTTATTTCTGCAAGGGCAGCAACTTCTGCAGCTCTAGCAGCTTCCTTCATTTTTTTGGCAGCAACCAACCTGATTTCAGCAGTTCTTATTATAGTTTTTGTCTGTTCAATCTCAGACATTGTTATCAAAACTTCTGATTTTGCAGCTTCTCCTATTTTTTTGAAATGCTCCGCGTCAGAACTCAATCACTGGAGCTCTCTTGTGATATCTGAAGGATCACCTGAAGCACATTTAATTTCAGCATCTTTTTCCACTTGCATTCTTAGTCTGGTCTAGTTTACCTCTTCCTCAAGAGAAGATATTTTTGAAGAATTTTGAGTTAACCTCTTGCGGGTTTTCTCAAGTGAGATTCTTTCCTTCTCTAACTTCTTATTAAGTGATTCAACAGAAGCTCGTACATCAGCAAGATCGTTAGTAGTTATGGTTAGATTCAATTTGGCCTGCTTCAATTCCATTAATATTAAGCCTGGAGTAGATGAAGGGTAGAGGATAAAACCTTCCTCAGAAGGTTGAAGAACTTCTAACTGACTCACTTGGTTTTTCTTTTCTTCTTTCTCCTCCACAGCTGATCTTTGATCACATACATTCATATGAAGATTCAAATTCACTTCAGATTCTTCCTTCAGTAGCTTTGATTTCAATTTTTCAACAAGCCTTTTGGTACTTTCTAATTCTTTTAACTCATCAAGAGTTTCCCTTTCTTTCACCATCAGTTCTTTCTCCAATACTGCTGCCTGCTCCTCCAGCTTTTCACTGTCAATCTCTTCCATGAGGTGCTGCTAACAAAAGAGGGGGGAACTTCACTATTTAGCTCGGTGAACATGCGAAAAAAAATTATAATTCAAAAGGAATATTCACACACAAGATGAGGTTTTATGCCAAATGTTCATTCCAGTTGGTCTTAAATGGAGAATAGATGCATGATAACAATGTAGCTCAAAATTAGAGAATACTAAACTAAAATAATTCCTTCATGTCTTGAGAATTCTCCAGAAATACATCTAGAAAGATATTACTCCTGAAAAAGAATGCAGTGAAATCATAAAGCACTAGCACACAAAAAAGAGAGCACAGGATGCAACTCAAGAATGAATTCGAGCATGACATTTTTATCTATTTCATATATATTTTTTATAGCATTCTCCATCTATACGATTTAAATTATTAAATTATAGTTCTTCAGATCCTAGGCTCCCTAGCAGTCACAATAATAGTAGGCTAATAGTTGTGGGGTCAAGGCAAATCAATGGGTTATATAGTTTCAGGTGCTGATACAAAATTGTCAAGTTGGAATGTAAATTGGAGATGTCCAGCACTTTGGTGGTTTGAGTATTTGAGCTTGTGTGTGTTTGCATATTTGTTCTTCACACTTCCATTGCTTCTGTTTTGGGTCTCTTTGTTCTGCAGCATTTTGGTCTGATTGTGTGATTCTCTGGTAGAATGGTTGATTTGGTTGGAATTACAATGTTTTAAAAAAAATAAAAAAATAAAAAATCCTGATTTGTCTGGACGCAGATCTTTCTTTTGGTTTTGGTGAGAGTGAGAGAGCTGAAGTTCTTTTCCTCTTGCCTTGAACTTTATCTTCTTATTACCACAATTGATCTGGATGCTATTCGTCAAGCTCGGGTCTGTCTGTCTCTCTCTCCTTTTTTCAAAATGATTTTATTTTATTATTTATTCTGGAACTCACAGTTCTTAACTTTGTTGAATTCATTCATGCAATGCTTATTGCTAATACTATCAGCAATTTATAATAACATGCATATCATAAAGTAAGGCAAGAGTACTTTGCATGTAGTATAACATAAAGTAATAATTATTCTTTAGCAAGATTATTTTCATTTAATCTTTCCTATTTTTATTCCTTAACCAATTCTGTTAGCAAATTCATATTATTTAACCCAACAACATGTTAATTGGATAGATCATTGTGGAATAGGAATCCCAATCAATGATTACTGTGGCATTTCTTATTTGAATATTTAAGGTGTGATTTGTGAGTTCTTAAGTCTAAACATATTACTCTTTGTTTTGCATTAAGGCCAATTTCTATCACTAAATGTTCTAATACTTAATTTCTGCAATGAAGTAGAGATTGTCATATTGGAAGGCTGCAAGGGCATACAAAGATAGTGGACTCATTTACAATGGTAGGATTGAAGATTTTAATGGTGGAGGCCTGCTGATTCGGTTTTAGTCTATTGTGGGGTTTCTCCCGTTCCCATAGTTGAGCCCATTGCATTCATCTAAAGGTGTTTCTTATATTCTTCTTGTATTCCTTTTTCCTAAAAGCATGAGCTAAATTGTCAAAAGCTTGTTTTGAACATTCTCTCTCTCTCTCTCTCTGTTTAAGTTGAAGTGCTTTTTTTCATCTTAATGGCAGTTTTCCTCTGCACAGTGTAGTGTCACCTGTATGTAAAATAAATAGTAAATTGCCAACTAGTAATGGTAACTAGATTATTGAACTCGAGATAGTCACATTAGATACTGGAGATGTTGATTTCCTGCATAATATTATAAAATTTTTGTCATATTTCCTGAGATTAGAGGTTTGATTCTGTTTTGGAGGAGTTGTAGTTCAGCTTCCTTTTGCCCAATTTGGAATGCTGATTAGCTAGTTTTGGGCATATCTAGCTTCTTGCCATTTGGATCCCTTTATTGCATCACAAGGACAATTGTTTACATAGAATTTAACTTACTGAGTTTGGAACTTATGAGCTTCACAACTTTGTTCTTTCAAGGTAGTAGAATCCTACATTTCTTACAGTTGAAAGATGTATGATTTTGTTTTGCCCTATGTCACCACAACATTCCCCTTTGTATTTCTTGCAAAAGTATTTTTATACCTGTCATATCTGGTCATAGTCCTTTTTGTGTAATTAAAGTTTATTACTATCTGAGATGGCAGCCTGAAGTTGCCATATAATTCTTGTGGCTTCTTATATTCTTCATTTCATCAGTTTGGGACAACTTGAAAGTGTTGCTAACATCATAACATTTTAAGATACTTTCGTTACTAAGAAATTATAAATGGCACCTGTTATTTCTTATTCCCCTTTCCCCCAGCTCAACTCCTTTTTGCATCATAGAATTGGACACAATTAATGGAAGCAATGTGCATCTAGATATCTAATAGTTATAGTTAGATGACATCATGTCTCTCTAGTTCATGATTAAGAGCTTAATGAAGATGTATCACATGATTGTAATGCATTTTGAACTCTATCTGTGGGAGTTCTCTTTTTAATATAGTTACTCTGTGACAGTTGAACTCCTTGCATGTGTATATTTTATTCACTTGAGGAAGATCATGCTCATTGCAATTCTGCAGATAGCAGATCGAAGTTGGTGGCAGGATCTGCTGAAGGATATTCAGGACATGTTGATGGGAAGCTCAGGGAGGCTAGGATGAACCACCCAAAGAGGATAACTTTTGATAACCGAAGAAATATTTATGTTGCAGATACTACGAATATTGCAATTAGCAAAACTAGTGATTCAGGTAGAATAATCTTTCCTCTTCCCCTGGGGGATCCCTTTTTTCAATTGTGTTTCTGCGTAGTACCTAAATGGTAACATACAAACTTTCACTTGCTAGAAATTCTAGACAACTTATGAATTCTGTGTGTGTGTGTGTGTGTGTGTATGGACTTTAGTAATGGTGTTGTAGGCTCAGTAATCTTTGATTATAAAACTTTTACACTTCTCACATTGGAGTCAGAGGTAGGAACTTTTTATTGAATTAAGATTTGTATTTTCAAGGGTCACAACAATTGCTAGAGGAAAATGGAGCCGTGGAGGGGGCCATGTTGATGGACCAAGTGAAGAAACTGAATTTTCGGATGACTTTGATGTGGTTTATGTTGGAAGTAGTTGTTCCCTACTTATCATAGACAGAGGAAACCGAGCCATCAGGGACATCCAACTCCACTTTGATGACTGTGCCTATCAATATGGCAGTGAATTCCCTCTTGGTAAACTAAATCATCTGTGACTTCTTCTGTAGAAATTCTGTTGAGTGTTAATTACAAATTTAGATTGATTGCCTTCAATATTGCAGGGATTGCAATGCTTGTAGGGGCTGGCTGCTTTGGTTATATGCTAGCATTGCTGTAGCGTAGGCTTGGTACTACTGTAGCATCCCAGGATGTGAGTGCTTAGTCTTGTCTTCTTCCTTCTGATGCATTATACTAAATGAGACTGATATAGACTAGTTATAAACTTAATTGGTCGTAAATGAAAATTATTCTCCATGGATAGAACTTCTTGAATAAATTAAGATGCAATAGATATACAGAATTGTTTTGAGAAATATTGTTCTCAATCTTGCAGTAAAAAGAATTTGTTACTTCCTTAGAGAGCTACATAATAGAAAAACTGTCATTTCATGTTATGTTGTAGTTTTAAAATTATTACTTTTTAACTGTGAATTACCTTTATAGTGATGGAAACCATAGCTTTATGATACTGCAAATGCACACTCAAAATTTAAACTCTCCTTTGTTCTTTAAAACTGCATAATCAAAGGTTCATATATATATTAGTGAGGGATTAACGAGTGAACAACGAGGGAAATTAGCAAGCGATTTGCAAGGCAATAGCGAGGGAAATTAGCAAGGGATTAGCCAGAGAACAACAAGGGCAATTAGCGAGGGATTAGCGAGGGAATAACGAACGCAATTAGCAAGGGATTTGCGAGGGAATAACGACATATATTGGTTGTACTAGATTCAAAATTGGTATGGATTTTTAAGCTATAGCGACAAAATTTTCCTCGTTGATTTGCGAGGGAAATTGATGCCAATTTTTTAAAAAAATTTGCGAGGGGTTAGCGACGAATTAGCAAGGGAAATTCCCGTAGCTACACGTATTTAGCGACAGATTAGCGATAAAATGTATTCCGTTGCTACTTAGCGATGACAAAAAATCAACGTACGTATCCCTCGCTAATCCTTCGCAAAATATTTTTGAGAGGGATTAGCGAGGGATTAGTGAGGGACACGTCCGTCGCAAATCCCCAAATTTCTTGTTGTACTTGATCAAGGAACAATCTCAAATTCATGTTTTTGAAGGAGTAATCGATTATCATTGGCTAACAAGCCAGATTTTATGTCTCATAATTGGTTACCATCACTAGGTAACCGGTTATGGACCTCCCATGTTTCTAATTTAAGGGCCAATAATCGATTACCACTTTTTGGGTAATCGATTATTGGCTCTTCTTATATTTTTGTCACAAGCAATAATCGGTTAGACCTTGGCTCTAATCGGTTATTGCATAACGTGACTCTCTGTCATATTGCAATAATTGGTTAGGCCAAGCCTTAACCGATTATTTGCATACCTTGGAGGTTCAGTCTTAAATAGATAACCGATTATGTCTTGCTCATAATCGATTAATCTAGGAATTTCTCAACAGAAAAACAGAGGAGCCAAACGAAAATGCTCCAAACCATTTCATATACATATCAGAACCAACCAAAACTTCACAAACATTGAACCAAAACCATCTCAAAGTGACATAGCAAACATGGGTAGTCCTCAACTCAAATCCTTTTCTCTTTTACAAGCTCAAATCGTCAACATTTCAAGTTCAAGAAGTAAACTTAGTTTCATAATCTTATCATTAGAAAATCATGGTTCAAAACTCATCATTCAATCAAGTTTTCCTTGAAAACTTTAAGAAATCAAAACAAGGTAGGAAGAGTTTAAGGAAAACAATCCCTACCTAGCTTGTAGATGCTTTCTTCTTTCCTTGTCTTTCTTTTCTTCTTCTTCTCCTTGTCTCTTTCTTCCTCCTTGATTCTTCTTGCCCTTATTCTCCTTTCTCTCCTCTGCTGAACGAGCTAGCATGAGAGTAGAGAGAATGAGAAATGAGAACGTGAGAGAATGGGAAGAGTGAAGGAAAAACAAGTGTCAAATAAGTCAACAAATTAGGCAAGTTTGGCATAAGCTATAGTGGAGAAGGTAGAAAGAGAGTTTAACAAATGAAATCCAACTGGGAACTTTATATCTACTAAGAACACATTAATCTTTCAGAAATGAATTTTCTAACCTTTATAGGTATCATAGAAAATTCTAGAATTTCATTCTATTCTCTATATTACCATTCCATCATTTTTCTTATACTGCAGTATCAGTCTCTCAGCTTCATTATTCTTTCTTAAGTTAAATTAAACTTATGGAATTGAATTAAGAAGCTTTCAAACATTTATTCTAATTATTCAAAGCTTAGAAATAAATCCTTTACATTTCTTTCTATTTTCTCAGTTACTTTAACAATAATCTAAGCTTAAATGAACTATTTCTCACATTCAGTGTTATAGATTTATGCTCAAAAAAATTCAAATAATTACCAGAACTAACGGGTGACCTTTACCTATATTGTTGAGCTTCTATGCCTTGATTAAGACTATTTGGTTAAAGAGAATGTTACATGGTAATCAATTTCGTGGTAATCGATTATCAAGCTTTTGGAAGAGAAAAATTGTAAGTGGTAATCGATTACCTCATGAGGGTAATTGATTACCAAGCTTCTGTCTAGTTGGTAATCGATTACCAAGCCTCTATTTTGAGGCATTAGCATGTGGTAATCGATTACCACGAATGGTAATTGATTACCAATGCCCTGTTTTGAAAAAAAAACAGAGTTCTTCCCCTTATGAGATCAAGATAGAAGCTTGGTAATCGATTACCAATGCCCTGTTTTGAAAAAACAGAGTTCTTCCCCTTATGAGATCAAGATAGAAGCTTATCTTATAAACCAAACCACTAATTGTTATACCTTATAAGATGATTATGCATACCTTATGAGATGATTATTCATCTAGCATAAATGTGAAATGGTATAATGAAGCATTTTGCTTACAAGAATGATGAAAATGATGTGTAAAAGATATTATTTCACTTTCAAGAGTAGTCCATTATTTGCCATGGCTAAAGATTGATATAGGAGATGATCCTCATACTTAGGGTTAATCAAAGTAGTGTGACGAAGGATGCTTCCCTCCCTACTATAGTAATTGAGGTTGAGGATGGACATTCCCTTTTTCTTTACTCGAGCCTATCTTAGAAAGTAAGTAGATGAGGATGAACATTCCCTTACTACTTGGGGTGATCCTAGATGATTGATAGTGTGAGGAAGAATGATTCCCTCCCTATTAAAGATTGGTAGTGTGAGGAAGGATGATGGACCCTAACAAACATTGGTAGCGTGAGAAAAAGATGATTCCCTCCTTATCAAAGTAGTTGAAGACAGATATTCCCTCACTACTTGGGGTGATCCTAGATGATTGGTAGTATGAGGAAGGATGATTCCCTCTCTATAAAAAATTGGTATTGTGAGGAAGGATGATTTCCTCTCTATTAGAGTAGTTGAGGACGAATATTCCCTCTTTACTTGGGGTGATCCTAGTTATTTGGTAAGCAAATGGTCTAATTCTTTTTAAAATCTGAAAGGGACCAAGAAACCAAGGAGTTAACTTTTTGGTTTTAATAGCCCTACCAACTTCCGTAGTAGGTGTGACTTTGAGGAACACATGTTTTCCTTTATTGAATTTCAAAGGTCTTCTTCTCTCATCCGTATAACTTTTTTGCCTACTTTAGGCTGTTAACATCTTATCCTTGATCATTTTGATTTGCTCTGTGGTCTATTGTACTAAGTCTGGTCCTAGGATAGTTTGTTCCCCTGCTTCATACAAACATAAGGGTGATCTATATTTTCTGCCATACAAGGCTTCATAAGGTGCCATTCTTATGTTAGTATGATAACTGTTGTTGTAGACAAATTCTATTAGGGGTAAAAACTTATCCTAACTTCCCTGTTGGTCTAGCACACATGCTCTCAGCATTTCTTCTAGAGTTTGGATGGCTCTCTCAGTTTGACCATCTGTTTGCGGATGATAGGTTGTGCTAAACTTTAACTTTGTACCAAAGGCTTTTTGCAAAGCTCCCCAAAATCTAGATGTGAATTTAAGATCTCTATCTGATATTATACTAGAGGGGATCCCATGCAATCTGAATATTTCTTGGAGATATCGCTGGGCTAATCTATCTAATGGCCTGTTAGCCTTTATGGCTAAAAAGTGTGCAGACTTTGTCAATTTGTCCACTATAACCCAAATGGCATCATGGCCTGATTGAGTTCTTGGTAATCCAATTACAAAATCCATTGATAATTTAATATACTTTCCCATTTCCACTCGAGAATTTCTAAGAGGATTGGAGAAGTCCTGCAGGTCTTTGGTATTCTATTTTCACTTTTTGACAAACTAAGCATTTGGGCACATATTCCGCTATATCTCCTTTCATGTTTGGCCATCAGAACATCTTTTTGCGGTCTTAATACATCTTCGTGGCACCAGGATGGATGGTGTATCTACTCTTATGAGCTTCTTCTAATATCTTTTCTTTGATTTCATCTTCTCTTGGAACACAAAGTCTATTTCTAAACATAAGTGTCCCCTCTTGAGTCCTTTTAAAATCCTTTTTCTTTCCTAATTGAATTTGTTCATCTATACGCTTTAAGGCTTTACCTTACTCTTGAGCTTCTCTAATTTGAGTCCTCAAATCATTCTGAATCTATAATCTTTTCAAACAAAGACCATGCGGTAACACAGTCATTACTAGACTCAAATTTCTAAAGCTCTCAAGGAGTTCCATCTCTTGCACCATCATTTTGGACACATGTAGAAGTTTTCTACTAAGTGCATCAGCCACAACATTGGTCTTACCCGAATGATACTTTAAATCAAAGTCATAATCTTTTAGAAACTCCATCCACCTCCTTCGCCTCATATTCAACTCTTTTTTATCAAACAAGTATTTCAAACTTTTTTGATCACTAAAAACCTCAAACTTGACCCTATATAGATAATGCCTCCAAATCTTTAAAGCAAACACAACTGTTGTTAGTTCCAGGTCATGAGTTGGGTAGCTTTCTTTATAAGGTCTTAACTGCCTAGAAGCATAAGCAACTACTCGTCTATTTTGCATCAACACAACCTAATCCATTTTTCAAAGTTTCACAATAAACTTCAAAGTTTTCTTGTGGGTCTGGAATTATTAGTACGAGTGTGATGGTCAATTTCTCTTTCAGCTCTTGAAAGCTATTCTCACAATTCTGAGTCCACTTCAAAGGTACTGTCCCTCCTAATCAACCTAGTTAAAGGCAAAGCTACCTGGGAAAATCCCTTTATGAATCTCCCGTAATATCCAATTAAACCCAAGAAACTCCTAACTTCAATTACGGTGGTAGATTTCTCCCATCACAACACTGCCTCTATCTTACTAGGATCCACAGATATCCCATCTCCAGATATCACATGTCCCAAAAACTGCACCTCCTTCAACCAAAACTCGCATTTTGATAACTTGGCAAATAATTTTATTTCTTTCAGGATTTCTAGAATTACCCTAAGATGCTCCTCATGTTCCTCAGTCATTCTTTGAATAAATGAGAATATCATCTATAAAGACAACAACAAATTTATCAAGGTAGGGCCTAAAAATCATGTTCATATAATCCATAAAAATAGTAGGTGCATTTGTCAAACCAGAGGACATTACTGTTGGGAAATCTATGAACAAAAACGCAGCTGAAAAAGGATTCCCACCAAGGATCCATGCAAAAAAAGAGAGCCATGAAACGTGATTTTTGAGTTTACCTCTTGAAGCCATATGAAAAACAATCGAGACAAATCACTAGCATTGCATCAACGACGATGCCTTTATGTTGTTCACATGAACAGACTCACAAACGTTCAATGTTCGTGATCTTGAAGTCCCACATCTCCAGCACAGTGCTAGCTGCGAAGAGAAGAGAAACCTGTCACTCTCTCACTCACTGTTTCTGTTAGGGTGTGACTAGTTTTTTTTTAATTTGTACCTTGACAGCCCCCTTATCAGTACTATTTATAATAATGACTGCCTTATGCGAGTGAGAGTAGTAGTAGGGTTAGCAGTGCGACCTTAGACTCATCTGTTATGATTCTGGCCCACGATGAAATCCTAGTCTAACTTGGATTCTCATTACTCCAATTTAGTCTATTCTATATGTGTGACCCTGCAGGTTATCATGAAATTGGTAGTAATATTAAAATATTATTTGAATATTACAAGTAGTGAGCCGTATCTATCAACACATTGCTGTTACCTAAGTAATGAGAATGTCAGTAATTTGACATAACCTTTCTGTGACTAATGTTTCCGTATAGTTTAGTCCCTTTGTCCATATATCTAGATTGAACACAAAGCATGAAATATGTCACCCTTGTATAGTTCAATGTTCAATTTCCTAATACTCGAGTAGACTTAGTAATAACAAATGAGATCAATATCTCATATTGATTCATTTGAGTATGACCATACATTTCGTAGTCTCACTCAATCAGGGGCCCCAAAGATATCACTCCTGTTATGTAGGAGGGACAAATCACATCTAGGTCACTTACATCTCTCTGCATAATTCGCGGTATGTCTAATAACTAACTTTATAATCACCTTATTACAGATGACGTTTGATAACATTAAAACATACAACTCCTCATGTAGGAATCATAGTGATTTCAGGTCAAAGGACCTCATATACCATTGTCACTTTGAGAATCACTTATGACACTCACATAACGATTCACATGGTGTTCTTATGGTGGGTCAGTCCAATACATCATTATTCTAATATGTATCCATGTGAAGATTTAATATCTCATATTCATGACCAGTGAGATGTGATCATCAGTCTACGTACATACTAGTCTCAATGCATTATTGTTATTCTAATTAACAATAATACTTGACTAGGGACATTTAAGAATAGTGTTTTGAATCTATTCAATAGGATCTCACGATCAAGTCATTCACTTGATGCCCTATGACATTAAGCTTATTATTTTAAGGACTTTATTATGTTTATAATAAACAACACAATGAATAAAATGTCTTATGTATTAAATAAATAGCATAATACAATGTATGTAAGTATGGTCAAAATAAATTGGCCTCTAGGGTATACACCAACAATTACAAGGTACTCATAATGCCCATACCTAGTCTTAAAGGCAGTCTTAGGAATATCTTCTTCTCTAACTCTGATTTGATGGTATCTTGACCTTAAGTCAATTTTTAAAAACGTTGCAGCTCCCTTTAATTGGTCCATCAAATCATCTATCCTAAGCAGTAGATATTTGTTCTTAATTGTGATCTTATTCAATTACTTATAATTCATACATAATCTCATACTGTTATCTTTTCTTCTTCACCAAGAGCACAGGGGCTCCCCAATGTGAGACACTAGGCCGAATAAACTTTTTATCTAACAACTCTTCTATTTGTTTCTTAAGTTCAAAAATTTTTATAGGGAACATCCTATAAGGTGCTATAGCGATAGGCCTTGTTCTTGTCACTAAGTTTATAGTAAACTCAATCTCTCTCTTAGGTGGCAATTCACTCACCTTATCTGGGAATACCTCCGGGTACTCTCTCACAAGAAGTATACTCTCCAAACTTTGGTCCTTTTTAGAATTCAAAGAAAAGAGAAGAACATAGCCTTGAGCTCCTTCTACGAGGTGGTTGATAACTTGGCTAGCACTCAGGTACACTAATTCAAAAGGAAGGTTAGATATAAACACTAAGGTTTTATCTGAACAGTTCAGAACAACATGATTTGCTGACAGCCAATCCATGCCCAAAATAATGTCTAAATCAATAAGGGGTAAGCAAATCAGATTTACTAGGAAGTTTCTACTTTCAACAGTCACACCACCTTGTATAAACTTAATTTCCTCTTTTTTATATATATATATATATATATATATATATATATATATATATATTCTCACAACAGATTCATATAAATGTTCTAAATATTTTTACAGAAAGTGGTATTAATTTTTTTTTTTAGTGATGTGCCTAATTCTAGTTACTAATGTAAGTCTGGATATGCTATTAGTATTAGTATTGGGACATTACACGAGCAATTAGATATTACTGCGCGTGTCAAGCGGTCTACACACTAGGCGTAACGCCCATGATAGAAAGAAATATCTATTACGTCTCGCATAAACAGAGGATTAATCATAAGGGATAACAATTTCTAGAATTCCAAGTAATAACATTTAATATGCAGTGGATACTCAAATTCTTCACACTTTTACATGGTCATATATATATTTATTTATTTATTTATACTCGACAAGGTGAAAGAGGTATAACTTAATTCTATAATACACTACCCTCTTTACGCAATTACTGACTTGAGCATTATAGTACTTTTGTAGGTACTTATCCTTTACTCCATTGTTGTTGCTGTTGCGTCATAGAAGAATTTACCATTTCTTATTTTCACGAGTAATCATCAGAACCAGTTATGAACACAAATTTCACTTTTGAAGCATATCTCAGTCCTCAGGGTCACTCGTCTTTTTTCCCGATACTCTTTGCAAATCAATTGAAAAAATATTAATTGCACTAAATTAGCATATCTATGTACTTGAAGAGCCAGCTCTCCAAAACAGTGGGAATTCCAACTAACAGAAGATGACGGGAGATGTTTATTGTATGGTGGGTGTACTCATGCACTAAGTGGGTTTTACTCACTATAATTGATTATTCAGTTTATTTTTTTTTTCACTTTTTAAAATCAAAATTTTTATTTGAATTTAGGTGTATATAAATATTATCAGTTAAAATTTATAAATTTTTTTATATGTATAATTAATTATTTGCTGTAAAAAACAATGTGTAAATATCTTAAAATTTGTTGAACTTTTTATATGTAGTTATTGGTAGTAAAAAAAAAAAAGAATAGTATAAGTTTTTTGTATAGTCAGTTTATATAAATATTATTTGTTAAAATATATAAAATTTTTTATATGTATAACTATTTATAATAATATATAAGTAAATAAAATATGACCTATACTTTAAATTACATGTCATTAATATTAACCATTAATTTAATTTTATGCCAAATCAAACATAGTGCATGTCATGCAGGGTACGTGTTAATCGTTTCCTAGATGATGCCATGATGCACATAAGGGGCGAGCTAAGTCATCTCATGGTCCCATAGGTTCATCTTTATCAAGCTCGTTCAGCCTCGCATTGGAGTATGTGACTCACAATCAAAAATCATATTCACCTTCTGTGATCGATCAATTCACTCACCAGCACCGCTTACATTGTATCAATATGATAAATGATAATAACACATTTTTTTTATATTTTTTAATATTTATTTTTATTAATTTACCTCATGCACTTAAAAAAATTATTAAGAGAGAAATATTAATAATTATTTTTAGAATAATAATAAAATAAATATTAAAAAATTTAAAAAAAGTGTTATCATTTTTCACTCAATATATATGTACTTTGTTTGCAAAGTCCATATCACTATACCTCATTTAACTTTTATTTTGATAACAATTTGGTTGACCGTTAACAAAGATTTTTTTATGTAAGTTAACAAAAAAAATTTAATAGTTGAAATTATTTGTATTTGATATTTTTTATGTATTTAGAAACTAGATTGTTTTTTAGTATTGTAATATATTTTAATGTTTCAAAATAAATAATTTAATTTTATTATTTAAATCACTATACTTATTATAATTTATTATTTAAAAAATCATATTAAATAACGTGAATTTATTAAATAAAGTAATGTAAGTGACATAAATTATTTCTTCCGCTCCTTTTTATTAGTCGCTTTATAAAATTTATTTATTTATTTATCATTTTAAAAAAATAATATATTTTTAATTTTTTTAACTTTATTATTAATATTAATAAGTGAGAAAGAAAATTAATAACATGAAAATAATATTTTGAGTATTCTAATATATGATAATTCAATTAAATGTAATTATTTTTACTTATAATCAAGATTATTTAATGATTTTCTTAATTATTATGCAACTATTTTATATGTATATATATATCCGTAGAACTGTCTTTGCCCTAATGATTTAATGTATTAAGTTTTAATGATGACAAATACATTACAAAATGATATTGATCATGCTACATAGATGTATTTAATAGATTATATTGGATCATGCATGATCATGAACTCCATCTTATTGTACTTCATATAAGAATCATGCATATTCTTTATAACATCTTTTATAAAATGTATCAAATAATATGTTATATGAGTTGTATTAAATTAATATTGGATTTGACTCTATCTGAATGAAAATGTGCAAAGTGTTTTTTGTTGCATCTTATATAGAGCATATCTATTAGTAATTGATAAATATCTTATTTGGATGTGTCTATGAAAGTGTCATATGCATGTTAGACTAACTAGAGTTATACATTTATGAGTCATGCATATGAAAATATTGAATTATGAATTTGAACTAACTATATTTGTTTTAAGTGAGCAATACTTTGTAAGATAGTTCAAGTATCAAGAGTGAGCATTGTAACAAAAAAGCAAAAGATCATAATTATGTTCAACTCAAGAAGAATGAGAATGATAAGATGTTCCAAATATTTTCAAGATTTGAAGAGAAATTTTTTTTTTAGAAGTTTGGATTACATCAACAAATCTAAGACTAGAATTGATGATGGCAAGATCAAGTTCAAGTTCTTCAAGTTTATTTTATAGGACTTAGATCTTGTGTAAAGGTAAATAGGAATCACACTAGCTCATTTCTTATTTATCATTCGACTTTAGTCTCTTTGCAAAATCATGTTTTATATTGATCAAGTTTGAGCAAAATGTTTTTAAAAAGGATGAAAAGAAAATAATGTTTTATACTTATGAAAATACTTATCAAGTTTGTGAAAAATATTTTTAGAAAGGTTGAAAATGATTTGAGAAACTTTGATTGTGTAATCCTTTAGAAATCTTATTTTTTTAGAAAACTAATAACTGATTATGTGTTTTGAATAACTGGTTATCTGAAACTAATAATTGATTATGTGTTTTCAAATAACTGATTATGGAAAATCCATAACAGGTTATTAATTGTGACAGAAACGCTCCATTAAAGTTTTTAAAGTGAATAACCAGTTATGGAAAGTCCATAACAGGTTATTTGTATGTTGGGAACGTTCCCTCTTAATTTTTGAATGTTCCTAAATGATTAGAGCTTTCAAATAACCTGTTATTTGCGTGCTACAGTGTTTTTTGATGATACAAATAACCTGTTAGGAAAGACTAATAACCTATTATTTGAAACCAAATAACCTGTTATTGGAAACCAATAACTTGTTATCTGGGACAACAAAAGTCATCTCCCAACACAAGCCATAATAGGTTATTCACTTGTGACAAAGGTTACTCTTTTGCTAGTCCATGAAAATAATCGATTAGGATGCTCATATAATCAGTTATTTGAATCACACAGAAGCAACATTTGTTGCTGGTCCACGAAAATAATCGATTAGGATTCTCCTATAATCGGTTATTTGAAGCAACCAGAGGCCATACACTCCACTTCCATGCAAATAATCGGTTACCCAATACCCTTAATTGGTTATTAGGCCTCCTTATAGCACCAAACCGTGAACCTTCCTCACCATTCACGAAACGCCTGCTCCATTTCCATCCTCTTCATCTTCTTCCTCTCAACTCTCACCAACACTCACTTCCTCATGAAGTCTTGAATCTTGGAAGTTGGAGTCACTTACAAAAACTCAAAGAATACACTTTTGGTGATATCAATCTCTTATCCTTGCTTATGCTTTAATTTGAACATCATGTGATATTTGGTTAAGTGGAGAGTTATTTTTATGCCTTAACATGCTTTAAGTTGCGCTTTTCTAGCATTGTGTCTTGAAAGTGTCTTTACATATGCTAACTTGTTAGATATGCATACATTTTACTTAGAATGACATGTTATGGTAATATCTTTATTCTTGAACTTGTGACCAATTCTCTTTATTTAAATATGAAAATTCACATGCTTATAAGTAGTTTTAATCTTTTTTCTTTGATGCTTAATTGTCTTATATACTTACTTGGAGATTGAAAAGTTAGAAATTATATGCCTTCTTGTTTAAAATTACTTGATATGTTCATATCTTGAAAACAAGAAGTAAATGATTCATTTTTATGCCTTGAACTTGCCTTTGAACTTCAATGATTCTTACATTGAAGTATATCTTAAAATGAATCATAAATTGTTTTAAAATTTACAATTCCATAACTTTTCAATTCTTGCATTACAATAAGGGACTTTTTGTTCTTGATTGACATGTGTGCGTACTAGAATTCCTTACTTGATATTACATGTCTTACATGATCATTGTTTGCCCCAAAATGTTTATTTATGTTTTGATGATGATTAAGTTTTTCTTGATAAACTTAAATCTTGCTTTGAAAAATGCTTAAACTATGCTTTTGGATTTAAGTGCATATGTTATTCCTTTATTCTTGTTAGAACTAACATTGCATGGTTGATAATGTAGTACACGTTTTACATTATATATCAACCTAAATTATGCTTTGTAAATAAGCTTAAATGATATTTGATGCTAACCTATGTTTTAGAGAACTTTTAGAGTTAGTTTTGCAAGTATCTCTATGTGCTTCAAATATAGTCATCAAATATTGAAATGTAAAGCATATGTGGATAAATGAGAAGAGCTGAATGAAAAGAGACATGAGGAGACTTTCTTCAAGTGTAATGGAATTGAATACGCAATGAAAGAAAGCTCAAACTCAAAGGACCAATAAATGAAGAATATTTTAAAGAAACATCACTCTCTCAATAAGTTTCTCTATCCCCAAACTATTGTAGTATTTTATATGCTATAGATTGTATGATACTTGTTGATAAATTGATCTTAAATGATTAGATGCTTTCCTTATATGAGAAATATGCTTAGCATTGACAAAACGCTTAATTGGATATTAACTTGCTAATTTTGTCGTTGCATATAAGGTGGTTGATGTTAGTCTTATACATGCTTTGATCCTTATAGCATATTTCATCAAGGTGAATGATTGATATCTATAATTCTCTTGATCTATGATTTCTTAGTGGTATAACACCTATGAGAATCATGCTCTTCTTTTGAAAAGAGTTTCTTAGTTGATTAAAAAGTTTTTAAAAGTAAAATCTCTCATTATATTTGAAAGAAACTTTTCAAGTTCCATATCCTTGAGAATCTTTTGAACTTGTCTTAAGACCTTGAAAATATTTTCATTTCCTAATTGTTTTAAAAATTTGGAAATCAATAGATATGTGCTATAAATATAGTACTTTTTTCATTGCTTTGAAAAATTTTATTAAATCTTGATAGAATGTTTAAGAAAGTTTCCAAATAAAATATTTTGAAATGTTCTATAGAGACCATCTTAATACTTCAAAAGATAAGCCTTATTTTTTAAAGTGTTTTATTTTCTCAAGACTCTTGTTCAATGAGAAAGAGAGGCGATGTACTTTCAAATGTTCTTTTGACTTGGGTTTGATCACTCTCGAGAGGAATATGTGTTTTTAATATAAAATCTCTTTACCCTTCTAAAATACTTTTAAAAATATAATGTGTTCTTATAAAATTCTTTTTGAAAGGGGGGTGGGGAAGTTTAAAAATGGTTTTTGATTGATAGATTAAGAATAAGTATCTTTTGCCTTGCTTTACTTTATGGTAATGTGCTTACATGGTCTTGACATACATATTTCTCTTTATCTATCTTGTACTTCAATAAGGGGGATCTTATATTCTTTTCTTATAACTTCTTATAATTATTTGTTGATTTGTAATGTTTTTTTTATCTTTTTCATCTTACATATCTTTCTTCTATGTCCTTATTGACTATAAATATATGTATGACTATGTTAAACTATTATGTTTTATATTTTGATAATATGCATATTTTGAGGAGGAGCCTAGTTCTTAAATTGTTACTTATATCTTTTGACTTACATCTTTATTTGACATGAAATGTTTTATTATTAATACTATCAACATGTCAACGAAGACCATATCTTATTCTCTTTCCCTCTATCAATGAAAGAAGGTAAACATTCTTAAATTTCATATCTTTTGATTTTTTCATTGAGAAATACTTGATATGTGGCAAGTTGTATGATCTTTCGTTTGAAAACCTTAATTCAATGACCTTATATGGATATTTTATAACTTTTATCAAGCAGTACTTATTTATCATGTGGTATGCAAGATATTATGTGTTAGATATAATTTCTTAAGCTTATTGCTATCATATGCTAAATGTTGATGTACCAAAACATGACAAGCTTTGCATGAATAATCTTTTATATCTTGAAAGCATGCTTGTCTCATCTCTCTATTCTTGAATCATATGTAGAATCAAATAGGGGGAGATAGTTATGTTTTAAATAACTTGAAAAAGTTTTATTTTTTATGATCCTACTCTTTTTGACAACATGAGTTTTATCTATAGGGGGAGAGAAAATATTATATTTTCTTCCTAAGCCTTTTTGTTGATGTCAAATAGGGGATGTGAAAATTGAAAAGAAAAATATGTTCTTGTATTTATTGCTTGATATGCTTACATGAATATCTATTCTTCTATATTGCTCAACATATTTTTCTTTGGCGATTTGTCATCATAAAAAAGAGGGAGATTATAGAATTGTCTTTATCCTAATGATTTAATGTGTTAAATTTTGATGATGAGAAATACATTGCAAAAGGATATTGATCATGCTACATAGATGTACTTAATAAATTATATTGGATCATGCATGATCATGTACTCTATCTTATTATATTCCATATAAGAATCATGCATATTTTTTATAGTATCTTTTATAGAATATATCAAATAATATGTTATATGAGTTGTATTAAATTAATATTGGATTTGACTCTATTTGAATAAAAATATGCAAAGTATTCTTTGTTGCATCTTATATAGAGCATATCTATTAGTAATTGATAAATATCTTATTTGGATGTGTCTATGAAAGTCTTATATACATGTTAGACTAATTAAAGTTATACATTTATGAGTCATGCATATGAAAATATTGAATTATGAATTTGGACTAACTATGTTTGTTTTAAGTGAACAATACTTTGTAGGATAATTCAAGTATTAAGAGTGAGCATTGCAACAAGAAAACAAAAGATTATAATTATGCTCAACTTAAGAAGAATGAAAATGATAAGATATTCCAAGTATTTGCAAGATTTGAAGAGAAGAATTTTTTTTTGGAAGCTTGGATTACATCAACAAGCCTAAAGACTAGAATTGATGATGGCAAGATTAAATCCAAGTTCTTCAAGTTTAGCTTATAGGACTTAGATCTTGTGTAAAGGTAAATAGGAATCACACTAGCTCATTTCTTGTTCATCATTCAACTTTAATCTTTTTGCAAAATCATGTTTTATATTGATCAAGTTTGAGCAAAATATTTTTAAAAAGGATGAAAAAAACATCATGTTTTATACTTATGAAAATACTTATCAAGTGTATGGAAAATATTTTTAGAAAGGTTGAAAATGATTTGGGAAACTTTGGTTGTATAATCCTTTAGAAATCTTGTTTTCTTAGAAAACAAATAACTGATTATGTGTTTTGAATAACTGATTATGTGTTTTGAATAACTGGTTATCTGAAACCAATAATTGATTATGTGTTTTCAAATAATTGATTATGAAAAATCCATAACAAGTTATTCATTGTGACAGCAATGCTCTATCAAAGTTTTAAAAGTGAATAACCGGTTATGGAAAGTTTATAACAGGTTATTTGCATGTTGGGAACGTTCCCTTTTAATTTTCGAATGTTTCTAACCTATTAGAGCTTTCAAATAACCTGTTATTTGCGTGCTACAGTATTTTCTGATGAAACAAATAACCTATTAGGCAAAATCAATAACCTGTTATCTGGGACAGCAGAAATCATCTCCCAACGGTTCTATTGAGAGCATTTAATGCCCCAACCACCTCCAACGGCTTTAAAGTGATTTGGACTATAAATGAAAGTGTTTGGGTACTAAAGAAAAGTGGGGAATCAATCTGAACAAGCTTCTTGATCATTAAATACGAGTTTTAACTCTCTTTTATCATAAACCTCTGTTTTGAGCTATAAGTGTGTGATTCTTTTATATCCATTGAGCTTCAATTTATATTATCCACTCTTGTAAGAGTTTCTATTCATTTATACTTTGTGTAATATGTAAAGAGAGTGAGGTATCCCTCAAAGGTTTGTAAAGGTGAGGTATCCTTTGTTGTTGAGGCTCAAGCATAAAGGGTGAGACATCTCAAGGTGTGTTGAGTGCTCTTGGTTGTAAAGGTTTCCAAGTACCTGTTCAAGCTTGATGGTTTAGTGAAAAATTTCGGGTGATTTACTTGAGGACTGGACGTAGGCCACAAGTGGTTGGTGGCTGAATTAGGATAAATATTGTGTTTGCTTCTCTCAACTCTATCTCTTTTACATTTGTGCCTTAATTATATATGCTTGAGTTGAATTTGATATCTAGCTTATTTGCTTGATTTATCTTATAGCCCAAGTAGTATTTGAGAAATCTCTAATAGTTGTACCTTTGTTAAACTTATTCCGCTGCATGTGTTGATTGAAAATATCAAAATGCATAATTTCTCAAAGATGTTTTAAAAATTTATTATCACCCAATTTACCCCATTCTTGTATAATGGTTACCATGACTAACAATATATATATATATATATATATATATATATATATATATATATATATATATATATATATATATATATAAGATTTAATGGTCAAGACTCACTCTTTTCACATCTTATAATAAACACTCTTCTTATCGATACACTCCTTATATGGGGACATATCTAGTGAGAATAGTTTATATATATATATATATATATATATATATATATATATATATATAAAAGATCTAATGGTCAAGATTCACTTCTCTCACCTCCTACAATAAACACTTCTCTCATCAGATACGCTCCTTATATGAGGACATATTTAGTGACAGAAATTTTTATTATGAGAAAGTGAGATGAGCAAATCTTGACTATATAATTATACATAGATGGTCAAGATTAAATTTTTTTTAAATGTTATGTAACTACTTCAAAAAGTAACATACATTTATATTCTAATCTTTACCATTCATGTAAGATTCAATGGTCAAGACTCACTCCTCTTACCTCTTATAATAAACACTATTCTCATCTGATACTCTCCTTATATATATATATAAATTATTAATTTATACATTTATAATAGAAATGTGTAGGTTAACATTAAAAAAGATTATACAATCTCCATAAATAAAATTTTCAAGAAAGATGGCCTATCCATGGCCAGGGGCTCCTATTCAGCCGAAACCCAACCGCAAGTCGGTGCTATGCCTGAAATTCTCACAAAAAAAAAAAAAAAACACAAGAAAATCAATTAAAAATCATAAACAATAATTCTCTCACTATATTTATTCACTATGGATAAATTGCGTCTATCATTGGGTTAAAATATGCAGATATGTCAGTAGAATGATTAGTAGAACAATTTAATTTGGGACTAAGACAAAGACGAAATAGCAGTACAAGATTCCAGTACAACAGACCAGTACAATCTTAATGGTTATGGAGGGCTTGCCAAGTAAAATGCGGTACCAATCATGTGTACTACATTGAGTACATCCTCCAGAATAGTAAAAAATCAATCATCAAATAATAATCAATAATATTATATATAATGGATCCAGCAATCCCATCCCAGCTAATATATGATAAATTAATGATCTGCATCTCATGAGGCAAGTCATGGCATGAACCATTCATCAGCCCTGGACTGAATCCCCTAGTTGGCTGGAGCACGTTGTGATGAGGATCAATGCCAGTAGAGACCAATGACACCTAGAATCCTACTGTAAGCTTTATTCCTGAATCTTCTCATATATCATTAGGCTAACTGGTGTTGAAGGATTAAAATCCAGCATTGCCATTGATTCTCATCACAACATGGTCCAGTCTACCCGGGAACCAACTTAGGTACTTTCATTCTCCTTTCTGTAGAAGTGCCTGGCTGACTTCGCTCCCAACCCAACAATAATTGAACAAAAAACAAGCAAATACACCACCAAAGAGTAACTTTTGCAACTGATTGACTTGGAAGTATTTACTGTCATTCTCATTTTCTGTTGTTTGCTATGTTAGTAAGGTCAGAGAGCTTGAAGGAGTTGTTGACCGCAGGAAATGAACCAGATACATGTGTTTGCCGATGTAATGTACCCGCGAATGTCTTCTGATATATAAGCCCTGTAAGAATGTTCTTGTTTCACTTAATTACCCTCTGCTTCTCCCGTTTTTCATCTGCTATGACGGTATGCTTTTGAAGAGGCCAAAAGATAAAAAAAAAAAATACTGGGCAAGAATCCACATTCCACAATGTCCTAGAGTTAGCAATATGACATGTTTGAATTGTTAAATCCTCCCCAGCCAAAGGGGGGGGGGGGGGAGGGAGCTCAAAATGGCATGTTTTTAGAGTAGACAAATGTTACTAATGGCTAGTGCTGCATAGTTGCAACTTGTAAGATATGTTGATATTGATTCTTGACTCCTGAGCTTTGTTCAGGACTTTTAATCCTTGATGCCTGAAGTTAGAACAGAGAAAGAGGGAAAAAGAATATTGTTAGATATGTAAATCTGTTGGTTGGTCATTCTGCAAATTGGTTACTATGTGTTTTCGTACGGGGAAAAAAAATAGCACCGTACAGAATTGAGGAATATAAATTATTGACTAAACCAACCATGAAACCAAAGAAATGTTCGAATATTGAGGTTATCTCAAGCATGCGTAGGTCCAATTGGAAGGAAAAAAAAATCTGAACGAGTATTAAGGCACGAATGATATCAAGGAAAGTCTAAAACGTAGTCTTACATTATTTCTTTTTAAGATAATAAAACAAAAAAAATATACATTTCAATACATATGTTTTTTATCTTTATTTTTTCAACCAAGTATAATGTAAAATTGATGTAAAGTTTTTTAATGTGTGAATAGAATTCCTCAAAATGTACTCCCTACCATGCCAATACCAAATAACAATATATTCTTAAAAAAATAGCCGGTGGTGGGGCAGAAAACGTTTTCCAAAACATTCAACAGACAACCTTACAGATAGAAATTATGTTTGTGATTAATAGAGTGTGGGAAAGACGGGATTTACCATTTTGAGGAATTGTTGGAAGTATGAGAAACATTTTATAATTGCGGGAGGTTCGCGTAAAGATAATTTTAATTTAAAGGATGTTAAACACTGAGTTACAGCAGAAGTGTGAATTTTCACTATTTTGATGGCTTCAGTTTTGACACAGATTATTCAATCGGACAAGTAAAAAATACACATACCATCAATCCCGGATTTGTATCCTCATATATATGAATCCCACATGCTCTCTCCATTTATCTTGGGAAAATTAATCTCGATGACCACTAAGTACGTATTTAATGTAAAGGAATACAAAAAGTTTAAAATATTATGAATGACAATTCAAAATTTGTTTAGGGTTCGTTAATATGATAAAATTGAAACTATAGTTTAGAATTTTAATTTTAATTTTAATTCTATCTCAATTAAAATTTACTAAAAATTCTAATTTTTAGGAAAAAGAGTATATAATTTCTTAAATTTTGACTCTTTTGCAAATTGTCATAATGAATTTTAAAATCTTTTCAATTAGTCCCTAAGGTATAACTATTACCTCAAAAGACCTTTCTGTTCAATTGTGGTTAAGTTGCTACAAAAGTAGTGATGTGGTGAAATCCAAGCCTTCCATCTTTATGAGATCTCAACCGTCCATTACATTATTTATTAAAACAAGATTTTAAATATATTTTATTCTTTACAAAATAAATAAAAAAATTAAAAAAATTCAACAGACGAAGAAAGCTTGGTTTCTCTTTGGCGAAGAAAGCAAAGATGATGAAGACAAAGACCTTTCGTCTACTACGATTAGGGTAGAAGTAGGTCATGCTATGCTTTGCTAAATAGGCTTAACCCTATTTTGTACAACTCGACCTGATCTTATCCTGTTACTGTAACTAAGTGGCCTCAAACTCAAGAAGAGAGTGAATTGAGTTTATAAAATATTTTCGCAAATCTTTCGTAAAATGTTTGTTTGTCAATTTTTGTTAAAATTATTGGATGATTGAAGTGAATAGATAAATGAGATTGAATATTTCACTCACAAAATAAACAAGCCAAGATGAATAACATTTAAGCAAGCATATAAAATAAATGCACAAATGTAAAGAGATGAGTTTAGAAGATCAAACACAAGGTTTATCCTAGTTCAGCCACCATTCCACTTGTGGCCTACGTTCAGTCCTCAAGCAACCGCTAGAGATTTTGCATTATTTTTTCAAGTTTCAACAGGTGCTTGACAACCTTTACAAGCTAGAGCACTCACCACATCTTGGGATACCTCACCCTTTGTGCTTGAGCCTCAACCAGGGATACCTCACCCTTTTATAACTTTTGAGGGATGCCTCACCCTCAAGGGATACCTCACCCTTTTCTCTAGAAGGATACCTCACCTTCTATCCAACTAAGGGATACCTCACCATTTTCTCTAGAGGGGTACCTCACCCTCTCTTTTACAGATTATACAAAGTGTAGAAGAAAGAAACTCTCTCAAAGAGTAGATGATACAAATTGAAGCTCTATAATGCTCTTCAAGAATATCTCAAATATTTACAAAAATAAAGCACAAATGATTCAAGGATTGATTCACGGATTTGAGTGATATAAATATGTTTCTCAGTTGGTGTTCAGTCACAAATGATGCCCCAAGATGTGTATTTATAAGTTTTCATCATTAAAGAGCCGTTGGGTAGCATTTATGGCAACATTAAATCCCAAGAAATAAGCCATTGGCTGTTGTTAGACCACTGGTAATCGATTACACAATCTCTATAATCGATTACATGACTGTTTGAACGTGTTCTTGGCTTTTTGGGTATGATGTAATCGATTACCAGAATTGTGTAATCAATTACTGCCAGACTTGTAATCGATTACCACACTTGGTGTAATCGATTACAAGGCTTCTGCCTTACTTGTAATCGATTACATGCTCAATATAATCGATTACTAACTCTCTGTTTAGCTTGTAATCGATTACAAAACATGTGTAATTGATTACCTTGCCCTTTGAACATATTTTTCAAGCCCAATTGAGGATTCATGCCATTTCTTACTTATAGAAACTTGGATTGGAAAAGATTAACTTATGTTTTACGAAATCCAAGATTGAAACCAACATTTCTTTAAAATATGAACTTTGAATATCAAGTTGATTTAAAAGATCTTGAAAAACCATTTGAATATAATTGAGATACCTTGAGAGAATTTCACATTGATGTTCTAAGACCTATATCTAATATACCTCTTTTGATCATGGTCTTTACCTTTTGATCTTGGTATTCTCTTTTGATCTTGATCTTCATCTTTGGCTTTGTTATAGTCAAAAATCGTTTGACAAGCTACAGGACATAAGCATTCACATTCTCTCCCTTTTTGATGATGACAAAATAAACATTGAGAAGAAGAGATATGTATATCAGAGATTTAAGCGCAACTCTCCCCCGTAATGTATGCACAAGAAATGGTTAGTGATGTGATCATGTAAAAGCTTAAATCAAGCTCCCCCATACTTATACAATCACTAATCTCTCCCCCGTTGGCATTATCAAAAAGACATAAGCATTTCAAATTGGATATAATCATTTCAGCCCAACAAGATCAATATCAGAGTATAAACCGTTTAGCACATCATTATGTGATACCAATAGCAAATGCATATGAAGAAAATTTTAGATAGTATTTATCATTTATACCAATAGAATTCAGAGTCATATACAAGAGCAATATGGGGTTAGATAAAGATTAAGCATAAGGAAAGCATCATGAAAGAACAAGACATCAAGATTAAGTATAATTATGAAAAATAAGGTTTTATAATCGGTTACACTTTTATTGTAATCGATTACACGCGTTCTATTTTCCTTGTAATCGATTACAAAGTTTGTGTAATCTATTACATGCTTTCTGACTTGGCTTGGAACACTTGACAGAGCCTTTGTAATCAATTACAATGGTCCTGTAATCGATTACCAGATTACTAAAGCTCACTTTTTGCATTTTAAACAGTAAATGACCAAACTTAAATCATTCAAAATTGTTCCAAATCATTCCAAATCAATTCCAAACATCATTTAAGCATATAGTCCAATCAGATTATGATCCAAAACACATAATTGTGCAAAATTACTACTTTTACCAAGAATTACGCCATTTGGATGGATTTGTGAAGTTTTTGAGTTTCTTGGAAGCCTTTGACATGAGGAAGCACCTGCAAAACAACTTAGGGAGAATCTCCAACCCTTAAGTCAGTATTTGATTCAAATATGATTAAAAATAAAAAATTATGCAGTAAAAAGTCATGATTATGCAGAAAACAACATATTATGCATCAAGATATCATATTATGTAGCAAGATATCAAATTATGCAGCAAAGCAATATATTATGCATCAAAATAGCATATTATGCAGCAGACCAATATATTGTACTGCAGAATTAGATGCATGATTGATCCATTATGTCAAGTTCAAAGATATTGATATTATACATGCCATTTCACACAAGAAGCATATTCATTTAGCATATTCAAGACATATAGAGATATTTTTCAAGATGTTAAACTAGTAAAACATAGAGCAAGTCTCCACTTAACCAAATGATGCAAGTTCAAGCTTCTTAGAGACAAGGAGGACAGCTTGAAGTATTTTCTGAACTTGTGCTTGCAGCAACCGCTTTTGAGATTTCAAAGTCCATTCTTAGCTTTCAAGCACACCTACAATGCACTTTAATTTTTGGCTTTTAGTACCCAAATTTTCTTGGGTCCTTGTGTGTTAGTTTTAGGCAAGGTGCCTTTGGGGACCCAAATCATTTTAGTCCCAACCTTAGTGTTCAAGTTCTTTCTAACATTGCATGTAGAGGCACTATGCCCTTTCCTTTCACAATGAAAACATTTAATGAAGGGACTACTTGATGTACTTGAGGAAACAAAGAAATTCTTGAGAAACTTTTGTTAGTTATTTGGATTATACCCTAAACCAGCCTTTTGAAAAACACATCTTTGTTTCCCTAACAATACATTCAAATTATCTCTTCCAAAAGTAAATTTTGAAAGAGTGTTTTTTAAATCCTTAATCTCAAATTCAAATGCTTTACATGATGAGCAAGATGAGGGTGTAGATGCATTACCAAGTGATAAACATGTCATGCATGAAGAATTTGCATCAATAAGTCCTAGAGTTTCATTTTCTATTCTTAGTTCCTTAATTTCTTTATTTAGAATAGAGATTTTGTTTTCAAAAGAGGAAATTGTTTTCTTAGATGATGAAACAAGTTTTGCAAGCCTCACAGATTTATTATACAATTCTTCAAATGCATCTTGTAATTCATCATAGGAAGGGGAAGAATTTAATTCAGAATTTGAGGATGTTACCTCCATGTCATCTTCATCTTCATCTTCTCCTCTAGCCATGAAGCATAGATTGGCTTTCTCATTGTCCGAGCTATCGGTTGAATCCACATAGTTATTATCCCAAGCTATGTAGGCTCTTCTTTCTTTTTTCTCCTTTGAGGACTTCTTCTCATACTTTTTCACATTCCTTTGATAAATTGGGTACTCCATCTTCATGTGACCCAATTCTCCACATTCATAGCATTTAGGAGTGGATGAGGTTCCTTCCCCTCTGTGATAGACATTCTTTTGGCGAAAAGGAGGTCTTCTTTGAGCTCCATTCTTCTTGAAGAATTTTCCAAATTTCTTTACTAGTAGAGCAAAATTCTTCTCATCTATTTCCAAGCCATCTCCATCATCTTCATCATTATCATCGTCATTAATCATGGATGAAGTGGCCTTGAGAGTTATTCTTTTCTTTTTCTTGTCAAGCTCCTCACTTTGGTTAAGTTTATTTAATTTCAATTCATGTTCTTGGAGCTTGCCAAAAAGTGTGGCTAAGGTCATGGTTGAGAGATTTCTTGACTCCACAATAGCTGTCACTTTAAGTTGTCAATGCTTACTCAAACATCTCAACACTTTGTTAATAAGATCTTCATTAGTAAGTCTTTCCCAATGAAGCAAGATGATTTACAATATGTGTAAAATGTTTTTGCATTTCTTGAATGCTTTCATTTTGGCTCATTCTAAAAGGCTCATATTCATGAGTGAGAGTATTGATCCTTGATCTTTTCACTTCACTAGTACCCTCATGGGTTACTTGTAAAGTGTCCCACATTTCTTGGGCAGTTTTACAATTTGACACCCTAAAGAATTCATCATACCCCAAGGATGTGGTAATGATATTTTTGGCACTCAAATTATATTGGACCTTTTTCTCATCTTCATTGGTCCATTCACTTCTTGGTGTATTAACTCTTACACTATTAACAACTTGTGTGGGAATAAAAAGACCATTTTCAATAGCATCCTGTACATCTAAGTCAATAGCTTCAATAAAAATTTTCAATCTTTCTTTCCAATAAACATACCCATCCCCATTGAAAAAGGGAAGTCTATAGATAGAAGAACTTTTTGAAAATTCATTTGAGGAGACCTTCACTTTTTCTTGAAGCTGCTAAGCCCTTTACACAAGAGCCTAGCTCTGATACCACTTATTGCCAAGTGGCGTCAAACTCAAGAGGGGGGTGAATTGAGTTTATAAAATATTTTTACAAATCTTTCGTAAAATGTTTGTTTGTCAATTTTTGTTGAAGCTATTGGATGATTGAAGTGAATAGATAAATGAGATTGAATACTTTACTCATAAAGTAAACAAGCCAAGATGAATAACATTTAAGCAAGCATATAAAATGAATGCACAAATGTAAAGAGATGAGTTTAGAATATCAAACACAAGGTTTATCCTGCTTCAGCCACCAATCCACTAGTGGCCTACGTCCAGTCCTCAAGTAACCGCTAGAGATTTTTTACTATTTCTTCAAGCTTCAACAGGTGCTTGACAACCTTTACAAGCTAGAGCACTCACCATGCCTTGTGATACCTCACCCTTTGTGCTTGAGCCTCAACCAGGGATACCTCACCCTTTACAACTTTTGAGGGATGCCTCACCCTCAAAGGATACCTCACCTTTTTCTCTAGAAGGATACCCTACTCTCTATCCAACTAAGGGATACCTCACCATTTTCTCTAGAGGGATACCTCACCCTCTTTTTTATAGATTATACAAAGTGTAGAAGAAAAAAACTCTCTCAAAGAGTAGATGATACAAATTGAAGCTCTATAATGCTCTTAAAAAATATCTCAAATATTTACAAAAACAGAGCACAAATGATTTAAGGATTGATTCACGAATTTGAGTGATATAAATATGTTTCTCAGTTGTTGTTCAGCCACAAATGATGCCCCAAGATGTGTATTTATAAGTTTTTATCATTAAAGAGCCGTTGGGTAGCATTTATGGTAACATTAAATCCTAAGAAAATAGTCGTTGGCTGCTGTCAGACCACTGGTAATTGATTACACAATCTCTGTAATCGATTACATGGCTGTTTGAACGTGTTCTTGGCTTTCAGGGTATAATGTAATCGATTACCAGACTTGTGTAATCAATTACTGCCAGACTTGTAATCGATTACCACACTTAGTGTAATCGATTACAAGGCTTCTGCCTTGCTTGTAATCGATTACATGCTCAATGTAATCGATTACCAACTCTCTGTTTAGCTTGTAATCGATTACAAAACATGTGTAATTGATTACCTTGCCCTTTGAACATATTTTTCAAGCCCAATTGAGGATTCATGCCATTTCTTACTTATAGAAACTTGGATTGGAAAAGATTAACTTATGTTTTACAAAATCCAAGATTGAAACCAACATTTCTTTAAAATATGAACTTTGAATATCAAGTTGATTTAAAAGATCTTGAAAAACCATTTAAATATAATTGAGATACCTTGAGAGCATTTCACATTGATGTTCTAAGACCTATATCTAATATACCTCTTTTGATCATGGTCTTTATCTTTTGATCTTGGTCTTCTTTTTTGATCTTGATCTTCATCTTTGGCTTTGTTATCATAAAAAATCATTTGACATGCTACAGGACATAAGCATTCATAGTTACCTATCTATTTCTGGAGAAAATATTTAGAGTATTATGTGACCTACGAAGTAGACACGTGACCCAAAACCCAAAACTTTGATCCTTTGACATTTGAGAGGAGAGAGTGATCAAACTCGTAAAAATTAAGGGACTCTTTCACATTCTTTAGTTAGTTTTACAATGAGGTAGACATTTGTGATATTTAATAGATGAATTGTGTGATTGAGTCTAAGCAAGTATCAAATATCTACAAATGCAGGTAAAATATGCCATTGAATAAATCAAACTAATATTGAAATTGAACTTGAAAAGTACACTTATAGCGTAATTCCAATAACATCCTAAATACAAGCTATGAGCTACGTACTACTCCTAAGGTTTAGGCTAAAATTCTAGAAAAAAAAGGTAGACTATTCTACAAAAGGAAAATGAAAAGGGTGGTCACTGGTAACTCATTTTCTTGTTGCGGGTGAGGAGTGTAGAGTGCTCAACATCATTTACAATGTTACTAAGACTCCTATTTATAGATAAATTGAGTAACCACTCCTGGCATCCAATGATCCTATAGTAATTTGATGCTTGTTGAGATTGCGCCCCTTGTTTTCAGCTGTTAATGCTCTTTGTCCACCAGTGCACAACTTCATTACATGTATTCGTGGTGAGCTTTATGCATCTGGATAGGGTGTAGTGTGAATAACATCCTAATGTAGGTTTTGGCCAATGACTTGCACTTTGTAACCAAAGATCTTCTAGAAAGTAACGTTCCTGGCATGTGCCTCTTAGACTTAAGCCTTATCAAAACTTCTAGTCGAGAACTTTAGTATTGTCGCTATGTAACATTATATAACTAGTTCCTAAGGACTTAGAGTATTTTGGAGTTCTCCTCAACAATGTTACTATTGTTGCTATGCACCATTTTGATTATGACTATAATATATAAGTGTTGACCATGATTATTGGCTTGTCAATCTTATGGTAACTTCAATATTACCATTTATTTCAATGTTTAACAACATCATTACTATCAAATTTCTAAGATAGCATAAGTACTATCTCAAATTAGGTACCTTTAGCACTACCAAAATTGCTTCAACACTTCATTGTTCATGGCAATACTTTAGCAATTTCCTAATACTTAGCAACATTAGTATTGCCTATCTCAATAGAATCAATACTATTGACCCAATGCTATATTATCAACTTGGCACTTTCTTAGCAACTTCAGTACTGCCACGTGTTACATGTTCACATGTGCAATGTATTTTCCATATGTTCTAAATAAATAATTTTTATTACATTCCCAACAAATGCCCCCTAAGTGTGGCTAGACGAAATGACCACACTAATGAATGTTCTCTCGTGAAACATTGCACCTCTTTAATTGTCATTCATTCCAAGCGCATGTTGTAACATCTCAAAAATTAGTTATTTCATTATAAACAATCATTTAATAATATTTGTGATTTTTGGAGATTTTTGTGGAATTTTCTCATTTTGCGTGCCTATTGAGCGGAGCCGGAAAAATGAAATATTTTTCCTAAGGCTGGTAAACTTTGGATTGTGGAAACGTCGATGGGGGATCTTACTAAACTCGAGGCTGGACACAGTTTACGAGGTTTGTGTTTTACGAGATTTTATCTGATAAATAAATCATTGTATCATAAAATAATAAAATATTATTTTTATCAGCTGTAACTTTATTCACTGAGAAAATAATTCTAACAGTGAAATTAATCATCTGTCAGATGTATTTAATCAAGGAGACAAGCTTACTACGCACTTTATCGAGGAGCGCGCGAGGCTTCTCAAGGAAGCTACAAGGAAGCTTCTAGGAAGCTTCCTTCCCAACCACTATTCACACTCTCTCCTCACCCTCATTTTTGCAGCACGGTTTTGGGGGGTGTAATATTACAATTTTTCTCCCCATTTTCTCTCATTCACGCTGGTCTCTCTCTCCCTCACGCTGCTCTCATTCTCTTCCTCTCTTCTCCATACGGCTACACACCCACAAACATCATTGTTGATTTTCAAGCTTTCCTTGCTCAAGCCAAACTTAAACCATTTCTTCCCCTCTCCATCCTCAAGCCTTCTTCTTTGTGAAACTCCTCCTTTCCCCTCCATTTTCGTGGTTGGCAGCCCAACACCAAAGCTTCAAGCTTTAAGGTAAAGCTCTCAACTTTCTTCTCCTTTCTCCCCATTTTCGTATTCCATGGTCACATTGGTGACTATGGGTGCCATTTCCAATCGTTGATGTTGATTTTTATGGATTTGAACACCAAGGTTCTGGTGGTGGTGAAGAACCAGATTTCAAGGACAAAAGGAGCTTCCTTTCTTTGTTCTTCTCTAAGGTAAGAGGAAGACACTCCTCCTCAACCTCTTTTAGCATTTAGGAACGTTGTATGTGTTTGGTATTGAGGGTTATTTTTGTTTGCATGTTGTTTGTGATCTATGTGTGCTATTTGATTGTTTTTATGTGTTTTGATATATCTGAATGTATTGGAATGTATAATATGGAAGGAGTGATGTCGGATTGGTTTTCGGATGGCCACAGTTTGAGACTAAAACTTTGGGATTCTTTGTGAGAAATTGTAATAACTTGAGTTTCTGACCATTAAGCACAATGTCAAGATCCGTCGGGTTAGAGTACCAATATCTGTCGAATTGGATCTTCCGACCATTTAGTTGAATGTCAAAATCCGTCGTGTATGAACCCCTGGCCATGCCCGTCGAAATTAATCTTCATACGAAATCCGTCGAGTTAGAATGCCAAATTCGTCGAGTAAAGTTTCTGACCACTTAGGAGAGAAACTTCCCCAATGCTAAATCCGTCGAGTTAGAATGCCAAATTCGTCGAGTAGAGTTTCTGACCACTTAGGAGAGAAACTTCTCCAATGCCAAATCCGTCGAGTTAGAATGCCAAATTTGTCGAGTAGAGTTTCTGACCACTTAGGAGAGAAACTTCTCCAATGCCAAATCCGTCGAGTTAGAATGTCAAATTCGTCGAGTAGAGTTTCTGACCACTTAGGAGAGAAACTTCTCCAATGCCAAACCCGTCGAGTTTGAATGTCAATATTCGTCGAGTGATATATCTGTCGAGTAGAGTTTCTGACCACTTAGGAGAAACTTCTCCAATGTCAATATTCGTCGAGTTTGAATGTCAATATTCGTCGAGTGATATATCCGTCGAGTAGAGTTTTTGACCACTTGGGAGAGAAACTTACCCAATGTCAATATCCGTCGAGTTTGAATTTCTGACCATTTTGTGTCTTCGTCGGTTCAACACTTGGAAGCTTTCTCCAACGTTAACACCCATCCATCGAAAATAGGATTTCTGCTAATCTTCTAGTATAATCGATAGTTTTGATCTCCGTTCGACCGAACCTTCGTTCGACAGCAATTGATTTTATTTTTTTAGCCATTCTTGTCAAACAATGTCTTTCTACCAACATTGCTTTTGTCAGGTCGTTTTCCTTCGAATGGCAGCCTCAATTGTACACTAGAGACATTTCTTCGTCGTATCCAAAATTATAATTATCGCCTAACACTTAGTGATTTAATTAGTGGTAACAGGATGCAAGAATTAGCAAATTGGGAAATTAAATTATACTTTGAGATTCATAAATTTTAAAGAACCAAGAATGGAATTTTCATAAGACTTAGGATAATTTTAATTAGGGTAAGAACATGAGAGTGTGAGATTTTGAGATCTTAGAATAACCTTCTAAGTACATATGAATAAATTACCTAAGAGGATTTAAATTAACTAAGAGAATTTCTTTAGAGACAAACTTTGTAAGAAAAGCTAAACCTAAATAAGAATTCATAATACACTTTAAAAATGTATTAATTTATTTAATAACTATATGATGTTATTGTGGGTCCATGTGAGTGGTCAATGATTTTGATTAATTCTTACTTTGGCAAACTGTGGCATATGATGGAATAACATGAAATCATGATCATACATGATTATCCATAGAGTCTGTATGCATTGTGGATGTCAGTTGGACTGTAGTAAGGTCTTGTTGCCTAGGAGTTGAACACACCTTAGTGCGGGTGCGAATAGACAAGTGTAGGTCATCGGTAGACCTTGGGGGCGTCAGGGTGCGAGTACCTCGCAATGGGCAATTGATAGCTCTCTGTTCGTGGGGCAGACCGATGCAAACACACTGACGATCCGAACCGAGACACTATTCTATATCGCGATCTAGTGCAGACTGTCTGTATAATGCCATGATGTGCACGTGGGAAAATTCAAAATTATAGCACTTTGGCCTCGGTAGCCTAGTTGCAGACATGTCGCCTGATCTTTCTCTCCGACCGTTTGTGTCTAGCTCCATGGAGTAGGATTTTGATTTTGTACGCATATGCATGGTGGGTCCATGAACTATCTGGCATTCATTGTTATCATAATTAGAATTGTTGTATTTCTGATATATATATGTATATGACTGCCTAGAACTGCTTGGTTGATTATAATTGCTACTAAATGTTTATTACCATTATTGCTGTCATAAATGCTATGTGGGCGCGTTGCGCCGTTTGGTTTCTTGATGCTATGATTGGTAATGATGGTAAGATGTCTTACCTCTTTCTTGTACTTTTCTTGCTCTATGTCAATTTTTGGTTAAAGACTGTAAGTGGGAACGAGGTTGGCTTTTTTCAAATTTTCTTGGTTTGACCCACTGTATCCGGTGATGTCGTCGCGAAGGGAGTTCTATTGGGTTCGTTCGAATTGTGTTCACTGGTAGTGCTAAGACCTGGCAAGTTGACTGGACCGACAAGCGTATGCGACATGCTGGGGATCTGACTTTGACCATGAAGAGGACTGCGATTGAAGACCCTATTCTGTATTTCTCACTACGCGGGTGAGCCCGGAGTTGCCTCACGCATTCGGGATTCGATGGAGTGCCCAACTCCTTAGTTGTGGATATGATGTGAGTAGTTTGTATTTTATTTTGCATTACCTATATAAAGTGTATTTTGGGGTATGTGTATGTTTTTAAGGTGATTATCCAGACTTAAATGTTGTAAATTGAGTACATCTTATAATTCATATTTTAATTGGTTGTATATGTAAATACTCATTCGTGGCTCCTATTTTCCTCATATTGTGAAATGATTAATATTTTTGTAAAGTTTGTTATTTGACAATGTTAGCACACCGAAATTTAGTGACCGTGACATAATGACGATTGTGCATTGGTTATTAAATCGAGGAGTGTTACATTAAGGTGGTATCAGAGCTCAGTTCATCCTGTTGAGCCGGGGTATGGACTGACTATGCTTAGACATGTTAGAAGTTCTTGTATGTTGTGTACTTCCTTGTCTCTTGAATTGAGATGTTGGGAAAGGAAGGCATAGCTTGCCGTAGGTTGAGTGTTGGTAGCTACTGTTGCACAGTTACATGACATTGAGTACTGGTCCACTCAATGTATAATGTTCTGTGTCTACGGGAAACTATGACTTCACCTAGGCGTATTAAGCGAATAGAAGTTCTTTTAGAAAGAAGCTCAGCTAGTATGACTGAACTTGCTTAGGACTTGTTTGCATTCACACCCTTGTTGTGTTACCTCTAGAATTGTTTGAGCCTATGGGTTAGAAAAAGGGTAGTTGAATAAGACTTGTAAGGTTTGTGGACCGAGGTGTTCAAGAGGTTTTCAAAAACCAATTCTCTTTGGAGAAGAGTATCTGGCATAAGTTTGGTTCGAGGAGCTGCATAGGAGTCAAAGACTTACGGGAGATCGCGCTGCGGAAGGCAGAATGAAGGAGCTTAAGTTATAGTCCCTTGGGTTTGTCTTGTTGGGTTGTGTGACTCTTTGTGTTTGGTTTCCGAAAGGAGACTATTGTTTGGACTGAATGCTTTTGATTTTTCTTATGATTCGATTTGTTTGTTCTTGAAGGAAGACAATGACTCGAGGTAAATGTAAGCGCGTGAATGCGGGGAGTGACAATGATGGCACGACTGCGGTAACCAAAGAAATACAAAGAATGGTTAATGTAACTACACGCCAAGATCAGAGAGCCGCACAATAGCAGGAATTGGAAGTTGAGGTTCAGAATTTGAAGGAAGAAAGTCGACTTTGGGGTAACTCTGGATTACCGAAGTTCCAAAGGAGGAACCGTAGGAAGGCCAATCAGTTTAAGCAGAAACCATATACACTACGACCAATGGAGCAACAGCGACAGCAAACGCATCACGGTGGTGCGAGTGGTAGTAAGTCCAATCCAACTGTGGTACCGTTATCAATGTGTAAGAAGTGCGGAAAGGACCACTTCACGAGGGACTGTAAGATCGAAGGAAGAATTTGTTTCAAGTGCAGAAAGCAAGGACATGTGTGGAGGGATTGTGTTTTACATGAGACAAAGCCTCCATATGCGATCAAAAGGGCAATATGCTTTAAGTGTGGAAAGGATCATTTAACAAAGGATTGTACGATCGAAGGAGTAATCTGTTTCAAATGCAGAGAGCTAGGACATGTGGCTAAGAACTGTACTTCGCGAAGGACGAAGCCTTTTGTTGGTGATGCACACACTCCACAATCTCATGAAGAAAGGAGAGTTAATTTCTCAAGTGGAGTAGAAACATCCAAGACTGAAGACCTGAACGAGGGAGCTTGTACTACGATGGATGACCCTGTGATTGTACTGTATAATTCCTGGGGTAACCCGTTTCTTTATGACGTATGAATGTAGAAATCCAATAGGGATGTTCATACCTTCGTTATCTTTTGACTAAGTTATTTCTATTTTGGCTGCTAAGAACTTGTTGATGGTAGCCAAGTTGTTTAAAATTGTCCTATGACCTGTCAAAGACTGAGTCTTTCTGTTGATCTGATTTGTTTACTTCTTTTACAAATTAGATGTAATGTTACAAAAGGGATTGGTTATCTTCCAGCCATATTTTGTTGAAATGTTCCAATGAAATTCTAAGAATTCATTTCTGGAATTGAGTTGTCTGTGTATTTACTTCCCTTGACTCAAATGATACTATTCTCGTTTGTAAGCCTGCTCTTGTTACAACTAGTTGTTTAAAACTATCCTATTGTTGTTAGAAATTGGAACCCTTTTCTACCAATTCAATCATTTACTTTCTTCATGAATAGGCTTAATCTCAGGAAGGGGATTGATTGTTTTCTAAACGGGTCTTATTGTTCGATTTCAACGAAAACTTAGTGTTTCTTGAGATAGAAATTTCCTAGATGTGAATCAATGAAACTCGCTCTTAAGTTTTATTGGACCATACATCATACTCTTCATTAGATAGGTCCAGTGGTAAATCAAGTGGTTTCCCTACTTTTCTTTCTAATCTTTATAACGTTTCTAGTATACTTCGGTTGAGTAATATGTTCCTGAATCTGAACTATAACAATGTGCCAAGCGTAGTACAATTAGGTGAGAACTTATCCTATGAGACATTTTGTTCGAATCAAGGAAAGACGGTTTGACAAATCAATTAAAGAACGCCGCTATTTTCTCTAAGACTAGCTTGTGTTCTGGACTATCATCGAGTTCACTCAAAGCTAGAAAATTTCTTCAAAATAACTTTTCTGACGTGTCATGGGCACTACGGGAATTTCATAATGTCGTTTCGTGTAGTGAACGCTTCGGTAATGTTCGTCGATTACTTGAATATAGTCTCTCTTCTTTGTTGAAGACAGATTTGTCGTTGTCCTCGTAGGCAACATTCTGATCTATTCCTGACGTTTAGAGGGACGTACCAAATCTCTTAGAGTGATTCTTCAAATCCTGAAGAAGAAGAAGAAGTTATGCATAAAGATGTCTAAGTACAAATTTTAGTGGAGGTAGTTCAACCTTTGGGTTACGTGATCTCAAGAGAAGGAATTACTGTGAACCCATCGAAACTCGAAGCGTTTCTTTATTGAGAAAGACCGATGACCGCAATGGAGATTCGTAGCTGTATAGGATTAGGTGATTAAAATGGGAAACTCGTCGCAGAATTTTCCAAGTGGCAAGACTTCTCATCTAACTCATGTATGAGGGTCAAGTTTTGTACGGACTGATGTATACGGGGGGAAATTTTCAAAGATTGAAGAGACAATCGAGAATACATGAGAAGGATTACCTTACACTAACTCAAAGTTAGCTTTGTAGTTGCATTGAAGATTTGGAAGCATTTTCTACAAAGAGAAGTTCTCAATGCCTATGGTAATCTTAAGAGCCAAAGGCATTTTAGTCTATCAGAATGAGTTGAACATGAGGTGGAGACGGTGACTAGATGTAACATCCCGAAAATTCTTTATTTCATTATAAACGATCATTTTATAATATTTATGATTTTTAGGAATTTTTGTGGATTTTCTGGAAATGATGAATATTTTAATATATTCTTTGTTTTGTGTGTACACTGAGCGGAGCCGGGGAAACTAGAATATTTTCCCTGAGGCTGGTAAACTTTGAACTGTCAACGTGTCAACGAGGGATCTTACTAAACCCGAGGCCGGACACAGTTTGCGAGGTTTACATTTTTTTGAGGTTTTATCTGTTAAATAAAATTGCGGTATCATAAAATCATCTGATGAATAATAAAATATTATTTTCATCAATTGTAAATTTTATTCACTGAGAAAATAATTCCACAGTGTAATTAATCATCTGTCAGATGTATTTAATTTGGAGACAAGCTTACTATGTGCTTTATCGAGGAGCGCGCGAAGCTTCTCAAGGAAGCTTCCTCTAACCATTATTTTTATCATTTCTCTCTCCTCCCAATTTGTGCAGCACGTTTGAAATTAATGGGGTCTAATTCATTTCCTTTTCTCACATTTCCTCTCCTCCCAATACACAGCTACTATTCACTCATCTTTCTCTCTTCTCTTTCACCCTACAGCAGCAACACCATCCACCCACACCTCTATTTTGTTCTTCAAACCGTCACAATCTTAGCACCATTTCGTGTTTGGAGAACCACCATCATTGAGGAAATCAGCTTCAAGGTTCTGCCATTTCCTCCATCTTCATTCTCCTACGTCTTTGAAGCTTAAAGGTTGGAGCTTTAAGGTAAAGCTCCTAGTTTTTTCTCCCTCTCTTCTCTTTTTCGTAACCCACTGTCATTTTGATGACAATAGGTATCCATTTCAATATTAGGATTCTGATTCTTGCAAGTTTAAATGTTTAAGGATTTCCTAGAAGCTGAAAACGAAATCCTGACCAAAAAGGAGCCACCTTTCTTTGTGCTTCTCCAAGGTAAGAGGAAGACACTCCTCCTCAACCTGTTTTAGCATTTAGGGACGTTGTTTGTGATTGGTACTGAGAGTCATCTTTGTTTACATGCTGTTGGTGATGTATATATGCTATTTGATTGTTTGTGTGTTTTGATATATATATCTGGATGTATTGGAACGTGTAATATGGAAGGGAATGATTTCCAATTGGTTCTCAAATGGTCACGGTGTTGAGCCCAGATATTTGGAAATTTCATGTGAAAACTAATAACAGTATGAACTCCTGGCCAAACCCGTCGAGTATGATATCCTAATCATCTAATGAAATGTTAAAATTCGTCGAGTATGAACTCCTGGCCAAACCCGTCGAGTATGATATCCTAATCATCTAATGAAATGTTAAAATCCGTCGAGTATGAGCTCCTGGCCAAACCCGTCGAATTTGATGTCTAGATCACTTAGAAATGTTAAAATCCGTCGAGTATGAACTCCTAGCCAAACCCGTCGAATTTAATGTCTTGATCACTTAGTAAAGTTAAAATTCGTCGAGTATGAACTCCTGGCCAAACCCGTCGAATTTGATGTCTTGATCACTTAGTAAAGTTAAAATCCGTTGAGTATGAACCCCTGGCCATGCCCGTCGAATTTGATTCCTGGTCATTTAGTGCAATATCAAAATCCGTCGAGTATGAACTCCTGACCACTTAGGAGATAAACTCCTCCAATGCAAAATCTGTCGAATTTGAATGACCACATCCGTCGAGTGACATATTCGTCGAGTTAGAATGCCAATACCCATCGAGAGACATGCCAGTCGAGTAGATCTTCTGTCCATTTATCAGAAGCTTCCCAAAGTTAATATTCGTCAAGTAGAATGTCAAGATCCGTCGAATTAGAGTTTCTGACTATAGTGTTTTTCGTCGGTTCGACACTTGGGAGATTTCTCCAACGTCGACACCCACATCCGTCGAAATAGGACTTCTGCTGACCTTCTGGAAAAATTTGACAGTTTTGATCTCTGTTCGACAGAACCTCCATCCGACAGAAATTGGTTTTTATCCAATCTTGTTATAAAATGTTCTCCCATCTTTCATCCTTCTGCCATGTTAGTTTTCATCGAATGGCAGCCTCAATTTTCCACTAAATGCATTGTCTCCGTCGAATTCACAACTATGATTTATCACCCAATACCTAGCAATTAAATCTGTGACGTTGTTGGTGATTCTGGCCATGTATCTTCCTGGATTCAAAACCCTTGAATTAATAAAAGCACATAAATCATAAATGATTGGATGACTAGAGATTAAGTAGGGATTCATAAACAGGGAAGAACATGAGTATGGGTGAGCTTGTGAGGCACATAATGAATTTAATGGTTGACTTCTATGATGACTATGAATGAAAATTGTGGTTATCCTTAAAATGTACTATTGGCTTGTTGTGGATCCGTGAATGGGATCAATTATTGTTGTAAAAGGATATCACATGCATTTGAAGCATGATGGACCTAGTTGGTCATGAAGAGTATGATTGTGTCATGCATTGAACAAAAAGAAAGAGATTGTCCGTTGGACTTGGTTAAGGCCGGTAGCCTAGGAGTTGAACTTACACCTTTGTGCGGGTGCGAATAGACAAGTGTAGGTTACTTGTTGACCTTGGGGGCGTCAGGGTGCGGGTACCTCATAATGGGCAGCTGGTAGCTCTCTGTCCATGGGGCAGACCGATGCAAACACACTGACGATCCAGACCGAGACGTTGTCCTATGTCGAGATCTGTGTAGAATGTCTTGTAAAATGCCATGATGTACACAATGATAATATGAGAATTTTAGCACTTGAGGGCCTGGGCAGCCAAGAATACAGACATACCTCCTGATCGTTCTCTCCGATTGTTTTGTGTCTAGCTCCATGGAGTAGGATTTTGGTTATTGAGGGCACATGTGCATAGTGAGTCCATGAATCATCTGGCATACATTGTTATTATAATTGGAACTGTTGTACTTCTGATATATCTATATGTATACGATCGCCTCGGAACCTGTTTGGTTGATCATAATTGCTATTGAATGTTTATTACCATTATTGCTGTCATAAATGCTATGTGGGTGCTTTGCGCCGTTTGGTTTCTCGATGCTATGATTGGTAATGATGGTAGGATGTCTTACCTCTTCTCTGTCTCTCCACTTCTGTTTTGTCCATATACTGCGTTCCATAAAAGATAACTGCAAGGAACCGGAAGCCCCCGACTTCCCTGGTTTTTGGCCTCATCTCGACTGAGCGACTGCAGAAGAGTATGGAACCACGCACGCAAAGATTTTTGGGAGATGTGCGCCTGACCTTCTTGGGAGGGCCAGAGTGCTGGTACATCAACTATGGTTCTGAGCGTTGCGTCTATACGGGGGATGTGTCGTTATCTCTAGCCTGGAGACGTCACGAGCCGCCTATCTTCACCTGCTGTATTAGTTTACGTTTAGAGTTTCAGCTACCGATACGCGAGATGTGGGGTGACCGTTATTTCACTCCACGGGAAGACTCTTTTCGTTCCACAGCTTGGGCCCCGTCCTGTGACTCTGCGATTCCTATGGTGATTTCCTCTGACGAAGAAGATCCTGAGGAAGATCCCAAAGTAGTTCCCGAGGACGACCCCGAAGAGGATCCTGAAGAGGACCCTGACTCGATTCCTCCTCACTTGAGGGACTGACTTTACTTGTAGCTACTGAGGGCTACCAGTATTTTATTTTGGGGGCCCGATGTTTTGTCCGTAGAAATTTGTATATTTCGATACCGTAGGGATATATATGTATAATCCTTTCAAAGGTGTATAGTTTTGCTTTTTGATATGCGGACTTTGTAACTAAACAGTTTGATAATTATATATATATATATATATGAAATGTTAATTTCCCATGTATGTTTCGTCACCGTGGATATTGATTATCGTTAACGTTAATGTAACAAAAAGAAAAAAAAATATACTCGCCAATTTAATTACCCAACTATAATTGAGTAAATATATATATTATTAAAATGAACCGGGTCTTAACTCACATAAATTTTATTTTCGCATTGTAATTAAAAGTGAGACGTTCGCTTGGATTAAAAAGAGGCGTCACACTAAGTTGGTATCAGAGCCCCGGTTTATGTTTCTTTGGGTCTTGTGTTTGAGTCTGTCTTGTTTGTGCTGTGTGTTCTCTGAGTAGTATACGTAAGGGTGTATTGTTTGGTGTTCCTAGTGAATGCAACTGACTTTTCTATGTTTTAAGTTAATCTGATCTAAGAAAGTAAGATGGCACGAGGGGAAGATATGGCAGTAGCCATTACAGCGATGCGAGAGGATGGGAGAAGGCGTGCCGCACGCACGAAACCGAGCAAGTCGCTCGGCAGAAGAAGAGAGAGTTACACAACAACAAGAGCGAGCCGCTCAACGGCCTAGAGGCCATCGCCGATGCTCGAATTAGCGAGTTTCGACGCCATAACCCTCCTCAATTCAAAGGAGAATTTGATCTGGACAAGGCTAGTCTCGTGGATCAAGGAATTGGAGAAAGTCTTTCGAGGAATGAGTTGCGCCGAGGACAAGAAGGTGAACTATGCTACATTTATCTTTGGTAGGCAATGCTTGAAAATTGGTGGAATGGAGTGCAAAGCAAATGCCTTTGGAAGTCGCGAACCGAGAGATTACTTGGGGCTTATTCAAGGAACAGTTCTTGGATAAGTATTTTCCGCAAGCGCAAGGCATGCGAAGGAGTCGAATTCCTCAACTGCGACAAGGAAATATGACTGTTAACGAGTACGCAACAAAATTTGAAAACTTGTCACAGTTTTCGACGTACTTTCAGAATCAACCAGATGAAGCATGGAAATACTGAAGATTTACGGAAGGACTGAGGTATGAAGTGAAGAAGGCTATGATCACCTTGAGGATCAATGAATTCTCACGACTACTGGATACTTTTTGTGATGTAGAGGCTCTGGAGCAATCTAGAGACATGAGGAGCAGAAACTTTGGGCCTACGAGATTCCAGAGAGGCGGCAGTAACAGTGCTAACCGTTTTCAGAAGAAGCCGTACTCCCAACCCACGGGAAATCGACAACAAGCTATGGGTGGAAGTTCTGGTGGAGGTTCTACTGGGAACCAGACTGGCCAGAACACGGCGTATCCTTCCAGATGTCTGAAGTATGGGAAAGACCATCTCACAAGGGACTGTACCATGAAGGGATTCATCTACTTCAAATGTGGCAAACCTGGCCACGTGTCCCGAGACTGCAATCAAACGAAGGCCGAACCTTCAGTGAATGCTGCGAGAGCTAAGAAACCACAGGCTGGAGGGCGAGTCTACACTATGAGCGGAGCTGCGGCTTCCGAATCCGAAGATTTGATACAGGGGGAAGGTACCATAGAAGGTAATCTTTTAACTGTGCTGTATGACTCTGGGGTAACCCATTCTTTTATATCATATGACTGTGTGCAAAGACTGGGTCTATCTGTGTCGTTATTACCTTTTGACTTAACTATTTCTACCCCCACTGCTAAACCGGTAGTTACTACCAAAGTCTGTCTAAATTGTCCATTGGTTGTTGAAGGTCAAACCTTTTCGGTCGATCTGATCTGTTTACCCCTTTCCCAACTAGATATTATCTTAGGGATGGACTGGTTGTCTTCCAACCATGTTCTGTTAGACTGTTCCAGAAAGACCATAGTTTTTCCCATAATGGAGGATTCTAGATTTTTGACGACCAACCGAGTTCAAGCTCTTTTGAAAGAAGGAGCTCACGGATACATACTATTGTCTTCTTTGAAAGTCAAGAATGAGGTTGATGTGAACACAATTCCAGTGGTGAATGAGTTTCCCAAAGTCTTTCCTGATGATGTACTTGGTTTACCACCGGCTCGAGAGATAGAGTTTGCTATCGACCTAGTACAGGGAGCTGGTCCCGTGTCTATAGCACCGTATAGGATGGCACCGACAGAGTTAGCTGAGCTCAAGAAACAGCTAGAAGAGCTTTTGGAAAAGCAATTTGTCAGGCCAAGTGTGTCACCATGGGGAGCACCAGTGCTGTTAGTTCGCAAGAAGGATGGCACCTCAAGATTATGTGTGGACTATCGGCAGCTGAATAAGGTAACGATTAAGAACAAGTATCCACTCCTGAGAATTGATGACTTAATGGACCAACTGAAGGGAGCAGCGGTGTTTTCGAAGATCGATCTATGGTCTGGGTATCATCAGATACGAGTGAAGACGGAGGATATACCCAAGACAGCTTTTCGTACCCGATACGGTCATTACGAATACCTAGTGATGCCGTTTGGTGTGACAAACGCACCAGCTATCTTTATGGACTACATGAACTGAATCTTTCGTCCTTACTTGGACAGATTCGTTGTGGTCTTCATTGATGACATTCTGGTATACTCTCAAAATCAAGAGGACCATGCTGAACACCTCAGTATAGTTCTTCAGATTCTAAAGGAGAAGGAATTGTATGCCAAACTGTCAAAATGTGAGTTCTGGTTGGAAGAAGTTAAGTTTCTGGGTCACGTGATCTCGAAGGATGGGATTGCCGTGGATCCATTGAAGGTGGAGGCAGTGCTGCAATGGGATAGACCAACGTCCGTGATGGAAATTCGAAGCTTCGTGGGTTTAGCTGGATATTACCGGAGGTTCATTGAGGGATTCTCCAAGATTGCTGGACCACTTACACAACTCACGAGGAAAAACCAAGCTTTTGAGTGGACCGAGAGCTGTGAGCAAAGTTTCCAAGAGTCGAAGAATCGACTGACTACCTCACCGGTGTTAGTGCTACCCGATCCGAATGAGCAGTTTGAAGTGTATTGCGACGCTTCATACCAAGGGCTAGGATCTGTACTTATGCAGCATGGAAGAGTTGTGGCTTATGCTTCAAGGCAGTTGCGAGTGCACGAGAAGAATTACCCGACGCATGACTTAGAGTTAGCGGCTGTAGTTTTTGCTCTGAAGATATGGAGGCATTTTCTCTACGGAGCAATGTTCAACATTTTCAGTGATCACAAGAGTCTGAAGTATTTGTATGATCAGAAGGAGTTGAACATAAGGCAACGAAGGTGGTTAGAATTCCTGAAGGATTACGATTTCCAACTTCTATATCACCCTGGCAAGGCAAATGTTGTGGCTGATGCTCTAAGTAGGAAGATGATCAGTGTCTCTGCCCGATGATCAAGGAAAAGGATATGCTAGAGCAGTTTAGAGATGTGTGGTCTTTTGTGGAGTTAGAACCTGGAAAGATTTGCATGAATATGGTTACCATCACAAGTGAGCTACTGGATGACATAAAGGAAAAGCAGAGGATTGACAAGTTCTTACAAGAAATGAGAGAGCAAGTGGAGCAAGGAGGTGAAACAGAGTTTGCGGAAGGAACGAATGGAATTCTGAGGTTTCGTGGAAGAGTTTGTATTCCCCGTGACAAAGAGCTTAGAGAATACATCATTAACCATGCTCATACAAGCCAGCTGAGTATGCATCCAGGCATAACAAAGATGTACCAAGACTTGAAGAAGTTGTTCTGGTGGCATGGAATGAAGAGTGACGTCACTAGACGTGTATCGACCTGTCTAGTTTGTCAAAAAGCTAAGGTGGAACATCAGAGGCCAGCGGGCTTGCTGCAACCGTTGTCTATTCCGGAATGGAAGTGGGACAGTATTGCAATGGATTTTGTAGTCGGATTGCCAAGGACAAGAAAAAGTCATGATTCAATTTGGGTAATTGTGGACCGACTCACGAAGTCGGCACACTTTCTCCCGATCGACATAAAATACAAACTGGAGAGATTGACTCAGATCTATATTGGAGAAATTGTTAGGCTACATGGGGTGCCTACGAGTATTGTTTCGGATAGAGATCCGAGATTTACTTCAAATCTCTGGGAAAGTTTGCAAGAAGCTTTGGGGACGAAACTATGCCTGAATTCTGCTTATCATCCGCAGACCGACGGTCAATCAGAAAGGACGATCCAATCTTTGGAAGATTTGCTTAGAGCCTGTACCATAGAGCAAACGGGAAGTTGGGATGACATTCTACCTTTGATAGAATTCACCTACAACAACAGTTATCATTCGAGCATAGGGATGGCACCCTATGAAGCTCTGTATGGACGACGGTGTCGAACACCTCTGTGTTGGTACCAAGACGGCGAGCGCCTTACTGTTGGACCAGAGATTATACAGCAGACAATTGAGAAGGTTAAGATAATTCAGGAAAAGATGAGAATGGCTCAAAGTCGGCAAAAGAGTCATGCAGACCGAAGGAGAAAACCTCTTGAGTATGAGGAAGGCGAGCATGTATTCCTGAAAGTCACACCTATGACTGGGGTAGGCCGGGCTTTAAAATCTAGAAAACTCACTCCTAAATTCCTTGGACCATACCAAATCATTCGTCGTGTAGGTCCTGTAGCGTACCAAATATCCTTACCTCCTTTCCTTTCAAACATTCATAATGTTTTCCATGTGTCACAACTTCAAAAATACCTTCCTGACCCAAGTCATGTCATAGCACAGGATGCAGTACAATTAAAAGAAAACTTAACTTATGAGACGTCTCCTGTAAGAATCGAGGATAGGAAGATAAAGCAATTAAGAGGCAAGGAGATTGCATTGGTGAAAGTGATCTAGAACGAGGTGACAGGAGATGCAACTTGGGAGCTGGAAGACAAGATGAAGGAGCAACACCCACAGTTATTCTAAGGTATGCAAATTTCGAGGACGAAATTCCTTTTTAGAAGGGGAGTGTTGTAACATCCCGAAAATTCTTTATTTCATTATAAACGATCATTTTATAATATTTATGATTTTTAGGAATTTTTGTGGATTTTCTGGAAATGATGAATATTTTAATATATTCTTCGTTTTGTGTGTACACTGAGCGGAGCCGGGGAAACTAGAATATTTTTCCTGAGGTTGGTAAACTTTGAACTGTCAACGTGTCAACGGGGGATCTTACTAAACCCGAGGCCGGGCACAGTTTGCGAGGTTTACATTTTTTTGAGGTTTTATCTGTTAAATAAAATTGCGGTATCATAAAATCATCTGATGAATAATAAAATATTATTTTCATCAATTGTAAATTTTATTCACTGAGAAAATAATTCCATAGTGTAATTAATCATCTGTCAGATATATTTAATTTGGAGACAAGCTTACTATGTGCTTTATCGAGGAGCGCGCGAAGCTTCTCAAGGAAGCTTCCTCCAACCATTATTTTTATCATTTCTCTCTCCTCCCAATTTGTGCAACACGTTTGAAATTAAGGGGGCCTAATTCATTTCCTTTTCTCACATTTCCTCTCCTCCCAATACGCAGCTACTATTCACTCATCTTTCTCTTTTCTCTTTCACCCTACAGCAGCAACACCATCCACCCACACCTCCATTTTGTTCTTCAAACCGTCACAATCTTAGCACCATTTCGTGTTTGGAGAACCACCATCATTGAGGAAATCAGCTTCAAGGTTCTGCCATTTCCTCCATCTTCATTCTCCTACGTCTTTGAAGCTTAAAGGTTGGAGCTTTAAGGTAAAGCTCTTAGCTTTTTCTCCCTCTCTTCTCTTTTTCGTAACCCACTGTCATTTTGATGACAATGGGTATCCATTTCAATATTAGGATTTTGATTCTTGCAAGTTTAAATGTTTAAGGATTTCCTGGAAGCTGAAAATGAAATCCTGACCAAAAAAGAGCCACCTTTCTTTGTGCTTCTCCAAGGTAAGAGGAAGACACTCCTCCTCAACCTGTTTTAGCATTTAGGGACGTTGTTTGTGATTGGTACTAAAAGTCATCTTTGTTTACATGCTGTTGGTGATGTATATATGTTATTTGATTGTTTGTGTGTTTTGATATACATATCTGGATGTATTGGAACGTGTAATATGGAAGGGAATGATTTTCGATTGGTTCTCGGATGGTCACGGTTTTGAGCCCAGAAATTTGGAAATTTCATGTGAAAACTAATAACAGTATGAACTCCTGGCCAAACCCGTTGAGTATGATATCCTAATCATCTAATGAAATGTTAAAATCCTTCGAGTATGAGCTCCTGGCCAAACCCGTCGAATTTGATGTCTAGATCACTTAGAAATGTTAAAATCCGTCGAGTATGAACTCCTGGCCAAACCCGTCGAATTTGATGTCTTGATCACTTAGTAAAGTTAAAATCCGTCGAGCATGAACTCCTGGCCAAACCCGTTGAATTTGATGTCTTGATCACTTAGTAAAGTTAAAATCCGTCGAGTATGAACTCCTGGCCAAACCCGTCAAATTTGATGTCTTGATCACTTAGTAAAGTTAAAATCCATCGAGTATGAACCCCTGGCCATGCCCGTCGAATTTGATTCCTGGTCATTTAGTGCAATATCAAAATCCGTCGAGTATGAACTCCTGACCACTTAGGAGATAAACTCCTCCAATGCAAAATCCGTCGAATTTGAATGACCATATCCGTCGAGTGACATATTCGTCGAGTTAGAATACCAATACCCATCGAGAGACATACCTGTCGAGTAGATCTTCTGTCCATTTATCAGAAGCTTCCCAAAGTTAATATTCGTCGAGTAGAATGTCAAGATCTGTCGAATTAGAGTTTCTGACTATAGTGTTTTTCGTCGGTTCGACACTTGGGAGATTTCTCCAACGTCGACACCCACATCCGTCGAAATAGGACTTCTGCTGACCTTCTGGAAAAATTTGACAATTTTGATCTCTGTTCGACAGAACCTCCATCCAAACGTAAATTGGTTTTTATCCAATCTTGTTATAAAATGTTCTCCCATCTTTCATCCTTCTGCCATGTTAGTTTTCATCGAATGGCAGCCTCAATTTTCCACTAAATGCATTGTCTCCGTCGAATTCACAACTATGGTTTATCACCCAATACCTAGCAATTAAATCTATGACGTTGTTGGTGATTCTGGCCATGTATCTTCCTGGATTCAAAACCCTTGGATTAATAAAAGCACATAAATCATAAATGATTGGATGACTAGAGATTAAGTAGGGATTCATAAACAGGGAAGAACATGAGTATGGGTGAGCTTGTGAGGCACATAATGAATTTAATGGTTGACTTCTATCATGACTATGAATGGAAATTGTGGTTATCCTTAAAATGTACTGTTGGCTTGTTGTGGATCCGTGAATGGGATCAATTATTGTTGTAAAAGGATATCACATGCATTTGAAGCATGATGGACCTAGTTGGTCATGAAGAGTATGATTGTGTCATGCATTGAACAAAAAGAAAGAGATTGTCCATTGGACTTGGTTAAAATTTGGTAGCCTAGGAGTTGAACTTACACCTTTGTGCGGGTGCGAATAGACAAGTGTAGGTTACTTGTTGACCTTGGGGGCGTCAGGGTGCGGGTACCTCACAATGGGCAGCTGGTAGCTCTCTGTCCATGGGGCAGACCGATGCAAACACACTGACGATCCGGACCGATACGTTGTCCTATGTCGAGATCTGTGTAGAATGTCTTGTAAAATGTCATGATGTACACAATGATAATTTGAGAATTTTAGCACTTGTGGACCTGGACAGCCAAGAATACAGACATACCTCCTGATCGTTCTCTCCGACTGTTTTGTGTGTAGCTCCATGGAGTAGGATTTTGGTTATTGAGGGCACATGTGCATAGTGAGTCCATGAATCATCTGGCATACATTGTTATTATAATTGGAACTGTTGTACTTCTGATATATCTATATGTATACGACTGCTTGGAACTGTTTGGTTAATCATAATTGCTATTGAATGTTTATTACCATTATTGCTGTCATAAATGCTATGTGGGCGCTTTGCGCCGTTTGGTTTCTCGATGCTATGATTGGTAATGATGGTAGGATGTCTTACCTCTTCTCTGTCTCTCCACTTCTGTTTTGTCCATATACTGCGTTCCATAGAAGATAACTGCAAGGAACCGGAAGCCCCCGACTTCCCTGGTTTTTGGCCTCATCTCGACTGAGCGACTGCAGAAGAGTATGGAGCCACGCACGCAAAGATTTTTGGGAGATGTGCGCCTGACCTTCTTGGGAGGGCCAGAGTGCTGGTACATCAACTATGGTTCTGAGCGTTGCGTCTATACGGGGGATGTGTCGTTATCTCTAGCCTGGAGACGTCACGAGCCGCCTATCTTCACCTGCTGTATTAGTTTACGTTTAAAGTTTCAGCTACCGATACGCGAGATGTGGGGTGACCGTTATTTCACTCCGCGGGAAGACTCTTTTCGTTCCACAGCTCGGGCCCCGTCCCGTGACTCTGCGATTCCTATGGTGATTTCCTCTGATGAAGAAGATCCTGAGGAAGATCCCGAAGAAGTTCCCGAGGACGACCCCGAAGAGGATCCTGAAGAGGACCCTGACTCGATTCCTCCTCACTTGAGGGACTGACTTTACTTGTAGCTACTGAAGGCTATCAGTATTTTATTTTGGGGCCTGATGTTTTGTCTGTAGTGGGCTGTATATTCTGATGCCGTAGGGATATGTATGTATAATCCTTTGGGGGCAGGTATAGTTTTGCTTTTTGATATGCCAGGCTTTGTAACTAAACAGTTTGATAATTATATATATATATATATATATATATAAATGAAATGTTAATTTCCTATGTATGTTTCGTCACCGTGGATATTGATTATCGTTAACGTTAATGTAACAAAAAGAAAAAAAATATACTCGCCAATTTAATTACCCAACTATAATCGAGTAAATATATATATTATTAAAATGAACCGGGTCTTAACTCACATAAATTTTATTTTCGCATTGTAATTGAAAGTGAGACGTTCCCTTGGATCAAAAAGGGGCGTCACACTAGAAGCTATGAAGGATTTTGATTTTTCGTGTTGGTATAATCTCAGAAAAATCCAATGTCGTAGCGGATGCCTTTAGAAGAAAGTAAACTTAGTTGTCTACTATAGTAAGCAAGGAGAATAAGTTTGATAGAGCCACTCAGCGATGTACAGCTGTTTGGAGAGTTGGCTGTTGAATGGCTGAAGACTCAAAGGGCATAGAATCTTTTATTGATCGGTCTATGACGTCAACACGTTTTTGCTTGTTAATATAAGATGCTCAGTGGAAGGAAGCAACCTTATTGCTGGTGATTTGGATTAATGCAGAGACAAAATGAAAGAAACACAGTTGCGCTTATTCTAAGATATGATGAATTTCGAGGACAAAATTCCTTTTAGAAGGGGAGTGTTGTAACATCCCAAAAATTAGTTATTTCATTATAAACAATCATTTAATAATATTTATGATTTTTGGTGATTTTTGTGGAATTTTCTGGAAATGTTGAATATTTTAATATATTTCTCATTTTACGTGCCTATTGAGCGGAGCCGAGAAAACGAAATATTTTTCTTAAGGTTGGTAAACTTTGGACTGTGGAAACGTCGACGGGGGATCTTACTAAACCCGAGGCTGGACACAGTTTACGAGGTTTGCGTTTTACGAGATTTTATATGATAAATAAAATCATTGTATCATAAAATCATCTGATGAATAATAAAATATTATTTTCATCAGCTGTAACTTTATTCACTGAGAAAATAATTCTAACAGTGAAATTAATCATCTGTCAGATGTATTTAATCAAGGAGACAAGCTTACTACGCACTTTATTGAGGAGCGCGCGAGGCTTCTCAAGGAAGCTACAAGGAAGCTTCTAGGAAGCTTCCTTCCCAACCACTATTCACACTCTCTCCTCACCCTCATTTTTGCAGCACAGTTTTGGGGGGGGTAATATTACAATTTTTCTCCCCATTTTCTCTCATTCACGCTGGTCTCTCTCTCCCTCACGCTGCTCTCATTCTCTTCCTCTCTTCTCCATACGGCTACACACCTACAAACACCATTGTTGATTTTCAAGCTTCCCTTGCTCAAGCCAAACTTAAACCATTTCTTCCCCTCTCCATCCTCAAGCCTTCTTCTTTGTGAAACTCCTCCTTCCTCCTCCATTTTTGTGGTTGGCAGCCTAACACCAAAGCTTCAAGCTTTAAGGTAAAGCTCTCAACTTTCTTCTCCTTTCTCCCCATTTTCGTATTCCATGGTCACATTGGTGACTATGGGTGCCATTTCCAATCGTTGATGTTGATTTTTATGGATTTGAACACCAAGGTTCTAGTGGTGGTGAAGAACCAGATTTCAAGGACAAAAGGAGCTTGCTTTCTTTGTTCTTCTCTAAGGTAAGAGGAAGACACTCCTCCTCAACCTCTTTTAGCATTTAGGAACGTTGTCTGTGTTTGGTATTGAGGGTTATTTTTGTTTGCACGTTGTTTGTGATCTACGTGTGCTATTTGATTGTTTTTATGTGTTTTGATATATCTGAATGTATTGGAACGTATAATATGGAAGGAGTGACGTCGGATTGGTTTTCGGATGGCCACGGTTTGAGACTAAAACTTTGGGATTCTTTGTGAGAAATTATAATAACTTAAGTTTCTGACCATTAAGCACAATGTCAAGATCCGTCGGGTTAGAGTACCAATATCTGTCGAATTGGATCTTCCGACCATTTAGTTGAATGTCAAAATCCGTCGTGTATGAACCCCCGGCCATGCCCGTCGAAATTAATCTTCATATTAAATCCGTCGAGTTAGAATGCCAAATTCGTCGAGTAAAGTTTCTGACCACTTAGGAGAGAAACTTCCCCAATGCTAAATCCGTCGAGTTAGAATGCCAAAATCGTCGAGTAGAGTTTCTGACCACTTAGGAGAGAAACTTCTCCAATGCCAAATCCGTCAAGTTAGAATGCCAAATTTGTCGAGTAGAGTTTCTGACCACTTAGGAGAGAAACTTCTCCAATGCCAAATCCGTCAAGTTAGAATGCCAAATTCGTCGAGTAGAGTTTCTGACCACTTAGGAGAGAAACTTCTCCAATGCCAAACCCGTCGAGTTTGAATGTCAATATTCGTCGAGTGATATATCCGTCGAGTAGAGTTTCTGACCACTTAGGAGAAACTTCTCCAATGTCAATATCCGTCGAGTTTGAATGTCAATATTCGTCGAGTATATATCCGTCGAGTAGAGTTTCTGACCACTTGGGAGAGAAACTTACCCAATGTCAATATCCGCCGAGTTTGAATTTTTGACCATTTTGTGTCTTCGTCGGTTCAACACTTGGAAGCTTTCTCCAACGTTAACACCCATCCTTCGAAAATAGGATTTCTACTAATCTTCTAGTATAATCGACAGTTTTGATCTCCATTCGACCGAACCTTCGTTCGACAGCAATTGATTTTATTTTTTTAGCCATTCTTATCAAGCAATGTCTTTCTACCAACATTGCTTCTGTCAGGTCGTTTTCCTTCGAATGGCAGCCTCAATTGTACACTAGAGACATTTCTTCGTTATAATTATCGCCTAACACTTAGTGATTTAATTAGTGGTAACAGGATGCAAGAATTAGCAAATTGGGAAATTAAATTATACTTTGAAATTCATAAATTTTAAAGAACCAAGAATGGAATTTTCATAAGACTTAGGATAATTTTAATTAGGGTAAGAACATGAGAGTGTGAGATTTTGAGATCTTAGAATAACCTTCTAAGTGCATATGAATAAATTACCTAAGAGAATTTAAATTAACTAAGAGAATTCCTTTAGAGATAAACTTTGTAAGAAAAGCTAAACCTAAATAAGAATTCATAATACACTTTAAAAATGTATTAATTTATTTAATAACTATATAATGTTGTTGTGGGTCCATGTGAGTGGTTAATGATTTTGATTAATTCTTACTTTGGCAAACTGTGGCATATGATGGAATAGCATGAAATCATGATCATACATGATTATGCATAGAGTCTGTTTGCATTGTGGATGTCAGTTGGACTGTAGTAAGGCTTAGTTGCCTAGGAGTTGAAACACCTTAGTGCGGGTGCGAATAGATAAGTGTAGGTCATCGGTAGACCTTGGGGGCGTCAGGGTGCGGGTACCTCGCAATGAGCAGTTGGTAGCCCTCTGTTCGTGGGGCAGACCGATGCAAACGCACTGATGATCCGGACCGAGACACTGTCCTATATCGCGATCTAGTGCAGACTGTCTGTATAATGCCATGATGTGCACGTGGGAAAATTCAGAATTATAGCACTTTGGCCTTGGCAGCCTAGTTGCAGACATGTCGCCTGATTTTTCTCTCCGACCATTTGTGTCTAGCTCCATGGAGTAGGATTTTGATTTTGTACGCATATGCATGGTGGGTCCATGAACTATCTGGCATTCATTGTTATCATAATTAGAACTGTTGTATTTCTGATATATATATATATATATGTATATGACTGCCTGGAACTGTTTGGTTGATTATAACTGCTACTAAATGTTTATTACCATTATTGCTGTCATAAATGCTATATGGGCGCTTTGCGCTGTTTGGTTTCTTGATGCTATGATTGGTAATGATGGTAGGATGTTTTACCTCTTTCTTGTACTTTTCTTGCTCTATGTCAATTTTTGGTTAAAGACTGTAAGTGGGAACGAGGTTGGATTCTTTTAGATTTTCTTTGTTTGACCCACTGTATCCGGTGATGTCGTCGCGAAGGGAGTTCTATTGGGTTTGTTCGAATTGTGTTCACTGGTAGTGCCAAGACCTGGCGAGTCGACTAGACTGACAAGCGTATGCGACATGCTGGGGATCTGACTTTGACCATGAAGAGGACTGCGATTGAAGACCCTATTCTGTAACACCCTTTCTGGGGATGTCACATTTATGATGCAGAAAAATAAAGATAAATAAAATCCTTACCCAAGTTGTAAAACACTTGATACTTGAATAATATTTGTGGTATATATATATATATATTTTATAATTATAATATTAAATAAAATAACACGGAACACAAAATATAACAAACATAAACTCACCATAATATACATGTGATTCTTGTCCGAAGTATACAATTAATTTACAACTATTAATATTTAATAGAAACAATAAAAGACAGTATGCTACTCAAACATAACACCTAAGATATGAGCCCTCGTCATAAGACAAATTCCTTAGTTAGGAATGTCTTGACCGATAGAAATTCGATCCAAAAGTGTATCGAAGTTCTCTCTAGGGGTATAGTGAAACTCGTCCCACAACTCCCTAATAGGTAAAATGATCTCTACGAAAGCAACTGTATAACGTGTAGTAACAACCCCATGTTGAATCCTACTTACTGATAAAGTCACATTACCACTGTACTCTATGTGTCCTGTGTCCCAGTGGATATACCAAGCCTCAGCGCCTTTGAGAAACTGAAGTCTAAAGAAACCTAATTGATCTCGCCTTGCCGCCATTCTAGTCTTCGATAATATAAACATGAAGCAGAAAATAAAACAGAACAATACAATAAAGAGGTGAGACAATCAACATCATTACCCGCATGGCAATTAAGAAAATGACAATACAAACAGGTATTACAATGGCAAGCAGATATTACAATAACACATGCTATTACATCATATACAGTATAGCAATTTAATACATCATACATAATATAACAAAGCAATATATATATATATATATATATATATATATATATATATATATTAAATAACATATATCATCATATCATACAATATATATTAAAGCAATACATCATACAGTTTATCACAGAATATGGTAAAGTGCAGAGGATACATGAACAGTAAAATGCAAATAATGCATGAACATAATAAACATTTAAAATGCAGGTGATGAATGATACACACACTGACTCGTTCCTACTCCATGGAGCTAAACACGGATATCTGAGGGAATGATCCGAATAGAAACTAATAATACTTTATGGCTGCCCAACCAAACTATTGCACTGTCAAATCTTTGTGTCTATAGCCCACAGTCCAAAACATCGTGTAGTAGTACACAGTCCAACATCGTGTACCACAGGCATAGTACTTAATAGTCCCCTCAAGATCTCGATTAAGAATAGTGTTTGTCAAGATCATTAGTGTGTTGCCCGTTACCACGGCCCAGAGGTGCTACCACTGTCCACATATGGGATCCTCCGCACACTAATGCCTCCAAGTTCATAAATGAACCACACTATGCTTATCACACCAAACACGGTGTAATTCGCCTCGTCAATCAATCACCAATTATAACCCAAATTGGCACAACACTCTAAGTATGATCTAAAATGACAAAAATACCCTTATTATCCAAATTTTACCATAATTATGAAAAATTACCAAAATGCCCTTAGTCACAAAATATCAAAGTATAGTACGTCCCACCTGACAGTACTACACCACAACATGTCCAGGTCCACCACTTTGGCCCGACAGCAAAACTCACAGTATCTTTCAATCGTGTAGGAATTTTATTGCGTTTTCACAATCTCGTTGTTTTCACAACATTTTTAAATCGCATAAATATATTTTGACATTTTTAAACATCACAAAATCTTTTTAAATCATTTTCTCAATCGCGTAGGATTTTTAATTCATTTTCTTAACCGAATAGCCTATAATTATTATTTTCAATATGTGTAAAACTATATCTAGTATATTTAAAATACGTAGAGTATTTTTCTTGTGGTCTAAATATAGTATGGAATCTTTTCATTTTATGCGTCTGATTTTAATAAATTTTGGCAGCATTTTGCCTATAAAATCAGTATAAGGTATTTTTAACGTTTTCCTCTAAATATAGTTTATTTTATTTTTACCCAATAATTTCACTTTGAAACTTACTAACGCGCTTCAAAATTTATGGAATGAGCTCTACGTTAGTATTTTTCAAGCGTCTAATTTAATTCTTATTTAAACTAATTTACGCTAAGTTAAAATTCTAAACTGAATTTATTCCTTTTATTTTCTCAATGATTCATTGGAATCAATTTATGTTGTAAAACGATTACCTAACCTATCTTAGTAAATAAAATGGCATGTTGGCCAAATCAAAATAAAATGGCATTTAATTATACACTAAATGGCATTTTGGCCATAATAAATCAAAACCATTTTTAACTTATTATTTTACCTAATTTCATTAACTCATTGATTTAGAAAATTGCTGAGAACATTTTGGTTCTCTATTTTGGTGTAAGGCCGTGAGCCTCATTATGTGTTCTTTGGAACACTCATGCAAATCGTTACATGTTATTCACATCCTACTTTAATAATTATACAGTTATAAGCACATACAATTATATAATCGCATATAATATACATACAATATATTTTAAGCCATAAACATGCATAGCAAAAATAATAAAAACTATAATCATGCATAGCAAAATAAACCACAAATAGGAAAACTTTTAAACAATCACACAAATAATAAAAACAATAAAACAACCACACAAATGAATCCTTATGGATTCTCCATACACAAACAATTCCATTTTCCCATCACCACTTAGGGTTGATGAGATTAAATCTCCCTCTTACCTCTTGAAGACAATTAATCGGTTAGTTTCCTCCTTTCTTTGCAATTTCGTACAGTCTCCCAAACAAATCCCTAAAATTCTTAAATAATTAGTAAAAACACATACAAGGTACAATATCGAAAAACCATGGAACAATCATGGTTATAAAAATTAGAAATCCAATTTTGAACCATAGAATCAAGACTTACCCTTAAGTAAGTAAGCAAAAGGTTGGATTTTGGACTAGATGGAGTAGTTTTTTGGAAAAACTTTGTGAATGAAAAGTGTTTAGAATAGGATTTGGGTTCAAGAAAAGCTAAGAGATAAAATTATAGAGGTTTGGTGGTGTGAGGTGAGGGCTTGGCCGAATAGAGTAAAGAAAATGGAAGGAAAAGTATGCATGGGTTCTTGGTATTTTTGGAGAGAAAATGGATAGCTTAAATGTGATAAGTGTGAAAATAAAAATGAAGAGTGTCTAATTATGGGCTGCTTCCGTGAGTGGCTTTTTGGGTGAGGTTGAGTGTTTGATTTTGCTAAGTAAATATCCAATTCAATGCACATGATGGTGCACATGGTTTATGACAATTTGGAGGGTTCAAGAAGCTAGTAGAACTTGACCAAGCCTCCTTGGCTGCTGAAAACCGTGTGGCTCTTCAAGTTTTTAGGGGCTTAATTGTTTTCTATTTACTCCTAATTATATGCTAATTAATTAGGCAATTAGTTAGGTTAATTATCCTATTAAAACTAAATCAACATTCTAATCATATAATCAATTAGTTTAATATATATTAACATATATTATAACATTTAATCAATATTAGGATATCTAATTAGTATTTAGACTATAATTAATTAATAACTAAGCTAGTTCACTTAGTTTGTTAATTAGGTAATTAGATTAGTCAAATTAAGCTTAATTAACTACTAACCAAATTCAAGCCTACTATTTTTGACTTAATTCTAACCATTGATTTCATCTTTAATTCCTAGCCATAGATGTCATCTAAGGTAGATATGAATTAGTCATAAATCTTGAATTCTAATCTCACCATTGATTTGATCAACGGTTGAAATCAAAGGCTTCCTAACTAAGTCTTCATCCAACGGTCCAAACCAAAGTCCATGCTCCTTTTGTTGACCTTTTCCTATTGGTTTAAAAAAAGTCAAGCCACTTTTGTTGACTTGCTCTCATTGGCTAGAATTTGTCCAGTCAGCACAGTTGACTGCTTTTCCTAAACGCGGGTCCCACAGTACTTTTAAAGATCCGTGGTCAAACCGAAGCAGATTTTTACTATTTTTGAGATAGTAGGTACTGTAATATAAAATAATATTATAATAATATAAAATTATTTTATTGCACAGTTAAATCTGAAAAATTACGAGATTAATATATATATCAATCAGAATTGGGTTTAGTAAGATCCCCCAGCTCTAATTAATTAAAATAAGATTTTTTCGGCCAAAAAATTATTATTTCCCTGGCTCGGAGCAAATCACATACAACAATCAAGTACACTCACGAAACAGTCAAATTTAATTTACTGCTCACAGAATTCACAAAACAGTACATTTCGGGACTATATTGTAATTATCTCAAAAGTTGGGGTGTTACAACTCTCCCATACTAAAAAAAATTTCGTCCCCGAAATTCGTCATACATCAAAACAATTGTGGGTATTACTCCCTCATCCTATCTTTTAGCTCCCCTATAGCTTCTCCACTCACATCGTTTCAAACCACTTTAACTAATGTGATCTCCTTTCCTCGAAGTTGCTTTGTCCTTCGATCTTCAATCTTGACTGGAAACGTCTCATGGGTTAAATTCTCCTTTAGTTGTACGGTGTCTGGTTCGATGATATGAGTCGGATCAGAAATATATTTCCGTAATTGTGATACATGAAATATATTATAAAGATTTGATAAGAATGGGGGTAGTGAAATCTAATAAACTATCGGATCTATCGATGAAATATCTGATACGACCCGATAAACTTTAGAGTGAGTTTCCTCGACTTAATTGCTCGTCCAACTCCAGTTATAGGTGTCACACGTAGAAATACATGATCACCTTCTTCAAATTCAAGCGGTCTCTGTCTTTCATCAGCATAACTCTTTTGTCGCGTCTGAGTCGTCTTCATCTTGTCTCGAATTGTCTTCACTTTCTTAGTTGTCTGCTGCACAAACTCGGGTCCTACAATACTACTTTCCACAGTATGATACCAATACAATGGCGTTCCACAACATCTCCCGTATAATACCTCATAGGTTGTCATCCCTATGCTTGAACGAAACTATTGTTGTGTATGAACTCTATCAATGCTAGAAATTCATCTCGACAAGTCCTTTGAAAAATTCTAACTATCGTCTCTTCCTTATATCCAAGTCCTTCTTGATTGAATAGGTATTTCAAGCCTTTGAAACTTTCGTAGACTTTATAGGAAAGAAAATATCTTCAGGTTTCCCTTGCAAAACAACTATCGCGTATCCAAAAATGAAAATCGAATAATTCTTCTCACGCACGTTCCACCGCCTTGAAGTATACGTCACCACCTTTCCATTTTATTTTCTTACTCAATCTAAATCCATGAGTTGAACTTCTTCTGATAGAACTTGCACCCGACTAGTTTCACGCATAACTCCTTTTTCTTCTTTAGAATTGAAGAACTACATTGAGATCTTCAGCATGTTCCTTTGAATTTCGAGAATAGGTCAAAATATTGCCAATAATGACAAATTTGCCTAGATGAAAAAGAAAGAACCTATTTATACAATTCGTGAACATCGTCAAAATATTCCCTACCCCGAATGGTAGTACTGAATATTCATAGTAGTACTGAATATTCATAGTTCTTGCAACACATCTGAAAAACTGTCTTGGAACATTCTCTACCTTTACGCGAATCTGATAACAACCAGCACACAAGTCAATCTTGGAGCAAACAGTAATTTCCTTCATTTGGTCTTCTAGTCCCTCTGTCGTCGCATCATTCCAGATTTTCTTCATCAAGAAAAGTAGTTTTATTTTGCTTATTATTATTATTATTATTATTATTATTATTATTTTTAATCTTAACAAAAAATGTCTCATAGATCAAGTTTTCTTCTAATTGTACTGTATTTGGTATTATGACATAAGTTGAATCAGGAATGATCCTTCTTAAGTGAAACACATGAAAGATACTATGAAGGTCATAAGGAAAAGTAATAAAACTATTAAGTAGGTTACCAGATTAGTCCAACCAAGAATTTGAGATGGTCTAATAGATTTCGAAATGAACATAGTCCAATAATTTTTGAAATGAACTTTCTGGATTCAAATCCAAAAATCTCAGGTCAAAGAAATACTAAATTGCATTGTAACAATCTAGTAGGATATGGTTGGTAAATGACCAATCCAGTTAAAAATCAGGATCTCAAATAGATGTAATTTTAGATAAACAAATCAAATCAACAGAAAAGATTTGATATTTAATAGAAATAGGGTAGAATTAGAAAACTCGAGCATAAGCAATAAGTTTAATCAAGAAGAGTAGAAATACTCAGATTATGCTATAACAAAGACACAGATAGATGAAATTGATTTACTCAGTCTATTTGAGAAAGAAATAGACAAACCAGATCAATAAAAAAATTTCAAACTCTAATAATAATTGGGTAGTTTTAAACAGGTTCAAATAGTAATAGCAAGTTTAGGAGTTGAAGTAACATTATGAAAAGAAGTAAAACACAGATAACTCCAAAAGACTCACACAGTCACAGATCACAAAAGAATGAGTTACCTCGCGAATTATACAGCACAGTTTTAAGATTACCCTTTATGGCACGACTTTCTCGCTTCTTAAGTTTTTGTCTTTGAACATTCTCATTACACTTCTTGCATCGACTCTTTCTTCTTTTTCGAGATTTTGAAACACGTGTATTACTAACGGGAATTTCCATCTTCAGCTGATCACGCTCTTTGAATAAGTGTTCAGGCTTTCCACACTTCAAGTACTTCATTGGTGATGCCACAGTCTGACCAAAATCGTTGCCACTAATACTTTCTTTTTCTGTTTGTTGATGCTTCCCCGATGGTTGCACATATGACTTTTGCTGAAAACGATAGACCTTACGCTTCCTTCTACTTTGAATTATTGAAGATTCTAAGTTACAGCTTCTCGCATCTGCTGGCTATTCCAATCCTAATAAGCTATGAAATTCGATTATCAGTTCCTGCTACAGAGAGATCATCTATCTTTGTTATACTGCAGCTTTACACCACCTTTTCCATCACTTTTCTAGCTGCGGCTATACGATCCTCATCACGTTGCATGTCCACACGCTCATGTTCGTAACGCCTTATTATCTTTCTTCAAAGATAAACAAAATCAACGCACAACGAACTAAACGTAGCTATTTCGCACAAAGTCGTTTTCTTTCAGAAATCGAAACATATCTCTGTGTTTAATATCAGAGATTCACACAGCACAAACAAGACAAACCTACCCACAAACCCAAAAGACTCTAACTTGGGCTCTGATACCAACTAATGTAACACCCTTTCTGGGGATGTCACATTTATGATGCAGAAAAATAAAGATAAATAAAATCCTTACCCAAGTTGTAAAACACTTGATACTTGAATAATATTTGTGGTATATATATATATATATTTTTTTTTTCTTTTTTTATAATTATAATATTAAATAAAATAACACGGAACACAAAATATAACAAACATAAACTCACCATAATATACATGTGATTCTTGTCTGAAGTATACAATTAATTTACAACTATTAATATTTAATAGAAACAATAAAAGACAGTATGCTACTCAAACATAACACCTAAGATATGAGCCCTCGTCATAAGACAAATTCCTTAGTTAGGAATGTCTTGACCGATAGAAATTCGACCCAAAAGTGTATCGAAGTTCTCTCTAGGGGTATAGTGAAACTCGTCCCACAACTCCCTAATAGGTAAAATGATCTCTACGAAAGCAACTGTATAACATGTAGTAACAACCCCATGTTGAGTCCTACTTACTGATAAAGTCACATTACCACTGTACTCTATGTGTCCTGTGTCCCAGTGGACATACCAAGCCTCAGCGCCTTTGAGAAACTGAAGTCTAAAGAAACCTAATTGATCTCGCCTTGCCGCCATTCTAGTCTTCGATAATATAAACATGAAGCAGAAAACAAAACAGAACAATACAATAAAGAGGTGAGACAATCAACATCATTACCCGCATGGCAATTAAGAAAATGACAATACAAACAGGTATTACAATGGCAAGCGAGATATTACAATAACACATGCTATTACATCATATACAAGTATAGCAATTTAATACATCATACATAATATAACAAAGCAATATATATATATATATATTAAATAACATATATCATCATATCATACAATATATATTAAAGCAATACATCATACAGTTTATCACAGAATATGGTAAAGTGCAGAGGATACATGAACAGTAAAATGCAAATAATGCATGAACATAATAAACATTTAAAATGCAGGTGATGAATGATACACACACTGACTCGTTCCTACTCTATGGAGCTAAACACGGATATCTGAGGGAATGATCCGAATAGAAACTAATAATACTTTATGGCTGCCCAACCAAACTATTGCACTGTCAAATCTTTGTGTCTATAGCCCACAATCCAAAACATCGTGTAGTAGTACACAGTCCAACATCGTGTACCACAGGTATAGTACTTAATAGTCCCCTCAAGATCTCGATTAAGAATAGTGCTTGTCAAGATCATTAGTGTGTTGCCCGTTACCACGGCCCAGAGGTGCTACCACTGTCCACATATGGGATCCTCCGCACACTAATGCCTCCAAGTTCATAAATGAACCACACTATGCTTATCACACCAAACACGGTGTAATTCGCCTCGTCAATCAATCACCAATTATAACCCAAATTGGCACAACACTCTAAGTATGATCTAAAATGACAAAAATACCCTTATTATCCAAATTTTACCATAATTATGAAAAATTACCAAAATGCCCTTAGTCACAAAATATCAAAGTATAGTACGTCCCACCTGACAGTACTACACCACAACATGTCCGGGTCCACCACTTTGGCCCGACAGCAAAACTCACAGTATCATTCAATCGCGTAGGAATTTTATCGCGTTTTCACAATCTCGTTATTTTCACAAATGTTTTTAAATTGCGTAAATATATTTTGACATTTTTAAACATCGCAAAATCTTTTTAAATCATTTTCTCAATCGCGTAGGATTTTTAATTCATTTTCTTAACCGAATAGCCTATAATTATTATTTTCAATATGTGTAAAACTATATGTAGTATATTTAAAATACGTAGAGTATTTTTCTTGTGTTCTAAATATAGTATGGAATCTTTTCATTTTATGCGTCTGATTTTAATAAATTTTGGCAGCATTTTGCCTATAAAATCAATATAAGGTATTTTTAACGTTTTCCTCTAAATATAGTTTATTTTATTTTTACCCAATAATTTTACTTTGAAACTTACTAACGCGCTTCAAAATTTATGGAATGAGCTCTACGTTAGTATTTTTCAAGCGTCTAATTTAATTCTTATTTAAACTAATTTCTGCTAAGTTAAAATTCTAAAACTGAATTTATTCCTTTTATTTTCTCAATGATTCATTGGAATCAATTTATGTTGTAAAACGATTACCTAACCTATCTTAGTAAATAAAATGGCATGTTGGCCAAATCAAAATAAAATGGCATTTAATTATACACTAAATGGCATTTTGGCCATAATAAATCAAAACCATTTTTAACTTATTATTTTACCTAATTTCATTAACTCATTGATTTAGAAAATTGCTGAGAACATTTTGGTTCTCTATTTTGGTGTAAGGCCGTGAGCCTCATTATGTGTTCTTTGGAACACTCATGCAAATCGTTACATGTTATTCACATCCTACTTTAATAATTATACGATTATAAGCACATACAATTATATAATCGCATATAATATACATACAATATATTTTAAGCCATAAACATGCATAGCAAAAATAATAAAAACTATAATCATGCATAGCAAAATAAACCACAAATAGGAAAACTTTTAAACAATCACACAAATAATAAAAACAATAAAACAACCACACAAATGAATCCTTATGGATTCTCCATACACAAACAATTCCATTTTCCCATCACCACTTAGGGTTGATGAGATTAAATCTCCCTCTTACCTCTTGAAGACAATTAATCGGTTAGTTTCCTCCTTTCTTTGCAATTTAATGCAGTCTCCCAAACAAATCCCTAAAATTCTTAAATAATTAGTAAAAACACATACAAGGTACAATATCGAAAAACCATGGAACAATCATGGTTATAAAAATTAGAAATCCAATTTTGAACCATAGAATCAAGACTTACCCTTAAGTAAGTAAGCAAAAGGTTGGATTTTGGACTAGATGGAGTAGTTTTTTGGAAAAACTTTGTGAATGAAAAGTGTTTAGAATAGGATTTGGGTTCAAGAAAAGCTAAGAGATAAAATTATAGAGGTTTGGTGGTGTGAGGTGAGGGCTTGGCCGAATAGAGTAAAGAAAATGGAAGGAAAAGTATGCATGGGTTCTTGGTATTTTTGGAGAGAAAATGGATAGCTTAAATGTGATAAGTGTGAAAATAAAAATGAAGAGTGTATAATTATGGGCTGCTTCCGTGAGTGGCTTTTTGGGTGAGGTTGAGTGTTTGATTTTGCTAAGTAAATATCCAATTCAATGCACATGATGGTGCACATGGTTTATGACAATTTGGAGGGTTCAAGAAGCTAGTAGAACTTGACCAACAAGCCTCCTTGGCTGCTGAAAATCGTGTGGCTCTTCAAGTTTTTAGGGGCTTAATTGTTTTCTATTTACTCCTAATTATATGCTAATTAATTAGGCAATTAGTTAGGTTAATTATCCTATTAAAACTAAATCAACATTCTAATCATATAATCAATTAGTTTAACATATATTAATATATATTATAACATTTAATCAATATTAGGATATCTAATTAGTATTTAGACTATAATTAATTAATAACTAAGCTAGTTCACTTAGTTTGTAATTATTAGGTAATTAGATTAGTCAAATTAAGCTTAATTAACTACTAACCAAATTCAAGCCTACTATTTTTGACTTAATTCTAACCATTGATTTCATCTTTAATTCCTAGCCATAGATGTCATCTAAGGTAGATATGAATTAGTCATAAATCTTGAATTCTAATCTCACCATTGATTTGATCAACAGTTGAAATCAAAGGCTTCCTAACTAAGTCTTCATCCAACGGTCCAAACCAAAGTCCATGCTCCTTTTGTTGACCTTTTCCTATTGGTTTAAAAAAAGTCAAGCCACTTTCGTTGACTTGCTCTCATTGGCTAGAATTTGTCCAGTCAGCACAGTTGACTGCTTTTCCTAAACGCGGGTCCCACAGTACTTTTAAAGATCTGTGGTCAAACCGAAGTAGATTTTTACTGTTTTTGAGACAGTAGGTACTGTAATATAAAATAATATTATAATAATATAAAATTATTTTATTGCACAGTTAAATCTGAAAAATTACGAGATTAATATATATATCAATCAGAATTGGGTTTAGTAAGATCCCCCAGCTCTAATTAATTAAAATAAGATTTTTTCGGCCAAAAAATTATTATTTCCCTGGCTCGGAGCAAATCACATACAACAATCAAGTACACTCACGAAACAGTCAAATTTAATTTACTGCTCACAGAATTCACAAAACAGTACATTTCGGGACTATATTGTAATTATTTCAAAAGTTGGGGTGTTACATATTCTGTATTTCTCACTACGCCGGTGAGCCCGGAGTTGCCTCACGCATTCGGGATTCGATGGAGTGCCCAACTCCTTAGTTGTGGATATGATGTGGGTAGTTTATATTTTATTTTGCATTACCTATATAAAGTGTATTTTAGGGTATGTGTATATTTTTAAGGTGATTATCCAGACTTAAATGTTGTAAATTGAGTACATCTTATAATTCATATTTTAATTGGTTGTATATGTAACTACTCATTCGTGGCTCCTATTTTCCTCATATTGCGAAATGATTAATATTTTTGTAAAGTTTGTTATTTGACAATGTTAGTACACCGAAATTTAGTGACCGTGGCATAATGACGATTGTGCATTGGTTATTAAATCGAGGGGTGTTACACATGTTCTTTTGACTGCATTGATTCCTTGCACCTATTGGTTAACCAATAAGTGTTCACATCTTCTCCTATAAAGATTTGAGATAAAACTCACTTATTCTTTCTTCAACAAGATGTCTATATCCCCTCAAGTAGTCTTCATCTTCAAACTTTTCTTTCTCAAGATTCCTTAAAAATGTTTTTAAACATTGGTCCTTTTGAGGATGCGATACCCTTCTACCTATGCATATTCATTAGCTGAGGCCAACGATTTTTCTGAAGATTCCTTCCAAGATGTTATGGCCAAGTTAAGGTACTTTTCTGGCCATGCATATGAGGGTTTGTCACTGTAACACCCTTTCTGGGGATGTCACATTTATGATGCAGAAAAATAAAAATAAATAAAATCCTTACCCAAGTTATAAAAACATTTGATACTTAAGTAATATTTGTGATATATGTATATATATATATATATATATTTTTTCCTTTTATAGTTATAACGTTAAATAAAATAACATGGAACACCAAATAAAACAAAACATGATTACACCATAATATACATATGATTCGTGTCTCAAGTACATAATTAATTTACAACTATTAACATTCAATAGAAACAAGTAAAAAGACAGTATACTACTCAAGCATAACACCTAAGATATGAGCCCTCGTCATAAGACAAATTCCTTAGTTAGGAATGTCTTGACCGATAGAAATTCGACCCAAAAGTGTATCGAAATTCTCTCTAGGAGTATAGTGAAACTCGTCCCACAACTCCCTAATAGGTAGAATAATCTCTACGAAAGCAACCGTGTAACGTGTAGTAACCAACTCCTGCCGAGTCCTACTTACTGATAAGGTCACGTTACCACTGTACTCTATGTGTCCCGTGTCCCAAGTGGACATACCAAGCCTCAGCGCCTTCGAGAAATTGTAGCCTAAAGAAACCTAATTGATCTCGCCTTGCCGCCATTGTAGTCTTCAATGATATAAACATAAAGTAGAAACAGACAGAACAATACAATAAAGAGGTGAGACAATCTACACCATTACCCGCATGGCAATAAAGAAAACGACAATACAAACAGATATTACAACCACAAGCAGATATTACAATAACACATATTATTTTATCATATACAGTAAAGTAATTTAATACATCATGCATAATATATCTAAGCAATAGATCATGCATTTTATCACAGTTTATAGTAAGCAGTAAAATACAAATAATGTATGAACAGTAAAGTGCAGATAATGCATGAACAGTAAAATGTAGGTAATGCATGAACACACACTGACTCGTTCCTACTCCATGGAGCTAAACACGAATATCTGAGAGAATGATCCGAATAGAAACTAATAATACTTTATGGCTGCCCAACCAAACTATTGCACTGTCAAACGTCGTGTCTATAGCCCACAAATCCAAAACATCGTGTAGCAGTACACGCCCAAACATCGTGTACCACAGCATAGTACTTATTAATCTCCTCAAGATCTCGATTAAGAATAGTGCTTGTCAAGATCATTAGTGTGTTGCCCGTTACCACGGCCCAGAGGTGCTACCACTGTCCACATATGGGATCCTCCGCACACTAATGCCTCCAAGTTCATAAATGAACCACACTACGCTTATCACACCAATTACGGTGTAATTCACCTCATCAATCAATCGCCAATTATAAACCAAATTGGCACAACACTCTAAACATGATCTAAAATTACAAAAATAACCTTATAAACCAAATTTTTCATAATTACGAAAAAAATTACCAAAATTACCAAAATACCCTTAGTCACAAAATACCAAAATATAGTACGTCCCCCGACAAGATTACATCTCAACAACAATATAGCACGTCCCACCGACAAGATTATACCGCAACATGTCTGGGTCCACCACTTTGGCCCGACAAAAAACCGATAGTATTTTTCAAATCCGCGTAGGAATTTTATCGCATTTTCACAATCTCGTTGTTTTCACAAACGTTTTAAAATCGTGTAAACATATTTTGACATTTTTAAACATCGCAAAATCTTTTAAATCATTTTCTCAATCGCGTAGGATTTTTAATTCATTTTCTTAACCGAATAGCTTAAAATTATCATTTTTAATATGTGTAAAACTATATCTAATACTTTTAAAATACGTAATGTATTTTCCTTGTGTTCTAAATATAGTATGGAATCTTTTCATTTTAAGCGTCGATTTTAGTAAATTTTGGCAAAGTATTTTGCCTATAAAATCAAGATAAGGTATTTTTAACATTTTCCTCTAAATATAGTTTATTTTATTTTTACCCAATAATTTCACTTCGAAACTTACTAACGCGCTTCAAAATTAATAGAATGAGCTCTACGTTAGTATTTTTCAAGCGTCTGATTTAATTCTTATTTAAACTAAATTCTACTAAGTTAAAATTCTAAGACTGAATTAATTCCTTTGATTTTCTCAATGATTCTTTGGAATCGATTTGTTTAATAAAATTATTACCTATCCTATCTTAGAAAATAAAATGGAATGTTTGGCCAAATCAAAAAAATAAAATGATGTTTGATTATACACTAAATGGCATGTTGGCCATAATTAACTTAAATCATTTTTAATTTAATTATTTTACCTAGATTACTCAAATCAGTAATTTAGAAAATTGCTGAGAACATTTTGGTTCTCTTTTTGGATGTAAGGTAGTGAGCCTCATAGTGTATTCTTTGGAATACTCATGCATTTCGTACATGTTATTCACATCCTACTTTAATAATTATATAATTATAAACACATACAATTATTAAATCACATATAATATACATACAATATATTTAAAGCCATAAACATGCATAACAAAAATAATAAAAGCTATAATCATGCATAGCAAAATAAATCACAAATAAGAAAGCATTTAAACAATCACAAAAATAATAAAAAAAAACATAAACAATCACACAATAATAATACAAGCAATAAAACAATCACACAAATGAATCCTTATGGATTCTACACACACATACAAATCCATTTTCTCATCACCATACAAGGTTGATGAGATTGAATCTCCTCTTACCTCTTGTAGACAAATTAATCGGTAAGATCTCCTCCTTTCCTCTAAATTTCGTACAAGCTCCAAAACAATTCCTAAAATTCTTAAATAATTAGTAAAAACACATACAAGGTACAAAATAGAGAAACCATGGAACAAGCATGGTTAGAAAAATTAAAAATTCAATTTTGAACCATAGAAACCAAACTTACCCTTAAGGAAGTAAGCAAGAAGTGGAATTTTAGGCAAGATAGAGTAGGAATTTGGAAAAAGTTTGTGAATGAAAGATGCTTAGAATAGTATTTGGCTTTAGTAAATATGGTTAGATAAAATTATAGATGTTTGGTAGTGTTAGTATAGGTGTGGGCGAATTGAGTGAGAAGAAAAGGAAAGAGAAGTGCTCTTGGTTCTTTGGTGTTTTAGAGAGAGAAATTGGATATCTAAGAGTGATAAGAGTGAAAATAAAAGTGAGGAATGATTGAAGTGAGGCTGCTGCCGTGGGGTGCTATTTGGGTGGCTTAAGTGATAAGCTTTGCATGGAAAATATCACAAAAGTGTGCACATGGCCAAGCACATGGCTTATGTCATGTTGGAAGCTTCTTGATCCTTGGAGAACCAAGCCAACTAAGGCTCCTTGCTGCTGCCTCACAGCCGTGAAATCCTCCTCCATTTAAGTATTAAATTGCTTTCCATTTATATCTAATTATATGCTAATTAAATAGATAATTAATTTGGTTAAATATCCTAATCAATTTAGATTAATATTCTAATAATATAACTAATTAGTTTAATATATTTTAACATATATTATAACCTTTAATCAATATTAGGATATCTAATTAATGTTTAAATTATAATTAATTAGGAATTAAACTAGTTCTCTTAGTTTGCTAATTAAGTAATTAGATTAGTCAAATTAGAATTAATTAGCTACTAATTAAATTCAAGCCTACAATTGTTGACTTAATCCTAACCCTTGGTTCATCTTTAATCCTTAGCCCTAGATTAGATCTAAGGTAGATATTACTTGGTCATAAACCTATCTTTCTAATCTCACCATTGATTAGATCAACGGCTAAGATTAAAGCTTCTAAAGTAAGCTTTCTAATCCAATGGTTCACAAAGAAGTCAATGCTTCTTTTGTTGACTCTTTCTAATTGGTTTAGAAAGTCAAGCCATCCATTTTGACCATTTCCTATTGGTTTAGATTTCTACCCAGTCAGCATCGTTGACTGTTACACTAAACGTGGGCCCTACGAACTTTTTCGGGTCCACAAATAATTTTTCTACTGTTTTTGAGATAGTAGGTACTGTTAAATAAAATAATATTATAAAAATATAAAATTATTTTATTGTACAGTTAAATCCGAAAAATTACGAGATTAATATATATATCAATCAGAATTGGGTTTAGTAAGATCCCCCAGCTCCAATTAATTAAAATAAGATTTATCCGGCCAGAAAATTTTTATTTTCTTAGGTCGGAGTAAATCACATACAACAGTCAAGTACACTCACAGAACAGTCAAATTAAATTTACTGCTCACAGAATTCACAAAACAGTACAAATCGGGACTATATTATAATTATCCCAAAAGTTGGGGTGTTACAACTCTCCCCTACTAAAAAGAATTTCGTCCCCGAAATTCATCATACATCAAAACAATTGAGGGTATTACTCCCTCATCCTATCTTCTAGCTCCCATGTAGCTCCGCCACTACATCGTTCTAAACTAGTTTAACTAATGCGATCTCCTTTCCTTGAAGTTGCTTTGTCCTTCGATCTTCAATCTTGGCTGAAAACGTCTCATAGGCTAGATTCTCCTTCAATTGTAAGTGTTTGATTCGATGATGTGAGTCAGATTAGAAATATATTTCTGTAGTTGTGATACGTAAAATACATCACGAAAATTCGATAAGAATGGTGGTAGTGAAATCTGATAAGCTACCAGATCTATCGATGAAGCATTTGATACTGACCCGATAAACTCCGAGTAAGCTTCCTCGACTTAATCACTCGTCTAACTCCAGTCATTGGGTGTCACACGTAGAAATACATGATCACCTCCTTCGGATTTCAAGCGGTCTCTATCTTTTACCAATATAACTCTTTCGTAGCGTCCGAGTTGTCTTCATCTTGTCTTGGATCATCTTCACTTTTTCTCAGTTGTCCGCTGCACAAATTCCGGTCCTACAATCTTACTTTCACCAAGATGATACCAACGCAATAACATTCTACAAATGCGTCTCCTATATAACGCCCGATGTGGTGTCATCCCTATGCTCACAAGAAACTATCGTTGTATGTGAACTCGTCAATACTAGAAATTCATCTCAACAAGTCTTTTGAAAATTCTAACTATTCGTCTCTTCTTGATATCCAAGTCCCTCTTGATTGAACAGTACTTCAAGCCTTTGAAATTATTGTGAATTTTATAAGAAAGAAAACGTCTTCAGATTTTCCTTGCAACACAACTATCGCGTATCCTAAAATGTAAATCGGATTATTCTTCTCACGCACGTTCCACTGCCTTGAAGCATACGCCACGACCTTTCGATTTGATCTTAACACTCAATCCAAATCCACGAGTTGAACTCCTTCTAACGAATTTACGTTTGACTAATTTTCGCGCATAACTCCTTCTTCTTCTTCTTCAAAATTGAAGAACTGCATTGAGATCTTCAGATGTTCCTTTGAATTTCAAGAATAGGTCAAAATATTGCCAATAATGACAAATTTGCCTAGATGAGAAAGAAAGATCCTATATATTCGTAAACATCGTTAAAACATTCCCTACCATTCGGGGTAATATTAAATACTCATAATGTTTGTAATACATCCGCAAAACTGTCTTGGAACATTCTCCACCTTTACGCGAATCTGATAACAACCAACACATAAGTCGATCTTGGAGCAAACAGTGATTTCCTTCATTTGATCTTCTGGCGCCCCTGTTACCACATTATTCCAGATTTTCTTCATCAAGAGAAGTTATTCTACTTGTCTATTTTTTTAATCTTAACAGAAAATGTCTCATAGATCAAGTTTTCTTCTAATTGCACTGTATTTGGTAGTATGACATAAGTTGGATCAAGAATAATCCTTCTTAATTGAAATTCATGAAAAATACTATGAAGGTTACAAGAAAAGTAATAAGACTATTCAGTAGATTACTAGATTAGTCCAACAAAGAATTTGAGATGGTCTAATAGATTTCGAAATGAATATAGTTCAATAATTTTAGAAATGAACTTTCTGGATTCAAATCCAAAAATCTCAGATCAAAGAAATACTAAATTGCATTGCAACAATGTAGTAGGATATGGTTGGAAAATAACCAATCCATTTAAAAAGTCAGGATCTCAGATAGATGTGATTTTGGATAAACAAATCAAATCAACAGAAAGGATTTGATATTCAATGAATATAGAGTAGAGTTAGAAAATTTGAGTATAAGCAACAAGTTTTAATCAAGAAGAATTGAAATACTCAAATCATTCTATAACAAAGGCACGGATAAATCAAATTAATTTACTCAGTCTATTTGAGAAAGAAATAGACAAACCAGATCAATAGAAAAATTTTGAACTCTAATAATAATTGGGTAGTTTTAAACAGGCTCAAATAGTAATGGCAAGTTTAGAAGCTGAAGTAACATTATGAAAAGAAGTAAAACACAGATAACTCCAAAAGATTTGCACAATCACAGATCACAAGAGAATGAGTTACCCCACGAATTATACAGCACAGTTTTAAGATTACTCTCTATGGCACGACTTTCTCGCTTCTTAAGTTTTAATATTTTAAACTTTCTTATTACACTCCTTGCATTGGCTCTTTCTTCGTTTCGAGATTTTGAAACACATGCATTACTAACGGAAGTTTCCATCTTCAGCTGATCACACTTCTTTGAATAAGTGTTCAGGCTTTCCACACTTCAAGCACTTCGTTGGTGATGCCACAGTCTGACTAAAATCGTTGCCACTAATTTTTTTTTTTTTTTCTGTTCGTTGATGCTTCTCCGATGGTTGCACATATGACTTTCGCTGAAAACGATTAACCTTACGCTTCCTTCTACTTTGAATTATTGAAGATTCTAAGTTACAGCTTCTCGCATCCTAACTATAAAGTTCAATTATCAGTTTCCGCTGCTGAATGACCATCTGTCCCTGTAGTACTACTACTTCAATCGCCTTGTGCATCACGCTTCTAGCTATAGCTATACGATCTTCATTACGTTTCGCATCCACATGCTCATGTTCGTAATGTTCCATTATCTTTCTTCAAAGATAAACTAAATCGACGCACAACAAACTAAATGTAGCGATTTTAAGACAAAACAGCTTTCCTTTCGTAAACCGAAACATATCTCGGGTTCAATATCGAGATTCACACAAAGACAAACAAGATAAACCTACCCACAAACCCAAAAGACTCTAACTTGGGCTCGATACCAACTAATGTAACACCCTTTCGGGGATGTCACATTTATGATGCAGAAAAATAAAAATAAATAAAATCCTTACCCAAGTTATAAAAACATTTGATACTTAAGTAATATTTGTGATATATGTATATATATATATATATTTTTTTTTTCCTTTTATAGTTATAACGTTAAATAAAATAACATGGAACACCAAATAAAACAAAACATGATTACACCATAATATACATATGATTCGTGTCTCAAGTACATAATTAATTTACAACTATTAACATTCAATAGAAACAATAAAAGACAGTATACTACTCAAGCATAACACCTAAGATATGAGCCCTCGTCATAAGACAAATTCCTTAGTTAGGAATGTCTTGACCGATAGAAATTCGACCCAAAAGTGTATCGAAATTCTCTCTAGGATATAGTGAAACTCGTCCCACAACTCCCTAATAGGTAGAATAATCTCTACGAAAGCAACCGTGTAACGTGTAGTAACCAACTCCTGCCGAGTCCTACTTACTGATAAGGTCACGTTACCACTGTACTCTATGTGTCCCGTGTCCCAGTGGACATACCAAGCCTCGGCGCCTTCGAGAAATTGTAGCCTAAAGAAACCTAATTGATCTCGCCTTGCCGCCATTGTAGTCTTCAATGATATAAACATAAAGTAGAAACAGACAGAACAATACAATAAAGAGGTGAGACAATCTACACCATTACCCGCATGGCAATAAAGAAAACGACAATACAAACAGATATTACAACCACAAGCAGATATTACAATAACACATATTATTTTATCATATACAGTAAAGTAATTTAATACATCATGCATAATATATCTAAGCAATAGATCATGCATTTTATCACAGTTTATAGTAAGCAGTAAAATACAAATAATGTATGAACAAGAAAAGTGCGCGATAATGCATGAATAATGCATGAACAGTAAAATGTAGGTAATGCATGAACACACACTGACTCGTTCCTACTCCATGGAGCTAAACACGAATATCTGAGAGAATGATCCGAATAGAAACTAATAATACTTTATGGCTGCCCAACCAAACTATTGCACTGTCAAACGTCGTGTCTATAGCCCACAAATCCAAAACATCGTGTAGCAGGACACAGTCCAAACATCGTGTACCACGGGCATAGTACTTATTAATCTCCTCAAGATCTCGATTAAGAATAGTGCTTGTCAAGATCATTAGTGTGTTGCCGTTACCACGGCCCGAGAGGTGCTACCACTTGTCCACATATGGGATCCTCCGCACACTAATGCCTCCAAGTTCATAAATGAACCACACTACGCTTATCACACCAATTACGGTGTAATTCACCTCATCAATCAATCGCCAATTATAAACCAAATTGGCACAACACTCTAAACATGATCTAAAATTACAAAAATAACCTTATAAACCAAATTTTTCATAATTACGAAAAAAATTACCAAAATTACCAAAATACCCTTAGTCACAAAATACCAAAATATAGTACGTCCCACCTGACAGTACTACATCTCAACAGTATAGCACGTCCCACCTGACAGTACTATACCGCAACATGTCTGGGTCCACCACTTTGGCCCGACAGCAAAACTGATAGTATTTTTCAGTCGCGTAGGAATTTTATCGCATTTTCACAATCTCGTTGTTTTCACAAACGTTTTAAAATCGTGTAAACATATTTTGACATTTTTAAACATCGCAAAATCTTTTAAATCATTTTCTCAATCGCGTAGGATTTTTAATTCATTTTCTTAACCGAATAGCTTAAAATTATCATTTTTAATATGTGTAAAACTATATCTAATACTTTTAAAATACGTAATGTATTTTCCTTGTGTTCTAAATATAGTATGGAATCTTTTCATTTTAAGCGTCGATTTTAGTAAATTTTTAAGTATTTTGCCTATAAAATCAAGTATAAGGTATTTTTAACATTTTCCTCTAAATATAGTTTATTTTATTTTTACCCAATAATTTCACTTGAAACTTACTAACGCGCTTCAAAATTAATAGAATGAGCTCTACGTTAGTATTTTTCAAGCGCCTCGATTTAATTCTTATTTAAACTAAATTCTACTAAGTTAAAATTTAAGATGAATTAATTCCTTTGATTTTCTCAATGATTCTTTGGAATCGATTTGTTTAATAAAATTAGTACCTATCCTATCTTAGAAAATAAAATGGAATGTTTGGCCAAATCAAAAAAATAAAATGATGTTTGATTATACACTAAATGGCATGTTGGCCATAATTAACTTAAATCATTTTTAATTTAATTATTTTACCTAGATTACTCAAATCAGTAATTTAGAAAATTGCTGAGAACATTTTGGTTCTCTTTTTGGATGTAAGGCCGTGAGCCTCATAGTGTATTCTTTGGAATACTCATGCATTTCGTACATGTTATTCACATCCTACTTTAATAATTATATAATTATAAACACATACAATTATTAAATCACATATAATATACATACAATATATTTAAAGCCATAAACATGCATAACAAAAATAATAAAAGCTATAATCATGCATAGCAAAATAAATCACAAATAAGAAAGCATTTAAACAATCACAAAAATAATAAAAAAAAACATAAACAATCACACAATAATAATACAAGCAATAAAACAATCACACAAATGAATCCTTATGGATTCTACACACACATACAAATCCATTTTCTCATCACCATACAAGGTTGATGAGATTGAATCTCCTCTTACCTCTTGTAGACAAATTAATCGGTAAGATCTCCTCCTTTCCTCTAAATTTCGTACAAGCTCCAAAACAATTCCTAAAATTCTTAAATAATTAGTAAAAACACATACAAGGTACAAAATAGAGAAACCATGGAACAAGCATGGTTAGAAAAATTAAAAATTCAATTTTGAACCATAGAAACCAAACTTACCCTTAAGGAAGTAAGCAAGAAGTGGAATTTTAGGCAAGATAGAGTAGGAATTTGGGAAAAGTTTGTGAATGAAAGATGCTTAGAATAGTATTTGGCTTTAGGAAATATGGTTAGATAAAATTATAGATGTTTGGTAGTGTTAGTATAGGTGTGGGCCGAATTGAGTGAGAAGAAAAGGAAAGAGAAGTGCTCTTGGTTCTTTGGTGTTTTAGAGAGAGAAATTGGATATCTAAGAGTGATAAGAGTGAAAATAAAAGTGAGGAATGATTGAAGTGAGGCTGCTGCCGTGGGGTGCTATTTGGGTGGCTTAAGTGATAAGCTTTGCATGGAAAATATCACAAAAGTGTGCACATGGCCAAGCACATGGCTTATGTCATGTTGGAAGCTTCTTGATCCTTGGAGAACCAAGCCAACTAAGGCTCCTTGCTGCTGCCTCACAGCCGTGAAATCCTCCTCCATTTAAGTATTAAATTGCTTTCCATTTATATCTAATTATATGCTAATTAAATAGATAATTAATTTGGTTAAATATCCTAATCAATTTAGATTAATATTCTAATAATATAACTAATTAGTTTAATATATTTTAACATATATTATAACCTTTAATCAATATTAGGATATCTAATTAATGTTTAAATTATAATTAATTAGGAATTAAACTAGTTCTCTTAGTTTGCTAATTAAGTAATTAGATTAGTCAAATTAGAATTAATTAGCTACTAATTAAATTCAAGCCTACAATTGTTGACTTAATCCTAACCCTTGGTTCATCTTTAATCCTTAGCCCTAGATTAGATCTAAGGTAGATATTACTTGGTCATAAACCTATCTTTCTAATCTCACCATTGATTAGATCAACGGCTAAGATTAAAGCTTCTAAAGTAAGCTTTCTAATCCAATGGTTCACAAAGAAGTCAATGCTTCTTTTGTTGACTCTTTCTAATTGGTTTAGAAAGTCAAGCCATCCATTTTGACCATTTCCTATTGGTTTAGATTTCTACCCAACAAGATCGTTGATTGTTACACTAAACGTGGGCCCTACGAACTTTTTTGGTCCACAAATAATTTTTCTCTTGTTTTTGAGATAGTAGGTCTTGTTAAATAAAATAATATTATAAAAATATAAAATTATTTTATTGTACGCTTAAATCCAAAAATTACGAGATTAATATATATATCAATCAATTGGGTTTAGTAAGATCCCCAAACTCCAATTAATTAAAATAAGATTTATCCCACGTAAAATTTTTATTTTCTTAGGTCGGAGTAAATCACATACAACAATCAAGTACACTCACGTAGCAGTCAAATTAAATTTTCTTGCTCACGTAATTCACAAAACAAGACAAATCGGGACTATATTATAATTATCCCAAAAGTGGGGTGTTACAACTCTCCCTACTAAAAAGAATTTCGTCCCGAAATTCATCATACATCAAAACAATTGAGGTATTACTCCCTCATCCTATCTTCTAGCTCCCATGTAGCTCCGCCACTACATCGTTCTAAACTAGTTTAACTAATGCGATCTCCTTTCCTTGAAGTTGCTTTGTCCTTCGATCTTCAATCTTGGCTGAAAACGTCTCATAGGCTAGATTCTCCTTCAGTTGTACAGTGTTTGATTTCGATGATGTGAGTCGGATTAGAAATATATTTTCCTAGTTGTGATACGTAAAATACATCACGAAAATTCGATAAGAATGGTGGTAGTGAAATCTGATAAGCTACCAGATCTATCGATGAAGCATTTGATACAGCCCGATAAACTCCAGAGTAAGCTTCCTCGACTTAATCACTCGTCTAACTCCAGTCATTGGGTGTCACACGTAGAAATACATGATCACCTCCTTCGGATTTCAAGCGGTCTCTATCTTTTACCAATATAACTCTTTCGTAGCGTCCGAGTTGTCTTCATCTTGTCTTGGATCATCTTCACTTTCTCAGTTGTCCGCTGCACAAATTCCGGTCCTACAATCTTACTTTCACCAGTATGATACCAACGCAATAACATTCTACAGCGTCTCCTATATAACGCCTGACAGGGTGTCATCCCTATGCTCACAAGAAACTATCGTTGTATGTGAACTCTGTCAATACTAGAAATTCATCTCAACAAGTCTTTTGAAAATTCTAACTATTCGTCTCTTCTTGATATCCAAGTCCCTCTTGATTGAACAGGTACTTCAAGCCTTTGAAATTATTGTGAATTTTATAAGAAAGAAAACGTCTTCAGATTTTCCTTGCAACACAACTATCGCGTATCCTAAAATGTAAATCGGATTATTCTTCTCACGCACGTTCCACTGCCTTGAAGCATACGCCACGACCTTTCGATTTGATCTTAACACTCAATCCAAATCCACGAGTTGAACTCCTTCTAACGAATTTACGTTTGACTAATTTTCGCGCATAACTCCTTCTTCTTCTTCAAAATTGAAGAACTGCATTGAGATCTTCAGCATGTTCCTTTGAATTTCAAGAATAGGTCAAAATATTGCCAATAATGACAAATTTGCCTAGATGAGAAAGAAAGATCCTATATATTCGTAAACATCGTTAAAACATTCCCTACCATTCGGGGTAATATTAAATACTCATAATGTTTGTAATACATCCGCAAAACTGTCTTGGAACATTCTCCACCTTTACGCGAATCTGATAACAACCAACACATAAGTCGATCTTGGAGCAAACAGTGATTTCCTTCATTTGATCTTCTGGCGCCCCTGTTACCACATTATTCCAGATTTTCTTCATCAAGAGAAGTTATTCTACTTGTCTATTTTTTTAATCTTAACAGAAAATGTCTCATAGATCAAGTTTTCTTCTAATTGCACTGTATTTGGTAGTATGACATAAGTTGGATCAAGAATAATCCTTCTTAATTGAAATTCATGAAAAATACTATGAAGGTTACAAGAAAAGTAATAAGACTATTCAGTAGATTACTAGATTAGTCCAACAAAGAATTTGAGATGGTCTAATAGATTTGAAATGAATATAGTTCAATAATTTTAGAAATGAACTTTCGGATTCAAATCCAAAAATCTCAGATCAAAGAAATACTAAATTGCATTGCAACAATGTAGTAGGATATGGTTGGAAAATAACCAATCCATTTAAAAAGTCAGGATCTCAGATAGATGTGATTTTGGATAAACAAATCAAATCAACAGAAAGGATTTGATATTCAATGAATATAGAGTAAAGTTAGAAAATTTGAGTATAAGCAACAAGTTTTAATCAAGAAGAATTGAAATACTCAAATCATTCTATAACAAAGGCACGGATAAATCAAATTAATTTACTCAGTCTATTTGAGAAAGAAATAGACAAACCAGATCAATAGAAAAATTTTGAACTCTAATAATAATTGGGTAGTTTTAAACAGGCTCAAATAGTAATGGCAAGTTTAGAAGCTGAAGTAACATTATGAAAAGAAGTAAAACACGAGATAACTCCAAAAGATTTGCACAATCACAGATCATCACAAGAGAATGAGTTACCCCACGAATTATACAGACAGTTTTAAGATTACTCTCTATGGCACGACTTTCTCGCTTCTTAAGTTTTAATATTTTAAACTTTCTTATTACACTCCTTGCATTGGCTCTTTCTTCGTTTCGAGATTTTGAAACACATGCATTACTAACGGAAGTTTCCATCTTCAGCTGATCACACTTCTTTGAATAAGTGTTCAGGCTTTCCACACTTCAAGCACTTCGTTGGTGATGCCACAGTCTGACTAAAATCGTTGCCACTAATACTTTTTTTTTCTGTTCGTTGATGCTTCTCCGATGGTTGCACATATGACTTTCGCTGAAAACGATTAACCTTACGCTTCCTTCTACTTTGAATTATTGAAGATTCTAAGTTACAGCTTCTCGCATCCTAACTATAAAGTTCAATTATCAGTTTCCGCTGCTGAATGACCATCTGTCCCTGTAGTACTACTACTTCAATCGCCTTGTGCATCACGCTTCTAGCTATAGCTATACGATCTTCATTACGTTTCGCATCCACATGCTCATGTTCGTAATGTTCCATTATCTTTCTTCAAAGATAAACTAAATCGACGCACAACAAACTAAATGTAGCGATTTCGCACAAAAAGCATTTCTTTTAAACCGAAACATATCTCTCGGGTTCAATATCGAGATTCACACAAGACAAACAAGATAAACCTACCCACAAACCCAAAAGACTCTAACTTGGGCTCGATACCAACTAATGTAACACCCTTTCTCGGGGATGTCACATTTATGATGCAGAAAAATAAAAATAAATAAAATCCTTACCCAAGTTATAAAAACATTTGATACTTAAGTAATATTTGTGATATATGTATATATATATATATATATATATATATTTTTTCCTTTTATAGTTATAACGTTAAATAAAATAACATGGAACACCAAATAAAACAAAACATGATTACACCATAATATACATATGATTCGTGTCTCAAGTACATAATTAATTTACAACTATTAACATTCAATAGAAACAATAAAAGACAGTATACTACTCAAGCATAACACCTAAGATATGAGCCCTCGTCATAAGACAAATTCCTTAGTTAGGAATGTCTTGACCGATAGAAATTCGACCCAAAAGTGTATCGAAATTCTCTCTAGGAGTATAGTGAAACTCGTCCCACAACTCCCTAATAGGTAGAATAATCTCTACGAAAGCAACCGTGTAACGTGTAGTAACCAACTCCGCCGAGTCCTACTTACTGATAAGGTCACGTTACCACTGTACTCTATGTGTCCTGTGTCCCAGTGGACATACCAAGCCTCAGCGCCTTCGAGAAATTGTAGCCTAAAGAAACCTAATTGATCTCGCCTTGCCGCCATTGTAGTCTTCAATGATATAAACATAAAGTAGAAACAGACAGAACAATACAATAAAGAGGTGAGACAATCTACACCATTACCCGCATGGCAATAAAGAAAACGACAATACAAACAGATATTACAACCACAAGCAGATATTACAATAACACATATTATTTTATCATATACAGTAAAGTAATTTAATACATCATGCATAATATATCTAAGCAATAGATCATGCATTTTATCACAATTTATAGTAAGCAAAAATACAAATAATGTATGAACAAGAAAGTGCGATAATGCATGAACAAGAAATGTAGGTAATGCATGAACACACACCGACTCGTTCCTACTCCATGGAGCTAAACACGAATATCCGAGAGAATGATCCGAATAGAAACTAATAATACTTTATGGGCTGCCCAACCAAACTATTGCACTTTGTCAAACGTCGTGTCTATAGCCCACAGTCCAAAACATCGTGTAGCAATACACAAGTCCAAACATCGTGTACCACAGTGCATAGTACTTATTAATCTCCTCAAGATCTCGATTAAGAATAGTGCTTGTCAAGATCATTAGTGTGTTGCCCGTTACCACGGCCCAGAGGTGCTACCACTGTCCACATATGGGATCCTCCGCACACTAATGCCTCCAAGTTCATAAATGAACCACACTACGCTTATCACACCAATTACTTGTAATTCACCTCATCAATCAATCGCCAATTATAAACCAAATTGGCACAACACTCTAAACATGATCTAAAATTACAAAAATAACCTTATAAACCAAATTTTTCATAATTACGAAAAAAATTACCAAAATTACCAAAATACCCTTAGTCACAAAATACCAAAATATAGTACGTCCCACCTGACAGTACTACATCTCAACAGTATAGCACGTCCCACCTGACAGTACTATACCGCAACATGTCCGGGTCCACCACTTTGGCCCGACAAAAAACCGATAGTATTTTTCACATCGCGTAGGAATTTTATCGCATTTTCACAATCTCGTTGTTTTCACAAACGTTTTAAAATCGTGTAAACATATTTTGACATTTTTAAACATCGCAAAATCTTTTAAATCATTTTCTCAATCGCGTAGGATTTTTAATTCATTTTCTTAACCGAATAGCTTAAAATTATCATTTTTAATATGTGTAAAACTATATCTAATACTTTTAAAATACGTAATGTATTTTCCTTGTGTTCTAAATATAGTATGGAATCTTTTCATTTTAAGCGTCGATTTTAGTAAATTTTGGCAGTATTTTGCCTATAAAATCAGTATAAGGTATTTTTAACATTTTCCTCTAAATATAGTTTATTTTATTTTTACCCAATAATTTCACTTGAAACTTACTAACGCGCTTCAAAATTAATAGAATGAGCTCTACGTTAGTATTTTTCAAGCGTCGATTTAATTCTTATTTAAACTAAATTCTACTAAGTTAAAATTCTAAGACTGAATTAATTCCTTTGATTTTCTCAATGATTCTTTGGAATCGATTTGTTTAATAAAATTATTACCTATCCTATCTTAGAAAATAAAATGGAATGTTTGGCCAAATCAAAAAAATAAAATGATGTTTGATTATACACTAAATGGCATGTTGGCCATAATTAACTTAAATCATTTTTAATTTAATTATTTTACCTAGATTACTCAAATCAGTAATTTAGAAAATTGCTGAGAACATTTTGGTTCTCTTTTTGGATGTAAGGCCGTGAGCCTCATAGTGTATTCTTTGGAATACTCATGCATTTCGTACATGTTATTCACATCCTACTTTAATAATTATATAATTATAAACACATACAATTATTAAATCACATATAATATACATACAATATATTTAAAGCCATAAACATGCATAACAAAAATAATAAAAGCTATAATCATGCATAGCAAAATAAATCACAAATAAGAAAGCATTTAAACAATCACAAAAAAATAATAAAAAAAAACATAAACAATCACACAATAATAATACAAGCAATAAAACAATCACACAAATGAATCCTTATGGATTCTACACACACATACAAATCCATTTTCTCATCACCATACAAGGTTGATGAGATTGAATCTCCCTCTTACCTCTTGTAGACAAATTAATCGGTAAGATCTCCTCCTTTCCTCTAAATTTCGTACAAGCTCCAAAACAATTCCTAAAATTCTTAAATAATTAGTAAAAACACATACAAGGTACAAAATAGAGAAACCATGGAACAAGCATGGTTAGAAAAATTAAAAATTCAATTTTGAACCATAGAAACCAAACTTACCCTTAAGGAAGTAAGCAAGAAGTGGAATTTTAGGCAAGATAGAGTAGGAATTTGGGAAAAGTTTGTGAATGAAAGATGCTTAGAATAGTATTTGGCTTTAGGAAATATGGTTAGATAAAATTATAGATGTTTGGTAGTGTTAGTATAGGTGTGGGCGAATTGAGTGAGAAGAAAAGGAAAGAGAAGTGCTCTTGGTTCTTTGGTGTTTTAGAGAGAGAAATTGGATATCTAAGAGTGATAAGAGTGAAAATAAAAGTGAGGAATGATTGAAGTGAGGCTGCTGCCGTGGGGTGCTATTTGGGTGGCTTAAGTGATAAGCTTTGCATGGAAAATATCACAAAAGTGTGCACATGGCCAAGCACATGGCTTATGTCATGTTGGAAGCTTCTTGATCCTTGGAGAACCAAGCCAACTAAGGCTCCTTGCTGCTGCCTCACAGCCGTGAAATCCTCCTCCATTTAAGTATTAAATTGCTTTCCATTTATATCTAATTATATGCTAATTAAATAGATAATTAATTTGGTTAAATATCCTAATCAATTTAGATTAATATTCTAATAATATAACTAATTAGTTTAATATATTTTAACATATATTATAACCTTTAATCAATATTAGGATATCTAATTAATGTTTAAATTATAATTAATTAGGAATTAAACTAGTTCTCTTAGTTTGCTAATTAAGTAATTAGATTAGTCAAATTAGAATTAATTAGCTACTAATTAAATTCAAGCCTACAATTGTTGACTTAATCCTAACCCTTGGTTCATCTTTAATCCTTAGCCCTAGATTAGATCTAAGGTAGATATTACTTGGTCATAAACCTATCTTTCTAATCTCACCATTGATTAGATCAACGGCTAAGATTAAAGCTTCTAAAGTAAGCTTTCTAATCCAATGGTTCACAAAGAAGTCAATGCTTCTTTTGTTGACTCTTTCTAATTGGTTTAGAAAGTCAAGCCATCCATTTTGACCATTTCCTATTGGTTTAGATTTCTACCCAACAAGATCGTTGGATGTTACACTAAACGTGGGCCCTACGAACTTTTCGGGTCCACAAATAATTTTCTCTTGTTTTTGAGATAGTAGGATCGTTAAATAAAATAATATTATAAAAATATAAAATTATTTTATTGTACGATTAAATCCGAAAAATTACGAGATTAATATATATATCAATCAATTGGGTTTAGTAAGATCCCCAGCTCCAATTAATTAAAATAAGATTTATCCCACGAGAAAATTTTTATTTTCTTAGGTCGGAGTAAATCACATACAACATCAAGTACACTCACAGAACAGTCAAATTAAATTTACTGCTCACAGAATTCACAAAACAGTACAAATCGGGACTATATTATAATTATCCCAAAAGTTGGGGTGTTACAGTCACAGCCTCTGCTGGTCCAGTAGTTCGCTAGCCTTCGTTGAATGAATAATTACATTTGATGAAGTATGTGTGTATGTCTCTACCCTCTTGACTATCTTGAGATTCAAGTCACTTTAGATCAACTGGGGTAGTAGGGAGGGCTGGAGTCTAGGAAAAAAAGTTACTTGACCTTGTTGGTTGCTTTGCTTCTCTACACAATACGCTTAGAACTTTAGATTGTACCTTAGAAACATAGCTTAGGCCTTTGTAGTCTCATGTTTCTTTAAAAGTCTTAGTTTGTCGACATATCAATGAGATTTTATTTCCTTTTCATCTTTGTGCCTAACAAATTAAATCACAATTATTATTTTTCTTCCAAAAAAAAATCACATAATTGTTCGACCAACACAACTTAGTCATTTCTTAAAAACAAATGAATGACCAAATTGTCAAATTGAATAATTTAGTCTGTTCAATCATGACGTGACAAAGTGCTCTTTAAGGTCTTTCATTAATTAACCTATTCAATAGATTGAGCAAAGTCTGAATGGCCTGATTGACATGGTAACATTAATAATTGTGACCTCAAAAGACTTTGGCCATTAATTATTTAATCAATAACCCAAATTTATCAGTCGGCCGAATTTGCAATTGGACATTTCTCTTAATAGAAATTTTCAGTACGAAAACTTACTTAGGCCTATTTAATCACCATTTTTTTGACCTTAAGACCTGTTTCTTTAAACAACCATTCTTGCCACGAAGGTCAAGAAAACACTTAGGCAAAATCAAACTTTGGTATTCATCTTAGCTTTGTTAAATGATCCTATTTTATGCTCTGTCATCTTGCGATATGCTTTTTCAAATTAGTTCCACTAATTTAAAGTTTATGATAACAACATTGTATTCTCCAAATGACAAAAGAACTCTCAATATTTTGAAAGTCAAATTATTTCCACTCCATGTAAAATGTATTTATAACAAACCACAACTTTACTTTCTGTTGATTTCTCTCTCTTTAATTTTGCTTTCTGCATTCATTCGAAATCCCTAAATCCCTAAATCATTCTTTCTTAATAGCACACAAGAAACGTGCACCCAATCCTTCTGAACCAACTTCATCTCCTTCCTTAGCTACACTAAGGAGTTGCATTCACTCAACACTCAGTGATCAAGCTTAGATGTCAAAACAACCCGAGGCGGAGAGGGTAATCTGTAATCCTTCTCCTGATGAGATACAGGGTGAATTTCTCAAAACCTAAGTACTAGTTCCTTTCAGTCTTGCTTCTACTTTATATTTCCATGGCCTACTGATTCAATGGGAGATTATACTCGCGATGATTCTTATCCTATTAAGCCCAAGGTAGGACCTTTATTCTTTGCCCCCCAAATTTCTGTTTATCCATGGGTGATGAAAAAATAGTTAGGACTTTCCGATAAGTATCTAAAGAATATATTAAATGGCTAGATATAGTTCAATATGCTAAAATTAAGGATTGGAAAAGGAAAAAGGTTTTGAGCATCATTTAGATTTCTGGGTATGAAATCAAACCGATTTCGGCCATGGTTGGTGTAACCATGTGTCGCGATCGTATTAATCGTGGCGAAATAGCAACTTAAACTAAAATATATGGAGTCGCCACCAATTTTATTTTTTATTAGGAAAAATTGGAAAACCCAAAAGAATAGTCTTTGAAACCATATTGAATTCGGGAGTCGGTTATGTGTAGGGAAGGGTGGAAACTTAATCCCACAGCACCCCTAACACACCCGTCCTAAGACAGTACCTTAAATTAATTATGAAAATTCTTAACAATTCTTGAAAATATTTGTTTTACCCCTTTTGTAAAAAATATAAAATAAACAAATAAATTATGAAAATTTAATTTTTGGCTTGACTGAATTGGAGTCCCGCTCCTGCGTATCCCCTAGTGCAATGAGGAACTCAAAGTCACGTAGTTCTCTAGAAATTATTGTGGGTTGGTTGATTTTATAAAAACTTTAAAAATTTGAATTAACAAGCTGTCGCGACTCAATTATTCAAATTAAGAATTGAATAGGTGAAGCTTGCGTCACGCTAGAGATGTCACCCACTAATTATCAAATTTGTTACAAAATTTTTATTTAAAATTATCTAAAAAAAATAATTAGTTTATTTTATTTTGTATTTTTTAAAAAGAAACAATTTAATTTTTTTTAAAAAAATTGAATTAACAAGTCGTCGCGACTCTATTAATCAAATTAAGGATTGAATAGGTGAAACTCACGTCACGCTAGAGACGTCACCCACTGATTATTGAATTTATTGCAATTAAATAAAATTTTAATGAATAATTTTTTTTAAAAATGTACAAAAAAAATAAAATAAATAAGCAAATCAAACTAGCAAATGAATAAGCTATGTTAGTCATGGCAACCATTACTCAAGAGGGGGGTAAATTGGGTATTAAAATTTTTGGCAAAACCTCTTTTAATTAAAATACAAATATTAAAACTAATTAAATAAAAGCACAGAAGGAATGAGATAAAAGAAAAGCTTTAACAACAGCAAATGAATAAGTGTGCAATAATATAAAATTACATAAAATAAAGATTGCATAAAATAAAGAGATAAAGAGAAGAAGAGCAGACACGATATTTATCCTGGTTCGACCACCAACCACTTGTGGTCTATGTTCAGTCCCCGAAACACAGTTAGAGATTTTCCACTATATGTACAAGCTTCAATAGGTGCTTGCAACCGTTACATAAAAGAACACTTTTCACACACAGGGAAACTCTACCCTTGTGCTAAAGTCTCAGCCTGCAGGGATACCTCACCCTTATACAAACCTTAGAGGGATACTTCACCCCCTTTACAAATCTTGAAGGATACCTCACCCTCAATATAGAAGAACAGAAATATAGATGAAGAGAAACTCTCACTCAGAGCAAATAATACAATTTGAAGTGCTATAGAGCTCTCTATGGATATCTCAAAGTTTTAGCAAAAAGAGCACAGAAAATAGACGTAAATGATAAATCACATTTTTCAAAGCAACAGATAGATGGGCACTAAATAGAAGAGACCCATGGTCTCTATTTATAGAGTTAGAAAGAAAATAGCCATTGGGTGTAATTAAAACCATAATTATCACGAGAATATGACCATTTGTTTCCATATCAGTATTCGTAAAAGACGTGTTTATTCGAATACCACTGTTTATAAACCATCGTGAAAAGCAAATTAATATGGGTTATTCGAATACCAACATGAGTATTCAAATGCCACTGTTCCAATTCTCATAAAAAACAATTCAGAAGCCAGTTATTCGGATACCACAATGAGGTATTCGAATACCTCTATTTTAAACGCATTCTGGAATGTTTTTTAGGCTGTGGTATTCGAATACCACATCCTGTATTCGAATGCCCCTTTAAAAAACTCGTTCAGGAACGTTTTCTGGGTTGTGGTATTCGAATACCACATGCTATATTCGAATACACCTTACTGATTTTGAAAACTAAATTCAAATGATCACAACTTCTTCATTTCTTATCCGTTTAAAGCAAATGACCAGTCATTGGAAAGATCTTTGAGTCTATTTTCAAATGAAAGAAGTTTCAAAACAAAACTCAAAATATGATCAAAACAGTGACCAAAGGTCAGTTTTGCAAAACTCAAACTTTGCTATTTTTCATAGATTTGAACTATTATCATAACTAGCTTTTCAAAACTTATTTGTTAGACATTTTAACATGTGAAAACCATTTGTAAAGATTTGAAAAACATATTTGAGATATCCATAAGGCTTCTTACATAAAGACCCTAAGTCCTAAAAGCTATACCATTTAATCTTCCTTCGGACTTGGTCTTTGACATGACTTTGATGTTATCAATACCTTCATAAGATAGGCATTCACATTCTCCTTGTGTTGAGCTTAATATATATCTTTTGCTTTCTTGTTTGCAAGCTCATTCTTGGTACTTAGACTACAAAGTATTGCTCACTTAAACAAGTATAGTTAGTCCAAATTCACAATTCAATATCTTTATATGCATGAATCATAAATGTATAACTCTAGTTAGTTTAACATGCATATAAAACTTTCATAAACACATCCAAATAAGATATTTATCAATTACTGATGGATATGCTCTATATAGGATGCAACAAAGAACATAAGCAAAGTATTCTTTTTGTCTTGTATTTGTCATCATCAAAACTTAACATATAAAACCATTTGGGGCAAACTTATATCCACAAGCTAAAAATGAACAACACTTATATATAAAAAATAATAAAACTATAAAAAAAATAGAATAAGCAAGCTTACCTCCAAGGCGTAAAACTCAAAGAAGTTATTGCACAGAGCCCCACACGTTCTCTTCAAATCAAGCCTTGAAAAGTAACTCACTTGGGAGAAAAAAAAATACTAAAGTCTCGAGCTCTTTTACTTAGTAAAAAATTTAGTATTAAGTTCTTAGGCTCTTATACTTAGTATTAAACCCAAGTATGAAAATTTTTGGATGTCTAAAATAATTGAGAACCACCTCTATATATAGGAGAAGGGGGGAAAGAAGGAGCAAGACTTCTCCAATGTGGGACTTAGTGATACAATTAGTTTTTTTTCAATTTTTCTCTTTTTTTATTTTTTTAGATTTTCATTTTTTTAACACAATGCCCCAGACAAAATTGGGTGTTCACAGTTGCTCCTCTTTACTTGTTTCTTACTAGATAAAAAGAACAACCGTAGTTTTTCATTTTATCACTGTAAGGAGCGAGTAAAGACATGAATTCAAATTTTGTTTGGGAGCGAAAAGAAACAAAACAATGGAAAGAGCGATGCGCTCAATGATAGAAACTTAAATGACAGGGAGCCGATGCGCTCAAACGTAAAAGACAAGAGCCGATGCACTCAAAAGTAAAATACAGGAGCTGATGCACTCAAAAGTAAAAGACAAGAGCCGATGCACTCAAAAGCAAAAGACAGGAATTTAAAATGCATGAAATGCATGGAGCTGATGCGCTCAACAGAACTTAAAATGCATTGAGCTGATGCGCTCAAAGAAATTGACAAAAATTTAAAATGCATGAAATGCATGGAGCCGATGCGCTCAACAGAACTTAAAATGACAATGGGCAACTGAGTCCCGGAATTTAAAAGGCAATGGGCAACTGAGTCCCGGAATTTAAATGACAATGGGCAACACTGAGTCCCGAAATTTAAAAGACAATGGGCAACTGAGTCCCATAATTTAAATGACAATGGGCAACACCGAGTCCCGAAATTTAAATGACCATGGGCAATTGAGTCCCAGAATTTAAAAGATAATGGGCAACTGAGTCCCGAAATTTAAAAGACAATGGACAACCGAGTCCCGTAATTTAAAAGACAATGGGCAACCGAGTCCCGTAATTTAAAAGACAATGGGCAACTTAGTCTCGAAATTTAAAAGACAATGGGTAATAGAGTCCCAAAATTTAAAGGACAATGGGCAACTGAGTCCCGGAATTTAAATGACAATGGCAACAGAGTCCCGAAATTAAAAAGACAATGGGCAACAGAGTCCCAAAATTTAAATGACAATGGGCAACAGAGTCCCGGAATTTAAAAGACAATGGGCAACAGAGTCTCAAAATTTAAAAGGCAATGGGCAACAGAGTCCCGCAATTTAAAAGACAATGGGCAACAGAGTCCCGCAATTCAAATGACAATGGGCAACAGAGTCCCGAAATTAAAAAGATAATGGGTAACAGAGTCCCGGAATTTAAATGACAATGGGCAACAGAGTCCCAAAATTTAAAAGACAATGGGCAACAGAGTCCCGGAATTTAAATGACAATGGGCAATTGAGTCTCGAAACTTAAAAGATAATGGGCAACTGAGTCCCGAAATGCAAATGACAATGGACAACAGTGGCCCGAAAGACAAATTTTAAAGGCAATAGGCAACTTGACCCAAAAAGATCTTCTTTTTCTTTTATTATTTTTCTCTCCTTTTCATTCTTGTTTTTTTCTCTTTTCTTTTTTCCCTTTTTTTTTTTTTTTTTTCTTTTTTCTTTTCCTCTTTCCTTTTTTTTCTTTCCTTTTTTCTTATTTTTCTCATTTTTTTCCTTTTCTATTTCCCTTTTTTTTTCTCTTTTTTTTTCATTTTTTCTTATTTTTCTCTCTCTTTTTTCTCTCTTTCCTTTTTCTTTTCTCTTTTCTTTTTTCTTTTTTCTTTTCTTTTTTTTAATTTTATTTTTAAAAAAAATCATTTGAACCAAGGACGACTTTGAAAAGCTTTGACCAATCTAACCCCTCGTTCACGTGCTTTAGCCCATTAGACCTGATAACTTCGGTCCTCATCCTTTCTTTCCTTTTTCTTCTTCTTTCTCTTTCCTTGTTTGCCACTCTTAACTCTCCTTTTGAGAAATGAAATGATCATCTCTTGTCATGAACCTTTGCTTGACTGAGTCCTTGAGAGAAAATTTTACTCCAGTATTTAACTTTGTCCCTCATCTTATTGATTCCCTGCAACTGCTTGATTACTCAATCATTATCTCTATTGCTACTTCCTTCAACATATCTTCTCTTTAATCCTTCAAAAATTTGTCCCAGTATGACTAATTGAACAAAATTATCCCAGTTTGGTGAACTTTTCAAGGGGCTTCAGGCCATCTTTCTATTTATTTGCCCCAGCTTTTGCTTAAACCGCCCTTTCGGGTTTTCAATCTTACGGGCTCTTTTCCCTTTTTGTTTAGGTACCTCTTATTTATGGATTATCCCTTGAGATATCATTTTTTCCTTTAATTGGAACTTCTAAGTTCTTTTCAATCTGAATTGTTCATCAGGGGATTGCCATCGGATGGTCAAATCATAATGTTGTACTCATGTTCACCTTACCTGAAGCATTACGTAACAAATAGACATAGATTCAAAAGTACAACAGAACAGGAATTGACTAAGTGAACAACTTCTAGATTGGCCTTGGAAGTTTGACAACACAAAATGGTATATATGGAATAAGACACAAACGATGGTATGTGACTCAAAGAAGAGTTGCCTTGATATGGATTGGTTTGATCCTCATGAAAACAATCTTTAGTTGCTCACTAGACATTATGACCAAGGATTTTCTTCTACTGAACATCTACATCAAGTCAAATTGAACCAAAGAGAAATTTGTCCCAGTTTAGGATTGAATAGAATAAGGCTAACACTCACTCTAGTGACCGAAAGATTTATCCCAGTGTTGGTCAATCAAACCAAGGAAAAGAAAAAATGCCCCAATTTAGAGTCAAATCGAGCAGGGTAGACACTTGTCCTAGTGTAAGGCTCAAATTGAACTAGAGAGGAATTTGCCCCAGTTTAGGATTGAATTGAATAGAACAGGAACTCACTCTAGTGCCCAAAAGATTTGCCTTAGTGTAGGTTAAATTGAACTAGGGAAAAGAATGCCCAGTGTAGGGCCAGCTCGAACATGGTAGAAACTTGCCCTGGTGAAAGTCTTTTTTTTTTTCCTTTCCTTCCCTTTTTTTTTTCTAAAGAGCAATGAACTGGATACTTAGATGAGTGTAACCTTTGTCTCAAAATTAAAGTTAACGAAATGACAACAACCTTTCATTGATCAGAATGAACTTTTTGAGGCTTGTAACGTGGCCAAGGCTAGGGGTTATGAAAGGAAAGATATAAGGCTCAAACAAGTGTTTAAGGGTTGAATAGGACTAAGGATCCTTACACTTTCAAAATTGAATTTTGTCAACTGCTTTTGCACTTTTAAACACACTTTTCTCTTTTTGTTCTCAATTTCTTCCCATTTCATTTCATTTTCTTTCATTCCCCTTTGTCATGACTCATTTCATTTCACTTTCATTCTTTTTTTTTCCTTCTCTTTTTTTTTGTTTCATTTTTTTCTACTTCCTTTTTTTTAGTTTTTTTTTTACTTCTTGCCCCTTTCACCTTTTTTTTTCATTATGCTTCAAAATAGTCACCATGACAATCAACATTTGCTTTGTGCTATCCCCTAGTGTAGGGGTGATCCTTATCCAGGGTTTATTGAAGAAATTTTCAAGTTCAAAAGGGGTAACGAGGGATAAAAATGATGAAATTTTGTAAAAGATAGAGAAAAATGGCCAGTCTTCATTTTCAAATCTTGATTGTTTATTTTCAAAACTTTAATTTTGAGACAAAAAAATAGTGCACACCAAGTGATTACTTCTTTGCTCTTTTTTTTTTCTTTTTTTTTCTTTTTTATTTTTTATAAAAGGCACTTGCAGGCACGAACATTACTGACATATACCAAACTGAGAATTGCCAAGAATTGGCATTCAATGGGATCCAAATACAAGAAAAACACTTCGAAGAAACGAAAGCGAATAAATGTCAAGAAAGACAACGTGATGAAAATGAAAGGAAACAAGATATCCATGCAAATTCATTACACTAATGCTTCAAGAAAGTTATCATAAGTTCAAAACCCAAATGATTTTATTGATCGAACAAGTATAGGGTTGATACAATTAAACCATCGTTTCACGATAACTACTTGATAAACAAATCAGAATACCATTCACTTAGAAATTCCCCACTGTTGGAGGACTCTAAGGTATTGTTTATGAACCACCACTAAGTTGAATTTTATGAGGTTTCCTTGATCAACTATTCTAAGCATTTACCCCATTCCTTCCACCATGATGAGGAATTGGGTTGTTGACAATATCGGGTCCAGCCTCCTCTTGGATATCAAGCTTCCAATAAGCAATTAACTTTCTCACTGCTGTCGTAAAAGCTTCACAGTCTTCAATGGAATGCCCAGAAATGTCCATGTGAAATTTACAAGTCAAATTTGGGTTATGCCAACTTGGGAATGGTGACTTTATAGGGCACACAAGACTCCCCAAAATTAAATAGGCATCATAGAGCCTTTGGAATAACTCTGCATTTGAAATGGACAATCTTGGGAAAGGAGGTAGGCCTTGGGGACGAAAACGACCTTGATTTTGAAAGTTTGGCCGAGGTTGCGGGTAATTTTGTGGAGGTGCAGATGGATATTGGTTATAGGTTAGGCGGGTTGGAGCATATGGTTGAGGTACAGGAACATTGTTGATTTGGAGTAGCTGGGTTTGAGGTACATTCATGGGAGAGGCGGTTAAGCCAGGTAGATGGGATGATGCAGAAGGGTAAGTGTTTGGGTTATATGGGGGTGGTCGGTATACAGGGTAGGATAGCGAATATCGAGACTGTGAAGGTTGTTGGTTTTGCAGATAACTCACTTCTAGCTCATTTTTCTTAGTGGGAAACCCTTTCTTGAAACTACCTTCATTATTGCCAATTGGCAATTTACCAGCCTTTACCAGAATTTCGATCCTTTCTCCGGCAGTAATTAATTCAGCAAAGTCTTGGTAAGCAGTACCTATCATTGTCCCAATATAGGGAGCTCCTAAAGTCCCCAAGAAGTATGAGCACATTTCTGTTAGAGTTAATGACGGTTGTACTTGAGTTGCGAGAGTTCTCCACCTCTGGGCATATTGCTTGAGTGTCTCCTCATTTTTCTTCTATAGTGTTCCCAACTGCTCTCGGGTTGGGGCTATATCCAGATTAAATTGATACTGTCCCATAAATAAATTCGCCCAGTCATCCTAAGAGGAGATTTTTGAAAGGTCCTGTTGGATACACCACTCCAAAGCAGGCCCAGTCAAACTTTCATGAAAGAAGCTGACGAGAAACTTCCAGTCCTTAGACCAAATGGACATTTTGGTAATGTAAGTTTTTAGATGGAAAAAAGGGTTGGTGCTCCCATCATACTTGACAAATTCTGGGATTTTAAAATCCTTGGGTATGATGATGTTAGCAGTAGGGCACAATTCTTCTATCCCAAGGGGACCATAGGTGCTAGGACCCTTGATCGCCTTGATTTGCTCTTCCATCTTTCCTATCCACTCTTCTTTCATTTTATCATTCTGAACAGTTGTGTGCCCATTACCGGCAGGAAATCCAGTTGGCATCTGAATGGACATATGTGGTGGTTCCCACGTGAACTTGGTGTTACCATGGACCTCATTTTGAGTACCTTCCAATGAATGATATCCTTCTCCAATAGGAATTACTGCTGATGCAGTGTTTGAGGTTCCTCCCACAGAAGGTATCTCAGTAGTGACTCTTGGGTTTATCCTCATGGAAGTAATATTCAGTGGGTACGAATGTGCCCCAGTTACTCCTGTACTTCCAGTTGCCCTCATCAAGGTGAGGGTCTCCCTCATAGCTAACAACATTTCCTCCATTCTTCTTTGAGACTCTGTCACCTCATTCATCCTTCCTTTCATTTCATCCACTTCCAAACTTAGGTTCCTGCCTTCGTTTTTAGCTGCCATCACTACAAGCAACTTTGTTCGAGTCCTTGTATTGTGAACACAGGTTTGATTGGTGTCTTCTTTCCTTGGTCACGCAATGGTTGCTGAACACGGTAACATCATACAAGGAATGAGATGAAATGAATGAGATTAATGTCATGCATAAGATGAAATGAAAACATTTTTTGAATGCATGGAATGAAGATGCATGATTTATTTTTTATTTTTTTTATTTTTTTTAGAATGTTAAAGATGCCATGAAAATGCAAGATGATGTTTTTTTTCTTTTGAAGAATGTTAGGAATGCCATGAAAATGCAAGACAAAAAAAGAAAATGTATTTTTTAAGTTTTTTTTAATGCAAGAATAGATGGCATGAGGAAAGAAGAAGTACGCTCCCTTTGTGTCCTAATGGAATTGCCTTAAACTTGGACTTTTTATCCTAAAGATCTAAGAGTCCTTCTGATCCGTGCAAATTTTTATTGGGTGGCTCTTCTGTTCTAAAGGTCTCTAGAGCCAAGTTCTATTTCAGAATGTTGACCACGAAATAGAGGGTAAACCACTAGGTGTGGGACATTCATGAAAAAGGCACACTCTAGATGAGGTTTTCGTGATAACCAAACATGATGTACATCCAAAATGGCTACCACTACGCAACCTCTACCTATCCTAGGATTTACTCAGACCCGGGTATAGGGCCCCACTCGGATGTGTATGATAAATGTGTAGGTGCGGTGGGTGTAGGGAACATACAAACATTTGCAATCCTAAAGACTACCCATATCCTGCAAAACAAAGCAAACACAAAACAAATTCTAAAAGTTTTCTACCCTAAGGTTTAGATAGTAAAACAATTAACACTAAAAATAATAAAAAATCATCAAATAATAAAAAGAAAAAAGGGTAAAACAAACACATAAAGATCACCAAAAATTTTGCATAACCAACTTTTGTAGGCTTGACTCTCAAATATCCCCAGTGGAGTCGCCATCTGTCGCGATCGTATTAATCGCGGTGAAATAGCAACTTAAACTAAAATATATGGAGTCGCCACCAATTTTATTTTTTATTAGAAAAAATTGAAAAACCCAAAAGAATAGTCTTTGAAACTATATTGAATTCGGGAGTCGGTTATGTGTAGGGAAGGGTGGAAACTTAATTTCACAGCACCCCTAACACACCCGTCCTAAGACGGTACCTTAAATTAATTATGCAAATTCTTAATAATTCTTAAAAATATTTGTTTTACCCCTTTTGTAAAAAATATAAAATAAACAAATAAATTATGAAAATTTAATTTTTGGCTTGATGGAATTGGAGTCCCGCTCCTACGTATCCCCTGGTGCAATGAGGAACTCAAAGTCACATAGTTATCTAGAAAATATTGTGGGTTGGTTGATTTTATAAAAACTTTAAAAATTTGAATTAACAAGTCGTTGCGACTCAGTTATTCAAATTAAGAATTGAATAGGTGAAGCTCGCGTCACGCTAGTCACGTCACCCACTAATTATCAAATTTGTTACAAAATTTTTATTTAAAATTATCTAAAAAAAAGAATTGGTTTATTTTATTTTGTATTTTTTAAAAAGAAACAATTTAATTATTTTTTTTTAAAAAATTTGAATTAACAAGTCGTCACGACTCTGTTAATCAAATTAAGGATTGAATAGGTGAAACTCACGTCACGCTAGAGACGTCACCCACTGATTATTGAATTTATTGCAATTAAATAAAATTTTAATGAATAATTTTTTTTTAAAATGTACAAAAAAAATAAGCAAATCAAACTAGCAAATGAATAAGTTAAAAATGAACAACACTTATATATAAAAAATAATAAAACTATAAAAAAAATAGAATAAGCAAGTTTACCTCCAAGGCGTAAAACTCAAAGAAGTTATTGCACAGAGCCTCACACGTTCTCTTCAAATCAAGCCTTGAAAAGTAACCCACTTGCGAGAAAAAAAATACTAAAGTCTTGGGCTCTTATACTTAGTATTAAGCCCAAGTAAAAAATTTACTAAAGTTCTCAGGCTCTTATACTTAGTATTAAGCCCAAGTGTGAAAATTTTTGGATGTCTAAAACAATTGAGAACCACCTCTATATATAGTAGAAGGGGGGAAAGAAGGAGCAAGACTTCTCCAATGTGGGACTTAGTGATACAATTAGTTTTTTTCAATTTTTCTCTTGTTTTATTTTTTTAGATTTTTATTTTTTTAACACAATGCCCCAGACAAAATTGGGTGTTCACACCATGATCTTCTGGAATCCTACCACCAATAGTTTCTTCTTCAAGTATGGGTTAATGGGTCCTACCTTATTTGATGTGGCCGCCATTATAGGGCTTCGCCTTGATGCCGTTGTTATCATGTCCTTGGCTAAAGCAAGTTTTGAAGGCATTCAAGAAGAGCTGAGATTGTAAAATGATAACTATAATTATTCTCGATGGATTGCTCATTTAAGGGGTGAAATGACAGAACTAGTTAATGACAAGGAACACATGGCATTCCCTACTCTTTGACTGGGTAAGAATGTGGTTTTGCCCTTTTGGAATTAAAATTGCACTTACTGTGATTCTAGTGGTTGTATTGTTGATGGATTCATTGGAGTATGGTCTTGCTCCTTTGCTGTTGGCTCACATTTATTCTACTTAAAATGAGATTTATCAGCCTTACTGAATAGAGAGACTGTGAAAAATGTAACATCCTCGCTAGCCTATTAGTTCTAATCATGGTTATAGAAGTTCATTAACACTTACATGAGTTACCTATTAATTTTGGTGACCTTTTGAGTTAGTTTGGATATAATACTATAACATTGACTGTGAAAAATAACTTATATTTGCTCAGAACTTAGCATAAATTGCTTAATTGATAGAAGTAATCATGTAGATTTTATTTCTAGTTCACAAATACTTAGAATGAGATATGGTAAATTTCTAAGAATTAATTAAACTAGTTTGATATTTTTAACCACACAGAAAAAGTATTATAGCTTAGTGGCTGTTAATAGTGTATAAGGATAATCATTAAATGATGAGTATACAAATTGGAAGAAGTCCTAGAATCTTTCCTAACACTTATGGAAAGTAGAAAACTCATCAAAGAAAGATCAAAATATCCTGAAGAGATAAAATATTTTCAGTTACCACAAAAGTCTTCCATCCTTATCTCTCCATGTCTCTCCACCACCCTCCTTATCTCTATCTTCTTCTTTGACTTTTCTTTTCTCTTATTTCACTCTCACTTTCACTCTCACGGATAGTAACAGAAAAAAAAGGGAGAAAAGAAAGAAAGAAGAGTAAGGGGAAAGAAAGAAGAGCAAGGGGAAGAGAAAGATGAATAAGGGGAAGAATCAAGCAGCAAGAAGGAAGGCAAGAAAGGAAAGGAAGAAGCACCATCAAAAGAGAGTTAAAGTAGGGGTTGTGATGTTTCTTTACTTCACTCTTTTCTCTTTTGTTACCAAGAGTTTGTATGGATGAACTTGGGATAGAAGAATTGATTGTTGAAGCTAGATGATATGTGTATGTTTATGTTTATGATTTTGAACTTAGGAATAGCTTTGAGACCTATGAATATGTGGTTGATGCTTCTTTATTCTTGCTCTCCTTGTTTCCAAAATTTGTGTTGGTAAACTTGATTGGAATTGAGAAATGGTATGTCAAAGTGGTGACACATGTATGTTTATGAATTTTGAACTTATGTGCATCCATATAACTCTAAATTCTTGAGATTGTAAATATGGGTTTGATGAGTGGTTCGTTATTCATAGACCCTTATGAATGATGATTTGATAATATATATGTGAGTTTTAACATGTTTAGGAACCATGTTTTGGTATTGAAACCATTTAAAAGTTGATTTTGGGAGTCTGAAATTAGTTACCAAATCATAGAAGCTGAATCTGGAAGTTTGCCTCTGGATGATTAGTCTCCTAGAAAGTGACTACTCAATCAGTTAGTGGTAGAGAGAAAATTGGTCTAGGATATTGATCGCCTAGAAACTGACCATTTAATCGGTCAGTGGCAGACATAGTTTTGGCCCAATGATTAATCATTCAAGAAGTGACTGTCTAATCGGTCAATGACAGAAAAATTGTGGTTTCTTTGCTGTCATTGGGCAATTAATAGGTGAGGTTTTGGGTGATTAAGACATTCACCCACTTCTTATTTTGAGGAAACAGAGTCCTCTGCTTATTGGGATTACATATTTAAACACTATAGCGTGAATTAATCCACTCTTTGGAGTATTGAGTTTACTTGCAAAGTGAAAACATTGTGCTATGGACCTCATGCATAATGAGATACATTAGCATTATACATTTGTCATGTCCATGCATAATGAGATACATTTGCATTATACAATTGTCATATTCATGAAGAGTATTAGAAAATGAATAGCTCCTTTAATTGTGATTTGCTCCTTTACATTGTTGAAGTTGAGCTTGTACTGAATTGTTGTTAGATGTGCTCAAGTTAATTGACTTTGGATATGGACCTTGAGTAGAAGTGATCCATGCTTGCTATTCCTTGAGTATTGTAACCTCATTATGATGTGCACAATCATTTGGCTAGATAATTATAGGAGACGATCCGTGGTAAGGAAGGATATCCTAAATTTTCAGTGTGGGATTTATCATTCGTTTCCTTATCACAGATGGGAATTTGAGGAGATGAACCTCGATGGGGAAGGTGATCCTAAATTCATAGTATGAGACTTCCCAATAATTTTCTCATCAATAAGCCAGGGTGTGAGGAAGTAATTCCCTTCCTACCCGGTAGTGTGAGGAGGTAATATTCCCTCCCTGCCTAGAGATGTAAGGAATTGAGTTTCTAGGAATATACATAGAAAGTTGATATTAAATGAGTATTATTATAAGACTTGCACTTGTGTGGGAATTTTTATATCATCAAAAAGATGTTAGCTACATATATGGATCATGGATTTGAATTGTGAATGTTTACACAAAGAGAGTATGTAAATATTCTAGTGGTAGTAAGTTGTGATTCATATCTGATCCATATACTTGTTGCATTCTATAATTTGAGGATATTATGATGATTTGATATAAATGGTTAATTTTAAGATATTTAACCATGGTAATAATTGAATCTTCTGCCTCGAGAAGAGAAAGGAATAGTTTTGACTTTTGCCACCTTTCTATATAGCATTCCTAATATTGATTTGATTTCCCCGAAGCAGCTAGAGTTATTATGATGACATTGCTTGTATTAAATCTATTGAGGATTTTCGAATTCTCATCCCTTTGCTTTATTTCCATGATAATTCAGCGCGAGATCGTCCTAAGGAGATGAGGAGAAAGTTAATGATGTAGTGTAGATTTATCAACTCTTTAGACCATTATATTATTTTTATAGTGGTTGCAATGGCTTGTATTAAGTTGTATTGCACATATGCCTTTGAGGCTTAGCCTGTATATGCCTAAACTCTGATGTACTAGTTAGTTGAGCTTTTATATTAGAGAGAAATAGACTTTTCAGATGTATAAAAATTCATGTACACATTACTTTTTACTCACAGGGCTTTATATAATAACTTGGTATAGTTATTGTTAAAGTAGTAAGTTACTTATAATTTAGAAGTGACATGCCTAATCTTTTTTACTCATGTATATTCCAGATATACTAGAGTATTAGTATTGGGACATTACATTATGATATCAGAGCAGTTCATCTTGTTAAGCCAGGATGTGGACTGACTATACTTTTAGCATGTTTAGATGTACCTGTTATATGTTATGCATTTTCTTATCTCGTTGTGAGATATATGAATAGAATTTCATGATTGCCTTAGATACGAATTTTAATAGTTACAGTCGCACTATTACATGATATTGAGTCTGATCAACTCAATATGTACTATTTTGTGTGTACAAGATGTGGCATCTCTTAAGCGTACTCGAGGAAACAAAGACCTGCTATTGAAAATTTGGTAGATATGATTCAAATTTTTAGGGAGATGGCAGCTGCAATGAGGGAGCAGACTATCGTCACCAATAGAGTACTGGAAAGGATCGGGGCAAATCCATCTTCACAGCCATCCAATGATGCAACACTAGTAAGCAAAACTTCCATGACTTCTCTGAATTTTGGAAGGCTAATCCTTCGTCTTTCCGAGGAGAGTACAATCCGGTTAAGGCTTAGGGATGATGAGGGAAATGGAGAAAATCTTTGCTATTATGGGATACACTGATGAGAAGATGGTATCCTTTGCCTCCTATATGTTGGTGGGGGAGGCAGAAGGTTGGTGGATGGATGCCAGGAGGTTGATGGAGGTAGCGGGAACTCAAATTACCTGGGAAGTGTTTAGGACAACCTTTTTGGACAAATATTTCCCTTAGAATTTACGGAATGTGAAGGAATTGGAGTTTCTGAAGCTTGAACAAGGAAGCTAGTAAGTGGTCTAGTATATGGCCAAGTTTGAGGAGTTTTCTATATTTTCCTCTTACTTTAGATACAATCCAGATGAAATTTAGAAGTATATAAAATTTGAATCCGGATTGAGAGAAGACATGAAAAGGGCCATAAGGCATTTAGAGATTCAGGATTTTCGTACCTTGGTGAATAAGTGTAGGTATATAGAGGGTTATGATGTTAAGCCTCCACAAGACCAAAGACCACAAAATTTATAAAAGAGAAAGAGGATAGAAGAGAGGTTTAAAAGAGTTGCTTCTTTTTCTCAACCAATTATCCACAAGACAAAGGAAAACAGATTCAAACTGGTCAAAGGGGGGCCAAGATGTTCAAAATATAGGAACCAACATGGTAACAAGCCTTATTTAGTGGGCTAGTCAGTGTGTTATTCCTATGGTAAACTAGGGCACTATGCCAAGGATTGTTATTAGAGACAGGGAGCGACCCCCAGCCCTATGCCTTAAACCAAAGAAAAAGTTTTTACTCTGAGTGTTAAGGAGGCAACTCAATCTCCCGATCTCATACAAGGTAAATGTATAGTTAAAAATAATCTCTTAACTGTATTGTATGATTCAGGAGCATCTCACTCCTTTATTTCCTATGATTGTGTGAAGATGCTAGACTTACATGTGTCTAAACTTCCCTATGTTTTTCCTGTGTCTACACCAACAGGAAAGCCAGTAACAACTTCCCATGTTTGTTTGGATTGTTATGTACAAGTAGAAGATAAGATTTTCTTTATGAATCTTATCTATTTACCTCTGGTTGACATTGATATCATCCTAGGTATGGATTAGTTGTCTACAAATCATGTTATTTTGAATTGTTCAAATATGACTCTGATGTTTATGTCTAACATCCCTTCCATGGCTATTTCTTTTGAGTTTGTGTTTCTGAATGCTAATCAAGTTATCAACTGTTTAGTAGAAAGAGCTCAAGGATATGTTCTCCTTTTCTCCTTAAATTCTGAAGTCGAGCAAAACTTAAAAAATATACCTGTGATGTGAGAGTACCCAAAAGTATTTCCTAGTGACATAACTGAGTTACCATTTGAGAGGGAAATAGAGTTTACTATAGATTTAGTACCAGGCATCGGACCCATATCTATAGCACCTTATAGGGCATCACTTTTAGAGTTGGCAAAACTCAAGAAACAAATAGAGGAATTGCTAGATAAGCAATTCATCAGACCGAGTGTATCACCTTAGGGTGCACTAGTGCTCCAAGTGAAAAAGAAGGATGATAGCATGAGGTTGTGTATAGATAATCAACAATTAAATAAAGTAGCCATTAATAATAAGTACCTTTTACTTAGAATAGATGATCTGATTGATTAATTGAGAGGAGCCTCGATTTTTTCAAAAATTGATCTAAGGTCTAGATACCATCAAATCAGAGTTAGGGAAGAGGATATCCCTAAAATTAGTTTCATGACTAGGTATGAGCATTATGAATATCTTGTGATGTCCTTTGATTTAACCAATGCACCCACAATGTTCATGGATTATATGAACAGAATCTTTAGACCATACTTAGATAAATTTGTGGTTGTCTTTATAGAGGATATCTTTATTTACTCAAGGACAACAGAAGAACATGAACAACACATTAGGATGGTTTTAGAAATCCTGAAGGAGAAACAATTGTTTGCCAAATTGTCAAAATGTGAACTCTAGATGAAGGAAGCACAATTTTTGGGTCATGTGGTATCCTAAGGAGTGGTATTAGTGGACCCTAACAAGGTAGAAGCAGTAGTGCAATGGAAAAGGCCTACCACTATGATAGAGATTAGAAGTTTCATAGGATTGATTAAGTATTACAGAAGGTTTATAAAGGGATTTTCTCAAATAGCTCTAACCTTTACAATGTTTTGATAGGCAATTGTAAATCACCTTTACTTTCCTATGAGGCTTTGTATGATAGAAAATGTAAATCACCTCTATGTTAGTATGAGGTAGGAGAAAGAACCATCTTAGGTCCCGAGTTAGTACAACAAACCACATAACAAATAAAGATGATCAAGGATAGGTTGGTTACTACTCAAAGTAGGCAAAATAGCTATGCAGATAAAAGGAGGAGACCTCTAGAATTTGAAGAAAGAGAACATGTATTTCTAAGAGTCACTCCTACTATAGGGGTTGGTAGAGCTTTGAAAACTCAAAAAAGTAAACCTTCGGTTTCTTGGTCCTTATCAAATCCTGAAAAGAATTGGACTTGTTGCCTATTAGATAGCCCTTCCACCCAAATTGTCCAACCTTCACAATGTTTTTCATGTTTCACAAATCAGAAAATATAATCCAGATTCTCCTCACATTTTGGAAAATGAATCAGTACAATTAAGAGATAACTTAACATATGTGATTAATCCTATAAGGATTGTGGATAGAGGAGTCAAAGAACTCAGAGGAAAGTAAATTCCTCTGGAGAAGGTGATATGAGAAGGGATTGTTTCAGAAGGGGCCACTTGGGAGACAGAGTCCAACATGATGCAAGACTATCTAGAGCTTTTTAAATGTGGTAAATAATTTTGATAATAAAATTTTTAAAAGGAAGGGAGAAATGTAACATCCTCCCTAGCTTATTAGTCTTAATCATGGTTATAGAAGTTTAATAACACTTGTATGAGTTACCTATTAATTTTGGTGACCTTTTGAGTTAGTTTGGATATAATTCTATAACACCGAATGTGAAAAATAACTTATATTAGCTCATAACTTAGCATAAATTGCTTAGTTGATAGAAGTAAATATGAAGATTTTATTTTTAGTTCACAAATGCTTAGAATGACATGTGATAAATTTCTGAGAATTAACTAAACTAGTTTAGAATTTTTAACCACACAGGAAGAGTATTATAGCTTAGTAGCTATTAATGGTGTATAAGGATAATCATTAAATGATGAGTATGGAATTTGGAAGAAGTCCTAGAATTTTTCCTACCACTTATGGATAGTAGAAAACTCATCAAAGAAAGATCAAAATATCCTAAAGAGATATAATATTTTCAATTGCCACAAAAGTCCTCCATCCTTATCTTTCCATGTCTCTCCATCGTCCTCCCTATCTTTATCTTCTTCTTTGACTTTTCTTTTCTCTCATTTCACTCCCACTCTCACGACCAGCAGTAGAAAAAAAAGGGAGAAAAGATAGAAAGAAGAGCGAGGGGAAGAGAAAAAAAAAGTAAAGGGAAGAATCAAGCAGTTAGAAGGAAGGCAAGAAAAGAAAAGAAAAAGAACCATCAAAAGAGAGTTGAAGTAGGGGTTGTGATGTTTCTTCATTTCACTCTTTTCTCTTTTGTTACTAAGAGTTTGTATGGATGAACTTGGTATGGAAGAATTGATTATTGAAGTTAGTGATATATGTATGTTTATGTTTATGGTTTTGAGCTTAGGAATAGCTTTGAGATCCATGAACATGTGGTTGATGCTTCGTTATTCTTCCTTTCCTTGTTTCTAAAACTTGTATTGGTAAACTTGATTGGAATTGAGAAATGGTATGTTAAAGTGGTGATACATGTATGTTTATGATTTTTGAACTTATGTGCATTCATATAACTCTAAATTCTTTAGGTTCTAAATATGAGTTTTATGAGTGGTTCATTGTTTATAGACCCTTATGATGATGATTTGATAATGTATATGTGAGTTCTAACATGTTTAGGAACTATGTTTTGGTGTTGAAACCATTTAAAAGTTGATTTTGGGAGTTTGAAATTAGTTACTAACTCATAAAAGCTGAATCTAGAAGTTTGCCTCTGGGCGATTTGTCACCCAAAAAGTGACCGCTTAATCAGTCAATGGAAGAGGGAAAATTGGCTTGGGCAATAGATCGCCCAGAAACTAACAACTTAATTGGTTAGTGGTAGACACAGTTTTGGTCGAGCGATTAATCGGTCAAGAAGTGACCGACTAATCGGTTAATGATAGAAAAATCATGGTTTCTTTACTGTCAATGGGTGATTAATCCATGAGGTTTTAGACGATTAATTGCCTAAAGATAGACATTCACCCGCTTCTTATTTTGAGGAAACAGAGTCCTCTACTTGTTAGGATTACATATTTATGTTATATAGTGTGAATTAATCCACTCTTAGGAGTACCTTACGATGTTAAAACACACCTAGCATATCTATAAGGAATGATAACATTATGCATTCAATTTATTTGTGAAGTGACAATGCTATGCATTTAGTTTCATTGGAGAGCAATGATATTGAGCTTTGAGTTTACTTGTGAAGTGAAAACATTGTGAACTAGATCTTCTGCATAATGAGATACACTAGCATTATACATTTGTCATTTCTATGCATAATGAGATACATTTGCATTATACATTTGTCATATTCATGAAGAGTACTAGAAAAGTGAATAGATCCTTTAATTGAGAAAGTTGAGCCAATAAATATTGATTGTTGTGATTTTTTCCTTTATATTATTGAAGTTGAGCTTGTACTGAATTGTTGTGAGATGTGCTCAAGTTAATTGACTTTGGATATGGACCTTGAGTAGAAGTGATCTATGCTTGCTATTTCTTGAGTATTGTAACCTCATTATGATGCGTACAATCATTTGGTCAGAGAATTGTAAGAGATGATCCATGGTAAGGAAGGGGATCCTAAATTCTTAAAGTAGGATTTTTCATTCGTTTCCTTATCATAGATGAGAATTTAAGGAGATGAACCTCAATGCGGAAGGTGTTCCTAAATTTCTAGTATAAGACTTCCTATTAGTTTTCTCATCAATGGGCCAGGGTTACTGGTAATGTGGGGAGGTAATATTCTCTTCCTACCTAATAGTGTGAGGAGGTAATGTTCCCTCCCTGCCCAGAGGTGCAAGGAACTGGATTCCTAGTAATATGCATAGAAAGTTGATATTAAATGAGCACTATTATAAGACTTGCACTTGTGTGGGAATTTTTATATCATCAAAGAGTTGTTAGCTACATATATGGATCATGGATTTGCATTGTGAATGTTTACACAAAGAGAGTTTGTAAATATTCTAGTCGTAATAAGTTGTGACTCATATCTGATTCATATACTCGTTGCATTTTATGATCTGAGGATATTTTGATGATTCAATATAAATGGTTAATTTGAGATATTGAACCATTGTAATAATTGAATCTTTTGCCTCGAGAAAAGCAAGGAACAGTTTTGGCTTTTGTCATCTTTTTATATGGTATTTGTAATATTGATTTGATTTCCCCAAAACAGATGGAATTATTGTGATGACATTGCTTATATTAAATCTACTGGAGATTTTTGAATTCTCATCCCTTTGCTTTATTTCCATGAGAGCACGAGATCCACCCATGGAGAAGAGGTGAGAGTTGATGATGTAGTGTAGATTTATCAACTCTTTTGACCATTGCATTATTTTATAGTGGTTACAATGACTTGTATTAAGTTGTATTGTACATATGCCTTCGAGGCTTAGCGTGTATATACTTAAGCACTGATGTACTAGTTGGTTGAGCTTGTTATATAAGAGAGAAATAGACTTTTCAGATGTATATATATTCAAGTACACATTACATTTTCCTCACAAGGCTTTATATAATAACTTGGTATAGTTATTGTTAAGGTAGTAAGTTGCTTATATGATAGAAGTGAATGCCTAATCTTGTTTACTCGTATATATTCTAGATATACTATAGTATTTGTTTTGGGACGTTACAAAAAATCTTAGAGAGTCTTTTTGGTTGATTCAACTATGGTTAAATGCCTGTATTTGCTGACCATCTCTAATCTGTTTTGCCTATTGATATTGAACAATGCTACTATGGGTTTAAATTAGCTTACTTGGATGCTGACAAATAGGCAAAGGAGGAACAGGTCCATAGATACGTTAGATTCTTGTACTTCTTGGATAGATATGAGAACCCAAGGCTTCTTTACTATTTTTCTAGAAGAGAGTTTGGTATTAGATTGTTTATAGGTTCTTTGTAGTCTTCTAGGTGTCATGAGTGGCCGATTGCACATAGTTTAGGCTAGTTTTCCTTTTCCCTAACACTTGTTTGTAGATTTCCCTGGTCAAGGAGAGAATAGCGTTGTGCTGCATAACCTTCGCTTCATGTCGAGGCAGTTTGGGTTGATTTAAATCCTTCCCGATAAGTACAAAGGTTCTTTCTACCATATCACTCCAGGAGCTATCTTGAAGGATTTGAACTTTGTTTCAAGAATTATAGCATTTGATGCATCTCTTAGGCAAATATTTGATCTTATCGAGTTTGAACCCTATTATTTGGCTTCCTTTGAGTTTAAGGCTTGATATTCTTCTTTTGTTGTACAATGGTTTAATTGTCCTTGTGAAAAAATGGTCAACTCTTTTGTTTTTGTGCAGAAAGGTAGCCCTTTCTTTAAGTCCAAAGCAATTCATCGTGAAGAGATTACTAACTTCCAAACCTATTATCTGACTTAGTGGGATCATAACAACATAGAGGGGACAGTTCAACGAGCTCAACCGATGCTCCTTGAACATAAGAGAAAACATTTTGAAGCTTGTATTAGGAGATGGCAAAAAGTTAAGTAATTCATTGCTTCACTTAGTTTGTTGTCTTTCTTAAAGCCTTTCAAGTTGAAGCCTTTCCCAAATGGTCCTTTTTCATTTTCCTTCTATGTCAATGATTTTTTTTTTGTCCCAGATAATGGTCATTTTCTTTACTTTGTGCTTTGGTGGAATTCCTCGTTATGTTCTAATTTTGTCTTTCACGTAGCAGAACAAGTTGGATAGGCCATCTCTATTCCTTTAGAAGGAGAACATCCATCAGATAAGAGAGGAAGATCATTGAGAACTCCAAGAACCACTATGGCCACTCGACAAACAAGTTGAAGCCGTTAAACTTTGCCAACTCAGGTAACTAAAGTTTTGCATTTTACATTGCCTGTTACACCATTCTAACACATTATCTTCTTTGCAGAGTAGGTAAACTCATTCTTCTTCTTCCACTTCCCTTACCATTTAGTCAAGAAACTTCATCGGTGAGTATCTCCTTCCTTAGTGTACTCCTAATTGAATCTCTTATGTACTAATTTCTTGTTATATCAACCTCTAAGAAAGGCTGACCTTTCTCCTAATGAAGAGACCCATTCAAAGAAGGTCATAGAAACCAAAGTAAGATATGCTTCATCTTCTTTGATCTTTAATGTTGTCCTTCATATCCTTTTAATAGTTGGCTACATTTCATGGAAAGAGAAAGCTTGAAGCGATTACCAAAGAACAAGTGATATCATCTGATAATAGCCTAATTTTTATATTTTTTTCTTATAAAAAAAGGCATTTTTTATATATCATTATATATGATTTTAGTGACTTCATGACATTCTCTATTTATCTTTTAAAAATATTCATTAATCTAATTATGGTGATATATTTTAGTATTAAATGCATTAGACATGTGGCTTTCTTGTTATCATTGTTGCACAAGATTATGAATGAAAGAGATGGTTGGACTGGGATAAAAAAAATTTAAACCCCAAAAGCTACCTTATGGTCTACAATGTATAAGCCCACTATTGTGAAGGAAGTGTACTCGCTAGTCATGTTATTTTAGTAAAAAAAAAAGTTCAAATGGTGTGTGATGAGTGTACGAAAGTACTCTCTAAATAATACCCTATTATTAGACTAAAATGTTAGAATGTGAATAGAAATCATTAGAATTAATGTGTATTTTTAAATTGAATTTCTGTTTACTTTAAAAAATTCTTAAATACATTTTTATGATTAATTTCAGAGTTTATAAAGAGTAAGTCAAAGTCCAATCAAATTCGAAAGAGGATTCTGATGAGATTTGAGAGTAAAAGTTGAGTGAAGCCTAAATAAGGAAGTGGTGCAAATATATTTTCCAAAAAGGAAAAAAGAAAGAAACCTAATTCTAAAAGTTGCTTCTAGCAGCTTATAAAAGGGGCAATTAAAAGGTGTGTGCAGCACTGTGCCGATCATGATAGAAAAAGAGAAATAGCAAGAATACCTAAGTGGCGTGTGTTTGTTCATCAAATTGTTAAAAAAGAATTACACATGAAAATATGCCTCAGAGTTCTAACAAGCATTTTAAATACTGAATTTGCAGCACCAATACCCCCAACTTAAATGAAACATTGTCCTTAATGTTTAATGTAACACCCTAAAATTTGCTAATTTACAATAATGTTTAAATTGTATTATTTTGTGTTTTCTGTGAGATATAAATTTATTTTGACTGTTCTGTGAATTTTTTTGATCTCTGTGTGAGATTTACTCCGAGTTAAGAAAATAATAATTTTTGGGCCAGAGAAAATCTTTATTGATTTATTCGGAGCCGGGGGATCTTACTAAACCCGAATTCGAGAGACACTTTAATTGATCTTTTAATTTTTAGAATTTATCTGAGAAATAAAAATATTTCTCGTTTTATTATCTGTTGGAGAAATATCCATTGTTTTATTAATAGCAGCTTCTGCTTATCGGGTAATAGACTCGGTATCTTTTATCCGTCAAAAACTATACTGAAAATATTCTTTGTGACTCATTCTTGAGGAGCCAATAGAAAATGGTCAATATTAATAGTTAGACTTTTCTTAACTAATAGGAATCTAGTCAATAAAAAATGGTTGGACTAGTTACTAAGTAACTAGATAAACTAACTAAGTTACCCTAATAGCTTAACTAGTAACTAAATGGAACTAACTTAGTTACTAATACTTAGAAGCCATAGTTACTAGGAAAATATCTAAGGTTTTCTAGAAGCATGACAATGCATGACCTATGCAATGACTTAATCAAGTTACTAAATAGTTAGTTTTGTAACTAAATAACCTAACTAAGTTAGCTTAAGTGAACTAACTACCTAATCTAGGTGTAACTAGAAGCTAGTTGAAATCAAACTTAGTTAGTCATTCCCTTTGAACCACACGGCCAACAAGGACTTCTAGGACGTTCATGGTTCTTCTAATGACTAAATGAAGACCATTATGTGACATTGGCCATGTGAAAGCCATATGAACACTATGTGATATTTTTATCACATTGATTAAGCCTTGATTTTTCTATCAAACTACCTACAAGGCTAAGGCTTGTAAAAATTGGACTTTACATTTTATTTACTATCACTTTGTGACAAAGGAAAGCTTTCATCTTTTTCTCTCACCTCAAGAACACCATTCTTCTTTCCTTCTTGGAGCTCACGGCCTCCACCCCTAAACCATACTTCCACACTTCAATAATTCCATCCAATCCTACTTTCTAAACCTAGATACAATTCTAAACACTTTTCCTTTTATGAGTTTTACCTAAATCATTCTCTAAGGGCTTTAAAAATCAAGCTTTGATTTTCTATTCCTAAGGTAATTTCTTGATTTCCTGATCCTAAGTTGGATTCTTGAATTTCTAAACCATGATTGATCCATGGTTTCTTGTTTTCAAGGTTGGTTTATGACTTTAGGATTTGTTTAAGATTTTTAGGGTTTTTCTTGGTGCTTCACGAAATCAAAAAGAGAAGGAACTTGAAGTTTGTTGTCTTCCTAGAGGTAAGAGGGAGATTAACCTCATCAACTATGTGTGGGTGGTGAGAAAATGGATTGTTTGTGGTGAAAAATCCATAAGGATTTATTCACTTGATTGTTTAAGCTTTCTTTATTTGTGATTGATGTGTTTATAGCTTTGAAAATATGCTTGCATATGTGTTTGGTATGCTTATAGCTTTGATAGTGTGCATATGTGATTTGGAAAGCATGTTAATTCTTGTGTAACTTAGGATGTGATTCACATGTTGGAAAAATTGTATGATGGTTCCAAAGAACCTAATGGCACACAGCCTCAACACCACCAAAGGAACCAAGTGTTCTAAATTATTTTCCTAATGAAAGATTAAATGATTTTATGCCAAGGAATTTAATTAAGTGATTTCGTAAGGAAAAAGGTATTAGAAAATAATTATATATGATTTATGAAGCAAAATGTGAAATTCGTCCAACATGCCATTTTTGATGTCCGAGATACAAAATTATTTTACTAAGTGTAGACTTAGGTGTTTAAATGATAAGAAATCAATTTGCTAGGTTTTTGAATCTAAAATGAAAGTAATTTACTTTTTAGAGTTAAAATTGGCCTAATTAAGTTATGTATTAAAATAAAAGTTAAATACTTGAAATTTTCTAACATATAGCTCACCCTCTGGGTTTTGAAGTGCGTTAAGAAATTTTGAGCTGTAATATCTCAAAGTAAATTAAAGAAATGCAGTTTTCTGAAAAATAGTAGAAAATACTGATGTTAATGAGAATATCTTGGAAATATTATTTAAAGAGGGATAATTGTGGAAATAATGGAAATAAAGTCAAATTTTGATAATAAATGAGAAAAGTATTAATTTGAGCTGAATATACATAGAAAAACTTTTATGCGACTTAAAAACTATAATTTTTGGCTATGCGATTAAGAAAATGCAATAAAATATTTACACGATTGAGAAAACGTTGGAAAATCTTTACGCGATTTGAAAATGTAAGAAAAGTGTTTCGCAATTGTGAAAATGCGATAATATCGTTACGCAATTGAAAGTAACAGCGGTTTGCTGTCGGGCTATTGTGGTGGGCCCGGTGATGTTGAATAATGATACCGCCAAGAGAAGGCAAGGGTATGTGAAATACTTAATAATAATGATAGTATGTGTGTTTGGATCACACATAATGCATTGAAAAACATGTCGGCTTATTTGGTTAAGGCTGTATGCTTAGGAGATGAATCACACCTATGTACGGGTGCGAGTAGACAAGTGTAGGTCACTTGTTGACCTTGGGGACATCGAGGTGCAGGTACTTCGCAATGGACTGTTGGTAGCTCTTTTGTCCATGAGGCAGACCGATACAAACGTACCGACAATCCAGACCGAGACACTGTCCTATATCACGATCTGGTGTAGAATGTCTTGTATAATGCCTTGATGTGCACATTGATAAATTGATAGCACTTTTGGCCACGGCAGCCGAGTTACAGACATGTCTTCTGGATCATTCTCTCCGAAAATGTGTTTAGCTCCATGGAGTAGGAATTGGTCGTTGTGCATAGGCATAGTTGGTCAGCACATTGAAATGATAATTATACTTATCTGATTTATTTTATCTGACATGTGATAATACGATTTACTATTTTGATGTTATATTTTATTTATTTTTTGTCATTTTCTCTACTGCCATACTGGTATTGATGTAGGGGATCTCACCTCTTTGTTATATTATATCTATTTTACTATGTATATCTGATGAAGACCAGAAAGACAGAGGAGCTGATAACTATTTTTACTATCAGTGATATTACTATTTGTTTGTTGAAATGGCGGCAATGCGCCAAGTTTTGGGTTTTGTCCAAGTAAATTTCCATGGTGGGATTGATGCTTGGAAGGTTGATTTTAATAATGAACGCTTTGTATATACTGGAGACTTGACTTTGAGTTTGAGTGCAACTTGCAATGGGATTCCTGTTTTGATGCAACACGCGTCTGTGCACCTAGAATTTACGATGCCGATTCATGAACTCTAGGGTGGCACTGTGTATACACCGCGTGAAGACTTTGTGGTGTCTTCCGCAAGGACCCCTTGTGAGGTGAATGTTATATCTGCCTGGGTTCTTTAATGATGAAGTGGAGGAGGATCCTTCTGAGGACCTAAATCCTTAGATTAGTTTTTAGGAGTTTTAAGTTTAGCAGTTATATTTTGGAGTGTCTGTTGTACATTTTATCTTTTGGTATGTAAGGGTATTATGTAAATTATTTGTAAACAAGGCTTTCAGTATGTATGTATAATATAGGCGTGATTTCAGCTACAAGTGATACTTATGATTTTATTTAATTTACTTATTTAAATTTATTCCGCAACCAAAATTTTAAAATTAATGATTTTACAAGATTAATTCTTTTACAACTTGAGAAAGTTATGTTAGGATTAGTCTTAAACGTGATGCCCTACTGTGAGTGTTACATTGAAGACTCAAAATTGAATGGGGAGTAACTAAAAAGGTCAGAATACACCTAATGAGTGACGTGGATAGCTCGTTAAGTACAAAAGATGGTAACCTGAAAAGACAAAATAAAACTAACCCGCAAAAAAAAAAAAACAACAAAGACAAACAAAAAGGAAAAGAAAGAAAATACAAGAAAAAAATAAAACAAAACACACAAAAAAATAAAGAAAAACATACCTGTGAGGTGTGGTCAAGGTTGATAGACCAGATCCACAAGTGGAATGTCTTCCACTTTCAAAACTTGCCTATCAATTAAAACTTTAAGGAATTGACCATTTACTTTAAAGATCTGACCATCCTTAGGATCCTTTTTTTCCACCGCTCCATATGCAAAAACATTTTTCACTATAAAAGGGTCAGTCCACCTAGACCAAAGTTTTCCTAGATGCTTATGGAGTCTAGAATCATATAAGAATACTCGATCATTAGGCTTAAACATTTTTCTCAAATATCATGAAATGCTTTCATTTTAGCCTTATAGATTTTAGAGTTCTCATAAGCATCGTTTCTCAACTCCTCTAACTCGGTCAACTGAAATTTTCTAAGCTTACCTGCTTCTCCCATGTCAAAATTAAAATGCTTGATGGCCCAATAAGCTTAATGCTCGAGCTCCATAGGTAAGTGGCAAGACTTTTAAAAAACAAGCCTATAAGGTGACATGCCGTAGGAGTTTTGAAAGTTGTACGGTAGGCCCAAAGTGCATGCACTAGTCTCAAAGACCAATCTTTGTAATCCAGGTTGACTGTTTTATCTAAAATTTACTTAATTTTTCGATTTACAAGTTCTACCTGGTCCACTTGTCTGGGGGTGGTATGCAGTAGAAATTTCATGCACCACCCTATATTTCTTCATCAAAGCCTCAAAAGAGTGGTTGCAAAAATGTGTACCTCGGTCACTAATGATAGCACATGGTGCACCAAATCGAGATAACACATTCTCTTTGAGAAATTTAATTACTGTCCTATTATTGTTGCTCTTGCAAGCTGTTGCTTCCACCCATTTTGATACATAATCTACTGCCATAATAATATATTGATATAAAAAAGAAAGAGGAAAATGTCCCATAAAATCATTGGCCCAACAATAAAAAATTTTAATCACTAAAATTGGGTTTAAGGGCATCGTATTACGATAGGACATAACTCCTAACTTTTGACACTTTTCACATGAGTGACAATAATTGTTTGCATCCTTAAATAAGGTGGGCCAATAAAATCCATACTGCAAAAATTTTTGTAGCGATTTTCTTCATTGAAAAGTGACTCCCACAAGCTTGGGAGTGACAAAATTCTAAGACGTTAGCAATCTCTGCATCAGGGATGCAACACCTTAAAATTTAGTTAGGATAGTATTTGAAAGGAAAAAAAGGTCATCCTAATAGAAATTAAGTACCTTAATCATGAACTTCCTCTTATCCTAAGTGCTCCAATCCACTAGTATATCACCTGTAGCTAAATAATTCACAATATGAGCAAACCATGGTAGAGAAGTAATGGTGTGAGGCAGATAGTGATTAAAAATTCAGATAAAAATCAGTTGTTAGGCCCACTAGAAAATAAAAACCTTACAACTAGTTGTAGTTAGTAATGGTCGATCCACAGAGAACCAATTCAATCAACACTATTAAACAATTCCCAATTTAGACTCTGATTGACTATAAACAGTAAATAGGGGGTTTTAGAGTTTTGATGAACAATGAATAACTTCAAAAATAATAACAATAAACAAACTAAAATCAACAATATAAGAGAATTGGTTAAAAGATTGAATCCACCATTAGATTTATATGATGATGTAAATCCACATATCCTTTTATTCCAACATGCTCAATTATGTTTTTATGCAATTGTGAGAGTAAATCTCTATTTTCCTTACGTGTTGGCCAATTCAGCAACCGCTAAAATCAACTCCTAATCACTGATTAGTTATAAAGCAACTGCTCTTACAACTATCCAACAATTACATTAAGATTTAGAAAACCAATCACACTAAGATCTAATCACACACCGAGATTAAAGTACTTAGAACATATATTTCTCTAGATCTATTATCGCAACCACCCATAATGAACCCAGATGTACCACTTTTATAATTAGAAAATAGCACAAAGATAATTACACCCACATGAACATCATACATTCCGCTAGATCTACTACCGCAACCACGCATAATAAACCCAGATCTATCACTTTGAAAGTGGGAACAAGTACAAAAACCTTCATACCAACAATAGATTCAGAAATATATGAATAAAAACATAACTGTATTGAAATAATCAAATATGCAAGATTCACAACATCAAAACTAGTGGTTTCATCACCCCCTTAACTAAGGGAGGTTTAGTTACACATAGTTAGAACAAAATCACAAGAAAAACTGAGAAAGAACATCATAAGAAATAAAGTGCAGAAGAAAAACTAAATAGCAAACGAGTTTTTGAGGATTGAGGATGATAGATCTCTCATTGCTCGAACCCGAGACTCCAATCTTTGATCCAAGACTCCTGTCTCCTTCTCCAAGGAGTTGCAGCTGCTCTCCCTAGGTCAAAACTCCTTTTAAAACGTGCTAAGGGTGTGAATATATAGGCCCCCAAGATAAACTTCTCGCAGAAGTTTATGTTTGATTCTTGTCTAGAGCAATACACGGCCTTGTATGCATACACGGCCTAGGCCATGTATGGCTCTGTGTTGGAGGAGCAAAATTTCACTATTTCAATTGTAAAAGTCAGAGGAGTACACGGCCTAGGCCGTGTACTCTCACACTGCCGTGTATTTTTTACACAGCCTAGGCCCTGTATTCTGACGCAGGCCCTGTATTTTGAGCAGGCCCTGTATTTTGAGTTCTTCATTTTTCGGCTTGGATTGTTCTCAGAAACTCTTCTTTCATTGCTTCAAAGGGAGAAATTGATCTTCATGAATCTATAGCCCCTTCTTCAAGTGGATGTCAAGCCTGATTTAGGTTAAATGAACTCCACCATTCAAAGGTTTCCTGAAAAGTTCAAGTATTAGCATCTGAGAATACATTTAAGCAAAGTTTCACAGTAATATTCCAATTAGGGTTTGATATCAGAAACTAAGCTAAATGATGACAATTAAGCATAAATGGAGTTCAATGAATCAATTACAAGGCGATTAAAATATAGGAATAATCAACAGATCAATTACCCCACACTTAGCCTTTTGCACTCCTGGGTAAAAATATACAGTTCAACACAGTTTTACAACAAGCCAAGCAAATGCAGAATAATAAGCAAAGACCTTTATGCATTTAGTTTTCAAAGAATTTAAACAATCAAGAATTCCCTTTCTTAGCAATCCAAGTTGACAAGCAAAATCAATCAAATTTCAGGGTTCAATCAGCATGATAAATCCTCACTGAAATGCTCTCTCACTCAAGTGTTTTAGGCTTATGTTTTCACTCAACCAACTCATGAGAATATGCTTTACCATAGGCTTGTCAAGCCTTTACTTCTCCACTACTCAGACCACATGCAAACAGAGATCAAAAGGACTTTATTCAAGTTGTAATAGGGTCAGGGTTAAGGTAGGTTACGTCAAAGATAGACAAAGCTAGACCATAGGAACTAGAAGAGCAAATGGAAAGATATTCAATCATTAAACAATCCAATAATCTTCAAATTCAAATTCCTATTATGTACTTTATCCTTTTTCTGACTTTTTTTTAAATATATATATATATATATATATATATATATATACACCTTGCATTCAATTCAACCTGACATTTTGCCAATATGAGACATTTTATACATAGACATAACTAGACAAAAACATCATGAATCACACCCCCACACTTATTCAAAAGCCACTTTCCAATGCAATCCTTATGCTCTTCTACTCCCTAAGGTAGGGTAGTAAAATTGTTTTTCACTTTTAGGTTTAAATTGAGCTTAGATAGAAGGAAATGGGGTCAATTAGGCTCAAAGGGGTTAATCAATGGATAAAATGCAAGGATGACTATTTGGCCAGTAGTTATTTAAAAGAAAATGCCTTTATCATTTCAAATGCACAGTGGTCATTAGCAGCTTAAAAGAGAACCAAGACAAGTTCTGAAAAGCACAATAATCATGACTGAAATCACACAATCAAAGATCCAAAATGGCCTAAAGTTAGCCATTTACAACAAGGCCCAAAAACTCACTAGGTTTCGATTCATCATTTTCAATTAAACCATTTAATTTTTAGAATTTCACCCGAAAAAATTGATAACCAGAAAGTTCATTCAATCATGCTCAAAGTTTTTATTCAATTATTTTTATTTTTATTATTTTTTTTTTCGGGTCAATTGCTCATTAATCACATCACTTGAAAGCTTATCGGAAACTTTAAAAGCCTAATGGAGAAGTATCACAAGAAGAACAACACCATCAAGATCAAATACACTCACCCCAAGAAAGTCAATATAGTTCAATCAGTCATTCAAAACCCTAGGAGAACAATTCAGAACATCAAAAGCATCAACAATAGAACATCAAAGTATCCACGCCCCCATACTTAAACTAGGCATTGTCCTCAATGCTACACATGTAACGCCCCTTTTTGGGAGGGAACGCCACATTGTCATTTATAATGCAGAAAATAAAATATGATAAGTTAAGACCCGGTTCTTTATATTACGATTAAATTTATCTGGTTAAAGCTGTATAAATAAAATGGTGACTATTTTTTTTCCTAATTGATAAAATGTAGTGACAAAAAATAAATGACAATAAAGAACAAGACAGTAGTAAAGCATACATTTGATCAACATTGCATATTCATATATATATATATATATATATATATATATTTATATATATAATATATATATATATATTTATACAAATCTGTTTAGTTATATACCGATATACCAAAAAACAAAACTATACCTGCCCAAAGGATCATATATATACATCCCCAAGATATCAGAAATATACAACCCACTACAAAAAGACATTAGGCCCCCAAAATAAAACACTGGTAGCCATCAGTAGCTACCAGCAATATCAGTCCCTCAGATGAGGAGGAATCATATCAGGATCCTCTTCAGGATCCTCCGCGAGGTCCTCCTCGGGGTTTTCCTCATCTGAGGAAACCTCCATAGGAGCCACTGAATGACGGGTTGGGGCCCGAGCAGTGGAAACAAAAGTGTCCTCCTGTGGGGTGTACTAGCGGTCACCCCACATCTCTCGGATGGGCAAGTAGAATTCCAGACACATGTTGATGCTGCCCGTGAAGATGGGCGGATCATGACGCCTCCAAGCTAGCGAGGTCGACACCTCTCCCTCGTAGATGAACCGCTTGGAATTTAGGTTAATGTACGAGTAGTCTGGCCCTCCAAGGAAGGTTAGACATACATAACCTAAAAATCCACTCGGGCGCACCGCCATGATCCGACACTAGATGCTAATCGCGATCGGGCCAAAAGTCGGGGAAATCGGGAGCTCCAACCTCCTTGTCGTCGTCTTCGATGGAACACAAGATATAGATAGAAAATAACAGAAATACAGGAAAGAGGTAAGACATCCTACCATCACTACCAATTATAGCAGTAAGAAACAAAACGGCGCAAAGCGCCCACATAGCATATCAAATAATAATCATAAGTATTAAATAGCAGAAATAAACAAATAAGCAGTTGCAGGCAAATATATATAACAATAGCATGATAGTTCCAATTATAATAATAATAAACAGATGTCAGATAATATATGGACCCACTATGCACATGCATACAAAGTCAAAATCCTACTCCATGGAGCTAGACACAAACGGTCGGAGAGATAGATCAGGAGACACGTCTGCAACTCAGCTGCCGCGGCCAAAGTGCTATAATTCATCAGTTTATCCACGTGCACATCATGACATTGTACAGACAGTCTACACTAGATCACGACACAGGACAGTGCTCGGTCAGGATCGTCTGTGCGTTTGCATCGGTTTGCCCCATGGATAGAAGAGCTACTAACTGTCCATTGCGAGGTACCCGCACCTCGACACCCCCATGGTCAACAATATGACCTACACTAGTCTACTCGCACCCGCACTAAGGTGTGTTCAATCTCCTAGGCAACTTGGCCTTAACAACAGTCCAAAGGACTTTCATAATGCATAAAGACTTTATGCATAATCATGTATGATCATCATTACACACTATTCCACAATATGCCATAATTGGCCAAAGTAAGAATCAACATATCATTGGTCACTCACATGGACCCACAATATCATAATATTAGAATTAAATAAATTAATACATTTTTAAGGTCTATTATGAATTCTTACTTAAAGTTGGCTTTTCTTATAAGGTTCGTCTCTAAATGAATTCTCATAATTAATTAAATTTTCTAATGTAATTTATTCTCATACACTTAGAAAGTTATTCTAAGATCTCAAAGTCTCACACTCTCTTGTTCTTTCCCTAATTAAATTTACCCTAAGTCTTATGAAAAATTTCATTCTTGATTCTTTAAAATTTATGAATCTCCAAGTATATCCTAGTCTTCCAATTTTGCTAATTTTCCATCCTATCACCAACAATTTAATCACTTGATTATCTAAGGTCCAAGGTTACCAAAATTACATAATTAAGCCCCAAAAAGGCCCTAGAGATCGTGGCCTCCCTAGGGAATTAAGTTCCCAATTTTTCCATTCCATTAATTGCACATTACATACTTGATTAATTAAGTCTTTCACTTGTTACAATTGTTCACAAAGAACCCCAATTTTGGGCCCCCAAAACCATGGCCATCCAAGAGAGATTCCAACATTTTTTTCTTCCATTTCATGCCATCCAATCCATTCCAATATACCAATATACACAAACAATCAATCCAATAACATAAACAAATTGAAAACAACATGTAAACATACTAATCATGCAAACAAAGAATAACCCTCAATAGGGTTTTCTCACAATCAATTACAAACAAGGTTTCTTAGTGCTAATAGAGGTTGAGGAGGAGTGTCTTCCTCTTGCCAAACTGAAGAAAACAAGAGAAGCCTCCTAGAATTTCCTTGCAATTTTCGGATTGGACACCACCAAGAACCCTAAAATTTCAATCTCATTAAAATAGCACCAATGCTTGAAAAATAAGGCATAGGTGGTCACCAAGAAGACCATAAAAATGAAAATGAGTAAAAGGAAGTGAAGAATCAAGAAGCTTACCAAAAAACCCTAAGCTTGAAGCTTGAAGAAAATGGTGAAAATGATGGATTTTCAAAGAACCACTAACTAGAGAAGTGTTTAGGAGGTGGAGAGGATTAAGAAAATAGGGTTAGATGAAATTTTTGTGATGGATGGGGTAGGGAATGGGCTGCTGGTTGTGAGCTCCTAGAGAGAAGGAAGAGAAAAAAATTTCAAAGGAAAAAGAAGAAGGTAGAGAGAGAAGTGAATAGAAAAATTAAAGTGATAGCTTTTGAATTTTGAAAACTTGTATAGTTTTAATTAAATGAATTGAAGCACAAATTCCCCCCCCCAAAGTGCAGCAGCATTGGGTTGTGGAGAGAGGAGAGAGGGAGTGCATGACTTCCTTGGGAAGCTTGGAGGAAATTTCCTAGAAGCTTCCTTGAGAAGCTTAGCACATTTCTCAATAAAGTGCATAGTAAGCTTGTCTCCATAATTAAACACACTTGAATAGATGATTAATTACACTGTTAGAATTATTTTCCCAGTGGATAAAAGTTACAATTGATGAAAGTAATATTTTATTGTTCATCGGATAATTTTATGATATAGTGATTTTATTTATCAGATAAAACCTTACAAAACGTAAACCTCGTAAATTGTGCCCGGCCTCGGGTTTAGTAAGATCCTCCGTCGACACGTTGACAGTTCAAGGTTTACCAGCCTCAGGGAAAACATTTCGTTATCCAGGCTCCGCTCAGTGCACACGCAAAACGAAGAATATACTAAAATATTTGATGTTTTTAGAAAAATTCACAAAAATTCCTAAAAATCACAAATATTAGAAAATGGATATTTGTCATGAAATAAACAATTTTTAGGGCATTTGACTGACTCTGCTTAATGCGCACGTAAAATGAGAAATATATTAAAATATTCTATGTTTCCAAAAAATTCCAAAAAAATCTCTAAAAATCACGAATATTGGAAAATGACTATTCATGATGAAACAAACTATTTTCGAGGTGTTACACTGACTTTGGTCACTGTGTATGCAAAACGAGGAATATATTAAAATATTCAACATTTCTAAAAAAATCCACAAAAATTTCCAAAAATTATAAATATTATAAAATGATGATTAATGATAAAATAAATAATTTTCGGGGTGTTACAACTCTCCCCTTCTAAAAAGAAATTTGGTCCTCGAAATTTTCATACCTTAGAATAGTTATGGGTGTTGCTCCTTTATTTTGTCTTCTAGCTCCCAAGTTGCATCTCCAGTCATCTCGTTCCAGATTACCTTCACCAACGAGATCTCTTTGCCTCTTAATTGCTTTATCCTTCTATCCTCGATTCTTACAGGAGATGCCTCATAGGTTAAGTTCTCTTTTAATTATACTGTGTCTGGTGCTATGACATGATGATGTGTGTGAAACAACATCATGTTTTGTTCTTATTTTGCATGCATTCTTGAGCATTTTAGGCATTTTAGTTTCCCCTTTGAATTATTTTTCCCTTAGAACGGATAACTGCCGTGTTTTTGGTGTTCTTGTGCAGGATTAATGTTGAATTAGCCTTAGATTGAATGGAATGCTTGCATGTTTGAAGTTGGAGCTTAATGGATAGCAATAAAGGTGCAAAAAAGGCCATTCCAGAGGGCTCCACGGCCTGCCTGTGGTCTCTACCACGGCCATGGTTCGAGGGAATCAAGAAAATGCAGAAAACTGAAACAGACTCAACCACGGCCTGGCCGTGGTGGCCACCACGGCCGTGGTTGAGAGTCAGCATTGGAATTTACATCTCAGAATCAACCACGGCCGTGGTTCGCAGCGCGCAGTAGAATTTTAGTTTTTATTTTTATTTCTTTTGGGGCTTTTTAGCCCATGAAAATCCTAGGCTATAAATAGATGTTCTGATTGCAATTAGGGTATTCTAGCTTTGATTCAAACCTAGATCTAAAGGAGGCACAAAGGAGACTTGGTTTCTTCATCCTTCTTCTTCTTCTTCTTCCATTGTTATGGGTTTGGGATGTTTTTAAGTTTGATTTCTGTTTCCTTCTTCTCTATGTCTGAGTAGTTACTTTTGTTTCTAGGATTGGGCAATGCCCTTTGACACTTTGATAATGATTAATTGACATTGTTTCCCCTTTTATTGATCTTGATTGTTCATTGATTCAATTCTTATTGCTTTTATTCATGTGAATTTGTTGGCCACTTATTTGCATCTTATAGGCATTTAGGGACGTACTGAGAGGTGAACCTAAGTGTTGGAACCATAAGAATTGAACTTAAGGTCTAAATCACGAGAGTAGTTTTAGCCTTTCGAGGAATCAATGAATTACCACAAAGCGTAATGGGTTCAATTTAAATTCAATTACCACGAGAGTAGGAATTGATTTAATTGGGCACGGATCTTGTATCTTGAAAGAGAACATTAACTAATTTAGGGTAATTCACTTTCAATTGAATTTCAGATTTAATAAAAGGGTTATTAATTAGGATTTGTCTTGTATCATTGTGGTACCCCAATCTTGGAAACTTTCTTAAATCTGAAAACCCTCTTCTTGATAACTTGCTATTTTTGCTCTAAATTCTATTTTCTTGATTTTTATTTAATTGTTTTGTTACTACGTTATTCTTAATAAACAATCACACTCTCTTTTATTTAATTTAATTGAATTAATTAATTAATTGGTATTCATAGACTCAGTCCCTGTGGATTCGATCTTTTTATTACTTGACGACGAAACCGTACACTTGCAGATTTCACGCATCAAGTTTTTGGCGCCGTTGCCGGGGACTGTGTTTTTCTTAAATATCAATTTAATTTTTAATTTAATTATTTTAAACCTTTTTATTTTTACCATATTATTACGTTCTTGTTTTCTCTTTGACTCTCTGCAGGTAATTTTTCTTGTTTATGCGAAGTGCTAGACATTTCAGGACTCTTATTGAAGCAAATCCTGAAATTGAAAGAACCTTGCATTAAAGGAGAAGACAACAAAGGCAAAGAGTAAAGGAAATATCTAAACCAACACTTGTCATGGCAGCAGCTGAAGATAATAAACCTTTAAAGGAGTATGCAGCCCCTAATGCTCGGGGTTTGCGATCTGGAATTGCTCGGCCAGACATTGAAGCCAGGCACTTCACCATACCTCCTGCCTTACTTTCTATGATAAGGCAGAACCAGTTTGGAGGATTACCCTTGGAGGACCCAAATGATCATGTGGAGATGTTCTTAGAATTCTGTGAGACTCTCAAAATTGAAGGTGCCTCAGTTGATGCCATTCGCCTCCGATTGTTTCCATTATCATTAAGGGACAAGGCTAGAGCTTGGTTGAAATCGGTACCCACCGATACATTAACCACATGGAATCAATTGGAGCAAGCATTCTTGAATAAGTTCTTTCCTCCTTCCAAGACTGCACATCTTAGAACTCAAATAACAAGCTTTGTTCAAAGAGACGGAGAATCATTATCAGAAGCTTGGGATAGATACAAGGGGCTGTTGGAAGCTTGCCCGCATTATGGACTAGAGAAGTGGTTGATTGTCCACACCTTTTACAATGGTTTGGAATATTCTTCGAAGGTGTCTCTTGACTCCGCAGCTGGTGGAGCTTTGATGAACAGAAGGCTGACAGAGGCTTATGAGATTATTGAGAGTGTTGCTTTGAATCATCACCAATGGGCCAGTGAAAAAGGTAACAACCCGAGAAAGCTCTCGGGAGGTAAGTTTGAGGTAGATGGTGTTGATTTAATTATGTCAAAGTTTGATTCTTTGAATAAACATTTTGACATGCTTGAGAAAGCTCATGTAAATGCCATAGGTGCCTCTAACAATTTTTGTGAGATTTGTGGAGCACAGGGACATATTGGTGCTGAATGCCAAGTTGGAATAGGATCCTCACATGGTGCACCGGTGGAGCAAGTGGAATCCTGCCACAATTTCTATGACATTCCACCAAAGGTGCGCAATGATCCATATTCACAGACTTACAATCCCGGTTGGAGGTCTCATCCCAACTTCTCCTATCGGAACAATCAAAATCAAGCTGGACAAGGTAGTGCTCAACCCTCTATTGGTTTCCCCCAGGTACAAAAGTCTAAACTCGAAACTCTCCTTGAAAATTTTGTAGAGAGTCAAACCAAGCAAAATGAAGAGTTTAGGCACCATGGTCAAGTTTTTACTGAGGCCATTAGAGAGTTGTCAGCTAAGGTTGACAATTTGGCCATTCATAATAAGATGTTGGAAACCCAGATTGCCCACAAAGCGAGCACTTCACATAGGCAACAAGGTAAGTTTCCTGTCAACCAGAAATAAACCCAGGGAATGAACATTGTAAGGCTGTGAGTTTGAGGAGTGGAGAGAAGTTAGAGAATCCCAAGGATAAGGGGGAGAGTGACAAAGATGAGGGGACTGAGGAAAAAGAGACTAAGACACAGCCCTTAGGTGAGGAGGAAACAAATGAGAAAATTTCTAAGTATGTACCCCCTGAACCTTACCAACCCCCGGTTCCCTTCCCTCAAAGATTGGCCAAGGCCAAGCTAGATAAACAGTTTGGGAAGTTTCTTGAGGTCCTTAAGAAGTTGTACATTAATGTACCCTTCACTGAGGCGTTGCAACAAATGCCTACCTATGCTAAATTTCTTAAGAACATTTTGTCTAATAAGAGAAAGCTAGAGGAGTATGAGACCGTAGCGTTAATTGAGGAGTGTAGCACTTTAATTCAAAATAAGTTGCCTCCTAAACTCAAAGATCCTGGCAGCTTCTCTATTCCTTGCTTGATTGGGAATACCAGTTTTGATAAAGCTCTGTGTGATTTGGGGGCTAGTGTTAGTCTTATGCCCCTTTCTGTGTGTAAAAAGTTAGAAGTGGGTGAGCTGAAACCCACAACTATCTCTCTTCAATTGGCGGATCGGTCAGTCAAGTACCCCGTAGGCATCTTGGAGGATGTTCCCATTAAGGTTGGTAAATTTTATATGCCTGTGGATTTTGTTGTGCTTGATATGGAAGCTGATGCTACAATGCCGATCATACTTGGGCGCCCATTCCTTGCCACTGGACGGGCGATCATTGATGTCCATGAAGGAAAATTGACTTTGCGATTGAATGATGAGGAAGTAGTTTTTGATGTTTTTAATTCTGAAAAAAATTCTAATTCCTTAAATTCATGTAATCGCATTGATGCTACTAAAGTTGTGGATAATGTTGTGCTTTCAGGTATACAAGAATCAGTAACTGATGCTATGCCCTGCAAGGAAGGACCTAAGAAGCATAGTGACAAGTGTGACGAGAAGCGTGAATTTAAAATCGGGGATAAAGTCCTTGTTAATAACTCACTTCTACGTTTCTGTTCTAGTAAGTTATGGTCGAAATGGTCTGGACCATATGAGATTGTTCGAGTTTTATCCTACGGTGTGCTTGAGGTGAAGAAAGAAGGTAATAAGCCTTTCATGATAAATGGTTAGAGAGTGAAACACTTTGAAGGAGTGGGGACTGAGCACTACTCCGTTGACGTCACTTGAGCACAGAAACCAGACCAAAGTCAAGCTAATGACTTTAAAAAAGCGCTTCTTGGGAGGCAACCCATGTTTTCTTATTTTTCTATTTTATTTCATCTTTTTCTTTTAATTTTACGTGTTAGATTGTTGTTTGATCTTTATCTCATGGATTTTGTTTAGGTTTGACCTTTTTTGAAGCTCAAATTAGTAGGAGAGTGAAGTCAGAAAGTTCCACACCCAGCTCATGAAAAATTCCATGGGCATGGATTGAACACCAGAAGTTTTTCCACCACCGCAGTGAGTTCTTTTCTTTTCTTTTATCCCTTCGCTTGTTTTAGATTTTTACATTGGGGACAATGTAGGTTCTAAGCTTGGGGGGATATTTTCATATTTTCATATTTTCATTTATTCTCATATTTTCGTATTTTCATTTTAGATAATTGGCATTTTCATTTTCATTAGTTTCATGCATTTTCATGTCTTGTTTTGCATTGTATTTTCATGTTGCATTTTCACACCATCATATCTCTTGGGTTTTTGATTGAACTTGTGCCCCTCTCTTTTGAGGATTTTGAGATGGTATTGATTTGGAACCCAATTGTTAATTCTTATGATAGGCTACAGGCATTGTTTTAATTGATAGTAGAGGTGATCTATTGATAGTTGATAATTAGCATAATGTTCTCTGAATTTGTGCTTCTCATTGAAATTTTAAACCTCTAAATGTGAGTTTTGAGCCTATATGGGATATATGCACTATATGATTTTTGTTCCCATTCTTTGTGTTGAGTGATATTCTTCATTGATCATGTGCTTTAGAACTTGATTTGAAACCTTTTTGAGGCAAAATTTTTGGTTGCATGCTTGAATGTGATTAAGGCATTTTAGGTATTTTTCTGGCCTTCTGAAATTGTTACACTTTCATCCTCTAGTTGCCCATTTTGAGCCTACTGCATACTTGTTTTCTTGATACCTATGCTGAAACATTATTGGTTATCATTTAGAATATTAAATGGAGCGAATTGGGCTTGAAAGTTGTTTGAAAGTTGTATTGGGAATTATATGTATTTAAGCTTCCTCTTCCTCAAAAAAAAAAAAAAAAAAAAAAAAGAAAAAAAAAAGAAAAAGAAAATCATAAGATGAAAGCTTGAAAAAGAGGAGAAAGAGGAGAAGGAAAAGAAAGGAAGAAAATACTTGGAAATGTGGAGTTATGATCCTTTTTGAAAAAAAAAAAACCTTTGCTCCATTTATGTTCTATTGTATTTTTGGTGATTATTGAAAATTTGGTTAGCCATTTGTGCAAACCTTCCTTTCTCTACCTTACCTATCATCATTCCCATGACCCCATTATAACCCTTGAAAGACCTTTTGATTCTTACAAGCATGCTAATTATTAGTGAAAATCTGGTTTCTTATCAAGCATATGGAAGTGCATTTTCTTTGAAGGATTTTGAGTGTATGGTTTCTACCCTTAAACACTTTGAGTGTGGTTAGTAGAGTGAACTTGATTCAATCAGTGAGGATGCATGATTTCTGAGAACTTAGCCTCTAATTGGACTTGATTTTGATTACCTCTCATATTCTTTGTTTGCCTTAGCCTATTGCTTGGATATTGTTTTCTCGGGTTCCTCATTCATTATTTTCTTTTGATCCCACTTCTTGGTTTGGCTTTAATTTTTGCTTGAGGACAAGCAAAGTCTTAAGCTTAGGGGGATTTGATGTGTGTGAAACAACATCATGTTTTATTCTTATTTTGCATGCATTCTTGAGCATTTTAGGCATTTTAGTTTCCCTTTTAGTTTGTTTTTCCCTTAGTTCGGATAACTGCCATGTTGTTGGTGTTCTTGTGCAGGATTAATATTGAATTAGCCTTAGATTGAATGGAATGCTTGCATGTTTGAAGTTGGAGCTTAATGGATAGCAATAAAGGTGCAAAAAAGGCCATTCCAGAGGGCTCCACGGCCTGCCCGTGGTCTCTACCACGGCCATGGTTCGAGGGAATCAAGAAAATGCAGAAAACTGAAACAGACTCAACCACGGCTTGGCCGTGGTGGCCACCACGGCCGTGGTTAAGAGTCAGCATTGGAATTTACATCTCAGAATCAACCACGGCCTGGCCGTGGTGGCCACCACGGCCGTGGTTCGCAGCGCGCAGCAGAATTTTAGCTTTTGTTTTTATTTCTTTTGGGGCTTTTTAGCCCATGAAAACCCTAGGCTATAAATAGATGTTCTGATTGCAATTAGGGTATTCTAGCTTTGATTCAAACCTAGTTCTAAAGGAGGCACAAAGGAGGCTTGGTTTCTTCATCCTTCTTCTTCTTCTTCTTCCATTGTTAGGGGTTTGGGATGTTTTTAAGTTTGATTTCTGTTTCCTTCTTCTCTATGTCTGAGTAGTTACTTTTGTTTCTAGGATTGGGCAATGCCCTTTGACACTTTGATAATGATTAATTGATATTATTTCCCCTTTTATTGATCTTGATTGTTCATTGATTCAATTCTTATTGCTTTTATTCATGTGAATTTGTTGGCCACTTATTTGCATCTCATAGGCATTTAGGGACGTACTGAGAGGTGAGCCTAAGTGTTGGAACCATAAGAATTGAACTTAAGGTCTAAATCACGAGAGTAGTTTTAGCCTTTCGAGGAATCAATGAATTACCACAAAGCGTAATGGGTTCAATTTAAATTCAATTACCACGAGAGTAGGAATTGATTTAATTGGGCACGGATCTTGTATCTTGAAAGAGAACATTAACTAATTTAGGGTAATTCACCTTCAATTGAATTTCAGATTTAATAAAAGGGTTGTCAATTAGGATTTGTCTTGTATCATTGTGGTACCCCAATCTTGGAAACTTTCTTAAATCTGAAAACCCCCTTCTTGATAACTTGCTGTTTTTGTTCTAAATTCTTTTTTCTTGATTTTTATTTAATTATTTTGTTACTATGTTATTCTTAATAAACAATCACACTCTCTTTTGTTTAATTGAATTGAATTAATTAATTAATTGGTATTCATAGATTCAGTCCCTGTGGATTCGATCTTTTTATTACTTGACGACGAAACCGTACACTTGTGAATTTCACGCATCAAGGTTAAGTTATCTTTTATTTATACCGTGTCTGGTGCTATGACATGACTTGGGTCAAGTAGGTATTTTCACAGTTGTGACATATGGAAAACATTGTGAATGTTTGAGAGAAAATGAGGTAAAGTGATTTGATAAGCTACTGGACCTACTCGGTGAATGATCTGGTATGGTCCAAGAAATTTTGGAGTAAGTTTTCTGGATTTCAAGGCCCGGCCTACCCCAGTCGTAGGTGTGACTTTCAGGAACACATGCTTGCCTTCCTCAAACTCAAGAGGCTTTCTCCTTTGGTCTGCATAACTCTTTTGTCGGCTCTGAGCCGTCCTCATCTTCTCCTGAATCATCTTGACTTTCTTAGTTGTCTGCTGTATAACATCTGGTCCAATAGTAAGGCACTCGCCGTCTTGGTACTAACATAAAGGCGTTCGACATTGTCATCCATACAGAGCCTCATAGGGTGCCATCCCTTAGCTTGAATGGTAACTGTTGTTGTAGGTGAATTCTATCAATGGTAGAACGTCATCCTAACTTCCAGTCTGTTTTATGGTGCAAGCTCTAAGCAAATCTTCCAAAGATTAGATCGTCCTTTCTGATTGACCATCGGTCTGTGGGTGATAAGCAGAACTTAGACGTAACTTCGTCCCTAATGCTCCTTGTAGACTCTGCCAGAAATTTGAAGTAAATCTCGGATCCCTATCTGAAACAATACTTGTAGGCACACTGTCAAGTCTAACAATCTCTCCAATATTGATCTGGGTCAGTCTCTCCAGTTTGCATCTTATGTTGATCGGGAGAAAATGTGCTGATTTCGTGAGTTAGTCCACGATTACCCAAATCGAGTCATGACCTTTTCTTGTCCTTGGCAAACCCACTACAAAATCCATTGCAATGCTGTCCCACTTCTATTCAGGAATAGACAATGGTTGCAGCAATCCCGCCGGTCTTTGATGTTCTACTTTAGCCTTCTGACAAACCAGATAAGTTGATACACGTTTCGTGACGTCACTCTTCATTCCATGCCACCAAAACAACTTCTTCAAGTCTTGATACATTTTTGTTATGCCTGGATGCATACTCAGTTGGCTTGTGTAAGCATGGTTGATAATATATTCTCTAAGCTCTTGGTCACGGGGAGTACAGACTCTACCTCGAAATCTCAAAATTTTGTCTGTTCCTTCCGCAAATGCTGTTTCGTTGTCATGCTACATTTGCTCTCTCACTTCTTGCAAGAACTTATCAACCTTTTGCTTTTCCCATATGTCATCCATTAGCTCGCTTGCGATGGTAACCATATTCATGCAGATCTTTCCTGGTTCTAACTCCACAAAAGACCATACATCTCTGAACTGCTCTATTAGATCCTTTTCCTTGATCATCAGGGCTGAGACACTGATCATCTTCCTACTCAGGGCGTCTGCCACGACGTTTGCCTTGCTAGGGTGATACAAAAGTTGGAAATCATAGTCCTTCAGGAACTCCAGCTACCTTCGCTGCCTCATGTTCAACTCCTTCTGATCATACAAGTATTTCAGACTCTTGTGATCACTGAAGATGTTGAACGTTACTCCGTAGAGAAAATGCTTCCATATCTTCAGAGCAAAAACTACAACCTCTAACTCCAAGTCGTGCATCGGGTAATTCTTCTCATACACTCGCAATTGCCTCGAAGCATAAGCCACTACTCTTCCATGCTGCATAAGTACAGATCCTAGCCTTGGTATGAAGTGTCACAATACACCTCAAACTGTTGATTTGGATCTGGTAGCACTAACACTGGCGAGGTAGTCAGCCGATTCTTCAACTCTTGGAAACTCTGTTCACAGCTGTCGGTCCACTCAAAAGCTTGGTTCTTTTTTGTGAGTTGAGTAAGAGGTCCTACAATCTTGGAGAATCCCTCAATGAACCTCCGGTAATATCCTGCCAATCCCACGAAGCTACGAATCTCCGTCACTGACTTTGGCCTTTCCCATTGTAGCACTGCCTTCACTTTTGATGGATCCACCGCAATCCCATCCTTTGAGATTACATGACCCAAAAATTTAACTTCTTCCAGCCAAAATTCACATTTTGACAGTTTGGCATACAGTTCCTTCTCCCTCAGAATTTGAAGAACTATACTGAGGTGTTCAACATGGTCCTCTTGATTTTGAGAGTATACCAGAATGTCATCAATGAAAACCACAACGAATCTGTCCAAGTAAGGATGAAAGATTCGGTTCATGTAGTCCATAAAGATAATTGGTGCGTTCGTCACGCCAAACGGCATCACGAGGTATTCATAATGACCGTATCGGGTACGAAAAGCAGTCTTAGGTATATCCTCCGTCTTCACTCGTATCTGATGATACCCAAATCGCAGATCGATCTTTGAAAATACCGTTGCTCCCTTCAGTTAGTCCATTAAGTCGTCAATTCTTGGGAGTGGATATTTGTTCTTGATCATCACTTTGTTCAGATGCCTGTAGTCCACGCACAATCTTGATGAACCATCCTTCTTGCGAACTAGTAGTACTGGTGCTCCCCACGGTGACACACTCAGTCTGACAAATTACTTTTCCAAAAGCTCTTCTAGCTGCTTCTTGAGCTCAACTAATTCTATCGGTGCCATCCTATAAGGTGCTATAGACACGGGACCAGCTCCCGGTACTAGGTCAATAGCAAACTCTATTTCTCGCGCCGGTGGTAAACCAGGTACATCCTCAGGAAAGACTTCAGGAAACTCATTCACCACTAGAATTGTATTCACATCAACCTCGCTCTCGACTTTCAAAGAAGACAGTAGCATGTATCCGTGAGCTCCTTCTTTCAAGAGAACTTGAACTCGGTTGGCAGTCAGAAATCTAGAATCCTCATCTATAGAAAAAACTATGATTTTTCTTAAATAATCTAATAGAACATGGTTGGAAGACAACCAGTCCATCCCTAAAATTATATCTAGTTGGGAAAGGGGTAAACAGATCAGATCGATAGAAAAGGTTCGACCTTCAACAATCAATGGATAATTTAGACAGACTTTGGTAGTAACTACCAGTTTATCAGTGGGGGTAGAAACATTTAAGTCAAAAGGTAATGTAGACACTGGTAAACTAAGTCTTTGCACACAGTCATATGATATGAAAGAATGGGTTACCCCAGAGTCATACAGTACAATTAAAAGGTTACCTTCTATGGTGCCTTCCCCTTGAATTAAGTCTTCGGACTCGAAGGCTTCAGCTCTGCTCATAGTATAAACTCACCTTCCAGCTTGTGGTTTCTTGGCTCTTGCGATATTCATTGAAGGTTCAACCTTCACTTGATTGTAATCTCGGGATACGTGGCCAGGTTTACCACATCTGAAGCAGATGATCCCCTTTATGGTGCAGTCCCTTATGAGATGATCTTTCCTACACTTTAGACATTTCGAAGGATACGCCATGTTCTGACCAGTCCAGTTCCCAGCAGAACCTCCACCAGAGCTTCCACCCATGGTTTGTTGCTGATTTCCCGTTGGTTGGGAGTAGGGCTTCTTTTAGAAATGGTTAGAACTGTTACCGCCGCCTCTTTGGAACCTTGTAGGCCCAAAGTTCTTGTTCCTCGTATCTCTAGATTGCTCCAGAGCTTCTACTTCACAGCATGTGTCTAGCAGTTCCGAGAATTCATTGATCTTCAGGGTGATCACAACCTTCTTCACCTCATACCTCAGTCCATCTGTGAATCTTCGACACTTCCAGGCTTCATTTGGTTGGTGTTGAAAGTACGTTGAAAACTATGACAAGTTTTCAAATTTGGCTGCGTATTCACTAACGGTCATATTCCCTTACCGTAAGTTGAGGAACTTCGACTCCTTCGCGTGTCTTGCGCTCACAGGAAAATACTTATCCAAGAATTTATCCTTGAATAAGTCCCAAGTGATCTCGCAGTTTGTAGCTTCCAGCATTCTCTACACTCCATTCCACCAGTTTTCAGCATTGCCTACCAACATAAAGGTAGCATAGATCACTTTCTTGTTCTTAGAGCAATTCATCCCTCGAAAGACTTTCTCAAACTCTTTGATCCACAGACTAGCCTTGTCCGGATCAAACTCTCCTTTGAATTGGGGAGGGTTGTGGCGACGAAACTCCGCCAAGTTCTGAGCATCTGCAGCAGCTTCAAGCTGTTGAGCAGCTCGTTCTTGTTGTTGAGAACCTTTCTTTTGCTGTTGAGTAGTTTACTCAGTTTGTTGTGCGACGGCCTCAGCCATCCTCTGCATCGCCGTTATAGCTACTGCCATGTCTTCGCATCGTGCCATCTTACTGTCTTAAGTCAAAGTAACTAAAAGACACAAGGAAAGTCAGTTGCATCCACTAGGAATACCAAGTAATACATCTCTGCGTTTGATTTTCAGAGAAACACAGCACAAATAAGATAGACTCAATCACAAGACCTAAAGAAGCATAAACCAGGGTTCTGATACTAACAAATGTAACGCCCTTTTTTGGGAGGGAACGTCACATAGTCATTTACAATGCAGAAAATAAAATATGATAAGTTAAGACCCGGTTCTTTATATTACGATTAAATTTATTTGGTTAAAGCTGTATAAATAAAATGGTGACTATTTTTTTCCTAATTGATAAAATGTAGTGAAGAAAAATAAATGGCAATAAAGAACAAGACAGTAGTAAAACAAACATTTGATCAACATTGCATATTCATATATATATATATTTATACCAAATCTGTTTAGTTACAAAGCCCGATATACCAAAAAGTAAAACTATACCTGCCCAAAGGATCATACATATACATCCCTAAGATATCAGAAATATACAACCCACTACAAAAAGACATCAGGCCCCTAAAATAAAGCACTGGTAGCCATTAGTAGCTACCAGCAATATCAGTCCCTCAGATGAGGAGGAATCGTATCAGGATCCTCTGCGAGGTCTTCCTCGGGAACCTCCTTGGGGTCTTCCTCATCTGAGGAAACCTCCATAGGAGCCACTGAATGACGGGTCCGGGCTCGAGCAATGGAAACAAAAGTGTCCTCCTATGGGGTGTAGTAGCGGTCACCCCACATCTCCCAGATGGGCAAGTAGAATTCCAGACACACGCTGATGCTGCCTGTGAAGATAGGCGAATCATGACGCCTCCAAGCTAGCGAGGTCGACACCTCTCCCTTGTAGATGAACCGCTCGGAATTCAGGTTAATGTACTAGCAGTCTGGCCCTCCGAGGAAATTCTGACATACATAACCCAGAAATCCACTCGGGCCCGCCGCCATGATCCGACACTAGACGCTAATCGCAATCGGGCCAAAAGCTAGGGAAATCGGGAGCTCCAACCTCCTTGTCGTCGTCTTCGATGGGACACAATATATAGATAGAAAATAATAGAAATACAGGAAAGAGGTAAAACATCCTACCATCATTACCAATTATAGCAACAAGAAACAAAATGGCACAAAGCGCCCACAGAGCATATCAAATAATAATCATAAGTGTTAAATAGTAGAAATAGACAAATAAGCAGTTGCAGGCAAATATATATAACAGTAGCATGATAGTTCCAATTATAATAATAAAAAATAGATGTCAGATAATATATGGACCCACTATGCACATGCATACAAAGTCAAAATCCTTAGACACAAACGGTCGGAGAGAAAGATCAGGAGGCACGTCTGCAACTCGGCTGCCGCGGCTAAAGTGCTATAATTCATTAGTTTATCCACGTGCACATCATGGCATTGTACAGATAGTCTACACTAGATCACGACATAGGACAGTGCCCGGTCAGGATCGTCGGTGCGTTTGCATCGGTTTGCCCCACGGATAGAAGAGCTACCAACTATCCATTGCGAGGTACCCGCACCCCGACACCTCCATGGTCAATAATATGACCTACACTAGTCTACTCGCACCGCACTAAGGTGTGTTCAATCTCCTAGGCAACTTGGCCTTAACAACAGTCCAAAGGACTTTCACAATGCATAAAGACTCTATGCATAATCATGTATGATCATCATTACATACTATTCCACAATATGCCACAATTGGCCAAAGTAAGAATCAACATATCATTGGTCACTCACATGGACCCACAATATCATAATATTGGAATTAAATAAATTAATACATTTTTAAGGTCTATTATAAATTCTTACTTAAAGTTTGCCTTTCTTATAAGGTTCGTCTCTAAATGAATTCTCATAATTAATTAAATTTTCTAATGTAATTTATTCTCATACACTTAGAAAGTTATTCTAAGATCTCAAAGTCTCACACTCTCTTGTTCTTGCCCTAATTAAATTTACCCTAGTCTTATGAAAAATTTCATTCTTAATTCTTTAAAATTTATGAATCTCTAAGTATATCCTAGTCTTCCAATTTTGCTAATTTTCCATCCTATCACCAACAATTTAATCACTTGATTATCTAAGGTTCAAGGTTACCAAAATTACATAATTAAGCCCCAAAAAGGCCCTAGAGGCCGTGGCCTCCTTAGGGAATTAAGTTCATAATTTTTTCATTCCATTAATTGCACATTACACACTTGATTAATTAAGTCTTTCACTTGTTACAATTGTTCACAAAGAACCCCAATTTTGGGCCCCCAAAACCGTGGCCATCCAAGAGAGATTCCAACATTATTTTCTTCCATTTCATGCCATCCAATCCATTCCAATATACCAATATACACAAACAATCAATCTAATAGCATAAACAAATTGAAAACAACGTGTAAACATACTAATCATTCAAACAAAGAATAACCCTCAATAGGGTTTTCTCATAATCAATTACAAACAAGGTTTCTTAGTGCTAATAGAGGTTGAGGAGGAGTGTCTTCCTCTTACCAAACTGAAGAAAGCAAGAGAAGCCTCCTAGAATTTCCTTGCAATTTTCGGATTGGACACCACCAAGAACCCTAAAATTTTAATCTCATTAAAATAGCACCAATGCTTGAAAAATAAGCCATAAGTGGTCACCACGAAGACCATAGAAATGAAAATGAGTAAAAGGAAGTGAAGAATCAAGAAGCTTACCTAAAAACCCTAAGCTTGAAGCTTGAAGAAAATGGTGAAAATGATGGATTTTCAAAGAACCACTAACTAGAGAAGTGTTTAGGAGGTGGAGAGGATTAAGAAAATGGGGTTGGATGAAATTTTTGTGATGGATGGGGTAGGGAATGGGCTGCTGGCTATGAGCTCCTAGAGAGAAGGAGGAGAAAAAAATTTCAAAGGAAGAAGAAGAAGGTAGAGAGAGAAGTGAATAGAAAAATTAAAGTGATAGCTTTTGAATTTTGAAAACTTGTATAGTTTTAATTAAATGAATTGAAGCACAAATCCCCCCCCCCCCAAAAGTGCAAGCAGCCGTGGGTTGTGGAGAGAGGAGAAAGGGAGTGCATGGCTTCCTTGGGAAGCTTGGAGGAAATTTCCTAGAAGCTTCCTTGAGAAGCTTTGCACATTTCTCAATAAAGTGCATAGTAAGCTTGTCTCCTTAATTAAACACACTTGAATAGATGATTAATTATACTGTTAGAATTATTTTCCTGGTGAATAAAAGTTACACTTGATGAAAATAATATTTTATTATTCATTGGATAATTTTATGATACAGCGATTTTGTTTATCAGATAAACCTTGGAAAACACAAATTTCGTAAACTGTGCCCGCCCTCAGGTTTAGTAAGATCCCCCGTCGACACGTTAACAGTTCAAGGTTTACCAGCCTCGGGGAAAACATTTCGTTATCCAGGCTCCGTTCAGTGTGCACGCAAAATGAGGAATATACTAAAATATTCAATATTTTCAGAAAAATTCACAAAAATTCCTAAAAATTACAAATATTAGAAAATGGATATTTGTCTTGAAATAAACAATTTTTCGGAGCGTTTGACTGACTCTGCTTAGTGCGCACGCAAAATGAGGAATATATTAAAATATTTCGCATTTCTGAAAAAATTTAGAAAAATCTCCAAAAATCATGAATATTGGAAAATGACTATTCATGATGAAACAAACCATTTCTGAGGTGTTACACTGACTCTGGTTAGTGTGCATGCAAAACGAGGAATATATTAAAATATTCGATGTTTCCGAAAAAATCCACAAAAAATTTCAAAAATTAAAATATTATAAAATGATGATTAATGATAAATTAAACAATTTTTGGGGTGTTACAAGACATATCCAGAAAAATAAAAATAAAAACAAAACTGTAACACAATCATGCAAAACTGGAATGAAACACATTAATTTTGAAATAAATAACTAAGTGCAGGTGAAACCAAATACCAAATTTATACAATATAGGAGAATAAAAATACAACAGAAACTAAGGGGCAACATCAATGGGGAAATGAGGAAGAGCTACTGAAGACGCCGGAGGATCTCAGCCATGGTACTGTCAATGGAGGCCAAGCGAGCATCCATAATCTGAAGTTGTGCAGTGTGGTTCATCTCTAGGCGATCAATATGTGTAATGACATCATCAAGTGAAGTGACTCGTGGCCTAGAGCTAGATGGACCAGCAGCAAAACTGGATGCAGACTCCGGAGGCGCTGAATCATCATCAGGCTGTGGTGGAACTCCCCTCGGAATATCCTGGTTACCAGCTCCTACCAAAAATAGTTCTCCATTCCATTTGTCACATAATCCCATGTGAATCAGAGTAGAGCTATCAATGGCAGAAGAGCCCGATACATGATCCTCAATAAGAACATCAGAATCTAACCCCAAGTATTGAGCAATAAGAGTAACAAATCCCCCCACTAAAATACGGCCAGTTGAAGCAGTCCCTAAATGTTTAAATAAGTTACACAACCAGTATGATCCATTAACAGGATTCCCATTAATCATGCAATGCAAAAGGAACAATTTAGCTCGACTAATAGTACCTTGACTCTCTCCCCTAGTACATATTGTATTTGCCAACCATTTTTGAATATATCTATGTGCTGGAGACCTAAGTTTGTAAGCTCTGGACTTGCTAGGATTATAATCATCAGAATCAGCAACAGTTAATGCAGTCCAAACTCTATTAGGCCTAAAATCACGGGGGAGCTGGTTATGGCCTATAGGGAAGCTAAAAATGGCACTAAATTGGTGAACATTTAACTGGTGGGGAATGTCAAATAGCTCAAAAGTAATATCACCTAGCCACCTATCTTGGTCACTAAGAGGATACAACTTTTTGTCAAAACTCATAATGAATTCCCTAGTCAAAGTGTCATAAGTCGGTGCATGCATTCTAGCAAAGGTGCCCTAACCTATTCCATCCAATAATTCAAAAACTTCATCATACAATCCTATCTGACGCAAAGTATCCTCATCTAGAAATTTAATGGGAACAATATCCTTAGTTAAGACAGGATGGACATTTACCTCAGGAGGGGGAGATGGTGTGCATGGAGGAGTTAGTGAACCTTGAATAGCAGAACGGTTGAACCCTCGACCACTGTTGGTAGTTTATTTCACGCGTTTCTTGGAGGCATTTTTGAGAAATTTAACAAATAGGTACTATTCACAGAGATGGGGAGGTCACTGTGGTGGTGGAGACAAGGAGGGAAAGTTAGGGTTTTGGAGAAGATGTGAAGAAATGGAGGCTATTTACTGAAAATGGAGTTAGAAATGAAGAAAGGAAGGATTTGGTAGTGATTTTAAGCTTGAAAATAGAAGAAAGATGAAGGTGGTGGTTATGGAGGATGTGTGGCCATGTGGGTACGTGGGTGGAGAGAGATAAATGGTGGGTTGGTGAAAATTGTGGGTAAAATGAAGACAAATGTAAGAAAAATGAGAGATTAGAGTGATTTTTGGGTGAAAAGTGTTTGGAAATGAAGGATTGGAGTGGTAGTAATGGAGGTTTTGGAAGGGAAAAGAGGGGTGGAGAGGGGTGGCTGCGTGTTGTGAGAGAGAAATGGAAGAAGAAGGGAAGAAGGAGCCCTAAAATGGGCTCTGGTGAGAATACACGGCCGTGTATTCATACACGGCATAGTTCGTGTATGATTATGTCTCCATAATGGTTCCCGCTACGCATGCTCACATAGCCGTGTGAGAGTACACGGCCTAGGCCGTGTACTTCACTGTTTTGTAATTTTTTTTTATGAATAGAAACATGGCTTCCCTTACTCTATAAACTCAATAAAACGCCTCCCCAGATTAACTCATTTCACTTTGAAATGGATTGGAAACTCTTTTGCAATGTTGTTTCTCGACAAATGCTCAAGAAATCAGTTCAAAACATAGTTCAGGGTCTTTTAAAGTCAGATTCCCAAGACTAAAAACTCATCATGGTTGAGGGAATTCCAAAAATCGACGAAGTTCATAAGGTACCAATTCATAAGAATGCGTCTCAAGAGATCGACTCTTTACTCAGTCCATTCATTATGAAATACAATTTAACTTTCAATTGAAGGAAATCATCCCCAAAGAACATGATTCAGCATTCAGAAGAACAAAACAACAACACCATAAAAGAAGTAATTCCTACAGTTTCTCTTAGTTTCCACTGTACCTAGTCCACACAAATATCAATCAAATAATCAATGTATTCAAACACACATTTAATCAATCCAAAACACAAGGTTTTCCAAAGATTCGCATGCTCACAATCAATAAACAAATAAAGACATATTCTAAGAAACTAATAAAAACACAAAATAAAAGGGATAGAGAAAGCAAATCTGGTTAGGTTGCCTCCCAATGAGCGCTTAGTTTATTGTCCTCAGCCCGACATTATGACACCCTCATTGATCTTTATAATGTGGATGGTAGAAGGTCAACACTTTTACTTCCACATTTTTTGGAAGCTCATAGAAAGACTTGAGATAGTGTTTATTGGCCTTAACAAGTAAGGTAGGTGCAAAAACTCCTCCAGGATCCCATTGGTTGAAACATGATGACCAAGCTATAGTTGAAACAACATGATAGCTTTCAACAGGGTCCTATTGGTTGAAGTGTAATGACCAAATTAAGCTTGAAGCATGAGGGCTTCCACCGGGGTCCCATTGGCCTTCTTTAGTTTCCTTGGCTTCACCAGTGAAATGTAATATATGGACTATATCAGCTTCATATGCATTATCTCTACTGAACCATGGCCCAAACACAAAGTCCATTTCAGCAGTGACCATCATCCGATGATTTTCTCCCTTCTCTGAAAACTCTTCAATGGCCTGCAATTTCACCTCCCTTTGGGTCTTAGATTCTGCTTTGTAAACAGAATCATTAACTTTTAAGTCTATAGAAATCTCAGCACCACTAGCACATATCATATCAGTACATGAGTGGCAATGAATATAATTATTAAAACCAATAAAATCAAAAAATTCATCACACAACTCATCATGTTGCTCCTCCACTATATTAAGAAGGGGTTTAGGATTACTTACCTTGGGGGTTCAGAGTTTTTCCCTTTATCATTTACCTGTTTAGGCTCTTGGTCTTTCTCTGTAGTGGTTTGTGGAGGAGAGGTGGGTTCATCCAATGTCTTCCTACTTTGCAATGTGATAGCACTAGGATCTTCCATCACATCTTCTTTGGGTTATGAGGGAAGTCCTTTAGAATTTAGGCTCTGCATATTGCTGAGTTCTATGGCTAACTGCTCCAAAGAGTTTTGCACGTTATTGATTGCGGCCCTTGTTTCTTATTGGAACTGTATAGTATTAATGGCCATTTGTCTTATTAGCTCCTCCAATGAAGGTTCAGGTTGCCTTGGGGCTTGAACTTGTTGTTGCCTCGGAGGGAAGGGTGTTTGCTTCTGCTAAAATTCTGGAAGTTCATAGGCTGGAGGTTGATTCTGAGGCTGCTGTCCATAAATCAAGTTAGGATAGTCCCACCACTCTGGATAATATGTATTGGAGTAGGGGTTGTAGTTGTCAAAAGGTTCAGAATATCCCCATACTACCTCTACCTCATCATTTGTGTCCACTAGGAAAGTAGGACACAAATCAGTGATATGTCCAGGTGATAAGCAAATCCCACAAACTACCATGATCAATAAACATCAACACCTACAAGACACTCAGAAAGAAAGAATAAAAAATTAAAAGTAAAATAAAAACAAAAATAAAAATAGAGTAAAAATAGGAAATAAATTAACAAAGTGTAATTGAAAAATTGGCTTCTCGGCACAATGCCAAAATTATTGGTGTGAGCCAGATAGTGATTACAAATTCAGATAAAAATCAGTTGTTAGGCCCACTAGAAAATAAAAACCTTACAACTAGTTGTAGTTAGTAAGGGTCGATCCACTGAGAACCAATTCAATCAACACTATTAAACAATTCCCAATTTAGACTCTGATTGACTATAAACAGTAAATAGGGGGTTTTGGAGTTTTGATGAACAATGAACAACTTCAAAAACAATAACAATAAACAAACTAAAATCAACAATATAAGAGAATTGGTTAAGAGATTGAATCCACCATTAGATTTATATGATGATGTAAATTCATATATCATTTTATTCCAACATGCTCAATTATGTTTTTATGCAATTGTGAGAGTAAATCTCTGTTTTCCTTACGTGTTGGGCAATTCAGCAACCACTCAAATCAACTCCTAATCACTGATTAGTTATAAAGCAACCGCTCTTACAACTATCCAACAATTACATTAAGATTTAGAAAACCAATCACACTAAGATCTAATCACACACCAGGATTAAATTACTTAGAACATATATTTCTCTAGATCTATTATCGCAACCGCGCAAAATAAACCCAGATGTACCACTTTTATAACTAAAAAATAGCACAAAGATAATTATACCCACATGAACATCATACATTCCGCTAGATTTACTACCGTAACCACACATAATAAACCTAGATCTACCACTTTAAAAGTGGGAACAAGTACAAAAACCTTCATACCAATAATAGATTCAGAAATATATGAATAAAAATATAACTATATTGAAATAATCAAATATGTAAGATTGACAACATCAAAACTAGTGGTTTCATCACCCTCTTAACCAAGGGAGGTTTAGTTACACATAGCTAGAACAAAATCACAAGAAAAACTGAGAAAGAACATCGTAAGAAACAAAGTGCAGAAGAAAAACTAAATAGTAAACGAGTTTCTGAGGATTGAGGATGATGGATCTCCAATTACTCGAACCCGAGACTCCAATCTTTGATCCAAGACTCCCGTCTCCTTCGCCAAGGAGTTACAGCTGCTCTCCCTAGGTCAAAACGCCTTTCAAAATGTGCTAAGGGTGTGAATATATAGGCCCCAACATAAACTTCTCACAGAAGTTTATGTTTGATTCTTGTCTGGAGCAATACACGACTGTGTATGCATATACGGCCTAGGCCGTGTATGGCTCTGTGTTGGAGGAGCAAAATTTCACTATTTCAATTGTAAAAGTAAGAGGAGTACATGGCCTAGGCCGTGTACTCTCACACGGCCGTGTATTTTTTACGCAGCCTAGGCCCTGTATTTTGACGCAGGCCCTGTATTTTGAGTTCTTCATTTTTTGGCCTGGATTCTTCTCAGAAACTCTTCTTTCATTGCTTCAAAGGGAGAAATTAATCTTCATGAATCCATAGCCCCTTCTTCAAGTGGACGTCAAGCCTGATTTAGGTTAAATGAACTCCGCCATTCAAAGGTTTCTTGAAAAGTTCAAGTATTAGCATTTGAGAATACATTTAAGCAAAGTTTCACAGTAATATTCCAATTAGCGTTTGATATTAGAAACTAAGCTAAATGATGACAATTACGTACAAATGGAGTTCAATGAATCAATTACAAGGTGATTAAAATATAGGAATAATCAACAGATCAAGTAACAAAAAATAAATGCTCATTGGGAAAATCATTTTTGATTGGTAGATGGTTAGAAGTGTCTTCAAATGTGAGCCTTGAGAGATGGTTAGTCACTATGCTCTCCACTCCTTTCTTGTCTTTAATGGTGATGTCAAATTCCTGCAAAAGTAAAATCTACTGTATTAGTCGCCTTAGCATCCTTCTTTGTAAGAAGGTACTTAAGAGCTACATGATTTATGAAAATAATAATAGGAGAACTAATCAAGTAAGCAGGAAACTTATCCAAAGCAAACACTAAAGATAGCAACACTTTTTCAGTGCTGGAATAATTCATCTGAGAACTATTTAGAGTTCTACTAGCATAGCAAATAACAAAAGGCCTCCCCTCCCTTCTTTGTCCAAGAACAACACCTACAACAACATCACTAGCATCACACATGATCTCGAAAGGTAAACTCCAATCAGGTGGCTGCATTATTGGTGCTGAGGTAAGCTTGCCTATTAGCGTTTTAAATGCCTCTTGACAAGCTTGTGTCCATTCAAGTGGGGCATCTTTAGCTAAGAGGTCACATAGTGGTTTAGATATAATGGAGAAATTTTGTATAAACCTTCTATAAAAGCTCGCATGACCAAGAAAAGATCTCACATCCTTTATTGTCCTAAGTGTAGGCAACTTAGAGATTAATTTGATCTTAGATTGATCAACCTCTATCCCCTTACAAGAAATAATATGCCCTAAGACAATACTTGAAGGTACCATAAAGTGGCATTTTTCACAATTTAAAACTAATTCTTTCTTCTCACAATGAATTAACACCCTCTCTAAATTCAATAAGCATTCATCAAAAGAAGATCCAAAAATAGTCAAGTCATCCACAAAAACTTCTATGCAATTTTTAACCGTGTCACTAAAAATGCTCATCATGCAATGTTGAAAAGTAGCAAGTGCATTACATAATCCAAATGGCATTCTATGAAAGGCAAAAGTACTAAAAGGACAAGTGAAAGTGATTTTATCCTGGTCTTCTAATGCAATTTCAATTTGATAATAATCAAAATAACCATCCAAGAAGCAATAAAAAGGATGACCAACCACATGCTCAAGAATTTGATCAATAAAAGGGAGAGGAAAATGGTCTTTCTGGGTGGCAGCATTTAACTTTATATAATCAATGCACATCTGCCACCCAGTCACAAGTTTTGTAGGGACTAACTCTCCCAAGTCATTCTTCACTATAATAACACCTAACTTTTTAAGAACAACCTGTGTAGGGTTTACCCATTTACTATCAGCAATAGGATATATGATTCCTGCATCTAATAGTTTCAACACTTCATTCTTCACCACTTCTTTCATAGTGGGATTAAGCCTACATTGGGGGTTTCTATGAGGGATAGTTCCTTTCGCCAAATTAATTTTATGTGAATAGATCAGAGGACTAACACCTTTTATATCGGCAATGCTCCAACCTAAAGTTGACTTATGCTCACTTAGGGTCTGAATTAATTTCTCACTTTGAGATTCAGATAATTCAGATGAGATAATAATAGGAAAAGTATCACCTGGACAAAGGAAAACATGCTTTAAACCTTTAGGTAAAGGCTTCAATTCAACTTTGGGTGCTTCCACACTTGAAGGAATTTATTTTTCACCTTTCTTGTGTAACTCTTCGAACTTTGGTTGCCATGCCCGAGTGCCATAATCTTGAGTTCTATAAAAAAATAGCACTAATATCAACTACATTTGATGGATTACTGATAGAATCAAACTCAGAATTAAAAATAAAATACTCAAGAGGATCAAAATCATGGGTTGTAGAAACTCTCTTATCCATGATTGAGTTAATCATGTATTTCTAGTGACCCTCGTCATCATCTTTTGGTTGTTTTGCAATATGAAAAATATTCATCTCAAGAGTCATGTTTCCAAAAGATAGCTTCAAGAGCTCATTCTTGTAATTAATAAGAGTATTAGCAATGGTAAGAAAAAGTTTACCTAAAATCAAAGAAATTTTAGAAGTAGTATCAACAGAAGAGCTAGTGTCAAGGATTAAGAAATCAACAGGATAACAAAAATTTGTCAATTTGAATTAGAACATCCTCTGCTATACCCCGAGGTACTCTGACTAAACAGCCAGCCAATTACAATACCGCAGTGGTTAGTTTGAGTTCTACCAACCCTAACTGTAAATAAATAGAATATGACATTAGATTTACGCTAGCTCCTAAATCTAGCAAAGCTTGCCCAAACTCATGATTTTTGATGCTGCATGCAATGGTTGGATAACCAGGATCTTTGTACTTAGGAGGAATCCACTGTTCAATTAGAGCACTAACTTGTTTTGTTAGGAATGTTGTCTTATTCATATAGTTCTTCCTCTTAATTGTACACAAATCCTTGAGAACTTTTGTATAAGTAGGAACTTGTTTAATTACATGCAAAAGAGGAAAATTGATTTTTACCTGCCTTAGATTCTCTAGGATTTCATTGTTAGGATCCATAATTCGCTTGCTTGATTTTAAAGCTTATGGGAATAGTACCTTAACCTGATTCTTTGTCACCTCAGGTTCCTTGGGCAGCTTGGCATTGCTACTATCCTGATTCTTGTCCATATCCTTGAATTGTTTGTTGTAGGGATGTGTAATGATGTACCACTTCATGTCACAATCATATTCACATCCTTCAACTTCTTTGCGCCATGTGTTGACCATGGGGTGCAAACTGACCTTAAGAAGGGAACTTACCTCGCTCATTCACACTCAAGTAGTTCATCAATTTAGACACTTGACTCTTTATCTCCTTGTTTTCTTCAAGAACTTGCGTAATCAAAGATTCAAACTTTTAGTTAATCTTACCTTGTGCCTGAATAAAAGCATGCAAAGTGCTTTCTAAAGGACTCCTAGAAGATGAAGGTGCATGATATGGTGCAGGATATGATCTAGGGGGTTGTTCAGGCAGTTGGTTTTCAGACTTCAACCTAAAATTGAGGTGATTATGGCACCCCAGATTATAGGTATCAGAGAAAGGTGTAAAAGGCTTGTTGTACATACCTAAGGCATTACATTTTTCCTCGTACACTCTTTCATTTCAGCAAATGTGGGACACTCTTAGGTGAGGTGATCTACCCCGCCACACACAAAACATGGTCCGAAAGACTCTACATGATCAGCCACATGTGTTGGCTTTAAGTCCTTAGTCTTTAACACCTTTAGCTCCCTAATGAGCATCTCGACCTTAGCTTTTACGTTATCCTCTTCCCTAAGATGGTAGATTCCACCTCCATTTGGGTTTCCTATAGGTCGTGACCTATTTGTGCTCTCAGTAGCACTAGGTCCAGTCCAAGTATGAGCTTTTTTGGCAAGCTCATTAAGGTAATTCTATGGCCTCATCAAGATCTTTCTATAAGAATTCACCATTACACATCATCTTCACAAATTGGTGCTCTCTAGATGTAATGTGCAAAGATGGAGATTTGCTTTTTAAAACATTGGTCTTATGTTGGGGAAAGTATTTATTAAAGAAGACTTGAGTCATCTCATTCAATGACCCAATATATCATGGTCTTAGCGAGTATAGCCAACTCTTAGCTCGATCCTTCAAAGAGAAAGGAAAGAACTTAAGTCTCACAACATCATCAGTTATATTTTGACTATGAAAAGTCGCAACTACTTCCTCAAATTCCCTAATATGCAGATATGGATTTTCATTTTCCAAGCCATGAAAAGTAGGGAGTAATTGTATCATCTCTGTTTTAAAGTCCAGTCAGGGAGTATTAGCTAGGAACATGATGTATGACGGTATGGCTGTGCATGTAAGGTGATGGTAATCCTGAAGGGTCCTAGTGGGTTGATCTCTATGTTCACTCATTTCTTCAAAATTAGAAGTATCAAATAAATGAATAGAAAAATCAGACTTAGACTTAGAATTTGATACAGGTCTACAAGCAAATTGACCCAAGGCATCTCTATACTTGTTCATGCAAGGTAGAGAAAAATGCAACACTAAAGAAAACTGAAAAAAACTACAAAAGGAAAAGAAAATAAGAAAATAAAAAATAAAAAATACAGCAAGCTAAAAGAGGAAACAAAGTTACTGCCTTTACAAACTGTTGAAAAGAAAAAATTGATTAGCAATTTTTTAACCTTCTCCTCAGCAACGACGCCAAAATTTGATTATGCTCAAAGAATAATGCGGTAATTGTAGCACAGTTTTGGGTGTCGATTCCAAGAAGAGAAAAATTAAAAGAATAGCTAAAAAAACAAAGAAACTACAGAAAAATATTAAATGATTAAAAGTAAGTAAAGATTAATTTAAATGCAAAAATTAAGTAAAGCAAAGTATAACAAATTTGGTTTCTACTAGAAGTAAGATAACTAAGGTTCAGAATTCACCAAGATTAATTTTAACATTAATTTTGTCAAATTATTATACCCAAATAATTAAACTCATGAACATCTTGTGGTAAGCACGTGTTCAAGGAAAATATATCAATAAACCATTAAATCTTAAAATTGGGTAAAAATAATTCAACATAGTAATGCCAAAATAAAGAAGATTTCATCATCCCTTTAGTACAAAAAATTTAGCAAGACATAGTAAGATTAGAACACAATAAAATTATCTCACTAAAATTCTCCATTACACAAAGCTATCTTCGTCATGTCCTTTCCTTCTTTTTTTAACATTCACTGTGCATCATTATGCATGAGCTTTTTCTCCCACTCTGCGGTGCAGCATGTCCTTGTCCAGCGTGCATCATGCTGCGTGCTACTGCTCCCTATTTCATTTCTCTTTTTTCTATCATGATCGGCATAGTGCTGCACACACCTTTTAATTACCCCTTTTATAAGCTGCTGGTAGCAGCTTTTAGAAACAAGTTTTTCCTTTTTTTTTGAAAATATATTTGCACCACTTCCTTATTTGGGCTTCACTCAACTTTTACTCTCAAATCTCATCAGAATCCTCTTTTGAATTTGATTGGACTTTGACTTGCTCTTTATAAACTCTGAAATTAAATATAAAAATCTATTTAATAATATTTTAAAGTAAATAGAAATTTAATTTAAAAATACACATTAATTCTATTGATTTTAATTCACATTCTAACATTTTAGTCCAATAATAATAGGGTATTTAGAGAGCACTTTCATACACTCATCACACCCCAACTTGCTTATTGCTAGTCCCTAACAATTTTTATACAAAAGAGATGAAAGGGATTAAGAAAATGATAAAATAGTTAATCAATTCACATTTTCCTTATTTAGAAAATTCAGTATTTAAAATGTTTCTTGGAACTCTGTGGCATATTTTATGTGTAATTTAAAAAAAAATTTGTATCACATATGCATCTTTATCACATATGTTATTATTCTCATTCATAGCCATCTTCATGAATTCACCATACTAGCCATAATCATTTTTGTTGAAGCACTCACAAAACACCTAATGCACTCATCTAAGTTTTGTGGTAAGATGGTGATTTGACACATGTAGCTAGAGAACTCTTTTGCTTAAGTATTCATATGAGTTTTGGAGAGAATTAAGAGCCTACAAATGCAGTAAATTGTGATAAGCGTTCATTGATCTGTTGAATTGGGCACTTCTTTTGAGAACATCATCATATGATTTGTGGTAAGATGATGGATATACTTGGGATATGATGAAGGTCAACTTAGGATTAACGTTTTAACCTTTCAAGCTAACCCTTTCTATCATAGACCTCTAGTAGCCATTTTTGAGCTAATAAACACATATAGCTTTGTCTTTTCATATGCCTACATCATCCATGCCTCTGCACATTAGAGTATAGCCTATATACTAATTTTTCTACCCTTTTTACTTCTAAGTTTATACTAAGTGTCGAATTTGTAATTTCTTTATTTTGTGTTGGGAGTCAAAAAAAGAAGAAGAAAAGAAATGACAAGAATACCCAAGTAGCGTGTATTTGTTCATCAAATTGTTAAAAAGAAAAAAAAAGAAAAGGAAGAATAAGGAAAAGCATTATTATTCGATGAACTGAAAAGTTGAAAAGTACACCAAGTGAGAAGTGTAGTCTATTGAGATATTTAATAAGATTTCTTTTGTATATACTTGGTAGTCTTTTTTAATCTTTTTCCATTTTTTTCATATAGCCCCAAACCCAAGTTACGTTACAACCTTTTGTGTTGACCATTCTGATCCTAAGTAAGCTTTTGGAAAGAATGGTGGAAGTCTCATTTGTTAGTGTTCCTATCATAAGATCAATGTTTGCTTATTGCCTAATTTCCTATGAGAGTGTGTATACACCTATTGTCAACTCCATAGAGAGAATCCTCATACAAAACACTTTTATACCCGTGAGTTATGGAGTTGAACCTTTAGCTTGAGATATTCCTGATATTGTATGTGTCAGGGATTCTTGTTAGATGGATATAGTTTAAAACACACACACACACACACACACACTCTCTCTCTCTCTCTCTCTATGGGCTACTATAGGCAAATTGCTTGTGATATAGTTATTGAATTCCTAAGATTGTTTTGATAAGTGAATCTGGAAAATGTGAATTGATGGGCTATTTTATCATTTTCTTAGTTTCTTTCATCTCTTTTGCATAAAAATTGCTAGGAACTAGCAATAAGCAAGTTGGGGGTGTGATGAGTGTACAAAAGTGCTCTCTAAATACCCTATCATTGGACTAAAATGTTAGAATATGAATAGAAATCATTAGAATTAAAATTAAATAGATTTTTATGTTTAATTTCAGAGTTTATAAAGAGTAAGTTAAAGCACAATCAAATTCAAAAGAGGATTCTGACGAGATTTGAGAGTAAAAGTTGAGTGAAGCCCAAATAAGGAAGCAGTGCAAATATATCTTTACAAAAAAAAAGAAAAACCTAATTCTAAAACCTGTTGCTTGCAGCTTATAAAAGGGGCAATTAAATGGTGTGTGCAGCACTGTGCCGGTCACGATAGAAAAAAGAGAAACAAAATAGGGAGTAGTAATGTGCAACACACTGCACGCTAGATGAGGACACACTGCATTGCATAGAGTGGGAGAAAAAGCTCATGCTCAGTACCGCACAGTGAATGTTAAAAAAAGAAGGAAAGGACGTGACGCAGATAGCTTTTGTGTAATGGAGAATTTTAGTGAGATAATTTTATTATATTCTAATCTTACTTTGTCTTGCTAAATTATCTGTACTAAGGAGATGATGAAACCTTGATTATTTTGACATTATTATGTTGACTTATTTTTATTCAATTTGAAGATTTAATGCTTATTGATTCTATTTTCCTATCAGATTATATGACATAATTTTAAGATGAGTTCAGTCATACTTTTCTCATACTTTGTAATTTATTTGTGTTATGTGAATGTTAGTGGTAATTGTTGGATATCAATTGTGGTTTTTTTATTAGGGATACATTTGATGATTTAATAATTTACTATCAATTAGGAAAATTTTATCATACATTTGATTATTATTTTTAATGCTTTATTTATATATTTTCCATGAGCTCATGCTTGCCGCTAGATGTTCTTGAGTTAAATTTTTCGAGTATAATAATTTGACATAGTTAATATTAAAATTAATCTTGGGAAATTTTGAACCTTAGTCATCTTACTTCTAGTAGAAATCAAATTTAATTTACTTTGCTTTACTTAATTTTTGCTTTTAAATTAATCTTTATTTACTTTTAATCATTTAATATATTTTTTAGTTTCTTTGTTTCTTTAGCTATTCTTTTAATTTGTCTCTTTGTGGAATCAATACCCCAAAGTTGTGCTACAGTTACTGCGTTATTCTTTGGGCGTAATCAATGCGCATTGGTTAAGAAAGAAAAAGAAAATGGACCTACCTAATTGAGGAAACAGCAATAGATATATAAGGCTCTGGCGGTGGAGGAAAAAAATGCAAATTGGAGATAGGAGAGCAGAGCGTCACAAACTACAGAGACTAGATTGGTACGCAGCAGATTAGACAACGCATAATGCAGCGTAGTGTGGAGCACGGAGAAGGCCATTTAATTCCACAAAGGAAGAAGGAGAACAACGCATAAGAATTATTTCATCTTTTATAGATTTTTCTTTCTTTGTATTTGATACTCTTGCCATAAGTAGCTAATTTTATTTTCTAGGATTAAGATGAAATCCTAATCTTTGTTTTAGATGATTTAACTTTATTTAAGTTATTTTTCTTTGTTCTATAATTGCATAATGATGATGATTATTGATCTTTAATTGTTATTCAATTTAATTTTTATTGTCTTGTAGTCAATTTGTAAATTTAAATTAATACATTTTAATCACATGTTTAATTATTGTAGTCTTAGGTGTGGGTTGTGCAATAGTATTCAATGCTTTCATGATCTAAGAATTAAGTAATTCATGCTATATTAAATGGTTTATGTCATAATTAGAATATGCCAATGTTTTGGATTGGGTTATGGGTCTACAGATCTGGAGCAACTTGGCCTGCAAGATTGGAACCCAGATGTTACTGTGCACTCGTAACTGGCAATTTACCAGGCGTAACTCCCTTAATAGATATGAATGCTAATCATATCCCACATAAATAGGGCATTAACCACAGGGAATAACGGTCTCTCTAATCTCAGCCAATAGCATTCAATTTAGATTGAATGCTCTAATTCTCAACGCCCTAATAAGCTCATACATATACCTTGCAAGGTAAAAAAAGGTACACATATAACATGCAATACTCTACACTTCCTCCTTTATGCACAAATTGACTTGAGTGTCAGTGTGCCTTTTGCAGGTAGCCACCCCCTCATGCTGTCGCTACTATTGCTTTGGCACCGAGGTATCCACCATTAACTACATTCTCAGGTAACCCTTTGAAACTAGTTCAGAACATTGACATCATCTATGGGAAGCGTTAAACTTCTATTCCCATCATCATCATCATCATGGTTAACACAAGGAGAAGATAAGCCTTAACCAACCAGAGTAGCACTTCTGTTGCGCGCAACCCATCATCTTCAAACGACTATCCAACATCTATCCCTACTCATCAGCTAACCCTACAACAAGTCGTAGCCTATCCGGAACCTAGGTAGGATGAGCTGGAGACTTCTTTCACCAGAGAGAATTTCCCCCTCCTCCCATTCGAGTTCCGGTGAAGCAATGCCTTAGCTAAAAAAAGAGCACCTTCTGAGGATGTTGTGCAGCAGGTATCAGTGCTGCAATGCCTTGGAGACCAGGTGGAGAATGAAGCTCAATCTTACCATGCTGAAACTGATCATTAGGAGCTATCTAGAGCCGAATTGTTCTCTTTAGTTAGACTTCAGGATGAAAGGATTCATCGCCAAGATGAGAGAATTCATAACCTGGAGAGAGTTACTAACCAGGAATACGAAGTTGAAAACTAATATTCAAGAAGGAATCGTGAAAATAGAAGAGATAGGCCTCAAAAAGATGGCCGCCATCTTGAGAACTCTAGGATCACGAGTCTTGGACATAATGTTGATCCCGTCCATACAAGAGAGCAGGAACACAGTTGCACAAAATTAACCCTTCTCTGACAGACTGATGGCTTACAAAATCCCTAAGAACTTCAAGTATCCTACCAATATTGAAGCCAATGATAAGACCACGAACCCTCAGGAACACTTGGATGTCTATGTTTTTGCACTTTTATTAGCTGGAGGTGATGACTCTCATGTGTCAGACTTTCCCCCTGTCTCTGAAGAAAGCTGCCTTGAGATGGTTCATCACCTTAACTTAGAGATCTGTTGATAACTGGGGGAACCTGTCCTCAAGATTTTTGTTGCATTTCACCACTAGCAAAGTGCAACCTAAATCCATTCATGCTTCTCCCAGATTAAGCAAGGAAAGGAGGAGTGTCTCTGAGACTTTATATCTCGATTCAATAAGGAGATTGTGAATGTGCATGACTGGGATGAAAGGCTCGAATTGTACTACATCAAAGAAGGGCTTCGACTCAAGCCACTGTCTTTTTTCCATGCCAAGAAGGAGCCTAAGACCATGGGTGAGTTTTGTGCCTGTGCTGATAAATACATTAATACTGAAGATGTTCACTGGGCTAGGAAGCATATTGAGAAGGGAGAGGATGCCAAGCCTAAGTTGGAACACTCAATCAACAAAGCTAGAATTCAAAACAACCTTTCAGGGGGGAATATGAAGACTTCTGTAATAGCCCGATTTTTCATTTTTCTTGAAATAAATGAGTTTTATAATATTTATGAGTTTTTGTGAATTTTTGGAAATTTTTAATTATTTTGAATATTTTAATATGTTTTTAATTATTTTAATATTATTTTGGAAATATATGTCGAAATTTAGTTTTTTTTTGAAAATATATGAGTTTTATAATTTTTATGGTTCTTGAAAATTTTTGTAGATTTTTCTGAGTCTGTGATTATTTTAATATTATTTTAAGCTGTATGTATGTTTGAGGCGCGCTCGGAAAAATAAAATTTTTTTCCTGGATTAGAAAGTTCTGGACTATTAAGGCGAGATCGGGGGATCTTACTAAACCCGAAATCAGGAACAGTTGATGGAGATTTCTTTATCTGAGTTTTTCATTACCTATTGTGCAATAATAGCAGTAGCTATTATCCATTGGGTAATATTTGTTAGAAAAATATCTTAATGACTCAGCTGGTGACTCTGCACTACGACTCACCATACTGACTCAGCTGTTTTAGAAGATTCTATGATGACTCATCTAGTAAATATCTAGGAATAAACATCTACTAGAAAAATATCTTAATAAAATATCTCAAGTGTAATCATGAAAGCTGAAAATATTTAAGTTAAATATCTTAAGGATAATGATGAGCCATCATTACATAGCTTTATGACTAACCAATAGGAATTGGTCAAACATAGTGGCTTAGACTTTGTTATGAACCATTGGATGGAAAACTTGATGAAGAAGCCTTAGATCATCACCATTGATCCAATCAATCGTGTGAGAGCAATCTTGATAAAGAAGCTTATGATATCCACCTTAGATTTAATCAATGGTTAGGAAATGAAATTAATTTTAATGGTTAGATTTGTTAGTTGAGAAACTAGATAATCTAACTTAGTTACTCTAATAGCCTAATTAGTAACTAAGTAAAACTAACTTAGTTTGTAAATACTTAGAATCTATAGTTACAAGAAAGAGTTTCTAGAATCATTACCTATGCATGACAAGAGTATGATTTAATCATGTAATTAGATAGTTATAATGTAACTAAATGATTTAATTAAATTAGCCTATAGGTAACTAAGTGAATTAATTAATTTAGTTTAAGTATAACTAGAAAGCAATTGAATTAAGACTTGGTTAGTTTTATATTGATTCACATGGCTACCTAGAGTAATCTAGGATGTTCTTGATTTATCTTATGACCAATTGATGACTACTTGATTACCTAAGCCATGTGAAGCAAATATTAAGACATGTGCATTTGTTTAGCTTATTGAACAAGCCTTAAACTATCTATCCTAAGCAACCACACGGCCATAAGGCCATTCTACTAAGTTCTAGATTCATTTTATGATCAAATGATGATCATTATGTGACATAAACCATGTGCACCCATGTGAGCCCATGTGCTTATGTTTTGTCTTACAAGCCTTGAACTTTCTACGAAAGCACTCCCACGGCCATGCAATTTAACATAGGCCATTTCCTTTCATTTCTATTACTCTGTGAGATAACAAACTCTCTCATCTTTTCTTCAAAACAACCACATGGCCAAGTCTTGAACAATAGACTATTTCACTTCATTTCCTCACACTTTGTGACACAAAAGCCTTCCTCTCTATTCTCTCTCTTCCAATCATTCAAGAACACCAAGAACAAACACCATGAACTTCATCTTCTTCCTTTCTTGAACCATTCGGCCTCAACACCTAAACCCCACATCCAAACTTCAATAATTTTATACAACCCTAGATCTTGAACCTATACACAATTCTAAGATACTTTGTAGTTGAGATCTTAGCCTAGTTCTATCATCTTCAACCTTGTTCTTCAAGTTGGAGATCAAAAAGTTCTTACCTTTCTTGCCTTATGAAGCTCATGACCTCACTCCATAAATCACCATCCAAGTTTGTTTAATTTCAACCAATTATACTTTTTGAATCCTCTCATCAATCTAAGTAACTTTCATGTTATGATCAAGACCTAGTTTTATCATCTTCATGCTTGAATCTTGGATTTGAGTTCTAGGGTTTTAAGGTAAAAATCTTGAAAATTGACTTTTTATTTGATTCTTAGAATCCTAAGACCACGCTTGATCTATGGTCATCTTAATCAAGCCTTAGATACTAATCTTTATGTGTTTGATTTGATTCTAAGATCTATTTAGTGGTGAAAGTTCAATACAAAAAGGATTAAATAAGGAGCTTAGGAGAACATCAACCAGGTAAGAAGGAGATTAACCTCATCGGCCATATGTGGCGGTGAAGGAATGGAATTGTTTGTGTTTGTGAGTGGAAAATCCATGTGAGGATTTATTCACTCGATTGTGCAATCATTGGTTTGTGCTTGTTGGATTATATTATGTGATTATTTTATTGCTTTGATAAGTATGCATGATTTATATATATATTTGGTATGCTTATAGCTTTGATAATATGCTTACATGTGTGATTTGGAAAGCATGATAATTTTTGTGTAACTTAAGATATGATTCACATGATGAGAAAATTTGTATGAAGACTCCAAAGAGCCTAGAGGCACACAGCCTCATCACTACAAAGATGACTAAGGATTCTAAATTATTTTTCAAATTGAGGATTTAATGATTTTATGACAAGAAATTCAATTAAGTAATTTTATAAGGACTTAAAGTGTTAGGAAATGATTTATATATGAATTTTGAAGCAATATGTGAATTCAGCCAACATGCCATTTTTGATAATCAAGATCCAAAACTATTTTACTAAGTGTAGACTTAGGTGTTTTAATAGTAAGAACTCAATTTGGTAAGTTTGTGAATTTAAAATGATATTTTAGAATTAAATTTGGCTTGATTAAGCTATGTAGTAAAATAAAAGTGAATACTTGAAATTTACTGACGTATAGCTCACCCTCTAGGTTTTGAAGCGCGTTAGAAAATTTTGAGCTGTAATATCCTAAGTAAAATTAAGAAATACAGTTTTCTGAGAAACTGTAGAAAATGCTAATTTTAAGGGGATTATATTGCAAATATTATTCAAAGAGGGATTATTTTGGAAATATTATTTAAAGAGGGACTATTATGAAAATATTATTTGAAGAGGGACTATTATGTAAATATTATTTTATAGAAGGACTATTATGCAAATAATAAAAATAAGGTTAATTTTTGATATTAAATGAGAAAAATCTTATTTTGGACTTAAAATATGTTAGAAATATTTTACGCGATTGGAAATACGTAGAAAAACCCTTACGCAACTTAAAAATAATAATTTTTAGCTACGCGATTGAGAAAATGTTTTAAAAACTTTACGCGATTGAGAAAACATTGAAAAAACTTTACGCGATTGAGAAAACATTGAAAAATCTTTACGCAATTTGAAAACGTAATAGAAGTGTTACGTGATTGTGAAAATGCGATAATATTACTACGCGATTGAAAGGAACAACGAGTTTTGCTGTAGAGCCAACGTATTGAACTAAGTAATTTGTGAAACTGAAGTATTGGACTCGAGTGGATCTTTGGTATTATGTAATTGTATGAGCGGTTACATAATATTATTGATACTAATGGTATTAGACAATTGTATGGGCGGTTGCGTTAATATCATTGGGAACGATACAACGGTACTTTGTTTCAATTGAAGGTGCTTTTGAGCATTATACAGTGATACCGCCATGTGATGGCATGTGAATAAACAATACTATGTGATCAATGATAGTATATGTTTGAATCAGTTATCATGCATAGAAAAGCGTATTCACTTGATTTGTTGGGGCGTTTTATGCCTAAAGAATGAACGAAAACTTACAAAATAGTGGATCGTGATGGATCTTGAGGGATGTCAGGGCACGGTGATTCACGCAGTGGAGTGTTTATCACCCGTGATTATTATAATCACGTAATACCCCTGGCCTGTGGACACTGATTACAACGCACTGGCAGACCTGTCAACACCATTGCTTTTCATAATCCAGTGTAGACTATCTTTTTTGGGGGGACCGATCTTCTGGAACGTTTATCTTTAATCTTGAGTTAGCTCCATGGAGTAGGATCAGGTTGCATTGTGCATAATCATGGTCCTTGTACTCATTGAGCATATTTAGTGTACACATTGTTCATGAGCATACTCAGCATTTATATTGCGGTGATATAGTATTGTGGTGATATAATATTATGATGACATAATATTGATGTGGTATTATCATTATGCTTGATATTGTGCTGCAAGTTTATTAGATTATCTATCTCTTAACTATCTGCTGATTTTATATTAATCATTGGATTGTGTGTATGGAATAACGTTGTTGCTCGTATCGTTTCTTTGCTGCCATATTGGTATGCGATGTAGGAGATCTCACCTCTTTGCTATATTTGTTATGTCTGTTTCTGTTTTATGTCTATGTCTGTGAAGACTGTGTTGGCAACAAGGAAGGACTCCAAGATATTATTTGCTCGGACTTCTATCCGTTAAGACATTCCTGGCAAGGGAATTTATCTTTTGTGGAGAACTTATGTCTTTAGAGGTTGTGAACTTGGGCCAGGTTGAGTTTTTTTAAGGTTTATGTAATGATGATATTACGAATCTATGATATGTACGAGAGATGTATGTTATTTAGTTCTTATATTTCATGTTTTTCTAGTTCAGTAAAGTTTATGTAATCCACGAAAAAGAAATTTTGAAACCCGTGTTTAATTAATATTAATTATTTTATAACTTAGAAAATTATTTATAAGGAGTTATTATGAATGTGATACCCTTCGGAGGGGGTGTTACAACTACACTCCTCTAAACACACCTCAGACTTAGATTTATCAGAAGGTAATGAACATCAAGCTCCGGGATATGCAAAAACCCCCTCTTTGAAGAAGCATGCGCAGAAAGACAAGTCCAAGCACTGTACATGGCATAATGGCCACAAACATAACACGAAGGACAACATTAACCTCTAGGATGTATTCAAGTCGTTGATATGAGATGGCTGCCTAGGCTGTTATGCATGCCAATCTCAGAACAACTACAAGGAAGGGCAGAACTATAGAAAACGGAGTTACAACCCACAAAGAAGTCCATCTCTGCCTTACTAGAGAAGACAATCCCTAGCCAAGAACAACAATCCTGGCATAGGCACATCCCCAGATGCCTAAAACTGTGGTAGGGCACAACCCCGAGATGATGATGATGATGAAGACATCTATCGCCACGTTGAGGTAACCCAAATGCTAAACACTATCTCAGGGTGCCTTCACGAATGGTGGTGACTCTAGAAACACTAGGAAATAGGCCCTTCGAGCAGCACTAAGTGTAACATCCCTCATAGAAACTAAGTCAAGCAGAAGGTCAAGAAAAACCCCACAAATCTCATTCTTTGATGTGGATTACATAAATACCATCTCTGATCACGATGACCCCATGGTCATTATCGGGATAATCACAAATATCGAGGTTCATAGAATAATTATAGATCAGGGGAGTTCGGTTGACATTATATTCCTAAACTTGTTCAACAAGTTAGGATTATCAAAAGAAGAACTAATCCCATACACCCGGGAGTTGATCAGATTCACAGACGATAAGATTACCCCAGTTAGGTATATTGAGACCTAGCTGACTTTGGGAAAAGACTTCCTCTTCAAAATTGCCAAGGTCAGGTTCTTAGAGGTTGGCTGTCCCTTGGCCTATAATGTTATATTGGATCGTCCTTTGCTCAATGCCTTTGGGGCCTTGATCTCTACACCCCACTTAGTTATGAAAGTTATAGACCAACAAGACAGAATTGTGATAGTCAAAGGAGACCAAGTGGCGGTGAAGAAGTGCTACAACGAGAGCCTAAGGATTTCCAAAAAATATTGTGCCATGAATCGATGCAACGATTTGACTCGATTCACTACGAACAATGTCAATTTCCTCTTGATTGAGTTGGAGTATACAAAGAGATTCGCGGTACATGTCCCCAACCTAACGGTGACCTCCACCCTCTTCAACTTGACGCCGAGCCAACCAAGTAACCAAGATTGGAGGGCAACTCAGCCAGGAAAAAAGATCCTAGTTGATTGAGTTCCTACAGAAAAAAAGGATATGTTTGCTTGTACTTTTGCTAACATGCCGGGTTTAGACCCAAAATTTATTTGCCACAACTTTCTATTATGAAGAATGCAAAATTGATGGCCCAACGTAAAAGGAAGGTTAGTTTTGAAAGGCAAGAGGTGATCCAAAAACAAGTGAAGGAACTCTTAGACACCAGGTTCATTAGAGAGGTCTCCTACACTACGTCGCACTCTAACATGGTCTTAGTCAAGAAGGCCAGTGGGAAGTGGCACATGTGTGTTGATTACAATGATTTGAATAAGGCGTGTCCAAAAAATCCCTGACGAGCTCTGAACTCAATCAAAATTACAACCGAGCTATGGCTATGGCTTGTAGCATAGGAAAAAACACCAGATCATCTCTCAAGGATTTTTAATTATAATTTAGTCAGATCAAGCTGAGATTAGGAAGGGGGTTGAGCATACAGAAAATGCAAATGACAGAAATCAAACAAAAAAATGGATGAAATAGAATTAATAAAGCAACCAATCCAAGAGAATTAATTAAACTTGATTTTAATTCATCCTTGATTATTATAGACCCATTCAATTATCAATCAAGTCCTTGGTCTTAGATCACTTCAAGACGCCTCTCAATGATGCATGTATCTTATACTAGAAACGTTTCTAGGATTCAATTAATTAAGGTTAGACAAATTAAGCACCCATCCAAACCAAAATTAACTTAAAAGCCAAGATCCAACCAAGTTAAACATTTCATCAAACGCCTTCAATGCCCTATTTAATCTCTGAGTTCATCTCATTGCATATGATAATTAAGCAATTAACATATGGAAATTCTAATCAAACAACTAGAATTAATAAAGAGAAGAAGAAGAAGAGAAACTTGATTAATAGATGAATATAACAATTAAAGCAGAATCTCAAGATTAAGCATCAAGTTGTTCAATCTCTTGGATTGATCTAAAGGCCTTACCCCTCCATGAGAATGGGAGAACTCAGAAAAATAAAAGAAGAGAAAATGAAATTCTAGAGAGAAGGAAGAGAAGAGAGTTCTAGAGAGAAGAAGAGAACAGTGTAGAATAAGAGGTCTTTTCTGCCTAGCCTCAGATTTCTATCTAAAACTGATAAAACTACCTCTTATTTTGGCCTCACATGATTAGAATCCACTTAGATACAAAGCTGGGTCCATTATGAGCAATTGGGGCTACACCCCAAGCAATTTGGAGTTCTACAACTCAAGTTATGATCAAAACAATATAAAAGGGTCATTAAACACATATTCTGGCTTCCAGGCCCAAGTCGGTCCACTAGACATCCGTTTGAGAGTGTAAATCACTAAAAATGAGGGCTTATTAATATATAAAATATATGATTATCAAATTCTCCCACACTTTGCTTTTTGCACTCTTGGGCAAAACACATAAGACCAAAGCTAGGGCACAAAGAAAAACAAAAACTCAAAAACTAAACTCTAAAAGACTCAAATTTCAATGACATTCAAGAATACAAAAGTTTACAAGCAAGAAGAGCAATAAAAGATTCAAGGGGACAAAACATTCATGACTTAAAATTTCTTCGCATCTTAAACCAACACGCAAGGTAGCTTCAAATTGAAAAGCATGAATCAAGAATGATACATCCTCACACAAGATACACTCTCAAACCCTCAAGTGTTTACAAGGTAAGTATTTCACTCAATTCAACTCATGAACAATTGTACTACCATAAGCTTGCTTATCTTCTATTTCTCCACTACTCAAAACACATGCACACACAAATCAAGAGGACTTTATTCAAGATTATAATGGGGCCAAGGTAAGGGAAGGAAACAATATGGATATGGCAAGATAAATATCAAAGAGAATGAAAGAGCATTGGGAAGGAACTCAAATGACAAGTAACAAACATGAAATTTTATCTCCCAACTCCAAATAATGCACATTCTCTTTACATATTTCCTTCTCTTCTCTTATTTTTTTATTTTTTTTCACAACCTTTCTTGTATTTATTCTTTTTTTTTTTATATTCTATTTTTTTTCTTTTGTTTCTTTTGTTTCTTTTTTTCTTTTCATTTCCTTTGTTATTTTTTTTCACCACACTCCTTGCATATTGTACATCAATTTGCACAACCCCCACACTTGAACTATTAATTACCCACAAGCAAAAGAGCTCCTCCAATGGAAATGAACCAATGCTCTCTCATTCCCTAAGGTAAGGTAAAACATGATTTTTCACATAAGTCATATAATGAGCTAAGATAAAGAATAGGCTAATAGGCTCAAGAGGGTTACAAAGGAAAATAATGCAAGGTTGACTATTTGGCCAAAGTAGCTAATTCAAGAAAGAAGGCCTCAATCATGTTCATACATGCAAGTGAAAAGTGAAAATGTAGTCTAAAAAAGAATCAAAGCAAGTTCTAGAGTGATCAATAGACATGAGTGAAAAACACACAAGAAAGAGAAGAATGGTGCAAATGTTAAATCCACCAATAGGCTCAAAATATCACAAGGTATGCATCCATCAAAGTTAATCCACCAATTCAAACATCCACCACCAAGCATATCAAATTCAAGAAGAAAGAAAATTTATTCAATCATGTTATGAACCTTGAATTTCAATTATCTCAAACTCTTAAACTTCACAAACTTCAAAACATCATTGGAAAACAAGTAAAAACGCAAACACATTTTAAAAACAAACAGAAAATAGAATTTAAAAATAGAAAAAATAGAAAATCAGAAATAGAAATAAGAAATAGCATAATTGAATAATAGCGTAGCAAAAAATAAGCACAAAGAAAGATTAAAACAAGTAAAAAATATCGAAATAGCAAAAATTAAAAATAGGAAATAGTAAAAACAAAAATAGGAAACAAAATTAGAAACAAAAAAGCAAAAAAAATCGAAATAGAATGCTTAAAACAGAATATAGCAATAACAAAAAATAGAAACAAAAGCTAGAAACAAAATTTAATAGCAAAATAGCAGAAATAGAAAATATCAAGTAAATGGCAATGTAAACGATGGGAATAAAAATAGCAACAATAAAATAGTAAAAGTAGATACAAAAACATCGAAACATCAAAACAATAGAAATAGAATTTGGAAACATAAAAAACAAAAGCAGAAGCAGTAAATTAAAAATAGCAAAACCAGAAAGTTAAACAGCAGCAGTATTAAAATTAAAAATAGTAACAAAAATAGAATGCTAAAATTCCTTCCCCACACTTAAATTCTACATTGTCCTTAATGTAAAGCTCAACTGACAAACAACATCTATCAAAATAATCAAATAATGAAGGACAAGTAAAATAAAGGAGAGTGAAAGAAAAGAAACATCCTTATCAAGTGAAAAGACTTCTATCAGGGTCCCATTGCTTAAAGTGAGATGACCGACACAAAGTGAAGCTTGAAGCAGGACTGGAAACATGACTTGAAGCAGGAAAGCTTCCACCGGAGTCCCATTGGCCTTCCTTAATTTTCGTGTCAATACCACTAGAATGCAATATGTGTACTTGATCAACGTTATTTTCCTTGTTTATGTTGGACCATGGCTCAAAAACAAAATCCACCATAGTAATGATCGTCATCCAGTGATTCTCTGAAAATTCTGCAATGGCCTTCCGCTCAAGGGTAGGTGGTTGCAGCACTGAAATTAATTCTACTGATTTAACTGCAGCATCACCTATAATCTGTATACAATCTTCCAAAACAGCATGATCATATCTCATAGAAGGAGGAAATTCAGAACATGCAGCATCATCTCTTATACATGCAAGAATTTCATAACATGCACCACACATGCTAGCCCTATCAGAAATAACATATCCAGAACATCAAGAAAAATCAACACTATCTAGAAATCCCATAATTTCAAGAAAGTCAGCTAGCATATCATCATGCATATCAATGACATCTAACTGAAAAACAAAATGGTCTTTTAAAGGATATTTCATGGCATCAAAGATATTGAATTGAACTAAGTTATCCCCAAATTCTATGGAAAGGGTTCCAGCATGTACATCAATTTTAGTTTTTGCAGTTTTTAAGAAGGGTCTACCTAAAATCAATGGTGGCTGACTAGATGCAGATTCCTCATCCATGTTCATAACATAAAAATTTGCTAGAAATATTAAATCATTTACCCTTACCAAAACATCCTCAAGCACTCCTACAGGATGAGTCGAGCTCCTATTTGCCAACTGAATTATTACTCTAGTTGCCTTCAACTCTCCAAGCTGCAGAGATTCAAAAACTGATTATGGCATCACATTGATCGAAGCACCCAAATCCAACATTGCATGAGGAAATTGCTTGTTGCCTATTATGCAAGGAATGGTGAATGTTCTAGGATCCTTGCATTTAGGGGACATGTTTGGTTGGATCAAGGTAGAAACATTTCTTCCCCTGCTCACTTTCTCATTTCCTTTCAACATTCTCTTATGAGTGCACAACTCCTTCAAGAATTTGGCATACTTTGGAATCTGCTTGATTGCATCTAGGAAGGGGATATTGATTTTCACCTTCCTGAATGTCTCCATGACTTCTCTTTCCATTTCTGCTTGCACTGTTTGTTTGGACTGTGTGACTCTATTTGGGAAAGGTAGTGGAATGGTCAAATCTAGATTCTCTGGACATTTCCTCTGTGTCACAGATTTCTACACTGAACTATCTATTTTCTATGAATTTTGTTGTTTCTGGTCTATCTCAGGTTGCTACTCAGGTTGCTGAACAGGTTGACTAGGACCATCAACTTCTCTGCCACTTCTCAAGGAAATGGCACTTACATTGCCTATTGGGTTTTTGACTATTTACGAAGGCAATTGGCCTAACCCTTGACTTTTCAACTCACTCATAGTAGTTGCCAACTACCCAATTTGAGTCTGTAAATTTTGAATGATGGCACTGACATTCTACTAGAGTTGAATATTGTTTGTGGTCATCTATTTCATTAAGTCATCCAATGATGGCTCGGCTGGAGTGGCTGCTTGACTTGGCAGCATGAGGGGCTGCTGCATAGGTGGCTGCATAATTTGGTGCTGTCTGAATGCAGGTGGTTGGTATTTGGTGCTTGGACCTGCAGCTTGGTATCTAAATTGCAACTACTCCTGCTACTAGTGGGGTTGCTGTTATTGCTAACCAGAATTGCTATATCTCAAGTTGGGATGGTCCCTCTAGCCAGGGTTATAAGTACTTGAAAATGGATCATATCTAGGCTATTGGGGCTGCTGATATTGAGGTCTACCAGGAAAAATACCAGTTGCTACAACTGATTGCTTTGGAAAAATAGAACCGCCATCCTGAAGTGTTGGACAAGCATCTGTAGGATGGGATGGACAAGAGCAAATCCCACACACAGTTGCAGCCATATGCATAGGTGGTTGCTGTCCCACTATTAACTACCTCACCAAAGAAGTCAAAATTCATCTAATCTGTGTTCTATTCTCTGTTGGTCTACATGAGACATTTGGATCTCATTTGCACTTATGGTAGGAGTTACCATTCTTGTCCCAAATTGTTATGTATTGGCAACCATGTTTACTATCAAATCTCTTACTGTAGCTAGGGTCTTATCTACTAATGCTCCTCCAGAGGCAGCATCCACTATGCTTCTGTCCATTAGCATCAGTCCCTCATAAAAGTATTGGATCAACAATTGATTACTAATTTGGTGGTGTGGACAACTTGAACACAACTTTTTGAATCTCTCCCAATACTCATGCAAGGTCTCACCAGAAATCTGCCTAATGCCACGTATGTCTTTCTGGATTGCAGTAGCTCTGGAGGCAGGAAAGAATCTCTCCAAAAACAACCTCTTCATGTCATTCCAACTCCTGACTGAACTTGGTGAAAGATAAAACAACCAATCCTTGGCTGCATCACCAAGTGAGAAAGGGAATGCCCTAAGCTTGATATGCTCCTCAGGGATCCCATGCGGCTTCATGGTAGAACAAACCACATGGAACTCCTTTAGCTATTTATGGGGGTCTTCATTTGTAAGACCATGAAACTTAGGCATCAAGTGTATTAATCTAGATTTAACTCAAAGTCAGCATCAAGATCAGGATATTGAATGCATAAAGACTGGTAAGTTACATCAGGAGCAGCAAGTTCCTTAAGAGTCCTATCATGCATGTTATCAGCCATGGTTGCAAAATCACTAGAACTCTCGGATGCAATGAAAGATTTAGCAATGACAGATTTAGAAATAATAAATTCAATGTCACAATCAAATTCAGAAGCAATTCTTTCACTTAGTCTACGAGCCCTAATCAACCTATGCAATGTTCTATCAATCTCAGGATCAAAATCAAATAGGATATCAGGATTAGACCTAGTCATGCACCAATCTAGGCTAAACAGGTGTCAAGATGCCAAAAACACAAAGTCATGCAAATCTACACTACAGAAATGGCTAGAAAGCATAAAAAAACATATCAAATGAATTTTAAAAATCATGGGAGCACCACAGAATGAAAACTACACTTTTTAGAAAATTATCATGTAGAAAAAAATTTCAAAAATTGAAAAAGTGGTCTAAATGAAGGAATTTGGGCAAACTAGGGTGGACCTCATAGCAAAGTAATCAGCCTTGTGTAAAAGGCTATTTTCCTTCAACCCACCAATTTTTAGCTTAATTGGAGCATGTTTGTCCATACAAAAATTACCAAAATGCCATTATTTCAACTAATTTTGCTCAAAAACCTTATCGGATGATGGAATTTGGCCAAATTTTTGAAAAATAATCCCTATGGGATCCCTTTGCTTAGAATGGTGATTTACCTTTGGAGACCTAGTTTCAGCTCAAAACTCGATTATATCTCAGGATTTCTACTAGTACCTTTGTGGCTCACTAGGAAAATGAAAACCAAGTGAAGATGAAAAGTGCTAGCTGGGTAAAAAAATGTTAGAAAGTTAGGTACTCATCTGAAATGATTCAATAACCCTTACAAGAGCAACTTGTAATGCAACTATCAATAAAGGCTATAAAAGGATGATGAACAGCAACAAGAAACTAATGGAACAGTAACTGAGCAGAATGTAATAGAATATAGTAGAATGCAACAAAATATAGCAGAATGTAGAAAAAGGGTATGTTATGCTAAGCAATGTAATGCAATTATAAGGAGATCATGCTATGCACAATAGCAGAATATATAATGTAGCAAAATGCATAATGCTACAGTTAATAGTAGAATTATGCAGCAAAATAATGCAATGCAATAGTATATAATAGTATGCAACAGAATGCAACTAATGCAACTACATGAATGTAACAGAATGCAGAATTAATGCAACTACAACTATAACTACAACTACATGATCAGAACAAGAGTTAATTGTTAGTAACGTAACTTAATATGATAAGATTGCAACTAAAGGATCCCCAACAATGGCGCCAAAAATTTTGACGAGGAGTGCCGAACTCAATCAAAATTACAACTAAGTTATGCCTATGGCTTGTAGCATAGGAAATAACACTAGATCATCTCTCAAGGATTTTTAATTACAATTTAATCAAATCAAGCCGATATTGGGAAGGGGGTTGAGCATACAGAAAATGTAAATGACAGAATTCAAACAAAAAAAGATGGTTGAAATAGAATTAATAAAGCAACTAATCCAAGAGAATTAACCAAACTTGATTTTAATCCATCCTTGATTATTATAGGCCCATTCAATTATCAATTAAGTCCTTGGTCTTAGATCACTTCAAGATGCCTCTCAATGATCCATGCATCTTCTACTAGAAATGCTTCCAGGATTCAATTAATTAAGGTTAGACAAATTAAGCACCCATCCAAACCGAAATTAACTTAAAAGCCAATATCCAACCAAGTTAAACATTTCATCAAACACCTTCAATGCCTTGTTTAATCTCTAATTTCATCTCTTTGCACATGATAATTAAGCAATTAACATATAAAAATTCTAATCAAATAACTAGAATTAACAAAGAGAAGAAGAAGAAAAAAAACTTGATTAATAGATGAATATAATAATTAAAGTAGAATATCAAGATTAAGCATCAAGTTGTTCAATCTCTTGGATTAATCTAAAGGCCTTACACTTCCATGAGAAGGGGAGAACTCAAAAAAATAAAAGAAGAGAAAATGAAATTCTAGAGAGAAGGAGGAGAAGAGAATTCTAGAGAGAAGAAGAGAACAATGAAGAATGAGAGGTCTTTTCTACCTAGCCTCAGATTTCTGCCTAAAACTACCTCCTATTTTGGCCTCATATGATTAGAGTCCACTTAAATACAAATCTGGGTCCATTATGAGCAATTAGGCCTAAACCCCAAGCAATTTGAAGTTCTACAACTCAAGTTATGATCAAAACAATATCAAAGGGTCACTAAACTCGTATTCTAACTTCCAGGCCTAATTCAATCCACTAGACATTTGATTAAGACTTCGAGCTCTCATCAAAGTTGTAGAGCTTTCTCTTAGCTTTCCTACAAGGTAAAATGCATATTTATTAGATATCTAGAACTCAAGATATGACCAAAATACAGAAATAGTGTAAAGTCTCAACAATGTTGGGAATTATCTATTAAGCCCAATTTGAGCCCAAACTTATAAAACATGACCAAGCTCAAACAATTAAGTACATGGAGAGCGTAAATCACTAAAAATGAGGGCTTATTAATGTATAAAATATGTGATTATCAATCCTTACCCACTTTCCAACATTGACAAGCTGGTAGATAACTTGTTCAGATTTAGGCTACTTTCCTTCATGGATGCCTATTCCAGATACAACCAGATCCCCATGAATCTAGAAGATGAAGATAAGAATGCCTTCATAACCGAGATATGGAGCTACTGTTACTGTGTCATGCTATTCAGACTCAAGAATGCTGGGGCAAATTACCAATGGATGATGAACAAAGTTTTTAAAGGATAGATTAGTAAGATGCAGGACGTATACATTGACGACATGATAGTCAAGATGGCGGACACCGGTAACCACATCAAAGACTTGGACGAAGTATTCATTGAGATTTGGAGGCACAACATGAGATTAAATTTGGAGAAATATGCTTTTGGAGTGCAGGTTGGCAAGTTTCTAGGGTTTTTTAATGATAAACCGTGGTATTAAGGCCAACCTAGAAAAAATGCTAAGCTGTACTCGACATGCGCAGCCCTAATCCATCAAAGAAGTGCAGCAGTTGACAGGCTGAATTGTTGCCCTCACATGTTTCTTAGCTAAGGCTACTAAGAAGTCTCTTCCCCTCTTCAAAACTTTAAAAAAGGGAAAGAACTTTGAGTTGACCTTGAAATATGAGGCCTCCTTCTAAGAGTTGAAGATGACACTGTCCACACCACTAATTCTGATGAGGTCGAACCCCGATGAGACACTTTATATATACTTCTTTGTCAGCAATGAGGTAATAAGCTCTTCTGATAAGAGAAACAGATGAGGGTCAGAGGTTGGTTTACTTCGTCAACAAAGTCTTGCAAGGCCTTAAGATCCACTATCAAAAGATTGAGAAGCTGCCTCTAGCACTGTTAATCATTGCAAAAAGGCTAAAATAATACTTCCAATGCCACACAGTAATAGTGAGGACAGACCAGCCAATTAGACAAATACTCCACAAACTAGATCTTGTGGGGAGAATGATCGCTTGGTCAGTGGAGTTCTCCGAGTTTGGAATTACCTACAAGCTATGACTAGTTATAAAAGCTCAAGTATTATTTGACTTCTTGGTTGAGCTCACACTAGACTTTGACCATCCTAGGGCACATTCTTGGACCATCTATATTGATGGATCCTCAAATTCCAAAGGGAGCGGTGCTGGGGTCATGTTGGTAAATGAAGCCAGCCTCGCATTAGAAATTCCTTTGAGGCTTGACTTCCACACATCAAACAACCAAGCTAAGTATAAAGCATGCATTGCCGACATTAACATGGCGAAGGATATGGGAGCCACAGATATAGTCCGGTGTAGTGACTTCCAGTTGGTGACGTCCTAAATCTGAGGGGAATCTCTATTGTAGAAATACTTAGCCAAAGTTAAAATGTTAATGGAAAATTTTGACAACATTAAGGTGGAGCGCATCCCAAGGGAACAGAACTCTAGAGCTGACATCCTGTCAAAACTTGCCAATACTTAGAGCCTGGGAAATAACAGGTCCATGATCTAGGACACCCTACTCACTCTTAGTATCACGAACAATGAAGTCCTCTTATTGGAAGATGATAAAACCTAGATGACACTTTTACTTGCCTACCTCCATAGCCGCTTATTGTCCGAGGATAAAAAAGAAGCCCAGAAGATAGTGTGGATAGCGACATGGTATACTATTTTTGACAACTAGTTATATCATCGCCGATTCTCTTCCCCACTCCTCAAATGTCTTGATCCCAAGGAAGCTAAATATGTCTTGGTCGAGATTCATGAAGGAAGCTCGGGGCATAATCTCAATGGAAAATCCTTAGCACGGAAGGGACTGAGGGCTGGATACTACTGGCCCACCATGGAAGGTGATAGCAAAGAGCACGTGCAGAAGTGTGACTAACGGCAACATCATTCAGACATTTATGTAGCACCACTAGAAGACTTGCCAATGATGTCCATTCCCTTGCCATTTTACCAATAGGGAATGGATATCCTTGGACCTTTTCCCTAAACACTAGGATAAGTCAAGTACTTAGTGGTGGCTGTTGATTATTTCACTAAGTGGATTAAGACAGAACCATTGGCCACAATCACCTCAATGCAATTCCAAAATTTCACTTACAATAATATCATTAGCAAATATGGAATCCTGGAGTCAATTGTCATGGACAACGGAACCCAGTTCACAGATCAGAAGTTCAAGGATCTTATGGTCTAGCTCACGATCAAACAACACTTCACCTCTGTGGAGCATCCAAAGACCAACGGGTAAGCTAAGGGCACTGACCGGGTTATACTTAAGGGATTAAAAGAGACTTGATGATGCTAAGGGGAAGTGGGTGGAATAACTCAATCATTCCTATGGACATATCAGACCATGCCACATTCCTCCACTAGAGAAACCCCTTTTAAGTTGACCTATGGTTGCGAGGCTATGATCTTAGTCTTAATAGAAGTTTCGAACTAGAGAAAATAAAACTTCTATGAGGAAACTAATCTGGATCTCATTCGCAATGAACTAGACTTTCTTGAAGAACAACACTGTATCGCCCATGTCCATGAAGCCACACTCAAGCAGAGAATTACTGCGTGGTATAACTCCAAATTGTTTCTATGGTGGTATAATCCCAGTGACCTTATGTTACGGAGGGCCGATATTAGTAGAAAAATGCAAAAGATGGGAAGTCAGCTCCTAACTAGGAAGTACCATACAGAATTACATCTAAAACCAATATGGGAGTCTACACTCTAGAAACCCTTTCTGGTAAGACAATCAAGAACTTCTAGAACATAGACAAATTAAGAAGATATTATAGTTGAATATTTTCAAGTTGTAACTTTTACTATGTAAGTTAATTTTGATATGTAAGAGACATCATTCAATATTAATGAATTAATCATTTATTCAGCATTTGCTTATTCTATCTACTTATGACCCACAACCCACAAGGTCACCACACAAGGTTTGAGGAATACAAGGTCCGAAGAGGATCAGCTATTTCGATATGCTTACATGATGGCTAGACAAGGGAGTTCACTTTACCATTGTCTGAGGTCAAGGACCGTATTCAAGGGTTCTCACCCTTATCCTTATGGCTTGACCTTAACCCATAAATCAACCAGGTTTACAAAGGTTAAGCATAGCCGACTGTAATCGGGACAATGGACTCCACACCAAGAAGCTTCCATGTCATCTTTACAATCTTAAAATAACATATAAACCTCAAAAGGTTTAACATGGTTACAACACTACCCCTAACCTATAAGCCAAAGGTTTAACATGGTTACGCACTTTAGACCATTTCCCAAGATAATGAACATTACTCTAAGAGGATTCCGTGTCACATTAAACCTAAAATTTGACCGAGTGTCATTATTCCCAAATGAACCCAACCACTGAGATTGAGATTTGGACTCATCTAGGTTAGGCAAAACGAGTGTTCATTAATAAGTTACTAAGATCGAGCATTGGACCCATCTCGGCCTCACAAAGGTGAAAATTTGACATGTATAAAATAGAGTCACCGAGATTGACAGTTGGACTTATCTCGATGAAATAAAGCAAACATCAATAACATAAAGAAAATACTAAGTATTAGAGTTAAACGAAAGATGCCCGAGGTCGGAATTTGTCCAAGTATATCAATAGAAATAAACAATAAGTTTGGCATTAGAAATTGGGGCTTGAACCTTCCAGAGTCATTGCGGCCACCTTGGCCTCCTCCACCTTGGTCATTGTTGTCCTAACCTCTTCTTGGTCCCCTTCTAGTGTTGCTTCTGCCCCTCCCCGTCGTTTGCCCTTTGGCGCACTCGATCATTTGGAGCAGTCTCGAGAATAGCTGCATTAATAATTTGTCTATCCTGAACCATCCTCAAAGCACTAATTCCCCCTTCATTTAAGCTAAGGTTAAGAAGGCAGAGTTAGTTTATAGCATTTTTGAATGACTCCACTATGGATGTCGACCAGTCGCCTTCCATTTCTATGTTTTTTTCGTACATCCTATTCTCAGTTTATCGTAGAAGTTCACATTGAGCCCAGACACTGGCTAGGAGAGACTCAGAAGAGTCTAGGTTTTCTCTCATCGCATTCTCCTAAGTTGTTGCTTTTCCAAGCTAGACTTGAAATGCATCGGCCTCAGTAGCCTTAGCTCAGAGCAAAGCCATCTCGATCACTTTAGCTCGGAAAGAAATGACCTTAGCAACATCCACAAAAAAACAAGTAATCTCGACCTAGAGCCTACCGATCTCAGTGTCGTACAATTCGAGTTCTTTAGTAGCTTGGATCAAATACATATTCCTCTGGGCAACTTCCAGCTCAAGACTTTGCTTTTCACCTCGAAAGGTGTTAAGTTCCCTCTCTAAGCCAAAAGCCTCCCGAACGGATTCCCAAGCCTCCTTGATGAACCAAAGAAAAGAGGCATTGCATAGACTCTAGAGTTGGGCTTCATGGAGGAGCTCCAACATATCATGCTCAATCAATAAGTTAGACTTAGCAGGACTCAATAGGGTGCCATCAATGAAAGTCGTAGAATCAGCCCTATGAGTCTACACTGATCCAGCTGGGAAACAGAGTGGAGATACCTCCAAAATAGGAGACACGGAGCCAGATAGGATCTTGAACACCTCGGGCTTCTCTGGGGTAATCTCAACAACTGACTTTTTCCCCTTTGGATCCTTACTACTTTCGGCTCACCTTTTCCGAGATCATAGCGGCGGAGTAGGAGAACTGTTCGCAATATCTCAGACCTCGGTGTTTGTGGGAGGTGGGGGGACTACCTCGACTGTAGGTAGAGGGACTGCACTGCTTGAAGGCAGGGGAACAACAATAGTTACCCTTAGGGAAATAGCCAAGGCACAAGATATTGACACCCTAACCTTCTTGGCTGCCAATCGCTAAGCCAAATGCTGGAGTCTGTTTTGTGGAGCTATGTTTTCTGCAAAAGGAGAAAAAGTATTACAACACTTAAATAAATATTTAAGTGCAAGAAAAAGAAATGTGCAAGATGAGATACCTAGTAAAGCTTTTATAGAATCGATAGGCTCATCCTGGATATCTTTATAGTAGATGGCCCTCTTCTGATCAATCCAGTTTATTAAGAAATGTAGAACCTCAGCCTCAGAGTTAAAAAGCTCAAAGAGTAGAGCTTTTATCTCTACACTCCTCCGCTCCTATGCAGACTGAGTCTAGTACAAAAAGAGATGAGGCTGGCCATTCGGGGTAACGAAAAAAAAGGATGACCTTGGAGCCCCCTCTATCCTAAAGAAATTCCTCATAAAATTCTTGAAGGATTCTTGATAAGGCCATTCAAAAACTCGGCAGATAAGCTCAAATGCTTGGATGAATCCCTAAGCATGCAGGTAGAGTTGGGTAGGCACCACAAGAAGGTGGTTGAGGACACCCATGTTGAACTATGTAAAGGGTAGCCGCACAATTCATATAAAAAGTGCCTCGTACATGTACATGAAATGCTCGCCCTCTATATGGACCAAGGATAGCCTTTCCTCCTCAATAGGGTGTCGGATTGTGTACTACTGATTCCTCAACCCATCCACGGTAAGTTGTAAGTACTACTGCTTCTCATGGATGTCTTTGGTTGTCTTCACGTTAGAAGGGGTGCCCAAGACTTCTCAGTCCACCCATTGGTATAAACCCACATCTCGGGGAAGAGTAAGTTCCCTCTGTTTTACAGGTGCTGCCCTCTAGTTTCGTGCAATACTTATAGAGGATTCACCGGTATTAGACTCTGGAGAATCACTCAAGTCTCTTAGTGCCATCATAAACTCAGAGAGCGGACGAGCTGGCCCATGCCTTGCTAGCTCTTTGGCTTGATCTTCCCTTCAAAACACCTCTAGGATCCTTATCCTAGCCAAGGAGCTTAGACCCTCATCAGAGTCCCCACCATGGGCTTGAAGCCTATGCTATGGTTGAGGCAGTGGGGACAATGGAGAACTTAGAACCTCCACTGATAGGCCACTATTTTGCATTTTCTCTTCGCTCCTTGACATTCCCCCCCACTAAATGCCTATAAAAAGGAAAATGAGTGAAAATGAAGAATACCTTCAAGATTAGAGAGTAAAAAGAGCTTTAAACGGTGAGAAAAGCTTGGAAAAGTTTGGAACCACCACCGAATAGCCTTAAAGCTCACCAAAAATCTTCTAGTTCACTAGAGAAGAAAGTCTGGAATGTAATAGTAGGCAAAAAGTGGGAAGGGTTAAACCCCATTCCTATTTATAGGTGAGGGAAAACCTCCTCAATCGCTATAATTAATGGGGGCAAATATGTATTTTCATTTGTTTCAAAACTTTAAAGTGGCTAATCATGACGCTTCTGTTTTGAAATTTGAAAACTGCTAATCATGACGTTACGCATCCCAAACAACAGCTTTCATTATTCTTCAACCACATGGCGTACTATTTCTGAACAAAAGCAATTGAAAGGACAATGTCAAAACATTCAGAATTGAAACGACACGTGATATTTCAAAAAGACACCTAAGTCGAATCATGAACTTTCACCAAGATATGGACATGGTAAGACCATAACATGGGTCTCAGTCCTACACTGGTTTACATCTATTAGACCAGTCCTACAAGCTCCATGTGGGGCTAACGTACTAACTATCCTGGATAGCGGTTAGATGATGTAAGTAGAGCGATCAAACTCAGACTTCGGCCTTACTCATTAACCCCAAGGAGCATACTATGACATATCATGAACCTCATATCTTTAGAAAAAATATCGCGAGATCTGACGTTAACACTTTAACTTGGGTCCCTTTATCCACTATGTTGTGTGCTCTAGTTAAGCTCATATATTGACACTTAGCTGTCCCACCTAAGCGTCAAGCTGGGGGTAATTATTCTGGATCGGGTTATGGGTCCACAAATCTGGAGCAACTCGGCTTGCTAGAATAGAACCTAGATGTTACTGTGTGCTTGTAGCTATCAATTTACCAGGCATAACTCCCTCAACAAATGTGAATGCTAATCATATCCCACATAAATAGGGCATTAACCATAGGGAATAACGGTCTCCTTGATTTCAGCCAATAGCATTCAATTCAGATTGAATGCTTTGATTCTCAATGCCCTAATACGCTCATACATATACCCTGCAAGGTCAAAAAGGTACATATATAACATTCAATACTCTACATTGCCTCCATTGCTCACAAACTGACTTGAGCGTCAGAGTGTCTTTTGTAGGTACACGCCCCTTCGCACTGTCACTACTGCTGCCGTGCCACGGAGGTATCCACCATCAACTACCTTCTTAGGTAGCCCTCTGAATCCAATTCAGAACAACCATGTCATTTTAGATGAATTATGTCATTAATTAAGTTGCAATAATCTTTAGTAGTGTTTAAAGCTTGTAACTGTAAACACTTCATAGAACAAGATTAATTTTCATTCAAGTTAAATTCATCTTTGCATGGTTAGTGGTAGATTCGAGGTCCTGGAATTGTTCTCTAATTAATATTGCATTTTAATTTGAGTTGTTTCAATTAGATTTATTATTTAATTTAGTTCTAGTTTATCACGTAATTTAAATTCTTAGATTAATTAAATAAAATCAAAATTTCTTTTTTATTATTTAAATTAATTTAGATAGATATTAACTTTTAGTTAATCTTATTACTCCTTGCGGATACGGCACCCTTATTTGTCAAGTATTACATAGATCTTGTGTGCTTGTAAGTAAAGGGTAATTTTACTACTTGAAAATTCTCTACCAAGGTTTTGTCGTCGTTGCCAGGAGTTAATTTTGTTATTACTTTAATTTAATTTTTGCCTATTTTAGTTTTTAATCTATGATTTTTTATTTAATTTTCAATTTTACTTATTTTATTTCTTTTTTAATTTAATTTTATTTGTTTGGTTTTAGTGTTTTAAATTTTTTTTATTGTTTTTAGATTTTGTTCGAAAGGTTGGAGAAGGCCAATTCTACTCAAGCTTGTGACTTTCCAAGTACTTTTGTTCCAACTCTTAATCTCTTTTTAGTTTGATATTTTGTTTGGTTTATGTTGGGGAGATGCTCATTGTCATTAGATTTAAAAGAGTATAATCCTGAGATCGAGCCTATACTTAGAGCACATAAAGCCCAAAACCAAACTGCACTCATTGATACTAATTTAAATATGACAAATAATAATTGAGCACTTAGGGAGTATTTTACTTCAAATGTATATAATTCTCCTGCTTCTGTCTATTTTCCTGAGATTGAGGCTAACCACTTTGAAATTAAGCCTTGTGTAATTCAAATGTTACCAACATTTGATGGGCTTGAGTTTGAAAAATCCTTATAAGCACCCAGATGCATTCTTAGAGGTATATTCTACGTTTAATATCCCTAATGTTACTGATTATGCAATCCCTTTCCGTCCTTTTCCATTTTCTTTAAAGGATGAGACTAAAGATTAGTTTTCTACATATGATAACATTGTCACTTGGGATAAGTTATTAGGAAAATTTTTAAAGAAATATTTCTAAATAGGTAAACTTGCTGCAATGAAATGTGCCACCACCACTTTTTCTTAAGTTAATAACGAACAATTTCATGAGAGTTGGGAAAGATTTAAGGATCTTTTGTTCCGTTGTCCACATCATGAAGTTCCTAAATGGCAACAAGTGCAATGCTTTTACTCTGGATTGAATGAACGCAACTAGTAAATGGTTGACATGTCGTATGGGGGCACTTTCTTGCACAAAGCCCCAGATGAGGCATGGAAGTTATTTGAGCACTTAAGTGAGAATTCACAATTGCATGCCTTGTCCTCATAGCCAGATATATCAAGGCAATTAGGAAATAAAAGGGAAATTTATGAGATTTCACACACGTCTGATCTAACAATTAAGGTGGAATCTTTATCTAAGAAAATGGATCAAGTGGATGCACTATCTAGGAAGATGGATCAATTGTTATCTTTAAGTCAAAAAAATGCTAATTCTTCTAATGTGCATAATGTGTCTACTATTTGTTCTAACCCTTCTCATGCTTCATATGATTGTTGTAACATCCTCCCTAACCTATTAGTTTTAATTTGGTTATAGAAGTGCATTAATACTAATATGAGTTAGAATGGTAGTTTGGTTAATACAAAATGCTAAAATATCTTTAAGAGGTATAAAACTTTCAAAGTTACCCAAAGTCAAAGATATTATCTTAATTTCCACCTTTCCCATCGTATTTGACTTTATGCATATATATCTCTCATTTTTTCTCATTCACACGGATGTTAGCAGCAAAAAAGAGTAGAAAAGTTAGAGATAGGAACGAATAGAGGAAATAGAGAAGAAAGAAAGAAAAGAGATAGGAGAAAGGAGAAAGCATATTGAAAGAAGAAAGAAGAGGAAGAACTAAGAACCAAGGGAAGAACAAGATAAAGAATCGAACTCCATCCATATGGAACTGAGGTAGGGGGTTATTGTAACATCCCGAAAATTTATTATTTTGTTAAAAACGATCATTTTATAATATTTGCAATTTTTAAGAATTTTTGTGGAATTTTCTGGAGATGATGAATATTTTAATATATTCTTCGTTTTATGTGTGTGTGCTGAGTGGAGCCGGGAGAATAAAATATTTTCCCTGAGGCTGGTAAACCTTGGACTGTCAACGAGACAACGGGGGATCTTACTAAACCCGAGTCCGGGCACAGTTTACGAGGTCTACATTTTGAGGTTTTATCTGCTAGTGTAATAAATCATCTGACAGAGGTATTTAATCAAGGAGACAAGCTTACTATGCACTTCGTAGAGAAACGTGCGAAGCTTCTCAAGGAAGCTTCTTTGAATCATTTTTTAATATTTCTCTCTCCTCCCATTTTTGTGCTGCACATTTGAATTAAGGGGCTTAATTCATTCTTCAATCCCCACATTTTCCTCCTCCTGTACGTAGCACTCATCTTTCTCTCTTTCCCTTTCTCCTTCCAGCAGCACCATCCACCCACCTTCATATTTCCATCCTCCAATACCGTCACACTCCAGCACCATTTCGTGTTTGGAGAAGCACCACACCTGAGGGAATCATCTTCAAAGCTCTACGTTTTCTTCATCTTCTTTTCCTCCACGGTTGAAGCTTAAAGGCTGGGACTTTAAGGTAAAGTCCTTAGCTTTTTCCTCATCTCTCCTCATTTTCGTAACCCACTGTCATTTTGATGACCATGGGTATCCATTTCAACATTTGATTTTGATTTTGGTGAGCTTGAATATTCAAGGATTTCGGGAGTTGAAAATATCATTTCTGACCAAAAGGAGCAGCCTTTCTTTGTGCTTCTCTAAGGTAAGAGGAAGACACTCCTCCTCAACCTCTCTTAGCATTTAGGAAACGTCTGTGATTTTGTTGAAGGTCTTTCTGCTTTTTATGTTGTTTGTATGGTATATGTGTTATTTGATTGTTTGAGTTTGAATGTACATATATATAAGCTGGAGGTACTGGAATGTGTAATATTGAAGGGAATAAGTTCCAATTTGTTTTCGGATAGTTACGATGTTGAGCCCGAATGTGGAAAACTTCATGTGGAAATTAGTAATAGTATGAAATATAGCCAAACCTGTCGAATGTGATAATCTAATCACTTAGTAAAATGTTAAAATCCGTCGAGTAGGGACCCATAGCCAAACCCGTCGAATGTGATAATCTAATCACTTAGTAAAATGTTAAAATCCGTCGAGTAGGGACCCATAGCCAAACTCGTCGAATGTGATAACCTAATCACTTGGTGAAATGTTAAAATCCGTCGAGTTTAGACTCGACCCTTTCCGTCGAATGTCAAACCCGTCGAATTTAGATTTCGACCAAAGAAACACTAAGTGAAAATCCGTCGAGTATGAACCTCGATCATGCCCGTCGAGATTGATCTTCCGACCAAAAACCCGTCGAATAGAGTCCCGGACACTTACAAGAAAATGCCCCAAAGTCAATAATCGTCGAATTCGAGAGACAATGCCTGTCGAGTAGATGAATTTCCCTGCACCCGTCGAAATTAGAGATTTCGACCGGTGTTCGTCGGTTCGACACTTGGGAGATCTTCTCCAACGTCGACACCTATATCCGTCGAATGGAGGCTTTTGCTGACCATCTGGAGGGTCCGACAGTTTTGATCTTCGTCCGACAGAACCCCCATCCGACAGCAAATGATTTCTTCATCCGACAGAACCCCCATCCGACAGCAAACGATTTCTTCGTCCGACAGAATCCCCATCCGACAGAAAAATGTTTTCCCCATTCTTTCCCCCTCCTGTTACATTATTCTTCGTCGAATAGCAACTTCAATTCTTCATGAAACGTAGTCTCTGTCGAATCCAAATGTATACCTATCACCCAACACCTATTAATTGAAGTCTGTGACTCAAATTGTGATTTCCGACCGTGTAGTTTCCTGGACCCAAAACCTTGGGACTAATATAGGAATATTGATCATAAATAAATGGGATGACTAGAAATTGCTTAGGGATGCATAAACAGGGAAGAACATGAGAGTGTGAGATTTTGAGATCTTAAAATAATCTTCTAAGGGCATATGAATAAATTACCTAAGAGGATTTAAGTTAACTAAAAGAATTCCTTTAGAGACAAACCCTGTAAGTAAAGCTAAATCTAAGCAAGAACTCATAATACGTTTTGAAAAGGGTATTGATCTATTTAATGACAATATTATGCTATTGTGGGTCCCTGAGAGAGACCATTGACTGTATCAATTCTTACTTTGGCAAATTGTGACATATGATGGAATAGTATGTGATAATGATCATACATGATTATGCATAGAGTCTGTATGCATTGTGATTTGTCCGTTGGACTGTCGTAAGGCCTAGTTGCCTAGGAGATGAACACACCTTAGTGCGGGTGCGAATAGACAAGTGGGGCCCTGTAGTTGGCCTTGAGGGCGTTGGGGCGCGGGTGTTTCACAAAGGGCAGTGGTAGCCCCTCTGGACCGTGAGACAAACCGATGCAAACGCACCAACGATCCCGACTGGCCACAGTCCTATATCGAGATCTTGTGAGAATCTTTCTTTGTATAAAGCCTTGTTGCGCAAAATGACTGATTATTTTCTGGAACGCACTTGTTTTTATGGCTGACGAGATACTAGCATGTCTCCCTGATCATTCTCTCCGAATGTTTTGTGTCTAGCTCCATGGAGTAGGATCTTGGTTATTGAGGGCTCATGTGTATAGAGTCCGTGCATTATTTGCATCTATCTTTATTATGGTCTGGCATTGATATATTGTTGATATACCTATGACTGTCTGGAACTGTTTGCTTGATCATAACTGCTCTTGAATGTCTATTACTATTACTGTAGTTGTAAATGCTATGTGGGCGCTTTGCGCCATTCGGTTTCTTGATGCTATAATTGGTAATGACGGAAGGATGTCTTACCTCTTTTCTTTCCTGTCTCTCCATTTCTGTTTATCTGTACATTGCGTCTCATCGAAGACAACCGTGAGGAACCGGAAGCTCCCAACTTCCCTGGTTTTTGGCCTTATCTTGATTGAGCAACTACAGAAGACTATGGAGCCCCGTACGCACAGATTTTTGGGAGATGTACGTCTGACTTTCTTAGGAGGGCCGAGTCTTTGGTATATCAACTACGAGTTCGAACGCTGTGTCTACACGGAGATGTCTCGATATCACTAGCCTGGAGACGCCACGAACCACTGTCTTTACCTGTTTGCATTAGCCTACGTTTGGAGTTTCGGCCTACCGATACGTGAGATGTGGGGCGATCGTTACTTTACTCCGAGAGAGGACTCTTTTCGTTCCACGGCTCGGGCCCCGTCCCGTGTCTCTCGCTATTCCTATGGTGATTTCCTCGATGATGAGGAAGATCCCGAGGAAGATCCCGAGGAAGTCCCGAGGACGACCCCGAAGAGGACCCCGAAGAGGATCCCGACACGATTCCTCCTCACTTGAGGGATTGATGTTACTCGTAGTCTTGAAGGCTACCGGTATTTTATTTTGGGGGCCCGATGTTTTGTTTGTAGTGGGTGTAAATTTCGATACCGTGGGGATGTGTATGTAATACTTTGGGGCGAGGTATAGCTTTGCTTTTGATGTACCAGGCTTGTAACTAAATGTTTTGATAAACTTATATACATATATATATATATGATGCAGATGTTAATTCCTATGCATGTTTTTGTTTGATCTTTTATTTCCATTGATGTCTCGACAACATGGTTACTAATTAAAGAATCGAAAAAAAAAAAATGTATATATATATAACATAACCGCCAATTAAAATACCCAACTATAATCTAGTGAATATACGCATCTTATTAAAATGGACCGGGTCTCAACTCACCTAACTTTATTTCCGCATTGTAATTGACCATGTGGCGTTCCCTTGGAAGAGGGCGTTACATTCTTGGTATCGAGCCCGGTTTATGTTTCTTTGGGTCTTGTGGTTGAGTCTGTCTTGTTTGTCTTTGTGTGTTCTCTCGAATAGTATTCGTAAAGGAGTAGTGTTTGGTATTCTTAGTGAATGCAATGACTTTTACGTGTTTTCGGATAATCCGAATACGAGAAAGTGAAATGGCACGAAGGGAAGACATGGCAAAGAAAGCTATTACATGCGATGCAAAGGATGGTGAGGTCATCGCACAACAACCGAGCAAGCCGCACGACGACAAGAAGAGAGAGTTACGCAACAACAAGAGCGAGCGCTCAACGGTTAGAGGCTACCGCGATGCTCGAATTTAGCGGAGTTTCGACGCCATAATCCTCCTCAATTTAAAGGAGAATTTGATCCAGGACAAGGCTAGTACGTGGATCAAGGAGTTGGAGAAGGTATTTCGAGGAATGAATTGCGCCGAGGGTAAGAAGGTGGATTATGCTACTTTTATCTTTGGTAGGCAACGCCGAGAACCGGTGGAACGGAGTACGGAGGATGCTAGAAGCTGCGAACCGAGATATTACTTGGGAGTTGTTCAAAGAAAAGTTCTTGGACAAGTATTTTCTGCGAGTGCAAGGCATGCGAAGGAGTCGAATTCCTCAACTTGCGACAAGGGAATATGACCGTTAGCGAGTACGCAGCGAGATTCGAAAATTTGTCACGATTTTCGACCTACTTTCGAACCAACCGGATGAGGCTGGAAGTGCCGAAGATTCACGGAAGGATTGAGGTACGAACCGAGGAAAGCTGTAATCACCTTGAGGATCAATGAATTCTCACAACCGGTGGATACTTCTTTGTGATGTAGAGGCTCGGAGCAATCTAGAGATATGAGGAATAGAAACTTTGGGCCTGCGAGATTCCGAGAGGCGGCAATAACAGTGCTAACCGCTTCCAGAAGAAGCCATACTCTCGACCAACGGGAAGTCACCAACAAGCCATGGGTGGAAGTTCAAGTGGAGGTTCTAGTGGGAACCGGACTGGTCAAAACTTGGCGTACCCCTCCAAATGCCGGAAGTGTGGGAAAGATCATCTGACAAGGGATTGTCCTATCAAAGGGATTATCTGTTTTCGATGTGGGAAACCTGGACACATCTACGAGAGGCGCAATCAAGCGAAGGTCGAACCTTCAATAAATGTTGCGAAAGCCAAGAAACCGCAAGCTGGAGGACGAGTTTACACTATGAGCGGAGCTGAAGCCTCCGAATCCGAAGATTTGATACAGGGAGAAAGCATCATAGAAGGTAATCTTTTAACTGTACTATATGACTCTGGGGCAACTCATTCTTTTATATCGTATGACTGTGTGCAAAAACTGAGTCTACCTGTGTCGTCCTTACCTTTTGACTTAACTGTTTCTACCCCCACTGATAAACCAGTAGTTACTACCAAAGTTTGTCTAAACTGTCCATTGATTGTTGAAGGTCGATCCTTTTTGGTCGATCTGATTTGTTTACCCCTTTCCCAATTAGATATTATCCTAGGGATGGTGGTTGTCTTCTAACCATGTTCGTTAGGACTGTTCCAGAAAGACCATAGTTTTTCCCCTAAATGAGAATTCTAGATTTCTGACGGCCAACCGAGTTCAAGCTCTCTTGAAAGAAGGAGCTCACGGATACATGCTACTGTCTTCTTTGAAAATCGAGAACGAGGTTGATGTGGACACAATTCCAGTGGTGAATGAGTTTCCCGAAGTCTTTCCTGAGAGTGTGCCTGGTTTACCACCGGCTCGAGAGATAGAGTTTGCTATCGACTTAGTACCGGAGCTGGTCCCGTGTCTATAACACCGCACCGGATGGCACCGACAGAGTTAGCCGAGCTAAAGAAACAGACTAGAAGAGCTTTTGGAAAAGCAATTTGTCGGCCAAGTGTGTCACCATGGGGAGCACCGGTCTTTGTTAGTTCGCAAGAAGGATGGCACCTCAAGGTTATGTGTGGACTATCGGTGAACAAAGTGACGATTAAGAACAAATATCCACTCCCGAGGATTGACGACTTGATGGACCAACTGAAGGGAGCGGCAGTGTTTTCCAAGATTGATCTGCGATCTGGGTATCATCAGATACGAGTGAAGACAGAGGATGTGCCCAAGGCGCTTTTCGCACCGATACGGTCACTATGAGTATTTGGTGATGCCGTTTGGTGTGACGAATGCACCAGCTATCTTCATGGACTACATGAACCGAATCTTTCGACCTTACTTGGATAAGTTCGTTGTGGTCTTCATTGACGACATTCTGGTATACTCTCAAAACCGAGAGGACCATGCTGAACACCTCAGTATAGTTCTTCAGATTCTGAAGGAGAAAGAATTGTATGCCAAACTGTCAAAATGTGAGTTTTGGCTGGAAGAAGTCAAGTTTCTAGGTCACGTGATCTCAAAGAGTGGGATTGCTGTGGATCCATCGAAAGTGGAGGCAGTACTACGATGGGAAAGGCCGAAGTCAGCAACAGAGATTCGAAGCTTCGTGGGTTTAGCGGGATATTACCGGAGGTTCATTGAGGGATTCTCCAAGATTGCTGGACCACTTACACAACTCACAAGGAAAAACCAAACTTTTGAGTGGACCGACAGCTGTGAGCGAAGTTTCCAAGAATTGAAGAATCGACTGACTACCTCACCGGTGTTAGTGCTACCCGATCCGAATGAACAGTTTGAAGTGTACTGTGACGCTTCATACCAAGGGCTAGGATCTGTACTTATGCAACATGGAAGAGTGGTGGCTTATGCTTCAAGGCAGTTGCGAGTGCACGAGAAGAATTATCCGACGCACGACCTAGAGCTAGCGGCTGTAGTTTTTGCTCTGAAGATATGGAGGCATTTTCTCTACGGAGCAACATTTAACATTTTCAGTGATCACAAGAGTCTGAAGTATTTGTATGATCAGAAGGAGTTGAACATGAGGCAACGGAGGTGGTTAGAATTCTACGAAGGATTACGATTTCCAACTTCTGTATCATCCCGGCAAGGCAAATGTTGTGGCAGACGCTCTAAGTAGGAAGATGATCGGTGTCCGCCACGATGATCAAGGAAAAGGATCTAATAGAGCAATTCGAGAGATGTATGGTCTTTTGTGAAGTTAGAACCTGGAAAGATTTGCATGAATATGGTTACCATCTCAAGCGAGTTGATGGATGCATAAGAAAAAGAGCGAGAAGAAGGACAAATTCTTACAAGAAGTGAGGAACATATGAAGCAAGGAAATGAAACAGAGTTTGCGAGAGGAACGGATGGAATTTTGAGATTCCGGGGAGAGTTTGTGTCCCTCGGAATCAAGAACTTAGAGAATACATCATTAATCATGCTCACACAAGCCAACCGAGTATGCACCGGGCATGACGAAGATGTATCAAGACTTGAAGAAGTTGTTCGGTGGCACGGAATGAAGAGTGACGTTACTAGACGTGTATCTACTTGTCCGGTTTGTCAAAAAGCCAAAGTGGAACATCGAGACCGGCAGGATTGCTGCAACCGTTGTCTATTAGGAATGGAAGTGGGACAAGATTGCAATGGACTTTGTAGTCGGATTACCAAGGACAAGAAAAGGTCATGATTCGATTTGGGTAATTGTGGACCGACTCACGAAATCAGCACATTTTCTTCCGATCGACATCAAATACAAGCTAGAGAGATTGACTCAGATCTATATTGGAGAGATTGTCAGACTGCACGGTGTGCCTACAAGTATTGTTTCGAGATAGAGATCCGAGGTTTACTTCAAATTTCTCGGGAGAGTTTGCAAGAAGCATTGGGGACAAAATTACAACTTAGTTCGCTTATCATCCCAGACCGACGGTCGATCGGAGAGAACAATCCAATCTTTGGAAGATTTGCTTAGAGCTTGCACCATAGAGCAAGCGGGAGTTGGGATGACATTCTACCCTTGATAGAATTCACCTACAACAACAGATTATCATTCGAGCATAGGGATGGCACCCTATGAAGCTCGTATGGACGACGATGTCGAACACCTATGTGTTGGTACCAAGACGGCGAGCGCCTTACTATTGGACCCGAGATTATACAATGACAACTGAGAAGGTTAAAATGATTCAGGAAAAGATGAGGACGGCTCAGAGTCGACAAAAGAGTTATGCAGACCGAAGGAGAAAACCTCTTGAGTTTGAGGAAGGTGAGCATGTATTCCTGAAAGTCACACCTACGACTGGGGTGGGCCGGGCTTTAAAATCTAGAAAACTCACTCCTAAATTCCTTGGACCATACCAAATCATTGCTCGTGTAGGTCCTGTAGCATACCAAATATCCTTACCTCCTTTTCTTTCAAACATTCATAATGTTTTCCATGTGTCACAACTTCGGAAATACCTTCCTGACCCAAGTCATATCATAGCACCAGATACAGTACAACTAAAAGAAAACTTAACTTATGAGACGTCTCCTATAAGAATCGAGGATAGCAGGATAAAGCAATTAAGAGGCAAGGAAATCGCATTGGTGAAAGTGATCTGGAACGAGGTGACTGGAGATGCAACCTGGGAGTTGGAAGACAAGATGAGAGAGCAATACCCACAGCTATTCTAAGGTATGCAAATTTCGAGGACGAAATTTCTTTTTAGAAGGGGAGTGTTGTAACATCCCGAAAATTTATTATTTTGTTAAAAACGATCATTTTATAATATTTGCAATTTTTAAGAATTTTTGTGGAATTTTCTGGAGATGATGAATATTTTAATATATTCTTCGTTTTATGTGTGTGTGCTGAGTGGAGCCGGGAGAATAAAATATTTTCCCTGAGGCTGGTAAACCTTGGACTGTCAACGAGACAACGGGGGATCTTACTAAACCCGAGTCCGGGCACAGTTTACGAGGTCTACATTTTGAGGTTTTATCTGCTAGTGTAATAAATCATCTGACAGAGGTATTTAATCAAGGAGACAAGCTTACTATGCACTTCGTAGAGAAACGTGCGAAGCTTCTCAAGGAAGCTTCTTTGAATCATTTTTTAATATTTCTCTCTCCTCCCATTTTTGTGCTGCACATTTGAATTAAGGGGCTTAATTCATTCTTCAATCCCCACATTTTCCTCCTCCTGTACGTAGCACTCATCTTTCTCTCTTTCCCTTTCTCCTTCCAGCAGCACCATCCACCCACCTTCATATTTCCATCCTCCAATACCGTCACACTCCAGCACCATTTCGTGTTTGGAGAAGCACCACACCTGAGGGAATCATCTTCAAAGCTCTACGTTTTCTTCATCTTCTTTTCCTCCACGGTTGAAGCTTAAAGGTGGGACTTTAAGGTAAAGTCCTTAGCTTTTTCCTCATCTCTCCTCATTTTCGTAACCCTTGTCATTTTGATGACCATGGGTATCCATTTCAACATTTGATTCGATTTTGGTGAGCTTGAATATTCAAGGATTTCTGGGAGCTGAAAATATCATTTCTGACCAAAAGGAGCAGCCTTTCTTTGTGCTTCTCTAAGGTAAGAGGAAGACACTCCTCCTCAACCTCTCTTAGCATTTAGGAAACGTCTGTGATTTTGTTGAAGGTCTTTCTGCTTTTTATGTTGTTTGTATGGTATATGTGTTATTTGATTGTTTGAGTTTGAATGTACATATATATAACTGGAGGTACTGGAATGTGTAATATTGAAGGGAATAAGTTCCAATTTGTTTTCGGATAGTTACGATGTTGAGCCCAGAATGTGGAAAACTTCATGTGGAAATTAGTAATAGTATGAAATATAGCCAAACCTGTCGAATGTGATAATCTAATCACTTAGTAAAATGTTAAAATCCGTCGAGTAGGGACCCATAGCCAAACCTGTCGAATGTGATAATCTAATCACTTAGTAAAATGTTAAAATCCGTCGAGTAGGGACCCATAGCCAAACCTGTCGAATGTGATAACCTAATCACTTGGTGAAATGTTAAAATCCGTCGAGTTTAGACTCCTGACCCTTTCCGTCGAATGTCAAACCCGTCGAATTTAGATTTCTGACCAGCAAACACTAAGTGAAAATCCGTCGAGTATGAACCTCGATCATGCCCGTCGAGATTGATCTTCCGACCAAAAACCCGTCGAATAGAGTCCCTGGACACTTACAAGAAAATGCCCCAAAGTCAATAATCGTCGAATTCGAGAGACAATGCCTGTCGAGTAGATGAATTTCCCCAGACCCGTCGAAATTAGAGATTTCGACCAGTGTTCGTCGGTTCGACACTTGGGAGATCTTCTCCAACGTCGACACCTATATCCGTCGAATGGAGGCTTTTGCTGACCATCTGGAGGGTCCGACAGTTTTGATCTTCGTCCGACAGAACCCCCATCCGACAGCAAATGATTTCTTCGTCCGACAGAACCCCCATCCGACAGCAAACGATTTCTTCGTCCGACAGAATCCCCATCCGACAGAAAAATGTTTTCCCCATTCTTTCCCCCCTCCGTTACATTATTCTTCGTCGAATAGCAACTTCAATTCTTCATGAAACGTAGTCTCTGTCGAATCCAAATGTATACCTATCACCCAACACCTATTAATTGAAGTCTGTGACTCAAATTGTGATTTCCGACCGTGTAGTTTCCTGGACCCAAAACCTTGGGACTAATATAGGAATATTGATCATAAATAAATGGGATGACTAGAAATTGCTTAGGGATGCATAAACGAGGGAAGAACATGAGAGTGTGAGATTTTGAGATCTTAAAATAATCTTCTAAGGGCATATGAATAAATTACCTAAGAGGATTTAAGTTAACTAAAAGAATTCCTTTAGAGACAAACCCCGTAAGTAAAGCTAAATCTAAGCAAGAACTCATAATACGTTTTGAAAAGGGTATTGATCTATTTAATGACAATATTATGCTATTGTGGGTCCCTCGAGAGAGACCATTGACTGTATCAATTCTTACTTTGGCAAATTGTGACATATGATGGAATAGTATGTGATAATGATCATACATGATTATGCATAGAGTCGTATGCATTGTGATTTGTCCGTTGGACTGTCGTAAGGCCTAGTTGCCTAGGAGATGAACACACCTTAGTGCGGGTGCGAATAGACAAGTGGGGCCCTGTAGTTGGCCTTGAGGGCGTTGGGGCGCGGGTGTTTCACAAAGGGCAGTGGTAGCCCCTCTGGACCGTGAGACAAACCGATGCAAACGCACCAACGATCCTGACTGGCCACAGTCCTATATCGAGATCTTGTGAGAATGCTGCTGTATAAAGCCTTGTTGCGCAAAATGACTGATTATTTTCTGGAACGCACTTGTTTTTATGGCTGACGAGATACTAGCATGTCTCCCTGATCATTCTCTCCGAATGTTTTGTGTCTAGCTCCATGGAGTAGGATCTTGGTTATTGAGGGCTCATGTGTATAGAGTCCGTGCATTATTTGCATCTATCTTTATTATGGTCTGGCATTGATATATTGTTGATATACCTATGACTGTCTGGAACTGTTTGCTTGATCATAACTGCTCTTGAATGTCTATTACTATTACTGTAGTTGTAAATGCTATGTGGGCGCTTTGCGCCGTTCGGTTTCTTGATGCTATAATTGGTAATGACGGAAGGATGTCTTACCTCTTTTCTTTCCTGTCTCTCCATTTCTGTTTATCTGTACATTGCGTCTCATCGAAGACAACCGTGAGGAACCAGGAAGCTCCCAACTTCCCCTGGTTTTTGGCCTTATCTTGATTGAGCAACTACGAAGACTATGGAGCCCCGTACGCACGTGATTTTTGGGAGATGTACGTCGACTTTCTTAGGAGGCCGAGTGCTTTGGTATATCAACTACGCTCAACGCCGTGTCTACACGGGAGATGTCTCGATATCACTAGCCCGGAGACGCCACGAACCACCTGTCTTTACCTCTGCATTAGCCTACGTTTGGAGTTTCGGCCTACCGATACGTGAGATGTGGGGCGATCGTTACTTTACTCCGAGAGAGGACTCTTTTCGTTCCACAGCTCGGGCCCCGTCCCGTGTCTCTGCTATTCCTATGGTGATTTCCTCTGATGATGAGGAAGATCCTGAGGAAGATCCCGAGGAAGTCCCTGAGGACGACCCCGAAGAGGACCCTGAAGAGGATCCTGACACGATTCCTCCTCACTTGAGGGATTGATGTTACTCGTAGCTCTTTGAAGGCTACCAAGTATTTTATTTTGGGGGCCCGATGTTTTGTTTGTAGTGGGTGTAAATTCCGATACCGTGGGGATGTGTATGTAATACTTTGGGGCAGGTATAGCTTTGCTTTTGATGTACCAGGCTTGTAACTAAATGTTTTGATAAACTTATATACATATATATATATATGATGCAGATGTTAATTCCTATGCATGTTTTACTTCTGTTTGATCTTTTATTTCCATTGATGTCTCGACAACATGGTTACTAATTAAAGAATCGAAAAAAAAAATGTATATATATATAACATAACCGCCAATTAAAATACCCAACTATAATCTAGTGAATATACGCATCTTATTAAAATGGACCGGGTCTCAACTCACCTAACTTTATTTCCGCATTGTAATTGACCATGTGGCGTTCCCTTGGAAGAGGGGCGTTACAGTTATTGTGCTTGTTTTCTGTGTTTTTATCATTCTTTGTTCATGAAAATTGGCAAAGAATGTACAGAATCAAGTTATTCATGATACTCAAAGAAAAATCATGATTGAGTGCAATAAGAGATATATTTTATGAGACTTGAGCATATATTTGCATGAACATATATATGCATGAATACAACTACTAGAACTAGTTGTTGATGATTTTCCAATACTTTACTATATAATTTATGGTATAAATAGATGCTTGTGGTAAAAAGGATTAGTATAGAAATGATATGAACAGGAAAATATTTATTCTAATATTCTAGAACGTCTTTCTGCAGTATTATATTCGAATAGGCCAAGGGGCAATTTGAATTGAATGCCTTTCTGTAGTGTTCTATTTGAATAGACCAAGGGGAAAATTGAATAAAATATTATAGATTGTTCTAGATTTTTGATGTCTCAACTATTGTTTTCAATGATAAACTGAGTAAATTAAGTGAGCGATTTGAATGGCATGATTTAAAGGCTAATCGAATAGACTAGAAGAGCTATTCGATTTGGTATAATTTAGAGAGGCATACTACTAGTGCTAATCAAGTAGACTAAGTGTGCTGTTTGATCTAGTATGATTTTGATGTTAATCGAAATATTACCTTAGCTATTTGAAAAGCAGTTCAAAATGACATATTTTTTATGTTGATCGAATAAACAAAGAGAACTATTTGAAAAGACTTTTCAGAATGGTAAGGTGGAGGCTAACTGAATAGACTAAAAGATCTATTCGATCAACATGAATTCAAGGTTAATCAAATATACTAGAGAGTTATTTGACTAGCATGCTATCGGTTATGATTGAGAAAGGCAAACATTTTTAAAGGCATAACCAAGTGAAAGTGTTTTTCAAAGTTGTTCAAAAAAAAGTTTAGAGAGCTGATTGAATAACATAATTTAGAATGTCATTAGCATGTTATAAGCATTAATGCTAGGCTAAAGAGTGAGAAAGCACTCAGCCTAGGTCAAAGGAGCAAGAAAAGCCTTTTGTTGAAAGATAAAGTATTCAATATAGGAGCAAGAACAATACTCTGCCACGAGTAAAGGAGTGAGAAAAGCACTTTACTAAGGTCAAAGGAGTAAGAAAAGCCCTTTGTCGAAGGACATGACATTTCATAAACATTATCATAATACATCTTATAAACATTAACATTTAACATTTCATAAGCATTAACATAATACATTTCATAAGCATTAACATTTATCATTTCATGAGCATCCACACATAATTTCATTCAAATTGTTAACTTATGTATTTATCATGGATTTGTACTTTGAATGATTTTGTCTTGTGTTATACTACTAAGAATTTAAGAATTCTCACCCTTTTGTTTGTTTCGATGATAGTTACAGATCGAAATTGAAATCCTTCCTAGGAGAGGGAGCAAAGTTGATAGTTTAGAGTAGAATGTTTATTTTGACTTGTGTGTGTGTGTGTGTGTGTGTGTGTGTGTGTGTATGTTGTACTTATGCCATGAAGGCTATTTGTATTTACACTTAATACTTCAATGAAGGATCAAAATTTCCAGATGTATAATTAAGTTGAATAGTTCAAATTTCTTTCCTTCAATTACTTTCTTTTCAAGACTCTATTTTTGACTATATATATATATATATATATATATATATATATATATATATATATATATATATATATATATATATATATATATATATTTCAACATATATTATTAAAAGTTCTTTTTGTATGATGTTTAAAAGTTTGAAGTAATGTGCTTAATCCTATTTATGTATGTATATCTTGAATATACTATAGTAAATTGAATTAGGATGTTACAATTGTCTTGCTTCCTTATAATTTTTTGAATTTTCACTAAAGCAGACTAATGTAGCTCAAGAATTTCCTCCACAAAACAATCTATATTCTAACACTTACAATCTTGGTAAGAGGAATCATCCTAACTTCTCTCAGAAGTAACAAGGTGTTGAAGCACAACAAGGGCAACGACCTAATCAAGAGGGTCAAATTGGTATGACACTACCCCTCAGCTTTCAACCACAAAGGTGTAAGCCCAATCCACCTTAAGCACCTTGTAGTAGTTCAAATGTAGATGATAAACTAGATAAGGTGTTGTCTTCTTTGAATAGCCTAAACACTAGGACATAATTTATGGAATCTAGGATGCAACTTTTGAATTCTCACACTCAATCTATAGTAAAGTTAGAGACTCAAATTGGATAGTTAGTCATTATTATAGGAAATAGAGAGGAGGGTAAGCTTCCAAGTCACTCCTAGAAAATCCTAAAGGTCATGAGCAAGCCAAGGCTGTAATGATTCTTAAAAATAGGAAAAAAGTGGAAAATGTGGTGAATAAGGAGATAGTGCACAGTGATGGGGATGAGGATAATCATAAAGAAAATATACAAGAAACTAAGTCCCCTTCCTCTAATGTGACTAATTCTTCGATTTTGACTTCATGTGAGCCAAAGGTTCTTTACCCTAAAGCTTTAGATGCACCATTTCCTTTTAGGAAAGATAAGCAGAGGGAGAATATTCTTGAGGCCTTTAAGCAAGTAAAGATCTTCCACTTTTGGATGCTATTCAACATATTCCTACTTATGCCAAGTTCCTTAATGATATGTGCAACATTTTAAAGAAAATCTAAAGCAACATATATTTAAGAAGGTTTGCTTAAGGGAACACATAAGCTCAATTTTGCATTTTAACACACCACCTAAGTTGAAAGATCCTAGTGTTCCTACTATTTCTTATTATATTGGTGATCATAGGATTGATAAAGCACTCTTAGATCTAGGTTCTAGTGTTAATCTGATGTCATATTTAGTTTATGAAGAGCTAGGTCTGGATGAGTAGTAGCCATCAAATTGTTCTCTATAATTAACTGATAGGTCAGTTAGGATCCCTAGAGGAAGAGTTTATGATGTTTTAGTGAAAATTGAGAAGGGATTCTTTCCTATTGATTTCATAGTGCTTGATATAGAACCTTCTCCTTCATCAAAAAAGGAAATTCCTATCATTTTGAGGAGGCCTTTCTTAGCCACTACTGATGCTAACATTAGTTATAGGTTTGGGGTAATGGATGTCTCAGTTATGAATATGAGAACTAGACTTAATATTTTTAAGGCCTCTCCTTAACCCCTTCTTGAGGATGAATTTGAGTGTCTATTTGTTGATATGATTAATGAATTGGTTGAGAAAGCTTCACCTATCATTTTGTCTAAGGATCCTTTAGAGGTTAGTGTATGACATCACGATGTGTGATATGACGATTTAGATTTATGTGACTTGGAAGGCATTATAGAGGAGATGACTTCTATTCTTGAGAGTACCCCATCCATTTAGTAATCTTCTTGGGTAGCTAAGTACGAGTGTTTACCTCTTTTAGCTGATTCTCCTGCACCACCATCTATTATCTTTCCACCCAAACTTGAGTTGAAACATCTCCCAGCCACTCTTAAGTATATGTTTCTAGGAGTGATGTGTGAAATCCGCAAGTGTACGGTTTCGTTGTCAAGTAATAAAAAGATCGAATCCACCAGAACTATGTCTATGAACACCAAATAATTAATTAATTCAATTAAATTAAACAAAGGAAACATAATTGTTGATTGGTAAGAACGTAGTAACCAAGCAAGTAAATAAATAAATATCAAAGTACAAAATTGAGAACAAAAATAGCAAGTTGTTAGGAAAGGTTTTCAAATTCAAGAAAGCTTCCAGGATTGGGGTAACCACAATGATACAAGACAAATCCTAATTAACAACCTTTTATTAAAATTGAAATTCAATTAAAGGTGAATTATCCTAAATTAGTTAATGTTCTTTCTCAAGAAACAAGAACCGTGCCCAATTAAACCAATTCATACTCTCGTGGTAATTGAATTTAAATTGAACCCATTACGCTTTATGGTAATTCATTAAATCATTGAAAGGCTAAACCTACTCTCATGATTTAGACCTTAAGTTCAATTCTTATGGTTCCAACACCTAGGTTCACCTCTCAGTATATCCCTAGATATCTATAAGATGCAAATATGTGGCCAGTAAATTCATATGAATAAGCGCAATAAGGATTGAATCAAAGAACATTCAAGATAAATAAAGGGGTAAACTAAGTCAATTAATCATCATCAATGTATCAAAGGGCATTGCCCAATCCTAGAAACAAAGAGAACTACTCAGACATGGAGAAGAAGAAACAAGAAAACAAAATAAAGAACATCCAAACCCGTAGCGAAGGAGAAGAGAATAGAAAGATGAAGATCTAGAGCCTCCAAATGTGCCTCCTTCAAACAGAAATTGGAACCCTAAAATTATATTCAGAACATCTATAAATACCCCTAGGGTCTAACCTGGTCTAAGCCCATAAAAGGAAATAAAAATGAAATTAAAAACTGTCTCGGACTGCGATCCACGGCCGTGGGAAATTCCACGGCCAGGCTGTGGATCTCTCTGGATGAGTGTATTCTGGACTCCTCTTGAATTCCATAGCCGTGGGAAATTCCAAAGCCAGGCCATGGAACTCTCTAGAAAATCACTTTTGCTTCTTCACGCAGCTGCTCGATCCATGGTCGTGGTAAATTCCACGGGAGGCCGTGGATTTCTCTAGAATGAACCTTTAACTCCAATTTGTTATTCGTAAAGCTTTAACTTTAAACATACAAGCTTTCCATCCATTTCAAGGCCAATTTAGCACCAATCCTGCACAACAACACTACAAACACCGCAGTTATCCAAACTAAAGGAAAAATAAATAAAAAAGAGAAACTAAAATGCTCAAAATGCATGCAAAACAAGACCAAAATATGATGTTGTTTCGCACACATTAAGGAGCTAAATAGACTCTACTTGTCGTTGTTTTATCCCAGTTGTCTAGTGAGCAAGAAAAAGAGGTGATTAGGGTCTTGTCTGATCATGAAAGTTCCATAGGGTGGCCGGTTACTGATTTAAAGGAATTTAATCCTTCCATTTGCATGCATAGGATTTTCTTAGAGGAGAGTGCTAAACCTTCTAGAGAGATGCAACGTAAGTTAAATCCCCACATGAAAGAGGTAGTGATGAAAGAGGTGGTGAAACTTTTAGATACGGGTATCTTATACCCCATTTCTGATAGCTAATGGGTTAGTCTTATACAAGTAGTTCCTAAGAAGTCAGGCATTAAAGTGGTGAAAAATAGTAAAGGACAGTTAATGCCTACTAGATAGACCACATATTGGCAAGTTTGCTTTGACTATAGGAAGCTTAATTATATGACTAGGAAAGACTATTTACCTTTACCCTTTATTGATCAAATTTTAGAAAAGTTAGCCTGTCTATAACTTTTATTGCTTTCTAGATGGTTATTTTGGGTATAACCAAGTAGTTATTTACTAGAGGACCAAGAGAAAACAATTTTTACATGCCCTGTAGGTACTTTTGCTTTTCAAAGGATGCCCTTTGGATTATGCAATGCACCTTATACATTTTAGCATTGCATGATGGCTATATTTTATGATATGATTGATAAATTCTTAGAGGTATTTATGGATGATTTTTCTATCTTTGGGTCATCATTTGATGCATGTTTACATAATTTATATGTTGTTCTAAAAAGATGTGAAAACGTAAACCTTGTTTTGAGTTGAGAAAAGAATCATTTTATGGCTCAAAAGGGCATTGGCTTGGGGCACAAGGTCTCAAAGAAGGGTATTGAGGTAGATAAAGCTAAAATTGATTTAATCTCTAATCTCCCCATCCCCACTTCTCTTAAACAAGTGTGTCATTTCTTGGTCATGTAGGTTTTTATAGGAGGTTTATAAAGGATTTTAGTAAGATTGCGAGGCCCCTTACTAATCTTCTTGCTAAGAATGTTCCTTTTGAATTTGATGAATCTAGCATTGAAGCTTTTGAAAAGCTTTGTCCTCTTCTTGTTTTTGCACCTATAGTACAACCTCCTGATTTTTCTTTACTATTTGAGATTATGTGTGATGCTTCTAACTTTGCTAATAGGGCAGTTCTTGGGCAAAGGGTGAGTAAGATACCTCATGTGATTTATTAGGTTAGTAGAACTCTTTCTGATGCACAAATAAATTACACTACCATTGAAAAAGAGTTAGCAATTATTTTTTGTTACCAAGTGACCTCAATACTCAAGAGGGGGGTGAATTGAGTTTGTAAAATAATTTCACAAATTTTTCACAAATTGTTTGATTATCAATTTTTGTTGAAGCTATTGATTATTAGATATGAATGGATAGAGAAGATAAAATGCTTTCACTCACAAATAAAAATAGCCAAAGAAGATAGTATCCAAGTAAGCTAATAAAATAGAGCACAAATGTAAATGAGTTGAGTTTAGGAAAACAAGCACAAAGCTTTATCCTAGTTCAACCACTAATCTACTTGTAGCCTACGTCCAGTCCTCAAGTAATCACCCGATATTTTCCACTATATCTTTAAGTTTCAACAGGTACTTGACAACTTATACAAATTGGAGCTTTCTATACCTTGGGATACCTCACCATTTGTGCTTGAGTCTCTACTTTCAAGGGATACCTCACCCGAGATACCTCACCCTCTCTTTTACAGATTATACAAAGTATAGATGATAAGAAAATTCTCTCAAGAGTGGATAATACAACTTGAAGCTTAATGGGTATATGGATTCACACTTTAAAGCTCAAAAATAGAGTATATGATAAAAGGCTATAAAAGCTCGTATTAATGCTCAACCATATTTTTCAGATTGATTCTCTAACCTTCATAAATGCCCAACAACTTATATTTATAGCCCATTGAAGTTTAGACCCATTAGGGGTAGTTGGAGCATTAAATGCTTCATAACTAGTTGTTAATTCTATTTCTGGAATGAGATGTTATTCGAATAACCAGTATGTTATTCGAATAAATCTTTAAATAGCACATAGGCAATTTTACTTCTAGAACGTGTTATTCGAATAATACTTATGTTATTCGAATAACTCTTTTTAAATTTGTTTTTTGATAAGCTTGTTATTCGAATAACAATTCTGCTATTCGAATAAGCCAATTAAGAACATGTTTATGGAAAATGTGTTATTCGAATAAATCATGCACGCCCATTTTTGTTTTGAACCTTTATTCGAATAAAGTAGGACTTTATTCAAATAAAGCTTACCCAAATAGAATATTTTGGCTTCTATGACTTTGGTTATTCGAATAAAGAACCATTCGATAAGCCATTTGAAAATTCATTTCAAATAGCTTTTAAACATTTCCAATTGATTCTAAATGATCTTATAAGCTTTTGGGCACTTGGTGATTATTTCTTTGAAAACCAAAAACCATTTTGAAGCCTTGAAAACATGTGTGCTATTTGGTTTCTTTGAAAAGCAATTTTTAGAGCATTGGTGTGAATCTCTTTATACCTTTCATAATGATCTAAGCCCTAAAACTAATCTTGAAGGTCTTGGAGGTCTTGGACTTGATCTCGCAACATCTTTGTGTTTGTTATCATCAAAACAAATTCTTCATAGGGTAATAGTCAATTACATTTTTGATCTCGATAAGTTCCACTCATATCTTTTGCGTTTTAAGGTTATTATTTTCTCAGACCATGCTGCATTGAAATATTTGTTGTCTAAGAAAGAGACAAAGACTTGATTGATAAGATGGATTTTTCTATAGTAGGAATTTGACATTGAAATTAGGGATATGAAAGGTTCAGAGAATTTAGTAGCTAGTCATTTATCTAAAATGTTTGTTGATCGTATTGATGACTCAGTTACTTTGCATGATACTTTCCCTGATGAGCAGTTATTTTCTTTGACATATTCACAACTTTCTTGGTTTGTAGACATTATTAATTACCTTGCTTAAAGTAAAATCCCCTTACATTGGTCAAAGTAAGAAAATGATAGGTTCTTTGCATAAGTAAAGCATTACTATTAGGATGATCCATATTTGTTCAAGCATTGCCCAGATCAGGTAATTTATAGGTGTGTTCCTAAATATAAATTCATAGCATATTATCTTTTTGTCATTCCTATGCCTGTGGTGGACACTTTGGAGGTTATAGGACTGCTGGTAAGGTACTCCAAAGTGGATTCTATTAGCCTACTTTGTTTAAGGATGCTCACCAATTTTGTCTTTTTTGTGAGAGATGCCAGCGTACTTGTGCATTGTCTAGGCATGATATGATTCCTTTTCAACCTATTTTGGTTGTTAAGATATTTTATGTATGGGGTATTGATTTTATAGGACATTTTTCACTATCTTTTGGGTATGTATATATCTTGATTGGAGTGGATTATGTTTCTAAATGGGTAGTGGCCATGACTACTAGGACAAATGATCCTAAGGTAGTGATTCAATTTGTTAAAGACCATATTTTTTGCTGGTTTGGTATACCTAGAGCACTTATTAGTGATGGAGGTAGTTATTTTCGTCATCATTCTTTTGAAGCTCTTCTTAGAAAATATTTTGTGACACATAAAGTAGCTACCTATTTTCACTCTCAGAATAGTGGTCTAGTTGAAGTTTCTAACCATGAGATAAAGTTTATTCTTGAGAAAATAGTTAGACTTGATAGGAAATATTGGTATTTGAGGTTGAATGATGCTATTTGGGCTTATCGAACTACATATAAGATCCCCATAGGGATGTCACCATACCATCTTCTCTTTGGCAAAGCATGTCACTTACCAATAGAGTTGGAACATCATACTTATTGGGCTATTAAAACATTTAATTTTGATATGAAACAAGCAGGTTCTAACTGTAGGCTTTAGTTGAATGAATTGGATGAATTGCGTAATGAGGATTATGAGAATGCTAAGATTTATAAAGCCAAAACTAAAACTTTTCATGATAAGATGATATCTTGTAAATCTTTTAAACCTAATCAAAATGTTTAGCTTTTTAATTATAAATTGCGTCTCTTTCTAGGTAAGTTAAGGTCTAGATGGGATGGTCATTATGTTGTTCAACAGGTTTTCCCTTCTAGGGCTATCCAAATTAAGTATCCTCAAGATGATAGTACTCTTATGGTCAATGGTCATCATTTAAAGTTTATTATTGACAATGTTTTCAAGGAAGGACTGTGGCGTCCCGGGGCCGATGAGGGCGGGGAGTGTCGCCGGTGCAATGAGGCACGGTCAAGGAGCGGCTCCTGGCATGCTTCTAAGCGGAGGGTCTGCATGAATGAACTGAATGCGCACCGGAATGAGAGGGATTCAGAGACTGTGTAGGTATGGGACTACATAGTTGAGGATGGTTTAAAGGAATTGATTTGGTGTAACCATATCAACAAGTTGCAACTTCTTTTCGGGAGCCTAGAACATAAGAACTCCATGGTTAAGCGTGCTTGACCTGGAGCAATTATGGGATGGGTGACCTCCTGGGAAGTTTCCTAGGATGCGTGTGAGTGAGGACAAAGCACGCTGAAAAGACCCGTGTTGGTTTGTGGAGACTCTCATCAATCCTGCAGGCAGTCCCGGGTCGTTACATTAATGGTATCAGAGACGGGACCTCTCCCAGTACGGTGTGGTTCGGGGACGAACCAAGCGGAAGCTGGTGGGCATGTGGCGTCCCGGGGCCGATGAGGGCGGGGAGTGTCGCCGGTGCAATGAGGCACGGTCAAGGAGCGGCTCCTGGCATGCTTCTAAGCGGAGGGTCTGCATGAATGAACTGAATGCGCACCGGAATGAGAGGGATTCAGAGACTGTGTAGGTATGGGACTACATAGTTGAGGATGGTTTAAAGGAATTGATTTGGTGTAACCATATCAACAAGTTGCAACTTCTTTTCGGAAGCCTAGAACATAAGAACTCCATGGTTAAGCGTGCTTGACCTGGAGCAATTATGGGATGGGTGACCTCCTGGGAAGTTTCCTAGGATGCGTGTGAGTGAGGACAAAGCACGCTGAAAAGACCCGTGTTGGTTTGTGGAGACTCTCATCAATCCTGCAGGCAGTCTCGGGTCGTTACAAGGACTAACTGAGTCTATTAACTTAGTAGACCCAATATTTATTGATTAGTTAGTAAGGAACTCAAGTATGGATGAAGACTTTAAACTTAACGCTATATAGAAAGCAACCCAAGTTCCTTTTATTTCATATTGATAGATTAGTTTTTAGTTGTTAGTTTCACTTTATTGTTTGAGTCAGCTTAAGTGTGTAATGCTCCAATACTAATACTACAATATATCCAGAATATACATGAGCAAACAAGATTAGGCACGTCACTTCTATCATAAAAATATCATACTACCTTGATAATAACTATACATCTGAAAAGTATATCCTTTACTGATATATCAATTTCAACCAACTAGTACATCAGTGTTTAAGTATATACAAACTAAGCCTCAAAGGCATATTTATAACACAACTTAATATAATCCATTGCATTCACTATAAAACACTATGCAATGGTCAAAAGAGTAAATAATCCTATTCTATGTCATCCACTTCATTGCTTCTCCTTGGGTAGACCTCGTGCTGGAATTATCATGGAAACAAGCAAAGGGGTGAGAATTCTAAATCCTCAGTACTATTATTACATATAATGTCATCATAATAACTTCAACTGCTTCAGGGAAATCAAATCAGTATCATAAATACCATATAGAAAGGTGGTAAAAGCCAAAACTGATTTCTTTCTCTTCCCGAGGTAGAAAATTCAATTATTACTATAGTTCAATGATCTCATAATCAACCATTATATCTAATCATCATAATATCATCAGATCATAAGATGCAACAAGATTATAACGCAGATATGAGTCATAACTCACTACCACTAGAATATTTACATACTCTCTTTATGTAAACATTCATATTACAAATTCATGATCAATATATATAGTTCACATCTCTTTGATGATATAAAATTCCTTACACAAGTGTAATTCATATGCTAATACTCATGTAATGTCATATGATAATGCTTATGAAATGAAATATGCTAATGCTTATGAAATGTCATAGCTTATGAAATGTCATGCCTCTTACATATTCTTAGGAACACGGTTCCTTGTATCTCTTGATAGGGAGGGAATGTGACCTCTTTACACTACTGATGATCACATATTTGATACATTAATAAGCCTTTATTTTTAGTCATTTATACTCTCCATGTACTTAATTGATTGAGTTTGATTATGTTTTGTAAGTTTGGACTCAAATTAGACTTAATTAAATTTTTTAGCATAATTTATGTCTTACGTTATTTCGGTATTTGGGATATATCTTGGGATGTAGGTGGTCAAATGAGGTGAATCTAATGGCATTTTAAAGATAAGAGAGAGATCTCTAACTTTCATGAAGACCTCAAAGGCCCAATCACACGAGTAAATAACTCAAATTGGGGTTGAAGCAAGAACTAGAGTACTGTTCCTGATAGCTTGATCTATGTGTACTGTTCATGCCATATTTCGAGCTAGATGTTGTCAAATAGGCTAAAGTTTTGATGCTGAATATTTGAGACCAATATCTACAACTTTTATGTGAACATTTTTCCAGAATCTGAGGCCTAATTGGTGATATTGGGCTTGCAAGTCAGAATAAAGGAGCTGTGACTGGGCCTGAGCAGTGTATAGTATTTTGAACGTATCTGGAGTTATAGAAATGATATTGGACTCACACTAAAGCCATTTGAAAGTCAAGATCAAGCCCTACAACTTTGATGAAGATCACATTTGTTCATTCTGACGCATTCAATGACTTCAAAGCTAAATTATTTCGGAGACAAGGAATCTCCATAATTTTTCACTCACCAAAAGTCATTTGGCATTTTTCACTCATTTTTCACTCATCCACTCACTAATGACTCAGGCCCTTTGTCATTTTGTATCTCTAATCCTCTATAAAAGGGAGCCTTGACAGATCATTAAAGGTGTTAGGTGTTAGGTACTAAAATGATGTTAGTTTGTTACTAGGTATTCTTGTAGTAATTTTTCTTTATTCTAAATTGAAGTTATATTCTTCTTCTTCTTCTTTTCTCTTTCTTTCTTCTTGTCTATGAGTAACTAAGTTTCATTTTACTTGGGTGAAAAGGTGAAGCTCTTGGTAATGAAATAAAGTTAAATTAATTTCTCTTTTGGTCTTAAATGATATATTTTCAAGTGGTCATTATACGTATTATATTTTGTTTCCAATCAATTTAGAAACCCTCCTTGTAAAGTTGAGTTCTTGATTTGTTGTAGATAATAGATTGGCACAATGAATGCTTTAACCCATTTACAAGTGTTGGTGTTAGAAACCCTCCTTGTAAAGTAGAGATCTTGATTTGTTGTAGATAAGATTTTGGCACAATGAATACTTGATCCCATTTACAAGTGGTGGTAATAATTAAAAAAAACATAATATAATTACGTATATTATTTTAATGGACTTTTAATATTGTATTTTTCGATTGGAGCCTCCATGTTGCGAAGATTCTAATTGAGTTATAAAAGGAATTAATCTTACATTTACTTTATTTATCAAGAGTGGATCTTTTTACCCAAGTAAATAATTTTTTACTATAGTAACAAAATATTTATCTTATCTTAATTAATCTTCATCAATTCCCTGTGGATCGACCTCGAACTCTCAAGAAATTTATTACTTGAGACAACTTGCACTTGGGTTTGTAATGCAATAATTAATCCCGCATCAAGTTTGTAGACTTGGTTAAAAAGTGTGCATCAAGTTTTTGGCGCCATTGCCAGGGACTTGATTTGAAGAACAAATTTATGGTGTAAATATTGTGTATATATTCTACTCTTTTAAATTTTTTTTTGTACTTACTAACGTACTAACTTAGTGGGGGAACCTCTCCCTTTTATTTTTTTCTGTACTTTACTAACTTAGTGGGGAAAACTCTCCCTAATTTCTCTGTAATCTTTAATCATTAATGAAATAATCTTTCTTCTTCTCTTCTCTCTCACCGGAGCAAAAAATCAACTTGCCGATTCTCTGGTTTTCATATTTTAAATTTACTTTTTGCACTTTATTTTCTCGTATATTATTTTCTCGTACTTTATTTTCTCGGCATTTATTTTTTGTTATTTTTTTTGTCATTTATTTTCTGTCATTTATTTTTGTTATTTATTTTTGTTTACTAACTTACTAACTCTCTTACTAACTATCTAACTTTTTACTTTATCTGCTTTTAATATTTTTATTTATCTGCATACTAACTTTTTAATTTTTCTGGTTATTAACTTATTTGGTGGTTAGTTTATACCACACCTTTGTTAATATTTAATAGACAGTTTATACTGCTAGCTTATACATTTTATTTTATATTTTAAGTTACTTGTTTATGCTTAATTGGTATCGTGATTCAAATTCTGGTCGTTTAGTTAAAATTAATCCTAGTACTGTACATATTGATTTGTCTGAATCACAATCACACACATCAAACACAATGGCTGAAAATGAAAGTGTGCATGATGAACATGAAAATCAACCGTTACGAACTATGCGTGAGTATTTGCAACCATCTCGAAATTCTAGTTCATCATGTTTTATCTTTCCACTCAATGCTAACAATTTTAGATTCAAGTCAGGTATGATTTCTTTACTTCTTAATTTCCATGGTTTAGAATCTGAAAGCCTATATTTATATCTAAAAGAATTTGAGGAAGTATGTACTGCTTTTCATGATCAAACTTGCACTGAAGAAGTTGTTAAGCTTAAATTGTTTTCTTTTTCTTTGAAAGATAAAGCAAAAACTTAGCTTAACACTTTGAAACCAAGATCAATTGGCATATGGCAAGAAATGTAATGTGAGTTTTTGAAGAAATTTTTTTCAACACATAAAACCAATGCTTTGAAAAGACAAATCCAAATTTTTTCTCAAAATTCAAATGAAGCATATTTTCAAAGTTGGGAACATTTTAAAGATTTGTTGAATTCTTGCCCACATCATGGTTTTGAAAAATGGCGCACTATAAGCTTCTTTTATGAAGGGTTAACACCCGAAACTAAACAATTTGTGGAAACAATGTGCAATGGTGAATTTCTTGATAAAGAACCTGAAGAAGCTTTAGACTATTTAGACCATTTGGCTGAAAATTCTCAATCTTGGCATAGTACTAATCTTTCTAAAAATTCAATTAGATCAAACCTTGCAAATGCTAGTAAAGGAAAAGATCATCTTAGTCAAAAAGAAGATTTAAATGCTAGGTTTGCTAGTTTGGCTAGAAAGGTTGAAGCCATGGAATCAGGGAAAGTAAAAGAAATCAAATCTGTGCAAAATGAAGAAATTTGTAGCATTTGTGATGAATTGGGACACTCAACAAATGAATGTCCAAAAATTCATGTTTTTAAAGAAGTTGTGCATGAACAAGTAAATGCAATGAACAATTTTAAAAAGCCATTCACTTATTCTTTTTTAGATACATACAATTCGGGATGGAGAAATCACCCGAACGTCAGTTGGAGGACCAACAATCAGGCACAATTCATGTAACCACCACCTCCTCAGGCACAGTAGGATTCTCAAAATTCTCAAGGATATGCACCTTATGTACCACCATATAGAAAAAATCTTGAGGAAACATTGCATGCATTCATGAAAAAGCAAGAGGCCATTAATAACCAAAACACTCAAGTCATGATTGACATAAAAGACACTTTTGCTAAACTTTCTTCTGCACTTGCCATTCATGAGAAAGGAAAATTTCCCTCTCAACCTCAACCAAATCTCAAGAGTCAGTATAGCCTCAATGAGGGTAGTTCAGAATGTCAACAAATAGATCAAGTCCAATCAGTGATAACTCTTAGGAGTGGAAAGGTTGTTGAAAAATAAATTCCTGACCCTTGTGAGAAAAATGATGAGTCAAGTCCCAAAGATGAGGAAGGAGTTGATAAGCCACCTAGCTAAAAGGAGACCAAACCCTCGCCTTCAACCCCATTTCCTCAAGCATTGAACAATTCAAGAAAAGTGAACCATAAACGTGACATTTTTGAAATCCTTAAACAAGTGAAGGTCAATATTCCTCTGTTAGATGCTATCAAAAAGATTCCTTGTTATGCCAAATTTTTGAAAGACTTGTGCACTGTTAAAAGAAAACATAATGTCAAAAAGAATGCATTTTTGACTGAACAAGTAAGCTCCATTATTCAAAACAATAATGAGATGAAATATAAAGACCCTGGTTGTCCTACAGTTTCATGCATTATTGGTGAACATAAAATTGAACGAGCTTTACTTGATCTTGGTGCTAGTGTTAATTTGCTTCCATATTCAGTTTATCAGCAACTCAACCTTGGTGAGTTAAAACCAACTTCTGTAACTCTTCTACTTGCTAATAGATCAATTAAAATCCCAAAAGGTATAGTGGAAGATGTGTTGGTACAAGTTGATAAATTCATATATTCTGTGGATTTTATTGTCTTGGAAACTGAACCTATGATTGATAGTTCTAAGTCAGTTCCTGTTATTCTAGGTTGCCCATTTTTAGCAACATCTAATACTTTGATAAATTATAGAAATGGAGTGGTAAAGCTAACATTTGGAAATATGACACTGGAGCTTAATGTTTTCAACATGTGCAAGCAACCACATGAAGTTTATGATGACAATGAAGAGATTGAAGGGATTGAGGCCATTATAGATGATCATTTTCAAACCAAGAGTTCTTCTGACCCATTAGAAATTTGTTTGATTAATTCATTGGATTCATCTACACAATTAAATGATGATGTTTTCTGAAATATGCTCTTTGCTTGACTGTACACAGGAAATGGAATACAAAGGAAGGAAGCCAAGATTCGAAAAGCTAAAACCCATGAATGATGATACCCATGAAGAAGTACCCACACTGGAACTAAAGCCATTACCTGTTGGGTTGAAGTACACATTTTTGGGAGAAGAACAAAGCTTTCCAGTGGTCATTTCCTCATCCCTGATTAAAGAACAAGAAGGACAGAGAAAGGAAGATCACGTTGCTGTTATATATTTAATGTCTAAGCAGGATGCCAAACCTAGGTTGATACGGTTGATCTTGTTGCTTCAAGAATTCAACATCACAATAAAAGACAAGAAAGGAGCCGAAAATGTTATTGCAGATCATTTGTCCAGACTTACAACAGGCTCATCTTTTGATAGCACACCAATCAATGATTCTTTTCCTGATGAATTTTTATTTTCTGTCAATTCCATGCCTTAGTTTACTAACATTGTTAATTTTCTTGTAACAGGTATGATGTCGCCTCAATGGACGCACCAAGATAGAAAAAAGTTTTTGATTGAGGTAAAAATTTTCTATTGGGATGACCCATATTTATTCAAATATTATCCTGATCAAATCTTTCGAAGATGTGTACCCGACAGTGAGGTAAGTAATGTCATTAAATTCTATCATTCAGAAGCATGTGGAGGTCATTTTTCTTCAAAGAAAACAGCTGCAAAAATCTTGCAGTGTGGATTTTATTGGCCCACTTTATTCAAGGACAGTTATACTTTTTGTAAAAATTGTGAAAATTGTCAAAAATTGGGGTCCATTTCTAAAAGAAATATGATGCCTTTGAACCCTATCCTTGTCATTGAAATTTTTGTTTGTTGGGGAATTGATTTCATGGGTCTATTTCTATCATCATTTGGATTTGTGTACATTTTGGTTGCAGTTGATTATGTCTCAAAATGGATTGAGGCGATTTCATGTCGGCACAATGATCATAAAACTGTTCTAAAATTTTTAAAAGAAAATGTTTTGAGTCGATTTGGAATCCCTTGAGCTATCATCAATGATGGGGGAAAACATTTTTGTAATAAACCATTTGAATCTTTAATGAAGAAATATGACATCACACACAAAATTGTTACCCCTTATCACTCTCAGACAAGTGGACAAGTAGAATTAGCAAATAGGGAGATTAAACAAATTTTGAAAAAAATAGTTAACCTAAATTGTAAAGATTGGTCTTTAAGACTAAACGATGCACTTTGGGCTTATCGTACTGCTTTCAAAACATCTTTAAGCATGTCACCCTATCGGTTAGCGTATGGAAAACCTTGTCACTTGCCTGTAGGACTGGAGCATAAAGCATTTTAGGCCATTAAACCTTTCAACTTAAGTCTTGATGATGCTTCCAAGTTACGCAAATTGTAATTGAATGAACTTGAGGAATTGAGAAATGATGCATATGAAAACTCAAAGATTTATAAAGTTAGAACAAAAGCTTTTCATGATAAATCAAATTTGAGAAAATCTTTTGAAATTGGTCAAAAAGTTCTGCTTTATAATTCTCGTCTTCACCTATTCCCTGAAAAATTGAGATATAGGTGGATTGGTCCCTTTATTGTCAAACATGTGTATCCTTATGGGGTCATAGACATTGAGAATCCTAGGAATGATAATGTTTTAAAGGTCAATGGACAAAGACTCAAACCATTTCTAGAACATCAAGTTGCTGAGGTAGAATTCATCTCCCTTTCTAATCCTTGTTATAAGTAGAATTTATTTTAAGTTTGTTTGTTTGTTTGTTTTTGTAGTTCCCGGTTAAATGATGGATAATGGTACTCCGTGACTCTCAAGTCGATTTGTCTTTCAGTTTCCCATAATAACTGATTTCTTCTCCTTCAAAATGGATGTCATCCTTTCAAATCTAAGAAAGCATTTTCCTTCTGTTCCAAGAAATGCTCTAACCAAAATCTACAAAGCTAGGTGTGAAAGACTGAGACTGTTAATGTACAAAGACATCCCAGAAGATATATGCTGGATAATCGAAGCAAAGGTTCGTTTAGCTGGTGAATCTTCAGATTCATTTGTTCCATACATGCCTGGTCTAGGTAAAAGTTCATTTTCAAAAAAGAGAAGAGCAAAAAGAATGCAAGTTTGTTACAAGTGTGCACGATGGAATTACAACACGCGAAGTCGTTCTTTGGGAATGGTTTCCACAAATCAAGAAGATAAAATTTACTTTATCAAGAATGGACTGAGTAAGGAGTCATTAGATGATATCTTATTGACTCTTGAGATGCATTCTTGTGGAGTTGTGCATCATGAACTTCTTAGTTTGTGGAATCTCTTCAAGAATGAGCAAAAGTGTTATAGTCTTGGGAATCTGACTCAAAAAGACATTGTTTGCCAATTTATAAGAAAATTGGATGAGAAGCTTATCCTCAACTCATAGAAGGCGTTTAAGCCGTTTCTGGACGTGAAACTAGAGGAAGATGTGAGTCACAATCACAACAACATGTATATATTATTTTGTACATCTTCAAAAGAAAAAAAAAAAAAAAAAAGAAGAAAAAAAGAGAAAAAAATGAAATAAAAAGAATAAAAAGGGCGAAACTTTGGTTGTACTTAGTCTTTAATTAGATTAGGAGCCCTTGCCAGCGGCAGCCCCGTCATTGACTCGGGTGGACCATCGCACGCTAGTCCATAAATAAGATTTGTATGCCATGCTCTGTAGAGAGCTGCACTCCACGACCTAATGTTCACCATCTAGGCACTGTGGAGTTGATGGATAAGTAGAAGCGTCCCACTTTGGTTATTAGTGAGAAGTAACCCGCGGCTGCCAAAGCGTATGAGGCATCTGAGCTTGATCCTCTCTTTTATTAGAAGGGGCTCTCAGCGCCCTGGGATGGAGCGTTCTAGATCTTGGACATTGCGAGTTTCAGATTTTAGCATCTTTGTTGATGTTACGAACCCAAGTGTGAGCTCTCCAAGTTCTAGACCCATGATGGAAACCCACGATGGTTTCTTTATTCTCTTTTCTTCAAATAAACGGGAAGGAGAAGAACACCAAGATTAGCTGAGCCATCTTGGTATTACTGCACTTATGACACGCAGTATAAAGATCTGCCATGAAACCTGTACATAAAGGTATGTAATAATTTGTTATTATTATTTTATCTTTGTATGATTTTGTTAAATTTTGGTTTTGGACAGACGATCCTTCGGATAGGATCCTTCAGGGGTTTCTAGACTTCTTTACCCTGATGGTTTTCTTGAAGTAAAAAAAAATAAAAAAAAAATTAGGAAGTGTGTGTATTAATATGTTTGTTGTGTTTATATGTTTGTCAGTAACTTACCAAACCAGTTAAGGATGGTAGAATAAGGAGTAAATTTTATGCTTGAGACGCATCTTAGTTGGGGTAGACAACTAGTTTGTGTGGAAGTAGCAATTCAAATTCAGGAAAATTTTCATGATTGAGTTAATTATCTTCTTTCTTAAAAATCACATGCTTAGTTATGAATGTTGAATTGGTGGACTGAGAATGATAGAATTATGCCTTGTGAGATTTTGAGCTTATTGATGAATGGATTGAACATTTGTACCATTCTCTTCTTTCTTGTGTGAATTTCACTCATGGAATTATTATTCTTGTTGGTGTATGCCCTAGAGGCCAATACATTTTCTATATTTACATACATTCTATTATGCTATTTTATATATGAGGCATTTCATTTATTGTGTTTTTTTTTATAAACATAATAAAGCCTTAGAATAGTAAGTTTGATGCCATAGGACATCAAGTGGATGACTTGATCGTGAGATTCTTTTGGTTACAACACTATTCTTAAATGTCCCTAGTCAAGTATTATTGTTAATTAGGACAACAATAATACATTGAGACTAGTATGTGTAGAGACTGATGACCATATCTCACGGGTCATGGATATGAGATATCAAGTCTTCACATGGTACATATTAGAGTAATGATGTACTGGACTGACCCACCATGAGAACGCTACATGGATCGTTACGTGAGTGTCATAACCGATTCTCATAGTGACAATGGTGTTTGTGGTCCTTTGACCTGAAATCACTTCGATTCCAATATGAGGAGTTATGTGTTTTAATGCCATCAAACGTCATCTGTAACAAGGTGATTATAAAGTTGGTTATTGGACATACCGCAAATCATGCAAAGGGATGTGAGTGACTTAGATGGGATTTGTCACTCCTACATAACAGGAGCGATATCTTCGGGCCCCCTGATTGAGTGAGACTGCGAAATGCATGACTATGCTCAAATGAGTCAATATGAGATATTAATCTCATTTGTTGTTACAAAGTCTACTCGAATATTAGGAAACGAATGATTGGACTATACAAAGGTGACGTATTCTATGCCTTGTGTTCAATCTAGATATCTTGACAAAGGGACTAAACAACACGGAAACATTGGTCACGGAAAGGTTATGTTAAATCACTAACATTCTTATTACTTGGGTAGCAGCGATGTGTTGCTAGATACCGCTCACTGCTTGTAATATTAAAATGAAATTTTAATATTACTGCCAACATAATAAGAACCTGCAGAGTCACACACATAGAGCAGACTAAAATTGGAGCAATGGATCCAAGTTGGACTCGGATTCAAATATGGGCCAGACTCATAACAGATGGGTCTAGGGTTGCACAGCTTACCTTGCTTGCTCACACTCACTTAAGGCAGTCACTATTATAAATAGTACTGCTAAGGGGCTGCTAAGATACCGCAAAGACATCGTTTCTATTACGGTGTTGGTGATTCACGCTTCAAGAGGTAAATCCTTTAAAAACTCAGATTATGGCTTTTTCACATGGATCCTCGGTGGGAATCCCTGTTTTCCGCTGCGTGATGTATCCGTAAAAAATTCCCAACAATTCTAGAAATTGCTTTGATTCTTTTTGAGACTACATTTTCATATGCATACATAAATATGATTGAGGCATTTTTCTTGAAATAGCTACTTTAATCAAATAGTCAGCCTTGCTTAGCAGCATATTGTCTCAATATGATATCAAACACTCTTATGACTTCTTGAAAATTCTCTGATTCCTAATATGATATCAAACACTCTTATGACTTCTTGTAAATTCTCTGATTCCTGCCAACGTAAAGCATTAGAAATGACCTATTTCCCATTGCTTAACCCTTTTGAGCTTATTTGACCATTCTTTGTTTCTTACTCATTTTGTGTCTTAAATGAAAAACCATGTTCTTACTTGGCCTTAGGGAATAAGAGAACATTAGCTTTGTCATTTGATGAGTTCTTGAACAAGTGTTGGGGTGTGTGTGCAGAATGGTTAAAAAAATGTATATATGATGTTCTTTTTGTAAAAAAAAAAAATAAAAAATAAAATAAAAAATAAAAAATAAAAAAAAATCAAAAATCAAAAAAATCAAAAATCAAAAATAAAAAAAATGTAAAAAGAAAAAGAAAGCCAACAATGTAATAAAGGAAAGGAAAATAATATGTAAAGAGAATTTGTATTAGGTGGAGTTGGGATGAACTTTCATGCTTGTTAATTGAACTTAGCTTTTATGCTCTTTTATTCTCTTTGGTATTTAACTTGTCATATCTATATTACCTTGGGAGGTTCTTTAAGAGGTAAGAGGGAGATCCATCTTGATAGCACTATATTTTATAAATTTTATAAACCTCTCACTAGGTTTATTAAGGTTCAATTAAGTTTAATTTAGTTAGTTTTGACACATTTTATGATATTGGACCTTATTTGATCATTGAAAGAATTATTGCATGAATTAGTCTTAATTTATCTTTTTGGTAGTATTCAGTAAAATGATTATAACTTGAGTTGTAAATATCTGATTGATATGATTTTGGTCTTTTAGGAAAGCTAAGATAATTTTCTACAACTTTCATGAAGATCTCAAAGGCCAAATCATATGTTTGGATAACTCAAATTGGAGTTGAAGCAAGAACTAAGGTGCTGATCCTGATAGCTTGACCTATGTATACTATTCATGACATATTTCAGGCTAGAGGTTGTCAAATAGGCTAAAATTTTGATTCTGAATAGACCTATATCTACAACTTTCATGTTGAATACTTTACAAGAATCAGAGGTCTAGTAGGTGATATTGGGCTTGAAAGTCAGAACAGAGGTGCTGGAACTGGGCTTGAGCACTTTGTAGTAATTGGCCCATATCTTGGGCTATAGGTAGCCAAATGAGGTGATTCTGGTGTCCATTTTGAAGCCAAGATCAAGCCCTACAACTTTGATGAAGATCACATTTGCTTATTCTGACGCATTCAATGACTTCAGAGCTAAATGATTTTGGAGACAAGGAATCTCCATAATTTTCTACTCACTAAAAGTCATTTGGCATTTTCCACTCATCCACTCACTAATGACTCAGCCTCCTTGTCATTTTGTATCTCTAATCCTCTATAAAAGGTGGCCTTGGCAGATCATTGAAGGTGTTAGGTGTTAGGTACCAAAATGATGCTAGTTTGTTACTAGGTTTTCTTGTAGTAATTTTCCTTTGTTCTAAATTGAAGTCATGTTATTCTTCTTCTTCTTCTCTTTTTCTTTTTTCTTATCTATGAGTAACTAAGTTTCATTTTGCTTGGGTGAAAGAATGAAGCTCTTGGTAATAAAATAAGGTTAGATTAATTTCTCTCTTGTGCTTAAATGATATATTTTCAAGTGGTTATTATACGTATTATATTTTGTTTCCAATCAATTTAGAAATCCTCCTTGTAAAGTGGAGTTCTTGATTTGTTGTAGACAAGAGATTGACATAATGAATGCTTTAACCCATTTACAAGTGGTGGTGCTAGAAACTCTCCTTATAAAGTGGAGATATTGATTTGTTGTAGACAAGATTTTGGCACAATGAATGCTTGATCCCATTTATGAGTGGTGGTGTTAATAGATGATTAAAGGAATCATAATATAATTACGTATATAATTTTTAATAAACTTTGAACATTGTATTTTTCGATTGGAACCTCCGTTATGTGTGGATTTTAATTGAGTTATAAAAGAATTAATCTTATTCTTAATTTATTTACCAAGAGTGGATCTCCTAGCCCAAGCAATTCCTTTTTATTTGTGACCAAGTTTTATTACCTTTATTGTTGTAACAAAATATTTACTTTACCTTAATTAATTTTTCTTCATCAATTCCCTGTGGATCGACCTCGGACTCCCGAGAAATTTATTACTTGAGATAACCTGTACTTAGGTTTACAACTTTTAATCCCGCATCAAGTTTTTGGCGCCGTTGCCGGGGACTTGATTTGAAGAATAAATTTCTGGTGTAAATATTTTGTATATATTTTCTACTCTTTTAATTTTTTTTCTTTTGTACATATTAACTTACTAACTTAGTGGAGGAACCTCTCCCTTTTATTTTCTTTGTACATATTAACTTAGTTGGGGTAATTCTCCCTTTTAATTTCTGTACAGTGGGGGTAATTTTTCCTTTTATTTTCTTGTACATATTAATTTAGTAGGGGAAACTCTCCCTTTTATTTTCTGTATATACTAATGTTTTGGACCGTGGACCGGGATCCTACCAGAAGGGTCAACCCGGCACACGCTCCACCTTATTCCTCCATCAACACTCCGGAAAGGACTGTAGGACCTCAGAATGCATAACTCATGAGGATCAGGGATTCAACACAGACTTTCGTAACTGCTCATATGAATCTCTCTGATTCTATAACCTCTCCTCTCAATAAATGACTATAACGTCCACATTCCAATAATATCTGCATTGAATGCCCTGACTCCAATCATGCTCCATAAAGATCAGGCTAAGTAAACCTAAAAGAGGTAACAGTTATGGAATTACTGAGACACCTTAGCACACTGTCTGACTTGAGCATCGGAGTCCTTTTTGCAGGTACCACCCCCGCCGGACCCTAACGGTGGAACGCAACTGCAAAATGGAGGAAACTACTAAACCATATCTTCCACAAGTATCTTTCTGAATTCATTCAGAACATTTGGCACCGTCTGTGGGAATCTAATAAATTACTATTCCCACGTTCATCATGGTGAGTACAAGGCAAAATCAAAGGAGAGGAAGTGCTACACATGTTGCCCCTGCTCACGGACAAGGCCTAGCGGTTCAGCGCGACCCTCGTTCCGTCGCACTACCAGAAACCTCCATCGTAAGGAGCAGGCCTGTTCTGGTAGAAACGCTCAACGGGGGACATGAAACTTCAGCATCAGCTGAAAGCCCAGTCCCCTCGTGAAGGATCTCTGTCCGGGATAGACTTATCTACCCCCCAACTAGAGAGAATAACGCAAATCAAGGTGCAAGGGTCCCAGCGCATGCCTGCTTGGGAATCCCGAACCTGGATGCTGACCATTCACATTATGAGGATAACTCGCAGTCTAGAATGGCGAGGAATGAACTTCGAGAATTACTGCGCCAACAGACCGCACTGATTGACAACCAACGGCGTCAGTTGGAGGAACAACGTTGCCGTTTGGATAATTTAGAAAGGTTTGCGCAGGCTGGCAATGAGGGTGGAGAGCGAATCGTAGTTCAAAGGGAAGCCCATCATGTTGGTGCCGGGGTTATAGAAAACAGTGACCCGGTCCCCGGCCGCCAGCAGCAATTCTCTGACGCCTTAATGGCGTACAGGGTCCCGAGGAACTTCAAGCCCTCGAGCAACTTAGAGCCTTACGACGGGACCATGGATCTGCAAGAGCACTTGGATGCCTATACCCAGTCCATGCAGCTCTACGGGTATACCCCAGAATTATTATGCCGTGCTTTCCTGCTCTTCCTGAAGAAGGATGCTCTTCGTTGGTTCGTGACCTTACGGACAAAAATTACAGGATGGGGGGACCTCACGCAGCGATTCTTGTTGCATTATACCACTGCCAAAGAACGACCAAAGTCGATTGATTCTTTCTCTGGAATTCGCCAAAAGAGTGATGAATCCCTGCGCGAATACATCAAGAGATTCAGTCATGCTTGTGTGGGTATAGAAAACCTCGATGACAGGATAGCCCTCCATTATGCCAGAAATGGTCTACGGACTGATTCAGACATCTTCCGATCACTAGCTAAGAAGAAGCCGGCCAGTTTAGATGAGTTCCACTTACGGGCAGACAAGTACGTTGAACTGGAAGAAATTACCAGGGCAAAAGAAAGCCTTGAGAAAGGTGAACCAGTTCCAAAAAAGAATCACAATTCTGGCTAGCCCCGAGATCCCTCCAAGAATGAGCGGTATAGGCCCAAGTATTCTGAGTATACTCCTTTGAACACCCCTCGAGAAATAATCTTGAAGGAGGTCCTTTAAACCGAGTTCCAGGATATCAAAAGGCCACCACTTGTTAAAAAATAATCCCAGAGGGATCATTCAAAGCACTGCAGGTGGCACAACAGTTATGGCCATGAAACCGAGGATTGTTATCAGCTCCGAGACGTTATCGAGTCCCTGATCAAAGAGGGATGTCTGCAGAAGTACATTAGTGATTTTTGTGGTAATCAAGACCACAGAAGGAGAAGGAATCAAAGATGAAGCCGAAGTCCACGGCGGAGTCCAAACTAACATCGCCAAAGAACCAGCAGCCCGGCCAGAAGAAATCGAAGTCCCACCAGAAGATCCTGAACCCCGACACGCCGAGATGGGGAAAACAGACAAGGACAGAACCAAGATGCTCAAGGAGGAGGCAGATACTGGAAAGATAGATTGATCCATACCATCGTTGGAGGAGAAATGTCAGATAATTCCCGAAAGAAGGCACTTCGGACGGAGGTCTTAAGCGTGTCAAGTTCTTCACGAAGACCACCCGCCCGAGATAGTGGAGCACCTCCCATCTCCTTTTCCGAAGATAACTACGGCGATATCATCCGGGATCATGACGATCCACTAGTAATCTCCAGAGTAATATCTAACGCCGAAGTCCATCGAATTTTTGTGGACTAGGGGAGTTCAGCAGATATCATGTTCATGGATGCCTTTGAAATGATGGAATTCCATTTGTTTGAATTAACACCATATGAAGGTGAGTTTACTGGTTTCTTTGGAGAGAAGGTCACCCTGGTGGGATATTTTGATACTTTCCTGACCTTGGGTGACGACAGCACCTACAGAATAGTAAAGGTGAGATTTTTGATTGTGGATTGTCCCTCGGCTTACAACATCATTTTGGGACGTCCTATGTTGAACGGCATTGCCGCTGTAATCTCCACCGCCCACTAGGCAATGAAATTCCTTAACCGGGATAATAAAGTGGTCACAGTCAAGGGTGATCAGATTACAGCTCGCAAATGTTACAACGAAAGTTTAAAAATCAATAGGCTGTCCAGAAACAAGAAGGCGCACACACCCATCCCAACCCACCAAGTCAATGTTTTAATTACCGAATTGGATGCACAAGAGGAAATCCGAGGTACTAGACCCCAGTCCTATGGAGACTTGATCCCATTACAGCTTGGTGATGAACCTAATCACACCACCAAAATTGGGGCAAACATCGACGAGCAGGAGAAAGCTCAATTTGTAAAACTTTTGCAAGAGAATAGAGATCTTTTTGCCTGGACATCTACTGACATGCCTGGAATTGACTCCGCTTTCATCTGTCATCATTTTTCTATTAAACGAGATGCGAAGCTGGTCTCTCAAAAGAAGAGGAAGGTTGGCCCAGAAAGGCAGCAAGTCATTGAAGGGTAAGTAAAGGAGCTCCTAAATGCAGGATTCATCAGGGAGATTTTATATACAACCTGGCTGTCAAATGTGGTCTTGGTTAAAAAATCCAATGGCAAGTGGAGGATGTGTATGGATTATACCAACTTAAACAAAGCATGCCCTAAGGATCCATACACCTTTCCTAATATGGACAAGTTGGTTGATAGTTCCTCCGGTTTCCAACTATTATCCTTCATGGACGCCTACTCCGGGTACAACCAGATTCCAATGTACCCCGGAGACGAAGATAAGACCGCATTCATCACTGAAAAGGCAAGTTACTATTACATAGTAATGCCTTTTGGGTTGAAGAATGCCGGAGTCACGTACCAGAGAATGATGAACAGGGTCTTCGAAGATCAAATAAGAAGAATGCTAGAGGTCTACATTAATGATATGATAGTGAAGACCCCATCTTTAGGATCACACACCTCGGATCTAGAAGAAGTGTTTATACAGCTTAGGAAGCACAATATGAGGCTTAACCTGGAGAAGTGTGCATTCGGGGTCCAAGCCGGAAAGTTTTTGGGTTTCATGCTGACATACCAGCGAATCGAGGCAAACCCCGACAAGTGTAAAGCCGTTCTTGACATGCACAGCCCTCGGAGTGTGAAAGAAGTGCAGTAGTTAAATGGACGGATCACGGCTCTTACTCGTTTCCTGGCTGGAGTCGCTCATAAATCCCTCCCACTCTTCAAATTATTGAAAAAGGGGATCGAATTTGAGTGGACCCAAAAGTGTGAGGACGCATTCATCTCTTTGAAAAATATCTTGTCGTCTCCTCCAATTCTCACAAGACCTGAGCCAGGAGAAACGCTGTACATATACCTCTCCGTTCACGAGGAAGCCGTTAGTGCAGTACTTGTCAGAGAAACCGAGGGCATCCAGAAGCCGGTCTATTTTGTGAGCAAAGTATTGCAAGGCCCCGAGCTCCGGTATCAAAAGATCGAGAAGGTCACATTTGCACTCATCGTTACGGCCAGAAGATTACGACAATACTTCCAATGCCATCTGGTGGTGGTAAGGACAGATCAGCCTATTCGACAGATATTGCACAAACCAGACTTGGCAGGAAAGATGATTGCCTGGTCTATTGAGCTTTCCGAGTTTGGAATCACCTACGAACCCAGAGTGGCGATTAAGGCGCAAGCACTCTCAAATTTTTTAGCTGAATTAACCTTGGAAACTAGCAGAGCCGAGGAAAAACAATGGACTGTGTTTGTTGATGGGTCTTCAAAAACCCGAAAGGAAGCGGCGTCGGGGTAATAATAGAAAATCCCGATGGGGTCACCATAGAAAATTTCCTCAGGTTCGAATTTCCCACCTCGAACAATCAGGCTGAATATGAAGCATATATTGTCGGGCTAACAATGGCGAGGCATTTAGGGGCCACCAAGCTTAAACTTTGCAGTGACTCCCAACTGGTGACTTCCCAGATCCGAGGTGATTATCAAGCCAAAGAGCCACTTTTACAGAGATATTTGCTGAAAGTAAAGCAACTTCTCCCAAGTTTTCAGTCGGTACAGCTAGAACACATCCCGAGAGAGCAGAATTCAAGGGCCAACCTCTTGTCCAAATTGGCTAGCACTAAAAGCCTAGGTAATAACCACTCTATGATCCAGGAGATCATCCAACAACCGTCAATCACTGACATGACAATTTTCCAGGTTGATGGGGAGGAGCACGATTAGACTATGCCGTTGGTGGAGTACTTACAGTCCGGCAGCCTCCCTGATGACCTAAAGGAAGCTTCTAGACTAAAGAGAACCACAGTCAGATATACTATCTATAATGGGCAGCTTTACCGATGTGGATTTTCCTTACCCCTCCTTAAGTGCCTTACGCCGAAAGAGGCCAAATATGTGTTAGCCGAATTCCATGAAGGAAGTTGTGGACACCATCTAGGAGGGAAAGCCCTAGCTTTGAAGGCTTTCAAGGCAGGTTATTACTGGCCGACAATGGAAGCAGATGCTCTTGCACATGTTCAAGTATGTGATAAGTGCTAGCGGCATTTGGATCACTATCATGCCCCACCTGAAGAACTATCCATGATGTCCATACCCTGGCCTTTTTATCAGTAGGGAATGGACATCCTGGGTCCGTTCCCTCAGGCTCCCGGGCAGCTAAAGTTTTTGATTGTGGCTGTGGATTATTTTACCAAGTGGATTGAAGCAGAGCCCGTGGTCACCATCACTTCGGCTCAAGTTCAGAAATTTACTTGGCGTCACATTATTACCAGATTCGGGGTTCCGGAGTCAATTGTTACGGATAATGGGACGCAGTTTAAAGACAAGGGATTCGAAGAACTACTTTCTAGGTTAAAAATAAAACATCATTGTAGTGCAGTCGAGAACCCCAAGACAAACGGGCAAGCCAAAGTCGCAAATTGGATCATAGTTCGAGGATTGAAAAGAAGGTTAGATGAAGCAAAAGGGAACTGGGCCGAGCAGTTGGACCATGTCCTTTGGGCCTACCGAACTACTCCCCACTCCACGACGGGCGAAACTCCTTTCAAACTCACATTCGGATGTGAGGCCATGATCCCGGTGGAAATTGGAGAACCAAGCTGGCGTTCTCAGAACTTCTTGCATGATGATAATCCCGGATTAATCAGGGAAGACTTGGATCTGTTGGAGGAAAGGAGACGTATTGCCCACATACGCGATGTCGCGATCAAGTAGAGAACGGCATCCTAGTACAACTTGAAGGTCATTCCGAGAAGATTCCAGCCAGGCGACTTGGTACTCCGCAGAGCCGATGTCGGCGGAAGGAATGCCTCCCAGGGAAAACTAGCCCCTAACTGGGAGGGTCCTTACCACGTTGTAATCAGCACCGGCAAAGAAGCTTATACCCTAGAGACTTTGATAGGGAGGCCGGTAAAAAATTTTTGGAACGCAGACAAACTTAGAAAGTACTACAGCTGAGTGCCTTTTCAGGCCTAGTCTCCTAGTTACTTTGTTTGACCTGCCCAATTGTTATGAAACGCAATGTTATTCAATAAAGTAAGTGTTGTTTTTCTATTATGTCATTTTTCTATTCAATTTTCAAGCATTCAATTACTTTATGGTACCAACCAAGATGTGCTAGATAGTTCGTGCAGTAGAAAAATCCTATATTGGGAAAATTCTAGCACCAAACTAAAAGCACGAAAAAACCTCAGCAAGGACCAGTCTTTTAAAACATCGTCCCGCGGTATCCTAAAAAGGACCCCGGACATTGTTTCTTACCTTTGGCACGAATCTTAAATGTCGGATTTATCTGGACATCAGATCCTAAGCCAAGGTTTAAGCAGTTCTACAAAGAATAAAGAAAATGGCATCTCGATCAACAAGAACAATGATAATTGGTAAAGCCCCAAATCTGGGTCAATGTTTACAAAAAATCGGGGTACAGATAAACCAAAACCTCACGCAGAAGGTTAAAAAAAAAAATCCTAATCTGCAACTGAGTCCGGACCATGGGTATTAGAATCTTCAGCGAAATTTGAAGAAGCCACATGGGGAGCTACAAGAGCTCCCTCCCGAACCACCTTCCCGGAGTCAAGCCTATCCAAGACCAGTGCAACCCCGGGATTGAATTGTTGAACTTGGCTAACAGCGTTGCGGAATTGATCTTCCTTTATCTTGGTACATAATGATATCAGCTGATTGACATCGGCCTGCAGAGAGGTAATCTTAGCCTCACACCATTGAGACCTGGCTTGAGAATTATCACTCTCAGCCCGGAGCATGGTAATATGCTTCTGCTGCTCAGTCAGGGTGGCCTCCTTTGCCTTACTGACATTCTTCAAGGTAGCTACTTCAGTTTCCAGCTCCCGTATCCGACGTAAAGCTTCATCCTTGGCCTTGACCGAGTCCTCCAGGTCCTTGAGCGCTTTGCTTTCACCTCTCTTGGCCGCTTCCAGCTTGTTTGCCATTTCTTGTTCATATTCCTTGAGGGCATGCTCTAAGAAACGAGCCTCGGCAGTAATATGGATTCCCATGTTTTGGAAAACCAGCAGAGCTTCTTTTGGGCTACATCGGGCAAAGTAATCCCCAACCTCTTCATCGAGAATATGGAAGTCAATAAACTCCTGGGGATCTGCTTCCTCCCGAAACAGTTCTATTAGCCTGGAAGTTTTTCCTGTTACTCTCTTTTTACTCCGGCCACTAGACTGCCCTTCTTCCAATGCCGCTCTCTTGCGTCCACGGGGTGATTTGGGAAAATCATCCATATTGATAAGTTCCACCACCTCAGAAAGAACCTCGATCACTGTGTTCGTAAGGGACGGCATGAACCCCACTGGAGGACTCGTTGCGACGTCAGAATTCCTTGCCCTCAACGCCTCCAAAATCGCCAAAGAATCGCCATCCACCATCTCGGCTAAACTCTCTGCAAAACATAGAAACAAGTTCAGATGCATTAAAACATTGGGCATTTAAATATACACCATGGCCGGCCGACATTACCTAGCACGGTCCAGAGCTCATCGTCATCCAGACTATCTAAAATATCTTTAGGCCGGATCTTGCTGACCTCTTCAACCCACATCTTGAAGAAGTTTACACATTCAACCTCTTCATCTGTAAGCTGGTTTATCTCCCTCTCAAATGATTGAGTAAAGGCTAAATATTGTCTCCTCACCATTACCCAGCCAGAAAGGACGATTTCCGCTAGCTGCTTTTAATTTGAAAAATTTCTCCTTGAAGTCCTTATAACTCTCCAAGTATGGCAAGAATATAGTCTTTCCTTGCTGAGATCAAACTGAGAGCCAGGACTGCTGTCGAGCACGAGATCCAAGGGTTGAATTGTTGGGAATTTTTGCGGATACATCACGCAGCGAAAAACAGGGATTCCCACCGAGGATCCATGCGAAAAAGCCATAATCCGAGTTTTTAAAAGATTTACCTCTTGAAGCGTGAATCACCAACACCGTAATAGAAATGATGTCTCTGCGGTATCCACATGAACAAACTCACGAACGTCCAACGTTCGCAAAGAGGAGCCTCACGTCTCTCACACAGTGCTAGCTGCAAAGAAAAGAGAAGAAACCTGTCGCTCTCTCGCTCACTTTTCTGTAGGTGCGGCTAGGGTTCAGAATTTTTGTGTATCTTAGCAGCCCCTTAGTAGTACTATTTATAATAGTGACTGCCTTAAGTGAGTTTGAGCAGCAGCAAGGCAAGCTGTTCAACCCTAGACCCTTCTGTTATGAGTCTGGCCTATATTTGAATCCGAGTCCAACTTGGATCCATTGCTCCAATTTTAGTCTGCTCTATGTGTGTGACCCTGCAGGTTCTTATTACGTTGGCAGTAATATTAAAATTCTATTTTAATATTACAAGCAGTGAGCCGTACCTAGCAACACATCGCTGCTACCCAAGTAATAAGAATAGCAGTGATTTGACATAACCTTTCCGTGACCAATGTTTCCGTGTTGTTTAGTCCCTTTGTCAAGATATCTAGATTGAACACAAGGCATGGAATATGTCACCCTTGTATAGTCCAATCATTCGTTTCCTGATATTCGAGTAGACTTTGTAACAACAAATGAGATCAATATCTCATATTGACTCATTTGAGCATGGCCATGCATTTCGCAGTCTCACTCAATCAGGGGGCCTGAAGATATCGCTCCTGTTATGTAGGAGTGACAAATCCCATCTAGGTCACTCACATCCCTCTGCATGATTTGCGATATGTCCAATAACCAACTTTATAATCACCTTGTTACAGATGACGTTTGATGGCATTAAAACACATAACTCCTCATGTAGGAATCGTAGTGATTTCAGGTCAAAGGACCACAAACACCATTGTCACTATGAGAATCACTTATGACACTCACGTAATGATCCATGTAGCGTTCTCATGGTGGTCAGTCCAGTACATCATTACTCTAATATGTACCCATATGAAGACTTGATATCTCATATCCATGACCCGTGAGATGTGGTCATCAGTCTCTACACATACTAGTCTCAATGTATTATTGTTGTCCTAATTAACAATAATACTTGACTAGGGACATTTAAGAATAGTGTTGTAACCAAAAAGATCTCACGATCAAGTCATCCACTTGATGTCCTATGGCATCAAACTTACTATTCTAAGGACTTTATTATGTTTATCAAAAAAGAACATAATAAATGAAATGCCTCATATATAAAATAGCATAATAGAATGTATGTAAATACAGAAAATGTATTGGCCTCTAAGGCATACACCAACATGAATACCATGTGTGGAACTAGAAGAATGCCCCATCAGAGCATCGCAACCTTACTACCCGGCATATTCTTTCGAAGGCAAGGATGTTTGCCCAACCGTTGGGATGGATTTGACTGGGTGCAGCGTGAAAAGTCCGAAGAATAGTGATGTGAAAATCGTTTAATGGAAGCCGTAGTCCGAACCGCGTGAAAAAATCCTTGTAAAGATACATGAAGTGCTCACCTTCTTCCCGGGTCCAGCATACTCGTTCTCTCCCCGGAGACAGAATCATGAACTCATCGTCCCTTTCACCCCCCTCGGTAAGCTCCAGGTATTCCTTCAGCTTATCTAATTCTGCGCCGGATTCATAACGGGATATCCTATCATAGGCGTCGTTCGTAACCCACATACAGGGTAACAAAGGACCTCGACGAATCCTAATCGCCTGCTCCGCTTGTTGATCTGAGGCCGGGGCAGGGGCTTCACCTCTTGGCTGCCTCCTTCTGGCCATTTAGTTTCCTGGAAGACGCACAGAGGCCTAGGGTCAGAACCAAAGATGTTCAAAACGTCCAAACATGACAGTGGGTAAGCAGCAAACTAACACCCACGCACCGGCCTCTGCACCCATCGAGACTTAAGCCTCGGAAGGACACCCCCGCCCACCACATACGGCGCAGTAGGGGAGGTGCAACATCAGGCAACGCCGTTGAAAAGGGGGATGAAATAACTATCCCCAAAATTTTTATTAACAGAAGAAAAAGACAAATAGTCCACTAGAAGGATGTTTGCATGTTCAAGTTGTCAATAATGGTGTTTAGAGGAAGAAAATACCTTGGCAAAGGCTGGTAGAAGCTTTAAAACACAAACATCACCCCTGACAACTGCGAAATTTGTCAGATTCCCTCTCAGACAACCAATTTTCAAGCGGAAACAGTAAAAGGTAAAAAATGGAAGGACGAAACCCTATTTATAGAGGCTACAGTTAGGGGATATTTCCATCCATTCGGTCTGAATTTGAAAAGATGTTCATTATGGCGCACAAAGCACTATGCACGTCTTCTCAACCATAGCAAGCCATGTGGCCCACGTCGCTGTCATGGCAGTTGAGGGGACGGCCACTCAGCAAACCGAAATAACCCTAGTATCTACAATGTTCACAGAATGTTAAATACCCTGGCTCATTATATATCCCGGTAATTCCCCTCATGGTACTAAGTACCCCGGTTAATTTGCTTAAGCTTTGTACTTCGTCTGTCTCTCCAAAATACAGAGTTGGGAGCAACATGGTATATAGGGTGAGCTTTGGACTCACCCCGGCACAGTATAAATTCCACAGATCAAAAAGATGGTCAAAGAAGCTAGATGTTTCAACTAGATTTTTCATTTCATTTCATACATCATCATACATCAATACAAGGAAAAGAAAAACATGGGATATGAAAAGGTTAAACAGCACTGACGAGCCCGGAGGCCAACTTCTTGCTTGTATTTCACATCCAGATTCTCTATAGCTTACACCGGTCTCTTCCCTGTTGAGGCTTCTTGAAAAAGTAGATAGGCTTCAAAAAATCGAAGATAACCGGAATAGGACACTGCTGCGGGATCAGGGATTTCCAGCCACTCTATTCATCGGTTCCACTCACAAGGATAAAGAAAGATCGGGGTGAACCCTCTTCGGTTGAACGGGGCTCGGGATGATCATGAAGAAGCTCATTCCACTAGAGTTAGACCAGTTTCATGACCATCCCAGGTTGCTTGAAAGCAGCCACCTCAATAGTCCCCCCGACTTATCTAAAAGGAGGACCAAGAGGGGCTCTATTTCTCCAATTGCCTCCATCCAATGTGACAGGGACTACAGGGCTTCCTAGCGAAGAAGCATGAATTAAACTCACCTTCGTACGTTAGGAAGGTAAAGTCCCTACCCTCATTACACTGGGAAAGAAAAGTTCCTAATGAAACAAGGTTTTCAGTAGAAAAAGAGGTATCTTCAAATACTTTGGGAAAAGTAGAAAAATGGTGGCTTTCGCAGAAGGCAAAACTTCTCTAACTCCCTTTGAATATACGCACAGGCGTAAGAACAGCAAAACCATTCTGGAAGATAGAAGGAAAAATGAATGATTGTTCCAGGCATGAACCTTCTGTATTTATAGAATGGGAGGCTTTGACCAACCCTATGAATCAAATCAGCTGCATTAAATGCTCCCCCTTTCCTATTGGTTACGAGAGCAATGGGTGTTTGGGAAATACTGAAACTGATCCTCTTTTAAAGGATCATTATCTCCCAATTAAGTCAGAAGCAACAGTTTCCAAAGATAAGGATTTGGATTTCTACAAGTTTCAAAAGTTCTCGCAACAAGATCCAGATTCCAAGGAAGCAGCAAGATCTAGACTCCGGGATAAGGGGTACAGATTTATCGATTTCCAATCCCGGAGATATTTTAATACAATGGACGTCGGCCTTGGTACGAGACATTGTGAAACTTGGCTCTGAAGTCAGGGCATAGCCCGTTAAGTTTTATGAAGCTAAATACCTTGGCACTTGACTATCCTATCTAAGCGCCAAGCTAGGGGCAACTGTTCTGGACCGTGGACCGGGATCCTACCCAGAAGGGTCAACCCGGCACACGCTCCACCTTATTCCTCCATCAACACCCCAGAAAGAACTGTAGGACCTCGGAATGCATAACTCATGAGGATCAAGGAATCAACACAGACTTTTATAACTGCTGATACGAATCTCTCTGATTCTATAACCTCTCTTCTCAATAAATGACTATAACGTCCACATTCCAATAATATTTGTATTGAATGCCCTGACTCCAATCATGCTCCATAAAGATCAGGCTAAGTAAACCTAAAAAAGATAACGGTTATGGAATTAATGAGACACCTTAGCACACTGTCTGACTTGAGCATCGGAGTCCTTTTTGCAGGTACCACCTCCGCCGGACCCTAACAGTGGAACGCAGCTACAGAAAGGAGGAAACTACCAAACCATACCTTCCATAGGTATCCTTCTGAATTTGTTTAGAACAACTAACTTAGTGGGGGGAAACTCTCCCTTTTATTTTACGCACTAACTTAGTGGGAGAACCTCTTCCTTTTATTTTTTTCTATACTTTACTAACTTTGTGGGAGAAATCTCTCCCTTTTATTTTTTTTGTACATACTAACAATGGGGAAAACTCTCCCTTTTAGTTTTCTGTAATTTACTTTTCATATTTTATTTTCTATATGTTATTTTTTTTATTTGGTGGTTGGTTCATACCACACATTTGTTTTTTTTTTTTATTTGGTGGTTGGTTTATTACCACACCTTTATATATATATATTTGGTGGTTGGTTCATACCACACATTTGTTATTTTTTTCATTTAATGGTTAGTTTACTACCACACCTTAGTGTTAATATATATTTGGTAGCTGGTTTATACCATATCTTTGTTAATATTTAATGGACGATTTATACTGCTAGCTTATATATTTTCTTTTTTATTTTAAGTTACTTATTTATGCTTAATTGGTATCGTGATTCAAATTCTGGTTATTTGGTTAAAGTTAATCCTAGTACTTTATATATTGATTTGTCTGGATCATACTCACACACATCAAACATAATGGCTGAAAATGAAAATGTGCATGATGAACAAGAAAATCAACCGTTGCGAACCATGCGTGAGTATTTGCAACCATCTCGAAATTCTAGTTCATCATGTTTTTTCTTTCCACTCAATGCTAACAATTTTAGGTTCAAGTCAGATATGATTTCTTTACTTCCTAGTTTCCATGGTTTAGAATCTGAAAGCCCATATTTACATTTAAAAGAATTTGAGGAAGTATGTACTGCTTTTCATGATCAAACTTGCACTGAAGAGGTTGTTAAGTTTAAATTGTTTCCTCTTTCTTTGAAAGATAAAGCAAAAACTTGGCTTAACAATTTGAAACCAAGATCAAATGGCACATGACAAGAAATCCAAGGTAAGTTTTTAAAGAAATTTTTTCCAACACATAAAACTAATGCTTTGAAAAGACAAATCTAAAATGTTTCCCAAAATTCAAATGAAGCATATTTTCAAAGTTGGGATTGTTTTAAAGATTTGTTGAATTCTTGCCCACATTATGGTTTTGAAAAATGGCACACTATAGGCTTCTTTTATGAAGGGTCAACACCCGAAACTAATCAATTTGTGGAAACAATGTGCAATGGTGAATTTCTTGATAAAGAACCTAATGAAGCTTTAGACTATTTAAACCAGTTGGCTGAAAATTCTCAATCTTGACATGATACTAATTCTTCTGAAAATTCAATTAGATCTAACCTTGCAAGTGCTAGTAAAGGAAAATATCACCTTAGTCAAGAAGAAGATCTAAATGCAAGGTTTGCCAGTTTGGCTAGAAAGGTTGAAGCCATGGAATCAAGAAAAGTAAAAGAAATCAAATCTGTGCAAAATGAAGAAATTTGTAGTTTTTGTGATTAATTGAGACACTCAACAAATGAATGTCCAAAAATTCCTATTTTTAAAGAAGTTGTGCATGAGCAAGTAAATGCAATGAACAATTTTAAAAAGCCATTCACTTCTTCTTTTTTAGATACATACAATCCGAGATGGAGAAATCACCCGAACTTCAGTTAGAGGACTAACAATCAAGCACAATTTATGCAACCACCACCTCCTTAGGCACAACAGGGCTCTCAAAATTCTCAAGGATATATACCTTTTGTCGCACTATACAGGAATAACCTTGAAGAAATTTTGCATGCATTCATAGAAAAGCAAGATGCCATTATTAATCAAAACACTCAAGCCATGATTGACATAAAAGACACTCTTGCTAAAATTTCTTCTACACTCACCATTCACAAGAAAGGAAAATTTCCTTCTCAACCTCAACTAAATCCCAAAGATCAGTACAGTCTAAATGAGGGTAGTCCAAAAAACCAAAAAATAGATCAAGTCAAGTCAGTGATAACCCTTAGGAATGGAAAGGTTGTTGAAGAAAGTAAGGAGATAAAGAGCCAAGTATCCAAAGTGATGAACTCCTTGAGTGTGAATGAGCTAGAGGATGTAGAAAAGAATCAAGATAGTAGTGATGCTGAGCTACCCAAGGAACCTGAGGTGACAAAAAGTATTGTTAAGCCAAAAAATGACGACGAGGGCCACCAGACATAAATGATTGACTCAATCATGGATAAGGGAGTTTCTATAACCTATGATTTTAATCCCCTTGAGAATTTTCTTGTCAATTCTGAGTTTAATTCTATCAGTAATCCTTCTGATGTAGTTGATATTTCTACTATTTTTTATAGAACTCAGGATCATGACACTCAGGCATGGCAACCAAAGTTTAAGGAGTTGCCTAAGAAAGGTTGGAGTATTGCTGATAAAAAAGGTGTTCGTCCCTTGGTCTGTTCTTATAAAATTAATTTGGAAGAAGGTAAATGGTCAGCGGTTGAAGCTATAACTTGAGTTGAAGGATCCAGATGTAGCAGAGACTTTGGTAGACGATCTTATTTACCAAAGTTGAGGTAAGTTTTTAGTATTTCGTGTTTTTATTGAGTAGGCTTAAGTGCCTCCCAAATTTCGGAGCCTTTGTATGGGGATGTAAATAGTGTCGGCCAAAAAAAAACAAAAGAACTAAAAAAAAATGTTTGCATGCTTGTTTATTTCATTTTATTTCAATTTTTTTGTCATTGCTAATCATTATCAAGATGTAGTTATTCTCTTCACGTCTAAGCATTTCAGGTATGTGACTTCTCCCAATTACTTTGTTTAATTTTATCCCAATAATTTCTTTGATGTATATTGATGATTATTTCTTCAGTCTGGATTTAATTTTTAACATTGAGGACAATGTTGTGATCTGGTTGGGGGGAAGGATAGTTGTGTGAATAATTATGTAAAAAAAAAACTAAAAAAAAAAACAAAACAAAAAAATAGGAAGTGTGTTTATTAATATGTTTGTCATATTTATATGTTTGATAGCGATTTTCTAACCTAAACCAGTTAAGGATGGCAGAGTAAAGATTAAATTTTGCTATGAAGGTAATTTTACTTTTGAGACGCATCTAAATTAGGGTAGACAACTAGTTTGTGTGAAAGTAGCAATTCAAATTCAGGGAAATTTGCATGATTGAGTAAATTGTCTTTTTTCTTAAAATTCACATGCTTGGTTATGAATGTTAAATTGGTGGACTGAGAATGATAGAATTATGCCTTGTGAATTTTGAGTCTATTGATGAATGGATTGAACATTTGTACCATTCTCTTCTTTCTTGTATGAATTTCACTTATGGAATTGTTACTCTAGAACTTGCTTCGATCCTTTTTGAGACTACATTTTCATATGCATACATAAATATGATTGAGACATTTTTCCTGAAATAACTACTTTAATCAAATAGTCAGCCTTGCTTAGCAGCATATTGTCTCAATATGATAACAAACAATTTTATAACTTCTTGGAAATTCTCTAATTCTTGCCAACATAAAGCATTGGAAATGGCCTATTTCCCCTTGCTTAACCCCTTTGAGCTTATTTGACCATTCTTTGTTTCGAACTCATTATGTGCCTTAAATGAAAAATCATGTTCTTACCTGACCTTAGGGAATAAGAGAATATTAGTTTTGTCATTCGATGAGTTCTTGAATAAGTGTGGGGGTGTGTGTGCAAAATGGTTAAAAAAATGTATATATGATGTTCTTTTTGTAAAAAAAAATTAAAAATAAAAAAAATGTAAAAAGAAAAAGAGGGTCAACAAGGCAATAAAGGAAAGGAAAAGAATATGTAAAGGGAATTTGTATTAGGTGGAGTTGGGATGAGCTTTCATGCTTGTTAATTGAACTCAACTTTCATGCTCTTTTATTCTCTTTGGTATTTAACTTGTCATATCCATATTACCTTCTCCTTTACCTTGACTCTATTACAACCTTAAATAAAGTCCTCATGATTTGTGTGTGCATGTGTTCTGAGTAGTGGAGAAGTAGAAGATAAGCAAGCTTATGGTAGTACAATTTTCATGGGTTGAATTGAGAGAAATACCTACCTTTTAAACACTTCAGGGATTGAAAGCAAATCTTGTGAAGATCTATCATTCTTGATTCATTCTTTTTAACTAAAGTTTCCTTACTTGTTGGTTTGAGATGCGAAGAAATGTTACCTCATGAATGTTTTGATCCTTTGAATGTCTAGTTGCTCTTCTTGATTCATTTAATCCTTTAGAGTTTTTAGTTTTTGAGTCTGTGTTGTTTTTCTTTGTTCCCTAGTTTTTGTTTCTTGTGTCTTGCCCAAGAGTGCAAAAGTTAAGTGTGGGGCAATTCAAAAACTTGATGCAGGATTAAGAGTTGCAAACCCAAGTGCAGGTTATCTCGAGTAATAAATTCTCGGTGAGTCCGAGGTCAAACCACAGAGACTTGATGAAGAAAAATTAATTAAGGTAAAGTAAATATTTTGTTACAACAATAAAGGTCATAAAACTTGGTCACAAATAAAAAAGAATTGCTTGGGTTAGAAGATCCATTCTTGGTAAATAAATTAAGGACAAAAGTAATTCTATTATAACTCAATTAGAATCCACACATAACGGAGGTTCCAATCGAAAAATACAATGTTCAAAGTTCATTAAAAATTATATATGTAATTATATTATGATTCCTTTAATTATCTATTAACAGCACCACTCATAAATGGGATCAAGCATTCATTGTGCCAAAGTCTTATCTACAACAAATCAAGATCTCCACTTTATAAGTAGAGTTTCTAGCACCACCACTTGTAAATGGGTTAAAGCATTCATTATGTCAATCTCTTGTCTACAATAAATCAAGAACTCCACTTTATAAGGAGAGTTTCTAAATTGATTGGAAACAAAATACAATACGTATAATGACCACATGAAAATATATCATTTAAGCACAAGAGAGAAATTAATCTAACCTTATTTCATTACCAAGAGCTTTACTCTTTCACCCAAGCAAAATAAAACTTAGTTACTCATAGATAAGAAGAAAGAAAGAGAGAAGAAGAAGAATAAGAAGAAGAAGAAGAACATGACTTCAATTTAGAACAAAAGAAAATTACTACAAGAAAACCTAGTAACAAACTAGCATCATTTTCGTACCTAACACCTAACACCTTCAATGATCTGCCAAGACCCTCTTTTATAGAGGATTAGAGATATAAAATGACAAGGGGGCTGAGTCATTAGTGAGTGGATGAGTGGAAAATGCCAAATGACTTTTGGTGAGTGGAAAATTATGGAGATTCCTTGTCTCTGAAATCATTTAGCTCTTAAGTCATTGAATGCATCAAAATAAGTGAATATGATCTTCATAAAAGTTGTAGGCCTAGATCTTAGCTTTCAAATGGCTTTAGTTTGAGTCCAATATCATTTCTATAACTCCAGATACGTTTAAATTACTACACACTACTCAGGCCCAGTCACAGCTCCTCTATTCTGACTTTAAAGCCCAATATCACCCATTAAGTCTCAGATTCTAGAAAAATGTTCAACATGAAAGTTGTAGATATAGGTCTCAATTATTTTGCATCAAAATTTTAGCTCATTTGACAACCGCTAGCCCGAAAAATGGCATGAAGAGTACACATAGGTCAAGCTGTCAGGAACAACACTCTAATTCTTGCTTCAACCCCAATTTTAGTTATCTACTCGTGTGATTGGGCCTTTGAGGTCTTCATGAAAGTTATATAACTCTCTCTTATCTTTAAACAGCCACTAGATTCACCTCATTTGGCCATCTACATCCTAAGATATAGCCCAAATACAGAAATAATGTAAGACGTAAGTCCAATTTGAGTCCAAACTTACAAAACATAACCAAACTCAATCAATGAAGTACATGGAGAGTGTAAATGACTAAAAATGAAGGCTTATTAATGTATCGAATATGTGATCATCAAATTCCTCCACACTTAGTTTTTTGCACTCCTGGGCAAAACACACAAGACCAAAACTAAAAAAATCAAAACAGACTCAAAAGTTAAACACTCTAAAAGACTTAATTTTTAATAATATTTAAAAATGAAGAGCAACCAATCATTCAAGTAATCAAAAAATTCATGAGGTAACATATCTTCACATCTCAAACCAACAAGTAAGGAAGCTTCAATTGAACAGCATGAGTCAAGAATGATAGATCTTCACAAGAATCACTCTCAATCCCTCAAGTGTTTAAAAAGTAGGTATTTCACTTAATTCAACCCTTGAAAATTGCACTACCATAAGCTTGCTTATCTTCTACTTCTCCACTACTCATGCACAACTTCTTTAAAAATAGAAATTTTTGGACATGCATTTGTCGAGTGTCCTAATTCATCACAAATACTACAAATTTCTTCATTTTGCATAGATTTGATTTCTTTTACTTTCCTTGAATCCATGGCTTCAACCTTTCTAACCAAACTAGCAAACCTAGTATTTAAATCTTCTTCTTGACTAAGATGATATTTTCCATTACTAGCATTTGCAAGGTTTGATCTAATTGAATTTTCAGAAGGATTAGTACCATGCCAAGATTGAGAATTTTCAGCCAAATGGTCTAAATAGTCTAAAGCTTCTTCAGGTTCTTTATCAAGAAATTCACCATTACACATTGTTTCCACAAATTGTTTAGTTTTGGGTGTTAACCCTTCGTAAAAGAAGCTTATAGTGCGCTATTTTTCAAAACCATGATGTGGGCAAGAATTCAACAAATCTTTAAAACGTTCCCAACTTTGAAAATATGCTTCATTTGAATTTTGGGAAAAATTTTGGATTTCTCTTTTCAAAGCATTGGTTTTATGTGTTAGAAAAAATTTCTTTAAAAACTCACCTTGCATTTCTTGTCATGTGCCAATTGATCTTGGTTTCAAAGTGTTAAGCCAAGCTTTTGCTTTATCTTTTAAAGAAAAAGGAAACAATTTAAGCTTAACAACTTCTTCAGTGCAAGTTTGATCATGAAAAGTAGTACATACTTCTTCAAATTCTTTTAGATGTAAATATGGGCTTTCATATTCTAAACCATGAAAATTAGGAAGTAAAGAAATCATACCTGGCTTGAAGCTAAAATTGTTAGCATTGAGTGGAAAGATAAAACACGATGGACTAGAATTTCGAGATGGTTGCAAATACTCACGCAAGGTTCACAACAGTTGATTTTCATGTTCATCATGCAGACTTCCATTTTTGGCCATTGTGTTTGATGTGTGCGATTGTGATTTAGACAAATCAATATGTACAGTACTAGGATTAATTTTAACTAAACGATCAGAATTTAAATCACGATACCAATTAAGCATAAACAAGTAACTTAAAATATAAAATAAAATGTACAAGTTAGCAGTATAAACCGTCCATTAAATATTAACAAAGGTGTGGTATAAACCAACCACCAAATAAGTTAATAAGCAGAAAAATTAAAAAGCTAGTATGCAGATAAATTAAAATGTTAGAAGCAAATAAAGTAAAAAGTTAGATAGTTAGTAATAGAGTTAGTAAGTTAGTAAACAAAAATAAATAACAAAAATAAATGACAGAAAATAAATGACAAAAAAAATAAATAACAAAAAATAAATGAGAAGATAAATACGAGAAAATAAAGTACTGAGAAAATTAAGTGCAAAAAGTAAATTTAAAATATGAAAATCGAGAGAATTGGCAAGCCGATTTTTTGCTCTGGCGAGAGAGAAGAGAAGAAGAAAGATTATTTCGTTAATGATTAAAGATTACAGAGAAATTAGGGAGAGTTTCCCCCACTAAGTTAGTAAAGTACAGAAAAAAAATAAAAGGGAAAGGTTCCCCCACTAAGTTAGTAAGTACAAAAAAAAAATTAAAAGAGTAGAATATATACACAAAATATTTACACCATAAATTTGTTCTTTAAATCAAGTCCCCGTTAACGGTGTCAAAAACTTGATGCACACTTTTTTAACCAAGTCTACAAACTTAACGCGAGATTAATTGTTGCATTGCGAACCCAAGTGCAGGTTGTCTTAAGTAATAAATTTCTCGGAAGTCCGAGGTCGATCCAAAGGGAATTGATGAAGATTAATTAAGGTAAGGTAAATATTTTGTTACTATGATAAAAAATTATTTACTTGGGTAAAAAGATTCACTCTTGGTAAATAAAGTAAAGGTAAAATTAATTTCTTTTATAACTCAATTAGAATCCTCGCAACATGGAGGTTCCAATCGAAAAATACAACGTTAAAAGTCCATTAAAATAATATACGTAATTATATTATGTTTTCTTTAATTATTACCACCACTTGTAAATGGGATCAAGTATTCATTGTGCCAAAATCTTGTCTACAACAAATCAAGATCTCCATTTTACAAGAAGGGTTTCTAACACCAACACTTGTAAATGGGTTAAAGCATTCATTATGCCAATCTATTGTCTACAACAAATCAAGAACTCAACTTTACAAGGAGGGTTTCTAAATTGATTGGAAACAAAATATAATATGTATAATGACCGCTTGAAAATATATCATTTAAGCACAAGAGAGAAATTAATCTAACCTTATTTCATTACCAAGAGCTTCACCTCTTCACCCAAGCAAAATGAAACTCAGTTACTCATAGATAAGAAGAAAGAAAGAGAGAAGAAGAAGAAGAAGAACATAAATTCAATTTAGAATAAAGGAAAATTACTACAAGAAAATCTCGTAACAAACTAACATCATTTTTGTACCTAACACCTTCAATTATCTACCAAGACCCCCTTTTATAGAGGATTAGAGATATAAAATGACAAGGGGGCTGAGTCATTAGTGAGTGGATGATTGGAAAATGAGTAGAAAATGCCAAATGACTTTTGGTGACTGGAAAATTATAGAGATTCCTCGTCTCTAAAGTTATTTAGCTTTGAAGTTATTGAATGCGTTAGAATGAGCAAATATGATCTGCATGAAAATTGTAGGCCTGGATCTCAGCTTTCAAATGACTTTAGTTTGACTCTAATATCATTTCTACAACTCCAGATACGTTCAAATTACTGCACACTAGTTAGGCTCAGTCACAGCTCCTCTGTTCTGATTTGCAAGCCCAATATTACCCATTAGGCCTCCGATTCTGGAAAAGTATTCAACATAAAAGTTGTAGATATAGGTTTTAACTATTCAGCATCAAAATTTCAGTCCCTTTGACAACGTCTACCCCGAAATATGGCATAAACAGTACATATAGGTCAAGCTATTAGGAACAGCACTCTAATTCTTGCTTCAACCCCAATTTGAGTTTTCTACTCGTGTGATTGGGCCTTTGAGGTCTTCATGAAAGTTATAGATATCTCTCTCTTCTTTAAAATTCCACTAGTTTCACTTCATTTGGCCTTTTACATCCCAAGATATAGCCCAAATATAGAAATAATGTAAGACGTAAATTATGCTGAAAAATTCAATTAAGTCCAATTTGAGTCCAAACTTACAAAACATAACCAAACTCAATCAATTAATTACATGGAGAGTGTAAATGACCAAAAATGGGGATTTATTAATGTATCAAATATGTGATTATCAAATTTTCTCACACTTAGCTTTTTGCACTCTTGGGCAAAACACACAAAACCAAAACTAAAAAAAAATGAAACAGACTCAAAAGCTAAATACTCTAAAAGACTCAATTTCTAATATTTAAGAATGAAGAGCAACCAATCATTCAAGTAATCAAAACATTTATGAGGTAACATTTCTTCACATCTCAAACCAACAAGTAAGGAAACTTCAATTGAAAAGCATGAGTCAAGAATAATAGATTTCACAAGATTCACTCTTAATCCCTCAAGTGTCTAAAAGATAGGTATTTCACTCAATTCAACCCATGAAAATTGCACTACCATAAACTTGCTTATCTTCTACTTCTCCACTACTCAGAACACATGCACACACAAATCATGAGGACTTTAATCAAGGTTGTAATAGGGTCAAGGTAAAGGAGAAGGTAATATGGATATGACAAGTTAAATACCAAAGAGAATAAAAGAACATGAAAGCTGAGTTCAATTAACAAGCATGAAAGTTTATCCCAACTCCACCTAATACAAATTCCCTTTACATATTCTTTTCCTTTCCTTTATTGCTTTGTTGACCCTCTTTTCTTTTTACATTTTTTTGATTTTTGATTTTTGATTTTTTGATTTTTTTGATTTTTTTACAAAAAAGAACATCATATATACATTTTTTTAACCATTCTGCACACACACCCCCACACTTGTTCAAGAATGTTACCAAGTGGCCTCAATACTCAAGAGGGGGGGTGAATTGAGTAAGTAAAATAAGTTCACAAATCTTTCGCAAATCGTTTGATAAACAATTTTCGTTGAAGCTATTGAATGATTAGAGATAATTAGATGGATAAGATAAACCCTCTTACTTATAAATGTGATAGCCAAAGGAGACAATATCCAACTAATTCAATAAAACAGTGCACAAAATAAAGAGAAGGGTTTAGAGAGAACAAACACAATCGTTTATCCTGGTTCGATCAGTAATCCACTTATAATCTACGTCCAGTCCCCAAGCAACAACTTGAGATTTTCCACTATATCTTCAAGCTGCAATGTGTGCTTGACAACCACTACAACCTTGAGTACTCAACACTATGGGATACCTCACCCTAATGCTTGAGCCTCTATTTTCTAAGGGATACCTCACCCTATTACAATTTGGAGGGATGCCTCACCCTCTCTACAGATTAAACAAAGATTGAATAGATAGAAACTCTCTTCAAAGAGCAGATATTACAACTGGAAATTCAATGGGTATATGATTCACGGTTTATGCTCAGAAATAGAGTATTAATGGAGGAATAGATGAAAACTTGTTTTTAATGCTCAACCAAGATTTTTCAGATTGATTGTCTAACCCTCATAAATGCCCAACAACTTCTATTTATAAGTCATTGAAGATTAGAGCCGTTGGGAGGTGGTTGGAGTATTAAATGTTACGTAACTATCCGTTAATTTCTGTTTCTGGAAATCTCTCTTATTCGAATAAGAGAATTCTTATTCGAATAACGCTTGAAATAGCACAAGCGTGTTTTCCTCTGTAATGTATTATTCGAATAACACCTTGGTTATTCGAATAACCACTTAATTGTATGGCTTCTGGGAAAACATGTTATTCGAATAACATTCATGTTATTCGAATAACTCATTCGAATAATTGAGCTTCTGAGTTCTCGTTATTCGAATAACAACATTGTTATTTGAATAACCAATTAAACATGGTTTTATTAAAAGGCTTGTTATTCGAATAACAACTCTGTTATTCGAATAATCATTTAATAAAATGACTTCCTGGAAATGTGTTATTCGAATAACACTTTGTTATTCGAATAACACTTTGTTATTCGAATAACTTATTCGTGCCAAAACATTTTTTTGAATCATTTATTCGAATAATACATGGATTATTCGAATAAATCATTTCCTGAATGATTTATTTAGAATCTCTGACTTGTCTTATTCGAATAAGGAACCCCTTATTCGAATAATACATATGAAAAACATATTTTGAGCCTTTTTAAATGTTGCTCTTGATTCCATATGATCTTGTAGGTTTATGGACACGAAATGGTTGATTCTTTGGAAGTTAAAAACCATATTGAGGCCTTGAAAACTTGTGTGCTATTTCAAAACGCAAGATTGAGCTATTTGTGAATCTTTATATACCTTTACAAAATGATTGAAGTCCTAAAAGCTATACTTGATGGTCTTGATACTCTTGGACTTGATCTTGCAACATCTTTAAGTTTGTTATCATCAAAACACATTCTTAATCAGATACATGCCAGTCACATTCTCCCTCTTTTTGATGATGACAAACAACCATTGAGAAAAGAGTTAGTTCATTTGTAAATTGGAAATCACAGAATTAATCATAGAGACTTACTCCCCCTCTAGTTTGTAAGAGAAGCATAAATTATCAGAGACAAGCGCAGCTCCCCCTTTCTTTTGGAGTCTCTTGATCCTTTTCAGATTAGTCTTTCTGATCTGTCTTTTCTCAACACAATCTCCAAAACCAAAAAAAAATGTCAGAAGTGATTATCTTTATCTTTTAGTGCGAATTAACAGAGTTAACTTAACTTTTAGCTTGTTCTTGTTCTTCTCCCCCTTTTGTCATGATCAAAAAGATGGGGCAAGACATAGAACTCACAGACATGCTTTGATAGTATTTAATAAAGAATTAAACGAACACTTTGTAAGGCAAGAACAGGCTCAGAGAGTGCGAAGTCAGCAAGGAATCTAAATTATTCTTTATTCAAATATGGCAATCATGGTCAAGATATACAAGTTCAGATATGGATATACCAGAGATACATCAAAAACATAAAAATAAAACTAAAGTCCTATGATCAAAAAAAGTGTTTGGTGGAGGAGAAAGTGAGTCTGGTGCAGGGGCAGGAGGTGCAACTCGCAGGGCAGTAATCTCGCGTTCAACACCTTCTATTATGTCGAAGAGAATAGAAAAGGTGTGTTCCAGGTAAGCACGATTGTCGAGCAGAGTGGTCATAATGCTTTCCAGGGTTACTGGAGCAGGAGCAGGGGCTTCAGTAGGCTGATCAGCAGGAACAAGGTCATCAGCAGGAACAGGGGCATCTGCAATGTCTTCGTCTGCTGCAGCTTCTTCCAGCTCATCAAGGTATACCCACCCTCCAATATTTTCCAGAACCATCTTCATTTTCTTCAGAGTAAATTCCCCAAAGATGTTGAAGTGGTTCAATTCCATTGACCGTTCAGTCTGTTTGAGCAAGGAGTATTTCTTAAGAAAGGCTCAGATAATGAGAACATATGGCAGGTCAGAGTTCTGGTGGTCTTGACCTTCATCATGTATTTTCCAATGAAATTTGGCCAGTTGATCTTCCAATTTTTCTTCAGCACCTAGAGAAGAAAAATGTCTTCTTCAGTCAGATAGGCATAGTTGCCTCCATGAGGAGCGAGAATATGCGTGTATGAGTAGTGAAGCAGCCTTTCTTGGTTTTTTAGCATCTCACTTTTCAGACCAACCTTGGACCCAACTGTTCCAGGCTTCACCAGTAGGGACACAGCTTCTTCTCTTCTGTATGCCTTCACGTAGGGTCTGCTATCTAGCTCCACAGCAGCACCCGTGGCATCTAAATTGAAGAACATCATCCAATCAGCTGGAGTGATGACAATTTCCTGGTCCTTTACTTCAGAGATGAGATTAGGACCATCCATCTTCAGGTTGTAGTAGAACATTTTCAACAAGTCTGGGAAAATGGAGTCTTTGTAGCTACAGAGATCGAGCACGCCCTGATGGGAGAGATCATCGAGGAAATCAAATCCTCCATCGTCCTCAAAGAATTGACGATCCATGTATTTGGGTTGAATGACGTCTCTGGTCCAGAATTCCTCCCTGAAGCGTTTAAGATCATCATTATTGGACGAAAGTCTTCGAAGATCAATGGGGTTGTTGGTGGGAGCGGTTTTGCTACGTGGGCGTTTGGAAGAGGAGGCCATGATGGAATTTTGGTGGATGATGGAGAGAAGGAAGAGATGGTGGATACGAAGAAGAGAAAACGAGAGAAAAGGGGGGGGGGGGAAGAGAAAGCGTATGAAATGACAGAGGAGGCTCGTGAACTCCTTTTATAAGTCGCGTGTTATTCGAATAACAGTGGTGTTATTCGAATAACAGAGTAGTACCTGAAGCGTCTTGGCTCACTACCAAGCATTATTCGAATAACAATGTTGTTATTCGAATAACAGCGTAATAGCGCAAATACTTGTGGAATTCTGTCATTTGTTATTCGAATAACATATGTTGTTATTCGAATAACATGAAAATGGCTTTTGCCACTGACATGCTTTATTCGAATAACCAATTGGTTATTCAAATAACCGGTTGAAATTACATTATGAAAACACATTCTGTGAGGTGTTATTCGAATAAGGGAATCCTTATTCGAATAATATAAGCGTGTAAAAAAAATAACTGGGCTTTGCTGACAGGTTTTATTAGGTCCAGAGACATGCCAGTTTAATTCCAAACAACATATAATCAACTTTAAATTATTCAAATCAGTTCCAGAACATCTTAAATCAATTCAAATCATCATACAAGCATATAATCTAATCATATTATGTTTCAAATCACTCAATTTTGCAAGAATACTATTTTTACCAAGAATTTCACCCTTTTTGGTGAAATTGTGAGGTTATTGAGTTACTTGGGAATCTTGAATCATGAGGGAGCACCTGCAAAACAACTTAGGGGAAATCTCCGACGCTCAAGTTAGTTTTGGATTCAAATATGATTAATAGCTCAAAAATTATGCACCAAAATGGCATGATTATGCAGAAAGCAACAAGTTTTGATGCAGTAAAATGTCAATTTATGCATGATTGATCTAAAATACCAAGTTCATTTCTAATATAGAAAAATGCTTCTTTCGCTAGGGGTTTAGTGAAAATGTTAGCTAGTTGCTTAGTTGTTTGAACAAATTCAAGTATGCAATCACCCTTTTGAACATGGTCTCTAATGAAATGATGTCTTATTTCAATATGTTTAGTCCTAGAATGCAAAATGGGATTTTTAGACAAATTGATTGCATTAGTATTATCACACCTTATGGGGATGTGATCAAGCTCAAGACCATAGTCCAAGAGTTGCTATTTCATCCAAAGGACTTGAGCACAACAACTCCCAGCCGCAACATATTCAGCTTCAGCTGTAGACAATGCCACACTATTTTGTTTCTTGCTATGCCAAGAAACTAGTGAGCTTCCAAGCAAGTGGCATGTCCCACTAGTGCTCTTCCTATTCATTTTGCACCCAGTAAAATCAGAATCGGAATACCCAATAAGTCTACATGAGGCACCTTTAGAGTACCATAAACCCATTTGTGATGTGCCTATTAGATATTTCATTATTCTTTTAACAGCACTTAGGTGTGATTCCTTAGGATTAGCTTGATATCTAGCACACATGCATACACTAAACATTATATCAGGCCTACTTGCAGTAAGATAAAGGAGTGAGCCAATCATACCTCTATATTTTATAATTTCTACTGATTTACCTCCTTTATCCTTGTCCAAATAGCAAGAGGTGCCCATAGGAGTAGCCATATGCTTGACATTGTCCATTCCAAACTTCTTAAGCAGCTCCTTGCAATACTTGGATTGGCTTATGAAAGTTTCTTCTCTTGTTTGCTTGATTTGGAGACTATGGAAGAAGTTAAGCTCACCCATCATAGACATCTCAAACTCACTTTGCATAATATTTGAAAATTCTTCACAAAGAGAGTTGTTAGTAGCTCTAAATATAATGTCATCAACATAGATTTGAACTAGAAGTATATTATGCATTTTGTGTTTTATGAAAAGGGTAGTGTCAACCTTGCCTCTAGAAAATCCTTTTTCTAAAAGAAATTTGCTCAACCTTTCATACCATGCTCTAGGAGCTTGTTTCAAGGCATACAAGGCCTTTTTCAGTTTAAAAACATGGTTGGGCAAATCAAAATCTTCAAAACCAGGAGGTTGTTCTACATACACCTCTTCTTGTATAAAACCATTTAAAAAGGCACTTTTAACATCCATTTGATAGAGTTTGAAATCCATGATGCAAGCATATGCAAGTAACATTCTAATGGCCTCTAACCTAGCTACGGGAGCATAAGTTTCTTCATAGTCTATGCCTTCTTCTTGATTATATCCCTTAGCTACAAGCCTAGCTTTATTTCTTATTATTAAGCACGTTTCATTAAGTTTGTTCCTAAAGACCCATTTGGTGCCAATTATAGGATGACATTTGGGCCTTAGAACTAATTCCCAAACTTGATTTCTCTCAAATTGGTTTAGTTCTTCTTGCATGACCAAGATCCAATGCTCATCATTAATAGCCTCATTTATGTCTTTAAGTTCAACTTGAGAGACAAAGGCTAGGTGATTACATGCATTTCTAAGTGAGTTTCGAGTGATTACCCCTTTTGATACATCACCAATCACCTTGTCGAGAGGGTGATATCTTGAAGTCCTTCATTCCTTGGGTAGGTCCAAGATTTCTAAATCTTTTTGCCATGAGTGATCAAGGAGTCTCTCTTCTTGCTTCTTGGACTCTTTCTCTTTATTTTCCAAGTGCTTTTTTGCCAAGATTTCTGCAACATCATCAACAAGATCCTTTCTCGGCTCATTTGGGTTAGTTTCATCAAATGCAACATGTATGGACTCTTCTATGGTCATAGTTCGTTTATTATATACTCTAAAGGCCTTACTATGTATAGAATAGCTAATGAATATTCCCTCATCAGATTTTGCATCAAACTTCCCCAAGTTATCCTTTCCATTATTCAAAACAAAGCATTTACATCCAAAGACATGAAAATGTGACACATTTGGCTTCCTTCCTTTGTACAACTCATATGGGATTTTCTTTAAAATTGGCCTTATTAGGGCCCTATTCATAACATAACAAGCGGTTTTAACCGTATCTGCCCAAAAGTACTTAGGATGGTTGGCCTCATTGAGCATAGTTCTTGTCATTTCCTCTAAAGATCGATTTTTCCTTTCTACAAACCCATTTTGTTGTGGTGTTCTAGGGGCAGAAAAATTATGCTCAATGCCATGTTCATCACAAAATGTTTCAAATTCATGATTTTCAAATTCACCACCATGATCACTTCTTATGGATGCAATACAAAAACCTTTTTCATTTTGGATAACTTTGACAAGCTTTTTAAATGATTGAAAAGCATCATTTTTGTGGGCCAAGAATAATGTCCATGTAAACCTAGAAAAATCATCTACAATCACTAATGCATATTAATTCCCACCAAAGCTCATAGTTCTAGAGGGCCCAAAAAGATCCATGTGCAAAAGTTGTAAAAGTCTAGAAGTTGAAACTATGTTTTTAGCTTTAAAAGAGACCTTTACTTATTTTCCCTTTTGACATGCATCACAAAGTTTGTCTTTTTCAAATTTGAGCTTTGGAAAACTAATCACTAGTTCTTTAGAAACCAATTTGTTTAAGTGATCCATATGAAAGTGAGCAATTCTTCTATGCCATAACCATGAATCATTTTCTTTACTCATAAAGCATTTAGCATCATTTGAGGAGATATCATCAAGACTAATCATATATATATTATTGACCCTATGACCAGCAAACATAACTTAATTATCATCTTTTCCCTCAATTATGCAACAAGAGGAATCAAATATAACTCTATTGCCTTTATCACATAGTTGACTAATGCTAAGCAAATTATGTTTAAGTCCTTCAACAAGCAAAACATTATCAATAGATGATGAAGGGATCTTACCAACTTTGCCAATTCCAAGAATCTTCCCTTTGTTATTATCACCATATGTGACATGACCATGTTTCTTGTGGGTAAGGGAGGAGAACTTGGAGCCATCACCGGTCATGTGCTTGGAGCAACCACTATCAAGATACCAACTTGAGCTCTTAGTCTTCAAGCACACCTACAACACACATTCAAGTTTTAACCTTTGGTAACCAAATTGTTTTGGGTCATTATGTGTTAGAATTAGGTATGGTGCCTTTAGGAACCCAAACCCTTTTGATTCCAACCTTGGTGTTTATGTTCTTTCTAACATTGCAAGTGGATGCACTATGCCCTTTCCTACCACAATGAAAACATTTGACAAATGGACTACTTGAAGTTTTTGAGGAAACAAAGAAGTTCTTATAAGACTTTTGATGGTTGTTTGGATTAAATCCCAAACCGGCTTTTTGAAAAACATATTTTTGTCTCCCTAACAACACATTCAAGTTGTCTCTTCCACAAGTGAATTTTGCAAGAGTGTTGTTCAAGTCTTCAATTTCTTTTTCAAAAGCTTTACATGATAAACAAGGTAATGATATGGATGCATTATCATGTGAGGAACAAGTCATGCATAATGAATTAGCATCTATGAGTCCTAAGGTCTCATTTTTGATTTTAAGTTCATTTATCTCCTTAGTTAAAGTAGAAACTTTGTTTGTCAATAGGGAGATTGTTTTATTGGAAGACAAAATCATTTTTGTGAGCCTCAAAGATTCATCATGCAATTCTTGAAAGACATCTTGCAATTCATCATAAGAAGGTGGAGGTTCTAGGTTAGAAGCAGTTACCTCGGTATCGCTTTCTCCACTTTCTTCTCCTTGAGCCATGAGGCAAAGATGAGCTTTTTCATTCCCCGAATCTTCGGAAGAGCTTAAGTCATTGTCCTCCCAAGCTATATATGCTCTTCTTCCTTTCTTTTCCTTGGAGGGTCTTTTCTCAAACTTCTCCGTCTTCTTGAGATATATAGGACACTCCATTTTCATGTGCCCCGATTTTCCGCATTCGTAGCATTTTGGAGGAGTAGAGGATCCTTCTCCTTTGTGATATGCTTTCTTTTGAGGAAAGGGTGGTCTTCTTTGAAATCCCTTTTTCTTTAGGAATCTTCCAAACTTTCTCACAAGGAGACTAAGATTCTCCTCACTTAGCTCAATATTTTCAGCATCCTCTTCACCATCTTCATCATCATCTTCAAGTATGGAAGAGGTGGCTTTGAGTGCAATTCCCTTCTTCTTTTTATCATGCTCTTCACTTTGATTGAGCCTATTTAGTTCCAGCTCATGTTCTTGAAGCTTTCCGAATAGGGTGGCTAGAGACATTGTTGATAAATCTCTTGATTCCGCAATAGTCGTTACTTTGGGTTGCCAATTCCTACTTAGACATCTCAAGACTTTGTTAATAAGATCCTCATTAGGAAATGTCTTTCCCAATGAGATGAGATGATTAACAATGTGAGTAAATCTCTTTTGCATATCTTGAATACTCTCACCTTAGTTCATTCTAAACAATTCATATTCATGAGTAAGAGTGTTTATTCGAGATCGTTTTACCTCACTAGTACCTTCATGAGTTACTTGTAGGGTATCCCACATTTCTTTTGCGGTCTTGCAATTTGACACCCTAAAGAATTCATCATACCCCAAGGATGTGGTGATGATGTTCTTGGCTCTCAAATTGTATTGAACCTTCTTTTTATCATCATCAGTCCATTCATTTCTAGGTGTATTAATTTTCACACCATCTTTAGTTTGTGTTAGGACAAAAGTACCATTTTCAATGGTGTCCCACACATCTAAGTCAATAGCTTCAATGAAAATTTTCATCCTTTCTTTCGAATAGGCATAACCATCCCCATTGAAATAAAGAGGTCTATTTATAGAAGAACCTTCATTTGAAAAATCATTTGAAGCCATCACTTCTCTTGAAGCTGCTAAGCTCTTTATACAAGAGTCTAGCTCTGATACCACTTGTTACCAAGTGGCCTCAATACTCAAGAGGGGGGGTGAATTGAGTAAGTAAAACAAGTTCGCAAATCTTTCGCAAATCGTTTGATAACCAATTTTCATTGAAGCTATTAAATGATTAGAGATAATTGGATGGATGAGATAAACTCTCTTACTTATAAATGTGATAGCCAAAGGAGACAATATCCAAGCAATTCAATAAAATAATGCACAAAATAAAGAGAAGGGTTTAGAGAGAACAAACACAATCATTTATCCTGGTTCGATCACCAATCCACTTATGATCTACGTCCAGTCCCCAAGCAACAACTTGAGATTTTTCACTATATCTTCAAGCTTCAATGGGTGCTTGACAACCACTATAACCTTGAGCACTCAACACTATGGGATACCTCACCCTAATGCTTGAGCCTCTATTTTCCAAGGGATACCTCACCCTATTACAGTTTGGAGGGATGCCTCACCCTCTCTACAGATTAAACAAAGATTGAATAGATAGAAACTCTCTTCAAAGAGCAGATATTACAACTGGAAATTCAATGGGTATATGATTCACGGTTTATGCTCAGAAGCAGAATATTAACGGAGGAATAGATGAAAACTTGTTTTTAATGCTCAACCAAGGTTTTTCAGATTGATTGTCTAACCCTCATAAATGCCCAACAACTTCTATTTATAAGTCATTGAAGATTAGAGCCGTTGGGAGGTGATTGGAGCATTAAATGTTATGTAACTATCCGTTAATTTCTGTTTCTGGAAATCTCTCTTATTCGAATAAGAGAATTCTTATTCGAATAATGCTTGAAATAGCACAAGCGTGTTTTCCTCTGTAATGTGTTATTCGAATAACACCTTGGTTATTCGAATAACCACTTAATTGTATGGCTTCTGGGAAAACATGTTATTCGAATAACATTCATGTTATTCGAATAACTCATTCGAATAATTGAGCTTCTGAGTTCTCGTTATTCGAATAACAACATTGTTATTCGAATAACCAATTAAACATGGTTTTATTAAAAGGCTTGTTATTCGAATAACAACTCTGTTATTCGAATAATCATTTAACAAAATGACTTCCTGGAAATGTGTTATTCGAATAACACTTTGTTATTCGAATAACTTATTCGTGCCAAAACTTTTTTTGAATCATTTATTCGAATAATACATGGCTTATTCAAATAAATCATATCCTGAATGATTTATTTGGAATCTCTGACTTGTGTTATTTGAATAAGGAACCTCTTATTCGAATAATATATACGAAAAACATGTTTTGAGCCTTTTTAAATGTTGCTCTTGATTCCATATGATCTTGTAGGTTTATGGACACGAAATGGTTGATTCTTTGGAAGTTAAAAATCATATTGAGGCCTTGAAAACTTGTGTGCTATTTCGAAACACAATATTGAGCTATTTGTGAATCTTTACATACCTTTACAAAATGATTGAAGTCCTAAAAGCTATACTTGATGGTCTTGATACTCTTGGACTTGATCTTGCAACATCTTTAAGTTTGTTATCATCAAAACACATTCTTAATCAGATACATGCCAGTCACAAAGAGCTCATCGAATGACAAAGCTAATGTTCTCTTATTCCCTAAGGTCAGGTAAAAACATGATTTTTCATTTAAGGCACATAATGAGTTCGAAACAAAGAATGATCAAATAAGCTCAAAGGGGTTAAGCAAGGGGAAATAGGTCATTTTCAATGCTTTACGTTGGCAGGAATCAGAGAATTTTTAAGAAGTTATAAAAGTGCTTGATATCATATTAGCAATCAGAGAATTTCCAAGAAGTCATAAGAGTGTTGATATCATATTGAGACGATATGCTACTAAGCAAGGCTGGCTATTTGATTAAAGTAGCTATTTCAAGAAAAATGCCTCAATCATATATATGTATGCTTATGAAAATGTAGTCTCAAAAAGAATTAAAGCAAGTTCTAGAGTAACAATTCTATGAGTGAAATTCACACAAGAAAGAAGAGAATGGTACAAATGTTCAATCCATTCATCAATAGGCTCAAAATCTCACAAGGCATAATTCTATCAATCTCAGCCCACCAATTCAACATCCATAACCAAGCATGTGATTTTTAAGAAAGAAGACAATTAACTCAATCATGTAAATTTCCCTAAATTTGAATTACTACTTCCACACAAACTAGTTGTCTACCCCAACTAAGATGCGTCTCAAGAGTAAAATTTACTCCTTACTTTGTCATCCTTACTTCCACCCACACTTTCTAAATTTTTTTTTGGTTTTTTTTTACACAACTGTCCTTCCCCCTAACCAGATCACAACATTGTCCTCAATGTTAAAAATTAAATCCAAACTGAAGAAATAATCATCAATATACATCATAGAAATTATTGGGACAAAATTAAACAAAGTAATGGGGAGAAGTCATATACCTGAAATGCTTAGACGAGAAGAGAATAATTACATCTTAACAATGATTAGCAATGACAAAATTAAAAAAAAACAAAAAAAAACAAAATGAAATAAAATGAAATAAACAAGCACGCAAACATTTTTTTTGGGTTATTTTGTTTTATATTTTTTTTTGGCCGACACTATTTACATCCCCATACAAAGGCTCCAAAATTTGGGAGGCACTTAAGCCGACTCAATAAAAAAAAACACGAAATACTAAAAACTTACCTCAGCTTTGGTAGACAGGATCGTCTACCAAAGTCTCTGCTACATCTGGATCCTTCAACTCAAGTTATAGCTTCAACCGCTGACCATTTACCTTCTTCCAAATTAATTTTATAAGAACAGACCAAGGGACGAACACCTTTTTTATCAGCAATGCTCCAACCTTTCTTAGGAAACTCCTTAAACTTTGGTTGTCATGCCTGAGTGTCATGATCCTGAGTTCTATCAAAAATAGTAGAAATATCAACTATATCAGAGGGATTATTGATAGAATCAAACTCAGAATTGGTAAGAAAATTCTCAAGGGGATCAAAATCATGGGTTGTAAAAACTCCCATATCTATGATTGAGTCAATCATGTATGTCTGATGGCCCTCGTCATCATTTTCTGGCTTAACAAGACTTTTTGTCACCTTAGGTTCCTTGGGTAACTTAGCATCACTACTATCTTGATTCTTTTCCACATCCTCTAGCTCATTCACACTCAAGGAGTTCATCACTTTGGACACTTGGCTCTTTATCTCCTTGCTTTCTTCAACAACCTTTCCATTCCTAAGGGTTATCACTGACTTGACTTGATCTATTTGTTAGTTTTCTGAATTACCATCATTTAGACTATATTAACCCTTGGGATTTAGTTGAGGTTGAGAAGGAAATTTTCCTTTCTCATGAATGATGAGTGCAGAAAAAAATTTAGCAAGAGTGTTTTTTATGTTAATCACACACCTTGAGTGTTTATATGTTTGTCAGTAATTTACTAAACCAGCTAAGGATGACAAAGTAAGGAATAAATTTTACTCTTGAGACGCATCTTAGTTAGGATAGACAACTAGTTTGTGTGGAAGTAGCAATTCAAATTCAGGAAAATTTGCATGATTGAGTTAATTGTCTTCTTTCTTAAAAATCACATGCTTGGTTATGGATGTTGAATTAGTGGACTGAGATTGATAGAATTATGCCTTGTGAGATTTTGAGCCTATTGATGAATGGATTGAACATTTGTACCATTCTCTTCTTTCTTGTCTGAATTTCACTCATGGAATTGTTATTCTAGAAATTGCTTTGATTCTTTTTGAGACTACATTTTCATATGCATACATAAATATGATTGATACATTTTTCTTGAAATAGCTACTTTAATCAAATAGTCAGCCTTGCTTAGTAGCATATTGTCTTAATATGATATCAACACTCTTATGACTTCTTGGAAATTCTCTGATTCCTAATATGATATCAAGCACTCTTATGACTTCTTGAAAATACTCTGATTCCTAATATGATATCAAGCACTCTTATGACTTCTTGGAAATTCTCTGATTCCTGCCAACGTAAAGCATTGGAAATAACCTATTTCCCCTTGCTTAACCCCTTTGAGCTTATTTGACCATTCTTTGTTTCGAACTCATTATGTGCCTTAAATGAAAAACCATGTTCTTACCTGACCTTAGGGAATAAGAGAACATTAGCTTTGTCATTCGATGAGTTCTTGAACAAGTGTTGGGGTGTGTGTGCAGAATGGTTAAAAAAAATGTATATATGATGTTCTTTTTTGTAAAAATATAAAAAAAATAAAAAAATCAAAAATCAAAAATAAAAAAAATGTAAAAAGAAAAAGAGGGTCAACAAGGCAATAAAGGAAAGGAAAAGAATATATAAAGGGAATTTGTATTAGGTGGAGTTGGGATGAACTTTCATGCTTATTAATTGAACTCAGCTTTCATGTTCTTTTATTCTTTTTGGTATTTAACTTGTTATATCCATATTACCTTCTCCTTTACCTTGACCCTATTACAACCTTGATGAAAGTCCTCATGATTTGTGTGTGCATGTGTTCTAAGTAGTGGAGAAGTAGAAGATAAGCAAGTTTATGGTAGTGCAATTTTCATGGGTTGAATTGAGTGAAATATCTACCTTTTAAACACTTGAAGGATTGAGAGTGAATGTTGTGAAGATCTATCATTCTTGACTCATGCTTTTCAACTGAAGTTTCCTTACTTGTTGGTTTGAGATGTGAAGAAATTTTACCTCATAAATGTTTTGATTACTTGAATGATTGGTTGCTCTTCATTCTTAAATATTAGAAATTGAGTCTTTTAGAGTATTTAGCTTTTGAGTCTGTTTCATTTTTTTTTTTAGTTTTGGTTTTGTGTGTTTTGCCTAGGAGTGCAAAAAGCTAAGTGTGGGAGAATTTGATAATCACATATTTGATACATTAATAAATCCTCATTTTTGGTCATTTACACTCTCCAAGTACTTAATTGATTGAGTTTGGTTATGTTTTGTAAGTTTGGACTCAAATTAGACTTAATTGAATTTTTTAGCATAATTTACGTCTTACATTGTTTCTGTATTTGACCTATATCTTGGGATGTAAATGGCCAAATGAGGTGAATCTAGTGGAATTTTAAAGATAAGAGAGATCTCCATAACTTTCATGAAGACCTCAAATTTTGATGCTGAATAGTTGAGACCTATATCTACAACTTTTATGTTGAATACTTTTCTAGAATCGGAGGCCTAATGGGTGATATTGGACTTGCAAATCAGAATAGAGGAGCTGTGACTGGGCCTAACTAGTGTGTAGTAATTTGAACGTATCTGGAGTTATAGAATTGATATTAGACTCAAATTAAAGCCATTTGAAAGCTAAGATCCATGCCTACAACTTTCATGAAGATCATATTTGCTCATTCTAACACATTTAATGACTTCAGAGCTAAATAATTTCAAAGACGAGGAATCTCCATAATTTTCCATTCACCAAAAGTCATTTGGAATTTTTCACTCATTTTCCACTCATCCACTCACTAATGACTCAGCCCCCTTGTCATTTTGTATCTCTAATCCTCTATAAAAGGGGGCCTTGGCAGATCATTGAAGGTGTTAGGTGTTAGGTACTAAAATGATGTTAGTTTGTTACTAGGTTTTCTTATAGTAATTTTCCTTTATTCTAAATTGAAGCTATGTTCTTCTTCTTCTTCTTCTCTCTTTCTTTCTTCTTGTTTATGAGTAACTAAGTTTCATTTTACTTGGGTGAAAGGGTGAAGCTCTTGGTAATGAAATAAGGTTAGATTAATTTCTGTCTTGTGCTTAAATGATATATTTTTAAGTGGTCATTATACATATTATATTTTGTTTCCAATCAATTTAGAAACCCTCCTTGTAAAGTTGAGTTCTTGATTTGTTGTAGACAATAGATTGGCACAATGAATGTTTTAACCCATTTACAAGTGTTGGTGTTAGAAACCCTCCTTGTAAAGTGGAGATCTTGATTTGTTGTAGACAAGATTTTAGGGCAATGAATACTTGATCCCATTTACAAGTGGTGGTAATAATTAAAGGAAACATAATATAATTATGTAAATTATTTTAATGGACTTTTAACATTGTGTTTTTCGATTGGAACCTCCATGTTGTGAGGATTCTAATTGAGTTATAAAAGGAATTAATCTTACCTTTATTTTATTTACCAAGAGTGGATCTTTTTACCCAAGTAAATAATTTTTTACTATAGTAACAAAATATTTACCTTACCTTAATTAATCTTCATCAATTCCCTGTGGATCGACCTCAGACTCTCGAGAAATTTATTACTTGAGACAACCTGCACTTGGGTTCGCAATGCAACAATTAATCCCGCATCAAGTTTGTAGACTTGGTTAAAAAAATATGCATCAAGTTTTTGGCGCCGTTGCCAGGGACTTGATTTGAAGAACAAATTTATGGTGTAAATATTTTGTGTATATATTCTACTCTTTTTATTTTTTTTTTTGTACTTACTAACGTACTAACTTAGTGAGGGAACCTCTCCCTTTTATTTTTTTCTGTACTTTACTAACTTAGTGGGGGAAACTTTCCCTAATTTCTCTGTAATCTTTAATCATTAATGAAATAATCTTTCTTCTTCTCTTCTCTCTCGCCGGAGCAAAAAATCAGCTTTTTGATTCTCTTGTTTTCATATTTTAAATTTACTTTTTGCACTTTATTTTTTGTATATTATTTTCTATACTTTATTTTCTATATTTATCTTTGTCATTTCTTTTTTGTTACTTTTTTGTCATTTATTTTTGTTTACTAACTTACTAACTCTCTTACTAACTATCTAACTTTTTACTTTATCTGCTTCTAATATTTTAATTTATCTGCATACTAAGTTTTTAATTTTTCTGCTTATTAACTTATTTGGTGGTTGGTTTATACCACACCTTTGTTAATATTTAATGGACGGTTTATACTGCTAGCTTGTACATTTTATTTTATATTTTAAGTTAGTTGTTTATGCTTAATTGGTATCGTGATTTAAATTCTGGTTGTTTAGTTAAAATTAATCCTTGTACTGTATATATTGATTTGTCTAAATCACAATCACACACATCAAACACAATGGCTGAAAATGAAAGTGTGCGTAATGAACATGAAAATCAACCATTGCGAACCATGCATGAGTATTTGCAAGCATCTTGAAATTCTAGTCCATCATGTTTTATCTTTCCACTTAATGCTAACAATTTTAGATTCAAGTCAGGTATGATTTCTTTACTTCCTAATTTCCATGGTTTAGAATCTGAAAGCCCATATTTATATCTAAAAGAATTTGAGGAAGTATGTACTGCTTTTCATGATCAAACTTGCACTGAAGAAGTTGTTAAGCTTAAATTGTTTCCTTTTTCTTTAAAAGATAAAGCAAAAGCTTGGCTTAATACTTTGAAACCAAGATCAATTGGCACATGGCAAGAAATGCAAGGTGAGTTTTTAAAAAAAAAATTTCTAACACATAAAACCAATGCATTGAAAAGACAAATCCAAAATTTTTTTTGTAATTCAAATGAAGCATATTTTTAAAGTTGGGAACGTTTTAAAGATTTGTTGAATTCTTGCCCACATCATGGTTTTGAAAAATGGCGCACTATAAGCTTCCTTTATGAAGGGTTAACACTTAAAACTAAATAATTTGTGGAAATAATGTGCAATGGTGAATTTCTTGATAAAGAACCTGAAGAAGCTTTAGACTATTTAGATCATTTGGCTGAAAATTCTCAATCTTGGCATGGTACTAATCCTTCTAAAAATTCAATTAGATCAAACCTTACAAATGCTAGTAAAGGAAAATATCATCTTAGTCAAGAAGAAGATTTAAATGCTAGGTTTGCTAGTTTGGCTAGAAATATTGAAGCCATGAAATCAGGGAAAGTAAAAGAAATCAAATCTGTGCAAAATGAAGAAATTTGTAGCATTTGTGATGAATTGGGACACTCAACAAATGAATGTCGAAAAATTTCTGTTTTTAAAGAAGTTGTGCATGAGTAGTGGAGAAGTAGAAGATAAGCAAGCTTATGATAGTGCAATTTTCATGGGTTGAATTAAGTTAAATACCTACTTTTTAAACACATGAGGGATTGAGAGTGAATCTTGTGAAGATCTATCATTCTTGACTCATGCTGTTCAATTGAAGTTTCCTTACTTATTGGTTTGAGATGTGAAGATGTGTTACCTCATGAATGTTTTGATTACTTGAATGATTGGTTACTCTTCATTTTTAAATATTATTAGAAATTAAGTCTTTTAGAGTATTTAACTTTTGAGTCTGTTTCGATTTTTTTAGTTTTGGTCTTGTGTGTTTTGCCAGGAGTGCAAAAAGCTAAGTGTGGAGGAATTTGATGATCACATATTTGATACATTAATAAGTCTTCATTTTTAGTCATTTACACTCTCCATGTACTTAATTGATTGAGTTTGATTATGTTTTGTAAGTTTGGACTCAAATTGGACTTAATTGAATTTTTCAGCATAATTTACGTCTTACGTTTTTTCTGTATTTGGGCTATATCTTGGGGTGTAGGTAGTCAAATGAGGTGAATCGAATGGAATTTTAAAGATAAGAGAGAGATATATAACTTTCATGAAGACTCAAAGGCCCAATCATACGAGTAGGTAACTCAAATTGGGGTTGAAGTAAGAACTAGAGTGCTATTCCTGACAACTTGATCTATGTACACTGTTGATGCCATATTTTGAGTTAGATGTTGTCAAATGGGCTGAAATCTTGATACTGAATATTTGAGACCTATATCTACAACTTTCATGTTGAACACCTTTCCAGAATCGGAGGCCTGATAGGTGATATTGGGCTTGCAAGTCAGAATAGAGGAGCTGTGATTGGGATTGAGTAATGTACAGTAATTTGAACATATCTGGAGTTATAGAAATGATATTAGACTCAAACTAAATCCATTTGAAAGTTAAGATCAAGTCCTACAACTTTGATGAAGATCATATTTGCTCATTCTGACGCATTCAATGACTTTAGAGCTAAATGATTTCAGAGACAAGGAATCTCCATAATTTTCCATTCACCAAAAGTCATTTGGAATTTTTCACTCATTTTCCACTCATCCACTCACTAATGACTCAGCCCCCTTGTCATTTTGTATCTCTAATCCTCTATAAAAGGGGGCCTTGGCAGATCATTGAAGGTGTTAGGTGTTAAGTACCAAAATGATGTTAGTTTGTTACTAGGTTTTCTTGTAGTAATTTTTCTTTATTCTAAATTGAAGTTATGTTCTTCTTCTCTCTTTTTTTCTTCTTGTCTATGAGTAACTAAGTTTCATTTTACTTGGGTGAAAGGTTGAAGCTCTTGGTAATGAAATAAGGTTAGATTAATTTCTCTCTTGTGCTTAAATGATATATTTTCAAGTAGTCATTATACGTATTATATTTTGTTTCCAATCAATTTAGAAACTCTCCTTGTAAAGTTGAATTCTTGATTTGTTGTAGATAATAGATTGGCACAATGAATGCTTTAACCCATTTACAAGTGTTGGTGTTAGAAACCCTCCTTGTAAAGTTGAGAACTTGATTTGTTGTAAACAAGATTTTGGCACAATGAATACTTGATCCCATTTACAAGTGGTGGTAATAATTAAAGGAAACATAATATAATTACGTATATTATTTTGATGGACTTTTAACATTGTATTTTCTGATTAGAACCTCCATGTTGCGAGTATTCTAATTGAGTTATAAAAGGAATTAATCTTACCTTTACTTTATTTACTAAGAGTAGATCTTTTTACCCAAGTAAATAATTTTTTATCATAGTAACAAAATATTTACCTTACCTTAATTAATGTTCATCAATTCCCTGTGGATCGACCTCGGACTCCCGAGAAATTTATTACTTGAGATAACCTGCACTTGGGTTCGCAATGCAACAATTAATCCTGCATCAAGTTTGTAGACTTGGTTAAAAAAGTGTGGATCAACTACCGATAGCCCTGGCCCTATTGACTAGGAGACAGATTGGGAAGACTCATACTAGGAATTTAGGATCCCCTTCCCCATTGAGGATCATCTCCTACAATTCCCATCTATGATAAGGAAACATATTGAGACATCCTACATTGAGAATTTAGGATCCCCTTCCTTATCGAGTATCATCTCCTACAATTCTTTGGCCAAATGATTATGCACATCATTTAAGGTTACAATACGTAAGAAATAGCAAGTATGGATTACTTTTACTTAAGGTCTATATCTAAAGTCAATTAACTTGAGTACATTCATATCAAACCAATACTAGCTCAACTTCAACAATTAAAGGAGAAATTCTTCATTAAAAATCCCATACTAGCTTAACTTTACCTCTATAATGGAGCAAAGCATTTTTTAGTACAATTCATAAACGTACAAGTGTACAATAAACCAAGTGCACAATATCATCATCGTTTTAGCACGAGTTCAACTTCAATAATGTAAAGGATCAAATCACAATAATCATTCATTATTAGCTTAACTTTAGTAATTAAAGAAGCAATTCATTTTTCTAGTATACTTCATAAATATAATATATGTATAACTCAAATGTATCTCATTATGCATGAATCTAGTGCATACGCCTTCACTTCAAAAGATAATTCAATGCACAATGTCATTGATCTCCAATGACCTAGGTACACACCATTCTTTCTTCACAAACCATTTGAGTGCACCATGATATCTCACTTAATAAACTAGATGCATGGCATTGTCACTTCACAAAAAAATTGAATGCACAATGTTATCATTCATCATAGATATGCTAGGTGTGTTATCATCATAAGATATACTTAATAGTGCATTAAATTACACTATATAGCATAAATATGTAATCCCATCAAGCAGAGGACTCTGTTTCCTCAAAATAAGGAAATGATGCAATTCTATCTTTAGGAAATTTGTAACATCCTAATACCAGTACCTTAGTATGTTCTGAATATACAATAGAAAACAATATTAGCCACGTGTAACACCCTTGTGGGGATGTCACATTTTTAAAATGCATAAAATAAAATAAAATAAAATTCTTACCCAAGTTGTAAAATGTTTGTTACATAAATAAAATGAGTTGTAAAATTTCTCCTTTTTATACTTAACAATGTTAAATAAAATAACATGGAACACAAAATAAGATAAAACATAATCACACCATAATATACATATGATTTTGTCTGAAGTATATAATTAATTTACAAGTACAAATATTTAATAAAGCAGTAAAAAGTCAGTATAACACTAAAACATAACACCTAAGACATGAGCCCTTGTCAGAAGACAAATTCCCTAGTTAGAAATGTCTTGACTGATAGAGATTCAACCCAAAAATATATCGAAGTTCTCTCTAGGAGTGTGGTGAAATTCATTCCACAACTCCCTAATAGGTAAAATAACCTCTACGAAAGCAACTGTATAAAATGAAGTAACGAACCCATGGCGAGTCCTACTTACTGATAAAGTAACATCACCACTATATTCTATATGTCATGTGTCCCAGTGGACATACCAAGCCTCAGCGCCTTCGAGAAACTGTAGTCTAAAGAAACCTAATTGACCTCTCATTACCGCCATTGTAGTCTTCGATGATATAAACATAAAATAAAAATAGACAGAACAATATAATAAAGAGGTGAGACAATCTACATCATTACCAACATGGCAATAAAGAAAATGATAGTACAAACAAATATCACAGTAATACATACCATCATATCACATACAGTATATCAAATCAACACATCATACATTCTATCACAAATTATAATAAACATTAAAATGTAGATAATGAATGATAATACACATTGACTCGTTCCTACTCCATGGAGCTAAACACAGATATCTAAGAGAATGATCTGAAAAGATCTATCAGTACCTCAGGCTGCCCAACCAAACTATTACACTGTCCAACGTTGTGTTTATAGTCCATAGTCCAAAACATCGTGTAGCAGTACACAGTCCAATACATCGTGCACTACAGGCATTGTACTAAATAGTCTTCACAAGATCTCGATTAAGAATAGTGCTTGTCGAGATTATTAGTGTGTTGCTCGTTACCACGGCCCAGAGGAGTAACCCACTGTCCATATGTGGAATTATCCGCACACTAATGCCTCCAAGATTCATATAATGAACCACACTACGCCTATCACACCACAACAAGGTGTAATTCGTCTCGTCAACCAATCGCTAATTATCAACCAAATTGACACAACTCTCTAAGCATGATCAAGAATTACTAAAATACCCTTAATTTCAATATTTTACCATATTTATGAAAATACCCTCAGTCTCAATATACCAAGATATAGTATGTCTCCACTTGACAGTACTATCTCACAACATGTCTGGGTCCACCACTTTGGCCCGACAGTAAAACTCACTGTTCCATTTAGTCGCATAGAAATTTTATCGTGTTTTCACAAGCGTGTCGCTTTTACAAACATTTTTAAATCGCATAAATATATTTTGACATTTTTGAACATCGCGTAATATTTTTAAATCATTATCTCAATCGCGTAAGATTTTTAAATCATTTTCTTAACCATATAGCTTAAAAATCATTATTTCAAATATGTGTAAGCTATTTCTAGTACTTTTAAACTACGTAGAATATTTTTCATATGTTATACATACATTATGGAATCTTTTCATTTTATTCGTCTGATTTTAGTAAATTTTGGCAGCATTTTGCCTAGAAAATCAGTATATGGTATTTTTGATATTTTTCTCTAATTACTGTTCATTTTAACCTTACCCAATAGTTACACCTTGAAACCTGCTAACGCGCTTCAAAACTCAGAGAGTGAGCTCTACGTTAGTATTTTTCAAGCGTTTGCTTTATTTCTTACTTATGATAAATTCTGCTAATTTAGAATTCTAGAACTAAGTTCATTCATTTTATTTCTCAAAGATTCATTGGAATCAAATTCTTTTGTAAATTAGTTACTTAACCTACCTTAGAAAATAACTTAGGAATTCAATTATACATTAAATGGCATGTTGGCCATAATTAACCTAAATCATTTTCAAATTCATTAATTTACCTAAACTCATTTAATCATTATTTTAGAAAATGGTTGAGAACATTTTGGTTCTCTATTTCTTGGAGAAGCCGTGAGCCTCTATTGTGTTCTTTGGAACACTCATACAATCGTTACATGTTATTCACATCCTACTTTAATAATCACACAATTAATAACACATGCAATATATTTTAAAAACTATAAACATGCTTGCAAATAAAATCAATCACAAATAGGAAAAATAATAAACAACCACACAAATGAATCCTTATGGATTCTTCACAAACATACAATTCCATTTTCTCATCACCATACAAGGTTGATGAGATTAAATCTCCCTCTTACCTCTTGAAGACAAAGATCTCCTAGTCTCTTCCTTCTCCTTGTTTTCTTGAGAACCAACACAAAACCCTAATAATTCTTAAATAATTAGTAAAATCACATACAAGGCTCAATATTGAAGAACCATGGAACAAACATGGTTTAGAAAATCACAAATCAAATTTTAAACCATAAAATCAAAAGCTTACCCTTAAGGAAGTGAACAAAAGCTTTGATTTTGAACTAGAAGGAGTAAGTTTTTGACAAAACCTTGTAAAGGAAAAGTGTTTAGGAGATAGTTGTGGTTTAGGAAAAGTAAGAAAGAAAAATTATAGAAGATAGGTAGTAGATTTAAGGGTGAAGGCTGAAATATAGAGAGAAAATAGAAGAGAAAAGTTGCTTGGTGTTCTTGGGAATTTGAGAGAAAATGAAGGCTTAGATCTAAATGAGTGAAAAAGTGAAATTTGAGTGTGTAATGGGAGGGGGCTGCCGTGAGTGTATAGGAGAGTTTAGAGGATTTACTTGAATAGCAAAATATCACAAATGGATTCACACTTGAAGCACATGGCTTATGTCACCATTTGGCCACCTAATGTGCATGCAAGATGGTTCAAGAAACTTGGAGAGGCTTCCCAAGCTCTTTGGCTGTGTGGCCTTAATAGGATTAGGGGCTTGGTTTGATTTTAATTAATGACTAATCACATACTAATTAAATGGCTAGTTAATTAGGTTAAGTCTCCTATTAACACTTAATTAACATTCTAATTACATACCTAATTAGTTTAATATATATTAGCATATATCATAACTTCTAAACAAAATTAGGATATCTAATTAATAATTAGATTATAACTAATCAATAACTAGGTTAGCTTACTTAGTTCCTTAATTAGGTAATTAGATTAACCAAATTAGATTTAATTAGTTACTAAGCAAAGTCAAGCCACTATGTTTGACTCAATCTCAACCTTTGATTTTAACTTTAATTCCTAGCCTTTAATTTGATCTAAGGTGGATATTGCTTAGTGATTTAATTAGAATTGTTCTCACACCATTGATTTGATCAACAGTTATGATCAAAGACATCTAAATCATGCTTTTCATCCAAGGGTCCACAAAGAAGTCTTTGCCTCTTTGTTTGACCACTTCTTATTAGTTCAAAATAGTCAAGCCACTTTCGTTGACTGATTCTTATTGGCTTAGAATCTAGTCCAGTCAGAATCGTTGACTGCTTTTCTAAACACGGGTCCTACAGACTTTTCAGGGTCTATGGTCATTTTGAAGCAAATTTCTACTGTTTTTGAGATAGTAGGTACTGTCAAATAAAATAATATTATAATAATATAAAATTATTTTATTACACAATTAAATCCTAAAAATTAAAAGATTAATATATATATCAATCAATTGGGTTTAGTAAGATTTCCCACTCCAATTAATTAAAATAAGATTTTTCGGCCGAGAAAATTATTATTTCCACGGCTCGAGCAAATCACATACAGCAATCAAATACACTCACGAGACAGTCAAATTCAATTTACTACTCACAGAAATTACAAAACAGTACATTTCAGGACTATATTATAATTAACCCAAAAGTTGGGATGTTACACCACGCCACTTCCATCTTAAAAACTACATTCTAGATTCATAATAACCATACACGTTACTATAAAGGGCCAAGAAAGGCATAGTGTAATACATAAAACTTTATACTAACCAAAGCAAATATAATAATATACAAGCTTTGTTCAAAAGCAAATAAAAACTATCTATTCTATTCGCTTCCTCTTCTTTCCCATAGAAGAGTCTCTCAACTTGGATTTATCATGGAAACAACAAACAGGGTGAGAATTCACAATTCTCAGTAGTATAAATACCTATATGACATCATGATAACTTTAGCTGCTTCAGGGAAAAATAAATCAATTAATAACATCTAGAAAGGTGGCAAAACCTAAAATCTGTTCCTTTCTCTTTCTGAGGCAAAACATTCATTTTTATTATATCTATGGTACAATTATCACATAATTAACCATTCATAGTAAGTAAATTAAACAACAATAGATTAAGATTACTACAAGTAATTGAGTCACTACTCAACACCACAGGAATGTTAAATACTCTCTCTATGTAACATTCACAAAGCAATCCATAATCCTTTTACATAGCTAATAATGATAAACAACTGCCCATATAATTGTAAGATATCATTTTCCTTAGCAAATGGTTTTTCTCGCTCCTTCGCATGGCAAAGAGTCATACTCACTCTTATTGCCCTTAGTAGAGAGTTTTTCTCACTCCTCTACTACCTTTGGTAAAGTATTTTTCTCACTCCTCTACCATAATAAGGCACTTTTCTCACTCCCTTGTCTCACAAATCCATCCTCAGCAAATAAGGGAAACAACTACTGTTCATACCTTTCTAGCTCTACTTTCATAAAAAAGGAGCAATTCATGCACTATGACAAGTAACTATTGTCAAACAAACTCAGTATACTTACATCTAGTACACCACATCATCACATCACAAGTGATATCAAGTGCAACATCATTACTTTTCAATGATTAGCAACTCACTTATGTCAATCCACTATCATCGGATGTATAAAGGCCTATTCTTTTACACATATACTAGGTGATTATTTTCTTCATGAAATACTCCTAATAATGTCTTAACTCACACTAGAAAGCATGCATAAAATACCTTCATTGAATCATTGGTATTCATTACCTAGCTTAAACAAGCTTTAAATGAAGCCCACTAACATAAAACTCTATTTTTATGAGTCCCTAACTGGTTATTCCTCTTGGATAATCAGTTAGGACCACCCAATATCCTATTACTGCAAGTCCCTAACCGGTTACCACTCTTGGATAATCGGTTAGGACCCATTTCATGCTAATCTAGAAGATAGAATAATTGGTTAGGTCATTACTCTAACCGGTTATTTGAAATATAAATTTCTATTCACGTTGAATAATCGGTTAGGTCTTATCCCTAACCAGTTATTGCTTAACGTGACATTGTGAGTTACTTGAATAATTGGATAGGCCTTGGCCATAACCAGTTATTCTGCTTTCATACCTTTCTAGTATGCACCAATAATTGGTTAGGCCACATCTTTAACCAGTTATTAGCTGCGTTTTCAACTAGAAAATAGGGTTCTTATGTAGAACTTACAAACCAAAACCTAAATATAACCAAGAACAACACCCCCCAACATAAGTGCTTTTAAAATAAGGTTAAAAGGGTTCAACAACAAAACCAATTCATCAAAACCATATGTAGACACCATGTTTACAAAGCTTCAAAGTTACACATAAACTCAACTTTATAAACACATCATATTCACCATTTCCAAACTTCACCAAACCAAGATTCTCAGACCAAAATTTCATCACACATAAAAATTGGTAATTAAGAGAATAAAAGTGAAGTTAAGGAAACTTAAACCTCGTACCTCAACTCCTTGAAGGTGATACTAGGCTATGGTGCTTCCTTGGTTGCCTTTCCCTTTCCTTTCCTCTTCCTCTCTTCCTTTTTTTTTTTTCTCCTTCTCCTCTATTCTCTCAACTTCTCCAATATGAGATTGAGAGAGTGAATAGTGAGATAAGAATGGAAGAAAAGAAAAAAGTCAATGCAACAGTAATGGAGACAGTTGAAAAGAGAAAAGATAAGATTTTATGACTTTGGTAATTAACTAGAAATATTGTATCTCTTAAGGATACTTTAATATTCCATTACTAAGCTTTCTAACTTTGATAGGTGTTATAGAAAATCTTAGAACTTCATCTTGTCCTTAAACTCATTTTTCAATGACTTTCTATACGCTATTAACTATCACTTAAGTTCTATTGCTCTTCCTTAAGTTAATTTAAACCTTCGAAATAATGCTAATAGGGTTTTAGGTATTTACCTTAACCTATTCTCATTATAAAAAAAAATCTCCATTCTTTACTTAATATTTTAATCAATTCTCATAATTTTTCAAGATATATGCCTATTTAGTCTGACCCTTAAACACTCACTAAGTGTTATTAAAAATACTAAACTAACTTAGTTAATTCTCCAAAACTAATCATTTCACATCCTATTCATTTTTGACCTAGAAATAAATTCTCTATATTTACTTCCCTCATCTGAGTAGTTTATGCTACTCTCTAGGCTATTAACAGTTATTTCTCACATTCAGTAATATAGCAAAATGTGATTGAACATATGTCTTTGAAGAATGGTTTTAATGATAACAAACATGAAGACAAAAATGAAGATGATGGGAAGACCAAGTCTAAGATCCTTTAAGAATAGCTTTAGGACTTAGACTTTTTTTGTATGAAGCTCTCTTTAATATCTCACTATTTTGAAAGATAAGATACAAATGTCTAATTAGTTTTAAAAAGGAATTTAAGTGATTTTGAAATGAATCTAGAATTATCTTAAAACTATTTTTTTAATAGTATTATTTGAATAATGTTCCTTCTATTCAAATAAATCCATCCAGCAGATTCTGTTTCTTAAACTGTTATTCGAATAGCATTTAAATTATTCGAATAATGTCTTTCAAATCTTGCTGTGAGCCTTTATTTTTAAACAGTTATTTGAATAACACATTAGCTATTCGAATAAAAGGCTTTTTCATAACTGTTTTAACAAATGAGTTATTTGAATAACTCAATAGTTATTCGAATAAACCTGTTTTCTCAGAACATTATTTTTTACAGTGTTATTCTAATAACGTATAGGTTATTCAAATAACCCATATTAGACTATTTTTTCATGAAGCTTTTATAAAACGTGTTATTCGAATAACACAGAGATTATTCGAATAAACACAGATTCTGATATGGAAATAAACGGCCATATTTGTCTCATTTACGAGCTTTTAATACACCCAATGGCTATTTTCTTGAATTGCTCTATAAATAGAGACCTTGGGTCTTTTCTGAAATTTGCCTAACATTCTGAATCATTTTCTACTTGCACTAACTCGTGAATTATATTTTCTACACTCCTTTTTGATCAAAACTTTGAGATATTCTGTGTGAGCTCTATTAGCACTTTAATTTATATTATTTACTCTTAAAGAGAGATGTTTTTCATCTATTTTCTGCTCTATTGTAAAGGGGGTGAGGTATCCCTGCAGGCTGAGACTTTAGCACAAGGGTAGAGTTTCCCATTATGTGAAAAGTGCTCTATTTTGTAACGGTAGCAAGCACCTATTGAAGCTTCTATACGCAGTGAAAAATCTTGGATAGTTTTTCGAGGACTGGACGTAGACCACAAGTGGGTTAGTGGTCGAACCAGGATAAATATTGTGCCTGCTCTTCTTCTCTTTATCTCTTTATTTAATGCAATTTAATTATATTGCATATTTATTTATTTACTTTTCTTAAAGCTCCTCTTCTTCATCTTGTAATTTCTATTTTTATTTAATAGCTTATATACTTGTGTTTGTTTTTTTAAAACTATTTGCGAAAAGTTTTTCAACTCAATTCACCTCCGCTCTTGAGTACTGGAAGCCACTTGGTAACAAGTGGTATCAGAGCTAGACTTTTATATAAAGAGCTTAGCAGCTTTAAGAGAACATAACTTCTTCAAATGATTTTTCAGATGGATCTTCCATAAACTGATCACTTTTTTTCAATAGGGATGGTTATGCATATTGGAAGGAAAGAATGAAAATCTTCATCGAAGCTATTGATCTAGATGTGTGGGATGCTGTCGAAAATGACGCATTTATACCTACGCATGAGGTTGATGGTGTAAGGACCGAAACACCAAGGAGTAAATGGTTTGATGAGGATAAAGGAAAAGTTCAATATAATTTAAAAGCCAAAAACATTATTACCACTACTTTGGAATATGATGAATTTTTTAGAATTTTAAATTGTAAAACTGCTAAAGAAATGTGGGACACTTTACAAGTAACCCATGAGGGTACTAGTGAAGTAAAGAGGTCGAGAATTAATTCTCTAACTCGTGAATATGAATTATTCAGAATAAACTAAGGAGAAAGCATTCAGAAATGCAAAAGAGGTTCACCCACATCGTAAATCATCTTGCATCATTAGGTAAGAGTTTTTTCTAATGAAGATTTGATTAACAAAGTTCTAATATGTCTAAGCAGGAGGCAACCGAAGGTAACAGCCATATCAGAATCAAGGGATTTGTCGACAATGACACTAGCTACCCTTTTTGGAAAACTTCATGAGCACAAACTGGAACTAAGCAGATTAAGTCAAAGTGAAAAGCACGATAAAAAGAAAAAGGGGATAGCGCTCAAAGCCATTTCCTCAAAAATTGACAATGATGATGAAGAAGATGAAGAAGGCTCAAAAAATATCGAGGTAAATGAAGAAAACCTTAGTGTTTTTTAGTTAAAAAATTTGGAAATTTTCTCAGGAAGAAGGGAACACAAAGGAGACCTCCTTTTCCCCCAAAGAAAACCCATCACAAAGGGGAAGGAGTATCGTCAACTCTAACTTGCTATGAATGCGGCAAACTGGATCACATGAAAATGGAGTGCCTAGTTTACCAAAAGAAGATGGAGAAATTTGAAAAGAAACACTTCAAGGAAAGAAAAGGAAGAAAAGCCTACAGAGCATGGGACGACAACGATATGGACTCAACTGATAGCTCAGATAGCGAGGAAGCCTATTTATGTCTTATGGTCAAAGGAGAAGAAGAAGAAAATGAAAATGAGGTAAGCTCTAATACTACTTTATTGCCTTCTTACGATGAATTACAAGATGCATTTGAAGAATTACATGACGAATCTTTAAAGCTCACAAAATTAATTTCTTCATCTATAAAAATGATTTCGTCTTTAGAAAACCAAATTCTTATTTTAAATAAAGAAATTGAAAATTAAAAATTAAAAATAAAACTTTGGGAATTATTGATGCACGCACCACTCATTCTTCACATGCTTCTACATCTTCATCTTGTTCTTCATGTTATATGCTTGAAAATGAAATTGAAGATTTAAAGAATACTCTTTCTAAATTCACCTTTGGAGGGGAAAATTTAAATATTTTATTAGGAAAACAAAGAGTGATTTTTCAAAAGGCTGGGATAGGTTATAACCCGAAAAATCAACAAAAATTATATAAAAATTTCTTTGTGCATTCAAGTTCTTCTAGTAGTCTTGTTGTTAAATGTTTCTATTGTGAAAATAAAGGACACAGTGCATTAATGTGTAATGCTAGAAAAAACATTAACACTAAAATTGGAATAAAAATGGTTTGGGTTCCCAAGGGTACTATACTCAAAACTGACACACAAGGACCCAAGAAAATTTGGGTACCAAAAGTTAAAATTTGAATTTGCGTTGTAGGTGTGCTTGAAGGTCAAGAGCTCAAATTGGTATCTCGATAGTGGCTGCTCCAAGCACATGACCGGAGATGACTCCAAATTCTCATTCCTTGTTCCTAAAACTCATGGGCATGTAACTTATGGAGATAACAACAAAGGCAAGATTCTTGGAGTTAGCAAAGTCGGTAAGAATCCTAATTCCTTTATTGATAATGTGTTGCTTGTTGAAGGTTTGAAACATAACTTGCTTAGTATTAGCCAATTATGTGATAAGGGAAATAAAGTAATTTTTTATTCTAATTGTTGCATTATCAAAGGTAAAAGTGATAAGCATGTTAAATTTGTGGGTTATAGAGTTAATAATATTTATATGATTAGCCTTGATGATATATCCTCAAATGATGCGAGATGTCTTTTAAGTAAAGAAGATAAATCATGGTTATGACATAGGAGAATTATACACATTCACATGGATCATCTAAAAAATTTGATATCTAAAGAGCTAGTAATTGGACTACCCAAGCTCAATTTTATAAAAGATAAATTATGTGATGCATGTCAAAAGGGAAAACAAGTAAAGGTCTCTTTTAAAACTAAAAATGTTATTTCAACTTCTAGACCCTTACAACTTTTGCACATGGATCTTTTTGGACCATCTAGAACTATGAGCTTTGGTGAGAATTACTATGTTTTGGTGATTGTGGATGATTTTTCTAGGTTCACATGGACTTTATTTCTTTCTCATAAAAGTGATGCATTTCTAGCCTTTAAGAAACTTACCAAAGTTATCCAAAATAAAAAAAAGGTTTTTCAATTACATCCATAAGAAGTGACCATGGTGGTGAGTTTGAAAATCATGTTTTTGAAAATTTTTGTGATGAACATGAGCATAATTTTTTTGCTTCTACTCCATAACAAAAAGGAGTTGTAGACAAGAAAAATCGATCTTTAGAAGAAATGGCGAGAACTATGCTCAATGAAGCTTCTCTTCTTAAGTATTTCTGGGTTGATGCGGTTAATACTACGTGTTATGTAATGAATAGGGCCCTGATAAGGCCAATTTTAAAGAAAATCCTATATGAGTTGTACAAGGGAAGAAAGCCAAATACTTCATATTTCCATGTTTTTGAATGTAAATGTTTTGTTTTAAATAATGGAAAGGATAACTTGGAAAAGTTTCATGCTAAGTCTGATGAGGGTATATTTCTTGGGTATTCCAATCATAGTAAGGCTTTTCATATTTATAATAAAAAGAACTATGACTATTGAAGAGTCTATTTATGTTGCCTTTGACGAAACTAATCCAAATGGGCCGAGAAAGGAATTTATTGATGATGTTGCAGTAATTTTAGCAGAAAAACATTTGGATAGCAAAGAAAGAGAAGTCAATGGAAACTCAAGAAGATAAGCAAAGACAAGAGGATTCATAAGTCTTGGACCTTCTGATTGCTACCATAAGTGCACAGATCATTCTAGTAATACAGATATAGAATAAAAGTTCGTTCCTACGAGGATATTCGATTATAAAGTTAAATACCAACTAATAGCTTAATCAATTCTAGACAAGGACATAAAAATAAGAAAGCATTAAACTAAACTAAACCTAATCTACCAAAGCAATAAACATAAACACGGTTAGGTGTCAGGAAATCCTTCTTCACCCTCTACATCTATCAACAACATGCAATCCTCCTCATAAACACAAATGCATTGATTAGGTTAGCTTGAGAATCTGATGTAGTCGAAAGCCTATGTCAAGGTCAATCAACCCTAGTTTCAATTGCCCAACTCACTAAGTTTCCTTGAGAGCCAGCTCAGCTTCCACTCATGAATGATCTATTCTCAATCACACACTATACATGGTCAATAGGTATATTTCTGTCCTATTAACGAATCAACTCATCCAAGTCAATTGAACTCGCCGAACATGCATCAACCATACCATATCCATATCAACAAATCCCTATGTCTAGTTCATTTGCCAATATTAGGATCATGCAATCGAGGCCAACCAACAACAAGCATTAAGAACAGATAATGATTGAACAATAATCAAATATCCACACAAACTCAGAGAAAAACACATCATTAATATAAATAAAAGGATTCAAAATATTCCTAAAACATAGCTCAACTATACAACAAATAAGGAAGAGAAGAGAGAAAAGGAAAAGAGAAAAAGAAGTTCATTGATTTGTCTCTGAAGCTTGAATCTTCCTTCAATCCTTTGATCCTTGACTCCAATCCACTAGCAATGAAGATCTAGCCAAACTAAACTAACCTAAACTAACTAAAACTAAGAAAACTATAAAGAACAGAAAATGGAAATGGCCCAAATGGCCAGAACCCAGAGAAAAATGCATAAAAATCTATTTATAGGCTCAGCTGCCCCCTCAGTGCCGTGACCCCCACATACGCGCGCCGTGGCACCCAATGGGTCGGTCTACCTACCCCGCGGTGCCCATTTCATCTGGGCCGCAGTGCTCTTGCCTCGGGTCCAAGTATGGCATGCTGAAAATACCTTTCAGCGCCGCGGCGCGCAACACCTTGAGCCGCGATGTTGACCACTGAATGCCCAATTTGGCTTCCTCTTCATCTTTAAGCTCAATTGCTCCATATTTAACCTTGTTTGAAGCCATTCCTAACATAGAGAAAACACCAAATCAGTAATAATTATAAATCTACTTAATCCATGATCATTAAAGCTTCATTTTGCTATAAATCATACAAGAAAGGCTTAAAATCAGAATATGACAAATATAAGCACAAAACCCTCTAAATATGCATTTAAACAAGGACTCAGCATTCATTTTAGCACAGAAATAGGGCACAAATAACTGCATTCTATGGAGTTTTCACAGCCCTAAACTTACATTTTGCTAGTCCTCAAGCAAAACAAAATAGAACTAAGTAAATCATTTTACAATTCAAAACAACTTTCATTCAGCAAATATTATTTCAATTTTCTTTTTCATTTAAAAACAAATACTAGTGTTATGTAATGGTTGCATCAATCCTCAAAAAATGCAAATGCCCCGTAAAACAGTTCCACACATATACAATCCTTAACATGCTATCAATCCAAACACTCTTCATGCAATTCACATTTATCACAAACATGTAAGATAAACTTCTCCTAATCAAGTCATACACATTCAGATAAGTTTACAAGCATACATGCATATGATTCATAGAATCCACAAGATTATAAATTAACCCTCTCTCCACTAATGTAGATCACACAAGATTGAGGATCAAAAGGAACTTAATCAGCTTATAATGTAATGCCAATGGTATAGGCGAAAGAAATGAACAGGAAAGATACAATATAAATATTGAGACACATAACATACTACTTCAAGACTTGAGTCATTACTTTGATTTTAGTAGGGCATCCAATTGTGAATGCAGAAAACTTGCCAGAACCATTTTTTCGATGCTTTTCAAACTTTTCTTTTCTTAAACTTTGCATTTTTTTTTCATTTCTCTTTTGATTTTCTTTAGTTTGAAAAGCATTGTCTTTTCTTTTCTTTGTTTTGTACTTGGTTCCTTCAGGCTCATTTTGAATTGAATCATTCATACTCCTAATCATCAGACTCACCTCAAGAAATAACACATCATGTACTCAACAAACAATAAGGGTAGGAAGAAAATGACATGCTTTCACATGCATTAGAATGGTTAATAGGTTAAAGAACACAATGGTGGTGAAAAACAAATAAGGCCAATAGTATAAGGCTTCAAAAAGGGACCTAAGGATATCATCATATCAGGGAAAGCTTTTTAAGGCTCAAATGGTCCAAACAATGCACTAATCATTTCCTCAATCATGCACAACCTAGGATTTCCCCTCAAGAGAGTTCAAAAACAATTTCTAGGATAATCAAAACTCTACATGTACATCCATAAACATTCTCAAATCATGCACTCTTATCATTTTCAAAGTTACACTTACATCTAAGTGAGATGTAAATCATGCATCAAACGCAACTAAATTGTTTCACATGCTTCAAGATCACATAAGGTTTCACTGAAAAGGGGGCAAATAGCAACCTTTCACATCATGAACAACCAAAAACAGCACCAACATTCTTGCAACATATCATGCATTCAAATGGATTTCAACGTTTTCATTCAAGCATGCATAACATCTTTTACAAAAAGTTAAAAATTGAAATTCTTGTCATCAGGGCATCAGTGATAGTCAAAACAGAATATAATCATGAAAATATAATGACTAAAACCACTGCATACTTAAAATACCATTACATGTTAACATTAAGCACCAAAGTAATAAAACATGTAAAGATACTCCCCCAAACCTAAAATGAAATGTATCTTCAATGAACATAGCCTATAGGGAACCTGAGACTAGTACTGAGCATTACTAAATACTAAAAAAATGGAGAAAATAACAAACAAAAAAAATAAAAAATAAAAACAAAAACAGGGGTTCAGCGCCGCGGCGCCCCTATGCCTGGGCCGCGGCACTCACAAAAGCTGCAGAATTCTGTAGAAAAATGTCCCTTGCGCCGCGGCGCGCACTACCTTGCGCCGTGGCGCAGGAACCTATGCTGCTAAATTTAGCAGCAAACACAGTTTTGCTACTAGATTTGGCTCATATGGGTCTCTAGCTGCAATAAAACTTGTTCAAAAAGCTAAATTACAAAAATGTACAACACACATATTAAAACACAAAAATAAAATATTAACCTATATAAAACCTAAAACAAACTTAAAACTTTAAAACAAACAAAAACATTAAACTAACCTAATTAACATATTAACCTATATACAAACTAACACAAACAACACTTAAAACATAAACAAACAAATACTAACTAACAAATATTAAAACTAACTAACTAACATACTAACATATACATACACTAACATATTAATAAAACTAACAAAACACAACATACTAATATGCTAACATATTTAACATAAACACATTAACATACTACCTATTTATGCACAAAGTAAAGACAAGAATGAAACATAAACATGGGGTTCCCTCCCACGAAGGGCCTGAGTTATAGCCCCAGTAGGACTTTGTCACCAAAATTGAAGTGTTGCGGATGAGTAGTCCTCAAGAACTTGATTCAAGGGTATCTTTTCCACGAGTCGCGAATTCCCTCAAGGGCCTCGTATGAATGAAATCACCCGGTTTCTTATTTGAAACTAAAACAAAACATAAAAGAAACATAGATTATATACAACTTGAATTAGAACTAATCAACCTCATTATTGATATTAGCAATATATAATTATCCCCAGGAACGGCACCAAAAACTTGATTGCTACCGCAAGTGCACAGATCGCTCAAGTAATATAGATACAGAGTAAAAGTTTGTTCCTACGAGGATATTCAATTATAAAGCTAAATACCAACCAATAGCTTAATCAATTCTAGACAAGGTCATAAAAATAAGAAAACATTAAACTAAACTAAACCTAATCTACTAAAGCAATAAACATAAACACAGTTGGGTATCAGGAAATCCTCCTTCACCCTCTACATCTATCAACAACATGCAATCCTCCTCATAAACACAAATGCATTGATTAGGTTAGCTTAAGAATCTGATGTAGTCAAAAGCCTATATCTAGGTCAATCAACCCTGGTTTCAATTGCCCAACTCACTAAGTTTCCTTGAGAGCCAGCTCAACTTCCACTCATGAATGATTTATTCTCAATCACACATTATACATGGTCAATAGGTATATTTCTATCCTATTAATGAATCAACTTATCCAAGCTAATTGAACTCGCTGAACATGCATCAACCATACCATATCCATATCAACAAATCCCTATGTGTAGTTCGTTTACCAATATTAGGATCATGCAATCGAGGCCAACCAACAACAAGCATCAAGAACAGATAATGATTTAACAATAATCAAATATCCACACAAACTCAGAGAAAAACACATCATTAATATAAATAAAAGGATTCAAAATATTCCTAAAACATAGCTCAGCTATACAACAAATAAGGAAGAGAAGAGAGAAAGGGAAAAGAGAGAAAGAAGCTCATTGATTTGTCTCTGAAGCTTGAATCCTCCTTCAATCCTTTGATCCTTGACTCCAATCCACCAGCAATGAAGATCTAGCCAAACTAAACTAACCTAAACTAACTAAAACTAAGAAAACTACAAAGAACAGAAAATGGAAATGGCCAAAATAGACAGAACCTAGAGAAAAATGCTTAAAAATCTATTTATAGGCTTAGCTGCCGCCTCAGCGCCGCGGCCCCCACATATGCACGCCGCGACGCCCAATGGGTCGGTCTACCTACGCCACGGCGCCCACTTCATCTGGGCCGCAGCGCTCTTGCCTCGGGTCCATGTATGGCATGCTGAAAATACCTTTCAGCGTCACGGCGCGCAACACCTTGAGCCACAGCATTGACCACTGAATGCCCAATTTGGCTTCCTCTTCCTCTTTAAGCTTAATTGCTCCATATTTAACCTTGTTTGGAGCCCTTCCTAACATAGAGAAAACACCAAATCAGTAACAATTATAAATCTACTTAATCCATGATCATTAAAGCTTCATTTTGCTATAAATCATACAAGAAAGGCTTAGAATCAAAATATGACAAATATAAGCACAAAACCCTCCAAATATGCATTTAAACAAGGACTCAGCATTCATTTTAGCACAGAGATAGGGCACAAATAACTGTATTCTATGGAGTTATCACCTTCCCAAAGAATGGTGGACTTCAAAATTTCATTCTCTTGATCAAATTATAGGTGATGTGTCTAAAGGTGTAAGTACTCACAATTCCCTTAAAAATGTGTGTAATCACTTAACATTTGTTTCTCAAATTGAACCTAAAGATATAATTGAAGCTTTTGATGATGAACATTGGTTTTTAACTATGCAAGAGGAATTAAATCAATTTAAAAGAAATCAAGTTTGGGAATTAGTTCCTAGGCCTAACGATCATCCTATAATTGGCACTAAATGGGTTTTTAGCAATAAACTTGATGAAAATGGATTAATAACAAGAAACAAAGCTAGGTTGGTCACTAAAGGATATAATCAAGAAGAAAGATTAGATTATAAAGAAACCTATGCACCTATAGCTAGATTAGAAGCTATTAGAATGTTACTTGTATATGCTTGCATCATGGATTTTAAATTATGTCAAATGGATGTTAAAAGTGCTTTTCTAAATGGTTTTATTCAAGAGGAGGTATACGTTGAACAACCTCTAGGTTTTGAAAATCATGAACTACCTAACCATGTTTTTAAACTCAAAATGGCCTTGTATGGCTTAAAACAAGCTCCTAGAGCTTGGTATGAAAGGTTGAGTAAGTTTCTTTTAGAAAATGATTTTTCAAGAGGAAAAGTTGATACTACCCATTTTATTAAAAATAAAAAGCATGATATTCTTCTTGTACAAGTATATGTGGATGATAGTATTTTTGGTGCTACTAATGAATCCCTTTGCAAGGAATTTGCTATGACAATGCAGAATGAATTTGAAATGTCAATGATGGAGAGCTTAATTTCTTCCTCGGACTTCAAATCAAACAAACAAAGGAAGGGAGCTTCATAAGTCAAACCAAATACTGCAAGGAACTGCTCAAAAAGTTTGAAATGAACAGCGCTAAACACATGGCCACTCCAATGGGCACTTCTTGCTATTTGGACAAAGATAAAGAAGGTAAATCTGTAGAAATAATGAAATACAGAGGTATGATTTGATCTCTCCTCTATCTTACTGCTAGTAGGCCAGATACTATGTTTAGTGTATGCATGTGTGCTAGATATCATGCTAACCCTAAGGAATCTCATCTAAGTGCTATTAAACGTATAATGAAGTACTTAGTAAGCACTTCACAAATGGGCTTGTGGTACCCTAAGGGTGCGTCATGTAGCCTAATAGGCTATTCCGACTCTGATTTTATAGGATGCAAAATGGATAGGAAGAGTACTAGTGGGACATACCACTTGCTTAGTAGTTCTTTAGTTTCTTGGCATAGCAAGAAACAAAATAGTGTGGCTTTATCTACAGTTGAGGTTGAATATGTTACAGTCGGGAGTTGTTGTGCTTAAATCCTATAGATGAAGCAACAACTTCTAGACTATGGTCTTCAACTTGATCACATCCCGATAAGATGTGACAACACTAGTGTAATAAATCTCTCAAAGAATCCCATTTTGTATTCTAGAACAAAGCATATAGAAATAAGACATCATTTTATCAAAGATCACGTCCAAAAAGGGGATTGTGTTCTTGAATTTATTGAAACATCTAAGCAACTTACAGATATTTTCACTAAACCCTAGCAAAAGAAGAATTCTTTTATATTAGAGGAGAATTGGACATAATTGATTAATTCAACATATAAATGTTTGTAATTATTATGGGTTTACCATTCTTGAATTATTACTGACTTGAGCGTTGGAGATATCCCAAATCTTGTTTTGCATGTACTTTATCAGTGGGTAAGTTTTCCTCTTTTGAATTTCATTTTTGGACATGTATTTTACTATTTTTCTGATAAGATTTATTCAAATAAATTTAAGTTTATTAGAATAAAAATCAACCAGCTGCTCAAAAATGGTGTTGTGCATCAGTGTTATTCGAATAACACTTCTTTTATTCGAATAAATTGACGTTTAGCAACTACAGTTCTTTCTTTTGGTCTCTGTATTATGCGAATAAAGCTCAGCTTATTCGAATAAACTAACTTTCATATCAATTTTCTATATGCTATAGTTTTAGCTTTATTCGAATAAAGCTTAGCTTATTCGAATAAATTGTAACTCGTTGTGCAGTTCTTAGTGCCTGCTCTCTACCCTATTCGAATAACACTAGCTTTATTTGAATAAAACCTGATAAAAAGCCATAACGTTTGGCTTTCCCTGCCTCTCTATTCGAATAGATCATCAGCTATTTGAATAAACCCTAGCTGGAATCCCATGACTTTTGAGTTTCCACGAAGGGTTATTCGAATAACCCCCTTAGTTATTTGAATAATTTCGGGCCTCCTATTTAAAGCCCACACTACGCGTTCAAGCTATTTCATTCATCCTTTCTCTCTATTTCTTCTCTCTGCTCATTTCTCCCTGCCCATGCCACCACCATCTCTTTGCTCAACTCCACCATTGTTGTCTATCTCTCTCTCTCTCTCTCTCTCTTCCAAACTTCCAATCACCATGACCTCCTTTTCCTCTCGTGGAAAGCGTCCTCGCACGAAAAATGCCCCCTGCAACAATCCACTCAACTTGCGATGGCTCTCCACCAATGAAGAACACCGTGGCCGCTTCATCACACACTTTTAGGTGAGAAAGCTTATCCAGCCCAAATACCTTCAGCTCTCTTTTTTCCAACAGAATAGAGGCTTCGATTTTCTAACCCTGTTGTAAAATCTGGGAGTTCTGTAGCTCTGTTCTCACCAGGCTGTCCTCTACCCTGCTCTGGTCAAGGTGTTCTACTGCAATCTGGCGATTGTTGGCCAGGACCTTCTCTCTGAAGTCCGCGATCAAAATATCATCATCACTCCGCAGGACTGGGAGATAATGTTTGGGTTGCAAGTTTGTTGGCACACCCATTAGAGAAGATGACAACCCTTTCCTCCATGAGTTCGACAGAAATTGGGAAATTGAAGACTTGTTGAAGCCTGATCTTGCCTTGCTAGACAAAGGCCTTAAGGGAGGGATGCTGAAGAGCCAAGATAGGCTCTTGCATTATGCTTTTGAACATATCCTGGCTCCACGAGGTGGGAATTACGCCTATCAGAGTGAATATGACATCTTCATGCTCTGAATCCTAGAGAGTGGTCATAAGATTAACTGGCTTGTGTTTATCATGAAACATATGATGAAGATCAAGGGCAAGGAAAAATTTGATTTGCCTTATGGAGATGATCTTTGGAGCACACACTTTGCACAAAATGAAGATGATCAAGACTGGTGAAGGCTGGGTGTACCCAGATGAGGTTGTTGATGATGAGTTTGACCCAGAGGACCCTGCTACACCTACTGCCCCTGCTAATGCACCTGCTCCAGTCACTTTGGAGCAGATCATGGCTACCTTGCGCGATAACTGTGCTTATATAAAACACACCTTCTTTATTCTTTTTGATAGAATAGAAGGTGTTGAGCATGAGTTTGCTACTTTACGAGCTGCATCACCTACTCCTACACCTGACTCTCCGCCTCTGCCTCCAGATGCTTATTTCTAGGAGCTTTAGATCTTAGGATCTTTTTTTTTGCTCTGTTTTACTTATTTGCCATTGTACTTGCATCACCTTTGATAAATGAATAAATGATGTTTATATGGCCTATCGAAATGCGATTTACAATTCTTCATTTGATTTATTCCCTGTACTTATATTTGGATATTTATCTATGGGACTTACCCTTCCTTTTTGCTTATGTCAAAAGGGGGAAAATTTGAATTTATTTGAGAAAAGACAGGTAAAACTAAACAAGAAAAATTAGATTCCAAAAGAAAGGGGGAGCTGCGCACATCTCTGATATACGTTACCTCTTATAAGTAAAGAGGGGGAGTAAGCTTTTAATACCTTTTTGTGAATTCCAATTATATGCACTAATTCTTTTCTCTATGCTAGTTTGTCATCATCAAAAAGGGGGAGAATGTGATTGAACATATGTCTTTGAAGAATGGTTTTGATGATAACAAACATCAAGACAAAGATGAAGATAATGGAAAGATCAAGTCCAAGAACCTTTAATAATAGCTTTAGGACTTAAAGTCTTTTTGTACAGAGCTCTCTTTAATATCTCACTATTTTGAAAGATAAGATAAAAATATCTAATTAGTTTTAAAAAGGAATTTAAGTGATTTTGAAATGAATCTGGAATTATCTTAAAATTATTTTTTTAATAGTATTATTCGATTAATGTTCCTTCTATTCGAATAAATCCATCCAGCAGATTCTGTTTCTTAAACTGTTATTCGAATAGCATTTAAATTATTCAAATAATGTCTTTCAAATCTTGCAACGAGCTTTTGTTTTTAAAATGTTATTCGAATAGCACATTAGCTATTCAAATAAAAGGCTTTTTTAGAACTAGTTTCACAAATGAGTTATTCGAATAACTCCGTAGTTATTCGAATAAACCTATTTTCTCATAACATTATTTTTAACAGTGTTATTCAAATAACGTATAGGTTATTCGAATAACCCATATCAGACTGGTTTTTCACGAAGCTTTTATAAATTGTGTTATTCAAATAACACGGAGATTATTTGAATAAACACAAATTCGGATATGAAAATAAACAGCCATATTTGTCTCATTTACGAGCTTTTAATGCACCCAATGGCTATTTTCTTGAATTGCTCTATAAATAGAAACCTTAGGTCTTCTCTGAAATTAGCCTAACATTCTGAATCATTTTCTACTTACACTAACTCATGAATTATATTTTCTACGCTTCTTTTCGATCAAAACTTTGAGATATTCTGTGTGAGCTCTATTAGCACTTCAATTTGTATTATTTACTCTTAAAGAGAGTTTCTTTTCATATATTTTATGCTCTTTTGTAAAGAGAGTAAGATATCCCTCAAAGGTTGGTATAAGGGTGAGGTATCCCTGCAGGCTGAGACTTTAGCACAAGGGTAGAGTTTCCCTGTGTGTGAAAAGTGCTCTATTTTGTAACGGTAGTAAGCACCTATTGAAACTTGTATACATAGTGAAAAATCTCGGATAGTTTTTCGAGGACTAGACGTAGACCACAAGTGGGTTAGTGGTCGAACCAAGATAAATATTGTGCCTACTCTTCTTTTCTTCATCTCTTTATTTAACACAATTTAATTGTATTGGATATTTATTTATTTACTTTTCTTACAGCTCCTCTTCTTTATCTTGCAATTTCTCTTTTTATTTAATAGCTTCTATACTTGTGTTTATTTTTAAAAGTATTTGCAAAAAGTTTTTCAACTCAATTCACCTCCCGTGAGTACTGGAAGTCACTTGGTAACAAGTGGTATCAGAACTAGACTTTTGTATAAAGAGCTTAGCAGCTTCAAGAGAACATGACTTCTTCAAATGATTTTTCAGAAGGATCTTTCATAAACCGACCACCCTTTTTCAATGGGGATGGTTATGCATATTGGAAGGAAAGAATGAAAATCTTCTTCGAAGCTATTGATCTAGATGTGTGGGATGTTGTCAAAAATGACGTATTTATACCTACCAATGAGGTCGATAGTGTAAGGACCGAAACACCAAGAAGTAAATGATCTGATGAGGATAAAAGAAAAGTTTAACATAATTTAAAAGCCAAAAACATTATTACCACTGCTTTGGGATATGTTGAGTTTTTTAATTTCAAATTGCAAAACTGCTAAAGAAATGTGGGACACTTTACAAGTTACCTATGAGGGTACTAGTGAAGTAAAGAGGTCAAGAATTAATTCTCTAACTCGTGAATATAATTTATTCAGAATGAACTAAGGAGAAAGCATTCAGGAAATGAAAAAGAGGTTCACCCACATCATAAATCATCTTGCATCATTAGGTAAGAGTTTTTCTAATGAAGATTTGATTAACAAAGTTCTAAGATGTCTAAGCAGGATTTGGCAACCCAAGGTAACAGCCATATAAGAATCAAGGGATTTGTCGACAATGACACTAGCTACCCTCTTTGAAAAACTTCATGAGCATGAACTGGAACTAAGCAGATTAAGTTAAAGTGAAGAGCACGATAAAAAGAAAAAGGGGATAGCGCTCAAAGCTACTTCCTCAACAATTGACAATGATGATGAAGAACATGAAGAAGGCTCAGAAAACATCTAGGTAAATAAAGAAAACCTTAGTCTTTTAGTTAAAAAATTTAGAAAATTTCTCAAGAAGAATGGAACACAAAAGAGATCTCCTTTTCCCCCAAATAAAACCCATCTCAAAGAGGAAGGAGCATCGTCAACTCTAACTTGCTATGAATGTGGCAAATCAGGTCACATGAAAATGGAGTGCCCAGTTTAACAAAAGAAGATGGAGAAATTTGAAAAGTAACCCTTCAAGGAAAGAAAAGGAAGAAAAACATATATAGCATGGGACGACAACGATATGGACTCAACTAACAGCTCAGATAGCGAAGAAGCCCATCTATGTCTTATGGCTAAAGGAGAAGAAGAAAAAAGTGAAAATGAGGTAAGCTCTAATACTACTTTATTGCCTTCTTACGATGAATTACAAGCTGCCTTTGAAGAATTGCATGATGAATCTTTAAAGCTCACAAAATTAATTTCTTCATCTATGAAAATGATTTCGTCTTTAGAAAACCAAATTCTTATTTTAAATAAAGAAATTGAAGAATTAAAAATTGAAAATGAAACTTTGGAAATTATTGATGCATGCACTACTCATTCTTCACATGCTTCTACATCTTCATCTTGATCTTCATGTCATATGCTTGAAAAAGAAATTGAAGATTTAAAGAATACTCTTTCAAAATTCACATTTAGAAGGGACAATTTAAATATTTTATTAAGAAAACAAAGAGTGGTTTTCAAAAGGCTGGGATAGGTTATAACCCGAACAATCAACAAAAATTATATAAAAATTCTTTGTGCATTCAAGTACTTCAACTAGTCCTTTTATTAAATATTTCTATTGTGGAAAGAAAGGACACAATGCATCAATGTGCAATGCTAGGAAAAACATTAACACTAAAATTGGAACAAAAATGGTTTGGGTTCCCGAGGATACTATACCCAAAACTGACATGCAAGGACCCAAGAAAATTTGGGTACCAAAAGTTAAAATTTGAATTTGCGTTGTAGGTGTGCTTGAAGGTTAAGAGCTCAAATTGGTATCTCGATAGTGGCTGCTCCAAGCACATGACCAGAGACGACTCTAAATTCTCATTCCTTGTTCCCAAAACTCATGGGCATGTAACTTATGGAGATAACAACAAAGGAAAGATTCTTGAAGTCGGCAAAGTCGGTAAGAATCCTAATTCCTCTATTGATAATGTGTTACTTGTTGAAAGTTTGAAACATAACTTACTTAGTGTTAACCAATTATATGATAAGGGAAGTAGAGTAATTTTTTATTCTAATTGTTGCATTATCGAAGGTAAAAGTGATAAGCATGTTAAATTTGTGGGTCATAGAGTTAATAATATTTATATGATTAACCTTGATGATATATCCTCAAATGATACGAAATGTCTTTTAATTAAAGAAGATGAATCATGGTTATGGCACAGGAGAATTGCACACATTCACATGGATCATCTAAAAAAGTTAGTCTCTAAAGAGCTAGTAATTGGACTATCCAAGCTCAATTTTATAAAAGATAAATTATGTGATGCATGTCAAAAGAAAAAACAAGTAAAGGTCTCTTTCAAAACTAAAAATGTCATTTCAACTTCTAGACCCTTACAACTTTTGCACATGGATCTTTTTGGACCATCTAGAACTATGAGTTTTGGTGGGAATTACTATACTTTGGTGATTGTGGATGATTTTTCTAGGTTCACATGGACTTTATTTCTTTCTCATAAAAGTGATGCATTTCTAGCCTTTAAGAAACTTGCCAAAGTTATCCAAAATGATAAAGATTTTTCAATTACATCCATAAGAAGTGACCATGGTGGTGAGTTTGAAAATCATGTTTTGAAAATTTTTGTGATGAACATTGCATTGAGCATAATTTTTCTGCTTCTAGAACTCCACAACAAAATAGAGTTGTAGACAGAAAAAATTGATCTTTAGAAGAAATGGCGAGAACTATTCTCAATGAAGCTTCTCTTCCTAAGTATTTCTGAGCTGATGCGGTTAATACCATGTGTTATGTAATGAATAGGGCCCTAATAAGGCCAATTTGAAAGAAAACCCCATATGAATTGTACAAGGGAAGAAAGCCAAATATTTCACATTTTCATATTTTTGGATGTAAATATTTTGTTTTAAATAACGGAAAGGATAACTAGGAAAAGTTTCATGCTAAGTCTGATGAGGGTACATTTCTTAGGTATTCTAATTATAGTAAGGCTTTTCGTATTTATAATAAAAGAATTATGACTATTGAAGAGTCTATTCATGTTGCCTTTGACAAAACTAATCCAAATGGGCTGAGAAAGGAATTTATTGATGACGTTGCAGAAATCTTGGCAGAAATACATTTGGACAGCAAAGAAAGAGAAGTCAAGGAGCAAGAGGAAACTCAAGAAGATAAGCAAAGACAAGAGGATTCACAAGTCTTAGACCTTCCCAAAGAATGGCGGACTTCAAAATATCATTCTCTTGATCAAATTATAGGTGAAGTGTCTAAGGTGTAAGTACTCGCAATTCCCTTAAAAATGTATGTAATCACTTAGCCTTTGTTTCTCAAATTGATCCTAAAGATATAGTTCCTAGGCCTAACGATCATTCTATAATTGGCACTAAATGAGTTTTTAGAAATAAACTTGATGAAAATGGATTAATAACAAGAAACAAAGCTAGGTTAGTCGCTAAAGGATATAATCAAGAAGAATGAATAAATTATGAAGAAACCTATGCACCTGTAGTTAGATTAGAAGCTATTAGAATGTTACTTGCATATGCTTGCATCATGGATTTTAAATTATATCAAATGGACGTTAAAAGTGCTTTTCTAAATGGTTTTATTTAAGAAGAGGTATACGTTGAACAACCTCCAGGTTTTGAAAATCATGAACTGCCCAACTATGTTTTTAAACTCAAAAAGGTCTTATATGTCTTAAAATAAGCTCTTAGAGCTTGGTATGAAAGGTTGAGTAAGTTTCTTTTAGAAAATGGTTTTTCAAGAGGAAAAGTCGATACTACCCTTTTTATTAAAAATAAAAAGCATGATATTCTTCTTGTACAAGTATATGTGGATGATATTATTTTTGGTGCTACTAATGAATCCCTTTGCAAGGAATTTGCTAAGACAATGCAGAATGAGTTTGAAATGTCGATGATGGGAGAGCTTAATTTCTTCCTCGGACTTCAAATCAAACAAACAAAGGAAGGGACTTTCATAAGTCAAACCAAATACTGTAAGGAACTGCTCAAAAAGTTTGAAATGAATAACGCTAAACACATGGCCAATCCAATGGGCACTTCTTGCTATTTGGACAAAGATAAAGGAGGTAAATCTGTAGAAATAACAAAATATAGAGGTATGATTGGATCTCTCCTCTATCTTACTGCTAGTAGGCCAAATATTATTTTTAGTGTATGCATGTGTGTTAGATATCAGGCTAACCCTAAGGAATCTCATATAAGTGCTGTTAAACATATAATGAAGTACCTAGTAGGCACTTCACAAATGGGCTTGTGGTACCCGAAAGGTGCCTCGTGTAGCCTAATAGGCTATTCTGACTCTGATTTTACAGGATGCAAAATGGATAGGAAGAGTACTAGTGGGACATGCCACTTACTTAGTAGTTCTTTAGTTTCTTGGCATAGCAAGAAAGAAAATAGTGTGGCTTTGTCTACAGCTGAGGCTGAATATGTTACAGCCGAGAGTTATGCTCAAATCCTATGGATGAAGCAATAACTTTTAGGCTATGGTCTTCAGCTTGATCACATCCAGATAAGATGTGACAACACTAGTGCAATAAATCTCTCTAAGAATCCCATTTTGTATTCTAGAACAAAGTATATAGAAATGAGACATCATTTTATCATAGATCACATCCAAAAAGGGGATTGCATTCTTGAATTTATTGAAACATCTAAGCAACTTGCAGATATTTTCACTAAACCCCTAGCAAAAGAAGCATTCTTTTATATTAGAGGAGAATTAGGCATAATTGATCAATCTAACATATAAATGTTTGTAATTATTATGGGTTTACCATTCTTGAATTATTACTAACTTGAGCGTTGGAGATATCCCAAATCTTGTTTTGCAAGTACTTTATCATTGAGTAAGTTTTCTTCTCTTGAATTTCATTTCTGGACGTGTGTTTTACTATTTTTCTGATAAGATTTATTTGAATAAATCTAGGTTTATTAGAATAAAAATTAGTCAGCTGCTCAAAAACGGTGTTGTGTATCAGTGTTATTCGAATAACACTTCTTTTATTTGAATAAACTGATGTTTAGCAACTACAGTTCTTTCTTTTGGTCTCTGCATTATTCAAATAAACTGACTTCCATGTTAGTTTTCGATATGCTATAGTTTCAGCTTTATTTGAATAAAGTTTAGCTTATTCGAATAAACTGTAACTCGTTTGTGTAGTTCTTAGTGCCTGCTCTCTACCCTATTCGAATAACACTAGCTTTATTCAAATAAAACCTGATAAAAAGCCACAACGTTTGGCTTTCCTTGCCTCTCTATTCGAATATATCATCAGTTATTCAAATAAAGCATAGCTGGAATCCCATGACTTTTGAGATTCCACGAAGGGTTATTCGAATAATCCCCTTAGTTATTCAAATAATTTTGGGCCTCCTATTTAAAGCCCACACCCCGCGTTCAAGCTATTTCATTCTTCCTTTCTCTCTGTTTCTTCCCTCTGTTCATTTCTCCCTGCCCACGCTGCCACCATCTCTTTGCTCAATTCCACCATTGTTGTCTCTCTCTCTCTCTTCCAAACCTCCGATCACCATGGCCTCCTCTTCCTCTCGTGGAAAGCATCCTCGCATGAAGAATACCCCCTGCAACAACCTACTCGACTTGCGAAGTCTCTCCACTAATGAAGAACATCGTGGCCGCTTCATCACACACTTTTGGGAGAGAAATCTTCTCCAGCCCAAATACCATCAGCTCTCTTTTTTCCAGTAGAACGGAGGTTTCAATTTTCTGACCCTACTGCAAAATTAGGGAGTTCTGCAGCTCTGTTCTCACCAGGCTGTCCTCTACCCTGCTCTGGTCAAGATATTCTACTACAATCTGGTGATTGTTGGTCAGGACCTTCTCTCTGAAGTGTGCGATTAGAACATCATCATCATTCTGCAGGATTGGGAGACAATATTTGGGTTGCAGTTTGTTGGCACACCCATTGAAGAAGATGACAACCCTCTCCTCCATGAGTTCGATAGAAATCAGGCAATTGAAGACTTACTGAAGCCTGGTCTTACCTTGCAAGACAAAGGCCTTAAGGGAGGGATGCTTAAGAGCCAAGATAGGCTCTTGCATTATACTTTTGCACATATCCTGGCTCCACGTGGTGGGAATTATGCCTATCTTGGTGAAGATGATATCTTCATGCTCTGGATCTTGAAAAGTGGTCATAAGATCAACTGGCTTGTGTTCATCATGAAACATATGATGAAGGCCAAGGGCAAGGAAAAATCTGAATTGCCTTATGGCATTCTCATTGTAACACCCTTCGTAGGGCATCACATTTTCGACTACAAGCTCATAATCTGGAAATGATTTCATAAAAGGTTTGAGTTATAAAACATGGGTTTTAAAATTTCTTTTCGCAGAAACATAAACTTACTGAAATTTATAGGTAATACTGAAAAATAGATTTAAACTGATTAATATACATTATTAACACCACATAATATTTAACAATTATTTAGGAAACATAAAACTTACAGACTCAATTCTAAATAGTAGTAAACCCCATTACGGGTCCTACTCAATAGCACGGTAAAATACTAACGAGAAAAACTCAACATACTTATTCTGTCTTATATCCCTCTTGATACATCATATATCTGTTCATCCTCAAAACTGCACACCAACCAATCCGGGGTAGTCACTCCTCAATGTTATCACCAAACTCAGAATATTTGCCTCCAGTCACGTCTAAGAAACTCGTTCCATATACTATATATAATTTTAACAACACAAGCACAACAAAACAATATAACAAAGAGGTGAGATCCCCTTTCATCAATACCAAAGTGGTAACAAGGAATAATACGAATGACAAATTCATTCCATACGTATAGATATCACAGTTTCATTCATGTTATCAATTTCATCACAATTCCCTATCAATTCATCATACTTCGTTATCATTTCATCACAATTCCCTATCAATTCATCATACTTCATTATTATTTCATCACAATTTCAATAAACATATATCTCAGTTAAATCACCAGTACCAATTTCATCATAACAGATATCCTCAGTATATAAAATGATGATGTTACATCATATGAACATTTCTCATGCCACAACAATATGTGTTCTGACTCATGTGTATGCATACTAGACCAATTTTCCCACTTCATGAAGGTTTTCACAATTTCGAGAAGAATGCTCTGGTTAATTGTCCAGCCTTAGCCCACAGACAATCTCCAGTCTTTCTGGTTAATTGTCCAGCCTTAGCCTACAGACAATCTCCAGTCTTCGAAAAGAATAGTGTTCTTATCGAGTATCGTCAATGCTTTGCAACGGATTGCGTCACCACGTGGCACAAGGTACTTGCCTCTGCCCACTGGATCGACTGCCACGCCTTGACGTCCCCAAGATCCATCATAGATCTCACTTTTCAATTCTCATTCCCTCTTCAACGACAAGGGCCATACTAGCTATCAGCTATATTCTGTTCAATGCACGAATATCTCAATGTAAGTTCTATTTAATACACAAATAACTCAATGCATATCTCAATTTCATCATATGGCTCAATGCAAATCTTTCAATTTCATCATTAAAATAAGTTCCCTTTCAGTACATCCGTTCTTTACAGTATCTTTACTGTATTTTCAATCACGTATCATTTTTAACGCGTTTTCAAAATTGCGTAACTTAAAAATCATACTTTTAAGTCGTGTAAACCCTTTTTCATCATTTTTCAACTTCATAAAATATTTTTCAATATTCCAAACATCATTTTGGATTTTTGAAACTCAATACCATTTCCAACTTCATTTTCCACGTATTCTTCACTTAAAAATCTTCTACGTAATATTTTTCATCATTTCCACTCAAAATCAATATTCTTTCAAAATTAATTATTCTAACTTAAAATTTCCTAACGTGCCTCAAACCCAACGGGTAAGTTATACGTTAGTAAATTTCAAGTCACCAACGTATTCTCCATAATTCTAAATCAATTCTAAAATCAGTCCTCTCCAAAATAAGTGGAGGTTCAAATACTTCCAACCTTTCTTTTTCTTTCATCAACGAAATCTTCATCTCTCAAGTGACAAAGTATTTCTCTTCCATTTCTTAAATCCTTTTATAAATTTCTTGTACTAAATCAATTAACTTTTCATTTCTAAATCAAAGTTTTACATAAAGTAAAACCATTTCAAACTGACAAAACCGTAACTACATGGTCATTGAAACCATCATATCTTTTCTTTTCCTTTTTCCTTCTAATCATCTAATTTTACCATTCATGAAACTCTTAATTTACCAATCCTTGGCATATTAGCTGAAAATCATAAATACCTTCATCATAAAAATCTTTGTTCATTTCCTTGTCCACTTTCTTTGCAAATCCTCAAAATCATCAACTTATTATCCTTCTATCTAAAACTCATAATTAGTAAAATACTTAGAATCTTTTGCTCCCAAAAATTATTTTGAGGCTGTGTGCCTCCATGGTTCTTTGGAACCAACATGTTTTCCTTTGTCATGTAATTCACATCTTAAAACATACACAATTCATCATGCATCATAAACACATACTAAAGCATGTTATCAAAGCAATAAACATTTCAATCACCAAACAACCATAAATATGGAAAGCTTTTAAACAAACAATTAAAATAATCCTTGTGGATTTTTCACCACACACACATCCATTCCTCACCACCAACACATGGTTGATGAGGGTAATCTCCCTTTTACCTCTTGGAGAAACCTCCAAAGCTCCTTGTTTTTCTTCTTGTACAAGCCCTTCACCACCAAAAGCTTTCTTAAAAATCAAAGTAAACATACATAATCAATATCTAAGACTTGAATAAGAAAACCATGGATCAAAACATGGTTTAGAACTTTAAATATAAGATCTAGAAAAGAATATCAAGAACTTCATCCTTTACCCTTCAAACTAGATCTTAGGAAAAGTACTTGAAGATGGATGATTTAGATAAAGTCTTCAACATGAAAGTTGCTTAGAATAAGGTAAGAATTCAAGAAACAAGGTTAGTTGAAATTATTGAAGAGTGGAGGTATGAACTAGGCCTCTTGGCCGTGAGCTTGGGGAAGAGAAAAAAGAGAAAATTTGTGAAGCTTTGGCTTAGGAAATGTTAAAGATGATTAATGAAATGAAATGAACACTTTCCTATAGCCATTTTAGTCTTCAAAACCGTGGCCTCCCCCCTTGTACACTTAGGAGTTGTCCAAATACATTAGCCACCATTTTAGGCTTCAAGAGCCATTGATTAAATTAATGGTTGATGTTTGGTAGAAGCTTCCAAGTGATATGATCAAATCTAAGCCATTGGATCTCTTCTCCATGAAATCCTAGCCATAAGATGCATCTTCAAAAATGGAGGGTCAAGATCTTCTCTACACATTTTCCATCCAATGGTCACAAAATGGTCCTAGCCATATTATGAGACTAGTCTCCACCATAGATTAAATCAACGGTGGATATTCAAAGCCTTCCATATTAAGCTTGTCTTTACAACCATTGATTAGATCAATGGTGAACATCCAAAGCTTCCTAACTAAGTTTTACTCCCACACCATTGATTAAATCAATGGTGATCATCTAAAGCTTCTTCATTAAGTTTGTTTCTCAACCGTTGATTACATCAATGGTTGATGTTCAAAACTAAGTCTTCTTATCCAAGGGTGTAAATCAAAGTCAGGCCCTCTTTGTTGACTAATTTCTATTGGTTATCATAAAGCTTAGTAATGATGAGCCATCATGATCCTTAAGATATTTAATTGAGATATTTTCAGCTTTCATAATTACACTTGAGATATTTTATTAAGATATTTTCCTGGTAGATATTTATTCCTAGATATTTACGAGGTGAGTCATCATAGAATTTTCTAGAACAGCTGAGTCATCAAGATATTTTTCTAACAGATATTACCCAATGGATAACAGCTACTGCTATTATTACATAATGGATAATAGAAAACTCAGATATAGAAATTCCTTGTTAACTGTTTCTAATTTTAGGTTTAGTAAGACCCCCCGATCTCGCCTTGACAATTCGGAACTTTCTGCTCCAGGAAAAAATTTTATTTTTCCGAACCCACCTCAAGTCCACCCCAGGCCCACACACAATTCAAAATAACACTAAAATAATTAAAAGCTCAGAAAGTTCTACAAAAATTCATAAAAATCATAAAAATTATAAAACTCATATATTTTTAGAAAAAATAAAATTCGAACATACAGTTTTCAAGATAATATTAAAATATCAAAATAATATTAAAATATTTAAAATAATTAAAAATTTTCAAAAATTCACAAAAACTCTTAAATATTATAAAACTCATTTATTTCAAGAAAAATGAAAAAATCGGGGTGTTACACTCATCGCTACCTTGCTTAGCAAGTATCCTCAGGTGATGGAGACTGAGCGCGTCGTTGCATTGACTCATCACAATGTCTTCGGAGCCCACACTTTGCGCAAAATGAAGATGATCAAGACTGATGAAGGCTGGGTGTACCCAGATGAGGTTGCTGACGATGAGTTTGACCCAGAGGACCCTGCTGCACCTATTGCCCCTGCTGATGCACCTGCTGCTGCCCCTGCTCCAGTTACTTTGGAGTAGATCATGGCTACCTTGTGCGATAACCGTGCTTATATGGAACACACCTTCTCTATTCTTTTTGACAGAATAGAAGGTGTTGAACGTGAGGTTGCTGCTTTACGAGCTGCATCACCTACTCCTGCACCTGACTCTCCGCCTTTACCTTCGGATGCTTATTTCTAGGAGCTTTAGATCTTAGGATCTTTTTTTTGCTCTATTTTACTTATTTGCCATTGCACTTGCATCACCTTTGATAAATGAATAAATGATGTTTTTATGGCCTATCAAAATGTGATTTACAATTCTTCATTTGATTTATTCCATGTACTTATATTTGGATATTTATCTATAGGACTTACCCCTCCTTTTTGCTCATGACAAAAGGGGGAGAAAAAATTGAATTTATTTAAGAAAATACAGGTAAAACTAAACAAGAAAAGTTGGATTCCAAAAGAAATGGGGAGCTGCGCACATCTCTAATATATGTTACCTCTTATAAGTAAAGAGAGGGAGTAAGCTTTTAATACCTCTTTGTGAATTCCAATTATATGCACTAATTCTTTTCTCTATGCTAGTTTTTCATTATCAAAAATGGGGAGAATCCTCAAGCAAAAAAAAAAAAAAAAAAGAGAAAAGAATTGAAAATAAACAAACAAAAAGAATAAACAACTAAAAACCTAAAAACATACAGACTCAAAAATGGTAATACCAGGTAATGAAAATCATGCATATCCTCAGAAACTACTTCACAATATCTTATCAAAGTGTCACACATGTATAATCCATTTATCACATCATCTCTCACATGCAACTTTCATACATAAATGACTTTCCAAAAACATGAATGAAAGACCAAATCTACTCATAAAATACAAGTCTGGATAGGTTTATAAAATTACAAATGCACATCAAACCCGCATCCATAGGGTTAATCTTCATCTCTCTCTCCACTAATGTAAACAATACATAACCAATGATCAAAAGGGTCTTCCAAAGTTTATAATGTAAGGCCAAAGGTAAGGGTTAAGAAAGAGTGGGTAAGATAAAGAAAACAAAAGTTAAGATACAAAATCATGCAAATTTCAAAATTCAAGCCGAGAATATAGAACAAGTGCAAAACAGAGCATAACAATCAATATTTTTATTTTTTTCTTTTCTTTTATTTTTTTTAAAACCTCCACCCATAAACTTATTTCTTTGCAATACTTAGGATGGATTTTCTCTTTTTGAATTTTTTTCTTTTCTTATTTGTTTGAATTTCTTTTTTTAGCTTCATAAATACTTCACGCACAAAAAATAATTAAGGCTTGAATAATAAAATAATACAAGATATGCACTTAACAAAGGGTGTGTAAGAGAGGAATTTTTTTTTATGGGTATAGGAAATGTAAATGTGGGTAAAGAAAAGAAATAGAGGCCAAACATACACAAGGCTATAAAAGGGTACCTAGGGACATACTGTGTTTACAGGTTAGCTTGAAAGGTTCAAACGGTCCAAAGAAGGCCCTCATCATTTCCTTAATCATGCACTGCCTAGGATTTCACCTCAAGAGAGAATCTAACAACTTCTAGATGTAAGTCATCCACACAAGTGCAATCCTATAAACTTTCTCTAAGCTTGACATGCATGCATAATCCAGGATCTATCAAACATAAAGATGGGAAGAACATCCATACACAATCAAAGCAAAAGAGATAAAAACAACTTGTGGATTCTCATGTGGTATCCCAAGAAAATAGATCAAATCACAATTTATGCAATCATTAGATATTCAATTCTACACACCGGCATGCATAATTTCAACAAAATGGCTTAAAACACAAAAGAGTAAAATTGATAAAACTGAATGCATAAATAAAAGCATTTTTAGAGGCTGGCAATTATATACTTCCCTTACAAAGGCTCCGAACTCGGGGAGGCATCTAAGCCGACTCAACATTAGCAAATAAAGAAAAATAAACACAACAAAAGAAAAAAATAAACACAAAAATAGCGAAGCTATCCCCCCCAAACTTAAAATAAATAGTGCCCCCACTGTATAAACAATCAAATGCAATTAACGTATAGGAAAATAAAAATAGTGAAATAAAAGTGGAGGGTCAAGAAAAGCTTATTGTTTTGGCATGAGATCAATCTTGCTCTTCATTGTCATCATTTTCCTCTTCGTCTCCCTCTCTGAAGTTAATGTTAGTCATAATCTCCTCGTCAGTCATAGGAAGACCACCCGGTGCTACGATGTTCGTTGAGTTCGGTTGTTTCGCCATGTTGCGTGCAAAGATATTTTTCAAAGCATGTTGAGATTGAATAACATGGTTCAGTTGCCTTTGGTTTTGGCACAGCATACACTCTATTCTGCCTACTTGTTGAGCCATAGTGAGCACCCGACATGGTTGCCTGACTGCTGGCCCTTGAACTTGAGTTGCTGGTGCTGCTAGAGCTGCTACGTCTTCTTGAAAATACCTTTTAATCACTGATGCAGTGATTGGAGGTGTAGGCCAAATGAGTTGATCCCCAGTAATATGAATGTCCCTCGCAGAGCACAGATTGGTGATGAGAGAGGGATATGGAAAGCTTCTAGAAGTCTCTTGTGCTGCAATATGCATGTGAAAAGCCATAATCCTTCCAATATCAACCACGTCACTAGTCACAATAGCAAATTCAAGAAAAGCCCTCTTGACTGGTACCTCGAAGGTATTGGATCATGGAAGGATGTTGGATTGAACAAAAATGCACCAAACTCTTAGGATTAGTTTAAAATCTGCTTTCTTAAAAAATTTAGGTGCATTTTTGGTGTCCAACGCCCATTGAGCCCCTGCCTTACAAAGCACGTTAAGGACAAGATTTGGTTCCAATGGCCTCCTAAGCAAATCATGATAGCCACATTTCTAAGGGAAGTCATACTCAAGACCAAAGTTCATGTTCAACATATCCTTGCTGAAGTCAATGAGCGTCCCCCTTACTATACTCTGAAAATGGTCAGTTTCATTAACATTGATAAAAGCATTGGTATAAAATTCACAAACCAATGTTTATAACCCTGGATCTGGAAGTTGGCACAGTCTACCCCATTTCCTCTTCTCAATATGTGAACGAATCTCTGGATATTCATTCTCTTCTAAGATGACCCCCATTCCCGAGTGAAGTTCCTTTTTATCAGCACATCATTAAACCTCTTTTCGTGAATGGCGAAATGGAAACGACTCGCATCAAAGAAGGAAGAGCTAGAGCCTTCTACAAGTGGCATGATGAATATCTTGCAAAATAAAAGCACAAAATGAATAACCCATATTTCTGCAAGCAGAACAACAAAATCTCAAGTTCCAAATTAGTCAAACCATGCTTAATGGCAATCTCAATTGCATCATTTTATTGCTAGTGCACATGTCAGAATTGCAAAGAAGAGAAACATCAGAACCCAAAATTTGACATGTAACTAAACAAATTCAACTCTTCAACCATTCTCAAGAACAACAGTAACATGCATAATTCATCAAAATGATACTAAGCATGAATGAAATCAAGCAAGGCATGTATAGTGAACATTTGATCAGACACATGGTGGGCATGGTGAACATTGTAAATGTGCAAGTGCATTGAATCAATTCAACACTAGAAATTGCTAACATAGCAAACAATTAATACCTCAGTCAACAGTTCTACAATGCACACCACATATAAACATATGAAAAATGCCCAATCAACAGTTACCATAGCAATACTAACATATGACCATAACAATGCACAACACATTCATCAAAAATTTCCCAATCACCACAGTTAGCAATACCACATTTAAAACTCTCTTCATAAAAAAAAAGCTAACATATCAACCGATCAACATCACAGTCAGTAATTCTACACTGCACACCATATTCATTCATGAAATAATATGCACAATAGTTATTCACAACAGTCAGCAATGCTAATGTATTTATCAATATTGTGCACAACAATCAATCTAAATGCACCATTAAAACCAACAATTTTTACCCACTAAATACTACTGACCATTAGTTATCCATACAATAAATCAATGGGCATCATTAATTTAAATTAAATTTGCTCAATTTCAGATTTTCCCCAAAAATTCCCAATTCAAAAACCCTAAAACTCTAATCTGCTTAATCCATGAAATTAACAAAACATAACACGAAATTGAGATGTAGGATTCATGAAGATACCTTGTAAAGTAAAGAATTGAAGCACAAAGGTGAGAAAAGAGAGTGAGCTCGCGTCGGAACAAAGGAGACACACATGAGAAACGCAAAAATAGTGAGTGATTTCCCCCTTTGGATGCGTGCAAATTATGGGTGAAGAAGAAAAACTAGCTTAGAATGGTAAATGAAGAAGAAAAATGAGCTAGAACGCCTTAGGAAGTGCGTGAGACAGGTTCTAGATGAGAAAAAATAGAGAGAATTGTGAATGAGAACGTTCAGCACTCAAGCGTGGAACCCTTAGCGTTTAAAAGGCTTTCTGTCCTTCGCGTGCCTGAGCACTAGCTTTACAGCACTTGAGCAATGGGTGCCCTAGTGAAAAGCATTCTCTACCATCCACGCGCCTGGGCGGTGGCTTTAAGGCACCTGGGCGGTGGCTCACTTATATATATATATTTTTATGAAATAAAAACATATGGGTAGAACACTTTAAATATTCCACCAAAACAAGTAACTAAAAATTGAAAAGGAATTAGCTTCACAAAACTAAACCAAAAGAACTTAACAAAAAAAAAATCAAATCAACCAAATTAAAAGCAAAACATTAAATGAAAAAAAAAGCAAAGAAATTTGGCTTACCTCCCAAAAAGCGTTCGTTTAACATCATTAGCTCAACGTTGCCTTTTTTTACAGTGGCTTGAAGCAAGAGAAGTAAGATGACGCCTTTCTTTTCTCAGACCAATGTTTCCTTCCTTTGTCACTAGCCTTAGGATCTCCTCCAAAAATACTTTGAACTTGAGTTGGAACCTATAGTCCCAAGTGTGCCTTGGCATGATAGATTCCATTATAACATGGTGACTCCAATTGATCAGAAGATGAAGAATTAGTTTGTAGAGAAGTATTGATCATGGGAGGAACTTTGTTTGTTCCAACATTCTTAGAAGTAGGAAGATTGACATTTATTGATAATGGGGGATCTTTGATAGCCAACGCTTCCCGCTTCTTGGCTAGAATGATATTGACAAGGGCATAAATATCTGACATTAAGGAAGACTTATTAAAAACATTAATGGTCACATGATCTCCATCCACCTTCAAAATAAGTTCACCCCTAGGGACATCAATCAAAGCTCCTGATGTTGCCAAAAATGGTCTCCCCAGAATGAGAGGGATATCAGCATCCTCGTCCATATCTAGCACTACAAAATCAACTGGAAAAATGAATTTATCCACCTTAACTAACACTTCTTTGACTATACCATAAGGGTTTTTGATAGATCGATATGCTAGTTGAAGGGAAATTATTGTTAACTTCACTTTCTCAATTCCAAACTTGTGCATCATAGATTTCGGCATCAAATTGATTCTTGCCCCAAGATCACATAAAACTTTCCCAATATTCAGCTCCCCAATAGTGCAAGGAATGGTGAAACTACTTGGATCTTTCAATTTGGGTGGTAGCTTCCTCTGAATAATAGTGTTGCACTCTTCAGTAAATGTTACAATCTCATCTTCCTTGAATTTCCTCTTCTTTGAAAGCAAGTCCTTCATGAACTTAGCATATGAAGGCATCTGCTTAAGTGCCTCAGCAAAAGGAATGTTTATTTGTAACTTCTTATAAAACATCCAGGAACTTTGAGAATTGCCTTTCTTGCTTCTACTGAGTTTCTTTCTTCAACCTTTAAGGGAGTGGAAGCCTGGCGCGTAGTGAAGGATCAAAAGGTTTATCCAAAATTGAATCTTTCTCCTTTCTCCCATCACTTTGATTTCAGTAGAGACCTATGCTTTAGGTGCATCTTTAATTGAAACATCCTCAGTAAGAACATCATTTTGCTTTTTCTCGTTTCTTGAGGAACTAGATACTTCTTTCATTAGTGCTTCCAAAGTTTTGCCACTTCTCAGTGTGATTGCATTACAGTGCTCCTTTGGATTTACCATAATGTCACTTGGTAGACTTCCTGGAGGTTTCTTTGTAAGCTGTCTAGAGATCTGTGCCATTTGATTTTCTAGACTTCGGATGGCTGCCTCTTGATTCTTGAAATTAGCCCTCGTTTCTTGCATGAAATTACTGGTACTAAGAGTAAGTTTCTTAATAATATTTTCAAAATTGGATATCTTATCTTGTTGAGGTTGTGAAGAGGATGACGATGATGGTTGATGTTGTGGAGGTGGTGGTGGTCTCAGCATATTCTAATTGTTCCACAAAAAATTTGGATGATTCCTCTTCCCTAGATTATATGTATTTGAATAGGGGTTACCTTGAGACCTTGTAGGATTACCCATGTAATTAATCTATTCTTGAGGAATGACACTTGTGTTGCTTGCATCATACTCACCATTAGCATGATTGCCTCCACAGAAATCATAATTTAAAGCTTGGTGGTTCACAAAGTTTACCTCTGTATTACCAAGCTGCTTAGTCTGGCTAGCGATTTGTTGCGAAAGATTTTTATTTTGTGCAAGTAAGGCATCAAATGTGCTAAGATCAATCACTCCCTGTTTAACCGCAAACCTTGCACTAGGCATCTGATATTCATTGGTAGTCATGGTCTCGAATAATACTTGAGCCTCTTTGGGAGTTTTACTGTTCAGAGGTCCACCTACAGATGCATCCACCGTAGCCCTGGTAGGATGATTTAAACCATTATAGAAGATCTGAGCCTACTGCCAAACCTCAAATGCATGGTGAGTAAATTTTCTTAATAGCTCCTTGAATCTCTCCCAAGATTCATCTAGTGATTCCCTTGATTCTGAGTAAAACAAGCTATTTTACTCCCCATCTTCACAAACATTAATGGAGGGAAGTATCGAGTCAAGAATTCTCTAACCAAGTCCTCCCAAGTAGAGATGCTCCCTTGTGGCTAGGCTTGTGGCCAGCTTTTAACTTTGTCTCTTAGGAAAAATGGGAACAGCTGTAATCTAATTGCATCATCAGTTATGCCATTATATTTAATAGTGTCACAGAGCTGTAAGAAATTAGAGATGTGCAAGTTGGGGTCTTCAGCCATATTACCCCCAAACTGATCCTGCTGCACCAGCTATAGCAAAGCTGGTTTAATCTCAAAGTTATTTGCCTGAATGTTAGGCCGCATTATACTCGTTGCAACCCTCTCAGCGGATGGAGTTGCGTAGTCTGCCAGGGTACGTCTTTGAGTATTTTGAGTTTTTTCAGCCATTTCTTCTTCAATCCTTTTTCATTCTTTGGCTGCTTTTCTTTATTGCTCTTTCTGCTTTGTCAATGTTTGGATGAAAAATTAATTCTTCAGAACTCACAACACCTTGCATAAATAAAGCAAAGAATAGTGAATTAAAAGAAACTAATTTTAAAAAATATAAGATAAGATAAAATAAAATAAAATAAGAAAATAAGTGCTTAAATTAGTGACTCTTGAAGCTACTATTGAATATTAATAAACTATAATCCCCAGCAACGGTGCCAAAAACTTGTTGTGATTTTTGGCAAGTGCACCGAATCGCAAAAGTAATAAAAAGTAAGTAAAAGTATCATCCCACGAGGATTAAGTTACTAATTATTAAGTTCGTTAAAATTGATACTATCTAAGCTAACGAAAAAGAGAGTTATTGTAAATATAATTAAAAAGAAAATTCAAAGTAGAAATTATTAAAAGAAATAGAGTAAGTAAACAAATCAATAAATCAAAGAAGTGGAAAAAAATGGTATTAAAGCATAAGGGTTCTGACTTCACTTGAACTCTTTAAATGCACATTCAAATATTAGTTTAATTATATTCTATTTCAATAATTTATGGTCAATTCTCAAAATTAATTAATACCCAATCCCTTGGTATATCAATTCTCTTCACACTATTTAACTAATCCCTTAGTATAATCCAAAATAGAGAAGGCTTTATAAAAAAAAGGGAATTAAGGGAAAGACCACACAACCTATAACGTCTATTCCTAGCGATTGCAGAAATTATGGTGTTTATCACAAGTTCTAGGTTCATGAAAATTTTTCCAAATCATACATTAACCCAAAAATCATTCCTAAATTTGATCAGGTTTAGAAAAGCATTAAGAATGGAGATAAACACATAAATCATGAAATAGAAACATAAATTAAACCCATAAAAGAAGTTACATCATCAAAGTTCAAGATCCATCATCACCCTAACAAGGAAAAATTAGTTACACATGGATAAAGAATAAAATAAAGAGAAAAATTTGACAAACTTCATAGAAGACAAGTGGAAAAGATGAAGAAAATCTCTAATCTTCAAGCCTAATTGTACCCATACCACTTTAGGGTTTGTGTCGTCACTTCTTTCTTTAACGGTTGTTGAAGTGTGTGTTCTATTTGGTGAAACTTTCTTATTTATAAAAATCAATGTGTCAGCCCACACTACCAGCGCCTGAGCACTGGTTTCTTAGTGCTCTTTTCTGAATTTTCCTAATACATGATGCGCGCTTGGGAGCTGCCTCACCAGCGCTTGAGCAGTGGGTGCTTAGAAGGATTTTGTTCTGCCAAGCACTGGCTTTCTAGCGCTCGCCCAGAAGGATTTTCCACGTTCTGTCAAGCGTTGGCTTTCCAGTGCCTGAGTGCTGGATGACCAGAGAATAATTTTCAACTTTTCTTCATCATGCAAGCATCCAGTCTTCATCCATGTGTAATTCCCTAACAAAATCACATAAAACATGTAATAAGAACACAATTTTAAAATACTAAAAATATAATAAAATTTGAGAATAAAGCTCAATCAAAAAGATTAAAACAGGATGAAAAACCATAATTTGAATTGTATAATTATGAATTTTTGAAGGTTCATTAGCAGTCGCCATTGCCATAAACACCTCAGCCATATCAGCTGAACCTTCACTAGAAGAATTCCTATTTCCCCTAGTTAGCCTTGGTGAAGCCATAGTTCCCTATACACACAGAACAATACATATTGAGTTGATCAGTCTCAATATCATGTAACAGTGTGACGGTAACCATTAACATTCAAACCTAAGGCTATCATACAATTCTATCCATATATCTCACAATGAGACATTAAAATGCACCACACATAATGGAAATCACTAAACTTGCCTAAACATAGTCAGTCCATACCCTGGCTTAACAGGATGAACTATTTTGATACCATAATGTAACATCCTAATACTAATACCTTAGTATATTCTTAATATACAATAGTAAATAGTGTTAGCCACGTCACTTCTATCTTAAGAACTACATTCTAGATTCATAATAACCATACACGTTATTATAAAGAGCTAAGAGGGAAAGAAAAAATCATATATACAACATTAGCCTCAAAAGGGCATAGTGTAATGCATAAAACTTTATACTAACCAAAGCAAATATAATAATATACAAGCTTTGCTCAAAAGTAAATAAAAATTATCTATACTATTTGTTTCCTCTTCTTTCCCTTAAAAGAGTCTCAACCTGGATTTATCATAGAAATAACAAACGGGATGAGAATTTAATATTCTCAGTAGTATAAACACCTATATGACATCATGATAACTCCAACTACTTCGGGGAAAAATAAATCCTTTAATAACATCTAGAAATGTGGTAAAATCCCAAAACTGTTCCATTCTCTTCCCGAGGTAGAACGTTCAATTTTATTATATTTATGGTACAATTATCACATAATTAACACATCACAGTAAATAAACTAAACAACAATAGATTAAGATTTCAACAAGTAATTGAGTCACTGCTCAACACCACAGGAATGTTAACATACTCTTTCTATGTAACATTCACAAAGTAATCCACAATCCTTTTACATAGCTAATAATGATAAACAACTGCTCATACAATTGTAAGATATCATTTTTCCTTAGCAAAGGGTTTTTCTCACTCTTTTGCATGGCAAAGAGTTATACTCACTCTTATTGCCCTTAGTAGAGAGTTTTTCTCACTCCTCTACTACCCTTGGTAGAGTATTTTTCTCACTCCTCTACCATGACAGGGAGCTTTTCTCACTCCCTTGTCTCACAAATCCATCCTTAGCAAATAAGGGAAACAACCACCATTCATGCATTTCTAGCTCTACTTTCATAAAAAGGGAGCAATTCATGCACTATGACAAGTAACTATTATCAAACAAACTCAGTATACTTACATCTAGTACACCACATCATCACATCACAAGTGATATCAAGTGCAACATCATTGATTTTCAATGATTAGCAACTCACCTATGTCAATCCACTACCATTGGATGTACAAAGGCCTATTCTTTTGCACATATACTAGGTGATTATTTCCTTCATGAAATACCCCTAATAATGTCTTAATTCACACTAGAAAGCAAGCATAAAATACCTTCATTGAATCATTGGTATTCATTACCTAGCTTAAACAAGCTTTAAATGAAGCCCACTAACATAAAACTCTATTTTTATGAGTTCCTAACCTGTTATTCCTCTTGGATAATCGGTTAGGACCACCCAATATCCTATTTCTACAAGTCCCTAACCGATTACTACTCTTGGCTAATCGGTTAGGACCTATTTCATGCTAATCTAGAAGATAGAATAATCGGTTAGGTCATCACTTTAACTGGTTAATTGAAAACATGAATTTCTAACCACAATGAATAATCGGTTAGGCCTTATCCCTAATCGGTTATTTGTTAACGTGACACTGTGAGTTGCTTGAATAATCGGTTAGGCCTTCACCATAACTGGTTATTCTGCTCTCATACTATTCTGATATGCACCAATAATCGGCTAAGCCACATCTCTAACTGGTTATTGGCTACGTTTTCAGCCAGAAAATAGGGTTCTTATGTAGAACTTACCAATAATGTAACACCCCAATTTTTTATTTTTCTTGATATTTATAAGTTTTATAATATTTATGAATTTTTGTGAATTTTTAAATTATTTTGATTATTTTGGACTGTATGTGTGTTTGAGGCGAGCCCGAAAAAATAAAAAATTTTCTAGACCAAAAAGTTTTGGACTATTAATACGAGGTCGGGGGAACTTACTAAACCCGAAACTGGAAATAGTTGATGAAAACTTTCTTTATCTGAGTTTTTGTTACATTTTATTATCCATTGTATAATGTTATTATCCATTAGGTAATGTTATTATCCATTGTATAATGTTATTATCCATTGGACAATAAAAGTAGTAGCCTTTGTCCATTGGGTAATAGCTTTTGGAAAATATCTTGAGGATTAGTCAAAGATGATGGTTATGACATCTTTATGAATAACCAATAAGAAACAAGCCTGGAGAAGAAGTTTTGGATGTCCACCCTTGATGAAATCAATGGTTGTGAGGAGTTGTAGTGATTAAATGGACCACTCCTTCTCTCCTTGTATCTCACGGCCATGAAGGGCTTTAGGAGACCAAAATACTTTTTATTATCATATTTCTACACTTATCATCTTTGCATGCAAAACACAAAAACTCTCTCTTCCATTTTCTCTCAAAGCTCACGGCCTCATTACCCAAAATCACCTTCCAACCTCTTATAATTCAAACCAACCATACTACTTGATTCTAAACATCATCCTAAGCAACTTTGATGTTGTGATCAAGAATTAGTTCAACCATTTTCAAGTTTGATTTTTGAATTCATGATCTAGGGTTCTAAGGTAAAGTTCTTGAAACTTAATTTCTTAGTTGATTTTTGAAGTTCTAAAACCATACTTGATCTATGGTTATCTTAATCAAGCCTTAGATGTTAATATGTTTGTGTTTACTTGATTTTTAAGAGCAACTTGGTGGTGAAAGTTGACATAAGGAGTCCTGCAAGGAGCTAGGAGGCTACATCTAAGGTAAGAGGGAGATTAACCTCATAAACCAATTATGGTGGTGAGGGATACAAAATATGTATGAAGGTGATGAAACTATGTGAGGATTTATTCATCATATTAGTGTAGTTATGTGATTTGTATTTATTTGTTCTATATGATTTTTATTACTTTGATATTTGCATGAACTTGATATAGTAGGTTTATGATGCTTAAAGTTATGTTGTGCTATAAATAATGATTGAGAGGAAAGGAATTTTTGGTTCCAATGACCATGAGGCTCACGACTCTATGCCCACAAATGGGTAATCTAATGTAAAAATGGTTTATTAAATGTTAACCTAGAGGATTAGTGATAAGAAACTTAATTAAGAAATTTCAAAATAAAAATAGAAATGAATATATTTTATCACTAAATCAAAAGTGATTTTTGGTCAAGAGATTAAAAATAGGAATGAGAATTAATTTGGAGACTTAAAGTAATTTATTTAAGAGGATTTTAGTAAAGTAAAGGGAAAAGATTTTATTAAATTAAAATTATGAAAGTTTTGGAAAGAACGTTAAAAAATATTACTTAGATGATTAGGGGACTAAATTAGAATTTAAGGATTTGTAAGTGAAAAAGAAGATGAACACAATTTTATAATATAAGAAGTAATGATTTTCGGCAATATCAATGGAAATGATTTTTAAGGATGGTTTGGAATTTAAAATATTCTATTTAAGAATGTTTTTATTTAGAGTAATGAACAAAGAGTGATTTTTGGCCTTAGTATGGAAATAAAGTTAGAATGATGTTTTGAAAATAAAGTATTTTATTTAATAAGGATTTCTGCGATATCTTGATTTAATTTAAATAATATAAGTTTTTGTGAAAAACGTTTAGAAATATTAATTAAAGGAGATTTAGTGAGAAAATGTTGGAATTAATGTCCAATTTTAATAAACTATGAGAAAAGTTTTAAATTGAACTTAGGATCTTAAGAAAATGTTTTACGCGATTGGAAATACATAGAAAAACTCTTACGTAATTTTAAAATGGTGATTTTTAACGATGCGATTAAGAAGACATTTTAAAATCGTTACGCGATTGAGAAAATATTAAAAAACTATTACGCAATTTAAAAATGTAGCAAAGTTATTGTGCAATTGTGAAAACACGATAAAAGTGCTTTGCGATTGAGTAGAACAGTAAGTTTGTTGCCGGGCCGATATACTGGACTCAAAAATATTAACATATGGTTATAGCCAGTAGTGGCTTGTAATATGCATTGAGTCAGTAATCATGCATTATTTGTCAGACGGTGTCAGTTAAGGCTATTGTTGCCTAGGAGTTGAATTACACCTTCGTGCGGGTGCGAATTGCATTAGTGAAGGTCTATGAATGACCTTGAAGGCGTAGGAGCATGAGTATCCCACAAGTAGACAGTTGGTAGCTCCACTGGGTCGTGGTGACTGAGCAATGCTCCGACGATCTCGACTAGACACTGCTCTATTCACGATTTGGCGTAGAATGTCTTGTACAAGCCATAATATATACACTGAGAAAAATTATAACACTTGAATAGGCAGATGATGTACAGACATATCTTCTGGATCATTCTCTCTGAAATTGTGTTTAGCTCTATGGAGTAGGAAATAGGTGCATTGTGCATAAGGATGGTCAGTATACACATTGTGCATGTGCATAGTCAGTGTACATATTATTGTGGCATAGTCAGTATACTTATTTTGTGGTATGGTTAGTATTCATATAATGTGATATATATATATATATATATATATACATATATATCTTTAAAGTATCTGTTAGTTGATAACATGCTTATACATGTTATTCTATGATATTACTGTATATGAGTGGCATTATTATCATTATTGTTTCTTTGTTGCCATGATGGTATTGATGTAGGGTATCTCACCTCTTTATTGTATTGCTCTATTTGTTCTGTTCTATATTTATGTTTTGTGAAGACTGTGATAGCGACAAAGCAGAATCTTCAGGGTTTCGTTAGTTTACAGTTTCATGGGGGCAATGAAGCATGACACGTCCATTAGGTCACGGGGCACATTCAATATGTTGGAGAGGTTACTTTGCTTTAGAGTAGGACCCAGTATAGGGTTGTTACATTTTTTTGTGAATGCTACTGTGCATTTGAAGTTCTCCATACCTATTAGAGATTTACGGTGTGATCTTCATGATACATCTAGCGAAGATTCCAAGGAGTCGACTGCCTGGACTCCCATCCATAGTGACATGCCTGGACTGGGGAATTTGTTTGTTAGGGATCCTGAAGAGGATCTGGAGGAAGATCAGGTTCAGGACCCTACTATTCAAGTTTTTGGACTTGGGTTAGGTTCAATCTTTATATGGTAGCTATATATGCTATTTGGTGTACGTAAACTTTATGTATTTAAGTTGTTAGTAATCTATGTTATGTAAATGAGATGTGTATTATTCAGTTTTATATCTTGTGTTTCTAAAATTTGGTAAGTTTATGTTATCCGCAAAAAAAAAATTTTGAAACTCATATTTTATAATATCAAATATTTTATAACTTGGGTAAAGAATTAAAAGTAGTTAGCTTGAAATGTAATGCCCTTCGGAGGGTGTTACATTAGTGAGTATCAGAGCTCAAGTTCGAGTTTTTCGGGTTTGTGAGTAGGTTTTGTAACACCCCTCTGAAGGGTATCACATTTCAAACCAACTCCTTATAAAATTAATTACCTAAGTTATGAAATATTTAATCTCTTTTAAATACGGGTTTCAAAATTTCTTTTGCGGAAAACATCAATTGATCAAATTAAAATAACTTAAAATATAAAAACTGAATAAATATACTTTTCATATAAACAGAGTTTACTACCACTATTCATTCATTAACTTTACATACCCAAAAATATAACAACTAAAATATAAGTCCTTGTCAGAAGACAAATTCCCTAGCCGGGAATATTTCAATGGATAGAAATCTGACCCAAAGATATATCGAAGTTCTCTCTATGAGTATAGTGAAATTCATTCCACAACTCCCTGATAGGTAAAATAACCTCTACATAAGCAACCATATAAAATGAAGTAATGACCCCATGGCGAGTCCTACTTATTGATAAAGTAATATCACCACAATACTCTATATGCCCTATGTCCCAATGGACAAGCCAAGCTTCAGCGCCTTCAAGAAACTGTAGTTTAAAGAAACCTAGCTGAATCCTCTTTGTCGTCATCACAGTCTTCACAAAAGTATGCATAAAATAGAAACAAACAGAATAATACAGCAAAGAGGTGAGATCCCCTACATCGCATACCAATATGGCAGCAAAGAAACGACATACATGCCCAAAATAGTTCAACATACAATCCACAAAATATCATATGATTAGCAGATAGTTAACAAATAAATAGTATAATAAACTTGCAGTATATTATCAGGCATAATGATAATTCCACAATAATATTATACCATCATAATATTATATCACCACAATACCATATCACCACAGTGTAAATGCTGAGTATGCTCATGAACAATGTGTACACTAACTATGCACATACTCAATGAGTACAAGGATCATCATTATGCATAATGCAACTAGATCCTACTCCATGAAGCTAACTCAAGATCAAAGATAAACGTTCTAGAAGATCGATCCCTCCTAAAAGACAGTCTATGCTGGATCATGAAAAGCAATAGTGGTTGTCAGGCTTGTCAGTGCATTGTAATCGGTGTTCACGGTCAGGGGTATATATAACGTGATATCATAATCACTGGTGGTAACAATCTTCACCAAGTGAATCACCGCGCCCTGACATCCCCCAAGATCTATCCCGATCACTATCCTATAAGTTCGCGTTCATTCTTTAGGCATAAAACGCCCCAACAGCCATCGACTGTACAATGCTCAATGCATATTCAATCCAATCAAAGTACCATTGTATTGTTCCCAATGATATTAATGCAACCGCCCATACAGTTGTCTAATACCATTAGTATCTATGATATTATATAACCGCTCATACAATTGATAATACCAAAGATCCACTTGGGTCCAGTACTCCAGTTTCCACAATCCACAATGTTAACACTACAAATTACTTAGTTTAGTACGTCGTCTTTATAGCACAACTCGCTGTTCCTATCAATCGTGTAGCAATTTTATCGTATTTTCACAATCGCTTAACACTTCTGTTACATTTTCAAATCGCATAAAGATTTTTCAATGTTTTCACAATTACGTAAAGATTTTAAAATGTTTTCTCAATCGCGTAGCTAAAAATTACTATTTTCAGATCGCGTAAGAGTTTTTCTATGTATTTTCAATCGTGTAAAATGTTTCTAACATATTCTAAGCTCAAATTAATATCTTTCTCATTTATTATTAAAATTTGGCTTTAATTCCAATATTTCTTCCACAAATCAACTATAAGTAATAATTCCAACATTTTCTCACTAAAAATAATATTTTCTGCTATTTTACACAAAATTGCATTTCTTTGATTTAACTTGGAATATTACACCTCAAAATTTCCTAACGCGCTTCAAAACCCAAAGGGTGAGCTATACGTCAATAAATTTCAAGTTTTAACTTTTATTTCACTAATTAAAAATTATTTTTAAGTCTAAAAACCTATCAAATTAATTTCCTATCAATCAAATACTTAATCCTACACTTAGTCAAATAATTTTGGATTAAGGATATCAAAAATTAGTAGTTGGCTGAATTCCACATTTTGCTTCATAAATCATATATAATTATTTTCTAACACTTTAATCCTTGTAAAAAAAACTTAATTAAATTTCTTGTTATAAAATCATGTAATTCTTAAGTAGGAAAATAATTTAGAACACTTGGTTCCCTTGGTGATATTGAAACTGTGAGCCTCTAGGGTTATTTGGAACCATCATACCATTTCCATCATGTGAATCACATCCTACTTTACACAAAAATCAACATACTTTCTAAATCACATATTAGCATACTATCAAAGCTATAAGCACACCAAACATATATATAAACCAAGCTTACTTATCAAAGCAATAAAACAATCACACAATACAATCCAACTAGCACAAATCAATAAATACACAATCGAGTAAATAAATCCTCGCATGGATTTTTTACTCACAAACATAAACAATTCCATTCCTTCACCATCACATATGGCCGATGAGGTTAATCTCCCTCTTACCTTAATGAAGACAGAACCTTCAAGTTCCTTCTCCTATAGATTTCGTGAGCCTCCAAGGAAAATTTCTAACAAACTTAAATCAACACAAAGTCACCAACAAGCTTGAAAACAAGCTAACCATGGAACAATCATGGCCTAGAAATTTCAAGAACTAAACTTAGAATCAAGAAATTAAGAAATTACCTTAGGAGTAGGAAATCAAAGCTTTATTTTTGAAACACTTAGAGAATGATTTAGGTAAAACTCACAAAAGGAAAAGTGTTTAGAATTGTGTCTAGGTTTAGAAAGTAGGATTTGATAAAATTATTGAAGTGTGGAGGTATGGTGTAGGGGTGGTGGCCGAAACCCTTAAAGAAAAGAGAAGAAAGGGAGCTTTGAGTGTTCTTGGTGTTCTTGAAGTGAGAGAATGAAGAGAATAGATCTTTGTGTCACAAAGTGTAGTAAAAATGAAATAGTATAGTTAATTTTCAAGTCTTGGCCGTGGAGTTAAGTGCATTGGAAAGATTAAGGTTTAATCATTATAATAAAAATATCACACGATGGTCGCATAGCCTATGTCACATAATGGTCATAAAATGGTCATAAGAAGGTTCAAGAATTGGCTAGAAAGGCCAAGTTGGCTGTGGAACACACTAGGGTAGTTAACTAAGTTTGGTTTCTAACTAGATCCTATTTACACTTAGCTTAGATAGTTAATTCATCTAGTTACATTTAAACTAATTTAGTTAAGGCATCTAGTTACATTCTAACTCTTTAGTTATTTGATTAAGTCATTGCATAGGTCATGCATTGTTATGCTTCTAGATGAATCTAGATCTTTTTGTGTAGTTAGGGTTTTCTAAGCATTTAGTAACTAAGTTAGTTCCATCTAGTTACTAATTAGGCTAGTAGGGTAACTTAGTTAGTTTATCTAGTTACTTAGTAACTAGTCCAACCATTTTTGTTGACTTTTTCTCCTAACCATTGATTTACTCTAAGGTAGATATCCTAAGCTTCCTTATCAAGTTTGCTCTCACACCTTTGATTGGATCAATGGTGATGATCAAAGGCATCTTCATCAAGCTTCCATCCAACGATTCACAATAAAATCCGTGCCACTATTGTTGACTAAATCTTGTTGGTTGATCATAAAGTTATGTAATGATGGTTCATAATTACACTTAAGATATTTAGCTTAGATATTTTTTGCTTAGATATTTTCATCTGGATATTTTATGTAGATATTTTGCTAAGATATTTTCTTGAGATATTTTTCCCGAGATATTTATTCCTAGATATTTATCCTTGGATATTTACTAGGTGAGTCATCATAGAATTTTCTAGAACAGTTGAGTCAATATTCTACTACCTTCTAGAATATGGCGAGTCATTGCTTCTAGAAAAAGAATGACAAGACAAGCTCAAAATATCTTGAAAGAGTAAGTAGCCAAAATGAATTTGTCTTCTAGCTTGAGTAGTCAATTTGAATTTCTCCTCTTCAAGTTGAGTATCCAATTTGCCTTATTCCTGTTTACCATTGGTCCATCGCTTTGACTCATCGCCATCAAGATATTTTCTAGCAAATATTACCCAATAGACAATAGCTACTGCTATTATTACACAATGGATAATAGAAAACTTAGATATAGAAAATTTCTGTCAACTGTTCCCGATTTCGGTTTAGTAAGATTCTCTTATCCTGCCTTGACAGTCCAGAATTTTTTAGTTTAGGAAAAAAAATTAATTTTTTGGGTCCGCCTCAAACACATACAGCTTAATATAATATTAAAATAATCATAACCTTAGAAAATTTCACAAAAATTCTCAAAAATCATAAAAATTATAAAACTAATATATTTTAGAAAAATTAAAATTCGGGCATATATTTCAAAAATAATATTAAAATAATCAAAATAATATTAAAATATTCAAAATAATTAAAAATTCTCAAAAATTCACAAAAACTTATAAATATTATAAAACTTATTTATTTCAGAAAAAATGAAAAATCAGGGTGTTACAACTCTCCCCCTCTAAAAAGAATTTTGTCCTCGAAATTTGTCTTACATAACATACAAAAAGATATTACTCCTTTATCTTGTCTTCAAACTTCCACGTAGCATTTCCAGTTACGTCGTTGCAGATGATCCTCCTACTTTTCTTGGATTTCCTCCATCAGATTATTCGAATAGTAATCGTAGTCAAACAGATTCTCCTTAACCATCATAGCAGATATACTAAATACATCTTCTACTTAAGGCATTTGCCATGACATTCGCCCATCCGGAATGACATTGAAGTTGAAAATCATAGTCTTTTGAAAATTCTAACTATCGTCTCTTTCTCATATCCAACCTCTTCTTAATCGAATAGGTACTCCAAGCTCTTGAAATTACTGTAGACATTGTAGGTTGAAAACATCTTCAAATTTTCATTGCAAAACGACTATCGTAACTTTTAAAACGTGAGTTGAATAATTCTTCTCATGCACTTTCAAACAGCTTCGCGTATAACTTCTTTTTCTTCAAAAATTGAAGAACCGTATCGAGGTGTTCAGCATGCTCCTTTGGACTTCGAGAATAGATCAGAATGTCATCAATAAGGATATCAACAAATCTGTCTAAATAAGAAAGAAAGATCCTATTCATGTAATTTGTGAATCTTGTGAAGATCTATCATTCTTGACTCATGCTGTTCAATTGAAGTTTCCTTACTTATTGGTTTGAGATGTGAAGATGTGTTACCTCATGAATGTTTTGATTACTTGAATGATTGGTTACTCTTCATTTTTAAATATTATTAGAAATTAAGTCTTTTAGAGTGTTTAACTTTTGAGTCTGTTTCGATTTTTTTAGTTTTGGTCTTGTGTGTTTTGCCAGGAGTGCAAAAAGCTAAGTGTGGAGAAATTTGATGATCACATATTTGATACATTAATAAGTCTTCATTTTTAGTCATTTACACTCTCCATGTACTTAATTGATTGAGTTTGATTATGTTTTGTAAGTTTGGACTCAAATTGGACTTAATTGAATTTTTCAGCATAATTTACGTCTTACGTTTTTTCTGTATTTGGGCTATATCTTGGGGTGTAGGTAGTCAAATGAGGTGAATCGAATGGAATTTTAAAGATAAGAGAGAGATATATAACTTTCATGAAGACTCAAAGGCCCAATCATACGAGTAGGTAACTCAAATTGGGGTTGAAGTAAGAACTAGAGTGCTATTCCTGACAACTTGATCTATGTACACTGTTGATGCCATATTTTGAGTTAGATGTTGTCAAATGGGCTGAAATCTTGATACTGAATATTTGAGACCTATATCTACAACTTTCATGTTGAACACCTTTCCAGAATCGGAGGCCTGATAGGTGATATTAGGCTTGCAAGTCAGAATAGAGGAGCTGTGATTGGGATTGAGTAATGTACAGTAATTTGAACATATCTGGAGTTATAGAAATGATATTAGACTCAAACTAAATCCATTTGAAAGTTAAGATCAAGTCCTACAACTTTGATGAAGATCATATTTGCTCATTCTGACGCATTCAATGACTTTAGAGCTAAATGATTTCAGAGACAAGGAATCTCCATAATTTTCCATTCACCAAAAGTCATTTGGAATTTTTCACTCATTTTCCACTCATCCACTCACTAATGACTCAGCCCCCTTGTCATTTTGTATCTCTAATCCTCTATAAAAGAGGGCCTTGGCAGATCATTGAAGGTGTTAGGTGTTAAATACCAAAATGATGTTAGTTTGTTACTAGGTTTTCTTATAGTAATTTTTCTTTATTCTAAATTGAAGTTATGTTCTTCTTCTTCTTCTTCTCTCTTTTTTTCTTCTTGTCTATGAGTAACTAAGTTTCATTTTACTTGGGTGAAAGGTTGAAGCTCTTGGTAATGAAATAAGGTTAGATTAATTTCTCTCTTGTGCTTAAATGATATATTTTCAAGTAGTCATTATACGTATTATATTTTGTTTCCAATCAATTTAGAAACTCTCCTTGTAAAGTTGAATTCTTGATTTGTTGTAGATAATAGATTGGCACAATGAATGCTTTAACCCATTTACAAGTGTTGGTGTTAGAAACCCTCCTTGTAAAGTTGAGAACTTGATTTGTTGTAGACAAGATTTTGGCACAATGAATACTTGATCCCATTTACAAGTGGTGGTAATAATTAAAGGAAACATAATATAATTACGTATATTATTTTGATGGACTTTTAACATTGTATTTTCTGATTAGAACCTCCATGTTGCGAGTATTCTAATTGAGTTATAAAAGGAATTAATCTTACCTTTACTTTATTTACTAAGAGTAGATCTTTTTACCCAAGTAAATAATTTTTTACCATAGTAACAAAATATTTACCTTACCTTAATTAATGTTCATCAATTCCCTGTGGATCGACCTCGGACTCCCGAGAAATTTATTACTTGAGATAACCTGCACTTGGGTTCGCAATGCAACAATTAATCCCGCATCAAGTTTGTAGACTTGGTTAAAAAAGTGTGGATCAACTACCGATAGCCCTGGCCCTATTGACTAGGAGACAGATTGGGAAGACTCATACTAGGAATTTAGGATCCCCTTCCCCATTGAGGATCATCTCCTACAATTCCCATCTATGATAAGGAAACATATTGAGACATCCTACATTGAGAATTTAGGATCCCCTTCCTTATCGAGTATCATCTCCTACAATTCTTTGGCCAAATGATTATGCACATCATTTAAGGTTACAATACGTAAGAAATAGCAAGTATGGATTACTTTTACTTAAGGTCCATATCTAAAGTCAATTAACTTGAGTACATTCATATCAAACCAATACTAGCTCAACTTCAACAATTAAAGGAGAAATTCTTCATTAAAAATCCCATACTAGCTTAACTTTACCTCTATAACGGAGCAAAGCATTTTTTAGTACAATTCATAAACGTACAAGTGTACAATAAACCAAGTGCACAATATCATCATCGTTTTAGCACGAGTTCAACTTCAATAATGTAAAGGATCAAATCACAATAATCATTCATTATTAGCTTAACTTTAGTAATTAAAGAAGCAATTCATTTTTCTAGTATACTTCATAAATATAATATATGTATAACTCAAATGTATCTCATTATGCATGAATCTAGTGCATACGCCTTCACTTCAAAAGATAATTCAATGCACAATGTCATTGATCTCCAATGACCTAGGTACACACCATTCTTTCTTCACAAACCATTTGAGTGCACCATGATATCTCACTTAATAAACTAGATGCATGGCATTGTCACTTCACAAAAAAATTGAATGCACAATGTTATCATTCATCATAGATATGCTAGGTGTGTTATCATCATAAGATATACTTAATAGTGCATTAAATTACACTATATAGCATAAATATGTAATCCCATCAAGCAGAGGACTCTGTTTCCTCAAAATAAGGAAATGATGCAATTCTATCTTTAGGAAATTTGTAACATCTTAATACCAGTACCTTAGTATGTTCTGAATATACAATAGAAAACAATATTAGCCACGTGTAACACCCTTGTGGGGATGTCACATTTTTAAAATGCATAAAATAAAATAAAATAAAATTCTTATCCAAGTTGTAAAATGTTTGTTACATAAATAAAATGAGTTGTAAAATTTCTCCTTTTTATACTTAACAATGTTAAATAAAATAACATGGAACACAAAATAAGATAAAACATAATCACACCATAATATACATATGATTTTGTCTGAAGTATATAATTAATTTACAAGTACAAATATTTAATAAAGCAGTAAAAAGTCAGTATAACACTAAAACATAACACCTAAGACATGAGCCCTTGTCAGAAGACAAATTCCCTAGTTAGAAATGTCTTGACTGATAGAGATTCAACCCAAAAATATATCGAAGTTCTCTCTAGGAGTGTGGTGAAATTCATTCCACAACTCCCTAATAGGTAAAATAACCTCTACGAAAGCAACTGTATAAAATGAAGTAACGAACCCATGGCGAGTCCTACTTACTGATAAAGTAACATCACCACTATATTCTATATGTCATGTGTCCCAGTGGACATACCAAGCCTCAGCGCCTTCGAGAAACTGTAGTCTAAAGAAACCTAATTGACCTCTCCTTACCGCCATTGTAGTCTTCGATGATATAACATAAAATAAAAATAGACAGAACAATATAATAAAGAGGTGAGACAATCTACATCATTACCAACATGGCAATAAAGAAAACGATAGTACAAACAAATATCACAGTAATACATACCATCATATCACATACAGTATATCAAATCAACACATCATACATTCTATCACAAATTATAATAAACATTAAAATGTAGATAATGAATGATAATACACATTGACTCGTTCCTACTCCATGGAGCTAAACACAGATATCTAAGAGAATGATCTGAAAAGATCTATCAGTACCTCAGGCTGCCCAACCAAACTATTACACTGTCCAACGTTGTGTTTATAGTCCATAGTCCAAAACATCGTGTAGCAGTACACAGTCCAATACATCGTGCACTACAGGCATTGTACTAAATAGTCTTCACAAGATCTCGATTAAGAATAGTGCTTGTCGAGATTATTAGTGTGTTGCTCGTTACCACGGCCCAGAGGAGTAACCCACTGTCCATATGTGGAATTATCCGCACACTAATGCCTCCAAGATTCATATAATGAACCACACTACGCCTATCACACCACAACAAGGTGTAATTCGTCTCGTCAACCAATTGCCAATTATCAACCAAATTGACACAACTCTCTAAGCATGATCAAGAATTACTAAAATACCCTTAATTTCAATATTTTACCATATTTATGAAAATACCCTCAGTCTCAATATACCAAGATATAGTATGTCTCCACTTGACAGTACTATCTCACAACATGTCTGGGTCCACCACTTTGGCCCGACAGTAAAACTCACTGTTCCATTTAGTCGCATAGAAATTTTATCGTGTTTTCACAAGCGTGTCGCTTTTACAAACATTTTTAAATCGCATAAATATATTTTGACATTTTTGAACATCGCGTAATATTTTTAAATCATTTTCTCAATCGCGTAAGATTTTTAAATCATTTTCTTAACCATATAGCTTAAAAATCATTATTTCAAATATGTGTAAGCTATTTCTAGTACTTTTAAACTACGTAGAATATTTTTCATATGTTATACATACATTATGGAATCTTTTCATTTTATTTGTCTGATTTTAGTAAATTTTGGCAGCATTTTGCCTAGAAAATCAGTATATGGTATTTTTGATATTTTTCTCTAATTACTGTTCATTTTAACCTTACCCAATAGTTACCCCTTGAAACCTGCTAACGCGCTTCAAAACTCAGAGAGTGAGCTCTACGTTAGTATTTTTCAAGCGTTTGCTTTATTTCTTACTTATGATAAATTCTGCTAATTTAGAATTCTAGAACTAAGTTCATTCATTTTATTTCTCAAAGATTCATTGGAATCAAATTCTTTTGTAAATTAGTTACTTAACCTACCTTAGAAAATAACTTAGGAATTCAATTATACATTAAATGGCATGTTGGCCATAATTAACCTAAATCATTTTCAAATTCATTAATTTACCTAAACTCATTTAATCATTATTTTAGAAAATGGTTGAGAACATTTTGGTTCTCTATTTCTTGGAGAAGCCGTGAGCCTCTATTGTGTTCTTTGGAACACTCATACAATCGTTACATGTTATTCACATCCTACTTTAATAATCACACAATTAATAACACATGCAACATATTTTAAAAACTATAAACATGCTTGCAAATAAAATCAATCACAAATAGGAAAAATAATAAACAACCACACAAATGAATCCTTATGGATTCTTCACAAACATACAATTCCATTTTCTCATCACCATACAAGGTTGATGAGATTAAATCTCCCTCTTACCTCTTGAAGACAAAGATCTCCTAGTCTCTTCCTTCTCCTTGTTTTCTTGAGAACCAACACAAAACCCTAATAATTCTTAAATAATTAGTAAAATCACATACAAGGCTCAATATTGAAGAACCATGGAACAAACATGGTTTAGAAAATCACAAATCAAATTTTAAACCATAAAATCAAAAGCTTACCCTTAAGGAAGTGAACAAAAGCTTTGATTTTGAACTAGAAGGAGTAAGTTTTTGACAAAACCTTGTAAAGGAAAAGTGTTTAGGAGATAGTTGTGGTTTAGGAAAAGTAAGAAAGAAAAATTATAGAAGATAGGTAGTAGATTTAAGGGTGAAGGCTGAAATATAGAGAGAAAATAGAAGAGAAAAGTTGCTTGGTGTTCTTGGGAATTTGAGAGAAAATGAAGGCTTAGATCTAAATGAGTGAAAAAGTGAAATTTGAGTGTGTAATGGGAGGGGGCTGCCGTGAGTGTATAGGAGAGTTTAGAGGATTTACTTGAATAGCAAAATATCACAAATGGATTCACACTTGAAGCACATGGCTTATGTCACCATTTGGCCACCTAATGTGCATGCAAGATGGTTCAAGAAACTTGGAGAGGCTTCCCAAGCTCTTTGGTGTGTGGCCTTAATAGGATTAGGGGCTTGGTTTGATTTTAATTAATGACTAATCACATACTAATTAAATGGCTAGTTAATTAGGTTAAGTCTCCTATTAACACTTAATTAACATTCTAATTACATACCTAATTAGTTTAATATATATTAGCATATATCATAACTTCTAAACAAAATTAGGATATCTAATTAATAATTAGATTATAACTAATCAATAACTAGGTTAGCTTACTTAGTTCCTTAATTAGGTAATTAGATTAACCAAATTAGATTTAATTAGTTACTAAGCAAAGTCAAGCCACTATGTTTGACTCAATCTCAACCTTTGATTTTAACTTTAATTCCTAGCCTTTAATTTGATCTAAGGTGGATATTGCTTAGTGATTTAATTAGAATTGTTCTCACACCATTGATTTGATCAACAGTTATGATCAAAGACATCTAAATCATGCTTTTCATCCAAGGGTCCACAAAGAAGTCTTTGCCTCTTTGTTTGACCACTTCTTATTAGTTCAAAATAGTCAAGCCACTTTCGTTGACTGATTCTTATTGGCTTAGAATCTAGTCCAGTCAGAATCGTTGACTGCTTTTCTAAACACGGGTCCTACAGACTTTTCAGGGTCTATGGTCATTTTGAAGCAAATTTCTACTGTTTTTGAGATAGTAGGTACTGTCAAATAAAATAATATTATAATAATATAAAATTATTTTATTACACAATTAAATCCTAAAAATTAAAAGATTAATATATATATCAATCAGAATTGGGTTTAGTAAGATTTCCCAGCTCCAATTAATTAAAATAAGATTTTTTCGGCCAGAAAATTATTATTTCCCTGGCTCGGAGCAAATCACATACAGCAGTCAAATACACTCACGAGACAGTCAAATTCAATTTACTACTCACAGAAATTACAAAACAGTACATTTCAGGACTATATTATAATTAACCCAAAAGTTGGGATGTTACACCACGCCACTTCCATCTTAAAAACTACATTCTAGATTCATAATAACCATACACGTTACTATAAAGGGCCAAGAAAGGCATAGTGTAATACATAAAACTTTATACTAACCAAAGCAAATATAATAATATACAAGCTTTGTTCAAAAGCAAATAAAAACTATCTATTCTATTCGCTTCCTCTTCTTTCCCATAGAAGAGTCTCTCAACTTGGATTTATCATGGAAACAACAAACAGGGTGAGAATTCACAATTCTCAGTAGTATAAATACCTATATGACATCATGATAACTTTAGCTGCTTCAGGGAAAAATAAATCAATTAATAACATCTAGAAAGGTGGCAAAACCTAAAATCTGTTCCTTTCTCTTTCTGAGGCAAAACATTCATTTTTATTATATCTATGGTACAATTATCACATAATTAACCATTCATAGTAAGTAAATTAAACAACAATAGATTAAGATTACTACAAGTAATTGAGTCACTACTCAACACCACAGGAACGTTAAATACTCTCTCTATGTAACATTCACAAAGCAATCCATAATCCTTTTACATAGCTAATAATGATAAACAACTGCCCATATAATTGTAAGATATCATTTTCCTTAGCAAATGGTTTTTCTCGCTCCTTCGCATGGCAAAGAGTCATACTCACTCTTATTGCCCTTAGTAGAGAGTTTTTCTCACTCCTCTACTACCTTTGGTAAAGTATTTTTCTCACTCCTCTACCATAATAAGGCACTTTTCTCACTCCCTTGTCTCACAAATCCATCCTCAGCAAATAAGGGAAACAACTACTGTTCATACCTTTCTAGCTCTACTTTCATAAAAAAGGAGCAATTCATGCACTATGACAAGTAACTATTGTCAAACAAACTCAGTATACTTACATCTAGTACACCACATCATCACATCACAAGTGATATCAAGTGCAACATCATTACTTTTCAATGATTAGCAACTCACTTATGTCAATCCACTATCATCGGATGTATAAAGGCCTATTCTTTTACACATATACTAGGTGATTATTTTCTTCATGAAATACTCCTAATAATGTCTTAACTCACACTAGAAAGCATGCATAAAATACCTTCATTGAATCATTGGTATTCATTACCTAGCTTAAACAAGCTTTAAATGAAGCCCACTAACATAAAACTCTATTTTTATGAGTCCCTAACTGGTTATTCCTCTTGGATAATCAGTTAGGACCACCCAATATCCTATTCTTTGCAAGTCCCTAACCGGTTACCACTCTTGGATAATCGGTTAGGACCCATTTCATGCTAATCTAGAAGATAGAATAATTGGTTAGGTCATTACTCTAACCGGTTATTTGAAATATAAATTTCTATTCACGTTGAATAATCGGTTAGGTCTTATCCCTAACCAGTTATTGCTTAACGTGACATTGTGAGTTACTTGAATAATTGGATAGGCCTTGGCCATAACCAGTTATTCTGCTTTCATACCTTTCTAGTATGCACCAATAATTGGTTAGGCCACATCTTTAACCAGTTATTAGCTGCGTTTTCAACTAGAAAATAGGGTTCTTATGTAGAACTTACAAACCAAAACCTAAATATAATCAAGAACAACACCCCCCAACATAAGTGCTTTTAAAATAAGGTTAAAAGGGTTCAACAACAAAACCAATTCATCAAAACCATATGTAGACACCATGTTTACAAAGCTTCAAAGTTACACATAAACTCAACTTTATAAACACATCATATTCACCATTTCCAAACTTCACCAAACCAAGATTCTCAGACCAAAATTTCATCACACATAAAAATTGGTAATTAAGAGAATAAAAGTGAAGTTAAGGAAACTTAAACCTCGTACCTCAACTCCTTGAAGGTGATACTAGGCTATGGTGCTTCCTTGGTTGCCTTTCCCTTTCCTTTCCTCTTCCTCTCTTCCTTTTCTTTTTTTTTCTCCTTCTCCTCTATTCTCTCAACTTCTCCAATATGAGATTGAGAGAGTGAATAGTGAGATAAGAATGGAAGAAAAGAAAAAAGTCAATGCAACAGTAATGGAGACAGTTGAAAAGAGAAAAGATAAGATTTTATGACTTTGGTAATTAACTAGAAATATTGTATCTCTTAAGGATACTTTAATATTCCATTACTAAGCTTTCTAACTTTGATAGGTGTTATAGAAAATCTTAGAACTTCATCTTGTCCTTAAACTCATTTTTCAATGACTTTCTATACGCTATTAACTATCACTTAAGTTCTATTGCTCTTCCTTAAGTTAATTTAAACCTTCGAAATAATGCTAATAGGGTTTTAGGTATTTACCTTAACCTATTCTCATTATAAAAAAAAATCTCCATTCTTTACTTAATATTTTAATCAATTCTCATAATTTTTCAAGATATATGCCTATTTAGTCTGACCCTTAAACACTCACTAAGTGTTATTAAAAATACTAAACTAACTTAGTTAATTCTCCAAAACTAATCATTTCACATCCTATTCATTTTTGACCTAGAAATAAATTCTCTATATTTACTTCCCTCATCTGAGTAGTTTATGCTACTCTCTAGGCTATTAACAGTTATTTCTCACATTCAGTAATATAGCAAAATGTGATTGAACATATGTCTTTGAAGAATGGTTTTAATGATAACAAACATGAAGACAAAAATGAAGATGATGGGAAGACCAAGTCTAAGATCCTTTAAGAATAGCTTTAGGACTTAGACTTTTTTTGTATGAAGCTCTCTTTAATATCTCACTATTTTGAAAGATAAGATACAAATGTCTAATTAGTTTTAAAAAGGAATTTAAGTGATTTTGAAATGAATCTAGAATTATCTTAAAACTATTTTTTTAATAGTATTATTTGAATAATGTTCCTTCTATTCAAATAAATCCATCGATTCTGTTTCTTAAACTGTTATTCGAATAGCATTTAAATTATTCGAATAATGTCTTTCAAATCTTGCTGTGAGCCTTTATTTTTAAACAGTTATTTGAATAACACATTAGCTATTCGAATAAAAGGCTTTTTCATAACTGTTTTAACAAATGAGTTATTTGAATAACTCAATAGTTATTCGAATAAACCTGTTTTCTCAGAACATTATTTTTTACAGTGTTATTCTAATAACGTATAGGTTATTCAAATAACCCATATTAGACTATTTTTTCATGAAGCTTTTATAAAACGTGTTATTCGAATAACACAGAGATTATTCGAATAAACACAGATTCTGATATGGAAATAAACGGCCATATTTGTCTCATTTACGAGCTTTTAATACACCCAATGGCTATTTTCTTGAATTTCTCTATAAATAGAGACCTTGGGTCTTTTCTGAAATTTGCCTAACATTCTGAATCATTTTCTACTTGCACTAACTCGTGAATTATATTTTCTACACTCCTTTTTGATCAAAACTTTGAGATATTCTGTGTGAGCTCTATTAGCACTTTAATTTATATTATTTACTCTTAAAGAGAGATGTTTTTCATCTATTTTCTGCTCTATTGTAAAGGGGGTGAGGTATCCCTGCAGGCTGAGACTTTAGCACAAGGGTAGAGTTTCCCATTATGTGAAAAGTGCTCTATTTTGTAACGGTAGCAAGCACCTATTGAAGCTTCTATACGCAGTGAAAAATCTTGGATAGTTTTTCGAGGACTGGACGTAGACCACAAGTGGGTTAGTGGTCGAACCAGGATAAATATTGTGCCTGCTCTTCTTCTCTTTATCTCTTTATTTAATGCAATTTAATTATATTGCATATTTATTTATTTACTTTTCTTAAAGCTCCTCTTCTTCATCTTGTAATTTCTATTTTTATTTAATAGCTTATATACTTGTGTTTGTTTTTAAAACTATTTGCGAAAAGTTTTTCAACTCAATTCACCTCCGCTCTTGAGTACTGGAAGCCACTTGGTAACAAGTGGTATCAGAGCTAGACTTTTATATAAAGAGCTTAGCAGCTTTAAGAGAACATAACTTCTTCAAATGATTTTTCAGATGGATCTTCCATAAACTGATCACTTTTTTTCAATAGGGATGGTTATGCATATTGGAAGGAAAGAATGAAAATCTTCATCGAAGCTATTGATCTAGATGTGTGGGATGCTGTCGAAAATGACGCATTTATACCTACGCATGAGGTTGATGGTGTAAGGATCGAAACACCAAGGAGTAAATGGTTTGATGAGGATAAAGGAAAAGTTCAATATAATTTAAAAGCCAAAAACATTATTACCACTACTTTGGAATATGATGAATCTTTTAGAATTTTAAATTGTAAAACTGCTAAAGAAATGTGGGACACTTTACAAGTAACCCATGAGGGTACTAGTGAAGTAAAGAGGTCGAGAATTAATTCTCTAACTCGTGAATATGAATTATTCAGAATAAACTAAGGAGAAAGCATTCAGAAATGCAAAAGAGGTTCACCCACATCGTAAATCATCTTGCATCATTAGGTAAGAGTTTTTTCTAATGAAGATTTGATTAACAAAGTTCTAATATGTCTAAGCAGGAGGCAACCGAAGGTAACAGCCATATCAGAATCAAGGGATTTGTCGACAATGACACTAGCTACCCTTTTTGGAAAACTTCATGAGCACAAACTGGAACTAAGCAGATTAAGTCAAAGTGAAAAGCACGATAAAAAGAAAAAGGGGATAGCGCTCAAAGCCATTTCCTCAAAAATTGACAATGATGATGAAGAAGATGAAGAAGGCTCAAAAAATATCGAGGTAAATGAAGAAAACCTTAGTGTTTTTTAGTTAAAAAATTTGGAAATTTTCTCAGGAAGAAGGGAACACAAAGGAGACCTCCTTTTCCCCCAAAGAAAACCCATCACAAAGGGGAAGGAGTATCGTCAACTCTAACTTGCTATGAATGCGGCAAACTGGATCACATGAAAATGGAGTGCCTAGTTTACCAAAAGAAGATGGAGAAATTTGAAAAGAAACACTTCAAGGAAAGAAAAGGAAGAAAAGCCTACAGAGCATGGGACGACAACGATATGGACTCAACTGATAGCTCAGATAGCGAGGAAGCCTATTTATGTCTTATGGTCAAAGGAGAAGAAGAAGAAAATGAAAATGAGGTAAGCTCTAATACTACTTTATTGCCTTCTTACGATGAATTACAAGATGCATTTGAAGAATTACATGACGAATCTTTAAAGCTCACAAAATTAATTTCTTCATCTATAAAAATGATTTCGTCTTTAGAAAACCAAATTCTTATTTTAAATAAAGAAATTGAAAATTAAAAATTAAAAATAAAACTTTGGGAATTATTGATGCACGCACCACTCATTCTTCACATGCTTCTACATCTTCATCTTGTTCTTCATGTTATATGCTTGAAAATGAAATTGAAGATTTAAAGAATACTCTTTCTAAATTCACCTTTGGAGGGGAAAATTTAAATATTTTGTTAGGAAAACAAAGAGTGATTTTTCAAAAGGCTGGGATAGGTTATAACCCGAAAAATCAACAAAAATTATATAAAAATTTCTTTGTGCATTCAAGTTCTTCTAGTAGTCTTGTTGTTAAATGTTTCTATTGTGAAAATAAAGGACACAGTGCATTAATGTGTAATGCTAGAAAAAACATTAACACTAAAATTGGAATAAAAATGGTTTGGGTTCCCAAGGGTACTATACTCAAAACTGACACACAAGGACCCAAGAAAATTTGGGTACCAAAAGTTAAAATTTGAATTTGCGTTGTAGGTGTGCTTGAAGGTCAAGAGCTCAAATTGGTATCTCGATAGTGGCTGCTCCAAGCACATGACCGGAGATGACTCCAAATTCTCATTCCTTGTTCCTAAAACTCATGGGCATGTAACTTATGGAGATAACAACAAAGGCAAGATTCTTGGAGTTAGCAAAGTCGGTAAGAATCCTAATTCCTTTATTGATAATGTGTTGCTTGTTGAAGGTTTGAAACATAACTTGCTTAGTATTAGCCAATTATGTGATAAGGGAAATAAAGTAATTTTTATTCTAATTGTTGCATTATCAAAGGTAAAAGTGATAAGCATGTTAAATTTGTGGGTTATAGAGTTAATAATATTTATATGATTAGCCTTGATGATATATCCTCAAATGATGCGAGATGTCTTTTAAGTAAAGAAGATAAATCATGGTTATGACATAGGAGAATTATACACATTCATATGGATCATCTAAAAAATTTGATATCTAAAGAGCTAGTAATTGGACTACCCAAGCTCAATTTTATAAAAGATAAATTATGTGATGCATGTCAAAAGGGAAAACAAGTAAAGGTCTCTTTTAAAACTAAAAATGTTATTTCAACTTCTAGACCCTTACAACTTTTGCACATGGATCTTTTTGGACCATCTAGAACTATGAGCTTTGGTGGGAATTACTATGTTTTGGTGATTGTGGATGATTTTTCTAGGTTCACATGGACTTTATTTCTTTCTCATAAAAGTGATGCATTTCTAGCCTTTAAGAAACTTACCAAAGTTATCCAAAATAAAAAAAAGGTTTTTCAATTACATCCATAAGAAGTGACCATGGTGGTGAGTTTGAAAATCATGTTTTTGAAAATTTTTGTGATGAACATGAGCATAATTTTTTTGCTTCTACTCCATAACAAAAAGGAGTTGTAGACAAGAAAAATCGATCTTTAGAAGAAATGGCGAGAACTATGCTCAATGAAGCTTCTCTTCTTAAGTATTTCTGGGTTGATGCGGTTAATACTACGTGTTATGTAATGAATAGGGCCCTGATAAGGCCAATTTTAAAGAAAACCCTATATGAGTTGTACAAGGGAAGAAAGCCAAATACTTCATATTTCCATGTTTTTGAATGTAAATGTTTTGTTTTAAATAATGGAAAGGATAACTTGGAAAAGTTTCATGCTAAGTCTGATGAGGGTATATTTCTTGGGTATTCCAATCATAGTAAGGCTTTTCATATTTATAATAAAAAGAACTATGACTATTGAAGAGTCTATTTATGTTGCCTTTGACGAAACTAATCCAAATGGGCCGAGAAAGGAATTTATTGATGATGTTGCAGTAATTTTAGCAGAAAAACATTTGGATAGCAAAGAAAGAGAAGTCAATGGAAACTCAAGAAGATAAGCAAAGACAAGAGGATTCATAAGTCTTGGACCTTCTGATTGCTACCATAAGTGCACAGATCATTCTAGTAATACAGATATAGAATAAAAGTTCGTTCCTACGAGGATATTCGATTATAAAGTTAAATACCAACTAATAGCTTAATCAATTCTAGACAAGGACATAAAAATAAGAAAGCATTAAACTAAACTAAACCTAATCTACCAAAGCAATAAACATAAACACGGTTAGGTGTCAGGAAATCCTTCTTCACCCTCTACATCTATCAACAACATGCAATCCTCCTCATAAACACAAATGCATTGATTAGGTTAGCTTGAGAATCTGATGTAGTCGAAAGCCTATGTCAAGGTCAATCAACCCTAGTTTCAATTGCCCAACTCACTAAGTTTCCTTGAGAGCCAGCTCAGCTTCCACTCATGAATGTTCTATTCTCAATCACACACTATACATGGTCAATAGGTATATTTCTGTCCTATTAACGAATCAACTCATCCAAGTCAATTGAACTCGCCGAACATGCATCAACCATACCATATCCATATCAACAAATCCCTATGTCTAGTTCATTTGCCAATATTAGGATCATGCAATCGAGGCCAACCAACAACAAGCATTAAGAACAGATAATGATTGAACAATAATCAAATATCCACACAAACTCAGAGAAAAACACATCATTAATATAAATAAAAGGATTCAAAATATTCCTAAAACATAGCTCAGCTATACAACAAATAAGGAAGAGAAGAGAGAAAAGGAAAAGAGAAAAAGAAGTTCATTGATTTGTCTCTGAAGCTTGAATCTTCCTTCAATCCTTTGATCCTTGACTCCAATCCACTAGCAATGAAGATCTAGCGAAACTAAACTAACCTAAACTAACTAAAACTAAGAAAACTATAAAGAACAGAAAATGGAAATGGCCCAAATGGCCAGAACCCAGAGAAAAATGCATAAAAATCTATTTATAGGCTCAGCTGCCCCCTCAGTGTCGTGACCCCCACATACGCGCGCCGTGGCACCCAATGGGTCGGTCTACCTACCCCGCGGTGCCCATTTCATCTGGGCCGCAGTGCTCTTGCCTCGGGTCCAAGTATGGCATGTTGAAAATACCTTTCAGCGCCGCGGCGCGCAACACCTTGAGCCGCGATGTTGACCACTGAATGCCCAATTTGGCTTCCTCTTCATCTTTAAGCTCAATTGCTCCATATTTAACCTTGTTTGAAGCCATTCCTAACATAGAGAAAATACCAAATCAGTAATAATTATAAATCTACTTAATCCATGATCATTAAAGCTTCATTTTGCTATAAATCATACAAGAAAGGCTTAAAATCAGAATATGACAAATATAAGCACAAAACCCTCTAAATATGCATTTAAACAAGGACTCAGCATTCATTTTAGCACAGAAATAGGGCACAAATAACTGCATTCTATGGAGTTTTCACAGCCCTAAACTTACATTTTGCTAGTCCTCAAGCAAAACAAAATAGAACTAAGTAAATCATTTTACAATTCAAAACAACTTTCATTCAGCAAATATTATTTCAATTTTCTTTTTCATTTAAAAACAAATACTAGTGTTATGTAATGGTTGCATCAATCCTCAAAAAATGCAAATGCCCCGTAAACAGTTCCACACATATACAATCCTTAACATGCTATCAATCCAAACACTCTTCATGCAATTCACATTTATCACAAACATGTAAGATAAACTTCTCCTAATCAAGTCATACACATTCAGATAAGTTTACAAGCATACATGCATATGATTCATAGAATCCACAAGATTATAAATTAACCCTCTCTCCACTAATGTAGATCACACAAGATTGAGGATCAAAAGGAACTTAATCAGCTTATAATGTAATGCCAATGGTATAGGCGAAAGAAATGAACAGGAAAGATACAATATAAATATTGAGACACATAACATACTACTTCAAGACTTGAGTCATTACTTTGATTTTAGTAGGGCATCCAATTATGAATGCAGAAAACTTGCCAGAACCATTTTTTCGATGCTTTTCAAACTTTTCTTTTCTTAAACTTTGCATTTTTTTTTTCATTTCTCTTTTGATTTTCTTTAGTTTGAAAAGCATTGTCTTTTCTTTTCTTTGTTTTGTACTTGGTTCCTTCAGGCTCATTTTGAATTGAATCATTCATACTCCTAATCATCAGACTCACCTCAAGAAATAACACATCATGTACTCAACAAACAATAAGGGTAGGAAGAAAATGACATGCTTTCACATGCATTAGAATGGTTAATAGGTTAAAGAACACAATGGTGGTGAAAAACAAATAAGGCCAATAGTATAAGGCTTCAAAAAGGGACCTAAGGATATCATCATATCAGGGAAAGCTTTTTAAGGCTCAAATGGTCCAAACAATGCACTAATCATTTCCTCAATCATGCACAACCTAGGATTTCCCCTCAAGAGAGTTCAAAAACAATTTCTAGGATAATCAAAACTCTACATGTACATCCATAAACATTCTCAAATCATGCACTCTTATCATTTTCAAAGTTACACTTACATCTAAGTGAGATGTAAATCATGCATCAAACGCAACTAAATTGTTTCACATGCTTCAAGATCACATAAGGTTTCACTGAAAAGGGGGCAAATAGCAACCTTTCACATCATGAACAACCAAAAACAAGCACCAACATTCTTGCAACATATCATGCATTCAAATGGATTTCAACGTTTTCATTCAAGCATGCATAACATCTTTTACAAAAAGTTAAAAATTGAAATTCTTGTCATCAGGGCATCAGTGATAGTCAAAACAGAATATAATCATGAAAATATAATGACTAAAACCACTGCATACTTAAAATACCATTACATGTTAACATTAAGCACCAAAGTAATAAAACATGTAAAGATACTCCCCCAAACCTAAAATGAAATGTATCTTCAATGAACATAGCCTATAGGGAACCTGAGACTAGTACTGAGCATTACTAAATACTAAAAAAATGGAGAAAATAACAAAAAAAAAATAAAAAATAAAAACAAAAACAGGGGTTCAAGTGCATGGCGCCCTATGCCTGGGCCGCGGCACTCACAAAAGCTGAGAATTCGTCAGAAAAATGTCCCCATAGCCGTGGCACAAGCACTACCTTGCGCCGTGGCGCAGAACCTATCTTTGCTAAATTTAGCAAACAAACACGATTTTGCTACTAGATTTGGCTCATATGGGTCTCTAGTCATTTGCAATAAAACTTGTTCAAAAAGCTAAATTACAAAAATGTACAACACACATATTAAAACACAAAAATAAAATATTAACCTATATAAAACCTAAAACAAACTTAAAACTTTAAAACAAACAAAAACATTAAACTAACCTAATTAACATATTAACCTATATACAAACTAACACAAACAACACTTAAAACATAAACAAACAAATACTAACTAACAAATATTAAAACTAACTAAACTAACATACTAACATATACATACACTAACATATTAATAAAACTAACAAAACACAACATACTAATATGCTAACATATTTAACATAAACACATTAACATACTACCTATTTATGCACAAAGTAAAGACAAGAATGAAACATAAACATGGGGTTCCCTCCCACGAAGGGCCTGAGTTATAGCCCCAGTAGGACTTTGTCACCAAAATTGAAGTGTTGCGGATGAGTAGTCCTCAAGAACTTGATTCAAGGGTATCTTTTCCACGAGTCGCGAATTCCCTCAAGGGCCTCGTATGAATGAAATCACCCGGTTTCTTATTTGAAACTAAAACAAAACATAAAAGAAACATAGATTATATACAACTTGAATTAGAACTAATCAACCTCATTATTGATATTAGCAATATATAATTATCCCCGGCAACGGCACCAAAAACTTGATTGCTACCGCAAGTGCACAGATCGCTCAAGTAATATAGATACAGAGTAAAAGTTTGTTCCTACGAGGATATTCAATTATAAAGCTAAATACCAACCAATAGCTTAATCAATTCTAGACAAGGTCATAAAAATAAGAAAACATTAAACTAAACTAAACCTAATCTACTAAAGCAATAAACATAAACACAGTTGGGTATCAGGAAATCCTCCTTCACCCCCTACATCTATCAACAACATGCAATCCTCCTCATAAACACAAATGCATTGATTAGGTTAGCTTAAGAATCTGATGTAGTCAAAAGCCTATATCTAGGTCAATCAACCCTGGTTTCAATTGCCCAACTCACTAAGTTTCCTTGAGAGCCAGCTCAACTTCCACTCATGAATGATTTATTCTCAATCACACATTATACATGGTCAATAGGTATATTTCTATCCTATTAATGAATCAACTTATCCAAGCTAATTGAACTCGCTGAACATGCATCAACCATACCATATCCATATCAACAAATCCCTATGTGTAGTTCGTTTACCAATATTAGGATCATGCAATCGAGGCCAACCAACAACAAGCATCAAGAACAGATAATGATTTAACAATAATCAAATATCCACACAAACTCAGAGAAAAAGACATCATTAATATAAATAAAAGGATTCAAAATATTCCTAAAACATAGCTCAGCTATACAACAAATAAGGAAGAGAAGAGAGAAAGGGAAAAGAGAGAAAGAAGCTCATTGATTTGTCTCTGAAGCTTGAATCCTCCTTCAATCCTTTGATCCTTGACTCCAATCCACCAGCAATGAAGATCTAGCCAAACTAAACTAACCTAAACTAACTAAAACTAAGAAAACTACAAAGAACAGAAAATGGAAATGGCCAAAATAGACAGAACCTAGAGAAAAATGCTTAAAAATCTATTTATAGGCTTAGCTGCCGCCTCAGCGCCGCGGCCCCCACATATGCACGCCGCGACGCCCAATGGGTCGGTCTACCTACGCCACGGCGCCCACTTCATCTGGGCCGCAGCGCTCTTGCCTCGGGTCCATGTATGGCATGCTGAAAATACCTTTCAGCGTCACGGCGCGCAACACCTTGAGCCACAGCATTGACCACTGAATGCCCAATTTGGCTTCCTCTTCCTCTTTAAGCTTAATTGCTCCATATTTAACCTTGTTTGGAGCCCTTCCTAACATAGAGAAAACACCAAATCAGTAATAATTATAAATCTACTTAATCCATGATCATTAAAGCTTCATTTTGCTATAAATCATACAAGAAAGGCTTAGAATCAAAATATGACAAATATAAGCACAAAACCCTCCAAATATGCATTTAAACAAGGACTCAGCATTCATTTTAGCACAGAGATAGGGCACAAATAACTGTATTCTATGGAGTTATCACCTTCCCAAAGAATGGCGGACTTCAAAATTTCATTCTCTTGATCAAATTATAGGTGATGTGTCTAAAGGTGTAAGTACTCACAATTCCCTTAAAAATGTGTGTAATCACTTAACATTTGTTTCTCAAATTGAACCTAAAGATATAATTGAAGCTTTTGATGATGAACATTGGTTTTTAACTATGCAAGAGGAATTAAATCAATTTAAAAGAAATCAAGTTTGGGAATTAGTTCCTAGGCCTAACGATCATCCTATAATTGGCACTAAATGTTTTTAGCAATAAACTTGATGAAAATGGATTAATAACAAGAAACAAAGCTAGGTTGGTCACTAAAGGATATAATCAAGAAGAAAGATTAGATTATAAAGAAACCTATGCACCTATAGCTAGATTAGAAGCTATTAGAATGTTACTTGTATATGCTTGCATCATGGATTTTAAATTATGTCAAATGGATGTTCAAAGTGCTTTTCTAAATGGTTTTATTCAAGAGGAGGTATACGTTGAACAACCTCTAGGTTTTGAAAATCATGAACTACCTAACCATGTTTTTAAACTCAAAATGGCCTTGTATGGCTTAAAACAAGCTCCTAGAGCTTGGTATGAAAGGTTGAGTAAGTTTCTTTTAGAAAATGATTTTTCAAGAGGAAAAGTTGATACTACCCTTTTTATTAAAAATAAAAAGCATGATATTCTTCTTGTACAAGTATATGTGGATGATAGTATTTTTGGTGCTACTAATGAATCCCTTTGCAAGGAATTTGCTATGACAATGCAGAATGAATTTGAAATGTCAATGATGGAGAGCTTAATTTCTTCCTCGGACTTCAAATCAAACAAACAAAGGAAGGGAGCTTCATAAGTCAAACCAAATACTGCAAGGAACTGCTCAAACAGTTTGAAATGAACAGCGCTAAACACATGGCCACTCCAATGGGCACTTCTTGCTATTTGGACAAAGATAAAGAAGGTAAATCTGTAGAAATAATGAAATACAGAGGTATGATTTGATCTCTCCTCTATCTTACTGCTAGTAGGCCAGATACTATGTTTAGTGTATGCATGTGTGCTAGATATCATGCTAACCCTAATGTTACCAAGTGGCCTCAATACTCAAGAGGGGGGGTGAATTGAGTAGTTAAAAATAAGTTCACAAATCTTTCGCAAATCGTTTGACAATCAATTTTCGTTGAAGCTATTGAATGATCAGAAATAATTAAATAGATGAGTTAAGCACTTTTACTAATGAACGTAATAGTCAAGGAGACAATATCCAAATAGAATAATGAAACAATGCACAAAGATAAACAGAGGAGAGTTTAGAGAAACAAACACAGTCGTTTATCCTGGTTCAATCACTACTCCACTTGTGATCTACGTCCAAAGTCCCAAGCAACACCTTGAGATTTTCCACTATATCTTCAAGCTTCAATGGGTGCTTGAAAAACCACTACAACCTTGAGCACTCAACAATATGGGATACCTCACCCAAAAGCTTGAGCCTCTATTTTCCAAGGGATACCTCACCCTTACAATACTTGAGGGATACCTCACCCTCACTAATCAGAAAGTATAAGATTGAAATAGAAGAAGCTCTCTCTAGAGCAAGTGTTTACAAATTGAAGCTCTAATATTGCTCTCAAAGATTTTTCACGTTTTTAGTCAGAAAACAGAGCAAGAAATGATTTTAAGAATTGATTCACGTTTTGAAGTATAATGATCAGTTTTTGGTTCAAGGTCAACCGTAAACAAAGACCCAACTTGGGTATTTATAGTTTCTCAATTAATAGAGCCGTTGGAGGTAGTTGGGCATGCATTTAATGCATTTAATATAGCCGTTGGACGTTGTCGAGATGCGTGTAATCGATTACATATCTCTCGGTAATCGATTACATTATTGTTCCAACGTTTCGAACTTTCGGGCTCGTGTAATCGATTACATTCTTGAGGTAATCGATTACATAGCTTCTGACTTTGCTTGTAATTGATTACAATGCTCATGTAATCGATTACATGACTTCTGACTTGCTGTGTAATCGATTACAATATCCTTGTAATCGATTACATGGCTCGTCGAACGTGTTCTTTGAGTTTCTGGGTTTTGTGTAATCGATTACATATATTGTGTAATCGATTACATTTCTTGTCGAACATGTTCTTTGCCTTTCTGGGCTTTGTGTAATCGATTACATATACTGTGTAATCGATTACATGGCCTCTGACTTTCTTGTAATCGATTACATTGTTCATGTAATCGATTACATGCTTTCTGTTTGATGTGTAATCGATTACAAACATTGTGTAATCGATTACATTTGCCTTTGAACATATTTTTCAAGTCCAATAACTCTTGTAAGTCATTTCCAACACCTCAAGGTACTTGTTTAAACATAAATCCTTTTAAGAGTGTTAGATTTAAAGTTGAAACTCGGTTTTATTGAAAGCCATGTTTATCTTTGAAATTTCCCATTTATTTTGAAATCATATATATTGAAAAACCATTTGAGAAATCTTGAGAGCATTTAACATTAATGTCCTAAGTCTAAATAACTAATTAAACCTTGTCTTCTTTCTTTGATCTTGATTTTTCCTTTTGTGCTTGATCTTCTCTTTTGCTTTTGTTATCATCAAAAACCTTTCGACATGCCTTAGAGACATAAGCATTCACATTCTCCCCCTTTTTGATGATGACAAACTGATCATAGGAAAAAAAGAAAGAGTTTTTGCATTTGTATATCATAGTCATTTAGTTGCAATGCTGTCCCCGGAGATTATGCATGATATTGGGTTAGATTTTGCATATGAAAAGTTTAATAACTTAAAAGTTCAATAACTCCCCCGTACTCATGCAACCTTTAAGTACATTTTATTTTTCCTTATTTTCTCCCCCGTTGGCATTATCAAAAAGACATAAGCATTTAAAAAAAAAATGGACAGCATGTCAGTTATAGTTCATGATTCCCAATTGTTTGCCATAACAGAAAAGCCACTAAGATCAGTCCAAGCAATATTCCAACAGCCAACCATTCAAAGTGAAAACATGTTTATGTATTAATAATCAACATGTACAAAGAAACATGTCACAACCAGTAGGCAATAATCAAAAGATAACCATAAAGGTATACCAATTTTATATAATCAGAGTTAAGAAACAAAAATAAGTACAAGGTGGAAAAACAAATCAAGGCATAAGGCCAGGATCACTATCAGTGTCCTCGCTGTCACAAAAGACATCACCCTCTGGTTCCGCAGCAGAGTCTCCTAGATCAATGTCATCATCGCTGGGCATAAGATCGTCGTCAGAATCCAGAAGCTCCTCATCATCGCCAGGAATTCCGGATGGACCGGCGAAGGATATGGGATCCGGAGGGGCGAGAGGATGTGGGGGTACAGAAAAGCGGGACTCTCGGGAACATGAGGTCCACGTAAGAGGGATCGAATGGAGGCAAGCTCCTACGGTCCGAGTAGTCCATCCTCACTCAAGATGGTCGATCTTTTGCTCTATATGATCCATGCGCGTGTTGACGTTGGCGCTCGGGTTGCGCATCTCTTGGGAGCGAAGATCAAGAGAAGCTGGAGCATTCGAGCCCCCTCATCATCACCTGCCTGGATCGTGATGGATATGGCCAAATGTGCCATGAGTAATGTAATGCCACCTATCCTCCATTGAAGCTTCTTCGAGTATGCAGCCCAATTGATTGGGGTCCCTTGGAGCTGGTGTCCTTGGACTCTTCGGTCACGAAATGCGACAATACTCAAGAATTGTGGTGACTAACATGGCGAAGGGGAGAGCGAGTTCTTCTTTTTCTTGATGTCTAGCATATCTTTGTAGAATGTAGTATCCCCAGTTGATTGGGTGCCCTGTGGTCATTGCCCATAATGCCACTACATCGTCCTTGAGGACTTGGGAGTAATTCCTCCTCTGGGAATCAATCCACGAACCAAGAGGTAGTGGAGGACCCTGTTTTCCATAGTGAGGCCGGTGGCCATTATTCGCGTCTAGGATCACCGGGGAGGTGGTAGCCGGTCCTAATCAAGGAGAGAAGAGCAGCCTTGTGCTCAAACTCATGCCCCGGACTTTGGCATTCCCATTAACTGGGCTCCATCGGGAGTGAGCTTGGTGAGCCTATACCATTCTGTCATGGTTAACTTTGATTTGTTGCTTTTTCACCTCGAAATGATGCAATTATCCTCAACCTTCGAGGTTAGCATAAAACACTCGGACAAGGTTAGGGTAGATGGCCTTCTCATACTTAGGAATCCCAAAGAAGCCTAAGTGTTCTATTGTCCTAAAGCTCACTAAGGGTTCACTCTCACGAAGGTGATGGGTAGATACCGGGAGAGATGATCTTGCGAAAGTGGAAGTTCTTCCGAACAACTCGGCTTTCTTCACGGTGGAGAAGTGCCTCGTGAGGTCCAACCCGGAGATATTGCGTGTAGAGCCACGGAGGAACTTCCAACAAAGCCCTGTTTCGAGCGATGGGAGGATTCGGCCATTGATGAGAGAGAGAAGCACGGGTTGAGTGGTAAATGGTTGGGGATGAGTGAGGAGAGAGAGAGGGACGAAATTAGGTTAGAAAAGTGGAGAGGGTGTTCGTGAGAGAAGATGGGGAGATTTTGGATGAGGGATTTGAGGAGATTTGATCGGTGGGTTATGTGGAGAGGGGATTTCGAGATTGAGAGAGGCGAAATGATGAGTTTTGATGGAAATTTGAGTGAGAAATGAGAGGTTTTGAGATCCGAGGTGCGTGGGTGAGAGGAGAGAACGAGGAAGATGAACAGGGGAATGCAAAGAAATGACCACTACGCGTCAGAGCCTTTTAAAAACCCTGTGTAATCGATTACATTGAGTGTGTAATCGATTACATGCATCTCAGTGGGTGTGTAATCGATTACATTTTTAGTGTAATCGATTACATGCTACAGGAACCTTGTAATCGATTACATAGATGATGTAATCGATTACCTGAAAGTTCTGAGTTGGTTGTAATCGATTACAAAATGTGTGTAATCGATTACATGCAAGACACTGTGTAATCGATTACAAAGGCATTGTAATCGATTACAAGACTCTTTAACTCAGATTTTTTGCGTTCCAAACAGCATATAATCAATTTTAATCCATCCAAAACAGTTTTAAAGCAACTCAAATCAATTCAAATCATCATCCAAGCATATAGATTAATCACATTATGATTCAACTCATATAATTGATCAAAATTATCATGTTTACCAAGAATTTCACCCTTTTTGGTGACTTTTGAAATTTGTTGATTTTCTTGTCAAAGTGGGACATGAGGGAGCACCTGCAAAATAATTTAGGGAAAACTCCGACGCTCAAGTTAGTATGGGATTCAAATATATATAATGAAAATTCGAGAGATTGTGCAAAGAAAGTGTGGCATAATTATGCGATAACAACGCAAGCTTAGGCTTTTGTTTTAGGATTATGCGCAAATATTTAATTTATGCATGAATGGTCCAATATACCCATTCGTTTCTAATGTAGAAAAATGCTTCTTTGCAAGGGGTTTAGTGAAAATATCGGCTAATTGCTTAGTTGTTTCAACAAATTCAAGTATGCAATCACCTCTTTGAACATGATCTCTAATGAAATGATGTCTTATTTCAATATGCTTAGTTCTAGAATGCAAAATGGGATTTTTTGACAAGTTAATTGCACTAGTATTATCACATTTTATGGGAATGTGATCAAGCTCAAGACCATAGTCCAAGAGTTCTTTGTTTCATCCAAAGGACTTGAGCACAAGACAACTCCCAGTATGCAACATATTCAAACTTCAATTGTGGACAATGCCACACTATTTTGTTTCTTCTTTGTGCCAAGAAACTAGTGAGCTTCCTAGCAAGTGGCATGTCCCACTAGTGCTCTTTCGATCCATTTTGCATCCAAAGCAAAATCAGAATCGGAATACCCAATAAGACTACATGAGGCACCCTTAGGGTACCATAAACCCATTTGTGATGTGCCTATTAGATATTTCATTATTCTCTTAATGACACTTAGGTGTGATTCCTTAGGATTAGCTTGATATCTAGCACACATGCATACACTAAACATTATATCAGGCCTACTTGCAAAGTGAGATAAAGGAGTGAGCCAATCATACCTCTATATTTTGTAATTTCTACCGATTTACCTCCTTCATCCTTGTCCAAATAGCAAGAGGTGCCCATAGGAGTAGCCATATGCTTGGCATTGTCCATTCCAAACTTTTTGAGCAGCTCCTTGCAATACTTGGATTGGCTTATAAATGTTCCTTCTCTTGTTTGCTTGATTTGTAGACCAAGGAAGAAGTTGAGCTCACCCATCATGGACATCTCAAACTCATTTTGCATAATATTTGAAAATTCCTTACAAAGAGAGTTGTTAGTAGCTCCAAATATAATGTCATCAACATAGATTTGAACTAGAAGAATGTCATGCATTTTGTGTTTTATGAAAAGAGTGGTGTCAACTTTACCTCTCGAAAAGCCTTTTTCTAAAAGAAATTTGCTCAACCTTTCATACCAAGCTCTAGGAGCTTGTTTCAAGCTCATACAAAGCCTTTTTCAATTTAAAAACATGGTTGGGCATTTCAAAGTCCTCAAAACCAGGAGGTTGTTCAACATACACCTCTTCTTGTATAAAACCATTTAAAAGGCACTTTTGACATCCATTTGATAGAGTTTGAAATCCATGATGCAAGCATATGCAAGTAGCATTCTAATGGCCTCTAATCTAGCTACGGGAGCATAAGTTTCTTCATAATCTATGCCTTCTTCTTGATTATATCCCTTAGCTACAAGCCTAGCTTTATTTCTTATTATTAAACCCGTTTCATCAAGTTTGTTCCTAAAGACCCATTTGGTGCCAATTATAGGATGATCATTGGGCCTTGGAACTAATTCCCAAACTTGATTCCTCTCAAATTGGTTTAGTTCTTCTTGCATGGCCAAGATCCAATGCTCATCATTAATGGCCTCATTTATGTCTTTAGGTTCAACTTGAGAGACAAAGGCTAGATGATTACATGCATCTCTAAGTGAGTTTCGAGTGATTACCCCTTTTGATACATCACCTATCACCTTGTCAAGAGGATGATACCTTGAAGTCCTCCATTCCTTGGGTAGATCCGAGATTTTGGAATTTTCTTGCCATGAGTGATCAAGGAGTCTCTCTTCTTTCTTCTTGGACTCTATCTCTTGATTTTCCAAGTGCGTCTTTGCCAAGATTTCGCAACATCATCAACGTTCCTTTCTCGGCACATTTGGGTTAGTTTCATCAAATGCAACATGTATGGATTCTTCTATGGTCATAGTTCGTTTATTATAGACTCTAAAGGCCTTGCTATGGATAGAATAACCAATGAATATTCCCTCATCGATTTTGCATCAAACTTCCCCAAGTTATCCTTTCCATTATTCAAAACAAAGCATTTACATCCAAAGACATGAAAATGTGACACATTAGGTTTCCTTCCTTTGTACAATTCATATGGGGTTTTCTTTAAAATTGGCCTTATTAGGGCTCTATTCATAACATAACAAGCGGTGTTAACCGCATCAGCCCAAAAGTACTTAGGAAGATTGGCCTCATTGAGCATAGTTCTTGCCATTTCTTCTAAAGATCGATTTTTCCTTTCTACAACACCATTTTGTTGTGGTGTTCTGGGGCAGAAAAATTATGCTCAATGCCATGTTCATCACAAAAAGTTTCAAATTCATGATTTTCAAATTCACCACCATGATCACTTCTTATGGATGCAATACAAAAACCTTTTTCGTTTTGGATAACTTTGGCAAGTTTTCTAAATGATTGAAAAGCATCATTTTTGTGAGCTAAGAATAATGTCCATGTAAATCTAGAAAAATCATCCACAATTACTAATGCATAGTAATTCCCACCAAAGCTCATAGTTCTAGAGGGTCCAAAAAGATCCATGTGCAAAAGTTGTAAAGGTCTAGAAGTTGAAACTATGTTTTTAGCCTTGAAAGAGACCTTTACTTGTTTTCCCTTTTGACATGCATCACAAAGTTTGTCTTTTTCAAATTTGAGCTTTGGAAGACCAATTACTAGTTCTTTAGAAACCAATTTGTTTAAGTGATCCATGTGAATGTGAGCAATTCTTCTATGCCATAACCATGAATCATTTTCTCTACTCATAAAGCATTTAGCATCATTTGAGGAAATGTCATCAAGACTAATCATATATATGTTATTGACCCTATGACCAACAAACTTAACTTGCTTGTCATCCTTTCCCTCAATTATACAGCAAGAGGAGTCAAATATAACTCTATTTCCTTTATCACACAATTGACTAATACTAAGTAAATTATGTTTAAGTCCTTCAACAAGTAAGACATTATCAATAGATGATGAAGGGATCTTACCAACTTTGCCAATTCCAAGAATCTTCCCTTTGTTGTTGTCACCATATGTGACATGACCATGTTTCTTGTGTGTAAGGGAGGAGAACTTGGAGCCATCTCCGGTCATGTGCTTGGAGCAACCACTATCAAGATACCAACTTGAGCTCTTGGTCTTCAAGCACACCTACAACACATATTCAAGATTTAACTTTTGGTACCCAAATTGTTTTGGGTCCTTGTGTGTTAGAATTAGGTATGGTGCCTTTAGGGACCCAAACCCTTTGATTCCAACCTTGGTGTTTATGTTCTTTCTAACATTGCAAGTGGATGCACTATGCCCTTTCCTACCACAATGAAAACATTTAACAAAGGGGCTACTTGAAGTTTTTGAGGAAACAAAGAAGTTCTTATAAGATTTTTGATGGTTGTTTGGATTAAATCCTAAACCGGCTTTTTGGAAAACACATTTTTGTCTCCCTAACAACACATTCAAGTTGTCTCTTCCAAAAGTGAATTTTGCAAGAGTGTTGTTCAAGTCTTCAATTTCTTTTTCAAAAGCTTTGCATGATAAACAAGGTAATGATATGGATGCATTTTCATGTGAGGAACAAATCATGCATGATGAATTAGCATCTATGAGTCCTAAAGTCTCATTTTCAATTTTAAGTTCATTTATCTCCTTGGTTAAAGTAGAAACTTTCTTTGTCAATAGGGAGATTGTTTTATTGGAAGACAAAATCATTTTTGTGAGCCTCAAGGATTCATCATGCAATTCTTGAAAGGCATCTTGCAATTCATCATAAGAAGGTGGAGGTTCTAGGTTAGAAGAGGTTACCTCGGTGTCGCTTTCTCCACTTTCTTCTCCTTGAGCCATGAGGCAAAGATGGGCTTCCTCATTTTCAGAATCATCGGAAGAGCTTAAGTCATTGTCCTCCCAAGCTATATATGCTCTTCTTCCTTTCTTTTCCTTGGAGGGTCTTTTCTCAAACTTCTCCGTAGTTCTTGAGATATATAGGACACTCCATTTTCATGTGCCCCGGTTTTCCACATTCATAGCATTTTGGAGGAGTGGAGGATCCTTCTCCTTTGTGATATGCTTTCTTTTGAGGAAACGGTGGTCTTCTTTGAAATCCCTTTTTCTTCAAGAATCTTCCGAATTTTCTCACAAGGAGACTAAGATTCTCCTCACTTAGCTCAATATTTTCAGCATCCTCTTCACCATCTTCATCATCATCTTCAAGTATGGGAGAGGTGGCCTTGAAGTGCAATTCCCTTCTTCTTTTTGTCATGTTCTTCATTTTGATTGAGCCTACTTAGTTCCACTCATGCTCTTGAAGTTTTCCGAATAGGGTGGCTAGAGACATGGTTGATAAATCTCTTTTCCATGCAATCGCAGATTACCTTGGGTTGCCAATTCTGCTTAGACATCTCAAGACTTTGTTAATAAGATCCTCATTAGGAAATGTCTTTCCCAATGAGATGAGATGATTAACAATATGAGTAAATCTCTTTTGCATATCTTGAATACTCTCACCTTGATTCATTCTAAACAATTCATATTCATGAGTAAGAGTGTTTATTCGAGATCTTTTTACCTCACTAGTACCTTCATGAGTTACTTGTAGGGTATCCCACATTTCTTTTGCGGTCTTACAATTTGACACCCTAAAGAATTCATCATACCCCAAAGATGTGGTGATGATGTTCTTGGCTTTCAAATTATATTGAACCTTCTTTTTATCATCATCGGTCCAATCACTTCTAGGTGTATTAATTGTCACACCATCCTTAGTTTGTGTAGGGACAAAAGCACCATTTTCATTGCGTCCCACACATCTAAGTCAATAGCTTCAATGAAAATTTTCATCCTTTCTTTCCAATAGGCATAGCCATCCCCATTGAAATAAGGAGGTCTATTTATAGAAGAACCTTCATTTGAAAAACCATTTGAAGCCATCACTTCTCTTGAAATTTGCTAAGCTCTTTATACAAGAGTCTAGCTCGATACCACTTGTTACCAAGTGGCCTCAATACTCAAGAGGGGGTGAATTGAGTAGTTAAAAATAAGTTCACAAATCTTTCGCAAATCGTTTGACAATCAATTTTCGTTGAAGCTATTGAATGATCAGAAATAATTAAATAGATGAGTTAAGCACTTTTACTAATGAACGTAATAGTCAAGGAGACAATATCCAAATAGAATAATGAAACAATGCACAAAGATAAACGAGAGGAGAGTTTAGAGAAACAAAACAGTCGTTTATCCCTGGTTCAATCACTACTCCACTTGTGATCTTCCCAAGCAACACCTTGAGATTTTCCACTATATCTTCAAGCTTCAATGGGTGCTTGAAAAACCACTACAACCTTGAGCACTCAACAATATGGGATACCTCACCCAAAAGCTTGAGCCTCTATTTTCCAAGGGATACCTCACCCTTACAATACTTGAGGATACCTCACCCTCACTAATCGAAAGTATAAGATTGAAATAGAAGAAGCTCTCTCTAGAGCAAGTGTTTACAAATTGAAGCTCTAATATTGCTCTCAAAGATTTTTCACGTTTTTAGTCGAAAACGAGCAAGAAATGATTTTAAGAATTGATTCACGTTTTGAAGTATAATGATCAGTTTTTGGTTCAAGGTCAACCGTAAACAAAGACCCAACTTGGGTATTTATAAGTTTCTCAATTAATAGAGCCGTTGGAGGTAGTTGGGCATGCATTTAATGCATTTAATATAGCCGTTGGACGTTGTCGAGGATGCGTGTAATCGATTACATATCTCCTGGTAATCGATTACATTATTGTTCCAACGTTTCTGAACTTTCGGGCTCTGTGTAATCGATTACATTCTGAGGTAATCGATTACATAGCTTCGACTTTGCTTGTAATTGATTACAATGCTCATGTAATCGATTACATGACTTCGACGACTTTATTTGTGTAATCGATTACAATATCCTTGTAATCGATTACATGGCTCGTCGAACGTGTTCTTTGAGTTTCTGGGTTTTGTGTAATCGATTACATATATTGTGTAATCGATTACATTTCTTGTCGAACATGTTCTTTGCCTTTCTGGGCTTTGTGTAATCGATTACATATACTGTGTAATCGATTACATGGCCTCTGACTTTCTTGTAATCGATTACATTGTTCATGTAATCGATTACATGCTGTTTGATGTGTAATCGATTACAAACATTGTGTAATCGATTACATTTGCCTTTGAACATATTTTTCAAGTCCAATAACTCTTGTAAGTCATTTCCAACACCTCAAGGTACTTGTTTAAACATAAATCCTTTTAAGAGTGTTAGATTTAAAGTTGAAACTCAGGTTTTATTGAAAGCCATGTTTATCTTTGAAATTTCCCATTTATTTTGAAATCATATATATTGAAAAACCATTTGAGAAATCTTGAGAGCATTTAACATTAATGTCCTAAGTCTAAATAACTAATTAAACCTTCTGTCTTCTTTCTTTGATCTTGATTTTTCCTTTTGTGCTTGATCTTCTCTTTTGCTTTTGTTATCATCAAAAACCTTTCGACATGCCTTAGAGACATAAGCATTCACACCTAAGGAATCTCATCTAAGTGCTATTAAACGTATAATGAAGTACTTAGTAAGCACTTCACAAATGGGCTTGTGGTACCCTAAGGGTGCGTCATGTAGCCTAATGGGCTATTCCGACTCTGATTTTATAGGATGCAAAATGGATAGGAAGAGTACTAGTGGGACATACCACTTGCTTAGTAGTTCTTTAGTTTCTTGGCATAGCAAGAAACAAAATAGTGTGGCTTTATCTACAGTTGAGGCTGAATATGTTACAGTCGGGAGTTGTTGTGCTTAAATCCTATAGATGAAGCAACAACTTCTAGACTATGGTCTTCAACTTGATCACATCCCGATAAGATGTGACAACACTAGTGTAATAAATCTCTCAAAGAATCCCATTTTGTATTCTAGAACAAAGCATATAGAAATAAGACATCATTTTATCAAAGATCACGTCCAAAAAGGGGATTGTGTTCTTGAATTTATTGAAACATCTAAGCAACTTACAGATATTTTCACTAAACCCTAGCAAAAGAAGAATTCTTTTATATTAGAGGAGAATTGGACATAATTGATTAATTCAACATATAAATGTTTGTAATTATTATGGGTTTACCATTCTTGAATTATTACTGACTTGAGCGTTGGAGATATCCCAAATCTTGTTTTGCATGTACTTTATCAGTGGGTAAGTTTTCCTCTTTTGAATTTCATTTTTGGACATGTATTTTACTATTTTTCTGATAAGATTTATTCAAATAAATTTAAGTTTATTAGAATAAAAATCAACCAGCTGCTCAAAAATGGTGTTGTGCATCAGTGTTATTCGAATAACACTTCTTTTATTCGAATAAATTGACGTTTAGCAACTACAGTTCTTTCTTTTGGTCTCTGTATTATGCGAATAAAGCTCAGCTTATTCGAATAAACTAACTTTCATATCAATTTTCTATATGCTATAGTTTTAGCTTTATTCGAATAAAGCTTAGCTTATTCGAATAAATTGTAACTCGTTGTGCAGTTCTTAGTGCCTGCTCTCTACCCTATTCGAATAACACTAGCTTTATTTGAATAAAACCTGATAAAAAGCCATAACGTTTGGCTTTCCCTGCCTCTCTATTCGAATAGATCATCAGCTATTTGAATAAACCCTAGCTGGAATCCCATGACTTTTGAGTTTCCACGAAGGGTTATTCGAATAACCCCCTTAGTTATTTGAATAATTTCGGGCCTCCTATTTAAAGCCCACACTACGCGTTCAAGCTATTTCATTCATCCTTTCTCTCTATTTCTTCTCTCTGCTCATTTCTCCCTGCCCATGCCACCACCATCTCTTTGCTCAACTCCACCATTGTTGTCTATCTCTCTCTCTCTCTCTCTCTCTTCCAAACTTCCAATCACCATGACCTCCTTTTCCTCTCGTGGAAAGCGTCCTCGCATGAAAAATGCCCCCTGCAACAATCCACTCAACTTGCGATGGCTCTCCACCAATGAAGAACACCGTGGCCGCTTCATCACACACTTTTAGGTGAGAAAGCTTATCCAGCCCAAATACCTTCAGCTCTCTTTTTTCCAACAGAATAGAGGCTTCGATTTTCTAACCCTGTTGTAAAATCTGGGAGTTCTGTAGCTCTGTTCTCACCAGGCTGTCCTCTACCCTGCTCTGGTCAAGGTGTTCTACTGCAATCTGGCGATTGTTGGCCAGGACCTTCTCTCTGAAGTCCGCGATCAAAACATCATCATCACTCCGCAGGACTGGGAGATAATGTTTGGGTTGCAAGTTTGTTGGCACACCCATTAGAGAAGATGACAACCCTTTCCTCCATGAGTTCGACAGAAATTGGGAAATTGAAGACTTGTTGAAGCCTGATCTTGCCTTGCTAGACAAAGGCCTTAAGGGAGGGATGCTGAAGAGCCAAGATAGGCTCTTGCATTATGCTTTTGAACATATTCTGGCTCCACGAGGTGGGAATTACGCCTATCAGAGTGAAGATGACATCTTCATGCTCTGAATCCTAGAGAGTGGTCATAAGATTAACTGGCTTGTGTTTATCATGAAACATATGATGAAGATCAAGGGCAAGGAAAAATTTGATTTGCCTTATGGAGATGATCTTTGGAGCACACACTTTGCACAAAATGAAGATGATCAAGACTGGTGAAGGCTGGGTGTACCCAAATGAGGTTGTTGATGATGAGTTTGACCCAGAGGACCCTGCTACACCTACTGCCCCTGCTAATGCACCTGCTCCAGTCACTTTGGAGCAGATCATGGCTACCTTGCGCGATAACTGTGCTTATATAAAACACACCTTCTTTATTCTTTTTGATAGAATAGAAGGTGTTGAGCATGAGTTTGCTACTTTACGAGCTGCATCACCTACTCCTACACCTGACTCTCCGCCTCTGCCTCCAGATGCTTATTTCTAGGAGCTTTAGATCTTAGGATCTTTTTTTTTGCTCTGTTTTACTTATTTGCCATTGTACTTGCATCACCTTTGATAAATGAATAAATGATGTTTATATGGCCTATCGAAATGCGATTTACAATTCTTCATTTGATTTATTCCCTGTACTTATATTTGGATATTTATCTATGGGACTTACCCTTCCTTTTTGCTTATGTCAAAAGGGGGAAAATTTGAATTTATTTGAGAAAAGACAGGTAAAACTAAACAAGAAAAATTAGATTCCAAAAGAAAGGGGGAGCTGCGCACATCTCTGATATACGTTACCTCTTATAAGTAAAGAGGGGGAGTAAGCTTTTAATACCTTTTTGTGAATTCCAATTATATGCACTAATTCTTTTCTCTATGCTAGTTTGTCATCATCAAAAAGGGGGAGAATGTGATTGAACATATGTCTTTGAAGAATGGTTTTGATGATAACAAACATCAAGACAAAGATGAAGATAATGGAAAGATCAAGTCCAAGAACCTTTAATAATAGCTTTAGGACTTAAAGTCTTTTTGTACAGAGCTCTCTTTAATATCTCACTATTTTGAAAGATAAGATAAAAATATCTAATTAGTTTTAAAAAGGAATTTAAGTGATTTTGAAATGAATCTGGAATTATCTTAAAATTATTTTTTAATAGTATTATTCGATTAATGTTCCTTCTATTCGAATAAATCCATCCAGCAGATTCTGTTTCTTAAACTGTTATTCGAATAGCATTTAAATTATTCAAATAATGTCTTTCAAATCTTGCAACGAGCTTTTGTTTTTAAAATGTTATTCGAATAGCACATTAGCTATTCAAATAAAAGGCTTTTTTAGAACTAGTTTCACAAATGAGTTATTCGAATAACTCCGTAGTTATTCGAATAAACCTATTTTCTCATAACATTATTTTTAACAGTGTTATTCAAATAACGTATAGGTTATTCGAATAACCCATATCAGACTGGTTTTTCACGAAGCTTTTATAAATTGTGTTATTCAAATAACACGGAGATTATTTGAATAAACACAGATTCGGATATGAAAATAAACAGCCATATTTGTCTCATTTACGAGCTTTTAATGCACCCAATGGCTATTTTCTTGAATTGCTCTATAAATAGAAACCTTAGGTCTTCTCTGAAATTAGCCTAACATTCTGAATCATTTTCTACTTACACTAACTCATGAATTATATTTTCTACGCTTCTTTTCGATCAAAACTTTGAGATATTCTGTGTGAGCTCTATTAGCACTTCAATTTGTATTATTTACTCTTAAAGAGAGTTTCTTTTCATATATTTTATGCTCTTTTGTAAAGAGAGTAAGATATCCCTCAAAGGTTGGTATAAGGGTGAGGTATCCCTGCAGGCTGAGACTTTAGCACAAGGGTAGAGTTTCCCTGTGTGTGAAAAGTGCTCTATTTTGTAACGGTAGTAAGCACCTATTGAAACTTGTATACATAGTGAAAAATCTCGGATAGTTTTTCGAGGACTAGACGTAGACCACAAGTGGGTTAGTGGTCGAACCAAGATAAATATTGTGCCTACTCTTCTTTTCTTCATCTCTTTATTTAACACAATTTAATTGTATTGGATATTTATTTATTTACTTTTCTTACAGCTCCTCTTCTTTATCTTGCAATTTCTCTTTTTATTTAATAGCTTCTATACTTGTGTTTATTTTTAAAAGTATTTGCAAAAAGTTTTTCAACTCAATTCACCTCCCGTGAGTACTGGAAGTCACTTGGTAACAAGTGGTATCAGAACTAGACTTTTGTATAAAGAGCTTAGCAGCTTCAAGAGAACATGACTTCTTCAAATGATTTTTCAGAAGGATCTTTCATAAACCGACCACCCTTTTTCAATGGGGATGGTTATGCATATTGGAAGGAAAGAATGAAAATCTTCTTCGAAGCTATTGATCTAGATGTGTGGGATGTTGTCAAAAATGACGTATTTATACCTACCAATGAGGTCGATAGTGTAAGGACCGAAACACCAAGAAGTAAATGATCTGATGAGGATAAAAGAAAAGTTTAACATAATTTAAAAGCCAAAAACATTATTACCACTGCTTTGGGATATGTTGAGTTTTTCAGAATTTCAAATTGCAAAACTGCTAAAGAAATGTGGGACACTTTACAAGTTACCCATGAGGGTACTAGTGAAGTAAAGAGGTCAAGAATTAATTCTCTAACTCGTGAATATAATTTATTCAGAATGAACTAAGGAGAAAGCATTCAGGAAATGCAAAAGAGGTTCACCCACATCATAAATCATCTTGCATCATTAGGTAAGAGTTTTTCTAATGAAGATTTGATTAACAAAGTTCTAAGATGTCTAAGCAGGATTTGGCAACCCAAGGTAACAGCCATATAAGAATCAAGGGATTTGTCGACAATGACACTAGCTACCCTCTTTGAAAAACTTCATGAGCATGAACTGGAACTAAGCAGATTAAGTTAAAGTGAAGAGCACGATAAAAAGAAAAAGGGGATAGCGCTCAAAGCTACTTCCTCAACAATTGACAATGATGATGAAGAAGATGAAGAAGGCTCAGAAAACATCTAGGTAAATAAAGAAAACCTTAGTCTTTTAGTTAAAAAATTTAGAAAATTTCTCAAGAAGAATGGAACACAAAAGAGATCTCCTTTTCCCCCAAATAAAACCCATCTCAAAGAGGAAGGAGCATCGTCAACTCTAACTTGCTATGAATGTGGCAAATCAGGTCACATGAAAATGGAGTGCCCAGTTTAACAAAAGAAGATGGAGAAATTTGAAAAGTAACCCTTCAAGGAAAGAAAAGGAAGAAAAACATATATAGCATGGGACGACAACGATATGGACTCAACTAACAGCTCAGATAGCGAAGAAGCCCATCTATGTCTTATGGCTAAAGGAGAAGAAGAAAAAAGTGAAAATGAGGTAAGCTCTTATACTACTTTATTGCCTTCTTACGATGAATTACAAGCTGCCTTTGAAGAATTGCATGATGAATCTTTAAAGCTCACAAAATTAATTTCTTCATCTATGAAAATGATTTCGTCTTTAGAAAACCAAATTCTTATTTTAAATAAAGAAATTGAAGAATTAAAAATTGAAAATGAAACTTTGGAAATTATTGATGCATGCACTACTCATTCTTCACATGCTTCTACATCTTCATCTTGTTCTTCATGTCATATGCTTGAAAAAGAAATTGAAGATTTAAAGAATACTCTTTCAAAATTCACATTTAGAAGGGACAATTTAAATATTTTATTAAGAAAACAAAGAGTGGTTTTCAAAAGGCTGGGATAGGTTATAACCCGAACAATCAACAAAAATTATATAAAAATTCTTTGTGCATTCAAGTACTTCAACTAGTCCTTTTATTAAATATTTCTATTGTGGAAAGAAAGGACACAATGCATCAATGTGCAATGCTAGGAAAAACATTAACACTAAAATTGGAACAAAAATGGTTTGGGTTCCCGAGGATACTATACCCAAAACTGACATGCAAGGACCCAAGAAAATTTGGGTACCAAAAGTTAAAATTTGAATTTGCGTTGTAGGTGTGCTTGAAGGTTAAGAGCTCAAATTGGTATCTCGATAGTGGCTGCTCCAAGCACATGACCAGAGACGACTCCAAATTCTCATTCCTTGTTCCCAAAACTCATGGGCATGTAACTTATGGAGATAACAACAAAGGAAAGATTCTTGAAGTCGGCAAAGTCGGTAAGAATCCTAATTCCTCTATTGATAATGTGTTACTTGTTGAAAGTTTGAAACATAACTTACTTAGTGTTAACCAATTATATGATAAGGGAAGTAGAGTAATTTTTTATTCTAATTGTTGCATTATCGAAGGTAAAAGTGATAAGCATGTTAAATTTGTGGGTCATAGAGTTAATAATATTTATATGATTAACCTTGATGATATATCCTCAAATGATGCGAAATGTCTTTTAATTAAAGAAGATGAATCATGGTTATGGCACAGGAGAATTGCACACATTCACATGGATCATCTAAAAAAGTTAGTCTCTAAAGAGCTAGTAATTGGACTATCCAAGCTCAATTTTATAAAAGATAAATTATGTGATGCATGTCAAAAGAAAAAACAAGTAAAGGTCTCTTTCAAAACTAAAGATGTCATTTCAACTTCTAGACCCTTACAACTTTTGCACATGGATCTTTTTGGACCATCTAGAACTATGAGTTTTGGTGGGAATTACTATACTTTGGTGATTGTGGACGATTTTTCTAGGTTCACATGGACTTTATTTCTTTCTCATAAAAGTGATGCATTTCTAGCCTTTAAGAAACTTGCCAAAGTTATCCAAAATGATAAAGATTTTTCAATTACATCCATAAGAAGTGACCATGGTGGTGAGTTTGAAAATCATGTTTTGAAAATTTTTGTGATGAACATTGCATTGAGCATAATTTTTCTGCTTCTAGAACTCCACAACAAAATAGAGTTGTAGACAGAAAAAATTGATCTTTAGAAGAAATGGCGAGAACTATTCTCAATGAAGCTTCTCTTCCTAAGTATTTCTGAGCTGATGCGGTTAATACCATGTGTTATGTAATGAATAGGGCCCTAATAAGGCCAATTTGAAAGAAAACCCCATATGAATTGTACAAGGGAAGAAAGCCAAATATTTCACATTTTCATATTTTTGGATGTAAATATTTTGTTTTAAATAACGGAAAGGATAACTAGGAAAAGTTTCATGCTAAGTCTGATGAGGGTACATTTCTTAGGTATTCTAATTATAGTAAGGCTTTTCGTATTTATAATAAAAGAATTATGACTATTGAAGAGTCTATTCATGTTGCCTTTGACAAAACTAATCCAAATGGGCTGAGAAAGGAATTTATTGATGACGTTGCAGAAATCTTGGCAGAAATACATTTGGACAGCAAAGAAAGAGAAGTCAAGGAGCAAGAGGAAACTCAAGAAGATAAGCAAAGACAAGAGGATTCACAAGTCTTAGACCTTCCCAAAGAATGGCGGACTTCAAAATATCATTCTCTTGATCAAATTATAGGTGATGTGTCTAAGGTGTAAGTACTCGCAATTCCCTTAAAAATGTATGTAATCACTTAGCCTTTGTTTCTCAAATTGATCCTAAAGATATAGTTCCTAGGCCTAACGATCATTCTATAATTGGCACTAAATGAGTTTTTAGAAATAAACTTGATGAAAATGGATTAATAACAAGAAACAAAGCTAGGTTAGTCGCTAAAGGATATAATCAAGAAGAATGAATAAATTATGAAGAAACCTATGCACCTGTAGTTAGATTAGAAGCTATTAGAATGTTACTTGCATATGCTTGCATCATGGATTTTAAATTATATCAAATGGACGTTAAAAGTGCTTTTCTAAATGGTTTTATTTAAGAAGAGGTATACGTTGAACAACCTCCAGGTTTTGAAAATCATGAACTGCCCAACTATGTTTTTAAACTCAAAAAGGTCTTATATGTCTTAAAATAAGCTCTTAGAGCTTGGTATGAAAGGTTGAGTAAGTTTCTTTTAGAAAATGGTTTTTCAAGAGGAAAAGTCGATACTACCCTTTTTATTAAAAATAAAAAGCATGATATTCTTCTTGTACAAGTATATGTGGATGATATTATTTTTGGTGCTACTAATGAATCCCTTTGCAAGGAATTTGCTAAGACAATGCAGAATGAGTTTGAAATGTCGATGATGGGAGAGCTTAATTTCTTCCTCGGACTTCAAATCAAACAAACAAAGGAAGGGACTTTCATAAGTCAAACCAAATACTGTAAGGAACTGCTCAAAAAGTTTGAAATGAATAACGCTAAACACATGGCCAATCCAATGGGCACTTCTTGCTATTTGGACAAAGATAAAGGAGGTAAATCTGTAGAAATAACAAAATATAGAGGTATGATTGGATCTCTCCTCTATCTTACTGCTAGTAGGCCAAATATTATTTTTAGTGTATGCATGTGTGTTAGATATCAGGCTAACCCTAAGGAATCTCATATAAGTGCTGTTAAACATATAATGAAGTACCTAGTAGGCACTTCACAAATGGGCTTGTGGTACCCGAAAGGTGCCTCGTGTAGCCTAATAGGCTATTCTGACTCTGATTTTACAGGATGCAAAATGGATAGGAAGAGTACTAGTGGGACATGCCACTTACTTAGTAGTTCTTTAGTTTCTTGGCATAGCAAGAAAGAAAATAGTGTGGCTTTGTCTACAGCTGAGGCTGAATATGTTACAGCCGAGAGTTATGCTCAAATCCTATGGATGAAGCAATAACTTTTAGGCTATGGTCTTCAGCTTGATCACATCCAGATAAGATGTGACAACACTAGTGCAATAAATCTCTCTAAGAATCCCATTTTGTATTCTAGAACAAAGTATATAGAAATGAGACATCATTTTATCATAGATCACATCCAAAAAGGGATTGCATTCTTGAATTTATTGAAACATCTAAGCAACTTGCAGATATTTTCACTAAACCCCTAGCAAAAGAAGCATTCTTTTATATTAGAGGAGAATTAGGCATAATTGATCAATCTAACATATAAATGTTTGTAATTATTATGGGTTTACCATTCTTGAATTATTACTAACTTGAGCGTTGGAGATATCCCAAATCTTGTTTTGCAAGTACTTTATCATTGGGTAAGTTTTCTTCTCTTGAATTTCATTTCTGGACGTGTGTTTTACTATTTTTCTGATAAGATTTATTTGAATAAATCTAGGTTTATTAGAATAAAAATTAGTCAGCTGCTCAAAAACGGTGTTGTGTATCAGTGTTATTCGAATAACACTTCTTTTATTTGAATAAACTGATGTTTAGCAACTACAGTTCTTTCTTTTGGTCTCTGCATTATTCAAATAAACTGACTTCCATGTTAGTTTTCGATATGCTATAGTTTCAGCTTTATTTGAATAAAGTTTAGCTTATTCGAATAAACTGTAACTCGTTTGTGTAGTTCTTAGTGCCTGCTCTCTACCCTATTTGAATAACACTAGCTTTATTCAAATAAAACCTGATAAAAAGCCACAACGTTTGGCTTTCCTTGCCTCTCTATTCGAATATATCATCAGTTATTCAAATAAAGCATAGCTGGAATCCCATGACTTTTGAGATTCCACGAAGGGTTATTCGAATAATCCCCTTAGTTATTCAAATAATTTCGGGCCTCCTATTTAAAGCCCACACCCCACGTTCAAGCTATTTCATTCTTCCTTTCTCTCTGTTTCTTCCCTCTGTTCATTTCTCCCTGCCCACGCTGCCACCATCTCTTTGCTCAATTCCACCATTGTTGTCTCTCTCTCTCTCTTCCAAACCTCCGATCACCATGGCCTCCTCTTCCTCTCGTGGAAAGCATCCTCGCATGAAGAATACCCCCTGCAACAACCTACTCGACTTGCGAAGTCTCTCCACTAATGAAGAACATCGTGGCCGCTTCATCACACACTTTTGGGAGAGAAATCTTCTCCAGCCCAAATACCATCAGCTCTCTTTTTTCCAGTAGAACGGAGGTTTCAATTTTCTGACCCTACTGCAAAATTAGGGAGTTCTGCAGCTCTGTTCTCACCAGGCTGTCCTCTACCCTGCTCTGGTCAAGATATTCTACTACAATCTGGTGATTGTTGGTCAGGACCTTCTCTCTGAAGTGTGCGATTAGAACATCATCATCATTCTGCAGGATTGGGAGACAATATTTGGGTTGCAGTTTGTTGGCACACCCATTGAAGAAGATGACAACCCTCTCCTCCATGAGTTCGACAGAAATCAGGCAATTGAAGACTTACTGAAGCCTGGTCTTACCTTGCAAGACAAAGGCCTTAAGGGAGGGATGCTTAAGAGCCAAGATAGGCTCTTGCATTATACTTTTGCACATATCCTGGCTCCACGTGGTGGGAATTATGCCTATCTTGGTGAAGATGATATCTTCATGCTCTGGATCTTGAAAAGTGGTCATAAGATCAACTGGCTTGTGTTCATCATGAAACATATGATGAAGGCCAAGGGCAAGGAAAAATCTGAATTGCCTTATGGCATTCTCATTGTAACACCCTTCGTAGGGCATCACATTTTCGACTACAAGCTCATAATCTGGAAATGATTTCATAAAAGGTTTGAGTTATAAAACATGGGTTTTAAAATTTCTTTTCGCAGAAACATAAACTTACTGAAATTTATAGGTAATACTGAAAAATAGATTTAAACTGATTAATATACATTATTAACACCACATAATATTTAACAATTATTTAGGAAACATAAAACTTACAGACTCAATTCTAAATAGTAGTAAACCCCATTACGAGTCCTACTCAATAGCACGGTAAAATACTAACGAGAAAAACTCAACATACTTATTCTGTCTTGTATCCCTCTTGATACATCATATATCTGTTCATCCTCAAAACTGCACACCAACCAATCCGGGGTGGTCACTCCTCAATGTTATCACCAAACTCAGAATATTTGCCTCCAGTCACGTCTAAGAAACTCATTCCATATACTATATATAATTTTAACAACACAAGCACAACAAAAAAATATAACAAAGAGGTGAGATCCCCTTTCATCAATACCAAAGTGGTAACAAGGAATAATACGAATGACAAATTCATTCCATACGTATAGATATCACAGTTTCATTCATGTTATCAATTCATCATAATTCCCTATCAATTCATCATACTTCGTTATCATTTCATCACAATTCCCTATCAATTCATCATACTTCATTATTATTTCATCACAATTTCAATAAACATATATCTCAGTTAAATCACCAGTACCAATTTCATCATAACAGATATCCTCAGTATATAAAATGATGATGTTACATCATATGAACATTTCTCATGCCACAACAATATGTGTTCTGACTCATGTGTATGCATACTAGACCAATTTTCCCATTTCATGAAGGTTTTCACAATTTCGAGAAGAATGCTCTGGTTAATTGTCCAGCCTTAGCCCACAGACAATCTCCAGTCTTTCTGGTTAATTGTCCAGCCTTAGCCTACAGACAATCTCCAGTCTTCGAAAAGAATAGTGTTCTTATCGAGTATCGTCAATGCTTTGCAACGGATTGCGTCACCACGTGGCACAAGGTACTTGCCTCTGCCCACTGGATCGACTGCCACGCCTTGACGTCCCCAAGATCCATCATAGATCTCACTTTTCAATTCTCATTCCCTCTTCAACGACAAGGGCCATACTAGCTATCAGCTATATTCTGTTCAATGCACGAATATCTCAATGTAAGTTCTATTTAATACACAAATAACTCAATGCATATCTCAATTTCATCATATGGCTCAATGCAAATCTTTCAATTTCATCATTAAAATAAGTTCCCTTTCAGTACATCCGTTCTTTACAGTATCTTTACTGTATTTTCAATCGCGTATCATTTTTAACGCGTTTTCAAAATTGCGTAACTTAAAAATCATACTTTTAAGTCGTGTAAACCCTTTTTCATCATTTTTCAACTTCATAAAATATTTTTCAATATTCCAAACATCATTTTGGATTTTCGAAACTCAATACCATTTCCAACTTCATTTTCCACGTATTCTTCACTTAAAAATCTTCTACGTAATATTTTTCATCATTTCCACTCAAAATCAATATTCTTTCAAAATTAATTATTCTAACTTAAAATTTCCTAACGTGCCTCAAACCCAACGGGTAAGTTATACGTTAGTAAATTTCAAGTCACCAACGTATTCGCCATAATTCTAAATCAATTCTAAAATCAGTCCTCTCCAAAATAAGTGGAGGTTCAAATACTTCCAACCTTTCTTTTTCTTTCATCAACGAAATCTTCATCTCTCAAGTGACAAAGTATTTCTCTTCCATTTCTTAAATCCTTTTATAAATTTCTTGTACTAAATCAATTAACTTTTCATTTCTAAATCAAAGTTTTACATAAAGTAAAACCATTTCAAACTGACAAAACCGTAACTACATGGTCATTGAAACCATCATATCTTTTCTTTTCCTTTTTCCTTCTAATCATCTAATTTTACCATTCATGAAACTCTTAATTTACCAATCCTTGGCATATTAGCTGAAAATCATAAATACCTTCATCATAAAAATCTTTGTTCATTTCCTTGTCCACTTTCTTTGCAAATCCTCAAAATCATCAACTTATTATCCTTCTATCTAAAACTCATAATTAGTAAAATACTTAGAATCTTTTGCTCCCAAAAATTATTTTGAGGCTGTGTGCCTCCATGGTTCTTTGGAACCAACATGTTTTCCTTTGTCATGTAATTCACATCTTAAAACATACACAATTCATCATGCATCATAAACACATACTAAAGCATGTTATCAAAGCAATAAATATTTCAATCACCAAATAACCATAAATATGGAAAGCTTTTAAACAAACAATTAAAATAATCCTTGTGGATTTTTCACCACACACACATCCATTCCTCACCACCAACACATGGTTGATGAGGGTAATCTCCCTTTTACCTCTTGGAGAAACCTCCAAAGCTCCTTGTTTTTCTTCTTGTACAAGCCCTTCACCACCAAAAGCTTTCTTAAAAATCAAAGTAAACATACATAATCAATATCTAAGACTTGAATAAGAAAACCATGGATCAAAACATGGTTTAGAACTTTAAATATAAGATCTAGAAAAGAATATCAAGAACTTCATCCTTTACCCTTCAAACTAGATCTTAGGAAAAGTACTTGAAGATGGATGATTTAGATAAAGTCTTCAACATGAAAGTTGCTTAGAATAAGGTAAGAATTCAAGAAACAAGGTTAGTTGAAATTATTGAAGAGTGGAGGTATGAACTAGGCCTCTTGGCCGTGAGCTTGGGGAAGAGAAAAGAGAGAAAATTTGTGAAGCTTTGGCTTAGGAAATGTTAAAGATGATTAATGAAATGAAATGAACACTTTCCTATAGCCATTTTAGTCTTCAAAACCGTGGCCTCCCCCCTTGTACACTTAGGAGTTGTCCAAATACATTAGCCACCATTTTAGGCTTCAAGAGCCATTGATTAAATTAATGGTTGATGTTTGGTAGAAGCTTCCAAGTGATATGATCAAATCTAAGCCATTGGATCTCTTCTCCATGAAATCCTAGCCATAAGATGCATCTTCAAAAATGGAGGGTCAAGATCTTCTCTACACATTTTCCATCCAATGGTCACAAAATGGTCCTAGCCATATTATGAGACTAGTCTCCACCATAGATTAAATCAACGGTGGATATTCAAAGCCTTCCATATTAAGCTTGTCTTTACAACCATTGATTAGATCAATGGTGAACATCCAAAGCTTCCTAACTAAGTTTTACTCCCACACCATTGATTAAATCAATGGTGATCATCTAAAGCTTCTTCATTAAGTTTGTTTCTCAACCGTTGATTACATCAATGGTTGATGTTCAAAACTAAGTCTTCTTATCCAAGGGTGTAAATCAAAGTCAGGCCCTCTTTGTTGACTAATTTCTATTGGTTATCATAAAGCTTAGTAATGATGAGCCATCATGATCCTTAAGATATTTAATTGAGATATTTTCAGCTTTCATAATTACACTTGAGATATTTTATTAAGATATTTTCCTGGTAGATATTTATTCCTAGATATTTACGAGGTGAGTCATTATAGAATTTTCTAGAACAGCTGAGTCATCAAGATATTTTTCTAACAGATATTACCCAATGGATAACAGCTACTGCTATTATTACATAATGGATAATAGAAAACTCAGATATAGAAATTCCTTGTTAACTGTTTCTAATTTTAGGTTTAGTAAGACCCCCCGATCTCGCCTTGACAATTCGGAACTTTCTGCTCCAGGAAAAAATTTTATTTTTCCGAACCCACCTCAAGTCCACCCCAGGCCCACACACAATTCAAAATAACACTAAAATAATTAAAAGCTCAGAAAGTTCTACAAAAATTCATAAAAATCATAAAAATTATAAAACTCATATATTTTTAGAAAAAATAAAATTCGAACATACGAGTTTTCAAGATAATATTAAAATATCAAAATAATATTAAAATATTTAAAATAATTAAAAATTTTCAAAAATTCACAAAAACTCTTAAATATTATAAAACTCATTTATTTCAAGAAAAATGAAAAAATCGGGGTGTTACACTCATCGCTACCTTGCTTAGCAAGTATCCTCAGGTGATGGAGACTGAGCGCGTCGTTGCATTGACTCATCACAATGTCTTCGGAGCCCACACTTTGCGCAAAATGAAGATGATCAAGACTGATGAAGGCTGGGTGTACCCAGATGAGGTTGCTGACGATGAGTTTGACCCAGAGGACCCTGCTGCACCTGTTGCCCCTGCTGATGCACCTGCTGCTGCCCCTGTTCCAGTTACTTTGGAGTAGATCATGGCTACCTTGTGCGATAACCGTGCTTATATGGAACACACCTTCTCTATTCTTTTTGACAGAATAGAAGGTGTTGAACGTGAGGTTGCTGCTTTACGAGCTGCATCACCTACTCCTGCACCTGACTCTCCGCCTTTACCTTCGGATGCTTATTTCTAGGAGCTTTAGATCTTAGGATCTTTTTTTTTGCTCTATTTTACTTATTTGCCATTGCACTTGCATCACCTTTGATAAATGAATAAATGATGTTTTTATGGCCTATCAAAATGTGATTTACAATTCTTCATTTGATTTATTCCATGTACTTATATTTGGATATTTATCTATAGGACTTACCCCTCCTTTTTGCTCATGACAAAAGGGGGAGAAAAAATTGAATTTATTTAAGAAAATACAGGTAAAACTAAACAAGAAAAGTTGGATTCCAAAAGAAATGGGGAGCTGCGCACATCTCTAATATACGTTACCTCTTATAAGTAAAGAGAGGGAGTAAGCTTTTAATACCTCTTTGTGAATTCCAATTATATGCACTAATTCTTTTCTCTATGCTAGTTTTTCATTATCAAAAATGGGGAGAATCCTCAAGCAAAAAAAAAAAAAAAAAAGAGAAAAGAATTGAAAATAAACAAACAAAAAGAATAAACAACTAAAAACCTAAAAACATACAGACTCAAAAATGGTAATACCAGGTAATGAAAATCATGCATATCCTCAGAAACTACTTCACAATATCTTATCAAAGTGTCACACATGTATAATCCATTTATCACATCATCTCTCACATGCAACTTTCATACATAAATGACTTTCCAAAAACATGAATGAAAGACCAAATCTACTCATAAAATACAAGTCTGGATAGGTTTATAAAATTACAAATGCACATCAAACCCGCATCCATAGGGTTAATCTTCATCTCTCTCTCCACTAATGTAAACAATACATAACCAATGATCAAAAGGGTCTTCCAAAGTTTATAATGTAAGGCCAAAGGTAAGGGTTAAGAAAGAGTGGGTAAGATAAAGAAAACAAAAGTTAAGATACAAAATCATGCAAATTTCAAAATTCAAGCCACAGAATATAGAACAAGTGCAAAACAGAGCATAACAATCAATATTTTTATTTTTTTCTTTTCTTTTATTTTTTTTAAAACCTCCACCCATAAACTTATTTCTTTGCAATACTTAGGATGGATTTTCTCTTTTTGAATTTTTTTCTTTTCTTATTTGTTTGAATTTCTTTTTTTAGCTTCATAAATACTTCACGCACAAAAAATAATTAAGGCTTGAATAATAAAATAATACAAGATATGCACTTAACAAAGGGTGTGTAAGAGAGGAATTTTTTTTTATGGGTATAGGAAATGTAAATGTGGGTAAAGAAAAGAAATAGAGGCCAAACATACACAAGGCTATAAAAGGGTACCTAGGGACATACTGTGTTTACAGGTTAGCTTGAAAGGTTCAAACGGTCCAAAGAAGGCCCTCATCATTTCCTTAATCATGCACTGCCTAGGATTTCACCTCAAGAGAGAATCTAACAACTTCTAGATGTAAGTCATCCACACAAGTGCAATCCTATAAACTTTCTCTAAGCTTGACATGCATGCATAATCCAGGATCTATCAAACATAAAGATGGGAAGAACATCCATACACAATCAAAGCAAAAGAGATAAAAACAACTTGTGGATTCTCATGTGGTATCCCAAGAAAATAGATCAAATCACAATTTATGCAATCATTAGATATTCAATTCTACACACCGGCATGCATAATTTCAACAAAATGGCTTAAAACACAAAAGAGTAAAATTGATAAAACTGAATGCATAAATAAAAGCATTTTTAGAGGCTGGCAATTATATACATCCCCTTACAAAGGCTCCGAACTCGGGGAGGCATCTAAGCCGACTCAACATTAGCAAATAAAGAAAAATAAACACAACAAAAGAAAAAAATAAACACAAAAATAGCGAAGCTATCCCCCCCAAACTTAAAATAAATAGTGCCCCCACTGTATAAACAATCAAATGCAATTAACGTATAGGAAAATAAAAATAGTGAAATAAAAGTGGAGGGTCAAGAAAAGCTTATTGTTTTGGCATGAGATCAATCTTGCTCTTCATTGTCATCATTTTCCTCTTCGTCTCCCTCTCTGAAGTTAATGTTAGTCATAATCTCCTCGTCAGTCATAGGAAGACCACCCAGTGCTACAGTGTTCAGGTTCAGTTGCTCTGCTATGTTGCGCAGCATATTTTTCAACGCATGTTGAGATTGAATAACATGGTTCAGTTGCCTTTGGTTTTGGCACAGCATACACTCTATTCTGCCTACTTGTTGAGCCATAGTGAGCACCCGACATGGTTGCCTGACTGCTGGCCCTTGAACTTGAGTTGCTGGTGCTGCTAGAGCTGCTACGTCTTCTTGAAAATACCTTTTAATCACTGATGCAGTGATTGGAGGTGTAGGCCAAATGAGTTGATCCCCAGTAATATGAATGTCCCTCGCAGAGCACAGATTGGTGATGAGAGAGGGATATGGAAAGCTTCTAGAAGTCTCTTGTGCTGCAATATGCATGTGAAAAGCCATAATCCTTCCAATATCAACCACGTCACTAGTCACAATAGCAAATTCAAGAAAAGCCCTCTTGACTGGTACCTCGAAGGTATTGGATCATGGAAGGATGTTGGATTGAACAAAAATGCACCAAACTCTTAGGATTAGTTTAAAATCTGCTTTCTTAAAAAATTTAGGTGCATTTTTGGTGTCCAACGCCCATTGAGCCCCTGCCTTACAAAGCACGTTAAGGACAAGATTTGGTTCCAATGGCCTCCTAAGCAAATCATGATAGCCACATTTCTAAGGGAAGTCATACTCAAGACCAAAGTACATGTTCAACATATCCTTGCTGAAGTCAATGAGCGTCCCCCTTACTATACTCTGAAAATGGTCAGTTTCATTAACATTGATAAAAGCATTGGTATAAAATTCACAAACCAATGTTTATAACCCTGGATCTGGAAGTTGGCACAGTCTACCCCATTTCCTCTTCTCAATATGTGAACGAATCTCTGGATATTCATTCTCTTCTAAGATGACCCCCATTCCCGAGTGAAGTTCCTTTTTATCAGCACATCATTAAACCTCTTTTCGTGAATGGCGAAATGGAAACGACTCGCATCAAAGAAGGAAGAGCTAGAGCCTTCTACAAGTGGCATGATGAATATCTTGCAAAATAAAAGCACAAAATGAATAACCCATATTTCTGCAAGCAGAACAACAAAATCTCAAGTTCCAAATTAGTCAAACCATGCTTAATGGCAATCTCAATTGCATCATTTTATTGCTAGTGCACATGTCAGAATTGCAAAGAAGAGAAACATCAGAACCCAAAATTTGACATGTAACTAAACAAATTCAACTCTTCAACCATTCTCAAGAACAACAGTAACATGCATAATTCATCAAAATGATACTAAGCATGAATGAAATCAAGCAAGGCATGTATAGTGAACATTTGATCAGACACATGGTGGGCATGGTGAACATTGTAAATGTGCAAGTGCATTGAATCAATTCAACACTAGAAATTGCTAACATAGCAAACAATTAATACCTCAGTCAACAGTTCTACAATGCACACCACATATAAACATATGAAAAATGCCCAATCAACAGTTACCATAGCAATACTAACATATGACCATAACAATGCACAACACATTCATCAAAAATTTCCCAATCACCACAGTTAGCAATACCACATTTAAAACTCTCTTCATAAAAAAAAAGCTAACATATCAACCGATCAACATCACAGTCAGTAATTCTACACTGCACACCATATTCATTCATGAAATAATATGCACAATAGTTATTCACAACAGTCAGCAATGCTAATGTATTTATCAATATTGTGCACAACAATCAATCTAAATGCACCATTAAAACCAACAATTTTTACCCACTAAATACTACTGACCATTAGTTATCCATACAATAAATCAATGGGCATCATTAATTTAAATTAAATTTGCTCAATTTCAGATTTTCCCCAAAAATTCCCAATTCAAAAACCCTAAAACTCTAATCTGCTTAATCCATGAAATTAACAAAACATAACACGAAATTGAGATGTAGGATTCATGAAGATACCTTGTAAAGTAAAGAATTGAAGCACAAAGGTGAGAAAAGAGAGTGAGCTCGCGTCGGAACAAAGGAGACACACATGAGAAACGCAAAAACAGTGAGTGATTTCCCCCTTTGGATGCGTGCAAATTATGGGTGAAGAAGAAAAACTAGCTTAGAATGGTAAATGAAGAAGAAAAATGAGCTAGAACGCCTTAGGAAGTGCGTGAGACAGGTTCTAGATGAGAAAAATAGAGAGAATTGTGAATGAGAACGTTCAGCACTCAAGCGTGGAACCCTTAGCGTTTAAAAGGCTTTCTGTCCTTCGCGTGCCTGAGCACTAGCTTTACAGCACTTGAGCAATGGGTGCCCTAGTGAAAAGCATTCTCTACCATCCACGCGCCTGGGCGGTGGCTTTAAGGCACTGGGCGGTGGCTCACTTATATATATATATTTTTATGAAATAAAAACATATGGGTAGAACACTTTAAATATTCCACCAAAACAAGTAACTAAAAATTGAAAAGGAATTAGCTTCACAAAACTAAACCAAAAGAACTTAACAAAAAAAAAATCAAATCAACCAAATTAAAAGCAAAACATTAAATGAAAAAAAAAGCAAAGAAATTTGGCTTACCTCCCAAAAAGCGTTCGTTTAACATCATTAGCTCAACGTTGCCTTTTTTTACAGTGGCTTGAAGCAAGAGAAGTAAGATGACGCCTTTCTTTTCTCAAACCAATGTTTCCTTCCTTTGTCACTAGCCTTCGGATCTCCTCCAAAAATACTTTGAACTTGAGTTGGAACCTATAGTCCCAAGTGTGCCTTGGCATGATAGATTCCATTATAACATGGTGACTCCAATTGATCAGAAGATGAAGAATTAGTTTGTAGAGAAGTATTGATCATGGGAGGAACTTTGTTTGTTCCAACATTCTTAGAAGTAGGAAGATTGACATTTATTGATAATGGGGGATCTTTGATAGCCAACGCTTCCCGCTTCTTGGCTAGAATGATATTGACAAGGGCATAAATATCTGACATTAAGGAAGACTTATTAAAAACATTAATGGTCACATGATCTCCATCCACCTTCAAAATAAGTTCACCCCTAGGGACATCAATCAAAGCTCCTGATGTTGCCAAAAATGGTCTCCCCAGAATGAGAGGGATATCAGCATCCTCGTCCATATCTAGCACTACAAAATCAACTGGAAAAATGAATTTATCCACTTTAACTAACACTTCTTTGACTATACCATAAGGGTTTTTGATAGATCGATATGCTAGTTGAAGGGAAATTATTGTTAACTTCACTTTCTCAATTCCAAACTTGTGCATCATAGATTTCGGCATCAAATTGATTCTTGCCCCAAGATCACATAAAACTTTCCCAATATTCAGCTCCCCAATAGTGCAAGGAATGGTGAAACTACTTGGATCTTTCAATTTGGGTGGTAGCTTCCTCTGAATAATAGTGTTGCACTCTTCAGTAAATGTTACAATCTCATCTTCCTTGAATTTCCTCTTCTTTGAAAGCAAGTCCTTCATGAACTTAGCATATGAAGGCATCTGCTTAAGTGCCTCAGCAAAAGGAATGTTTATTTGTAACTTCTTATAAAACATCCAGGAACTTTGAGAATTGCCTTTCTTGCTTCTACTGAGTTTCTTTCTTCAACCTTTAAGGGAGTGGAAGCCTGGCGCGTAGTGAAGGATCAAAAGGTTTATCCAAAATTGAATCTTTCTCCTTTCTCCCATCACTTTGATTTCAGTAGAGACCTATGCTTTAGGTGCATCTTTAATTGAAACATCCTCAGTAAGAACATCATTTTGCTTTTTCTCGTTTCTTGAGGAACTAGATACTTCTTTCATTAGTGCTTCCAAAGTTTTGCCACTTCTCAGTGTGATTGCATTACAGTGCTCCTTTGGATTTACCATAATGTCACTTGGTAGACTTCCTGGAGGTTTCTTTGTAAGCTGTCTAGAGATCTGTGCCATTTGATTTTCTAGACTTCGGATGGCTGCCTCTTGATTCTTGAAATTAGCCCTCGTTTCTTGCATGAAATTACTGGTACTAAGAGTAAGTTTCTTAATAATATTTTCAAAATTGGATATCTTATCTTGTTGAGGTTGTGAAGAGGATGACGATGATGGTTGATGTTGTGGAGGTGGTGGTGGTCTCAGCATATTCTAATTGTTCCACGAAAAATTTGGATGATTCCTCTACCCTAGATTATATGTATTTGAATAGGGGTTACCTTGAGACCTTGTAGGATTACCCATGTAATTAATCTATTCTTGAGGAATGACACTTGTGTTGCTTGCATCATACTCACCATTAGCATGATTGCCTCCACAGAAATCATAATTTAAAGCTTGGTGGTTCACAAAGTTTACCTCTGTATTACCAAGCTGCTTAGTCTGGCTAGCGATTTGTTGCGAAAGATTTTTATTTTGTGCAAGTAAGGCATCAAATGTGCTAAGATCCATCACTCCCTGTTTAACCGCAAACCTTGCACTAGGCATCTGATATTCATTGGTAGTCATGGTCTCGAATAATACTTGAGCCTCTTTGGGAGTTTTACTGTTCAGAGGTCCACCTACAGATGCATCCACCGTAGCCCTGGTAGGATGATTTAAACCATTATAGAAGATCTGAGCCTACTGCCAAACCTCAAATGCATGGTGAGTAAATTTTCTTAATAGCTCCTTGAATCTCTCCCAAGATTCATCTAGTGATTCCCTTGATTCTGAGTAAAACAAGCTATTTTACTCCCCATCTTCACAAACATTAATGGAGGGAAGTATCGAGTCAAGAATTCTCTAACCAAGTCCTCCCAAGTAGAGATGCTCCCTTGTGGCTAGGCTTATGGCCAGCTTTTAACTTTGTCTCTTAGGAAAAATGGGAACAGCTGTAATCTAATTGCATCATCAGTTATGCCATTATATTTAATAGTGTCACAGAGCTGTAAGAAATTAGAGATGTGCAAGTTGGGGTCTTCAGCCATATTACCCCCAAACTGATCCTGCTGCACCAGCTATAGCAAAGCTGGTTTAATCTCAAAGTTATTTGCCTGAATGTTAGGCCGCATTATACTCGTTGCAACCCTCTCAGCGGATGGAGTTGCGTAGTCTGCCAGGGTACGTCTTTGAGTATTTTGAGTTTTTTCAGCCATTTCTTCTTCAATCCTTTTTCATTCTTTGGCTGCTTTTCTTTATTGCTCTTTCTGCTTTGTCAATGTTTGGATGAAAAATTAATTCTTCAGAACTCACAACACCTTGCATAAATAAAGCAAAGAATAGTGAATTAAAAGAAACTAATTTTAAAAAATATAAGATAAGATAAAATAAAATAAAATAAGAAAATAAGTGCTTAAATTAGTGACTCTTGAAGCTACTATTGAATATTAATAAACTATAATCCCCAGCAACGGTGCCAAAAACTTGTTGTGATTTTTGGCAAGTGCACCGAATCGCAAAAGTAATAAAAAGTAAGTAAAAGTATCATCCCACGAGGATTAAGTTACTAATTATTAAGTTTGTTAAAATTGATACTATCTAAGCTAACGAAAAAGAGAGTTATTGTAAATATAATTAAAAAGAAAATTCAAAGTAGAAATTATTAAAAGAAATAGAGTAAGTAAACAAATCAATAAATCAAAGAAGTGGGAAAAAATGGTATTAAAGCATAAGGGTTCTGACTTCACTTGAACTCTTTAAATGCACATTCAAATATTAGTTTAATTATATTCTATTTCAATAATTTATGGTCAATTCTCAAAATTAATTAATACCCAATCCCTTGGTATATCAATTCTCTTCACACTATTTAACTAATCCCTTAGTATAATCCAAAATAGAGAAGGCTTTATAAAAAAAAGGGAATTAAGGGAAAGACCACACAACCTATAACGTCTATTCCTAGCGATTGCAGAAATTATGGTGTTTATCACAAGTTCTAGGTTCATGAAAATTTTTCCAAATCATACATTAACCCAAAAATCATTCCTAAATTTGATCAGGTTTAGAAAAGCATTAAGAATGGAGATAAACACATAAATCATGAAATAGAAACATAAATTAAACCCATAAAAGAAGTTACATCATCAAAGTTCAAGATCCATCATCACCCTAACAAGGAAAAATTAGTTACACATGGATAAAGAATAAAATAAAGAGAAAAATTTGACAAACTTCATAGAAGACAAGTGGAAAAGATGAAGAAAATCTCTAATCTTCAAGCCTAATTGTACCCATACCACTTTAGGGTTTGTGTCGTCACTTCTTTCTTTAACGGTTGTTGAAGTGTGTGTTCTATTTGGTGAAACTTTCTTATTTATAAAAATCAATGTGTCAGCCCACACTACCAGCGCCTGAGCACTGGTTTCTTAGTGCTCTTTTCTGAATTTTCCTAATACATGATGCGCGCTTGGGAGCTGCCTCACCAGCGCTTGAGCAGTGGGTGCTTAGAAGGATTTTGTTCTGCCAAGCACTGGCTTTCCAGCGCTCGCCCAGAAGGATTTTCCACGTTACGTCAGCGTTGGCTTTCCAAAGGTACTGAGTCTTTGGATGACCAGAGAATAATTTTCAACTTTTCTTCATCATGCAAGCATCCAGTCTTCATCCATGTGTAATTCCCTAACAAAATCACATAAAACATGTAATAAGAACACAATTTTAAAATACTAAAAATATAATAAAATTTGAGAATAAAGCTCAATCAAAAAGATTAAAACAGGATGAAAAACCATAATTTGAATTGTATAATTATGAATTTTTGAAGGTTCATTAGCAGTCGCCATTGCCATAAACACCTCAGCCATATCAGCTGAACCTTCACTAGAAGAATTCCTATTTCCCCTAGTTAGCCTTGGTGAAGCCATAGTTCCCTATACACACAGAACAATACATATTGAGTTGATCAGTCTCAATATCATGTAACAGTGTGACGGTAACCATTAACATTCAAACCTAAGGCTATCATACAATTCTATCCACATATCTCACAATGAGACATTAAAATGCACCACACATAATGGAAATCACTAAACTTGCCTAAACATAGTCAGTCCATACCCTGGCTTAACAGGATGAACTATTTTGATACCATAATGTAACATCCTAATACTAATACCTTAGTATATTCTTAATATACAATAGTAAATAGTGTTAGCCACGTCACTTCTATCTTAAGAACTACATTCTAGATTCATAATAACCATACACGTTATTATAAAGAGCTAAGAGGGAAAGAAAAAATCATATATACAACATTAGCCTCAAAAGGGCATAGTGTAATGCATAAAACTTTATACTAACCAAAGCAAATATAATAATATACAAGCTTTGCTCAAAAGTAAATAAAAATTATCTATACTATTTGTTTCCTCTTCTTTCCCTTAAAAGAGTCTCAACCTGGATTTATCATAGAAATAACAAACGGGATGAGAATTTAATATTCTCAGTAGTATAAACACCTATATGACATCATGATAACTCCAACTACTTCGGGGAAAAATAAATCCTTTAATAACATCTAGAAATGTGGTAAAATCCCAAAACTGTTCCATTCTCTTCCCGAGGTAGAACGTTCAATTTTATTATATTTATGGTACAATTATCACATAATTAACACATCACAGTAAATAAACTAAACAACAATAGATTAAGATTTCAACAAGTAATTGAGTCACTGCTCAACACCACAGGAATGTTAACATACTCTTTCTATGTAACATTCACAAAGTAATCCACAATCCTTTTACATAGCTAATAATGATAAACAACTGCTCATACAATTGTAAGATATCATTTTTCCTTAGCAAAGGGTTTTTCTCACTCTTTTGCATGGCAAAGAGTTATACTCACTCTTATTGCCCTTAGTAGAGAGTTTTTCTCACTCCTCTACTACCCTTGGTAGAGTATTTTTCTCACTCCTCTACCATGACAGGGAGCTTTTCTCACTCCCTTGTCTCACAAATCCATCCTTAGCAAATAAGGGAAACAACCACCATTCATGCATTTCTAGCTCTACTTTCATAAAAAGGGAGCAATTCATGCACTATGACAAGTAACTATTATCAAACAAACTCAGTATACTTACATCTAGTACACCACATCATCACATCACAAGTGATATCAAGTGCAACATCATTGATTTTCAATGATTAGCAACTCACCTATGTCAATCCACTACCATTGGATGTACAAAGGCCTATTCTTTTGCACATATACTAGGTGATTATTTCCTTCATGAAATACCCCTAATAATGTCTTAATTCACACTAGAAAGCAAGCATAAAATACCTTCATTGAATCATTGGTATTCATTACCTAGCTTAAACAAGCTTTAAATGAAGCCCACTAACATAAAACTCTATTTTTATGAGTTCCTAACCTGTTATTCCTCTTGGATAATCGGTTAGGACCACCCAATATCCTATTTCTACAAGTCCCTAACCAATTACTACTCTTGGCTAATCAGTTAGGACCTATTTCATGCTAATCTAGAAGATAGAATAATCGGTTAGGTCATCACTTTAACTGGTTAATTGAAAACATGAATTTCTAACCACAATGAATAATCGGTTAGGCCTTATCCCTAATCGATTATTTGTTAACGTGACACTGTGAGTTGCTTGAATAATCGGTTAGGCCTTCACCATAACTGGTTATTCTGCTCTCATACTATTCTGATATGCACCAATAATCGGCTAAGCCACATCTCTAACTGGTTATTGGCTACGTTTTCAGCCAGAAAATAGGGTTCTTATGTAGAACTTACCAATAATGTAACACCCCAATTTTTTATTTTTCTTGATATTTATAAGTTTTATAATATTTATGAATTTTTGTGAATTTTTAAATTATTTTGATTATTTTGGACTGTATGTGTGTTTGAGGCGAGCCCGAAAAAATAAAAAATTTTCTAGACCAGAAAGTTTTGGACTATTAATACGAGGTCGGGGGAACTTACTAAACCCGAAACTGGAAATAGTTGATGAAAACTTTCTTTATCTGAGTTTTTGTTACATTTTATTATCCATTGTATAATGTTATTATCCATTAGGTAATGTTATTATCCATTGTATAATGTTATTATCCATTGGACAATAAAAGTAGTAGCCTTTGTCCATTGGGTAATAGCTTTTGGAAAATATCTTGAGGATTAGTCAAAGATGATGGTTATGACATCTTTATGAATAACCAATAAGAAACAAGCCTGGAGAAGAAGTTTTGGATGTCCACCCTTGATGAAATCAATGGTTGTGAGGAGTTGTAGTGATTAAATGGACCACTCCTTCTCTCCTTGTATCTCACGGCCATGAAGGGCTTTAGGAGACCAAAATACTTTTTATTATCATATTTCTACACTTATCATCTTTGCATGCAAAACACAAAAACTCTCTCTTCCATTTTCTCTCAAAGCTCACGGCCTCATTACCCAAAATCACCTTCCAACCTCTCATAATTCAAACCAACCATACTACTTGATTCTAAACATCATCCTAAGCAACTTTGATGTTGTGATCAAGAATTAGTTCAACCATTTTCAAGTTTGATTTTTGAATTCATGATCTAGGGTTCTAAGGTAAAGTTCTTGAAACTTAATTTCTTAGTTGATTTTTGAAGTTCTAAAACCATACTTGATCTATGGTTATCTTAATCAAGCCTTAGATGTTAATATGTTTGTGTTTACTTGATTTTTAAGAGCAACTTGGTGGTGAAAGTTGACATAAGGAGTCTGCAAGGAGCTAGGAGGCTACATCTAAGGTAAGAGGGAGATTAACCTCATAAACCAATTATGGTGGTGAGGGATACAAAATATGTATGAAGGTGATGAAACTATGTGAGGATTTATTCATCATATTAGTGTAGTTATGTGATTTGTATTTATTTGTTCTATATGATTTTTATTACTTTGATATTTGCATGAACTTGATATAGTAGGTTTATGATGCTTAAAGTTATGTTGTGCTATAAATAATGATTGAGAGGAAAGGAATTTTTGGTTCCAATGACCATGAGGCTCACGACTCTATGCCCACAAATGGGTAATCTAATGTAAAAATGGTTTATTAAATGTTAACCTAGAGGATTAGTGATAAGAAACTTAATTAAGAAATTTCAAAATAAAAATAGAAATGAATATATTTTATCACTAAATCAAAAGTGATTTTTGGTCAAGAGATTAAAAATAGGAATGAGAATTAATTTGGAGACTTAAAGTAATTTATTTAAGAGGATTTTAGTAAAGTAAAGGGAAAAGATTTTATTAAATTAAAATTATGAAAGTTTTGGAAAGAACGTTAAAAAATATTACTTAGATGATTAGGGGACTAAATTAGAATTTAAGGATTTGTAAGTGAAAAAGAAGATGAACACAATTTTATAATATAAGAAGTAATGATTTTCGGCAATATCAATGGAAATGATTTTTAAGGATGGTTTGGAATTTAAAATATTCTATTTAAGAATGTTTTTATTTAGAGTAATGAACAAAGAGTGATTTTTGGCCTTAGTATGGAAATAAAGTTAGAATGATGTTTTGAAAATAAAGTATTTTATTTAATAAGGATTTCTGCGATATCTTGATTTAATTTAAATAATATAAGTTTTTGTGAAAAACGTTTAGAAATATTAATTAAAGGAGATTTAGTGAGAAAATGTTGGAATTAATGTCCAATTTTAATAAACTATGAGAAAAGTTTTAAATTGAACTTAGGATCTTAAGAAAATGTTTTACGCGATTGGAAATACATAGAAAAACTCTTACGTAATTTTAAAATGGTGATTTTTAACGATGCGATTAAGAAGACATTTTAAAATCGTTACGCGATTGAGAAAATATTAAAAAACTATTACGCAATTTAAAAATGTAGCAAAGTTATTGTGCAATTGTGAAAACACGATAAAAGTGCTTTGCGATTGAGTAGAACAGTAAGTTTGTTGCCGGGCCGATATACTGGACTCAAAAATATTAACATATGGTTATAGCCAGTAGTGGCTTGTAATATGCATTGAGTCAGTAATCATGCATTATTTGTCAGACGGTGTCAGTTAAGGCTATTGTTGCCTAGGAGTTGAATTACACCTTCGTGCGGGTGCGAATTGCATTAGTGAAGGTCTATGAATGACCTTGAAGGCGTAGGAGCATGAGTATCCCACAAGTAGACAGTTGGTAGCTCCACTGGGTCGTGGTGACTGAGCAATGCTCCGACGATCTCGACTAGACACTGCTCTATTCACGATTTGGCGTAGAATGTCTTGTACAAGCCATAATATATACACTGAGAAAAATTATAACACTTGAATAGGCAGATGATGTACAGACATATCTTCTGGATCATTCTCTCTGAAATTGTGTTTAGCTCTATGGAGTAGGAAATAGGTGCATTGTGCATAAGGATGGTCAGTATACACATTGTGCATGTGCATAGTCAGTGTACATATTATTGTGGCATAGTCAGTATACTTATTTTGTGGTATGGTTAGTATTCATATAATGTGATATATATATATATATATATATATATATATATATACATATATATCTTTAAAGTATCTGTTAGTTGATAACATGCTTATACATGTTATTCTATGATATTACTGTATATGAGTGGCATTATTATCATTATTGTTTCTTTGTTGCCATGATGGTATTGATGTAGGGTATCTCACCTCTTTATTGTATTGCTCTATTTGTTCTGTTCTATATTTATGTTTTGTGAAGACTGTGATGGCGACAAAGCAGAATCTTCAGGGTTTCGTTAGTTTACAGTTTCATGGGGGCAATGAAGCATGACACGTCCATTAGGTCACGGGGCACATTCAATATGTTGGAGAGGTTACTTTGCTTTAGAGTAGGACCCAGTATAGGGTTGTTACATTTTTTTGTGAATGCTACTGTGCATTTGAAGTTCTCCATACCTATTAGAGATTTACGGTGTGATCTTCATGATACATCTAGCGAAGATTCCAAGGAGTCGACTGCCTGGACTCCCATCCATAGTGACATGCCTGGACTGGGGAATTTGTTTGTTAGGGATCCTGAAGAGGATCTGGAGGAAGATCAGGTTCAGGACCCTACTATTCAAGTTTTTGGACTTGGGTTAGGTTCAATCTTTATATGGTAGCTATATATGCTATTTGGTGTACGTAAACTTTATGTATTTAAGTTGTTAGTAATCTATGTTATGTAAATGAGATGTGTATTATTCAGTTTTATATCTTGTGTTTCTAAAATTTGGTAAGTTTATGTTATCCGCAAAAAAAAAATTTTGAAACTCATATTTTATAATATCAAATATTTTATAACTTGGGTAAAGAATTAAAAGTAGTTAGCTTGAAATGTAATGCCCTTCGGAGGGTGTTACATTAGTGAGTATCAGAGCTCAAGTTCGAGTTTTTTGGGTTTGTGAGTAGGTTTTGTAACACCCCTCTGAAGGGTATCACATTTCAAACCAACTCCTTATAAAATTAATTACCTAAGTTATGAAATATTTAATCTCTTTTAAATACGGGTTTCAAAATTTCTTTCGCGGAAAACATCAATTGATCAAATTAAAATAACTCAAAATATAAAAACTGAATAAATATACTTTTCATATAAACAGAGTTTACTACCACTATTCATTCATTAACTTTACATACCCAAAAATATAACAACTAAAATATAAGTCCTTGTCAGAAGACAAATTCCCTAGCCGGGAATATTTCAATGGATAGAAATCTGACCCAAAGATATATCGAAGTTCTCTCTATGAGTATAGTGAAATTCATTCCACAACTCCCTGATAGGTAAAATAACCTCTACATAAGCAACCATATAAAATGAAGTAATGACCCCATGGCGAGTCCTACTTATTGATAAAGTAATATCACCACAATACTCTATATGCCCTATGTCCCAATGGACAAGCCAAGCTTCAGCGCCTTCAAGAAACTGTAGTTCAAAGAAACCTAGCTGAATCCTCTTTGTCGTCATCACAGTCTTCACAAAAGTATGCATAAAATAGAAACAAACAGAATAATACAGCAAAGAGGTGAGATCCCCTACATTGCATACCAATATGGCAGCAAAGAAACGACATACATGCCCAAAATAGTTCAACATACAATCCACAAAATATCATATGATTAGCAGATAGTTAACAAATAAATAGTATAATAAACTTGCAGTATATTATCAGGCATAATGATAATTCCACAATAATATTATACCATCATAATATTATATCACCACAATACCATATCACCACAGTGTAAATGCTGAGTATGCTCATGAACAATGTGTACACTAACTATGCACATACTCAATGAGTACAAGGATCATCATTATGCATAATGCAACTAGATCCTACTCCATGAAGCTAACTCAAGATCAAAGATAAACGTTCTAGAAGATCGATCCCTCCTAAAAGACAGTCTATGCTGGATCATGAAAAGCAATAGTGGTTGTCAGGCCTGTCAGTGCATTGTAATCGGTGTTCACGGTCAGGGGTATATATAACGTGATATCATAATCACTGGTGGTAACAATCTTCACCAAGTGAATCACCGCGCCCTGACATCCCCCAAGATCTATCCCGATCACTATCCTGTAAGTTCGCGTTCATTCTTTAGGCATAAAACGCCCCAACAACCATCGACTGTACAATGCTCAATGCATATTCAATCCAATCAAAGTACCGTTGTATTGTTCCCAATGATATTAATGCAACCGCCCATACAGTTGTCTAATACCATTAGTATCTATGATATTATATAACCGCTCATACAATTGATAATACCAAAGATCCACTTGGGTCCAGTACTCCAGTTTCCACAATCCACAATGTTAACACTACAAATTACTTAGTTTAGTACGTCGTCTTTATAGCACAACTCGCTGTTCCTCTCAATCGTGTAGCAATTTTATCGTATTTTCACAATCGCTTAACACTTCTGTTACATTTTCAAATCGCATAAAGATTTTTCAATGTTTTCACAATTACGTAAAGATTTTAAAATGTTTTCTCAATCGCGTAGCTAAAAATTACTATTTTCAGATCGCGTAAGAGTTTTTCTATGTATTTTCAATCGTGTAAAATGTTTCTAACATATTCTAAGCTCAAATTAATATCTTTCTCATTTATTATTAAAATTTGGCTTTAATTCCAATATTTCTTCCACAAATCAACTATAAGTAATAATTCCAACATTTTCTCACTAAAAATAATATTTTCTGCTATTTTACACAAAATTGCATTTCTTTGATTTAACTTGGAATATTACACCTCAAAATTTCCTAACGCGCTTCAAAACCCAAAGGGTGAGCTATACGTCAATAAATTTCAAGTTTTAACTTTTATTTCACTAATTAAAAATTATTTTTAAGTCTAAAAACCTATCAAATTAATTTCCTATCAATCAAATACTTAATCCTACACTTAGTCAAATAATTTTGGATTAAGGATATCAAAAATTAGTAGTTGGCTGAATTCCACATTTTGCTTCATAAATCATATATAATTATTTTCTAACACTTTAATCCTTGTAAAAAAAACTTAATTAAATTTCTTGTTATAAAATCATGTAATTCTTAAGTAGGAAAATAATTTAGAACACTTGGTTCCCTTGGTGATATTGAAACTGTGAGCCTCTAGGGTTATTTGGAACCATCATACCATTTCCATCATGTGAATCACATCCTACTTTACACAAAAATCAACATACTTTCTAAATCACATATTAGCATACTATCAAAGCTATAAGCACACCAAACATATATATAAACCAAGCTTACTTATCAAAGCAATAAAACAATCACACAATACAATCCAACTAGCACAAATCAATAAATACACAATCGAGTAAATAAATCCTCGCATGGATTTTTTACTCACAAACATAAACAATTCCATTCCTTCACCATCACATATGGCCGATGAGGTTAATCTCCCTCTTACCTTAATGAAGACAAAACCTTCAAGTTCCTTCTCCTATAGATTTCGTGAGCCTCCAAGGAAAATTTCTAACAAACTTAAATCAACACAAAGTCACCAACAAGCTTGAAAACAAGCTAACCATGGAACAATCATGGCCTAGAAATTTCAAGAACTAAACTTAGAATCAAGAAATTAAGAAATTACCTTAGGAGTAGGAAATCAAAGCTTTATTTTTGAAACACTTAGAGAATGATTTAGGTAAAACTCACAAAAGGAAAAGTGTTTAGAATTGTGTCTAGGTTTAGAAAGTAGGATTTGATAAAATTATTGAAGTGTGGAGGTATGGTGTAGGGGTGGTGGCCGAAACCCTTAAAGAAAAGAGAAGAAAGGAAGCTTTGAGTGTTCTTGGTGTTCTTGAAGTGAGAGAATGAAGAGAATAGATCTTTGTGTCACAAAGTGTAGTAAAAATGAAATAGTATAGTTAATTTTCAAGTCTTGGCCGTGGAGTTAAGTGCATTGGAAAGATTAAGGTTTAATCATTATAATAAAAATATCACACGATGGTCGCATAGCCTATGTCACATAATGGTCATAAAATGGTCATAAGAAGGTTCAAGAATTGGCTAGAAAGGCCAAGTTGGCTGTGGAACACACTAGGGTAGTTAACTAAGTTTGGTTTCTAACTAGATCCTATTTACACTTAGCTTAGATAGTTAATTCATCTAGTTACATTTAAACTAATTTAGTTAGGGCATCTAGTTACATTCTAACTCTTTAGTTATTTGATTAAGTCATTGCATAGGTCATGCATTGTTATGCTTCTAGATGAATCTAGATCTTTTTGTGTAGTTAGGGTTTTCTAAGCATTTAGTAACTAAGTTAGTTCCATCTAGTTACTAATTAGGCTAGTAGGGTAACTTAGTTAGTTTATCTAGTTACTTAGTAACTAGTCCAACCATTTTTGTTGACTTTTTCTCCTAACCATTGATTTACTCTAAGGTAGATATCCTAAGCTTCCTTATCAAGTTTGCTCTCACACCTTTGATTGGATCAATGGTGATGATCAAAGGCATCTTCATCAAGCTTCCATCCAACGATTCACAATAAAATCCGTGCCACTATTGTTGACTAAATCTTGTTGGTTGATCATAAAGTTATGTAATGATGGTTCATAATTACACTTAAGATATTTAGCTTAGATATTTTTTGCTTAGATATTTTCATCTGGATATTTTATGTAGATATTTTGCTAAGATATTTTCTTGAGATATTTTTCCCGAGATATTTATTCCTAGATATTTATCCTTGGATATTTACTAGGTGAGTCATCATAGAATTTTCTAGAACAGTTGAGTCAATATTCTACTACCTTCTAGAATATGGCGAGTCATTGCTTCTAGAAAAAGAATGACAAGACAAGCTCAAAATATCTTGAAAGAGTAAGTAGCCAAAATGAATTTGTCTTCTAGCTGAGTAGTCAATTTGAATTTCTCCTCTTCAAGTTGAGTATCCAATTTGCCTTATTCCTGTTTACCATTGGTCCATCGCTTTGACTCATCGCCATCAAGATATTTTCTAGCAAATATTACCCAATAGACAATAGCTACTGCTATTATTACACAATGGATAATAGAAAACTTAGATATAGAAAATTTCTGTCAACTGTTCCCGGTTTCGGTTTAGTAAGATTCTCTTATCCTGCCTTGACAGTCCAGAATTTTTTAGTTTAGGAAAAAAAATTAATTTTTTGGGTCCGCCTCAAACACATATAGCTTAATATAATATTAAAATAATCATAACCTCAGAAAATTTCACAAAAATTCTCAAAAATCATAAAAATTATAAAACTAATATATTTTAGAAAAATTAAAATTCGGGCATATATTTCAAAAATAATATTAAAATAATCAAAATAATATTAAAATATTCAAAATAATTAAAAATTCTCAAAAATTCACAAAAACTTATAAATATTATAAAACTTATTTATTTGAGAAAAAATGAAAAATCGAGGGTGTTACAACTCTCCCCCTCTAAAAAGAATTTTGTCCTCGAAATTTGTCTTACATAACATACAAAAAGATATTACTCCTTTATCTTGTCTTCAAACTTCCACGTAGCATTTCCAGTTACGTCGTTGCAGATGATCCTCCTACTTTTCTTGGATTTCCTCCATCAGATTATTCGAATAGTAATCGTAGTCAAACAGATTCTCCTTAACCATCATAGCAGATATACTAAATACATCTTCTACTTAAGGCATTTGCCATGACATTCGCCCATCCGGAATGACATTGAAGTTGAAAATCATAGTCTTTTGAAAATTCTAACTATCGTCTCTTTCTCATATCCAACCTCTTCTTAATCGAATAGGTACTCCAAGCTCTTGAAATTACTGTAGACATTGTAGGTTGAAAACATCTTCAAATTTTCATTGCAAAACGACTATCGTAACTTTTAAAACGTGAGTTGAATAATTCTTCTCATGCACTTTCAAACAGCTTCGCGTATAACTTCTTTTTCTTCAAAAATTGAAGAACCGTATCGAGGTGTTCAGCATGCTCCTTTGGACTTCGAGAATAGATCAGAATGTCATCAATAAGGATATCAACAAATCTGTCTAAATAAGAAAGAAAGATCCTATTCATGTAATTTGTGAATATCGCAGAAGCATTCGTTACCTTGAATAGCATTATTAAACACACGTAGTGACTATAATGCGTCTGAAAAACTGTCTTGGAATATCTTTCTATCTTCATGCAAATCTGATGATAATCAGAATGCAAATCGATCTTGAAGAAAATAGTGACTTCCTTCATTTGATCTTCTAGTTCCCATGTTGTATCTCCCATCACATCATTCCAGATTACCTCTACCAAGATAAGTTGTTTCACTCACCTATCCAAAATTTTAACAGAAAATGTCTCATAGATCAAGTCCTCTTCTAATTGTACTGTATTTTGTAACACCCCAACTTTTAGGATAATTACAATATAGTCCCGAAATGTACTGTCTTGTGAATTCTGTGAGCAGTAAATTAAATTTGACTGTTCCATGAGTGTACTTGACTGTTGTGTGTGATTTGCTCCGAGCCAAGGAAATAATTATTTTTTGACCGAAAAAATCTTATTTTAATTAATTAGAGCTGGGGGATCTTACTAAACCCAATTCTGATTGATATATATATTAATCTCATAATTTTTAGGATTTAAGCGTGTAATAAAATAATTTTATATTATTATAATATTATTTTATATTACAAGTACCCTCTTGTCTCAAAAATAGTAAAAATCTGCTTTGATTTGACCACGGATCTTTAAAAGTACTGTGGGACCCGCGTTTAGGAAAAGCAGTCAACAATTCTGACTGGATAAATTCTAGCCAATGAGAGCAAGTCAACAAGAGTGGCTTGACTTTTTAAACCAATAAGAATGGGTCAACGAAGGGAGCGTAGACTTTAATTAGGACCGTTGGATGAAGACTTAGTTAGGAAGCCTTTGATTTCAACCGTTGATTAAATCAATGGTGAGATTAGAATTCAAACTTTATGACTAATCAATATCTACCTTAGATTACATCTATGGCTAGGAATTAAAGATGAAATCAATGGTTAGAATTAAGTCAAAATAGTAGGCTTGAATTTGGTTAGTAGCTAATTAAGCTTAATTTGACTAATCTAATTACCTAATTAATTAGCATGTAATTAGGTGTAAATTGGAAACAATTAAGCTCCTAAATTCCTAAAGGGCCACACGATTTTGGGCAGCAGCTTGGGAGGCTTGGATGGCTTGGTTCTACATGGTTCTTGAACTCTCCAACATGACATAAGCCATTTGCACCGCCATGTGAACAAACTAGGATATTTACCATGCAAAATCAATCACTCAACCTCACCCAAAACTCACTCACGGCAGCAGCCCCTCAAAATACACATTCAATATTTACTTTTCACTTATCTTAAATCAAACTCATCTATTCTCTCCAAAAATAGCAAGAAAACCAAGCTCACTTTTTCTTCTATTTCTTTCCCTCTCTATTCGGCCATACACTCTACCCACACCACCAAACCTCTATAATTTTATCTCTTCATATTTCCTAAACCCAAATCCTATTCTAAACACTTTTCATTGACAAAGTTTTGCCAAAAAACTACTCTATCTTGTCCAAAATCCAACCTTTTGCTTACTTTCTTAAGGGTAAGTCTTGATTCTATGGTTCAAAGTTTGATTTTTAATTTTTCTAACCATGATTGTTCCATGGTTTTTCAATATTAAACCTTGTATGTGTTTTTACTAATTGTTTAAGAATTTTAGGGATTTGTTTGGGAGATTGTACGAAATTTCAAGAAAGAAGGAAACTAACCGATTAATTGTCTTTAAGAGGTAAGAAGGAGATTTAATCTCATCAACCCTAAGTGGTGATGGGAAAATGGATTTGATTGTGTATGAAGAATCCATAAGGATTCGATTTGTGTGATTGTTTATGGTTTTTATTATTTTTGTGACTGTTTAAATGCTTTCCTATTTGTGATTTATTTTGCTATGCATGATTATAGTTTTTATTATTTTTGCTATGCATGTTTATGGCTTTAAATAAATTGTATGTATATTGTATGTGATTATATAATTGTATGTGTTTATAATTGTATAATTATTAAAGTAGGATGTGAATAACAAGTAACGATTTGCATGAGTGTTCCAAAGAGCATAGAATGAGGCTCACGGCCTTACATCAAACAGAGAACCAAAATGTTCCCAGTAATTTTCTAAATTACTGATTTTAAATGATCTAAGTAAAATAATGGATTTAGGAAAAATTTTAATTAATTGTGGCCAACATGCCATTTAGTGTATAATTGGACATCATTTTATTTTTGATTTTGGCCAACATAGCATTTTATTTTCTAAGATAGGTTAGGTAATGGATTTACAAAATAAATAGATTCCAATAAATCTTTGAGAAAACAAAAGGAATAAATTCAGTCTTAGAATTCTAAATTAGCAGAATTCAGTTTAAGTAAAAAATAAAGCAAACGCTTGAAAAATACTAACGTAAAGCTCATTTTATGAATTTTTGAAGCGCGTTAGCGAGTTTTCAAAGCGTAATTATTGGGTAAAAATAAAATAAACTATATTTAGTGGAAAACGTCCAGAAATACCTTATACTGATTTTATAGGCAAAATACTGCCGAAATTTACTAAAATCAAGTGAATAAAATGAAAAGATTCCATATTATATTTATAACACAAGGAAATTACTCTATGTATTTTAAAATGTACTAGATATAGTCTACACATATTTAAAATGATAATTTTAAGATATTTGGTTAAGAAAATGAATTAAAAATCTTACGCGATTGAGAAAATGATTTAAAAACATTTTGCAATGTTTAAAAACGTCAAAATATATTTATGCAATTGAAAAACGTTTGTGAAAATGATGAGATTGTGAAAAATGCGATAAAATTCCTACGCGATTGAACGATACAGTGAGTTTTGCTGTCGAGCCAAAGTGGTGGACCCGGACGTATTGTGGTGTAGTATTGTCAAGTGGGACATACTATACTTTAGTATTTTATAACAGAGGGTATTTTTGTAATTATGATAAAATTTGAATAATAAGGGTATTTTTGTAATTTTAGATCATACTTAGAGTGTTGTGTCAATTTAGTTGATAATTGGCGATTGATTGATGAGGTGAATTACACCGTGTTTTGGTGTGATAAGCATAATGTGGTTCATTTATGAACTTGGAGGCATTAGTGTGTGGAGAATTCCACATGGGGACAGTGGGTTGCTCCTCTAGGCCGTGGTAACGGCAACACACTAATGATCTTGACAAACACTATTCTTAATCGAGATCTTGAGGAGACTATTACGTACTATACCTGTAGTGCACGGTGTATTGACTGTGTACTACTACACGATGTTTGGACTGTGGACTATAGACACGATGTTTGACAGTGCAATAGTTTGGTTGGGCAGCCATAAAGTATTCTTAGTTTCTATCTGGATCATTCTCTCAGATATCCGTGTTTAGCTCCATGGAGTAGGAACGAGTTGGTGTGTGTTCATGCATTATCTGCATTTTACTGCTTACTATAATCTGTGATAAAATGTATGATTTATTGCTTTCCAATATTGCATGTGTTATTTTACTATGTATTGCTTGATATATTACGCATGATATGTTGATATGTACTGTTGTGATAATTATTTTGTATTGTCGTTTTCTTTATTGCCATGCGGGTAGTGATGTAGATTGTCTCTCCTCTCTATATGTTTTCTCGATATTATTATATTATTCTCCTAAAGAGTTTGAGGAAGTAGAGGATCAACCTCTTGAGATACAATATCCGGACGAGCGACAGCCGGGCGAGCTGTACGAGGAAGAGGAGCCGGTAGATCACGCTGATCATCAAGATTGATCTTGAGATCATGGCGTTGCCAGGGTTCTTCGGGTTTGTGAGACTTGAGTTTCACGGAGGTTCTGAAGCCTGGCGTATGCGAGTAGATAGAGGAACAGTTGCTTATGTGGGACGTTTGACTGTGTCCCTATGTAGAGAGTATGATGGAGAGGTCATATTCACTAATATGTTATATTTACATCTAGAGTTGCCACTGACTCTTAGGCGTTACTGGCAGGGAATATTCCATGCGCCTAGTGAGCTCAGTAGCGAGTCAACAGCTCGGACTCGTGTCCGTAGTGCTGTGAGATCTCCAAGATGTGAACTTTTCGATGGTCTTTCTGGAGGATGATCCATCGGAAGGTTAGATATCTGTCGAGATGCACTTGGGCAATACTATGTCTTAGTTTTATGTTGTCTTTTACTGCTTTGTTAAATACTTGTAGTTGTAAATTATGTGTGTACTAAAGAAGAATCATATGTATATTATGGTGTGATTATACTTTGTTTAACTTGTGTTCTGTGTAATTTTATTTAATGTTATAAGTATAAAAGGAACAAAAAATTTATCACAAATATTATTTAAGTATCAAATGTTTTACAACTTGGGTAAGAGTTTTATTTTATTTTATTTTATTGCATTCATAAATGTGACATCCCCACATGGGTGTTACATTAGTTGGTATCAGAGCCCAAGTTAGAGTCTTTTGGGGTTATGGTTAGGTCTGTTTTTGCTTGTGTTGTGTGATTCTCTGTGATTTGTTTCCGAAAGGTTACATTTAACATTGTTTTGTCTTGTTCAAGAAAGAAGATGTCTGGAGGAAGAGGAAGGCGTGCAAACGTGGAACGAGATATGGATCCAATGATTGCAGTTGCTGATGCTATGCAGCGAATGGCAGAAGTAATTACACAGCAAAATCAAAGAGCAGCTCAATAGCAAGATGCGACTGCTGATGCTTTGAATTTGTCTGAGTTTAGGCGCAACTACCCGCCATAGTTTAGAGGCGAGTTTGACCCTGAGAAGGCAAGTCTTTGGATTCAAGACTTGGAGAGAGTATTCGAAGGAATGGGGTGTGCGGAAAATAAGAAGGTAACATATGTTGTATATATGTTGAGAGGAGATGTTGAGAATTGGTGGAGGAATACCCGTCAATTATTGCAAGCTGAAGGAACTGAGATCACCTGGGAGGTGTTTTGCGAAGTATTTCTGGAGAAGTACTTTCCCGGTACTGCTCGACATGCCAAGGAGATGGAATTTCTTGGTCTACATCAAGGGAATATGACTGTTGGAGAATATGTTGCAAAATTTGAGAGTTTATCGCAATTCTCAAGGTATTTCCAAATCCGACCAGATGAGGTATGGAAGTGCCAAAAGTTTGAAGATGGGTTAAGGGTAGAGCTGAGGCGTGCAGTGCTACCTATGAGGATGAGAGAATTTCGTGTGTTGATGGACACTTGTCGAAGACTCAAGGCGTTGGAGCCGTCTCGAGATCAGAGGAATCGTAACTTTGGACCGACTAGGTTCCAAAGGGGAGGTAGTAGCAGTAATACCCGGTTTCAACGAAAGCCTTATGCGAGACCGTTAGGAAGTCAACCTCAACGTCCATCTGTTAGGGGAAGTTCTAGCGGAAACTGAGCTGGTCAGAATGTGGCGTTTACGCCGACATGTTTTAAGTGTGGCAAGAGTGGCCATATATCTACAGATTGCTCGATCAAAGGAACGATCTGTTTCAACTGCAGAAAACCTGGACATGTTTCTAGGGATTGCACTCAGCCGGAGAGGAAGCCTGCTGTGAGAAATGTTCGTGCTACTCAGCCGTGATCTGGAGGGCGAGTGTATACGATGACTGGAACCGAAGCTTCTCAATCTGAAGATCTTATTCAAGGAGAAGGTGTCATTGAAGGTAATCACCTGACTTTGCTATATGATTCGGGTGCAACACACTTATTTATTGCATATGATTGTGTGGAAAGATTGAAACTGCCTGTGACTTCTCTGAGTTTTCAATTGATTGTTTCTACACCGACTGCCAAGCCTGTTGTTACATCTAAGATATGTATGAACTGTCCTATTTTTATAAAGGATAGTATGTTTTCGGTCAATTTGATTTGTTTACCTCTTGTTGAGATAGACATAATATTAGGAATGGACTGGTTATCTTCTAACCATATCCTTATAGACTGTGTGAGCAAAACCATAGTTTTTCCTAAGGAAGAAAGTTCTGGATTCTTGACTGCTGTTAAAGTCAAGTCATTGTTGAGGGATGGAGCTCAAGGGTTTATGTTGCTGTCTTCTTTGGAAGTCAAGTGTGAGAAAGATGTGAGCGCTATTCCTGTCGTCAGTGGATTTCCAGAGATTTTTCCTGACGATATACCTGGTTTGCCACTGGAAAGGGAAATTGAATTCTCTATCGACTTAGTGCCGGAAGCAGGTCCTATTTTGATTGCACCGTACCGAATATCGCCTGTAGAGTTAGCAGAGTTGAAGAAGCAATTAGAGGAACTGTTGGAGAAGTAGTTTGTGCGACCTAGTGTTTCGCCATGGGGAGCACCAGTGCTACTAGTCAAGAAGAATGATGGAACTTCGTGACTTTGTGTTGATTATCGACAACTGAACAAGGTTACTATAAAGAATAAGTATCCACTACCGAGGATTGATGATCTGATGGATCAGTTGAAGAGAGCCGCTGTTTTCTCTAAGATAGATCTACGATCAGGTTATCATCAGATTTGTGTCAAGGTCGATGATATACCTAAAACAGCTTTCCGAACTCGTTATGGACATTATGAGTATCAAGTGATGCCGTTCGGAGTGACGAATGCCCCTGCAATATTCATGGACTATATGAATAGGATTTTTCATCCGTACCTAGATAGATTTGTCGTTGTCTTTATCGATGACATTCTGATCTATTCTCAAAGTCAAGAAGAGCATGCTGAACATCTCAGTATAGTTCTCCAGATTTTAAAGGAGAAGAAGCTGTATGCGAAATTGGCAAAGTACGAGTTTTGGTTGGAAGAAGTTCAATTTCTAGGTCACATAATTTCCAAGGAAGGTATTGCAGTAGACCCATCGAAGGTGGAGACTGTTTTGCAGTGGGAAAGGCCTAAGACTGTGACTAAGGTTCGAAGTTTTGTTGGATTAGCCGGATATTACCGAAGGTTTATTGAAGGTTTTTCCAAGATAGCTGGACCACTTACCCAACTCACGAGGAAGGGCCAAGCTTTTGATTGGACAGAGGAACGTGAAGCGAGTTTCTAAGAGCTGAAGAAGAGATTAACGACTGCACCAGTGTTAATTTTGCCGGATCCTAACAAATCTTTTGAGGTGTATTATGATGCATCTTATCAAGGGTTAGGATGTGTGTTGATGCAGAATCGGAATGTGGTGGCTTATGCTTCAAGACAGTTGAAGGTTTATGAGAGGAACTACCCAATGCACGATTTGGAGCTAGCTGCAGTAGTTTTTGCATTGAAGGTGTAGAGGCATTTTCTGTATGGAGCTATGTTCAATGTCTTTAGCGATCACAAGAGCTTAAAATACTTGTTTGATCAAAAGGAATTGAATATAAGGCAGAGGCGATGGTTGGAATTTTTGAAGGACTATGATTTTCAGCTTCAATACCATCCGGGAAAAGCGAATGTGGTGGCAGATGCCTTGAGCAGAAAGGTGGTCAGTGTTTCTACTATGACGATCAAGGAGGAGGAGCTGATTAACCAATTCAGAGATCTATGGTTATCAATAGAGTTGGTACCTGGAAAGATTCGTCTAAGTAAGGTTGTGGTTTTAAATGACTTGCTAGAAGTAATCCGAGAGAAACAAGATGAAGATGCGTTTTTACAGAACGAAAAGGAATTGTTGAAGCAAGGTCATAAAGCGACGGTGGAGGAAGGATCTGATGGAATCTTGAGGTTTGAAGGAAGAGTTTGTATACCTGATGATCCCGAACTTAAGAAAGCAATTTTGGATGAAGCTAATACTAGTAATTTAGGTATGCATCCGGGGATGACAAAGATGTATCAAGATTTGAAACGACTGTTTTGGTGGCCAAGGATGAAGAGAGATGTAGCAGAACGTGTGACATCTTGTCTTGTCTGTCAGAAGGCAAAAGTGGAACATCAAAGGCCTGCTGGTGTGTTACAACCTTTGACTATCCCAGAGTGGAAGTGGGATAGTATTTCGATGGATTTTGTTACTGGATTGCCAAGGACGAGGAAAGGTCATGATTCGATATGGGTTATAGTTGATAGGCTTACGAAGTCAGCGTATTTCTTGCCAATCAATATTAAGTATTCATTGGAACGCTTAACCCAGATATATATCGACGAAGTTGTTAGACTTCATGGTGTGCCTGCAAGTATAGTTTCTGATAGAGATCCAAGGTTTACGTCGAGACTCTGGCAAAGTTTGCAAGAAGCTATGGGGACTAAATTACGATTGAGTTATGCATATCATCTGCAGACTGATGGTCAGACAGAGAGAACGATTCAGTCGTTGGAGGATTTGTTGCGTGCTTGTGTGTTAGAACAACAAAGGAGTTGGGATGAATTTCTGTGTTTGATAGAATTCACCTACAACAATAGTTTTCACTCGAGCATAGGGATGGCACCCTATGAAGCACTTTATGGATGATGATGTCGAACACCTTTGTGTTGGTATCAGGATGGAGAGAGTATGACTATTGGGCCTGATCTTGTACAGCAGACTACGGAAAAGGTGAAAATGATACAAGAGAAAATGCGAACGACTCAAAGCCGTCAGAAGAGCTATGCTGATAAACGAAGACGACCTTTGGAATTTGAAGAAGGTGATCATGTATTCTTACGAGTTACGCCTACGACTGGTGTCAGGAGAGTTATCAAATCTAGGAAGCTTACTCCTAAGTTTATAGGGCCTTATCAAATTATTCATCGGATTGGTCCTGTAGCTTATCAAATAGCTTTACCGCCTTTTCTATCCAATCTTCATAATGTATTTCATGTGTCTCAGTTGAGGAAATACATTCCCGATCCAACTCATGTGATACAACCTAATGAAGTACAGCTGAAGGATAATTTGACATATGAAACACTTCCTGTTAGAATCGAGGACAGAAGAATGAAACAACTTCGAGGGAAGATGATTGAGCTGGTGAAGATAGTGTGGAACGATGTAACAGGAAATGCTACATGGGAGTTAGAGGATAGGATGAGGGAGCAATATCCTCAATTGTTTGATGTATAATGAATTTCGGGGACGAAATTCTTATTAGAAGGGGAGAGTTGTAACACCCAACTTTTGGGATAATTACAATATAGTCCCGAAATGTACTATTTTGTGAATTCTGTGAGCAGTAAATTAAATTTGACTGTTCCGTGAGTGTACTTGACTATTGTGTGTGATTTGCTCTGAGCCAAGGAAATAATAATTTTCTGGCCGGAAAAAACTTATTTTAATTAATTAGAGCTGGGGGATCTTACTAAACCTAATTCTGATTGATATATATATTAATCTCGTAATTTTTAGGATTTAAGCGTGTAATAAAATAATTTTATATTATTATAATATTATTTTATATTACAAGATCCTCTTGTCTCAAAAACAGTAGAAATCTGCTTTGATTTGACCACGAATCTTTAAAAGTACTATAGGACCCACATTTAGGAAAAGCAGTCAACAATTTTGACTGGACAAATTCTAGCCAATGAGAGCAAGTCAACAAGAGTGGCTTGACTTTTTAAACCAATAAGAATGGGTCAACAAAGGGAATGTAGACTTTAATTAGGACCGTTGGATGAAGACTTAGTTAGGAAGCCTTTGATTTCAACCGTTGATTAAATCAATGGTGAGATTAGAATTCAAACTTTATGACTAATCAATATCTACCTTAGATTACATCTATGACTAGGAATTAAAGATGAAATCAATGGTTAGAATTAAGTCAAAAATAGTAGACTTGAATTTGGTTAGTAGCTAATTAAGCTTAATTTGACTAATCTAATTACCTAATTAATTAGCATGTAATTAGGTGTAAATTGGAAACAATTAAGCTCCTAAATTCCTAAAGGGCCACACGGTTTTGGGCAGTAGCTTGGAAGGCTTGGATGGCTTGGTTCTACATGGTTCTTGAACTCTCCAACATGACATAAGCCATGTGCACCACCATGTGAACACACTAGGATATTTATCATGCAAAATCAATCACTCAACCTCACCCAAAACTCACTCATGGCAGCAGCCCCTCAAAATACACATTCAATATTTACTTTTCACTTATCTTAAATCAAACTCATCTATTCTCTCCAAAAATAGCAAGAAAACCAAGCACACTTTTTCTTCTATTTCTTTCCCTCTCTATTCGGCCATACACTCTACCCACACCACCAAACCTCTATAATTTTATCTCTTCATATTTCCTAAACCCAAATCCTATTCGAAACAATTTTCATTCACAAAGTTTTGCCAAAAAACTACTCTATCTTGTCCAAAATCCAACCTTTTGCTTACTTTCTTAAGGGTAAGTCTTGATTCTATGGTTCAAAGTTTGATTTTTAATTTTTCTAACCATGATTGTTCCATGGTTTTTCAATATTAAACATTGTATGTGTTTTTACTAATTGTTTAAGAATTTTAGGGATTTGTTTGGGAGATTGTACGAAATTTCAAGAAAGAAGGAAACTAACTGATTAATTGTCTTCAAGAGGTAAGTGGGAGATTTAATCTCATCAACCCTAAGTGGTGTGGAAAAATGAATTTGATTGTGTATGAAGAATTCATAAGGATTCGATTTGTGTGATTGTTTATGGTTTTTATTATTTTTGTGATTGTTTAAATGCTTTCCTATTTGTGATTTATTTTGCTATGCATGTGTATGGCTTTAAATAAATTGTATGTATATTGTATGTGATTATATAATTGTATGTGTTTATAATTGTATAATTATTAAAGTAGGATGTGAATAACATGTAACGATTTGCATGAGTGATCCAAAGAACATAGAATGAGGCTCACGACCTTACATCAAACAGAGAACCAAAATGTTCTCAGTAATTTTCTAAATTACTGATTTTAAATGATCTAAGTAAAATAATGGATTTAGGAATAATTTTGATTAATTGTGGCCAACATGCCATTTAGTGTATAATTGGACATCATTTTATTTTTGATTTTGGCCAACATACCATTTTATTTTCTAAGATAGGATAGGTAATGAATTTACAAAATAAATAGATTCCAATGAATCTTTGAGAAAACAAAAGGAATAAATTTAGTCTTAGAATTCTAAATTAGCAAAATTCAATTTAAGTAAAAAATAAAGCAAACGCTTGAAAAATACTAACGTAAAGCTCATTTTATGAATTTTTGAAGCGCGTTAGTGAGTTTTCAAAGCGTAATTATTGGGTAAAAATAAAATAAACTATATTTAGTGGAAAACATCCAAAAATACCTTATACTGATTTTATAGGCAAAATACTGCCGAAATTTACTAAAATCAAGCGAATAAAATGAAAAGATTCCATATTATATTTATAACACAAGGAAATTACTCTACGTATTTTAAAATATACTTGATATAGTCTACACATATTTAAAATGATAATTTTAAGATATTCGGTTAAGAAAATGAATCAAAAATCTTACGTGATTGAGAAAATGATTTAAAAACATTTTGCGATGTTTAAAAATGTCAAAATATATTTACGCGATTCAAAAACGTTTGTGAAAATGATGAGATTCTGAAAAATACGATAAAATTCCTACGCGATTGAACGATACAGTGAGTTTTGCTGTCAGACCAAAGTGGTGGACCCGGACGTATTGTGGTGTAGTATTGTCAAGTAGGACATACTATACTTTGGTATTTTATAACTGAGGGTATTTTTGTAATTATGGTAAAATTTGGATAATAAGGGTATTTTTGTAATTTTAGATCATGCTTAGAGTGTTGTGTTAATTTAGTTGATAATTGGCGATTGATTGATGACGTGAATTACACCGTGTTTTGGTGTGATAAGCATAGTGTGGTTCTTTTATGAACTTGGAGGCATTAGTGTGCGGAGAATTCCACATGGGGACAGTGGGTTGCTCCTCTGGGCCGTGGTAACGGGCAACACACTAATGATCTTGACAAACACTATTCTTAATCGAGATCTTGAGGAGACTATTACGTACTATGCCTGTAGTGCACGGTGTATTGACTATGTACTGCTACACGATGTTTGGACTGTGGAGTATAGACACGATGTTTGACAGTGCAATAGTTTGGTTGGGCAGCCATAAAGTATTCTTAGTTTCTATCTGGATCATTCTCTCAAATATCCGTGTTTAGCTCCATGGAGTAGGAACGAGTTGGTGTGTGTTCATGCATTATCTGCATTTTACTGCTTACTATAATCTGTGATAAAATGTATGATTTATTACTTTCCAATATTGCATGTGTTATTTTACTATGTATTGCTTGATATATTACGCATGATATGTTGGTATGTACTGTTGTGATAATTATTTTGTACTGTCGTTTTCTTTATTGCCATGCGAGTAGTGATGTAGATTGTCTCTCCTCTCTATATGTTTTCTAGATATTATTATATTATTCTCGTAAAGAGTTTGAGGAAGAAGAGGATCAGCCTCTTGAGATACAGTAACCGGACGAGCGACAGCCAGGCGAGCTGTATGAGGAAGAGGAGCCGGTAGATCACTCTAATCATCAATACTGATCTTGAGATCATGGCGTTGCCAGGGTTCTTTAGGTTTGTGAGACTTGAGTTTCACAGAGGTTCTGAAGCCTGGTGTATGCGAGTAGATAGAGGAACAGTTGCTTATGTGAGACGTTTGACTGTGTCCCTATGTAGAGAGTATGATGGAAAGGTCATATTCACTACTATGTTATATTTACATCTAGAGTTGCCACTGACTCTTAGGCGTTACTGGCAGGGAATATTCCATGCGCCTAGTGAGCTCAGTAGCGAGTCAACAGCTCGGACTCGTGTCCGTAGTGCTGTTAGATCTCCAAGATGTGAACTTTTCGATGGTCTTTCTGGAGGATGATTCATCGGAAGCTTAGATATCTGTCGAGATGCACTTGAACAATATTATGTCTTAGTTTTATGTTGTCTTTTACTGCTTTGTTAAATACTTGTAGTTGTAAATTATGTGTGTACTAAAGAAGAATCATATGTATATTATGGTGTGATTATACTTTGTTTAACTTGTGTTCTGTGTAATTTTATTTAATGTTATAAGTATAAAAGGAAAAAAAAAATTTATCACAAATATTATTTAAGTATCAAATGTTTTACAACTTGGGTAAGAGTTTTATTTTATTTTATTTTATTGCATTCATAAATGTGACATCCCCACAAGGGTGTTACATATTTGGTACTGTAATATGGGTTGAATCAAGAATTATTCTTCTCAATTGAGATACATGGAAAACACTATGAAGGTTATAAAGAAAAGTGATAAGGCTATTTGGTAGATTACCGAATTCATCCAACAAAGAATTTAATATGGTTTAATAGATTTCGAAATAAACATGGTCCAATTAATTTAGAAATGAACTTTCTGGATGCAAATCCAAAAATCTCAGTTTCAAGAAACACTAAAGTTTCATTGAAACAATCAAGTAGGATATGGTTGGAAGATAACCAATCCATTTATAAAGTCATGAACTCAAATAGACATGATTTCAGAGAAACAAATCAAATCAACAGAAAATATTTGATCTTTCATGGATATAGGATAGAGGTAGAAAACTTGAGTATAAACAACAAGTTTAACAGAAAAGTAGAAATACTCAGATCAAAAGATAACAAAGACACAGATAACTTAAATCGATTTACTCAGTCTATTTGTGAAAGAAGTAGACAAACTAAATCAACAAAAAGTTCTAATCTCAAGTAATAATAGGATAGTTTTAAACATGCTTTGAGTAGTAATAGCAATTTTAGAAGTTGAAGTAGCACTATTCAAGTCAAAAGGAAACAAAAACACAGATAACCCAAATAGTTCACACAGTCACAGACCACAAAAGAATGGGTTACCTTGCGAGTTATACAGTACAGTTTTAGGATTACTCTCTATGGACAACTCCCTCATTTTTAATTTTTTATATTTGAACATTCTCATTCCACTCTTTGTATTGACTCCTTCTCTTACTTGAGATCTTATCGTACGTTCATTACTTATGGAAAGTTCCATATTTGATTTAGCATAGCTTCTAGCAACATGGGCTTCCCGCACTTGAAACAAATTACTTCTTTACTCTTGCACTCCTTCGTTAAATGAGCCTTTCCACACTTCCTACATTTCGATGCTAATGCTATAATCTAACTAACTCTGTTGCCACTAGTACTTCCCCCATTGTTTATTGTTGCTTCCCCGGTGGTCGTATATACATCTTGTTGGTGTATGCCCTAGTGGCCAATATATTTTGTTTGTATTGACATACATTATATTATGCTATTTTATATATGAGGCATTTCATTTATTGTGTTCTTTTTTGATAAACATAATAAAGTCCTTAGAATAGTAAGTTTGATGCCATAGGACATCAAGTGGATGACTTGATCGTGAGATCCTTTTGGTTACAACACTATTCTTAAATGTCCCTAGTCAAGTATTATTGTTAATTAGGACAACAATAATACATTGAGACTAGTATGTGTAGAGGCCGATGACCGCATCTCACAGGTCATGGATATGAGATATCAAGTCTTCACATTGGTACATATTAGAGTAATGATGTCTTGGGTGACCCACCATGAGAACGCTACATGGATCGTTACGTGAGTGTCATAAGCGATTCTCATAGTGATAATGGTGTTTGTGGTCCTTTGACTGAAATCACTACGATTCCTACATGAGGAGTTGTGTGTTTTAATGCCATCAAACGTCATCGTAACAAGGTGATTATAAAGTTGGTTATTGGACATACCGCAAATCATGCGAGAGGGATGTGAGTGACCTAGATGGAATTTGTCACTCCTACATAACGGGAGCGATATCTTCGGGTCCCCGATTGAGTGAGACTGCGAAATGCATGGCCATGCTCAAATGAGTCAATATGAGATATTGATCTCATTTATTGTTACAAAGTCTACTCGAGTATCAGGAAACGAATGATTGGACTATACAAGGGTGACGCATTCCATGCCTTGTGTTCAATCTAGATATCTTGACAAAGGGACTAAACTACACGGAAACATTGATCACAGATAGGTTATGTCAAATCACTGACATTCTCATTACTTGGGTAGCAGTGATGTGTTGCTAGATACCGCTCACTGTTTGTAATATTAAAATGAGATTTTAATATTACTACCAACGTCATGAGAACTGCAGGGTCGCACACTTAGAACAGACTAAATTGGAGCAATAAGGATCCAAGTTGGACTCGGATTCAATTGTGGGCCTAACTCATGAGATGGGTTTTAGGGTTGCACTGACTTACCTTGCTCACGCTCACACTCACTTAAGGCAGCCACTATTATAAATAGTACTGTTAAGGGGGCTGCTATAGATGTTACATCACAACCCTAGCCGCACCTAAGAAAGTGAGTGAGAGACAGTGAAAGGTTCTTCTCTTCTATTCGCAGCTAGCACCGCGAAACAGAGGCATGACTCCTTTTGCAAGTCTGTTCGTGTGGATACCGCAGAAACATCGTCACTATTACGGTGTTGGTGATTCACCTCGCTTGTGTTTATCACGCTTCAAGAGGTAAATTTTAAAAACTCGGATTATGGACTTTTCGCATGGATCCTGTGTGGGAATCCTATTATTCCGCTGCGAGATATTTTGATCCGCAATTCCCAACACATCTTACATCTTCTTCCCTTTTGAATCCTAGTTAGTCCAAAGTTACAGCTTTTTACATTCTGAGACTGCTCCACCTTTGATGCATCAACTTCAATTCCTTCTTCCAAAATTATGTGTCCTAAAAACTGAACTTCACTCAACTAGAATTGACACTTGGATAGCTTTGCATATAACTTGTCTCCTTCAAAATCTGAAGAACCACTCTGAGGTGTTCAACATGTTCCTCTTGACTTCGAGAGTAGACCAAAATGTTTTCAATAAAGACAACGACAAATCTATCCAAGTAGGGGCAAAAAATCCTGTTCATGAAGTCCATGAATACAGTAGGAGCATTGGTTACTCCAAACGACATCACAAGGTACTCGTAATGTCCATAGCGGGTTTGAAAGGTCGTCTTAGGAACATCCTCTACTTTCACGTGGATTTGATGATAGCCAGAACGTAGATCAATCTTGGAGAAAATAGCAGCTACCTTCAACTAGTCCATCAAGTCATCTATCCTTGGAAGTGGATACTTGTTCTTGATTGTAACCTTATTCAGCTGACGATAGTCTACACATAACCGAGAAGTCCCGTCCTTCTTCTTAATCAACAACACTAGAGCTCCCCACAGTGAAACGCTAGGTCTCACAAACTTCTTCACTAGTAGATCCTCCAACTGTTTCTTAAGCTTGACTAATTCTTATGGCGACATTCGATATGGTGCCATGGATATGGGACCCGATCCTCGCACAAGATCGATAGAGAATTCTATCTCCCTTTTCGGTGGCAATCCAAGTATGTCATCAGAAAAGACTTCGGGTCATTTGCCACATGAATAGCATCCACACTAGTCTCCCCCTTGATTTCTAAGGAAGATAGAAGCATGTATCCTTAACCTTCTTCTCTCAAGAAAATCTTGACTTGGTTGGCAGTTACAAATCCAGAAATCTCGGAATCAGGAAATATTAAGGTTTTACTTGAACAGTCTAACACGATATGGTTAGAAGATAGCCAATTCATTCCTAGAATGACATCTATTTGGGAAAGGGGTAAACATATCAAATTGACTGAAAAGGCTCGACCTTCTACAGAAATAGGACAATGCAAATAAACTCGAGTAGTAACAACGAGTTTAGCAGTAGGAGTAGAAATACTCAAATCAAAAGGTAAGGAAGACACAAGCAATCCTAATCGGTGTATACAATCATAGGCAACAAAAGAATGAGCTGCCCCAGAGTCATACAGCACAGTTAGAAGATTACCTCTTATTTCACAATCTCCCTGAATCAGATCTTCGGATTGAGAGGCCTCCACTCCACTCATGGTATAAACTCTACCTCCCACTTGGGGTCTTGCAGCTCGCACATTACTCACAGAGGGCTCCGCCTTGGGTTGGTTACAATCTTTGGAAATATATCTGGGATTCCCATATCTAAATCAAATGATTGATAATCACATATTTTATTAATTAAGAAACCCTTATGTTTAGTCATTTACACTCTTCATATTCTTAATTGATTGAGTTTGGTATGATTTTGTGAGTTTGAGCTCAAATTGGTCCTAATTGAATATTTTCAGCATTATTGAGATTTGACACCGTTTCTGTATTTTGGCCATAACTTGAGTTCCTGATATCTGATAATCATGAATTTTACCTTGTAGGAAAGCTAAGAGGAAGCTCTACAACTTTAATGAAGAGCTCGAAGTCCTAAACAGTTGTCTAAGGGACCTAATTTTACATGGAAGTCAGAATACGGGTTCTGTCACTAGAATCCGAATGGTGTGCACTCATAAAATCATATCTCAAGCTGTAATAATGGAGATAGGCTGAAATTTGGATAATTGATAGTTAAGATCCAAATAAACAACTTTCATGAAGAACACCTTTTGAAAAAATGAAGTCTAATGGGTCAGTTTGAGCTTGCAAGTCAGAACAGAGGTGCTGAAGTTGAGTTTGAGCAACCTGCGGTATTTGGGTCATATCTTGGGCTGTAGGAAGCCAAATTGGATGATCCAGATATTCATGTTATAGCCAAGACAAAGATCTACAACTTTTATGAAGAGTACTTTTCATGGGTCTGAAGTATAGTTGGTCGTTTTTGGCTTCCAAGTCAGACAAGAAATTTTCGTCCTCAACAACCCACTCAACTACTTCACTCACCAACCCACTCAACTACTCCACTCACTAACCCTCTCAACTACTCTACTCACCAACCCACTCAACCACCCCACTCATCCACCCACTCCCCTTTGTCATTTTGTTACCCTAGACTTCTATAAAAGGCACCATTGGTTATCATGAAAGTAATAAGTTGTATTCTCCTTCATTTCTCTCATAGTTTCTTCTTGTTTCTTCATAGTTTCTCATAGCTTTTGTATATTTTGATGCTCCCCTTCGTGATAATGGAGGGCTAAGCTACTTTCGGTCAATTTAGAACTCTTAAAGAGATTGTGGTTTGGATTCTTGAGACCTTGGTTATGTATTGTATTTGATTTGTAATTGAATTTCTCTTTTCTTCTTCTTGATCTTGAATGCATGAATGGTGATTCTATTTATGTTGATCTGATTTGATCTTGGTTTAAGATTGAGATTTGTGATGAAACTTAGAACTGATTGATCTAAACTAATCATATAAATGAAGATTGAGATTTGTGATGAAACTTAGAACTGATTGATCTAAATTAATCACAGAATTGAAAAGGTTAGGTTACTGATTTGTGCCTAAGTTAATTGAATTTGGTACTTGAAATTAACATAGATCTTCATGAATGGCGTGATTGCGGATTTGTGTTTATCACTTGTTAATTGAATTCTAGACAATCGTCTAGTATGAATTCTGGATTTGATGCAGAGATCTCGGTTAGATCCAAATTAACAATTCAATTGCACTTCAAGTGTTCTATGAAGGGTCTATGATTGAATCCACCCAATCTTGGATAGGTTTCTAAATTGATTGCTCTTTAATTGTTATTTCTTCCTTTAATTTTGTTAAGTGCGATCTTAAACTGTCAAACCCCCCTTTGCTAAACTTTCACTTGATTTGATTAAATTGCATCTACAATCCTCGTGGAGATGATCCGGTGTTGTCACTATGCTACAAGCTTAGGTAATAACTTCGGTTATAATTTTGACTGAGTTCGGCGCTCATCAATGATCCCTTTAATTGTGCAATCCTTCGTCTAGTGGTCCCTTCCACACTTTAGACATCTTGGTGTAGACGCCCTGGCTGTACCAAACTTGTGGCCACTAGAACCTTCTCTATGGGGTTGTTGCTGGGTTTGATTTCCCGGTGGTCTCGAATATGGCTTTTCCTGGAAACGACTGCCACCGCTACTCCTCCCTCTTTGGAATCGAAAGGGTCCAAAGTTACGATTTCTTGTGTCCTGAGATGGTTCCAACTCTTCGAGTCGGCAACACATGTCCATCAAGGTTGAGAACTGATTCATTCTCAATGGCAGCACTCCCTTATTCAATTCAACTCTAAGGCCCTCTTCGAACTTACAACATTTCCACGCTTCATCAGGCTAGAGTTGCAGATATCGCGAGAACTTTGACAAGCTTTCAAATTTAGCAGCATACTCATTTATTAACATGTTTCCTTGCCTCAGACCTAGGAAATCCATCTTCTTAGCGTGTCTCATGCTTGCTGGAAAGTACTTCTCTATGAATCTATCCTTTTGAAGGCTTCCCAATTGATTATGGTCCCCTCAGCTACCATGAGTCATCGAGTTCCCTTCCACCAGTCTTTGGCATCTCACATGAGAATAAAAGTAGTATAAGTTACCTTTTGCACATCAGTGCATCCCATTCCTTTGAATATTTTCTCCAATTCTTGAATCCAAAGACATGCCTTCTTTGGGTCGAACTCTCCTCTAAATTAGGGTGGATTATTGCGATGAAACTCTGATAAATTTTGAGTCTCAGCAGTAGCTTCATGCTGTTGGGAAGCTCTTTGATTTTGTTGCATTATAACTTCTGCCATTCTTTGCATTACCGCTACTGCGGCCATACTCTCGCTATCTCTATCAGGGTTCACATGTGCAGCTTCGCCTCATGCCATTTTGCTCATTTGAAGTCACACTAAACAATATACAATGAGAGTCAGATAAGATTATTTCAAACAATTTGGTTCCCTTTCGAAAATCAAACAACATACTCCTATGTCTAGTCTCAGAGGAAACACATAGCCTAAACAAACAAAAACACACAGCAACACAAAACAACCTACCCACAAACCCAAAAGACTCAAACTTGGGCTCTGATACCAACTAATGTAACACCCTCCTTTGGGTGCTACATTTAAGACCAATTCCTTTAATTCCCTTTATCCAAGTTATAGAATATTTAATGTCATAAAGTATAAGTTCCAAAGTTATTGTTTTCCTTATTCGCTAATATCATACTTAATATAACAAAATAAGGATTTTAAATTTCTTCTCTAAAAAATGTAGACTTTAAAGTAGACAAAACCACATAAGATATAACTAGTTAACATCACACTCCAAAAAGATTATACATACCAGTGGCATGGATTTCAACCCACCCAAATTATACAAGTTAAATATACAAGTTTATAATCAAAAGACATATAGTGTCCACTGACTCCAAAACATACATTGGCCCAAGTCTAGACATCTAGGGAGCAGGATCTTCCCTTGGATCCCCCATAGGATCCTCCTCGGGGTCCTCCTCCTCCTTAGGGTCCTCTTTAGGATCCTCCTCGGCACCCAAGTCAGCATAGTTCCTCAGTTGAGGTAACAGCTCATGGACTGGTGTCCTGGTAAAGGACACCACAGGGTCCGGATCCTCCCTAGGGGTGTAGTGTAAGTTACCCCATAACTCTTTAAGTGACATGAAAAACTCTACATATACAGTAATAGTAACAAAAAAGAAAGAAACATCATCACAGGTCCTACGGATAGTTACAGTTACATCCCCAAAATATCTAACACGCTCATTGTCCCAATCAATGCGCCAGGCACTCGCGCCATCATGAAACTAAATTCGAACATAACCGAAAAGATCTCTTCTAGCAGCCATTCCAAAATACAACAGCAAATAGTAACCCTTCCTTTTAATCTTTGTTCACAGGAACATATAAAACAGAAAACTGGAAGAACAACAATACAAAGAGGTGAGACTTTCTACATTATTCCAATATAGTAGCAAGAGACAGCAAACAACAATAATATCACAGAGTACCATCATAGCAATTTACAGTCAATTAAGTTTTCCAATAGATATCCCAACAATACATGTCACAGGTAAATCCCCAGTATCATAACAGATAATTACACTATGTAGGTTCATCATAATGAAATGCTAAATGGTATGTGTATGAACAATGGACAGACACCTACTCCATGGAGCTAAAACCAACATCGGAGAGAATGATCGGGAGAACCATTGTCTGTATATCATTAGCCTCAACATGTGCTTTTCAATATAATCAATATGCACAAATGGCTATATAAGACATTCTCAATCGGATTGTGAATAGGATAGTGCCTAGTCGAGATCGTCGGTGCATCGCATAGTCACCACGGCCCAGTGGAGCTACCAACTGTCCACTTGTGGGATACCTGCGCCCCGACGCCTCCAAGTTCAACGAGTGAACTACACTACACAATTCGCACCCGCACGAATGTGTAATTCATCTCCTAGGCATTCCACCTTAACAACAAATCATTCCAACTTTTGTAATGTATGATCATGTAACAATGAACATAGGCATTCCGCCTTAATAACAAGTCATTCTGACTTTTACAATGTATGATCATGTAACAATGAGCATAGGCATTTTGCTTTAACAATAGGTCATTAGCTCAACCGCATAATAATATTATGTCCAAATCGTAAGACATTTCAAATATAAGATTCTCAAGAATCATCCTTCATGAAGGTCCAAAACAATTATAAGGTATTGATTTTACATTTCACTTCTCTTTCTCATAAGTCCTAATGGCACTCTACTTGATTATGAACTCTCTTCCTTACCTATTTTTCTCTCTCAAGGCCGAACTCTTCTCCAACAAAGTGTCTAAATTTTATCTTACCACTCACCCACCATTACCAATCCTCAATTTACTTCTTTCTTCTTCTTAATACTTAGGTTCAATTCAATATAACATTTTTATCTTGGACACCCCGTTTTTAACCTCAAGGCCGTGAGCTTCCTAGAATACCAAGGCTTCAAATTTTTCAATTTTCATAAGTAATCTCAAGCAAATAAATCATATCAACCACCACAAATCTCACTAAGGTCTCACATAGCACAAAATCACATAAGGAAAGACATACACAAAGCATCAAAGATCAATACAATAAAGTGAGAAATCCTCACATGGATCCCTCATTTCCCATACAAAGATTTCGTCCCTCACCACCATGAATGGGTGATGAGAAAAATCTCCCTCTTACCTTTGGAGATATCCAACAAAGTGTAGAACTTTTGAAGCAACACTTCCTCCTTCAAGAACTCCCTTGAAAATCGAAAATGACATAGTAAAAGTCATCATTTTTTGACTTGGAAAAGAGTAGCCAAGAACATACATCAAAGCTTTAGAAGGAAGAAGAGAAGAATGATGAAAAATGAGAGAACTTTTACCTTAGAAAATAATAACCCTAACTTGAAGGATCCTTAAAAAGATGATGAATAACCAAGAACTTTACAATAGATGGTCTTAGTAAGAAGTATGGATTCAAAAACTTAGTTGTTGGAAATTTGAGAACGTGAAATGGTGATGGAATAGTGGAGGCCATGTGGTGTTAGAGAGAAATAGAAGAAGATGAAGATGGAGAGAAAAGTGAGAGGAAACGTGTTAGGTGAGGAGAGAGAATGTGATAGAAATTATGATGTGAAAGAGTGATAGAAAACTTGTCCCATGGGCTCCTTTTCCCACCTATGGCCGTGTGCCTCCTTGGAAAGGGGAGAAGGAAGCTTCTCTTGGAAACTTTATCCAAAGCTTGCTTGAGAAGCTTTGCACGCTTCCCAAAAATGTAATTAATGATGTGATGTGACGATATCATTTAGATGACGTCATAAAATGACTGGATAAAAATAATCTACTAGATTTCTACTACAAACTATTATCCAATGAATAAAAGTCACTATCAATAAATCTGGTATCTATTATCCAATAGTTAATAGAGTGTACCCAAATTTTATCTGTCAGATAAAATCTCAAAAAATGAAAACTTCATAAATTATATCCGACTTTGGGTTTAGTAAGATCCCTCGGCCCCGGTTTAACAGTCCAAAGTTCTCCGGCCTCGGAGGAATATTTTATTTCTTTGGCCTCGCTTAATGTGCACGTAAATTGAGAAATATAATAAAATAATCAAATAATTCAAATAATTTCATAAAAATTCACAAAAATCACAAATATTATAAAATGAATAAATATCATGAAATAATAAATTTTTGGGGTATTACAATCTTCAAGCTCGTAAAGATTTAGAATCCATGGGATTAAGGAAAGAACTTCACCCTTATCCTAATTCTTCCAAATTTATTCCTGCATGCTTTACAATGGACAATCAAGATAACAACATATTTCTTAAGGTTCTTAAAAGCATTGTAATTCCTGATGAAACTGCAAAAACTCACATTTTTACAGTTCAAAATCTTGGGTTTTCATCCTTTTTTAATCTTTTTGATTTAGTTTTGTTCTTAAGTCTTGATACATTTTTATTATTTTAATTGTCTTCTTATTATGTGTTTTTATGTGTTTTTGTTAGGTAATTGCACATGGAGAAGATTGGATGCTTGAATAAGGAAGAAAAGAAAGAATTTTATCCAGACGACAGCGCCTGAGCACTGGACACCCACCGCCTGAGCACGCGTTGCGCGCTGGAGTTTTCCCTTTAAGTGAGCCAGCTCCTGAGCGTTGGATAGTGAGCGCTTGAGCACTGAATGTGTAACAGAACGTGCTAGATTCTTTTTAAATAGAAAAGTTACGCCAAATTGAACATACTCTTATACACTTGGACAGAACGTAGCAGCTGTCAAGAGACACAAACTCTAATGTGGTGTGGGATTAGGCTTGAAGATTAGGAATTTTCTTCAACCTTTCCACCTTTTTATAATGAAGTTTGTCATATCCTTCTCTTTGTGTTCTCCTTTTTCCATGTGTAATTAATTTTCCCTTTATTAGGGGGATGATGGATCTTGAACATTGATGATGTAACTTCTTTTATGGGTTTAATTTATGTTTTTATTTCATGATTTACATGTTTATCTCTATTCTTAATGCTTTTATAAACTTGATTAATTTGGGAATGATCTTTTAGGTTAATGTATGATTTGAGAAAATTTGCATAGAATATGTGATAAACACTATAATTCTATAATAGCTAGGAATAGACGTTGTGGGTTATGTGGTCTTTCTTTTAATTCCCTCTTTCTTGATAATGCCTTTCTATTTGAGGTTAGACTAAGGAATGTCAGACGCACGTATCCCAAAAATCCATGAGGTCAGGCCGTCATGATTAGAAGAATGCTAGTCAAGGTTGGGCCAAAAGCCCGGGAAATCAGGTTCTTCTTTTTCTTCACCCCCATCTTCAGAGGATCACATATATATAGGTATACAGAAATAGTAGAAACATAGAAAAAGAAAAGAGGTAAGACATTTGACATTCATTACCAATTGAGGCAGTAAAGAACAAACGGCACATGATGCCTACATAACATCTCAGGGAAGGATAAATAGCATTAAAACAGATAATAAGCAATTTAACATATATAGGCAGTCATGGCAGTAATGAAACAACATATTAAATTTCCATATGAATAAGTAACTATCAAATGGTTTGATGACTCACTATGCACATGCATATGATACCAACAACCCTACTCCATGGAGCTAGACACAAAACAGTCAGAGAGAATGATCAGGGGGACATGCCAGTATCTCGTCAGCCATAAAAACAAGTGCTTTCTAGAAAATAATCAATCATTTTGCGCAACAAGGCTTTATGCAGTGGCATTCCCACAAGATCTCGATATAGGACAGTGCCATAGTCAGGATAGTCGGTGCGTTCGCATCAGTTTGTCCCGCGGTCCGGAGGGGCTACCAACTGCCCACTGTGAGACGCCCGCGCCCCGACGCCCCCAAGGTCAACTACAGGACCTACACTAGTCTATTCGCACCCGCACTAAAGTGTGATTCAACTCCTAGGCAACTTGGCCTTCACAAATAGTCCAATGGACATTTTCAATCCATGACTCAATCATGCTCAATGCACATATCTTCAATGTATACTCATATGTACATTTACAAAATCACAGTTATAACATTCAAGTCTAAGATCACATGTTATGTCATTCGCCATCAATATTCACTCCCGTTCAAGGGTCCGTACTAAGTCAATAATAAGTTTCTAAGCATTCACGCCCTATTCAAAGTCATCAAGTAAGTCAATTCTCAATTCCATTATGTTGCTCGCAACCTCTATCATGCTCATGTTCTATCTCCATTCAAGGTTCTTATAAATTGTAAAGCATACTCCCGTTCCTTGTTTTTTCCTCTTTATGAATCCCTAATTAGTTCTAGTCATCCAATTATTCCCGATTATTACACTTACTTTAGTCCAAAAGCCTTGAGTCAAGTGTCCAAGGGGACCTTGAACTTCCAAGGGGCTAGAAAAGCCTCAATTCCATCACTGATCATGGTACACGGCCGTGTGATCATACACAGTCCCGAGTACACGGCTGTGTGGTCATTCATGGCCTAGGCCGTGTACTGCTCTGGAGTGCACCAGAAAACACTTACAGTCATGCAGGGAGATACACGGCCGTGTATCCCTCTATGACACAGAAACTCACCAGAAAAACCATTCTAAGCTTCAAACATCCCAAAACCCATCGGTGTACATCAATACCTACATTCAAACACTCAAAATCCAGCCAACAACAATCAAACAAAAGGTTTCCCAAAATGGGTTTCACCCTACCAATACAACAACAAGTTCTTAACCACCAAAATAGGTTGAAGTGAATAGATCTTCCTCTTACCTAAGAGAAGCACAAAGAAAGGATGCTCCTTTTTGCTTAGAAATTTCGTGCTTAGCTTCCTGAAACCCTAGAACATTCACACTTACAAAATCAAAACCAAATCTTGAAATAGATACCCATGGTCACCAAAATGACCATGGGTCATGAAAATGAGAAGAGAAGGAGAGGAAGCCATAAGCTTTTACCTTAAAGCTCCAACCTTTGAGCTTCAAAGGTGGAAGAGGATGAAGATGGAGAGAATGGTGAACTTTTGAAGATGACTTCCTCAAAGATGGTGGTCCTGCAAACACAAAGTGGGTGCAAGGAGTGTGAAAGCTTGAAGATAAAATGGAGGTGTGGGTGGTAAGGGTGTTGCTGCTGTGGAGTGAAAAGAGAAGGGAGATAGGAGAGGGAGAAAAAGAGCAGACGTGAGGGAGAGAAAATGAGTGAAGTGAAAATGTAATATGCCCCCCCTAGCCCAACCGTTAAAGCTTCCTAGAAAAGCTTCCCTTAAAGCTTCCTTGAAAAGCTTCACGCGCTTCTCGATAAAGTGAAGTGTGTGGTCACTTAAATGATATCATAATAGTAATTAGATAGAAGTAATCTATTAGGACTATTTCTCAGTGAACAAAATTACAGTCAGTATAAATAATATTTTATTATTATTTCTCAGATGATTAATTATTCTGTAATTTTATTCATTAGATAAAATCTCGTAAAACGTAAATCTCGTAAATTATGCTCAGCCTCGGGTTTAGAAAGATCTCCCATCGACGTTTCCACAGTCCAAAGTTTACCAGCCTCGTGGAAAACATTTGGCTTTCCCGGCTCTGCTCAGTGCATACGCAAAACGAGGAATATATTAAAATATTCAACATTTTCAGAAAATTTCACAAAAGTCATCAAAAATCACAAATATTAGAAAATGTCTATTCATCGCAAAATAAACAGTTTCTAGAGTGTTACAGTAACTCTGTTCAGTGTGCACGCAAAATGAGAAATATATTAAAATATTCATCATTTTCCAGAAAAATCCAGGAAAATTTCCAAAAATCATAAATATTGTAAAATGATTATTTATGATAAAATAAATAATTTTTGGGGTGTTACAAACACAATTCATAGTTATTCTCTGGCACTCATGCCACGGCATACCCTGTGCCATGCCGCAGTGCCCAAGCTTCGGGTTCAAGTACTGGCAGGAAAATGCTACCCACACCGCGGCACCCATGTGCTACGCCATGACATGCACCCCATGTTCTTCTATATGTCGCAGCACTCAAAGTACCACGTCGCGACGCCCATATCTCGGATCCCAAAATCTGGACGTGCATCACACTCACGCTGCGGCGTGCTATGCCTTGCACCACAGGACCCACTATAGAACTCAAAATCAACAAAATTCTACAGATACGGGTACTGTTCCATTGGAACTAGACCCTCTTCTAATCACTCAAAACTCGATTTCAAATTATTTCTAACCTCTAACATGGTCCAACTACACATAGCAACTCTTAAACCACTTCAATTTCACTCAATTCAACATTTTGTGAATCAAAACCCCAACATTAACCTAAACCCCCAAAACTGACCTAAATGGGAATTAAGGCTTCCAATTAATGAAAACTTCATCTCAGCACATCAACAAATCAGTTTCTAACTCAACCAATCTATCCACATCAAGATTCAACTCAAGAATCATAAAATCACTCATCAAACCTCAATTTCTTCATTAAGTCCCTCAAGAGCCAAAAATGAAAAAAAATGAAACACAACCATCCATACAAGTTTCCCCCTACCTCAAGGTCTTACAGATGGCCAAGGATGGATCCAAGCTCTTAAATCCTGGCTTGCCTCTTGGCTTCTCCTCCTTCTCCTTCTTCTTTCTCCTCCATGGTTCCATTCTATTCTCTTTTCTATTTTCCCTTTGTTTTTCTCACCCTCAGCTGTGAGACTACTTATAATGAGGAGCCAAATTTGGCTTCTCACTGATAAGCACTAAAACCTCAATATTCTAAGAATACTCAGATTTCACCAAATCTAATTTCCTCGCTTACAACATATTCAACATAAATTCTAAGATTAATTAAAAATCTTGTTTCAGCATTTCTCTATTTTTCCATATCAGCTACTAGTCAAACTGGTATTAAAACACACAACCAGTATGCTTAAAAATGTCAAACTAACTCTGATTAACCTCAAACTTTAAATGTAGCACAGTTCACACATTTGTGACCTGGAAACAAACTTTCCACATTTATTTCCACTAACTAAGCAGTTTAAGCCACTTGCAGAGCAAATAACAGGTATATTTCACACATAGTGTTGCAACAAAGTGTCTAAATATGCTCAGAAAGTCACAAAACTACACAGACATGGTAAGTAAGTATTAGGCTACCTCTGTAACCATATACAAGCCTAACATGTTTTTCAGGGTGTTACATAGGACATTTCTTAGGCATAAGCATATAATATAACACAAGCATTGCATTTGAATGACAATTGTATGGGTAATTGTCTTGTTCTTGGAAAAGAGGTTGTTTATGGATTATGGGTGTGCTTTGTGAATATTAAATAGAGTGAGTAAGTAGATATTCTAATAGTATTGAGTGGTGACTCATTTACTTATTGCAAACATAATTTGTTATTAGTAGATTTATTCATTGTGAATGATTAATTGTGTGATAATTATGATATGTTTTATAAACATATTACTGAGAATTATGAATTCTGACCTCGTTTATTATTTCCATGATAAACCCAGGTTGAGACTCTTCTAAGAGGAAGAAAAAGAAGCAGACAAACTAGAGTAGTTTTTATTTGCTTTTGAACAAAGCTTGTATGTAGTTATATTTGCTTTGGCTTGTACAAACTTTTATGTATTATAGTGTGCCCTTTTGAGGCTAAGGATGTGTGTGTGTATATCCAGATTGTATATGAATATATCCAGATTGATGTTGTTAGGCTAGAAGTGATGTAGCTAATACTGTTTATCTTTAAATATATCAGACATGATAAGGTATTAATATTGGGGCGTTACATTATGGTATCAGAGCAGTTCATCCCGATGAGCCTAGGGTATGGACTGGCTATGCTTATAGCATATTAGAAGTTCCTATTTTATATTATGCATTATAGATTTCTTGTCTCTAATGAAAAGATGTAAAGTTAGTTTAGATATGCATAATTGTCTTAGGTGTGATTGTTAGAAGTTTCTGTCACACTGTTTACATGATATTGAGACTGATCAACTCAATACGTATTGTTCTGTATGCCAGAAGCCAATAGCATCCACCAGATATACTTTCACATTAAAATAATTGTGTTTTGCGAGTGTTGTCATTCAAATTTAATTGTTGCTATTATGTGTGATTATTGTTCCTCATAGATTCTTACAAACTAAAGGATAAGGTGTTTTCTCCCTAACATTTGTGATCATAGATTTCTTGGTTATGATAGTCTTGAAGTTAACTTGTTTAAATGATGGAGGCAAATATAAAAAAATGGTGTTTCTCAAGAAAACTAATTATCATATGAGAAAGCACAAGTTCAAAGACTTCTTATTTGTTTGAAAATGCATCCATCTGTGTTTGTTACTGAAGAACCATTTTCAAAATTGATTGAGGAATTGGAGTTTAAGCATCAATAGGTTTTGGGTTTATTTGGTTATGGGTGGAAGGCAATATTTACAATCAAATTGCTAATGAGAGACATACTAGAACTTATATTAGAGGAAATTGACGTTGTATGCCTCTAAGTCTACAAACAATAAATTGTAGTAATAGAATTTTTTGATGAATTTTTGTTGTCAATTTTTTGATGAATTAACATACATAGAAGGGTGTCCTATGAGATAGTTCAATTAATACCATTGTAAGACATGCATGGAAAGCACTAGAGTTTAAACCCTAGCAATGCACTCCTCCCTAATTCCCATCCCCTCCTCCTTACCCATGGGCCCCTTGTAGGCATTCCCTAATGCCCACGCCAATGATGGGGCCTCCCCTGGACCAAAATGAAAAGAAAAACATAGAAGGGTCTTCCACATCTCATTACTTGAAAGATTTTCAAGGGGTTTTAGATTAGATTTTAAGCATAAAAACCCATAGTGGTTATATTTCAATTAAATTTTCATTATTAACAATTATACTGGCCATTAGACCGAACTAAAATAAAAAATTAGGATTAAAAGATAGTGACAATTTAATAATTTTTCACAAACATTGAGCTTTACTAATCTAACCATTGAACCGTGTGATGTTATTGTGATGATCATCCATACCAAAATTGATATCAATCAAACATTTGCATGCATCTAATCTGATAATTGACATTTACATATATTGCAAAAGACAATACAAATTAAAATGGAGAAATTAAATGATGTACGTGAGTGTTGTCATTCTAATTTATTTGTTGATGTTATTTCTGATTATTGTTCCTCATAGATTCTTACAACTGAAGGATAAGGTGTTTTCTCCTTAACATTTGTCATCATAGATTTCTTGGTTGTGATAGTCTTGAAGTTAACTTGTTTGAATGATGGAGGCAAATATAAACAAAATGGTTGTAAGAATAAAACTCATGTTACCAAAAAGAGTAGGATCATCAAAACCAAAAACTTCTTCAATTTATTTAAAACATAAATATATCCCCCTATTTGATTCTACATATAATTCAAGGGTAGAGAGATGAAATAAGCATTCTTTCAAGATATAACAGTTTATTCATGCAATACTTGTCATATTTTGGTACATCAACATTTAGTATATGATAGCAATAAAACACTTTATGTAACGAAATAAGGATGTAAGCCAAGAGATATAAGCAACTTAAGAGATAGGCTCCCCCTCATTGAAGCACAAGATGGATATAGTGAAAAAAGTATGCTAAAACCATGTAACACATTATCATAAAATAAAGCAAGACAAAATTACTTATTCTTAACTCATCAATCAAAAGTCATTTTAAAACTTCTCCCCCTTTCAAGAAGAATTTTACAAGAGCAGATTACATTGTCAAAAGCATTTTAGAAGGGTAGAGAGGCTTTATATTAAAATCACATATTCCTTGAGAGAGATCAATCCAAGTCAAAAGAACATAAGTACATCTCCTTGATGAAATATGCTATAGGGATCAAAATATGTATAGAACAAATATCATCCACCCTAAATGTAATGACAAAAATAGCAAGTTAATATCCAATTAAGCACTTTGTCAATGCTAAGCATACTTCTCATGTATGGAAAGCATCTAATCATTCAAGATCAATTTATTAACAAGTATCATACACTCCATAGCATATAGAATATCACAATAGCTTAGAGATAGATATATTTATTGAGTTAGATAGAGAGCGATGCTCTTTATTTATTAGTCTTTCAATTTTGAGCTTTCTTCCTTTGAATACCCCATTCCATTGCACTTGAAGAAAGTTTCCTCATATGCCTCTTAATTCAACTCTTCTCTTTATCCACATATGTTTGTATGTAAAAATTTGATGGTCTTTGAGTTTTTGTAGGTGACTCTAATTTCCATGCCTTAAGGCTCCTTCAGAATGTTGTGATTCTCCATGCCATCCTTTTATGTTTTCATTACTTTTGAAGAACTTGGACCATTTCAATTTTTTTTTTCAACCTCAAGTAGCATATTTGCATTTCACTTCAATGCATACATGAGCTGATAGTTACCCTACAATACAATTCAAAGTACTTTCTTTGGTATCCACTAATTTTGGATCCATAGAGGTTAGTTAATGATTATATTCAATATATTCATTCAAGTTCAATAACAATTTGATATTCAACAGCAATTTAGCAAGGTCAGTCATTATGCCAAACTCATAAGCAAATAAGCATTCAAAATAGTAAGGCAAAACAATAAATAAGTTCACAAGGGCAAAAAGATATTTCATTTCATTGATCAATTTAGGTAAATACATATAGTCATCAAAAGAATCAGCCAATTGCATTTTACATACATATTATTAAGTGCATATTTTCAGTCAAAACAAATAAAGAAAAACGTACAGTCCTTCATATAACCCGTGTTTATTCGAATAGAATTAGCTCTATTCGAATAGAGGGGTGGGAAGAACAAAAACTTGGCTTTCTGCCAAGTGCTATTCAAATAGACATTTGGTCTATTTGAATAGATTCATACGAAACTAGAAACCAAATGCTTCTGTCAAGCATTATTCGAATAAGCCTTTTCCTTTATTCGAATAAAGGCATCTTTCCGGACCTCGTAAAGATGTTCTACTGCAACTTAAGATTAGATGGTCCTAATATTATCTCTGAAGTAAAAGATCAGTAGATAGTGATCACTCTTGCTGACTGGTTGGAAAAATTTGACTTGAGAGGTGATGGCCCTGCCATTGAAGAAGACAGCGAGCCCAATGTCAAGGACTACAAGAAGGATGGTGCTCTTCCTCTGATTATGAAACTTGGGATGGAGTTGCCTATGGTTGGCTTGAAGGGTGGGATGCTTAAGAGTCAAGACAGGCTGCTGCATTATGCGTATGCGCATATTCTTGCCCCTCGCTGTGGCAGTTATACCTATTTGACATAAAATGATATCTTTATGGTATGGATCTTGCGAAAGGGCTACAAGATCAACTAGCCCAACTTCATTGGGAAGCACATGATGAAGGCTAAAAGTAAAGAAAAATCTTACCTGTCTTCTGCTATCCTGATATCTGCCTTTCTCAAGAAATACCCATACGTCACGGAGACCGAGCGACCAGTCAAGCTGACTCATTTCAACATCTTTGGGCCCTACACCTTAAAGAAAATGAAGACGGTTTGAGATAATGATGGCTGCTGGGTGTACCCAAATGAGCTAGAAGAGGTTGGAGCTGATGATGAGGCTGAAGGAGCTCTTACTGCTATTGCTGATGCTGTTGTTGGCCCAGTCACAATGGAGCAGATAATGACGACCCTACTAGACAATCATACCTATATGGAGAACACATTTTCTGCTATGTTTGATAGGATATATGGTGTTGAACGTGAGCAGGTGTCCTTGTGGGCTTTGCTGACAGATAGAGCACCAAACTCCCCTCCTCCACCACCAGATACGTACTTTTAGGATTCGTAGTTCTTAGGATCCTTGTTTTTCTTTTTGCTTATGCTAGCTGTTTTTTATGAAAAGTAAATGTAATTGGCAGCCTTGATATATTTGATGAATAAAATGACTATGTTTCTACATTATCTTGTGTCTTATATACAATTGAGTTCCTTTGTTATTTTAGACTATTATAATTGAACATATATTGTTGTGAAGTGTTTAAAGTAAAATGTTGGACATAATGCATATCAATTGCTTATGCTTTAGCTTTCTCTTACCCCATCTTTTTTATCATGACAAAAAAGGGAGAAGAAGCTAGAGTTCTCACATTTTGAGAATATTTTTGAGAAAATATAGAATAATATAAACTGGATCTTGGAATTCCAGAAGTAAGCAGGAGCTATGCATATCTCTAAATTAAATTCACCTCTTACAAAAAAAAAGGGGAGTAAGTCTCTTGAATGACCTTGTGAATTCAAGTTTATGAAACTAACTCTTTTTTCAATGTTTGTTTGTCATCATCAAAAATAGGGGAATGTAATTGGCTATTAACCATTGAAGACTTTGTTTTGATGATAACAAACATGATGATGTTGCAAGATCAAGTCCAAGACTTTCAAGAATAGCTTTAGGACTTACATTATTGTGTAAAGGTATAAAGACGTTCACACTAAACATCTAAAACTTGTTTTTCAAAAAACCAAAATAGCACACATATTTTCAAGGCTTCAAAATGATTTTTGGTTTCTAAAAAAATAACCACTAAGTGCCCAAAAGCTTGTTAGATCATTTGGAATCAATTGACAATATTTAAAAGCTGTATGAAATGTTTTTCAAATAGGTTTATTCAAATAAAAGATCTCTTATTTGAATAACCAAAGTCAGAGATGTAACACTCCCTTTAGGGCATTACATTTTAGACTAACTCCTTTTAAATAATTTACCCAAGTTATAAAATATTTGATATTATTTTAATACGGGTCTCAAAATTTCTTTTTTGCGGATAATATAAACTTATTAAATTATAGAAACATAAGATACAAGAACTGAATAATATACATCTCTAGTACATAACATAGATTTGTAACAACTTAATTACATAAAACTTACGTACTCCAAACAACACACAATTACCATATAAAAACTGAACCTAGCCTAAGTCCAAAAACTTGAAGAGTAGGGTCCTGTACTCGATCCTCCTCTAGATCCTCCTCAGGATCCCCAATGGACAAATTCCCCTATCAGGGCATGTCACTACGGATGAAAGTTCGAGCAGTTGACTCCACAGAGTCCTCCCTAGGGGTAGTTCTACGATTACCTCATAACTCCCTAAGAGGCATATAAAACTCCAAGCAAACAACAGCGTCCAAAGAAAATGTAGCAACCACATGCTGGGTCCTACTCTAAAGCAAGGTAACATCTCCAACATACTGAATACACCTTGTGTCCCAATGGACATTCCACGCTTCGATGTCCCCATAAAACTGTATACTAATGAAACCCTGTGGATCTTGCCTCACCGCCATCGTTGTCTTCATAGAATAATAGCATAACACAAAATAGGCAAAACAATAATACAAAGAGGTGAAATCACCTACATCAATACCATTAGGGCAGCAAAGAACAATAACAACAATCATACTATACATATACAACATTAACAACATATTCATGGCATCATATAATCATTTCATCCGATAATAGATAATTACCACGAATATACATATATATATATATATATTACAACAATATGAGGACTGACTATGCATATGCACAATGAACCAATTTCCTACTCCATGGAGCTAAACACAATTTTAGAGAAAATGATCCAGAAGATATGTCTGTATATCGGCCGCCTCAGACTAAGTGCTATAATTTTTCAATGTGTATATCAAGCATTATACCAGACATTCTATGCCATATCGGGAATAGCAATAGTGTCTCGTCGAGATCGTCAGTACGTTTGCATCGGTTGCCATGATACAGTAGCACTTTCTAACTGACCATATATGGAATTCCGTGTCCTGATGCCTCCAAGATCATTCATAGATCTTCACTATGCAATTCGCACCCGCACTTAGGTGTAATTCAACTCTTGGGCAACAATATCCTTTCAGACACTCGTCTGTAAAACGATGCATGATCAATGACTCAATGCATATCATAAGCCACTACCAGCTACAATCACACAGTGATATTCCCGTGTCCAATATATCAGTCCGACAGCAAAACTTGTCGTTCCTCTCAATTGCGTAGCATTTTTATCACATTTTCATAATCGCATAAAACTTTTGTTATGTTTTCAAATCACATAACAGTTTTCCAACGTTTTCTCAATCGCGTAAAGATTTTAAAACATTTTCTCAATCGTGTAACTAAAAATCACCATTTTTAAATCGCGTAAGAATTTTTCTACATATTTTCAATTGTGTAAAGTATTTTCTTAATTTTCTAAGCTCGAATTAAAAAAATTTCTCATTTAATATAAAAATTAAACTTTAATTCCAATATTTCTTTAATAAATCACCTTTAAATAATATTTCTAACATTTTCCACTAAACCTCCTCTAAATAATATTTCTTAACGTTATGCACAAAAAAAAACTTAAATCATTTAGATTAATTCAAGATACCTCAATCTTTATTCTTTACTTTTAATAAAATTTTCTTAAATAAAATATTTTAAACTCCAAACTATCTTTAAAAATTATTTTCTTGCTAAAACTCCTCTAAATAATACTTTCTAATATCCTTTCCCACAACTTACATTTATTTAATTAAATAAAACCTTTTCCATCTTCCTATTTAAAAATCCATAAAATACTTTAAGTTTTCAAATTATTTCTCCATCCTATTTTCAATATCATAGCCGAAATTTAATTTCCATTTAATAATAAAAATATATTCATTTCCATTTTTATTTTGTAATTCCTTAATTACATTTCTTACCACTAATCCTCTATGTTATCATTTAATAAAACATTTTTGTAATGGATTACCCATTTGTGGGCATAGAGGCCATGAGCCTCATGGTCTATGGAACCAAAAAATTCCTTTCCTCTCAATCACAATTTATATCATACAACATACATAAAACATCATAATCCTACTATATCAAATTCATGCATAATATCAAAGCAATAAAATCACATAAAGCAATTAAACACAAATCATACAAGCAAGGTGAATAATCCTCACATGGATTCATCACCTTCATACAAATTTCATTCCTCACCACCATAATTAGTTGATGAGGTTAATCTCCCTCTTACCTTAGATGTAGCTTCCTAAGCTCCTTGTATAGCTCTTTGTATCAACTTCCACCACCAAGTAGTTTCTTGAGATCCAAACAAACACATAAAAATTAACATTTAAATCTTGATTAAGGTAACCATAGATCAAATATGGTCTTAGAATTTCAAGAATCAAATAAGAAATGAAAAACCATGAACTTCACCTTAGAACCCTAGAACTTGAATCTAAAAATCAAGCTTGAAGATGATAGAATTAGGTATTCTTCACAACATCAAAGTTGCTTAGAATGATGTTTAGGATCAAGTAGTATAGTTGGTTTGAATTATGAGAGATTTGAAGGTGTTTTTGGGTGATGAGGCCGTGAGCTAGAGGAGAGAAAATGAGAGAGAATTGTGTTAGTTTTTGCATGAAAGATGATAGCTTATGAAAATATGATAGAAAATTATGTTTTGGTCCCCTTTGAATGCCTCTTGGCCGTGAGATTCATGGAGAGTGAAAGAGATATTTTAGTTTACTATAACCCCTCACAACCATTGATTCAATCAATGGTAGATATCCTAAGCTTCTTCGCTAAGCTTGCCCTCACAACCATTGATTAGATCAAGGGTGGACATCCAAAGCTTCTTCACTAAGCTTGCCCTCACAACCATTGATTAGATCAAGGGTGGATATGCAAAGCTTCTCCTCCAAGCTTGTTTTCTATTGGTTATGCATAAAGTTGTCATAACCATCATCTTTGACCAACTAAGATATTTTCTAGATATTTTTAAAAACTATTACCCAATGAATAATAATTACTGCTAACTATTACATAATGGATAATAACTTTATCCAACGGATAATAAATTTAAACAAAAACTCAAATAAAGAAAATTTTCGTTAACTGTTCCTGGTTTCGGGTTTAGTAAGTTCCTCCGGTCCAACATTAACAGTCCGAAACTTTCTGGTCCAAGAAATTTTTTTTATTTTTCCGGGCCTGCCTCAACACACATACAGCCTAAAATAATATTAAAATAATCAAAATAAATTAAAAATTCCAAAAAATTCACAAAAATTCCCAAATATTATAAAACTCATAAATATCAAGAAAAATAAAAAATCAGGATGTTACATGAGAAGTCAAGAATTCTATCTGGTTAAGCTTTATTTGAATAAAGCCTTGCTTTATTCCAATAAAGGTGTAAAATAAGCCTTGGCGCTTTAGCTTTATTCGAATAACAATACTTGCCATTCGAATAACATGTTTTTCCAGAAACCAGTTTTTAATGGTTTATTTGAATAACACTTGTGTTATTCGAATAACATGGTTTTTCATAAACTAGTCTTGAATGGTTTATTCAAATAACACATTCTAGAGACAAATTGTCTACGTGCTATTTGAAGTTTTATTCGAATAACAAAGTTGTTATTCAAATAAATGTGCATACCAAAAATAGAAACAATGGCTAGTTTGAAGCATTTAATGCTCTAACCACCCCCAACTGCTCTAATATTTAATAAGCTATTAATACATGTTGTTGGGCATTAAAGAAGGTTGGGAAATCAATTTAAAAATCTTTGTTGAGTATTAATACAAGTTTTTATAGCCATTTCATTAAATCCTCTATTTTGAGCTTCAAAGTGTGAATCTATATATGTAACGCCCCTTTTTGGGAGGGAACATCACATTGTCATTTACAATGCAAAAAATAAAAATATAAGTTAAGACCCGATTCTTTTTATGAACATATATTTACTTGGTTATAGTCGTGTAATTAAATTAGCGAGTATATTTTTTTTATAATTAATAAAATAGTGATAAGGCATAATTGCAATGAAGAGTAAAATAAAAATAAATCATACATCAAACCATCCTACATGTACAATGATATATCATTATATTAAACCTATTTGATTTTAGTTGTGTAAATAAAATGGTGATATATATATATATATATATATATATTGTTTAGATACAGACTGTGATTCAATAAATACATTAAGGCTCATCAAAAAGAAGCCTAAGCTTTACCAACCCCCAAAATGATATACAGAGCCCCACAAGGATATTAAGGCCCCAAAAGACAGATAGCCATCAGTAGCTATCGACAGTATCAGTCCCTAAGAGGAGAAGGAACTGTGTCAGGATCCTCCTCGGGTTCCTCTTCAGGATCTTCCTCATCTGAGGAAACCCACATAGGAGCCACCGAGTTATGGACCGGGCCTCGAGCAGTGGAAACGAAAGAATCCTCCTGTGGGGTGTAATAACGATCACCCCACATCTGCCTGATGGGCAAATAAAACTCCAAACATAAACTGACGCTGCAAGTGAAGATGGGCGGTTTATGACGCCCCCAAGCCAACGATACCGTTACGTCTCCCTCGTAGATGCAACGATCAGAATTAAGGTTAATGTGCCAACAGTCTGGACCTCTGAGGAAGGCCAGACACATATAGCCCAAGAATCCTCGCGGACGTGCGACCATGATCCCAAAAGCAGGTACTAGTCACGGTCGGGCCATAAGCCAGAAAATTCGTGAGCTTCACCCCCATCGCCAACGTCTTCGATGGAATATAAATACTGATAGAAAAAAAATAGAAATACAGGAAAGAGGTAAGACCTCTAATATACATTACCAATTATGGCAGTGCAAAAATAAAACGGTGCATGACACCCATATAACATTTTAGGAATAATAAACATCGTCAATAAGCAGTATGATAGGCAATTTAGCAATTTTAGGCAGTCGTATATCAACAAAATAACATAATCTAATCATCATATAAATAAATAAATATATGTCAAATGATGTGTTAACTCATTATGCACATGCATATGGTATCAAAAATCCTACTCCATAGAGCTAGACACAAAACATTCAGAGAGAATGATCAGGAGACATGTCTGTAACTTAGCTGCCGAGGCCAACAAGTGCTTTAAATTCTCAATTTATCATCGTGCACGTCATGGCATTGTATAAGACATTCTACACAGATCGCGACATAGGACAATGTCTCGGTCAGGATCGTCGGTGCGTTTGCATCAGTCTGTCTCACGGCCCAGAGGGGCTACCAACTGTCCCCTGTGAGACACCCACGCCCCAACGCCCCCAAGGTCAATAGCAGGACCTACACTAGTCTATTCGCACCCGTACACAGGTGTAATTCAACTCCTAGGCAACATGGCCTTAACAATAGTCCAATGGACTTTCTCATGCATGCTTCAATCATGCTTATCATGGATGTTCAAGTACATCAATTAATCTCATATGATTCAATTCAATCATGAGGTCATTTCTCAAATTTTGTTAGAACATATTCTTTTTCATCATCATAATGATTTCAATTCCTCAATTTTGATATTTAAAATTTATACTTGGGTTATCATGGTCAAAGAAACTCAATTCCATTATTTTTAGACCAAAATCATCATTTTCGGGGTCTGGTAATCGATTACACGGTCTTGGTAATCGATTACAAACCCAACAGAATTAATGTAATCGATTACATGTAGTGTGTAATCGATTACATCCTTTCTAGTAGCCTGGTAATCGATTACATGGGTCATGTAATCGATTACATTCAATTTCAGAAGCCTGGTAATCGATTACACGAGTTGTGTAATCGATTAAGCTCAGTCCAGGAGCCTTGTAATCGATTACATCAATCTTGTAATCGATTACAAGCTTCCCAGAAACATAATTTTGCAGTTCCAGGAGCTCTGTAATTGATTACATCACCCGTGTAATCGATTATACAGCTCGTATTTGTAGAAAACAGAGTCTTTAAGCCATGTAATCCAAATAAAACCATCAAATCTCATTATCATCATCATTCAATCACTTTTAGCTCAACCAACATCAATATTATGTCATATGATCACTTATGGCACACCCAAAACATCAATCCATCAACACATTTTATAAACATCAATATACACCAATATAGTCAAATACCACTCAAGAGAAAAACAACACATTCCATCACCCAAACAGATTTCCTACTACCAAGAGAGGTTGAAGTGGATAGTCTTCCTCTTACCTAAGTGAAGAACAAAGAAAGAAATCTCTTTTCCTTTGAGAATTTCATTTTTCACCACCTCAAGGTCCTAGAATATCCAAACTTACAAGAATCACCACCCAAGCTTGGATAAAACATCCATGGTCACCAATACGATCATGGAATATGAAAATGACATGGAAAAATGAAAGAGTTTATGGACATTTACCTCAAAGTTTCAAGCTTTGGAGCTTGGTGGAAGAAGATGAAAATGGAGGGGATGATGAGTTCTTGAAGATGATTTCCTCAAAGATGGTGGTCTTCTAATCACAACGTGGGTGCAAGGAGTGTGAGAGCTTGAAGGTTTAATGAGAATAATGGGTGGAGGAATGGGGCTTCAGCCGTGAGAGAGAGAGTAGAGAAAAGAAGTGAACGTGAAGGAGAGAAATGGGTGAAGAAGGATAAGTGAAAAGTGAGAAATGGAAATGAGAGAAATGTGTGGTAAAAATAATTTGACTCCCAAATGTGTTGGGTGGAAACCGTGCAACCACACAAAGGGAAGAGAGAGAAAGTGTGAGTGGTGGTAGGTAGGGAATTTTAAAGTTTTCATGAGAAGCCTTGTACACCTCTCAATAAAGTGTAGAGTAATTTCTTAGTGATGATATCATTTACAGTGAACACTCTAGAAAATATGATTAACACTCCACTAGAACAATTACTCAGTGGACAAAAATTTATAGTTAGTAGAAATAATATTTTATTGTCTCTCAGATAATAAATATTCTGTGATTTTATTTATCGAATAAAATCTCATAAAATGTAAACTTCGTAAACTGTGCTCAGCGTCAGGTTTAGTAAGATCCCCCGTCGACGTTTTCACAGTTCAAAGTCTACCAGCCTCAAGGAAAACACTTCGTTTTCCAGGCTCTACTCAGCGCGTGCACAAAACAAGGAATATACTTAAATATTCGATGTTTTCAAAAAAATCCAGAAAAATTATCAAAAATCATAAATATTATAAAATAATTATTTATGATAAAACAAATAATTTTTGGGGTGTTACAATATACCCATTAAACGTCAATTTGTATTATCCACTTTGAGAGAGTTTCATTTTATTCACGCTCTGATACCACTTGTTAGTCATGGCAACCATCACCCAAGAGGGTGGGTGAATTGGGTAATCATAAATTTTTAAAGCAATTGTACGAAAATATATATTTTGATATATTTAATCAACACATGCAGCGGAATAAGTGTAACAAAGATACAACTATTATAAATTACTTAAATACAGCTTGGGTTATAAGATAAATTAGGAAAATAAACTAGATATTCTTAAAAACAAAACATCAAAGTACCAAGATGACAAGATATGCAATAAATAAATACTACACCAAATACTGAAATTAAAGAGTGCAAGAAAGAGATAATCAAACTCAAGAATTTATCCTAGTCTAGCCACCAACCACTTGTGGCATACACTACAAAAAAAACATATAAATTACGATAATTTTAATATGGTAGTTCTAAAAAAACTGCCATAATATGTAGTATAATACATCAGTTACACACTTGCCATATTTTACAAGTAAAAAATGATAGTTAAATGCATAAAATGGCAGTTTTAACTGCCATTTTTTTTATTTTAAAATTTAATAAAATATTTTAAAAAATTCTAAAATTTCACTTCACACTCATTTGCTCACTCTCACTCTCACTCTCTCATGCTCTCCCTCTCACTCTCACTCTCTCGTGCTCTCCCTCACACTCAAAACCGTCCAGATCTCCCTCTCCCTCTGTTATCTCCCTCTCACTCTCTGTCCATATCTGCTCTCTCCCTTTCACTCAAAGTAGTGAAACTCACGCTAGAGTCATGCCAACGTCACGCCACCAGTTGTAGTTCGCCACCACCTATCGCAGCTTGCAGGTCCAGATTCGGCCAACACGAGCTCGCAGTTTACAGATCTGTATATTGTACTGCGCCTTCCTCTATTTTTCCTCTCACCTCAGCTGGGCTCTGTTTAAAAGTTGAACAAACATGGCAGGTGACAAGGCAATCTGCCTCGAGGAAATCAAGAACGAGGCTGTTGATCTGGTACATGTATGCTCACTCACAAACACCCCCACTCTTTATTTTCTCTTATTTCCCTGCTTGTTTTAGCAATGAATTCTGTAATTACTGCCATATTTACGTGTTTCTACACCAAAATCTTCAAAAAGTTTTGATTTTTCCTGTTCACTTCTCTTCAATTGGCTTCAAAGTTACCTTTCCCCTATTCTCTCAATCTAAGAAAAGTTGAGATTTTGTAACAATCTCTTCTCATTTATCTTCTCAGCTGACATGAACCATCACTACCTCCCAATCTTTTTCTTTTTTCTTTTTAATTTTGAAAATAGAATACTAAGATTGAAGGGAAAGTGGGATATTGTGGAAACGTTGAGAGGACTTTCCTGAATACTAAGGCCCGTTGAGGGTAGAGGAGTTTGGTTCAGGACGAGAGAGAGAGGCAAAGCAGAGACCCATGTGAAGCTCTATTTGTTGTGCTTGGATGGTTGTCACTTGGTCAACGAAATTATAGAAGAGAAATAGGTGTTGGTGGGTTGAAGGAGGCAGAACCACACAGTAGAGAAAGAGAGAATACTTGGTTAGAGTTAGAGAGAGAAATAGAGAGAGAGAAAGAAGTGTCCTTGTCTTTTTCGTTATATTTTTTATAATTCTATTATATGTACATCTATTTTTTACATTCAAAATGGAGACTGTATGTCACGGTTGTTTTATACGGTCAATCACTATATATATTAAAAAAAACTATTTGGTGTTACCTTTCCATTTAAGTTCATGAGCCTCCATTTCATCTACTCTTCAAAGGTAACTGTCTCTCAAAGTTGGGTGAAGAGGCTTGAATTTTTATATTTACAAGAGTTGATTGCTCTATTTCATTTAAGTATTGCTCTATGAAGTGATAAGATGAAAATAACCAATCATTTTCTATGAGCAAATAAACCATTTTAAGGAAAATTATATCATCATAAACAACATTGATCAAGTTAATTACCCTGAGTATATTAAATGGAAGTCCTGATATACAGTATGCTCCTAGCATTTGTGATGTAGAATGTGGAGTTGATTGACTATCTTCGCCATATTAAAATTCAAGGAGGCATAAGAACTACGATGTAGTCAGTGTCAATATTCACTCATGATTTGCAAAAGATGTGGTTATGCTAGATATGCTTGTGTAGACATTTATACGAATTGGAAATTTAAGGTGAAACATACATATGGAAACAAAATCAGTGCATATCAAAACATCTACTAGACATGTAAAGTATCATAAAATGAGTTTCCCTTTAATTTCTGAAAGAATAAAAACAGGGTGTGGGCATGTGGTGGGATTTGGTTTGTCATTTGAAACTTAATTAATCTGATGAGTGCACTAGAAAATAAATAGCCATTTAAAAGGGTTGTCATTCAAGCAACCTTATTCTACATATTCAATAATAGTTCTGTTATTCTTCTACATGAAATTCTACACCTCTCATGCAAATGTTAATAGTGTATAAATTATTAATTAACAACATATAGCAATTGATGTCAAAGTGTAGAATCTCATATATAATAAAAAATATTTACTTTTTTCATTCATAAATAATAATTACTTTTTAAAATTTATTTTATTTTAAATTATGTGTCACTTTTATATAATTAAAATAATATTTATTACTTACTTTCAATTTTACTTTTATTTATTGCTATCTCTGTTTACAATATTTTTCTCTCTTATATTAGATGTTTCTTATCTTCTCAAAAGTAATGTTGTTAAATATCAGTTTTTCTTCTTAAATTTTGGGTCATTTAATGAGTTTTTTCAATTAATGTACTTAAACCTTAAATGATTATTATTTAATAACGGAGGCAGTATGATTCAAGAGATAGTAAAAATCCTAACTACTCCCAACCACTGCAACAAGTGACTCGGCATTCTCTATCATCATAGAGGTCAGCTTCATCAAATAAACTTGCACCTTAACCAGTTCAATCTTCACAAATGTAGACATTAATAAGCCAACTTATGGCCAATAGCTGATAAAGAATTAAGGTTAGGATTCAATTACGTTATTTGCATATTAATACTTTCTAAACTATTGTTTGTTTATGTCTTACATGCTAAGTATTGGATTTATTTACTTAGATTTAATTTCAGGTGGCAACATTTTTATAACTTATGCTTGTTGTATGTCAACTTAGGATTACCTTATAACAAGACAATGCTATTAAGATAAAAGGTACTTTGATTTTTTAACTTATTTTTTGTTTTCAATTTGGCCCCTTAACGATTACATCAACATTGTCTAAGCCACTTAATAGAAATCATTAATTGTTGTAGTGGAAGGCAATAGTTAATTAGTACAAAATATGATAGGACTGATTGTATGTTAGACTTCACCTTTATTGTTTTGTTTCTCATATCACATTGGCCAAGATTTGAAGAAAGTTGCATTTCACAATGGTATATATGTTATCCTCCTGTGGTTGCAAATTTTCAATGGAAGTCTTAATTATACTGTTATCTTCTTTTCTTATATATCACCATTTAAATTTGCATCATTGAATTAATTTTAGATTGAATATTATATTTTCCTTTCTAGTCATGCCGATGGATAATAAGTCTTGGATTAGTAAACCACGGAACACAACTGAATATGCAGTTAGGTTAAGCAAGTTTTTGGATTTTGCATTTCAACATCAATCTATTGACGGGTGTAAAATTAAGTGTCCATGTTCAAAGTGTGGTTTTAAGAAGTGGCAAACAAGAGAAGTAGTTCAAGAACACCTAACTTTACGGCCTTTTTTAGAAAATTACAAAGTTTGGTATTGGCATCGTGAAGAATCAAATGTAATTGGGTCTGAGGATTTTGAAGGCAAATATGTCATGGAGGACACTTTTTAGCCCCAAAATCCAATGGAAACCATGATAAATGATGCATTTGGATTCGCCAGGCACAATCTTAATGAACCTAGTGTGTCTGCTGAGGTTGTTAATAGAGAAAAGACATTAAATGAAGGGCATAATGAGGTGCATAATGAAGATAATGAAGAGTTTTACGAGTTGCTCAAAGACGGTAATCAAGAATTGTATGAAGTGTGTACAAAGTATTCAAAATTGTCTTTTTTGGTAAAATTGTATCATATTAAATGTTTGTGCAAAATGAGTGACAAAGCTATGACTGTGATTCTAGAATTGTTAAAAGATGCATTTGAAGATGCCAATATTCTTGTTTCATTCTATGAGGTCAAGAAAATCATTAACAGACTTGGTCTTAATTATACCAAGATACCTGCTTGCCTAAATAATTGTATGTTATATTGGGGGGGATGATGAACACTTAGAAGAATGTAGTAGATACAAGGAATCTAAGTGGAAGGATAATAAGAGGAAACAACCTGTAAAAATTTTACGTTACTTTCCAATAAAGCCAAGATTACAAAGATTATTTATGTGTTCTAAGACTGCTAAGTCTATGACCTGGCATGTGTCAGAGGGTAACCAAGATGGATTGATGAGGCATCCTAGAGATTTGAAGGGTTGGAAAAGATTCAACTTTATTCATTCTCAATTTGCTGCTAATCCTTGAAATGTATGGCTTGGCTTAGCTGGTGATGGTTTCAACCCTTTTGGAACCATGAGTACAAACCATAGCATTTGGTCATTAGTTCTTATCCCATACAATCACCCTCATTGGGAGTACATGAAGCAAACTTCATTCATCCTCCCAATGATCATTCCTCGAAAACAAATGTCAGGGAATAATATAGATGTGTACTTACAGCCTCTTATCAAAGATTTGAGGGATTTGTGGTATGATGGATTGCAAACATTAGATTCTTCAAAGAATGAAATGTTTAGAATGTGAGCAGTTTTGATGTGCACAATTAGTGACTTCCCTATGCTTGGTAGCTTATCTGGGTAGAACACACACACTGGCCTTGCTTGCCCCATGTGTAACTTTGACACAGATTCTTGTAGACTGAAGTATAGTAGAAAATGGTGTTTTATGGGTCATCGTCGTTTTCTAGAAAAGGGACATAAATTTAGATTGAATCGAGCTCATTTTAATGGGACAATTGAGAAAAAGGATCCACCAATGACATTATTCGGATCAGACATCTTGAAACAACTTAAGGGCATTAATGTTACCTTTGGAAAACTTCTAGAGTCAAATGACAAAGGTAAAAGAACTCGAGGGAAAACCATTATTGAAGATGGATCGGGACTATGGAGGAAGAAAATCATTTTTTTATCTTCCTTATTGGGAGACTAACTCATTGCGTCACAATCTAGATGTTATGCACATTGAAAAAAATGTATGTGATAATGTGGTATACACTTTACTCAATGAGACTGGTAAATCAAAAGACAATCTTAAAGCTCGGAAAGATCTCAAAGAAATGGGTATAAGGAAGGATCTTTGGCCAGGTGAGAATGGAAGATATCGCCCATCTTTGTTTACAATGTCAAATACGAAGAAAGATGTATTTTTTGTGGACTTATAAAGAATGTCATAGTACCAGATGGGTACTCAAGCAACATTTCGAGGTGCATTGACTTGAAACAATGAAAGCTCTTTGGAATGAGGAGTCATGATTGTCACATTCTTATGGAGCAATTATTACCACTTGCCATATATAATATTTTGCCAGACAAAGTGGTTATGATGTTGATAGAGTTGTGCTCATTCTTTCGATAATTATGTGCCAAAAGCTTAAGTCTATTAGATCTTGATAGGATCCAGTCCCGAATCATTCTCACCCTTTGTCACTTAGAAATGTTATTCCCTCCATCATTCTTTATAGTCATGGTTCATTTAACTTGTCATCTAGTTGGCGAGGCCAAACTTGGAGGCCCAGTACATTATCGATGGATGTATCCAAATGAAAGGTAAATATCTAATTTCTTTTTTGTAGGTTATTCTTTAAGGTAAATATCTCATATCCCTTAATTAATTCTCAATCTTACAACCTCTTAGGTATTTGGGACACTTAAAGTCCTTTGTACGAAACAAGGCATAGCTAGAAGGTTCCATTCCTAAAGGATACATAGCTGAAGAGGTTCTTACCTTTTGCAATCTCTATATAGAAGGGATTGAGACACGAATTACTAGGCCTGCACGAGTTAATGATTATCCTGGTGATAGAGACTTTTCATATTTGCCTAGCATTTTTCCACCGATGGGTAGAGCAGTAGGAGCTTCCTTAACCTTTGAGTTGTCAACTATGGAGAAAAGACAAGCACATCGATATGTGTTACTAAATTGTGCACAAGTCATGCCATACATTCAGTGAGTACTTAGTCAAACTCTACATAACACTTATGACCAAGATGAAAGCACTTATTTAAGATGTAGTATTAATATTAATTACTTATATAGTGAATTTAAGGATCAAGTCCAGAGGCGGTCTAAGGGGAGATGGCCTACAGCTACAGAGTTAGAGAAGATAGTTAATAAAGACTTCATTGATTGGCTTCCTCGTAAGGTGGGTTCAAAATGTAATGAAATTGTGTTTGTACAATATGGGAGAAGAAGGAGATAATGAAGCTTATGAGAATGAGCCATGCCCAGAGCAAGACTTAGATCAATTCTTTAGAGATGTTAATGATCTACCATTGTTAAGTGAGGATGCAGATGATGAATTATTAAGTGAGTGGAATGATAATGATGAGGTTGGGAAGATGAACATATGTCAGAATTGTCAATAGAGTGAATATATTTATGGTATGACTTTGTGGTGTGCTAAGTCTATCATCTATATATGTATGTGTTAGGAATTAATCCTGTATGTCATTGATCTTATGTCACTAACAGGCTTACTGGAAAATTGTTTTGTTTAACTTCAAAGTGACTTGAGATTAAGTATATGGGTCCTGTTTTGTTTAATTATGAGTCTTGTCTGCATGCTTATGGTTAGATATTTTTGATTTGTATTTTGATTAGGTAATTCTGGATCTATGAAATTATTAAGGATAATAATATGCTGCTTAAATGATGTTGGATTTTTACATATTTGTGGTTCAATTAAGCCATTTCCTTCTTAATAATATATTGCTTGTAGTGTTGCATAGCCATAATTAATGCTATGTTTGGAGAATCTCAACCATAATTTTGTCTTTCTTGTAGGTACCAGATGAAGGTAGTGGGGCTCTATCACCTAATGACCTAAGAAGATCATGCAATGGAAGTAACACTCATCAATGAGTGGATATTTCGAGTCCTTGTTAATCAATTTATTAATTGTTGCCAAATGAATTACTATTTAAGATGTTATTTCTCAAAACTTTTAAGACTTACCTATAATTTAGAGTTATTTGACTTGTGTACTCTTGTTACTATTTAGGATGTCATTTCTCAAAATTTTAATGACTTATAATTTGCAGTTATTAAGCTAATGTACTCATGTTAAATTTGATATTTGGTTAATTAACTTAATAAGTATTTTTTTTTTTACATTTCATTAAGCAAAATTATTATATTTATATTTGTGGGTTTCGACAAACAAGAATTGTCATAATAAACATGAAAAATAGCTTGCATTGTGTCAATCATGGTGGGTTTATAAATATCATCACTATTTAGCGCATTAGGGCGGTTAAGAACTGTCACAATCATCAAAGTAAATTGCAATTTTTTTTGTGAATTACGACATTTTAAAATTGCCACAATTTGATGTAAATTACGACAGTTCTAAACTGTTGTAATTATCTGTAAATTATGATAGTTTTAAACTATCATTTTATACATAATTAAACTATAATTTTTTAGGTGAATTACGATAGTCATAAATCGCCATTTTATGAACCACGAAACTGCCATTTTATACATGATAAAATTGTGGTGGTTGTCGTGGCGGTTAATGGAAAACTGCCGTATTATATCGAATGACAAAGTTAATTAAGTCAGTTTTAGAAATTGCCGCTGACATAAAAAATAGCAGTTAAAACTGTCGTAATGTGCAAAAATAACTTTCATAATTTACGTATTTTTTTTGTAGTGCTACATCCAGTCCCCAAGTTTAACTTGAGATTTTCTTCACCATCTCTTATACTTCACGGGTACTAGGAAAATCTTTGTACAAGCAAGAACACTTCTCACACCTTGGGATACCTCACCCTTGTACTAGAGCCTCCAACTCTTCAAGCTTCACAAGTGCTTGAAAAACTTTTACATTCAAGAGCACTATCACGAATCAAAGCATAAGAGATTGGTTTCAAGTTGTTAGTTTGATATAAAAGATGACCCAAAAACATATATTTATAAAGTTCTTTGAAAAAGAGTCACTGGGTATCATTTATTTCAGTATTAAATGCATAAAAAATAGTCATTGTGTGTTTCTGGCTCGTGTTTATTTGAATAAGCTAAGTCTTATTATTTGAATAAATGCACTTATAGAACACTAGGAAGTGTTTTCTAAAACTTGTTATTCAAATAACTCTTTAGTTATTCAAATAAATCTTTAAAAAACAAGTTCTGGAACATTTTTTGGGGTGTTTTATTCAAATAAATATGTGCTTATTCGAATAAGCCACTCTAATTTTGAAATCTGACTTTAAATGGTCATAACTTATTCATTTCTCATTCATTTAAAGCAAATGATCACTCATTGGAAAGATCTTTGAGTATATTTTCAAATGAAACAAGTTTTAGAACAAAACGCAAAGTATTTTGAAAGTAATGATCAAAATAGTAACCAAAAGTCAGTTTTTCAAAACTCAAACTTGACTATTTTTTATAGTTTTGAAGTACCACCATAACTAGCTTTTCAAAACTTGTTTGTTAGGCTTTTTAGCATATAAAAACTATTTGTAAAGATTTGAAAACATATTTGAGATATCTAAAAAGTTTCTTACATAAAGACCCTAGAGTCCTATAAACTATACCATTTAAGCTTCCTTTAGACTTGGTCTTTGACATAGCTTTATTGTTATCAAAACCTTCATGAAATAGACATTCACATTCTCCTTGAGTTGAACATAATTGAGATCTTTTGGTTTTTTGTTGCAATGCTCACTGTTGGTACTCGAACTATCCTTCAAAGTATTGCTCACTTAAAACATAGTTAGTCCAAACTCATAATTCAATATCTTCATATGCATGATTCTTATATGAAATATAACAAGATGGAGTACATGATCATGCATGATCCAATATAATCTATTAAGTACATCTATGTAGCATAAGCATCATTCTTTTTGGCTTGTATTTGTTATCATCAAAACTTAACATATTAAATCATTGAGACAAACTTATTTCCACATGATCTAATCTAATATGTTTTCAAAAAATAAACCCTAAAGAACTAAATTATTTGATTTTGATTGAATTTTGATTTTTAGTTCGATTTTCAATTTAAATTGGATTTAAACACCCCTATATGCATATGCAGTGAATCTAAGCTAACGTATTGGCAATCACCATAGTGTAAAACAAATTTTTGTGTAATACAAAAAAGCCTTCTTCATTACTCCTTTTCCCAAATGCCAATCAACTATCCAATCTCAAATTATCTCTCCTTAAAACCAATAGAAAGTTATAGCTTTTGTTATTGTTATCGCACTTAATGGCCACCTTTCATGTTTGGTGCTACGTGTGAGCTTTGTATGCCGATCTAATATAGCAACATCGTGAATTTTGGGCATTTTATGAAATTATCTAGCTTACTTGGCTTTGTGAATGGTTTCTAAATGGATTGTATTTTCTTTTTATCTCCTTTTTGCCTTTTGGGTCTTCAATGATGATAGCACTATTGTTACCCAAAGGAATTGAAGTTTAGGGACTTGCCATATTCTTAGAAAGGGTTAACACTGATGATTTGTTATGGATGTTGAGGTCATTAAAGGATTTATCCAAGAATAAATGTCTCATGTGATTTATCCAAAAGTATCCATTTTCCATATTTTTTCAATTATTTCTTTTTATCAATTATTTTTGAAATTATGTTGTATCTTTTATGTCATTGATTATGTGTAATAAATTTATATAATTATTCCAGCATGAAATTAATTCATTTGATCAATTATTATTAGCAAACTCATTTTAAAATTAAGTGAATTGGAGCAATGTTGTATCACGAATCAGACCACGATATGTGAAATGTTATTTTGTTTCTTCACAAAAAGGAACATATTTAGAAGATTTAAATGATGATAACATGAATGAATAACAACTTAGTTTAACAAAACCATTTTAGCTAAAAGATTAGATATATCTCTTCAAAATGTTTCAAACTTAACAAAAATAACTTCAAAATAGTATATATGAAAGAGATAGAGGGAAGAGAAGCTTAACACCATGATTTATATTGATTCACCTTCAACCACTTGGGCTATGTCTAGTCCCTAGATATTACACCAAGACTTATCACTAATTATGAGTTGTCTTTGTTCAACCTAGCCGCTTCTGGCTATAGCACAAAGTCTCACAGTGACTAGAACAACCCAATAGCTCACTAAGACTACCACTCAGGGTTCAAGTGTTTAAGAATATAATGAAATGTGGGTAGCTCTTGAAAATCACATACAGAATGGATACACAAATGTACAAGAGAGAAACCTACAACAAGATATTTGCTAAGTTCACATAAGTAGGTGAAGAAGTAGAGTTGAGTAGAGTGTAGAAGTGAAAGCATTGTTATGTAGTTTCAACTCCTCCAACGACTTATTTTTCAAGATTGGGACCTTTTATAGGCATCACCAACTAGCCATTATGATTTTGGAGTTGTTTGAAGCTCAAAGGACATAAACTAGCCATTATTCTGAACATTCTGATGATTCTACGCTCAATCGTACTATTTTGTCTTGTAGCTGACTTGAGCACGATCCTTGAGACTCTACTCATCTTTTGTTTTGATTATCTTCAACTTTGCTCATCTAAATTGAACTCTTCTTGACTTATTTTCTCACGTGTATATGATATTTCCTTTTTGTTTTCCTTGAGAAGACATGTTATTCCAGAAATCTTTTTGATTTGATTGAGCCTTGTGAGGTCTTTCACCTTTTAACATGAACTTACCTTACTCATCTGGTGCTTTGGCTGTGATCACTTTTCTCAAGTCTTCTTTGACTCTTCTCAGGTCCTTTGTGACTCTTCTCTTCATAATTCGTGATTATTCAGCTAACCATTTGATCTTTCTAATGAAGCAAGCATAATTCTGCATATGCAAACTTAATACAAACTCATACAAACAAATTTAATCAATTTAAAAGTATGAGAGCAATAGTAAATATATTTTCAATATAGTTTGTTAATTATCAAAACTCAACACAAAACAATCATCAGAAGGGCTTTGGACTAAACATTCTCCCTTCTTTTGGTGATGACAAACTATGTTTGAAAATATTGAGTAACCTTGCATAGATTAAGGATATTGCCATTTCTACTCTTTTGATGAGCAGGGTCAAAGCATCAAACTTGAGCAGTGTTAAATGCTCCCCTTCAACTTGACAGCTCATTGAAAATTGTTAGCAAAAACAATAAAGCAAATTTAAAGTATAATTTGCAAGCTATTACTGTACTAGACCAGAATTTTTCAGAGCAATCATCAATTATGTAACATGACACATACTCATCCATAAGCAAGTATATTCAAGATATAAATCATACATAATTGAAAAGACTCATATATATATATATATATATATGTGTGTGTGTGTGTGTGTGTGTGTGTGTAGATATAGATATCAATAGATGTATGCTCCCCTTGAGAATATGCATTCATTAAGATTTAGAGTAACAAAAATACAAAGACACACATATAAATGTCATATTTTGTCCAAAAAGAAAAAAGTTGTAAAAAGATTAGTAGTCATGCTTAGTCATGCTCCCCCTTACTCATATTTTCAGCACACATCCAACTCCTCCTTTGTTATCATTCAAAAGGAACATCAAATAGATAAGATATGGAGGGATAGAGAGGGATGATGATTGTAATATCCCACTCCTAATTTGTTTACTTAAATTAGTTAAAATTAATAGAAAATTGTTTGTTTGATTTAATTGTGCGTCTTTGTGCATTCTTATAATTTATGTGCTGACAAGAATAGTTTAGCACGTAAGTTAAATTAGAAATAATAGACAGAAAATGCATAGAAAATTTAAATGAGTGAAAAAAATTATGAAAATTTATAATTGAGTTCCAAATGAATAAAAAAATCATGGTAAATTTTTAGGACTAAAATGAATTAAATTGATATTTTTAGTAAATTATAGTGGTTTTACTAGTTTAAAAGTGGCGTAGAAATTAAAATAAATATGATAAAATTATGAAATAATTATATAAATTAAGGAATAAATTTAGATGATAGTATTGACCTTATAATTAAGTTAGAACTTGAAAATTGCATGGAAATAAATTAGAGTGCATTTAGAGGGTTAAAACCTTATATAAGTTAAATTATAAAGAAGTCATGATTACATCCAAACCAATTAGAATTCATGCAATCTAGACTTCCTCTTCATTTTGCACTAAACAAATTACCATTTGGAGTAACCTCATCTTTCTCTTCTTCCCCTTCACCTTGTTGTTTTGGGCGTCCAAGTAGGGGTCCTTCATCCTTTTCTTCTTTTTCATCCTTTGCTTGCCTTCTAGAGTCATTTGCACGTGGATTTTGGCTTGAAATTGGATGAGGTGAAGAAGCCCTAAGCTTTGGCTTCCATGACTGGTTGGAGCTTGCTTGGTTGGTTAATCATTTGAGCATGAGAATATGATTGTTTGCTTGATTTTGAGTGTGATTTCGTGTTTGCATGTTGGATTGGAATGAAAGTTGTGCCATTGAGCATGGAGGTGTAACACCCCAAAATTTGCTATTTTACAATAATGTCAAAATTGTACTGTTTTGTGTTTTCTGTGAGTTGTAAATTTATTTTAACTGTTCTATGAATATTTTTGATCATTGTGTGAGATTTGCTCCAAGTCAGGAAAATAATAATTTTCATGTCGGGAAAAATCTTTATTGATTTATTCGGAGCTGGGGGATCTTACTAAACCCGAATCCGAGAGACACTTTAACTGATCTTTTAATTTTTAGAATTTATCTAAGAAATAAAAATATTTCATGATTTATTATTTGTCAGAGAAATATCTGTTGTTTTATTAACAGTAGCTTCTGCTTATCGGGTAATAGACCCGGTATCTTTTATCTGTCAAAATTTATACTGGAAATAGTCTTTGTGACTCATTCTTGAGGAGCCAATAGAAAATAGTCAATATTGATGGTTAGACTTTTCTTAGCCAACAGGAAACAGTCAACGAAAATGGTTGGACTAGTTACTAAGTAACTAGATAAACTAACTAAGTTACCCTAAAAGCTTAATTAGTAATTAAATGGAACTAACTTAGTTACTAAATATTTAGAAACCCTAGTTACAAAATGAATCTAGAATCATCTAGAAGTGATGTCCAATACATGACTTATGCAATGACTTAATCATGTAACTGGATAATTAGTTGTGTAACTAAATAACCTAACTTAGTTAGCTTAAATGAACTAACTATCTAAACTAAGTGTAACTAGAATCTAATTGAAAATCAAACTTAGTTAGCCACTCCATTGAGTCATACAGCCACTGGGCCTTTCTACCATGTTCTTGAATTTTCTAATGACTAATGGATGACCATTTTGTGACATTGGCCATGTGAAAGCCATATGAACACCATGTGATATTTTTATTACATTGATTAAGCCTTGATCCTTCCTACACACTCAACCCCACGGCCATGCATAGAGTAATAGCCTATTCTATTTCATTTTACTACACTTTGTGACACAAAGATCTATTCTCTCAATTCTCTCACTTCAAGAACACTTAGAACACTCAAACTCCATTTCTTCTCTTTTCTTTTAGGAGCTCACGGCCTCCACCCCTAATGCATACTTCCACACTTCAATAATTCCATCCAATCCTACTTTCTAAACCTAGATACAATTCTAAACACTTTTCCTTTTGTGGGTTTTACCTAAATCATTCTCTAAGGGCTTCAAAAATCAAGCTTTCATTTTCTACTCCTAAGGTAATATCTTGATTTCTTGATCCCAAGTTGGATTCTTGAATTTATAAACCATGCTTGTCCATGGTTTCTTATTTTTAAGCTTGGTTTATGACTTTAAGATTTGTTTAAGATTTTTAGGGTTTTCTTTGGTGTTTCACGAAATCAAGAGGAGGAGGAACTTGGAGATTTTTTGTCTTCCTAGAGGTAAGAGGGAGATTAACCTCATCAACCATGTATTGGTGGTGAGAAAATGGATTGTTTGTGGTGAAAAATCCATAAGGATTTATTCACTTGATTGTTTAAGCTTTGTTTATTTATGATTGATGTGTTTATAGCTTTGAAAATATGCCTGTATATGTGTTTGGTATGCTTATAGCTTTGATAGTATGCTTGCATATGTGATTTGGAAAGCATGTTAAATCTTGTGTAACTTAGGATGTGATTCACATGATGAAAAAATTGTATGATGGTTCCAAAGAACCTAGAGGCACACGGCCTCAACACACCAAGGGAGCCAAATGCTCTAAATTATTTTTCTAATCAAGGATTAAATGATTTTATGACAAGAAATTTAATTAAGTGTTTTTACAAGGAATAAAGTGTTAGAAAATAATTATATATGATTTATGAAACAAAATGTGGAATTTACCCAACTTACTAATTCTTGATATCCTAAGTTTAAAATTATTTTCTAAGTGTAGGATTAAGTATTTGGTTGATGGGAAATTAAATCTATAAGTTTTTAGACCTAAAAAGGAAGTAAACTAATCTTTAATTAAATTAGTGTAATTAGGTCATTAAGTAAAATAAAAGTTGAAACTTGAAATTTACTGACGTATAGCTCACCCTATAGGTTTTGAAGCGCGTTAGAAAATTTTGAACTGTAATATCATAACTTAATCAAAGAAATGTTATTTTGTGAAAAATAGTAGAAAATACTTTCTTTAGTGAGAAAATATTGGAATTAAAGTCAGATTTTAAAAATAAATGAGAAAAGATTTAATTTGAGCTTAGAATATGTTAGAAATATTTTATGCGATTTAAAAATAACAATTTTTGGCTATGCGATTAAGAAAATGCAATAAAATATTTACGGGATTGAGAAAACATTGAAAAATCTTTACGTGATTTGAAAACGTAAGAAAAATGTTCTGGGATTGTGAAAATGCGATAATATCGCTACACGATTGAACGTAACAACAGTTTGCTGTCGGGCTGTTGTGGTGGGCCTGGTTATGTTGAATAATGATACCGCCAAGAAAAGGCGAGGGTATGTGAAATACTTTAATAATAATGATTGTATGTGTATTTGGATCATACATCATGCATTGAAAAACGTGTCAGCTTATTTGGTTAAGGCTGTATGCCTAGGAGATGAATCACACCTAAGTGCAGGTACGAGTAGACAAGTGTAGGCCACTTGTTGACCTTGGGGACGTCGGGGTGCGGGTACCTCACAATGGATGGTTAGTAGTTCTTCTGTCCGTGAGGCAGACCAATGCAAACGCACCGACGATCCTGACTGTGACACTGTCCTATATCACGATCTGGTGTAGAATGTCTTGTACAAATGCCTAGATGTGCACATTGATAAATTGATAAATAGCACTTTTGGCCACGGCAGTCGAGGTTACAGATATGTCTTCTGGATCATTCTCTCCGAAATTGTGTTTAGCTCCATGGAGTAGGAATTGGTCATTGTGTACATGCATAGTTGGTCAGCATATTGAGATGATAATTATACTTACTTGATTTATTTTATCTGATATATGATAATATGATTTACGATTTTGATATTATATTCTATATATTGGCTGTCGTTTTCTCTACTTCTATACTGGTATTAATGTATGAGATCTCACCTCTTTGTTGCATTATATTTGTTTTACTGTGCATATCTTATGAAGACCGGGAAGATGAAGGAGCTGATAACTTTTTTTACTATCAGTGATATTACTCTTTGTTTATTGAGATGGCGGCAAGGTGCTAAGTTTTGGGTGTTGTCCAAGTAAACTTCCATGTTGGGGTTGATGCTTGGAGGTTTGACTTTGACAATGAACGGTTTGTTTATACTTGGGACTTGACTCTGAGTTTGAGTGGAACCCACGATGGGATTCCTGTTTTGACGTAACACGCGTCTGTGCGCCTAGAATTTACGATGCCGATTCATGAGCTTTAGGGTGGCACTGTGTATAGACCACGTGAAGACTTTGTGGTGTCTTCTGCGAGGACCTCTGTGAGGCGAATGTTATATCCGCCTGGGTTCTTTAATGATGAAGTGGAGGAGGATCCTTCTGAGGACCCAAATCCTTAGGTTAGTTTTTAGGAGTCTTAAGTTTAGCAGTTATATTTTGGAGTGTCTGTTATACATTTTATCTTTTGGTATGTAAGGGTTTTATGTAAATTATTTGTAAACAAGGCTTTCAGTATTTATGTATAATATTGGTGTGATTTCAGTTACAAGTAATACTTATGATTTTATTTAGTTTATTTATTTAAATTTATTTCGCAAACGAAATTTTAAAATCAATGTTTTTACAAGATTAATTCTTTTACAACTTGGGTAAGTTATATTAGGATTAGTCTTAAATGTGATGCCCTACGGTGGGTGTTACAGGAGAGTTATCTCAAGTTCATAGGGATTTAGAGTTTAATCCAATTTGTTTGTTGATTGCACATGGAGTTATTGAATTATGCCTTGTTGTGAACCTAGTTATGTGATTGCATGTTTCCAATTGGTTGGATTTCTTCCCCTTGGCCAAATGCATGTTACGGGCTCAAGGGAGGGAATTGAGTTGAAATTGTATTCTTGTTGTTGTTTGGTGATTAATTCATGTTGGTTAAGTTAGAAATGCATGGAATTGCATGTGAAAATTGAAATCAGAGTTGATTTAGTGAATATGGCATTTCGGGTTCCATAGGGTAATTGGTACTAGGTTGGTTTGCATTGCTAACTTTAATTGAAATGGACCATGATCAGCCTAAGGTTAGCTTAATTGAGTAATTAGACTTGAATGAAAAATTGATTTGATGAATTTGGACCCTAGTAGGTCTTAGCCAAATAGGGTTAGAAGGCTTAGGAAATGGTTTGGAAACAAATGGTAGTAATTTAGACTTAATTTGGCTTAGCGATAATAATTAGAAATTAACTGGATCCTTGGTTGATGCATGGTAAGCTTAGAATGTTGGTGCACTACCTTGCGTAAGCTAAAATAAGAGAAATTGAGTAATTAGAATTTATTTACTAATGAAAATGGTTAATTATGGTGAATATAGGTTAAGGCAACGTCATTTGACTAGGTTAGTCAAGCGTAGAAGGCTAAGTTGATGAGATAGCTTATCTGTGTGATAAGATGACTATTGACAAAGATAAGATGACGACTGATATTGATGAGCTGACTTATGATTTATGATGTGAATAACTTTGGCTATTATGAGATTATGATATTTGTGGATATATAATGCTCAAAAAAATTTCATGACTTGAATTTATTGATATTCTGGAACCATGGCATAAATGAGAATCATGCATGGAATGACATTGATATGCTTCTAAAAACTGTTGAATTGAGCCAGAAAAATAAAGAAAGGACTAATATTATGAAAAATCCTTCAGTGGTTAGATAAAAAAAATGGCAAAATGATGTGGATATGATCCTCCCATGCACAAGGGTTAATCACATGAGCAATTCCCCACTACGGGTGTGGCCCTAGTTATCGGGGATAAGGTTGTGTGACGACATGTGATCACTTAAAGGATGAGTACTAAGTCTAAAAAGCAGGTTATCACCAATTTTTAAGTAGTAGGTGGAGCAGAGGTCTCCTTACTCGTTAGGAGGATCTAGGATCCCACGGGAATGAGCTTGATTAGATAATGATTTGATGAATGAGCACTGTAAGGTAAATGAAAGCAATCATGACATGACATTGCATTAAATTAATAATATCATTGATTGCACTGCATTGCATTATTCATTGGAAATTATGATATCTTATTGATTGTCGTGAACTATGCTTGTTTTGGTTGTAAGTAATTGTTTTCAAGAAGCATTGTAAGGTAAATGAAAGCAATCATGTGTTACTAAGTGGCCTCAATACTCAAGAGGGAGGTGAATTTAGTATATAAAAACTTTTCGCAAATCTTTCACAAAACACTTGATTATTAATTTTCGTTGAAGCTATTGATTAATTGAAGTGAATAGATAAATGAGATTAATCACTTCTCTCACAAATAAATAAGCCAAGATAGAAAGTATTCAAGCAAGCATGTAAAATTAAAGCACAAATGTAAAGAGATGAGTTTAGAAGATCAAACACAAGATTTATCCTGGTTCAGCCACCAATTCACTTGTGGCTTACGTCTAGTCCTCAAGCAATCACTCGAGATTTTCCACTATATCTTCAAGCTTCAACAGGTGCTTGATAACCTTTACAATTGAGAGCACTCAACACACTTTGGGATACCTTACCCTTGTGCTTGAACCTCAAATAAGGATACCACAACCCTTTACAACCTTTGAAGGATACCTTACCCTCTTTACAATCTTTGAGAGATACCTCACTCTCTAAGGGATACCTCACCCTTTACAATTTTTGAGAGATACCTCAGTCTCTAAGGGATACCTCACCCTTTACTCTAGAGGGATACCTCACCTTCTTCACAGAGAATTAAACAAAGTTTATATGAATAGAAACTCTCTCAAAGAGTAGATAATACAAATTGAAACTCTACGGGTATCAAGGATTCACACTTAATCTCAAAACAGAGGTTTGGAGAAAATGATAGTGAAACATGAATTTAATGCACAAGAAACTTGTTCAGATTGATTGTTAGCCTTTCTTTGATGCCCAAACACTTTCATTTATAGCTCAAAGCAAATAAGAGCTGTTGGTGGTGTTTAGGAGCCATTAAATGCCAAAATAGAGCCGTTCTACGTGTTTACTGGTTTTCCAGATAACCGGTTAGGGAAAAATCTTAATCAGTTAGACCTTTAAGAATGGCCTCTGATTTATCAAATAGCCTGTTAGACAATGAGCCTAATCGGTTAGGCCTCTTTAAAAACCTTTCCACGTGATTTTTAAAACAATACTAACTGGTTAGGGAGTTACCCTAATCGTTTAGGCCATCTAAATGCTCAGTTTATGTTGTTGGGAATATTTTTACGGATACAACACGTAGCAGAAAACAGGGATTCCCACCGAGGATCCATGCGAAAAAAACCATAATCCAGGTTTTTAAAAGATTTACCTCTTGAAGCGTGAATCACCAACACCGTAATAGAAACGATGTCTCTGCGGTATCCACACGAACAGACTCATGAACGTCCAACGTCCGCAAAGAGGAGCCTCACGTCTCTCATACAGTGCTAGCTGCGAAGAGAAGAGAAGAAACCTGTCGCTCTTTCACTCACTTTCTGTAGGTGCGGCTAGGGTTCTGAATTACATACCTTAGCAGCCCCCTTAGCAGTACTATTTATAATAGTGACTGCCTTAAGTGAGTGTGAGCAGCAGCAAGGTAAGCTGTGCAACCCTAGACCCATCTGTTATGAGTCTGGCCCATATTTGAATCTGAGTCCAACTTGAATCCATTGCTCCAATTTTAGTCTGCTCTATGTGTGTGACCCTGCAGGTTCTTATTACATTGGCAGTAATATTAAAATCCCATTTAAATATTACAAGCAGTGAGCGGTATCTAGCAACACATCGTTGCTACCCAAGTAATAAGAATGTCAGTGATTTGACATAACCTTTCCGTGACCAATGTTTCCGTAACATTTAGTCCCTTTGTCAAGATATCTAGATTGAACACAAGGCATGGAATGCGTCATCCTTGTATAGTCCAATCATTGGTTTCCTGATACTCGAGTGGACTTTGTAACAACAAATGAGATCAATATCTCATATTGACTTATTTGAGCATGGCCATTCATTTCGCAGTCTCACTCAATCAGGGGGCCCGAAGATATCGCTCCTGTTATGTAGGAGTGACAAATCCCATCTACGTCACTCACATCTCTGCATGATTCGCGGTATGTCCAATAACTAACTTTATAATCACCTTGTTACAGATGACGTTTGATGGCATTAAAACACATAACTCCTCATGTAGGAATCGTAGTGATTTCAGGTCAAAGGACCACAAACACCAATGTCACTATGAGAATCGCTTATGACACTCACGTAACGATCCATGTAGCGTTCTCATGGTGGGTCAGTCCAGTACATCATTACTCTAATATGTACCCATGTGAAGACTTGATATCTCATATCCATGACCCGTGAGATATGGTCATCAGTCTATGCACATACTAGTCTCAATGTATTATTGTTGTCCTAATTAACAATAATACTTGATTAGGGACATTTAAGAATAGTATTGTAACCAAAAGGATCTCACGATCAAGTCATCCACTTGATGTCCTATGGCATCAAACTTACTATTCTAAGGACTTTATTATGTTTATCAAAAAAGAACACAATAAATGAAATGCCTCATATATAAAAATAGCATAATAGAATGTATATCAATACAGAAAATGTATTGGCCTCTAGGGCATACACCAACAATCTCCCACTTGCACTAGAGCCAATCAGGCATATATCTAATGCCTAAAGACCCAGTGTGACCTTCATGCTTCTGCTGTGCAAGAGGCTTCGTCAGTGGATCAGCAATGTTATCATCTGTTGGTACTCTACATTTCTTCTTATCTCTTCTATCGATGATCTCTCGAATGAGATGAAAGCACCTAAGTATATGTTTGGATCGCTGGTGAGATCTAGGCTCCTTAGCTTGTGCAATGGCTCCATTATTATCACGATAGAGGTCCACTGGGTCCACAATGCTAGGAATACTGCCAAGTTCAGTAATGAACTTCTTGATCCAAACGGCCTCCTTTGCTGCATTGGAGGCAGCAATATACTCAGCCTCTGTGGTAGAATCGGCGACTGTCTCCTGCTTTGAACTCTTCCAGCTCACAGCCCCACCATTTAGGCAAAAAAACATAACCCGATTGCGATCTGGAGTCGTCCTTATCGGTTTGGAAGCTAGCATCAGTGTAACCTTTTACAACTAGCTCTTCCTCGCCTCCATACACCAAGAACGAATCCTTAGTCCTTCTCAAGTACTTAAGGATGTTCTTGATAGCAGTCCAGTGACTCTCACCGAGATCAGACTGGTACCTACTCATCATGCTCAAAGCATACGAGATGTCTGGTCGAGTACATAACATGGCATACATGATAGATCCAATTGCAGATGCATATGGAATCTTGCTCATGCGATCCCTCTCATCCTGGGTGGAAGGGGATTGAGCCTTAGATAGGCTTACACCATGTGACATAGGCAAGAGTCCTTTCTTGGATTCATGCATGTTAAATCGTCTAAACACTTTGTCTATGTATATACTCTGACTTAGGCCAAGCAGTCTCAGTGATCTATCTCTATAGATCCTGATACCTAATACATAGGTGGCTTCGCCCAAGTCCTTCATAGAGAAGTAGTTCCCTAACCAAGTTTTTACGGACTGTAGGGTAGGGATGTCATTTCCAATAAGTAGTATGTCATCTACATACAATACCAGAAAGATAATAGTGCTCCCACTAACCTTCTTGTAGACACAAGATTCTTCTTCATTCTTGATGAAACCAAACTGTTTTATTGTATCATTAAAACGAAGATTCCAGCTTCTGGAAGCTTGCTTCAATCCATAAATAGATCGTTGCAACTTGCATACTTTTCTAGCATCCTCTGAAGTGGCAAAACCCTCAAGTTGTGTCATGTACACATCCTCGAGAAGATTTCCATTAAGGAAAGCAGTTTTGACATCCATTTGCCAGATTTCATAATCATGGTATGCTGCAACAGCAAGCAAGATTCGAACGGATTTAAGCATCGCAATTGGGGAAAAAGTCTCATCATAGTCTACACTATGAATTTGTTTGAAACCTTTAGTCACTAATCGCGCCTTAAAGGTATACACATTACCATCCATGTCGATTTTCTTCTTGAAAACCCACTTGCACCCAATAGGTTTTACCCCTTCAGGTGGGTCAACCAAGGTCCACACCTGGTTGGTATACATGGAATCCATTTCAGATCTCATGGCCTCAAGCCATTTCTCATATTCTGGGCCAATAATGGCTTCCTGGTAAGTCACAGGCTCATCTTGATCCATGAGCAATACGTCACCTTGTTGGGTCATGAGAAATCCATATCTCTCTGATTGATGACGTATGATGTTAGACCTACACAGGTCTTATGCTACTAGAGCAAGTTGCTGTTCCACAACATTTTGTGGAGGCTGCTCTATTTCCACCATTGGTTCATTGCTACTTTGTGAAACTTGAACTTCTTCAAGTTCTACTTTTCTCCCACTGGTTCCTTTGGAGATAAACTCCTTTTCTAGAAACACAGCTGTCTGTGCGACAAACACTTTGCCCTCAGTAGGATTATAGAAAAAGTATCCCTTGGTTTCCTTTGGATACCCCACAAAGAAGCATTTATCTAATTTAGGTCCAAGCTTATCAGAAACTTGACGTTTCACATAAGCTTCGCAGCCCCAAATCTTCAAGAAAGACATACTGGGCCGTCTCCCAGTCCATATCTCATATGGTGTCTTTTGAACCATCTTAGATGGAACACGGTTAAGTGTGAAAGTTGCTATTAACAAAGCATGTCCCCAGAAGGAGCCTGGAAGGTTTGTATGACTCATCATGGATCGGACCATGTCCAACAAGGTCCGGTTCCTCCTTTCAGAGACACCATTCCATTGTGGTGTTCCTGGTGGAGTGAGTTGAGATATTATCCCACACTCTTTAAGATGATCATCAAACTGTTGGCTTAAGTATTCTCCTCCTCGATCTGATCGAAGGATTTTAATACTCTTGCCAAGTTGGTTTTGTACTTCATTCTTGAACTCTTTGAACTTTTCAAAGGATTCTGATTTGTGCTTCATAAGATATACAAATCCATATCTACTAAAATCATCAGTAAATGTAATGAAGTATTTAAAACCACCTCTAGCGAGTGTGTTTAGTGGCCCACATACATCACTATGTATAAGGCCTAAAAGATCACTAGCCCTTTCACCTTGTCCAGTGAATGAGGCCTTTGTCATCTTCCCTAATAAACAAGATTCACATGTCTCATATGATTTGAAATCAAACGAGTCCAAGAATCCATCTTTATGGAGTTTGGAGATGCGTTTCTCATTTATGTGGCCTAAACAACAATGCCAAAGAAAAGTTGGGTTCAGATCGTTTGATTTGAACCTCTTTGTATTTATGTTATAGACAGGCGTTTCGAGATCAAGTACATAAAGTCCATTACTCAATTGTGCACTACCATAAAAAATATCATTCATATAAATAGAACAACATTTATCCTTTATAATAAAAGAAAAACCTTTCTTGTCCAAACAAGAAACAGAAATGATATTCCTACTAATAGCAGGCACAAAATAGCTGTTCTCTAACTCTATTACAAGCCCAGTGGGCAAAGATAATAAATAAGTCCCTATAGCTAATGCAGTAACCCTTGCTCCATTTCCCACTCGTAGGTCGACTTCGGCCTTCGTCAATGGTCTACTGCTCTTTAGATCCTGCACATTTACACAAATGTGAGATCCACATGCAGTATCTAATACCCATGATGCAGAAGTAGATAAATTGACTTCAATAACAAAAATACCTGAAGTGGAAGTCTCACTTCCCTTCTTCTTTTTGAGCCCCTCCAGGAACTTGGCACAGTTCCTCTTCCAATGTCCGGTCTGACCATAATGGAAGCATGTACCTTCCTTAGCCACTCCACCCACTGGTTTCAAGCCAAAAGTGCTGGGCTTGGACTTATCCTTGCCCTTGCCCTTCCAGTTGTCCTTGGGCTTTTTCTGCTATTTCTTGCCCTTATTCTTTTGGACCATCATTATGGCCTTCCCTTTGCCTTTGTTAATGTTATGCTCAGCTAGATTCTCAACATGTCTAGCAGCTCTGGTAGTGATTTGTCAATCTCATTCATGTTGTAGTTCATGACAAATTGACTAAAACTTTCCAGCAACGATTGCAGGACTAAGTCAGTGGCCAACTCTCTGCCCAAAGGAAAACCGAGTCTCTCTAGGTTTTCAATGTACCCATTCATCTTGAGTACATGAGCACCAACAGGGCTTCCTTCTACCAAACTTGCACCGAAACCTCGAATCTCTCATGCCGGCCTGCTCTTGATAGAGCTTCTTAAGGTGTACGATCATATCGTATGCATCCATGTTCTCATGTTGCTTTTGGAGCTCAGAGTTCATGGTGGCCAGCATTAGACATCCAATGTCCAAGGCATCATCTTGATGCTTCTTATAAGCATCTCTTTCGGTTCTAGGGGCATTAGCGCGGGTGGCTCAGAATAGGTCAGTGTTCTAAAACATACGACTTTTTCTCTTGCTTGAGGACAATCCTCAAATTCTGTGCAGTCTAGAAAATTCATTCCAGACAACTTGTCCTTCTCAAGGACGGATCGCAATGATAAAGTACCCGATGTGTTTGTTGCCATGGTAATCTATTAACAGAAATATGCAAAATATAAGTATCATGCCATAAACATATTTAATGAGGTCTTTTAATTAAATATGCCTCCCACTATTTTATTCAAGTCAATGACCCTCAGCATTGACTCAGAAAATCTCATCGTAAGATTTCCTAGTGGGCCAAGATCCATATTTCACCTAGTTTTGAGTCAGCTTTGGCTGATCACCCAAAATTCAGTTATTTAGGTAGGAAACACTTTCCAATTACATCACATATAACTCTTGGATAGTTGGGTGAATAACACTTATTCAAGTCCATCTAATGGACCAAAGCCTAACTTCATGCCTCTAAGCCTTCAATCCTATTGAAATGGCCTAGTTAAGTCAGACCCAATGGTTGGCAGTTGGATATTACCTTTATCCCATCGCGTCTTACTAATATAGATAAAGGCATCCTACTTTGGCAGACCTGCACTTGATCGATACTAGTCTTGACGAGTGCCACACATTGGAAGGCATCACATAATGACTTAATATTTGCTTTGAGGGAATTTTTATTATTATTATTACTAGATCTCACCATTTATTAAACTGTTTATCATACCATAAACATTATCCATGCATCTCATACATAAAAGCATATAATAAAAGTGACATGGTTATGGCCCCTAAGAGAGTAGTATTAACTAAGCCAGCTTCACCAAGCATCTCCCATCAACGTCCTCACTTGGTGCCGTCTTCTTGCCTCCACATCATAATTACATTATATAGAAACCTCTTTTACATTTGAGGGGAGTTAGGTGAGAAGAGAATGTACAATCAGAATGTAGAGAGAAAGGCACGACACGCAGGTCGTATTTATTAAAAAAATAAAATGCATAAAAAGAGGACTAAGGCCATAACCATGCACCATGCATCACAAAAACATATAAACTAATAACAACAATACATTATTATTTTTTACGAGTCATAAAATTGGATATAAAATATCGCGTTTTCGAAAAACACCCTACGCAGAGGTAGCACTTCATACATTATTGGACATGCCCCAGCTCAAAAATTTTGACCATAAACAAGAGCTGAATCTCTTGCGCCTCCCTTGAGCCCTTGTGCCGCGTGGAACCCTAAGCCTGAATAACATGAACACTTCATGTGCCGCAGGGAACCCTTGTGCCGCAAAACATCAACACTTGATGCTGCTGCCGCAAAACAAGAATAGGGTTTCCAAAACCCCTTACGCTGCGCCTATTGTGCAGAAACAAGGATTCCATAACCCCTGCTGCCGTAAACCAAGAGCAAGGTTTCCAAAACCCTTGCGCCTCGCATTGTGAATAAGGATTCCATAACGCTATACGTATCATATACATACCAGAAAGCTTCGCAAAAACATACATCTTAATACAAAATGGTTTTCATAGAACATATGAACATCTTCATGGTTTTTGAAAACAACATTACAGTTTTGCATACAACACATAAAACAGAATATGTTTTCGCAAAGGGTTTCATACGGTTTTCTAAAATAACAAATTAAAGATCATATCTTTTATAAAAAATAAGAACAAAAAACATGTTATCTCATGTAAACGAAAACAGAAAATCGAATCATGGTTACACAAGACGCTCTGATACCACTGTTAGGAATATTTTTGCGAATACAACACACAGCGAAAAATAGGGATTCCCATCGAGGATCCATGCGAAAAAAAACCATAATTCGAGTTTTTAAAAAATTTACCTCTTGAAGCGTGAATCACCAACACTGTAATAGAAACGATGTCTCTGCGGTATCCACACGAACAGACTCACGAACATCCAACGTCTGCAAAGAGGAGCCTCACGTCTCTCACACAGTGCTAGTTGCGAAGAGAAGAGAAGAAACCTGTTGCTCTCTCACTCACTTTCTGTAGGTGCGGCTAGGGTTCTGAATTACATACCTTAGCAGCCCCCTTAGCAGTACTATTTATAATAGTGACTACCTTAAGTGAGTGTGAGCAGCAGCAAGGTAAGCTGTGCAACCCTAGACCCATCGGTTATGAGTCTGGCCCATATTTGAATCCGAGTCCAACTTGGATCCATTGCTCCAATTTTAGTCTGCTCTATGTATGTGACCCTGCAGGTTCTTATTACGTTGGCAGTAATATTAAAATCCCATTTTAATATTACAAGCAGTGATCGGTATCTAGCAACACATCGCTGTTACCCAAGTAATAAGAATGTCAATGATTTGACATAACCTTTCTGTGACCAATGTTTCCATGTCGTTTAGTCCCTTTGTCAAGATATCTAGATTGAACACAAGGCATGGAATGCGTCATCCTTGTATAATCCAATCATTGGTTTCCTGATACTCGAGTAAACTTTGTAACAACAAATGAGATCAATATCTCATATTGACTCATTTGAGCATGGCCATGCATTTCGCAGTCTCACTCAATCAGGGGGCCCGAAGATATCGCTCCTATTATGTAGGAGTGACAAATCCCATCTAGGTCACTCACATCCCTCTGCATGATTCGCGGCATGTCCAATAACCAACTTTATAATCACCTTGTTACAGATGACATTTGATGGCATTAAAACACACAACTCCTCATGTAGGAATTGTAGTGATTTCAGGTCAAAGGACCACAAACACCATTGTCACTATGAGAATCGCTTATGACACTCACGTAACGATCCATGTAGCATTCTCATGGTGGGTCAGTCCGATACATCATTACTCTAATATGTATCCATGTGAAGACTTGATATCTCATATCCATGACCCGTGAGATATGGTTATCAGTCTATGCACATACTAGTCTCAATGTATTATTGTTGTCCTAGTTAACAATAATACTTGACTAGGGACATTTAAGAATAGGGTTGTAACCAAAAGGATCTCACGATCAAGTCATCCACTTGATGTCCTATGGCATCAAACTTACTATTCTAAGGACTTTATTATGTTTATCAAAAAGAACACAATAAATGAAATGTCTCATATATAAAAATAGCATAATAGAATGCATGTAAATACAGAAAAAATATTGGCCTCTAGGGCATACACCAACATATGTTTCATTTAAAACACATGCTAACTGATTAGGCAATTAGCCCTAATCAGTTAGGCTCCTTTTAAAAAACATATTGACGTGCCATTTAAAACACTACTAACTAGTTAGGGAATGAGCCTTAATCGGTTAGGGCCTTCATGAATGAAGAAGCAATGCCTCTGTCCTGTAAAATAACCGGCTAGGAAAACTTCCTAATCAGTTAGGCCTTTCAAGAAATAGTCTCTGACTTTAAATGGTCATAACTTCTTGGTTTCTTATCCGTTTTAAGCAAATGACCACTCATTGGAAAGATCTTTGAGTCTATTTTTGTATGAAAAAGTTTCAAAGCAAAAGTCAAAGTATTGTGAAAGATATGATCAAAAGAGTAACCAAATGTCATTTTTGCAAAACACAAACTTAGCTATTTTCCATAGATTTGAACTACTATCCTGATTAGCTTTCTAAAACATGTTTGTTGGGTAATTTGGCATGTGAAAAACCATTTGTAAATATTTGAAAATATATTTGAGCTTAGTGAAATTCCTTAAATACCTTAACACATGATCTAAACTATAAAAGCCACTCTTGAATATTCTTGGAGCTTGATCAATACACATGAATCCTTTCTTGTTTGTAATCATCAAAACTAATTCTTTAATCAATGTCAATTACATTCTCTCCTTTTTTGATGATGACAAACAATCAATTGAGAAAAGTGTTAGTTGAATTTTAAAAAAAAATAGAATTCACAAAATGTATTGAGACTTACTCCTCCTCTGTTTTTTAAGGGGTGACTAGTTCAGAGTTTACACAGCTCCCCCTTAATTTAGGAATTCCAAAGTCATTGGGTTTACCTTTTATTTACCTTTTCTCAAAGTCAAAAACTTCTCCCCCTTTGGTCATGATAAAAAAGATATATGAAATATATTTGGACAAAGAGAGAAGTTGCCTCGAATCAATGCAATACATTCAGTGTAATAGGATAATCAAAGCATCATAGATTTTTTTCAAAAGATATTCAAGTCATACTAAGCATGTTTAAGCAAATTATAAGCTAAGGAATAGCATAGACAAAAAGATATCCCATTATGGTTAGATGAGCTGTAAGCATACCATAAAACAAGCTAAAACAAAGTAGCTAAAAGAAAAAATAGGTAATTCATGCCTAAGTCCCATCATCGTCTGCTGGTGAAGGTTCAACCTCAAGTTTGTCCAAGCGCTCCTCCAAAGCTCTCAAGCGATCATATATAGCTCTATTAGTGTGCTCTTGATAGACTCAAAAATTCGTAATCTAAGCTTGGATGCTAGCTTGCGTGTTTACAATGGCTGCTAAGACATGATCTTCATTTGTGGCAGGAGCCTCTTTCGTAGGCTCATCAACAAGGATAGCAATCAGGATTTCTTCTGGTGGAACTGCATCAAGTCCGCGACCATAGATCCATTCGCCATTTATTTTCTTTGCATGTATTCAATTGAGGGAGGCAAGCCCAAACTTGTGGTGAGTGGTGGTATTGATGATTCCATCATCATCAAGACTAACTTTATATTAGTCTAAGATCTTAGCAACCAATAGGGCATAAGGGAGATCCATCATTGCCTTTTCTTTGGCTTTCTTCATGATGTGCATGATGTAATATGGCCAATTGATCTTTACACGCTCTTTGAGAATCCACACTTGGAAGATGTCTTCTTCTTCAACCAAGGCATAGTTACTTACCCCTGGTGCTAAGATATGCGTTACAACAAAATGAAGAAGATGATTCGGTAACTTCATAAGGCCGACAGTAAAAGTCCCTTTTGGCATTTGAATGCCAGGCTGAAGCATGCCCATGATAGCTTGTTCTCTGCTATACCTTTCCCATGAGCTATGATTTTTCACATTAAGTTTTTCTCTAGAATGAGAAAGACCAAACAGAGGAACCCACTGACTTGGAGTCATAATAATCTTATGCCTTTTGAATTCAAAAACCAAATTTCCTCCCACAACATTTAAATTGCAGAAATAAGCTTTAGTGAGTTCAAGATAGAAATCCCTAGGATTGGTAGTGACAAGAGTCTTCAATCCATGGAATTAAAGGAGCTCTATAAAAGCAGTGAATCCTTCATTGATGAAGAATTCCCAGTCCATCCACTTTGGTGAAATGATGCGTCGAGCATGAAATTCTAACTGGTATTTCTTCATTTGAGTAGGGTGGGAGAAATATCTTCCATGGTTCAATGTTATGGAAAAATCTGGGTCATTGTCTGAAGGAGATTTTTCCTTTGGCACATTTGGATTTTTGGTGCGTGACCTCTTGGGGAAAGAGGAGCTGTTAGCCATTATGAGTAAAAATTATGGTGAAGGCACGGTTAGGAGATAGAAAGTGTGAGGGGAAGGTGAATTTTTTTGTGGAATTGGTGTTTTAGTGGTGGATTTAGAGTGGAAAAGGCGGTGGAGTGATTAGGTGTGAGTGGGTGATAGAGATTTTGATAGGAGGAAGATGACAATGGAGATGGAGGGGTGCGTGAATGGTGAACAAGGCTACTGGGAGGTGTTTAATTTAGAGTGGCCTAATCGGTTAGGAAAAATGGGTAACCGGTTAGGGTATTTGGCTAATCGGTTAGGCAAAATGGAAATGGTCATGGGTTTTCTCCAATAATCGATTAGGGTGTGTTACTAACTAGTTATTGTGCTTGCCAGATAGCACAAAAATGTGACAAAAATAGGGTAATTGGTTTGGGGCTTGTTGCTAACCAATTATTTTGGCTTGACAAAGAGCCCTTCAATGTACTAGAATATTTCCAAAGGCCAAAAACTAATTGTTCCCTTCTTTGATTGATTGTTTCACTGCCAGAGCTAGAGAACTTTCATGAAATCACCCCTTAAATAAACCAAATCATGCCTCCTTGAAGTTCATTCTTTAGATTAGCTTCATTTTTCATTCACTTCAAGCACCAACCACCATATATTATTATTCTTCAGTAGGAACTTGTCATTTGAATATTGGGGGACTTAAACATGAATTAAGTACTTGCAAAACAAATTTAGGGGACACTCCGATGCTCAAGTTAGTAATGGAAAAAAAATTAATACAAGGTAATTATGCAGCAGAAAATGACTTATGCATCAAGGTTGAGATCATGCATCAAAATGACATTATGCAACAAAACATTATGCAGCAAAGCTATTTTTCCAAATTAAATGCATGATTGATCCAATATGTCAAGTTCAAAGATATTTTCATCAAACATGCTATTTTATACAAGAGGCAAACTAATCTAGCATATTCGAGACATGTAAAGATATTATCAAGAAATTAAGCTAGAGAAACATAAACCAAGTCTCCATTTTACCAAAGGTTGCAAGTCCAAGCTTCTTGGAGACAAGGAAGAGAACTTAGAGTATTTTCTGATCTTGTGCTTCAGCAGCCACCTTTGAGATTCCAAAGTCAGTTATTGGCCTTCAAGCACACTTAGAATACACTTCAATTTTTGGCTTTTGGTACCTAAATTTTCTTGGGTCCTTATGAGTTAGTTTTAGGCAAGGTGCCTTTGGGGACCTAAATCATTTTAGTCCAAACCTTAGTGTTCAAGTTCTTCCTAACATTGCATGTAGAGGCACTATGCCCTTTCCTCCCACAATGAAAACATTTGATGAAGGGGCTACTTGATGTACTTGAGGAAACAAAGAAATTCTTGAGAAACTTTTGTTGGTTATTAGGATTATACCCTAAACCAGCCTTTTGAAAAACACATCTTTGTTTTCTTAACAATACATTCAAGTTATCTCTTCCAAAGGTAAATTTTGAAAGTGTGTTTTTCAAATCCTCAATCTCAATTTCAAATGCTTTACATGTTGAGCAAGATGAGGGTGTGGGTGCATTATCATGTGAAGAGCATGTTATGCATGAAGAATTTGCATCAATCAACCCAAGAGTTTCATTTTCTAATTTCAATCCCTCAATTTCTTTGTTTAAAGTAGAAATTTGATTTTTAAATGAGGAAATTGTTTTCTTTGAGCATAAAATCATTTTTTCTAACCTCATCGATTCATTATGTAATTTTTCAAATGCATCTTGCAATTCATCATAAGAAGGGGAAGAGTTTGATTCAGAATTTGAGGATGTTACCTCCATGTCATCTTCATCTTCCTCTTCTCCTCGAGCCATGAAATATAGATTGGCTTTCTCATTGTTTGAGCTATCGGTTGAATCCATGTCATTATCATCCCAAGCTATGTAGGCTCTTCTTTCTTTTTTCTCCATTGAGGACATTTTCTCATACTTTTCCACTTTACTTTGATAAATTGGGCACTCCATTTTAATGTGTCCCAATTGTCCACATTCATATAATTTAGGAGTGGATGGGGTTTCTTCCCCTTTGTGATAGACATTCTTTTGGGGGGAAAAGAGGTCTTCTTTGAGCTCCATTCTTCTTGAAGAATCTTCTAAATTTCTTTACTAGTAGAGCAAAATTCTCCTTATTTATTTCCAAGCCATCATCATCATCATCAATAATCATGGAAGAAGTGGCCTTGAGAGCTATTCCTTTCTTTTTCTTGTCCAGCTCCTCATTTTGGTTGAGTCTATTCAACTCCAATTCATGTTCTTGAAGCTTGCCAAAAAGTGTGGCTAGGGTCATGGTTGAGAGATTTCTTGACTCCGCAATAGCTGTCACTTTAGGTTACCAATGCTTGCTCAAACATCTCAACACTTTGTTAATAAGATGTTCATTAGAAAAATTCTTTCCTAATGAAGCAAAATGATTTGTAATATGTGTGAACCGTTTTTGCATTTCTTGAATGCTTTCACCTTAGTTCATTTTAAAAAGCTTATGCTCATGAGTGAGAGTATTAATCCTTGATCTTTTCACTTCATTAGTACTCTCATGGGTTACTTGTAAAGTGTCCTACATTTCTTGGGCAAATTTACAATTTGAGACTCTAAAGAATTCATCATACCCTAAAGCTGTGGTAATGATGTTTTTGGCTATCACATTGTATTGAACCTTCTTCTTATCATTATTGGTCCATTCACTTCTTGGTGTATTAACTCTTACACCATTTACAACTTGTGTAGGGACAAAAGGACCATTTTCAATAGTATCCTACACATCTAAATCAATAACTTCAATAAAAATTTTCATTCTTTCTTTCCAATAAGCATACACATCCCCATTGAAAAATGGAGGTCTATAGAGAGAAGAACTTTCTAAAAAACTATTTGAAGAGGCCATCACTTTCTCTTGAAGCTGCTAAGCTCTTTATACAAGAGCCTAGCTCTGATACCACTTGTTACCAGGTGGCCTCAATACTTAAGAAGGGGGTGAATTGAGTATATCAAAACTTTTCGCAAATCTTTCACAAAACACTTGATTATTAATTTTCATTAAAGCTATTGATTAATTGAAGTGAATAGATAGATGAGATTGATCACTTCACTCACAAATAAATAAGCCAAGATAGAAAGTATTCAAGCAAGTATATAAAATTAAAGCACAAATGTAAAGAGATGAGTGTAGAAGATCAAACACAAGATTTATCATGGTTCAGCCACCAATCCACTTGTAGCCTACGTCCAGTCCTCAAGCAATCACCTGAGATTTTCCACTATGTCTTCAAGCTTCAACAGGTGCTTGACAACTTTTACAATTGAGAGCACTTAACACACCTTAGGATACCCCACCCTTGTGTTTGAGCCTCAAACAGGGATACCTCACCCTTTACAACCTTTGAGGGATACCTCACCCTCTTTGCAATCTTTGAGAGATACCTCACTTTCTATGGGATACCTCACCCTTTACAATTTTTGAGAGATACCTCACTCTCTAAGGGATACCTCACCCTTTACTCTAGTGGGCTACCTCACCCTCTTCACAGAGAATCAAACAAAGTTTATATGAATAGAAACTCTCTCAAAGAGTAGATAATACAAATTAAAACTCTATGGGTTTCAAGGATTCACACTTAAGCTCAAAATATAGGTTTTGGAGAAAATGATAGTGAAACACGAATTTAATGCACAAGAAACTTGTTGAGATTGATTGTCAACCTTTCTTTGATGTCCAAACACTTTCATTTATAGCCCAAAGCAAATAAGAACCGTTGGTGGTGGTTAGGAGCCATTAAATGGCAAAATAGAGCCATTGTATGTGTTTACTACTTTTCCAGATAACCGATTAGGGAGAAGTTCTAATCGGTTAGACCTTTAAGAATGGCCTCTGATTTATCAAATAAACTATTAGGTTATGAGCCTAATCAATTAGACCTCTTTAAAAGCCTTTCCACATGATTTTTAAAACCATACTAACTGGTTAGGGAGTTACATTAATCGGTTAGGCCATTTAAATGCCTAGTTTATGTTTCATTTAAAACACATGCTAACTGGTTAGACAATTAGCCCTAATCGATTAGGCTCCATTTAAAAAAACTTTTCACGTGCCATTTAAAACATTACTAACCGGTTAGGCAATGAGCCCTAATCGGTTAGGGCCTTTATGAATGAAGAGGCAATGCCTCTATTTTGTAAAATAACCAGTTAGGCAAACTTCCTAATCGGTTAGGCCTTTCAAGAAATAGCCTCTGACTTTAAATGCTCATAACTTCTTGGTTTCTTATCCGTTTTAAGCAAATGACCACTCATTGGAGAGATCTTTGAGTCTATTTTTATATGAAAAGTTTCAAAGCAAAACTCAAAGTATTTTGAAAGATATGATCAAAAGAGTAACTAAAGGTCAGTTTTGTAAAAAACACAAACTTGATTATTTTCCATAGATTTGAACTATTATCCTGATTAACTTTTCAAAATATATTTGTTAGGCAATTTGGCTTGTGAAAAATCATTTGTAAATATTTGAAAACATAATTGAGCTTAGTGAGATTCCTTAAATACCTTAACACATGATCTAAACTATAAAAGCTACTCTTGAATATTCTTGGAGCTTGATCAATGCACATCCATCCTTTCTTGTTTGTAATAATCAAAACCAATTCTTTAATCAATGCCAATGACATCATGGCATCACATTGCATTAATTTAAGAATATCATTCATTGCACTGCATTGTATTATTCATTGGAAATTATGATATCTTATTGATTGTCATGAATTCTGCGTGTTTTGGTTATAAGTAATTATTTTCTATGAATCTTTGGGCTAGAGACTGTGCTATGACATTGACTTCTGTGATTCATTCCTGATGTTTTGTTTGTTGTTCATAAACTAGACTGATACATTATATGGATTGTATTATTAAAAATGAATCTCTGCCTTGGGGATAATTAACTGTTTTGGCCTACACTAGGTAGTTTATTATAAATAAAGGTTTATGAAAACCTCGCAGTAGTTGGAATCATTATGATGTCACTTGTGTGTTAGGATTATTGAGAATTCTTAGAATTCTCACCCCGATTGTGTTTCCATGGTATTCCAAACTCATCTGCTATAGGTTAAAAATGTCGCTGCTATCCATCTACTAGGAGCTGACGGAGTGTTGGTGGGTGTATGACCCATCAACTAACTCCTATATAGCCTACACGAACGTGAGGCTGTATCTGAGTTACTCACTTGGGGTCATCATCCTGTTCCCGCCTATTTGACACTACTGTAGGAGGATTGATCTTTTGTGATAGGCTGCACCAGTTATGTGATGTTTTGTTTTTGTGTATAATGTACCACATTATGTATATATGTATAGTAGTTGTGTATGCTTGTCAGGATACTTTTTATATAGCTAATATAGATACTACTTCTTTTTTATGACTGTATTGGGCACTGATGCCCATAGTTAGTAGTACTTGTACTTGACTTATGCTTATATGGTTGGAGGCCAACTAATGATGGACTAGGTATAGGTACTGATGCTTGCACAGTATATGTATATAGATATGCATATGTTATTCAGTATTTATGATGTTTAGCTTTTTGAAATGAGCTGAGCTATTTGCTTTTGATCTCACGACAAGACCTATTAGAGTTCTCTTTCTCCAAAGATAACTCATGAGCATAAAAATGGAATTAATGATGGTTTATAAACTTAAAAGTGAACTTGATATATTCAAATGTCAATCGGTTTCCTAAGTAGTATAGGCAAAAAAATCCCTCACAAGGCTTATGAGAAAATATACTTTCACCATATGAATAGAGTTAACCATATGTATGTATAAAAAAAAAAGTTCACTTTTAGCTTGGTTGTAGAAATATATGACGTGCTTGAGTTAATTGTTTCAACTTAAGTCCCGAGAAGTAATGAGGTAACTATACTTAGGGCGTTATAGTGATCATCAAACATAGCTACTGAATATGGTTAGTGTAATATCCTCTCTAACATGTTATAGGCTTGTACAAGGTTACAGAGGTAGCATAATACTTGCTTAGCATGTCTATTTAATTTTGTGACTTTCTGAGTTAGTTTAGTCATTTTGTTGAACACTATATGTAAAAAAAATAGCTATTATTAGCTTAGGAAATGACTTAAACTACTTAGTAATGGAAATTAATATGGAGGATTTGTTTCTAGGTCACAAATATGTGAAATATCATGTAGTTAAAGTTTGAGGGTAAATTGAGTCAGTTTGATATTTTTATGTACACTGAGTGAGTGTTTTAATATCGGTTTGACTTAGCAAATATATGAAAGTTTATGGTAATGATAAAACTAGGATTGAAATAAATCCTAGGATTTATTATAATACTTATGAAAGTTAAAAAACTTGATTTAGTAAGATCAAAGTACTCGATGTAAAGTCTCAATAAAATATCTAAGTACAATATTTCCTTTCTTTTGTCTCCCAACCACCCTTTCACTCCCTTAGCCATCTTTGTTGTCTTTCTTGCTGTTCCTCTCATTTTCACTCATTCACTCACATTTGGTACATCAGCAGAAACATAGGAAGGGGAAAGAAAGAAAGAAAAGAAGAAGGAAGAAGAGGGAAGGAAGAGGAAAACAAAGGGAAAAGCCAAAGCTTGAAGTTCATCCTTGCTATAAGAGGTAGGGGTGTCTGTCTACCTAGTTTCTTCCTTTTCTATAACTTTTGATGCATGAGTTATGCTTGTTTCGGTTAGAAAATGGGTTTCTAGGAGTTTCCCAAGAGTTTGAGTTACAAGAACTCATTAGGAACTTGAGATAGGATTTGTATTAAGTTATTCTATGCATGGTTGTTGGTTTTGATCATAAGAATATCCATGAAACACTTAGAGTTAGGAGTTGAGAAATGGGTATTTGAGGCTGTGGTTTTGTTCATAAATCCATGCTTAGATGAGTTGTGATTGTACATGATTACACTCAAAGAATAATGCGATAATTGTAGCACAGTTTTGGGATATCATTTCCATAGAGAGACAAATTAAAAGAATAGCTAAAGAAACAAAGAAAAAATAAAAATATTAAATGATTAAAAATAAATAAATATTAATTTAAAATACAAATTAAAGTGAAACAAAGTAAACAAATTGAGTTTATACCAAATGTAAGATAACTAAGGTTCATAATTCATCAAAATTAATTTTAACATTAACTATGTCAAATTATTTTACCCACATAATTTAACTCATGAACATCTAGCGAAAAGCATGTGCTCATGGAAAATATATCAATAAAGCATTAAAAATAATAATCACATGTATGATAAAATTTTTCTAATTAATAGTAATTATTAAATCATCAAATATATCCCTAATAAAAAATCACAATTGGTATCTAACAATTACCATTAATATTCAAATAACACAAATAAATTATAAAACATGAGAAAAGTATGACTGAACTCATCTTAAAATTCATTCATATAATCTGATAGAAAAATAAAATCGATAAGCATTAAATCTTAAAATTAGGTAAAAATAATTCAATATAGTAATGCCAAAATAATCAAGATTTTATCATTTGCTTAGTACATAAAATTTAGCAAGACAAAATAAGATTAAAATACAATAAAATTATATCACTAAAATTTTTCATTGTGCACAAAAGTTTTCTGCACAACGTTGTTGCCACTGTTTCTACGTTGTGTACGTCACTTCTATTGGTAGCATGTCTTCTCCAACGCATCCGTCCCTGTTTCTTTTCTCTTTAGCTCCACCTAATTCCAAATAAATCACAGCCCCAATTTGCACGTACGCCTCACTTTTATAAGCTGGCTGCCTACAGCTTTTAATCTTAGATTTTACCCTTTTTTAATTTTATTTAATTGCACCACTTTTTTTTTTGGATTTTGAATCTTCCTTGAATTTGACTGAACTTTGACATGCTCTTTATAAACTCTAAAATTAAACATAAAAATTATTTTGGATCGTGGACCGGGATCCTATCCAAAAGGATCAACCTAACGCACGCTCCACCGGACTCCTCCATTAATACTCCGAAAAGGTCTGTAAGATCTCGGACTACGGCATTGGGCTATATGATGAGGATCATTGAATAAGTGTATGTAACACCCTCCATAGGGCGTCACATTTTTTTTAAATAAAACATAAAACTAAATTAAATCATTTTATAAAAGCTTTGAATTCTAAAAGATAAATTTTAAAGAATTTTTTTTATTTTCGGAAATATAAACTTACCAAAAATTATAAGTAAAACAGAAATTTAAATTAAATTGATTAATACACATATTATATATACCACAAAATATTCAACAACAATTTAAAACATAACATTTACAGACTCAGAGAAACAGTAGCAAACCCAATGAAGGTTACTACTAATAGCACGGTAACAACACTAACGAGAAAAAAAACCCAACCTACATGTCCTGCTTCTTCACCAACTGCATCCTATTGAAGTCTGGAAGACCACTCCTTGACGCCGTCACCGTCTTCAGAATATTGTCTCCCATAGGTTTAAGAATGTGCTCCGCCTACTATATAAATTTAACGAATACAAACACAACAAGTAATACAGTAAAGAGGTGAGATCCCCTTTCACCAATACCAGATTGGTAGCAAAGAATGATTTGAATGACAAGGTCATTCCATACACACAGATATCACAAATTTAGTCATGTTATCAATTTACAATTAATTCTAATAAGCATATATTGTAATTAAATAAACAACAATAACATTATCGGGATAGATATAACAATTCATACCATATAAAATGCCATAACAAGAATCATAATAATATAAAATAAAGATTAAATACAATAACAACATATAATATCACAAATAAAAGATCACAGATAAAAGATCACCAATAAACAATAATAATGTACCACATATAGACATATGCAATATGACACGATCCTACTCCATGGAGCTAAAACACATAAACACAGACATCGAGGGAACGACCCGCAAAATCTATTAGTACCACGGCTGCCCAACCAAACTATTGCATTTGTCACACGTTGCGTCTATAGCCCCACCATCACATGGAACCCCTTTATTCCACGGCGTGGTGTAGTTCACGGTCTCACGTTGTGGCACTATATGCAATGTACTATTAGACTTTACAAGATCACGATTAAGTATAGTGTGTGTCGAGTCCATTAGTGTGTTGTCCGTTACCACGGCCCAGAAGAGCAACCAACTGTCCACAAATGGAATTATGCACACTAATGTCTCCAAGTTCATTCAAAATTGAACCACACTACGCTTATCGCACCGACAATACGATGTGATTCACCTCATCAATCAATCCACCAAAATTGACATTAACTCAATGCATGATCAAAAATAAGAAATTACCAAAATACCCTCAATGGTATAAAATATGCGTATTTACGCAAATGCCCTCATAGCATATAAAAATTTGCCCTCATGGCTTGCCCTCATGGCAAAAATATCTGATAAGTCCCAGGACAAATACTGTTTCAAAGCCTGTACGGGTTCACATTTTCCCGACAGCAAAGATATACAGTACAGGTCAATCGCGTAGAAATTTTATCGCATTTTCACAATTCCATCATTTTTATAATCGTTTATAAATCGCATAAATTTATTTTTTTCTATTTTTAAAATTGCATAGTGTTTTTAATACGTTTTCACAATCGCGTAAGATTTTTAAATCATTTTCTTATCCGAATCCCTCAAAAATTACTGTTTAAATAAACAAAAATAATATTTAGTACATTTAAACTACGTAGAATATTTTCCATACCGTATACTGTCTTTTGGATATCTTTTCTATCTTATTTGTCCATTTTTTAGTAAAAGCGACAAGTACTTTGTTTAGAAAAGTTATAATAATGGTTTTCTAAGTTTCACTGTCAAAACCCTTTTTTTTTAATTTTTATTACAACCAATTAATTATACTTTTGAAAATTACTAACGTGCTTCAAAACACAAGGTGAGCTATACGTTAGAAATTTTACAAAGCTACTGTATTTCTTTACAAATGGTAAAATTCTCAATTTTAGCTATTTAAACTTAATCTAATCATTTTTATTCCTCAAAACTCATTGTAATAAAATTTCTTTTAGTATTTATTGTTTTTCTTAGATTGAAAATAGTTTAGAAATAAATTTTAGAAATCATTAATACTTAACTTTGGCATATTGGCGAATTTAACAAAGTCTTTGCATTTGATCTTTAAATTATTATTATTATTATTATTTTTATCTTCTAAATAAATGTCAAATTTATTGTATTATCTAAATTCATTAAATCATTGTTTTAGATAATGGTTTGAAAATAATTTTAAAAATCATCATTGCTTGGCTTTGGCATGTTGGCCGAAATCTATATTTATGCCATTTGATCTCTAATTTCATTTTTCCTTTATCTAAACAAATGTATATCTTATTAATTTTCCTAAGTTAATTAAATTTCACTTTAGAAAAATAATGAGAACATTTTGGTTCTCTTCTTTGCCTTGAGGCCGTGAGCTTGGATTTGTGTTCTTTGGAACACTCATGCAAATCCTTGTATGTTATTTACATGCTACAATATTTATCATGCATCTATGAACACATACCATATTTTAAAGCGATCATAAAACACATACAAACCATTAAAGCTATTAGACATGCTTGCACATATAATCAATCTCAATTAGGAAAAACAATAAACAATCAAGTGAATGAATCCTTATGGATTTCTTCACCACAACACAAACATTCCTCACCACCAACACATGGTTGATGAGGGTAATCTCCCTCTTACCTCTTGAAGAACCTCCAAGTTCCTTGTATGTCTCCTTCAAGCAAATTTTCTCCACCAAGAGCTTCTTGAAAAACAAAGAAAACATACACTATTAATACCTAAGGCTCTAAACTAAAATAATCATGGATTAAAATCATGATTAGAACTTTGAAATGAAGAGAAACATAAAGATTAAAGAATTCCACCTTCAAGGCTTCAAACTTAAGCTTTGAAGAACAAGATAGAAAAAGGATGATTTAGGCTTAGGTTTTAACTTCAAAGTGTCTTGAAATGAAGTAAAGAAGCAAGGAATAAGATAGTTTAGAATTATAGAAGAATGAATGGTAGAAAAGGATGAAGAGGCCGTGAGGTTGGAGAAGAAAAAGAGAAAGAAATTTGAGAGCTTTTGCTATTTGGAGAATTTTGGAGAAAGATGATTATAAGGTGAGATAGTTAAGTTGAAAATGAAGTGAATTTTGGCTCTCCAAGAGGAAATGGCCGTGGAGCTCAAAGGGGTGAAGATAGCCACTTTGTTTGACTCTCCAAGACTCCATCCAAGCCTTAGAATTCACCAAGGGTCAAGATTAAAACTTGATCATCAAGCTTGTCTTCCATTGGCTAATCCAAGCCTTGTCACAAGCTCTTGAATATTCCACCACTAATGATGCTTAATTAAGCTACTTATCCTATTAAGCTTCTAAGCACACTTAACTTATCTTAATTAGATTAATTAGCTACATATTAATTAAATTATATTCTACTAACCTAAGCTTCAAGAACCATTGATCATATCAAGGGTTGATATTTCATCTTAAACTTTCTCATCCAATGGTGTAGATCAAGTCAAGCCTCTAAAATTGACTTGGTCTTACTTGGTTAATTAAATGTAAGATAGTAAGAATTAAATTGTAATATTTGCTTCACCAAAAGCTTGCTTTGTCGTAGACTTCAACCAAGAAAAGCCATCAATATTGACTATTCTTCATTTGTTCAATTTGGCTTTCTAAATGAATTTCCTAAAGGCTTTCTCACGTGAATTCACAAAGCCTTCTACGTGAATTCACTTTGTGAATTAGCTATTTAGAGCAATTTACTCATCTCCTTCACCGTAGAATCAATAGTTTCCAAAAAGTCCAAATTTATTTGATAGCTTGCTTTCTATTGGTCCTTAAAGAGTCAAGCTATTATTCTTGACCAATTTCTATTGGTTAAATATTTACTAACTTAATTCCTATTGGTTGCTATTTTTGTTGACCAATTATTATTGGTACACACTTGTATATTTTATAATATTTTATAGTATACTTTAACCAATGAACAATAATTACTATTTATAAAGTCAGTATTTATTGTCTAATAGATAATAAAACATACATAGATTTTTTTTTATCTTATACTAACAGAGTAGCAATTATTATTGATCATCATTTTTTATTACTATTATTTTTTTTCTACTAATTGCCCTTGATGAGTCATAAAGCGAGTCATCAAAGAGAAATTTCTAGAACACGTGACTCACTACGATGAGTCAGTATGATGAGTCATTGTGGAACTTTCTAGAACGGGTGAGTCAGCATGGCGAGTCATCAGCTGAGTCACTGCACTGAGTCACCAATGGTGAGTCACAGCGATGAGTCATCATGGTGAGTCATCAAGGAAGCTTCTGGTACAGGTGAGTCACTATGGTGAGTCACAGGGCGAGTCATCGCTTCTGGAACCTTCTGGAAGCTGCTGAGTCATGGTGCTGAGGTGTCGCGCCACGTGTCAAGTTCCTATTGGCCCATTGCGATGAGTCTGACCACCAATTTTGACCGGCTCCTCATTGGTCCACGTGTACAAAGACTTGATATCTAAACGTGGGTCCCACAAAATATTTCGGGTCTGTCACTTATTTGTACTTGACTAATAAAATAATATTATAATAATATAAAATTATTTTATTTGACAGTTACATCCTAAAAATTAAAAGATTCACAACAGTATCATTCAGAATTGGGTTTAGTAAGATCCCCCAGTCCCGAATAATTAAAATATGATTTCCCCGGTCCAAAAAATTATTATTTTCCTGTCCCGGAGCAAATCACACAAAAAGTCCAAATAAAATCACAGACAGTAATATTGCCCACTGTAGCACATAGAAAAATTGAAAACAGTACATTCAGGACGTAATGGTCATTTTTTCCATTTTTCCCCATCACGAAGCAAATCATTCAAAACGCTCAAATAAAATTACAGACAGTATTATATATCTGTATTTCATACAGTAAAAATTTAAACAATAATTTGACAAAATTTTTATTTTACAGTCTCGAAGCAAATTATGCAAAACGACCAAATAAAATTTGAGCCTGTAAAATATATTTATATTTCACACAGAAAAACAAGAAACAGTAAAATAGGGACACAATGGTCTTTTACCCAAAAGTTGGGTTGTTACAGTGTAGACTTTTGTAACTGTCAATCAGGATCTTACGAAATTAAAGGCTCTATAACCTCTCCTCGCAATTAATAACCGTAATGTCCACATTCCAATAATACCTGCAGTTAATGTCACGATTCTAATCATGCTCCATAAAGACCAGGTTGGATCAACCTAAGGAGGTAACTGTGATCTAAACACAAAAAACCCAACTAGTACATGGCCTGACTTGAGCGTTGGAGTCTTTTTGCAGGTATCACCCCCCACTGGATCATCACACTTGAGTGCGGCTGCGTAAGGAGGAAACTATCACATCATACCTCTTACAGGTATCCCTCTGAATCCATTTAAGAACATTGGCACTGACTGTGAGGGACCGATAAACTACTATTCCCATGTCAACCATGGTGAGCACAAGGCAAAACCAACGAAGAGGAAATGCTACGCATGTTGCCCCTTCCCATAGACAGGGCCTAGTAACTCAGCGTGACCCTCCTTCTGTTGCACCACCAGAAACCTCCACCGTTAGGAGCAGGCTTGTCTTGGTAGAGACACTCAACGAGGGACACAAAACTTCAGCATCAGCTGAAAGCCCAGTCCCCTCGTGAAGGGTCTCTGTCCGGGATAGACATATCTTTCCCCTATTGGTAGAGAGAATAACGCAAACCAAGGAGTGAGGATCCCAGCGCATGCCTGCCTAGGAATCTCGAATGTGGATGCTAACCATGTCTCTCATTATGCGGACAACTCGCAATTCAAAATGGCAAGGAATGAGCTTCGAGAACTACTACAGCAACAAACTCTATTGATAGACAACCAACGACGTCAGTTGGAAGAGCAACGTCGTTGCTTGGAAAATTTAGAAAGATTTGTGTGCGCTGACAATGAGGGCGGAGAGCGAATTGCGGTTAATAATCGAGAAGTCCGGCAAACCAGAGTCGGGATCATTGGAAACAATGACCCAGCCCCCGGCTGCCAGCAGCAATTCTCGGATGCTCTAATGGCATACAGGGTCCCAAGAAATTTCAAACCCCCAAGCAATTTAGAGCCTTACGATGGGACCACGATCCGCAGGAACATTTGGATGCCTATACTCAATCCATGCAGCTTTACGGGTATACCCCGGAATTGCTGTGCTACGCTTTCCCACTCTTTTTGAAGAAGGATGCTCTCCACTGGTTCGTTACTTTATGAACGAAAATTACAGGATGGGAGGACCTCACACAATATTTTTTGCTATACTATACTACTGCCAAGGAGCGTCCGAAGTTGATTAGTTCTCTTTCTGGAATTTGCCAAGGAAGTGATGAATCCCTGCGCGAATACATTAAGAGGTTCAGTCATGCTTGTGTGGGTATAGAAAGCCTTGATGACAAGATAGCCCTCTATTACGCTAGGAACGGTCTCCATATTGATTCAGATTTTTTTCGGTCGCTTGCTAAAAAGAAGCCAGCCAGTTTAGATGAATTCTATTTGAGGGCAAACAAATATGTTGAACTGGAGGAAATTACCAAGGCTAAAGATAGCTTAGAGAAAGGTGAGCCAGTTCACCAGAAAAAGAATAGAACTCCACCCAACCCCGGGATTCCTCCAAGAGTGAGCGGTATAGGCCCAAATATTCTGAGTATACTCCTTTGAACACCCCTCGAGAGACAATCTTGAAGGAGGTCCTTCAAACTGAGTTTCGGATATCAAGTGGCCACCACCCGTAAAAAAAAATAATCACAAAGGGATCATTCGAAGCATTGCAAGTGGCATAACAGTTACGGCCACGAAACAAAAGATTGTTACCAGCTTCGAGATGTTATTGAGTCCCTAATCAAAGAGGGGTGACTGCAAAAGTATATCAGTGGCTTCCGAGGTAATGGGGACTGCAGAAGATGAAGTGATCAGAGATGAAGCCGCAATCCAAGATGGAGTCTAAACCAGCGTCGGCAAAGAACCTGAAGTCCGGTCGGAAGAACCCGAAGTCCATTCGGAAGAACCCAAAGCCCCGCTAGAAGATCCCGAACTCCGGCACGCCAAGGCGAGGAGAACAGGCAAGGTCAAAATCGGGACACTCAAGGTGGAGGTTTCAGAAAAGACAGACTTGTTTATACCATCTCTGGAGGGTTTGTAGGTGGCAGTTTATCTAATAATTCACGGAAGAAAGCACTCTGGACAGTAGTCTTGAGTGTATTAGGCTCCTCACGGAAACTACATGTCGAAGACAGTGACACACTGCCCATTTCCTTCTCGGAGAGAGATTACGGTGATATTATCCGAGATGATGATGATCTACTAGTCATATCCGGGATAATATCCAATGCTGAAGTCTGTCGTATCTTTGTGGACTAGGGGAGTTCAGCAGATATTATGTTCATGGATGCCTTCGAAAGGTTGGAATTCCTTTTGTCCACATTAACACCATATGAAGGTGAACTTAACGACTTCTATGGAGAAAAAGTTACCTCGGTGGGATATTTTGAAACTTTCCTGACCCTAGGCGACTACAGCATGTACAGAACTGTAAAGATGAGATTCCTAGTGGTGGATTGTCCCTCGGCTTGCAACATTATTCTGGGATGTCTTATATTGAATGGTATTGCCGCTGTAGTTTCCACCGCCCACCAGGCCATGAAATTCCTTAACCAGGATAATAACGTGATGACGGTCAAGGGCGATCAGATTACTGCACACAAATGTTAGAATGATAGATTAAAAATCAGTAGGACTTCCAGAAAAACAAAGGCGCGCACGTCCATCCCGGCTCACGATCAAGTCAACATCTTAATGACTGAGCTGCATGTACGTGAGGAAATCTGAGGTATAAGACCCCAACCTGAAGGAGAGTTGATCCCACTGCAGCTTGGTGATAAACCCAACCAAATCACCAAGATAGGTGCAACTTTTGAAGAACAAGAGAAGCTTCAGTTGGTAAAACTTTTGCAGAAAAATAAGGACCTCTTCGCTTGGACATCCGCTAACATGCTTGGGCATGACCCCGCTTTCATCTGCTATCGCTTATCTATTAAGCGAGATGCAAAGTCGATCTCCCAAAAGAAAAGAAAAGTTAGCCCAGAGAGGCAATATGTTATTGAGGAGCAAGTCAAAGAACTGTTAAATGCCAGCTTCATAAGGGAGATCTCGTATACTACGTGGCTCTCGAATGTTGTTTTAGTAAAAAAATCAAATGGCAAATGGAGGATGTGTGTGGACTACACCAACTTGAATAAGGCCTATCCAAAAGATCCATACCCCCTCCCAAACGTAGACAAGCTGGTTGATAGCTTCTCCGACTTCTGGCTACTATCTTTCATGGACGCTTAATCCAGCTACAATCAGATTTCAATGTATCCCGGAGACGAAGATAAAACCGCCTTCATCACTGAAATGGTGAGTTACTGCTACAAGGTAATGCCTTTTGGGTTGAAAAATGTCGGAGCCACTTACCAAAGAATAATGAACAGGGTCTTTGAAGATCAGATAGGAAGAATGTTAGAAATCTACATTGACGATATGATAGTCAAAACTCCGTCATCAGGATTACACATCACAGACCTCGAGGAAGTATTTGCCCAACTGAGAACACATAACGTGAGGCTTAATCCAGAAAAAATATGTATTCAGGGTCCAGGCTGGAAAGTTTTTGGGATTCATGCTGACTCACCGGGGAATCGAGGCAAACCCCGATAAGTGTAAAGCCATTCTTGACATGCGCAGTCCTCAAAATGTGAATTAAGTACAATAGTTAAATAGGCGGATGGCGGCTCTCACACAATTTCTAGCTAGAGCTGCTCACAAATCCTTCCCACTTTTCAAGTTATTGAAAAAAGGGACAGGATTTAAGTGGACGCAGGAATGTGAGGATGCTTTCACGTCCCTAAAAGATATTTTGTCATGCCCTCCTATCCTCACAAGACCGGAGTTGGGTGAAATAATGTACGTGTACCTCTCCGTCCACGAGGAGGCCGTAAGCTCGGTACTTATCAGAGAGACCGTCAAGGGTCAAAAACCGGTGTATTTTGTGAGCAAGGTGCTACAAGGCCCCAAGCTCCGTTATCAAAAAATTGAGAAGGCTGTATTCGCACTCATTGGTGCGCGTAAAATACACTAAGAGCAAGTGCACTCTATCACCAAGTAATATAGGACTTGAGTTCCAGTTATCGATCCCACGAGGAATAAATGCTAATTACTAGATTCGTAAAACCCTTTATTATCCAGACAATTGAAAGTGTATGAATAAATTCAAAATAAAATCAAACTAACAAATAAAGAAAAACAATGAGCAATCAAATAAAGAATAGATAATCAATGAGAAAGAGACTAGGGCGCAAGGTTCACTTGAATCCAATTATTCAGATTTTCTTTCAATTATGATCAAGGTAATTATTTTGCTAATATTCTCTTATTTGCTATTGAATCCTAATGGTCATGGATGAAATAATATTCTATTCCTAATTTAATTCACCTATTTCGTCATGTAGTTGAATTAATCAAGAATGCATTAAGGTTCAATTTAAGAGATGAACTAACATACCATCAATTCTATTGGTAGGAAAAATTGATGTTTGGTCATTCATCAATCTAATCCTAGGATTACCATATAGATCCACTCATTGAATGCGGATAGTCACCGGCCAAACAATGAATTAACACATGCCAAAAATAATCAAATTCTGAGAAGAATACAAGCAATATGGTAAACCCAAAAAGAAATTATCATAATCAAATTAGAAATCAAATCCAAATAATAAGGAAAACAAGATCCCCTATAGCCCTAGCTATGGGTTTAACTACTCATGTTCAATAAAAACAAACTCATATCATAATACAAATCCATAGAAAGAAAACCCAAAGAAAAAGGGAAAACTAAAAAGAAAGAGAAATCAAAACCCCTTTTATGGAGATTATGATCTCTAAGCCTTCAAGAATCGATTCCTCCTTCAAGCCTTCCTTCAAGGTCTGCTGCCGCAAAATAACTTTCTTAGGATTAGGGATTTTCTGTGTAATGTGCTCAATGCGTTGTCTCTGGCGTAACTTTCCCATTATATTGAAATTCACGTCTGCTGTTATGCTCTCAACGCCTAGGTGCTCACTTTTGAGCGCTCAAGCACTCAGCCACTTAAGTCTATATGCGCGCTGCAACCTTCTGCGCGCTCAGGCGCTCCCTCTCAGCGCTCAAGCGCTGAAACACTTCGTCACCATTGCTGCATACGCTCTGGGCGCTCAAGCGCCCCAACACTAGCGCTTAGGCATTGGTCACTGTTGCAAAACTCTTCTTTTTCTTGGTCCTTTGCACATTCAATCTTCTCCCCGTACAATTACCTGATAAAAACACACAAAATACTTAATAAAAACACAATTAAATAATACTAAAAATATAACAAAACTTACGAACGAAATTCATTAAAAATAAATAAAAAGAATATAAAAACCAAGGAATTGAACCATAAAAATATGACATATTGACGGTTCATCAACTCCCTCACACTTGAGCTTTACTTGTCCTCAAGTAAAGAATAGGAATCAACAACAAGATCAAACTCAACATCAAGAAATATGAATCAAAGGAAAATTCCACAATTAAAAGAAATTCAAGTTCAACAATCAAATCCAATCAAGCAAGATCTTTTAGCACTTGAACAATTAAAGGCTTGAGTCTAGCTTACAACTATTCTTTTCATCAAACATCTGAGATCACTCGACCTTCCATCGGTCAAGTGTTTAAAGGACAAAGAGATCACTCAAATTTCTCTTGAAAAATGCAATACCATAGGCTTGCTTATCAATCTCATCTCCACTTTCAAGTTCACATACAATACAAGAATCAAAAGGACTTTCCTTTAGTTGTAACGGGGCCAAGGGTAAAATGAAAGGTAGGAAGAAATGATAAAATAGGATAAAGAATGCTCATGAATAAATCAATACAAAGCAGAATCAGGTTGAAAAGATGACAGATAGAGCATGATGCACACGAATATAACAACTTCTCACTTTCAACCTAATATTTTCATTATTCTTCACCAATAATTCTTTTCTTTTTTTTTTCATTTTTTTCCTCTTTTTTTTCCAAACTTTCTTTTTTTTTTCTTTTTTTTCTTCTTCTTTTTAACCCTTGAAGACAAAAGCAACCTTTCAAGACTTTTCAATCAACACATCAATTGCTCCAAAGAATTCAACCTGATTATTCAATTGGGTATTCAAAGAAATCAATTTCGGGCTCAAATGGGGCAACTAAGGGGTTACTTAATCAATGCAACTCTAGAAGTTAAGAAAGAATTAAGCCTAATTGCTTTAATCATGTTCAAGTCTGTATGTGAATCATTAAAGCCTCAACAAGATATCAAAGCAAGTTCTAGTGCACATCAATCAAGAAAAAACTCACTCCAGAAGAAAGATAGGATTTCATTTATAAAAAATCCAAATATTAAAGCTCAAAACTCACTTTCTGGATAAGTTGATAAAGAGAACAAAAGCAAGCAGATATGACTAATTTCTAACTAAGATGCTAAATTTCACTTTGTTTCATTGAAAAAGATTGCTTCATACATTATCAGCTCATGATCAATGGAATCCCCTTCAAAACATATCTCCATTAGCTCAGAATAAACCAAGAAATCAACACACAATTCCAGCTTAATTACCAACATTACTCAAGTGCTTCAACAAATTTTTTTTTTGACAAAAATTGTAAAAGTACCCCTCCACACTTAAGATAAACATTGTCCTTAATGTGGAAGAAAAAGAAATAAAGGGGATAAATAAAAGAACAACACAACCTGATGGACAATGACACAATTATCAGGCAAAGGAGAAGCACAAGAGTCAGCACAACAACACAATCTGAAAAATAAAATCCCAAAACACATAAGTTGAATCTAAAAGAAAAACAAAAATAATAAAACAACTAAAATAAAATAAAGAAAGAAGAAACACAGGTTGCCTTCTGTAAAGTGCTTGTTTAACGTCATTAGCTCGACGTTGCCTTTTTTCGATGAATCAAGGTGGCTTAAAGTAATAGAAATAGGAGGACGTCTTCTTCTTTTCAAAATAATTCTTCCTCCCTTCAACAATGGCCTTGGGACTACCTCTAACAGAATTGTGAACTTGACAAGAGCTTGACTGTCCCAATCGCTCCTTAACTCCACTAGGCTAAGGTGGTTACACTCGATCAACAGATGAAGGACTAAACTGTGAAGAAGCATGGATCTTAGGAGCACCTGTATCTATTTCAGCAGCTTGACATTCCAACAGATCAATATCAACACTGTATGATGGCGGGGGGTCTTTGATAGCTAAGGTTTCCTGCTTCTTAGCTTGAACAAAATTAATAGGGGCATGGAGATTTGACATTGGGGAAGATTTAGCTTTCCTGAAGACATTGATGGTCACATAATCTCCATCCACTCTCAAAATGAGCTTACCCCAAGGTACATCAATCACAGCTCCAGAAGTGGCCAAAAACGGTCTTCCAAGACAGAGAGGAATATCAACATCCTTTTCTATATCCAGCACCACAAAATCAACTGGGAAAATGAATCTGTCCACCTTCACCAAAACATCCTCCACCACCCCACGTGGGTAAATGATGGATCTATCAGCCAACTTTAATGAAATATTGGTGGGCTTTGGTTCTTGCATCCCTAATTTCTTAAACACAGAGAAAGGCATCAAATTAATACTAACACCCAAATCACATAATGCCTTATCAAAATAAGAGTTACCAATAATGCAAGGAATAGTAAAACTCCATGGATCTTTCAATTTTGGGGGTAACTTCTTTAAAAGAATGGTAGAACACTCCTCAGTAAGACATATAGCCTCAAATTCCTCAAGCTTGCATTTCTTTGTAAGTATTTCCTTTAGAAACTTCACATACTTGGGCATTTGAGAGATGGCTTCAACAAATAGTATGTTAATTTGTAATTTCTTGAATATCTCCAAGAATTTGGCAAATTACTGATTTGGATGATTATTCTTCAGCCTCTGTGGGAATGGGATCTTGGCATATGGGATGGTTCATAAACTGCACTCTGGTCACGATCTTTCTTCGCTCTCTACCACTTTGGTGCTTTCTTCTTAACCTCTCTTTCTTGATTGACATCTTCAGTAAGGACATCTTCAGTTGCCTTCTCTTCATCATGCACAGACTTAATAAGAGTATCTCCAAGCTCTGGTATTTCCTTCTTTTGAGAGGACTCCTCAAGTTCCTTACCACTTCTAAGGAAAATTGCATGGGCCTGTTCCCTTGGATTAGTCTCAGTAGTGCTAGGCAATGTCCCTGGTGCCCTCGCTGTCATTAATGCAGTCAGCTGACTGATCTGAGTCACCATGTTCTTCATTCTAGCATCAGAATTCTGCATGTACTTCATGACCAGATCTTCAAATCTTAGCATCTCTGCAGGTGCTTAGAAACATGGAGGTGGTTGTGGCGCTCTCTACTGATTCTACTAATAGCCTTGCTGATTTCCCCATTTGAAATTCAGGTGGTCCCTCCAACCAGGATTGTACGTATTTGAATATGGATTGTACTGCTACCGATTGGAATTACCAACAAAATTTGCTCTTTCAGGCTCGGGGGCAAAAGGACTACCAACTTGACAATTTGCACGAGTATGACCTTGTCCTCCAGATGCTTCACAGATGATAGGTGGGGCTGCACTATTTGTCACCATCAAAGTTTCCGCCTTCTTTGTCAAAGCTTCTAATTGACTTAGAATTACTATAGAATAATCAATAGCATGTACACCAGCTTGTTTCTTGGGAGCCTAGCGCTCATTCTGCCACTGATAACTATTTAGCGCCATTTCTTCAATTAATGCTTGGCTCTCAGTAGGTGTTTTCCTCCATATAGTACCTCCCGCAGCAGCATTAATAAGTGAACAGTTTGTAGGTGACAAACCATTATAAAAAGCCTGAACCTGCTGCCATATAGGAAATCCATGATGTGGACATCTCCTCAACAACTCCTGAAAGCGCTCTCAAGGTTCATAAAGAGTATGCATTTCAAACTGCACAAAAGAAGATATGTCATTTCTTAACTTAACAGATTTAGAAGGAGGAAAATACTTAGCCAGAAAATGTTGTGTCAATTGATCCCATGTAGTGATGGAACCCCTTGGAAGTGACGTTAACCACTGACTCGCTTTGTCCCTAAGAGGGAAAAGAAAGAGTCACAATCGGATTGCATCATCTGTCACACCATTGTACTTGATAGTATCACACAACTGTAAGAACCTAGCCAAATGCTTATTAGGATCATCCGAAGGCAATCCACCAAACTGAACTGAGTTCTGAATCATGGAGATCAATGCTGGTTTGATCTCAAAATTATTAGCCATCACAACTGGTCTTATAATACTTCCTCTATACCCATCAACAGTGGGCATAGAGTACTAAAACACGATCCGCTCTACTGGGATAGCTCCTTCTTCACGATTGGCCTCAACAACTGGTTGTCTCTCTATCCTGCTTATGTCTTCTGCCACAGCTGCAATAAAAGACTGCTTCTTTAACCTGCGAGCTATTTTCTCAATTTCTAGATCAAAAGCCAAATCAGGACACTGAGATCGAGTGAGCATAAACAAAAATAAGAAGAGAAAAATTAAATAAATAAAAATAAAAATAAAAATAGAATAAAGTAAAATAAAATAAAATAAAATAAGAAATAATAAAATAAAAAAATAAAATAAAATAAGAAATAAAAATAAAAATAAAAATGGGATAAAAGAAAAGGGCATCTAAATTAACTAGAGCTCTTCGCTTCTAATATTACCAAACTTATTCCCCAGCAACGGCGCCAAAAACTTAGTACGCGTAAAATACACTAAGAGCAAGTGTACTCTATCGCCAAATAATATAGGACTTGAGTCCCAGTTATCGATCCTACGAGGAATAAATGGTAATTACTAGATTCGTAATACCCTTTGTTATCTAGACAATCGAAAGTGTATGAATAAATTCAAAATAAAATCAAAATAATAAATAAAGAAAAGTAATGAGCAATCAAACAAAGAATAGATAATCAATGAGAAAGAGATTAGGGCACAAGGTTCACTTATATCCAATTATTCAAATTTTCTTTCAATTATGATCAAGGTAATTCATTTGCCAATATTCTCTTATTTACCATTGAATCCCAATGGTCATGAATGAAACAATATTCTATTCCTAATTTAATCCACCTATTTGGTCATGTAGTTGAATTAATCAAGAATGCATTAAGCTTCAATTCAAGAGATGAACTAACATACCATCAATTCCATTGGTAGGAAAAATTGATATTTGGTCATTCACCAATCTAATCCTAGGCTTACCATATAGATCCACTCATTAAATGCGGATGGTCACCGGTCAAACAATGAATTAACACATGCTAAAAGTGATCAAATTCTGACAAGAATACAAGTAATATGATAAACCCAAAAAGAAATTACCATAATCAAATTAGAAATCAAATCCAAATAATAAGGAAAACAAGATCCCCCATAGCCCTAGCTATGGGTTTAGCTACTCATGTTCAATAAAAACAAACTCATATCAGAATACAAATCCATAGAAAGAAAACCCAAAGAAAAAGGGAAACTAAAAAGAAAGAGAAATCAAAACCCCTTTTATGGAAATTATGATCTCTAAGCCTTCAAGAATCGATTCCTCGTTCAAGCTTTCCTTCAAGGTCTGCTGCCGTAAAACAACTTTCTCAGAATTAGGGATTTTCTGTATAATGTGCTCAATGTGTTGTCTCTGGCGTAACTTTCCCATTATATTGAAATTCACGTCTGCTGTTATGCTCTCAACGCCTAGGCGCTCACTTCTGAGCGCTCAAGTGCTCAGCCACTTAAGTCTATATGTGCGCTGCAACCTCCTACGCGCTCAAGTGCTCCCTCTCAGCGCTCAAGCATTGAAACACTTTATCACGATTGCTGCATATGCTCTGGGCGCTCAGGTGCCCCAACACCAACGCTTAGGTGCTGGTCACTGTTGCAAAACTCTTCTTTTTCTTGGTCCTTTGCACATTCAATCTTTTCCTTGTACAATTACCTGATAAAAACACACAAAATACTTAATAAAACATAATTAAATAATACTACAAATATAACAAAACTTACGAACAAAATTCATTAAAAATAAATAAAAAGAATATGAAAAACCAAGGAATTGAACCGTAAAAATATGGCATGTTGACGGTTCATCACTCATCATCACAGCTAGAAGACTACGATAATATTTCTAATGTCATCCAGTTGTGGTAAGGATGTACTAGCCTATCTGGCAGATATTGCATAAACCAGACTTAGCAGGGAGGATGATTGCATGGTCCATTGAGCTCTTCGAGTTCGGGATTACCTACAAACCCAGAGTAGCAATTAAGGCACAAGTACTGTCGGACTTCTTAGTTGAACTAACTTCAGAAACTGGTGGAACCGAGGAAACATAGTGGACCATGCTTGTTGATGGGTCCTCAAACCCAAGAGGAAGTGGTGCCGGGATAATCTTAGAGAACCCTGAGGGAGTTACCATAGAAAGTTCCCTTAGGTTCGAATTCCCTGTTACCAAGTGGCCTCAATACTCAAGAGGGGGGTGAATTGAGTATGAAAACCAAGTTCGCAAATCTTTCGCTAATCGTTTGATAAACAATTTTCGTTGAAGCTAATTGAAGATTAGAGATGATTGGATATAAGAGATAAACACTTTCACTTATAAATGCAATAGCCAAAGGGACCAATATTGAAGCAATTCAATAAAATAGTACTCAATGTAAAGAGAAGGGTTTAGAGAAAACAAACACAATGATTTATCCTGGTTTGATCACCAATCCATTTGTGATCTACGTCCAGTCCTCAAGCAACAGCTAGAGATTTTCCACTATTTCTTCAAGCTTCAATAGGTGCTTGATAACCTTTACAACCTTAAGCACTCAACACTTTGGGATATGTTAGGGTCAAAACGTGTTGCCCATTTGCTAACCGCAAGTGCACGGGTCGCACAAGTAATACAGATATAGAGTAAAAGTTCGTTCCCACAAGAATATTCGATTATAAAGCCAAGTACCAAAGAATAGCTTAATCAATTTAGACAAGGACATAAAAATAGGAAAATAATATAAAAACTATCTAACCTACAAAAGCAATAAACCTAAAAGCAGTTAGGTTTCAGGAAATCCTCCTTCACCTCTTACATTTACCAACAACATACAATTCTCCTCATAAACATAAATGCATTGATTAGGTTAGCTTGAGAATCTGATGTAGTCAAAAGCCTATGTCTAGGTCAATCAACCCTGGTTTCAATTGCCCAACTCACTAAGTTTCCTTGAGAGCCAGCACAACTTCCACTCATGAACGATCTATTCTCAATCACACACTATACATGGTTAATAGGTATATTTCTATCCTATTAACGAATCAACTCATCCAAGCTAATTGAACTCGCTGAACATGTATCAATCATACCATATCCATATCAATAAATCCCTATGTCTAGTTCATTTGCCAATATTAGGATCATGCAATTGAGGCCAACCAAGAACAAGCATTAAACACAGATAATGATTGAACTATAATCAAACATCCACACAAACTTAGAGAAAAACACATCATTAATATATATAAAAGGATCCAAAATATTCCTAAACAAAGCTTAGCTATACAAAAGATAAGGAAGAGAAGAGAGAAAGGAGAAAAAGAGAGAAAGAAGCTCATTGATTTGTCTCTGAAGCTTGAATCCTCGTTCAATCCTTTGATCCTAGCCTCTAATCCACCAGCAATGAAGATCTAGCCAAGCTATCTAACCTAAAACTAACCTAAACTAACTAAACTAACAAAACCTAAAAAGAGAGAGATGGCCAAATGGCCAAAACTCAGAAAAACAGAGAGAAAACGGAGAGAGTATGGGAGAGTTCTGGGAAAAACGTATAAAAATCTATTTATAGGCTCAGCAGCCGCCTCCACGCCACGGCGGCCACATATGCACGCCGTGGCGCACATTGGGTCGGTCTATGTACCGTCGCAACATTCACCTAATTACGCCGCGGCGCTCTTGCCCCGGGTCCAAGTATGACCAGGCTGAAAACCCTCTCAGCGTCGCGACGTGCTCTGCCTTGTGCCGCGGCGTTGCTTGCTGGAATGCCAATTTGGCTTCCTCTTCATCTTTAAGCTCAATTGCTCCATATTTAACCTTGTTTGGAGACCCTCCTATCATAGAGAAAACACCAAATCAGTAACATATATAAATCTACTCAATCCATAATCATTAAAGCTTAGTTTTGCACAATAACACATCAGAAAGGTTTAGATTCAGAATATGACAAATATAAACACAAAGCCCTCCAAATATGCATTTAAACAAGGACATAGCATTCATTCTAGCACAAGGATAGGGCACAAATAACTGCATTCTATGTAGCTATCACACCTCCAAACCTACATTTTGCTAGTCCTCGAGCAAAACTAAATAGAACTAAGTAAATCACTTAAACATTAAAATCAATTTTCATTTAGCAAATATATTTCAATCTTCTTATTTTCAATTAAAAAAAATACTAATGTGTAATGACTGCATCAATCCTCAAAAAGTGCAAATGCCTCGTAAACAGTTCCACACATATACAATCCTCAACATGCAAACAAGCCAGAAAACTCTTCATGCAATTCACATTTATCACAAATATGCAAGATAAACTTCTTCTAATCAAGTCATACATATCCAGATAAGTTTACAAATATACATGCATATGATTCACAGAATCCACAAGATTATAAATCAACTCTCTCTCCACTAATGTAAATCACACAAGATTGAGGATCAAAAGGGACTTAATCAGCTTATATTGTTAGGCCAATGGTATAGGTGAAAGAAATGAACGGGAAAGATACAATACAAATATTGAGACACAAAACATACTACTTCAAGACATGAGCCAAAACATGATACTAGTAGGGTATTCAATTGTGAGATCATAAAACTTGCCAGAACCATTTTCGATGCTTTTTGAACTTTACTTTTCTTAAGCTTTTGCTTTTCTTTTCATTTTTATTTTTCTTTTTATTTTCTCTTTCTTTTCTCTTCTATTTTTGCAAAGTAATGCTTTTTCTTTTCTTTGTTTTGCATCTGGTTCCTTCAGGCTCATTTTGAATTGAATATGCATACCCCTAATCATCAGACTCATTTCAAGAAATAACATATTATATACTCAACAAACAAGGAAGGTAGGAAGAAAATGTAATGTTTTCACATGCATTATAACGGTTAACAGGTTAACGATCACAATGGTTATGAAAAACAAATAAGGCCAAATAGTTTAAGGCTTCAAAAAGGGACCTAAGGATATCATCATATCAGGGTAAGCATTTTAAGGCTCAATCGGTCCAAACAATGCCCTAATCATCTCCTCAATCATGCATAACTTAGGATTTCGCCTCAAGAGAGTTCAAAAACAATTTCAAGGATAATCAAAACTCTACATGTACATCCATAAACATTCTCAAAACATGCACTCTTATCATTTTCAAAGTTACACTTGCATCTAAGTGAGATGTAAATCATGCATCAAAAGCAACTAAATTATTTCACATGATTCAAGATCATATAAGGTTTCACTGAAAAGGGGGCAAATAGCAACCTTTCAAATCATGGACAACCAAAAAGAATACCAGCATTCTTGCAACATGTCATGCATTCAAATAGATTCAACTTTTCAATTCGATCATGCACAACATCTTTTGCAAATAGTGAAAATTGAAAATCTTGTCATCATCACATCAGTGATAGTCAAAATAGGATATAATCATGAAAATATATTGACTAACACCACTGCATACTCAAAATACCAATACATGTTAACATTAAGCACAAAAGTAACAAAACATGTAAAGATATTCCCCCAAACCTAAAATGAAATGTATCATTAAAGAACATGGCCTATAGGGAACCTGAGACAAGTACTGAGCATTACTAAATATTTAAAAACAGAAGAAATAACAAAAATAAAAACAAAAACAGCAAAAACAGGGGATTAGCGTCGCGGCGCCCCATGCTTGGGTCGTGGCGCTCACAAAAGCTACAGAATTATGCAGAAGCGCCCCTTGCGTCGCGGCGCGTACTACCCTACGCCGCGGCGTGACTACCTAAACTGCTAAATTTAGCAGCAAACACAGTTTTGCTGCTGGGTTTGGCTCTTATGGGTCTCTAACTGCAACAAAACGTGTTCAAAAAGCTAATTTACAAAAATATACAATACACACATATTAAAACATATAAACAACTTACTAACCTATATACAAACCTAAACAAACTTAAAACTTTAAAAACAAACAAACACATTAAACTAACCTAATTAACATATTAACCTATATACTAACTAACACAAACAACACTTAAAACCATAAACTACAAAAACTAATGAACTAACACATATATTTACTAACATACTAACAAAAACATATTAACAACTAACAAAACACAACATCCTAATATGCTAACATATTTAACATAAACACTATAACATACTACCTATTTATACACAAAGTAAAAGCAAAATTAAACATAAACATGGGAATCCCTCCCACGAAGGGCCTGAGTTATAGTCCCAGCAGGACTTTGTCACCAAAATTGAAGTATTGCGGATGAGTAGTCTTCAAGAACTTGATCCAAGGGTTATCCTTTCAGGAGTCGCAAATTCCCTCAAGGGCCTCGTATGAATGAAATCACCCAACTTCTTATTTGAAACTAAAACAAAACAGAAACAAAACATAGATTATATACAACGTATATACAACTTGAATTAGAACTAATCAAACTCATTGTTGATATTAGCAATATAAAAACTATCCTCGGAAACGGTGCCAAAAACTTGTTAGGGTCAAAACCTGTTGCCCATTTGCTAACCGCAAGTGCACGGGTCGCACAAGTAATACAGATACAGAGTAAAAGTTCATTCCCATGAGGATATTCGATTATAAAGCCAAGTACCAAAGAATAGCTTAATCAATTCTAGACAAGGACATAAAAATAGGAAAATAATATAAAAACTATCTAACCTACAAAAGTAATAAACCTAAAAGCGGTTCGGTTTCAGGAAATCCTCCTTCACCTCTTACATTTACCAACAACATACAATTCTCCTCATAAACATAAATGCATTGATTAGGTTAGCTTGAGAATCTGATGTAGTCAAAAGCCTATGTCTAGGTCAATCAACCTTGGTTTCAATTGCCTAACTCACTAAGTTTCCTTGAGAGCCAGCACAACTTCCACTCATGAACGATCTATTCTCAATCACACACTATACATGGTTAATAGGTATATTTCTATCCTATTAACGAATCAACTCATCCAAGCCAATTGAACTCGCCGAACATGTATCAATCATACCATATCCATATCAATAAATCCCTATGTCTAGTTCATTTGCCAATATTAGGATCATGCAATTGAGGCCAACCAAGAACAAGCATTAAACACAGATAATGATTGAACCATAATCAAACATCCACACAAACTTAGAGAAAAACACATCATTAATATATATAAAAGGATCAAAAATATTCCTAAACAAAGCTTAGCTATACAAAAGATAAGGAAGAGAAGAGAGAAAGGAGAAAAAGAGAGAAAGAAGCTCATTGATTTGTCTCTGAAGCTTGAATCCTCCTTCAATCCTTTGATCCTGGCCTCCAATCCACCAGCAATGAAGATCTAGCCAAGCTATCTAACCTAAAACTAACCTAAACTAACTAAACTAACAAAACCTAAAAAGAGAGAGATGGCCAAATGGCCAAAACTCAGAAAAATAGAGAGAAAACGGAGAGAGTATGGGAGAGTTTTGGGAAAAATGTATAAAAATCTATTTATAGGCTCAGCAGCCGCGTCCACGTCGAGGCAGCAACATATGCACGCCGCGGCGCACATTGGGTCGGTCTATGTACCGCCGCAACGTTCACTTAATTACACCACGGCGCTCTTGCCCCGAGTCCAAGTATGACCAGGCTGAAAACCCTCTCAGCGCTGCGACTTGCTCTGCCTTGCGCCGCGGCGTTGCTTGCTGCAATGCCAATTTGGCTTCCTCTTTATCTTTAAGCTCAATTGCTCCATATTTAACCTTGTTTGGAGACCCTCCTATCATAGAGAAAACACCAAATCAGTAACATATATAAATCTACTCAATCCATAATCATTAAAGCTCAGTTTTGCACAATAACACATCAGAAAGGCTTAGATTCAGAATATGACAAATATAAACACAAAACCCTCCAAATATGCATTTAAACAAGGACATAGCATTCATTCTAGCACAAGGATAGGGCACAAATAACTGCATTCTATGTAGCTATCAGGATACCTCACCCTTGGAGCTTGAGTCTCTTCAACTAAGGGATACCTCACCCTTTACACATTTGGAGGGATGCCTCACCCTCTTTACAAAGCAATATAGATTGATTGAATGAAACTCTCACTAGAGTAGATAATTACAAATTGAAGCCCTAATATGCTCTCAAAGATTAACCCACGTTTTTCACAAAAATAGAGCAAGAATGGATTTGAGGATTGAATCATGTTTTAAAGTATTGGTAATCAGTTTTTAGTTCAAGGTTAACCTCTAATGAAGACCCAACATTGGTATTTATAAGTTTTGCTATAAATGGAGCCATTGAAGGGTTTTAGCCATGCATTAAATGCATTTAATATAGCTATTGGACGTTGTCAAGGTGCGTGTAATCGATTACACAACAAATGTAATCGATTACATTGTTGTTCCAACGTGTTCTTGGCTTTCTGGGCTCTGTGTAATCGATTACATTATTGGTGTAATCGATTACATGGCTTCTGACTTGCTTGTAATCGATTACAATATCCATGTAATCAATTACATGACTTCTGTCTTGCTGTGTAATCGATTACAATATCTATGTAATCGATTACATGACTCTTTGAACGTGTTATTGCCTTTCTGGGCTTATTGTAATCAATTACATTATTTGTGTAATCAATTACATGGCCTTTGACTTGCTTGTAATCGATTACATTGCTCATGTAATCGATTACAAGGCCTTTGTTTGCTGCGTAATCGATTACAAACATCATGTAATCGATTACATTGGCCTTTGAGCACATTTTTCAAGTCCAATAAAGCTTGTAAGCCATTTCTAATACCTCAAGACAATTGATTAAACATAAATCCTTTTAAGAGTGTTAGATTTAAGATTGAAACTCAAGTTTCTTGGAAAACATGTTTAGCTTTGAATTTTCCCATTGATTTTGAAATGATATATTGAAAAACCATTTGAGAAATCTTGAGAGCATTTAACATTAATGTTCTAAGTCTTATAACTAAATAAACCTCTTGACATCTTTCTTTGATCTTGATCTTTCCTTTTGCACTTGATCTTCACTTTTGCACTTGATCTTCACTTTTGCCTTTGTTATCATCAAAAACTATTTGACAAACTGATCATTCACATTCTCCCCCATTTTGATGATGACAAACTGATCATAGGAAAAAGAAATAGTTTTTGCATTTGTATATAACAGAGATTTAGGCGCAACACTCCCTCGGAGTTTATGCATGATATTGAGTTAGATTTTTCATGTAAAAAGCTTAAGAGCTCAAAAGCTCAATAACTCCCCCGTACACATGCAACCTTAATTAGATTTCATTTCATTTCTCACTCTTCTCTCCCCCGTTGGCATTATCAAAAAGACATAAGCATTTAAAAAAAATGGACAGTATGACAGCTATATTTCATGATTTCCCAAGTTTTGCCAAAACAAGAAATAATCAGTCCAACCAATTTTTCAGAAAGCCAAACATTCAGAGAATAGAATCAAAGCTAAGTGAAGTTCATATATCATTAAAAAGAAGCATGTACAATGTAACTTATCTCAACGAGTATAGCCAATAACCAAAAAACACCAGAAATGTATACTAATGTTATATAACTGAGCCAAAACAAAAAAATACAATATAGTCATCAGAAACATCAGGGCAATGGGCCATGATCATTATCAGTAGCATCACTGTCACTGTCTGGATCCGCAGCAATGTCTCCTAGATCAACGTTATCATCGTCGGGCTTAAGTTCATCCTCAGAGTCGAGAAGCTCCTCATTATCAGCAAGGACGCTAGATGGACCAGCAAAGGATAGGGGAACCGGAGAGGTAGAGGATGTGGGAGGTGCAGCAGCAGCACTTGGAGGAATATGAGGTCTACCCAGGAGGGATCGAATGGAGGCAAGCTCCTGATCTGAGTAGTCCATCCTCAGCTCAAGGTGATCTATCTTCTGCTCAATGCGATTCATGCGTGTGTCTACAGTAGCGCTCAGGTTTCGCATCTCTTGGAGCAGGAGGTTAAGTGTAGCTGGAGCCAGAGCAGGGGTAGGATGCTGAGCCTCTTCATCATCATCACTATCCGGATCATGATGGATATGACCAAAAGTGCCATAAGCAATGTAATGCCACCTATCATCCACTTTCTAGAGCTGGAGCTTCTTCAAGGTATGTAGGCCAATGGATTGTGGTCCTTTCGATCTGGTGTCCTTGGACTCCTCAGCCAGGGAAATGCGACAATGCTCTAGGATGGTTGTTAACAACATAGAAAATGGGAGAGCAGAGTTCTTTTTCTTTATATCCAACATATGCTCTATAATGTAGTAACCCCAGTTTATTGGCCGCCCTGTGGTCATTGCCCATAAGGACACTATATCATCCTTGAGAACCTAGGAGTAATTCCCTCCCCTGGGAATTAACCCTCTGACCAAAAGGTAGTGGAGAACCCTGTTCTCCATAGTTAGGCCAGTGGCCATGATTCTCTTTTTGGGATCACTGGGGGGTAGTAACCAGTCCTAATCAATGAGAGAAGAGCAGCCTTATGCTCAAACTCTTGACCCTAGATGTTGGCATTCCCACAGAAGTTTGCTCCATCAGGAGTGAGCTTTGTCAGCCTATACCACTCAGCCATAGTGATCCTTATTTGTTGCTTTTTCACTTCAAATATTGGGCAATTATCTTCAAATTTCAGATTTACATAAAAGACTCTCACTAGGTTTGGGTAGATAGCCTTCTCTATACTCAGGAAACCCAGCAAGCCTAAATTCTCAATGGTTCTAAAGCTCTCTAGAGGTTCACTCTCACAGAAGGTGATGGGAAGATACCTGGGAGAAATGATCTTGTGTAGGTGAAAGTTCTTCTAGAATAACTCAACCCTCTTCACTGTGGAGAAGTGGTGCGTGAGGTCCAGGCCAGAGATGTTGCATGAAGCTCCACCAGAGGACCCTCCAATGGCAGCCCTTGTTCTTGGGCGCTTTGAGCGATGAGAGGATTCAGCCATGTGATGAGTAAGAGGAGAGTGGGATGAGTGGAAAGTGGTTGGGGATGACTGAGGAGAGAGAGAGGGATGAGGTTAGGGCAGAGAAGTGAGGATGGAGTTCGTGAGAGGTGATGGGGAGATTTGAGTGAGGGATGTGATGAGATTGGAGAGATGGGTTGTGTGGAGAGGAGTTTTCCAAGTTTGAGAGAGGTGAAATGAAGGATTTTGAGGGAGGTTTGAGTGAGAAATGAGAGATTGGGAGGTTTGGGTCACGTGGGAGCAGAGGAGGAAGACAAAGGAGGTGAAAGGTTTCTGAGAAATGAGCTTTGCGCGCGTCAGAGACCTTTTAAAAAACCTGTGTAATTGATTACATTGGGTTTGTAATCGATTATAAGCGTTCTGGTTCATATGTAATCGATTACATATTTGGTGTAATCGATTACCATGCTTCTGGAGAACCTTGTAATCGATTACATGGTTGATGTAATCGATTACCTGAGTTCTGAGTTGATTGTAATCGATTACAAAAGTTGTGTAATCGATTACATGTTTGACAGAACCTGTGTAATCGATTACAAAGGCATTATAATCGATTACCAGCATACTTTAACTCTGATTTTGCATTCCAATAAGCATAGAATCAATCTTAAACCATTCAAATCAGTTCCAAAGTATCTTAGATCAATTCAAATCATCATGCAAACATATAATCTAGTCATATTATGATTCAAATCACATAATTGTTCAAAATTACTATTTTTACCAAGAATTTCACCCTTTTTGGTGAAATTTTGAGGTTGTTGAGTTGCTTGGGAGTCTTGGATATGAGGGAGCACCTGCAAAACAACTTAGAGGAAATCTCCGACGCTCAAGTCAGTATTGGATTCAAATATGATAAAAAATTCAGAGATTATGCAGCAATGTGGCATAATTATGCAGAAAAACACAAGTTTATGCATTAGTTTTAGGATTATGCAGCAAATAGTTAATTTATGCATGATTGATCCAATATACTAAGTTCATTTCTTATATAGAAAAATGCTTCTTTTGCTAGGGGTTTAGTAAAAATGTCAGGTAGTTGCTTAGTGGTTTCTACAAATTCAAGCATACAATCACCCTTTTGAACATGGTCTCTAATGAAATGATGTCTTATTTCAATATGTTTAGTCCTAGAATGCAAAATGGGATTTTTGGATAAATTGATTGCACTAGTATTATCACATCTTATGGGGATGTGATCAAGCTCAAGACCATAGTCCAAGAGTTGTTGTTTCATCCAAAGGATTTGAGAACAACAACTCACAGCTGCAACATATTCAGCTTCAGTTGTAGACAATGCCATACTATTTTGCTTCTTGCTATGCCAAGAAACTAGTGAGCTTCCAAGCAAGTGGCATATCCCACTAGTGCTCTTTCTATCCATTTTGCATCCAGTAAAATCAGAATCGAAATACCCAATAAGGCTACATGAGGCACCTTTAGGGTACCATAAACCCATTTGTGATGTGCCTATTAGATATTTCATTATTCTTTTAACAACAATTAGGTGTGATTCTTTAGGATTAGCTTGATATCTAGCACACATGCATACACTATATCAGGCCTACTTGCAGTGAGATAAAGGAGTGAGCCAATCATACCTCTATATTTCATAATTTCTACTGATTTACCTCCTTCATCCTTGTCCAAATAGCAAGAGGTACCCATAGGAGTAGCCATATGCTTGGCATTGTCCATTCCAAACTTCTTGAGCAGCTCCTTGCAATATCTGGATTGGCTTATGAAAGTTCCTTCTCTTGTTTGCTTGATTTGGAGACCAAGGAAGAAGTTGAGCTCACCCATCATAGACATTTCAAACTCACTTTGCATAATATTTGAAAATTCTTTACAAAGAGAGTTATTAGTAGCTCCAAATATAATGTCATCAACATAGATTTGAACTAGAAGTATGTCATGCATTTTATGTTTTATGAAAAGGGTAGTGTCAACTTTGCCTCTAGAAAAACCTTTTTCTAAAAGGAATTTGCTCAACCTTTCATACCAAGCTCTAGGAGCTTGTTTCAAGTCATACAATGTCTTTTTCTGTTTAAAAACATGGTTGGGCATTTCAAAATCCTCAAAACCAGGAGGTTGTTCTACATACACCTCTTCTTGTATAAAACCATTTAAAAATGCACTTTTGACATCCATTTGATAGAGTTTGAAATCCATGATGCAAGCATATGCAAGTAACATTCTAATGGCCTCTAACCTAGCTACGGGAGCATAAGTTTCTTCATAGTCTATGCCTTCTTCTTGATTATATCCCTAAGCTACAAGCCTATCTTTATTTCTTATTATTAAGTCCGTTTCATTAAGTTTGTTCCTAAAGACCCATTTGGTGCCAATTATAGGATGATCATTGGGCCTTGGAACTAATTCCCAAACTTGATTTCTCTCAAATTGGTTTAGTTCTTCTTACATGGCCAAGATCCAATGCTCATCATTAATCGCCTCATTTATGTCTTTAGGTTCAACTTGAGAGACAAAGGCTAGGTGATTACATGTATCCCTAAGTGAGTTTCAAGTGATTACCCCTTTTGATACATCACCAATCATCTTGTCGAGAGGGTGATATCTTGAAGTCCTCCATTCCTTGGGTAGGTCCAAGATTTCTGAATCTTTTTGCCATGAGTGATCAAGGAGTCTCTCTTCTTGCTTCTTGGACTCTTTCTCTTGATTTTCCAAGTGCGTTTTTGCCAAGATTTGTGCAACATCATCAACAAGATCCTTACTCGGCTCATTTGGGTTAGTTTCATCAAATGCAACATGTATGGACTCTTCTATGGTCATAGTTCGTTTATTATAGACTCTAAAGGCTTTACTATGTATAGAATAGCCAATGAATATTCCCTTATCAGATTTTGCATCAAACTTCCCCAAGTTATCCTTTCCATTATTCAAAACAAAGCATTTACATCCAAAGACATGAAAATGTGACACATTTGGCTTTCTTCTTTTGTACAATTCATATGGGGTTTTCTTTAAAATTGGCCGTATTAGGGCTCTATTCATAACATAACAAGCGGTGTTAACCGCATCCGCCCAAAAGTACTTAGGAAGGTTGGCCTCATTGAGTATAGTTCTTGCCATTTCCTCTAAAGATCAATTTTTCCTTTCTACAACACTATTTTGTTGTGGTGTTCTAAGGGTAGAAAAATTATGCTCAATGCCATGTTCATCACAAAAAGTTTCAAATTCATGATTTTCAAATTCACCACCATGGTCACTTCTTATGGATGCAATACAAAAACCTTTTTCATTTTGAATAACTTTGGCAAGCTTTTTAAATGATTGAAAAGTATCATTTTTGTGGGTCAAGAATAATGTCCATGTAAACCTAGAAGAAAAATCATCCACAATCACTAATGCATAATAATTCCCACTAAAGCTCATAGTTCTAGAGGGCCCAAAAAGATCCATGTGCAAAAGTTATAAAAGTCTAGAAGTTGAAACCATGTTTTTAGCTTTAAAATAGACCTTTACTTGTTTTCTCTTTTGACATGCATCACAAAGTTTATCTTTTTCAAATTTGAGCTTTGGAAGACCAATTACTAGTTCTTTAGAAACCAATTTGTTTAAGTGATCCATATGAATGTCAGCAATTCTTCTATGCCATAACCATGAATCATTTTCTTTACAAATAAAGCATTTAGCATCATTTAAGGAAATATCATCAAAACTAATCATATATATATTATTGACTCTATGACCAACAAACTTAACTTGCTTATCATCCTTTCCCTCAATTATGCAACAAGAAGAATCAAATATAACCTTATTGCCTTTATCACAAATTGACTAATGCTAAGAAAATTATGTCTAAGTCCTTCAACAAGCAAAATATTATCAATAGATGATAAAGGGATCTTACCAACTTTGCCAATTCTAAGAATTTTCCCTTTGTTGTTATCACCATATATGACATGACCATGTTTCTTGTGAGTAAGGGAGGAGAACTTGGAGCCATCACCGGTCATGTGCTTGGAGCAACCACTATCAAGATACCAACTTGAGCTCTTGGTCTTTAAGTACACCTACAACACACATTCAAGTTTTAACCTTTGGTACCCAAATTGTCTTGGGTCCTTGTGTGTTAGAGTTAGGCATGGTGCCTTTAGGAACCCAAACCCTTTTTATTCCAACTTTAGTGTTTATGTTCTTTCTAACATTGCAAGTGGATGCACTATGCCCTTTCTTACCACAATGAAAACATTTATTAAAGGGACTACTTGAAGTATTTGAGGAAACAAAGAAATTCTTATAAGACTTTTGATGGTTTTTTGGATTAAATCCTAAATCGACTTTTTGAAAAACACATTTTTGTTTTCCTAATAATACATTCAAGTTGTCTCTTCCAAAAGTGAATTTTGCAAGAGTGTTGTTCAAGTCTTCAATTTCTTTTTCAAATGCTTTGCATGATGAACAAGGTAATGATGTGGATGTGTTATCATGTGAGGAACAAGTCATGCATAGTGAATTAGCATCAATAAGTCCTAAGGTCTCATTTTCAATCTTAAGTTCATTTATCTCGTTACTTAAGATAGAAACTTTGTTTACCAATAAGGAAATTGTTTTATTAGAGGAAAAAACCATTTTTGTGAGCCTTAAGGATTCATCATGCAATTCTTGAAAAGCATCTTGCAATTCATCATATGAAGGTAGAGATTCTGAGTTAGAAGAAATTACCTCGGTGTCGCTCTCTCCACTTTCTTCTCCTTGAGCCATGAGACAAAGATGAGCTTCTTCATTCTCTGAACTGTCGAGAGAGCTTAAGTCATTGTCCTCCCAAGCTATGTATGCTCTCCTTCCTTTCTTTTCTTTAGAAGGCCTTTTCTCAAACTTCTCCGTCTTCTTGAGATACATAGGATACTCCATTTTTTTGTGCCCCGATTTCCACATTCATAGCATTTTGGAGGAGTAGAGGATCTTTTTCCTTTGTGATACACTTTCTTTTGAGGAAAGGGTGGTCTTCTTTGAAATCCCTTTTTCTTTAGGAATCGTCCAAACTTTCTCACAAGGAGACTAAGATTCTCCTCACTTAGCTCAACACTTTCAGCATCCTCTTCACCATCTTCATCATCATTTTCAATTGTAGAGGAAGTGGCTTTGAGTGTGATTCCCTTCTTCTTTTTATCATGCTCTTCATTTTGATTGAGTCTATTTAGTTCCAGCTTATGTTCTTGAAGCTTTCCAAATAAGGTGGCTAGAGACATTGTTGATAAATCTCTTGATTCCGCACTCGCCGTTACTTTGGGTTGCCAATTCCTGCTTAGACATCTTAAAACTTTGTTAATAAGATCCTCATTAGGAAATGTATTTCCCAATGAGATAAGATGATTAACAATATGAGTAAACCTCTTTTGCATATCTTGAATACTCTCACCTTGGTTCATTCTAAACAATTTGTATTCATGAGTAAGAGTGTTTATTCGAGAACGTTTTACCTCACTAGTACCTTCATGAGTTACTTGTAGGGTATCCCACATTTCTTTTGCGGTCTTACAATTTGACACCCTAAAGAATTCATCATACCCTAAGGATGTGGTTATGATGTTCTTGGCTCTCAAATTGTATTGAACCTTCTTTTTATCATCATCAGTCCATTCATTTCTAGGTGTATTAATTTTTACACCATATTTAGTTTGTGTTGGAACAAAAGCACTATTTTCAATGGCGTCCTACACATCTAAATCAATAGCTTCAATGAAAATTTTCATCCTTTCTTTCCAATAGGCATAACCATCCCCATTGAAATAAGGAGGTCTGTTTATAGAAGAACCTTCATTTGAAAAATCATTTGAAGCCATCACTTCTCTTGAAGCTGCTAAGCTCTTTATACAAGAGTCTAGCTCTGATACCACTTGTTACCAAGTGGCCTCAATACTCAAGAGGGGGGTGAATTGAGTATGAAAACCAAGTTCGCAAATCTTTCGCAAATCGTTTAATAAACAATTTTTGTTGAAGCTAATTGATGATTAGAGATGATTGGATATAAGAGATAAACACTTTCACTTATAAATGCAATAGCCAAAGGGACCAGTATTCAAGCAATTCAATAAAACTGTACTCAATGTAAAGAGAAGGGTTTAGAGAAAACAAACACAATGATTTATCCTGGTTTGATCACCAATCCACTTGTGATCTACGTCCAGTCCTCAAGTAACCGCTAGAGATTTTTCACTATTTCTTTAAGTTTCAATAGGTGCTTGATAACCTTTACAACCTTGAGCACTCAACACTTTAGGATACCTCACCCTTGGAGCTTGAGTCTCTTCAACTAAGGGATACCTCACCATTTACACTTTTGGAGGGATGCCTCACCCTCTTTACAAAGCAATATAGATTGATTGAATGAAGCTCTCACTAGAGTAGATGATTATAAATTGAAGCTCTAATATGCTCTCAAAGATTAACCCACGTTTTTCACAAAAACAGAGCAAGAATGGATTTGAGGATTGAATCACATTTTAAAGTATTGGTAATTAATTTTTGGTTCAAGGTCAACCTCTAATGAAGACCCAACATTGGTATTTATAAGTTTTGCAATAAATGAAGTCGTTGGATGGTTTTAGCCATGCATTAAATGCATTTAATATAGCCGTTGGACGTTGTCAGGGTGCGTGTAATCGATTACACAACAAATGTAATCGATTATATTGTTGTTCCAATGTGTTCTTGGCTTTCTGGGCTCTGTGTAATCGATTACATTATTGGTGTAATCGATTACATGGCTTCTGACTTGCTTGTAATCGATTACAATATCCATGTAATCGATTACATGACTTCTGTCTTGCTGTGTAATCGATTACAATATCTATGTAATCGATTACATGACTCTTTGAATGTGTTCTTGCCTTTCTGGGCTTATTGTAATCAATTACATTATTTGTGTAATCGATTACATGGCCTCTGACTTGCTTGTAATCGATTACATTGCTCATGTAATCGATTACAAGGCCTCTATTTGCTGTGTAATTAATTACAAACATCATGTAATCGATTACATTGGCCTTTGAACACATTTTTCAAGTCCAATAAAGCTTGTAAGTCATTTCTAATACCTCAAGACAATTGATTAAACATAAATCCTTTTAAGAGTGTTAGCTTTAAGATTGAAACTCAAGTTTCTTGGAAAACATGTTTAGCTTTGAATTTTCCCATTGATTTTGAAATGATATATTGAAAAACCATTTGAGAAATCTTGAGAGCATTTAACATTAATGTTCTAAGTCTTATAACTAAATAAACCTCTTGACTTCTTTCTTTGATCTTGATTTTTCCTTTTGCACTTGATCTTCACTTTTGCCTTTGTTATCATCAAAAACTATTTGACATGCTTTAGGGACATAAGCATTCACATTCCCCACCTCAAATAATCAAACAGAGTATGAAGCGTGCATTGCTGGAATAATAATGGCCAAAGATTTGGGGGGCCCTAAACTTAGACTTTGCAGCGACTCCCAGCTCATAACCTCCCAGATCCGGGGTGATTATCAAGCTAAAGAGCCCCTCCTACAGAGATATCTGGCAAGAGTACAAGGACTCCTTGCGAGTTTTCAGTCGGTACAAGTAGAGTGTAACACCCATGTGGAGATGTCACATTTATGATGAAATAAAATAAAAATAAATAAAATACTTACCCAAGTTGTAAAACATTTGGTACATAATTAATATTTGTGGTAAAAAATTTTCCTTTTTATACTTATAACGTTAAATAAAATAACATGGAACACCAAATAAAACAAAACATAATCACACCGTAATATATATATGATTCTTGTCTTAAGTATACAAATTATTTACAACTACAAATATTTAATAAAGCAGTAAAAAGTCAGTATAATACTAAGACCTAATGCCTAAGACATGAGCCCTTGTCATAAGACAAATTCCCTAGTTGAGAATGTCTTGACCGATAGAAATTCGACCCAAAACTATGTCGAAGTTCTCTCTAGAAGTATAGTGAAACTCATCCCACAACTCCCTAATAGGTAAAATAACCTGTACGAAAGTAACCGTATAACGTGTAGTAACGAACCCATATCGAGTCCTACTTACTGATAAAGTAACGTCACCACTGTACTCTATGTGTCCTGTGTCCCAGTGGACATACCAAGCCTCTGCGCCTTCGAGAAACTGAAGTCTAAAGAAACCTAATTGACCTCCTCTTGCCGCCATTGTAGTCTTCGATGATACAACCATAAAATAGAAACAGATAGAACAATACAATAAAGAGGTGAGACAATCTACATCATTACCAGCATGGCAATAAAGAAAATGACAATACAACATATGACAATACAATACATATTAAAATAACACATACCATTATATCATACACAGTATAGCAAATTAATACATCATATACAGTATAGCAAATTAATACATCATATTATGCATAATATATTAAAGCAATAGATCATACATTTTATCACAGATTATGGTAAACAGTAAAATGCAGATAATGCATGAATACACACCGACTCGTTCCTACTCTATGGAGCTAAACACGGATATCTGAGAGAATGATCCGAATAAAAACTAATAATACTTTATGGCTGCCCAACCAAACTATTGCACTGTCTAACGTTGTGTCTATAGCCCACAGTCCAAAACATCGTGTAGTAGTACACAGTCCAACATCGTGCACTACAGGCATAGTACTTAGTAGTCTCCTCAAGATCTCGATTAAGAATAGTACTTGTCAAGATCATTAGTGTGTTGCCCGTTACACGGTCCAGAGGTGCTACCACTGTCCACATATAGGATTCTCCGCACACTAATGTCTCCAAGTTCATATAATGAACCACACTACGCCTATCACACCGCAATACGGAGTAATTCGTCTCGTCAATCAATCACCAATTATCAATCAAATTAGCACAACACTCTAAGTATGATCTAAAAATATAAAAATACCCTTAATATCCATATTTTACCACAATTACAAAAATACCCTCAGTCACAAAATACCAAAGTATTGTACGTCCCACCTGACAGTACTATCTCACAACATGTCCTGGTCCACCACTTTGGCCCGACAGCAAAACTCACTGTATCGTGTAATCGCGTAGAAATTTTATCGCATTTTCACAATCGCGTCATTTTCATAAAAGTTTTTAAATCGCGTAAGTACATTTTGACATTTTTGAACATCGCGTAAAGTTTTTAAATCATTTTCTCAATTGCGTAAGATTTTTAATTCATTTTCTTAACCGAATAGCTTAAAATCATCATTTTAAATATGTGTAAACTATATCTAGTACTTTTAAAATACGTAGAGTATTTTCCTTGTGTTAAAAATATAGTATGGAATCTTTTTATTTTATTCATCTGATTTTAGTAAATTTCGGCAGCATTTTGCCTATAAAATCAGTATAAGGTATTTTCAACATTTTTCTCTAAATTCTATTTATTTTAATCTTACCCAATAGTTACACTTTGAAACTTGCTAACGCGCTTCAAAACTTTAGAGAGTGAGCTCTACGTTAATATTTTTCAAGCGTTTGCTTTATTTCTTACTTACAGTAAATTCTGCTAAGTTAGAATTCTAAAACTAAATTCATTCCTTTTATTTTCTCAAAGATTCATTGGAATTAATATCTTTTGTAAATTAATTACCTAACTTATCTTAGAAAATAAAATGGCATTCAATTATACATTAAATGGCATGTTGGCCATAATTAATCAAAATCATTCTTAAATTTATTATTTTACTTAGATTCTTTAAATCATTGATTTAAAAAATGGTTGAGATCATTTTGGTTCTCTATTTTCATGAGAAGGTCGTGAGCCTCAATATGTTCTTTGGAACACTTATGCAATTCGTTACATGTTATTCACATCCTACTTTAATAATTACACAATTATAAACACATACAATATACATACAATATATTTTAAAGCTATAAACATACATAGCAATTAAAATCAATAATAAAAACCATAAACATGCATAACAATTAAAATCAATCACAAATAGGAAAGCATATAAACAATCACATAAATAATAAAAATAATAAACAACCACACAAATGAATCTTTATGGATTCTTCACACACATACAATCCATTTTCTCATCACCACACAAGGTTGATGAGATTAAATCTCCCTCTTTCCTCTTGAAGACAATAATCGGTTAGTCTCCTCCTCTCCTTGAAATTTCGTGTAACCTCCAAAATAAATTCCTAAAATTCTTAAACAATTAGTAAAAACACATACAAAGATCAAGATTGAAAAACCATGGAACAAACATGGTTTAGAAAATCATAAATCAAATTTTAAACCATAGAAACAAAACTTACCCTTAGGAAAGTAAACAAAAGGTTGGATTTTGAACTAGATAGAGTAGGTTTTTGATAAAACCTTGTGAAGGAAAAGTGTTTAGAATATGATTTTGGTTTAGGAAATATGAAGAGATAAAATTATAGAGGTTTGATAGTGGTGTTTGGGTGTAGGCCGAACCATGTGGAGAGAAAAAGAAGGAAATGGTTGCCTAGTTTCTTGGGATTTTTAAGAAAAAAAGATGAATGCTTTTGATGTGAGAGAAAATAAATATTGTGTGAGTGAAAAATAAGTGGGCTGTTGTACCGTGGGATAAGCATAGAGAAATTAGGATTTACTTGAAGTAAAATATCCAATTTGAGTGCACATGGCTTATGTCACCTTTTAGCCACCTAGTGTGCATGCAAGATGGTTCAAGAACCATGTAGAAGCCTCCCCAAGCTGCTACAAAACCGTGGGACTCAAGGGCATTTAGGAATTCAATTTGCTTTTAATTCAAGTCTAATTACTTACTACTTAAATAGCTAATTAATTAGGTTTAGTTTCCTAACCAATCTTAATTAATTATCCTACTATATATGCCTCTAGTGTACAATTGTGAAGCTACCCTTCAATGAAAAATAACATGACAGAATGATGTAAGATGGGAGAACATTATTTCACAGGAATGGCTAAAAGTCAAGTTCTGTCGAATGAAGATCAAAAGCTGTCGAATATACTAGAAGGTCAGCAGAAATCCTAATTCGACAGACGGGTGTTGACGTTGGAGAAATCTTCCAAGTGTTGAACTGACGAAAATACTATATGGTCAAAAATTATAATTCGACAGATTTTGACATTAGAGAAGTTTCTCTACTGAATGGTCAGAAATTCTAACTCGACGGATATTGGCATTATACTAAATGGTCAGAAGATCAATTTCGACGGATATTGGCAGAAGTTCAAATTCGACGGATATGGGCAGAAGTTCAAATTGTTACAATTGTTCACAAAGATTAATTAATTAGTTTACTTAGCTTGTTAATTAGGTCATTAGATTAACCAAATTAGGTTTAATTAGTTACTAATCAAATTCAAGCCACTATGTTTGACTTAATCTTAACCATTGATTTCAACTTTAATTCCTATCCATTGATTAGATCCATGGCCAATATTCAATGCTTGCTAATCAAGTTCACATCCACATCATTGATTTGATCAACGGTTGAGGTTAAAGGCTTCCTAACTAAGTTTCCATCCAACGGTCCATATTAAAGTCCATGCTTCTTTTGTTGACCTATTCCTATTAGTTCAAAATAGTCAAGCCACTTTCGTTGACTTGCTCCCATTGGTTTAGAATTTGGTCCAGTCAGAATCGTTGACTGCTTTTCCTAAACGCGGACCCCACAGACTTTTAAGGATCCGTGGTCATTTTGAAGCATATTTCTACTGTTTTTGAGACAGTAGGTACTGTAATATAAAATAATATTAAAATAATATAAAATTATTTTATTACACAGTTAAATACAAAAAATTACGAGATTAATATATATCAATCAGAATTGGGTTTAGTAAGATCCCTCAGCTCTAATTAATTAAAATAAAATTTTTTCAACCAAAAAATTATTATTTTCTTGACTCGGAACAAATCACACACAACAGTCAAATACACTCATGAAATAGTCAAATTTAATTTACTACTCACAGAATTTACAAAATAGTATATTTTAGGATGATATTGTAATTAACCCAAAAGTTGGGGTGTTACATAGAGCACATTCCACGGGAGCATAACTCAAGAGCCGACCTCTTATCAAAGTTGGCCAGCACTAAAAGTCCGGGTAATAACCGCTCAGTAATCCAGGAGACCCTCTCGCAACCCTCAATTATCTAAATGACAATCTTCCAGGTAGATGAACAATAGCGTAACTAGATTACGCCATTAATGGAATATTTACAGTCCAGTAACCTCGCTGAGGACCCGAAGGAAGCTTCCAAATTGAAGAAAGTCACGGTAAGGTATACCATCTACGATGGACGACTATACCAGCATGGATTCTCCTTACCCCTCCTCAAATTCGTTGCGCTGAAAGAAGTTGAGTATATTCTAGTCGAGGTCCATGAAGGAAGCTGTGGACACCATCTAGGAGGTAAGGTCCTAGCTTTGAAGGCACTCAGGGCAGGTTACTACTGGCCCACAATGGAAGCAGACTCTCTTGTGCATGTTCAAGTATGTGACAAATGCCAACGGCATTCGGATCACTATCATGCCCCACCAGAAGAACTATCCATGATGTCCATACCCTGGCCTTTCTATCAGTGGGGAATGGACATCCTGGGTCCGTTCCCTCAAGCTCTCGGATAGCTGAAGTTTTTGGTTGTGGCGGTAGATTACTTTACAAAATAGATTAAGGCTGAGCCCCTGGTCACCATCACCTCGGCTAGGATTCAAAAATTTACTTGGTGTCATATTATTACTAGATTCAGGGTCCCGGAGTCAATTGTGATAGACAATGGAATACAGTTTAAAGACAAGGGGTTTGAAGAACTACTTGCCAGGCTGAAGATTAAACACCATTGCAGTGCCGTTGAAAACCCTAGGATAAACTGACAGGCCGAAGCTGCGAACTGAATTATCATTTGTGGGTTGAAAAGAAGGCTGGATAAAGCAAAAGGAAACTGGGCTGAGCAGTTGGACCACGTTCTATGGGCCTACTAAACAACCCCCCATTCCTCGACAGGAGAAACTCCTTTTAAGCTCACCTATGGATGTGAGGCTATGATCTCGGTGGAGATAGGAGAACTAAGCTGGCGTCTTTAGAACTTCTCGCCTAGTAATAATCTCAGGTTAATTAGAGAAGACCTAGATTTTCTGGAGGAAAGAAGACGAATTGCCCACATAAGCGAAGCCGCGATCAAGCAGAGAATGGCATCCTAGTATAACTTGAAGGTCATTCCAAAAAGATTCTAGCCAGGTGATTTAGTGCTTCACAGGGCTGACATCGATGGAAGAAATGCCTCCCAGGGTAAATTAGCCCCCAATTGGGAAGACCCCTATCGTATCGTAATTAGCATCAGCAAAGGAGCTTATACTTTGGAAACTTTGGCAGGAAAGCCAGTAAAAAATTTTTGGAATGCAGACAAACTTAGAAAGTACTACAGCTAAGTGCTTCCTAAGGCCTAGTCTCCTAGTTTGCTTTACGTTTGATCTGCCCCAATTATGGGAGCACATTGTATGGACTCCTTACTTATTCAATGAAGTATTATGCATTTTCTACCAAAGGTTTTCAAGAAATATTACGAAATACCAACCGAGGTGTCTTGTGCTAGATAGGTCATGCAATAGAAAAACCCTACCTTTGGGAAAATTCTTGCACCGACTTCATGATACCAACTGAGATGTCTTGTGCTAGATAGGTCATGCAATAGACAAATCCTACCTTGGGAAAATTCTTGCACTAAACCATAAGCACAGAAAGACCCCGGAAAGGATCAGTTTTAAACTAACGTCATATAGTATCTTAAAATGCCAAACTATTTTGGACATCGGATACAAATCCAAGGTTCTCAAATAATGCAGGGGATAAAGAATTTGCACTGAAATAAAGAGTTGATCAATAAAGCCCCAAATCTGGGGTAACGTTCTTACAAAAGCACAAACCTCATGGAGGGGGTAAAAAAAAAAACTATACTGCGACGGAGTCTTAACCACGGGCATCAACAGAAGGATCTCTAGCAGCCAAACTTGAAGAGGCCATACGAGGAGCTACAAGAGACCCCTCTCAGATCACCTTCCCAGAATCTAGAGCATCCAACACCAGGGCAACCCCGGGATTGAAGTGTTGAACTTGGCCAACAGCATTGCGGAATTGATCTTCTTTTGTCTTAGTGCACAAGGTTATCAGCTGATTAACGTCAGCCTACAGAGAGGCAATTTTACCCTCACACCACTGGGACTTAGCACGAAAATCATCACTCTTAGTCCGGAGTGAGGTGATTTGCTTCTGTTGCTCAGTCAGGGTAGCTTCTTTTGCCTTCCCAGCATCCTTCAAAGTCGTAACTTCAATCTCCAGCTCCCGGATTTGAGACAAGGCCTCATTCTTGGCTTTGACGGCATCCTCCATGGCCTTGAGAGCTTTGTTTTCACCCCGCTTGGCCGCTGCTAGTTTGTCCATCATTTCTTGTTCATGTTCTTCGAGGGCTTGTTTTAAGAAATGAGCCTCAGCAGCAATATGGATTCCTATATTTTGGAAAGCCAGCAAAGCTTCCTTTGAGCTACATCGGGCAAAGTAATCCCCAACCTCTTTATTTAAAATGTGGAAGTCGATAAACTCCCTGGGATCTGCTTCCTCACGAAATAGCTCAATTGGCCCGGAAGTTTCTCCTGTTGCTTTCCTTTTACCCCAGCCACTAGACTGACCTTCCTCCACCGCCGCCCTCTTGCGCCCTCGAGGTGATTGAGGAGAATTATCCACGTTAATAGGCTCCACCACATTGGAAGGAACCTCGGTCACCGTGGTCGTAAAAGTCAGAGTGAACTCCACTGGAGGACCCATCGGGACATCAGTATTCCTTGCCCTCAGTGCCTCCAAAATCGCTAAAGAATCGCCATCCTCTATCTCGGCTAAGCTCTCTGCACAGCATAAAAATGAGTCGTCATGTGGCATGAAAAAATTAAATATTTAAATAAACATACACGACGGCCAACACTACCTAGCATGACCCAGAGCTCATCATCATCTAGGCTGTCTAATATATCTTTAGGTCGGATCTTGCCGACCTCGTCAACCCACATTTCAAAGAAGTTTACATACTCGACCTTTTCATCATTAAGTTAGTTTAGCTCCCTCTCGAACGATCGAGTGGGGATGCTCCACGTCACCGGGTTCCAATAGAGGCTGAATGCTGTTTCCTCACCATTGCCTAGCTAGAAAGGATGAGTGCCGCTAGCCGCCATCACCTTTAAGAACTTCTCCTTGAAGTCTTTGTAACTCTCCAAGTATGGGTAGAACACAGTCCTCCCCTGTCGAGATCGGATTAAAAGCTAGGACTGCTGACGAGCGTGGGATCCATGAACCAAATACAGTGTGTGGAAATAGAAAAATGCCCCATCAGAGCACCGCAACCCCACCACCCGATATATTCTTTCGAAGGCCAGGATGTTCGCCCAACCATTGGGATGGATCTGACTGGGGGCAACATGAAGAGTTTAGAGAATAAAAATATGGAAGTTGTTCAAAGGAAGCCGAAGTCCAAACCTCATGAAAAAGTCCTCGTAGAGATACATGAAGTGTTCACCCACTTCCCAGGTCCAACACACCCGTTCTCTACCTGAGGACAAAATCACGAATTCATCATCCTTTTCACCCTCCTCGGTGAGGTCCAAATACTCCTTCAGCTTATCCAATTTTGCGCCAGACTTATAGCGAGATATCCTGTCATAAGCGTCATTGGTAACCCACGTGTAGGGTAACAGCGGACCTCGGTGAATCTTAATCGCCTGTTCCTTCGCCTGTCGATCCGGCTCTCGAACTTCAAGAACCAGGGTAGGCGCTTCAGCTCTTGGTCACCTCCTTCTAGCCATTTGGTTTCCTAGAAGACACACAAAGGCCTAGGGTCAGAACTAGTTATGTTCGAAGATCTAAACATTGCAATGGGTGAGCAAAGAAAACTGAACACCTACACACTGGCCTCCGTTCCCACCGAGGCTAAAGCCTCAAAGGGACACCCCCTCCGCACACAGTGCAATGGAGGAGGTGCTCCATTAGGTGTTTCCATTGGAAAGAGGGAAAATAATGTTCCCATCCATTTGTAGAAAAAAAAAGAATGAAATACACTCCGCCAAAAGAAGTGCGCAAACCACTCAATAATCGGCAACTGATTTGGAGAGGAATACCTTGCAGAAAATCTAAGAATAGGAGAAATTGAGCTTGTAAATCTTCAAAAAGGCCAGAACCATCTCTCTCCGCCATTAATCTAGTTGGAAATCCCTTCAGACCACCAGTTTAGGGAAGGAGTAGCGAAGGAATAGTGAAATGCAAAAAGGGAAAGGGTAAAACCCTATTTATAGAGGTTACAGCTAAGGGGTATTTTCGTCCAACCAGTCTGGATTTGAAAAGATGTTCCATATGGAGTGCAAAGCACTATGCACGTCCACTCCACCGTAGCAAGCCACGTGGCCCACGTTGCTGTCATGGCAGTTGAAAGGACGGTTACTCAGCAAACCAGGAGACAACCCTAGCGTATACAACGTTCACGAAACTTTTTCACCCCCAGAAAATGAAAACCTCAGAGAAATCCTCCAAGGTAAGAAGACCCCAGATCCATGGCTTAAGCTTATCACTCCACCGGTCTCGGCTGAGTACCAAGCTGGGGGCAACTCATGTTATAACGAGGTGAGTGTTGGACTCACCCCGGCACATTATAAATATCACAGGTCTTCAAAAGAAAAATGAGTTCAGGAAAGTAATATTCAAATATTTCATTTCATTCCATACATCTTCATACATGAAATACAAGAGGGAAAAGGAAATATCAAATGTATACCTATTGAGCAGCACTGATGAGCCCAGAAGAAGGTCAATGCTAAGCCTTCTGCTCGAGTGCGTCATACCCAGTTCTTCCAGAATCCACACCGATCTTTTCCCTGTATAGTGGCCTCTTGAAAAAATGGATAGGCTTTGAAAACCAAGGACAATCGGAATAGAACACTGCTGCCGGATCAGGGAAATTCAGCCACACTACTCTTCGGTGCCACTCACAAGGATAAGAAAAGACTGGGGTGCGTTCTCTTCAGCTGGATGGGGCATGGGTTATTCATGAAGAAGTTCATTCCACTGGAACCCAACCAGTTTCATGATCATTCCAGGTCGCTTAAAAGCAGTTACCTCAATAGTCCCCCCTGCTTATTTAAAAGGAGAACCAAGAGGGGCTCTATTTCTCCAATTACCTCCATCCAACATGACAGGAATTACGAAGCTCCCCAGCAACGGAGCATGAGTTAGACACACCCTCGTACGCTGGGAAAGCAAAGTTCCTGTCGTCACTACACTGGGAAAGAAAAGTTTCTAATGAAAGAAGGTTGTTGGCAAGAAGAGAAGTATCTTCAAAGATTTTGGGAGAAGTAGAAAAATGGTGGCCTTTGCGAAGGACAAAGCTCTAGCTTTCTTGGAGCATGAGTACAGGCATAAGAGAAATAATAGAACCATTCTGGAAAATAGAGGGGAAAAATTAAAAGAAAGAATGATAGTATCAGACACGAACCTTCTATATTTATAGAATGAAAAGCTTTGACTAGCCCCATGAATCAAATCAGCCGCACTTAATGCTCTCCCTTTCCCATTGGTTACAAGAGCAACGGGTGTTTGGGAAACATTGAAACTGATCCTTTTTAAGGGATCCTTATTTCCCAATAAAGTCAAAAGCAACAGTTTCTAAAGATAGGACTCAGATTTGTACAAGTTGCAGGAAATCTCACTGCAAAAGGCCCCAGTAACCTAAGGGGGCAACAAGATCCAAATCCCAGAACAAGGAATACGGATTTACCACATTCCAACCCCGGAGGTATTTTTATATAATAGATGTCGGCCTCAGTATGAGACATCGCAAAACCTGGTGTAAAAGTCGACGCGTAATCCACTAAGCCTTATCTTAATAAAGTTAATACTTTGACGCTTAGCTATCCTATCAAAATGCCAAGCTGGGGGCAACTATTCTGGACCATGGACCGGGATCCTATCTAGAAGGATCAACCCGGTGCACGGTCCATCGGACTCCTCCATTAATACCCCGGAAAGGTCTGTAAAATCTCAGACTACGACATTGAGCCATATGACGAGGATCACTGAATCAATGTAGACTTTTGTAACTACCAATCAGGATCTTACGAAATTAAAGGCTCTGTAACCTCTCCTCGCAATTAATAATCATCATAACCACATTCCAATAATACCTGCACTTAATGTCACGATTCCAATCATGCTCCATAAAGACCAGGCTGGATCAACCTAAGGAGGTAACTGTGATCTAAACACAAAAAACCTAACTAGTACATAGCCTGACTTGAGCATTGGAGTCTTTTTGTAGGTACCACCCCCTACTGGATGATCACGCTTGAGTGCGACTGCACAAGGAGGAAGCCACCACATCATACCTCTTACAGGTATCCCTCTGAATCCATTTTAGAATAAAAATCTATTTAAGAATATTTTAAAGTAAATACAAATTCAATTTTAAAAATATACATTAATTCTCATAATTTGTATTCACATTCTAACACTTTAGTCCAATAATAAAGTATTTAGAGAATACTTTCGTACACTCATCATACTTTTGTACACTCATCACACCCTTAACTTGCTTATTGCTAGTCCCTAGAAATTTTTATGCAAAAGAGATTAAAGAGACTAAAAAAATGATAAAATAGCTAATCAATTCACATTTTTCAGATTCACATATCAAAACAATCTTAGAAATTTAATTTGTTACCAAGTGGCCTCAATACTCAAGAGGGGGGTGAATTGAGTAGTTAAAAATAAGTTCACAAATCTTTCGCAAATCATTTGACAATCAATTTTCGTTGAAGCTATTGAATGATCAGAGATAATTGAATAGATGAGTTAGGCACTTTTACTAATGAACGTAATAGCCAAGGAGACAATATTCAAATAAAACAATGAAACAGTGCACAAAGATAAACAGAGGAGAGTTTAGAGAAACAAACACAGTCGTTTATCCTGGTTCAATCACTACTCCACTTGTGATCTACGTCCAAAGTCCCAAGCAACACCTTGAGATTTTCCACTATATCTTCAAGCTTCAATGGGTGCTTGAAAAACCACTACAACCTTGAGCACTCAACAGTATGGGATACCTCACCCAAAAGCTTGAGCCTCTATTTTCCAAAGGATACCTCACCCTTACAATACTTGAGGGATACCTCACCCTCACTAATCAGAATGTATAAGATTGAAATAGAAGAAGCTCTCTCTAGAGCAAGTGTTTACAAATTGAAGCTCTAATATGCTCTCAAAGATTTTTCACGTTTTTAGTCAGAAAACAGAGCAAGAAATGATTTTAAGGATTAATTCACGTTTTGAAGTATGATGATCAGTTTTTGGTTTTTGGTCAACCGTAAACAAAGACCCAAATTGGGTATTTATAAGTTTCTCAATTAATAGAGCCGTTGGAGGTAGTTGGGCATGCATTTAATGCATTTAATATAGCCGTTGGACGTTGTCAGGATGCGTGTAATCGATTACATATCTCAGGTAATCGATTACATTATTGTTCCAATGTTTTCTGAACTTTCTCGGGCTCGTGTAATCGATTACATTCTTGAGGTAATCGATTACATGGCTTTGACTTTGCTTGTAATCGATTACAATGCTCATGTAATCGATTACATGACTTCGACTTCTTTGTGTAATCGATTACAATATCCATGTAATCGATTACATGGCTCGTCGAACGTGTTCTTTGAGTTTCTGGGTTTTGTGTAATCGATTACATATATTGTGTAATCGATTACATGGCTTCTGACTTTGTTTGTAATCGATTACAACATCAATGTAATCGATTACATTTCTTGTCGAACGTGTTCTTTGCCTTTCGGGCTTTGTGTAATCGATTACATATATTGTGTAATCGATTACATAGCCTCGACTTGATTGTAATCGATTACATTTACAATGTAATCGATTACAGACCTTCTGTTTGATGTGTAATCGATTACAAACATTGTGTAATCGATTACATTGGCCTTTGAACACATTTTTCAAGTCCAATAACGCTTGTAAGTCATTTCCAACACCTCAAGATACTTGATTAAACATACATCCTTTTAAGAGTGTTAGATTTAAAGTTGAAACTCAGGTTTTATTGAAAGCCATGTTTATATTTGAAATTTCCCATTTATTTTGAAATCATATATATTGAAAAACCATTTGAGAAATCTTGAGAGCATTTAACATTTATATCCTAAGTCTAAATAGCTAATTAAACCTTCTGTCTTCTTTCTTTGATCTTGATTTTTCCTTTTGTGCTTGATCTTTTCTTTTGCTTTTGTTATCATCAAAAACCTTTCGACATGCCTTAGAGACATAAGCATTCACATAATTATCATATCATAAGCAATCTGCCTATTGCAGTCCACATAGTGTGTGTGTGTGTGTATGTTCCAAACTATATCCATCTAACTAGAAGTCCTGACACATGCAACATCAAGAATATCTCAAGTAAAAGGTTCAACTCCATAACTCACAGGTATAAAAGTGTTTCGTGTGAGGATTCTCTCTGTGGAGTTGACAATGGGTTTACACACACTCTCATAGGAAATTAGGCAATTATGTACAAGCAACAAGCAAACATTGATCTTATGATAGGAACACTAACAAATGAGACTTTCACCACTCTTTCCAAAAGCTTACTTAAGATTAGAACGATCAACACAAAATGTTGTAGCGTGGCTTGGGTTTAGAGCTATATGAAAAAAATGAAAAAGGATTCAAAAAGACTTTCAAGTACATACATAGGGAATCTTATTAAATATTTTAGTAGACCGCACTTCTCACTTGATGTACTATGTAACTTTTTAGATCATCGAATAATAATGCTTGTCTTTCTTCTTCCTCTTTTTTTTAACTATTTGATGAACAAATACATGCCACTTTGGTATTCTTTCCATTTCTTCCCAACTTTGATTTTCTTTTCTTTTTTATTTTGATAACCCAACACAAAAGAAAGAAAATGCAAATTCCACATTTAGTATACACTTGGAAGTAAAAAGGGAAGAGAAATCAATGTATAAGCTATGCTCCAATGTGGAGAGGCATGGATGATGTGGGTATATGAAAAGAAAAAGCTATATGTGTTTATTGGCTCAAAGTTGGCTAATAGAGGTCTATGATGGAAAGGGTTAGCTTGAAAGACTCAAACGTTAATCCTAAGTTGACCTTCGTCATTTCCCAAGTATATCCACCATCTTACCACAAACCATATGATGATATTCTCAAAAGAAGTTCCCAATTCAACAAATCAATGAACGCTTATCACAATTTACTACATTTGTAAGCTCTCAGTCCTCTCCAAAATTCACATGAATACTTAAGCAAAAGAATTCTCTAGCTATATGTGTCAAACGACCATCTTACCACTAAACTTGGATGAGTACATTAGAGGTTCTGAGGGTGTTTCAACAAAAATGATTATGGTGTGTTTGGTGAGTTCACAAAAATGGTTATGAATGAGAATGAGAACACATGTGATAAAGATGCAACTGTGATGCAAATTTAAAAAAAAAATTGACATATGAAATATGCCCCAGAGTTCCAACAAGCATTTTAAATACTGAATTTGCACCACCAACACCCCTCATCTTAAATGGAACATTGTCCTCAATGTTCAAAATTAAATCCAGCACCAATATACATCAAAGAAATTATTGGGATAAAAATAAACAAAATAATGGGAAGGAGTCACATATCTGAAATGCTTAGCGATTAAAATGAGATGACAAGAGGATAACTACACCTTGACAATGGTTAGCAATGACAACAAGAAAAAAATAATAAAATAGAGAAAAATGAAATAAACAAGCACGCAAACAATTTTTTTTTTGGGTTTTAAAATTTTTTTTGTTGACCGACACTATTTACATCCCCATACAAAGGCTCCGAAATCTGAGAGGTAGGATAAGCTGACTCAATAAAAACATAAACGAAATATTAAAAACTTACCTCTGCTTTGGTAAACAGGATTATCTACCAAAGTCTCTTCTACATCTAGATCCTTTAACTCAAGTTACAGCTTCAACCGCTGACCATTTACCTTCCTCCAAATTAATTATATAAGAACAAACTAGGGGACAAACATCTTTTATATCAGCAATGCTCCAACCTTTCTCATGCAACTTGATGAACCTTTAAAATTTTATATTTTTACGGTTCATATTCTGGGTTTTCATCCTCTTTTAATTGAGTTTTGTTCTCAAGTTTATTATGTTTTTAGTATTTTCAATTGTGTTTTTATTACGTGCATTATATGTTTTTATTGGTAATTACATATAGAAAGAAAAGACATTTGAACAAGCAAGAAAAAAGGAAGGAAATTCCATTCAGAGTCCAGTGCTTGGGCACTGGATTGTTCATCAAAAACCTTTAATTTATATCTTTCTTTGATCTTGATTTTTCCTTTTGTGCTTGATCTTCTCTTTTGCTTTTGTTATCATCAAAAACCTTTCGACATGCCTTAGAGACATAAGCATTCACATTCTCCCCCTTTTTGATGATGACAAACTGATCATAGAAAAAAGAAAGAGTTTTTGCATTTGTATATCATAGTCATTTATGTACAATGCTGTCCCCGGAGATTATGCATGATATTGGGTTAGATTTTGCATATGAAAAGCTTAATAACTTAAAAGTTCAATAACTCCCCCGTACTCATGCAACCTTTAATTTCTCATGCAACCATTAATTACATTTCATTTTTCCTTATTTTCTCCCCCGTTGGCATTATCAAAAAGACATAAGCATTTAAAAAATGGACAGCATGACAGTTATAGTTCATGATTCCCAATTGTTTGCCATAATGAGAAAAGCCACAAAGATCGGTCCAAGCAATATTCCAATGACCAACCATTCAAAGTGAAAACAAGTTTATGTATTAATAATCAAGCATGTACAAATAAACATGTCACAACCAAGTAGGCAATAATCAAAAGATAACCATAAAGGTATACCAATTTTATATAATCGAGTTAAAAACAAAATAAGTACAAGGTGGAAAAACAAATCAAGGCATAAGGCCGGGATCACTATCGTGTCCTTTGTCACAAAAGACATCACCCTCGGATCCGCAGCAGAGTCTCCTAGTTCAATGTCATCATCGGCTGGGCATAAGATCGTCGTCGAGTCCAAAAGCTCCTCATCATCGGCGGAACTCCGGATGGACGGCGAAGGATATGGGATCCGGAGGGGCGAGAGGATGTGGGGGTGCAGCAGCGGCAGGACTCTCGGGAACGGGGAGGTCCACGTAGGAGGGAACGAATGGAGGCAAGCTCCCGGTCCGAGTAGTCCATCCTCACTCAAGATGGTCGATCTTTTGCTCTATATGATCCATGCGTGTGTTTACGTTGGCGCTCGGATTGCACATTTCTTGGAGCGAGAAGATCAAGAGAAGCTGGAGCGAGGAGCAGAGGCGGGATCGAGCCTCCTCATCATCACCTGTCTGGATCGTGATGGATATGGCCAAATGTGCCATGAGTAATGTAATGCCACCTATCCTCCATCTTGTAGAGAAAGTGAAGCTTCTTCGAGTATGCAGCCCAATTGATTGGGGTCCCTTTGAGTGGTGTCCTTGGACTCTTTAGTCGGCCGAAATGCGACGAGTACTCAAGGATTGTGGTGACTAACATGGCGAAGGGGAGAGCAGAGTTCTTCTTTTTCTTGATGTCCAGCATATGCTGTAGAATGTAGTATCCCCAGTTTATTGGGTGCCCTGTGGTCATTGCCCATAATGCCACTACATCGTCCTTGAGGACTTGGGAGTAATTCCCTCCTCTGGGAATCAATCCACGAACCAAGAGGTAGTGGAGGACCCTGTTTTCCATAGTGAGGCCAGTGGCCATTATTCTGCGTCTAGGATCACTGGGGAGGTGGTAGCCAGTCCTAATCAAGGAAAGAAGAGCAGCCTTGTGCTCAAACTCATGCCCCCAGATTTTGGCATTTCCACAGAACTGAGCTCCATCAGGAGTGAGCTTGGTGAGCCTATACCACTCTGCCATGGTTAGCCTGATTTGTTGCTTTTTCACTTCAGAGATGACGCAATTATCTTCAACCTTCAGGTTAGCATAAAATACTCGGACAAGGTTAGGGTAGATGGCCTTCTCTATACTCAGGAATCCCAGCAAGCCTAAGTTTTCTATGGTCCTAAAGCTCTCTAAGGGTTCACTCTCGCAGAAGGTGATGGGTAGATACCTGGGAGAGATGATTTTGCGAAGCTGAAAGTTCTTCCGGAACAACTCAGCTTTCTTCACAGTGGAGAAGTGCCTTGTGAGGTCCAGGCCAGATATATTGTGTGAAGAGCCACCAGAGGAACCTCCAACAGCAGTCCCTGTTCTTGGGCGCTTCGAGCGATGAGAGGATTCAGCCATTGATGAGAAGGAGAAGCAAGGGTTGAGTGGTAAATGGTTGGGGATGAGTGAGGAGAGAGAGAGGGACGAAATTAGGTCAGCAAAGTGGAGAGGGTGTTCGTGAGAGAATATGGGGAGATTTGGATGAGGGATGTGAGGGGATTTGATCGGTGGGTTATGTGGAGAGGGGATTTCTGAGATTGAGAGAGGCGAAATGACCGGTTTTGATGGAGATTTGAGTGAGAAAAGAGAGATTTGGAGATTTGAGGTGCGTGGGAGCAGAAGGAGAGAACAAGGAAGATGAACAGGGCCAAACAGAAATGACCTCTACGCGCGTCAGGAGCCTTTTAAAAAACCCTGTGTAATCGATTACATTGAGTGTGTAATCGATTACATGCATTCTGGTGGGTATGTAATCGATTACATTTTGGGTGTAATCGATTACATGCTTCCTGGTGTGTATGTAATCGATTACATTTTTAGTGTAATCGATTACATGCTTTCTGGGAACCTTGTAATCGATTACATAGATGATGTAATCGATTACCTGAGTTCTGAGTTGGTTGTAATCGATTACAAAATGTGTGTAATCGATTACATATGTGACAGAACCTGTGTAATCGATTACAAAGGCATTGTAATCGATTACCAGCACTCTTTAACTCAGATTTTGCGTTCCAAACAGCATATAATCAATTTTAATCCATCCAAAACAGTTTTAAAGCAACTTAAATCAATTCAAATCACCATGCAAGCATATAGACTAATCATATTATGATTCAACTCATATAATTTATCAAAATTATCATTTTTACCAAGAATTTCACCCTTTTTGGTGAAATTTAAGGTTGTTGAATTTCTTTTCAAAGTTGGACATGAGGAAGCACCTACAAAATAATTTAGGGGAAAACTCCGACGCTCAAGTTAGTATGGGATTCAAATATATAATGAAAATTCAGAGATTGTGCAGCAATGTGGCATAATTATGCAGAAAAACGCAAGCTTAGGCTTTTGTTTTAGGATTATGCAGCAAATATTTTAATTTATGCATGAATGGTCCAATATACCCAGTTCATTTCTAATGTAGAAAAATGCTTCTTTTGCAAGGGGTTTGGTGAAAATATCAGCTAATTGCTTAGTTGTTTCAACAAATTCAAGTATGCAATCACCCCTTTGAACATGATCTCTAATGAAATGATGTCTTATTTCAATATGCTTAGTTCTAGAATGCAAAATGGGATTTTTTGACAAGTTAATTGCACTAGTATTATCACATTTTATGGGAATGTGATCAAGCTCAAGACCATAGTCCAAGAGTTGCTGTTTCATCCAAAGGACTTGAGCACAAAGAACTCCCAGTACAGCAACATATTCACTTCATTTGTGGACAATGCCATATTATTTTGTTTCTTCTTTGTGCCAAGAAACTAGTGAGCTTCCTAGCAAGTGGCATGTCCCACTAGTGCTTTTTTCGATCCATTTTGCATCCAAGCAAAATCAGAATCGGAGTACCCAATAAGACTACATGAGGCACCCTTAGGGTACCATAACCCCATTTGTGATGTGCTTATTAGATATTTCATTATTCTCTTAACAAAGACTTAGGTGTGATTCCTTAGGATTAGCTTGATATCTAGCACACATGCATACACTAAACATTATATCGGCCTACTTGCGGTGAGATAAAGGAGTGAGCCAATCATACCTCTATATTTTGTAATTTCTACCGATTTACCTCCTTCATCCTTGTCCAAATAGCAAGAGGTGCCCATAGGAGTAGCCATATGCTTGGCATTGTCCATTCCAAACTTTTTGAGCAGCTCCTTGCAATACTTGGATTGGCTTATAAATGTTCCTTCTCTTGTTTGCTTGATTTGTAGACCAAGGAAGAAGTTGAGCTCACCCATCATGGACATCTCAAACTCACTTTGCATAATATTTGAAAATTCTTTACAAAGAGAGTTGTTAGTAGCTCCAAATATAATGTCATCAACATAGATTTGAACTAGAAGAATGTCATGCATTTTGTGTTTTATGAAAAGAGTGGTGTCAACTTTACCTCTAGAAAAGCCTTTTTCTAAAAGAAATTTGCTCAACCTTTCATACCAAGCTCTAGGAGCTTGTTTCAAGCCATACAAAGCCTTTTTCAATTTAAAAACATGGTTGGGCATTTCAAAGTCCTCAAAACTAGGAGGTTGTTCTACATACACCTCTTCTTGTATAAAACCATTTAAAAAAGCACTTTTGACATCCATTTGATAGAGTTTGAAATCCATGATGCAAGCATATGCAAGTAGCATTCTAATGGCCTCTAATCTAGCTACGGGAGCATAAGTTTCTTCATAATCTATGCCTTCTTCTTGATTATATCCCTTAGCTACAAGCCTAGCTTTATTTCTTATTATTAATCCCGTTTCATCAAGTTTGTTCCTAAAGACCCATTTGGTGCCAATTATAGGATGATCATTGGGCCTTGGAACTAATTCCCAAACTTGATTTCTCTCAAATTGGTTTAGTTCTTCTTGCATGGCCAAGATCCAATGCTCATCATTAATGGCCTCATTTATGTCTTTAGGTTCAACTTGAGAGACAAAGGCTAGATGATTACATGCATCTCTAAGTGAGTTTCGAGTGATTACCCCTTTTGATACATCACCTATCACTTTGTCAAGAGGATGATACCTTGAAGTCCTCCATTCCTTGGGTAGATCCAAGATTTTAGAATCTTCTTGCCATGAGTGATCAAGGAGTCTCTCTTCTTTCTTCTTGGACTCTATCTCTTGATTTTCCAAGTGCGTCTTTGCCAAGATTTCTGCAACATCATCAACAAGTTCCTTTCTCGGCTCATTTGGGTTAGTTTCATCAAATGCAACATGTATGGATTCTTCTATGGTCATAGTTCGTTTATTATAGACTCTAAAGGCCTTGCTATGAATAGAATAACCAATGAATATTCCCTCATCGATTTTGCATCAAACTTCCCAAGTTATCCTTTCCATTATTCAAAACAAAGCATTTACATCCAAAAACATGAAAATGTGACACATTAGGTTTCCTTCCTTTGTACAATTCATATGGGGTTTTCTTTAAAATTGGCCTTATTAGGGCTCTATTCATAACATAACAAGCGGTGTTAACCGCATCCGCCCAAAAGTACTTAGGAAGATTGGCCTCATTGAGCATAGTTCTTGCCATTTCTTCTAAAGATCGATTTTTCCTTTCTACAACACCATTTTGTTGTGGTGTTCTAGGGGCAAAAAAAAAATTATGCTCAATGCCATGTTCATCACAAAAAGTTTCAAAATTCATGATTTTCAAATTCACCACCATGATCACTTCTTATGGATGCAATACAAAAACCTTTTTCGTTTTGGATAACTTTGGCAAGTTTTCTAAATGATTGAAAAGCATCATTTTTGTGAGCCAAGAATAATGTCCATGTAAATCTAGAAAAATCATCCACAATCACTAATGCATAGTAATTCCCACCAAAGCTCATAGTTCTAGAGGGTCCAAAAAGATCCATGTGCAAAAGTTGTAAAGGTCTAGAAGTTGAAACTATGTTTTTAGCTTTGAAAGAGACCTTTACTTGTTTTCCTTTTTGACATGCATCATAAAGTTTGTCTTTTTCAAATTTGAGCTTTGGAAGACCAATTACTAGTTCTTTAGAAACCAATTTGTTTAAGTGATCCATGTGAATGTGAGCAATTCTTCTATGCCATAACCATGAATCATTTTCTCTACTCATAAAGCATTTAGCATCATTTGAGGAAATATCATCAAGACTAATCATATATATGTTATTGACCCTATGACCAACAAACTTAACTTGCTTATCATCCTTTCCCTCAATTATGCAACAAGAAGAATCAAATATAACTCTATTTCCTTTATCACACAATTGGCTAATACTAAGTAAATTATGTTTAAGTCCTTCAACAAGTAAGACATTATCAATAGATGATGAAGGGATCTTACCAACTTTGCCAATTCCAAGAATCTTCCCTTTGTTGTTGTCACCATATGTGACATGACCATGTTTCTTGTGTGTAAGGGAGGAGAACTTGGAGCCATCACCGGTCATGTGCTTGGAGCAACCACTATCAAGATACCAACTTGAGCTCTTGATTTTCAAGCACACCTACAACACACATTCAAGATTTAACTTTTGGTACCCAAATTGTTTTGGGTCCTTGTGTGTTAGAATTAGGAATGGTGCCTTTAGGGACCCAAACCCTTTTGATTCCAACCTTGGTGTTTATGTTCTTTCTAACATTGCAAGTGGATGCACTATGCCCTTTCCTACCACAATGAAAACATTTAACAAAGGGGCTACTTGAAGTTTTTGAGGAAACAAAGAAGTTCTTATAAGACTTTTGATGGTTGTTTGGATTAAATCCCAAACCGGCTTTTTGGAAAACACATTTTTGTCTTCCTAACAACACATTCAAGTTGTCTCTTCCAAAAGTGAATTTCGCAAGAGTGTTGTTCAAGTCTTCAATTTCTTTTTCAAAAGCTTTGCATGATAAACAAGGTAATGATATGGATGCATTATTATGTGAGGAACAATTCATGCATGATGAATTAGCATCTATGAGTCCTAAAGTCTCATTTTCAATTTTAAGTTCATTTATCTCCTTGGTTAAAGTAGAAACTTTCTTTGTCAATAGGGAGATTGTTTTATTGGAAGACAAAATCATTTTTGTGAGCCTCAAAGATTCATCATGCAATTCTTGAAAGGCATCTTGCAATTCATCATAAGAAGGTGGAGGTTCTAGGTTAGAAGAGGTTACCTCGGTGTCGCTTTCTCCACTTTCTTCTCCTTGAGCCATGAGGCAAAGATGGGCTTCCTCATTTTCTGAATCATCGGAAGAGCTTAAGTCATTATCCTCCCAAGCTATATATGCTCTTCTTCCTTTCTTTTCCTTGGAGGGTCTTTTCTCAAACTTCTCCGTTTTCTTGAGATATATAGGACACTCCATTTTCATGTGCCCCGGTTTTCCGCATTCATAGCAATTTGGAGGAGTGGAGGATCCTTCTCCTTTGTGATATGCTTTCTTTTGAGGAAACGGTGGTCTTCTTTGAAATCTCTTTTTCTTCAAGAATCTTCCGAATTTTCTCACAAGGAGACTAAGATTCTCCTCACTTAACTCAATATTTTCAGCATCCTCTTCACCATCTTCATCATCATCTTCAAGTAAGGGAGAGGTGGCCTTGAGTGCAATTCCCTTCTTCTTTTTGTCATGTTCTTCATTTTGATTGAGCCTACTTAGTTCCAGCTCATGCTCTTGAAGTTTTCCGAATAGGGTGGCTAGAGACATGGTTGATAAATCTCTTGATTCCGCAATCGCCGTTACCTTGGGTTGCCAATTCCTGCTTAGACATCTCAAGACTTTGTTAATAAGATCCTCATTAGGAAATGTCTTTCCCAATGAGATGAGATGATTAACAATATGAGTAAATCTCTTTTGCATATCTTGAATACTCTCACCTTGATTCATTCTAAACAATTCATATTCATGAGTAAGAGTGTTTATTCGAGATCTTTTTACTTCACTAGTACCTTCATGAGTTACTTGTAGGGTATCCCACATTTCTTTTGCGGTCTTACAATTTGACACCCTAAAGAATTCATCATACCCTAAAGATGTGGTGATGATGTTCTTGGCTCTCAAATTATATTGAACCTTCTTTTTATCATCATCGGTCCAATCACTTCTAGGTGTATTAATTGTTACACCATCCTTAGTTTGTGTAGGGACAAAAGCACCATTTTCAACTGCGTCCCACACATCTAAGTCAATAGCTTCAATAAAAATTTTCATCCTTTCTTTCCAATAGGAATAACCATCCCCATTGAAATAAGGAGGTCTATTTATAGAAGAACCTTCATTTGAAAAACCATTTGAAGCCATCACTTCTCTTGAAGCTGCTAAGCTCTTTATACAAGAGTCTAGCTCTGATACCACTTGTTACCAAGTGGCCTCAATACTCAAGAGGGGGGGTGAATTGAGTAGTTAAAAATAAGTTCACAAATCTTTCGCAAATCGTTTGACAATCAATTTTCGTTGAAGCTATTGAATGATCAGAGATAATTGAATAGATGAGTTAGGCACTTTTACTAATGAACGTAATAGCCAAGGAGACAATATTCAAATAAAACAATGAAACAGTGCACAAAGATAAACAGAGGAGAGTTTAGAGAAACAAACACAGTCGTTTATCCTGGTTCAATCACTACTCCACTTGTGATCTACATCCAGTCCCCAAGCAACACCTTGAGATTTTCCACTATATCTTCAAGCTTCAGCTTCAATGGGTGCTTGAAAACCACTACAACCTTGAGCACTCAACAAGTATGGGATACCTCACCCAAAAGCTTGAGCCTCTATTTTCCAAGGGATACCTCACCCTTACAATACTTGAGGGATACCTCACCTCACTAATCGAATGTATAAGATTGAAATAGAAGAAGCTCTCTCTAGAGCAAGTGTTTACAAATTGAAGCTCTAATATGCTCTCAAAGATTTTTCACGTTTTTAGTCAGAAAACAGAGCAAGAAATGATTTTAAGGATTGATTCACGTTTTGAAGTATGATGATCAGTTTTTGGTTTTTGGTCAACCGTAAACAAAGACCCAACTTGGGTATTTATAAGTTTCTCAATTAATAGAGCCGTTGGAGGTAGTTGGGCATGCATTTAATGCATTTAATATAGCCGTTGGACGTTGACAGGATGCGTGTAATCGATTACATATCTCAGGTAATCGATTACATTATTGTTCCAACGTTTTCTGAACTTTCTGGGCTCTGTGTAATCGATTACATTCTTGAGGTAATCGATTACATGGCTTCTGACTTTGCTTGTAATCGATTACAATGCTCATGTAATCGATTACATGACTTCTGACTTGCTGTGTAATCGATTACAATATCCATGTAATCGATTACATGGCTCGTTGAACGTGTTCTTTGAGTTTCTGGGTTTTGTGTAATCAATTACATATATTGTGTAATCGATTACATGGCTTCTGACTTTGTTTGTAATCGATTACAACATCAATGTAATCGATTACATTTCTTGTCGAACGTGTTCTTTGCCTTTCTGGGCTTTGTGTAATCGATTACATATATTGTGTAATCGATTACATAGCCTCTGACTTGATTGTAATCGATTACATTTACAATGTAATCGATTACAGACCTTCTGTTTGATGTGTAATCGATTACAAACATTGTGTAATCGATTACATTGGCCTTTGAACACATTTTTCAAGTCCAATAACGCTTGTAAGTCATTTCCAACACCTCAAGATACTTGATTAAACATACATCCTTTTAAGAGTGTTAGATTTAAAGTTGAAACTCAGGTTTTATTGAAAGCCATGTTTATATTTGAAATTTCCCATTTATTTTGAAATCATATATATTGAAAAACCATTTGAGAAATCTTGAGAGCATTTAACATTTATATCCTAAGTCTAAATAGCTAATTAAACCTTCTGTCCTCTTTCTTTGATCTTGATTTTTCCTTTTGTGCTTGATCTTCTCTTTTGCTTTTGTTATCATCAAAAACCTTTCGACATGCCTTAGAGACATAAGCATTCACATAATTATCATATCACAAGCAATCTGCCTATTGCAGTCCACATAGTGTGTGTGTGTGTGTATGTTCCAAACTATATCCATCTAACTAGAAGTCCTGACACATGCAACATCAAGAATATCTCAAGTAAAAGGTTCAACTCCATAACTCACAGGTATAAAAGTGTTTCGTGTGAGGATTCTCTCTGTGGAGTTGACAATGGGTTTACACACACTCTCATAGGAAATTAGGCAATTATGTACAAGCAACAAGCAAACATTGATCTTATGATAGGAACACTAACAAATGAGACTTTCACCACTCTTTCCAAAAGCTTACTTAAGATTAGAACGATCAACACAAAATGTTGTAGCGTGGCTTGGGTTTAGAGCTATATGAAAAAAATGAAAAAGGATTCAAAAAGACTTTCAAGTACATACATAGGGAATCTTATTAAATATTTTAGTAGACCACACTTCTCACTTGATGTACTATGTAACTTTTTAGATCATCGAATAATAATGCTTGTCTTTCTTCTTCCTCTTTTTTTTAACTATTTGATGAACAAATACATGCCACTTTGGTATTCTTTCCATTTCTTCCCAACTTTGATTTTCTTTTCTTTTTTATTTTGATAACCCAACACAAAAGAAAGAAAATGCAAATTCCACATTTAGTATACACTTGGAAGTAAAAAGGGAAGAGAAATCAATGTATAAGCTATGCTCCAATGTGGAGAGGCATGGATGATGTGGGTATATGAAAAGAAAAAGCTATATGTGTTTATTGGCTCAAAGTTGGCTAATAGAGGTCTATGATGGAAAGGGTTAGCTTGAAAGACTCAAACGTTAATCCTAAGTTGACCTTCGTCATTTCCCAAGTATATCCACCATCTTACCACAAACCATATGATGATATTCTCAAAAGAAGTTCCTAATTCAACAAATCAATGAACGCTTATCACAATTTACTACATTTGTAAGCTCTCAGTCCTCTCCAAAATTCACATGAATACTTAAGCAAAAGAATTCTCTAGCTATATGTGTCAAACGACCATCTTACCACTAAACTTGGATGAGTACATTAGAGGTTCTGAGGGTGTTTCAACAAAAATGATTATGGTGTGTTTGGTGAGTTCACAAAAATGGTTATGAATGAGAATGAGAACACATGTGATAAAGATGCAACTGTGATGCAAATTTTAAAAAAAAATTGACATATGAAATATGCCCCAGAGTTCCAACAAGCATTTTAAATACTAAATTTGCACCACCAACACCCCTCATCTTAAATGGAACATTGTCCTCAATGTTCAAAATTAAATCCAGCACCAATATACATCAAAGAAATTATTGGGATAAAAATAAACAAAATAATGGGAAGGAGTCACATATCTGAAATGCTTAGCGATTAAAATGAGATGACAAGAGGATAACTACACCTTGACAATGGTTAGCAATGACAACAAGAAAAAAAAATAAAATAGAGAAAAATGAAATAAACAAGCACGCAAACAATTTTTTTTTTTGGGTTTTAAAATTTTTTTTGTTGACCGACACTATTTACATCCCCATACAAAGGCTCCGAAATCTGAGAGGTAGGATAAGCTGACTCAATAAAAACATAAACGAAATATTAAAAACTTACCTCTGCTTTGGTAAACAGGATTATCTACCAAAGTCTCTTCTACATCTAGATCCTTTAACTCAAGTTACGGCTTCAACCGCTGACCATTTACCTTCCTCCAAATTAATTTTATAAGAACAAACTAGGGGACAAACATCTTTTATATCAGCAATGCTCCAACCTTTCTCATGCAACTTGATGAACCTTTAAAATTTTATATTTTTACGGTTCATATTCTGGGTTTTCATCCTCTTTTAATTGAGTTTTGTTCTCAAGTTTATTACGTTTTTAGTATTTTCAATTGTGTTTTTATTACGTGCATTATATGTTTTTATTGGTAATTACATATAGAAAAGAAAAGACATTTGAACAAGCAAGAAAAAAGGAAGGAAATTCCATTCAGAGTCCAGTGCTTGGGCACTGGATTATTCATCGTTTGAGTGCACATAACGCGCAGAAGAATTTTTCTCTGGTGTCCCAACGCTTGAGCGCTGGGAGTTGAGCACCTAAGCCGTAAAGCATAGACAGCCACCTTCTTTCAAATTGGTCCAGCGCTTGAGCGCTGTAAACTGAATTCCTGAGTGCTAAACGCATAAAAGAGCACGTTAATTCTCTATAAAAATAAAAGTTATGCCAATGAGCAATACACACTTGGATAGAATGCAATAGCCATCAAGAGGCATAAACTGTAAAGTGGTGTGGGCACAATTAGGCTTGAAGATTAAGAATTTTCTTTAACCTTTCCACTTATCTACGATGGAGTTTGTTGTATTCTTCCCTTTGTGTTCTTCTTTTTCCATGTGTAACTAAACCTTTTTTATTAGGGTGATGATGGATATTGTTCTTTGATGATATAAACTCATTATTGTGTTTAATCAATGTTTCTATTTCATAATTTATGTGTTTATCTCTTTTCTTAATGCTTTTCTAAATCTGGCCAATTTGGAAATGATTTTTGGGTTAATGTATGATTTGAAAAAATTTGCATGAACCTAGAACTTGTAATAAATATCATAATTTTCGCAATCGCTAGGAATAGACGTTGTGAGTTGTGTGGTCTTTCTCTTAATTATCTCATTTTTAATATTGCCTTCTCTATTTGTGGTTAGACTAAGGGATTGGTTAGTTCTAAATAGTGTGAAGAAGATTAATATAGCATGGGATTAGATATTAATTAATTTTGGGAATTGACTGACGAGCGCCGAACTCAATCAAAATTATAACAGAGCTATGCTTATGGCTTGTAGCCTAGGAAATAACACCAGATCATCTCTCAAGGATTTTTAATTATAATTTAATCAGATCAAGCTGAGATTGGGGGGAAGGAGTTGAGAAATAGAATACGAAATAGTAGAATTAAGGAAAGAACAATCAATTAAAAGCGCAATCACTTCAGAAATCTATCCGAAATTTAGTGGATTCTATCATAGATCACTAAACAAACATTTGAATTGCATTTGAATGATTAACTTGGAATTAACCAAAATCTTTACATTAAATCCAAAATTCATACTAGACAATCATCTAGAATTCAATTAACAATTGACACACAAATTCACAATCGCATAATTCATATTAGATCTATGTTAATTTTAGATCCGAATTCAATTAACCTAAGCACAAATCAGCACCTAACTTCTAATTCTGTGACTAAACCAGATTAATCAACCTAAATTTAATCAAAATTCTCAATCTCAAATCAAGATCCAATCAGATCAAGATTAAGAAAAAGAAGGGGAAGAAGAAGAATCCAAATACAAATCAAAATAAACGAAATACAAAATCTCAAGAATCCAAACCAAAATTTCTTTAAGAATCCCGAATTGATTACAAGATATTTAGCCCTCCATGAGAAGAGGAGAACTCAGAAAATGAAAAACTAGAGAGAAGGGGAAAAAAGAGAGTTCTAGAGAAAGGTGAGAAAAGTGTGGAATGGAAATTGATTCTCAGAGTTCTATTTCTACATCTATAAACTGCCTCATAAATTGGCCTCTAGTGCCTCATTACACTTCCCAAACACAGCTGGGCCTTGTAGGAATGTAATGGTCTAAGTCTCATCTGAATTGGATTTGAATTGACCAAGATATGCTCACTTTAATGCCATATGCTCCCCAAACCCGAGTTTGAACTTCCAGGCCCAATTAGGATCACTAGACATCCAATTACTTTGAACTCTTCATCAAAGTTGTAGAGCTTCCTCTCAGTTTTCCTACAAGGTAAAATGCATAATTTTTAGATATGTAGAACTCAAGTTATAGCCGGAATACAAAAACAACATCAAAACTCAATAATGCTGAAAAAATTCAATTAAGCCCAATTTGAGCCCAAACTTATAAAACATGTCCAAGCTCAAAAAAATAAGCTCATAGAGAGTGTAATTCACTAAAAATGAGGGCTTATTAATGTATAAAATATGTGATTATCATTGACCATGAATCATTGGAATAAAACTTAAGTAAACCAATATTTGATTTTACATTAAAAGAGTTAAAGTGAAATCTGACCCCTAACACTTTCACATCATTGTCTTCCAACTTTACCTAATTAATTAAATTTAACTTTTGTTATTTTTGCTTATTCTTTCTTATTATTATTTTTGCTAACTCTCTTTTCGATAGCTTGAATAGTATCTGTAACACCCCAACTTTTAGAATAATTACAATATAGTCCTAAATGTACTGTTTTGTGAATTCTGTGAGTAGTAAATTAAATTTGACTGTTTCGTGAGTGTATTTGATTATTGTATGTGATTTGCTCCGAGTCAGGGAAATAATAATTTTCTGGTCGGAAAAATCTTATTTTAATTAATTAGAGCTGGGGGATCTTACTAAACCCAATTCTGATTGATATATATATATTAATCTTTTAATTTTTAGGATTTAACTATGCAATAAAATAATTTTATATTATTATAATATTATTTTATTTGACAGTACCTACTGTCTCGAAAATAATAGAAATCTGCTTCAAAATGACCATGGACCCTTAAAAGTCTATAGAACCCGCGTTTAGAAAACCAGTCAACGATTCTGACTGAACAAATTTCTAAGCCAATGGGAGCAAGTCAACGAAAGTGGCTTGAAAAATTCTAACCAATAGGAATAGGTCAAAGAAAGAAGCATGGACTTTAAGATGGACTGTTGGATGAAGACTTAGTTAAGAAGCCTTTGATCTTAACCGTTGATCAAATCAATGGTGAGATAAGAATTCAAGTTTTATCACTAAGCAATATCCACCTTAGATTACATCAAGGGCTAGGAATTAAAGTTAAAATCAAAGGTTGAGATAAAGTCAAACATAGTGGCTTTACTTTGCTTAGAAGCTAATTAAACTTAATTTAGTTAATCTAATTACCTAATTAGCAAACTAAGTAAGCTAACTTAGTTATCAATTAGTTGTAATCTAATTATTAATTAGATATCCTAATTTTATTTAGAGGCAATGATATATGCTAATATATATTAAACTAATTAGTTTTATAATTAGAATGTTAATTAAATATTATTAGGAGACTTAACCTAATTAATTACCTATTTAATTAGCATGGAATTAGTCTTTAATTGAAACAAATTAAGCCCCCTAAACCCCTAGGAACCCCACGGCCATGGAGGCAAAATGCACAAGTTCTACATGGTTCTTGAACCATCCAAGTGACATAAGCATGTGCTTACTTAGTGTGAACAAAAATGGATATTTACTATCCAAATTAAACACTCAACCTCACCCACAAAACTCACACGGCAACCCCCCTCATTTTTACACTCAATATTCATTTTACACTTATCCAAATCTAAGCTCTCATATTCTCTCAAATTTCCAAGAAACTCAAGAACACATTTCTCGTCCTTTTTCTTTCCAAATTTCTGCCCAACACCCAAACACCACCACCAATCTTCTATAATTCTGCCTCTTCACATTTCCTAAACCAAAACTCTATTCTAAACACTTTTCCTTCACAAGGTTTTGTCAAAAACCTGGTCTATTTAGTTCAAAATCAAAGCTTTTGTTCACTTCTCTAAGGGTAAGTTTTGATTTTATGGTTTAAAATTTGATTTGTGATTTTCTAAACCATGATTGTTCCATGGTTTTCCATTATGAAGCCTTGTATGTGATTTTGCTTATTGTTTAAGAATTTTAGGGATTTGTTTTGGAGGTTACACGAAATTCCAAGGAGAGGAGGAGACTAGGAGATCCTTGTCTTCAAGAGGTAAGAGGGAGATTTAATCTCATCAACCCTAAGTGGTGATGGGAAAATGGATTGTTTGTGTGTAAAGAATCCCTAAGGATTCGTTTATGTGGTTGTTTAAAGTGCTTTCCTAATTGTGATTGATTTTAATTGCTATGCATGTTTATAGTTTTTACTATTATTTTTAATTGCTATGTATGTTTATAGTCTTAATATATATTGTATGAATATTGTATGTGTTTATGGTAGTATAATTATTATTGTAGGATGTGAATAACATGTAACGATTGTATGAGTGTTCTAAAGAATACACTGAGGCTCACGGCCTTACCATTAAACAGAGAACCAAAATGTTCTCAACCATTTTCTAAATCAATGACTTAAAGAATCTAGGTAAAATAATAAATTTAAGAATGATTTAGGTTAATTATGGCCATCATGCCATTTAATGTATAATTGAATGCCATTTTATTTTCTAAGATAGGTTAGGTAATTAATTTACAAAAGAATTTGATTCCAATGAATCTTTAACAAAATAAAAGGAATGAACTTTGCCCTAGAATTCTAAAATTAGCAGAATTTATTTTAAGTAAGAATTAAAGCCAACGCTTGAAAAATACTTACGTAGAGCTCACTCTATAAGTTTTGAAGCGTGTTAGCTAGTTTCAAAGTGTAATTATTGGGTAAAGTTAAAATTGACAGTAATTAGAGGAAAACATCAAAAATACCATATACTGATTTTATAGGCAAAATGCTGCAGAGATTTACTAAAATCAGATGAATAAAATGAAAAGATTCCATAATATATTTATAACATAAGGAAAATACTTTACGTAGTTTAAAAGTACTAGATATAGTCTACACATATTTAAAATGATGATTTTAAGCTATATGGTTAAGAAAATGATTTAAAAATCTTACGCGATTGAGAAAATGATTTAAAAACATTACGCGATATTCAACAATAGTTTTCACTCGAGCATAGGGATGGCACCCTATGAAGCCCTTTATGGACAACGACGCCGAACACCTTTGTGTTGGTATCAGGATGGGGAAAGTCTGACTATTGGGCCTGATCTTGTGCAGCAGACTACAAAAAAGGTGAAAATGATTCAGGAGAATATGCGAATGACTCAGAGCTGACAGAAGAGCTATGCTGATAAGGGAAGGCGACCTCTAGAATTTGAAGAAGGTGAGCATGTATTCTTAAGAGTAACGCCTACAACTGGTGTCAGAAGAGTTATCAAGTCTAGGAAGCTTACTCCTAAATTCATAAGGCCTTATCAAATTATTCGTCAGATTGGTCCTGTAGCTTACCAAATAGCTTTATCACCTTTTCTATTCAATCTACATAATGTATTACATGTGTCTCAGCTGAGGAAATACATTCCAGATCCAACTCATGTTATACAGCCATATGATGTGCAGCTGAAGGATAATTTGACGTATGAAACACTTCTTGTTAAGATTGAGGACAGGAGAGTAAAACAACTTTGAGATAAGATGATTGAGCTGGTAAAGGTGATATGGAATGATGTAACTTGAGATGCTACATGGGAACTAGAAGATAGGATGAGGGAGCAATACCCTCAATTGTTATGATGTATGATGAATTTCGGGGACAAAATTCTTATTAGTAGCGGAGAGTTGCAACACCCCAACTTTTGGGATAATTACAATATAGTCCTAAATGTACTGTTTTGTGAATTCTGTGAGTAGTAAATTAAATTTGACTATTTTGTGAGTGTATTTGATTGTTGTATGTGATTTGCTCCGAGCTAGGAAAATAATAATTTTCTAGCCGAAAAAATATTATTTTAATTAATTGGAACTGGGGGATCTTACTAAACCCAATTCTGATTGATATATATATTAATCTTTTAATTTTTAAGATTTAACTGTGCAATAAAATAATTTTATATTATTATAATATTATTTTATTTGACAGTACCTACTGTCTCAAAAACAGTAGAAATCTACTTTAAAATGACCACGAACCCTTAAAAGTCTGTGGGATCCGCGTTTAGAAAAGCAGTCAACGATTCTGACTGCACAAATTTCTAAGTCAATGGGAGCAAGTCAACGAAAGTGGCTTGAAAAATTCTAACTAATAGGAATAGGTCAAAGAAAGAAGCATGGACTTTAAGATGGACCGTTGGATGAAGACTTAGTTAGGAAGCCTTTGATCTTAACCGTTGATCAAATCAATGGTGAGATAAGAATTCAAGTTTTATCACTAAGCAATATCCACCTTAGATTACATCAAGGACTAGGAATTAAAGTTAAAATCAAAGGTTGAGATTAAGTCAAACATAGTGGCTTGACTTTGCTTAGAAGCTAATTAAACCTAATTTGGTTATTCTAATTACCTAATTAGCAAACTAAGTAAGCTAGCTTTGTTATTAATTAGTTGTAATCTAATTATTAATTAGATATCCTAATTTTATTTAGAGGCTATGATATATGCTAATATATATTAAACTAATTAGTTTTATAATTAGAATGTTAATTAAATATTATTAGGAGACTTAACCTAATTAATTACCTATTTAATTAGCATGGAATTAGTCTTTAATTGAAAAAAATTAAGCCCCCTAAACCCCTACGAGCCCCATGGCCATGGAGGCAAAATGCACAAGTTCGACATGGTTCTTGAGCCATTCAAGTGACATAAGCCATGTGCTTACTTAGTGTGAACACAAATGGATATTTACTATCCAAATTAAACTGTCAACCTCACCCACAAAACTCACATGGCAGCCCCCCTCATTTTTACACTCAATATTCATTTTACACTTATCCAAATCTAAGCTCTCATATTCTCTCAAATTTCCAAGAAACTCAAGAACACATTTCTCTTCCTTTTTCTTTCCAATTTTCGGCCCAACACCCAAACACCACCACCAATCTTCTATAATTCTACCTCTTCATATTTTCTAAGCCAAAACTCTATTCTAAACACTTTTCCTTCACAAGGTTTTGTCAAAAACCTACTCTATTTAGTTCAAAATCAAAGCTTTTGTTCACTTCCCTAAGGGTAAGTTTTGATTTTATGGTTTAAAATTTGATTTGTGATTTTCTAAACCATGTTTGTTCCATGGTTTTCCATTATGAAGCCTTGTATGTGATTTTGCTTATTATTTAAGAATTTTAGGGATTTGTTTTGGAGGTTACACGAAATTCCAAGGAGAGGAGGAGACTAGGAGATCCTTGTCTTCAAGAGGTAAGAGGGAGATTTAATCTCATCAACCCTAAGTGGTGATGGGAAAATGGATTGTTTGTGTGTAAAGAATCCCTAAGGATTCGTTTATGTGGTTGTTTAAAGTGCTTTCCTAATTGTGATTGATTTTAATTGCTTTGCATGTTTATAGTTTTTATTATTATTTTTAATTGCTATGTATGTTTATAGTCTTAATATATATTGTATGAATATTGTATGTGTTTATGGTAGTATAATTATTAATGTAAGATTTGAATAACATGTAACGATTGTATGAGTGTTCCAAAGAATACACTGAGGCTCACGACCTTACCATTAAACAGAGAACCAAAATGTTCTCAACCATTTTCTGAATTAATGAATTTAAAGAATCTAGGTAAAATAATAAATTTAAGAATGATTTAGGTTAATTATGGCCAACATGCCATTTAATGTATAATTGAATGCCATTTTATTTTCTAAGATAGGTTAGGTAATTAATTTACAAAAGAATTTGATTCCAATTAATCTTTAAGAAAATAAAAGGAAAGAACTTAGCTCTAGAATTCTAAAATTAGCAGAATTTATTTTAAGTAAGAATTAAAGCCAACGCTTGAAAAATACTAACGTAGAGCTCACTCTATAAGTTTTGAAGTGTGTTGGCTAGTTTCAAAGTGTAATTATTGGGTAAAGTTAAAATTGACAGTAATTAGAGGAAAACGTCAAAAATACCATATACTGATTTTATAGCCAAAATGCTGTCAAAATTTACTAAAATCAGACGAATAAAATGAAAAGATTCCATAATATATTTATAACATAATGAAAATACTTTACGTAGTTTAAAAGTACTAGATATAGTCTACACATATTTAAAATGATGAATTTAAGCTATATGGTTAAGAAAATGACTTAAAAATCTTATGCGATTGAAAAAATGATTTAAAAACATTACGCGATGTTCAAAAATGTCAAAATATATTTACGCAATTTTAAAACATTTGTAAAAGCGATGCAATTGTGAAAATGTGATAAAATTTCTATGCGACTAAATGATACAGCGAGTTTTACTGTCGGGCCAAAGTGGTGGACCTGGACATGTTGTGAGATAGTACTGTCAAGTGGAGACAACCTATATTTTGGAATATTATGACTAAGGGTGTTTTCGTAAATATGATAAAATATGGATATTAAGGGTATTTTTATAATTTTAGATCATGCTTAGTGTGTTGTGTCAAATTGGTTAATAATTGGTGATTGATTGATGAGACGAATTACACCGTGTTGTGGTGTGATAGGCGTAGTGTGGTTCATTATATGAACTTGGAGACATTAGTGTGCGGAGAATTCCACATGGGGACAGTGGGTTGCTCCTCTGGGCCGTGGTAACGGGAAACACACTAATGATCTTGACAAGCATTGTTCTTAATCGAGGTCTTGAGAAGACTATTATGTACAATGCCTATAGTGCACGATGTTTTGGACTGTGTACTGCTACACGATGTTTTGGACTGTGGGTTACAACACAACGTTTGACAGTGTAATAGTTTGGTTGGGCAGCCTGAGGTACTATTAGTTCTTTTCGGATCATTCTCTCAGATATCCGTGTTTAGCTCCATGGAGTAGGAACGAGTCAGTGTGTGTATCATTCATTACCTGCATTTTAATGTTTATTATAATCTGTGATAAAATGTATGATGTATTGTTTTGCTATACTGTATGTGATATGATGGTATGTGTTATTGTGATATCTGTTGTATTGTCATTTTCTTTATTGTCATGCGGGTAATGATGTAGATTGTCTCACCTCTCTATATGCTTTTCTCTATATTATTATTATATTTCTGTAAAGAAATTGAGGAAGAAGAGGAACAGTCTCTTGAGATACAGTATCCAGACGATCGATAGCCGAGTGAACCGTATGAGGAAGACGAGTCGATAGATCATTCTCACCATCAGGACAGATCTTTTCAGTTTTGTGAGACTTGAGTTTCATGGAGGTTCAGAGGCCTGGCGTATGCGAGAGGATAGAGGATCTGTAGTCTATGTAGGACATTTGACTGTGTCCCTATGTAGAGAGTTTAATGGAGATGTTATATTTACTACTACTTTATATCTACATCTAGAGTTACCTCTGACTCTTAGGCATTACTGGGAAGGAATCTTCCATGCACCTAGCGATCTCAGTAGTGAGTCAACAGCCCGGACTCGTGTCCGTAGAGCTGTATGACCTCCAGGAGTTCTGTCTTTCGATGATCTTTCTGAGGATGATCCATCGGAAGGTTAGAAATCTTTCGAGGTGCACTTGGGCAATACTATGTTTTAGTTTTATGTTAACTTTTTTCTGCTTTGTTAAATATTTGTAATTGTCAATTATTTATGTATTTAAGACAAAAATCATATGTATATTATGGTGTGTTTATGTTTGTTTTACTTTGTGTTCTGTGTTATTTTATTTAATGTTATAAGTATAAAAGGAAAAAAAATTTACCACCAATATTATTTACGTATCAAATGTTTTATAACTGGGGTAAGAATTTTATTTTATTTTATTTTATTGCATCATAAATGTGACATCCCCACAAGAGTGTTACATTAGTTGGTATCAGAGCCCAAGTTAGAGTCTTTTGGGGTTGTAGTTAGGTCTATTTTTGCTTGTGTTGTGTGATTCTCTGTGATTTGTTTCCGAAAGGTTACATCTGACATTGTTTTGCCTTGTTGAAGAAAGAGGATGTCTGGAGGAAGAAGAATGCATACGAATGTGGAACATGATGTGGATCCAATGATTGCAGCTGCTGAGGCTATGCAGCGAATGGCGGAAGTGATTACCCAGCAAAATCAACGAGCAGCTCAATAGCAAGATGCAACTGCTGATGCTCTGAATTTCTCTGAGTTTAGCCTCAACAACCCGCCACAGTTTAGAGGCGAGTTTGACCCTGAGAAAGCGAGTCTTTCGATTCAAGACTTGGAAAGAGTATTTGAAGGAATGGGGTGCGCTGAGAATAGGAAGGTGACATATACTACATTTATGTTGAGAGGAGATGTTGAGAATTGGTGGAGAGGAACCCGCCAATTATTGCGCGCTGAAGGGACTGAGATTACTTGGGAAGTGTTTAGTGAAGTATTTCTGGAGAAGTACTTTCCTGGTAGTGCCCGATATGCCAAGGAGATAGAATTTCTTGGTCTACGTCAGGGGAATATGACTGTTGGAGAATATACTGCTAAATTTAAGAGCTTGTCGCAGTTCTCAAGGTATTTTCAAATCTAGCTTGATGAGGTATGGAAATGTTGTAAGTTTGAAGATGGACTGAGGGTAGAACTGAGGCGAGCAGTGCTACCTATAAGAATGAGGGAGTTTCCTATTTTGATGGATACTTGTCGACGACTGTAGGAGTTGGAGCCATCCCGAGATCCCAAAAATCGTAACTTTGGACCGACTAGGTTCCAAAGGGGAGGTAATAGCAGTAATAACCGGTTGCAGTGCAAGCCTTATGTGAGATCATCAGGAAGTCAGCCTCAACGTTCGTCTGTTGGGGGAAGTTCTAGCTGAAATCGAGCTAGTTAGATTGTGGCATTTACGCCAAGGTGTTTTAAATGTGGCAAGAGTGGTCATATCTCTATAGATTGTTTAATCAGAGGAACGATCTGCTTTAACTACAGAAAACTAGGACATGTTTCTAGGGATTGCACTCAGCCGGAGAGGAAGCCTGCTGTAAGTAATGTTCATGCTACTACGCCGTGATCTAGAGGGCGAGTATATACAATGACTGGAACTGAAGCTTCTCAATCTGAAGATCTTATTCAAGGAGAAGGTGTCATTGAAGGTAATCACTTGACTTTGTTATATGATTCGAGTGCAACACACTCATTTATTGCACATGATTGTGTGGACCGATTGAAATTGCCTATGTCTTCTCTGAGTTTTCAATTGATTGTTTCTACGCCAACTGCCAAGCCTGTTGTTACATCTAAAATATGTATGAACTGTCCTATTGTTATAAGGGATCGTGTGTTTTCGGTCAATTTGATTTGTTTACCTCTTGTTGAGGTGGACATAATACTAGGAATGGATTGGTTATCTTCTAACCATATCTTAATAGATTGTGCAAGCAAAACCATAGTTTTTCCTAAGGAAGAAGGTTCTGGATTCTTGACTGATGTTAAAGTCAAGTCATTGTTGAGGGATGGAGCTCAGGGATTTATGTTGCTATCTTCTTTAGAAGTCAAAAGTAAGAAGGATGTGAGCGCTATTCCTATCGTCAATAAGTTTCCAGAGATTTTTCCTGATGATGTACCCAGTTTGCCACTGGAAAGGGAGATCGTGTTCTCTATCGATTTGGTACTAGGAGCAGGTCCTATTTCGATTGCACCATACCAAATGTCGCCCGCAGAGTTGGCAGAGTTGAAGAAGCAATTGGAGGAACTGTTGGAGAAACAGTTTGTGCGACCTAGTGTTTCGCCATGGGGAGCACCAGTACTACTAGTCAAAAAGAAGGATGGAACTTCTCGACTTTGTGTTGATTATCGTCAGCTGAACAAGGTTACTATAAAGAATAAGTATCCACTACCGAGAATTGATGATTTGATGGATCAGTTAAAGGGAGCCGCTGTGTTCTCTAAGATAGATCTACGATCAGGTTATCATCAGATTCGTGTTAAGGTTGATGATGTACCTAAGACAGCTTTCCGAACTCGTTATGGGCATTATGAGTATCAAGTGATGCCGTTCGGAGTGACGAATGCTCCTACAATATTCATGGATTATATGAATAGGATTTTTCATCCGTACTTAGATAGATTTGTCGTTGTCTTTATCGATGACATTCTGATCTACTCTCAAAGTCAAGAAGAGCATGCTGAACATCTCAGTATAGTTCTCCAGATTTTTAAGGAGAATAAGCTGTATGCAAAATTGGCAAAATGCGAGTTTTGGTTAGAAGAAGTTCAATTTCTAGGTCACGTAATTTCCAAGGAAGGTATTGCGGTAGACCCATCAAAGATAGAGACCATTTTGCAGTGGGAAAGGCCTAAGACAGTGACTGAGGTTCGAAGTTTTGTTGGATTAGCCAGATATTACCGAAGGTTTATTGAAGGTTTTTCCAAGATAGCTGGACCACTTGCACAACTTATAAGGAAGAGCCAAGCTTTTGATTAAACAGAGGAATGTGAAGCAAGTTTCCAAGAGCTGAAGAAAAGATTTACGACTGCACCAGTAATAATTTTATCAGATCCTGACAAATTTTTAAGGTGTATTGTGACGCTTCTTACCAAGGGTTAGGATATGTGCTGATGCAGAATCGGAATGTGGTAGCTTATGCTTCAAGACAGTTGAAGGTCCATGAGAGGAACTACCCAACGCACGATTTGGACCTAGCCGCAGTAGTCTTTGGGTTAAAAGTATGGAGGCATTTTCTGTATGGAGCTATGTTCAATGTATTTAGCGATCACAAGAGCTTAAAATACTTGTTTGATCAAAAGGAATTGAACATGAGACAAAGGCGATGGTTAGAATTTTTAAAGGACTATGATTTTCAGCTTCAATACCATCCAGGAAAGACAAATGTGGTGGCGGATGCCTTGAGCAGAAAGGTGGTTAGTGTTTTTACCATGATAATAAAGGAGGAGGAGTTGATTAATCGTTTCAGCGATCTATGGTTGTCAGTGGAGTTAGTACCCGAAAAGATTCATCTAAGTAAGGTCGTAGTTTTGAATGACTTGCTGGAAGTAATCCGAGAAAAATAGGATGAGGATTTGTTTTTACAGAATGAAAAAGAATTGTTGAAACAAGGTCATAAAGCGACGGTGGAGGAAGGATCTGATGGAATCTTAAGGTTTGAAGGACGATTTTGTATACCTGATGATCCCGATCTTAAGAAAGCAATTTTGGATGAAGCTCATATTAGTAATTTGAGTATGCATCCGGGGATGACAAAGATGTATCAAGACTTGAAGCGGATGTTTTGGTGGCCAAGAATGAAGAGAGATGTAGCGGAACGTGTGACGTCTTGTCTTGTCTGCCAGAAGGCAAAAGTGGAACATCAACGACCTGTCGGTATGTTACAACCTTTAACTATTCCAGAGTGGAAATGGGATAGTATCTCGATGGCTTTTGTTACCAGATTGCCAAGGACGAGGAAAGGTCATGATTCTATATGGGTTATAATTGATAGGCTTATGAAGTTAGTGCACTTCTTGCCGATCAATATTAAGTATTCGTTGGAGCGATTAACCCAGATATACATCAGTGAAGTGGTTAGACTTCATGGTGTACCTGCAAGTATAGTGTCTGATAGAGATCCGAGGTTTACGCCGAGGTTTTGGCAAAGTATGCAAGAAGCCATGGGAACTAAATTACGATTGAGTTCTGCGTATCATCCGCAGACTGATGGCCAGACAGAGAGAATAATTCAGTCGTTGGAAGATTTGTTGCGTGCTTGTGTGTCAAAACAACAAGGGAGTTAGGATGAATTCATGTCTTTGATAGAATTCACCTACAACAATAGTTTTCACTCGAGCATAGGGATGGCACCCTTTGAAGCCCTTTATGGACAACGACGCCGAACACCTTTGTGTTGGTATCAGGATGGGGAAAGTATGACTATTGGGCCTGATCTTGTGCAGCAGACTACAAAAAAGGTGAAAATGATTCTGGAGAAGATGTGAATGACTCAGAGCTGACAGAAGAGCTATGCTGAAAAGCGAAGCGACCTCTGGAATTTGAAGAAGGTGAGCATGTATTCTTAAGAGTAACGCCTACAACTGGTGTCAGAAGAGTTATCAAGTCTAGGAAGCTTACTCCTAAATTCATAAGGCCTTATCAAATTATTCGTCGGATTGGTCCTGTAGCTTACCAAATAGCTTTACCACCTTTTCCATCCAATCTACATAATGTATTACATGTGTCTCAGCTGAGGAAATACATTCCAGATCCAACTCATGTTATACAGCCATATGATGTGCAGCTAGAGGATAATTTGACGTATGAAACACTTCCTGTTAAGATTGAGGACCGGAGAGTGAAACAACTTTGAGATAAGATGATTGAGCTGGTAAAGGTGATATGGAATGATGTAACTTGAGATGCTACATGGGAACTAGAAGATAGGATGAGGGAGCAATACCCTCAATTGTTATGATGTATGATGAATTTCGGGGACAAAATTCTTATTAGTAAGGGAGAGTTGCAACACCCCAACTTTTGGGACAATTACAATATAGTCCTAAATGTACTGTTTTGTGAATTCTGTGAGTAGTAAATTAAATTTGACTGTTTTGTGAGTGTATTTGATTGTTGTATGTGATTTGCTCCGAGCCAGGAAAATAATAATTTTCTAGCCGAAAAAATCTTATTTTAATTAATTGGAGCTGGGGGATCTTACTAAACCCAATTCTGATTGACATATATATTAATCTTTTAATTTTTAAGATTTAACAGTGTAATAAAATAATTTTATATTATTATAATATTATTTTATTTGACAGTACCTACAGTCTCAAAAATAGTATAAATCTGCTTTAAAATGACCACGAACCCTTAAAAGTCTGTGGGATCTGCGTTTAGAAAAGCAGTCAACGATTCTGACTGGACAAATTTCTAAGCCAATGGGAGCAAGTCAACGAAAGTGGCTTGAAAAATTCTAACTAATAGGAATAGGTCAAAGAAAGAAGCATGGACTTTAAGATGGACCGTTGGATGAAGACTTAGTTAGGAAGCCTTTGATCTTAACCGTTCATCAAATCAATGGTGAGATAAGAATTCAAGTTTTATCACTAAGCAATATCCACCTTAGATTACATCAAGGACTAGGAATTAAAGTTAAAATCAAAGGTTGAGATTAAGTCAAACGTAGTGGCTTGACTTTGCTTAGAAGCTAATTAAACCTAATTTGGTTATTCTAATTACCTAATTTGCAAACTAAGTAAGCTAGCTTTGTTATTAATTAGTTGTAATCTAATTATTAATTAGATATCCTAATTTTATTTAGAGGCTATGATATATGCTAATATATATTAAACTAATTAGTTTTATAATTAGAATGTTAATTAAATATTATTAGGAGACTTAACCTAATTAATTACCTATTTAATTAGCATGGAATTAGTCTTTAATTGAAAAAAATTAAGCCCCCTAAACCCCTACGAGCCCCATGGCCATGGAGGCAAAATGCACAAGTTCTACATGGTTCTTGAGCCATTCAAGTGACATAAGCCATGTGCTTACTTAGTGTGAACACAAATGGATATTTACTATCCAAATTAAATAATCAACCTCACCCACAAAACTCACACGGCAGCCCCCCTCATTTTTACACTCAATATTCATTTTACACTTATCCAAATCTAAGCTCTCATATTCTCTCAAATTTCCAAGAAACTCAAGAACACATTTCTCTTCCTTTTTCTTTCCAATTTTCGGCCCAACACCCAAACACCACCACCAATCTTCTATAATTCTACCTCTTCATATTTTCTAAGCCAAAACTCTATTCTAAACACTTTTCCTTCACAAGGTTTTGTCAAAAACCTACTCTATTTAGTTCAAAATCAAAGCTTTTGTTCACTTCCCTAAGGGTAAGTTTTGATTTTATGGTTTAAAATTTGATTTGTGATTTTCTAAACCATGTTTGTTCCATGGTTTTCCATTATGAAGCCTTGTATGTGATTTTGCTTATTATTTAAGAATCTTAGGGATTTGTTTTGGAGGTTACACGAAATTCCAAGGAGAGGAGGAGACTAGGAGATCCTTGTCTTCAAGAGGTAAAGAGGAGATTTAATCTCATCAACCCTAAGTGGTGATGGGAAAATGGATTGTTTGTGTGTAAAGAATCCCTAAGGATTCGTTTATGTGGTTGTTTAAAGTGCTTTCCTAATTGTGATTGATTTTAATTGCTTTGCATGTTTATAGTTTTTATTATTGTTTTTAATTGCTATGTATGTTTATAGTCTTAATATATATTGTATGAATATTGTATGTGTTTATGGTAGTATAATTATTAATGTAAGATTTGAATAACATGTAACGATTGTATGAGTGTTCCAAAGAATACACTGAGGCTTACGGCCTTACCATTAAACAGAGAACCAAAATGTTCTCAACCATTTTCTGAATTAATGAATTTAAAGAATCTAGGTAAAATAATAAATTTAAGAATGATTTAGGTTAATTATGGCCAACATGCCATTTAATGTATAATTGAATGCCATTTTATTTTGTAAGATAGGTTAGGTAATTAATTTACAAAAGAATTTGATTCCAATTAATCTTTAAGAAAATAAAAGGAAAGAACTTAGCTCTAGAATTCTAAAATTAGCAGAATTTATTTTAAGTAAGAATTAAAGCCAACGCTTGAAAAATACTAATGTAGAGCTCACTCTATAAGTTTTGAAGTGTGTTAGCTAGTTTCAAAGTGTAATTATTGGGTAAAGTTAAAATTGACAGTAATTAGAGAAAAACGTCAAAAATACCATATACTGATTTTATAGCCAAAATGCTGCCAAAATTTACTAAAATCAGACGAATAAAATGAAAAGATTCCATAATATATTTATAACATAATGAAAATACTTTACGTAGTTTAAAAGTACTAGATATAGTCTACACATATTTGAAATGATGAATTTAAGCTATATGGTTAAGAAAATGATTTAAAAATCTTATGCGATTGAAAAAATGATTTAAAAACATTATGCGATGTTCAAAAATGTCAAAATATATTTATGCGATTTTAAAACGTTTGTAAAAGCGATGCGATTGTGAAAATGCGATAAAATTTCTATGCGACTAAATGATATAGCGAGTTTTACTGTCGGACCAAAGTGGTGGACTCGGACATGTTGTGAGATAATACTGTCAAGTGGAGACAGACTATATTTTAGAATATTGTGACTAAGGGTATTTTTGTAAATATGATAAAATATGGATATTATGGGTATTTTAGTAATTTTAGATCATGCTTAGTGTGTTGTGTCAATTTGGTTGATAATTGGCGATTGATTGATGAGACAAAGTACACCGTGTTGTGGTGTGATAGGCGTAGTGTGGTTCATTATATGAACTTGGAGGCATTAGTGTGCGGAGAATTCCACATGGGGATAGTGGGTTGCTCCTCTAGGTCGTGGTAACGGGCAACACACTAATGATCTTGACAAGCATTGTTCTTAATCGAGGTCTTGAGATGACTATTATGTATAAAGCCTATAGTGCACGATGTTTTGGACTGTGTACTGCTACACGATGTTTTGGACTGTGGGCTATAGACACAATGTTTGACAGTGTAATAGTTTGGTTGGGCAGCCTGAGGTACTATTAGTTCTTTTCAAATCATTCTCTCAGATATTCGTGTTTAGCTCTATGGAGTAGGAACGAGTCAGTGTGTTTATCATTCATTACCTGCATTTCAATGTTTATTATAATCTGTGATAAAATGTATGATGTATTGTTTTGCTATACTATATGTGATATGATGGTATGTGTTGTTGTGATATCTGTTGTATTGTCATTTTCTTTATTGCCATGCGGGTAATGATGTAGATTGTCTCACCTCTCTATATGCTTTTCTCTATATTATTATTATATTTCCGTAAAGAGTTTGAGGAAGAAAAGGAACAACCTCTTGAGATACAGTATCCAGACGATCGACAGCCGAGTGAACCGTACGAGGAAGACGAGCCGATAGATCATTCTCACCATCAGGACTGATCTTGAGATTATGGCATTGCTGGGATTTTTCGATTTTGTGAGACTTGAGTTTCACAGAGGTTCGGAGGCCTGGCGTATGCGAGAGGATAGAGGATCTATAGTCTACGTGGGACATTTGACTGTGTCCCTATGTAGAGAGTTTGATGGAGATGTTATATTTACTACTACTTTATATCTACATCTAGAGTTGCCTCTGACTCTTAGGCATTACTGGGAAGGAATCTTCCATACGCCTAGCGAGCTCAATAGTGAGTCAACAGCCCGGACTCGTGTCTGTAGAGCTGTAGGACCTCTAGGAGTTCTGTCTTTCGATGATCTTTCTGAGGATGACCCATTGGAGGGTTAGAAATCTTTCGAGGTGCACTTAGTCAATACTATGTTTTAGTTTTATGTTAACTTTTTACTGCTTTGTTAAATATTTATAGTTGTAAATTATTTGTGTATTTAAGACAAAAATCATATGTATATTATGGTGTGTTTATGTTTGTTTTACTTTGTGTTCTGTGTTATTTTATTTAATAAGTATAAAAGGAAAAAATTTTACCACCAATATTATTTACGTATCAAATGTTTTATAAATTGGGTAAGAATTTTATTTTATTTTATTTTATTACATCATAAATGTGACATCCCCACAAGAGTGTTACATTAGTTGGTATCAGAGCCCATGTTAGAGTCTTTTGGGGTTGTGGTTAGGTCTGTTTTTGCTTGTGTTGTGTGATTCTCTGTGATTTGTTTCTGAAAGGTTACATCTGACATTGTTTTGCGTTGTTGAAGAAAGAGGATGTCTGGAGGAAGATGAACGCATGCGAATGTGGAACATGATGTGGATCCAATGATTGCAGCTGCTAAGGCTATGCAGCGAATGGCGGAAGTGATTAACCAGCAAAATCAACGAGCAGCTCAATAGCAAGATGCAACTGCTGATGCTCTGAATTTCTCTGAGTTTAGGCGCAACAACCTGCCACAGTTTAGAGGCGAGTTTGACCCTGAGAAGGCGAGTCTTTGGATTCAAGACTTGGAAAGAGTATTTGAAGGAATGGGGTGCGCAAAGAATAGGAAGGTGACATATGCTACATTTATGTTGAGAGGAGATGTTGAGAATTGGTGGAGAGGAACCCGCCAATTATTGCGCGCTGAAGGGACTGAGATTACTTGGGAAGTGTTTAGTGAAGTATTTCTAGAGAAGTACTTTCCTGGTAGTGCCCGACATGCCAAGGAGATAGAATTTCTTAGTCTACATCAGGGGAATATGACTGTTGGAGAATATACTGCTAAATTTAAGAGCTTGTCGCAGTTCTTAAGGTATTTTCAAATCCAGCCAGATGAGGTATGGAAATGCCGTAAGTTTGAAGATAGACTGAGGGTAGAACTGAGGCGAGCAGTGCTACCTATGAGAATGAGGGAGTTTCCTATTTTGATGGATACTTGTCGATGACTATAGGAGTTGGAGCCGTCCTGAGATCCCAAAAATCGTAACTTTGGACCGACTAGGTTCCAAAGGGGAGGTAATAGCAGTAATAACCGGTTGCAGTGCAAGCCTTATGCGAGACCATCAGGAAGTCAGCCTCAACGTCCGTATGTTGGGGGAAGTTCTAGCGGAAATCGAGCTAGTTAGATTGTGGCATTTACGCCAAGGTGTTTTAAATGTGGCAAGAGTGGTCATATATCTATAGATTGTTCAATCAGAGGAACGATCTGCTTTAACTACAGAAAACCTGGACATGTTTCTAGGGATTGCACTCAGCCGGAGAGGAAGCCTGCTGTAAGTAATGTTCATGCTACTACGCCGCGATCTAGAGGGCGAGTATATACAATGACTGGAACTGAAGCTTATCAATCTGAAGATCTTATTCAAGGAGAAGGTGTCATTGAAGGTAATCACTTGACTTTGCTATATGATTCGGGTGCAACACACTCATTTATTGCATATGATTGTGTGGAACGATTGAAATTGCCTGTGTCTTCTCTGAGTTTTCAATTGATTGTTTCTACGCCAACTACCAAGCCTGTTGTTACATCCAAAATATGTATGAACTGTCCTATTGTTATAAGGGATCGTATATTTTCGGTCAATTTGATTTGTTTACCTTTTATTGAGATAAACATAATACTAGGAACGGATTGGTTATCTTCTAACCATATCTTAATAGATTGTGCAAGCAAAACCATAGTTTTTCCTAAGGAAGAAGGTTCTGGATTCTTGACTGATGTTAAAGTCAAGTCATTGTTGAGGGATGGAGCTCAGGGATTTTTGTTGCTATCTTCTTTAGAAGTCAAGAGTAAGAAGGATGTGAGCACTATTCCTATCGTCAATGAGTTTCCAGAGATTTTTCCTGATTATGTACCCAGTTTGCCACCGGAAAGGGAGATCGAGTTCTCTATCGATTTGGTACTAGGAGCAGGTCCTATTTCGATTGCACCATACCGAATATCGCCTACAGAGTTGGCACAGTTGAAGAAGCAATTGGAGGAACTGTTCGAGAAACAGTGTGTGCAACCTAGTGTTTCGCTATGGGGAGCACCAGTACTACTAGTCAAAAAGAAGGATGGAACTTCTCGACTTTGTGTTGATTATCGTCAGCTGAACAAGGTTACTATAAAGAATAAGTATCCACTACCGAGAATTGATGATTTGATGGATCAGTTAAAGGGAGCCGCTGTGTTCTCTAAGATAGATCTACGATCAGGTTATCATCAGATTCGTGTTAAGGTTGATGATGTACCTAAGACAGCTTTCCGAACTCGTTATGGGCATTATGAGTATCAAGTGATGCCGTTCGGAGTGACAATGCTCCTACAATATTCATGGATTATATGAATAGGATTTTTCATCCGTACTTAGATAGATTTGTCGTTGTCTTTATCGATGACATTCTGATCTACTCTCAAAGTCAAGAAGAGCATGCTGAACATCTCAGTATAGTTCTCCAGATTTTCAAGGAGAAGAAGCTATATGCAAAATTGTCAAAATGTGAGTTTTGGTTAGAAGAAGTTCAATTTCTAGGTCACGTAATTTCCAAGGAAGGTATTGCGGTAGACCCATCAAAGATAGAGACCATTTTGCAGTGGGAAAGGCCTAAGACAGTGACTGAGGTTCGAAGTTTTGTTGGATTAGCTAGATATTACCGAAGGTTTATTGAAGGTTTTTCCAAGATAGCTGGACCACTTGCACAACTTATAAGGAAGAGCCAAGCTTTTGATTAGACAGAGGAACATGAAGCAAGTTTCCAATAGCTGAAGAAAAGATTGACGACTGCACCAGTACTAATTTTATCGGATCCTGACAAATCTTTTGAGGTGTATTGTGACGCTTCTTACCAAGGGTAAGGATGTGTGTTGATGCAGAATCAGAATGTGGTAGCTTATGCTTCAAGACAGTTGAAGGTCTACGAGAGGAACTACCCAACGCATGATTTGGAACTAGCCGCAGTAGTCTTTACGTTAAAAGTGTGGAGGCATTTTCTGTATGGAGCTATGTTCAATGTATTTAGCGATCACAAGAGCTTAAAATACTTGTTTGATCAAAAGGAATTGAACATGAGACAGAGGCGATGGTTGGAATTTTAAAAGGACTATGATTTTCAGGTTCAATACCATCCAGGAAAGACGAATGTGGTGGCGGATGCCTTGAGCAGAAAGGTGGTTAGTGTTTCTACCATGATGATAAAGGAGGAGGAGTTAATTAATCAATTCAGAGATCTATGGTTGTCAGTGGAGTTGGTACCCGGAAAGATTCGTCTAAGTAAGGTTGTAGTTTTGAATGACTTGCTAGAAGTAATCTGAGAAAAATAGGATGAGGATTTGTTTTTACAGAATGAAAAGGAATTGTTGAAACAAGGTCATAAAGCGACGGTGGAGTAAGGATCTGATGGAATCTTAAGATTTGAAGGATGAGTTTGTATACCTGATGATCCCGATCTTAAGAAAGCAATTTTGGATGAAGCTCATACTAGTAATTTGAGTATGCATCCGGGGATGACAAAGATGTATCAAGACTTGAAGCGGATGTTTTGGTGGCCAAGAATGAAGAGAGATGTAGCGGAACATGTGACGTCTTGTCTTGTCTGCCAGAAGGCAAAAGTGGAACATCAACGACCTGCCGGTATGTTACAACCTTTAACTATTCCAGAGTAGAAATGGGATAGTATCTCGATGGATTTTGTTACCAGATTGCCAAGGACGAGGAAGGGTCATGATTCTATATGGGTTATAGTTGATAGGCTTACGAAGTCAGCACACTTCTTGCTGATCAATATTAAGTATTCGTTGGAGCGATTAACCCAGATATACATCAGCGAAGTGGTTAGACTTCATGGTGTACCTACAAGTATAGTGTCTGATAGAGATCCAAGGTTTACATCGAGGTTTTGGCAAAGTTTACAAGAAGCCATGGGAACTAAACTGCGATTGAGTTTTGCGTATCATCCGCAGACTGATGGCCAGACGGAGAGAACAATTCAGTCGTTGGAAGATTTGTTGCGTGCTTGTGTGTTGGAACAACAAGGGAGTTAGGATGAATTCCTGTCTTTGATAGAATTCACCTACAACAATAGTTTTCACTCGAGCATAGGGATGGCACCCTATGAAGTCCTTTATGGACGATGATGCCGAACACCTTTGTGTTGGTATCAAGATGGGGAAAGTATGATTATTGGGCCTGATCTTGTGCAGCAGACTACAGAAAAGGTGAAAATGATTCAGGAGAAGATGCGAATGACTCAGAGCTGACAGAAGAGTTATGCTGATAAGCGAAGGCGACCTCTGGAATTTGAAGAAAGTGAGCATGTATTCTTAAGAGTAACGCCTACAACTGGTGTCAGAAGAGTTATCAAGTCTAGGAAGCTTAGTCCTAAATTCATAAGGCCTTATCAAATTATTCGTCGGATTGGTCCTGTAGCTTACCAAATAGCTTTACCACCTTTTTTATCCAATCTACATAATGTATTCCATGTGTCTCAGCTGAGGAAATACATTCCAGATCTAGCCCATGTTATACAGCCATATGATGTGCAGCTGAAGGATAATTTGACGTATGAAACACTTCCTGTTAAGATTGAGGACAGAAGAGTGAAACAACTTCGAGAGAAGATGATTGAGCTGGTAAAGGTGATATGGAATGATGTAACGGGAGATGCTACATAGGAACTAGAAGATAGGATGAGGGAGCAATACACTCAATTGTTTTGATGTATGATGAATTTCGGGGACAAAATTCTTATTAGTAGGGGAGAGTTGTAACACCCTAACTTTTGGGATAATTACAATATAGTCCTAAATGTACTGTTTTGTGAATTCTGTGAGTAGTAAATTAAATTTGACTGTTTCGTGAGTGTATTTGATTGTTGTATGTGATTTGTTCCGAGCCAGGGAAATAATAATTTTCTAGCCGAAAAAATCTTATTTTAATTAATTGGAGCTGGGGGATCTTACTAAACCCAATTCTGATTGATATATATATAATAATCTTTTAATTTTTAAGATTTAAGCGTGCAATAAAATAATTTTATATTATTATAATATTATTTTATTTGACAGTACATACTGTCTCGAAAACAGTAGAAATCTGCTTCAAAATGACCATGGCCCCTTAAAAATCTGTGGGACCCGCGTATAGAAAAGCAGTCAACGATTCTGACTGAACAAATTTCTAAGATAATGGGAGCAAGTCAACGAAAGTGGCTTGAAAAATTCTAACTAATAGGAATAGGTCAAAGAAAGAAGCATGGACTTTAAGATGGACCGTTGGATGAAGACTTAGTTAGGAAGCCTTTGATCTTAACCGTTGATCAAATCAACGGTGAGATAAGAATTCAAGTTTTATCACTAAGCAATATCCACCTTAGATTATATCAAGGGCTAGGAATTAAAGTTAAAATCAAAAGTAGAGATTAAGTTAAACATAGTGGCTTGACTTTGCTTAGAAGCTAATTAAACCTAATTTGGTTAATCTAATTACCTAATTAGCAAACTAAGTAAGCTAACTTAGTTATTAATTAGTTGTAATCTAATTATTAATTAGATATCCTAATTTTTTTAGAAGCTATGATATATGCTAATATATATTAAACTAATTAGTTTTATAATTAGAATGTTAATTAAATATTATTAGGAGAGTTAACCTAATTAATTACCCATTCAATTAGCATGGAATTAGTCTTTAATTGAAAAAAATTAAGCCCCCTAAACCCCTACGAGCCCCATGGCCATGGAGGCAAAATGCACAAGTTCTACATGGTTCTTGAGCCATCCAAGTGACATAAGCCATGTGCTTACTTAGTGTGAACACAAATGGATATTTACTATCCAAATTAAACAATCAACCTCACCCACAAAACTCACACGGCAGCCCCCCTCATTTTTACACTCAATATTCATTTTGCACTTATCCAAATCTAAGCTTTCATATTCTCCCAAATTTCTAAGAAACTCAAGAACACATTTCTCTTCCTTTTTCTTTCCAATTTTCAGCCCAACACCCAAACACCACCACCAATCTTCTATAATTCTACCTCTTCATATTTTCTAAGCCAAAACTCTATTCTAAACACTTTTCCTTCACAAGGTTTTGTCAAAAACCTACTCTATTTAGTTCAAAATCAAAGCTTTTGTTCACTTCCCTAAGGGTAAGTTTTGATTTTATGGTTTAAAATTTGATTTGTGATTTTCTAAACCATGTTTGTTCCATGTTTTTCCATTATGAAGCCTTGTATGTGATCTTGCTTATTGTTTAAGAATTTTAGGGATTTGTTTTGGAGGTTACACGAAATTCCAAGGAGAGGAGGAGACTAGGAGATCCTTGTCTTCAAGAGGTAAGAGGGAGATTTAATCTCATCAACCCTAAGTGGTGATGGGAAAATGGATTGTTTGTGTGTAAAGAATCCCTAAGGATTCATTTATGTGGTTGTTTAAAGTGCTTTCCTAATTGTGATTGATTTTAATTGCTTTGCATGTTTATAGTTTTTATTATTGTTTTTAATTGCTATGTATGTTTATAGTCTTAATATATATTGTATGAATATTGTATGTGTTTATGGTAGTATAATTATTAATGTAAGATATGAATAACATGTAACGATTGTATGAGTGTTCCAAAGAATACACTGAGGCTCACGGCCTTACCATTAAACAGAGAACCAAAATGTTCTCAACCATTTTCTGAATTAATGAATTTAAAGAATCTAGGTAAAATAATAAATTTAAGAATGATTTAGGTTAATTATGGCCAACATGCCATTTAATGTATAATTGAATGCCATTTTATTTTCTAAGATAGGTTAGGTAATTAATTTACAAAAGAATTTGATTCCAATTAATCTTTAAGAAAATAAAAGGAAAGAACTTAGCTCTAGAATTCTAAAATTAGTAGAATTTATTTTAAGTAAGAATTAAAGCTAACACTTGAAAAATACTAACGTAGAGCTCACTCTATAAGTTTTGAAGTGCGTTAGCTAGTTTCAAAGTGTAATTATTGGGTAAAGTTAAAATTGACAGTAATTAGAGGAAAACGTCAAAAATACCATATACTGATTTTATAGGCAAAATGCTGCCGAAATTTACTAAAATCAGACGAATAAAATGAAAAGATTCCATAATATATTTATAACATAATGAAAATACTTTACGTAGTTTAAAAGTACTAGATATAGTCTACACATATTTAAAATGATGATTTTAAGCAATATGGTTAAGAAAATGATTTAAAAATCTTACGCGATTGAAAAAATGATTTAAAAATATTACGCGATGTTCAAAAATGTCAAAATATATTTATGCGATTTTAAAATGTTTGTAAAAGCGATGCGATTGTGAAAATGCGATAAAATTTCTATGCGACTAAATGATATAGCGAGTTTTACTGTCGGACCAAAGTGGTGGACTCGGACATGTTGTGAGATAGTACTGTCAAGTGGAGACAAACTATATTTTGGAATATTGTGTCTAAGGGTATTTTTGTAAATATGATAAAATATGGATATTAAGGGTATTTTAGTAATTTTAGATCATGCTTAGAGTGTTGTGTCAATTTGGTTGATAATTGGCGATTGATTGATGTGACGAATTACACCGTGTTGTGGAGTGATAGGCGTAGTGTGGTTCATTATATGAACTTGGAGGCATTAGTGTGCGGAGAATTCCATATGGGGACAGTGGGTTGCTCCTCTGGGTCGTGGTAACGGGCAACACACTAATGATCTTGATAAGCATTGTTCTTAATCGAGGTCTTGAGAAGACTATTATGTACAATGCCTATAGTGCACGATGTTTTGGACTGTGTACTGCTACACGATGTTTTGGACTGTGTACTACTACACGATGTTTTGGACTGTGGGCTATAGACACAACGTTTGACAGTGTAATAGTTTGGTTGGGCAGCCTGAGGTACTATTAGTTCTTTTCAAATCATTCTCTCAGATATCTGTGTTTAGCTCCATGGAGTAGGAACGAGTCAGTGTGTGTATCATTCATTACCTGCATTTCAATGTTTATTATAATCTGTGATAAAATGTATGATGTATTATTTTTCTATAATGTATGTGATATGATGGTAAGTGTTGTTGTGATATCTGTTGTATTGTCATTTTCTTTATTGCCATGCGGGTAATGATGTAGATTGTCTCACCTCTCTATATGCTTTTCTCTATATTATTATTATATTTCCATAAAGAGTTTGAGGAAGAAGAGGAACAACGTCTTGAGATACAGTATCCAGACGATCGACAGCCGAGTGAACCGTACGAGGAAGACGAGCCGATAGATCATTCTCACCATCAGGACTGATCTTGAGATTATGGCATTGCCGGGATTTTTCGATTTTGTGAGACTTGAGTTTCACAGAGGTTCGGAGGCCTGGCGTATGCGAGAGGATAGAGGATCTGTAGTCTACGTGGGACATTTGACTGTGTCCCTATGTAGAGAGTTTGATGGAGATGTTATATTTACTACTACTTTATATCTACATCTAGAGTTGCCTCTGACTCTTAGGCGTTACTGGGAAGGAATCTTCCATGCGCCTAGCGAGCTCAGTAGTGAGTCAACAGCCCGGACTCGTGTCCATAGAGCTGTTGGACCTCCAGGAGTACTGTATTTCGATGATCTTTCTGAGGATGATCCATCGGAGGGTTAGAAATCTTTCGAGGTGCACTTGGGCAATACTATGTTTTAGTTTTATGTTAACTTTTTACTGCTTTGTTAAATATTTGTAGTTGTAAATTATTTGTGTATTTAAGACAAAAATCATATGTATATTATGGTGTGTTTATGTTTGTTTTACTTTGTGTTCTATGTTATTTTATTTAATGTTATAAGTATAAAAGAAAAAAATTTTACCACTAATATTATTTACGTATCAAATGTTTTATAACTTGTGTAAGAATTTTATTTTATTTTATTTTATTGCATCATAAATGTGACATCCCCACAAGGATGTTATAGTATCGATTTGGCGAATTTAGTAATTGACAACATAATCCTCGTGGGAACGATACTTGACTCACTCTTTATTACTTTTGCGATTTGGTGCACTTGCCAATATCACAACACAACTCCTCAAACTTTTGGTTACCATTTTCGAGTGCCATGATCCTGAGTTCTATAAAAAAATAGCATTAATATCAATAACATCAGCTGGATTACTGGTAGAATCAAACTCAGAATTAACAAGAAAATACATAAGGGGAAAAAATCATGGGCTGTAGAAACTCCCTTATCCATGACTGAGTCAAGCATGTATGTCTGGTGGCCCTCGTCATCATCTTCTGGCTATTTTGCAATATGGAAAATATTCACCTCAAGAGTCATGTTTTCGAAAGACAGCTTCATAAGCCCATTCTTGCAATTAATAAGAGCATTAGTAGTGGCAAGGAAAGGTTTACCTAAAATCAAAGGAATTTTAGAAGTAGTATTAACAACAGAGCTAGTGTCGAGGATTAGAAAATCAACAGGATATTAAAATTTGTCAATTTGAATTTAAACATCTTCTACCACACCCCGAGGTACTTTGACTGAACGGTCAGCCAATTGTAATACCATAGTGGTTGGTTTGATTTCTCCCAACCCCAACTGTAAATAAATAAAATATGATATTAAATTCACACTAGCTCCTAAATCTAGCAAAGCTTGCCCAAACTCATGATTTCTAATGCTGCATGCAATGGTTGGATAACCAGGATCTTTGTGCTTGGGAAGAATCCACTACTCAATTAGAGCACTAACTTGTTTTGACAGGAACGATGTCTTCTTCACATGGTGTTTCCTCTTAACTGTACACAAATTCTTGAGAACTTTTGCATAAGTAGGAACTTGTTTAATCACATGCAAAAGAGGAAAATTGATTTTTACTTGCCTTAGATTATCTAGGATTTCATTGTTAGGATCCAGAATTTGCTTGCTTGATTTTAATGCTTGAGGGAATGGTACCTTAACAGGGTTCTTTGTAACATTAGGTTCCTTGGACAACTCGGTATCACTACTATCCTAATTCTTGTTCACATCTTCTGAGTTGTTTGTTGTTGGGATGTGCAATGATGTACCACTTCGTGTCACAATGACATTCACATCCTTCAACTTCTCTTACGCCATATGTTGATCATAGGGTGTAGACTAAGCTTGAGAAAGGAACTTATCTCACTTATTCACACTCAAGGAGTTCATCAATTCGGATACTTGACTCTTTATCTCCTTGTTTTCTTCAACAACTTGGGTAATTAAATATTCAAACTTTTGGTTAGTCTTACCTTGTAGCTCAATAAAAGTATGCAAAGTGTCTTCTAAAGGACTCCTAGAAGGTGAAGGTGCATGATATGGTGTTGGATATGATTTAGGTTGTTGTGCAGGCAGTTGGTTTTCAGACTTCCAACTAAAAATAGGGTGATTGCGCCACCCAGGATTATATGTATCAGAGAAAGGTGTAAAAGGCTTCTTGTACATACCTAAGACATTACATTGTTCCTCGTACATCCCTTTCATCTCAGCAAATGTGGGATAAACTTGGGCAAGGTGATCTACCCCGCCACACACCAAACATGGTCCAAAAGACTCTAAATGATTAGCCACATGTATTGCGTAATACCCTAAATGGCATGTTAGACTTGTTTATGTGTCCGAAAAGTAGCATATGGCTTGTTTAGAATGTATGTTTAATTTTTTGACAATCTGAGTTAGTTTAGATACTTAGTTGCAACCCAGACTATATAAAGTAGCTTAAAATGACTCAGATAATAACATAAATTGCTTAGGAAAGGGAAATAAATATGGATAGTTTATTTCTTGGTCACAAATATGGAGAACAAGTTATAGTTAAAGTTTTAATGTAAACTGAGCTAGTTTGGCACTTTTAGGCATACTGGTTATCTAATTATAGCAAATTTGACTAGCAACATATATGAAAGAATCAGATAATGTTAAAACGACTTTTTATATGAATCTTAGTATTTATTTTAAAGTTGTTGGAAGCTAAAAATCTAGATTTAGCTAAATTTGAGTGATTTTAACAGATCAGAATTTTATCAGTTTTGGCCTAAGGGCCATATGAGTCTTTAGTCCTTCTTTATAAGCCTTTGTTCACGGCTGTTTTTGCTTAAAAAATAGAAACAAAAAATGTGAGAAAAGGAAGAAGGGAAGAGGAAGCAAAGACCAAGCAAGAGGAAGAGAGAAAAAGGAAAGCCAAGGGTAAAGCCAAGGCTTGAGGATCCAACCAAGTTTGATTCATTAACACAACTCCAAAGGTAGGGTTTTTAAGTTCATCTTCACTTCTTTTCACCTTTTTCACCATTGATGCACTTTGGTGCTCAATAGGTCATTTTGTGTTGTTGAGATGTTTAATGTGTTTTGATTGCATGATTGAGTTTCTTTGGTCATTTATGACTTGTTTATAGCATTAGTTGAAGTTAGAAGCTTTGAATATTTCATTTGGACCTTGGATTCCCAAAAAAAGGGGTTAGGTCACCCCATAGGTGATTTTGGTGTTTTATTACAAATTAAGAGGTTTAAGTTTGTGATTGATGATTCCTATGGGTTTAAAAACTGATTGGGCACTTAGAATCACTTAGAAACTGGTTTAGAATAGCCAAAATCAAAGAAAAGAACCAATTAAACAGTACCACAGTTCTACAGAAGATGCTGTAATGTTTCTGGTTGAGAGCACAGCCCGTGTCTAAAAGCACGGGGCGTGGGGGGCGTTTCTCTCTACTAGTGGAGTTCGTGAATAGAGTTCATAGAGTAAAACACGGGGGAGGCTGTGTAATCAGACACATCCCGTGTTCGAAGACACAGAGGGGACTGTAATAAGACATGGCCCGTGTTTGAGGCCAAAATTTTTAGAAATGTCTTTTTTGATGTTTTGAAGTTCTTGGACTAGATGAAATCATTTGTATATGTTTCTTAAAATGTGTTAAGACACAAATAGGGATAGTTTTTAAGAAGAGAATTATACCTAGTATGTATGGAAAAGCTTTGTATTGTTGATTTCCTGAGTATCCTTTGACAGCATTCATGAAGGCCAAGGGAAATTGAAAGGGTGTCTGATAGACTCAATTGAGGAAGGACTTAACACTGATAATTTGATAGTGATAAGGCTAAAAGAGATAAGTAGGGTTCTATAAGGTTCTTCGAAATCAGGATTTAGACTAAACTTCTCATGTGCCAGGATATATGTGTAGTGTGAGGAGATACCTCTACTTGCTACAAAATAACACATGAAACTAGTAATTCCTAAGATTTACATTTTTGGTTCTGAGTTGAACTAGATGTATGTATGAGATGTGTATTAACTTAGTTTATCTAAATGCAGTAGTTAGATCTTGTAGATGTTGTAAACATGTTTCATTAGTAGTTATTGAGATTATGTTTATATATGTTATGTATGACTAGTTTTGATTATTCATACTGAGAATATAGTTTCTCACCTCGCTGTGTATCATGTAATTCTAGGTGAAACTTCTTCTAAGGGTAAGAAGAAGAAAGAAACTAAGAATTAGATTTGTTTACGTTTTATGTTTCAATTATTGTACTTTTAGTATCTCTTTTGAAATGCATAAAGTTATGTAATAATTCAAGCCTTTACTAAGGCTAATGATGTATATGTTTTGTAACGCATTATGATAAAAATATGTTGGGAATTTTTGCAGATACATCACGCAGCGAAAAACAGGGATTTCCACTGAGGATCTATGCGAAAAAGCCATAATCTGAGTTTTTAAAAGATTTACCTCTTGAAGGGTGAATCACCAACACTGTAATAGAAACGATGTCTCTGCGGTATCCACACGAACAGACTCACGAACATCCAACGTCTGCAAAGAGGAGCCTCACGTCTCTCACACAGTGCTAGCTGGGAAGAGAAGAGAAGAAACCTGTCGCTCTCTCACTCATTTTTCTGTAGGTGCGGCTAGGGTTCAGAATTTTGTGTATCTTAGCAGCCCCTTAGCAGTACTATTTATAATAGTGACTGCCCTAAGTGAGTGTGAGCAGCAGCAAGGTAAGCTGTGCAACCCTAGACCCATCTATTATGAGTCTGGCCCATATTTGAATCTGAGTCCAACTTGGATCCATTGCTCCAATTTTAGTCTGCTCTATGTGTGTGACCCTGCAGGTTCTTATTACGTTGGCAGTAATATTAAAATTCTATTTTTAATATTACAAGCAGTGAGCGGTATCTAGCAACACATCACTGCTACCCAAGTAATAAGAATGTCAGTGATTTGACATAACCTTTCTGTGACCAATATTTCCGTGTTGTTTAGTCCCTTTGTCAAGATATCTAGATTGAACACAAGGCATGGAATACGTCACCCTTGTATACTCCAATCATTCGTTTCCTGATATTCGAGTAGACTTTGTAACAACAAATGAGATCAATATCTCATATTGACTCATTTGAGCATGGCCATGCATTTAACAGTCTCACTCAATCAGGGGGCCCGAAGATATTGCTCCTGTTATGTAGGAGTGACAAATCCCATCTAGGTCACTCACATCCCTCTGCATGATTTACGGTATGTCCAATAACCAACTTTATAATCACCTTGCTACAGATGATGTTTGATGGCATTAAAACACACAACTCCTCATGTAGGAATCGTAGTGATTTCAGGTCAAAGGACCACAAACACCATTGTCACTATAAGAATCACTTATGACACTCACGTAACGATCCATGTAGCGTTCTCATGGTGGGTTAGTCCAGTACATCATTACTCTAATATGTATCTATGTGAAGACTTAATATCTCATATCCATGACCCGTGAGATGTGGTCATCAATCTCTACACATACTAGTCTCAATGTATTATTGTTGTCCTAATTAACAATAATACTTGACTAGGGACATTTAAGAATAGTGTTGTAACCAAAAGGATCTCACGATCAAGTCATCCACTTGATGTCCTATGGCATCAAACTTATTATTCTAAGGACTTTATTATGTTTATCAAAAAAGAACACAATAAATGAAATGCCTCATATATAAAATAGCATAATAGAATGTATGTAAATACAGAAAATGTATTGGCCTCTAGGGCATACACCAACAATCTCCCACTTGCACTAGAGCCAATCAAGCATATATCTAATGCCTAAAGACCTAGTGTGACCCTCATGCTTCTGCTGTGCAAGAGGCTTCGTCAGTGGATCAGCAAAGTTATCATCTGTTGGTACTATGCATATCTTCACATCTCCTCTATCGATGATCTCTCGAATGAGATGGAAGCGCCTAAGTATATGTTTGGATCGCTGGTGAGATCTAGGCTCCTTAGCTTGTGCAATGGCTCTATTATTATCACAATAGAGGTCCACTGGGTCCACAATGCTAGGAATAGTGCCAAGTTCAGTAATGAACTTCCTGATCCAAACGGGCTCCTTTGCTGCATTGGAGGTAGCAATATACTCAGCCTCTGTGGTAGAATCTGCGACTGTCTCCTGCTTTGAACTCTTCTAGCTCACAGCCCCACCATTTAGGCAAAAAACATAACCCTATTGCCATCTAGAGTCGTCCTTATCAGTTTGGAAGCTAGCATCAGTGTAACCTTTTACAACTAGCTCTTCCTCGCCTCCATATACCAAGAATAAATCCTTAGTCCTTCTCAAGTACTTAAGGATGTTCTTGATTGCAGTCTAGTGGCTCTCACCGGGATCAGACTGGTACCAACTCGTTATGCTCAAAGCATACGAGATATCTGGTCGAGTACATAATATGGCATACATGATAGATCCAATTGCAGATGTATATGGAATCTTACTCATGCGATCCCTCTCATCCTGGGTGAAAGGGGATTGAGCCTTAGATAGGCTTACACCATGTGACATAGGCAAGAGTACTTTCTTGGATTCATGCATGTTAAATCGTCTTAATATTTTGTCTATATATGTACTCTGACTTAGGCCAAGCAGTCTCAGTGATCTATCTCTATAGATCTTGATACCTAATACATAGGTGGCTTTGCCCAAGTCCTTCATAGAGAAGTAGTTCCCTAACCAATTCTTTACGGACTGTAGGGTAGGGATGTCATTTCCAATAAGTAGTATGTCATCTACATACAATATCAAAAAGACAATAGTGCTCCCACTAATCTTCTTGTAGACACAAGATTCTTCTTCATTCTTGATGAAACCAAACTGTTTTATTGTATCATCAAAACGAAGATTCCAGCTTCTGGAAGCTTGCTTCAATCCATAAATAGATCGTTGCAACTTGCATACTTTTCTAGCATCCTTTGGAGTGGCAAAACCCTCAGGTTGTGTCATATACACATCTTCGAGAAGATTTCCATTAAGGAAAGCAGTTTTGACATCCATTTGCCAGATTTCATAATCATGGTATGCTGCAACAGCAAGCAAGATCCGAACGGATTTAAGCATCGCAACTGGGGAAAAAGTCTCATCATAGTCTACACCATGAATTTGTTTGAAACCTTTAGCCACCAATCGCACCTTAAAGGTATGCATATTACCATCCATGTCGATTTTCTTCTTGAAAACCCACTTGCACCCAATGGGTTTTACCCCTTCAGGTGGGTCAACCAAGGTCTATACCTGGTTGGCATACATGGAATCCATTTCAGATCTCATGGCCTCAAGTCATTTCTCAGATTCTGGGCTAATAATGGCTTCCTGGTAAGTCACAGGCTCATCTTGATCCATGAGAAATATGTCACCTTGTTGGGTTATGAGAAATCCATATCTCTCTGGTTGATGACGTATCCTGTTAGACCTATGCAGGTCTTGTGCTACTAGAGCAGGTTACTATTCCACAACATTTTGTAGAGGCTGCTCTATTTCCACCATTGGTTCATTGCTACTTTGTGAAACTTGAACTTCTTCAAGTTCTAATTTTCTTCCACTGATTCCTTTGGAGATAAACTCCCTTTCTAGAAACACAGCTGTCCGTGCGACAAACACTTTGCCCTCAGTAGGATTATAGAAAAAGTATCCCTTGGTTTCCTTTGGATACCCCACAAAGAAGCATTTATCTGATTTAGGTCCAAGCTTATCAGAAACTTGACGTTTCACATAAGCTTCGCAGCCCTAAATCTTTATGAAAGACATACTGGGCTGTCTCCTAGTCCATATCTCATATGGTGTCTTTTGAACCGTCTTAGATGGAACACGGTTAAGTGTGAAAGCTGCTGTTAACAGAGCATGTCCCCAGAAGGAGCCTGGAAGGTTTGCATGACTCATCATGGATCAGACCATGTCCAACAAGGTCCGGTTCCTCCTTTCAGAGACACATTCCATTGTGGTGTTCCTGGTTGAGTGAGTTGAGATATTATCCCATACTCTTTTAGATGATCATCAAACTATTGGCTCAACTATTCTCCTCCTCGATTTGATCGAAAGATTTTAATACTCTTGCCAAGTTGGTTTTGTACTTCATTCTTAAACTCCTTGAACTTTTCAAAGGATTCTGATTTGTGCTTCATAAGATATACAAATCCATATTTACTGAAATCATCAATAAATGTAATGAAGTATTGAAAACTACCTCTAGCGAGTGTGTTTAGTGGCCCACATACATCACTATGTATAAGGCCTAAAAGATCAATAGCCCTTTCACCTTGTCTAGTGAATGGGGCCTTTGTCATCTTCCCCAATAAACAAGATTCACATGTCTCATATGATTCGAAATCAAACGAGTCCAAGAATCCATCTTTATGGAGTTTGGAGATGCGTTTCTCATTTATGTGGCCCAAACGACAATTCTAGAGAAAAGTTGGGTTTAGATCGTTTGATTTAAACCTCTTTGTATTTATGTTATAGATGAGCATTTCGAGATCAAGTACATAAAATCCATTACTCAATTGTGCACTACCATAAAAAATATCATTCATATAAATGGAACAACACTTATCCTTTATAATAAAAGAAAAACTTTTCTTGTCCAAACAAGAAACAGAAATGATATTCCTACTAATAGCAGGCACAAAATAGCAGTTTTCTAACTCTATTACAAGCCCAGTGGGTAAAGATAATAAATAAGTCCCTACAGCTAATGCAGCAACCTTTGCTCTATTTCCCACTCGTAGGTCGACTTCGCCCTTCGTCAATGGTCTACTGCTCTTTAGATCCTGCACATTTACATAAATGTGAGATCCATATCCAGTATCTAATACCCATGATGCAGAAGTAGATAAATTAACTTCAATAACAAAAATACCTGAAGTGGAAGTCTCACTTCCCTTCTTCTTTTTGAGCTCCTCTAGGAACGTGGCACAGTTCTTCTTCCAATGTCCGGTCTGACCACAATGGAAGCATGTACCTTCCTTAGCCACTCTACCCACTGGTTTCAAGCCAGAAGTGCTGGGCTTGGACTTATCCTTACCCTTGCCCTTCTAGTTGTCCTTGGGCTTTTTCTGCTGTTTCTTGCCCTTATTCTTTTGGATCATCATTATGGCCTTCCCTTTGCCTTTGTTAATGTTATGCTCGGTGAGTTCTCAACATGCCTAGCAGCTCTGGTAGTGATTTGTCAATCTCATTCATGTTGTAGTTCATGACAAATTGACTAAAACTTTCCAGCAACGATTGCAGGACTAAGTTAGTGGCCAACTCTTAGCCCAAAGGAAAATCGAGTCTCTCTAGGTTTTTAATGTACCCAATCATCTTGAGTACATGAGCACCAACAGGGCTTCCTTCTACCAGCTTGCACTGAAATAGTGCTTTAGAGACCTCGAATCTCTCATGCTTGGCCTGCTCTTGATAGAGCTTCTTAAGGTGTACGATCATATCATATGCATCCATGTTCTCATGTTACTTTTGGAGCTCAGAGTTCATGGTGGCCAGCATTAGACATCCAATGTCCAAGGCATCATCTTGATGCTTCTTATAAGTATCTCTTTCAGTTCTAGAGGCATTAGCAGGTGGCTCAGGAATAGGCTGTTCCAAAATATACAACTTTTTCTCTTGCTTGAGGACAATCCTCAAATTCCTGTACCAGTCTAGAAGATTTGTTCCAGACAACTTGTCCTTCTCAAGGACAGATCGCAATGATAAAGTACCCGATGTGTTTGTTGCCATGGTAATCTATTAACAGAAATATGCAAAATATAAGTATCATGCTATAAACATATTTAATGAGGTCTTTTAATTAAATATGTCTCCCACTATTTTATTCAAGTCAATGACCCTTAGCATTGACTCGAAAAATCCCATCGTAAGATTTCCTAGTGGGCCAAGATCCATATTTCACCTAGTTTTGAGTCAGCTTTGGCTAATCACCCAAAATTCAGTTATTTAGGTAGGAAACACTTTCTAATTACATCACATGTAACTCTTGGATAGTTGGGTGAATAACACTTATTCAAGTCCATCTAATGGACCAAAGCCCAACTTCATGCCTCTAAGCCTTCAATCCTATTGAAATGGTCTAGTTAAGTCAGACCCAATGGTTGGCAGTTGGATATTACCTTTATCCCATCGCATCTTATTAATATAGATAAAGGCATCCTGCTTTGGCAGACCTGCACTTGATCGATACTAGTCTTGACGAGTGCCACACATTGGAAGGCATCACATAATGACTTACTATTTGCTTTGAGGGAATTTTTATTATTATTATTACTAGATCTCACCATTTATTAAACTGTTTATCATATCATAAACATTATCCATGCATCTCATACATAAAAGCATATAATAAAAGTGACATGGTTATGGCCCCTAAGAGAGTAGTATTAACTAAGCCAGCTTCACCAAGCATCTCTCATCAACGTCCTCACTTGGTGCCGTCTTCTTGCCTCCACATCATAATTACATTATATAGAAACCTCTTTTACATTCGAGGAGAGTTAAGTGAGAAGAGAATGTACAATCAGAATGTAGAGAGAAAGGCACGACACGCAGGTCGTATTTATTAAAAAAAAAACAAAATGCATAAAAAGAGGACTAAGGCCATAACCATGCACCATGCATCACAAAAACATATAAACTCATAACAATAGTACATTATTATTTTTTACAAGTCATAAAATTGGATATAAAATATCGCGTTTTTGAAAAACACCCTACGCAAAGGTAGCACGGGGGTTCCGCTGTGCCTCTTGTGCAGAAACAAGGATTCCATAACCCCTGCTGCCGCAAGCTAAGAACAAGGTTTCCTAAACCCTTGCACCACGCATTGAGAATAAGGATTCAATAACGTTGTTTGTATCACATGCATACCAGAAAGCTTCGCAAAAACATACATCTTAATACAAAATGGTTTTCACAGAACATATGAACATCTTCATGAAGTTTTGAAAACAACATCACGGTTTTGCATACAACATAAGAAACAGAATATGTTTTCGCAAAGGTTTTTATACGGTTTTCAGAAATAACATATTAAAGATCATATCTTTTGTCAAAAACAAGAACAGAAAACATGTTATCTCATGTAAACAAAAACAGAAAATCAAATCATGGTTTCGCAAGACGCTCTGATACCACTGTTGGGAATTTTTGCGGATACATCACGCAGTGACAAACAGAGATTCCCACCGAGGATCCACGCGAAAAAGCCATAATCCGAGTTTTTAAAAGATTTACCTCTTGAAGCGTGAATCAGCAACACCGTAATAGAAACGATGTCTCTGCGGTATCCATATGAACAGACTCACGAACGTCCAACGTTCGCAAAGAGGAGCCTCTCGTCTCTCACACAGTGCTAGCTGCGAAGAGAAGAGAAGAAACCTGTCGCTCTCTCACTCACTTTTCTGTAGGTACGGCTAGGGTTCAGAATTTTGTGTATCTTAGCAGCCCCTTAGCAGTACAATTTATAATAGTGACTGCCCTAAGTGAGTGTGAGCAGCAGCAAGGTAAGTTGTGCAACCCTAGACCTATTTGTTATGAGTCTGGCCCATATTTGAATCTGAGTCCAACTTGGATCCATTGCTCCAATTTTAGTCTGCTCTATGTGTGTGACCCTACAGGTTCTTATTACATTGGCAGTAATATTAAAATTCCATTTTTAATATTACAAGCAGTGAGCGGTATCTAGCAACACATCGCTGCTACCCAAGTAATAAGAATGTCAGTGATTTGACATAACCTTTCCGTGACCAATGTTTCTGTGTTGTTTAGTCCCTTTGTCAAGATATCTAGATTGAACACAAGGCATGGAATACGTCACCCTTGTATAGTCCAATCATACGTTTCGTGATGTTCGAGTAGACTTTGTAATAACAAATGAGATCAATATCTCATATTGACTCATTTGAGCATGGCCATGCATTTCGCAGTGTCACTCAATCAGGGGCCCCGAAGATATCGCTCCTGTTATGTAGGAGTGACAAATCCTATCTAAGTCACTCACATCCCTCTGCATGATTTGCGGTATGTCCAATAACTAACTTTATAATCACTTTGTTACAGATGACGTTTGATGGCATTAAAACACACAAGTCCTCATGTAGGAATCATAGTGATTTCAGGTCAAAGGACCACAAACACCATTGTCACTATGAGAATCACTTATGACACTCACGTAATGATCCATGTAGCGTTCTCATGGTGGGTCAGTCCAGTACATTATTACTCTAATATGTAGCCATGTGAAGACTTGATATCTCATATCCATGACCCATGAGATGTGGTCATCAGTCTCTACACATACTAGTCTCAATGTATTATTGTTGTCCTAATTAACAATAATACTTGACTAGGGACATTTAAGAATAGTGTTGTAACCAAAAGGATCTTATGATCAAGTCATCCACTTGATGTCCTATAGCATTAAACTTACTATTCTAAGGACTGTATTATGTTTATAAAAAAAGAACACAACAAATGAAATGCCTCATATATAAAATAGCATAATAGAATGTATGTAAATACAGAAAATGTATTGGCCTCTAGGGCATACACCAACAAAATATTGTATTCCACATTTCATATGGCTCTCTATAATGTTTCTAACGAACATTATGGATATCAGTATATGATTAGTATGAATGTAGCGACATTGTAATGCTAAGTATTTCCTTGTATGATGTATATACTGAGATATTAGTATTAGGATGTTACATTTTGGTATCAGAGCAGTTCATCTTGTTGAGCCAGGGTATAGACTGACTATGCTTAGGCATATAAGAGTTCCTTCTTAGAAATTGTGCTTTTCTTGCTTCATATGTTAAATGTGATAATAGAATTGCATGATTTGCCTTAGATTGGTTGTTATTAGATTTTGTTACACGGTTACATGGTATTAAGACTACAGCTTAATATATGTTCTTTCTGTGTGTACAGGAGACTATGGAACTAAACAGGTGATCTAGAGAAGCAGAGAACTCGGCCCCACCGGGTCCAGATATGGCTGAAGCCATTATGGTTATGTCTAGTTTTATGATTACAATGCTTGAGAGAATGGAATCAAATCCATCTCAACAGTCTACATCACCTGGTCACCACTCGCAAGAGGCAACTCAAGTCGGGAGAAATTAGAATTTTCTAGACTTGACAGCTTTTCATTAAATGAACCCTTCACCGTACACAGGCAAGTATAATCCTGCAAAGGTTGAAGAGTGGATTAGTGAGATGGAGAAGATTTTTTATATAATGGTTTGCTCAGAAGAGCAAAAAGTGATCTTCGCCTCATATATGCTGAAAGATGAGGCAGAGTATTGGTGGAAAAGTACCAAAAAGGTACTTGAAGCAGTTGAAACCCCAATGTCATGGGAAGTATTCAAGATAGCTTTCCTGGAGAAGTTTTTCCCGCAGACTCTATATGATAACAAGGAAGTGGAGTTTATGAAGTTAAAACAAGGAAACATTTCTATAGGCCAATATGTGGCCAAGTATGATGAATTGGCAAAATTCTCTTCTTATTTTTCGTTATCACCCGGACGAGAAATAGAGATGTTTGAAATTTGAATCTAGTTTGAAGCAAGAGATCAGAGGTATGGTGAGACCAATGGAGATTAGAGACTTTCCTGCTTTGGTTAACAAATGTAGGATTGTGGAGTCGGAAGTTAACAGCTCTTTATTAGAGGTAGGGGTGCAAGACATCTTAAAAAGGAAGAAAGAGGACAACAAGAACAAATAGGGTGCTTCTAAGGCAAGCAACCCTAAAGGAAAAAGCAAGAAGTGGTCTAAGGCACCACAATGCACTGAATATGGGAAGGAACATGGAGGCAAGTGCTTTGCGGGCTAGTTTATGTGTTATACATGTGGGTAGCCGAGGTATTTCTCCAGAACTTGTCCTCAGAACAAGGAAGATATGCCTACCCCAAAGCCGCTAGCCAAGGGGCAAGTTTACACTTTAGGCTAGACAAAGGTGGCCAAGTCTTTCGACCTAATCCAAGGTAAAGGCATAATTCGTGATTATCTTTTAAATGTCATGTATGATTCAAGAGCATCCTAATCCTTTGCTTCTTATGATTATGTAAGGATGTTGGATTTGCTTATGTCAGAATTACCATGTGACTTATCTATTTCCACACCCACCGGTAAGCCAATCATAACCTTGAAAGTGTGTCTTGACTATTGTATAAGAACCAAGGATAGAGTTTTCCTTGTGAACCTTATTTGTTTACCACTTGTAGACATAGATGTCATTCTTGGTATAGATTTGTTGTCATCCAATCACGTGGTTTTGAACTATTTAAATAAAACCCTAGTTTTTCTATCCAATGTTCCTACTAGAGTTGTTTCTTCAGAGTCTGCCTATCTCAATGCTAAGCAGGTTAATCACTGTTTGGTAGAAGGAGGTCTAGGATATGTTCTTCTTTCCTCATTAGATGTAGAGGTTGAGCAGAGCCTAGACAGTTTACCTGTGGTGAGGGAATACCTTGAGGTATTTCCAAGTGACATAGCTGAGTTGCCACTAGAGAGAGAAATAGAGTTTACTATAGATTTAGTGCCGGGTACATGACCTATATCTGTAACACCTTATAGGATGGCATCCTTAGAGTTGGCTGAACTCAAGAAACAGTTAGAGGAGTTGCTAGATAAGAAAATTGTTAGGCTTAGTGTTTATTCGTGGGGAGCACCAATACTGCTAGTGAAGAAGAAAGATGGTACTATACAGTTGTGTATTGACTATAGGTAGTTGAACAAGGTGACCATCAAGAACAAGTATCCTTTGCCTAGAATAGATGATCTGATGGATCAGTTAAGAGGAGCTATAGTGTTTTCCAAGATTGATCTAAGATATGGGTATCATCAAATCAGGGTTAAGGGAGATGATATCCCTAAGACTACTTTTAGAACTAGGTATGGGTATTATGAGTATCTTGTGATGTCCTTTAGGTTGACAAATGCTCAAGTAGTGTTTATGGATTACATGAACAGATTTTTAAACCTTACCTAAACTAGTTTGTGGTAGTGATTATTGATGACAACCTTATCTATTCGAAGACAAGGGAATAGCATGAGCAGCATGTAAGGATTGTTTTAGAAATCCTAAAAAAGAAGAATTTGTTTGCCAAATTCTCCAAGTGTGAGTTTTGGCTAATGGAAGTTCAGTTTTCGGGCTATGTTATTTCTAATGGAGGAATTGCAGTGCACCCTAGCAAAGTGGAAGCAGTATTACAGTAGGAGAGACCCACCACTGTGACAGAGATCAGGAGATTTATAAGCCTAGCTGGGTACTATAGAAGGTTCATCAAGGGTTTTTCTCGATTAGCGCTGCCTTTGAGTGGACTCAAGATTGTGAGAATAGCTTCCAAGAATTAAAGAAGGGGTTGATTACTACACCAGTGTTGGTGATTCCAGATCCCCATGAAGACTTTGAGGTCTTTTGTGACGCTTCAAAGATGGGACTAGGGTGTGTTCTGATGCAGAATAGGAGAGTAGTAGCCTATACATCAAGGTAGTTAAGGCTACATAAAGAAAACTACCCTACGCATGATTTGGAGTTAGCAGCTATAGTATTTGCATTAAAGATTTAGAGGCATTATCTCTATGGAGTCCAATTGAGGTGTTCAATGATCATAAGAGTTTGAAGTACTTGTTTGATCAGAAGGAGCTGAACATAAAGCAGAGAAGACAGATGGAATTCTTAAAGGATTATAACTTTGAGTTAAAGTATCATTCAGGTATGGCCAATGTAGTGGCTGATGCACTAAGTAGGAAATCCATACATGTGTCCCGAATGATGATCCAAGAGAGTGAACTTCTCAAGAGTTTTAGAGATTTGAGTTTAGCGGTGACTATGATGCCACAGAGTCTCTTTGTGAGTAGAGTGGACATAGTAAATAACCTAAGGGCTCAGATTTTAGAAGCTCAAAAGGAGGATGAAGCTCTAATGAATATTTGTGAGCAGATCTTTTTAGGAAACTTAGAGGATTTTGATATGACTGATGATGGGATGATAAAGTTTAGAGACAGGCTTTGTGTTCCAAGAGAGTCAAAGGTCAAAAATAGGATTCTAGAATATACCACCCATCTTGGAACCACTAAAATGTACCAAGATCTAAAGAAAATGTTTTGGTGGTCTGGAATGAAAAGAGACATAGCTGAGTATGTCACAAGGTGTTTAGTTTGTCAAAAGGTGAAGATTGAACACCAGAAGCTAGCAAGACCTTTACAATCTTTAGGAATCCCAGAATGGAAATGAGACAAGATTTCTATGGATTTTGTAATGGGTTTACCCAAAACTCAGCAAGGTGAGTCATACGAGAGGCTTTTGGGACTAAGTTAAGCCTTAGTACAGCTTATCACCCACAAACAGATGGGCAAACAGAGAGAACTATCCAAACCCTTGAAGATATGCTTAGAGCATGTGTTTTAGAACAACATGGTAGTTGGGACCAGTTCTTACCATTAGCGGAGTTTGCTTATAATAATAGTTACCATTCCAGCATAGGTATGGCACCTTATGAGGCTTTGTATGGAAGAAAATGCAAATCACCTTTATATTGGTATAAAGTAGGTGAGATAACCATCCTAGGTCTAGAGTTGGTCCATCAGACCATAGAACAAATCAAGATGATTAAGGATAGGTTAGTTACTGCTCAGAGTCGACAAAATAGTTATGCTGATAAGAGAAGGAGACCTCTTGAGTTTAGTGAGAGAGATCATGTATTCTTAAGAGTTACTCCTATAATAAAGATTGGTAGAGCATTGAAAACCCGAAAGTTAAGTCCTCATTTTCTTAGTCCCTACCAAATTCTAAAGAAAGTTGGACCCGTAGCTTACCAGGTAGCCTTTCCTCCTAGTTTGTCTAACCTTCATGATGTTTTTCATATATCTCAATTGAGAAAGTATAATCCAGATCCATTGTATATCATAGAACATGAATCTGTATAGTTAAGAAATGATTTGTCTTATGGTATATGTAACATCCCGAAAATTCTTTATTTCATTATAAACGATCATTTTATAATATTTATGATTTTTAGGAATTTTTGTGGATTTTTTTGGAAACGATGAATATTTTAATATATTATTCATTTTGCGTGTACACTGAGCGGAGCCGGGGAAACTAGAATATTTTCCCTAAGGCTGGTAAACTTTGAACTGTCAACGTGTCAACGGGGGATCTTACTAAACCCGAGGTCGGGCACAGTTTGAGAGATTTGCATTTTTCAAGATTTTATCTGTTAAATAAAATTGCGGTATCATAAAATTATCTGATGAATAATAAAATATTATTTTCATCAATTGTAAATTTTATTCACTGAGAAAATAATTTCACAGTGTAATTAATCATCTGTCAGATGTATTTAATTTGGAGACAAGCTTACTATGTGCTTTATCGAGGAGCGCGCGAAGCTTCTCAAGGAAGCTTCCTCCAACCATTATTTTTATCATTTCTCTCTCCTCCCAATTTGTGCAGCAAGTTTGAATTAAGGGTCTAATTCATTTTCTTCCTGACATTTCCCCTCCTCCCAATACGCAGCTCACTATTCACTCATCTTTCTCTCTTCTTTTTCACCCCACAGCAGCAACACCATCCACCCACACCTCCATTTTGTTCTTCAAACCGTCACAATCCTAGCACCATTTCGTGTTTGGAGGACCACCATCATTGAGGAAATCATCTTCAAAGTTCTGTCATTTTCTCCATCTTCATTTTCTTCTACTTTGAAGCTTAAAGGTTGGAGCTTTAAGGTAAAGCTCTTAGCTTTTTCTTCCTCCCCTCTCATTTTCGTAACCCACTGTCATTTTGATGACCATGGGTATTCATTTCAATATTGGGTTTTGATTTTGCACGTTTAAATGTTTAACGATTTTCCTAGAAGCTGAAAACGTAAATCCTAACCAAAAGGAGTAGCCTTTCTTTGTGCTTCTCCAAGGTAAGAGGAAGACACTCCTCCTCAACTTCTTTTAGCATTTAGGGACGTCAGTTGTGATTGGTACTGAGAGTCATCTTTGTTTGTATGCTGTTGGTGATGTATATATGCTAGCTGATTGTTTTGTGTGTTTTGATATATTTATGTGTACTGGAACGTATAATCTAAAAGGAACGCCGTCGGGCTGGCTCTCGGATGGCCACGCCTTAAGACTAAAATTTTGGGATTCTTGGTGAGAAATGGTAATAACTTGAGTTTCTAACCATTAAGTGTAATGTCAAAATCTGTCGTGTATGAAACCCTGGCCAAACCCGTCGAATGTGATGTCTTGATCACTTAGTCAAATGTTCGAATCCGTCGAGTGTGAACTCCTAGCCAAACCCGTCAAATTTGATGTCTTGATCAATTAGTAAAATGTTAAAATCCGTCCAGTATGAACTCCTGACCATGTCCGTCGAAATTAATCTTCAGGCCAAACCCGTCGAATTAGAGTTTTTGACCACTTAGGAGAGAAACTCCTCCAATGCTAAATCCGTCGAATTGGAATGACCACATCCGTCGAGTGACATATTCATCGAGTTAGAATGCCAATACCCATCGAGAGACATACCCGTCGAGTAGATTGTCTGTCCATTTAATAGAAGCTTCCCAAAGTTAATATTCGTCGAGTAGAATGTCAAGATCCGTCGAATTAGAGTTTCTGACCATAGTGTTTTTCGTCGGTTCGACACTTGGGAGATTTCTCCAACGTCGACACCCACATCCGTCGAAATAGGACTTTTGCTGATCTTCTAGAAAAATTCGACAGTTTTGATCTCCGTTCGACCGAACCTCCATCCGACAGAAATTGATTTTTAGCAAATCTTGTTATAAAATGTTCCCCCATCTTTCATCCTCCTGCCATGTCATTTTCGTCGAATGGCAGCCTCAATCCTTCACTAAATACATTGTCTCCGTCGAATTCACAAGTATGGTTTATCACCCAATACCTAGCAATTAAATCTGTGACTTTGTTGGTGATTCTGACCGTGTATCTTCCTGGACTCAAACCCTTGGATTAATAAAAACACATAAATCATAAATAATTGGATGACTAGAAATTAATTAGGGATTCATAAACAGGGAAGAACATGAGTATGGGTGAGCTTTTGGGGCACATAATGAATTTAATGGTTGACTTCTATCAAGACTATGAATGGAAATTGTGGATATCCTTAAAATGTACTATTGGCTTGTTGTGGACCCGTGAATGGGATCAGATCTTGTTGATAAATGATATGACATGCATTTGAAGCATGATGGACCTAGTTGGTCATGAAGAGTATGATTGTGTCATGCATTGAACAAAAAGAAAGAGATTGTCCGTTGGACTTGGTTAAGGCCGGTAGCCTAGGAGTTGAACTTACACCTTTGTGCGGGTGCGAATAGACAAGTGTAGGTTACTCGTTGACCTTGGGGACGTCAGGGTGCAGGTACCTCACAATGGGCAGCTGGTAGCTCTCTGTCCGTGGGGCAGACCGATGCAAACACACTGACGATCCGGACCGAGACGCTGTCCTAAATCGTTCTCTCTGACTGTTTTGTGTCTAGCTCCATGAAGTAGGATTTTGGTTATTGAGGGCACGTGTGCATAGTGAGTCCATGAATCATCTGGCATACATTGTTATTATAATTGGGACTGTTGTACTTCTGATATATCTATATGTATACGACTGCCTGGAACTGTTTGGTTGATCATAATTGCTATTGAATGTTTATTACCATTATTGCTGTCATAAATGCTATGTGGGCGCTTTGCGCCATTTGGTTTCTCGAGGCGATGATTGGTAATGATGGTAGGATGTCTTACCTCTTCTCTGTCTCTCCACTTCTGTTTTATCCGTATACTGCGTTCCATAGAAGATAACTGCATGGAACCGAAAGCTCCCGACTTCCCTGGTTTTTGGCCTCATCTCGACTGAGCGACTGCAGAAGAATATGGAGCCACGCACGCAAAGATTTTTGGGAGATGTGCGCCTGACTTTCTTGGGAGGGCTAGAGTGCTGGTACATCAACTATGGTTCTGAGCGTTGCGTCTATACGGGGGATGTGTCATTATCTCTAACCTGGAGACGTCACGAGCTGCCTGTCTTCACCCACTGTATTAGTTTACGTTTGGAGTTTCAACTACCGATACGCGAGATGTGGGGTGACCGTTATTTCACTCCGCGGGAAGACTCTTTTCGTTCCACAGCTCGGGCCCCATCCCGTGACTCTGCGATTCCTATGGTGATTTCCTCTGACGAAGAACATCCTGAGGAAGATCCCGAAGAAGTTCCTAAGGACGACCCCGAAGAGGACCCTGAAGAGGACCTTGACTTGATTCCTCCTCACTTGAGGGACTGACCTTACTTGTAGCTACTGAGGGCTACCAGTATTTTTATTTTGGGGGGTCTGATGCTTTGTCTATAGTGGGCTGTATATTCTGATACCGTAGGGATATGTATGTATAATCCTTTGGGGGCAGGTATAGTTTTGCTTTTTGATATGCCAGGCTTTGTAACTAAACAGTTTGATAATATATATATATATATATATATATATATATATATATATATATATATAAATGAAATGTTAATTTCCCATGTATGTTTCGTCACCGTGGACATTGATTATCGTTAACGTTAATGTAACAAAAAGAAAAAAATATACTCGCCAATTTAATTACCCAACTATAATCGAGTAAATATATATATTATTAAAATGAACCGGGTCTTAACTCACATAAATTTTATTTCTGCATTGTAATTGAAAGTGAGACATTCCCTTGGGAAAAAGGGGCGTCACACTAAGTTGGTATCAGAGCCCCGGTTTATGTTTTTTTGGGTCTTGTGGTTGAGTCTGTCTTGTTTGTGCTGTGTGTTCTTTGAATAGTATACGTAAAGGTGTATTGTTTGGTGTTCCTAGTGAATGCAACTGACTTTTCTATGTTTTCAGTTAATCTGATCTAAGAAAGTAAGATGGCATGAAGGGAAGATATGGCAGCAGCTATTATAGCGATGCAGAGGATGGCTGAGGCCGTCGCACAGCAAACCGAGCAAGCTGCCCAGCAGCAAGAGAGAGTTGCACAACAACAAGAGCGAGCTGCTCAACATGCCTAGAGGCCACTGCTGATGCTCAGAATTTAGCAGAGTTTCGACGCCATAACCCTCCTCAATTCAAAGGAGAATTTGATCTGGACAAGGCTAGTCTGTGGATCAAGGAATTGGAGAAAGTCTTTCGAGGAATGAGCTGCGCCGAGGACAAGAAGGTGAACTATGTTACATTTATGCTGGTAGGCAATGCTGAAAATTGGTGGAATGGAGTGCAGCAAATGCTGGAAGCTGCGAACCAAGAGATTACTTGGGGCTTATTCAAGGAACAGTTCTTAGATAAGTATTTCCCTGCAAGTGTAAGGCATGCGAAGGAGTCGGAATTCCTCAACTTGCGACAAGGAAATATGACTGTTAGCGAGTACGTAGCAAAATTTGAAAACTTGTCACAGTTTTTGATGTACTTTCAGAACCAACCAGATGAAGCATGGAAATGCCAAAGATTTACGGAAGGACTGAGGTATGAAGTGAAGAAGGCTGTGATCACCTTGAGGATCAATGAATTCTCACGACTACTGGATACTTACTATGATGTAGAGGCTCTGGAGCAATCTAGAGACATGAGGAGCAGAAACTTTGGGCCTACGAGATTCCAGAGAGGCGGCAATAACAGTGCTAACCATTTCCAGAAGAAGCCGTACTCCCGACCAACGGGGAACCAACAACAAGCTATGGGTGGAAGTTCTGGTGGAGGTTCTACTGGGAACCGGACTGGCCAGAACACGGCGTATCCTTCCAGATGTCTAAAGTATGGGAAAGACCATCTCATAAGGGACTATACCATGAAGGGATTCATCTGCTTCAAATGTGGCAAACCTGGCCACGTGTCCCGAGACTGCAATCAAACGAAGGCCGAACCTTCAGTGAATGTTGCAAGAGCCAAGAAACCACAGGCTGGAGGGCGAGTCTACACTATGAGCGGAGCTGAGGCCTCCGAATCCGAAGATTTGATACAGGGGGAAGGTACCATAGAAGGTAATCTTTGAAATGTCTTTTGTATGACTCGGGGCAACCCATTCTTTTATATCATATGATTTGTGTGCAAAGACTGGGTCTATCGTGTCGTCTTTACCTTTTGACTTAAGCTGTTTCTACCCCCACTGATAAACCGGTATTTACTACCAAAGTCTGTCTAAATTGTCTATTGGTTGTTGAAGGTCGAACCTTTTCGGTCGATCTGATCTGTTTACCCTTTCCCAACTAGATATTATCTTAGGGATGGACTGGTTGTCTTCCAACCATGTTCTGTTAGACTGTTCCAGAAAAATCATAGTTTTTCCCATAGTGGAGGATTCTAGATTTTTGACGGCCAACCGAGTTCAAGCTCTCTTGAAAGAAGGAGCTCACGGATACATGCTACTGTCTTCTTTGAAAGTCAAGAACAAGGTTGATGTGAACACAATTCTAGTGGTGAATGAGTTTCCCGAAGTCTTTCCTGATGATGTACCTGGTTTACCACCGGCTCAAGAGATAGAGTTTGCTATCGACCTAGTACCGGGAGCTGGTCCCGTGTCTATAGCGCCGTATAGGATGGCACCGACAGAGTTAGCTGAGCTCAAGAAACAGCTAAAAGAGCTTTTGGAAAAGCAATTTTTCAGGCCAAGTGTGTCACCGTGGGGAGCACCAGTGCTGTTAGTTCGCAAAAAGGATGGCACCTCAAGATTATGTGTGGACTATCGACAGCTGAACAAGGTAACAATTAAGAACAAGTATCCACTCCCAAGAATTGATGACTTAATGGACCAACTGAAGGGAGCAGCGGTGTTTTCAAAGATCGATCTGCGGTCTGGGTATCATCAGACACGAGTGAAAACGGAGGATATACCCAAGACAGCTTTTCGTACCTGATACGGTCATTACGAATACCTCGTGATGCCGTTTGGTGTGACGAACGCACCAGCTATATTTATGGACTACATGAACTGAATCTTTCGTCCTTACTTGGACAAATTCGTTGTGGTCTTCATTGATGACATTCTGGTATACTCTCAAAATCAGGAGGACCATGCTGAACACCTCAGTATAGTTCTTCAGATTTTGAAAGAGAAGGAATTGTATGCCAAACTGTCAAAATGTGAGTTCTGGTTGGAAGAAGTTAAGTTTCTGGGTCACGTGATCTCGAAGGATGGGATTGTAGTGGATCCATCAAAGGTGGAGGCAGTGCTGCAATGGGAAAGACCAACGTCCGTGACGGAAATTCGAAGCTTCGTGGGTTTAGCTGGATATTACCGGAGGTTCATTGAGGGATTCTCCAAGATTGCTAGACCACTTACACAACTCATGAGGAAAAACCAAGATTTTGAGTGGACCGACAGCTGTGAGCAAAGTTTCCAAGAGTTGAAGAATCGACTGACTACCTCACCGATGTTAGTGCTACCCGATCCGAATGAGCAATTTGAAGTGTACTGCGACGCTTCATACCAAGGGCTAGGATCTGTACTTATGCAGCATAGAAGAGTGGTGGCTTATGCTTCAAGGCAGTTGCGAGTGCACGAGAAGAATTACCCGGCGCACGACTTGGAGTTAGCGGCTGTAGTTTTTGCTCTGAAGATATGGAGGCATTTTCTCTACGGAGCAACGTTCAACATTTTCAGTGATCACAAGAGTCTGAAGTATTTGTATGATCAGAAGGAGTTGAACATGAGGCAATGAAGGTGGTTAGAATTCCTGAAGGATTACGATTTCCAACTTCTGTATCACCCTGGCAAGGCAAATGTTGTGGCAGATGCTCTAAGTAGGAAGATGATCAGTGTCTCTGCCCTGATGATCAAGGAAAAGGATATGCTAGAGCAGTTTAGAGATGTGTGGTCTTTTGTGGAGTTAGAACCTGGAAAGATTTACATGAATATGGTTACCATCACAAGTGAGCTACTAGATGACATAAAGGAAAAGCAGAAGATTGACAAATTCTTACAAGAAGTGAGAGAGCAAGTGGAGCGAGGAGATGAAACAGAGTTTGCGAAAGGAACGGATGGAATTCTGAGGTTTCGTGGAAGAATTTGTATTCCCCGTGACAAGGAGCTTAGAGAATACATCGTTAACCATGCTCATACAAGCCAGCTGAGTATGCATCCAGGCATAACAAAAATGTACCAAGACTTGAAGAAGTTGTTCTGGTGGCATGGAATGAAGAGTGACGTCACTAGACGTGTATCGACTTGTCTAGTTTGTCAAAAAGCTAAGGTAGAACATCAGAGACCAGCGGGTTTGCTACAACCGTTGTCTATTCCGGAATAAAAGTGGGACAGTATTGCAATGGATTTTGTAGTCGGATTGCCAAGGACAAGAAAAGGTCATGATTCGATTTGGGTAATTGTGGACTGACTCACGAAGTCGGCACACTTTCTCCCGATCGACATAAAATACAAACTGGAGAGATTGACTCAGATCTATATTGGAGAAATTGTTAGGCTATATGGTGTGCCTACGAGTATTGTTTCGGATAGAGATCCGAGATTTAGTTTAAATCTCTGGGAAAATTTACAAGAAGCGTTGGGGACGAAGCTACATCTGAGTTCTGCTTATCATCCGCAGACCGACGGTCAATCAGAAAGAACGATCCAATCTTTGGAAGATTTGCTTAGAGCCTGTACCATAAAGCAAACTGGAAGTTGGGATGACATTCTACCTTTGATAGAATTCACCTACAACAACAGTTATCATTCAAGCATAGGAATGGCACCCTATGAGGCTCTGTATGGACGACAATGTCGAACACCTCTGCGTTGGTACCAAGATGGCGAGCGCCTTACTGTTGGACCAGAGATTATACAGCAGACAACTGAGAAGGTTAAGATAATTCAGGAAAAGATGAGAACGGCTCAAAGTCGGCAAAAGAGTTATGCAGACCGAAGGAGAAAACCTCTTGAGTTTGAGGAAGGCGAGCATATATTCCTGAAAGTCACACCTACGACTGGGGTAGGCCGGACTTTAAAATCTAGAAAACTCACTCCTAAATTCCTTGGACCATACCAAATCATTTGTCGTGTAGGTCCTGTAGCGTACCAAATATCCTTACCTCATTTCCTTTCAAACATTCATAATGTTTTCCATGTGTCACAACTTCGAAAATACCTTTCTGACCCAAGTCATGTCATAGCACCGGATGCAGTACAATTAAAAGAAAACTTAACTTATGAGACGTCTCCTGTAAGAATCGAGGATAGGAAGATAAAGCAATTAAGAGGCAAGGAGATCGCATTGGTGAAAGTGATCTGGAACGAGGTGACAGGAGATGCAACTTGGGAGCTGGAAGACAAGACGAAGGAGCAACACTCACAGTTATTCTAAGGTATGCAAATTTCGAGGACGAAATTCCTTTATAGAAGAGGAGTGTTGTAACATCCCGAAAATTCTTTATTTCATTATGAACGATCATTTTATAATATTTATGATTTTTAGGAATTTTTGTGGATTTTTCTGGAAACGATGAATATTTTAATATATTCTTCGTTTTGCGTGTACACTGAGCGGAGCCGGGGAAACTAGAATATTTTCCCTGAGGCTGGTAAACTTTGAACTGTCAATGTGTCAACGGGGGATCTTACTAAACCCGAGGTCGAGCACAGTTTGAGAGATTTGCATTTTTCAAGATTTTATCTGTTAAATAAAATTGCGGTATCATAAAATTATCTGATGAATAATAAAATATTATTTTCATCAATTGTAAATTTTATTCACTGATAAAATAATTCCACAGTGTAATTAATCATCTGGCAGATGTATTTAATTTGGAGACAAGCTTACTATGTGCTTTATCGAGGAGTGCGCGAAGCTTCTCAAGGAAGCTTCCTCCAACCATTATTTTTATCATTTCTCTCTCCTCCCAATTTGTGCAGCACGTTTGAATTAAGGGGTCTAATTCATTTTCTTCCTGACATTTCCCCTCCTCCCAATACGCAGCTCACTATTCACTCATCTTTCTCTCTTCTCTTTCACCCCACAGCAGCAACACCATCCACCCACACCTCTATTTTGTTCTTCAAACCGTCATAATCCTAGCACCATTTCGTGTTTAGAGGACCACCATCATTGAGGAAATCATCTTCAAAGTTCTGTCATTTTCTCCATCTTCATTTTCTTCTACTTTGAAGCTTAAAGGTTGGAGCTTTAAGGTAAAGCTCTTAGCTTTTTCTTCCTCCCCTCTCATTTTCGTAACCCACTGTCATTTTGATGACCATGGGTATTCATTTCAATATTGGGTTCTGATTTTGTACGTTTAAATATTTAAGGATTTTCCTGGAAGCTGAAAACGTAAATCCTGACCAAAAGGAGCAGTCTTTCTTTGTGCTTCTCCAAGGTAAGAGGAAGACACTCCTCCTCAACCTCTTTGAGCATTTAGGGACGCCGTTTGTGATTGGTACTGAGAGTCATCTTTGTTTGTATGCTATTGGTGATGTATATATGCTAGCTGATTGTTTTGTGTGTTTTGATATATTTATGTGTACTGGAACGTATAATCTAAAAGGAACGTCGTCCGGCTGGCTCTCGGATGGCCACACCTTGAGACTAAAATTTTGGGATTCTTGGTGAGAAATGGTAATAACTTGAGTTTCTAACCATTAAGTGTAATGTCAAAATCTGTCGTGTATGAACCCCTGGCTAAACCCGTTGAATGTGATGTCTTGATCACTTAGTCAAATGTTCGAATCCGTCGACTGTGAACTCCTGGCCAAACCCGTCGAATTTGATGTCTTGATCACTTAGTAAAATGTTAAAATCCGTCCAGTATGAATTCCTGACCATGTCCGTCGAAATTAATCTTCAGGCCAAACCCGTCGAATTAGAGTTTTTGACCACTTAGGAGAGAAACTCCTCCAATGCTAAATCCGTCGAATTGGAATGACCACATCCATCGAGTGACATATTCGTCGAGTTAGAATGCCAATACCCATCGAGTAGATTGCCTGTCCATTTAATAGAAGCTTCCCAAAGTTAATATTCGTCGAGTAGAATGTCAAGATCCGTCAAATTAGAGTTTCTGACCATAGTGTTTTTTGTCGGTTCGACACTTGAGAGATTTCTCCAACGTCGACACCCACATCCGTCGAAATAGGACTTCTGCTGACCTTCTAGAAAAATTTGACAGTTTTGATCTCCGTTCGACCGAACCTCCATCCGACAGAAATTGATTTTTAGCCAATCTTGTTATAAAATGTTCCCTCATCTTTCATCCTCCTGCGATGTCATTTTCATCGAATGGCAGCCTCAATCCTTCACTAAATACATTGTCTCCGTCGAATTCACAAGTATGGTTTATCACCCAATACCTAGCAATTAAATTTGTGACTTTGTTGGTGATTCTGACCGTGTATCTTCCTGGACTCAAACCCTTGGATTAATAAAAGCACATAAATCATAAATAATTGGATGACTAGAAATTAATTAGGGATTCATAAACAGGGAAGAACATGAGTATGGGTGAGCTTTTGGGGCACATAATGAATTTAATGGTTGACTTCTATCATGACTATGAATGGAAATTGTGGATATCCTTAAAATGTACTATTGGCTTGTTGTGGACCCGTGAATGGGATCAGATCTTGTTGATAGTGCGAATAGACAAGTGTAGGTTACTCGTTGACCTTGGGGACGTCAGGGTGCGGGTACCTCACAATGGGCAGCTGGTAGCTCTCTGTCCGTGGGGCAGACCGATGCAAACACACTGACGATCCGGACCGAGACGCTGTCCTATATCGAGATCTGTGTAGAATATCTTGTAAAATGCCATGATGTACACAATGATAATTTGAGAATTTTAGCACTTGAGGGCCTGGGCAGCCAAGAATACAGACATACCTCCTGATCATTCTTTCCAACTGTTTTGTGTCTAGCTCCATGGAGTAGGATTTTGGTTATTGAGGGCACGTGTGCATAGTGAGTCCATGAATCATCTGGCATACATTGTTATTATAATTGGGACTGTTGTACATCTGATATATCTATATGTATACAACTGCCTAGAACTGTTTGGTTGATCATAATTGCTATTGAATGTTTATTACCATTATTGCTGTCATAAATGCTATGTGGGCGCTTTGCGCCGTTTGGTTTCTCGATGCTATGATTGGTAATGATGGTAGGATGTCTTACCTCTTCTCTGTCTCTCCACTTCTGTTTTGTCCGTATACTGCGTTCCATAGAAGATAACTGCAAGGAACTGGATGCTCCCGACTACCCTGGTTTTTGGCCTCATCTCGACTGAGTGACTGCAGAAGAATATGGAGCCACGCATGCAAAGATTTTTGGGAGATGTGCGCCTGACTTTCTTGGGAGGGCCAGAGTGCTGGTACATCAACTATGGTTCTGAGCATTACGTCTATACGGGGGATGTGTCGTTATCTCTAGCCTGGAGACGTCACGAGCCGCCTGTCTTCACCTGCTGTATTAGTTTACGTTTGGAGTTTCAACTACCGATACGCGAGATGTGGGGTGACCGTTATTTCATTCCGCGGGAAGACTCTTTTCGTTCCACAGCTCGGGCCCCATCTCGTGACTCTGCGATTCCTCTGGTGATTTTCTCTGACGAAGAAGATCCTGAGGAAGATCCCGAAGAAGTTCCTGAGGACGACCCCGAAGAGGATCCTGAAGAGGACCCTGACTCGATTCCTCCTCACTTGAGGGACTGATCTTACTTGTAGCTACTGAGGGCTACCAGTATTTTTATTTTAGGGGGTCTAATGTTTTGTCTATAGTGGGCTGTATATTCTGATACCGTAGGGATATGTATGTATAATCCTTTGGGGGCAGGTATAGTTTTACGTTTTGATATGCCAGGCTTTGTAACTAAATAGTTTGATAATTATATATATATATGTAATTGAAATGTTAATTTCCCATGTATGTTTCGTCACCGTGGATATTGATTATCGTTAACGTTAATGTAGCAAAAATAAAATAAAATATACTCGCCAATTTAATTACCCAACTATAATCGAGTAAATATATATATTATTAAAATGAACCGGGTCTTAACTCACATAAATTTTATTTCCGCATTGTAATTGAAAGTGAGACGTTCCCTTGGGAAAAAGGGGCGTCACAGTATACATCCTGTAAGGATCATGGACAAAGGGGTCAAAGAGCTTAGAGGTAAGCAGATTCCTCTGGTGAAGGTTATATGGGGTAGCAATGACACAAAGGAGGCTACTTGGGAGCTAGAGTCCCACATGCAGCAGGACTACCTAGATTTGTTCCTTTCAGGTGAACAATTTTGGGGTCAAAATTTTTAAAAAGGAGGGGAGAAATGTAATACCCTAAATAGCATGTTTGACTTGTTTATGTGTTCAAAAGGTAGCATATTGCTTGTTTAGCATGTATGTTTAATTTTATGACAATCTGAGTTAGTTTAGGTTCTTAGTTGCAACCCAGACTGTGTAAAGTAGCTTAAAATGACTCAAATAATAGCATAAATTGCTTAGGAAAGGGAAATAAATATGGATAATTTATTTTTAGGTCACAAATATGGAAAACAAATTATAGCTGAAGTTTTAAGGTAAATTGAGCTAGTTTGGCATTTTTAGGCATACTGATTGTCTAATTATAGCTGGTTTGACTAGCAGCAGATATGAAAGAATCATATAATGTTGAAACGACTTTTTATATGAATGTTAGTATTTATTTTAAAGTTGTTGGAAGCTGAAAATCTGGATTTAGCTAAATCTAAGTGATTTTAGTAGATCAGGATTTTATCAGTTTTGGCCTAAGGGCCATATGAGTCTTTAGTCCCTCTTTATAAGCTTTTGTTCATGATTGTTTTTGCCTAAAAAATAGAAATAGAAAATGTGAGAGAAGGAAGAAGGGAAGAGGAAGCAAAGACCAAGCAAGAGGAAGAGAGAAAGAGGAAAGCCAATGGTAAAGCCAAAGCTTAAGGATCCAACCAAGTTTGATTCATCAACATAACTCCAAAGGTAGGGGTTTTTAAGTTCATCTTCACTTCTTTTCACCTTTTTCACCATTGATGCACTTTGGTGCTCAATAGGTCATTTTGTGTTCTTGAGGTGTTTGATGTGTTTTGATTGCATGATTGAGTTTCTTTGATCATTTATGACTTCTTCATAGCATTAGTTGAAGTTAGAAGCTTTGAATATTTCATTTGGACCTTAGATTCCCAAAAAGAGGGATTAGGTCACCCTATAGGTGATTTTGGTGTTTTATTCCAAATTAAGAGGTTTAAGTTTGTGATTGATGATTCCTATGGGTTTAAAAACTGATTGGGAACTTAGAATCACTTAGAAACTAGTTTGGAATAACCAAAATCTTAAAAAAGAATCAATAGAATAGTACCACAGTTCTGCAGAAGTTGTTGCAGTGTTTCTGGTTAAGAAACACGGCCCGTGTCCAAAAGCACAGGCGGAGGGGGGTGTTTGTCTCTGCCAGTGGAGTTCGTGAATAGAGTTCACATAGTAAGACACGGGGGAGGCCGTGTAATCAGACACGGCCCGTGTTCGAAGACATCGGGGGGGCTGTAATAAGACATGGCCCGTGTCTGAGGCCAGAATTTTTAGAAATTTCATTTTTGATGTTTTGAAGTTCTCGAACTAGATGGAATCATTAGTATATGTTTCTTAAAGTGTGTTAAGGCACAAATAGGGATATTTTTCAATAAGAGAATTATACCTAGTATGTATGGAAAAGCTTTGTAGTGTTGATTTTATGAGTATCCTTTGATAGCATTCATGAATGCCAAGGGAAATCGAAATGGTGTCTGATAGACTCAATTGAGGAAGGATTTAATCCTGATAATTTGTTAGTGCCAAGGCCAGAAGAGATAAGTAGGGGTCCATAAGGTTCTTCGAAATCAGGATTTAGACCGAACTTCTCATGTGCCAGGATGTATGTGTAGTGTGAAGAGATACCTCTACTTACAACAAAATAACACATGAAACCATTAATTCCTAAGATTTACATTTTTGGTTCTAAGTTGAACTAGAAGTATGTATGAGATGTGCATTAACTTGGTTTATCTAAATGCAATAGTTAGATCTTGTAGATGTTTTAAACATATTTCATTAGTAGTTATTGAGATTATGTTTATATATGTTATGTATGACTAGTTTTGATTACTCATACTCAGAATATAGTTTCTCACCCCGCTATGTGTCATGCAATTCTAGGTGAAACTTCTTCCAAGGGTAAGAAGAAGAAAGAAGCTAAGGATTAGATTAGTTTACATTTTATGTTTCAATTGTTGTACTTTTAGTATCTCTTTGAAATGTATAGAGTTATGTAATACTTCAAGCCTTTACTAAGGCTAATGCATATATGTTTTGTGACGCATTATGATATAAATATTGTATTCCGCATTTGACATGGCTCTTTATAATGTTTTCAATGAACATTATGGATATAAGTATATGATTAGTCTGAATGTAGTGACATTGTAATGCTAAGTATCTCCTTATATGATGTATATACTGAGATATTGATATTAGGATGTTACATGTTGGCTTTAAGTCCTTAGTCTTTAACACCTCTAACTCCCTAGTGAGCATCTCAACCTTAGCCTTTTGGTTATCCTTTTCCCTAAGATGGTAGATTCCATCTCCATTTGGGTTTCCTGTAGGTCGTGACCTATTTGTGCTCTCAGTAGCACTAGGTCCAGTCCAAGTGTGAGTATTTTCAACAAGCTCATTAAAGTATTTTATGACTTCATCAGGATCTTTTAGTAAAAACTCACCATTACACATCATCTCCACAAATTGTCATTCTCTAGGTGTAAGTCCCTCATAAAAATAGCTCACTATGCGCCAATGCTCATACCCATGGTGAGGACACATACTCAACAACTCCTTAAATCTCTCATATGACTGATACAGAGTCTCACTGTCCTCTTGTGCAAATGTAGAGATTTGCCTTTTTAAAGCATTGGTCTTATGTTGGGGACAATGTTTATCAAAGAAGGCCTAAGTCATCTTAATCTATGATCCAATAGATCGTGGTCCCAGCAAGTATAGCCAACTCTTAGCTCTATCCTTCAAAGAGAAAGGAAAGAACTTAAGTCTCACAGCGTCATCAGTTGCATTTTGACTATGAAAAGTCGCAACTACTTCCTCAAACTCCCTAATGTGCAAATATGGATTTTCATTTTCCAAGCCATAGAAAGTAGAGAGTAACTGTATTATCCCTATTTTAAAATCCAGTATAGGAGTATTAGCTAGAAACATGTTGCACGACGGTGTGGCTATGCGTGTACAATGGAGGTAATCCTAAAGGGTCCTTGTAGGTTTATCTCCATCTTCACTCATTTCTTCAGAATTAGAAGAACTATCAAATAAATGAATATAAAAATCAGACCCTGACACTGACTCTGACTCTAACTCTGACACAAGTTTACAAGTAAATCGACCCAAGACGTCTCTATACCTATTCATATAAAGAAGAGAAAAATGCAGCACTAAAAAAAATAAAACAAAACTACAAAAAGGAAAGAAAATAAAATAAAGATGTAGCAAGATAAAAGAGGGAACAAAGTTACCGCCTTTGCAAACTATTAAAAAGAAAAATTTGATTAACAATTCTTCTACCATTTCCCCGGCAACGGCATTAAAATTTGATTATGCCCAAAGAATAACGCGGTAATTATAGTATAGTTTTGGAGTATCGATTCCACAGAGAGACAAATTAAAAGAATAGCTAAAGAAACAAAGAAACAAAAGAAAAATATTAAATGACTAAAAGTAAATAAAGATTAATTTAAAATGTAAATTAAAGTGAAACAAAGTAAACAAATTGAGTTTATACCAGATGCAAGATAACCAAGGTTCCAAATCCATCAAGATTAATTTTAACATTAATTATGCCAAATTATTTTACCCACATAATTTAACTCATGAACATCTAGCGGCAAGCATTTGTTTACAAAAAATATATCAATAAAGCATTAAAAATAATAATCACATGTATGATCAAATTTTTCTGATTAAAAGTAATTATTAAATTATCAAATATATCTCTAATAAGAAACCACAATTGATATCCAACAATTACCATTAACATTCAGATAACATAAATAAATTACAAAGCATGAAAAAATATGACTGAACTCATCTTAAAATTCACATATAATCTGATGAAAAAATAAAATTAATAAACATTAAATCTTAAAACTAGATAAAAATAATTCAACATTCTTTTTTTAGAAAAATTGGTATGCAATGGCATCACTATAATGCAAGACATCCCAACTAGGTTGGCACCTCAAGCATTATCTATCATTTGTAGTATACCAAAAGTATTATTAATAAATAGAAAAGAAAAAAGAATACAAAAAACATGGGGGGGCATAAACCTGACCCATGATAAAATCATCTAAACCTATAGTTTGGAATTCTAATTCTATTTCTAAAAATGTCGTCCTTTAAAAAAGGAAGGAATAGAATCCCACCAAGTCATACCATCAATAGAAATACCATGATTGGCTAACAAATTTGCACAAGAATTTCCCTCTCTAAAAATAAGAGAAAATACAAAATTCATCTTTTTGGAATACACTAAAACATTTAACCATCTATTTCTTAGGCTCCAAGGAACTATGAAGGGGTTGGAAAAAGCAGCAATAACCAAATGTGATGCCAACCCTTCTTGAATGCTATTTCAATTGCAAGAATAGCTCCTATAATTTCAGAATGGAATGCAAAAGAAACTCCCAAATTCAAGGCAAAGCATCCTACAACAGCAGCATTTCTATCTCGAAAGATCCCACCACAAGCAGCAGCTCCTGGAACACCCTTTGATGAGCCATCCGTGTTGCATTTCAGCCAGTTGTAGCTAGGGGCCTTCCAGATTACCTCAATGATATCTAGGGCTTTAGCTAGCTTAGAATCAACAGAAAACTTTTGCAGGATCGAGCTTTCTGCAGTATTGGAGTAGGAATAACCTTTTGACAGATTTCTAACCAAAGCAATGTTGGCCATGATCCTGTTAATAGCTGCTCGAGAAGTGATTGTTTTGGATTCAATCTAGATTGATTCCTACAAAACCAAATGAACCATAGAATATTGGCAACACTAGAATTTACAATATCTTTAACTTGAGAACTCCAGTGCAATTAACAGATTTCCAAAATAGAATGGATAGAGTTGTGAGTAATATGAATTGCTAAGCATGAAGCAAACTAATTCCATAACTCAGTTGTAAATTTACATTGAAAGAGCAAATGCTCCATATTCTCAGCTGCAGCACCATAAAGGCAGCAAATTGAAACCATGTAAAAACCTCTTTTCCAGAGTGTCATCAGTAGGAAGTCTGTTATGGATGATTTTCCATATAAAAAAAGACCTTGAGGGAGGCACTGCATTGCACCAAATAGCCTTACCCCAAGGAACTATAGAAACAATACCATTCATTATGTTATAAGCTCCTTTAAGAGTGAGTTTACCAGAATCATCAGGACACCATACCTTTTCATCAGGAAAAGGCTCAATTGGAAGAGCATACTGTCTAAATTCAGTAGCTAGAGAAGCAGACCTATGCAAAATAGAATCAGGCAGTGTAACACCCTGAATTTTTCTAACTTTAAGATAAATGACAATTGCGTCCCCAATATACTGTTTTGTAATTTCGATGAGTAGTAAACTGAATTTGACTGTTTCGTGAGTGTATTTGATCATTGTATGTGATTTGCTCCGAGCCAGGGAAATAAAAATTTTCTGGCCGAAAAAATATTATTTTAATTAATTAGAGCTGGGGGATCTTACTAAACCCAGTTCTGATTGATATATAAATTAGTTTCGTAATTTTTAGAATTTAACTATACGATAAAATAATTTTTAGTATTATTTTATTACTCAGTATAAATTTTGACAGTGGACCCGATACTGTGTGTGTGCGGGACCCACGTATAAATAAAGTAACCAATGGATAGATTAGAAACTTGGACCAATAGAAACAAGACATCTAGAAGTCAAACTAATAAAGAGAAGTCAACAAAAGTGGCTTGACCATTTTGGACCATAGATTTGATAAATGGCTAGGATTGAATCTTGGTGAGCAAGCTTGGATGATGACCATAGATTTGATAAATGGCTAGGATTAAATCTTGGTGAGCAAGCTTGGATGATGACCATAGATTTGATCAATGGCTAGGATTTAAAGATGAATTAGTGGCTAGGATTAAGTCAAAATTTGTAGGCTTGACTTTGGGTTAGTAGCTAATTAAGCTTAGTTTAACTAAGTTAATTATCTAATTAGTAAACTAATTAAACTAGCTTAGTTATTAAATAATTACAATCTAAATATTAATTAGATATGCTAATATTGTTTAGAGATTATAAAATATGTAATTATTTGTCTAATTAACTAGTTATGTAATTAGATAAATAATTAAGTAAACTAGTTTAATTCTTAACTAATTATAATCTAAATATTAATTAGATATCCTAACATTAATTAAAGGTTATAATATATGTTAGTATATATTAGATATATTAGTCATATGATTAGAATGCTAATTAAGAATTAATTAGGATATTTAGCCAAATAAATTTCCTAATTGATTAACATGTAAATAAAACAAATTGAATTCTTAAATGGCCTTGGGCCACACGGTTATAGGCAGCAGAATTGGAGGCTTGGAGGGCAAGTTTTTCAAGGCTTCCTAAGCACTCCAACAAGGCAACATCTCAACCATTGAATGGATGGATGGCTAGGATGATTTCCATGCAAATTTAATCCCTTTAGCCTCACTCAAAGCCACCCACGGCAGCAGCCTTTGATATTCACTTTTCACTCTTATTTTCATTCTTCTTTACGTTGAAAGCCTTCCATTTACTCTCCAAATATACCAAGACTCCATGTACTTTTTTTTCTTCTTTTTCTTCCACTCTATTCGGCCAAGCTCTCCACTACATCATCCACCCACCCAAAAATTTTCCTTCTTTGTTTTTCTAACTCTAAACATCTACCCAAACTCATCTCTAGTTGGAGATTTTTGCAAATTCCATCATTTGCAAGCTTGAAAACTCATCTTGGAGTTGTTTCTTTAAAGGTAAAATTCATTGTTTTTCCTTTCTATTTTCATTTTCAAGTTTCCAAGCCATGATTGATCCATGGTATGGTTTTCTTTTCTAGTAGTAACTCTTAGAAAATTTTATTTATTTTCTTAGGTATTTGAAGGAGCTAAAACCGAAATTACAAGGAAGGAGAAAAGAAGAATTTTCTTTATTTTAAGGTAAGAGGAAGACTATAACCTAATTATTCTTGAGTGGTAGTAAGAAAATGGAATGATGTGTGTTTGTAGAATCCATGAGGATTCATTTATATGTTGATTGTAATGATTTTTCCATGTATGTTTTGTATTGTTAAATTGATTTGTTAATTTTATAATGTTGCTAGTTTTTATAATGTTGTATGTATTAGTATAATGTTAGAAATGCATGAGTATTCCAAAGAATACAACACCCTAGGTTCGGTCATAACCCTGAAAAGTGGATTTTGGATGTTTTTAAATTAATTTCAAAGAGTGTTTAAGGGTATTTAATGGAATTAATAATGTTTAAATGTTGTTCGTATTTACATTAATGCAAAAATATTTTACAGTTACTTGAAAAATATTTTAAGCAGTTTTAAACTATTTAATAAATTTTTCTGTTAGAAAAATAAACTGTTTATTTAAGGAAAATATTGGGATTTTAAAAACGCAATAAAAATTTTACGTGATTGATGAGAACAGCAAATTTTACTGTTGGGCCAAAATGGTGGACCCGGATATGTGGAAAGTTATAGTGCGCCAAGTGGGTGCGTATTATAACCTGGTTATATGGAAAACATAGTGCGCCAAGTGGGAGCGTACTGTATTTTGAGATTTGTGCCACTGAGGGCATTTACATAATTATTTTTGCCATTGAGGGCATTTTTGTAAATATTTGAATTTTGAGGGCATTTTTGTAAATATTTAAAGTTTGAGGACATTTTTGTAAATATTTAAAGTTTGAGGGTATTTTTGTAAATATTTGAATTTTGAGGGCATTTTTGTAAATATTTAAAGTTTGAGGGTATTTTTGTAAATAATTGAAGTTTGAGGGTATTTTCGTAAATAATTAAAGTTTGAGAGGTCTATTTTTCTTTGTAGTTACACGATGTTTTATTTGTGTACTACGCCATGGTGTTTTAGTGGGCTATAGACACAAAGTATTGACATGTCAATAGCAATCACAACGATCGTTATAGACACAAAGTCTTGTGACGGTGCAATAGGTGGTCGAGATAGCCAAGCTATAGACACAAAGTCTTGACAAGTGCAATAGTGGTCGGGGTAGTCAAGCTATAGACACAAAGGGTGGACGGTCTGCAATAGCAATTGGTCAAGCAAGATTATTAGAACTTTCAGATCATTCTCTCTGATATCGTTGTGTGTGTTGTAGCTCCATGGAGTAGGACTGAGTCATTTTATGGTTTTGGCGTATTTATTGTGTATTTATAATTTATTGTGATGGATTCTATTCTTTTCCATAATTAGTTATTGTTAATGTTTATTATCTGTGTTGATATTAATTGCTATTTTCGTTGTATTGTCGTTTTCTTATGTGCCACACTTGTGATATATTGGGTTGTCTTACCTCTGTGTTGTTGTATGTGTTGTTTGTATTATTGTGTTATATATATATATAGACGGAAATGAAGAGATTGAAGAACAAGTATTAGGCAGTGAATATCATATAGAGGAGGAGCCACAATCTACAGATTTCCAGTCTGAGTATTTGGAGCCTTCAGATCATCCGTACCGGTTGAATTGACTCAAAGAAGATGACTACGCCAGGATTCTTAGGTTTTGTAAGAATAGAGTTCCATAGAGGAATAGAAGGCTGGCGCACTCGTGAAGAAAGCAATGGTGTAGTGTATACGGGAACTATTACTTTATCTTTACGTCCGGAATACGATGCTGATCCTGTAGTTACTTTTGACTTGTATGTACAGTTAGAGTTGCCTTTGGAGATCCGATGTCATTGGAATGAACTTTTCTATGTTCCCAATGAAAATAGTGTGGTATCTACAGCCCGGACTCCCGTCCGTAGAGCAGCCCGGATCCCTGCTCGTAGAACTGCTGTGAGACATCCTGGTTATCTGTCACCTGAGGAGTTATCTAGGAATGATTTCCCAGTGAACTAGATATCCATGATGTGCACTTGGGCACTTTTTGTTTTTGATGTCGTACTGTATATAAACTTATGTTTTATCTTTTGGCAGTAGTTGTAAATATTTTGGTATGTATTTTTTCTTGAGTTGTAAATTATTTGTAAATTATTTGCATCACTGATGACAACAAAACCATATGTAAATTATATGTTAGTTGTTTTTTTTATATGTGTTTGTTGTATGTATGTAGATAATGCACAAATGAAATATACAAGTGAATTAATATGTACGTTAACGCTGTATAGGTGAGGTGATGTGGTGTAATTTATACGTTTTATAAACAAAATATACGTACTAATTATAATATTTATTTTATAACTTGGGTAATATTTATTATCTTTATTTTTTTATCTCAAAATGTGACATCCCTAAGGGTGTTACAGGCAGGACTAAGCTACCATCATGAATAAAGACCCTTACTCGAGCTTGAAGCAAATGATGGACAGGGGGAGGGATATTAAGAAAGTCCACAATAGGCTTGGATAGCCATTTATCTATCCAAAAATTAGTAGTCCAGCCATCACCAATGATCCATTTACAGTTCCTGAGAGCTATATCAGTGTATTCCTTCAAACCAGCCCAAATAGAGGAAGATATGTGCTGAGTTATAAAGCTATTATTAACAGACGCCCTTACTCTCAACAGTTTAGCCCATTGCTGATCTGAGACAATCAATTCCCAATAGAGTTTAAGAAGAAAAGCCTTGTTAATACCAGTGAGAGATCTTATGCCTAAACCACCAGCTTCTTTGGGGGAGCAGACTGAGGACCATTTGACTATAACCAATTTCCTAGTCATAACATCTCCTGACCATATGAAATTCCTTAGCCATTTATCCACCATTTTTAAAAGAGCTTTAGGCCAGACACATACCCTAAAAGAATGCAGCAACATATTATGAATTACTGACTGGACAAGCTGCACCCTCCCCATTGCAGATAGTAGGAGGCCTTTCCAAGTTACCAATTTTATCTTGATTCTATAAGCCAGAGGTTGAAGGTAGAGTTTTTTTGGCTTGCCCTTAAACAAGGGAACTCCAAGGTAAATAAAGGGAAGCTGACCAATTCCAAATCCAAGCATATTAGTTGTGCGAGCTAATCTGTTAGCTGCTATGGAACCATTATAAATCTTAGATTTATCCCTGTTGATAAACTGACCAGAAGAGCAATTATATCTATTCAAACAATTCATCAGGCTCTCTAGATTCCTTTTTGTCCCTTTGCAGAAAATGAGAAGATCATCTGCATATAATACATGAGTGGCGACTGTGTATCCTCTAGGACTAGACATAGGTTTTAATTGACCTTCCTCAACCAGCTTTGTTAAAGCCCTACTCAAAACATCCTTAGCAATGCAAAAAAGGAGAGGAAATAGTGGATCACCCTGCTTAACACCCCTCTTGCAATAGAAGAAACCCACACTATGACCATTACCAAGGATGGACACTTTAGCAGAATGTAGAATAATATTAATCCATTTGCAGAACAGTGGATCAAAACCAAAGGCATGCAGGGATTTAAGGAGAAAGTTCCAATCCATAGTGTCAAAGGCTTTCCTTATATCAATTTTCAAAGCAACATTCCCACCAAAACACCTTTTATTCAGTAAATTGACAGCTTCAAAAGCTACACATATGCAATATGTTATTTGCCTATTCCTAACAAACCCTCTTTGATTTTGAGAGATTATCTTTGGAGCAATACAGGCAAGTTTCTCAGCTAGAAGCTTGGTGATTATTTTAAATTGGAAGTTGGCAAGGGCAATAGGTCTATATTGAGAAATAGAATCAGCATTGGGAGATTTGGGAATGAGCACCACTGTATTTGAATTTAAGTTGGAGAGAAGCCAGCCTTGTTTAAAGAACTGTGTAACAGAGTTGAAGACATCTGTCCCTATAATATCCCAATAATGCTGGAAAAAGAAACCACCAAATCCATCTGGTCCAGGGGCACCATTCGGATTCATACCAAAAATAGCATTCCTTACTTCATCCTAAGATGGCAATCCAACTAACATTTTGTTATCAGTTTCAGAGACTAGAGGCCTAATCACCTCCTCAATTAAACCATCATCAATACATGTATTGTCTGAAGAAAACAAATCCTTATAATATTTCAGAATATGTGTTATAATGTCTGTCTAATTATCCAACAGCTCATCCCCATTTTTCAATAAAGTAATCCTCTTTGAAGCCTGCCTAACTTTTGCCAATTTATGAAAATAGGCTGTGTTTCTGTCCCCACTTGTATGCCAATCCACTCTGGCATTTTCCATCCAAAAGAGCTCTTGAGAATGCAAAGCTTTATTTAATTCTGACTGAGCATTTTGTTCCTGAACTAGCAGATCATTAGAACAGCCTTCACTTGACATTAAATCTTTGATAACTTCCAGATTATGCAAAGCTGAGTCCACTTGTCTATGCACATCCCCGAAGACCTCTTTATTCCAAACCTTTAATATTGCTTTAAGGTTTTTCAGCTTTTGAGCCAAAATGAACATTGGACAACCAGAGACTTCCTTTTTCCAAGAATCAACAATCACTTTATGGCAATCCATATGAGAAGAATACATTTTTAAGAACTTAAAAGATGAACTGAATGAACTAACATTCTTCAAAAGCTTCAGTATAATAGGATGGTGATCAGACTTGTGCCTTGGAAGAGTGCAACAAGTAGAGCCCTCCCAAAACTGAGCCAAGCATCATTATAAATCACTTTATCCAATCTCCTTTCAGTGTAGGCTATTCCCCTTCTTCTGTTAGTCCATGTGAAAGCAACACCAACAGTAGGCAAGTGAATCAGGTTACAAGCATCAGACCATGCTTTAAATTCATTGCAAGCAAAACTGGATGGCAGCCTTCTTCCCCTCTGCTCATGAGAGCCAATAACATCACTAAAATCCCCCAAATAACACCAAGGGCCATCAAAGGAATGCTGGAGCATAATCAACTCCTGCCAAAGAGATCTTCTCTAGATATAGGTAGTTGCAGCATAAACAATAGTGAAGTAAAGGGGCTGATTGTCTTTGATAACTGAAAATGTTACTTGTTGTGCAGAAGAAACAATCACAGTAGGTGACATGTCAATATCACAGATACACCACAGATTTGGAGCTAAGGAATCTCTAACATTAAAAGTAAAAACTTTAAGATGCAAATTAGACCAATACGAATTTGGGAAATTACAAAAATCAATCCAAGGTTTAGCAACCAAAACAAAATCTGGCTTATTACTCAAAACTATGTTTTTCAAAACTAACCTAGTGTCATGGTTAGCTATGCCTCTAGCATTCCAAAAGATGACCTTCATTGAGAAACAGTATGGAGGCCTGCTTTAGACCTAGTATTTCTAACCACAACAGGTTTATGCTGTTCATTTTTCCTTTTCTTTAATTTTTTAATTTAAGATTTAGACATTACCTTAGAAAAGCCATCATCAACTAGATATTTGGAAGCATTACCCTCAACCTCTACATTCGGTCTGCCAACTTCATTTTCAAGCTCCAATTCCTGATCCACCTTAGAGCTCCAGAATTTTCCAACCACTTCCAAATCCTTTTGAGCTTGGTTTGCCAGACTCAGGGGAGTGGACAGATCCTTACCCAAATTAGCCTTACTAGCAACATTGATTGGTGATTTAGGAACAAAGTCATGAATATCCATATCAGAGTCAGTCTTGTTCTGCAATTCTGCCTCAGTCTCATCAAAAATAGTCTCTGCATATGATTCCTCCTCAACCCTACCAGGGATTACAATTTCAGGCACAATGCCAGAATTCGTACCTCTAATTACCATATCTGGACCATAAATAGGATCTATAGCCTAATCCCTATTATTATTAATATTAGCATGTGGATCACCATCTGAGACCTGTTGCATTAAAAAAGAATTCTCATTCAAATCACTTTGCTTTGTGCATAAGCTTGTTGGTCAAGACAATTAGCTGGACCCTCTTGAAGATTAACTAAAGCCTCAGGATTAGTATGTTGTTCAGCCATATCATCATTAATATCATTCTTTTCACCCTCTTGAACCACATTCTTGGATGAATCATTTAAAACATCTTTAGGAACATAAGCCTTTATAAATTTGACAGGATCATCTTTCATCTCCATGCCTTTAGATTTAAAGCAATTGGCCAAAGAGTGCCTAATTAATTGGCATGAAGTGCAAAAATATGGAAGCCTCTAATATTCAACATTAGCAAAAAAAGCATAATTATCCCTCTTAACCATGATTTTACTTCTAAGTTGCGAAGTCAGGTCCAAGTCGATAGGCACCCTTGCAAAGTGGCCAAAGGTTTTCTTACTGGTGGCTTCATCCAAACAAATCGGAACCCCTAATCCACCAGCAATAGCAAAAAGAATCCTAGAACGCCAATATTCTTGTGGCAATCCAAAGAATCTCACCCAAACCTGAGCATTAGTTTGTTTCAAGGCATAAAGATTGAAGTCCTTGGTCCAAGAAAAGACTCTCAAATTCCCTGGGTCAAGATTCCACATTCCAATGGCTAAAACACTGCGCAAATCCTCCAAAGAGGAAAAAAAAAACTCAAAAAAGCCTTTCCCCAAAGATATGAGTTCCCATGGCCCGAGTTTGTTCCATAATTTTAGAAGCTTGCATCGCAAGTCAGCCACCTTTAATGGTACGGAACCTTTTGATAACAGAAGCCTTCCATGAAGGTGATTCTTGCAAGCCTCCAACCCTGCCAAATACTCACTTTCTGGAATTTTGATAGACACTTCATCACCCTTGAGGCATGGCTTAGGAAGCTGGCTGAAAGGGACCGAGCATGTGTTTTGCAATGCTTGCACAAATGATTTCGATTGTAGGCGTATTTTAGGATCAAGAATTGAATGAGAAGAAGAAGGAGGGGGAGGGGGAGGAGCTACGGATTCAGGAAAGAGGAGATCACAAGGGCAAACGGAGAAGATTGCCATGGCAAAGGTGCCTTAGGGCACAATAATCAAACCCCAAATTCTTAATCCTTTCAAACCTCCTACTTACAAGGAAACAACAAAATTCAAAATGCTATGTTAAAAAAAAAATAATTCAACATAGTAATACTAAAATAATCAAGATTTCATCATTTCTTTAATACAAAAAATTTAACAAAACATAATTAGATTAAAATATAATAAAATTATCATACTAAAATTTTTCATTATGCACAAAAGTTTTCTGTACAACATTGTTGCCACTGTTTCTATGCTGCGTGTGTTACTTCTCTTGGCAGCACGTCTTCTCCAGTGCAGCCGTTCCTGTTTCTTTTTTCTTCAGCTCCACCCAATTCCAAATAAATCACAACGCGTCACTTTCTTATTCTTTTTACTTTTCCTCTATTATGCGGCGCGCCCCCAATTTGCACGTACGCCTTCCTTTTATAAGCTTGCTGCCTATTACTTTTAATCTTAGATTTTACCTTTAATTTTTTAATTTTATTTATTTGCACTGCTTTCTTTTTTTATTTGGACTTTGAATCCTCTTTTAAATTTGACTGGGCTTTAACTTGCTTTTTATAAACTCTGAAATTAAACATAAAAATCTATTAAAAATATTTTAAAGTAAATAAAAATTCAATTTAAAAATACACATGAATTCGTATAATTTTTATTCATATTCTAACATTTTAGTCTAATAAGGTCTTTAGAGAATACTTTCATATACTCATCAGTACATGAGGTATATATCATATTTAGAGGCCATGATTGTGGTTGGAAACCACTTAGAACCTGATTTTGGAAGGTTAGAAATTGGTTTGGAGACCAATAGAATAGGGGATGTGATTCTGGTACACTGGCGCCTAGGTGCTAGAGGTTCAGCGGCCACTTCCCAGAACCTGTTCTACATGTTGCTGCACGCTGGGCGCCTAGGTGCTATGGAGTGGGCACCTTAGTGCCAACGGGGTGCCTAAGCGCCTGAGCACTAGCGACTAGGAAAACAGGGCAGGCTTTCTACCATGCCAGCGTCTAGGCGCTAGAGAGTGGGTGCCCAGATGCCAGACCTAATTTTCTCAAGATCTTTATTTTTAGAAAATGAACTTTTCTACTTGTTAGGATCCCTTATAAATGCCTTATAAATGTGTTGAGACACTATGGAGGGTATTTCATTAAGGAAATTACCACCTTGCATATATGGGAAAGTAGGAGACCTTGTGCCTTCATTAGTTATGGATTGTTTTAGGAAGGAATTTAATCATGCAGGGCAATGATGTGGCATCGATATCACTTGTGATGTGATGATGTGGTGCACTAGGTGTAGTATACTGAGTTGTTTAGCATAGTTAGTATATCATTATACATAAGTTGCTTCTTTTTTGGTGAAAGTTAAGCTTAAGGTGCATGAATGATAGTTGTTTCCCTTGTTTTGCTAAGAATAAGTTGTGAAGACCTTGTGATATTGAATATGTGATGGGAATATTACATAGAGTAAGTATATGAGTATCCCTATAGTAATGAGTTAAAACCTCGTGGAGGAAGATAGACTCATGTATGAGCATTAGATATAAACTCGTGTAGGAGAGTGTCTGATTCGAGTGTCGAGCTCAACCAAATAACAAACTTTCAGTTCTACTTATCACTTGCAGCACAAGGCAGTGAACCGAGTCGTCTCTTGATGATCAAGGTACTAATCAAACCAAATCAAGGTCAAACAAGGGAGGGGATTGTGTATGCAAAATGTAAACGTAATAATTAAGTATAAGAAAAATCAAATTGCAAAGCAACCAATCTAAGAAACCATCAGAAACCTAGTTAGCTTGTCATTGATCACTAAACATGCATCTAGATTGAATTAATTAGTTAATCTATGCTTGACCGAAATCTCTGTATCAAACACATAGAATTTAATAGTAGATAATCACCTAGAATTTAACTAACAAACTATTCGTAAACCTACGATCGTTAGATTCATGCAACCTATGCTAGTTTAACAACCAGAATTCAATTAACCTAGATTAACAAATTTGTCAACCTAACTGTCATTAATTCACGTGACTAAATCATAATTAGTCAATCACAATTTAATCACAAAACTCAATTAGGATTAAGGATCTAATCAGATCACATCACACAACAGAAATCTCTAATCATGCAATTCGAAATCAAATCAAGAGAAGAAAACAATTAATTCAATTCAAAATTGAAATTAGATACAAAATCTCAAAGCCAAACCAGAATTTACTTAAGATCCTTGGATTGATCCCAAATGCTTAGTTCTCCATGGCTACTGCACACAGTTTACAAAAGAAAGAAAGAAATTCTCAGTAGAAGAATCAAGTAGTACGGCTTAGGGCTTCTATCTCTCTCGAGTTCCTTATTTATCCAAAAATAACTGACTTAAAAATTAAGAATCCTAATTTTCCCCTAGGTTAAAATTAATCCTTTACTTCTTAGCTTTCCTTGGTCACCGAAATCACTTGAATTGGGCTTAAGATGAGAAGTTATACCCAAATCACTCTTAACAGGTCTTTGATCCCGTCAGCAGATGTAAAAGGATGAAAATACCATCAAAATGTTATATTTTGGATAAGAATTGAAGATATATGTCTTAGTTTTCAAAATGCACTAGTTTCAGATCCATATCACACTTGTAACCTGAATTATGGATTAATTAGTTCTCACGTTCGGGTTACATAATAGAACCCGTGTTCTGACTTTTAAGCCCAATTTGATCTACTAGATATCCGGTTAACCTCTAGGGCTCTTATGAAAGTTGTAGATCTCTCTCTTATCTTTTCTACAAGGTAAGATATATAATTTTTAGATACCTAGAACTCAAGATATGGTCAAAATACATAACTAGTATAAAATCCTAATAATGCTAGAAAGATCAATTAAGTCCAATTTGAGCCTAAACTTACAAAACATTGCCAAGTTCAATCAATTAAATATACGGAGAGTGTAAAGGACTAAAAATGAGAGTTTATTAATGTATGAAATTTATGATTATTAAATTCTCCCATACTTAGTTTTTGCACGTCTTGAGCAAACTAAAGATTCAAACTACGGGACAAGGAACACAAAAACTCAAAAATCAAAACTCAAAGAGATTCACTTTCCAATGACCTTCAAGAATGTAAAAGTTTATAAGCAAGGATAGCAACTAAGAAGTTTAAGGGATCATAACATTCGTGAAGTGACAATTCTTTACATCTCAAATCAATAAGCAAGGTAATTTCAATTGAAAAGCATAAACCAAGAATGATAGATTCTCACAAACCATACTCTCACTCCCTCAAGTGTTTAGTGTTAGAAATGTCTAGACGGTAAGTGTTTTATTCAACTCAACTCATGAAAATTTACACTATCATAAGCTTGCTTATCTTTTACTTCTCCACTATTCTATGCACATGCATAGACAAATCAAGAGGACTTTATTCAAGGTTGAAATAGAGTCGAGGTAAAGGATGAGAATGATAAGGATATGACAAGCTAAAAACAAAAGAAAATAAAACATTGGAGATGAATTTTAAAAACAAGCATGAAAGTTTAATGCGATTCCATATGATGCAAATTATTCTCTTCATATATGTTCCCTTTTCCTTTTTTTATTTTAGAAGTATTGTAACTTTTTTTTTCCATAACAATTTAGCACAACATTTCACACCCCCCACACTTAAACCTTGCTTGTTCTTCAGTAAGACCAAACAACAATAACAAATTAAGATTCCCCCAAACTTGTTCATGTGATCATCCAAGGATAATGCTAATGCTCTCCTATTCCCTAAGGTAAAGGGACAACATGGTAAGGGTATATAATGAGTTAAGAACAACATAGAATAGGAAAATAAACTCAATGAGGTTAATCAAGGGGGAAATATGTAAGGTTGGTTATTTAGTTAAAGTAGCAAATGCAAGGAAAGAATGCTTCAATCATGTTCATACATGCATGTGAAAATTTAGCCTAAAAAAATAAAAACAAGTTCTAGAATGATCAAAATTCATAAGTGAAAATCACACAAGAAGGAAGAGAATGATACAATTACTTAATCCATTCATCAATAAGCTTAAATTCTCATAAGCTATAAGTCTATCAAACTTAATTTACTAATTCAATTTCCATTATTAAACAAGTCAAATTCAAGTTGAAAGACAATTCATTCACTTATGTCATGAACCTCTAATCCTCAAATTTGTCCAAAATCACAACTTCCACACATCTCAAGAGTCATTGGAAAGCAATTAAAAACTAAAAACAAGAAGCACACTTTTTTTTTCAAAAACATCAAAACAAAATTTAAAAACAAAATAAAAACATAATTGAAAAATAGAAAAATAGAAAAATAGAAAATAGAATTAACGGAAAAACAGAAACAACGACATTAAATAAAAATAAAAAATAAAAAATAGAAAAATAGAAATAAAAATAGAAAATAGAAAATAGAAAACATAAAAAATAAAAACAAAAATAGAAACAGAAATCAAAAACAAAAAATAGAAAACAAAAAAATAGAAGACAAAATAATAAATAGACAAAAAAATAGAAAACTAAAAAATAGAAAAACAGAAATAGAAAATAAACAAGTAAGGAAAGGAAACTCCCTCTTTCATGTTGGATAAGTAGCATCAAGCAAGGCCACTCCTCCATGGTATGCTCTTGGAAACCATCATAGAAGTGCTTGAGTCTATGCCCATTAGCCTTGAAGCTCCTCTTTGTAATCACATCTTGAAGCTCAACTACACCATAAGGAAAAATATTAGTAACAACAAAAGGCCTTTCCCACTTATATCTTAATTTTTCGGGCATCAATTTAAGACGAGAATTATATAAAAGCACTTTTTGACCAATCTCAAATGTTTTTCTCATAATCATCTTATCATGGAAGGCTTTGGTCTTCTCTTTATAAAGTTTGAAACTCTTATATACCTCCAAACGGATCTCCTCCAATTCCTGCAATTGTAGCTTCCTCTTCATGCCTGCTTGGTCTAAGTCTAGGTTGCACCTCTTCATTGCCCAAAATGTGTGATGCTCAATTTCCACCGGCAGGTGGCATGCCTTGCCAAAGACAATCCGATAAAGGGACATCTCAATCTACTTGATCTCTCTGTTGGAAACCTTGGCTTGCCCATTAGTCTGGGGTGTTAAGGTGTAGAAACTTTGTACTTGAATCCATACTTCTTCATCAAAGCCTCCATGCTCTAATTACAGAAATGTGAATCCTGATCACTGATGATGGCCCTTGAGAATCCAAACCTGCAGAAAATCTGTGATCTAACAAAATTCACAACAACTTTGGAATCATAAGTCAGAGTGGCTTTTGCCTTCACCCACTTAGATACATAATCAACAGCTAGCAAAATATAAACAAAACCAAAAGAAATAGGAAAAAGGTTCCTATAAAATCAATACCCCATACATGAAAAATCTCATAAAACAACAAAGGTTTCTAGGGCATCTCATTCCTGTGAGAATTGTTCCCTATTCCTTGGCACTATTTACAAGACTTATAGAACAAGTATGCATCATAGAATAAGGTAGACCAATATAAACCGAAGTCCAAGACTTTCATACTTGTACATTTAGGTCCAAAATGTCCACCACATGCAAATGCATGACAAAAGCTAAGGACAGAATCAAACTCATGATCAGGTATGCTTATCCTAAACATTTGGTCACTATTAAATCTCCACAGATAAGAATCATCTCACATATAATACTTAGACTCACTATTTAACTTATCAATCTGAGCTCTACTGAAATATGCGGGCAGTGCACCAGCAACCAAGTAATTAACTAAGTTAGCAAACCAAGGAGAGGTATTCTTACCTTGCAGCTGTAAAAGCTACTCATCTGGGAAGGAGTCATGGATAGCCAAAGGCTCTGAAGCTCTCTCAATTCTGCTCAAATGATCAGACACTAGGCTTTTTGCTCCACTCTTATCCCAAATTTCAAGATCAAACTCCTAGAGCACCAGCATCCATCTAATTAGTCATGGTTTCGCTTCGGGTTTCTTCAGAAGAAACTTCAGTGCTGCATGATCAAAAAACACAACTACTTTAAAACTAAGAGATATTATCTAAATTTGTCTAAAGCAAATACAATGGCTAAGAGTTCTTTTTCTGTAGTTGTGTAGTTGGCTTGAGCATCATCCAAAGTTCAGGAGGCATAGTAGACCACATGAGGATCTTCCCGTACTCTTTGTACCAGGACAGCTCCCACTGCATAATTGGAGGCATTGTACATAAGCTCAAATGGAAGAGTCCAGTTAGGTGGCTGGATGATAGGAGTGCTGGTCAACGCCTTCTTCAAATGATCAAAGGTTTCCTAGCATTTTGGGTTAAAGAAGAACTTCATATCCTTTTGCAGCAAATTAGATGGTAAAAGGGCGATCTTGCTAAAATCCCGGATGAAGCGCTTGTAAAAACCTACACGTCCCAAAAAAGAACGCACCTCCCACACGCATGCAGGATAAGATAATCAGGTAATGGCATTTATTTTAGCAAGATCTACTTCAATGCCCTTACTGGAGACTACATGGCCTAACACTATACCCTATGCTACCATGAAATGACATTTTTCAAAATTTTAAACAAAATTAGTTTCAATGCATCTATGTAGTACTTTAGCCAGACTATCCAAACAAGAATAAAAAGAAGAGCCATAAATAGTAAAATTATCCATGAATACCTCCATGAATACCTCCATGAACTCTTCTAAAAAGTCTGAAAAGATGCTCATCATACACCGCTGGAATGTGTCGGGGGCATTGCAAAGGCCAAAAGGCATCCGTTTGTAAGCGAAGGTGCCAAAGGGATAGGAAAATATAGTCTTCTCTTGGTCGTCAGGTGCAATGTGGATATGGAAACATCCAGTGTAACCATCCAAGAAGCAATAGTGTGACTTACGAGCCAACCGCTCCAGCATCTGCTCAATGAATGGAAGGGAATAATGGGTCCTTCTGAGTAATCTGATTAAGCCTTCTATAATCAATGCAGACTCTCCAGCTATTTTGTACTCTGGTAGGAATCAACTCATTCTTCTGATTGGCCACAGCAGTCACTCTAGATTTCTTGGAGACAACCTGCACTGGGCTCACCCATTGACTATTAAAGATGGGATAGATAATGCCAGCCTGTAATAGCTTAGTCATCTCTTTCTTCACCACATCCAAAATTAGAGGATTCAATCTCCTTTGAGGCTACCTCACTAGTTTAGCTCCATCCTTAAGTAAAATTCTATACATGCATGTGGAAGGCCTAATGCCAGGAATATCTACCAGTATCCATTCGATGGCCCTCTTTTTCTCTCTCAAAAATTATATTAATCTTACCTCCTGTTCAGTAGGGAGGTTTTTTGCTACAATCACCAGAAGCTGCCCATTATCTAGCAAGTATGCATACTTCAGGTGCTCGGGTAACGCTTCAGCTCCGATTTCGGTGGCTGCACTACAGAAGGTAATAATTTAATGGGTTGCTACTGCTCTACTTTTGCTTCTTGAACCTCTACCTATATATCACCTGTTGTACAATTTGCTAACACAGGAACAAATTCATTATATCCTAAAAATGTAGAAATTTTAGAACACACAGAATGCAACTTATCACCATCATAACTAGCACACAAATCACCGTACATAGAGTCACTAAAATCAGTAATCTTAGGAAACTCCTCACACAAGTCAGCATATGAATTACTAACTAAATTATTAATTAAATTAATATGAAAGACAAAATATTCTTCCATGGGATGTTTCATAGCATCAAGAATATTAAACCTCACAATGGAATCTCTAAACTTCATGGATAGAACTCTTGCATGCACATCAATCTTTGTCCGTGCTGTTTTGAGGAAAGTTCCCTAGAATAAGGGGAGTCTTGTTGGATGATGACTCTCCCTCCATCTCCAAACTGTAGAAGTTAGTAGGGAATATCAGCTTGTTCACTTGGACTAGCACATCTTCCACCAAACCAACTGGGTAAGCATTACTCCTATTAGCTAGTTGGATCGCCATACCTGTAGCCTGCAAAAGACCAAGTTTAAGGGAATTAAAAACAGACATAGGCATTGTATTAATGAAAGCACCTAAGTCTAGCATGGCATTCTCAAATCTACAATTTCCTATTATGCAAGGAATTGTAAAAGTCCATGGATCCTTGTACTTCTGTGGTATAGGTTGGATGAGGCCTGAAACATTCTGCCTAATGTTGATTCTCTTATTGCCCTTTAGCCTCCTATTATGTGTACACAGTTCCTTTAAGAACTTGGCATACTTTGGTATCTTCTTGATTGCATCCAGTAGTTATTGGTGTATGCCCTAGAGGCCAATACATTTTCTATATTTACATACATTCTATTATGCTATTTTATATATGAGGCATTTCATTTATTATGTTCTTTTTTATAAACATAATAAAGTCCTTAGAATAGTAACTTTGATGCCATAGGACATCAAGTGGATGACTTGATTGTGAGATCCTTTTGGTTACAACACTATTCTTAAATGTCCCTAGTCAAGTATTATTGTTAATTAGGACAACAATGATACATTGAGACTAGTATGTGCATAGACTGATGACCACATCTCATGGGTTATGGATATGAGATATCAAGTCTTCACATGGGTACATATTAGAGTAATGATGTACTGGACTGACCCACCATGAGAACACTACATGGATCGTTACGTGAATGTCATAAATGATTCTCATAGTGACAATGGTGTCTGTGATCCTTTGACCTGAAATCACTACGATTCCTACATGAGGAGCTGTGTGTTTTAATGCCATCAAACGTCATCTGTAACAAGGTGATTATAAAGTTAGTTGTTGGACATACCGTGAATCATGCAGAGGGATATGAGTTACCTAGATGGGATTTGTCACTCCTACATAACAGGAGTGATATCTTCGGGCCCCCAGATTGAGTGAGACTACGAAATGCATGACCATGCTCAAATGAGTCAATATGAGATATTGATCTCATTTGTTGTTACAAAGTCTACTCGAGTATCAGGAAACGAAAGATTGGACTATACAAGGGTGATGCATTCTATGCCTTGTGTTCAATCTAGATATCTTAACAAAGGGACTAAACAACACGGAAACATTGGTCACGAAAAGGTTATGTCAAATCATTGACATTCTTATTACTTAGGTAGTAGCGATGTGTTGCTAGATACCACTCACTGCTTGTAATATTAAAATGAGATTTTAATATTACTGCCAATGTAATAAGAACATGCAGGGTCACACACATAGAGCAGACTAAAATTGGAGCAACGGATGCAAGTTGGACTCAGATTCAAATATAGGCCAGACTCATAACAGATGGGTCTAGGGTTGCACAGCTTACCTTGCTGCTGCTCACACTCACTTAAGGCAGTCACTATTATAAATAGTACTGCTAAGGGGCTACTAAGATACACAATTCGGAATCCTAGCTGCATCTACAGAAAAGTGAGCGAGAGAGCGACAGGTTTCTTCTCTTCTCTTCGCAGCTAGCACCGTGTGAGAGACGTGAGGCTCCTCTTTATGAATGTTAGACATTCGTGAGTCTGTTCATGTGGATACCGCATAGACATCGTTTCTATTACGGTTTTGGTGATTCACGTCCTTCCTTTTGATCACGCTTCAAGAGGTAAATAATTTAAAAACTCAGATTATGGCTTTTCTTATGGATCCTCGATGGGAATCCTTGTTTTTCTGCTGTATGATGTAACTGCAATTCCTAACAGTAGTGAGATGTTTACTTCCACTTTTCTAAAAGTCTCAAGCAGCTCTTTGTCTTTCTCATCCTATTCTATTTTTTTGGATTGTGTGGCTTTTTATGGAAAAGGAAGAGCTATAGTAGGTTCAGGCTTTTGTTTGGCTCTAGCAGTTGCTTTCTCATCATCATTACCAGATTTCTGGGTTGGTGCACCAAAATCAGGTGTGGCTACTACTGGTGGCTTATGTAGTTGTTTGTTCACTACTGGTTAGGAATCCACCTCCATTGTTTTTCTAAACCTCAGCATAATGGAACTCATATTCCCCTTTAGATTGGGAATTATTTGGGAAGGGAGTTGGACAGATCCTTGATTCTGTAATTGACTCGGAGTAGAAGCTAACTGTCCAAGTTGAGTTTCCAAGTTTTGAATGAAAGCTTCTGTCCTTTGTTGAAATTGTGTGTTGTTGGTGGCCATTTGCTTCATTAGATCTTCCAAAGTAGGCTTAGATTTTGTAGTTGTAGGACCTTATGGTTGTTGTTGGATGGGTGATCTGCTTGGTCTAGCCTATTATTGAAATTGTTGTTGTCTCATTGACTGTTGGAAGGGCTACTTGTACTACTACTGTGGTGCTGCATTTCCATATCTTAAGTTAGGATGATTTCTCCAGCCAGGATTGTATGTGTTGGAGAATGGATTATATCTTTGTTGCTACTGTTGGAATTATGGTTTACCAGGAAAGACACTTGCTACAACAACAAATTGATCTTGGAATATTGAACTATCATCTTGAAGTGTAGGGCATGCATTTGTGGGATGTGAAAGATAAGAATAGATACTGCACACTCGAGTACGTCCTTGCACAGATGTTGGTGCCTCTCTACTACCAATTATCTCATCAAAGAGGTTAGCTCATCAAGTCTATGTTCTAGTCTTTGTTAATCAACATTAGAAAGCTGGACTTCATTAACTTCTCTGGTTGGAGTTATCATTATGGTACTAAATTGCTGTGAGTTGGTAGCTATGTTTGTAAACAAGTCTCTAGTAGTAGTTGGGGTTTTGTTAACTAAGGCACCTTCACTTGCAGCATCCATCATGCTTCTGTCCATTAGCAACAAGTCTTCAAAAAAATATAGGATCAACAGTTGATCACTAATCTGGTGGTGTGGGCACCTTGTGCATAATTTATTGAATCTCTCCTAATATTCATACAAGGTCTCACCACTCATCTATCTAATCCCACATATATCCTTTTTGATTGTAGCAGCTCTTGAGGCAAGGAAAAACTTCTCTAGAAATAGTTTCTTTATGTCATTCCAGGAAGCAATAGCTCTTGGTTTGAAGTAATATAACCAGTCATTGGCTACACCATCTAATGAAAAGGGAAAGGCTCTCAACTTGATGTTTCCTTTGTAATTCCTTGTGGTTTCATGGTGGAACAGACCATATGGAACTCCTTTAAGTGCTTGTGAGGGTCCTCTCCTGTAAGGCCATGAAACTTAGGCAAAAAGTGAATTAAACCAGATTTAAGTTCAAAATCAGCATCCAAATCAGGATAATGAATGTACAATGGTTTATAGTTCACATCAGGTGCAACTAGTTCTTTTAAGGTCCTATTTTGCATATTATCAGCCATAATTGTAGTGTTATTAGTCATAGGTTTAGTGTTATCAGCCATAGGTGTAGTGTTATCTATATGCTCACCTTCAGTTTCAAATTCAATGTCTGTCTCAACCTCAGATGTTATTTCTTCACTAATCCTACGAGTCATATTCAATACATGTAAGGTTCTTTCAATTTCAAGATCAATGTTAAGTATATGACTATTAAAAGACTTAGTCATGCATTAGATAGCACTATAGGGACTCAAAACCAACTCAAAACACAAAAACACAAAGTAATAGTAAAAATCACAAAAAAAAAACTCAACAAAAACTATATCTACAGATTTTTAAAAATTATGGGACTACCACAGGGTGAAAACTAGTCAAAAATACTACCAAATAGTAAAATAAAAAATCTTAAAATATTAAAAGATGGTCTAAACGTTGGAATTTTGGCAAACTGGGGGTGACCTCACAAGAAGTAGTGAGCCTTGTTTATTAGGTCATTTTCCTTTAATTAACTAAGTTTCAGCTCATTTTGAGCATGTTTATCCATACATTTTTTAGAAAAATCACCTAAAATCACCAGTTTTTGCTTAAAAACCACTAAGACAAAGAAGAAAAGGTGTTAGGGGGTTATTGATAATCTTGATATGATTAATTACCACCTAATGATCTCTGACAACAGCACCAAATTTGATTCGAGTTTTGAGCTCAACCAAATAACAAAATTCTACTTCTACGGATAACTTGTACCATAAGGCAGCGAACCAAGTCATCTCTTGAGGATCAAGGTACCAATCAAACCAAATCAAGATCAAACAGGGGAGGGGATTCTGTATGCATAATGTAAACGTAATAATTAAATGTAAAAAAAAATAAATTGCATAGCAACCAATCCAAGAAATTGTCAAAAACCTAGTTGGCATGTCATCAATCACTAAACATGCATCTGTATTGAATTAATTAGTTAATCTATGATTGATCGAAATATCTGCTTCAAATACATAGAATTCAACACTAGATAATCACCTAGAATTTAAGTACTAAATGATTCCTAAACCTGCAATTGCTAAATTCATGCAACCTCTGCTAGTTTAACAACCAGAATTCAATTAACCTAGATTAACAAATCTGCCAACCTAACCATCTTCAATTCATGTGACCAAACCACAATTAATGAATCACAATTTAATCACAAAACTCAATTAGGATTAAGGATCTAATATCACACAACAGAAATCTCAAATCATGTAATTCAAAATCAAATCAAGAGAATAAGAAGATAATTAATTCAATTCAAAATTGAAATTAGATATAGAATCTCAAAGCTAATCTAGAATTTCCTCAAGATCCTTGGATAGTTGGATTGATCTCAAATGTTTAGTTCTCCATGGCTGCCACACACAGTTTGCAAAAGAAAGAAGAAAATTCTAGGTAGAAGAATCAAGTAGTACGACTTAAGGTTTCTATCTACCTCGAGTTCCCTATTTATACAAAAATAATAGACTTAAAAATTAAGAATCCTAATTTATTCCTAGGTTAAATTTAATCCTCTGCCTCTTAGCTTTCCTTGGTCAACAAAATCACTTGAATTGAGCTTAAGATGAGAGAGTTATGCCCATATCACTCTTGATAGGTCGCTAATCCCATCAGCTGACGTAAAAGGATGAAAACACCATCAAAATGCAATAGTTTGGATAAGTGTCTTCATAAAAATTTAAGATCTATGTCTTATCTTTCAAATGCCACTAGTTTCAGGTCCATATCACATCTACATCCCGAACTATGGACCAATTAGTGCACGCTGCTCGGGTTACGCAATCAAACTTGTGTTCTGATTTCTAAGCCCAATTTGGTCTACTAGATATATGATTCAGCTCTATGGCTCTTCAAGAAAGTTGTAGATCTCTCTCTTATCTTTTCTATAAGGCAATATACATAAATTTTATATATCTAGAACTTAAGATATGGTCGAAACATAGAAACAGTGTAAAATCCTAATAATGCTAGAAAGATCAATTAAGCCTAATTTGAGCCCAAACTTACCAAACATGGCCAAGCTCAATCAATTAAATACATGGATAGTGTAAAGGACTAAAAATGGGGTTGAATGTGTTTTGAAAATACTTTGCAAGTTTTCACACACATGCAATACATGCGTATTTGTAATCGAGGTTATTGATATATGTGGTGGTACAAGTACACTCATTATTATGAGTAGGAAGAGTCCATTCATTACCAGGTAGTGTTAAATGGTCGTAGCCATATATACTACCTAAAATAAGATAAGGAACCGGGTTCTTGGGAATAGTTAAGTTTCATGACATTGCACCAACACTATGTTACTACATTTCATATCCATTATCTTAGGACATACCTTAGGAATATTCATACGACATAACATGAGCATTTACCTTTCGATGACAATTGTATGAGGAATTGTCATATCTTTGGGTTTATGTTTTCTTGGGAGTAACACATAGAGTGAGTATAGAGTAATGGCTCATATACTTGTTACAAATATATTCCTAATATAAATGTTTTGTTTATTCATTGTGAATGAATAAATACCGGTTTTGGAATGCTTATACTGAGAATTTATGAATTCTCAAGTTGCTGTATTGCCATGTAAATCCAAGTGGAAGCCCCTCAAAAGGAAAGAAGAAGAAGCATGAAGACTAGTATAGTTCATATGCTTTAATAGACAAAGCTTATGTATTTATTTATATTTTCTTTGAATTTGTATAAAGTTGTATGTATAACATTTTGTCCTTTGAGGCTATTAATATATATATGTATGACTTTTTCTTTATAGTTCTCTATAATTATTTGTATAAATGTTATGGGTTAGAATGATGTTTTAATTTAGAAGTGATATAACTAATACTATTTATCTGAATATATTCTGGATATACTAGGATACTGGTATTAGGATGTTACAGTTCGTAGTGGTCTACAAACAAATGTAATGATAATGATCATTAAAAAGGATGATGTTTCAACAGATGTAGAGGAAAGATTAAGAAGTTTTCTATATGCTAGATAAGGATAGTGTGGCTGCTTTAGAGTCTTAAGGAACTACTTATTCTCCTTTTGCATGAGCAGGTTCTTCTTCACCTTGAGCATGTTCTTTATATAGTTGAGAAAGGTTAGTCTTAGTTTGCTCATCAAATCCGTTATTCTCTAGTTTTTTTTCTACTTTTTGAGGCCTTGAAGGTCGATCTTGCAATCATTTAGTTCTCAATTCTAATCCTCTATCCAATGGTGCTCTTTCTTCTAACTTCATTAACTTGAGAATTTTGTTGGTGCACTTTTGTCATGCTGGTTTTGAGAACACATCACTTAAGCCTAGATCATAATGTTTGAAGATCAAAGTCAGTAATATTCTATACGGAACACTTGTTGTTTTCTTCCTATTCTCAATGGCTACTACCATATACCTTAGAATGAGGTAATGGAGGTTATGTTCCTTCTTCTCCTTCAGATGGTACCTTGCCATCTTGCTCAATTACTTTCTCATAGTTTCTAGTCCTTGGTAAAATGGAATGATAACATAGAAAATGAAAAAAATCTTGCCATACTAGTTAGCTTATTGGTGGTGTGTGGTTCCTCTTCCAAGAAAAGAGTGCTCATTGTATCTTCTCTCTAAACAACATATCTAGTTTGCCAACTATCATTACAAAATATCCTTTCACCTCTTCCCTTGACTCTAGTTATAATGGCTAACACCTCTTCATAAGTCCAAAGGAGGTAATTTTTTATATAGTTTATAGGACTTAGAGTCTTAATGTAAAAGCTCTCAACATATCTCAAAAATGCTTTTAAAGGTCATGTATTTAAAATCAACTTTTAATTAATGAATTACTTTTTAAAGAAATGTTGTTTTGAACATGGACAATGAAAATTAAGTTTATATCTTGAAAATCCAAGTTTTCTAAGTTATAAATGCTTATCAAGCTTAATTGGGCTTAAAATGGGTCCAAGGATGATTGTAATCTTATCCTAAGGCTTAGTGATCAATTAACAGCTTCTTTGGGAACTGGTAATCAATTACCATAACCTGGTAATTGATTACAGCCAAGCAGGAATCTATTTTTCCAAAGTTAGAGGCATTGTAATCAATTATACCTTTGGCAGAGGCCATGTAATCGATTACATGAGGCTTGTAATCGATTGCATCCTACCCAGAAAACCCAGAAGGTGTTCTTAGAGCCATGTAATCAATTAAACCACTCATGTAATTGATTACAATGAGCCTGAAAGTCCACAATGACTCTTTTCTTATCGTTTAATGTGATATTAAATCACCCCCAACGGCTCTTTTGGACAGAACACAATATATACACATTCTTGGGTTATCTTTTATATACACCCAACAACCTGAAACACATTTCTATTGCTCTGATTCGTGAGTCAATCCTTTCTATCACTCTATGCTCTATTTTTGAGTTTTCTTGAGATATTCTTGAAAAGCTTCATAGGGCTTCCATTTGTATTACATACTCTTGAGAGAGTTTCATCTCTTATACACTTTTGATTCTTTATAACGAGGGTGAGGTATCCCTCAGAGAAATTGTAACAAGGGTGAGGTATCCTTGAAAGTTGAGGCTCAAGCATGAGGGTGAGGTATCCCAAGGTGTGAAGAGAACTCTCGATTGTAAATGGTAGCAAGCACTTGTTCAAGCTTGCATTGATAGTGGTTACTCGAGGACTGGACGTAGGTCACAAGTGGTTGGTAGTCAAACCAGAATAAACACTATGTTTACTCTTTTAACTTAAACTTCTTTATATTTGTATTTTTAAATTGCATATATCTTCTTGAAATTAGATATAGAATCTCAAAGCTAATCCAGAATTTCCTCAAGATCCTTGGATAGTTGGATTGATCTCAAATGTTTAGTTCTCCATGGCTTCCACACACAGTTTGCAAAAGAAAGAAGAAAATTCTAGGTAGAAGAATCAAGTAGTACGACTTAAGGTTTCTATCTACCTCGGGTTTCCTATTTATACAAAAATAATAGACTTAAAAATTAAGAATCCTAATTTGTTCCTAGGTTAAATTTAATCCTCTGCCTCTTAGCTTTCCTTGGTCAACAAAATCACTTGAATTGAGCTTAAGATGAGAGAGTTATGCCCATATCACTCTTAATAGGTCTCTAATCCCATCAGCTGACGTAAAAGGATGAAAACACCATCAAAACGTAATAGTTTGGATAAGTGTCTTCATAAGAATTTAAGATCTATGTCTTATCTTTCAAATGCCACTGGTTTCAGGTCCATATCACATCTACATCCCGAACTATGGACCAATTAGTGCACGCTGCTCGGGTTACGAAATCAAACTTGTGTTCTGACTTCTAAGCCCAATTTGGTCTACTAGATATATGATTCAGCTCTATGGCTCTTCAAGAAAGTTATAGATCTCTCTATTATCTTTTCTATAAGGCAATATATATAAATTTTAGATATCTAGAACTCAAGATATGGTTGAAACATAGAAACAGTGTAAAATCCTAATAATGCTGGAAAGATCAATTAAGCCTAATTTGAGCCCAAACTTACCAAACATGGCCAAGCTCAATCAATTAAATACATAGATAGTGTAAAGGACTAAAAATGGGGTTGAATGTGTTTTGAAAATACTTTGCAAGTTTTCACACACATGCTATACATGCGTATTTGTAACCGAGGTTATCGATATATGTGGTGGTACAAGTACACTCATTATTGTGAGTAGGAAGAGTCCATTCATTACCAGGTAGAGTTAAATGGTCGTAGCCATATATACTACCTAGAATAAGATAAGGAACCGGGTTCCTGGGAATAGTTAAGTTTCATCACATTTGCACCAACACTATGTTACTACATTTCATATTCATTATCGTAGGACATACCTTAGGAATATTCATACGACATAATATGAGCATTTACCTTTCGATGACAATTGTATGAGCAATTGTCATATCTTTGGGTTTATGTTTTCTTGGGAGTAACACATAGAGTGAGTATAGAGTAATGGCTCATATACTTGTTACAAATATATTCCTAATATAAATGTTTTGTTTATTCATTGTGAATGAATAAATACTGGTTTTGGAATGCTTATACTGAGAATTTATGAATTCTGAAGTTGCTGTGTTGCCATGTAAATCCAAGTGGAAGCCCCTCAAAGGGAAAGAAGAAGAAGCATGAAGACTAGTATAGTTTATATGCTTTAATAGACAAAGCTTATGTATTTATTTATATTTTCTTTGAATTTGTATAAAGTTGTATGTATAACATTTTGTCCTTTGAGGCTATTGATGTATATATGTATGACTTTTTCTTTATGGTTCTCTATAATTATTTGTATAAATGTTATGGGTTAGAATGATGTTTTAGTTTAGAAGTGATATAATTAATACTATTTATCTGAATATATTCTGGATATACTAGGATACTGGTATTAGGATGTTACTGTTCGTACTGGTCTACAAGCAAATGTAATGATAATGATCATTAAAAAGGATGATGTTTCAATAGATGTAGAGGAAAGATTAAGAAGTTTTCTATATGCTAGATAAGGATAGTGTGGCTGCTTTAGAGTCTTAAGGAACTACTTATTCTCCTTCTGCATGAGCAGGTTCTTCTTCACCTTGAGCATGTTCTTTATATAGTTGAGAAAGGTTAGTCTTAGTTTGCTCATCAAATCCGTTATTCTCTAGTTTTTTTTTCTACTTTTTGAGTCCTTGAAGGTTGATTATGCAATCATTTAGTTCTCAATTCTAATCCTCTATCCAATGGTGCTCTTTCTTCTAACTTCATTAACTTGAGAATTTTGTTGGTGCACTTTTGTCCTGCTGGTTTTGAGAACTCATCACTTAAGCCTAGATCATAATGTTTGAAGATCAAAGTCAGTAATATTTTATACAGAACACTTGTTGTTTTCTTCCTATTCTCAATGACTACTACCATATACCTTAGAATGAGGTAATGGAGGTTATGTTCCTTCTTCTCCTTCAGATGGTACCTTGCCATCTTGCTCAATTACTTTTTCATAGTTTCTAGTCCTTGGTAAAATGGAATGATAACATAGAAAATGAAAAAAAAATCTTGCCATACTAGTTAGCTTATTGGTAGTGTGTGGTTCCTCTTCCAAGAAAAGAGTGCTCATTGTATCTTCTCTCTAAACAACATATCTAGTTTGCCAACTATCATTACAAAATATCCTTTCACCTCTTCCCTTGACTCTAGTTATAATGGCTAGCACCTCTTCATAAGTCCAAAGGAGGTAATTTTTTATATAGTTTATAGATAATAGAGTCTTAATGTAAAAGCTCTCAACATATCTCAAAAATGCTTTTAAAGGTCACGTATTTAAAATCAACTTTTAATTGATGAATTGCTTTTTAAAGAAATGTTGTTTTGAACATGGACAATGAAAATTAAGTTTATATCTTGAAAATCCAAGTTTTCTAAGTTATAAATACTTATCAAGCTTAATTAGGCTTAAAAATGGGTTCAAGGATGATTGTAATCTTATCCTAAGGCTTAGTGATTAATTAACAGCTTCTTTGGGAGCTGGTAATCAATTACCATGACCTGGTAATCGATTACAGCCAAGCAGGAATCCATTTTTCCAAAGTTAGAGGCCTTGTAATAAATTATACCTTTGGCAGAGGCCATGTAATCGATTACATAAGGCTTATAATCGATTGCATCCTACCCAGAAAACCCAGAAGGTGTTCTTAGAGCCATGTAATCAATTAAACCACTCATGTAATTGATTACAATGAGCCTGAAAGTCCGCAATGACTCTTTTCTTGTCGTTTAATGTGATATTAAATCACCCCTAATGGCTCTTTTGGATAGAACACTATATATACACATTCTTGGGTTATCTTTTATATACACGCAACAACCTGAAACACATTTCTATTGCTCTGATTCGTGAGTAAATCCTTTCTATCACTCTATGCTCTATTTTTGAGTTTTCTTGAGATATTCTTGAAGAGCTTCATAGGGCTTCCATTTGTACTACATACTCTTAAGAGAGTTTCATCTTTTATACACTTTTGATTCTTTATAACGAGGGTGAGGTATCCCTCAGAGAAATTGTAACAAGGGTGAGGTATCCTTGAAAGTTGAGGCTCAAGCATGACGGTGAGGTATCCCAAGGTGTGAAGAGAACTCTAGATTGTAAATGGTAGCAAGCACTTGTTCAAGCTTGCATTGATAGTGGTTACTCGAGGACTGGACGTAGGTCACAAGTGGTTGGTAGCCAAACCAGAATAAACACTATGTTTACTCTTTTAACTTAAACTTCTTTATATTTGTATTTTTAAATTGCATATATCTGCTTGTATTCGTTCCTTTTGATTTGCACTATTGTGAGTGGAACTTTCTATATTCTCATTTTAGTCACTTGAAATGATAAATAGCTTCAAAGAAAATTACTTTTCAAGTATTTGATAAAAGTTTTGAAAGAATTTTTATTTACTCAATTCACCCACCTCTTGAATATTAAAGTCACTTGGTAACAAGTGGTATCAGAGCTAAACTCTTGTATAAAGAGCTTAGAGCTTCAAGAGAAAATGACTTTTTCAAATGATTTTTCAAAAGAATCTTCCATAAATCGACCACCTTTTTTCAATGGGGATGGTTATGCCTATTAGAAGGAAAGAATGAAAATTTTTATTGAAACTATTAATCTAGATGTGTGGGATGTTGTTGAAAATGGTGTTTTTGTTTCCACACGTGTTGTTGATGGTGTAAAGGTTGAAACATTTTGAAGTGAATGGACTAATGAGGACAAGAAAAAAGGTTCAATATAATTTGAGAGTCAAGAACATCATTACCACAACTTTGGGGTATGATGAATTCTTCAGGATTTTAAATTATAAAACTATCCAAGAAACGTGGGACACTTTACAAGTAACCCATGAGGGTACTAGTGAAGTAAAGAGGTCGAGAATCAATTTTCTCACTCATGAATATGAACTGTTTAGAACGAACGAAGGAGAAAGAATTCAAGAAATGCAAAAAAGATTCACTCACATTATACATCATCTTGCTTCATTAGGAAAGAGTTTTTCTAATGAAGATCTTATTAACAAAGTTTTGAGGTGTTTGACCAAGATTTGACAACCCAAAGTAACAACTATTTCAGAGTCAAGAAATTTATCAACAATGACACTAGCTACTATCTTTGGGAAGCTTCAAGAGCATGAGTTGGAACTAAATAGGCTTGATCAAAGTGAGGAAAATGATAAGAAAAAGAAAGAGATTGCACTCAAGGCTACTTCCTTCGAATAAGATGAAGATGATGGAGATGGTGTGGAGAACTTGGAACTAAATGAAGAGAATCTTAGTCTCCTTGAGAAAAAGTTTTGAAGATTTCTTAAAAAGAATGGAACTCAAAGAAGGCCACCTTTCCCACGAAAGAATACTTTTCATAAAGGGGAAGGAACTTTATCCACACCGACGCGCTACGAATGTGAAAAATCGAGACACATGAAGATGGAATGTCCCATTTATCAAAAGAAGGTGGAGAAGTTTGAAAAGAGACTTTCTAAGGAGAATAAAGGAAGGAGAACCTACAGAGCATGGGATGACAATGACATGGATTCCATAAATAGTTTGGATAACGAAGAAGCTCATCTATGTCTCATGGCTAGAGGAGAAGAAGATGATGAAAACGACTTAGAGGTAATTTTTTCTAACCTTGACTCTTCTCCTTCATATAATGAACTATAAGATGTGTTTAAAGAATTGTATGATGAGTCTATAAAACTCACTAAATTACTTTCTTCATCTAAGAAAATAATTTCTTCTTTGGAAAAACAAATTCTTATTTTAAACAAAGAAATTGAAGAACTAAAAATTGAGAATAATACACTAGGATTAATTAATGCTAATTCTTCTTGCACAACTTGTTCTTCACATGCATTAACATCTTCATCTTATTCATCATGCTAAGCTTTTGAAAAAGAAATTGAATATTTAAATAACACTCTTTCAAAATTCACTTTCGGAAGAGATAATTTAAATATTTTGTTAGGAAAACAAAGGGTTGTTTTTCAAAAAGTTGGGATAAAGTATAATCCCAAAAATCAACAAAAATTTTATAAAAATTTCTTTGTCTATTCAAGTACTTCAAGCACCCCTTTTATCAAATATTTTCAATGTGGGAAGAAAGGGCATAGTGTCTTAGCATGTAATGTAAGGAAAAACATAAACACAAAAATTGGGACTATAATGGTTTGGGTCCCTAAGGGTACTATACCCAAAACTAACATACAAAGACCCAAGAAAATTTGGATACTAAAAGTTAAAAATTGAATATGTATTGTAGGTGTACTTGAAGGCCAAAAGCTCAAATTGGTACCTCGATAGTGGATGCTCCACGCACATGACCGGAGACGACTCCAAGTTCTCATTCTTTGTTCCCAAGACTCACGAACATGTAACCTATGGAGATAACAACAAAGGAAAGATTCTTGGAGTTGGCAAAATCGGTAAAAATCCTAATTCTTCTATTGATAATGTATTGCTTGTTGAATGACTTAAACTTAACTGGCATAGTATTAGTCAATTATGTGATAAAGGAAATAGAGTAATATTTGATTCTAATTGTTGCATAATTGAAGGAAAAGATGATAAGAATGTTAAGTTTGTTGGTCATAGAGTTAATAATATATATATATATATGATTAGCCTTGATGATACATCTTCAAATGATGCGAAATGCATTTTAAGTAAGGAAAATGATTCATGATTATGGCATAAAAGAATTGCACACATTCACATGGATCACTTAAATAAGTTGGTCTCTAAAGAGCTGATAATTGGACTACCATAGCTAAAATTTAAAAATGATAAACTATGTGATGCATGTCAAAAGGGAAAACAAGTAAAGGTTTCTTTTAAAGCAAAAAAATGATGTTTTAACTTCTAGACCTTTATAACTTTTGCACATGGATCTTTTTGGACCACCTAGAACTATGAGCTTTAGTGAGAATTACTATGTATTAGTGATTGTGGATGATTTTTATAGGTTCACATGGACATTATTTCTTTCTCACAAAAATGATGCATTTCAAGCTTTTAAGAAACTTTCTAAAGTTATCCAAAATGAAAAAAGTTTTTGCATTATATCCATAAGAAGTGATCATGGTGGTGAGTTTAAAAATAATGATTTTGAAACTTTTTGTCATGAACATGGCATTAAGCATAATTTTTTTGCCCCTAGAACTCCATAACAAAATGGAGTCATAGAAAGGAAAAATCGATCTTTAGAAGAAATGGCAAGAACTATGCTCAATGAGGCTACACTTCCTAAGTATTTCTGGGCAGATGCAGTAAGTACTACTTGCTATGTAATGAATAGGGCCTTGATCCAATTTTAAATAAAATCCCATATAAGTTATACAAAGGAAAGAAGCCAAATGTTTCACATTTTCATATTTTTGAATGTAAGTGTTTTGTTTTAAAAAATGGAAAGGATAACTTAGGAAAGTTTGATGCTAAGTCTAATGAAGGTATATTTCTTGATTATTCTAATCATAGTAAGGCTTTTAGAATTTATAATAAAAGAAAAATGACCATTGAAGAATCCATACATGTTGCTTTTAATGAAACTAACCCAAATGGACCGAGAAAGGATGCTGTTGATGATGTTGCAGAAACTTTAGCAAGAACATTTTTGGACAACAAGGAGAAAGAAGGCATAAAGCAAGGGAAGGTCAAGAGGATTCACAAGCCATGGATCTTCGCAAAGAGTGACAGACTTCAAGATATCATCCTCTTGACAAGGTGATAGGTGATATATCTAAAGCGGTAACTACTCGAAATTCACTTAGAAATGCATATAACTATATGGCTTTTGTTTCACAAATTGATCCTAAAGACATAAATGAAGCCTTTGACAATGAACATTGGATCTTGGCCATGCAAGAGGAGCTAAACCAATTTGAAATAAGTCAAGTTTAGGAATTAGTTCCAAGGCCCAATGATAATCTAATAATAGGCACTAAATGGGTCTTCAGGAACAAGCTTGATGAAATAGGATTAATAATAAGAAATAAAGATAGGCTTGTAGCTAAAGGATATAATCAAGAAGAAGGTATAGACTACGAGGAAACTTATGCACCTGTAGCTAGATTAGAAGTCATTAGAAATTTACTTGCATATGCTTGCATCATGGATTTTAAGTTATATCAAATGGATGTTAAAAGTGTTTTTCTAAATGATTTTATTCAAGAGGAGCTGTATGTTGAACAACCTCCGAGTTTAGAAAATTATGAACTACCCAACCATGTTTTTAAATTGAAAAAGACTTTGTATAGCTTAAAACAAGCTCCTAGAGCTTGGTATGAAATGTTGAGTAAGTTCCTTTTAGAAAATAGTTTTACAAGAGGAAAGGTTGATGCAACTTTTTTTATTAAAAATAAAAGGTATGAAATTCTCTTTGTGCGAATATATGTTAATGATATAATTTTTTATGCTACTAATAAGTCCATTCATAAGGAGTTTGCTAACAATATGCAAAGTGAATTTGAGATGTCCATGATGGGTGAGCTCAATTTCTTCCTTGAACTCCAAATCAAGCAAACAAGGAATGAGACGTTCATAAGCCAATCCAAGTATTGCAAGGAGTTGCTCAAGAAATTTGGAATGGATAAGGCTAAGCATATGGATACTCCAATGAATACCTCATGTTACTTGGACAAGGATGAAGGAGGTAACCCTGTAGAAATTACTAAGTACAAAGGTATAATTGATTCTCTCCTTTATGTTACTACTAATAGGCCAAATATTATGTTTAGTGTGTGCATATGTGCCAGATACCAAGCAAATCTTAAAAAGTCACACTTAAGTGCTATAAAAAGAATAATAAAGTATCTAATTGGCACTTCACAAGTGGGTTTGTTGTAACAACCCCTCTGAAGGGTATCACATTCATACTGACTCCTTATAATTAATTACCCAAGTTATAAAATAATTAATATTATTTAAACACGAGTTTCAAAATTTTCTTTTTTGTGGATAACAAAAACTTTAATAAATTAGAAAAACACAAATATAGGAATTGAATAAAATATATCTCTCGCATATAACATAGATTCATGATGTCTTCATTACATAAAACTTATATATTCTAGGCAATATTTAATTACCATATATAAACTTGACCTAGCCCAAGCCAAAACACCTGGAGAGTAAGGTTCTGAACCTGATCCTCTCCATGATCCTCTAAAGGCACGTTCTCTAGTCGGGATGTGTCTCTTTGGACAAGAGTCCGAACAGTTGACTCCGTAGAGTCTTCACTAGGCAAACGGTGAGCAATGTCTTATAGTTCTACAATAGGCATGGAAAACTCTACATGTACACAAGCAGCATTATATGTAATAGTAGGGTTTCCATGGTAGGTATCGCTCTGGGATAGAGTCACCTCTCCTATATAATTAAAACGTTCATTAGCTGAGTCGACACGCCAGGTGTCAATGCCATCGTGGAACTGCACTTGCATATAATCAGAGGAATTTCTCCTTGTAGCCATCTTGGTCTTCACAAACATAGGCATAAAAATAGAAACAAACAAAATGATATAGCAAAGAGGTGAGATCCCCTACATCAATACTAGTATAGCAGTAAAGAAATAATACGAACAACAACGTTGTTCCATACACACAGTCCATAGAATAATATAAAATCAGCAGATATATTCATAGCATTTAATAGATAAATAATCCAATAAACTTGCAAACGCAATATTAGGCATAATGATAACACCACAATCATATTGTTCACAATAATACCATATCACAACAGTATAAATGTTGACTATGTCTATGCACATAGACCCATTCCTACTCCATGGAGCTAAACACAATTTCAAAGAGAAGATCTAGAAGATATGTCAGTCACTCGGCTGCCGTGGCCAAAAGTGCTATATTTTATCAATTTATCAAAGTGTACATCAGGCATTGGACAAGACATTCTACATTAGATCGTAATTAGCAATAGTGTCTCGGTCTGGATCATCCGTGTGTTTACATCGGTCTGATCCACAGCACAAGGGCACTAAGAACTGGCCATTGTGGAAAACCCACACCCCGACGCCCCCAAGGTCTATATTTGACCTACACTACAACCATCGCACCCGCACTTAGGTGTAAATCAATCTCCTAGGCACATAGCCTTAACAAATAAGTGAATACGCTTTTCTATGCATGATGTATGATCCAAATACACATACTGTCATTAATCACACAGTATTTCATATTCACACGCCATCACTTGGCGATCTCATTATGCAACATAACTGGGTCAAACACCGCTGAACCGTCCCTAATGGTATTAAATCAACCGCCCATACAATTGTCTAATGTCATTAGTATCAATGATATTATATAACCGCCTATACAATTACATAATACCAATGATTCACTCGGGTCCAGTACCTCGACCCTACAGAAAACTCGTTGTTCCTCTCAATCGCGTAGCGATGTTATCGCATTTTCACAATCGCGTAATACTTTTGTAATGTTTTCAAATCGCATAAAAATTTTCCATCGTTTTCTAAATTCGTAAATATTTTATCGCATTTTCTCAATCGCGTAGCTTAAAATTACTATTGTTGAGTCAAGTAAAGATTTTTCAATGTATTTTCAATCTCATAAAATATTTCTAACATATTTTAAGTCCAAAATAAGATTTTTCTCATTTAATACCAAAAATTGACTTTATTTTCATTATTTGCAAAATAGTCCTTTTGTAAAATAATATTTACATAATAGTCCTTCATTAAATAATATTTCCAAAATAGTGCTTCTTTAAATAATATTTGCATAATAGTCCTTTTGTAAAATAATATTTACATAATAGTCCTTCATTAAATAATATTTCCAAAATAGTGCTTCTTTAAATAATATTTGCAATATAGTCTATTTTTAAAGAATATTTTCAATATAGTCCTTCTTTAAATAATATTTCAATATAATCCTTCTAAAAATCAGTATTTCTACTATTTCCCAAAAAATTTTGTTTCTTTAATTTACTTGAGATATTACAGCTCAAAATTTTCTAACGCGCTTCAAAATCCATAGGGTGAGCTATACGTCAGTAAATTTCAAGTATCAGTATTTATTTTACCGTATAACTTAATTATGCCAATTTCATTCTAAAAAGTATATTACTTTAATTTTAAGTTCAAAGTCTAGTAAATTAATTTCTTACCATTCAAACACCTAAATCTACACTTAGCAAAATAAATTTTGATCTAATTTATCAACTTTGGTATCTTGGCCGAAATTCATATATATATATATATTTCATAAATCATTCTTTGATTCTTTCCATCATTTATTCTTTATAAAAACTCTTAATTTAATTATTTATTATAAAAACCATTAATCCTTGTTTAGGAAAACAATTTAGGAACCTTGATCCCCTTTTTGTGGTGTGGAGGCCGAATGCCTCATAGGTTCTTTGGAACCTTCATACACATTTTCTTCATGTGATTCACATCCTAAATTACACAAGTATCATCATGTTTTCAAATTCATATAGACAAGTATACTATCAAAGCTATAAGCATATTAAACACACATGCAAGCATATTTTCAAAACCAAAGACTTATCAAATGCAAACAAAGAAAGCAAAGAGAATCAAGTGAATAAATCCTTATGGATTTTTTACCACAAACAATCTATTTCCTCACCACCAACACATAGTTGATGAGGTTAATCTCCCTCTTACCTCAAGGAAGACAATAAACTTCAAGCTTCTCCTCCTCTTGAATTCATATGGCACCAAACAAAACCCTCATCAAACTTAAACAAATTCTAAAGTCATAAACAAAGCTTAATAGCAAAGAACCATGGATCAATCATGGTCTAGAATATCAAAAATCCAACTTAGAATCAAAGAATCAAAAGATTACCTTTGGAGTAGTAAACTAAAGCTTCGTTTTTGATGCACTTAGAGAGTGATTTAGACAATACTCACTAAAGGAAAAGTGTTTAGAATGATGTTTAGGTCTAGAAAGTAAGAAGAGATGAAATTATAGAAGTGTGGAGGTATGATTTTGGTGTGGAGGCCATGGGGTTCAAGAGAGGAAGAAAGGAAGTGTTTTTGTGTTCTTGAGTTTTGAGATAAAAAGATGAAGACTTGATATTTCAAAGTGTGATAAAATGCAAAATGAATAGCTATTATTGAAGTGCATGGTCGTGTAATGTAGTGTGTAGGAGAAATCAAAGTTTAATCATGGTAATAAAAATATCACATGGTGTTCACATGGCTCTCACATGGTCTATGTCACATAATGGTCATCATTTGGTCATTTAGGAGAATCAAGAACATGATAGAATGGCCATGTGGCCGTGTGGTCATAGGAGAATGGAACAAAATTGGTTCTATTTTTATTCCTTAGTTACACCTTAATTAAATAGCTAGTTCATCTAGTTTCTCTTAAACTAATTTAGTTAGGATTTCTAATTACATTCTAATTAGTTAGTTACATTATTATATCATTGTATAGGTCATGATTATGTCATGTTTCTAGATAATAGATATTTATCTAGTAACTAGCTTCTAATTATTTAGCAACTAAATTAGTTCATTTAGTTACTAATTAAGCTATTAGGGTAACTAAGTTAACTTATCTAATAACTTAATAACTAATTTAGCCATTTTTATTAACTACTTCCTAATCATTGATTAAATCTAAGGTGGATATTAATAGCTTCTTTATTAACATTGCTCTCACACCATTGATTAGATCAATGGTGATGATCTAAGGTTTTTTCATCAAGTTTTCCATCCAACGGCTCATAGCAAAGTCCAAGCCACTATGTTTGACCAATTTCGATTAGTTAGTCATAAAGCTTAGTAATGATGGCCCATGATTACCCTTAAGATATTTAGCTTAGATATTTTCTAACAGATATTACCCAATGGACAATAGCTACTGCTATTATTACTTAATGGATAATAGAAAACTCAGATACAGAAAATCTCTGTCAACTGTTCTCGGTTCCGGGTTTAGTAAGATCCCCTAATTCCACCTTGACAGTTCGAAACTTTCTGGTTCAAGAAAATTTTTAGTTTTTTCGGACCCACCTCAAGCACATATACAACTTAGAATAATATTAAAATAATCACAACCTCAGAAAATTCCACAAAAATTCTCAAAAATCATAAAAATTATGAAACTCATATATTTTCAGAAAAAATGAAGTTCGGACATATATTTCAAAAATAATATTAAAATATTCAAAATTATTAAAAATTCCCAAAAATTCATAAAAACTCATAAATATTATAAAACTTATTTATTTCAAGAAAAATAAAAAATCGGGGTGTTACATTTGTGGTACCCTAAAGGTGCCTTTTGTAGCCTTATTGGTTATTTCGATTCTGATTTTGCGGAATGTAAATTAGATAGGAAAAGCACTAGTAAGACGTGCCACTTGCTTGGAAGCTCTTTAGTTTCTTCGCATAGCAAGAAACAAAATAGTGTGACATTATTTACTACTGAGGCTAAATATTTCACAGTTGGGAGTTGTTGCCCTTAAATCCTTTGGATGAAGTAGCAACTTCTAAACTACGATCTTCAGCTTGATCACATCCTTATAAGATGTGACAATACTAGTGCAATCAATTTGTCTAAAAACCCTGTTTTGCACTCTAGAACTAAACATATTGAGATAAGGCATCACTTTATAAGGGATCATATACAAAAAGGAGATTGCATGTTAGAATTTGTTGAAATGACTAATCAACTTCCTAATATCTTCACAAAACCTCTACCTAAAGAAACTTTCTTTCATATAAGAAGAGAACTAGGCATTGTGGATCATTCATGCATTTAAAATTCCTATATTTTGTTGCATAATTGATAATTCCATGAAATGTAGTTATTTGTGCCCTATATTTGTGCTATATTGATAGCCTAGTCCTTGTTATGCTGCATATATGGAAGATTTTAGGCTTATATTTGTTAAATTCTATTTTGATATTTTTCTATATGAATTTGTGTAAATCTTGAATATTCTTTAAGTGATTAAGTGAATTTATAATTGTTATTGACTTGGAGATTTCTCTATTTTAGGAAGGGCTCCAATCAAGCTGAAATTTGGAGGATTTGGATCTAAATTGGAAGAGAAAGCCGAGTGTGAAGTTCAACATCTCACGTCGCGACGGAGGCATGTTTATGCCGTGGCGTGGTGCATTCGCCTGCTTCAATATATTGAACTCGGGGCTTGAACACCGTAGCACAAAGGAGCGTATGCTACAGCATGGTTGTGTTTGACTATGCTACAATGAAGATTGGTTTTGATGATAACAAATATAAAGATGATGAGAAGACTAAGTCCAAGAACTTCAAGATTAGCTTTAGGACTTAAAGTCTCTTTGTACGAAGATCTTGTTAGATATCTCATGGTTTTTACAAAATAAAATAAAAAATGTTTTTGAAAATAAATTAAAAAGGTTTTGATGTTTTTAAATCATCTGGATCTTTTTCAAAGTATTTTCAAATGTTTTAGAAATAGAGTTATTCAAATAAAGGCCTCTTTATTCGAATAAATCAAGATTAGAAAAACTGTGCTTGAACATAGTTATTCGAATAACGCATGAGTTATTCAAACAATGTTTTCAAAATCATGTTGCGCACCTTTGTTTTTACAAGTGTTATTCGAATGACATCCTTGTTATTCGAATACAACTTTTTAGAATGACTTTCTTTTACATAAGCTATTTGAATAACTCTAGAGTTATTCAAATAGACTTGTTTTCTTAGAAATCTTTTTGAAACAGTGTTATTCGAATAAGACTATATGTTATTCGAATAACCATTTTCAGAACTGGTATTTTGAGAACATGTTATTCGAATAACCCAAGGTTTATTCGAATAAACATGGGATCCTGTTTTAGAAAGAAATGACCATATTTCGTATTTATTACGTGAATTAATTACCCCAATGACTATTTTCTTCCACGACTCTATAAATAGAGACCATAGGCCTCTTTTGTTTTTGCCTAGCTATCTGAATAACTTTATGCTTGCTTTGAAAATGTGATTTATAATTTCCACTTATTTTCTGTGCTCTTTTTGTGAAAACTTTGAGATATCCTTAGAGAGCTTCTTAGCGCTTCAATTTGTGATATTTACTCTGTGTGAGAGTTTCTCTTCATCTATTTTCTGCTTCTCTGTATCGAGGGTGAGGTATCTCTCAAAGTTTATATAAGAGTGAGGTGTCCCTTTAGGTTGAGGCTTTAGCACAAGGGTAGAGTTTCCCTGTGTGTGAAAAGTGCTCTAGTTTGTAACGGCTGCAAGCATCTATTGAAACTTGTATTCATAGTGAAAAATCTCAGATATTTTTCGAGGACTGGATGTAAGCCACAAGTTGTTTGGTGGTCGAATCAGGATAAATATTGTGCCTGCTCTTCTATTCTCAATCTCTTTATTTACTGCAGTTTATTATTATTACATAATTATTTATTTGCTGTTCTTAAGTTCTTTTCTTCTTCCTCTCTTATAGTCACATCTTTTATTTAATAGCTTCAACATTTGTTTTTGTTTAAAAGCAATTGCTAAAATTTTCTATACTCAATTCACCCCCCTCTTGAGTATTGAAGCCACTTGGTAACAAGTGGTATCAGAGTTAGACTCTTGTTTAAAGAGCTTAGGAGCTTCAAGAGAACATGGCTTCCTCAAATGGTTTTTCATAGGGATCTTTCATAAACCAACCATCCTTTTTGATGTGATGGTTATGCCCATTGGAAGGAAAGAATGAAAATCTTCATTGAAGCTATTGATCTCAATGTGTGGGATGCTGTCAAAAACGGCGCATTTATACTTACAAAAGAGGTAGATGGTATAAAAACTGAGACACCAAGAAGTGATTGGTCTGATGAGGATAAAAGAAAAGTTCAACATAATTTAAAAGCCAAAAACATCATTATCACCGCCTTGGGGTATGATGAAATTTTTAGAATTTCAAATTGTAAAAATGCTAAAGAAATGTGGGACACTTTACAAGTTACTCATGAGGGTACTAGTGAAGTAAAGAGATCGAGAATAAATTCTCTTACTCGTGAATATGAATTATTCAAAATGAACCAAGGAGAAAGTATTCAGGAAATACAAAAGAGGTTTACCCACATTGTTAATCACCTTACATCATTGGGAAAGAATTTTTCTAACGAAGATTTGATTAACAAAGTTGTGAGATGTCTGAGCAGGACTTGGAAACCCAAGGAGACAGCCATATCAGAATCAAAGGATTCGTCAACAATGACATTAGCTACCCTCTTTGGGGAACTTCATGAACACAAACTGGAGCTGAGCAGGTTAAGTCAAAGCAAAGAAAATGATAAGAAGAAAAAGGGAATTGCACTTAAAGCCACCTCCTCCAATATCAATAATGAAGATGAAAATGATGGAGATGAAGCAGACAACCTTGAGTTAAATGAACAGAACCTCAATCTCCTAGTAAAGAAATTTGGAAGGTTCCTAAAAAAGAAAGGGACTCAAAGAAGACTGTTGTTTTCCCAAAAGAAGGTCTATCACAAAGGGGAAGGAGCATCATTAACTTCAACCTATTACGAGTGCGAAAAATTGGGCCACATGAAGATGGAGTGCCCAATATACCAAAAGAAAATGGAGAAACATGAAAAGAAACCCTTTAAGGACAGAAAAGGAAGAAGAGCGTACATAGCATGGGATGACAATGATATGGACTCCACTAATAGTTTAGATAGTGAAAAAGCTTATCTATGTCTTATGACCAAAGGAAAAGAAGAAGAAGAAAGCGATAATGAGGTAAGTTCTAACTATGACTTATTACCTTCTTATGATGAATTACAAAATGCTTTTGAAGAATTACATGAAGAATCAATAAGGCTAACAAAATGAGTTTCCTCTTCTAAGAAAATAATTTCTTCTCTGAAAAATAAAATTCTTACTTTAAACAAAGAAATTGAAGAATTAAAAATTGAAAATGAAACATTAGGATTAATTGATGCTTGTACAAGTTGTTCTTCAAATGTCTCAACTTCTTCATCTTATGTATCATGCCAAAATCTTGAAAAAGAAGTTGAAGACTTAAAGAACACACTTTCTAAATTCACTTTTGGAAGAGATAACTTAAATATTTTGTTAGGAAAATAAAGAGTTATTTTTCAAAAAGTTGGGATAGGTTACAACCCCAAAAATCAGCATAAATTCTATAAAAATTTCTTTGTTCATTCAAGTACTTCTAGCAGTCCTTTTATTAAATGTTTCTATTGTGGGAAGAAAGTACACAGTGCGTCAACATGCAATGCTAGGAAAAATATAAATACAAAGAGTGGAACAAAAATGGTTTGGGTTCCTAAGGGTACTATTTCCAAAACTAACACTCAAGGACCCAAGAAAATTTAGGTAGCAAAAATTAAAAATTAAACATGTGTTGTAGGTGTGCTTAAAGGTCAGGAGCTCAAATTGGTATCTTGATAGCAGCTACTCCAAGCACATGACTAGAGATGACTCCAAGTTCATATTTCTTGTTCCCAAGAATCATGGACATGTTACATATGGTGATAACAACAAAGGAAAGATTCTTAGAATTGGCAAAGTCGGTAAGAGTCCTGATTCCTTTATAGATAATGTATTGCTTATTGAAGGACTCAAACATAACTTGCTTAGTATTAGCCAATTATGTGATAAAGGAAATAGAGTAATTTTTTATTCAAATTGCTGCATAATTGAAGATAAAAATGATAAGCATGTTAAGTTCATTAATCATAAAGTTAACATTTATATGATTAGTCTTGATGATATATCTTCAAATGATGTGAAATGCCTTTTAAGTAAGAATGATGATTCATGGTTATGACATAGGAGAATTGTACACATTCACATGGATCACCTAAAAAAGTTAGTCTCTAAAGAGCTAGTAATTGGACTACCCAAGCTCAATTTTATAAAAGATAAATTATGTGATGCAAAACAAGTAAATGTTTCTTTTAAAGCAAAAAATACAGTTTTAACTTCTAGACCTTTACAACTTTTGCACATAGATCTTTTTGGATCATCTAGAACTATGAGCGTTAGTGGGAATTACTATGCTTTTATGATTGTGGATGATTTTTCTAGGTTTACATGGACTTTATTTCTTACAAATAAAAATGATGCATTTCTAGCATTTAAAAGACTTGCCAAAGTTATCCAAAATGAAAAGGTTTTTCTATTTCTTCTATAAGAAGTGACCATGGTGGCGAATTTGAAAATCATGCTTTTGAAACCTTTTGTGATGAATATGGCATTGAGCATAATTTTTTTGCCCTTAGAACTCTATAACAAAATGGAGTTATAGAAAGGAAAAATCGATCTTTAGAAGAAATGGTGAGAACTATGCTTAATAAGGCTGCTCTTCCTAAGTATTTTTGGGCAGATGCCATCAGCACTGCTTGTTATGTAATGAACAAGGCCCTTATAAGGCCAATTTTAAAGAAAATTCCATATGAATTATACAAAGGAAGAAAGTCAAATGTCGCACATTTTCATGTTTTTAGTTGTAAATGTTTTATTTTGAATAATGGAAAGGATAACTTAGGCAAGTTTAATGCTAAGTCTGATAAAGGTATATTTCTTGGTTTTTCTAATCATAGCAAAGCCTTTAGAATTTATAATGGGAGAACTATGACTGTTGAAGAATCCATTTATGTTGCATTTGATGAAACTAACCCAAATGGATGGAGAAAAGATCTTGTTGTTGATGATGTTGCAGAGGCTTTGGCAAAAACCAACTTGAATGACAAGGAGATAGAAGAAAGGAAGTAAGAAGGAAGTCAAGAGGAATCCCCAACTCAAGAGAATTCATAAGCCATGGACCTTCCTAAAGAATGGCGAATCTCAAGATACCATCTGCTTGACCAAGTAATAGGTGATGTATCCAAAGGTGTAAATACTCAAAACACAATTAGAAATGCATGCAACTATATGGCTTTTGTTTCTCAAATTGAACCTAAAGACTTAAATGAAGCTTTTGATGATGAACATTGGATCTTGGCAATGTAAGAAGAGCTAAATCAATTTGAAAGAAACCAAGTATGGGAATTGGTTCCAAGGCCCAATGACCATCCAATTATAGGCACCAAATGGGTCTTTAGGAACAAGCTTGATGAAACTAGCCTAATAATAAGAAATAAAGCTAGGCTTGTAGCTAAAGGGTATAATCAAGAGAAAGGAATAGACTATGAAGAAACCTATGCACCTACAACTAGACTAGAAGCTATTAGAATGTTACTTGCTTATGCTTGCATCATGGATTTTAAGTTATATCAAATAGATGTTAAAAGCGTTTTTCTAAATGGTTTTATTCAAGAGGAGGTATACGTTGAACAACCTTCAGGTTTTGAAAATCATGAACTACCCGACTATGTTTTCAAACTTAAAAGGCTTTATATGGCTTAAAACAAGCTCCTAGAGCTTGGTATGAAAGGTTGAGTAAGTTTTTTCTAGAACACAATTTTTCAAGAGGCAAAGTTGATACAACTCTCTTTATTAAAATCAAAAAGCATGACATTCTTCTTGTACAAGTCTATGTAGATGATATTATCTTTAGTGATACTAACGAATCTCTATGCAAGGATTTCTCAAATATCATGCAAAGCGAATTTGAGATGTCCATGATGGGAGAGCTCAACTTCTTCCTTGGGCTTCAAATTAAGCAAACAAGGAGTGGAACTTTTATTAGTCAGTCCAAGTATTGTAAAGAACTTCTCAAAAGATTTGGGATAGATAACTCAAAGCATATGGATACCCCAATGAGCACCTTATGCTACTTAGACAAGGATGAAGCAGGTAAACCTATTGAAATCACTAAATACAGAGGTATGATTGGATTCCATCTCTATCTCACTGCTAGTAGACCAAATATCATGTTTAGCGTATGCATGTGTGCTAGATACCAAGCTAATCCTAAAGAATCACACTTAAGTGTAGTAAAACGAATTATGAAATATCTTGGTGGCACTTCACAAGTGGGCCTGTGGTACCCCAAAGGTGTCGCTTGTAGTCTTGTTGGTTATTCTGACTCCAATTTTGCTGGTTGCAAATTAGATATGAAAAGCACTAGTGGAACATGCCACTTGCTTGGAAGCTCTTTAGTTTCTTGGCATAGTAAGAAACAAAATAGTGTGGCTTTATCTACCACTAAGGCTGAATATGTTGCAGTCAAGAGTTATTGTGCCCAAATCCTATGGATGAAGCAACAACTTCTAGACTTTGGTCTTCAGCTTGATCACATCCCTATAAGATGTGACAATACTAGTGCAATCAACTTGACTAAGAACCCTATTATGCATTCAAGGTCTAAACATATTGAGATAAGACATCATTTCATAAGGGATCATGTTCAAAAGGGTGATTATGTTTTAGAATTTGTTGAAACAACTAATCAACTTGCTGATATTTTCACAAAACCTTTACCTAAAGACACCTTCTTCCACTTAAGAAGAGAACTTGGAATTCTAGATTAATCTTGCATATAGTGTTTATATTTATTGATTTATTATGGAGTTATTAATCTTGAATTTTTACTGACTTGAGCATTGGAGATATCCCCGATTTCTTTTTATAGGTAAACCATATTTAGGTAAGTCTCTGGCTTTAAAATTGTACCTTCTGAACGTGCTTTTTAATGTTTTTCTGATAGGTTTATTTGAATAAATCATTAGTTATTCGAATAAACTCCATCAGTTGCTAAGAAAATCTGTTGCATGTTAGTTTTGACCGAATAAAACACAATTTATTCGAATAAACTGAGTCAAGCAACCATATTTTTTTAATTTTTCATATCTATATCATTCGAATCACTCCAACGTTATTCGAATATATGTGATTTTTGTGCCTTTGTCTTCATAATTTATTCGAATAAACAATGCCTTATTCAAATAAAACTGAAGTGGATCTCTTGATCCTGTGTTTTCCCATTTCTCCCTTATTCGAATAAGTAAAACCTTATTCGAATAATGCCTTCTCAAGGCATTTGTTCTTTTCTGGTTATTTGAATAACCATAGGGTCATTCGAATAAATCCTTGGCAAACAGCCCCATAACAAAGCTAGTTATGCGAATAAACATAGAGTTATTCAAATAACGTCTGGCTAGAACGTCACGATCATTTAGTTTCCAAGAAAATTTATTTGAATAACACCCCGGTTATTCAAATAATCATGGGATCTCTATATATACTCCTAGTGTTGTCCAAACGTCTTTTTATCTATTTAATCACCTTCTATCAGATTCTCTCCTTTCTCTCTATCTGTTCTACGTATACTTCTCACCTTTTCTCACCCTCTCCTCTCCACATCCACCATCATCACCTTTGCTCCTCTCCATATCCTTCTCAACCTTTTCTCACCGTGACCACCATCCCACCATGGCCTCTTCCTCTTCTCGTGCAAAATGACCACGCATGAAGACAGCCCCCTGCAACAATCCTTTAGATCTTCGAAGGCTGTCCTCCAACCAAGAGGAACTAGGACGCTTCATTTCACATTTTTGGGGGTGTAATCTTGTGCACCCAAAGTACATAGATCTGAACTTCTTCCAGAACGAAGGCGGCTTTGATTTCCTCAACCTTCTGGCCACTCATGGTGTGCTTTGCTTTTGCTCACACTAAGGTGCTCTTTACCCTGACTTGGTAAAGATGTTCTATTGCAACATGAAGATTGTTGGGGAGGATCTGCACTCTGACATCTCTGATCAGCACATGGTCATCACTCCTAGTGATTGGCAACAGATGTTTGGATTGCAAACCATTGGGCGCAACATTGATGATGACATCGATACTTTGGACCAAGAGTACAAGAAGCTTTAAGCCATTGAAGACCTGCTGAAGCCTGGTCTGGCCGTGCCTCCTAAGGTCGTCAAGGGAGGCATGATGAAGAGCCAAGACAGGCTGTTACACTATGCCTATGCTCACATTCTAGTACCTCGGGGAGGCAACTACGCCTACTTGAGTGAAGAAGACATTTTCATGATGTGGCTTATCAAGAAAGGGTACCAAGTTAACTGGCTTACCTTTATCATGAAGCATATGATGAAAGCAAAGGGCAAAGAATGGTTTGATTTACCCTATGGTTTGATCATCTCTGCCTTCCTAGGAAAGTACCCTCAGATCTTAGAAATTGAGCGGGCGATAAAGCTGACTCACCATTATGTTTTTGGATCCTTTACCCTGAACAAAATGAAGATGGTCTAAACTTCTGATGGCTAGGTGTACCCTGATGAAGTTGAAAACGAAGACCAAGAAGACATCCCGGCTGCCCCTATTGCTAATACACATGCTCCTGCTCCTGCTCCTACTGTTCCTGATCCAGTTACTTTGGATCAAATCATGGCAACCTTACAAGACAACAGGGTCTACATGGATAACACCTTTTCTATTCTGTTTAATAGGATAGAAGGTGTAGAGCGTGAGTAGACTGCCCTTTGCTCTTTGCTGACTCAGCGAGTTCCTGATTTCCCTCCTCTGCCACCAGTTACTTACTTTTAAGCTTTGTTTTCTTTTGTTTCATGGCTTTTGTAATGGCTAAACTTTTGTTGTACATGTACCTTTGTTTGGCCAAGTTAATATTCAAAAATGCCTATTTTTTGATGCATTATCTATTTTACATACATATTATCTATCTTTCTTTGCCTTGGTCCCCTATACTTTTTGATTATGCCAAAGGAGGAGAAAAATAATAATAGGTAATTCTCGAGAAAAGCCAGGTAAAAATAAAAATAATAATTGGATTCCAAAAGATAGGAGGAGCTGCGCACATCTCTGATTTGAAATGCCTCTTATGAAAAATAGGGGGAGTAAGTTCTCCAAACTTTATCTTTGTGAATTCCAATTTATCTGAACTAATATTTTTCTCAATGATAGTTTGTCATCATCAAAAAAGGGGAGAATGTGTTTGACTATGCTACAATGAAGGTTGGTTTTGATGATAACAAATATAAAGATGATGAGAAGACTAAGTCCAAGAACTTCAAGATTAGCTTTAGGACTTAGAGTCTCTTTGTACAAAGATTTTGTTGGATATCTCATGGTTTTTACAAAATAAAATAACAAATGTTTTTGAAAATAAATTAAAAAGGTTTTGATGTTTTTAAATCATCTGGCTCCTTTTCAAAGTATTTTCAAATGTTTTAGAAACAGAGTTTTTCAAATAAAGATCTCTTTATTCGAATAAATCAAGATTAGAAAAACTGTGCTTGAACTGAGTTATTCAAATAACCCATGAGTTATTCAAATAATGCTTTCAAAATCCTGATGCGCGCCTCTGTTTTTACAAGTGTTATTCGAATGACATCCTTGTTATTTGAATACAACCTTTTAGAATGGCTTGCTTTTACATAAGCTATTCGAATAACTCTAGAGTTATTCAAATAGACATGTTTCTCAAAAATCTTTTTGAAATAGTGTTATTCGAATAAGACTATATGTTATTCGAATAACTATTTTTAGAACTGGTATTTTGAGAACGTGTTATTTGAATAACCCAAGGTTTATTCGAATAAACATGGGATCTTGTTTTAGAAAGAAATTACCATATTTCGTATTTATTACGTGAATTAATTATCCCAACGGCTATTTTCTTCTACAACTCTACAAATAAAGGCCATGGGTCTCTTCTATTTTTGCCCAGCTATCTGAATAACTTTATGCTTGCTTTGAAAATGTGATTTATAATTTTCACTTATTTTCTATGCTCTTTTTGTGAAAACTTTGAGATATCCTTAGAGAGCTTCTTAGCGCTTCAAGTTGTGATATTTACCCTATGTGAGAGTTTCTCTTCATCTATTTTCTGCTTCTTTGTATCGAGGGTGAGGTATCCCTCAAGGTTTGTATAAAGGTGAGGTATCCCTGCAGCTTGAGGCTTTAGCACAAGGGTAGAGTTTCCCTGTGTGCGAAAAGTGTTCTAGTTTGTAATGGTTGCAAGCACCTATTGAAGCTTGTATTCATAGTGAAAAATCTCAGATATTTTTCGAGGACTAGACGTAGACCACAAGTGGTTTGGTGGTCGAACTAGGATAAATATTGTGCTGCTCTTCTCTTCTCAATCTCTTTATTTACTGCAGTTTATTATTATTGCATAATTGTTTATTTGTTATTCTTAAGTTCTTTTCTTCTTCCTCTCTTATATTCATATCTTTTATTTAATAGCTTCAACATTTGTTTTTGTTTAAAAGCATTTGCGAAAATTTTCTATACTCAATTCACCCCACTCTTGAGTATTGGAGCCACTTAGTAACAATGGTGACCTAAATTGAATACACGCTGTGGCGTGATATATAACACCCTGATTTTTTATTTTCTTGATATAGATACATTTTAATAATTTTTGTGAATTTTTGTGAGTTTCTGAGAATTTTTAATTATTTTAATTATTTTAATATTATTTTGAGTGTATGCTAAAAGTTCATTTTTTTCCGAATATATATGAGTTTTATAATTTTTATGATTTTTGTGAATTTTTGTGGATTTTTCTAAGTTTTTGATTATTTTAATATTATTTGGAGTTGTATGTGTTTGAGGCGGGCTTGCAAAAATAAAAAATTTTCCTAAACTAGAAAGTTTTAGACTGTTAATGCGGGGCCGGGGGATCTTACTAAATCCAAAACTGGGAACAGTTGACAGAAATTTTCTTTATCTGCGTTTTCTATTTTCCATTGGGTAATGTTATTATCCATTGGGTAATGTTACTAATCCCCTCCGTTGGATGAAGCTCAAGGCCATGAAGCTTCCAAAGTGGTTAAAATTGATTTTTCTATGACATTTCCTGAAGCCTTCATCTTTTCATTCAAGCTTGAACACAAATTCTCTCTTCCACTTTTCTTTCTCAAACCCTCACGGCCAAGCACTTGGAGTGCATGGTTTCATTTTATCTCTCTTAACTTTGTGATCATTCATCTTTTCTCTCTTCTCTCTCTTCAAGAAAACCAAAGCTTTTCCATTTCTTTCTTCTCTCTTGGCCAATACCATAAAAACACCATCCAAGCTTCTATAATTCTAACTAATGACACCACTTGAAACTAGAGACTATTTAGTGAAGCTTTAGTGTTGAGACCTTAACTTAGTTCTACCATTTTCAAGTTTTTCTCTAAGCTTGAAGTTTATAGCTTCAAAGGTAAAGTTTAAGTTTTCTTACCCCTTTGTGTTTCTAAAGCCCTAAATCATGATTTGAGTTCATGGTTGTCTTGTTTTAAGTTTTGGTTGTGATGGATGTGTTTGTTTGAAGTGTTAGGGTTTGTTTGTGGTGGAGACCGAACCTACAAGGAAGAGTTTTTAGAGCTATTTGGTTGCTAATCAAGGTAAGAGGGAGATTAACATCATCGGCCATATGTGGTGGTGAGGGAATAGATTTATTTGTATTTGTGGGTGAAAAATCTCTTAAAGGATTTATTCATTTGATTGTGTATGTTTAAGTGCTATGTGTTGTTATATGTGATTTTATTACTTTGATAATTATGCATGATTTTTATTAAGTGATTATTGTGTGAGATGGTATGATTTTGATTGAATATTGATTAGATGCTTAATATGATTTTATTGCTTTAATAGTAAGCATGAATATGTAATAGTAGAAATATCATGAATGATATATTGTATATGATAAGAATCATGTGGAAAGGAAAACTATTTTGGTTTCAAAGAACCAAGAGGCTCACAGTTTCCACGAGTATTTTGGAACAAATCACTTAAAATATTTTACTAAGTGTGGATTTTAGATGATTATGTGACAAGTAATTAGATTAAAGATTTTTACAAAGAAAAATGAGATAGGAAATAAATAAATATTTGGTTATGGAATATAAATTGATTTTCGGCCAACATGCCAAGAATTGGTATTTTAGACCAAAAATATTTTCTCAAGTGTAGTCTTAAAGGATTAATTAACAAAGAATTCAATTCAGTGAATTTTGAGATGTAAAAAGAAAGTAAACTAATTTTTGGAATTAATTAAATTAATGAATTGAGGTCATGATGGGACATAAATTTATAAGTTAAAGTTTACTGACGTATAGCTCACCCCTTGGTTTTTGAAGCGCGTTAGAAAACTTTGAGCTATAATATTTGATTAAATCATGGAAGCGTAAAATTTTGTGAAAAAAATATTAGAAAGTATTATTAAGAAGAAATAATTTTTGAGGATGGTTTGGAACTTAAAGTATTTTATTTAAAGTTTTATTAAGAGTAATGAACAAATATTTTTGAGATATCTTGAGTTAATCAAAATAATATAAGTTTTGTGGAAAACGTTTGAAAATATTAATTAAAGGAGGTTTAGTGAGAAAATTTTAAAAATATTATTTAAAGGTGATTTATTAAGGAAATATTGGAATTAAAGTCCAATTTTGATATTAAATGAGAAAATTTTTAATTTCAGCTTAGAATATGATTAAAATATTTCACGCAATTGAAAATATGCAGAAAAACTCTTACGCGATTTAAATATGGTGATTTTTAGTCACGTGATTAAGATAACGTTTTAAAATTTTTACGACATTGAGAAAATGTTGAAAAATCATTATGCGATTTGAAAACGTAATAGAAGTTTTTTGCAATTGTGAAAACGCGATAATATCGCTATGCGATTAAGAGGACCAGGGAGTTTTGCTGTAGGGCCGACGTACTGGACCCAAGTGGATTGTGGACTTAGCATTGTTGTTGTGGAACCGAAGTACTGGACCCGAGTGGATCAGTGGTATTATGTAAATTGTATGTGCGGTTATATAATATCATTAATACTAAGGGCATTAGACAATTGTATGGGCAGTTGCTTTAATATCATTGGGAACAATCCAACGCTGGCTTGATTTCATGGATCATGCATTTGAGCATTATACAGTCGGTGGTTGTTGTGGCTTTTGTGCCTAGGAGTGAACGAGAACTTACAGGATAGTGTGATCTATGATGGATCTCAGGAGGCGTCAGGGTGAGGTGATTCACTTGGTGACTTGTTGTCACATTGTATACCCTTGGCCGTGAAAAACTGTTGCAACGCACTGACGAGGACCCGAAAAATACTATTCTTTTCATGGTCTGACGTAGATTGTCTTTTGAGGGGGACAAATCTTCTGGAACATTCATCTCTGAGTTTGTGTTTAGCTCCATGGAGTAGGAAATGGGTGCATTGTGCATAAAGGATGGTTAGTATACACATTGTGCATGTGCATAGTAAGTGTACATATTGTTCATATGCATAGTCAGCATTTACACTATTGTGATATAGTATTATTGTGATATAATATTATTGTGGTATTATCATTATGCCAGATATTGTGTTGCAAGTTTATTGGATTTATTTATTTATTAAATATCATGAATATATATGATGATTTTATGTTATTTTATGGATTGTATGTTGAACTATGTTGGCATGTTTATCGTTTCTTTGCTGCCATATTGGTATGCGATGTAGGGATCTCACTTCTTTGTTGTATTATTTGCCTGTTATGTTTTTATGATTATGTTTGAAAAAGACCGTAGGAAGGATGAGGTTGGATCGCCTAGGTTTGAGTATATTATGGTGTGATTATACTTTGTTTTGTTTTGTGTTTTGTGATATTTTATTTAATGTTATAAGTATAAAAGGAAAAAAAAATTTACCATGAATATTAACTATGTACCAAGCGTTTTACAACTTAGGTAAGAGTTTTATTTTATTTTATTTTATTGCATTCGTAAATGTGACATCCCCACAAGGGTGTTACACCATTCATCTTTTCTCTCTTCTCTCTCTTCAAGAAACCAAAGCATTTCCATTTCTTTCTTCTCCAACCCCTTGGCCAACACCATGAAAACACCATCCAAGCTTCTATAACTCTAACTAATCACACCACTTGAAACTAGAGACAATTTAGTGAAGCTTTAGTGTTGAGACCTTAACTTGGTTCTACCATTTTCAAGTTTTTCTCCAAGCTTGAAGTTTGTAGCTTCAAAGGTAAAGTTTGAGTTTTCTTACCCCTTTGTGTTTCTAAAGCCCTAAATCATGATTTGAGTTCATGGTTGTCTTGTTTTAAGTCTTGGTTGCGATGGATGTATTTGTTTGAAGTGTTAGGGTTTGTTTGTGGTGGAGACCAAACCTACAAGGAGGGGTTTTTGGAGCTTTTTGGTTGTTAATCAAGGTAAGAGAGAGATTAACCTCATCGGCCGTATATGGTGGTGAGGGAATGGATTTTTTTGTATTTGTGGGTGAAAAATCCCTTAAAGGATTTATTCATTTGATTGTGTATGTTTAAGTGCTATGTGTTGTTATATGTGATTTTATTGCTTTAATAATTATGCATGATTTTTATTAAGTGATTACTATGTGAGATGATATGATTTTGATTGAATTGTGATTAGATGCTTAATATGATTTTATTGCTTTAATAGTAAGCATGAATATGTAATAGTAGAAATATCATGAGTGGTATGTTGTATATGATAAGAATCATGTGGAAAGGAAAATTATTTTGGTTTTAAAGAACCAAGAGGCTCACGGCCTCCATGAGTATTTTGTAGCAAATTACTTAAAATATTTTACTAAGTGTGGATTTTAGATGATTATGTAACAAGTAATTGGGTTAAAGGTTTTTACAAAGAAAAATGAGATAAGAAATGAATAAATATTTTCTTATGGAATATAAATTGATATTTTACACCAAAAATATTTTCTCAAGTGTACTCTTAAAGGATTAATTAACAATAACTCAATTTAGTGAATTTTGAGATGTAAAACGAAAGTAAACTAATATTTGGAATTAATTAAATTAATGAATTGAGGTCATGATGGAAAATAAATTTATAAGTTAAAGTTTACTAACGTATAGTTCACCTCTTAGGTTTTGAAGCACATTAGAAAACTTTGTGCTATAATATTTGATTAAATCATGGACGTGTAAAATTTTGTGAAGAAAATATTAGAAAGTATTATTAAGAAGAAATTTATTAGAAATGAGATTCAAATTTTATTAAACATGGAAAAGAATTCTTTATAATTGGTTAAGTCAAGAATAACATAGTTTTTGTGAACAATGTTAGGAAATATTATTTTAAAAAGATGTTGTAAAGAAATAATGGAATTGAAGTTAATTTATATATTAAATATAGAAAGTTTCAAAATTAAGCTTAGAATATGATAAATTGTTTTGCACGATTGAAAATACGCAAAAAAACTCATGCAATTTAAAAATGGTGATTTTTAGTCACGCGATTAAGAAAATGTTTTAAAATCTTTACGCGATTGAGAAAACGTTGAAAAATCATTACATAATTTGAAAATGTAATTGAAATTTTCCGCAATTGTGAAAATATGATAATATCACTACGCGATTGAGAGGAATTGCAAGTTTTGTTATAGGGCCGACGTATTGGACCCGGATGGATCTGTGGCATTATGTAATTGTATGGGCGATTATATAATATCATTGATACTAATGGTATTAGACAATTATATGGGCAGTTGCTTTAATGTCATTGGGAACAGTCCAACGGTGGTTTGATTTCATTGATCATGCATTTTAGTATTATACAGTCGGTGGCTGTTGTGGCTTTTGTGCCTAGGAGTGAACGAGAATTTGGATAGTGTGATCTATGATGGATCTTAGGGGGTGTCAGGGCCAGGTGATTCACTTAGTGGTCTAATATCAAATTATATACCTCTAGCCATGAAGAACCGTTGCTACGCACCGACGAGGACCCGACAAACACTATTCTTTTCGTGGTCTGGCGTAGACTATCATTGAGGGTGGAAGATCTTCTGGAACGTTCATCTCTGAGTTTGTGTTTAACTCCATGGAGTAGGAAATGGGTGCATTGTGCATAAGGATGGTTAGTATACACATTGTGCAAGTGCATAGTAAGTGTACATATTGTTCATATGCATAGTCAACATTTATACTGTTGTGATATAGTAATATTGTGATATAATTGTGGTATTATTATTATGCCAGATATTGTGTTGCAAGTTTATTGGATTATTTATTTATAAAATATCATGAATATATCTGCTGATTTTATGTTATTTTATGGATTGTATGTTGAACTATACTAGCATGTTTATCGTTTCTTTGCTGCCATATTGGTATGCGATGTAGGGGATCTCACCTCTTTGTTGTATTGTTTGTCTGTTATGTTTTTATGATTATGTTTGATAAAGACCGTAAGAAGGACGAGGTTGGATCGCCTAGGTTTGAGTTGGATTGACTTTGTTTGATCAGTTTGCAATGGCTACAAGAAAGGATTTCTCTGATTACGTGCAAGTGCAGTTCCACAGAGGCACTGATGCCTGGCATGTTGACCAAGATACTCATTGTTTTAGTTATATAGGAGAGGTGACCCTATCCCAGAGTAGGACCTACCCTGGAATCCCTACTGTTACATATAACGTTTGTGTACATGTAGAGTTTGTTAGGGCCAAAAAAAACTTGTATGCCCATTTGCTAATCACATGTGCATGGGTCGCGCAAGTAATAAAATGATGAGTACAGATATCGTTCCCACGAGGATAAGTTTATTTCTAATGCTAAGTATTAACCGATAGCTTACCTAATTCTATTCAAGAACATAAAAATAGGGGAAAACAATAAAACTAAAGACTAAAAAGTGGTACAGATAATGGTTAGAGATTAGGGAAATCTTTCTTCACCCTTCACTTCAACCAACAACATGGAATCCTCTTCATAAATATGAATGCAATGATTAGGTTAGCTTGAGAATCTACATTAGCTAAACGCATATGTCTAGGTCATCTAACCATGGTTTTGATTGCCTAACTCACTAAGTGTCCTTGAGCGCTAACACAAAATCCACTCTTGAAGGTCTATTCTCAAATACGTGCTATGCATGGCTAAGAGGTATATTTTTATCCCATTAGCGAATTAATTCATCCTGCCATTAGAATAGAATCGAACATGCATCAATCATACATATGATCTCAAACCCAAATCCCTATGTCTAGGTTCATTGGACTTTATCAAATCAACTTAAATGTTGGCCAAACACTCAAAAGCATTAAGAATAACATGATTGAACAAAATCAAAGATCCACACAAACTCAGAGAAGAACAAATCATTAATATTTATAAAAAGGATTCAAAATCATCCCTAAAACAACTGCTACATCATTGAGCACGAAAATACAAATCAAAATACATGTTCAATAAATGAAGAAGAGAAAAGAGCAAAGGGGGAAAGAGAAAGCTTATGGATTTCTCCATTGAAGCTCAAATCCTTCTCCAATGGAAAAAGGGCTTCCATCCTTAACTCCCCAAGCTCCATTTCCACCTCCAATGGAGGACCCAACCGCAGCCTCTAACCCTGAAAAGCTAAAAACCTAAAAACGCTAAGAGAAAACTGAGAGAGAGCGAGAAACAATGGGAAAAACAGAATGAATATGCTCAGCTCACCGTCACGTGCGGTGACGTGATCATTCCCATGCCGCGGCGTGGAGCTCGTGTGCAAGAACACTTGGTAGGTCGTGTTCTTCTCTGACTTGCGCAGCCTGAAACCATCACGCCGCGGGGTGCACATGTTTGCACCATGGCATGGAGCTCTGGAATGCCTCCCTGGCTTCTTTCCTCCAATGCTGGGCCTTAGTTTACATCAATTTGTCTCTTTTGAGCCCTTCCTACATTAGAGAAAGCACCAAGTTAAATATAATTGTAAATCTGCTTAATCAATCAACAAATATGCACAAATTGCTCAAAAACATAAAGGAATATCTTACAATAAAATTCCACAAATATAAGCATAAAACCTTCCAAATATACATAAGAACAAGGACTAAGCATGCCATGCAGCACAAATATAGGGCAAAAATAACTATATTTCATGGAGTTATCACACCCTCAAACTTAAGATGTTGCTAGTCCTCGAGCAACACAAAGTATGACCAAGAAAACTCACTTTAACAATTCATGGTCACATGCATTAAACAATGATAAATTCAATTTTCTTTTAACCATAACTAGTGCACAATGATTATAATGGCCCTCGAAGAATGCACATGCCTCACAGTTAAGCTCAACACATACATAATCCTTAACATGCCATAAATTAAGCTTCCAATTATGCACACGACATTTCTCACAAACATGCAAGCTCAACTTTTCTTTTTCAAATCATGCTCATTCGGATAAGTTTATGAACCTACACATGGATACAAATCAAGATTCCACAAAATTGTAGTACAACTCTCTCTCCATTAATGTAAATCACACATAAATGAGGATCAAGAGGGACTTTAATAGCTTATAATGTAAGGCTAAGGTGATGAGGTGAAGAACAAAGGGGAATAGAAAACATACAAACATTGAGAAACATAACATGATATTTCAAGACTTGAGTCACTACAACAAGGGTATACAAAATGAAACAAATAAAACTATATAGAACCACTCAATGCCTTTTTTTTATTTATTTATGCTTTCTTTCTTTCATTTGTTTTTTTTTTTTGTATTTTCTTTTTCTTTGACAAAAATAACTTTTTGTATAGCAAATGGTTCCTTTAAGCCACTTTTGTATTGAACAACATAAATACCCTAAACAATTGACTCAAGTGAAGAAATAACATATCATGCACTCACCAAACATAAAGGGAAGGAGAAGATTGCAATGTTTTCACATGCATTAGAATGGTTACAAGGTAAGAAATATGAGGGTAAAAGAAGAGCATAGAAGGCCAAATATTTAGAAAGCTTCAAAAGAGGACCTAATGATATAATCATGTAAGGGTAAGGTTGATAGGCTCAATCGGTGCAAATAATGCCTTAATCACTTCCTCAATCAAGCATAATCTAGGATTTGGCCTCAACAGAGTTGCAAAACAATTTCAAGGATAGTAGAAATCATCCACATGTGTAACACCCCAACTTTTGGGATAATTACAATATAGTCCCGAAATGTACTGTTTTGTGAATTCTGTGAGCAGTAAATTAAATTTGACTGTTCCGTGAGTGTACTTGACTGTTGTGTGTGATTTGCTCCGAGCCAGGGAAATAATAATTTTCTGGCCAGAAAAATCTTATTTTAATTAATTGGAGCTGGGGGATCTTACTAAACCCAATTCTGATTGATATATATATTAATCTCGTAATTTTTCAAATTTAATTGTGCGATAAAATAATTTTATATTTTTATAATATTATTTTATAATACAGTACCTACTGTCTCAAAAACAGTAAAAATCTACTTCGGTTTGACCACAGATCTTTAAAAGTGCTGTAGGACCCGCGTTTAGGAAAAATAGTCAACTGTGCTGACTGGACAATTTCTAACCAATGAGAGCAAGTCAACAAAAGTAGGCTTGACTTTCTAAACCAATAGGAATTGGACACCTAAGGAAGCATGTGTTTTCATCTGGACCGTTGGATGAAAACTTAATGATGAAGCCTTTAACCTAAGCCATTGATTTAATCAATGGTGAGATTAGAATGATAGGTTTATGACCAAGTAATATCTACCTTAGATCTAATCTATGGTTAGGAATTAAAGATGAATCAAGGGTTAGGATTAAGTCAAAAATTGTAGGCTTGACTTTGATTAGTAGCTAATTAAGCTTAATTTGACTAATCTAATTACTTAATTAGCTAACTAAGTGAACTAGTTTAATTCTTAATTTATTATAATCTAAATACTAATTAGATATCCTAATATTGATTAAAGGTTATAATATATGTTAAATTAATTAGTTATATTATTAGTATGTTAATTAAGATTGGTTAGGATAATTAACTTAACTAATTACCTAATTAATTAGCATGAAAATAGGTGTAATTGGAGAACAATTAAGCCATTAAAATGGGGGAAGGCTGCATGGTTTTGGGGCAGCAGCAAGGAACCTTAGTTGGCTTGGTTCTACAAGGTTCAAGAAGCCTCCAAGTGTCATAAATCATGTGCACACCATGTGAACACATATTAGGATATTTACCTAGCAAAATTCAACACTCAACCTCACCCAAAAACACTCACTACGGCAGCAGCCCTTCCATTTCACTCTTCAATTTTATTTCACACTTATCTCAAATTTAAGCCATTCATTTTCTCTCCAAAAATACCAAGAAGCCATGCATACTTTTTCTTCCTTTTCTTTCTCCATATTCGGCCATATACCCTACACCCACAACCAAACATCTATAATTTCATCTCATCATATTTCCTAAACCCAAATCCAATTCTAAACACTTTTTGTTCACAAAGTTTTTCCAAATTCCTACTCTATCTTGCCCAAAATTCAACCTTTTGCTTGCTTACTTAAGGGTAAGTTTTGTTTAAATGGTTCAAAATTGAATTTTTAATTTTTCTAACCATGATTGTTTCATGGTTTTTCAATATTGTACCTTGTATGTGTATTTGCTAATTGTTTAAGAATTTTATGGAATTGTTTGGGAGTCACACGAAATTTGAAGAAAAGGAGGAGGATTAACTGATTAAATTGTCTACAAGAGGTAAGAGAGAGATTTAATCTCATCAACCCTAAGTGGTGATGAGAAAATGGATTTGTATGTGTGTGTAGAATCCATAAGGATTCATTTGTGTGATTGTTTTATTATTTGTATCATTATTTGTGTGATTGTTTTATTGATTGTATCATTATTTGTGTGATTGTTTATGGTTTTTAATATTTTTGTGATTGTTTAAATGCTTTCCTATTTGTGAATTATTTTACTATGCATGATTATAGCTTTCATTATTTTCATTATGCATGTTTATGGTTTTAAATAATTGTACGTATTTCGTATGTGATTATATAATTGCATGTGTTTATAATTATATAATTATTAAAGTAGGATGTGAATAACATGTACGAAATGTATGAGTATTCCAAAGAATACACTATGAGGCTCACTGACCTTACATCCAAAAAGAGAACCAAAATGTTCTCAAACAATTTTCTAAATTCTTGATTTGAGGAATCTAGGTAAAATAATTAAATTAAAAATGATTTAAGTTAATTATGGCCAAGATGTCATTTAGTGTATAATCAAATACCATTTTATTTTTGATTTGGCCAACATTCCATTTTATTTTCTAAGATAGGATGGGTAATGATTTTATTAAACAAATTGATTCCAAAGAATCATTGAGAAAATCAAAGGAATTAATTCAGTCCTAGAATTTTAACTTAGTAGAATTTAGTTTAAATAAGAAATAAATCAGACGCTGGAAAAATACTAACGTAAAGCTCATTCTATAAATTTTGAAGCGCGTTAGTGAGTTTCAAAGTGAAATTATTGGGTAAAAATAAAATAAACTATATTTAGAGAAAAACGTTAAAAATACCTTATACTGAGTTATAGGCAAAATGCTGCCAAAATTTATTAAAATCTAACGCTTAAAATGAAAAGATTCCATACTATATTTAGAACACAAGGAAAATACTCTATATATTTTAAAAGTACTAGATATAGTTTTACACATATTAAAAATAATGATTTTAAGCTATTCGGTTAAGAAAATGAATTAAAAATCCTACGCGATTGAGAAAATAATTTTATGATGTTTAAAAATGTCAAAATATATTTACACGATTTAAAAACGTTTGTGAAAATAACGAGATTGTGAAAATGCGATAAAATTCCTACGCGATTAATCGATACAGTGAGTTTTTCTGTCGGGCCAAAGTGGTGGACCCGGACATGTTGTGGTGTAGTACTATCAGGTGGGACGTACTATACTTTGGTATTTTGTTAGTACTGTCAGGTGGGACGTACTATACTTTGGTATTTTGTTAGTACTGTCAGGTGGGACGTACTATACTTTGGTTTTTGGTGACAAAGGGTATTTTGGTAATTTTTCATAATTATGGTAAAATTTGGATAATAAGGGTATTTTTGTAATTTTAGATCATGTTTAGAGTGTTGTGCCAATTTGGTTTATAATTGGCGATTGATTGATGAGGCGAATTACACCGTAATTGGTGTGATAAGCGTAGTGTGGTTCATTTATGAACTTGGAGGCATTAGTGTGCGGAGGATCCCATATGTGGACAGTGGTAGCACCTCTGGGCCGTGGTAACGGGCAACACACTAATGATCTTGACAAGCACTATTCTTAATCGAGATCTTGAGGAGATTAATAAGTACTATGCCTGTGGTACACGATGTTTGGACTGTGTACTGCTACACGATGTTTTGGACTGTGGGCTATAGACACGACGTTTGACAGTGCAATAGTTTGGTTGGGCAGCCATAAAGTATTATTAGTTTCTATTCGGATCATTCTCTCAGATATTCGTGTTTAGCTCCATGGAGTAGGAACGAGTCAGTGTGTGTTCATGCATTACTGCATTTTTGTTCATGCATCCTCTCGCACTTTACTTCTTATCATATTCTGTGATATAATATATGATGTACTGTTTTAATATATTATGTATGATACATGTTATTTTAATATATATTGCTTTAATATATTATGCATGATATAATGGCATGTGTTATTTTAATGTGTATTACTTTGTTATATTATGTATGTAATGTTGGTATGTATTGTTGTGATATTTGTTTGTATTGTCGTTTTCTTTATTGCCATGCAGGTAATGGTGTAGATTGTCTCACCTCTTCATTGTATTGTTTTATCTGTTTCTATTTTATGTTTAAATCATCAAAGACTACAATGGCGGAAAGAGGAGGACAGTTAGGTTTCTTTAGGCTACAATTTCTTGAAGGCGCTGAGGCTTGGTATATCCACTGGGACACCGGACACATAGAGTATAGTGGTAACGTGACTTTATCAGTAAGTAGGACTCGACTGGGGTTGGTTACTACACGTTTACGGTTGCTTTCGTAGAGATCATTTTACCTATTAGGGAGTTGTGGGACGAGTTTCACTATACTCCTAGAGAGAACTTCGATACACTTTTGGGTCGAATTTCTATCGGTCAAGACATTCTAACTAAGGAATTTGTCTTATGACAAGGGCTCATATCTTAGGTGTATGCTTTAGTAGTATCTTGTCTTTTCTTGTTTCTATTAAATATTAATAGTTGTAAATTAATTGTATACTTAGACAAGAATTACATGTATATTATGGTGAGTTTATGTTTGTTATATTTTGTGTTTCCGTGTCATTTTATTTAATGTTATAATTATAAAAAAAAAATATATATATATATATATATATTTATATATATATCACAAATATTATTTAAGTATCAAATATTTTTATAACTTGGGTAAGGATTTTATTTATTTTTATTTTCTGCATCATAAATGTGACATCCCCAGAAAGGGTGTTACATTAGTTGGTATCAGAGCCCAAGTTAGAGTCTTTTGGGTTTGTGGGTAGGTTTGTCTTGTTTGTGCTGTGTGAATCTCTGATGTTGAACACAGAGATATGTTTCGGTTTTCGAAAGGGAACAATTTTGTGCGAAATCGCTACGTTTAGTTCGTTGTGTGTCGATTTTGTTTATCTTTGAAGAAAGATAATGGAACGTTACAAACATGAGCATATGGACGCGCAACGTGATGAAGATCGTATAATCGCAGATTGAAGTGTGATGCGAAAGATGATTTAAGTAGCAGTACAACAGAGATAGACGATCGCTCAACGACTGGAATTGATTATCGAACTTCATAGCTTATTAGGATTGGAGCAGCTATCGAATGCGAGGAGCTGTAACTTAAAATCTTCGATAATCCAAAATAGAAGGAAGCGAAAGGCTAATCGTTTTTAGCTAAAAGTCGTATGTACAACTATCGAGGAAGCAACAATGAACAAAGAAATGAAGTACTAGTAGCAACGATTTTGGTCGGACTGTGGCATCACCAACCAAGTGCTTGAAAGTGTGGAAAGTCTGAACACTTATTCAAAGAGTGTGATCAGCTGAAGATGGAAACTTCCGTTAGTAATACACGTGTTTCAAAATCTTAAAAAGAAGAAAGAGCCAATGCAAGGAGTGTAATATGAAAGCTTAAAATATTAAAACTTAAGAAGTAAGAAAGTTGGGCCATAGAGGGTGATCTTAAAAACTGTGCTGTATAATTCGTAAGGTAACTCATTCTCTTGTGATCTTTGATTGTGAAAATCTTTTGGAGTTATCTATGTTTTACTTCTTTTCATAATGTTATTTCAACTCCTAAACTTGCTATTATTACTTGAGCCTGTCTAAAACTATCCTATTATTATTACAGTTTGAAAATTTTCTATTGATCTGGTTTGTCTATTTCTTTCTCAAATAGACTAAGTAAATCAATCTGATTTATCCGTGTCTTTGTTATAGAGTGATTTGAGTATTTCTATTCTTCTTGTTGAACTTGTTGCTTATGCTCAAAGTTTTCTAAATTCTACTCTATATCTATTGAATATCAAATCTCTTTGTTGATTTGATTTGTTTATCTAAAATCACATCTATCTGAGATCCTGACTTTTTAAATGGATTGGTTATTTTCCAACCATATCCTACTAGATTGTTGCAATGCAATTTTAATGTTTCTTTGACCTGAAATATTTGGATTTGAATCCAAAAAGTTCATTTTTAAAATTATTGGACTATGTTCATTTCAAAATCTATTAGACCATCTCAAATTCTTTGTTGGACTAATCTAGTAACCTACTGAATAGTCTTATTACTTTTCCTTTTAACCTTCATAGTATCTTTCATATATCTCAATTAAAAAGAATCATTCCTGATTCAACTTGTGTTATAGTACCAAAATACAGTACAATTAGGAGAAAACTTGGTCTATGAGACATTTTCTGTTAAGACTAAAAAAAAAAATAGGCAAAGTAGAACAACTTCTTTGGATGAAGAAAATCTAGAATAATGTGGCAACAGGGGCGCTAGAAGATCAAATGAAGAAACTCGTTGTTCGTTCCAAGATCGGATTGTGTGCTGGTTATTATCAGATTTGCATAAAGTTAGAGAATGTTCCAAGACGATTTTCAGATGCGTTGCAAGAGTTATGAATATTCAGTACTACCATTCGGGATAGGGAATGTTTTGACGATGTTCACGAATTGTATAAATAGAATCTTTCTTTCTCATCTAGGCAAATTTGTCATTATTGGCAATATTTTGACCTATTCTCGAAATTCAAAGGAACATGCTGAAGATCTCAATGCAGTTCTTCAACTTCTGAGGAATAAGAAGGAGTTATGTGCAAAACTAGTCGAATGCAAATTCTGTTAGAAAAAGTTCAACTCGTGGATTTAGATTGAGTGTTGACATCGGATGGAAAGGTGGTGGCATATACTTCAAGGCAGTGGAACGTGCGTGAGAAGATTTATTCGATTTACGTTTTTGGATATTGCGATAGTCGTTTTGCAAGGAAAACCTGAAGATATTTTCTTTCCTGTATAGTCTACGATACTTTCAAGAGCTTGAAATATCTGTTCAATCAAGAGCGGCTTGGATATAAAACAGAGACGATAGTTAGAATTTTTTTTTTAAAGGACTTGTTGGGATGAATTTCTACCATTGATAGAGTTCATATACAACAATAGTTTCGTTCAAGCATAGGAATGATACCTTGTGAGGCATTATATGGGAGACGCTGTAGAATGCCATTGTGTTGGTGTCGTACTGGTGAAAGTAACATCGTAGGATCAGAAATTTTGCGGCAGACAACCAAGGAATAGAAGATATTTCAAGATAAGATGAGGATGACTCAGACGCGACAAAAGAGTTATGCTGATGAAAGACAGAGACCGCTTGAATCCGAAGAAGGTGATCATGAATTTCTACATGTGATACCTATGATTGAAGTTAGACGAGCAATTAAGTCGAGGAAACTCACTCTGAAGTTTATCGGACTGTATCAGATACTTCATTGATAGATCTGATATTTTATCAGATTTCACTACCACCATTCTTATTGAATCTTCGTGATGTATTTTACGTATCACAACTACGAAAATATATTTCTAATCTGACTCACGTCATTGAATCAGACACTATACAATTGAAGAAGAATCTAGCCTATGAGACGTTTTCAGCCGAGATTGAAGAATCGAAGGACAAAGCAACTTCGAGGAAGGGAGATCGCATTAGTTAAACTAGTTTAGAACGATGTAGTGGTGGAGCTACATGGGAGCTAGAAGATAAGAGAAGGGAGCAATACCCTCAATTGTTTTGATGTATGATGAATTTCGGGGACGAAATTCTTATTAGTGGGGGAGAGTTGTAACACCCCAACTTTTGGGATAATTACAATATAGTCCCGAAATGTACTGTTTTGTGAATTCTGTGAGCAGTAAATTAAATTTGACTGTTCGTGAGTGTACTTGATGTTGTGTGTGATTTGCTTCGAGCCAGTGGAAATAATAATTTTTCGGCCGAAAAAATCTTATTTTAATTAATTAGATTGGGGGATCTTACTAAACCCAATTCTGATTGATATATATATTAATCTCGTAATTTTTTGGATTTAACTGTGCAATAAAATAATTTTATATTTTTATAATATTATTTTATAATACAGTACCTACTGTCTCAAAAATAGTAAAAATCTGCTTCGGTTTGACCACAGATCTTTAAAAGTACTGTGGGACCCGCGTTTAGGAAAAATAGTCAATCGTGTCTTGTTGGACAATTTCTAACCAATGAGAGCAAGTCAACAAAAGTAGGCTTGACTTTCTAAACCAATAGGAATTGGACACCTAAGGAAGCATGTGTTTTCATCTGGACCGTTGGATGAAAACTTAACGATGAAGCCTTTAACCTAAGCCATTGATTTAATCAATGGTGAAATTAGAATGATAGGTTTATGACCAAGTAATATCTACCTTAGATCTAATCTATGGTTAGGAATTAAAGATGAATCAAGGGTTAGGATTAAGTCAAAAATTGTAGGCTTGACTTTGATTAGTAGCTAATTAAGCTTAATTTGACTAATCTAATTACTTAATTAGCTAACTAAGTGAACTAGTTTAATTCTTAATTTATTATAATCTAAATACTAATTAGATATCCTAATATTGATTAAAGGTTATAATATATGTTAAATTAATTAGTTATATTATTAGTATGTTAATTAAGATTGGTTAGGATAATTAACTTAACTAATTACCTAATTAATTAGCATGAAAATAGGTGTAATTGGAGAACAATTAAGCCACTAAAATGGGGGAAGGCTGCACGGTTTTGGGGCAGCAGCAAGGAGCCTTAGTTGGCTTGGTTCTACAAGGTTCAAGAAGCCTCCAAGTGTCATAAATCATGTGCACACCATGTGAACACATATTAGGATATTTACCTAGCAAAATTCAACACTCAACCTCACCCAAAAACACTCACTACGGCAGCAGCCCTTCCATTTCACTCTTCAATTTTATTTCACACTTATCTCAAATTTAAGCCATTCATTTTCTCTCCAAAAATACCAAGAAGCCATGCATACTTTTTCTTCCTTTTTTTTCTCCATATTCGGCCATATACCTTACACCCACAACTAAACATCTATAATTTCATCTCATCATATTTCCTAAACCCAAATCCCATTCTAAACACTTTTTGTTCACAAAGTTTTTCCAAATTCCTACTCTATCTTGCCCAAAATTCAACCTTTTGCTTGCTTACTTAAGGGTAAGTTTTGTTTAAATGGTTCAAAATTGAATTTTTAATTTTTCTAACCATGATTGTTCCATGGTTTTTCAATATTGTACCTTGTATGTGTATTTGCTAATTGTTTAAGAATTTTAGGGAATTGTTTGGGAGTCACACGAAATTTGAAGGAGAGGAGGAGGATTAACTGATTAAATTGTCTACAAGAGGTAAGAGGGAGATTTAATCTCATCAACCCTAAGTGGTGATGAGAAAATGGATTTGTATGTGTGTGTAGAATCCATAAGGATTCATTTGTGTGATTGTTTTATTGTTTGTATCATTATTTGTGTGATTGTTTTATTGATTGTATCATTATTTGTGTGATTGTTTATGGTTTTTAATATTTTTGTGATTGTTTAAATGCTTTCCTATTTGTGAATTATTTTACTATGCATGATTATAGCTTTCATTATTTTCATTATGCATGTTTATGGTTTTAAATAATTGTACGTATTTCGTATGTGATTATATAATTGCATGTGTTTATAATTATATAATTATTAAAGTATGATGTGAATAACACGTACGAAATGTATGAGTATTCCAAAGAATACATTATGAGGCTCACGGCCTTACATCCAAAAAGAGAACCAAAATGTTCTCAGCAATTTTCTAAATTACTGATTTGAGGAATCTAGGTAAAATAATTAAATTAAAAATGATTTAAGTTAATTATGGCCAACATGTCATTTAGTGTATAATCAAATACCATTTTATTTTTGATTTGGCCAACATTCCATTTTATTTTCTAAGATAGGATGGGTAATGATTTTATTAAACAAATCGATTCCAAAGAATCATTGAGAAAATCAAAGGAATTAATTCAGTCCTAGAATTTTAACTTAGTAGAATTTAGTTTAAATAAGAAATAAATTAGACGCTTGAAAAATACTAACGTAAAGCTCATTCTATAAATTTTGAAGCGCATTAATGAGTTTCAAAGTGAAATTATTGGGTAAAAATAAAATAAACTATATTTAGAGAAAAACGTTAAAAATACCTTACACTGAGTTATAGGCAAAATGCTGCCGAAATTTATTAAAATCTGACGCTTAAAATGAAAAGATTCCATACTATATTTAGAACACAAGGAAAATACTCTACGTATTTTAAAAGTACTAGATATAGTTTTACACATATTAAAAATAATGATTTTAAGCTATTCGGTTAAGAAAATGAATTAAAAATCCTACGCGATTGAGAAAATAATTTTATGATGTTTAAAAATGTCAAAATATATTTACACGATTTAAAAACGTTTGTGAAAATAACGAGATTGTGAAAATGCGATAAAATTCCTACGCGATTAATCGATACAGTGAGTTTTTCTGTCGGGCCAAAGTGGTGGACCGGACATGTTGTGGTGTAGTACTGTCGGTGGGACGTACTATACTTTGGTATTTTGTTAGTACTGTCAGGTGGGACGTACTATACTTTGGTTTTTGGTGACAAAGGGTATTTTGGTAATTTTTCATAATTATGGTAAAATTTGGATAATAAGGGTATTTTTGTAATTTTAGATCATGTTTAGAGTGTTGTGCCAATTTGGTTTATAATTGGCGATTGATTGATGAGGTGAATTACATCGTAATTGGTGTGATAAGCGTAGTGTGGTTCATTTATGAACTTGGAGGCATTAGTGTGCGGAGGATCCCATATGTGGACAGTGGTAGCACCTCTGGGCCGTGGTAACGGGCAACACACTATTGATCTTGACAAGCACTATTCTTAATCGAGATCTTGAGGATATTAATAAGTACTATGCCTGTGGTACACGATGTTTGACGTGTCTTGCTACACGATGTTTTGGATTTGTGGGCTATAGACACGACGTTTGAAGTGCAATAGTTTGGTTGGGCAGTACCATAAAGTATTATTAGTTTCTATTCGGATCATTCTCTCGGATATTCGTGTTTAGCTCCATGGAGTAGGAACAAGTCAATGTGTGTTCATGCATTACCGCATTTTCTTGTTCATGCATCTCTCGCACTTTACTTCTTATCATATTACGTGATATAATATATGATGTCTTGTTTTAATATATTATGTATGATACATGTTATTTTAATATATATTGCTTTAATATATTATGCATGATATAATGGTATGTGTTATTTTAATGTGTATTACTTTGTTATATTATGTATGTAATGTTGGTATGTATTGTTGTGATATTTGTTTGTATTGTCGTTTTCTTTATTGCCATGCGGGTAATGGTGTAGATTGTCTCACCTCTTCATTGTATTGTTTTATCTGTTTCTATTTTATGTTTAAATCATCAAAGACTACAATGGCGGAAAGAGGAGGACAGTTAGGTTTCTTTAGGCTACAATTTCTTGAAGGCGCTGAGGCTTGGTATGTCCACTGGGACACCGGACACATAGAGTATAGTGGTAATGTGACTTTATCAGTAAGTAGGACTCGGCAGGGGTTGGTTACTATACGTTACACGGTTGCTTTCGTAGAGATCATTTTACCTATTAGGGAGTTGTGGGACGAGTTTCACTATACTCCTAGAGAGTGGGTCGAATTTCTATCGGTCAAGACATTCCTAACTAAGGAATTTGTCTTATGACAAGGGCTCATATCTTAGGTGTATGCTTTAGTAGTATACTGTCTTTTTTCTTGTTTCTATTAAATATTAATAGTTGTAAATTAATTGTATACTTCAGACAAGAATTACATGTATATTATGGTGAGTTTATGTTTGTTATATTTTGTGTTTCCGTGTCATTTTATTTAATGTTATAATTATAAAAGGAAAATATATATATATATATATATATTATATATATATCACAAATATTATTTAAGTATCAAATATTTTTATAACTTGGGTAAGGATTTTATTTATTTTTATTTTCTGCATAATAAATGTGACATCCCCAGAAAGGGTGTTACAACATGCACAATCCATAAACATTATCTAGACAAGCACTCCAATCTTTTCAAAATTAAACAAACATCTAAGTGAGAAACACATCATGCATAAAAACAAACAAGATTGCTGAAGCATGCTTCAAGATCGCAAATGGTTTCATAAAAGAATTGAGGACAATCGCAAGCATTTATATCATTGGCCAACCAAAACTACACTAGCAAATGGCAACAAATCATGCATTCAAAAGATTAATCATTTTTCATTCAAGCATGCATAACATCATGTAGAGAATGTTAAAAATTGAAACTTTTATCAACAGCCCATCAGTAATAGCCAAAACGAGATATAATCATGAAAGCATGATGACTATCACTAGCATATACTTAAAGTATCAAAACATGTGTAAACATTAAGCATTAAGGGTGAAAAACATGCAATGATACTCCCCCAAACCAAAGTGAATGTGTGTTCTTGGTGTTCATCATCTATAGGGTACTTGAGCAAGTTAAAATAGTAGCCTAACTAGAACTGAGCATTATTAAATAAAAAAAAACTAGAAAAATAACAAAAAAAATGCAAAAACAGGGGTCCACGCCGCGGCGTGGACAAGTGTGCGCCGCGGTGTGAAGCCCTCAGGTGCGTTTTCCTGATACGACAGAGACTGGCACGCCATGGCATGAAGCAAGGTCACGCCGCGGCGTGAGAAGTCATGCTGCAGAATTCTACAGCAGACTAGTTTTTGCCAAAACTAGTGCTCTATTTTGGCCTGTAGCACCTCCAAAATGTGTTTAAAAGCTTAAAACACAAAATGTACAACAAAAACATAACAAAAACACAAAAATACACTATTAGCACTTATATACAAAACAAGAACATAAACTAAAAACAACATTAAAAGCTAAATACTAAAGGATCTAAACATGTCCAAATGGACTTGTTGAACATACTAAACAAGGTTTGGACAACAAAAATACAATAACACACAAAATCAAACTATTAACATATTTAAAGACTTAAAGCTAAAGAACTAAAACATGTCCAAATGGACTTATTGAGCTAAACTAAAAACAAAACTTGAATTAGAACTAAGTAAACTCCTTGTCACTATTAGCAATATGGAAATAATGTCTTATCCCCGACAACGGCGCCAAAAACTTGTTAAGGCAAAAAAAAAACTTGTTTACCCATTTGCTAACTGCAAGTACACGGGTCGTGCAAGTAATAAAATGATAAGTACAAATATCATTCCCACAAGGATAAGTTTATTTCCAATGCTAAGTATTAACCGATAGCTTATCTAATTTTATTTAAGAACGTAAAAATAAGGGAAAACAATTAAACTAAAGACTAAAAAGCGGTAAAGATAATGGTTAGAGATTAGGGAAATCCTTCTTCACCCTTTGCTTCAACTAACAACATGCAATCCTCTTCATAAATATGAATGCAATGATTAGGTTAGCTTGAGAATCTACATTACCTAAACGTCCATATCTAGGTTATCTAATCATGGTTTCAATTGCCCAACTCACTAAGTATCCTTGAGACCTAACACAAAATCCACTCTTTAAGGTCTATTCTCAAACACGTGCTATGCATGACTAAGAGGTATATTTCTATCCCATTAGTGAATCAACTCATCCCGCCATTGGAATAGAATTGAACATGCATCAATCATACATACGATCTCAAACCCAAATTCCTATGTCTAGGTTCATTGGACTTTATCAAATCAACTTAAATATTGGCCAAACACTCAAGAGAATTACGAACAATATGATTGAACAAAATTAAAGATCCATACAAACTCAGAAAAGAACAAATCATTAATATTCATAAAAAGGATTCAAAATCATCCTTAAAACAGCTGCTACATCATTGAACATGAAAATACAAATCAAAATACATGTTCAAGAAATAAGGAAGAGAAAAGAGCAAAGGGGGAAAGAGAAAGCTTATGGATTTCACCATTGAAGCTCAGATCCTCCTCCAATGGAAAGAGGGCTTCCATCCTTAGCTCCCCAAGCTCCATCTCCACCTCCAATGGAGGACCCTGCCATAGCCTCTAACCTTAAAAAGCTAAAAACCTAAAAATCCTAAGAGAAAACTGAGAGAGAGCGAGAAATAGCAGAAAAAAAGAATAAATACACTCAGCTTGCCATCACGTACCACGGCGTGAACATTCCCATGTCGCAGCGTGGAGCCCGTGTGCGAGAACATGTGGTAGGCCATGTTCTTCTCTGACTTGCACTGGCTGAAACCATCACGCCGTGGCATGCATATGTTTACGCCGCGGCGTGGAGCTCTAGAATGCCTCCTTAGCTTCTTTCCTCCAATGCTAGGCCTTGGCTTGCATCAATTTGTCTCTTTTAAGCCCTTCCTACATTAGAGAAAGCACCAAGTTAAATATAATTAGAAATCTACTTAATCAATCAAAAAATATGCACAAATTGCTCAAAAACATAAAGGAAGATCTCAAAATAGAATTCCACAAATATAAGCATAAAACCTTCCAAATATGCATAAGAACAAGGACTAAGCATGCCATGAAGCACAAATATAGGGCATAAATAACTACATTTCATGGAATTATCAGAGTTCTCCATGTTTATTAGAGAACTGTGGGATATTGCTCACTGTTAGCCTAGAGAAAACTCTATGGAGTCAACTGCTCGGACTCCTATCTGTAGAGACACGTCCTGACTAGAGAACGTGTCTGTAGAGGATTTGGGAGAGGATCAGGTTTAGGACCTTTCTCTCCAGGTTTTTGGGTTTGGGCCAGGTAGAGTTTTTATATGGTAGTTAGGTATAAGCTTTGAGTTTTGTAAATCTTATGTATTAAATAATATTGGTGAATTATGTTGTTTTATGTAATGTGTGTTAATCAGTTAATTATATTTTATAATCTCTAAAGGTTTGGTAAATTTATATTATCCTCTACAAGAAAATTTTGGAGTTCGTGTCATACAAGGTTAAAGCTTTTATAACTTAGGTTAAGTTTTAGAAGTCTTAATCTTAAATATGATACCCTAAGATGGGTGTTACAAGTCGCAACTGTTTGCTCTCTAATAGCCTCAGTAGTAGCGGTTGTCTACTTTCACATAGCATCGGCGATAGTAGCTGTTTACTCCTTCATTGCATCAGCCATTGCCATAAATGCTCCAACTATATCAGGGCCTTCATTAGCTGAGCTCCTATTCTCATGGGTTCGCCTTGGAGACGCCATAATTTTCTGTACAAATAGAACAATACATATTGAGCTAATTAGTCTCAGTATCATGTAACCATGTAATAGTAGCTAAAAATAATCATACTAAACGCAAGTCATGCAGTTCTACCAAACGTCTCTTACAAGAGACAAAAAAATGCATAACATACAAAGGAACTCCTAAACATGCCTAGCATAGTCAATCCACACCCCGGCTTAACAGGACGAATAACTCCGATACCATTTTGTAATACTCTAATACAATTATCATAAAATAACTAGAATATTTCAAGATAAAGCGTATGAAATATGTCACTTCCGAAAAATGCATAAAATAAAAATCCATAACAACCTGTGTAGTCATTATAGAGAGCCATGAGGAATGAAAAAGGTTACATATATGCATCATTGGCTAAAAGCCATACTGTAATACATAAGCTTTTACAAATTGAAAGCAAAGTAAATAAATACAAGCTGATACATATAAAGAAACAAAATAACTAAAACTAAGTCTTTTGCTTCTTCTTCTTGCCTTTTCCTTTTGAAGGGTCTTGACTTAGATTTATATGGAAACATAGAGGGGTGAGAATTCACAAAATCCTTAGTATGACTATACTAAAACTAGCAGTTATTCAATCACATCGAAATAGACAACTAAACACCATAGATTACATTCACAATAGTTAAATGAGCCACTGCCCAACACTATTTGAATACGTACATACTCTATATGTAACAGAATATACAACAATCAATAATATTATATAATTGCCCATACAATCTTAAGATATCATAGAGTAAGCAGACAACCACCAATATAATTGTCAACAAATGCAATGATTTATGTTATGATGTATGGTTATGCTCACACAAAGTACTAATAATATGATTATGCAATGCTAATGCAGATTTTAGTTTTTTGAAAACATATGTTACCAGCTCATTCCCAGGAACCATATTCCTTTGTATATACTGAGCAAGATAGGCCTGAGAGCCTATACACTAATTAGTAATACGTGAATACCTTCCACTCATAAACATAAGAGTAGTACTATCACCCCTATACCAGTCACCTTGGCCATAATAGCATAAATGCTAGGAGAATTTAGATTCAACACTTCATTCTCAGGCCATATAGTTGTGCACACCATCTAAGGTTACAATACATAGGAAGTAGCAAATAGTAAGTTTGAAAACCAAATACGCAAGAGTATTTCCAAATCACATTTGGAGCAATCACAAGATCCTCACAATATAGTGAAAAAGCAAAACTAGTGTATATGAACCTTAACCTCATTTATCTAACAAAGTAACAAGAACCATGTCACTAGCACTCTTATAACTAGAACCTCACATCATCACTTCACAAGTGATTTCAAAGTCAACCTCATGTTGAACAAGGTCCTAGGTACTACTCCCTATGGCATTCTACATCTCAAAGGATGCCTAGGTTTCTCAAGTTCTCATATATGTTAGGTGGTCATTCTCTCCAAGGAATACCCCCATTAGTACCTCATCACACTTAAAAAGGTATATATGAGTGATCCCAATACTTAGGCAATCCCAAAACATCAAGAACACAACTCTTAAAAATCTTGGAACTCACGCCTTGGCGCAGCACTTATCACACCGTGGTGCATAGCTCTCAGGTCACTCACGCCTTGGAGTGATTCATTCACACCGCGGCTCGCTACTCTCGGCTGCACTCACTCCTTGGCATGGTTCTCAGGCATGCCGTGGTTTGAGTGGTTTTTTGCAGAATTCTGTAAAAAAGTAAGGCTAGGCACTATTTCATTGGAGCATCTCACGGCATTTATCCACTCTAACTCAGTTTCTAGGTGATTTTAAGTCCCTAACTAGTTCTTTAACACATAGGAATCATAAACCACTAACAAAAACTATTAACTTTGGATTTAAGAACAAAATTGCTCATCTAAACCTATTTTTTCAACTTTGTGCATCAAAGGTCCAAATGAGGAGTTCTAAGTTTCTAACTCAAACTCATACCATGAACAAGTCATAAACAACTATTGAAACACATTCAAGTAAGAAAAACACTCCAAACACCTCTAAAACCTAAATTGACCTATTATGCATCAAATATGCATTAATGTGGAAAAGAAGCTATAAGAACTCTAATCCCCTACCTCAAAACTTTGATGATGATGGCTAAAAGATCACAAGCTTGCCTTTCCCCTTTGATTCCTTCTTCTTTCTCTCTACTTCCTCTTTTGTTTTCCCTTCCTTCCTATGCTTGCTTTCTTCCTCTTCAGTTGGAGCTGCTGGACCGTGAGAGAGCAGAGAGAAAATGAGTGAAAAGTGAAGAAATATCTAAAGGAAAGTCAATTTAAGGGCTGCAGAACCGTGGGTGACTTAAGTCACTATGATATTTTTAGTATCAACTATATATGCCAAGAACACTTAGATTTCTTCAAATCAAGTTTTCTAACTTTCAACAACTTTAGAATAAATACTATGATTCATTAAAAAAGCTGTTTCATCAGTATAATAAATTTTTGTATCTGCTGCTAGCCAATCCGGCATTAAATGCACAACTACTATGCTTAAAAATACTAAACTAACTATGATTATTCTAAAAAATTAACCACATCGCAATCTACACATTTATGACCTAGAAACAAATTATCCAACTTTATTTCCATTAGTTAAGCCATTTATGCTTATATCTGGGTCATTTTAAGCTAAATTTAACCTTCTGAATTACAACAAAGTGCCTAAGCTAACTCAGATTGTCACAAAATTAGACAAGAGTAAGTATTAAGCTACCTCTGTAACTATTTATAAGTCTAACATGTTTTTAGAGGAAGTTACAATTGTGCCATTCTCTTTTTTCTTGTGTGATTTTCACTCATAGATTTTGACCACTCTATAACTTGCTTTGATTCTTTTTGACGCTACATTTTCACATGCATGCATGAACATGATTGAGGCATTCCTTCCTTGCATTAGCTACTTTATCCAAATAGCCAACCTTACGTATTTTCACTTATTAACCCCTTGAGCTTATTTTCTTATTCTTTGTTGTTCTTAGCTCATTACATACCCTTAGTGAAAAACCATGTTGTCCCTTTACCTTAAGGAATAGGAGAGCATTGACATTATCCTTGGATGAGCTCATGAACAAGTATGGGGGAATCTTAAATTGTTATTGTTCTTTGGTCTTGCTTGAGGACAAGTAAGGTTTAAGTGTGGAGAGTGTGAAAATGTTGTGCTAAATTGTTATGGGAAAAAAAGAGTTGCAATATTTCTAAAAAAAAGGAAGAGGGAATATATAGAAGAGAATAATTTACATAATATGGAACTGCATTAAACTTTCATGCTTGTTCTTAAAAATCATCTCCAATGTTCTTTTATTCTCTTAGGTTTTTAGCTTGTCATATCTTTATCATTCTCATCCCATGGCCCTATTACAACCTTGAATAAAGCCCTCTTGATTTGTGTTTGCACGTGTATAGAATAGTGGAGAAGTAGAAGATAAGCAAGCTTATGGTAGACTAAATTTTCATGAGTTGAGTTGAGTGAAACACTTACCTTCTAGACATTTCTAACACTAAACACTTGAGGGAGAGAGAGTATATTTTTTGAGAATCTATCATTCTTGGTTTATGTTTTTTAATTAAAGTTACATTGCTTATTAATTTGAGATGTAAAGAAATGTCACTTCACGAATGTTTTGATTCCTTAAACTTCTTGGTTGCTATCCTTACTTATAAACTTTTACATTCTTGAAGGTTATTAGAAAATGAATCTATTTGAGTTTTGGTTTTTGAATTTTTGTATTCCTTGTCCCGTAGTTTGAATCTTTAGTTTGCCTGGGACATACAAAAGCTAAGTATGAGAGAATTTGATAATCATAAATTTCATACATTAATAAACCCTCATTTTTAGTCTTTTACACTCATCATGTACTTAATTGATTGAGTTTGACCATGTTTTGTAAGTTTGGACTCAAATTGGGCTTAATTGATCTTTCTAGCATTATTAGGATTTTACATTGTTTCTATATTTTGGTCATATCTTGAGTTCTAGATATTTAAAAATTATATATCTTGCCTTGTAGGAAATATAAGAGAGAGCTCTACAACTTTCATGAACAGCCCCAGAGCTGAATCGAATATCTAGTGGACCAAATTGGGTTGGAAGTCACAACATGGGTGCTGTCACTAGAACCCGAGCAACATGGACTAATTGGTCCATAACTTGGGTTGTATGGGTATTTTGGAGCTAAAATGGTTCCATTGGAAGGCTTACACACAAGGTTCAAACTTTTATGAAGACCACTAATTGAAACTATAACGTTTTGATGGTGTTCTACCCCTGTAAAGTTGGCTGATGAGACTATAGACCCATTGAGAGTGATTTAGGCATAACTCTCTCATCTTAACCCCAAATCAAGTGACTTTGGTGGCTAAGGAAAGTTAAGAGGCAAAGGATTAAATTTAATTTAGGGGCAATTTAGGATTCTTAATTTTAAGTAAGTTATTTTTGTATAAATAGGGGACTCGAGATAGATAGAAACCCTAAGTTATACTACTTGATTCTTCTACCTAGAATTTTCTCCTTTCTTTTGCAAACCATGTGCGGCATCCATGGACAACTAAACATTTGAGATCAATCCAAGGATCTTGAGGAAATTTTGGTTTGGTTTTGAGATTTTGTACCAAATTTTGATTTTGAGTTGAATTAATTATCTTATTCTTCTCTTAATTTGGATTTCGAATTGCATGATTAGAGATTTCTATTGTGTGATGTGACCCGATTCGATCCTTAATCCTAATTGAGATTTGTGATTAAATTATGATTAATTAATTATGGTTTAGTCATGTGAATTGAAGACAGTTAGGTTGGCAGATTCGTTAATCTAGGTTAACTGAATTCTGGTTGTTAAACTAGCATAGGTTGCATGAATCTAGCAATCACAATTTTATGAATAGTTTGTTAGTTAAATTCTAAGTGATTATCTAGTGTTGAATTCTATGTGTTTGATGTAGAGATTTCGGTCAATCAGAGATTAACTAATTAATTCAATCCAGATGCATGTTTATTGATCGATGACAAGCAAACTAGGTTTCTAACGGTTTCTTGGATTGGTTGCTTTGCAATTTGATTTTTCCTATTATGTTTTCATTCTGCATACACAATCTCCCCCCTGTTTGACATTGATTTAGTTTGATTGGTATATTGATCCTTGAGAGACAACTCGGTTCGTTGCCTTGTGCTACAAGTTATTAGTAGAACTAGAATTTTGTTATTTGGTTGAGGTCGACACTCGAATGAAATACCTACATTTCAAAGTTCGTTATGTGGTTTTGCTTCGTGGAGCACCATCTCTGCCACATCGCAAGCGGTGGAGGTGTCCAACTGAGACTTTGGCTTCTAAGGGCGTGGAGGCCATAGTTTTGGAGGTAAGGTGGTTGTGGATATGGATTACCACTGTTTTCCTCTGTAGTTTGCCTCTCTATGTCTGAATCTATAAACTAATTTTCTTGATGCTGATAATACTTACCGGCCTCTATGGGTGTTTCCAGGGGTTCCATAGCAAGGAGAAGAGTAGTCGGAGCATGAATAGCGACTGAGGAAAACCCTACAGTAATCGTCTGCGGAAAGTGGGTGTATCCGTGGGTTGGAGATAATGTGTATGACCAAATATTCATCTTCCAGACTATAGAGAAGCTTGAAGAACTCAAGGGCTACTTAATGTTAATAGAAGATGGTACGATGGATCATGAGTTCCAGGTGCTATCCCCAATGGATGGGAGAGTGTGTTCATCCCAGGAGGCAAGTGCACACTTCATGTTCCTATATGAGGATCTCTTCATCTGACTGAGACTCCAGATCTCGTTTATTGATTTCTAGATTATGGTGCTCCATACTCTTAACATGGCTCTGTCCTAGCTTCATCCTAACAGCTAGGGAAACATACTTGCCTTTGAAAGGCTTTGCCAGGTAGTCAGATTACAGTACTCAGAGAAGGCATTCTTCTATCTCTTTACTTGGTGGAGTCCCCAAGGGGGAGGGGCCGCTCAAAAGAACTGGCTCACGATCCAGTCGAGGCCCAGTTGGAAGCTCTTTTAGGTTTTCTAAGATAGCTTCAAGGACTTCAAGGTGAAGTATTTCAAGTTGATGGAAGCACCTAAGACTCGTCTGTTCTATCTAGACGCTGGAGGGGAGCTGGTGTTCGACCTATACTGGACTCAAAGGGGATGGAGTACTCCCCTTGCGATGATTGAATAAGAGAAATCTGACCTTGACTGAGATGACACCGAGTGCATCGACTTCCTAACTATGTGGGCTCAAGAAGTAGGCCTCATTTCTTGTAAGGACAAGCGGGACACCTTTGATGATGAAATTCTTGAGGCCATCCTAGGTAGCTTAGGTTGCAGTTCGTATTTATTCTTTGAATGTAATGATTTTCTTTACATTAATTTTCCTGTGGTCTGACTCTTGCTTTATTTTGTAGAAAGCATGGTATCCAGAAACTCTCTTACCACCCTCATGGCCTTAAGAGCTAGGAATAAAGGAGCTAGTCCTTCCAACATTCCAACGGATGTTGCTTCGGCCCCTCCCGCCCCTCCCATCGAAGATTCGGTGATCGAGGTAGGTTTGGCCTCACTGGGAAAGCCCCTTGTGCAGCCTCTTCAAAGGCGGAAGAAGAGAGTTATTAAATGCAGCAGGGTGGACGATCGAGGGAAGAGGGCAACCGTTGAGGGGGATGACGAAGAACCGATTACCTTGTATGGGAACAACTCGGAGCCCAGGTCGTTCATCAAATTCAACCTCTTGGATGACAAAGTTGTAGATTATGTTAGTTAAAACAGTACGTCTGAGCTCTTATCGATGTTCCAAACCTACGGCCTCCGCATTCCTGCTGAGGCTCGTTTTGTTGAGAAATGCTTCAGAGAGTATAATTAGCAAATGGCGGAGAAAGTGATGGCATCCTAGGAGGAGGGAAACTGGCCCTCAAGGCCAAGAAGGAAGTTGAGTAGGCCAAGAACGATGCTGATGCAAAGGTTAGGGAACTGGAGAGGAAGTTGGCGGCCTCGGAGGATGATCTAAAGAAAGAAAAGGCTAGTTCAGTGGAGGTTAAAAGTGTTGGTGTATGCCCTAGAGGCCGATGTATTTTGATAGTACTTACATACATTGTATTATGCTATTTTTAATAAATGAGGCATTTCATTTATTGTGTTATTTATAAGAAACATAATAAAGTCCTTAGAATAGTAAGTTTGATGCCATAGGACATCAAGTGGATGACTTGATTGTGACATCCTATTGGATAAAATTAGAACACTATTCTTAAATATCCCTAGTCAAGTATTATTGTTAATTAGGACAACAATAATGCATTGAGACTAGTATGTGCATAGACTATTGACCACATCTCACGGGTCATGGATATGAGATATCAAGTCTTCATATGGGTACATATTAGAGTAATGATGTACTGTACTGACCCGCCATTAGAATGCTACATGGATGGTTATGTGACAGTCATAAGTGATTCTCATAGTGACAATGGTGTATGTGGTCCTTTAACCTGAAATCACTAAGATCCCTACATGAGGAATTGTGTGTTTTAATGCCATCAAACGTCATCTGTAACAAGGTAATAAAGTTGGTTATTGGACATGCCGTGAACCATGCAGAGGGATGTGAGTGACCTAAATGAGATTTGTCACTCCTACATAACAGGAGTGATATCTTCAGGGCCCCTAATTTAGTGAGACTGCGAAATGCATGACCATGCTCAAATGAGTCAATATGAGATATTGATCTCATTTGTTGTTACAAAGTCTTCTCGAATATCAAGAAACAAAGGATTGAACTATACAAGGGTCACGCATTCCATTCCTTGTGTTCAATCTAGATATGTTGACAAAAGGACTAAACTACACTGAAACATTGGTCACGGAAAGGTTATGTCATTTCACTGACATTCTCATTACTTAGGTAGCAGCGATATATTGTTAGATACTATACACTATTTGTAATATTAAAATAAGATTTTAATATTACTGCCAATGTCAGGAGTGTGATGCCCCTTTGAATGCTTTTATCCAAGGGGACGTCCCACTTTCAATTACAATGCGGAAATAAAATTTTATGTGAGTTAAGACCCGGTTCATTTTAATAATATATACATTTACTCAATTGTAGTTGGGTAATTAAATTAGCAAGTATATTTTTTTCTGTTCATTACATTTACGTTAATGATAATCAATATCCACGGTGACGAGACATACATGGGAAATCAACATTTCATTCATATATATATATAATTATCAAACTGTTTAGTTACAAAGCCTGGCATATCAAAAAGCAAAACTATACTTGCCCCCAAAGGATTATACATACATATCCCTACGGTATCAGAATATACAGCCCACTACAGACAAAACATCAGGCCCCCAAAATAAAATACTGGTAGCCCTCAGTAGCTACAAGTAAAGTCAGTCCCTCAAGTGAGGAGGAATCGAGTCAAGGTCCTCTTCAGGATCCTCTTCGGGGTCATCCTCAGGAACTTCTTCGGGATCTTCCTTAGGATCTTCTTCGTTAGAGGAAATCACCATAGGAATCGCAGAGTCACGGGACGGGGCCCGAGCTGTGGAACGAAAAGAGTCTTCCCGCGGAGTGAAATAACGGTCACCCCACATCTCGCGTATCGGTAGCTGAAACTCCAAACGTAAACTAATACAGCAGGTGAAGACAGGCGGCTCGTGACGCCTCCATGCTAGAGATAACGACACATCCCCCGTATAGACGCAACGCTCAGAACCATAGTTGATGTACCAGCACTCTGGCCCTGCCAAGAAAGTCAGGCGCACATCTCCCAAAAATCTTTGCGTGCGTGGCTCCATATTCTTCTGCAGTCGCTCAGTCAAGATGAGGCCAAAAACCAGGGAAGTCGGGGGCTTCCGGTTCCTTGCAGTTATCTTCTATGGAATGCAGTATACGGACAAAACAGAAGTGGAGAGACAGAGAAGAGGTAAGACATCCTACCATCATTACCAATCATAGCATCGAGAAACCAAATGGCGCAAAGTGCCCACATAGTATTTATGACAGCAATAATGGTAATAAACATTCAATAGAAATTATGATCAACCAAACAGTTCCAGGCAGTCATGTACATACAAATATATCAGAGGTACAACAGTTCCAATTATGATAGCAATGTATGCCAGATAATTCATGGACTCACTATGCACACGTGCCTTCAATAACCAAAATCCTACTCCATGGAGCTAGACACAAAATAGTCGGAGAGAACGATCAGGAGGTATGTCTGTATTCTTGGCTGCCCAGGCCCTCAAGTGCTAAAATTCTCAAATTATCATTTTGTACATCATGGAATTTTACAAGACATTCTACACAGATCTCGACATAAGACAGCGTCTCAGTCCGGATTGTCAGTGTGTTTGCATCGGTCTGCCCCACAGACAGAGAGCTACCAGCTGCCCATTGTGAGGTACCCGCACCCTGACGCCCCCAAGGTCAACAAGTAACCTACACTTGTCTATTCGCACCCGCACAAAGGTGTAAGTTCAACTCCTAGGCCACCGGCCTTAACCAAGTCCAACGGACAATCTCTTTCCTTTTGTTCAATGCATGACACAATCATACTCCTTATGACCAACTAGGCCCATCATGCTTCAAATGCATGTCATATCATTTATCAACAAGATCTGATCCCATTCACGGGTCTACAACAATCCAATAGTACATTTTAAGGATATCCACAATTTCCATTCATAGTCATGATAAAAGTCAACCATTAAATTCATTATGTGCCTCAAAAGCTCACCCATACTCATGTTCTTCCCTGTTTATGAATCCCTACTTAATCTCTAGTCATCCAATCATTTATGGTTTATGTGCTTTTATTAATCCAAGGGTTTTGAATCCAGGAAGATACATGGCCAGAATCACCAACAACGTCACAGATTTAATTGCTAGATATTGGGTGATAAACCATAGTTGTGAATTTGACGGAGACAATGCACTTAATGGAAAGATTGAGGCTGCCATTCGACGAAGACTAACATGGCAGAAGGATGAAAGATGTGAGAACATTTTATAACAAGACTGGATAAAAACCAATTTCTGTCGGATGGAGGTTCTGTCGAACAGAGATCAAAACTGTCGAATTTTTCTAGAAGGTCAGCAGAAGTCCAATTTCAACAGATGTGGGTGTCGACGTTGGAGAAATCTCCCAAGTGTCGAACCGACGAAAAACACTGTGGTCAGAACTCTAATTCGACGGATCTTGACATTCTACTCGACGAATATTAACTTTGGGAAGCTTCTGATAAATGGACAGAAGATTTACTCGACAGGTATGTCTCAATGGGTATTGGCATTCTAACTCGACGAACATATCACTCGACGAATGTGGTCATTCAAATTCGATGGATTTTGCATTGGAGGAGTTTCTCTCCTAAGTGGTCAGGAGTTCATACTCGACGGATTTTGACTTTACTAAGTGATCAAGATATCAAATTCGACGAGTTTGGCCAGGAGTTCATACTCGACGGATTTTGACTTTACTAAGTGATCAAGATATCAAATTCGACGGGTTTGACCAGGGGTTCATACACGACAGATTTTGACTTTACTAAGTGATCAAGATATCAAATTCGACGGGTTTGGCCAGGAGTTCATACTCGACGGATTTTGACTTTACTAAGTGATCAAGATATCAAATTCGACGGGTTTGGCCAGGGGTTCATACACGACAGATTTTGACATTACACTTAATGGCCAGAAACTCAAGTTATTACCATTTCTCACAAAGAATCCCAAAATTTTAGTCTCAAGGCGTGGCCATCCGAGAGCCAGCCCGACAGCGTTCCTTTTAGATTATACGTTCCAGTACACATAAATATATCAAAATACACAAAACAATCAACTAGCATATGTATACATCACCAGCAGTATACAACAGAAATGAATCTCAATACCAATCACAAACAACGTCCCTAAATGCTAAAAGAGGTTGAGGAGGAGTGTCTTCCTCTTACCTGGGAGAAGCACAAAGAAAGGTGGCTCCTTTTTGGTCAGGGTTTCGTTTTCAGCTTCCAGGAAATCGTTAAACATTTAAACTTGCAAGAATCAAAATCCTAATATTGAAATGGATACCCATTGTCATCAAAATGACAGTGGGTTACGAAAAAGAGAAGAGAGGGAGAAAAAGCTAAGAGCTTTACCTTAAAGCTCCAACCTTTAAGCTTCAAAGACGTAGGAGAATGAAAATGGAGGAAATGGCAGAACCTTGAAGCTGATTTCCTCAATGATGGTGGTTCTCCAAACACGAAATGGTGCTAAGATTAGGACGATTTGAAGAACAAAATGGAGGTGTGGGTGGATGGTGTTGCTGCTGTAGTGTGAAAGAGAAGAGAGAAAATGAGTGAATAATAGCTGCGTATTGGGAGGAGAGGAAATGTGAGAAAAGGAAATGAATTAGACCCCCTTAATTTCAAACGTGCAGCACAAAATGGGAGGAGAGAGAAATGATAAAAATAATGGTTGGAGGAAGCTTCCTTGAGAAGCTTCGCGCGCTCCTCGATAAAGCACATAGTAAGCTTGTCTCCAAATTAAATACATCTGACAGATGATTAATTACACTGTGAAATTATTTTCTCAGTGGATAAAATTTACAATTGATGAAAATAATATTTTATTATTCATCAGATGATTTTATGATACCAAAATTTTATTTAACAGATAGAACCTCAAAAAAAAGGTAAACCTCGCAAACTGTGCCCGGCCTCGGGTTTAGTAAGATCCCCCGTTGACACGTTGACAGTTCAAAGTTTACCAGCCTCAGGGAAAATATTCTAATTTCCCAGGCTCCGCTCAGTGTACACGCAAAATGAAGAATATATTAAAATATTCATCATTTTCAAAAAAATCCACAAAAATTCCTAAAAATCATAAATATTATAAAATGATCGTTTATAATGAAATAAAGTATTTTCGGGATGTTACAATACTCCCTTTCAAAAAGGAATTTCGTCCTCGAAATCTGCATACCTTAGAATAATTGTGGGTGTTGCTCCTTTATCTTGTCTTCCAGCTCCCAAGTTGCATCTCCAGTCACCTCGTTCCAGATCACTTTCACTAATGCGATCTCCTTGCCTCTTAATTGCTTTATCTTCCTATCCTCGATTCTTACAGGAGACGTCTCATAAGTTAAGTTTTCTTTTAATTGTACTGCATCCGGTGCTATGACATGACTTGGGTCAGGGAGGTATTTTCGGAGTTGTGACACATGGAAAACATTATGAATGTTTGAAAGGAAAGGAGGTAAGGATATTTGGTACGCTACAGGACCTATACGACGAATGATTTGGTATGGTCCAAGGAATTTAGGAGTGAGTTTTCTAGATTTTAAAGCCCGGCCTACCCCAGTCGTAGGTGTGACTTTCAGGAATACATACTCGCCTTCCTCGAACTCAAGAGGTTTTCTCCTTCAGTCTGCATAACTCTTTTGCCGACTTTGAGCCGTTCTCATCTTTTCCTGAATCATCTTAACCTTCTCAGTTGTCTGCTGTATAATCTCTGGTCCAACAGTAAGGCGCTCGCCGTCTTGGTACCAACATAGAGGTGTTCGACATCGTCGTCCATACAGAGCTTTATAGGGTGCCATCCCTATGCTCGAATGATAACTGTTGTTGTAGGTGAATTCTATCAAGGGTAGAATGTCGTCCCAACTTCCAGTTTGCTCTATGGTACAGGCTCGAAGCAAATCTTCCAAAGATTGGATCGTCCTTTCTGATTGACCGTCGGTCTGCGGATGATAAGCAGAACTCAGACGTAGCTTCGTCCCCAACGCTTCTTGCAAACTCTCCCAGAGATTTGAATTAAATCTCGGATCTCTATCCGAAACAATACTCGTAGGCACACCGTGTAGTCTAACAATTTATCCAATATAGATTTGAGTCAATCTCTCCAGTTTGTATTTTATGTCGATTGGGAGAAAGTGTGCCGACTTCGTGAGTCGGTCCACAATTACCCAAATCGAATCATGACCTTTTCTTGTCCTTGGCAACCCGACTACAAAATCCATTGCAATACTGTCCCACTTCCATTCCGAAATAGACAACGATTGCAGCAACCCTGCTGGTCTCTGATGTTCCACCTTAGCTTTTTGACAAACTAGACAAGTCGATACACGTCTAGTGACGTCACTATTCATTCCATGCCACCAGAACAACTTCTTCAAGTCTTGGTACATTTTGGTTATGCCTGGATGCATACTCAGCTGGCTTGTATGAGCATGGTTAATGATGTATTCTCTAAGTTCCTTGTCACGGGGAATACAAACTCTTCCACGAAACCTCAGAATTCCATTCGTTCCTTCCGCAAACTCTGTTTCACCTCCTTGCTCCACTTGCTCTCTCACTTCTTGTAAGAACTTGTCAATCTTCTGCTTTTCCTTTATGTCATCCAGTAGCTCACTTGTAATGGTAACCATATTCATGCAAATCTTTCCAGGTTCTAACTCCACAAAAGACCACACATCTCTAAACTGCTCTAGCATATCCTTTTCCTTGATCATCAGGGCAGAGACACTGATCATCTTCCTACTTAGGGCATCTGCCACAACATTTGCCTTACCAGGGTGATACAGAAGTTGGAAATCGTAATCCTTCAGGAATTCTAACCACCTTCGTTGCCTCATGTTCAACTCCTTCTGATCATACAAATACTTCAGACTCTTGTGATCACTGAAAATATTGAACGTTGCTCGTAGAGAAAATGCCTCCATATCTTTGAGCAAAAACTACAGCCGCTAACTCCAAGTCGTGTGTCAGGTAATTCTTCTCGTGCACTCGCAACTGCCTTGAAGCATAAGCCACAACTCTTCCATGCTGCATAAGTACAGATCCTAGCCCTTGGTATGAAGCATCGCAGTACACTTCAAACTGTTCATTCGGATCGGGTAGCACTAACACCGGTGAGGTAGTCAGTCGATTCTTCAACTCTTGGAAACTTTGCTCACAGTTGTCGGTCCACTCAAAAGCTTGGTTTTTCCTCGTGAGTTGTGTAAGTGGTCCAGCAATCTTGGAGAATCCCTCAATGAACCTCCAGTAATATCCAGCTAAACCCACGAAGCTTCGAATCTCCATCACGGACGTTGGTCTTTCCCATTGCAGCACTGCCTCCACCTTCGATGGATCCACGGTAATCCCATCCTTCGAGATCACGTGACCCAGAAACTTAACTTCTTCTATCCAGAACTCACACTTTAACAGCTTGGCATACAATTCCTTCTCCTTCAGAATCTGAAGAACTATACTGAGGTGTTCAGCATGGTCCTCCTGATTTTGAGAGTATACCAGAATGTCATCAATGAAGACCACAACGAATCTGTCCAAGTAAGGATGAAAGATTCAGTTCATGTAGTCCATAAAGATAGCTGGTGCGTTCGTCACACCAAACTACATCACTAGGTATTCGTAATGACCGTATCGGGTACGAAAAGCTATCTTGGGTATATCCTCTGTCTTCACTCGTATCTGATGATACCCAGACCGTAGATCGATCTTCGAAAACACCGCTGCTCCCTTCAGTTAGTCCATTAAGTCATCAATTCTCGGAAGTGGATACTTGTTCTTAATCGTTACCTTGTTCAGCTGTCGATAGTCCACACATAATCTCGAGGTGCCATCCTTCTTGCGAACTAACAGCACTGGCGCTCCCCATGGTGACACACTTGGCCTGACAAATTGCTTTTCCAAAAGCTCTTCTAGCTGTTTCTTGAGCTCAGCTAACTCTGTCGGTGCCATCCTATACGGTGCTATAGACACGGGACCAACTCCTGGTACTAGGTCAATAGCAAACTCTATCTCTCGAGCCGGTGGTAAACTAGGTACATCATCAGGAAAGACTTCGGGAAACTCGTTCACCACTGGAATTGTGTTCACATTAACCTCGTTCTCTACTTTCAAAGAAGACAGTAGCATATATCCGTGAGCTCCTTCTTTCAAGAGAGCTTGAACTCGGTTGGCCGTCAAAAATCTAGAATCCTCCATTATGGGAAAAACTATGGTCTTTCTGGAACAGTCTAACAGAACATGGTTGGAAGATAACCAGTCCATCCCTAAGATAATATCTAGTTGGGAAAAGGGTAAACAGATCAGATCGACTGAAAAGGTTCGACCTTCAACAACCAATGGACAATTTAGACAGACTTTGGTAGTAACTACCGGTTTATCAGTGGGGGTAGAAACAGTTAAGTCAAAAGGTAGAGACGACACAGATAGACCCAGTCTTTGCACACAGTCATATGATATAAAAGAATGGGTTGCCCCAGAGTTATACAGCACAGTTAAAAGATTACCTTCTATGATACCTTCCCCTTGTATCAAATCTTCGGATTCGGAAGCCTCAGCTCTGCTCATAGTGTAGACTCGCCCTCCAGCCTGTGGTTTCTTGGCTCTTGCAGCATTCACTGAAGGTTCGGCCTTCGTTTGGTTGTAGTCTCGGGACACGTGGCCAGGTTTGCCACATTTGAAGCAGATGAATCCCTTCATAGTACAGTCCCTTGTGAGATGGTCTTTCCCACACTTCAGACATCTGGAAGGATACGCCGTGTTCTGGCCAGTCCGTTTCCCAGTAGAACCTCCACCAAAACTTCCACCCATGGCTTGTTGTCGATTCCCCGTGGGTCGGGAGTACAGCTTCTTCTGGAAACGATTAGCACTGTTACTGCCGCCTCTCTGGAATCTCGTAGGTCCAAAATTTCTGCTCCTTATGTCTCTAGATTGCTCCAGAGCCTCTACATCACAGCAAGTATCCAGTAGTTGTGAGAATTCATTAATCCTCAAGGTGATCACAGCCTTCTTCACTTCATACCTCAGTCCTTCCATAAATCTTCAGTATTTCCATGCTTCATCCAGTTGGTTCTGAAAGTACGTCAAAAACTGTGACAAGTTTTCAAATTTCGCTGCGTACTCGCTAACAGTCATATTTCCTTGTCGCAGGTTGAGGAATTCCGACTCCTTCACATGCCTTGCGCTTGCAGGAAAATACTTATCTAAGAACTTTTCCTTGAATAAGCCCCAAGTAATCTCTCGGTTCGCAGCTTCCAGCATTTGCTGCACTCCATTCCACCAATTTCCAGCGTTGCCTACCAGCATAAATGTAGCATAGTTCACCTTCTTGTCCTCGGTGCAACTCATTCCTCGAAAAACTTTCTCCAATTCCTTGATCCACAAACTAGCCTTGTCCGGATCAAATTCCCCTTTGAATTGAGGAGGGTTATGGCGTCGAAACTCTGCTAAATTCTAAGCATCAGCAGTGGCCTCTAGCTGTTGAGCAGCTCGCTCTTGTTGTTGTGCAACTCTCTCTTATTGCTGGGCAGCTTGCTCGGTTTGCTGTGCGACGGCCTCAGCCATCCTCTGCATCGCTGTAATGGCTGCTGCCATATCTTCCCCTCGTGCCATCTTACTTTCTAAGATCAGATTAACTGAAAACATAGAAAAGTCAGTTGCATTCACTAGGAACACCAAACAACACACCCTTACGTATACTACTCAGAGAACACACAGCACAAACAAAATAGACTCAAACATAAGACCCAAAGAAACAAAAATCGGGGCTCTGATACCAACTTAGTGTGACGCCCCTTTGAATCCTTTTATCCAAGGGGACATCTCACTTTCAATTACAATGCGGAAATAAAATTTTATGTGAGTTAAGACCCGATTCATTTTAATAATATATACATTTACTCAATTGTAGTTGGGTAATTAAATTAGCAAGTATATTTTTTTCTGTTCATTACATTTACGTTAACGATAATCAATATCCACGGTGACAAGACATACATGGGAAATCAACATTTCATTCATATATATATATAATTATCAAACTGTTTAGTTACAAAGCCTGGCATATCAAAAAGCAAAACTATACCTGCCCCCAAAGGATTATACATACATATCCCTACGGTATCGAATATACGGCCCACTACAGACAAAACATCAGGCCCCCAAAATAAAATACTGGTAGCGCTCAGTAGCTACAAGTAAAGTCAGTCCCTCAAGTGAGGAGGAATCGAGTCAAGGTCCTCTTCAGGATCCTCTTCGGGGTCGTCCTCAGGAACTTCTTTGGGATCTTCCTCAGGATCTTCTTCATCAGAGGAAATCACCATAGGAATCGCAAAGTCACGGGACGGGGCTCGAGCTGTGGAACGAAAAGAGTCTTCCCTCGGAGTGAAATAATGGTCACCCCACATCTTGCGTATCGGTAGCTGAAACTCCAAACGTAAACTAATACAGCAGGTGAAGACAGGCGGCTCGTGACGCCTCCATGCTAGAGATAACGACACATCCCCCATATAGACGCAACACTCAGAACCATAGTTGATGTACCAGCACTCTGGCCCTCCCAAGAAAGTCAGGCGCACATCTCCTAAAAATCTTTGCGTGCGTGGCTCCATATTCTTCTGCAGTCGCTAAGTCAAGATGAGGCCAAAAACCAGGGAAGTCGGGGGCTTCCGGTTCCTTGCAGTTATCTTCTATGGAACGCAGTATACGAACAAAACAGAAGTGGAGAGACAGAGAAGAGGTAAGACATCCTACCATCATTACCAATCATAGCATCGAGAAACCAAACGGCGCAAAGTGCCCACATAGCATTTATGACAGCAATAATGGTAATCAACATTCAATAGCAATTATGATCAACCAAACAGTTCCAGGCAGTCATGTACATACAAATATATCAGAGCTACAACAGTTCCAATTATGATAGCAATGTATGCCAGATAATTCATGGACTCACTATGCACACGTGCCTTCAATAACCAAAATCCTACTCCATGGAGCTAGACACAAAACAGTCAGAGAGAACGATCAGGAGGTATGTCTATATTCTTGGCTGCCCAGGCCCTCAAGTGCTAAAATTCTCAAATTATCATTTTGTACATCATGGCATTTTACAAGACATTCTACATAGATCTCGACATAGGACAGCGTCTCGGTCAGGATCGTCAGTGTGTTTGCATCGGTCTGCCCTACAGACAAAGAGCTACCAGCTGCCTATTGTGAGGTACCCGCACCCTGACGCCCCCAAGGTCAACAAGTAACCTACACTTGTCTATTCGCACCCGCACAAAGGTGTAAGTTCAACTCCTAGGCCACCGGCCTTAACCAAGTCCAACGGACAACCTCTTTCCTTTTGTTCAATGCATGACACAATCATACTCCTCATGACCAACTAGGCCCATCATGCTTCAAATGCATTTCATATCATTTATCAACAAGATCTGATCCCATTCACGGGTCTACAACAATCCAATAGTACATTTTAAGGATATCCATAATTTCATTCATAGTCATGATAAAAGTCAACCATTAAATTCATTATGTGCCTCAAAAGCTCACCCATACTCATGTTCTTCCCTGTTTATGAATCCCTACTTAATCTCTAGTCATCCAATCATTTATGGTTTATGTGCTTTTATTAATCCAAGGGTTTTGAATCCAGGAAGATACATGGCCAGAATCACCAACAACGTCACAGATTTAATTGCTAGGTATTGGGTGATAAACCATAGTTGTGAATTCGACGGAGACAATGCACTTAGTGGAAAGATTGAGGCTGCCATTCGACGAAAACTAACATGGCAGAAGGATGAAAGATGGAAGAACATTTTAAAACAAGACTGGATAAAAACCAATTTCTGTCGGATGGAGGTTCTGTCGAACAGAGATCAAAACTGTCGAATTTTTCCAGAAGGTCAGCAGAAGTCCAATTTCGATGGATGTGGGTGTCGACGTTGGAGAAATCTCCCAAGTGTCGAACCGACGAAAAACACTGTGGTCAGAACTCTAATTCGACGGATCTTGACATTCTACTCGATGAATATTAACTGTGGGAAGCTTCTGATAAATGGACAGAAGATCTACTCGACAGGTATGTCTCAATGGGTATTGGCATTCTAACTCGACGAACATGTCACTCGACGGATGTGGTCATTCAAATTCGATGGATTTTGCATTGGAGGAGTTTCTCTCCTAAGTGGTCAGGAGTTCATACTCGACGGATTTTGACTTTACTAAGTGATCAAGATATCAAATTCGACGGGTTTGGCCAAGAGTTCATACTCGACGGATTTTGACTTTACTGAGTGATCAAGATATCAAATTCAACGGGTTTGGCCAGGGGTTCATACACGACAGATTTTGACTTTACTAAGTGATCAAGATATCAAATTCGACGGGTTTGGCCAGGAGTTCATAGTCAACGGATTTTGACTTTACTAAGTGATCAAGATATCAAATTCGATGGGTTTGGCCAGGGGTTCATACACGACAGATTTTGACATTACACTTAATGGCCAGAAACTCAAGTTATTACCATTTCTCACCAAGAATCCCAAAATTTTAGTCTCAAGGCGTGGCCATCCGAGAACCAGCTCGACAGCGTTCCTTTTAGATTATACGTTCTAGTACACATAAATATATTAAAACACACAAAACAATCAACTAGCATATGTATACATCACCAGCAGCATACAACAGAAATGAATCTCAGTACCAATCATAAACAACGTCCCTAATTGCTAAAAGAGGTTGAGGAGGAGTGCCTTCCTCTTACCTGGGAGAAGCACAAAGAAAGGTGGCTCCTTTTTGGTCAGGGTTTCGTTTTCAGCTTCTAAGAAATCCTTAAACATTTAAACTTGCAAGAATCAGAATCCTAATATTGAAATGGATACCCATTGTCATCAAAATGACAGTGGGTTACGAAAAAGAGAAGAGAGGGAGAAAAAGCTAAGAGCTTTACCTTAAAGCTCCAACCTTTAAGCTTCAAAGACGTAGGAGAATGAAGATGGAGGAAATGGCAGAACCTTGAAGCTGATTTCCTCAATGATGGTGGTTCTCCAAACACGAAATGGTGCTAAGATTGGGACGGTTTGAAGAACAAAATGGAGGTGTGGGTGGATGGTGTTGCTGCTGTAGGGTGAAAGAGAAGAGAGAAGATGAGTGAATAGTAGCTGCATATTGGGAGGAGAGGAAATGTGAGAAAAGGAAATGAATTAGACCCCCTTAATTTCAAACGTTCAGCACAAAATGGGAGGAGAGAGAAATGATAAAAATAATGGTTGGAGGAAGCTTCCTTGAGAAGCTTCGCACGCTCCTCGATAAAACACATAGTAAGCTTGTCTCCAAATTAAATACATCTGACAGATGATTAATTACACTGTGGAATTATTTTCTCAGTGGATAAAATTTACAATTGATGAAAATAATATTTTATTATTCATCAGATGATTTTATGATACCGAAATTTTATTTAACAGATAGAACCTCAAAAAAAATGTAAACCTCACAAACTGTGCCCGGCCTCGGGTTTAGTAAGATCCCCCGTTGACACGTTGACAGTTCAAAGTTTACCAGCCTCAGGGAAAATATTCTAGTTTCCCCGGCTCCGCTCAGTGTACACGCAAAATGAAGAATATATTAAAATATTCATTGTTTTCAAAAAAATCCACAAAAATTCTTCAAAATCATAAATATTATAAAATGATCGTTTATAATGAAATAAAGAATTTTCGAGATGTTACAATGAGAACCTGCACGGTCACACACATAGAGCAGACTAAATTGGAGCATTGAGAATTCAAGTTCGACTGGGATTCTATTGTGGTATAGGAATTTTAGGTTGGAGTAACTTATCATTATGATCTATCCTTGAGAAGGACAAGTTGTCTAGAATGAATTTTCTAGACTGGTACAGGAATTTAAGGATTATCCTCAAACAAGAGAAAAAGTTGTATGTTCTAGAACAACCTATTCCTGAGTCACCTACTACTAATGCCCCTAGAGCTGAAAAGGATACTTATAAGAAGCATCAAGATGACGCCTTGGACATCAGATGTCTAATGCTAGCCATCATGAACTCTGAGCTTCAAAAGCAACATGAGAACATGGATGCCTACGATATGATCATACACCTCAAAAAGCTCTATCAAGAGCAAGCTAGGCATGAGAGATACAAAGTCTCAAAAGCACTGTTTCAGTGCAAGCTGGTAGAAGGAAGCCCTGTTGGTGCTCATGCACTCAAGATGATTAGGTACATTGAAAACCTAGAAAGACTTGGTTTCCCTTTGGGCCAAGAGTTGGCCACTGACATAGTCCTGCAATCGTTGCCAAAAAGTTTTAGTCAATTCGTCATGAACTACAACATGAATAAAATGGCAAATCACTACCAGAGCTACTAAGCGTGTTGAGAATTACAGAGCAGAACATAAATAAAGGCAAAGGAAAGGCCATTATGATGGTCCAAAAGAATAAGAGATGAAATAGCAGAAGAAGCCCAAGGACAAGTGGAAAGGGCAAGGGCAAAGATAAATCCAAGCCCAGCACTTCTAGCTTGAAACCAATGGGCGGAGTGGCTAAGGAAGGCGTATGCTTCCACTATGGTCAGACTGGACATTGGAAGAGGAACAGCACCAGATACCTGGAAGAACTTAAGAAGAAAAAAGGAAGTGAGACTTCTACTTCAGGTATTTTTCTTATAGAGGTCAATTTATCTACTTCTACATCATGGGTATTAGATATTGGATGCGGGTCTCATATTTGTGTAAATGTGTAGGATCTAAAGAAGAGTAGACCATTGGCTAGGGGTGAAGTCAACCTATGAGTTGGAAATGGAGCAAAGGTTGCTGCTTTAGCCGTAGGGACTTATCTTTAATCTTTGCCCACTGGGCTTGTAATTCAGTTTGAGAACTGTTATTTTGTGCCTGCTATTAGTAGGAATATTATTTCTATTTCTTGTTTAGACAAGAAAGGCTATACATTTATTATAAAGGACAAAAGTTGTTCTATTTATTTAAATGATATTTTTTATGGTAGTGCACAACTGAGTAATGGACTTTATGTCCTCGATCTCGAAATGCCCGTCTATAACATAAATACAAAGAAGTTCAAGTCAAATGATATAAACCCATCTTATCTCTGGCATTGCCGTTTGGGCCACATAAATTAGAAACACATCTCCAAACTTGATAAAGATGGATTCTTGAACTTATTTGATTTCAAATCATCTGAGATATGTGAGTATTGTTTATTGGGGAAGATGACAAAAGCCCCATTCACTGGACAAGGTGAACGGGCTAGTGATCTTTTGGACCTTATACATAGTGATGTAAATGGACCCCTAAACACACTGGCTAGAGGTGGTTTTCAATACATTATTACATTTACTGGTGATTTCAATAGATATGAGTTTGTGTATTTCATGAAACACAAATCAGAATCCTTTGAAAAGTTCAAGGAATTCAAGAATGAAGTACAAAACCAACTTGGCAAGAGTATTAAAGTCCTTCAATCAGATCGAGGTGGTGAATACTTAAGCCAAGAATTTGATGTTCATCTGAAAGAGTGTGGGATAATATCTCAACTCACTCCTCCAGGAACACCACAATGGAATGGTGTTTCTGAAAGGAGGAACCGAACCCTGTTGGACATAGTCCAATCCATGATGATTCAGGCAGACCTTCTAGGCTCCTTCTTGGGACATGCTATATTAATAGCAACATTCACACTTAACCATGTTCCATCTAAGATGGTTCAAAAGATACCATGTGCGATTTGGACTGGGAGACGGCCCAGTATGTTTGTCATGAAGATTTAGGGTTGCAAAGCTTATGTGAAACGTCAAGTTTCTGATAAGATTGGACCGAAATCAGATAAATGCTTCTTTATGGGTTATCCTAAGGAAACCAGGGGATACTATTTCTATAATCCTACTGAGGGCAAAGTGTTTATCGCACGAACTGCTATGTTTCTAGAGAGGGAGTTTATCTCCAAAGGAACTAGTAGGAGGAAAGTAGAACTTGAAGAAATTCAAGGTTCACAGAGTAGCAACACACCGATAGGGGAAATAGAGCAGCCTCCACAAAATGTTGTGGAACAGTAACCTGCTCTAGTAGCACAAAACCTGCGTAAGTCTAACAAGATACGTCATCAACCAGAGAGATATGGATTTCTCATGACCCAGCAAGGTGACGTATTGCTCATGGATCAATATAAGCTTGTGACTTACCAAGAAGCCATTATGGGCCTAGAATATGAGAAATGGCTTGAGGCCATGAGATCTAAAATAGAAGCCATGTATGCCAACCAGGTATAGACCTTGGTTGACCTACCTGAAGGGCTAAAACCCATTAGGTGCAAGTGAGTTTTCAAGAAGAAAACTGACATGGATGGTAATGTGAATACCTTTAAGGTGTGATTAGTGGTTAAGGGCTTCAAACAAATTCATGGTGTAGACTATGATGAGACTTTTTCCCTAGTTTCGATACTTAAATTTGTTCGGATCTTGCTTGCTATTGTAGCATACCATAATTATGAAATCTGGAAAATGGATGTCAAAACTTCTTTCCTTAATAGAAATCTTCTCGAAGATGTGTACATGACACAACCTGAGGGTTTTGCCACTCCATAGGATGCTGGAAAGGTGTATAAGTTGTAATGATTTATTTTATGGATTAAAGCAAGCTTCTAGAAGCTAGAATCTTCATTTTGATGATACAATAAAACAATTTGATTTCATCAAGAATAAAGAAGAATCATGTGTCTACAAGAAGGTTAATGGGAGCACAATTGTCTTTCTGGTGTTGTATATAGATGATATACTACTTATCAGAAATGACATCCCTACCCTATAGTCTGTAAAGACTTGGTTAGGGAGCTGCTTCTTGATGAAGGACTTGGGCGAAGCCACTTATGTGTTAGGTGTCAGGATCTATAGAGATAGATCACTGAGACTGCTTAGCCTAAGTCAGAGTATATATATAGACAAAGTGTTAAGATGGTTTAACATGCATGAATCCAAGAAAGGACTCTTGCCTATGTCACATGGTGTAAGCCTATCCAAGGCTCAATCTCTTTCCACCCAGGATGAGAGGGATCTCGTGAGCAAGATTCCATATACATCTTTAATTGGATCTATCATGTATGTCATATTATGTACTTGATCAGAAATCTCATATGCTTTGAGTATGACGAGCAGGTACCAGTCTGATCCCGATAAGAGTCACTGGACTGCTGTCAAGAACATCCTTAAGTACTTGAGAAGGACTAAGGATTCGTTCTTAGTATATAGAGCCGAGGAAGAGCTAGTTGTAAAGGGTTACACTGATGCTAGCTTCCAAACCGATAAGGATGACTCTAGATCGCAATCGAGATATGTTTTTTGCCTAAATGGTGGGGCTGTGAGTTAGAAGAGTTCAAAGCAGGAGATAGTCATCGATTCTACCACAGATGCTGAGTACATTGCTGCCTCCAATGCAGCAAAGGAGGCCGTTTGGATTAGGAAGTTCATTACTGAACTTGGCGCTATTCCTAGCATTGTGGACCCAGTGGACCTCTATTGTGATAATAATGGAGCCATTGCACAAGCTAAGGAGCCTAGATCTCACCAGCGATCCAAACATATATTTAGGCGCTTCCATCTCATTCGAGAAATCATCGATAGAGGAGATGTGAAGATATGTAGAGTACCAATTTATGATAACATTGCTGATCCACTGATAAAGCCTCTTACGCAGCAAAAGCATGAGGGTCATACTAGATCTTTAGGCATTAGACATATGCCTGATTGGCTCTAGTGCAAGTGGGAGATTATTGGTGTATGTCCTAGAGGCTGATATATTTTGACAGTACTTATATACATTGTATTATACAATTTGTTTATATATGAGGCATTTCATTTATTGTGTTATTTATGATAAACATAATAAAGTCCTTAGAATAGTAAGTTTGATGCCATAGGACATCAAGTGGATGACTTGATCATGATATCCTATTGGATAAAATTAGAACACTATTCTTAAATGTCCCTAGTCAAGTATTATTGTTAATTGGGACAACAATAATGCATTGAGACTAGTATGTGCATAGACTAATGACCACATATCACGGGTCATGGATATGAGATATCAAGTCTTCACATGGGTACATATTAGAGTAATGATGTAGTGGACTGACCCACCATGAGAACACTACATGGATCGTTACATGAGTGTCATAAGCGATTCTCATATTAACAATAGTGTCTGTGGTCCTTTAAACTGAAATCACTATGATTCCTACATGAGGAGTTGTGTATTTTAATGCTATCAAACGTCATTTGTAACAAGGTGATTATAAAGTTAGTTATTAGACAAACCCCGAATCATGCAGAGGGATGTGAGTGACCTAAATGGGATTTGTCACCCCTACATAACAGAAGTGATATCTTCGGGCCCCCTGATTAAGTGAGACTGCAAAATGCATGACAATGCTCAAATGAGTAAATATGAGATATTGATCTCATTTGTTGTTACAAAATCTACTCGAGTATCAGGAAATGAATGATTGAACTATACAAGGGTGACGCATTCTATGCCTTGTGTTCAATCTAGATATTTAGACAAAGGGACTAAACGACAAGGAAACATTGGTCGCGGAATGGTTATGTCAAATCACTGACATTCTCATTACTTTGGGTAGCAGTGATGTGTTGCTAAATACCGCTCACTGCTTGTAATATTAAAATAGGATTTTAATATTACTTCCAATGTTATGAGAACCTGCAGGGTTACACACATAGAGCAGACTAATTAGAGCAATAGATCCAAGTTGGACTCGAATTCGAATATGGGTCAGACTCATAACAGTTGAGTCTAGGGTTATGCAGCTTACCTTGCTACTGCTCACACTAACTTAGGGTAGTCACTATTATAAATAGTATTACTAAGGGACTACTAAACACACATAACAGAAACCTAGCCGCACCTACAGAAAGAGTGAGTGAGAGAGTGATAGGTTGCTTCTCTTCTATTCACAGCTAGCACTATGTGATAGACGTGAGGCTCCTTCTGCAGATGTTGGACGTTCATGAGTCTGTTCGTGTGGATACCGCAGAGACATCATTGCTATTACGGTGTTAGTGATTCACGTCATTTATGTTTTCATCTCGCTTCAAGAGGTAATTTTTAAAACATGGATTATGGTCTTTTTCACATGGATCCTTAGTAGGAATATTGATTTTCCGTTGTGTGATGTATCCACAACTCCCAACACCTTGTCCGATGGATAAGGGCTCTTGTCAGAAAGCAAGGCTTCATGCTCGTCACATAAAGGTTTTGCATTGGGTGCTTTGTTTCTCATGGCAGAGGTTTCTACGACTAGCATTAGAATAGGGTGGGGAGGACGTTGCACCGCTGGTGCTCGCCTTTGGCCTGCAGAGGTTTATGTAATGTCTCCTCTCCTCGAGCTTTGTCTCATGTTCATGATGGTTAAGTGGGAATAGAAGTTTATAGTTCCCCATAGATGACATCAATGTTCAGTAGTGGATACTGAGGTGTACCTGAGATAGGCTCATTCTAGTGGTTTCCTTTTTGCGTAACAGTAGCAAAACGTGTTGAATCGAGGTGGGTAGGCACTTGCAAAGGGACTCCAACGCTCAAGTTAGGTTGTGCACAAGTAGGATATGCTGTAAGCAATAAGTTACCTGTAGAAGGTGATTGAACTTGATATTTATAGAGTATAATTAAGATTTAGTTTCCCTTAATTATAGCAGGGAATTCCGATAAGATCTGAACATTAATACTGCAATTATGAGCAGCTTGAGGCAGTTATGGGTGCTATAATCTCGTAAGATTATGATTAGTAATTACAGATATTTCAAGATTTATCCTCTACACAAATCTTGTAATCGTAAGATACTTGCCCAATGTCACAGTTTGGTATATGTGGTATCGAGGTCTTGATAGCATCTAGTGCTTAGCTAGGATGCTCATGAAGGATTCCAGTGGTACGTGTGCCAGGTTAGTCCATTAACCATGGTCTGGATCACGGTTCAGAACAGAGTGTGTTGGTGAGTAAGGAAGCTTGATTCTGTGTATGTGGGTGTCTAACATATACACTTTTTTTTTGTTCAAATTGTAGTGAAAATGGGGGGAAACACAAAATATCACATTGTTATTCACTGGAAGGACAATTTCTTCATGGTAGATAAATTTTACACAGACTATTTATGCTACAAGGACCTTGCCAGTCAGGTGCATGCTAAACTGAGGCTAGACTGTGAGACCAGGCTACGCATGGAAGGGATTTGTCCAAGGAATAGGAGGATTTTTCTTGAAAATGATCATTCAATGCTGCAATTATTCAAGGAGAATAACGCTGAAGGCAATGACATACCACATCTCTATGTAGAACCATTTGACCTTTATTTTGGAACCTTTTTTAGAGGAGCTTATTGAAATGCACAACTGTAATGCTATAGGACTAATAGTGTTGAATATGATTTTGAGGATAGAAGTTTTAAACTTTTTGATGATGGTGAAAGTGTTGATGTAGACAATGCTGAGTTAAATGATTTTTTTTTTGTGCCTAAAAATGGAGGGAAATAGGATTATTATTCTGATTTTGATCTTAATGATTACATGTTTGACTTGTATAGATCTTATTCTGATGAGGAAAAACCATATTTGGACAAGGCTTATAAGGGTAAAATATTTGATAAGAGTAATGATAAGATTGTCCTTGAAAGAGGAATGCTGTTTGCAAATATGGATGCATTTTGAGGGAGGTTCTGAGAGATTATGTAATTCAAGAGGGTTTTGAGATAGTTAGGACAAGAAATGCGAGAACTAGGATTACTACAATGTATGCTAGATGTGGGTGTGAGTGGTATCTGCATGCTAGTTGTAATGCTAATGATATGAGTTTTGAGATCAAGGTGTATAAAGGGAAGCACACTTGTGTGAAAAAAAGTACTAACTCCAATGTAACATTTACTTGGACAACTAATAAAATGGCTAATCAGTTTAGGCCTGATCCTAATATTAGTTATGAACTAATTGCTGAACATATGCTTTTAACATATTGGGTTGAGGTTTCTAGTATATAAATGTATCAGGCCAAAAGGAAGGCAAGGGAAAAATGATAGAGGGTAATCATACAAAAGCCTTTAGTAAACTAAGGCAATATGTTAAGATAGTGAGACAAGCTAAGAGGTTCTTGTGCCTATATGCAATGAAGAAGGGTTTTACACGAGGTTGTAGGCCATTTATAGGAATGGATGGATGCCATCTTAAAGGACCCTTTGGTAGGGTTCTATTGTCTACTGTCTCATTGTATAGCAACAATAGAATATTCCCAGTTGCCTTTGTAGTAGTTGAGGTAGGAAACAAGGATAGTTGGACCTTCCTCCCACACTTGCTAGAGACAATGATTGACTTTGACATGGAAGGGAAGCCATTTGTCATTATGACTGATAGGCAAAAGTTTATGTACCCTTGTTCCTTTATTGTTTTTGGGTTATTATTGAAGCACTCTTGTATTTATAACTAACTCACTTTTTGTCCACTTATTTACTAGGGTCTTGACCAAGCAATTGCAAATAACTTCCCTCGAGCCCAACACAGATGGTGCTACAGGCACTTGTACAACAATTTCAAGGTCCAATTCCCTGGCATTCTACTTCAGACTTTATTTTGGAATGCTGCAAGGACTTATTACAATTGGGAGTTTAAAGAGATCATGATTGAGATCAAGAAGGAAGACTTGAAGGCATTTATGTGGTTGGAGAAGATTCCCCTTGGAATATGGTCAAGATATGCATTTGATCTACGTGCAAAGAGTGATCACATAACCTACAAAATTACTGAGAGCTTCAATCAGTGGGTTGGTTAACTAACAGGGAAACCTATTCTTATTTTGATTGAGTTACTTGTGGTGAAAAAGATGGGAAAAACACACAAGAGATATTCAAATGGTTGTGTTTGGAGAACACTACCACCCCGAAGTCTATCAAAAAAATTGACCAGATGAAAGGAAAGACTAATAGGTGCAGTCTACTACCTGTATGTTAGATGGAGTTTATTGTTAATGATGATGGGAAGAGATTTCCTGTAGACTTGAAGATGTGTATTTCTCAGTATGAATTTTGTAAGATATCTACTAAGTCAATATCAATCTATTTATGTTACCTTAATTTAAATACATTATAATACTACCAATAAGCTGACTTCAATAGTGTCTATTGTAGGTCTGCCATGCAAGCATGTATTATCATTCATTTCTTATCTTAGACTTGATGTTGATCAATTTTGTGACCATACCTATAGTAAGGCCTGCTATCAATTTTGTGGCAGGAATCCATGAGAATCCTGAGGATTTGTGCTACCCCCCATTAATAAAGAGGCTTCTGGGAAGACCCCAAAATAATAGAAGAAGGGAACTCGGTTAAGGCCCTGGTGGTCCTAGTTCTGCAAGGAGATCAGCTACTGTTAGGTGTCATAATTGCAAGCAACTTGGCCACAACAAGCGGACCTGTAAGAAAGCACCTATGGCATCTGCAAGGAAATTTTCCACCAAAACCCCAAGGGTAGTAATCATTTTAATAATCATTTTCATAACTTTATCTATTAATTACTCGTTGTTGCTTTTACTAATATGGTTGTTGAACTTAAATACTCTATAGGGAAAAAGTATTGGGACCATTGTTAGGATATATAACATCCTCCTTAACCTATTAGTCTTAATAATTGTTATAGAAGCTCATTAACATATATGCTAATTACCTATTAATTCTGGTAATTTTCTGAACTAGTTTAAGTATAATGCTATAATACTGAACATGAAAAATAACTCATATTAACTCAAAACTTAGCATAAACCGCTTAGATGATGGAAATAAATATGAAAAATTAATTTTTAGGCTATAAATAAATAGAATGAGTTGTAATAAATTTTGGATAATTAACTGAATTAGTCTGGCATCTTTAATAACACCGGATGATAATTTGAAGGCCAAATTAAATAGGAAAGTAGCTTGAAAAATTATGAGATTTTGTGGAAATGTTAAACAGAGGATGAAGATTATTTTGGAAATGATTACAAGTTGAGGCAGATACCTTTAAGTCTATAAGTTTAATTCCTTAGGTTTAACTTAACTTAAGGAAGAGTAATATAACTTAGTGGCTGTTAATGGTGTATAAAAGTTTATTAAATGATGGGAATGGAGACTAAATAAAGTTCTAGAATTTTCTATGACTTTTATAGAAATTAGAAAAAACTCATCAATATAAGAACAAGGTATCCCTAAGAGACAAAACTTTTACACTCAATAGTGACCACACCCCTTGTTTCATCCTTATCTTTCCACCACCTCATCCTTATCACTTTTCCCTTACTTCCCTCAGTTGAAAACAATAGAAAAAAGAAAGAAAGAAAGAAAAGGAAATAGAGAAAGAAATAAAGAAAGGGAAATAGAGAGGAGAGAGAGAGAGAGTAGAATGAGAGGAGTGGATAAGAGAAGAAAAAGAAAAAAAGAACAAAGAAAGAATCATCAAGAAGGAAAGCAAGAGTAGAACAAGAAGAGGAAAGAAATAACATCACTAAGGGAGTTAAGGTAAGGGTTATTGTGTATCTCTACCATGCTTTATCTTTTCTTGATTCTTAAATTTTGTATGGTTAGGTTGGTTGAGAATTCTTTGTGATTTTCTATGATAAATTGGTTGTATATATATGAGATTGATGAGCTTTAAGTATATATAAATATATATAAAACCTTAAGAGTATGAGATTTATGATATAAATAGAATTCTATGGGATTGATTCTTATTGGATTATCACATGGATTATAGATTGAATGATATATGATGAGATCTTGATGATATGTTGTTAGAATGGATAAAAAGAAATGGAAGTTGCTTGATTAGAGCTGTTTCTAGTCTAAAAATGCACCAGATAATTGATTATCAATAAGTGATAATAAATTATCCACACCCAGAAAGCTTTGATAAGCAAGTGATAATCGATTACCTAGAAAGAGCTAATCGATTATCAACTTCCCAAATGGTGTATTTTGAGTGATAATTGATTAGAGAAAAGTGTTAATCAATTATCAATTTCCAGAATGTAATGTTAGTGTGTCATAATCGATTATCCAAGGGTGGTAATTGATTATAAACTTACAGAATATCATTGTTGGATAATGATAATCGATTTTCTAGTTATAAAATAAGAACATTTATAGTTGATAATCGATTACCAAACTATGATAATCAATTATCAGACCCTATTTTGAGTAAATAGAGTTCCATATTGTACAATATGAAGAGATTTAATTGAGTTCACTAAATGAAGCAACTTATATTATGAATATGCACTTGGTAACTTAGTGAAATGATGATTGTGTGCACTAGATATGTTTATGTGATGAAATTTGATTATATTCAATAAGTGAAGCAACTTATATTATGAATGTGCACTTTGTGTACTTGTGAAGCGATATGATAGTGCACTTAGTTTATTTGAGAATAATGATATTGTGTACTTAGTTGACTTGTGAAGTGATCATCTAGTGCATTTAGTATATTATGAATTGATGATATTGTGCACTTGGTTTATTTGTGCACTTAGTATAACTTGAAATGTACATTTGTTATGATTATGAGGTGTACTAGAAAAGTGATTTGCTCCTTTAGAGTATTAAAATGGAGCTAATATTGAATGATAAATTGAGAATTGCTACTTTAAATTATTCAAGTTGATCTAGTATTTGAATTCAAATTATAAGTTCTTAGAGACTAAAAAATATTGGACATTATCCTTGAAAAAGTGAGAAAAAATGATCCTTAGTTGCTATTCCCTACTGATGGGTAACCCACTGATTGAATAATCAATTTTTGCCATTAATGAATTTTGGAAATGATCCTCGATGCGGGAAGGTGATATGAACTTCTTAGTTTTGAATTATGGAAATGACCCTTGATGGAGAAAGTGATCCTTAATTCATAGATATAATTCCTCATTAGTTTCCTTCATTAGTTATGGCCATGGTTACCAGGGATAGTGCTGTGTAATGATGTACTGTTACATATAGGTTGAGTGCACTAACCTGATAAGCAAACTATCACCAAATATTTTGTAGTGCGAGGCCTATATTCACTCCCTACCTTCAGATAAAAGAGCCTAGGGTTATATAAGGTGGCCCTACTTATTGAGGTACATTGATATGAGTTCTGGGAATATGCTTAGAAAGATGATGATAAATGAGGACTGATGAAAAATTTATGCATTGTTGAGCATTTACACATCATCATGAATGATGTTAGTTATATAGATAATAGATTTGATTATGAATATTTGCATCACAAGAGTATGTAAATCTTCTAGTGATAGTGAGTTATGATTCATACTTGAAATGTTTTTAATGTAATCTATGATTTATTGATGATGTGTTGGATTTAGAGGTAATGGTAGAATATGAATTATTGATCAATGATAATAATTGAATTTCTACCTCGGGATGAGAAACGAACCATTTTGGCTTTAGCCACCTTTCTATAAGATATTTTGAATATTCATTTGATACTCCGAAACCTCTGAAGTTATTATGATATCACTTTTTGAATTAGAACTATTGAGAATTTTTAGAATTCTCACCCCCTTTATGTTGTTTTCCATGATAATTCCAGCACAAGGTTCATTTACGGAGTAGAAGAGAAGATGATGTTATACAATATAATCACCTTCTATTTTTTACCATTGCCTTGTACTTACAATTATGTAAAGGATTGTATACTGTTTATGTATACATATTGTAATACTATTAATAACATGTTAGATTTGTGTATGTGTACATAGGTAGCATATGACTTACTTAACATACCTGTTTAATTTTGTGACAAATTGAGTTAGTTTAGGAATTTTGCTGCAACATAGAAGGTGAAAAGTAGCTTAAAATGACTTAGATAATATCATAATTTACTTAGATGAAGGAAATAAATATGGATAATTTATTTTTAGGTCACAAAAGTATGAAACATGATGTATTTTTAAGCATATTGGTTGTGTGTTTTAATACCAGATTGTCTTGTAGTAGATATAGAAAATCATGAAAATGATTAAATGAATTTTTAGATGAATTTTATGATTTATTCTAAAGTAGTTGGAAGTTAGGAAAATTGATTTGGTTAAATCTAAGTGTTCTTAACAAATACAATGTTTCAATAAAACAATAAGTCACTTAAAGACTCACTGTTCTGGTATGTTTTGGTTGCCTTTCTTGACTTTTTTGGTTGTTTTCCTTCTTTTCTCACTTGTTTCATTCTCTCTCTCATGTACACTACTAGCAGCAGCAGAACAAGAGCAAAACAGAGAAAGGGAAGAGAGGGAAAGAAGAAGGAGGAAGAGGAAAGGAAGAAAAAGGCAAAGGGAAAGACCAAGGTTTGAAGAGCATCCAACTACAAGTGTAACACCCTTACTATATTACTAGTTGTGTATCCAGACTTACACAATTAGCAATATTAGTAAACGCATTACTAAAAGTATTCATTTAAAAATTCAAATATAATTTACATTTTCATACAAAAATATGAGCCTAGACAAGGTGTATTAATAATGTACATATATTGTAAGAGTTCTAACAAGTGTATATAATAGTACATATACATATCATATGCCTTTAAGGCATTTTCCATACATTTATCATACAAAAGTCTAAGTCTAAAATCAAACATCCACTTCAGCACGTGCCATTGCGCTGCAAAATCTGAACCTAGAATTATCATGGAATACATAATAAATATGAGGTGCGAATACTAATTCTCGGTAAATTCTATTCTGAAAACATGTCATCACAATAATTCCAACTGTTTCGGGACAAAATACATTTCTTTAAAAACTTCAGTTAAAAATATGCATATATATATAACTAGGAAACTGGAAAAACTGATCCTTCCTCTGCTCGAAATAGAATTCCATTTTATAAATTTTGAAAATATCTATTATTTGACAATACAAAAATGCAATCATCAATAATTCAGATATTGTCTCAAATTCAAGTATTATAATGTCAAATAGAATCAAAGATTCAAATACTTGTTCAAGTCACAGCATAAAATATACATTCAATTCAAGTTCAGTGCTCATTCAAATTCTCGCTATCCCACAGAACCCATATCTCAAGTATTACAAAGGATGGGAGCCACCTTATATAACTCGGGTTCTATATACTCATGGTAGGGAGTGATTCAAGGCCTCACACTACCACTAGTATCGTATGAGGGAATTAATATATGAGGATTATACTGATACTAATACTATGAGGAATTTTCCAAGAATATAGGATCCCCCTTCCTCACAAGAGGTCAATTCTATGGTTCTAATGGAATTCTGAATACCTTGCCCTCACACAGGATCGTCTCCGAAATCCACTGTACTAAAGTGAAACATAGTTCATATGCAATAAGGATACTAAGTGAGAAAGCCTGGACTAATTACCTTCCCATTCAAGGATAATTGTCTAATTCTCATTCTCGATTCAAATACAAATTCATTGAGCACTGACTATGCAAACACTTATTCAATACATCATACTAGCTCAATGTTAAAATCAAGGGAACATAAACTCAAATTCTCAACATATAATTCAATTCATTAATCCAAGATGCAAAGGTGTAATTAAAACACATTCTCACTTATATTATTCATTCTATACAAATTCTCAAATTTCATAACATATCATTCAAATACATAAATTCAAAGGCAATGGTGCATTCAAAAAACCTATACAAGTTCATCATTCATACAAGGTAAATCTTTGACTCTAGAGAGCAATTCTACATCAAACATATATAATCAAACACATAGGAAATGTTCCATAAATTTTATAACTTAACATACAAAGGAAAATGCACAAGGGATCCCAAAAGAAATACATATCATTCCATTTTAACAAATGCATTACTTTCTGATATGTTGTGTTCTGTGATGGGCGCTTAAGCTCCTATCTTCTAGCACTTGTGCTTGTGCTTCAGCGCTTAGGCGTTGAATGCCTAAAAATGCTCCTCTGTTTCTACAGAAACTCCAACCATCAAGCAATCTTAACAATAATGAATCCAAGTCAATTCTAATCTCAAAAATGATGCAAATATCAACCAAATATCCTATAAATCATCATAATTCATCATATAACAATATAATTATAAAAAATCATCAATCCATGTATTCAAACCCAAAATTAAATCTATGATATTTAAGTCTTCATAATCCCTCAATATATCCATTTCTAATCCAACAATTCAAATAGATAAACACAAAAGTAAAAATGAAGAAGATAGTGAACCATTTTGCCCTTACCTTCATTCTATTATTATCCCTTTCCTTTATCTTTCTTTCTCTCTTTTCTTGTAACATCCCAAATTTAATAACCATAGTATAACTTGTGTTATACCATAGTCATTAGATTCAGGAATTTTACCTACAACAACTGAGCATTTTTAAATATAACAAAAACCATGTATATAGAAAATATGAGCCACGAGTGAATATATTTATTACATAACATCTATATTTCTCATAAATACAGCAATAAGTACATAGATTCAAAAGAAACTATAAAGCTATACTAAGCTAAACTCTCCAAGCTCTTGTCTGCACGTCACTTTCCATAAATCTTCTTTCTTAGAATCATCATGAAAACACACACACGGGGTGAAAATCACATATTTCCAGTCGTTAAAATCCATAAAACATGTCATCACAATCATTCCAGTCATTTCAGAGAAAGACACAATTCTTAACTCAAGTCTTATACATAATAAGCTAGAAAGGTGGCAAAAGCCAAAACCATGTCCTTTCTCTTCTCGAAATAAATTATCATTTTATACGTTTGTACAAAAACTCATTTCCACAAATAGTCTTCCAGTAATCACTACACTCACAGAATCAACATCTCCATTTCAGAGATACACAATTGCCCATACAATTATAGCATAAATATGTTATGATTAGCAGCCGCCCATACAATTGTCATGCTTTGCAAAATTATGCCTTATGTTCATGCCTATGTAATAACCTAAATATGTAATGAGTAATGTTGTGATACCATTTGCGAGAATTCAATTCCATGGTAATGTCATAAATGCCATGAGCCTTGAACAAAACAAAGGAACCTAGTTGCACAAGTCTTGAACAAGCACTAAAACCCAATTCCAGTTATTCCACGGGGTGTGAGGAAATGAACCATCCTCAACTCATCACTATGATAAAAAAAGGTATGTTACCTGTAACACCCATCGTAGGGCATCACATTTAAGACTAATCCTAATATAACTTTCCCAAGTTGTAAAAGAATTAATCTTGTAAAATCATTAATTTTAAAATTTCAGTTGCAAAATAAATTTAAATAAGTAAACTAAATAAAAATCATTAGTATCACTTGTAACTGAAATCATACCTATATTATACATACATACTGAAAGCCTTGTTTATAAATAATTTACATAATACCCTTACATACTGAAAGATAAAATGTACAACAGACACTCCAAAATATAACTGCTAAGCTTAAGACTCCTAAAAACTAGCCTAAGGATTTGGGTCCTCCGAAGGATCCTCCTCCACTTCATCATTAAAGAACCCAGGCGGATATAACATTCGCCTCACAGGGGTCCTTACGGAAGACACCACAGAGTCTTCACGTGGTGTATACACAGTGCCACCCCAAAGTTCACGAATCGGCATCGTAAATTCTAGGCTCACAAACACGTGTTGCATCAAAACAGGAATCCCATCATGGGTTCCACTTAAGTTCAGAGTCAAGTCCCCCGTATATACAAACCGTTCATTGTCAAAATCAAACCTCCAAGTATCAGTCCCCCCATGAAACTGAACTCAGACAAAACCTAAAACTTGGTGCCTCACCGCCATCTCAACAAACAAGAGTAATATCACTTATAGTAAAAAGAGTTATCAGCTCCTCCGTCTTCTCGGTCTTCATCAAACATACACATTAAAACAAATATAATACAACAAAGAGTTGAGATCCCCTACATCAATACCAGTATGGCAGTAGAGAAAATGATAGCAAATAAACAGAATATAACATCAAGACAGTAAATCATATTATCACATATCAGATAAAATAAATCAGATAAGTATAATTATCATATCAACATGCTGACCAACTATGCATATGCACAACGACCAATTCGTACTCCATGGAGCTAAACACATTTTTGGAGAGAATGATCCAGAAGACATGTCTGCAACCTAGCTGTCATAGCCAAAAGTGCTATCAATTTATCAACGTGCACATCAAGGCATTATACAAGGCATTCTACACCAGATCGTGATATAGGACAGTGTCTCGGTCTAGATCGTCAGTGCATTTGCATCGGTCTGCCTCACAGACAGAAGAGCTACTAACTGTCCATTGCATGGTACCCGCACCCCGACGCCTCCAAGGTCAACAAGTGACCTACATTTGTCTACTCGCACCCGCACATAGGTGTGATTCATCTCCTAAGCATACAGCCTTAACCATATAAGCTGACACATTTTTCAATACATAATGTATGATCCAAACACACATACAATCATTATTATTATTGTATTTCACATACCTTTGCCTTCTCTTGGCGATATCATTTTTCAACATCACTGGGCCCACCACAACAGCCCGACAGCAAACTGCTATTACGTTCAATCGCGTAGCGATATTATCGCTTTTTCACAATCGTGGAACACTTTTCTTACGTTTTCAAATCGAGTAAATATTTTTTAACATTTTCTTAATCGCGTAAATATTTTATCGCATTTTCGTAATTGCATAGTAAAAAATTACTATTTTTAAGTCGCTTTAAAGTTTTTCTACGAATTTTCAGCTCAAATTAATACTTTTCTCATTTATTATCAAAATTTGTCTTTATTTCCATTATTTCCACAATAATCCCTTTTTAAATAATATTTCTAAGATATTCCCATTAAAATCAGTATTTTCTACTATTTCCTAGAAAACTACATTTCTTTAATTTACTTTGAGATATTACAGCTCAAAATTTCCTAACGCGCTTCAAAACCCAGAGGGTGAACTATACGTTAGTAAATTTCAAGTATTTAACTTTTATTTTAGTACATAACTTAATTAGGCCAATTTTAACTCTAAAATGTAAATTACTTTCATTTTAGATTCAAAAACCTACCAAATTGATTTCTTATCATTTAAACACCTAAGTCTACACTTAGTAAAATAATTTTGTATCTAGGACATAAAAAATGGCATGTTGGCCGAATTTCACATTTTGCTTCATAAATCATATATAATTATTTTGTAATACTTTATTCCTTACAAAATTATTTAATTAAATTCCTTACCATAAATCCATTTAATCTTAATTAGGAAAATAGTTTAGAACACTTGGTTCCCTTCGTGGTGTTGAGGCCGTGTGCCTCTAGGTTCTTTGGAACTATCATACAATTTTTTCAACATGTGAATCACATCCTATGTTACACAAGAATTAACATGCTTTCCAAATCACATATGCAAGCATACTATCAAAGCTATAAGCATACCAAACACATATGCAAACATATTTTCAAAGCTATAAACACATCAATCACAAACAAAGAAAACTTAAACAATCAAGTGAATAAATCCTTATGAATTTTTTACCACAAACAATCAATTTCCTCACCACCAACACATGGTTAAAGAGGTTAATCTCCCTCTTACCTTTAGGAAGACAAAAACTCTCCAAATTCCTTCTCTTCTTGATTTCATGAAGCACCAAAGAAAAACCCTAAAAATCTTAAACAAATCCTGGAGTCATAAACCAACCTTGAAAACAAGAAACCATAGACCAATCATGGTTTAGAAATTCAAGAATCCAACTTAGGATCAAGAAATCAAGAAATTACCTTAAGAATAGAAAATCAAAGCTTGATTTTTGAAGCCCTTAGAGAATGATTTAGGTAAAACTCATAAAAGGAAAAGTGTTTAGAATTGTATCTAGGTTTAGCAAGTAGGATTGGATGGAATTATTGAAGTGTGGAAGTATGGTTTAGGGGTGGAGGCCGTGAGCTCCAAGAAGGAAAGAAGAATGGTGTTCTTGAGTGTTCTTGAGGTGAGAGAAAAAGATGAAAGCTTTCCTTTGCCACAAAATGTTAGGAAATGAAATGCAAAGTCCAATTTTCTTAAGCCTTGGCCGTGTAGATAGCTTGATAGAAAGATCAAGGCTTAATCAATGTGATAAAAATATCACATAGTGTTCACATGGCTTTCACATGGCTAATGTCACATAATGGTCGTCATTTAGTCATTAGAAGAACCATGAACCTCCTAGAAGTCCTTGTTGGCCGTGTGGTTCAAAGGGAATGACTAACTAAGTTTGATTTCAACTAGTTTCTAGTTACACCTAGATTAGGTAGTTAGTTCACTTAAGCTAACTTAGTTAGGTTATTTAGTTACATAACTAACTATTTAGTTACTTGATTAAGTCATTGCATAGGTCATGCATTATCTTGCTTCTAGAAAACCTTAGATATTTTCCTAGTAACTATGGCTTCTAAGTATTAGTAACTAAGTGAGTTCCATTTAGTTACTAGTTAAGCGATTAGGGTAACTTAGTTAGTTTATCTAGTTACTTAGTAACTAGTCCAACCATTTTTATTGACTAGATTCCTATTGGTTAAGAAAAGTGTTAATAACAATTTCGGTAAGTGCACTGAATCGTTACAAGTAATATAATGATGAGAAAAAGAATATTGTCTCCACAGGGATTGTAATCGTTTTATCAACACAAAAGAAAAGGTTATTTCTACTCAAACTGAAATATGATTTGGTAACTTTGAATTAAATTGATGTTTAACAAATTTAAAAGAAATGTATTAAAAATAGGGCAATTGATAAATGAAAGACTATTTTTTTATTTTTAATGAGAAGAAAATTTATCGAGAAAAGTGGCTAGGGTCTGAATCCCGTTGTTTACCCTCTTATGCTACTGGTTTACTCTCAATACAAGTAATAATCATGCATTTGAAGTTTCAATCAACAAATTAGACTTAGATCAATCCCTTGATTCAAAGCCCTTTTAACCCAAAATACAACTCCCAATTCCTTAGGTAATTGTTAATTCAAATTAAGCATTAATAACAACGATTTTGTGGAACATATAATTACAATGATATATTCCTATATTCAATCATAATCATGCCAATCCAACTCAGTTCCAACATTACAACCAATTTTTCAATTAGAAGAAATACCTAAATTCAAACCAATAGTGATCAAGTATTGATTAACATTAAGCAAAGAGTAGAGTGCTCAAATACACGAAATTAACTTGTCAAAAAATAGTAAAACAGATTACAAAAGAGTTTCTATAATGTTCATCTGACCCTAGCTCAAAAAGATCTAGCTACTCATGATAGAAGAAGAACAGATGAGAAAAATCAAACAAATGGAAGAAGAATAAACCATTGATCCTTCAAAATCTTGTTCCCAAGCTAGAATAATCAATGGAGGTGGAAGAAAATGAAACCTTAGCAGAGCTCTAGTCAACACCCAATATTAGATTTGCTAGAAAAAATGAGAGCCTCGTATCCAGCGTTTTGTCAAACTTTTAACATTGGCTGGATAACGGCCATCGCCTTGTGATGGCTCATCATCGCCTCGCGATGGCCCACGTATGAGGCAAGACCCACAACGGCTTCGAAGATCCTTCCATCTAGCAGCTCACCTCACGATGGATGTTCCTCGCCTCACGATGACACGCATTCTCGCCTCGCGATGGCATGCATGGAAGCTTCGCCTTGCGACACTTTAATCTCGCCAGGCAACGGACTAAGTGAGCAACTCTTTCTATTTCTTCTGAGTTAAATCCAAACCTGTTTCAACAAAAATTTGAATCCCATTAGCCAGTGAACACAATAACCTATAATACTAAAAAACAATGAAAACTTATCTAAATTCTACCTAATGTCTTTAATTCTAAAACTAATTTGATACCAAAAACTTGTTGCGCTAGAGATTCAACACAACCCCAAACTTAGAGTTTTGCTTGTCCTCAAGCAAACAACCAATTTCAAAGAAAGTTCAGAGAATAAGATCAAATTTTGATTCTTTTTTTTTTCAAACCATTCAAACGGAGTCGCAAAATTGAACAATCCACCAAAGTTTCATCAATCATTGCACAATTAATTTACCTACTCTTTTGCATTTGTGTTTCCCAATCATCACAACTTTAGGTAACTAGAATCATTGATCCACTAAGAGCAACATATCCATCCTTACTAGACCTCTCTAGAATAGGTGTTTCACTCAACTCAAGTGTCTAGAGGTGTTATTGACACTCAATTCACATCACAAGCAACATTCTACCATAAGCTTGACAAAGCTCTAGAGAAGTAAATGCAATGCAATGCACACATACACTAAAAAAGGTCTTTTTGGGTTGTAATGAGGCTAAGGTAAAGGTAGAAAATCATTTGGATAAGAGACTTTTTGCACTTGGAATTAGACACAAGCCATTTCGTGACACTCATAAGCCATCCTTTAATTTATTCAGTACATAATTCCCCAAAACAATTCTTCAAAACAAATGAAATAAGAAAAAGAATGAAATGCAATATTTTTTTTTTTTTTTCATTTTTTATTTTTTTTTCATATATTTTATTTTATTTTATATTTTTTCAATTTTTTTTATTTTTTTTCAATTTTTTTAATTTTATATATATATATATATATATATATATATATATATATATATATATATATTTTAAAAAAACTTGGACAAGGAAAAGTCCACGACTACCCCAAACTTACAACATTGCTTGCCCTCAAACAACCCCAAACTTAAGAATTTGCCAAGACATGCCATGAAGTGACCCATACCTAACTCCAAGTAAGTAGGGACAATGGTTTTCCAGTTATTGGCTTGTAATGAGGGTTAAGATCAAAGAAAAAGCTAAAGGCTCAAGGGGGTAGCAAAGGAAGCTAGTGCTTCCATCTTGATTAAAGCATCCCTCAAGTTCTGAAGAATGCTACATGCAATGGAAGCACACATGAAAGAAATGATAGTGTTTAGGCCCAAGTACTCACAGGTATATGTGAGAGTGAGGAAAGATATGTCACAATCAATTTCACTTTGATTAAAGTTATAGTGAGCTGCTGACAAGGTACACACTCAAGCAGAATTTCAGCTCCTTAATTATACAACTCATGCAAAACTAAGTGTCAAGTTCACAATTGTGTTCAAGAGTTGAAATTTAAGCTGGGAATAAGTTCAATGCAGACACAACATTCAAGAGAATTAGAAGTCATCATCTTAACAAACAATTCTACCCACACAAGTTAATAACCCCTCCAATCAAAATTGTAGATGAATTCCAAAAGGGTAGGGATTACAAAAACTTCTCCATTTGGATATTGCTTGATGAGTATGGAGATGTGGAGTATTAAACTTATGGAGATGATGACGAGCTGTCATTACTACAACACTTGCATAACAACGAACCAAAATGAGCTATGAAATAACCAAGGTGCAAATATCCAAAACAAAGTGACTGCAAATATCCAAAATGCAAGAAACAAAACCTTAATAATGAAAATTAACAAAAGAGTTCAATTGGGCAAGAGAATAGCAAAATAATAAATAAAAAAACTAAACACCCTCAGTTGACTCATCATCTAAACCCCATTAGTATGCTCTGCAGCACCATCCTCTGAGCTCCCCTCATCCTCAGCAGCAGCCTGATCATCCTGGTGCTTCTTAGCTCTCTCTACATCATCCTCTAAATGCTTCTCATCATCAACAACCTGATCCGCTTGGATAGGATTATCGACTGGCTTCTCCTCAATATCTGTTGCAGTAACTCCAGACCCACCAGCACCATGGCTATGCCCCATAATGGTTGCATCATACTCTGGAAGTACTACTAGGTGGAAGGATCAAGGGACACATCATACTCTGTTACACATAGACTAGAAGCACAAAGCATTCAGCCTTCTAAGAGACTGAATGTGCTGACTATGAAGAGCCTGTGTGTCCTCAGTAGTGAACAGCTACTGCTGTATATCAGCTAAAGATAGTGGCTCAGGAGCTAACGTAGGTGCCCTGGGTTCCTCTTTTTGTAGCTCCGGTGCAGGTGCAGCGTTAAGTGGTCCAGATGGTTGCTTCCTTATCCATTGCGCTGTAATTGGTGTGGTGGGCTTCCTAATGGTGTCGATATCTGATGAAGGAACATCCGCTTTAGCACAGAATAAGCAAATTTAGGATGGGTAGGCCAGAGTGCTAGTATCATCATTCATAATTTGGAGCATTTCCCTAGCAATGATATCCCCAATGTTGATGGATTCACCCTTCATGATTGCAATAATGTGTTGTGCTCTGTGAATGATGATATTTAAGCTATTTAAACAAGGAAGGATTGTGTGATGAACAAATGCAGACTAAGCCTTGGCGAGTGGTTTCATATCAACACTTTTGAATCTCCGGGGATTATTATCCCGGGTTTTGAACCATTCTGCACCTGGCCTACATAGGTACTCAAGCAACTCATTATAATCAATCACTCTATTTGTTCTGATCTTGTAAGCGCACTCTTGTGGAATGGGAAGACTTAGAACTTCATTAATATTCTGCCCAGTAAAGCTAATTGATTTGCCTCTGACATAAGTAACATAGACACGAGATGTGCTCGGAACTCTATAGGCGTTAGCATAAAACTCCCGCACAAGTTCTGGACAATGATCATTGACAGATCTAGTCAGCTTTGCCCATTTCCTCTGAGCAATCTCAACTTGGATTGCTGGTATGGACTCCTTGTGGAAATCAAAAGTTCTGTCAGCAATGATCTTCTTCTTGCTGATGATAGATTTGAACCTTTCTTGATGTTCAAAAGAGTAGTACAGATGCTCTGTAAACTCAGGTGCTTTCTCTTCAACATGCTTTCTCTTTTTCTGTTTTCACTATTTTGATGCCATGTTTCTGAAAATGAAAATGTAACATTCAATCACTGAAGTTCATGTAGTGCCAAAAATCAAGAATGTTACTCCTAAACTTAAGTCAGAATATGCAACAAACACCTTGGAAATAATTTGTTATCATTTCATTTCCACTTATATAAGCAAGGCTTCATGCACAATCAATAAGTAACTGAACATGCAATTCAATTACAAGGGAGTGCATAACCTCAAAAACATGTTTTAGGAAAAATAAGAAAAGAAACAAATATCATTGTGAATTTTAACAAACACGTGACATGTGAAGTACATGCAATGGTTTAATTTGAGAACAAACATGCCCGTAAATTACCATTCCACAAATCCATAACTTATTTCAACCACACAACACTATGAAATTCATTTGTTATCAAGCACAACTCATGGTCTCAGCATGGTAGTATTATGAGAACAAGGAAAAGAAAAAAAACCTTCACAATAATGAACATTTACCATGATCCTTAGAGTGAAGACAGAGGGAGAAGACATACCTAATGATGGATTGCAGAGAAATGAAGTGCAAAGGGTAGGTTAGAGTTAGAGAAATGGAAGAAATATAGGATAGGTGAGGAACCGAGTGAGAACCCTGGCAGAGCATATGGAATGTGTGCGTGGGAAAACACTTCAAATGACCAACTATTTAAAGAATGCGACCCATCGCCTGGCGACAACAAACTGTCGCGCCGTGAAGGCACACACTAGGCTAGAGTGAAAGATGGTTATCGAGCCATCGCTTAGCGAATTCTACACCATCGCCTGGCGAATTAAGTCAGAGAGATCTTGCTGGAAATTCACCCTGGGATTACTTAATCTCTTAAGGCGATGGATACTGAAAAAAGAAACCTGAATTTACATGTCCCATCTCACCTCACGAAAACTTTATCATCACCTCACGATATAAGTCAGTAGCATTTGGGTAGAAATTCACCCCGCAATGAAGAACTACCGCGAGGCGATGAGCACTGAAAAAACTTTGAATTTACAACTCACATCTCGCATCGCGATGGCTTCAGCAAAGCCTTGCGATTGAAGTCAAAAGTGTCCTTGCTATAAATTCAACTCACGATGAAGAACCATCTCCTCGCGATGCACCCTGATTCAAGTCTGGACCTTTTAAATTAGTCTATCACTTGGTGAGATGTTCCTTCTCGCCTCGCGATGAAAGTCAGAAGCAAATGGTTTGAAATTCGCCTCGCGATGAAGAACCATCACCTCACGATTAATGATCGTGACACATAGCTTCCCTTTTTTCTTGCAAATTGCCTTGCGATGGTGAACAACCATAAGGCGATAGAGACTGGAAAACTAATTTCGCTAGGCGAGAAAACACATTCGCCTGGCGAGGAACTTGACTTCTCCATATTTCAACTCTAGCTCCCAACACTTTATTCCTTACTTAAAAACAACAGAATTGCAACATTATCCCTGCAGCAACAAGTACCAAATCAGATCATAACTAGCATTTTATTCTTATGAAAACAAAACAAAGAAAATTGCTACTCAAAATGAATTCAAAATGATTAAGAAAGAATAATTGCTTAGGTTGCCTCCTAAGAAGCACTAGTTTAACGTCGTTAGCTGGACGCCTTATGAATTTTTTTTATGGGTCATGCAAAACAAGAGTAACTTTTGCTTTTTCTATCACCCCACCAAGATAAGGTTTCAACCTCTGGTCATTGACTTTGAAAGACCGTTTCGAAACGGAATCTTCCACTTCTATTGCTCCATAGGATGTCACTTCTTTGACAGTGAATGGTCCTGACCATTTAGACTTCAATTTTCCTGGAAACAACTTTAGCCTTAAATTAAACAATAACACCTGTTGTCCAAGATAAAAATTTCTCTGTGAGATGTGCTTATCATGGTAGACCTTCATTTTCTGCTTGTATATCCCCATATTCTCATATGCGTGCACACGTAGTTCATTCAGTTCATGCAGCTGATTAATTCTTTTTTCGCCACTCAAGGTAAGATCAAAATTCAAAAACTTTAAGGCCTAATATGCCTTGTGCTCAAGTTCTACTGGTAAATAGTAAGACTTACGATAAACCAGCTGATAAGGTGACAAGCCTAAAGGTGTTTTGTAGGCCGTCCTATATGTCCATAAAGCATCATCCAATTTATTTGCCCAATCCTTCCTTGAATTACTAACTGTCTTTTCCAGAATTCTTTTGATCTCTCTATTTGATACCTCCACTTAGCCATTGCATTGAGGATGGTAGGGAGTGGCCACTTTGTGTTTAACAATATACTTGGAAAGAACATTGTGCAACTGGTTATTACAGAAATGAGTTCCCCCATCACTTATCAACACCCTTGGAACTCCAAATTTAGAAAAGATGTTCTTTTTGACAAACTCAACCACTGTTTGAGCATCATTTACAGGAGTGGCCATGGCCTCAACCCATTTTGATACATAGTCAACAACCACTAATATGTACTGATTTAAGTAGGAGGAAGGAAATGGCCCCATGAAGTCAATGCCCCAACAATCAAACAATTCAACTTCCAAACTGGGATTTAAGGGCATTTCACTCCTCCTTGAGATATTGCTAATCCTTTGACATTTATCACAGCCCTTCACATGGTTATATGCATCTTTAAAGATAGATGGTCAATAAAATCCAGACTATAGTATCTTAGCAGCAGTACATTCTCAATTGAAATGCCCTCCACAAAGGGAATCATGACAATGCTAAAGTATCTTCTGCCCTTCATCTTGTGACACACACCTCCTGAGAAGTCCATCTGTGCCAATTTTAAAAAGAAAAGGATCGTCCCAAATGTAATATTGGGCATCTCAAAAAAATTTCTTTTTCTGTTGCCATGTCAAGTCTTCTGGTATAACATTAGCAACCTTGAAATTAGCCATATTAGCAAACCATGGTCTCTTCTCAACTACAAACAACTTCTCATCTGGAAACTCTTCAAGAATGTCTCTCTCCTTAGTAGTAACTTATGAGTTTTCCAGCCTAGACAAGTGGTCTGTTACCACATTTTCATTTCCCTTCTTGTGTTTAATCTTAAGATCAAATTCCTGCAACGACAAAATCCACCTAATCAGTCTAAGTTTTGATTCTCCTTTAGTTAACAAAAATTTAATTGTTGCATGATTAGTGAACATAGTAATCTTAGATCCAATCAAGTAAGAACGAAATTTCTCCAACGAAAATACTATGGCAAGCAATTCCTTTTCAGTTGTAGCATAATGAATTTGGTTCTCATTAAGGACCTTGCTTGCATAGTAAATTGCATGGAAAATTTTATCCTTTCTTTGCCCCAATACAGCTCCTGCATAGTCACTTGCATCACACATAAGTTCAAATGGTAATTTCCAATCAGGGGCTATAATAACAGGAGCAAAAATCAATTTGTCCTTCAAAAGATTAAAAGCATGCAAGCACTCATTATCAAAATCAAAAGAAGAATCTTTAATGAGCAAATTACATAATGGCTTTGCAATTTTTGAAAAATCTTTGATGAATCTTTTGTAGAATCCAGCATGGCCTAGAAAACTTCTCACTCCCTTCACATTCAATGGTGGAGGTAGTTTCTCTATCACTTCAATCTTAGCCTTATCTACCTCCATACTGTTGACTGAAATCTTGTGGCCAAGTACAATGCCTTCTTGCACCATGAAATGACATTTCTCCCAATTTAGGACTGAATTGGTTTCCATGCATTTCTTAAGAACATTAGTGAGGTTAGACAAACAATGATCAAATGAAGTACCAAAAATAGAGAAATCATCCATAAAGACCTCTATATATTTTTCAATCGTATCAATAAAGATGGAAAACATGCACCTCTGAAAAGTAGCGGGAGCATTGCAAAGACCGAAAGACATCCATCTATATGCAAAAACTCCATAGGGACAAGTAAATGCTATCTTTTCTTGGTCTTCTGGATTGACTGTAATTTGATTATAGCCGGAATAGCCATCAAAGAAGCAATAATAGGCTTGTCCAGATAATCTCTCAAGCATCTGGTCCATGAATGGGAGGGGAAAATTATCCTTCGTGGTATCTTGGTTGAGCTTCTGGCAGTCAATACACATATGCCAACCAGTGACTGTTCTAGGGGGAATTAATTCATTCTTCTTATTCCTCACCACAGTCATACCTCCCTTTTTAGGAACAACCTGAACTAGACTCACCTAGGCACTATCTGAAATAGGATAAATCATTCCGGCTTCAAGGAGTTTCAACACCATTTTTCTCACTACTTCTTTCATTGTGGGATTTAACCTTCTTTGTGGCTGAACCACTGACTTGAATTCCTCCTCGAGTTTGATCTTATGCATACAAAAAGCTAGACTTATCCCTTTTAAGTCAGATATAGTCCATCTAATTGTAGTTTGGTGCTCTCGGAGTACCCTTACAAGCTTCTCTTCTTCAAGTTTTTATAAAGAACTACTGATTATCATTGGATTTGTATCTTGATTACTAAGAAAGGCATATTTCAAGTGATATGGCAAGGGTTTCAACTCTAGTTTTACTTTTTCCTCTACCTTATCATTACTCAGCTCTTCTTTCATCTTACTGACAGCACTCTTTGCTTGATTTGCTTCTAGATACCGCAAACACTCCTCAATGATTTCATCATCCACCTCACCAAGATCTTCAATAGCATTCACAATCACTCTTTTAAGAGGTATAATTGGAATGTTGTGTTAAATAGATTCTGCAACCGTAGTATTAATCAAATCCACCCGATAAGAAGTTTCTTTATCATCTGGGTGTTGCATCGCCTCGAAAACATTAAAGGCGACTTTCTCATCCTTCACTCGCAACATTAACTGCCCTTGCTTGACATCAATGAGGGCTCTTCCAGTAGCTAAAAATGATCTTCCAAGAATTAAAGGTACCTCTGCATCCTCATCCATGTCCAATACGACAAAATCAGCTGGAAATATAAATTTATCGACTCTCACTAGCACATCTTCCATGACTCCATAGGGATATTTAATTGACCTATCTGCAAGTTGCAAAGCCATTCTTTTTTGTTTAACCTCATCCACCCTAAGCTTCTTAAGCATAGACAATGGCATCAAATTTATACTTGCTCCCAAATCACAAAGAGCCTTACCAATGGTCATATTGCCAATAGTGCACAGAATTGTAAAACTCCCTGGATTTTTCAATTTTGGGGGAAGCTTCCTTTGAAGTATTGCATTGCACTCTTCTGTTAATGCCACCGTTTCATCCTCCTTGAACTTTCTTTTTTTGGTTAACAATTCCTTCATAAATTTAGCATATATAGGCATTTGTTCCAATGCCTCTGCAAAAGGAATGTTGATTTAGAGATGTTTGAAGATGTCCAAGAGCCTTGCAAACTGCTCCTTTTTCTTGATTAAGTGAGGATATGGTAACTTCATATATGGTGGGATCACTTAAGGCTTATCCCCTTCTTGCAAAATCTGATGCTTTGTTCTCCTCAAGAAGGAGTCTTCATCTACTAAGTTAGAACTCTTTTTATCCTTTTTTTTTTTATTTTTAACCTCCACTTCATTTTCTTCTTTTTCATTTTCTTCTATGTTCACAATGTCACTTATTTGACTCTTTATCTAACATCTCCCTTGCATTTGTTTCAACAGACCCTGAAATTAATGGCTCCACCACGACTGGTGTGATAGTTTTCCCACTTCTCAAAGTTATGGCTTTGCATGACTTATTCTTAGGGTTATCCACTATATTTCGAGAAAATTGTCCCCTGGATTATTCAGCAAGTTACTTTGAGAGTTGTCTGATTTGGTTTTGAAGGTTCTTGATGGATGCTTCTTGGTTTCTAAAATGAGCCTCATGATTTTGGAAATTCGTTTGGGTCATATGCATGAATTGAGTCAATACTTCTTCTAAAGCAGAAGGCTTCTCTTTAGGCTGCTGTGGTTGAGGAAGTTTTCTTGATTGAGGAACTTCATGTTGTTTCTAAGAAAAGTTGGGATGATTCCTCCACCCTAGATTATAGGTGTTGGAATAAGGATTCCTTCTTTGCCCCTAAAAATTTTCCATATAATTGGCTTGCTCATTTGAATCACTTTGAGCTTCACAATTACTATTCTCATGTCCTCCTCCATAAAAATCACACCTCATATATTGCATCACAGCCTTGGAATGATGAGATTAACAGGAACCCACTTGTAAAGCTTGAAGTTGTTTAGTGAGAACCTCCAATTGTTGAGAAACTAATTTATTTTGGGCTAAAAAAGCATTATGGGCATCTAGCTCTAAAACACCCCTCCTTGCTTGCATTCCTCTATCATGATGAATGAGATACTCATTTGAAGCCATTGCTTCCACTAACTCTCTTGCTTCTTCAGCCGTCTTGTTATTCATTGTACCCCTTGTTGGTGTATGCCCTAGTGGCCAATACATTTTGTTTGTATTGACATACATTATATTATGCTATTTTATATATGAGGCATTTCATTTATTGTGTTCTTTTTGATAAACATAATAAAGTCCTTAGAATAGTAAGTTTGATGCCATAGGACATCAAGTGGATGACTTGATCGTGAGATCCTTTTGGTTACAACACTATTCTTAAATGTCCCTAGTCAAGTATTATTGTTAATTAGGACAACAATAATACATTGAGACTAGTATGTGTAGAGACTGATGACCGCATCTCACGGGTCATGGATATGAGATATCAAGTCTTCACATTGGTACATATTAGAGTAATGATGTTGGGATGACCCACCATGAGAACGCTACATGGATCGTTACGTGAGTGTCATAAGCGATTCTCATAGTGACAATGGTGTTTGTGGTCCTTTGACCTGAAATCACTACGATTCCTACATGAGGAGTTGTGTGTTTTAATGCCATCAAACGTCATCTGTAACAAGGTGATTATAAAGTTGGTTATTGGACATACCGCAAATCATGCAGAGGGATGTGAGTGACCTAGATGGAATTTGTCACTCTTACATAACAGGAGCGATATCTTCGGGCCCCCTGATTGAGTGAGACTGCGAAATGCATGGCCATGCTCAAATGAGTCAATATGAGATATTGATCTCATTTGTTGTTACAAAGTCTACTTGAGTATCAAGAAACGAATGATTGGACTATACAAGGGTGATGCATTCCATGCCTTGTGTTCAATCTAGATATCTTGACAAAGGGACTAAACTACACGGAAACATTGATCACGGATAGGTTATGTCAAATCACTGACATTCTCATTACTTGGGTAGCAGTGATGTGTTGCTAGATACCGCTCACTGTTTGTAATATTAAAATGAGATTTTAATATTACTACCAACGTCATGAGAACTGCAGGGTCGCACACTTAGAAACAGACTAAATTGGAGCAATAAGGATCCAAGTTGGACTCGGATTCAATTGTGGGCCTAACTCATGATAGATGGGTTTTAGGGTTGCACTGACTTACCTTGCCTACTTGCTCACACTCACTTAAGGCAGCCACTATTATAAATAGTCTTGTTAAGGGGCTGCTATACATGTTATATCACAACCCTAGCCGCACCTAAGAAAGTGAGTGAGAGACAGTGAAAGGTTCTTCTCTTCTATTCGCAGCTAGCACCGCGAAACAGAGGCGTGACTCCTTTTGCAAGTCTGTTCGTGTGGATACCGCAGAAGCATCGTCACTATTACGGTGTTGGTGATTCACCTCGCTTGTGCTTATCACGCTTCAAGAGGTAAATTTTAAAAAACTCGGATTATGGACTTTTCGCATGGATCCTGTGTGGGAATCCTATTATTCCGCTGCGAGATATTTTGATCCGCAATTCCCAACACCCCTTGCCGAAGCATCTAGCATCATCTTTGTATTTGGTCTCAACCCATGGCAAAACGTTTGCATTTGTGTTAAGTCATCATAGCCATAGTCGGGACACCTCTTCAAAAGCCCTTTGAACTACTCCTATGCTTTATAAAGATTTTCTCCATCTTTTTGCTCAAAACTAGTGATTTCAGCCCTTCTTTTAATGAACTTGGAGGTAGAGAAGAATCAGTCCATAAATTTGTCCTCCAATTCATTCCAAGTAGTAATACTTCCTTGAGAAAGTGTTTGTAACCAATCCTTTGCCCTATCTCTCAAAGTAAAAGGGAACAATCACATCCTCTTAGCTTCTTCAAAAACACCATCCAGCTTCAATGTGCCACAAATCTCAAAGAAATTCACCAAGTGCTAGTTGGGGTCTTTATTATCTACTCCAGAAAATTGATTTTGCTTGAGAACATTCAATAGAGAAGTTCTGATCTCAAATGCATTTGCCTCCACTGGTTGATACTCAATAGCCAACCTCTGACAGTTGTTCCTCTGGCCAAAATCTCCCAAAGTCCGCCTAGGTGGTGGTTGTGTAGCCATGACCTCTACTGTGAGAATATGAGAGGAAGAAGTAGATGTTTGTTTTTCTTGAGTTTTTTTCTATTGCCTTGCTTTCTTAATTTTCTTCCTATTGACTTTTTGTATCTTCACAATTTTAGGATCAAGCAAAAATTCAGCTACCTTTTTCCCTTGCATAAACAGAAAATAAGAGAATTACAAGTAGCAAGTCAACGATATTTAATAATGAATGAAATTAATGCAGTTAAATTGTAAACAAACAAAACAAAAAATAAAAATAATTGTCCAAAGTAGTGTCTCTTTTGCCTTGCTGATAATCAAATCAACAATCATCGACAATGGCGCCAAAAACTTGTTGATAACAATTTCGACAAGTGCACCAAATTGTTACAAGTAATATAATGATGAGAAAAAGAATATTGTCTCCACAGGAATTGTAATCGTTTTATCAACACAAAAGAAAAGGTTGTTTCTACTCAAACTGAAATATGATTTAGTAACTTTGAATTAAATTGATGTTTAACAAATTTAAAAGAAATGTATTAAAAACAGGGCAATTGATAAATGAAAGACTATTTTTTAATTTTTAATGAGAAAAAAATTTATCGAGAAAAGTGGCTAGGGCCTGAATCCCATTGTTTACCCTCTTATGCTACTGGTTTACTCTCAATACAAGTAATAATCATGCATTTGAAGTTCCAATCAACAAATTAGACTTAGATTAATCCCTTGATTCAAAGCCCCTTTAACCCAAAATACAACTCCCAATTCCTCAGGTAATTGTTAATTCAAATTAAGCATTAATAAAAGTGATTTCGTGGAACACATAATTACAATGATATATTCCTATATTCAATCATAATCATGCCAACCCAACTCAGTTCCAGCATTACAACCAATTTTCCAATTAGAAGAAATACCCAAATTCAAACCAATAGTGATCAAGTATTGATTAGCATTAAGCAAAGAGTAGAGTGCTTAAATACACGAAATTAACTTGTAAAGAAATAGTAAAACAGATTACAAAAGAGTATCTACAATGTTCATCTGACCCTAGCTCAAAAAGATCTAGCTACTCATGACAGAAGAAGAAGAGATGAGAAAATCAAACAAATGGAAGAAGAAGAAGACATTGATCCTTCAAAATTTTGTTCCCAAGCTTGAATAATCAATGGAGGTGGAAAAAGATGAAACCCTAGCAGAGCTCTAGTCAACACCCAATATTAGATTTGCTAGAAAAAATGAGAGCCCTATAGCCAGCGTTTCGTCAAACTTTTAACATTGGCTGGATAACGGCCATCGCCTCGCGATGGCCCATCATCGCCTCGCGATGGCTCGCGTATGAGGCAAGACCCACAGCAGCTTCGAAGATCCTTCCATCCAGCAGCTCGCCTCGCGATAGATGTTCCTTGTCTCGTGATGACATGCATTCTGGCCTCGCGATGGCCATTCCTCGCCTCGCGATGGCAAGCATGGAAGCTTTGCCTTGCGACACTTTAATCTCGCTAGGTGACGGCCTAAGTGAGCAACTCTTTCTCTTTCTTCTGAGTTAAATCCAAACCTATTTCAATAAAAATTTAAATCCCATTAGCCAGTGAACACGAAAACCTATAATACTCAAAAACAATGAAAACTTATCTAAATTCTACCTAAATTCTTTAATTCTAAAACTAATTTGATACCAAAAACTTGTTGCGCTACATATTCAACACAAAGTCTAACCATTAATATTGACCATTTTCGATTGGCTCCTCAAGAATGAGTCACAAAGACTATTTTTAGTATAGTTTCCAATGAATAAAAGATACTGGGTCTATTATCCGATAAGCAGAAGCTGCTGTTAATAAAATAGTGTATATTTCTCAGACAAATAATAAAATGTGAAATATTTATATTTCACAAATAAATTCTAAAAATTAAAAGAACGGTTAAAGTGTCTCTCGGATTCGGGTTTAGTAAGATCCCCCGACTCTGAATGAATCAGTAAAGATTTTTCTCGGCCCGAAAATTATTATTTTCTTGACTCGGAGTAAATCATACACAACGATCAAAAATAGTCTCACAACAGTCAAAATAAATTTACAGCTCACAAAAAAAAACACCAAATAGTACAATTCAGACATTATTGTAAAATAGCAAATTTTGGGGTGTTACATTACCTCTTCACTTACAATCATGTATGATCACCCATTCTAGGTAGTGAAGTCTCATCAACTACACGGTCTTCAACAATGATCACTATGATAGGAAGGATCGGTTAGCTTCTAATTCAAAATCATATTTGATCATCAACAATGAGGACTCCATCCTCATCAACATAGTTATGAAAAACAATGATGCCAATTAATACTAACTAGAATGTCAATTGGTTTACATTCATAACTACAAGCATAAAATACAATGACATCAATTATCACAATAGATAGCATACCAATTGAATTACACCCATCTCATCTTAAGCATGAATAACAATGATGCTAAGTATCATAATTATCAACATCCTATTTGATTTACATTCACCACACAAACACGTCTCTAAATACTCCTACGAGAGTCTTGTCACTCATTAAGAAGTACAAAAGAAGTAACTACATAAGTTAAGCACTCCATTTTCAACAAACAATAATCCTCTCAGATTCTAGACAGGGTGCTCAGGCGTCACTGTTAAGCACTTAGGCGCTTGCACAGTGCTCAGGCACTCTACATTGGACACTCAAGCGCTTGGGTGGTAAAGAGCCTCCCCTGTTCTTCCTAGCGATGGGCGCTCAGGCGCTCCTTCCCTGATGCTCAAATGCTAATCACGCACTTCGGTACTCCTCGTGTAGCACAAAAGTGCTCTCGATTTGGCAATGGGCGCTCAAGTGCCCAATACCCAATGCTTAAGCGCTGGATTCTAAAGGGCAAATTCTACAGAATTCTATAGAACAACCACTATTCCATTGAGGAATAGTGGGCTTCCAATCTCTCAAACCTTCAATTCAAGTGATTTCTAACACCTCCCAAGGTCCATTAACACATTGTAATTCTAATACAATTTTTAACTCACTCCAAATTATATCAATGAATCATTCATCATCCAAAACACCTAAAACTCCTTTCTTGGCTGAAGAGTAGTTATGAGTGTTCAAGGGATGAAAAACTGATCACCAAGCATGCAACAAACCAATAACAAGCCATACTCAAGTTCTACAACAAGAAATAGGCAAAGAACACACAAATTGACACTTCAAGCCCATTTCCCCCATTAAGTTCCTTGCGAACCAAGTTGAAGAAAATGGACACAAAGTATTAAAACAAGTTTCCCATTACCTCAAGGTCTTGAAGATGAAGCCAATGATGGATCTAAGCTCGCCTTCCCCTTCCCCTTTCTTCCTCTTTCTCCTTCTTCTTTCTCCTCCTTAGTTTCCCCTTTCTCTTTTCCCTTTTCTTTCTTTTATTTTTTGTCTTTACTGTGAGGAATGAGTAGCAAAGTCAAAATTTGCAACTTAAAGGATAGCCACTAAGTGGTACAAAAACTCTCAATCTGCTAAGAACACTTAGATCTCACAAAATCCAGTTTTCTAACTTCTAATAAGTTTAAAATAAATCTTAAGATTCATCAAAAATCTTGTTTCACTATTTTCATATATTTCCATATTTGCTGGTAGTCAACTCGACATTAAAATATACACCCAATATGCTTAAAGATGTCTAACCAACTCTAATTAAACTCAAATTTTAACTACACTATCTTCCACATATTTCTGACTTGTTTCTACTAACTAAGCAGTTTAAGTCAATTCCGGGGCTAATACCAATTATATTTCACACATAGTGTTACATCAAAGTGACTAATCATACTCAAATGGCCACAAAACTTAACAAGCATGACAAATAGGTGTTAGGCTACCTCCGTAACCATATACAAGTCTATCATGTTTTCACGGGTGTTACATTTCTCCCCTCTTTTTTAGAATTTTTTTTTGCAAAATTTGTTTGCCTTCATCATGTAGTCTCTCACAACATTATTCCAAGATCTTCATCAGACATCACACTCGAATGATTCTCAAATTCCCAACAAAAGTTAGATGTTCCCAAAACTTGATTACCTCACATCAACAACCCTAGACAAACCAGCCTCAAGAGGGTCTCCATCTCCCAAGTAGCTTCTTAAGCCACACCTCTTCCGGATATTCTTCACCTAAGAAATCTGCTTCCCATTAGTCTCTTGGACTCCTCTGTCCATAATCCTTGCAAGTCTTATCTAACATCCCTTTATCTAACCCATGGGTTCTACTAACTCTAGAGGTACCACTTCAGAGGATGTAGATTTGAATGCTTATGTCCCTAAAGCATGTCAAATAGTTTTTGATGATAACAAAGACAAAAGTGAAGATCAAGTGCAAAAGGAAAGATCAAGATCAAAGAAAGAAGTCAAGAGGTTTATTTAGTTATAAGACTTAGAACATTAATGTTAAATGCTCTCAAGATTTCTCAAATGGTTTTTCAATATATCATTTCAAAATAAATGGGAAAATTCAAAGCTAAACATGTTTTCCAAGAAACTTGAGTTTCAATCTTAAATGTAACATTCTTAAAAGGATTTATGTTGAATCAATTATCTTGAGGTGTTAGAAATGGCTTACAAGCTTTATTGGACTTGAAAAATGTGTTTAAAGGCCAATGTAATCGATTACATGATGTTTGTAATCGATTAAACAACAAACAGAGGCCTTGTAATCGATTATAAGAGCAATGTAATCGATTACAAGCAAGTTAGAGGCCATGTAATCAATTACACAAATAATGTAATCGATTACAATAATCCCAGAAACACAAGAACACGTTCAAAGAGTCATGTAATCGATTACATAGATATTGTAATCGATTACACAGCAAGATAGAAGTCATGTAATCGATTACATGGATATTGTAATTGATTACAAGTAAGTCAGAAGCCATATAATCGATTACACCAATAATATAATCGATTACACAGAGCCTAGAAAGTCAAGAACACCTTGGAACAACAATGTAATCAATTACATTTGTTGTGTAATCGATTACACCCACCCTGACAACGTCCAACGGCTATATTAAATGCATTTAATGCTTGGCTAAAACCCTCCAATGGCTCCATTTATTGCAAAACTTATAAATACTAATGTTGGGTCTTCATTAGAGGTTGACCTTGAACCAAAAACTGATTACCAATACTTCAAAACGTGATTCAATCCTCAAATCCATTCTTGCTCTGTTTTTGTGAAAAACATGGGTTAATCTTTGAGAGCATATTAGAGCTTCAATTTGTAATCATCTACTCTAGTGAGAGCTTCATTCAATCAATCTATATTGCTTTGTAAAGAAGGTGAGGCATCCCTCCAAAAGTGTAAAGGGTGAGGTATCCCTTTGTTGAAGAGACTCAAGCTCCAAGGGAGAGGTATCCCAAAGTGTTGAGTGCTCAAGGTTGTAAAGGTTATCAAGCACCTATTGAAGCTTGAAGAAATAATGGAAAATCTCTAGCGGTTGCTTGAGGACTGGACGTAGATCACAAGTGGATTGCAAATCAAACCAGGATAAATCATTGTGTTTGTTTTCTCTAAACCCTTCTCTTTACATTGAGTACTGTTTTATTAAATTACTTGAATATTGGTCCCTTTGGCTATTGCATTTATAAGTAAAAGTGTTTAGCTCTTATATCCAATCATCTATAATCATCAATTAGCTTCAACGAAAATTGTTTATCAAACGATTTGTGAAAGATTTGCAAACTTGTTTTTCATACTCAATTCACCCCCCTCTTGAGTATTGAGGCCACTTGATAACAAGTGGTATCAGAGCTAGACTCTTGTATAAAGAGCTTAGCAACTTCAAGAGAAGTGATGGCTTCAAATGATTTTTCAAATGAAGGTTCTTCTATAAATAGACCTCCTTATTTCAATGGGAATGGTTATGCTTATTGGAAAGAAAGGATAAAAATTTTCATTGAAGCTATTGATTTAGATGTGTGGGACGCCGTTGAAAATGGTGCTTTTGTCCCAATACAAACTAAAGATGGTGTGAAAATTAATACACCTAGAAATGAATGGACTGATGATGATAAAAAGAAGGTTCAATACAATTTGAGAGCCAAGAACATCATCACCACATCCTTAGGGTATGATAAATTCTTTAGGGTGTCAAATTGCAAGACCGTAAAAGAAATGTGGGATACCCTACAAGTAACTCATGAAGGTACTAGTGAGGTAAAACGATCTCGAATAAACACTCTTACTCATGAATACGAATTATTTAGAATGAACCAAGGTGAGAGTATTCAAGATATACAAAAGAGGTTTACTCATATTGTTAATCATCTTATCTCATTGGGAAAGACATTTCCTAATGAGGATCTTATTAACAAAGTCTTGAGATGTCTAAACAGGAATTGACAATCGAAAGTAACAGTGATTGCAGAATCAAGAGATTTATCAACAATGTCTCTAGCCACCTTATTCGGAAAGCTTCAAGAACATGAGCTAGAACTAAATAGGCTCAATCAAAATGAAAAGCATGACAAAAAGAAGAAGGGAATCGTACTCAAAGCCACTTCCTCTACAATTGAAGATGATGATGAAGATGATGAAGAGGATGCTGAAAGTATTGAGCTAAGTGAGGAGAATCTTAGTCTCCTTGTGAGAAAGTTTGGAAGATTCCTAAAAAAAAAAGGATTTTAAAGAAGACCACCCTTTCCTCAAAAGAAAGTGTATCATAAAGGGGAAGGATCCTCTACTCCTCTAAAATGCTATGAATGTGGAAAACCGGGGCACATGAAAATGGAGTGTCCCTTGTATCTTAAGAAGAAGGAGAAATTTGAGAAAAGACCTTCCAAAGAAAAGAAAGGAAGGATAGCATACATAGCTTGGGAGGACAATTACTTAAGCTCTTCCGACAGTTCAGAGAATGAAGAAGCTCATCTTTGTCTCATGGCTCAAGGAGAAGAAAGTGGATAAAGCGACACCGAGGTAACTTCTTCTAACTCAGAATCTCTACCTTAATATGATGAATTGCAAGATGCTTTTCAAGAATTGCATGATGAATCCTTAAGGCTCACAAAAATGGTTTTGTCCTCTAACAAAACAATTTCCTTATTGGTAAACAAAGTTTCTATCTTAAGTAAGGAGATAAATGAGCTTAAGATTGAAAATAAGACCTTAGGACTTATTGATGCTAATTCACTATGCATGACTTGTTCTTCACATGATAACACATCCATATCATTACCTTGTTCATCATGCAAAGCATTTGAAAAAGAAATTGAAGACTTGAACAACACTCTTGCAAAATTCACTTTTGGAAGAGATAACTTGAATGTGTTGTTAAGGAAACAAAAATGTGTCTTTCAAAAAGTCAGTTTGGGATTTAATCCAAATAACTGTCAAAAGTCTTATAAGAATTTCTTTGTTTCCTCAAATACTTCAAGTAGTCCTTTTGTTAAATGTTTTCACTGTGGTAAGAAAGGGCATAGTGCATCTACTTGCAATGTTAGAAAGAACTTAAACACTAAAGTTGGAATAAAAAGGGTTTAGGTTCCTAAAGGCACCATGCCTAACTCTAACACACAAGGACCCAAGACAATTTGGGTACCAAAAGTTAAAACTTGAATGTGTGTTGTAGGTGTGCTTGAAGACCAAGAGCTCAAGTTGGTATCTTGATAGTGGTTGCTCCAAGCAGATGATCGGTGATGGCTCCAAGTTCTCCTCCCTTACTCACAAGAAACATAGTCATGTCATATATGGTGATAACAACAAAAGGAAGATTTTTGGAATTGGCAAAGTTAGTAAGATCCCTTCATCATCTATTGATAATGTTTTGCTTGTTGAAGGACTTAAACATAATTTGCTTAGCATTAGTCAATTATGTGATAAAGGCAATAAAGTCATATTTGATTCTTCTTGTTGCATAATTAAGGGAAAGGATGATAAGCAAGTTAAGTTTGTTGGTCATAGAGTCAATAATATATATATATATGATTAGTCTTGATGATATTTCCTTAAAAGATGTTAAATGCTTTATGAGTAAAGAAAATGATTCATGGTTATGGCATAGAAGAATTGCTTACATTCATATGGATCACTTAAACAAATTGGTTTCTAAAGAACTAGTAATTGGTCTTCCAAAGCTCAAATTTGAAAAAGACAAACTTTGTGATGCATGTCAAAAGGGAAAATAAGTAAAGGTATCTTTTAAAGCTAAAAACATGGTTTCAACTTCTAGACCTTTACAACTTTTGCACATGGATCTTTTTGGGCCCTCTAGAACTATGAGCTTTGGTGGGAATTACTATGCATTAGTGATTGTGGGTGATTTTTCTAGGTTTACATGGACATTATTCTTGGCCCACAAAAATAATGCTTTTCAATCATTTAAAAAGCTTGTCAAAGTTATCCAAAATGAAAAAGGTTTTGTATTGCATCCATAATAAATGACCATGGTAGTGAATTTGAAAATCATGAATTTGAAACTTTTTGTGATGAACATGGCATTGAGCATAATTTTTCTGCCCCTAGAACACCACAACAAAATAGTGTTGTAGAAAGGAAAAATCGATCTTTAGAGGAAATGGCAAGAACTATGCTCAATGAGGCCAACCTTCCTAAGTACTTTTGGGCGGATGCGGTTAACACCGCTTATTATGTTATGAATAGAGCCCTAATAAGGCCATTTTTAAAGAAAACCCCATATGAATTGTACAAAGGAAGGAAGCCAAATGTGTCATATTTTCATGTCTTTGGATGTAAATGCTTTGTTTTAAATAATGGAAAGGATAACTTAGGGAAGTTTGATGCAAAATCTGATGAGGGATTATTCATTGGCTATTCTATACATAGTAAGGCCTTTAGAGTCTATAAGAAATGAACTGTGATCATAGAAGAGTCCATACATGTTGCATTTGATGAAATTAACCCAAATGAGCCAAGAAAGGAGCTTGTTGATGATGTTGCAAAAATCTTGGCAAAAATGCACTTGGAAAATCAAGAGAAAAAGTCCAAGAAGCAAGAAAAGAGACTCCTTGATCACTCATGGCAAAAAGATTCAGAAATCTTGGATTTACCCAAGGAATGGATAACTTCAAGGTATCACCCTCTCGACAAGGTGATAGGTGATGTATCAAAAGGGGTAATCACTCGAAACTCACTTAGAGATGCATATAATCACCTAGCCTTTGTCTCTCAAGTTGAACCTAAAGACATAAATGAGGCCATTAATGATGAGCATTGGATCTTGGCCATGCAAGAAGAACTAAACCAATTTAAGAGAAATCAAGTTTGGGAATTAGTTCCAAAGCCCAATGATCATCCTATAATTGGCACCAAATGGGTCTTTAGGAACAAACTTAGTGAAACAGACTTAATAATAAGAAATAAAGTTAGGCTTGTAGCTAAGGGATATAATCAAGAAGAAGGCATAGACTATGAAGAAACTTATGCTCCCGTAGCTAGGTTAGAGGCCATTAGAATGTTACTTGCATAAGCTTGCATCATGCATTTCAAACTCTATCAAATGGATGTCAAAAGTGCCTTTTTAAATGGTTTTATACAAGAAGAGGTGTATGTAGAACAACCTCCTGGTTTTGAGGATTTTGAAATGCCCAACCATGTTTTTAAACTGAAAAAGGCCTTGTATTGCTTGAAACAAGCTCCTAGAGCTTGGTATGAAAGGTTGAGCAAATTCCTTTTAGAAAAAGGTTTTTCTAGAGGCAAAGTTGACACTACCCTTTTCATACAACATAAAATGCATGACATACTTCTAGTTTAAATCTATGTTGATGACATTGTATTTGGAGCTACTAACAACTCTCTTTGTAAAGAATTTTCAAATATTATGCAAAGTGAGTTTGAAATGTCCATGATAGGTGAGCTCAACTTCTTCCTTAGTCTCCAAATCAAGCAAACAAGAGAAGGAACTTTCATAAGCCAATCCAAATATTGCAAGGAGCTGCTCAAGAAGTTTGGAATGGACAATGCCAAGCATATGGCTACTCCTATGGGCACCTCTTGCTATTTGGACAAGGATGAAGGAGGTAAATCAGTAGAAATCACAAAATATAGAGGTATGATTGGCTCACTCCTTTATCTCATTGCAAGTAGGCCTGATATAATGTTTAGTATATGCATGTGTGCTAGATATCAAGCTAATCCTAAAGAATCACACCTAAGTGCTGTTAAAAGAATAATGAAATATCTAATAGGCACATCACAAATAGGTTTATGGTACCCTAAAGGTGCCTCATGTAGCTTTATTGGGTATTCCGATTCTGATTTTGCTGGATGCAAAATGGATAGAAAGAGCACTAGTGGGACATGCCACTTGCTTGGAAGCTCACTAGTTTCTTGGCATAGCAAGATGTAAAATAGTGTGGCATTGTCTACAATTGAAGCTGAATATGTTGCAGCTGGGAGTTGTTGTTCTCAAATCCTTTGGATGAAACAATAACTCTTGGACTATGGTCTTGATCTTGATCACATCCCCATAAGATGTGATAATACTAGTGCAATCAATTTGTCCAAAAATCCCATTTTGCACTCTAGGACTAAACATATTGAAATAAGACATCATTTCATTAGAGACCATGTTCAAAATGGTGATTGTATGTTTGAATTTGTAGAAACCACTAAGCAACTAGCTAACATTTTTACTAAACCCCTAGCAAAAGAAGCATTTTTCTATATAAGAAATGAACTTGGTATATTGGATCAATCATGCATAAATTAACTATTTGCTGTATAATCCTAAAACTAAAGCATAACTTGTGTTTTTCTGCATAATCATGCCACATTGCTACATAATCTCTGAATTTTTTATCATATTTGAATCCAATACTGACTTGAGCATCAAAGATTTCCCCTAAGTTGTTTTGCAGGTGCTCCCTCATGTCCAAGACTCCCAAGCAACTCAACAACCTCAAAATTTCACCAAAAAGGGTGTAATTCTTAGTAAAAATAGTAATTTTGAACAATTATGTGATTTGAATCATAATATGATTAGAATATATGTTTGAATAATGATTTAAATTGATCTAAGATGCTCTGGAACTGTTTTGAATAGTTTAAAATTGATTCTATGTTGATTGGAATGCAAAATTTGAGTTAAAGTGTGCTGGTAATCAATTACAATGCCTTTGTAATCGATTACATAGGTTCTGTCAAGCATGTAATTGATTACAGAACTTTTGTAATCGATTACAATCAACTCAGAACTCAGGTAATCGATTACATTAACCATGTAATCGATTACAAGGTTCCCCAGAAGCATGGTAATCGATTACACCAAAAATGTAATCGATTACATATGAACCAGAACGCTTGTAATCGATTACAAACCCAATGTAATCGATTACACAGAATTTTTTAAAAGGTTTCTGATGCGCGCAGAGCTCATTTCTTAGAAACTTTTCAACTCCTTCGTCTTCCTCCTCTGCTCCCACGCAACCCAAACCTCCCAATATCTCATTTCTCACTCAAACCTCCCTCAAAATCCTTCATTTCACCTCCCTCTAACTCGAAAAACTCCTCTCCCCACAGCCCATCTGTCAAATCCCATCACATCCCTCACTCAAATCTCCCCATCACCTCTCACGAACACCATCCCCACTTCTCTGCCCTAACCTCATCCCTCTCTCTCTCCTCACTCATCCCTAAACATTTTCCACTTATCCCACTCTCCTCTTTCTCATCACATGGTTGAATCCTCTCATCGCTCAAAAAGCCCAAGAACAGGGGCTGCCATTGGAGGGTGCTCTAGTGGAGCTTCACGCAACATCTCTGGCCTGGACCTCACGTGCCACTTCTCCACAGTGAAGAGAGCTGAGTTGTTCTGGAAGAACTTTCAGCTACGCAAGATCATTTCTCCCAGGTATCTTCCCATCACCTTCTGTGATAGTGAACCTCTGGAGAGCTTTAGAACCATTGAGAACTTAGGATTGCTGGGTTTCTTGAGTATAGAGAAGGCTATCTACCCAAACCTAGTGAGAGTCTTTTATGCGAATCTGAAATTTGAAGATAATTGCTTAATATCTGAAGTGAAAAAGCAACAAATAAGGATAACTATGGCTAAGTGGTATAGGCTGATGAAGCTCACTCCTGATTGAGCAAACTTCTGTAGGAATGCAAATATCTGGGGCAATGCGTTTGAGCATAAGGCTGCTCTTCTCTCACTGATTAGGACTGGTTACTACCCTCCCAGTGATCCCAAAAGGAGAATCATGGCCACTGGTCTGACTATGGAGAATAGGGTTCTCCACTATCTTTTGGTCAGGGGGTTGATTCCCAGGTGAGGGAATTACTCCCAGGTTCTCAAGGAAGATGTGGTGTCCTTATGGGCAATGACCACAGGGCGGCCAATAAACTGGGGTTACTACATTATAAAGCATATATTGGATGTAAATAAAAAGAAGAACTCTGCTCTCCCATTTGCTATGTTGGTAACAACCATCCTAGAGCATTGTCGCATTTCCCTGGCTGAGGAGTCTAAGGACACTAGCTCGAAAGGACCACAATCTATTGGCTTGCATACCTTGAAGAAGCTTCAGCTCTACAAAGTGGATGATATATGGCATTACATTGCTCATGACACTTTTGGTCATATCCATCATGATCCGGATAGTGATGATGATGAAGAGGCTCAGCATCCTACCCCTACTCCTGCTCCTGCTCCAGCTACACTTGATCTCCTGCTCCAAGAGATGCAAAACCTGAGTGCTACTGTAGACATATGCATGGATCGCATTGAGCAGAAGATAGATCACCTTGAGCTGAGGATGGACTACTCAGATCAGGAGCTTGCCTCCATTCGTTCCCTCTTGGGTAGACCTCATTTTCCTCTGAATGCTGCTGCTGCACCTCCCACATCCTCTGCCTCTCCAATTCCCCTGTCCTTTGTTGGTCCATCTGGCATCCCTATTGATAATGAGGAGCTTCTAGACTCTGAGGATTATCTTGAGCCTGACGATCATAACGTTGATTTAGGAGACATTGCTGCGGATCCAGACAGTAACAGTGAGGCTACTGATAGCGATCATGGCCCATTGCCCTGATGTTTCTGATGACTATATTGTATTTTTTTTTCTTTTGGCTCAATTATATAACATTGGTATACATTTCTGGTGTTTTTTTGTTATGGGCTATACTAGTTGAGATAAGTTACATTGTACATGCTTCCTTTTAATGATATATGAACTTGACTTAGCTTTAATTCTATTCTCTGAATGTTTGGCTATTTGAAAAATTGATTGGACTGATTATTTCTTGTTCTGGAAAAACTTGGGAAATCATGAAATATAGTTGTCATGCTGTCCATTTTTTTAATGCTTATATCTTTTTGATAATGCCAACGGGGGAGAGAATAGTGAAAAATGAAATAAAATCTAATTAAGGTTGCATGTGTACAGGGGAGTTATTGAGCTTTTGAGCTCTTAAGCTTTTTACATGAAAAATCTAACTCAATATCATGCATAAACTCCGGGGGAGCGTTGCGCCTAAATCTCTGTTATATACAAATGCAAAAACTCTTTCTTTTTCCTAATGATTAGTTTGTCATCATCAAAAAAGGGGAGAATGTGAATGCTTATGTCCCTAAAGCATGTCAAATAGTTTTTTATGATAACAAAGGCAAAAATGAAGATCAAGTGCAAAAGTGAAGATCAAGTGCAAAAGGAAAGATCAAGATCAAAGAAGAAGTCAAGAGGTTTATTTAGTTATAAGACTTAGAACATTAATGTTAAATGCTCTCAAGATTTCTCAAATGGTTTTTCAATATGTCATTTCAAAATAAATGGGAAAATTCAAAGCTAAACATGTTTTCCAAGAAACTTGAGTTTAAATCTTAAATCTAACACTCTTAAAAGGATTTATATTTAATCAATTGTCTTAAGGTATTAGAAATGGCTTACAAGCTTTATTGGACTTGAAAAATGTGTTCAAATGCCAATGTAATCGATTACATGATGTTTGTAATCGATTACACAGCAAACAGAGGCCTTGTAATCGATTACATGAGCAATGTAATCGATTACAAGCAAGTCAGAGGCCATGTAATCGATTACACAAATAATGTAATCGATTACAATAAGCCCAGAAAGGCAAGAACACGTTCAAAGAGTCATGTAATCGATTACATAGATATTGTAATCGATTACACAACAAGACAGAAGTCATGTAATCAATTACATGGATATTTTAATCGATTACAAGCAAGTCAGAAGCCATGTAATCGATTATACCAATAATATAATCGATTACACAGAGCCCAGAAAGCCAAGAACACGTTGGAACAACAATGTAATCGACTACATTTGTTGTGTAATTGATTACACGCACCCTGACAATGTCCAACGGCTATATTCAATGCATTTAATGCTTGGCTAAAACCCTCCAACGGCTCCATTTATTGCAAACCTTATAAATACCAATGTTGGGTCTTCATTAGAGGTTGACCTTGAACCAAAAACTGATTACCAATACTTCAAAATGTGATTCAATCCTCAAATCCATTCTTGCTCTATTTTTGTGAAAAACGTGGGTTAATATTTCAGAGCATATTAGAGCTTCAATTTGTAATCATCTACTCTAGTGAGAGCTTAATTCAATCAATCTATATTGCTTTGTAAAGAGGGTGAGGCATCCCTCCAAAAGTGTAAAGGGTGAGGTATCCTTTTATTGAAGAGACTCAAGCTCCAAGAGTGAGGTATCCCAAAGTGTTGAGTGTTCAAGGTTATAAAGGTTATCAAGCACCTATTGAAGCTTGAAAAAATAGTGGAAAATCTCTAGCGGTTGCTTGAGGACTGGATGTAGATCATAAGTGGATTGGTGATCGAAGCAGGATAAATCATTGTGTTTGTTTTCTCTAAACCCTTCTCTTTACATTGAGCACTGTTTTATTGAATTGCTTGAATATTGGTCCCTTTGGCTATTGCATTTATAAGTAAAAGTGTTTATCTTTTATATCCAATCATCTCTAATCATCAATTAGCTTCAACGAAAATTGTTTATTAAACGATTTGCGAAAGATTTGCGAACTTGTTTTTCATACTCAATTCAACCCCCTCTTGAGTATTGAGGTCACTTGGTAACAATAGATGCAAATAATTCCTAAACGAGTTCAATCATACAACTGGACCCTCACTAGAAGAACTCCTGATTCCCCTAGTTCTCCTAGGTGAAGTCATAGTTTCGTGTCCACATAGAACATTACATATTGAGTTGATTAGTCCTCAATATCATGTAACTGCATAACAGTAACTACTAACATTCCAACCTACGGCAAGTCATGTAATTCTTTTCTAACATCTCAAACAAGAGACAAAGAAATGCACAACATGATAAGAAACTTCTAAACATGCCTAAGGATAGTCAATTCATACACTGGTTCAACAGGATCAACTGCTCTGATACTATAATGTAACATCCCAAATTTAATAACCATAGTATAAACTGTGTTATACCACAATCATTAGATTCAAGAATGCTACCTACAACAACTGAGCTTTTTCTAATATTACAAAAACCATGTATCTAGAAAATATGAGCCATGAATGAATATATTTATTACACAACATCTGTATTTCTCATAAATACAACAATACGTACATAGAATCAAAAGAAACTACAGAGCTACACTAAGCTAAACTCTCCAAGCTCCTACTTGCACTTCACTTTCCATAAATATTCTTTCCTTGAATCATCATAGAAACACACACATGAGGTGAGAATCATATATTCTCAGTAGTTAAAAACCATAAAACATGTCATCACAATCATTCTAGACTTTTTGGAGAAAAACATAATTCTAAACTCAAGTCTCATACATAATAAGCTACAAAGGTAGCAAAAGCCAAAACCATGTCCTTTCTTTTCCTGAAATAGATTCTCATGTTATACATTTGTATAAAAGCCTATTTCCACAAATAGTCTTCAAGTAATCACCACCCTCATAGAATCAACATCTCCATCTCAGAGATAAGCAATTGCCCATATAATTGTAATAAAGAAATATGTTATAATTAGTAACCGTCCATACAATTGCCATGCTATGCCAAGTTATGCCTTATGTTCATCAACCTAAATATATAATGAGTAATGTTATGATACCATTTACGGGAATCCAATTTCATGGTAATGTCATGAATGCATGAGCCTTGAACAAAACAAAGGAACCTGGTTCCAAAAATCTTGAACAAGCACTGGAACCCAGTTCCAGTTATTCCACGGGGTGTAAGGGAATGAACCATCCTCAACTCATCACTATGATCGGGAAGGTATGTTACCTCTTCACTTACAATCATGTATGATCACCCTTTCTAGGTTGTGAAGTCTCATAAACTACACGATCTTCAACAATGATCACTGTGATAAGAAAGATTGGTTACCTTCTCATTCAAAATCATATTTGATCATCAATAATGAGGACTCCATCCTTATCAACATATTTAAGAAAAACAATGATGCCAATTAATACTAACTAGCATGCCAATTGGTTTAAATTCATAACTACAACCATGAAATACAATGACGTCAATTATCATAACAGATAGCATACTAATTGAATCAAACTTATTTTATCTCAATCATGAATAACAATGATGCTAAGTATGATAGCAATCTACATACTAATTAATTTACATTCCACACAAACACCTTTTTGAATACTCCAATGAGAGTCTCATCACTCATTAAGAAGCAAAAAAAAAGTAACTACATAAGTTAAGCACTCTATTTTCAATAAACAACCATCCTCTCAAATTATGGACTGGGCACTCAAGCGTTCACTGTTGAGCATTCAGGTGCTTGCACAGTGCTCAGGCGCTCAACATTGGATGCTCAAGTGCTTTGGGTGGCAAAGAGCCTCCCCTGTTATTCCAAGTGATGGGCGCTCAGGCACTCCTTGCTTGGCATTCAAATGCTTGTCGCATGCTTATGCGCTCCTCCATGGGTGCTTAGATGCTCCTTGCGTAGCACAAAAGTGCTCTCTATCTGGCAATGTGCACTCAAGTGCCCAACACATAACGCTTAAGCGCTGGTTGCTAGAGAGTAAATTATGTAGAATTCTACAGAACAACCATTGTTCCATTGAGGAATAGTGGGTTTCCAATCACTCAAACCTCCAATTCAAGTGATTTCCAACATCTCCCAAGATCCATTAACACATTGTAACTCTTATACAATTTTTAACTCACTCAAAATTACATCAATGAATCGTGCATCATCCAAAACACCTAAAACCCCACTCTTGGCTTAAGTGAGGTTATAAGTGTTCAAGGGATGGAAAATTCATCACCAACCATGCAACAAACTAACAATAAGCCATATTCAAGTGCTACAACAAGAAATAGGCCAAGAACACACAAATTAACACTTCAAGCCCATTTCCCCCATTAAGTCCCTCATGAACCAAGATAAAGAAAACGGACACAAAGTATCAAAACAAGTTTCTCCCTACCTCAAGGTCTTGAAGATGAAGCCAAGGATGGATCCAAGCTCTCCTTCCTCTTTTCCTTTCTTCCTCTTTCTCCTTATTCTTTGTCCTCCTCGGTTTCCCTTTCTCTTTTCCCTTTTCTTTCTTCTATTTTCTATTTTTGCCGTGAGGAATGAGTAGCAAAGTCATAATTTGCTACTTAAAGGATAGCCACTAAGTGGTACCAAAACTCTGGATCTACTAAAAACACTTAGATCTCACCGAATCTAGTTTTCTAACTTCTAACAAGTTTAAAATAAATCCTAAGATTCATCGAAAATCTTGTTTCACCATTTCCATATTTTTTCATATTTGCTGGTAGTCAACCCGACATTAAAACACACACCTAGTATGCTTAAAAATGTCAAACCAACTCTAATTAACCTCAAACTACACCATATTCCACATATTTATGACCTAGAAACAAATTCTCCACATTAATTTCTACTAACTAAGCAGTTTAAGTCAATTATGGGACTAATACCAGTTATATTTCACACATAGTGCTATAGTAAAGTGACTAAACATACTCAGATGACCACAAAACTTAACAAGCATGACAAACAAGTATTAGGCTACCTCTATAACCATATACAAGTTTATCATATTTTCACGGGTGTTACATTTCTCCCCTCCTTTTTAGAATTTTGTCCTTAAAATTTGCTTGACTTCATCATTTAGTCTATCACAACATTATTCCAAGATCTTTATCAAACATCACACTCGAAAGGGTTCTCAAATTCTTAACAAAAGTCAGATGTTCCCAAAACTTGATTACCTCACATCAACAACCCTTGACAAACCTGCCTCAAGTGGGTCTCCAGCTCCCAAGTAGCTTCTCAAGCCACACCTCTTCTAGATATTCTTCACCTAAGAAATCTGCTTCCCATTAGTCTCTTGGACTCCTCTATCCATAATCCTTGCAAGTCTTATCAATATCCTTTTATCTAACCCATGAGCTCTACAAACTCTAGAGGTACCACTTCAAAGAGTGTAGATGCAAATAATTCTAAAACGAGTTCAGTCATACAACTGGACCCTCACTAGAAGAATACCTAATTCCCCTAGTTTGCCTAGGTAAAGTCACAATTTTGTGTCCACACAGAACATTACATATTGAGTGGATCAATCTTCAATATCATGTAACTGCGTAATAGTAGCTACTAACATTCTAACCTAAGGAAAGTCATGCAATTCTTTTCCAACATCTCAAACAAGAGACAAAGAAATATACAACATACAAAGAAACTTCTAAACATGCATAAGCATAGTCAGTTCATACACTGACTCAACAGGATGAGCTACTCTAATACCATAATGTAACATCCCAAATTTAATAACCATAGTATAACCTGGGTTATACCACAATCATTAGATTCAGGAATGCTACCTACAACAACAAAGCATTTTCTAATATAACAAAAACCATGTATATAGAAAATATGAGCCATGAATGAATATATTTATTACACAACATCTGTATTTCTCATAAATATAACAATACATACATAGAATCCAAAGAAACTACAAAGCTACACTAAGCTAAACTCTCCAAGCTCCTTCCTACACTTTACTTTCCATAAATCTTCTTTCCTAGAATCATCATGGAAACATACACACGGGGTGAGAATCATATATTCTCAGTAGTTAAAATCCATAAAACATGTTATCACAATCATTCCAGTCATTTCGGAGAAAAACACAATTCTAAACTCAAGTCTCGTACATAATAAGCTAGAAAGGTAGCAAAAGCAAAACCATATCCTTTCTCTTTCCGAAATAGATTCTCATGTTATACATTTGTACAAAAACTCATTTCTGCAAACATTCTTCAAGTAATCACCACACTCATAGAATCAACATCTCCATCTTAGAGATAAGCAATTGCCCATATAATTGCAATATATGAATATATTATAATTAGCAACTGCCCATACAATTGTCATGCTATGCTAAGTTATGTCTTATGTTCATACCTATGCAATAACCTAAATATATAATGTGTAATGTTATGATACTATTTACTGGAATCTAATTTCATGGTAATGTCATGAATGCATGAGCCTTGAACAAAACAAAGGAACTCAGTTTTACAAGTCTTGAACAAGCACTAGAACCCAGTTCCAGTTATTCCACGGGGTGTGAGGGAATGAATCATCCTCAACTCATCACTATGATCGGGAATGTATATTACCTCTTCACTTACAATCATGTATGATCACCCTTTCTGAGTAGTGAAGTTTCATCAACTACACGATCTTCAACAATGATTACTATGATAAGAAGGATTGGTTACCTTCTAATTCAAAATCATATTTGATCATCAACAATGAGGACTCCATCCTTAACATAGTTATGAAAAACAATGATGCCAATTAATACTAACTATTATGCTAATTGGTTTACATTCATAACTACAAGCATGAAATAATGACGTCAATTATCACAACAGATAGCATACTAATTGAATTAAACTCATTTCATCTTAAGCATGAATACCCACACACATAGAGAAATCACCCACACATACATAGAGAATATATCACATACACACATAGAGAGAATATCAACACACACATAGAGAGAAAGAGAATATCAAACACACACAAAATATCACACAAACAAACATAGACATTCACAAACATAGAATATTAGAAAAACACACGCAAACACAAAGAATATCACACACACACACGAAATATCACTCACACACAAATAAGTATAGAATATCACATAGAGGCACAAAATATCACAAACACACACACACACAGAGAATGTCACATGCACGCACACACAGAGAATATCAAATGCACGCACATGCATACACATAAAGAATATCACACACACACACACATGTACACAGAATATCACACACACACACACACACATACACACACACTCACAGATAGACTATCACACACACACACACAAAGAATATCAAACAAGTAGACACGCACACTGTAACATCCTGGAAAAATATGTTAGGCTTGTACATGCTTACGAAGGTAGCCTAATATATACTTAACATGTCTGTGTAGTTTTGTGACTGTCTGAACACGTTTAGGCACTTTGCTGTAACACTATGTGACAAATATTGCTATTATTAGTTCTGGAAGTGGCTTAAACTACTTAGTTAATGGAAATAAATGTGGAGGATTTGTTTCTAGGTCAAAAATTTATGGAAGATGTTATAGTTAAAATTTGAGATCAATTGGAGTCAATTTGACATTTTTAAGCATACTGAGTCTGTGTTTTAATGTTGGATTGAATACCAGCAGATATGGAAAAATATGGAAATAGTGAAACAAGATTTTTAGCGAATCTTAGATTTTATTTGAAGCTTGTTGGAAGTTAGGAAATTAGATTTTGTAAAATCTAAGTGTTGTTAACAGATACGAAGTTTTAGCAAAAGACCAAACTGCCCTTATTGTGTATCTTTAAAGTGAAATGAAATCTCACTTTACTCTCGTCTCTCTCTCATAGGGTTTCTACTGGAAAAAATGAAGAAAGCAAAAGGGAACCGAAGGAAGAAGAGAAAGAAGAAAGAAAGAAGACCAAAGAGGTGGATTAACCACCAAGGAAAAGGAATCAAGTGGATGTTGTTTTCATTTTCTAGATCTTGAGATAGGGGTGTTGTTTTTATCCTTTTCCTTCTATCTTCCTCTTGTTTCTTAGTTGAAATTGATGAGGAAAGAGTAGGCTTTGGGTGAGTATAGTGAGAATAGATGTTAGATCTTTTCTCTTAAGGTTGAAATGAGTTAGATACTAGTTAATTTGAAGCTTGGATGATGGATTGGAGTCCATGGAATCCATAGTTTTTGATTGGGTTTAAAGTTAAGAAATAGGGTTTTAATTTAAAATTTGAGTTTTGATCTATGCTTGGTTAAATCAAAAGGTAGTTTGAAGTTTATAACATGTTTAGAGAATCTTGGTGATCGTAGAAATTAAGTAGAAATTTTTTTTGAAGGAGAAACCTTGTTTTGGAATCAAGGTTCTGCAGAAAACGAGTTCTGCAGAACCCATTCTGATCCACGGGCGCTCACGCACCATCACTTGGGCGTCTAGGCGCCCGGTGACCTAGAAGAAATTACTGGGTGCTGCCTAGTAAGCACCCAGGTCTTGAATAACAGGCGTCTACGCGCCCAGAATAGAAATGCCTAATAGCATGTAGTGTTTGTAGCGTAACTTGAGCTGTAGTTATCAGATTTACCTGATTCTTATGACATTTGAAAACTAAGATATAAGGCTTCATGTGGTAAAAGTTTCAAAATTTTTGAAATTATGATGCACATTTAGTGCAATCTTGAAAATTAGTCTTTTTAGGCAATATTTGAAGTGTTTTGTGATAGTAGTTGGCAAGAGTTGAGGGTCATAGTGCCTGGTTGGTAAAAGTTGTGTGCCATAGCTAGGGAATGTAAGATGTCTTGGCATGAAGTGATATTGTGGGATACCTTCATGCTTGATTGATGAGATGCTAATAGTAGTATTTTAAAAAGTGTTTATGTAGTGAATGTAAATCAATTGGTATGTCAATTATGGAGATATTTAGCATCATTGTGATCCAATTTTGAGATAATAGATGTAAATCAATTAGTATGCTATCTATGTAGTGATTGACATAATTGAAATTCACATATATGGTTATGAGTGTAAATCAATTGGCATGCTAGTTAGTCTTAATTGGCATCATTGTATCTCATAACTATGTTGCTGAGGATAGAGTCCTCATTGTTAATGATTATGGATTGTAAACCAATTGGTATGCTAGTTATTGTAGTAATTAGCATCATTATTTTTCATACTTGTGTGTTTTTGGGCGATCATACATGATTGTAAGTAAAGAGGTAACATGCCTTTCCTATCATAGTGATGAGCTGAGGATGGTGCATTCCCTCACACCCTGTGAAAAGAAAGGAAATGATTTCGGCTTTTGCCACCCTTCTAGTGTGTTTATTTATAAGTTTTGAGAACTAAAAGTGTTTTTCCCCGAAATGGCTGAAACTATTATGATGGCATGTTTTATGGATTTTACTACTAAGAATGTATAATTCTCACCACATGTGTGTGTGTTTCCATGATGGTTCCAGGGAGGAAGACTTAAGGAAAGTGAAGACAAAGAAGGAGCTGGAAGACTTAGCTTAGTGTAGCTTGTAGTTTATTTTGTAATTATGTACGTAATGTATTTATGAAAGATACAAGTATTGTGTAATAAATATATATACCAAAAAGCATCGTAAGTCCAACAATCAAAAAAATTACAAGCACTGCAACAACAACGATGCCTCTATGTTATCCACACAAATAGACTTGTAAAACGTCCAACATCCACAGTCTTGGAGTTCAACTTCTCTGCCATAATGCTAGTTGCAAAGAGAAAGGAAGCTTGTCACTCTCTCACTCACAGTTTCTGTCAAGTGCGGCTAGGGTTTGTTATGCATGTCTTGATAGCCCCTTAGCAGTGCTATTTACAATAGTTCCTACTTTATGCGAGTGAGAGCAACAACAAGGTAAGCTGCGCAACCCTAGACTCATCTGTTATGAGTCTGCCCACGATTGAATCTAAGTCAAACTTAGATCCTTATTGCTCCAACTAAGTCTGTTCTAAGTGTGCGACCTTATAGGTTCTCATGATATTGGCAGCAATATTAAAATCTCTTTTTAATATTACAAGCAGTGAGTGGTATCTAGCAATACATCGCTGCTACCCAAGTAATGAGAATGCTAGTGATTTGACATAACCTTTCCGTGATCAATGTTACCGTGTAGTTTAGTCCCTTTGTCCAGATATCTAGATTGAACACAAGGCATGGAACGTGTCACCCTTGTATACTTCAATCTTTCATTTCCTAATACTCGAGTAAACATAGTAATAAAAAATGAGATCAATATATCATATTGACTCATTTGAGCATGGCCCTGCATTTCGTAGTCTTACTCATTTAGGGGGGCCAAAGATATCACTCCCGTTATATAGGAGCGACAAATCCCATCTAGGTCACTCAGATCCTTCTACATGATTCATAGTATGTCAAATTATTGGGAATCACAGATACATCACATAGCAGAAAAAGAATTCCCACCAAGGATCCATGCAAAAAAAAGCCATAATTTGAGTTTTAAAATCGTTTACCTCTTGAAGCGTGATCTAAGGAAGTGACGTGAATCACCAACACCATAACAGTGATGATGTCTCTATGGTATCCACAAGACTACACTCATGAATGTCCAACGTTCACAAAAAGGAACCTCGCGTCTCTCACATAGTGCTAGCTGCAAAGAGAAGAGAAGAAACCTGTCACTCTCTCACTCACTTTTCTGTAGGTGCGGCTAGGGTTCTGTAATATGTGTCTTAACAGCCCCTTTAGCAATACTATTTATAATAGTGACTACCTTAAGTGAGTGTGAGCAGCAACAAGGTAAGCTGTGTAACCCTAAACTCATCTGTTATGAGTCTGGCCCATATTTGAATCCAAGTCCAACTTGGATCTATTGTTCCAATTTTAGTCTGCTCTATGTGTGTGACCCTGCAGGTTCTTATTACATTAGTAGTAATATTAAAATTTCATTTTAATATTACAAGCAGTGAGCGGTATCTAGCAACACATCGCTGCTACCTAAGTAATGAGAATGTCAGTGATTTAGCATAACCTTTCTGTGATCAATGTTTCTGCGTCATTTAGTCCCTTTGTCATGATATCCAGATTGAACACAAAGCATGGAATGCGTCACCCTTGTATAGTCCAACCCTTCATTTCCTGATACTCAAGTAAACTTTGTAACAACAAATAAAATCAATATCTCATATTGACTCATTTGAGCATAGCCATGCATTTCGCAATCTTACTCAATCAAGGGGACCGAAGATATCGCTCCTGTTATGTAGGAGTGACAAATCCCATCTAGGTCACTCACATCCCTCAACATGATTCGCAGTATGTCCAATAACCAACTATATAATCACCTTGTTATAGATGACGTTTGATGGCATTAAAACACACAACTCCTCATGTAGGAATCGCAGTGATTTTAGGTCAAAGGACCACAGACACCATTATCACAATGAGAATCACTTATGACACTCACGTAAGATCCATATAGCATTCTCATGGTGGGTCAGTCCAGTACATCATTACTCTAATATGTACCCATGTGAAAACTTGATATCTCATATCCATGACCCGTGAGATATGGTCATCAATCTACGCACATACTAGTCTCAATGCATTATTGTTGTCCTAATTAACAATAATACTTGAGTAGGGACATTTAAGAATAGTGTTCTAATTTTATCCAATAGGATCTCATGATTAAATTAACCACTTTATATCCTATGGCATCAAACTTACTATTCTAAGGACTTTTTATGTTTATTAAAAAAGAACACAATAAATGAAATGCCTTATATATTAAAATTAGCATAATAGAATATATGTAAATATAGACAAATGTATCAGCCACAAGGGCATACACCAACAATCTCCTACTTGCACTAGAGCTAATTAGGTATACGTCTAATGCTTAAAGACCTAGTGTGACCCTCATGCTTTTGTTGTGCAAGAGGCTTCGTTAGTGAATCAGCAATGTTATCATCTATTGGTACTCTGCACATCTTCACATCTCTTCTATCAATGATCTCTCGAATGAGATGGAAGTGCCTAAGTATATGTTTGGATCACTAGTGAGATCTAGGCTCCTTAGCTTGTGCAATGGCTCCATTATTATCATAATAGAGGTCCACTAGGTCCACAATGCTAAGAATAGCGCCAAGTTTAGTAATGAACTTCCTGATCCAAATGGCCTCCTTTGCTGCATTGGAGGCAGCAATATGCTCAGCCTCTGTGGTAGAATCGACAATTGTCTCCTGCTTTGAACTCTTCTAGCTCACAGCCCCACCATTTAGGCAAAAAAACATAACCCGGTTATGATATGGAGTTGTCCTTATTGATTTGGAAGCTAGCATCAGTGTAACCCTTTACAACTAGCTCTTCCTCGACTCCATATACCAAGAACGAATCCTTAGTCCTTCTGAAGTACTTAAGGATATTCTTGACAGTAGTCCAGTGACTCTCACCGGGATCAGACTGGTACTTGCTCGTCATGCACAAAGCATACGAGATGTCTGGTCGAGTACATAACATGACATACATGATAGATCCAATTATATATGCATATGGAATCTTAATCATGCGATCCCTCTTGTCCTGGGTGGAAGGCGATTAAGCCTTAGATAGGCTTACACCATGTGACATAGGTAAGAGTCCTTTCTTGGATTCATGCATGTTAAATCATCTTAACACTTTGTCTATGTATGTACTCTGACTTAGGCCAAGCAGTCTCAGTGATCTATCTCTATAGATCCTGATACCTAACACATAGGTGGCTTCGCCCAAGTCCTTCATAGAGAAGCAGTTCCCTAACCAAGTCTACAGACTGTAGGGTAGGGATGTCATTTCCGATGAGTAGTATGTCATCTACATACAATACCAGAAAGACAATAGTGCTTCCACTAACCTTCTTGTAGACACAAGATTCTTCATTCTTGATGAAAGTAAACTATTTTATTGTATCAAAAAATGAAGATTCCAGCTTTTAGAAGCTTGCTTCAATCCATAAATAGACCGTTGTAACTTGCACACCTTTCCAGCATACTCTAGAGTGGCAAAACCCTCAGGTTGTGTCATGTACACATCCTTGAGAATATTTCCATTAAGGAAAGCAGTTTTGACATCCATTTGCCATATTTTATAATCGTGGTATGCTGCAATAGCAAGCAAGATTCGAACAGATTTAAGTTCTCAACTAGGGAAAAAGTTTCATCATAGTTTATACTATGAATTTGTTTGAAACCTTTAGCCACCAATTGCGCCTTAAAGGTATGCACATTACCATCCATGTTAGTTTTCTTCTTGATAACCCACTTGCACCCAATGAGTTTTACTACTTCAGGTAGGTCAACCAAGGTCTACACCTGGTTGGCATACATGGATTCCATTTCAGATCTCATGGCCTCAAGCCATTTCTTAGATTCTGGGCCAATAATGGCTTCCTGGTAAGTCACAGGCTCATCTTGATCCATGAGCAATACGTCACCTTATTTGGTCATGAGAAATCCATATCTCTCTGGTTGATGACGTATCCTATTAGACCTACGTAAGTCTTGTGCTACTAGAGCAGGTTATTGTTCCATAACATTTTGTGGAGGCTGCTCTATTTTCATCATGGGTTCGTTGCTACTCTGTGAACCTTGAACTTCTTCAAGTTCTACTTTCCTCCCACTGGTTCATTTGGAGATAAACTCCCTTTCTAGAAACACAACAGTCCGTGCGATAAAAACTTTGCCCTCGGTAGGATTATAGAAATAGTATCCCTTGGTTTCCTTGGGATAACCCATAAAGAAGCATTTTTCTGATTTGAGTCTAAGCTTATCGGAAACTTAATGTTTCAAATAAGCTTTGCAGCCCCAAATCTTCATGAAAGACATACTGGGCCGTCTCCCAGTCCATATATCATATGATGTCTTTTGAACCATCTTAGATGGAACACGGTTAAGTGTGAAAACTGTTGTTAACAGAGTATGTCCCCAGAAGGAGCCTGGAAGGTCTGCATGACTCATCATGGATCGGACCATGTCCAACAAGGTCTGGTTCCTCCTTTCAGAGACATCATTCCATTGTGGTGTTCTTTGAGTTGAGATATTAGCCCACACTTTTTCAGATGATCATCAAACTATTGGCTTTAGTATTCACCTCCTTAATCTGATCAAACGATTTTAATATTCTTGACAAGTTGGTTTTGTACTTCATTCTTGAACTCTTTGAACTTTTCAAAGGATTCTGATTTGTGCTTCATAAGATATACAAATCCATATCTACTGAAATCATCAGTAAATGTTGTAACACCCCTCGATTTAATAACCACGGCACAATCGTCATTATGTCATGGTCACTAAATTTCGGCGTGCTTCAATTGTCAAATAACAAATTTTTCAAAATTTTAGACATCTCGCATATGTGGAAAATAGGAGCCACGAATGAATAGTTACATATACAACCAGTTAAAATATGAATTATAAGATGTACTCAAATTACAGCATTTAAGACTGGATAATCACCTTAAAAACCTACATATACCCAAAATACACTTTATACAGGTAATGCAAAATAAAATATAAACTACCCACATCATATCCACAACTATGGAGTTGGGCACTCCATCGGATCCCGAATGCGTGAGGCAACTCCGGGCTCACCGGTGTAGTGAGAAACACAGAATAAGGTCTTCAATCGCAGTCCTCTTCATGGTCAAGGTTAGATCCCCAACATATCGCATACGCTTGTCAGTCCAGTCGACTCGCCAAGTCTTGGCACCACCAGTGAACACAGTTCAAACGAACCCAATAGAACCCCCTTCGCGACGACATCACCGGATGCAGTGGGTCAAACCAAGAAAGTCCAAAAGAATCCAACCTTATTCCCACTTACAGTCTTTAACCAAGAATTGACGTAGAACAAGAAAAGTACAAGAAAGAGGTAAGACATCCTACCATCACTACCAATTATAGCAACAAGAAACCAAATGGCGCAAAGCGCCCATATAGCATTTTTGACAACAATAATGATAATAAACATTAAGTAGCAGTAATAATCAACCAAGCAGTTCTAGGCAGTTATATATATCAATAATACAATAGTTCTAATTATAATAATCATAAATGCCAGATAATTCGTGGACCCACTATGGACATGCATATAAAGTCAAAATCCTACTCCATGGAGCTAGACACAAACGGTTAGAGAGAAAGATCAGGAGACGCATCTGCAACTCGGCTGCCGAGGCCAAAGCGCTATAATTCATCAATTTATCCACGAGCACATCATGGCATTGTACAGACAGTCTACGCTAGATCATGATAGAGGACAGTGTCTCGGTCCGGATCGTCAGTGTATTTGCATCGGTCTGCCCCACGGATAGAAGAGCTACCAACTGTCCATTGTGAGGTACCTGTACCCCGACGCCCCCAAGGTCAACAAATGACCTACACTTGTCTATTCGCACCTGTACAAAGGTGTGTTCTACTCCTAGGGAACTCGGCCTTAACATAGTCCAAACGGACATTCACAATGCATACAAACTCTATGCATAATCATGTATGATCATTATTACATACTATTGCACAATATGTCACAATTTGCCAAAGTAAGAATCAACACAATCATTGGTCACTCACATGGACCCACAATATCGTAATATTAGAATTAAATGAATTAATGCATTTTTAAGGTGTATTATGAATTCTTGCTTAGGTTTAGCTTTTCTTACAAAGTTTGTCTCTAAATGAATTCTCTTAGTTAATTAAATTCTCTTAGGTAATTTATTCATATACACTTAGAAGGTTATTCAAAGATCTCAATGTCTCACACTCTCTTGTTCTTACCCTAATTAAAATTATCCTAAGTCTTATGAAAATTCCATTCTTGGTTCTTTCAAATTTATGAATGTCAAAGTATAATTTAATTTTCCAATTTGCCAATTCTTGCATCCTATTACCATTAATTTAATCACTAGGTGTTAGGTGATAAATTATAATTTTGGATTCGACGGAGACAATGCCTCAAGTGTACAAATGTGAGACTACCTTTCGACGAAAAATAATATGACAGGATGATGAAAGATGTCAGCCATAATATGATTTGGTGACGGAAATGGCTAGGTTATAATTTGACAAAATCAATGTTGATAGGAAAACATTATTTGACAAGAATGGCTAAAAGTCAAGTTCTGTCGAATGAAGATCCTATCAAATATACTAGAAGATCAGTTCTGTCGAATGATGTATGAAGCTGTCGAATATGCTAGTAGATCAGCAGCAATCCTAATTCAACGAATGGGTGTTGATGTTGGAGAAATCTTCCAAGTGTTGAATTGACGAAAGTACTAAATGGTCAGAAACTCTAATTCAGCGGATATTGACATTGGAGAAGTTTCTCTCGTGTTGAACCGACGAAAGTACTAAATGGTCAGAAATTCTAATTCGATGGGTATTGACATTTGGAGGAGTTTCTCTCGTGTTGAACCGATGAAAGTACTAAATGGTCAGAAATTCTAATTCGACAGGTATTGACATTTGGAGAAGTTTCTCTCGTGTTGAACCGACGAAAGTACTAAATGGTTAGAAATTCTAATTTGATGGATATTGATATTGGAGAAGTTTCTTTTCATGAATTACATAATATATACTTGATTAATTATGTATTCCAATTGTTACAATTATTCACAAAGAACCCCAAATTTTGGGCCTCAAAACCGTGGCCATCCAAGAACCAATCCGACATCATTTTCTTCCATTTCATGCATTCCAATCCATTCAAATACATCAATATACACAAACAAACAATCTAATAGCACAAACACATTATAAACAACATGCAAACATACTAATCATGCAAACAAAGAATAACCCTCAATAGGGTTTTCTCACAATCAATCACAGACAACGTTTCTAAATGCTAATAAAGGTTGAGGAGGAGTGTCTTCCTCTTACCTTAGTGAAGAACAAGGAAAGCAAGCTCCTTTTATCCTTGAAATTTTGTGCTTCACCACCACAAGATCCTTGGGGGTTCAAATCCAACAAATCAAGATCAAAGAGTGGAAATGGCATCCATAATCACCAATGTGACCATGGACCACGAAAATGGGGAGAAAAGGAGAAGAAAGTTAAGAGCTTTTGCCTCAATACTTGAAGCTTTGGAGCTGGCTGCGGAGGACAAAAATGGAGGAGCAAAGAGGACTCCCACAAAGAAGAAAACTTGAAGGTGATGAGGGGAAACAATGGGTTAAGTCAATTTGAGCATGGAAGGCTTGAGAGTTTAACAATGGTGTGTTTGTGTGTGGGAGAAGAGAGGAAGAGAATGGGCTGTGGGAGGGAGAGAAAGACCAATGTGAATGAGAGAAAATGGGAGAATGCATTGAGATACCCCCCCCAAAACCGTGCTGCACAATGAGGGAGGAGAGAGAGTGAAAAGTGGGTGGGGAGGAAGCTTCCTTGAAGCTTCCTTAAGAAGCTTTGCACGCTCCTCGATAAAGTGAAGTGTGTGGTCACTTAAACAATGTCATAAAAATAACTAGATAGAAATAATCTACTAGAACTATTTCTCAGTAGGCAAAATTTACAGTTAGCAGAAATAATATTTTATTATTCCATAGATAATAAAATATATTACGATTTTATTTATCAGATAAAATCTTGAGAAACGAAAACCTCGTAAACTATGTCCAGCCTCGGGTTTAGTAAGATCCCCTATCGACGTTTCTACAGTCCAAAGTTTACCAGCCTCAGGGAAAATATTTCATTTTCCCCGGCTCCGCCCAGTGCACATGCAAAATGAAGAATATATTAAAATATTCAACATTTCTAGAAAAATCTAGAAAAATTCCTAAAAATCATAAATATTATAAAATAATTATTTATAATGAAATAAATAATTTTTCGGATGTTACAACTCTCCCCTTCTAAAAATGAATTTCGTCCTCGAAATTCATCATATCTTAGAACAAACGCGATTGTGTTTCTTTCATTTTGTCTCCTAGTTCTCGTGTTGTATCTTCAGTTGCATCAATCCCAATCACTGGCAATAAGGTTGCTTCCTTCTACTGAGTATCTTATATTAACGGGCAAAAACGTGTTGACGTCATAGGCCGATCAATAAAAGATTCTACGCCCTTTGAGTCTTCAGCCATCCAACAGCCAACTTTCCAAACAACTGTACGTCGCTGAGTGGCTCTATCGAACATATTCTCCTTGCTTACTGTAGTAGACAACTAAGCTTATTTTCTTCTTAAGGCATCCGCTACGACATTCGCCTCTTCTGGATTAAACTAAAACGAAAAAAAATCAAAATCTTTCGGAACTTCTAATCATCGTCTCTGCCTCATATTCAACTCATTCCAATAGACCAAAATACCTTTGGCCCTTAAGATTACCATAGGCATTGAGAATTTCTCCTTGTAGAAAATGTTTCTAGATCTTCAATGCAACTACAAAGCTAACTCTGAGTTAGTGTAAGGTAATCCTTCTCATGTATTCTCGATTGTCTCTAAGCGTACGTTACCATTCCTTCTATTCTAATCAAGCACACGTTCTAAACTTCCAATGCGAAGCATCACTAGGCATCCTAAAAAGGTTCGTTGGGATTGGGCAGAATCATCTTCGACAAGGTAGTCGAGTGTCTCTTCAATCCTTGAAAATCTTTCCTTATATGCACCAATCCTACAAACTTGACTCTCATACATGAGTTAGATGAGGAATCCTGCCACTTTGGAGAATTCTGCGATGAGTCTCCCATATTAACCAGCTAATATATATAGCTATGAATCTCCGTTGCGGTCGTTGGTCTTTCTCATTAAAGAAATGCTTCGAGTTCCGAGGGTTCACAGTAATTCCTTCCCTTAAGATTGCGTAACCCAAAGGTTGAACTACCACCAACTGGAATTCGTACTTAGACAACTTTATGCATAACTTCTTCTTCTTCTCCAGGATTTTAAGAATCACTCCGAGAGATTCGGTATGTTCCTCCAAATGTCAAGAATAGATCAGAATGTTACCGATAAAGACGACGACAAATTTGTTTCCAACAGGGAAGAAGACCCTACTCACAAGATCGATGAATGTTACCGATGTATTCGTTGCATGGTACAACGCTACCAAACACTCGCAGTGCCCATAACATGTTCGAAAAAGAACCGTTTCAAAAATATCTACTACCTTCAAGCGAACTTGATGATAGTCCAGAACACCAGCTGATATTTGGGAAAACAGTAGCTTCCTTCAGTTGATTCATTACGCCATCCATTCTTGATCTTAACAGAAACGTCACATAGGGTATGTTGTTCTCTAACCGTGCTGCATTCGGCGCATCGTTATGGTTCAAACTCAGGGACACATTTCCTCAGTCGAAGTGTACTAGAAACATCATAACAGTTAGAAGGAAAGATAGGGAAGTCGCTCAGTCTACCACTGGACCCGTCCAGCAAAGAATATGATATAGTCTAATAAAACTTAAGAATGAGTTTTTGTGGATTCAAATCTAGGAAATTTCTATCCCAAGAGACACTAAACTTCTGTTGAAACAGCATGACGAGACCTGGTTAGAAATAACCAATCCCCTTCCTGAGATCAAGCCTATTCATGAAGAGAGCAAATAATTGATTTGGCAACAAGGGTTTCAATTTCTAACAATAATAGGATAGTTTAAGTAAACTTGTTGTGCTGTGAGCAGGCTTACAAATGAGGATAGTAATATTCGAGTCGAAAGAAAGTAAATACACAGACAACTCAATTCCAGAAACGAACTCTTATAATTTCATTGGAACATTTCAACAGAATATGGCTGGAAGATAATCAATCCCTTTTGTTAACATTACATCTAATTTGTAAAAGAAGTAAACAAATCAAATCAACAGAAGGATTCAGTCTTTAACAGGTCATAGGACAATTTAAACAACTTGGCTACCGTCAATAAGTTCTTAGCAGCCAAAATAGAAATAACTTAGTCAAAAGATGTCAGAGGTACATACGACCCTAACATACTCATACAGTCATGCGTCATAAAGTAATGGGCTATCCCCAAAATTATACAATGAAGTCACAGGGTCATCCACTGTAGCACAGTCCCTTTCTTCATTTCGGTCTTCAGTCTGGGTGGAGGAATTAACTTTCCCTTCTTCATAAGATTTCGAAGTACGTACATCTCCAATGTAAGGCTTCATCCTTTTTGAAGTATAGTTCTTCGCCACATGTCCTAGCCCTCTGCATTTGTAACAAATTATCCCCGTGATCGCACATGGAGGCTTCGTCCCGTATAAAGCACAATCCCTTGACACATGTCCTTGCTTTCCATACTTGAAACAAATTATTCCTTCGATCTTACAGTCCCTCGTGAAGTGGTCCTTTCCGCACTTCTTACACCTTGATAACGGTACCACGGTTAGATTGGACTTACTACCACTCGCACCTCCATCATGCATTCATTGTTGCTGTTGTCCCTTCAGTTGTCGTGAATATAGTTTTTGCTTAAACTGATTGTTCATCCTTTTATTTCCCCTTTGGAACTTAGGTAGTTCAGAGTTAACCACAAACTAATATTCTCCCAATAGATTCTGAACCTCGACTTCCAATTCCTGTTGTTGTGCGGCCCTCTGATCCTGGCGTGTAGTTACATTAACCATTCTTTGCATTTCTTCAGTTACCGCAGTTGTACCATCATTACCACTCCCCACGTTCACACGCTTATGTCTACTTCAAGTCATTGTCTTCCTTCAAGGACAAACAAATCAAACCATAAGGAAAATCGAAAGCATTCAGTCCAAACAATATTGTCTCCTTTCAGAAACCAAACATAAAAAGTCACACAACCCAACGAGACAAACCCAAAAGACTTTAACTTGAGCTCCTTCACTCTGCCTTCTACGGCGCGATCTCCTGTAAGTCTTCGACTCCTATGTAGCTCCTCGAACCAAACTTACGCCAGATACTCTTTTCCAAAGAGAATTAGTTTTTGAAAACCTCTGGGACACCTCGGTCCACAAACCTCGCAAGTCTTATTTAACTACCCATTTTCTAACCCAATGGCTCAAACAATTGTAGAGGTAGCACAGCAAGGCTATAAATGCAAATAGATCCTAAGTAAGTTCAGTCATGCCAGCTAAGCTTCTTTCTAAAAGAACTCCTATTGTCTTAATACGCCTAGGTGAAGTCATAGTTTCCTGTAGACACAGAACATTACACATTGAGTGGGCCAGTACTCAATATCATGTAACTGTGCAACAGTAGCTACCAATACTCAACCTATGGCAAGCCATGCCTTCCTTTCCCAACATCTCAATTCAAGAGACAAGGAAGTGCACAACATACAAATAAACTTCTAATATGTCTAAGCATAGTCAGTCTATACCCCGGCTCAACAGGATGAACTGAGCTCTGATACCACCTAATGTAACACCCCTCGATTTAATAACCATGGCACAATCGTCATTATGTCACGGTCATTAAATTTCGGCATGCTACAATTGTCAAATAACAATTTTTTCAATATTTTAGATATTTCGCATATGAGGAAAATAGGAGTCACGAATGAATAGTTACATATACAACCAGTTAAAATATGAATTATAAGATGTACTCAAATTATAACATTTAAGACTGGATAATCACCTTAAAAACCTATATATACCCAAAATACACTTTATACAGGTAATGCAAAATAAAATATAAACTACCCACATCATATCCACAACTATGGAGTTGGGCACTCCATTAGATCCCGAATGCATGAGGCAACTCCGGGCTCACCGGTGTAGTGAGAAATACATAATAAGGTCTTCAATCATAGTCCTCTTCATGGTCAAGGTTTGATCCCCAACATATCGCATACGCTTGTCGGTCCAGTCAACTCGCCAAGTCTTGGCACCACCAGTGAACACAGTTCAAACGAACCCAAGAGAACCCCCTTCGCGACGACATCACCGGATGCAGTGGGTCAAACCAAAAAAGTCCAAAAGAATCCAACCTCGTTCCCACTTACAGTCTTTAACCAAGAATTGACGTAGAACAAGAAAAGTACAAGAAAGAGGCAAGACATCCTACCATCATTACCAATTATAGCAACAAGAAACCAAACGGCGCAAAGCGCACACATAGCATTTTTGACAGCAATAATGATAATAAACATTAAGTAGCAGTAATAATCAACCAAGCAGTTCCAGGCAGTTATATATATCAGTAATAAAATAGTTCCAATTATAATAATCATAAATGCCAGATAATTCATGGACCCACTATGCACATGCATACAAAGTCAAAATCTTACTCCATGGAGCTAGACACAAACGGTCAGAGAGAAAGATCAGGAGACACGTATGCAACTCGGCTGCCGAGGCCAAAGTGCTATAATTCATCAATTTATCGATGTGCACATCATGGCATTGTACAGACAGTCTACGCTAGATCACGATAAAGGACAGTGTCTCAGTCTGGATCGTCAGTGTGTTTGCATCGGTCTGCCCCACGGACAGAAGAGTTACCAACTGTCCATTGCGAGGTACCCACACCTGAACGCCCCCAAGGTCAACAAATGACCTACACTTGTCTATTCGCACCCGTTCAAAGGTGTGTTCAACTCCTAGGCAACTCGGCCTTAACACAGTCCAAACGGACATTCACAATGCATACAAACTCTATGCATAATCATGTATAATCATTATTACATACTATTCCACAATATGTCATAATTTGTCAAAGTAAGAATCAACACAATCATTGGTCACTCTCATGGACCCACAATATCGTAATATTAGAATTAAATGAATTAATGTATTTTTAAGGTGTATTATGAATTCTTGCTTAGATTTAGCTTTTCTTACAAAGTTTGTCTCTAAAGGAATTCTCTTAGTTAATTAAATTCTCTTAGGTAATTTATTCATATACACTTAGAAAGTTATTCTAAGATCTCAATGTCTCACACTCTCTTGTTCTTACCCTAATTAAAATTATCCTAAGTCTTATGAAAATTCCATTCTTGATTCTTTCAAATTTATGAATCTCAAAGTATAATTTAATTTTCTAATTTGCTAATTCTTGCATCCTATTACCATTAATTTAATCACTAGGTGTTAGGTGATAAATTATAATTTTGGATTCGATGGAGACAATGCCTCAAGTGTACAAATGTGAGGCTACCTTTCGATGAAAAATAATATGACAAGATGATGAAAGATGTCAGCTATAATATGATTTGGTGACGGAAATGGCTAGGTTATAATTTGACAGAATCAATGTTGATAGGAAAACATTATTTGACAAGAATGGCTAAAAGTCAAGTTCTGTCGAATGAAGATCCTGTCGAATATACTAGAAGGTCAGTTCTGTCAAATGATGTATAAAGCTGTCGAATATGCTAGAAGATCAGTAGAAATCCTAATTCGATGGATGGGTGTTGATGTTGGAGAAATCTTCCAAGTGTTGAACTGACGAAAGTACTAAATGGTCAAAAACTCTAATTCAGTGGATATAGACATTAGAGAAGTTTTTCTCGTGTTTAAACCGGTGAAAGTACTAAATGGTCAGAAATTCCAATTCGACGGGTATTGACATTTGGAGGAGTTTCTCTCGTGTTGAACCAACGAAAGTACTAAATGGTCAGAAATTCTAATTCGACGGGTATTGACATTTGGAAAAGTTTCTCTCGTGTTGAACCGACGAAAGTACTAAATGGTCAAAAATTCTAATTCGACAGATATTGACATTGGAGAAGTTTCTTTTCATTAATTACATAATATATACTTGATTAATTATGCATTCCAATTATTACAATTGTTCACAATGAACCCCAAATTTTGGGCCTCAAAACCGTGGCCATCCAAGAACTAATCCGACATCATTTTCTTCCATTTCATGCATTCCAATCCATTCAAATACATCAATATACATAAACAAACAATCTAATAGCACAAACACATTATAAATAACATGCAAACATACTAATCATGCAAACAAAGAATAACCCTTAATAGGGTTTTCTCACAATCAATCACAGACAACGTTTCTAAATGCTAATAAAGGTTGAGGAGGAGTGTCTTCCTCTTACCTTAGTGAAGAACAAGCAATGCAAGCTCCTTTTGTCTTTGAAATTTTGTGCTTCACCACCACAAGATCCTTAGGGGTTCAAATCCAACAAATCAAGATCAAAGAGTGGAAATGGCATCCATAGTCACTAATGTGACCATGGACCACAAAAATAGGGAGAAAAGGAGAAGAAAGTTGGGAGCTTTTACCTCAATACTTGAAGCTTTAGAGCTGGCTACAGAGGATGAAATTAGAGGAGCAAAGAAGACTCCCACAAAGGCGAAAGCTTGAAGTTGATGAGGGGAAACAATGGGTTAAGTCAGTTTGAGCATAGAAGGCTTGAGAGTTTAACAATGGTGTGTTTGTGTATGGGAGAAGAGAGGAAGAGACTGGGCTGCGGGAGGGAAAGAGAGACCAGCGTGAATGAGAGAAAATGGGAGAATGCGTTGAGATATCCCCCCCCAAAACCGTGTTGCACAATGAGGGAGGAGAGAGAGTGAAAGTGGGTGGGGAGGAAGCTTCCTTGAGAAGCTTCGCACGCTCCTCGATAAAGTGAAGTGTGTGGTCACTTAAACGATGTCATAAAAATAACTAGATAGAAATAATCTACTAGAACTATTTCTCAGTAGTCAAAATTTACAGTTAGCAGAAATAATATTTTATTATTCCACAGATAATAAAATATACTGCGATTTTATTTATCAGATAAAATCTTAAAAAATGAAAACCTCGTAAATTGTGTCCAACCTCGGGTTTAGTAAGATCCCCCGTCAACGTTTCCACAGTCCAAAGTTTACCAGCCTCAGGGTAAATATTTCATTTTCCCTAGCTCTGCCCAGTGCACACGCAAAACGAAAAATATATTAAAATATTCAACATTTCTAGAAAAATCTAGAAAAATTCCTAAAAATCATAAATATTATAAAATAATTATTTATAATGAAATAAATAATTTTTGGGATGTTACAAATGTAATGAAGTATTGAAAACCGCCTCTAGTGAATGTGTTTAGTGGCCTACATACATCATTATGTATAAAGCCTAAAAGATCGCTAGCCCTTTCACCTTGTCTAGTAAATGGGGCCTTTGTCATCTTCCCCAATAAACAAGATTCACATATCTCATATGATTTGAAATCAAACGAGTCTAAGAATCCATCTTTATGGAGTTTGGAGATGCGTTTCTCATTTATGTGGCCCAAATGACAATGGCAGAGAAAAGTTAGGTTTAAAGATCAAGGACATAAAGTCCATTACTCAATTGTGCACTACCATAAAAAATATCATTCATATAAATGGAACAACATTTGTCCTTTATAATAAAAGAAAAGCCTTTCTGGTCCAAACAAGAAACAGAAATGATATTCCTGCTAATAACAGGCACAAAATAGCAGTTCTCTAACTCTATTACAAGCCCAGTGGACAAAGATAACAAATAAGTCCCTATGGTTAATGCAGTAACCTTTGCTCCATTTCCCACTCGCAAGTCGATTTCACCCTTGGTTAATGGTCTACTGCTCTTTAGATCTTACACATTTACACAAATGTGAGATCCACATCCAGTATCTAATACCCATGATACAGAAGTAGATAAATTGACTTTTATAGCAAAAATACCTGAAGTGGAAGTCTCACTTCCCTTCTTCTTCTTAAGCTCATCTAGGTACTTGGCACAGTTCCTCTTCTATTGTCTGGTTTGACCACAGCGGAAACATGTACCTTCCTTAGCCATTCCACCCACTGGTTTCAAGCTAGAAGTGTTGGGCTTGGACTTATCCTTGCCCTTGCCCTTCCACTTGTCCTTGGGCTTTTTTTGCTGTTTCTTGCCTTATTCTTTTGGACCATCATTATGGCCTTTCATTTGCCTTTGTTTATGTTTTGCTCAGCAGTTCTCAACATGCTTAGCAGCTCTGGTAGTGATTTGTCAATTTCATTCATGTTGTAGTTTATGACAAATTGACTAAAACTTTTCAGCAACGATTGCAGGACTAAGTCAGTAGCTAACTCTTGGCCCAAAGAAAACCAAGTCTCTCCTAGTTTTCAATGTACCCAATCATCTTGAGCACATGAGCACCAATAGGGCTTTCTTCTACTAGCTTGCACTGAAACAGTGCTTTGGAGACCTCGTATCAATAGAAATATGCAAAATATAAGTATCATGCTATAAACATATTTAACAAGGTCTTTAACTAAATATGTCTCCCACTATTTTATTCAAATCAATGACCCTCAGCATTAACTCAGAAAATCCCATCATAAGATTTCCTAGTGGGCCAAGATCCATATTTCATCTAGCTTTGAGTCGGCTTTGGCTGATCACCCAAAATTTAGTTATTTAGGTAGGAAACACTTTCCAATTACATCACATACAACTCTTGGATAGTTGGGTGAATAACACTTATTCTAATCCATCTAATGGACTAAAGCCCAACTCCATGCCTCTAAGCCTTCAATCTTATTGAAATGGCCTAGTTAAGTTAGACCCAATGGTTGGTAGTTGGATATTACCCTTATCCCAGCGCGTCTTACTAATATAGATAAAGGCATCCTGCTTTGGTAGACCTACACTTGGTCAATACAATTCTTGATGAGTGACACGCATTGGAAGGCATCACATAATGACTTAATATTTGCTTTGAGGGAATTTTTATTATTATTAGTTCTCACTATTTATTAAACTATTTTTCATACTATAAACATCATCCATACATCTCATACATATAAAGCATATAATAAAAGTGACATGGTTATGGCCCCCTAAGAGAGTAGCATTAACAAAGCCAGCTTCACCAAGCGTCTCCCACCAACGTCCTCACCTGATGCCGTCTTCTTTCCTGCACATCAAGATTGCATTATATAGAATCCTCTTTTACATTCGAAGGGAGTTAGGTGAGAAGAGAATATACAATCAGAATGTAGAGAGAAAGGCACGACACGCAAGTCGTATTTGAAAAAACCAAAAGGCATAAAAAGAGGACTAAGGCCATAACCATGCACCATGTATCACAAAGAACATACAAACTCAAAACAATAATACGTTACTATTTTGTGAGTCATAAAAATGGATTTGAGTTACACGCCTTAGAAAAAACACTCTACACAGAGGTAGCACGGGGGTCCCACTGCCAGGTCAGCGGCGGGGATCAAAGACGCTCTTGCGCCTCCCTTGATGGTTAGAGTATCAACACTTGAACCCTAAACTCAAAAACGCATGAACGCTTCATGTGCTGTGGGGAACCCTTGTGCCGTTGTTCAACACTTGAACCCTAAACCCGAAAACACATGAACACTTCATGCGCCACGGGGAACCCTTGTGCCGTTATTCAACACTTGAACCTCTTTTGCTTGCTTGACGTCTTGACATCAACACTTAATGCTACTACCGCAAAATAGGAATAGGGTTTCCAAGACCTCTGCACCTCATCGCTTGTGCAAAGACAAGGATTCCATAACCCTTGCTACCACAAACCAAGAACAAGGTTTCCTAGATCCTTGTGTCACACAATAAGAACAAGGATTCCATAATGTTGTACGTATCATATACATACCAGAAAGCTTCACAAAAATATACATCTCAATACAAAATAGTTTTCACAGAACATATGAACATCTTCATAGGGTTTTCAAAACAACATCACAGTTTTTCATACAACATATAAAACAGAATATGTTTTCACAAAGGGTTTCATTTGTTTTTTGAAATAACATGTTAAATATTATATCTTTTAAGAAAACTAGAACAGCAATCATGTTATCTCATGCAAAACCAACACATAAAATTTGAATCATGGTTTCACAAGTTACTCTGATACTACTGTTAGGAATTACGGATACATCACGCATCGGAAAAACAAAACTCCCACCAAGGATCCATGCAAAAAAAGCCATAATCTGAGTTTTTAAAATTGTTTACCTCTTGAAGCGTGAACAAAAGGAAATGACGTGAATCACTAACACCGTAACAACGACGATGTCTCTGCGGTATCCACATGAACAAACTCACAAACATCCAATATCCACAGAAGGAACCTCACGTCTCTCACATTGTGCTAGCTGCGAAGACAAGAGAAGAAACCTGTCACTCTCTCACACACTTTTCTGTAGGTGCGGCAAGGGTTCTGTAATGTGTGTCTTAGCAACCCCCTTAGCAGTACTATTTATAGTAGTGACTGCCTTAAGTGGGTGTGAGCAGCAGTAAAGTAAGTTGTGTAACCCTACACTCATTTGTTATGAGTCTGGCCCACATTTGTATCTAAGTCCAACTTGGATCTATTGCTCTAATTTTAGTCTACTCTATGTGTGTGACCTTGTAGGTTCTCATTATGTTGGTAGTAATATTAAAATCCCATTTTAATATTACAAGTAGTGAGCAGTATCTAGCAACACATCGGTACTACCCAAGTGATGAGAATGTCAGTGATTTGACCTAACCTTTTTGTGACCAATGTTTCTGTGTCGTTTAGTCCCTTTGTCAAGATATCTAGATTGAACACAAGGCATGGAATACGTCACCCTTGTATAGTCTAATCCTTCATTTCCTAATACTTGAGTAGACTTTTTAACAACAAATGAGATTAATATCTCATATTGACTCATTTGAGCATGACCATGCATTTCGCAGTCTCACTCAATCAAGGGACCCGAAGATATCGCTCCTATCATGTAGGAGTGACAAATCTCATCTAGGTCACTCACATCCCTCTTCATAATTCGTAGTATGTCCAATAACCAACTTTATAAACACCACATACACCATTGTCACTATAAGAATCACTTATGACATTCACGTAACGATCCATGTAGCATTCTCATGGCAGGTCAGTCCAGTGCATCATTACTCTAACATGTACCAATATGAAGAATTGATATCTTATATCCATGACCCATGAGATGTGGTCATCAGTCTATGCACATATTAGTCTCAATGCATTATTATTATCCTAATTAACAATAATACTTGACTAGGGACATTTAAGAATAGTGTTTTATCCAATAGGATCTCATGATCAAGTCATCCTCTTGATGTCCTATGGTATCAAACTTACTATTCCAAGGACTTTGTTATGTTTATTAAAAAGTACACAATAAATGAAATGCCTCATATATTAAAATAACATAATAGAATGTATGTAAATATAGACAAAATGTATCGGACTCTAGGGTATACACCAACACTCCTCAATGTCAGACCTCTATGCCCTTGTCAATATCATTCTAGCTAAGAAGCAGGAAGCATTGGCTATCAAAGATCCTCCACCATTAATTAATGTCAATCTTCTTACTTCTCAGAATGTTCAAATAGAGAAAGGTCCTCCCACGATCAATACTTCTCTACAAACTAATTCTTCATCGTTTGATTAATTGGAGTCACCATGGTACAACAGAATCTTTCATGCCAAAGCACACTTGGGACAACCAGTTTTAATTGGTGTTCAAAATGTTTTCGGAGAGGATCCCATGGCTAGTGACTAAGGAAGGAAGCATTTTTCTAAGAAAAGAAAAGTGTCATCTTACTTCTCTTGCTTCAAGCTACCATAAACAACTGGCAATGTCGAGCTAATGACATTAAACAAGCACTTTTTGGGAGGCAACCAAAATTTCTTTCTTTTTTTAATTTTCTTTTCATTTATTGTTTTGCTTTTAATTTTGTTGATTTAATTATGTGTTATGTCTATTTTGTTGGGAATCGTAGATACATCACGCAGCAAAAAACAAAATTCCCATCAAGGATCCATTCAAAAAAGTCATAATCTGAGTTTTTAAATTATTTACCTCTTGAAGCATAAATAAAAGGAAGTGACGTGAATCACCAACACTGTAACAGCAACAATGTCTCTGTGGAATCGACACGAACAGACACATGAACGTTTAACATCCGCAGGAGGAGCCTCATATCTCTCACACAGTGCTAGCTGTGAAGAGAAGAGAAGAAACATGTCACTCTCTCACTCACTTTTCTGTAGGTGCGGTTAGGGTTCTGTAATATATGTCTTAGCAGCCCCCTTAGCAGTACTATTTATAATAGTGACTGCCTTAAGTGAGTGTGAGCAACAATAAGGTAAGTTATGTAACCCTAGACTTATCTGTTATGAGTCTGGCCCACATTTGAATCCGAGTCTTGGATCTATTGCTCCAATTTTAGTCTGTTCTATGTGTGTGACCTTGCAGGTTCTCATTACATTGGCAATAATATTAAAATCTCATTTTAGTATGACAAATAGTGAGTGGTATCTAATAACACATTGCAGCTACCCAAGTAATGAGAATGTCAGTGATTTGACATAACCTTTTCGTGACCAATGTTTCCGTGTCATTTAGTCCATTTGTCAATATATCTAGATTGAAAACAAGGCATGGAATGTGTCACCCTTGTATAGTCCAATCCTTCGTTTCCTAATACTCGAGTAGACTTTGTAACAATAAATGAAATCAATATCTCATATTGACTCATTTGAGCATAGCCATGCATTTCGCAGTCTCACTCAATCAGGGGCCCCGAAGATATCGCTTCTATCATGTAGGAGTGACAAATCTCATCTAGGTTACTCATATCCCTCTACATGATTCGTGGTATATCCAATAACTAACTTTATAATCACCTTGTTACAGATGACGTTTGATGGCATTAAAACACATAACTCCTCATATAGGAATCGTAGTGATTTTAGGTTAAATGACCACAAACACCATTGTCACTATGAGAATTGCTTATGACATTCACGTAATGATCCATGTAGCATTCTCATGGTGGGTCAGTCTAGTACATCATACTATAATATGTACCCGTATGAAAACTTGATATCTCATATCTATGACTCGTGAGATGTAGTCATCAGTCTACGCACATACTAGTCTCAATACATTATTGTTATCCTAATTAACAATAATACTTGACTAGAGACATTTAAGAATAATGTTCTAATTTTATCCAATAGGATCTCACGATCAAGTCAATCACTTGATGTCCTACGGCATCAAACTTATTATTCTAGGGACTTTATTATGTTTATTAAAAAGAACATAATAAATGAAATACCTCATATATTAAAATTTGCATAATAGAATGTATGTAAATACAGACAAAATGTATCAACCTCTAGGGCATACACTAACACTTTTTGTATGGAAAGCTCTTTCTTTCTCAAAAATTAATTGTTGTTGGTGAATTTTTCTATTAAAAAAAGAATTTAAGTGAATGCGCACTCAAGCGCTGTAAGCTAAAGCGCTCAAGCGTGTGAATGGCAGAGCATGCTTTTCAATAATGAGCAAGTGTTCAAACGCTGCGCTGAAGCACACGTCTGGCAAAGAGGATTAAATTTAGGGCAGTAGCCTAATGCTCAAGTGCACTTCTGTTCGTTTATCTTCCTCGGTTCTTTATTTTCTCTACTTGTGATTTTCACCCTTCTTGCTCCAAATCCACTTAAATTTTTTTCATACACTTGGATTACGTTCTTCTTCTTCACTTCATATTTCCTTTTTCTCCATTCTTCATTTGTTGCACGCACTCAAAGAATGTGTGTTTTCTCTGCCATTGAAGTGTGGTTCAAGTGTTTTCTCATGAACCAACTCATTTCTCTCACCTTCTTGCTTCATTTATTCATTCATTAAGGTATGTTCATCTATCCTTAATCTCAATTTAGTGTTATATGTTGCTAATTTCATGGATTACGCAAATTGGGTTTCAGGGTTTGTGAATTGGGGAATTTTTGGGAAAATATGAGATAAGGCAAATTTAGTGAAATTGATGATACCCATTGATGTATTTCATGAATAATTGTTGATTGGAAGAATTTAGTAGGTACAATTATTGGTATCATGGTGTATTTGGATTGATTATTATGCATAGTATTGATAAATGTGTTGGCATTGTTGATTTTATGAATCACTGTTGTGGATAATGCTTCATGACTTAATGTGGTGTGCATTTGCCATTTTTGGTGTTGACTATTGATGAATATTGATGAACAGCTAACTGAGGTGTTGACTGTTTGTGATGTTAGCAATTTTTGGTATTTAATGCACTTACATATTTTCTATGTTCACCATGCCCATTTGATGTTGATCAACTACTTCTTATGACTAATTTGCTAGAGAATATTTCTGGGTGCTGCCATTTTTATGGTTAAGTTAGATGCTCACTTGGAATAAGCTGATGTGATTGAGCATGGTTTGACTAATTTGGAAATTTGAGATTTAGTTATTTTGCTTGTAGAAATATGGGTTATTCATTTTGTGCTTTTATTTTGCAGGATATTCATCATGCCAGCTAAAAAAAGAAGAAGGGGTGTTGTAGGAGAACACTCTAGCTCTTCCTCCTTTGATGCCATTCATTTTCATTCTGTTATTCATGAAAAGAGGTTTAATGATATGCTGATAAAAAAAACATTATTTTGGAGCGGGGGCTTATCTTAGAAGAGAATGAATACCTAAAGATTCATTTACAAATTATAGAGAGGAAATGGGGAAGACATCGGTTCTTGAATTCTACGCCAAAGCTTTTGTCAACTCTAATGAAGGTAACCATTATCAGACCATGGTAAGGGGGACGCCCATGGATTTTTGAAAAGATATGTTGAACACATATTTTGGTCTTGAGTATGATTCTCTTGGGCAATGTGGCTATCATGATTTGCTTAGGAGGCAACTAAACCCCAACCTCGTCCTTACCGTGCTTTGCAAGGCGGGAGCTGAATGGGTGTTGGACACAAAAATAGAGCTAAATTTTTAAAGAAAACATATTTTAAACCAATTCCAAGGGTTTAATGCACTTTTGTTCAATCCAACATCCTTCCATGCTCTAACATATCTGAGGTACTGGTCAAGAGGGCTTTGCTTATATTTTCTCTTATGACTGGTGATGTGGAGGATTATGGCTTTTCACATACATATGGCAGCACAAGAAACTTCTGGAAGCTTGCCATATCCATCTCTCATTACTAGTCTATGCTCTACAAGGGACTTCCACATTACTAAGGGTCAGCTCATCTAGCTTGCACTTCCGATCACTGCATTAGTGATTGAAAGGTATTTTCAAGAAGACCAACTAGCTTTAGCAACACCAGCAACTCAAGTTTAGGGCCCACCAGTCAGGCAACCTCATAGGGTGCTCACTATGGCTCAACGAGTAGATAGAATAGAGTATGCGCTACACTATTCTCAGAGGCAACAGAGCTATATTATTCAATCTCAACATGCTTTGGAAAACATGTTGCGCAACATGGCAGAGCAACTAAACTTGAACACTGCGACTCTAGGTAGTCTTCCCATGACTGACGAGGAGATCATGACTAACATTAACTTTAGTGAGGAAGATGAAGAGGAGATTGATGATGGTGAACAGCAAGATTGATCTCATGCCAAAACAATAAGCTTTTTTTGACTCTCTACTTTTATTTTACTATTTTTATTTTCTTATCTACTGTGTACATTTAATTGTTTGTACAATGAGGGCACTATTTGTTTCAAGTTTAGGGCCAGGGGGGAAGAGCTTTGCTATGTTTTTTTCTTTTGTTTAACAATGTTGAGTTGGCTTAGGTGCCTCGCTGAGTTCGGAGCCTTTGTAGAGGGATGTATATAGTTGTCAGCCGCCAAAAATATTTTGTTTCTGCATCCAGTTTTATCAATTTTACTCTTTTGTGTTTTGGGTCATTTTATTGAAATTGTGCATGCCAGTGTGTTGAATTGAATATCCAATGATTGCATAAATTGTGAATTGATTTATTTTCTTAGGATATCACATGTGAATCTATGAGTTGCATTTATCTCTATTGTTTCAATTGTGTATGGATGTTCTTCACATCTTTATGACTGATAGACTTTGGATTGTGCATGCATGTCAGGCTTAGAGAAGCTTTATAGGATTTCTCTTGTGTGGATGATTTATATATAGAAGTTTTTAGATTCTCTCATGAGGTGAAATCCTAGGCAGTGCATGATTAAAGAAATGATAAGGGTCTTCTTTAGATCATTTGAGCCTTTCAAGCTAACCTGTAAACACAGTATATCCTTAAGTCCCTTTTGCACCCTTGTTTATGTTTAGCCTCTTTTTTTTTCTTTACCTACATTTACCTTTCGCATACCTAGATTAAAAAAAAAATCCCTCTTACACACCCTTTATTGAGTGCATATCTTGTATTATTTTATTATTCAAGCCTTAGTCAATCTTTGTGCATGAAGTATTTAAGGAGCCATGAAAAAAAAAGAAAAATTCAAAAAGAGAAAGTCCACCCAAAGTATTGTAAAGAAATAAGTTTAGAGGTGGAGGTTGTTAAAAAAAGAGGAAAGAAAAATAGAAACAAAGATGAATAACGTGTTGTTTCTTATGCTCCATTTTGCACTTGTTCTGCATTCTATGGCTTGAATTTTGAAATTTGCATGATTTTGTATCTCAACTTTTGTTTTCTTTATCTTACCCATTCTTTCTTAACCCTCACCTTTGATCTTCCATTACAAGCTTTGTAAAGATCCTTTTGATCCTTGGTTATGTGCTATTTACATTAGTGGAGAGAGAGGTGAAGAACAACCCTATGGATGCGGGTTTGATGCGCATTTGTAATTTTATAAACCTGTATGGGCTTGTACTTTATAAGTAGATTTGGTCGTTTATTCATATTTTTGGGAAGTCATTTTTGCATGAGAGTTGCATATGAGAGCAGTGTGACAATTAGATTGTATATGTGTGACACTTTGAAATTAGATTGTGAAGCAATTTCTGAGGATATGAACGATTTTCAATAACTGGTATTCCTATGTTTGAGTCTGTGTGTTTTGAGTTTTTATTTGTTTAGTCTTTTTATTTTGTTTTCTTTTTCTTTTTCTTTTACTTGAGGACAAGCAAAATCTTAAGTTTGGGGGAGTGATGAACCTTTAAAAATTCATATTTTTACAATTCAAAATCTTGGATTTTCATCCTCTTTTAATCTCTTTGATTAAGTTTTGTTCTCAAGTTTTGTTATATTTTTAGTATTTTAAATTATGTTCTTATTACCTGTTTTATGTGTTTTTATAGATAATTGTATATGGAAAAGATTAGACATTTGAAGAAGCAAGAAAAAGAAGAAAAATCCATTTCAGATGCCTAACGCTTGAGCGTTGGACACTCAACGCTTGAGTGCAATTTCTCTCTAGTGTCAAGCGCTGAGAGTGGAGTGCCTGAGTGTGCAAAGCGTATATAGCCACATGAGTTTGATTGAGCCAGCACTCAGGCACTAGAAAGTCAATGCTTGAGCACTGAGTGCATAATAGAGCACGTTAATTCTTTATAAAAAGAAAAGTTATGCCAAACTGAACACACACTGCAGTAGCCATCAAGAGAGACAAACCCTAAAGTGGTGTGGGCGCAATTAGGCTTGAAGATTAGGAATTCTCTTCAACCTTTCTACAATGGAGTTTGTTGTATTCTTCCCTTTGTGTTCTTCTTTTTCCATGTGTAACTAATTTCTCCTTATTAGGGGGATGATGGATCTTAAACTATGATGATGTAACCTCTTTTATGGATTTAATTTATGTTTCTATTTTATGATTTACTTGTTTATCTCTATTCTTAATGCTTTTCTAAACCTGAGCAATTTGGGAATGTTTTTTTTAGGTTAATGTATGATTTTGAGAAAATATGCATGAGCCTAGAACTTGTGATAAACACCATAATTTCTATAATCACTAAGAATAGACGTTGTGGATTATGTGGTCTTTCTCTTAATTCTCTCATTTTTTATAAAGCCTTGGCTATTTAGGGTTAGACTAAGGGATTAGTTAATTCTAAATAGCGTGAAGAGGATTAATGTACAAAGGGATTGGGTATCAATTAAATTTGGGAATTGACTATGAACCATTGAAATAGAACATAGTTAAACTAATGTTTGAATATGCATTTAAAGAGTTCAAGTGAAATCGAAACCCTAACGCTTTAATACCATTGCTTTCCATCCTTTTGTTTTATTGATTTGTTCACTTACTTTATTTCTTTTAATAATTTCTTTTTTAAATTTTCTTTTTAATTAAATTTTTAACAACTCTTATTCTTTGTTAGCTTAGATAGTGTCAATTTCATTTAATAATTAGTAACTTAATCCTCATGGAATGATACTCTTACTCACCTTTTATTATTTTTGTGATTCGGTGCACTTGTCGATTTCACTACATCAGTCTATGCACATACTAGTCTCAATGCATTATTGTTGTCTTAATTAACAATAATACTTGACTAGAGACATTTAAGAATAGTGTTCTGAATCTATCCAGTAGGACCTCATGATCAAGTCATCCACTTGATATCCTATGGCATTAAACTTACTATTCTAAGGACTTTATTATGTTTATAATAAACAACACAATAAATAAAATACCTCATGTGTTAAATAAATAGAATAATGTAATATATGTAAGTATGGTCAAAATAAATTGGCCTCTAAGGCATACACCAACAATCTTCCACTTGCACTAAAGCCAATCAGTCATATGTCTAATGCCTAAAGATCTAGCATGACCCTCATGCTTTATGTGCACAAGAGGCTTTGTCAGTGGATCAGCGATGTTATCATCTGTTGGTACTCTACATATCTTCACATCTCCTCTATTGATGATCTCATGAATGAGATGGAAGCGCCTAAATATATGTTTAGATTACTCGTAGATCTAGGCTCCTTAGCTTGTGCAATGGCTCCATTAATATCACAATAGAGGTCCACTGGGTCCACAATGCTAGGAATTGCACCAAACTCAGTAATGAACTTCCTGATCCAAAGACCTCCTTTGCTACATTGGAGGTAGAAATATATTCACCTTCTGTGGTAGAATTGGTGACTGTCTCCTACTTAGAGCTCTTCCAACTCACAGCCCCACCATTCAGGCAAAAAACAAAACTCAGTTGCGATCTAGAGTCGTCCTTATCAGTCTATAAACTAGTATCAGTGTAACTCTTTACAGCTAGCTCTTCCTCAGCTCCACATACCAAGAACGAATCCTTAGTCCTTCTCAAGTACTTAAGGATGTTCTTGGTGGCAATCTAGTGACTCTCACCAGGATCAGACTAGTACTTGCTCATCATGCTCAAAGCATATGAGATGTTTGGTTGAGTACATAACATGGCATACATGATAGATCCGGACCATGTCCAACAAAGTATAGTTTCTCCTTTTAGAAACACCATTCCATTACGGTGTTCTAGGAGGAGTGAGTTGAGATATCATCCCACACTCTTTCAGATGATCATCAAATTGTTGGCTTAAGTATTCACCACTTAAATATGATCGAAGGACTGCAATACTCCTGCCAAGTTAGTGTTGGTGTATGCCCTAGAGGCTAATACATTTTCTGTATTTATATATATTCTATTATGCTATTTTATATATATGAGGCATTTCATTTATTGTGTTCTTTTTGATAAACATAATAAAGTCCTTAGAATAGTAAGTTTGATGCCATAGGACATCAAGTGGATGACTTGATCGTGAGATCCTTTTGGTTACAACACTATTCTTAAATGTCCCTAGTCAAGTATTATTGTTAATTAGGACAACAATAATACATTGAGACTAGTATGTGTAGAGACTGATGACCGCATCTCACGGGTCATGGATATGAGATATCAAGTCTTCACATTGGTACATATTAGAGTAATGATGTCTTGGGTGACCCACCATGAGAACGCTACATGGATCGTTACGTGAGTGTCATAAGCGATTCTCATAGTGACAATGGTGTTTGTGGTCCTTTGACCTGAAATCAGTACAATTCCTACATGAGGAGTTGTGTATTTTAATGCCATCAAACGTCATCTGTAACAAGGTGATTATAAAGTTGGTTATTGGACATACCGCAAATCATGCAGAGGGATGTGAGTGACCTAGATGGAATTTGTCACTCCTACATAACAGGAGCGATATCTTCGGGCCCCCTGATTGAGTGAGACTGCGAAATGCATGGCCATGCCCAAATGAGTCAATATGAGATATTGATCTCATTTGTTATTACAAAGTCTACTCGAGTATCAGGAAACGAATGATTGGACTATACAAGGGTGACGCATTCCATGCCTTGTGTTCAATCTAGATATGTTGACAAAGGGACTAAACTACACGGAAACATTGATCACGGATAGGTTATGTCAAATCACTGACATTCTCATTACTTGGGTAGCAGTGATGTGTTGCTAGATACCGCTCACTGTTTGTAATATTAAAATGAGATTTTAATATTACTACCAACGTCATGAGAACCTGCAGGGTCGCACACTTAGAACAGACTAAATTGGAGCAATAAGGATCCAAGTTGGACTCGGATTCAATTGTGGGCCTAACTCATGTGAGATGGGTTTTAGGGTTGCACTGACTTACCTTGCTACTGCTCACACTCACTTAAGGCAGCCACTATTATAAATAGTACTGTTAAGAGGGCTGCTATAGATGTTACATCACAACCCTAGCCGCACCTAAGAAAGTGAGTGAGAGACAGTGAAAAGTTCATCTCTTCTATTCGCAGCTAGCACCGCGAAACAGAGGCGTGACTCCTTTTGCAAGTCTGTTCGTGTGGATACCGCAGAAACATCGTCGCTATTACGGTGTTGGTGATTCACCTCGCTTGTGTTTATCGCGCTTCAAGAGGTAAATTTTAAAAACTCGGATTATGGACTTTTCGCATGGATCCTGTGTGGGAATCCTATTATTCCGCTGCGAGATATTTTGATCCGCAATTCCCAACAGTTAGTTTTGTACTTCATTCTTGAATTCCTTGAACTTTTCAAAGGATTCTGATTTTTATTTCATAAGATATACAAACTCATATCTACTGAAATCATTAATAAATGTAATGAAGTATTGAAAACACCTATACCTAGTATGTTTAGGGGTCCACATACATCACTATGTATGGGGCCCAAAAGATCACTAGCCCTTTAACATTGTTTAGTGAATGGGGCTTTAATCATCTTCCCTAATAAACATGGCTCATGTAGCACCCTAAAAATTATTTGTTTCATCATAAATAATCATTTTCTAATATTTATGATTTTTGGAAATTTTTCTAGATTTTTTCGAAAATGTTGAATATTTTAATATATTCTTCATTTTACGTGCACACTAAGCAGAGTCAGTGTAACACCCAAAAAATTATTTATTTCGTGACAAACAATCATTTTCTAATATTTGTGATTTTTGAGAATTTTTGTGGATTTTTCTGGAAACATTGAATATTTTAATATATTCCTCGTTTTGCATGCGCACTGAGCAGAGCTGGGAAAATGAAATGTTTTTCCTGAGACTGGTAAACTTTAAACTATGAAAACGTCGACGGGGGATCTTACTAAACCTGAGGTTGGGCACAATTTACGGAGTTTATATTTTTTGAGATTTTATCTGATAAATAAAATCTCTATACGTATTGTTAAGTAAAATTTTGAAATACGCTCTATTATCCATTAGATAATTAATACTGGCTTTGTGCACTATAACAATTGTCTATTGGGTAATAGCTTGTAGTAAAAACCCTAATCACTATATTATCCTATTATTTTAATTACCCTATCACTTAATTATCTTATCCAAACGTAATCTACTTTATGTCTAATCAAATCCACTTTTGAAAAAGCTAACACTTAACCCTAATTTTTGGTGACCATTTCTGTAACACCCCAACTTTTGGGATAATTACAATATAGTCCCGAAATGTACTGTTTTGTGAATTCTGTGAGCAGTAAATTTAATTTGACTATTTCGTGAGTGTACTTGACTGTTGTATGTGATTTGCTCGACCTAGGGAAATAAAAATTTTTGGTAGGAAAAATCTTATTTTAATTAATTGGAGTGGGGATCTTACTAAACCCAATTCTGATTGATATATATATTAATCTCGTAATTTTTCAGATTTAACTGTGCAATAAAATAATTTTATATTTTTATAATATTATTTTATATTACAGTACCTACTGTCTCAAAAATAGTAAAAATCTGCTTCGATTTGACCACAGATCTTTAAAAGTGCTGTGGGACCCGCGTTTAGGAAAAACAGTCAACTGTGCTGACTGGACAATTTTTAACCAATGAGAGCAAGTCAACGAAAGTAGGCTTGACTTTCTAAACCAATAGGAAAAGGTCAACAAAAGAAGCATAGACTTTATTTAGGACCGTTGGATGAAAAGCATAATTTAGATGCTTTTGATCTTAACCGTTGATCCGATCAATGGTGTAAAACGAATCTAGATAAAATCACTAAGCAATATCCACCGTAGATGAGATCAATGGATAGGAAATCAAGATGATTTCAATGGCTAAGATGAAGTCAAACTTAGTGGTTTGGACTTTAGTATGAACCGTTGGATGAAGACTTAGTTAGGAAGCCTTTAACCTTAGCCGTTGATCTAATCAATGGTGAGATTAGAATGCTAGTTTTATGACCAATTGATATCTACCTTAGATCTAATCTATGGCTAGGAATTAAAGATGAATCAATGGTTAGAATTAAGTCAAAAATTGTAGGCTTGAATTTGGTTAGTAGCTAATTAAACTTAATTTGACTAATTTAATTACTTAATTAGCAAACTAAGTAAACTAGCCTAGTTATTAATGAGTTATAATTTAATTCTTAATTAGATATGTTAATTTTAATTAGAGATTATAATATATGTAATTATATGTCTAATTAATTAAAATTGGTTAGGAAACTAAACCTAATTAATTATCTACTTAATTAGCAAGTAATTAGACTTGAATTAAAAACAAATTGAGACCCAAAGTGCCCTTGGACCACACGGTTTGCAGCAGCCTTGGGAGGCAATATTGGACAAGTTCTACATCATTCTTGAACCAATTAGCATGCACACTAGGTGGCCAAATGATGACATAAGCCATGTGCACCTAAATTGGATATTTGTTTCAAGTAAATCTCTTCATTTTCTCTATGTTATCCCACGGCAAGAAGCAGCCCACTCCCAATTTACATGCAATATTCATTTCTTTTCTCTCACCAAAAAGCTTTCAAGATATTCTCTCAAAATTCCCAAGAACACCAAGCACCATTCCTTTTCTATTTTCTCTTCTATTTTCGGCCAAGCACCAAAGTACTACCACCAATCTTCTATAATTTTTCCTCTTAGCATTTCTTGAACCTAAATCCTATTCTAAACACTTTTCATTCACAAAGTTTTCCCAAATTCCTACTCTATCTTGCCTAAAATTCCATTTCTTGCTTACTTACTTAAGGGTAAGTTTGGTTTCTATGGTTCAAAATTAAAATTTTGATTTTTCTAACCATGATTGTTCCATGGTTTTTCTATTTTGTACCTTGTATGTGTTTTTACTAATTGTTTAAGAATTTTAGGAATTGTTTTGGAGTTTGTACGAAATTTAGAGGAAAGGAGGAGAACAAACCGATTAATTTGTCTACAAGAGGTAAGAGGGAGATTTAATCTCATCAACCCTAAGTGGTGATGAGAAAATGGATTGATTGTGTATGAAGAATCCATAAGGATTCGATTTGTGTAATTGTTTATGGTTTTATTATTTTTGTGATTGTTTAAATGCTTTCTTATTTGTGATTTATTTTGCTATGCAAGATTATAGCTTTCATTATTTTTGCTATGCATGTTTATGGCTTTAAAATATATTGTATGTATATTATATGTGATTATATAATTGCATGTGTTTATAATTGTATATAATTGTATAATTATTAAAATAGGATGTGAATAACATGTACGATTTGCATGAGTGTTCCAAAGAACACACTATGAGGCTCATGGCCTTACACCAAATAGAGAACCAAAATGTTCTTAGTAATTTTCTAAATTACTGATTTAAAGAATCTAGGTAAAATAATAAATTTAAAGTTGATTTAAGTTAATTATGGCCAACATGCCATTTAGAGTATAATTGAATACCATTTTATTTTTGATTTGGCCAACATGCCATTTTATTTTCTAAGATAGGTTAGGTAATTGATTTACAACACAAATTGATTCCAATGAATCATTAAGAAAAATAAAAGGAATAAATTCAGTCCTAGAATTTTAACTTAGCAGAATTTAGTCTAAGTAAGAAATAAATCAGACGCTAGAAAAATACTAACGTAGAGCTCATTTTATAAATTTTGAAGCGCGTTAGCAAGTTTCAAAGCGTAATTATTGGGTAAAAATAAATTGAACTATATTTAGAGGAAAACGTTAAAAATACCTTATACTGATTTTATAGGCAAAATGCTGCCAAAATTTATTAAAATCAGACGCATAAAATGAAAAGATTCCATACTATATTTAGAACACAAGAAAAACACTCTACGTATTTTAAATATACTAGATATAGTTTTACACATATTGAAAATAATAATTATAAGCTATTCGGTTAAGAAAATGAATTCAAAATCCTACGCGATTGAGAAAACGATTTAAAAAGATTTTACGATGTTTAAAAATGTCAAAATATATTTATGCAATTTAAAAACGTTTGTGAAAACGATGAGATTGTGAAAACGCGATAAAATTCCTACGCGATTGAACAATACTGTGAGTTTTGCTGTCGGGCTAAAGTGGTGGACCCAGACTTATTGCAGTGTAGTACTGTCAGGTGGGACGTACTATACTTTGTTATTTTGTGACTAAGGGTATTTTGGTAATTTTTTGTAATTATGGTAAAATTTGGATAATAAGGGTATTTTTGTCATTTTAGATCATACTTAGAGTGTTGTGCCAATTTGGGTTATAATTGGTGATTGATTGACGAGGCGAATTACACCGTGTGTGGTGTGATAAGCATAGTGTGGTTCATTTATGAACTTGGAGGCATTAGTGTGCGGAGGATTCCATATGTGGACAAGTGGTAGCAGCTACGGGCCGTGGTAAGCAGGCAACACACTAATGATCTTGACAAGCACTATTCTTAATCAAGATCTTGAGGAGACTACTAAGTACTATGCCCGTGGTACACGATGTTTGAATTTGTGTCTTGCTACACGATGTTTTGGATTTGTGGGCTATAGACACAAAGATTGGACAAGTGCAATAGTTTGGTTGGGCAGCCATAAAGTATTATTAGTTTCTATTCGGATCATTCCCTCGATATCCGTGTTTAGCTCCATGGAGTAGGAACGAGTCGGTGTGTGTATCATTCATCATCGCATTTTAAATGTTTATTATGTTCATGCATTATTTGCATTTTCTTGTTCATGCATCCTCGCACTTTCTTGTTTACCATATTCTATGATAAATCAGTATGATGTATTGCTTTAATATATATTGTATGATATGATGATATATGTTATTTAATATATATATATTGCTTTGTTATATTATGTTGATGATGTATTAAATTGCTATATCTTGTATATGATGTAATAGCATGTGTTATTGTAATATCTGCTTGCCATTGTAATACCTGTTTGTATTGTCATTTTCTTAATTGCCATGCGGGTAATGATGTTGATTGTCTCACCTCTTTATTGTATTGTTCTGTTTTTGTTTTCTACTTTATGTTTATACCATCGAAGACTAGAATGGCGGCAAGGCGAGATCAATTAGGTTTCTTTAGACTTCAATTTTTTGAAGGCGCTGAGGCTTGGTATGTCCACTGGGACACAGGACACATAGAGTACAGTGGTGACGTTACTTTATCAGTAAGTAGGACTCGACATGGGTTTGTTACTACACGCTATACGGCTACTTTTGTATAGGTTATTTTACCTATTAGGGAGTTATGGGACGAGTTTCACTACACTCCTAGAGAGAACTTCGATACACTTTTGGGTCGAATTTCTATCGGTCAAGACATTCCTAACTAAGGAATTTGTCTTATGACAAGGGCTCATATCTTAGGTGTTATGTTTTAGTAGTATACTGTCTTTTACTGTTTCTATTATATATTAATAGTTGCAAATTAATTGTATACTTCAGACAAGAATCACATGTATATTATGGTGAGTTTATGTTTGTTATATTTTGTGTTTCCGTGTTATTTTATTTAATGTTAGGATTTTATTTATTTTTATTTTCTGCATCATAAATGTGACATCCCCAGAAAGGGTGTTACAATTTTCCCTCCCATTTTCCCTCTCTACTACATGGCCATGAGGCCTACTTGGAGCCCAAAATTTTTCTTTCACTTAATTAATCTTATTTTTATTTTCTAAACTCAAAAAAGTTCATTTCATTTCTACTATCACTTTCTCTCTCTACATTCATCTTTCTCTCATTTTCTCCTCCTTCTCTCTACCATCCACATGGCCTCACTCCCTCTCTTTGTCTCCATGTTTGCAAAAATTCCAAGCAACTACATTTCCTTATTCTCCACTACATTCTAAATACCTTTCTAGTTGAAGATTTCTTGAAAAACTTCCATCTTCATCATCTTCTTCAAGCTTCAAAGTTTGAAGCCTTAGGTAAGATTCTTGACCTCTCATCTTTTTTTCTTCATTTTCATTTTCAAGGCCATCTTCATAACCATTTATTTTCTCTTTTTCAAGCATTGGTGTTAATTGGTTGAAGTTGAAATTTCTAGGGTTTTGAAGGAGTGTAACTGAATTCATCAAGGAGCTACAAAGGAGATTCCTTTTCTTGTTTTCTTTTGGTAAGAGGGAGATGATCCTCTTCAACCACTATTAGTAGTGAGAGACTTGTTTTTGTGTTGGGTGTGAGAAACCCTTGTTAGGGTTACTCTCTTTGATGTTTGATTTTTATGCTTATGTGTTGATTTTATCTTGTTTGATATGTTTGGTTGATTGTATATGTATATTGATGACCTTGGTTTGATTTGGATGGATTGGAAAAATGAAATGGAAATAAAAGTCCCTTACTTTCCTCATGGAGGCTCATGGCCATGACCCTCAAAAGGGGTGATCATGGTTGAAATTTTGTAACTAGGATGGAAACATAATTAATCAAGAGAATAAAATGTAATGAAGTTAAGAAAGACTTAGGGTTCCACCCTTGGGAGGCCACGACCTCTAGGCCATTTTAAGATCAAATTATGTAACATCATGCAACCTTGGAATTTAAATAATCAAGTGACTAAATGACTAATAATATAATGGATAGAAACCTATTTGACAACCTAAAAGTGACTCTTTGAAACTAAGTAAAGCACAAGAGTGAATGAGACTTGGAAGACCTTAGAATAATTCTCTAAGTGGGTTTGAACGAACTTAAAGTAAGGAACTCAACATTCAAGAGAATTCCTCTAGAGAAGAATTTCATAAGAAATATTAAATTAAGGTGAAACTTAATTAATGGGATAATTAGGAATTTATTAGAGATTCATAAAATTGAAAGAATCAAGAATGAGATTTTATCCTAAAACTTGGAATAATTTTTAATTAAAGGAAGACCATGAATGTAAGTAAGAATGTTGAATAACTCAATTTAAATTACTCTAAGGGAATTAGGTTTAAAATTTAGTGATGGACTTGTTTAATTAAAATAATAAAGATTAAATGAATAATGTGAGAGAATTTCTCTAAAAGAGTAACTTATTAAGAAGGATGTAGAAATTGTAATGTATTATTTAAGGACTTAATAGTATTTATTGTGGGTCCATGAGTGGGACCAAGAATGTGTTGATGCTTATCTTGGCCAAATTGTGGCATGTTATGAAAAAGTATATTATTATTAAATATACATGAATATGCATTGAGTCATCATGCATTGTGAAAGTCCGATGGACGATTTGTCAAGGCTATGTTGCCTAGGAGTTTGAATCACACTTTAGTGCGGGTGCAAATAGACTAGTGTAGGTCATGTTGTTGACCTTGGAGGGGTCAGGGCATGGCCGTCTCACAGCAGACAGTTGGTAGCCCCTCTAGGCTGTGGGATAAACCAATGCAAACGCACCGACGATCCATTGAGTAGGATTTTGATATCATGTATATATGCATAGTGAGTCAACATATTACTTGGTATTTAACTTATATGATGATTGGAATTGCTATCTCATTGCTGTTATAATTGTTTGAAATTGTTAAGTTGTTTAATGTCTACTACCTGATACTGTTCTTATTCTTGTAATGCTATATGGGCGTCCTGTGCCATTTTCTATTTTCTTACTGCCATAATTGGTAATGATGTTGGGTATCTCTCGTCTTGTTTGTACTATTCTTGCTCTATGAAACATCCTTAATGACTATAGAGGGGACGAGGTTGATTCTCTTAAATTTGACTTGGTTTGATCTCTTGTGTTCAGTGATGGCATCAAGAAGAGGTTCTATTAGTTTCATCAAAATTTTGTTCATCGGGGGCGCCAATGCTTGGCGAGTCGACTGGGCCGGGGAGCATATACGGTATGTTGGGGATCTGATCTTAATCGTGAGGAGGACCCGTGATGGAGATCCTATTTTGACTCTCACTACATTAGTACATCTGGAGTTTGCATTGCCCATTCGGGAGCTTTAGGGTGATCCGCTTTACACCCTTAGAAAGGACAAGGATTCTATGGCATCAGCTGCTAGGGCACCTGCCTGTGAGACCGCATTTTGTCCTGTCCTTGTGTCATTATGGGTAGTTTACATTTCTTTTGCATTATCTGTATAAGGATTCTTTTGAATATAACTGCTTTTTGATGTATATCTAAGTATTTTTGAGCAGTATAAGCAATGCGCCGCGCTATGTATGTTTTAAGGTAATTATCCAGTCGTATGTGCTGTATTTTGAGTATATCTTGTTAAATTATATTTTCAAATGACGACATATGTATCTATTCATTCGTGGTTCATATTTTCTTTATATGCACAATAATTAAATTTTGGAAACTTGTTAATTGAGTCGTAGCACGCCAAAAATTTAGTGACCATAGTATAATGATGATTGTGCCGTGGTTCCTAGATCAAAGGGTGTTACATTAGGGTGCATGTATGTCCTAGGGCCGACGAGGGCAGGGAGTGATCATCGGTGCAATGAAGCACGGACAAGGAGAGGCTTCTGGCAGGCTTCTAAGCGAAGGGTCGCATGAATGAACTGAATTCGCACTGAAATGACAAGGGTTCAGAGATTGTGCAGGTGTAGGACTACATAGTTGAGGATGGCTTAAAGGAATTGATTTGGCGTAGCCATATCAACAAGTTGCAACTGTAACATCCCAAAAATTCTTTATTTCATTATAAGTAATCATTTTATAATATTTATGATTTTTAGGAATTTTTTGTGGATTTTTTGGAGATTATGAATATTTTAATATATTTCTCGTTTTACGTGTGCACTGAGCGGAGCCGAAAAAATAGAATATTTTCTCTGAGGCTGGTAAACCTTGAACTATCAACGTGTTAATGAGGGATCTTACTAAACCCGAGGCCAGGCACAGTTTACTAGGTTTACATTTTACGAGATTTTATCTGATGAATAAAATCACTGTATCATAAAATCATCTGATGAATAATAAAATATTATTTTCATCAACTGTAACTTTTATTCATTGGAAAAATAATTCTAATGGTGTAATTAATCATCTGTCAGATGTATTTAATTAAGGAGACAAGCTTACTATGCACTTTATCGAGAAGCGCGTGAAGCTTCTCAAGGAAGCTTTGAGGGAAGCTTCTAGGAAGCTCCCTCCAGCCACTATTCACTCTCTCTCTTCCCTTTTTGGTGTTGCACCGTTGGCCAAGGGGGCATATTACATTTTCATTCTCCTATTTTCTCTCATTCACGCTGCTCTTTCTCTCTTCCTCTCACTCTCTTCCTCTCTTCTCCATACGGCTACACACCCACAAACACCATTGATGATTTTCAAGCCTCCCTTGCTCAAGCCAAACTTAGACCATTGCTCTTTCCTCACCACCCTCAAGCTTTCTTCTTTATGGAACTCTCATTGACTCCTCCATTTTCGTGGTTGGCAGCCCAACACCAAAGCTTCAAGCTTTAAGGTAAAGCTCTCAACTTTCTTCTCTTTTTCTTCCCATTTTCGTGTTCCATGGTCACATTGGTGACTATGGATGCCATTCCACTCTTTGATCTTGATTTTTATGGATTTGAAGACCAAGGTTCTGTGGTGGTGAAGCATGAAATTTCTAAGCAAAAAGGAGCTTGCTTTTCTTTGTGCTTCTCTCAGGTAAGAGGAAGACACTCCTCCTCAACCTCTATTAGCATTCAGAAACCTTGTTTGTGAGTGATTGTGATAAAACCCTATTGCGGGTTATTCTCTGTTTGTATGATTAGTATGTTTGCATGTTGTTTATAATGTGTCTGTGCTGTTAGATCGTTTGTTAGTGTATATTGATGTATTTGAATGGTTTGAAATGTATAACATGGAAGAAAATAACATCTGATTGGTTCTCGGATGGCCACGGTTTTGAGCCAGAATTTGGGGATTCTTTGTGAACAATTGTAACAATTTGAACTTCTGACTATTTAGTGTAATGTCAATATCCATCGAGTTAGGACTCCTGTCCACTAAACACTTTCGTCAGTTAAACAAGAGAAACTTCTACAATGTCAATATCCATCGAGTTAGGATTTTTATCCACTAAACGCTTTCGTCGGTTAAACAAGAGAAACTTCTTCAATGTCAATATCCGTCGAGTTAGGATTTCTGTCCATTAAACACTTTCATCGGTTGAACAAGAAAGAAACTTATGCAATGTCAATATCCATCGAGTTAGGATTTCTGTCCACTAAACACTTTTGTCGGTTAAACAAGAGAAACTTCTACAATGTCAATATCCATCGAGTTAGGATTTCTGTCCATTAAACACTTTCGTCAGTTGAACAAGAAAGAAACTTATGCAATGTCAATATCCGTCGAGTTAGGATTTCTATCCACTAAACACTTTTGTCAGTTAAACAAGAGAAACTTCTGCAATGTCAATATCCATTGAGTTAGGATTTCTGTCCATTAAACACTTTCGTCGGTTAAACAATAGAAACTTCTACAATGTCAATATCCGTCGAGTTAGGATTTCTGTCCACTAAACACTTTCGTCGATTAAACAAGAGAAACTTCTACAATGTCAATATTTGTCGAGTTAGGATTTCTGTCCATTAAACACTTTCATCAGTTGAACAAGAAAGAAACTTATGCAATGTCAATATCCGTCGAGTTAGGATTTCTGTCCACTAAACACTTTCGTCGACAGCTCTATACATCACTCGACAGAACCTTCATTCGACAGAAATTGATTTTTTTGCCATTCTTGTCAAATAATGTTTTCCTACCAACATTGCTTCTGTCGGGTCATTTTTCGTCGAAAGGTAGCCTCAATTGTACAAGAGAGACATTTCTTCGTCGAGTCCAAAAGTATAATTTACCACCTAACACCTAGTGATTAAGTTAATGGTAATAGGATGCAAGAATTAGCAAATTGAAAAATTAAATTATACCTTGAGATTCATAAATTTTAAAGAAACGAGAAGGGAATTTTCTTAAGACATAGGATAATTTTAATTAGGGTAAGAACAAGAGAGTGTGAGACTTTGAGATCTTAGAATAACCTTCTAAGTGCATGTGAATAAATTACCTAAGAGGATTTAATTAATTAAGAGAATTCCTTTAGTGTCTGTTTAGTTTCTGGAATTGAGCATGGAATTAGAGTTTAGAATTGGAATTGGACCTCTTAATTTTAATTTTTATGTTTGGAATACCATTTAGAATTGGAATTGTAATTCCATAAACTAATTCCATGGAATTGAAAAATAACTAAGTTAAGCCTTTCTCAATTCTTAACCTATACCATAAGAATTATCAATTCTATAGTTTAAAAATTAAACTTTCTCTCTCTCTCTTTCTCTCTCCACATTTATTTGTGAATAATCATATATAAAAAATTATTTATATTTTTATATAAAAATTATTATAATAGCTATTTATTTTTTTATAAAAAAATTCATGAAAATTTTCTTTATGAAAAAAATGATTATTATATTATAAAAATATTACTATATGAATATTTTTATTAATTTTATTTTTATAAATAATTTTTTAATATTTTAGATCATATCTTTAAACAATAAAATTATAATTGAATTTAGAATTACAATTTCTTATCTTAATTCTTTGACAACTCCAAACATAGAATTTAAGATTCTGGACTAATTCTAATTCTAAAAGAATTGGAATTGAAATTAAAATTCTATGTTTCAATTCCAATTCCGCTATCCAAACGGACCCTTAGAGACAAACTTTGTAAGAAAAGCTAAACCTAAGCAAGAATTCATAATACGTATGTGAATAAATTACCTAAGAGGATTTAAGTAATTAAGAGAATTCCTTTAGAGACAAACTTTGTAAGAAAAGCTAAACCTAAACAAGAATTCATAATACACCTTAAAAATGTATTAATTTATTTAATAATGATATTATGTTATTGTGGGTCCATGTGAGTGGCCAATGATTGTGTTGATTCTTGCTTTGGCTAATTGTGGCATATGATGGAATAGTATGTAATAATGATCATACATGATTATGCATAGAGTCTGTATGCATTGTGAATGTCCATTGGACTGTCGTAAGGCCTAGTTGCCTAGGAGTTGAACACACCTTAGTGCGGGTGCGAATAGACAAGTGTAGGTCATCGGTTGACCTTGGGGGCGTCAGGGTGCGAGTACCTCGCAATGGACAGTTGGTAGCTCTCTGTTCGTGGGGCAGACCGATGCAAACGCACTGATGATCCGGACCGAGACACTGTCCTATATCGCGATCTAGTGTAGACTGTTTGTATAATGCCATGAAATGCACATGGGTAAATTGAGAATTATAGCATTTTGGCCTCGGTAGCCTAGTTGTAGACATGTCGCCTAATCTTTCTCTCCGACCGTTTGTGTCTAGCTCCATGGAGTAGGATTTTGATTATTGCATGCATGTGCATAGCGAGTCCATGAATTATCTAGCATTTATTATGATTATAATTGGAACTATTGTATTACTGATATATATAACTGCCTGGAACTGTTTGGTTGATTATAACTACTACTTAATGTTTATTACCATTATTACTGTCAATAAATGTTATGTGGGCGCTTTGCACCGTTTGGTTTCTTGTACTTTTCTTGTTCTACATAAATTCTTGGTTAAAGACTGTAAGTGGGAACAAGGTTGGATTCTTTTAGACTTTCTTGGTTTGACCCACTGTATCCGGTGATGTCGTCGCGAAGGGAGTTCTTTTGGGTTCGTTCAATTTGTGTTCACTGGTGATGCCAAGACTTGGCGAGTCGACTGGACCGACAAGCGTACACGATATGTTGGGGATCTGACCTTGACCATGAAGAGGACTGCGATTGAAGACCTTATTCTATATTTCTCACTACACCGGTGAGCCCGGAATTGCCTCACGCATTCGGGATCCGATGGAGTGCCCAACTCCATAGTCGTAGATATATTATGGGTAGTTTATATTTTATTTTGCATTACCTATATAAAGTGTATTTTGGATACATGTATGTTTTAAGGTGATTATTAAGTCTAAAATGTTGTAAATTGAGTACATCTTATAATTCATATTTTAACTAGTTGTATATGTAACTATTCATTCGTGGCTCCTATTTTCCTCATATGCGAAATGATTAATATTTTTGTAAAGTTTGTTATTTGACAATGTTAGCACGCCAAAATTTAGTGACTGTGACATAATGATGATTGTGCCGTGGTTATTAAATTGAGGGGTGTTACAACAACTTCTTTTTGGGAGCCTAGAACATAAGAATTCCATGGTTAAGCATACTTAACCTGGAGCAATTGTAGGATAGGTAACCTCCTAGGAAGTTTCCTAGGATGCGTGTGAGTGATGACAAAGCACGTTGAAAAGACCCATGTTGGTTTGTGGAGGCACTTGTCAATCTTTCAGGCAGTCCTGGGACGTTACAGATGGTATCAGACCGGGACCTCTCCCAGTACGGTGTGGTTCAGGGACGAACCAAGCGAAAGTTAGTGGGCATGTGTGTCCAGGGACCGATGAGGGCGGTGAGTGATCGCCAGTGCAATGAAGCACAGACAAGGAGCGGCTTCTAGCAGGCTTCTAGGCGAAGGGTCGCATGAATGAACTGAATACGTACCGGAATGAGAGGGATTCAGAGACTGTGTAGGTATGGGACTACGTAGTTGAGGATGACTTAAAGGAATTAATTTGGGGTAGCCATATTAACAAGTTGCAACTTCTTTTTGGGAGCCTAGAACTTAAGAACTCCATGTTTAAGCATGCTTAACCTGGAGCAATTGTGGGATGGGTGACCTCTTGGGAAGTTTCCTAGGATGCGTGTGAGTGAGGACAAAGCACGCTGAAAAGACCCGTGTTTGTTTGTAGAGACACTCGTCAATCCTGTAGGCAGTCCCGGGACGTTACAACTCACATATCTCATATGATTCAAAATCAAATGAGTCCAAGAATCCATCTTTATGGAGTTTGGAGATGCGTTTCTCATTTATGTGGCCTAAACGGCAATACTAGAGATAAGTTGAGTTCATATTATTTGATTTGAACTACTTATTATTTATGTTATAGACGGGCATTTTGAGATTGAGGGCATAAAGTCCATTACTCAGTTGTGCACTACCATAAAAAAATATCATTTAAGTAAATAGAACAACTTTTATTCTTTATTATCAAAGAAAAACCTTTCTTGCCCAAACAAGAAATAGAAATGATATTCCTACTAATAGCAGGCACAAAATAATAGTTCTTTAACTCAATAATAAGCTCAATGGGCAAAGATAAAAAATAAGCCCCTACAGTTAAAGCAGTAACTTTTGCTCTATGTCTAACTCACAGGTCGACTTCACCCTTAGCCAACAGTTTACTCCTTTTGAGACCCTGCACATTTACACAAATGTGAAACCCACATCCAGTATCTAATACCCAAGATGCAGAAGTAGATAAACTGACTTCTATACTAAAAATATTTGAAGTGGAAGTCTCATTTCCCTTCTTCTTCTTAAGCTCCTCCAAGTACCTGCCGCAGTTCCTCTCCCAATGCCCGGCCTGACCACAGTGGAAGCACATACGTTCCTTATCCACTCGGCCTATAGGTTTCTGGCTGGAAGTGCTAGGCTTGGATTTATCCTTGCCCTTGCCCATCCATTTGTCCTTGGGCTTCGTGAGCTGCTTTTTGCCCTTATTATTTTGGACCATCATAATGACCTTTCCCTTTCCTTTGTTTATATTCTGTTTAGTAGTTTTTAACATGCTTAACAGCTCTGCCAGAGGTTTGTCAATTTTGTTCATGTTGTAATTTATAACGAATTGACTGTAACTTTCTGGCAACTATTGCAGGACTAAATCAGTGGTCAACTCTTGACCCAAATGGGAAACCAAGCCTCTCTAAGTTCTCAATATACCTAATCATTTTGAGCACATGAGTACCAACAGGGCTTCCCTCTACAATTTGCACTGAAATAGTGCCTTTGAGATTTCGTACCTTTCATGCCTAGCTTGCTCTTGATAGAGCCTTTTTAGGTGTATGATCATATCGTAAGCATCCATGTTCTCATGTTGCTTCTAAAGCTCAAAGTTCATGATGGCTAGCATGATACAGCCGACGTCCAAGGCGTCATCTTAATGTTTTTTTATAAGCATCCCTTTCAGCTTTAGGGGCATTAGCGGCAAGTGGCTCAAGAATGGGTGCTCTAGAACATTTAGCATTTTCTCATGTTTAAGGACAATCCTCAGATTTCTGCACTAGTCTAGAAAGTTTGTTCCAAACAATTTATCTTTCTCAAGGATGGATCGCAATGACAAGTTATTCGAAGTGTTTGTTGCCATGGTGATGCGGAATTTGATATATTACAAACCCAAGTGCAGGTTGTTTCAAGTAATAAACTATTGGGAGTCCAAGGTTGATCTACAAGGAATTGATGAAAAAAATTCTTTGAGGAAAAGAAAGGATTTGTCACAACAATAAAGGTGATAAAACTTATTCACAATTAAAAAGGATTTGCTTAGGTTGGGAGATCCACTATTGGTAAGTAAATCAAGGACAAGATTAATTCTTTTTATAAGTCAATTAGAATCCACGCATAAAGGTTCAAATCAAAAAATACAACATTCAAAGTTTATTTAAGATTATATATATAATTATATTATTCTTCCTTTAATTATCTACTAACGCCAATACTTGTAAATGGGTTCAAGCATTCATTGTGTCAATCTCTTGTTTACAACAAATCAAGAACTCCACTTTACAAGGAGGGTTAATAATGCCAACACTTATAAATGGATTCAAGCATTCATTGTGTCAATCTCTTGTCTACAATAAATCAAGATTTTCACTTTAAAAGAAGGGTTTCTAAATTGATTGCAAATAAAATACAACACATACAATGTCTAGTTGATAATATAACATTCAAGCATAAGAAAGAAATTTAACTAACCTTATTTCATTACTAAGAGCTTCACCCTTTCACCCAAGCAAAATGAGAATTAGTTACTCATAAATTAAGAAGAAAGAAAAAGAGAAGAAGAAGAAGAAGAACATAATTACTATTTAGAACAAAAGAAAACTACAATAAGAGAAACAAATAATACAAGAACAAGATCTTGATCTCTAAACCAAGATTGTGGAAATAAGTTTGTCCCAAATGGTTTTATATATTAAGTTTTGATGATGACAAATACAAGACAAAAAGAATACTTTGCTTATGTTCTTTGTTGCATCTTATATAGAGCATATCCATTAATAATTGATAAATATCTTATTTGGATATGTATATGAAAGTTTTATATGCATGTTAAACTAACTAGAGTTATACTTTTATGAATCATGCATATAAAAATATTGAATTATGAATTTGGACTAACTATGCTTATTTAAGTGAGCAATACTTTACAGGATAGTCCAAATACCAAGGGTGAGCTTGCAACAAGAAAGCAATAGATATCTATTAAGCTCAACACAAGGAGAATGCGACTAAACATATGTCTTTGAAGAATGTTTTTAATGATAACAAACATGAAGACAAAATGAAGATGATGGGAAGACCAAGTCCAAGATCTTTTAAAGGATAGCTTTAAGACTTAGAGTCTCTTTGTTCGAGGATCTCTTTGGATATCTCCTAGTGCATTAAGATAAAATAAAAATGTTTTCTTAAACTTATACCAAAACTGTTTTGATCTTGAAAATAACTTAAAAAATGTTTTGGTGTTTTTGATAAACTTTCTGGGATGGTTTTTAAGCTTTTATAACTGTTTTATAATTGAGTTATTCGAATAACTCATTGGTTATTCGAATAAAGCTTTGTTTTTGGCTGCTGCGTAACTCTGTGTTTTAAAGTGTTATTCGAATAACACTCCTGTTATTCGAATAAGTGTTTTCCAAAATAGCTTGTTTTATATCAGCTATTCGAATAACTCATCAGTTATTCGAATAGAACCTTTTCCCAGAAATCTACCTTAACGAATGTTATTCGAATAAACTTAGAGTTATTCGAATAACCAGTTTTCTAAAGAAAGCCTTTGTGGCAGCGTTATTCGAATAACATGAAGGTTATTCGAATAACCAGTTTCAGAAACATTTTTTAAAAGAACGTGTTATTCGAATAGCCAAAGGCTTATTCGAATAAACACGGTAAACACAGATCGAAATATAGAAACTAACGGACATTCTTTTCATATTAATCATGGAATTAATTTCTTACAACGACTATTTTCTATCCTACTCTATAAATTGAGACCGTGGGTCTCATCTGCAAGCAGCCCAGCTATTTGTTTAATTTGCGCTTGCTTTGAAAAATGTGATTTATATTTTACGCCTATTTTCTGTGCTCTTTTTGCTGAAACTTTGAGATATACTTTAAGAGCCTTTTAGCACTTCAATTTGTATTATTTACTCTGAGTGAGAGTTTCTCTTCATCTATATTTCTGTTCTTCTATATTGAGGGTGAGGTATCCTTCAAGGTTTGTACAAGGGTGAGGTATCCCTTCAAGGTTTGTATAAGGATGAGGTATCCCTGTGGGCTGAGACTTTAGCATAAGGGTAGAGTTTCCCTGTGTGTGAAAAGTGTTCTTTTATATAACGGTTGCAAGCACCTATTGAAGCTTGTATACATAGTGAAAAATCTCGGATTGCTTTCGAGGACTGGACGTAGACCACAAGTGGGTTAGTGGTCGAACCAGGATAAATATTGTGTTTGCTTCTCTCTTCTCAATCTCTTTATTTTACGTAATTTTATCTTATTACACATTTATTTATTTGCTATTCTTAAAGCTTTTATTCTTCTTCTCGCAATTCTTTCTCTTTTATTTAATAGCATAAATATTTATGTTTATTTTAAGAGCATTTGTGAAAAAGTTTTTATACCCAATTCACCCCCCTCTTGGGTAATGGTTGCGATGACTAACAAGTGGTATCAGAGCTTCGTGCTCTGGTGAAAGCTTAACCGCTTAGAGTTAAAGATCCTTGTTTATTAGCAACCTTGAAAGTTTTTCAAAATAGAAGGTTTTGAAATTGATAAACCACCATTCTTTGATGGTGTGAATATTGTTTATTGCAAAACTAGAATAGAGTTTTATATGCAATCTATTGATTTGGATTTGTGGGATGTTGTGCTAAATGGATTTATTTACAAATCAAAACAAACTTGGAATAGTTTTGACAAAAAATGTTTTTCTTTGAATATTAGAGCTATGCAAATTTTGAGAAGTAGTTTGAATGATGATGCTTATGGTAAAATTAAAAGTTGTTCTAGTGCCAAAGAAATTTTGGACACTCTTGATGCCATTTATCTTGCTAACAATATTTTTATGCATAAAGTTGTATATAGAAAGCAAGAAGAGCAAAAGTCATTGAAGGAAGTTTGTCATGAAAAATATCCTCAAAGAGATGCTCAAACTATTGAAGCGAGCCAAATGCCACTTGGTGACGATGGTGCTCAATTTAAAGAAGAGACAAAGCAAAACAAAATTGATGAGGAAGAAGATGATTCTCTTAAAGAGCCAAGTACGCTAGAAATTGAAACTACTTCCTATATGGCTAAAAAGGACTTTGAGGTAAATAATTCTAAAGTAGATTATAGTCCTTCCTATGATGTGTTACAATGTGCATATAATGAATTGTATGATGGTTTGTTGAATTTAGAAAAGAAAAAATTATCTTGTTGAAAAATATTTCCTCTATTGAAAATGAAATTGATACTTTAAAAAATGAATATGCTTTTCTTAATGAGGAAATGCCTTTGAAATATGAAACCTCATCTTCTTGTGAAAAATGCATTGATTTAGAAAATCAAGTTGATGACTTATATTCTGAATTTGTCAAAGCTAATGATTATAATTGCTTAAATTCTATACTTGTTAATGAGAATAAAATTAGTGTTATTCCATGTGAAAATTCAAGCAAGGCTTATGGTAAAAATAATTTAGAATATAAAAATAACAAAAGGCTTAAGTTTTTTAAAAATGATATTCAAATGATCAAGCCATCATTAAATTCAATTGTTTACAATTTTTGTGGTCATTTAGGACATATTTCTCATTTATGCAATTATAGAAGAAATCCTTATATGAGAAATTGTATGGTATGGGTTCCTAAAAATCCTAATGGCTCTAATACTAACATTCAAGGACCCAAAATAAAGTGGGTATCAAAATATCCTCCTAGTATTTCAATTTTGCAGAATATTTCTCAAAAAGATGGACAAATTGGTCAAACAAAAGAGGAGTCATCAAGGAGAATGCTTCCAAAGCCCAATGGTAGAAACTTTGGCCAAAGAAGGAAGATGACTTCAACCAAAGCTTCTCAAGTACAAAATATAGAGCTTGCAAAGTTCAAGACTTCAAAAGAGAAGCAATGGGTAAGAAAAAGCATTTCCTTGATTTCCAAGGCCAAGGTATCAAAAGTTTTTACCTCTTATGCACATTCACTTGAAAATGATGATAATGAATATGAGGTATATTCCTTGTAGGCCTTAGGTAGAGGATAGGATCATGTGTACCTAATAAAATTTGAATATTATGTTGAGCACATAGCTATGTTCATTTTTATTGTATCATAATTCATTAATTTGTCATATATCTTAGTATATAAGGTTCTATAATGCCTAGGTATGTTTGCTATGCTTTAAAATTATCTATATATTGTAACACCCTCCTTAGGGCATCACATTTCCGACTCCCGACTCATAATCTGAAAATAAGTTTGCACAAAGTTTGAGTGATAAAAGATGGGTTTCAAAATTTCTTCTTTACTGAAATGTAAATTTACTGAAAATATTAGGTAATATTGAAAAATCATGTTTCAGCTATTCATTATGCAATATTGACACCAATTAATATCACAATTTAAAGAGAAATATAAAATTAACAAACTTATTTTTTTTAACAGTAGCAAACCCCATGACAGGTCCTACTTAATAGCACGGTACAACACTAACATTAAATCTTAACATACTCGTTCCTTCTCTTGTATCAACTTGATGCATCAGAACTTTACTCCATGTCTACCCGGCAAATCTTCGAACTTGAGACAGTCACTTTTCAATATTTCCATCAATCTTTGAGTATCTACCACTCGTTATGTGTAAGACAACTCATTCCTTCTACTGTATAATTTTAACAATACAGACAAAGCAAAACAATATAACAAAGAGGTGAGATCACCTACACCAATACCAACATGGCAGCACAGAGATAACACAAACAACAATATCATACAGATAGATCATACCATAATCATGCTATCAGCATTAATCAACTATCATCATCTAATCATTTGTCAGTTCAATCATCATCCAAGTACTCAAAACAATTGTCATAACGAATATTCCTCAATTAATATATCACACAGATATAAATGCTCAGATTTATGCATATGTACAAAGACTCAGTTTATCAAAAACAACTCCATGGAGGTTTTCACAATTTCAAGAAGAATGCTCTAGTTAATTGTCAGCCTTAGCCCAAAGACAATCTCCCAGTCGTTGAAAAGAATCGTGTTCTTGTCGGGTATCATCAATGCGTTGCAATGGACTGCATCGCCAAGTGGCACAGGGTACTCGCTAACCTGTCCCGGTCGAGTCGACCGCGCCTCGACGCCCCCAAGATCCATCATAGACCTCACTATCAATTCTCATTCCTTCTTCAACCACAAGGGTCATAATAGCTAGTAGCTATATTTTATACAATGCACGAATATATCAGTGCAAGTCCAACCCCAAAGGGCTAAATCTTTTCAATTTCATTTGTTCAATGTAATCATATGCTTCAACGCATATTTTTCCAATGCATGTATAATGCACCAAATCCAATCACAGACATATCTTTCCAATGCATGTATAATGCACCAAATGCCAATCACAGGCAAAACATGTCATTTTCTCACACATCCATATATCTTGGTTCTACGGATATTTATCTTTGTATTTTCAATAGAAAAATCATATTATCACATTTTCATAGTTATAAAACTCTTTCGTCGTGTTTTCACAAAATTACGCAACATTTCCATTTCGTTTTCACAATTCCAAAACGTTTCTGTTACGTTTTCACAATACTGTAACTTTTCTGTTGCACCTTTAAATCACGTATTAAATTTTTTTTAACATTTTTCTTAATCGCATAAAAATATACGTTTCTCAAATCGCGTAATGATTTTCCATCATTTTCAAAATCGCATAACTTAAAAAAATCATTATTTTAAGTTGCATAAAACATTTTCCATCATTTTCACAATCACGTAAAAATATTCTATCACTTTTAAATCATATAGTGATTTTTCAACAGTAGTTCAAATTATGTAAAATATTTAAATGTAATTCAAATCACTTAAAATATTTCACGCATCTCAATTGCATAGTAATATTTTATCATATTTTAAATCGCATAAAAATATTTTACTGTATTTTCAAACACTTAGAAATATTTTACTGTATTTCAAATCACGTACTTTAAAAATTACATTTTTAAGATACATAAATAATTTTTTCCCCACAATTCCATTATAGAAAATATTTCTCATTCTTCAAAAATTCCATTTCCACTTTTCTCAAACTAATATGGCTTTATACTTTATTTAACACATTTTCTTTACTCAAGAAAATCTTTTTCCACATTTCTTTACTCAAGAAATCCTTTTCCAAAATATAATTCACAAAATCACTTTTCCATTGATGTAAATCAACGTTTCAAAACTTAACATTTTCTAACGCACTTCAAAACTCAAAAATAAGTTATACGTTAATAAATTTTCAAAATATCATTATATTCTCCATTTTTCCCAAATCATTTCCAAATCAACCTTCCTCAAAATAATATAACTTTTTACTTCATTTAATATATCTTCTTACTCAAGAAAAGCCCTTTTCAAGTATATTCCACAAATTCACAATTCCGAATTAAATCAATGTTTCTAACTTTAAAAAAATTGTGTAGAAATAGTTTAACATTTTTCAAATTGCGTAACTCAAAATTTACATTTTTGAGTTCCGTAAATTGATTTTTACCATTTTTATCATTCGTAAAATATTTCTTAACTTTAAAAATATTACTTCAGACTTTTCTTATAATAATATAATTTCTTACTTTATTCCCTTCTTATTCTTAGTCAAAAATCTTTTCCTTAATATATTTTCTCAAAATCACTTTTTATTGATCTAGTCTTACAAAATCACATTTAGTTGATTTAATTATTGTTTCTAACTTTAAATTTTTTAACGTTTTCCAAAATCCAATAAATAAATTCTACGTTAGTAAATTTAAGTTACAAATATTTTCTTTTAAATTTCTAAATCACTTCTAAAAATTGATTCTCTTTAAAATAATTTGAAGTTCAACACTTTCAATCTTCTTTTTCTTCTATTTATGAAAATTCCACTTCACTTAATTGATAACACTTTAATTCCCTTTCCAAAATCATTATTTGAAAATTCTTGTATTTTATAACATCAAAACATTTTTCTAAATTATCAAAACCATATAGATAGCCATTGAAACCATGAAATATTTTTTTCTTTCTAACTTAAATAAATTCCATTCTTGTTTCTACAGAAAAAATAAATTCATGAAAACATAACTCAAAACCGTGTGCATTCTTTTTGCAAAACAAACCCTTTTGTTTATTTTCTTTACTTCTCAAATCATTCAATTTTATCATTCATGAAAATATAATTTTGTGAACACCAAATTGGTTGGTGTCTTGGCCGAAATTCACTAAGTTCTAAGGACTAAAAATTAATTCCCTTATTCTTGAAAATTTTCAACATGAACTCTAATTTTTGGGAGCTCAAAATCGTAGCCTCCCCCTTGGCCTTTGGAGCCAAAAATCAAATTCCTTTCCACCATTAAATCATAGCATACATATACATATTTAAATATATATCACAAACATGCCATAATCAAAGCAATAAATCATGCAAATCATACCAAACATAGGCAAATAATCAAAGCACATAAACACCCACAAATAATTACATGACCATGGATATGAATCCTCACATGGATTCACCATCCATCAAATATAAAACCATCTCTCACCACCATACTTGGTTGGTGAGATGGATCTCTCTCTTACCTCTTGAAGATCCTCAAAAGCTTCTTGATTTGCTTCTTTTTCCAAGTCCTTTACCACCAAAGGCTTCTAAAATACAAAACAAAATACATAGAAATTAGTATACTAAGCTTGATTAAGAGGAACCATGGATCAAAATATGGTTTGGGAGAATATAATGAAACCAATAGTGAAAATTTCATAAACATCACTTTAGAATTCTAGATCTTGAGCTTGAAGAACAAGGATGAAGATGGATGAATTAAGCTTAGGTTTCTACTACAAGGTATCTTGGAATGATACAAGGATGTAAGGTATTAGGTTGTTTGGAATTATAGAAGAGTGAAAGGTGAATTTGTGGATCTTGGCCGTGAGGTTGGGAAAGAAAGTGAGAAGAAAATTTTGAGAGTTTTTGCTTGTTGATGCTTTAGGAAAAAGATGAAGACTTTTGAAACAAATGAACAAATCTCCTTTAGCTTTTTAAGAGTCTTGGCCGTGGAGTTACTCTAGGAAAAAGGATGAGATATTTTTGTTTTGTTTCTTTGTTGATTGATAGAAAGATAATAGAAATAAGTTAAGTGTAATATTTATATTTCACAAGCATGCATGACCGTAGCTTGCATTGGAGAAAGGTGGAAAGTGAAGTTTGAAAAACATGATCATTAATGATCAATAGGAAATGGTCTTGACACTTGGCTATTGTCTTCATCCTTTTTCTTTGGCCTAAAAAGCCTATTCAAAATTGTCTCCTTAGATTGTCCTAGAAAAACTACTTGGTCGTGCACTCCCAAGAATTGTTAGGTGGTCATTTTTTTTACTTGCAAGCTTACCTTGCTTCCTATTGGTGGCAACTTTCTTTGACTACTCCTAATTAGTTCATGACTTGACTTTGACTTCCTCCACACTTATTTCTATTGGCTTATTTTAATTACTTATTTACACTTTAATTAAATGATTAATTCATCTAGTTTCTATTAAACTAGTTTAGTTAGGATTTCTAATTACTTTATAATTAATTTATTACATTATTATGTCATGGTATAGGTCATAATAATGTCATATTTCTAGATAATTAAATACTTATCTAGTAATTACCTTCTAATTATTAAGCAATTTAAATTAGTTCACTTAGTTGATTAAGCTACTAAGATAATTAAGTTAAATTATTTAATTACTTAACTAATTAACCTAGCCACTTTTGTTGACTAAATCCTAACCATAAGATGCATCTCCAAAATAAAGAGTCAAGATTACTCCTTCTTACTTTTAATCCAAGGGTTATAATTAGTCATAGCCTTTTTAGAAGACCAAATCTCCACCCTTGATTAATTCTTCATCCAATGGTCATAAATGGTCTTTGTCACTTTTTAAGACTAAATCTCCACCCTTGATCAATTCTAAATCCAATGGTTATAAACGATCATAACCACTTTATATAACCAATTTTACACCGTTGATTAAATCTACGGTTGATATCGAAGCCTTCCTAACTAAGTTTATTCTCACACCATTGATTAAATCAATGGTGATTATCCAATGCTTCTTTATTAAGTTTGTTTCTTAACCGTTGATTAAATCAATGGTTAATCTTCAAACTAAGTATTCTCATCCAAGGGTACAAATCAAGTCAAGCCCTCTTTGTTAACTACGCAGTATAATTTTTATTATTTTTATCTGCTATAACCCTACAAATAATATTTTTACTGTATTTTTATCACCTGATAAATAAATACAGTACAAAACACAGTAAAAGAAAATTATAAAAACTGTTTCCAGATTTAGGTTTAGTAAGATCCCCTGTCTCTGTCTAAACAGTACAAATTTTTCTATCCGTAGAAAAAATTTTACTTTGCGGGACCCACTGGGCCCACGTAAGGTCACCTGGGCCCACATAGGACCACTTGAGCCCACATACAGTAAAAAAATTCATAATCATCCACAAAAATCACAAATATTAGAAAATACACAAATATCAAATCAGATCACGTAAAATAATTAAAACCTAACGGTAAAAATTAAATTACGTAAAGTTTTTCCCGGCCCAAAAATTTTTATTTTCCTGACACGGAGTAAATCACTCAAAATGATCAAATACGCTGATGAAATAATCAAAATAATTTTACAGCATCCAAAAATTACTAAATAGTAAAATTCTATTAACTGTCAAAATTACTGTTTAAGAGATAGAAAATTTTCGGGTGTTACATTACTCCCCCTCTAAAAAGAAATTTCATCCTCAAAATTTAATAACCATGATTTCACACGCTCAGAATAAATATGAACATTACTCTTTTATCTTATTTTCCAATTCTCATGAAGCTTCCTCTCTTACATCTTGCTATACTATTCTAACCAACAAAATCTCTTTGCTGATGTTCAACTTCTCCTGATCAAACAGATATCTCAGACTCCTATAATTACTGAAGATGTTGAATGTTACTCCAGAAAGAAAGAATTTCCATATCTCTGATACCAACATAACGACAACCAATCTTCATTCATGCCTAGAATAGTTTTTCTCAGATAACTTCCAACTAATGTAATGTATTACTTAAAATTTCCTTATCCTCGTATCACTACATATTCTAGATTTTTGCTTTTAACAGGAAATGTCTCACTAACCGAGTTCTCCTTTCCACAGCATTATACCAAATACTTTTGTAAATTTTTGTCTACGATTTTCCATTACCGTCTTAAATTTTCCCATAGAAGAATTGTTCCAATCTTTTGAAGAATTCACCACGCTTTTGCTATGTCACTCAGATACGTTAACACGAATACAAATATAGAAATATCCTTTCTTGCAAGATATTCCTTCAATTGCAGGAGATGAAAGAAAACATCATGGAAGATAACAAAATAAATCGAACCTATTATCGAACATATCCAGCAAAGAATTAGATGTAACCCGATTTTTAAAAAATGAATTTTCTCTGGATTACTCACACTATGTTGAAATAATCTCATTGGATATGGTTGGAAAATAACCAATCCATTTTCAAAGACCACGTCTGTTTATGAAACAGATCAAACTAACACAAAAATTTTGAACAACAGATCAAACTAATACAAAGATTTGATCCACAACAACAATTTGAATAACTTAAATAGCTCGATTAGCTAAGAATAGAAACAGAAGTAAACAAATCAAAGGATAACGAATAACTCTAACATATAATTGATCTACTCAATCATATGTTATAAAGAATAGGTCACTCACAGAAATATTCAGTATGGTTTATAGGATTAGCCCCAATGACACAATCTCCATTGTTTAAATCTTCTGCTCAGAACACTCCCGTTCCATTCAGAGTAACAACTTCCCTTACTATCTAAAATTTTACTAATAGAAAACTCTATTTTCAAATAGCATAATCTCAGGGAAAATGTGTCCAACTTTTCTGCAAATTATTTTCTTGATGTACATTCCTTCATTTAAGTACTTTCTTTCACATCCTTTACTATTTTTGATTTCCTCAATGGTTATAAATACATCCTCCGTCGAAATCAATTACTTTCTCAATATCCTAAAAAAATACCAAGTTCCAAAATTACGAAATCTTATATTCCAAGACTGATTCTCTTCCATCAGATCCTAAACTTCAACTTCTAGTTTCCACTAAACAGCGGTCCTTGGTTCGTGTAGTCGTCTTTCCACATTGCTCCCGTAGCTGCAGCTGCATTACTAGTAACATGTTCCATTTCCACACAAGTATAACTATCCCGAGCCATTCCCTTTTTTTTTTCTCGAGGCGGGCGGATCGAAATACAATGGATCTAATATCCATTATAAACAACATTATTTCCCTTTGGAAAACAAACACAGAGAACACAACACAAGCAAAATAGACCTAACCACAAACCCCAAAAGACTCAAACCGTGCTCTGATACCAACTAATGTAACACCCTCCTTAGGGCATCACATTTCCGACTCCTGACTCATAATCTGAAAATAAGTTTGCACAAAGTTTGAGTGATAAAAGATGGGTTTCAAAATTTCTTCTTTACTGAAACGTAAATTTACTGAAAATATTAGGTAATATTGAAAAATCATGTTTTAACTATTCATTATGCAATATTGACACCAATTAATATCACAATTTAAAGAGAAATATAAAATTAACAGACTTATTTTTTTTTAATAGTAGCAAACCCCATGATGGGTCCTACTTAATAGCAAGGTACAATACTAACATTAAATCTTAACATACTCGTTCCTTCTCTTGTATCAACTTGATGCATCAGAACTTTACTCCTTGTCTACCCAGCACATCTTCGAACTTGAGACAGCCACTTTTCAATATTTCCATCAATCTCTGAGTATCTACCACTCGTTATGTCTAAGACAACTCATTCCTTCTACTGTATAATTTTAACAATACAGACAAAGCAAAACAATATAACAAAGAGGTGAGATCACCTACACCAATATCAACATGGTAGCATAGAGATAACACAAACAACAATATCATACAGATAGATCATACCATAATCATGCTATCAGCATAAATCAACTATCATCATCTAATCATTTGTCAGTTCAATCATCATCCAAGTACTCAAAACAATTGTCATAACTAATATTCCTCAATTAATATATCACACAGATATAAATGCTCAGATTTATGCATATGCACAAAGACTCAGTTTATCAAAAACAACTCCATGGAGGTTTTCACAATTTCGAGAAGAATGCTCTGGTTAATTGTCAGCCTTAGCCCAAAGACAATCTCTCAGTCGTTGAAAAGAATCGTGCTCTTGTCGGGTATCGTCAATGCGTTGTAATGGACTGCATCGCCAAGTGGCACAGGGTACTCGCCAACTATCCACTGGTCGACCGCCGTGCCTCAACGCCCCTAAGATCCATCATAGACCTCACTATCAATTCTCATTCCCTCTTCAACCACAAGGGCCATAATAGCTAGTAGCTATATTTTATACAATGCACGAATATATCAGTGTAAGTCCAATCCCAAAGGGCCAAATCTTTTCAATTTCATTTGTTCAATGTAATCATATGCTTCAACGCATATTTTTTCAATGCACGTATAATGCACCAAATCCAATCACAGAAATATCTTTCCAATGCATGTATAATGCACCAAATGCCAATCACAGGCAAAACATGTCATTTTCTCACACAGCATCCATATACTGGTTCTACAGTATTTATACTGTATTTTCAATAGGAAAATCATATTATCACATTTTCATAGTTATAAAACTCTTTCATCGTGTTTTCACAAAATTGCGCAACATTTCCATTTCGTTTTCATAATTCCAAAACGTTTCTGTTACGTTTTCACAATACTGTAACTCTTCTGTTGCACCATTAAATCACGTATTAAAATTTTTTTAACATTTTTCTCAATCGCATAAAAATATACGTTTCTCAAATCGCGTAATGATTTTCCATCATTTTCAAAATTGTGTAACTTAAAAAAATCATTCTTTTAAGTTGCATAAAACATTTTTCATCATTTTCACAATCACGTAAAAATATTCTATCACTTTTAAATTATATAGTGATTTTTCAATAGTAGTTCAAATTACGTAAAATATTTAAACGTAATTCAAATCACTTAAAATGTTTCAACGCATCTCAATCGTGTAGTAAAATTTTATCATATTTCAAATCGCATAAAAATATTTTACTGTATTTCCAAACACTTAGAAATATTTTACTGTATTTCAAACTACGTACTTTAAAAATTACATTTTTAAGATACGTAAATAATTTTTTCACCACAATTCCATTATAGAAAATATTTCTCATTCTTCAAAAATTTCATTTCCGCTTTTCTCAAACTAATATGACTTTATACTTTATTTAACACATTTTCTTTACTCAAGAAAATCTTTTTCCACATTTCTTTACTTAAGAAATCCTTTTCCAAAATATAATTCACAAAATCACTTTTCTATTGATGTAAATCAACGTTTCAAAACTTAACATTTTCTAACGCACTTCAAAACTTGAAAATAAGTTATACGTTAGTAAATTTTTAAAATATCATTATATTCTCCATTTTTTTCAAATCATTTCTAAATCAACCTTCTTCAAAATAATATAACTTTCTACTTCATTTAATATATCTTCTTACTCAAGAAAATCCCTTTTCAAGTATATTCCACAAATTCACAATTCTATTGAATTAAATCAATGTTTCTAACTTTAAAAAAATTGCGTAGAAATATTTTAAAATTTTTCAAATTGCGTAACTCAAAATTTACGTTTTTGAGTTCTGTAAATCATTTTTCACCATTTTTACCCTTCGTAAAATATTTCTTAACTTTCAAAATATTACTTCGAACTTTTCTTATAATAATATAATTTCTTACTTTATTCCCATCTTATTCTTAGTCAAAAATCTTTTTCTTAATATATTTTCTCAAAATCACTTTTTATTGATCTAGTCTTACAAAATCACATTTAGTTGATTTAATTATTGTTTCTAACTTTAAATTTCCTAACGTTTTCCAAAATCCAATAAATAAATTTTATGTTAGTAAATTTAAGTTACAAATGTTTTCTTTTATATTTCTAAATCACTTCTAAAAATTGATTCTCTTTAAAATAGTTTGAAGTTCAACACTTTCAATCTTCTTTTTCTTCTATTTATGAAAATTCCACTTCACTTAATTGATAACACTTTAATTCCCTTTCCAAAATCCTTATTTGAAAATTCTTGTATTTTATAACATCAAAACATTTTTCTAAATTATCAAAACCTTATAGATGGCCATTGAAATCATGAAATATTTTTTTCTTTCCAACTTAAATAAATTCCATTCTTGTTTCTACAAAAAAAAATAAATTCATGAAAACATAACTCAAAACCATGTGCATTCTTTTTGCAAAACAAACCCTTTTGTTTATTTTCTTTACTTCTCAAATCATTCAATTTTATCATTCATGAAAATAAAATTTTGTGAACACCAAATTAGTTGGTGTCTTGGCTGAAATTCACTAAGTTCTAGGGACCAAAAATTAATTCCCTTATTCTTGAAAATTTTCAACATGAACTCTAATTTTTGGGAGCTCAAAATCGTAGCCTCCCCCTTGGCCTTTGGAGCCAAAAATCAATTTCCTTTCCACCATCAAATCATAGCATACATATACATATTTATATATATATCACAAACATGTCATAATCAAAGTAATAAATTATGCAAATCACCAAACATAGGCAAATAATCAAAGCACATAAACACCCACAAATAATTACATGACCATAGATATGAATCCTCACATGGATTCACCATCCATCAAATATAAAACCATCTCTCACCACCATACTTGGTTGGTGAGATGGATCTCCCTCTTACCTCTTGAAGATCCTCAAAAGCTTCTTGATTTGCTTCTTTTTCCATGTCCTTCACCACCAAAGGCTTCTCAAATACAAAACAAAATACATAGAAATTAGTATACTAAGCTTGATTAAGAGGAACCATGGATCAAAATATGGTTTGGGAGAATATAATGAAACCAATAGTGAAAATTTCACAAACTTCACCTTAGAATTCTAGATCTTGAGCTTGAAGAACAAGGATTAAGATGGATGAATTAAGCTTAGGTTTCTACTACAAGGTATCTTGGAATGATACAAGGATGTAAGGTATTAGGTTGTTTGGAATTATAGAAGAGTGAAAGGTGAATTTGTGGATCTTGGCCGTGAGGTTGGGAAAGAAAGTGAGAAGAAAATTTTGAGAGTTTTTGCTTGTTGATGCTTTAGGAAAAAGATGAAGACTTTTGAAACAAATGAACAAATCTCCTTTAGCTTTTTAAGAGTCTTGGCCGTGGAGTTACTCTAGGAAAAAGGATGAGATATTTTTGTTTTGTTTCTTTGTTGATTGATAGAAAGATAATAGAAATAAGTTAAGTGTAATATTTATATTTCACAAGCATGCATGACCGTAGCTTGCATTGGAGAAAGGTGGAAAGTGATGTTTGAAAAACATGATCATTAATGATCAATAGGAAATGGTCTTGACACTTGGCTATTGTCTTCATCCTTTTTCTTTAGCCTAAAAAGCCTATTCAAAATTGTCTTCTTAGATTGTCCTAGAAAAACTACTTGGCCGTGCACTCCCAAGAATTGTTGGGTGGTCATTTTTTTTTACTTGCAAGCTTACCTTGCTTCCTATTGGTGGCCACTTTCTTTGATTACTCCTAATTGGTTCATGACTTGACTTTGACTTCCTCCACACTTGTTTCTATTAGCTCATTTTAATTACTTATTTACACTTTAATTAAATGATTAATTCATCTAGTTTTTATTAAACTAGTTTAGTTAGGATTTCTAATTACTTTATAATTAATTTATTATATTATTATGTCATGGTATAGGTCATAATAATGTCATATTTCTAGATAATTAAATACTTATCTAGTAATTAGCTTCTAATTATTAAGCAATTTAAATTAGTTCACTTAGTTGATTAAGCTACTAGGATAATTAAGTTAAATTATTTAATTACTTAACTAATTAACCTAGCCACTTTTGTTGACTAAATCCTAACCATAAGATGCATCTCCAAAATAAAGGGTCAAGATTACTCCTTCTTACTTTTAATCCAAGGGTTATAATTAGTCATAGCCTTTTTAGAAGACCAAATCTCCACCCTTGATTAATTCTTCATCCAGTGGTCATAAATGATCTTTGTCACTTTTTAAGACTAAATCTCCACCCTTGATCAATTCTAAATCCAATGGTTATAAACGGTCATAACCACTTTATATAACCAATTTTACACCGTTGATTAAATCTATGGTTGGTATCGAAGCCTTCCTAACTAAGTTTATTCTCACACCATTGATTAAATCAATGGTGATTATCCAATGCTTCTTTATTAAGTTTGTTTCTTAACCGTTGATTAAATCAATGGTTAATCTTCAAACTAAGTATTCTCATCCAAGGGTACAAATCAAGTCAAGCCCTCTTTGTTGACTACGCAGTACAATTTTTATTATTTTTATCTGCTATAACCCTACAAATAATATTTTTACTATATTTTTATCACCTGATAAATAAATACAGTACAAAACATAGTAAAAGAAAGTATAAAAACTGTTTCCAGATTCAGGTTTAGTAAGATCCCCTGTCTCTGTCTAAACAGTACAAATTTTTCTATCCGTAGAAAAATTTTTACTTTGCGGGACCCACTGGGCCCACGTAAGGTCACCTGGGCCCACATACAGTAAAAATATTCATAATCATCCACAAAAATCACAAATATTAGAAAACATACAAATATCAAATCAGATCACGTAAAATAATTAAAACCTAACGGTAAAAATTAAATTACGTAAAGTTTTTCCTGGCCCGAAAATTTTTATTTTCCTGACACGGAGTAAATCACTCAAAATGATCAAATACGCTAATGAAATAATCAAAATAATTTTACAGCATCCAAAAATTACTAAATAGTAAAATTCTATTAACTGTCAAAATTACTGTTTAAGAGATAGAAAATTTTGGGGTGTTACATATATCAGGAAAGTAAGCATGCTATCAACTATGTGCTTAATGGTATTTAATTATTTAATTTATTGTGCTCAATTTATATACTATGAAAAATTAATCTTTGTGAGAGCATAATAAATTAATATTCAAAAACTAACATACAAGGACCCAATAAAATTTGGGTACCAAAAGTCAAAAATTGAAGTGTGTTGTAAGTGTGCTTGAAGGCCAAGAACTGACTTTGACATCTTGAAAGTGGCTGCTCCAAGCACAAAGACCAGAAATAATTTTAAGCTCTCTTCCTTGTCTTCGTGAAGTTTGGACTTAAATTTTTTTTGGGGACAAGTGAAAACTTTTATTATGCTTTTCTAGCCTTATAATTTGAAAATATTTCTACATGTTAATATGCTAGATAAAGTATACTTCTTATTTGAAATGACATGTCTAATGATAATATCATTGAGCTTGAGTTTTTGATCAATCATACATATTTAAATATTTGAATTTATTGCTTAAATATTTTTTTTATCTCTCTTGAATCTTTAAATTACATGAATATATGCTTTGTCTTGAATTCTTGAACGTATGCTTTTCTGTACTTTTTGTTAGTTTTATTCGAATAAACAGAAGTTTTATTCGAATAAAGTTCTTTAAAGCTTATCAATTAATGTGTTGGATATCAGCTTTATTCGAATAATACTTAGTTTATTCGAATAAACTGGCTTCTGTGTTAATCATGTGTTTGATGTGATCTCTATCTATTCGAATAAAATCAAGCTTATTCGAATAACCAGAGACTTGGCTTATCAGTCTTGATTATTTGCTTCTCTGTCTATTCGAATAACTCCCAGGATTATTCGAATAAACCTGTTAAAATGCCAAAATGCTTGCCTTCCCAGATCCTCTATTCGAATAAAACCCAAATCTTCTTCTTTTATTCGAATAAACACGGCTTGTTTTTAAACAAAAGGTTCTGCTACGTTTCGTTAATATATGCTGAATTTTTTTATAGACTGAAAATGTATATGCTTAATCAAATTGACTATTCTTTTGATGTTTATATGTAATTGGCTAAATTGATCAATGAAATAAAATATCTTTTGCCCTTGTGAACTCATTTGTTATTTTATTATTTTAAATGCTTATTTGCTTATGAGTTTGACATTATGACTAACAAGTGGTATCAGTTTGACATAACCTCTATGGATCCAAATTTGATGGATACCAAAGAAAATTCTTTGAATTGTGTTGTAGGGTGATAACTACCTCAAGCAAACATTTAAATGGAATAACTTCAACTTGAGGATAGTAAAATTTAAAAGGATTCAACTTTTAAAGGGGTGCAAAGAATTTCTATTCCCTCATGAAAGCTTGAAGCTTGGAAGTTGGTGGAAGTGAGAGTCATCTACAAAAATTCAAAGAGTACATTTTTTGGTGATATCAAACTATTATCCTTTTCTTTTTAATATACTTTAAATTTGATATCGTATGCTATTTGGAGAAGTAGAGAGTTGTGTTATACCTTACATGAAATTATTTTTTTCCCTAAAAAATGCCTAAATAAGTTTTGATGATGATCATATATTTCTTGATAAACTTGAATCATGTCTCAAAATGTTTAAACTATTTTTTATTTATTTATTCAAGTTCATATGTGCTTCATGCATTCTTGTTAGAACTAATATTGCATGGTTGATAATATGATACATGCTTTACATTATATATCAATCTAAATTATGCTTATAAATGGGCTTACATGATATTTGATGCTAACCTATGTTTTAGAAGACTTTTAAAGTTAGATTTGCAAGTCTCTCTATGTGTTTCAAATATAGCCATCAGTTTCTGTACATACAAGCATATGTGGATAAATGAGAAAAGCTGAATGGAATTCAAATGAAGAGGAAGATAAAGAAGGCTTTCTTCTAATGCAATGGAATAAAGAAGGATCATTACTCTTTATCTATCTCAATAAGTATCTCTATCCCTAAGTTATTATGGTACTTTATATGATATGGATTGTATGATACTTGTTGATAAATTGATCTTAAAATGATTAGATGTTTTCTTTACATGAGAAGTATGCTTAGCATTGACAAAGTGCCTAATTAGATATTAACTTGCTAATTTGTCATTGCATTTAGGGTGGATGATATTAGTTCTATACATGCTTTGATCTCTATAGCATATTCCATCAAGGAGATGTACTTATGTTCTTTTAACTTGGATTGATCTATCTCAATGAATATGTGCTTTTTATATAAAACATCTCTACTTTTCTAAAATGATTTTAAAAATATAATGTGCTCTTGTAAAATTCTTTTTGAAAGGGGGAGAAGCTTTAAAATGATTTTTTTTGTTTGAAGGATTAAGAAGATGTATATTTGACTTACTTTTCTTTAAGGTAATGTACTTACATGGTCTTCACATACATATTTTTTTATCTATTATCTTGATAATATACATATTTTGAGGGGGAGTCTAGCTCTTGAGTTGTTTATATCTCTTGCCTTACATCTTTATTTGATTACATAAAGTGTTTTATTACTATCATATGCTAAATGTTGACATATAAAAATATGACAAGCATTGCATAAATAATCTTCTATATCTTGAAAAACATGCTTATTTCATCTCTCTATTCTTGAATCATGTGTAGAATCTATAAAAGGGAGAAAATATTTTTTCCTTTCTAAACCTTTTTGTTGATGTCAAATAGGGGGAGTGAAAATTGGAAAGAAAAATATGTTCTTGTGCTTATTGTTTGATATGCTTACATGAATATCCATTCTTGTATATTGCTCAACATATTTTTCTTTGGTGATTTGTCATCATCAAAAAGGGGGAGATTGTGGAAATAAGTTTGTCCCAAAAAGAATACTTTGCTTATGTTCTTTGTTGCATCTTATATAGAGCATATTCATTAATAATTGATAAATATCTTATTTGGATATGTATATGAAAGTTTTATATGCATGTTAAACTAACTAGAGTTATACTTTTATGAATCATGCATATAAAAATATTGAATTATGAATTTGGACTACCTATGCTTGTTTAAGTGAGTAATACTTTACAGGATAGTCCAAATACCAAGGGTGAGCTTGCAACAAGAAAGCAATAGATATCTATTAAGCTCAACACAAGGAGAATGTGCAACGCCCCTTTTCGTAAAGGAACGTCACATTGTCAATTACAATGCGGAAATAAAATTATGTGAGTTAAGACCCGGTTCCTTTTCATATTACATATATTTACTTGATTATAGTTGGGTATTTAAATTGGCGAGTATATATTTTTTTTGTCTGTTATAATAGCAATAATTAATAATGACAATAATTAACGACCCTAGTGACAAAACATAAATGGAAATAGAGGATAAAAGCAGTAGTGAAGCATACATGGAAATTAACGTTGCAACAACATATATATATAATTATCAACTGTTTAGTTACAAGCCTGGTATACTAAAAAGAAAAAACTACACCTGCCCCCCTTAAAGGATTATACATACATATCCCACGGCATCAGAATATACAGCCTACTACAGACAAAACATCAGGCCCCCAAAATAAAATACTGGTAGCCCCCAGTAGCCACAAGTAAAATCAATCCCTCAAGTGAGGAGGAATCGTGTCAGGATCCTCTTCAGGATCCTCTTCGGAGTTGTCCTCAGGGACTTCCTCGGGATCTTCCTCAGGGTCTTCCTTATCAGAGGAAATCACCATAGGAATCGCAGAGTTACGGGACGGGGCCCGAGTTGTGGAATGAAAAGAGTCTTCCCGCGGAGTGAAATAACGGTCACCCCATATCTCGCGTATCGGTAGTTGAAACTCCAAACGTATACTAATACAGCAGGTGAAGACAGGTGGCTCGTGGCGCCTCCAGGCTAGAGATATCGATACATCCCCCGTATAGACGCAACGCTCAGAACCATAGTTAATGTGCCAGCACTCTGGCCCTCCCAAGAAAGTTAGGCGCACATCTCCCAAAAATCTCTGTGTGCGTGGCTCCATATTCTTTAGCAGTCGCTCAGTCAAGGTAAGGCAAAAAGCTGGGGAAGTCAGGAGCCTCAGTTTCCTTACAGTCGTCTTCAATGGGACGCAATATACAGACAAACAATGATGGAAAGACAGGAAAGAGGTAAGACATCCTACCAAGATTACCATTTATAGCATCAAGAAACTAAACGGTGCAAAGCGCCCATATAGCATTTATGACAGCAATAATGGTAATAAACATTTAGTAGCAGTTATAATCAACTAAACAGTTCTGGGCAGTCATATATATAGATATTCAGAAATACAACAGTTCCAATTGTAATAACAATGTATACCAGATAATTCATGGACTCACTATGCACATGTGCCCTAAATAATCAACATCCTACTCCATGGAGCTAGACACAAAACAGTCGGAGAGAATGATCAGGGAGACATGCCAATATCTCGTCAGCCATAAAAACAAGTGCTTTCCAGAAAATAATCAGTCATTTTGCGCAACAAGGCTTTATACAGCGGCATTCTCACAAGATCTCGAAATAGGACTGTGGCCAGTCAGGATCATCGTTGCGTTTGCATCGGTTTGTCCCACGGTCCAGAGGGGCTACCACTGCCCTCTGCGCGACACCCGCACCCCGACGCCCTCAAGGCCAACTACAGGACCCCACTTGTCTATTCGCACCTGCACTAAGGTGTGATTCAACTCTTAGGCAACTCGGCCATAACAATGTCCAACAGATGTTCTCTTTCTTTTTGTGCAATGCATGACTCAATCATGCTTCAAATGCATGTCATATGATTTATCCATAAGTTTTGATCCCATTCACGGATCCACATCAAACCAATAGCACATTTTAAGGATAACCACAATCCCATTCATAATCATGATAAAAGTCAACCATTACGTTCATTATGTTCCTCACAAGCTCACCTATACTCATGTTCTTCCCTGTTTATGAATCCCTAATTAATTTCTAGTCATCCAATTATTTATGATTAATGTGCCCTTATTAGTCCAAAAGTTTTGGGTCCAGGAAGATACACGGCTGAAATCACCAACAAAGTCACAGATTTAATTGCTAGGTGTTGGGTGATAAACTATACTTGTGAATTCGACGGAGACAATGTATTTAGTGTAAAAATTGAGGCTGCCATTCGGTGAAAAATAACATGGCAGAAGGATGAAAGATGGAAGAACATTTTATAACAAGATTGGCTAAAAATCAATTTCTATCGGATGGAGGTTCTGTCGAACAGAGATCAAAACTATTGAATTTTTCCAGAAAGTCAGCAGAAGTCCTAATTCGACGGATGTGGGTGTCGATGTTGGAGAAATCTCCCAAGTGTCGAACCAACGAAAGCACTGGTCAGACATTCAAATTTTGACAGATCTGTCATTCTAACTGGATAGATTTTAACATTTCTAAATGATCAGGATATCAATTTCGACAAATTTGGCCAGGAGCTTATACTCAATGGATTTTAACATTTTACTAAGTGGTCAGGATATCAAATTCGACGGGTTTGGCCAGGAGTTCATACTCGACGGATTTTAACATTTTACTAAGTGATTAGGATATCAAATTCGACGGGTTTGGCCAGGAGTTCATACTCGACGGATTTTAATATTTTACTAAGTGATCAAAATATCAAATTCGACGGGTTTGGCCAGGAGTTCATACTCGACGGATTTTAACATTTTACTAAGTGATTAGGATATCAAATTCGACGGGTTTGGCCAGGAGTTCATACTCGACGGATTTTAATATTTTACTAAGTGATCAAAATATCAAATTCGACGGGTTTGGCCAGGAGTTCATACTCGACGGATTTTAACTTTTCACTAAATGATCAGGATATCATATTCGGCGGGTTTGGCCAGGAGTTCATACTCGACGGATTTTAACACTTCACTAAATGATCAAGATATCAAATTCGACGGGTTTTGCCAGGAGTTCATACTCGATGGATTTTAACATTTCACTAAATGATCAGGATATCATATTCGACGGGTTTGGCCAGGAGTTCATACTCGACGGATTTTAACACTTCACTAAATGATCAAGATATCAAATTCGACGGGTTTTGCCAGGAGTTCATACTCGACGAATTTTAACATTTCACTAAATGATCAGGATATCATATTCGACGGGTTTGGCCAAGGGTTCATACTGTTACTAGTTTTCACATGAAATTTCCAAATTTCTGGGCTCAACACCGTGACCATTCGAGAACCAATCGGAAATCATTCCCTTCCATATTACACGTTCCAATACATCCAGATATATATCAAAACACACAAACAATCAAATAGCACACATACAATACAAACAACATGCAAAAATAGAGTGACCCTCAACACCAATCACAGACATTCCTAAATGCTAAAATAGGTTGAGGAGGAGTGTCTTCCTCTTATCTTAGAGAAGCACAAAGAAAGGTTACTCCTTTTTGGTCAGAAATTACGTTTTCAGCTTCCAGGAAATCCTTGAACATTTAAACTTGCAAAAATCAGAATCCAAATATTGAAATGCATACCCATTGTCATCAAAATGATAGTGGGTTACGAAAATGAGAAGAGAGGGAGAAAAAGCTAAGAGCTTTACCTTAAAGCTCCAACCTTTAAGCTTCCAAGACGTAAGAGAATGGAGATGGAGAAAATGGCAGAACTTTGAAGATGATTTCCTCAATGATGGTGGTCCTCCAACACAAAATGGTGCTAGGATTGTGACGGTTTGAAGAACAAAATGGAGGTGTGGGTGGATGGTGTTGCTGCTGTGGGGTGAAAGAGAAGAGAGAAAGATGAGTGAATAGTGAGCTGCGTACAGGGAGGAGGGGAAAATGTGAGAAAGAAAATGGAATAGACCCCCAAATAGCCAAATGTATAGCACCCAAGGAAAGGAGGAGAGAGAAAATATATAAAATGGTTGGAGGAAGCTTCCTTGAGAAGCTTCGCGCGCTCCTCGATAAAGTGTATAGTAAGTTTGTCTCCAAATTAAATACATTAGACGAATGATTAATTACACTACAGAATTATTTTCTCAGTGAATAAAATTACAAGTGATGAAAATAATATTTTATTATTCATCAGATAATTTTATGATACCGCGATTTTATCTAGCAGATAAAACCTCGAAAGACGCAAACCTCGCAAACTGTGCCGACCTCAGGTTTAGTAAAATCCCCCATTGACACGTTGACAGTTCAAGGTTTACCAGCCTCAGGGAAAATATTCTATTTTCCCGGCTCTGCTTAGTGTACACGCAAAACAAAGAATATATTAAAATATTCATCATTTCTAGAAAAATCCACTAAAATTCCTAAAAATCATGAATATTATAAAATGATCGTTTCTAATGAAATAAAGAATTTTCGGGATGTTACAGAATGCGACTAAATATATGTCTTTGAAGAATGTTTTTAATGATAACAAACATGAAGACAAAATGAAGATGATGGGAAGACCAAGTCCAAGATCTTTTAAAGGATAACTTTAGGACTTAGAGTCTCTTTGTTCGAGGATCTCTTTGGATATCTCCTAGTGCATTAAGATAAAATAAAAATGTTTTCTTAAACTTATACCAAAACTATTTTGATCTTGAAAATAACTTAAAAAATGTTTTGGTGTTTTTGATAAACTTTCTGGGATGGTTTTTAAGCTTTTATAACTGTTTTATAATTGAGTTATTCGAATAACTCATTGGTTATTCGAATAAAGCTTTGTTTTTGGCTGCTGCATAACTCTGTGTTTTAAAGTGTTAATCGAATAACACTCTTGTTATTCGAATAAGTGTTTTCCAAAATAGCTTGTTTTATATCAGCTATTCGAATAACTCATCAGTTATTTGAATAGAACCTTTTCCCAGAAATCTGCCTTAACAAATGTTATTCGAATAAACTTAGAGTTATTCGAATAACCAGTTTTCTAAAGAAAGCCTTTGTGGCAGCGTTATTCGAATAACATGAAGGTTATTTGAATAACCAGTTTCAGAAATGTTTTTTAAAAGAACGTGTTATTCGAATAGCCAAAGGCTTATTCGAATAAATACGGTAAACACAGATCCGAATATAGAAACTAACGGACATTTTTTTCATATTAATCATGGAATTAATTTCTTACAATGACTATTTTCTATCCGACTCTATAAATTGAGACCGTGGGTCTCATCTGCTAGCAGCCCAGCTATTTGTTTAATTTGCGCTTGCTCTGAAAAATGTGATTTATATTTTACGCCTATTTTCTATGCTCTTTTTGCTGAAACTTTGAGATATACTTTGAGAGCCTCTTAGCACTTTAATTTGTATTATTTACTCTGAATGAAAGTTTCTCTTCATCTATATTTCTGTTCTTCTATATTGAGGGTGAGGTATCCTTCAAGGTTTGTACAAGGGTGAGGTATCCCTTCAAGGTTTGTATAAGGGTGAGGTATCCCTACGGGTTGAGACTTTTGCACAAGGGTAGAGTTTCCCTATGTGTGAAAAGTGCTCTTTTATATAACGGTTGCAAGCACCTATTGAAGCTTGTATACATAGTGAAAAATCTCGGATTGCTTTCGAGGACTGGACGTAGACCACAAGTGGGTTAGTGGTCGAACTAGGATAAATATTGTGTTTGCTTCTCCTTTCTCAATCTCTTTATTTTACGTAATTTTATCTTATTACACATTTATTTATTTGCTATTCTTAAAGATTTTATTCTTCTTCTCGCAATTCTTTCTCTTTTATTTAATAGCATAAATATTTGTGTTTATTTTAAGAGCATTTGTGAAAAAGTTTTTATACCCAATTCACCTCCCCTCTTGGGTAATGGTTGCCATGACTAACAAAGATAATTCTAATGAGCAACTAATGGTGCCCTTTTATAGAGCATGAAGGGCACACAATGACAAGGGAGTTATTTATTGAGTGGATGGATGAGTGGAAAATGACAATAAAGTTATTTAATAAGTGGGTGGATGAGTAGAAAATTATTGCCATGCTTGTCTCCTAGCTCAACCAATTCAGCTGTCTTCACATAACTATAACTCTATCATATTGTCACCTATTGTGTAAGTGGTTCATGACAGTTGAAGGGTTTTGTCTCAGCTTTCCAATGCCACTATTTTCAACACAATCTGACTTCTACAACCCAAGATATGGCCCAAAACATTTATAAGGTAACGTTTCTTCACATCTCAAATCAACACGCAATGGAACTTCAATTGAAAAGCATGAGTTAAGAATGATTAATCCTCATAATATTCACTCTCAATCCCTCATGTGTTTGAAAGGTAGGTATTTCACTCAATTAAACCTATGAAAAGTTGCACTACCATAAGCTTGCTTATCTTCTACTTCTCCATTACTCAAAACACACGCACACACAAATCAAGAAGACTTTATTCAAGGTTGTGATGGGGTCAAGATAAAGGAGGGAGAGTAATATGGATATGACAAGTTAAATACTAAAAAGAATAAAAAAGCATTAGGGTTGAATTCAAATAATAAGCATGAAAGTTCATCCTAACTCTACCTAATGCAAATTCCTTTTACATATTCTTTTCGCTTCCCCTTCTTACCTTATTGACCTTTCTTTACACTTTGTTGTTTTATTTTTTATTTTATTTTTATTTTTTTTATTTTTAAGAAGGCTACTCTATCCTTTTTCATCAACCATTTTACCCGCACACCCCCACACTTGATCAAAAACTCATCCAATAACAATGTCAATGCTCTCTTATTTCCTAAGGTTAGGTAAGAACATATTTTTTTTTTAACCCATGTAATAAGCTAAAAACAAGGAATGGTCGAATAAACTCAAAGGGGTTAAGCAATGAAAAATATGCAAGGTTGGCTATTTGGTTAAAGTAGTTATTTCAAGAAAAATGCCTCAATCATGTTTATGTATGCATGTGAAAATGTAGCCTCAAATAGAGTCAAAGCAAGTTTTAGAGTAACAATTCCATGAGTGAAAAACACACAAGAAAGAAGAGAATGGTATAAATGTTTAATCCATTCATCAATACACTCAAAAATCTCACAAGGCATACATCTATCATTCTTAATCCACCAATTCAACATCCATAACCAAGCATGTGAAATTTAATAAAGAAGACAATTTTTTCAATCATGCTATAATCCCTGAATTTCAATTGCTTCAAAGGATGTGAGAGTACATTCACTTGAATCTTTCAAAGGAAATCAAATGATAAAACTTCATTACTTCCACAAGTCAACACAAATTAGTTACTTTCCCAATTTAGATGCATCTCAAGAGTAAATTTACCCCAAGGGCATAATTTACTCTTTACTCTGTCATCCTTAATTGGTTTTGTTGTTAGTAAGTTGCTAACAACTATATGAATAAACATACTACCCTAATTTTTTTTTCATTTTATGTCAACTATTTTTTCCCCCAACTAGATCACAACATTGTCCTCAATGTTAAAATATAGATGAGTAAAGGATAGAAGATATTACCTGTTGTGACTATTATCAAAAAAAGAAACCTGACACAGATTTAAACAAAAACAAAGTACGATAAATAAAACCAAATGTAAAGGTATATTATAGACGGAGTGTCAGATCAAATCCACGTTCTTTGCTGTTTCCCTTTGACTAATCTATCTGAGCTATTACTGGATCAGATTTATAAACAAAAGTTTGTAATTTATCAATTAACTCATTGATAGTGGAAGTAGAGATAAGGATATGCCTGCCTGAAGGTGTGATAAAGTTTTGTTCCACAGCATGGTCAAGAAAAGATAACAAACCATCAAAGAAATTATTAACTTTCAACAAACCTATGGGTTTATGGTGGATGTTCAGTTGGACCCAAGAGACAATTTGAAAAATGTCTGTCAAAGTACCATAGCCACCTGGTAAGGCAATGAATGCATTAGAATTTTCAATCATTTTTCTTATTTATCCATGCATAGTTGATACTTGTAATTCCTCCCTGATTGTCTTTCCAGTGATGTTCTTTTGAGTTAAAGCTATAGGAATGATACCTAAAACTTGACCGCCTCTTAGATGTGCAGAGATTGATACAACCCTCATTAACCCAATGTTACCTCCTCTATATACTACATGCATGTTCCTCGCATCAAGTGTTCAACCAAGAGTGCTTGTTGCGTTTACAAACTCTGTACTCTTCCCAAAACTTGACCCATAAAATACACAGATATTTGTAAATCGACGAATAGATGCTCCCTTCGTTTTTACACTCATCCTCTCATTGAATGATCATGAGTTGAATGAAAATGAAAAAAATAGAGTGTTTAAATAGGGAAAAGCATAGAAAATGTAATGATAGCACCTATATAGGTAGGTTGACTGTTGTCAGAAAATTTTGAAATTAAGAAAAATTAATTTTTTTATTTTATTTTTATTTTCATTTTTTTTGGAAAGAAAACAAGAGCTGGAACCAATCCAAAACTGGAGGCTAGGCTCTCACGCCCGTTTATTCAATAAAGATGGCATATCTTTATACTGTGTGTCACCAGTACAGTTGTCATGACATATCTTTATACTACACGTCATGAGTGCAGTCCATCCTCACAAGGCATGGCTTTAGATCTTTACCTAGGCTAGAATTACACCCTAAGAAGTTGTGTACTCATTAGAGCACATAATCTAGCATTTGTGAGTGCTCAATACCCTTGGCATGACCTGGTGCATTAGAGTTCATATAGTTAAGTACAACTGGATGAGACTCGCGAAGGTATTAATTCACCTTTTTCATTTTTAACCATTGTTATTCCAAATTTCTTAGGCACAATTTGTGTAGGACTTACCCACTGGCTATCAGAGATAGGATAGATAATTCCAACATCAAGTAATTTGAGAACTTCAGCTCTACCTACCTCTTTCATGCGTGGATTTAATCTTCTTTGAGGTTGTTGAGATGTTTTAATATTATCTTCTAAATGTATTTTATGTGTACAAATTAATGGATTAATGCTTTTATGTCTTTTAATGTCCATCCAATTGCACTTTTATGCCTTTTAAGTACTTCTATTAACATACTTTCTTGTTCTCTGGTAAGGGTCGAAGAAATTACTATTGGAAAGCTTTGTTCTTCTCCAAAAATGTGTACTTCAACCCAGCAAGTAATGACTTTAGTTCCAGTGTAGCTAATTCTTCATGGGTATTATCATTCATGAGTTTTAGCTCTTTAAATCTCAACTTCCATTCTTTGTATTCCAACACCTGCGTACAATCAAGCAAAGAGCATATTTCAGAAATATAATCATTTAATTGCTTACTTGAGTCAAATGAATTGATTAAACAAATTTCTAATGGGTCAAAAGAACTCCTGGGTTGAAGATAATTATCTATAATGGCCTCAATCCCTTCAACTTCCGCTTTTTCGTCATGGACTTCCAGTGTCATATTTCCAAATGTTAGCTTCATCACTTCATTTCTGCAATTTATCAAAGCATTAGATGTTACTAAAAATAGGTGACCTAAAATAGCAAGAATTAACTTGTCACTATTAACCATAGGGTCAGTTTCCAAGACAATAAAATCCATAAGATATATGAATTTATCAACTTGTACAAACACATCTTCCACTATTCCATTCAGAATTTTAACTGAACTATCGGCAAGTAGAAGAGTTATAGAAGTTGGTTTTAACTCACCTAGGTTGAGTTGCTGATAAACTGAATATGGAAGAAAATTAACATTAGCACTAAGATCAAGTAAAGCTTTTTCAATTTTATATTCTCCAATAATGCATGAAACTGTAGGACAACCAGGGTCTTTATATTTCAGGCTATTGTTATTCTGAAGAATGGAGCTTATCTGTTCAGCCAAAAAGGCTTTCTTTTTCACATTTAATTTCCTTTTAATAGTGTATAAGTCCTTTAAAAATTTGGCATAAGAAGGAACCTGTTTAATAGCATCTAATAGATGAATATTGACCTTCACTTGTTTAAAAGTTTCAAAAAATTTAGTGTTGTGGTTCAATTTCCTTGAATTGTTTAATACTTGAGGAAATGAGGGTGAAAACGAGAATTTGATCTCCTTTTGGCCAGGTGGCTTATCGACCTCTTCCTTATCTTGGGCGATTGATTCATTATCTCTCTCACAAGGTTCAGGAATTTCTTTTTCAATAACCTTTCCACTTGATGAACCTGTAAAAATTCATATTTTTATGGTTCAAAGTCTTGGGTTTTCATTCTCTTTTATTCTTTTTGATTGAGTTTGTTCTCAAGTTTCTTTTATTTTTAGTTATTTTAAATTATGTTTTAATTGTGTATTTTTATGTGTTTTTGTTAGGTATTTGCATATGGAAAAGACTGGACACTTAAATGATGAAGAAAAGTTGAAAAATCAAGTCAAGAGATCCAGCGCCTGAGCGCTGGACAATGAGCGCTTGAGCGCTAATTGCGTATGCTACACCGTGACTTGAGTGGCTGAGCGCCTAAGGGCTGGAGAATGAGCGCTTGAGAGATGAACGCGTAACAGCAGCATGAATTTCTTATAAAAAAGAAAGTTTTGCCAAATTGAAGAGACTCTTCAGACTTTTTGACTTTTTACACACTCTTATAAACTTGGACAGAACGCAGCAGCCGTCAAGAGGCACAAACCCTAATGTGGTGTGGGCATAATTAGGATTGAAGATTAGAAATTTTCTTCAACCTTTCCACCTTTCTACAATGGAGTTTGTCATATTCTTCCCTTTGTGTTCTTCTCTTTCCATGTGTAACTAATTTCCCATTGTTAGGGGGATGATGGATCTTGTTCTTAGATGATGTAACTTTATTTTATGGGTTTAACTTATGTTTTTATTTCATGATTTACATGTTTATCTATATTCTTAATGCTTTTCTAAACCTAATCAATTTAGGAATGATCTTTTGGGTTGATGTATGATTTGGGAAAATTTGCATGAACCTAGAACTTGTGATGAACACCATAATTTCTGCAATCGCTAGGAATAGACGTTGTGGGTTATGTGGTCTTTCTTTTAATTCCCTCGTTCTTGATAATGCCTTTCTAATTGGGGTTAGACTAAGGGATTAGTTAATTCTAATCAGCTTAAAAGGATTAATATACCAAGGGATTAGGTATTATTAAATTTTGGGAATTGATCATAAATCATTGAAATAGAACATAGTTAAACTTATATTTGATGTGCATATAAAGAGTTCAAGTGAAATTTGAACCCTAACGCTTTAACATCATTATTTTTCACCCCTTTGATTTATTGTTTACTAATTTTTATGTTTCTTTTTAATTGAATTTGTAACAACTCTCTTTTCAATAGCTTGAATAGTGTTGATTTGGCGAATTTAATAATTAATAACATAATTCTCTTGGAAATGATACTCTACTCACTCTTTCTTACTTTTGTCGATTTGGTGCACTTGCCAATATTCACAACAAGTTTTTGGCACCGTTGCCGGGGATTATTGTTATTAATATTAAATAGTAGTTGAAAAGACACTAATTTAAGCATTTTTTTCTTTGCTTAATTTTCTTTTCAATTTTTTTTATTTTAATTTTAAATTTTAAATTTTCTTTAAATTTTCTTTTTAAATTATTTTTTTTGTTTTCTTTGTTTATTTTTATTAGTTATTTATTTTTATTTTTATTTTTATTTTTATTTTTTTTTTCTTTTCTTTTCTTTACTTCACTCTAGTTTATTTGTTTGTTTGTTTGTTTACGCAAGGTTCTCTAGAGTCAGAAGAATTACTTTTTGATCTAGAGATTGAGAGAAGAGCTAGAGCAAACAGGAAAGCAGCTAGAGAGAGGAAGAAATTTGAAGAAGCAAAAGAAAATATGGCAGAAATAGTTGTAACTGCAGAGCAAAGACGCACATTGACTGACTATGCTACCCCATCTGCTGAGAATTTTTCTACCAGTATTGTGCGCCCTGCTATTCAGGCTAATAATTTTGAGATTAAACTAGCACTTCTACAATTGGTGTAGCATAATCAGTTTTGGGGAGGTAAAGCAGAAGATCCAAATTTGTACATTGCCAATTTCTTGCAGCTCTGCTATGCTATTAAGTATAATGGCGTTACTGATGATGCCATTAGATTACGACTGTTCCCATTTTCTCTTAAAGACAAAGCAAAGAGCTGGCTACAAGCCCAGCCACAAGGTAGCATTTCTACTTGGGAGGATCTGGTTAGCAAATTTTTGACTCGATATTTTTCTCCATCAATAGTTGTGAAGATGAGGGGTGAAATAGCTTGTTTCACTCAAAATCAAGGAGAGTCGTTATATGAATCATGGGAGAGATTCAATGATCTTTTAAGGAGATGTCCTCACCATGCATTTGAGGTTTGGCAGCAGGTGCAAATTTTCTATAATGGTTTAAATCATCCTACTAAGTCTATGGTAGATGCATTTGCAGGTGGATCTTTAAATACCAAAACTCCTGAAGAGGCTTAGCAATTGTTTGAGACCATGGCGACCAATGAATATCAGTTGCCTAGTGGGAGAGCAGTAGTCAGACAAGGAGTGATGGAGCTTGGTACTCTCAATGCTTTACTTGCTCAAAACAAAAGTATTTCTCAGTAGTTAGCTAACCTCACTAATCGAGTTGAGAGTATACAGGTAAATTCTACGAACCATCAAGTGTTAATTTGTGATTTCTGCGGAGGTAATCATGCTAATGGTGGATGTGAGGCAAGCAATTCTAGTTTTAGTTCTCATGAATAGGTCAATTATATGGGTAATCCTTCCAGACCTCAGGGTGTTCCATTTTCAAATACATATAATCCAGGGTAGAGGAATCATCCTAATTTTTCTTGGAGTAATCAAATAGTGCCATTGAATCCTCAACCAGAGAAGAAGTCTCCTCTTGATATTGCACTTGAGAAACTCTCTATATAGACATCTGCTTTTGTGCAACAGACTTCTACTTTTATGGAGGAAACAAAAGCAAATTTTTAGAATCAAGGAGCTGCTATTAAAAATTTAGAGAATCAAGTGGGGTAGATAGCGAAATAGCTTCAAGATAGACCTCCAGGTACCTTTTCGAGTGATACTGTTGCTAATCTGAAGGAGCAATGTCATGCAATTACACTGAAAAGTGGCAAAACTTTGGAAGGGCAAGTTAAAGAAGTATTTGATTCGTCAAAAGTTAAAAAAATGATATTCCTGTTGCAGATGTTTCAACTAAAGAAAGCTGTAATGAAGGAGTTAAACAGGAGCACCTAAAGTGGCAGAGGAAGAAGAAAGAGCATGAATAGAAAATAATTGATCATTCATTGTATGCTAAACTTCCATACCCTTAAAGATTCAGGAAGGAGATTCAAGAAAAGCAGTTTTCCAAGTTCTTAGAAGTCTTCAAAAAACTGCTGATAAACATCCTTTTTGCTGAAGCATTTGAGTAGATACCTTCCTATGTAAAATTCATGAAGGACTTGCTATCAAAGAAGAGGAAGTTAGAAGAAGATGAGATTGTAGCACTTACTAAGGAGTGTAGTGCCATTATCCAGAGGAAGCTGCCACCTAAATTGAAAGATCCAGGTAGTTTCACTATTCCTTGCACCATTGGAAAGCTGACTATTGAGAAAGCTCTATATGATTTAGGAGCTAGTATCAATTTAATGCCATTGTCAATTCTTCGCAAGCTTGGGATTGATAAAGTGAAGCCAACTACAATGTCTCTTCAACTAGCTGATCGGTCAATTAAACATCCATATGGTATAGTGGAAGATTTGCTAGTGAAGGTTGACAAATTTATTTTCCCAGCTGATTTTGTGATTTTGGATACGGATGAGGATATCGATATTCTTCTGATTCTTCGAAGACCATTCTTGGCTACTTCAGGAGCATTGATTGATGTACTTAGAGGAGAACTTATTTTGAGGGTGGATGGTGATCAGGTTACTATTAATGTTTTTGATCAATCTGCACTGACATCAGATCTTTATGCCCCTGTCAAATGCATTCAAGATAAGCCTCTACAGGATTTGGCTAGTAAGACTCATTCATTATCAATCAATGTTGATCTTCCCACTTCCAAGATTATTGATGAAAAGGGGAAAGTTCCTTCTACCTCTGAGATTGCTAGTACAGAAAAAGATCCTCCAGCTTCCACTGATTTATTGCAGATTGATTCCAAAGGCAGTGACAGAGTCTGGAGGCAAAGAATTGATTAGAGAAAAATGTCATTCTACTTCTCTTGCTTCAAGCCACCTTAACTAGTTGAAAAGGTAACGTCGAGCTAATGACGTTAAACAAGCGCTTTTTGGGAGGTAACCCAAATTTTCTCTTTTTTTATCTTTTATTTTTATTTTTTTATTGTGCCATTTCTTATTTTTTTGTTTTTGTTTTGAAGGTAGAGTTGAGTTGGCTTAAGTGCCTCCCTGAGTTCAGAGCCTTTGTAGGGGGATGTATATAGTTGTCGGCTGCCAAAAAGAATTTTTCTTTTCCTTTCTTGCATTTATTTCATTTAGTTATTTATTTTTATTAATTTTTTATTTTGTCATCATCATCCCTATTGTCTTTGTGCGATATTGTGCATGCTGATGTATTGAATTGAATATCTAATGATTATTTGAACTATGGATTAATCTGATTTCTTTGGATAGCACATGAGAATCCATGAGTTGCATTTATCTCTATTGTTTCGATTGTGTATGGATGTATTTCTTATCTTTATGATTAATAGACCTTGGAATTTAATTGTATGTCAAACTTAGAGAAAGTTTATGAGATTGTATGTGTGTGGATGATTTGTATCTAGAAGTTGTTTGATTCTCTCTTGAGGTGAAATCCTAGGCAGTGCATGATTAAGGAAATGATAAGGGTCTTCTTTAGACCGTTTGAGCCTTTCAAGCTAACCTGTATACACAGTTTATCCTTAGGTCCCTTTTGCGACTTTGTTATTATTTGGCCTCTTTTTTTTCTTTTACCCACATTTTTCTTTTCCTATACTCACATGAAAAAAAAAAATTCTCTTTTACATAACCTTTGTTGAGTGCATATCTTGCATTATTTCATTATTCAAGCTGTCGTTATTTTTGTGCATAAAGTATTTCAGGAGCTATGAAAAAAGAAAAAAAGAATTAAAAAAATAAAAGAAAGTCCACCCAAAGTATTGCAAAGAAATAAGTTTGGGGGTGGAGGTTGCTAAAAAGAAAGAAAAAAGAAAAGAAAAAAATAGAAAAGAAAGAAAAAAAAGTGAATGTTGTGTTGATTCTTTTGCTCCGTTTTGCACTTATTTAGTGTTTTGAGGCTTGAACTATGAAATTTGCATGATTTTATATCTCAACTTTTGATTTCATTATCCTACCACTTCTTTCTTGACCCATACCCTTGGCCTTATATTACAAGTTTTGAAAAGTCTATTTTGATCCTTGGTTATGTGTTGTTTCCATTAGTGGAAATAGAGATGAAAAAAACCCCATGGATGTGGGTTTGATGTGCATTTGCAGTTTTATGAACCTATCTGTGTTTGTACTTTATGAGGAGATTGGGTCTTTCATTCATGTTTTTGGGAAGTCATTTGTGCATGAGAGTTGCATGTGAAAGACAATGTGGCAATTGGATTGTTCATGTGTGACACTTTGAAATTAGATTGTGAAGTAATTTCTGAGGATATGAATGATTTTTAATACCCGGTATTGCCATGTTTAATTTTTTTTTTGAGTTTTAGATTGTTTTATTTTGTTTTGTTTTTCTTTTACTTGAGGATAAGCAAAAGTTTAAGTTTGGAGGAGTGATAAACCTGTAAAAATTCATATTTTTATGCTTCAAAGTCTTGAGTTTTCATTCCCTTTTATTCTTTTTGATTGAGTTTGTTCTCAAGTTTCATTTATTTTTAGTTATTTTAAATTATGTTTTAATTGTGTGTTTTTATGTGTTTTTGTTAGGTATTTGCATATGGAAAAGACTGGACACTTGAATGATGAAGAAAAGTTGAAAAATCAAGTCAAGAGATCTAGTGCCTGAGCACTGGACAGTGAGGGCTTGAGCACTGATTGCGTTTGTTGCACTGTGACTTAAGTGGTTGAGCGCCTGAGCGTTGGAGAATGAGCGCTTGAGCGCTGGAAGCGTAACAGCAGCGTGAATTTCTTATAAAAAAAAAGTTTTGCCAAATTGAAGAGACTCTTCAGACTTTTAGACTTTTTACACACTCTTATACACTTGGACAGAATGCAGCAGCCGTTAAGAGGCATAAGCCCTAATGTGGTGTGGGCACAATTAGGATTGAAGATTAGGATTTTTCTTCAACTTTTCCACCTTTCTACAATGGAGTTTGTCATATTCTTCCCTTTGTGTTCTTCTCTTTTCATGTGTAACTAATTTCCCATTGTTAGGGGGATGATGGATCTTGTTCTTGGATGATGTAACTTTCTTTTATGGGTTTAATTTATGTTTCTATTTCACGATTTACTTGTTTATCTATATTCTTAATGTTTTTCTAAACCTAATCAATTTAAGAATGATCTTTTGGGTTGATGTATGATTTGGGAAAATTTGCATGAACCTAGAACTTGTGATGAACACCATAATTTCTACAATCGCTAGGAATAGACATTGTGGGTTATGTGGTCTTTCTTTTAATTCCCTCATTCTTTATAATGCCTTTCTAATTGAGGTTAAACTAAGGAATTAGTTAATTCTAATCAGCTTAAGAGGATTAATTTACCAAGGGATTGTGTATTAATAAATTTTGGGAAGTGATCATAAATCATTGAAATAGAACATAGTTGAACTTATATTTGATGTGCATCTAAAGAGTTCAAGTGAAATTTGAACTCTAACACTTTAACATCATTATTTTTCACCCATTTGATTTATTATTTGCTAATTTTTATATTTCTTTTTAATTGAATTTGCAACAACTCTTTTTTCAATAGCTTGAATAGTGCTAATTTGACAAATTTAGTAATTTATAACATAATTTTCGTGGGAACAATACTCTACTCACTCTTTATTACTTTTGTCGATTTGGTGCACTTGCCAATATCCACAACACCACTCCTAAGAGTTATCACTGACTTGACTTGATCTATTTTTTGGCTTTCTAAACTACCCTCATTTAGATTGTATTGACCCTTGGGATTTGGTTGAGGTTGAGAAGAAACTTTTGCTTTCTTATGAAAGGTGAGTGCAGAAGCAAATTTAGCAAGATTGTCTTTATGGCTTGAGTATTGTAGTTATTAATGGCCTCTTGGTTTTCCATGAGTGCATGCAATGTTCCTTCAAGGTTTTTCCTATATGCCGAGACATAAGGTGCATATCCTTGAGAATTTTGAGAGTCCAGTTGTGCCTGAGGAGGTGGTGGTTGCATAAATTGTGCTTGATTATTATTCCTCCAACTGAAGTTTGAGTGATTTCTCCATCCCAGATTGTATGAATCTGAAAAAGAAGAGGTGAATGGCTTTTTAAAATTGTTCATTGCATTTACTTGCTCATGCACAACTTCTTTAAAAATAAGAATTTTTGGACATTCATTTGTTGAGTGTCTTAATTCATCACAAATGCCACAAATTTTTTCATTTTGCACAAATTTGATTTCTTTTACTTTCCTTGATTCCATGGCTTCAATCTTTCTAGCCAAATTGGTAAACCTAACATTTAGATCTTCTTATTGACTAAGGTGATATTTTCCTTTATTAGCACTTGCAAGGTTAGATTTAATTGAATTTTTAGAAGGATTAGTACCGTGTCAAGATTGAGAATTCTCAGCCAAATGGTCTAAATATTTTAAAGCTTCTTCAGGTTCTTTATCAAGAAACTCCCTATTGCACATTGTTTCCACGAATTGTTTGGTTTCAAGTGTTAACCCATCATAAAAAAAACCTTATAATGCGCCATTTTTCAAAACCATGATGTGGGCAAGAATTTAACAAATCTTTAAAACGTTCCCAACTTTGAAAATATGCTTCATTTGAATTTTGGAAAAAAATTTGGATTTGTCTTTTCAAAGTATTGGTTTTATGTGTTGGAAATTTAAAAAAAAAAACCACTTTGAATTTCTTGCCATGTGCCAATTGATATTGGTTTCAAAGTATTAAGCCAAGTTTTTTTTTATCTTTTAAAGAAAAAGGAAACAATTTAAGCTTAACAATCTCTTCAGTGCAATTTTGATCAATGAAAGTGATACATACTTCCTCAAATTCTTTTAGATGTAAATATGGGCTCTCAAATTCTAAACCATGGAAATTAGGAAGTAATGAAATCATACCCGACTTAAATCTAAAATTGTTAGCATTGAGTAGAAAGATAAAATACGATGGACTATAATTTCGAGATGGTTGCAAATATTCACGCATGGTTCACAACGGTTGATTTTCATGTTCATTGTGTACACTTTCATTTTTAGCCATTGTGTTTAATGTGTGTGATTATGATTCAAACAGATCAATATATAAAGTACCAGGATTAGTTTTAACTAAACGACCAGAATTTGAATTACGATACCAATTAAGCATAAATAAGTGACTTAAAATAGGAAAAAAAATATATACAGAGCTCAACCTTCCATAATAAAAAAAATATATATTAACAAGTAGGTGGTAAACCTACTATGGTAAAAAAATATTAACAAGTAGACGGTAAACTTGCCATTAAATATGATACAACTAGAAAATTAAAAGAGTAGGGAAAGAATATACTAGATGATGAAGTTTACTTAAAGAAAGAAAACCACAATAAACTTGTTCTTCAATCAAGTTCCTCAGCAAAGGAGCCAAAAACTTGATGCGAAAGTTGATATGTTGCAAACCCAAGTGCAGGTTGTCTCACGTAATAAATTCTCGGGAGTCCGAGGTCGATCCACAGGGAATTGAAGAAAAATTCTTTGAGGTAAGGAAAGGATTTGTCACAATAATAAAGGTGATAAAACTTGTTCACAATTAAAAAGGATTCGCTTGGGCTAGGAGATCCACTCTTGGTAAGTAAATTAAGGACAAGATTAATTCTTTTTATAACTCAATTAGAATTCACACATAATAGAGGTTCCAATTAGAAAATACAGCATTCAAAGTTCATTTAAGATTATATATGTAATTATATTATGGTTCCTTTAATTATGTACTAACGCCAACACTTGTAAAAGGGTTCAAGCATTCATTGTGCTAATCTCTTGTCTACAACAAATCAAGATTTCCACTTTACAAGGAGGGTTTCTAAATTGATTGGAAATAAAATACAACACATATAATGTCCACTTGATAATATAACATTCAAGCACAAGAAAGAAATTAATCTAACATTATTTCATTACCAAGAGCTTCACCCTTTCACCCAAGCAAAATGAGAATTAGTTACTCATGAATCAAGAAGAAAGAAAGACAGAAGAAGAAGAAGAATAACATAATTTCTATTTAGAACAAAAGAAAACTACAAAAAGAGAAACAAATAATACAGCAACAAGATCTTGATCTCTAAACCAAGATGATTCTAATGAGCAACCAATGGTGCCCTTTTATAGAGCATAAAGGGCACACAATGACAAGGGAGTTGTTTAATGAGTGGATGGATGTGTGAAAAATGACAATAGAGTTGTTTAATGAGTGGGTGAATGAGTGAAAAATTATTGCCATGCTTGTCTCCCTACTCAACCAATTCAACTATATTCACATGACTATAACTTTGTCATTACATCACCTATTGCATAAATGGTCTTCATGAAATTTGAAGGATTTTGTCTCATACCAATGCCACCAGTTTCAGCACAATCTGACTCCTACAGCCCAAGATATGACCCAATCTTTGAATAATATTCGGGTTCTAGCAACAGCACCTTTATTCTAACTTCTAGGTCCAATATGACCTACCAGACATCAGATCCAACTCTTGCGTTCTTCATGAAAGTTATAGATTTGGGTCTCAGATTTCATTTGGACTTATTTTGGTGTTAATTGAACTCCTTTAGTAGAAGAAATTGGCTAATGAGTGCACAGAGGTCAAGCTATTAGGATCAGAATTCTAACTCTTGATTCCACTTCAATTTAAATTATCGAAACGTATGATTCATCTCTTGAGGTCTCATGAAATTTGTAGACAATTGTCTTAGCTTTTCTACAAGACTAGAATCACATCATTCAAATATTTGCAAGTTAAATTATAGCCAATTTATTGAATGCTGCCAAATAGACAAATTAAGGCTAATTCATGCAGTAATTCCTTAAATGATCCAATTAGGCCAATATCATAAAATGTGACAAAACCAACTTAATTAAGCCTAGCTGAACCTTAAAAAGCCTACTGAGAGGATTATTAAATGGATAAAATATATTGCTATCACATGGTAATCTATCAACAGAAATATGCAAAGTATAAGTATCATACTATAAACATATTTAACAAGGTCTTTAATTAAATATGCCTTCCATTATTTTATTCAAATCAATGACCCTTAACATTAACTCAAAAAATGCTATCGCAAGATTTCCTAGTGGGTCAAGATCAATATTTCACCTAGCTTCGAGTCATCTTTGGATGATCACTCAAAATTTAGTTATTTAGGTAGGAAGAATTTTCTAATTACATCACATGTAACTCTTGGATAGTTAGGTGAATAACACTTATTCTAATCCATGTAATGGACTAAAGCCTAAATCTAAGCCTCTAAGCCTTCAATTCTATTGAAATGGCCTAGTTAAGTCAGACCCAATGGTTGGTAGTTGGATATTACCTGTATCCTATCGTGTCTTCCTAATACAGATAATGGCATTCTGCTTTGGCAAACCAACACTTAATCAATACTAGCCTTGATGAGTACTACGTATTGGAAGGCATCACACAATTATTTAATATTTACTTTGAGGGATTTTTTTTATTATTTGATCTCACCATTTGTTAAAATATTTAACATACTAACTACATTCATACATCTCATAATATAAAAGCATATAAAGAATGTGACATGGTTATAGTCCCTAATGCAATGATTCTCCCAAGCCAATGGGATTATCATTAAGTAAACTTAGAGAGTGAACAGTTTCACCAAGCTTCTCCCATTAACGTCCTCATTTGATGTTATCTTCTTGCCTCCACATCAAGTTTACATTACAAAGTATAAAGAAACCTCGTTTTACATACGAGGGGAGTTAGGTGAGAAGAGAATGTACAACCAGAATGTAGAGAGAAAGACATAATACATAGGCCATATTTTAAAATAACCTAAAAAGGCAAAATAAGAGGACTAAGGCCCTAACCATGCACCATACACCACAAATAATACAAAAGGTCAAATCAATAATACATTATTATCTTTGTGAATCATAAAAATAGATTTAAATTTTGCGCCTTAAAAAAGACACTGTACGCATTAGGGTCCCATTGCCCAATCAGTAGGCGAGGGTCCCTTGCACCCCGAAACCAAAAGATTTTGAATCATAAATAAGAGCTGAACCTCTTGCGTCTCCTTGATGGTTAGGGCATCAACACTTTAACCCACATGGACACTTCATGTCATGAGGAGCCCTTGTGTCACTGTCCAGAAACAAGGTTTGCTTGACATCAATGCCTGATACCGTCACAGACCAAGAACAAGGTTTCCCAAACCGTTGCCCCGTAGTCTAGAAACAAGGTTTGCTTAGCATCAACACTTGATACCGTCGTAGACCAGAAACAAGGTTTTCAGAACCCTTGTGGTGCTACACTGTATATATGACATATATACCAAAAAATTTCACATGACATACATGCATGTAAATTGGTTTTCACAGTCAACATATGAACATATTTATGCTTTCAAAAAAATCATCATGGTTTCGCATACAAAATATCAAACAGAATATGTTTTCACAAAAGATTCTTTCAATTTCTAAAATAACACATTAAAGACCATATCTTTTACCAAAAAGAGAACAAATAATCGTGTTATCTCATACAACACGTAAATAGAAAAGAACGAATCATGGTTTTGCAAGTGTCTCTGATACCACTATTGTAACATCCCAAAGACTAACACTAATGATGTATTCAGTTTACACATCACTAATTAGAATTTGGTACATTACTTATGAATATCCACAAATTATTCAAATAACTAGTTTAATAATATACAAAATATGAGCCTTTCACAGAAGCTTACAATAAATAACATATGAAATGGATTTCTATACAAGGTTTTCATCACTGTACATAATATACATATATCGTACTATTTACAAAATCTAGAACAACTAACAAAGATGTCTTCTCATGCTTAAACTCCGTCTCGCTTCATCTTGCTTGCCTACTGTAGACCCTTCCTTGAATTATAATGGAAACCATAGAGAATAGTGGGGGTGAGAATTTAAAAATTCTCAATAGCTCATTTAAAACTGTGTCATCATAATAATTCCGGCCATTTCAGGGAAAAACTTATTATATAAACCATTTCTATATTTAGAAAGGTGTCAAAATGCCAAAACAAGTCCCTTTCTCTTCCCGAAATAAACATCCCATTTTCCATTATCATGAAGAACATTTAATCATTCAAATCATAAATCATTTTGTGATTAAAATCTCGTGACAATTCACAAGTCATAATTCAATTCATGAAGACTCATGGTGGAAATAAATGATATTATCGAATATCAATACATATCAAAAATTCTCATTTCACAAGACCACATGATTCAATCAATGCTAGCATTTAAAACCATTTTCTTGGTAGTAGTCTACTTTTAGGTTAGTGCACTTCAACCTTTTTGTGACTCACTTCATCACACAAAACTACTCCGAGTAACTGGACCCATGTCTCATTCAATCTAGGAGAGAGAATGCTTACTAACCCTCAATCACTCCACATGAATAGATCACGACCTCATGTCGCTTGGGATGCTAGGATACGCCACCCTAGCTATCCCAGGTTTAGACTCATCCTAAGTGGGAGGGGAACATCCATTCTCAACCATAAATGACTAAGAAAGCTCAGGTAAAGGGGAAGAACATATCTTAACCCCAATTACCCTGGTATAAAGAGATTCTTTATTCTCTTTTACCATTAACCAAGCATTACCCAAGTGCAATTAATCCAAAACCATACTCAGCCTAGTTCCACAGAGGGATACCCATGAGAAAAACCAATTTTTCATTTCTACAATGCCCTTTGATCAACATCTCAACAATTATGCAACATATGCATTTACAAGGTTTCTCTTCCTAGGCATTTCATCTCATCAAGGTAAGTCATCCTTTTCATACATTTCATATGATTTTCTTTGCTTTAAACACTTGCATATAGCATTGGAAATTAATTCACCAATTTAAAAACATCACAAAATATTTCTGTTTCTGGCAGTAGAGCATGAAGTTTGACCTTTGTATAGTAAAACAATCATAATTTGAGCTATAGAGGTCGAAACAAGGTGATTTTGGTGGCATTAGGAAGCTAAGAGAAAGAGCTATAACTTTCATGAAGACCACAAAAGCTTATTCTCATTACAAAGTGAGACATGGCTTATGTTATAAGACACGGGGTAGGCAGTGTTCTTCTCTGCCCGTGAAATGCCAAGGAAACAAGCTATCAGACCAAGACACCAGGGGGGGCATGTCTGAGGACATAGCCCATGTCTGCGTCTCAACTGCAACCATCTAAGGCACAATTCACTTAGCCCAAAAATACCTCCAAGAATCACTAATAAATCAATAAATAACAGTTCAAAAACATCAAAATAACATCGTTCAAGTGGTCATATATCATCCAATGCATCAAAATAAAAGTGGGTTTCATACTCATTTTCAAAAACTTAAAGAGTTTCAAGAACACCTTTAAAGCTTGAACCTTTAGCATGTATTCAAAGCATAAAAACATATATTTTGCTCAAGAATCCACAAATCTCAACAAAGTTCATCAAAACTCCATTTTTCAAGAATGTAAAAGATGAACAAAGTGGGTAAAGCTTTAGAAATCCCCCTACCTCAAGATTCCATGGTGCTTGGTCTTTGGTTCCTCCTTGGTTGGGCTTCTTCCTTCTCTTTTCTTCCCCTTTCTCTCATTTCTCCCCTGTTTCTCTCCTCTCGTTTCTATCTCTGTCTCCCCCTCTTCTCTTTTGTCTTTTCTTTGTTTCAGAAACAGCAAGCATGGGAGAGAGATGAGAGGAAGTGAGAAAAATCTCACTTTCAGAAGATAAGAATTAAGGACACTTTGGTCTTTTCATTAAACTTCATATCTGTTAAGAACACTTTGATTTTACTAAATCAAGTTTCTTAACTTCCAACAATTATAAAATAAATCTTAAGATTTATTTAAATTCTTGCTTCATCATTTTCATGAATTTTCATATCTGCCATTTCTCAATCTGGTATTAAAACACTTCTACAGTGTCCTTAAAAATACCAAACTGTCTCCGTTTATCCTTAAAATTTAACCACATCCTCTTTCACACATTTGTGACCTATTAATAAAATTTTCCTTATTTATTTCCTTTGATTTAGCATTTATGCTATTTTCCTGAGTCAAAATAGTCATTTTGTACATTCTGTATTACGACAAAGTGCCTAAATTAACTCAAAACATTTCAAAAATTATTAGAAATGTTAAACAAGTATTATGGTACCTTATGACCATATACAAGTCTAACCTACTAAAAAGAGAATGCTACAATTCTCCAATCCTTTTAGAAATTTTGTCCCCAAAATTTAGCTTCTCATACTAAAATTTGGAAACCTTCAACAACTATCCTTAATTATATTCATCTTATCCACTCTAGCTTTTATTCAGACTTAGATACTCATATTCTTTTATCCTAACAAGAGTTACCTTGAAAAGATTCGGAAGATTGAGCTTCCTTTTGCCTTCTTAAAGTGTATACCCTCCCTGGGACTGGTAGTCGAGCATTGGGTATAACTTTTGATTTCTTTCCTTTAATTCAGATTCAAACTTGACACATTTTCAGTTTTCGTTTGGATTAAGTCTGATATAAGAAATAAACTTGAAGAGTATTCCAAACTTCACTTCACTTCATATTATATAGTAGACATGCCTTCTCGTTTTAGTTCCAGATATACTCCACTCCTTTATCATCTTGTATATTGCTTAGAAAACATTTGAATGAGAAAGTCTCCTTGAACACCTCCTATGTTACATAAGTACGTACAACTTCTAATAATCTTTTTGAACTTCTTCATCACTTCTTTGTTTTTCCATTTACCTTAAAAGTTCAACCAAATTTAGAATTTCCTTACTTTATTTATTTATTCTTTGAATCCCTGCCTTCTGACACATCGCAAGAGTAAAACATTGCCAAATCCTTTAATACAAACCCAATTCTAATAGTGTGAATACGTGGTTTCTCCTTATTGTGTACAATGTTATAATTTCATTCTGGCAGTATACATCTCCAATAGGGTAAATCCTTATAGTTACCAAATCAATTTTTTATTTTTTTTTAGTCTTGAGGTCTTGACAGAAAGGGGAGGAAAACCTAGCCCTATATTTATCCACATTAGCTAACGTGTAAACATACATGATCAGAATTCTAACATCAAACATTGTCTCATTTGACAAAATGTAAGATGCCCTCTCATCTGCAAAAACATATGATTTCATTCTAACAAACTTTTTCACAAAAATCCAAACTTCTAATAGGGAATATCAGTTTCTTAAACACTAGCTCTAAGATGTCTTACATTCTTTTCCTCAACAAATCTGACAATTAAAACATTATCATCACCTAAAGATTGATACAGATGTATCTAGATATTATGTAAAATAGGGCCATTGGACCTTAAGCTCCCATTTGAAGAGACATAATAGAGATATACATATGGCTTATGAGAAAACTTAATGGTCATAGAGGGATGTGTCCCCATCTTGCCATATTTGAAACCTTTCCTGAGTCGATAGTATTCCTTTAGGAAGCACCACTAAAGGTTTAACATTGGGATACTTACCAAGAAAACTTTGCATGACATTGACAATCATAAATATCTTTCCAGCTCTTGAAACATGAGCCAAAAATGCAACCCTAGGGATACTCACTACGAGATCCCTAATCAAGAGAAATTGAATTCTTTGACTTGATGAGGTTTCACCTACTTCATACGCTATAGGTGAGCAGAGGTTTCGATTACCATAAGATCATCTTCTGCAATCTCAATTCTATATACATCTATTTTCCTCTGACATTCCATGAATCCTCCACATGAATTCTTGTACTCCTTGTTTAACCCTACATTAAAATTCAAATATGATTTTCAATCCCTCAACTCCCATAGAGCAAAGGATTATAAAAACACCTTCCGCTCAAAAACAACAATTTTATTGGTATGACCTAAAAGATACTCTAACTCAGAATCATATTCTTTTCAGAACTTAATCTATCATCTTTGTCTCGTGCTTAACCATTTCTGGTCAATCGGTGTTTCAAACTCTTATGGTCATTAAAGACCTCAAATTTAACTCCATACACTTAGTGTCTCCAATCCTTCAAGGTAAATACCACAGTTATCAGTTTTAGACTGTGGGTTGGATAGTTGTCCTCATGTGGTCTTAATCACCTAGAGGTGTAAGCAACTACTCGTCCATCTAGCATCACATGGATCCTACCTCTTTTCTTGAGGTATCCGAGTATATCTAAAAATTTCCTTGAGGATTCGGATCCACTAAAACCATTATGGAAGTTAATCCCTTTTCCATCCTTAGAAATTGTTTTCGTACTCGTGTTTATTGAGAAACACTACCCCTTTCAGTTCTTGTAACATCCTGAAAAATTATTTGTTTCATCATAAATAATTATTTTTTGATATTTTTGATTTTTGGAAATTTTTCTGGATTTTTTCAGAAACGTCAGATATTTTAATATATTTCTCATTTTACGTGCACATTGAGCAGAGTTAGTGTAACACCCCGAAAATTATTTGTTTCATGATAAATAGTCATTTTCTAATATTTGTGATTTTTGAGAATTTTTTTGGATTTTTCTGGAAATGTCAAATATTTTAATACCTCAAAAATTTTTTTGCGTGTGCGCTGAGCGGAGCCGTGAAAACCAAATGTTTTCCCTAAGACTGGTAAACCTTGAACTGTGGAAGTGTCGACGGGAGATCTTACTAAACTCGAAGTCGGGCATAATTTACGAAATTTACATTTTTTGAGATTTTATCTGATAAATAAAATCACTGAACCGTAAAATTATCCGATGAACAATAAATACTATTTCTATTAACTGTAACTTTTGTTTACTGGATAATGGCTCTAGTAGAGTGTTAATCATCTTTTCTAGAGTGTTCACTTTAGGAGACAACTTTACTTTTCACCTTATCGAGAAGCATGCGAAGCTTCTCAAGGAAGCTTCAAGGAAGTTTCCTACCAAGCTTCTCAAGGAAGCTACACACTCCCTCTCTCCTCCCAACTCCACGGCTACATGGCCTTTTTGGAGCCAAAAATGTGCTTTCACTTAATTAAGTTTTCTATTCTAATTTCAAAAATCAAAAGTCATCATCATTTTCTACTATCAACTTCTCTCTCTACACTCATCTTTCTCTCATTTTCTCCTCCTTCTCTCTACCACCCACACGGCCTCACTCCCTCTCTATGCCTCCTTGATCACAAAAATTTCAAGGAACCACATTTCCTCAATCTTCATCACACTTTAAACACCTTTTTACCTTGAATTTACTTGAAAAGCCTCTATCTTCATCATCTTCTTCAAGCTTCAAGTTTGAAGCTTTAGGGTAAGACTCTTGGTTCCGCACCTTTTCTTTTTCATTTTCGTTTTCAAGGCCATATTCATGACCATTTATTTTCTCTTTTTCAAGCATTGGTGTTGATTGGTTGATGTTGAAATTTCGAGGGTTTTGAAGAAGTGAAACCAAATTCATCAAGGAGCTACAAAGGAGATTCCTCTTCTTGTTTTCTCTTGGGTAAGAGGGAGATGATCCTCTTCAACCTCTCTTGGTAGTGAGAGACTTGATTTTGTGTTAGTTGTGAGGAATCCTTGTTAGGGTTACTCTCTTTGATGTATGATTTTATGGTTATGTGTTGATTTTGCTTTTTTTAATCTATTGGGTTTATTGTATATGTATATTGATGATTTTGGATGGATTGAAAATGTGAAATAGAAACAAAAGTCCCTTACTTTCCTCATGGAGGTCACGACCATGACTCTCAAGTAGGGTGATCATGGTTGAAATTTTGTAACCAAGATGGAAATCTAATTAATCAAGTGAATAAAATGTATTGGAGTTAAGAAAAATGTTAGGGTTACTACCCTTGGGAGGCCACGGCCTCTAGGACATTTTAGGTCCAAAAGGTATAATTTTTAGTTAACTTTGGGTATTCAGTAATCAAGTAATAAGTAGTTAATATTGTGATGGAGAGAAATTTAATTGATAACCTAAAAGTTAATCTTTTGACCTAGCTAAAGAATAAGAGTGTGAGACTAGGAAAACCTTAGAATAATTCTCTAAGTGAGTTTGAATAAACTTAAAGTAAGGAACTTAACAATCAAGAGATTTCCTCTAGAGAAGAATTTCATAAGAAATATTAATTTGAAGTGAAATTTAATTAATTGGATAATTAGGAATTAATTAGGGATTTATAAAATGGAAAGAACTAAGAATGAAGTTTTATCCAAAAAAAAAAAAAATTAGAATAAATTTTAATTAAAGTAAGACCATGAGTGTAAGTAAGAATGTTGAATAACTCAATTTAAATCATTCCAAGAGAATTAGATTTAAAATTTAGTGATGGACTTATTTAATTAAAATAGTAATAATTAAATGAATAATGTGAGAGAATTTCTCTAAAAGAGAAACTTATTAAGAAGAATGTAGAAATTTAAGCATAATTCCATAATGTGCTGTAAAAGTATAATGTATTATTTAAGGACTTAATAATATTTATTGTGGGTCCATGAGTGAGACCAAGAATGTATTGATACTTATCATAGCCAAATTGTGGCATGACATGGAAAGTATGTTATTATTGAATATACATGATATATGCATTGAGTCATCATGCATTGTGAAAGTCCGATGGACTATTGCTAAAGCCGTGTTGCCTAGGAGATTGAACACACCTTAGTGCGGGTGCGAGTAGACTAGTGTAGGTCATAATGTTGACCTTGGGGGCATCGGGGTGTGGGTACCTCGCAATGGATAGTTGGTAGCTCTTCTGTCTGTCGGGCAGACCAATGCAAACGCACCGATGATCTGGACCGAGACACTATCCTATATCACGATCTAGTGAAGAATGTCTTGTCTAATGCATTGATGTGCACATGGATAAATTGATGATTTATAGCACTTTGGCCACAACAGTCGAGTTACAGACATGTCTCCTGATCTTTCCCTCTAAATGTTTGTGTCTAGCTCCATGGAGTAGGATTTTGATATCGTATGCATTTGCATAGTGAGTCAATATCTTGTCTGGTATTTAATTATTATGATAATTGGAACTGTTACCTTACCGTTGTATAACTGCCTGAAATTATTATGTTGTTAAATATTTGCCCCTTGATTACTGTTTATTACTCTGGTATGCTGTGTGGGCGTCCTATGCCATTTTCTTTCTTTACTGCCATAATTGGTAATGAATGTAGGATGTCTCACCTCTTTTCTATATTTCTACTATTTCTGTCTATATTTATGTTTCTTCGAAGACATCGGCAAAGAGGGAGAAGTACACGAGTTCCCTAATTTTTGGCTTGATTTCGACTAGTACCTATTTTGATCATGACGACCCATCTGCAATGTTTTTTGGGATATATGCGATTGACTTTCCTCAGAGGTCCAGACTGCTGGCATATCAACCTAGCTACGGATCGCTGTGTTTACCTTGGAGATGTGATAGTATCGCTAGCTTGGGGGCAATATGATCCGCCTATCTTTATCTGTAGTGTTCGTTTGCATTTAAAATTTTATTTGCCCATTAGGGATATGTGGGGTGAACATTATTACACCCCACAGGAGGATTCATTCCTCTCTACTGCCCTAGCCCCGGCCCGTAACTCGGTGGCTCCGATGAGGGTCTCCTCTGACGAGGAAGACCTTGAGGAGTGATACGGTTCCTTCTCTTTCTTCTCAAGGGCTGATACTGTCGATAGTCACTGATGGCTATCTGTGTTCTTTTTGGGGCTTGATGATTTATCTTTTTGGTGGGTTGTACATGTATAATCTTTTGGGGCATGCATAGTTTTACATTTTGGTATATCAGGTGTTGGAACTAAACAAGTTTAATATAATGAAATATATATATATATATATATATATATATATATATATATATATATATATATATATATATATATCCATGTTGTTTGAATGTATGGTTTGCTTTATTTTACCCTTTGCTGTAACTACGTCTTGTCACTATATTTTAATATTATTTTATATCAAAAAAAAAATATTCGCTAATTTAGTCATACCATTTCACTCAAGTAAGTTTATATTTATATAATGAATCGAGTCTAAGTTTATACTTTTGCTTTCCGCATTGTAGTTTATATTATTTATTTCCGCATCAAGATTAAATGATGTGACATTTCCTCCCAAAAAGGGACATTACATTAAGATAGTATCAGAGCCCCGGTTTATGTTTTTTTGGGTCTTTGTGGTTAGGTCTAACTTGTTTGTGCTGTGTGATTCTCTGTGATTGGAATTCCAAAAGGGGTACATCTAATTCTTCATTATATGTTTCAGTTAGTATTACTTGAAAGAGCAAAATGGCATAAGGCGGAGATATAGCAGTAGCGATTAAAGCGATGCAGAGAATGGCAGAAGTTATTGCCCAACAAACCGAGAGAGCTGCCCAACAATAGGAGAGGGCTGCTTAACAGCTCGAAGCTACGACTGATGCACAAAATTTGGTGGAGTTCCGTCACCACAACCCTCCTCAGTTTAAAGGAGAATTTGATCCGGAGAAAGCTAGTCTGTGGATCAAGGAGTTGGAGAAAATCTTTAGAGGCATAAACTGTACCAAAGATAAGAAGGTAACTTATGCCGCTTTTATGCTGATTAGGGATGCTGAAGACTGGTGGAACGGGACACAGAGAGTGTTAGAAGCTGAAGGTTGCGCAATCACTTGGGAGGTATTCAAGAATAAGTTCTTGGAGAAATATTTCCCCCTAAGCGCCAGGCATGCAAAAGAAATGGAGTTCCTCAGCGTAAGGCAAGGAAACTTGTCTGTGTGTGAATACGTCGCAAAGTTCAAAAGCTTATCCAAGTTTTTGACATATTTTCAGCACCATCTGGATGAGGTGTGGAAATATAAAAAATTTGAGGAAGGACTGAGGCACAAAGTGAAAAGGGCAGTCATCACCTTAAAGATCAACCAATTTTTGGAGCTACTAGATATGTGTTGCTAGGTGGAAGCCCTGGATCAAGCTCGAGACTCAAGAAATTGAAACTTTGGACCTACTAGGTTCCAAAGAGGAGGCAGCAACAATGCAAACCATTTCCAAAAGAAGCCTCATTCCTGGCCACCGACAAATCAGTAGCAGACATCAGGTGAAGGTTCCAATGGAGGTTCTGGTGGGAACCGAACCGAACAGATCGTGGCATTTTCTTCGAAATGTCTAAAATGCAGGAAGGATCACGCAATAAGAGACTACACCATCAAAGGAATCATCTGTTTTCAATGTGGGAAGCCTGGACATGTCTCTAGAGACTACAACCAAGCTAAGGCTGAGCCTTCAGTCAATGCCGCATGAGTGATAATCACATATTTTATTCATTAAGAAACTCTTATGTTTAGTCATTTACACTCTCCATATTCTTAATTGATTGAGTTTGGTATGATTTTGTGAGTTTGAGCTCAAATTGGTCCTAATTGAATATTTTCAGCATTATTGAGATTTGACACTGTTTCTGTATTTTAGCCATAACTTGAGTTCCTGATATCTGATAATCATGAATTTTACCTTGTAGGAAAGCTAATAGGAAGCTCTACAACTTTGATGAAGAGCTCGAAGTCCTAAATAGATGTCTAAGGGACCTAAGTTTACATGGAAGTCAGAATACAGGTTCTATCACTAGAATCCGAACGGTGTGCACTCATAAAATCATATCTCAATCTGTAATAATGGAGATGGGCTGAAATTTGGAAAGTTGATAGTTAAGATCCAAATAAACAACTTTCATGAAGAATACTTTTTGAAAAAATGAAGTCTAATGGGTCAGTTTGAGCTTGCAAGTCGGAACAGAGGTGCTAAAGTTGGGTTTGAGCAACCTGCGGTATTTGGGTTATATCTTGGGCTGAAGGAAGCCAAATTGGACGATCCAGATATGCATGTTATAGCCAAGACAAACATCTACAACTTTCATGAAGAGTACTTTTCATGGGTCTGAAGTATAGTTGGTTGTTTTTGGCTTCCAAGTCAGACAAGAAATTTTCATCCTCAATAACCTACTCAACTACTTCACTCACCAACCCTCTCAACTACTCTACTCACCAACCCACTCAACCACCCCACTCATCCACCCACTCCCCTTTGTCATTTTGTTACCCTAGACTTCTATAAAAGGCACCATTGGTTATCATGAAAGTAACAAGTTGTATTCTCCTTCATTTCTCTCATAGTTTCTTCTTGTTTCTTCATAGTTCTCATAGCTTTTGTATATTTTGATGCTCCCCTTCATGGTAATGGAGGGCTAAGCTACTTTCGGTCAATTTAGAAATCTTGAAGAGATTGTGGTTTGGATTCTTGAGACCTTGGTTATGTATTGTATTTGATTTGTAATTGAATTTCTCTTTTCTTCTTCTTGATCTTGAATGCATGAATGGTGATTCTATTTATGTTGATCTGATTTGATCTTGGTTTAAGATTGATATTTGTGATGAAACTTAGAACTGATTGATCTAAACTAATCACATAAATGAAGATTGAGATTTGTGATGAAACTTAGAACTGATTGATCTAAATTAATCACAGAATTGACAAGGTTAGGTTACTGATTTGTGCCTATTGAAATTAACATAGATCTTCATGAATGGTGTGATTGCGGATTTGTGTTTATCACTTGTTAATTGAATTCTAGACGATCGTCTAGTATGAATTCTGGATTTGATGCAGAGATCTCGGTTAGATCCAAATTAACAATTCAATTGCGCTTCAAGTGTTCTATGAATGGTCTATGATTGAATCCACCCAATCTTGGATAGGTTTCTAAATTGACTGCTCTTTAATTGTTATTTCTTCCTTTAATTTTGTTAAGTACGATCTTAAATTGTCAAATCCCCCTTTGCTAACTTTCACTTGATTTGATTAAATTGCATCTACAATCCTCGTGGAGATGATCCAGTGTTGTCACTGTGCTACAAGCTTAGCTAATAACTTCGGTTATAATTTTGACTGAGTTCGGCGCTCGTCAAAATTTTGGCGTCGTTGCCGGGGATTAGTAAGTGTAATCTTTTCATTTTAAGTGTTTTTACTAACTTTTGCTTTTTATTAACTTTTCTAACATTTTTATCCATTGTCTAGTGTATTTTGCTTATTTATTTGTTTTTGTGTGATGGATGACTAGGTCCGAGCTTGATAACTTGGTTGACTTTGATCCTGAGATTGATAGAACCTTGCATAGGTTGATTAGAGCTCGTAGGGTAAGTGCAAGAATTGCTTCTGAATTTGATCTTAATATTGGGAGTGAACTTGAGATCTTGAATAATTTTGAAACCATGGCTAATAACATACAGAATAGAACTCTTAAGGAACTTGCTGCTCCTGATATAACTAACCAGTCTTTGTGTATTCAATACCCAGATCTTGATGCTGATTTTGAGTTAAAATCTGGATTGATACATTTGTTGCCCAAGTTTCATGATTTTGCAGGTGAGGATCCCTATAAGCATCTAAAGGAGTTCCATGTGGTTTGTTCAACCATGAAGCCACATGGGATCTCAGAAGAGCACATCAAGCTGAGGGCATTTCCTTTCTCACTTGCTGATACAGCCAAGGATTGGTTATTTTATCTTTCACCAGGTTCAGTAACAAGTTGGACTGACATGAAGTAGTTGTTCTTAGAGAAATTTTTCCCTGCCTCTAGAGCTGCTGCCATTAGAAAATATATTTGTGGCATAAGACAAATGACAGGAGAGACCTTGCATGAATAGTGGGAAAGATTCAAGAAGCTATGCTCGAGCTGTCCCCACCACCAAATCACCGATCAACTCTTAATTCAATATTTCTATGAAGGCTTGCTGCCAAATGACAGAAGCATGGTGGATGCTGCCTCTGGAGGAGCCTTAGTAGACAAGACCCTGCGCAGAACGAGAGATTTGATAGCAAACATGGCAGCCAACACCCAACAATTTGGCACACGAATTATTACTTCAACCAGAGGAGTCAATGAGATTCAATCATCTCATGTAGACCAACAGAGAATGGAACACAGACTTGATGAATTAACTTCTTTGGTGAGGCAGTTAGCAGTGGGACAACAAGCACCAATGCAGATGGCTACAACTGTGTGTGGCATTTGCTCTTGTTCATCTCATCCTACTGATGCATGTCCCACACTTCAGGATGGTGGTTCTATTTTTCCGAGCAATGCTAAAAGAATGGTGGTATTTTTCCTGGTAGACCCCAATATCGCAATCACAACAAAGAAACCCGATATGATCTATTTTCTAATACCTATAACCCTGGCTGGAGGGACCATCCCAACCTGAGATATGGAAATTCTGGTCAACAACAACAACAGCCCAACCAACAGCAGCAACCGCAGTTTAGATACCAAGCTACAGGCCCTAGCAACAAGTACCAACCACCTGCATTTAGGCAAGCACAACCTGCGCCGCCACCCATGCAGCAGCCCCCCAAGCTGCCTGTTCCAGCAGCCACTCCAGCTGAGCCACCTTTCGAAGACTTGATGAAACAGCTTCAGCAAAATGTCAATGCCACCATCCAGAATTTACAAACTCAAATTGGGCAGATGGCAACCACTCTGAGTGAGCTGAAAAGTCAAGGGTCGAACCAATTGCCTTCACAAATAGTCAACAACCCAAGAGGCAATGTAAGTGCCATTAGCTTGAGAAGTGGCAGAGAAGTTGACGGTCCTACTCCACCACAACCTGAACTACAAGTGCAAGAACCAGAAGGTGACCGTAAATGAAGAAAGTGGATAGCTCACCAAAAATCGTGACACGAAGAAATGTGCAGAGAATTCAAATCTGGCCATTCCACTACCTTTTCCAAACAGAGTCACACAGTCCAAGCATACTGCGCAAACAGAAATAGAAAGAGAAGTCATGGACACATTCAGGAAGGTGGAAATTAATATTCCCCTCCTTGATGCAATTAAGTAGATTCCCAAGTATGCCAAATTCCTCAAAGAGTTGTGTACTCACAAGAGAAGACTTAAGGGTACTGAGAAAATAAGCATGGGCAGAAATGTTTCTGCAATGATTCTACCAAACATGCCACAAAAATGCAAGGATCCTAGAACTTTCACAATTCCTTGCACGATAGGTAACTCTACATTTGAACATGCAATGCTAGACTTGGGTGCTTCGATTAATGTCATGCCTATGTCAATATATCAGTCCTTGAACATTGGCACTTTGCAACCTACTGGTATAGTGATTCAGTTGGCAAATAGGACCACTGCTCATCCTGCAGGAGTGCTAGAAGATGTGTTAGTTCGGGTGAATGAGCTAATTTTTCCAGTGGACTTCTATATTCTGAACATGGAAGATGAGTCTTCAACAAACCATGTTCCATTGATCCTAGGCAGACCTTTCCTCAAGACAGCCAAGACCAAGATAGATGTGCATTCTGGCACCCTTTCCATGGAATTTGGCGACGATGTGGTACAATTTAACATTTTTGAGGCCATGAGACATCCCCCAGAGAAGCATTCTGTTTTCCATGTTGATGTGATTGATATGCTAATTGACGATACTTATGCTGATATTTATCTTTGAATTTCCGATATTCGATTTTCGGATTCTCGTTACACTGTGAAACATGTCTTGTTTGTGATATTGTACCATGTGTCGCATGTCTTTGAGATTTATGCGATTATGAGTGGTGATGTAGCTACCGACTTGAATGATGCAAAGCATGTGAAAATGAGAGTCGGGAGTATGTTGAATTTAATGTTTGAGTTAGTTGTTTCAAACAGACATCGCCTCCATTGTCTGTACCTCCATCCTTAGAATTAAAGATTTTTGCCGGACCATCTTAAATATGCATATTTGGAAGATGGTGAGAAGTCGCCTATGATTGTTGCTAAAAATTTGCAACTTTGATCAAGAAGAAAAATTACTGCAGGTTTTGAGGCGAGAATAAACAAGCCATCGGATGGACACTTTGCAGATCTTCCTAGTATCGGTCCCCTCCACATGCATGCATAGGATTTTGTTGGAGGAAGATACTAAACCAAGTCGGCAGCCCCAAAGGAGACTGAACCCCCGACTGGATGTGGTAAAAAGAAAGTTACCAAGCTACCGCAAGTTGACATTATTTATCCCATATCTGATAGTAAATGGGTGAGCCCCGTGCAGGTTGTTCCAAAGAAATCTGGGGTCACAGTAGTTGAAAATCAGAACAATGAGCTACTACCCACAAAAATTCAAAACAGCTGGCGGGTTTGCATTGATTACAGACGACTTAACCAAGCCACCAGGAAAGATCATTTCCCATTACCTTTCATTGATCAGATGTTAGAGATAGTAGCTGGCAAGTCGCATTACTATTTCTTGGATGGATATTCAGGTTATTTTCATATCCATATAGCCCCAAAAGACCAATATAAAACTACTTTCACTTGCCTATTTGGCACATTTGCATACAGAAGGATGCCTTTTGGTCTGTGCAACGCTCCAGGCACCTTTCAAAGATGTATGGTAAGTATATTTTCTGACCTTTTAGAAAATTGCATGGATGTATTCATGGATGACTTTACTGTTTATGGCTCTTCCTTTGATACATGTTTGGATAGTTTGACTCAGGTTTTGCATAAATGCATTAAGGCTAACCTTGTTCTGAATTTTGAGAAATGTCATTTCATGGTAGAGCAAGGCATAGTTTTATGGCATATAATATCTAGCAAGGGTATTGAGGTAGATCCTGCAAAAATAGATGTTATTTCATGCCTATCTTACCCCACATGCGTGCGGGAGGTTCGTTCTTTCCTTTGTCATGCAGGTTTCTATAGGCGATTCATAAAAGATTTCAGCAAAATTGCTCTTCCACTATCCAACTTGCTACAAAAAGAAGTGGAGTTCCATTTTGACTAGAAATGCAAGGATGCCTTCAATCACTTGAAGCAAGCATTGACCAGCACACCTATCATCCAGCCACCAGATTGGACACTCCCATTTGAGCTCATGTGTGATGCCTCTAATTATGCTTTGGGAGCTATTCTTGCACAAAGGGTCGGCAAAATATCTCATGTCATCTCCTATGCTTCAAGAACTTTAGATCCTGCACAAGTCAACTACACCACCACTGAAAAGGAACTTTTAGCAATTGTTTTTACTTTAGACAAATTTCGATCATATTTGCTTGGTTCTAGAGTGGTTGTGTTTTCAGATCATACAGCTTTGAAGTTTCTCCTGAAGAAACTTGATGCAAAGCCTAGGTTGATTAGGTGGATTTTGCTCCTCCAAGAGTTCGACATTGAAATCCGTGATAAAAGTGGAGCGCAGAATTTAGTGGCTGATCACCTAAGCCGAATTGAAAGGGAGGCAGATACTTTTCCTATCCATGATGTCTTCCCTGATGAGCAGCTTTTCAAGCTGCAAGGTAACACTCCTTGGTTTGCTGATTTGATAAATTTCTTAGTTGCTGGTGTTTTCCCTGCATATTTTATTAGGGCTAAGATTGATAAATTGAAGAGTGAGTCAAAATATTATGTGTGGGACGACCCTTATCTGTGGAAATTTTGTAGTGACCAAGTCATTAGGAGATGCGTGTCTGATAATGAATTCCATTCTATTCTTAGCTTTTGTCATACACTTGCATGTGGCGGTCATTTTGGTCCCCAAAGGACTGCTAGGAAAGTTTTGGAATCTGGATTATATTGGCCCACTCTATTTCATAATGCATATGTGTTTTGTAAATCTTGTGATCAATGCCAAAGAACGAAACACTTCTCGAAGGAATGAGATGCCCCATAAATCCTTATTGTTCGTGAGATTTTTGATGTATGGGGTATTGATTTTATGGGACCCTTTCCTGTTTCTTTTGGTTTTGTTTACATTTTGCTACCGTTGATTATGTATCCAAGTGGGTGGAGGCGAAAGCTACTCGGACCGATGATTCCAAAGTTGTTGTGGATTTTGTTAGATCACGCATTTTCTCGCAGTTTGGAGTTCCAAGGCCATCATCGTGATCAGGGTTCACATTTTTGTAATCGAAGCATGGAAGCTTTGATGAAAAAGTATGGGGTCTTGCACAGAGTTTCTACACCTTACCATCCCTAAACTAATGGGCAAGCCGAGATTTCCAATAGGGAGATCAAGCAGATACTCCAGAAGACAGTTCAACCTAACAGAAAGGATTGGAGCAAGAGGCTTGAGGATGCTTTATGGGCTTACCGAACTGCTTATAAGACACCAATTGCGATGTCTCCGAATCGGATTGTTTTTGGAAAAACCTGCCACCTGCCAGTGGAAATTGAGGATCGTGCATTCTGGGCGGTGAAAAGGTGCAACTTGGATCTAGATCAAGCAGGTATGGAGAGGAAGTTGCAGCTGCAGCAATTGGAGGAGATTCGCTTGGAGGCTTATGAAAGTTCCAAACTTTATAAGGAGAAGACCAAAGCCTTCCATGATAAGTTGATTTTGAGGAAAACATTCGAGATTGGTCAAAAAGTTCTCCTCTATAACTCCCGCCTCCGACTCATGCCTGGCAAATTAAGGTCTAGATGGGATGGACCATTTATTATTACTAAGGTTTTTCTTTCTGGTGCTGTTCAGATTAAAAGTGAGGTCACTGCCAAAGCTTTCATCGTAAATGGACACCGCCTCAAACAGTATCATGAACTTCCAGAGAATGCAGAAATGGAGGTGATGAACCTTCCCCATCCGCATTATGAATAAAAAAAAAGAAAAAAAAGAGAAAAGAAAAAAAAAATAGTTGTGTGCCCGACAATGAGGTAGGTAGTGACATTAAATTGTCACTCGGAAGCATGTGGAGGTCATTTTTTTTTTCAGCGACAACAACTGCGAAAATCTTGCAGTATGGATTTTATTGGCCTACTTTATGCAAGGTCTATTACACCTTTTGCAAAAGCTGCGGAAATTGGTCAAAAAAGTTCTGCTTTGAGATTATCATCTGCACCTACTCTTTGGAAGATTGAGATCTAGGTGGCGCGGTTCTTTTGTTGTCAAACACGTGTATCCTCTGGGGCCGTAGATATTGAGGATCCTAGGAATGGTAATGCGCTTAAAGTTAATGGACAAAGACTCAACCATTCCTGGAAAACCAAGTTCTTGAGTTCTTTGTATTACCGGTTAAGCGGCGGATACGGTACTCCGTGACTCTCAAGTCGGTTTATTTTTCAGTTTCCCAAAATAACTGAACCCTTCTTCTTCTTCAAAATGGATGTCATTCTTTCAAACCTGAGCAAACATTTTCCTTCTCTTCCTCAAAATGCTCTGAGAAAAATCTACAAAGTTCGATGTGAAAGATTGAGACTGTTAATGCACAAAGGAATGCCAGAAGATGTATACTGGATAATTGAAGCAAAGGTCCGATTAACAGGTGAGCCATCAATTTCATTTGACTCATATATGCCCGGTCTTGGAAGAAGTTCATATTCTAAAAGGAGAAGAGCAAAAAGGTTACAAGTCTGTCACAAATGTGGATAATGGAACTGTAACAAGCGATGTCGTGCTTTGGGGATGGTTTCCGCAAATAGAGACGATAAAATTTTCTTCATTAAGAATGGACTGAGTAAGGAGTCATTAGATGATATCTTATTGACTCTTGAGACGCATTCTTATGGATTGGTGCATTGTGAAATTCTTAAATTGTGGAATCTCTTCAAGGATGAAGAAAAACGCTACAGTCTTGGGAATCTGACTCTAAAAGACCCTGTTTGCCAATTTATAAAAAAATTAGATGGGAAGCTTATCCTCGACTCATAGAAGACGTTTAAGCGTTCGGACGTTAAACCGAGAGGCGAGATGTGAGCCATATCCATAAACAATCAGACGTATCATCCTCTTCTTCTTCTTCATGTCATCTTTCAAACAAAAAAAAAAAAAAAACAAAAAACAAAAAAAAAAAAACAAAAAAAGAAAAAGAAAAAGAAAAAAAAGAAAAGATTCTGTGTTTCTTAAATTCAACCTTTTCTGACAACCGTCAACCTACCCTTATAGGTGCAATTATTCCCCTTTCCATTCTTTTTCTTATTCAAACACTCCATTTTCTCCATTTTCCTTCAACTCAGAAACACTCAAAGAGAGGAAGAATATAGAATGGGGCCTTCTATTCGTAACCTCAAAAATGTCTGTGTTTTTTGTGGGTCGAGTTATGAAAAGGGATTAGAGTTTGTAAACGCAGCTAGTACTCTTGGTCGATCACTTGCTGCGAGGAATATTCATCTTGTCTATGGGGGAGGTTGTCGTGGGTTAATGGAGGCTGTATCACTTTCTGCTTTTATAGGAGGCAGTCAGGTTTTAGGTGTTATTCCTAAACCTTTAGCTGAAAATAACATCACTGGAAAGACAGTTGGAGAAGAAATTCAGGTGGTTTTGGTACTTTGGAAGAAAATTTTCAAATTGTCTCTTAGGCTGAACTGAACATCCACCATAAACTCATTGGTTTGTTGAATGTTAATAATTTCTTTGATCTTTTGTTATCTTTTCTTGACAAAGCTGTGGAACAGAAATTTATCACTCCTTTGGCAAGACAACTTCTTATCTCTGCCTCCACTATTGATGAGCTCATTGATAAATTAGAAGCTTTTGAGTATGTAACTGATAAGGTATTAGCTCAGATAGATTGGTCAACAGGAAGCAGCGAAGGAAGTAACAAGAAAAGAAAGCCAGATCTGACACTTTCTCTTTAATCGGTTTGATTTTATTGTACTTTGTTTCTGTTTAAATTTGTGTCAGCTTTCTCCAACAGGTAATATCTTCTATCCTTTACTCATCTATATTTTAACATTGAGGACAATGTTGTGATCTAGTTGGGGGGGAAGGATAGTTGACCAAAAAAAAAAATTTGTTGTTGTTTTGTTTGGAAAGTATGATATGATTGTCATGGACTTATTAAACCAATTAGTGATGGCAGATTAAGGAGTAATTTTCCTCTTGAGACGCATCTTAATTGGTGGCAGAGTAAGGAGTTTTTTTTGGTAGTAATTAATTAGTATTAAATTGTGGAAGTACTAAAATTTTATTATTTGATTTCTTTTCAGGGTCTGATACGACACTGACAGTGTGCTTCTTTTCTGCTTAGCGTTGATTCACTTCTTATCAGGTTGTGTTGCTTTTTCTATATCTCTCTTTCACATTGAGGGCAATGTTATATTAAGTATGGGGGAGAGATTTTAGCATTTTTTTTGTTTTTTGTTTTGTTTAAAAAAAAAGGGTTCATTGCATGATTGAATAACTTTTCTCCCTTCTTGAACTAATATGCTTGGTGATGGATGATTGAATTGATAAATTGAGTTTAATGGATGCATACCTTGTGAGATTTTGAGCCTAATGGATGGATTTAACATTTATGCCATTCTTTTCTTTCTTGTGTGATTTTCACTCATGTTAATGACCACTCTAGAACTTGCTTTGATTTTTTTTTAGGCTACATTTCACTTGCATGCATGAACATGATTGAGGCCCTCTTTCTTAATTAGCTAGTTTAACCGAATAGCCAACCTTGTTTTCAATATGATATTAAGCACTCTTTTGACTTCTTAAAAATTCTCTGATTCCTGCCAACCTTGTATATTTTCCTTTACTTAACCCCTTTAAGCTTATTTGATCATTCCTTGTTTCTAACTCATTATGCACCTTAAATGAAAAATCGTGTTCTTACTTTACCTTAGGGAATAAAAGAACATTAGCTTGGTTAATGGATGAGTTTTTGAACAAGTGTGGGGGTGTGTGTACAAAATGGTTGTTGAAAAAGGAAAGAGTACCTAAAAAAAAAAAGGAAAAATATATGTATATAGTTATGTTCATATATATATAAAAAAAAAGAAAAAAAAAAGAAAAAAAAAGGATTGGGAAATGAATATGTAAAGGGATATACATTAGAGTTGGGATGAACTTTTATGCTTGTTATTTGAACTCAGCCCTCATTTGCTTTTATTCTCTTTGGTATTTATCTTCTCATATCCATTTTATCCTCTTCTGTTACCTTGACCTCACTACAACCTTGAATAAAGTCCTCATGATTTGTGTGTGCATGTGTTTTGAGTAGTGGAGAAGTAGAAGATAAGCAAGCTTATGGTAGTGCAATTTTCATGGGTTGAATTGAGTGAAATACCTACCTTTTAAACACTTGAGAGATTGAGAGGGAATCTTGTGAAGATCTATCATTCTCGATTCATATTGAAGATACCTTGCTTGTTGGTTTGAGATATGGAGAATTGTTCACTCATGAATGTTTTGATCCCTTGAACCTTTGGTTGTTCTTCTTGATTGTAAAATTTTGGGCTCTTGAATGTCGTTGGAATTTAAATTTTTGTTAATCTCTTATGTCCTTGTTTTGGTCTTGAGTTTTGCCCAGGAGTGCAAAAAGCTAAGTGTGGGAAAATTTGATAATCACATATTTTATTCATTAAGAAACTCTTATGTTTAGTCATTTATACTCTCCATATTCTTAATTGATTGAGTTTGGTATGATTTTGTGAGTTTGAGCTCAAATTGGTCCTAATTGAATATTTTCAGCATTATTGAGATTTGACACTGTTTCTGTATTTTGGCCATAACTTGAGTTCCTGATATCTGATAATCATGAATTTTACCTTGTAGGAAAGCTAAGAGAAAGCTCTACAACTTTGATGCAGAGCTCGAAGTCCTAAACAGATGTCTAAGGGACCTAAGTTAAAATGGAAGTCAGAATACGGGTTCTGTCACTAGAATTCGAATGGTGTGCACTCATAAAATCATATCTCAATCTGTAATAATGGAGATGGGCTAAAATTTGGATAGTTGATAGTTAAGATCCAAATAAACAACTTTCATGAAGAACACGTTTTGAAAAAATGAATTCTAATGGGTCAGTTTGAGCTTGCAAGTCAGAATAGAGGTGCTGAAGTTGGGTTTGAGCAACCTGCGGTATTTGGGTCATATCTTGGCTGTAGGAAGCCAAATTGGACGATCCAGATATGCATGTTATAGCCAAGACAAAGATCTACAACTTTCATGAAGAGTACTTTTCATGGATCTGAAGTATAGTTAGTCGTTTTTGGCTTCCAAGTCAGACAAGAAATTTTCATCCTCAACAACCCACTCAACTACTTCACTCACCAACCCTCTCAACTACTCCACTCACCAACCCTCTCAACTACTCTACTCACCAACCCACTCAACCACCTCACTCATCCACCCATTCCCCTTTGTCATTTTGTTATCCTAGACTTCTATAAAAGGCACCATTGGTTATCATGAAAGTAACAAGTTGTATTCTCCTTCATTTCTCTCAGTTTCTTCTTGTTTCTTCATAGTTCTCATAGCTTTTGTATATTTTGATGCTCCCCTTCGTGGTAATGGAGGGCTAAGCTACTTTCGGTCAATTTAGAACTCTTGAAGAGATTGTGGTTTGGATTCTTGAGACCTTGGTTATATATTGTATTTAATTTGTAATTGAATTTCTCTTTTCTTCTTCTTCTTTCTTCTTCTTGATCTTGAATGCATGAATGGTGATTCTATTTATGTTGATCTGATTTGATCTTGGTTTAAGATTGAGATTTGTGATGAAACTTAGAACTGATTGATCTAAACTAATCACATAAATGAAGATTGAGATTTGTGATGAAACTTAGAACTGATTGATCTAAATTAATCACAGAATTGAAAAGGTTAGGTTACTGATTTGTGCCTAAGTTAATTGAATTCGGTACTTGAAATTAACATAGATCTTCATGAATGGTGTGATTGTAGATTCGTGTTTATCACTTGTTAATTGAATTCTAGACAATCGTCTAGTATGAATTCTGGATTTGGTGCAGAGATCTCGGTTAGATCCAAATTAACAATTCAATTGCGCTTCAAGTGTTCTATGAAGGGTCTATGATTGAATCCACCCAATCTTGGATAGGTTTCTAAATTGACTGCTCTTTAATTGTTATTTCTTCCTTTAATTTTGTTAAGTGCGATCTTAAACTGTCAAATCCCCCTTTGCTAACTTTCACTTGATTTGATTAAATTGCATCTACAATCCTCGTGGAGATGATCCGGTGTTGTCACTGTGCTACAAGCTTAGGTAATAACTTCAGTTATAATTTTGACTGAGTTCGGCGCTCGTCAATGAGCTACAAAGCTACAAGCAAGGGGCCAAGTCTATACCATGAGTGGAGTCGAAGCCTCCAAATCTGAAGATCTGATACAGGGAGAAAGTGCCATAGGAGGTAATCTTTTAATTGTACTATACGACTCTGGGGCAAGCCACTCTTTCATTTCTTATGACTGTGTGCGACAACTTGGTTTACATGTGTCTTCCTTACCTTTTGACTTGACTATTTCTATTCCCACTGATAAACCTGTTGTTACTACTAAAGTCTGTTTGAATTGTCCTTTGATTATTGAGGGTCAAATCTTTTCTGTTGATTTGATCTGCTAAGTTTTCTATTCTAATTTAAAAAATCAAAAGTTATCATCATTTTCTACTATCAACTTCTCTCTCTACACTCATCTTTCTCTCATTTTCTCCTCCTTCTCTCTACCACCCACACGGCCTCACTCCCTCTCTATGCCTCCTTGATCACAAAAATTTCAAGTAACCACATTTCCTCAATCTCTATCTCACTCTAAACACCTTTCTACCTTGAATCTACTTGAAAAGCCTCTATCTTCATCATCTTCTTCAAGCTTCAAGTTTGAAGCTTTAGGGTAAGATTCTTAGTTCCTCATCTTTTCTTCTTCATTTTCATTTTCAAGGCCATCTTAATGATGTATGATTTTGTGGTTATGTGTTGATTTTACTTTGTTTAATCTATTTGGTTGATCGTATATGTATATTGATGATTTTGAATAGATTGAAAATGTGAAATGGAAATAAAAGTCCCTTGTTTTTCTCATGAAGGCTCACGACTATGACTCTCAAGTAGGGTGATCATAGTTGAAATTTTGTAACAAAGATGGAAATCTAATTAATCAAGTGAATAAAATGTATTGGAGTTAAGAAAAATGTTAGGGTTATAACCCCGGGGAGGCCACGGCCTCTAGGCCATTTTAGGTTCAAAAGGTGTAATTTTTAGTTCACTTTGGGAATTCAATAATCAAGTAATAAGTACTTAATAAGGTGATGGAGAGAAATTTCATTGATAACCTAAAAGTGAATCTTTTGACCTAATTAAGAACAAGAGTGTAGACTTGGAAAACCTTAGAATAATTCTCTAAGTGAGTTTAAATAAACTTAAAGTAAGGAACTTAACAATCAAGAGAATTTCTTTAGAGAAGAATTTTATAAGAAATATTAATTTGAAGTGAAACTTAATTAATTTGATAATTAGGAATTAATTTGGGATTCATAAAATGGAAAGAACCAAGAATGAAGTTTTATCCAAAAAAAAAAAAAACTTAGAATAATTTTTAATTAAAGTAAGATCATAAGTATAAGTAAGAATGTTGAATAACTCAATTTAAATCATTCTAAGAGAATTAGGTTTAAAATTTAGTGATGGACTTATTTAATTAAAATATAATAATTAAATGAATAATGTGAGAGAATTTCTCTAAAAGAGAAACTTATTAAGAAGAATGTAGAAATTTAGGCATAATTCCATAATGTACTCTAAAAGTGTAATGTATTATTTAAGGACTTAATAATATTTATTGTGGGTCCATGAGTGAGACCAAGAATATATTGATACTTATCTTAGTCAAATTGTGGCATGACATGGAAAGTATGTTATTATTGAATATACATGATATATGCATTGAGTCATCATGCATTGTGAAAGTTTGATGGACTGTTGTTAAGGCCGTGTTGCCTAGGAGATTGAACACACCTTAGTGCAGGTGAGAGTAGACTAGTGTAGGTCATAATGTTGACCTTGGGGGTGTCGGGGTGCAGGTACCTCGCAATGGACAGTTGGTAGCTCTTTTGTTCGTGGGGCAGACTGATGCAAATGCACCGACGATCCGAACTGAGACACTATCCTATATCACGATCTAGTGAAGAATGTCTTGTATAATGCCTTGATATGCACATGGATAAATTGATGATTTATAGCACTTTGGCTGTAGCAGCCGAGTTACAGACATGTCTCCTGATCTTTCTCTCCGAATGTTTGTGTCTAGCTCCTTGGACTAAGATTTTGATATCGTATGCATGTACATAGTGAGTCAATCTCTTGTCTGGCATTTAATTCTTATGATAATTGAAACTATTACTTTACTGTTGTATAACTGTCTGGAATTGTTAAGTTGTTTAATATTTGCCCCTTGATTACTGTTTATTACTCTTGTAATGCTATGTGGCCGTCCTACGCTGTTTTGTTTCTTTACTGCCATAATTGGTAATGAATGTAGGATATCTCACCTCTTTTCTGTATTTCTACTATTTTTGTCTATATTTATGTTTCTTCAATGATGTCAGCAAAGAGGGAGAAGTACACGAGTTCCCCGGTTTTTGACCTGACTTTGACTAGTACCTGTTTTGATCATGACGACCCGTCTGCAAGGCTTTTTGGGATAGGTGTGACTTACTTTCCTCGGAGGTCCAAACTGCTAGTATATCAACCTAGCTACGGATCGCTGTGTTTACCTTGGAGATGTGACGGTGTCGCTAGCTTGGGGATGATATGATCTGCCTATCTTTACCTGTAGTGTTCATTTATATTTAGAATTTTATTTGCCTATTAGGGATATGTGGGGTGAACGTTATTACACCTCACAAGAGGGTTCATTCCTCTCTACTGCCCTAGCCACGGCCTGCAACTCGATGGCTCCAATGAGGGTCTCCTCTGACGAGGAAGACCCTGAGGAGGATCCTGATACGGTTCCTTCTCTTTCTTCTTAGGGGCTGATACTATCGATAGTCACTGATGGCTATCTGTGTTCTTTTTGAGGCCTGATGATTTATCTTTTTGGTGGGCTGTACATGTATAATCTTTTGGGGCTTGCATAGTTTTGCTTTTTGGTATATCAGGTGTTGGAACTAAACAAGTTTAATATAATGAAATATATATATATATATATCCATGTTGTTCAAATGTATGGTTTGCTTTATTTTACCTTTTGCTGTAACTATGTCTCGTCACTATATTTTAATATTATTTTATAACAAAATAATATTCACTAATTTAATCCTACCATTTCACTCAAGCAAGTTTATATTTATATAATGAACCGGGTCTAAGTTTATACTTTTGTTTTTCGCACTGTAGTTTATATTAGTTATTTTTGCATCGAGATTAAATGATGTGATGTTCCCTCCCAAAAAGTGTCGTTACAATTCTCGTGTTTATTCTTACTTTAGTCTACAGATATACCTTCTCTGAAAATTTTATATTCTAATATTTGCACCTTGCTAACATACATTTTCTTCTCCTTCAGAATTTCAAGTATCTCCTTGAAGTGATCTTCATATTCTTTGGATGTCTTTAAATAGATGAAAATATCATCTACAAAGACCACAACCATTCTAACAAAATATAGTTCAGAAAATCTATTCATCTAGTCCACAAGGATTGCAGGTGCTCATTGTTCACATCTGGTTCTAAGGACGGTCTTCAAAATATTTTCTCTCCAACTCCATTGTGATAGTACTCTGACCCCTTAAGTTATTCTTGGAGAACACTATTGCTTTCTCTTATCTAGTTTATCAAATCATTCATCCTAAGTTATGACCCTTAAAATCAACCTTAATCATTTTACAAATAATCTAAGCTCCTGTTATGACTAGTGTAACACCCCGAAAATTATTTGTTTTGTCATAAATAATCATTTTATAATATTTATGATTTTTGAAAATTTTTTTGGATTTTTCGGGAAATGTTGAATATTTTAATATATTTTTTATTTTACGTGCACACTGAGCAGAGTCAGTGAAACACCCCGGGAATTGTTTGTTTCATCATGAATAGTCTTTTTCTAATATTTGTGAATTTTTGGAATTTTTGTAGAATTTTCTGGAAATATCAATTATTTTAGTATATTCTTCGTTTTGCGTGTGCACTGAGCTAAGCTGGGGGAACGAAATGTTTTCCCTGAGGGTGGTAAATCTTTGCACTGTGGAAGTGTTGATGGAGGATCTTACTAAACTCGAGGTCAGGCACAGTTTACGAAGTTTACATTTTTTGAGATTTTATCTGATAAATAAAATCTTTATACGTACCGTTCATTAAAATTTTGCGATACGCTCTATTATTCATTGGATAATTAATACTAGATTTGTGCACTATAACATTTATCCATTGGGTAATAGCTTGTAGTAAAATCCTAATTACCTTATTATTTTAACTATTAAATCACATTATCTTATCTAAAGGCAATCTACTTTATGTCTAATTACATCTCCTTTATTGAAAAAGCTCCCAAGCTTCTTAAAGAAGCTTCATCCTCTCTCTCTCTCCCCCACACCCACACGGTTGCTGCACACTCTTGGAGCCAAATTTGTGCTTCATTTAATTAATCAATCTATTCTAATTTCAAAAAGAAACCCTAAAAGTTCATTCACTTTTCTATTCACTTTTCTCTCTACCTTCATCTTCTTCTCAAGTTCTCCTCCTTCTCTCTAGCCACACCCACACGGCCAGCCCACCCTCAAGCCCTCAACCATCACAAAATTTTCAACCAAATACATTTTCTTAATCTCCTTCATCATCTAAACACATCTCTAGTTGGTGATTTCTTGAAAAGGGTTCATCTTCACCATCTTCTTCTTCAAGCTTCAAGCTTCAAGCTTTTGGGTAAGATGCTTGGTTCCTTACTTTCCTTCTCCATTTTCATTTTCAATGGCCATCTTTATGACCATTTGTCTCCTCTTTTTCAAGCTTTGGTGGTGATTTGGTGAAGTTGTGATTTTTAGGGTTCTTGGCCGAAATTCTTCAATGGCTTCAAGGAAGTTCCTTTCTTGTTCTTCTCTTAGGTAAGAGGAAGATTATCCCCCTCAACCTCTATTGGTAGTAGGAGACTTGTATTACTTGTTGGTTGTGAGATACCCTTGTTAGGGTTACTCTTTATAATGTGTGATTTTGATGATCAAGTATGGACTTTGTTATGTATGTTTTGTTTGATTAAATGTATGGATAAATTGATGATCTTGATTGGTTTGGATTGATTAGAAGTATGAAATAGAGTCAAGGGTTCCCTACCCCTCTTTAATATGGCTCATGGCCATAACCCTAAATTAGGGTATCCATGATTGAGATTTTATTTCAAGAGGGAAAAGTAATTAATTAAGGTATGATAAGTAATGTGGTGATGAGAAATTTGGGTACCTAACCCTATATAGAGGCCACGGCCTCAAGGGTCATTTAGGGTTAAATTTTATAACCTTAGGTAATCTTGGAACTTAAATAACCAAGTGATTAACTTAATGGTAATAGGGTGGAAAAATTGGTAAATTGGATGATTAGAAACCAATTAGGGATTCATAAATTGGAAAGATCCAAGAAGGAGAATTTATCATAAAACTTAGGGTAATTTTAATAAAAGAAAGAACAAGAGAGTGTGAGACTTTGAAACTCTTAGAATAACTTTCTAAGTGTATGAGAATAAATTTACATTAGAGAACTTAATTAATCAAGAGAATTCCTCTAGAGAAGAATTTCATAAAAAAAATTAAATTGAAGTGAAACTAAATTAAATGATTAATTAGGACCCAATTAGGGTTTCATAAAAAGGAAAGAACTAAGAATGGAATTCTACTAAAAGACTTAGAATAATTTTTGGTTAAAGTAAGACCTTGAGTGTATGTAAGAATGTTAAATAATTTCATAATATATCCTAAAAACGTAATGTACTATTTAAGGACTTAATTATATCGATTGCAGGTCCATGAGTTGACCAAGAATATGTTGATGCTTATCTTAGCCGAAATGTGGCATGTTATGAAAAGCATATTTTGCTGAATATATATTGTATATATGCATTGATGTCATCATGCATTGTGAAAGTCCGATGGACTGTTGTTAAGGCCATGTTGCCTAGGAGATTGAACACACCTTTGTGCGGGTGTGAGTAGACTAGTATAGGTCATATTGTTGACCTTGGGGGCGTCGGGGTGCGGGTACCTCGCTATGGACAGTTGGTAGCTCTTCTATCTGTGGGGCAGACCGATGCAAATGCACCAACGATCCGAACCGATACGCTGTCCTATATCGTGATCTAGTGTAGAATGTCTGTACAATCCTTGATGTGCACGTGGATAAACGGATGAATTATAGCACTATGGTCGCGGCAGCCGAGTTGCAGATATGTCTTCTGATCTTTCTCTCTGACTGTTTGTGTCTAGCTCCATGGAGTAGGATTTTGATGTTGTATGCATGTGCATAGTGAGTCCATATATTATCTGGCATATAATTCTTATGGTATATTGGAACTGTTACCTTACTGATGTATAATTGCTTGGATTTGCTTAATTGTTTATTACTATTGTTTAACGCTTATTATTATTACTCTTTGAAATGTCATGTGGGTGCTTTGTGCCGTTCTGTTTCTTGCTGCCATAATTAGTAATGATGGAAGGATGTCTTACCTCTTTTCTGTATTTCTATTATTTTTGTCTGTATTTATGTTCCATCGAAGACGTTGATGACAGAGGTGAAGCTCACGAATTCCCTGGCTTCTGGCCCGACCACAATTAGTACCTACTTTTGAGATCATGGCGGCATGTCCACGTGGATTTTTGGGTTATGTGCGTCTGGCCTTCCTTGGAGGTCCAGACTGCTGGCACATTAACCTTAATTCTGATCGTTGCATCTACGAGGGAGACGTAACGGTATCGTTGGCTTGGGGGCGTCATGATCCGCCCATCTTCACTTGCAGCGTCAGTTTACATTTGGAGTTTTACTTGCCCATTAGGGAGATGTGGGGTGATCGTTATTACACCCCACAGGAGGATTCTTTTGTCTCCACTGCTCGAGCCCCAGCCCGTAACTTGGTGGCTCCTATGTGGGTTTCCTCGGATGAGGAAGACCCTGAGGAGGAACCCGAGGAGGATTCTGACGCAGTTCCTTCTCCTCTTAGAGACTGATATTGTCGATAGCTACTGATGGCTATCAGTGTTCATTTTGGGGACTTGATGTTTCATTATTTTAGTGGGCTGTATATTTATGATCTCATGGGGTATATATGTATAATTTTACTTTTTGTATATCAGGCACTGTAATCATACAAGTTTAATATAATGATATATCATTGTACATATAGGTTGGTTTGATGTATGCTTTATTTCTATTTTACTCTTCATTGCAATTATGCCCTATCACTATTTTTATTAATTATAACAAAAAAAATATTTGCTAATTTAATTACACGATTATAACCAAGTAAATTTATATTTATAAAACGAACTGGGTCTTAACTTTTATTTTATTTTTTGCATCGTAATTTGTAATGTGACGTTCCCTCCCAAAAAGGGGTGTTAAACTAGCAATCTCTTGGTATCATCCGACCACTTTTTTGTCTCTCTAGTTAACATATTTGAAGCCACAGTCTAGAGCTGACCACGTTACAATTGAAGGAGTATTAAACTATCTTGGTGAATCATGTGACGCATCCATGCCTAGAATGAGGGTTAAAGGTTCGAAAGCAAAATGAAGAGAAGGAGAATATTCAGGTTTAACAACAAACTCAACTCACTAAGCTTAGCATTAATCTTTAACAAACATTAGTCAAACATTAGTCGTATTAATTATTTTTATTCCTCCTTTTTTTCCTTCCTCAGACTTAACCAAGTATTGACTTATCGTCAAACTCCCTTGCCCACGGTTCATAAGTTCCAACTCCTTTGTTTTCTTAAACACTTGGGAAAAATACTCCCCATATACTATAAGTTCTAGCAAGCCTCAGAGTTCTTTTAACTTCAATCTACCAATATTCTATCTCCTCTTCAACAAATAAAAAGTGAGGGATATTCATTGCTTGTCTGTGCACACTAACTCAACAAAATATTTTTCATATAGGAGCAAAATAAATTCTTCTAGACCCTATAAGGTCATAAAGGTTCTGGCTTCCATTCATGACTATTCACATATTCTCACCGTGAATATGGATTATTTTCCATTCCTTCCAACTTCCTAATTATAGTCGCATTCTCTCTTCTTCGTAATCATAGACATTTCTCCTTACTCTCGCTTAGAAGCTGTTAACTTTCTAAACATCTCTCGTGGTTTCATTGGTAGCTATCCTGCCTTTACGCGTATGCCTGGTCGATGTCATAGTCTCCTGTATACACCGCACATTATATATTGAGTTAGCTAGACTCAACATTATGTGACAGGGTGACAGTTAACCATAACCTACAGACTCAAGGCTGTTATGCAATTCTACCAAGACATCTTATTGTCTAGATAAGACAAATGCACAACAAAGCATAACTAGTCCATACCTCAGCTCAACAGGATGAACTACTCTGATACCATAATGTAACGTCCCAAAGACTAACACTAATGATGTATCCAATTTACACATCAGTAATTAGAATTTGGCACATTACTTATGAATATCTACAAATTATTCAAATAAATAGTTTAATAATATACAAAATGTGAGCCTTTCGCGAAAGCTTGCAATAAATAACATATGAAATGGATTTCTATACAAGGCTTTCATCACTGTACATAATATACATAAATCGTACTATTTACAAAATCTAGAACAACTAACAAAGATATCTTCTCATGCTTAAACTCCGTCTCGCTTCATCTTGCTTGCCTACCGTAGATCCTTCTTGGAATTATCATGAAAACCATTGAGAATAATGAGGGTGAGAATTTAAAAATTCTCAATAGCTCGTTCAAAATCGTGTCATCACAATAATTCCAGCCATTTCGTGGAAAAACTTATTATATAAACCATTTCTATAGTTAGAAAAGTGGCAAAATGCCAAAATAAGTCCCTTTCTCTTCCCGAAATAGACATCCCATTTTCCATTATTACGAAAAACATTTAATCATTTAAGTCATAAATCATTTTGTGATTAAAGTCTCGTGACAATTTACAAGTCATAATTCAATTCATGAAAACTCAGGGTGGAAATAAATGATATTATCGAATATCAATACATATAAAAAATTCTCATTTCGCAAGATCATATGATTTAATCAATGCTAGCATTTAAAACCATTTACTTGGTAGTAGTCTGCTTTTAGGTTAGTGCACTTCAACCTCTTTGTGACTCACTTCATCACACAAAACTACTCCGGGTAACTGGACCCATGTCTTATTTTATCTAGGAGAGAGGATGCTTACTATAACATTCTGATTTTTTGTTTTCTTGAAATAAATATGTTTTATAATATTTATGAGTTTTTGTAAATTGTTGGGAAATTTTATTTATTTTGAATATTTTAATATTATTTTGATTATTTTAATATTAATTTTGAAATGTATGCCTAAACTTCATTTTTTCTGAATATATATGTTTTATAATTTTTATGATTTTTGAGAATTTCTGTGAAATTTTCTGAGTCTGTTATTATTTTAATATTATATTGAGCTGTATATGTATTTGAGGTGGGCCTGAAAAAATAAGCATGACATATACAATGACTTAATAATGTAACTAGATAGTTAGATTATGTAGCTAAAACCTAACCTAGTTCGCTTACTATCTAATTAAGATGTAACTAGAAACTAGTTGGAAACAAACCTAGTTAGTTCCTCCATTAGGCCACACGACCACATTGCCATTCCACCATGTTCTAGGTTCATCTAAATGACCATTTGATGACCATTTTGTGACTTAAGCCATGTGGAATACATTTGATAATTTTAATATTGATAAACAAGTCATTAGCTTTCTATCAAGCCATTTCCATGGCCATGCACTTGGACTTAAGCAATTCTATTGCATTTTCTCTCATTTTGTGACACAAAGCCATTATCTTTTTTCTCTCTCCTGAAGAATAATCAAGAACACTTCATCTTCTCCCACCTTGAACCTCATGGCCACAACCTCTAAACCCTACCTCCTCACTTCCATAATTTCATCTCATCTCACTTTCTAAACCCAAATATCATTCTAAACACTTTTCCTTTGGTGAGTTTTGTCTAAATCTCTCTCTAAGGGCTTCAAAAAATCAAGCTTTGATTTCCTATACCAAAGGTAATTTCTTGAATCCTTGATTCTAAGTTGGATTTTTAATTTTCTAGACTATGATTGATCCATGGTTTATTGGTTTTAAGGTTTGTTTATGACTTTAGAAATTATTTAAGATTTTTAGGGATTTGTTTGGGTGCTTCACAAATTCAAGAGGAAGGAGGAACTTGAAGTTTGTTGTCTTCCTTGAGGTAAGAGGGAGATAAACCTCATCAACTATGTGTTGGTGGTGAGGATATGGATTGTTTGTGGTGAAAAATCCATAAGAATTTATTCACTAGATTGTTTGAGCTTTCTTTATTTGTGATTGTGTGTTTATAGCTTTGAAAATATGCTTGCATGTGTCTTTAGTATGCTTATAGCTTTGATAATAGGCTTACTTATGTGATTTTGAAAGCATGCTAATTTTTGTGTAATTAGGATGTGATTCACATGAAGAAAAAAATTTATGATAGTTCCAAAAAACTTATGAGGCACACGGCCTCAACACTATAAAGGGAACCTAGGGTTCTAAATTATTTTCCTAATTAAATATTAAATGATTTTATGACAAGAAATTAAATTAATGATTTTTACAAGGAATAAAATGATGGAAAATAATTAAACTTGATTTATGAAGCTTAATTTGAAATTCAACCAACATGCCAATTTTTAATTTCCTAGATCCAAAATTATTTTACAAAATGTAAACTCAGGTAATTGAATGATAGGAGATTAAATTAATAGGTCTTTTACACCTAAAAAGAAAGCAAACTAATTTTTAATTAAATTATCATAATTAGACTATTAAGCTAAAACTTGAAATTTGCTAACGTATAGCTCACCCTATAGGTTTTGAAGCGTGTTGGGAAATTTTGAGCTGTAATGTCTCAACTTAATCAAAGGAATACAGTTTGCTGGGAAACAGTACAAATTATTATTTAAAGAGGGACTATTGTGAAATTATTATTTGAAGAGGGATTATTGTGAAATTATTATTTAAAAAGGGACTATTGTGAAATTATTATTTAAAGAGGAACTATTGTGAAATTATTATTTAAAGAGGGACTATCGTAAAAATATTATTTATGGAGGGACTATTATGTAAATAATGGAAATAAAGTTAAATTTTGATATTAAATAACAAAAATCTTATTTCAAGCTTAAAGTAGGATAGAAATAATTTACATAATTGAAAATATGTAGAAAAACTTTTAGCCAACTTAAAAATAGTAATTTTTGGATACGCAATTTAGAAAATGTTGGAAAATCTTTACGTGATTTGAAAACGTAAGAAAAATGTTCTGCGATTGTGAAAATGAGATAATATCGCTATGCAATTGAACGTAATAGCAGTTTGTTGTTGGGCTATTATGGTGGGCCTGGCTATGTTGAAAAATGATACCGCCAAGAGAAGGCGAGGGCATGTGAAATATTTTAATAATAATGATTGTATATGTGTTTGGTTCATACATCATGCTTAGAAACACATGTTCACTTATTGGTTAAGGCTGTATGCCTAGGAGATGAATTACACGTCAGTGCGGGTATGAGTAGACAAGTGTAGGTCACTTGTTGACCTTGGGGGCGTCGGGGTGCGGGTACCTCGCAATGGACAATTGGTAGTTCTTCTTTCTGTAAGGCAGACCGATGCAAACGCACTGATGATTCGGACTGAGACATTGTCCTATATCACGATCTAGCATAGAATGTTTTGTCCAATGCCTGATGTACACTTCGATAAATTGATAATTTTTTGCACTTTTGGCCATGGCAGCCGAGTGACAGACATATCTTCTAGATCTTCTCTCTGACATTGTGTATTAGCTCCATGGAGTAGGACTAAGTCTCTGTGCATATGAGTTATTGGTCAGCGTCTTAAAATGATGATTGTGTTTATTAGATATTTTATCTGTGATATGATAATTTATTCGTGAAATGTCAGTATGATTTACTGTAAAATGATAATATGGTACATTATGTTAATTATTATATCTGTATGTCTGCTATCATTTTCTATACTACTAGACTGGTATTGATGTAGGGGATCTCACCTCTTTGCTGTATTATTTGTCTGTTATGTTTTTATGTTTTTGTTCGATAAAGCCTGTAAGAAGGACGTGATTGGATCGCTTAGGTTTATGTTGTTTGACTTTGTTTGATTGGTTTGCAATGGCAGTGAGGAGAGATTTCTCTGATTATGTGTAAGCGTAGTTCCATGGAGGCACTGATGTCTGGCATGTCGACTCGAATACTCAGTGTTTTAGTTATGTAGGAGAGGTGACCCTAATTCAGAGTGAGACACATCATGGAGTCCCGACTATTACATATAATGCTTGTGTAGACTTAGAATTCTCCATGCCTATTGGAGAACTATGGGACATAGTTTACAGTTTGTTTAGCAAAGACTCTACGGAGTCAACTGCTCGGACTCTTGTAGGTAGAGACACACCTCGACCAGAGAACGTGTCTGTAGAGGATCCTGGAGAGAATCAGGTTCAGGACCTTACTCTCCAAATTTTTGGGCTTGGACCAAGTCAAGTTTTTATATGGTAATTATGTTTTATTTAGAATATATAAGTTTTCTGTAATGGAGATTTTATGAATCTATGTTATGCACGAGAGTTATATTTTGTACAATCCTTTTATCTTGTGTGAAAACAAGTTTGCCCCAAAGGGTTTAATATGTTAAGTTTTGATGATGACAAATACAAGACAAAAAGAACACTTTGCTTATACTCTTTATTGCATCCTATATAGAGCATATCCATTAATAATTAATAAATATCTTATTTGGATGTGTCTATGAAAGTCTTATATGCATGTTAAACTAACTAGAGTTATACATTTATGAATTACGCATATAAAAATATTGAATTATGAATTTGGATTAATTATGCTTGTTTAAGTGAGTAATACTTTATAGGATAATCCAAGTACTAAGAGTGAGCATTGTAACAAGAAAGCAAAAGATCTCAATCAAGCTCAACACAAGGAGAAGGTGATTAAACATATGTCTTTGAAGAATGTTTTTAATGATAACAAACATGAAGACAAAATGAAGATGATGGGAAGACCAAGTCCAAGATCTTTTAAGGATAGCTTTAGGACTTAGAGTCTCTCTGTTCGAGGATCTCTTTGGATATCTCCTAGTGCATTAAGATAAAACAAAAATGTTTTCTTTAACTTATACCAAAACTGTTTTGATCTTGAAAATAACTTAAAAATGTTTTGGTGTTTTTGATAAACTTTCTGGGATGGTTTTCAAGCTTTTATAACTATTTTATAAATTGAGTTATTCGAATAACTCATTGGTTATTCGAATAAAGCTTTAAATTTGGTTGCTGCGTGACTCTGTGCTTTAAAGTGTTATTCGAATAACACTCCTGTTATTCGAATAAAAGTTTTCTAAATAGCTTGTTTTATATCAGCTATTCGAATAACTCATCAGTTATTCGAATAGAACCTTTTCCCAGAAGTCTGTTTTAACAAATGTTATTCGAATAAAAGTTAGAGTTATTCGAATAACCAGTTTTCTAAAGAAAGCCTTTGTGGCAGCGTTATTCAAATAACACGAAGGTTATTCGAATAACCAGTTTCAGAAACGTTTATATAATAATGTGTTATTCGAATAGCAGAAGGCTTATTCGAATAAACACGGGAAATACAGATCCGGATATAGTATGTAACAGACACTTTTTTCATAATAGTTATGGAATTAATTTCTACAAGGGCTATTTTCTATCTGACTCTATAAATAGAGACCGTGGGTCTCATCTGCAAGATGCCTAATTATTTGTTTAATTTGCCCTTGCTCTGAAAAATGTGATTTATATTTTACGCCTATTTTCTGTGCTCTTTTTGCTGAAACTTTGAGATATCCTTTGAGAGCCTCTTAGAGCTTCAATTTGTATTATTTGCTCTGAGTGAGAGTTTCTCTTCATTTATATTTCTATTCTTCTATATTGAGGGTGAGGTATCCTTCAAGGTTTGTATAAGGGTAAGGCATCCCTTCAAGGTTTGTATAAGGGTGCAGTATCCCTGCAGGCTGAGACTTTAGCACAAGGGTAGAGTTTCCCTGTGTGTGAAAAGTGTTCTTTTATGTAACAGTTGCAAGCACCTATTGAAGCTTGTATACATAGTGAAAAATCTCGGATTGTTTTCGAGGACTGGACGTAGACCACAAGTGGGTTAGTGGGCGAACCAGGATAAATATTGTGTCTGCTTCTATCTTCTCAATCTCTTTATTTTACGTAATTTTATATTATTGTAAATTTATTTATTTACTATTCTTAAAGCTTTTATTCTTCTTCTCGTAATTCTTTCTCTTTTATTTAATAGCTTAAATATTTGTGTTTATTTAAGAGCTTTTGTAAAAAGTTTTTCATACCCAATTCACCCCCCTCTTGGGTAATGGTTGCCATGACTAACAAGTGGTATCAGAGCCTCATGTTCTGGTGAAAGCTTAACCGCTTAGAGTTAAAGATCCTTGTTTATTAGCAACCTTGAAAGTTTTTCAAAATGGAAGGTTTTGTAATTGATAAACCACCATTCTTTGATGGTGTGCATTTTGTTTATTGGAAAGCTAGAATAGAGTTTTATGCGCAATCTATTGATTTGGATTTATGGGATGTTGTGCTAAATGGATTTACTTACAAATCAAAACAAACTTGGAATAATTATGATAAGAAATATTTTTCTTTGAATATTAGAGCTATGCAAATTTTGAGAAATAGTTTGAATGATGATACTTATGCTAAAATTAAAAATTGCTCTAGTGCTAAAGATATATGGGATGCTCTTGATGCTATTTATCTTGCTAATAATGATTTTGTGCATAAAGTTGTATATAGAAAGCAAGAAGAGCAAAAGCTATTGAAGGAAGCTTATCATGAAAAATATCCTCAAAGAGATGCTCAAACTATTGAAAGGAGCCAAATACCTCTTGGTGACGATGGTGCTCAATTTGAAGAAGAGGCAAAGCAAAATAAAATTGATGAGGAAGAAGGTGATTCCTTTACAGAGCCAAGTATGCTAGAAATTGAGACTACTTCCTATATGGCTAAAAAGGATTTTGAGGTAAATAATTCTAAACTAGATTTTAGTCCTTCCTATGATGTGTTACAATGTGCATATAATGGATTGTATGATGGTTTATTGAATTTAGAAAAGAAAAACTTATCATGTTTGGAAAACATTTCCTTTATTGAAAATGAAATTGAAACTTTGAAAAATAAGTATGCCTTTCTTGATGAGGAAATGTCTTTAAAATGTAAAACCTCAACTTCTTGTGAAAAGTGCATTGATTTAGAAAATCAAGTTGAGAGCTTATATTTCGAATTTGCCAAAGCTAATGATTGTAATTGCTTAAATTCTATACTTGTAAATGAGAATAAAATTAGTGTTATTTCATGTGAAAACTCAAGTAAGACTTATGGCAAAAATAATTTAGATTATAGAAACAACAAAAGGCTCAAGTTTTTCAAAAATGATATTCAAATGATCAAGCCATCATTAAATTCAATTGTTTGCAATTTTTGTGGTTATCTAGGACATATTTCTCATTTATGCAATTATAGAAGAAATCCTTATATGAGAAATTTATGGTATGGGTTCCTAAAAATCCTAAAAGCCCTAATACTAACATTCAAGGACGCAAAATGAAGTGAGTACCAAAATATCCTCCTAGTATTTCAATTTTGCAGAATATTTCTCAAAAGGATGGACAAATTGGTCAAAAGAAAGAGGAGTCATCAAGGAGAATGCTTCCAAAGCCCAATGGTATAAACTTTGGTCAAAGAAGGAAGATGACTTCAACCAAACCTTCTCAAATACAAAATGTAGAGCTTGCAAAGTTTAAGACTTCAAAAGAGAAGCAATGGGTAAGAAAAAACATTTCCTTGATTGCCAAGGCCAAGGTATCAAAAGTTTTTACTTCTTATGCACATTCACTTAAAAAATCATAATAATGAATATGAGGTATATTCCTTGTAGGCCTTAGGTAGAGGATAGAATCATGTGTACATGATAAAATTTGAATATTATGTTTAGTACATAATTATGTTCATTCTTATTGTATCATAATTCATTAATTTATTATATATCTTAGTACATAAGGTTCTATAATGCCTAGGTATGTTTGCTATGCTTTAAAATTGTCTATATATCATAAAGCAAGCATGTTATCGGCTATGTGCTTAATGGTAATTGGTTATTTAACTTATTGTGCTCAGTTTACATATTATGAAAAAATTAATCTTTATGAGAGCAAAATAGATTAATATTCGAAAACTAACACATAAGGACCTAATAAAATTTGGGTACCAAAAGTCAAAAATTGAAGTGTGTTGTAGGTGTGCTTGAAGGCCAAGAACTGACTTTGACATCTTGAAAGTGGTTACTCCAAGTACAAAGACTAGAAATAATTTCAAGCTCTCTTCTTTGTCTCCGTGAAGTTTGGATTTATAATTTTTTGGATAAGTGAAAACTTTTATTATGCTTTTCTAGCCTTATAATTTGAAAATATTTCTACATGTTAATATGCTAGATAAAGTATACTTCTTGTTTGAAATGACATGTCTAATGATAATATCATTGAGCTTGAGTTTTATCTCTCTTGAATCTTTAAATCACATGAATATATGCTTTGTCTTGAATTCTTGAACGTATGCTTTTCTGTGCTTTTTGTTAGTTTTATTCAAATAAACAGAAGTTTTATTCGAATAAAGTTCTTTAAAGCTTATCAATTAATGTGTTGGATATCAGCTTTATTCGAATAATACCTAGTTTATTCGAATAAACTGGCTTCTGTGTTAATCCTGTGTTTGATGTGATCTTTGTCTATTCGAATAAAATTAAGCTTATTCGAATAACCAGAGACCTGGTTTATCAGTTTTATCTTGGCTAATCTCTGTTTATTCGAATAACCCCTAGGTTATTTGAATAACTCTTGTTAAATGGCCAAAACGTTTGGCCTTCCCAGATCCTCTATTCGAATAGGATCTTCTTCTATTCGAATAAAACCCATTTTATTCAAATAAACACAATCTACATGAAAAGGTTCTGTTGCTTCTTTTCTTCAGAATTTGTTGTACATGTTAAATTCTTTTTAATTAGACTGAACATGCAAATGCTTAATCAAATGTATTTGACTATTCTTTTGATAAATATATGTACTTGGCTAAATTGATCAATGAAATGAAATATCTTTTGCCTTTGTGAACTCATTTGTTGTTTTATTATTTTGAATGCTTATTTGTTTATGAGTTTGGCATAATAACTAACCTCTATGGATCCAAAATTGATGGATACCAATGAAAGTACTTTGAATTGTATTGTAGGGTGATAACTACCTCAAGCAAGCATTTAAATGGAATAAGTTCAAATTGAGGATAGTAAAGTTTAAAATGATTTAACTTTTTAAAAGGGGTGCAAAGAATTTCTATTCCCTCACGAAAGCTTGAAGCTTGGAAGTTGATGGAAGTGAGAGTCATCTACAAAAATTCAAAGAGTACATTTTTGGTGATATCAAACTATTATCATTTTCTTTTTATATACTTTAAATTTGATATCATATGTTATTTGGAGAAGTAGAGAGTTGCGTTATACATTTACATACCTTATATGATAATTATTTTTTTTTCTAAAAATGCCTAAATAAGTTTTGATGATGATCATATGGTTCTTGATAAACTTGAATCATGCCTTAAAATGCTTAAACTTTTTTTTATTATTTATTCAAGTTCATATGTACTTCATGCATTCTTGTTAAAGCTAACATTGCATGGCTGATAATGTGATACATGCTTGAAATTATATATCAATCAAAATTATGCTTATAAATGGGCTCACATGATATTTGATGCTAACCTATGTTTTAGAAGACTTTTAAAGTTAGCTTTGCAAGTCTCTCTATGTGTTTCAAATATAGCCATCAGATTTTTACGTACAAGCATATATGGATAAACGAGAAAAGTTGAATGAAATTCAAATGAAGAGGAAGATAAAGAAGCATTTCTCAAGTGCAATGGAATGGAATACTCAATGGATGAAAGCTCAAACTCAAAGAACAAATAAACGAAGAACATTCTAAAGAAGCATCACTCTTTATCTAACTCAATAAATATCTCTATCCCTTAGCTTTTGTGGTATTCTATATGGTATGGATCATATGATACTTGTTGAAAAATTGATCTTAAATGATTATATGCTTTCTTTACATGAGAAGTATACTTAGCATTGACAAAGTGCCTAATTGGATATTAACTTGCTATTTTGTCATTGCATTTAGGGAGAATGATATTAGTTCTATACATGCTTTGATCCCTATAGCATATTTCATCAAGGAGATGTACTTATGTTCTTTTGACTTGGATTGATCTGTCTCAATGAATATGTGTTTTTTAATATAAAATATCTCTACCTTTCTAAAATGCTTTTGAAAATATAATGTGCTCTTGTAAATATTTATTTATTTATTATTTTGATAATATGCATATTTTGAGGGGGAGTCTAGCTCTTGAGTTGTTTATATCTCTTGCCTTATATCTTTATTTGATTACATAAAGTGTTTTAATATTGTCATATGCTAAATGTTGATATACAAATATATAACAAGTACTGCATGAATAATCTTCTATATCTTGAAAGCATGATCGTTTCATCTCTCTATTCTTGAATCATATGTAGAATGAATAAATGAGAGAAAATATTATTTTTTTCTTTCTAAGCCTTTTTGTTGATGTCAAATAGGGGGAGTGAAAATTGAAAAGAAAAATATGTTCTTGTGCTTATTGTTTGATATGCTTACATGATTATTCATTCTTATATATTGCTCAACATATTTTTCTTTGGTGATTTGTCATCATCAAAAAAGGGGAGATTGTGAAAACAAGTTTGCCCCAAATGGTTTAATATGTTAAGTTTTGATGATGACAAATACAAAACAAAAAGAACACTTTGCTTATACTCTTTGTTGCATCCTATATAGAGCATATCCATTAATAATTAATAAATATCTTATTTAGATGTGTCTATGAAAGTCTTATATGCATGTTAAACTAACTAGAGTTATACATTTATGAATTATGCATATAAAAATATTGAATTATGAATTTGGATTAATTATGCTTGTTTAAGTGAGTAATACTTTATAGGATAGTCCAAGTACCAAGAGTGAGCATTGCAACAAGAAAGCAAAAGATCTCAATTAAGCTCAACACAAGGAGAAGGTGATTAAACATATGTCTTTGAAGAATGTTTTTAATGATAACAAACATGAAGACAAAATGAAGATGATGGGAAGACCAAGTCCAAGATCTTTTAAGGATAGCTTTAGGACTTAGAGTCTCTCTGTTCGAGGATCTCTTTAGATATCTCCTAGTGTATTAAGAGAAAACAAAAATGTTTTCTTAAACTTATACCAAAACTATTTTGATCTTGAAAATAACTTAAAAATGTTTTGGTGTTTTTGATAAACTTTCTGGGATGGTTTTCAAGCTTTTATAACTGTTTTATAAATTGAGTTATTTGAATAACTCGTTGGTTATCCGAATAAAGCTTTAAATTTGGTTGCTGCGTGACTCTATGCTTTAAAGTGTTATTCGAATAACACTCCTGTTATTCGAATCAAAGTTTTCTAAATAGCTTGTTTTATATCAGCTATTCGAATAACTCATCAGTTATTCGAATAGAACCTTTTCCCAGAAGTCTGTCTTAACAAAAGTTATTCGAATAAAACTTAGAGTTATTTGAATAACCAGTTTTCTAAAGAAAGCCTTTGTGGCAGCGTTATTCAAATAACACGAAAGTTATTCGAATAACCAGTTTTAGAAACATTTTTATAAGAATGTGTTATTCGAATAGTAGAAGGCTTATTCGAATAAACATGAGAAATACAGATCCAGATATAATATGTAATAGACACTTTTTTCCTAATAGTTATGGAATTAATTTCTACAACGGCTATTTTCTATCTGACTCTATAAATAGAGACCGTGGGTCTCATCTGCAAGATGCCCAGCTATCTGTTTAATTTGTGCTTGCTCTGAAAAATGTGATTTATATTTTACGCTTATTTTCTGTGCTCTTTTTGCTGAAACGTTGAGATATCCTTTGAGAGCCTCTTAGAGCTTCAATTTGTATTATTTGCTCTGAGTGAGAGGTTCTCTTCATCTATATTTCTATTCTTCTATATTGAGGGTGAGGTATCCTTTAAGGTTTGTATAAGGGTGAGGTATCCCTTCAAGGTTTGTATAAGGGTGAGGTATCCCTGCAGGCTGAGACTTTAGCACAAGTGTAGAGTTTCCCTGTGTGTGAAAAGTGCTCTTTTATGTAACGGTTGCAAGCACCTATTGAAGCTTGTATACAGAGTGAAAAATCTCAGATTATTTACGAGGACTGGACGTAGACCACAAGTGGGTTAGTGGTCGAACCAGGATAAATATTGTGCCTGCTTCTATCTTCTCAATCTCTTTATTTTACGCAATATTATATTATTACACATTTATTTATTTGCTATTCTTAAAGCTTTTATTCTTCTTCTCGCAATTCTTTCTCTTTTATTTAATAGCTTAAATATTTGTGTTTATTTTAAGAGCTTTTGTGAAAAGTTTTTCATACCCAATTTACCCCCCTCTTGGGTAATGGTTGCCATGACTAACATCTTGTGTTTCTCTAATTTTGTAATAGTTTATGTTTTTCTGCGAAAAAGAAATTTTGAAACCCGTATTAAGATAATAAATTAGTTAAGTAATTATGAAGAACTGGTCTGAAATGTAATACCCTTCAGAGGGGGTGTTACACTTACTAATCCTCAATCACTCCTTATGAATAGGCCACGATCTCATGTCGCTTGGTGTGCTAGGATACGCCGCCCTAGCTGTCCCGGGTTTAGAATCACCCAAGTGGGAAGGGAACATCCATTCTCAACCACTAATGACTAGGGAAGCTCAGGTAAAGGGGAAAAACACATCTTAACCCCAATTACTCTAGTATAAAGAGATTCTTTATTTTCTTTTACCATTAACCAATCATTATCCAAGTGAAAGGTAATTCAAAACCACACTCAGCCCAGTTCTACAGAGGGATACCCATGAGAAAAACCAATTTTTCATTTCTACAATGCCCTTTGATCAACATCTCAATAATTATGCAACACATGCATTTACAAGGTTTCTCTTCATAGGCATTTCATCTCATCAAGGGAAGTCATCCTTTTCATACATTTCATATGCTTTTCTTTGCTTTAAACACTTACATATAGCATTGGAAATTAATTCATCAATTTTAAAACATCACAAAACATTTTCGTATCTAGTAGCAGAGCATGAAGTTTGACCTTTGTACAGTAAAATAAGCATAACTTGAGCTATAGAGGTTGAAATGAGGTGATTTTGGTGGCATTGGAAAGTTAAGAGAAAGAGTTACAACTTTCATGCAGACCACAAAAGCTGATTCTCATTACAAAGTGAGACACGACCCATGTTAGAAGATATAGGGTAGGTCGTGTTCTTCTCTGCCCGTGAAATGCCAAGGAAATAGGCTATCAGACCAAGACACGGGGGGCGTGTCTGAGGACACGGCCCGTGTTTGTGTCTCAGCTGCAGCCATCTGAGGCACAATTCACTTAGCCCAAAAATACCTCCAAGAATCACCAACAAACCAACTAATAACAGATCAAAAACATCAAAATAACATCATTCAAGTGCTCATATATCATCCAATGCATCAAAATAAAAGTGGGTTTCATACTCATTTTCAAAAACTTAAAGAGTTTCAAGAACATCATTAAAGCTTGAACCTTTAGCATGTATTCAAAACATAAAAACATAGATTTTGCTCAAAAATCCACAAATCTCAACAAAGTCCATCAAAACTCCATTTTTCAAGAATGTAAAAGATGAACAAAGTGGGTAAAGCTTTAGAAATCCCCCTACCTCATGATGCCACAGTGCTTGGTCTCTGCTTCCTCCTTGGTTGGGCTTCTTCCTTCTCTTTTCTTCCCCTTTCTCTCATTTCTCCCCTGTTTCTCTCCTCTTGTTTCTGTCTCCATCTCCCCCTTTTCTCTTCTTTCTTTTCTTTATTTCAGCAACAGCAAGCATGGGAGAGGGATGAGAGGAAGTGAGAAAAATATCACTTTTAAAAGATAAGAATTAGGGGCACTTTAGTCTTTTCATTAAACTTCGTATCTGTTAAGAACACTTTGATTTTGCTAAATCAAGTTTCTTAACTTCCAATAACTATAAAATAAATCTTAAGATTTATCTAAATTCTCATTTCATCATTTTCATGAATTTCCATATCTGTCATTTCTCAATCCAGTATTAAAACACTTCTACAGTGTCCTTAAAAATACCAAACTGACTCTATTTATCCTCAAAATTTAACCACATCCTGTTTCACACATTTGTGGCCTATTAATAAAATTTTTCCTTATTTATTTCCTTTGATTTAGCATTTATGCTATTTTCCTGAGTCAAAATAGTTATTTTGCACGTTCTGTATTACGGCAAAGTGCCTAAATTAACTCAAAATGTCTCAAAAATCATTAGACATATTAAACAAGTATTATGGTACCTTATGACCACATACAAGTCTAACCTACTAAAAAGAGAATGTTACAACTATTGGGAAATTTGTGAATAAAAATGCAGCGAAAAAAAGATTCCCACCAAGGATCCATGCGAAAAGGAGAGTCATGAAACGTGATTTTCGAGTTTACCTCTTGAAGCTAGATGAAAAACAATCGAGATAAGAGTTGGTAATCAATTGATTCTTATGGGAACGATCTTTATTTTACTACTTGTATGATTCGTGCACTTGCGAAAAAGTCACAAGAAGTTTTTTTTACACCATTGTCGGGGATCGTGTTGATATTAACACTTTGTCTATGTATGTACTCTGACTTAGGCCAAGCAGTCTCTATGATCTATCCCTATAAATCCTAATACCCAATACATCGGTGGCTTCGCCCAAGTCCTTCACGAAAAAGCATTTCCTTAACCAAGTCTTTACAGATTGTAGGTAGGGATATCATTTCCAATGAGTAGTATGTCATCTACACACTACACCAAAAAGACAATTGTGCTCCCACTAACCTTCTTGTTGACATAAGATTCTTCTTCATTCTTGATAAAACCAAATTGTTTTATTATATCATTAAAACGAAGATTCCATCTTCCAGAAGCTTACTTCAATCCATAAATAGATCGTTGTAACTTGCAAATATTTCCAAGATCCTGTGAAATGGCAAAACCCTCAGGTTGTGTCATGTACACATCCTCGAGAAGATTTCCATTAAGGAAAGAAGTCTTGATATCCATTTGCCAAATTTCATAATTGTGGTATGCTGCAATAATAGATCTGAATGGATTTAAGCATCACAACTAGGGAAAAAGTCTCATCAAGTCTACACCATGAATTTGCTTGAAACCCTTAGTCACCAATCGTGCCTTAAAGGTATGCATGTTACCATCCATGTTAGTTTTCTTTTTAAAAACCCACTTGCACCCAATGGGTTTTACCCCTTCAAGTGGGTCAACCAAGGTGCATACCTAGTTGGCATACATAGATTCCATTTCAGATCTCATGACCTTAAGCCATTTCTCAGATTCTGAACCAATTATGGCTTCTTGGTAAGTCACAGGCTCATATTGATCTATGAGTAATATGTCACCTTGTTGGGTAATGAGATATCCATATCTCTCTAGTTGATGACATATCCTGTTAGACCTACGCAGGTCTTGTGCTACTAGAGCAGGTTATTTTTCCATAACATTTTGTGGAGGCTGCTCTAACTCCACCATTGGTTCGTTGCTACTCTGTGAACTTTGAATTTCTTCAAGTTCTATTTTCCTCCTATTGGTTCCTTTAGAGATAAACTCCTTTTCTAGAAATATAGCAGCTTGTATGACAAACACTTTGTCCTCGATAGGATTATAGAAATAATATCCCTTGGTTTCCTTGGGATACCCCACAAAGGAGCATTTATCTGATTTGCATCCAAGCTTATCAGAAACTTGACATTTCACATAAGCTTTGCAACCCCAAATCTTCATGAAAGACATACTGGGCTGTCTCCCAGTCCATATCTCATATGGTGTCTATTGAACCATCTTAGATGGAACATAGTTAAGTGTAAAAATTGCTATTAATAGAGCATGTCCCAAGAAGGAGCCTGGAAAATTTGCATGACTCATCATGGATCGGACCATGTCCAACAAGGTCCGGTTCCTCATTTTAGAAACACCATTCCATTGTGGTGTTCTAGGAGAAGTGAGTTGAGATATTATCCCACACTCTTTCAGATGATCATCAAATTGTTGGCTTAAGTATTTGCCACCTCGATTTGATCAAAGAACTTTAATACTCTCTCCAAGTTGGTTTTGTACCTCATTCTTGAATTCCTTGAACTTTTCAAAGGATTATGAATTATGTTTCATAAGATACACATACCCGTATCTATTGAAATCATCAGTAAATGTAATGAAGTATTGAAAACCACCTCTAGCCAATGTGTTTAGGGGTCCACATACATCACTATGTATGAGGCCTAAAAGATCACTAGCCCTTTCACCTTGTCTAGTGAATGGGGCTTTAGTCATCTTTCCTAATAAACAAGACTCTCATATCTCATATAATTCAAAATTAAATGAGTCCAAGAATCCATCTTTATGGAGTTTGGAGATGCATTTCTCATTTAAGTAGCCCAAACGACAATGCCAAAGATAAGTTGGGTTCATATTATTTGATTTGAACCTCTTAGCATTTATGTTATAGATGGGTTTTTTGAGATCAAGGACATAAAGTCCTTTACTCACAAAAAATATCATTCAAATAAATAGAATAACTTTTGTTCTTTATTGTAAAAGAAAAACCTTTCTTGTCCAAACAAGAAACAGAAATGATATTCTTACAAATAGCAGACACAAAATAATAGTTCTCTAACTCAATAATAAGCTCAGTGGGCAAAGATAATAAATAAGTCCCTACGGCTAAAGCAACAACTTTTGCTCCATTTCCAACTTGTAGGTTGACTTCACCCTTAGCCAATGGTCTATTCTTTTTTAGATCCTGCACATTTACACAAATCTAAGACCCACATCCATTATCTAATACCCAAGATGTATAAATAGATAAATTGACTTCTATAAAAAAAATACCTGAAGTGGAAGTCTTACTTCTCTTCTTCTTCTCAAGCTCCTCCAAGTACCTGCCACAGTTTCTTTTCCAATGTCTGGTTTGACCATAGTGGAAGCCCTTAGCCACTCCACCCATAGGTTTCAAGCTGGAAGTGTTGGGCTTGGATTTTTCCTTGCCGTTGCCCTTCCATTTGTCCTTAGGTTTCTTCAGCTGCTTTTTGCCCTTATTCTTTTGGACAATCATAATGACATTTCCCTTTTCTTTGTTTATATTCTGCTCAACAGTTCTTAACTTGCTTAACAGATTTGACAGAGGTTTATAAATTTCATTCATATTGTAGTTCATGATAAATTGACAGTAACTTTCCAACAACGATTGCAGGAATAAGTCAGTGGCCAACTCTTGACCCAAAGGGCAACCAAGCCTCTCCAAGTTCTCAATGTACCTAATCATTTTGAGAACATGAGTACCAATAGGGCTTCCCTCTACCAATTTGCACTAAAACAGTGCCTTTAAGACTTCGTACCTTTCATGCCTAGCCTACTCTTGATAGAGCCTTTTTAAGTGTACGATCATATCGTATACATCCATCTTCTCATGTTGCTTCTGAAGCTTAGAGTTCATGGTGGCCAGCATTAGACAATTGACGTCGAAGGCATCATTTTGACACTTCTTATAAGCATCTTTTTTAGCTCTAGGGGCATTTATAGTAGTTAGCTCAGGAGCGAGCTACTCTAGAACATTGTAACACCCCCTCCGAAGGGCATCACATTCATACTAACTCCATTTAATTGATTAATTTCCCAAGTTATAAAATATTTAATCTTATTTAAATATGGATTTCAAAATTTCTTTCTCGCAGAAAATATCAATTAATCAAATTAAAGTAACTCAAAATGTAATAACTAAATAACATACTTTTCATATAAACAGAGTTTATAACAACTATACATTCATTATCTTTACATACCCAAAAACATAACATTTAAAACATGAGCCCTTGCCAGAAGACAAATTCCCTAGCTGGGAATGTCTCGATCGATAGAAATTCGACCTAAAGATATATTGAAGTTCTCTCTAGGTGTATAGTGAAATTCATTCCACAACTCCCTAATAGGTAAAATAACCTCTACATAAGCAATCGTATAAAATGAAGTAACGATCCCATGACGAGTCCTACTTACTGATAGAGTAATGTCACCACAATATTCTATGTGCCCTGTGTCCCAATGGACACGCCAAGCAGCAGCGCCTTCAAGAAACTGTAGCCTAAAGAAATCTAGCTAATCCCTCCTTGTCACCATTACAGTCTTCACAAATGTAGACATAAAATAGAAACAGACAGAATAAATAGCAAAGAGGTGAGATCCCCTACATCGCATACCAATATGGCAGCAAAGAAATGATACGAACAACAATGTTATTCTATACATACAATCCATAGATTTATATATAATTAATAGATATGTTTATGACATTTAATAAATAAACAATCTAATAAATTTGTGACACAATATCAGGCATAATGATAATACCATAATTATATTATATTACAACAACATAAATGCTGACTATGCATATGCTCAATGCAACCAGTTCCTACTCCATGGAGTTTACACAAATTCAGAGATGAACACCCAGAAGATCTGTCCCCCTTAAAAAGACAGTCTATACTGGATAATGAAAAGCAATAGTGTTCATCGAGATGTTAGTGAGTTGCAATCAGTGTTCACGACCAGGATATATATATATATATACATATATATATATATATATACATATATATATATATACATATATATATATATATATATATATATATATATATATATATATATGACTCAATGTCAATAAGTAAATCACCACGCCTTGACGTCCCCAGGATCCCTCCCACTATTTTGTAAGTTCTCGTTCACTCCTTAGGCATAAAACGCCACAACAAATCAAGCGAATACGCTTTTCTATGCATGATAAATGATTCAAACATATACTATCATTGATCACACAGTATTTTTTAGTCACACGCCGTCACATGGCAGTATCACAGTATAATGCTCAAAAGCATCTTTAATCGAAACAAAGTACCATTGTACTGTTCCTAATGATATTAACGCAACTGCCTATACAATTGTTTAATACCATTAGTATCTATGATATTATGTAATCGCCCATACAACTACATGATATCAAAGATCCACTCGGGTCCAATACTTTCGTTTCACAAATTACTTAGTTCAATATGTGGTCTTTGTAGCAAAACTCGTTGTTTCTTTTAATTGCTTAGTAATATTATCGCATTTTCACAATCGCGTAACACTTCTGTTACGTTTTCAAATCGCATAAAGATTTTTCAATGTTTTCTAAATCACGTAAAGATTCTAAAACATTTTCTCAATCGCGTAGCTAAAAATTACTATTTTTAAATCGTGTAAAAGTTTTTCTACATATTTTCAATTATGTAAAGTATTTCTAACATTTTAAGTCCAAAATAAGATTTTTCTCATTTAATACCAAAAATTGACTTTATTATCATTATTTGTATAATAGTCCTTCTATAAAATAATATCTACATAACAGTCCCTCTTTAAATAATATTTCCAAAATAGTCCATTTTTAAAGAATATTTTCAATATAGTCTCTCTAAAAATCAGTATTTCTACTATTTCCTAAAAAATTGTATTTCTTTAATTTACTTGGGACATTACAGCTCAAAAATTTCTAACGCGCTTCAAAACCCATAAGGTGAGCTATACGTCAGTAAATTCCAAGTATCAATATTTATTTTACTGTATAACTTAATTATGCCCTTTTAATTCTAAAAAGTATATTACTTTAATTTTAAGTTCAAAGTCTAGTAAATCAATTTCTTACCATATAAAACACCTAAATCTACACTTAACAAAATAAGTTTGGATCTAATTTATTGATTTGGCATCCTGGCCGAAATTCATATGTATATATTTCATAATTTATTCTTTATTTTCTTTCTATCATTTATTCTTTATAAAAATTCTTGATTTAATTATTTGTCACAAAGTCAATTAATCCTTGATTAGGAAAACAATTTAGGATCCTTGATCCCCATTTGTGGTGTGGAGGCCGAATGCCTATTAGGTTCTTTGGAACCTTCATACACATTTCCTTCATGTGATTCACATCCTAAATTACACAAGTATCATCATGCTTTCAAATTCATATAGACAACTATACTGTCAAAACTATAAGCATATTAAACACACATGCAAGCATATTTTCAAAATCAAAGACTTATCAAACACAAACAAAGAAAGCATCGAGAATCAAGTGAATAAATCCTTATGGATTTTTCACCACAAATAACCCATTTCCTCACCACCACATGTGGCCAATAAGGTTAATCTCCCTCTTACCTTAAGGAAGACAACAAACTTCAAGCCTCTCCTTCCTATTGAATTCATGTGGCACCAAGAAAAATCCTAAGCAATCTTAAACAAATCTAAAAGTCATAAACAAGGCTTGAAAACAACAAACCATTAATCAATCATGGTCTAGAAAATTAGAAATCCAACTTAGAATAAAAAATTCAAGAAATTACCTTTAATGTAGGAAATTAAAGCTTGATTTTTGAAGCACTTAGAGAGAGATTTAGACAAAACTTACTAAAGGAAAAGTGTTTAGAATAATGTTTGGGTTTAGAAAGTAAGGTTAGATGAAATTATAGAAGTAAGGAGGTTGGTTTGGTGAGTGGAGGCCGTGAGTTTTGAAAGAAGAGCAAGGATGGAGTTTTTGGTTTTCTTTGGATGAGAGAGAAGAGAGAAAATTGTTTAAGTGTCAAAGTTGATAGGAAATGAAAATGAAATAGCCAAATGTGTAGTGCATGGCTGTGGGCTTTAGTGTGTAGGAAAATATCAAGATTTAATCATTGTAATAAAACATCACATGCATTCACATGGCATAGGTCATTTAGGAGTCATCATGTGGTCATAAGGATGGTTCAAGAATTTGGTAGTATGGCCATGTGACTGTGTGGTGTTTTGGAAAAAAGGTGAGATAGTTTGTTGTCTCACAAAGTAATAGAAATGAAAGAAAATGGCCTATGTTCAATTGCATGGCCGTGGAATACATGAAGAGAAGCCACCAATATTGAATTGTCTTACTTTGTTCAATTAATAAAAGATGATAGAAATTGAATTGTAATATTTTGCCTCACAAAATCTTGCTTAGCCGAGGGATACAATAAGGAGAAGCCATCTTTGTTGACTAGCTTCCTATTGGTGGTCACTTTCTTTGACTACACCTAAACTTGTTTCTTATTGATTCATTAAGGACGACTAAATTTCTATTGGTCCATGGAAAGTCCAAGCCACTAAATTGGACTCATCACCACCATTGGTTAGATCCAGGGTAGAGATCCAAAGGCTTCCCCTCTAAGCTTGCTCAAGATATTTTCTGACAGGTATTATCCAATGGACAATAACTACTGCTATTATTACTCAATAGATAATAGAAAACTCAGATATAAAAAATCCCTGTCAACTGTTCCCGAGTTCGGCTTGCCTTGACAGTCCAGAACTTTCTGGTCCAGGAAAAATTTTTGTTTTTCCGGGCCCACCTCAAACACACATACAGCTTAAAATAATATTAAAATAATCACAAACTTAGAAAATTTCACAAAAATTTTCAAAAATCATAAAAATTATAAAACTCATATTTTTAGAAAAAACTAAATTCGAGACATATATTTCAAAAATAATATTAAAATAATTTAAATAATATTAAAATATTCAAAATAATTAAAAATTTCTAAAAATTCACACAAACTCATAAATATTATAAAACGTATTTATTTCAAGGAAAACGAAAAAATCGGGATGTTACAAACATGCTATTTTTTTTTTTGTTTGAGGACAATCCTCAAATTCTTGTACCAGTCTAGAAAGTTTGTTCCAACAATTTGTCCTTCTCAAGGACTGATTGCAATGACAAGTTATTTGAAGTGTTTGCTGCCATGGTTATCTATCAATATTAATATGCAAAGTATAAGTATCATGCCATAAACATATTTAACAAGGTCTTTAATTAAATATGCCTCCCACTATTTTATTCAAATCAATGACCCTCATCATTGACTCGAAAAATCCTATCGTAAGATTTTCTAGTGGGCCAAGATCTATATTTCACCTAGCTTTGAGTCAACTTTGGCTGATCACTCAAAATTTGGTTAGTTAGGTAGACAACATTTTCTAATTACATCACATGCAACTCTTGGATAGTTGGGTGAATAACACTTATTCTAATCCATCAAATGGACTAAAGCTCAACTCTATGCTTCTAACCTTCAATCCTATTGAAATGGCCAAGTTAAGTCAGACCCAATGGTTGGCAGTTGGATATTACCTTTACCCTATCGCTTCTTACTAATATAGATAAAGGCATCTTGCTTTGGAAGACCTTCACTTAATTGATACTAGCCTTGCCGAGTGCCACACATTAGAAGGCATCATACAATGACTTAATATTTGCTTTGAGAGATTTTTTTTATTAGATCTCACCATTAGTTAAACTATTTAACATACCATAAACATTCATGTATCTCATACATATAAAGCATATAAAGAATGTGACATGGTTATGGCCCCTAATGCAATGATTCTCCTAAGCCAATAAGAGTATCAAAAACTAAACCTAGTGAGCGAACTAGCTTCACCAAGAATCTCCCACTAATGTCCTCATTAAATGTCATCTTCTTGCCACCACATCAAGATTACATTACAAAGAATAAAGAAACCTCATTTTACATATGAAGGGAGTTGGGTGAGAAGAGAATGTACAATCAGAATGTATAGAGAAAGGCATGACATGCAGGCCATATTTAAAATAACCCAAAAAGGCAAAAAGAGGACTAAGGCCATAACCATGCACCATGCACCATAAAGAACACAAAAGGTAAAAATAAAAACTTTTATTATCTTTGTGGATCATGAAAAAAGAATTGAATGACATGCCATAGAAGACACTCTATCCAGAGTTAGCACGAGGGTCCTACTGCTCAGTCAGTGAGTGGGGGCTAGAGTATCAACACTTGAACCCTGATAGTGTAACATCCCAAAAAATCATGTTAGGCTTGTATAAGGTTATATAAGTAGTTTGATACTTGTTTGACATGCCAGTAAAGTTTTGTGATGAACTGAGTTAGTTTAGGCACTTTACAGCAACACAGAATGTGGTAAATAGCCTAAAATAACTCAAAAATAGCATAAACTACTATTTGAAGGGTGTAACGACCCGGGACTGCCTGCAGGATTGATGAGAGTCTCCACAAACCAACACGGGTCTTTTCAGCGTGCTTTGTCCTCACTCACACGCATCCTAGGAAACTTCACAGGAGGTCACCCATCCCATAATTGCTACAGGTCAAGCACGCTTAACCATGGAGTTCTTATGTTCTAGGCTCCCGAAAAAAAGTTGCAACTTGTTGATATGGTTACACCAAATCAATTCCTTTAAGTCATCCTCAACTATGTAGTCCCATACCTACACAGTCTCTGAATCCCTCTCATTCCGGTGCGTATTCAGTTCATTCATGCAGACCCTCCGCTTAGAAGCATGCCAGGAGCCGCTCCTTGACCGTGCCTCATTGCACCGACGACACTCCCCGCCCTCATCGGCCCCGGGACGCCACATGTAACTAATGTAACACCCTTGTGGGGATGTCACATTTATGAATGCAATGAAATAAAATAAAATAAAACTCTTACCCAAGTTATAAAACATTTGATACTTACATAAAATTTGCGGAATATTTTTTTTATAATTATAACATTAAATAAAATAACACGAAACACAAGGTATAACAAGCATAAACTCACCATAATATACATATGATTCTCTTTTAGTACAAACATAATTTACAACTACATGTATTTAATAAAACAGTAAAGAGTTGACACAAAGCTAAAACATAGTACTGCCCAAGTGCACCTCGGTAGATATCAAACTCTCCGATGAATCATCGTCCATCACCTCCAGAATAACCATCGAAAAGTTCACATCTATGAGATCTCACAGCACTTCGGACACGAGTCCGAGCTGTCGACTCGCTACTAAGCTCACTAGGCGCATGGAAAACTCCCTATCAATAACGCCTAATGGTCAAAGGTAACTCTAAATATAAATAAAGCATAGTAGTGAATATGACCTCTCCGTCATACTCTCTACATAGGGACACAGTCAATCGTCCCACATAAGCTACTGTCCCTCGGTCCGCATGCATACGCCACACCTCGGAACCCCCGTGAAACTCCAGTCTCACGAACCCGAAGAATCTTGGCAGTGCCATGATCTCAAGATCAGTCTTGACGATCAGTGTGATCTACCGGTTCCTCCTCCTCGTATAAATCGCCCAGCTGTTGCTCGTCAGGGTACTGTACCTCAAGAGGCTGATCCTCCTCTACCTCAAACTCTTTACAGAAGTAATACAGTAATATCGAGAAAACATATAGAGAGGTGAGACAATCTACATCACTACCCGCATGGCAATAAAGAAAACGACAGTACAAAACAGTTATCACAACAGTACATACAAAAACATCATGCATAATATATATCACGTAATATATAACAATAATACATATATAATATATATTAAGCAATAAATCATGTAATTTATCACAGATTATGATAAACAGTAAAATGCAGATAATGCATGAACATATTAAACATTTAAAATGCAGATAATGAATGATACGCATACTGACTCGTTCCTACTCCATGGAGCTAAACACGGATATCTGAGAGAATGATCCGATTAGAAACTAATAATACTTTATGGCTGCCCAACCAAACTATTGCACTGTCCAATCTTTGTGTCTATAGCCCACAGTCCAAAACATCGTGTAGTAGTACACAGTCCAACATCGTGTACCACAGGCATAGTACTTACTAGTCCCCTCAAGATCTTGACTAAGAATAGTGCTTGTCAAGATCATTAGTGTGTTGCAGTTACCACGAGCCCGGAGGAGCAACCCACTGTCCACATGTGGAATTCTCCGCACACTAACGCCTCCAAGTTCATAAATGAACCACACTACGCTTATCACGCCAAACACGGTGTAATTCGCCTCGTCAATCAATCACCAATTATAACCCAAATTGGCACAACACTCTAAATATGAGCTAAAAATTACAAAAATACCCCTATTATCCAAATTTTACCATATTTATGAAAAATTACCAAAATACCCCTAATCACCAAATAACAAAGTATAGTACGTCCCACCTGACAGTACTACACTACAACATGTCTGGGTCCACCACTTTGGCTCGACAGCAAAACTCACAGTATTGTTCAATCGCATAGGAAATTTTATCGCGTTTTCACAATCTCATCGTTTTCACAAACGTTTTTAAATCGCGTAAAGATATTTTGACATTTTCAAAGATCGTAAATTGTTTTTGAATCATTTTCTCAATCGCGTAGGATTTTTAATTCATTTTCTTAACCGAATAGCTTAAAATTTTCATTTTCAATATGTGTAAAACTATATATCTAGTACTTTTAAAATACGTAATGTATTTTCCTTGTGTTATAAATATAGTATGGAATCTTTTCATTTTATGCGTCTGATTTTAATAAATTTTGGCAGCATTTTGCCTATAAAATCAGTATAAGGTATTTTTTAACGTTTTCCTCTAAATATAATTTATTTTATTTTTTACCCAATAATTTCACTTTGAGATTCACTAACGTGCTTCAAAATTTATAGTATGAGCTCTACGTTAGTACTTTTCAAGTGTCGATTAATTTCTTACTTAAACCAAATTTACGCTAAGTTACAATTTTAGACGCCAATTAATTCCTTTGATTTTCTCAATGATTCTTTGGAATCAATTTATGTTATAAAACAATTACCTAACCTACCTTAGTAAATAAAATGGCATGTTGGCCAAATCAAAATAAAATGACATTTGTTTATACACTAAATGGCATATTGGCCATAATTAACTTAAATCATCCATTATTTACCTAGGTTCATTAAATCCTTGATGTAGAAAAATTGTGAGAACATTTTGGTTCTTTATTTTTGTGAGAAGGCCGTGAGCCTCAAATGTGTTCTTTGGAACACTCATGCATTTCGTACATGTTATTCTCATCCTACTTAAATAATTACATAATTATAAACACATACAATTATATAACCACATATAAAACACATACAATATATTTAAAGCCATAATCATTCATAGCAAAAATAATAAAAACTATAATCATGCATAGCAAATTAAGATCACGATTAGTAAAGCATTTAAACAATCAAAAACAATAAAAATCACAAATAAACCATACAACCGAATCCTTATGGATTCTACACACAAACACAATCCATTTTCTCATCACCACTTAGGGTTGATGAGATTAAATCTCCCTCTTACCTCTTGTAGACAAATTAACTGGTTAGATTTCCTTCTTTTCTCCAAATTTCGTACAAGCTCCAAAACAATTCCCTTAAGTAAGTAAGCAAGAAGTGGGATTTTGGACAAGTTAGAGTAGGAATTTGGGAAAACTTTGTGAATGAAAGATGCTTAGAATGGTATTTGGGTTCAAGAAATGTGATGGGATAAAATTATGAAGGCTTGGGTGTGGGTGTATGGTGGCTGGCCGAACTAGAGAGAGAAAATGGGAGAGAAGTGTTCTTGAGTTTTTGGTGTTTTTAGAGAGAGAAATGGATAACTAATGTGATAAGTGAAAAGTAAATATTGAGTGAGTGATTTGAGGGGCTGCAGCCGTGAGGTTGAGTGTGTAGGGAGCTTGAGTGTTTGATTTTGCATGCAACATATCATGGTGTGTTCACATGACCAAGCACATGGCTTATGTCACTTTGGATCCTTCAAGAACCATGTAGAACCAAGCCACCTCCAAGCCCACTTGCTGCTGCCAAAACCGTGTTCTCCTTCATCTATTTAGGGGGTTAATTGCTTTCCAATTACTCCTAATTACATGTTAACTAATTAGGTAATTTGTTAGGTTAACTATCCTAACCAATCTTAATTAACATACTACTAACATAACTAATTAATTTAATATATACTATAAACTTTAATCAATATTAGTATATCTAATTAGTATTTAGATTATAATTAATTCATAACTAAGCTAGTTCACTTAGTATGCTAACTAAGTAATTAGATTAGTTGAATTAAGCTTAATTAGGTTACTAACCATTTTCAAGCCTACAATTGTTGACTTAATCCCAACCCTTGGTTCATCTTTAATCCTTAGCCCTAGATTAGATCTAAGGTAGATATCACTTGGTCATAAATTTATCATTCTAATCTCACCATTGACTAGATCAATGGCTTAGATTAAAGGCTTCATCATTAAGTCTTCATCCAACGGTCCAAATGAAAACCTATGCTTCCTTAGGTGTCCAATTCCTATTGGTTTAGAAAGTCAAGCCTACTTTTGTTGACTTGCTCTCATTGATTAGAAATTATCCAATCAGCACAGTTGACTATTTTTCCTAAACGCGGGTCCCACAGCACTTTTAAAGATCTGTGGTCAAACCGAAGTAGATTTTTACTATTTTTAAGACAGTAGGTACTGTAATATAAAATAATATTATAAAAATATAAAATTATTTTATTACACAGTTAAATCCAAAAAATTACGATATTAATTATATATCAATCAGAATTGGGTTTAGTAAGATCCCCCAGCTCCAATTAATTAAAAATAAGATTTATCCGGCCAGAAAATTATTATTTCCTTAGGTAGGAGCAAATCACCTACAATAGTCAAGTACACTCACAGAACAGTCAAATTAAATTTACTGCTCACAGAATTCACAAAACAGTACAAATCGGGACTATATTATAATTATCCCAAAAGTTAGGGTGTTACAAAGGGAAACATATGTGGATAATCTATTTCTAGGTCACAAATAAGTTAACTAAGGTGTAGTTAAAGTTTCAGGACAATCGAAATTAATTTGATATTTTAGGCATACTAGTTGTGCTTTTAATGTCGGATTGACCCCCAACAGATATAGAAAAAATAGAGAAGTTGTGAAACAAGATTTTTAATGAATCTTAGGATTTATTTTAAATTTGTTGGAAGTTAAAAAATTAGATTTGGAGAAATCTAAGTGTTCATAGAAGATCAAGAATTCCAGTACCACATTAGTGGTTATCTTATAAGAAGCAAAGTTAAACTTTGTTTCTTGTAATCCTTTCCTTCCCACGGCAGAGAGCCAAAATAGAAAAGAGAAAAGAGAGAAAGAAAGAGGAAAAGAAGAAGATCAAAGACAAAGGCTAAGCTTGAATATCTTTATCCAAGACAAGAGGTAAAGGTGTTTTCTATCTTTGCTTCTTCATCTTTTCTATGCTTTGGACTTAGGTATTTAGATGGAGAAGTTAGGTTTTAAATAGTGAAAACTAGTTTCTTTAGCTTGATTCTTGATTTCATGGATCAGAATTGATTGTTTCAACTTGATGAGAACAAGATAGTTGGTTTTATGCGTGGATAGAACTAGATGGTTCTTGAGCTAGAACCTAGGTGTTGGATGACCAAATATGAGATTTTTGGTGTTTAATCCAATTTTAGTGAATCAATAGGTTGTAATGGTGTTACAATGTGTTTAGAAGTTGTTAGTCGTGCTAAAAATCACCTAGGAACCAAGTTTAGATGATTGGTAGCTGAGATGGATTAATGGAACAGTGCAGAACTGTGAGTTTTCTGTAGAAAACCAGTGTGCACCACAGCATGGAGAGGTCACGCCTATGCATGAGGCTAGTTTTGCTATGTGCGCCGCAGCATGAAGAGGTCGTGTTGCGACATGGGGTGCACCACCTTAGCTCCCGAGAGCAGGGCGCCGTGACGTGAAAAAGGCGTGCCACGATGTGAGGGTTTGAAACTCACCAAAATTCTGATTTTGATGGGTTGAGTTCCCTAGTTATTAGAATCCTTTATTTATGCATGTTTAAGAGTGTTATGGCACTAGAGAGGATATTTCTTGGAGAAAAAGGCCAAATGGCATACAAGGGAAAGTAAAGGAAGGTGTGTGCATCCATTGAACATGGATTGTCATAGACCAAGAGTTAGTGTCTTAAGCAACTTAGTGTTGCATAGAGATCACAAGAGAGGTGATTAAGGAGCTAAGAATCTAAAGACAAGCAAATAAGTTAGATGGCAAGAGTTGAGTGCAATAGACCCTAGTTAGCAAGGGTGAATGTCATAGTGCATGAAAGATCTTATAGAGTAATGTAGAGATAGTAATGCAAGGATTTAAGTGCACTAAGTCTAGTTGACATTGGTTAAGTGTCGTAGTGCATGAAATGCTCTTACAGAGAAGAGGTAGTCTTAGTAGTGCAAATATGGACTTAGAGTTATGTGGTGGTTATGTTAGAGTTAGGCATAACTCTGCATTTTCATACACACATCTCACTTCACACATACTTGCTATCCCTAAAGTTCAGAAAGTGGAAGCATCCACTCAGTTTTGGTGGCGATATCCACCCAGTTTATGGTAGACTACTTAGTAGGTTAAGGGGGATACTTGTTATAGTAACAGAATTTGTTCCTACTTGGTAAGCTAGTAGAGGTCACATGTTATTATGGTAGATTACCTCCCTACCCTGGGGGAATAGTTAAGTATCACGACACAACACCTACATTGCATACTCTTTTCGTTGAGCATACATCATCACATCATTTTATTATTTAATACTTGTTATGATTAGAATTTGTGTACTTGTTGTGTATGTTTTGCATTGTGCCTTTGGTGACAGTTGTATAGGCAATTGTCTTGTAGATGATTTCAAATGACTGTATAGGCAGGTGTTTGATATCATTATGGTTTTGATTATTAGATCTAAAGTATAGATTGCTAGGAATGTTACATTGAGAGAAAACTTTATGATGGTTCTTATGCAATGAGTTTTTAGTATGTTTACTAGTTAAGTGTAGTTTATTCATTATGAATGTTTAAACTGCTGGTTTTGGTTTCTTATAATGAGAAAATGTGATTTCTCACCCCATTTGTTGCCATGTAAATCTGGGTGGAAGTTCATCCAAAGGCAATAAGAAAAAGTATGAAGACTAGGATAATTTTTATGCTTAGTTGTAAAGCTTTGTATTTATTTACTCTACTTTTAGTTTATATATAAGTTTATGTATACAATGAGCCCTTTTGAGGCAAGATGTATGTATATAACTTTTAGTTTTCGCAAGGCTCTCCATTATTATTTGTTTAAATGATATAGATTAGTATGTTGTATAAGTTAGTAGTAGCATAACTAATACTTCTTATCCAAGTATTGTTGGTGTATGCCCTAGAGACCAATTTATTTTGACTGTATTTACATACATTGTATTATGCTATTTATTTAATACATGAGGCATTTCATTTACTGTGTTATTTATTATAAACAAAATAAAGTGCTTAGAATAGTAAGTTTAATGCCATAGGACATCAAGTGGATGACTTGATCGTGAGATCTTATTGGAATCAGAACAATATTCTTAAATGTCCCTAGTCAAATATTATTATTAATTAGCATGACAATAATGCATAGAGACTAGTATATGCGTAGATTGATGGCCACTGTAACACCCCAAACTTTCTATTTATTAAATAGTAATTTTGACAGTTAACAGAATTCTATTGTTTAGTGATTTCTGTGTACTGTAAAATTATTTTGAATATTCTGTCTGTATATTTGATCGTTTTGAGTAATTTGTTCCGTGTTAGGAAAATAATAATTTTTGGCAGGAAAAATTAACGTAAATTAATTTTTACTATTTAGTCTTAATAAATTTACGTAATCTGATTTGATATTTGTGAATTTTCTAATTTTTGTGATTTTATGTGTGATTTTGAAATTTTTTCTGTTTGTGGGCCCCACGAGGTGTATGTGGGCCCAGGTAGCCATACATGGGCCCAGGTGGGTCCCACCAAGTGAAAATTTTTCTACGTATAGAAAAATTTATACTGTTTAGACGGAGACAGGGGATCTTACTAAACCTGAATTCAGAAACAGTTTTAGAAAATTTTCCTTCTTGTATTTTGTATCCTGTATTTAATTATCGAATGATAAAAATACAGTAAATATATTCTTTCATGAGGATATAATAGATAAAAATAAAATTCTATACTGTTAAGTCAATATTGGTGGTTTGGATATTCACCATCGATTTAATTACCGTTGGAGATTTAATCTTGATTTAATCAACGGTGGAGATTTGATCTTAAAAGTAAATAAGATCAATTATAACCATTGGATAAAAATTAAATCAAGGGTAGAGATTTAATCTTATAAATGACTATGACCATTATCAACCCTTAGATGTAAAATTAATCATTGGTGGAGATGGATCATTAATGACCATTGGATTTGGATTTAGATCAATGGTGGAGAATTGGTCATCAAAAATGACTACAACCATTTTGGACTCTTGGATGTAAAGTTTGAAGGTGTAATCTTGACTCTTCATTTTGGAGACACATTCAATGATTAGGATTGCAAGCCAAAAATGATCCAATGACTCAAACAAAGTCTTCCATCTATAACCTAAACCTAGTAACTATTTTTAATCCAAACCATTCTTTTAATCAAAGGTTAGGATGACTTAAAGTGATGGTTATGAAAATTGTCACATTTGGAGTGCATGAAGAGGGGGGGACGGTTTGGAGAAGCAAGGAAGAAGGGAGACAATTTTGTATAGGCTTTTTAGGCCAAAGAAAAGGATGAAGACATAAGCCATGTGGAAAAGCATGTGCACTCAAAATGAAATATTTTTCTTCATCAAATCTCCTAAAATTTCCTACTCATTCACGGCAAAGCAGCCCACCCATATTCACTCTCACAATTTCATTTTCTCTTTCACCAAAAAGCTTACAACACTTTCTCTCAAAAATTCCAAGAACCAAAGCACCATTTTTCTTCCTTTTCTCTCCATTTGGTTCGGTCTCCACCACCAAATATACTATTACTCACCTATAATTTTCATTCACATCATTTCCTAAAGCTCAACAACATTCTAAACACTTTCCATTTAGAAAGTTTTCCCAAAATCACACTCTAAGTGCTTCAAAATCCCACTTTTAGCTTACTTCCTTGGAGGTAAACTTTAATTTCTATGGTTTAAATTCATGTTTATAATTTTCTAAGCCATGTTTGTTCCATGGTTTGTTATTATTAAGCTTTGTTTGTGATTTTACTAATTATTTTAGAATTGTTAGGAATTATTGTGAGCCACACGAAAATTAAGGAGAAGGAGGAGAGCTTGAAGAGCTTGTCTTCAAGAGGTAAGAGGGAGATCCATCTCACCAACCAAGCATGGTGGTGAGAGATGATTTTATATTTGGTGGATGGTGAATCCATGTGAGGATTCATATCCATGGTCATGTAATAAGTTATGTGTGTTATGTGCTTTGATTATTTTTGCCTATGCTTGATATGCTTTGCATGATTTACTTGTGTATACATGCTTAGTATGATTTTTATTTGTTTATATGGTATGCTTATAATATGCATGATGATATATGTTGAATATATTATGATGGATGTATGTTGAAATAAGCAAAAATTTGGCTCCAAAGGCCATGGAGGAGGTCACGGTTTTGAACTTCCAAGACTAAAGTTATTATTGATATTTTTCAAGAACTATGGAGTTCATTTTTAGTCCTTGAACTAAAGTAAATTTCGGATAAGACATCAACCAATTTGGTGTTCACAAAATTATATTTTCATAAATAATAAAATTGAATGATTTGAGAAGTAAAGAAAATAAACAAAAGAGTTTGTTTTGTAAAAAGAATGCACACGATTTTTGGAGTTGAGTTTTCATGAATTTATTTTGTTTAGAAACAAGAATGGAATTTATTTAAGTTAGAAGAAAAATATTTCATGGTTCCAATGGCCATCTATAAGGTTTTGATAATTTAGAAAAAAATGTTTTGATGTTATAAAATATAAGAATTTTCAAATAAGGATTTTTGAAAAGGGAATTAAAGCATTATCAAGTGGAATTTTCATAAATAAAAGAAAAAGGGAGATTGAAGGTGTTGAACTTCAAATTATTTTAAAGAGAATTAATTTTTAGAAGTGATTTAGAAATATAAAAGAAAATGTTTGTAACTTAAATTTACTAATGTAGAATTTATTTATTGGGTTTTGGAAAACGTTAGGAAATTTAAAATTAGAAACAGTAATTAAATCAACTAAATGTGATTTTGTAAAATTAAATCAATAAAAAGTGATTTTGAGAAAATATATTATGGAAAAGAATTTTTTTGACTAAGAATAGGAAGAAAATAAAGTAAGAAATTATATTATTGCAAGAAAAGTCCAAAATAATATTTTAAAGTTAAGAAATATTTTACGAAGGTTAAAAATGGTGAAAATGGATTTACGTAACTCAAAAATGTAATTTTTAAATTACGCGATTTGAAAATTGTTAAAATATTTCTACACGATTTTTAAAGCATTTAAATATTTTACACCATCGAAATGTTGTAGAAAAATCGCTATGCGATTTAAAAATGAAAGAATATTTTTACGCATTTTAGAATACAGAAGAAAATTTTTATGCGATTTTTAAATGTAATAGAAATGTTACAAATTATTGTTTACGTAATAAAATATTACGTGACCGTAAAAAATGTGACAAAAATATTTTTCGAATGAGAAAAATGCAATAATATAAGGTTGTTGTTAATTATACAGTAAACTTTACAGTTAAAAATCAGTATATGAATACTATACAAGAAACTGAGCAATTTGCCTATAATTGGCATAAATCCATTTTACGAATGTAAAATAGTATTTGAACTTTGTATGAGAAATTATGTGATTTACCTTTGGTTGGTAATTGGTGCATTATACATACATTGAAAAATGGTCCGATGGACTGTATATGGCTAATTGCCTAGGAGAAACGTACACCTCTTGAGTGGGTGCGATACGCGTAGTGTAGGTCACTTGTTGACCTTGGGGGCATCGGGGTGTGGGTTGCTCGCAATGGGCAGTTGGTAGCTCTTCTGTACCGTGAGTTAGACCGATGCAACACACCGATGATCCGGACCGAGACACTATTCTTAATCGAGATCTGACAAAGACTGTCGTGTATGTGCTAGATGTGCAGGATATAATTATAGCACTTAGTCTGAAGCACGTGGTACCGGCAGATCTTTTCGATCAATTTCTCCGACTTGAGTATTAGCTCCATGGAGTAGGACATTGAGTCTATATGCGCATGCATGAAACTGAGCATCTATATCTATATGATGGTGTTACTGTAATTGTTTTGTGATTTAAACAGTGATAGTGACATGATGGTAATTATTATTTTACACTATAATGATGGCATAATTGTGGTCGTGATATGATATTTTTGCATGATATGTTATTTGTATTATCTCTGTGCTATCATGCTGGTATTGGCGTAGGTGATCTCACCTCTTTGTATGTATATCTGTATATTGTATTTATAATTAGGTGAAGACGTTGAGAAAGAAATGGTACAAGAAGGAGAAGAGGAACTACTTCTCATATCAGGGAACGCAGAATTTCGACAGTATGACGTCAAGAGCCAGTTTCTTCGGATATGTACGTCTACAATTTCACGGAGGAGCTGGAGAATGGAGGACAAGTCCCGATGAGCGAGGACTTATTTACGAGGGTACTGATCTGTTAGTATTAGTAGACTGTTTCGTGGAGATCCATTTTTCTGTGTGACTATCTTTGTTCATGTTGAATTTCCATTGCATATCAGGCGACATTGGGATACTAGAAATTATGTCCCAACGGAAATCAGCATAGTATCATCAGCCCGGACACCTGTCCGTAGGGCTACTCGTCATAACGGATTCCTACCGTGAGGAACCCGAGGAGGACCCGTCGAGGGTCTTCTACTTAGTTAAACTTGGGCAAGTTTGAATTCTGATATAAACTCTGTGTGTAATTATTTAAGTGTGTTTATTGTTCCGAGACATGGTCTGTAATAAATAAGCCTGATAGCACTTGTGTAATATGTATATGATGTAAATTATGTATGAGGTTGTTGTATAATAGTTTTATTTTCTGCTAAGTCTATTTTATTGTTATCCATGAAGAAAAAAAAATTTACAACTCGTATTTTTATCACAACATTCCATTTTATAACTATTGAGGGTATTTTGGGTAATAAAGTAACATAAATGTGACACCCTACGGTGGGTGTTACATTAGTTGGTATCAGAGCCCAAGTTAGAGTCTTTTGGGGTTGTGGCTAGGTCTGTCTTGTTTGTGTTGTATGATTCTCTGTTATTGTTTTCTGAAAAGAAACAATATTGTTTGAAGATTGACCTTACTTTCTTTGTATTGTCCAGTTTGAGTAGAGAAAGTAATGACTGGACGAGGACGTGGACGTGGAAATAATAGCACAGATATGGAACTTAATGGGAATGATAATTTGAACATGGCTGCAGCTGTAGCAGCAATGCAGAGAATGGCGGAAGTGGTTGCATAACAAAATCAACGGGCTAATGAAAATGTGCACAGTTTGTCAGAGTTTCGAAGGAATAATCCACCAAAATTTCGTGGAGAGTTTGATCCAGAGAAAGCTGAACTTTTGATCCAAGAACTTGAAAAGATATTTGATGGTATGGGATGTGCTGATGAATGGAAGCTTACGTTGGTAACCTTTATGCTGGTAGGAGATGGTGAACAATGGTGGGCAGGAGCTAGAAGACTGTTGGAAGCCGAAGGAAGGATGGTGACATGGCAACTTTTTAAGCAAAAATTTCTGGAGAAATATTTTCCAGCAAGTGTGAGGTATATGAAGGAAATGGAATTTTTGAGCTTACGACAAGGATTGATGTCCGTAAGTGAGTAGGCGGCAAAATTTGAAAGTCTGTCTCAGTTTTCGAGATATTTGCGGATGAATCCGATGAAATTTGGAAATGCGGGAAATTTGAAGAAGGATTAAAGTTTGGATATTAAGAGAATCATGTATCGATGTTGGAGATTAATCAATTTCCAACTTTGATTGAAAAATGTCGTAAAGTTGAAGAGATTGATCATCAACATGAGGCAAGAAATAAGAATTTTGGACCTGCAAGGTTCCAAAAAGGGAAGAATAATCAAGCAAATCGCTCTCAGCAAAAGCCGTATGTGAAACCGACAGGAAGTCAGACCAATAAGCAATTTATGGGAGGAAGTTCTAGCAGTAATAAGGCAAGTCAAGCTGGGACTCCTATTCGATGTTTCAAATGTGGGAAGGATCATCTCACGAAGGATTGTCAACATAAGGAGGTTGTTTGTTTTAAGTGTGGACAGCATGGACATTTCTCCAAAGACTGTGATCAGATGAGGAAGGAATCCTCTGTGGGAAATGTTTGAACTGCAAGGCCACAGGCAGGTGGTCGTGTCTATACAATGAACGGAGAAGAAGTTGCTAAATCTAAGGACTTGATAATGGAGGAGGGTACTATTGAAGGTAATCCTTTAACCATACTCTATGATTCAGGAGCAACACATTCTTTCATTGCATGTGATTGTGTTGAGCATTTGGGATTGACTGTGACTGCATTGTCATATGATCTGAGTATTGCTACTCTTACTGATAAGTCTGTAGTTACATCAACAGTATGCCTGAATTGTCCTGTCTGTGTTAGGGATAGAATCTTTTATGTGGACTTGATCTGTTTGCCTCTTTCCAAGATTAATGTAATCTTGGGAATAGATTGGTTGTCTTCTAACCATATCCTAATTGATTGTTCGAATAAGACATTAGTATTTCCTGAGGCTAAGGATTCTAGATTCCTAACGGCTACTCAAGTGGAAGCTTGTTTGAAGGAAGGAGATCATGGGTATCTATTGTTATCTTCTTTAGAGGTGCAATGTGAAGATGTCTTGAAGGATATTTTCGTGGTCAATGAATTTCCTGAAGTATTTCTGAAGATATACCTGGACTGCCACCAGTAAGGGTAATCGAGTTTGCCATTGACCTTATACCTGGAGCCAGACCAATATCTATAGCGCCCTATCGGATGTCGCCGGTAGAATTAGCCAAATTGAAGAAACAGCTGGAGGATTTATTAGAGAAACAATTTGTGAGACCTAGTATGTCACCATGGGGAGCTCCAGTACTATTGGTCAAGAAGAAGGATGGAACTTCACATCTATGTGTAGACTATCGACAATTAAACAAAATCACGATTAAGAATAAATATCCACTTCCAAGGATAGATGATCTAATGGATCAGTTACGAGGAGCCGCAATATTTTCTAAGATTGATCTACGTTCTGGGTATCACCAGATATGTGTGAAAGTGGAGGATATTCCCAAGACTGCATTTCGGACGCGCTATAGGCATTACGAATATCTTGTGATGCTATTCGGTGTAACAAATGCACCAACTATATTCATGGACTTCATGAATAGAATTTTTCGTTCATACTTGGATAAGTTTGCTGTCGTCTTTATCGATGACATTTTGATCTATTCTCGAAATCAGGAGGAACATGCTGAACATCTCAGGGTGGTTCTTCAAATTTTGAAGGAGAATAAGTTATATGCCAAGTTATTCAAATGTGAATTTTGGTTGAATGAAGTTCAATTTTTGGGACACGTGATATCAAAAGAAGGAATTAAAGTCGATGCTTCCAAGGTGGAGACAGTTTTGGAATGGGAAAGACCAAAGACTGTAACAGAAATTCATAGTTTTATCGGATTAGCTAGTTATTATAGACGGTTCATTGAGGGGTTTTCAAAGATTACAGGACCTCTTACCCAACTTACACGAAAGAATCAGCCGTTCATGTGGAATGATGCATGCGAAGAAAGTTTCCAAGAGTTGAAAAGATGATTAACTACTTCACCGGTATTGATTCTACCTGATCCAAACGAACCTTTTGAAGTATATTATGATGCTTCGTACCAAGGATTGGGTTGTGTACTTATGCAGAATTGTAAGGTGGTGGCTTATGCTTCAAGGCAGTTGAAAAATCATGAGAAGAATTATCCGACTCATGACTTGGAGTTAGCAGCTGTGGTATTTGCGTTGAAGGTGTGGAGACATTTTCTCTATGGAGCATCATTCACTGTTTTTAGTGATCATAAAAGTTTAAAATATCTGTTTGACCAGAAAGAGTTGAACATGAGACAAAGGCGTTGGTTAGAGTTTCTGAAGGATTATGATTTTCAATTGCAGTATCATCCCGGAAAGGCGAATGTCGTAGCGGATGCGTTGAGTAGAAAAATACTTAGTGCTTCTGTTATGATGATCAAAGAGAAGGAGTTGATAGAAGAATTTTGGGATATGCGATTATCAGTGAAATTGACGCCGGGCAAGATGCGTTTAAACATGATCACCATTTCAAATGATTTGATGGATAGAATCCGTGAAGGATAAAACAGTGATCAGTATTTGCAAGAAGCAAAAGAAGCAAAGAGTCAAGGAGCAGTGTTGGAGTTTAGCGAATGTGCTAAGGGAATTTTGAAGTTTCAAGGAAGAGTTTGTGTGCCTAATGATCTAGATCTTAGGAGATTGATTTTGGATGAAGCTCACAGGAGTAAACTGAGTATGCATCCAGGAGCCACAAAGATGTACCAGGATTTAAAACAATTATATTGGTGGCAAGGAATAAAGAAAGATGTTGCAGAGTATGTATCATCCTATTTAGTCTGTCAGAAGGCTAAGGTGGAACATCAAAGACCTTCGGGAATGTTACAACCTTTGCCTATTCCCGAATGGAAATGGGATGACATAGCAATGGATTTTGTGACGGGACTACCAAAGACTCGGAAGGGTCATGATGCTATTTGGGTAATTATCGATCGGCTTACTAAGTCAGTGCACTTTTTGCTGATTAATATTAAATACTCAATGGAAAAGTTGGCTCAAGTGTACATCAGTGAAATTGTTAGACTTCATGGTGTACCATCCAGTATCATTTCGGATCAAGATCCAAGGTTTACATTGAGATTTTGGGGTAGTTTGCAAGAAGCAATGAGAACAAAGTTACGTTTAAGTTCTGCTTACCATCCACAGACTGATGGTCAGTCAGAAAGGACGATTCAATCGTTAGAAGACTTGTTGAGAGCATGTGTTCTAGAAGAAACTGCAGGTTGGGATGAATTCTTGCCATTGATAGAATTCACATATAACAACAGTTTCCATTCAAGTATAGGGATGGCACCTTATGAAGCATTGTATGGGAGACGATGTAGAACACCGTTATGTTGGTATCAAGATGGTGAGAGTATTATGTTAGGACCAGAGATTGTTCAACAGACAACTGAGAAAGTGAAGATGATACAAGACAAAATGAGAATGAGTCAAAGTCGGCAAAAGAACTATGCTGATAAAAGGAGAAAATCTCTTGAGTTTGAAGAAGGTGACCATGTATTTTTGCGAGTGATGCCTATGACGGGTGTTGGACGAGTGCTTAAGTCCAAGAAGCTCACTCCAAAGTTTATCGGACCATATCAGATTTTACGTCGGGTAGGTCCGGTGGCATATCAGATTGCATTACCACCTTTTCTGTCAAATCTTCACAATGTATTTCACATATCACAATTACGGAAATATATTTCTGATCCTACTCATGTTATCAAGCCAGACACAGTACAACTGAAGGAAAATTTAACCTATGAAACTTTTCCAGTAAAGATTGAGGATCGAAAGACAAAGCAACTTCGAGGTAAGGAAATTTCATTAGTTAAAATTATTTGGGATGATATAAGCGGGGAAGCTACATGGGAACTAGAAGAAAAGATAAAAGAATAGTATCCCTATTTATTCTGAGGATGTGAAATCAAGTTCATCAAGTTTCGAGGATGAAACTTTTGTTAGAGAGGGAGAGTTGTAACACCCCAAACTTTCTATTTATTAAATAGTAATTTTGATGATTAATAGAATTCTCTTGTTTAGTGATTTACGTGTATCTTGTAAAATTATTTTGAATATTCCGTCTGTATATTTGATCGTTTTGAGTAATTTGTTCCGTGTCAGGAAAATAATAATTTTTGGGCCGGAAAAATTTACGTAAATTAATTTTTACTATTTAGTCTTAATAAATTTACGTAATCTGATTTGATATTTGTGAATTTTCTAATTTTTGTGATTTTATGTGTGATTTTGAAATTTTTAACGTTTGTGGGCCCCACGAGGTGTATGTGGGCCCAGGTGGGTTCCACCAAGTGAAAATTTTTCTACGTATAGAAAAATTTGTACTGTTTAGACGGAGACAGGGGATCTTACTAAACCTGAGTTCGGAAACAGTTTTAGAAAATTTTCCTTTACTGTATTTTGTACTGTATTTAATTATTGAATGATAAAAATACAGTAAATATATTCTTTCATGAGGATATAATAGATAAAAATAAAATTCTATACTGTTAAGTCAATATTGGTGGTTTGGATATTCACCATCGATTTAATTACCGTTGGAGATTTAATCTTGATTTAATCAACGGTGGAGATTTGATCTTAAAAGTAAATAAGATCAATTATAATCGTTGGATAAAAATTAAATCAAGGGTACAGATTTAGTCTTATAAATGACTATGACCATTATCAACCCTTGGATGTAAAATTAGTCAATGGTGGAGATGGATCATTAATGACTATTGGATTTGGATTTAGATCAATGGTGGAGAATTGGTCATCAAAAATGACTACAACCATTTTGGACCCTTGGATGTAAAGTTTGAAGGTGTAATCTTGACTCTTCATTTTGGAGACACATTCAATGATTAGGATTGCAAGCCAAAAATGATCTAATGACTCAAACAAAGTCTTCCATCTATAACCTAAACCTAGTAACTATTTTTAATCCAAACCACTCTTTTAATCAATGGTTAGGATGGCTTAAAGTGATGGTTATGAAAATTGTCACATTTGGAGTGCATGAAGAGGGGGGGATGGTTTGGAGAAGCAAGGAAGAAGGGAGACAATTTTGTATAGGCTTTTTAGGCCAAAGAAAAGGATGAAGACATAAGCCATGTGGAAAAGCATGTGCACTCAAAATGAAATATTTTTCTTCATGCAAATCTCCTAACATTTCCTACTCATTCACGGCAAAGCAGCCCACCCATATTCACTCTCACAATTTCATTTTCTCTTTCATCAAAAAGCTTACAACACTTTCTCTCAAAAATTCCAAGAACCAAAGCACCATTTTTCTTCCTTTTCTCTCCATTTGGTTCGGTCTCCACCACCAAATATACTATCACTCACCTATAATTTTCACTCACATCATTTCCTAAAACTCAACAACATTCTAAACACTTTCCATTTAGAAAGTTTTCCCAAAATCACACTCTAAGTGCTTCAAAATCCCACTTTTAGCTTACTTCATTGGAGGTAAACTTTAATTTATATGGTTTAAATTCATGTTTATGATTTTCTAAGCCATGTTTGTTCCATGGTTTGTTATTATTAAGCTTTGTTTATGATTTTACTAATTATTTTAGAATTGTTAGGAATTATTGTGAGTCACACGAAAATTAAGGAGAAGGAGGAGAGCTTGAAGAGCTTGTCTTCAAGAGGTAAGAGGGAGATCCATCTCACCAACCAAGCATGGTGGTGAGAGATGGTTTTATATTTGGTGGATGGTGAATCCATGTGAGGATTCATATCCATGGTCATGTAATAAGTTATGTGTGTTATGTGCTTTGATTATTTTTGCCTATGCTTGATATGCTTTGCATGATTTACTTGTGTATGCATGCTTAGTATGATTTTTATTTGTTTATATGGTATGCTTATAATATGTATGATGATATATGTTGAATATATTATAATGGATGTATGTTGAAATAAACAAAATTTTGGCTCCAAAGGCCATGGAGGAGGTCACGGTTTTGAACTTCCAAGACTAAAGTTATTATTGAAATTTTTCAAGAACTATGGACTTCATTTTTAGTCCTTGAACTAAAGTAAATTTTAGATAAGACATCAACCAATTTGGTGTTCACAAAATTATATTTTCATAAATAATAAAATTGAATGATTTGAGAAGTAAAGAAAATAAACAAAAGAGTTTGTTTTGTAAAAAGAATGCACACGATTTTTGGAGTTGAGTTTTCATGAATTTATTTTGTGTAGAAACAAGAATGGAATTTATTTAAGTTAGAAGAAAAATATTTCATGGTTCCAATGGCCATCTATAAGGTTTTGATAATTTAGAAAAAAATGTTTTGATGTTATAAAATATAAGAATTTTCAAATAAGGATTTTTGAAAAGGGAATTAAAGCGTTATCAAGTGAAATTTTCATAAATAAAAGAAAAAGGAGATTGAAGGTGTTGAACTTTAAATTATTTTAAAGAGAATTAATTTTTAGAAGTGATTTATAAATATAAAAGAAAATGTTTGTAACTTAAATTTACTAATGTAGAATTTATTTATTGGGTTTTGGAAAACGTTAGGAAATTTAAAATTAGAAACAGTAATTAAATCTACTAAATGTGATTTTGTAAAATTAAATCAATAAAAAGTGATTTTGAGAAAATATATTATGGAAAAGAATTTTTTTGACTAAGAATAGGAAGAAAATAAAGTAAGAAATTATATTATTGCAAGAAAAGTCCAAAATAATATTTTAAAGTTAAGAAATATTTTACGAAGGGTAAAAATGGTGAAAATGGATTTACGTAACTCAAAAACGTAATTTTTAAATTATGCAATTTGAAAAATATTAAAATATTTCTACGCGATTTTTAAAGCGTTTAAATATTTTACACCATAGAAATGTTGTAGAAAAATCGCTATGCGATTTAAAAATGAAAGAATATTTTTACGCATTTTAGAATACAGTAGAAAATTTTTATGCGATTTTTAAACGTAATAGAAATGTTACAAATTATTGTTTACGTAATAAAATATTACGTGACCGTAAAAAATGTGACAAAAATATTTTTTGAATGAGAAAAATGCAATAATATAAGGTTGTTGTTAATTATACAGTAAACTTTACAGTTAAAAATCAGTATGTGAATACTATACAAGAACCTGAGCAATTTGCCTATAATTGGCATAAATCCAGTTTACGAACGTAAAATAGTATTTGAACTTTGTATGAGAAATTATGTGATTTACCTTTGATTGGTAATTGGTGCATTATACATACATTGAAAAATGGTCCGATGGACTGTATATGGCTAATTGCCTAGGAGAAACGTACACATCTTGAGTGGGTGCGATACGCATAGTGTAGGTCACTTGTTGACCTTGGGGGCATCGGGGTACGGGTTGCTCGCAATGGGCAGTTGGTAGCTCTTCTGTACCGTGAGTTAGACCGATGCAACACACCAATGATCCGGACCGAGACACTATTCTTAATCGAGATCTGACAAAGACTGTCGTGTATGTTCTAGATGTGCAAGATATAATTATAGCACTTGGTCTGAAGCACGTGGTACCGGCAGATCTTTTCGATCAATTTCTCCGACTTGAGTATTAGCTCCATGGAGTAGGACATTGAGTCTATGTGCACATGGATGAAACTGAGCATCTATATCTATATGATGGTGTTACTGTAATTGTTTTGTGATTTAAACAGTGATAATGGCATGATGGTAATTATTATTTTACACTATGATGATGGCATAATTGTGATCGTGATATGATATTTTTGCATGATATGTTATTTGTATTATCTCTGTGTTATCATGCTGGTATTGGCGTAGGTGATCTCACCTCTTTGTATGTATATCTGTATATTGTATTTATAATTGGGTGAAAACGTTGAGAAAGAAACGGTACAAGAAGGAGAAGAGGAACTACTTCTCACATCAGGGAACGTAGAGTTCTGACAGTATGACATCAAGAGCTAGTTTCTTCGGATATGTACGTCTACAATTTCACGGAGGAGCTGGAGAATGGAGGACAAGTCCCGATGAACGAGGACTTATTTACGAGGGGTACCTGACTGTTAGTATTAGTAGACTATTTCGTGGAGATCCATTTTTCTGTGTGACTATCTTTGTTGATGTTGAATTTTCTTTGCATATCAGGCGACATTGGGATACTAGAAATTATGTCCCAACGGAAATCAGCATAGTATCGTCAGCCTAGACACCTGTCCGTAGGGCTACTCGTCATAACGGATTCCTACCTGCTGAGGAACCCAAGGAGGACCTGTCTGAGGGGTCTTCTACTTAGTTAAACTTGGGCAAGTTTGAATTCTGATATAAACTCTGTGTGTAATTATTTAAGTGTGTTTATTGTTTTGAGACATGGTCTGTAATAAATAAGCCTGACAGCACTTGTGTAATATGTATATGATGTAAATTATGTGTGAGGTTGTTGTATAATAGTTTTATTTTCCGCTAAGTCTATTTTATTGTTATCCATGAAGAAAAAAAAAATTTGCAACTCGTATTTTTATCACAACATCCCATTTTATAACTATTGAGGGTATTTTGGGTAATAAAGTAACATAAATGTGACACCCTACGGTGGGTGTTACAGCCACATCTCACGGGTCATAGATATGAGATATCAAGTCTTCACATGGATACATATTAGAGTAACGATGTATTGGACAGACCTACCATGAGAACGCTATATAGATCGTTACGTGAGTGTCATAAGCGGTTCTCAAAGTGAGAATGGTATATGTGGTTCTTTGACCTGAAATAACTACTACAAGAGGAGTTGTATGTTTTAATGTCATCAAACATCATCTATAACAGGATGGTTATAAAAGTGGATATTGGACATACCACGAATCATGCAGAGGGATGTGAGTGACCTAGATGAGATTTGTCCCTCCTACATAACAGGAGCGATATCTTTGGGCCCCCTGATTGAGTAAGACTACGAAATGCATGACTATGCTCAAATGAGTCAATATGAGATATTAATCTCATTTGTTTTTACAAAGTCTACTCGAGTATCATGAAAATGAAGACTGAACAATACAAGGGTGGCACATTCCATTGCCTTGTGTTCAATCTAGACATTTGGACAAAGGGACTAAAATATATAAAAACATTGGTCACAAAAAGGTTATGTCAAAACACTAACATTCTCATTGCTTGGGTAGTATTGATGTGTTGCTAGATACTGCTCACCCGTGGAGCCCCCGCCCGTTGACTGGGAAATGGGACCCCCATTGCATAGTGTGTGCTTTTCGAAGGCGCACAATTCAAATGTGTTTTTATGATTCACAAAGATAATAATGTCTTATTATTTTTACTCTTTGTGTTCTTTGTGGTGTATGGTGCATGGTTATGGCCTTAGTCCTCTTTTTGCCTTTCTAGGTTATTTTAAAATATGGCCTGCATGTCGTGCCTTTCTCTCTACATTCTGATTGTACATTCTCTTCTCACCTAACTCCCCTCGTATGTAAAACGAGGTTTCTTTATACTTTGTAATGTAATCTTGATGTGGAGGCAAGAAGACTACATCAAATGAGGATGTTAATGGGAGACGCTTGGTGAAGCTGTTCGCTTTCTAAGTTAAGTTAATGATAATCCTATTGGCTTGGGAGAATCATTGCGTCAGGGGGCCATAACCAAGTCACATTCTTTATATGCATTATATGTATGAGATGCATGAATATTTATGGTATGTTAAATACTTTGACAAATGGTGAAATCTAATAATAATAAAAAAATCCATCAAAACAAATATTAAGTCATTGAGTGATGCTTTCCAATGCATGACACTCATCAAGGCTAGTATCGATTAAATGTAGGTTTGCCAAAGCAGGATGCCTTTATCTATATTAGTAAGACATGATAGGATAAAGGTAATATCTAACTACCAACCATTGGGTTTAACTTAACTAGGTCATTTCAATAGGATTAAAAGCTTAGAGGCATAGAGTTGGGCTGTAGTCCATTTGATGGATTAGAATAAGTGTTATTCACCTAACTATCCAAGAGTTGCATGTGATGTAATTAGAAAATGTTTCCTACCTAAATAACCAAATTTTGAGTGATCAGCTAAAGCTGACTCAAAGCTAAGTGAAATATGGATCTTGGCCCACTAGGAAATCTTACGATAGAATTTTCTGAGTCAATGATGAGGGTCATTGATTTGAATAAAATAATAGGAGGCATATGTAATTAAAGACCTCGTTAAATATGTTTATTGCATGATATTGTTGGTGTATGCCCTAGAGGCTGATACATTTGCCTATATTTGTATACATTCTATTATGCTTATTTTAATATATGAGGCATTTCATTTACTGTGTTCTTTTTTTTATAAACATAATAAAGTCCTTAGAATAGTAAGTTTGATGTCATAGGACATCAAGTGGATGACTTGATCGTGAGATCCTTTTGGTTACAATACTATTCTTAAATGTCCCTAGTCAAGTATTATTGTTAATTAGGACAACAATAATACATTGAGACTAGTATGTGCATAGACTGATGATCACATCTCATTGGTCATGGATATGAGATATCAAGTTTTCACATGGGTACATATTAGAGTAATGATGTACTGGACTGACCCACCATGAGAACGCTACATGGATTGTTACGTGAGTGTCATAAGCAATTCTCATAGTGACAATGGTGTCTGTGGTCCTTTGACCTGAAATCACTATGATTCCTATATGAGGAGTTGTGTGTTTTAATGCCATCACACGTCATTTGTAACAAGGTGATTATAAAGTTAGTTATTGGACATATCGTGAATCATGCAGAGGGATGTGAGTGACCTAGATGGGATTTGTCACTCCTACATAACAAGAGCGATATCTTTGGGCCCCCTGATTGAGTGAGACTGCGAAATGCATGGCCATGCTCAAATGAGTCAATATGAGATATTAATCTCATTTGTTCTTACAAAGTCTACTCGAGTATTAGGAAATGAAAGATTGGACTATACAAGGGTGACGCATTCCGTGCCTTGTGTTCAATCTAGATATCTTGACAAAAGGACTAAACGACAAAGAAACATTGGTCACGGAAAGGTTATGTCAAATCACTGACATTCTTATTACTTGGATAGCAGCGATATATTGCTAGATACTGCTCACTGCTTGTAATATTAAAATGAGATTTTAATATTACTGCCAACGTAATAAGAACCTGCAGGGTCACATACATAAAGCAGACTAAAATTGGAGCAATGGATCCAAGTTAGACGTAGATTCAAATATGGGCCAAACTTATAACAGATGAGTCTAGGGATGCACAGCTTACCTTGCTGCTGCTCACACTCACTTAAGGCAGTTACTATTATAAATAGTATTGCTAAGGGGCTGCTAATAAACATAATTTCAGAACCTTAGCTGTACCTATAGAAAAGTGAGTGAGAGAGCGACACATTTCTTCTATTCTCTTCACAGCTAGCACTGTGTGAGAGATGTGAGGCTCTTCTTTGTGGATGTTGGACGTTCGTGAGTCTGTTTGTGTGGATACCGCAGAGACATCGTTTCTATTATGGTGTTGGTGATTCACGTCCTTCCTTTTGATCACACTTCAAGAGGTAAATAATTTAAAAACTTGGATTATGGCTTTTCGCATGGATCCTCGGTGGAAATCCTATTTTTCTACTGCGTGATGTAACCGCAATTCCCAACAGTGGTATCAGAGAATCTTGCGAAACCATGATTCAGTTTTTGTTTTCATTTTGCATGAGATAACATGTTTGCTATTCTTATTTTTGATAAAAGATATGATCTTTGATATGTTATTTCCGAAAACCGTATGAAACCCTTTGCGAAAACATATTTTGTTTCTTATGTTGTATGCAAACCCGTGATGTTGTTTTCAAAAACCTATGAAGATGTTCATATGTTTTGTGAGAACAATTTTGTTTTAAGATGTATGTTTTTGCGAAGCTTGTATTAAGATGTATGTGATACGTACAGTGTTATGGAATCCTTATTCTCAATGCGCGGCGCAAGGGTTTAGGAGACCTTGTTCTTGGTTTGCGGCAACAGGGGTTATAGAATCCTTGTTTCTGCATAAGAGGCGCAGCGCAAGGGGTTTTGGAAACCCTATTCTTATTTTGTGGTAGTAGCATCAAGTGTTGATGTCAAGCCGTCAAGGAGGTGCCTGAGGTTCAAGTGTTGAACAATGGCGCAAGGGTTCCCCGCAGCACATGAAGTGTTCATGTTGACCGGGAAGTGGGACCCCCGTGGTCGGGGCGCTGCCCCGAACCCAATTGCGTAATGTGTGTTATTCGAAAACACCTTTTTCTATCCCTTTTTATGACTCATGAAAATAATAATATATTATTATTTTGAGTTTGTATGTTCTTGTGATGCATAGTGCATGGTTATGGCCTTAGTCCTTTTTTATTCTTTTTGGTTTTTATAAATACGACCTACTTGTCGTGCCTTTCTCTCTACATTCTGATTGTACATTCTCTTCTTATCTAACTCCCCTTGAATGTAAAAGAGGTTTCTATATAATGTAATCATGATGTGGAGGCAAGAAAATGGGATCAAGTGAGGACGTTGGTGAGAGACGCTTGGTGAAGCTGGCTTAGTTAATGCTACTCTCTTAGGGGCCATAACCATGTCACTTTTATTATATGCTTTCTATGTATGAGATGCATGGATAATGTTTATGGTATGATAAACAATTTAATAAATGGTGAGATCTAATAATAATAAAAATTCCCTCAAAGTAAATATTAAGTCATAATGTAATGTCTTCCAATGTGTGGCACTCATCAAGACTAGTATCGATCAAGTGTAGGTCTACTAAAGCAAGATACCTTTATTTATATTAGTAAGACACGATGGGATAAGGTAATATCCAAATGCCAACCATTGGGTCTGACTTAACCAGGCCATTTCATTAGGATTGAAAGCTTAGAGGCATGAAGTTGGGCTTTAGTCCATTAGATGAATTTGAATAAGTATTATTCACCCAACTATCCAAGAGTTATATGTGATGTAATTAAAAGGTGTTTCCTACCTAAATAACTGAATTTTGGGTGATCAGCCAAAGCTGACTCAAAACTAGGTGAAATATGGATCTTGGCCCACTAGAAAATCTTACGATGGGATTTTCCAAGTCGATGCTGAGGGTCATTGACTTGAATAAAATAGTGGGAGGCATATTTAATTAAAAGACCTTATTAAATATGTTTATGGCATGATACTTATATTTTGCATATTTCTATTGATAGATTACCATGGCAATAAACACATCAAGTAATTTATCACTGCGATCCGTCCTTGAGAAGGACAAGCTGTCTGGAATGAATTTTCTAGACTGGTACAGGAATTTGAGGATTGTCCTCAAGCAAGAGAAAAAGCTGTATGTACTAGAACAACCTATTCTTGTGCCACCTGCTGCTAATGCCCCTAGAATTGAAAGGGATGCTTATAAGAAGCATCAAGATGATGCCATGGACATCGGATGTCTTATGCTGGCCACTATGAACTCTGAGCTGCAAAAGCAACATGAGAACATGGATGCCTACGATATGATCATACACCTTAAGAAGCTCTATCAAGAGCAGGCCAGGCATGAGAGATACGAGGTCTCTAAAGCACTGTTTCAGTGCAAGTTGGTGGAAGGAAGCCCTGTTGGTGCTCATGTACTCAAGATGATTGGGTACATTGAAAACCTAGAGAGACTTGGTTTTTCTTTGGGCCAAGAGTTGCCACTGACTTAGTCTTGCAATCATTGCCGGAAAGTTTTAGTCAATTTGTCATGAACTACAACATGAATGAAATTGACAAATCACTACCAAAGCTGCTAGGCATGTTGAAAACTGCTGAGCAGAACATTAACAAAGACAAAGGAAAAGCCATAATGATGGTTCAAAAAAATAAGGCAAGAAATAGCAGAAAAAGCCCAAGGACAACTGGAAGGGCAAGGGCAAGGATAAGTCCAAGCCCACCACTTCTGGCTTAAAACTAGTGGGTGGAGTGGCTAAGGAAGGTACATGCTTCCATTGTGGTTAGACCAGACAATGGGAGAGGAACTGTGCCAAGTTCCTGGAGGAGCTCAAGAAAAAGAAGGGAAGTGAGACTTCTACTTTAGGTATTTTTGTTATTGAAGTCAATTTATCTACTTCTTCATCATGGGTATTAGATACTAGATGTGGATCTCATATTTGTGTAAATGTGCAGGATCTAAAGAGCAGTAGACCATTGACGAAGTGTGAAGTCGACCTACGAGTGGGAAATGGAGCAAACGTTACTGCATTAGTGATAACTCCTTAAACTGCAGTTATTTATGCCCTATATTAGTGCTTTATTGATTGCTCAGCCCTTGTTCTTGGGTATATTTGGGAGACTCTAAACTTGTTTTTATACAAAAGTTATTGATGTCTTCCTCTTTATTTTTTGAACATATTTCCAATTCTTTTGATTAGAATATGTTGATTTTGCGCTCGTGATTAATCGAATGCGCTGTAAATTGTAGGTTAAGCTACAAAATGGATGAATTGGAGTAGCTTGTGGACCAGCATGGGAAGAGAAGAGCCAAGAGAAGTCCCAGCTTCCCACGCCGCGGCGTGGATATGTTCACGCCTCGGCGTGCTACTCTCTGGCTGCTGAAAACTGAGGAGACCGAGGCTGTCACGCCGCGGCGTGGGGTATGGTACGCCGCGGCGCGTGGACGTCTGCTACACCTATAAATATGATGCTTTTAGATTAAGTCAGGAGAGTTGGGGGGGTCGAGAGAGAACCGAGCTAGGGCTTATTGTTGGACAGTTTTGGAGAGCTAAAAAAAGGGACTAGAAGTGGAAGCCACCCTTCTTGAAGGACGATCATTCATCTAAGCATCAACATCATAGAGTTTCCCTTCTTCTCTCTTCTCTATCTCTTTTTCTAGGGCATGGGCATGGAAATGGCTTTGGCATTTTTGTGACCCATGGATAGCTAAGTTCATTTTAGGGATTCCTTTGGATCTTTCTATGTAAACTTGATGATTTTGTAACCTTGTGAGTTGTTTATGATAATGTGTTTGTTCATCCATATTTCTCTTAATGCTCATGAATGTGTGGCTAGCATTTATTGTGGTTTGGTTGAATCTATTGAACTAGACATAGGGATTTAGGTTTTAGATCATGAATATGGTTAATGCATGTTTAATTTCATTCTAGTTGATGAGTGATTTAATTAGCTAATGGGATAGAGATATACCCTTTGGTCATGCATGGCAATTGTAAAGAATCAATCGTAATGAATGGAATTTGCTTTGGTTTTCATGGACACATAGTTAACTAAGTAAGTTACATAAGCTTAATAGACCTAGACATAGGCTTTTAACTAGTGGAGTTTCTTTTGCCAACAAACCCATTGCATAGCACTCATCTTGGTTGCATATCATTAAGTGGAATAGTTAGTGAAGAAGGAGTCCCTATTCTCCAACCCTTGAATCTCAATCTTTTGCTAAAAGCTTTTTAGTCTTTTAAACAAGTCACACTCTCTCTCCAAATTTGTATATTCTTGAATAGAATTCCTCAAACTAATAATTAATAGTTAGCTAAGATATTAATCCTAATCCTCGAGGGAACGAACTTAACTCATCATTTTATTACTTGCACGACCCGTACACTTGCGGTACACAAAAAAGGGTTAACAAGTTTTTGGCGCCGTTGCCGGGGATTACGGCTAATTTCTACTTTGCTAATATTGACAACAAGTTTGATAAGTTCTAGTTCAAGTTTTTCTTTTATTTCATTTTAAATCAAGTTTCATTCTTTGTCTGTTTTAGGTACTTTTACAATGGGAGATCACAATGATCACACAAGGCCTTTAAGGGAGTTTGCTACTCCTCAGATGGGTAATCTTCAATCAAGTATCATAAGGCCTCCCATCCGAGCCAATAATTTTGAAATAAAGCCTGCCATTATACAGATGATACAAACATCAGTGCAATTTGGTGGGTTGCCAAGTGAAGACCCTAATGCTCATTTGTCAAATTTCTTGGAGATCTGTGACACCTTCAAGCATAATGGTGTTTCTGAAGACGCCATCCGTCTAAGGCTCTTTCCCTTCTCTCTCAGGGATAGAGCCAAGAGCTGGTTGCAATCTTTGCCAGGAGGGTCTATAAGCACTTGGAATGATGTATGTGGCAAGTTTCGAACAAATACTTCCCACTGCTAAGACTGCGGAGATGGTCAATGATATCACCTCATTTACACAAGTCGAATCTGAATCCTTGTATGAAGCCTGGGAGAGGTACAAGGATCTTCTGAGAAGGTGTCCTCACCATGAGATACCACCCTGGCACCAAATCTATTCATTCCATAAAGGTTTTGCTCACCACCGTCCAATTGTGGATGCTGCTTCCGGTGGTTCCTTGCTTAGTAAATCATTTGACGAGGCATATCAATTGTTGGAGGAATTGGCCGCCAATAGCTACCAATGGCCATCTGCAAGAAATACCCCAAAAAGGGTGGCTGGAGTGCATGATGTGGATGCAATTACATCACTTTCTGCTCAAGTGGCTGCGATTGCTAGCAAGTTGGACAGTTTGGGGGTAGGCTCTCATCAAAGCCCATTCGTGTTGTGTGACCGATGTGGGGACAATCATGCAACGGATAGATGCCCATCTATTATGGAGAGTGCTCAATATGTGGGAAACTACCGTCCTTCTCAGACTAACCCCTATTCTCAACAATACAATCCTGGGTGGAGGAATCACCCCAACTTTTCATGGAGAGATAACCAAGGTGCAACCTCTTCATCAGCTGGGAATGAGAGACCACAATATCCTCCTGGCTTCTCTTCACAAGCAAGACCACCACCGCAAGAAAAGAAACCAACACTTGAGGACATGTTCATGCAATTTATGGTTAAATCTGATTCTTACATGTCTAAAACCGATGCTCATTTGGCTAGAAATGATGCAATGATTCAAAGTCAAACAGCATCGATGAGAGCATTGGAAACACAGATGGGACAATTGGCGAATTCCATCAACAATCGACCTCCTGGGTCATTTCCAAGTGATACCGTCAGCAATCCTAAAGGTGACCCAAAAGATTGCAAGGCTATTTCCCTAAGAAGTGGGAAAAACATAGAAGGGAATCCCAAGACCAAATTGCTTGTTGATGATGCTGAGGTGACACAAGAAGAAGAAATTGTGTACAAGGAAGACCAAGGGAGTAAGGTTGTTGCCAAGAGTCCTGAAGAGCCAATTAAGGATGAAATCACAAAGAAAGAAGAGAACACTTCTCCTGCCTTGCCGTTTCCTAACCGCTTTGCCAAACATAAAATGGATGCGCAGTTCAAGAAGTTTCTGGAAGTCTTTAAAAAGCTTCAAATAAACATTCCTTTTGCAGAGGCATTAGAACAAATGCCTAGCTATGTGAAGTTCATGAAGGATATATTGTCAAAGAAGCGAAAATTAGGTGAATTTGAGACAGTGGCACTGTCAGAAGAGTGCAGTGCTGTTTTGCAATAGAAACTTCCGCCGAAATTGAAAGATCCTGGGAGCTTCACAATACCATGTGCAATTGGAGAAAAATTCTGTGGTCAAGCCCTGTGTGACTTAGGGGCAAGTATTAACCTCATGCCCCTATCCATCTTCCCAAAGCTAGGTTTGGGAGAATGTAAGCCTACATCGGTTACCCTCCAACTAGCGGATCGCTCCTACTCTTACCCGAAGGGAATTATTGAAGATGTCTTGCTCAAGGTGGACAAGTTTATATTCCCTGCAGACTTCATAATTCTGGATATGGAGGAAGATAGAAATGTGCCTTTAATCCTGGGCAGGCCATTTCTAGCCACAGGAAGAACACTCATCGATGTCCAAAAAGGTGAATTGACTATGAGAGTTCAGGATCAAGAGGTAACTTTTAATATTTTCAAGACAATTAAATTTCCTCATGATCCTGAAGAGTGTTCATATATAGGCATGCTTGATAATATCATTGTTGATGCATTTCATGCTAACTTTCCTAATGACCCTCTGGCATTAGCATTGATTACTTCAACTGACCAGGAAGATGATACTAGGGATGTAGTGCTTGATTTTGTTAAACGATTTGATGCTCTTCCTAAGTATTTCAGGTCATCCAAGTTTGAGCCTTTGGCGTCCCATGCATCTAAGGAGTTGCCTAAGCCTTCTATTGAGGAACCCCCAATGCTTGAGTTGAAGCCTTTGCCGAATCATTTGCAATATGCTTACTTGGGAGCAATGTCTACTTTGCCAGTAATCATATCCTCATCTCTTACTGATGAACAAGAGGAGAAACTTCTTCGTGTGCTCCGTAAGTATAAGCATGTCATTGGATGGACTATTGCTGATATTCATGGCATTAGCCCCTCCATTTGTATGCACAAGATTCTGTTAGAGGATAATCTGGATGGAGTGGTGGAGCACCAAAGGCGGCTGAATCCGATAATGAAGGAAGTGGTGAGGAATGAGGTAATTAAATGGCTTGATGCGGGCATAGTTTATCCTATTTCTGATAGCTCATGGGTTTCTCCGGTCCAATGTGTTCCAAAGAAAGGAGGTATAACAGTGGTTACCAATGAAAACAATGAGCTCATCCCTTCTCGCAAAGTCACCGGATGGAGGATATGCATGGATTACCGGAAATTGAACAAGGCTACCCGGAAGGATCATTTCCCACTCCCGTTCATTGACCAAATGTTGGATAGATTGGCGGGAAAGGCTTATTACTGCTTCCTTGACGGTTATTCTGGATACAATCAAATTGCCATAGCACCGGAAGATCAAGAGAAGACAACATTCACATGCCCCTATGGTACGTTTGCTTTCCGAAGAATGCCATTTGGGTTGTGTAATGCACCAGCTACTTTTCAGCGCTGCATGATGGCTATATTTGCGGATATGATTGAGCATGGCTTGGAAGTCTTTATGGATGATTTTTCGGTGTTCGGAGATTCTTACAATAGCTGCTTGCTGATTCTTTCCTCTGTATTGAAAAGATGTGAAGAAACCAACCTAGTCCTTAACTGGGAGAAGTGCCACTTCATGGTTCAAGAAGGCATTGTTCTTGGTCACAAAGTTTCTATCAAGGGGTTGGAAGTGGACAAGGCAAAGATTGAGGTGATTGACAAACTACCTCCACCAAATGCAGTGAAAGGAATTCGTAGCTTTCTTGGTCATGCCGATTTTTACCGGAGATTCATAAAAGACTTCTCCAAGATTTCTAAGCCTCTTTGCAACTTATTGGAGAAGGACACCCAATTCAACTTTGATGAATCATGTCTGGATGCATTTGTGGAGCTTAAAAGGAGACTAGTGTCAGCACCGGTGATAATCACGCCGGATTGGGAACTGCCTTTTGAATTAATGTGCGATGCCAGTGATTATGCTGTTGGTGCAGTTTTGGGGCAAAGGAAGGATAAGGTATTTCGCTCCATATACTATGCAAGCAAAACTCTCAATGAGGCACAACTAAACTACACAACAACAGAAAAGGAACTCCTGGCGGTGGTCTTCGCATTTGATAAGTTCCGAGCATACTTGGTGGGCACCAAGGTGATTGTCTACACGGATCATTCCGCAATTAAATATCTGGTGAGCAAAAAGGACGCAAAACCGCGGTTGATTCGTTGGGTCCTATTGTTGCAAGAGTTTGATTTAGAGATTCGGGATAAGAAAGGGGCAGAGAATCAAGTTGCAGATCACCTCTCTAGATTGGAAAATAATGAATATCAAGTTGAACCAATCACAATTAACGAGGCATTCCCCGATGAGCAACTCTTTGCTGTGGCAACTTACCCATACCCATGGTATGCTGACATTGTGAATCACATAGTGGGTGGTGTGTTGCCTCCGGATCTTACATCTCATCAAAAGAAGAAGTTCTTGCACGATGTCAGGCACTATCTCTGGGATGAACCATTCTTGTACAAACAGTGCCCTGACCACATGTTGAGAAGATGCGTGCCTATGGAGGAAGTTGAACAAATTCTAAGCCAATGCCATTCTTCTCCATATGGTGGACACTATAGTGGAGAGAGGACCGCAGCCAAGGTGCTACAATCTGGATTTTATTGGCCGTCCCTCTTCAAAGATGCGCACTTTCATGTTAGCAAATGTGATAGATGCCAAAAAGCAGGAAACATCTCTAGGAGAAATGAGATGCCTCTCAATTCCATTCTTGAGGTTGAGCTCTTTGATGTGTGGGGCATCGACTTCATGGGCCCCTTTGTCCCCTCTTATGGGAATCTGTATATTCTTGTGGCAGTGGACTATGTGTCCAAGTGGGTGGAAGCATGTGCATTTCCTACCAATGACTCTAAGGTAGTGATAAACTTCATGAAGAAACAGGTCTTCACCCGCTTTGGCACTCCAAGGGCCATTATTAGTGACGGAGGGTCCCATTTTTGCAATAAGTATTTTAATGCTCTCTTGGCTAAGTATGGGGTAACTCATCGGATTGCCACCGCCTACTATCCACAAACGAGTGGGCAAGCAGAGGTGTCCAATCGCGAAGTTAAACGAATACTTGAGAAGACGGTATGCCCATCCCGTAAGGATTGGTCAAGGAGACTTGATGATGCACTATGGGCATACAGGACAGCCTATAAAAACCCCATTGGTATGTCTCCATACAAGCTTGTGTTTGGGAAGGCTTGCCATCTGCCCGTTGAGTTGGAGCATCATGCTTATTGGGCCATTAAGTAGCTAAATTTTGATTTGCAAGCTGCTGGTGAGAAGAGATTATTACAGCTCAATGAACTTGACGAATTTAGGCTTCAAGCCTATGAAAATGCAAAGCTGTACAAGGCAAAAGTGAAGGGTTGGCATGACAAGAAGATTGTGCACAAGAGATTTGAGCAAGGCCAAAGAGTCCTCCTGTACAATTCCAGGCTCAAACTCTTTCCCGGGAAGCTAAAATCAAGGTGGTCAGGTCCATTTCGAGTGAAAACGGTGTTTCCCTATGGAGCTATTGAAGTCACAGATCTTGAGGGAAAGTCAACCTTTAAAGTCAATGGCCAGCGCTTGAAGCCCTACCTAGGAGGAGAAATCGATAGGGAGAAAACCTCCCTCACATTGGCTGCCCCAGAATAGTTGCAGAAGGAGTCCTGCCTGAACTATAAAAAAGGCCCTTACTTTTTTTGAAAGGGAACCACCCCTATTCTGACCCTTTTTATTTTGAGTCCAACACAACTAATGCCTTTAATTTTAAGGTTTCATGATGTTTTGATCTTACTCTCTGCAGTTGTGCTATTTGGACTAATTTTGCAGGTGGTGGAGACCCCTGGGAAGCAATGACAGCAAGCAATCGTTTCGCCTGTATAATTTGGCGTCAGTGCCTCGCAGCCGCGGCCTTGATAAGTTTCACGCCGCGGCGCAACATCCTCTGGCTGATCAGCAGGAGCAGGCCGCGAGTAGCACGCCTCGGCGTGATAAAAAAAAAAAAAAAAAAAAAAAAAAAAATATAATAAAAAAAAAATAAATAACAAAAAAAAATAAATAATAATAATAATAATAAAATATAATATAAATATATTTTATTTTCCATCCAAAAAAAAAAAAAAAAAAAAGAGCAATTGGCCTTTTGGGTGCATGAAACGTGCGTTTCACCTGGACCCTTTTTTCGCACACAAAGGGCGTGAACCCTTATTCTCATTTCACCTCCCATTTCCCCCTTTCTCTCTTCCATCTCCTCTGCTTCTCCCCATTCCCCCTACATTTATTTTTTGATTTACTACCCATCTTCCTTCCATCCACACTACGCTCCTCCTCCAGGTAACATTCCACTCTTCCTCTTCTTCCTCTCCTTCCATTGTTATATTTTCTTGTTTTTTTTTTTTTTTTCCTTCTTTTCTTTTCTTTTTCTTTTTTTCCATACTTATTGTGTTTGAATGATTTTTGCTTTAAATGCCCATTTTGGTTTGATGATAATGTGACGCAATGTGCCAATTTCTGGTTTGAGGGGCATGAAGTGGTCATGTAGAGCCCACTTTTAATGCCGTTTCGCACTGTGGCTAGCGCGGCGCATGATGTTTCACGCCGCGGCGTGGACCTCTTTTCACGCCCAATTTTTTGTTGTTTTCTTTTTAGGTTTGGTAACTCTGTTCTGTTCTTTCATTTACTTTTTTTATTTTATTTTTATTTTTATTTTTATTTTTTTTGTGCCTACCATCATGTTTTGTATAATGATTTCATCGTTTTTCTTTCTATGCTTTGTACCTCTCTTAGGCACTTTGGCACTTTGTTGTTCTCACTTGGGCCCGTTGTTTTTGACAGAGCTAGGTACCCTATTTTGACTGCACAATGACTCAGAAGCGCCAGAGGGGTGAGGCTAGCAGGCGCAGTGGGGAGCCCTCTCCACCTCGCCGTTTTGATAGGGCGAAATTCATTTCAGCAGAGGCGGAAGCGAAATACTCAGTACTGGTCACCAAACCAGTCATTCCTGAGAGAGGATTCACCTTCAAACAGGCTCTCCACCTCGAGATCCAGCAAACTATCGACCACTACCATTGGAAGAGGTTTGCAAAGCACCCAGTGTCTGCTGTTCTTCCAATCGTTCGCGAGTTCTATGCGAACGCGGCATTCTCTGACCGGCAGACATCTATAGTCAGAGTGCGTGGCCGCCAGGTCTCTTTCTCTGTTGAGGCTATTCGCCGGGCTTTGGGTTTACTTGATCCTGGCGAGATTTGTGAGTACTCGGCGTTCCTCCGCATGGGGTCAGAGGAGGGCTTGGACCCGGATGTTATCACTTCCCGTATCTGCATTCCTGAGGCCCACCCTGTGCCATGGGTCCTTAGTGTTCAAGACCAGCGGCCCAGGAACTTCCCCCGCTCATATTTGACTCCTGAGGCTCGCGTGTGGTATCACTTCATTAGCGCCCGGATCATCCTTTCTGCCAACATGTCTGAGGTGACTAGGGATAGGGCCATCCTGATCTATTCCATTCTGGAGCACAGGTCCATTGATATTGCCAGGATTATTCATGAGCAGATTCAAAAGTCAATAAATGAGTCCAGGAGCCTCTTTTTCCCATTCCTCATCCACCAGCTTTGTAGCAAATCTCAGGTCCAGTGGGGCCCCCATGAGGAGCTTGTTGATGTCAAACAGCCCCTGAATGACACCATCTTGCAGAAGCTTAAACATCCTCCGGCTCCAGGACAGCGACAGAGGCGGGAGCAGAGTGAAGCCCGAGCGGCCCCTCCGTCTGATGATGAGTGGCGCGCTTCTGTGGATGCTAGGCTGACTCAGATAACTGCCATGCTGAGGTGGTTGGCGGAGCGCTCGGGGTTTCCCATGGACAGCTTTCCAGGGTCTGCCTCCTCTCCCTACGATGGTGCTGGACCATCCCATCCCCCCTAGGGTCCAGAAGCTGAGGGTCATGACAGTGGTGGTGATACTGAGATCATCCCGGATGACGATGAGGATGTGTAGTCATGATGCACTCAGGGCATCTTTCTGTCTTATTTTGTTGTTTGTTTTCAGATATTTTGCGAAGTGAGGACACTTGTTTCCCTTAGGTTTGGGGGTGTCTACCTTGCCTTGTGATGTTTGTATTGGCCACTGCTTATGTTCTGACTAATGCTGGTGGTAGTACTTGGCTAATTTTGTTGTTTTGCTCTTAATGCATGTTCAAATCTAAAATCTTTTGGAATGCATTGATGGTTGTCCTATGATGAGTTTGGATGTGTTTTGATCTCATTATTTAGTTGAATCCATATGCAATCTCTAATGCATGATGAAACAATCTAGTTTGTGCACATTCCACTTGTATGCTTGTGTAACTTTGAAATGGTTTGAGTGCGAATCTAGAAAATGTTTATGAACCGTGCATGTGGAGATCTCTTTTATCCAATAAAATTGTCTTGCAACTCTTTTGAGGCGAAATCCTAGGTTGTGCTTGATTGAGGAAGTGATTAGGGCATTGTTTGGACCGATTGAGCCTAAAAAGCTTGCCTTGACATGATCATATCCTTAGGTCCCCTTTGAAGCTTTATAAATGTTTGGCCTTCTATTTTCTTTCATCACCTTCATTTCTCCCAACCCATGTAACCATTCCAATGCATATGAAAATTCATTGCATTTTCACCTCACCATAAATATGTTTGTTGAGTGCATGATATGTTACTTCTTCACTTGAGTCCATTGTTTAGGGTATTTATGTTGTTCAATACAAAAGTGGCTTGAAGGAACCAGTTGTTGTACAAGAAGTTGTTTTTGTTAAAAAAAAAAAAACAAAAAACAAAAAACAAAACAAAACAAATGAAAGAAAGAAAGCATAATGAAAAAAAAAAAAAAAAAAAAACATCGAGTGGTTCTGAATAGTGGTATTTGTTTCATTTTGTATACCCTTGTTGTAGTGACTCAAGTCTTGAAATATCATGTTATGTTTCTCAATGTTTGTATGTTTTTCATTCCCCTTTGTTCTTCACCCCATCACCTTGGCCTTACATTACAAGCTATTAAAGTCCCTTTTGATCCTCAGTTGTGTGCAATTTACATTAGTGGAGAAAGAGTTGAATTACAATTTTGAGGATTCTGTGCTTCATATTCATGTGTATGCACATAAACTTATCCGGATGAACATGATTTGATTTGAAAAGTTAGCTTGCATGCTTGTGGAAATGGTGATTTAAATGAAAGAAAGCTGCGATTGTTAACATGATAAGGACTGCATGTGTGTGAAGTAAATTATGAGGCATGAACTTTCTTTGAGGATTATGCAACCATGGTGCACCAGGAGAGGTGTGAATGTGGAATCCATGTTAGCTGCTGATTGCATGATGGAGAGATTTTATAATTGCTTGTGTACTCATACTTGGTTTTGCTCGAGGACTAGCAAAAATCTAAGTTTGGGGGTGTGATAACTCCATAAACTGCAGTTATTTATGCCCTATATTAGTGCTTTATTGATTGCTCAGCCCTTGTTCTTGGGTATATTTGGGAGACTCTAAACTTGTTTTTATACAAAAGTTATTGATGTCTTCCTCTTTATTTTGTGAACATATTTCCAATTCTTTTGATTAGAATATGTTGATTTTGCGCTCGTGATTAATCGAATGCGCTGTAAATTGTAGGTTAAGCTACAAAATGGATGAATTGGAGTAGCTTGTGGACCAGCATGGGAAGAGAAGAGCCAAGAGAAGTCCCAGCTTCCCACGCCGCGGCGTGGATATGTTCACGCCTCGGCGTGCTACTCTCTGGCTGCTGAAAACTGAGGAGACCGAGGCTGTCATGCCGCGGCGTGGGATATGGTACGCTGCGGCGCGTGGATGTCTGTTGCACCTATAAATACTATGCTTTTAGATTAAGTCAGGAGAGTTGGGGGGGTCGAGAGAGAACCGAGCTAGGGCTTATTGTTGGACAGTTTTGGAGAGCTAAAAAAAGGGACTAGAAGTGGAAGCCACCCTTCTTGAAGGACGATCATTCATCTAAGCATCAACATCATAGAGTTTCCCTTCTTCTCTCTTCTCTATCTCTCTTTCTAGGGCATGGGCATGGAAATGGCTTTGGCATTTTTGTGACCCATGGATAGCTAAGTTCATTTTAGGGATTCCTTTGGATCTTTCTATGTAAACTTGATGATTTTGTAACCTTGTGAGTTGTTTATGATAATGTGTTTGTTCATCCATATTTCTCTTAATGCTCATGAATGTGTGGCTAGCATTTATTGTGGTTTGGTTGAATCTATTGAACTAGACATAGGGATTTAGGTTTTAGATCATGAATATGGTTAATGCATGTTTAATTTCATTCTAGTTGATGAGTGATTTAATTAGCTAATGGGATAGAGATATACCCTTTGGTCATGCATGGCAATTGTAAAGAATCAATCTTAATGAATGGAATTTGCTTTGGTTTTCATGGACACATAGTTAACTAAGTAAGTTACATAAGCTTAATAGACCTAGACATAGGCTTTTAACTAGTGGAGTTTCTTTTGCCAACAAACCCATTGCATAGCACTCATCTTGGTTGCATATCATCAAGTGGAATAGTTAGTGAAGAAGGAGTCCCTATTCTCCAACCCTTGAATCTCAATCTTTTGCTAAAAGCTTTTTAGTCTTTTAAACAAGTCACACTCTCTCTCCAAATTTGTATATTCTTGAATAGAATTCCTCAAACTAATAATTAATAGTTAGCTAAGATATTAATCCTAATCCTCGAGGGAACGAACTTAACTCATCATTTTATTACTTGCACGACCCGTACACTTGCGGTACACAAAAAAGGGTTAACAATTAGTTGTAGGGACTTATTTATTATCTTTGCCCACTGGGCTTGTAATAGAGTTAGAGAACTACTATTTTGTGCCTGTTATTAGCAGGAATATCATTTCTGTTTCTTGTTTGGATAAGAAAGGTTTTTCTTTTATTATAAAGGACAAGTGTTGTTCCATTTATATGAATGATATTTTTTATGGTAGTGCTCAATTGAGTAATGGACTTTATGTCCTTCATCTCAAAATGCCCGTCTATATCATAAATACAAAGAGGTTTAAATCAAATGATCTGAACCCAACTTTTCTCTGGCGTTGACGTTTGGACCACATAAATGAGAAACGCATCTCCAAACTCCATAAAGATGGATTCTTGGACTCGTTTGATTTCGAATCATATGAGACATGTGAATCTTGTTTATTGGGGAAGATGACAAAGGCCCCATTCACTGGACAAGGTGAAACGGCTAGTGATCTTTTAGGCCTTATACATAGTGATGTATGTGGGGTACTAAACACACTCGCTAGGGGCGATTTTCAATACTTCATTACATTTACTAATGATTTTAGTAGATATGGATTTGTATATCTTATGAAGCATAAATCAGAATCCTTTGAAAAGTTCAAAGAGTTCAAGAATGAAGTACAAAACTAACTTAGCAAGAGTATTAAAATCCTTCAATTAGATCGAGGAGGAGAATACTTGAGCCAATAGTTTGATGATCATCTGAAAGAGTGTGGGATAATATCTCAACTCACTCCACCAGGAACACCACAATGGAATGATGTTTCTGAAAGGAGGAACCGGACCTTGTTGGACATGGTCCGATCCATGATGAGTCATGCAGACCTTCCAGGCTCCTTCTAGGGACATGCTCTATTAACAGCAGCTTTCACACTTAACTGTGTTCCATCTAAGACTGTTCAAAAGACACCATATGAGATATGGATTGGGAGACGACCCAGTATGTCTTTCTTAAAGATTTGGGGCTGCGAAGCTTATGTGAAATGCCAAATTTCTGATAAGCTTGGACCTAAATCAGATAAATACTTCTTTGTGGGGTATCCAAAGGAAACCAAGGGATACTTTTTCTATAATCCTACCAAGGGCAAAGTGTTTGTCGCACGGACTGTTGTATTTCTACAAAAAGAGTTTATCTCCAAAGGAATCAGTGGGAGGAAAGTAGAACTTGAAGAAGTTCAACTTTCATAAAGCAGTAATGAACCAATGGTGGAAATAGAGCAGCTTCCACAAAATGTTGTGGAACAACAACCTGCTCTAGTAGCACAAGACCTGCGTAGGTCTAATAGGATACGTCATCAACTAGAGAGATATGGATTTCTCATGACCTAGCATGGTGACGTATTGCTTATGGATCAAGATGAGCCTGTGACTTACCAGTAAGCCATTATTGGCCCAGAATTTGAGAAATGGCTTGAGACCATGAGATCTGAAATGGATTTCATGTATGCCAACTAGGTATGGACCTTGGTTGACCTACCTAAAGGGGTAAAACCCATTGGGTGCAAGTGGGTTTTCAAGAAGAAAACTGACATGGATGGTAATGTTCATACCTTTAAGGCGCGATTGGTGGCTAAAGGTTTCAAACAAATTCATGGTGTAGACTATGATAAAACTTTTTCCCCAGTTGCGATGCTTAAATCTGTTTGGATCTTGCTTGCTATTGCAGCATACCATGATTATGAAATCTGGTATAGATGTCAAAACTACTTTCCTTAATAGAAATCTTCTCGAGGATGTGTACATGACACAACCTGAGGGTTTTGCCACTCTAGAGGATGCTGGAAAGGTGTGCAAGTTGCAACGATCTATTTATGAATTGAAGCAAGCTTCCAGAAGCTGGAATCTTCGTTTTGATGATACAATAAAACAGTTTGGTTTCATCAAGAATGAAGAAGAATCTTGTGTCTGCAAGAAGGTTAGTGGGAGCACTATTGTCTTTCTGGTATTGTGTGTAGATGACATACTACTTATCAGAAATGATATCCCTGCCCTACAGTCGGTAAAGACTTGGTTAGGGAATTGCTTCTCTATGAAGGACTTGGGTGAAGCCACCTATGTGTTAGGTATCAGTATCTATAGATATAGATCACTGAGACTGCTTGGCCTAAGTCAAAGTACATACATAGACAAAGTGTTAAGACAGTTTAATATGCATGAATCCAAGAAAGGACTATTGCCTATGTCGCACAATGTAAGCCTATCTAAGGCTCAATCCCCTTCCACCCAGGATGAGAGGGATCGCATAAGCAAGATTCCATATGCATCTGCAATTGGATCTATCATGTATGCCATGTTATGTACTCAACCAGACATCTCGTATGCTTTGAGCATGATGAGTAGGTACTAGTCTGATCCCGGTGAGAGTCACTGGACTACTGTCAAGAACATCCTTAAGTACTTAAGAAGGACTAAGGATTTATTCTTTGTATATGGAGGCGAGGAAGAGCTAGTTGTAAAGGGTTACACTGATGCTAGCTTCTAAACCGATAAGGACGACTCCAGATCGCAATCGGGTTATGTTTTTTGCCTAAATGGTGGGGCTGTGAGCTGGAATAGTTCAAAGCAGAAGACAGTCACCGATTCTACCATAGAGGCTGAGTATATTGCTGCCTCCAATGCAACAAAGGAGGCCATTTGGATCAGGAAGTTCATTACTGAACTTGGCGCTATTCCTAGCATTGTGGACCCAGTGGACTTCTATTGTGATAATAATGGAGCCATTACACAAGCTAAGGAGCCTAGATCTCACCAGCGATCTAAACATATACTTAGGCACTTCCATCTCATTCGAGAGATCATCGATAGAGGAGATGTGAAGGTATGCAGAGTACCAACAGATGATAACATTGCTGATCCACTGACGAAGCCTTTTGCACAGCAGAAGCATGAGGGTCACACTAGGTCTTTAGGCATTAGACATATACCTGATTGGCTCTAGTGCAAGTGAGAGATTGTTGGTGTATGCCCTAGAGGCTGATACATTTGTCTATATTTATATACATTCTATTATGCTTATTTTAATATATGAGGCATTTCATTTATTGTGTTCTTTTTTTTTATAAACATAATAAAGTCCTTAGAATAGTAAGTTTGATGCTATAGGACATCAAATGGATGACTTGATCGTGAGATCCTTTTGGTTACAACACTATCCTTAAATGTTCCTAGTCAAGTATTATTGTTAATTAGGACAACAATAATACATTGAGACTAGTATGTGCATAGACTGATGACCACATCTCACGGGTCATGGATATGAGATATCAAGTCTTCATATAGGTACATATTAGAGTAATGATGTACTGGACTGACCCACCATGAGAACGCTACATGGATCGTTACGTGAGTGTCATAAGCGATTCTCATAGTGACAATGGTATCTGTGGCCCTTTGACCTGAAATCACTAAGATTCCTACATGAGGAGTTGTGTGTTTTAATGCCATCAAATTTCATCTGTAACAAGGTGATTATAAAGTTAGTTATTGGACATACCGCGAATCATGCAGAGGGATGTGAGTGACCCAGATGGGATTTGTCACTCCTATATAACAGGAGCGATATCTTCGGGCCCCCTGATTGAGTGAGACTGCGAAATGCATGACCATGCTCAAATGAGTCAATATGAGATATTGATCTCATTTGCTCTTACAAAGTCTACTCGAGTATCAGGAAATGAAAGATTGGACTATACAAGGGTGACGCATTCCGTGCCTTGTGTTCAATCTAGATATCTTGACAAAGAGACTAAACGGCATGGAAACATTAGTCACGGAAAGGTTATGTCAAATCACTGACATTCTTATTACTTAGGTAGCAGTGATATATTGCTAGATACTGCTCACTGCTTGTAATATTAAAATGGGATTTTAATATTACTGCCAACGTAATAAGAACCTGCAGGGTCACACACATAGAGCAGACTAAAATTGGAGCAATGGATCCAAGTTGGACTCGGATTGAAATATGGGCCAGACTCATAACAGATGAGTCTAGGGTTGCACAACTTACCTTGCTGCTGCTCACACTCATTTAAGGTAGTCACTATTATAAATAGTACTGCTAAGGGGCTGCTAATAGACATAATTTCAGAACCCTAACTGCACCTATAGAAAAGTAAGTGAGAGAGCGAAAAGTTTCTTCTCTTCTCTTCACAGTTAGCACTGTGTGAGAGACGTGAGGCTCCTCTTTGCGGACGTTAGAAGTTCGTGAGTCTGTTCATGTGGATACTACAGAGACATCATTTTTATTACGGTGTTGGTGATTCACGTCCTTCCTTTTGTTCACGCTTCAAGAAGTAAATAATTTAAAAACTCGGATTATGGCTTTTCACATGGATCCTCTGTAGGAATCCTATTTTTTCCGCTGCGTGATGTAACTGCAATTCCCAACAAATACTTATACTTTGCATATTTCTGTTGATAGCTAACCGTGGTAATAAACACTACAAATAACTTGTCATTGCGATCAGTCCTTGAGAAGGACAAATTGTCTGGAACCAACTTTCTAGACTGGTACAAGAATTTGAGGATTGTCCTCAAATACAAGAAAAAGCAATATGTTCTAGAGCAGCCCGCTCCTGAGCCACCTACTGCAAATGCCCTTAGAGCTGAAAAGGATGCTTATAAGAAGCATCAAGATGATGCCTTGGATGCCAGCTGTCTTATGCTAGCCACCTTGAACTCTGAGCTTTAGAAGTAACATGAGAACATGGATGAATACAATATGATTGTGCACCTGAAAAAGCTCTATCAAGAGTACGCTAGACATGAAAGGTATGAAGTCTCGAAGGCACTATATCAGTGCCAACTAGTAGAGTGTAGCCCTATTGGTACTCATGTGCTCAAAATGATTAGGTTCCTTGAGAACTTGGAGAGGGTTGATTTCCCTTTGGGTCAAGAGTTGGCCACTGACTTAGTCCTGTAATTATTGTTGAAAAGTTATAATTAATTCATCATGAAATATAACATGAACGAAATTGATAAACCTCTATAGAGCTGTTAAGCATATTGAGAGCTGCTAAGCAGAACATAAACAAAGGAAAGGAAAAGGCCATTATGATGGTCAAAAAGAATAAGGGCAAAAAGTAGTTGAAGAAGCCCAAGGACAAAAGGAAGGGCAAGGGTAAAGAAAAATCCAAGCCTAGCACTTTCGGCTTAAAACTTATGATCGAAGTGGCTAAGGAAGGTATGTGCATCCATTGTGGTCAAACCAAGCATCGGAAGAGGAATTGCACCAGGTACTTGGAGGAGCTCAAGAAGAAGAAGGGAAATGAGACATCTACTTCAGGTATTTTTGTTATAGAAGTCAATTTATCTACTTCTATATCTTGGGTATTAGATACTAGATGTGGGTCTCACATTTGTGTAAAATTGTAGAATCTCAAAAAGAGTAGACCATTGGCTAAGGGTGAAGTCAACCTACGAGTTAGAAATGGAGCAAAAGTTACTGCTTTAACCGTTGGGACTTATTTATTATCTTTGCCCACTAGGCTTGTTATTAAGTTGGAGAACTATTATTTTGTGCTTGCTATTAGTAGGAATATCATTTCTATTTCTTGTTTGGACAAGAAAGTTTTACTTTTATAATAAAGGATAAAAGTTGTTCTATTTATTTGAATGATATTTTTTATGATAGTGCACAACTGAGTAATGGACTTTATGTCCTCGATCTCGAAATGCTTGTCTATAACATAAATACTAAGAGGTTCAAATTAAATGATATAAACCTAACTTATCTCTGGGATTGTCATTTGGGCCATATAAATGAGAAACGCATCTCCAAACTCTATAAAGATGGATTCTTGGACTCATTTGATTTTGAATTATATGAGATATATGAGTCTTGTTTATTGGAGAAGATGACTAAAGCCCCATTCATTGGACAAGGTGAAAGGGCTAGTGATCTTTTAGGCCTCATACATAGTGATGTATGTGGACCCCTAAACACACTGGCTTAAGTTGATTTTAAATACTTCATTACATTTACTGATGATTTCAATAGATATGGGTTTGTGTATCTTATGAAACACAAATTTGAATACTTTCAAAAGTTCAAGGAATTCAAGAATGAGGTACAAAACTAACTTGGCAAGAGTATTAAAGTCTTTAGATCAGATCGAGGTAGTGAATACTTAAGCCAATAATTTGATGATCATCTAAAAGTGTGTGGGATAATCTCTCTCCTCCTGGAACACCATAATGGAATGGTGTTTTTGAAAGGAGGAACCAGATCGGACCTTGTTAGACATGGTCCGATCCATGATGAGTTATGCAGACCTTTTGGGCTCCTTCTAGGGATATGCTCTATTAACAGCAGCTTTTACACTTAATCGTGTTCCATCTAAGTCAGTTCAAAAGACACCATATGAGATATGAACTAGGAGACGACCCAGTATGTCTTTCATGAAGATTTGGGGTAGCGAAACTTATGTGAAACGTCAAGTTTCTGATAATCTTGGGCCCAAATAGATAAATGCTTCTTTGTGGGGTATCCCAAGAAAACCAAAGGGTACTATTTCTATAATCCTACCAAGTACAAAATGTTTGTCGCACGGACTGCTGTGTTCCTAAAAAAGGAGTTTATCTCTAAAGGAACCAGTGGGAGGAAAATAGAACTTGAAGAAATTCAAAGTTCACGGAGTAGCAATGAACCAATGGTGGAATTAGAACAGCCTCCGCAATACGTTATGGAATAATAACCTGCTCTTATAGCATAAGACCTGTATAAGTCTAATAGGAAACGCCATCAACTAGAGATATATGGATTTCTCATGACACAACAAGGTTAAGTATTGCTCATGGATCAAGATGAGCCTATGACTTACCAGGAAGCCATTATTAGCCCAGAGTTTGAGAAATGGCTTGAGGCCATAAGATCTGAAATGGAATCCATTTATGCCAACTAGGTATGGACCTTGGTTAAGCCACTTGAAGGGGTAAAACCCATTGGGTACAAATGGGTTTTTAAAAAGAAAACTGACATGGATGGTAATGTGCATACCTTTAAGGCGCAATTGGTGGCTAAGGGTTTCAAGCAAATTCATGGTGTAGACTATGATGAGACTTTTTCCCCAGTTGCGATGCTTAAATTCGATAAGATCTTGCTTGCTATTATAACATACCATGATTATGAAATCTAGAAAATGGATGTCAAAATTACTTTTCTTAATGGAAATCTTCTCGAGGATGTGTACATGATACAACTTGAGGGTTTTGCCACTCTACAAGATGCTGGAAAGGTGTGCAAGTTACAACGATCTGTTTATAGATTGAAGCAAGCTTTCAGAAGCTGGAATCTTCATTTTGATGATACAATAAAATAATTTGGTTTCATCAAGAATGAAGAAGAATCTTGTGTCTACAAAAAGACAAAAAGGTTAGTAGGAGCACAATTGTCTTTCTGGTGTTGTATATAAATGACATACTACTCATTGAAAATGACATCCCTACCCTATGTAACACCCCAAAAATTACTTCTTCATAATAAATACTCATTTTATAATATTTGTGATTTTTGTGAATTTTTATGGAATTATTTGAATTGCTTGATTATTTTAATATATTTCTTGATTTATATGCACATCGAACGGAGCCGGGAAAATGAAATATTTTCTCCGCGGATGAAAAACCTTGGACTGTGAAAATGGTGACGGGGGATCTTACTAAACTCGGGGTCAGACACAGTTTACAAAGTTTTCATTTTTTGAGATTTTATTTGACGGATAAAATTTGGGTGCGCCCTATTATCCGTTGGACAATAGATATTGACATTGTTAATTGTAATTTTTATCTACTGGGTAATAGCTTGCGATAAAAATCTAGTAGATTATTTCTATCTAGTCACTTTTATGATATCATCTAAGTGACATCGTCACATCACTACATGACAACAAGATTTGACTTTTTTGGGGAAACGTGCGAAGCTTCTCAAAGAAGCTTTAGGAGAAACTTAAAAAAAAAGTTTTGCTCCTTTCTCTTAGGTGTGCATAGTTTTTGGGGAGGAAAAAAAGATAACAAGATGTTATCTTTTCATAAGCCATCACCTTTCACATCTCCACCAAAAGTCATCATCTTTTCTTTTCCCAAAACTTTTTATCACTTTCTCTCCCTACCCTAAAGCTTCTATCTCATTCTCTCTCATCATTTTCTCTCTTCCATTTTCTCTCAACCTCACAGCAATCATATCCCTTTTTCATCTTCCATTTTCTCTCCTTTGCCTCACGGCTACCACCCTTCATCTTCCTCTTCCATTTTGTTTTCTACATTCAATCACATTTCTAGGACCTACACACTTTATAGATGATTTTCTATATTGTGATCACCATCGAATTCTCTCATCTTCATCATTTTCTTTCAAACCCTAACTTGAAGATCTTAGGGTGAGATTCTTGATTTCTATTTTCTCTCCTTTCATTTTCCTTTATACCTCACGGCCACCTTCACCAAAACCTTTATCTCATTTTCTTTGATTTCACTCATCTGCATTCTTGAATCTACACTTCCTTCTAAGACCATTTGGATGAAGATTTTGGCTTGTTCAAGTGACTCTAGAACCTAAGATTTGAAACCTTCTAAGGTAAAGTTTTCATCTTTCCTAAGCTTTTCCTTGTTTGTTTGTTAATGACTATTTATCAAATATTTTATTCCACCTTTTTCTCCCAAGGATCACGGCCAAGACTACTTTGAAGGATCAAAGAGTTGATTTTTATGCTATTACCTAGTTCATTTCCATTTTTCTACCAAGAATTAAGAAAAAAAAGTATAAAACTCCCTTCTTTTTCTCTTGGAAAGCTTCATGGCCACACCCTTAACCCACTCTCTTAATTTTCTTTAATTTCATCCATCCACATCTCTTGAATTAAAACCCCATACTAAGACATTTTGTTATTGTGGGTTCTTTCAAAATCATCCTATCTCCAAAACCCTAAATGTTGATGTTTGTGTGTTGTTTTGTTTTAAGGATCTTCTTGGAAGGAGAAGCCTTTTCAAGAGGACTTACAAGGATCTAGAAGGCTACACCTAAGGTAAGAGGGAGATTAACCTCATCGACTACACTATGGTGGTGAGGAACGAATGGTTGTATTGGGAGTGGAGAGTCCACGTGAGGATTCATCCACTCGATTGTATGATTTTGATTTATGTTTTGTTTGATTTGGTATGATTATATGATGTTGTTGTATGCAAAGATGATTTTGATGACTTAATGGATATTATGTGATTTTGATAGTGAGCATGAATTTAATTGATTGTGACGATTAAAGTAAGCGGCATGCTATGATTGTATTGAGAAAGAATGATTTAATTGGTTTCCTTTAACCCTTGAGGCCCATAGTGTAACACCCTGAAAATTTACTTGTTTCACGATATTTGTTCATTTTATAATATTTGTGATTTTTGTGAATTTTTCTAGAATTATTTAGATTGTTTGATTATTTTATTATATTTCTCGATTTGCATGCGCGTTAAGCGAGTCCGAAGAAATAAAATATTCCTCCGAGGCTGGAGAACTTTGGACTATTAGATTGGGGTCGAAGGATCTTACTAAATTCAAAGCTGGACACAGTTTACGAAGTTTTCATTTTTTGAGATTTTATCTTACAGATAAAATTTGAGTACACTCTATTAACAATTGCATAATAGATACTAGACTTATTGACAGTGACTTTTATTCATTGGATAATAGTTTGTAGTAGAAATCTAATAGACTATTTTTATCTAGTCATTTTTATGACACCATCTAAGTGATATCGTCACATCACATCATTGATTGACATTTTTGGGAAGCATGCGAAGCTTCTCAAGCAAGCTTTAGAAAAAGCTTCCAAGAGAAGTTTCTTTTCCCCTTTTCCAAGGAGAGTGCACGGCCATCTATGGGGAAAAGGACTTCTTGGACAAATTCTTATCACCATTTCACATCAAACTCTCTTATCCACTTCTCTCTTATCACCCAAACGTTCTCTCATTTCTCTCTATCTTCATCTTCTTCCATTTCTCTCTAACACCACACGGCCTCCACCCTTCCATCACCATTTCACCTACTCAAATTTCCAACAACTAAGTTTCTTGAATCCATACTTCTTACTAAGACCATCTATTATAAAGATATTGGTTATTCATCATCTTTTCAAGGATCATTCAAGTTAGGGTTTGAGTTTTACTAAGGTAAAAGTTCTCTCCTTTTTCATCATTCTTCTCTTCCTCCTTCCAAAGCTTTGATGTGTGTTCTTGGCTACTCTTTTCCAAGCCTAAAAATGATGACTTTTGCTATGTCATTTTCAGTTTCAATGGGGGTTCTTGAAGGAGGAAGTTTTGCTTCACAAAGTTCTACATAAGTGGTTGGATATCTCCAAAGGTAAGAGGGAGATTTTTCTCATCACCCATTCATGGTGGTGAGGGACGGAATTGTGTGTGGAGAATGAGGGATCCATGTGAGGACTTCTCACTTTATTGTATTGATCTTTGATGCTTTGTGTGAATCTTTCCTTATGTGATTTTGTGATTTTGTGCTATATGTGACCATGGTGAGATTTGTAATGGTTGATATAATTTATTTGCTTGAGATTATTTATAAAAGTTAGAAAACTTGGAACCCTAATGCCCTAGGGAGCTCACGGCCATGAGGCCAAAAATGGGGTATCCAAGATGAAAATTTTATGTTGACTTGAACCTAAGTGTTAAAAAGAGAAAGGAAGTAAATGGAGGATTGGTAATGGTGAATGAGTAGTAAAATAAATTTAATCACTTTGTTGGAGAGAGGTTCGGCCTTGAGAGAGAAAAAAAGTGAGGAAGGGAGTTCATAACCAAGCAGAGTACTATTAAGGCTTATGGCAAAAGAGAAGAGAAAATATGAGATCAATAACTTGTAAATTCTCTTAGGTTCTTATGAAGAGTGTGAGAAGGCATTACTTATTGGGAAAATTCAATTAAAAAGGGATCTTAGACTTAAAGTATAACTCCACAGTAATTCATAAAAGTTGTGATAAATGTGATTTGTGAAGGATGATTACTGAGAATCTTATATTTGAAATGGCTCATGATTGGACATAATGATATTATGCGGTTGAGCTTATGAACTGAATCCTGTTATGGTTCTTTGATGAAATTAAATGTTTATCTGACATATGATCATATATTTTTTAGTTGGAATGACTTGTTGTTAAGGCGGAATGCCTAGGTTCATTATCAAATGATCATAAATTATAAAAGTCGGAATGACTAGTCGTCAGGCGGAATGCCTAGGAGAAGAATTACAACTTTGTGCAGGTGCGAATTGCGTAGTGTGGTTCACTTGTTGAACTTGGAGGCATCGGGGCGCAGGTATCCCACAAGTGGACAGTTGGTAGCTCCACTGGGCCGTGGTGACTGTGCAACACACCGATGATCTCGACCAGGAACTATCCTATTCACGATCCAGTTGAGAGTATCTTGTATAGCCATTTGCACATATTGATTATATTGAAAAGCACATGTTGAGGCTAAAGATATACAGGCAATGGTTCTCCCGATTATTCTCTCCGATGTTGGTTTTAGCTCCATGGAGTAGGGGTTTGTCCATTGTACATACACATACCATTTAGCATTTCATTATGATGAACCTACATGGTGAAATTGCCTGTCAATATATTGTGGATTTACTTATGGTATGCATTATCGAGATATCTGTTGGAAAACTAACTTAACTATAAATTGTTGTAATGATATCCTGTAATCTTATTATTGTTTGCTGTCTCTTGCTACCATGTTGGAATTATGTAGAAAGTCTCACCTCTTTGTATTATTGTTCTGCCTATTTTCTTTTGTTTTATATGTTCTTGTGAACAAAGTTTAAGAGGAAAGGTTGTTGTTTTCTATTGTATTTTGGAATGACTGCTAGAAGATATCTTTTTGGTTATGTTCGAATTTAGTTTCATGATGGTGCGAGTGCCTAGCGCATTGATTAGAACAATGAGCATGTCTAATATTTTGGGGATGTAACTAAAACTATCCGTAGGACCCGTAATGATGTTCCTTTCTTTTCTCTTACTATTGTTGTCTATGTAGAGTTTTTCATGCCATTTAGGGAGCTATGGGGTAACTTACACTACACCCCTAGGGAGGATCCAGACCCTGTGGTATCCTCGGCTAGGACACCAGCTCGTGGGCTGCTGCCTCAACTGAGGAACTATGCCGACTTAGGTACCGAGGAGGATCCTGAAGAGGATCCTGAGGAGGAGGAGGACCCCGAGGAGGATCCTATGGGGGATCCAAGGGAAGATCTTGCTCCCTATGTAACACCCCAATTTTTCATTTTTTTTGATATAAATATGTTTTATAATACTTATAAGTTTTTGTGAATTTTTGGGAATTTTAATATTATTTTATTTATTTTAATATTATTTTGCGTTGTATGCTCAAAATTTTTTTTTCTGAATATATATGAGTTTTATAATTTTTATGATTTTAGGAATTTTTGTGGATTTTTCTGAGATTTTGATTATTTTAATATTATTTTGAGCTATATGTGTGTTTGAGACGGGCCTGGAAAAATAAAAAATTTTCCTAGACCAGAAAGTTTCGAACTATCAAGGTGGGATTGGAGGATCTTACTAAACCCAAAACTGGGAACAGTTGACGTAAATTTTCTTTATCTGAGTTTTCTATTATCCATTGAGTAATAATAGCAGTAGCTATTGTCTATTGAGTAATATCTTTTGGAAAAATATCTTGATGGCGATGACTCAAAGTGATGAACCAATGGCAAGCTTAAAGAAGGCAAAATGGTTACTCAAGTGGATGAGGAGAAATTCAAATTGGCTACTCAAGCTAGAAGACAAATTCAAATTGACTACTTACTCTTTCAAGTTTATCTTATCATTCTCTTTCTAGTGACTTCTTTGTAATAACTCACCTAGTAAAATATTTAAGGATAAATATCTAACAGAAAATATCTCAGTAAAATATCTTAGTAAAATATCTACGTAAAATATCTAAATGAGAATATCTTTTGAAAAATATCTAAGCTAAATATCTTAAATGTAATCATGAACCATCATGACATAGTTTAATAACCAACCAATTAGAATCAGGCTTGTTTGTCAAAAGGTCAACAAAAATGGCTAGGTTACTTAGTTAAGAAACTAAATAATCTAGCTAAGTTACTCCAAAAGCCTAAGTAGTAACTAAATAGAGCAAACTTAGTTTGCTATTCCTTAGAGTCTATAGTTACAAGAATGTATCTAGAGTCTTCTAGAAGGATGACTAATGCATGACAAATGCATGACTTAACCATATAACTAGATAGTTAGACATGTAACTAGATGACCTAACTAAGTTAGCTTAAGTGTAACTAAGAAACTAATAGAATCAAAACTTGGTTAGCCTTCCCATTGAGTTACACGGCCACTTGGTATTCTAGGAGATTCTTGAACAATCTATTATGATCAAAGGATGACCTCTAAGTGACCTAAGCCATGTGAAAACCATGTGAAGCCATGTGAAGTAATTTCTAGCTTATTGAACAAGCTTTGATCTTTCTCTCCATACACCTACACGGCCATGCATGTGAAACTAAGACATTTCATTTCATTTACTATCACTTTGTGACTTAAGTTTTCTCTCCATTTTCTCTCACTTCCAAGAACAAACCAAGAACTCCATATTCTCTCTTCTTGAAGAATTCAGCCACTACACCATTCACCAACATCCAAACTTCTATAATTTCATCTAACTTCATATCTTGAATCCTCTCATCAATCCAAGACACTTTCAAGTTGAGAACTTTTCAAGATTCATTCATCTTCATCTTTCTATGAAGCAAAGAACACAAAAGCTCTTACTTTTCTCTCCTTGTGTAGCTCACGGCCTCACTCTCAAAAATTTCCTTCCAATCACTCATAATTCTATCTAATCACATCACTTGATCCTAAACTTCATTCTAAGTAACTTTCATGTTGTGATCAAGACCTAGTTCTATCATCTTCAAGTTTGATTCTTGGATTTAAGTTCTAGGGTTTCAAGGTAAAGATCTTGAAATTTGATTTCTTATTTGATTCTTGGAATCCTAAGACCATGTTTGATCTATAGTCATCTTAATCAAGCCTTAGATACTAATTTTTATGAGTTTGTTTTGATTCTAAGATCTAGTTGGTGGTGAAAGTGTGATACAAAGAGGATTAAACAAGGAGTTTAGGAAGCTACACACCAGGTAAGAGGGAGATTAACCTCATCGGCCATATATGATGGTGAAGGAATGGATTGGTTTGTGTTTATGAGTGGAAAATCCATGTGAGGACTTATTCATTCGATTGTGTGGCTATTGGTTTATGCTTATTTGATTGTGATGTTGATTGTGTGCATGAAATTATCATGATTACTTTTTGATTATATGTGATTTTATTGCTTTGGTAATTATGCATGATTTATATATGAGATGGTATGATTCTGATTAAATGGTGATTAGATATTTAATATGATTTTGGTAAGCATGAATATATGTAAGTGAAAATATCATGAGTGATATGTTGTAAATGATAAAAGAATCATGTGGAAAGGAAAACTATTTCGGTTTTGAAAAACCAAGAGGCTCACGATCTCCATGAATATATTGGAACAAACCGGTTGAAATATTTTACTAATTATGGATTTTAGATGATTAGGTAACAAGTAATTGGATTAAAGATTTTTACAAAGAAAAATGAGAAAGGAAATGAATAAATACTTGGTCATGGAATATAAAATGATTTTCGGTTAACACTCCAAGTATTGGTTTTTATGGGAAATAAATTTATAAGTTAAAGTTTACTGACGTATAGCTCACTTTAGTTTTGAGCACGTTAGAAAGACTTTGAACTTTGATATTTGATTAAATCTTGGAAGTGTAAAATTTTATGAAGGAAATATTAGAAAATATTATTTAGAGGAGTTTTGGTAAGGAAATAATTTTAAGAATGATTTGAAATTTAAGATATTTTATTTAAGAAAGTTTTGTCAAGAGTAAAAAATAAAGATTTTAAGATATCTTGAATTAATTAAAATAATATAAGTTTTTATGGAAAACGTTTGGAAATATTAATTAATGGAAATTTAGTGAAGAAATGTTAGAAACATTATTTAAAGATGATTTATTAAGGAAATATCAGAATTAAAGTCCAATTTTGATATTAAATGAGAAAAGTTTTAATTTAAGCTTAGAATATGATTAAAATATTTTACGCGATTGAAAATACGCAGAAAAACTCTTACGTGATTTAAAAATAGTGATTTTGAACTACGCAATTGAGAAAACATTTTAAAATATTTACACGATTGAGAAAACATTGAAAAATCATTACACAATTTGAAAAAGTAACAGAAGTCTTCTGCGATTGTGAGAATGCAATAATATCGCTACGCGATTAAAAGGAATAGTGAGTTTTGTTGTAAGGCCGACGTACTGGATCCAAGTGGTTTGTGATATAGCATAGTATTTTTAAGCTGAAGTACTGGACACGAATGGATCTTTGGTATTATGTAGTTGTATGGGCGGTTATATAATATCATTAATACTAATGGTATTAGACAATTGTATGGGCGGTTGATTTAATATCATTGGGAACGGTTCAATGGTGGTTTGATTTCATTAAATATGCATTGAGTATTATACAGTTGATGGCTGTTTATGGCGTTTTATGCCTAGGAGTGAATGAGAACTTATAGGATAGTGCGATCTATGATAGATCTTGGGGGACATCAAGGTGCGGTGAATCACTTTGTGATTATGCTATCACAAGTGATTATGATATCTCATTATATATATACCCCTGGCCGTGAAGAACCATTACAACGCACTGACAGCCCGACAAAATACTATTACTTTTCAAAGTCTGGTGTAGACTGTCTTTTAGGGGGGACAGATCTTCTTGGATGTTCATCTCTGAATTGAGTTAGCTCCATGGAGTAGGAACTGTTTGCATTATGCATAAGAATGGTCAGCATATACATCATACATATGCATACTCAACATTTATAGTATTATTGATATGATGTTATCATTATGTCGATATTATGCTACAAGCTTATTGGATTATTTATTTGTTAACTATCATGAATATATCTGCTGATTTTATACTATTTAATGTATTGTATGTTGTACTGTATTAGTATGTTTGTCGTTTCTTTGCTACCATATTGGTATGTGATGTAGGGGATCTTACCTCTTTGCTATATTGTTCTGTCTATTTCTACTGTATGCTTACTTCTATGAAGACTGCGATGACGGCAAGGAGAGATCAGCTAGGTTTATTTAGACTACAGTTTCTTGAAGGCGTTGCTGCTTGGCGTGTCCATTGGGACTCAGAGTATATAGAGTATTATCGTGACATTACTCTATCCGTAAGTAGGACTTGCCATGGGGTCATTACTTCTTCTTTTACGGTTGTATTTGTAGAGTTCATTTTACTTATCAGGGAGTTGTGGAATGATTTTCACTATACTCCAAGGGAGGACTCCGAGATATCTTTTGCTCTGATTTCTATCCGTCGAGACCTTCCCGGCTAGGAATTGGTCTTCTGAGAAAGACTTTTGTCTCTAGATGTTGTGAACTTGGGCCAGGTCGAGTTTTTATATGGTGAGTCTATATTATTTAAAGTAAGCAAGTTTTATGTAATGAAAATGTTACGACTCTATGTTATGTACAAGAGATATATGTTGTTCTGTTCTTGTATCTTGTGTTGCTTTAGTTTAGTAAACTAATGTTATCCACGAAAAAGAAATTTAGAAAAATCAGTACTTAAATAATAATATTAAATATTTTATAACTTGGGTAAAGAATATAAAAGAGTTGGTCTGAAATGTGATACCCTAAGAATGGTGTTACACCCTAGATGTCTAGACTTGGGCCAATGTATGTTTTGGAGTCAGTGGACACTATATGTCTTTTGATTATAAACTTGTATATTTAACTTGTATATTTTGAATGGATTGAAATCCATGCCACTAGTATATATAATCTTTTTGGAGTGTGATGTGTAACACCCCAAAAATTATTTGTTTTATCATAAATAATCATTTTACAATATTTATGATTTTTAAAAAAAAATTTGGATTTATCTAGAAATGACGAATATTTTAATATATTCCTCATTTTGTGTGCACACTAAGCAAAGTCAGTGTAACACCCCAGAAACTGTTTGTTTTGTGATGAATAGACATTTTCCAATATTTGTGATTTTTGATGATTTATGTGGAATTTTCTAGAAATGTTAAATATTTTAATACATTCCTCAATTTGCGTGCACATTGAGTGGAGCCGGGAAAACGAAATGTTTTCCCTGAGGCTGGTAAACTTTGAACGGTGGAAAATTCAACGGGGGATCTTACTAAACCCGAGGACGAGCACAGTTTATGAGGTTTACATTTTACGAGATTTTATCTGATAAATAAAATCATAGAATGAAAAATTATCTGTGAAACAATAAAATATTATTTACGCTAATTGTAAAATTTTCATCCACTGTGAAAACGTTCTGGAAGATTATTTCTATCTGGTTATTTTTATGATATCATTTAAGTGACCACACACTTCACTTTATTGAGAAGCGCACGAAACTTCTCAAGGAAGCTTCCTCCCCACCCACTTTTCTCTCTCTCTCTCTCTTCTCTCTTTGGGCTGCACAATTTGGAAGGGGGAATTCATTATTTCATTTCACATTTCCGTCTTATTTCTCTTCCTCTCCCCTCACTCACGCAGCCCTCTCCCTCTCTTCCTCTCTTCTCCCACTCACACACTCCATTGTTAAGCTTTCAAGCTTTCCTTGCTCAAGCTAACTTAAGTCATTGTCTCTCCTCATCATCACCAAGCTTTCCTCTTTGTGGAACTCTCATTGTCTCTCCCATTTTCGTGGTTGGCAGCCTAACACCAAAGCTTCAAGCTTTAAGGTAAAGCTCTCAACTTTCTTATCCTTTTCACCTCATTTTCATGAACCATGGTCACAATGGTGACTATGGATGCCATTTCCACTCTTTGATCTTGATTTGTTGGATTTGAACACCCAAGGATCTTGTGGTGGTGGAGCACAAAATTCCAAGGATAAAAGGAGCTTGCTTTCCTTGTTCTTCACTAAGGTAAGAGGATGATCCATTCACTTCAACCTATTTTGGTAGTTAAGAACTTGTTGTTTGTGTTGGTGGGGTGAAACCCATTTTGGGAAACCCTTTTGTTTGATTATTTTGGTTGAATTTTAAGTGCTTGAATGGTATGTTTTTCATGTGCATTGATGGATTTTGGGATGTTGGATGATTAGAATGGATTTCTGGTGAATTTCTGCGTCATAGAAGGATACACGGCCTAGGCCGTGTATGAATAAACGGCCATGTATCTCCTTGAGTGACTGAAACGTGTCTCTGGTGCACTCCAGAGGAGTACACGGCCTAGGCCATGTATGACCACACGGCCGTGTACTCGGGGCCATGTATTTTACACATGGCCGTGTAACCTGATCAGTAATGGATTTGAGGCTTTTCTAGCCCCTTGGAGGTTCAAGGTCCCTTTGGGCACTTGACTCAAGGCTCTTGGACTAATGTAAGTGTAATAATTGAATAATTGGATGACTAGAAACTAATTAGGGATTCATAAAGAGGGAAAAACAAGGAACGGGAGTATGTTTTACAACTTATAAGAACTTTGAATAGAGATAGAACATGAGTGTGATAGAGGTTGCGAGCGCCATAATGAAATTAATAATTGACTTACTTGATGACTTTGAATAGGGCGTGAATGCCTAGAAACTTATTATTGACTCAGTATAGACCCTTAAATGGGATCAAATATTGATGATAAATGACATAATATGTGATCTTAGACTGTGAATTTGTAAATGTACATATGAGTATGCATTGAAGATATGTGCATTGAGCATGATTGAGTCATGCATTGAAAAAGTCTGTTCGACGTTTTGTTAAGGCCAGGTTGCCTAAGAGTTGAATCACACATTTGTGCGGGTGCGAATAGACAAGTGTAGGTCATTTGTTGACCTTGCGGGCGTCGGGGTGCGGGTACCTCGCAATGGGCAATTGGTAGCTCTTCTGTCCGTGGGGTAGACCGATGCAAATGCATCGACGATCCAGACCGAGACACTGTCCTATATCGAGATCTGTGTAGAATATCTTGTACAATGCCATGATGCGTATTTTGATAAATTGAAAATTTTAAGCACTTGATGACCTCGGCAGCCGCGATACAGACATATCTCCTGATCATTCTCTCCGACTATTTTTGTGTCTGGCTCCATGGAGTAGGATTGTTGGTATCATGTGCATGTGCATAATGAGTTGCCATACCATTTGATAGGTACTTGTTCATATGGAAATTTAATACGTTGTTTCATTATTGCTATAACTGCCTATATATGCTAAATTGCTTATTATCTATTTTAATGTTATTTATCATTTCTGAAATGTTATGTGGGCGTCATGCGCCGTTTGTTCTTTACTACTTCAATTGGTAATGAATGTTGAATGCCTGACCTCTTTTTCCTATGTTTCTACTATTTCTGCATATCTATATATGTGATTCTCTGAAGACAGGGGTGAAGAAAAGGAAGAACCCGATTTCCCCGGCTTCTGGCCCAACTTTGACTAGCATTCTTCTGATCATAACGGCCCGACCTCATGGATTTTTGGGAAACGTGCATCTGACATTCCTTGGGGGTCCAGACTGTTGGCATGTGAACTTCAGCTCTGATCGCTAAGTCTACTTGGGAGACGTGTCGTTGTCGTTCGCTTAGGGGCGTCATGAACCGCTGATCTTTACCTGCTGCATCAGCTTATGCTTGGAATTTTATCTGCCTATCAGGGAAATGTGGGGTGCCCGCTATTACACCCCACAAGAGGATTCCTTTGATTCCACTGCCCAGGCTCCGGCCCGTAGCTCGGTGGCTCCTATGGAGGTTTCCTCAGATGAGGAAGACCCCAAGGAGGTTCCCGAGGAGGATCTTGCAGAGGATCCTGAAGAGGATCCTGACACGATTCCTCCTCATTTGAGGGACTGCTGTTGCTGGTAGCTACTGATGGCTACCCGTGTTTTATTTTGGGGGCCTGATGTTTTATTATTTTAGTGGACTGTATATGCATGATCCTTTGGCCAAGTATAGTTTTGCTTTTTAGTATATCAGGCTTTGTAACTAAACAGATTTGGTATAAATCTATATATGAATATCATATTTGGGGGCGGGTAAAGCTTAGGCTTCTTTTTTATGAGCCTTGATGTAATTATTGACTCATAGTTTGTATCTAAACAGTATATAAATATATATATGTACCTTATGCATGGATGTGTGGTTTAGTCTTTACATTTTTGGTTAAAGTTTATGTTTTCTGCTTACGATTAGACAAAGATATATGTACATACTTATGAATCTTTTATAAACGTTAATACGTTTGAATACTGAATTGATGAGTAGGTTATTGAGTATAAATATATATATATGTACAAAAAAAAATATTAACCATTTTATTTATACAACTAAAATCAAATAAATTTAATGATGAAATGAACCGGGTCTTACTTTATTACACTTTTATTTTCCTCAAAAATATTTAATTGACAATGTGACGTCTCCTCCTAAAAAGGGGCATTACACTAATTTAGTATCAGAGCCCCGATTTATGTTTTTTTGGGTCTTGTAATTGTGTCTGTCTTGCTTGTGCTGTGTGTTTCTCTGAAAACTAAACATAGGGATGTAATGTTTGGTATTCCTAGTGAATGCAACTGATTTTCCCTGTGTCTTTCAATTACTCTGACTTGAGACAGTAAGATGGCATGACGCGAAGAAATGGTAGCTGCTATTGAGGTGATGCAGAGAATGGCTGAGGCCGTCGCACAACAAACTGAACGAGCTACTCAGGAACAAGAGAGAGTCGCTCAACAACATGAAAGGGCTGCTCAATAACTCGAAGCTACGGCAGATGCTCAGAACTTGGCGGAGTTTCGTCACCACAACCCTCCCCAATTAAAAGGAAAGTTCGATCCGGACAAGGCTAGTCTATGGATCAAGGAGTTAGAGAAAGTCTTTCGAGGCATGAACTGCGCTGAGAACAAGAAGGTGACCTATGCTACCTTTATGTTGGTAGGCAATGCTAAAAACTGGTGGAATGGAGTGCAGAGAATGTTGGAAGCTACAAACCGTGAGATCACTTGGGATTTATTCAAGGACAAATTCTTGGATAAGTATTTTCCTGCTAGCGCAAGGCACGCGAAGAAGTCAAAATTTCTTAACTTACGGCAAGGGAATATGACCATTAGTGAGTATGTGGGAAGATTTGAAAACTTGTCACAATTTTCAATGTACTTTCAGCTCCAACCCAATGAAGCCTGGAATTGTCAGAGATTTACCAAAGGACTGAGGTATGAAGTGAAGAAAGCTGTTATTACCCTGAAGATCAATGAGTTCTCGGAGCTACTAGACACGTGCTGTGAAGTAGAAGCTCTGGAGCAATCTAGATATACGAGGAGCAGGAACTTTGGACCCACACGGTTCCAAAGGGGTGATGGCAACAGTCCTAACCGCTTCTAAAAGAAGCCCTATTCCTGACCAACGGGGAACCAGCAACAGACAGCTAGTGGAAGCTCTAGTGGAGGTTCTAGTGGGAACTGAACCGGACCGAATGTGATATCTTCCCAAAGATGCTTGAAGTGTGGGAAGGATCACCTGACAAGGGATTATTCCATCAAGGGAATTATCTGCTATAAATGTGGCAAACCTGGCCACGTATCCCAAGACTGCAATCAGGCGAAGGCTGAACCTTTAGTCAATGCTGCAAGAGCTAAGAAACCACAAGCAAGAGGGCGAGTTTATACCATGAGCAGAGTTGAAGCCTCCAAGTCCGAAGACTTGATTCAAGGAGAAGGCACCATAGAAGGTAAACTTTTAACTGTATTGTATGACTCTGGGGCAACCCATTCTTTCATATCATATGACTGTGTGCAAAGACTTGGTCTACCTGTGTCTACCTTACCTTTTAACTTAACTGTTTCTACCCCCACTGATAAACCGATAGTTACTACCAAAGTCTATTTAAATTGTCCTTTGATTGTTGAAGGTCGAATCTTTTCTGTTAATTTGTTCTATTTACCCCTATCCCAACTAGATATAATTTTAGGGATGGACTGGTTGTCTTCCAACCATGTTCTATTAGATTGTTCAAGAAAAACCATAGTTTTTCCCATAAATGAGGATTCTGGATTTCTAACGGCCAACCAAGTTCAAGCTCTCTTGAAAAAAGGAGCTCACGGATACTGATGTGTGTGAAACAATAACATGTTTTGTTCTTGTTTTGCATGCATTCTTGAGTGTTTTAGGCATTTTAGTTTTCCTTTTTGGTTAGTTTTTCCCTTAGTTCGGATAACTGTGGTGTTTTTGGTGTTCCTGTGCAGGATTAATGTTGATTTGACCTTGGATTGAATGAAATGCTCGCATGTTTGAAGCTGAATCTTAATGGATAGTAATAAAGGTGCAAAAAGGCCATTCCAGAGAGATCCACGGCCTGCCCGTGGATCAAACCACGGCCATGGATCGAGGGACAACTTAAAGAAGGAAAAGAGAGATTCCAGGGAGTTCCACGGCCTGGCAATGGAATGATCCACGACCGTGGAATTCTGACAGCAAGATCCACGGCCAGCCCGTGGAATGATCCACGACCGTGGATCGCAATGCGCAGCAGTTTTTAAGTTTTTATTTTTATTTCTTTTGGGGGCTTTTTAGCCAATTAAAACCCTAAGTTATAAATAGATGTTCTGAATAGAATTAGGGTTCTAATTTGGTTTTGAAGGAGGCACATTGGAGGCTTGGCTCTTGATCTTCATCTTTCTTCCCTTTTCTCTCTTGGATTACGGGTTTGGATGTTTAAGAACATGTTTTCTGATTTCTTCTTCTCTATGTCTGAGTAGTTTCTTTTGTTTCTAGGATTGGGCAATGCCCTTTGATACTTTGATAATGATTAATTGATGTTGTTTTCCCTTTTATTGATCTTGAATATTCTTTGATTCAATTCTTATTGCTCTTATTCATGTGAATTTGCTGGCCACTCATTTGCATCTCATAGGCATTTAGGGACGTACTGAGAGGTGAACCTAGGTGTTAGAACCATAAGAATTGAACTTAAGGTCTAAATCACGAGAGTAGTTTTAGCCTTTCGAGGATTCAATGAATTACCACAAAGCGTAATAAGTTCAATTTAAATTCAATTACCACGAGAGTAGGAATTGGTTTAATTGGGCACGGATCTTGTATCTTGAGAAAGAATATTAACTAATTTAGGGTAATTCACCTTCAATTGAATTTCAGATTTAATAAAAGGGTTGTCAATTAGGATTTGTCTTGTATCATTGTGGTATCCCAATCTTGGAAGCTTTCTTGAATCTGAATACTATTCTTGATTACTTGTTATTTTTGTTCTGAATTCTGTTTTCTTGATTTTTATTTAATTGTTTTGCTGTTACTTTCTTCTTAATAAACAATCATATTCCCTTTTGTTTAATTTAATTGAATTTAATTAATTAATTGGTATTCATAGACACAGTCCCTGTGGATTCGATCTTTTTATTACTTCACAACGAAACCGTACACTTGCGGATTTCACGCATCAAGTTTTTGGCGCCGTTGCCGGGGGCTGTGTTTTTCTTGAATATTAATTAAATTTTTAATTTAATTATTTTAAACCTTTTTTTCTTTTATTTGGTTTTTACGTTCTTGATTTCTCTTTGACTCTCTGCAGGTAATTTCTCTTGTTTATGCAAAGTACTAAACGTTCCGGGATTCTTGTTGAAGCGGATCCTGAAATTGAAAGGATTTTACGTAGAAGGAGAAGACAACAAAGGCAAAGAGTAAGGGAAATATCTGAACCACAACTTGTCATGGTGGCAGCTGAGGATAATAAACCGCTAAAAGAGTATACAACCCCTAATGCTCGGGGTTTGCGATCTGGAATTGCTTGGCCAGACATTGATGCCAGGCACTTCACCATACCTTCTGCCTTACTGTCTGTGATAAGGCAGAACCAGTTTGGAGGATTACCGTCAGAGGATCCTAATGATCATGTGGATATGTTCTTGGAGTTCTGTGAGACCCTCAAGATCGAAGGCGCCTCTGTTGATGCTATTCGTCTCCGCTTGTTTCCTCTATCGTTGAGAGATCGAGCTAGAGCTTGGCTGAAGTCTGTTCTTGCTGAGACGATAACTACTTGGGACCAATTGGAGCAAGCCTTTTTGGATAAATTCTTTCCACCTTCCAAGACTGCTCACCTAAGGACCCAAATCACAAGCTTTGTTCAGAAAGATGGCGAGTCATTGTCAGAAGCTTGGGATAGATATAAAGCTTTACTAGAAGCCTGCCCATACCATGGCTTAGAAAAATGGTTGATCGTTCATACCTTCTACAATGGTTTGGAATATTCTTCGAAGGTGTCTCTTGACTCCGCAGCTGGTGGAGCTTTGATGAATAGAAGGCTCACAGAGGCTTATGAGATAATTGAGAGTGTAGCTTCAAATCATCACCAATGGGCCAATGAAAGAGGACATAACCCGAGAAAGCTCTCGGGAGGTAAGTTTGAGGTAGATGGTGTTGATTTAATTATGTCAAAGTTTGATTCTTTGAATAAATGTTTTGACATGCTTGAGAAAACTCATGTTAATGTCATAGGTGCCTCTAACAATTTTTGTGAGATTTGTGGAGCACAGGGACATGTTGGTGCTGAATGCCAAGTTGGAATGGGATCCTCACATGGTGCACCGGTGGAGCAAGTGGAATCATGCCACAATTTCCATGACTTCAACCAAAAGGGAAGGAATGATCCGTATTCTCAAACTTACAACCTTAGTTGGAGGTCACATCCTAACTTCTCTTACCGGAATAGTCAGTACTAAGGTGGGCAAGGAAATGCTAAACCCTCTTCTGGAGTCCCACAGGTACAGAAATCTAGACTTGAGTCTCTTCTTGAGAATTTTGTTGAGAGCCAGTCTAAGCAGAATAAGGAGTTTCGGCACCATGGGCAAGTTGTGACTGAGGCCATTAGAGAGTTGTCAGCTAAGGTTAACAATTTGGCCATTCATAATAAGATGTTGGAAACCCAGATTACCCAACAAGCAAGCACTTCACATAGGCAACAAGGTAAGTTTCTTGGTCAACCAGAAATAAACCCAGGGAATGAACATTGTAAAGCTGTGAGTTTGATGAGTGGAAAGAAATTAGAAGATTCCAAAGGTAAAGGGGAGAGTGACAAAGATGAGGGGACTGAGGAAAAAGAGACTAAGACACAGCCCTTAGGTGAGGAGGAAACTAATGAGAAAGTGTCTAAGTATGTACCCCCTGAGCCATACCAACCCCCAGTTCCTTTCCCTCAAAGATTGGCTAAGGCGAAGTTAGATAAGCAGTTTGGGAAGTTCTTAGAGGTTCTTAAGAAATTGTACGTTAATGTACCCTTCACTTAGGCGTTAAAACAAATGCCTACCTATGCTAAGTTTCTTAATGACATCTTTTCTAATAAGAGGAAGCTAGAAGACTATGAGACAGTAGCTTTAACTGAGGAGTGTAGTGCCTTAATTCAAAATAAATTGCCTCCTAAGTTAAAGGATCCAGGTAGCTTCTCTATTCCTTGTTTGATTAGCAACACAAATTTTGATAAAGCTCTGTGTGATTTGGGAGCCAGTGTTAGTCTTATGCCCTTTTCTGTGTGTAAAAAGTTGGAGGTGGGTGAGCTAAAACCCACAACAATCTCACTTCAATTGGTGGATCGGTCTGTCAAGTACCCCATAGGCATCTTGGAGGATGTTCCCATTAAGGTTGGTAAGTTTTATATGCTGGTGGATTTTGTTGTACTTGACATGGAAGTTGATGCTAAAATGCTAATCATACTTGGGCGTCCATTCCTTGCTACTGGAAGGGCGATCATTGATGTCCACGAAGGGAAATTGACTTTGCGATTGAATGATAAGGAAGTAGTTTTTGATGTTTTTATATTCTGAAAAAAATTCTAATTCCTTAAATTCATGTAATCGCATAGATGCTACTAATGTTGTGGATAGTGTTGTGCTTTCAGGTGTGCAGGAATCAGTGACTGATGCTATGCTAGAAAAGACCTTGTCCAGGGGTACCAGAAAATTTGAGGAGTCCAAACCCTACAAGAAAGGACCTGAGAAGCAGAATGACAAGTGTGTTGAGAAGCATGAATTTAAACTCGAGAATAAAGTTCTTGTCAATAACTCGCTTTTACATTTCTGTCCTAATAAGTTATGGTCAAAATGGTCAGGACCATATGAGATTGTTCGAGTTTTATCCTATGGTGTGCTTGAGGTGCAGAAAGAAGGTCATAAGCTTTTCATGATAAATGGTCAGAGAGTGAAACACTTTGAAGGAGTAGGGACAGAGAACTACTCCATTGACATCACCTGAGCACAAAAATCAGACCAAAGTCAAGCTAATGACTTTAAACAAGCGCTTCTTAAGAGGCAACCCAAGCTTCTTTGTTTTTTATTTTCCTTTTTATTTTTTTTCTTTTGAATTTGTGTGTTGGATTGCTGGTTTGATCTCTATCTCATGGATCTTGTTTAGGTTTGACCCTTTTGGAACTCAAATTAGAAGAAGAGTGAAGTCAAAAGGTTCCACACCCAGCTCATGGAAAATTCCATGGCCATGGATTGAAAACCAGAAGTTTTTCCACCACCGCAGTGAGTTCTTTTCTTTTATCTCTTCTCTTGTTTTAGATTTTTACATTGGGGACAATGTAAGTTCTAAGCTTGGGGGGTATTTTTGTATTTTCATATTTTCATTTTCATTAGTTTCATGCATTTTTATGTCTTGTTTTACATTGCATTTTCATGTTGCATTTTCATACCATCATATCTCTTGGCTTTTTGGTTGAACTTGTGCCCCTCTCTTTTGAGGATTTTGAGATGGTATTGATTTGGAATCTAATTTGTTGATTCTTATGGTAGGCAACAGGCATTGTTTTAATTGATAGTAGAGGTGATCTTTTGATAGTTGATAATTAGCATATGTTCTCTGAATTTGTGCTTCTTATTGAATTTTTAAACCTCTAAATGTGAGTTTTGAGCCTATTTGGGACTTATGCACTGTATAATTTTTGTTTCCATTCTTTGTGTTGAGTGATATTCCTCATTGATCTTGTGCTCTAGAACTTGATTTGAAACCTTTTTGAGGTGAAATTTTTGGTTGCATGGTTGAATATGATTAAGGCATCTTAAGTATTTTTCTGGCCTTCTGAATTTGTTACACTTTCATCCACTAGTTGCCCAACTTGAGCTTATTGCATAATTAATTTTCTTGATGCCTATAATGATATATTGTTGGTAATCATTTAGAATATTAAATGGAGCAAAGTGGGTTCGAAAGTTGTGAAAAGAGTGTTGGGAATCATATGTGAATGACCATTCTCAATTCTTTAAAAAAAAAAGGGTGCAAATAAAAGAAAATCATTAGAAGCTTGAAAAAGAGGAAAGAAAAGAAAAGAAAAGAAGAAAATTCTTTGAAATGTGGAGTTATGTTTTAGATTGAAATATTGCTTTTGCTCCATTTAATTTCTATTGGATTACTTGTGTTTATTGAGAATCTTGATGAGCCCTTTTGTGCAAACCTTTCTTTCTCTTCCTTACCTAACATCATTCCCACGGCCCCATTATAACCCTTGAAAGACCTTTTGATTCTTGCATGCATACTGATTATTAGTAGAAATTTGGTTTCTTATCAAGCATATGGAAGTGCATTTTCTTTGATGGATTTTGAGCGAATGGTTTCCACCCTTAAACACTTTGAGTGTGGTTAGTAGAGTGAACTTGATTCAATCAGTGAGGATGCATGATTTCTGAGAACTTAGCCTCTAATTAGACTTGATTTTGATTACCTCTCAGATTCTTTGGTTGCCTTAGCCTATTGCTTGGATATTGTTTTCTTGGGTTCTTATTCTTTATTGTCTTTTGATCCCACTTCTTGGTTTGACATTAGTTATTGCTTGGGGACAAGCAAAATCTTAAGCTTGGGGGGATTTGATGTGTGTGAAACAACATCATGTTTTGTTCTTGTTTTGCATGCATTCTTGAGTGTTTTAGGCATTTTAGTTTTCCTTTTTGGTTAGTTTTTCCCTTAGTTCGGATAACTGCGGTGTTTTTGGTGTTCCTGTGCAGGATTAATGTTGATTTGACCTTGGATTGAATGAAATGCTCGCATGTTTGAAGCTGGAGCTTAATGGATAGCAATAAAGGTGTAAAAAGGCCATTCCAGAGAGATCCACGGCCTGTCCGTGGATCAAACCACGGCCATGGATTGAGGGACAACTTAAAGAAGGAAAAGAGAGATTCTAGGGAGTTCCACGGCCTGGCCATAGAATGATCCACGGCCTGGCCATAGAATGATCCATGGCCATGGAATTCTGATAGCAAGATTTACGGCCAGCCCGTGGAATGATCCACGGCCGTGGATCGCAATGCGCAGCAGTTTTTAAGTTTTTATTTTTATTTCTTTTGGGGGCTTTTTAGCCAATTAAAACCCTAAGTTATAAATAGATGTTCTGAATAGAATTAGGGTTCTAATTTGGTTTTGAAGGAGGCACATTGGAGGCTTGGCTCTTGATCTTCATCTTTCTTCCCTCTTCTCTCTTGGATTACGGGTTTGGATGTTTAAGAACATGTTTTCTGATTTCTTCTTCTCTATGTCTGAGTAGTTTCTTTTGTTTCTAGGATTGGGCAATGCCCTTTGACACTTTTATAATGATTAATTGACGTTGTTTCCCCTTTTATTGATCTTGAATATTCTTTGATTCAATTCTTATTGCTCTTATTCATGTGAATTTGCTAGCCACTCATTTGCATCTCATAGGCATTTAGGGACGTACTGAGAGGTGAACCTAGGTGTTGGAACCATAAGAATTGAACTTAAGGTCTAAATCATAAGAGTAGTTTTAGCCTTTCGAGGATTCAATGAATTACCACAAAGCGTAATGGGTTCAATTTAAATTCAATTACCACGAGAGTAGGAATTAGTTTAATTGGGCACGGATCTTGTATCTTGAGAAAGAACATTAACTAATTTAGGGTAATTCACTTTCAATTGAATTTCAGATTTAATAAAAGGGTTGTCAATTAGGATTTGTGTTGTATCATTGTGGTATCCCAATCTTGGAAGCTTTCTTGAATCTGAATACCATTCTTGATTACTTGCTATTTTTGTTCTGAATTCTGTTTTCTTGATTTTTATTTAATTGTTTTGTTATTACGTTCATTTTAATAAACAATCATATTCCCTTTTGTTTAATTTAATTGAATTAATTAATTAATTGGTATTCATAGACACAGTCCCTGTGAATTCGATCTTTTTATTACTTGACGACGAAACCGTACACTTGCGGATTTCACGCATCAGATACATACTACTGTCTTCTTTGAAAGTCGAGAGTGAGATTGATGTGAACACAATTCCAGTGGTGAATGAGTTTCCCGAAGTCTTTCCTGAGGATGTACTTGGTTTACCACCGGCGCAAGAAATAGAATTTGCTATTGACCTTGTGCCGGGAGCTGGTCCCGTGTCTATGGCGCCTTATAGGATGGCACCAACAGAATTAGCTGAGCTTAAGAGCAACTAGAGGAGCTTTTGGAAAAGTAATTCGTCAGACCGAGTGTGTCACCATGGGGAGCACCAGTGCTATTAGTTCGCAAGAAGGATGGTTCATTAAGATTGTGCGTAGATTACAGACAGCTGAACAAAGTGACGATCAAGAATAAATATCCACTCCCAAGAATTAATGACTTAATGGACCAACTGAAGGGAGCAGTGGTGTTTTCAAAGATCGATCTGCGATCTGGATATCATCAGATACGAGTAAAGATTGAGGATATACCCAAGACTGCTTTTCGTACCCGATACGGCCATTACGAATACCTCGTGAGGTCGTTTGGCGTGACGAATGCACCAACTATCTTTATGGACTACATGAACCAAATCTTTCGTCCTTACTTGGACAGATTCATTGTGGTCTTCATTGATAACATTCTGGTATATTTTCAAAATCAGGAGGACCATGCTGAACACCTCAGTATAGTTCTTCAGATTCTGAAGGAGAAGGAACTGTATGCCAAATTGTCGAAATGTGAATTTTGGCTAGAAGAAGTTAAGTTTTGGGCCATGTGATCTCAAAGGATGGGATTATAGTGGATCTGTCAAAAGTAGAGGCAGTTCTACAGTGGGAACAACCAAAGACAATGATAGAAATTCGAAGCTTTTTGGGTTTGGCTGGATACTATAGGAGGTTCATTGAGGGATTCTCCAAAATTGCAGGACCTTTTACTCAACTCACAAGAAAGAACCAAGCTTTTGAATGGACTGAGGCTTGCGAAGAAGGATTCCAGGAATTGAATAGACGGCTAACTACCTCGCCAGTGTTAGTACTACCCGATCCGAATGAACAGTTCGAAGTGTATTGTGACGCTTCATACCAAGGACTAGGATCTGTACTTATGCGGCATAGAAAGGTAGTGGCTTATGCTTCAAGGCAATTGCTAGTACACGAGAAGAACTACCCGATACACGACTTAGAGTTAGAGGCTGTAGTTTTTGCTTTGAAGATATGGAGGCATTTCCTCTATGGAGTGACGTTCAACATCTTTAGTGATCACAAAAGCTTAAAGTATTTGTATGATCAGAAAGAGTTGAATATGAGGCAACGGAGGTGGCTGGAGTTCTTGAAGGATTATGATTTCCAACTTCTATATCACCCTGGCAAGGCAAACGTCATGGCAGACGCCTTAAGCAGAAAAATGATTAGTGTCTCTGCCATGATGATCAAGGAAAAGGATCTAGTAGAGCAGTTCAGAGATGTATGGTCTTTTGTGGAATTAGAACTAGGGAAGATCTACATGAACATGGTCACCATCTCGAGCGAGATAATGGATGACATATGGAAAAAGCAAAAGGTTGATAAGTTCTTACAAGAAGTGAGAGAGCAAATGAAGCAAGGCAACGAAACAGCATTTGCGGAAGGAATAGACAGAATTCTGAGATTCCGAGGTAGAGTCTGTATTCCCCGTGACCAAAAGCATAGAGAGTATATTATTAATCATGCTCACACAAGTCAGCTGAATATGCATCCGGGCATAACAAAAATGTATCAAGACTTGAAAAAGTTGTTTTGGTGGCATGGAATGAAGAGTGATGTCACTAGACGGGTATCGACTTGTCTGGTTTGTCAGAAAGCTAAAGTGGAACATCAAAGACCAGTAGGATTGCTACAACCATTGTCTATTCCTGAATAGAAGTGGGATAGCATTGCAATAGATTTTGTAGTGGGTTTGCCAAGGACAAGAAAAGGTCATGACTCGATTTGGGTAATTATGGACCGACTCACAAAATCAGCACATTTTCTCCCGATCAACATAAGATATAAACTTTAGAGACTGACCCACATCTATATTGGGGAGATTGTTAGGCTGCACGGTGTGCCTACAAGTATTGTTTCGAATAGGGATCCGAGATTTACTTCAAATTTCTGGCAGAGTCTACAAGAAGCATTAGGGACGAAGTTACGTCTAAGTTCTGCTTATCACCCACAGACCGATGGTTAATCAGAGAGGATGATCCAATCATTGGAAGATTTGTTTAGAGCTTGCACCATAGAACAGACTGGAAGTTAGGATGACATTCTATCATTGATAGAATTCACCTACAACAACAGCTATCATTCGAGCATAGGGATGGCACCCTATAAGGTTCTGTATGGACGACGGTGTCAAATGCCTTTGTGTTGGTACCAAGACGGTGAGCGCCTTACTATTGGACCAGATGTTATACAATAGACAACCGAAAAAGTTAAGATGATTCGGGAGAAGATGAAGATGGCTCAGAGCTGACAAAAGAGTTATGCAGACCAAAGGAGAAAACCTCTTGAGTTTGAGGAAGGCGAGCACGTATTTCTGAAAGTCACACCTACGACTGGGGTAGGTTGGGCCTTGAAATCTAGAAAACTCACTCCAAAATTTCTTGGACCATACTAGATTATTCGCCGAGTAGGTCCAGTAGCCTATCAAATAGCCTTACCCCCTTTCCTCTCAAACATTCACAATGCCTTTCATGTGTCGCAACTGTGAAAATATCTTCCTGATCCAAGTCATGTCATAGCACCAGATACGGTACAATTAAAAGAGAACTTAACCTATGAGGCATCTCCTGTAAGAATTGAGGATAGAAGAATAAAGCAATTAAGAGGCAAGGAGATCTTATTGGTGAATGGAATCTGGAACGAAATAACTGGAGATGCAACATGGGAGCTAGAAGACAAGATGAAGGAGCAACATCCACAATTGTTCTAAGGTATGAAAATTTTGAGGGCGAAATTTCTTTTTAGAAGGGGAGAGTTATAACACCCTGAAAATTATTTGTTTTATCATAAATAATCATTTTACAATATTTATGATTTTTGGGAATTTTTCTGGATTTTTTTGGAAATGATGAATATTTTAATATATTCTTCGTTTTGCATGCACACTGAGCAGAGTCAGTGTAACACCCCGGAAACTGTTTGTTTTGTGATGAATAGACATTTTCCAATATTTGTGATTTTTGATGATTTCTGTGGAATTTTCTAGAAACGATGAATAGACAAGTTCTGGAAGATTATTTCTATCTGGTTATTTTTATGATATCATTTAAGTGACCACACACTTCATTTTATCGAGAAACGTGCGAAGCTTCTCAATGAAGCTTCAAGGAAGCTTCCAGAGAGCTTCTTCCCCACCCACTTTTCTCTCTCTCTCTTCTCTCTTTGTGCTGCACGGTTTGGAGGGGGGAATTCATTATTTCATTTCACATTTCCCTCTCATTTCTCTTCCTCTCCCCTCACTCTCGCAGCTCTCTCCCTCTCTTCCTCTCTTCTCCCACTCACACACTCCATTGTTAAGCTTTCAAGCTTTCCTTGCTCAAGCTAACTCAAGCCATTGTCTCTCCTTATCATCTCCAAGCTTTCCTCTTTGTGGAACTCTCATTGTCTCTCCCATTTTCATGGTTGGAAGCCCAACACCAAAGCTTCAAGCTTTAAGGTAAAGCTCTCAACTTTCTTCTCCTTTTCACCTCATTTTCGTGAACCATGGTCACAATGGTGACTATGGATGCCATTTCCACTCTTTGATCTTGATTTGTTGCATTTGAACACCTAAGGATTTTGTGGTGGTGGAGCACGAAATTCCAAGGATAAAAGGAGCTTGCTTTCCTTGTTCTTCATTAAGGTAAGAGGAAGATCCATTCACTTCAACCCATTTTGGTAGTTAAGAACTTGTTGTTTGTGTTGGTAGGGTGAAACCCATTTTGGGAAACCCCTTTGTTTGATTGTTTTGGTTAAATTTGAAGTGCTTGAATGGTATGTTTTTTATGTACATTGATGGATTTTGGGATGTTGGATGATTGGAATGAATTTCTGGTGAATTTCTACGTCACAGAGGGATACTCGGCCGTGTATCTCCCTGTGTGACTGAAACGTGCCTCTGGTGCACTCCAGAGGAGTACACGGCCTAGGCCGTGTATAACCCCACGACCGTGTACTCGGGGCCGTGTATTTTACACACGGCCATGTAACCTGATCAGTAATGGATTTGAGGCTTTTCTAGCCCCTTGGAGGTTCAAGGTCCCCTTGGGCACTTGACTCAAGGCTCATGGACTAATGTAAGTGTAATAATCTTGAATAATTGGATGACTAGAAACTAATTAGGGATTCATAAAGAGGGAAAAACAAGGAACGGGAGTATGTTTTACAACTTATAAGAAGTTTGAATAGAGATAGAACATGAGTGTGATAGAGGTTGCGAGCGACATAATGAAATTAAGAATTGGCTTACTTGATGACTTTGAATAGGGCGTGAATGCTTAGAAACTTATTATTGACTTAGTATGGACCCTTAAATAGGATCGAATATTGATGATAAATGACATAACATGTGATCTTAGATTGTGAATTTGTAAATGTACGTATGAGTATGCATTGAAGATATGTGCATTGACCATGATTGAGTCATGCATTGAAAAAGTTCATTGGACATTCTGTTAAGGCCAAGTTGCTTAGGAGTTGAATCACACCTTTGTGCGGGTGCGAATAGACAAGTGTAGGTCATTTATTGACCTTGGGGGCGTCGGGGGTGCGGGTACCTCCCAATGAGCAGTTGGTAGCTCTTCTGTCCGTGGGGCAGACCGATGCAAACGCACCGACGATTCGGACCGAGAAACTGTCCTATATAGAGATCTGTGTAGAATGTCTTATACAATGCCATGATGCGCGTTTTGATAAATTGAAAATTTTAAGCACTTGATGGCCTCAGCAGCCGCAATACAAACATATCTCCTGATCATTCACTCCGACTATTTTTGTGTCTGGCTCCATAGAGTAGGATTGTTGGTATCATGTGCATGTGCATAATGAGTTGCCATACCATTTGATAGTTACTTGTTCATATAGAAATTTAATACGTTGTTTCATTACTGCTATAGCTGTCGATATATGCTAAATTGCTTATTATCTGTTTTAATGCTATTTATCATTTCTGAAATGTTATGTAGGCGTCATGCGCCGTTTGTTCTTTACTACTTCAATTAGTAATGAATGTTGAATGTCTTATCTCTTTTTCCTATGTTTCTACTATTTCTGTATATCTATATATGTGATTCTCTGAAGACGGGGGTGAAGAAAAGGAAGAACCCGATTTCCCCGGCTTCTGGCCCAACTTTGACTAGCATTCTTCTGATCATGACGGCCCGACCTCATGGATTTTTGGGACACATGTGTCTGACATTCCTTCGGGGTCCAGACTATTGGCATATGAACTTCAACTCTGATCACTGTATCTACTTCGGAGACGTGTCATTGTCGCTGGCTTGGGGGTGTCATGAACTGCCGATCTTTACCTGCTATATCAGCTTACGCTTGGAATTTTATCTGCCCATCAGGGAGATGTGGGGTGCCCACTATTATACCCCACAGGAGGATTCCTTTGATTCCATTGTCCAGGCTCCAGCCCGTAGTTCGGTGGCTCCTATAGAGGTTTCCTCAGATGAGGAAGACCCCGAGGAAGTTCCCGAGGAGGATCTCGCGGAGGATCCTGACACGATTCCTACTCGTTTGAGGGACTGATGTTGCTGGTAGCTACTGATGGCTACCCGTGTTTTATTTTGGGGGCCTGATGTTTTATTATTTTGGTGGACTGTATATGCATGATCCTTTGGGCAGGTATAGCTTTACTTTTTGGTATATCGGGCTTTGTAACTAAATAGATTTGGTATAAATCTATATATGAATATCATATTTGGGGGCAGGTAAAGCTTAGGCTTCTTTTTTATGAGCCTTGATGCAATTACTGACTCATAGTTTGTATCTAAACATTATATAAATATATATATGTACCTTATGCATGGATGTGTGGTTTAGTCTTTATGTTTTCTGTTAAAGTTTATGTTTTCTGCTTATGATTAGACAAAGATATATGTACATACTTATGAACCTTTTATAAACGTTAATACCTTTGAATACTGAATTGATGAGCAGCTTATTGAGTATAAATATATATATACGTACAAAAATAAGATATTCACCATTTTATTTATACAACTAAAATCAAATAAGTTTAATGATGTAATGAACCTGGTCTTACTTTATTACACTTTTATTTTTCACAAAAATATTTAATTGACAATATGACGTCTCCTCCTAAAAAAGGACATTACATGATGTTAACTAGTAATATCTTATGTGGTTATGTCTACTTTAAAGTCTATGTTTTTGAGAGAAGAAATTTAAAATCCGTATTTTGTTATATTAAGTATGATATTAGTGAATAAGGAAAATAGTAACTTTGGAACTTATACTTTATGACATTAAATATTTTATAACTTAGGTAAAGTACAATTAAAGGAATTGGTCTTAAATGTAGCACCTAAAGGAGGGTGTTACACACAGCCACCTTGGCCCAAGAAGAGATATCCATGAGAAAAATATTTGGTTATCAAGGACTTCGGTGATTAAGTGATAAAGACATGATCTATAAGGTTCTAAGTTGAATGAAAGAAGAAACAAAATTTTTATCCTTGAAAAGAAATTAATTTTGGCCATGATACTTGATAATTAGAAGTAAGAGTGAATTTGAGACCTAAAATATTTGATAATAAGGTGGAAGAGTAATTACGATGGAAATTTTTTTATGTAAAAGTTGAATAATGGAAGTTTTAGAAAGAATGTTAGGAAATATTGTTTAGGTGATTTGGAAGACAAATTAGGGTTTAGGGATTTATAAGTAAGATTGAAGATAATTATAATGTCACGATTTGAGGAGTAATAACTTTTGAATGTACTAACGGAAACAATTTTGGAGACAATGGGGATAATGGAAAGTGACTTATTAGTGGTGGATCTAGATGATATGATAACCGAGGAATTTAATTAGGAATTTATAAGAAAAGGATGGAAAAGAATAAATTTTATCATTTAGAAAAAGAGTGATTTTCGATCTTGAGAGGAAAAATAAGCTTAAGAAAGAACTAGAGAAAATTTGAAAGACTTAGATGAAAAGGAAAGGAATGGTGAGGTAAGGATATTATGGTTTCTTTTTAGGTTTTCATAAATGATATGAGTATTGGTTATTCGAGGAACTTAGTTAGAAGCAGCTAGTGATTTGGATTAATTTCTATCTCCATTCTTGAGAGCATGATAATTAAAGACTAAAGAAAACCTAATGTTTCTATATACTGGAGAAATTTGTCAACATGCTCCACGTGACTTGATAGTAATGATTCTTGAATTTGCACGACTGAAATCCTTTGTGATAGCATGCATTAGCATTGTGCCTTGGGTCGCCGTACTGGACCCAAGTGGATTATGAATTTGACATTGTGCCTTGGGCCGACGTACTGGACCCAAGTGGATTATGGTTTTAGCCTTGTGCGTTTGGGCCAAAGTGCTGGACCTAAGTGAATCATTAGTATTATGTAGTTGTATGGGCAACTATATAATATCATTGATATTAATGGTATTGGACAATCGTATGGGCGGTTGCCTTAATATTGTTGGGAAAGGTACAATGGTGGTTTGATATCTTTGAGCATGCGCTTGAGCATTAAACTGTCAGCTTGTGATGCCTAGGAGTGAGCGAGAATTTGGATGGATCTCAGGGGGCATCAAGGCGAGGTGATCCACCTAGTGACCACTGTCACATTGTATACCCCTGGCTATGGAAAATTGTTGCAACGCAGGACGAAGACTCGACAAGCACTATCCTTTTCGTGATCAGGCATAAACTGTCTTTTGAGGGGGGACAGATCTTCTGGAATGCTCATCTCTAAACCTTAACTCCATGGAGTAGGAACTGTTTCCATTATGTATAAGGATGGTTAGCATACACATCATGCATATGCATAGTCAGTATATCTATTATTGTGACATGATCCATACATATATATGTCTTGATGTACATTACTAATTTACTTATCAGTTGATAACCCGATTATGTTTGTTATTCTATGAATATTCTTGTATTGACATGATTATATCTGCTATTACTTGATGTTGTTGTGTATGAAAGGCATTACTGTCTTTCATTGTGTTTCTTGCTACCATGATGGTATTAATGTAGGGGATCTCACCTCTTCTACTACATTATTCTATCTATTTCTATTTCTGTACTTGTGATGGAAAAGACCATGATGGCGGCGAGGCAAGATTCACGAGGTTTCACTAGGCTGCAGTTCCACAGGGGCATCAGAGCGTGGAATGTTCAGTGGGATACGAGGCACATTCGGTATGATGGAGATGTCACTTTGCCTTAGACTAGGACTCGACATAAGGCAGCTACATTTACTATGGATGCAGTTGTTCACTTGGAATTCAACATGCCCCTTGTGGAGCTTTTGGATAATTGGGGAGCTTCCTCTAGGGAGGACTCTATGGAGTCGACTGCTCAGACTCCCATCTGTAGTGATATGCCCTGACTGGGGGCTTTATCTATTGGGGATCTCGAAGGGGGTTTGGACGAAGATCGGGTGTAGGAGCCCATTCTTCATGTGTTTGGACTTGGACAAGGCTCAATTTTCATTTGGTAGTTATATGTATAGGTATCATTATTTTGGAGTACTTAAGTTTTATGTTTTGGAATATGATGTAATGTAATTATGGATGTAACAAACTTCGTTTTATGAAAAGTCTATTTTATGGTTCTTATGTTTTGTGTTCCTAAAATTTGACTAGTTTATGTTATCCACAAAAAGAAGCTTTTGAAACTCATATCTTATACTATTAACTTTTATAACTTGAGTAAAGAATTTTAAAAGATTTGGTCTTAAATGTAATGCCTCCTGGAAGAGGGTGTTACACCCTATAGTTTGTAAAGACTCGATTTGGGAAATGCTTTTCCATAAAGGACTTAGGCAAAACCACCTTTGTATTAGGTATCAGGATCATAGAGATAGATCACAGAGACTGCTTGGCCTAAGTCAGAGTACATACATAGACAAAGTGTTAATATCAGCATGATCCTCGACAATAGCGCCAAAAAAACTTGTTGTGACTTCTCCGCAAGCGCACAAATCGTACAAATAGTAAAATAAAGATCATTCCTATGACAATCGATTGATTACTAACTCTTACGATGACTTTAATTATTTAAGCAATAAAAATCAATAGTGAACCTCAATCAAAATTGAAAAGAAAATCAAAGCAATAAAGAAAGTAAACAAATCAAGAAAGGACAATATTGAACTAAGATTTAAAGGCCTAGGACTAGGAATTCACTACACTACCCCCTATGATAAATTGTAATCCTATCTTTGCTAATGTTCAATTATGTTCTTGAAGGCTATTTGTCCTAAATTATTTCAAGTCCAATTTCTTGGCATTAAAAGTATGCTAAAACTCCATCAATCGCATTCTCATGACAATTAATCCAAGTTTCAACCCATTAAGTTTTAAGACAATCATTTGCTCCTTGAAGGATTTAAGCCTGTGTCTAGGTCTTAATTCTTAAGTTCAATTCTTACATTATCAAGCAATTAGATTTCATTTTTCGATCTTTCACCTAAAGTCTAAGATCATGTAAATATGGGGTGCAACATACCATAAGCTTTAAGCATACCAAGAATGAATCAAGAACAATAATTTCCCATTAACAAAGAATCAAATTAACAATTCAACATAGAAAAGTAGAGAGTTACATCCTAATTCTAGAAAAAGGAATTTAGCCACTCATGGCTAATGTACCATAAACAAGAACAAAAGTTAAAGAAACAACCATGATTTTATCTCAAGAAAATAGGAAAGAAAGAAAGATAAAAAGAGAAGTTGGAGAGGATGAATAAGGAGAAGATGTCTTCAATGGTTGAACTTCAATCTTGCACTTATCTTCAAAACCCTAGCCTTTGCCTCTTGAAATATGTCATCACCAAAGTCTAACACAAAAGTCTCTTTTAGGTTTAGAGATTTGCCTCTATTTATAATGTTTGAGGTGAAAAATTACCTTCTTTTACACACAAGACACCTTACACGACTGTATCTAAGCTCGACACGGCCATGTGACTAAGATTTGCATAACTCACACTGCAAGTAAGACATAGACCTATGGCCAAGAGACAAGGTCGTGTCTCTTAAAAAGAGTAATGTGTGTGAAACAACATCATATTTTGGTCTTATTTTACAGGCATTTTAGGAATTTTAGTTTCTCTTTTTATTCATTTTTCATTTAGTTCGGATAACTATGATGTTTGCAGTGTTGTTGTGCAGGATTGATGTTAGATTGGCTTAGAAATGGGTGGAAAGCTTGCATGGTTGAAGTTGGAGCTTTACGGATAACAAACAGGGGCAAAAAGCTCATTCTAGAGAGATCCACGGCCTGCCTGTGGAATTTCCCATGGCCATGGATCGAGTAGCAACTTGAAGGAGCAAAAGAGAAACTCCAGAGAGTTCCACGGTCAGGCCGTGGAATGATCCACGATTGTGGAAATCAAGCTGAAGCAAAATTGTCCTATGGTAGAGAGATCCACGGCCAGCCCGTGGAATGATCCACGGCCGTGGATCGCAGTACGCATCAGTTTTTAAGTTTTATTTTTTATTTCTTTTGGGACCTTTTAGCCAATTAAAACCCTAGGGGTATAAATAGATGTTTTGAATACAGATTTGGGGTTCCAATTTGGTTTGAAGGAGGCACACTTGGAGGCTCTTGTTCTTGATCTTTCTCCTCTATTCTCTCTTTGATTACAGGTTTGGATGTTCTTGAATTTGATTTTTTGTTTCTTCTTCTCCATGTCTAAATAGTTTTTTTGTTTGTTTCTAGGATTGGGTAGTGCCCTTTGATACATTAATGATGATTAATTGACTTTGTTTACCCCTTTTATTAATCTTGAATGTTCTTTGATTCAATCCTTATTGCGCTTATTCATGTGAATTTGCTGACAACATATTTACATCTCATAGATATCTAGGGACGTACTGAGAGGTGAACCTAGGTGTTGGAACCATAAGAATTGAACTTAAGGTCTAAATCACGAGAGTAGGTTTAGCCTTTCAAGGATTCAATGAATTACCATAAAGCGTAATGGGTTTAATTTAAATTCAATTACCACGAGAGTAGGAATTAGTTTAATTGGGCATGGTTCTTGTCTCTTGAGAAAGAACATTAACTACTTTAGGGTAATTCACCTTCAATTGAATTTTAATTTTAATAAAAGGGTTGTCAATTAGGATTTGTCTTGTATCATTGTGGTTACCCCAATCTTGGAAGCTTTCTTGAATCTGAAAAACCTTTCTTAATAACTTGCTATTTTTGTTCTTGATTTTGCACTTTAGTATTTATTTACTTAATTGCTTGGTTACCACATTCTTATCACTCAACAATTTTATCCCTTTTGTTTAATTTATTTGAATTAAATAATTAATTAGTATTCATAGACACAGTCCATGTGGATTCGATCTTTTTATTACTTGACGACGAAACCGTACACTTGCGGATTTCACACATCAAGTTTTTGGCGCTGTTGCCGGGGACTGTGTTTTTCTCGAATATCAATTTAATTTTTAATTTAATTATTTTAAACTTTTTTCTTATTATCATATTCTTACGTTCTTGTTTTCTCTTTGACTCCATACAAGTAATTTCTCTTGTTTATGCAAAGTACTAGACGTTCCAGGATTCTTATTGAAGCAGATCCTAAAATTGAAAGAACTTTTCGTAGAAGGAGAAGACAACAAGGGCAAAGAGAGAGAGAAATACTTGAACTAACTATTGGGAATTGTGGATACAACGCGTAGTAGAAAACAAGGATTCCCACCGAGGATCCATGCGAAAAAGCCATAATCAGAGTTTTTAAAAGATTTACCTCTCGAAGCGTGAATCACTAAAACCGTAATAGAAACGATGTCTCTGTGGTATCCACATGAACAGACTCACGAATGTCCAACGTCTGCAAAGAGGAGCCTCATGTCTCCCACACAGTGCTAGCTGCGAAGAGAAGAGAAGAAACTTGTGCTCACTCACTCACTTTTCTGTAGGTGTAGCTAGGGTTCTGTATTATCTGTCTTAGCAGCCCCTTAGCAGTATTATTTATAATAGTGACTGCCTTAAGTGAGTGTGAGCAGCAGCAAGGTAAGCTGTGCAACCCTAGACCCATCTGTTATGAGTCTGGCCCATATTTGAATCTGAGTCCAACTTGGATCCATTGCTCCAATTTTAGTCTACTCTATGTGTGTGACCCTGCAGGTTCTTATTACGTTGGCAGTAATATTAAAATCCCATTTTAACATTACAAGCAGTGAGTAGTATCTAGCAACACATCACTGCTACCAAAGTAATAAGAATGCCAGTGATTCGACATAACCTTTCCGTGACCAATGTTTCCGTGTTGTTTAGTCCCTTTGTCAAGATATCTAGATTGAACACAAGGCATGGAATGCATCACCCTTGTATAGTCCAATCATTCATTTCTTGATACTCGAGTAGACTTTGTAACAACAAATGAGATCAATATCTCATATTGACTCATTTGAGTCTGGCCATGCATTTCGCAGTCTCACTCAATCAGGGGGCCCGAAGATATCGCTCCTGTTATATAGGAGTGACAAATCTTATCTAGGTCACTCACATCCCTCTGCATGATTCGCGGTATGTCCAATAACTAACTTTATAATCACCTTGTTACAAATGATGTTTGATGACATTAAAACACACAACTCCTCATGTAGGAATCATAGTGATTTCAGGTTAAAGGACCACAAACACCATTGTCACTATGAGAATCGCTTATGACACTCACGTAACGATCCATGTAGCGTTCTCATGGTGGGTCTGTCCAGTACATCATTACTCTAATATGTACCCATGTGAAGACTTGATATCTCATATCCATGACCCGTGAGATGTGGTCATCAGTCTATGCACATACTAGTCTCAATGTATTATTGTTATCCTAATTAACAATAATACTTGACTAGGTACATTTAAGAATAGTGTTGTAACCAAAAGGATCTCACGATCAAGTCATCCACTTGATGTCCTATGGCATCAAACTTACTATTCTAAGGACTTTATTATGTTTATCAAAAAAGAACATAATAAATGAAATACCTCATATATAAAATAACATAATAGAATGTATGTAAATACAGAAAATGTATTGGCCTCTAGGGCATACACCAATAATTTCCCACTTGCACTAGAGCCAATCATGCATATATCTAATGCCTAAAGACCTAGTGTGACCCTCATGCTTCTGTTGTGCAAGAGGCTTCGTCAGTGGATCAGCAATGTTATCATCTGTTGGTACTCTGCATATCTTCACATCTCCTCTATCGATGATCTCTCGAATGAGATGGAAGCGCCTAAGTATATGTTTGGATCGCTGGTGAGATCTAGGCTCCTTAGCTTGTGCAATGGCTCCATTATTATCATAATAGAGGTCCACTGGGTCCACAATGCTAGGAATAGTGCCAAGTTCAGTAATGAACTTCCTGATCCAAATGGCCTCCTTTGCTGCATTGGAGGCAGCAATATACTCAGCCTCTGTGGTAGAATCAGCGACTGTCTCCTGCTTTGAACTCTTCCAGCTCACAGCCCCACCATTTAGGCAAAAAACATAACCCGATTGCGATCTGGAGTTGTCCTTATCGGTTTGGAAGCTAGCATCAGTGTAACCTTTTACAACTAGCTCTTCCTCGCCTCCATATACCAAGAACAAATCCTTAGTCTTTCTCAAGTACTTAAGGATGTTCTTGATAGTAGTCTAGTAACTCCCACCGGAATCAGACTGGTACCTACTCGTCATGCTCAAAGTATATGAGATGTCTGGTTGAGTACATAACATGGTATACATGATAGATCCAATTGCAGATATATATGGAATCTTGCTCATGCGATCCCTCTCATCCTGGGTGGAAGAGGGTTGAGCCTTAGATAGGCTTACACCATGTGATATAGGCAAGAGTCCTTTCTTGGATTGATGTATGTTAAATCGTCTTAACACTTTGTCTATGTATGTACTCTGACTTAGGCCAAGCAGTCTCAGTGATCTATCTCTATAGATCCTGATACCTAATACATAGGTGGCTTCACCCAAGTCCTTCATAGAGAATCAGTTTCCTAACTAAGTCTTTACGGACTGTAGGGTAGGGATGTCATTTCCAATAAGTAGTATGTCATCTACATACAATACCAGAAAGACAATAGTGCTCCCATTAACTTTCTTGTAGACATAAGATTCTTCTTCATTCTTAATGAAACCAAACTGTTTTATTGTATTATCAAAATGAAGATTCCAGCTTCTGGAAGCTTGCTTCAATCCATAAATAGATCGTTGCAACTTGCATACTTTTTTAGCATCCTCTGGAGTGACAAAACCCTCAGGTTGTGTCATGTACACATCTTCGAGAAGATTTCCATTAAGGAGCAGTTTTGACATCCATTTTCCAGATTTCATAATCATGGTATGCTGCAACAACAAGCAAGATCCGAACGGATTTAAGCATTGCAACTGGGGAAAAAGTCTCATCATAGTCTATACCATGAATTTGTTTGAAACCTTTAGCCACCAATCGCGCCTTAAAGGTATGCACATTACCATCCATGTTGGTTTTCTTCTTGAAAACCCACTTGTACCCAATGGGTTTTACCCCTTCAGGTGGGTCAACCAAGGTCCATACCTGGTTGGCATAAATGGAATCCATCTTAGATCTCATGGCCTCAAGCCATTTCTCAGATTCTGGGCGAATAATGGCTTCCTGGTAAGTTACAGGCTCATCTTGATCCATGAGCAATACGTCACCTTGTTGGGTCATGAGAAATCCATATCTCTCTGGTTGATGACGTATCCTGTTAGACCTACGCAGGTCTTGTGCTACTAGAGCAGGTTGTTATTCCACAACATTTTGTGGAGGCTGCTCTATTTCCACCATTGGTTCATTGCTGCTTTGTGAAACTTGAACTTCTTCAAGTTCTACTTTTCTCCTACTAGTTCCTTTAGAAATAAAGTCCCTTTCTAGAAACACAGCTGTCCGTGCGACAAACACTTTGCCCTCGGTAGGATTATAGAAAATGTATCCCTTGGTTTCCTTTGGATACCCCACAAAGAAGCATTTATCTGATTTAGGTCCAAGCTTATCAGAAACTTGATGTTTCACATAAGCTTCGCAGCCCCAAATCTTCAAGAAAGACATACTGGGTCGTCTCCCAGTCCATATCTCATATGGTGTCTTTTGAACCGTCTTAGATGGAACACGGTTAAGTGTGAAAGCTGCTGTTAATAAAGCATGTCCCCAGAAGGAGCCTGGAAGGTTTGCATGACTCATCATGGATCGGACCATGTCCAACAAGGTCCGGTTCCTCCTTTCAGAGACACCATTCCATTGTGGTGTTCCTGGTGGAGTGAGTTGAGATATTATCCCACACTCTTTCAGATAATCATCAAACTGTTGGCTTAAGTATTTTCCTCCTTGATCTGATCAAAAGATTGTAATACTCTTGCCAAGTTGGTTTTGTACTTCATTCTTGAACTCTTTAAACTTTTCAAAGGATTCTGATTTGTGCTTCATAAGATATACAAATCCATATCTACTGAAATCATCAGTAAATGTAATGAAGTATTGAAAACCGCCTCTAGCGACTGTGCTTAGTGGCCCACATACATCACTATGTATAAGGCTTAAAAGATCACTAGCCCTTTCACCTTGTCCAGTGAATGGGGCCTTTGTCATCTTCCCCAATAAACATGATTCACATGTCTCATATGATTCGAAATCAAACGAGTCCAAGAATCCATCTTTATGGAGCTTGGAGATGCGTTTCTCATTTATGTGGCCCAAACGACAATGCCAGAGAAAAGTTGGGTTCAGATCATTTGATTTAAACCTCTTTGTATTTATGTTACAGACGGGCATTTCGAGATCAAGTACATAAAGTCCATTACTCAATTGTGCACTACCATAAAAAATATCATTCATATAAATAGAACAACATTTATCCTTTATAATAAAAGAAAAACCTTTCTTGTCCAAACAAGAAACAGAAATGATATTCCTACTAATAGTAAGCACAAAATAGCAGTTCTTTAACTCTATTACAAGCCCAGTGGGCAAAGATAATAAATAAGTCCCTACAGCTAATACAACAACCTTTGCTCTATTTCCCACTCGTAGGTCAACTTCGCCCTTCGTCAATGGTCTACTGCTCTTTAGATCCTGCACATTTACACAAATGTGAGATCCACATCCAGTATCTAATACCCATGGTGCAGAAGTAGATAAATTGACTTCAATAACAAAAATACCTGAAGTGGAAGTCTCACTTCCCTTCTTCTTTTTAAGCTCCTCCAGGAACTTGGCACAGTTCCTCTTCCAATGTCCGGTTTGACCTTAATGGAAGCATGTACCTTCCTTAGCCACTCCACCCACTAGTTTCAAGCCAGAAGTGCTAGGCTTGGACTTATCCTTGCCCTTGCCCTTCCAGTTGTCCTTGGGCTTTTTCTGCTGTTTCTTGCCCTTATTCTTTTGGACCATCATTATGGCCTTCCCTTTGCCTTTGTTAATGTTCTGCTCAGCAGTTCTCAACATACCTAGCAGCTCTGGTAATGATTTGTCAATCTCATTCATGTTGTAGTTCATGACAAATTGACTGAAACTTTCTGGCAACGATTGCAAGACTAAGTTAGTGGCCAACTCTTGGCCCAAAGGAAAACCGAGTCTCTCTAGGTTTTCAATGTACCCAATCATCTTGAGTACATGAGCACTAACAGGGCTTCCTTCTACCATCTTGCACTGAAATAGTGCTTTAGAGACCTCGAATCTCTCATGCCTGGCCTGCTCTTGATAGAGCTTCTTAAGGTGTACGATCATATCGTATGCATCCATGTTCTCATGTTGCTTTTGGAGCTCAGAGTTCATGGTGGCCAGCATTAGACATCTAATGTCCAAGGCATCATCATGATGCTTCTTATAAACATCTCTTTCAGTTCTAGGGGCATTAGCAGCAGGTGGCTCAGGAATAGGCTGTTCCAAAACATACAACTTTTTCTCTTGCTTAAGGACAATCCTCAAATTCCTGTACCAGTCTAGAAAATTCGTTCCAGACAACTTGTCCTTCTCAAGGACGGATCGCAATGATAAAGTACCCGATGTGTTTGTTGCCATGGTAATCTATTAACAGAAATATGCAAAATATAAGTATCATGCCATAAACATATTTAATGAGGTCTTTTAATTAAATATGCCTCCCATTATTTTATTCAAGTCAAGACCCTCAGCATTGACTCAGAAAATCCCATTGTAAGATTTCTTAGTGGGCCAAGATCCATATTTCACCTAGTTTTTAGTCAGCTTTAGCTGATCACCCAAAATAAAGTTATTTAGGTAGGAAACACTTTCCAATTACAACACATGTAACTCTTGGATAGTTGGGTGAATAACACTTATTCAAGTCCATCTAATGGACCAAAGCCCAACTTCATGCCTCTAAGCCTTCAATCCTATTGAAATGACCTAGTTAAGTCAGACCCAATGGTTGGCAGTTGGATATTACCTTTATCCTATCATGTCTTACTAATATAGATAAAGGCATCCTGCTTTGGCAGACCTGTACTTGATCGATACTAGTCTTGATGAGTGCCACACATTAGAAGGCATCACATAATGACTTAATATTTTCTTTGAGGGAATTTTTATTATTATTAGATCTCACAATTTATTAAACTGTTTATCATACCATGAACATTATCCATGCATCTCATACATAAAAAGCATATAATAAAAGTGGCATGGTTATGGCCCTCTAAGAGAGTAGCATAAACTTAGCCAGCTTCACAAAGCATCTCCCATCAACGTCCTTACTTGATGCTATCCTTGCCTCCACATCATAATTACATTATATAGAAACTTCTTTTACATTCGAGGGGAGTTAGGTGAGAATAGAATGTACAATCAGAATGTAGAGAGAAAGGCACGACACGCAGGTCGTATTTATTAAAACCAAAAGGCATAAAAAGAGTACTAAGGCCTAAACCATGCACCATGCATCACAAAAACATATAAACTCATAACAATAATACATTATTATTTTTTACGAGTCATAAAATTAGATATAAAATATCGTGTTTTCGAAAAACACCCTACGCAAAGGTAGCACGGGGGTTCCGCGGAATCTCTTGTGCCTCCCTTGAGCCCATGTGTCGCACGGAACCCTAAGCCCGAACAACATGAACACTTCATGTGCTGCAGGGAACCCTTGCGCCGTTGTTCAACACTTGAACCTCAGGCGCCTCGTTGGCGGCTTGACATCAACACTTGATGCTGCTGCTGCAAAATAAGAATAGGGTTTCCAAAACCCCTTGCGCCGCGCCTCTTGTGCAACAACAAGGATTCTATAACCCCTACTGCCGCAAACCAAGAACAAGGTATCCCAAACCCTTGCGCCACGCATTGAGAATAGGGATTCCATAACGCTGTACGTATCACATACATACCAGAAAGCTTCGCAAAAACATACATCTTAAAACAAAATAGTTTTCACAAAACATATGAACATCTTCATGAAGTTTTGAAAACAACATCACGGTTTTGCATACAACATAAGAAACAGAATATGTTTTCGTAAAGGGTTTCATACGATTTTCAGAAATAACATATTAAAGATCATATCTTTTGTCAAAAACAAGAATAGAAAACATGTTATCTCATGTAAACAAAAATAGAAAATTGAATCATGGTTTCGCAAGACGCTCTGATACCACTATTGGGAATTGTGGATACAATGCGCAGCGAAAAACAGGGATTCCCACCGAGGATCCATGCGAAAAAGCCATAATTTGAGTTTTTAAAAGATTTACCTCTTGAAGCATGAATCACTAACACCGTAATAGAAACGATGTCTCTGCGGTATCCACACGAATAGACTCACGAATGTCCAACGTCTACAAAGAGGAGCCTCACGTCTCCCACACAATGCTAGCTGCGAAGAGAAGAGAAGAAACCTGTGCTCTCTCACTCACTTTTTTGTAGGTGTGGCTAAGGTTTTGTATTATCTGTCTTAGCAGCCCCTTAGCAGTACTATTTATAATAATAACTGCTTTAAGTGAGTATGAGCAGCAGCAAGGAAAGCTGTGCAACCCTAGACCCATTTGTTATGAGTCTGGCCCATATTTGAATTCGAGTCCAACTTGGATCCATTGCTCCAATTTTAGTCTACTCTATGTGTGTGACCCTGTAGGTTCTTATTACGTTGGCAGTAATATTAAAATCCCATTTTAACATTACAAGCAGTGAGCGGTATCAAGCAACACATCACTGCTATCCAAGTAATAAGAATGTCAGTGATTTGACATAACCTTTCTGTGACTAATGTTTCCGTGTTGTTTAGTCCCTTTATCAAGATATCTAGATTGAACACAAGGCATGGAATGTGTTACCCTTGTATAGTCCAATCATTCGTTTCCTGATACTCGAGTAGACTTTGTAACAACAAATGAGATCAATATCTCATATTGACTCATTTGAGCATGACCATGCATTTCGCAGTCTCACTCAATTAGGGGGCCCGAAGATATCGCTCCTGTTATGTAGGAGTGACAAATCCCATCTAGGTCACTCACATCCCTCTGCATGATTAGCAGTATGTCCAATAACCAACTTTATAATCACCTTGTTACAGATGACGTTTGATGGCATTAAAACACACAACTCCTCATGTAGGAATCGTAGTAATTTCAGGTCAAAGGACAACAAACACCATTGTCACTATGAGAATCGCTTATGACACTCACGTAACGATCCATATAGCGTTCTCATGGTGGGTCAGTCCAGTACATCATTACTCTAATATGTACCCATGTGAAGACTTGATATCTCATATCTATGACCCGTGAGATGTGGTCATCAGTCTATGCATATACTAGTCTCAATGTATTATTATTGTCCTAATTAACAATAATACTTGACTAGGGACATTTAAGAATAGTGTTGTAACCAAAAGGATCTCACGATCAAGTCATCCACTTGATGTCCTATGGCATCAAACTTACTATTCTAAGGACTTTATTATGTTTATCGAAAAGAACACAATAAATGAAATGCCTCATATATAAAATAGCATAATAGAATGTATGTAAATACAGAAAATGTATTGGCCTCTAGGGCATACACTAACACCAACACTTATGATGGTTGAACCTGAGGATAATAGACCGCTAAAAGAGTATGTAACCCCTAATGCTCGGGGTTTGCGATCTGGAATTGCTCGGCCAGACATTGAAGCTAGACACTTCACCATACCACCTGTTTTACTCTCTATGTTAAGGAAGAACCAGTTCGGAGGATTGCCATCAGAGGATCCGAATGATCATATGGATATGTTCTTAGAGTTCTGTGAGACCCTCAAAATTGAAGGTGCCTCTGTTGATGCTATTCGTCTCCGCCTGTTTCCATTATCATTGAGAGATAAAGCTAGAGCTTGGTTGAAGTTTGCTCCCACTAAGACGATAACTACTTGGGACCAATTAGAGCAAGCCTTCTTGGATAAATTCTTTCCACCTTCCAAGACTGCTCATCTAAGGACCCAAATCATAAGCTTTGTTCAGAAAGATGGAGAGTCATTGTCAGAAGCTTGGGACAAATATAAGGCTTTGCTGGAAGCCTGCCCATACCACGGGTTAGAGAAATAGTTAATCATCCATATCTTTTACAATGGTCTAGAATATTCTTCGAAGGTGTCTCTTGACTCCACAGCTGGTGGAGCTTTGATAAATAGAAGGCTAACAGAAGCTTACGAGATCATTGAGAGTGTTGCTACAAATCATCACTAATGGGCAAATATAAGAGGCCATAACCCGAGAAAACTCTTAGGAGGTAAGTTTGAGGTAGATGGTGTTGATTTAATCATGTCAAAATTTGATTCTTTGAATAAATGTTTTGACATGCTTGAGAAAACTCATGTTAATGCTATAGGTGCTTCTAACAATTTTTGTGAAATTTATGGAGCACAAGGACATATAAGTACCAAATGCTAAGTTGGAATTGGCTCCTCACAAGGTGCACCGGTGGAACAAGTGGAATCATGCCACAATTTCCATGACTTCAACCAAAAGGGGAGTAATGATCCGTATTCTCAAAATTACAACCCAGGTTGGAGATCACATCCTAACTTCTCTTATCGGAATAGTCAGTACCAAGCTAGGCAAGGTAATGCTAAACCCTCTTCTGGACTCCAACAGGTACAAAAATCTAGACTTGAGTCTCTTCTTGAGAATTTTGTTGAAAGTCAGTCTAAACAAAATGAGGAGTTTAGGCAACATGGGCAAGTTGTGACTGAGGCCATTAAAGAGTTGTCAGTTAAGGTTGGCTATTTGTCCATTCATAATAAAATGTTGGAAACCCAAATTGCCTAACAAGCAAGCACTTTACACAGGCAACAGGGTAAGTTTCCTGGTCAACCTGAAATAAATCCAGGTAATGAACACTGTAAGGCTATGAGTTTGAGAAGTGGAAAGAAATTAGAGGATCCCACAGGTAAAGGGGAGAGTGAAAAAGATAAGGGAATTGAGGAAAATGAGACTAAGACACAACCCTTAGAAGAAGAGGAAACTACTGAGAATGTGTCTAAGTATGTACCCCCTGAAGCATACCAACCCCCAGTTCCTTTCCCTCAAAGATTGGCTAAGGCCAAGTTAGATAGGCAATTTGGGAAGGTCCTAGAGGTCCTTAAGAAAATGTACATTAATGTACTCTTCACTGAGGCATTGAAACAAATGTCTACTTATGCTAAATTTCTTAAGGGCATTTTGTCTAATAAGAGGAAGCTCGAGGAATATGAGACAGTAGCTTTAACTAAGGAGTGTAGTGCCTTAATTCAAAATAAATTACCTCCTAAGCTAAAAGATCTAGGTAGCTTCTCTATTCCCTATTTGATTAGCAACACAAACTTTAATAAAGCTCTATGTGACTTGGGGGCTAGTGTTAGTCTTATGTCCCTTTCTATGTGTAAGAAGTTGTAGGTGGGTGAACTAAAACCCACAGCTATCTCCCTTCAATTAGCGGATCGGTCTATCAAGTACCCCATAGGCATCTTGGAGGATGTTCCTATTAAGGTTGGTAAGTTTTATATGTCGGTGGATTTTATTGTGTTTGTCATGGAAGCTGATGCTAAAATACCGATCATACTTGGGCGTCCATTCCTTGCCATTGGAAGGGCGATCATTGATGTCCATGAAGGAAAATTGACTTTGCGATTGAATGATGAGGAAGTAGTTTTTGATGTTTTTAAATCTAAAAATAATTCTAATTCTTTAAATTCATGTAATCGCATAGATCTACTAATGTTGTGGATAGTGTTGTGCTTTCAGGTGTGCAGGAATCAGTGACTGATGCTATGCTAGAAAAGACCTTGCCCAAGGGTACCACAAAATTTGAGAATTTCAAGCCCTATAAGAAAGGACCTAAGAAGCAGAATGATAAGTGTGTCGAGAAGCGTGAATTTAAACTCGGGGATAAATTTCTTATTAACAACTCGCTTCTACGTTTCTGTCCTAATAAGTTATGGTCGAAATGGTCAGGACCATATGAGATTGTTCGAGTTTTATCCTATGGTGTGCTTGAGGTGAAAAAAGAAGGTCTTGTGCCTTTCATAATAAATGGCCAGAAAGTGAAACACTTTGAAGGAGTGGGGACTGAGCACTACACCGTTGACATCACTTGAGCACATAAACCAGACCAAAGTCGAGCTAATGACTTTAAACAAGCGCTTCTTGGGAGGCAACCCAAGTTTCTTTATTTTTTTCCTTTAAATTTTTTTTTTCTTTTGATTTTGTGTGTTGGATTGCTGGTTTGATCTTTATCTCGTGGATCTTATTTAGGTTTGACCCTTTTTGAAGATCAAATTAGAAGGAGAGTGAAGTCAGAAAGTTCCACACCCAGCCCATAGAAAATTCCATGGCCATGGATTGAACACCAGAAGATTTTCCACCACCGTAGTTAGTTCTCTTCTTTTATCCCTTCTCTACTTATAGATTTTTACATTGGGGACAATGTAAGTTCTAAGCTTGGGGGGTATTTTCATTATTTTCATTTTTATTTTCATTGTAGATCATTAGTTTCATGCATTCTTATGTCTCATTTTGCATTACATCCTCTTGTTGCATTTTCACACCATCATATCTCTCGGCTTTTTGGTTGAACTTATGCCCCTCTCTTTTGAGGATTTTGAGATGGTATTGATTTAGAACCTAATTTGTTGATTCTTATGGTAGGCAACAGGCATTGTTTTAATTGATAGTAGAGGTGATCTCTTGATAGTTGATAATTAGCATATGTTCTCTGAATTTGTGCTTTTCATTGATTTTTGAACCTCTAAATGTGAGTTTTGAGCCTGTATGAGATTTATGCACTATATGATTTTTGCTCTCATTCTTTGTGTTGAGTGATATTTCCTCATTAATTTTGTGCTCTAGAACTTTATTTGAAACCATTTTGAGGCAAAATTTTTGTTTGCATGCTTGAATGTGATTAAGGCATCTTAGGTATTTTTCTGGCCGTCTGAAATAATTGTGCATTTTCATCCACTAGTTGCCCATTTTAAGCCTATTGCATAATTGTTTTTCTTGATGCCTGTGATGATATATTGTCGGTAATCATTTAGAATATTAAAAGGAGCAAATTGGGTTTGAAAGTTGTGTAAAGTTATTTTGGGAATCATATGTTTTTGACCCTTGTCTTTCTCAAATGAAAAAAAGAAAAAAATATATAAAGGGAAAGGAAAAAAGCAAATATAAAAAAAACATGAGATGAAAGCTTGAAAAAGAAGAGAAAGAGAAGAAGGAAAAGTAAGGAAGAAAATGCTTGGAAATGTGGAGTTATGCTTTTGATTGAAAAATTGCCTTTGCTCCATTTATGTTCTATTAGATTTCTTGTGCTTATTGAAAATTTTGTTTGCCCTTTGTGCATACCTTCCTTTCTTTATCCTACCTAACATCATTCCCATGACCCCATTACAACCCTTGAAAGACCTTTTGATTATTGCATGCATGCTGATTATTAGTGGAAATTTGGTTTCTTATCAACCTTATGGACGTGTTGTTTCTTTGAGGAATCTTGAGCGCATTGTCTTCACCCTTAAACACTTTGAGTGTGGTTAGTGGAGTGAACCTAATTTAGTGAGGAGCATGATTTCTGAGAACGTTAGCCTCTAATTGGACTTGATTTTGATTACCTCTCTAATTCTTTGTTTGCCTTTGACTATTGCTTGGTTAGATGTTTTTTCGGGTTCCTCATTCATTATTGTCTTTTGATCCCACTTCTTGGTTTGGCATTTGTTATTGCTTGGGGACAAGCAAAATCTTAAGCTTTGGGGGATTTGATGTGTGTGAAACAACATCATATTTTGGTCTTGTTTTGCATGCATTTTTAGGTATTTTAGGCATTTTAGTTTCTCTTTTTATTTGTTTTTCATTTAGTTAGGATAACTGCGGTGTTTACAGTGTTGTTGTGCAAGATTGGTGTTAGATTGGCTTAGAAATGGGTGGAAAGCTGCGTGGTTGAAGTTGGAGCTTTACGGATAGCAAAAAAAGGCAAAAAACTCACTCCAGAGAGATCCATGGCCTGCTTGTGGAATTTCCCACGGCCATGGATCGAGCAGTAACTTGAAGTAGCAAAAGAGAAACTCCGGAGAGTTCCATGGCCAGGCCGTGGAATGATCCACTGTCGTGGAATTCAAGCTGAAGCAAAATTGTCCTATGGCAGAGAGATCCGCGGCCAGCCCGCGGAATGATCCACGGCCGTGGATCGCAATACGCATCAGTTTTTAAGTTTTATTTTTTATTTCTTTTGGGGTCTTTTACCCAATTAAAACCCTAGGGTTATAAATAGATGTTCTGAATATAGTTTTGGGGTTCCAATTTGATTTGAAGAAGGCATACTTGGAGGCTCTTGATCTTGATCTTTCTCCTCTCTTCTCTCTTTGATTACGGGTTTGGATGTTCTTGAATTTGATTTCTTGTTTCTTCTTCTCCATGTCTGAGTAGTTTCTTTTGTTTCTAGGATTGGACAATGTCCTTTGATACATTAATGATGATTAATTGACTTTGTTTACCTCTTTTATTAATCTTGAATGTTCTTTGATTCAATCTTTATTGCGCTTATTCATGTGAATTTGCTGGCCACATATTTGCATCTCACAGATATCTAGGGATGTACTGAGAGGTGAACCTAGGTGTTGGAATCATAAGAATTGAACTTACGGTCTAAATCACGAGACTAGGTTTAGCCTTTCGAGGATTCAATGAATTACCATAAAGCGTAATGTGTTTAATTTAAATTCAATTACCACGAGAGTAGGAATTGGTTTAATTGGGCATGGTTCTTGTCTCTTGAGAAAGAACATTAACTAATTTAGGGTAATTCACCTTTAATTGAATTTCAATTTTAATAAAAGGGTTGTCAATTAGGATTTGTCTTGTATCATTGTGGTTACCCCAATCTTGGAAGCTTTCTTGAATCTGAAAAACCTTTCTTAATAACTTGCTATTTTTGTTCTTAATTTTGCACTTTAGTATTTATTTACTTAATTGTTTGGTTACCACATTCTTATCACTCAACAATTTTATCCCCTTTTTTAATTTAATTGAATTAATTAATTAATTGGTATTCATAGACACGGTCCATGTGGATTCGATCTTTTTATTACTTAACGATGAAACCGTACACTTGCAAAGTTTACACATCAAAGAGTCACACAAAAAGTGCTTAAAACTCCATAATTTTATATTAGCTTTCTAATGCCGTGAACGGCACGTCGATTCGATCTCTATTGCCCAAGATATGACTCAATTACTGAGGAAAGGTCAGGATGCTTTGGGAATCCGAATTTTGCTCCTTATTTAGGCATCAAGTCTTCTTCCATGTGTAATTACTTTCAACCCAAAATATGTTAAATCTCTGAAATCACAGTGTCTTCACTTGCTTTCACTGCAAATGGTATAAATCTTTCTAAATCTACAAAATTGAAGACAATGATAAGTATCCATCTAAAATTCACTAATAAATATAAGTAAATCACCACAATTTATCCAGTATAAAACTATAAAATATGGGCTTATCAAATACCTCCACACTTGAGCTTTTGTTTGTCCTCAAGCAAAGAATATAAAAAATAATATTAAACTCAACATCAAGAAACATGAATCAAGAGAAATTTCACAATTTAATAGTTCAATAAAGTTCAGCAATCAAATCCAATCAAGCAAGATCATTTATCACTTAAAAAAATTATGTGTTTGGATGCATACTTTTGAAGACTTGTTTTGATGATAACAAATGTGAAGAATAAATGAAGATGATAAATAGACCAAGTCCAAGTTTATATTTGATTAGCATTAGGACTTAGGATCTATTGTACGGAGCACATTGATATCTCTTTGTTTTTGAAAGAAAAGATAAAGCTTGTTTTTAAACTTAGTTTTCAAAACATTTTTTGAACTGAGTTATTCGAATAGAACCTAGTCTATTCGAATAAATCCTTTTACGAGACTCTGTGTTTTAAGTTCTTATTCGAATAGCATGGCCTTTTATCCGAATAAATGAGGTTTTTCAGAACTGTGCTTTAAGTGAGTTATTCGAATAACTCATACGTTATTCGAATAAATCCATTCTGTCTGAACTTCTTTTAAACTATGTTATTCGAATAGATAAGCTGTTATTCGAATAACCCTTCAATTTTTAAACTCTGGTTTTAACAGAGTTATTCGAATAACATATTGGTTATTCGAATAACCCATTTTAGATGAGTTTTTAATTTGGTTTCAGAAACAGTGTTGTTCGAATAAGTTTTTGCTCTATTCGAATAAACACGAAGCTTTTGTTTACGTATATGGAAATAGACAAGTTTTCAATCTGTGTTAAATGCTATTAATTTTACCCAACGGCTAATTCATCTGTTTTTCCCTATAAATAGCAAGCTTGGGTCACGTTTTTCATTGCCCATAACTCTGAATTATTTTCTGAATGCTCTAATCTATGAAAACTTTTTTCTACGCTCTTTTTGATTAAAAACTTTGAGATATTTCTATGAGAGCTCCATTAGCACTTCAATTTGTACTACTTACTTTGAGTGAGAGTTTCTCTTCATCTATTTTCTGATATTTTGTATCGAGGGTGAGGTATCCCTCAAGGTTAGTATAAGGGTGAGGTATCCCTGTAGGCTGAGACTTTTGCACAAGGGTAGAGTGCCCCTGTGTGTGAAAAGTGCTCTATTTTGTAACGGTAGCAAGCACCTATTGAAGCTTGTATACTTAGTGAAAAATCTTGGCTTTCGAGGACTGGACGTTGATGTGTGTGAAATAACATAATGTTTTGTTCTTGTTTTGCATGTATTCTTAGGCATTTTAGACATTTTAGTTTCCCTTTTCGTTTGTTTTTCCCTTAGTTCGGATAACTGCGGTGCTTGTGGTGTTATTGTGTAGGATTGGTGCTAAATTGGCCTTGAAATGGATGGAAGCTTGCATGATTGAAGTTGGAGCTTTATGGATAGCAAAAAGGTGCAAAAAGAGACTTCCAGAGAGTTCCACGGCCTGGCCGTGGAACCAACCACGGCCGTGGAACTCAACAGCATGCAAAATTAGCCTGTGGCAGAGAGAACCACGGCCCCATGGAATTCTGGCAGAGAGAACCACGGCCTGGCCGTGGAATGATCGACGGCCCCATGGAATTCTGACAGCAAGTTCCACAGCCTGGCCGTGGAATGAACCACGGCTGTGGTTCGTAGCGCGCAGCAGAATTTTAGTTTTTATTTTTATTTCTTTTAGGGCTTTTTAGCCAATTAAAACCCTAGGGTTATAAATAGAGGTTCTGAATACAACAAGGGGATTCTAGTTTGGTTCAAAAGGAGGCACAAAGGAGGCTTGGGTTCTTCATCTTTCTCCCTTCTTCTTCCATTGTTACGGGTTTGGAATGTTTTTAAGTTTGATTTCTTGTCTCTTCTTCTCTATGTCGGAGTAGTTTCTTTTGTTTCTAGGATTGGGCAATGCCCTTTGATACATTGATAATGATTAATTGACGTTGTTTCCCCTTTTATTGATCTTGAATGTTCTTTGATTTAATTCTTATTGCTCCTATTCATGTGAATTTGCTGGCCACTTATTTGCATCTCATAGACATTTAGGGACGCACTGAGAGGTGAACCTAAGTGTTGGAACCATAAGAATTGAACTTAAGGTCTAAATCACGAGAGTAGTTTTAGCCTTTCGAGGATTCAATGAATTACCACAAAGCATAATGGGTTCAATTTAAATTCAATTACCACGAGAGTAGGAATTGGTTTAATTGGGCACGGATCTTGTATCTTGAGAAAGAACATTAACTAATTTAGGGTAATTCACCTTCAATTGAATTTTAGATTTAATAAAAGGGTTGTCAATTAGGATTTATCTTGTATCATTGTGGTATCCCAATCTTGGAAGCTTTCTTGAATTTGAAAATCCCTTTCTTGATAATTCGCTATTTTTGTTCTGAATTCTGTTTTCTTGATTTTATTTAATTGTTTTGTTACTACGTTCTTCTTAATCAACAATCATATTCTCTTTTGTTTAACTTAATTGAATTAATTAATTAATTGGTATTCATAGACACAGTCCCTGTGGATTCGATCTTTTTATTACTTGACGACGAAACCGTACACTTGCAGATTTCACGCATCAAGTTTTTGGCGCCGTTGCCGAGGACTGTGTTTTTCTTGAATATCATTTTAATTTTTTATTTAATTATTTTAAACCTTTTTATTTTTACCATATTATTACGTTCTTGTTTTCTCTTTGACTCTCTGCAGGTAATTTCTCTGCTTTATGCAAAGTACTAGACATTCCGGGACTCTTATTGAAGCGGATCCTGAAATTGAAAGGACTTTACGTAGAAGGAGAAGACAACAAAGGCAAAGAGTAAGGGAAATATCTAAACCAACACTTGTCATGGCATCAGCTGAAGATAATAAACCTTTAAAGGAGTATGCAGCCCCTAACGCTCGGGGTTTGTGATCTGGAATTGCTCAGCCAGACATTGAAGTTAGGCACTTCACCATACCTCCTGCCTTACTGTCTATGATAAGGCAGAACCAGTTTGGAGGATTGCCGTCAGAGGATCCTAATGATCATGTGCATATGTTCTTGGAGTTCTGTGAGACCCTCAAGATCGAAGGCGCCTCTGTTGATGCTATTCGTCTCCGCCTGTTTCCTCTATCATTGAGAGATAGAGCTAAAGCTTGGCTGAAATCTGTTCCCGCTGAGACGATAACTACTTGGGACCAATTGGAGCAAGCCTTCTTGGATAAATTCTTTCCACCTTCCAAGACTGCTCACCTAAGGACCCAAATCACAAGCTTTGTTCAGAAAGATGGCAAGTCATTGTCAGAAGCTTGGGATAGATATAAGGCTTTGCTGGAAGCCTGCCCACACCACGGGTTAGAAAAGTGGTTGATCGTCCACACCTTCTACAATGGGTTAGAATATTCTTCGAAGGTGTCTCTTGACTCCGCAGCTGGTGGAGCTCTGATGAATAGAAGGCTCACAGAGGCTTATGAGATAATTGAGAGTGTAGCTTCAAATCATCACCAATGGGCCAATGAAAGAGGGCATAACCCGAGAAAACTCTCGGGAGGTAAGTTTGAGGTAGATGGTGTTGATTTAATTATGTCAAAGTTTGATTCTTTGAATAAACGTTTTGACATGCTTGAGAAAGCTTATGTTAATGCCATAGGTGCCTCTAACAATTTTTGTGAGATTTGGGAAGCACAAGGACATATTGGTGTTGAATGCCAAGTTGGAATGGGATCCTCACATGGTGCACCGGTGGAGCAAGTGGAATCATGCCACAATTTCCATGACTTCAACCAAAAGGGGAGGAATGATCCGTATTCTCAAACTCACAACCCTGGTTGGAGGTCACATCCTAACTTCTCTTACTGGAATAATCAGTACCAAGCTGGGCAAGGTAATGCTAAACCATCTTCTGGAGTTCCACAGGTACAGAAATCTAGACTTGAGTCTCTTCTTGAGAATTTTGTTGAGAGCCAGTCTAAGTAGAATGAAGAGTTTCGGCACCATGGGCAAGTTGTGACTGAGGCAATTAAAGAGTTGTCAGCTAAGGTTGACAATTTAGCCATTCATAATAAGATGTTGGAAACCCAGATTGCCCAACAAGCAAGCACTTCTCTTAGGCAGCAAGGTAAGTTTCCTGGTCAACCTGAAATCAACCCAGCAATGAACATTGTAAGGCTGTTAGTTTGAGGAGTGGAAAGAGGTTAGAGGATTCCAAGGGTAAAGGAAAGTGTGACATAGATGAGGGGAATGAGGAAAAAGATACTAAGACACAACCCTTAGAGGAGGAGGAAACTAGTGAGAAAGTGTCTAAGTATGTACCCCCTGAACCTTACTAACCCCCAGTGCCTTTTCCTCAAAGATTGGCTAAGGCCAAGTTAGATAGGCAGTTTGGGAAGTTCCTAGAGGTCCTAAAGAAATTGTACATTAATGTACCCTTCACTGAGGCGTTGAAACAAATGCCTACCTATGCTAAGTTTCTTAAGGATATTTTTTCAAATAAGAGAAAGCTCGAGGAATATGAGACAGTAGCTTTAACTGAGGAGTGTAGTGCTTTAATTCAAAATAAATTGTCTCCTAAGCTAAAAGATCCAGGTAGCTTCTCTATTCATTGTTTGATTGGTAACACGAATTTTGATAAAAGCTCTGCGTGACTTGGGAGCTAGTGTTAGTCTTATGCCCCTTTCTGTGTGTAAGAAGTTGAAAGTGGGTGAGTTAAAACCCACAACTATCTCCCTTCAATTGGCGGATCAGTCTGTCAAGTACCCCATAGGCATCTTGGAGGATGCTCCTATTAAGGTTGGTAAGTTTTATATGCCGGTGGATTTTATTGTGCTTGACATGGAAGCTGATGCTACAATGACGATCATACTTAGGCGTCCATTCCTTGGCACTGGAAGGGCTATCATTGATGTCCATGAAGGAAAATTGACTTTGCGATTGAATGATGGGGAAGTAGTTTTTGATGTTTTTAAATCTAAAAATAATTCTAATTCCTTAAATTCATGTAATCGCATAGATGCTACTAATGTTATGGATAGTGTTGTGCTTTCAGGTGTGCAGGAATCAGTGACTGATGCTATGCTAGAAAAGACCTTGCCCAGGGGTACTACAAAATTTGAGGAGTCTAAGCCCTGCAAGAAAGGACCTAAGAAGCAAAATGACAAGTGTGTAGAGAAGCGTGGATTTAAACTCGGGGATAAAGTTCTTGTTAATAACTTGCTTCTACGTTTCTGTCCTAATAAGTTATGGTCGAAATGGTCAGGACCATATGAGATTGTTCGAGTTTTATCCTATGGTGTGCTTGAGGTGCAGAAAGAAGGTCATAAGCCTTTCATGATAAATAACCAGAGAGTGAAACACTTTGAAGGAGTGGGGACTGAGCACTACTCCATTGACATCACCTGAGCATAAAAACCAGACCAAAGTCAAGCTAATGACTTTAAATAAGCGCTTCTTGGGAGGCAACCCAAGTTTCTTTATTTTTTTCTTTTCTTTAAATTTCTTCTTTTTCTTTTGATTTTGTGTGTTAGATTTTTGGTTTGATGTTTGTATCATGGATTTTGTCTAGGTTTGACCCTTTTTGAAGTTAAATTTAGAAGAAGAGTGAAGTCAGAAGGTTCCACACCAAGCCCATGGAAAATTCCATGGCCATGAATTGAACACTAGAAGATTTCCCACCACCGCAGTGAGTTCTTTTCTTTTCTCCCTTCTTTTGTTATAGATTTTTACATTGGGGACAATGTAAGTTCTAAGCTTGCGAGGGTATTTTCATTTTCATTTTCATTTTCCTATTTTCATTTTAAATCATTAGAGTCTCATGTATTCTCATGCCTTGTTTTGCATTACATTTTCTTATTCATCATATCTCTTGGGTTTTTGATTGAACTTGTGCCCCTCTCTTTTGAAGATTTTGAGATGGTATTGATTTGGAACCCAATTGTTGATTCTTGTGATAGGCTACATGCATTGTTTTCATTTGATAGTAGAGGTGATCTTTTGATAGTTGATAATTAGCATAATGTTCTCTGAATTTGTGCTTCTTATTGAATTTTTAAACCTCTAAATGTGAGTTTTGAGCCTATTTGGGACTTATGCACTGTATGATTTTTGTTCCCATTCTTTGTGTTGAGTGATATTCCTCATTGATCTTGTGCTCTAGAACTTGATTTGAAACCATTTTGAGGCAAAATTTTTGGTTGCATGCTTGAATATGATTAAGGCATCTTAGGTATTTTTCTGGCCTTCTGAATTTGTTACACTTTCATCCACTAGTTGCCCAATTTGAGCTTATTGCATATTTAATTTTCTTGATGCCTATGATGATATATTATTGGTAATCATTTAGAGTATTAAATGGAGTCAAGTGGGCTTGAAAGTTGTTTGAAAGTTGTGTTGAGAATTATATGTATTTGAGCTTCCTCTTTCTCAAATGAAAAAAAAAGAGAAAAAGAAAATAAAAAAAACATCATGAGTTGAAAGCTTGAAAAAGAGGAGAAAGAGGAGAAGGAAAAGTAAGGAAGAAAATTCTTTGAAATGCGGAGTTATGTTTTAGATTGAAAAAATGCCTTTACTCCATTGATGTTCTATTGGATTTCTTGTGCTTATTGAAAAAAAATTTGATGAGCCCTTTGTGTATACCTTCCTTTCTCTACCTTACCTAACATCATTCCCATGGCCCCATTACAACCCTTGAAAGACCTTTTGATTCTTGCATGTATGCTGATTATTAATGGAAATTTGGTTTCTTATCAAGCATATGGAAGTGCATTTTCTTTGAAGGATTTTAAGCGTATGGTTTTCACCCTTAAACACTTTGAGTGTGGTTAGTGGAGTGAACTTAATTCAATCAGTGAGGATGCATGATTTCTGAGAACTTAGCCTCTAATTGGACTTGATTTTGATTACCTCTCAGATTCTTTGTTTGCCTTAGCCTATTGCTTGGATATTGTTTTCTCGGGTTCCTTATTCTTTATTGTCTTTTGATCCCACTTCTTGGTTTGGCATTAACTATTTCTTGGGGACAAGCAAAGTCTTAAGCTTGGGGGGATTTGATGTGTGTGAAATAACATCATGTTTTGTTCTTGTTTTACATGTATTCTTAGGCCTTTTAGACATTTTAATTTCCCTTTTTGTTTGTTTTTCCCTTAGTTCGGATAACTGCGGTGTTTGTGGTGTTATTGTGTAGGATTGGTGCTAAATTAGCCTTGGAATGGATGGAAGCTTGCATGATTGAAGTTGGAGCTTTATGGATAGCAAAAAGGTGCAAAAAGAGACTTCCAGAGAATTCCACGGCCTAGCCGTGGAAGCAACCACGGCCATGGAACTCAACAGCATGCAAAATTAGCCTGTGGCAGAGAGAACCACGGCCCCATGGAATTCTGGCAGAGAGAACCACGGCCTGGCCATGGAATGATCCACGACCCTATGGAATTCTGACAGCAAGTTCCACGGCCTGGCCGTGGAATGAACCACGGCTGTGGTTCGCAGCGCGCAGTAGAATTTTAATTTTAATTTTTATTTCTTTTGGGCCTTTTTAGCCAATTAAAACCCTAGGGTTATAAATAAAGGTTCTAAATACAATGAGGGGGTTCTAGTTTGGTTCAAAAGGAGGCACAAAGGAGGCTTGGGTTCTTCATCTTTCTCCCTTCTTCTTCCATTGTTACGGGTTTGTGATGTTTTTAAGTTTGATTTCTTGTCTCTTATTCTCTATGTCGGAGTAGTTTCTTTTGTTTCTAGAATTGGGCAATGTCCTTTGATACATTGATAATGATTAATTGACGTCGTTTCCCCTTTTATTGATCTTGAATGTTCTTTGATTTAATTCTTATTGCTCTTATTCATGTGAATTTGCTGGCCACTTATTTGCACCTCATAGGCATTTAGGGACGCACTGAGAGGTGAACCTAAGTGTTGGAACCATAAGAATTGAACTTAAGGTCTAAATCACGAGAGTAGTTTTAGCCTTTTGAGGATTCAATGAATTACCACAAAGCATAATGGGTTCAATTTAAATTCAATTACCATGAGAGTAGGAATTGGTTTAATTGGGCACGGATCTTGTATCTTGAGAAAGAACATTAACTAATTTAGGGTAATTCACCTTCAATTGAATTTTAGATTTAATAAAAGGGTTGTCAATTAGGATTTATCTTGTATCATTGTGGTATCCCAATCTTGGAAGCTTTCTTGAATTTGAAAATCCCTTTCTTGATAATTCGCTATTTTTGTTCTGAATTCTGTTTTCTTGATTTTATTTAATTGTTTTGTTACTACGTTCTTCTTAATCAACAATCATATTCTCTTTTGTTTAACTTAATTGAATTAATTAATTAATTGGTATTCATAGACACAGTTCCTGTGGATTCAATCTTTTTATTACTTGACGACGAAACCGTACACTTGCGGATTTCACGCATCAGACGTAGACCACAAGTGGGTTAGTGGTCGAACCAGGATAAATACTGTGCCTGCTTCTCTTTTCCCTAATCTCTTTATTTTATGCAATTTGATTTGTTGCACATTTATTTTTCACTGCTCTTTATTGTTTCTTTTCTTCTTCTCGTTCCTTCTGTGCATTTATTTATTAAGCTTTTAATTTTTGTCTTAATTAAAAATAGGTTTTGCGAAAAAGTTTTATACTCAATTCACCCCTCCTCTTGGGTACTGGAAGCCACTTGGTAACAAGTGGTATCAGAGCTAGACTTTTGTATAAAGAGCTTAGCAGCTTCAAGAGAACATGGCTTCTTCAAATGGTTTTTCAGAAGGATCCTCCATAAACCGACCACCCTTTTTCAATGGGGATGGTTACGCATATTGGAAGGAAAGAATGAAAATCTTCATCGAAGCTATTGATCTAGATGTTTGGGATGCTATCGAAAACGGTGCTTTTATACCCACACATGAGGTCGATGGCGTAAGGACCGAAACACCACGAAATAAATGGTCTGATGAAGACATAAGAAAAGTTCAATTTAATTTAAAAGCCAAAAATATTATTACTACTGCTTTGGAATATGATGAGTTTTTTAGAATTTCAAATTGCAAAACTGCTAAAGAAATGTGGGACACTTTGCAAGTTACCCATGAGGGTGCTAGTGAAGTTAAGAGGTCGAGAATCAATTCTCTAACTCGTGAATATGAACTATTCAGAATGAACCAAGGAGAAAGCATTCAGGAAATACAAAAGAGGTTCACCCACATAGTTATTCATCTTGCATCTTTAGGCAAAAGTTTTTCTAACGAAGATTTGATTAACAAAGTTTTGAGATGTCTTAGCAGGATTTGGCAACCCAAAGTGACAGCAATATCAGAATCAAGGGATTTGTCCACAATGACTTTAGCTACCCTCTTTGGAAAACTTCATGAGCACGAACTCGAACTGAGCAGACTAAGTCAAAGCGAAGAGAACGATAAAAAGAAAAAGGGGATAGCACTCAAAACCACTTCTTCATTAATCGACAATGATGATGAAGAAAATGAAGAAAGCTCAGAGAACATCGAGGTAAGTGAAGAAAATCTAAGTTTACTAGTTAAAAAGTTTGGTAAATTTCTCAGGAAAAAGGGAACACAAAGAAGACCTCCCTTCCCTCCGAAAAAGACACATTTCAAAGGCGAAGGAGCTTCATCGACTCCAACTTGCTATGAATGTGGGAAACCTGGTCACATGAAAATAGAGTGCCCAGTTTATTAAAAGAAGAAGGAGAAATTTGAAAAGAAGTCCTTCAAGGAAAGAAAAGGAAGAAAAGCCTACATAGAGTGGGATGAGAACGACATGGATTCAACTGACAGCTCAGATAGCGAGGAAGCTCAACTATGTCTCGTGGCAAAAGGAGAAGAAGAAGAAAGCGAAAATGAGGTAAGTTCTAATACTATTTTATTACATTCTTACGATGAGTTACAAGACGCTTTTGAAGAATTACATGAAGAATCTTTAAAATTGTCAAAAATTATTTCTTCTTCTAAGAAAACAATTTCTTCTTTAGAAAATCAAATTCTTGTTTTAGATAAAGAAATAGAAGAATTGAAAATTGAAAACGAAACTTTAGGAATCATTGATGCTTGCACAAATCACTCTTCACATGCTTCTACTTCTTCATCTTATTCTTCATGTCATATACTTGAAAAAGAAATCGAAGACCTAAAGAACACTCTTTCTAAATTCACCTTTGGAAGGGATAACTTAAATATTTTATTAGGAAGACAAAGAGTGGTTTTTCAAAAAGCCGAGATAGGTTACAACCCGAAAAATCAACAAAAACTCTATAAAAACTTCTTTGTGCATTCTAGTGTTTCAAGTAGCCCTTTTATTAAATGTTTTTATTGTGGAAGAAAAGGACATAGTGCTTTAACATGTAATGCAAGGAAAAACATAAATACAAAAGTTGGAACAAAAATAGTTTGGGTTCCCAAGGGTACTATACTCAAAACTGACACACAAGGACCCAAGAAAGTTTGGGTACCAAAAGTTAAAAACGAAACTTGTGTTGTAGGTGTGCTTGAAAGCTAGGAGTTCAAATTGGTATCTTGATAGCGGCTGCTCCAAGTATATGACTGGGGATGATTCAAAATTCACCATGCTTATTTCCAAGAATCATGGACACGTCACGTATGGTGATAACAACAAGGGTAAAATTCTTGGAATCGGCAAAGTCGGTAAGAACCCTAACTCCTCTATTGAAAATGTGCCGCTTGTTGAAGGACTGAAACATAACTTGCTTAGTATTAGCCAATTATGTGATAAAGGAAATAAAGTTATATTTGATTCAAACTGTTGCATAATTGAAGATAAAAATGACAAGCATGTTAAATTCATTGGTCATAGAGTAAACAACATCTATATGATTAGTCTTGATGATATATCTTCAAATGATGCGAAATGCCTTTTAAGTAAGAATGATGATTCATGGTTATGGCATAAGAGAATTGCACACATTCACATGGATCACTTAAAGAAGTTAGTCTCTAAAGAGCTAGTAATTGGACTACCCAGGCTTAATTTTATAAAAGATAAATTATGTGATGCATGTCAAAAGGGTAAACAAATAAAGGTCTCTTTTAAAGCAAAAAATATAGTTTCAACTACTAGACCTTTACAACTTTTACACATGGAACTGTTTGGACCTTCTAAAACTATGAGCTTTGGTGGGAATTACTATGCTTTAGTGATTGTGGATGATTTTTCTAGGTTTACATGGACTTTATTTCTTGCAAATAAAAATGATGCATTTCTATCTTTTAAAAGACTTACCAAAGTTATTCAAAATGAAAAAAGTTTTCAAATCTCTTCTATAAGAAGTGATCATGGTGGCGAATTTGAAAACAATGTTTTTGAAAATTACTGTGATGAACATGACATTAATCATAATTTCTCTGCCCCTAGAACTCCGCAACAAAACGGAGTTGTAGAAAGGAAAAACCGTTCTTTAGAAGAAATGGTGAGAACTATGCTTAATGAGGCTGCTCTTCCTAAATACTTTTGGGCGGATGCTGTAAGTACAGCTTGTTATGTAATGAACCGGGCTCTTATAAGGCCTATTTTAAAGAAAACCCCATATGAGTTGTATAAGGGAAGAAAGTCGCATGTCTCACACTTTCATGTTTTTGGTTGCAAATGTTTTGTTTTAAACAATGGAAAAGATAATTTAGGCAAGTTTGATGCTAAGTCTGATGAAGGTATATTTCTTGGCTATTCAAATCATAGTAAAGCTTTTCGCATTTACAATAAAAGAACTATGACTATTGAAGAATCTATACATGTTGCATTTGATGAAACTGACCCAAATGGATCGAGAAAGGATCTTGTTGTTGATGATGTTGTAGAGATCTTAGCGGAAACTCATTTGAATAGCAAAGAAAAAGAAATCAAGGAGCAAGAGGATAAACAAAGAGAAGAAGATTCGCAAGCTTTGGAACTTCCCAAAGAATGGCGAACTTCAAAATATCACTCCCTTGATCAAATTATCGGTGATGTATCTAAAGGTGTAAGTACTCGTAACTCCCTTAGAAATGCTTGTAATCACTTAGCTTTTGTTTCTCAAATTGAACCTAAGGATTTAACTGAAGCTTTTGATGATGAACATTGGATTTTAGCTATGCATGAGGAATTAAATCAGTTTGAAAGAAATTAAGTTTGGGAATTAGTCGCTAGACCTAATAATCACCCTGTAATTGGAACTAAATGGGTTTTTAGAAACAAACTTGATGAAAATGGGTTAATAACTAGAAACAAAGCTAGATTGGTTGCTAAAGGGTATAATTAAGAAGAAGGAATAGATTATGAAGAAACCTATGCACCTGTAGCTAGATTAGAAGCTATTAGAATGTTACTTGCTTATGCTTTCATCATGAACTTCAAATTATATCAAATGGATGTCAAGAGTGCTTTTCTAAATGGTTTTATTCAAGAGGAGGTATACGTTGAACAACCTCCAGGTTTTGAAAATCATGAACTGCCCAACCATGTTTTTAAACTTAAAAAGGCTTTATATGGTTTAAAGCAAGCTCCTAGAGTTTGGTATGAAAGGTTGAGTAAGTTTCTTTTAGAAAATGGTTTTTCAAGAAGAAAAGTAGATACTACTCTTTTTATTAAAAATAAAAAGCATGATATTCTTCTTGTGCAAGTATATGTGGATGATATTATCTTCGGTGCTACTAATGAATCCCTTTGCAAAGAATTTACTAAGTCAATGCAGAATGAATTTGAAATGTCAATGATGGGAGAATTGAATTTCTTCCTCGGACTTCAAATCAAACAAACGAACGAAGGGACTTTCATAAGTCAAACAAAATACTACAAGGAATTGCTCAAGAGATTCGAAATGGAAAACGCTAAACACATGGCCACTCCGATGGGTACGTCTTGCTACTTGGACAAAGATGAAGGAGGTAAATCAATTAAAATAACGAAATATAGAGGTATGATTGGATCTCTCCTTTATCTCACTGCTAGTAGGCCATATATAATGTTTAGTGTATGCATATGTGCTAGATATCAGGCAAACCCTAAGGAATCTCATTTAAGTGCTGTTAAACGAATAATGAAATACCTGGTAGGCACTTCACAAATGGGCTTGTGGTACCCTAAGGGTGCCTCTTGTAGCCTAATAGGTTATTTTGACTCTGATGTTGCTGGGTGCAAATTGGACAGAAAAAGTACTAGTGGGACATGCCACTTGCTTGGTAGTTCTTTAGTTTCTTGGCATAGCAAGAAACAAAATAGTGTGGCTTTGTCTACCACTGAGGCTGAATATGTTGCAGCTGGGAGTTGTTGTGCTCAAATCCTATGGATAAAGCAACAACTTTTAGACTACGGTCTTCAGCTTGATCACATCCCGATAAGATGTGATAACACTAGTGCAATAAATATCTCTAAGAATCCCATACTGCATTCCAGAACAAAGCATATAGAGATAAGACATCACTTTATTAGAGATCATGTACAAAAAGGGGATTGCATTCTTGAGTTTGTTGAAACATCTAAGCAACTTGCAGATATCTTCACTAAACCCTTAGCAAAAGAAGCATTCTTTTATATTCGAGGAGAATTGGGCATAATTGATCAATCCAATATTTAAATTGCTTGTTTATTATTATGAATATATGCTTTCAATTTCATGAACGTATGTTTTTTTTTTCTGTGCTTCTTTGTTAGATTTATTCGAATAAACAAACCTTTATTCGAATAAACCTCTTTACTGCTTGTTAAAATGTGTGTTGAACATCAGCCTTATTCGAATAGAACTCAGTTTATTCGAATAAACTGATTCCTCTGTCAAAACCTGTGTGTTTTTCATCTCTGTTTATTCGAATAACACCTTCCCTATTCGAATAACCAGAAGCCTTCGTTTATCAGTGTTTCTTTCTGCCCTCTGCTTATTCAAATAAGTCCCTCTTTATTCGAATAACCAGAGTCCTTCTTTTATCAGGTTCTGGTCTTGGTCTCTGTCTATTCGAATAGACCCCAGGTTATTCGAATAACCTGAACCTGTTTCTAGTAGTGTTGACTGATTGGCCTCAGTCTATTCGAATAACTCCCATAGTTATTCGAATAAACCCTGTCAGCTAGCCAAAACGCTTGGCTTTCCCAATTGTTTTATTCAAATAGAACCATTCCTATTCGAATAAACCCTAGCAGCCACACCTTTTCAATTTCCTGCACGCCTGTCTGTTTAGCTTTCCAGCAAGGTTTATTCGAATAAACCTCAGTTTATTCGAATAAACACGGGTTTCCTTTAAATAAACCCTGCGCGCCCAAAATGTTTTCACCCTCCATCTTCTCTGCTCTTCACGTCTCCTTTGCTCTTGCCTCTCAAACCTTTTTACCCTCTGTGTTTTTCATTCTCTCTTACCTTCCTCCAGCAAGCATCCTCGCACGAAGAATGCTCCAGGCACCAACCCTCTTGATTTGAGAAGGCTCTCCTCCAACGAAGAGCATCATGCACGCTTCATCTCACACTTTTGGGAGCGAAACTTGGTTCAACCCAAGACCTCTCTTTCTTCCAGCAGCATCGCGGCTTCGACTTCCTGACTCTGCTGCAAAACCAGGGAGTTCTTTAGCTTTGCTCTCACCGGGCCACCATCTATCCAGCTTTGGTGAAGATGTTCTTCTGCAATCTGGCTTTCGATGGCCAGAATCTCCTCTTCGAGGTATGTGATCAGAATATTGTGATCACATCGTTGGACTGGCTAACTTTGTTCGGGCTGCAGTTCTTTGGCGCCCTTGTAGAAGATGGTGACACCCCGTTTCTTGAAGAGTTCAACAAGCTTCAGGCGGTTGAAGACCTGCTGAAGCTTGGCCTAGCCCTGCCTGACAAGGGTCTCAAGGGTGGAATGCTAAAGAGCCAAGATAGGCTTCTGCATTACGCCTATGCTCACATTCTGGCTCCTCGCGGTGGAAACTACGCCTACCTTAGCGAGGACGATGTCTTCATGCTGTGGTTTCTAAAGAATGGCCATCAGGTCAACTGGCCTGTGTTCATCATGAGGCACATGATGAGGGCCAAGGGCAAGGAGAAATCTGACTTGCCTTATGGTATTCTTGTCACTACCTTGCTGAGCAAGTATCCTCAATTCTTGGAGACTGAGTGGGCCATTGCTCTGACTCACCACAACGTCTTTGGAGCTCACACCTTACGGAAGATGAAGATGATCCAAACCGATGAAGGCTGGGTGTACCCAGATGAGGTCACTGAGGATGAGCTTGACCCTGCTGATGCCCCTACTACTCCTGCTGATGCACCTGCTACTGCTCCTGCTCCGGTCACCCTAGAACAGATCATGGCCACCTTGCAAGATAACCGAGCTTACATAGAACATACCTTCTCTATTCTATTTGATAGAATAGAAGGTGTTGAATGTGAGGTTGCTGCTCTTCGATCTGTTTCACCTGCTTCTGCACCAGCTTCTTCACCACCACCTCCGGATGCTTACTTCTAGGAACTTTAGTTCTTAGGCTGTCTATTTTTGGCTTCATGTTATTTATTTTTCTGGCTTGTGTAATTGACTCTCTTTATTATTAATGCATAAATAATATTTCCTGTTGATCTATTGATATGAGTATATTTACTTTTATGCATTCTTACTTTGATATATGGGACTTATCCTCCTTTTTGCTTATGACAAAAGCGGGAGAAATATTTGATCATGTGACTTTAATTGAGAAAAAATAGGTAAATTTGAAATGAGATTGGATTCAAATTGAAAGGGAGAGTTGCGCACATATCTGATATACATTACCTCTTATAATTAAAGAGGGGGAGTAAGCTTTTTTACCTTTTTGAGAATTCCAATTATATGCACTAATGCTTTTCTCATTGCTAGTCTCATTGATAGTTTGTCATCATCAAAAAGGGGGAGAATGTGTTTGGATGCATACTTTTGAAGACTTGTTTTGATGATAACAAACGTGAAGAATAAATGAAGATGATAAATAAACCAAGTCCAAGTTTATATTTGATTAGCATTAGAACTTAGGATCTATTGTACGGAGCTCACATTGATATCTCTTTGTTTTTGAAAGAAAAGATAAAGCTTGTTTTTAAACTTAGTTTTCAAAACGTTTTTTGAACTGAGTTATTCGAATAGAACCTAGTCTATTCGAATAAATCCTTTTACGAGACTCTGTGTTTTAAGTTCTTATTCGAATAGCATGGCCTTTTATCCGAATAAATGAGGTTTCAGAATCGTGCTTTAAGTGAGTTATTCGAATAACTCATACGTTATTCGAATAAATCCATTCATCGAACTTCTTTTAAACTACGTTATTAGAATAGATAAGCTGTTATTCGAATAACCCTTCAGTTTTTAAACTCTAGTTTTAACAGAGTTATTCGAATAACATATTGGTTATTCGAATAACCCATTTCAGATGAGTTTTTAATTTGGTTTCAGAAACAGTGTTATTCGAATAAGCTTTTACTCTATTCGAATAAACACGAAGCTTTTGTTTACGTATATGAAAACAGACAAGTTTTCAATCTGTGTTAAATGCTATTAATTTTACCCAATAGCTAATTCATCTATTTTTCCCTATAAATAGCAAGCTTGGGTCATATTTTTCATTGCCCATAGCTCTGAATTATTTTCTGAATGCTCTAATCTGTGAAAACTTTTTTCTACGCTCTTTTTGATTAAAAACTTTGAGATATTTCTGTGAGAGCTCCATTAGCACTTAAATTTGTACTACTTACTCTGAGTGAGAGTTTCTCTTCATCTATTTTCTGATATTCTGTATTGAGGGTGAGGTATCCCTCAAGGTTAGTATAAGGGTGAGGTATCCATGCAGGCTGAGACTTTAGCACAAGGGTAGAGTGTCCTTGTGTGTGAAAAGTGCTCTATTTTGTAACGGTAGCAAGCACCTATTGAAGCTTGTATACTTAGTGAAAAATCTCGGCTTTCGAGGACTGGACGTAGACCACAAGTGGGTTAGTGGTCGAACCAGGATAAATACTGTGTCTGCTTCTCTTTTCCTTAATCTCTTTATTTTATGCAATTTAATTTGTTGCACATTTATTTTTCGCTGCTCTTTATTGTTTCTTTTCTTCTTCTCGTTCCTTCTGTGCATTTATTTATTAAGCTTTTAATTTTTGTCTTAATTAAAAAGAGGTTTTGCGAAAAAGTTTTATACTCAATTCACCCCCTCTCTTGAGTACTGGAAGCCACTTGGTAACAAATTAGAGGCTTCGGTCTAGTTTGCATCTTTTCTCTTTACCAACTATTTTAGATTACTCATATTTCTATCACTCAAGTGTTTAAGGACAAAGATATTACTCAAATTTCTCTTAACAAATGCATTACCATAGGCTTAGTTATCAATCTCATATTCTCTTCCAAGTTCACATACATAACAAGAATCAAAAGGACTTTCTTTAGTTGTAACTAGGCCAAGGGTATAATGAAAGGTAGGAAAAAGATAAATAAAGGTAAAGAATGCTCATGGATAAATCGATACAGAATAGAATCAGGTTGAAAAGATAATAAATAGAGCATACTGCACAAAGGTATAATAGATTTTCACTTTCAACCCAATATTCTCATTATTCTTCACCAACGATCCTTTTCTTTCTTTTTCCTTTTGCATCATTATTTTTTTTTCTTTTTTCATCTTTCATTTTTTCTCTTTTCTTTGCTTCTTTCTTTCAACCCTTGAAGACAAAAGCAACTCTTTATGACTTCTCAATTAACACATCAGTTGCTCCAAAGAATCCAACCTAATTATTCGAATAGGTATCCAAAGAAATCAATTTTAGGCTCAAATGGGGTAACTAAGGAATTATTTCATCAAAGTAACTCTGGAAGTCAAGAAAGAATTAAGCCTAATTGCCTTAATCATGCTCAAGTATGTATGTGAATCATTAAAGTCTCAACAAGATATCAAAGCAAGTTCTGGCACACATCAATCAATAGAAATCTCACTCTAGAAGGAAAAATAGGATTTTGTTTATGAAAAATCCAATCATTAAAGCTCAAAACTCATTTTCTGGCTAATGTTAATAAAGAGAAAAAAAATGCAAGCAAATATGCTAATTTCTAAATAAGATGCTAAATGTTTCAATACTCAATTGAAAAAGATTACTTCACACAAAATCAGCTCATGAGTAGTGGATTCCCCTCTCAAACAAATTTTTATTAACTCAGAAATAATCAAGAAATTAATACACAATTCCAACTTGATTACTAACAATACTCATGTGTTCATTGATTTCCCAAAAATTTTCACCAAATTTAAGAGTAAATTTAAGAGTACTCCCCCCACACTTAAAATAAACATTATCCTCAATGTTTAAATAAGAAAAAGAACAAAACAAAGGATAACGAAACTTCCCTGAAAAATGGAAATACATAAGCACGAAGGTGGTGGGAGAGGTGGAGCCGAGGGCAGGTGTGTAGCCATGAATGAAAACATCTCGTCTAACTGAGTGGCGACATGTTGGCGAAAACTACACAAGAAAAACAAAAGGGGTCAAGACATATTTTGTTTTTTTGTTATTTTTTTTAATAATATGAAAAATAAAGTAAAAACTGAAAAACCAAATGCAAGAATTAAAAGAAAATATGAGAAAGGATAGAAACACAGGTTGCCTCCTATGAAGCGCTAAGTTATAGTCATTAGCTTGACTATGGTTTGATGTCATGCTTAGATGATTTTGATGGAGTGGTGCTCAGTCCCCACTCCCTCTTCATAGTGTTTCACTCTCTGTCTATTTATCAAGAATGTCTTTTGGCCTTCTTTGTAAAGCCCCGAAATTTCTTTCTTTATCTGTTATGTGTGTGTTTGTAATTTTTGTGATTTTTTGTAAATTTTTGTGAATTAATTGGGTGACTTTGATTATTTTATTATATTTCTTGATTTACATGTGCGTTAAGCGAGGCCAGAAGAGTAAAATATTTTTCTGAGGCCGGAAAGCTTTGGACTGTGGAAGCATACTAGGGGATCTTACTAAACCCGAGGTCGGATACACTTTACAAAGTTTTCATTTTTTGAGATTTTATTTAACAGATAAAAATTAGGTACACTCTGTTATCCATTGGACAATAGATGCCAGCTTGATTTACTGTGACTTTTATCCATTGGATAATAACTTGTAGTAAAAATCTAGTAGATTATTTCTATCTAATCATTTGTATGACATCATTAAAGTGACATCACCACATGATATCATTGTTTACTTTTTGGACAATGAGAGAAGCTTCTCAAGGAAGCATTAGGAGAAGCTTGCAAGAAAAGCTTGGCTCCTCCTTCCCATGAGTGTTGCACGACTAAGGAGAGAGAGGGGAGACTTCTTAGGTAAGTTTCCATTCCATTTTTTATTTCAACACTTTTCAATCAATTTCTCTCTCTTCACCCAAAAGGCTTGTCATTTTTCTCTCATTTTCTCTCCTCTAGCTCACGGCCACCACCCCAACACTCACCTTCTCATCTTATTTGATTCCACTCATCTATATTTCTTGAACCTACATCTCCTTCTAAGACCATTTGGTGTGAAGATCTTGACTTGTTCTTCACTTTTCAAGCATTTCTTCAATATTAGGGATTGAAGATTTCTAAGGTAAATGTTTCTCCTTTTTCATTTTTCTTCATTTTCTTTTTTTCAAGATGATCTTGATCCATGGTCCTTCTTTTCCAAGCCAAAACCTAAACAAGCCCAAGCTTATACACCTAAAGGGAAAAAGTAGTAACCCCGTGGCGGGTCCTATTAATCGATAGAGTAATATTTTCATAATACTCTATATGTTCCGTATCTCAAAAGACACGCCAGACATCAATGCCTCCAGAAACTGTACTCTAATGAAACCTAGCAGATCCTTCCGAGCTGCCATCGTAGTCTTCACAAACATAAACATAAAACAGAAATAGACAGAGCAATAACACAAAGAGGTGAGATCCCCTACATCAAATACCAGCAAGGCAGCAAAGAAATAGTAATAAATAGTAAAGACATATAGAGCAGATTTAACAATAACAGTCATGATATCTCTTAACAGATAGCTCAACAAATATACATATATATAGATATATATATATATATATTTCTTAGCATTATATCTACAGACTATGCATATGTACGATGAACAGACACCTACTTCATAGAGCTAAAACATAATTTCAGAGAGAATGATCCAGAAGATATGTTTGTAAATTTCTACATTGGATCAAGAATAGAGCAGTGTCTCACCGAGATTGTCGGTGCGTTTGCAACAGTCACCATGGCACAGTAGAGCTACTAACTGGCCACTTGTGGGATACCTGCGTCCCGACACCTCCAAGGTCATTCATAGACCTTCACTAACGTAATTCGCACCTGCATGAAAGTGTAAGTCATCTCCTAGGCATATAGCCTTAACAAACAAAGTCAATATGACTTTGATAACATGTTCAAATGACTTCATAACTCAATAATTAACAAATGCGTCCCTTACATGTAAAACCAAGCCACCACTAGGCTAAACCATCAACTGATGTCTCCGGGTCCAATACGTCAGCTCGACAGCAAAATACTATTTTTCTCAAATGCAAAGTACTTTTACCATATTTTCACAAACACGTAACAATATTTGTTACGTTACAAAATTGCGTAACATTTTTACATCATTTTTCAATTGTGTAAAACTTTTAAAACGTTTTCTTAATCACGTAACTAAAAATCATCATTTTTAAATCGTGTAAAGGCTTTTCTATATATTTTTAACCGTGTAAAACATTTTATTGATATTCTAACCTTATTTTTAAACTTTTCTCATTTAATATAAAAATTGGACTTTAATTCCAACGTTTTCTCACTAAATCTCCTCTAATTAATATTTCCTAACTTTTTCACAAAAACTTATACCATTTTGATTAAATCAAGATATTTCAAAAATCCTTCTCCATTACTCTTATTAAACCCTCTTAAATGAAATACTTTAATTTTTAAAACATCTTTCTTAACTCCTTTCCACTACTAAGGCCAAAAATTACTTCTTTTTGAGTAGTAAAATTTGTTTCATCTTTCTTTTTTTTAACTTGTAAACCCTTAAATCTTATTTTAATATCCTAGTCATCTAAGTTCACTACTATGGCCGTGAGCCTCAAATGGTCATTGGGACAAAAATCTTTCCTTTTTCATATGAGTCATAGCATAGAAAGCATATCAATCATCAATTGTTACTATATCCATCTCATGCATACTATATCTATCATATAAACACATATAATCAAATACACATAGCCCATGAAATTCACACAAACAAGTGAATAAATCCTTACATGGATTTTTCACCAACAAACCACAAATCATTTCTCACCACCAAAACATGGTTGATGAGGTTAATCTCCCTCTTACCTTAAATGATGATCAAAGCTCCTTTGATGTCTTCTTGTAACAAGATCTACCTCCAAGAAAACCCTTAAAACAAATCAAACATAAATTTATTAAAATCTAAAGCTTGAAACAAGATGACCGTAGGCTAAGATTATGGTCTAGGACTTTAGAATAAAATCTAGGAGTGAAGATTAAGAACTTCACCTAAAACCTTCAAACTTTGAGCTTGAAGAAAGAGGTTGAAGATGGATGATTTGATAAAACTCACAACTAGAAAGTGTCTCCAAATGAGGTCTGGATTCAAAATATATATTTGGTTTGGATGAAACAAAGTTGGAAGCTATTTTGGGAGAGTTGGTCGTGAGCTTCAAATGGAGAGAAAAGAGAGAGTTTTGTGATAGTTTTTGATATTTGCTTCTTGAAAATGAACAAGATAGACTTAAGAGAATGTTAAGAAACCAAATTGATCACTTAACCTTGTAGTAGAAGCTCTTGGCCGTAAGACTCCTTGAAGTTGAGTGTCAAAGCTTTTCTTTTCCAAACTTGTCATATAAGCTTCCTCCTTATTGGTTCACCTTGAAAAGTCATAGTCATTATTGTTGACTCCATCAAACTTCTCATGCAAGCTTGTTTCTCATTGGCTCACCATAAAGATGTCATAACCATCAAGTTTGACTAGCCATCTAGATATTTACCGATAGCTATTATCCAATAGACAAAGGCTACTGCTAGAAAACCAGGGATTATTATCCAATCGATAATAAAACATACCAAAATTTTATCAATTAGATAAAATTTGTGAAAAAGAAAAACTTCAAAATCTGTTACTGATTTCGGGTTTAGTAAGCTCCCCTGATCCCGCGTCAACAGTCAAAATTTTTCCAGCCCCGAAAATTTTTTATTTTTTCGACCTCGCTTTGAAACACACAGAAGCCAAAAATAATAATAAAATAATCAAAATAATTCAAATAATTCACAAAAATTAGAAAAACACATATAACAGAGAAAGAAAGAAAAACTAGGGTGTTACAGTGTTTAGGAAGTGTAATGAAGCACTAGAGGCCAATTTAGGGGGCATTTATAGGGTTAGAAATGGGGAGTCTGAAAAAGACACTTTTCATTCTACATTTTTCACTCTCTCTAGATCTAGATCTTTCTCTCTTCTTTTTCTTCTCTCTAGTTTTTCTCTTCTTTTTCAGAGTTCTTCGCTCCCATTCATGGAGGGGTAGGGCCTTTAATCAATCCAAGGGATTGAACATTCTTGATGCTTAATTTTGAGATTCTATTTTAATTATTTACATTCAATTGTTAATTTAGTTTCTCTCCTTTCTCTCTTTTTTTCTAATTTTGATTGGGTGCTTAATTTGATTAGGATTTATATTTGATAATTGCATAATTACCATGTGCTAAGACAGGAATTCAGAGACTAAACAATGCATTAAAGGTTTTTGATGAAATATTTAGCTTGGTTGGATCTTGATTTTTAAATTAATTTAGGTTTTGGATAGATGCTTAATTTGTCCAACCTTAATTAATTGAATTCTAGAAGCATTTCTAGTAGAAGATCCATGGATCATTGAGAGGCATCTTGATGTGATCTAAGACCAAGGATTCAATTGATAATTGAATGAAACTTTAGTGATAAAGGATGGATTAATATCAAGATTAGTTAATTCTCTTGAATTGGTTATTTTTCAAATTCTGTTTACTCTTTCTAATTGCTTTCTATTGTTTAATCTTACAAGCCTTTTCCCCCCTATTTATCAACCTCGTAATCTGATTGTGTAATTAGAGTGATCTACGGGATCGACCCGATGTTACCATATACTGCAAGTAGTTTTGGTAATTCGGTTATAAATTTATTTAAATTTGGTAGCCTCAACAGTTATCAAATTTTTGGCGCCATTGCCGGGGATCACTCTGATTTTGATCAATCTTATTGAGAGTATATTTGACTACTAATCCTTTACTAACCCCTGTGTTGCTGTGTTTTGGTGGTTTTCAAGCAAAACCGGTTGATTATTGGTCACTTTACAAAATTTCAAATTGAAAACAAACATGCCCAGAATGAGCTAAAACTTGGTCATTTGAAGGAAAATGGCCTAATAAACAAGGCTCATAATTTAATGTGAGGTCACCCCTAGTTTGCCCAAATTCTATCATTTAGACCACTTTTTCAATTTTTAAATATTTTTTATTGCATTTTTTAGTTTCATTTTTGTGTAGTTTTCATGCTGTACAAGTCCCATAATTTTTAAAAATGTTTAGATAGGTTAACTAGGTTTATTTTGGTAGATTTTTAGTGTTATCTAGTTATGTTTTATGTGCTTTGGATTATGTATGACTAGGTCTTCTTCTAGCCAATTACTTGATATTCATTCTGAGATTGATAGGACCTTGCATAATGGAGCATAGATTTGAGAAATTAACTTCTTTTGTGAGACAGTTAGTAGAGGGACAACAATTACCTGTGTAGATAGCTGTAACTGTGTGTGACATTTGTTCTTGTTCATCTCATCCCACAGATGCATGCCCTATACTTCAGAATGGTAGTTCTAGTTTTCAATATCAATCTATTGCTGCAGCAAGTGTCTTTCCTAGTAAACCACCGTACTAGCAGCAGTAACCGAGATATGATCCATACTCTAGCACACATAATCCTGGCTGGAGAGATCATCCTAGCTTGAGATATGGGAATGCAACACCACAACAGTAGTACAAGCAACCCTTCCAACAACCAATAACACAACAGCAGTTTCAACCTCAAGTTAGACCAAGTAGACAACAATTCAACAGCCTATGCAACTACCAAGTCCAGCAACCACAAAACTTAAGCCTTCATTTAAGGATTTGGTGAAGCAGAAGGCCACTAACAACATACAATTTCAACAGAGGACAGAAACTTCAATCCAAAACTTGAAAACTCAAATTGGACAATTAGCTTCTACTCTGAGTCAGCTGCAGGACCAAGGATATGGCCAACTCCCTTCCCAAACAATTCCCAACTCCCAGCATTCTGTTTTTCATATTGATTTACTTACTGATTTAGTTTAGGAAACTTATGATAAGTTGTGTGATGAATTTCCTGATTTTATTAGTTTTAATGACTCTATCCATTGCCACTCATGTACTGGTTGTGCTGGTGATATTATTTGTTCTATTTATGCTGAGATTTCTGTATTCTTGAGAGATGATGATTCTATTTCTATAGATTACGCAACAACTAATGATATTGATGTAACACCCTGAAAATTAATTATTTAATGATATTAATTCATTTTATAACTTTTCTCGATTTGCGTGTGCATTAAGCCAGACAAAAGAAATAAAATGTTCCTTCGAGGTCGGAGAACTTTGTACTGTTAAATTGGGGTTGGGGGATCTTACTAAATGTTGGTAATTGATCCGTAAATCCGCAAGCGCACGGATCGACAAGTAATATAAAGGAGAGTTAGAGTATCGTGTCCCAAGGGATTGATTAATTAGAAGAATGTTAAACTTAATCAAAATTCACAAATTTTTATCCAAGCAAACGAATTGTGAGAATGGGTTGCAATTAAAATAACAATTTAAAGAAACAAAATAATAAAACACCAAACACTAATTCCACAAGAGAAGATAAGAATGATTAAAGCCTAGGGGTCCCTATTCACTTGCTACTTCTATGAATAAATGCAATCAACAAGCACCAATTAATGAAATGATATTTGTTAGCTGATAACCTTCAATAGATAAGAGCCTATGTCTAGGACAATTACCCATGCAAAACCTAACTAATCCACTATGTGTCCATGTGAATTAACATAAGAATCACTCATTGAGACCAATTATCAAGCACTTGCCATGCATGACTAATGGGTATGTGTCCATCCCATTAGGTAATCAACACACTCCATCCAATAGAATTATATTGAACATACATCAACCATACTATATCCATATTCACAACTCCCTATTTCTAGTTCAATTGGAATACTAAAATCATGCAATTGATGTCCAATCAACAACAAGCGTTAAGCATAGATATGGATGAACAAAATCAAATTCATTGAAAGGATACCCACTCAATTACATATTAATCAAATCCATAGCAAGATCCTAGAGAGCCCTTAGATTAGGGTTTAGCTACACATCATGAAAGAGAAGAAAACACATGAAATCAAATGATCCATCAAGTTACAAATCAAGAGGTAAAGGGAAAGAATAGACAAAAATGGAGAGATTCCAAGCTTGATCCTCTTCCTTGATCTTGATTCTCCCTTGAGTCACCTTCAACCCAAATGGGTTCCTCCTCTTCTCAATTGCTCTCTGAAATTCTTGGTTGAGTGTACCAAATAGAATCCCCCCCGGCTTTTTCCAAAAATCAGAATATGAGGATAAAATTTGCGTGCCAGGGTTTTTCCCACGCCTAGGCGTGGATTTACCAAGCCTAGGCGTGGTTATGAATCACGTGCCTTTCTTCTGCTTGTCACGCCTAGGCGTGACTTTACCACGCCTAGGCATGGTGGTCTCTGCCTGGAATTCCTGAGAAACTGCGAGGAACACGCCTAGGTGTAGATTAGGCACGCTTAGGCGTGGATGAGCAGCACTTCCCTTTGATATTTTCTTCACAATTTAAGCCATTCTTCACATTCCTCATCCCTTCCAAGGTCTTTCTTGTCTCGAATACCTACATCAAAACAATACTAATATCCATCAAACCACAATCCACCCAACTTCCATAAACAAAAAAATCTTTAAAGACTAAATTTTAAATCACTTGAGTCAACAAGCTTAATTCACCAAAGTCATGCAATAATTGAACTTATGACCTTGAAAACCTAGGGATAGCATGCTCAAAAACATTCCAAGTTATGTGAAATAACTTCATTTCCCGAAGTTATCACACCCCCAAACCTAAAGTTTTGCTAGTCCTCGAGCAAACTAAACCAAGCAAGAAAAGGAAACACAATCCAATCCAAAGGTCAAGAAATATGAGGCAAATTGAACTAGGGCAAATTTAGCTTCCAATTATCATTCATACCCTCAGAAATCACTTTTCAAACCTCACAACAAGGTCCACACACGCAGGAAATTCTCAACTACCATGCTCACCCTTTTATGCCATTTTTGTGCATGAAAGATTTCCCAAGCTCATGAATTTAAGACCCTTTCCTAATCATGAAGAGCAAGATGGATGAATTATAAAATGCACATGCACTCTCAAAAGAATGTCCTTCATCCCTTTCTCCACTAATGTAGGCAAGACAGAATCAAAGATCATGAGGGTCTTTTAAGCTTGTAATGTAAGGCTAAGGGTGGTGGCTAAGGAAGAAGGGAAAGGATTTTTAATCCAAACATCAAACACGTAATCAACCACTTCCATTGAATTAAGTCAAGCATGTAGATGCATAAACACAAACCAACTTGAAGAATCAATCTTCTTTATTCCATTTTCTCATCACATAAACAAAAGGGCTTTAATTTACACAACAGCCCACTTATTTTCTTTTTTTTTCTTTCTTCTTTTTCTTTTTCTTTTTCTCTTTTTTTTTTTTGGATGAACAAAATCAAATTCTTAGCATTATACACAACACTATGACTCAAAACAACATAAATGCTTAATCATGTGCTCAACAAGGGACCTTTAATGAGGGGAAGAGATTTTTCTTTCACAAGCATGGTTTAAGAAGGTGGAGAGATTAGGGTTAGAGAAATGAAAATTAGGCCACACACACGCACACTAGGCTTCAAAATGGGTACTAGGGATATCATTCAATCAAGGTTGGCATGAAAAGCTCAATCGGTCCAAATAAGTGCCCTAGTCATTTCATTGAAAATGCATTGCCTAGGATTTCGCCTCAAAAGGGAATCAAACAAGCTTCTAAGATGTAAAATTTGACTATACATATGCCAATCATAAATTTCTCCAATCATGCATTTCAGTGATATTCCAGAATCCACCATACATGCAACAGGGAAATACACTCATACACTAATATAGCAAAAAGTGTACGCACAACATTTGAAATTTTTACATGTGATTTCCCAAGCATTGAGGCATATCTGTGATCCACACAATCATTGGATAATCAAATCAAAAATTCCAGCATGCATAAGTTCAACTTGCCTCTCAACATACTCATCAATTAATAGCATAATTCAGCCAGCCCATTAATCCTAATCAATCAAGCACACTCAGATCCACAAATTTGGAAAAACAAAACAAGACCAAACTAAGATTATTAACAGCTAAGATTTAAAGCTTTAACAAAAAGAACTGTTCTAACTTCAATGCAAGAACAAAGGAATGAGAGAGAAATCTATATATATCAACAAAAACTGATTCAGCAATTAACAGAGAAATTAATAAATCTCCCCCAAACCCAAGTCATGCAGTGTCCCACTGCATACAAAATAAGGAATGTATCCAATAAGTACAGACAGTGCACTGAAAGTCAAGAAAGAAAAACAAAGCAGAAAAAAAGCATGAAAGTAATAGGCCCTAGCTCCTCAAATCAAGTCATCCTCATCCAACAGGTCATCGCCCTCTGCGCCCATCTCCGGATCATCAGCAGGTGGGGGAGGTGGATAAGAAGGTGAAACTGCAACTGGTGGAGCTGTAAAAGACGGAAAAGCTGGAAAATCATCCATCGGGTGCCCCTGACCCAAGGCCATCCAATGAATGCCCTGGTAAAGCGAAGCCAGCATCTCCTACTGCGTAGTCAGCATCTCCTACTGCCGATCCAGGCGCTGCTCACTGGAGTGTGCCCAGGTGGCATCAAAAACTGGAACAGGCTGTGGGGCAGGTGCAGGTGCAGGAGCAGGCTCGGGATCTGGAACTATGGGCAGGACCGGGGCTCTCCTGCGCTTCTCCTGGGCAGTCATAATGGTCTGCACTGCCCGTTCTGTCATAGGAGTCTTCAGCTTCACACGGACTTCAGTGTCCTTCCAAGTCACTTTCGCCTTCCGACACAGCTCACAAATAAGAGAGGGGAAGAACAACGATTTCAACTTTGATGTGATGCAAAGCTTCAGGTGATCATAAAGAATCTGCGCAATGTCCACCTGCTGAAGAGTGTGGATGGCATATAGCATGTATGCGCGCTCAGGATATATCTCTGATCTGTGCTCCGTAGGTAGCAATGAGGAGCAAACAAAATGATTCCACGGGCGCAGCTCTTTGCGCAGACTTTCCTGTTTAATGAAACGGATCGAATGATCGGCGTTGCGTTGCACTTGAACAGGAAAGGTAGAATCACAGATGGCTGCCAGTACTGTTTCAAAAGGTGTACCACCATCCTCTTCTGGCAGCTGCAAGGTTTTGTACGCACAGATCAGTGGAGGAGGGCCAAGGTGCAAAACTTGGCTGATGCGCTCAACAGAGTAGTTAACCGTCCTCCCTCTAACTTTAGCAGTGGTCTCAGAACGCTTTGCAGCAAAGGCATTGGCATAGAATTCCTTGACTATTGCAGCAACTGGTTCGTCCACAGGATGCTCCACAAAATGTTACCAATGGAGCTCCTTAGTGGCACTAGTAATGGCTGGATATCGTACCACATTAAGGTCATGGAATCCCCGCTCAGCGATGATGTTAATTTTCCTCAAATGCTGCCAGAAGTAATCATATGCCTCTTGAGATATGAAAAATTGTGGGTCAAAGATGGGAATTGCCTCAGCATCCTCTGTGTTACTTGGTTCGGCCTCAACAGTTTTGCGCTGTCTCTTTGACATGTTTAGGAACCTGAAAAAGAAGATGGTGCTGGTTATTACCATTGGCGCAAAGACTGAAAATAATTGTAATGAAACCAGCCACGTCCAAGAAGACAGCATGCAATGCAATCAAGCAACCTAGGTCAATAACCAACCCAAAGTGCAAGCAGAACAAAAAATAATGCAACATACCACAGCATGCAACAGGGTCCAACTTAGTAATAAGCATTGATGGACCAGAGCCCAATCAGTTCAAAAATAAGCATGCAATTGCAACAGGGTCCAACATAGTATTGCCAAGCAAATACTAATGGTAACACATTAAACATCACAATCAAAAGGGTCAACTATCCAAACCAAGGTTATCCCCGAATCAAATTAATCAGAAATAGGTAAACAGGTCCAACCAGTTATGTACAAACCAATCAGAAATAAGCAAGTTACAATGCAAACAAGTCTCAGCTTAGCCAGTGCACAACTTAGAATCAAACCACATCAATCATCCAAAAATGACAACAGATACTAAGAACAACCACATGGTGACTCAAACTGAAGGAACACCTCACGTATGTCAACAGGCAGAGGATTAACACAAATAGACATGTAACATTGTCATTGTTCAGCAGAAATAACCAAGCCACAAGCCCAATGGAAATCAAAAATATTTTAAAACCAGAGGTAAACAATAACTAACAAATAACGAGCAATCAACAAATATATCATATTCAAACTGCAAAACACACAAACAGAATACAAGATAACCAAAAGACAATAGAAAGAGCAGGAAATGGAGAAGCAATCTAACCTTAAAGGAGGGGGAAATGAACAAGGTACCCGAAACTAGCAAGAAACCCAAATGAAACACACAAACGAAAAGCAGGATGGTGTATTGGCCGTGTGGTGGGTACGGTAGCTTTTGGGTGGGAAAATGTGGGAAGAGAATACGGTGGAGATAGCTTGGTGTAGAGGGGGGAAAGTAAAAGAGAAAGAAGGAAGAGGATAGAAGAGGTTCCGGTTGAGTGGTTTAGAAAATGTGGACGAGGGAGGGAGGGTTACGGTAATGTGGAAGAGGAAGGAGAGAATGGAAAGTTAAGGAAGAAGGGAGGTGAGGGGTTACGGTGGAGATGAAACAGCGCAGCAGAGGGATGAGAGAATGGGGGGAAAAAAATTAGGGCTTTAGGGATTTGAGAAGGCTGCTGCGTTTTGTGCAGCAGCAGGCACATCACGCCTAGGCATGACATTACCACGCCTAGGCGTGGCATGTTTAATTTTTTTTTTAAATTTTTAAAATTTTTTTTTAAAGGCAGAAAACTGCGCCTAGGCGTGTAAAAATCACGCCTAGGCGTGGTGCTCACAGGTCAGAATTCTTGAAAACACAGAGAGGACCACGCCTAGGCGTGGAACTCTCTGGAAAAGATTCTAGTAGCAGCTGAGAGGGACACGCTTAGGCGTGTAAAAGTCACGCCTAGGCGTGGGATCCTGGAGCAAAATTCTAAACAGCAACACCAGAAAACCCCACAACTAAGCATCAAACACACCCTCCTTATTCTCAAACATTTAAGAAATAGCATAGGAATAACATGAACAACCAAAGCCTCAAAATGAAAAACAAACACAATAAAATAATAAAACAAAATCAAATAAAACTACAAAATAAAAGAAAAAAAAAGCATGCAAAATATTGTCCTAAGTGAAGAGATAGGGTTAGGAAATTGGGTTGCCTCCCAACAAGCGCCTTATTTATAGTCCTGGCTGGACTTTGCAGATTGTCAAGTTGGAGGAGCCAAGGTGAGTGAGGTTTTGTGCCTCTCCACCTCACCACCTAAGTAGAGCTTGAGCCGCTGGCCGTTGACCTTGAACGTTGACTTTGAAATTGGATCCTCTAAGGTTACAGCACCATGGGGAAACACTTCCACAACTAAAAATTGACCTGACCATCTGGATTTGAGCTTGCCAGGAAACAATTTCAACCTTGAGTTGAATAAGAGGACCTTCTGGCCTGACTCAAAGCTTCTTGGGATAATGTGCTTGTCATGCCACTGCTTCACTTTCTCCTTATATAATTTAGCATTCTCATATGCTTGTAAGCGGAATTCCTCTAGTGCATTTAGTTGCAACAATCTCTTCTCCCCATAAGCGTTGGAATCCCAGTTCAATTGTTTGATGGCCCAATAAGCGTGGTGCTCAAGCTCAACAGGAAGATGGCAAGCCTTACCAAAGACCATTTGATAAGGAGACATGCCAAGAGGGGTTTTGTAGGCAGTGCGATAAGCCCATAAAGCGTCGTCCAACTTCTTAGACCATTCCTTCCTAGAAGGACTCACAGTTTTTTCAAGGATCCGCTTTAACTCTCTATTAGAAATCTCAGCTTGGCCACTGGATTGTGGATAGTAGGCTGTGGCTACCCTATGTTTCACACCATATTTAGCAAGTAGAGTAGCAAAATGCCTGTTGCAGAAGTGTGATCCTCCATCACTGATAATGGCTCTAGGGGTCCCAAACCTTGTGAAAATGTTCTTTTTGAGGAAAACTAGAACCACCTTAGAATCACTAGTTGGTAAGGCACAAGCTTCTACCCACTTTGACACATAATCCACCGCCACAAGGATGTAGCGGTTACCAAAAGATGATACAAAGGGCCCCATAAAGTCAATGCCCCATACATCAAAGAGCTCCACTTCCAGAATGGAATTCAATGGCATCTCATTCTTCCTGGAGATATTTCCAGTCCTCTGACATCTATCACACTTTGCTGCAAATGAGTGGGCATCACGAAACAAAGTTGGCCAATAAAAACCAGATTGCAACACCTTAGCTGCTGTTCGTTCACCCCCATAATGACCTCCATAAGGTGAAGCATGACAATGCTCAAGTACAGCACTAGTCTCTTCCATAGGAATGCACCTCCGAAGCACCTGATCTGCACCTTGTTTAAAGAGATATGGTTCATCCCAAACATAGTATCTGACATCCCGGAGGAATTTCTTCTTCTGCTGATAAGACCATTCAGTTGGTAACAATCCACTCACAATGTAATTAGCAAAATCAGCATACCATGGATCTGAACAAGCAAACACAGCAAATAGTTGTTCATCTGGGAATGTCTCACAAATCAAAGTTGGGTTCTTTTGATATTTCTCATTTTCCAACTTGGAAAGATGGTCAGCCACCTGATTTTCAGCACCCTTTCGATCTCTAATCTCAAGGTCAAACTCTTGTAGTAATAACACCCAACGAATCAATCTTGGCTTAGCATCCTTTTTGCTCACTAGATACTTGATGGCCGAGTGATCCGTGAAGACAATGACTTTAGTACCAACCAAATAAGCCCGGAATTTGTCAAATGCAAAGACAACTGCAAGGAGCTCCTTCTCAGTGGTGGTATAGTTCAACTGAGCATCAGTGAGTGTTCGGCTCGCATAATAGATGGAATGAAAGATTTTGTTTTTCCTTTGGCCCAATACCGCTCCAATAGCATAATCACTAGCGTCACACATGAGCTCAAATGGTAAGGACCAATCAGGAGTGGTAATAATGGGTGCTGAGACAAGTCTCTTCTTAAGCTCCACAAAGGCTTCCATACATGGCTCATCAAACTTGAAGGGCACATCTTTTTCCAGCAAATTACACAATGGTTTGGCAAGCTTAGAAAAGTCTTTGATAAACCGTAGATAAAAGCCGGCATGCCCTAGGAAACTCCGAACTCCTTTCACTGAAATTGGTGGTGGTAATTTCTCAATCACCTCAATCTTGGCTCTATCCACCTCCATTCCCTTATGAGACACTCTATGGCCAAGTACTATGCCCTCCTGAACCATAAAATGACATTTCTCCCAATTAAGCACCAAACTTGTCTCCTCACACCTTTGAAGTACAAGGGCCAAGTTATGAAGACACTCATCAAAGGAATCACCAAACACAGAGAAGTTATCCATAAATATCTCCAAACAGTTCTCCACCATGTCAGTGAAAATAGCCATCATACATCTCTGAAAGGTAGCTAGGGCATTGCATAACCCAAAGGGCATTCTTCTGAAGGCATAAGTACCATATGGACAGGTGAATGTTGTCTTCTCTTGATCTTCCGGGGAAATGGCAATCTGGTTGTACCCCGAATACCCATCCAAGAAACAGTAGAAAGCACGTCCTGCCAACCTATCCACCATCTGATCAATAAATGGTAACAGAAAATGATCCTTCCGGGTTGCAGTGTTAAGCTTCCTATAGTCCATGCAAATGCGCCATCTGTGACAGTCCTAGTGGGAATCAAATCATTATTCTCATTGGCGACCACGGTCATCCCACCCTTCTTAGGCACGCACCGAACCCAGGCTCACCCATTTCTTTGTCGTCGAGATAGGGTATATGATACCCGCATCCAGCCACTTAATGATCTCTTTCTTGACCACCTCCTTCATGATAGGATTAAGGCACCTTTGATGTTCAATTGTTGGCTTATGATCTGATTCCAACAATATTTTGTGCATGCATATGGTGGGGCTAATGCCTCTGATATATGCAATAGACCACCCCAAGGCCCTTTTGTATTCTCTGAGCACTCTAAGCAACTTGGATTCTTGTTCCTCTGACAAATATGAAGAGATAATGACTGGCAATGTGGATGAATCCCCCAAATATGAATACCTCAAATGATCAGACAATGGCTTGAGCTCTAACATGGGAGGAGTGATTATAGAAGGCTGGAGAATGGGCTTGTCAGAAGGTATGTTCAACGGTTCAAAGCCTGGTGTCCTGAAACACTTAGCAGACGAGTCAAGCAGTTTAATACATTCCAAAACATCTTCCCTATCTACATGCTCATATATGGATGTCAATGATAAAGCAAGAGAATCATCAGTGAAATTAGCATGGAATGCATTATTAACTACTTGATCAATCATACCTATGTAAGAACACTCTTCATGATCATTTGGAAATTTCATGGCCTTGTAAATATTAAAAGTTACCTTCTCATCATTGACTTGCATAGTGAGCTCATCATTTTGAACATCAATCATAGTCTTACCGGTGGCTAGGAAAGGTCTTCCAAGAATCAAAGGTACATTGCGATCTTCCTCCATGTCCAGGATGATGAAATCTGCTGGAAAGATGAACTTGTCAACCTTGACCAAGACATCTTCAATGACCCCCTTAGGATAAGTGAGAGATCGGTTGGCAAGTTGCAAGGTAACCGAAGTTGGTTTCGCCTCCCCCAAACCTAGCCGTTGGAAGATGGATAGAGGCATCAAGTTTATACTTGCCCCTAGGTTACACAAAGCTTTTCCAAAGAATTGGTTGCCAATGGTGCATGGAATGGTGAAGCTCCCTGGATCCTTCAACTTAGGAGATAGCTTATTTTGCAAAATGGCACTGCATTCTTCAGTAAGTGCAACAGTTTCATAATCCCCAAACCTTCTCTTCTTAGACAAGATGTCCTTCATAAACTTCACATAACTAGGCATTTGTTCCAAAGCCTCAGCAAACGGTATGTTTATGTGAAGTTTCTTGAAAATATCCAAAAACTTTTGGAATTGAGCATCAAGCTTTTGTTTAGCTAGCCGGTTGGGGAAAGGTGGAGGTAGTGTATAAGGCTTGTCCTCCTTCTTCTTGTCTTCAACCTTCCTCTCTGCTAGCTCTTCATTCTTCTCCACCCTTTGGCTCACAACTTCTTCATCTTGAGCTACCTCCACTTCTTTTTCAAGTAGCTTGGTCTTCACATTTCCTTCAATTTCTTTCCCACTCCTCAGTGTTATAGCCTTGCAATGCTCCTTGGGAGAACCTCCGGGATTGTTGATGGTGTCACTAAGAAAACTCCCTTGAGGCCTACTACTTAAGGCTTGGGCAAGTTGGCCAACTTGGGTCTCAAGATTTCTCAAGGAGGCCGCTTGACCTTGCATCAAAGCATTATGCGAAGCAAGCCTTGAGTCGGTCTTAGTCATGTACTCTTGCTGGCTAGTCATAAACTGAGCAAACATCTTCTCCAAATTGGATGTTGAAGTCGATGTTGAGGTTTGGGCTTGAAGGGGGCTCTGTTGTTGAAAACCCGGAGGAGCACGGGGAGCTTCCCTAGTCTGATAAGAAGAAGAAGAAGGACCTTGAACTTGACCACCCCATGAGAGATTAGGATGGTTTTTCCAACTAGGATTATAAGAATTGCCCAAAACATTGTTGTGAATTGGCTGACGGAATTGATTTGCATATTGCACACTTTCCAGGCTAACTGTGTAATTAACAGTTGAATGAAGGTCCCCACAGTGATCACAAATTTTAGCTGAGTTACTAACTCCACTTGCTACAAAATTGACTCCCAAGGTGTCCAGCTTCTTAGAAAGAGCTGCCACTTGAGCTGTAAGAGATGTACGAGCATCAACTTCATGAATACCTGCTGCTAATCTCTTGGGAGTAACTCTTTCAGCCGGCCATTGATAGTTGTTATTAGCCATTTCCTCCAAAAGGTTGTAGGCTGCATCCACGATCTTGCTCATGAGAGCCCCTCCAACTGCTGCATCAATTATGGATCTAATGGAGGTTGTCAAGCTATTGTAAAAAGTATGAACCAATATCCATTTTGCTATACCATGATGGGGGCACTTCCTTAGCAACTCCTTGAATCGCTCCCAAGCCTCATACAAGGTTTCTCCTTCGAATTGTCTGAAGGACAAGATGTCATTCCTATACTTCATTGCTTTCATGGGAGGAAAAAATCGATCCAAGAACTTCTGAGCCAGCTCTTCCCAAGTAGTGATGGAATGTTCAGGTAATGATTGAAGTCATGCCTTGGCCCTATCTCTCAAGGAAAAAGAGAAAAGCCTCAATCGAGCCGCATCATCAGTCATCCCTTGATGCTTGAAGGTATCATAAATCTCCAGAAAGTTGGCTAAATGAGCATTAGGATCTTCATGGGGAAGATCCGCGAATTACAAATTATTCTGCACCATCTGGATAATAGTAGGCTTGATCTCAAAAGTCTGAGCCTGTACAGCTGGCCTTCTAATGCTAGATCGAATGTCCCTAGCATTTGGAGTAGCATACTCTCTTAAGAGTCTTTCAGCATTCGCTTCTTCCTCCATCTCCGAGTCACTATCCAATTCAAGTTTCTTCCCTTGTACTAGTCGTTCTCTTAGTAATCTACGAAAAGTCCTCTCGATCTCAGGATCGTAAGGAAATCGAGATACACTTTGAGTCCTTCGCATACAAGAGCTAAGTACCTGAAAAACAAAACAAAGCAACAAAGAAAACTTGAAATAAGAATTGTGAATAATTGTAAGAATAACACAAATTCTAAACTCAATCCCCAGCAACGGTGCCAAAAACTTGTTGGTAATTGATCCGTAAATCCGCAAGCGCACGGTTCGACAAGTAATATAAAGGAGAGTTAGAGTATCGTGTCCCAAGGGATTGATTAATTAGAAGAATGTTAAACTTAATCAAAATTCACAAATTTTTATCCAAGCAAACGAATTGTAAGAATGGGTTGCAATTAAAATAACAATTTAAAGAAACAAAATAATAAAACACCAAACACTAATTCCACAAGAGAAGATGAGAATGATTAAAGCCTAGGGGTCCCTATTCACTTGCTACTTCAATGAATAAATGCAATCAACAAGCACCAATTAATGAAATGATATTTGTTAGCTGATAACCTTTAATAGATAAGAGCCTATGTCTAGGACAATTACCCACGCAAAACCTAACTAATCCACTATGTGTCCATGTGAATTAACATAAGAATCACTCATTGAGACCAATTATCAAACACTTGCCATGCATGACTAATGGGTATGCGTCCATCCCATTAGCTAATCAACACACTCCATCCAATAGAATGAAATTGAACATACATCAACCATACCATATCCATATTCACAACTCCCTATTTCTAGTTCAATTGGAATACTAAAATCATGCAATTGATGGCCAATCAACAACAAGCATTAAGCATAGATATGGATGAACAAAATCAAATTCATTGAAAGGATACCCACTCAATTACATATTAATCAAATCCATAGCAAGATCCTAGAGAACCCCTAGATTAGGGTTTAGTTACACATCATGAAAGAGAAGAAAACACATGAAATCAAATGATCCATCAAGTTACAAATCAAGAGGTAAAGGGAAATAATAGACAAAAATGGAGAGATTCCAAGCTTGATCCTCTTCCTTGATCTTGATTCTCCTTTGAGTCACCTTCAACCTAAATGGGTTCCTCCTCTTCTCAATTGCTCTCTGAAATTCCTGGTTGAGTGTACCAAACAGAATCCCCCCCGGCTTTTTCCAAAAATCAGAATATGAGGGTAAAATTTGCGTGCCAGGGTTTTTCCCACGCCTAGGCGTGGATTTACCAAGCCTAGGCGTGGTTATGAATCACGTGCCTTTCTTCTGCTTGTTACGCCTAGGCGTGACTTTACCACGCCTAGACGTGGTGGTCTCTGCCTGGAATTCCTGAGAAACTGCGAGGAACACGCCTAGGCGTAGATTAGGCACGCTTAGGCGTGGATGAGCAGCACTTCCCTTTGATATTTTCTTCACAATTTGAGCCATTCTTCACATTCCTCATCCCTTCCAAGGTCTTTCTTGTCTCGAATACCTACATCAAAACAATACTAATATCCATCAAACCACAATCCACCCAACTTCCATAAACAAAAAAATCTTTAAAGACTAAATTTTAAATCACTTGAGTCAACAAGCTTAATTCACCAAAGTCATGCAATAATTGAACTTATGACCTTGAAAACCTAGGGATAGCATGCTCAAAAACATTCCAAGTTATGTGAAATAACTTCATTTCCCGAAGTTATCACTAAACCCGAAGCCGGACATAGTTTACGAAGTTTTTGTTTTTCGAGATTTTATCTGACAGATAAAATTTGGGTACACTCTATTAATCATTAGATAATAGATACCAGATTTATTGCCAGTGACTTTTATCTATTGGATAATAGTTTGTAGTAGAGATCTAGTAAATTATTTTTATCTAGTCATTTTTATGACACCATCTAAGTGATATCATCACTTCACATTGTTGATTGACCATTTTGGGAAACGTGCGAAGCTTATCAAGCAAGCTTTGGAGAACCTTCCAATAGAAGATTCTTTTTCCCTTTTCCAAGGAGAGTACATGGCCACCTATGGGGAAAAGGACTTCTTAGACAAGTTTCTATCATCTATTCACATCAAGCCTTCCTATTAACTTCTCTCTCTTCACCCAAACGTCCCTCTCACTTTTTATCTTCATCTTCTTCCATTTTCTCTCCTATCACCACACGGCCATCACCCTTGAACCACCATTTCACATTCAAAAAATTTTAGCAACTACTCTCCTTGAATCCATACTTCCTTCTAAGATCATCAAGAGTGAAGATCTTGGTTGTTCATCACTTTTCCAAGAATCTCTCAAGTTAGGGTTGTGATTTTCTAAGGTAAAAGTTCTCTCTTTTTTCATCATTCTTCTCTTCTTCCTTTTAAAACTTTGATGTATGTTCTTGGCTACTTTTTTCTAAGTCTAAAAATGATGAGTTTTGCTATGTCATTTTAGGTTTCAAAGGGGTTCTTGAAGGAGGAAGTAATGCTTCAAAAAGTTCTACACAAGTGGGTGGACATCTCCAAAAGTAAAAGGGAGATTTTTCTTATCACCCATTCATGGTGGTGAGGGAAGAAATTTATGTGTGGAAAGTGAGGGATCCAAGTGAAGATCACTCACTTTATTCTGTTGATTTTTGGTACTTTGGGTGAATCTTCCCTTATGTGATTCTTGTGATTTAGTGTTATGTGTGACCTTGGTGAGATTTGTGATGGTTGATATGATTTATTTGCTTGAGATTACTTGTGAAAGTTAAAAAATTTGAAGCCCTAGTGTTCTAGGAAGCCCACAGTGTAACGTCCCAAGATTGCCTGCAGGATTGACGAGTGTCTCCACAAACCAACACAGGTCTTTTCATCGTGTTTTTGTCCTCACTCACACACATACTAGGAAACTTCCCAGGAGGTCACCCATCACACAATTGCTCCAGGTCAAGCAAGCTTAACCATTGAGTTCTTATGTTCTAGGCCCCCGAAAAGAAGTTGTAACTTGTTGATATGGCTACGCCAAATCAATTCCTTTAAGCCATCCTCAACTATGCAGTCCCATACCTGCACAGTCTCTGAATCCCTCTCATTCCGGTGCATATTCAGTTCATTCATGTGACTCTTCACCTAGATGCCTGCCAGAAGCCGCTCCTTGTCCGTGCTTCATTGCACCAGTGATCACTTCCCGCCCTCGTTGGCCCCGGGACACACATGCCCACCAACTTCCACTTGGTTTGTCCCCAAACCACACCATACTGGGAGAGGTCCCGTCTTTGATACCATTTGTAACATCCCGGGACTGCCTGCAGGATTGACGAGTGTCTCCACAAACTAACACGGGTCTTTTCAGCATGCTTTTGTCCTCACTCACACGCATCCTAGGAAACTTCCCAGGAGGTCACCCATCACACAATTGCTCCAGGTCAAGCATGCTTAACCATGGAGTCCTTATGTTCTAAGCTTCCGAAAAGAAATTGCAACTTGTTGATATGGCTATACCAAATCAATTCCTTTAAGCCATCCTTAACTATGTAATCCCATACTTACACAGTCTCTGAATCTCTCTCATTCCAGTGCGTATTCAGTTCATTCGTGCGACCCTTCGCTTAGAAGCCTGCCAGAAGCCACTCCTTGTCCGTGCTTCATTGCACTGACGATCACTTCCCGCCCTCATTGGCCCCAAGACACACATGTACTAATGTAACACCCATCTTTGGGTATCGCATTTCAAACCAACTTCTTAATATTCTTTACCTAAGTTATAAAATATTTAATATTATCTTAATACAAGTTTCAAAATATCTTTTTTGCAGATAACATAAACTTACCAAATTTTAGAAACACAAAACACAAGAATTGAATAACATATATTTCTCATACATAACATAGATTAATAACATCTTCATTACATATGACTTATGTACTCTAAGCAATATTTAATTACCATATAAAAACTAGACCTGGCCCAAGTTCACAACATCAAGGAACAAGAGTTCTCCTCAGAAGACAAATTCCTTAGCTAGGAATGTCTCGATGTAAAGAAATTTGAGCAAGTGAAATCTCGGAGTCCTCCCTAGGAGTATAGTGAAGATCATTCCACAACTCCCTGATAGGTAAAACAAACTCTACATATGCAACCGGAAAAGAAGAAGTAATTACCCCATGGCGGGTCCTACTTGCGGATAGAGTAATGTCACCACAATACTCTATATATTCTGAGTCCCAATGGACACGCCAAGCAGCAGCGCCTTCAAGAAACTGTAGTCTTAAAAAAACCTAGCTGATCCCTCCTTGCCGCCAACGTAGTCTTCACAGATGTAGGCATACAATAGAAACAGACAGAACAATACAGCAAAGAGGCTAGATCACTTACATCGCATACCAATATGGCAGCAAAGAAACGATACGAACAACAATGTCATTCCATACATACAATCCATAGATTAATATAAAATCGACAGATATATTCATGACATTTAATAGATAAATAATCCAATAAACTTGCAATACAATATCAAGTATAATGATAATATCACAATAATACTATATCACAACAATATAAATATTGACTATGCATATGCATGATGTCTATGCTGACCATCCTTATGCACAATGCAACCAGTTCCTACTCCATGGAGCTAGATTCAAATTCAGAGATGAACGTTCCAGAAGATCTGTCCCCCATAAAAGACAGTCTAACGCCAGATAATGAAAAGAAATAGTGGTTGTCGGGCTGCCAGTGCATTGAAATCATTTTATCACGGCCAGGGGTATATATATATTGTGATAGCATAATCACAAAGTGAATTACCGCGCCCTGACATCCCCCAAGATCTAGTCCAAATCCACTATCCTCTGAGTTCCCATTCACTCTTTAGGCATAAAACGCCACAGCAGCCACCGACTGTATAATGCTCAAATGCATATCAAACTACCATTGTACCGTTCCCAATGATATTAAACCAACTACCCATACCATTGTCCAATACCACTAGTATCAATGATATTATATAACCGCCCATACAACTACATAATACCAATGATCCACTCGGGTCCAGAACTTCGGTTCCACAAGCACAATGCTAAACCACAACTACTTAGGTACAGTACGTCAGCTATACAGCACAACTCGCAATTCCTCTCAATCGCGTAGCAATATTATCGCATTTTCACATTCACGTAACACTTTTTTACATTTTCAAATCGCGTAATGATTTTTCAACATTTTTTCAATCGCGTAGCTAAAAATCACTATTTTTAAATCGCGTAAAATATCTCTAACATATTTTAAGCTTAAATTAAAAATTTTCTCATTTAATATCAAAATTGGACTTTAATCACAATATTTCCTTAATAAATCACCTTTAAAAAATATTTTCTAATATTTTCTTCACAGAACAGTGTTTCTTTGATTAACTTGGAATATTACAGCTCAAAAATTCCTAACACGCTTCAAAACCCAAAGGATGAGCTATACGTCAATAAATTTCAAGTTTTGACTTTTATCTTACTTAATACTCTAATTACACTAATTTAATTCTAAAAAAATTAGTTTACTTTATTTTTACATGTCAAAATTCACTAAATTGAGTTCTTGTTAATTAATCCTTCAAGACTACACTTAAGAAAATATTTTTGGTCTAAACTACTAACTTTTGGCATGTTGGCCGAAAAATCCTTTTATTTTCCATAATCAAATATTTATTCATTTCCTATCTCATTTTCATTTGTAGATATCTTTAATCCATTTACTTATTACCTAATCATCAAAAATCCATACTTAGTAAAACATTTCAAGTGGTTTATTCCAAAATCATCATTGAGGTCGTGAGCCTCTTGGTTATTTGAACCCAAAATATTTTTCCTTTCCCTATGATTTTTATCATATACAACATATCATATATTCATGCTCACTATTAACGCAATAAATTCATATTAAGCATTTAATCATAATTTAGTCATAATTATACCATCTCACATATCAAAGCAATAGAAATTACATATAATCTAATAAGCATAATCCAATAACCACATAATCGAGTGAATAAATCCTCATATGAATTTTTCACTCACAAACACAAACAATCCATTCCTTCACCACCATATATGGCCGATGAGGTTAATCTCCCTCTTACCTGGTGTGTAGCTTCCTAAACTCCTTGTAAAACTCCCTTTGTATGAATCTTTCACCACCAAATAGATCTTAGAATTAAAACAAACACGTAAAAATTAGTATCTAAGACTTGATTAAGATGACCATAGATCAAACATGGTATTAAGATTCCAAGAATCAAGTAAGAAATCAAGTTTCAAGATCTTTACCTTGAAACCCTAGAACTTAAATCCAAGAATCAAGCCTGAAGATGATTGATTTAGACTAAAGTCTTAACACCAAAGAGTCTTAGAATGATGTGAGGATTCAAAAAGTGAGGTTGGATTGAATCAAAAGTGGTTGGATGTTCATGGAGTGGGTATAGCTGTGAGCTTCCTTGGAAGAACAAGGTGTGAACTTTTGATTTTCAACTTGAAGAACAAGAATGACAATGGATGATCTAGGCCAAGATCTCAACTACAAAGTATCTTAGAATTGTGTCTAGGTTTAGAAAATAGGATTAGATAGAATTATGGAAGCTTGGAGGTAGGGTTTAGGGGTGGAGGCTGAAACCCTCAAAGAAGAAGAAATTTTGGAGTTCTTTGATTGCTCTTGGAAATAAGAGAAAAGATGATAGAGGTTTATGGTCACAAAGTGTTAGAAATGAAAGTGAATATCCTATTTCACACTTGCATGGCCGTGTGGTTGTCTTGATAGAAAGTTTAAGGCTTGTTCAAAAAGCTAGAAACAATTACACATGGCTTCATATGGAATAGGTCATCAAGTGGTCACCTATTGATCATAAAAGATCATTCAAGAATATGCTAGAATAGCCTAGTAACCGTGTGGCTCAATGGAAAGCTAACTTAGTTTTGATTTCAATTAGTTTCTAGTTACATCTAATTTAGGTAATTAGTTCAATTAAGCTAACTTAGTTAGATTATTTAGTTACATAACTAACTATCTAGTTACTTGATTAGATCATGCATTTGTCATGCATTGATCATCCTTCTAGAAAAACCCTAGAAATTTTCTTGTAACCATGGACTCTAAGTATTAGTTAACTTAGTTTGTTCCACTTAGTTACTAATTAGGCTATTAGCGTAACTTAGTTAGTTCATCTAGTTACTTAGTAGCTAGTCCAACCATTAATGTTGACTTCATCTCCTAACCATTGATTTAATCTAAGGTGGATATCCTAAGCTTCCTTATCAAGTTTGCTCTCACACCATTGATTAGATCAATGGTGATGATCGACGGCTTCTTCATCAAGTTTTCCATCTAACGGTTTAAAACAAAGTCCATGCCACTAAGTTTGACCAATTTCTATTGGTTAGTGATAAAGCTAGGTAATGATGGTTCTTGATTACTCCTATGATATTTAAGTTAGATATTTTCATTCAGATGTTTTTCAAAAGATATTTTCAACTTAGATATTTTTACTAAGATATTTTACTGAGATATTTTTCGTTAAATATTTATCCTTAGATATTTATCCGTAGATATTTTACTAGGTGAGTCATTGTTTCTACAAGTTTCTAGAGAAAGAATAATAAGATAAGCTCGAAAGAGAAAGTAACCAATTTGAATTTGTCTTCTAACTTGAGTAGTCAATTTGAATTTCTCCTCTTCAACTTGAGTATCCATTTTGACTTCTTCCTACTTGCCATTAGTCCATCACTTTGAGTCATCGCTATCAAGATATTTTTCCCGAAAATATTACCTAATGGACAATAGCTACTGCTATTATTACACAATGGGTAATAAAAAACTCAGATAAAGAAAATTCCTGTCAACTGTTCCCGGTTTCAGGTTTAATAAGATCCCCTGATCCCGTCTTGACAGTCCAAAACTTTCAAATTCAGGAAAAAAAATTTATTTTTTCGGCCGCCTCAAACACACATCTCAAAATAATATTAAAATAATCACAAACTCAAAAAATTTCACAAAAATTCTCAAAAATCATAAAAATTATAAAACTCATATATTTTTAGGAAAAATGAAATTCAAGCATACAGTTCAAAAATAATATTAAAATAATTAAAATAATATTAAAATAATTAAAATAATATTAAAATAATTAAAATAATATTAAAATAATTAAAATACTTAAAAATTCCCAAAAATTCACACATATTCAAAAATATTATAAAACGTGTTCATATCAAGAAAAACAAAATATCGGGGTGTTACAACTCTCCTCCTCTAAAAAGAATTTCGTCCTCGAAATTTCTCTTACCTTTATAGCAAATAACGATATTACTCATTTATCTTGTCTTCAAGCTCCCCCGTAGCATCTCCAATTACGTTGTTTGTAGATCACCTTTCTACTTCTCTCGAATTTCCTCTATCAGATTATTCGAAACAGTAATCGTATTCAAACAACTTATTCCCAATGTTAAATCCACAGACAACTGTATATTCCTAAATTGTTCTATCAATTCACTCCCCTTAACCATCATAATAGATATACTAAGCACATTTTCTACTTAAGGTATCTGCCACGACATTCACCTTTCTAGAATGATAATGAAGTTAAAAATCGTAGTCTTTCCAAAAATTCTAACTATCGTCTTCTGATCGAACAGGTATTCCAAGCTCTTGTGATTGATTTAGACATCGTAGGTTGGTCCATAAAGAAAATGTCTCTAGATCTTCAATGTAAAATGACTATCGCAAATTCCAAAAACGTGAATCGGATAATTGTTCTTATGCACTTTCAACTATCTCGAAGCATACGCCATAATCTTTTTATTTTGCATCAATGCACAACCTTAACCCAAAAGTTTGAACTTCTTCTAACCTGAATTCGCACTTAGACAGTTTCATGTATAACTTCTTCTTCTTCTTCAGAGTTTGAAAAACTACATCGAGCTATTCAGCATGTTCCTCTGGACTTTAAGAATAGATCAAGATATCACCAACAAGGACAACGACAAATCCGTCTTGGAACATCTTCTACTTTCACGCGAAACTGATGATAATCAGAACGTAATTCGGTCTTACAGAAAACAACGGCGCCCTTCATTTGATCTTCTATTTCCCATGTTGTATCTCCCATCACATCATCCCAGATTATCTTCACCAAGGTAATTTCTCTGAGTTATTTCACTCGTCTATCCTAAATCTTAACAGAAAATGTCTTATAGATCGAGTTCTCTTTATAATCGTACTGTATTTGGTACTATGACATGGGTTGGATCAAGAATATATTTTCTCAGTTGAAATACATGGAAGACACTATGAAGGTTAAAAAGAAAAGTGATAAGGCTATTCGGTAGATTACCGGATTTATCCAACAAAGAAATTAATATGGTCTAATAAATTTAGAAATGAACTTTCTGGATTCAAATCCAAAAATCTCAGTATAGGGAAACACTAAAATTTTACTAAAACAATATAACAATATTACAGGATATGGTTGAAAGATAACTAATCCTTTCACAAATCCATGAACTCAAATAGATGTGATTTTAGACAAGCAAATCAAATCAACAGAAGAGATTTGATCTTTAATAGATATAGGATAGAGTTAGAAAACTTGAATATAAACAGCAAGTTTAACAAGAAGAGTAGAAATACTCAGATCAAACGATAACAAAGACACAGATAACTCAAATCGATTTACTTAGTCTATTTATGAAAGAAGTAGACAAACCAAATCAACAAAAAGTTCTAATCTCGAAGAATAATAGGATAGTTTTAAATATGCTTTGAGTAGTAATTACAAGTTTAGAAGTTGGAGTAGCACTATTCAAGTCAAAAGGAAATAAAAACACAGATAACCTAAATAGTTCACATAGTCACAGACCATAAAAGAATAGGTTACCTTGCAAGTTATACAATACAGTTTTAGGATTACTCTATATGGCATAGCTTCCTTGTTTCTTAAATTTTTATAATTGAATGCTTCTGTTCCACTCTTTGTATTGACTCTTTCTTCTACTTGAGATCTTGTCGCACGTGCATCACTAATGGAAGGTTCCATCTTTGATGTAGTACAGTCTCTGGCAACGCGTCCAGGCTCCCCGCACTTGAAACAAATAATTCCTTTGATCGTTCATTCCTTTTTCAAATGAGCCTTTCCATACTTCCAACATTTTGATGTTGATGCTATAGTCTGACCAAATCCGTTACCACTAGCACTTCCTCTTTTCGTTCGTTGTTGCTTGCCCAGTGGTCTTATATACGACTTTTGCTGAAATCGATTGATCTTACACTTCCTTCCCTTTTGGATCCTAGTTGGTCCAAAGTTACAGCTTCTCACATCCTAAGACTACTCCAACTCTAACAAGTTCTGAAGTTTGGTTATCAGTTGCTGTTGCTAAGCGACCTTCTGACTCTATTGTACTGCTACGTCAGCCATCCTCTGCATTACACTTCTAGCTGTGACTATACGATTATCATCAAGTCTCGCGTTCACATGCTTATGTCTACCATGATCCATTGCTGTTTCTTCGAAAAAAACAAATCAAAATACAAAGTAACCAAATGTAACCATTTCAAAAAACATTGTCTCCTTGCAGAAACCAAACAATATATCTCTGTGTTCGGTGTCTGAGAAACACACAGCACAAACAAGACAAACTTACCCACAAACCCAAAAGACTTTAGCTTGGGCTCTAATACCAACTAATGTAACACCAACCTTAGGGTATCACATTTCAAACCAACTTCTTAATATTCTTTACCCAAGTTATAAAATATTTAATATTATCTTAATATGAGATTCAAAATTTCTTTTTCGCGGATAACATAAACTTACCAAATTTTAGAAACACAAAACACAAGAACTGAAAAATATACATTTCTTGTACATAACATAGATTAATAACATGTTCATTACATAAGACTTATATACTCTAAGCAATATTTAATTACCATATAAAAAATAGACCTGGCCCAAGTTCACAACATCTAGGAATAAGAGTTCTCCTCAGAAGACAAATTCCCTAGCTAGGAATATCTCGATGGATAGAAATCCGAGCAAGTGATATCTTGGAGTCCTCCCTAGGAGTATAGCGAAGATCATTCCACAACTCCCTGATAGGTAAAACAAACTCTACATATGCAATGGTGAAAGATGAAGTAATGACCCCATGGCGGGTCCTACTTGCGGATAGAGTAATGTCACCACAATACTCTATATACTCTGAGTCCGAATGGACACGTCAAGCAGCAGCGCCTTCAAGAAACTGTAGTCTTAAAAAAACTTAGTTGATCCCTCCTTGCCACCATCGTAGTCTTCACAGATGTAGGCATACAATAAAAACAGACAGAACAATACAGCAAAGAGGCCAGATCCCTTACATCGCATACCAATATGGCAGCAAAAGAACGATACGAACAACAATGTCATTCCATAAATACAATCCATAGATTAATATAAAACCAACAGATATATTCATGACATTTAATAGATAAATAATCAAATAAACTTGCAACACAATATCAAGCATAATGATAATATCACAATAATACTATATCACAACAATATAAATGTTGACTATGCATATGCACGATGTGTATGCTGACTATCCTTATGCATAATGCAACCAGTTCCTACTCCATGGAGCTAGATTCAAATTCAGAGATGAATGTTCCAGAAGATCTGTCCCCCATAAAAGATAGTCTAATACCAGATAATGAAAAGAAATAGTGGTTATCGGGCTGCTAGTGTGTTGCAGTCGGTTTATCACGACCAGGGGTATATATATATTGGGATAGCGTAATCACAAAGTGAATCACCGCGCCCTGACATCCCCTAAGATCTGGTCCAGATCCACTATCCTGTGAGTTCCTATTCACTTTTTAGGCATAAAACGCCACAACAGCCACTAGTTGTATAATGCTCAAATGCATATCAAACTACCGTTATACCGTTCACAATGATATTAAAGCAACTGCCCATACAATTGTCCAGTACCACTAGTATCAATGATTTTATACAACCGCCTATACAACTACATAATACAATGATCCACTCGGGCCTAGAACTTCGGTTCCACAAGCCGAATGCTAAACCACAACTACTTAGGTACAGTACGCCGGCTCTACAGCACAACTCGCTATTCCTCTCAATCGCGAAGAAATATTATCGTATTTTCACATTCGTGTAACACTTTGTTATGTTTTCAAATCGCGTGATGATTTTTCAACGTTTTCTCATTCGCGTAGCTAAAAATCACTATTTTTAAATCGCGTAAAATATTTCTAACATATTTTAAGCTTAAATTAAAACTTTTCTCATTTAATATCAAAATTGGACTTTAATCCCAATATTTCCATAATAAATCACCTTTAAATAATATTTTCTAATATTTTCTTCACAGAACTGTATTTCTTTTATTAACTTGGAATATTATAGCTCAAAATTTCTTAACACGCTTCAAAACCCAAAGGGTGAGCTATACGTCAGTAAATTTTAAGTTTTGATTTTTATCTCACTTAATACTCTAATTACACTAATTTAATTCTAAAAAAATTAGTTTACTTTCTTTTTACATCTCAAAATTTACTAAATTGAGTTGTTGATAATTAATCCTTCAAGACTACACTTAAGAAAATATTTTTGGTCAAAAATCCTAACTCTTGGCATGTTAGCCGAAAATCCATTTATTTTCCATAATCAAATATTTATTCATTTCTTATCTCATTTTCCTTTGTAAAAATCTTTAATCCATTTACTTGTTACCTAATCATCTAAAATCCATACTTAGTAAAATATTTCAAGTGGTTTATTCCAAAATCATCATTGAGGCCATGAGCCTCTTGGTTATTTGAACCCAAAATAGTTTTCCTTTCTATATGATTCTTATCATATACAACATATCATATATTCATGCTCACTATTAATGCAATAAAATCATATTAAGCATTTAATCATAATTTAGTCATAATCATACCATCTCACATATATAAATCATGCAAATATATCAAAGCAATAGAAATCACATATAATCTAATAAGCATAAACCAATAACCACACAATCGAGTGAATAAATCCTCACATGGATTTTCCACTCATATGGATTTTTCGCTCACAAACACAAACAATCCATTCCTTCACCACCATATATGGCCAATGAGGTTAATCTCCCTCTTACCTGGTGTGTAGCTTCCTAAGCTCCGTGTAAAACTCTCTTTGTATCAATCTTTCACCACCAAATAAATCTTAGAATTAAAACAAACACATAAAAATTAATATCTAAGGCTTGATTAAGATGACCATAGATCAAACATGGTCTTAGGATTCCAAGAATCAAGTAAGAAATCAAGTTTCAAGATCTTTACCTTGAAACCCTAGAACTTAAATCCAAGAATCAAGCTTGAAGATGATTGATTTAGACTAAAGTCTCAATACCAAAGAGTCTTAGAATGATGCGAGGATTCAAAAAGTGAGGTTGGATTGAATCAAAAGTGGTGGGATGTTAATGTAGTGGGTATAGCCGTGAGCTTCCTTGGAAGAACAAGGTGTGAACTTTTGATTTTCAACTTGAAGAATAAGATTGAAGATGGATGATCTAGGTCAAGATCTCAACTACAAAGTATCTTAGAATTGTGTCTAGGTTTAGAAAATAGGATTGGATAGAATTATGAAAGCTTGGAGGTAGGGTTTAGGGGTGGAGGCCAAAACCCTCAAGGAAGAAGAAAGTATAGAGTTCTTTGATTGTTCTTGGAAGTGAGAGAAAAGATGATAGAGGTTTATGGTCACAAAGTGTTAGAAATGAAAGTGAATATCCTATTTCACACTTGCATGGCCGTGTGGTTGTCTTCATTGAAAGTTTATGAATTGTTCAAAAAGCTAGAAACAATTGCACATGGCTTCACATGGCATAGGTCATCAAGTGGTCACCTATTGATCATAAAAGATCATTCAGGAACATACTAGAATAGCCTAGTAATCGTGTGGCTCAATGGAAAGGTAACTTAGTTTTAATTTCAATTAGTTTCTAGTCACATCTAAGTTAGGCAGTTAGTTCAATTAAGCTAACTTAGTTAGATTATTTAGTTACATAACTAACTATCTAGTTACTTGATTAGATCATGCATTTGTCATGCATTGATCATCCTTCTAAAAAAACCCTAGATTTTTTCTTGTAACCATAGACTCTAAGTATTAGTTAACTTAGTTTGTTCCACTTAGTTACTAATTAGGCTATTAGGGTAACTTAGTTAGTTCATCTAGTTACTTAGTAACTAGTCCAACCATTAATGTTGATTTCATCTCCTAACCATTGATTTAATCTAAGGTGGACATCCTATGCTTCCTTATCAAGTTTGCTCTCACACCATTGATTAGATCAATGGTGATGATCGAAGGCTTCTTCATCAAGTTTTCCATCTAATGGTTTAAAACAAAGTCTATGCCTCTAAGTTTGACCAATTTCTTTTAGTTAGTCATAAACTAGGTAATGATGGTTCATAATTACTCTTAAGATATTTAAGTTAGATATTTTCATTCAGATATTTTCTAAAAGATATTTTCAACTTAGATATTTTTACTAAGATATTTTACTGAGATATTTTCCGTTAGATATTTATTCTTAGATATTTATTCGTAGATATTTTACTAGGTGAGTTATTGTTTCTACAAGTTTCTAGAGAAAGAATAATAAGATAAGCTTGAAAGAGAAAGTAACCAATTTGAATTTGTCTTCTAGCTTGAGTAGTCAATTTGAATTTCTCCGCTTCAACTTGAGTATCCATTTTGACTTCTTCTTGCTTGCCATTAGTCCATCACTTTGAGTCATCGCCATCAAGATATTTTTCTCAAAAATATTACCCAATAGACAATAGCTACTGCTATTATTACACAATGGGTAATAGAAAACTTAGATAAAGAAAATTCCTATCAACTGTTCCCCGTTTCGGGGTTAGTAAGATCCCCCGATCCCCTCTTAATTGTTTGAAACTTTTGGTTTAGGAAATTTTTTTATTTTTCCGGGTTTGTCTCAAACACACAAATCTCAAAATAATATTAAAATAATCATATACTTAGAAAATTCCACAAAAATTCTCAAAAATCATAAAAATTATAAAACTAATATATTTTCAGAAAAAATGAAATTCAAGCATATAGTTGAAAATTAATATTAAAATAATTAAAATAATATTAAAATAATTAAAATACTTATAAATTTCAAAAAATTCACAAAAATTCATAAATATTATAAAACGTATTTATATCAAGAAAAATGAAAAATTGGAGTGTTACACACGACCATAAGGTCCAAATGGGGTATCCAAGATAAAAATGTTATGTTGAATTAAACCTACGTATTAAGAAGAGAAAGGAACTAAATTGAGGATTGGTAATGGTGAGTGAGTGGCAAGATAAATTTAGACACTTTGTTGGAGAGGAGTTCAGTCTTGAGAGAGAGAAATAGGTGCGGAAAAGAATTCATAATCAAGTAAAGTGCCATTAGGACTTATGAGGAAAGAGAAGTGAAATGTAAAATCAATACCTTATAATTTCTTTTGACCTTCATGAAGGATGATTCCTGAGAATCTTGTATTTGAAATGCCTTATGATTTGGACATGATATTATACGGTTGAGCTAATGGACTGAATCCTGTTATGGTTCTTGTGATGAAATAAATGTTCATTGGCATATAATTGTACATTGTGAAAGTCAGAATGACTTGTTAATAAGGCGGAATGCCTACGTCCATTGTTATATGATCATACGTGGTAATAGTCAGAATGACTTGTTGTTAAGGCAGAATGCCTAGGTTCATTGTCACATGATCATACATTATAAAAATCAGAATGACTTGTTGTCTGGCGGAATGCCTAGGAGATGAATTACACCTTCGTGCGGGTGCGAATTGTGTAGTGTAGTTCACTTGTTGAACTTGTAGGCGTCCGGGCGTGGGTACCCCACAAGTGGATAGTTAGTAGCTCCACTGGGTCATGGTGACTGTGCAACGCACTGACGATCTCGACTAGACACTATCCTATTCACGATCCGGTTGAGAGTGTCTTGTATAGCCATTTTGCGTATATTGATTATATTGAAAAGCACATGTTAAGGCTAACGATATACAAACAGTGGTTCTCCCGATCATTCTCTCTGATGTTGACTTTAGCTCCATGGAGTAGGTGTCTATCCATTGTGCATACATATACCATTTAGCATTTCATTATGATGAATCTATATGGTGAAATTATCTGTTATGATGCTACAGATTTACCTGTGATATGTACTATTGGGATATCTATTGGAAAACTTAATTAACTGTAAATTGCTATAATTGTACTCTGTGATATTACCATTGTTTGCTGTCTCTTGCTGCTATGTTGGGAATGATATAGAGAGTCTCACCTCTTTGTGTTATTGTTCTTCCTGTTTCTGTTTTATGTATTCCTATGGATAAAGATTAAGAGGAAGAGTTATTGTCTGCTATTATATTTTAGGATGACTGCTAGAAAAGATCTTTTTGGTTATGTTCGAATTCAGTTTCATGATGGTGCGAGCGCCTGGCGCATTGATTGGGATAACGAACACATTAGATATGTAGGGGATATAACTTTAATCATCCGTAGAACTTGTAATGATGTTCCTTTCTTTTCTCTTACTATTACTGTATATCTAGAGTTCTTTATGCCAATTAAGGAGCTGTGGGTGACTTATATTACACCCCTAAGGAGGATCTGGACCCTGTGGTGTTCTCGGCTAGGACACCAGCTCGTGAGTTATTGCCTCAGTTAAGGAACTTTACTAACTTAGGGTTTGAGAAGGAAGAGGATCCTGAGGAAGACCTTGAGGAGGATCCTATGGAGGATCTAGGGGAAGATCCTACTCCCTAAAGGTCTAGACTTGGGCCAGTGTATATTTTGGAGTCAGTGGACACCATATGTATTTTGGCTATAAACTTGTATATTTAACAGGTATATTTTGGGTGGATTGTAATCCATGCCACTAATATGTATATAATCTTTTGGTGTGTACTATTAAGTAGTTGTATCTTGTACTGTCACCTTACTTCAAAGTTTATGCTCCTGTAAAAAAGAATTTGGAACTCGTACTTTAATATGTCATATATATATTATCCACAAAAAAGAAACCTACATTTAGGGACTTATACTTTATAACATCAAATATTTTATAACTTGGGTAAAGGGATTTAAAGGAGTCGGTCTAAAATGTGACACCCAAAGGAGGGTGTTACATTAGTTGGTATCAGAGCCTAAGTTTGAGTCTTTTGGGTTGTGGGTAGGTTTATTTTATTTGTGTTGTGTGTTTTCTCTAGGAGTGAATATAGAGATGTATTGTTTGGTTTTCGAAAAGAGACAAAATTATGTGAAAAGATCTCATCTGACTTCCAATGTGTGTTGTTTAGTGTAACTTCAAAGAAGTGTGATGGCGCGAGGTGGAGTGACACGTGTGAACCTTGATAGAGATAGCGATAGTATGGCCGCAGCGGCAGAGGCAATGCAGAGAATGGCAAAAGTTATAATGCAACAAAATCAAAGAGCCGTCCAACAACAAGAAGCTGCTGCTGAGACTCAAAATTTATTAGAGTTTCATCGCAATAATCCACCACAATTCAGAGGAGAGTTTGACTTGGAGAAGGCGAGTCTCTAGATTCAAGAATTGGAGAAGATATTCGAGGGAATGGGATGCACTGCTGCTCAAAAGGTAACTTATACTACCTTTATGCTCGTGGGAGATGCCGAAGGCTGGTGGAAGGGAGCTCGACGACTCATGATAGCTGAGGAAATCATAATCACTTGGGAAACCTTCAAGGACAAGTTCCTAAAGAAGTACTTTCCAAATTGTGCGAGACAGGCCAAGGAGATGGAGTTCCTAGGCCTGAAGCAAGGAAACATATCAGTAAATAAGTATGCTACAAAATTTGAGAGCTTGTCAAAGTTCTCAAGGTATCTGCAACTCCAGTCCGATGAAGCGTGGAAATGTCATAAGTTTGAAGAAGGCCTTAGAGTTGAATTGAAGAAGGGAGTGCTACCGATGAGAATGAATTAGTTCTCAGCCCTGATGGACATGTGTTGCCGACTCGAAAAGTTGGAACCATCTCGGGACATAAGAAATCGTAACTTTAGACCCTCTCGGTCCCAAAGGGGGAGGAGTAGCAGTGGCAGTCATTTCTAGCCAAAGTCATATTCGAGACCACCGGGAAATCAAGCCCAGCAATAACCCTGTGGAGAAGGTTCTAGTGGCCATAAGTTTGGTACAGCCAGGGCATCTACACCAAGATGTCTAACGTGTGGAAGGGACCACTGGATGAAGGACTGCACAATTAAAAAGATAATTTGCTTCAGATGTTAGAAGCCCGGACATATTTCTAAAGATTGCAATTAACCCAAGACGGAGCCTTCTGTTAGTAATGTGCGAGCTGCAAGACCCCAGGGCGGAGGTAGAGTTTATACCATGAGTGGAGCAGAGGCCTCTCAATCCAAAGATCTGATTCAGGGAGATTATGAAATACGAGGTAATCTTTTAACTGTGTTGTATGACTCTAGGGAAACTCATTCTTTTATTGCTTATGATTGTGTACACCGATTAGGATTGCCTATGTCTTCCTTACCTTTTGATTTGAGTATTTCTACCCCTACTACTAAACCCGTTGTTACTACTCAAGTTTGTTTAAATTATCCTATTTCTATAGAAGGTCGAGTCTTTTCAATCAATTTGATTTGTTTACCCCTTTCTCAAATAGATGTCATTCTAGGAATGGATTGGTTGTCTTCTAACCATGTTCTGCTGGACTATTCTAGTAAAACCTTAATATTTCCTGATTCTGAGATTTTTGTATTTGTAATTAGCAACTAAGTCGATATTCTCTTGAGAGAAGGAGCTCAAGGATACGTGCTTCTATCTTCCTTAAAAATCAAGGGCGAGACCAGTATGGATGCTATTCATATGGCAAATAAATTTCCTGAAGTCTTTTCTGATGATATACCTGGGTTACCACTGAAAAGGGAGATAAAATTCTCTATCGATCTTGTTCCAGGATCGGGTCCTATATCTATGGCACCATATCGGATGTCACCATCTGAATTAGCTGAGCTTAAGAAACAGTTGGAGGATCTGCTAGAGAAGAAGTTTGTGAGACCTAGCGTTTCACCGTGGAGAGCTCCAATGCTATTGGTTAAGAATAAGGACGGGACTTCTCGGTTATGTGTAGACTATCATCAGCTGAATAAGGTTACAATCAAGAACAAGTATCCACTTCTAAGGATAGATGACCTAATGGACTAGCTGAAGGGAGCTACTATTTTCTCTAAGATTGATCTACGTTCTGGTTATCATCAAATCCATGTGAAAGAAGAGGATGTTCCTAAGACGGTCTTTCAGACCCGCTATGGACATTGCAAGTACCTTGTGATGCCATTCAGAGTAACCAATGCTCTTGCTGTATTGATGGACTTTATGAACATAATTTTTCACCCTTACTTGGATAGATTTGTTGTTGTCTTTATTAATGACATTTTGGTCTACTCTCAAAGTCAGGAGGAACATGCTGAACATCTCAGAGTGGTTCTTCAAATTTTGAAGGAAAACAAGTTATATGCAAAGTTGTCCAAATGTGAATTCTGGTTGAGTGAAGTTCAATTTTTGGTACATGTAATTTCTGAAGAATGAATTGAAGTAGATGCGTCAAAAGTCGAAGCAGTTCTTTAGTGGGAAAGACCAAAGACGATAACAGAGATCCGTAGTTTTCTCAAATTACCCAGTTACTATCGAAGATTTATTGAAGGGTTCTCCAAGAGAGCAGGACCTCTCACTCAGCTTACGACGAAGAATCAACTTTTTGCATGGACAGACGCGTGTGAAGAAAGCTTCTAAGAATTGAAGAGACGATTAACTGATTCGCTAGTGCTGATTCTACTAGATCCCAATGAACCTTTTGCGGTATACTGTGATGCTTCGTATCAAGATTTAGGATGCACTCTCATGTAGAATAGGAGAGTGGTGGCATATAATTTGAGACAATTAAGAATCCATGAGAAGAATTATCCTACACATGACTTAGAGTTAGCCATAGTTGTGTTCGCATTGAAAATCTGGAGGTATTTTTTATATGGAGCAACGTTCAACATCTACAGTGATCATAAAAGCCTAAAATACTTATTTGACCAGAAAGAGCTAAATATGAGACAGAGACGGTGGTTAGAGTTCCTAAAAGACTATGATTTTTAACTCCAGTATCATCCCAGGAAGGTGAATGTCGTAGCGGATGCTTTGAGTAGAAAGACGTTTAGTGCTTCTGTTATGATGCTCAAGGAAAGAGAATTGATCAAACAGTTTAGAGATGTGTAGTTGTCCATGGAACTGACTCAAGGAAGGATATGTTTGAGTATGATCACCATTTCCAGTGGATTAATGGAAGAAATTAGAGAGAATAAGGAAGTGACCTATATTTACAGGAGGAGGAGAAACTAGTAAAGCGAGGCGCTATATCTAAATTCTCGGAAGGACCAGATGGAGTCCTAAGATTTGGATGCAGATATTGTGTACTGGATGATCCCGAACTCAAGAAGATAATTCTTAAGGATGCCCATAAGAGCAAGCTAAGTATGCATCCCGAAACTACCAAAATGTACCAAGACTTGAAATGATTGTATTAGTGGCAGAGGATGAAGAAGGATGTTGCCGAGTATGTCTCACCGAGCTTAGTTTGCCAAAAAGCAAAAGTGGAACACCAAAGACCTTTTAGAATACTACAACCCTTGAATATTCCTGAATAGAAATGGGATAGCATTGCGATGGATTTTGTGAGCGAACTGCTAAGGACTAGAAAAGGGTACGACTCAATATGGATAATTGTTGATCGACCTACGAAGTCAACGCACTTCCTGCTAATCAATATGAAGTATTCCATGGAGAAGTTGACTCAAGTGTACATTAGTGAGATTGTAAGACTACATGGTGTACCTTCGAGTATTGTTTCTGACAGAGATCCGAGGTTCACATCAGGATTTTGGCAAAGTATGCAAAAAGCCATGGGAACAAAGCTTCATTTGAGTTATGCGTGTCACCCGTAGACGGATGGTCAGTCAAAGAGAATAATCCAATCATTGGAGGATTTGTTAAGGGTTTGCGTTTTAGAGCAGACTGGGAGTTGGGATGAATTCTTGCCTTTGATAGAGTTCACCTATAATAACAGTTTCCATGCAAGCATCGGAATAGCACCTTATGAGGCATTGCATGGGAGACGATGTAGAACACCATTGTGTTGGTACCAAGATGGTGAAAGTTATGTGGTAGGACCTAAACTGGTACAGTAGAAAACTAAAAAGGTTAAGGTGATTTAGGAAAGAATGAGAGCAACTCAAAGCCGATAGAAAGGCTATGCTAGCAAGAGATGATGACCTCTCGAATTCAAGGAAGGAGAGCATGTGTTTTTGAGGGTCACACCTACGACTGGTGTTGGAAGGGTTCTTAAATCTAGAAAACTCACTCCAAATTTGATTAGACTTTACCAAATTCTTCGTCGGATAGGTTTAGTAGCCTACCAAATTTTCTTTCCAATCTTCATGATGTATTCCACGTGTCACAATTACGAAAGTATATTCCTGATTTAGCCCATGTCATAGAGCCAAATACAGTACAGTTAAAAGAGAATTTGACCTACGAAACACTTCCTATCAAGATTGAGGATAAGAGGGTGAAGCAACTCAAGGATAAAGAATTTTTGTTAGTCAAAGTAATCTGGAATGACATAATCGGAGATGCAACTTGGGAGTTAGAGGACAAGATGAGGGAACAATATCCACATTTATTTTAAGGTACGATGAATTTTGGGGACAAAATTCTTTCTAGAGGGGGAGAGTTGTAACACCCCTAAAATTTATTATTTTATGATATTTATTCATTTTATAATATTTATGATTTTTGTGAATTTTTTTAGAATTATTTGAATTTTTTGATTATTTTATTATATTTCTTAATTTACGTGCATATTAAGCAGGGCCGGAGAAATAAAATATTCCTCTGAGGCCGAAGAACTTTGGACTGTTAAACTAGGGCTGGGGGATCTTACTAAACCCGAAGTCAGACACAATTTACGAAGTTTTCATTTTTTGAGATTTTATCTGACAGATAGAATTTGGGTATACTCTATTAACCATTGAATAATAGATACCAGATTTATTGACAGTGACTTTTGTCTATTAGATAATAGTTTGTAGTAAAGATGTAGTAAATTATTTTTGTCTAGTCATTTTTATGATACCATCTAAGTGATATCATCACTTGATTGACCTTTTTGGGAAGTGTGCGAAGCTTCTCAACCAAGCTTTAGAGAAGCTTCTTTTCCCCTTTTCCAAGGAAAGTGCACGGCCACCTATGGGGAAAAGGACTTCTTCGACAAGTTTCTATCATCTATTCATGTTGAATCTGTAGCACAAGTAAATTTTTGGGTCAAATTAGTTTTAAAATTAAAGAATTTAGGTAGAAATTAGATAAGTTTTAATTGTTTAAGAGTATTATAGGTTTTTGGTGTTCATTGGCTAATGGAATGCAAAATTTTGATTAAAACAAGTTAGTTTTAATTTAGAAGAAAGAGAAAAATCTCCTTCATGTGTGCATCGCGAGGCAATAGTTCTCCATCGCGAGGCGAGAGTATGTTCCATCACGAGGCGAGGAACATCCATCGCGAGGCGATATGTTGGATGGAAGGATCTTCAAAGCTGCTATGGATCTTGCCTCATACACGGGCCATCACGAGGCGATGATGGGCCATCGCAAGGCAATGGCCGTTATCCAGCCAATTTTAAAAGCCAGACGAAACGCTGGACATGGGCTTTTCAAGAATTTTCGTTCTTTTTTCTGGATTCCAAAAATTTTGGGGTTTTTACCCAAAGCTCTGCTAAAGTTTCATCTTCTTTCACCTCCATTGATTATTCAAGCTTAGGAACAAGATTTTGAAGGATCAATGGCTTCTTCTTCTTCCATTTGTTTGATTTCTCTCATCTCTTTTTCTTTCATTATGAGTAGCTAGATCTTTTTGAGGTAAGGTCAGATGAACATTGTAGAAACTCTCACGTAATCTATTTTATTTTTTCTTTACAAGTTAATTTCATGTATTTGAGCATCCTACTCTTTGCTTAATGCTAATCAATACTTGATCACTATTGGTTTGATTTTGGGTATTTCTTCTAATTGAAAAATTGGTTGTGATACTGGAACTGAGTTGGGTTGGCATGATTATGGTTGAATATAGGAATATATCATTGTAATTATGTGTTCCACGAAATCATTGTTATTAATGCTTAATCTGAATTAATAATTACCTAAGGAATTGGGTATTGTATTTTGGGTTAAAGGGGCTTTGAATCAAGGAATTGATCTAAGTCTAATTTGTTAATTGGAACTTCAAATGCATGATTATTACTTGTATTGAGAGTAAACCAGTAGCATAAAAGGGTAAACAATAGGATTTGGACCCTAGCCACTTTTCTCGATAGATTTTCTTCTCCTTAAAAATCCAAAAATATTCTTTAATTTGTCAATTGTTCTATTTTAGTTCATTCCTTTTATACTTGTTAAAAACCAATACATTTCAAGTTACTAAAAGTTTATTTTCAGTTCAAGTAGAAACAACCTTTTCTTTTGTGTTGATAAAATAATTACAATCTCTGTGGAGACGATATCTCTTTTCTCATCATTATATTACTTGTAGTGATTCGGTGCACTTGTCGAATTTGTTCTTCAACAAGTTTTTGGCGCCGTTACCAGGGATTATTGATTTGATTATCAGTAAGGCAAAGGAGTTACTACTTTGGACAATTGTTTTTATTTTCTATTTAGTTTTGTTTACAATTTAACTGCATTAATTTCATTCATTTTTAAATATCGTTGACTTGCTACTTGCAATTCTCTTATTTTGTGTTTATGCAAGGGAAAAAGACAGCTGAATTTTTGCTTGATCCTGAGATTGTGATGATAGAAAAAGTAAATAAGAAGAAAGCTAAGAAAGCAAGGTGGCAGAAAATAACTCAAGAAAAATAGGAATCTACTTCTTCTTCTCATATTCTCACAATAAAGGTCATGGCTGCACAACCACCACCTAGGTAAACTTTGGGAGATTTTGGCTGGAGGAACAACCGTCAGAGGTTGGCTATTGAGTATCAACTAGTGGAGGCAAATGCATTTAAGATCAGAACTTCTCTATTGAATGTTCTCAAGCAGAATCAATTTTTTGGAGCGGATAATGAAGATCCCAACCAGCACTTGGTGAATTTCTTTGAAATTTGTGGTACATTGAAGTTGGATAGTGTTTCTGAAGAAGCTAAAAAGATGAGATTGTTCCCTTTCACTTTGAAAAATAGGGCAAAGGATTGGTTACAAACACTTCCTCAAGGAAGTATTACTACTTGGAATGAATTGGAGGACAAATTTATGGACTGATTCTTCCTTACCTCCAAGTTCATCAAAAGAAGGGCTGAAATCACTAGTTTTGAGCAAAAGATGGAGAAAATCTTTATGAAGCATGGGAGCAGTTCAAAGGGCTTTTGAAGAGATGTCCCGACCATGGCTATGATGATTTAACACAAATGCAAACGTTTTGCCATGGGTTGAGACCAAATACAAAGATGATGCTAGATGCTAGATGCTTCGGCGGGGGGTACAATGAATAACAAGATGACTGAAGAAGCAAGAGAGTTAGTGGAGGCAATGGCTTCAAATGAGTATCTCATTCATCATGATAGAGGAGTGCAAGCAAGGAGGGGTGTTCTAGAGCTCGATGCCCTTAATGCTTTATTAGCCCAAAACAAATTGGTTTCTCAACAATTGGAGGTTCTCACCAAACAGCTTCAAGCTTTACATACGAGTTCCTCTCAATCTCATCATTCCAAGGCTGTGATGCAATGTATGAGGTGTGATTTTTATGGGGGAGGACATGAGAATGGTAATTGTAAAGCTCAAAGTGATTCAAATGAAAGCCAATTATATGGAAAATTTTTAGGGGCAAAGAAGGAATCCTTATTCTAACACCTATAATGCAGGGTGAAGGAATCATCCCAACTTTTCTTGGAAACAACATGAAGCTCCTCAATCAAGCAAACTTCCTCAACCACAGTAGCCTAAAGAGAAGCCTTCTGCTTTAGAAGAAGCATTGACTTAATTCATGCATATGACCCAAACCAATTTCCAAAATCATGAGGCACATTTCAAAAACCAAGAAGCATCCATCAAGAACTTTGAAAACCAAATTAGACAGCTCTCAAAGCAGCTTGCTGAAAAATCCAGGGAATAATTTTCTGGAAATACAGTGGATAATCCCAAGAATGAGTCATGCAAAGCCATAACTTTAAGAAGTAGGAAAACTATCACACCTGTTGTGGTGGAGCCATTAGTTTCAGGGTCTGTTGAAACAAATGCGAGGGAGATGTTGGATGAAGAGTCAAATAAAAAGAGTGACATTGTGAACATAGAAGAAAATGAAAAAGAAGAAAAGGAAGTGGAGGTTGAAAAAAAAAAAAGAGGATAAAAAGAGTTCTAACTTAGTAGATGAACACTCTTTCTTGAGGAGAACAAAGCATCAGAATTTGCAAGAAGGGGATAAGCTTCAAGTGATCCCACCATATGTGAAGTTACCATATCCTCACTTGAGCAAGAAAAAGGAGAAAGAGGAGCAATTTGCAAGGTTCTTGGACATTTTCAAACGTCTCCAAATCAATATTCCTTTTGCAAAGGCATTGGAACAAATGCCTACATATGCTAAATTTATGAAGGAATTGTTAACCAAAAAGAGAAAGTTCAAAGAGGATGAAACAATGGCATTAACAGAGGAATGCAGTGCAATACTTCAAAGGAATCTTCCCCCAAAATTGAAAGATCTAGGGAGTTTTACAATTCCATGCACTATTGGCAATATGACCATTGGTAAAGCTCTTTGTGATTTGGGATCAAGTATAAATTTGATGCCATTTTCTATGCTTAAGAAGCTTGGGAGAGGTGAGGTTAAGCAAACAAGAATAGCTTTGTAACTTGCAGATAGGTCAATTAAACACCTTTATGGAGTCATGGAAGATGTGCTTAAGGGTCGATAAATTTATATTTTTAACTGATTTTGTCGTATTGGACATGGATGAGGATGTAGAGGTACCTTTAATTATTGGAAGACTATTTTTAGCTACTGGAAGAGCCCTCATTGATATCCAGCAAGGGCAGTTAATGTTGCGAGTGAAGGATGAGAAAGTCACCTTTAATGTTTTTGAGGCAATGGAACACCCGGATGATAAAGAAACTTCTTATCGGGTGGATTTGATTGATATTACAATTGCAGAATCTATTCAGCACAATATTCCAACTATACCTCTTGAAAGAGTGATTGTGAATGCTATTGATGATTATGGTGAGGTGGATGATGAAATCATTGAGGAGTGTTTGCAGTATCTAGAAGCAAATCAAGCAAAGAGTGTTGTCAGTAAGATGAAAGAAGAGCTAAGTAACGACATGGTGGAGGAAAAAGCAAAACTAGAGTTGAAACCCTTGCTATCTCATTTGAAATATGACTTCCTTGGCAATCAAGATGCAAATCTAGTGATAATCACCAGTTCTTTATCAAAACTTGAAGATTAGAAACTTGTAAGGGTACTCCGAGAGCACCAAACTACAATTGGATGGACTATATTTGACTTAAAAGGAATAAGTTTAGCTTTTTGTATGCATAAGATCAAACTCGAGGAGGAATTCAGTTCAGCCACAAAGAAGGTTAAATCCCACAATGAAAGAAGTAGTGAGAAAAGAGGTGCTGAAACTCCTTGAAGCTGGAATTATTTATCCTATTTCAGATAGTGCTTGAGTTAGTCCGGTCAATGTTGTTCCTAAAAAGGGAGGTATAAATGTGGTGAGGAATTAGAAGAATGAGTTAATTCCCACTAGATCAGTCACTGGTTGGTGTATGTGTATCGACTACTGGAAGCTCAAGCAAGCTACCCGGAAGGATCATTTTCCCCTCCCATTCATAGACTAGATGCTTGAGAGATTATCCGAACAAGCCTATTATTTCTTCCTTGATGACTATTCAGGCTATAATCAAATTACAGTCAATCCAGAAGACTAAGAAAAGAAAGCTTTTACCTATCCGTATGGAGTTTTTGCATATAGACATATGTCTTTTGGTCTTTGCAATGCTCCCGCTACTTTTCAAAGGTATATGCTTTCTATCTTTGCTGATATGATTGAAAAATATATACAGGACTTTATGGATGATTTTTCTATTTTTGGTACTTTACTTGATCATACTAATGTTCTTAAGAGAAGCATGGAAACCAATTTAGTCTTAAATTAGGAGAAATGTCATTTCATGGTGCAGGAAGACATTGTACTTAGTCACAAGATTTCAGCCAGCGGTATGGAGGTAGATCAAGCTACGATTGAAGTGATAGCAAAGCTACCTCCACTATTGAATGTGAAGGGCGTGAGAAGTTTTCTAGGCCATGCTGGCTTCTACAGAAGATTCATCAAAGATTTTTCAAAAATTACAAAGCCATTGTGCAATCTGCTCATTAAGGATTCTTCTTTTGATTTTAATAATGATTGTCTACATGCCTTTAATCTTTTGAAAAAAAATTAATTTTTGCCCCTGTTATTATAAGCCCTAATTGGGAATTACCATTTGAAATTATGTGTGATGCAAGTGACTATGCAGTAAGAGCTGTATTGGGGCAAAGAAGGGATAAAATTTTCCATGCAATTTACTATGCAAGTAAGGTCCTTAATGAGAACCAAATTCATTATGCCACAACTGAAAAGGAATTGCTTGCCATAGTATTTGCCTTGGAGAAATTTCATTCCTACTTGATTGAATCTAAGACTACTATGTTCACTGATCATGTAGCAATTAAATATTTGCTAACCAAGGGAGAATCAAAACCTAGACTAATTAGGTGGATTTTGTTGTTGCAGGAATTTGATCTTGAGATTAAAGACAAGAAAGGAAGTGAAAATGTGGCAGCAGACCACTTGTCCAACCTGGAGAATTCTGAAGTTACTGCTAAGGAGAGAGATATTCTTGAAGAGTTTCCAGATGAGAAGTTGTTTGTAATTAAGAAGAGATCATGGTTTGCTGATATGGCTAATTTCAAGGCTGCTAATGTTATACTAGAAGACTTGACATAGCAACAGAAAAAGAATTTTTTTCGAGATGCCCAATATTACATTTGGGATGATCCTTTTCTTTTCAAAATTGGCCCAGATGCACTTCTCAGGAGGTGTGTGTCATAAGATGAAAGGCAGAAGATACTTTGGCATTGTCATGATTCCCTTTGTGGAGGGCATTTCAATGGAGAACATACTGCTGCTAAGGTGGTACAGTCTAGATTTTATTGGTCATCCATCTTTAAAGATGCATATAACCATGTGAAGGCCTGTGACAAATGCCAAAGAACAGGCAATATCTCAAGAAAGAGTGGAATGCCCTTGAATCCCATTTTGGAAGTTGAATTGTTTGATTGTTGGGGCATTGACTTCATGGGGCCACTTCCTTCTTCCTACTCAAATTAGTACATATTAGTGGCTGTTAACTATGTCTCAAAATGGGTTGAGGCCATGGCCACTCCTGTAAATGATGCTCAAACAGTGGTCAAGTTTGTTAAAAAGAACATCTTCTCTAGATTTGGAGTTCCAAGGGTGTTGATAAGTGATAGGGGAACTCATTTATGCAATAATTAGTTACAAAATGTGCTCTCTAAGTATGATATCCGACACAAAGTGGCAACTCCTTACCACCCTCAATGCAATGACCAAGTGGAGGTATCAAACAGAGAAATCAAAAGAATTTTGGAGAAGGCAGTTGGTAATTCAAGGAAGGATTGGGCAAATAAATTGAATGATGCTTTATGGGCATATAGGACAGCCTACAAAACACCTTTAGGCTTGTCACCGTATCAATTGGATTACGGTAAGTCTTGCCATTTTCCAGTAGAACTTGAGCACAAGGCATATTGGGCCTTAAAGTTCTTGAATTTTGATCCTACCTTGAGTGGCGAAAAGAGAATTAATTAGCTGCATGAACTGGATGAACTGCGTGTGCACACATATGAGAATATAGGGATATATAAGCAGAAGATGAAAGTCTACCATGATAAGTACATTTCACAGAGAAAATTTTATCCGGGACAACAAGTGTTATTGTTTAATTCAAGGCTGAAGTTGTTTCTAGGAAAATTGAAGTCTAAAAATGGTCTGGACCATTCATTGTCAAAAAAGTGACACCTTATGGAGCAATAGAAGTGGAGCATCCAGCTTCAAAAAGGACTTTCAAAGTCAATGGCCAGAGGCTAAAACCTTATCTTGGTGGGGTGGTTAAAAGAGCAAAAGTTGCTCTTCTTTTACATGAGCCATAAAAATTATAAGGCGTCGAGCTAACGACATTAAACTAGCGCTTCTTGGGAGGCAACCCAAGCAATTCTTCTTTCTTAATCATTTTGAATTCATTTTGAGTAGCAATTTTCTTTGTTTTGTTTTCATAAGAATAAAATGCTAGTTGTGATCTGATTTGATACTTGTTGTAGCAAGGATAATGTTGCAATTCTATTGTTTTTAAACAAGGAATGAAGTGTTGGGAGCTAGAGTTGAAATATGGAGAAGTCAAGTTCCTGGCCTGGTGAATGTGTTTTCTCGCCTAGAGAAATCAATATTTTAGTCTCCATTGCCTCGCGATTGTTCACCATCGCGCAATGATTTATAAGAAAAAAGGGAAGCTATTTGTCACGATCATTAATCGCGAGACGATGGTTCAGTTTTAATTGAGATTCTATTTTAATTGTTTACATTCAGTTGTTAATCTAGTTTCTCTTCTTCCTCTTTTTTTTCTAATTTTGATTGGGTGCTTAATTTGATTGGGATTCACATTTGATAATTGTGTAATTACCATGTGCTAAGAGAGGAATTCAAAGACTAAACCATGCATTAAAGGTGTTTGATGAAATGTTTAGCTTGGTTGGATCTTGGTTTTTAAGTTAATTTGGGTTTTGCATGGATGCTTAATTTGTCTAACCTTAATTAATTGAATTCTAGAAGCATTTCTAGTAGAAAATCCATGCATCATTGAGAGGCGTCTTGATGTAATCTAAGACCAAGGAGTCGATTGATAATTGAATGGACCTTTAGTGATCAAGGATGGATTAAGATCAAGATTAGTTAATTCTCTTGAATTGGTTATTTTCCAAATTCTGTTTACTCTTTCTAATTGCTTTCTATTGTTTAATCTTACAAACCCTTTCCCCCCTGTTTATCAACCTCTTAATCTGATTGTGTAATTAGAGTGATCTACGGGCTTAACCTGATGTTACCATATACTACAAGTAGTTTTGGTAATTTAGTTATAAATTGATTTAAAGTTGGTAGCCTCGGCAATTATCACCTGTGCAGCACAAGATCGCCAAGGTTGAATTATCGTAGAATCACCTTAGAGTTGTACTGCGCGATAATTTTCTACTTGAGGGCTGCTTCCCAGACATGGGCATTATGGCATTGTTCTTCTAGCAAGTCAAGTTTATGGCGAATGAGGTTTAGATTGGTTTCCTCAGAGAAGCTTTGTTTTCTCTAGCTCAGCTCCCTTATTTCCACTGAGATTATGGCCTCACAACTATAAGTCAACTTAAAGGGGGTTTCTCTCATAGAGGAATGTGGCGTGGTTCGATATACCCATAAGACATGATCGAGTTGTTCAACCCAGTTTCTCTTAGTGTCATCAAGTCTTTTCTTTATCCCCCTCAACATAACTCAGTTGGCAGCCTCAGCTTGTCCGTTAGGTTTTAGGATGTTCCACCAAGGTGAAGTGTTGTTCGATTTTGAGTTAGGCCAGGATGTCCTTGTAATTTTTGTTAATGAACTGTGTTTCGTTCTCCGTGACAATTGACTCCGAGACTCCCAACCTACTAATGATATTGTTATAAGTGAACTTCTGGATTTGCATAGAGGTGATTGTGACCAATGATTCTGCCTCAGTCCACTTATTGAAATAATCAATAGCTATCACCAAGTATTTGACCTGCCATGGGCCTTGAGGAAAAGGGACTAAGATGTCCATTCCCCATCGGTAGAACAGTTAGAGGATGAATATCATTAACAATTCATCTAGTGGTGCCACATAAATGTCTGAGTAATGCTAGCATTGGTCGCACTTCTACACATGTTCTTTACCATCGGCTTCCATGGTGGGCAAATAGTATCCGACCCTTAACCCTTTCTGAGCCAAGCACAGAATCAACAAGGTTGAACTGTTGTGGAATCACCTTGGAGTTGTACCGTGCAACAATCTTTTGTTTGAGGGTTACTTCCCAAACATGTGCAATATGGTGTTGTTCATCTAGCAAGTCAAGTTCATGGCGGATGAGCTTCATGTTGGTTTCCTCATAGAATCTTTATTTTCTCTAGCTCAGCTCCATTATTTCCACTGGGATCATGACCTCTCAATCGTAAGTTAACTTAAAGGGGGTTTCTTTCGTAGAGGAATGTGGTGTGGTTTGATATGCCCACACTACAAGAAAATTATGATTTAGCGTCAGATTTTGTGATGGATATCATATCCCTAGCTAAAAGCATGCTTTATCGATGAAATTTGTGAAAAAAATTTCTCCTTCAAGAATTAAAATTTTTTGTCTTTTCGCAACGGATTAGTGATGGATTAGTCCGTAGCTAAAATTTTACGAGGGATTTATCATCGCTAATCCATCACAAAATCTTTTTCTCATACTAGATCTTTCACGCTATTTCATTCCCGCTTTTTTTAACTTTTTAAATAAATTTTCTAAAAATTAAAAATAAATTAAAAATTTTAAAAATAAAAATTTCTTCACAAACTCACCCTCACTTACTCAACTCACTTCATCCCTATTCATAATTCCCAACCACACTCTCACTCACCATTCACCCTCGTCTAAAATTTGCCTTAAATCTCTCAAAATTTATCCCAAAATTTCATCCCCACTTCATTCCCCAACACGATCTCACTCACCGTTCACCGTTCACCGTTCATTTTCACTCCTGTTCATCACTGCTAATGTTTGGGCTCATTGTCCACTCACCAAGGTTGTCCTTTCTCTCAGTATCTCTCTCTTTCTCTTTTTCTCTTTCTCACCTTAGATCTTGAGGTTTGGGCATGTTTGGTTGGGGGGTTGGACTCCTCATGGCCGCCACTTGCTGAGGTGGTGTCGCTCCATAAAAGCGGCGTGGTTGGGCTGGCCTTGGTGGGCTCGAGTTTATTGTGGTTGTGGGCGCCAGTGCCAGTAATAGCGTGCCTAGGTATGAACTTGGAGCGGCGTTGATGCTCGGTCCAGCAGAGGTGAACAAAGGGAGGTGGCCGCGGGGCGGTCGTTGGAGGCTAAGCAGTAGGTCGATGACTTTGGAATCATCGGCCATGGCAAGCTTGACCCAGTCATCGTTGCACATCTCTATTCATTCTACTTGTATTCATGTGTTCATATGTAATGGAATGATTATTTAGTAGTTACATCCCACATATATAGAAAAATTAGTTATAATAGATAATAATCTCATGGATTCTTATCCTAAATAATAGCATTCAATTCACACCTATAAATACCACATAAGGTCACAAATATATGCATCTAATTCTAAACACTACCCACCTTGTGCATGGTCTAACTCAAGCATCGGAGTGCTTTTTGCAAGTACTCACCCCTTGCATCACCAACATTGCCGACATGCCCTGGAGGATTCTACCTTCATCAACCAATTCAGATATTAATCTGAGCCTTGTTCAGAACATTGGTGTCATTTGTGAGAATGATAAATTTATATTCCCATTACCACCATCATGGTTATCACAAGGACAAATCAAGTCTTTACCAATCATAATCGCTCCTCTGTTGCGTAGAGCCAACTGTCTTCCAGCCCCCATTCAGCATCTGCTCCAGCAAATGAACCAATCCAGGAGTCAGTCGCTGCCTAGTTGGAACCCAACCAGGATGGTGTTGAGACTTCCTATAGTAGCGAAAATCTCTCTCCTCCACCGTCGCAAGTTCCAATGAGGCAACATATCGATCCACAAGGAGCACTTTCTGGAAATACCAGATAGCGGGTATCGACATTGCAGCACCTAGGAGAATAGGTGAAGAATGGGTGAAGAATGATGAAGTTCAGACTCGTCATGCTGAATCCAGTCTCTCAGAGCTATCCAGAGCTAAGCTCATTTCTCTCGTTAAACTCCAAGACGAATGCATTCATAACTTGGAGAAAGAAGGCAAAAATTAATCTCCAAAAAGGAATCAAGAAAATCGAATGGACAACGCCCATGATAGGGTTTGCCATCTTTAATATTCTAGGATCACAAAACCCAGTCAAAGTGCTGAAATCCCAGTTCGGGGGAAAAAAGAGTGAGGAACTCAGTTTCACAAATCCAACCTTTCTCTGATAAATTGATGGCATATGAGATCCCTACGCTTTTCAAATATCCAACAAATATTGAAGCCAATGATAGGACCATGGAACCTTAAGAGCACTTGAATGGTTATATTTATGCTAAACTATTTCCTGGAGGAGATGACTCCCTAATGTGTTGCGTTTTCCTTCTGTCTCTGAAGAAAGCCACCGTGAGGTGGTTCACCACCCTAGCTCTTACATATGTTGTTAACTAGGAAGGCTTGTCCTTAAGATTCTTGCTACACTTCACCACTAGTAAGGTGCAGCCAAAATCCATTTCATGCCTCTCCCAAGTCAAACAAGGAAATGAGTCTGAGACTTTATATCCTAGTTCAAGAAAGAAACAGTGAACATTCGTGACTAGGATGAGAGACTCAGACTGCACTCCATGAGGGAAGGACTCCAGCCTAGGCTGCTTTCATTTTCCTTTGTTAAAAAAGAAGCCAAGACTATAGACGAGTTCTGTGCTATAGCTGACAAGTACATCAACACTGAAGATGTTCTCTGGGCAAGGAAGCACCTAAAGAAAGGGAAATATGCTAAATCTAAGCCTGGATAACCCAACCAACAAGGCTAAAACTCAAAGCCACCTTTCAAGGGAAAGTACGAGAGCTACACTCCCCTCAACACACCTTGGACTCAAATCTACCAAGAAGTGATGAACACGGAGTTTAGAGATGTGCAAACACCTCCCCCTTGGGAAGTCTAAGCACTGTGCATGGCATAAAGGTCATGGGCATAATAGAGAAGATTGCATCAACCTTCAAGATGCCATTAAGTCATTGATCCGAGATGGCTGCCTGGGCCATTATATGCATCAGTCTTGGAACAATAATGTAACACCCTCCTTAGGGCATCACATTTACGACTCCCGACTCATAATCTGAGAAGAAGTTCGCACAAAGTTTGAGTTATAAAAGATGGGTTTCAAAGTTTCTTCTTTACTGAAACGTAAATTTACTAAAAATATTAGGTAATATTGAAGATCATATTTTAACTATTCATTATGCAATATTGACACCAATTAATATCACAATTTAAAGAGAAATATAAAATTAACAGACTTATTTTTTTAATAGTAGCAAACCCCATGACGGGTCCTACTTAATAGCACGGTACAACACTAACGAGAAACTTTAACATACTTATTCCTTTTTCTGTCCATCTTGATGCATCAGACATCTGTTCCTTTGTTAACACTGCACACCTTCGAGTCCTGAATATCCACTCCTTATTGTTGTCACCAATCTCAGAGTATCCATCACCCGTTATGTCTAAGACAACTCGATCCTTCTATTATTTGATTTTAACAGTACAGACATAGCAAAATAGCATAACAAAGAGGTGAGATCACCTACACCATTACCAACATGGCAGTACAGAGATAACACAAACAGCATATCATACAGATAGATCATACCATAATTATGCTATCAACATTAATCAACTATCATCATCTAATCATTTATCAGTTCAATCATCATCCAAGTACTCAAAATAATTGTCATAGCCAACATTCCTCAATTAATGTATCATACAGATATAAATACTCAGATTTATGCATATACACAAAGACTCAGTTTATCAAAAACAACTCCATGTAGGTTTTCACAATTTCAAGAAGAATGCTCTGGTTAATTGTCAGCCTTAGCCCAAAGACAATCTCTCAGTCGTTGAAAAGAATCGTGTTCTTGTCGGGTATCGTCAATGCGTTGCAACGGACTGCATCGCCAAGTGGCACAGGGTACTCACCAACTGTCCACTGGTTGACCGCTGCGCCTCGACACCCACAAGATTCATCATAGACCTCACTATCAATTCTCATTCCCTCTTCAACCACAAGGGTCATAATAGCTATTAGCTATATTTTATACAATGCACGAATATATCAGTGCAAGTCCAACCCCAAAGGGCCAAATCTTTTCAATTTCATTTGTTCAATGTAATCATATGCTTCAACGCATATTTTTCCAATGCACGTATAATGCACCAAATCCAATCACAGACATATCTTTCCAATGCATGTATAATGCACCAAATGTCAATCACAGGCAAAACATGTCATTTTCTCACACAGCATCCATATACTGGTTCTGCAGTATTTATACTGTATTTTCAACAGGAAAATCATATTATCACATTTTTCATAGTTATAAAACACTTTCGTCGTGTTTTCACAAAATTGTGCAACATTTCCATTTCGTTTTCACAATTCCAAAACGTTTCTGTTATATTTTCACAATACCATAACACTTCTTTTACATTTTCACAATACCGTAACATTCTTGTTATGTTTTTAAAATTCCAAAACATTTTTATTACGTTTTCAAAATACTGCAGCTCTTCTGTTGCACCTTTAAATCACGTATTAATTTTTTTAACATTTTTCTCAATCGCATAAAAATATACGTTTCTCAATTCGCATAATGATTTTCCATCATTTTCAAAATTGCGTAACTTAAAAATCATTCTTTTAAGTCGCGTAAAACATTTTCCATCATTCTCAAAATATTTAAAACACTTTCCAAATCACATAACGATTTTCCATTATTTTCACAATCACGTAAAAATATTCTATCACTTTTAAATCACATAGTGATTTTTCTATAATAGTTCAAATTACGTAAAATATTTAAACGTAATTCAAATCACTTAAAATGTTTCAATGCATCTCCAATCGCATAGTAATATTTTATCATATTTCAAATTGCGTAAAAATATTTTACTGTATTTTTAAACACTTAGAAATATTTTACTGTATTTCAAACCATGTACTTTAAAAATTACATTTTTAAGATACGTAAATAATTTTTTCACCACAATTCCATTACAGAAAATATTTCTCATTCTTCAAAAATTCCATTTCCACTTTTCTCAAAATAATATGACTTTATACTTTATTTAACACATTTTCTTTACTCAAGAAAATCTTTTTTCACATTTCTTTACTCAAGAAATCCTTTTCCAAAATATAATTCACAAAATTACTTTTCCATTGATATAAATCAACGTTTCAAAACTTAACATTTTCTAATGCACTTCAAAACTCGAAAATAAGTTATACGTTAGAAAATTTTCAAAATACCATTATATTCTCCATTTTTCCCAAATCATTTCCAAATCAACCTTCTTCAAAATAATATAACTTTCTACTTCATTTAATATATCTTCTTGCTCAAGAAAATCCTTTTTCACAGTATATTACACAAATTCACAATTCCATTTGAATTAAATCAATGTTTCTAATTTTAAAAATTACTAACGCTTTCCAAAATCCAACGGATGAGTTACACGTTAGAAAATACCAAATCACTATTGTATTCTTCATTTTTCTTTCTTAAATCAATTTTAACAAAGATAAATTCTTTTTAAAACAAATTGAGGCTCACTTGCAACCTCTCTTTTCCATTTATATAAAAATTCATTTCTCAAGTGCTAAAATACTCTGATTCCCTTTCCAAATTCCTTGTATTAAATTAATTATATTTCCACTTGGAAAATCACTTTGTTTCATCAAAATCAATGCATTACAAGCCTTCGAAAATGTGGACATGACTATTGAAAATTATCAAAACATTTTTCCTTCTAAATTGATATGGTTTTACACAAACAAAACCATTAAAATTTTATTTTCAAAACCGAAATACCGATGGTTATAAAAACCAAACCCATTTGTTCAAATCCCTTTTCACTTTCTTTACAAATCCTTTTTCACTTTCTTTGCAAATCCTTGTTCACTTTCTTTGCAAATCCTTAAAATCAATGTTTGTCCGTTTCATTCAAAACTCATATTTACAAAAACACTTAGGATCTTTTTACACAAAATAAATCAATAAAAATTCCTCAAAGACCGTATTCTTGTTCTCTTGAAAAATAAACCCTTTGTTTATTTTTCATACTCTTCAAATCATACATTTTCATCATTCATGAAATTATTAATTTATGAAAAATTATTTAGAGGTGTCTTGGCCGATATTCACTAAGTTCTAGGGACCAAAAATTAATTCCCTTATTCTTGAAAAATTTCAACATGAACTCTAATTTTTGTTGGGAGCTCAAAACCATAGCCTCCCCCTTGGCCTTTGGAACCAAAAAAATCAATTTCCTTTCCACCATCAAATCATGGCATACATATACATATTTAAATATATATCACAAACATGCCGTAATCAAAGCAATAAATCATGCAAATCATACCAAACATAGGCAAATAATCAAAGCACATAAACACCCACAAATAATTACATGACCATGGATATGAATCCTCACATGGATTCACCATCCATCAAATATAAAATCATCTCTCACCACCATGCTTGGTTGGTGAGATGGATCTACCTCTTACCTCTTGAAGATCCTCAAAAGCTTCTTGATTTGCTTCTTTTTCCAAGTCCTTCACCACCAAAGGTTTCTCAAATACAAAATAAAATACATAGAAATTAGTATACTAAGCTTGATTAAGAGGAACCATGGATCAAACATGATTTAGAACATGAAAAAGAAAAGAATAAATGAAGTTTCCTTACACTTCACCAACAAAACTCTATAACTTGATCTTAGTAAAAGTCCTTCAAGATGGAAGATTTAGAGAAAGTCTTCAACATGAAAGTTGTTTAGAATAAGGTAAGGATTCAAGAAACTTTGTTGTATGAAATTAAAAAGTGATGGAGGAGAGGTTTAGGGTGCTTGGCCGAATGGTCTTCTTTAGGGAGAGAGAATGGAGTTTTCTTTGGTTTGTTTCTTGAAACTTAAGTGAAATAGGTGAAGATATGATAATATGAAGTGTAGAAATGAATTACTTGGTCTTCAAAGCTATGCATGGCTGTAGCTTGCATTGGAGAAAGGTGGAAAGTGAAGTTTGAAAAATATGATCATTAATGATAAATAGAAAAATAATTGATGGTCTTGACACTTGGCTATTACCTTCATCTTTTTCTTTGGCCTAAAAAGCCTATTCAAAGTTGTCTCCCCTCTCCCTTGCATCTCCAAACCGTCCCCCCTTCCATGCTTCATAAAATGTGATAAATTTCATAGCCATCATCCTAAGCCGTCCTAACCCTTGATTAAAAGAATGGTTTTGATTAAAATAGCTATTAGGCTTAGGTTATAGATGGAAGACTTTATTTGAGCCATTGGATCATTTTTGGCTTGCAATCCTAACCATTGAATGTGTCTCCAAAATGAAGGGTCAAGATTACACCTTCAAACTTTACATCCAAGGGTCCAAAATGGTGGTAGTCATTTTTGATGACCAATTCTCCACCATTGATCTAAATCTAAATCCAATGGTCATTAATGATCCATCTCCACCATTGATTAAATCTACATCCAAGGGTTGATAATGGTCATAGCCATTTATAAGACTAAATCTCTACCCTTGATTTAATTTTCATCCAACAGTTATAATTGATCCTATTCACTTTTAAGATCAAATCTCCACCGTTGATTAAATCGATGGTGGATATCCAAACCACCAATGTTGACTTAACAGTATAGAATTTTATTTTTATCTGTTATAACCCCACGAAAGAATATATTTACTGTATTTTTATCATCCGATAATTAAATACAATGCAAAATACAGTAAAAAAATTTTTTTAAAATTGTTTCTGGATTTAAGTTTAGTAAGATCCCCTGTCTCCGTCTAAACAGTACAAATTTTTCCATGTGTAGAAAATTTTTTCACTTTGCGGGACCCACCTGGGCCCACTTACAGTAAAAAAAATTCATAATCATCCACAAAAATCACAAATATTAGAAAACACACAAATATCAAATCAGATCACGTAAAATAATTAAAACCTAACGGTAAAAATTAAATTACGTAAAGTTTTCCCCGGCCAAAAAATTTTTATTTTCCTGACACGGAGTAAATCACTCAAAACGATCAAATATGCTGACGGAATAATCAAAATAATTTTACAACATCCAAAAATTACTAAACAGTAAAATTCTGTTAACTGTCAAAATTACTATTTACAAGATCGAAATTTTTGGGGTGTTACATTACTCCCCCTCTAAAAAGAAATTTCGTCCTCGAAATTTAATAACCATGATTTCACACCCTCAGAATAATTATGAACATTACTCATTTATCTTATTTTCCAATTCCTATGAAGCTTCCTCTCTTACATCTTGCTATACTATTCTAACCAAAAAAATCTCTTTGCTGATGTTCAACTTCTCTTGATCAAACAGATATCTCAGACTCCTATAATTATTGAAGATGTTGAATGTTACTCTAGAAAGAAAGAATTTTCATATCTCTGATACCAACATAACGACAACCAATCTTCATTTATTCCTAGAATAGTTTTTCTCAGATAACTTCCAACTAATGTAATGTATTACTTAAAATTTCCTTATCCTCGTATCACTACATATTCTAGATTTTTGCTTTTAACAGGAAATGTCTCACTAATCGAGTTCTCCTTTCCATAGTACTATACCAAATACTATGACATAGAGTTAAATAGGAATATCGTTTCTTGTTCGTTCAATTGCAGGAGATAAAAGAAAACATCATGGAAGATTAACAAAATGAATCGAACCTGTTATCGAACATATCCAGTAAAGAATTGGATGTAACCCGATTTTCAAGAATAAATTTTCTTTGGATTACTCACACTCTGTTGAAATAATCTCATTGGATATGGTTGGAAAATAACTAATCCATTTCCAAAGATCACATCTGTTTATGAAACAGATCAAACTAACACAAAGTTTTGATCTATAACAACAATTTGAATAACTTGAATAACTCGATTAGCTAAGAATAGAAACAGAAGTAAACAAATCAGAGGATAACGAATAACTCTAACATATAATTGATCTACTCAATCATATGTTATAAAGAATAGGTCACTCACAGAAATATTTAGTATGGTTTATAGGATTAGCTCCAATGACACAATCTCCATTGTTTAAATCTTTCGCTCAGAACACTCCCGTTCCATTCAGAGTAACAACTTCCCTTACTATCAAAAATTTTACTAACAGAAAACTCTATTTTCAATGAGCATAATCTTTGGGAAAATGTGTCCAACTTTTTTGCAATTTGTTTCCTTGACGTACATTCCTTCATTTAAGTACTTTCTTTCACATCCTTTACCATTTTTGGTTTCCTCAATGGTTATAAATATATCTTCCATCGAAATTAATTACTTTCTCAATATCCTAAAAAGAAATTTCAGGTTCCAAAATTACGAAATCTTATAATCCAATACTGATTCTCTTCCATCAAATTTTGAACTTCAAATTCCAGTTCCCACTAAACAGTGGTCCTTTGTTTGTGTAGTCGTCTTTCCACATTGCTCTTGTTGCTCCCGTAGCTGCAACTGCATTACTTGTAACATGTTCCACTTCCACACCAGTATAACTGAGGTGTGCGGATCGAAATACAATGGATCTAATATCCATTATAAACAACATTATTTCCTTTCAGAAAACAAACACAGAGAACACAACACAAGCAAAATAGACCTAACCACAAACCCCAAAAGACTCAAACCGTGCTCTGATACCAACTAATGTAACACCCTCCTTAGGGCATCACATTTCCGACTCCCGACTCATAATCTGAGAAGAAGTTTGCACAAAGTTTGAGTTATAAAAGATGGGTTTCAAAATTTTTTCTTTACTGAAATGTAAATTTACTAAAAATATTAGGTAATATTGAAAATCATATTTCAACTATTCATTATGCAATATTGACACCAATTAATATCACAATTTAAAGAGAAATATAAAATTAACAGACTTATTTTTTTAATAGTAGCAAACCCCATGACGGGTCCTACTTAATAGCATGGTACAACACTAACGAGAAACTTTAACATACTTATTTCTTTTTCTGTCCATCTTGATGCATCAGACATCTATTCCTTTGTCAACACTGCACACCTTCGAGTCCTGAATGTCCACTCCTTATTGTTGTCACCAATCTCAGAGTATCCATCGCCCGTTATGTCTAAGACAACTCGATCCTTCTATTATTTGATTTTAACAGTACAGAAACAGCAAAACAGCATAACAAGGAGGTGAGATCACCTACGCTATTACCAATATGGCAGTACAGAGATAACACAAACAACATATCATACAGATAGATCATGCCATAATCATGCTATCAACATTAATCAACTATCATCATCTAATCATTTATCAGTTCAATCATCATCCAAGCACTCAAAACAATTGTCATAGCCAACATTCCTCAATTAATATATCATACAGATATAAATGCTCAGATTTATGCATATACACAAAGACTCAATTTATCAAAAACAACTCCATGGAGGTTTTCACAATTTCAAGAAGAATGCTCTAGTTAATTGTCAGCCTTAGCCCAAAAACAATCTCCCAGTCGTTGAAAAGAATCGTGTTCTTGTCGGGTATCGTCAATGCGTTGCAACGGACTGCATCGCCAAGTGGCATAGGGTACTCGCTTAAGCGTCTGGTCGGTCGACGCGCTACTCGACGCCCCAAGATCCATCATAGACCTCACTATCAATTCTCATTCCCTCTTCAACCACAAGGGTCATAATAGCTATTAGCTATATTTAATACAATGCACGAATATATCAGTGCAAGTCTAACCCCAAAGGGCCAAATCTTTTCAATTTCATTTGTTCAATGTAATCATATGCTTCAACGCATATTTTTTCAATGCACGTACAATGCACCAAATCCAATCACAAATATATCTTTCCAATGCATGTATAATGCACCAAATGTCAATCACAGGCAAAACATGTCATTTTCTCACACAGCATCCATATACTGGTTCTATAGTATTTATACTATATTTTCAATAAGAAAGTCGTATTATCACATTTTCATAGTTATAAAACACTTTCGTCGTATTTTCACAAAATTGCGCAATATTTCCATTTCGTTTTCACAATTTCAAAACATTTTTGTTATATTTTCACAATACCATAACACTTCTTTTACATTTTCACAATACCATAACATTCTTGTTATGTTTTTAAAATTCTAAAACATTTTTATTACGTTTTCAAAATACTGCAACTCTTCTGTTGCACCTTTAAATCATGTATTAAATTTTTCAACATTTTTCTCAATCGCATAAAAATATATGTTTCTCAAATCGCGTAATGATTTTTCATCGTTTTCAAAATCACGTAACTTAAAAATCATTCTTTTAAGTCGCGTAAAACATTTTCCACCATTCTCAAAATATTTAAAACACTTTCCAAATCATATAACGATTTTTTGTCATTTTCACAATCATGTAAAAATATTCTATCACTTTTAAATCACATAGTGATTTTTCAACAGTAGTTCAAATTATGTAAAATATTTAAACGTAATTCAAATCAGTTAAAATGTTTCAACGCATCTCCAATCGCGTAGTAATATTTTATCATATTTCAAATTGTGTAAAAATATTTTATCTGTATTTCCAAACACTTAAAAATATTTTTCTTGTATTTCAAACTACATACTTTAAAAATTATATTTTTAAGATACGTAAATAATTTTTTTCACCACAATTCCATTACAGAAAATATTTCTCATTCTTCAAAAATTTCATTTCCACTTTTCTCAAAATAATATGACTTTATAATTTATTTAACACATTTTCTTTACTCAAGAAAATCTTTTTTCACTTTTCTTTACTCAAGAAATCCTTTTCCAAAATATAATTCACAAAATTACTTTTCCATTGATATAAATCAACCATTCAAAACTTAGCATTTTCTAATGCACTTCAAAACTCAAAAATAAGTTATACGTTAGTAAATTTTTAAAATACCATTATATTCTCCATTTTTCCCAAATCATTTCCAAATCAACCTTCTTCAAAATAATATAACTTTCTACTTCATTTAATATATCTTCTTACTCAAGAAAATCCTTTTTCACAGTATATTCCACAAATTCACAATTCCATTTGAATTAAATCAATGTTTCTAACTTTAAAAATTACTAACGCTTTCCAAAATCCAACGGATGAGTTACACATTAGAAAATACCAAATCACTATTGTATTCTTCATTTTCTTTTCTTAAATCAATTTTAACAAAGATAAATTATTTTTAAAACAAATTGAGACTCACTTGCAACCTCTCTTTTCCATTTACATAAAAATTCATTTCTCAAGTGCTAAAATACTCTGATTTCCTTTCCAAATTCCTTGTATTAAATTAATTATATTTTCACTTGAAAAATCATTTTGTTTCATCAAAATCAATGCATTACAAGCCTTCGAAAATGTGGACATGACTATTGAAAATTATCAAAACATTTTTCCTTCTAAATTGATATGGTTTTACACACACAAAACTATTAAAATTTTATTTTCAAAATCGAAATACCGATGGTTATAAAAACCAAACCCATTTGTTCAAATCCTTTTTCACTTTCTTTACAAATCCTTTTTCACTTTCTTTGCAAATCCTTATTCACTTTCTTTGCAAATCCTTAAAATCAATGTTTGTCAGTTTCATTCAAAACTCATATTTAGAAAAACACTTAGGATCTTTTTACACAAAATAAATCAACAAAAATTCCTCAAAGACAGTATTCTTGTTCTCTTGAAAAAAAAAACCTTTGTTTATTTTCCATACTCTTCAAATAATCTATTTTCATCCTTCATGAAATTATTAATTTATGAACACCTATTTAGAGGTGTCTTGGCCAAAATTCAGTAAGTTCTAGGGACCAAAAATTAATTTCCTTATTCTTGAAAATTTTCAACCTGAACTCTAATTTTTTTTGGGAGCTCAAAACTGTAGCCTCCCCCTTGGCCTTTGGAGCCAAAAAAAATAATTTTCTTTCCACCATCAAATCATGGCATACATATACATATTTAAATATATATCACAAACATGCCGTAATCAAAGCAATAAATCATGCAAATCATACCAAACATAGGCAAATAATCAAAACACATAAACACCAACAAATAATTACATGACCATGGATATGAATCCTCACATGGATTCACCATCCATCAAATATAAAACCATCTCTCACCACCATGCTTGGTTGTGTGAGATGGATCTCCATCTTACCTCTTGAAGATCCTCAAAAGCTTCTTGATTTGCTTCTTTTTCCAAGTCCTTCACCACCAAAGGCTTCTCAAATACAAAACAAAATACATAGAAATTAGTATGCTAAGCTTGATTAAGAGGAACCATGGATCAAACATGGTTTAGAACATGAAAAAGAAAAGAATAAATGAAGTTTCCTTACACTTCACCAACAAAACTCTATAACTTGATCTTAGTAAAAGTCCTTCAAGATGGAAGATTTAGAGAAAGTCTTCAACATGAAAGTTGTTTAGAATAAGGTAAGGATTCAAGAAATTAGGTTGTATGAAATTAAAAAGTGATGGAGGAGAGGTTTAAGGTGCTTGGCCGAATGGTCTTCTTTAGGGAGAGAGAATGGAGTTTTCTTTGGTTTGTTTCTTGAAACTTAAGTGAAATAGGTGAAGATATGATAATATGAAATGTAGAAATGAATTACTTGGTCTTCAAAGCTATGCATGGCTGTAGCTTGCATTGGAGAAAGGTGGAAAGTGAAGTTTGAAAAACATGATCATTAATGATCAATAGGAAAATAATTGATGGTCTTGACACTTGGCTATTGCCTTCATCTTTTTCTTTGGTCTAAAAAGCCTATTCAAAGTTGTCTCCCCTCTCCCTTGCATCTCCAAACCGTCCCCCCTTCCATGTTTCATAAAATGTGACAAATTTCATAGCCATCATCCTAAGCCATCCTAACCCTTGATTAAAAGAATGGTTTGGATTAAAATAGCTATTAGGTTTAGGTTATAGATGGAAGACTTTATTTGAGCCATTGGATCATTTTTGGCTTGCAATCCTAACCATTGAATGTGTCTCCAAAATGAAGGGTCAAGATTACACCTTCAAACTTTACATCCAAGGGTCCAAAATGGTGGTAGTCATTTGTTATGACCAATTCTCCACCATTAATCTAAATCTAAATCCAATGGTCATTAATGATCCATCTCCACCATTGATTAAATCTACATCCAAGGGTTGATAATGGTCATAGCCATTTATAAGACTAAATCTCTACCCTTAATTCAATTTCCATCCAACGGTTATAATTGATCCTATTCACTTTTAAGATCAAATCTCCAACGTTGATTAAATCAAGATTAAATCTCTAACGGTGATTAAATCGATGGTGGACATCCAAACCACCAATGTTGACTTAATAGTATAGAATTTTATTTTTATCTATTATAACCCCACAAAAGAATATATTTACTGTATTTTTATCGTCTGATAATTAAATATAGTACAAAATACAGTAAATGAAATTTTCTAAAACTATTTCCGGATTCAGGTTTAGTAAGATCCTCTGTCTCTGTCTAAACAGTACAAATTTTTCTATGCGTAGAAAATTTTTTCACTTTGCGGGACCCACCTGGGCCCACGTATGGCCACCTGGGCCCACATAGGACCACTTGGGCCCGCATACAGTAAAAAAAAAATCATAATCATCCACAAAAATCACAAATATTAGAAAACACATAAATATCAAATCAGATCACGTAAAATAATTAAAACCTAATGGTAAAAATTAAATTACGTAAAGTTTTCCTCGACCCAAAAATTTTTATTTTCCTGATACGGAGTAAATCACTCAAAACGATCAAATATGCTGACAGAATAATCAAAATAATTTTACAGCATCCAAAAATTACTAAACAGTAAAATTCTATTAACTGTCAAAATTACTGTTTACAAGATAGAAAATTTTGGGGTATTACAAATAATAAGAGGGAATGACAAAACTATAGGAAGCGGAGCTACAACCTACGGAGAAGCCTATCTCCACCATACCAGAGAAGATATTCTCCTACGATGAATGAAATTCCCGGTGTAGGCCCATCCTGAGGTATAATCCAAGGACAACGATCCAGAAAATAACCATCATCATGCCGAAGTCACCTGGACAATCAACACCATCTCAGAGGGCTTCGTGGGTGGCAAAAAGTCAGGAAATGCAAGGAAGAAAGCACTCTGGGTAGTACTGAGTGTGGCATCCCTCTCAAGAACTAAGTTAGATAGTAGCATGAGAAAAACCTCGCCAGTTTCATTTACTGATGAGGACTGTAGATGCTCTATCTTAGATCACAATGACCCCATGGTGATCTCGGGGATAATTACCAATGCCGAGGTTTGTTGTATATTTATTGATCAGGGGAGCTTGACTGATATTATGTTCCTAGACTTATTCGAGAAGCTAGGATTATCAAAGAAGGAATTGATCCCGTATATCGGCAAACTAATCGGATTTACTTGAGACAAGATCACCCCAGTGGGATACATTGAGACTTACTTGGCTTTGGGGAATGATTCTCTATTCAAAACACTCAAAGTCAAATTCCTAGTGGTAGACTATCCCTCGGCCTATAATGTCATATTGGGCCGCCCTTCACTCAGGGTTATTATAGTTAAAGAAAACCAGACCACGACTAGAAGATGCTATAATGAAAGCCTAAAAATCACTAAGAGCCTTGGGCCATGGACCAACATAACAATTCAGCTTCAGTCACTACGGACCCCGTCAACGTCCTCTTGATTGAACTTGATATTCGTGAAGAGATCCTTGGTACACACCCTCAATCTAATGGAGAACTTTAGCCCCTTCAACTTAGTACCAAGCCAAACAAGGTGACCAAGATTGGAGGACATCTGAATCAAAAAGAAAGAGCCCGACTAATTTTCTAGTGAAAAATAAAGATTTGTTTGCTTAGACCTCTATGAATATGCTGGGATTGGACCCAGAGTTCATCTACCACTAACTTTTTATCATGAAAGATGCGAAGTCAGTGGCCCAACGAAAAAGGAAAGTTAAGCCTAAGAGGCAAGAAGTGATCCTAAAGCAAGTAAAAGATCTCCTAGATATTGGATTCATCAGGGAAGTGTCTTATCCCACTTGGCTCTCTAATGTGGTTCTAGTAAAAAAGGCTGATGGGAAGTGGCGTATGTGCATCGATTACACCAACTGAATAAGGCATGCCCAAAAGATCCTATCAACTTCCCAACATAGACAAATTGGTGAATAATTCGTCTAGATTCTGGAAACTTTCTTTCATGGATGCCTATTCCAGATATAATCAGATTCCCATGAATGCAGAAGACGAAGACAAGACTGCGTTAATTACCGAGATGGGAAGCTATTATTACCGTGTCATGCTATTTGGATTGAAAAATGCAAAGGCAACTTAAAAACAAATGATGAATAAATTCTTCGAAGGACAAATTGGTAAGATGCTAGAAGTATATATAGACGACATGATAGTCAAGACATCGAAGACCGATGACCACATCAAAGATCTGGAAGAGGTGCTCGCCCAAATATGGAAGCACAACATGAGGCTGAACCCGAAGAAATGCGTTTTTGGCATATATGTCAAAAAAAATTGGCTTTTTTTTTTTGACAAATTGAGGTATTGAATCTAACTCGAAGAAATGCCAGGTTGTCCTTGTTGTGAATTTTTCGCAAGCACACAGATCGTTCAAGTAGTAAAATAAAGATCGTTCCCTCGATGATCAATTGATTACTAGCTTCTATGGTGACTTTGATTATTTAAGCGGTTAAAAAATAACAGTGGAAGCTCAATTAAAATCAAGACAAAAATCAAAGCAATAAAGAAAGCAAATAACTTTAGAAAAGTTAAGATTCAACCAAGATTTAAAGGCCAAGGACTAGGAATTCACTACACTACCACCTATGATAAATTGTAATCCTATCTTTGCTAATGTTCAATTATGTTCTTGAAGGTAGTTTGTCCTAAATTGTTTAAATCCCAATTTCTTGGCACTAAAAACATGCTCAAACTCCATTAATCCCATTCTTATGGCAATTAATCCAAGTTCCAACCCATTAGGTTTTATGACAATTGTTTGCTCTTTGAAGGATTTAAGCCTATGTCTAGGTCTCAATTCCTAAGTTCAATTCTTAGATTATCTAGTAATTAGGTTTCATTTTTCAATCCTTCACCTAAAGCCTAAGATCATATAAATATGGCTGACAACATACCGCAAGCATTAAGCATTCAAAGAATGAATCAAGAACAATAATTTTCCATTAATAAAGAATCAAATTAATAATTCAACATAGAAAAGTAGAGAGTTGCATCCTAATCCTAGAAAAAGGAATTTAGCCATTCATGGCTAATGTAGCACAAACAAGAGCAAAAGTTGAAGAGGCAACCATGATTCTATCTTAAGAAAATAGGAAAGAAAATGATAAAAAGAGAAGATGGAGAAGATGAAGAAGGAAAAGATGTCTTCAATGGTTGAACTTCAATCACTCTTGCATTTGTCTTCAAAACCTTAGCCTCCAATCTTTGGTTGAGGAAAAACTCAAAACTCCCCTTTGCCTCTCATCTTTTCGTTCTTTATATAGGATCCAACCTAAAAGAGGTGTGTAATCAGTTAAATCTCTTAATTGGGTCCTAAGCAATGAGAATAATATGATAAAATCCCAAAAGATAGCATTAAATATGAAATTTTTATTTTTTTGCAACTTCCCACGAGTTTTCCCATGGCCCTATGGAATTTTCCATAGGCAGCGTGGAGCTCTCTACCAACTCCCTTTTTTAAGCACAATTTCACAGGGCCCTATGGAATTTTCCACGGGCTATGGCTTCTTCTAGAATAAGAATCAACTCTTGTATTCTTCATGAAAGTTGTAGATATTTTTCTTAGCTTTCCAATGCCACTAGAATCACCTCATTTTGACCTCTGTAGCTCAAGATATGCTCATTTTATCGCATTAAGGTCAAAAATATTCTATGAATCTTGGCCATATAAATTCCAAGCTCAACTTCATTGTAATGAATCCATCCAAAGTTTCATAAAGCCATGTCAAAACACCTCTTTTGGACCCAAAAACATAGAAAAAGACCAATCATGAGATACCAAGGATAATTAGAATAAAAGTGGCATAAATTCCAACATAAATCAATTAAAGCACACCCGAATCCATCTCAAATCAAGCACAAGATGTGTGTATTTTATCCACACATCAGTTCTCTACATGCGCAACCCGCAATCAGTGAAAGAGGTGCAATAACTCACAAGTTGAATAGCGGCTCTCACTTGCTTCCTAGCCAAGGCTAATAAAAAATCTCTTTTCTTCTTCAAAACCTTAACAAAAGGGAAAGAATGAGTGGACCCCATAATGTGAGGCTATATTTCAAAAGCTAAAGTGGATGCTATCTACACCACCAATTCTAACAAGACTAAACCTTCGTGAAACACTTTATGCATACCTATTTGTTAACAATATGGCGATCAACTCAGTCCTGATAAGAGAAACTGATGAAGGTCAGAGGCCAGTTTATTTTGTTAAGAAAGTCCTATAAGCCCCTGAGATCCACTATCAGAAGATTGAGAAATTGTCCCTAGCATTGATTACTAGTGCAAGAAGGTTAAGGAAATACTTCCAATGTCACCCTGTGATAGTGAGGATAGACCAGCCATTCTCGAAGGTGCTGCATAAGCTAGATCACTTTGGAAGAATGATGCTTGGTTGGCAGAGTTCTCCAAATTCAGTATCATTAACAAGCCAAGACTAGCCATAAAGGGTCAAGTATTATCTGATTTCTTGGTTGAGCTTACACCGAACTTAGGTCATCCTAAAGCAAATTTTTGGACCATCTACCTTGATGAATCTTTTAATCCCAAAAGGAGCGGCACCAAAGTAATGTTAGAAAATAAAGTTAGCCTCATGTTAGAACATTCTTTGAGGTTTGAGTTTCTAACTTCAAACAATTAAGTTGAATATAAAGCATGCATTGTAGGCATCTATATGGCAAAAGAGATGGGAGCTACAGATATAATCGTATGCAGTGATTCGTAGTTGGAGACATCCTAGATCCGGGGTGAATACCAAGCTAAGGAGCACTTAAATCACTCTAATTAATAAATTATATTAAGGGATTAACAGGGGGTTTGGTTTGAAAGAGTAATTAAAAGACAAAAATTAAAAGATACTAATTAAAATACTGTAAAATGTTGTAAACAAAATGAGGAAAAATAACCAATCCAAGAGAATCAACAAATCTTGAGTTTAATCTATCCTTGACCACTATAGACTCATTCACATGCTAACCAGATTCTTAATATGCCCTACTAGAAAAGTATCTAAGTTAATCAACATTACATGAAGTTAGCATCCATCCAACCCTAAATCAACCTAAAACTCAGCATTCAACCAAGTTAGATAATTCATCAGACATCTTTGGTGCATTGCCTAATCTCATATGAAATCATCATCCAAGTATGAATTATTTACAATTTAAGCACCTAGGATTTTGTTAATCAATGAAAAATGGATTAAGCATCCATTTAACCCTAAATCAACCTCATTCCAGAATTCATGTTAGCTGGACAATACATCAAACACCTTTGATGCGTTATCTAGTTTCTACAAACATATGATAGTTCAGAAACTATCACATGAACACCAAAACTTAATTAAGTTCTCAATCAAGATGCAACAGAATCTAGAGAAGGAGGAGAGATTAACGGCAAGAATGTAAACATTCATCACAAGGTCTTAAAATTAAACATTAAGAATGTTTCAATCCCTAGGATTGATTACAAAGCTTTAGCTCTCCATGAATAGAGAGCACAAATAGAAAAGTAAAAGTACAGAAATGTAAAATAGCAAAAATGTAAAATAGAAGTAAGAAAAGAGAACTGGGGAGAGGAAGTGCAAGCAAGAGTGGCTTAGAGAAAACTAGGGTTATATTTCGTAGTTGTTGTTGTTGCTTAAATAACTATCTCTAAAATTAAAAATCCAAGTTTTCCCTCAGCTTGGTTAATCATTTTCTTCTTAGCTTTAATTGGACACCTAATTCGTATAATTTAGGCTTAGGATGAGAAAGTTATGCCTAAAACATTCTTAATAGCTCTCTAAACCCGTTAGCCTACTTCAAAGGGTAAAAACATCATCAAAACGTCACCATTTGGATAAGTGATCTTCATAAGAATTAAATATATATGTCTCATATTTCAAATGAAACTATTTTCATGTCCATAACACACCTACATCCCAAATTATGGTTCAGTCGTTGCACATCATCCAGGTTCCAGTGACAACATCTCTATTCTGACTTCATGGCCCAATCTGACCTAATAGACATCTTATTCAGCCTTCAATCTCTCATCAAAGTTGTAGAGCTTTCTCTTAACTTTCCTACAAGGTGAAATTCATAATTTTTAGATATCTAGACCTAAAGTTATGCACACAATACAGAAAATAGTGTGGAATTACCATAATGCTGAAACATACAACTAAGCTCAATTTGAACCCAAACTTATAAATGGTAGCCAAAACCAATCAATTAAGTACAAGAGAGGTCTAAAATGCTGAATATGAGGGATTAATAATATATAAAAATGGTGTTTATCAAATTTTCCATACTTAGCCTTTGCACTCCCGGGTAAAAGTAGAAATCCACCACTAGGGGAAAAAAAGGAAAAACAGCACAAACTTGAAAGTTAAAAACTCAAGAAAAACTTACTTTCCAATGATGGTCAAGAATGCAAAAGGAAAGCAACCAAAAATTCAAGGAATTAAAACATTCATGAAGTAATATTTCTTTACATCTCAAACCAATAAGCATAGTAACTCTAATTGAAAAGTATAGATCAAGAATGATAGAACCTCACAATATTTTCTCTTAATCTCTCAAGTGTTTCACTTAATTCAACCCATAAAATTATGCACTATTATGAGCTTGTTTATCTTCTACTTCTCCAATACTCAAAACACATCCACACACAAATCAAGAGGACTTTATGCAAGGTTGTAACAGGGTCAAGGTAAGGAAGGGGAATAATATAGAGATGATAAGTTAAATACAAAAGAGAGTAAAGGAACATTAGGGATGAGTTCAAATAACAAGCATGAACGTTTAACCCAAATCCATGTAATACAAATTCTCTTTACATATTTTGTTTCCTTTTTTTCATTTTTCATTTTTTTAACTTTCAAATTTTTCTTCTATTTTTTTTTTTAAAAACTTGGCCACTCTTTCCTTTTTCACCAAACATTTTGTACACTAATTACCACACCCCCACACTTGTTCAAGAACTCTTCCAATGACAATGTCAATGCTCTCCTATTCCCTAAGATAGGTAAAAACTTGATTTTTCATTTAAGACATGTAATGAGCTAAAAATAAGGAATGATCAAATAAACTCAAGGGGTTAATCAAGGAAAAATATGCAAGGTTGGTTATTTGGCTAAAGTAGCTAATTCAAGAAAAATGTCTCAATCATGTTCATATATGTATGTGAAAATGTAGCCTAAAAAAGAATCAAATCAAGTTCTAGAGTAACAATTCCATGAGTGAAAATCACACAAGAAAGAAGAGAACGACACAAATGCTCAATCCATTCATTAAAATGCTCATAGTCTCATAAGGTATGTTTCTATCAAACTTAATCTACCAATTCAATTTCATTACCAAACTAGTTATTCTCAAGATGAGAGACAATATATTCATTTATGTTACCTCAATTTATGCATGCTTACGACTTTCACAAACTCAAAGTTTCATTGAAAAGTAATTAAAAACACATTTATATTTTTTTCTTTTAAAAACAAGAAAAACAGAATGTAAAATAGAATTTGAAACAAAACAAAAAATAAAAAATAGAAAAAAATAGAAAATAGAAAAAGAATTAAAAAAGAAAACAAAATAAAAAATAAAAAATAAAAAAATATAATAGAAACAACAAAAACAATAACAAAAAATAAAAATAGCATAATTATAACTAGAAAATTAGTAAACAACAAATAACAAAATAATAACAATAAAATAACAGAACAAAATAGTAAAACAACAAAAATAATAAAAATAGTAGAATTAAAATAGCAAACAGTAGAAAAAATAGAATGCTAAAATTCCTCCCCCACATGTAAATTTTACATTGTCCTCAATGTAAAGCTCAAAAATCATTAGCAAACCCTCAATAGCATCAACAAATATAAGACAAGCAAAATGAAAGAGAGGGGAAAGAAATATCCTTATCAATTGTAGATGGCCATTTGCAAGTGGAGCTCCTCCACTATGTTCTCTTGTGCGCCCTCCTAGAATGGCTTAAGGAGATGTTCATTGACCTTCAAAGTTTTGTAACTTGCCTCACTTGTGACCTCCACCGCACCATAAGGAAACACTTTAGTAACCATGAAAGGGCCTAGCCACCTAGAATGGAGCTTGTCGGGTATGTGCTTGAGGTAGGAATTGTAGAGGAAAACAAAGGCGCGCACGTCCATCTAAGCTCACGATCAAGTCAATATCTTAATGACCGAGCTAGATGCACGTGAGGAAATTTGAGGTATAAGACCCCAACCTGAAGGAGAGTTGATCCCGCTGTAGCTTGGTGATAAGCCCAATCAAATCACCAAGATAGGTGCAACCCTTGAAGAACAAGAGAAGCTTCAGTTGGTAAAACTTTTGCAGAAAAATAAGGACCTGTTTGCCTGGACATCCGCTGACATGCCTGGGCTTGACCCCGCTTTCATCTGCCATCACTTATCTTTTAAGCGAGATGCAAAGCCGGTCTCGCAGAAGAAAAGAAAAGTCAGCCCAGAGAGGCAATAGGTTATTGAGGAGCAAGTCAAAGAACTGTTAAATGCTGACTTCATAAGGGAGATCTCGTATACTAAGTGGCTCTCAAATGTTGTTTTAGTAAACAAATCAAACGGAAAATGGAGGATGTGTGTGGACTACACCGACTTGAACAAGGCCTATCCAAAATATCCGTACCCCTTTCCAAACATAGACAAATTGGTTGATAGCTCCTCCAACTTCCAGCTACTATCTTTCATGCACGCTTATTCCGACTATAATTAGATTCCAATGTACCCTAGAGACGAAGATAAAACTGCCTTCATCACTAAAAGGGCGAGTTACTACTACAAGGTAATGCCTTTTGGGTTGAAAAATACCAGAGCCACTTACCAGAGAATGATGAATAGGGTCTTTAAAGATCAGATTGGAAGAATGTTAGAAGTCTACATTGACGATATGATAGTCAAAACCCTGTGATCAGGATCACACATCACATACCTAGAGGAAGTATTTACGTAGCTAAGAACACATAACATGAGGCTTAGTCCAGAAAAATATGTATTCGGGGTCCAGGCTGGAAAGTTTTTGGGATTCATGCTGATTCACCGGGGAATCGAGGTAAACCTCGACAAGTATAAAGTCATTCTTGACATGCGCAGTCCACAAAATGTGAAAGAAGTACAACAGTTAAATGGGCAGATCGCGGCTCCCACACGATTCCTAACTAGAGCCGCTCACAAATCCCTCCCATTTTTTAAGTTATTGAAAAAGGGGATAGGATTTAAGTGGACGCAAGAATGTGAGGATGCTTTCACTTCCTTAAAAGATATTTTGTCATGCCCTCCTATCCTCACAAGACCGGAGTTGGGTGAAACGTTGTACGTGTACCTCTCCATCCACGAGGAGGTCATAAGCTTGGTACTTATCAGAGAGACCGTCGAGGGTCAGAAGCCAGTGTACTTTGTGAGCAAGGTGCTGCAAGGCCCTAAGCTCCGATATCATAAAATTGAGAAGGTTGTATTCGCACACATCATCACAGCTAGAAGACTACGGTAATATTTCCAGTGTCATCCAGTTGTGGTAAGGACAGACCAGCCTATCCGGTAGATATTGCACAAACCAGATTTAGTAGGGAGGATGATTGCATGGTCCATTGAGCTCTCCGAGTTCGGGATTACCTACGAACCCAGAGTAGCAATTAAGGCACAAGTACTCTCGGACTTCTTAGTTGAACTAACTTTAGAAATCGGTGGAACTGAGGAAACACAGTGGACCGTGCTCATTGATAGGTCCTCAAACCCAAGAGGAAGTGGTGCCAGGATAATCTTAGAGAACCCTGAGTTAATTAACATAGAAAGCTCCCTTAGGTTCGAATTCTCCACCTCAAATAATCAGGCAGAGTATGAAGCATGCATTGCTGGACTAACAATGGCCAAAGATTTGGGGGCCACTAAACTTAGACTTTGCAGCGACTCCTAGCTCATAACCTCCCAGATCCGGGGTGATTATCAAGCCAAAGAGCCCCTCCTGCAGAGATATCTGGAAAGAGTACAAGGACTCCTTGCGAGTTTTCAGTCGGTACAAGTAGAGCACATTCCATAGGAGCATAACTCGAGAGCCGACCTCTTATCAAAGTTGGCCAGCACTAAGAGTCCGGGTAATAACCGTTCAGTAATTTGGGAGACCCTCCCACAACCCTCAATTACCGAAATGATAATCTTCCAGGTAGATGAACAAGAGCGTAACTAGATTACGCCATTAATTGAATATTTACAGTCTGGTAGCCTGCCTGAGGACCCAAAGGAAGCTTCCAAATTGAAGAAAATCGCGGTAAGGTATACCATCTACGATGGACGGCTATACCAGCGTGGATTTTCCTCACCCTTCCTCAAATGCCTTACGCCAAAAGAAGCTGAATATGTTCCAATCGAGGTCCATGAAAGAAGTTGTGGACACCATCAAGGAGGTAAAGCCCTAGCTTTGAAGGCACTCAGGGTAAGTTTCTACTGGCCGACAATGGAAGCAGACTCTGTTGCGTATGTTCAAGTATATGACAAATGCCAAAGACATTCGGATCACTATCATGCCCCACTAGAAGAACTATCCATGATGTCCATACCCTGGCCTTTGTATTAGTGGGGAATGGACATCTTGGGCCCGTTCCCTCAAGCACCGGGTCAGCTGAAGTTTTTAGTTGTGGCGGTGGATTACTTTACAAAGTGGATTGAGGCCGAGCCCCTAGTCACCATCACCTCGGCTAGGATTCAAAAATTTACTTGACGTCATATTATTACCAGATTCGGGGTCCCGAAGTCAATTGTGACAGACAATGGAATGCAGTTTAAAGGCAAGGGGTTTGAAGAACTACTTGCCAGGCTGAAGATCAAATACCATTGTAGTGCCGTCGAAAACCCCAGGACAAACGGACAAGCCGAAGCCGCGAACCGAATTATCATCTGTGGGTTGAAAAGAAGGCTGGATGAAGTAAAAGGAAACTGGGCTGAGCAATTGGACCACGTTCTATGGGCCTACCGAACAACTCCCCATTCCTCGACAGGAGAAACTCTATTTAAGCTCACCTATGGATGCGAGGCTATGATCCCGGTGGAGATAGGAGAACCAAGCTAGCGTCTTTAGAACTTCTCACCTGATAATAATCCCAGGTTAATCAGAGAAGACCTAGATTTTTTGGAGGAAAGAAAATGAATTGCTCACATACACGAAGCTATGATCAAGTAGAGAATGGCATCTCGGTATAACTTAAAGGTCATTCCAAGAAGATTCCATCCAGGTGACTTGGTGCTTCGTAAGGCTGACATCGGCGGAAGAAATGCCTCCTTGGGGAAATTATCCCCCAATTGGGAAGGCCCCTATTGTATCGTAGTTAGCACCAGTAAATGAGCTTATACTCTGGAAACTTTGGTAGGAAAGCCAGTGAAAAATTTTTAGAACGCAGATAAACTCAGAAAGTACTACAGCTAAGTGCCTCCTAAGGCCTAGTCTCCTAGTTTACTTTACGTTTGATCTGCCCCAATTATGGGAGCACATTGTATGGACTCGTTACTTATTCAATAAAGTATTATGCATTTTCTACTAAAAGTTTTCAAGAAATATTGCAAAATACCAACCAAGGTGTCTTGTGCTAGATAGGTCGTGCAATAAAAAAACCCTACCTTTGGTAAAATTCTTGCACCGACTTTATGATACAAACTGAGTTGTCTTGTGCTAGATAGGTCGTGCAATAGAAAAATCCTACCTTGGAAAATTCTTGCACCAAACCATAAGCACGGAAAGACCCCGGAAAGGATCAGTCTTAAACTAATGTCACGTGGTATCTTAAAATGCCAAACTATTTTGCACATCGGATCCAAAGCCAAGGTTCTCAAAATAAAGAGTTGATTAATAAAACCCCAAATCCGGGGTAACGTTCTTACAAAAGCATAAACCCCACAGAGGGGCTATAAAAAAAACTACACTGCAACAGAGTTTGAACCACGGGCATCAGTAGAAGGATCCCTAGTAGCCGAACTTGAAGAGGCCACACGAGGAGCTACAAGAGACCCTTCTCGAACCAGCTTCATGGAATCTAGCGCATCCAACACCAGGGCAACCCTGGGATTGAAGTGTTGAACTTAGCTAACGACATTGCGAAATTGATCTTCTTTTATCTTGGTGCACAGGGTTATCAGCTGATTAATGTTGGCCTGCAGAGAGGCAATTTTATCCTCACACCACTGGAACTTAGCACGAAAATCATCACTCTCAGTCCGGAGTGCGGCGATTTACTTCTGTTGCTCAGCCAGGGTAGCTTTATTTGCCTTCCTGGCATCCTTCAAAGTCGCATCTTCAATCTCCAGCTCTCAGATTCGAGATAAGGCCTCATTCTTGGCTTTGATGGCATCCTCTATGGCTTTGAAAGCTTTGGTTTCACCCCGCTCGGGCGCTGCCAGTTTGTCCATCATTTATTGTTCATGTTCTTTGAGGGCTTGTTCTAAGAAACGAGCCTCAGTAGCAATATGGATTCCCATATTTTAGAAAGCCAGCAAAGCTTCCTTTGAACTACGTCGGGCAAAGTAATCCCCAACCCCTTCATCTAAAATGTGGAAGCCGATAAACTCCCTGGGATCCGCTTCCTCACGAAACAGTTTCATTGGCTCGAAAGTTTCTCCTCTTGCTTTTTTTTTACCCCGGTCACTAGACTGACCCTCCACCGTCGCCCTCTTACGCCCTCGAGGTGATTCAGGAGAGTTGTCCACGTTAATAGGTTCCACCACCTCGGAAGGAACCTCAATCACTGTGGTCGTAAGAGCCGGAGCAAACTCCACTGGAGGACCCATAGGGACATCAGTATTCCTTGCCCTCAGTACATTCCAAATCGCTAAAGAATCGCTATCCTCCATCTCGGCTAAGCTCTCTGCACAATATAAAAATAAGTCATGTGGCATGAAAAAATCATGCATTTAAATAAACATACACGACGACCAACACTACCTAGTATGGCCCAAAGCTCATCATCATCTGGGCTGTCTAATATATCTTTAGGTTGGATCTTGCCAACCTTGTCAACCCACATTTCAAAGAAGTTTACGCACTCGACCTCTTCGTCAATAAGTTGGTTTATCTCCCTCTCGAATGATTTAGTGGGGATGCTCCACACCGCCGGGTTCCAATAAAGGCTAAATGCTGTCTCCTCACCGTTACCCAGCCAGAAAGGATGAGTGCCGTTAGCTGCCATCAACTTGATGAACTTCTCCTTGAAGTCTTTGTAACTCTCCAAGTATGGATAGAACACAGTCCTCCATTGCCGAGATCGGACTAAAAGCCAGGATTGCTATCGAGCACAGGATCTATGGACACCGAATACTGTGTGTGGAAATAGAAAAATGCCCCATTAGAGCATCACAACCCCACCACCCGGCATATTTTTTCGAAGTCCAAGATGTTCGCCCAACCATTGGGATGGATCTTACTACAGTCAGCGGGAAGAGCTCAGAGAATAGAAATATGGAAGTCATTCAAAGGAAGCCGAAGTCTGAACATCGTGAAAAAGTCCTCGTAGAGATACATGAAGTGTTCACCCGCTTCTCGGGTCCAACACACACGTTCTCTCCCCGGGGAAAAAAATCACGAATTCATCATCCCTTTCACCCTCCTCGGTGAGCTCCAAATACTCCTTCAGCTTATCCAATTCCGCGTCAGACTCATAGCGAGATATCTTGTCATAGGCATCATCGGCAACCTACGTGTAGGGTAATAGAGGACCTCGGTGAATCCTAATCACCTACTCCTCGGCCTATCGATCCGACTCTCGAACTTCAAGAACCGGGGCAGGCACTTCAGCTCTTAGCTGCCTCCTTCTAGCCATTTGGTTTCCTGGAAGACACACAGAGGCCTAGGGTCAAAACCAGTTATGTTCGAAGATCCAAACATGGCATTGAGGGAGCAGAGAAAACTGAGCACCCACGCGCTAGCCTTCATACCCACTGAGGTTAAAACCTCAGAGGGACACCTCCTGCTGCACACAGTGTGATAAAAGAAGTGCTCCATTAGGTGTTGCCATTGAAAAGAGGGAAAACAATGTTCCCATCCGTTTGCAGAAAAAAAAAGAATGAAATACACGCCGCCAAAAGAAGTGCGCAAACCACTCAATAATCAACAACTGAGTTAGAGAGGACTACCTTGCAGAAAATCTAAAAATAGGAGAAATTGAGCTTGTAAATCTTTGAAAAGGCTAGAACCACTTCTCTCCACTGTTAAGCTAGTTGGAAACCTCTTTGGACCACCAGTTCAGCGAAGGAGTAGCGAAGGAATAGTGAAATGCTAAAAAGGAAATGGTAAAACCCTATTTATAGAGGCTATAGCTAGGGGGTATTTTCATCCGACCAGTTTGGATTCAAAAAGATGTTCATTATGGCGCGCAAAGCACTATGCACATCCATTCAACCGTAGTAAGCCACGTGGCCCATGTTGCTGTCATGGCAGTTGAGGGGACGGTTACTCAGCAGACTAGGAGACAACCCTAGCGTATACAACGTTCACGAAACTTTTTCAACCCCAAAAAATTGAATAACCTGAAGAAACCCTCTAAGGTAAGAAGACCCCGGATTCGTGAATTAAGTTTAGCACTCCACTAGTCTCGGCTGAGTACCAAGCTGGGGGCAACTTATTATGTTATAACAAGATGAGTGTTGGACTCACCCCAACACATTATAAATATCACGGGTCTTCAAAAGTAAAGAGTTCAGGAAAGTAATATTCAAATATTTTATTTCATTTCATACATCGTCATACATCAAATACAAGAGGGAAAAGGAAATATGAAATGTATAAATATTAAGCAGCACTGATGAGCCCGGAAAAAGATTAATGCTAAGCCTCCTACTCGGGTGCATCACACCTCGTTCTTCTGGAATCCACACCGGTCTCTTCCCTGTATAGTGGCCTCTTGAAAAAGTGGATAGGCTTTGAAAAACCAAGGTTAACCGGAATAGAACACTGTTGCCAAATCAGGGAAATTCAGTCACACCACTCTCCGGTGCCATTCACAAGGATAAGAAAAAACCGGGGTGTATTCTTTTCGGCTGGACAGGGCATGGGTTATTCATGAAGAAGTTCATTCCACTAGAACCCAACCAGTTTCATGATCATTCCAAGTCACTTGAAAGTAGACATCTCAGTAGTCCCCCCTGCTTATTTAAAAGGGCGACCAAGAGGGGCTTTATTTCCCAATTACCTCCGTCTAACATGACGAGAATTACAAAGCTCCCCAGCGATAGAGCTTGAGTTAGACACACCCTCGTATACTGGGAAAGCAAAGTTCCTGTCGTCACTACACTGGGAAAGAAAAGTTCCTAATAAAAGAAAGTTGTTGGCAAGAAGAGAAGTATCTTCAAAGATTTTAGGAGAAGTAGAAAAATGGTGGCCTTTGCGAAGGGCAAAGCTCTAGCTTTCTTTAAGCATTAGTACAAGCATAAGAGAAACAACAGAACCATTTTGGAAAATAGAGAGGAAAAATTAAAAGAAGGAATGACGGTATCAGACGCGAACCTTCTGTATTTATAGAATAAAAAGCTTTGACTAGCCCCACGAATCAAATCAGCCGCACTTAATGCTCTCCCTTTCCCATTAGTTACAAGAGCAACGGGTGTTTGGGAAACATTGAAACTGATCCTCTTTTAAGGATCCTTATCTCCCAATAAAGTCAAAAGCAACAGTTTCTAAAGATAGGACTCAGATCTGTACAAGTTGTAGGAAATCTCATCGCAAAGGGCCCCAGTAACCTAATGAGGCAATAAGATCCAAATCCTGGAACAAGGAATACGGATTTACCACATTCCAACCCCGGAGGTATTTTTATACAACGGATGTCGGCCTCAGTATGAGACATCGCAAAACCTAGCCTAAAAATCGGGGCGTAGTCCACTAAGCCTTATTTTAATAAAGCTAATACCTTGACGCTTAGCTATCCTATCAAAGCGCCAAGTGGGGGCAACTGTTCTAGACCGTGAACCAAGGTCCTATCCAGAAGGATCAACCCAGTGCATGCTCCACCAGACTCCTCCATTAACACCCCAAAAAGGTCTGTAAGACCTTGGACTACGGCATTAAGCCATATGACGAGGATCACTGAATCGATGTAGACTTTTGTAACTGCCAATCAGGATCTTACAAAATTTAAGGCTCTATAACCTCTACTCGCAATTAATAACCATAATGTCCACATTCCAATAATACACTTAATGTCACGATTCCAATCATGCTCCATAAAGACCAGGCTGAATCAACCTAATGAGGTAATTGTGATCTAAACACAAAAACCCAACTAGTACATGGCCTGACTTGAGCGTTGGAGTCTTTTTGCAGGTACCATCCCCTACTGGACCATCATGCTTGAGTGCGGTTTCACAAGGAGGAAACTACCACATCATACCTCTTACAAGTATCCTTCTGAATCCATTTTAGAACAACAATCACCCTTTTGTACATGATCCCTTATAAAATGATGCCTTATCTCAATGTGCTTAGTTCTAGATTTCAGAATGGGGTTTTTAGTCAAATTGATTGCACTAGTATTGTCACATCCTATAGGGATGTGATCAAGCTAAAGACCAAAATTTAGAAGTTGGTGCTTCATCTATAGGATTTGAGCACAACAACTTCTGGTTGCAACATATTCGGCCTCAGCAGTGGACAATGCCACATTATTTTGTTTCTTGCTATGCCAAGAAACTAAAGAGCTTCCTAGAAAATGGCATGTCCCACTAGTACTTTTCCTATCCAATTTGCATCTAGCAAAATCGGAATCGGAATAACTAATAAGACTACAAGTGGCATCTTTGGGGTACCACAAGCCCACTTGTGAAGTGCCAACAAGATATTTCATAATACATTTTACTGCACTTAAATGTGACACTTTACTATTTGCTTGGTATCTAGCATACATACATATACTAAACATAATATCCGGTCTACTAGCAGTGAGATAAAGAAGGGATCCGATCATACCTCTGTACTTAGTGATTTCTACGGAATTACTTGCCTCATCCTTGTCCAAATAATAGGAGGTGGTCATAGGTGGTGTTCATATGCTTTGAGTTGTCCATTCCAAATTTCTTGAGGAGCTCCTTGCAGTACTTGGATTGGCTAATGAAGGTTCCATTTCTTATTTGCTTGATTTGAAGCCCAAGAAAGAAACTGAGCTCTCCTATCATGGACATCTCAAATTTACTTTGCATAAGATTTGCAAACTCTTTACAAAGAGATTCGTTAGTAGCACTAAAAATTATATCATCTACATAAATTTGTACAAGAAGTAAATCATGTTTTTTGTTTTTTATAAAAAGGGTTGTGTCAACCTTTCCTCTTATAAAACCTTTTTCCTAAAGAAATTTGCTCAACCTTTCATACCATGCTCTAGTAGTGTAATACCCCGAAAATTATTTATTTCATCATAGATAATCATTTTTATAATATTTATGATTTTTGAAAATTTTTCTAAAATTTTTGGAAACATCGAATATTTTAATATATTTCTCGTTTTATGTGCACACTAAGCAGAGTTTGTGAAACACCCTGAAAATTATTTGTTTTATGATGAATAGTCATTTTTTAATATTTATGATTTTTGAGAATTTTCCTAGATTTTTCTAGAAACGTCAAATATTTTAGTATATTCCTCATTTTACGTGCACGCTGAGCGGAGCCGGGATAACGAAATGTTTTCCATGAGGCTGGTAAACCTTGAACTGTGGATATGTTGATGGGGGATCTTACTAAACCCGAGGCTAGGCATAGTTTACGAGGTTCACGTTTTTTAAGATTTTATCTGATAAATAAAATCATTGTACCAAAAAATTTTCTGATGAATAATAAATACCATTTTCATTAACTGTAACTTTTGTTTACTGAAAAATAATTCTAGTAGAGTAATTAACCATCTGTTCTAGAGTGTTCATTTAGGAGATAACCTTACTTTTTACTTTATCGAGAAACGTGTGAAGCTTCTCAAGGAAGCTTCCTCCCAAGCTTCTCAAGGAAGCTACTCACCTCCTCTCTCCTCTCTCCCTAACACTACAACAACTCCAATTTGGGAGCCAAAGTTGTGCTTCAATTTAATTAATCAATCTATTCAAATTTTCAAAAATCCTAAAAAGCTATTTCACTTTTCTATTCACTTCTCTCTCTACCTTCATCTTCCTTTGCATTTTTCTCCTCCTTCTCTCTAGAACACCACACAGCTAGCCCCTCTCCCATGCCTCAACCATCACAAAATTTCCAACCAAATACATTTTCTTAATCTCCTCCATCATCTAAACACTTCTCTAGTTGGTGGTTTCTTGAAAAGCTTTCATCTTTACCACTTTCTTCAAGCTTCAAACTTCAAGCTTTTGGATAAGGTTCTTGACTCCTCACCCTCTTCTCTTCATTTTTGTGTTCAATGCCTTCATTTGGACCATCTATTCATTCTTTTTCAAGCCATGGTATTGATTGATTGAAGTTGGGATTTTTAGGTTTTATTGGTGGTGTGGCCAAAATCTCAAGGAGCTTCAAGGGAGGTTCTTTTGTTTGTTCTTCTCTTAGGTAAGAGGAAGATACTCCTCCTCAACCTTTATTAGTAGTAAGGAACCTTACTTTGTGATTGGTTGTGAGAAAACCCTAGTAGGGTTGCTCTCTTTGTTTGCATAATTTGTATGATTACATGTTGTTTTTAATTTATTTAAGTTATTGGATTGATTGAGTATGTAGATGTATGTGTTTGGATGGATTGGAATCTTGAATGGAAGTAAAAATGACATTGTCTTCTTCCATGAGGCTCACGGTTTTTAGGGCCCAAAATTAGGGTTCTTGATGAACAATCATAACAAGGGGAAGACATAGCTAATCAAGTGTACAATATAAAATTAATGGAATGAAAAATTTGGGTACTTGGTCCCCTAGGGAGGCCACGGCCTCTAGGACCATTTAGGGCTTGATTATGTAACTTTAGGTATTCTTAGAACTTAAATAATCAAGCGATTAATTTATTGGTAATAGGGTGGAAAATTTAGTAAATTGGAAGATTAGAAAATAATTTGAGATTCATAAATTGGAAAGAACTAAGAATGAAAATTTTCATAAGACTTAGGGAAATTTTAATTAAAGTAAGAACCTAATAATGAAAGGAATTCCATAAGGAAAATTAAATTGAAGTAAAAGTTAATTAAATGATTAATTAGGAATCAATTAGGGTTTCATAAAACGGAAAGAACCAAGAACGAAATTTTATTTGAAGACTTAGAATAATTTTTGGTTAAGATGAGATCATGAGTGTAAGTGAGAATGTTGAGTAATCTCATAATGTATCCTAAAAATGTAATGTATTAATTAAGGACTTAATGATATCTAATGTGGGTCCATGAGTTGACCAATAACATAATGATGCTTAATTTAGTCGAACTGCGACATGACATGGAAAGTGTATTATTGATGAACATACATGTTATATGCATTGAGTCATCATGCATTGTGAAAGTCCGTTGGACTGTTGTTAAGGCCATGTTGCTTAGGAGATTGAATACACCTTTGTGCAGGTGCGAGTAGACTAGTGTAGGTCATTCTGTTGACCTTGGGGGCATCGGGGCACGGGTATCTCACAGTGGACAGTTGGTAGCCCCACTGGGCTGTGAGATAAACCGATGCAAACGCACCGACGATCCGGACGTGACACTGTCCTATATCGTGATCTAGTGTAGAATGTCTGTACAGTGCCTTGATGTGCACGTGGATAAACTGATGAGTTATAGCACTTTGGCCGTGGCAGCCAAGTTGCAGACATGTCTCCTGATCTTTCTCTCCGACCGTGTGTGTCTAGCTCCATGGAGTGGGATTTTGATGTTGTATGCATATGCATAGTAAGTCTATATATTATCTGGCATTTTATTCTTATTATATATTGGAACTGCTTAATTGTTTAATTGCTGTTATTTAATGCTTAAATGCATGATCCATGAAATCAAACCACTGTTGGACTGTTCCCAATGATATTAAAGCAACTGCCTATATAATTGTTTAATACCATTAGGATCAATGATATTATATAACCGCCCATACAATTACATAATACCACTGATCCACTCAAGTCCAGTACGTCAGCCCTACAGCTAAACTTGCAGTTCTTCTCAATCGCGTAGCAATATTATTGGGTTTCCACAATCGCGAAAAACTTCTATTACGGTTTCAAATCGCGAAATGATTTTTTAACATTTTCTCAATCGCATAAAGATTTTAAAATATTTTCTTAATCGCGTAAAGATTTACAACATTTTCTTATTTGCGTAACTAAAAATTACCATTCTTAAATCGCGTAAGAGTTTTTCTACATATTTTTAATTGTGTAAAACATTTTAATCGTAATCTAAGCTTAAATTAAAATTTTTCTCATTTAATATCAAAATTGGACTTTAATTCCAATATTTCCTTAATAAATCACCTTTAAATAACATTTCTAACATTTTCTCACTAAACCTCCACCAAATAATATTTCCTAACATTGTTCACAAAAACTACATTATTCTTGACTTAACCAATTATGAAAAATTATTTTCCATGTTTAATAAAATTTGAATCTCATTTCCAATAAATTTCCTCTTAATAATACTTTCTAATATTTTCTTCACAAAAGTTTACACTTCCATGATTTAATCAAATATTATAGCTCAAAGTTTTCTAGCGTGCTTCAAAACCCAAAGGGTGAGCTGTACAGTAAAATTTAACTTATGAATTTATTTCCCGTCATGACCTCAATTCATTAATATAAATGATTCCCAAAATTTGTTTACTTTCTTTTCACATCTCAAAATTCACTAAATGGAGTTCTTGTTAATTAATCCTTTAAGACTACACTTAAGAAAATATTTCTTTGTCTAAAATACCAATTCTTGGCATGTTGGCCAAAAATCAATTTATGTTCCATAACCAAATATTTATTCATTTCCTATCTCATTTTTCTTTGTAAAATTTTTTTTTAATCCAAGTACTTGTTACATAATCATCTAAAATCCACACTTAGTAAAATATTTTAAGTGATTTGCTCCAAAATACTCATGGAGGCCGTGAGCCTCTTGGTTCTTTGAAACCAAAATAGTTTTCTTTTCCACACGATTCTTATCATATACAATTTATCACTCATGATATTTCTATTATTACATATTCATGCTTACTATTAAATTAATAAAATCATATTAAGTATCTAATCACAATTCAATCAAAATCATACCATCTCACATAGTAATCACTTAATAAAAATTATGCTTAATTATCAAAGTAATAAATCACATATAACAACACATAGCACTTAAACATACACAATCAAATGAACAAATCCTTAAAGGGATTTTTCACCCACAAATACAAACAAATCCATTCCCTCACCACCACATATGGCCGATGAGGTTAATCTCCCTCTTACCTTGTTTAGCAACCAAAAAGCTCCAAAAACTTCTCCTTGTAAGTTCGGTCTCCACCACAAACAAACCCTAACACTTCAAACAAACACATCCATCACAACCAAGACTTAAAACAAGACAACCATGAACTCAAATCATGATTTAGGGCTTTAGAAACACAAAGGGGTAAGAAAACTCAAACTTTACCTTTGAAGCTACAAACTTCAAGCTTAGAGAAAAACTTGAAAATGGTAGAACCAAGTTAAGGTCTCAATACTAAAGCTTCACTAAATGGTTCCTAGTTTCAAGTGGTGTAATTGGTTAGAATTATAGAAGATGGTGTTTTCATGGTGTTCTCCGAGAGGTTGGAGAAGAAAGAATTGGAAAAGCTTTGGTTTCTTGAAGAGAGAGAGGAGAGAAAAGATGAATGGTCACAAAGTTAAGAGAGATAAAATGAAACTATGCACTCCAAGTGCTTAGCCGTGAGGTAGGAGAAAAAAAGTGGAAGAGATAATTTTTTTTGTGTTCAAGCTTGAATGAAAAGATGAAAGCTTTAGGAATGTGATAGAAAAATCAATTTTAGCCACTTGGAAGCTTCATCCAAAGGAGGAGATTAAATCCTTCTCCAACAAGTTGCTTCCTAAACCATTGATTTGATCAATGGTGGATATCCAAGACTTCTACATTAAGCTTATTCTCACAATCGTTGATGAGATCAATGGTGATCATCCAAAGCTTCTTCATTAAGTTTGCTCCTCACATCCATTGATTAAATCAATGATGGATATGTAAAGCTTCTCCTCCAAGTCTTGCCATCCAAGGGTTCAAACCAAAGTCCATGCCACTATTGTTGACTAAACTCAAGATATTTTCTAAAAGATATTACCCAATAGATAATAACTACTGGTAGTTATAGTCCAATGGATAATAACATTACACAATCAATACAAGCATTACTCAATAGATAATAACATTATCCAATGGATAACAAAAACTCAGATAAAGAAAATTTCTATTAACTGTTCCTAGTTTCGGGTTTGGTAAGATCCTCCGACCCCGTATTAACAGCCCGAAACTTTCCGATCTAGGAAAATTTTTATTTTTTCAGGCCCGCCTCAAGCACACATACAGCTCAAAATAATATTAAAATAATAAAAAACTCAGAAAATTCTACAAAAATTCAAAAAAATCATAAAAATTATAAAACTCATATATATTCAGAAAAAAATGAACTTTGAGCATACAACTCAAAATAATCAAAATAATTAAAAATTCTCAGAAACTCACAAAAATTCACAAAAACTATTAAAACGTATTTACATCAAGAAAACAAAAAATCGGGGTGTTACATGGCTCATAGTATGTATAAAGTCATTTGACATGCATTATTTTACAGACGGTGTCTGTTAAGGCAATTATTGCCTCGGAGTTGAATTACACCTTAGTGCGAGTGCGAATTGCATAGTGTAGTTCACGTGTTGAACTTGGAGGTGTCGGGGCATGGGATTCCACATATGGTTAGTTAGAAAGCACTACTGTGCCGTGGCAACCAATGCAAATGTACAAACGATCTCGACAAAATACTATTCCTATTCCCGATCTGGCGTATAATGTCTTATATAATGCCTGATGTACACATTGAAAAATTATAGCACTTGGTCTGAGGCGGCCGATATAAAGACATATCGTCTGGATCATTCTCTCTGAAATTGTGTTTAGCTCCATGGAGTAGGGAAATTGGTTCGTTGTGCATGTGCATAGTCAGTCATCATACTATTGTTGTATATATGTGTTATGGTAATTATCTGCTATTTGATGCAATAATTATATGATGCCATGAATATATTTATTAATGATATACATGAATTGTGTTATTGTTGTTATTGTTTCTATGCTGCCATGATAGTATTGATGTAGGGGATCTCACCTCTTCGTATTATTATTTTGTCTATTCTGTGTTATGCTATTATTCTATGGAGACTGCAATGTCGGCAAAGAAAGATCCACAGGGTTTTGTTAGTGTACAATTTCATGGGGACATCGAAGCGTGGAATGTCCATTGGGACACGGGGCGTATTCAGTATATTGGAGACGTTACCTTGCTTTGGAGTAGGACCCAGCATGCGGTTGCTACGTTTTCTTTGGACGCTGCTGTTTGCTTGGAGTTTTATATGCCTATTGGGGAGTTATGGGGTAATCGTAGAACTACTCCTAGTGAAGACTCTATGGAGTCAAATGCTTGGACTCCCATCCGTAGTGACATGCCCCGACTAGGAAATTTGTTCGTTGTGGATCCCGAGGAGGATCTGGAGGAGGATCGGGTACAAGACCCTACTTTTCAAGTTTTTAGACTTAGGCTAGGTTTAGTCTTTATATGGTAATTATGTGTTGTTTGGAGTATGTAAATTTTATGTAATTAAGTTGTTACCAATCTATGTTATGTACTAGAGGTGTATATTATTCAGTTCTTGTATCTTATGTTTCTATAATTTGGTAAGTTTATGTTATCCGTGAAAAAGAAATCTTGAGACCCGTATTAAAATAATATCAAATATTTTATAACTTGGGTGAAGAATTTAAAATGAGTTAGTCTGAAATGAAATGCCCTAAAGGGGGTGTTACATTTCTCAACTTTTCTTTGATGCCCAAACACTTTCATTTATAGCCTAAACATTTTTCGAGTCGTTGGTGGTTGTTAGGGGCATTAAATACTCCAATAGAGCGGTTGGGAAATATTTTCTGGTTGCCCAAATAACTTATTAGGTGATTGTCCTAATCGGTTAGGAACCTTAGAAATTGGCTCCCGACCTATCAAATAACCAATTAGAGGAATGACTTAATTAGTTAGGAGCTTCAAAAATTGGCTCCTGACTTACACAATAACCAATTAGGAGAATGGCCTAATCGGTTTGGAGCTTTAGAAATTGGCTCCTGACTTACACAATAACCAATTAGGGGAATGGCCTAATCGGTTAGGAGCCTTTAGAAAAACACAAGAATTGGCTCCTAACTTAGTGAATAATCGGTTAGGGGAATTTCATAATCGATTATTTGCTCTATTTTTTACCAAATTAAATTTGAAAGATCATAACTTCTTTGTTACTTATCCGTTTAAAAGAAATGATCACTCATTAGAAAGATCTTTGAGTCTATTTTCATATGAAATAAGTTTTATAATAAAACTCAAAATATTTTGAAAGATATCATGAAAAGAGTATCCAAAGGTCAATTTTACAAAACACAAACTTGACTATTTTTCATAGATTTGAACTAGACCAAGACTAGCTTTTCAAAATATGTTTGTTGGGCATTTTAGCATATGAAAACCATTTGTAAAGATTTGAAAACATATTTGAGCTCAGTGTGATTCCTATTTACCTTTACACAAGATCTAAGTCCTATAAGCTAAACTTGAAGAGTCTTGGGACTTGATCTTTGCACTTCCATTCTTTTCTTGTTTGTTATCATCAAAACCATTGCCATTGCCAATGATAATCACATTCTCCCCCTTTTTGATTATGACAAACATCCATTAAGAAAAAGAGTTAGTACAAATAAATTGGAACTCACAAAAAGAGTTAGAGACTTAATCCCCCTCTATTTTTCAAGAGGTGATTAAATCAGAGATGCACAGCTCCCCTTTAATTTTGGAATCTCAAGATCATTAAAATTGTACCTTGTTCTATTTTGCTTTCCTTTTCTCAATGACATATATACCAAAAACTTCTCCCCTTTTTGTTATGATCAAATTGTTATGCAATAAAGAGATTTTGACAAAGAACGAAGTAATAATATATCTTTAAACACAAAACCATTGTCATTCAACAAATATTTAGTAATAAAAAATCTAGCAATAATATAATCAAATAAGAGTATATGCATATCAATAGACCATCCATGGTAAAACATTATCCAAGTCATATAAAAAACATATCAAAGTCATACTATTGTTCAGCATGGTCATAAGCTATCAGCATATTGAAAAGATAAACTATATAATTAGATTAGCTTAAGCATAATAAAAAAACTGAAACAATCCATGCCTAAGCCCCATGATCATCTGGTGGTGGATGATGACCCTCAAGCTTACCCAAGTGGTCTTCCATAGCACTTAAGCGGTCATAGATGGCTACATTGCTATGCTCCTGATAGTCCCATAATCAGTGAGCTGGGTTTGAATGCCCACATATTGGGCTTGCAGATTTGCAATGGCAACTAGGATTCGGTCTTCATTTGTGGCTGGAGCTTCTTCCATAATAACATCAACAGGGGCAATGGGCATTTCTTCTTCTTGTGCGGCTGCATTTTGCCCAACATATGGAAAAAATGTTTTAATGGTGGATTTTGGTTGGATTTGAGGTGGGTGATAAGTTTGAGGGAGTGGGTGTGAGAGGGTTTGAGAAGAAGAAGATGAAAATGGAGGAAGGACATGCATGAATGGGTCAAACACGTTGTTGTATGCTATTTTAAAGGGGCCTCCTAACCAATTATTGGGGCTTATAATCAGTTATTGGTGATATAGAGGAAGGACGCATGCTGCTGCAAGTTTAGAATAACCTGTTACATCATTTCTATAACCAGTTATTTGTGTGACAAACAACTTCAGGAGTTCTTGATTTTGAGAGTAACTGATTAGGGAATTCCTATAACCAATTATTTGCGTCTTGCTAAATATATTTGGAGCTACAATAACTGATTAGAGGAATTGTATAACTGGTTATGTGCAATTTTTTGGAGCACCTTTGAGTTTCAATAACCGATTAGAGGGTCTCTGTAATTGGTTATTTTCGTGATGTAAAAGACCAATAGCCTCTATCTTTAACTAATAACCGATTAGGGCCTTCTCATAATTGATTATTTGTTAAGAGAAAAAGCACAAACAACCACTAACTTTGTGAATAACAAGTTAGGTACTTCTCTTAACCAGTTATTTGGCTTGACAGAATATATGATTACACTTCCCAGGAGCCAATAATTGGTTATTTGCTTTCCATAATAGATTGTAACATCCCCAGAGACAGAGAAAACTTCAAGAATTTAGTCCTTAAATTACCAACTCATGCCATCTTGAGGGTGATCTTAACTTTCCCCTATTTTATCAGCTATAACTACCATAAATGCAACCCAACAACAGATTAATCTTCTTCAAACACCAGAATCCAATTTCCCACAGCAAGAACTTGAGATTTGAGAATTGGCGGACTTAAACAAGGATCAAGTACTTGCAAAACAAGGTTAGGGGAAACTCCAATGCTTAAGTCAGTAATGGATTTATGAATGATTAAGTCTTGATAATCATGTAGAAATTGAATTTATGCAGTAAAATAATGACATTACACAGCAAGAGGAAATTATGCAGCAAGAGTTAGATGCATGATTGATCCAATATGCCAAGTTCTAAGATATTTTCATCAAATATGCTATTTCAAACAAGAAGTGAATTTATCTAGCATATTATCACATGTAGAGATATTTTCAAGATATAAATCTAGAAAAGTACTACTTTAAAGCAAGTTAGAGCATAAAACAAGTCTCCACTTATCCAAAGGTTACAAGTCCAAGCTTCTTGGAAACAAGGAAGATAACTTAGAGTATTTTTTGATCTTGTGCTTGCAGCAACCACTTTTGAGATTCCAAAGTCAGTTCTTGGCCTTCAAGCACACCTACAACACACTTCAATTTTTGGCTTTTGGTACCCAAATTTTCTTGGGTCATTGTGTGTTACCTTTTTGAATATTAATCCATTATGCTCTCAAAACAAATTTCTCCATAATAAGTCAATTGAGCACAAGAAATCAATTACCATAAGCACATAGCCAATACAAAGCATAGCAACCATACTTAGGCATTGTAGAACCTTATGTTACAATAAAAATGAACATAATCATGTGCTAAACATAATATTCAAAATTTATCAAGTACACATGGTTCTATACTTTACCTAAGGCCTATAAGAAATATATCTCAAATTCATTGACTTTACAAGTGAATGTGCATAAAAGGTAAAAACCTTTGATACCTTGGCCTTAGTAATCAAGAAAACTCTTTTCCTTACCCATTGCTTCTCTTTTGGTGTTTTGTACTTTGCAAGTTCCATATTTTGTACTTGAGAAGCTTTGGTTGAAGTCATCTTCCTTCTTTGACCAAAACTTCTACCATTGGGCTTTAGAAGCATTCTTCTTGATGATTCCTCTTTCCTTTGACCAATTAGTCCATCCTTTTGAGAAATTTTATGCTTGATTGAAACACTAGGAGGACATTTTGGTACCCACTTCATCTTGGGTCCTTGAATGCTAGTACTAAAGTCTTTAAGACTTTTAGGAACCCATATCATACAATTTCTCATATAAGAATTTCTTCTATACTTGCACAAATGAGAAATATGTCCTAGATGACCACAAAAATTGTAAACAATTGAATTTAATGATAGTTTGGTCCTTTGAAGATCATCTTTAGAAAACTTAAGCCTTTTGTTGTTATTACATTCTATAATATTTTTCCCATAAGCCTTGCTTGGATTTTTATGTGTAATAACATCAATTTTATTCTCATTAACAAGCATAGAATGTAAGCAATTAGAATCATTAGCTTTGGCTTGAAAGATAAGTCCCCAACTTGATTTTCTAAATCAATGCACTTTTGGCAAGAAGTTAAGATTTCACATTTGAAGGCATTTCCTCATCAAGAAAAGTATATTCATTTTTCAAGGTTTCAATTTCATTTTCAATAGAGGAAATGTTTTCTAAACAACATAAGCTTTTCTTTTCTAAAAACAACAAGCCATCATACTATTCATTATTTGTACATTGTAGCTCATCATAGAAAGGACTATAATCTAGTTTAGCATTATTTACCTTAAAGTCCTTTTTAGCCATATATGAAGTAGTCTCAATTTTTAACATACTTGGCTCTTTAAGAGAATCACCATCTTCCTCATTATTGTGCATCAAAGGTTCAAGAGTAAATACCATTTGATTTTGCTTTGCCACCTCTTCAAGTTAAGCATCATCATTGTCAAGAGGTATTGGTCTCCCTTCAATAGTTTGAATATCTTTTTGAGGACATTTTTCATGACAAGATTCCTTCAATGGCTTTTGCTCTTCTTGCTCTCTATATACAACTTTATTCAAAAAATCATTGTTAGCAAGATAGATAACATTAAGAGCATCACATATATCTTTAGCACTAGAGCAACTCTTAATTTTAGCATAAGCTTTATCATTCAAATCACTTCTCAAGATTTGCATTGCTCTAATGTTCAATGAGAAACATTTCTTGTTATAGGTATTCCAAGTTTGTTTTGATTTGTAAGTAAATCCATCAAGCATAATATCCCACAAATCAAGAACAATAGATTGCATATAAAATTCCATTCTAGCTTTCTAATAAACAAAATTCACACCATCAAAGAATGGTGGTTTATAAGTTTCAAAACCTTTTATATTGAAAATCTTTCAATGGTTGCTAACAAATAAGAATCTTTAACTCTAAGCGATTAAGCTTTCAACAGAGCACGAATCTTTGATACCATTTGTTAACCATGTCAACCATCACCCAAGAGGGGGGAGAATTAGGTGATTATAAATTTAAAACAACTTTGAGAAATTATGCATTTTGATATTTTCAATCAACACATGCAGCGGAATAAGTCTAACAAAGATACAACTATTGTAGATTACTCAAATATAACTTGAGTTATGAGATAAATTAAGAAAATAAGCTAGATATCAAGTTCATAGAATCAAAACATCAGGATGACAAGATATGTAATAGATAAATATACTACACTAAATACTGAAATTAAAGAGTGTAGGGAAAAGAGAATCAAACTCAAGAATTTATTCTGGTTCAGTCACTAACCATTTGTTGCCTACATCCAGTCCCTAAGCTTAACTTGAGATTTTCTTCACTATCTCCTAGACTTCATGTATACTGGGAAAAACTTTGAACAAACAAGAGCACTCCTCACACCTTGGGATACCTCACCTTTGTGCTACAGCCTCCAATTCTTCAAGCTTCACAAGTGCGTGAAAAACCTTTACAACCAAGAGCACTTAACACATCTTGGGATGCCTCACCCTTATCCTTGAGCCTCAAAACAGGGAGACCTCACCCTCTTTACAAACAAGGGATACCTCACCCTTTACTCTTTCAAAGGATACGGTGTGCTACGAATTGTGATTAAAAATAGTTGTTAAGTTCCACAAAAAATATAAAAACCTTACAACTAGTTATAGTTAGTAAGGGTCGATCCATAGAGAACCAATTCAATTGACACTATTAATCGATTCCAAATTTAAAATCTGATGAACAATAAATAGTAAAAAGGGGTTTTGTTTATTAAAACTAATAACAAAAATTAAATCTAAAGCAACAGTAATAAACACGGTTTGATTTACCAATTTAAAGACATTGGTTAAAAGATGGAATCCACCACTAGATTTATATGATAATGCTAACCTACATATCCTTTATATCAACATGATCAATTATGTTCTTATGTGAATGTGAGATTAATTCTCTGTTTTCTTTAAGTTTTGGTTAATTTAGCAACCGCTCAAATTAATCCCTAATCGCTAGTTAGCAATAAAGCAACCGCTCTTATATCCTCCTAATGACAACATTAAGATTTAGAAAACCAATCACACTATGGTCCAATTACACACTGGAATTGAATTACTTAGATCATATGTCTTACAAGTCCTACCACCACAACCGCGCATAGCAATTCTAATTTTATCACTTTCAAAAATAGCAAAGAGTATAAAACCCTTTATACCGAATTAAGAATAGAAACATATGAATAAGAACATAACTATATTGAATATAAAGGAATACGAAGGATTCACATAATCAAAACTAGGATTTCATCTTCCCTTAACCAAATAAGAAGTTTAGCCACATATGACAAATTCAAAATCAACAAAAACACTAAAGAAAGTCATCATCAAGAACACAAGTGTAGAAGAAAAATTGAATATCAAACTAATTTTCAATGATCATAATTGGTTGATCTCCGATAATTCAAACTCGAATCTTTAATTTTTGATCCAACCTCTCTCTCTCTCAGTTCCTTAGCGGCTTGTAGTCCAGAGATATTTCTTTTAAGAGCCTAGGCACTCTTATTTATAGATCTTTTAACCTAACCCCTCATCTAAACCTGAAATTGGTTTACTAATGCGAAGACACGGGCCATGTCATATGACATGGCTAGACCCGTGTTTCATTCTGCCAGGATGAATCCAAGTGAGTTGAAAGTCAGAGAAGGACACGACCCACCACGTGTCTGGAAACATGGGCCGTATCATTTGATCATGAGTTGAAATTGGTCCAAATGAAGTGCTAGAGAAGGACACAGCCTCCTAGTATTTGGGGAGACAGGACGTGTCATTTGGTTCCATCAATTTCAGCCCAGATTCTTCACAAAAACTCTTATTTCCTTGTTTCCAAGAGTGATATTGACCTCTATGAATCTTTAACTCTCTCTTCAAATGGATAACAAGTAGGTTTGAGGCTAATGGACCCAATCACTCATAGATTCCCTGAAAAGCACAATTCAATTATGAGCACTTATAAACAAACTTAAGCAAAGTTTCACAATAAGGTTCTAATTAAGCTTAATATCTGAAACTTAGTTAAATGATAACAGTTAAGCACAAATAGTGTCCAATTAAATCAATTAAAAGGCTTTCAAGATATGGAAATATTTCTTCTCATAATTGAATTGTGCTTTTCAGGGAATCTATGAGTGATGAAGTCCATTAGCCTCAAACTTGTTTGCTATCCACTTGAAGAAAGAGCTAAAGATTCATGGAGGTCAATATTACTCTTGGAAACAAGGAAAAAAGAGTTTTTATGAATAATCTAGGCTGAAATTGAAGGAACCAAATGACACGGCCCATCTCCCCAAATACTGGGAGGCCATGCCCTTCTCTGGCACTTCACCTGGACTAATTTCAACTCATAATCAAATGACACGGCCTGTGTCTCTAGCCACAAGGTGGGCCATGTCCTTCTCTGACTTTCAACTCACTTGGATTCATCCTAGCAAAATGAAACACGGGTCTGTCCGTGTTATATGACACGACCCGTGTCTTTGCATCAGTAAACTAATTTCAGGTTTAGACAAGGGGTTAGGTTAAAAGATCTATAAATAAGAATGCCTAGGCTCTTAAAAGAGATATCTCTGGACTGCAAGCCACTAAGGAACTAAGAGAGAGAGGTTGGATCAAAGATTGAAGATTTGGGTTGAATTATCGAAGATCAACCAGTTGTGATCATTGGAAATCAGTTTGATATTCAGTTTTTCTTCTACACTTGTGTTCTTGATGATGACTTTCTTTAGTTTTTCTGTTGATTTTGAATTTTCCATGTGTGGCTCAACTTATTTAGTTAAGGGAAGATGAAACCCTAGTTTTGATTATGTGAATCCTTCATATTCCTTTATATTCAATACAGTTATGTTCTTATTCATATGTTTCTGTTCTTAATTCGGTATAAAGGTTTTTATACCCTTTTCTATTCTAAAAAGTGGTAAAACTAGGATTGCTATGCGCAGTTGTGGTGGTATGACTAGTCAGACATATAATCTAAGTAATTCAATCTCAGTGTGTGATTGGACCTTAGTGTGATTGGTTTTCTAAATCTTAATGCTGTCATTAGGAGGATATAGAAGCGGTTGCTTTATAGCTAACTAGTGATTAAGGAATAATTTGAGAGATTGCTAAATAAACCAAAACTTAAGGAAAACAGAGAATTAATCTCACAATCACATAAGAACATAATTGATCATGTTGATATAAAGGATATGTAGGTTAGCATTATCATATAAATCTAGTGGTGAATTCCATCTCTTAACCAATGTCTTTAAATTGGTAAATCAAATCGTGTTTATTACTGTTGTTTTAGATTTAATTTCTATTATTAGTTTTAATAAACAAAACCCTTTTTTACTGTTTATTGTTCATCAGAGTTTAAATTTGGAATTGATTGATAGTGTCACTTAAATTGGTTCTCTGTGGATTGACTTTTACTAACTACAACTGGTTGTAGTCTAGAGATATCTCTTTTAAGAGCCTAAGCACTCTTATTTATAGATCATTTAACCTAACCCCTTGTCTAACCTGAAATTGGTTTACTTATGTCAAGACACAGTCCGTATCATATGACATGGCCAGACCCGTGTTTCATTCTGCCAGAATGAATCCAAGTAAGTTGAAAGTCAGAGAAGGACATGGCCTACCCCATGTCTAGAGACATGGGTCATGTTATTTGATCATGAGTTGAAATTGGTCCAGATGAAGTGCCAAAGAAGGACACGACCTCCCAGTATTTGGGGAGACGGGCCGTGTCATTTGGTTCCTTCAATTTAAGCCCAGATTCTTCACAAAAATGCTTCTTTCCTTGTTTCTAGGAGTGATATTGACCTCCATGAATCTTTACCTCTCTCTTCAAGTGGATAGCAAGTAGGTTTGAGGCTAATGGACTCCATCACTCATAGATTCCCTAAAAAGCACAATTCAATTATGAGCACTTATAAATACACTTAAGCAAAGTTTCATAATAAGGTTCCAATTAAGCTTAATATCAGAAACTTAGCTAAATGATAACAGTTAAGCGCAAATGGAGTCCAATTGAATTAATCAAAAGGCACTCAAGATATGGAAATAATCGACAGATCAAATACCCCTATGTGGAAATAGGTTTGCCCCAATAGTTTAATATGTTAAGTTTTGATGATGACAAATACAAAACAAAAAGAATGATGCTTATGCTTTATAGTTGTACTTAATAAATGACAAATGCATCACAAAAGAATGTTGATCATGTTACATAAATTTGCTTAATGAGATATATTGTATCATGCATGATTATGTATTTTATTTAGTTATATTTCACTTAATAATCATGCAATGAGATATATGTAACATTCATCATATAATATATCCAATAATATTTTATATGAGTTATAAATAAATTAATATTGGATATGTCTATGAAAGTCTTGTATGCATGTTAGACTAACTAGAATTATACATTTATGAATCATGCATATGAAGATATTGAGTTATGAATTTGGACTAACTATGTTTGGTTAAGTGAGCAATATTTTGTAGGATAGTCCAAGTACCAAGAGTGAGCATTGCAACAAGAAAGCAAAAGATCACAACTATGCTCAACTCAAGGAGAATGAAAATGAAAAGATGCTCCAAGCATTTGCAAGTCTTGAAGAGAAGATTTTCTTTGAAAGCTTGGATTACATCAAGAAGTGATGGTGGCAAAAGATCTAGTCCAACATCTTCAAGAATAGCTTATAGGACTTAGATCTTGTGTAAAGGTAAATGGGATTCACACTAAGCTCAAAATATATTTTAACATCTTTAAAAGTATTTCTTACATTCTAAAATGCCCAACAAACTATTTTTGGAAAGCTAGTCATGGTGATAGTTCATTTCTATGAAAAATAGCAAAGTTTGTGTTTGTGTTTTGCTCTAAAATAGACTCAAAGATCTTACCAATGAGTGGTCATTCACTTAAAACGGATAAGAAACGAAGAAGTTATGACCATTTAAAGTCAGTTTTCAAAACTAGAGTGGTTTATTCGAATAAGAGATGTGTTATTCGAATAACACACCTCTGAAAACTTCCCAGAACATGTTTTAAGAGGCTTATTCGAATAACAAATGTGTTATTCAAATAACACAACTCAGAAAAAGTTTCAGAATGTGTTTTTGATGATTTATTCGAATAACCAAAGTGTTATTCGAATAACCAAAGTGTTTTTCGAATAACACAAGTCTTATTCGAATAACAAGTTGCAGAAAACAGTGAAATAAGTGGATTTATTCGAATAACAAATGTGTTATTCGAATAACACTATATTTATTCGAATAACAGTGTTCTTATTCGGATAACACTTGTCCAGAAACGTTCCCAACAGTCATAAAATGGCTAGTTTTCATAAAGAATTCATTTCCAATCTTTACCCAACGGCTCTAAATATTAATGGGCTATAAATACAAGTGTTTGGGCATTAAAGAAAAGTTGAAGAACAATATGAAAATCACTCTTGAGTATTAAATTCATTTTTCACTCTTTATTTCTCTAAAACTCTGTTTTGAGCTATAAGTGTGTGAATCCTTGATACCCATAGTGCTTCAATTTGTATTATCTACTCTTGAGAGAGTTTCTATCAATTCTATCCTTATATTATCTAAAAGAGAGGGTGAGGTATCCCTCAAAATTGCAAGGGTGAGGTATCCTTTGAAAGTATAGAGGCTCAAATACAAAGGGTGAGGTATCCCAAGGTGTGTTGAGTGCTCAAATTTGTAAAGGTCATCAAGCACCCGTAAAGCTTGAAGAATTGGAGGCTCTAGCACAAGGGTGAGGCATCCCAAGGTGTGAGGAGTGCTCTTATTTGTACAAAGATTTTTCTAGCACCCGTGAAGTCTAGGAGATAGTGAAGAAAATCTCAAGTTAAGCTTGGGGACTGGATATAGGCCACAAGTGGTTGGTGGTTGAACCAGGATAAATTCTTGAGTTTGATTTTCTCTTCCCTACACTCTTTAATTTCAGTATTTGGTGATATATATATTTATCTATTGCATATCTTGATGTTTTGATTCTTATAACTTGATATCTAGCTTATTCACTTGGTTCATCATATATCCCAAGTTATATTTGAGTAAATCTTAATAGTTGTGCCTTTGTTAGACTTATTCCGCTGCATGTGTTAATTGAAAATATTAAATTACATAATTTGTCAAAGTTGCATTAAAATTAATAATTACCCAATTCACCCCCCTCTTGGGTAATGGTTGCCATGACTAACAAGTGGTATCAGAGCTTCGTGCTCTGGTAAAAGCTTAACCGCTTGGAGTTAAAGATCCTTATTTGTTTGGCAACCAGTAAAAGCTTTTCAAAATGAATGGTTTTAAAATTAATAAACCACCATTCTTTGATGGTGTGAATTTCATTTATTGGAAAGCTAGAATGGAAATTTATATGCAATCTATTGATCTTGATTTATGGGATATTGTGCTTGATGGATTTACTTGCAAATCAAAACAAACTTGGAATGCCTATAATAAAAAATATTTTTCCTTAAACATTAGAGCAATGCAAATATTGAGAAGTAGTTTAAATGATGATGTTTATGCTAAAATTAAAAGTTGCTCTAGTGCTAAAGATATATGGGATGCTCTTGATTCTATCTATCTTGCTAACAATGATTTCTTGCATAAAGTAGTATATAGAGAGCAAGAAGAGCAAAAGGCTTTCAAGGAAGACAATATTGAAAAATATTCTCAAGAAGATGCTCTTGAATCCTTGAAGGACAATAATGAGGAAGATAATGATTCCCTTAAAAAGGACTTTAAGGTAAATAATGCTAAACCATATTATAGTCCTTTCTATTATGAGTTACAATGTGCATATGATGAATTGTATAATGGTTTATCAAATTTAGAAAATAAAAATTTATCTTATTTGGAAAACATTTCCTCCATTGAAAATGAAATTGAGATTTTGAAAAATGAATATGCTTTTCTTGATGAGGAAATGCCTTTGAAATGTGAAACCTCAACTTCTTGTGAAAAATGCATTAATTTAGAAAATCAAGTTAAGAACTTATATTGTGAATTTGCCAAAGCTAATGATTCTATTTGCTTACAATCCATGGTTGTTGATAAGAATGAAATTGATGCTATTCCACATGGAATTTCAAGTAAGGCTTGTGGCAAAAATAACATAGAATGTAATAATAACCAAAGGCTCAAGTTTTTCAAAAATGATCTTCAAAGGACCAAGCCATCATTAAATTCACTTGTTTGCAATTTTTGTGGTCATCTAGGACATATTTCTCATTTGTGCAATTATAGAAGAAATCATTATATGAGAAATAATATGATGTGGGTTCCTAAAAGTCTTAAAGGCTTTAATACTAACATTCAAGGACCCAAGATGAAGTGGGTACCAAAATGTCCTCCTAGTGCTTCAATTATGCAGAAAATTTCTCAAAAGGATGGACTAATTGATCAAAGGAAAGAGGAATCATCAAGGAGAATGCTTCCAAAGCCCAATGGTAGAAGCTTTGATCAAAGAAGGAAGATGACTCCAACCAAAGCTTCTCAAGTACAAAATGTGGAACGTGCAAAGTTCAAAACACCAAAAGAGAAGCAATGGGTAAAGAAAAGAGTTTCCTTGATTATCAAGGCCAAGGTATCAAATGTTTTTACCTTTTATACACATTCACTTATAAAGTCAATAAATTGGAGGTATATTCCTTATAGGCCTTAGGTAAAGAGTAGAATCATGTGCACTTAGTAAAATTTGAATATTGTGTTTAGTACATGATTATATTCATTCTTGTTACACCTTTTGCTCACTATTTTGCATATTTCTTGATCATATGGTATTCTATGACTATGTATGCTTTCTATGCTTTAAATTGTCTGTATATTATGAAAGTAAGCATACTATTGGCTATATGTTTAATGATAATTGGTTATTTAATTGGCTCTGCTCAAATTTATATATTGTGAAAAATTGATCTTTATGTACTTACTTGGCATGTTTGCTTAAATGAATCTCTTTGATATTGGATAAGCTTTTGTTAATCTCTTAGACCTGCTACATATGCTTGCTGCTGTGTTTATAATGTGTTTATTCGAATAGAGGAACATTTTATTCGAATAACGTTTTCCAGTAGCCACTAAAATCTACTCGTAAATGAATCTTATTCGAATAAAGCCTCACAGTAATGCCTCGTTAATATTCTAAAATGTAAGCATTATTCGAATAAGGATCCCCTTATTCGAATATCACTTCACAGAAAATGGTGCAACAATCTGATATCAACTAGTTATTCGAATAACTAACTAGTTATTCGAATAAGACATGACAGAGGCTAAAAAGCTTTTCTTGTTATTCGAATAACAAGTTATGTTATTCGAATAAAGCCTTCCAGAGGATTTTAAGAAAATCGTGTTATTCGAATAACACATTATGTTATTCGAATAAAGGGTGACAAAAACCCACGACCTTTGAGCTACTGCGTTGTTATTCGAATAACAACAATGTTATTCGAATAAAACCTGCTAGAAAGACATTTGTGGTTGTTATGTTATTCGAATAACAGTACTTTTATTCGAATAAGGCTTGGCAAAAGCTAAGTCTGGCTGTCTCTGTTCTGTCCTATTATTTTGAATGCTTATTTGCCTATGATTTTAGCATAATGACTAACATTTATGGATCCAAAATTGATGGATACCAAAGAAAGTACTTTGAATTGTGTTGTAGGGTGACTATTAGCTCAAGCATGCATTGAAATGAAGTGAAGCTATGCCACTTAAGGTTAAAAAAAAAATTTGAAATGGTCCAAGTTCTCCAAGAGTAATGAAGACACAAAAGAATGACATGGAGAACCACAAAATTCCCAAGAAGCCTTGAGGCATGGAAGTTAGAGTCACCTACAAAAACTCAAATAGTATACTTTTGGTGATATTAATCTATTATCTTCATCTATGCTTTAAATTGAATATCATGTGATATTTGGATAAGTAGAAATTTGTTTTTATACCTTAACATGTTTTAAGTTGTGCTTTTCTAACATTATGTCTTGAAAGTATCTCTACATATGCTAACATGTTAGATATGCATACATTTTTGCTTGGAATGACATGTTATGGTAAAATCTTGAGCTTGTGACCAATTCTCTTTGTTCAAATATGTAAATTCACATGCACATAAGTCATTCTAATCCTTTCTCTTTGATGCCTAATTGTCTTATATACTCACGTGGAGATTGGAAAGTAAAATATTATATGTCTTCTTGTTTAATATGTTTAAATTTTGAAAACAAGAAGTAAATGATTTCAAAAGTTATAGTTCCATGGTTTTTCAATTCTTTCATTATAATAAGGGACTTTTTATTCTTGATTGGCATATGTGCTTCATGTATTCTTGTTAGAGCTAATATTGCATGGTTGATAATGTGATACATGTTTTATATTATATATCAACCTAAATTATGGTTGTAAATGAGCTTAAATGATATTTGATGCTAACCTATGTTTTAGAGAACTTTTAGAGTTAGCTTTGCAAGTGTCTCAATGTGCTTCAAGTATAGCCATCAAATATTAAAGTGTCAAGCATATATGGATAAATGAGAAGAGTTGAATGAAAAGGGACATGAGGAGACTTTCTTCAAGTGCAATGGAATGAAAAACTCAATGGAAGAAAGTACAAACTCAAAAGACCTATAAATGAAGAAGTTTCTAAAGGAGCATCACTTTCTATCTAACCCAATAAGTATCTCTATCCCTAAACTATTGTGGTATTCTATGTGCTATAGATTATATGATACTTGTTGATAAATTGATCTTAAATGATTAGATATTTTCCTTACATGAGAAGTATGTTTAACTTTGACAAAGTGCCTAATTGGATATTAACTTGCTAATTTTGTCATTGCATATAGGGTGGATGATATTAGTTCTATACATGCTTTGATCCCTATAGCATATCTCATCAAGGTGAATGTTTGATATATATGATTCTCTTGACCTATGGTTTCTTAATGGTATAACACTTATGAGAATCATGCTCTTTTTAAAAAAAAAATTCTCGATTAAAAAAAAAGTTTTTTTAAAATCTCTTATCATATTTGAAAGAAGCTTTTTAAGTTCCATATCCTTGAGAATCTTTTGAACTTGTCTTAAGAACTTGAAAGTATTTTCCCCTCCTAATTGTCTTGAAAATTTGGAAATCACTTGATTTGCGTTATAAATGTAGTATTCTCTTCATTTGCTTTGAAATCTGTTATTAAATCTTTAGAGAATGCTTAAGAAAGCTTCCAAATAGATCTTTTGAAATGTTCTATAAAGCTCTTCTTGATACTTCAAAAGATAAGCCTTGTTCTTAAAAATTGTTTTATCTTTTCAAGACTCTTGTTTAATGAGAAAGAGAGGAAATGTGCTTTCAAATGTTCCTTTGACTTGAATTTGATCACTCTCAAGGAATATGTAATTTCAATATAAAACCCTTCTACCCTTCTAAAATGCTTTTGGAAATGTAATGTTTTATTATAAAATTCTTTTTGAAAGGGGGAGAAGTTTTTAAAATGGTTTTGTTTGAGGGATTAAGAATATGTATCTATGCCTTGCTTTTTCTTATGGTAATGTGCTTATATGGTCTTGGCATGCATACTTCCCTTTATCTATCTTGTGCTTCAATAAGGGAGAACTTATCTTACATATCCTTCTTCCATGTCTTTGTTGGCTATAAATACATGCATGACTATGTTGAAATATTATGTTTTATATCTTGATAATATGGATATTTTGAGGGGGAGCCTAGCTCTTAAATTGTTGCTTATATCTCTTGGCTCACATCCTTGTTTGACATGAAGTGTTTTAGTATTAATGCTATCAACATGTCAACAAAGATCATATTTTATTCGTTTTCCCTTTATCAATGAAAGAAGGTAAACTTTCTTAAACTTCATATCTTTTGATTCTTTCATTGAGAAGATCCTACCCTTCTTGACAACATGAGTTTTATCTATAGGGGGAGAAAATATTATATTTCATTCCTAAGCCTTTTTGTTGATGTCAAATAGGGGGAGTGAAAATTGAAAAGAAAAATATGTTCTTGTGCTTATTACTTGATATGCTTACATGAATATCTATTATTTTACATTGTTCAACATATTTTTCTTTAGTGATTTGTCATCATCAAAAAGGAGGAGATTGTGGAAATAGGTTTGCCCCAATGGTTTAATATGTTAAGTTTTGATGATGACAAATACAAAACAAAAAGAATGATACTTATGCTTTATAGTTGTACTTAATAAATGACAAATGCATCACAAAAGAATGTTGATCATGTTACATAAATTTGCTTAATGAGATATATTGTATCATGCATGATTATGTACTTTATTTAGTTATATTTCACTTAATAATCATGCAATGGGATATATGTAACATTCATCATATAATATATCCAATAATATTTTATATGAGTTATAAATAAATTAATATTGGATATGTCTATGAAACTCTTGTATGCATGTTAGACTAACTAGAATTATACATTTATGAATCATGCATATGAAGATATTGAGTTATGAATTTGGACTAACTATATTTGGTTAAGTGAGCAATATTTTGTAGGATAGTCCAAGTACCAAGAGTGAGCATTGCAACAAGAAAGTAAAAGATCACAACTATGCTCAACTCAAGGAGAATGAAAATGAAAAGATGCTCCAAGCATTTGCAAGTCTTGAAGAGAAGATTTTCTTTGAAAGCTTGGATTACATCAAGAAGTGATGGTGGCAAAAGATCTAGTCCAACATCTTCAAGAATAGCTTATAGGACTTAGATATTGTGTAAAGGTAAATGGGATTCACACTAAGCTCAAAATATATTTTAACATCTTTAAAAGTATTTCTTACATTCTAAAATGCCCAACAAACTATTTTTAGAAAGCTAGTCATGGTGATAGTTCATTTCTATGAAAAATAGCAAAGTTTGTGTTTTGTAAAACTGACCTTTGGTTACTCTTTTGATCATATCTTTTAAAATACTTTGACTTTTGCTCTAGCACTTATTTCATATGAAAATAGACTCAAAGATCTTTCCAATGAGTAGTCATTCGCTTAAAACGGATAAGAAACGAAGAAGTTATGACCATTTAAAGTCAGTTTTCAAAACCAGAGTAGTTTATTCGAATAAGAGATGTGTTATTCGAATAACACACCGCTGAAAACTTCCCAGAACGTGTTTTAAAAGGCTTATTCGAATAACAAATGTGTTATTCGAATAACATAACTCAGAAAAAGTTCCAGAATGTGTTTTTGATGATTTATTCGAATAACAAGTTACAGAAAATAGTGATATAAGTGGATTTATTCGAATAACAAATGTGTTATTCGAATAACACTATATTTATTCGAATAACAGTGTTCTTATTCGAATAACACTTGTCCAGAAACGTTCCCAACGGTCATAAAACGGCTAGTTTTCATAAAGAATTCATTTCCAATCTTTACCCAACGGCTCTAAATATTAATGGGCTATAAATACAAGTGTTTGGGCATCAAAGAAAAGTTGGAGAATAATATGAAAATCACTCTTGAGCATTAAATTCATTTTTCACTCTTTATTTCTCTAAAACTCTGTTTTGAGCTATAAGTGTGTGAATCCTTGATACCCATAGTGCTTCAATTTGTATTATCTACTCTTGAGAGAGTTTCTATCAATTCTATCCTTGTATTATCTAAAAGAGAGGGTGAGGTATCCCTCAAAATTGTAAGGGTGAGGTATCCTTTGAAAGTATAGAGGCTCAAACACAAAGGGTGAGGTATCCCAAGGTGTGTTGAGTGCTCAAATTTGTAAAGGTCATCAAGCACCCGTAAAGCTTGAAGAATTGGAGGCTCTAGCACAAGGGTGAGGTATCCCAAGGTGTGAGGAGTGCTCTTATTTGTACAAAGGTTTTCCTAGCACCCGTGAAGTCTAGGAGATAGTGAAAAAAATCTCAAGTTAAGCTTGGGGACTGGTTGTAGGCCACAAGTGGTTGGTGGCTGAATCAGGATAAATTATTGTGTTTGATTTTCTCTTCCCTACACTCTTTAATTTCAGTATTTGGTGATATATATATTTATCTATTGCATATCTTGATGTTTTGATTCTTATAACTTGATATCTAGCTTATTCACTTGGTTCATCATATATCCCAAGTTATATTTAAGTAATTCTTAATAGTTGTGCCTTTGTTAGACTTATTCCACTGCATGTGTTAATTGAAAATATTAAATTACATAATTTGTCAAAGTTGCATTAAAATTAATAATTACTCAATTCACCCCCCCTCTTGGGTAATGGTTGCCATGACTAACACCTCACACTTAGCCTTTTGCACTCTTGGGCAAAAATATACAACTAAGCACAATTTTTCAATATGTCATGAAAGTGCAGAATAATGAGCGAAGACTTATATGCTTTAGTTTCTTCAAGGAATCTAAGTAATCATGAATTTCCTCCCTTAACAATCCAAATAGGCAAGTAAAATCAATCAAATTTCATGATTAAATCAGCATGATAAACCCTCACTGATATACTTTTTCTCTCATGTGTTTCAGGCTTGTGTTTACTCTTAATTAACTCATGAAAACATGTCGTACCATAGGCTTGTCAAGCTTCTACTTCTCTACCACTTAGGCCACATGCACACAAAGATCAAAAGGTCTTCAATTAGGTTGTAATAGGGCCAGGGTCAAGGTAGAATACACCAAGGATAAACAAAGCTAGACCATATGAATTAGAAGAGCAAAAGGGGAAAAATATTCAATCATTGCAATAAACATTTCCTAGCAATCTTCAACTTCAAATTTTTTTTGGTATCATTTCCTTTTTTTGATCTTTCTTCATTTAATAATCAACTTTTACCCCATTTTTTTATTTATGCACCTTGCATCATATTCAACATGATATTTTGCCAACAAGAGTCTTTTTATATACATGCATAGCTAGGCAAACACATCATTACTTCCCCCCACACTTATTCAAAAACCAATTCCCAACATAATCATTAAGCTCTTCTACTCCCTAAAGTAGGATAGCAAAATGGTTTTTCACTTTTAGGCTTGAATTGAGCTTCGATAAAAGAAAAGGAAGTCAATTAGGCTCAAAGGGGTAAACAATGGATAACAATGCAAGGACGACTATTTTGGCCAGTAGTTATTTGAAAGAAATGCCTTTTTCATATCAATTGCATACAGTGGTCATTTGTAGCTTAAAAGAGAATCAAGACAAGTTCCGAAGAACACATAATCATAAGTGGAATCACACAACAAAGAACCAAAATGGCCTAAAATTAGCCATTCACAAAAAGGCCTAAAATCTCACTAGGTCTCAATTTATCACTTTTGAATTAACCCTCAATTTTTCAGAATTCTACTCGACAAAATTGAAATCATGAAATTCCATTTCATCAAGCTTAAAGTTTAATTAAAATTTTCACAAAAATTTAGGTCATTTGCTCACCATTTAGATCACTTGAAAGCTCATTGGAAAGACATGCACCATAAATTCAACATGAATAATGCAAGTGAATCATATTGGTGTATGCCCTAGAGGCTGATACATTTGTCTGTATTTATATACATTCTATTATGCTAATTCGAATATATGAGACATTTCATTTATTGTATTTTTTTTAATAAACATAATAAAGTCCTTAGAATAGTAAGTTTGATGCCATAGGACATCAAGTGGTTGACTTGATCGTGAGATCCTATTGGATAAAATTAGAACACTATTCTTAAATATCCTTAGTCAAGTATTATTGTTAATTAGGACAATAATAATGCATTGAGACTAGTATGTGCGTAGACTGATGACCACATCTCATGGGTCATGGATATGAGATATCAAGTCTTCACATGGGTGCATATTAGAGTAATGATGTACTGGACTGACTCACCATGAGAATGCTACATGGATCATTACGTGAGTGTCATAAGCGATTCTTATAGTGACAATGGTATCTATGGTCCTTTGACCTGGAATCACTACGATTCCTACATGAGGAGTTGTGTGTTTTAATGCCATCAAATGTGATCTGTAACAAGGTGATTGTAAAGTTGGTTATTGGACATACCACGAATCATGTAGAGGGATGTGAGTAACCTAGATGTGATTTGTCACTCCTACATAACAGGAGCAATATCTTTGGGCCCCCTAATTGAATGAGACTGCGAAATGCATGCCATGCTTAAATGAGTCAATATGAGATATTGATTTCATTTGTTGTTACAAAGTCTACTTGAGTATCAGGAAATAAAGGATTGGACTATACAAGGGTGATGCATTCCATGCCTTGTGTTCAATCTAGATATCTTGACAAAGGGACTAAACGACACGAAAACATTAGTCACGGAATGGTTATATCAAATCACTGACATTCTCATTAATTGGGCAGTAGCGATGTGTTGCTAGATACTGCTCACTGCATGTAATATTAAAATGAAATTTTAATATTACTTCCAATGTAATGAGAACCTGCAGGGTCACACATATAGAGCGGACTAAAATTGGAGCAATAGATCTAAGTTGGACTCAAATTCGAATGTGGGTCGGACTCATAACAAATTAGTCTAAGGTTACACAGCTTACCTTGTTATTGCTCTCACTCACTTACGGTAGTCATTATTATAAATAGTACTACTAAGGGGGCAGCTAAGACATGCATTACAGAACCCTAGCCGCATCTACAGAAAAGTAAGTGAGAGTGACAAGTTTCTTCTCTTCTCTTCGCAGCTAGCACTGTGTAAGAGACGTGAGGCTCCTTTTTATGAACGTTGGCCGTTTGTGAGTCTATTCGTGTGGATACCGTAGAGACATCATTACTGTTACGGTGTTGGTGATTCACGTCACTTCCTTCGATCACGCTTCAAGAGGTAAACATTTTTTTAAAACTCGGATTATGGTTTTTTTGCATGGATCCTTGGTAAGAATTCTGTTTTCCACTGCGTGATGCATCCGCGATTCCTAACAAATTAACAGTGTATAGTCAAAGACATTAAAAAGAACATTGAATCCAAAACTAGTAATTATCATTCACGTCCAAAATACCATCCAGTACAATGCCAAAATAGCAATGCAAATACAAACAGAATCCCAATACAAATGTAATACATCAAGATGGGGGTGGGGGAAATAAAACTCTCTCAAGCAAAACATCAAGTTTGCTATCAATGACATCCATCCACCGAGTAGTGAAGTCTTCTAGAACCTGGAATCTATCATCAAATCGCTGGAAGCGGGTTGCATGATCTATCTCCAAGCGATCAATATGGTCTAGGATGTTATCATAAGAAGCGGCTCGAGAGAATGATGGACCAGCCTCCGCTGCGAACTGAGAAGCATACTATGGGGGTGTGGGAGCTGCCTTATGCTCCTGTGGCTTTGGTGTCGGAGCTCGCCTAGGAATAGCCTGTCCATCTGCTCTCACCAGAAGTAGGACACCATTCTGGTGGACACACATTTTCATAACCACCAAAATGGGTCCATCAATAATAGCAGGACCTCAGATAGCAGGCTTCTACAGCAAATCCAAATGATCAAAATAGGCAACAGTAACAGAGATATAACCCCAAGTAAAATACAGCCAACTTTAGTGGCTCTGACATGTTGAAATTGATTACACAGCCAGTACCCTCCATTTACCGGTTCCCTATTGACCATACACGAAAGGAAAAATAATTCATTCCTACTAAGGGTCCCCTGGCTTTCCCCCTAGCACAAATAATATTAGCTAACTACTTTTGGATGTACCTATGGGCAGGAGATCAAAGTTTGGAAGCTTTAGAGATTTTGGGATCATAACGATCAGAATCGGCCACAATCAAAGTAGACCAGGCATTCTTCGGATGAAAATCTCAGGGAAAACAATTGTGGCCCACTGGAAAACCAAAAATGGCACTAAATTGGTGAATGTCTAAGGTATGAAGTGTGCCTAAAAGTTTAAATTTGATCTCCCTAGGCCACTCGGCTTGAATGCTTAGAGGGTACAATTTGTACTCCAAAGTGGATAGAAATTCCCTAGTCAATTCAGCAAATATAGGACTCCACAAATTTTCAAAATCAATCCATCCTATTCTACCCAATAAAGTATAAACCTCATCATACAAACTAATTGCTCTTAAGGTATCCCCATCTAAAAACCTAGTAGAAACCACCTCCTTCCTATCTAGAGGGTGAAGAGGTACCTGTGGAGGAGATGGTGCACGTAGTGGTGGAGGAGGTGGTACCTCCTTCCTGACCTGCATCTTCATACGCTTCTTTGGAGGCATGGTGAAACTCAGAGAAATGGAGATTGGAAGAAGTGAATTATAGAGGGTTGGGGTTTGGGGATGGTGGTGGTTGAGGTTTGGGGTTGATACAATTATGGAGAGGAATGGAAGACAGGGGAGTGGGTTATGGTGAGTTGGTGAGGGAGAATGGTGATGGGGTTTTAGAGAAAAATGGAAGAAGAATGGTGAGGTAAAGGGAGCTACGCAGAGGAGTGGAGGAAAAAATTGGGGGATTTGAAACCCTAAGGTAGGGTTTAAGGGGGTCTGATGCGATAACATGGTGACACAGTCCCCACCGTGTAACTCTCTGTGAGAGAGTTAGGTTTGCACCCTACGAAAACATGGGCCGTGTCAATTGACATGGCCCACACCGTGTATCTCTCTGTGAAAGAATAGGGCTTCTGTTCATGAATGACACGGCCTCTACCATGTATGCCTTTGGGAGGGATTTGCCCTTTCTTTCACGAAAACATGGACCATGTCACTTGACATGGCCCATCCCGTGTTCCTCTTTGTAAAAGATAGATACTTCTGTCATGGGGACATGGGATGTGTCAAGTGACACGACCCCCACGGTGTACTTGCTGTAATCAATTTGGGGCTTCTTCTAGCTGTGAACATGGGGTGTGTCTTGAAACACACCCCCCATGTCTTCCACTAACTTGGCAACTCAATTTCCAAGGTTTCTCATCCACCTTAAACTCCTAGAATGACTCCAAACACTCATCAGACAATTAAATAATGCATTCAATCACAAATCCATCATTCCAAAACACAAAGATATCCTGGAATCTGGGTAATCAATCAAGAGACAAATCAAGATCTATTCTACCTAAGAAATTAACTAAGAAAATGATAAAAGAACACAAAGTAAAAGAGATAAAGAAAGCAAATTTGATATTTTTTATGATGGGCTGTCTCCCATTAAGCGCTTAGTTTATTGTCCTCAGCTTGACATTGTGACACTCCTCAGTGTTCGTCATAATGTGAATGGAGAAAAGTCATCTCTTCCACTTTTTCCTTTTCTGGAAACTCATGGTAAGGCTTCAGATGGTGTCCATTGACCTTGAATATTTTTCCAGACGCCTCATTCACGATTTCTAATGTTTGAAAAGTTCTTGGTGCATCGTGGATATCTTCACTCCATAGCTCTCTTTCATCATCCCTCTTCTTTTCTTATAAATCTAAGCTATGAGTCAATACTATATCAAGAGCATCAAAATGATCAGACTCAAAATCTATAGAAATTAAGGAATCAAAAGCATTAAATGAATTAATCAAACAAGCAGAGTGCACATCACTCGGGTATCGCATAGCTTCAAAAATATTGAATCTGATCAATTCCCCATCAAATTCCATTATTAACATCCCTGAGTGCACATCAATTTTTGTCTGTGCAGTCTTCAAGACTGGTTCTCCCAACAAAATAGGAACAAAGTTGGGGGATTTATCCTATTCCATGTCCAGCACATAAAAGTCTGTTGAAAATACTAATTCATTCACCTACACTAAAACATCCGCAACAACAACTTTTGGAAATATGTTAGATTTATCTGCCAATTGAATAATAACACAAGTTAGCTTTAAAGGACCTAGACATAAAGATGTATAAATGGGATAAGGCATGACATTTATGAATGCACCTAAATCTAGCATTGGCCTTTCAAACCTTGTGTTACCTAGAGTGCATGGTATGGTGAATGTGTCAGGATCCTTACATTTTATTAGGAGTTTCTTGGTAATAACTGCTGAAATATTCGCTCCTACTTGGACCTTCTCATTTCCTTTTAACTTTCTTTGGTTAGTGCAAAATTCTTTTAAGAACTTGGCATACCTAGGCACTTGTTTAATGGCATCTAACAAAGGAATATTAACTTCCACCTTCCTAAAGGTCTCTAGGATCTCTTTATTTGCTTCTTCTTTCCTAGTCTTAACCAACTTACTAGGGAATGGGGCCTTAGTGACATACTTAGGAAGGGGTTCATAAATACTTACCTTGGGGACTTTGGAGTTTTGCCCCTCCTCATTTACCTTCTCAAGCTCTTCATCTTTTTCTTTAGTGGCTTGTGGATGAGATGTAGAGTCATCTAACATCTGTCAACTTCGCAAGGTGATAGCACTAGCATTTTCCCTCGGATTCATCTCCGGTTATGAGGGAAGTCTCTAAGAAAGTTGGCTCTGAACCTTGTTGAGGTTTGTGGCTAACTGCCCTACTTGGTTCTATAGGTTATTGATAGCGACCCTTGTTTCTTGTTGGAAGCTTTGCATAGTGGCCTTTTGCTCCTGCTGAAAATGGATGTTACTAGTAGCCATTTGCCTCATTAACTCCTTCAGTGAAGGTTCAGGTTGCCTAGGAGAGCTTATTGTTGTCTCTGAGGGAAAAGAGCTTGTCTCTATTGAAATCCTAGAAGTCCATAAGTTAGAGGTTGATTCTGGGGCTACTTTCCATAGCTCAAATTAGGATGATCCCTCCATCCCAAATTATATGTATTAGAGTAGGGGTTGTAGTTTGTGGAAGATCCAGAATATCCCCCTACTGCTTTGACCTCCCCACTTGTGTCCTCTTGTAGAGTGGGACACATATTAGTAGGATGTCTAGGAGAAAAATAGATCCCATAGGCTTTTACCTGCACTTTCCCATTATCCAAGAACCGCTGAACCATGGTAGTCAACTAGGCCACTTGTTATTGCAAACTGGCTGATTGTACCTCTTTAACTACTCTCACTCCAGTGTCATTTTTGGTAAAGAATAGTTGAGTGTTTGTAGCCATTCTTGAGATCAAGTTTCTACCTTCTTGAGGAGCCTTATCAACCAAAGCTCCTCCACTAGCAGCATCAATCATGTTGCGGTCCATCATGAGTAAACCCTTATAAAGATACTGAATTAGAAGCTACTCACTGATTTGATGTTGAGGGCAGCTAGCGCACAACCTCTTACACATTTCCCAATAATCATGAAGTGATTCCCCATGCCTTAGTTGGATGTCATAGATTTCTTTTCAAATGGTTACGACCTTTGAGGCAGGGAAGTATCTATCCAGGAAAGCCCGAGCCATGCCCTGCCATGAATTAATGGATTCAGGTGACAAATAGTATAGCCACTCCTTTGTAGAATCTTTCAATGAGAATGGAAAAGCTCTGAGCTTGACTTGTTCTACTAAAATTCTTGCATGCTTCATTCTAGAACAAACCATATGTATCTCTTTCAAATGCTTGTTAGGGTCCTCCCCAGCTAATCCATTGAAAGATAGTAAAAGATGGATTAGGCTGGATTTCAACTCAAATGCCCCTTCATTTTCTGGAATTTCTATGCACAGGGGCTGTTGGTCCAAGTTTGGAGCACCAAATGCCCTTAGAGTATTTTCTGCCATCACCACTTCTTCAGATGTCACTTTAGATATTTTAGAACTTGATAGATTTATATGGCGGGCAGCTTTAATGTCAGCAGGTGTGAATTGGAAAGGAAACTGAGGATGTAAGCTGACTTGTTCAAAGTAGTGTCTTAAATTCCTCAAATGCTCGTTCACTTCTTCACTGGACATGAACACATGCAAAACAATCATAAAGAAGGAATTAAAGTATCAAAAACTAAAACAAAAACAGAGTGAAAAATAGGAAACAAATGAATAGTGCAATTAGACAATTAAGTCCTCGGTAATGGCGCCAAAATTTGGTGTACTATGGATTGTGATTAAAAACTGTTGTTAAGTTCCACCAAAAATATAAAAACCTTACAACCAGTTGTAGTTAGTAAGGGTTGATCCATAGAGAACCAATTCAATTGACACTATCAATTAATTCCAAATTTAAACTCTGATGAACAATAAACAGTAAAAAAGGGTTTTGTTTATTAAAACTAATAACAGAAATTAAATCTAAAGTAACAGTAATAAACATGATTTGATTTACCAATTTAAAGAAATTGATTAAGAGATAGAATCCACTACTAGATTTATATGATAATGCTAACCTCCATATCCTTTATATCAACATGATCAATTATGTTCTTATGTGATTGTGAGATTAATTCTCTATTTTCCTTAAGTTTTGGTTAATTTAGAAACCGCTCAAATTAATTTCTAATCACTAGTTAGCTATAAAGCAACCGCTCTTATATCCTCCTAATGACAGATTAAGATTTAGAAAACTAATCACACTAAGGTCCAATCACACATTGGGATTGAATTACTTAGATCATATGTCTCACTAATCATACCACCGCACTGCGCATAGCAATCCTTGTTTTACCACTTTCAAAAATAGGAAAGAGTATAAAAATCTTTATACCGAATTAAGAACAGAAACATATGAATAAGAACATAACTGTATTGAATATAGAGGAATACGAAGGATTTACATAATCAAAACTAGGGTTTCATCTTCCCTTAACCAAATAAGAAGTTTTGTAACACCCCTTTCTGGGAGGCATTACATTTTAAACTGACTCCCATATTTTAAAAGTTTAATCGAGTTGTAAAATAGTTAATATCATGAAATACAAGTAAAAAAAAATTCTTTTTAACAAATAATATAAAACTTACTAAAAATGGAGAAGCACGAGTTAGGAGAACGGAATAAAAGACTTTTCATAAAGTAAAGTTTGTCACATCCATTGTAACACCCTCCTTAGGGCGCCACACTTTATGTTACTTAATTACCAAATTACCCTTCAATTAAAATCGTGCTTGTATTATAAATACGAGTTATAAAATTTCTTGATGATAATAAGATAAACTTAGCAGAAAATAAAAACATAACAACAAGGTCACATAAAATTTACATCATATATATATATACATACCTTTAGTACTGTCACACTTGATTATTTTACAGACTAGACTTCCAAAGTATTTAAACTTTAAACTTTAAAACTAACATATAGCCCAAATCTTACTAGGCAATGGAGAACCCTCGGATGGGTCCTCCTCGGATTCCTCGGTACATAGGAATCGTCATGATGTGCAGTTCTACGGACAAGTGTCCGAGGCAGACGACACAATACTAACCATACTAGTAGTACGATAGTAAGCTCCCCAATACTGCCTAATAGATATAGGAAACTCTATACTAGATACTCTCTCTCTCTAAATCTACAGTCTATGCCTCATCTCCTCCAATGAATGTCAGCTTCAGGTAGTTAAGGAAACTAGGCATCTGCATCTCCTCAGAACTCGACGTCCTCAGCAGGAATCTGCTCCTCCTCAGCTTGTCGCTCTGTTTCTTGCTCGACGTCTTAACAAATATAAATATAATACCAAACATGCATATAAAGAGGTGAGATCACCTACGCCAATACCAGTATGGCAGTAATGAAGATAAACACATACAATATCTCATACAGTTATCATACCGTAATTACGGTTATGCCACTAACATCAATATCATCACAAAACATGTAATACACAATAATTACGGTCATGGCATCATTAATAATCAATAAATCAATAAATCAATTATCATAAACGAAATTACGATAATACCCTCTATCATTATATGTATGCACACGAGACTCAATTTCCTACTCCATGGAGCTACAACTCAAGTCGGAGAGAGTGATCGAAAAGAAGTGTCGGTACCAACATGCCTTGGACCACGTGCTCGGTTTTGCACATCCAAAGCATATACACGACGGTCTTTATCGAGATCTTGATTAAGGATAGTGTCTCGGTCAGGATCATTGGTGTGTTGCGTCGGTCTAACCTACGGTGCAGAAGAGCTACCATCGCCCATTGCGGGCAACCCGCACCCCAATGCCCCCGAGGTCAACGAGTGACTTACACTACGCATATCACACCCGCTCGGGAGGTGTAGTCTCTCTAGGCAACTAGCCTCATACGATCCATCGGACCTTCCCAATGCATGTACTATGCATTATTCACATTCAAATTTATATCTCATAATCGGGGTCCACACGGTAATATAATAGTACTATTCTTGTATTTTAATCGCGTAGTCATATTTTCGCATCTTCTCGGTGCGACTCGGTCGCCTTTTCAAAATCGCATAGCGACTTTTCAACGTTTTCCAATCGCGTAAATATTTCTCTTACGTTTTAAATCGGAAATACTATTTTTCTCATTTTAATACCAAAATTAGCTTTATTTTCCATATTTACCCTTTAGTCCCTCAAAAACTCATATTTACGAAACAACCCCTCACAAAATCCATATTTACAAAATAGTCCCTCAAAAACTTATATTTACACATTAGTCCCTCAAAAATTAATATTTACGAAATAGTCCCTGAAAAATAAATATTTACAAAATAGTCCCTGAAAAATAAATATTTATGAAATAGTCCCTCAAAATTTAATAATTACGAAAAAGTCCCTCATCAAATTTATATTTACAAAATCGTCCCTTCTTTATAAAATATTTACAATTTGACCCCTCTAAAAATAATATTTACATTATGACCCCTCAAAAATCAATATTTATACTATGGCCCCTCTTTTTGATAAAATTTGCAATTTAGTCCTTCTTTTATAAAAATTTGCGGTATAACTCCTCTAAAAATCGGTAAATGGTATTGTTTTCAAAAATCATCATTTCTTTTCTTTATTACTCATAAAATCATTTTTATTTTACCATTACTCAAATTTTTCTCAGATTCATTTAAATCTCTTAGTTCTCATTTTAATTCATCAGTGTAAGGACTTTGGTCCTTTTTCCATTGTATGGCCGTGAGCCTCAATACTCTTTGGAGTACACATACAATCGATTAATCATGTTATTCACATCCTAATTTACACATTCAATCTCATGCTTTCATAATTTCACATACACACAGAATATCAAAGCTTTAAGCATTTAATCACACATGCAAGCATAAAAACTCAATCAAACACATCACAAACACAATCAAATAATCGGTGAAGAACCCTTATGGATTTTCCACCGTACAAAACCATCCTCACACCACCAAAACTCGGTTGGTGAGGTTAAATCTCCCTCTTACCTCTTGTAGACAATTTTAATCGGTTTGTTCTCCTTCCTTCCTTCAAATTTGTGCTATCCACCAAACAAATCCCTAAAATTCTTAAACAATTAGTAAAAACACATACAAGGTACAATATTGAAAAACCATGGAACAATCATGGTTAGAAAAATTAAAAATTCAATTTTGAACCATAGAAACCAAACTTACCCTTAAGTAAGTAAGCAAGAAGTGGAATTTTAGGCAAGATAGAGTAGGAATTTGGGAAAACTTTGTGAATGAAAGATGCTTAGAATGGTATTTGGCTTTAGGAAATATGATAGGAAAAAATTATAGAAGTTTGGTAGCACATGTAGTAGTCTTGACCGAATATAGAGAGAAAAAGAGAAAGGAAAGTGTGCTTGGTTCTTGATAGCTTTTTGGAGAGAAAGTAGATGCTTTGATTTGTGATAAGCTAATAAATGAAAGTGAAATGGAAATAGAAGTGCAGCTGCCGTGTGAGCTGTTTTAGGGAGGTTGAGTGCATGAATTTGCATGCTAAAATATCCTAAAATATCCTAAAGTGTTCACACTTGGTGCACATGGCTTATGTCATGTTGGAAGGTTCTTGAATATTGTAGAAACAAGCCACTTGCCTCCTCATTTTGCAGCCCCAATTTCGTGCAGCCCCCCTCCATTTTAATAGCTTAATTGTTTCCAAATTAGTCCTAATTACATGCTAGTTAATTAGGTAATTTGTTAGGTTAATTATCCTAACCAAACTAAATTAACATACTAGTCACATAACTAATTAATTTAGTATATATTAACATATATTATAACCTTTAATTAATATTAGTATATCTAATTAGTATTTAGATTATAATTAATTAATAACTAAGCTAGTTCACTTAGTTTACTAATTAAGTAATTAGATTAGTCAAATTAAGCTTAATTAGGTTACTAACCATTTTCAAGCCTACAATCTTTGACTAAATCCTAACCCTTGATTCATCTTTAAATCCTAGCCATAGATCACATCTAAGGTAGATATCACTTGGTCATAAAACTATCCTTCTAATCTCACCATTGATTAGATCAACGGCTAAGATTAAAGCTTCTAAAGTAAGCTTCACAATCCAATGGCTCACAAAGAAGTCAATGCTTCTTTTGTTGACTCTTTCTAATTGGTTTAGAAAGTCAAGCCTACCTATTTTGACCATTTCCTATTAGTTTAGATTTATGTACAGTCAGCACAATTGATTGTTACGCTAAACGTGGGCCCCACAAACTTTTCGGGTCCACAAATAATTTTTTTCTTGTTTTTGAGACGGTGAGTCTTCATTGAATAAAATAATATTATAAAAATATAAAATTATTTTATTACAGTTAAATTCTAAAAATTACGAGATTAATATATATATCAATCGAGAATTGGGTTTAGTAAGATCCCCACTCTAATTAATTAAAATAAGATTTTTCTAGGTCGAGAAAATTATTATTTTCTTGACTCGAGCAAATCACACAAAATGATCAAATATGATCTCGAAGCAGTCAAATTATTTTTATAATACACGAGAAAATGTAAAAGCAGTGTAATTACGCTATTACTATTCACATAGTCGAGAATTTGGGGTGTTACAACTCTCCCCTCTAAAATAAAGTTTCGTCCTCGAAACTTGACATACATATTCAAAATAAAAACGGATACTGCTCTCTTATCTTCTCTTCCAACTCCCATGTAGCTTCACCACTTACATCATTCCATACCACTTTAACTAAAGCGATGTCCTTTCCTCGAAGTTGCTTAACTCTTCGATCTTCAATTCTGGTTGGAAATGTCTCATAGGTCAAATTCTCCTTTAGTTGTACGATTCTGGCTCAATAACATGAGTCGGATCAGAAATATATTTCCGCGAGTTGTGATACGTGAAATACATTATGAAGATTTGATAAGAACGGTGGTAGTGCAATTTGATAAGCTACGGACCTACCGACGAAGTATCGATACGGTCCAATAAACTTCGGAGTAAGCTTCCTCGACTTGATTACTCGTCCAACTCCGGTCATAGGCGTCACACGTAGAAATACATGGTCACCTTCTTCAAATTCTAGCGGTCTTCTTCTTTTATCGCATAACTCTTTTGCCGCGTACGTGTCGTCCTCATCTTATCTTGGATCATTTTCACTTTCTCAGTAGTATATTGCACAAACTCGGGTCCTACCACAGTACTTTCACCATCATGGTACCAACACAACGGTGTTCTACATCTTCTCCCATATAATGCCTCATAGGGTGCTATCCCATGCTTGAATGGAAACTATTGTTGTAAGTGAACTCTATCAACGGTAGAAATTCATCCCAACAACCGTTTGCTCTAGAACACAAGCCCTCAACAAGTCCTCCAATGTGAATCGTCCTTTCGACCGACCATCGGTTTGTGGATGGTAAGCGAGAACTCAAACGTAGCTTGGTTCCCATCGCCTCTTGTAAACTGTTCCAGAATCGATGTAAATCGCGGATCTCGATCAGAGATTATACTGGATGGTACACCATGAAGTCTGACAATTTCATTGATGTACACTTGAGCCAACTTCTCCATTGAGTACTTAATATTAATCGGTAAAAAGTGCGCCGACTTTGTAAGCCGATCAATAATTACCCATATAGAATCGTGACCCTTCCGAGTCTTTGGCAGTGCAGTTACGAAATCCATTGCTATGTCATCCCATTTCCACTCAGGAATAGGCAAAGGTTGCAACATTCCTGATGGTCTCTGATGTTCCACTTTGGCCTTCTGACAAATTAAACAGGATGATACATATTCAGCTACATCCCTCTTCATTCCTTGCTACCAATATAGCTATTTCAAATCTTGGTACATCTTCGTGGCTCCTGGATGCATACTCAACTTACTTCTATGAGCTTCATCCAAAATTAATCTCCTCAGTTCTGGATCGTTTGGTACACAAACTCTCCCTTTGAACTTCAAAATTCCATCAACACCTTATTTGAATTCCAATTCCGCTCTTGACTTGACTTCTTGCTTCCCGCTTCTTGCAAATGCGATCCTTTGTTTTGCCCTTCTCGTATTTTATCCATCAAATCATTTGAAATAACGATCGAGGTTCAAACATATCTTTCCTGGTGTCAACTTCACGGATAATCGCATATCCAGAAACTCTTCTATCGGTTCCTTCTCCTTTATCATCATAACGAAGCATTAAGTGCTTTCCTACTTAGAGCATCGCTACGACATTTGCCTTCCGGGATGATATTGTGGCGAAAGTCATAATCCTTCAGAAACTCGAGCCAACGCCTTTGTCTCATGTTCAACTCTTTCTGATCAAACAGATACTTCAAACTTTTATGGTCACTAAAAACAGTGAACGTTACCCCATAGAGAAAATGTCTCCATACCTTCAACGCAAACACCACTGCTGCTAACTCCAAGTCATGAGTCGGATAATTCCTCTCATGCACTTTCAACTGCCTTGACGCATATGCCACAACCTTACTGTTCTGCATAAGTACACAACCCAATCCTTGATACGAAGCATCACAATACACCTCGAAAGGTTCATTCGGATCAGGTAGAATCAAAATCGGTGAAGTAGTCAGTCGTCGTTTCAACTCCTGAAAACTTTCCTCACATGCTTCAGTCCATGTAAACGGTTGATTCTTTCGTGTAAGTTGGGTAAGAGGTCCTGCAATCTTTGAAAACCCCTTTATGAATCGTCGATAGTAACCGGCCAATCCGATGAAACTACGGATCTCGATACGAGTCTTCGGTCTATCCCATTCAATAACTGTCTCCACCTTTGCAAGCATCAACTTCAATTCCATCTGCCGATATGACATGCCCCAAGAATTGTACTTCGCTCAACCAAAACTCACATTTGGACAACTTGGCATACAACTTATTCTCCCTCAAAATCTGGAGAACCACTTTGAGATGTTCAGCATGTTCCTCCTGACTTCGAGAATAAATCAAGATGTCGTCAATAAAGACAACAATACTTATCCAAGTATGAACGGAAAATCCGATTCATGAAGTCCATAAATATTGCAGGTGCATTAGTCACACCAAAAGGCATCACTTGATACTCGTAATGCCCATATCGTGTCCGAAACGCAGTCTTCGGGATATCCTCCACCTTTACACGTATCTGGTGATAACCGAACGCAAATCAATCTTAGAAAATATTGCGGCTCCTCGCAATTGATCCATCAAATCATCGATTCTTGGTAGTGGATATTTGTTCTTGATTGTAATCTTGTTCAATTCCGGTAGTCTACACATAGACGAGAAGTCCCATCCTTCTTCTTTACCAACAATACTTTGGAGCTCCCCAAGGTGATACACTTGGTCTCAAACTGGTTGCTTCTCCAACAAATCCTCCAACTGCTTCTTAAGCTCTGCTAACTCTGGCGACATCCGATAAGGCGCCATAGATATAGGTCCAGCTCCAGGTACCAAATCAATAGAGAATTCAATCTCTCTTTCCGGCGGTATTCCAGGTATATCTTCAGGAAATACTTCAGGAAACTCATTCACTACGAAAATATCCTTTAAAATATCCTCACAGTGAACCTCCGTAGAAGACATCAACAAGTACCCTTGATCTCCTTCCTTCAAACAAGCCTCTACTTGCGTAGCCGTTAAGAATCTAGGATCCTTAATCTCAGGAAAAACTAATGTCTTATTCGAACAGTCTATCAAGATATGGTTGGAAGACAACCAATCCATTCCCAAGATTACATTAATCTTGGAAAGAGGCAAACAAATCAAGTCCACATGAAAGATCTTATCTCTAACAGATACAGGGCAATTCAAGCATACTCTTGTAGTTATCACAGGCTTATCAGTAGGAGTACTAACACTCAAATCATACGGCAATGTAGTCACAGTTAATCCCAAACGTTCCACACAATCACATGCAATGAAAGAATGTGTTGCTCCTGAATCATATAATACTGTTAAAGGATTACCTTCAATAGCACACTCTTCCATTATCAAGTCCTCAGATTTAGCGGCTTCCTCCCCGCTCATAGTATACACTCGACCACCCACTTTGTGGCCTTGCAAAAGACGAACATTGCCCACCGATGGCTCGCCTTTTGCGATCACACTCCCTTGAGAAATGTCCGGGCTTCCCACATCGATAACAAATCACTCCCTTGTCTTGTGGTCCCTAGTGAGATGCCCTTTCCCACACTTAAAACATTTAAGTGCGAAGTTCAGTTGAAAGCGCTCTACTACCACTAGAGCTTCCCCAAACGATTGTTGCCGATTCGACTTATTGTTGGTTTAGTATATGGTTTCTGCTGGTAACGGTTGCCACCACTACTCTTCCCCCTTTGGAACCGTGCTGGTCCAAAATTCTTATTTCTCGCCTCTCTCAGATGATCAATCTCCTCAACCTTTCGGCACTTATCTAGCAAACCGGAACTGATCAATATTCCACAGTTGCTAAAGCTCGCTTGATGTCAAGCCTCAGCCCCTCTTCAAATTTCCTACACTTCCATTCCTCATCTGGATGCATTTGGAAGTACCTCGAAAACTTAGACAAGCTTTCGAACCGTGCCGCGTACTCATTTACAGTCATCGCCCCTTGCCTCAGACTAAGGAACTCCATCTCCTTAGCATGTCGAACACTGGTTGGGAAATACTTTCCCAGAAACTTCTGTCTAAAGAGCTGCCATGTCACAACTCTCCCTTCAGCTTGGATTAACCTCAGGGCTCACGCCCACCAAGCTCTCCGTCACTGACTAGCACGAATGTGGCGAAAGTAAGCTTCCGCTCATCATTACAACCCATACCCTCAAATATCTTTTCCGGTTCCTTTATCCACATATCGGCCTTTTCTACGGGTCGAATTCTCCATGAAATTTCGGTGGATTATTCCTCCGAAATTTCGACAAGCTATGAGCATCGTCATGTGCTCTTTGGTTTTCTTTGTGCAACAACCTCGGCCATTCGTTGCATTCTTCTTGCTACAATTTGCGCAGACCATATTCTGATTATCGTCATTGGCATTTCCAGCTGCTGCCCTTGCATTCATACGTCCTCTTCCACGTCCTGCCATTTCGTCCTATTCAATCAGACTGAACAACACAAAGAGAAGTGAAGGTCAGTCTTCAAACCATATTGTTTTTCTTTCGGAAAACAATCACAGAGAATCACACAACTTAGACAAGACAGACCTAACCACAAACCCAAAAGACTCTAACTTGGGCTCTGATACCAACTAATGTAACACCCTCCTTAGGGCGCCACACTTTATGTTACTTAATTACCAAATTACCCTTCAATTAAAATCGTGCTTGTATTATAAATACGAGTTATAAAATTTCTTGATGATAATAAGATAAACTTAGAGAAAATAAAAACATAACAACAAGGTCACATAAAATTTACATCATATATATATATACATACCTTTGAAATCTTGTCACACTTGATTATTTTACGAGACTAGACTTCCAAAGTATTTAAACTTTAAACTTTAAAACTAACATATAGCCCAATCTTACTAGGCAATGAGAACCCTCGGATGGGTCCTCCTCGATTCCTCGGTACATAGGAATCGTCATGATGTGCAGTTCTACGGACAAGTGTCCGAAGCAGACGACACAATACTAACCATACTAGTAGTACGATAGTAAGCTCCCCAATACTGCCTAATAGATATAGGAAACTCTATACTAGATACTCTCTCTCTCTAAATCTACAGTCTATGCCTCATCTCCTCCAATGAATGTCAGCTTCAGGTAGTTAAGGAAACTAGGCATCTGCATCTCCTCAGAACTCGACGTCCTCAGCAGGAATCTGCTCCTCCTCAGCTTGTCGCTCTGTTTCTTGCTCGACGTCTTAACAAATATAAATATAATACCAAACATGCATATAAAGAGGTGAGATCACCTACGCCAATACCAGTATGGCAGTAATGAAGATAAACACATACAATATCTCATACAGTTATCATACCGTAATTACAGTTATGCCACTAACATCAATATCATCACAAAACATGTAATACACAATAATTACAGTCATGGCATCATTAATAATCAATAAATCAATAAATCAATTATCATAAACAGAAATTACGATAATACCCTCTATCATTATATGTATGCACACAGACTCAATTTCCTACTCCATGGAGCTACAACTCAAGTCGGAGAGAGTGATCGAAAAGAAGTGTCGGTACCAACATGCCTTGGACCACGTGCTCAGTTTTGCACATCCAGCATATACACGACAGTCTTTATCAGATCTTGATTAAGGATAGTGTCTCGGTCCGGATCATTGGTGTGTTGCGTCGGTCTAACCTACGGTACAGAAGAGCTACCATCTGCCCATTGCAGGCAACCCGCACCCCAATGCCCCCAAGGTCAACGAGTGACTTACACTACGCATATCACACCCACTCAGGAGGTGTAGTCTCTCCTAGCAACTAGCCTCATACAGTCCATCGGACCTTCCCAATGCATGTACTATGCATTATTCACATTTCAAATTTATATCTCATAATCGGGGTCCACACAAGTAATATAATAGTACTATTCTTCGTATTTTAATCGCGTAGTCATATTTTCGCATCTTCTCGGTGCGACTCAATTCTGTAGCCTTTTCAAAATCGCATAGCGACTTTTCAACGTTTTCCAATCGCGTAAATATTTCTCTTACGTTTTAAATCGGAAATACTATTTTTCTCATTTTAATACCAAAATTAGCTTTATTTTCCATATTTACCCTTTAGTCCCTCAAAAACTCATATTTACGAAACAACCCCTCACAAAATCCATATTTACAAAATAGTCCCTCAAAAACTTATATTTACACATTAGTCCCTCAAAAATTAATATTTACGAAATAGTCCCGAAAAATAAATATTTACAAAATAGTCCCTGAAAAATAAATATTTATGAAATAGTCCCTCAAAATTTAATAATTACGAAAAAGTCCCTCATCAAATTTATATTTACAAAATCGTCCCTTCTTTATAAAATATTTACAATTTGACCCTCTAAAAATAATATTTACATTATGACCCCTCAAAAATCAATATTTATACTATGGCCCTCTTTTTGATAAAATTTGCAATTTAGTCCTTCTTTTATAAAAATTTTGCGGTATAACTCCTCTAAAAATCGGTAAATGGTATTGTTTTCAAAAATCATCATTTCTTTTCTTTATTACTCATAAAATCATTTTTATTTTACCATTACTCAAATTTTTCTCGAGATTCATTTAAATCTCTTAGTTCTCATTTTAATTCATCAGTGTAAGGACTTTGGTCCTTTTTCCATTGTATGGCCGTGAGCCTCAATACTCTTTGGAGTACACATACAATCGATTAATCATGTTATTCACATCCTAATTTACACATTCAATCTCATGCTTTCATAATTTCACATACACACGAGAATATCAAAGCTTTAAGCATTTAATCACACATGCAAGCATAAAAACTCAATCAAACACATCACAAACACAATCAAATAATCGGTGAAGAACCCTTATGGATTTTCCACCGTACAAAACCATCCTCACACCACCAAAACTCGGTTGGTGAGGTTAAATCTCCCTCTTACCTCTTGTAGACAATTTTAATCGGTTTGTTCTCCTTCCTTCCTTCAAATTTGTGCTATCCACCAAACAAATCCCTAAAATTCTTAAACAATTAGTAAAAACACATACAAGGTACAATATTGAAAAACCATGGAACAATCATGGTTAGAAAAATTAAAAATTCAATTTTGAACCATAGAAACCAAACTTACCCTTAAGTAAGTAAGCAAGAAGTGGAATTTTAGGCAAGATAGAGTAGGAATTTGGGAAAACTTTGTGAATGAAAGATGCTTAGAATGGTATTTGGCTTTAGGAAATATGATAGGAAAAAATTATAGAAGTTTGGTAGCACATGTAGTAGTCTTGACCGAATATAGAGAGAAAAAGAGAAAGGAAAGTGTGCTTGGTTCTTGATAGCTTTTTGGAGAGAAAGTAGATGCTTTGATTTGTGATAAGCTAATAAATGAAAGTGAAATGGAAATAGAAGTGCAGCTGCCGTGTGAGCTGTTTTAGGGAGGTTGAGTGCATGAATTTGCATGCTAAAATATCCTAAAATATCCTAAAGTGTTCACACTTGGTGCACATGGCTTATGTCATGTTGGAAGGTTCTTGAATATTGTAGAAACAAGCCACTTGCCTCCTCATTTTGCAGCCCCAATTTCGTGCAGCCCCCCTCCATTTTAATAGCTTAATTGTTTCCAAATTAGTCCTAATTACATGCTAGTTAATTAGGTAATTTGTTAGGTTAATTATCCTAACCAAACTAAATTAACATACTAGTCACATAACTAATTAATTTAGTATATATTAACATATATTATAACCTTTAATTAATATTAGTATATCTAATTAGTATTTAGATTATAATTAATTAATAACTAAGCTAGTTCACTTAGTTTACTAATTAAGTAATTAGATTAGTCAAATTAAGCTTAATTAGGTTACTAACCATTTTCAAGCCTACAATCTTTGACTAAATCCTAACCCTTGATTCATCTTTAAATCCTAGCCATAGATCACATCTAAGGTAGATATCACTTGGTCATAAAACTATCCTTCTAATCTCACCATTGATTAGATCAACGGCTAAGATTAAAGCTTCTAAAGTAAGCTTCACAATCCAATGGCTCACAAAGAAGTCAATGCTTCTTTTGTTGACTCTTTCTAATTGGTTTAGAAAGTCAAGCCTACCTATTTTGACCATTTCCTATTAGTTTAGATTTAAATACGGTCGGCACAATTGATTACATTTACGCTAAACGTGGGCCCCACAAACTTTTTCGGGTCCACAAATAATTTTTTCTTGTTTTTGAGACAGTAGGTACTGTTGAATAAAATAATATTATAAAAATATAAAATTATTTTATTACACAGTTAAATTCTAAAAATTACGAGATTAATATATATATCAATCAGAATTGGGTTTAGTAAGATCCCCCAGCTCTAATTAATTAAAATAAGATTTTTCCCGGTCAGAAAATTATTATTTTCTTGACTCGGAGCAAATCACACAAAATGATCAAATATGATCTCAGAACAGTCAAATTATTTTTATAACACACAGAAAATGTAAAACAGTGTAATTCTGCTATTACTATTCACATAGTCAGAATTTGGGGTGTTACATCCATAAGTACATTACATCATGTTCCAAAAGCATAAAACTTAAGTGCTCCCAAAAAGGAAATATATACATATGACTACCAAATGAAGATTGAGCCTTGTCCATGTCCAAACACTTGAAGAACAGGGTCCTGCACCCAATCTTCTTCTAGATCCCCTTCGGGATCCCCAGCAGACAAAGCCCCCAGTCAGGGCATGCCATTACGGACGGGAGTCTGAGCAGTCGACTCCATAGAGTCCTCCCTAGAGGAAGCTCTCCAATCATCCCAAAGCGCCCCAAGGGGCATATAGAATTCCAAGTGAACAACTGCATCCATAGTAAACGTAGCTACCTCATGCTAGGTCCGACTCTAAAGCAAAGTGACATCTCCGTCATACAGAATGTGCCCCGTGTCCCATTGAACATTCCATACTCCAATGCCCCCGTGGAACTACAGCCTAGTGAAACCTCACGGATCTTGCCTCGCTGCCATCATAGTCTTTTCCATCATAAGCACAAATATAGAAATAGACAGAATAATACAATAGAAGAGGTGAGATCCTCTACATCAATGCCATCATAGCAGTAAGAAACACCACGAAAGACAACAATGCCTTTCATATACAACGATATCAAGAAATAACAGGTATAATCATAGTAGTACAAGAATAAGATAGCTCAACAGCTATAGTCATGTTATCAACTAATATATGATCCAGCAAGGCACATCGAAATACATAAAAACTGACTATACCACAACAAGATGTACACTGACTATGCATATACACGATGTGTATGCTGACCATCCTTATGCACAACGTAACCAGTTCCTACTCCATGGAGCTAAAATTAGAGATGAACGTTCCAGAAGATTTGCCCCCCTCAATAGACAGTCTACGCTGGACCACAAAAACGATAGTGCTTTTCGGGTCCTCGTCGTGCATTGCAACAATGTCCACGACTAGGGGTATACAATATGACAATAGGTCACTAAGTGGATCACCTCGCCCGGACGCCCCCTGAGATCCATCATGGATCACACATATCCTATAAGTTCTCGTTCACTCCTAGGCACAAAAGTCGACTGTATAATGTGCAATGCATGGCAATGAAATCGAACCACCGTTATATTATTCCCCATGGTATTAAAGGAACCGCCCATACAATTGTCCAATACCATCAGTATGAATGATATTATATAACCGCCCATACAATTACATAATACCAATGATCCACCGGGTCCAGTACTTCAGCCCAAAGCACAATGCCAAATTCACAATCCACTTGGGTCTAGTACGTCGGCCCAAAAGCACAAAGCTAAATTCACAACCCACTTGGGTCCAGTGCGTCGGCCTAAAAGCACAAGGCTAAATTCACAATCCAATTGGGTCCAGTACGTCGGCCCAAAAGCATAATGCTAATGCATGCTTTCACAAAATATCTCCATCGTGCAAATTCAAGAGTTATCACTATCAATTCAACTGAATCATTCTTACAAATTTCTTTAGCATATAGAACCATTGTTTTCATCGTTAGGCTTTAATTTTAACACTTTCAATAAAAGGATAGAAATCAATCCTAATCACCAAACTCTTTTAACCAAGTTCCTCGAGTGACCTTTCCTCGTATCGTTCACTAAAACTTAAAAGGAACAACATTTTTCCTTTTCCTCTAAATCTCTCAAGTTTTCACTGTTCCTTTCCTCAAACTTGTTTTTCCTTTCAAAACCGAAAATCGTTCTTTTGCTAAATGATAAAATTTATTCTTTTCCATTCTTGTCTTATGAATCCTTAACTAAATTTCTCGATCATCAAGCTAACTAGATTCACCACTAATAAATCATTTTCTATTATTCCAATTATCCCCAAAATTATTTCCATTTGTATATCCAAAAGTTATTACTCCTCAATCATGACACTATGATTATCTTTTCTCTTACGTATAAATCATTTAACCTTAATTTGTCATCCAATTCACTTAAACAACATTTTCTACTATTCTTTCTAAAACTTTCCTTATTCAACTTCTAAATAAAATTCCTTTCCATCCTAATTACTCTTCCATACCATTATCAAGTATTTTAGGTCTCCAATTCACTTTTTCATCCAATTATCAAATATCATAGCCAAAATCAATTCTTCTGAATGGTAAAAACTTGTTTCTTTTCTCTTCCAACTTGTAACCTCATGAAATCATATTTTTGTCACCTAATCATCTAAGTCCTTAATCAATAAATATCTTCATAATGGATACCTCTTTCTAGGCCAAGAAGGCCGTGAGCCTCAAGAGATCAAGGGGACCAAAAATCATTCTTTTACAACATAATCATAGCATGCCGCATACTTTAGTCATCACAATTAATTAAGTTCATGCTCACTATCAAAATCACATCTTCACATATATCCATTAAGTCATCACAATCATCTTTGCATACAACAACATTATATAATAATACAAAATTAAACAAACATAAATCAAAAGTCACACAATCGAGTGGATGAATCCTCACGTGGACTCTCCACTCCTAACACAACCAATCGTTCCTCACCACCATGAGTGGTTGATGAGGTAATCTCCCTCTTACCTTAAGTGTAGTCTCCTGGCTCCTTGTATGTCCTTGTGTAGCAAACATTCTCCACCAAGAGACTCTTGGAATCAAAGCAAACACACAAGAATTAATATCTAGGGCTTGAATAAGATTACCATAGATCAAAGTATGATTTACATCCTTTAAAATGAAGCAAGATAGAAAGTTCAAGAACTTTACCTTATGACTCTTAAACTTGAGATTTGAAGCAAGCTCAAAGAAATGCTTGAAGATGGACGAACTAGAGATTGATTTCCACACAAAAGTTGTCTTACAATGATGTATAGATTCAAGATCTAAGATTATCTTGAATTATGGAAGGTTGGGTGATGGATTTTGGGGTTTGGCCATTGCCTATAGAGAGAAAGGTGAAGGTGGAGGAATTTCACCATAAAGCTTTACAAACCCTAGCTTGAAAAAGCACTTGGGAAAAGTGATGAATAAGTCAAAATCTTCACTCCAAATGATCTTAGAAGGAAGTGTAGATTCAAGAATGCAGATGAGTGAAATCAAAGAAAATGAGATGGTGAGTTTTGTGAGAGTAGCCATGAGGTAGGGAGAGAAAAAGAGAGAAGAAAATGAGAGAAAACCAAGATCTTCACACCAAAAGGCCTCAGGAAAGAATGTTAATTCAAGAAATATGGTTTGTTAGAATTTTTAGAAGATGAGATGATGGAGCTATGGTGGTGGCCGTGAGCCACTAGAGAGAAAATGAGAAAAAATGAAAGAAAGTGAGAGAAAAGGAAAAGTGAGAGAAAAGATGGAAACTTTTAAAAATGGGAAAGTGATAGCCTTTTGTGGAAAGATGACAACCTTGTCATCTTTTCCTCCTCCAAAACTGTGCACCCTTGGGAGAAGTAGTAAGGCTTCCTTTGCAAGCTTCTCCCAAAACTTCCTTGAGAAGCTTCTCATGTTTTCCCAAAAGTCAAATCGTGATGTCATGTAGTGATGTCACTTAGATGATATCACAAAAGTGACTAGATAGAAATAATCTGCAAAATTTTTATTACAAGCTTGTACTAAATGGATAAAAGTTACAGTTTACAACGCTGGTATTTATTATCCAATGGACAATAAAGTGTACTCAAATTTTATCTGTCAGATAAAATCTCAAAAAATAAATTTTTGTAAACTGTGTCCGTTGTCGGGTTTAGTAAGATCCCCCATCACTATTTCCACAGTCCAACATTTTTCAGCCTCGAGAAAATATTTCATTTTCCCAACGCCTCTTAACGTGCACGCAAATTGAGAAATATATTAAAATAATTAAATAATTCAAATAATTCTAGAAAAATTCATAAAAATCATAAATATTATAAAATAAATATATATCATGAAATAAACAGTTTTTGGGGTGTTACAACTCTCCGCTTCTAAAAAGAAATTTCGTTCTTGAAATTTGTTATACCTTAGAGCACGTGCGAATATTGCTCCTTGTAGAACATGTCTCCAGATCTTCAATGCAACCACAAAAGCTAACACCGAGTTTGTGTAGGGTAGTTCTTTTCATGTACTCTCAGTAGTCTTGAAGCATACGCTATTACTCCTTCTATTCCGAACAAGCATATGTTCTAAACTCTATCGCGGAATATCACGAAACGTCTCAAAATGTTCGTTGGGATTAGGCAGAATCATCACTGGAAAAGTAGTTGAGCTCTCCTTCCATTCTTGAGAAATTCCCTCACATGCATCAGTCCATACAAAAGCTTGACTCTTTCGCATGAGCTGGATAAGAAGTCTTGCTATCTTGGAAAATTCTATGGTGAAATTTCTGATACTAACCAATTAATCCCACATAGCTACGAATCTCCGTTATGGTCTTTGGTCTTTCCCATTGGAGAACTACTTCAACTTTTGACGAATCCACGGTAATTTCTTCTTTGGAAATCACATGCCCCAAAATTTTACCTCCTCCAATCATGTTCGCATTGTGATAACTTGACATACAACCTCTTCTCCTTCATAATTTGAAGAACCACACTGAGAGGTTCAGCATGTTCTACCGAGCTTTGAGAATTGGTCAAAACATCGTCAATAGGGACAATGACAATTCCATCTAAGTAAGAAAGAAAGATCCTATTCACGTGATCCACAAGTATTGCTGGAGCATTTGTTACTTTGAACGGCATTACTAATTACTCGTAGTGCTCATGACGAGTCAGAATAGTTATTTTGGGAACATCTTCTACTTTCACATGAATCTGAGGGTAACCAGAATGCAAATTGACCTTGGAGAAAATAGCGGCTCCCTTCAGTTGGTCTATTAGATCATCTATTCTCAATCTTAATAGGAAATATCTCATAGGTCAAGTCCTTTTCTAATTATACTGTATTCAACACAATGATATGGTTTAGATCATCACATATTTTCTCAATTGAAATATATGGAAAACATTATAGAGGTTAGAAAGAAAAATAGTAAAGCTATTAGGTATGCCATCGGACCTATTCAACAAAATTTGATATAGTCCGATGAATTCAAGAATAAGCTTTCTACGTTCAAACCAAGAAGTCCCAATCTCAGGGAAATGATAAAGCCTTATTGAAATAAGGTAACAAGACGTGGTTAAAAGATAATTAATCCATTCCTGAGATCATGTCCTTTGTGAAAGAGATAAACAAGTCAAGTTGGCCAGAAGGTTCTGATTTCCAATAATAATAGGGCAATTTAAATAGGCTTGAGTAGTAATAGCAAGCTTAGCAAAGGGTAATAGTGATATTCAAGTCAAAAGAGAAATGTTAACACAAATAAGTCCAAATGATTCACAGAGTCAAAGGTAACAAAAGAAAGGGTCGTCCCTGAGTCAAATAGTACAATTTAAGGCTTACTTCCTATGGTACCATCTCCCTTGATTAAACCTTCGGATTGGGAGGCTTCTGCTCCACTCCATGTACTGATTCCTCCTCCCACTTGAGCTCTTGTCGCATGCTCATTGCTAATGGAAGGCTTTGTCCTTTATGAAGAACAATTCCTAAACACGTGTCTTGGCTTTTCGCACTTGAAACAAAATCATTTCCTTCCTCGCACAATTCCTTGTTAAGTGATTCCTTCCACACTTCTTACAATGTGGTAAAAATTTCACGGTCTGACTAAATCTGCTATGACTAGTACTTCCTCCAACCGTTTGTTGTTCATGTTGATTCATCGGTGGTCGTAAACATGATTTCTGCCAGAATCGCTTGACCTTACGATTTCTCCTCTTTCGGAACCAATATGGTCCAACATTATGGGGTTCCATATCCTGCGACTGATTCAACTCTAACAAAATCTAAGTCTCGGCCATCAATTCCTGTTGCTAAATGACCTTCTGCTTTTGTTGTACTATCATGCCAGCCACTCTTTGCATTGCTTTCACAGTCGCAGCCAACCCTTCGTTGTCGTGCTCCACATTCCCATGCATACGCCTATCGCGAGCCATTGCTCTTTCTTCAAAAATAAAAAAGTCAAAACACAATAGAAACAAAAAGTAACCATTTGAAATAATATTGTCTCCTTTTGGAGACCATACAATACATCTCTGCGTTTAGTTTTAGAGAAGCACATAAGACAAACAAAGCAAACTTACCCATAAACCCAAAAGACTCGAACTTGGACTTTACTCACACCAGAGGTACCACTCCAAAAGGTGTAGGTACAAAAATTCTGCACAAGTTCAGTCATCTAACTGGACTCTTACTAGGAGAACTCCAAATTCTCCTAGTTCGCCTAGTTGAAGTCATAGTTTGCTGTCCACACAGGACATTACATATTGAGTTGGTCAGTCCTCAACATCATGTAACTATGTAACAGTAGCTACTAACATCCAACCTAAGGCACCTTATGCAATCCTCTTTTAACATCTCAAACAAAAGACAAAGAAATGCACAACACACACACAGGAAATTCTACCTGCCTAAGCACAGTCAGTCCATACCCCGGCTCAATAGGATGAACTGCTCTGATAGCACCTAATGTAATGCCCCCTTCCGGGAGGCATTACATTTTAAACCGACTCCCATATTTTAAAAGTTTAACTAAGTTGTAAAATAGTTAATATTGTGAAATGCAAGTAAAAAAAAAATTCTTTCTAACAAACAACATAAAACTTACCAAAAATGGAGAAGCACAAGTTAGGAGAATGAAATAAAAGACTTTTCATAAAATAAAGTTTGTCACATCCATAAGTACATTACATCATGTTCCAAAAGCATAAAACTTAAGTGCTCCCAAAAAGTAAATATATACATATGACTACCAAATGAAGATTGAGCCTTGTCCAAGTCCAAACACCTGAATAACAGGGTCCTGCACCAGATTTTCTTCTAAATCCCCTTTGGGATCCCCAACAGACAAAGCCCCCAGTCGGGGCATGCCATTACGGACAGGAGTTCGAGCAGTTAACTCCATAGAGTCGTCCCTAGAGGAATCTCTCCAATCATCCCAAAGCTCCCCAAGGGGCAAGTAGAATTCCAAGTGAACAACTGCATCCATAGTAAATGTAGCTGCCTCATGACGGGTCCTACTCCAAAGCAAAGTGACATCTCTGTCATACTGAATGCGCCCCGTGTCCCACTGAACACTCCACGCTCCGATGCCCTCGTGGAACTATAGCCTAGTGAAACCTCACAGATCTTGCCTCGCCGCCATCACAGTCTTTTCCATCATAAGTACAAAAATAGAAATAAACAGAATAATACAATAAAAGATGTGAGTCCTCTACATCAATGCCATCATGGCAACAAAAAACACCACGAAAGATAATAATTCCTTTCACATACAAAGATATCAAGAAATAACAAGTATAATCACAGTAGTACAAGAATAAGATAGCTCAACAGGTAAAGTCTTGTTATCAACTAATATATGATCCAGCAAGGCACATCGAAATACATAAACACTGAATATACCACAACAAGATGTACATTGTGTAATACCCTGAAAATTATTTGTTTCATCATAAATAATTATTTTCTAATACTTGTGATTTTTGAGAATTTTTCTAAATTTTTTCGGAAATGTTAAATATTTTAATATATTCCTCATTTTACGTGCACAGTGAGCAGAGTCAGTGTAACACCCCAGAAATTATTTGTTTTTTAATGAATAGTTATTTTTTAATATTTGTGATTTTTGAGAATTTTTGTAGATTTTTCTGGAAACGTCGAATATTTTAATATATTTCTCGTTTTATGTGTGCACTGAGCGGAGCTGAGAAAATGAAATGTTTTCCTTGAGGCTGGTAAACTTTGAACTGTGGAAACGTTGAAGAGGGATCTTACTAAACCCAAGGTCGGGCTCAATTTACGAGGTTTATATTTTTCAAGATTTTATCTGATAAATAAAATCTCTGTACGTACTGTTAAGTAAAATTTTGTAATATGCTTTATTATCCGTTGGATAATTAATACTGCCTTTGTGCACTGTAACAATTGTCCATTAGGTAATAGCTTGTAGTGAAAACCCTAATCACCATATTATCCTATTATTTTAATTACCCTATCACCTAATTATATTATTCAAATGTAATCTAATTTATGTCTAATCAAATCCACATTTGAAAAAGCTAACACTTAACCCTAATTTTTGGTGACCATTTTCCCTATCATTTTCCCTCTCTACTACACGGCCATGAGGCCTACTTGGAGCCCAAAATTTTGCTTTCACTTAATTAATCTCATTTCTATTTTCAAAACTCAAAAAAAGTTCATTTCATTTCTACTATCACTTTCTCTCTCTACACTCATCTTTCTCTCATTTTCTCCTCCTTCTCTCTACCACCCACACGGCCTCACTCCCTCTCTTTGTCTCCATGTTTGCAAAAATTCCAAGTAACTACATTTCCTTAATCTCCACTACATTCTAAACACCTTTCTAATTGAAGATTTCTTGAAAAACTTCCATCTTCATCATCTTCTTTAAGCTTCAAAGTTTGAAGTTTTAGGGTAAGATTCTTGACCTCTCATCTTTTCTTCTTCATTTTTGTTTTCAAGGCCATCTTCATGACCATTTATTTTCTCTTTTTCAAGCATTGATGTTGATTAGTTGAAGTTGAAATTTCTAGGGTTTTGAAAGAGTGTAACCGAATTCATCAAGGAGCTGCAAAGGAGATTCCTTTTGTTGTTTTCTCTTAGTAAGAGGGAGATGATCCTCTTCAACTACTATTGGTAATGAGAGACTTGTTTTTGTGTTAGTTGTGAGAAACTCTTATTAGGGTTACTCTCCTTGATGTTTGATTTTTATGCTTATGTGTTGATTTTATCTTGTTTGATATGTTTGGTTGATTGTATATGTATATTGATGACCTTAGTTTGATTTGGATGGATTGGAAAAATGAAAAGGAAACAGAAGTCCCTTGGTTTCCTCATGGAGGCTCACGGCTATGACCCTCAAAAGGGGTGATCATGGTTGAAATTTTGTAACTAGGATGGAAACATAATTAATCAAGAGAATAAAATGTAATGAAGTTAAGAAAGACTTAGGGTTCCACCCTTGGGAGGCCACGGCCTCTAGGGCCATTTTAGGATCAAATTATGTAACATCATGCAACCTTGGAATTTAAATAATCAAGTGACTAAATGACTAATAATGTAATGGATAGAAACCTATTTGACAACCTAAAAGTGACTCTTTGAAACTAAGTAAAGAACAAGAGTGAATGAGACTTGAAAGACCTTAGAATAATTCTCTAAGTGGGTTTGAATGAACTTAAAGTAAGGAACTCAACATTCAAGAGAATTCCTCTAGAGAAGAATTTCATAAGAAATATTAAATTGAAGTGAAACTTAATTAATGGGATAATTAGGAATTAATTAGAGATTCATAAAATGGAAAGAATCAAGAATGAGATTTTATCCTAAAACTTGGAATAATTTTTAATTAAAGGAAGACCATGAAAGTAAGTAAGAATGTTGAATAACTCAATTTAAATTACTCTAAGGGAATTAGGTTTAAAATTTAGTGATGGACTTGTTTAATTAAAATAATAAAGATTAAATGAATAATGTGAGAGAATTTCTCTAAAAGAGAAACTTATTAAGAAGGATGTAGAAATTTAGGCATAATTCCATAATGTACCCTAAAAGTGTAATGTATTATTTAAGGACTTAATAGTATTTATTGTGGGTCCATGAGTAAGACCAAGAATTTGTTGATGCTTATCTTGGCCAAATTATGGCATGTTTTGGAAAAGTATATTATTGTTAAATATACATGAATATGCATTGAGTCATCATGCATTGTGAAAGTCTGATGGATGATTTGTCAAGGCTATGTTGTCTAGGAGTTTGAATCACACCTTAGTGCGGGTGCGAATAGACTAGTGTAGGTCATGCTGTTGACCTTGTGGGCATCGGGGCGCGGGCGTGTCACAGCGGACAGTTGGTAGCCCCTCTGGATGCAAACGCACCGACGATTCGGGCTGAGACACTATCCTATATCACGATTTTATGGGAATGCCGCTATATAAAGCCTTATTGCCCAAAACTATTGATTTTCTAGAAAGCATTTATTTTAGGTTGGCGAGATACTGACATGTCCCCCTGATCATTCTCTCCGATGTTTGTGTCTAGCTCCATGGAGTAAGATTTTGATATCATGTACATATGCATAGTGAGTCAACGTATTACTTGGTATTTAATTTTTATGATGATTGGAATTGCTATCTCATTGATGTTATAATTGTCTGGAATTGTTCAGTTGTTTAATATCTACTACTTGATACTGTTCTTATTCTTGTAATGTTATGTGGGCGTCCTGCACCATTTTCTATTTTCTTACTGCCATAATTGGTAATGATGTTGGATATCTCACTTTTTTTTATACTATTCTTGTTCTATGAAACTTGGTTAACGACTGTAGAGGGGACGAGGTTGATTCTCTTAGGTTTGACTTAGTTTGATCTCCTGCATTCGAGGATGGCATCAAGAAGGGGTTCTATTGGTTTCGTTAGGATTATGTTCACCGAGGGCGCCATTGCTTGACTAGTCGACAGGGCTGGTAAGCGTATACGGTATGTTGGGGATTTGATCTTGACCGTGAGGAGGACCCACGGTGGAGATCCTATTTTGACCCTCACTACATCAGTACATCTGGAGTTTGCATTGCCCATTCGGGAGCTTTGGGGTGATCCGCTTCATAACCCCAGAGAGGACGAGGATTCTATGGCATCGGCTGCTTAGGCACCTGCCTGTGAGACTGCACTCTGTCTTGTCCTTATGTCTTCAGATGAGCTGGGAGAGGATCCTGAGGTGGATCCGTTGGAGTGCCCAACTCCTTAGTCGTAGTGTCATTGTGGGTAGTTTACGTTTCTTTTGCATTATCTGTATAAGGGTTCTTTTGAGTGTAACCGCTTTTTGATGTATATCTAAGTATTTTTGAGCAGTATGAGCAATGCGCCGCGCTATGTATATTTTAAGATAATTATCCAGTCTTATGTACTGTATTTTGAGTATATCTTGTTAAATTATATTTTCAAATAACGACATGTGTATCTATTCATTTGTGGCTCATATTTTCTTTATATGCACAATAATTAAATTTTGGAAACTTGTTAATTGAGTCGTAGCACGCCAAAAATTTAGTGACCGTAGTATAATGATGATTGTGCTGTGGTTACTAGATCAAGGGGTGTTACATTAGGTGGTATCAGAGAAGTTCATCTTGTTAAGCCGGGGTATAGACTAACTATGCTTAGACATGTTAGAAGTTTCTTTGTATGTTGTGTACTTCCTTGTCTCTTGATTGAGATGTTTTGGAAAGGAAGGCATGGCTTGCCATAGGTTGAATATTGGTAGCTACTGTTGCATAGTTACATGATATTGAGTATTGGCCCACTCAATGTGTAAATGTTTTGTGTGGACGGGAAACTATGACTTCACCTAGGCGTATTAAGGGAATAGGAGTTCTTTTAATAAGAAGCTCAGCTAGTATAACTGAATTTATTTAGGATTTATTTACATTTACACCCTTGTTGTGTTACCTCTAATATTGTTTGAGCCAATGGGTTAGAAAAAGGGTAATTAAATAGGACTTGCAAGGTCTATGGACTGAGGCGTCCAAGAGGTTTTGGAGAACCAATTTTCTTGGGAAAATAATATTTGGCGTAAGTGAGGTTCGAGGAGCTTCTTGGGAGTTAAGGACTTACAGGAAATCACACCGTAGAAGGCAGAATAGAGGAACTCAAGTTAGAGTCTTTTGGGTTTGTCTTGTTGTGTGGTATGACTCTTTGCATTTAGTTCCCGAAAGGAGACAATATTGTTCGAATTGATTGCTTTTGACCTCCCTTATGTTTCGATTTGTTTATCCTTGAAGAGAGGCAATGGCTTGGGGTAGGCGTAAGCGTGTGAATGCAGAGAGTGTAGATGATGGTACGACTGCGGCATCAAAAGTAATGTAGGGAGCTGCCTAACAGCAGAAGCTGATAGTGGAGATTCAGAATCTATCAAATGTGGATCAATCTTCGGATGCGAGACCTTGTAATTTTGGGCCATCGAGGGTCCAAAAAGGGAAGAAGCGTAAGGCTAACCGGTTTCGGTAGAAACCATATTCATAACGACTGAGGAAGCAACAACAACAACCAACACATGAAGGAGGTGCGAGTGGTAGTAAATCCAATTTGACTGTGGTATCCTTACCAAAATGTAAAAAGTGTGGCAAGGACCACTCAATGAGGGAATGTAAGATCAAGTAGGTAATCTGCTTCAAATGTGGAAAGGGCCACTTAACAATGGACTATACAATCAAAGGAATAAATTATTTCAAGTGCGGAAAGCTAGGACATGTGGCTAGAAATTGTACTTTGCATAGGATGAATCCTTCCGTTAGAGATGTATGTACTTCAAAATCTCATGAAGAAGGGAGAGTTAATTCCTCAAGTGGAGTAAAAGCATCCTAGACTGAAGACCTAAACGAGCGAGATTGTACTTCAATAAATGACCCCGTGATTTTATTGTATAATTCTGGGACTAACCCATTCTTTTATGACACATGACTGTATGAGTCCATTAGGGTCGTTTGTGTCTTTATCATCTTTTGACTAAGTTATTTTTGCTACGGCTACTAAGAACCTATTATTAATAGCCAAGTCGTTTAAATTATCCTATGACTTGTTAAAGACTGAATCTTTTCTGTTAATTGGATTTGTTTATCTTCTTCATAAATTTAATGTGATATTGAAAAGGAATTGGTTATTTTCCAACTATATCTTGTTAGATTGTTGCAATCAAACTTTAGTATTTCTTGAGACAAAGATTTTTGGATTTGGATCCATGAAGCTCAGTCCTAAATTTTATTAAACCATGTCAAATTCTTCGTCGGAAGGGTCTGGTAGTATGCCAAGTGACTTCACTATCTTTTCCTTCCAACCTTTATAATGTTTCTAGTGTACTTCGATTGAGAAAATGTGTTCCCGAATTCAACCCAAGTCATAGTGCCAAATGCAGCGTGATTATATAAGAATTTGCCCTGTGAGACATTTCTTGTTAAAGTCGAGGTTAATTGGTTTGATGGGTCAATTGAAGGAAGCCACTGTTACCTCCAAGATCAGTGGTGTTCTGGACTGTTATCAAGTTCATTTGAAGGTAGAAGAATGATTTCAAGACAGCTTTTCGGACACGTTATAGACATTACAAGTGTTTGGTAGTGTCGTTCCGTGCAATGAACACTTCGGTAAAATTCATCGATTTCGTGAATAGCATCTTCTTCCCAGTTGAAAACAGACTTGTCATTGTCTTTGTTGGTGACGTCTGATTTATTATTAACGTTCGGAGGGATGTACTAAACCTCTCGTTGTGATTCTTCAAATCCTGAGGAAGGAGAAGAAGACATGTGTGAAGTTGTCCAAGTGCAAATTCTGGTTGGAGGCAATTCAACTTTCAGGTCACATGAACTCAAAGGAAGGAGTTACTATGGGTCCGTCGAAAGTCAAAGCAGTTCTTCAAGGAGAAAGACCGACGACCGTAACGGAGACTCATAGCCATATAGGATTAGTTGGTTAATATGGGAACTCATCGCAGAATTTTTTGATGTGGCAAGACTTCTCATCTATCTCATACGAGAGAGAGTCAAGTTTTGTATGGATCGAAGCGTACGGGGGAAATTTTCAAGGGTTGAAGAAACACTCAACTACTTCACCAATGATGATTCTACCTAATCTCAACGAACCTTTTGAGATACCTATTGATGTTTCGTGTTAGAATTTGGAACGTGAGCTTGTGTGGATAGAAGGAGTAGTAGTGTATGCTTCAAGACAACTGAAAGCACATGAGAAGAGTCACTCTACACAAAAACGCAAAGTTAGTCATTGGGATTGCGTTAAAGATCTGGAAACATTCTACAAGGAACAATATCCACATGTATTCTAAGGTATGAAATTTCGAGGACGAAATTTCTTTTTAGAAGGAGATAGTTGTAACACCCTAAACATTATTTGTTTCATCATAAATAATCATTTTCTAATATTTATGATTTTTAGAATTTTTTCTAGATTTTTTTGAAAATATTAAATATTTTAATATATTTCTCATTTTACGTGTACATTGAGCAGAGTCAGTGTACTACTCCGTAAATTGTTTGTTTCGTGATGAACAGTCATTATCTAATAGTTGTGATTTTTGCGAATTTTTGTGGATTTTTCTGGAAATGTCAAATATTTTAATATATTCCTCATTTTGCATGTGCGCTGAGCGGAGCCGAAAAAATGAAATGTTTTTTCCCTGAGGTGGGTAAACTTTGAACTGTAGAAACATCAACGGGGGATCTTACTAAACCTGAGGCTGGGCATAGTTTATGAGGTTTACATTTTTTGAGATTTTATCTAATAAATAAAATCTCTGTACGTACTGTTAAGTAAAATTTTGCGATATACTCTATTATTCGTTGGATAATTAATACTGGTTTTGTGCACTATAACAATTGTCCATTGGATAAAAGCTTGTAGTGAAAACCCTAATCACCATATTGTCCTATTATTTTATTTACCCTATCACCTAATTATCTTATCCAAATGTAATCTACTTTATGTCTAATCAAATCCACTTTTGAAAAAGCTAACACTTAACCCTAATTTTTGGTGACTATTTTCCCTCTCTACTACATGGCCATGAGGCCTACTTGGAGCCCAAAATTTTGCTTTCACTTAATTAATCTCATTTCTATTTTTAAAACTCAAAAAAGTTCATTTCATTTCTACTATCACTTTCTCTTTCTACACTCATCTTTCTCTCATTTTCTCCTCATTCTCTCTACCACCCACAAGGCCTCACTCCCTCTCTTTGTCTCCATGTTTGTAAAAATTCTAAGTAACTGCATTTCCTTAATCTCCACTACATTCTAAACACCTTTCTTGTTGAAGATTTCTTGAAGAACTTCAATCTTCATCATCTTCTTCAAGCTTCAAAGTTTGAAGCTTTAGGGTAAGATTCTTGATCTCTCATCTTTTCTTCTTCATTTTCTTTTTCAAGGTCATCTTCATGACCATTTATTTTCTTTTTTTCAAGCATTGGTGTTGATTCGTTGAAGTTAAAATTTCTAGGGTTTTGAAGGAGTGTAACCGAATTCATCAAGGAGCTACAAAGGAGATTCCTTTTGTTGTTTTCTCTTGGTAAGAGGGAGATGATCCTTTTCAACCACTATTGGTAGTGAGAGACTTGTTTTTGTATTAGTTGTGAGAAACCCTTATTAGGGTTACTCTCTTTGATGTTTGATTTTTATGCTTATGTGTTGATTTTATCTTGTTTGATATGTTTGGTTGATTGTATATGTATATTGATGACCTTGGTTTGATTTGGATGGATTGGAAAAATGAAAAGGAAATAAAAGTCCCTTGCTTTCCTCATGGAGGCTCACGGCCATGACCCTCAAAAGGGGTGATCATGGTTGAAATTTTGTAACTAGGATGGAAACATAATTAATCAAGAGAATAAAATGTAATGAAGTTAACAAAGACTTAGGGTTCCACCATTGGGAGGCCATGGCCATTTTAGGATCAAATTATGTAACATCATGTAACCTTGGAATTTAAATAATCAAGTGACTAAATGACTAATAATGTAATGGATAGAAACCTATTTGACAACCTAAAAGTGACTCTTTGAAACTAAGTAAAGAACAAGAGTGAATGAGACTTGGAAGCCCTTAGAATAATTCTCTAAGTGGGTTTGAATGAACTTAAAGTAAGGAACTCAACATTCAAGAGAATTCCTCTAGAGAAGAATTTCATAAGAAATATTAAATTGAAGTGAAACTTAATTAATGGGATAATTAGGAATTAATTAGAGATTCATAAAATGGAAAGAATCAAGAATGGGATTTTATCCTAAAACTTGGAATAATTTTTAATTAAAGAAAGACCATGAAAGTAAGTAAGAATGTTGAATAACTCAATTTAAATTACTCTAAGGGAATTAGGTTTAAAATTTAGTGATAGACTTGTTTAATTAAAATAATAAAGATTAAATGAATAATGTGAGAGAATTTCTCTAAAAGAGAAACTTATTAAGAAGGATGTAGAAATTTAGGCATAATTCCATAATGTACCCTAAAAGTGTAATGTATTATTTAAGGACTTAATGGTATTTATTGTGGGTCCATGAGTGAGACCAAGAATGTGTTAATGCTTTTCTTGGCCAAATTGTGGCATGTTATGGAACAGTATATTATTGTTAAATATATATGAATATGTATTGAGTCATCATGCATTGTGAAAGTCCGATGGACGATTTGTCAAGGCTATGTTGCCTAGGAGTTTGAATCACACCTTAGTGTGGGTGCGAATAGACTAGTGTAGGTCATGCTGTTGACCTTGGGGGCGTCGGGGCGTGGGCGTCTCACAGCGGACAGTTGGTAGCCCCTCTGGGCCGTGGACAAACCGATGCAAACGCACCTACGATCCGAACTGACACACTGTCCTATATCGCGATCTTGTGGGAATGCTGCTGTATAAAGCCTTGTTACGCAAAACTATTGATTTTCTGGAAAGCATTTATTTTAGGTTGACGAGATATTGACATGTCCCCCTGATCATTCTCTTTGATGTTTATGTCTAGTTTCATGGAGTAGGATATTGATATCATATACATATGCATGTATTTAATTTATATGATGATTAGAATTGCTATCTCATTGATGTTATAATTGCCTGGAATTATTAAGTTGTTTAATATCTACTAGCTGACACTGTTCTTATTCTTGTAATGCTATGTGGGCGTCCCGCGCCATTTTCTATTTTCTTGCTGCCATAATTGGTAATGATGCTGGATATCTCACCTCTTGTTTGTACTATTCTTGTTCTATGAAACTTGGTTAACGATTGTAGAGGGGACGAGGTTGATTCTCTTATATTTGACTTAGTTTGATCTCCTGTGTTCGAGGATGGCATCAAGAAGGGGTTCTATTAGTTTCGTTAGGATTGTGTTCACCGAGGCGCCAATGCTTGGTGAGTCAACTGGGCCGGCGAGCGTATATAATATGTTGGGGATCTGATCTTGACCGTGAGGAGGACCCGCGATGAAGATCCTATTTTTACCCTCACTACTTCAGTACATCTGGAGTTTGCATTACCCATTTGAGAGCTTTAGGGTGATCCGCTTCACACCCCCAGAGAGGACGAGGATTCTATGGCATCAGCTGCTTAGGGTACCTGCCCGTGAGACCACACTCTATCCTGTCCTTGTGTCTTTAGATGAGCCGAGAGAGGATCCCGAGATGGATCTGATGGAGTGCCCAACTCCTTAATCGTAGTGTCGTTATGGATAGTTTACGTTTCTTTTGCATTATCTGTATAAGGTTTCTTTTGAGTATAACTACTTTTTGATGTATATCTACGTATTTTTGAGCAGTATGAGCAATGCGCCGCGCTATGTATATTTTAAGGTAATTATCCAGCCTTATGTGCTGTATTTTGAGTATATCTTGTTAAATTATTTTTTCAAATGATAGCATGTGTATCTATTTATTCGTGGCTCATATTTTCTTTATATGCACGATAATTAAATTTTGAAAACTTGTTAATTGAGTCATAGTATGCCAAAAATTTAGTGACCATAGTATAATGACGATTGTGCCGTGGTTACTAGATCAAGGGGTGTTACACACTAACTATACATATGCATGATGTGTATGCTGACCATCTTTATGCACATTGCAACCAGTTCCTACTCCATGGAGCTTAAATCAGAGATGAACGTTCCAAAAGATCTGTCCCTCATCAAAAGACAGTCTACGCCAGACCATGAAAAGGGTAGTGCTTATTGGGTCCTCGTCGTGCGTTGCAACAGTGTCCATGGCCAGGGCTATACAATGTAACAACAGGTCACTAAGTGGATCACCTCGCCCGAACGCCCCTTGAGATCCATCATGGATCACACTTATCCTGTAAGTTCTCATTCACTCCTAGGCACAAAAGCCAACTGTATAATGTCTAATGCATGACAATGAAATTGAACCATCGTTATACCATTCCCCATGGTATTAAAGTAATCGCCCATACAACTGTCCAATACCATCAGTATCAATGATATTTATATAACTCCTATACAATTAAATAATACCAATGATCCACCCGAGTCTAGTATTTCAGCCCAAAGCACAATACGAAATTCACAATCCACTTGGGTCTAGTACGTCTGCCCAAAAGCACAAGGCTAAATTCACAATCCACTTGGGTCCAGTGCGTCGGCTCAAAGGCACAAGGCTAAATTAACAATCCACTTGGGTCTAGTACGTCGGCCCAAAAGCACAATGCTAATGCATGCTTTCACAAAATATCTCCGTCGTGCAAATTCAAGAGTTATCACTATCAATTCACTTGAAGAATTCTTACAAATTTCTTTAGCATATAGAACTATTGTTTTCACCATTAGCCTTTAATTTTAACACTTTCAATAAAAGGGTAGAAATCAATCCTAATCACCAAACTCTTTTAACTAAGTTCCTCAAGTGACCTTTCCTTGTATCGTTCACTAACACTTAAAAAGAATAACATTGTCTTAACCTCACAATTCTTTTTCCTTTTCCTCTAAATCTCTCAAGTTTTCACTGTTCCTTTCCTCAAGCTTGTTTTTCTTCTCAAAACTGAAAATCACTCTTTTGCAAAATGATAAAATTTATTCTTTTCCATTCTTGTCTTATGAATCCTTAACTAAATTTCTCGATCATCAAGTCAACTAGATTCACCACTAATAAATCATTTTCTATTATTCCAATTATCCCCAAAATTATTTCCATTTGTATATCCAAAAGTTATTACTCCTTAATCATGACACTATGATTATCTTCTCTCTTATGTATAAATCCTTTAACCTTAATTTGTCATCCAATTCACTTAAACAATATTTTCTACTGTTCTTTCTAAAACTTTCCTTATTCAACTTCTAAATAAAATTCCTTTCCATCCTAATTACTCGTCCATCCCATTATCAAGTATTTTAGGTCTCTAATTCACTCTTTCATCCAATTATCAAATATCATGTCCAAAATCAATTCTTCTGAATGGTAAAATTTGTTTCTTTTCTTTTCCAACTTGTAACCTCATGAAATCATATTTTTGTCACCTAATCATCTAAGTCCTTAATCAATAAATATCTTCCTCATGGATACCTCTTCCTAGGCCAAGAAGGCCGTGAGCCTCAAGAGATCATGGGGACCAAAAATCATTCTTTTACAATATAATCATAGCATGACTTTAATCATCATAATTAATTAAGTTCATTCTCACTATCAAAATCACATCTTTTCACATATATCCATTAAGCCATCACAATCATCTTTGCATACAACAACATTATATAATAATACAAAATTAAACAAACATAAATCAAAAGTCACACAATCGAGTGGATGAATCCTCACGTGGACTCTCCACTCCTAACACAACCATTCGTTCCTCACCACCATGAGTGGTTGATGAGGTTAATCTCCCTCTTACCTTAAGTGTAGCCTCCTAGCTCCTTGTATGTCCTTGTGTAGCAAACTTTCTCCACCAAGAGGTTCTTGGAATCAAAGCAAACACACAAGAATTAATATTTAGGGCTTGAATAAGGTTACCATAGATCAAAGTATGATTTACATCCTTTAAAATGAAGCAAGATAGAAAGTTCAAGAACTTTACCTGAAGACTCTTAAACTTGAGATTTGAAGCAAGCTCAAAGAAATGCTTGAAGATGGATGAACTAGAGATTGATTTTCACACAAAAGTGTCTTAGAATGATGTATAGATTCAAGATCTAAGATTATCTTGAATTATGGAAGGTTGGGTGATGGATTTTGGGGTTGGCCGCGGCCTATAGAGAGAAAAGTGAAGATGGAGGATTTCACCATAAAGCTTTACAAACCCTAGCTTGAAAAAGCACTTAGGAAAAGTGATGAACAAGCCAAAATCTTCACTCCAAATGATCTTAGAAGGAAGTGTAGATTCAAGAATGTAGATGAGTGAAATCAAAGAAAATGAGATGGTGAGTTTTGTGAGAGTAGTCGTGAGGTAGGGAGAGAAAAATAGAGAAGAAAAAGAGAGAAAACCAAGATATTCACACCAAATGACCTCAGGAAAGAATGTTAATTCAAGAAATATGATTTGTTAGAATTTTTAGAAGATGAGATGATGGAGTTGTGGTGGTCGCTGTGAGCCACTAGAGAGAAAATGGGAGAAAATGAAAGAAAGTGAGAGAAAAGGAAAAGTGAGAAAAAATGGAAACTTTTCAAAACTGGAAAATGATAGCTTTTTGTGAAAAGATGACAACCTTGTCATATTTTCCTCCTCCAAAACCGTGCACCCTTGGGAGAAGTAGCAAGGCTTCCTTTGCAAGCTTCTCCTAAAGCTTCCTTGAGAAACTTATCACGTTTTCCCAAAAAGTCAAATCGTGATGTCATGTAGTGATGTCACTTAGATGATATCATAAAAGTGATTAGATAAAAATAATCTACTAGATTTTTATTACAAGCATTTACCTAATGGATAAAAGTTACAGTTTACAACGCTGGTATTTATTGTCCAATGGATAATAGAGTGTACTTAAATTTTATCTGTCAGATAAAATCTCAAAAAATAAAAATTTCGTAAACTGTGTCCGGTGTCCGGTTTAGTAAGATCCCTTGTCACCGTTTCCGCAGTCCAAGGTTTTTTGGCCTCGGGGTAATATTTCATTTTCCCGGCCCTCTTAATGTGCACGCAAATTGAAAAATATATTAAAATAATCAAATAATTCTAGAAAAATTCACAAAATTCACAAAATATTATAAAATGAATATATATCATGAAACGAACATTTTTTGGGGTGTTACAAGTTTAGCCACACACGGCAAATTCAAAATCAATAGAAAAACTAAAGAAAGTCATCATCAAGAACACAAATGTAGAAGAAAAACCTAATATCAAACTGATTTCTAATGATCACAATTGGTTGATCTCCAATAATTCAAATTCGAATCTTCAATTTTGAATCCAACCTCTCTCTCTCAGTTCTTTAGCAGCTTGCAGTCCAAAGATATCTCTTTTAACAGCCTAGGCACTCTTATTTATAGATCTTTTAACCTTACCCCTCGTCTAAACTTGAAATTGGCTTACCAATGCGAAGACACAGGCCGTGTCATATGACACGGCCAGACCCATGTTTCATTCTACCAGGATTAATCAAAGTGAGTTGAAAGTCAGAGAAGGACATGACCCACCCCGTGTCTGGAGACACAGGCCATATCATTTGATCATGAGTTGAAATTGGTCTAGATGAAGTGCCAGAGAAGGACACGGCCTCCCACTATTTGGGGAGACGGGCCGTGTCATTTGGTTCCTTCAATTTCAGCCTAGATTCTCCACAAAAATTGTAACACCTCGAAGATTATTTATTTCATCATAAATAATTATTTTATAATATTTATAATTTTTGGGAATTTTCTGGAAATGTTAAATATTTTAATATATTTCTCGTTTTATGTACACACTGAGCAGTGTTAGTGAAACACCCCCAAAAATTGTTTGTTTTGTGATGAATAGTTATTTTTTAATATTTGTGATTTTTGAAAATTTTCCTGGATTTTTCTGGAAACGTCAAATATTTTAGTATATTTCTCATTTTGCGTGCACACTGAGCGAAGCTGGGATAAAAAAATGTTTTCCCTGAGGCACGTAAACCTTGAACTGTGGATATGTCGATGAGGGATCTTACTAAACCCGATGCTAGACACAGTTTACGAGGTTCATGTTTTTCAAGATTTTATTTGATAAATAAAATCACTATACCGAAATTTTTTTTGATGAATAGTAAATACCATTTTCATTAACTATAACTTTTGTTCACTGGAAATTAATTCTAGCAGAGTAATTAATCATCTGTTCTAGAGTGTTCATTTAGGAGATAACCTTACTTTTCACTTTATCGAGAAGCGTGAGAAGCTTCTCAAGGAAGCCTCAAGGAAGCTACTCGCCCCCTCTCTCCTCTCTCCCCAACACGGCAGCAGCTCCAATTTGGGAGCCAAAGTTGTGCTTCAATTTAATTAATCAATCTATTCAAATTTTCAAAAATCCTAAAAAACTATTTCACTTTTCTATTCACTTCTCTCTCTACCTTCATCTTCCTTTACATTTTTCTCTTCCTTCTCTCTAGAACACCACACGGCCAGCCCCTCTCCCATGCCTCAACCATCACAAAAAATCCAACCAAATACATTTTCTTAATCTCCTCTATCATCTAAACACTTCTCTAGTTAGTGGTTTCTTGAAAGGCTTTCATCTTTACCACTTTCTTCAAGCTTCAATCTTCAAGCTTTTGGGTAAGGTTCTTGACTCCTCACCCTCTTCTCTTCATTTTCATGTTCAATGCCTTCATTTGGACCATCTATTCATTCTTTTTCAAGCCATAGTATTGATTGATTGAAGTTGGGCTTTTTAGGTTTTTTTGGTGGTGTGGCCGAAATCTCAAGGAACTTCAAGGGAGGTTCTTTTGTTTGTTCTTCTCTTAGGTAAGAGGAAGATACTCCTCCTCAACCTCTATTAGTAGTAAGGAACCTTGCTTTGTGATTGGTTGTGAGAAAACCCTAGTAGGGTTATTCTCTTTGTTTGCATGATTTGTATGATTACATGTTGTTTTTAATTTGTTTAAGTTATTGGATTGATTGAGTATGTATATGTACATGTTTGGATGGATTGGAATCTTGAATGGAAGTAAAAATGACTTTGTCCACTTCCATGAGGCTCATGGTTTTTAGGGCCCAAAATTAGGGTTCTTGATGAATAATCATAACATGGGGAAGACATAGCTAATCAAGTATACAATATGAAATAAATGGAATGAAAAATTTGGGTACTTAGTCCCCTAGGGAGGCCACGGCCTCTAGGACCATTTAGGGCTTGATTGTGTAACTTTAGGTGATCTTGGAACTTAAATAATCAAGTGATTAATTTATTACTAATAGGGTGGAAAAATTGGTAAATTGGAAGATTAGAAAATAATTTGGGATTCATAAATTGGAAAGAACTAAGAATGAAAATTTTCATAAGACTTAAGGAAATTTTAATTAAAGTAAGAACCTAATAATGAAAGGAATTCCATAAGGAAAATTAAATTGAAGTAAAACTTAATTAAATGATTAATTAGGAATCAATTAGGGTTTCATAAAACGGAAAGAGCCAAGAACGAAATTTTATTTGAAGACTTAGAATAATTTTCGATTAAGATGAGATCATGAGTGTAAGTGAGAATGTTAAGTAATCTCATAATGTATCTTAAAACATAATGTATTAATTAAGGACTTAATGATATCTAATGTGGGTCCATGAGTTGACCAATAACATAATGATGCTTACTTTAGTCGAACTGCAACATGATATGGAAAGTGTATTATTGATGAACATACATGTTATATGCATTGAGTCATCATGCATTGTGAAAGTCCATTGGACTGTTGTTAAGGCCATGTTGCTTAGGAGGTTGAATACACCTTTGTGCGGGTGCAAGTAGACTAGTGTAGGTCATTCTGTTGACCTTGGGGGCGTTGAGGCACGGGCATCTCACAGTGGACAGTTGGTAGCCCCACTGGGCGTGAGAGAAACCGATGTGAACGCACTGACGATCTGGATGTGACACTGTCCTATATCGTGATCTAGTGTGGAATGTCTGTACAATGCCTTGATGTGCATGGATAAATTGATGAGTTATAGCACTTTGGCCGCGGCAGCGGAGTTGCAGACGTGTCTCTTGATCTTTCTCTCCAGCTATTTGTGTCTAGCTCCGTGGAGTAGGATTTTGATGTTGTACGCATGTGCATAGTGAGTCCATATATTATCTGACATTTAATTCTTATTATATATTGGAATTGTTACTATACTGATGTGTAATTGCCTAGAACTGCTTAATTGCTTGATTGTCGTTATTTAATACTCATTATTATTATTGTTGATCTTAAAATGCTATGTGGGTGCTTTGCGCCATTTTGTTTCTTGCTGCTATAATTGGTAATGATGATAGGATATCTTACCTCTTTTCTGTATTTCTATTATTCCATATGTATTTATGTTCCATCGATGACGTCGATGTAGGAGGTGAAGCTCACAAATTGCCCGACTTCTGGCTCGAGCGCGACTAGTATCTGCTGTTGGATCATGGCGGCACGCCCACACAGATGTCTAGGTTATGTACGTTTGACCTTCCTTGGAGGACTAGACTGCTGGTACATCAACCTAAATTCTGGTCATTTCATCTACGAGGGAGACGTGTCGATTTCGCTTGCTTGGGGGCATCATAAACCGCCCATCTTCACTTGTAGCGTCAGTTTACTTTTGGAGTTTTATTTGCCCATTAGGGAGATGTGGGGTGATCGTTATAACACCCCACAAGAGGATTCCTTTGTCTCTACTGCTCGAGCCCCAGCCCGTAACTCGGTGGCTCCGATGGAGGTTTCCTCGGATGAGGAAGACCCCGAGGAGGAACCCGAGGAGGATCCTGGTACGGTTCCTTCTCCTCTTGGGGACTGATATTGTCAATAGCTACTGATGGCTCTCGGTGTTTATTTTGGGGGCCTGATGTGTCATTATTTTGGTGGGCTGTATATTTATGATCTCTTGGGGCAGATATGTATAATTTTGCTTTTTGTATATTCAGGTGCTGTAATCAAACAAGTTTAATATAATGACATATCATTGTACATGTACGTTAGTTTGATGTATGCTTGACTTCTATTTTACTATTCATTGTAAATATGCCTTATCACTATTTTTATTAGTTATTATAACAAAAAAAATATTTGCTAATTTAATCACGCGATTATAACCAAGTAAATTTATATTTATAAAATGAACCGAGTCTTAACTTTTATTTTTATTTTTCGCATTGTAAATGATAATGTGACGTTCCCTCCCTAAAAAGGGCGTTACATTTAGTTAGTTTCAGAGCCCCGATTTATGTTTCTTTGGGTCTTGTGATTGAGTCTGTCTTATTTGTGCTGTTTGAATCTCTGTGTTTGGTATTCCTAGTGGATACAACTGACTTTCCTTGTGTTTTCAGTTATTTCGAATTAAGAAAGCAAGATGGCACGAGGTGGAGATATGACAGCTGCTATAGAAGCGATGCAAAGGATGGCTGAGGTCATCGCACAACAGACTGAACGAGCTACTCAACAATAAGAGAGAGTTGCTCAGCAACAAGAAAGGGCTGCTCAACAGCTCAAAGTTACTGCTGAAGCTCAAAACTTGGCGGAGTTTCATCGCCACAATCCTCCCCAATTCAAAGGAGAATTCGATCTGGATAAAGCCAGTCTATGGATCAAAGAGCTAGAGAAAGTCTTTCGAGGCATGAATTGTGTCGAGAATAAGAAGGTGACTTATGCTACCTTTATGTTGGTCGGCAATGCTGAGAACTGGTGGTGCGGGATGCGAAGAATGCTGGAGGCTGAAAATCATGAAATCACTTGGGATTTATTCAAGGACAAATTCTTAGATAAGTACTTTCCCACGAGCGCGAGGCACGCGAAGGAGATGGAGTTTCTCAACCTAAGGCAGGGGAACATCACCGTTAGTGAATATGCAGCGAGATTTGAAAACTTGTCACAGTTTTCAACATACTTTCAGCACCAACGGAACGAAATTTGGAGGTGTCGAAAGTTTACAAAAGGACTAGGATATGAAGTGAAGAAAGCTGTTATCACACTAAAAATCAACGAGTTCTCAGAGCTGCTTGATACGTGCTGCCAAGTGGAAGCTCTGAAGTAATCTAGAGATACAAGGAGTAGGAACTTTGGACCTACAAGGTTCCAAAGGGGTAGTGGCAATAATTCTAATAGCTTCCAAAAGAAGCCTTATTCCCAACCAACGGGAAACCAGCAACAGACAACGGGTGAAAGTTCTGGTGGAGGTTCTACTGGGAACCAGACCAGCCAAAATGTGGCGTATCCCTCAAAATGCCTGAAGTGTGGGAAGGATCATCTCACGAGGGATTACACTATAAAGGAGATTATCTATTTCAGATGTGGCGAGCCTAGCCACGTATCCCGAGACTGCAACCAAGCGAAGGCTGAACCTTCAGTCAATGCTGCAAGGGCCAACAAATCGCAAGTAGTAGGACGGGTCTATACCATGAGCGGAGCTGAAGCCTCTGAGTTAGAAGACTTGATTCAAGGAGAAGGCACCATAGAAGGTAACCTTTTAACTGTACTGTATGACTTTGGGGCAACCCATTCTTTTATATCTTATGACTGTGTACTACGACTTGGCTTACCAGTGTCTGCCTTACCTTTTGATTTGACTGTTTCTACCCCAACCTATAAACCGATAGTTACTACTAAAGTCTGTTTAAATTGTCCTTTGATTGTTGAAGGTCGAATCTTTTTTGTTGATTTGATCTATTTACCCCTTTCTCAGCTAGATATAATTTTAGGGATGGACTGGTTGTCTTCCAACCATGTTCTATTAGATTGTTCCAGAAAAACCATAGTTTTCCCTGTGGATGAGGATTCTAGATACTTGACGGCCAACCAAGTTCAAGCTCTCTTGAAAGAAGGAGCTCACGGATACATGCTACTATCTTCTTTGAAAGTCGAGAGTGAGGTTGATGTGAACATAATTCCAGTGGTGAATGAATTTCCTGAAGTCTTTCCGGAGGATGTACCTAGCTTACCACTGGCACGAGAAATAGAATTTGCTATTGACCTTGTACCGGGAGCTGGTCCCGTGTCTATAGCACCTTATAGGATGTCACCAACAGAATTAGCTGAACTTAAGAAGCAGCTAGAGGAGCTTTTGGAAAAGCAATTCGTCAGACCAAGTGTGTCACCTTGGGGAGTGCCAGTACTGTTAGTTCAAAAGAAGAACGATTCATCAAGGTTGTGCGTGGACTACCGGCAGTTAAACAAAGTGACAATCAAGAATAAGTATCCACTCCCAAGAATTGATGACTTAATGGACCAACTGAAGGGAGCAGCGGTGTTTTCAAAAATCGACCTGCGATCTGGGTATCATCAGATACGAGTGAAGATGGAGGATATACCCAAGACTGCCTTTCATACCCGATACGGCCATTACAAGTATCTTATGATGCCGTTTGGTGTGACGAATGCGCCTGCTATCTTCATGGACTACATGAATAGGATTTTTTATCCTTACTTGGAGAGGTTTGTTGTTGTCTTTATCGACGACATCCTGATATACTCTCAATGTAACACCCCAAAAATTATTTATTTCATCATAGATAATCATTTTATAATATTTATGATTTTTAGGAATTTTTCTGGAATTTTCTAGAAACTTTGAATATTTTAATATATTTCTTATTTTACGTGCACACTGACCAGAGTCAGTGTAACGCCCTAGAGATTGTTTGTTTCATCATGAATAGGCATTTCCTAATATTCATGATTTTTGGAATTTTTTTGAAATTTTCTAGAAATGTTGAATATTTTAATATATTTCTCATTTTATGTGCACACTGAGCAGAGTCAATGAAACGCCCCAGAAAATTGTTTATTTTGTGACGAACAACCATTTTCTAATATTTATGATTTTTGAGAAATTTTGTGGATTTTCCTGAAAACGTTAAATATTTTAGTATATTCCTCATTTTACGTGCGCACTGAGCGGAGCCGGGATAACGAAATGTTTTCCCTAAGGTTGGAAAACCTTGAATTGTCAACCTATCAACGGGGGATCTTACTAAACCCAAGGTCGGGCATAGTTTGTGCGGTTTACATTTTTTGAGGCTTTATCTGATAAATAAAGTCTTTGTACGCACTGTTAATTACAATTTTGTGATATGCTCTATTATTCATTGGATAATTAATACATAACCTTCATCTTTCTCAAACTTTCTCCTCCTTCTCTCTAGCCACACCTCACGACCACCACACCCTCAAGCCCTCAACCATCACAAAAATTCCAACCAAATACATTTTCTTAATCACCTCCATCATCTAAACACTTCTCTAGTTAGTGGTTCTTGAAAAGCTTTCATCTTTATCACTTTCTTCAAGCTTCAAGCTTCAAGCATTTAGGTAAGGTTCTTGACTCCTCACCCTTTTCTCTTCATTTTCGGGTTCAAGGTCCTTCTTATGACCATTGGTCCATTCTTTCTGAAGTCTTCTTATGGATTTAACAAAGTTGTAAATTTTAGGGTTCTTGGAGGTGGCAAATCTGAAAATTGCAAGGAGCTCAAAGGGGGTTCTTTTGCTTGTTTTCTTCTCTTTGGTAAAAGGAAGATACTCCTCCTCAACCTCTCTTGGTAGTAAGGAACCTTGATTTGTGATTGGTTGTGAGAAAACCCTATTGAGGGTTATTTTTTGTTTGTATGATTTGTATGATTACATGTTGATGTTAATTCGTTTAAGTTATTTGATTGATTGGTTATGTATATTGATATGCTTGGATGGACTGGAACACTTGAAATGGAAGAGAATGACCTAGATTTCCTCTAGGAGGCTCATAGTTTTGGGGCCCTAAATTAGGGTTCTTGGTAAAAAACTTATAACAAGTGGAAGACTTAACTAGCCAAGTGGATAATATATGATTAATGGAATAAAAATTTAAACCCTAGACCTAGAGAGGCTCACAGCCTTCATGGCTAAAAATGGCTCAATCTTATGATTTCACACAACTATGGCATTTAATTAATCAAGTAAATAAATAAGAGGATTATGTAATGGAAGGAAATAAGTTTAGTAACCTAAAGGAACTCTTTGGACTTTAAGAACAAATAAGGATGTGTGAGACATTGGTAAGACTTAGAAATAATTGTCTAAGTGAATATGACTAAGTTTAAAGTAAGAACCTAATAATGAAAGGAATTTCATAAGAAAAATTTAATTGAAGTGAAACTTAATTAAATGATTAATTAGGAATCAATTAGGGTTTCATAAAACGGAAAAAACCAAGAACGAAATTTCAATTAAAGGCTTAGAATAATTTTTGGTTAAGATGAGATCATGAGTGTAAGTTAGAATGTTAAGCAATCTCATAATGCACCTTAAAAATGTAATGTATTAATTAAGGACTTAATGATATTTAATATGGGTCCATGAGTTGACCAATAACATAATGATGCTTACTTTAGTCGAACTGCGACATGACATGGAAAGTGTATTATTGATGAATATATATGTTATATGCATTGAATCAGCATGCACTGGGAATGTCCATTGGACTGTTGCTAAGACCATGTTGCCTAGGAGATTGAATACACCTTTGTGCGGGTGCGAGTAGACTAGTGTAAGTCATTCTATTGACCTTGGGGGCGTCAGGCCGCGGGCGTCTCATAGTGGACAGTTGGTAGCCCCACTGGGCCGTGAGATAAACCGACGCGAACGCACCGATGATTCGGACATGACACTGTCCAATATCGTGATCTAGCGTAGAATATCTGTACAATGCTTTTATGTGCACGTGGATAAACTGATGAATTATAGCACTTTGGCCACGGCAGCCGAGTTGCAGACATGTCTCCTAATCTTTCTCTCTGACTATTTGTGTCTAGCTCCATGGAGTAGGATTTTGGTGTTGTATGCATGTGCATAAGGAGTCCATATATTATCTGACATTTTAATTCGTATGATATATTGGAACTATCACTGTACTGATGTATAATTACCTAGAACTGGTTAACTGCTTATTGTTGTTATTTAATATTTATTATTATTACCTCTTGAGATGCTATATGGGCGCTTTGCACCGTTTTGTTTCTCTACTACCATAATTGGTAATGATGGTAGGATGTCTTACCTCTTTCCTATTTTTTTATTATTTTTGCCTGTTTATAAATATGTTTCATCGAACAAGTTGGCAAGGAGGGTGAAGCTCCAGAATTTCCTGGCTTTTGGCCCGACCACGACTAGCACCTATTGTTGGGTCATGGCGGCACGCTCATGCGAATTTTTAGGTGTTGTGCGTTTGACCATCCTTGGAAGGCCACATTGCTGGCACATCAACCTAAATTTTGATCGCTGTGTCTACCTGGGGGACGTGTCGATTTTGCTGGCTTAGGGGCGTCATGAACCGCCGATCTTCACTTGCAGTGTCAGTTTACGTTTGGAGTTTTATTTGCCCATTAGGGAGATGTGGGGTGATCGTTATTACACCCCACAGGAGGATTCTTTTGATTCCACTGCTCGGGCTCTGGCCCGTAACTCGGTGGCTCCTATGGAGGTTTCTTCAGATGAGAAAGATCCTGAAGAGGATCCCGAGGAGGATCCTGACATGATTCCTCCTCATCTTAAGGACTGATACTATCGATAGCTACTGATGGCTATCAGGGTATATTTTGAGGGCCTGATATGTCATTATTTTGGTGGACTGTATATTTATGATCTCTTGGGGCATACATGTATAATTTTGCATTTTGTATATTCAGGCGCTGTAATCAAGCAAGTTTAATATAATGATATATCATTGTCCATGTATGTTGGTTTGATGTATGCTTTATTTCTATTTTACTATTCATTACAACTATGTCTTATCACTATTTTTATTATTTATGAAAAAAAATATACTCGCTAATTTAATCACACGATTATAGCCAAGTAAATTTATATTCATAAAAAGAACCGAGTCTTAAATTTATATTTTTATTTTCCGTATTGTAAATGACAATGTGACGCTCCCTCCCAAAAAGGGGCGTTACACTCAAAATCAAGAGGATCATGCTGAGCACCTCAGTATAGTTCTCCAGATTCTGAAGGAGAAAGAACTGTATGCCAAACTGTCAAAATGTGAATTTTGGCTGGAAGAAGTTAAGTTTTTGGGTCATGTAATCTCAAAGGAAGGGATTGCGGTGAATCCATCAAAAGTGGAGGCAGTGCTACAATGGGAAAGGCTTAAGTCAGTGACGGAGATCCATAACTTCGTGGGATTAGCCGGATATTACCGGAGGTTCATCGAGGGATTCTCCAAGATTTCAGGACCTCTTACTCAACTAACGAGAAAGAACCAAGCTTTTGAGTGGACCGACGATTGTGAAAAGAGTTTCCAAGAGTTGAAGAGATGGCTAACTACCTCGCTAGTGTTAGTGCTACCTGATCCGAATGAGCCCTTCAAGTTGTATTGTGACGCTTCATACCAAGGACTAGGATCTGTGCTTATGCAACATGGAAGAATGGTCGCTTATGCTTCAAGGCAATTGCGAACGCATGAGAAGAACTACCCGACGCACGACTTGGAGTTAGCTATTGTGGTTTTCGCTTTAAAGATATGGAGGCATTTCCTATATGGAGCGATGTTCAAATATTTGTATGATCAAAAAGAGTTGAACATGAGGCAGCGGAGGTGGCTGGAGTTCTTGAAGGACTATGATTTCTAACTTCTGTATCACCCCGGTAAGGCAAATGTCGTGGCAGACGCTTGAGTAGGAAGATGATCAGTGTCTCTACCCTGATGATCAAGGAAAAGGATCTAATAGAGCAATTCAGAGATGTATGGTCTTTTATGGAATTAGAACTAGGAAAGATCCGCATGAACATGGTCACCATCTTAAGTGAGCTAATGGAAGGCATACAGGAAAAGCAGAAGGTCGATAAGTTCTTGCAAGAAGAGAGAGAGCTAATGAAGCAAGGTAACGAAATAATATTTACGAAAGGAACAAATAGAATTTTGAGGTTCCAGGGTAGAGTCTGTATTCCCCGTGACCAAGAGCTTAGGGAGTATATTATTGACTATGCTCACACAAGCCAGCTGAATATGCATCCAGGTATAACAAAAATGTATCAAGACTTGAAGAAGTTGTTTTGGTGGCATGGAATGAAGAGTGACGTCACTAGACGTGTATCGACTTGTCTAGTTTGTCAGAAAGCTAAAGTGGAACATCAAAGACCGGTAGGATTGCTGCAACCATTGTCTATTCTGAATGGAAATGAGACAGCATTGCAATAGATTCTGTGGTGGGTTTGCCAAGGACAAGAAAAGGTCATGACTCGATTTGGGTAATTGTGGACCGACTCATGAAATCAGCACATTTCCTCCTAATCAACATAAAGTACAAACTGGAGAAACTGACCTAGCTGTATATTTGAGAAATTGTTAGACTACATGGTGTGCCTACAAGTATTATTTCGGATAGGGATACAAGATTCACTTCAAAGTTCTGGCAGAGTCTACAAGAATCATTAGGGACAAAGTTACGTCTAAGTTTTGCTTATCACCCACAAACTGATGGCCAATAGGAGAGGACGATCCAATCATTAGAAGATTTGCTTAGAGCTTGCACCATAGAACATACTGGATGTTGGGATGACATTCTACCATTGATAGAATTCACCTACAACAACAGTTATCATTCAAGCATAGGGATGGCACCCTATGAGGCTCTGTATGGACGGCGGTGTCGGACACCTTTATGTTGGTACCAAGACGGCGAGCGCCTCACTATTAGACCAAATGTTATACAGCAGATGACTGAAAAAGTTAAGATGATTCAGGAGAAGATGAGGACGGCTCAGAGCTGACAAAAGAGTTATGCAGACAAAAGAAGAAAGCCTCTTGAGTTTGAGGAAGGCGAGCATGTATTTTTGAAAGTCACACCTACGATTAGGGTGGGCCGGGCCTTGAAATCTAGAAAACTTACTCCAAAATTTCTTGGACCATATCAGATTATTCACCGAATAGGCCCAGTAGCCTATCAAATAGCCTTACCCCATTTCCTCTCAAACATTCACAATGTCTTCCATGTGTCACAACTACGAAAATACATTCCTGACCCAAGCCATGTCATAGCACCAGACCCAGTACAATTAAAAGAGAACTTAACCTATGAGGCACCTCTTGTAAGAATTGAGGATAGAAGGATAAAGCAACTAAGAAGCAAGGAGATCTCATTGGTAAAGGTAATCTGGAACGAAACGACTAGAGATGCAACATGGGAGCTGGAAGACAAGATGAAGGAGCAACCCCCACAACTATTCTAAGGTATGAAATTTCGAGGATGGAATTTCTTTTTAGAAGGGGAGAGTTGTAACACCCCAAAGATTATTTATTTCATCATAAATAATCATTTTATAATATTTATGATTTTTAAAAATTTTTCTGAAATTTTCTGGAAACGTCGAATATTTTAATATATTTCTCATTTTGCGTACACACTGAGCAGAGTCAGTGAAACACCCCAGAAATTGTTTGTTTTGTGATGAATATTCATTTTTCAATATTTGTAATTTTTGAGAATTTTCTTGGATTTTTCTGGAAACGTCGAATATTTTAGTATATTCTTCATTTTGAGTGCGCGCTGAGCGGAGTTGAGATAATGAAATATTTTCCCCGAGACTGGTAAACCTTGAACTGTGGATATATCGATGGGGGATCTTACTAAACCCGACCCTAGTCATAATTTACGAGGTTCACATTTTTTAAGATTTTATCTGATAAATAAAATCACTATACCGAAATTTTTTTTGATGAATAGTAAATACCATTTTCATTAACTGTAACTTTTGTTCAGTGGAAAATAATTCTAGCAGAGTAATTAATCATCTGTTCTAGAGTGTTCATTTAGGAGACAACCTTACTTTTCACTTTATCGAGAAGCATGCGAAGCTTCTCAAGGAAGCCTCAAGGAAGCTTCCCCCTAAGCTTCTCAAGGAAGCTACTCACCCCCTCTCTGCTCTCTCCCTAACACGGCAGCAGCTCCAATTTGGGAGCCAAAGTTGTGCTTCAATTTAATTAATCAATCTATTCAAATTTTCAAAAATCCTAAAAAGCTATTTCACTTTTCTATTCACTTCTCTCTCTACCTTCATCTTCCTTTGCATTTTTCTCTTCCTTCTCTCTAGAACACCACACGGCCAGCCCCTCTCCCATGCCTCAACCATCACAAAAATTCCAACCAAATACATTTTCTTAATCTCCTCCATCATCTGAACACTTCTCTAGTTAGTGGTTTCTTGAAAAGTTTTCATCTTTACCACTTTCTTCAAGCTTCAAGCTTCAAGCTTTTGGGTAAGGTTCTTGACTCCTCACCCACTTCTCTTCATTTTCGTGTTCAATGCCTTCATTTGGACCATCTATTCATTCTTTTTCAAGCCATGGTATTGATTGATTGAAGTTAGGATTTTTAGGTTTTTTTGGTGGTGTGGCCGAAATCTCAAGGAGCTTCAAGGGAGGTTCTTTTATTTGTTCTTCTCTTAGGCAAGAGGAAGATACTCCTCCTCAACCTCTATTAGTAGTAAGGAACCTTGCTTTGTGATTGGTTATGAGAAAACCCTAGTAGGGTTGTTCTCTTTGTTTGCATGATTTATATGATTACATGTTATTTTTAATTTGTTTAAGTTATTGGATTGATTAAGTATGTATATGTATATGTTTGGATGGATTGGAATCTTGAATGAAAGTAAAAATGACTTTGTCCTCTTCCATGAGGCTCACAGTTTTTAGGGCCCAAAATTATGGTTCTTGATGAACAATCATAACAAGGGTAAGATATAGCTAATCAAGTGTACAATATGAAATTAATGGAATGAAAAATTTGGGTACTTAGTCCCCTAGGGAGGCCACGGCCTTTAGGACCATTTAGGGCTTGATTGTGTAACTTTAGGTAATCTTGGAACTTAAATAATCAAGTGATTAATTTATTAGTAATAGGGTGGAAAAATTGGTAAATTGAAAGATTAGAAAATAATTTGGGATTCATTAATTGGAAAGAACTAAGAATGAAAATTTTCATAAGACTTAGGGAAATTTTAATTAATGTAAGAACCTAATAATGAAAGGAATTCCATAAGGAAAATTAAATTGAAGTAAAACTTAATTAAATGATTAATTGGTAGCACCACTAGGCTGTGAGATAAACCGATGTGAACGCACCGATGATCTGGACGTGACACTGTCCTATATCGTGATCTAGTGTAGAATGTTTGTACAATGCCTTGATGTGCACATGGATAAACTGATGAGTTATAGCACTTTGGCCGCGGCAGCCGAGTTGTAAACATGTCTCCTAGTTTTTTTCTCCGACTATTTGTGTCTAGCTCCATGGAGTAGGATTTTGATGTTGTACGCATGTGCATAGTGAGTCCATATATTATCTGACATTTAATTCTTATTATATATTAGAATTGTTACTTTACTGATGTGTAATTTCCTGGAACTGCTTAATTGCTTGATTGCCATTATTTGATACTCATTATTATTATTATTGATCTTGAAATGCTATATGGGCGCTTTGCACCATTTTATTTCTTGCTGCTATAATTGGTAATGATGGTAGGATATCTTACATCTTTTCTGTATTTCTATTATTCCGTCTGTATTTATGTTCCTTCAAAGATGTCAGCATCAGAGGTGAAGCTCACGATTTCCCTAGCTTCTGGCCCGAGCGCGACTAGCATCTGCTGTTGGATCATGGCGGCACACCCACGCGGATTTCTAGGTTATGTACGTTTGACCTTCCTCGGAGGGCCAGACTGCTGGTTCATCAACCTAAATTCTGGTCGTTTCATCTACGAGGGAGACATGTCAATTTTTCTGGCTTGGGGGCGTCATGAACCGCCCATCTTCACTTTCAGCGTCAGTTTAATTTTGGAGTTTTATTTGCCCATCAGTGAGATGTGGGGTGATCGTTATTACACCCCATAGGAGGATTCCTTTGTCTCCACTACTCGAGCCCCAGCCCGTAACTCGGTGGCTCCGATGGAGGTTTCCTCGAATGAGGACGACCCTGAGGAGGATCCTGGCACGGTTCCTTCTCCTCTTAGGGACTGATATTGTCGATAGCTACTGATGGCTATCAGTGTTTATTTTGGGGGCCTGATGTGTCATTATTTTGGTGGGTTTTCCCAAACATTTTTAGAGTTATTCGTGGTTGTTAAGCACATTAAATGCTCTAATAGAGCCGTTGGGAAATGTTTTCTAGTTGCCCAAATAACCAATTAGGGGATTGTCCTAATCGGTTATGAGCCTTAGAAATTGGCTCCTGACTTACACAATAACTAATTAGGAGAATGACTTAATCAGTTAGGAGCTTTAGATATTGGCCCTTAACTTACACAATAACCAATTAGGGGAATGGCCTAATTAGTTAGGAGCCTTTAGAAAAAAATAAGAATTGGCTCCTGACTTAGTGAATAATCGGTTATGAGAATTCTATAATTGGTTATTTGCCCTGTTTTTGACCAAACTGATTTTAAAAGATCATAACTTCTTTGTTACTTATCCGTTTAAAGCAAATGACCACTCATTGGAAAGATATTTGAGTCTATTTTCATATGGAATAAGTCTTAGAATAAAACTCAAAATATTTTGAAAGATATCATCAAAAGAGTAACCAAAAGTTAGTTTTGCAAAGCACAAACTTGACTATTTTTCATAGATTTGAACTACCACCAAGACTAGCTTTTCAAAACATATTTGTTCGGCATTTTAGCATGTGAAAATCGTTTTTAAAGATTTAAAAACATATTTGAGCTCAATGTAATTCTTATTTACCTTTACACAAGATCTAAGTCTTATAAGCTAAAACTTGAAGAGTCTTGGGACTTGATCTTTACACTTCCATTCCTTTCTTGCTTGTTATCATCAAAACCATTACCATTGCCAATGCTAATCACATCTCCATCAATTGAATGATTAGAAATTAATTAGAATGAAGGTCCCAAAACTACTCTACTATCTATGATAGATTGTTGACTTAAGTGAAGTCAAATCCCTAGTGTTTTAATTTCTTGTGTTTACATCCTTAATGTGTTTTGCATTCATGTGCTTTGTTCTCTCTTTTCCTTATTAATTTTGTGCATTCTGGTGTGTTTTTTATGTGTCTTTAATTGTTTTGAATCATTTTTAATTATTGGTTGCCTAAATAGTATTTATATTAGAGAAATGGTACTTGGTAAACTAATTCCTTGTGGGAATGATACTATTTTCACTACTTTATTACTTTTACGATTCAGTGTACATGTCGATTTTCACAACAAGTTTTTGCCAAACCTAAGTTGATACGGTGGATTTTGTTACTTCAAGAATTCAACATTACAATAAAAGATAAGAAAGGAGCCAAAAATATTGTTACAAATTATTTGTCCAGACTTACAACAAGCTCACCTTTTGATATCGCACCTATCAATGATTCTTTTCCCAATGAATTTTATTTTCTGTCAATTCCATGCCTTGGTTTGCTAACATAGTCAATTTTCTTGCAACAAGAAAGATGTCACCTCAATTGTCCTGATCAAATCATTCAGAGAGGTGTGGCCGACAGTGAGGTAGGTAATGTCATTAAATTTTGTCACTCAAAAATATGTGGAGGTCACTTTTCTTCAAAGAAAACAACTACAAAAAACTTGCAGTATAGATTTTATTAGCCCACTTTATTTGAAGATGGCTATAAAATTTGAAAAAGTTATGAAAATTGTCAAAAATTGGCTTCCATTTCTAAACGAAACATGATGCCTCTGAACCCTATCCTTGTCAATGAAATTTTTTATTATTGAGGAATTGAGAAATGATGCATATGAAAACTCAAAGATTTATAAAGCTAGAGCAAAAACTTTTCATGACAAATCAATTTTGAGGAAATCTTTTGAAATTGGTCAAAAAATTTTGCTTTATAATTCTCGTCTTCACATATTCCCTAGAAAATTGAGATCTAGGTGGAGTGACCATTCTGTTGACAAACATGTGTATCCACATGGGGCCATAGGCATTGAGAACCCTAAGAATGGTAATGTATTTAAGGTCAATGGACAAAGACTCAAATCATTTTTGGAAACCCAAATTATTAAGGTAGAATCCATCTCCTTTTCTAATCCTTGTTATGAGAAGAATTTATTTTAATTTTGTTGTTTTCTTTTTGTAGTTCTTCGTAATACCAGTTAAGTGGCGGATAATGGTACTCTGTAACTCTCAAGTCAATTTATTTTTCAGTTTCCCATAATAACTGATTCATTCTCCTTTAAAATGGATGTCATTCTCTCAAATTTAAGAAAATATTTTCCTTCTTTTCCTCAAAATGCTCTAACAAAAATCTACAAAGCTAGGTGTGAAAGATTGAGAATGTTAATGCACAAGGGCATCCAAGAAGATATATGCTGGATAATCGAAGCAAAGGTCCGTTTAGCAGGTGAATCTTCAAATTCATTTGCCTCATTCATGCCAAGTCTCGGTAAAAGTTCATATTCTAAAAGGAGAAAAACGAAAAGAATGTCAGTTTGTCACAAATGTGCACGATGGAATTGTAACAAGTGATGTCATTCTTTGGGGGATGATTTCTACAAATCGAGAAGATAAAATATTCTTTTTAAGAATGGACAGAGTAAGGAGTCATTAGATGATATCTTATTGACTCTTGAGATGCATTCTTGTGGAGTTATGCATTGTGAACTTCTTAATTTGTGAAATCTCTTCAAGGAATCTAACTCAAAAAGACCTTATTTGGCAATTTATAAGAAAATTGGATGGGAAGCTTATCCTCGACTCATAGAAGGTGTTTAAGCCACTACTGGACGTAAAACCAAAGGAAAATGTGAGCACAATCACAACAATATGTATGTTATTATCTTGTTAATCTAAAAAAAGGGTGATTTAAAAGTACCATGCTCTTAATTGAGTATGGAGCCCCTGCCAGTGGTAGACCCATCATTGACTCGGGTGGATCTTCACACACTAGTCCGTAAATAAAGTTCATGTGTCATGCTCTGTAGAGAGCCGCATTGTCCATTCCCAGGATTTTTTTCAAGCTCTGGATGATTGATGGACAGATAAAAGCATCCCATCTTTACAGTGCACGTGAAACTTGTGATTACCATGCAACATTGATGATGAGTTTTGATGATAACAAATATGGAGATGATGAGAAGATCAAGTCCAAGTTCTTCAAGTTTAGCTTTAGGACTTAGGATCTCTCTTGTACAGAGCTCTCATAGGATATCTCAGTGTTTAACTCAAAAAGATCTAAGAACACGTTTTCTACAAACTAAATTAAAGTTTTAATGAGGCTTTGATAATCAAAAAGTTTGTGCTTTTTCTAAACCTACATAATCTGGTTCCTAGAAGCATTTTTCATAATTTTAGCAGAGGTATTTGAATACCATTAAAGGCATTCGAATACAACCTTTTTAAAAATGCCTTCAAAAACGTGTTTCAAGCAGTGGCATTCGAATACCTTGATATGGTATTCGAATAACGTGGGTCTGTTCTATTTTTTATATACTGATATCAGAGGTATTCGAATACCTCATAATGGTATTCGAATAACCTAAGTTTAAACTGTTTTTTATATATTGATATCAGTGGTATTCGAATACCACAATAAGGTATTCGAATAACCCACGAGTTTCTGCTTTTAAATTTTGAATTGATATGTAAACAGATTTGCATTTATTATGATAACTAATTCGTTCAATGTTATTTTCTGATCAAAGGCTCTATAAATAGAGACCTTACCTCACGGCTGAAATACACGAATCCTTGAAATTATTTTTGGCTGTGCTAAAACGCTGTTTACATAATTCTCTCTTTCTCTCTGTGCTCTTTTGGTAAAATTCTGAGATATTCTTAGAGAGCTCTATAGCACTTCAATTTGTATAATTTGCTCTGAGTGAGAGTTTCTCTTCGTATATTTTCTGTTTCTATATCGAGGGTGAGGTATCCCTCAAGGTTTGTATAAGGGTGAGGTATCCCTGCAGGCTGAGACTTTAGCACAAGGGTAGAGTGTCCCTGTGTGTGAAAAGTACTCTATTTTGTAATGGTAGCAAGCACCTATTGAAGCTTATATACTTAGTGAAAAATCTCGGCTTTCGAGGACTGGACGTAGGCCACAAGTGGGTTAGTGGTCGAACCAGGATAAATATCGTGCCTCTCTTCTTCTCTTTATCTCTTTATTTTATGCAATATATTTTATCGCACATTTATTTTCTGCTGATCTTTTCTTCATCTCATTCCTTCTGTGCATTTATTTATTAAGTTTTAATATTTATATTTTATTTAAAAGGGTTTACGAAAAAGTTTTATACTCAATTCACCCCCCTCTTGAGTATTGGAAGCCACTTGGTAACAAGTGGTATCAGAGCTAGACTCTTGTATAAAGAGCTTAGCAGCTTCAAGAGAATATGGCTTCTTCAAATGGTTTTTCAGAAGGATCTTCCATAAACCGACCACCCTTTTTCAATGGGGATGGTTACGCATATTGGAAGGAAAGAATGAAATCTTCATCGAAGTTATTGATCTAGATGTTTGGGATGCTGTCGAAAACGGTGCTTTTATACCCACACATGAGGTCGATGGCGTAAGGACCGAAACACCACGAAATAAATGGTCTAATGAAGACAAAAGAAAAGTTTAATATAATTTAAAAGCCAAAAATATTATTACTACTGCTTTGGGATATGATGAGTTTTTTAGAATTTCAAATTGTAAAACTGCTAAAGAAATGTGGGATACTTTGTAAGTTACCCATAAGGCTACTAGTGAAGTTAAGAGGTCGAGAATAAATTCTCTAACTCGTGAATATGAATTATTCAGAATGAACCAAGGAGAAAGCATTCAGGAAATGCAAAAGAGGTTCACCCACATAGTTAATCATCTTGCATCTTTAGGCAAAAGCTTTTCTAATGAAGATTTGATTAACAAGGTTTTGAGATGTCTTAGTAGGATTTGGCAACCCAAGGTAACAGCCATATCAGAATCAAGGGATTTGTCTATAATGACTTTGGCTACCCTCTTTGGAAAACTTCATGAGCACGAACTCGAACTGAGCAGACTAAGTCAAAGCGAAGAGAACGATAAAAAGAAAAAGGGGATGGCACTTAAAGCCACTTCTTCATTAATCGACAATGATGATGAAGAAAATAAAGAAGGCTCAGAGAACATCGAGGTAAGTGAAGAAAATCTAAGTTTACTAGTTAAAAAGTTTGGTAAATTTCTCAGGAAAAAGGAAATGCAAAGAAGATCTCCCTTCCCTCCGAAAAAGACACATTTCAAAGGCGAAAGAGCTTCATCGACTCCAACTTGCTATGAATGTGGCAAACCTGGTCACATGAAAATGGAGTGCCCAGTTTATCAAAAGAAGAAGGAGAAATTTAAAAAGAAGCCCTTCAAGGAAAGAAAAGGAAGAAAAGCCTACATAGCATGGGATGAAAACGACATGGACTCAATTGACAGCTCAGATAGCGAGGAAGCTCAACTATGTCTCATGGCAAAAAGAGATGAAGAAGAAAGCGAAAATGAGATAAGTTCTAATACTACTTTATTGCCTTCCTACGATGAGTTACAAGATGCTTTTGAGGAACTACATGAAGAATCTTTAAAACTCACAAAAATTATTTATTCTTCTAAGAAAACAATTTCTTCTTTAGAAAATCAAATTCTTGTTTTAAATAAAGAAATAGAAGAATTGAAAATTGAAAATGAAACTTTAGGAATCATTGATGTGTGCACAAATCATTCTTCACATGCTTCTACTTCTTCATCTTGTTCTTTACGTCATATACTTGAAAAAGAAATTGAAGACCTAAAGAACACTCTTTCTAAATTCACCTTTGGAAGGGATAACTTAAATATTTTATTAGGAAGACAAAGAGTGATTTTTCAAAAAGCCGGGATAGGTTATAACCCAAAAAATCAACAAAAACTTTATAAAAATTTCTTTGTGCATTCTAATGTTTCAACAAAAACTTTATAAAAATGTTTTTATTGTGGTGTTGGGAATTGCGGATCAAAATATCTCGCAGCGGAATAATAGGATTCCCACACAGGATCCATGCGAAAAGTCCATAATCCGAGTTTTTAAAATTTACCTCTTGAAGCGTGATAAACACAAGCGAGGTGAATCACCAACACCGTAATAGCGACGATGTTTCTGCGGTATCCACACGAACAGACTTGCAAAAGGAGTCACGCCTCTGTTTCGCGGTGCTAGCTGCGGATAGAAGAGAAGAACCTTTCACTGTCTCTCACTCACTTTCTTAGGTGCGGCTAGGGTTGTGATGTAACATCTATAGCAGCCCCTTAAATGATACTATTTATAATAGTGGCTGCCTTAAGTGAGTGTGAGCAGTAGCAAGGTAAGCTGTGCAACCCTAAAACCCATTTGTCATGAGTTAGGCCCACAATTGAATCCGAGTCCAACTTGGATCCTTATTGCTCCAATTTAGTCTGTTCTAAGTGTGTGACCCTGCAGGTTCTTATTACGTTGGCAGTAATATTAAAATCTCATTTTAATATTACAAGCAGTGAGCGGTATCTAGCAACACGTCGCTGCTACCCAAGTAATAAGAATGGCAGTGATTTGACATAACCTTTCCGTGACCAATGTTTCCGTGTCGTTTAGTCCCTTTGTCAAGATATCTAGATTGAACACAAGGCATGGAATGCGTCACCCTTGTATAGTCCAATCATTCGTTTCCTGATACTCGAGCAGACTTTGTAACAATAAATGAGATCAATATCTCATATTGACTCATTTGAGCATGGCCATGCATTTCGCAGTCTCACTCAATCAGGGGGCCCGAAGATATCGCTCCTGTTATGTAGGAGTGACAAATTCCATCTAGGTCACTCACATCCCTCTCGCATGATTTGCGGTATGTCCAATAACCAACTTTATAATCACCTTGTTACGAGATGACGTTTGATGGCATTAAAACACACAACTCCTCATGTAGGAATCGTAGTGATTTTGGTCAAAGGACCACAAACACCATTATCACTATGAGAATCGCTTATGACACTCACGTAACGATCCATGTAGCGTTCTCATGGTGGGTCATCCAAATTACATCATTACTCTAATATGTACCAATGTGAAGACTTGATATCTCATATCCATGACCCGTGAGATGCGGTCATCAGTCTCTACACATACTAGTCTCAATGTATTATTGTTGTCCTAATTAACAATAATACTTGACTAGGGACATTTAAGAATAGTGTTGTAACCAAAAGGATCTCACGATCAAGTCATCCACTTGATGTCCTATGGCATCAAACTTACTATTCTAAGGACTTTATTATGTTTATCAAAAAAGAACACAATAAATGAAATGCCTCATATATAAAATAGCATAATAGAATATATGTAAATACAGAAAATGTATTAGCCTCTAGGGCATACACCAACATGTGGAAGGAAAGGACATAGCGCTTCAACATGTAATGCAAGGAAAAACATAAATACAAAAATTGGAACAAAAATGGTTTGGGTTCCCAAGGGTACTATACCCAAAACTGACACACAAGGACCCAAGAAAGTTTGGGTACCAAAAGTTAAAAACTAAACTTGTGCTGTAGGTGTGCTTGAAAGCTAGGAGTTCAAATTGGTATCTTGATAGTGGCTGTTCCAAGCACATGACCGGGGACGATTCAAAATTCACCGTGCTTATTCCCAAGAATCATGGACATGTTACTTATGGTGATAACAACAAGGGAAAAATTCTTGGAATCGGCAAAGTCGGTAAGAACCCTAACTTCTCTATTGAAAATGTGTTGCTTGTTGAAGGCTTGAAACATAACTTGCTTAGTATTAGCCAATTATGCGATAAAGGAAATAGGGTAATATTTGATTCAAACTACTGCATAATTGAAGATAAAAATGACAAGCATGTTAAATTCATTGGTCATAGAGTGAACAATATTTATATGATTAGTCTTGATGATATATCTTCAAATGATGCGAAATGCCTGTTAAGTAAGAATGATGATTCATGGTTATGGCATAGGAGAATTGCATACATTCACATGGATCACTTAAAGAAGTTGGTCTCTAAAGAGCTAGTAATTGGACTACCCAAGCTTAATTTTATAAAAGACAAGTTATGTGATGCATGTCAAAAGGGTAAACAAATAAAGGTCTCTTTTAAAGCAAAAAATATATTTTCAACTACTAGACCTTTACAATTTTTGCACATGGGTCTGTTTGGACCTTCTAGAACTATGAGCTTTGGTGGGAATTACTATGCTTTAGTGATTGTGGATGATTTTTCTAGGTTTACATGGACTTTATTTCTTGCAAATAAAAATGATGCATTTCTAGCTTTTAAAAGACTTGCGAAAGTTATTCAAAATGAAAAAGGTTTTCAAATCTCTTCTATAAGAAGTGATCATGGTGGTGAATTTGAAAACAATGTTTTTGAAAATTACTGTGATGAACATGGCATTAATCATAATTTCTCTGCCCCTAGAATTCCACAACAAAACGGAGTTGTAGAAAGGAAAAACCGTTCTTTAGAAGAAATGGCGAGAACTATGCTTAATGAGGCTGCTCTTCCTAAATACTTTTGGGCGGATGCTGTAAGTACAACTTGTTATATAATGAACAGGGCCCTTATAAGGCCTATTTTAAAGAAAACCCCATATGAATTGTATAAGGGAAGAAAGCCTAATGTCTCACATTTTCATGTTTTTGGTTGCAAATGTTTTGTTTTAAATAATGGAAAAGATAACTTAGGCAAGTTTGATGCTAAGTCTGATGAAGGTATATTTATTGGTTATTCAAATCATAGTAAACATTTTCGTATATATAATAAAAGAACTATGACTATTGAAGAATCTATACATGTTGTATTTGATGAAACTGACCCAAATGGATCGAGAAAGGATCTTGTTATTGATGATGTTGCAGAGGTCTTGGCGGAAACACATTTGGATAATAAAGACAAAGAAATCAAGGAGCAAGAGGATAAACAAAGACAAGAAGATTCGCAAGCTTTGGAACTTCCCAAAGAATTGCGAACTTCAAAATATCACTCCCTTTATCAGATTATCGGTGATGTATCTAAATGTGTAAGTACTTGTAACTCTCTTAGAAATACTTGTAATCACTTAGCGTTTGTTTCTCAAATTGAACCTAAGGATTTAATTGAAGCTTTTGATGATGAACATTGGATCTTAGCTATGCATGAAGAATTAAATTAGTTTGAAAGAAATCAAGTTTGGGAATTAGTTGCTAGACCTAATAATCACCCCATAATTAGAACTAAATGGGTTTTTAGAAACAAACTTGATGAAAATGGGTTAATAACTAGAAACAAAGCTAGATTGGTTGCTAAAGGATATAATCAAGAAGAATGAATAGATTATGAGGAAACCTATGCACCTGTAGCTAGATTAGAAGCTATTAGAATGTTACTTGCTTATGCTTGCATCATGGATTTCAAATTATATCAAATGGATGTCAAAAGTGCTTTTCTAAATGGTTTCATTCAAGAGGAGGTATACGTTGAACAACCTCCAGGTTTTAAAAATCATGAACTACCCAACCATGTTTTTAAACTTAAAAAGGCTTTATACGGTTTAAAGCAAGCTCCTAGAGCTTGGTATGAAAGGTTGAGTAAGTTCCTTTTAGAAAATGGTTTTTCAAGAGGAAAAGTCGATACTACTCTTTTTATTAAAAATAAAAAGCATGACATTCTTCTTGTGCAAGTATATGTGGATAATATTATATTTGGTGCTACTAATGAATCCCTGTGCAAAGAATTTGCTAAGTCAATGCAGAATGAATTTGAAATGTCGATGATGGGAGAATTAAATTTTTTTCTCAGACTTCAAATCAAACAAACGAACGAAGGGACATTCATAAGTCAAACCAAATACTGCAAGGAATTGCTCAAGAGATTCGAAATGGAAAACGCTAAACACATGGCCACTCCGATGGGCACTTCTTGCTACTTGGACAAAGATGAAGGAGGTAAATCAGTAGAAATAACGAAATATAGAGGTATGATTGGATCTCTTCTTTATCTTACTGCTAGTAGGCCAGACATTATGTTTAGTGTATGCATGTGTGCTAGATATCAGGCAAACCCGAAGGAATCTCATTTAAGTGCTGTTAAACGAATAATGAAATACCTTGTAGGCATTTCACAAATGGGCTTGTGTACCCTAATGGTGCCTCATGTAGCCTAATAGGCTATTCTGACTCTGATTTTGCTGGGTGCAAATTGGACAGAAAGAGTACTAGTGGGACATGCCACTTGCTTGGTAGTTCTTTAGTTTCTTGGCATAACAAGAAACAAAATAGTGTGGCTTTGTCTACTGCTGAGGCTGAATATGTTGCAGTCAGGAGTTGTTGTGCTCAAATCCTATGGATAAAGCAACAACTTTTAGACTATGGTCTTCAGCTTGATCACATCCCGATAAGATGTGATAACACTAGTGCAATAAATATCTCTAAGAATCCCATTCTGCATTCCATAACAAAGCATATAGAGATAATACATCACTTTATCAGAGATCATGTACAAAAAGGGGATTGCATTCTTGAGTTTGTTGAAACATCTAAGCAACTTGCAGATATCTTCACTAAACCCCTAGCAAAAGAAGCATTCTTTTATATAAGAGGAGAATTAGGCATAATTGATCAATCCAACATATAAATGCTTGTTATTTGCTTAAATTTGTTTTTAATCCCTCTTGAATTATTACTAACTTGAGCATCGGAGTTATCCTGTAATCCTTTTTTTGCACGTACTCCATCAACAGGTATGCTTTTATTTCTCAAAAATTACATTTTCTGGGCTTAGATATATGCTTTTCTTGTTTAGTTATTTGAATACCTCCATAAGGCATTCGAATACCCTTGCTGCTATACGAGAAAACTTGTGTTTTTTCTGTTAAGGCATTCGAATACCATCAGGGTCATTCGAATACCCTGAGGCCGATCTTTTTCAGTTTTCACTCAGCTTCTCTGGAGTATTCGAATACCATTATGAAGTATTCGAATACTTGCTCCCCTGGCCTTCTCTTCTGTCTCTGGAATATTCGAATACCATCAGTTTCTCTCTGGAGTATTCGAATACTTTGTGAGTATTCGAATGCCATTAAAAGCATTCAAATACCATCGTTTGGCAGCCAAGCCTAATCTGGTAATCTATTCGAATACCTGGTGTGCTATTCGAATACCCTCTGTATGAAGGATGCGCCCCTTAAGCTTTTCCAAACACTGTATTCAAATACCTCCTCTTGGTATTTGAATACATCTGGGTTTTCTTTAAAATAACCCCCTCCCTACCTGCGTATCCGAATACCCCCTTCTGGTTTTCTCTCTTTTTCAAAACCTCTTCATTTTCCCTCCTCCTAAAACCTCCCTCTCTCACGATCTCCACCCCTCCTCTCTCTCTTTTTCTTCCTTTGTTTCCATTCCATGGCCTCCTCCCCCTCTCGCTCTAAGCGTCCTCGTACAAAGACGGCTCCAAGCAACAACCCGCTGGATCTTCGCAGGCTTTCCTCCAATGAGCAACAGCTTGGGCGCTTCATCACACACTTTTGAGAGCGTAACTTGGTGCATCCAAAGTACCTCGTCTTGGGGTTCTTCGAAAGAGAAGGTGGTTTTGACTTTCTGAACCGGTTAAATCACCAAGGCATACTTCGCTTCTGCTCTTACTCAGCACCTCTGTATCCTGACCTGGTTAAGATGTTCTATTGCAGCCTGAAGGTTGAAGGTCAGGAGCTACACTCCAGTGTCTGCGATCAAAGCATTGTGATCACACCCAGCGATTGGGTTCAGATGTTTGGCTTGCAGTCAACTAGCCGCTTTGCTGAAGAAGATTCACTCCTCCAGCTCTTTAACAAGAACAGAGCAATTGAAGATGTTCTTCGCCCTGGGTTGGCTTTACCTTCGACTCAAAAGGGAGTAAAAGGGGGCATGATGAAGAGCTAGGACAGGCTTCTCTACTATGCTTATGCCCACATCCTCGCTCCTAGAGGTGGGAACTACGCCTACATGAGTGAAGATGATGTGTTTATGCTGTGGATTCTAAAGCAAGGCCATCAAATTAACTGGCCCGTCTTCATTATGAAGCACATGATGAAGGCAAGAGGTAAAGAGCGGTGTGAACTTCCCTACGGCATGATCATCACTGCCTTCTTAGGCAAGTATCCACACATTCTAGAAACTGAGCGAGCAACCCTGCTAACCCATCATCACATTTTTGGGTCCTTTACCCTTAACAAAATGAAGATGATCAGGACCGATAAAGGCTGGGTGTTCCCAGTGGAAGTTGATGATGATGAGGACGACCATCAAGGCGTTCCTGATGCTCCTGCTGCTGCTGCTGCTGATATCCTTGCTCCTGCTCCAATCACGAATGAGCAAATCCTGTATACTCTGTTGGATAACAGAACCTACATGGAGAACAACTTCACTATTCTGTTTGACAGAATCACTGGTGTTGAGCATGAACAGGCTGCCCTTCGAGCTCTACTATCTGGCAACGACGCTGCCTCTCCTCCTCCACCACCTGACGCCTATTTCTAGGGCTTGCTTAGTCTTAGGATCTGTTACTTCTGTTATGTTTTTGGCTATTTATTGTATTAACTGCCTTTTAATTACATTTGTATATGCACTTGGCCACTTTCATTTAATGCAATGAGTATTTTCATTAATCTATTATTAATTACAATCGCTTTTTTGTTTATCTTATACATATTTTATCACTATGCTTTGTTGAATGAATGCATCCTTTTTGATCATGTCAAAAGGGGGAGAAAAATAATCAATCTCATTTAAGAAAAGACAGGTTAAAATTGGATTAACACTGGCTCTTGGATTCCAAAAGAAAGGGGGAGAATATGCTTGTTTTCTTTGTTATTAAATTACCTCTAAGAGTAAGTCTCCTATCTTTTTGAATTTCAATTTATATGAACTAATGCTTTTCTCAATGATAGTTTGTCATCATCAAAAAGAGGGAGAATATGATTACCATGCAATATTGATGATGAGTTTTGATGATAACAAATATGGAGATGATGAGAAGATCAAGTTCAAGTTCTTCAAGTTTAGCTTTAGGACTTAGGATCTCTCTTGTACAGAGCTCTCATAGGATATCTCAGTGTTTAACTCAAAAAGATCTAAGAACACGTTTTCTACAAACTGAATTAAAGTTTTAATGAGGCTTTGATAATCAAAAAGTTTGTGGTTTTTCTAAACCTGCATAATCTGGTTCCTAGAAGCGTTTTTCATAATTTTAGCAGAGGTATTCGAATACCATTAAAGGCATTCGAATACAACCCTTTTAAAAATGCCTTCAGAAACATTTTTCAAGCAGTGGCATTCGAATACCTTGATATGGTATTCGAATAACGTGGGTCTGTTCTGTTTTTTATATACTGATATCAGAGGTATTCGAATACATCATAATGGTATTCGAATAACCCAAGTTTAAACTATTTTTTATATATTGATATCAGTGGTATTCAAATACCACAATAAGGTATTCGAATAACCCATGAGTTTATGCTTTTAAATTTTGAATTGATACGTAAACAGATTTGTATTTATTATGATAATTAATTCGTTCAACGTTATTTTCTGATCAAAGGCTCTATAAATAGAGACCTTACCTCACGGCTGAAATACACGAATCCTTGAAATTATTTTTGGCTGTGCTAAAATGCTGTTTACATAATTCTCTCTTTCTCTCTGTGCTCTTTTGGTAAAATTCTGAGATATTCTTAAAGAGCTCTATAGCACTTCAATTTGTATAATTTGCTCTGAGTGAGAGTTTCTCTTCATCTATTTTTTGATTTTCTGTATCGAGGGTGAGGTATCCCTCAAGGTTTGTATAAGGGTGAAGTATCCCTGCAGGCTAAGACTTTAGCACAAGGGTAGAGTGTCCCTGTGTGTGAAAAGTGCTCTATTTTGTAACGGTAGCAAGCACCTATTGAAGCTTGTATACTTAGTGAAAAATCTCGGCTTTTGAGGACTGGACGTAGACCACAAGTGGGTTAGTGGTCGAACTAGGATAAATAGCGTGCCTGCTCTTCTTCTCTTTATTTCTTTATTTTATGCAATTTATTTTATCGCACATTTATTTTCTGTTGATCTTTTCTTCGTCTCATTCCTTCTGTGCATTTATTTATTAAGTTTTAATATTTATATTTTATTTAAAAGGGTTTGCGAAAAAGTTTTATACTCAATTCACCCCCCTTCTTGAGTACTGGAAGCCACTTGGTAACAAAACTATTACTGAGTCATATACTTACTTTAATTAGTAGGCCTCTATGGTGAGTTCTGACTGGCTACGGCAGAGTACCACTTTCTTAGAATACAGGATAATAATTAAGTTTGAAGGAAGATAGGGTTGTTATTCCGTAAGCAGGACAGAAAGAGCTCAAAGGTTTTTGTGGCCTGTTGTGGCAAGGTATTCTCAATCCTTGTGGAGTTCTTATGTTGCACTAGTGACACGTAACTCAAAGATATGCCATCTACTGCACTAATGACACGTAGTATAAAGATATGTCATCTTTGTTGAATAAACGAGTGTGAGAGCCTAGCCTTCAGTTTTGGACTAGTTCTAGCTCTTGTTTTATTAAAAAAAAACAATAATAATAAAAAATAAAAATAAAAAAAATAAAAAAGAGAAAAAAATATGTGTTTCTTAATTTCAAACTTTTCTGACAATAGTCAACCTACCCATTTAGGTGTTATCATTACTTTTTTCATTCCCTTCCTTATTTAAACACTCAATTTTCTTCACTTTCATCCAACTCATAATCATTCAAAGGAAGGGTGAGTATAAAAATGGAGGGAGCTTCTGTTCATCAATTTACAAATATTTATATATTTTGTGGGTCAAGTTTTGGGAAGGGTACAGAGTTTGCAGAAGTAGCAAGCACTCTTGGTCGAGCACTTGCTGCGAGAAAAATTCGTGTAGTATATGGGGGAGGTAGCATTGGGTTAATGGGAGTTGTATCAATCACTGCACATCTAGGAGGTAGTCCTGTTTTAGGTATCATTACTAGAGCTTTAACTCAAAGGAACATCACTGGTAAGACAATTTGGGAGGAACTACGAGTATCGACTATGCATGGACAAATGGCTAAAGTGCTTGACAACTCTGATGCGTTCATTACCTTACCAGGTGGCTATTGTACTTTCAAAGAAGTTTTTCAAATTGTCTCTTGGGCCCAACGATCATCTACCATAAACCCATAGGTTTGTTGAATGTTAATAATTTCTTTGATGGTTTGTTATCTTTTCTTGATCATATTGTGAAACAAAACTTGATCACACATTCAGCCAGGCAGATCCTTGTCTCTGCTTTCACTGTTGATGAGTTAATTGATAAATTATAAGCTTTTGTTTATGAACCTGATCTAGTAATAGCTCATATAGATTGATCAAAAGGAAGCAGTAAGGAACGTGGGTTTGATATAACACTCCATTTATAACTTCCCTTTACCTTTGGTTTTTGTTATCATACTTTGTTTCTGTTTAAATTTATGTCAGGTTTTTCTTTTCAATAATTGCCACAACAGGAAATATCTTCAATTCTTTACCTATCTATATTTTAACATTGAGGGCAATGTTATCATCTAGTTGGGGGGAAGGATAGTTGACCAAAAAAAAAGGGGGAAATATGTTTATTAGTATAGTTGTCAGTAACTTACTAACAACAAAACTAATTAAGAACGGCAGAGTAAGGAGTAAATTATGCCCTTGAGGTAAATTTATTTTTGAGACGCATCTAAATTGGTGGCAGAGTAAGGAGTAATTAGATAGATAATGTAACACCCCCTCCGAAGGATATCACAATTTAGACCAACTCTTCATAATTACTTAACTAATTTCCCAAGTTATAAAAACATTTATTATTTTAATACGGGTTTCAAAATACTTTTTTGCAGAAAAACATAAACTATTACAAAATTTAGAGAAACACAAGATATAAAGACTGAACAAAATATAATTCTCTTACTTACACAGATTCACAATATCTTCATTTTAGAAAACTTTTATATATTTTAGATAGGATATAATTACTAAATAAAAACTTAACCTAGCCCAAGCCCAAAAACCTGAAGAGTAAGGTCCTGAACTTGATTCTCTCCAAGATCCTCTACAGACACGTTCTCTAGTCGAGGCATGTCTCTACCGACAGGAGTCAGAGCAGTTGACTCCGTAGAGTCTTCGCTAGACAAACTATAAACCATGTCCCGCAGTTCTTTAATAGGCATGGAGAATTCTAAGTCTACACAAGCATTATATGTAATAGTCGGGACTCCATGATGTGTCTCACTCTGGATTAGGGTCACCTCTCCTACATAACTAAAACATTGAGTATTCGAGTCGACATGCCAGGCATCAGTGCCTTCATGGAACTGCGCTTGCACATAATTAGAGAAATCCCTCCTTGCTTCCATTGCAGACCGATCAAACAAAGTCAAACAACACAAACCTAAGCAATCCAACCTCGTCCTTCTTATAGTCTTTATCGAACAAAAACATAAAAACATAACAGACAAACAATATAGCAAAGAGGTGAGATCCCCTACATCAATACTAGTATGACAATAGAGAAAACGATAGCAAACATATAGATACAATATTTAAATCATATTATTACATCATAGATAACGAATCAGATAAGTACAATTAACACATCAATATGATGACCAATTATGCATATGTACACAGACCCATTCCTACTCCATGGAGCTAAACATAGTTTCGAAGTGAATGATCTAGAAGACATGTTTGTAACTCGGCTACCGTGGCCAAAAGTGCTATCAATTTATCAATTTATCAAAATGCACATCAAGGCATTGTACAAGACATTCTACACCAGATCTCGATATAGGATAGTGTCTCGGTCCGAATCCTCGGTGCGTTTGCATCGGTCTGCCTCACAGACAAAAGAGCTACCAATTAACTATTGTGAGGTACCCGCACCCCGACACCCTCAAGGTCAACAAGTGACCTACACTTGTCTACTCACACCCGCACTTAGGTGTAATTCATCTCCAAGGCATACAACCTTACTCAAATAAGCGAACACGCTTTTTTATGCATGATGTATGTTCAAATACACATATAATTATTATTTTCACAATATTATATATATCCTCGCCTTTTCTTGGTGGTATCATTATTCCACATAACTGGGCCCAACACAACAGCCTGACAGCAAATTACTATTTACGCTTAATCGAGTAGCGATATTATCGCATTTTCATAATTGCGGAATGTTTTTCTTACGTTTTCAAATCGCGTAAGTATTTTATTGCATTTTCTTAATCGCGTAGTCAAAAATTACTATTTTTAAGTCGTGTAAAACTTTTTCTGCATATTTTCAATTGCATAAATTATTTCTATCATATTTTAAGCTCAAAATAAGATTTTTCTTATTTAATATCAAAATTTGACTTTATTTCCATTACTTACCTAATAGTCCCTCCATAAATAATAATTTTACAATAATCCCTTTTTAAATAGTAATTTCACAATAGTCCCCCTTTAAATAGTAATTTCACAATAGTCCCTCTTTAAATAATAATTTCTACTATTTCCCAAAAAATTGTATTCCTTTTATTAAGTTGAGACATTACAGCTCAAAATTTCCTAATGCGCTTCAAAATCTATAGGGTGAGCTATATGTTAGTAAATTTCAAGTATCAACATTTATTTTATTTCATAACTTAATTATTTAATTATTCCAATTTTAATTCTAAAATGTATAGTACTTTGATTTTAGGTTCAAAACCTACCAAATAAATTTCTTACCATTTAAACTCCTAAATCTACATTTAGCAAAATAAATTTGGATCTAGTTTATTTAAATTGGCACCTTAGCTGAAATTTATACGTAGGTCTCATAAATCATTTTCTTTATTCTTTCTATCATTTTATTCTTGGAAAAAATTCTTAATCTAATTGTTTGTCATAAAATCATTTAATCCTTGATTAGGAAAATAATTTAGAACCCTAGGTTCCTTTTGTGGTGTTGAGGCCATGTGCCTCATAGGCTCTTTGGAACCATCATACAACATTTCCTTCATGTGATTCACATCCTAAATTACATATAAATTAGCATGCTTTCAAAATCACACATACAAGCATTTTATCAAAGCTATAAACAAATCAATCATAAATAAAGAGAGCTCAAACAACTAGTGAATAAATCCTTATGGATTTTTCACCACAAATAATCCATTCCCTCACCACCAACACATAGTTGATGAGGTTAATCTCCCTCTTACCTCAAGGAAGACAATGAACTTCAAGCTTCTTCTATTCTTGATTTCGTATAGCCCAAAGAAAACCCTAATCAATCTTAAACAATTCTAAAAGTCATAATCAAAGCTTGAAAACAATAAATCATGGATCAATCATGGTCTAGAAAATTAAAAATCTAACTTACAATCAAAGATTCAAAAAATTACCTTTGATGTAGGAAATCAAAGCTTGATTTTTGAAGCACTTAGAGAGAGATTTAGACAAAACTCACTAAAGGAAAAGTGTTTAGGATAATGTTTAGGTTTAGAAAGTATGATTAGATGAAATTATAGAAGTGTGGAGATAGGGTTTTGGTGTAATGGCCATGAGGTTGTGGGAAGAAAGAATATTCTTGAGTGTTCTTGAGAGGTGAGAGAAAAAGATGAAGACTTGTATCACAAAGTGTAAGAAAATGCAAATGGAATAGCCAATTTAGAGTGAATGGCTATAAGGTGAGTGTGTGGGAATATCAAGGTTAATTATGATAGTAGAAATATCATAAGGTGTTCACATGCATTTCACATGGCTTAGTAATGTAATGGTCATGTAGTGGTCATAAGGATGGTTCAAGAACATGGTAGGAAGGCCTTATGGCCATGTGGCTCAATGGAGTTGCTAACTATGTTTGTTTCCAACTAGATTCTAGTTACACCTTAATTTGATAGTAAACTAACGAGGTTAGGTTATTTAGTTACATAATCTAACCATCTAGTTACATGCTTAAGTCATTGTATATGTCATGCATTGTCATTGCTTCTAGATAATTTTGAGATATTTTCATAATAACTATAGCTTCTAAATATTTAGTAACTAAGTTTGTTTCATCTAGTTACTAGTTAGGCATTTTAGGGTAACTTAGTTTGTTTATCTAGTTACTTAGTAACTAGTCCAACCATTTTCGTTGACTATTTTCTATTGGTTTAGAAAAGTCTAACCACTAATGTTGACCAATTCCTATTGGTTTATTTTAAAATAAGTTACAAAAATTATTTTCAATCTATTTTCTGACAAATAAAAATATACCGAGTCTATTTCTCAATAACAGAAGTTGTTGTTAACAAAACAGCGGATATATTTTTGTAAAATATTTTTATTTCACAGATAAATTCTAAAAATTAAAAGATTGATCAAAGTGTCTCTCGGATTCGGGTTTAGTAAGATCCCCCGATTCTAAATAAATCAATAAAGATTTTTCCGGCCAGAAAATTATTATTTTTCTGACTCGGAACAAATCACACTCAACAATCAAAAATAGTCTCAGAATAGTCAAAATAATTTTATATCATACAGAAAATACAAAACAGTACAATTTATGCATTATTGTAAAATAGCAGAATTTGGGGTGTTACAAATAACTATTTTGTGTTGATTTGTGGAAGTAACGAAGTTTTATTGTTTGATTTTGTTAGCCAAGGCAACCATTACCCAAGAGGGGGGTGAATTGGGTAATTATAAATTTTAATGCAACTTTATCAAATTATGCATTTTGATATTTTCAATCAACACATGCAGCGGAATAAGTCTAACAAATGTGCAATTATTAGAGATTTCACAAATACCACTTGGGCTTATAGGATAAGTCAAGCAAATAAGCTAGATATTAAATTCAACTCAATCATATATAATTAAAGCACAGACGTAAAGGAGATAGAGTTGAGAAAAGCAAACACTAAGATTTATCTTGATTCAGCTACCAACCCCTTGTGGCCTACGTCCAGTCCTCAAGTGAACCACCCGAGATTTTTCACCAAACCTTCAAGCTTGAACGGGTGCTTGAAAACCTTTACAAATTTAAGCACTCAACACCTTGGGATACCTCACCCTTTGTGCTTGAGCCTCTATATTCAAGGGATACCTCACCCTTACAATTCTTGAGGGATACCTCACTCTCTTTTCAGATTAAATAAAGATGTAGATGATAGAAACTCTCTCAAAGAGTAGATAATACAAATTGAAGCACTATGGGTATTAAGGATTCATACACTTATAGCTCAAAAATAGAGGATTGGAGAAATAAATAGTGAAACACAAATTTAATGCTCAAGAGTAATTTTCAGATTGTTCTCCAACATTTCTTTGATGCCCAAACACTTATATTTATAGCCCAAATAAATTTAGAGCTGTTGGATAAATTTTTGGAAATGATTTATTTATGAAATATAACCGTTTATTACCATTAGGAGCGTTTTTGGCATGCACATAACCGGTTAGGACATTGTCCTAATCGGTTAGGAGGTCCAGAATTTGTTTACTGACTTTCACAATAACTGGTTAGGCATTTAGCCTAATCGGTTAGGCTCCTGTTGATGGCCAAAATACATTTCGTTAAAATACATGTTCTAACCGGTTAGGAAACCTTCCTAATCGGTTAGGAGGCCATTTAAAACATGAAAAAGGCTAATTTTTATCATCCTAATCGGTTAGGACAAGTTCCTAATTGGCTAGGACATTTCAAAAATGTTAAAATGGCTTCTGGTAGGGTGAATAATCGGTTAGGGAAAGTCCCTAATAGGTTAGGACACTCTGATTTTGAAAACGGACTTTAAATGGTCATAACTTCTTCGTTTCTTATCCGTTTTAAGCGAATGACCACTCATTGGAAAGATCTTTGAGTCTATTTTCAAATGAGACATTTCAAAGTAAAACTCAAAGTATTTTAAAAGATATGATTAAAAGAGTAACCAAAGGTCAGTTTTACAAAACAAAACTTGACTATTTTTCATAGAAAAATGAACTGCCATCATGACTAGCTTTCCAAAAGCACTTTGTTGGGCATTTAAGAATGTAAGAAACATTTTTAAAGATGTTAAAACATATTTGAGCTTAGTGTGATTCTCATTTACCTTTACACAAGATCTAAGTCCTATAAGCTATTCTTGAAGAACCTTGAGACTTGATCTTTTGTCATTATCAATTATTGATGTAATTCAAGCTTCCAAAAAAATCTTCTCTTCAAAACTTGTAAATGCATGGAACATCTTTATCATCTTCATTCTCCTTGAGTTGAGCATAGTTGTGATCTTTTGCATTCTTGTTGCAATGCTCACTCTTGGTACTTGAACTATCCTACAAAATATTACTCACTTAAAATAAACATAGTTAGTCCAAATTAAAAATTCAATATCTTCATATGCATTATCCATAAATATATAATTCTAGTTAGTCTAACATGCATATAAGACTTTCATAGACACATCCAAATGAGATATTTATTAATTACTAATGGATATGCACAATATAGGATGCAACAAAGAACACATTGCACATTTTTATTTAAACAAAGTCAAATCCAATATTAATTCATTTATAACTCATATAAAGTATTATTGGATATATTATATGAAGAATGTTACATATATCTCATTGCATGATTATTAAGTGAAATATAACTAGATAAAGTACATAATAATACATGATACAATATATCTCATTAAGCAAATTTATGTAACATGATCAACATTATTTTGTGATGCATTTGTCATTTATTAAGCATAACTATAAAGCATAAGCATCATTCTTTTTGTTTTGTATTTGTTATCATCAAAACTTAACATATTAAACCATTGGGGCAAACCTATTTTCACATTCTCCCCCTTTTTGATGATAACAAATCACTAAAGAAAAATATGTTGAACAATATAAAATAATAGATTCATGTAAGCATATCAAACAGTTAAGAACAAGAACATATTTTTCTTTCCAATTTTCTCTCCTTCTATTTGACATCAACAAAAAGGCTTAGGAAGGAAATATAATATTTTCTCCTCCTATAGGTAAAACTCATGTTGTCAAACAAAGAGTAGGATCATCAAAACCAAAAACTTCTTTAAGTTATCCAAAACATAATTATCTCCTCTTATTTAATTCTACACATGATTCAAGAAGTGAGAGATGAAATAAGCATGCTTTTAAGATATAAAAGATTATTCATGCAATACTTGTTATATTTTGGTACTTCAACATTTAGCATATGATAGTAATAAGCTTAAGAAATTATGTCTAACATATAATATCTTGCATACCACATCATAAATAAGTACCACTTGATATCACTTGATAGGAGATACAAAATATTCATGTAAGATCATGGAATTAAGGTTTTCAAATGAAAGATCATACAACTTGCCACATATCAAGCATTTCTCAATGAAAGAATCAAAAGATGTGAAATTTAAGAATGTTTACATTCTTTCATTGATAGAGGGAAAAAGAATAAGAGATGATCTTTATTGATGTGTTGATAGTATTAACAATAAAACACTTCATGTCAAGTAAGGATGTAAGCCAAGAGATATCAGCAATAATCTAAGAGCTAGGCTCCCCCTCACAATATGCATATTATCAAGATATAAAACATAATAGTTCAACATAGTCATGCATATATTTATAGTCAACAAGAACATGGAAAAAAGATATGCAAGATAAGTAAGATAAGTTCCCCTTATTAAAGCACAAGATAGATAAAGGAAAATATGCAAGTCAAGACCATGTAAGCACATTACCATAAAAGGTCATATTCTTAATCCATTAATCAAAAATTATTTTAAAAACTTCTCCCCTTTTCAAAAAGAATTTTATAATAACACATTACATTTCCAAAAGCATTTTAGAAGGGTAGAAAAGTTTTATATTGAAATCACATATTCTTTGAGAGTGATCAAATCTAAGTCAAAGGAACATTTGAAAGTACATCTCCTCTTTCTCATTAAACAAGAGCCTTGAAAAGATAAAACACTTTTGAAGAATAAGGCTTATCTTTTGAAGTATTAAGATGGTCTTTATAGAACATTTCAAAATATTTATTTGGAAACTTTCTTAAATATTCTCTTAAGATTTAATAAAACATTTCAAAGCAATGAAGAGAGTACTACATTTATAGCACAAATCGAATGATTTCCAAATTTTTAAGATAATTAGGAGGTGAAAATACCTTTTAAGGTCTTAAGACAAGTTCAAATGATTCTTAAGAATATGGAACTTTAAAAGCTTCTTTCAAATATGATAAGAGATTTTACTTTAAAAAGGAAATTTTTTAGTCAAACCATAAACTCTTTTCAAAACAAGTGCATGATTCTCATAAGTGTTACACCACTAAGAGACCATAGATCAAGAGAATCATAGATATCTAACATTCACCATGATGAAATATGCTATAGGGATCAAAGAATGTATAGAACTAATATCAACCATATATGCAATGACAAAATTTGCAAGTTAATATCCAATTAAGCACTTTGTCAATGCTAAGCATACTTCTCATGTAAGGAAATCATCTAATCTTTTAAGATCAATTTATCAACAAGTATCATATAATTCATAGCATATAGAATACCACAATAGTTTAGGGATAAAGATACTTATTGGGTTAGATAGAAAGTGATGCTCCTTTAGAATGTTCTTCATTTATAGGTCCTTTGAGTTTATACTTTCATCCATTGAGTATTTCATTCCATTGCACTTGAAGAAAGTCTCCTCATGTCCTTTTTCATTTAACTCTTCTCATTTATCCACATATGCTTAACACTTTAATATTCGATGGCTATACTTGAAGCACATAGAGACACTTGCAAAGCTAACTTTAAAAATTCTCTAAAACATAGGTTAGCATTAAATATCATTGAATCTCATTTACAAGCATAATTTAGATTGATATATAATATAAAACATGTATCACATTATCAACCATGCAATGTTAGTTCTAACAAGAATGCATGAAGCACATATGCACTTGAATCCATAAATATGATTTAAGCATTTTAAGGCATGATTCAAGTTTATCAAGAAATACATGATTAACATCAAAACTTATATAAGCATTTTGGGGCAAACAATGATCATATTAGGCATGTAATACTAAGTAAGGAATTTTAGTACTCACACATGCCAAGAACAAAAAGTCCCTTATTGTAATGAAAGAATTAAAAAAATATGAAACTATAACTTTCAAAACCAATTACGACTCATTTCAAGATATACTTCAATGTAAGAATAATTGAAGTTCAAAGACAAGTTCAAGGCACAAAAATGAATCATTTACTTCTTGTTTTCAAGATATGAACATATTAAGTAATTTCAAATAAGAAGACATATAACATTGTACTTTCCAATCTCCAAGTGAGTATATAAGACGATTAAGCATCAAAGAGAAAGGATTAGAACTACTTATGAGTATGTGTGTTTCCATATGTAAACAAGGAGAACTGGTCACAAGCTCAAGAATAGAGGTATTACTCTAAAGTATATTTTTTCAAATAAGGTGTGTACTTATCTAACATGTTAATACATGTAAAGATACTTTTAAGACACAATGCTAGAAAAAGAACAACTTAAAACATGTTAAGGCATAAAATAACTTTCTACTTATCCAAATATCACATGATATTCTATTTAAAGTATAAATAAGGATAAGAGATTGATATCATCAAAAGTATACTTTTTGATACCACTTGTTAGCCATGACAACCATTACCCAAGAGGGGGGTGAATTGGGTAATTACAAATTTTAATGCAACTTTGTCAAATTATGCATTTTGATATTTTCAATCAATACATTCAGTGGAATAAGTCTAACAAATGTGTAATTATTAGAGATTTCACAAATACCACTTGGGCTTATAGGATAAGTCAAACAAATAAGCTAGATATTAAATTCAACTCAATCATATCTAATTAAAGCACAAATGTAAAGGAGATAGAATTGAGAAAAGTAAACACTATGATTTATCCTAATTCAGCCACCAACCACTTGTAACCTATGTCCAGTCCTCAAGTGAACCACCTAAGATTTTTCACTAAACCTTCAAGCTTGAATAGGTGCTTGAAAACCTTTACAAATTTAAGCACTCAACACCTTGGGATACCTCACCCTTCGTGCTTGAGCCTCTATATTCAAGGGATACCTCACCCTTACAATTCTTGAGGGATACCTCACCCTCTTTTCAGATTAAATAAAGATATAGACGATTGAAACTCTCTCAAAGAGTAGATAATACAAATTGAAGCACTATGGGTATTAAGGATTCACACACTTATAGCTCAAAAATAGAGGATTGGAGAAATAAATAGTGAAACACAAATTTAATGCTCAAGAGTAATTTTCAGATTGTTCTCCAACATTTCTTTGATGCCCAAACACTTATATTTATAGCCCAAATAAATTTAGAGCCGTTGGGTAAATTTTTGGAAATGATTTATTTATGAAATATAGCCGTTTGTTATCGTTAGGAGCGTTTTTGGCTTGCACATAACCGGTTAGGACATTGTCCTAATCAGTTAGGAGGTCCAGAATTTGTTTTCTGACTTTCACAATAACCAGTTAGGCATTTAGCCTAATCGGTAAGGCTCCTGTTGATGGCCAAAATATATTTCTTTAAAAAACATGTTCTAACCGGTTAGGAAACCTTCCTAATCAGTTAGGAGGCCATTTAAAACATGAAAAAGGCTCATTTTTATTATCCTAATCGGTTAAGACAGGTTCCTAATCGGTTAAGACATTTCAAAAACGTGAAAATGGCTTCTAGTAGGGTGAATAATCGGTTAGGGAAAGTCCCTAATCGGTTAGGGCACTCTGATTTTGAAAATTGACTTTAAATGGTCATAACTTCTTCGTTTCTTATCCGTTTTAAGCGAATGACCACTCATTGAAAAGATCTTTGAATCTATTTTCAAATGAGATAAGTTTCAAAGCAAAACTCAAAGTATTTTCAAATCAGTTTTACAAAACACAAACTTGACTATTTTTCATAGAAATGAACTACCATCATGACTAGCTTTCCAAAAATACTTTGTTGGGCATTTAAGAATGTAAGAAACACTTTTAAAGATGTTAAAACATATTTGAGTTTAGTGTGATTCTTATTTACTTTTACACAAGATCTAAGTCCTATAAGTTATTCTTGAAGAACCTTGAGATTTGATCTTTTGTCATCACCAATTCTTAATGTAATTCAAGCTTCTAAAAAAATATTCTCTTCAAAACTTGTAAATGCTTAGACGATCTTTATCATCTTCATTCTCCTTAAGTTGAGCATAGTTGTGATCTTTTGCATTCTTGTTGCAATGCTCACTCTTGGTACTTGAACTATCTTATAAAGTATTACTCACTTAAAACAAACATAGTTAGTCCAAATTAAAAATTCAATATCTTCATATGCATTATTCATAAATGTATAACTCTAATTAGTCTAACATGCATATAAGACTTTCATAGACACATCCAAATGAGATATTTATCAATTACTAATGGATATGCACAATATAGGATGCAACAAAGAACACATTGTACACTTTTATTTAAACAAAGTCAAATCCAATATTAATTCATTTATAACTCATATAAAGTATTATTGGATATATTATATGAAGAATGTTACATATATCTTATTGCATGATTATTAAGTGAAATATAACTAGATAAAGTACATAATCATGCTTGATACAATATATCTCATTAAGCAAATTTATGTAACATGATCAACATTATTTTGTGATGCATTTGTCATTTATTAAGCACAACTATAAAGCATAAGCATCATTCTTTTTGTTTTGTATTTGTCATCATCAAAACTTAACATATTAAACCATTAGGGCAAACCTATTTCCACAAATTTTCTTTGAAAGATTCAAGTGAATATACTCTCACATCTTTTGAAGCAATTGAAATGCAGGGATCATAGCATGATTGAATAAATTGTTTTCTTTCTTAAATTTCACATGCTTGGTTATGGATGTTAAATTGGTGGATTAAGAATGATAAAGGTATGCCTTGTGAGATTTTGAGCCTATTGATGAATAGATTAAACATTTGTACATTCTCTTCTTTCTTGTTTGATTTTCACTAATGGAATTGTTACTCTAGAATTTGCTTTGACTCTATTTGAGGCTACATTTCCACATGCATATATAAACATGATTGAGACATTTTTCTTGAAATAGCTACTTTAACCAAATAGTCAACTTTGCATATTTTCCCTTGCTTAACCCCTTTGAGCTTATTTGACCATTCCTTGTTTTTAGCTCACTACATGCCTTAAAAAAAAATATGTTCTTACCCAACCTTAAGAAATAAGAGAGCACTAACATTAGAAGAGTTCTTGAACAAGTGTGGAGGAGTGTGTGCAAAATAGTTGAAGAAAAAGGAAAGAGTAGCCATTTTCTTAAAAAAACAAAAACCAAAGTGTAAAGAAAGATCAACAAGGTAAAAAGGGAAAGCGAAAAGAATATGTAAAAGTGAATTTGCATTAGGCAGAGTTGGGATGAACTTTCATACTTGTTATTTGAACTCAACCCTAATGTTCTTTTATTCTCTTTAGTATTTAACTTGTCATATCTATATTACCCCCCTCCTTTACCTTGATCCCATTATAACCTTGAATAAAGTCCTCTTGATTTGTGTGTGCGTGTGTTTTGAGTAGTGGAGAAGTAGATGATAAACAAGCTTATAGTAGTACAATTTTTCATGGGTTGAATTGAGAGTGAATCTTGTGAGGATCTATCATTCTTGACTTTGCTTTTTTAATTGAAGTTTCCTTGCATGTTGATTTGAGATGTGAAGAAATGTTACCTCACAAATGTTTTGATCCCTTGAGTCTTTGGTTGCTCATCTTGCTTATAAACTTTTGCATTCTTGAATATCATTGGAAATTGAGTCTTTTAGAGTTTTGAGTTTTTGAGTTTGTGTTGTTTTTCCTTGTTCCCAAGCTTCGGTCTTATGTGTTTTGCATAAGAGTGCAAAAGCTAAGTGTGGGGGCATTTAATAGAAATATATTTTATTCATTTCATAATCCTCTCACTGGGCTTCTTAAGGTTCAAGTAGGCTTAATTACGTTAGTTTTGTAACATTTTTTGATATTGGGCCTAATTGGATCATTGAAGGAATTATTACATGAATTAACCTTAATTTTTCTATTTAGCAGCGTTCAGTAAATTAGCTATAATTTGAGTTGCAAATATTTGATTGATGTGATTATGGTCTTATAGGAAAGCTAAGACAATTCTCTATAAGTTTCATAGACCTCAAGAGATAAATCACAAGTTTGGATAACTTAAATTGGAATTGAAGCAAGAACTAGAGTGCTAATCCTGACAGTTTGACCTTTGCGCACTCATCAGCCTATTTTTTGAGCTATAGGAGTTCAATTGACACCAAACTAATCCAAAATGGAGTTTAAGATACAAATATACAACTTTCATGAAAAACACAAGAGTCATATAAAATGTATAGTAGGTCATATTAGGCTTAGAAGTTAGAATAGAGGTGCTGTTACTGGAACCCAAATACTATGAAAATATTAGGCCATATCTTAGGCTGTAGGGGTCAGATTATGATGAAACTGGTGGCATTGGAAAGATGAGACAAAACCCTTAAACTTTCATGAAAGACTACATACACAATAGGTGATGTTATGATGGAGTTATGGTCGTGTGAAGACAGCTATATTGGTTGAGCGGGGAGACAAGCATGGCAATAATCCACCTACTCATTAACAACCTTATTGTCATGTTCCACTCATCCACCCACTCATCCACCCACTGTAACACCCACCTTAGGATGCCACATTTATGTTACATAATTACCAAATTAACCTTAAAAAAATAACGTACTTTGTAGGGAAAAATACAAAATTTTAAAATTTCTTAATAACAAGAAAATAAACTTAGCAGAAGATAAAATATCACAGCATCATTACAAATAATTTACATCATTTATACATATCCAAATCTCTTGTTATACATATACAAGTCTTTAACACTATCATACTGTAAATATTACAAACTGGACTCTGAAAATATTTACACATTAATTAAACTACATAATGCCCAAGTAACTCTAAACATGCAGAACCCTCAGACGGGTACTCCTCAGATTCCTCAACAGGGAGGAATCCAACTTGACACAAAATATACAATACTAACCGTACCAGGAGTACGGTAGTAAGTTCCCTATTACTGTTTATGTGAGAAATACATTTTCCGTCCAACTCGACGCACTATGCCTCTGGTTCCCAAATACCTTACGAAAAACTCAGCATCTCCATCTCTTTCGAACTCAACTTCCTTCTCGAAAATCTGATCTTCCTTGCGTTCTCACTCAACGTCTTGGTCAATCTCTTTACAATTATAAATACAATACAGAAATAGACAGACAAGAGGTGAGATCACCTATGCCAATACCAGTATGGTAGCAATGAAGATAAACACATACAAATTCTCATATCAACCCATCATATCCACCATATCATTTATCATCATAATTCTTACGATAATTCATAATCACATCCATGTCCTTATCAATATTCATTTATTCAATAATTCGGTTATCAAAATCAATAATTATGATAATACCCTCAGTATCTCTGTATATGTATCTAGACTCATGCACTTAGACTCAATTTTCCTACTCCATGGAGCTAAGACTCAGGTCGGAAAGAGTGATCGAAAAGAATCTGTCTGCACTACATGCCTCAGACCACGTGCTCATTCTCTTTGCTCATTTAGCATTTGCACATCTAGCATATGCATCACAGTCTTTTTCAGATCTCGATTATGGATAGTGTCTCGGTCCGGATCATCGGTGTGTTGCATCGGTCTAACCTACGGTACAGAAGCTTTATTCTCTGTCCATTGTAGGCAACCCGCACCCCGATGCCCCCAAGGTCAACGAGTGACCTACACTACGCACATCGCACCCACTCAGGAGGTGTATTCTTTCCTTCTTTCGGCAATCAGCCTTATTCAACCCATCGGACTTTTTCAATGCACATTTGAACGTACCTTTCTCAGTTCAATTCATTCCCTCATCTTCTCAATTCAATTTTCTTTATTTCATATTCTCAATTCATTTTCTTTATCTCATACTCGGGGTCCTCAAAATTGGCCCAACAGTATCATTACTGTATTTTCATCGTGAAATTATATTTTTCGCATTTTCTCAATCACATAACAGTTCTGTCACGTTTTCAAATCACATATCAATTTTTCATCATTTCTCATATGTTTTAAATCAAAAATACTATTTTCCTCAAAATTCAATTCCATTTTTCATATTTGCATAATAATCCCTCAAAACATAATATTTACTTTATAATCCTTATTTAAATAATATTTTCATAACAGTCCTTCATAAAATTTACATTTATGAAATAATTTCTCGTAAAATTCATATTTACGAAATTGTCCCTTAGAAAAATGATATTTACAAAATAATCCTTTATAAAATTCATAATTACAAAATAGTCCCTCCAAATCATAATATTTACTTTCTGGTCCCTCAAAACATATAAATTACCTTTTAGGCCCTCAAAAATAGAATAATTACTCCCTTGTCCCTCAAAACATATAAATTACATTTTAATCCCTTAAAAATAGAATAATTACTTTCTTGTCCCTCAATGCATAGTATTTTCACTATAGTCCCTCAAAGTTTTTATATTTACATAATGACCCCATATTTCCATGACATTTAAAATTGAATCCTTTTCTCATAAATTTACAGTATCAATTCCACATACGTACAGTATAAGTTTCTCTACAGTATATATTTCACATACATACATATTATCAATTTCTTAAGCGTTACAGCATACAGGCAAACTTTAAAATAAAATCATATCTCACAGATGCTACACATACAAACATAGAAATACAAGCAGGCACATCCCAAGTACAGTCCAAACACACAAACACAATCAGACACATCTCAATACAGTTCAATCAATACAGTCAAAGACCTTCAAACAATAGGTGAATAAATCCTTAGGGATTTTTCACCAAACATACCATCCTCATACTACCAGAACATGGGTGGTAAGGTAGAGTCTCCCTCTTACCTCTTGAAGACAGGCTTTCTAAGCTTTCCTCCTTTCCTTCTAGAATTCGTATACTTCAAACCAAAATTCCTAAAATTCTCAAATAATTAGCACACACACATACAAAGTTTGAGAATGACAAACCATGAAATAAACATGGCTTAGAAATTCAGAAAAATAAATTTGAACCAAAGAAACCAAAACTTACCCTTAGGGAAATAAGCAAAAAGCTTGAGTTTGGACTAGCTAGAGTGGTTTTTTAGCAAAACCTTGAGAATAAAAATTGCTTAGAATGGTGTTAGGCTTTAGGAAATGGTGTTGATAAAAATTATAAGGGAGTGAGTATGTGGGCTGAGATATTGACCAAATAAAAGAGAAGAAAATTGGAGAAGAAATAGTTAAAGCACAACTTGAATTAAAATAAAACCAAGAGATGAAGGATTAAAGATTGGATGGTGTGGTTTGGAAGTGAAGACCGAATGGAAAGAAAGAAAATGGGAGAGAAAGCTGCGTGAGTTTCCTTGGTGTTTTGGGAGAGAAATTGGCTTATATTTGATAAGTGTAAAAAAACAAAAGAATGAGGAGGATTCAAGGAGCTGCTGGCCGTGTATAATTGGGAGGCAAAAGGGCTTATATTTGAGGAATAAAAATGAAAAATGAAGATGTGGAGAAGCTGCTGCCAGCCGTGTAAATTATGGGAAGAAAAAGAAGAAAATTGCTTGGATAATTACCCAAAATTGAGTGCATAAGTACAGCTGCCATGCGTGAGTAATTGTGGTGATAAAATAAGGATTTTATGGCATATCTATCCTCTCCAACCAATTTGCCCATGTCTGTCTTTGCCGTGTGAGACTTTTTGGTGGTTTTAAGTCATTAAAAACACATGCAATTTATCCTAGCCATCCATCCCTTCAATGGTTGGGATCATAGCTAGTTGGTGTGCTTAGGAAGCTTTGTAAAGCTTATCCTACAAGCCTCTAAAGGCTGCTGCCCAACGTATCCTCCAAGTCCAAATTCAAGAGTTTAATTTGTTTATTTACATGTTAATTAATTAGGAAGTCTATTTGACTAAATATCCTAATTAAATCCTAATTAACATTTTAATCCTATGACTAATATATCTAACATATACTAACATATATCATAACCTTTAATTAATTTTAGAACTTTCAATTAATATTTTAGATTATACTTAGTTAAGAATTAAACTAGTTTACTTAATTGTTTATTCTAATTACATAACTAGTTAATTAAACAAATAATTACATAATTTATAATCTCTAAACAATATTAGCATATTTAATTAGTATTTATATTATAATTATTTAATAACTAAATTAGTTTAATTAGTTTGCTAATTAAATAATTAATCTAGTCAAACTAAGCTTAATTAATTTACTAATCCTAAAGTCAAGTCTACAAATTTTTGACTTAATCCTAGCCATTGATTCTTCTTTAAATCCTATCCATTGATCAAATCCATGGTCATCATCCAAGCTTATCCATCAAGATTCAATCCTAGTCTTTTATCAAATCTATGGTCATTATTCAAGCTTATCCACCAAGATTAAATCTAATGGTCCAAAATGGTCAAGCCACTTTTGTTGACTTCTCTTTATTAGTTTGACTTCTAGGTGTCTTATTTCTATTGGTCCAAGTTTCTTGTTTCTATTGGTTACTTTATTTATACGTGGGTCCCGCATTACACACAAGATGTCGGGTCCTTTGTCAAAATTTATCTTGAGTAATAAAATAATACTAAAAATTATTTTATCGCACGTTAAATTCTAAAAATTACTGAAACTAATTTATATATCAATCGAAGCGGGTTTAGTAAGATCTGACTCTAATTAATTAAAATAATATTTTTCCGGTCGAGAAAAATTATTATTTTCTGTCCGAGCAAATCACACAAAAAGTCCAAATAAAATCACAGACAAGTAATATCAAACGCTGTATCACATAGAAAAAACCAAAAAAACAAAAACAGGAACACAACGGTCTTTTACCCAAAAATTGGGGTGTTACAACTCTCCCCCTCTAAAATAAAGTTTCGTCCTCGAAACTTGACACACTTAAAATAAAAACGGATACTACTTTCTTATCTTATCTTCCAATTCTCATATTGCTTCACCACGTATATCGTTCAAAACCACTTAACCAATGCGATTTCTTTACCTCGAAGTTGTTTTGTCCTTTGATCTTCAATCTTGATTGGAAACATCTCGTAGGTTGAATTCTCCTTCATTTATACAATCTCCAACGGAGTATCCGATACGATCCGATAAACTTCAGAGTGGGTTTCCTTGACTTAATCGCTCGTACAATTTTAGTCATAAACGTCACACGTAGAAATACATGGTCACCTTCTTTAAATTCAAGCAGTCTTCGTCTTTTATCTGTATAACTCTTTTTATCGCGTCTGAATCATCCTCATCTTATATCGAAGTATCTTCACTTCCTTAGTTGGCTGCCGCACAATTTCTGGTCCCACGATGTTACTTTCACTAGTACGATACCAATGCAAAGACGTTCTACAGCGTCTCCCATATAATGTCTCACAGGGTGTCATCCCCATGCTCGAATGAAACTATCGTTGTATATGAATTCTATCAATACCAGAAATTCATCTTAATGAGTCCTTTGAAAGTTCTAACTATTCGTCTCTTGCTGATATCCAAGTCCTTCTTGATTGAACAGGTACTTCAAGCCCTTGAAATTATTATGAATTTTATAAGAAAGAAAACGTCTTTAGGTTTTCCTTGCAAAACAACTATCGCGTATCCTAGAACGTAACTCGAATACTTCTTTTCATGCGCGTTCCACCGTCTTGAAGTATACGTCACCACCTTTCTATTCGGTGTCAATACTTAATCTAAATCCACGAGTTGAACTTCTTCTAACAGAACTTACGTTTGACTAATTTTACACATAACTCCTTCTTCTTCTTCAAAATTGAAGAACTGCATTGAGATTCTTCAGCATGCTCCTTGGAATTTCGAGAATAGGTCAAAATATTGCCAATAATGACAAATTTTGCCTAGATGAAAAAGAAAGATCCTATTTATAGAATTCACGAACATTGTCAAAACATTTCCTACCCTGAATGGTAGTACTGACTATTCACAGTTCTTGTAACGCATCTGAAAGATTATCTTGGAACATTCTCTACCTTCACGCGAATCTGATAACAACCAGTACACAAGTCGATCTTGGAACGAAGAATGATTCCCTTCATTTGATCTTCTGGCTCTCCTGTCGTCACATCATCCCAGATTTTCTTCATCAAGATAAGTTGTTCTACTTGCCTATTTTTACCCTTAACAGAAATTGTCTCATAGATCAAGTTTTCTTCTAATTGTACTGTATTTGATATTATGACACAAGTTGAATCAGGAATGATCCTTTTTAATTGAGATACATGAAAGACACTATGAAGGTCATAAGGAAAAGTAATAAGACTTTTCAGTAAGTTACTAGATTAGTCCAGCAAAGAATTTGAGATGGTCTAATAGATTTTGAAACGAACATAGTCCAATAATTTTAGAAATGAACTTTCTGGATTCAAATCCAAAAATCTCAGGTCAAGGAAACACTAAGGTTACATTGTAACAATCTAGTAGGATATGGTTGGAAAATAACCAATCCATTTATAAAGTCAGGTTCTCAAATAGATGAAATTTTAGATAAACAAATCAAATCAACAGAAAAGATTTGATATTCAATAGATATGAAAAACGTTAGAAAACTTGAGTATAAACAACAAGTTTAACAAGAAGCGTAGAAATACTCTGATCACACTATAACAAAGACACAGATAAGTCGAATTGATTTACTCAGTCTATTTGAAAAAGAAATAGACAAACCAGATTAATAGGGAAGTTTCAAACTCAAATAATAACAGGATAGTTTTATACAAACTCAAATGGTAAGAACAAGTTTAGAAGTTGACGTAGTATTATGAAAAGAACAAAACACAGATAACCCCAAAAGATTTACACAGTCACAGATCACAAAAGACTGGGTTACTTTACACATCATACAGTACAGTTTTAAGATTACCCTCTATGCACAACTTCCTCGTTTTCTTAAGTTTTTGTATTTGAACGTTCTCACTACACTCTCTACACCAGCTCTTTCTTCTTCTTCTTCTTGAGATTTTGAAATACGTGTATTACTAATGGAAAGTTCCATCTTCAATTGATCACAATCTTTGGAGAAATGTCCAAGCTTCCCACATCGATAACAAATAACCCCTTTATGTTGACAATCTTTGGTGAGATGATCTTTTCCACACTTGAAACATTTCAGTGATGATACCATAGTCTGACCAAAATCGTTGCCACTAGTACTCCCCCTCTTTGCTTGTTGTTACTTTCCCAATGGTCGTACATTCGACTTTTGCTGAACACGATCGACTTTACGCTTCCTTCCATCTTGTATTATCGAAGACTCTAAATTACAGTTTCTTGCATCCAGTGGCTGCTCCAATCCTAATAAGCTATGAAGTTCGATTATCAGTTCCTGCTGTTGAGTGATCATCTGTCTCTGTTGTACTGCTACTTCAATCATCTTTTGCATTACACTTCTAGCTGCGGCAATACGATCTTCATCACGTCTCGCGTCTACATGCTCATGTTCGCTACGTTCCATTATCTTTCTTCAAAGATAAATAAAATCAAAACACGACGAACTTAACGTAACTATTTCACACAACATCGTCTCCTTTCGGAAACTAAAAACATATCTCTGTGTTCAACATCAGAGATTCACACAGCACAAACAAGACAAACCTACCCACAAACCCAAAAGACTCTAACTTGGGCTCTGATACCAACTAATGTAACACCCACCTTAGGATGCCACATTTATGTTACATAATTACCAAATTAACCTTAAAAAATAACGTACTTTGTAGGGAAAAATACGAAATTTTAAAATTTCTTAATAACAAGAAAATAAACTTAGCGAGAAGATAAAATATCACAAAGATCATTACAAATAATTTACATCATTTATACATATCCAAATCTCTTGTTATACATATACAAGTCTTTAACACTATCATACTTGTAAATATTACAAACTGGACTCGAAAATATTTACACATTAATTAAACTACATATTGCCCAAGTAACTCTAAACATGCGAGAACCCTCGACGGGTACTCCTCAGATTCCTCAACAGGGAGGAATCCAACTTGACACAAAATATACAATACTAACCGTACCAGGAGTACGGTAGTAAGTTCCCTATTACTGTTTATGTGAGAAATACATTTTCCGTCCAACTCGACGCACTATGCCTCTGGTTCCCAAATACCTTACGAAAAACTCAGCATCTCCATCTCTTTCGAACTCAACTTCCTTCTCGAAAATCTGATCTTCCTTGCGTTCTCACTCAACGTCTTGGTCAATCTCTTTACAATTATAAATACAATACAGAAATAGACAGACAAGAGGTGAGATCATCTATGCCAATACCAGTATGGTAGCAATGAAGATAAACACATACAAATTCTCATATCAACCCATCATATCCACCATATCATTTATCATCATAATTCTTACGATAATTCATAATCACATCCATGTCCTTATCAATATTCATTTATTCAATAATTCGGTTATCAAAATCAATAATTATGATAATACCCTCAGTATCTCTGTATATGTATCTAGACTCATGCACTTAGACTCAATTTTCCTACTCCATGGAGCTAAGACTCAGGTCGGAAAGAGTGATCGAAAAGAATCTGTCTGCACTACATGCCTCAGACCACGTGCTCATTCTCTTTGCTCATTTAGCATTTGCACATCTAGCATATGCATCACAGTCTTTTTCAGATCTCGATTATGGATAGTGTCTCGGTCAGGATCATCGGTGTGTTGCATCGGTCTAACCTACGGTACAGAAGCTTTATTCTCTGTCCATTGTAGGCAACCCGCACCCCGATGCCCCCAAGGTCAACGAGTGACCTACACTACGCACATCGCACCCACTCAGGAGGTGTATTCTTTCCTTCTTTCGGCAATCACCTTATTCAACCCATCGGACTTTTTCAATGCACATTTGAACGTACCTTTCTCAATTCAATTCATTCCCTCATCTTCTCAATTCAATTTTCTTTATTTCATATTCTCAATTCATTTTCTTTATCTCATACTCGGGTCCTCAAAATTGGCCCAACAAGTTATCATTATTGTATTTTCATCGTGAAATTATATTTTTCGCATTTTCTCAATCACATACTTGATTCATCATGTTTTCAAATCACATATCAATTTTTCATCATTTCTCATATGTTTTAAATCAAAAATACTATTTTCCTCAAAATTCAATTCCATTTTTCATATTTGCATAATAATCCCTCAAAACATAATATTTACTTTATAATCCTTATTTAAATAATATTTTCATAATGATCCTTCATAAAATTTACATTTATGAAATAATTTCTCGTAAAATTCATATTTATGAAATTGTCCCTTAGAAAAATGATATTTACAAAATAATCCTTTATAAAATTCATAATTACAAAATAGTCCTTCCAAATCATAATATTTACTTTCTGGTCCCTCAAAACATATAAATTACCTTTTAGGCCCTCAAAAATAGAATAATTACTCCCTTGTCCCTCAAAACATATAAATTACATTTTAATCCCTTAAAAATAGAATAATTACTTTCTTGTCCCTCAATGCATAGTATTTTCACTATAGTCCCTCAAAGTTTTTATATTTACATAATGACCCCATATTTCCATGACATTTAAAATTGAATCCTTTTCTCATAAATTTACAGTATCAATTCCACATACGTACAGTATAAGTTTCTCTACAGTATATATTTCACATACATACATATTATCAATTTCTTAAGCGTTAAAGATACAGGCAAACTTTAAAATAAAATCATATCTCACAGATGCTACACATACAAACATAGAAATACAAGCAGGCACATCCCAAGTACAGTCCAAACACACAAACACAATCAGACACATCTCAATACAGTTCAATCAATACAGTCAAAGACCTTCAAACAATAGGTGAATAAATCCTTAGGGATTTTTCACCAAACATACCATCCTCATACTACCAGAACATGGGTGGTAAGGTAGAGTCTCCCTCTTACCTCTTGAAGACAGGCTTTCTAAGCTTTCCTCCTTTCCTTCTAGAATTCGTATACTTCAAACCAAAATTGTAACACCCTTGTGGGGATGCCACATTTATGAATGTAATGAAATAAAATAAAATAAAACTCTTACCCAAGTTATAAAACATTTGATACTTATAAAAAATTTGCGGAATATATTTTTTTTTTTTATAATTATAACATTAAATAAAGTAACACGAAACACAAGATATAACAAACATAAACTCACCATAATATACATATGATTCTCTTTTAGTACAAACATAATTTACAACTACATGTATTTAAATAAAACAGTAAAGATTTGACACAAAGCTAAAACATAATACTGCCCAAGTGCATCCCAGTAGATAACAAACCCTCCGATGAATCACCATCCGTCACCTCCAGAATAACCATCGAAAAGTGTGCATCTATGAGATCTCCCAGCACTTCGGACACGAGTCGAGTTGTCGACTCGCTACTCAACTCACTAGGCGCGTGAAAAACTCCCCGCCAATAGCGCCTAATGGTTAAAGGTAACTCTAATGAAGATAAAGCATAGTAGTGAATATGACCTCCCCGTCATACTCCCTACATAGGGACTGATCAATCGTCCCACATACGCTACTGGTCCTCGGTCAGCATGCATACGCCATGCCTCGGAACCTCCATGGAACTCCAGTCGCACGAACCCGAAGAATCCTGGCAGTGCCATGACCTCAAGATCAGTCTTGACGATCGGTATGATCTACTGGTTCCTCCTCCTCGTAGAAATCGCCCGACTGTTGCTCGTCAGGGTACTGTACCTCAATAGGCTGATCCTCCTCTACCTCAAACTCTTTACGGAAGTAACACAAGTAATATCGAGAAAACATATAGAGAGGTGAGACAATCTACACCATTACCCGCATGGCAATAAAGAAAACGACAGTACAAACAATTATCACAACAGTACATATATTAAGCAATATACAACAATAATACATAACACAATATCATGCATAATATATTAAAGCAATAAACCATATAATTTATCACAGATTATAATAAACGGTAAAATGCGAGATAATGCATGAACATTAAAATGCGAGATGATGAATGATACACACACCGACTCGTTCCTACTCCATGGAGCTAAACACGGATATCTGAGAGAATGATCCGAATAGAAACTAATAATACTTTATGGCTGCCCAACCAAGCTATTGCACTGTCAACACGTCGTGTCTATAGCCCACAGTCCAAAACATCGTGTAGCAGTACACAGTCCAAACATCGTGTACCACAGGCATAGTACTTAATAGTCCCCTCAAGATCTTGACTAAGAATAGTGCTTGTCAAGATCATTAGTGTGTTGCCCGTTACCACGGCCCAGAGGAGCAACCCACTGTCCGCATGTGGAATTCTCCGCACACTAATGCCTCCAAGTTCATAAATGAACCACACTACACTTATCACACCAAATACGGTGTAATTCGCCTCGTCAATCAATCACCAATTATAACTCAAATTGGCACAACACTCTAAACATGAGCTAAAATTACAGAAATACCCCTTTTATTCAAATTTTACCATATTTACGAGAAATTACCAAAATACCCCTAGTCACCAGAAAACAAAGTATAGTACGTCCCACCTGACAGTACTACACTACAAAATGTCTGGGTCCACCACTTTGGCCCGACAGCAAAACTCACAGTATTGTTCAATCGCGTAGAAATTTTATCGCGTTTTCACAATCTCGACGTTTTCACAAATGTTTTTAAATCGCGTAAAGATATTTTGTCATTTTTAAATATCGTAAATTGTTTTTGAATTATTTTCTCAATCGCATAGGATTTTTAATTCATTTTCTTAACCGAATAGCTTAAATTTATCACTTTTAATATGTGAAAAACTATATCTAGTACTTTTAAAATACGTAATGTATTTTCCTTGTGTTCTAAATATAGTATGGAATCTTTTCATTTTATGCGTCTGTTTTTAATAAATTTCGGCAGCATTTTGCCTATAAAATCAGTATAAGGTATTTTTAATGTTTTCCTCTAAATATAGTTTATTTTATTTTTACCCAATAATTTCACATTAAAATTTACTAACGCGCTTCAAAATTTATAGTATGAGCCCTACGTTAGTACTTTTCAAGTGTCTGATTAATTTCTTACTTAGACTGAATTCTGCTAAGTTAAAATTTTAGAACAGAATTAATTCCTTTGATTTTCTCAATGATTCTTTGGAATCGATTTTTGTTATAAAATAATTATCTAACCTATCTTAATAAATAAAATGGCATGTTGGCCAAATCAAAATAAAATTGCATTTGGTTATACACTAAATGGCATTTTGGCCATAATTAACTTAAATAATCCATTATTTACCTAGGTTCATTAAATCCTTGATTTAGAAAATTGTGAGAACATTTTGGTCCTCTATTTTTGGTGAGAAGGCCGTGAGCCTCAAGTGTGTTCTTTGGAACACTCATGCATTTCGTACATGTTATTATTCACATCCTACTTAAATAAATACACAATTTATAATTACATACAATTATGTAATTACATATAAAACACATACAATATATTTTAAGCCATAATCATGCATAGCAAAAATAATAAAAACTATAATCATGCATAGCAAATTAAAATCACAATTATTAAAGCATTTAAACAATCAAAAACAATAAAATCACAAATAAACCATACAATCGAATCCTTATGGATTCTACACACAAACACAATCCATTTTCTCATCACCACTTAGGGTTGATGAGATTAAATCTCCCTCTTACCTCTTGTAGACAAAACAATCGGTAAGATTCCTTCCTTTCCTCCAAATTTCATGTGACCACCAATAAAATTCCTAAAATTCTCAAATAATTAGCAAATACACATACAAGGTACAAAATAGGAAACCATGGAACAAACATGGTTAGAAAAATCAGAATTTAAATTTTGAACCATAGAAATCAAACTTACCCTTAAGGAAGTAAGCAAGAAGTGAGATTTTGAGCAAGTTAGAGTAGGAATTTGGGAAAAGTTTGTGAATGAAAGATGCTTAGAATGGTATTTGGGTTCAAGAAATGTGATGATCTAAAATTATGAAGGCCTTGGTGTGGTTGGATGAGGGTGGCGAAATAGAGAGAGAAAATGGAAGAGAAATGTTTGCTTGAGCTTTTGATATTTTAGAGAGAGAAGTGAATAGCCAAAATGTGATAAAGATGAAAAACTAAAGTGAAGAGTAAATGAAGAGTGCAGCAGTAGTGAGTGGCCTTTAGGTGAGCTTGAGTGAGTGAATTTGCTTGGTAAAAATATCACAAATGTGTTCACACTAGCTAGCACATGGCCTAGTCATGTTGGATCCTTCTTGAACCTTGTAGAACCAAGCCCACTAAGCCTCCTTGCTGCCCAAAAACCGTGCTCCCTCTCCCCTCCATAATGTCTTAATTGTCCTCCAATTACACCTAATTATATGTTAGTTAATTAGGCAATTAGTTAGGTTAATTATTCTAACCATTCTTAATTAACATACTACTAATATAACTAATTAATTTAGTATATATTAACATATATTATAACCTTTAATTAATATTAATATATCTAATTAGTAATTAGATTATAATTAATTCATTACTAAGCTAGTTCACTTAGTATGCTAATTAGGTAATTAGATTAGTTAGATTAAGCTTAATTAAGTTACTAACCATTTTCAAGCCTACAATTGTTGACTAAATCCTAACCCTTGGTTCATCTTTAATTCCTAACCATTGATTAGATCTAGGGTAGATATCACTTGATCAAAAACCTATCATTCTAATCTCACCATTGATTAGATCAATGGCTTAGATTAAAGGCTTCATCATTAAGTCTTCATCCAACGGTCCAAATGAAAACACATGCTCCCTTAGGTGTCCAATTCCTATTGGTTTAGAAAGTCAAGCCTACCTTTGTTGACTTGCTCTCATTGGTTAGAAATTGTACAGTCAGACACAGTTGACTTTTTTTCCTACACGGGTCCCACAACACTTTTAAAGATCGTGGTCAAACCGGCAGATTTTTTGTTTTTGAGACAGTAGGTACTGTAATATAAAATAATATTATAAAAATATAAAATTATTTTATTGCACAGTTAAATCTGAAAAATTACGCTATTAATTTATATATCAATCAGAATTGGGTTTAGTAAGATCCCCCAGCTCCAATTAATTAAAATAAGATTTATCCGGCCAGAAAATTTTTATTTTCTTAGGTCGGAGCAAATCACATACAACAGTCAAGTACACTCACGGAACAGTCAAATTAAATTTACTGCTCACAGAATTCACAAAACAGTACAAATCGGGACTATATTGTAATTATCCCAAAAGTTAGGGTGTTACAACTCTCCCCTACTAATAAGAATTTCGTCCCCGAAATTCATCATACATCAAACAATTGAGGGTATTGCTCCCTCATTCTATCCTCTAATTCCCATGTAGCATCTCCTGTTACATCATTCCACACTACTTTCACCAATTCAATCATCTTCCCTCGAAGCTGTTTCACTCTCCTGTCCTCAATTCTAACAGGAAGTGTCTCGTACGTCAAATTATCTTTTAGCTGTACCTCATCAGGTTGTATCACGTGAGTTGGATCGGGAATGTATTTCCTCAACTGAGACACATGAAATACATTATGGAGATTGGATAGAAAAGTCGGTAAAGCTATTTGATATGCTACAGGACCAATCCGACGAATAATCTGATAAGGTCCTATAAACTTAGGTGTAAGCTTTCTTGATTTAAGAACTCTTCCGACACCCGTCGTAGGCGTAACTCGCAAGAATACATGATCGCCTTCCTTAAATTCCAGGGGTCGTCTACGTTTATCAGCATAACTCTTCTGACGACTCTGAGTCGTTCGCATCTTTTCTTGTATCATTTTCACCTTTTCTGTAGTCTGCTGCACAAGTTCAGGACCAATAGTCATACTCTCTCCATCCTGATACCAACACAAAGGCGTTCGGCATCGTCGTCCATAAAGTGCTTCATAGGGCGCCATTCCTATGCTCGAATGAAAACTATTGTTGTAGGTGAATTCTATCAAAGACAGAAATTCATCCCAACTTCCTTGCTGTTCTAACACACAAGCACGCAACAGATCTTCCAACGACTGAATCGTTCTTTCCGTCTGACCATCAGTCTGCGGATGGTATGCAGAACTCAATCGCAATTTAGTTCCCATAGCTTCTTGCAAACTTTGCCAGAGTCTTGACGTAAACCTCGGATCTCTATCGAAATTATACTTGCGGCACACCATGAAGTCTAACAACTTCGTCGATATATATCTGGGTTAAGCGTTCCAACGGATACTTAATATTGATCGGCAAGAAATGTGCTGATTTCGTAAGCCTATCAACTATAACCCATATCGAATCATAACCTTTCCTCGTCTTTGGAAATCCAGTAACGAAATCCATCGAAATACTATCCCATTTCCACTCTGGAATAGTCAAAGGTTGTAACATACCAGCAGGCCTTTGGTGTTCCACCTTTGCCTTCTGACAAACAAGACAAGATGCCACACGTTCAGCTACATCTCTCTTCATCCTTGGCCACCAAAACAGTCGTTTCAAGTCTTGATACATCTTCGTCATCCCCGGATGCATACTCAAATTACTTGTATGAGCTTCATCCAAGATCGCTCTCTTGAGTTCGGGATCATCAGGTATACAAACTCTTCCTTGAAACCTCATGATTCCATCAGATCCTTCCTCCACCGTTGCTTTATGACCTTGCTTCAACAATTCTTTCTCGTTCTGTAAAAATGCATCTACATCTTGTTTCTCCTTTATTATCTCCAACAAGTCATTCAAGACCACAACTCTACTTAAACGAATCTTTCCGGTACCAATTCTATCGATACCCATAAATCTACGAATTGCTTCATCAACTCCTCCTCTTTAATCATCATAGTAGAAACACTTACTACTTTTCTCGCTTAAGGCATCACCACCACATTCGCTTTTCTGGATGGTATTGAAGTGAAAATCATAGTCCTTCAAAAATTCCAACCATCGCCTCTATCTCATATTCAATTCTCTACGATCAAACAAGTATTTTAAGCTTTTGTGATCACTAAAGACATTGAACATAGCTCCATACAGAAAATGCCTCCACACTTTCAACGCAAAAACTACTGCAGCTAGCTCCAAATCATGCGTTGGGTAGTTCCTCTCATGAACCTTTAATTGTCTTGAAGCATAAGCTACCACGTTCCGATTTTGCATCAACACACATCCTAACCCCTGATAAGATGCATCACAATACACCTCAAAAGATTTGTTAGGATCCGGCAAAATTAACACTGGTGCAGTCGTTAATCTTTTCTTCAGTTCTTGAAAACTCGCTTCACGTTCCTCCGTCCAATCGAAAGCTTGACTCTTCCTCGTGAGTTGTGTAAGTGGTCCAGCTATCTTGGAAAAACCTTCAATAAATCTTCGTAATATCAGGCTAATCCAACAAAGCTTCGAACCTCAGTCACAGTCTTAGGCCTTTCCCACTGTAAAACAGTCTCCACCTTCGATGGGTCTACCGCAATACCTTCCTTGGAAATTACGTGACCTAAAAATTGAACTTCATCCAACCAAAACTCGCACTTTGACAACTTCGCAAACAGCTTCTTCTCCTTCAAAATCGGAGAACTATCGAGATGTTCAAAGCATGCTCTTCTCGACTTTGAGAATAGATCAGAATGTCATCGATGAAGACAACGACAAATCTGTCTAAGTACGGACGAAAAATCCTATTCATATAGTCCATGAATATCGCAGGAGCATTCGTCACTCCGAACGGCATTACTTGATACTCATAATGTCCATAACGAGTTCGGAAAGCTGTTTTGGGTACATCATCGGCCTTGACACGAATCTGATGATAACCTGATCGCAGATCTATCTTAGAGAATACAGCGGCTCCCTTCAATTGATCCATCAAGTCATCAATCCTTGGTAGTGGATACTTATTCTTTATAGTCACCTTGTTCAGCTGTCGATAATCTACACAAAGACGCGAAGTTCCATCCTTCTTTTTGACTAGTAACACTGGTGCTCCCCATGGTGAAACACTAGGTCGCACAAACTGCTTCTCCAACAGTTCCTCCAATTGCTTCTTCAACTCGCCAACTCTACGGGTGACATTCGGTAAGGTGCAATCGAAATAGGACCGGCTCCGGTACTAAGTCGATAGAGAATTCGATCTCCCTTTCCGGTGGCAAACCAGGTACATCGTCAGGAAAAATCTCGGAAACTCATTAACGACGGGAATAGTGCTCACATCCTTCTCAAACTTGACTTCCAAAGAAACACAACAACATAAACCCTTGAGCTCCATCCTCAACAATGACTTGACCTTTACTAGCAGTCAAGAATCCAGAACTTTCTTCCTTAGGAAAAACTATGGCCTTACTCGCACAGTCTATAAGGATATGGTTAGAAGATAACCAATCCATTCCTAATATTATGTCTATCTCAACAAGAGGTAAACAAATCAAGTTGACCGAAAACTTACGATCCTTTATGACAATAGGACAATTCATGCATATCTTGGATGTAACAACAGGCTTGGCAGTCGGTGTAGAAACAACCAATTGAAAACTCGAGAGAAGACACGGTGTAGTTTCAAACGTTCCACACAATCATATGCAATAAATGAGTGTGTTGCACCCGAATCATATAGCAAAGTCGGTGATTACCTTCAATGACACCTTCCCTTGTATAAGATCCTCAGACTGAGAAGCTTCGATCCGGTCATTGTATAAACTCGCCCTCCAGATCTTGGCTGAGTAGCACGGACATTCCTCATTGCAGGCTTCCTCTCAGGCTGTGTACAATCCCTTGAAATATGTCCAGGCTTTTTGCATTTAAAACAGATCGTTCCTCTTATCAGACAATCTGTAGATAGATGGCCTTTCTTGCCACATTTGAAACAGGTCGGCGTAAACGCCACATTCTGATTAGCTTGATTTCCACCAAAACTTCCCCCAACAGATGGACGTTGAGGTTGACTCCCAGACGGTCTCGCATAAGGCTTCCTCGAAACCTACCACCACATGCTACTACTTCCTCTTTGGAACCTAGTCGGCCCAAAATTACGATTCCTTTGATCTCGGGACGGCTCCAATGCCTCGAGTCTTCGACAAGTGTCTATCAACACAGGAAACTCCTTCATTCTCATCGGTAGCACTGCACGTCTCAACTCCATTCTTAACCCATCCTCAAACTTCTGGCACCTCCATACCTCATCTGTTTGGTTCTGGAAATACCTCGAGAATTGTGACAAACTCTCGAATTTTGCAGCATACTCTCCAACAGTCATACTCCCTTGACGCAGACCAAGAAATTCCATTTCCTTGGCATGTCGAGCAGTACCGGGAAAATACTTCTCCAGAAATACTTCACAAAACACCTCCCAGGTGATCTCAGCTCCTTCAGCTCGCAACATTTGGCGCGTATTTCTCCACCAATGCTCAGCATCTCCTCTCAACATATATACAGCATATGTTACCTTCTTATTTTCCCGCGCACCCCATTCCTTCGAATATTCTCTCCAAGTCTTGAATCCAAAGACTTGCCTTCTCATGGTCAAACTCGCCTCTAAACTGTGGCGGATTGTTGCGTTGAACTCAGACAAATTCAAAGCATCAGCAGTCATATCTTGATGTTGAGCTGCTCTTTGATTTTGCTGATTTTGTTGAGCAATCACTGCTGCCATTTGCTGAATAGCCTCAGCAACAGCAACCATTGGATCCACATTAGGTGCCACGTTTGCACGCCTTCCTCTTCCTCCAGACATCTTCTTTCTTCAACAAGATAAAACAATGTCAGATGTAACCTTTCGGAAACAAATCACAGAGATTCACACAACACAAGCAAAAACAGACCTAACCACAACCCCAAAAGACTCTAACTTGGGCTCTGATACCAACTAATGTAACACCCTTGTGGGGATGCCACATTTATGAATGTAATGAAATAAAATAAAATAAAACTCTTACCCAAGTTATAAAACATTTGATACTTATAAAAAATTTGCGGAATATATTTTTTTTTTTTATAATTATAACATTAAATAAAGTAACACGAAACACAAGATATAACAAACATAAACTCACCATAATATACATATGATTCTCTTTTAGTACAAACATAATTTACAACTACATGTATTTAAATAAAACAGTAAAGATTTGACACAAAGCTAAAACATAATACTGCCCAAGTGCATCCCAGTAGATAACAAACCCTCCGATGAATCACCATCCGTCACCTCCAGAATAACCATCGAAAAGTGTGCATCTATGAGATCTCCCAGCACTTCGGACACGAGTCCGAGCTGTCGACTCGCTACTCAACTCACTAGGCGCGTGAAAAACTCCCTGCCAATAGCGCCTAATGGTTAAAGGTAACTCTAAATGAAGATAAAGCATAGTAGTGAATATGACCTCCCCGTCATACTCCCTACATAGGGACACAGTCAATCGTCCCACATACGCTACTGTCCCTCGGTCAGCATGCATACGCCATGCCTCGGAACCTCCATGGAACTCCAGTCGCACGAACCCGAAGAATCCTGGCAGTGCCATGACCTCAAGATCAGTCTTGACGATCGGTATGATCTACTGGTTCCTCCTCCTCGTAGAAATCGCCCGACTGTTGCTCGTCAGGGTACTGTACCTCAATAGGCTGATCCTCCTCTACCTCAAACTCTTTACGGAAGTAACACAGTAATATCGAGAAAACATATAGAGAGGTGAGACAATCTACACCATTACCCGCATGGCAATAAAGAAAACGACAGTACAAACAATTATCACAACAGTACATATATTAAGCAATATACAACAATAATACATAACACAATATCATGCATAATATATTAAAGCAATAAACCATATAATTTATCACAGATTATAATAAACGGTAAAATGCGAGATAATGCATGAACATTAAAATGCGAGATGATGAATGATACACACACCGACTCGTTCCTACTCCATGGAGCTAAACACGGATATCCGAGAGAATGATCCGAATAGAAACTAATAATACTTTATGGTGCCCAACCAAGCTATTGCACTTGTCAACACGTCATGTCTATAGCCCACGGTCCAAAACATCGTGTAGCAAGACACAGTCCAAACATCGTGTACCACGGGCATAGTACTTAATAGTCCCTCAAGATCTTGACTAAGAATAGTGCTTGTCAAGATCATTAGTGTGTTGCCCGTTACCACGGCCCAGAGGAGCAACCCACTGTCCGCATGTGGAATTCTCCGCACACTAATGCCTCCAAGTTCATAAATGAACCACACTACACTTATCACACCAAATACGGTGTAATTCGCCTCGTCAATCAATCACCAATTATAACTCAAATTGGCACAACACTCTAAACATGAGCTAAAATTACGAAATACCCCTTTTATTCAAATTTTACCATATTTACGAGAAATTACCAAAATACCCCTAGTCACGAGAAAACAAAGTATAGTACGTCCACCCGACAAGATTACACTACAAAATGTCTGGGTCCACCACTTTGGCCCGACAGCAAAACTCACAGTATTGTTCAATCGCGTAGAAATTTTATCGCGTTTTCACAATCTCGACGTTTTCACAAATGTTTTTAAATCGCGTAAAGATATTTTGTCATTTTTAAATATCGTAAATTGTTTTTGAATTATTTTCTCAATCGCATAGGATTTTTAATTCATTTTCTTAACCGAATAGCTTAAATTTATCACTTTTAATATGTGAAAAACTATATCTAGTACTTTTAAAATACGTAATGTATTTTCCTTGTGTTCTAAATATAGTATGGAATCTTTTCATTTTATGCGTCTGTTTTTAATAAATTTTGACATTTTGCCTATAAAATCAGTATAAGGTATTTTTAATGTTTTCCTCTAAATATAGTTTATTTTATTTTTACCCAATAATTTCACATTAAAATTTACTAACGCGCTTCAAAATTTATAGTATGAGCCCTACGTTAGTACTTTTCAAGTGTCTGATTAATTTCTTACTTAGACTGAATTCTGCTAAGTTAAAATTTTAGAACAGAATTAATTCCTTTGATTTTCTCAATGATTCTTTGGAATCGATTTTTGTTATAAAATAATTATCTAACCTATCTTAATAAATAAAATGGCATGTTGGCCAAATCAAAATAAAATTGCATTTGGTTATACACTAAATGGCATTTTGGCCATAATTAACTTAAATAATCCATTATTTACCTAGGTTCATTAAATCCTTGATTTAGAAAATTGTGAGAACATTTTGGTCCTCTATTTTTGGTGAGAAGGCCGTGAGCCTCAACTGTGTTCTTTGGAACACTCATGCATTTCGTACATGTTATTCACATCCTACTTAAATAAATACACAATTTATAATTACATACAATTATGTAATTACATATAAAACACATACAATATATTTTAAGCCATAATCATGCATAGCAAAAATAATAAAAACTATAATCATGCATAGCAAATTAAAATCACAATTATTAAAGCATTTAAACAATCAAAAACAATAAAATCACAAATAAACCATACAATCGAATCCTTATGGATTCTACACACAAACACAATCCATTTTCTCATCACCACTTAGGGTTGATGAGATTAAATCTCCCTCTTACCTCTTGTAGACAAAACAATCGGTAAGATTCCTTCCTTTCCTCCAAATTTCGTGTGACCACCAATAAAATTCCTAAAATTCTCAAATAATTAGCAAATACACATACAAGGTACAAAATAGGGAAACCATGGAACAAACATGGTTAGAAAAATCAGAATTTAAATTTTGAACCATAGAAATCAAACTTACCCTTAAGGAAGTAAGCAAGAAGTGAGATTTTGAGCAAGTTAGAGTAGGAATTTGGGAAAAGTTTGTGAATGAAAGATGCTTAGAATGGTATTTGGGTTCAAGAAATGTGATGATCTAAAATTATGAAGGCCTTGGTGTGGTTGGATGAGGGCTGGCGAAATAGAGAGAGAAAATGGAAGAGAAATGTTTGCTTGAGCTTTTGATATTTTAGAGAGAGAAGTGAATAGCCAAAATGTGATAAAGATGAAAAACTAAAGTGAAGAGTAAATGAAGAGTGCAGCAGCCGTGAGTGGCCTTTAGGTGAGCTTGAGTGAGTGAATTTGCTTGGTAAAAATATCACAAATGTGTTCACACTAGCTAGCACATGGCCTAGTCATGTTGGATCCTTCTTGAACCTTGTAGAACCAAGCCCACTAAGCCTCCTTGCTGCCCAAAAACCGTGCTCCCTCTCCCCTCCATAATGTCTTAATTGTCCTCCAATTACACCTAATTATATGTTAGTTAATTAGGCAATTAGTTAGGTTAATTATTCTAACCATTCTTAATTAACATACTACTAATATAACTAATTAATTTAGTATATATTAACATATATTATAACCTTTAATTAATATTAATATATCTAATTAGTAATTAGATTATAATTAATTCATTACTAAGCTAGTTCACTTAGTATGCTAATTAGGTAATTAGATTAGTTAGATTAAGCTTAATTAAGTTACTAACCATTTTCAAGCCTACAATTGTTGACTAAATCCTAACCCTTGGTTCATCTTTAATTCCTAACCATTGATTAGATCTAGGGTAGATATCACTTGATCAAAAACCTATCATTCTAATCTCACCATTGATTAGATCAATGGCTTAGATTAAAGGCTTCATCATTAAGTCTTCATCCAACGGTCCAAATGAAAACACATGCTCCCTTAGGTGTCCAATTCCTATTGGTTTAGAAAGTCAAGCCTACCTTTGTTGACTTGCTCTCATTGGTTAGAAATTGTATGGTCAAGACACTTGAGTTGACTGTTTTTCCTACACGCGGGTCCCACAGCACTTTTAAAGATCTGTGGTCAAACCGAAGCAGATTTTTACTGTTTTTGAGACAGTAGGTACTGTAATATAAAATAATATTATAAAAATATAAAATTATTTTATTGCACGATTAAATCTGAAAAAATTTCGCTATTAATTTATATATCAATCAATTGGGTTTAGTAAGATCCCCACTCCAATTAATTAAAATAAGATTTATCCGGCCAGAAAATTTTTATTTTCTTAGGTCGGAGCAAATCACATACAACAGTCAAGTACACTCACGGAACAGTCAAATTAAATTTACTACTCACAGAATTCATAAAACAGTACAAATCGGGACTATATTGTAATTATCCCAAAAGTTAGGGTGTTACAAAAATTCCTAAAATTCTCAAATAATTAGCACACACACATACAAGGTTTGAGAATGACAAACCATGAAATAAACATGGCTTAGAAATTCAGAAAAATAAATTTGAACCAAAGAAACCAAAACTTACCCTTAGGGAAATAAGCAAAAAGCTTGAGTTTGGACTAGCTAGAGTGGTTTTTTAGCAAAACCTTGAGAATAAAAATTGCTTAGAATGGTGTTAGGCTTTAGGAAATGGTGTTGATAAAAATTATAAGGGAGTGAGTATGTGGGTTGAGATATTGACCGAATAAAAGAGAAGAAAATTGGAGAAGAAATAGTTAAAGCACAACTTGAATTAAAATAAAACCAAGAGATGAAGGATTAAAGATTGGATGGTGTGGTTTGGAAGTGAAGACCGAATGGAAAGAAAGAAAATGGGAGAGAAAGCTGCGTGAGTTTCCTTGGTGTTTTGGGAGAGAAATTGGCTTATATTTGATAAGTGTAAAAAAAACAAAAGAATGAGGAGGATTCAAGGAGCTGCTGGCCGTGTATAATTGGGAGGCAAAAGGGCTTATATTTGAGGAATAAAAATGAAAAATGAAGATGTGGAGAAGCTGCTGCCAGCCGTGTAAATTATGGGAAGAAAAAGAAGAAAATTGCTTGGATAATTACCCAAAATTGAGTGCATAAGTACAGCTGCCATGCGTGAGTAATTGTGGTGATAAAATAAGGATTTTATGGCATATCTATCCTCTCCAACCAGCTGCCCATGTCTTTGCTTGCCGTGTGAGACTTTTTGGTGGTTTTAAGTCATTAAAAACACATGCAATTTATCCTAGCCATCCATCCCTTCAATGGTTGGGATCATAGCTAGTTGGTGTGCTTAGGAAGCTTTGTAAAGCTTATCCTACAAGCCTCTAAAGGCTGCTGCCCAACGTATCCTCCAAGTCCAAATTCAAGAGTTTAATTTGTTTATTTACATGTTAATTAATTAGGAAGTCTATTTGACTAAATATCCTAATTAAATCCTAATTAACATTTTAATCCTATGACTAATATATCTAACATATACTAACATATATCATAACCTTTAATTAATTTTAGAACTTTCAATTAATATTTTAGATTATACTTAGTTAAGAATTAAACTAGTTTACTTAATTGTTTATTCTAATTACATAACTAGTTAATTAAACAAATAATTACATAATTTATAATCTCTAAACAATATTAGCATATTTAATTAGTATTTATATTATAATTATTTAATAACTAAATTAGTTTAATTAGTTTGCTAATTAAATAATTAATCTAGTCAAACTAAGCTTAATTAATTTACTAATCCTAAAGTCAAGTCTACAAATTTTTGACTTAATCCTAGCCATTGATTCTTCTTTAAATCCTATCCATTGATCAAATCCATGGTCATCATCCAAGCTTATCCATCAAGATTCAATCCTAGTCTTTTATCAAATCTATGGTCATTATTCAAGCTTATCCACCAAGATTAAATCTAATGGTCCAAAATGGTCAAGCCACTTTTGTTGACTTCTCTTTATTAGTTTGACTTCTAGGTGTCTTATTTCTATTGGTCCAAGTTTCTTGTTTCTATTGGTTACTTTATTTATACGTGGGTCCCGCACACACTGATGTCGGGTCCTTTGTCAAAATTTTATCTTGAGTAATAAAATAATACTAAAAATTATTTTATCGCACGATTAAATTCTAAAAATTACGAAACTAATTTATATATCAATCGAATGGGTTTAGTAAGATCCCCCAGCTCTAATTAATTAAAATAATATTTTTTTGGTCAGAAAAATTATTATTTTCCTGTCCCGGAGCAAATCACACAAAAAGTCCAAATAAAATCACAGACAGTAATATCAAACACTGTATCACATAGAAAAAACCAAAAAAAACAGTAAAACAGGAACACAACGGTCTTTTACCCAAAAATTGGGGTGTTACACCCACTCATTAAACAACTCCCATGTCATTTTGTACCCTTCATGCTCTATAAAAGGAACCATGGGCTACTCATTAGAAGCATCTTGGTTTAGAGATCAAGATCATTTTCTTGTTTCATTTGTTTCTCTTATTGTAATTTTCTTTTGTTCTAAATTGAAGTTATGTTTATCTTCTTCTTCTTCTCTTTTTCTTTTTTCTTGTTTATGGGCAACTAATTCTCATTTTTCTTGGGTGAAAGGGTGAAGTTTTTGGTAATGAAAAAAGGTTAGATTAATCTATTTCTTGTGCTTGAATGTTATATTATCAAATGGTCATTATATTTGTTGTATTTTGTTTCCAATCAATTTAGAAACCCTCCTTGTAAAGTGGAGATCTTGATTTGTTGTAGACAAGAGATTGTCACAATTAATGCTTAAACTCATTTATAAGTATTTGTGTTAGTGGATAATTAAAGGAACCATAATATAACTAATATAACTTTTAAAGAACTTTGATTGTTGTATTTTTCGATTGGAACTTCCATTATGCGTGGATTCTAATTGAGTTATAAAAGAATTAATCTTATTCTTAATTTATTTACTAAGAGTGGATCTCCAAACCCAAGCAATTCCTTTTCATTTGTGAACAATTTATTTAGCACCTTTATTTTTGTGACAAATCTTTTCCTTACCTCAAAGAATTTTTCTTCATCAATTCCCTGTGGATCGACCTCGGACTCCTGAGAATTTATTACTTGAGATAACCTGTACTTGGATTTGTAACACACATCAATTCTAGATCATTTGTAAACTTGATGATGGCCTAATTTTAGTATGTTTGATGCCTGGTTGAAAGTTAGGACTTAAGTTTATCTTTGGTTCTTCCATGAGTTCTAAGTTGGAAAAATGGGTATGAATTAGGAGTATTTGATTCATTCTCATTATGTTTGTGCTTGAATAAAGTGGTTGAGAGTTACCACAAGATTTGAGATCATAGGTGATGTTAGAAAACAACTAAGAATTGATTTAGAAGTGAAAGAAAATCATTGGGAATCAATTATGCAAAAAACTCGTTTCTGCAGAATTTGCTTCAAGTGTACCGACGCCTAGGCGCCCAAAGGCTAGAAAAATAGGGCATACGCTCTGGTGCACTGGTGGCTAGGCGCCAGAGTTGGTAGCCTAGGTGCTTAGTGCCCAAAGAGTTTCTAGCCCGATGCACGCCCAGGGCACCTAAGCGCCAAACTAGGGCATTTAGGCGCCAGGTCCATATTTCTTCAAGATTCTTATCTGGTTGAAATGAAGTTCCTTACTTGTTTGGACCCCCTATACATGCTTTTTAATGTGTAATAAGATACTACAAGAGGTATTTCAAGAAGGAAACAACCATGTAGTAAGAATATGAACCTTAGTGCAACCAAAAGTAAAGGATTACCTTACGTAAGTATCTAACACCTTAAGCAACTTTAAGATGTGATGATGTGGTGTATGAGATACATGTATGCTAGGATGAAGTGGTAGTATTTTTCCTACATGTGTAGCCTTACATGATGTGCACAATCATTTAGCCAGAGGTAGGGAAACCGTTATTCCTAACCATAGTGCCTAGTTACGAGTAGTGTAAGGATGAGCTTTCCCTCCCTACGATAGGATAAAATCAGAAGTTAGAATTCCTAATAAAACATCTTGGTTCTTAAATGAACTAAGTATGTGTGTATGTATGAATGTAAAGTTTTAAACACATCTTATTATAGCATGTGTTAAGATTATGTTTATTACGTTATGTATGACTAATTTTGGTTTACTCATACTGAGAATTATTAATTCTCACCCCATTGTGTTTCCATGTAAATCCAGGTGAAGGCTCTTCAAAGAAAAAGAAGAAAAAGAAGCTGAAGGACTAGATTAGCTTTAGTTTTATTTGTTTAGTTCAAAACTTGTATTTAATTATACTTCTTTTGTAATGTAAAAAGAGTTATGTATTACTTTATGCCCCCTTGGGAGGCTAATGTTGTGTATATATGTATGCATGTTTCCGCATTCCATAAGGCTCTTTGTAATTACTTGATTAGTGATTATGGATATATTTATATGTTATTATGTAAGTAGTGACGTTGTTAGTACTGTTTATCTTGGTGTATGATATATATCGAGATATCAATATTAGGGCATTACAGAAAATGCCCGCTACAGTAGCATAAGCCTAAGGTGCATGATTGTCTTCTGGAAGTATGGGGCACGCATTGGTGGGATGGGTTGAACAAGCACAAATTCTACACAGTTTTACAAGCCCTTGCATAGGTATTTGCTACCTCATTGCCAATTGCCTCACCTAGGAAGTCAACTCATCAAGTCTATTCTCTATATTTCGTTAGTCAGCGTGAAACACATGAATCTCATTCACTCCTTTGGTGGTTGTAATCATCCTAGTACCAAACTAATGGGAGTTAGCAGCCATGTTTGTAATCAGATCTCTGACAGTAGGTGTGGTTTTGTCAACCAATGCACAACATCAATCATGTTTTTGTCTATAGGGAACAATCCCTTATAGAAAATATTGAATCAACAGCTAGTCACTACTGATTTGATGGCTATGGGCAGCTCGCACATAATTTCTTGAATCCCGCCCAATACTCATAAAAGTCTCTCTAAAATTTTGCCTTATCCTACATATATCTTTTCTAATGGTAGCAACTTTGGACGTAGGGAAAAAATTCTCCAGGAATAGCCTCTTCATGTCATTCTAACTTATCACAGAACCAGGTGGAAGATAATATAGCCAATCCTTGGCTACATCAACGAAGGAGAAAGGGAAGGCTAGCAGCTTGATGTGCACCTCAAGAATTCCTTATGATTTCATGGTGGAACATACCACATGAAACTCCTTTAGATGCTTGTGAGGATCTTCACCTACAAGACCATGGAACTTTGGTAGCAAATGTATTAATCCAAATTTGAGTTTAAAATCAGCATTTAAATTGGGATATTGAATGCATAAAGGCTAATAATTGACATCAGGGGCTGCTAGTTCTTTAAGGGTTCTATTATGTACATTATCACCCATGTTTCCATTATTTCTATTTTCAATTCCAATTCTAGTTTCAATATCTGTGTTATTAGCCATGGTTGTAGGATTGCTTATAATCTCAAGTTCAGTTTTAGTTTCAATTTCAACTTCAGTATTGTCTTCAATCTCAAAAATTTCCCTCTAACTAAGCCTACGAGCCCTATCAAGTATATGCAAGCTCCCTCAATGTTAGGATCAATGTTCAGCAAATGACCACTAGAAGGCCTAGACATGCAACATACAAAAGTAGGCAGAAACACAAGCAACACAAGTCATGCACAAAGGAAAATACTACACTAATTGGTTACCAAAATGACTATAGTTCCCTACTTACACATTTTTAAAAATTATGGGACTTGTGGAGGATGAAAACTACTCAAAAATGGAACCCAAAAATGCAATAAAAAATCTTCAAAAGATGAAAAAGTGGTCTAAATGATGGAATTAGGCCAAGACAGAGTGGTACTCCTAGAAAAGTAGCGAGCCTTATGGAGGACCCCATTTCCCTTCAACCCACCAATTTTCAGCTCATTTTGAGCACAAAATTCTGTACAAAAATTATCAAAATGCCATTAGATGAAGGGTTTTGGTGAAAACCATATGAAACAAGCAAAACAGGGGTTAGTGAAGGGTTAGTAGTTCAATATACACCTAATATGATTGATTTGACTTAGAATGATCCCCGACTGCGGTGCCAAAATTTGATAGCTACCGAGGTTACCAAATTAGATGAGATTTATTAATCGATTCACCAAAAACATGTAGTATATGGTGTAACTGAGTTGAGCCCTTACATCATTCTAATTAATCAATTATATTAAAGGATTAATATGGGTTTGGTTTGCAAGAGTAATTAAAAGACAATAATTAAAATGTTGTAAATAGAATAAGGAAAAATAACCAATTTAAGGGAATTAATATCTCTTGAGTTTAATCCATCCTTGACCACTATGGACTTATACACATGCTAACCAGATTCTTGGTATGCTCTACTAGATAAGCATATAGCATTTGGTTAATCAATGTTAGATGAAGTTAGCTTCCATCCAACCCTGAATCAACCTAAAACTCAACATTCAACCAAGTTAGGCAATTCATCAAACACCTTTGGTACATTACCTAATCTCATGTGAAATCCTCATCCAAGCATGAATTCTATACTAGGTAAGCACCTAGGATTTGGTCAATTAACAAAAAATGGATTAAGCATCCATTTAACCCTAAATCAACCTCATTCCAAAATTCGTGCTAGTTGGACAATACATCAAACACCTTTGATGCCTTATCTAGGTTTTGGAAACATATGATAGTTAAGCAACTATCACATGAACACCAAAACTAAGTTAAGCACTTAATCAAGATGCAACAGAATCAAGAGAAGGAATAGAGAAATTTGATAAACATCAAGAATATAAGCATTCATCACAGGGTCTTAAAATTAAACATCAAGAATGTTTCAATCCCTAGGATTGATTATAAAGCTTTAGCTCTCTATGAATGGAGAGCACAAACTAAAAAGTAAATGTATAGAAATGTAAATAAGCAAAAATGTAAAAGAGAAGTAAGAAAAGAAAAGAGGGGAGAGGGAGTGCAAGCAAGAGTAGCTTGGAGAAAATTAGGGTTGTATTTCGTGGCAGTTGCTATGCTTAAATAAATATCTCTAAAATTAAAAATTTAAGTTTTTGTTCAGCTTAGGTTAATCATCTTCCTCTTAGCTTTAATTAGACATGTAATTCGCATAATTTGGGCTTAGGATGAGAGGATTATACCCAAAACATTCTTAATAGCTCACTAAGCCTATCAATGTACTTCAAAGGGTGAAAACATCATCAAAACGTCACTGTTTGGATAAGTGATCTTCATAAGAATTGAAGATATATGTTTTAACTTTAATGGCATTGGTTTCAGATACCTATAGCCCAAATTATGGTCCAATCTTTGTATATCGTCCAAGTTTTAGCGACAACATCTCTGTTATGACTGCGTGGCCTAATCTAACCTACTAGACATCCAATTCAACCTTCGAGCTCTCATCAAAGTTGTAGAGATTTCTCTTAAATTTTCAAGAAGGTAAAATTCATAATTTTAGATGTGTAGAACTTAAGTTATGGCCAAAATACAGAAACAGTGTAAAATTACCATAATGCTGAAAAATACAACTAAGTCCAATTTGAACCTAAACTTATAAAAGATGGCCAAAACTAATCAATTAAGCACACAAGAGGTTTAAAATGCTAAATATGAAGGATTACTAATATATAAAAAAGGCATTTATTAGTACTTAGCCAAAGTCAAGAAGTTAATGGAAAGCTTTGACAGTGTTATGGTAGAGCACATCCTAAGGGAGTAGAACTCCAGAGCCAACATTCTATCAAAGCTTGCTAGCACCAAGAGCCCTGCAACAACAAATATATAATCCAGGATACTTTACTCACTCCCAGTATTGTAGACAATGAAGTCCTCCTACTGGAAGATGACAAAACCTGGATGACACCCATAGTTGCCTACCTCCACAATGGCTCATTACCTAAAGACTAGAAAGATGCCCAGAAAATAGTATAGATAGTAGTCTGGTATACCATCTTTGATAATCTGCTGTATCGTCATAGGTCTTCCTCTCCCCTCCTTAAGTGCCTTGGTCTTAAGGAAGCAGAGTACGTCTTGGCCAAGATCCACGAAGGGAGCTTTAGCCATTATCTCGATAGAAAATCCTTAACACAAAAAGCATTGAGGGCAAGATATTATTAGCCTACTGTGGAAGCTGATAGCAAGAAACATGTTAAAAAATATGATCAATGTCAACGACACTCAAACATCTATACAGCCTCACCAAAAGAGTTATCTATCATATCCATCCTCTGGCCATTGTAGCAGTGGGGGTGGATATCCTAGGCCCTTTCCCTTAAGCACTAGGGCATATCAAGTACATAGTGGTGGCTGTTGATTACTTCACTAAATGGATCGAGGTAAAACCGTTATCCACCATCACCTCTGCGCAAATCCAAAAGTTCACTTATAAGCACATCATTAGCAGGTTTGGTATCCTGAAGTCTATTGTCACGGATAACGAAACTTAATTTATAGATCAAAAGTTCAACGATCTCTTAGCCGGTCTCAAGAACAAATAACATTTCACCTTGATGGAACATTAAAAGACCAATGGGTAAGCTGAAGCTATCAACCAGGTCATACTTAGAAGAATCAAAAAGAGATTTGATGATGCTAAGGGGAATTAGGTGGAGTAGCTCGATCTTGTCATATAGGTATATTAGACCACACCCCATTCCTCTGTAAGAGAAACTCCCTTTAAATTGACCTATGGTTGCAAAGCCATTATCCTAGTGGAAATAGGAGAACTGAGCTAGAAGAGACAAAACTTCTCTGAAGAGGCCAACCTAGACCTCATCTGCCATGAATTGAACTTGTTGGAAGAACAACAAAACATTGCCCATGTTCGTGAAGTTGCCCTTAAGCAGAGGATTACAGCACGATATAACTCTTAAGTGATTCCACGAAGATTTAACCCTAGCGACCTCGTACTTTGTAGGGCGGATATCGGACGAAAAAATGCAAAGGATGGGAAGTTAGCTCCTAATTGAGAATGACCATATTGGATTATCTCCAAAACAAATATAGGAGCCTATACTTTAGAAACTGTCTCTAGCAAAACTATCAAGAATTTCGAGGATACAGACAAGTTCAGGAAATATTATAGTTACATGCCCTTAATTGTTATTTTTATCATGTAAGTTGATCGTTCTAACATGAGTAAATCAGTTATTATTTCTCTAACACTTGGTTATTTTATTCATCTATGACTATTGCAACCCACGAGGTTATCAAACCTTAGAGAGGTCTGAGGAATACAAGTTCCGAAGAGGATAAGATATTTTGATATCCATACATGAAGGTCAAATAGGGGAATCCACTTGACTGGTATCTGAATTGAAGGAGTGCATTCAAGGATTTTAACCCATACCCTAATGAGCTTGACCTTAACTCATAAACTTAAAAGTTTATAGAGGTTAAGCGTATTCAACCGTAGCCTGAGGCAGTGGACTCCACACTAAGAGGTTTTCATGTCAAAATCATATTTTATAATTTTAGCATTGAGCCTAACCCATAAGCCTAAAAAAAGTTTAAAGTGGTTAAGAGCATTAGACCGTTTCCCGAGATAGTCGACACCACTCCAAGAGGCTTCTATGTCAAAACCATACTTCATAGTTTCACACTTAATTGAGTTGACTAAGTGTCAACAAAAGTGGAGAAACTTTTGATAAACAAATTAAGCGTTCATTAACTATTAAAGAACCATTGAGATCGAGTGTTGGACCTATCTCAGTCGAGAAAAAATACGAGCATTTGATAAGTGTAGAAGGAAAACATCGAGATCGAGCATTGGACCCATCTTGGTTGAATAAAAGTTAGAATATATGCCAAGTATAAGTAGAATCATCGAGATCAAGTGTTGGACACATCTCGGTGACGAAAAAGAAAAGAAAAGACAACAAGAATATGAAAGATATTCTAAGTACTTAAATTAATCAGATGTCTAAAACCGAGACTTGTTCATGTATAAATAAAATAAACCCTACGCAGGGGGTAAAGTGAAAAGAAAAGAAGAATCAAACATCCTCTAGGGTGGTCTCCACTGCCGTCTCTGATGTCCTCTCAGCAAACTCTGCCTAGCCGCACTCCGATATTTCCTCCTCTTCTTCCTCGTCGACCTCCGCCTTAGGAGGAACTTGAATTATAGGTCTAGCTTTGGGAATGGCATAAACGATCCGACCATCCTAGACCACGCTCCTTAAACTGGTTCCCTCCTTGACAAGGTTTGGATTCAGAAGGAAAAGTTGATCGAGAGCGTTAGAGAATGACTCATCCATTGACTTAGCCCATTCATCTTCAAAAATCATAATTTCATCTTGCAGCTTAGCCTCAAACTAGTGGAGAAGTTCATTCTCAGTTTAGAGGGTGATAAAGTTCGACTCGGTGGAAGACATTTGATCTTTCAAAGCATTCTCCCAAGCAACCCCCTCAGTAATTTAAGCCCAGATGGCCACCTCAACAACCTTCTCAAAAATGTGTGCAACCCTGTCCCAGAGCCTTTAGATTTCGGCCCTACGTATGTCGAGCTCTTCAGTGACTTGAGCTAGCTGCCTATTTTTTGGGTAACAACCAACTTGAGCCCTTGTTTTTCATCCCAGAGGGTGTCTAGCTCTTTTTCCAACTCTCAAGTTAGACTCGAAAGCTTCCTACAAGAACCAAATGATAGAGGCGTTGTGCAGGGACCACACGTACGCATCCCGAAGAAGCTCCAACAAATCCTACTCAATCAAAGCATCTTGATCAGTAGGGGATAGAAGAGCATTGTCAATGATCATTTTGGGATCATCCCCTCTGCCCCAAATCGACCCTAGAAAGAAGTTCAATCGACCACCCTCCGAGATCGCAGACCCTAGACCAGTGGTAACATCAAGAAGAGAAGCCTCAGATACCGACATTTTTCCCCTTTGCTCTTTTCGGTTGTCATCCCTCATCTTCTAAGGTTGAAGAGTCTGCATTAGAGATCTGAGCTCTGCTTCTTGTACAGTAGGTGGAGGTGGAGGAATTACAATCGTGACTTATGGAGGAGCATTGACCAGGGGCCGAGATTTAGACCCTGAAGCCCAAGCTTTTCTTGCTGCCATACGTTGGGTGAGAAGCTCAAGACCGCTTGGGGTTGCCAAACTTTCTACAAATAGAAAACAAGAGTGTTATAACACTTAAAAAATAAATTTGGAAATATAAATCAATCAGATACATGTATGATGAGATACCTAATAATGGCTTTATTGAGTCAACGAGCTCATCAAGAATATCTTTACAGTAGATGGTCCTACCCTTGTCGGCCCATTGAATGAGGAGGGACCTTGACTTCATCTTCAGGTATCTTGGATATCAGAGTTTCTATTTCTTTTAACCTCTGGTCCCATATCACCTGAGTCGAGTATAAGTATATACGGGGTTCGCCGTCTGGGGTAACGAAAAAAGGTGTCGACCCTAGAGTCCTTTCAACTCTAAAGAAATACTTATTGAAACTTGTGAAGGACTCTTTGTAGGGATTGAACACTTTACGCCCAGTTTGTGCATGCAAAGTGACCCACCCTTTTTTATGATTGTTCCCGGAGGGTGAAAACTAGGTGAAAAGAAAAAAAATGATTTGATAGAGTACGACCATTCAAAAATCATATAAATAAGCTTGAATGTGCTAATAAAACCCCACGTGTTTGGATGTAGTTATGTTGGAGCTCTTAATGTATGCCCTAGAGGCCAATTTATTTTGATCGTATTTACATGCATTGTATTATGCTATTTATTTAATACATGAGGCATTTCATTTATTGTGTTATTTATTATAAATATAATAAAGTCCTTAAAACAGTAAGTTTAATGTCATAGGACATCAAGTGGATGGCTTAATCATGAGATCCTATTGGATAGAATTAGAACACTATTCTTAAATGTCTTTAGTTAAGTCTTATTGTTAATTAGGACAAAATAATGCATTGAGACTAGTATGTGTGTAGACTGATGGCCGCATCTCATAGGTCATAGATATAAGATATCAAGTCTTCACATGGATACATATTAGAGTAATGATGTATTGGACTGACCCATCATGAGAACGCTACATGGATCATTATATGAGTGTCAAAAGTGATTCTCAAATTGATAATGGTATATATGGTCCTTTGACCTAAAATCACTACGATTCCTTCAAGATGGGTTATATGTTTTAATGCCATCAAACATCATCTGTAACAATGTGATTATAAAGTTAGTTATTGGATATACCGCGAATCATGCAGAGGGATGTGAGTGACCTAGGTAGGATTTGTCTCTCCTACATAGCAAGAGCAATATCTTCAGGCCCCCTGATTAAGTGAGACTACAAAATGCATGGCCATGCTCAAATGAGTCAATATGAGATATTGATCTCATTTGTTATTTCTAAGTCTAGTCAAGTATCAGGAAACAAAAGATTGAACTACACAAGGGTGACACATTTCATACCTTGTGTTCAATCTAGATATCTAGACAAAGGGACTAAACTATACGGAAACATTGGTCATGGAAAGGTTATGTCAAATCACTAACATTCTCATTACTTGGGTAACAACAATGTGTTGCTAGATTCTGTTCACTACTTGTAATATTAAAATAGGATGTTAATATTACTACCAACATCATGAGAATCTGCAGGGTCACACACATAGAACAGACTGTTTTGGAGCAATTAGAATCCAAGTTGGACTAGGGTTCTATTGTGAGGACTAGGGTTCTATCATGGGCCAGACTCATAACAGATGAGTCCAATGTGTCACTGCTAAACCTACTGCTACTCTCACTCGTATAAGTAGTCGCTATTATAAATAGTACTTCTAAGGGGCTATCAAGGACGTCATATTACAAACCCTAACTACACATTAACAGAAACAGTGAGTGAGAGAGTGATAGGTTTCTCTTGTCTTCGCAGCTAGCACTGTGCAGAAGACGTAGATTACAGACGTTAGACGTTTGTGAGTATATTCATGTGCACAACGTAGAGGTACCATTATTGCTGCGCTGCTAGTGATTTGCTTGATCATTTTTTGTCTGGCTTCAAGAGGTAAACTCAAAAAATCACATTTCATGGCATTCTTTTCACATGGATCCTTGGTGGGAATCCTTTTTTCGCATTGCTTTTGTTCTCGAATTTCCTAATAATGGTATCAGAGCCACTTGTAAAACCATGATTCAATTTTTTTCTATTTATATGTTGTATGAAATAATATAATAAGTTGTTCTCTTTTTGGTATAAGATATGATCTTTAATGTGTTATTTCAAAAATTGAAAGAAACCTTTGCAAAAACATAACTTGTTTGATATGTTGTATATGAAACCATGAAGATGTTCATATGTTCTGTGAAAACTGTTTTGTATGCATGTTTGTTTTTGTGAAGTTTTCTAGTATATATGTGATATATATAGTGCAGCAACGTAAGCATTCTGGAAACCTTGTTTTTGGTCTACAGTGACATCAAGCGTTGTTGTTAAGCAACCCTTGTTTCTCGATAGTGGCGCAAGGGGTCCCGTGATATGAAGTGTTCATGTCCTCGCTGCTATGAGGGTTCAAGTGTTGATACCCTAGCCATCAAGAAAACCTTGTTGAGCCCCCGCCTGCTGACTGGGCAGCAGGACCCCCTTGCTACCTCTACGTAGTGTGTTTTTCAAAGATGGGAAATTCAAATCTGTTTTATGTTTCACAAAGATAATAATGTATTATTAGTTTGGCCTTTTGTGTTTTTTATGGTGCATGGTTATGGCCTTAGTCCTCATATTTTTCCTTTATGGGTTATTTTAAAATATGGTCTACATGTCATGCCTTTCTCTCTACATTCTGGTTGTACATTCTCTTCTCACCTAACTCCCCTTGTATGTAAAATGATGTTTCTTTAAACTTTGTAATGTAATCTTGATGTGGGGGCAAAAAGATGGCATCTAATGAGGACGTTAGTGGGAGACGCTTGGTGAACTTGGTTTACTCACTAGGTTTAGTTTTTGACACTCTCATTGGCTTGGGAGAATCATTGCATTAGGGGCCATGACCATGTCACTTTTTTTATATGCTTTATATGTATGATATGCATAGATGTTTATGGCATGTTAAATAGTTTAACAAATGGTGAGATCTAATAAAAAAATCCTTCAAAGCAAATATTAAGTCATTATGTGATGCCTTCCAATGCGTGGCACTTGTCAAGGCTAGTATCGATTAAGTGTAGGTCTTCCCAAGTAGGATGCCTTTATCTATATTAGTAAGATGTGATAGGATAAAGGTAATATCCAACTGCAAACCATTAGGTCTAACTTAACTAGGCCATTTTAATAGGATTGAAGGCTTAGAGGCATAGAGTTGGGCTTTAGTCCATTTGAAGGATTAGAATAAGTGTTATTCATGTTGGGAGTTTTTGCGGATACAACGCGGAGCAGAAAACAGGGATTCCCACCGAGGATCCATGCAAAAAGCCATAATTCGAGTTTTTAAAAGATTTACCTCTTGAAGCATGAATCACTAACACCGTAATAAAAATGATGTCTCTGTGGTATCCACACGAACAGACTCACGAACGTCCAACATCCGCAAAGAGGAGCCTCACGTCTCCCACATAGTGCTAGCTGCGAAGAGAAGAGAAGAAACCTATGCTCTCTCACTCACCTTTTCTGTAAGTGCGGCTAGGGTTCTGTATTGTCTATCTTAGCAGCCCCTTAGCAGTACTATTTATAATAGTGACTGCCTTAAGTGAATGTGAGCAGCAGCAAGGTAAGCTGTGCAAACCTAGACCCATATGTTATGAGTAATATTAGTCTGCTCTATGTGTGTGACCCTGCAAGTTCTTATTACGTTGACAGTAATATTAAAATCCCATTTTAATATTACAAGCAGTGAGCAGTATCTAGCAACACATCGCTTCTACCCAAGTAATAAGAATGTCAGTGATTTGACATAACTTTTCCGTGACTAATGTTTCCGTGTCGTTTAGTCCCTTTGTCAAGATATCTAGATTGAACACAAGGCATGGAATGCGTCACCCTTGTATAGTCCAATCATTGGTTTCCTGATACTCGAGTAGACTTTGTAACAACAAATGAGATTAATATCTGATATTGACTCATTTGAGCATGGCCATGCATTTCGCAGTCTCACTCAATCAGGGGCCCCGAAGATATCGCTCCTGTTATATAGGAGTGACAAATCTTATCTTGGTCACTCACATCCCTCTGCATGATTCGCGGTATGTCCAATAACCAACTTTATAATCATCTTGTTACAGATGACGTTTGATGGCATTAAAACACACAACTCCTTATGTAGGAATCGTAGTGAGTTCAGGTCAAAGGACCACAGACACCATTGTCACTATGAGAATCACTTATGACACTCACGTAACGATCCATGTAGTGTTCTCATGGTGAGTCAGTCCAGTACATCATTACTCTAATATGTACCTATGTGAAGACTTGATATCTCATATCCATGACCCGTGAGATGTGGTCATTAGTCTATGCACATACTAGTCTCAATGTATTATTGTTGTCCTAATTAACAATAATACTTGACTAGGGACATTTAAGAATAATGTTGTAACCAAAAAGATCTCACGATCAAGTCATCCACTTGATGTCCTATGGTATCAAACTTACTATTCTGAGGACTTTATTATGTTTATAAAAAAGAACACAATAAATGAAATGCCTCTTATATAAAATAGCATAATAGAATGTATGTAAATACAGAAAATGTATTGGCCTCTAGGGCATATACCAACAATTCACCCAGCTATCCAAGAGTTGCATATGATGTAATTAGAAAATTTTTTCTACCTAAATAACCAATTTTAAGTGATCAGCAATGTACCATCCCGAAAATTATTTATTTACTTATAAATAATCATTTTATAATATTTATGATTTTTTAGGAATTTTTATAGATTTTTTTGAAAATGTTAAATATTTTAATATATTCCTCATTTTACGTGCACACTGAGCAGAGTCAGTCAAACATTCCGAAAAATTGTTTGTTTTGTGATGAATAGTCATTTTTCCATATTTGTGATTTTTAGGAATTTTTGTGGATTTTTCTGAAAATGTCAAATATTATAGTATATTCCTCGTTTTACGTGTACACTGAGCAGAGCCGGGATAACAAAATATTTTTCCTGAAGCTGATAAACCTTGAACTGTCAATATGTCGATGGGAGATCTTATTAAACCCGGGGCCGGGCACAGTTTGCGAGGTTTATGTTTTTTGAGGTTTTATCTAATAAATAAAATCACTGTATCATAAAATCATCTGATGAATAATAAAATATTATTTTCATCAACTGTAACTTTTATTCACTAGGAAAATAATTCTAACAGTATAATTAATTATCTGTCAGATGTATTTAATTAAGGAGACAAGCTTACTATGCACTTTATTGAGAATTGTGCAAAGCTTCTCAAGGAAGCTTCTTAGAAATTTCCTCCAAGCTTCCAAAGGAAGCTAATCACTCCCTCTCTCCTCTCTCCATGGTCACGGCAGCAGCACCCAAATGCGGGGAAATTTGTGCTTTTCACTTAATTAATTATACTACACCAAATTCAAACACCCAAAAGCTACCACCTTTATTTCTTATGCACTTTCTCTCTCTACCTTCATCTTTTTCAAGTTTTTTCCCCTCCTTCTCTCTACCAAGGCTCATGGCCACCACTCCATAATGCCCTCATTCATCACAAAATTTTCATCCAACCCCATTTTCTTAATCCTCTCCCTCTCCTAAACACTTTTCTAGTTGGTGGTTCTTTGAAAATCCATCATTTTCACAATTTTCTTTAAGTTTCAAGCTTAGGGTTCTTTGGGTAAGTTCTTGATTCTTCACTTCCCTTTCCTTATTTTCATTTCTGTGGTCTTCCTTGTGACCACCCATGCTTTATTTTTCGAGCAATGGTGCTATTTTAATGAGTTTGAAATTTTAGGGTTCTTGAAGGAACCAAATCCGAAAATCCAAAGGGCTTCAAGGGAGTTCTTTGTTTGTTCTTCACTTAGGTAAGAGGAAGACACTCCTCCTCAACCTCTATTAGCATTTAGAAACGTTGTTTGTGATTGATTGTGAGAAAACCCTATTGAGGGTTATTTTTTGTTTGCATGATTAGTATGTTTGCATATTGTTTATAATGTGTTTATGCTATTAGATTGTTTGTTTGTGTATATTGTTATATTGGATTAGATTAGAATGCATGAAATGGAAGAAATTGATGTTGGATTTTCCCTTGGGTGGACATGGTTTTGAGGCCCAAAATTTGGGGTTCATTGTGAACAATTGTAATAATTGAAATTCATAATTAATCAAGTGTACATTATGTAATTAATGAAGAGAAAAATTTGATATGTATCCGTGTATCTGCTTGAGTGAGATGTTTAGGATTTTAATCAAGTATCCAACCCTTTGTACATCGTGAATCCTAATATTTATAGGCAAACTATGAAAATAACTGACTCCTAAAGATTAGACACATATACGGCAGTTATATGTCACATATTCGACACTTGTACCGTGCCTAACTTTTGACAAAACCAACTTCTAACCATTTAGCACTTTCATCTGTTCAACACGAGAGAAACTTCTCTAATGTCAATATCCGTCGAATTAGAATTTTTGATCATTTAGTACTTTCATCGGTTCAACACTTAAAAGATTTCTCCAACGTCAACACCCATCCGTTGAATTAGGATTTCTGTTGACCTTCTAGTATATTCGACAGCTTTATACATCATTCGACAGAACTGACCTTCTAGCATATTCGACAGCTTTATACATCATTCGACAGAACTGACCTTCTAGCATATTTGACAGCTTTATGCATCATTCGACAGAATAGATCTTCATTCGATAGAATTTTCATTCGACAGAACTTAACTTTTAGCCATTCTTGTCAAATAATATTTTCCTATCAACATTGATTCTGTCAAATTGTAACTTAGCCATTTCCGTCACCAAATCACATTATGGCTGACATCTTTCATCATTCTGTCATATTATTTTTTGTCGAAAGGTAGCCTCACATTTGTACATTAGAGGCATTTTCTCCGTTGAATCCAAAATTAAAATTTATCACCTAACACCTAGTGATTAAATTAATGGTAATAGGATGCAAGGATTAGTAAATTGGAAAATTTAATTGTACTTTGAGATTCATAAATTTTAAAGAACCAAGAATGGAATTTTCATAAGACTTAGGAAAATTTTAATTAGGGCAAGAGCAAGAGAGTGTGAGACTTTGAGATCTTAGAATAACCTTCTAAGTGTATTTGAATAAATTACCTAAGAGAATTTAATTAATTAAGAGAATTCCTTTAGAGACAAACTTTGTAAGAAAAGCTAAACCTAAGCAAGAATTCATAATACACCTTAAAAATGCATTAATTATTTAATTCTAATATTATGATATTGTGGGTCCATGTGAGTGACCAATGATTGTGTTGATTCTTGCTTTGGCCAATTGTGGCATATTGTGGAATAGTATGTAATAATGATCATACATGATTATGCATAGAGTTTGTATGCATTGTGAATGTCCGTTGGACTGTATTAAGGCCGAGTTGCCTAGGAGTTGAACACACCTTAGTGCGGGTGCGAGTAGACTAGTGTAGGTTATATTGTTGACCTTGGGGGCGTCGGGGTGCGGGTACCTCGCAATGGACAGTTGGTAGCTCTTCTGTCCGTGGGGCAGACCGATGAAAACGCATTGACGATCCTGACTGGGCACTGTCCTATATCGTGATCTAACGTAGACTGTCTGTATAATGCCATGATGTGCATATGGATAAACTGTTGAGTTATAGCACTTTGGCCATGGTAGCCGAGCTGCAAACGTGTCTCCTAATCTTTCTCTCCGAATGTTTGTGGCTAGCTCCATGGAGTAGGAATTTTACTTTGTATGCATGTGCATAGTGGGTCCATGAATTATCTGGCATTTATGATTATTATAATTGGAACTGTTGTATTATTGATATATATAACTGCTTGGAACTGCTTGGTTGATTATTATTGCTACTTAATGTTTATTATCATTATTGCTGTCAAAAATGCTATGTGGGCGCTTTGCGCTGTTTTGTTTCTTGTTGCTATAATTAGTAATGATGGTAGGATGTCTTACCTCTTTTTTGTATTTGTTGCTATTCTGTGTGTTTTCGGTTGAAGTCTGTAAAGGGGGCGAGGTTGAATCTCCTAGATTTCACTTGGGTTGATCTTCTACGTTCGGTAAGGACAACTTGAAGGGATTCTATTGGTTTCGTCATGATTGTGTTCACTGGAGGTGCTAAGACTTGGCGAGTCGACTGGACCGACAAGCGTATACGATATGTTGGGGATTTGACCTTGACCATGAAGAGGACTGCGATTGAAGACCTTATTCTGTATATCTCACTACACCAGTGAGCCTAGGTTGCCTTACGCATTCAGGATCCGATGGAGTGCCCAACTCCATAGTTGTGGATATATTGTGGGTAGTTTATATTTTATTTTACATTACCTGTATAAAGTGTATTTTGGGTATATGTAGGTTTTAAGGTGATTATCCAGTCTTAAATGCTGTAATTTGAGTACATCTTATAATTCATATTTTAACTGGTTGTATATATAACTATTCATTCGTGGCTCCTATTTTCCTCATATGTGAAATGTCTAAAATTTTGTAAAATTTGTTATTTGACAATTGTAGCACGCCAAAATTTAGTGACCATAACATAATGACGATTGTGTCGTGGTTATTAGATCGAGGGGTGTTACATTAGGTGGTATCAGAGCTCTGTTCATCCCGTTGAGCCGGGGTATGGACTGACTATGCTTAGACATGTTAGAAGTTTATTTGTATGTTGTGTACTTCCTTGTCTCTTGAATTGAGATGTCGGGAAAGGAAGGCATGGCTTGCCATAGGTTGAGTGTTGGTAGCTACTGTTGCACAGTTACATATATTAAGTATTGGCCCACTCAATGTATAATGTTTTGTGCCTACAGGAAACTATGACTTCACCTAGGCGTATTAAGGTAATAGGATTTCTTTAGAAAGAAGCTCAACTGGCATGACTGAACTTACTTAGGATCTGTTTGCATTTATACCCTTACTGTGTTACCTCTAGAGTTGTTTGAGCCATTGGGCTAGGAAAGGGGTAGTTAAATAAGACTTGCGAGGTTTGTGGACCGAGGTGTCCAAGAGGTTTTCAAAAACCAATTCTCTTTGGAAAAGAGTATCTGGCGTAAGTTTGGTTCGAGGAGCTACATAGGAGTCGAAGACTTACAAGAGATCGTGCTGCAGAAGGTAGAGTGAAGGAGCTCAAGTTAAAGTCTTTTGGGTTTGTCTCATTGGGTTGTGTGACTTTTGTGTTTGGTTTCCGAAAGGAGACAATATTGTTTGAACTGAATGCTTTCGATTTTCCTTATGGTTTGGTTTGTTTGTCCTTGAAGGAAGACAATGACTTGAAGTAGACGTAAGCGTGTGAACGCGGGGAGTGGCAATGATGGTACGACTGCGGCAACTGAAGAAATGCAAAGAATGGTTAATGTAACTACACGCCAGGATCAGTGGGCCGCTCAACAGCAGGAATTGGAAGTTGAGGTTCGGAATTTGATGGAAAAAAGTCAACTTTGGGGTGACTCTGGACTACCTAAGTTCCAAAGGAGGAATAAAAGGATGATCAATCAATTTAAGCAGAAACTGTATTCGCGATAAACGAAGGGACAACAGCAACGACAAACGTATAAAGGGGATGCGAGTAGTAAAATATCAAAACTGGTACCTTTATCGAAATGTAAGAAGTGCGGAAAGAACCACTTAACAAGGGACTGTAAGAATGAAGGAGTAACCTATTTCAAATATAGAGAGCTAGGACTTGTGGCTAAGAACTGTACTTCGCAAAGGATGAAGCCTTTCGCTGGAGATGTATGTACTTCAAGATCTCATGGAGAAGGACGAGTTAAATTCTCAAGTGGAGTAGAAACATCCAAGACTGAAGACCTGAACGAGGGAGCTTGTACTACAACCGATGACCCTGTGATTTTACTGTATAATTCTGGGGGTAACCCATTTCTTTATGACGTATGACTGTATGAGCCTATTAAGGTCGTTTGAATCCTTGTCTTCTTTTGACTAAGTTATTTCTACTTCTGCTACTAAGAACCTATTGATGGTAGCCATGTCATTTAAATTATCCTATGACTTGTTAAAGACTGAATCTTTCTGGTGATTTGATTTGTTTACTTCTTTTACAAATTAGATGTAATGTTAACAAAATGGATTGGTTATCTTCCAGCCATATTCTATTGAAATGTTCCAATGAAATTCTAAGAGTTCATTTTTGTAATTGAGTTGTCTGTGTATTTACTTCCTTTCGACCCGAATATTACTATCCTCGTTTGTAAGCCTGCTCTCATCATAACAAGTTTACTTAAAACTATCCTATTGTTGTTAGAAATTGGAACCATTTTACCAATTCAATTATCTACTTCATGAATAGGCTTGATCTCAGGAAGGAGATTAATCATTTTCTAAACGTGTCTCGTTATTCGGTTTCAATGAAAACTTAGTGTTTCTTGAGACAGAAATTTCCTAGATGTGAATCAATGAAACTCACTCCTAAGTTTTATTGTATCATATCGTATTCTTCCCTGGATGGGTTTAGTGGTAAATCAAATGACTCCCCTACTTTTCTTTCTAACCTTTATAACGTTTCTAGTATACTTCGATTGAGTAGATGTATTCCGAATCTGAACCATAGCAATGCGCCAAGTGTAGCACAATTAGGTGAGAACTTACCCTATAAGACATCTTGTTTGAATTAAGGAAAGATGGTTTGACGAATCAATTGAAAAACGCCACCATTTTCTCCAAGATCAACTTGTATTCTGGACTATCATCGAGTTCGCTCAAAGATTTGTCATTGTCCATGTTGGCGACATTCTGATCTATTCTTGACGTTTGGAGGTGTAACACCCTTGTGGGAGTATCACATTTGTGATGCAATAAAATAAAATAAAATAAAACTGTTACTCAAGTTATAAAACATTTGGTACATAGATAATATTAGTGGTAAATTTTTTTCTTCCTTTTATACTTATAACATTAAATAAAATAACACAGATCACAAAGTATAACAAAACGTTGTCACACCATAATATACATATGATTTTTCTTTAATACATGCATAATTTACAACTACAATTATTTAACAAAGCAGTAAAAGAACAACATAAAACTAAGACATAGTATTGCCCAAGTGCACCTCGAAAGATTTCTAACCCTCCGATGGATCATCCTCAGAAAGATCATTGAAAGTCAGAGCTCCTGGAGGTCCTACAGCTCTACGGACACGAGTTCGGGCTGTTGAGTTGCTATTGAGCTCGCTAGGCGCATGGAATATTCCTTGCCAGTAACGCCTAAGAGTCAGCGGCAACTCTAGATGTAAATATAATATAGTAGTAAATATAACGTCTTCGTCATACTCTCTACACAGGGACACAGTCAGACGTCCCACGTACACAACTGTCCCTCTATCCACTCGCATACGCCAGGCCTCCGAACCTTCGTGAAACTCAAGTCTCACAAAACCAAAGAATCCCGGCAACGCCATGATCTCAAGATCAGTCTTGATGATAAGGGTGGTCTATCTATTCACCGTCCTCGTACAGCTCACCCGGCTGTTGCTCGTCCGAATACTGTATCTCGAGAGGCTGTTCCTCCTCTTCCTCAAACTCTTTACGGAAATAATATAATAATATCGAGAAAACATATAGAGAGGTGAGACAATCTACACCATTACCCGCATGGCAATAAAGAAAACGATAATACAACACATGACAATACAATACATATTAAAATAACACAGACCATTATATCATGCATAATATATCAAAGCGATAAATCATACATTTTATCACAGATTACGGTAAGTAGTAAAATGCAGATAATGCATGAACACATGCCGACTCGTTCCTACTCCCTGGAGCTAAATACGGATATCTGAGAGAATGATCCAAATAGAAACTAATAATACTTTATGGCTGCCCAACCAAACTATTGCACTGTCTAACGTTGTGTCTATAGCCCACAGTCCAAACATCGTGTAGTAGTACACAGTTAATACTTCGTGCACTACAGGCATAGTACTTAATAGTCTCCTCAAGATCTCGATTAAGAATAGTGCTTGTCAAGATCATTAGTGTGTTGCCCGTTACCACAACCCAGAGGAGCAACTCACTGTCCCCATGTGGAATTCTCCACACACTAATGCCTCTAAGTTCATATAATGAACCACACTATGCCTATCACACCAAAACACGGTGTAATTCACCTCTTCAATCAATCGCCAATTATCAACCAAATTGACACAACACTCTAAGCATGATCTAAAATTACAAAAATACCCTTAATATCCATATTTTATCATATTTACGAAAATACCCTCAATCTCAATATACCAATAATATAGCATGTCCCACCTGACAGTACTATCTCACAACATGTCCGGGTCCACCACTTTGGCCCGACAGTAAAACTCACTGTATCGTTTAATCGCATAAAAATTTTATCACATTTTCACAATCTCATTGTTTTCACAAACGTTTTTAAATCGCATAAGTACATTTTGACATTTTTGAACATCGCATAATGTTTTTAAATCATTTTCTCAATCGCGTAAGATTTCTAATTCATTTTCTCAACCGAATAGCTTAAAATCATCATTTTAAATATGTGCAGACTATGTCTAGTACATTTAAAATACATAGAGTATTTTCCTTATGTTATAAATATATTATGGAATCGTTTTATTTTATTTGTCTGATTTTAGTAAATTTTGGTAGCATTTTGCTTATAAAATCAGTATAAGGTATTTTTAATGTTTTCCTCTAAATTCTGTTTATTTTAATCTTACCTAATTGTTACACTTTGAAACTTGCTAACGCGCTTCAAAATTCATAGAATGAGCTCTACGTTAGTATTTTTCAAGCGTTCTTTTTAATTCTTGCATAAAATAAATTCTGCTAATTTAGAATTCTAGAACCAAATTTATTCCTTTTATTTTCTCAAAGATTCATTGGAATCAGTTTATTTTGTAAATCCATTACCTAACCTATCTTAGAAAATAAAATGGCATCCAATTATACGATGAATGGCATATTGGCCATAACTAACCTAATTCATTCTTAAATTTATTATTTTACCTAGATTCTTTAAATCATTGATTTAGAAAATGGTTGAGAACATTTTGGTTCTCTATTTGATGGTAAGGTCGTGAGCCTCAATGGGTTCTTTGGAACACTCATGCAAATCGTTACATGTTATTCACATCCTACTTTAATAATTATACAATTATAAACACATACAACTATAAACACATACAATATTCATACAATATATTTTAAAGCTATAAACATACATTGCAATCAAAATAAATCACAAATAGGAAAGCATTTAAACAATCACACAAATAATAAAAGTAATAAACAACCACACAAATGAATCCTTATGGATTCTTTACACACAAATAAATCCATTTTCCCATCACCACTTAGGGTTAATGAGATTAAATCTCCCTCTTACCTCTTGAAGACAATAATTGGTTAGTTTCCTCCTTTCCTTGAAATTTCGTGTAACTTCCCAAACAATTCTCTAAAATTCTTAAACAATTAGTAAAAATACATACAAGGCTTCCTAATGGAAAACCATGGAACAAGCATGGTTTAGAAAATCATAAATCAAATTTTAAACCATAGAAACAAAACTTACCCTTAGGAAAGTGAACAAAAGCTTTGATTTTGGGCTAGATAGAGTAGGTTTTCGGCAAAACCTTGTGAAGTAAAAGTGTTTAGAATATGATTTTGGTTCAAGAAAAGTGAAGAGGTAAAATTATAGAAGTTGAATGGTGGTATTTGGGTGCTTGGCCGAACCTATGGAGAGAAAAATGGAAGAGAAAGTTTGGTTGGTTTCTTGGTGTTTTGAGAGAAAATAGAAAGCTTGATTATGATAAGTGTGAAAAATAAATATTGAGAGTGTCAAAGTGAGGGGCTGCCATGAGGTGAGTGTGTGGTGAGGTTGAGTGTTTAATTTGAGTAGGTAAATATCTAATACTGTTCACACTTTGATGCACATGGCTTATGTCATTTTGGAGGGTTCAAGAACCATGTAGAACTTAGCCATCTAGCCTCCCAAGGCTGCTGCAAAAACCGTGTGGCTCTTTAGGATTTTAGGGACTTAATTGTTTTCAATTTACACCTATTTGCAAGCTAATTAATTAGGTAATTAGTTAAGTTAAATTTCCTAATCAATTTTAATTAACATTCTAACTATATAACTAATTAATTAAACATATTATTACATATATTATAACCTCTAATTAAAATTAGGATATCTAATTAATAATTAGATTGCTACTAATTAATAACTTGGTTAGTTTACTTAGTTTACTAATTAGGTAATTAGATTAATCAAATTAGGCTTAATTAACTACTAATCAAATTCAAGCTACTATGTTTGACTTAATCCTATCCATTGATTTCAACTTTAATTCCTATCCCTAGATTAGATCCATGGCCAATATTCAAGGCTTGCTAATCAAGCTCACATCCACACCATTGATTTGATCAACGGTTAAGGTTAAAGGCTTCCTAACTAAGTTTTCATCCAACGATCCATATTAAAGTCCATGCTCCTTTTGTTGACCTATTCCTATTGGTTCAAAATAGTCAAGCCACTTTCGTTGACTCGCTCCCATTGGTTTAGAATTTGTCCAGTCATAATCGTTGACTGCTTTTCCTAAACGCGGGTCCTACAGACTTTTTAAAGATCCGTGGTCATTTTGAAACAGATTTCTACTGTTTTTGAGACAGTAGGTACTGTAATATAAAATAATATTATAATAATATAAAATTATTTTATTGCAAAGTTAAATCCTAAAAATTACGAGATTAATATATATATCAATCAGAATTGGGTTTAGTAAGATCCCCCAGCTCCAATTAATTAAAATAAGATTTTTCTGGCCAGAAAATTATTATTTCCCTGGCTCGGAGCAAATCACATATAATGATCAAATACACTCACGAAATAGTCAAATTTAATTTACTACTCACAGAATTCACAAAACAGTACATTTCAGGACTATTTTGTAATTATCCCAAAAGTTGGGGTGTTACAACTCTCCCCTACTAATAAGAATTTCGTCCCCGAAATTCATTATACATCAAATAATTGAGGGTATTGCTCCCTCATCCTATCTTCTAACTCCCATGTAGCATCTCCCGTTACATCATTCCATACTACCTTTACCAGCTCAATCATCTTCCCTCGAAGTTGCTTCACTCTCTTGTCCTCTATCCTAACAGGAAATGTTTCATACGTTAAATTATCCTTCAGCTGCACTTCGTCTGGCTGTATAATATGGGTGGGATCTGGAATGTATTTCCTCAGCTGAGGCACATGGAATACATTATGTAGATTGGATAGAAAAGGCGATAAAGCTATTTGGTAAGCTACAAGACCAATTCGATGAATAATTTGATAAGGCCCTATAAATTTAGGTGTAAGCTTCCTAGACTTGATAACTCTTCTGACACCAGTAGTAGGCGTAACTCGTAAAAATACATGATCACGTTCTTCAAATTCCAAAGGTCGTCTTCGCTTATCAGCATAACTCTTCTGTCGGCTTTGAGTCATTCGCATCTTCTCCTGAATCATTTTCACTTTTTCCATAGTCTGCTGCACAAGATCAGGCCCAATAGTCATACTCTCCCCATCGTGATACCAACACAAAGGTGTTCGGCATCGTCGTCCATAAAGAGCTTCATAGGGTTCCATCCCTATGCTTGAGTGAAAACTATTGTTGTAGGTGAATTCTATCAAAGACAGAAATTCATCCCAACTCCCTTGTTGTTCTAACACACAAGCATGCAACAAATCCTCCAACGACTGAATCATTCTCTCCGTCTGGCCATCAGTCTGCGGATGATATGCAGAACTCAATCGCAGTTTAGTTCCCATGGCTTCTTGTAAACTTTTCTAGAGTCTCGACGTAAACCTCGGATCTCTATCAGAAACTATACTTGCAGGTACACCATGGAGTCTAACAACTTTGTCGATGTATATCTGGGTTAATCGCTCCAACAAATACTTAATATTGATCGACAAGAAGTGCGCTGACTTCTAAGCCTATCAACTACAACCCATATAGAATCATGACCCTTCCTCGTCCTTGGCAATCCGGTAACAAAATCCATCGAGATACTATCCCACTTCCACCCTGGAATAATTAAAGGTTGTAACATACCAGCGGGTCGTTGATGTTCCACCTTTGCCTTCTGACAAACAAGACAAGATGTCACACGTTCTGCTACATCTCTCTTCATTCCTGGCCACTAAAACATTTGCTTCAAGTCTTGATACATTTTAGTCATCCCCGGATGCATACTCAAGTTACAAGTATGAGCTTCATCTAAAATCGTTTTCTTGAGTTTGGGATCATCAGGTATACAAATTCGTCCTTCAAATCTCAAGATTCCATCAGATCCTTCCTCCACCGTCACTTTATGACCTTGCTTCAACAATTCCTTTTCATTCTGTAAAAACAAATCATTATCTTGTTTTTCTCGGATCACTTCTAGCAAGTCATTCAAAACTACAACCTTACTTAGACGAATCTTCCCAGGTACCAACTCCACTGACAACCATAGATCTCTAAATTGGTTAATCAGCTCCTCTTCCTTTATCATCATGGTAGAAACACTAACCACCTTTCTGCTCAAAGCATCTGCCACCACATTCGCTTTTCCTGGATGGTATTGAAGCTGAAAATCATAGTCCTTCAAAAATTCCAACCATCGCCTCTGTCTCATATTCAATTCTTTCTGATCAAACAAGTATTTTAAGCTCTTGTGATCGCTAAAGACATTGAACATAGCTCCATACAGAAAATGCCTCCACACTTTCAACGCAAAGATTACCGCGGCTAGCTCCAAATCGTACGTTGGGTAGTTCCACTCATGAACCTTCAACTGTCTTGAAGCATAAGCTACTACATTCCGGTTCTGCATCAACACATATCCTAACCCTTGGTAAGAAGCATCACAATACACCTCAAAAGATTTGTTAAGATCCAGCAAAATTAACACTGGTGCAGTCGTCAATCTCTTCTTCAACTCTTGGAAACTTGTTTCACGTTCCTCTGTCCAATCAAAAGCTTGGCTCTTCCTCGTGAGTTGTGTAAGTGGTCCAGCTATCTTGGAAAAACCTTCAATAAACCTACGGTAATATCCGGCTAATCCAATAAAACTTCGAACCTCAGTCACTGTCCTAGGCCTTTTCCACTGCAAAACAGTCTCCACCTTTGATGGGTCTACCGCAATACCTTCCTTGGAAATTACGTGACCTAGAAATTGAACTTCTTCCAACCAAAACTCACATTTTTCCAACTTCGTATACAGCTTCTTTTCCTTCAAAATCTGGAGAACTATACTGAGATGTTTAGCATGCTCTTCTTGACTTTGAGAGTAGATCAGAATGTCATCAATAAAGACAACGACAAATCTGTCTAGGTACGGATGAAAAATCCTATTCATATAGTCCATGAATATTGCAGGAGCATTCGTCACTCCGAACGGCATCACTTGATACTCATAATGTCCATAACGAGTTCGGAAAGTTGTCTTAGGTACATCATCGACCTTAACACAAATCTGATGATAACTTGATCATAGATCTATCTTAGAGAATATAGCGGCTCCCTTCAATTGATCCATCAAGTCATCAATTCTTGGTAGTGGATACTTATTCTTTATAGTAACCTTGTTCAACTAACGATAATCAACACAAAGACGTGAAGTTCCATCTTTCTTCTTGACTAGCAGCACTGGTGCTCCCATGGCGAAACACTAGGTCGCACAAACTGCTTCTCCAATAGTTCCTCCAATTGCTTCTTCAAATCTGCCAACTCTACAGGCGATATTCGGTATGGTGCAATCGAAATAGGACCTGCTCCCGGTACTAAGTCGATAGAGAACTCGATCTCCCTTTCCGGTGGCAAACCGGGTACATCATCAGGAAAAATCTCTGGAAACTCATTGACGACAGGAATAGCGCTCACATCCTTCTCACACTTGACTTCTAAAGAAGATAACAACATAAATCCCTGAGCTCTATCCCTCAACAATGACTTGACTTTAACAGCAGTCAAGAATCCAGAACTTTCTTCCTTAAGAAAAACTATGGTTTTGCTTGCACAATCTATCAGGATATGGTTAGAAGATAACCAATCTATTCCTAGTACTATATCTATCTCAACAAGAGGTAAACAAATTAAATTGACCGAAAACATACGATCCTTTATAACAATAGGACAGTTCATACATATTTTGATGTAACAATAGGCTTGGCAGTTGGTGTAGAAACAATCAATTGAAAACTCAAAGAAGACACAGGCAGTTTCAATCGCTCTACACAATTATATGCAATAAATGAGTGTGTTGCACCTGAATCATATAGTAAAGTCAGGTGATTACCTTCAATGACACCTTCTCCTTGAATAAGATCCTCAAATTGAGAAGCTTCAGTTCTAGTCATTGTATATACTCGCCCTCCAGATCGTGGCTGAGTAGCACGAACATTTCTCACAGCAGGCTTCCTTTCCGGCTGAGTACAATCCCTAGAAACATATCTAGGTTTTCTACAGTTAAAAAAAATCGTTCCTTTGATCGGGCAATCTGTCGAGATATGGCCACTCTTGCCACATTTAAAACATGTCGGCGTGAATGCCACATTCTGACCAGCTCAATTTTTGCTAGAACTTCCCCCAACAGACGGTCGTTGAGGCTGACTCCCTGATGGTCTCGCATAAGGCTTGCGTTGAAACCGGTTATTGCTGCTACTACCTCCCCTTTGGAACCTAGTCAGCCCAAAGTTACGATTCCTCGGATCTCGGGATGGCTCCAACTCCTCGAGTCGTCAACAAGTATCCATCAAAACACGAAACTCCTTCATTCTCATAGGTAGCACTGCTCGCCTCAGTTCTACCCTTAATCCATCTTCAAACTTTTGGCACTTCCATACCTCATCTGGTCAGATTTGGAAATACCTTGAGAATTGTGACAAGCTATCAAACTTAGCAGCATATTCTCCTATAGTCATATTCCCTTGACGTAAACCAAGAAATTCCATCTCATTGGCATGTCGGCCAGTACCAGGAAAATACTTCTCCAGAAATACTTCACTGAACACTTCCCAAGTAACCTCTGTCCCTTCAGCACGCAATAATTGGCGGGTTCCTCTCCATTAATTCTCAGCATCTCCTCTCAACATAAATGTTGCATATATTACCTTCTTATTCTCTGTGCACCCCATTCCTTCGAATACTCTTTCCAAGTCTTGAATCCAAAGGCTCGCTTTCTCAGGGTCAAACTCGCCTCTAAACTACGGCGGGTTGTTGTGCCTAAACTCAGACAAATTCAGAGCATCAGCAATTACATATTGTTGTTGAGCTGCTCATTGATTTTGCTGGGTAATCACTTCCACCATTCGCTGCATAGCTTCAGTAGCTGCAATCATTGGATCCACATCACGTTCCACGTTCGCACGCGTTCGCCTTCCTCTAGACATCCTCTTTCTTCAATAAGGCAAAACAATGTCAGATGTAACCTTTCGGAAACAAATCACGGAGAATCATACAACACAAGCAAAAACAGACCTAATCACAACCCCAAAAGACTCTAACTTGGGCTCAGATACCAACTAATGTAACACCCTTGTGGGAGTGTCACATTTATGATGCAATAAAATAAAATAAAATAAAACTCTTACCCAAGTTATAAAATATTTGGTACATAGATAATATTAGTGGTAAATTTTTTTCTTCCTTTTATACTTATAACATTAAATAAAATAACACAGATCACAAAGTATAACAAAACGTAGTCACACTAATATACATATGATTTTTCTTTAGTATACACATAATTTACAACTATAATTATTTAACAAAGCAGCAAAAGAACAACATAAAACTAAGACATAGTATTGCCCAAGTGCACCTTGAAAGATTTCTAACCCTCTGATGGATCATCCTCAGAAAGATCATTGAAAGTCAGAGGTCCTGGAGGTCCTACAGCTCTACGGACACGAGTCTGGGCTGTTGAGTCGCTACTGAGCTCGCTAGGCGCATGGAATATTCCTTGCCAGTAACGCCTAAGAGTCAGCAGCAACTCTAGATGTAAATATAACATAGTAGTAAATATAACATCTCCGTCATACTCTCTACACAGGGACACAATCAGACGTCCCACGTACACAACTGTCCCTCTATCCACTCGCATACACCAGGCCTCCGAACCTCCGTGAAACTCAAGTCTCACAAAACCGAAGAATCCCGGCAACGCCATGATCTCAAGATCAGTCTTGATGATAAGGGTGGTTTATTGGTTCACTGTCCTCGTACAGCTCGCCTGGTTGTTGCTCATCGGGATACTATATCTCGAGAGGCAGTTCCTCCTCTTCCGCAAACTTTTTATGGAAATAATACAATAATATCGAGAAAACATATAGAGAGGTGAGACAATCTACACCATTACCCGCATGGCAATAAAGAAAACGACAATACAACACATGACAATGCAATACATATTAAAATAACACAGATCATTATATCATGCATAATATATCAAAGTGATAAATCATACATTTTATCACAGATTACGGTAAGTAGTAAAATGCAGATAATGCATGAACACATGCCGACTCGTTCCTACTCCCTGGAGCTAAACACGGATATCTGAGAGAATGATCCAAATAGAAACTAATAATACTTTATGGCTGCCCAACCAAACTATTGCACTGTCTAACGTTGTGTCTATAGCCCACAGTCCAAACATCGTGTAGTAGTACACAGTCAATACATCGTGCACTACAGGCATAATACTTAATAGTCTCCTCAAGATCTCGATTAAGAATAGTGCTTGTCAAGATCATTAGTGTGTTGCCCGTTACCACGGCCCAGAGGAGCAACTCACTGTCCCCATGTGGAATTCTCCGCACACGAATGCCTCTAAGTTTATATAATGAACCACACTACGCCTATCACACCAAAACACGGTGTAATTCACCTCTTCAATCAATCGCCAATTATCAACCAAATTGACACAACACTCTAAGCATGATCTAAATTATAAAAATACCCTTAATATCCATATTTTATCATATTTATGAAAATACCCTCAATCTCAATATACCAATAATATAGCATGTCCCACCTGACAGTACTATCTCACAACATATCCGGGTCCACCACTTTGGACCGACAATAAAACTCACTGTATCGTTTAATCGCATAGAAATTTTATCGCATTTTCATAATCTCATTGTTTTCACAAATGTTTTTAAATCGCGTAAGTACATTTTGACATTTTTGAACATCGCGTAATGTTTTTAAATCATTTTCTCAATCGCGTAAGATTTTTAATTCATTTTCTTAACCGAATAACTTAAAATCATCATTTTAAATATGTGTAGACTATGTCTAGTACATTTAAAATACGTAGAGTATTTTCCTTGTGTTATAAATATATTATGGAATCTTTTTATTTTATTTGTCTGATTTTAGTAAATTTTGGCAGCATTTTGCCTATAAAATCAATATAAGGTATTTTTAACGTTTTCCTCTAAATTCTATTTATTTTAATCTTACCCAATAGTTACACTTTGAAACTTGCTAACGCGCTTCAAAATTCATAGAATGAGCTCTACGTTAGTATTTTTCAAGCGTTCTTTTTAATTCTTGCTTAAAATAAATTCTGCTAATTTAGAATTCTAAAACCAAATTTATTCCTTTTATTTTCTCAAAGATTCATTGGAATCAATTTATTTTGTAAATCCATTACCTAACCTATCTTAGAAAATAAAATGGCATCCAATTATACGATGAATGGCATATTGGCCATAATTAACCTAATTCATTCTTAAATTTATTATTTTACCTAGATTCTCTAAATCATTGATTTAGAAAATGGTTGAGAACATTTTGGTTCTCTATTTGATGGTAAGGCCGTGAGCCTCAATGTGTTCTTTGGAACACTCATGCAAATCGTTGCATGTTATTCACATCTTACTTTAATAATTATACAATTATAAACACATACAACTATAAACACATACAATATTCATACAATATATTTTAAAGCTATAAACATACATTGCAATCAAAATAAATCACAAATAGGAAAGCATTTAAACAATCACACAAATAATAAAAGCAATAAACAACCACACAAATGAATCCTTATGGATTCTTTACACACAAACAAATCCATTTTCCCATCACCACTTAGGGTTGATGAGATTAAATCTCCCTCTTACCTCTTCAAGACAATAATCGGTTAGTTTCCTCCTTTCCTTGAAATTTCGTGTAACTTCCCAAACAATTCTCTAAAATTCTTAAACAATTAGTAAAAACACATACAAGGCTTCCTAATGGAAAACCATGGAATAAACATGGTTTAGAAAATCATAAATCAAATTTTAAACCATAGAAACAAAACTTACCCTTAGGAAAGTGAAAAAAAGCTTTGATTTTGGGCTAGATAGAGTAGGTTTTTGGCAAAACCTTGTGAAGTAAAAGTGTTTAGAATATGATTTTGGTTCAAGAAAAGTGAAGAGGTAAAATTATAGAAGTTGGATGGTGGTATTTGGGTGCTTGGCCGAACCTATGGAGAGAAAAATGGAAGAGAAAGTTTGGTTGGTTTCTTGGTGTTTTGAGAGAAAATAGAAAGCTTTATTATGATAAGTGTGAAAAATAAATATTGAGAGTGTAAAAGTGAGGGGCTGCCGTGAGGTGAGTGTGTGGTGAGGTTGAGTGTTTAATTTGAGTAGGTAAATATCTAACAGTGTTCACACTTTGATGCACATGGCTTATGTCATTTTGGAGGGTTCAAGAACCATGTAGAACTTAGCCATCTAGCCTCCCTAGGCTACTGCAAAAACCGTGTGGCTCTTTAGGATTTTAGGGACTTAATTGTTTTCAATTTACACCTAATTGCATGCTAATTAATTAGGTAATTAGTTAGCTTAAATTTCCTAATCAATTTTAATTAACATTCTAACTATATAGCTAATTAATTAAACGTAATATTACATATATCATAACCTCTAATTAAAATTAGGATATCTAATTAATAATTAGATTACTACTAATTAATAACTTGGTTAGTTTACTTAGTTTGCTAATTAGGTAATTAGATTAATCAAATTAGGCTTAATTAGCTACTAATCAAATTCAAGCCACTATGTTTGACTTAATCCTATCCATTGATTTCAACTTTAATTCCTATCCCTAGATTAGATCCAAGGCCAATATTCAAGGCTTGCTAATCAAGTTCACATTCACACCATTGATTTGATCAACGGTTAAGGTTAAAGGCTTCCTAACTAAGTTTTCATCCAACGGTCCATATTAAAGTCCATGCTCCTTTTGTTGACCTATTCCTATTGGTTCAAAATAGTCAAGCCACTTTCGTTGACTCACTCCCATTGGTTTAGAATTTGTCCAGTCAGAATCGTTGACTGCCTTTCCTAAACGCGGGTCCCACAGACTTTTAAAGATCTGTGGTCATTTTGAAATAGATTTCTACTGTTTTTGAGATAGTAGGTATTGTAATATAAAATAATATTATAATAATATAAAATTACTTTATTGCACATTTGAATCCTAAAAATTATGAGATTAATATATATATTAATCAGAATTGGGTTTAGTAAGATCCCCTAACTCCAATTAATTAAAATAAGATTTTTTCGGTCAAAAAATTATTATTTCCCTGGCTCGGAGCAAATCACATACAATGATCAAATACACTCACGAAATAGTCAAATTTAATTTAATACTCACAGAATTCACAAAATAGTACATTTTAAGACTATTTTGTAATTATCTCAAAAGTTGGGGTGTTACAGGAGGAACGTACCGAATTTCTCGGAGTGATTCTTAAAATCCTAATGAAGAAGAAGAAGTTATGCATAAAGATGTCTAAGTACGAATTCTAGTTGGAGGCACTTCAACCTTTGGGTTACGCGATCTCAAGGGAAGGAATTACTGTAAACCCATCAGAACTCGCAGCATTTCTTTAATAGGAAAGACTGACGACTGTAACAAAGATTCATAACTTTATCGGATTAGCTGATTAATATGGGAGACTCGTCACAGAATTCTCTAAAGTGGCAAGATTTCTCGTCAAACTCATGCATGAGAGTCAAGTTTGTAGGATTAGTGCATATAAGGAAAGATTTTTAAGGATTGAAGAGACACTCGACTACCTTGCCGACGATGATTCTGCCCAATCCCAACGAACCTTTTTGGGATGCCTAGTGATGCTTTGCATTGGAAGTTTAGAATGTGCGCTTGATCAGAATAGAAGGAATGGTAACGTACGCTTAGAGACAATCGAGAATACATGAGAAGGATTACCTTACACTAACTCAGATTTAGCTTTGTAGTTACATTGAAGATCTAGAAGTATTTTCTACAAGGAGAAATTCTCAATGCCTATGGTAATCTTAAGAGCAAAAGGTATTTTGGTCTATTGGAATGAGTTGAATATGAGGCAGAGACGATGATTAGAAGTTCTGAAAGATTTTGATTCTTTCATTTTAGTATAATCCCAGAAGAGGCGAATGTCATAGCGGATGCTTTAAGAAGAAAATAAGCTTAGTTGTCTACTATAGTAAGCAAGGAGAATAAGTTCGATAGAGCCACTCAGCGATGTACAGTTGTTTGGAGAGTTGGCTGTTGGATGGCTGAAGACTCAAAGGGCGTAGAATCTTTTATTGATCGGCCTATGACGTCAATACGTTTTTGCCCATTAATATAAGATACTCAGTGGAAGGAAGCAACCTTATTGCCAATGATTTGGATTGATGCAGCTGAAGATACAACACGAGAACTAGGAGACAAAATGAAAGAAACACAGTCGCGTTTGTTCTAAGATATGATGAATTTCAAGGATGAAATTCCGTTTTAGAATGGGAGAGTTGTAATATCCCGAAAATTATTTATTTCATTATAAATAATCATTTTATAGAATTTATGATTTTTTAGGAATTTTTCTAGATTTTTTTGAAAATGACAAATATTTTAATATATTTTTCATTTCACGTGCACACTGAGCAGAGTCAGTCAAACGCTCAAGAAAATTATTTGTTTTGTGATGAATAGTCATTTTTCCATATTTCTGATTTTTAAGAATTTTTGTGGATTTTTCTGAAAATGTCGAATATTATAGTATATGCTTCATTTTGCGTGCACGCTGAGCGGAACCGGGATAACGAAATGTTTTCCCTGAGGCTGGTAAACCTTGAACTGTCAACATGTCGATGGGGGATCTTACTAAACTCGAGGCTGGGCACAGTTTGAGAGGTTTGCATTTTTTAAGATTTTATCTGATAAATAAAATCACTGTATCATAAAATCATCTGATGAATAATAAAATATTATTTTCATCCACTGTAACTTTTATTCACTGGAAAAATAATTCTAACAGTGTAATTCATGATCTGTCAGATGTATTTAATTAAGGAGACAAGCTTACTATGCACTTTATTGAGAATTGTGCAAAGCTTCTCAAGGAAGCTTCAAGGAAGCTTCTTGGAAATTTCCTCCAAGCTTCCAAAGGAAGCTAATCACTCCCTCTCTCCTCTGTCCATGGTCACGGCAGGAGCACCCAAATGGAGGGAAATTTGTGCTTTTCACTTAATTAATTATACTACACCAAATTCAAACACCCAAAAGCTACGACCTTTATTTCCTATGCACTTTCTCTCTCTACCTTCATCTTTTTCAAGGTTTTCCCCTCCTTCTCTCTACCAAGGCTCATGGCCACCACTCCATAATGCCCTCATTCATGACAAAATTTTCATCCAACCCCATTTTCTTAATCCTCTCCCTCTCCTAAACACTTTTCTAGTTGGTGGTTCTTTGAAAATCCATCATTTTCATAATTTTCTTCAAGCTTCAAGCTTAGGATTCTTTGGGTAAGTTCTTGATTCTTCACTTCCCTTTCCTTATTTTCGTTTCTATGGTCTTCCTTGTGACCACCCATGCTTTATTTTTCGAGCAATGGTGCTATTTTAATGAGTTTGAAATTTTAGGGTTCTTGGAGGAACCAAATCCGAAAATCCAAAGGGCTTCAAGGGAGTTCTTTGTTTGTTCTTCACTTAGGTAAGAGGAAGACACTCCTCCTCAACCTCTATTAGCATTTAGAAACCTTGTTTGTGATTGATTATGAGAAAACCCTATTGAGGGTTATTCTTTGTTTGCATGATTAGTATGTTTGCATGTTGTTTATAATGTGTTTATGCGATTAGATTGTTTGTTTGTGTATATTGATATATTGGATTGGATTAGAAAGCATGAAATGGAAGAAATTGATGTTGGATTTTCCCTTGGGTGGCCATGGTTTTGAGGCCCAAAATTTGGGGTTCTTTGTGAACAATTGTAACATTTGGAATTCATAATTAATCAAGTGTACATTATGTAATTAATGAAGAGAAAAATTTGATATGTATCCGTGTATCTGCTTGAGTGAGATGTTTAGGATTAGAATTAGAATTCTCCAATGTCAATATCCGTCGAATTAGAATTTCTGACCATTTAGTACTTTCATCGGTTCAACACTTAGAAGATTTCTCCAACGTCAACACCCATCCATCGAATTAGGATTTCTGCTGACCTTCTAGTATATTCGACAGCTTTATACATCATTCGACAGAACTAACCTTCTAGCATATTCGACAGCTTTATACATCATTCGATAGAACTGACCTTCTAGCCTATTCAACAGCTTTATACATCATTCGATAGTATATTCGACAGCTTTATACATCATTTGATAGAACTGACCTTCTAGCATATTCGACAGCTTTATGCATCATTCGACAGAACTGATCTTCATTCGACAGAACTTGACTTTTAGCCATTCTTGTCAAATAATGTTTTCCTATCAACATTGATTCTGTCAAATTGTAACTTAGCCATTTCCGTCACCAAATCACATTATGGCTGACATCTTTCATCATTCTGTCATATTATTTTTCATCGAAAGGTAGCCTCACATTTGTACACTAGAGGCATTTTCTCCGTTGAATCCAAAATTAAAATTTATCACCTAACACCTAGTGATGAAATTAATGGTAATAGGATGCAAGGATTAGTAAATTGGAAAATTTAATTGTACTTTGAGATTCATAAATTTTAAAGAACTAAAAATGGAATTTTCATAAGACTTAGGAAAATTTTAATTAGGGCAAGAACAAGAGAGTGTGAGACTTTGAGATCTTAGAATAACCTTCTAAGTGTATATGAATAAATTACCTAAGAGAATTTAATTAATTAAGAGAATTCCTTTAGAGACAAACTTTGTAAGAAAAGCTAAACCTAAGTAAGAATTCATAATACACCTTAGAAATGCATTAATTCATTTAATTCTAATATTATGATATTGTGGGTCCATGTGAGTGACTAATGATTGTGTTAATTCTTGCTTTGGCCAATTGTGGCATATTGTGGAATAGTATATAATAATGATCATACATGATTATGCATAGAGTCTGTATCCATTGTGAATGTCCGTTGGACTGTGTTAAGGCCGAGTTGCCTAGGAGTTGAACACACCTTAGTGCGGGTGCGAGTAGACTAGTGTAGGTCATATTGTTGACCATGGGGGTGTCGGGGTACGGGTACCTCACAATGGACAGTTGGTAGGTCATCTATCCGTGGGGCAGACCGATGAAAATGCATCGACGATCCTGACTGGGCACTGTCTGTACAATGCCATGATGTGCACGTGGATAAATTGTTGAGTTATAGCACTTTGGCCGCGGTAGCCGAGCTGCAGACGTGTCTCTTGATCTTTCTCTCCGACTATTTGTGTTTAGCTCCATGGAGTAGGATTTTTACTTTGTATGCATGTGCATAGTGGGCCCATGAATTATCTGACATTTATGATTATTATAATTGGAACTGTTGTATTATTGATATATATAACTGCTTAGAACTGCTTGGTTGATTATTACTGCTACTTAATGTTTATTATCATTATTGCTGTAAAAAATGCTATGTGGGCGCTTTGCGCCGTTTTGTTTCTTGTTGCTATAATTGGTAATAATGGTAGGATGTCTTACCTCTTTTCTGTATTTGTTGCTATTCTATGTGTTTTCGGTTGAAGTCTGTAAAGGGGGCGAGGTTGAATCTCCTAGATTTCACTTGGGTTGATCTTCTGCGTTCGGTAAGGACAACTTGAAGGGATTCTATTGGTTTCGTCATGATTGAGTTCACCAGAGGTGCCAAGACTTGGCGAGTCAACTGGACTGACAAGCATATATGATATAATTGGGATCTGACCTTGACCATGAAGAGGACTGCGATTGAAGACCTTATTCTATATTTCTCACTACACCGATGAGCCCGGAGTTACCTCACGCATTCGGGATCCAATGGAGTGCCCAACTCTATAGTTATGGATATGTTGTGGGTAGTTTATATTTTATTTTACATTACCTATATAAAGTGTATTTTGGGTATATGTAGGTTTTAATGTGATTATCCAGTCTTAAATGCTGTAATTTGAGTACATCTTATAATTCATATTTTAACTGGTTGTATATGTAACTGTTCATTCGTGGCTCCTATTTTCCTCATATGCAAAATGTCTAAAATTTTGTAAAATTTGTTATTTGACAATTGTAGCATGCTGAAATTTAGTGACTGTGACATAATGATGATTGTGTTGTGATTATTAAATCGAGGGGTGTTACATTAGGTGGTATCAGAGCTCAGTTCATCCTGTTGAGCCGGGGTATGGACTAACTATGCTTAGACATGCTAGAAGTTTATTTGTATGTTATGTACTTCCTTGTCTCTTGAATTGAGATGTTGGGAAAGGAAGGCATAGCTTGCCATAGGTTGAGTGTTGGTAGCTACTATTGCACAGTTACATGATATTGAGTACTGGCCCACTCAATATGTAATGTTCTGTGTCTATAGGAAACTATGACTTCACCTATGCGTATTAAGGTAATAGGAGTTCTTTAGAAAGAAGCTCAACTGGTATGACTGAACTTACGTAAGATCTGTTTATATTTATACCCTTACTGTGTTACCTCTAGAATTATTTGAGCCATTGGGTTAGAAAAAGGGGTAGTTAAATAAGACTTGCGAGGTTTGTGGACTGAGGTGTCCAAGAGGTTTTCAAAAACCAATTCTCTTTGGAAAAGAGTATCTGCCCTAAGTTTGGTTCGAGGAGCTACATAGGAGTCGAAGACTTACAGGAGATCGCGCCACAGAAGGCAGAGTGAAGGAGCTCAAGTTAAAGTCTTTTGGGTTTGTCTCGTTGGGTTGTGTGACTTTTTGTGTTTGGTTTCCGAAAGGAGACAATATTGTTTAGACTTAATGCTTTCGATTTTCCTTATGGTTTGATTTGTTTGTCCTTAAAGGAAGACAATGACTCGAAGTAGACGTAAGCGTGTGAATGCGGGGAGTGGCAATGATGGTACGACTGCGGTAACTGAAGAAATGAAAAGAATAGTTAATGTAACTACATGCCAGGATCAGAGGGCCGCACAACAGCAGGAATTGGAAGTTGAGGTTCAGAATTTGATGGAAAAAAGTTAACTTTAGGGTGACTCTAGACTACCTAAGTTCCAAAGGAGGAATAAAAGGATGATCAATCAGTTTAAGCAAAAACTGTATTCGCGACAAACGATGGGACAACAGCAATGACAAACGTATAAAGGGGATGTGAGTAGTAGAAAATCCAAACTGGTACCTTTATCAAAATGTAAGAAATACAGAAAGAACCACTTAACAAGGGACTGTAAGATTGAAGGAGTAACCTATTTCAAATGCAAAGAGCTAGGACATGTGGCTAAGAACTGTACTTCGCAAAGGATGAAGCCTTTCGCTGGAGATGTATGTACTTCAAGATCTCACAGAGAAGGACGAGTTAAATTCTCAAGTGGAGTGGAAACATCCAAGACTGAAGACCTGAATGAGGGAGCTTGTACTATAACCAATGACCCTGTGATTTTACTGTATAATTTCGGGGGTAACCCATTTCTTTATGACGTATGACTGTATGAGCCTATTAAGGTCATTTGAATCCTTGTTATCTTTTGACTAAGTTATTTCTACTTCTGCTACTAAGAACCTATTGATGGTAGCCAAGTCGTTTAAATTATCCTATGACTTGTTAAAGACTGAATCTTTCTGGTGATCTGATTTGTTTACTTCTTTTACAAATTAGATGTAATGTTAACAAAAGGGATTGGTTATCTTCTAGCCATATTCTGTTAAAATGTTCCAATGAAATTCTAAGAGTTCGTTTCTGGAATTGAGTTGTCTGTGTATTTACTTCCTTTCTACCTGAATATTACTATCCTCATTTGTAAGCCTGCTTTTATCACAACAAGTTTACTTAAAACTATCCTATTGTTGTTAGAATTTGGAACCCTTTTGCCAATTCAATTATCTACTTCATGAATAAGCTTGATCTCAGGAAGGAGATTAATCATTTTCTAAATGGGTCTCGTCATTCAGTTTCAATGGAAACTTAGTGTTTCTTGAGACAGAAATTTCCTAGATGTGAATCAATGAAACTCACTCCTACGTTTTATTGTCTCATATCATACTCTTCACTGGACGGGTCCAGTGGTATATCAAATGACTCCCCTACTTTTCTTTCTAACCTTTATAATGTTTCTAGTATACTTCGATTGAGTAGATGTATTCCCGACTCTGAACCATAGCAATGCGCCAAGTGTAGCACAATTAGGAGAGAACTTACCCTATAAGACATCTTGTTTGAATTAAGGAAAGATGGTTTGATGAATCAATTGAAAAATGCCACCGTTTTCTCTAAGATCAACTTGTATTCTGGACTATCATCGAGTTCGCTCAAAGATTTATCGTTGTCCTTGTTGACGCCATTCTGATCTATTCTTGATGTTTGGAGGAACGTACCAAATCTCTCAGAGTGATTCTTAAAATCCTGAAGAAGAAGAAGAAGTTATGCGTAAAGATGTCTAAGTACGAATTCTAGTTGAAGGCAGTTCAACCTTTGGGTTACGCGATCTCAAGGGAAGGAATTGCTGTAAACCCATCAGAACTCGCAGCATTTCTTTAATGGGAAAGACAGACGACTGTAACAAAGATTCGTAACTTTATAGGATTAGCTGATTAATATGGGAGACTCGTCACAGAATTCTCCAAAGTGGCAAGATTTCTCGTCAAACTCATGCATGAGAGTCAAGTTTGTAGGATTGGTGCATATAAGGAAAGATTTTCAAGGATTGAAGAAACACTCGACTACCTTGCCCAGGATGATTCTGCCTAATCCCAACGAACCTTTTTAGGATGCCTAGTGATGCTTCGCATTGGAAGTTTAGAACGTGTGCTTAACCAGAATAGAAGGAATGGTAACATACGCTTAGAGACAATCGAGAATACATGAGAAGGATTACCTTACACTAACTCAGAGTTAGCTTTGTAGTTGCATTGAAGATCGAGAAGCATTTTCTACAAGGAGAAATTCTCAATGCCTATGGTAATCTTAAGAGCCAAAGGTATTTTGGTCTATTGGAATGAGTTGAATATGAGGCAGAGACGATGATTAGAAGTTCCAAAAGATTTTTATTTTTTCATTTTAGTATAATCCCAGAAGAGGCGAATGTCAAAGCAGATGCCTTAAGAAGAAAATAAGCTTAGTTGTCTACTACAGTAAGCAAGGAGAATAAGTTCGATAGAGCCACCTAGCGATGTACAGTTGTTTGGAGAGTTGGCTGTTGGATGGCTGAAGACTCAAAGGGCGTAGAATCTTTTATTGATCGGCCTATGACGTCAATACATTTTTTCCTGTTAATATAAGATGCTTAGTGGAAGGAAGCAACCTTATTGGCAGTGATTTGGATTGATGCAACTGAAGATACAACACGAGAACTAGGAGACAAAATGAAAGAAACACAGTCGCATTTGTTCGAAGATATGATGAATTTCGTGGACGAAATTCCTTTTTTGAAAGGGAGAGTTGTAACATCTCGAAAATTATTTATTTCATTGTAAATAATCATTTTATAATATTTATGATTTTTTAGGAATTTTTCTAGATTTTTCAAAAATGTCAAATATTTTAATATATTCCTCATTTTACGTGCACACTGAGCAGAGTCAGTCAAACGCTCCAAAAAATTATTTGTTTTGTGATGAATAGTCATTTTTCCGTATTTATGATTTTTATGAATTTTTGTGAATTTTTCTGAAAATGTCGAATATTATAGTATATTCCTTGTTTTACGTGCACACTGAGCGGAGCCGGGATAACAAAATGTTTTCCCTGAGGCTGGTAAACCTTGAACTGTCAACGTGTCAATGGGGGATCTTACTAAACCCGGCTTCAGCACGTTTATGGGTTTGCATTTTTTGAGCTTTTATCTGATAAATAAAATCACTGTATCATAAAATCATCTGATGAATAATAAAATATTATTTTCATCAACTGTAACTTTTATTCACTGAAAAAATAATTTTAACAGTGTAATTAATCATCTGTCAGATATATTTAATTAAGGAGACAAGCTTATTATACACTTTATTGAGAATTGTGCAAAGCTTCTCAAGGAAGCTTCAAGGAAGCTTCTTGGAAATTTCCTCCAAGCTTCCAAAGGAAGCTAATCACTCCCTCTCTCCTCTGTCTATGGTCACGGCAGCAGCACCCAAATGGGGGGAAATTTGTGCTTTTCACTTAATTAATTATACTACACCAAATTCAAACACCCAAAAGCTACCACCTTTATTTCCTATGCTCTTTCTCTCTCCACCTTCATCTTTTTCAAGTTTTTTCCCCTCCTTCTCTCTACCAAGGCTCACGGCCACCACTCCATAATGCCCTCATTCATCATAAAATTTTCATCCAACCACATTTTCTTAATCCTCTCCCTCTCCTAAACACTTTTCTAGTTGGTGGTTCTTTGAAAATCCATCATTTTCACAATTTTCTTCAAGCTTCAAGCTTCAAGCTTAGGGTTCTTTGGGTAAGTTCTTGATTCTTCACTTCCCTTTCCTTATTTTCGTTTCTATGGTCTTCCTTGTGACCACCCATGCTTTATTTTTCGAGCAATGGTGCTATTGTAATGAGTTTGAAATTTTTGAGTTCTTGGAGGAACCAAATCCGAAAATCCAAAGGGCTTTAAGGGAGTTCTTTGTCTGTTCTTCACTTAGGTAAGAGGAAGACACTCCTCCTCAACCTCTATTAGCATTTAGAAACCTTGTTTGTGATTGATTGTGAGAAAACCCTATTGAGGGTTATTCTTTGTTTGCATGATTAGTATGTTTGCATGTTGTTTATAATGTGTTTATGCTATTAGATTGTTTGTTTGTGTATATTGATATATTGGATTGGATTAGAATGTATGAAATGGAAGAAATTAATGTTGGATTTTCCCTTGGGTGGCCACGGTTTTGAGGCCTAAAATTTGGGGTTCTTTGTGAACAATTGTAACAATTGGAATTCATAATTAATCAAGTGTACATTATGTAATTAATGAAGAGAAAAATTTGATATGTATCCGTGTATCTGCTTGAGTGAGATGTTTAGGATTTCAATCAAGTATCCAACCCTTTGTACATCGTGAATCCTAATATTTATAGCTAAACTATGAAAATAACTGACTCCTAAAAATTAGACACGTATACGGCAGTTGTATGTCACATATTCAACACTAGTACCTTGCCCAACTTTTGAAAAAACCAACTTCTAACCATTTAGCACTTTCGTCGGTTCAGCACGAGAGAAACTTCTCCAATGTCAATATCCATCGAATTAGAATTTCTGACCATTTAGTACTTTTGTCGGTTCTACACTTAAAAGATTTCTCCAACGTCAACACCCATTCATCGAATTAGGATTTCTGCTGATCTGCTAGTATATTCGACAGCTTTATACATCATTCGACAGAACTGACCTTCTAGCATATTCAACAGCTTTATGCATCATTCGATAGAACTGATCTTCATTCGACAGAACTTGACTTTTAGCCATTCTTGTCAAATAATGTTTTCCTATCAACATTGATTCTGTCAATTTGTAACTTAACCATTTCCGTCACCAAATCACATTATGGCTGACATCTCTCATCATTCTGTCATATTATTTTTTGTCGAAAGGTAGCCTCACATTTGTACACTAGAGGCATTTTCTCCATCGAATCCAAAATTAAAATTTATCACCTAACACCTAGTGATTAAATTAATGGTAATAGGATGCAAGAATTGTAACACCCCAACTTTTGGGTTAATTATAATATCATCCTAAAATGCACTGTTTTGTAATTTCTGTGAGTATTAAAATGAATTTGACTGTTCCGTGAGTGTATTCGGCTGTTGTGTGTGATTTGCTCCGAGCCAAGGAAATAATAATTTTTTTGACGGAAAAATCTTATTTTAATTAATTGGAGTTGGTGGATCTTACAAAACCCAATTCTGATTGATATATATATTAATCTTTTAATTTTTAGGATTTAACTGTGTAATAAAATAATTTTATATTATAATAATATTATTTTATATTACAGTGCCTACTGTCTCAAAAATAGTAGAAATCCATTTCAAAATGATCACGGATCTTTAAAAGTCTGTGGGACCTGCGTTTAGAAGAGCAGTCAACGATTCTGACTAGACAAATTTCTAAGCTAATAGGAGCAAGTCAACAAAGGAGGCTTGAAAAATTCTAACCAATAGGAATAGGTCAACAAAAGAAGCATGAACTTTAATATGGACCGTTGGATGAAAACTTAGTTAGGAAGCCTTTAACCTTAACCGTTGATCAAACTAATGGTGAGATTAGAATTCAAGTTTTATGACTAATCAATATCCACTTAGATTACATCTACGGCTAGGAATTAAAGTTGAAATCAATGGTTAAGATTAAGTCAAACATAGTGGCTTGAATTTGATTAGTAGCTAATTAAACCTAATTTGATTAATCTAATTACCTAATTAGCAAACTAAGTGAACTAGCCTAGTTATAAATTAGTTGTAATCTAATTATTAATTAGATATCCTAATTTTAATTAGAGATTATAATATATGTAATTATATGTCAAATTAATTAGTTATGTAATTGGATAATTGATTAAGATTGGTTAGGAAACTAAACCCAATTAATTAGCTATTTAATTAGCAAGTAATTAAACTTGAATTAAAAGTAAATTGAGTCCCTAAATGCCCTTGAACCACACGGTTTTGCAGCAGCCTTGGGAGGCCAAAATTTGACAAGTTCTACATGGTTCTTGAACCATCCAAATGACATAAGCCATGTGCACCAAAGTGTGAACACAATTAGATATTTGCTATCCAAATTAAACACTCAACCTCACCCACACAAGCTCACTATGGCAGCCCCCTCCCATTACCTTCTTAATATTCATTTTAACACTTTTCCAAATCAAAGCTTTTTATTCTCTCCAAAAATACCAAGAACACTAAGCACCATTTCTCTTTTATTTTCTCCTCTATAATTCGGCCAACACCCAAAACACCACCATCAAACTTCTATAATTTTACCTCTTCATATTTCCTAAACAAAAATCATATTCTAAACCCTTTTCCTTCACAAGGTTTTGCCAAAAACCCACTCTATCAAGTTCAAAATCCAACCTTTTGATCATTACCCTAAGGGTAAGTTTTGATTCTTTAGTTTAAAGTTTGATTTTTGATTTTTCCTAACCATGATTGTTCCATGGTTTTCCATTAGGAATCCTTGTATGTGTTTTTACTAATTGTTTAAGAATTTTAGGGATTTGTTTTGGAGGTTACACGAAATTTCAAGGAGAGGAGGAGACTAACCGATTATTGTCTTTAAGAGGTAAGAGAGAGATTTAATCTCATCAACCTTGTATGGTGATGAGAAAATGGATTTGTATGTGTGTGAAGAATCCATAAGGATTCATTTGTGTGGTTGTTTATTGTTTTTATTATTTATGTGATTGTTTAAATGCTTTCCTAATTGTGATTGATTTAATTGCTATGCATGTTTATAGTTTTTATTATTGATTTTGATTGCTATGTATGTTTATAGCTTTAAAATATATTGTATGTATATTGTATGTGTTTAAAGTTGTATGTGTTTATAATTGTATAATTATTAAAGTAGGATGTGAATAACATGTAACGATTTGCATGAGTGTTCCAAAGAACACAAATGAGGCTCATGGCCTTACCATGAAAATCGAGAACTAAAATGTTATCAACCATTTTCTAAATCAATGATTTAAAGAATCTAGGTAAAATAATAAATTTAAGAATGATTTTGATTAATTATTGGCAACATGCCATTTAGTGTATAATTGGATGCCATTTTATTTTCTAAGATAGGTTAGGTAATGGATTTACAAAATAAACTGATTCCAATGAATCTTTGAGAAAATAAAAGGAATGAATTTTGTTCTAGAATTCTAACTTAGCAGAATTTATTGTAAGTAAGAAATAAAGGAACACATGAAAAATACTAACGTAGAGCTCACTCTCTAAGTTTTGCAGCACGTTAGCAAGTTTCAAAGTGTAACTGATGGGTAAAATTAAAATAAATAGAATTTAGAGCAAAACGTTGAAAAATACCTTATACTGATTTTATAGGCAAAATGCTGCCAAAATTTACTAAAATCAGGTGAATAAAATGAAAAGATTCCATACAATATCTATAACACAAGGAAAATACTCTACGTATTTTAAATATACTAGATATAGTCTACACATATTTAAAATGATGATTTTAAGTTATTCGGTTAAGAAAAAGAATTAAAAATCTTACGCGATTGAGAAAATGATTTAAAAACATTACGCGATGTTCAAAAATGTTAAAATGTACTTACACAATTTAAAAACGTTTGTGAAAATGATGCAATTGTGAAAATGCGATAAAATTTCTACGCGATTAAACAACACAGTGAGTTTTACTGTCGGGCTAAAGTGGTGGACCCGGACCTGTTGTGAGATAGTACTGTCAGGTGGGATATGCTATATTTTGGTATATTGAGATTTAGGGTATTTTCATAAATATGGTAAAATATGGATATTAAGGGTATTTTTGTAATTTTAGATCATGTTTAGAGTGCTGTGTCAATTTGGCTGATAATTAGTGATTGATTGATGAGGTGAATTATACCGTGTTTTGGTGTGTTAGGCGTAGTGTGGTTCATTTATTGAACTTGGACGCATTAGTGTGCAGAGAATCCCATATGTGGATAGTGGTAGTACCTCTGGGCCGTGGTAACGGGCAACACACTAATGATCTCGACAAGCATTATTCTTAATCGAGATCTTGAGGAGACTATTAAGTACTATGCCTGTAGTGCACGATGTATTGACTATGTACTACTACACGATGTTTGGACTGTGGGCTATAGACACGACGTTAAACAGTGCAATAGTTTGGTTGGGCAGCCATAAAGTATTATTAGTTTCTATTCTGATCATTCTCTCAGATATCCGTGTTTAGCTCCATGGAGTAGGAACGAGTCGGTGTGTGTATCATTCATCATCTGCATTTTAATGTTTATTATAATCATTATCTGCATTTTAATGTTTATTATAATCTGTGATAAAATGCATGATGTATTAATTTGCTATACTGCATGTGATATAATAGTATGTATTACTTTGCTATATTATGCATGATATGCTGGTATGTACTATTGTGATAATTGTTTTGTATTGTCATTTTCTTATTTGCCATGCGGGTAATGATGTAGATTATCTCACCTCTTTATTGTATTATTCTATCTGTTTCTATTTTATGTTTATATCATCAAAGACTACAATGACGGCAAGAAGAGGTCAATTAGGTTTCTTTAGACTTCAGTTTCTCAAAGGCGCTGAGGCTTGGTATGTCCACTGGGACACGGGACACATAGAGTACAGTGGTGACGTTACTTTATCAATAAGTAGGACTCGACATGGGTTTGTTACTACATGTTATACGGCTACTTTCATACAGGTTATTTTATCTATTAGGGAGTTGTGGAATGAATTTCACCATACTCCTAGAGAGAACTTCGATATACTTTTGGGTCGAATTTCTATTGGTCAAGACATTCCCAACTAGGGAATTTGTCTTATAACAAGGGCTCATGTTTTAGGGGTTATGTTTTGAGTGGTATGCTGTCTTTTACTATTTCTATTAAATATTAATAGTTGTAAATTAATTGTATACTTTAGACAAAAATCATATGTATATTATGGTGTGATTATGTTTTGTTTTATTTGGTGTTCCATGTTATTTTATTTAACATTATAAGTATAAAAGAAAGAAAAAAATTTACCACTAATATTATTGATGTACCAAACGTTTTATAACTTGGGTAAGAATTTCATTTAATTTTATTCAATTGCATCATAAATGTGACATCCTCATAAGGGTGTTACATTAGTTGGTATCAGAGCCCAAGTTAGAGTCTTTTGGGTTTGTGGGTAGGTTTGTCTTGTTTGTGCTGTGTGAATCTCTGATATTGAACACAAAGATATGTTTCAATTTCCAAAAGGAAACGATTTTGTGTGAAACCACTACGTTTAGTTCGTTGTGTGTTGGTTTTGTTTATCTTTGAAGGAAGATAGTGGAATGTTACGAACATGAGCGTGTGGATGTGAAACATGATGAAGATCGTATAACCATAGCTCGAAGTGTAATGCGAAAGATGATTGGAGTAATAGTACAACAGAGACAGATGATCGCTCAGCAGCAGGGACTGATAATCGAACTTCATAGCTTATTAGGATTGGAGCAGCCATTGGATGCGAGAAGCTGTAACTTAGATCCTTCGATAATCCAAAATAGAAGGAAGCGTAAGGTTAATCATTTCAGCGAAAGTCGTATGTACAACCATCGGGGAAGCAACGATGAACAAAGAAAGGAAGTACTAGTGGCAACGATTTTGGTCAGACTGTGGCATCACCAATGAAGTGCTTGAAGTGTGGAAAGAATCATATGACAAGAAACTACACGATTAAGAGTATAATTTGTTATAAATATGGAAAGCCTAGACACTTCTCCAAAGAATGTGATCAGCTGAGGATGGAAACTTTCATTAGTAATATATGTGTTTCAAAATCTCAAAAAGAAGAAAAAGCCGATGCAAGGAGTGTAATGAGAACGTTTAAATACAAAAACTTAAGAAGCGAGAAATTCGTACCATAGAGGGTAATCTTAAAATTGTGCTGTATAATTCGCGAGATAACTCATTCTCTTGTGACCTATGATTGTGTAAATCTTTTGCGGTTATCTATGTTTTACTTCTTTTCATAATGTTACTTCATTTTCTAAACTTGCTATTCCTACTTGAGCCTGTTTAAAATTATCCTATTATTATAGGAGTTTGAAACTTTTATTGATCTGGTTTGTCTATTTCTTTCTTAGTTAGACTGAGTAAATCAATTTGATTTATCTGTGTCTTTGTTATAGTATAATCTGAGTATTTCTACTCTTCTTGTTAAACTTGTTGTTTATACTCAAGCTTTATAATTCTACCCTATATTTATTGAATATCAAATCTTTTCTATTGATTTGATCTGTTTATCCAAAATCACATTTATTTGAGAGCCTGACTTTTAAATGGATTGGTTATTTTCCAACCATATCCTACTAGATTGTTGCAATGCAATTTAGTGTTTCCTTGACCTGAGATTTTTGGATTTGAATCCAAGAAGTTCATTTCTAAAATTATTGGACTATGTTCATTTCAAAATCTATTAGACCATCTCGAATTCTTTGTTGGACTAATCTAGTAACTTATTGAATAGTCTTATTACTTTTCCTTATAACCTTCGTAGTGTCTTTCGTGTATTTTAATTAAGAAGGATCAATCCTGATTCAACTTGTGTCATAATACCAAATACAGTACAATTAGAAGAAAACTTAATCTATGAGACATTTTCTGTTAAGATTAAAACTAGACAAGTAGAATAGCTTACCTTGATGAGGAAAATCTGGAATGATGTGACGACAGGGAAACTAGAAGATCAAATGAAGAAACTCATTGTTCGTTCCAAGAACGATTTGCGTACTAGTTATTATTAGATTCGCATAAAGGTAAAGAATTTCCAAGACAGATTTTTAGATGCGTTGCAGGCACTATGAATACTTAGTACTACCATTCGGGGTAGGGAATGTTTTGGCAATGTTCACGAATTATATAAATAGGATCTTTCTTTCTCATCTAGGCAAATTTGTCATTATCCTTATTGGCAATATTTTGACCTATTCTTGAAATTCAAAGGAACATGCTAAAGATTTTAATACAGGTCTTTAATTTCTGAATAAGAAGAATGAGTTATGTGTGAAACTAGTCAGATGCAAATTCTGTTAGAAGAAGTTCAACTCGTGAATTTAGATTGAGTGTTGGGATCAAATAGGAAGGTTGTGGCGTATACTTCAAGGTGGCGAATTTATGTTTTAGGATACGCGATAGTCATTTTGCAAGGAAAATCTGAAGATATTTTCTTTCCTATAAAGTCTACAAAAGTTTCAAAGGCTTGAAGTACCTATTCAATCAAGAGGGACTTAAGTATAAGGAAGAGACGATAGTTAGAATTTTCAAAGGACTTATCAGGATGAATTTCTAGCATTGATAAAGTTCACATACAACGATAGTTTCGTTCGAGCATAGGGATGACACCCTGTGAGGCATTATATGGGAGATGCTGTAGAACACCATTGTGTTGGTATCATACTGGTGAAGGTAATATTGTAGGACCAAAATTCGTGCAGCAGACAACTGAGAAAGTGAAGATGATTCAAGACAAGATTAGGACAACTCAGAGGCGATAACAGAATTATGCTGATGAAAGACGAAGACCGCTTGAATTCGAAGAAGGTGATCATGTGTTCCTACGGGTGACACTTATGACTGGAGTTGAACGAGTGATCAAGTCGAGGAAGCTCACTCCAAAGTTCATCGGGCCATATCAGATACTTCATTGGTAGATCCGGTAGCTAATCAGATTGCACTACCACCATTCTTATCGAATCTCCATAATTTATTTCACGTATTACAACTACATAAATATATTTCTGATCCGACTTATGACATCGAACCAGACACCGTACAACTGAAGGAGAATTTAACGTATGAGACGTTTCCAGTCAAGGTTGAAGATCGAAAGACAGCAACTTCGAGGAAAGGAGATCCCATTAGTTAAAATAGTTTGGAACGAGGTAAGTGGCGGAGCCACATGGGAGCTAGAAAATAAGACGATGGAGCAATACCCTCAACTATTTTGAGGTACGATGAATTTCGGGGACGAAATTCTTATTAGTAGGGGAGAGTTGTAACACCCCAACTTTTGGGTTAATTACAATATCATCCTAAAATGCACTGTTTTGTAATTTCTGTGAGTAGTAAAATGAATTTGACTGTTTCGTGAGTATATTTGACTGTTGTGTGTGATTTGCTCCGAGCGAAGGAAATAATAATTTTCTGGCCAGAAAAATCTTATTTTAATTAATTGGACTTGGGGGATCTTACTAAACCCAATTCTGATTGATATATATATTAATCTTTAATTTTTAGGATTTAACTGTGCAATAAAATAATTTTATATTATTATAATATTATTTTATATTATAGTACCTACTGTCTCAAAAACAACAGAAATCTGCTTCAAAATGATCATAGATCTTTAAAAGTCTGTGGGACTCATGTTTAGAAGAGCAGTCAACGATTCTGATTGGACAAATTTCTAAGCCAATAGAAGCAAGTCAACAAAGGAGGCTTGAAAAATTCTAACCAATAGGAATAGGTCAACAAAAGAAGCATGGACTTTAATATGGACCGTTGGATGAAAACTTAGTTAGGAAGCCTTTAACCTTAACCGTTGATCAAACCAATGGTGAGATTAGAATTCAAGTTTTATGACTAATCAATATCCACTTTAGATTACATCTAGGGCTAGGAATTAAAGTTGAAATCAATGGTTAAGATTAAGTCAAACATAGTGGCTTGAATTTGATTAGTAGCTAATTAAACGTAATTTGGTTAATCTAATTACCTAATTAGCAAACTAAGTGAACTATCCTAGTTATAAATTAGTTGTAATCTAATTATTAATTAGATATCCTAATTTTAATTAGAGATTATAATATATGTAATTATATGTCAAATTAATTAGTTATGTAATTGGATAATTGATTAAGATTGGTTAGGAAACTAAACCCAATTAATTAGCTATTTAATTAGCAAGTAATTAGACTTGAATTAAAAGTAAATTGAGTCCCTAAATGCCCTTGAACCACACAGTTTTGCAGCAGCCTTGGGAGGCCAAAATTTGACAAGTTCTACATGGTTCTTGAACCATCCAAATGACATAAGCCATGTGCACCAAAGTGTGAACACAATTAGATATTTGCTATCCAAATTAAACACTCAACCTCACCCACACAAGCTCACTATGGCAGCCCCCTCCCATTACCTTCTCAATATTCATTTTAACACTTTTCCAAATCAAAGCTTTTTATTCTCTCCAAAAATACCAAGAACACTAAGCACCATTTCTCTTTTATTTTCTCCTCTATAATTCGGCCAACACCCAAAACACCACCATCAAACTTCTATAATTTTACCTCTTCATATTTTCTAAACCAAAATCATATTCTAAACACTTTTCCTTCACAAGGTTTTGCCAAAAACCCACTCTATCTAGTTCAAAATCCAACCTTTTGTTCACTACCCTAAGGGTAAGTTTTGATTCTTTGGTTTAAAGTTTGATTTTTGATTTTTACTAACCATGATTGTTCCATGGTTTTCCATTAGGAATCCTTGTATGTGTTTTTATTAATTGTTTAAGAATTTTAGGGATTTGTTTTGGAGGTTACACGAAATTTCAAGGAGAGGAGGAGACTAACCGATTATTGTCTTCAAGAGGTAAGAGAGAGATTTAATCTCATCAACCTTGTATGGTGATGAGAAAATGGATTTGTATGTGTGTGAAGAATCCATAAGGATTCATTTGTGTGGTTGTTTATTGTTTTTATTATTTATGTGGTTGTTTAAATGCTTTCCTAATTGTGATTGATTTAATTGCTATGCATGTTTATAGTTTTTATTATTGATTTTGATTGCTATGTATGTTTATAGCTTTAAAATATATTGTATGTATATTGTATGTGTTTATAGTTGTATGTGTTTATAATTGTATAATTATTAAAGTAGGATGTGAATAACATGTAACGATTTGCATAAGTGTTCCAAAGAACATAAAAGAGGCTCACGGCCTTACCATGAAAATCGAGAACCAAAATGTTCTCAACCATTTTCTAAATCAATGATTTAAAGAATCTAGGTAAAATAATAAATTTAAGAATGATTTTGATTAATTATGGCTAACATGCCATTTAATGTATAATTGGATGCCATTTTATTTTCTAAGATAGGTTAGGTAATTGATTTACAAAATAAACTTATTCCAATGAATCTTTGAGAAAATGAAAGGAATGAATTTAGTTCTAGAATTCTAACTTAGCAGAATTTATTGTAAGTAAGAAATAAAGGAACGCTTGAAAAATACTAACATAGAGCTCACTCTCTAAGTTTTGAAGCGCGTTAGCAAGTTTCAAAGTGTAACTGATGGGTAAAATTAAAATAAATAGAATTTAGAGCAAAACGTTGAAAAATACCTTATACTGATTTTATAGGCAAAATGCTGCCAAAATTTACTAAAATTAGGCGAATAAAATGAAAAGATTCCATACTATATCTATAATACAAGGAAAATACTCTACGTATTTTAAATGTATTAGATATAGTCTACACATATTTAAAATGATGATTTTAAGTTATTCGGTTAAGAAAATGAATTAAAAATCTTACGCGATTGAGAAAATGATTTAAAAACATTACACGATGTTCAAAAATGTCAAAATGTACTGACGCGATTTAAAAAAGTTTGTGAAAATGATGCGATTGTGAAAATGTGATAAAATTTCTATGCGATTAAACGATGCAGTGAGTTTTACTGTTGGGCGAAAGTGGTGGACCCAGACATATTGTGAGATAGTACTGTCAGGTGGGACATGCTATATTTTTGTATATTGAGATTGAGGGTATTTTCATAAATATGGTAAAATATGGATATTAAGGGTATTTTTGTAATTTTAGATCATGTTTAGAGTGTTATGTCAATTTGGCTGATAATTGGTGATTGATTGATGAGGCGAATTACACCGTGTTTTGGTGTGATAGGCGTATTGTGGTTCATTTATTGAACTTGGAGGTATTAGTGTGCGGAGAATCCCATATGTGGACAGTGGTAGCACCTCTGGGTCGTTGTAAGGGACAACACACTAATGATCTTGACAAGCACTATTCTTAATCGAGATCTTAAGGAGACTATTAAGTACTATGCCTGTAGTGCACGATGTATTGACTGTGTACTACTACACGATGTTTGGACTGTGGGCTATAGACACGACGTTAGACAGTGCAATAGTTTGGTTGGGCAGTCATAAAGTATTATTAGTTTCTATTCGGATCATTCTCTCAGATATCCGTGTTTAGCTCCATGGAGTAGGAACGAGTCGGTGTGTGTATCATTCATCATCTGCATTTTAATGTTTATTATAATCATTATATGCATTTTAATGTTTATTATAATTTGTGATAAAATACATGATGTATTAATTTGCTATACTGCATGTGATATAATAGTATATATTACTTTGCTATATTATGCATGATATGCTGGTATGTACTATTGTGATAATTGTTTTGTATTGTCGTTTTCTTATTTGCCATGCGGATAATGATGTAGATTGTCTCACCTTTTTATAGTATTGTTCTATCTGTTTCTATTTTATGTTTATATCATCAAAGACTACAATGACGGCAAGAGGAGGTCAATTAGGTTTCTTTAGACTTCAGTTTCTCGAAGGCGCTAAGGCTTGGTATGTCCACTGGGACACGGGACACATAGAGTACAGTGGTGACGTTACTTTATCAGTAAGTAGGACTCGACATGGGTTCGTTACTACATGTTATACGGCTACTTTCGTATAGGTTATTTTACCTATTAAGGAGTTGTGGAATGAATTTCACCATACTCCTAGAGAACTTCTGTAACACCCTCCTTAGGGTGCCACACTTTATGTTACTAAATTATCAAATTACCCTTCAATTAAAAATTGCGCTTGTATTGTAAATACGAATTATAAAATTTCTTAATGATAATAAGATAAACTTAGCAAAAAATAAAGACATAACAACATTGTCACACATAATTTACATCATATATATATACATACAAACCTTTAGTACTGTCACACTTGATTATTTTACAAACTAGACTTCCAAAGTATTTAAACTTTAATTTAAAACTAACATATAGCCCAAATCTTACTAGACAGCAGAACCCTCAGACGGATCCTCCTCAGATTCCTCAGCATATAGGAATCCGTCATGATGTGCAGTCCTACGGACAGGTGTCCGAGCAGACGACACAATACTAACCGTACTGGGAGTACGATAGTAAGCTCCCCAATACTGCCTAATGGATATTGGGAACTCTAGTTGTACATAAATATTGACAGAAAAGTAAGGGTGTCCTAAATGTTGTCTACTCAGTCTAATATTTAGGTCTCCCAAGTAATAGATACTCTCTCTCTAAGTCTACAGTCCATGCCTCATCTCCTCCGATGAATGTAAACCTCAGGTAGCCAAGGAAACTAGGTATCTGCATCTCTTCAAAACTCGACGTCCTTAGCAGGAATCTGCTCCTCCTCAGTTTCTCGCTCTTTTTCTTGCTCGACATCTTAACAAATATAAATATAATACCAAACATGCATACAAAGAGGTGAGATCACCTACGCCAATACCAGTATGACAGTAATGAAGATAAACACATACAATATCTCATACAGTTATCATACCATAATTACAATTATGCCACTAACATCAATATCATCACAAAACATGTAATACACAATAATTACAGTCATGTCATTATCAATAATCAATAAATCAATAAATCAATTATCATAAACAGAAATTACGATAATACCCTCTATCATTATATGTATGCACACAGACTCAATTTCCTACTCCATGGAGCTACAACTCAAGTCGGAGAGAGTGATCGAAAAGAAGTGTCGGTACCAACATGCCTTGGACCACGTGCTCAATTTTGCACATCCAGCATATACACGACAGTCTTTATCAGATCTTGATTAAGGATAGTGTCTCGGTCCGGATCATTGGTGTGTTGCGTCGGTCTAACCCACAGTACAGAAGAGCTACCATCTGCCCATTATAGGCAACCCGCACCCCAATGCCCCCAAGGTCAACGAGTGACTTACACTACGCATATCACACCCACTCAGGAGGTGTAGTCTCTCCTAGGCAACTAGCCTCATACAGTCAATCGGACCTTTCCAATGCATGTACCATGCACTATTCACATTTCTATTTCATATCATATATTCGGGTCCCATACAATAATCTAACAGTATAATTACTGTATTTTAATCACGCGGTCATATTTCCACGTTTTCTCAATTGTGACTCAATTCTGTCGCCTTTTGAAAATCGCGTAGCGATTTTTCAACATTTTCCAATCGCGTAAATATTTTTCTCACGTTTTAAATCAAAAATACTATTTTTCTCATTTTAATACTAAAATTGGCTTTATTTTCCATATTTGCACCTCAGTCCCTAAAAAACTCATATTTACACATTAGTCCCTCAAAAACTAATATTTACATCACAGTCCCTCAAAAATTAATATTTATAAAAAAGTCCCTCATAAAATTCATATTTATAAAATTGTTCCTCTTTTATAAAATATTTATAGTTTAACCCCTCTAAAAATAATATTTACAATATTACCCCTCTAAAAATAAGTATTTACACAATGGCCCCTCATTTTGATAAAATTTATAATTTAGTCCCTCTTTTATAAAATTTTGCGGTATAACTCCTCTAAACATCAGTAAATGGTATTGTTTTTCAAAAATCATTATTTCTTTTCTTTGCTACCCATAAAATCATTTTATTTTACTATACTCAAATTTTTCTCAAATTCATTTAAATCTCTCTGCTCTCATTTTAATTCATCAGTGTAAGGACTTTGGTCCTTTTTCCATAGTATGGCCGTGAGCCTCGGTACTCTTTGGAGTACACATACAATCGATTCATCATGTTATTCACATCCTATTTTACGCATACAGTCTCATGCTTCCATAATTTCACATACACACATAATATCAAAGCTTTAAGCATTTAATCACACATGCAAGCATAGAAACTCAATCAAACACAACACAAACACAATCAAATAATCGGTGAAGAACCCTTATGGATTTTTCACCGTACAAAACCATCCTCACACCACCAAAACTCGGTTGGTGAGGTTAAATCTCCCTCTTACCTCTTGAAGATAATTTAATCGGTTAGTTCTCCTCCTTTCCTTCAAATTCGTGTAATCCACCAAACAAATCCCTAAAATTCTTAAACAATTAGTAAAAACACAAAAAAGGTTTAATATTGAAAAACCATAGAACAATCATGGTTAGAAAAATTAGAAATCCAATTTTGAACCATAAAATCAAGACTTACCCTTAAGTACGTAAGCAAAAGGTTGGATTTTGGACAAGCTAGAGTAGTTTTTTAGAAAAACTATGTTAATGAAAAGTGTTTAGAATGGGATTTGGGTTTAGGAAATATGATGAGATAAAATTATAGAGGTTTGGTTGTGTGGTTGATGCTCTTGGCCAACTATGGAGAGAAAGAAAGAAAGAAAAGTGTGCTTGGTTCTTGGTAGCTTTTGGAGAGAAAATGGATGCTTAATTTTGTGATAAGTGTAATAAATGAAAGTGAAATGTAAAAATGAGTGCAGCTGTCGTGAGTGAGCTTTAGTGAGGTTGAGTGAATGAATTTGCATGTTAAAATATCCTAAAGTGTTCACATTGTTTAGGCACATGGCTTATGTCATTGGATGGTTCTTGAATCTTGTAGAACCAAGCCAATTAGCCTCCTTGATGCAGCCCAAAACCGTGCAGCCCTTCCTCTTTTTAGTGACTTAATTGTTTCCAAATTAGTCCTAATTACATGCTAACTAATTAAGGAATTAGTTAGGTTAAATATCCTAACCAATTTTAATTAATATACTAATCATATAACTAACTAATTTAATATATATTAGCATATATTATAACCTTTAATTAATATTAGGATATCTAATTAGTATTTAGATCACAATTACTTAAGAACTAAACTAGTTCACTTAGTTTGCTAATTAAGTAATTAGATTAGTCAAATTAAGCTTAATTAGCTACTAACCAAATTCAAGCCTACAATTTTTGACTTAATTCTAACCATTGATTCATCTTTAATTTCTAGCCATTGATTACATCTAAGGTAGATATCAATTGGTCATAAAACTATCATTCTAATCTCACCATTGATTAGATCAACGGCTAAGATTAAAGCTTCTAAAGTAAGCTTTACAATCCAATGGCTCACAAAGAAGTCAATGCTTCTTTTGTTGACTCATTCTAATTGGTTTAGAAAGTCAAGCCATCTATTTTGACCATTTTCTATTGGTTTAGATTTCTGTCCAGTCAGAATTGTTGACTGCTACACTAAACGTGGGTCCCACGAACTTTTTCGGGTCCACAAATAAATTTTTTACTATTTTTGAGACAGTAGGTACTGTTGAATAAAATAATATTATAAAAATATAAAATTATTTTATTACACAGTTAAATCCTAAAAATTACGAGATTAATATATATATCAATCAGAATTGGGTTTAGTAAGATCCCCCAGCTCTAATTAATTAAAATAAGATTTTTTCCGTTCAGAAAATTATTATTTTCTTGACTCGGAGTAAATCACACAAAATGATCAAAAATGATCTCAGAACAGTCAAACTATTTTTATAACACACAGAAAATGTAAAACAGTGTAATTTTGCTATTACTATTCACATAGTCAGAATTTGGGGTGTTACAACTTCGATATACTTTTGGGTCGAATTTCTATCGGTCAAGACATTCCCAACTAGGGAATTTGTCTTATAACAAGGGCTCATGTTTTAGGGGTTATGTTTTGAGTAGTTTGCTGTCTTTTACTGTTTCTATTAAATATTAATAGTTATAAATTAATTGTATACTTCAGACAAAAATCATATGTATATTATGGTGTGATTATGTTTTGTTTTATTTGGTGTTCCATGTTATTTTATTTAACGTTATAAGTATAAAAGAAAGAAAAAAATTTACCACTAATATTATTGATGTACCCAATGTTTTATAACTTGGGTAAGAATTTCATTTAATTTTATTCAATTTTATCATAAATGTGACATCCCCATAAGGGTGTTACAAGGATTAGTAAATTAGAAAATTTAATTGTACTTTGAGATTCATAAATTTTAAAGAACCAAGAATGAAATTTCCATAAGACTTAGGAAAATTTTAATTAGGGCATGAACAAGCGAGTGTGAGACTTTGAGATCTTAGAATAACCTTCTAAGTGTATGTGAATAAATTACTAAGAGAATTTAATTAATTAAGAGAATTCCTTTAGAGACAAACTTTGTAAGAAAAGCTAAACCTAAGCAAGAATTCATAATACACCTTAAAAATGTATTAATTCATTTAATTCTAATATTATGATATTGTGGGTCCATGTGAGTGACCAATGATTTTGTCGATTCTTGCTTTGGCCAATTGTGGCATATTGTGGAATAGTATGTAATAATGATCATACATGATTATGCAGAGTCTGTATCATTGTGAATGTCTGTTGGACTGTGTTAAGGCCGAGTTGCCTAGGAGTTGAACACACCTTAGTGCGGGTGCGAGTAGACCAGTGTAGGTCATATTGTTGACCATGGGGGCGTCAGGGTGCGGGTACCTCGCAATGGATAGTTGGTAGCTCTTCTGTCCGTGGGGCAGACCGATGCAAACGCATCGACAATCCTGATTGGGCACTGTCCTATATCGTGATCTAGCGTAGACTGTCTGTACAATGCCATGATGTGCACGTGGATAAACTGTTGAGTTATAGCACTTTAGCCGTGGTAGTCGAGCTGCAAACATGTCTCCTGATCTTTCTCTCCGACTGTTTGTGTCTAGCTCCATGGAGTAGGATTTTTACTTTATATGCATGTGCATAGTGGGTCCATGAATTATCTGGCATTTATGATTATTATAATTGGAACTGTTGTATTACTGATATATATAACTGCCTGGAACTGCTTGGTTGATTATTACTGCTACTTAATGTTTATTATCATTATTGCTGTAAAAAATGCTATGTGGGCGCTTTACGCCATTTTGTTTCTTGTTGCTATAATTGGTAATGATGGTAGGATTTCTTACCTCTTTTCTGTGTTTGTTGCTATTCTGTGTGTTTTCGGTTGAAGTCTGTAAAGGGGGCGAGGTTGAATCTCCTAGATTTCACTTGGGTTAATCTTCTGCGTTCGGTAAGGACAACTTGAAGGGATTCTATTGGTTTCATCATGATTGAGTTCACCGGAGGTGCCAAGACTTGGCGAGTCAACTGGACCGACAAGCATATGTGATATGTTGGGGATATGACCTTGACCATGAAGAGGATTGCGATTGAAGACCTTATTCTGTATTTCTCACTACACCGGTGAGCCCGGAGTTGCCTCACGCATTCGGGATCCGATGGAGTGCCCAACTCCATAGTTGTGGATATGTTGTGGGTAGTTTATATTTTATTTTAGATTACCTGTATAAAGTGTATTTTGGGTATATGTAGGTTTTAAGGTGATTATCCAGTCTTAAATGCTGTAATTTGAGTACATCTTATAATTCATATTTTAACTGGTTGTATATGTAACTATTCATTCGTGGCTCCTATTTTCCTCATATGCGAAATGTCTAAAATTTTGTAAAATTTGTTATTTGACAATTGTAGCACGCCGAAATTTAGTGATCGTGACATAATGACGATTATGCCGTGGTTATTAAATCGAGGGGTGTTACAAGCTAAAGCTGACTTAAAGCTAGGTGAAATATGGATCTTGGCCCACTAGGAAATCTTACGATAGGATTTTCTGAGTTAATGATGAGGGTCATTGATTTCAATAAAATAGTCGGAGGCATATTTTATTAAAGACCTTGTTAAATATGTTTATGGCATGATACTTATACTTTGCATATTTCTATTAATAGATTACCACAGCAGCAAACATTTCAAATAACTTGTCATTGCGATTAGTCCTTGAGAAAGATGAATTTACTGGAACTAACTTTCTAGACTGATACAGGAATCTGAGGATTGTCCTTAAACACGAGAAAAAGTAGTATATTTAAGAGAAGTCTACTCTTGAGCCATTTGCTGCAAATGCCCCTAGAGTTGAAAATGATACTTATAAGAAGCATCAAGATGACGCCTTAGACATTGGTTGTCTCATGCTGGCCACCATGAACTCTAAGCTTCAAAAGCAACATGAGAACATGGATGCATACGATATGATCATACATTTGAAAAGGCTGTATCAAGAGCAAGTCAGGCATGAAAGATACGAAGCCTCAAAGGCATTGTTTCAGTGCAAACTGGTAGAGGGTAGCTCTGTTAGTACTCATGTGCTCAAAATGATTAGGAGAACCTGGAGAGACTTGGTTTCCCTTGAGGTCAAGAGTTAGCCACTGACTTAGTCTTGCAATCATTGTCAAAAAGTTACAGTCAATTCGTCATGAACTACAACACGAATGAAATTGACAAACCTCTACCAGAACTATTAAGCATGTTGAAAACTACTAAACAGAATATAAACAAAGGAAAGGGAAAAGGCCATTATGATGATCCAAAAGAATAAGAGCAAAAAGTAGTTGAAGAAGCCCAAGGACAAATGGAAGGGCAAAGGTAAGGAAAAATCCAAGCCCAACACTTCCAGGTTGAAATCTGTAGGCAGATTGGCTAAGGAAGATATGTGCTTCTACTGTTGTCAGACCAGACATTAGAAGAGGACCTGCGGTAGGTACTTGGAGGAGCTTAAGAAGAAGGGAAATGAGACTTCCACTTTAGGTATTTTTGTTATAGAAGTCAATTTATCTACTTTTGCATCTTGGGTATTAGATATTGGATATAGGTCTCACATTTGTGTAAATGTGTAGGATCTAAACAAGAGTAGACCATTGGCTAAGGGTGAAGTTGACCTAAGAGTTGGAAATGGAGCAAAAGTTGCTGCTTTAGCCATAGGGACTTATTTTTTTATCTTTTCCCACATAGCTTGTTATTGAGTTAGAGAACTATTATTTTGTGCCTGCAATTAGTAGGAATATCATTTCTATTTCTTGTTTGGACAAGAAAGGTTTTTCTTTATGATAAAGGACAAATGTTGTTCTATTTATTTGAATGAAATTTTTTATAGTAGTGCGCAACTGAGTAATGGACTTTATGTCCTCGTTCTCGAAATGCTTATACATAACATAAATACTAAGAGGTTCAAATCAAATAATATGAACCTAACTTATCTCTAGCATTGTCATTTGGGCCACATAAATGAGAAATGAATCTCCAAACTCCATAAAGATAGATTCTTGGACTTATTTGATTTTGAATCATGTGAGATATGTGAGCCTTGTTTGTTGCGGAAGATGACTAAAGCCCCATTCACTGGACATGGTGAAAGGGCTAGTGATCTTTTGGGCCTCATATATAGTGATGCATATGGACCCCTAAACACACTGGCTAAAGGTGGGTTTCAATACTTCATTACATTTACTAATGATTTTAGTAGATTTTAGTTTATGTATCTTATGAAACACAAATCAGAATCCTTTAAAAAATTCAAAGAATTCAAGAATGATGTACAAGACTAACTTGGTAAGAGTATTGAAGTCCTTCAATCAAATTAAGGTGGTGAATACTTAAGCCAATAGTTTGATGATCATCTTAAAGAGTGTGGGATAATATCTCAACTCACTCCTTCTGGAACACCACAATGGAATGGTGTTTCTGAAAGGAAGAACTGGAACTTATTGGACATGGTCCGATCTGTGATGAGTCATGTAGACCTTCCAAGGTCTTTCTGGGGACATGCTCTATTAATAGTAGCTTTTACACTTAATTGTGTTTTATCAAAGACAGTTCAAAAGGCACCATATGAGATATGGACTAGGAGACGACTCAGTATGTCTTTCATAAAGATTTGGGGTTGCAAAGCTTATGTGAAACGTCAAGTTTCTGATAAGCTTGGACCCAAATCAGATAAATGCTTCTTTGTGGGATATCCTAAGGAAATCAAGGGATATTATTTCTATAATCCTACTGAGGGCAAAGTGTTTGTCGCACGGACTACTGTGTTTCTAGAAAAGGAATTTATCTCCAAAGGAACTAGTGGGAGGAAATTAGGACTTGAAGAAATTCAAAATTCACAGAGTAGCAATGAACTGATGGTGGAACGGAGTAACCTCCACAAAATGGTGTGGAACAACAACCTACTCTAGTAGCATAAGACCTGTGTAGGTCTAATAGGATACGTCATCAACCAGAGAGATATGGATTTCTCATGACCCAACTAGGTGAGCCTGTGACTTACTAAGAAGCCATAATTGGCCCAGAATCTGAGAAATGGCTTGAGGCCATGAGATTTGAAATGGAATCCATGCATGCCAACTAGGTATGTACCTTGGTTAACCCACCTGAAGGGATAAAACCCATTGGGTGCAACTGGGTTTTCAAAAAGAAAACTAACATGGATGGTAACGTGCATACCTTTAACACGCGATTGGTGGCTAAGGGTTTCAAGCAAATTCATGGTGTAGACTATGATGAAACTTTTTCCCCAGTTGTGATTCTTAAATCCATTCAGATCTTGCTTGCTATTACAGCATACCACAATTGTGAAATCTTACAAATGGATTTCAAGACTGCTTCCTTAATGGAAATCTTCTCGAGGATGTGTACTTGACACAACCTAAGGGTTTTGCTACTCTACAGATGTTGGAAACGTGTGCAAGTTGCAACGATTTATTTATGGATTGAAGCAAGCTTCCAAAAGCTGGAATCTTCATTTTGATGATGGAATAAAACAATTTGGTTTCATCAAGAATGAAGAAGAATCTTGTGTCTACAAGAAGGTTAGTAGGAGCACAATTGTCTTTTTGGTGTTGTATGTAGATGACATACTTCTCATCGAAAATGACATCCCTACCCTATAATCAGTAAAGACTTGGTTAGGTAAATCCTTTTCCTTGAAGGACTTGGGTGAAGCTACCTATGTATTAGGTATCAGGATCTATAGAGATAGATCATAAAGACTACTTGGCCTAAGTCAAAGTGCATACATAGAAAAAGTGTTAAGACGATTTAACATGCATGAATCCAAGAAATGATTCTTGCCTATGTCACATAATGTAGGCCTATCTAAGGCTCAATCCCCCTCCACCTAGGATGAGAAGGATCATATGAGCAAGATTCCATATGTATCTACAATTGGATCTATTATGTATGTCATGTTTTGTACTCGACCAGACATCTCGTATGCTTTGAGTATGACGAGCAGGCACTAGATAGATCTTGGTGAGAGTCACTAGACTATTGCCAAGAACATCCTAAAGTACTTGAGAAGGACTACGTTCTTGGTATATGGAGCTGAGGAAGAGCTAGTTGTAAAGGGTTACACTGATGCTAGCTTCTAGATCGATAAGGACGACTCTAGATTACAATCGAGTTTTGTTTTTTTCCTAAATGGTGGGGCTATGAGCTGGAAGAGCTCGAAGCAAGAGAAAGTCACCGATTCTACCAAAGAGGCTAAGTATATTACTTCCTATAATGCAACAAAGAAGGTCGTTTAGATCAAGAAGTTCATTATTGAGCTTGGTGTAGTTCCTAGCATTGTGGACCTAGTGGACTTCTATTGTGACAATAATGGAGCCATTGCACAAGCTAAGGAGCCTAGATCTCACCAGCGATCTAAACATACATTTAGGTGCTTCCATCGCATTTGTGAGATCATCAATAGAGGAGACGTGAAGATATGCAAAGTTTCAACAGACGATAATATCGCTAACCCACTGATAAAGCCTCTTGCGTAGTAAAAGCATGAGGGTCATACTAGATCTTTAAGCATTAGACATATGCTTGATTGGCTCTAGTGCAAGTAGAAGATTGTTGGTGTATGACCTGGAGGCCAATTTATTTTGACCGTATTTACATACATTGTATTATACTATTTATTTAATACAAGAGGCACTTTATTTATTATGTTATTTATTATAAACATAGTAAAGTCCTTATAATAGTAAGTTTAATGCCATAGGATATCAAGTGGATGACTTGATCATAAGATCCTATTGGATAGAATCAGAACACTATTCTTAAATGTCCTTAGTCAAGTACTATTTTTAATTAGGACAACAATAATGCACTGAGACTACTATGTGCGTAGACTGATGGCCACATCTCACGGGTCATGGATATGACTTATCAACTCTTCACATGAATACATATTAGAGTAATGATGTACTGGACAGACCCACCATGAGAACATGAATCATTATGTGAGTGTCATAAGCGATTCTCAAAGTGGCAATGGTATATGTGGTCCTTTGACCTGAAATCACTATGATTTCTACATGAGGAGTTGTATGTTTTAATGCCATCAAACATCATCTATAATAAGGTGATTATAAAGTTAGTTATTGGACATACCGCGAATCATGTAGAGGGATGTGAGTGATCTAGATAGGATTTGTCCCTCCTATATAGCAAGAGCGATATCTTCGAGTCCCTTGATTGAGTGAGACTACAAAATGTATGACTATGCTCAAATGAGTCAATATGAGATATTGATCTCATTTGTTATTACTAAGCCTACTCAAGTATCAGGAAATGGAAGGTTGAACTATACAAAGGTAACATATTCTATGCCTTGTGTTCAATCTAGATATTTGGACAAAGGGACTAAACTATACGAAAACATTGGTCACGGAAAGGTTATGTCAAATCACTAACATTCTTATTACTTGGGTAATAGTAATGTGTTGCTTAATACCGCTCACAACTTGTAATATTAAAATAGGATTTTAATATTACTGCTAACGTCATGAGAACCTGCAAGATCACACACATAGAACAGACTGTTTTGGAGCAATTAGAATCCAAGTTGGACTAGGGTTCTATCGTGGGCCAGGCATATAATAGATGACTCCAAGGTTGCACTGTTAAACCTACTGGTACTCTCACTTACATAACATAGTCACTTTAATAAATAGTACTGCTAAGGGGCTATCAAGGACGTCAGATTACAAACCCTAGCTGCACCCTAACAAAAACATTGAGTGAGAAAGTAATAACTTTCTCTTCCCTTCGCTGCTAGCACTGTGCAGTAGATACGAGACTTCATGATCATAGATGTTGGGTGTTTGTGTGTCTACTTCTTGATCGCATACTTCATTTTTTGTTAGGCTTCAAGAGGTAAACTCAAAAAATCATATTTCATGGCTCTCTTTTCACATAGATCCTTAGTGGCAATCCTTTTTCTACTGTGCTTTTGTTCTCGAATTTCCTAACAGGAGCTAACCATAGGTGGTTCAAGACTCCAATCTCAAAGTCGAAGAATGGAAGCCAGACCCCAATTTGTGTAAATAACGTATCATACATATAGATGAAATGGTCACCTTCTATCTATATTGAACATACTCTTTCTTGGACAGTCGGAGCACATATGGCGTACTCTCTGTCTTTTATCCTATCCTTGGTTAGGTGTAAGTATTCTTGGTTCTTATGTGTATCTTTTGACCTCTCTACACTCGAAGGAGTGCCCAAAACTTCATGATCAACCCATTGGTATAGGCCAACATCTCTTGTAATGATGAGTTCTCTAGGTTCTGATGGAGCCATCCTCCAACGTACAATTTTCAAGTTGACAGTGTTACCTATAGAGGCCACACTCATGTTAGAATCAAAAGAAGACTCACTAAGGCTCTCTAACTCTATCATGAGTGTGGAGAGTAGATGTGTGGGTCTTTGCCTTACAAGCTCTCTAGCACGATCCACCCTTTGTAATGCCTCCAGGATATCCATCCTAATTATCGGCCTCAATCCTCTATCAAAACCCCTGCCATGAAAAGAATGTTTATGCCTCACGTGAGGCAATAAAGACAGTAGAGCACTAAGGATTTCTAAAGAAACACTCTCCTTCCTACTGTTTTATGATATTTTCCCTCTCATAATGGAAGATTATAGGAGAAAAGTAAAATGGGAAAAGAGAGTACCTTGTTTATAAGAAGAAAAAAGGTGTTAGGAGGTTAAAACTGCACGAAAATGGATGCTGAAGTCTATCCAGAGAGTTGTTAGGAATAGATTCTATTTGCCAGAAAAGGAAAGTAAAAATACCAGAAAGAAGGAGAAAGTGGGGGGGAGGGTTTCCCCCCACTCTATTTATAGGTAAGGACAACCTCCCCCAACCATCACCTTAAGAAGTGGCAAAATCAGAAGTTCGCTTAGAATTTGAAATAATAATCATGCCATTACAAATCCCAAACGACGACTTCCAATATCTTGAAGTAACGTGTTGTACTATTTTTGAGCAGAGCAATTGAAAGGATGACTCTCAGAATGTTCAGAGTTGAAGCAACGTATGACATTACAAGAGGACATTCAAGCTGGATCATAGACTTGTATCATGATATTGTGATAAAGCATAATACGGATCTCGGTTAAGACCAAATTACTTTCAGAACTTAATGGGCCCACGAGCAAAATTTGTGTGGAGGTAACTTACTATGAATCTGATAACTCTATAGAATGCAGTTATTTGTGTCCTATTTCTGTGCTAAAATGAATGCTGAGTCCTTGTTTAAATGCATATTTGGAGGATTTTGTGCTTATATTTGTCATATTCTGATTCTAAGCCTTTCTTGTATGATTTATAGCAAAATGAAGCTTTAATGATCATGGATTAAGTAGATTTATAATTGTTACTGATTTGGTGTTTTCTCTATGTTAGGAAGGGCTCCAAACAAGGTTAAATATGGAGCAATTGAGCTTAAAGAGGAAGAGGAAGCCAAATTGGGCATTCAGTGGTCAATGCAGTGATGCAAGGTGTTGCGCGCCGCGGTGCTGAAAGGTATTTTCAGCATGCCATACTTGGACCCGAGGCAAGAGCGCCGCGGCCCAGATGAATTGGGTGTCGCGGAGTAGGTAGACCGACCCATAGGGCGCCGTGGCGTGCGTATGTGGGGGCTGCGGCGCTGAGACGGCACCTGAGCCTATAAATAGATTTTTATGCATTTTTCTCTGGGTTCTGGCCATTTTGGCCATTTCCATTTTCTGTTCTTTGTATTTTTCTTAGTTTTAGTTAGTTTAGTTTGGCTAGATCTTCATTGCTGGTGGATTGGAGTTAAGGATCAAAGGATTGAAGGAGGATTCAAGCTTCAGAGACAAATCAATGAGCTTCTTTCTCTCTTTTCCCTTTCTCTCTTCTCTTCCTTATTTGTTGTATAGCTGAGCTATGTTTTAGGAATATTTTGAATCCTTTTATTTATATTAATGATGTGTTTTTCTCTAAGTTTATGTGGATATTTGATTATTGTTCAATCATTATTTGTTCTTAATGCTTGTTGTTAGTTGGCCTCGATTGCATGATCCTAATATTAGCAAATGAACTAGACATAGGGATTTATTGATGTGGATATGGTATGATTAATACATGTTCAGCGAGTTCAATTGGCTTGGATGAGTTGATTCGTTAAGATATAGAAATATACCTATTGACCATGTATAGTGTGTGATTGAGAATAGATCATTCATGAGTGGAAGTTGAGCTGGCTCTCAAGAAAACTTAGTGAGTTAGGTAATTGAAACCAGGGTTGATTGACCCAGATATAGGCTTTTGACTACATCAGATTCTCAAGCTAACCTAATCAATGCATTTGTGTTTATGAGGAGGATTGCATGTTGTTGATAGATGTAGGGGGTGAAGGAGGATTTCCTGACACCTAACCATGTTTATGTTTATTGCTTTGGTAGATTAGGTTTAGTTTAGTTTAATGCTTTCTTATTTTTATGTCCTTGTCTAGAATTGATTAAGCTATTAGTTGGTATTTAGCTTTATAATCGAATATCCTCGTGGGAACGAACTTTTACTCTGTATCTATATTACTTGAGCGATCCGTACACTTGCGGTAGCAATCAAGTTTTTGGCGTCGTTGCCGGGGATAATTATATATTGCTAATATCAACAATGAAGTTGATTAGTTCTAATTCAAGTTGTATATAATCTATGTTTCTTTTATGTTTTGTTTTAGTTTCAAATAAGAAGCCGGGTGATTTCATTCATACGAGGCCCTTGAGGGAATTCGTAACTCCTGGAAAGGATACCCTTGAATCAAGTTCTTAAGGACTACTCATCCGGATGATAGTGGGATGACTTGAAGCAGAGTGATCCATTCCGAATCCCAACCTCACTCATTAACATTGGGGGCATTCTACAACATATCACGGACCTCGACCCTTTGGTAAAAACATCACGAGATTCAGCATTCATATTATGACTTGGATCCCTTTGTCCCATGCATGTTGTTTGCTCCAGCTGAACTCAGATATCTTGACACATAGCTGTCACATCTAAGCACCAAGCTGGGAGCAACTGTTCTGGGCTGTGTAATACCCTTACTATTATTACTAATAGTGTATCCAAAATTACACCATAGTAACAATAGCATGCACATTTGTAACAACCTAATACTAGTACTAATGACATGCCTAGGATCATGCCTTAATAACTAGCATTAGTGATGTCACTTTAAAACTAATAACAAGTTTATGAAAATAAATATAACTTGTATGAAAATATGAGCCTGATACTGGTGTAATCGTATACATATATCAAAATAATCTTATACAAATACATACTTCGTAATTCAAATATACATTATATGCCTCTTTGACACTAACTATGACAAATGCTACACAATGCTTTATTTAGCAATTACAACTAAGCTATCCTTATTCGATTCCAGTCTTCCCTTCTACGAGCTAATGCCTTCGAAGTTCCTAGAAATAATACGAAAATACAAATATACAAGGTGTGAATTCAAAGAATTCTCAGTAGTTTTACAAAAATGTGACATTGTAATATTTTCAGCTGTTTCGAGGAAAAACTATTCTTTGTTTAAAGCTCAATATAAATATATATACAAGTTAGAGAGGTGGCAAACTACCGAAACTGGTCCTCTCTCTTAACAAAACAGAGGTTCAATTATTATCCTTTATAAAAATCATTTTTGTTGCACAACTAAATAACTTTAATAAAATATCATATACTTCATTAATAAATTATCAATATGTTTCAATATTATAAAATATCTCAAGTATCAATCATCAAATCTCCATAAGGCATAAATCAGTAATCAACACTGGTCATATAAAACAATCATCATACTCATTCATTCTTATTATTAAAACATACAATGCAAATTAAATTAATTACCATATCTCAACATATATCTCAAATACTTATTCATCATCTTTTATCGTTCTTTACATGATAGATATCTCATCATATCTTCTATGCATCACTCATTCACTATATCACTTTTTATTATTCTTAAAATATTATAAATCAACATATCACACTCATTTGGGGTACTTTCATGTTAGCCATCAACCTTTGTCCTCATTAATTTGATTCTAAAAACAAGACAATTGTCCATACAATTGTTATTTTATGCAATGCATTATTATGCATGATTATACCTAAGGAATGCCCTAAAGTATGCTTATGCAATATTTTTAAAAGATTTTGTCACTACAACAAAATTGGCCTATGGTAACTCTTCAAAAATGTACTCTAAAATACACTAAAGTGTAGCCTTTGATAAAGATTACATTTTTTGCCCCTAATGCAATGCTTTTAGAGGGGTGGCCTATTCAAGGGTGACCTATTTTCTAAGGCTATGCTTTTCCAGAATCAAAGGCAACACTTTTCTTCTTCACTCTATGGGTACGCTTATAAAGTGTTACCTTATGTCAAACTCTATGGGTTCACTTGTAAAGTGTTCCCTTATGTCAAACCCTATGGGTATGCTTGCAAAGCATTCCCTTACGTCAAACCTTATGGGTACGCTTACAAAGCACTCCCTTATGTCAAACCCTATGAGTACGCTGATAACTCCACAAAATGTAGTTATTTATGTCCCATATTTGTGCTTCATGGCATGCTTAGTCCTTGTTCTTATGCATATTTGGAAGTTTTTATGCTTATATTTGTGGAATTCTATTTTGAGACCTTCCTTTATATTTTTGAGTAATTTGTGCATAATTGTTGATTGATTAAGTGGATTTACAATTATATTTAACTTGGTGCTTTCTCTAATGTAGGAAGGGCTCAAAAGAGGCAAATTGATGCAAGCCAAGGCCCAGCATTGGAGGAACGAAGCTAATGAGGCATTCCAGGGCTCCACGCTGCGGTGCAAACATGTGCACGCCGCGGCGTGATGATTTCAGCCAGTGTAAGTCAGAGAAGAACACAGCCTATCACGTGTTCTCGCACACGGCCTCCATGCCGCGGCGTGGGCTTGCTCACGCCGCGGTGCGCATCAGCAAACTGAGTCTATTTATTCTATTTTTCATGTTGTTTCTCTCTCTCTCTCTCTTAGTTTTCTCTCTTAGGTTTTTAGGTTTTTAGGTTTTAGGGTTAGAGGCTGCCGCTGGGTCCTCCATTAGAGGTAGAGATGGAGCTTGGGGAGCTAAGGATGGAAGCCCTCTTTCTCTTGGAGGAGGATCTGAGCTTCAATGGTGAAATCCATAAGCTTTCTCTTTCCCCTTTGCTCTTTTCTCTTCCTCATTTCTTGAACATGCATTTTGATTTGTATTTTCGTGTTCAATGATGTAGCAGCTATATTTAGGGATGACTTTGAATCCTTTTTATGAATATTAATGACTTGTTCTTCTCTGAGTTTGTGTGGATCTTTAATTTTGTTCAATGATATTGTTCTTAATGCTCTTGAGTGTTTGGCCAACATTTAAGTTGATTTGATAAAGTCCAATGAACCTAGACATAAGGATTTGGGTTTGAGATCGTATGTATGATTGATGCATGTTTAATTCTATTCCAATGGAGGGATGAGTTAATTCACTAATGGGATAGAAATATACCTCTTAGCCACGCATAGCACGTGTTTGAGAATAGACCTTAAAGAGTGGATTTTGTGTTAGCTCTCAAGGATACTTAGTGAGTTGGGTAATTGAAACCATGGTTAGATGACCTAGACATAGGCGTTTAGCTAATGTAGATTCTTAAGCTAACCTAATCATTGCATTCATATTTATGAAGAGGATTGCATGTTGTTGGTTGAAGTAAAGGGTGAAAAAGGATTTCCCTAATCTCAAACCATTATCTTTACCACTTTTTAGTCTTTAGTTTAATTGTTTTCCCCTATTTTTATATTCTTGAATAGAATTAGGTAAGCTATCGGTTAATACTTAGCATTAAATAAACTTATCCTCGTGGGAATGATATACGTACTCATCATTTTATTACTTGCGTGACCCGTGCACTTGCGGTTAGCAAATAGGCAAACACATTTTGGCCCTAACAAGTTTTTGGCGTCGTTGCTGGGGAGAAGACATTATTTCTATATTGTTAATATTGACAAGGAGTTCACTTAGTTCTAATTCAAGTTTTGTTTTTAGTTTAATCCAATAAGTCCATTTGGACATGTTTTAGTTCTTAGCTTTTTAAGTCTTTAATTATGGAGCCATAGTGTGATTTTGAATTTTCTTGCGTTTTTGTTGTTTGCACCTTGTTTACTGTTTAGTTCATTCAATAAGTCCATTTGGATATGTTGATCCTTTAGCTTTTGTAGTTTTGTTAAGTTTTTGTGTTTTTGTTTTTGATTTGCTTAAATATGTAGTTATAGTGTGTTTTTGTGTTTTTGTTATGTTTTTGTTGTACATTCTGTGTTTTAAGCTTTTAGACACATTTTGGAGGTGCTAGGGGACAAAATGGAGCACCAGTTTCGGCAGAAACTGGTTTACTGCAGAATTCTGCAGCATGACTTCTCACGCCATGGCGTAACCTTGCTCCACGCCACGGTGCACGCATCTCTGCCATATCAGGAACACGCACTAGAGAGCTCCACGTCACGGCACATACTTATCCATGCCGCGGCGTGGCACCCATGTTTTTGCTTTTTCTGATTATTTTCTCTGTTTTTCTTTATTTAGTATACTCAATTCTAATTTGGATGCTATTTTGACTTGCTCAAGTATCCTATAGACCATGAACATCAAGAACACACATTCACTTTGGTTTGAGGGAGTATCATTGCATGTTTTTCACCCTTAATGCTTAATGATTACACATGTTTTGATACTTTAAGTATGTGCTAATGATAGTCATCATGCTTTCATGATTATATCCTGTTTTGGCTATTACTGGTGAGCTGTTGATAAAAGTTTCAATTTTTAACATTCTCTACATGATGTTATGCATGCTTGAATAAAAAATGATGAATCTTTTGAATGCATGATTTGTTGCCATTTGCTAGTATAGTTTTGGTTGGCTAATGATATAAATGCTTGTGATTGTCCTCAACTCTTTTGTGAAACCATTTACGATCTTGAAGCATGCTTAAGCAATCTTGTTTGTTTTTATGCATGATGTGTTTCTCACTTAGATGCTTGTTTAATTTTGAAAAGATTTGAGTGCTTGTCTAGAGAATGTTTATGGATTGTGCATGTGGATGATTTCTACTATCCTTGAAATTGTTTTGGAACTCTCTTGAGGTGAAATCCTAGATTGTGCTTGATTGAGGAAATGATTAGGGCATTGTTTAGACCGGTTGAGCCTTTCAAGCTTACCCTTGCATGATGATATCCCTAGGTCCCCTTTTGAAGCCTTATAATTGTTTAGCCTTATTTGTTTTTTATAACCATTGTGTTCATTACCCTGTTAACTTTTCTATGCATATGAAAGCATTGCATTTTCTTCCTACCATCATTGTTTGTTGAGTACATATTATGTTATTTCTTGAAGTGAGTTTAGTGATTAGGGGTATTAATATCTTCAATACAAAATGGTCCTGAAGGAACCAGATGCAGTCAAAGAAAAATCATTGCTTTGTGAAAAATAAAATAAAAAAGAAAGAAAAAAAAGAAAAAAAAACAAAGGAATGAATGAGAAAAGTAAAGTTCGAAAAACATCAAAATGGTTCTGGCAAGTTTTCTGCATTCACTATTGAATACCCTGCTAAATATCAAGTAATGACTCAAGTCTTGAAATAATATGTTATGTTTCTCAATGTTTGTATTGTATCCTTTCCCCTTTGTTCTTCACCCCATCACATTGGCCTTACATTACAAGTTATTAAAGTCTCTTTTGATCCTTAATCATGTGTGATTTACATTAGTGGAGAGAGAGTTATACTATAATTTTATGGAATCTTGATTTGTATCCATGTGTAGGTTCATAAACTTATCCGGATGAGCATGATTTGAAAAAGATAAGTTTAACTTGCATGTTTTTGAGAGATGTCATGTGCATGATTGGAAGCTTGATTAATGGCATGTTAAGGATTGTGTATGTGTTGAGCTTAACTATGAGGCATGCGCATTCTTTGAGGGCCATTATAATCATTGTGCACTAGTTGCGGTTAAAAGAAAATTGAATTTATCATTGTTGAATGCATGTGGACATGAATTGTCAAAGTGAGTTTTCTTAGTTATACTTTGTGTTGCTCGAGGACTAGCAACATCTTAAGTTTGGGGGTGTGATAACTCCATGACATGTAGTTATTTATGCTCCATATTTGTGCTTCATGGCATGCTTAGCCCTTGTTCTTATGCATATTTGGAAGGTTTTATGCTTATATTTGTGGAATTCTATTTTGAGACCTTCCTTTATGTTTTTTAGCAATTTGTGCATATTTATTGATTGATTAAGTAGATTTGTAATTATATGTGACTTGGTGCTTTCTCTAATGCAGGAAGGGCTCAAAAGAGACAAATTGATGCAAGCCAAGGCCCAACATTAGAGGAAAAAAGCCAAGGAGACATTCTAGGGCTCCACGCCGCAGTGCAAACATGTGCACGCCGCGGCGTGATGGTTTCAGCCAACGCAAGTTAGAGAAGAACATGGCCTATCACGTGTTCTCGCACACGGGCTCCACGTCGCAGCACGCATTAGTGAACTAAGTCTATTTATTCTATTTTACACGCTGTTTCTCTCTTTCTCTCAGTTTTCTCTCTTAGGTTTTTAAGTTTTTAGGTTTTTAGGTTTTAGGGTTAGAGGCTGCCGCTGGGTCCTCCATTAGAGGTGGAGATGGAGCTTGGGGAGTTAAGGATGGAAGCCCTCTTTCTCTTGGAGGAGGATCTAAGCTTCAATGGCGAAATCCATAAGCTTTCTCTTTCCCCCTTTGTTCTTTTCTCTTCCTCATTTCTTAAACATGTATTTTGATTTGTATTTTTGTGTTCAATGATGTAGCAGCTGTATTTAGGGATGACTTTGAATCCTTTTTATGAATATTAATGATTTGCTCTTCTCTGAGTTTGTGTGGATCTTTGATTTTGTTCAATCATATTGTTCTTAATGCTTTTGAGTGTTTGGCCAACATTTAAGTTGATTTGATAAAGTCCAATGAACCTAGACATAAGGATTTGGGTTTGAGATCGTATGTATGATTGATGCATGTTTGTGTTGGATATTTTTCTGGATACATCACGCAGTGGAAAACAGGGATTCCCACTGAGGATCCATGCGAAAAAGCCATAATCCAAGTTTTTAAATGATTTACCTCTTAAAGCGTGAATCACGAACACTGTAATAGAAACGATGTCTCTGCGGTATCCACACGAACAGACTCACGAACGTCCAACATCCGCAAGAGGAGCCTCACGTCTCTCACACAGTGCTAGCTGCGAAGAGAAGAAAAGAAACCTGTCACTCTTTCACTCACTTTTCTGTAGGTGCGGCTAGGGTTCTGAGTTGTGTATCTTAGCAGCCCCCTTAGCAGTGCTATTTATAATAGTGACGACCTTAAGTGAGTGTAAGCAGCAGTAAGGTAAGCTGTGCAACCCTAGACCCATCTGTTATTAGTCTAGCCCATATTTGAATCCGAGTCCAACTTGGATCCATTGCTCCAATTTTAGTCTACTCTATGTGTGTGAACCTGCAGGTTCTTATTACATTGGCAGTAATATTAAAATCCCATTTTAATATTACAAGTAGTGAGCGGTATCTAGCAACACATCGCTGCTACCCAAGTAATAAGAATGTTAGTGATTTGACATAACATTTCCGTGACTAATGTTTCTATGTCGTTTAGTCCCTTTGTCAAGATATCTAGATTGAACACAAGGCATGGAATGCGTCACCCTTGTATAGTCCAATCATTCGTTTCCTGATACTCGAGTAGACTTTGTAACAACAAATGAGATCAATATCTCATATTGACTCATTTGAGCATGGCCATGCATTTTGTAGTCTCACTCAATCAGGGGGCCCGAAGATATCGCTCCTGTTATGTAGGAGTGACAAATCTCATATAGGTCACTCACATCCCTCTGCATGATTCGCAGTATGTCCAATAACTAACTTTATAATCACCTTGTTACAGATGGCATTTGATGGCATTAAAACACACAACTCCTCATGTAGGAATCATAGTGAGTTCAGGTCAAAGGACCACAGACACCATTGTCACTATGAGAATCACTTATGACACTCACGTAACGATCCATGTAGTGTTCTCATGGTGGGTCAGCCCAGTACATCATTACTCTAATATGTACCCATGTGAAGACTTGATATCTCATATCCATGACCCGTGAGATGTGGTCATCAGTCTATGCACATACTAGTCTTAATGTATTATTGTTGTCCTAATTAACAATAATACTTGATTAGGGACATTTAAGAATAGTGTTGTAACCAAAAGGATCTCACGATCAAGTCATCCACTTGATGTCCTATGGCATCAAACTTACTATTCTAAGGACTTTATTATGTTTATCAAAAAAGAACACAATAAATGAAATGACTCTTATATAAAATAGCATAATAGAATGTATGTAAATACAAAAAATGTATTGGCCTCTAGGGCATACACCAACAGTTTGATTCTATTCCAATGGCGGGAAGAGTTGATTCGCTAATGGGATAGAAATATACCTATTAGCTATGCATAGCACGTGTTTGAGAATAGACCTTAAAGAGTGGATTTTGTGTTAGCTCTCAAGGACACCTAGTGAGTTGGGCAATTGAAACCATGGTTAGATAACCTAGACAAAGGCATTTAGCTAATGTAGATTCTTAAGCTAACCTAATCATTGCATTCATATGTATGAAGAGGATTGCATGTTATTGATTGAAGTAAAGGGTGAAAAAGGATTTCCCTAATCTCTAACCATTATCTTTACTGCTTTTTGGTCTTTAGTTTAATTGTTTCCCCCTATTTTTATGTTCTTGAATAGAATTAGGTAAGCTATCAGTTAATACTTAGCATTGGAAATAAACTTATCCTCGTGGGAATGATATCTGTACTCATCATTTTATTACTTGCACGACCCGTGCACTTGCTGTTAGCAAATGGGCAAACACGTTTTGGCCCTAACATACGCTTACAAAGCGTTCCTTTATGTCAAACCCTATGGATACACTTACAAAGTGTTTCATTATGTTAAACCCTATGGATATGCTTGCTAAGCGTTCCCTTATGTCAAACTCTATGGGTACACTTGCAAAGTGTTCCCTTACGTGTTTCACCTAAGGCATCACTTTACAAGCGTTCTCTTATGTTGCTATTTTTTTTAAACCTCCTATAACTCTTTTATCATTTATTAATCTTATATATTACACGCCTTCTAATTAAATTTGGTAAAACATTAAAAATGCTTCATTTTTAAATACTTTTGATGCCATTTGTTTTATATATAATTTTTATAAAATTTTAATTTTAGAATATACACAAATTTATATAGTATAAAATTTCATGCAATAATATAAACTAATTTTAACCTTTAACACATTATTCAAAGTATTAACCAAGTATCCACAATAAAAAATTGATTAAAATATTAATCAAATAATTCAAAGTACTAGAATTGTCACCATCATCATAATCCAAAGTACTTAATCAAAATAAAGATATATATAATTCATAATGTATGCGAAAATCATCTTTGTCTGACTCTCTTCATGAACATCAAATATACTAAGTAGCTCTATTGCCATCCCCAAATACAGTTCCAACATTGTCCTACAAATTTAAATTAAACTAAAAGGATTAGTAATGTATAGATTCATTTTTAAAAAGCCAAAAAATATCAATAACTTAGATATATCAAAGAAATAAAACCATTCAAACACATGGCCTATCAGTTAGATATCAGGAAAGCACAACACAACATTATTTCAAGAAATTGTCACTAGTCAAATTGAAAGGATCGGGCTTTGTAAAAGCCCAACACTATAATGTATTGAGGCTTATGCATAATGCATAAGCCCAGCAATATCAAAGTTGTAATCCCTAGGCAGGTAATTCCCCATTAAGATATGATGGATAATCATATGAAATAGAACCAAGCCAATAAGGCTGGTCTTCTCCATACCAAAAGCTAAAAATTTAGTGAGTGTTTAATGGAAAGAGCATAAATTTTAGACGCAAGCAACAATGAAAATAATAATCATGTAATGAAATGATAATCCTAAACTTTAATCATTTATTAGATATCCTGATCAATGATAAGACATGGAGTAACATCTCAAGAATCTTAACAGCATAGCTTGAAAATTTCACTATGGTTGGGGATACACAATGCTAGTCATTTTCTTATCACCAAGATCTTGTAGCAAGAATAAATGTTATCCACACCACTTGAAAATTTTTAGCAATAGTGGCTGGAATCGAAGCCAACAAAAGAAAACAGTCAAAACACCAATAAAGCAAAAAAAATATTTAAGACATTTTAAAAAAAAAGCAAGTGCTTTGGTTTTGGTTTATCTCTCAAGTATTTGAAATTGATAACATTCATTACATGTCAAAAATATAGTAAATTGTTCTCCTGATTTTTCATGCGTATCAATCTTCAAAAGGTGAGCTGCCTTCACATACAAAATTTTTAGTTAAAACACAATTGAATGATATAGTTGCTTACTGAGAATTACCTCTCTTTTTTGGCCTTTTTGGTTGAGGCCTTGAATTTGGAGGAGTTTTGAACACTATAATTAAAGTAAATGACACTAAGAATTAATGCAACCCACCGACAAAGCAAGGAACACCCCAAAACCTATACATATGCATTACTAACAGATACACACCAAACCAAGCAACCATTAACAAAATCAACAAGCACCCCCATCACCCACATGAAGGGACCCCACACCAGTCAATAGGCACAAAATCAACATCAAGTACCACCAATTCCCCTCCCCCCCAACAGTAAGCAATCTCACATCAAGCAATCCCTCACTAGAAAAAGCAATAAGAATAAATAGTAAATGGCCAAATAGCAACACCAGTAACATCAGTATGCAAGGTATTTTTATAGTGACATGACATTATTTTCAAATATCTGAATTATTACATGATGCTATTAATCCCAATAGTAACCTTGATAAATGATGTATTTTCTTATGCCCTCTACTCTCCTCTTGTAATTCAGATATCACAGGCCAATGTTGGTTATAGGACAAATGGCTATAAAATTTATTACAGCTTCTTGTTGTAAATAGATTCTTGTATTCCCCCCCCTGAAAAATAAAATGCTACCTGTTTTCTCGTGAGATGATCTCTAGAGTACAAATTGGATTTGAATCTTAGAAACAGAAATGATATTTTAAGCTATTAACATCACCAGCAACAAATAGCATCACCAATGGTATGTATTAGTAACAAAACAAGGGGACTTTCCTAGCTATATGCAAGGTCCAAGCTAAAAGAATTTCTTACTCACAACAACAAGGATCAGAATCACATAATGTAGATAATCACAAAATCACATAATCCAAAAAAATCTATAGAACTAATCCCTACAAACCATTCAAACAAAACGTGTTGAAATATGTCCCTATCATTATAGCTCTAAAATTTTAACCTATTTGAAACAAGACAAGATGAAGAAAATATATCATTTCATGGTTTGGAACATAAGTTGATCTAGAGAAATGTGGAAGATGGTGGCCTGTGACACCTTGTGCACTATTCGCATCCGGTGGGGTACATTGCAGTAACGCTTCAACTTCTTCTACACTCATTCTGGGGTTATTTTGCTGTAACAAGATGTCGCAATCCTTTAACCTCTCCCTTCAAATCTCTGACTTCACTGTACAAGGATTCGACAATCTCATTGTGATGTTGTTTGATTTTGTTGATTTTTGCATCTTTTTCAAGTAAGTTGTTGTTACCAATCTACCATAGCATCGAACCCGATCGGGCTGCTCCTTCCCACACACTACTTTGAATGCATCCTTATCAGTTTCTCTAGCATCTTGGTGATTTTGAAGTTCTGAATGTTTAAAAGAAACATTAATAATGACATCAATAATAACATTAAGAATATCATTAATAATAATACACTTCATTTGCTTACAGCTGCATCTTTTGTTTCTGAATCAACTTCCTTCCCTTTGATACTTATGCGGGTTGTTGTAACACCCCAAAAATTGCTTGGTTCATGATAAATGCTAATTTTATAATATTTGTGATTTTTGTGAATTTTTCTAGAATTTTTTGAATTGTTTGATTATTTTAATATATTTCTCGATTTGCATGCATGACGAATGGAGTCGGAAAAATGAAATATTTTTCCCGAGACCGAAAAACCTTAGACTGTGGAAACAATGATGGGAGATCTTACTAAACCCGAGGCCGAACACAGTTTACAAAGTTTTGTTTTTTTAGATTTTATCTGACAGATAAAATTTGGATGCGTCCTATTGTTCATTGGACAATAGATACTGGCATTGATAACTGTAACTTTTATCCATTGGATAATAGCTTGCAATAAACATTTAGTAGATTATTTCTATTTAGTCACTTTTATGATATCATTTAAGTGACATCGTCACATCATTACATGACAACATGATTTGACCTTTTTAGGGAAACGTGTGAAGCTTCTCAAAGAAGCTTTAGGAGAAACTTGCAAAGGAAGTTTGGGTCCTTTCTCCCATGGAGACACAGTTTTGGAGGAATGGAAAAGATGACAAGTTGTCATCTTTTCATTTTTAAAATTTTCTATCACTTTCTCTCTCTACCCTAAAGCTTCTCTCTCATTTTCTCTCATTTTCTCTCTTCTTCCACTCCTCTCCAACCACACGGCCACCACCCTCAAATGCTTCCATTTTGTTTACTTCAATCACTCATACTTTTGGAATCTACACACTTTTTGGATGATTTTCTCTGTTGAAATTATCATCGAGTTCTCTCATCTTCATCATTTTCTTTCAAACCCTAACTTGAAACTCTTAAGGTGAGAATGCTTGATTTCTATTTTCTCTCCTCTCTCATTTTCCCTATATACCTCACGGCCACTTCCACTAAAAACTCTATCCTACTTTCTTTGATTTTACTTATCTACCTTCTTGGATCTACATCCTTTTCCTAAGACCATTTGGGTGAGGATTTTGGGCTTGTTCAAGTGATTCTACAATCTAGGGTTTGACAACTCCAAAGGTAAAGTTCCCATTTTTTCTAAGCTTTCCATGTTTGTTTGTGAATGACCATTTACCAAAAATTTTCTTCTTTTCTCTTAGGTAGGCTCACGGCCAAACCCCCCAACCCATCACCAAATCCTCAATAATTCAAGATAACCTAGAATCTTGAGTCTCTACATCATTCTAAGGCACTCTTGTGTGAAGAATCAAACTTTTGTTCATCCATCTTCAAGTATTATTTTGATCCTTGCTTCAAATATCAAGTTCTAGAATCTTAAGGTAAGGTTCTTCAATCTTCTTTCTTGTTTCATTTTAAAGAATGAAAAGCCATACTTTGACCTATGGTAATCTTATTCAAGCCCTAGGTACTAATTTTGTATGTTTGCTTTGATTCTAAGAACCTCTTGGTGGAGAAAGTTTGCTACACAAGAACTTAAAAGGAGCTAGGAAGCTACACTTGAGGTAAGATGGAGATTAACCTCATCAACCATGCTATGGTGGTGAGGAACGAATGGTTGTGTTGGGATCGGAGAGTCCACGTGAGGATTCATTCACCCGAATATGTGATTTTGATTTATGCTTGTTTGATCTTGTATGATGATATGATATTGTTGTATGTAATGATGATAGTGATGATTTAAATGGACATATGTGATTTTGATAGTGAGCATGAATTAAATTGACTATGATGATTAAAGTAAGTGGCATGCTATGATTGTGTTGATAAAGAATGATTTATTTGATTTCCTTTGACCCTTGAGGCCCACGGCCACCTTGGCCCAAGAAGATATATCCATGAGAAAAATATTAGTTATCAAGGACTTAGATGATTAGGTGATAAAGACATAATCTATGAGGTTACAAGTTGAATGAAGAAAGAAACAAGTTTTACCATTGTAGGGAATTGATTCTTGGTTATGATATTTGATAATTAGAGGTAAGAGTGAATCGGAAACCTAAAATATTTGATAATAAGATGGAAGAGTAATTAGGATGGAAAGAATTTTATTTAGAAGTTGAATAATAGAAGTTCTAGAAAGAATGCTAGGAAATATTGTTTAGGTGATTTGGAAGACAAATTAGGGCTAAAGGATTTATAAGTAAGATTAAAGATAATTATAATGTCATAATTTAAGGAGTATTAACTCTTGAATGTACCAATGGAAAAAATTTTGGAGACAATTGGAATAATGGAAAATAATTTATTAGTGGTGAATCTAGATGACTTGGTAATCGAGAAATTTAATTAGGAATAAGATAAGGATGGAAAAGAATAAATTTTATCATTAAGAAAAGAGTGATTTTCGGTCTCAAGAGGAAAAACAAGTTTAGGAGAGAAGTAGTGGAAACTTAGAAAGACTTAGGGAAAAAGGAAAAGAATTGTAAATTTGACAAATATGGTTTCTTTTTAGGATTTCATAAATAATATGAGGAAAGGTCATTCGAGGAACTTAGTTAGGAGAATGCTTCATGAAATTTTTTTTACAGGATGATTTTCTGAGAATTGTGTATTTGAGATGCCTGACAATCGAACATAATGTTATGATGCTGTTAAGCTAATGGACTGGGCCTTGGGTGGTCAATGGTGGATTGGAACCTGGTTATGGCTTCTCTTGATGAGATTAATGTTGCTAAAGAATATTATGCATCATTGTATTGTGATCATATAATGTGAAAATCGGAATGACTTATTGTTAAGGCAAAATGCCTAGGTTCATTATCATGTGATCATGCATCGTGAAAGTCAGAATGACTTGTTTGTCAAGGCGGAATGCCTAGGTTCATTATCATGAGATCATGCATCGTGAAAGTCGGAATAACTTGTTGTCAAGGCGGAATGCCTAGAGATTGAATTACACCTTAATGCTGGTGCAAGTTACGTAAGTGGAGGTCTATGAATGACCTTGGAGACATCGGGGCGCGGGTATCCCACAAGTGGACAACAGGTAGCTCCACTGGGCCGTGGTGACCGAGCAACGCACCGAATGATCTCGACGAAACACTACTATATTCATGATCTGGTTAAGAGTGTCTTGTACAGCCATGTTGCGCACATTGATTATTTTGAGATGCACTTGATTTGAGGCTAACGATGTTCAGACAGTGACTCTCCTAATCATTCTCTCTGAAATTATGATTAGCTCCATGGAGTAGGAACTGGTTTCATTGTGCATAAGGATGGTCAGCATACATATCGTTCATATGTATAGTCAGCATATATGTTATTGTGATATGATCCATGCTTATATTGATATATGTTTTGATGTAGATTGCTGAATTACTTATCAGTTGATAACATGATTATGTTTTCTATTCTACGATATTCCTGTATTGACATGAGTATACATGCTTTTATATGATGTTGTTGTGTATGAAAGGCATTACTGTCTTTCGTTATGTTTCTTGCTGCCATGATGGTATTGATGTAGGGGATCTCACCTCTTCTATTGTATTATTCTGTCTACTTCTATTTCATATTTACGATGGAAAAGACTGCGATGGCGACAAGACCAGACCCATGAGGTTTCACTAGGCTACGGTTCCATGGAGGCATCAGAGCATGGAGTGTCCAGTGGGACACGGGGCGCGTTCGGTATGACAGAGCTGTCACCGTGAGTTGGAGTAGGACCTGGTATAAGGCGGTCACATTTACTATGGATGCAGATGTTCACTTGGAGTTTTACATGCCCCTTGGGGAGCTTTGGGATGATCAGAGAGCTTCCTATAGGGAGGGTTCCGTGGAGTCGACTACTTAGATTCCTGTCTGTAGTGACATGCCCCGACTGGGGGCTTTGTCTATTGGGGATTCTGAAGAGGATTTGGGTGAAGATCGGGTGCAGGAGCCCGTTCTTCAGGTGTTTGGACTTGGTCAAGGCTCAATTTTCATTTGGTAGTCACATGTATAAGTATGTTAAATTTTGAAGTACTTAAGTTTTATGCTTTTGAAACATGTGGTGATGTACTTAAGGATGTAGTAAACTTTACTTTCTGAAAAGGCTTTTTAGTTCCTATGACTTGAGTCTTTTATTTATCTCAGTAAGCTCATATTATCTGTTAAAAAGGAAATTTATAACTCGCGTTTTACAATGTTAACTATTTCATAACTTGAAAGTTTTTTTTCAAGAGTTGGTCTAAAATGTAATACTCCTTGGAGGGGGTGTTACAGTTGCAATAAACATTTTGGATTTTGTTGGATCTTCATTATTCTCTTTGGTTGAGCGCTACAAGAATGAAAAGAAAAGTATAAACAATCAAGGCTATACTAGCAAGGTATGAGAAAAAAAGAAAGTCATACTGCCAGCCCAGCCAAAGTATAAATAATCAAGGCTATACTATTCAAAGTTTATAGGCCCCATTCGATGCCCAAACTTTGCTTCTTTCTATTTACAGAATTCATACGACACATAGACTACATTCTATTATATATATATATATATATCAAATCATAAAAAAATATAACTAGATCAGTAATTTCACTAAGGATGGAAACGATTGTTTTATCTCACTTGGACAATGGGAAGACTTCAATACTTAATCAATTTGTTGAAAGTTACTTCTGAAATGTCTGCATGACGATTTTCAACATATCATAAATGTTATCACACTTTTCAAAATACTTCTTCTTAGTCTTTCCCTTGTGTCACTTCCAAGCATCACATATCTGCAAGACAATTTTTGTTGTATAACCATATATGATATACCAAACATTTAGATTCTAGTAGCATTTTAATTACATAGCTAAGACACTGTATGAAAGTACAGTGACCAATGAGCGCTCAGATAAGTATTCGAGCTAGAACAGAATTTGGCATTTTCCTTGTCAAAATTATCTACAAGAAAGAATTTATCAGATAGCCACTGAATACCAATTATAGTATGACATTTAATGGCTAATAGTGTTACATAGTGTCATCTAGTTGTCTATTGTGAAATTTATTTGTTTTTCCCCTCTTGGATGCCTTACATAGTTAGTACTTGATTATTTGTGCAGACTTATTATTACCAATCCTTGAATAGCACCGTATAATCAAATGAATTTCTCAAAGAGGGAAGATTCCAACAAGTTCACCTTAGTCTTCATAATCCTTTTATTTTACCTAATTCATCTAACAAGTTAGTCCTATCTTGTTTGGAATGCTACAGGCATGATCTACTAATCAAGCTTATTTTCTTATCGAACTTTATGTTCTACTTAAGAATGGTTGTTGTTGGTTTTTCTTTTTGCTCAGTGCTAAAATTAGAATTTCGGTATGGAACATGGTCAGCTCTGTATGCTAATAACCGACAGTCCACCATAGTCACTGTACAAGAAGTGACACTAGAAGTGAGTAAAAAAGGAGCAGGTGAAGTATTAGCACTTCAGAAGTGAGTGTTGGTAGTTCTAAATGAGGCAAGGTATGATATATATTTGAAAATATTAGGGTTCTTTGTCTTAGCTAGGATTATTTTAGGTATAGCCTCTGCTCTGGAGACTTGTGAAAGCATGAGTTTAGAAAAGTTTTTAGTGGATTTGATATTTTTAGTAAGATGTGCTGGCCCTCTTCTTACCACCAGCAAAAAAATTTCTAGAGTTTTCCAGACTAATCTCAGCCTAAATATATGTTTGAACTGTCACAACCCATGTTTGGTTGCTTCACTTACAAATATAAATTCCAACATTGCCTTCAAGATTAAATTTTGAACTTATATACCTATTTTAAATGCCACTTAACATCAATTTGGTTGAGCTAGCATTGTGTTTGAATTCATCACAAATATCCAATTAGTAAGTTGCTGTATAGAAAGAGTTTGAATTCATATTTCTACACATGCACCAACTAACAGTTAATTCACATAGGACAATTTCCGAAACCTCCCTTCAGTTAACCCCACTTAACCGAATTTGGCAGCTAATCACTTTGAGTCAACTAAGTAAAATGGGGAACACAAGATTAAGTTTAATTATCAGAAGATGGATTAGTGCTCGATCCATGTATAGCTTGAAAGTAATAGCCAAATTAAGATTTAAATAATAGTACTTTAAGATAAAACTTAGTAATAAATCTATAGGTTTTTAATCCACATCATTTTCAATTTTATAATTATTAATTAATTATAATAGGTACACCTTCCACATCCCCAAGTGCTATAATATTAAATTTAATTAACCCCAAAAGGTGCTTTGGATAAACTGCCAAATTGGTAGTGCTAGGGCAAGCATATAAATAAGTTGTCCAAGATTATTACTCCTTCTACAGACGCACAGAACATAAGTACTCCTTCCTTCTCAAACATCACCAATGGCCAAGGTTTACCCTCAGGAACCATTTTTTATTCAGCCCCAGGCACTATTATTTAGAATTCTAATTTTCAATCTCTAATTAATCTTGAACAGAACAGAACATTTAAAGTGCTCCATCTAGTAGCCCTTAACTCTTACATGTTAAAAACCAGAAAATTAGGGAACATCAAGGCTAAACATCTATCCAAGTGCTCCTAGTTTGTATGTTTGAGTCAGTTTTACCATTAAACAAAAGCTTCATACTCTTTAAATTGCTTGTATCATGTTTAGTTCATAAAGGTTCTCTCCATTTTCCATATGTATTTATATATACGTACATATGTATCAGGTTTGTTAATACTCTATAAAGTCATTAATGATGAAGTTATAATCAAGCTCGTTCAGAGGAAGAAGATTAACTGCCTGATGTTTTTCTCCAAGGTTTAGAAAAAATACTCTCTTTTTCCCCTCTAAATTATAAGCACATATAAGTCAGCAATGCTAATGAAGTAGAGGACTATTATTTAACCATAAATCCTACTTTTTGGTCAGAGATAAGATACACGAGGCTTGTCATTGATTACTCAAAAATATCAAACCACAATGCCATTACATGACAATAATAGATAATATCTAATTTCTATTTCATTCTTATATACCTTCACCAAAAAAAGATGACCAAAATGCTACCAAATGCACTACATAAACATAAAAGGAGCCAATCCCATATCGAATTATTTGCAAATCAAAACACATAGCACCAAAATTCATATCCACATAAATAATTATGATCGAGAATCAAACAACAGTAAATCAAATCTCAAGTTACAATTGAAAATAGTCATGCCAAAAAGGGATATGCAAAAAAAGAAAACATTATAGTAGCCCTCTTTATAATAAGCCCAAAACTTATTATAGCAGCAAACAAACAACACCATTAAGGCACAAAGCAAAAGTGAGGAACAAAGCAACAACAAACCCACAAATGGACACACAACCCATACAATAATAATACATATTAGGGAACCTAAAAGCAAATCAAAGAAAGGTATCTGAAATCAACACAGCAACTGAGACAAGTGATGAGATGAAATCAAAATTTGGGAACAACATGCAACGGTACCTAAAATCAACGCATCCTCATCAATTAATTGGTGTTGCAGGTGTCGAGAGGGTAGAGGATGGATAACAAAGAGAAATGCTTACCTGAAGAATAGTGGCACACACAAAAAATGGCAACAACAAACCCTAACAGAGAGAAGGGAGTGGCAGAGAGACAGTGTAAAGGAAAGGAAGAGAATAGAGAATGTGGAGATGAAGAACAGAGGCTGGCGAAGAACAAAGAATGTGGGTCATGGTGGAGACGTACAGGGGCATGGATTTGAGCCTTTAAGGTTTAGAAAGTAAAGGGAGATGGTCTTGCTTTGTGTTCTAAAAGTAAAGGAGTCACAATGGTTGTTTCGAAAGGTTAGCCAAAAACAATTTAGTGAGAAAACAATAGTCTTCACACATTATAGAAATGTATTAGAGCATGTTTAGGAAATGTTGCCTCTAATAGTTGCATAAGCAACACTTTATTAGTGTTATATTTTATCTGAAAAAGCATACCCAAATGTATAATATGAAAACACTTAAAAAGTGTATCCTTTACACTCTAAAGGTACACTTTTCAAGTGTTACCAACAGAATCATTGCCAAAACTACTCAAAAAAGGCCACACTTATAAAAGTGTTGCTTATTAAGACTTAAGGCTACACTTTTTAAGTGTAGCTTAAAAAATGTAGCCATAGGCCAATTTTGTTGTAGTGTGTTTTTGGAAAACACATGTTACTTGCACATTTCCAAGGATCCCTTTCTTCCAGGAACACCTTTGTTCCAGGAAGTCCTTTTGATCCTTGTATATCCTCAGGTAGGAAGGGCTCAGAAAACCTTTGTTCGTTGACCTCCTTGCTCTACCTTGGTATGAGTGGTCAATCTTGCCCCCACATAAGTCAGGTTACCATTTACCTTTCCACCATATTGGGTATGAGAACCCACAACCTTGGCACCTAGGAGACTTATTTGCTCAAGACATAGGGCCATTCATACAAGGAAATAACAAGTAACAAGTTTGAAAACAAAACATGCAAAAGTATTTTTAAAATCATTCCTTTATTCACTTTTCACATAATCTAGCTTTTTCTTGCATAATAAGGAAGCAAAACTTTAGTCATCAAACTTGTCATTCATACATTACATTATATATATATATAGAGAGAGAGAGAGAGTTATTCAATCCTTTCATATTCCAAGTAAGGAGGGAGTGACTCACTCAACCTCATTCTACCCTTATTCTTCCTTTATTATGCTTCTCAACATCATTCATATATATCATTCATTCCATACAAAGTACATGCAATAATTCACATCAAATAGCTCAACTTTGTGTTCAAAGGAGCAATTCCAATTCAAATTCAAGTTCAACTTGAATAATCAAGAAACAATACATTATTTAATGAGCAACAAAATTGTTCCAAAATATTTCCTAATAAACAATATTTCAAATACAATTCAAGCATTTAAGTTTTGGATATTCCATAGAAATTACCAAACATTTCCTTAAGTTCACAATTTGGCCTTCATGGCCAAAACAAACCCCAAAGCTTCTTAATGACCCTTAATGATTTAAATGATCGTTATAAGCACATTTAACTCTAAACAAATAACTACTAAGATTATATCATGTACTTTAAGTAAGTTTTCATTTTGAACCAGTAGTTAAATACAAATCTTTCTTAACATTTTTAATCAATACTTAAGACTAATGCATATCACAAATGCACACAAATTCTATTCAACATAAGGCAATTATTGCCATGACCTCGTTACCATTACTCAAGTAAAATTTTTATACACAATTACACCAAAACTCAAATTAAATAGGGCAGCAATCTGTACAAATTATTCAACCCAAGAATACATGGAAATCTCATTTTTCTCATCAAATCCTAGTTAATCCAACAACAATACAGCTGCAACAACACAACAGTAACTTAATTCATCAAATTCAAATTAATCCAATAATAACACAACAGTAACAACTCATAGCAAAAATAACTCACAACAGAAAAATTAATAGTAGAAATGACTCATAGTTGAAATAACTTACAGCAAAAATAACTCACATAAAAAATAATTAACATCAGCAACACAACTAGATAGCAGCAGCACAAATAGATAGCAACATCAATAAAATACAACAGTAGCATAATAAAAATATAGCAGTAGCACAAATAGACAGTAGCAAGGATGAAATAAAAAAAAACATAATTCTTCCTTCAAGCACCTATTTTGGTCGTGTTTAATATAGACACAAAAACAAAATTTTTGTTTCGAAGAAAGCATAGAAGAAAGAAAGTAAAGAGAGGATAATCAGCCCCTACCTTGGCTCCACTAGTTGGCTAATGAATTCTTTCCTTTCTTGCCTTTGTTTCCTTCTTATTTTTTCTTGTCTTGCCATCTGTTTTAACCTTTGTTCTTGCCTCTGTTTTCAACTGTCTTTGGGGCTATTCTAGCCATGAGAAACAATGGAGAAGGAGTAAAAATAACAAGGTTAGTTAGTGATAAAAAAAATGAAGGGGTGAAAAATAGAAGATGGAGTGAAGGGAAGTGAGAACTGTGTGCCCTTTTCTTCCTCTGTTTTCTGTGTTCAGTCTCTATTTTATGGGGGCTGGTTTACGCAGGAAATGTTAAAGAGAAAAGTGAAGAGAATTGAAGAATTTTGTAGAAGAATCATTGGTGGTGGTTGACAAAGTTTATGATGAAAATTTCATGCTAGAACTTTTAGTTTTGTTATGTACACTTTAATATTTCAAAGTTGAGTTTTCAAGTTACCATAAATGTTATGGAAAATTTTAGAACTCAACTTAATCCTTGAATCCATTTTCCCATAATCTTCTATATACTGCTTTTTATGAGTTAAGTTTCATTACTCGGTCCTAACTTAAATTAAACTAAGGGACTAAGTAAATATGCTTATTGATATTTATCTTAATGGTATTTTATACCAAATTATTCTTCATATATTACTTATCATCTCCATGAAATATCATAATTTTTTGAGTTGTTTAACTGTTCCAGCTATTTCTCAACGGTATCCTTAAAAATACTACACTTACTCTGTTGATCCTCCAAAATTTTCTATAGCTCTTATCAATTGATCTTAGCTAGGAAATTAGTTTTCTATATTTATTTCCATCATATCAACTGACTCTGCAGATATTTTAATTATTGTCTTGTATTCAGTATTATAGAATTACGCTCAAACTAGTTCACAACTAATAATTCTTACCATTATTACTGAGCTACTATAACCTTATTTAGGATCAATAATTTGGGGACGATGTTACAATTCTTCCCTCCTTTTAAAAATTTTGTCCTCAAAATTTGATCACACTATAAGTTATTCCTAATAATTTCATAAGTTCACGTCATAATATGAGATACAAATTCAAATTTTAAGAGCACTGATTATTCAAACATACATTTAGAATACTATTCCTCATTTCACAAATTCAATTTTAATTCAACCTTGATGACTTAAGGGAGTAAAAAAAAATTCCAATTCAAATTCTAAATTCAAGCTCTAGCTCAACTTGAATAATCAAGGAGCTATGCCAATGGATTTCATTCATCACATTTCACAAATTCTCAACAAGTGCACCATTCTAAACTTATTTGGTACACAATCAGTTATTCAGTAGTTTTCCATACAGACACAATTCAATTTCTTGCAAATTAAATACTACATTAAGATTATTATATCTCTTTCTATATCATACATAAATTGCATCTTCAAATATCTTTAACTTTTCCTCATAAATGATTAATTCTTAGTTTCATACTCAACTTGTTCTGCATAAGAAAATTAAACTACCTTTTTATCTTTCAGACATACACTCTCATTATACTCTTGGGTTTGGAAATCTCTACCTTTTACTGCTAGGAACATTGTCTAACATAAGGCCCACTTTTCACCACAATAAAAACATTCTATCCAATCAATTATACAAACTTTAAATTCATAGTATCCACCACATTTCATACATTGTGGCCTTTGATCCTTTATTTAAATATGCTTTCCTTGTCCCTTTTGTGCTATAAATAGTGATACATTTTTCTCAAATCTATCTTCAACTCTTTCCCAGATCCCCACCTAGTGGGAAAAGGCTTGGTTGTTATTGTTGTTGTATCTTCAACTCTTTTCTTTCCATATTATTCTTGTTGTGAACTTGAACTTCCAGACTCCACGATTCTACATTTATCCACTAAGGTGTGAAAGTCCTTAATCACCAAAGGTTTTTTTTTTTTCACCATTCTCTTTAGTGCACTTAATCAAATCTCTTCATATCACACCCTAGGGAACTTCTTTTATCATAATAGAGGTTCCATAATTTTTGTCAAGGTTCAATAACTTAAAACTCTATTTCCTCATGTCCATAACCCTTATCCCTCTAGATAAGTTTAGTAAGACATCCAAATTCTAATTTTTAACTTGCTCATTTTCGATTATGGGATCTGTTGCCTGTTTAGCTAGACTACGCATGCGCACGTATCGACAAGTAATAAGAGTGAGTATTCAAAAATCATTCCCATGAGGACTGTATTAAAAAAATATTCTAATTATTAACCAATTACTACTTGTTCCCTATTCCAAGAAATCAAATTAATTTTACTGATTAAGTAAAAGAACAAATTAAAATAACAAATCCAAAACAAGATAAAAATAAGCAGAGAAGAAATAGTGGGTTGGGAATCTAGGGTCTAACTTCATTTATTATTTTATCTAACTTCATGCAATCCTTTCACTATTCTTGATCATAAACTGGTTATGTTAGCCAACATGTTTCAACATTTACAAACCTCTTTCGATGGCCTTGTAAACCTGTGGATCATAATCAAGACACTATATTTTTATGTGAATTGACAAAATTCCATGTATTGAGAACATACATCAAACATTTGCTATGCATGACCAATAAGTATATTTCTATCCTATTGGCTAATTAACACATCCAAAGAATTGAATTTAATTGAACATGCATTTTCTAATTCCATGGTCTAACATTTAAATCCCTATGTCTAGTTCAATGGGTTTGCCAAGACAACATAATTAATGGCCAATCACTGTGCACATTAAGCATAGAATTAGAAAATCATAACCAAATTAATCACAAGAGTAAAAAAAATCACAATGAAATCAAATTACATAAGAAGATTCATTAGACCCTAGAAAAGGAAAGTAGAACATCATTGTTGCAAAGATAGCAATCTCAAGAAATAGTAACATAGACATCATAATAAATAAAAGAGAAAATAAAGAAGGAACTAGTTGTCTTGCAGAACTCATCCAGCTCCTCTTTGTCTGTCTAATCCTCCTCCTACGTCCAATCTCCTTCTCCCCTCAAAAGAGTTCTCCCTCTCTCAATTGTCCAAGTTCCCATTTAAATAATGCGTTGCCTTATGAATCAAGAGTGTCATGCACAAAATATGTGGAAGTCGCGACACCTATGGATAAAAACACAGCTTATGTCTTTTAACAAAGAGCTACGGCACATTGAGTAGGAGTGCCATAGCACGTTGTAATAATAATAAAAAAAGATCGTGGTCCTGGTTCTTTATGTAAAGTCGCGACACAAGGTTTGGGAGTGTCGCGGCTCCCTCTTCTCTAGAATTGTGAACACTACAAATTGAGAGTTGGAGGTCGCAACTCCAATGAATCAAGTGTCGCGGTCTGCCCTGTGTGAGAAGCGATTTCACGTGTGCTCATTCTCTTGCTTGAAGTTTCACTCCGTTGCTTCCTTGCAAGTTCCTAGAAATAAATAAATACTAATTTAGTCTAATATATACTAAAAACAAGATAAAACTCAAGGATCTATCCTATGAATGCATTAGAAAATGCTTGTGTAATAACTCTATTTTATAGAGTTATCACACCCCCAAACCTACAGTTTTACTAGTCCCGAGCAAAACAAAGCAAGATTTCCACAACTTCTCATTCTCAGCATCAAGCATCTATACATTCACATGCAAATCCCAACAATTCTGATTCCAAAAATGCTCATGATAATGTGGCATCATGCTAAATCTCATGTTCAATGGTTCAAAGTTGATTCAATGTCAAGCATACATGCCATCTAATCTTCAACTCATGCTATCATGCTTCAATTTTTTATGTAAAAGATTTCCCAAAAGATGATTAAGGAACCTTTTCCTAACTCTAGCATGCACAACCGAGAAAACTCATGATGTTACCCAAGCAACTCCAACTCAGATTCCCTTAAAAATGTCCTTCATCTCTCTCTCCACTAATGTAGAACCAAGCATGATTAATGATCAAGAGGGCCTTTTCAAGCTTGTAGTGTAAGGCCAGGGTAATGGGTAAAGAAATGAAAGGAAAGATAAACCAAACATTGGGACACACAATCTTGCAAAAGACCTAAAATGAGCCAAATAATAATTAGCACAAGGTGCATCCTCTAGAATATGAACCCCAAAAGCTTATTTCTTTATATCTTTCTTTTTTTAGATAACTTTCCATCATTTTAAACTTTTTTCTTTTTTCTTTTTTTTTCTCTTTTCATCATTTTTTTTCTTTCAGACCACAAAATTTGCTAGGTTAAAAAATATGCCTATAGTAGTGCACCCTTGATTCTTCTAAATGATTTAAGCTTTTGTAAGATATGTTCCCAACATAGACAATGGTGGATAAAATATAATTAAAGGCTAAAAGGTAAGGATGATGTGGGTAAAGAACAAACATAAAGGCCAACATATTCATAAGGCTCAAAATGGGTACTAGGGATATTCATGCATATATGGGTTGGCTTGAAAGGCTCAACCAATCTAAAGAATGCCCTAATCATTTCATCAAACATGCTTAGCTTAGAATTTCACCTCAAGAGAGAATCAAACACTCTTTCAAAAATTAAGACTTCATCACAACAGGGCAAGTCACAACCTTCTTTAGATGTGCACAATTATTGTTATTCTAGGATTCTCAATCATGTAAAGGGAATGCATGTATATAACAACAAAACACTAAGGCTCAATTAAATTTCATATGGCATGCATCCTTTTTAGAATCAGCAATTAATCCAAAAGCGTATATATCATAGATCAAATCAGCTTCATCAGCATTTAACATTTATTGCACAACTCAACATTACACACATTTTATTTTATTTTATTATTATTTTTTTAAAATTAGTCATCGATGCAAAGCCAAGAAGATAAGGTAAAAACAAATAGAAGAAATCAAGAAATCAAAAGCTCAATAGAATCAAAAGAAGATAGATAACTACACTAAGAATGTAAAAGTATAAAAAGAAAAGAAAAATAAATATAGGGTAAAGAACTTGGGTTACCTCCCAAGAAGCGCCACATTTATAGTCCTAGGCTAGACTTTCTCTATAATGATAACCGGGAGATGTAGCTTTGTCACCAAGATCAGCATAGCGCAAATGAGAAGGTAGCAATTTGAGCTCTCTCAATTCCTCATCTTCCCTTTTACATGTAGAAATCAACGAAGCTTCAAGAGGGTCACATGGGACACTTGCACAAAGTTCATTAGATCCCATCCCATCAAGCACATTCACATACAAGCAATCTTCAAGATCTTGAGGCAATTTCATTGCTTCAAAAATATTAAAGGTCACCTCTTGATCTTGTACTCTCATAGTAAGCTCCCCTTTTTGAACATCAATGAGAGTTCTTCTAGTTGTAAGGAATGGTCTTCCAAAGTTGAAAGGGACATTTTTATCTTCCTCTATGTCAAGAATGATAAAATCTGTTAGAAATATGAGTTTATCCACCTTTACATGCACATCTTCAATTATTCCTGTGGATAGGTCAAGGTGCGATCCGCAAGTTGCAAGATAACCAATGTGTGCATAGCTTCCCCCAAACCAAGTCTTTGGTATATTGAGTACAGCATAAGATTTATCCTGGCTTCCAAATCACACAATGGCCGACCAAAAAATTTCTCACCAATAGTGCAAGGGATGGTGAAGCTTCCGAGATCTTTGAGCTTGGGAGGAAGTTTGTTTTGCAAGATAGCACTACATTCCTCCGTAAGATCAACAGTCTTAAACTCACTAAGCTTCCTTTTCTTTGACAAGATATCCTACATGATTTTCATATAGCTTGGCATTTGCTCCAAAGCTTCCACAAATGGTAAGTTGATATATAACTTCTTGAAAACTTCTAAGAACTTTTGGAATTGGTGATCAAGCTTCTACTTTGCAAGCCGATTGGGGAAAGGTGGAGGTGGTATGTAAGGCTTGTCTTCCTTCTTCTTGGCAATTTCCTCATTTTTCTCAAGCTCACTGCTCACAACCATCTCATCTTTTGTCATCTCGACATCTTCTTCAAGTAATTGATTCTTGGAATTCCCTTCTATTTCCTTCCCACTCCTCAATGATATGGCCTTACAATGCTCAGTAGAGGCACCTTTAGGATTGTTGATGGTGTCACTTGGAAAAGTTCCTCGAGGCCTATTGTTTAGAGCTTGGGAAAGTTGGCCAACCTGAGTCTCAAGATTCCTCAAGGAAGCTGCTTGGCTTTACATCAAAGCATCATGGGAGGCTAGCCTTGAATCATTTTTAGCCATGTAGTCTTGTTAGCTAGTCATGAATTGAGCAAACATCTTCTCCAAGTTAGAAGTTGAAGTTGATGTTGAAGTTTCGGCTTGAGGGAAACTCTATTGTTGAAAATCGAAAGGAGCACAGGGTGCTTCTATGGGTTAAAAAGAAGAAGAACCTTCAGAATTTCCACCCCGAGAGAGATTAGGATGGTTCCACCAACTTAGGTTGTAAGTGTTACCAAAAGCATTATTGTGACTCGGTTTCTCTAGGCTAGCTGTGCAATTTGGGGTAGAGTGAACGTCCCCATAATGATCACAAGTTTTAGCTGAGTTATTGGCTCCTCGTGGCATTAAGTTAATTGCCATAGTGTCAAGCTTCTTAGGAAGTGCTGCCACTTGAGCTAAAAGTGAAGTAAAGGCAATAATATCATGTACACCAGCTGCCATTCTCTTAGGAGTTATCATCCCCGAAGGCCATTGGTAGTTGTCGGTGGCCATTTCCTCAAGAAGATCATAAATAGCATCAATAGATTTGCTCATGAGAGTGCCACATGTTGCTGCACCAATAGTAGCTCTGATATTTCCCAACAACCCATTATAAAAAGTTTAAACTTGCAGCCACTTCGGGATGCCATGGTGAGGGCATCTTCGGATGAGGTCTTTATACCTATCCCAAGCTTCATATAATGACTCAGAGTTGTACTGCACAAAGGAGGTGATATCATTCTGCATCTTCCCTGTCTTAGCCGGAGGGAAATAGTTGGCAAGGAACTTGTGGGCTAAATCATCCCATGTTGTAATAGACCCTGCAAGGAAAGAGCTAAGCCAACTTTTGGCCTTGTCCCCTAGAGAAAATGGGAACAACTTCAATCTGATGGCATTTTCAGAGACCCATTATGCCGAAAGGTGTCACAGATCTCCAGGAAGTTGCAAAGGTGTGCATTAGGATCATCTCTAGGCAAGCCTCAAAATTGTACTGATGCTTGAATCTTCTAGACAATGGCCAACTTGATTTCAAAGTTATTGGCTTGTATAGCCGGCCTCCTGATGCTTGAATATAAATCTTGAACTTAAGGTGATGTAAAGTCCCTCAATGACTGAGTATGGTCCTCTTCGTTTGCCATAGTGGTACTCTTTGAAGTTTGCTTTCTTTCCCTCAAGAGCTTACAAAAAGTCCTTTCAATCTCCCGGTCAAACAGAAGAAGCTCAAAACTTTGTGAACATTATATGCAATGAGAAAAGGTACCTGAAATTAAAGACAAGCAGCTCAATGTTAATATTGACACAAAAATTCAAAAAACATTCCTAGACAATGGCACCAAAAACTTGTTGCCTGTTTAGCTAGACTATGCAAGTGCACGTATCGACAAGTAATAAGAGTGAGTATTCAAATATAATTCCCACGAGGACTGTATTAAAAAATTATGCTAATTATCAACCAATTGCTATTTGTTCTCTATTCCAAGAAATTGAATTAATTTTAGTGATTAACTAAAAGAACAAAATAAAATAACAAATCCATAACAAGATAAAAATAAGTAGAGAAGAAACAGTAGGTTCAGAATCTAGGGTCTAACTTTACTTATTATTTTATCTGACTTCATGCAATCCTTTCACTACTCTTGATCATAAACCAGTTATGTTAGCCAACATGTTTCAACATTTACAAACCTCTTTCGATGGCCTTGTAAACCTATGGATCTTAATCATGACACTATATTTTTATGTGAATTGACAAAATTCCATGTATTGAGAACACACATCAAACACTTGCTATGCATTGTAACACCCTGGATAGTCATGGTAAACTTGTATATGATTATAGAGGTATCCTAACAGTAGTTTTTCATGCTTGTAAAGTTTTGAGACCATCTGAGCACGTTTAGTCACTTTACTACAACTCTATGTGTTAAATATAGCTATTTTAGCCCCTTTTTTGACTTAAACTGCTCAGTTAATGGAAATAAGTGTGGAGAACTTGTTTCTAGGTCCCAAATGTGTGGAAGTAGATGTGGTTAAAGTTTAAGAATTTTCAGAGTTAGTTTGGCATTTTTAAGCATACTGGTTGTATGTTTTAGTGCCAAATTGACCCCTAGTAGATATGAAAAATTATGGAAATGATGAAACAATATTTTTAATGAATCTTAGAATTTATTTTCAACTAGTTAGAAGTTGGGAAACTTGGTTTGGTGATAACTAAACATTCTTAACTGTTTGGATGAATTTTGGTCACCTAAGTGACCAAAATATGAGGGCACGACCCTGATTCTGTAACTTAGCCTATTTAAGACCAAAATGTGAGTCTTAACTCACTTTTCTTTCCTCTTCTCACGGCTGCATAGAGAAACCAATGGAAAAGGAGAATCAAAGTACCAAGGGTGAGGGATCATCATCAAAGCAAGATAAGGAGCTTAGCTTTTCGGAGGAACGACTAACCGATTTCATTTCTAGGAATTGAGGTAGGGGGAAATCTATTTTCATTACATGTTTTCATTTTTCTTTCAGTTTTGGTTATTGAGAGACTTAATGAAGAATTTGAGGTTTGGTGAGTGATTTTATGATTCTTGAGTTGAATCGTAATGTGGTTAGTATGGTTGAGTTAGAAACTGATTTGTGGATGTGTTTAGATGAATTTTTCATCATTTGGAGCCTTAATTTCCCTTTTGGTTAGTTTTGGGGGTTTACGTTGGATATTGGATTTTGATTCAAAAAAGTGTTGAATTAAACAAAATTGGAGTGGATTAAAGGTTGCTATGTGTAGTTGAACCTTGTTTGAGGTTAGAAAATCACTTGGAAGTGACTTTGAGTGATTGTAAGACCACTTGTTCCTAATGGAACAGTGATTATTTCTACAAAATTATGCAGAAATTGAATCTATGCTTTCAGCGCTTAAGCACTGAGGAGCAAGTGGCTAAGCGCCCAGTGCCCAAGAAGAATTTGTGATGCGCGTGGCGTGCTTAAGCGCGCAGAAGCTGAGCGCCTGAGCGCCCAACACCGGACAGAACAGAACAGAGCCCTTATTTTGGGAAATGAAAAGGGATCACTTGTGTGATACTTTCTTTTATACTTCTTAATGAGTAGTGAGACTCTTTTAGGAGTATTTAATGAAATGTGCGAGTGAAGTGAGTTTGATATGCATATAAATCAATTGTGATGCTAATTATGGAAAGTAATTAGTGATTGTTTTGCATAAGATATTTGAGAAACACCTTGAGGTGTGTAATATCCTCATTGTGTTGTTTGTTGAAAAGATTGGTGAGTAATATCCTCTCTATGTGTTTGTTAAATAGATTTATGAGTAATATCCTCTCTATTGTTTGTGAAACACCTTGAGGTGTGTAATATCCTTTTTGTGTTGTTTGAGGCATAGATTGGTGAGTAATATCCTCTCTATGTTGTGTGTAACAAGGTGAGTAATATCCTCTGTTTGTTTTAATGGATAGTGTTGGTGAGTCATATCCTCACTATGCCTGATAAACCATAACATATCATAACATATCTTAGAGTAATTGAGGTGGGTAATATCCTCAATACGTCTGAGGGCTCATAACATCTTGAAACTACATTCATTCCTAGGACTTGCATAGACATATACATTAGACATAATTAAGTATATCATGGTAATTGTATGGGCAGTTACTGTCATAACATTTTTATGCATTGCAATTGTATGGGTGATTGTGAGTTTTTGAGATGGAGAAGTTATTGCTTTCGTGATTGAAGTGCCAACTAGATAATTGTGAATATTATCTGATTATGTGTATATATATATATATATATATATATATATATATATATATATATATATATATATATATATATATATATATATATCTTTGGTATTGGAATGGTTCTACTGAGATATGTTTTCTCACCCCGATTGTGTTGTCATGTAAATCTAGGTGCGAGTTCTTCGAAAAGGAATAAGAATATGTATGAGGATTAGCATAGTATAGATGTTGTTTTGAACTGAGCTTATATATGTTTTATACTAGCTTAGTTATTTTGACTTATGTATAACAGTATGCCCTTTAAGGCTGTGATGTATATAAATAACTTTTGCTATCGTGGCTCTCCATATTTACTCATTGTGTATGAATGATATGGGTTAGAAGTGGATGTATGTTATTAGTAGTAAGACCGGTATTGGGTTATTCATTTATATGATGATATATTTGGGTAGCAAATATCGGGTTGTTACATTTTGGTATCAGAGCCTGGTTCATCCAGTTGAGCCAGGTTTTGGACTGACTATGCTTATGCAAGTGTAATAATGGTTATGCATTTCTTAACTCTTATATGTGATTGTTCGAGGGGAATTGCATGTTTTGCCTTTGAGATGTTTGCTTTAGCTACTATGATACGGTTACATGATATTGAGCCTAGCTAACTCAATATGGATTATTTTGTGTTTATGGAAGATTATGGCAACACGAGGGCAACTACGTGGGAGCAAGAATCAGGACTCTAGTAATGAAGGTATAGAGATGATTGTAGCTATGATGGCGATGGCCAATGCCATGAGGCAGCAGACTGAACAAGCAGCGGTGACTGCAAGAGTGTTAAAGAGGTTGGTACCTTAACAACAAGTACCACCACTGGTACCACCACCAGTACATGAGGTACCAGTCAGGAGAAATTAGAATTTTCTTGACATTTTGGAGTTCAGAAATATGAATCCTCCGATATACAGAGGTGATTATGATCCAATTAAAGCGGAAGAGTGGTTGACCGAATTAGAGAAGATCTATGAGGTCATGGTTTGCTCTGAAGAGCAAAAAGTTTCCTTTGATTCCTTCATGTTGAGAAGGGAAGTGGAGCAATGGTGGTGAAACACCAGCAGGCTGCTAGAGGCAGCAGGGACTTTGATCATGTGGGGAGTGTTCAAAGAGACTTTTTTGGAGAAGTATTTTCCATAGAGTTTCTAGGATGATAAAGAAAGGGAGTTTCTAAGTCTTCAACAATGGGACATGACGGTTGGACAATATGAAGCAAAATTTTATGAGTTGTCCAAGTTTTCTTCTCAGTTTAGGCTTAATCCAAATGAGAACTGGAGGTGTGTCAAGTTTGAGTCCGGATTGAGGGGAAATATAAGAAGGGCAGTGAGACCTTTTGAAATCAGGGATTTTCCATCCTTGGTGAACAAGTGTAGAATTGTAGACTTTGATAACCTCCAAATCCAGGTAGGGTGGAATTTATAAAGTTTTCAGAAGAAGAAGAAGGTGGATGGTGGATATGGAAAGGGTAGTCCTAAATCCAGTTACCCACAAGAGAAAGATCAGAATGTTCAGAGGGATGATCAATAAGAAAAGTGTACCAAGTGTGGTAGGTACCACGAGGACAATGTTTGTACAATTGACCAGATCAAGTGTTTTCAGTGTGGCAAGTTGGGACACTATGCCAAAAAATTGTTCTCAAAAGGAAGAAGACAAGACAGATGCTCGACCTATCGCTAGGGGTAGAGTCTATAATGTACGAGGCGTGGAGGCATCACCATCTGCTTTTTTAGGAAAAGGTGAGTACATGGTTGTACATGTTTAGCAACTTTATTTTCTTAAAATTTGGTTGCATCTGTGGTTGTATGTTAGTTGTTAAGACTTTGTACATAAAGTAAACCAAATTTTGGGGACAAAATTCTAAAATGGTGTGGAGAATGTAACACCCAAGATAGTCATGGCAGACTTGTATATCATTACGGAGGTAGCCTAACACTAGTTTGTCATACCTGTAAAGTTTTGTAACCATCTGAGCACATTTAGTCACTTTGTTACAACTCTATGTGTTATATATAGCTATTTTTAGCCCCATTTTTGACTTAAACTACTTAGTTAATGGAGATAAGTATGAAGAACTTATTTCTAGGTCCCAAATATGTGGAAGTAGATATGGTTAAAGTTTAAAAATTTTCAGAGTTAGTTTGACATTTTTAAGCATACTGGTCTTGTGTTTTAGTGCTAAATTGACCCCTAGCAGATATGAAAAATTATGAAAATGGTGAAATAAGATTTTTAATGAATCTTAGAATTTATTTTAAACTTGTTGGAAGTTAGAAAACATGGTTTGGTGATAACTAAGCGTTCTTAACTGTTCAGGTGAATTTTGGTCACCTAAGTGACCAAAATATAAGGGCACGACCCTGTTTCTGTATATTAGCCTATTTAAGACCAAAATGTGAGTCTTAACTCACTTTTCTTTCCTCTTCTCATAGATGCACAGAGAAAACAAAGCAAAAGGAGAATCAAAGTTCCAAGGGTGAGGGATCATCATTAAAGCATGAGAATGAGCTTAGCATTTCGGAGGAACGGCTAATCGATTTCATTTCAAGGAATTAAGGTAGGGGGAAATCTGTTTCGATTACTTGTTTTTCATTTTTCTTTCATTTTTGGTTCTTAAGACACTTAATGAAGAATTTGAGGTTTAGTGAGCGATTTTATGATTCTTGAGTTGAATCTTGATGTGGTTAGTATGGTTAAGTTAGAAACTGATTTGTGGATATGTTTAGATGAATTTTTCATCATTTGGAGCCTTAAATTCCCTTTTGGTTAGTTTTAGGGGTTTAGGTTGGATATTGGATTTTGATTCACAAAAGTGTTGAATTAAACTAAATTGAAGTGGATTAAAGGTTGCTATGTCTAGTTGAACCTTGTTTAAGGTTAGAAAATCACTTGGAAGTGATTTTAAGTGATTGTAAGATCATTTGTTCCCAATGGACCAGTGATCGTTTCTGTAAAATTATGCAGAAACTAAATCTGTGCTTTCAGCGCTTAAACGCTAAGGAGCAGGCACTCAAGCGCCTAGTGCTGAAGAATTTGTGATGCGTGTGGCGTGCTTGAGCGCGCAGAAGCTGAGCGCTTGAGCGCCCAACATTAGACAGAACAGAACAGAGCCCTTATTTTGGGAAATGGAAGGGGATCACTTGTGTGATACTTTCTTTTATACTTCTTAATGAGTAGTGAGACTCTTTTAGGAGTATTTTATGAAATGTGTGAGTGAAGTGAGTTTGATATGCATATAAATCAATTGTGATGCTAATTATAGAAAGTAATTAGTGACTGTTTTGCATAAGATATTTGAGAAACATTTTGAGGTGTGTAATATCCTCTTTGTATTGTTTATTGAATAGATTAGTGAGTAATATCTTCTCTATGAGTAATATCTTCTCTATGTGTTTGTTGAATAGATTGGTGAGTAATATCTTCTCTATTGTTTGTGAAACACCTTGAGGTGTGTAATGTCCTCTTTGTGTTGTTTGAGGCATAGATTGGTGAGTAATATCCTCTTTATGTTGTGTGTAACAAGGTGAGTAATATCCTTATTACATTGTTGAGTAAGGAGGTGAGTAATATCTTCTTTGCTTTGTTGACTAGTGGAGGTGAGTAATATTCTCTGCTTGTTTTGATGGATAGTGTTGGGGAGTCATATCCTCACTATGCCTGATAAACCATGACATATCATAACATATCTTAGAGTAGTTAAGGTGGGTAATATCCTCCATACGTTTGAGGGCTCATAACATCTTGAAACTACATTCATTCCTAGGACTTGCATAGACATATACATTAGACATAATTAAGCATATCATGGCAATTGTATGGGTAGTTGCTGTCATAACATTTTCATGCATTGTAATTATATGGGCGATTGCGTGTTTATGAGATGGAGAAGTTATTGCTTCTGTGATTGAAGTGTCAACACGATAATTGTGAATATTATTTAATTGTATATATGTATATATATATATATATATATATATATATATATATATATATATATATATATATATATATATATATGCAGAATCTTGGAATGCTTCTACTGAGATATGTTTTCTCACCCCGATTGTGTTGTCATATAAATCCAAGTGTGAGTTCTTCGAAAGGGAAGAAGATGATGTATGAGGACTAGCATAGTATAGATGCTGTTTTGAACTGAGCTTATATATGTTTTATACTAGCTTAGTTGTTTTGAGTTATGTATAACAGTATGCCCTTTGAGGCTGTGATGTATATATATAACTTTTGCTATCGTGACTCTCCATATTTACTCATTGTGTATGAATGATATAGGTTAGATGTGGATGTATGTTAATAGTAGTAAGACCGATATTGGGTTATTCATTTATATGATGATATATTTGGGTAGCAAATATCGGGCTGTTACATGCATGACCAATAGGTATATTTCTATCCTATTGACTAATCAACACATCCAAACAAATGAATTTAATTAAACATGCATTTTCTAATTCCATGGTCTAACATCCAAATCGCTATGTCTAGTTCAATGGGTTCACCAAGACAACACAATCAATGGACAATCAAATCAAATTACATAATAAGATTCATTAGACCCCAAAAAAGGAAATTAGAATATCATTGTTGCAAAGATAGCAATCTCAAGAAATAGCAACATAGACATCATAACAAATAAATAGAAGATAAAGAAGAAACTAGTTGTCTTGCTAAACTTGTCGAACTCCTCTTTGTCAGTCCAATCCTCCTCTTGCGTCCAATCTCCTTCACCCCCGAAAACTATTCTCCCTCTCTCAATTTTTGAAATTCCCGTTTAAACAATATGTTGCCTTACAAATCAAAAGTGTCGTGACAAAAAATATATGGAAGCCGCGACACCTTTGGAAAGAAACACGACCTATATCTTTTAACAAGGAGCCGTGACACATTGAGTGGGAGTGTCGCGGCACTTGGTGTTAAAAAAAAAAAAAGATCACGGTCTTGGGGTCTTTACGTAATATCATGACACAAGGCTTGGAAGTGTCGTGGTTCCCTCTTCTTTAGAATTATGAATGCTGCAAACTGAGAGTTAGAGGCCACAACTCTAATGAATCAAGTGTCGTGGCCTCCCCTGTGTGAGAAGTAATTTCACGTGTGCTCATTCCTATTGCTTAAAGTTTCACCCTGTTGCTTCTTTGCAAGTTCCTAGAAATAAATAAATAATAAATTAGTCAAATATATACTAAAGACAAGATAAAACTCAAGGATCTAGCCTATGAATGCATCAAAAAATTCTTGTGTAATAACTCTATTTTACAGAGTTATCAAGATCCTGATAATCTGTTATGAAGCACCTGACGTACTTCATGCATTTGTGTTTTTGAACAATAACTGATTATGCTATCTTTGTTAACTGATTATTAAACTAGATAATTCTTAGCCACACAGTAATAACTGATTAGACTTATGTACATAATCGGTTATTTGGCTAAATATATTTGTTCTATGCTTCTAGATAATTGGTTATGCATTTCTATAACCAATTATCTGGTCCATTGCACACCCCTCAAGATCAGTTCTTAAAGGATTTCTAACCTCAATCAAGGCCTCTAATTGTGTTGTGAATCACTTAGAACCTCTTAACTCCTTCAAGTCTGGGTTAAAGAATCAATCTCTGCCAAAACCCATTTCTTAACTTGCAACTCAAGTAAAATCAAAGGGTTCTATGGGATGAAAACTATAAACCAAGCCTTAAACAAGCTAAAAAGAGACTTACTTTAATCCTAGAAGCAAGAAATAAGTATCTAATTCACTAAACTTATTCAAACCTATTTTTAAACTCATCAAGCAAACCCAGAAAACAAGATGAAGAAAAAATGGGAATGGATGAAATCAAACACCCTTACCTCTTGCTCTTGAAGATCCAAGCTTTGGTTTTTGAAACTCTTAGAATGCCTTCCCTTTTCTCTTTATTTCATCTCTTAATCCATCCTTGAATTTTACACACTTTCAATTCTCATCCATATTATACTAGAAGTAAAAAAAGAACTTTGACAATTCTTCAAACATTGTCATATATTGTCCCATTATCATGTTCTTCTGCTCTAATTTTAAAAATTCTAACTCTTTTGTTTCTTACAAATTCCTTAGAAGTATTTATCTAGAATGGTCATCCTAAATACTTCCCAAGTTATCTGAACACTTGCTGTGTTCCTTTAATTTTTAATATCATTCTACTAATACTCAGCTTCCCCATTCAATATGTAGGAAGTAAATAACACCTTTTAATCATCTCTACATCTCATTACTACAAAAATCTTTTTTCAACACTCTCAACCTTTCCTTCACCTTCAATGAATCATACTCACCATGGAATAATGGAAGGTCATCTTCTCTGAATTCAGACAAATCATGGAAGTCTTAATTCTCCACCAAAGCCATATTATTCACTAGTGTTTGTTGCACATTAGCTTTCATTCCTTCCAATATCCCGTTTGTCATGGTTGCTTGCTATCTTATCGCAATGACTATGTCTCTAATGACTTCAAACGTATCTGGTATATTATCTCTATTTCTATTACTAACCTTGTCTTCAGGTTCACCTGGTCAATGCTATAGTTTTCTGCACACATAACATATTACATATTGAGTTTATCAGGCTTAATATCATGTAATAGTGTGACAGTTAACTATAAACATACAAACTCAAGGACGTTATGCAATTCTACCTATGCATCTTATCATTAAGACAAGACAAATGCATAACAAATGTAGCTAGTCCATACTTTGCCTCAACAGGATGAACTGCTCTGATACCAAAAATATAACACCTTTACTATTATTACTAATAGTGTATCCAAAATTACACCATAGTAACAATAGCAAGCACATTTGTAACAACTGGTGTGGTATGGAATATGGTTAAGATTTATATCAAAAATAGTTGCCAAGTTTCACTAAAAATATAAAAATCTTACAACCAGTTGTAGTAAGCAAGGGTTGATCCACAGAGAACTAATTCAATTGACACTATTAATCCAATTCCTAAATTAATCTCTGATGAACAATAAACAGTAAAAAGTAAAAAGTGGGGTTTTGTTAATTAAAACTAAAAAGAGAAATTAAACTTTAACCAAAACAGTAAACACAAATTGAATTATCAAGTTAAAGATATTGGTTAAGAGATAGAATCCACCACTAGATTTATATGATTATGCTAACTTACATACTCTTTATACCAACATGATCAATTATGTTCTTATGTAATTGTGAGATAAATCCCTTGTTTTCCTTAAGTTTCGCATAATTTAAGAACCGCTCAAATCAAACCCTAACCATTAGTTATTTGTAAAGCAACCGCTCTTACACCTACCTAATGATTGCATTAAGAATTAGAAAATCAATCACACTAAGATCTAATCACACACCGGGATTAAATTACTTAGATTATATGTTTCACTAGTTTTACCACCGCAACCGCACATAGCAATCCTAGTTTTACCATTCTCGAAATTTGGCAAGAATATAAAGACCTTTATATTAATTTAAGAATAGAAACATTTGAATAAAAATATAACTGTATTGATATAAAGAAATATGCAAGATTCACATAATCAAAACTAGGATTTCATCTTCCCTTAACTAATCAAGAAGTTTAGCCACACATGACAAATTCAAAAACAAAAGAAGAATTAAAGAAACACATTATTCAGGATGAAAGAAGAAAAGAAAACTAAAGATCAAACTAGTTTCCAAGGATCAAGGTTGATTGATCTCCAATTGCTTGAACTCGAGACTCTAATCTTTGATCGAATCTTCCTCTTTCTTGGTCTTTGTGTTTCCCTCAGCTCCCTTGACGGCTCTCTCTGTTCAGATCTCTTTTAGGGGTTCTAAGCAACTCTATTTATAGGTTTGATACCTAATTTAGCATTAAATACGAATTTAAACTTCCGAGCCGATGACACGGGCCGTGTCTGAATCTGGTGACAAAACTCTAACTAATTTCAAAGTCAGAGAAGAACACGGCCCAACCCGTGTCATATGACACGGCGCGTGTTATCGGTCGAGGCTAAAAACTGAATTTCCTCATGAAGTTAGAGACATACACGGCCTACCCCATGTCATTTGACACGGGCCGTGTTGGTCCAAAAATAGAATTTGATCCAATCTTCATAGTCAGAGGAGTACACGGCCTACCCCGTGTCATTTGACACCGGCCGTGTTGATCACTTTCTTCAAATGCAACCTTGATTCTAAATGCCCTTCTTCCTTTACTTCTAAGGGTAAAAGTGATCTTCTTCAGTATTCATCTCTCTCCTCAAATGGTCATCAAGCTTGGTTTGATGCTAATGGACTCAAACACTCCAAGATCTCCTGAAAAGCATAATTTATTTATGAGTGTTTATAACCACATTTAAGCATAGTTTCATAATAAACATCCAATTAAGCTCTAAATCAGAAACTTAGATAAATGTCAACAATTGAACGCATATGGAGTCTAATTAGATCAAACAAAAGCCTTCTAAATTATTAAAATTATTAACAGATCAAATACCCCCACACTTAGCTTTTTGCACTCCTGGGTAAAACATAAGACCAAACCAAGGAACAAAGAAAACAAAACAAATTCAAAACCTAACAATTTAAAGAACTCAATTTCTAATGATATTCAAGAGAGGCAAAAGTTAATAAGCAAGAAGAGCAAGAAAAAATTCAAGGGATCAAAACATTCAAGAGATAAAAATTCTTCACATTTCCAACCAACATGCAAGGTATCTTCAATCTGAAAAACATGAATTAAGAATGATAGATTTTCACATGATACATTCTCAATCTCTCAAGTTTTTACAAGGTAAGTATTTCACTCAATTCAGCCCATGAAAAATGCACTACCATAACCTTGCTTATCTTTTACTTCTCCACTACTCAAACACATGCACACACAAATCAAGAGGACTTTATTTAAGGTTGTAATGGGGCCAAAGTAAAGGAAAGAAATAATATGGGTATGGTAAGATGAGCACCTAAGAGAATAAAAGAACATTGGGGAGAAACTCAATTGACAAACATGAAATTTTTATCTCCTCAAATCTATATAATGCATATTCTCTTTACAAATTCCTTTCCTTTTTCTTTCTTTTATTTTACAACCTTTCTTGAATTTTTTTTCTTTTTCTTTACAATTTTTTTCCTTTTCACCAACACCTTGCATATTACACATCAACTTGCACAATCCCCACACTTGTCCTATTAAATACTTGCAAGCAAAAGAGCTCCTCCAATGAAAATGAATCAATGCTCTCCCATTCCTTAAGGTAAGGTAAAATCATGGTTTTTAAAATAAGGCATATAATGAGGTAAGACAAAGAATAGACAAATAGGCTCAAGGGGTTAATCAAAGGGAAATAATGCAAGGTTGGCTATTTGGCCAAAGTAGTTAATCACAAAAGAATGCATCAATCATGTTCATGTATACAAGTGAAAATGTAACGTCAAAAAGAATTTAAGCAAATTCTAGAGTGATCAATATGACATGAGTGAAAATCACACAAGAAAGAATAGAATGGCATAAATGCTAAATCCATCCATCAAAAGGCTCAAAATCTCACCAGGTATGCATCTATCATACTCAATTCATCAATCAAACATCCAAAACCATACATGACAAATTCAAGATGAAAGAAGAAATTTATAAATCATAACCTTGAATTTCAATTGCTTCAAACTCATAAACTTCACAAACCTCAAAACATCATTAGAAATCAAATAAAAACACACAATTTTTTTTTTGGTTTTTAATAGAATTAAAATGCAAAAAATATAAAACAAAAATTAAAAATAAAAAACAGAGTAAAATCCTCCCCCACACTTAAATTCTACATTGTCCTTAATGTAAAGCTCAAAAGAGAAATAACATCCATCAAAATCATCAATTAATGAAGGACAAGTAAAATAAAATAGAGGGAAAGAAAAGAAACATCCTTATCAAATGAGGAAGCTTCCACCAGGGTCCCATGGGCCTTCCTTAATTTCTTTGGCTCCACCACTAAATTGTAGCATGTTTACTTCATCAACTCTATTGACATTGTCTATGGTAGACCATGATCCAAAAACAAAATCTACCACAGTAGTGACCGCCATCCGGTGCTCTTTTTCCTTTTTTGAAAATTCTGCAATGGGCTTCAACTCCATCTCCCTTTGTGTCTTAGATTCTACAACTGTGTCAGGAGCATTGTTGATAGATCCTTCAATACCATTAGCAGCTGCATAAACATAATCATCAGTTCTCAAGTATATAGAAATCTTAGCACAAATAACACATATCATATCACCATCACAATCAGTACATGAGTGGCAATGGATAAAATCAATAAAACTAATTAAATCTGGAAATTCAATACACAATTCATCATCAGTTTCCTTAACTAAATCAGCAAGTAAATCAATATGAAAAATAGAATTCTCCTCCATGGGATGCTTCATAACATAAAAAATATTAAACTGAATAATCAAGTCTCCAAACTCCATGGATAGAGTTCCTTCATGCACATCTATTTTGGTCCTCGCTGCTTTGAGGAATGGCCTTCCTAAAATGAGTGGAGCCTTGCTGGATGGTGACTCTCCCTCCATCTCCAAAATATAAAGAAATCTGCAGGAAAGATCAGCTCATCAACCTTTATCAATATATCCTTAATCAACCCGGCTGGATACGCACTGCTTCTATTAGCCAACTGAATCACAACATCTGTAGAATGTAAAGGGCCAAGTGCAAAAGAGTTAAAAACAGACATAGGCATTACATTAATAGAAGAACACAAATCTAGCATGGCATGCTCAATTTTGTAATTGCCTATAACATACGAAATTGTAAAAGTCCCTGGATATTTACATTTTTGAGGCATAGGCTGGATGAGAGCTGAAGCATTTTGGCCCATACTGATTTTCTCATTACTCTTCAGTCTCCTCCTCTGGGCGCATACTTCCTTAAGAAACTTGGCATATTTCGGGATTTACTTGATTACATCCAGCAATGGAATATTGACTTCCACTTTCCTAAAAGTCTCAAGAAGATCGTTATCCTTTTCATCCTCAACTTTCTTGCTCTTGACCAACCTACTAGGGAATAGAGCCTTAGTGACATACTTAGGATGGAGTTCAGGAATACTCAACTTGGGGGCTTTGGAGTTTTGCCCCTCCTCATTTACCTCATTTGACTTTTGATCCTTATCATGAATGGCTTGTGGAGGAGGTGGAGTTCATCTAACCTCTTCCCACTTCGCAATGTGATAGCACTAACATTTTCTCTTGGATTCAATTCCAGTTACGAAGGGAATTTCTCGGAAAGTTAGCTCTGAACTTTATTAATTTCAATGGCTAACTGCCGCACTTGGTTCTGCAAGTTACTGATGGTGGCCCTTGTTTCTTGTTGAAACTGAATGTTATTAGTGGCCATTTGTCTCATCAACTCTTCCAATGAGGGCTCAGGTTGCCTAGGAGCTTAAGCTTGTTGTTGCCTATGCGGAAAAGGTGCTTGCCTTTGCTGAAACCCTGGAGGTCCATAAGCTTAAGGTTGAGCTTGGGGCTGCTTTGCATAGCTAAAGTTAGGATGATCTCTCCTCCCCGGATTATATGTGTTGGAGTAGGGGTTGTAATTCTTTGAAGGTCCGTCATATTCCCCTACTGCTTTTACCTCTGCAGGTGTGTCCTCATGTAAGGTAGGACACATATTAGTGGGATGGCCAGGAAAACAACAAATCCCACAAGCATGTACTGGTAATTTCCCATTATCCATTAATTTCTGAACCATAGCAGTCAACTGAATCATTTGTTGCTGCAAACTAGTTGTTTCGGCCTCTTTAACAGCTCTCACTCCAGTGTCATTCCTGGTGAAGAATTGTTGAGTGTTAGCAGCCATCTTTGAGATCAAATTTCTAGCTTCTTGGGGAGTCTTGTCAACCAAAGCTCTTCCACTAGCAGCATCTATCATGTTGTGGTCCATAACTAGCAAACCTTCATAGAAATACTGGATCAGAAGTTGCTCATTGATTTGATGTTGAGGGCAACTAGCACACAGTCTCTTGAACCTCTCCCAGTAGTCATGAAGTGATTCCCCATGCCTTTGTTGGATGCCACAGATTTCTTTTCTGATGGTTGCGGCCTTTGAAGCAGGAAAATATCTGTCTAGGAAAGCCCGAGCCATGTCCTGCCATGTTTGAATGGATTCGGGTGGCAAGTAGTATAGCCACTCCTTTGCAGAATCTTTCAATGAGAATGGGAAAGCTCTAAGCTTGACTTGTTCAACTGAAATTCCCGCAGGCTTCATGCTAGAACAAACCACATGTATCTCTTTCAAATGCTTGTTAGGGTCCTCCCCAGCTAATCCATTGAAGGATGGTAAAAGATGGATTATGTGACACTCCAAATTTTAGACTAGGTTACAGAACTGGAAGAATTACACTATTTTTTGTTTTCTATGCAATATAAAAATAATTTGACTGTTTTGATACTATTTTTAATTGTTTTGTGTGATTTACTTCGAGCCAAGAAAATAATAATTTTCTGGCCAGAAAAATCTTATTTTAATTATTCGGAGCTGGGGGATCTTACTAAACTCAATTCCGATTGATATATATATATATTAATCTTTTAATTTTTAGGATTTAACTAGACACTAAAATAATTTTATATTATTATAATATTATTTTATTTGACAGTACCTACTGTCTCAAAAATAGTAGAAATCTGCTTCAAAATGACCATGGACCTGAAAAAGTATGTGGGACCCGCGTTTAGAGTAGCAGTCAACGATTCTGACTGGACTAAATTTTGCACCAATAGGAATCAGTCAACGAAAGTGGCTTGAAAATTCTAAACCAATAAGAATTGGTCAAATAAAGAGGTATAGACTTCTTTAAGGACCATTGGATGAAAAGTTTGATTAAGATGCTTTTGATCATAACTGTTGATCAAATCAATGGTGTGAGAACAATCCTAATTAAATCACTAAGTGATATCCACTTTAGATTAAATCAATGGATAGGAAACAAAGTTAAATTCAATGGTTAGGATTGAGTCAAATATAGTGACTTGATTAATTAACTAAGTAAACCTAATTAAGTTATTTTAATTGCCTAATTAGGAAAACTACGTGGACTAACTTAATTACTAATTAGTTATAATCTAATTTCTAATTAGATATCCTAATTTTATTTAGAGGCTATGATATATGCAATTATATATTTAATTAATTAGTTATGTAATTAGAATGTTAATAAAGTATAATTAGGAAACCTAACCTAATTAACTAGTTATCTAATTAGCATATAATTAACCTATAATTGAAGTCAAAACAAGGCACCAAGTGCCCTTGTGTTCCACAGCCAAGAGGCCTTTTCCATCAAGTTCCATTATGTTCTAGGTCCATCCAAGTGACCATTATATGACCAATAGGTGACATAGGCCATGTGCCTTCCTAATGTGAACATATCATGATATTTTCCTATCAAACTTATCTCCTAATTTCCCTACAAAGGCTCACATGACTGCACCTCTTCAATTACTATCATTATTCACTTTTTCCCTCACCAAAAAGCTTGCCTCATTTTCTCTTAAAATACCAAGAACACCAAGCAACTTTTCTCTTCCATTTTCTCTCTAGTTTTTGGCCCAAGCACCAAACGCCACCACCTATCTTCTATAATTTTTCCTATTAGCTTTTCCTAAACCTAAACTATCTCCTAAACACTTTTCCTTTAGAAGGTTTTGTCAAAAACCTACTCCATCTAGTTCAAAATTCAAGCTTTTGTTTACTTCCCTAAAGGTAAACTTTGGTTTTTATGGTTTAAAATTTAGTTTGTGATTTTCTAAACCATCTTTGTTCCATGGTTTTTCATTATGAAGCCTTGTATGTGATTTTGCTTATTGTTTAAGAATTTTAGGGATTTATTTTGAGGGCTACACGAAAATCAAAGGAGAGGAGGAGACTAGGAGATCCTTGTCTTCAAGAGGTAAGATGGAGATTTAATCTCATAAACCTTGTGTGGTGATGAGAAAATGGATTGTTTGTGTGTTAAGAATCCATAAGGATTCATTTTATGTGTTTGTTTAATGCCTTCCTATTTTGTGATTGATTTTATTTGTAAGCATGTCTATAGCTTTAAAATATATTGCATGTGTTTATAGATATATGATTATTAATGTAGGATGTGAATAACATATAATGATTGTATGAGTGTTCCAAAGAACACAAAAGAGGCTCACGGCTTCTCCAAGAAAAAGAGAACCAAAATGTTCTCAATCAATTTCTAAAATAATGATTTAATGAATCTAGGTAAAATAATGAATTTGAGAATGATTTAGATTGATTTTGGCCAACATGCCATTTAATGTAAATTTAAATTCCTAAGTTATTCTCTAAAGTAGGTTAAGTAACTAATCTACAAAAGAATTTGATTCCAATGAATCTTTGAGAAATAAAATGAATAAAGTTAGTTCTAGAATTTTAGGTTAGAAGGATTTGTGATAACTATGAAATTAAAGAGAACAATTGAAAAGTACTAACGTAGAGCTCACTCTCTGAGTTTTGAAGTGCGTTAGCAAGTTTCAAGATATAACTGTTGGGTAAGGTTAAAATGAAGAGCATTTAGAGAAAAATGTCAAAAATACCATATACTGATTTTCTAGGCAAAATGCTGCCAAAATTTACTAAAATCAGACAAATAAAATGAAAAGATTCCATAATATATTTATAACATAAGAAAAATATTCTACGTAGTTTAAAAGTACTAGATAAAGTCTATGCATTGTTAAAATAAAGACTTTAAGCTATATGGTTAAGAAAATGATTTAAAAATCTTATGCGATTGAGAAAATGATTTAAAAACATTACGCGATGTTCAAAAATGTCAAAATATGTTTACGTGATTTAAACATGTTTGTAAAAGGGACGCGATTGTGAAAACGTGATATAATTTCTACGCGACTAAATGGAATAGTGAGTTTTACTGTCGGGCCAAAATGGTGGACTCGGACATGTTGAGAGATAGTATTGTCAAGTAGAGACATACTATATTTTGGAATATTGAGACTGAGGGTATTTTCATAAATATGGTAATATATTGAATCTAAGGGTATTTTTGTAATTATAATTCTTAATCTTGTATTGAGAGTTGTGTCAATTTGGTTGATCATTGGCGATTGATTAACGAGACGAATTACAGTGTGTTGTGGGTGTGATAAGCGTAGTGTGGTTCATTATTTGAACTTGGAGGCATTAGTGTGTGGAGAATTCCACATGCAGACAGTTGGTAGCTCCTCTGGGCCGTGGTAATGGGTAACACACTAATAATCTTGACAAACACTATTCTTAATCGAGATCTTGTGGAGACTATTATGTACAATGCCTGTAGTGCACGATGTATTGGACTGTGTACTACTATTTGATGTTTTGGACTGTGGACTATAGACACAACGTTGGACAATGTAATAGTTTGGTTGGGCAGCCTGGGGTATTGATAGATCTTTTCAGATCATTCTCTCAAATATCTGTGTTTAGCTCCATGGAGTGGGAACGAGTCAGTGTGTGTTATCATTCATTATCTGCATTTTAATGTTTATCATAATCTGTGATAGAATGTATAATGTGATGATTTGATATATTGTATGTGATATGATGGTATGTATTATTGTGATATCTGTTTGTATTGTCGTTTTCTTTATTGCCATGTTGGTAATGATGTAGATTGTCTCACCTCTTTACTGTATTGTTCTGTCTGTTTCTATTTTATGTTTATATCTTCGAAGACTATAATGGTGGCAAGGAGAGGTCAATTAGGTTTCTTTAGACTACAGTTTCTCAAAGGCGCTGAGGCTTGGCATGTCCATTGGGACACAGGACACATAGAATATAGTAGTGACATTACTTTATCAGTAAGTAGGACTTGACATGGGATCATTACTTCATTTTATACGGTAACTTTCGTAGAGGTTATTTTACCTATTAGGGAGTTGTGGAATGAATTTCACCACACCCCTAGAGAGAACTTTGATATATTTTTGGGTCGAATTTCTATCGGTCAAGACATTCCCAACTAGGGAATTTGTCTTTTAACAAGAACTCATGTCTTAGGTGTTATGTTTTAGTATTATACTGACTTTTTACTGCTTATTTAAATATTTGTAGTTGTAAATTAATTGTATACTTCAGACAAAATCATATGTATATTATGGTGTGATTATGTTTTATCTTATTTTGTGTTGCGTGTTATTTTATTTAACGTAAAGGAAAATATTTTACCACTAATACTATTTATGTACCAAACGTTTTACAACTCGAGTAAGAATTTTATTTGATTTTATTTTTTTGCATTAAAAATGTGACATCCCCACAAGGATGTTACAGATTAGGCCGGATTTCGGCTCAAATGCCCCTTCATTTTCAGGAATCTCTATGCACGGAGGTTGTTGGTCCAAGTCTAGAGCACCCAACACCCTTAGAGTAGATTCTGCCATCGCTACTTCTTCAGATATTTCAAAAGATATCTCAGAACTGGATAAATCTATATGGCTAGCAGCTTCGACGTCAGCAGGTGTAAATCGAGGAGGAAACTGTGAACTGACTTGTTCAAAGTAGTGCCTTAAATTTCTCAAGTGCTCGTTCACTTCTCCACTGGACATGAACACCTACAAGACACTCAAAAAGAAAGAATAAAAAATTAAAAATAAAAACAAAAACAGAGTAAAAATAGGAAATAAATCAATAGCGTAATTGGAAAATCGGTTCCTAGGCAACAGTGCCAAAATTTGGTGTGGTGTGGAACATGGTTAAGATTTATATCAAAAATAGTTGCCAAGTTCCACCAAAAATATAAAAACCTTGCAACCAGTTGTAGTAAGCAAGGGTCGATCCATAGAGAACCAATTCAATTGACACTATTAATCCAATTCCTAAATTAAACTCTGATGAACAATAAACAATAAAAAGTAAAGGGGGGGTTTTGTTAATTAAAACAAAAAAGAGAAATTAAACTTTAACCAAAACAGTAAACACAAATTGAATTATCAAGTTAAAGATATTGGTTAAGAGATGGAATCCGCCACTAGATTTATATGATTATGCTAACTTACATACTCTTTATACCAACATGATCAATTATGTTCTTATGTAATTGTGAGATAAATCCCTTATTTTCCTTAAGTTTTGCTTAATTCAGCAACCGCTCAAATCAAACCCTAACCATTAGTTATTTGTAAAGCAACCGCTCTGACACCTACCTAATGATTGCATTAAGAATTAGAAAACTAATCACGCTAAGATCAAATCACATATCGAGATTAAATTATTTAGATAATATGTTTCACTAGTTTTACCACTGCAACCGCGCATAGTAATCCTAGTTTTACCACTCTCGAAATTTGGCAAGAATATAAAGACCTTTATATTGATTTAAGAATAGAAACATATGAATAAAAATATAACTATATTGATATAAAGAAATATGCAAGATTCACATAATCAAAACTAGGGTTTCATCTTCCCTTAACCAATCAAGAAGTTTAGCCACACATGGAAAATTCAAAAACAAAAGAAGAATTAAAGAAAGACATTATTCAGGATGAAAGAAGAAAAGAAAACTAAAGATCAAACTAGTTTCCAAGGATCAAGGTTGATTGATCTCCAATTGCTCGAACCCGAGACTCCAATCTTTGATCGAATCTTCCTCTTTCTTGGTCTTTGTGTTTCCCTCAGTTCCCTTAACGGCTCTCTTTGTTCAGATCTCTTTTAGGGGTTCTAAGCAACCCTATTTATAAGTTTTGATACCTAATTTAGCATTAAATACAAATTTAAACTTCTGAGTCGATGACACGGGCCGTGTCATATGACACGGCCCAGGCCGTGTCTGAATCTGGTGACAAAACTGCAACTAATTTCAAAGTCAGAGAAGAACAAAGCCCAACCCGTGTCATATGACACGGGCCATGTTATCGGTCAAGGCTAAAATCTAATTTTCCTTATGAAGTCAGAGGCGTACACGGCCTACCCCATGTCATTTGACACGGGCCATGTTGGTCCAAAAATAGAATTTGATCTAGTCTTCATAGTCAGAAGAGTACACAGCCTACCCCGTGTCATTTGACACGGGTCGTGTTGATCACTTTCTTTAAATGCAACCTTGATTCTTCTTAAATGCCCTTCTTCCTTTGCTTCTAAGGGTAAAACTGATCTTCTTTAGTATTCATCTCTCTTCTCAAATGGTCATCAAGCTTGGTTTGATGCTAATGGACTCAAACACTCCAAGATCTCCTGAAAAGCATAATTCATTTATGTGTGTTTATAACCACATTTAAGTATAGTTTCATAATAAACATCCAATTAAGCTCTAAATCAGAAACTTAGATAAATGTCAACAATTGAGCACATATGGAATCCAATTAGATCAAACAAAAGCCTTTCAAATTATTGAAATTATCAACAGATCAACAACTTAATACTAGTACTAATGTTACTTTAAAAATAATAACAAGTTTATGAAAATAAATATAACTTATAAAAAAATATGAGCCTGATATGGGTGTAATCGTATACATATATCAAAATAATCTTATACAAATACATACTTCAAAATTCAAATATACATTATATGCCTCTTTGACACTAATTAATACAAATTCTTCACAATGATTTATTTAGCAATTACAACTAAGTTGTCCTTCTTCGAGTCCAGTCTTCCTTTCTACGGGCTAATGCCTTCGAAGTTCCTAGAAATAATACAGAAATACAAATATATGGGGTGAGAATTCAAAGAATTCTCAGTAGTTTTATAAAAATGTGACATCGTAATATTTTCAACTGTTTTGGGTTAATGCTCAATATAAATATATATACAAGTTGGAGAGGTGGAAAACTGCCAAAACTGATCCTCTCTCTTTCCAAAACAGATGTCTAATTATTATCCTTTATAAAAACCATTTTTTTGTACAACCAAATAACTTTAATAAAATATCATATACTTTATTCATAAATTATCAATATGTTTCAATATTATAAAATATCTTAAGTATCAATCATCAATTCTCCATAAGGTATAAATCAAGAATCAACACTAGTTGTATAAAACAATCATCATACTCATTCATTCTTATTGATAAAACATACAATGCAAATTAAATTAATTATCGTATCTCAACATATATCTCAAATACTTATTCATCATCTTTTATCATTCTTTACATGACAGATATCTCATCATATCTTCTATGCATCACTTATTCACTATATCACTTTTTATTATTCTTTAAATATAATAAATCAACATATCACATTCATTTGGGATACTTTCATGTTAGCCATCAACCTTAGACCTCATTAATTTGATTCTAAAAACAAGACAATTGCTCATACAAATGTCATTTTATGCAATGCATTATGATGCATGATTATGCCTAAGAAATGCCCTAAAGTTTGCTTATACAATGTTTTTAAAAGATTTTATTTTTGGAAAACACATGTTGCTTGCATATTTGCAAGGATCTTTTTCTTCCAAGAAGACCTTTGTTCTAGGAAGTCCTTTTGATCCTTGTATATCCTCAGGTAGGAAGGGGTCAGAAAACCTTTGTTCCTTGACCTCCTTGATCTACCTTGGTATGAGTGATCAATCTTGTCCCATAACAGTGAGGTTATCGTTTACCTTTCCACCATATTGGGTATGAGAACCCATAGCCCTGGCACTAGGAGACCCTTTTGCTCAAGCCATAGGGCCATTCATATAAGGAAATAACAAGTAACAAGTTTGAAAAAAAAAACATGCAAAAGTACTTTTAAAATCATTCCTTCATTCACTATTCACATAATCTACCTTTTTCTTGCATAATAAGGAAGCAAAACTTTAGTCATCAAACTTTTCATTCATACATTACATTATATATATATATATAGTTATTCAATCCTTTCATATTCCAAGTAGGGAGGGAGTGACTCACTCAACCTCATTCTAACCATATTCTTCCTTTATTATGCTTCTCAACATCATTCACACATATCATACATTCCATACAAAGTATGTACAATAATTCACATCAAATAGCTCAACTTTGCATTCAAAGGAGCAATACCAATTAAAATTCAAGTTCAACTTGAATAATCAAGAAATAATACATTCTTTAATGAGCAACAATGGCACAATACATTTATTCCAAAAGATTTTCCTATAAACAATATTTCAAATACAATTCAAGCATTTAAGCTTTGGATATTCCATAGAAATTACCACACATTTCCTTAAGTTCACAATTTGACCTCCATGGCCAAAACAAACCCCAAAGCTTCTTAATGACACTTTGTAACACCCCGAATTTTTGTTTTCTTGATTTTCATGATTTTTGTAATTTTTGTGAATTTTTAATTTATTTTGATTATTTTATTATTATTTTTGGGTTGTATATGTGTTTGAGGTGGGCCTGAAAAAATAAAAATTTTTGGAGCTGCGAAAATTTTGGACTGTTAATACGGGGCCGAGGGAGCTTACTAAACCCGAACCAGAAATAGTTTTTGAAAATTTTCTTTTTCTGAGACTTTATCCTATTCTGTTATCCACTGTACAATGCTATTATCCATTGGATAATACTATTATCCATTAGACAATAAATACTAGTTTTGCCAGCAGTAACCTTTGTCCGTTGGTTAATAGTTTCCGGTAAAGATCTAGATGGATGATTCTAGACATAAGCCTAGTCATCTTCTCTAGATGTTTCTCTTATGACTCACTTGGTTTTGAACCAATGAGATGAAAGCTTACAAGCTAAGTTTGATGAAGGTCCAACTTGGTGGCTATGACTCAAAGTGATGAACTAATGGCAAGCTTGAAGAAGGCAAAATGGTTACTCAAGTTTGAAGAAGGAGAAGTTCAAAATGACTACTCAAGCTTAGAAGACAAAGTCAAATTGGTTACTTAATCTCTTAAGCTTATCTTATCATTCTTTTTCAAGAAGCTTGTAGAATAAGCTTAGATGATCAAAATGGTATTTGTTATCTCTTTTTTTGTTAATCTCATCATCTTTTCTAGAGAGTTCCTTGTGACTCATTGACTGAATCACCTTATGACTCACACTTTGTGACTCATAGCTTGGACACCTTGGAGGTTTGTGGTCAAGGCATCTTTTGGAGGGTCCAAGACTTAGCTCTTCATTTGTTCATTCTCATCATCTCTTTCATGATGCAAAGAACACAAAAACTCTCTCATTTTCTCTCTTGAAGCCTTATGACCAAGCACCCTAAATCCACTTCCAATCTTCCTTAAATCAAGTTAACCTCACATCTTGAATATAAACATCATTTTAAGACACTTTTGTGTTGTGACTATCTTCTAGTTCATTCATCTTCAAGCTTTTTCTTCAAGTTCAAGTTTAAGGGTTTTTAGGTGAAGTTCTTGAATCTTCTCTTCTTATTCCATTTTCAAGTTCTAGACCATATCTTGATCTATGGTCATCTTGTTTCAAGCCTTAGATGTTAATATATCAATGTTTGTTTTGTTTTCAAGAACAAGTTGGTGGTGGAAGTTTGCTTCAAGAAGGCACTCAAGGAGTTCTTGAGTATCATCAAAGGTAAGAGGGAGATTAACCTCATCAACCATGTTTTGGTGGTGAGTAACGAAATTGTGATTTATGAAGTGAAAAATCCATGTGAGGATTTATTCACTTGTTGTGTGTGTATTTAATGGTTTATGCTTGAAAAGGCTTTATATATAATTTTGATAATATGCATGAAATCGATATAGCATGAATTGATGATTTGATATATGTATATGATATGAATCATGTGAGAAAGGAATAATTTTGGTCCCAAGGACCTCTTGAGGCTCACAGCCTTTTGACCTAAGAGGAGATATCCCTGAGAAAAATATTCTGTTAATTTAAGAACTTAGACGATTAGGGGACTAAATTAGGATTAAATTATTTACAAGTTAAAAAGAAGATGAACACAATTTTATAATTTAAGAAGTAATGGTTTTCGGCTATGTCAATGGAAATAATTTTTAAGGATGGTTTGGAATTTAAAGTACTTTATTTAAGAAAGTTTTTATTTAGAGTAATGAACAAAGATTTCTGAGACATCTTGATTTAATTAAAAATAATATAAGTTTTTGTGAAAAATATTAGGAAATATTAATTAAAGGAGGTTTAGCATGAAAATGTTGGAATTAAAGTCTAATTTTTATATTAAATGAGAAAAGTTTAAAAATAAGCTTAGAATATCAATAAAATGTTTTACTCGATTAGAAATATGTGGAAAAACGTTTTTGCAATTTAAAAATGATGATTTTTAGTTACGCGATTAAGAAAACATTTGTAAATCTTTATGAGATTGAGAAAAAGTTGGGAAAATGTTACGCAATTTGAAAACATAACAAAAGTGTTACGCAATTGTGAAAACATGATAAAAGAGCTTCGCAATTGAGAAAAATAGCAGTTTGTTGTCAGGCTGATGTACTGGACCCAGAAATATTAATTTATGGTTGTAGCCGGTAAAGGCTTGTGTTATGCATTAAGTCATTGATCATGTATTTTACAGACGGTGTCTGTTGAGGCTATTTACCTAGGAGATGAATTACACCTTCATATGGGTGCTAATTTTGTTAGTGAAGGTCTATGAATGACCTTAGAGGCGTCGGCGCACGGGTATTCCACAAGTGGACAGTTGGTAGCTTCACTGGGCCATGGTGACTGAGCAATGCACCAATGATCTCGACAAGAACACTACTCTATTCATGATCTGGCGTAGAATGTCTTGTACAAGCCATGACGTGTACACTGAGAAAAATTATAGCACTTGAATTGAGGCAGATGACGTACAGACATATATTCTAGATCATTCTCTCTGAAAATGTGTTTTAGCTCTATAGAGTAGGAAATTGGTACATTGTGCATATGCATAGTTAGTTGACATATTATTATAATATATATATATTTGTGAAATTATCTATTATTTGATGCAATGAATATATGATGTAGGAGATCTCACCTTTTTATCTTGTTGTTTTGCCTATTCTGTGTTATGCTATTGCTCTATGATGACTGCGATGGCGGTAAGGCAAGATCTATGAGGTTTCGTTAGTGTACAATTTCATGGGGGCATCGAAGCATGGCGCGTCCATTGGGACATAGGACGTATTCAGTATGTTGGAGATGTTACCTTGTTTTGGAGTAGGACCCACATGGGGTTGCTATGTTTTCTCTGGATGCTGCTGTTTACTTGGAGTTTTGTATGCCTGTTGGAGAGTTATGGGGTGATCTTCATAACACTCCTAGGGAAGATTCCGAGGTGTCGACTGCTCGGACTCCCGTCCATACTGACATGCCCCGACTAGGGAATTTATCCGTTAGGGATCCCGAAGAGGATCTAGAGGAGAATCGGGTGCAGGACCCTTCTCTTCAAGTTTTTGGACTTGGGCTAGGTTTAGTTTTGTTATGGTAGTTATACATATTGTTTGGAGTATGTAAGCTTTATGTATTTAAGTTGTTACTAATCTATGTTATGTACATGAGATGTATATTATTCAGTTTTTATGTCTTGTGTTTTTATAATTTGGTAAGTTTATGCTATTCGCGAAAAAAAAATTTGAAACTCGTATTTTATAATATTAAATCTTTTATAGCTTGGGTAAAGTTTAAGAAAGAGTTGGTCTGAAATGTAATGCCCTTCAGAGGGTGTTACATTAGTTAGTATCAGAGCCCAAGTTTAAGTCTTTTGGGTTTATGGTTAGGTCTATCTTATTTGTGCTATGTGTTTCTCTATGTTTTGGTTTGCGAAAAGATGTACATGTGACAAGATCTCAAGCAGGAGGAAAAGTCTACACGATAAGTAGAGCTGAAGCCTCCCAATCTAAAGATCTTATCAAGTGAGACTGTGTCATAGGAGATTAGCCTTTGACTATATTGTATGACTTAGGGCTGACCCATTCTTTTATTGCCTATGACTATGTAAATCTATTAGGATTGTTTGTGTCTTCATTATTATCTGACTTGATTATTTCAAACAATTTCGAGGACGAAAATCTTTTTAGTGGGGGAGTGTTGTAACACCCCAAATTTTTATTTTCTTGATTTTCATTATTTTTGTGATTTTTATGAATTTTTATTTATTTTGATTATTTTATTATTGTTTTTGGGTTGTATGTGTGTTTGAGGCGGTCTTAGAAAAATAAAAATTTTCAGGTCGGGAAAATTTTGGATTGTTAATACGAGGCCGGGGGAGCTTACTAAACCTGAAACCGGAAACAGTTTTTGAAAATTTTCTTTTTCTGAGACTTTATCCCATTCTGTTATCCACTGTACAATGCTATTATCCATTAGATAATACTATTATCCATTGGACAATAAATACTAGTTTTGCTAGCAGTAACTTTTTTCCATAAGATAATATCTTTTGGTAAAGATCTAGATGGATGATTCTAGACATAAGCCTAGTCATCTTCTCTAGATGCTTCTCTTATGACTCACTTGGTTTTGAACCAATGAGATGAAAGCTTACAACTAAGTTTGATGGAGGTCCAACTTGGTGGCTATAACTCAAAGTGATGAACCAATGGCAAGCTTGAAGAAGGCAAAATGGTTACTCAAGTTTGAAAGAGGAGAAGTTCAAAATGACTACTCAAACTTAGAAGACAAAGTCAAATTGGTTACTTAATCTCTTAAACTTATCTTATCATTCTTTTTCAAGAAGCTTGTAGAATAAGCTTAGACGATCAAAATGGTATTTGTTATCTCTTTTTGTGTTAATCTCATCATCTTTCCTAGAGAGTTCCTTGTGACTTTTTGAGTGAATCACCTTATGACTCACACTTTGTGACTCACCTTTTGACTTATAGCTTGGACAACTTGCACTCCTTGGAGGTTCACAGCCAAGGCAACTTTTGGGGGGTCTAAGACTTAGCTCTTCATTTGTTCATTCTCATTTTCTCTTTCATGAAGCAAAGAACACAAAAACTCTCTCATTTTCTCTCTTGAAGCCTCACGACCAAGCACCCCAAAATCCACTTCCAATCTTCCTTGAATCATGTTAACCTCACATCTTGAATCTAAACACCATTTCAAGACACTTTTATGTTGTGACCATCTTTTAATTCATTCATCTTCAAGCTTTTTCTTCAAGTTCAAGTTTAAGGGTTTTTAGGTGTGTTACCAAGTGGCTTCCAGTACTCAAGAGGGGGGGTGAATTGAGTATAAAAACTTTTTCGCAAAACCTTTTTTAATTAAAACGAATATCAAAAGCTTAATAAATAAATGCACAGAAGGAATGAGAAGAAGAAAAGAAACAATAAAGAACAGCGTAAAATAAATGTGCAATAAAATAAATTGCATAAAAAAAAGAGATTAGGGAAAAGAGAAGCAGGCACAGTATTTATCCTGGTTCGACCACTAACCCACTTGTGGTCTACGTCCAGTCCTCGAAAGCCGAGATTTTTCACTAAGTATACAAGCTTCAATAGGTGCTTGCTACCATTACAAAATAGAGCACTTTTCACACACAGGGACACTATACCCTTGTGCTAAAGTCTCAGCCTGCAGGGATATCTCACCCTTATACAAACCTTGAGGGATACCTCACCCTCGATACAAAATATCAGAAAATAGATGAAGAGAAACTCTCACTTAGAGTAAGTAATACAAATTGAAGCACTATAGAGCTCTCTAACAATATCTTAGAATTTTACCAAAAGAGCACAGAGAGAAAAAGAGAGAAAGTATGCAAACAGTATTTTAGCACAGTCAGAAAATAAATTCAAGGATTGGTGTGTTTGCAGCCGTGAGGGAGGTCTCTATTTATAGAGCCTCTGATCAGAAATTTTCGCTGGGGAAATTGATTACATAATTAATGCAAAAATCCATTGCGTATCAATTTCAAACAGAAGCTGAAAAACGTGGGATATTCGAATACATTACTATGGTATTCGAATACCACTGATATATATAATAAAAAAAGGTTTAAGCTTGGAGTATTCGAATGCCGTTATGAGGTATTCGAATACCTCTTATATCAGTATATAAAAAATAGAAGAAACCCACGTTATTCGAATACCAAACCAAAGTATTCGAATGCCTTTAGCTGAAAACACGTTTGTAAAAGCCTTTTAAAAAGGGTGTATTCTAATGCCTCATATGGTATTCGAATACCTCTATAAAAAAATCACGTTGTATTCGAATGCCTCAAATGAGTATTCGAATACCTTATTAAAAACCACGTTTGGGGAGGCTTTTTCAGAAGATTGTATTCGAATGATTCTTAGGTTATTCGAATGCTTTTATTTGAAAACATGATAAACACCTTTAGAAAACAGATTAGGTGATTTCTAATTTTCACAAACTCTTTGATTAATTTAAGAACCTTAATTTGGTTTGTGAGAAAACATGTTTTTAGATCTTTTGACTAAAACACTGAGATATCCTATGAGAGCTCTGTACAAAAAAGATCCTAAGTCCTAAAGTTAAGCTTGAACAACTTGGACTTGATCTTCTCATCATCTCATCATCTCCATATTTGTTATCATCAAAACTCATCATCAATGTTGCATGGTAATCACATTCTCCCCCTTTTTGATGATGACAAACTATCAGTGAGAAAAGTGTTAGTTTAACAAGCATAATCATCTCCCCTTGCTTTTGGAATCCAAGAGCCAGTGTTAATCCTGTCTTTTCTCAAATGGAATTGATTATTATTTTTCTCCCCCTTTTGACATGATCAAAAAGGATATATTCAACTAATAAAGCATAGTGATATATATGAGATAATCAAAAAGCAATTGACAAGGAAAAAAATACTCATTGCATTAAATGAAAGTGGCAAGCACATATACAAAAGTAATTAAAGGGCAACAATACAATAAACAGCTAAAAACGAAACATAAGCGACTGGTCCTAAGACTAAGCAAGCCCTAGAAGTAGGCATCAGGTGGTGGAGGAGGAGAGAGGTGGTCATTGCCGGACGCCAGGCTCGAAGGGCAGCCTGTTCACGCTCAACACCAGCGATTCTGTCAAACAGAATAGTGAAGGTGTTCTCCATGTAGTTTCTGTTATCCAACAGGGTAGCCAGAAGTTGCTCATTCATGACAGGAGTGGGAGCATCAGCAGCAGCAGCAGCAAGGGCAGCAGGGTCGTTATCTTCATCATCAACTTCCACTGGGAACACCCATCCTTCATCAGTCCTGATCATCTTCATTTTGTTAAGAGTAAAGGAACCAAAGACGTGATGATGGGTTAGCGGGGTTGCACACTCGGTTTCCAGAACGTGTGGATACTTGCCTAAGAAGGCAGTGATGATAACGTCGTAGGGAAGTTCACATCGCTCTTTACTTGTTGCCCTCATCATGTGCCTCATAATGAAGACGGGCCAGTTGATCTGATGGCCTTGCTTTAGAACCCATAGCATGAACACGTCGTCTTCACTCACGTAGGCGTAGTTCCCACCTTTAGGAGCGAGGATGTGGGCATAGGCATAGTGGAGGAGCCTGTCCTGGCTCTTCATCATGCCCCGTTTGACTCCTTTTTGAGTCGAAGGTAAAGCCAACCCAGGGCGAAGAACATCCTCAATAGCTTGGTTCTTATCGAAGAGTTGGAGGAGAGAATCTTCGTCAGCAAAGTTGCCAGTGGATGGTAAGCCAAACATCTGAACCCAATCACCGGGTGTGACTACGATGTTTTGATCGCAGATACTGGAGTGCAGTTCCTGACCTTCGATCTTCAGATTGCAGTAGAATATTTTGACGAGGTCGGGATACAACGGAGCAGAGAAGGAGCAGAAGCGAAGTACGCCTTGGTGGCATAGCCGGTTGAGAAAGTCGAAACCGCCTTCTCGTTCGAAGAACCCCAAGTCGAGATACTTAGGATGCACCAAGTTGCGCTCTCGAAAGTGTGTAACGAAGCGCCCGAGCTGTTGCTCATTAGAGGAGAGCCTGCAAAGGTCCAACGGGTTGTTGCACGGAGCCGTCTTCGTACGAGGACGCTTAGAGCGAGAGGAGGATGAGGCCATGGAGGAGAGGAGAGGAGGAAGGGTAGAGACCGTGAGAGAGGGAGGTTATTAGAGGAGGGAAAACCAAAAGTTTTGAAAGTGGGGATAGAAGGGAGAAGAGTATTCGGATACGTGGGAAAAGGGGGTATATAAAGGAGAGGAGAGGGTATTCGAATAGGAGAGCTCAACAGGCGCAGCCTCCAGACAGGGGGTATTCGAATACCACACCAGGTATTCGAATAAAACACCAGAAAAAGCTTGGCTGCCACACGAAGGTATTCGAATACTTTTAAAAATATTCGAATGCTCATGAAGTATTCGAATACTCCAGAGACTAACTGAAGGTATTCGAATATTCCATAGACAGAGGAGCAGGCTAAGGGAGCAGGTATTCGAATGCTCATAATGGTATTCGAATACTTCTGAGAGAAACAGAGACAGGAGACGTCTAGGTATTCGAATAACCCTATGGTATTCGAATGCTCCAGAGAGCTGTTTCGTGGACTGAGACATAAAAGTCTCTGGGTATTCGAATAACCCTTTAAGGTATTTGAATGCCTTAAACAGAAAAGCATTGGTGTTCTTAAATAACAGAAGGGTATTCGAATACTTCTATATGGTATTCGAATAACTAAGCAAGAAAAACACTTATAAAAGTCCAAAAAATGCAATTTTGACAGATAGACGCATACCTGTTGATGAAGTACCTGCAAAAAAAAGTTTTTGGAAAAAAACTCCGACGCTCAAGTCAGTAATTATTAAGCATAAATTTAAGCAAATAACAAGCATTTAAATGTTGGATTGATCAATTATGCCCAATTCTCCTCTTATATAATAAAATGCTTCTTTTGCTAGGGGTTTAGTGAAGATATCTGCAAGTTGCTTAGATGTTTCAACAAATTCAAGAATGCAATCCCCTTTTTGTACGTGATCTCTGATAAAGTGGTGTCTTATCTCTATATGCTTTGTTCAAGAATGCAATATAGGATTCCTAGAGATATTTATTGCACTAGTGTTATCACATCTTATTGGGATGTGATCAAGCTGAAGACCGTAGTCTAAGAGTTGTTGCTTCATCCAAAGGATTTGAGCGCAGCAACTCCTGGCTGCAACATATTCAGCCTCAGCGGTAGACAAAGCCACACTGTTTTGTTTCTTACTATGCCAAGAAACTAAAGAACTACCAAGCAAGTGGCATGTCCCACTAGTACTTTTTCTGTCCAATTTGCACCCAGCAAAGTCAGAGTCAAAATAACCTATTAGGCTACAAGAGGCACCCTTAGGGTACCACAAGCCCATTTGTGAAGTGCCTACTAGGTATTTCATTATTCGTTTGACAGCACTTAAGTGAGATTCCTTAGGGTTTGCTTGATATCTAGCACACATGCATACACTAAACATTATATCTGGCCTACTAGCAGTAAGATAAAGGAGAGAACCAATCATGCCTCTATATTTCGTTATTTCTACTGATTTACCTCCTTCATCTTTGTCCAAGTAGTAAGACGTGCTCATCGGAGTGGCCATGTGTTTAGCATTTTCCATTTCGAATCTCTTCAGCAATTCCTTGCAGTATTTTGTTTGACTTATGAAAGTCCCTTCGTTTGTTTGTTTGATTTGAAGTCCAAGGAAGAAATTCAATTCTCCCATCATTGACATTTCAAATTCATTCTGAATTGACTTAGCAAATTCTTTGCAAAGGGATTCATTAGTAGCACCGAAGATAATATCATCCACATATACTTGCACAAGAAGAATGTCATGCTTTTTATTTTTAATAAAAAGAGTAGTATCAACTTTTCCTCTTGAAAAACCATTTTCCAAAAGAAACTTACTCAACCTTTCATACCAAGCTCTAGGAGCTTGCTTTAAACCATATAAAGCCTTTTTAAGTTTAAAAACATGGTTGGACAGTTCATGATTTTCAAAACCTGGAGGTTGTTCAACGTATACCTCCTCTTGAATAAAACCATTCAGAAAAGCACTCTTGACATCCATTTGATATAATTTGAAATCCATGATGCAAGCATAAGCAAGTAACATTCTAATAGCTTCTAATCTAGCTATAGGTGCATAGGTTTCTTCATAATCTATTCCTTCTTCTTGATTATACCCTTTAGCAACCAATCTAGCTTTGTTTCTAGTTATTAACCCATTTTCATCAAGTTTGTTTCTAAAAACCTATTTAGTTCCAATTATAGGGTGATTATTAGGTCTAACAACTAATTCCCAAACTTGATTTCTTTCAAACTGATTTAATTCCTCATGCATAGCTAGGATCCAATGTTCATCATCAAAAGCTTCAATTAAATCCTTAGGTTCAATTTGAGAAACAAAAGCTAAGTGATTACAAGTATTTCTAAGGGACTTACGAGTACTTACACCTTTAGAAACATCACCGATAATTTGATCAAGGGAGTGATATTTTGAAGTTCGCCATTCTTTGGGAAGTTCCAAAGCTTGCGAATCCTCTTGTCTTAGTTCATCCTCTTTTTCCATGATTTCCTTTTCTTTACTGTCCAAATGTGTTTCCGCCAAGATTTCTGCAACATCATCAACAACAAGATCCTTTCTCGATCCACTTGGGTCAGTTTCATCAAATGCAACATGTATAGATTCTTCAATAGTCATAGTTCTTTTATTGTAAATGCGAAAAGCATTACTATGATTTGAATAGCCAAGAAATATACATTCATCAGACTTAGCATCAAACTTGCCTAAATTATCTTTTCCATTGTTTAAAACAAAACATTTACAACCAAAAACATGAAGGTGTGAGACATTTGGCTTTCTTCCCTTATACAACTCATATGGGGTTTTCTTTAAAATAGGCCTTATAAGAACCCGGTTCATTACATAACAAGCTGTACTTACAGCGTCCGCCCAAAAGTATTTAGGAAGAGCAGCCTCATTAAGCATAGTTCTCGCCATTTTTTCTAAAGAACGGTTTTTCCTTTCTACAATTCCGTTTTGTTGCGTAGTTCTAGGGGCAGAGAAATTATGATTAATGCCATGTTCATCACAGTAATTTTCAAAAACGTTGTTTTCAAATTCGCCACCGTGGTCACTTCTTATAGAAGAGATTTGAAAACCTTTTTCATTTTGAATAACTTTGGCAAGTCTTTTAAAAGCTAGAAATGCATCATTTTTATTTGCAAGAAATAAAGTCCATGTAAACCTAGAAAAATCATCCACAATCACTAAAGCATAGTAATTCCCACCAAAGCTCATAGTTCTAGAAGGTCCAAAAAGATCCATATGCAAAAGTTGTAAAGGTTTAGAAGTTGAAACTATATTTTTTGCTTTAAAGGAGACCTTTATTTGTTTACCCTTTTGACATGCATCACACAACTTATCTTTTATAAAATTAAGCTTGGGTAGTTCAATTACTAGCTCTTTAGAGACCAACTTCTTTAAGTGATCCATGTGAATGTGTGCGATTCTCTTATGCCATAGCCATGAATCATCATTCTTACTTAAAAGGCATTTCACATCATTTGAAGATATATCATCAAGACTAATCATATAGATGTTGTTTACTCTATGACCAATGAATTTAACATGTTTGTCATTTTTATCTTCAATTATGCAACAGTTTGAATCAAATATAACTTTATTTCCTTTATCACATAATTGGCTAATACTAAGTAAATTGTGTTTCAAACCCTCAACAAGCAGCACATTTTCAATAGAAGAGTTTGGGTTCTTACCGACTTTGCCGATTCCAAGAATTTTACCCTTGTTGTAATCCCCATAAGTGACGTGTCCATGATTCTTGGGAATAAGCATGGTGAATTTTGAGTCGTCCCCGGTCATGTGCTTGGAGCAGCCGCTATCAAGATACCAATTTGAACTCTTGGCTTTCAAGCACACCGACAACACAAGTTTAGTTTTTAACTTTTGGTACCCAAACTTTCTTGGGTCCTTGTATGTCAGTTTTGGGTAAGGTACCCTTGGGAACCTAAATCATTTTTGTTCCAACTTTTGTACTTATATTTTTCCTTGCATTACATGTTGAAGCACTATGTCCTTTTCTTCCACAATAAAAACATTTTATAAAAGGACTACTTGAAACACTAGAATGCACAAAGAAATTTTTATAGAGTTTTTGTTGATTTTTCGGGTTATAACCTATCCTGGCTTTTTGAAAAACTACTCTTTGTCTTCCTCATAAAATATTTAAATTATCTCTTCCAAAGGTAAATTTAGAAAGAGTGTTCTTTAGGTCTTCGTTTTCTTTTTCAAGTATATGACATGAAGAACAAGATGAGGAAGTAGAAGCATGTGAAGAATGATTTGTGCATGCATCAATGATTCCTAAAGTCTCATTTTCAATTTTTAATTCCTCTATTTCTTTGTTTAAAACAAGAATTTGATTTTCTAAAGAGGAAATTGTTTTCTTAGATGAAGAAATAATTTTTGTGAGTTTTAAAGATTCCTCATGTAGTTCCTCAAAAGCATCTTGTAACTCATCGTAAGAGGGTAATAGAGTAGTATTAGAACTTACCTCATTTTCGCTTTCTTCTTCATCTCCTTTTGCCATGAGACACAGTTGAGCTTCTTCGCTATCTGAGCTATCAGTTGAGTCCATGTCGTGTTCATCCCACGCTATGTAGGCTTTTCTTCCTTTTCTTTCCTTGAAGGGCTTTTTTCAAATTTCTCCTTCTTCTTTTGATAAACGGGGCACTCCATTTTCATGTGACCAGGTTTGCCACATTCATAGCGAGTTGGAGTTGATGAGGCTCCTTCGCCTTTGAAGTGTGTCTTTTTAGGAGGGAAGGGAGGTCTTCTTTGCGTTCCCTTTTTCTTGAGAAATTTACCAAACTTTTTAACTAGTAAACTTAAATTTTCTTCACTTACCTCGATATTCTCTGAACTTTCTTCATTTTCTTCATCATCATTGTCGAATGTTGATGAAGTGGCTTTGAGCGCTATTCCCTTTTTCTTTTTATCATTCTCTTCGCTTTGGCTTAGTCTGCTTAGTTCCAATTCGTGCTCATGAAATTTTCCAAAGAGGGTAGCTAAGGTCATTGTGGACAAATCCCTTGATTCAGATATTGCTGTTACTTTGGGTTGCCAAATCCTGCTAAGACACCTCAAAACTTTGTTAATCAAATCTTCGTTAGAAAAACTTTTGCCTAAAGATGCAAGATGATTAACTATGTGGGTGAACCTCTTTTGCATTTCCTGAATGCTTTCTACTTGGTTCATTCTGAATAATTCATATTCACGAGTTAGAGAGTTTATTCTCGACCTCTTAACTTCACTAGTACCCTCATGGGTAACTTGCAAAGTATCCCACATTTCTTTAGCAGTTTTACAATTTGAAATTCTAAAAAACTCATCATATCCCAAAGCAAGTAGTAATAATATTTTTGGCTTTTAAATTAAATTGAACTTTTCTTTTGTCTTCATCAGACCATTTATTTCGTGGTGTTTCGGTCCTTACACCATCGATCTCATGTGTGGGTATAAAAGCGTCGTTTTCGACAGCATCCCATACATCTAGATCAATATATTCGATGAAGATTTTCATTCTTTCCTTCCAATATACATAACCATCCCCATTGAAAAAGGGTGGTCGGTTTATGGAAGATCCTTCTGAAAAACCATTTGAAGAAGCCATGTTCTCTTGAAGCTGCTAAGCTCTTTATACAAGAGTCTAGCTCTGATACCACTTGTTACCAAGTGGCTTCCAGTACTCAAGAGGGGGGTGAATTGAGTATAAAAACTTTTTCGCAAAACCTCTTTTAATTAAAACAAATATCAAAAGCTTAATAAATAAATGCACAGAAGGAATGAGAAGAAGAAAAGAAACAATAAAGAACAGCGTAAAATAAATGTGCAATAAAATAAATTGCATAAAAAAAAGAGATTAGGGAAAAGAAAAGCAGGCACAGTATTTATCCTGGTTCGATCACTAACCCACTTGTGGTCTACGTCCAGTCCTCGAAAGCCGAGATTTTTCACTAAGTATACAAGCTTCAATAGGTGCTTGCTACCGTTACAAAATAGAGCACTTTTCACACACAGGGACACTATACCCTTGTGCTAAAGTCTCAGCCTGCAGGGATACCTCACCTTTATACAAACCTTGAGGGATACCTCACCCTCGATACAAAATATCAGAAAATAGATGAAGAGAAACTCTCACTTAGAGTAAGTAATACAAATTGAAGCACTATAGAGCTCTCTAACAATATCTCAGAATTTTACCAAAAGAGCACAGAGAGAAAAAGAGAGAAAGTATGCAAACAGTATTTTAGCACAGTTAGAAAATAAATTCAAAGATTGGTGTGTTTGCAGCCGTGAGGGAGGTCTCTATTTATAGAGCCTCTGATCAGAAATTTTCGCTGGGGAAATTGATTACATAATTAATGCAAAAATCCATTGCGTATCAATTTCAAACAGAAGCTGAAAAACGTGGGATATTCGAATACATTACTGTGGTATTCGAATACCACTGATATATATAAAAAAAAGGTTTAAGCTTGGAGTATTCAAATGCCGTTATGAGGTATTCGAATACCTCTTATATCAGTATATAAAAAATAGAAGAAACCCACGTTATTCGAATACCAAACCAAAGTATTCGAATGCCTTTAGCTGAAAACACGTTTGTAAAAGCCTTTTAAAAAGGGTGTATTCGAATGCCTCATATGGTATTCGAATACCTCTATAAAAAAATCACGTTGTATTCGAATGCCTCAAATGAGTATTCGAATACCTTATTAAAAACCACGTTTGGGGAGGCTTTTTCAGAAGATTGTATTCGAATGATTCTTAGGTTATTCGAATGCTTTTATTTGAAAACATGATAAACACCTTTAGAAAACAGATTAGGTGATTTCTAATTTTCACAAACTCTTTGATTAATTTAAGAACCTTAATTTGGTTTGTGAGAAAACATGTTTTTAGATCTTTTGACTAAAACACTGAGATATCCTATGAGAGCTTTGTACAAAAAAGATCCTAAGTCCTAAAGTTAAGCTTGAACAACTTGGACTTGATCTTCTCATCATCTCATCATCTCCATATTTGTTATCATCAAAACTCATCATCAATGTTGCATGGTAATCACAAGGTGAAGTTCTTGAATCTTCACTTCTTATTTCATTTTCAAGTTCTAGACCATATCTTGATCGATGATCATCTTGTTTCAAGCCTTAGAAGTTAATATATGAATGTTTTGTTTTCAAGAACAAGTTGGTGGTGGAAGTTTGCTTCAAGAAGGCACTCAAGGAGTTCTTAAGCACCATCTAAGGTAAGAGGGAGATTAACCTCATTAACCATGTTTTGGCGGTGAGAAACGAAATTGTGATTTGTGAAGTGAAAAATTCATGTGAGGATTTATTCACTTGTTGTGTGTGTATTTAATTGTTTATGTTTGTTTGGCTTTATATATGATTTTGATAATATGCATGAAATTGATATAGCATGAATTGATGATTTGATATATGTATATGTTATGAATCATGTGAAAAAGGAATAATTTTGGTCCCAATGACCTCTTGAGGCTGACGGCCTTTTGGCCTAAGAGGAGATATCCATGAGAAAAATATTATATTAATTTAAGAACTTAGATGATTAGGGGACTAAATTAGAATTAAAGGATATACAAGTTAAAAAGAAGATGAACACAATTTTATAATTTAAGAAGTAATGGTTTTCGGCTATGTCAATGAAAATAATTTTTAAGGATGGTTTGGAATTTAAAGTACTTTATTTAAGAAAGTTTTTATTTAGAGTAATGAATAAAGCTTTTTGAGACATCTTGATTTAATTAAAAATAATATAAGTTTTTGTGAAAAATATTAGGAAATATTAATTAGAGGAGGTTTAGTAAGAAAATGTTGGAATTAAAGTCTAATTTTTATATTGAATAAGAAAAGTTTAAAAATAAACTTAGAATATCAATAAAATATTTGACGCGATTAGAAATATGTGGAAAAACCTTTTTGCGATTTAAAAATGATGATTTTTAGTTATGTAATTAAGAAAATGTTTTTAAATCTTTACGAGATTGAGAAAACGTTGGAAAAATGTTACGCGATTTGAAAATGTAACAAAAGTGCTATGCAATTGTGAAAATGCGATAAAAGTGCTTCGCGATTGGGAAAAATAGCAGTTTGCTGTCGGGCCAATGTACTACACCCGAAAATATCAATTTATGGTTGTAGCTAGTAATGGCTTGTGTTATGCATTAAGTAATTAATCATGCATTTTACAGATGGTGTCTGTTGAGGTTATTTGCCTAGGAGATGAATTACACTTTCGTGCGGGTGCCAATTTCGTTAGTGAAGGTCTATCAATGACCTTGGAGGCATCGAGGCACGGGTATTCCACAAGTGGACAGTTGGTAGCTTCACTGGGCTGTGGTGACTGAGCAATGCACTGACATCTCAACGAGAACACTATTCTATTCACGATCTGGCGTAGAATGTCTTGTACAAGCCATGACGTGTACACTGAGAAAAATTATAGCACTTGAATTGAGACGGATGGCGAACAGACATATCTTCTGGATCATTCTCTCTGAAATTGTGTTTTAGCTCCATAGAGTAGGAAATTGGTACATTGTGTATATACATAGTCAGTTGACATATTATTGTGATATATATATATATATATATATATATATATATATATATATATATATATATATTTGTGGAATTTTCTGTTATTTGATGCAATGAATATATTTGTTATTTCTGTATATGAATGGCATTATTGTCATTACTGTTTCTATGCTGCCATGTTAGTATTGATGTAAGGGATCTCACCTCTTTATGTTGTTTTTTTGCCTATTCTATGTTATGCTATTGCTCTATGAAGACTGCGATAGTGACGAGGCATGATCTACGAGGTTTTGTTAGTGTACAGTTTCACGGGGGCATCGAAGCATGGCGCATCCATTGGGACACGGGGCGTATTCAGTATGTTGGAGATGTTACCTTGTTTTTGAGTAGGACTTGGCATGGGGTTGCTACCTTTTCTGTGGATGCTGCTGTTTACTTGGAGTTTTGTATGCCCGTTGGAGAGTTATGGGTGATCTTCATAACACTCCTAGGAAAGAATCCAATGTGTCGATCGCTCGGACTCCCGTCCGTAGTGACATGCCCCGACTGGGGAATTTGTCCATTAGGGATCCCGAAGAGGATCTCGAGAAGAATCGAGTGCAGAACCCTTCTCTTCAAGTTTTTGGACTTGCGCTAGGTTTAGTTTTAATATGGTTGTTATACATATTATTTGGAGTGCGTAAGGTTTATGTATTTAAGTTGTTACTAATCTATGTTATGTACATGAGATGTATATTATTAAGTTCTTATGTCTTATGTTTCTATAATTTGGTAAGTTTATGCTATCCGCGAAAAGAAATTTTGAAATCCATATTTTATAATATTAAATCTTTTATAGCTTGGGTAAAGTTTAAGAAAGAGTTTGTGTGAAATGTAATGCCCTTCGAAAGGTGTTACACACTTAATGATCTAAATGATCATTATAAGCACATTTAACTCTAAACAAATAACTACTAAGATATACCATGTACTTTAAGTAAGTTTTCATTTTGAACCAGTAGTTAAACACAAATGATTCTTAACATTTTTAATCAATACTTGACGCAAATGCATATCACAAATGCACACAAATTCTATTCAACATAAGGCAATTATTGGCATGACCTCCTTACCATTACTCAAGTAACATTTTTATACACAATTACACTAAAACTCAAATTAAACAGGGCAGCAATCTGTACAAATTATTCAGCCCAATAATACATCCAAATCTCATTTTTCTCATCAAATCCAAGTTAATCCAAAAACAATACAGCTGCAGCAACACAACAGCAACTTAATTCATCAAATTCAAATTAGTCCAATAATAACACAGCAGTAACAACTCACAGCAAAAATAACTCAGAGCAAAAAAATTAACAGTAGAAACGACTCACAGCAGAAACAACTCGCAGCAAAAACAACTCACAACAGAAACAATTAACAGCAGCAACACAACTAGACAGCAGCATCACAAATAGGCAGCAGCGTCAATAAAATACAACAGCAGCACAACAAAAATACAGCAGTAGCACGAACAGACAGCAGAAAGAATGAAATAAAAAGAATCATAATTCTTCCTTCAAGATCCTATTTTGGCCGTGGTTAATATAGACACAAAGACAGAATTTTTATTTCGAAGAAAGCATAGAAGAAAGAAAGTAAAGAGAGGATAATCGGCCTCTACCTTGACTCCACTAGTTGGCTAATGAATTCTTTCCTTTCTTGCCTTTGTTTCCTCCTTTTTTTCTCTTGTCTTTTCCTTCTGTTTTAACCTTGTTCTTGCCTCTGTTTTTAGCTGTCTTTGGGGTTGTTCCAGCCGTGAGAAACAATGGAGAAGGAGTAAAAATAACAAGGTTAGTTAGTGGTAAAAAATGAAGGGGTAAAAATTGGAAGATGGAGTGAAGGGAAGTGAAAACCGTGTGCTTTTTTCTTCCTCTGTTTCCTGTGTTCTGTTTCTATTTTATGGGGGCTGGTTTACGCAGGAAATGGGAAAGAGAAAAGCGAAGAGAATTGGAGAATTTTGTAGAAGAATCATTGGCAGTGGTTGACAAAGTTTATGACAAAAATTTCAAGCTGGATCTGTTATGTAAACTTGAATATTTTAAAGTTGAGTTTTCAAGTAATCATAAGTGTTAATGTGTTATGAAAATTTTTTGAACTCAACTTAATCCTTGAATCCATTTTTCAACAATCTTTCATATATTACTTTTTATCAGTTAAGCTTCATTACTCAGTCCTAAGTTAAATTAAACCGAGTAACTAAGTAAATATTCTTACTGATATTTATCTTAATTAGTATTTTATACCAAATTATTTTTCATATCTTAATTATCATCTCTGAAATTTCATGATTTTCTGAGCTGCTTAATTGTTTTGGCTATTTCTCAGCAGTATCCTTAAAAATACCAAACTTACTCTCTTGATTCTCCAAAAATTTTTACAACTCTTATAAATTGTTTTTAGTTAAGAAATAAATTTTCATATTTATTTCAATCATATCAACTGATTCTACAGATACTTTAATTATTCTTTTGTATTTAGTATTATAGAATTACGCTCAAACTAGTTCAGAAAATTATCTGAATTAACATATAATTCTTACCAGTATTACTGAGCTACTATAACCCTATTTAGGATCATTAGTAAGGGAGGATGTTACAGATTGGGTTTCGGGTTAGCGAGTCATGAGTAACCCAGCTTGCTAGAATTAGATCTCAGATATTTATATGCGCTATTAGATAAGTCAATCTACCTATTTATGAGAAGAAATTCTCTCACAGAATTCCTCATAGATATGGACATCAATTACATCCCACATAAATAGGAAAATTAGATATAAGAGATAATAATCTCATGAATTCTTATCCTAAATAACATTTAATTTAAATTGAACTATGATTCTTATCACCCAAGACACTCTTATAAATAACGCACAAGGTCACAAATGTATGCATCTAATTCCAAACACTACCCACCTCGTGCACAATCTAACTTGAACGTCGGAGTACCTTTTGTAGATACTCACCCTCTAGCACCACCATCATTGTTGTCGTGCTATAGAAGATTCCACTTTCATCAACCAATTCAGGTATTAATTTTAACCTTGTTAAGAAGAATACTATACTAGATTTGTACTAGTGGATGCATGGCGAATTTATTATAAGAAAATTATGCACGGTAATAATTTATAATACATAATGGAATCAAAAGACTATGAAATAGAGACCAAACCAATTAAATTATTGAACACTAATATGTGACTACAAGTATAGTTACATGCTAGTCATAACAAATGAGGAAGAATTGGTAAATGGTTTTGCCTTAGCGAGAGAACTAACCAAAACTAATAGCTATTGTGACTTAAAGTAATAGGGACCAATATTTACCATATCTCTCTTTGCAGGAATATTATTTTCCAAAAGAACATGCACAAAAAGATATCCATACATACATTCTTTCTTATATATATATATATATATATATATATATATATATATATATATATATATATATGGATTAAATTCATCTAAAAAAAACCAGAGTCACAGCAAATAAGATTAGTCACACAATCATAGAATTTATTCTAATTTATATGTTTTCAACCCAAATAAAATTAAACTAACATTGAATAGAAGTAAATTTTAAATAGGCAATCAATATGGGAGTGTATCAAACTACATAACCTCTTACTTTTCGAATCTGATAATATTATCATGAAGCCATTAAATATCTCAAAATATCTTTAAATAAAATGAAGGAAGTCCAATTGTAGAAGATAGAAATTGACTAGTTGGCTACTTGTAAAAGTAATAGTAAACTCACAATCTCATTTATTTCGTATAATACGTTGCACAATAATTATACTTGTATTTAAAAATGATAGTAAATTATGACATGATAGAATTTCAAAAACATTAAATATAATATGATTATTTGTATGTGCAATAATAAAAAAATCCAAAACTAAACCTTAAAGAGGAAGAACAAACTGAAAATCAGATATATAAACATTTATCTAGGTTTGTTTTTAAATAATAAAAACATTTTATAATAATATTGAAAAAAAATTGAATAACTATGATGTAAAATAATCAATAATAAAATTAAGAGATACCTCTTTATGACAAATTTTAAAAGGCTTCCTTGAAAACAACATTATTTGATGTTGCAGAATAGTTTTCCTTCCTTGTCATGACCTAGTATTTTTAGCCCTTCTTTGTTTCGTACTCTAGAAATGGCAACATACAACTACAGTTAAATACTAATATTGGAAAGAACAAATAAACATGAGACAAAGATTGACCTTAGCTCTTGTTCATTGTTATAGTAAAATAGACTGATATTGGATATTGTCTCCTCTGAAATCTAAATGGCAGCCTATAATTTGAAGGAGTCAATACCATGTGAGGAGTAAATAACTTATGTTCAATATTGCACCTAGGGATGACTTTACCTTCTATCACATGGTTACCAAGTTGAGTTATTATTAATCTAATACCATTGCATAATCCAAAGATTGATCTAAGTTTCTCATAAGCATAATCGGAGCACCAATTTTCAATTTTAGCACATGAATTGGGAGATCAAAACATTAAACACAGTTTAAGAATTATGGGGTGTGTGGTGTAACGCCCCAATACTAAATACTATAATATATCCTATACTGTTATGAATAAACAGGATTAAGCACGTCACTTCTAACATTTTAACCTCGTACTACTTGATAATAACTATACTGTTATGAATAATATTCAAGATTGGATGTCCAAAAGTCGCTAGAGTTACATAGTTACAAGAATATTACAAGATACTTATTATGTAGATGTTAATATATATTATTCTTCTTTATATCTCATTATGGTGATGCTTGTAATTCCATGTAATCATGGCCCTATAAATAGAGGGTGTGGGGCATTTGAGTTGGATACACAAGAATGAAGAAAAACTTTTCTTTTCTCCCTAGTTTCTTCTCTATTTCTTGAGTTCTTTATGTTTTGCTCTCTAGTTTTTTTTCTATTTCTTAAGTTCTCTATGCTTAATTTTACACCATGTTATCAGCACGAGACTCTACCATATGAATGATGGTTTGAACAACTTAAAGGTCCTATTGAAAGAGTTTGTCTTCTTATATCTCCTTTTGGATTAATCTAATTCATTGCTTATAGCTTCCTTCATCTTAGTCTTATTATGGAATATTTTCATGTTTCATCTATAGAAATTTTATTGTCAATCTTGTTTGATTAACATAATTATCATATTTTGTTTATATTGAATTTGTTACTATTAATAAATTCTGAAAGAAATTACTATTTAAACATCCCTAAAGGATTATAGAAAATTGATGATTTTCCATGGTCATCTTTTATATGAAGATTTATGGTTTAGTTCCTGAAGAACTACACTTTTATACTGTGATTGAATCTAAAAAGATCTATTTGCTCTTAGTATAATTTGAAACAAAGAAATGTGAGAGAGAACATCATCTACTTCTTTATGCCTCTTGAATATGCTCCTGTAATAGCAAAAACTGATAAAATTGTTTCAAGAAATATTTTGAATTAAGTTTATGCATTCTTGTGATTAAAAACAAAAACAAGTTATTGAAGAATAACCACAAAGGTCACCCAATGGGTTGAACTCCATTCCATGAAGTGAACATTCCATATTATAATTTTTGGTATGGCAGAGGTTGTGATTGTAGCCATTGATATGGCAGAAATTAGAAAAATGACCATTACTATGATGGTTCCAACTCTTCTAAGAATACATATCATATGAAGTGGGAAGACAATGATGAGAAAAATAGTGAATAAAGTAAGAATTTTGAAATAAATGTCACTATTGTAGGATGTATGAAAGGACATTTGTCATGTACGTATCATTTGTCAAATTTTTACTTGTGAAAATCATTCATTTGACAATGGTCCTACAAATAATATGCATTTGGATGTGTCTATTTTCGTTGAATATTTTGGAAGAAAGTTTTATCACTTGATTGATGATTTAAGTAGTTGAATTATTTCTTTGGAATTTATATTTGTCATTTCATATGTATATTTATCATGTTCACATTTTCTCTTATTTGTTAGTTTGCAATATTTTAAATAAAATATGTATGGTATGATTTCTTGGAACTTTTATTAATTAAAGAAAAAATGGGTGTTCCTAATTCTTTATATATATAGATCAATGGTAAATTTTGATATCTAGTAGTATAAAAGTAATTCAAGTCCCCATAATAGTTACTATATTTTGTTACCTCAATGAACAAAATTTTATACATTATGCTTTATTCATTATCAAGTCAAATAGATGTGATCAGTGTAATTGAAACACATATTACTGTAAACTAGAAGTTTACTATGCTCTTGTAAACTAGAATTTACTATATTGTTGTAAACCAGAAGTTTACTAGTCCAAATAATTTTGTTATTTGACATATGGTTGGTAAGGCTATCCTGGGTCAATATTGATAATTCATATGGATATTATTGAAGGACCAGAAGATTCTTAAATATAATGAGGTTTTATGTGCAGGGTGTTCTCAATGAAAATTGATTATAAGGCTATCAATAGCTAAAAATAGAGTTGAATTTGTTGAATTTCTGGAACGAATTTAAGATGATATATTTGTGGATTATATCATAAATCATGAGTAACATCTAGATATTTTATGGCCAAAAGCTAGTTGATCACATGTATACTTATTATCAACTCGTAACTTGGTGTTTGTGAGATTATGAAAGTTATTTGATTAAGAACACAAATTTCCAAATTAAGATAATTGGTCTTGATAATGCTAGTGAATTTACTTCTCAATCTTTTAGTGATTATTATATGACTATTGGTAAAATGTTGAACATTATGTTGCTTATGTTTAAATGTCTTTAATTGATAGCTAAATAACATATTGTGAGAACAATATCCCAACTTTTTGCTTAGGACATGCCTTTTACATGTTGCAGCACTTGTTGGTATAAGACCATCAAATAGTTATAAGTTCTCCCTTATGCAATTGGATTTTGGCCTGAAGCCAAATATTTCTCATATAAAAATTTTCCTGTGTGCGATATAGTTACTCATGCTCTACTACATCGCACTAAAATGAGCTTTAAAAGAAAGTTGGGAATATCTGTTGGATATGAAATGATGTTTCCAACATTACAGAAAAAGAATAAGTAGTTGGAAAAGGAAATCACTTGAAATGTATCATCATTATATCATTTAGATCCTTGAATAAGGCAATTTGAGCTGGAAGTTCAAATGATAATACATTTGCGAATAAGAGTACATTAATGAATTACTAGATGCAAGTTCTATTGCAAAAGGATAAATAAATCTTATACCAACTATAAATGCTCCATTTAGAATTAATATCAAATGAGTAAAAAATATGCAAGAAGTATGGTAGACCAATCGATTCCAAAGACAAAGCTCAAAAAAGAAAAGGAGCAAAAAATATTGCTAAGAAGGCAAATAATTCTAAAGAGGATACTCTTGAAAAAGATATTAGAGACACAAGTAGCACTCATGAAGTAGTTTGAACTCCAGAAGTAGTTTAAACTCCAAAAGAAGTTAAAATACATGAAAATTGTGAAAATAATGAGATCTCAATAAATTATGTCTCTACGGGCAAAATAAAGGAATAAAAAAGAAATAATTATTGACAACATATTTGCATAGCATGCTGTAACACCCTAACCCTAGTATAATAGTATATTCGCAATATACTAGAGTAAAGAGAGTTAAATATGTCACTTTCTAATCTAAAAACATCAAACTAGACTCATAATAAACATACATGTTATTATAAAGAGCCACAAAGAAACAAAAGATTATATATATACAACCTCAGCCTCAATAGGGCATATTGTAATACATAAACTTTATACAAACCAAGCAAATATAAATAAATACATAAGCTTTGTCTCTACAAGAAAAAGAACTACACTAGTCGTTCCACTTCATTTTTTTTCCCTTTGAAGGGTCTTGACCTGGATTTATCATGGAATTATCAAATGGGGTGAGAATTCGTAATTCTCAGTAATCAGTTTGTAAAACATGACATCATGATACCTCCAGCTGCTTCAGAGAAAAATAAATTATACACAAATAACTAGAAAGGTGGCCTAAGCTAAAACCAATCCTTTCTCTTGTCGAGGCAGACAATTCATTCACTTATAAAAATATGGCATAATTATCACACAATTATCCATTCACAAAGAATAAGCTCATTAACAGTAGATTATGATCACAACAAGTGAATGAACCACTACTCAAATACCATTGGAATGTTAACATACTATCTTTATATAACATTCACTAAGTAACCCATAACCTATAGTTAACCTTAAAAACAACTTACTAACAAAGGATTATATTTGCAACAAGTACTTGAGTCACCACTCATTAGTATGAGAATATTTACATACTCACTCTATGTATTATTCTCCAAGCAAACTTAGAATCCTTAACTCATATCTAAAAGCAAGACAATTGCCCACACAATTGTCATTTAATGCAATGTGATATGCCATATGATTATGCCTAAGAAATGCCCTAAGAATATGCTTGTGCATATTTTGTTTTAGAAAAAAACATGATACTTGCTTATTCCTAGGAACCACATTCCCTTGTATATTTTTGGGTAGTAGGGCAATGACCACTTAACACTACCTAGTAATGAATGAACTATTTCATCTCACAACAATGAGTGTACTAATACCATCTCATATATCGATAACCTTGACCTTAATAGCCTGCTCGCTATGAGAATTTAGGACCTCTCATCCCATTCTCTGGCCAAATGATTGTGAACATCATATAAGGTTACAATACATAGGAATAACAAGTGTAAAAACATGCAATAGTGTTCACATAACACAAACCCTTCACAAGGTTCAATCTGACTAAGTGAAAGAACTAAAACTAGAAAACACACACTCTTGGCTCAACTTTATCTCATAAAGGAACCAACCCATGTCTCTAGCATTTTCTCAAAGCTCAACCTTAGTAAACAAGGGAGCATTCATCATCCATGCACCTTAAGCTCACTTTCACCATAAAGGAGCATCACATGCATAATGATAGGCACACCATGCCAAATAAACACAATTTTTAGTTGTTCCTTATACACCTTATCATCACTTCACAAGTGATATCAAACACAACCTCAAGTTACCCAAGGTCCTAGATAAAAACCTATGGCAATCCACAACCATTGGATGCACAAAAGCTTAATCTTTTACACATATACTAGGTAGTTATTTCCTTCGTGAAATGCCATTAATAGTGTCTTTGTAGTTGGCTATTGACCTATGAAGACTTGGTTTTGATGATAAGAAACATAAAGATGTTGCAAGATCAAGTCCACAACTTTCAAGAATAGCTTTAGGACTTAGATCATTGTGTAAAGGTATAAATTGGTTCACAATAATACTCTAAAAATTGTTTTTCAAAGAACACAAATAGCAGATATGTTTTCAAGGCTTCAAAATGGCTTTTGGTTTCCAAAGAAACAACCACTAAGTGCTCAAAAGCTTATAAGATCATTTGGAATCAATTGACAATGTTTAAAAGTTATATGAAATGTTTTTCAAATGGTTTATTCAAATAAAGGTTTCCTTATTCAAATAACAAAAGTCAGAGAAGCTAAGATTTCTATCTGGTTAAGCTTTACTTGAATAAAGCCCTACTTTATTCAAATAAAAGTTCAAAATAAGCCTTGGCGCATATGAGTTATTCAAATAACCAAGTTGTTATTCGAAGAACATGTTTTCCAGAAAAACAGATCTTAAATGGTTTATCCAAATAACATTGTTGTTATTCAAATAATACATTTTTTAGAAAATAGGTTTTAAGAGGTTTATTCGCATAACGTAAGTGTTATTCAAATAACACATTCCAAAAAGCTTTTCACCCATGTGTTATTTAAACCATTATTCGAATAACATATATATAATTCGAATAATAGAGTTTTTCGAAAATAGAAATAAATAGCTAGTTTGAAGCATTTAATGCTCCAACCAACCTCTAATGGTTCTAATCTTTAATGGGCTATAAATATAAGTTGTTAGGCATTTATGGAGGTTAGAAAATCAATTTGAAAACCTTGATTGAGCATTAATATGAGCTTTCATGGCATTTCATTAATACTTTATGTTGAGCTTCAAAGTGTGAATCCATATACTCATTAAGCTTCAATTTGTATTATCCACTCTTAAGAGAGTTTCATTTCATTCATACTCTAATTATCTTGTAAAAGAGGGTGAGGTATCCCTCAAAGTTGTAAGGGTGAGGCATCCCTTGAAGTTGAGGCTCAAGTGATGCGGAATTTTAGGTTGTAAACCCAAGTGCAGGTTGTCTCAAGTAATAAATTCTCGGGAGTCCAAGGTCGATCCACAGGGATTTGATGAAGAAAAATTTGTTGAGGAAAGGAAAAAATTTGTCACAAAAATAAAGATGATAAATAAAATTGTTCACAAGTAAAAAAGAATTGATTGGGCTAGGAGATCCACTCTTAATAAATAAATTAAGAACAAGATTAATTCTTTTATAACTCAATTAGAATCCACGTATAACGGAGGTTCCAATTAGAAAATACAACATTCAAAGTTCTTTAAAAGTTATATTAGTTATATTATGATTCCTTTAATTATCCACTAACGCCAACACTTGTAAATGAGTTCAAGCATTCATTGTGTCAATCTCTTGTCTACAAAAAATCAAGATCTCCACTTTACAAGGAGAGTTTCTAACACCAACACTTGTAAATGAGATCAAGTATTTATTGTACTAATCTCTTGTCTACAACAAATCAAGAACTCCACTTTATAAGAAAGGTTTTTAAATTGATTGGAAACAAAATACAACAAATATAATGACTACTTGATAATATATCATTTAAGCACAAGAGAGAAATTAATCTAACCTTAACTTATTACCAAGAGTTTCACCCTTTCATCCAAGCAAAATAAAACTTAGTTACTCACAGACAAGAAGAAAGGAAGAGAGAACAAGAAGAAGAAGAAGAACATAACTTCAATTTAGAACAAAAGAAAATTACAACAAGATAAACAAATAACACAATAGTATGATCTTAGCCTCTAAGACCAAGACCCCCCAAATGATCTGCCAATGGTTCCTTTTATAGAGGATTAAGAATACAAAATGACAAGAAGACTGAGTCATGGGTGAGTGGATGAGTGGAAAATGAGTGGAAAATGCCAAATGACTTTTGATGAGTGAAAAATTATGGAGATTCTTTGTTTCCAAAATCATTTAGCTCTGAAATTATTGCATTCATCATTTTCGAGAAATATGGTCTTCATGAAAGCTTTAGGCCAAAATCGTAGCTTTCAAATGCCATTAGTTTGGGTCAAAAATCATTTCTATAACTCAAGATATGGTCTGATTACTGCATACTACTCTGGCTTAGCGATAACTCCTCTGTTTTGACTTCCAAGCCCAATATGACCAATTAGACCTTTGATTTTGGAAAAGTGTTCAACATGAAAGTTGTATATTTGGGTCTTAACTATCAAATAACAAAATTTTAGCTCATTGGACATCCTATAGCTCGAGCTATGTTATGAACAGTATATATAGGTCAAGCTATCAAGATCAGCACCCTAATTCTTGCTTCAACTCCAATTTGAGTTATTCAATCGTGCGATTTGGCCTTTGAGGTCTTCATGAAAGTTGTAGGAAATTGTCTTCACTTTCCTACAAGACTAGAATCACATCAACTAGATATTCACAACTCAAGTTATAGCCAATTTACTGAACATTACCAAAAAGATAAATTAAGGCTAATTCATGCAATAATTCTTTCAATGATCCAATAAGGTCCAATATCATAAAATGTGTCAAAACTAACTTAATTAAACCTAATTGAACCTTAAGAAGCCCAATGAGAGGATTATAAAATGTATAAAATATCTTGTTATCAAATTCCCCCACACTTAGCTTTTGCACACCTGGGCAAAACACTTAAAAAAAACTAAGGAACAAAGAAAAAAATGTCACAGACTCAAAAGTTAAAAACTATAAAGGATTTAATGAATCAAGAAAAGCAACCAGTCATTCAAGGGATCAAAACATTCATGAGGTAACATTTCTTCGCAACTCAAACTAACAAGCAAGGAAACTTCAGTTGAAAAGAATGAATCAAGAATGATAGATCCTCACAGAATTCACTCTCAATCTCTCAAGTGTTTGAAAGGTCAGTATTTCACTCTATTCAACTCATGAATAATTGCACTACCATAAGCTTGCTTATCTTCTACTTCTCCGCTACTCAAAAACACATGCACATAAAAATCAAGAGGGTTTTATTCAAGGTTGTAATGTGGCTATGGTAAAGGAGAGGGGTAATATGGATATGACAAGCTAAATACCAAAGAGAATAAAAGAACATTATGATACAGTTAGAGTGGAGAAGATGTTTGAGAATATTCAGTTTAAATTTCCCAAGAGTTTCTTAATTCCTTCTCTGTTTGCTTCATTCTGATAAATGACAATGACCAATATTTGACTAATGTTTCGTTGAAGATCAATGCCGAATTAGTAGGTTGAATTCATTGTTAAGCCTGAACATTCTCCTTCTCTTCCTGTTGTTTCCAAGCATCCACTCTCATTCTAGGTATGAATATGTCACAAGGTGCATTCTTTAATTGCAGCGGTAGTCAACTCTTTTTTTTCTTACTTTTTTTTAGTAACATTTTGCAGACACACCCCCACACTTATTAAAAAAACTCAACCAATAACAAAGCCAATGCTTTCTTATTTCCTAAGGTTAGGTAAGAATATGTTTTTTTTAAGGTACGTTATGAGCTAGAAATAAGGAATGGTCAAATAAGCTCAAAGGGGGTACACAAAGGAAAATATGCAAGGTTGACTATTTGGTCAAAGTAGCTATTTCAAGAAAAATGCCTCAATCATGTTTATGTATGCATGTGAAAACTTAGCCTAAAAAAGAATCAAAGCAAGTTCTAGAGTAACAATTTCATGAGTAAAAAAATCACACAAGAAAGAAGAGAATGGTACAAATGTTCAATACATTCATCGATAGGCTCAAAATCTCACAAGGCATATATCTATCATTCTCAGTCCACCAATTCAACATCCATAACCAAGCATGTAATGTTTAAGAAAGAAGACAATTTATTCAACCATGCCATGATCCCTGAATGCATTAGCTACTTCTACACAAAATAGTTACTACCCCAATCTAGATGCGTCTCAAGAGTAAAATTACTCTTTACTCTGCCATCCCTAATTGGTTTTGCTGTAGGTTTCTGACAATCATATCAATAAACATAATTCCTAATTTAGATGCGTCTCAAGAGTAAAATCACTCCTTAATTTGCTATCCTTCCTTAGTCTAGTAAGTTGCTGACAATCATATCATACTTCCCCACATTTTTTTTGGTCAACTATCCTTTCCCCAAACAGATCACAACATTGTCCTCAATGTTAAAATTAAATCCAAACTGAAGAAATAATCATCAGTATGCATCAAAGAAATTATTGGGACAAAATTAAACAAAGTAATGGGGAGAAGTCACATACCTGAAATGCTTAGACGAGAAGAGAATAACTACATCTTGACAATGGTTAGCAATGAAAAAAAATAAAAGAAATAAAATAAAGTAAAATGAAATAAACAAGCATGCAAACAAATTTTTTTTTGGGTTCTTTCATTTTATTTTATTTTTGTTGGCCGACACTATTTATAGCCCCATACAAAGGCTCTGAAATTTGGGAGGCACTTAAGCCGACTCAATAAAAATACAAAATACTAAAAACTTACCTCAACTTTGGTAGACAGGATCGTCTACTAAAGTCTCTGCTACATCTGGATCCTTCAACTCAAGTTATAGCTTCAACTGTTGATCATTTACCTTCTTCCAAATCAATTTTATAAGAACAGACCAAGGGACAAATACCTTTTTTATCAGCAATGCTCCAACCTTTCTTAGGAAACTCCTTAAACTTTAGTTGCCATGCCTAAGTGTCATGATCCTGAGTTCTATAAAAAATAGTAGAAATATCAACTACATCAGAGGGATTACTGATAGAATCAAACTTAGAATTGACAAAAAAATTCTCAAGGGGATCAAAATCATAGGTTGTCGAAACTCCCCTATCCATGATTGAGTCAATCATGTATGTCTGGTGGCCCTCATCATCATTTTCTGGCTTAACAAGACTTTTTGTCACCTCAAGTTCCTTAGGTAACTCAACATCACTACTATCTTGAATATTTTCCACATCCTCTAACTCATTCACACTCAAGGAGTTCATCACTTTGGACACTCAGCTCTTTATCTCCTTGCTTTCTTCAATAACTTTTTCATTCCTAAGGGTTATCACTGACTTGACTTGATCTATTTGTTAGTTTTCTGGACTATCTTCATTTAGACTGTACTAATCTTTGGGATTTAGTTGAGGTTGAGAAGGAAATTTTCTTTTCTCGTGAATGGTGAGTGCAGAAGAAGGTTTAGCAAGAGTGTCTTTTATGTCAATCATGACTTGAGTGTTTTGATTAATAATGGCATCTTGTTTTTCCATGAATGCATGCAATGTTTTTTCAAGGTTATTCCTATATGATGGGACAAAACATGCATATCTTTGAGAATTTTGAGAGCCCTGTTGTGCTTGAGGAGGTGGTGGTTGCATAAATTGTGCCTGATTGTTGGTCCTCTAACTGAAGTTTTGGTGATTTCTCCATCCCAGATTGTATGTATCTTAAAAAGAAGAAGTGAATGACTTTTTAAAATTGTTCATTGCATTTATTTCTCATGCACAACTTCTTTAAAAATAGAAATTTTTGGACATTCATTTGTTGAGTGTCCTAATTCTTCACAAATGCCACAAATTTCTTTATTTTGCACAAATTTGACTTCTTTTACTTTTCCTGATTCCATGAAAATTAGGAAGTAAAGAAATCATACTTGGCTTGAATCTAAAATTGTTAGCATTGAGTGGAAAGATAAAACATGATGGACTAGAATTTCGAGATGGTTGTAAATACTCGCGCATGGTTCGCAACGGTTGATTTTCATGTTTATCATGCACACTTTCATTTTCAGTCATTGTGTTTGATGTGTGTGATTGTGATTCAAACAAATTAATATGTAAAATACTAGGATTAATTTTAACCGAACGACAGAATTTAAATCACGATACCAATTAAGCATAAATAAGTGACATAAAATAAAAAAGAAAATGTACAAGTAGGCGGTATAAACTTGCCATTAAATATTAACAAGGATGGGGTATAAACTAGCCACCAAATATATATTAACACTTAGTAAATAATATTAACAAAGGTATGGTATAAACCAACCACCAAATAAGTTAATAAGCAGAAAAATTAAAAAGTTAGTATGCAGATAAATTAAAAGATAAGAAGCAGGTAAAATAAAAAGTTAGATAGCTAATAAAGTAAAAAGTTAGATAGTTAGTAACAGAGTTAGATAATTAGTAAGTTAGTAAGTAAGAAAATTAAAAAGTTAGTAAGTTAGTAAGTTAGAAAGTTAGAAATAAAATACTGAAAATAAAATGTAAAATGTAAATTACAGAATTTAAAGTGCAGAAAGTAAAGTACAAAAAGTAAAATACGAGAAAATAAAAGGAGAGTTTCCCCCACTAAGTTAGTACGTTAGTATGTACAAAGAAGAGAAAAAAAATTAAAAAGAGTAGAAAAGAAAAAAATATATATATATATACATATATATATACAAAATATTTACACAATAAATTTGTTCTTCAAATCAAGTCCCCAACAAAGGCGCCAAAAATTTGTCTCAAGTAATAAATTATCGGGAGTCTAAGGTCGATCCATAGGGAATTGATGAAGAAAAATTTGTTGAGGTAAGGAAAAGATTTGTCACAAAAATAAAGATGATAAATAAAATTGTTCACAAGTAAAAAAGAATTGATTGGGCTAGGAGATCCACTCTTAGTAAATAAATTAAGAACAAGATTAATTCTTTTATAACTCAATTAGAATCCACACATAACGGAGGTTCCAATCAGAAAATATAATATTCAAAGTTCTTTAAAAGTTATATTATTTATATTATGGTTCCTTTAATTATCCACTAACGCCAACACTTGTAAATGGGTTCAAGCATTCATTGTACCAATCTCTTGTCTACAACAAATCAACATCTCCACTTTACAAGGAGAGTTTCTAACACCAACACTTGTAAATGGGTTCAAGCATTCATTATGTCATCTCTTGTCTACAACAAATCAACAACTCCACTTTACGAGGGTTTTTAAATTGATTAAAAACAAAATACAATAAATATAATGACTACCTGATAATATATCATTTAAGCATAAGAGAGAAATTAATTTAACCTTAACTTATTATCAAGAGCTTTATCCTTTCACCTAAGCAAAATGAAACTTAATTACTCATAGACAAGAAGAAAGGAAGAGAGAAGAAGAAGAAGAATAATATAACTTCAATTTAGAACAAAAGAAAATTACAACAAGATAAACAAACAACACAATAGCATGATCTTGGCCTCTAAGACCAAGACCCCCCAAATAATCTACCAATGGTGCCTTTTATAGAGGATTAGGAATACAAAATGACAAGGAGGCTGAGTCATGGGTGAGTGGATGAGTGGAAAATGAGTGGAAAATGCCAAATGACTTTTGATGAGTGAAAAATTATGAAGATTCTTCGTCTCCAAAATCATTTAGCTCTGAAGTCATTGCATTCATCATTTTTGAGAAATGTGGTCTTCATGAAAGTTTTAGGCCTAGATTTTAGCTTTCAAATGCCATTAGTTTGGGTCAAAAATCATTTCTATAACTCAAGATATGGTCTGATTACTGCATATTACTCTGGCTCAATGACAGCTCCTCTATTCTGACTTCTAAGCCCAATATGACCTATTAGACCTCAGATTCTGGAAAAGTGTTCACATGAAAGTTGTAGATTTGAGTCTTAACTATCAACCAGCAAAATTTCAGCCCATTTGACACCCTATAGCTCGAGATATGTTATGAACAGTATACATAGGTCAAGCTGTCAGGATCAGCACCCTAATTCTTACTTTAACTCCAATTTGAGTTATTTAATCATATGATTAGGCCTTTAAGGTCTTCATAAAAGTTGTAGGGAATTGTCTTAGCTTTCTTACAAGACTAGAATCACATCAATCAGATATTTACAACTCAAGTTATAGCCAGTTTACTGAACATAGCCAAAAAGATAAATTACGCTTAATTTATGCAATAATTCTTTCAATGATCCAATAAGGTCCAATATCATAAAATGTGTCAAAACCAACTTAATTAAACCTAATTGAACCTTAAGAAACCCAATGAGAGGATTATAAAATGTATAAAATATATTGTTATCATCAAGCACAAAAGGTGAGGTATCCCAAAGTGTGGTGAGTGCTCTATTGTGTAAAGGTAGCAAGCACTTGTTTGATCTTGAAGTTTTAGTGGAAAATCTTGATTGCTTGAGGACTGGACGTAGGTCGCAAGGAGTGGCTGAACTGGGATAAATCTTGTGTTTGATCTTCTAAACTCCACTCCTTTAATTTTGTACATTATTTTTATTTGCTTGCTTGAATGCTATCTTGCTAGGTTGATTTATTTGTGAGTGACATAATTGAATCTTCTCTATCCATTCATCTCTATCAATCAATAGCTTCAACAAAAATTAATAATCAAGTGTTTTGTGAAATATTTGTGAAAATATTTTATAAACTCAATTCACCCCCCTCTTGAGTATTGAGGCCACTTGGTAACAAATGGTACCAGAGCTAGACTCTTGTATAAAGAGCTTAGAAGTTTCAAGAGAAATGATGACTTCAAATGGTTTTTCTTCCAAAAGTTCTTCTATAAATAGACCTCCATTTTTCAATGAAGATGGTTATGCCTATTAGAAAGAAAGGATGCTGATTTTTATTAAAGCTATTGATCTTGATGTGTTGGATGCTGTTAAAAATCACCCCTTTGTTGCCACACGTATGGTTGATGGTGTAAAAACTAATACACCAAGAAATGAATGTACCGATGAAGACAAGAAAAAGGTCCAATACAATTTGAGAGCCAAGAACATCATTACCACTTCCTTGGGGTGTAATGAATTTTTTAGGGTGTCAATTTGTAAGACTGCCTAAGAGATGTGAGATACTTTACAAGTTACCCATGAAGGTACAAGTAAAGTAAAAATATCAAGAATAAATACTTTCACTCATGAGTATGAGTTGTTTAGAATGAACTAAGGAGAAAACATTGCAAAAAGAAGTTCACACACATAGTAAATCATCTTGCTTTATTTGGAAAAACTTTTCCTAATGAAGACCTTATTAACAAAGTCTTGAGGTATTTGAGCAAGAATTGGCAACCCAAAGTAATGGCTATTGCAGAATTAAGGAATTTATCAACAATGACACTAGCCACTCTATTTGGGAAGCTCCAAGAACATGAATTAGAGGTAAATGGACTCAATTAAAATGAGGAGTATGACAAGAAGAAAAAAAGAATTGCACTCAAAGCCACCTTCTCCACATATGATGATGATGAAGAAGATGATGGAGATGGAATAGAAAACCATGAGCTAAATGAGGAGAATCTTAGTCTTCTTGTAAGAAAGTTTGGAAGATTCTTTAGGAAGAAAAGAATTCAAAGAAGACCACTTTTCTCTCCAAATAAGTCCTATCATAAAGGGAAAAGAACCTCATCTACTCCAACATGCTATGAATGTTGAAAATTGGGGCACATGAAGATGGAGTGTCCCGTTTCTCAAAAGAAGATGGAGAAATTTGAAAAAAGACCCTCCAAAAAAAAGAAAGGAATGGAGCTTACATTGCATAAGATAACAATGACATAGACTCAACTAGCTTGGATAGTGAGGAAGCTCATCTATGATGACATAGACTCAACTAGCTTGGACAGTGAGGAAGCTCATCTATGCTTTATGGCTAAAGGAAAAGATGAAGAAAGTAACATGGAGGTAACTTCTTCTAACCTTGACTCTTTACCTTCCTATAGTGAATTACAATATGCATTTGAAGAGTTGCATGATGAATTCATGAGGCTCACAAAATTAGTTTCATCTTACAAGAAAATAATCTCCTCTTTGGAAAATGAAAATTCTATCTTAAACAAAGAGATTGAAGAACTCAAAATTGAAAATGAGACTTTAAGACTAATTGTTGCTAACTCATCAAGCATGGTTTGTTCTTCACATGATAATGCATCCACATACTCATCTTGCTCATTATGTAAAGATTTGAAAGAGAAATTGAGGATTGGAAAAACACTCATTCAAAATTTACCTTTGGAAAAGATAACTTGAATGTGTTGCTAAGGAAACAAAGATGTATTTTTCAAAAAGCCAGTTTAAGGCATAATCCCAATAACCAACAAAAATCTTATAAGAATTTGTTTATTTCCTCAAGTACATCAAGTAGCCCATTTATCAAATTCTTTTATTGTGGGAGGAAAGGGCATAGTGCCTCAACATGCAATATTAGGAAGAACATCAATACAAAGATTGGGACTAGAATGGTTTGGGTCCCTAAGGGCACCTTGCCTAAAGCTAACACACAAGGACCCAAGAAAATTTGGGTACCAAAAGTTAAAATCTAAATGGTTGTAGGTGTGCTTGAAGGCCAAGAGCTCTAGTTGGTATCTTGATAGTAGATGCTCCAAGCATATGACTGAAGATGGCTCCAAGTTTTCTTTCCCAATCCCCAAGAAGAATGGACATGTAACATATGGTGATAACAACAAAGGGAAGATCCTTGGAGTTAGTAAAGTTAGCAAAATCATTTTTTCTTCTATTGATAATATTTTACTTGTTGAAGGGCTTAAACATAATTTTCTTAGCATTAGTCAATTATGTGATAAAGGAAATAGAGTTATATTTGATTTTATTTTTTGCATAATTGAAGGAAAAGATGATAAGCAAGTTTGTTGGTCATAAGGTCAATAACATATACATGATTAACCTTGATGATATATCTTCAAATGATGCAAAGTGATTTATCAGTAAGGAAGATAATTCATGATTTTGGCATAAAAGAATTGATCACATTCATATGGGTCACTTAAATAAGTTGGTCCTAAAAAAGCTAGTAATTGGACTTCCCAAGCTCAAATTTAGAAAAGATAAACTTTGTGATGCATGTCAAAATGGAAAATAAGCAAAGGTCCCCTTTAAAGTTAAAAATGTTGCTTCAACTACTAGATCTTTATAACTTTTACATATGGATGTTTTTGGCCCCTCTAGAACTATGAGCTTTAGTGAGAATTATTATGCATTAGTGATTATAGATGATTTTTCTTGGTTTACATGAACAATATTCTTATCTCACAAAAATGATGATTTTCCATCTTTTAAGATACTTGCTAAAGTTATCAAAATGAAAAAGGTTTTTGCATTGCATCCATAAGAAGTGATCATGACGGTGAGTTTAAAAACCATGAGTTTAAAACCTTTTGTAATGAACATGACACTAAGCATAATTTTTCTACCCCTAGAACTCCACCACAAAATGGGGTTATAGAAAGGAAAATCGATCTTTAGAAGAAATGATAAGAACTATGCTCAATGAGGCTAACCTTCATAAGTACTTTTGGGAGGATGCAATAAATATCGCTTGTTATGTTATGAATAGAGTCCTAGTAAGCCTAATTTTAAAGAAAACCCCCTATGAGTTGGACAAATGAAGGAAGCCAAATGTTTGACACTTTCATGTCTATTGATGTAAATGTTTTGTTTTGAATAATGGAAATGATAACTTAGGGAAGTTCGAACAATAGAATGTATATTTCTTGGTTATTCAATGCATAGTAAAGCTTTTAGAATTTATAATAAAAGAACTATGACCATAGAAGAGTCCATTCATGTTGCTTTTGATGAAACTAACCCAAATGGACTGAGAAAGGATTTGGTTGATGATGTTGCAAAAATCTTGGCAAGAATACACTTGGAGAACCAAGAGAAAGAAGCCAAGAAGCAAGTAGAAAGCCCATTTGATCCCCCAAGGCAAGAGGATTCGCAAATGTGGACATTCCCTAGGAATGGAAGACATCAAGATATCATTTTCTTGACAAAGTGATAGGTGATGTATCAAAAGGGGTAACCACTCGTAACTCTTTTAGAGATGCATGTAATCATATGGCTTTTGTCTCTCAAGTTAAACCTAAAGACATAAATGAGGTCATTAATGATGAACATTTGATCTTGGTCATACAAGATGAACTAAACCAATTTGAAAGAAATCCAGTTTGAGAGTTAGTTCCAAGGCCTAATGATTTGATTCGAGTGACGAGCTGAACCAAATAATAAAATTTCAATTGTACCAATAACTTATAGTACAAGGTAGTGACCTGAGTTGTCTCTTGAAGATCAAGATACCAATCAAATCAAATCAAGATCACACAGGGGGGAATTATGTATGCATAATGTAAACATAATAATTAAATATACGAAAGAAAATCAAATTACAAAGCAACCAATCCAAGAAACCGTCATAAATCTAGTTAGCTTGTCATCGATCACTAACATGCATCTTAATTGAATTAATTGGCTAATCTATGATTGACTGAAATCTCTGCATCAAACACATAGAATTCAATAGTAGATAATCATCTAGAATTTAACTAACAAACAATTCATAAATCCACAATCGTTAGAATCAAGCAATCTATGTTAGTTAAACAACCAGAATTCAATTAATCCAGATTAACAAATGTATCAACCTAACCTCTTCAATTCATGTGACTAAACCACAATTAATCAATCATAATTTAATCACAAATCTTAATTAGGATTAAGGATTCAATCTAATCACATCACATAACAAAAATCTCTAATCATGTAATTCGAAATTCAAATATAGAGAAAAATAAGATCATTAATTCAATTTAAAATCAAAATTAGGAACAGAATCTCAATGCCAAACCAAAATTTCCTCAAGATCCTTGGATTGATCTCAGATAATAATCTCTCCATGGCTACCACACACAATTTGCAAAAGAAAAGAAAAAAGTCTAGGTAGAAGAATCAAGTAAAAACGGCTTAGGTTTCTATTTATCTCGGGTTCCCTATTTATACAAAAATAACTGACCTAAAAATTAAGAATCCTAATTTACCCCTAATTTAAAATTAATCCTATACCTCTTAGCTTTCCTTGGCCACCGAAATCACTTCAATTGGGCTTAAGATGAGAGAGTTATGCCCAATTCACTCTTAGCAGGTCTTTGATCCCGTCAACTGACTTCACATGGGTCAAACACCATCAAAACGTTGTATTTTCAATTTGTGATCTTCATAATAATTGAATATCTATGTCTTAGATTTTGAATGCCACCAGTTTTAGGTCCATATCGCTCCTACAGTCTGAATTATGGACCAATTAGTGCACATTGCTCGAGTTATGTGACAGAACCCGAGTTCTGACTTCGTGGCCAAATCTAACCCACTAGACATCTGATTCAGACTTCAAGCTCTTCATAAAAATTGTAGATATTTCTCTTGGATTTTATACAAGATAAAATTCATAATTATCAAATATCTAAAACTCAAGATATGACTGAAATATAGAAACTGTGTAAAATCCTAATAATGCTGAAAAAATCAATTAAGTCTATTTTGAGCCCAAACTTATAAATTGTGGCCAAAACTAATCAATGAAGCATATAAGAGTTCCAAGAGACTAAATATGAGGGTTAACTAATGCATGAAAATCATGTTTATTAAATTCGCCCACACTTAGCTTTTGCACGTCCTAAGCAAACTAAAGACTCAAATTAAGGGACAAGAAACACAAAAATTCAAAAACTAAAACTCAAAGAGATTCATTTTCCAATGACCTTCAAGAATGTAAAAGTTTACAAATAAGGATAGCATCCAAGAAGTTTAAGGGATCAAAACATTCATGAAGTGATATTTCTTTACATCTCAAATTAATAAGTAAGATAATTTCAATTGAAAGGCATAAACCAAGAATGATAGATTCTCACAAGATATACTCTCACTCCATCAAGTATTTAGTGTTAAAAAAGTTTAGAACGTAAGTGTTTCACTCAACTCAACTCATGAAAATTTACACTTCCATAAACTTGCTTATCCTCTTCTTCTCCACTATTCTATACACAAATCAAGAGAGCTTTATTCAAGGTTGTAATGGGGTCAAGGTAAGGAAAGAAAATAATTTGAATATGACAAGCTAAATACCCAAGAGAATAAAAGAGCATTAGGGAGGAACTCAAATGACCAGCATGAAAATTTACCCCTAATTCCATATAATGCGCATTCTCTTTGTATATTCATTTTTTTTATCTCTTTTCTTTTACAACCTTCTTGCATTTATTTTTTTTCTTTTTTTTTTTTTGAAATAAAATTTAGCACAAAATTTTCACACCCCTTCACTTAAACCTTGCTTGTCCTCAAGCAAGACCAAACAACAATAACACTATAAGAATCCCCTACACTTATTCATGAGCTCATCCAAGGATAAGGCCAATGCTCTCTTATTCCCTAAGGTAAAGGGACAACATGGTTTTTCACTGAGGGTATGTAATGAGCTAAGAACACCAATGAATAGGAAAATAAGCTCAAGGGAGTTAATTAAAGGAAAATATGTAAGGTTGGCTATTTGACTAAAGTAACTAATGCAAGGAAAGAATGTCTCAATCATATTCATACATGCATGTGAAAATTTAGCCTAAAAAAGAATCAAAACAAGTTCTGGAGTGATCAAAATCCATAAGTGAAAATCACATAAGAAGGAAGAGAATGACACAAGTACTTAATCCATTCATCAATAAGCTCAAATTCTCATAAGGTATAAGTCTATCAAACTTAATTTACTAATTTAATTTCCATTACCAAACAAGTCAAGTGCAAGATGAAAGACAATTCATTCACTTATGTCATGAACCTCTAATCCTTAATTTGTCCAAACTCACAACTTCCACACATCTTAAGAGCCATTAAAAAGCAATTAAAAATTAAAAACAAGAAGCACATAATTTTTTTTTCAAAAACATCAAAACAGAATTTAAAAACAAAACAAAAACAGAATTAAAAAATAGAAAAGTAGAAAACTAAATTGACAGAAAAATAAATAGACAAAAAAATAGAAAACTAAATTAAAAACTAAAAAATTGAAACAAAAAAAAAAATAAGTAAGGAATGGAACTCCCTCTTTCATGTTGAATAAGTAGCATCAAGCAAGGCCACCTCCTCCATGGTATGCTCTTGGAAACCATCATAAAAGTGCTTGAGTCCATGGCATTATCCTTGAAGCTCCTCTTAGTAGTCACATCTTGAAGCTCAACTACACTATAAGGAAAAATATTAGTAACAACAAAAGGACCTTCCCTCCTAGATCTTAATTTTTCGAGCGTTAATTTAAGACGAGAATTAAATAAAAGCATTTTTTGACCAATCTCAAATGTTTTTCTCATAATCATCTTGTTATGGAAAGTTTTGGTCTTCTCTTTGTAAAGTTTGGAATTTTCATATGCCCCCAAGCGAATCTCCTCCAATTCCTGCAACTGTAGCTTCCTCTCCATGCCTGCTTGGTCTAGGTCCAAGTTGCACCTCTTCACTGCCCAAAATGCACGATGCTCAATTTCCACTGGCCGGTGGCATGCCTTGCCAAAGACAATCCGATAAGGGGACATCTTGATTGGTGTCTTATAGGTAGTCCGATAAGCCCATAAAGCATCCTTAAGCCTCTTGCTCTAGTCCTTTTTGTTAGGTTAGACTGTCTTTTGAAGTATCTGCTTGATCTCTCTGTTAGAAACCTTGGCTTGCCCATTAGTCTGGGAATGGTAAGGTGTAGAATTTTTGCGCATGACTCTATACTTCTTCATCAAAGCCTCTATGCTTCGATTACAGAAATGTGAACCCTAATCACTGATGATGGCCCTCGGGACTCCAAACTTGTAGAAAATCTGTGATCTAACAAAATTCACAACAACTTTGGAATCATCAGTCTGAGTGGCTTTTGCCTCCATCCACTTAGATACATAATCAACAGCTAGTAAAATGTAAACAAAACAAAAATAAACAAGAAAGGGTCTTATAAAATCGATTCCCCATACATAAAAAATCTAACAAAACAACAAAGATTTCTAGGGTATCTCATTCTGTGAGAAATGTTCCCTGTTCTCTGGCATTATTCACAAGACTTGCAGAACAAGTATGCATCATGGAATATGGTAGGCCAATATAAACCAGAGTCCAAGACTTTCCTAGCTATACGTTTAGGTCCAAAATGTCCATCACATGCAAATGCATGACAAAAACTAAGAATAGAATCAAACTCATGATCAAGTATGCATCTCCTAATCACTTGGTCACTACAAAATCTCCACAGATAAGGATCATCCCACACATAATACTTAGACTCACTCTTTAACTTATCAATCTGAGCCCTAGTGAAATATACTGGAAATGCACTAGTAACCAAGTAATTAGCTAACTCAGCAAACCAAGGAGAGGTAGTCTTACCTTGCAGCTATAAAAGCTGCTCATCTGGGAAAGAGTCATGTAAATGTTGTGTTCTCTTGATCTTCAGGTGCTATGTGGATTTGGAAGTATCCAGTGTAATTGTTCAAGAAGCAATAGTGTGACTTGCCAAACAACCACTCTAACATCTAGTCAATAAATGGAATGGGGCAATGATCCTTCTGAATAGCTTAATTAAGCCTTCTGTAATCAATGCACACTCTCTAGCTATTCTGTACTCTGGTATGAATAAGCTCATTCTTCTGATTGGCCACAACAGTCACTCCAGATTTCTTGGGGATAACTTGCACCGGGCTCATCCATTAACTGTAAGAGATGGGATAGATAATGCCAGCCTATAGTAGCTTGGTCACCTCTTTTTTCACTACATCAAAAATTAGAGGATTCAGTCTCCTCTGGGGCTGTGTCACTAGTTTAGCTCTATCCTCAAGTAAAATTCTATGCATGTATATGGAAGGGTTAATGCTAAGAATATCTGCTAGTGTCCATCTGATGACCCTCTTATTCTCTATCAAAACTGCAGTAATCTCACTTCCTGTTCAGCAGTGAGGTTTCTAGCTATAATCACCGAAAGCTGCTCATTATCTACCAAATATACATATTTTAGGTGCTCAGGTAATGGCTTCAGCTCCAACTATGGTGGCTGCACTATGGAGGGAAGTAATCTAGGGGACTATAATGATTCTGCTTCTGCTACTTGAACCTATGCATATATATCACCTACTGCCCAATCTGCTAATACAAGAACAAACTCATCATATCCCAAAAATACAGAAATTTTAGAACGCATAGAGCATAACTTATCACCATCATAACAAGCACACAAATCACCGCATATAGAATCAACAAAATTAGCAATATCAGGAAACTCCTCACACAAGTTGGCATATGAATTATCAACCAAATCATCAATTAAATCAATATGAAAGACAAAATGTTCTTCCACGGGGTGTTTCATAGAATCAAGAAAATTAAACCTCACAATGGAATCTCAAAACTCCATGGAAAGAATTCTGGTATGAACATTAATCTTTGTCTGTGCTGTTTTAAGGAAAGGTCTTCCTAGAATGAGTGGAGCCTTACTGGAAGGTGACTCCCCCTCCATCTCTAGAATGTAGAAATCTGTAGGAAAAATCAGCTCGTTCACCTGGACTAGCATATCCTCCACCAAACTAGCTGGGTAAGCATTACTCCTATTAGCTAGCTAGATCACCACACCTGTAGCCTGCAAAGGACCAAGTTCAAGGGAATTAAAAATAGACATAGGAATTACATTAATGGAAGCACCTAAGTCTAGCATGGCATGCTCAAATATGTGATTTCCTATTATGTAAGGAAATGTAAAAGTCCTAGGATCCTTGCACTTCTGTGGCATAGGCTGGATAAGGGCTGAAACATTCTGCCTCATGTTAATTCTCTCATTGCCCTTTAGCCACCTTAATTCTTTCAAGAACTTAGTATACTTCGGTATCTGCTTGATCACTTCCAATAACGGAACATTGACTTCCACTTTCCTGAAAGTCTCAAGGAGCTCTCTATTTTTCTCAGCCTTATATATCTTTCTGGTCTTAATGGCTCTCTGTGGAAAGGGAAAAGCCACTGCTGGCTGTTGCTGCTCATCGATAATAACTAATTTCTTCTAACCCTCAGATTTTTGGGTTAGTTCATCAAAAACTGTTTCTTCTACTGGTTGATGCTTGCTGGGTAGTAGATTTTCCAGGCCTCAGCATAATGGTACTCAAATTTCTTTTTGGATTGGGAATTATTTGGGAAATGGGTTGTCCAGAACCTTGGGCCTGCAGCTGACTCAATGTAGAGGCCAATTGTCCAATTTGAGTTTCTAAATTTTGTATGGTGGCCTCTGTCCTCTGTTGGAACTGAATGTTATTTGTGGCCATCTACTTCACCAAATCCTCAAATGAAGGCTCAAAATTTGTGGCTGCTGGGCTTGGTTATTCCATAGGCTATTGGAAGGGCCTACTTAATCTTGCTTGAGGTTGGAATTGCTATTATCTCTTTGGTTGTTTGAAAGGGCTTCCTATTCCTTAACGGTTACTACTGTTGTGAGGCTGCATTGCCATATCTCAAATTTGGATGGACTCTCCAACCAAGGTTGTATATGTTAGAGATTGGATCATATTTTAGTTGCTGCTGATATTGTGGTTTAATAAGAAAGACACCTGCTGCAGCAACAGATAAATCTAGAAAAATAGAACCACCATCCTGAAGTGTAGGGCATGCATCTGTGGGATGTAAAGGACAAGAACAAATGCCACACGTTTTTGTAGGCCCTTGCATAGGTAATTTTTGTCCCAGTGCAAATTGTCAGACCAAGGAAGTCAGCTCATCAAGTCTATGCTCCATTCTCTATTGATCAGTATTAGAAACCTAGACTTCATTGACTCCTCTGGTTTACGTTATCATTCTAATACCAAAGTGCTGGAATTAGCAGCCATGTTTGCAATCAAGTCTCTAGCAATAGCTGGAGTTTTATCAACCAATGCACCTTGATGTGTGAAATCCACAAGTGTACGGTTTCGTCGTCAAGTAATAAAAAGATCGAATCCACAGGGACTGTGTCTATGAATATCAATTAATTAATTAATTCAATTAAATTAAACAAAAGGGAATATGATTGTTGATTAAGAAGAACGTAGTAACAAAGCAATTAAATAAAAATCAAAGTGCAGAATTTAGAACAAAAATAGCAAGTTATCAAGAAAGGTATTCAGATTCAAGAAAGCTTCCAAGATTGGGATACCACAATGATACAAGATAAATCCTAATTGACAACCCTTTTATTAAATCTGAAATTCAATTGAAGGTGAATTACCGTAAATTAGTTAATGTTCTTTCTCAAGATACAAGATCTGTGCCCAATTAAACTAATTCCTACTCTCGTGGTAATTGAATTTAAATTGAACTCATTACGCTTTGTGGTAATTCATTGAATCCTCGAAAGGCTAAAATTACTCTCGTGATTTAGACCTTAAGTTCAATTCTTATGGTTCCAACACTTAGGTTCACCTCTCAGTACGTCCCTAAATGCCTATGAGATACAAATAAGTGGCCAACAAATTCACATGAATAAAAGCAATAAGGATTGAATCAAAGAACATTCAAGATTAATAAAACGGGAAACAACGTCAATTAATCATTATCAATGTATCAAAGGGCATTGCCCAATCCTAGAAACAAAAGAAACTACTCAGACATAGAGAAGAAGAAATCAGAAAACATGTTCTTAAACATCCAAACCCGTAATCCAAGAGAGAAGAGGGAAGAAAGATGAAGATCAAGAGCCAAAGCCTCCAATGTGCCTCCTCCCAAAACCAAATTAGAACCCCCTAATTGTATTCAGAACATCTATTTATAATCTAAGGTTTTAATTGGCTAAAAAGCCCCCAAAAGAAACAAAAAATAAAACTTAAAAACCGATGCGTACTGCGATCCACGGCCGTGGATCATTCCACGGGCTGGCCGTGAATCTTGCTGTCAGAATTCCATGGCCATGGATCATTCCACGGCCAGGCCGTGGAACTCCCTGGAATCTCTCTTTCGCTACTTCAAGTTGCTGCTCGATCCATGGCCGTGGTTTAATCCACGGGCAAGCCGTGGATCTCTCTGAAATGGTCTTTTTGCACCTTTTTGCTATCCATTAGGCTCCAACTTCAAATATGCAAGCATTCTATTCAATCCAAGGCCAATTCAACATTAATCCTGCACAAGAACACTAAAAACACCGCAATTATCCGAACTAAGGGAAAAACAAACTAAAAGGGAAACTAAAATGTCTAAAATGCCTAAGAATACATGCAAAACAAGAACAAAATATGATGTTATTTCACACACATCAAATCCCCCCAAGCTTAAGACTTTGCTTGTCCCTAAGCAATAATTAATGTCAAACCAAGATGTGGGATCAAGAGACAATAATGAATGAGGAACCCGAGAAAACAATTATCCAAGCAATATGTTAAGGCAAACCAAGAATCTGAGAGGTAATCAAAATCAAGTCCAATTAGAGGCTAAGTTCTCAGAAATCATGCATCCTCACTGATTGAATTAAGTTCACTCCACTAACCATACTCAAAGTGTTTAAGGGTGAAAACCATACGCTCAAAATCCTTCAAAGAAATTGCACTTCCATATGCTTGATAAGAAACCAGATTTCCACTAATAATCAGCATGCATGCAAGAATCAAAAGGTCTTTCAAGGGTTGTAATGGGACCATGGGAATGATGATAGGTAAGGTAGAGAAAGGAAGGTATGACAAGGGCTAACCAAATTTTCAATAAGCACCAAAAATACAATAGAACATAAATGGAGCAAAGGTAATTCATTTTTGTTTTCAATAAAAAACATAACTCCACAATTCCAAACATTTTTTTTTACTTTTCTTTCTTTTCTTTCTCTTAATCCTTTTCAACCTTTTATCTCATGATTTTTTTTTTTTCACTTGAGAAAGGGAAAGGTCAAAAACATATGATTCCCAACACAACTTCACAACTTTCAAACCCAATTCGCTCCATTTAATATTCTAAATGATAACCAACAATGTTTCAGCATAGGTATCAAGAAAACAAGTATGCAATAGGCTCAAAATGGGCAACTAGAAGATGAAAGTGTAACAATTTCAGAAGGTCAGAAAAATACTTAAAATGCCTTAATCACATTCAAGCATGCAACCAAAAATTTCGCCTCAAAGAGGTTTCAAATCAAGTTCTAGAGCACAAGATCAATGAGGAATATCACTCAACACAAAGAATGAGAACAAAAATCATATAATGCATAAGTCCCATATAAGCTCAAAACTCACATTTAGAGGTTTAAAAATTCAATGAGAAGCACAAATTCAGAGAACATATGCTAATTATCAACTATCAAAAGATCACCTCTACTATCAATTAAAACAATGCCTGTTGCCTACCATAAGAATCAACAAATTGGGTTCCAAATCAATATCATCTCAAAATCCTCAAGAGAGGGGCACAAGTTCAACCAAAAACCCAAGAGATATGATGGTGTGAAAATGCAACATGAAAATGCAATGCAAAACAAGACATGAAAATGCATGAAACTAATGAAAATAAAAATATGAAAGTACAAAAATACCCCCCATGCTTAGAACTTACATTGTCCCCAATGTAAAAATCTAAAACAAGAGAAGGGATAAAAGAAAAGAACTCACTGCGGTGGTGGAAAAACTTCTGGTGTTCAATCCATGGCCATAGAATTTTTCATGAGCTAGGTGTGGAATCTTCTGACTTCACTCTTCTTCTAATTTGAGTTCCAAAAGGGTCAAACCTAAACCAGGTCCATGAGATAAAGATCAAACCAGCAATCCAACACACAAATTCAAAAGAAAAAAATAAAAAGGAAAATAAAAAACAAAGAAGCTTGGGTTGCCTCCCAAGAAGCGCTTGTTTAAAGTCATTAGCTTGACTTTGGTCTGGTTTCTGTGCTCAGGTGACGTCAACGGAGTAATGCTCAGTCCCCACTCCTTCAAAGTGTTTCACCCTCTGGCTATTTATCATGAAAGGCTTATGGCCTTCTTTCTTCACCTCAAGCACACCGTAGGATAAAACTCGAACAATCTCATATGGTCCTAACCATTTTGACCATAACTTATTAGGACAGAAACGTAGAAGCGAGTTATTGACAAGAACTTTATCCCCGAGTTTAAATTCACGCTTCTCAACACACTTGTCATTCTGCTTCTCAGGTCCTTTCTTGCAGGGCTTGGACTGCTCAAAATTTGTGGTACCCTTGGGCAAGTTCTTTTCTAGCATAGCATCAGTCACTGACTCCTGCACACCTGAAAGCATAACACTATCCACAACATTAGTAGCATCTATGCGATTACATGAATTTGAGGAATTAGAATTATTTTCAGATTTAAAAACATCAAAAACTACTTCCTCATCATTTAATCGCAAAGTCAGTTTCCCTTCATGGACATCAATGATCGCCCTTCCAGTGGCAAGGAATGGACGCCCAAGTATGATCGGCATTGTAGCATCAGCTTCCATGTTAAGCACAACAAAATCCACTGGCATGTAAAACTTACCAACCTTAATGGGAATATCCTCTAAGATGCTTATGGGGTACTTGACAGACTGATCCGCCAATTGAAGTAAGATTGTTGTGGGTTTTAGCTCACCCACCTCCAATTTCTTACACACAGAAAAGGGCATAAGACTAACACCGGCTCCCAAATCACACCGAGCTTTATCAAAATTCGTGTTGCCAATCATACAGGGAATAGAGAAGCTACCTAGATCTTTCAACTTAGAAGGTAATTTATTTTGAATTAACGCACTACACTCCTCAGTTAAAGCTACTGTGTCATATTCTTCTAGCTTCTTCTTATTAGACAAGATGTCCTTAAGAAACTTAGCATAGGTAGGCATTTGTTTCAACGCCTTAGTGAAGGGTACATTAATGTACAATTTCTTTAGGACCTCTAGGAACTTCCCAAACTGCCTATCTAACTTCGCCTTGGCCAATCTTTGAGGAAAGGGTACTAGGGGTTGGTAAGGTTCAGGGGGCACATACTTAGACACTTTCTCACTAGTTTCCTCCTCCTCTACGGGTTGTGTCTTGGTATCTTTTTCCTCAGTCCCCTCATCTTTGTCACTCTCCCCCTTACCTTTGGAATCCTCTAATTTCTTTCCATTCCTCAAACTCACAGCTTTACAATGTTCATTCCCTGGGTTTATTTCTGATTGACCAGGAAACTTACCTTGTTGCCTATGTGAAGTGCTCACTTGTTGGGCAATCTGGGTTTCCAACATCTTATTATGAATAGCTAAATTGTCAACCTTAGTTGACAACTCTCTAATGGCCTCAGAAACAACTTGCCTATGGTGCCTAAACTCCTCATTCTGCTTAGACTGGCTCTCAACAAAATTCTCAAGAAGAGACTCAAGTCTAGATTTTTGTACCTGTTGAGATCCAGAAGAGGGTTGAGCACTACCTTGCCCAGCTTGATATTGACTATTCCGGTAAGAGAAGTTAGGATGTGACCTCCAACCGGGGTTGTAAGTTTGGGAATACGGATCATTCCTCCCTTTTTAGTTGAAGTCATGAAAATTGTGGCATGATTTCATTTGCTCCACCGGTGCACCATGTGAAGATCCCATTCCAACTTGGCATTCAGCACCTATATGTCCCTATGCTCCACAAATCTTACAAAAATTGTTAGAGGCACCTATGGCATTTACATGAGCTTTCTCAAGCATGTCAAAACGTTTATTCAAAGAATCAAACTTTGACATAATTAAATCAACACCATCTACCTCAAACTTACCTCCCGAGAGCTTTCTCGGGTTGTGCCCTCTTTCATTGGCCCATTGGTGATGATTTGAAGCTACACTCTCAATTATCTCATAAGCCTCTGTGAGCCTTCTATTCATCAAAGCTCCACCAGCTGCGAAGTCAAGAGACACCTTCGAAGAATATTCCAAACCATTGTAGAAGGTGTGGACTATCAACCATTTCTCTAAGCCATGGTGTGGGAAGGCTTCTAGCAAAGCCTTATATCTATCCCAAGCTTCTGACAATGACTCGCCATCTTTTTGAATGAAGCTTGTGATTTGGGTCCTTAGGTGAGCAGTCTTGGAAGGTGGAAAGAATTTGTCCAAAAAGGCTTGCTCCAATTGGTCCCAAGTAGTTATCGTCTCAGCTGGAACGGACTTCAACCAAGCTCTAGCTCTATCTCTCAATGATAGAGGAAACAAGCGGAGACGAATAGCATCAACAGAGGCGCCTTCGATCTTGAGGGTCTCACAGAACTCGAAGAACATATCCACATGATCATTAGGATCCTCTGACGCAATCCTCCAAACTAGTTCTGCCTTATCATAGAAAGTAGGGCAGGAGGTATGGTGAAGTGCCTAGCTTCAATGTCTGGCCGAGCAATCCCAGATCGCAAACCCTAAGCATTAGGGGCTGCATACTCTTTTAACGGTTTATTATCTTCAGCTGCTGCCATGACAAGTGTTGGTTCAAATATTTCTCTTACTCTTTGCCTTTGTTGTCTTCTCCATCTATGTAAAGTTCTTTCAATTTCAGGATCTGCTTCAACAAGAGTCCCAGAACGTCTAGTACTTTGCATAAACCAGGGAAATTACCTGCAGAGAGTCAAAGAGAAAATAAGAACGTAATAATATGGTAAAAATAAAAATGTTTAAAATAATTAAATTAAAAATTAAATTGATATTCAAGAAAAACACAGTCCCCGGCAACGGCACCAAAAACTTGATGTGTGAAATCCGCAAGTGTACGGTTTCATCGTCAAGTAATAAAAAGATCGAATCCACAGGGACTGTGTCTATGAATACCAATTAATTAATTAATTCAATTAAATTAAACAAAAGAGAATATGATTGTTGATTAAGAAGAACGTAGTAACAAAGCAATTAAATAAAAATCAAAGTGTAGAATTTAGAACAAAAATAGCAAGTTATCAAGAAAGGTATTCAGATTCAAGAAAGCTTCCAAGATTGGGATACCACAATGATACAAGATAAATCCTAATTGACAACCTTTTTATTAAATCTGAAATTCAATTGAAGGTGAATTACCCTAAATTAGTTAATGTTCTTTCTCAAGATACAAGATCCGTGCCCAATTAAACCAATTCCTACTCTCGTGGTAATTGAATTTAAATTGAACCCATTACGCTTTGTGGTAATTCATTGAATCCTCGAAAGGCTAAAACTACTCTCGTGATTTAGACCTTAAGTTCAATTCTTATGGTTCCAACACTTAGGTTCACCTCTCAGTACGTCCCTAAATGCCTATGAGATGCAAATAAGTGGCCAGCAAATTCACATGAATAAAAGCAATAAGGATTGAATCAAAGAACATTCAAGATTAATAAAAGGGGAAACAACGTCAATTAATCATTATCAATGTATCAAAGGGCATTGCCCAATCCTAGAAACAAAAGAAACTACTCAGACATAGAGAAGAAGAAATCAGAAAACATGTTCTTAAACATCCAAACCCGTAATCCAAGAGAGAAGAGGGAAGAAAGATGAAGATCAAGAGCCAAAGCCTCCAATGTGCCTCCTCCCAAAACCAAATTAGAACCCCCTAATTGTATTCAGAACATCTATTTATAACCTAGGGTTTTAATTGGCTAAAAAGCCCCCAAAAGAAATAAAAAATAAAACTTAAAAACTGATGCGTACTGCAATCCACGGCTGTGGATCATTCCACGGGCTGGCCGTGGATCTTGTTGTCAGAATTCCATGGCCATGGATCATTCCACGGCTGTGGATCATTCCACGGCCAGGCCGTGGAACTCCCTGGAATCTCTCTTTTGCTACTTCAAGTTGCTGCTCGATCCATGGCTGTGGTTTAATAGACGGGCAGGCCGTGGATCCCTCTGAAATGGTCTTTTTGCACCTTTTTGCTATCCATTAAGCTCCAACTTCAAATATGCAAGCATTCCTTTCAATCCAAGGCCAATTCAACATTAATCTTGCACAAGAACACCAAAAACACCGCAGTTATCCGAACTAAGGGAAAAACAAACTAAAAGGGAAACTAAAATGTCTAAAATGCCTAAGAATACATGCAAAACAAGAACAAAACATGATGTTGTTTCACACACATCACACCTCTATTAGCAACATCAATCATGCTCTTATCCATAGGCAGCATGCCCTCATAAAAGTATTGAATTAATAGTTGATCATTGATCTGGTGGTGGGGACATCTTGAACACAATTTCTTGAATCTCTCCTTATATTCATACAAGGTCTCAACACTTATCTGTCTAATCCCACATATATCCTTTCTAATTGCAGTAGCTCTTGAGGCAAGGAAAAACTTCTCCAGAAAAAATCTCTTCATGTCATTCCAACTAGTGATAGTTGTAACACCCACTGTAGGGTATCACATTTAAGACTAATTCTAATAGAACTTACCCAAGTTGTAAAAGAATTAATCTTGTAAAAACGTCAATTTTAAAATTTCGCTTGCAGAATAAAATAAAATAAGTAAACTAAATTAAAACATTAGTAAGACTTGTAATAAACACACCAAAATATATTTATACATTATGTTACAAACATTGTTTGAATAATTTACATAATTTCAATCCTGCTTCAAAAGTAAAATACAAACCTAACTACTAAGCGATACTCTGTAAACAAACCTAAGGATTTGGTTCCTCGGAAGGATCCTCCTCCTCCTCTACATTATCATCGAAGAACCCAGACGGATACAGACGCCTCATAGGGGTTCTTGCCGATGATACTACAGAATTCTATTGGGGTGTATAGGCAGACACAACTCTACCCCAGAGTTCACGAATAGGTATTGTGAATTCCAAACGGACAAATTGCATGTTGAGTTAACACGGAAATCCCATCCAGGGTTCCACTCAAGCTCATAATTAAGTCCCCGGTGTAAACAAACCTCTCATTATTATAGTCAAATCTCCAAGCGTCAGCTCCTCCGTGGAACTGAACCCTAACAAAACCTAAGACTTGTCGTCTTGTTGCCATACTAACAAATAAAGAAAACTACTACTGAAGATAAACAGGGTCCCTTGCCTCCTCGTTCTCTCGGTCTTCAGTAAACATATACAATGAAATAGATATAACATAACAACGAGGTGAGATCCCCTACATCAATACTAGTATGGTAGTAAAGGAAGCGACAATAAATAAACAAAGTATAATATCAAGACAATAAATCATGTTATCATATCACGGATAAGAAATCAAGTAATCATGAATCAGATAATTATAAATTTCATGTTATTATGCTGACCCACTATACATATGCGCACAAACCAATTCCTACTCCATGGAGCTAAACACAATTTCGGAGAAAAGAAGAAGACATGTCTGTCACTAGGCTGCCGTGGCCAAAAGTGCTATAATATATCAATTTTGTCAAAAGTGCACATCAGGCATTGGACAAGACATTCTACACCAGATCACGATATAGGATAGTGTCTCGGTCCAGATCATCGGTGCGTTTGCATTGGTCTGCCCCACGGATAGAAGAGCTACCAACTGTCCATTGCGAGGTACCCGCACCTCGATGCTCCCAAGGTCAACAAGTGACCTACACTTGTCTACTCGCACCTGCACTTAGGTGTAATTCATCTCCTAGGCATACAGCCTTACTCAAATAAGCAAACATGCTTTTCTATGCATGATGTATGATTCAAACACACATACAATTATTATTTTCACAATATTTCATATAATCTCGCCATATCTTGGCAGTATAAATATTTAACACAACCGGGCCCATCACAACTGCTCGACAGCAAACTACTGTTTACACTCAATCGCGTAGCGCTATTATCGCATTTTTGAAATCGCGAAACATATTTCCTATGTTTTTAAATTGCGTAAGGATTTTCCAACGTTTTCTAAATTGTGTAAACATTTTATTGCGTTTTCTCAATTGCGTAGCCTAAAATTAATATTTTTGAGTCGCGTAAATATTTTTTGACGTATTTTTAATTACGTAAAATGTTTCTAACATATTTAAACCAAAAATATTATTTTTCTCAAAAATTTGATTTTATTTCTATTATTTGCATAATAGTCCCTCATTAAATAATATTTACATAATAATCCTTGTTAAAATAATATTTTCATAATAGTACCTCCTAAAATAATATTTGCAAAATAATCCCTCTTTAGATAATATTTACAATATAGTCCCTCTAAAAATCAATATTTCTGTTGTTTCCCAAAAAGTTGTATTTTTTTAATTTACTTAAGATATTATAGCTCAAATTTTCCTAACGCACTTCAAAACCCATAGGGTGAGCTATACGTTATAAAATTTCAAGTATTGACATTTATTTTTATTTCATAACTTAATTATTTAATTATGTCAATTTTTATTCTAAAAAGTATATTGCTTAGATTTTAGGTTCAAAACCTACCAAAATAATTTCCTTCTCATTTAAACACCTAAATCTACACTTAATAAAATAATTTTGGATCTAAGTTATGAAAAATGGCTTGTTTGCCGAAATCCATTTAGGGTTTCATAACCCATCATTTAGTTCTTTTTAGCATTTATTCCTTGCAAAAACACTTAACTTATTTTTCTTGTCATAAAATCATTTACTCCTTGGTTAGGAAAATAATTTAGAACCCTAGATTCCTTTTGAAGTGTGGAGGTTGTGTGCCTCATAGGTCCTTTGGGACCTTCATACAACAAATCCTTCATGTGATTCAGATATTATATTACACATAAATTTGCATGCTTTCTAAATCCCACATACAAGCATATTATCAAAGTTATAAGCATACAAATACACATGCAATCATATTTTCAAAGCCAAAAGCATAACTAACACAAACAAAGAAAGCATAGAAGATTAAGTGAATAAATCCTTATGGATTTTTCACCACAAACAACCCATTTCCTCACCACCAACACATAGTTGATGAGGTTAATCTCCCTCTTACCTCAAGGGAGACAAAAGCTTCAAATCCTCCTTCCTCTTGAATTCGTGAGCTTCAAACAAATCTCCCTAAAAATATTAAACAAATTCTAAAGTCATAAACAAAGCTTAATAACAAAGAACCATGGATTAATCATGGTCTAGAAAATAAAAAATCCATCTTAGGATCAAAGAATCAAAAGATTACCTTTGGAGTAGTAAGCTAAAGCTTGGTTTTTGATGCACTTAGAGTAGGATTTTGATAAAACTTACTAAAAGAAAAGTGTTTAGAATAAGGTTAAGCTTTAGAAAGTAGGAAGAGATGAAATTTTAGAAGTGGAGAGGTAGGGTTTGGAGTAGTTGGCCGTGGGGTTCAACAAGAAAAAAGAAAGAAAAGTAGTTTGGTGTTCTTGAATATTTGAGAGAGAAAGATGAAGGCTTGTCACAAAGTGAAGTGAAAAATGAAATTGGATAGCTATATTGAAGTGTGCAGCCGTATGATTGCATGGATAGCAACTTAATGTGATAGAAATTCACTCACATGGTCTCACATGGTGCACACATGGCTTAGGTCACACAATAGTCATCAAGTGGTCATTTAGATGAACCTAGAACATGGTGGAAAGGCCTTCCTGGCCGTGTGGCTCTAGGAAAAATTAGTAACTAGGTTTGACTTCAATTAGGTTTTAGTTACATCTTAATTAGATAGTAAGCTAATTAGGTTAGGTTATTTAGTTACAAATTAAACTATTTAGAGTAACTTAGTTAGTTATCCTAGTTACTTAGCAACTAGTCCAACCATTTATATTTACCATTTTCTATTGGTCTAGAAAAAGTCTAACCACTAATGTTGACTCATTTCTATTGGTTCATTTTAAAATAAGTTATAAAAATTATTCTTAATCTATTTTCTAACAAATAAAATATACCGGGTCCATTACTTGGTAACAGAAACTGTTGTTCATAAAACAACAGATATTTTCCTGTGAAATATTTTTATTTCACAAATAAATTTTAAAAATTAAAAGATTAGATTTCATGTCTCTCAGATTTGGGTTTAGTAAGATCCCCCGTCTCTGAATAAATCAATAAAGATTTTCCTCGGCCAAAAAATTATTATTTTCCTAACTTGGAGAAAATCTCACACAACAATCAAAAATAGCCTCAGAACAATCAAAATAATTTTCTGTAACATAGAAAACACAAAACAACACAATTTAGTCATTACTGTAAAATAACCAAAATTTGGGGTATTACAATAGCTCTTGGTTGCAAGTAGTATAACCAGTCCTTGGCTACACCATCTAATGAAAAGGGAAAGGCTCTCAGCCTGATGTGTTCCTCTACAATTCCTTGTGGTGGTATGGTGGAACAAACCATGTAGAACTCCTTTAAATGCTTGTGAGGGTCCTCTCCTACAAGGCCATAAAACTTAGGCAGGAAGTTAATTAAACCAAATTTAAGTTCAAAATCAACATCCAAATTAGGGTATTAAATGCACAATGGTTGATAGTTCACGTCAGGTGCAGCTAGTTCTTTTAAGGTCCTATTTTGCATGTTATCAGCTATAGGTGCAGTGTTATCAAGTGTAGTGTTATCAACCATAAGTGTAGTGTGATCTATATGCTTACCTTCAGTTTCAAAATCAATGTCAGTCTCAACCTCAAATGTTATGCTTTCACTAATCCTACGAGTCCTATTCAATACGTGCAAGGTTTTTTCAATTTCTAGATCAATGTCAAGTATATGACTATCAAAAGGCCTAGTCATGTATCAGATAGCACTATAGGGACTCAAAATCGACTAAAAACACAAAAAACACAAAGCAATGATAAAAATCACACAAAAACACTATAGAAATAATATCTAGAGATTTTTAAAAATCATAGGACACCACAACATGAAAACTACACAAAAATGAAAAACAATGCAATAACAAATCTTAAAAAATTGAAAAAGTGGTCTAAATAATGGAATTTTGCCAAAATATGAGTGACCTTGTTTTACAAGCCTTGCTTAAAATGTCATTTTCCTTCAATTGACCAAGTTACAGGTCGTTCTGAGCACAAAATTCAGTACAGAATTTTATCTGCCCATTCGTGACATGTAGGGTGAGCGTTATTACTCCCCACGGGAGGATTTGTTCCTCTCTACTGCCCGAGCCCCCGCCTGTAACTCGGTGGCTCCGATGAGGGTTTCCTCTGACGAGGAAGACCCTGAAGAGGATCCAGCAATGGTTCCTTCTCTTTCTCAGTAGGGGTTGATACTGTTGATAGTCACTGATGGTCATCTATTTTCCTTTTGGGCTTGATATTCTTTTTGGGGGTCTGTATATCATTTTTGGGGGCATGTAAAGTTGTTGGCTTCTTTTTGATGAGCCTTGATATAATTAATGACTTACAGTCTGTACTTAAACAATATATATATATGAGGTACCTTTTGCATGGACGTATAGTTCACTCTTTATGTTTTTCGATTATAATAAAAAAAATACCTACTTGTGTATCTCTTATAAGGTTAGACCATTTGAATATCTCATTGATGAGCAGGTTATTAATTGTATTTATATAAAAAAATAGAGAGAATCAGGTCTTAATTTATACTGTTGATTTTCGCATCGTAAATAATGATGTAACATCCCCTCTTAAAATGGGGTGTTACATGCAGTTAGTATCAGAGCCCCAGTTTATGTTTTCTTTGGGTCTTTGTGGTTAGGTCTAACTTGTTTGTGCTGTGTGTTTCTCTAAAACCAAACATAGAGATGTGTTGTTTGGTATTCTGAAAGGATACATCTAATTCTTTCTTGTGTTTTCAGTTAGTCTTACTTGAAAGAGCATAATGGCATGAGGTGGAGACATGGCTGCAGCAATTGAGGTGATGCAACGAATGGATGAGGTTATCACACAATAAACAGAGAGGACTGCTCATCAACAAGAAAGGGCTGTACGATAGCTGGAAGCATCGGCTGATGCTAAAAATTTGGCAGAGTTCCGTCGCCACAACCTTCCTCAGTTTAAAGGAGAATTTGATCCGGAGAAAGCTAGTCCGTGGATCAAGGAACTGGAGAAAATCTTCAGAGGCATGAACTGTGCCAATGATAAAAAGGTAACTTATGCCACTTTTATGCTAATTGGGGATGCTAAAGACTGGTGGAATGAGACATAGTGAGTGTTAGAAGCTGAAGGTCGCGCAATCACTTGGGAGGTATTCAAGAATAAGTTCTTGGAGAAATATTTCCCCGCGAGCGCCAGGCATGCAAAAGAAATGGAGTTCCTCAGCTTGAGGCAAGGAAGCTTGTCTGTCAGCGAATACACCGCGAAGTTTGAAAGCTTATCCAAGTTTTTGACATATTTCCAGCACCAGTCAGACAAGGTGTGGAAATTTCAAAAATTTGTGGAAGAATTGAGGCACGAAGTGAAAAGAGTAGTCATCACCTTGAAGATCAACCAATTTGTTTAATAGCTGTTAGATGCGTGTTTCCAGGTGGAAGCTCTGGATCAAGCTTGGGACACGAGAAATCATAAATTTGGACTTACTAGGTTCCAAAGAGGAGGCGGTAGCAGTGCGAACCGCTTCCAGAAGAAACTTTACTCCTGACCACTGGGAAATTAGCAGCAGACGTCAGGTGGAGGTTCCAGTGGAGGTTCTGGTGGGAACCGAACTAGACCAAATAAGGCATTTCCTTCAAAATGTATAAAGTGCGGGAAGGATCACCTAACAAGGGATTGTTCCATTAGGGGAATTATCTGTTATCGATGTGGAAAACCTGGACATGTTTCCAGGGATTGTAACCAGGCTAAGGCAGAGCCTTCGGTTAACGCTGCACGAGCTGTAAAACCACAAGCAAGAGCCAAAGTTTACACCATGAGCGGAGTAGAAGCCTCCGAATCCGAAGATCTAATACAAGGGGAAGACACCATAGGAGGTAATCTTTTGACCGTATTGTATGACTCTGGGGCAACCCACTCTTTCATTTCTTATGACTGTGTGCGACGACTTGGTTTACCTGTGTCTTCCTTACCTTTTGACTTAACTGTATCTACTCCCACTGATAAACCCGTTATTACCACCAAAGTTTGCTTAAATTGTCCTTTAGTCATTGAGGGTCGAATCTTTTCTATTGATTTGATCTGTTTACCTCTTTCCTAATTAGACATAATCTTAGGAATGGATTGGTTGTCTTTTAACCATATCCTATTAGACTGTTCTAGTAAAACCATAATCTTCCCTGTGGATGAAGTTTCTAGATTTTTGATGGCTAACCAAGTTCGAGCTTTCTTGAAAGGAGCTCAGGGATACATGCTATTGTCTTCCTTGAAAGTCAAGAGTGAGGTAGATGTGAATGCAATTCTAGTGGTTAACGAGTTCCCTGAGATCTTTCCTGATGATGTACATGGTCTACCGCCAGAGCGGGAGATGGAGTTTGCTATTGATCTTGTACCTGGATCTGGTCCTTTGCCTATAGCACCTTACAGAATGTCACTATCAGAATTGGTTGAGCTTAAGAAGCAACTGGAAGAGCTCTTGGAAAAGTAGTTTGTTAGACCCAGTGTGTCACCATGGGGATCACCAGTGTTGCTAGTCCGAAAGAAGGATGATACCTCGCGAATGTGTGTGGACTATCGCCAACTAAATAAGGTCGCCAACTAAATAAGGTCACGATCAAGAATAAGTATCCACTTTCGAGGATAGATAACTTAATGGATCAACTTAAAGGAGCAGTAGTGTTCTCTAAGATTGATCTGCAATCGGGCCACCACCAGATTCGAGTAAAGGAGGAGGACATTCCCAAGATGGCTTTTCGTACCCGATACGGTCATTACGAGTACCTTGTGATGCCGTTTAGTGTAATGAATGCACCTACCATCTTCATGGACTACATGAATAGAATCTTTCGTCCTTACTTGGATAAATTCGTTGTTGTCTTCATTGACGACATTCAAATCTACTCTCAAAATCAGGAGGATCATGATGAACACCTCAGTATAGTTCTCCAGATTCTGAAGGAGAAGAAGCTATACGCCAAATTTTCAAAGTGTGAATCTTGGCTGGACGAAGTCAAGTTTCTGGGCCATGTGATCTCGAAGGAAAGGATTGCAGTGGATCCGTCAAAGGTGGAAGCAGTTCTACAATGGGAACGGCCGAAGACCGTGATAGAAATTCGAAGCTTTGTGGGTTTGGCTGGATAGTATCGGAGGTTCATTGAAGGAATCTCTAAAATAGCAGGGCCTCTCACTCAGCTCACGAGAAAGAATCAAGCCTTTGAGTGGACTAATGCTTGCGAAGAGAGTTTCCAAGAATTGAAAAGATGACTAACTACATCACCAGTGTTAGTTCTCCCTGATCCAAGTGAACCCCTCGAAGTGTATTGTGATGCTTTATACCAAGGATTAGGATCTGTGCTTATGCAAAATGGAAAATTGTGGCTTACGCTTCGAGGCAGTTGCGAGTGTATGAGAAGAACTATCCAACGCACGACTTGGAGTTGGCAATTGTGGTATTCGCTTTGAAAATATGGAGACATTTCCTTTATGGGGCGACATTGAACGTCTTTAGCGACCACAAGAGCTTGAAGTATCTGTATGATCAAAAGGAATTGAATATGAGACAACGAAGGTGGTTGGAATTCCTGAAAGACTATGATTTTTGACTTCTGTATCACCTTGGAAGGGCAAACGTCGTGGCAGACGCTTTGAGTAAGAAGATGCTCAGTATCTCTACTATGATGATCAAGGAAAATGATTTGATAGAGTAATTCAAGGATGTATGGTCCTTTGTGTAATTGACACTGGGAAAGATTTGCATGAACATGGTCACCATTTTAAGTGAGTTAATGGAGGACATCCGGGAAAAATAAAAAGTTGACAAGTTTTTACAAGAAGAAAGGGAGCTGATGAAGCAAGGCAATGTGACAACCTTTGAGGAAGGAACTGATGGAATCCTAAAGTTTCGAGGTAGAGTTTGTATACCCAAGGATCAAGAGCTAAGAAAGTATATTCTTGAACACGCTCACACGAGCAAGTTGAGTATGCACCTAAGGATAACTAAAATGTACCAAGATCTGAAAAAGTTATTTTGTGGCACAGGATGAAGAATGATATTACCAGATGCGTGTCTTCTTGTCTGGTCTGCCAAAAAGTAAAAGTAGAACATCAGAGACCATCAGGGCTGTTGCAACCTCTGTCTATTCCCGAATGGAAGTGGGATAGCATTACGATGGATTTTGTGGTTGGATTGCCAAAAACCAGAAAATGTTATGACTCAATATGGGTAATCGTTGATCGACTCACGAAGTCAGCGCACTTCCTACCGTTCAACATCAGATACAACATGGAGAAGTTGTTCCAGTTGTACATCGGTGAGATTGTTAGGCTACATGGTATGCCTACCAGTATTGTTTCTGACAGATATCCAAAGTTCACCTCAAAGTTTTGGCAAAGTTTGTAAGAAGCATTGGGAACAAAGCTACGATTGAGTTCTACTTACCATCCACAAACTGATGGGCAATCGGAAAGAACAATTCAATCATTGGAGGATTTGCTCAGGGCTTGCGCCTTAGAACATACTGGAAGTTGGGATGAAGTTTTACCGTTGGTAGAGTTCACCTACAATAATAGTTTTCATTCAAGCATAGGGATGACACCCTATGAAGCTCTGTATGGATGACGATACCAAACACCTTTGTGTTGGTACCAAGATGGAGAGTGTCTTACTGTTGGACCTGATATTATACAGTAAATGACTGAGAAGGTCAACATGATTCAAGAAAAGATGAGGACGGCTTAAAGTCAGCAGAAAAGTTATGCAGACAAGAGAAGAAAGCCTCTTGAGTTTAAGGAAGGCAAGCATGTGTTTTTGAAAGTCACGCCAACGACCAGGGTCGGCCGAGTTCTGAAATCTAGAAAACTTACTCCCAAATTCCTTGGACCTTACCAAATTCTTCGCCAGATAGGTCCAGTAGCTTACTAGATAGCCTTACCACCTTTTCTTTCAAACCTTCATAATGTCTTTTATATGTCACAACTACAAAAATATATTCCTGACCCGAACCATGTCATAGCACCGGGCACAATACAACTTAAAGAGAACTTAACCTATGCGACACCTCCTGTAAAGATTGAAGATAGGAGAGTAAAATAACTCAAAGGAAAAGAAATCTCATTGGTGAAAGTGATCTGGAACGAAAAGACTGGAGATGCAACATGGGAATTGGAGGATAAGATGAAGGAGCAACACCTACAACTGTTCTCAGGTATGAAAATTTTGAGGACGAAATTTCTTTTTAGAAGGGGAGAGTTGTAACATTCCAAAAATTATTTGTTTCACCATAAATAAATATTTTATAATATTTATAATTTTTGGAAATTTTTCTAGATTTTTTTGGAAATGTCAAATATTTTAATATATTCTTCGTTTTACGTCCACACTAAACGAAGCTGGGAAAATAAAATATTTTCCCCGAGGCTGAAAAACTTTGGACTGTAGAAACGTCGATGGGAGATATTACTAAACCCGAGATCGAACACAGTTTACAAAGTTTTTGTTTTACGAGATAAATATGCACTGAAATGAGAGGGATTCAAAGACTGTGAAGGTATAGGACTACATAGTTGAGGATGACTTAAAGGAATTGATTTGGCGTAGCCATATCAATAAGTTACAACTTCTTTTCAGGAGCCTAGAACATAAGAACTCCATGGTTAAGCGTGCTTGACCTAGAACAATTGTGGGATGGGTGACCTCCTGGGAAGTTTCCTAGGATGCGTGTGAGTAAGGACAAAAGCACGCTAAAAAGACCTGTGTTAGTTTATGGAGACACTTGTCAATCCTGCAAGCAGTCCCGGGGACATTACAAATGATATCAGAGACGGGACCTCTCCCAGTACGGTGTGGTTCGGGGACGAACCAAGCGGAAATTGGTGGGCATGTGTGTCCCGAGGCCGACGAGGGCGGGGAGTGATCACTGGTGCAATGAAGCACGGATAAGGAGTGGCTTCTGGCAGGCTTCTAGGCGAAGGGTCGCATGAATGAACTGAATACACACCGGAATGAGAGGGAATTAGAGACTGTGCAGGTATGGGACTACATAGTTGAGGATGACTTAAAGGAATTGAATTGGGATAGCTATATTAACAAGTTACAACTTTTTTTCGAGCGCCTAGAACATAAGAACTCCATGGTTAAGCATGCTTGACCTGGAGCAATTGTGGGATGGGTGACCTCTTGGGAAGTTTCCTTGGATGTGTGTAAGTGAGGACAAAAACACGCTGAAAAAACCCGTGTTGGTTTGTGGAGACACTCGTCAATCCTGTAGGCAATCTCGGGGACGTTACACTTCTCTAGAGGAAATGTTGACACTACTCTCTTCATCAAGTATAAAAAGTATGACATACTTCTTATTCAAATATATGTAGATGATATAATATTTGGTGCTACTAATGGTTCTCTTTGTAAGGAGTTTGCTAACATTATGCAAAATAAGTTTGAGATGTCTATGATAGGTGAGCTCAACTTCTTCCTTGGACTCTAAATCAAGCAAAAAAGGGATGGGACTTTCATAAGTCAATCCAAATATTGCAAGGAGCTGCTCAAAAAATTTGGAATGGATAACACCAAGTATATGGCTACACTTATGCGCACTTGCTATTTGGACGAGGATGAAGGAGGTAAATCTGTAGAAATCTCAAAATATAGAGGTATAATTAGGTCACTCATTTATCTTACTACAAGTAGGTCAGACATTATATTTAGTGTGTGCATGTGTGCTAGATTTGAAACAAATCCTAAAGAATCACACAATTGTGCTATAAAAAGAATACAACAACTAGTGAGATATGCTACTTGTTGGGAATTGCGGTTACATCACGCGGCGAAAAAATTAGGATTCCTACTGAGGATCCATGCGAAAAGCCATAGTTTGAGTTTTTTAAATTATTTACCTCTTGAAGCGTGATCAAAAGGAAGGACGTGAATCACAAACATCATAATAGAAATAATGTCTCTGCGGTATCCACACGAATAGACTCACGAACATCCAACGTCCGCAAAGAAGAGCCTCACGTCTCTCACACAGTGCTAGTTACGAAGAGAAGAGAAGAAACCTGTCACTCTCTCACTCACTTTTCTGTAGGTGCGGCTAGGGTTCTGAATTGTGTATATTAGCAGTCCCTTAGTAGTACTATTTATAATAGTGACTGCCTTAAGTGAGTGTGAGCAGTAGCAAGGTAAGCTGTGCAACCCTAGACCCATCTGTTATGAGTCTGGCCCATATTTGAATCTGAGTCCAACTTAGATCCATTGCTCCAATTTTAGTCTGCTCTATGTGTGTGACCCTGCAGGTTCTTATTACGTTAGCAGTAATATTAAAATCCCATTTTAATATTACAAACAGTGAGTGGTATCTAGCAACACATCGCTGCTACCCAAGTAATAAGAATGTCAATGATTTGACATAACCTTTCCGTGACCAATGTTTCCGTGTTGTTTAGTCCCTTTGTCAAGATATCTAGATTGAACACAAGGCATGGAATGCGTCACCCTTGTATAGTCCAATCTTTCATTTCCTGATACTCGAGTAGACTTTGTAACAACAAATGAGATCAATATCTCATATTGACTCATTTGAGCATGGTCATGCATTTCGCAGTCTCACTCATTCAGGGGGCCCAAAGATATCGGACCTGTTATGTAGGAGTGACAAATCCTATCTAAGTCACTTACATCCCTCTGCATGATTCGCGGTATGTCCAATAACTAACTTTATAATCATCTTGTTACAGATGACGTTTGATGGCATTAAAACACACAACCTCTCATGTAGGAATCGTAGTGATTTCAGGTCAAAGGACCACAAACACCATTGTCACTATGAGAATCGCTTATGACACTCATATAATGATCCATGTAGCGTTCTCATGGTGGGTCAGTCCAGTACATCATTACTCTAATATGTACCCATGTAAAGACTTGATATCTCATATCCATGACCCGTGAGATGTGGTCATCAGTCTATGCACATACTAGTCTCAATGTATTATTGTTGTCCGAATTAACAATAATACTTGACTAGGGATATTTAAGAATAGTGTTGTAATCAAAAGGATCTCACGATCAAGTCATCCACTTGATGTCCTATGGCATCAAACTTACTATTCTAAGGGCTTTATTATGTTTATCAAAAAGAACATAATAAATGAAATGCCTCATATATTAAAATAAGCATAATAGAATGTATATAAATACAGAAAAAGTATCGGCCTCTAAGGCATACACCAACAATCTCCTACTTGCACTAGAGCCAATCAGGTATATGTCTAATGCCTAAAGACCTAGTGTTACCCTATTGCTTCTGCTGTGCAAGACGCTTCGTTAGTGGATGAGCAATGTTATCATCTGTTGGTACTCTGCATATCTTCACATCTCCTCTACCGATGATCTCTCGAATGAGATGGAAGCGCCTAAGTATATGTTTAGATCACTTGTGAGATCTAGGCTCCTTAGCTTGTGCAATGGCTCCATTATTATCATAATAGAGGTCCACTAGGTCCACAATGCTAGGAATAGTGTGAAGTTCAGTAATGAACTTTCTGATCCAAATGGCCTCTTTTGCTGCATTGGAGGCAGCAATATACTCAGCTTCTGTGGTAGAATCGACGACTGTCTCCTGCTTTGAACTCTTCCAGCTCACAGCCCCACCATTTAGGCAAAAAACATAACCCGATTGCGATCTGGAGTCGTCCTTATTAGTTTGGATGCTAACATCAGTGTAACCTTTTACAACTAGCTCTTCCTTTCCTCCATATACCAAGAACGAATCCTTAGTCCTTCTCAAGTACTTAAGGATGTTCTTGATAGCAGTCCAGTAACTTTCATTAGGATCAGATTGGTACCTGCTCTTTATGCTCAAAGCATACGAGATGTCTGGTCGAGTACATAACATGGCATACATGATAGATCCAATTGCAGATGTATATGGAATCTTGTTCATGCGATTCCTCTCATCCTGGGTGGAAGGGGATTGAGCCTTAGATAGGCTTACACCATGTGACATAGGTAAGAGTCCTTTCTTGGATTCATGCATGTTAAATCGTCTTAACACTTTGTTTATATATGTACTCTGACTTAGGCCAAGTAGTCTCAGTGATCTATCTCTATAGATCTTGATACCTAATACATAGGTGGCTTCGCCCAAGTCCTTCATAGAGAAGCAGTTCCCTAACTAAGTCTTTACGAACTGTAAGGTAGGGATGTCATTTCCAATAAGTAGTATGTCATTTGCATACAATACCAGAAAGATAATAGTGCTCCCACTAACCTTCTTGTACACACAAGATTCTTCTTCATTCTTGATGAAACCAAACTATTTTATTGTATCATCAAAACGAAGATTCCAGCTTCTAGAAGCTTGCTTCAATCCATAAATAGATCGTTGCAACTTGCATACTTTTCTAGCATCCTCTGGAGTGGCAAAACCCTCAGGTTGTGTCATGTACACATCTTCCAAAAGATTTCCATTAAGGAAAGCAGTTTTGACATCCATTTGCTAAATTTCATAATCATGGTATGCTGCAATAACAAGCAAGATCCGAACAGATTTAAGCATCGCTACTGGGGAAAAAGTTTCATCATAGTCTACACCATGAATTTGTTTGAAACCTTTAGCCACCAATCGCGCCTTAAAGGTATTCACATTACCATCCATGTCGGTTTTATTCTTGAAAACCCACTTGCACCTAATTGGTTTTACCCCTTCAGGTGGGTCAACCAAGGTCCATACCTGGTTGGCATACATGGAATCCATTTCAGATCTCATGGCCTCAAGCCATTTATCAGATTCTGGGCCAATAATGGCTTCCTGGTAAGTCACAGGCTCATCTTGATCCATGAGCAATATGTCACCTTGTTGGGTTATGAGAAATCCATATCTCTCTGGTTGATGACATATCCTGTTAGACCTACGCAGGTCTTGTGCTACTAGAGTAGGTTGCTGTTCCACAACATTTTGTGGGGGCTGCTCTATTTCCACCATTAGTTCATTGCTACTTTGTGAAACTTGAACTTCTTCAAGTTTACTTTCCTCCCACTGATTCCTTTGGAGATAAACTCTTTTTTTAGAAATACAGCAGTCCGTGCGACAAACATTTTGCCCTCGGTAGGATTATAGAAAAAGTATCCCTTGGTTTCCTTTGGATACCCCACAAAGAAGCATTTATCTAATTTAGGTCCAAGCTTATCAGAAACTTGACGTTTCATATAAGCTTCGCAGCCCCAAATCTTCAAGAAAGATATACTAGGCTGTCTCCCAGTTCATATCTCATATGGTGTCTTTTGAACTATCTTAGATGGAACACGGTTAAGTGTGAAAGCTGTTGTTGACAGAGCATGTCTCCAAAAGGAGCCTGGAAGGTCTACATGACTCATCATGGATTGGACCATGTCCAACAAGGTCGGTTCCTCCTTTCAGAGACACTATTCCATTGTTGTGTTCCTGGTGGAGTGAGTTGAGATATTATCCCATACTCTTTCAGATGATCATCAAACTGTTGGCTTAAGTATTGTCCTCCTTGATCTGATCGAAGGATTTTAATACTCTTGCCAAGTTGGTTTTGTACTTCATTTTTGAACTCTTTGAACTTTTGAAAGGATTCTGATTTGTGCTTCATAAGATTTACAAATTCATATCTACTGAAATCATCAGTAAATGTAATGAAGTATTGAAAATCGCCCCTAGCGAGTGTGTTTAGTGGCCCACATACATCACTATGTATGAGGCTTAAAAGATCACTAGCCCTTTCACCTTGTCTAGTGAATGGGGCCTTTGTCATCTTCCCCAATAAACAAGATTCACATGTCTTATATGATTCGAAATCAAACGAGTCCAAGAATCCATCTTTATGGAGTTTGGAGATGCGTTTCTCATTTATGTGGCCCAAACGACAATGCCAAAGAAAAGTTGGGCTCAGATCGTTTGATTTAAACATCTTTGTATTTATGTTATAGACGGGCGTTTCGAGATCAAGGACATAAAGTCCATTACTCAATTGTGCACTACCATAAAAAATATCATTCATATAAATGGAACAACACTTGTCCTTTATAATAAAAGAACAACCTTTCTTGTCCAAACAAGAAATAGAAATGATATTCCTGCTAATAGCAGGCACAAAATAGCAGTTCTCTAACTCTATTACAAGCCCAGTGGGCAAAGATAATAAATAAGTCCCTACAGCTAATGCAACAACCTTTGCTCCATTTCCTACTCGTAGGTCGACTTCGTCCTTCGTCAATGGTCTACTGCTCTTTAGATCCTGCATATTTACATAAATGTGAGATCCACATCCAGTATCTAATACCCATGATGCAGAAGTAGATAAATTGACTTCAATAACAAAAATACTTGAAGTGGAAGTCTCACTTCCCTTCTTCTTTTTGAGCTCCTCTAGGAACTTGGCACAGTTCCTCTTCCAATGTAGGGTTTGACCACAATGGAAGCATGTACCTTCCTTAGCCACTCCACCCACTGGTTTCAAGCCAGAAGTGCTGGGCTTGGACTTATCCTTGCCCTTGCCCTTCCAGTTGTCCTTGGGCTTTTTTTGCTGTTTCTTGCCCTTATTCTTTTGGACCATCATTATGGCCTTTCCTTTGCCTTTGTTAATGTTCTACTCAGTAGTTCTCAACATGCCTAGCAGCTCTGGTAGTGATTTTGTCAATCTCATTCATGTTGTAGTTCATGACAACTTAACTAAAACTTTTCGGCAATGATTACAGGACTAAGTCAGTGGCCAACTCTTGGCCCAAAGGAAAACCAAGTCTCTCTAGGTTTTCAATGTACCCAATCATCTTGAGTACATGAGCACTAACAGGGCTTCTTTCTACCAGCTTGCACTGAAACAGTGCTTTAGAGACCTCGAATCTGTCATGCCTAGCCTGCTCTTGATAGAGCTTCTTAAGGTGTACGATTATATCGTTTGCATCCATGTTCTCATGTTGCTTTTGGAGCTCAGAGTTCACAGTGGCCAGCATTAGACATCCGATGTCGAAGGCATCATCTTGATGCTTCTTATAAGTATCTCTTTCAGTTCTAGGGGCATTGGCAGCAGGTGGCTCAGGAATAGGCTGTTCCAAAACATACAACTTTTTCTCTTGCTTGAGGACAATCCTCAAATTCCTGTACCAGTCTAGAAAATTTGTTCCAGACAACTTGTCCTTCTCAAAGATGGATCACAATGATAAAGTACTCGATGTGTTTGTGCCATGATAATCTATTAACAGAAATATACAAAATATAAGTATCATGCCATAAACATATTTAATGAGGTCTTTTAATTAAATATGCCTCCCACTATTTTATTCAAGTCAATGACCCTCAGCATTGACTTGGAAAATCCCATCGTAAGATTTCTTAGCGGGCCAAGATCCATATTTCACCTAGTTTTGAGTCAGCTTTGGCAGATCACCCAAAATTTAGTTATTCAGGTAGGAAACACTTTCCAATTACATCACATGTAACTCTCGGATAGTTGGGTGAATAACACTTATTCTAATCCATCTAATGAACTAAAGCCCAACTTTATGCCTCTAAGCCTTCAATCCTATTGAAATGGCCTAGTTAAGTCAGACCCAATGGTTGGCAGTTGGATATTACATTTATCCCATCTCGTCTTACTAATATAGATAAAGGCATCCTGCTTTGGCAGACCTGCACTTGATCGATACTAGCCTTGACGAGTGCTACACATTGGAAGGCATCACATAATGACTTAATATTTGCTTTGAGGGAATTTTTATTATTATTATTATTAGATCTCACCATTTATTAACTTGTTTATCATACCATAAACATTATTCATGCATCTCATACATAAAAAGCATATAATAAAAATGACATGGTTATGGCCCCTTAAGAGAGTAGCATTAACTAAGCCAGCTTCACCAAGCGTCTCCCATCAACGTCCTCACTTGATGTCGTCTTCTTGCCTTCACATCATAATTACATTATATAGAAACCTCTTTTACATTTAAGGGGAGTTAGGTGAGAAGAGAATATACAATCAGAATGTAGAGAGAAAGGCATGACATGCAAGTCATATTTATTAAAACCAAAAACCATAAAAAGAGGACTAAGGCCATAACCATGCACCATGCATCACAAAGAACATATAAACTCATAACAATAATACACTATTATTTTCAGGAGTCATAAAATTGGATAAAAAATATCGCGCTTTCAAAAAACACACTACGCAGAGGTAGCACGGGGGTCCCGCTATACTCTTGCGCCTCCCTTGAATCCTTGTGCCGCACAGAACCTTAAGCCCGAACAACATGAACACTTCATGTGCCGGGGGGAACCCTTGCACCGTTGTTCAACACTTGAACCTCTAGCGCTTCCTTGACAGCATGACATCAACACTTGATGCTGCTGCCGCAAAACAAGAATAGGGTTTCCAAAACCCCTTGCGCCATGCCTCTTGTGCAGAAACAAGGATTCCATAACCCCTACTGTCGCAAACCAAGAATAAGGTTTCCTAAACCCTTGTGCCGCGCATTGAGAATAAGGATTCCATAACGCTGTACGTATCACATACATACCAGAAAGCTTCGCAAAAATATACATCTTAAAACCAAACAGTTTTCACAGAACATATGAACATCTTCATGGGTTTTTGAAAACAACATCACAGTTTTGCATACAATATAAGAAACAGAATATGTTTCCGCAAAGGGTTTCATACGATTTTTGAAATAACATATTAAAGATCATATCTTTTGTCAAAAATAAGAACAGAAAACATGTTATCTCATGTAAACGAAAATAGAAAACCGAATCATGGTTTCGCAAGACGCTCTGATACCACTGTTGGGAATTACGGTTACATCACGCAGCGGAAAAATTAGGACTCCCACCGAGGATTTATGCGAAAAGCCATAATCCTAGTTTTTTTAAATTATTTACCTCTTGAAGCGTGATCAAAAGGAAGGACATGAATCACCAACATGGTAATAGAAACGATGTCTTTGCGGTATCCACATGAACAGACTCATGAACGTCCAACATCCACAAAGAAGAGCCTCACGTCTCTCACACAGTGCTAGCTGCAAAGAGAAGAGAAGAAACCTGCCACTCTCTCACTCACTTTTCTGTAAGTGCGGTTAGGGTTCTGAATTGTGTATATTAGCAGCCCCTTAGTAGTACTATTTATAATAGTGACTGCTTTAAGTGAGTGTGAGCAGCAGCAAGGTAAGCTGTGCAACCCTAGACCCATTTGTTATGAGTCTGGCTCATATTTGAATCCGAGTCCAACTTGGATCCATTGCTCCAATTTTAGTCTACTTTATGTGTGTGACCCTGCAGGTACTTATTATGTTGGCAGCAATATTAAATCCCATTTTAATATTACAAACAGTGAGTGGTATCTAGCAACACATCGCTGCTACCCAAGTAATAAGAATGTCAGTGATTTGACATAACCTTTCTGTGACCAATGTTTCCGTGTTCTTTAGTCCCTTTGTCAAGATATCTAGATTGAACACAAGGCATGGAATGCGTCACCCTTGTATAGTCCAATATTTCATTTCCTGATACTCGAGTAGACTTTGTAACAATAAATGAGATCAATATCTCATATTGACTCATTTGAGCATGGTCATGCATTTTGCAGTCCCACTCAATCAAGGGGCCCAAAGATATCGCTCCTGTTATGTAGGAGTGACAAATCCCATCTAGGTCACTCACATCCCTCTGCATGATTCGCAGTATGTCCAATAACCAACTTTATAATCATCTTGTTATAGATGATGTTTGATGGCATTAAAACACACAACCTCTCATGTAGGAATCGTAGTGATTTCAGGTCAAAGGACCACAAACACCATTGTCACTATGAGAATCGCTTATGACACTCACGTAACGATCCATGTAGCGTTCTCATGGTGGGTTAGTCCAGTACATCATTACTCTAATATGTACCCATGTGAAGACTTGATATCTCATATCCATGACCTATGAGATGTGGTCATCAGTCTATGCACATACTAGTCTCAATGTATTATTATTGTCCTAATTAACAATAATACTTGACTAAGGACATTTAAGAATAGTGTTGTAACCAAAAGGATCTCACAATCAAGTCATCCACTTGATGTCTTATGGCATCAAACTTACTATTCTAAGGACTTTATTATGTTTATCAAAAAGAACACAATAAATGAAATGCCTCATATATTAAAATAAGCATAATAGAATGTATGTAAATATAGAAAAAGTATCGGCCTCTAGGGCATACACCAACACCACTTGCTTGGATGCTCACTAGTTTCTTGGCATAGTAAGAAACAAAATAGTGTGGCATTGTTTATAGGTGAAGCTGAATATGTTGTAGCTGGGAGTTGTTGTGCTCAAATTCTTTGGATGAAGCAACAACTTCTAGACTATGGTCTTGATCTTGATCACATCCCTATAAGATGTGATAACACTAGTGTAATCAATTTGTCTAAAAATCCTATTTTGCACTCAAGAACAAAGCACATAGAAATAAGGCATCACTTCAATAGAGACTATGTTCAAAAAGGTGATTGCATGCTTGAATTTATGGAAACAAATAAACAACTTGCAGATATTTTCACTAAACCTTTGGCAAAAGAAGCATTCTTTTATGTTAGAAGAGAATTGGGCATAATTGATCAATCATGCATATGAATGAATGCTTGTATTTATTGATCTATCATTGATTTATTTCTCTTGAATTATTACTAACTTAAGCGTCAGAGGTATTCCAAAATTTGTTTTGCATGTACTCCATCAATTGGGTAAGAAATCTCCTCTCAATATGCTATTTTAAATGTGTTTACTGGTGTTTTTATTTTCGTCTTATTCTGATAAGACTTTTCTTATTCAAATAACATATCCCAGTAGCCCCCATTATTTGCTTATTCATATATTTTATTCGAATAAGGCTTACCTCATTCGAATAACGCTTGACAGAAGCGTTCCCAAAATTCTAATCTTTTTTGTGTTATTCGAATAACAACATTGTTATTCGATTAAAGCTTGCCAGAAAACCAAGTTTGGGTGCTTTGTTATTTGAATAACAAAACTGTTATTCGAATAACTCTTGGAAAATAGCCAAGATACTTGAGCTACGAAGTTGTTATTTGAATAACAACACTGTTATTTGAATAATGCTTAGCAGAGAGCCAAGACGTTTGAGCTATCACGTTGTTATTCGAATAACGTAGGTGTTATTCGAATAAAACACAGATTATAAATGAGATCTGAGCATTATCTCCCTCATTTCTCAGTTTCCTCTCCTCTTCCTTTACTCTTTTCTCTCCACGCCTCCATTACCCAGCAGCCACCCCTCACCTAGAACTCTCTATTTTGCACCTTACACTTCTAAGTCCTCTCTCTCCACGTCTCACTCACTCTCTAAACCACCATCCTCACAACCCAAACACTATACCCAAACACTCTTCACCCATGGCCTCCTCTTCAAAATGTCCAAGAACTAAGACCGCTCCCTGCAACAACCCATTGGACCTTCGAAGACTCTCTTCTAATGGCAATGATTTGGCTCACTTCAGAAATGATTAATGGAACAGAGATCTTGTGCAACTAAAGCACATTGATCTGGAGTTCTTCGAAAAGGAAGGAGGTTTTGACTTTTTAGACCATCTGGACCACCAAGTTATTTTGAAGCTTTGCTACTACAAAGATACCATATTTCCAAACCTCGTAAGATGTTTTACTGCAACCTATAGTTAGATGGTCTCAACATCATCTCCGAAATCAAAGATTAGCAGATAGTGATCACTCCAGTAGATTGGTTGGAATTCTTCGGGTTGAACGCTACTAGCATTGCCATTAAAGAAGATAACAGGCCCTATGTGAAGGACTACAAGAAGGAAAATGCTATCCATCTGATTGTAAACTAGGATGCAGTTACCCAAGGTTGGCTTTAAGAGTGGAATGCTCAAAAGTCAGGATAAGCTGCTCTATTACGCGTACATGCACATTCTTGTCCTTTAAAGTGGCAACTACGCCTATCTAACAGAGGACGATATCTTCATGGTTTGGGTCCTGCAAAAGAACTGGAGGATCAACTGGCCCAACTTCATTAGGAAGCATATGATGAAGGCAAAAGGCAAGGAAAATTCTGACTTGCCTTATGCTTTCCTAATTTTTGCTTTTCTCAAGAAGTACTCACTCGTCAGGGACATTGAGTGACAAATCAAGCTCAGTCACTTCAACATCTTTAGATCCTACACTCTGAAGAAAATGAAGATGGTTCCAAATGATGAAGGTGGTTGGGTGTACCCAAATGAACTAGAAGAAGTTAGAGCTGATAAGGAGAATGAAAGTGCTCTTTTTGCTGCTCCTACTGCTGCTACTGCTGGTCCAGTCACTTTGGGGAAAATAATGGAAACCCTTTTTAACAACTATGCTTACATGAAGAACACCTATTATGTTATGCTTGATAGAATAGAAGCTGTTGAACGTGGACAGATAGCCTTGCAAGCTTTGCAACCAGATCAAGCGCCCAACTCCCCTCTTCCGCCACTAGACGCATACGTCTGGGATTCATAGTTCATAGGATCCTTGTTTTGGTTTTTGCTTGTATTGGCTGTTTTTTATGCAAATGTAAATGTAATTGGCCAAATTGTTTCTATTAATGAAATGCATTTATCAATTGCTTTATTGAATAACATCTTATTTCTATTTTGGCCTATATTTATCTGATCAATTTAATGCCTTCAAAACAAATAACATGCTGGACTAAATTGAATATCAATTGCTTATGCTTTGACATTCTCTTGCCCTATCTTTTTTATCATAACAAAAGCGGGAGAAGAAACTAAGATCTCACATTTTGAGAATATTTTTGAGAAAAGACAGGATAATACAAATTGGATCTTGGGATTCCAAAAGTAAAGGGGAGTAACACATAACTTTAAATTACAATTCGCCTCTTACTGAAAAGAGGGGGAGTAAGTCTCTCTAATGACTTTGTGAATTCCAATTTATGTAACTAACTCTTTTCTTAATGATTGTTTATCATCATAAAAAATGTGGAGAATGTAATTGGCTGTTGACCTATGAAGACTTAGTTTTGATGATAACAAACATAAAGATGTTGTAAGATTAAGTTCAAGACTTTCAAGAATAGCTTTAGGACTTAGATCATTGTGCAAAGGGACAAATTGGTTCACACTAATGCTCTAAAAATTGTTTTTCAAAGAACCCAAATAGCACATAAGTTTTCAAGGCTTCAAAGTGGTTTTTGGTTTCCAAAGAAACAACCTAAGTGCCTAAAAGCTTATAAGACATTTGGAATCAATTAGCAATGTTTGAAAGCTATATGAAATATTTTTCAAATTGTTTATTCAAATAAAGGTTTCTTTATTCGAATAACCAAAGTTATAGAAGCTAAGAATTTCATCTGGTTAAGCTTTATTCGAATAAAGCCCTGCTTTATTTAAACAATAGTTCAAAATAAGCCTTTGCGCATATGAGTTATTAAAATAACCAAGTTGTTATTTGAATAACATGTTTTCCAGAAATCATTTCTTAAATTGTTTATTTGAATAACAATGTTGTTATTCGAATAACACGTTTTTCAAAAAATATGTTTTAAGAGGTTTATTCGAATAACGTAAGTGTTATTCAAATAACACATTCCAGAAAGCTTTTCACCTACGTGCTATTTAAACCTTTATTTGAACAACATACTTGTTATTCGAATCACAGAGTTTTCTAGAAAAAGAAATAAATGGCTAGTTTGAAATATTTACTGCTCCAACCAACCTCCAACGGCTCTAATCTTTAATGGGCTATAAATACAAGTTGTTGGCCATTTATGGAGGTTAGAAAATCAATATGAAAACCTTGGTTAAGCATTAATACAAGTTTTCTGTAACGCCTCTTTTCGGGAGGGAACGTCACATTGTCAATTACAATGCAGAAAATAAAAATATAAGTTAAGACCCGGTTCTTTAATTATAAATATAAATTTACTTGATTATAAATGTGTAATTAAATTAGCGAGTATATATTTTTTTTCTGTTGTAATTAATAAAAATTAGTGATAAGGCATAATTGCAATGAAGAGTAAAATAGAAATAAAGCATACATCGAACCAACACAAATATATAAAGATATATCATTATGATAAACTTGTTTGATTACAGCGCCTAGATATACAAAAAGCAAAATTTTACATGTATGCCCCCAAGAGATCACAAATATACAGCCCACCAAAATAATGACACATCAGGTCCCCAAAATATACCCTGATAGCCATCAGTAGCTATCGATAGCATCAATCCCAAAGATAAGAAGGAACCATACCCAGATCCTCCTCGGGTTCCCCCTCAGGATCTTCCTCATACGAGGAGACCTCTATAGGAGCCACCGAGCTACGAGCTGGAGCTCAAGCAATGGAATCAAAAGAATCCTCTTGTGGGGTGTAATGGCGATCACCCCACATCTCCCTGATGGGCATGTAAAACTCCAAACATAAGTTGACGCTGCTGGTGAAGATAGGAGGATCATGGCACGCCCAAGCCAATGTAATTGACACGTCTCCCTCGTAGACAAAACGTTCAGAATTTAGGTTTATGTACCAGCAGTCTGGCCCTCCGAGAAAGGCCAAACGTACATAGCCTAAAAATCTGTTCGGGTGTGCCTCCATGATCCCAAAGCAGGTACTAATCGCGATCGGGCCAGAAGCTAGGGAATTCGGGAACTTCACCTCCGTCGCTGACTTCTTCGATGGAACATAAGTACAGAAAGAATAATAGAAATGCAGAAAAGAGGTAAGACATCCTACCATCATTACCAATTATACCAGTAAAAAATAGAATGGCGCAAAGCGCCCACATAGCATTTCAACAGCAATAATAATACTAAGCATTAAATAGCAATAATAAACAACTAAGCAGTTCTAGGCAGTTATATATCAGTAATACAATAGTTCCAATTATAATAATCAATGGATGCCAGATAATACATGGACTCACTATACACATGCATACAAAGTCAAAATCCTACTCCATGGAGCTAGACACAAACAGTCGGAGAGAAAGATCAGGAGACACGTCTGCAACTCGGCTGCTGCGGCTAAAGTGCTATAACTCATCAGCTTAGCCACGTGCACATCTAGGCATTATACAGACAGTCTACGCTAGATCACGATATAGGACAGTGTCTTAGTCCGGATCGTCAGAGCGTTTGCATCGGTTCACCCCACGGACAGAAGAACTACCAACTGTCCATTGCGAGGTACCCGCACCCCGACGCCCCCAAGGTCAACAGTATGACCTACACTAGTCTACTCGCACCCGCACAAAGGTGTGTTCAATCTCCTATGCAACATGGCCTTAACAATAGTCCAACGGACTTTCACAGTGCATGACGACTCAATGCATAATCATGTATGTTTATGATTACATGCTTTTTCACAATATGCCACGATTGGCCAAGGTAAGTATTAACTCGTCATTGGTCACTCACATGGGCCCACAATATCATAATATCGAAATTTAAATGAAATAATACATGATCAAGGTTTATTATGAATTCTTACTTAAATATAACATTTCTTACAAAGTTAGTCTCTGGAGGAATTCTCTTGGTTAATTTAAATTTTCTATTGTAATTTATTCACACACACATACTTAGAAGATTATTCTAAGAGTCTCAAAGTCTCACACTCTCTTGTTCTTTCTTGAATTAAATTACCCTAAGTCTTATAAAAAATTTCATTCTTGTTTCTTTCAAATTTATGAATCTCCAATTATTTTTCTAATCTTCCAATTTATTAATTTTCCATCCTATTACCAATAATTTAATCACTTGATTATTTAAGTTCCAAGATTACCTAAAGTTGCATAATCAAGCCCTAAATGGCCCTAGAGGATGTGGCCTTCATAGGGGATTAAGTTCCCAAATTTTTCATTCCATCAATTACACATTGTACACTTGATTAATTATGTCTTCCACTTGTTACAATTGTTCATCAAGAACCCTAATTTTGGGCCTCCAAAATCGTGAGCCATCCTAGAGGGAATCTAAATTATTTCCTTCTATTTCATGCTTTCTAATTCATTCAAATATATCAATATACATAACTAATCAATCAAATATCTTGAACAAATTAAATACAACATGTAATCATACCAATCATGCAAATAAAGAATAACCCTCAATAGGGTTTTCTCACAATCAATCACAAGACATGGTTCCTTACTACTAATAGAGGCTGAGGAGGAGTGTCTTCCTCTTACCTAAGAGAAGAACAAACAAAGAACTCCCTTAAAGCTTCTTTAATTTTCAGATTCACACCCAACCGAATCCTAGAAATTTCAATCTCATCAAAATAACACCAATGCTTGAAAAATAAGGTATTGATGGTCACAAAGGAGACCGTAAAAATGAAAATGGGTAAAAGAGAGTGAAGAATCAAGAAACTTACCCAAAAACCCTAAGCTTGAAGCATGAAGAAAATGGTGAAGATAAAAGCTTTTCAAGAAACTACTAACTTAAGAAGTGTTTAGATGATGGAGGAGATTAAGAAAATGTATTTAGTTAAAATTTTTGTGATGGATAAGGGCTTGAGGAGCTACTAGCTGTGTGGCTTCTAGAGAGAAGGAGGAGAAAATAATGAAAGGAAGATAAAGGTAGAGAGAGAAGTGAATAGAAAAAAAAAAGATGATAGCTTTTGAATTTTGAAATTAGTTTAGATTGGATTAATTAAATGAAGCACAATTATTTTGGCTCCAAAAGAGGGTGCAGCCGTGTGGGTGAGAGAGGAAAGAAGGAGTGAGTGGCTTCCTTGAGGCTTCCTTGAGAAGCTTCACACGTTTCTTGATAAAGTGAAAATTAAGGTTATCTCCTTAATTAAATACTCTAGAACAGATGATTAATTACTCTGCTAGAATTATTTTCCAGTGAACAAAAGTTACAGTTATTGGAAATGATATTTACTATTCATCGAAAAAATTTTCAGTACAGTGATTTTATTTATCAGATAAAATCTCAAAAAATACAAACCTCGTAAACTGTGTCCAACCTCGGGTTTAGTAAGATCCCTCATCGACACATCCACAGTTCAAGGTTTGCCAGCCTCAGGGAAAATTATTTCATTTTCCCAGCTCCGCTCAACGCGCACGCAAAATGAAGAATATACTAAAATATTTGACGTTTTCAGAAAAATCCACAAAAATTCCTAAAAATCACAAATATTAGAAAATAGATATTTGTTATGAAATAAATAATTTTCAGGGCGTTTCACTGACTCTGCTCAGTGTGTACGCAAAATGAGGAATATATTAAAATATTCAACATTTCCGAAAAATTCCAGAAAAATTCCTAAAAACCTTAAATATTATAAAATGATGATTCATGATGAAATAAATAATTTTCAGGGTGTTACAACTCTCCCCTTCTAAAAAGAAATTTTTTCCACGAAATTTTCATACCTTAGAATAGTTGTGGGTGTTGCTCCTTCATCTTGTCTTCCAGCTCCCATGTTACATCTCCAATTATTTCGTTCCAGATTACTTTCACCAATGAAATCTCTTTGCCTCTTAGTTGCTTTATCCTTCTATCCTCAATTCTTACAGGAGGTGCCTCATAGGTTAAGTTCTCTTTTAATTGTACTGTATCTGGTGCTATGACATGACTTGGGTCAGGAATATATTTTCGCAGTTGTGACACATGGAAGACATTGTGAATGTTTGAGAGGAAAGGGGGTAAAGCTATTTGATAGGCTACTGGACCTACTCGGCGAATAATCTGGTATGGTCCAAGGAATTTTGGAGTAAGTTTCCTAGATTTCAAGGCCAGGCCCACCCCAGCCGTAGCTGTGACTTTCAGAAATACATGCTCGCCTTCCTCAAACTCAAGAGGCTTTCTTCTTTTATTTGCATAACTCTTTTGTTGGCTCTGAGCCGTCCTCATCTTCTCCTGAATCATCTTAACCTCTTGGTACCAACATAAAGGCGTCTGACACTGCCATCCATACAGTGTAACACCCCTTGATTTAATAACCATAGCACCATTGTCATTATGTCACGGTAACTAAATTTTGGCGCGTTACGATTGTCAAACAACAAAATTTCCAAAACAAATTAATCATTTTGCATATGAGGAAAATAAGAGCCACAAATGAATAGTTACATACACAACCAGTTAAAATATGAATTATAAGATGTACTCAATTTACTACATTTAAGTCTGGATAATCACTTTAAAACATACATATACCCAAAAATACACTTTATACAGGTAACGCAAAATAAAGTATAAACTACCCATAACATATCTACGACTAAGGAGTTGGGCACTCCCTCGGATCCTGAATGCGTAAGGCAACCCCGGGCACACCGGTGTAGTGAGAAATATGGGATAAGGTCTTCAATCGCAGTCCTCTTCACGGTCAAGGTCAGATCCACAACAAATTGCATACTCTTATCGGTCCAGTTGACTTGCCAAGCCTTGGCACCTTCGGTGAACTCAATTACGATAAAACCAATAGGGTCCCTTCAAGGTGTCCTTACCGAACGCAGAAAATCAAAACCCAGTGAAGTCTAGTAGGTTCGACCTCGCCCTCTTTTCAGACTTTAACCAAAAACCATACAGAATAGCAACAAATATAGAAAAGAGGTAAGACATTCTACTTTCATTACCTATGATGGCAGCAAAGAAACATAACACGAATGACAAAGTCATTCCATACATACAGATCTTACAAATATGTTCAAGTTATCAATTGCATAAATATTTTCAAAAAACATATACCACGATAATACAATTATCAACAGCACTATAACAACAAGTATTCACTATAGATATATAACAAGTATTTATGTTTCCACAATATGTATGTTAGCCATGCCCATGATAATATGTGGACTAACCATGCATATGCACAATGCGTATGCTGACCATCCTCATGTACAATGTACTCATTTCCTACTCCATGGAGCTAACTCAAGGTTTTTCAGAGATGAACGCCCCAAAAGATCTGTCCCCCCTCAAAAGACAGTCTACACCGGGCCAATGGAAAGCAATAGTGCCTTGTCGGGCTGCCAGTGCATTGCAACAGTGTTCACGGCTAGGGGTATATATATAAGGTGATAACTTGATCACAAGTGAAACACCGCGCCCTGACGTCCCCCTAGGTCTATTCAAGACCCCACTATCCTGTAAGTCCTCATCCACTCCTAGGCATAATACGCCATAACTGTATAATGCACAAATGCATATTCAATGGGATTCAACCCTCCATTATACCATTCCCAACGGTATTGAAGCAACCGTCCATACAATTATTCAATACCATTTTCATCAGTGATATTATATAATCACCCATATGACTACATAGTATCACTATTAACTGGGTTTCCTTTGATAACCAGTCCTTCTTGACTAAATCGTCTACCTGATGGTTCTGGTTATAAAAGTAAACCACATCTGACTAAATAGTCTACCTGAGGTTTGTTGGTCCGGTACGTCGGTTCCATAATCACAATGTCGATGCATGCTTCAACCATGCTCAATGCATATGGATTCAATGCATACATATATATATAGATTCACAATGATAGCATAACTTATCCAAATTCACACGCCACTACGAATCAATACCAAAATCTCACAAGTGAACACATATTATTCAAAGTTACTATGAAAGTTATGCTTTAATTCCATTATGTTCTCACGTTAACTCTCTTAGAATGTTTAGTTTAAGTTCCTCATAGCCCTTCTCACACTCTTGTTCTTCTTTTATTCCAAAAATTACTCTAAACTATAAGGCAAACTATTATTCTTGGTTCTTTAAAATTTATGAATCTCAAAGTACAATTAAATTTTCCAATTTACTAATCCTTGCATCCTATTACCATTAATTTAATCACTAGGTGTTAGGTGATAAAATTTTAATTTTTGGATTCGACGGAGAAAATGGCTCTAGTGTACAAATGTGAGGCTACCTTTCGACGAAAAATAATATGACAGAATGATGAAAGATGTCAGCCATAATGTGATTTGGTGACGGAAATGGGTAAGTTTCAATTTGACAGAATCAATGTTGATAGGAAAAACATTATTTAACAAGAATAGCTAAAAGTCAAGTTCTGTCGAATGAAGATTCTGTCAAATAAAGATTGGTTCTATCGAATGATGTATAAAGCTGTCGAATATGCTAGAAGGTCAATTCTGTCGAATGATGTATAAAGCTGTCGAATATGTTAGAAGGTCAGTTCTATCGAATGATGTATAAAGCTGTCGAATATACTAGAACATCAGCAGAAATCCTAATTCGACGGATGGGTGTTGACGTTGGAGAAATCTTCCAAGTGTTGAACCGACGAAAGTACTAAATGGTTAGAAATTCTAATTCGACGGATATTGACATTGGAGAAGTTTCTCTCGTGTTGAACCGACAAAAGTGCTAAATGGTTAGAAGTTGGTTTTGTCAAAAGTTGGGCAAGGTACCAGTGTCGAATATGTGACACACAACTGTCGTATACATGTCTAATTTTTAGGAGTCAGTTATTTTCATAGTTTTCCTATAAATATTAGGATTCATAATGTACAAAGGGTTGGATACTTGATTAATTATGAATTCCAATTATTACAATTGTTCACAAAGAACCCCAAATTTTGGGCCTCAAAACCGTGGCCACCCAAGGGAAAATCCGACATCAATTTCTTCCATTTCATGCATTCTAATCCAATCCAATATATCAATATGAACAAACAAACAATCTAAAAGCATAAACACATTATAAACAAACAAACATACTACTCATGCAAACAAAGAATAACCCTCAATAGGGTTTTCTCACAATCAATCACAAACAAAGAGTTTCTCACTACCAAAATGGGTTGAAGAGAATAATCTTCCTCTTACCTTAATGAAGAACAAGGAAAGCAAGGTCTTTTTGTCCTTGGAATTTGGTGCTTCACCACCACAAGATCCTTGGGGGTTCAAATCCAACAAATCAAGATTAAAGAGTGGAAATGGCATCCATAGTCACCAATGTGACCATGGACCACGAAAATGGGCAGAAGAGGAGAAGAAAGTTGAGAGCTTTACCTTAAAGCTTGGAGCTTTGGTGTTGGGCTGCCAACCACGAAAATGGGAGAGCCAAGAAGAGTTCCACCAAGAAGAAAGCTTGAAGATGGTGAGGGAAAGCAATGGTCTTTATTGGCATGAGCATGGAAGCTTGAAGGTACAACAATGGAGGTGTGTGGGTGGAAGAAGAGAGGAAGAGAGTGAGCTACGTGAGGGAGAGTGAGGCCAGCGTGAATGAGAGAAAAATGGGAGGGAATAATTATGATATTCCCCCCAAAATCGTGCTGCAACATGAGAGAGGGAGGAGAGAGAAAAGTGGGTGGGGAGGAAGCTTCCTAGAAACTTCCTTGAGAAGCTTCGCACGCTTCTCGATAAAGTGAAGTGTGTGGTCCCTTAAATGATATCATAAAAGTAACTCAATAGAAATAATCTACTAGAGCTATTTCTCAGTAGACAAAATTTACAGTTAGCATAAATAATATTTTATTATTCCACAAATAATAAAATATACTACGATTTTATTTATCAAATAAAATCTTGAAAAACAAAAACTTCGTAAACTGTGTCCAGCCTCGGGTTTTGTAAGATCCCCCATCGACGTTTCTACAGTCCAAAGTTTTTCAGCCTCAAGGAAAATATTTCATTTTCCCGGCTCTGCTCAGTGGGCACGCAAAATGAATAATATATTAAAATATTTTACATTTTCTGAAAAATCTAGAAAAATTCTCAAAAATCATAAATATGATAAAATGATTATTTATAATGAAATAAGTGAATTTTTGGGATATTACATACAGAGCTTCATAGGGTGCCATCCCTATGCTTGAATGACAACTGTTGTTGTAGGTGAATTCTATCAACGGTAGAATGTCATCCCAACTTCCAGTTTGTTCTATGGTACAAGCTCTAAGCAAATCTTCCAATGATTAGATCGTCCTCTCCGATTGGCCATCGATCTGTGGGTGATAAGCAGAACTTAGACGTAACATTGTCGCCAATGCTTCTTGTAGACTCTACCAGAACTTTGAACTGAATCTTGGATCCCTATCCGAAACAATACTCGTAGGCACACCGTGCAGTCTAACAATTTCTCCAATATACAACTGGGTTAGTTTCTCCAGTTTGTACCTTATGTTGATTGGGAGGAAATGCGTTGATTTCGTGAGTCGGTCCACAATTACCCAAATCGAGTCATGACCTTTTCTTGTCCTTGGCAAACCCACTACGAAATCCATTGCAATGCTGTCCCACTTCCATTCAGGAATAGACAATGGTTGTAGCAATCCTACGGGTCTTTGATGTTCCACTTTAGCTTTCTGACAAACCAGACAAGTTGATATACGTCTAGTGTCGTCACTCTTCATTCCATGCCACCAAAACAACTTCTTCAAGTCTTGATACATTTTCGTTATGCCTGAATGCATATTCAGATGACTTGTGTGAGCATGATCGATAATATACTCTTTAAGCTCTTGGTCACGGGGAATACAAACTCTACCTCAGAATCTCAGAATTTTGTCTGTTCCTTCTGCAAATGCTGTTTCGTTGCCTTGCTTCACTAGCTCTCTCATTTCTTATAAGAACTTGTCAACCTTCTGCTTTTCCCATATGTCCTCCACTAGCTCACTTGAGATGGTAACCATATTCATGCGAATTTTTCCCAGTCCTAATTCCATAAGAGACCATACATCTCTGAACTGCTCTATTAGATCCTTTTCCTTGATCATGCAAAGACACTGATCATCTTTCTGCTCAAGGCGTCTGCCATGACGTTTGCCTTGCTAGGGTGATACAGAAGTTGGAAATCATAGTCCTTCAGGAACTCCAGCCATCTTCGCTGCCTCATGTTCAACTCCTTCTGATCATACAAATATTTCAGGCTTTTGTGATCACTAAAGATGTTGAATGTCGCTCCATAGAGGAAATGCCTCCATATCTTCAAAGTAAAAACCACAATCGCTAATTCTAAGTCATGCGTCGGGTAATTCTTCTCATGCACTCGTAATTTGCCTTGAAGCATAAGCACAGCTCCTAGTCCTTGGTATGAAGCGTCACAATACACTTCGAACTGTTCATTCGGATCGGGTAGGACCAACACTGGTGAGGTAGTTAACCATCTCTTCAATTCCTGGAATCCTTCTTCGCAAGTATCAGTCCATTCAAAATCCTGGTTCTTTCTTGTGAGCTGAGTGAGAGATCCTGCAATTTTGGAGAATCCCTCAATGAACCTCCTATAATATCTAGCCAAACCCAAAAAGCTTCAAATTTTCGTCACTGTCTTTGGTCGTTCCCATTGTAGAACTACCTCTACTTTTGATGGATTCACCGCAATCCCATCCTTCGAGATTACATGACCCAAAAACTTAACCTTATCTAGCCAAAATTCACATTTTGACAACTTGGCATATAGTTCTTTTTCCTTCAAAATCTGGAGAACTATATTGAGGTGTTCAGCATGATTCTCCTGATTTTGAGAATAGATCAGGATGTCATCGATGAAGACAACAACAAACCTGTCTAAATAAGGATGAAAGATCCTGTTCATGTAGTCCATGAAGATAGCAGGTGTATTCGTCACGCCAAACGGCATCACAAGGTACTCGTAATGGCCGTATCGGGTACGAAAAGCAGTCTTGGGTATATTTTCTGTCTTCACTTGTATCGGATGATACCCAGATAGTAGATCGATCTTTGAAAACACCGCTGCTCCCTTCAATTGGTCCATTAAGTCATCAATTCTTGGGAGTGGATACTTATTCTTGATTGTCACTTTATTTAACTGTCTGTAGTCCATGCACAACCTTGATGAATCGTCCTTCTTTTGAACTAACAATACTAGTGCTCCCTAAGGTGACACACTCGGTTTGACGAATTACTTTTCCAAAAGTTCCTCTAGCTGCTTCTTAAGTTTAGCTAATTCTGTGGGTGCCATCTTATAAGGTGCTATAGACATGGGACCAACTCCTAGTACAAGGTCAATAGCAAATTCTATTTCTCGTGCCGGTGGTAAGCCAGGTATATCCTTAGGAAAGATTTTGGGAAACTCATTCACCACTGGAATTGTGCTCACATCAACCTCACTCTCGACTTTCAAAGAAGACAGTAACATGTATCCGTGAGCTCCTTCTTTCAAAAGAGCTTGAACTTGGTTGGCCATCAAGTATCTAGAATCCTCATCCATTGGGAAAACTATGGTTTTTCTTGAACAATCTAATAGAACATGGTTAGAAGACAACCAGTCCATTCCTAAGATTATATCTAGCTGGGAGAGGGGTAAACAGATTAAATTGACAGAAAAGATTTGACCTTCAACAATCAAGGGACAATTTAAACAGACTCTGGTAGTAACTACTGGTTTATCAGTGGGGGTAAAAACAGTTAAGTCAAAAGGTAAGGACGACACAGGTAGACCAAGTCTTCGCACACAGTCATATGATATGAAAGAATGGGTTGCCCCAGAGTCCTACAGTACAGTTAAAAGGTTACCTTCTATGGTGCCTTCTCCTTGAATCAAGTCTTCTGACTCGGAGGCTTCAGCTCTGCTCATGGTATAGACCCGTCCTTCTGCTTGTGGTTTGTTGGCCCTTACAGCATTGACTTAAAGTTTAGCCTTTGCTTGGTTGCAGTCTCGGGATACGTGGCCAGGTTTGCCATATCTGAAGCAGATAATTCCCTTTATGGTGCAGTCCCTCGTGAGATGATCTTTCCCACACTTCAGGCATTTCGAGGAATACGCCACATTTTGGCCGGTGGTCCGGTTCCCAGTAGAACCTTCACCAGAACTTCCACCCGCTGTCTATTGCTGGTTTCCCGTTGGTTAGGAATAGGGCTTTTTTTGGAAGTGGTTGGAACTGTTGCCACCATCTCTTTGGAACCTTGTAGGTCAAAAGTTCCTACTCCTTGTATCTCTAGCTTGCTCCAAAGCTTTCACTTCACAGCACGTATCTAGTAACTCTGAGAACTCGTTAATTTTCAAGGTGATAACAGCTTTCTTCACCTCATATCTCAATCCCTCTGTAAACTTTCGGCACTTCCAGGCTTTGTTCAGTTGGTGCTTAAAATACGTCGAAAACTGTGACAAGTTCTCGCATCTCACTGCATACTCATTAACAGTCATGTTCCCCTGCCTTAGGTTGAAAAACTCCATCTTTTTCGCTTGCTTCGCGCTCGCAGGAAAGTACTTATCCAAGAACTTATCCTTGAATAAATCCCAAGTGATCTTGTGATTTTCAGCCTCCAGCATTCTCTGCACTCCGCTCCACCAGTTTTCAACATTGCCGACCAACATAAAGGTAGCATAGGTCACTTTCTTATTCTCGGCGCAATTTATGCCTCGAAAGACTTTCTCTAGTTCCTTGATCCATAGACTGGCTTTGTCTGGATCGAACTCTCCTTTGAATTGGGGAGGATTGTGGCGATGAAACTCTGCCAAGTTCTAAGCATCAGTAGTAGCTTCGAGTTATTGAGCAGCTCTTTCTTGTTGTTGAGCAACTCTCTCTTGTTGCTGAGTAGCTTACTTAGTCTGTTGCGCTATGGCTTCAGCCATCCTCTGCATAGCCTTTATAGCAGTTGCCATGTCTTCTCTTCGTGCCATCTCGCTTTCTCAATTCAGATTAACTGAAAACACAAGGAAAGTCAGTTGTATCCACTAGGAATACCAAACACAGAGATTTCACACAGCACAAACAAGACAGACTCAATCACAAGACCCAAAGAAACAAAAATCGGGGCTCTGATACCAACTTAATGTAACACCCCTTTTCGGGAGGGAACATCACATTATCAATTACAATGTAGAAAATAAAAATATAAGTTAAGTCCCGGTTCTTTAATTATAAATATAAATTTACTTGATTATAAACGTGTAATTAAATTATCGAGTACATTTTTTTTTCGTTGTAATTAATAAAAATTAGTGATAAGGCATAATTACAATGAAGAGTAAAATAGAAATAAAGCATACATCGAACCAACACAAATATATAAAGATATATCATTATAATAAACTTGTTTGATTACAGCGCCTGGATATACAAAATGCAAAATTTTACATATATGCCCCCTAAGAGATCACAAATATATCGCTCACCAAAATAATGACACATCAGGCCCCTAAAATATGTGGTTACCATGCAACATTGATGATGAGTTTTAATGATAACAAATATGGAGATGATGAGAAGATCAAGTCCAAGTTCTTCAAGTTTAGCTTTAGGACTTAGGATCTCTCTTGTATAGAGCTCTTATAGGATATCTCAGTGTTTAACTCAAAAAGATCTAAGAACACGTTTTCTACAAACTGAATTAAAGTTTTAATGAGGCTTTGATAATCAAAATGTTTGTGGTTTTTCTAAACCTATATAATCTGGTTCCTAGAAGCGTTTTTCATAATTTTAGCAAAGGTATTCGAATACCATTAAAGGCATTCGAATACAACCCTTTTAAAAATGCTTTCAGAAACGTGTTTCAAGCAGTGGCATTCGAATACCTTGATATGGTATTCGAATAACGTGGGTCTGTTCTGTTTTTTATATACTGATATCAGAGGTATTCGAATACCTCATAATGGTATTCGAATAACCCAAGTTTAAACTATTTTTTATATATTGATATCAGTGGTATTCGAATACCACAATAAGGTATTCGAATAACCCACGAGTTTCTACTTTTAAATTTTGAATTGATACGTAAATAGATTTGCATTTATTATGATAATTAATTCGTTCAACGTTATTTTTTTATCAAAGGCTCTATAAATAGATACCTTACCTCACGACTGAAATACACGAATCCTTGAAATTATTTTTGGCTGTGCTAAAACGCTGTTTACATAATTCTCTCTTTCTCTCTGTGCTCTTTTAGTAAAATTTTGAGATATTCTTAGAGAGCTCTATAGTGCTTCAATTTGTATAATTTACTCAGAGTGAGAGTGTTTCTTCATCTACTTTCTTTTATTCTGTATCAGGGTGAGGCATCCCTCAAGGTTTGTATAAGGGTGAGGTATCCCTGCAGGCTGAGACTTTAGCACAAGGGTAGAGTGTCCCTGTGTGTGAAAAGTGCTCTATTTTGTAACGGTAGCAAGCACCTATTAAAGCTTGTATACTTAGTGAAAAATCTTAGCTTTCGAGGACTGGACGTAGACCATAAGTGGGTTAGTGGTCGAACCAGGATAAATATCTTGCCTGCTCTTCTTCTCTTTATCTCTTTATTTTATGCAATTTATTTTATCGCACATTTATTTTCTGCTGATCTTTTCTTCGTCTCATTCCTTCTGTGCATTTATTTATTAAGTTTTAATATTTATATTTTATTTAAAAGGGTTTGCGAAAAAGTTTTATACTTAATTCACCCCTCCTCTTGAGTACTGGAAGCCACTTGGTAACAAGTGGTATCAGAGCTAGACTCTTGTATAAAGAGCTTAGCAGCTTCAAGAGAATATGACTTCTTCAAATGATTTTTCAGAAAGATCTTCCATAAACCGACCACCCTTTTTCAATAGGATGGTTACGCATATTGGAAGGAAAGAATGAAAATCTTTATCGAAGCTATTGATCTAGATGTTTGGGATGCTGTCGAAAACGACGCTTTTATACCCACACATGAGGTCGATGGCGTAAGGACCGAAACACCACGAAATAAATGGTCTGATGAAGACAAAAGAAAAGTTCAATTTAATTTAAAAGCCAAAAATATTATTACTACTGCTTTGGGATATGATGAGTTTTTTAGAATTTCAAATTGCAAAACTGCTAAAGAAATGTGGGATACTTTGCAAGTTACCCATGAGGGTTCTAGTGAAGTTAAGAGGTCGAGAATAAATTCTCTAACTTGTGAATATGAATTATTCAGAATGAACCAAGGAGAAAGCATTCAGGAAATGCAAAAGAGGTTCACCCATATAGTTAATCATCTTGCATCTTTAGGTAAAAGCTTTTCTAATGAAGATTTGATTAACAAGGTTTTGAGATGTCTTAGTAGGATTTGGCAACCCAAGGTAACAGCCATATCAGAATCAAGGGATTTGTCTACAATGACTTTGGCTACCCTCTTTGGAAAACTTCATGAGCATGAACTCGAACTAAGCAGACTGAGTCAAAGCGAAGAGAACGATAAAAAGAAAAAGGGGATAGCACTCAAAGCCACTTCTTCATTAATCGACAATGATGATGAAGAAAATGAAGAAGGCTCAGAGAACATCGAGGTAAGTGAAGAAAATCTAAGTTTGCTAGTTAAAAAGTTTGGTAAATTTCTCAAGAAAAAGGGAACGCAAAGAAGATCTCCCTTCCCTCCGAAAAAGACACATTTCAAAGGCGAAGGAGCTTCATCGACTCTAACTTGCTATGAATGTGGCAAACCTGGTCACATGAAAATGGAGTGCCTAGTTTATCAAAAGAAGAAGGAGAAATTTGAAAAGAAGCCCTTCAAGGAAAGAAAAGAAAGAAAAGCCTACATTGCGTGGGATGAAAACGACATGGACTCAATTGACAGCTCAGATAGCGAGGAAGCCAACTATGTCTCATGGCAAAAAGAGATGAAGAAGAAAGCGAAAATGAGGTGTGCTTGAAAGCTAGGAGTTCAAATTGGTATCTTGATAGCGGCTGTTCCAAGCACATGACCGGGGACGATTCAAAATTCACCGTGCTTATTCCCAAGAATCATGCACATGTTACTTATGGTGATAACAACAAGGGAAAAATTCTTGGAATCGGCAAAGTCGGTAAGAACCCTAACTCCTCTATTGAAAATGTGTTGCTTGTTGAAGGCTTGAAACATAACTTGCTTAGTATTAGCCAATTATGCGATAAAGGAAATAGAGTAATATTTGATTCAAACTGCTGCATAATTGAAGATAAAAATGACAAGCATGTTAAATTCATTGGTCATAGAATGAACAATATCTATATGATTAGTCTTGATGATATATCTTCAAATGATGCGAAATGCCTGTTAAGTAAGAATGATGATTCATGGTTATGGCATAGGAGAATTGCACACATTCACATGGATCACTTAAAGAAGTTGGTCTCTAAAAAGCTAGTAATTGGACTACCCAAGCTTAATTTTATAAAAGACAAGTTATGTAATGCATGTCAAAAGGGTAAACAAATAAAGGTCTTTTTTAAATCAAAAAATATAGTTTCAACTACTAGACCTTTATAACTTTTGCACATGGATTTGTTTGGACCTTCTAGAACTATGAGCTTTGGTGGGAATTACTATGCTTTAGTGATTGTGGATGATTTTTCTAGGTTTACATGGACTTTATTTCTTGCAAATAAAAATGATGCATTTCTAGCTTTTAAAAGACTTGCCAAAGTTATTCAAAATGAAAAAGGTTTTCAAATCTCTTCTATAAGAAGTGATCATGGTGGCGAATTTGAAAACATTGTTTTTGAAAATTACTGCGATGAACATGGCATTAATCATAATTTCTCTGCCCCTAGAACTCCGCAACAAAATGGAGTTGTAGAAAGGAAAAACCGTTCTTTAGAAGAAATGGCGAGAACTATGCTTAATGAGGCTGCTCTTCCTAAATACTTTTGGGCGGATGCTGTAAGTACAACTTGTTATGTAATGAACAGGGCCCTTATAAGGCCTATTTTAAAGAAAACCCCATATGAATTGTATAAGGGAAGAAAGCCTAATGTCTCACATTTTCATGTTTTTGGTTGCAAATGTTTTGTTTTAAATAATGGAAAAAATAACTTAGGCAAGTTTGATGCTAAGTCTGATGAAGCTATATTTCTTGGTTATTCAAATCATAGTAAAGCTTTTCATATATATAATAAAAGAACTATGACTATTGAAGAATCTATACATATTGCATTTGATGAAACTGACCCAAATGGATCAAGAAAGGATCTTGTTATTGATGATGTTGCAGAGGTCTTGACGGAAACACATTTGGATAATAAAGACAAAGAAATCAAGGAGCAAGAGGATAAACAAAGACAAGAAGATTCGCAAGCTTTGGAACTTCCCAAAGAATGGCGAACTTCAAAATATCACTCCCTTGATCAGATTATCGGTGATGTATCTAAAGGTGTAAGTACTTGTAACTCCCTTAAAAATACTTGTAATCACTTAGCGTTTGTTTCTCAAATTGAACCTAAGGATTTAATTGAAGCTTTTGATGATGAACATTGGATCTTAGCTATGCATAAGGAATTAAATCAGTTTGAAAGAAATCAAGTTTTAGAATTAGTCGCTAGACCTATTAATCACCCTATAATTGGAACTAAATGGGTTTTTAGAAACAAACTTGATGAAAATGGGTTAATAACTAGAAACAAAGCTAGATTGGTTGCTAAAGGATATAATCAAGAAAAAGGAATAGATTATGAGGAAACCTATGCACTTGTAGCTAGATTAGAAGCTATTAGAATGTTATATGCTTATGCTTGCATCATGGATTTCAAATTATATCAAATGGATGTCAAAAGTGCTTTTCTAAATGGTTTTATTCAAGAGGAGGTATACGTTGAACAACCTCCAGGTTTTGAAAATCATGAACTACCCAACCGTGTTTTTAAACTTAAAAAGGCTTTATACGGTTTAAAGCAAGCTCCTAGAGCTTGGTATGAAAGATTGAGTAAGTTCCTTTTAGAAAATGATTTTTCAAGAGGAAAAGTCGATACTACTCTTTTTATTAAAAATAAAAAGCATGACATTCTTCTTGTGCAAGTATATGTGGATGATATTATATTTGGTGCTACTAATGAATCCCTGTGCAAAGAATTTGCTAAGTCAATGCAGAATGAATTTGAAATGTCAATGATGGGAGAATTAAATTTCTTTCTCGGACTTCAAATCAAACAAACGAACGAAGGAACATTTATAAGTCAAACTAAATACTGCAAGGAATTGCTCAAGAGATTCGAAATGGAAAACGCTAAACACATGGCCACTCCAATGGGCACTTCTTGCTACTTGGACAAAGATGAAGGAGGTAAATTAGTAGAAATAACGAAATATAGAGGTATGATTGGATCTCTTCTTTATCTTACTGCTAGTAGGCCAGACATTATGTTTAGTGTATGCATGTGTGCTAGATATCAGGCAAACCTTAAGGAATCTCATTTAAGTGCTGTTAAACGAATAATGAAATACCTTGTAGGCACTTCATAAATGGGCTTGTGGTACCCTAAAGGTGCCTCATGTAGCCTAATAGGCTATTCGACTCGATTTTCTTTGGGTGCAAATTGGATGAGAAAAGAGTACTAGTGGGACATGCCACTTGCTTGGTAGTTCTTTAGTTTCTTGGCATAGCAAGAAACAAAATAGTGTGGCTTTGTCTACCGCTGAGGCTGAATATGTTGCAGTCGGGAGTTGTTGTGCTCAAATCCTATGGATGAAGCAACAACTTTTAGACTACGGTCTTTAGCTTGATCACATCCCGATAACATGTGATAACACTAGTGCAATAAATATCTCTAACAATCCCATTCTGCATTCCAGAACAAAGCATATAGAGATAAGACATCACTTTATCAGAGATCATGTACAAAAAGGGGATTGCATTCTTGAATTTGTTGAAACATCTAAGCAACTTGCAGATATCTTCACTAAACCCTTAGCAAAAGAAGCATTCTATATAAGAAGAGAATTTGGCATAATTGATCAATCCAACTTATAAATGCTTGTTATTTGCTTAAATTTTTTTTAATCCTTCTTGAATTATTACTGACTTGAGCGTCGGAGTTATCCCGCAATCCTTTTTTTTGGAGGTACTCCATCAACAGGTATGCTTTTATTTCTCAAAAAATGCATTTTCTAGGCTTAGATATGTGCTTTTCTTGTTTAGTTATTCGAATACCTCCATATGGTATTCGAATACCTTTGATGCTACACGTGAAAACCTGTGTTTTTCTGTCAAGGCTATTTGAATACCATCATGGTTATTCGAATACCTTACTTCAGTACAGCTTTTCTAAAAGCTGGTGTATTCGAATACCTAAGCAGCATTCGAATACCTTGAGGCTGATCCTTTTCAGTTTTCACTCAGCTTCTCTAGAGTATTCGAATACCTTTATGAAGTATTCGAATACTTGCTCCTCTGGACTTCTCTTCTGTCTCTGGAATATTCAAATACCATCAGTTCCTCTCTGGAGTATTCGAATACCATCGTTTGGCAGCCAAGCCTAATCTGGTAATCTATTCGAATACCTGGTGTGGTATTCGAATACCCTCTGTCTGAAGGTTGCGTCCTTTGAGCTTACCCAAATGCTATATTCGAATACCTACTCATGGTATTCAAATAAGGTCTGGGCTTTCCTTAAATACACCCCCTCTCCTGCATATCCGAATACCTTTCTCTTCTCTCTCCACTTTCAAAAACTCTTTGCTTTCCTCCTCCAAAAACCTCCCTTTCTCATGGTCTCTACCCCTCCTTTCTCTTTCTCCTCCATTGTTTCCCTTCCATGGCCTCATCCTCCTCTCGCTCTAAGCTTCCTCGTACAAAGATGGCTCCATGCAACAACCCGCTGGATCTTCGCAGGCTTTCCTCCAATGAGCAACAGCTTGGGCGCTTCGTCACACACTTTCGAGAGCATAACTTGGTGCATCCAAAGTACCTCGACTTGGGGATCTTCAAAAGAGAAGGTGGTTTTGACTTTCTGAACCGGCTAAATCACCAAGGCATACTTCGCTTCTGCTTTTACTCAGCACCTCTGTATCCTGACCTGGTTAAGATGTTCTATTACAACCTGAAGGTTGAAGGTCAGGAGCTACACTCCAGTGTCTGTGATCAAAGCATTGTGATCACACCCAGTGATTGGGTTCAGATGTTTGGCTTGCAATCAACTGGCCACTTTGCTGAAGAAGATTCACTCCTCCAGCTCTTCGACAAGAACAAAGCAATTGAAGATGTTCTTCGCCCTGGGTTGGCTTTACCTTCGACTCAAAAGGGAGTCAAATGGGGCATGATGAAGAGCCAGGACAGGTTCCTCCACTATGCTTATGCCCACATCCTCGCTCCTAGAGGTGGGAATTATGCCTACATGAGTGGAGATGATGTGTTCATGCTGTGGATTCTAAACCAAGGCCATCAGATTAACTGGCCCGTCTTCATTATGAAGCACATGATGAGGGCAAAAGGTAAAGAGCGGTGTGAACTTCCCTACGACGTGATCATCACTGCCTTCTTAGGCAAGTATCCACATATTCTGGAAACCGAGCGAGCAAGCCCGCTAACCCATTATCACGTTTTTGGGTCCTTTACCCTTAACAAAATGAAGATGATCAGGACCGATGGAGGCTGGGTGTTCCCAATGGAAGTTGATGATGATGAGGACGACCCTCAAGGCGTTCCTGATGCTCCTGTTGCTGCTGCTGCTGATATCCCTACTCCTACTCCTGTCACGAATGAGCAAATCTTGGCTACTCTGTTGGATAACAGAACCTACATGGAGAACACCTTCACTATTCTGTTTGACAGAATCGCTGGTGTTGAGCGTGAACAGGCTGCCCTTCGAGCTCTGCTGTCTGGCAACGACCCTGCCTCTCCTCCTCCACCACCTGACGCCTATTTCTAGGGTTTGCTTAGTCTTAGGATCTGTTACTTCTGTCATGTTTTTGGCTATTTATTGTATTGACTGCCTTTTAATTACATTTGTATATGCACTTGGCCACTTTCATTTAATACAATGAGTATTTTCATTAATCTATTATTAATTACAATCGCTTTTTTTGTTTATCTCATACATATTTTATCACTATGCTTTATTGAATGAATGCATCCTTTTTGATCATGTCAAAAGGGGGAGAAAAATAATCAATCTCATTTGAGAAAAGACAGGTTAAAAGTGGATTAATACTGGCTCTTGGATTCCAAAAGAAAGGGGGAGAATATGCTTGTTTTGTTTGTTATTAAATTACCTCTGAGAGTAAGTCTCCTATCTTTTTTAAATTTCAATTTATATGAACTAATGCTTTTCTCAATGATAGTTTGTCATCATCAAAAAGGGGGAGAATGTGATTACCATGCAACAATGATGATGAGTTTTGATGATAACAAATATGGAGATGATGAGAAGATCAAGTCCAAGTTCTTCAAGTTTAGCTTTAGGACTTAGGATCTCTCTTGTACAGAGCTCTCATAGGATATCTCAGTGTTTAACTCAAAAAGATCTAAGAACACGTTTTCTACAAACTGAATTAAAGTTTTAATGAGGCTTTGATAATCAAAAAGTTTGTGATTTTTCTAAACCTACATAATCTGGTTCCTAGAAGTGTTTTTCATAATTTTAGCAGAGGTATTTGAATACCATTAAAGGCATTCGAATACAACCCTTTTAAAAATGCTTTCAGAAACGTGTTTCAAGCAGTGGCATTCGAATGCCTTGATATGGTATTCGAATAACGTGGGTCTGTTCTGTTTTTTATATACTGATATCAGAGGTATTCGAATACCTCATAATGGTATTCGAATAACCCAAGTTTAAACTGTTTTTTATATATTGATATCAGTGGTATTCGAATACCACAATAAGGTATTCGAATAACCCACGAGTTTCTGCTTTTAAATTTTGAATTGATACGTAAATAGATTTCCATCTATTATGATAATTAATTTGTTCAACGTTATTTTCTTATCAAAGGCTCTATAAATAGAGACCTTACCTCACGGCTGAAATACATGAATCCTTGAAATTATTTTTGGCTGTGCTAAAACGCTGTTTACATAATTCTCTCTTTCTCTCTGTGCTCTTTTAGTAAAATTCTGAGATATTCTTAGAGAGCTCTATAGTGCTTCAATTTGTATAATTTACTCTGAGTGAGAGTGTCTCTTTATCTACTTTCTTTTATTCTGTATCGAGGGTGAGGCATCCCTCAAGGTTTGTATAAGGGTGAGGTATCCCTGCAGGCTGAGACTTTAGCACAAGGGTAGAGTGTCCCTGTGTGTGAAAAGTACTCTATTTTGTAACGGTAGCAAGCACCTATTGAAGCTTGTATACTTAGTGAAAAATCTCAGCTTTCGAGGACTGGACGTAGACCACAAGTGGGTAGTGGTCGAACCAGGATAAATATCGTGCCTGCTCTTCTTCTCTTTATCTCTTTATTTTATGCAATTTATTTTATCGCACATTTATTTTCTGCTAATCTTTTCTTCGTCTCATTCCTTCTGTGCATTTATTTATTAAGTTTTAATATTTATATTTTATTTAAAAGGGTTTGCGAAAAAGTTTTATACTCAATTCACCCTCCTCTTGAGTACTGGAAGCCACTTGGTAACAAAATATACCCTAATAGCCATCAGTAGCTATCGACAGCATCAATCCCTAAGATGAGAAGGAACCGTACCCAGATCCTCCTCGGGTTCCTCCTCGGGATCTTCCTCATCCGAGGAGACCTCCATAGGAGCCACCGAGCTAATAGCCAGAGCTCGACTAGTGGAATCAAAAGAATCCTCCTGTGGGGTGTAATGACGATCACCTCATATATCCCTGATGGGCATCTAAAACTCCAAATGTAAGCTGATGCTACTGGTGAAGATAGAAGGATTATGGCACCCCCATGCTAGTGTAATTGACACGTCTCCCTCGTAGATAGAACGATCAGAATTTAGGTTTATGTACCAACAGTCTGGCCCTCAGAGAAAGGCCAAACGTACATAGCCTAAAAATCTGCGCGAGCGTGCCTCCATGATCCCAAAGCAGGTACTAATCGCGATCGGGCCAGAAGCCGGGGAATTCGGGAACTTTACCTCCGTCGTTGACTTCTTCGATGGAACATAAGTACAGACAAAATAATAGAAATGCAGAAAAAAGGTAAGACATCCTACCATCATTACCAATTATAGCAGCAAGAAACAGAATGGTGCAAAGCGCCCACATAGCATTTCAACAGCAATAATAATACTAAGCATTAAATAGCAATAGTAAATAACCAAGCAGTTCTAGGCAATTATATATCAGTAATACAACAGTTTCAATTATAATAATAAATGGATTCCAGATAATACATGGACTAACTATGCACATGTATACAAAGTCAAAATCCTACTCCATGGAGCTAGAGACAAATAGTCGGAGAGAAAGATCAGGAGACATGTCTGCAATTCGACTACCGTGGCCAAAGTGCTATAACTTGTCAATTTATCCACGTGCACATCCAAGCATTGTACAGACAGTCTATGCTAGATCATGATATCGGATAGTGTCTTAGTCCGGATCATCGGTGCGTTTGCATCGGTTTGCCCCACGGACTGAAGAGCTACCAACTGTCCATTGCGAGGTACCCGCACCCCGACGCCCCCAAGGTCAACAGTATGACCTACACTAGTCTACTCGCACCCGCACAAAGGTGTGTTCAATCTCCTAGGCAACATGGCCTTAACAACAGTCCAACGGACTTTCACAGTGCATGATGACTCAATGCATAATCATGTATGTTTATCATTATATGCTTTTCCACAATATGCCACAATTGGCCAAGGTAAGTATTAACTCATCATTGGTCACTCACATGGGCCCAAATATCATAATATCAAAATTTAAATGAAATAATACATGATCAAGGTTTATTATGAATTCTTACTTAAATATAGCATTTCTTACAATGTTAGTCTCTAGAGGAATTCTCTTGGTTAATTTAAATTTTCTATTGTAATTTATTCACACAGACACACTTAGAAAATTATTCTAAGAGTCTCAAAGTCTTATACTCTCTTGTTCTTTCTCGAATTAAATTACCCTAAGTCTTATGAAAATTTTCATTCTTGTTTCTTTCAAATTTATGAATCTCCAATTATTTTTCTAATTTTCCAATTTATTAATTTTCCATCCTATTACCAATAATTTAATCACTTGATTATTTAAGTTTCAAGATTACCTAAAGTTGCATAATCAAGCCCTAAATGGCCCTAGAGGCCGTGGCCTCCCTAGGGGACTAAGTTCCCAAATTTTTCATTCTATTAATTACATATTGTACACTTGATTAATTATGTCTTCTACTTGTTACAATTGTTCACATCAAGAACCCTAATTTTGGGCCCCCAAAAACTGTGACCCATCCTAGAGGGAATCTAAATTATTTCATTCTATTTCATGCTTTCCAATCCATTCAAATATATCAATATACATAACCAATCAATCAAATATCTTGAATAAATTAAATACAACATGTAATCATACCAATCATGCAAACAAAGAATAACCCTCAATAGGGTTTTCTCACAATCAATCACAAGACAAGGTTCCTTATTACTAATAGAGGTTGAGGAGGAGTGTCTTCCTCTTACCTAAGAGAAGAACAAATAAAGAACTCCCTTGAAGCTTCTTGGATTTTCGGATTCACACCCAACCAAACCCTAGAAATTTCAATCTCATCAAAATAACACCAATGCTTGAAAAATAAGGTATTGATGGTCACAAAGGAGACCATAAAAACGAAAATGGGTAAAAGAGAGTGAAGAATCAAGAAGCTTACCCAAAAACCCTAAGCTTGAAGCTTGAAGAAAATGGTGAAGATGAAAGCTTTTCAAGAAACTACTAACTAGAGAAGTGTTTAGATGATGGAGGAGATTAAGAAAATGTATTTGGTTGGAATTTTTGTGATCGATGAGGGCTTGAGGAGCTGCTAGCCGTGTGGCTTCTAGAAAGAAGGAGGAGAAAATAATGAAAGGAAGGTGAAGGTAGAGAGAGAAGTGAATAGAAAAATAGAGATGATAGCTTTTGAATTTTGAAATTAGTTTAGATTGGATTAATTAAATGAAGCACAATTCTTTTGGCTCCAAAAGAGAGTGCAGTCGTGTGGGTGAGAGAGGAGAGAGGGAGTGAGTGGCTTCCTTGGGAAGCTTGGGAGGAAATTTCCTAGAAGCTTCCTTGAGGCTTCCTTGAGAAGCTACGCACGTTTCTTGATAAAGTGAAAAGTAAGATTGTCTCCTTAATTAAACACTCTAGAATAGATGATTAATTACTCTACTAGAATTATTTTCCAGTGAACAAAAGTTATAGTTATTGGAAATGATATTTACTATTCATCAAAAAAAATTTCGGTATAGTAATTTTATTTATCAGATTAAATTTCAAAAAACACAAACCTCGCAAACTGTGCCCGGCCTCTAGTTTAGTAAGATTTCCCATCGACATATCCACAGTTCAAGGTTTGCCAGCCTCAGGGAAAATTATTTCATTTTTTTGGCTCCGCTCAGCGCACACGCAAAACGAAGAATATACTAAAATATTTGACTTTTTCAAAAAAACCCACAAAAATTCCTAAAAATCATAAATATTAGAAAATAGATATTTTTCATGAAATAAATAATTTTCCAGGGCGTTTCACTGACTCTGCTCAGTGTGCATGCAAAACGAGGAATATATTAAAATATTTAACCTTTCCAAAAAATTCTAAAAAAATTCCTAAAAATCTTAAATATTATAAAATGATGATTGATGATGAAATAAATAATTTTCAGGGTGTTACACTTTCACAGTCATTTCATTACATACTCTGTTTTGAGCTTCAAAGTGTGAATCCATATACCCATTAAGCTTCAATTTGTATTATCCACTCTTAAGAGAGTTTCATTTCATTCATACTCTGATTATCTTGTAAAAGAGGGTGAGGTATCCCTCAAAGTTGTAAGGGTGAGGCATCCCTTGAAGTTGAAGCTCAAGCACAAAGGGCGAGGTATCCTAAGGTGTGGTGAGTTCTCTATTGTGTAAAGGTAGTAAGCACCTATTCAAGCTTGAAGTTTTTGTAGAAAATCTTGAGTGATTGCTTGAGGACTGGACATAGGTCACAAGGAATGGCTGAACCAGGATAAACCTTGTGTTTGATCTTCTAAACTCTACTCCTTTACTTTTGTGCATTATTTTTATTTGCTTGCTTGAACACTATCTTGCTTGGCTGATTCATTTGTGAGTGAAAGTATTTAATTTTCTAAATCCATTCATCTCTATTAATTAATAGTTTCAACAAAAATTGATAATCAAGTATTTTGTGAATGGTTTGTAAAAATATTTTATAAACTCAATTCACCCCTTCTTGAATATTGAGGCCACTTGGTAACAGTCCTAACTCACACGAAAAATTATGCATAAAAGATCCCAACTAATAGGGAACTCCATTCCCTTCATAAGAAACTTAGAGTTTTCTACCCTTTGGGCGCTCAAGCGGTGGACACTAGGCGCTTAGGTGCCCAAGCACCAAAAAACTCAACCCTATTTCTCTCTATCATTGGCACTCTAGCATCCACTTCTTGGTGCCCAGGTGGCCAACATGGAGCAATAATCAGAACTGGTTTCGGACAGTGGGCGCCTGGGTGCCCAACTCTGGCACCTAGGCGTTTGTGCTCCAGAAACACATTCCCTGTTCTATTGGTCTCTAAACTAATTTTAATCCTCAAATCATGGGTTCTAAGTGATTTCCAAACACAACTATGATCTCTAATCATATAGCATCCCTCTTGCAAACTCCCATCCCATCTAGCATAGATGAAAAACAAGACCTTCCATACCCATTTTTCAACTCCTAACTCAAGGTGTTTCATAGATACTTCCTAAGCTCAAACTATCAGCCATGCATAGATTAACTCAAGTTGATTCATAAAATAGGTTTCCAAAATGTCTATCCAACTCAACCACGGAAAAAGCATACAAAACCCATTTTTAAACCATAATAAGCATGTCACAAACATAAAGGGAGAAAAAGCAAGAAATGAAGTGAGAACAGGCACCCCTACCTTTGATGGTGTGATTGATGATCCCCAAGCTCTAGCTCCTCTTGTCTTCCTTAGTTCTTTCTCTTTCCCTTTCTTCCTTTCAACTTTATCTTCTCTTCTTTTCTTTCCTTTTATTTCTCTATTTTTCTACAACTTGAATGTGAGAATGGAGAGAAAATGAGTGAAAAGTCAAAGATGGAGGCTTTATGGGAGAATGTGGGTGGTTGAGAATGTGAGATGTATGTGTGTGTGTGTATATATATATATATCAACGATTAAATCTCATCAATTACACCTATATATACACAACCATAACCTCATAGAGTTTCATGTGAAACTTTCATGCAAACCATCCATGCAAACTCCAAGAAAACAAAGATGGATAAAGCATAGTAACACTACACAACAACCCCTACCTTAAATCTTGAAGGATGGTGTTCTATTCCTTTTTCTTGTTCGCCCTTTGGTTCTTACTTCTTCCTCTTCTTTTTTTTCTTTACTCCTTCTTTCTTTCTCACGTTCTGCTCTCTCTTTTCTTTTCTTTTCTCTATTTTCTCTTTTTCCTTCCTATCTCTATCTTTTCTCTTTTTTTCTGCTACCAACAGACGTGTGAAAAGAGAGAGCATGAGAGACATTCATGCAATAAAGTCAAAGATGCTGGAAAGAAAAATTAGAGATATAAGGTGGTTTGACTTCAAAGCTTACATGAACTTTTGTATTTCTTAAGGATATTTTGTTCTTCTATTAATGAGTTTACTACTTTTCATAAATATTAGGAAAAATTCAATTCTTCCAATTACCAAACTCGTCATTTAATGACCATCCTTATACACCGTTAATAGCCACTAAGCTATAATACACTGCTTGTGTAGATACCAAACTAATTCAGTTGATTTTCAAAAGTTACCACATCTTATTCTAAGTATTTGTAACTTAGAAATAAAGTCTCCATATTTACTTCTATCATCTAAGCAATTTATGCTAAGTTCTGAGTTAATATGAGCTATTTTTCATAGTCAATATTATAGCAACATATCCAAACTAACTCAGAAACTCACAAAAAAATTAATAGATAACTCATACATGTGTTACTAAACTTCTATAACTATGATTAAGACTAATAAGTTAGGGAGGATATTACATATAGATCTTCATTACTGAATGCATTCTAATAAGTTTTGCTAATACTATCAGAACTCATATAAATCTTTTCATTGCTAGGAAAGATAGAAAGTATGAACTCGTTGATTGAATCAACAATATCATAAGTAGGTGCAAGAATCGCTCAATCTTGCATGTAAGTCAGGCCATGTATATTTCGCAACAAAGAAGGAATTCATTAGGTATTCCAATCATTTCTTCACCATCATTAAGTTGGTTGATAACAATGTATTTTATACATTTTATAATCCTCTCACTAGACTTCTTAAGGTTCAATTAGCTTTAATTAAGTTGGTTTTGACATATTTTATGATATTGAACCGAATTGGATCATTAAACAAATTATTGCATAAATTAGCCTTAATTATCTCTTTGGCAGTGTTTAGTAAACTAGCTATAACTTGAGTTACAAATATCTGATTGATGTGATTTTCATCTTGTAGGAAAGCTTAGACAATTCCCTACAACTTTCATGAAGAACATAAAACTTAGATCAGACTCCTTGGAGATGATATTGGGCTTGCAAGTTAGAATAGAAATTGGGTCTAAACACTCTGCAGTAATTTGACCATATCTTGAGTTCTAGGAATGATTTTGGACTCAAACTAAAGCCATTTTAAAGCTAAAATCTAGGCCTACAACTTTCATGAAGACCACTTTTCTCAAAAATAAAAAAATAGGAGACACGGCTGTACATGTTTGCTCAATAATAATAATAATAATAATAAAGCCTACAACGTCAGAAACTTAATCATTAAGTTTGGTTCTTGTAGATGCAATTTGCATTTCACTGTTCATCCAATTTGTGTCTCATGTAGCACTTGAATTTGCCTATAAATAGGCCTCAAATCGTCAGAAACAAAACACACATTCGGGGGAAGAGGGAGAGGGGATTCTGGGCAGTGCCCAAGCTCTCTTCCTCCTCCCTTCACTTTTCTTTTCTTTTCTTTTTCTCTTTTTTTCTTTTCTAGTCTATGTGTAAATAAGTTTCAATCTACTTTGGTCAAAGTGTGAAGCTCTTGGTAATAAAATAATGTTAGATTTATTTCTCTCTTGTGCTTTAATGTTTTATATTTTTAAGTAGTTATTATACGTGTTATATTTTGTTTCTGATAATTTAGAAACTACCCTGGTAAAGAGGAGTTCTTGATTTGTTGTAGACAAGATTTTTGGCACAGTGAATGCTTTAACCCATTTACAAGTGGTGGTAATAATTAAATGAAATATAATATAATTACGTATATTATTTTAATAGACTTTTAACATTGTATTTTTCGATTGGAACCTCCATGTTGCGAGGATTCTAATTGAGTTATAAAAGGAATTAATCTTACCTTTACTTTAGTTACCAAGAGTGGATCTTTTTACCCAAGTAAATAATTTTTATCGTAGTAACAAAATATTTACCTTACCTTAATTAATCTTCATCAATTCCCTGTGGATCGACCTCGGACTCCCGAGAAATTTATTACTTGAGACAACCTGCACTTGGGTTCGCAATGCAACAATTAATCCCGCATCAAGTTTTTAGACTTGGTCAAGAAAAGTGTGCATCATTGGTCAACATTACCATCTCTAATTTTTAAAATCCATAATGAGAATTGCCTTATATCAGTGGTTGTAGAATCAGATAAACCTAGTGTTAATCAGTCTCATATTTTTTTGACAATATTACTACCTTACAAATTGACCACAAATAAGATGAATTGATAGTAGCAAACACAATATCTTGTTTGCTAGCCTTGTGTGATGACTGGCAAGATCTAACTAAAGTCTCCATCTAAAACCATAATCTTACCACCAAAAGGTTGCTCCAAGCTCAATGAAATCGAGAATCTGAACATCTCTTATAGTCCGATCCAATGCCTCAGAACAATCTGTTTAACTCATTGGAGTTTCATCCTATACAATTATATGTTAGGAAAATTCGGTATGCCCTAAATCTAATCTATTGTGTAATTTTTTAGATCACATTGTAATCATTTTATTTTGATAAATTATGTGAAAATTTTCTTTTGGTTTTATTTGTCATATTCATTATTTAATTATTTAATTAATATGACAATGTCCTTGATTAAATCTAGGCACTTGTCATCATGATAGATATCATGATATTGAGAGGTAAGTTTTTATTTATAATTTAATCTAAAGTGTTCTTGATCATAGGATTATTGAGAATAAGACATTAGTAATCTGGATAGATCAATATATATGTGATTGTCTCCATTGGATAGAGATTAATAGATCTCATTTATTTATTTACATATATAGATGAAGCATATGGAGATATAATCATTAAACCGACTCAATTGAGAATTCCTGATGATTTATATCACCGTTAATTTGTCAATAGGATATTCTCATGAAGGACATGGTGTACATTTTTCCTTTGACACGAGAGTATCATAGTAATTATCAATCTACTTGTTATACTTTGATTCTGAATACCTAATGTCCTAGGGCACTAGCTGAATGGATATTAGGTATGACTAAATACTTGTAGGATTAATGATATATCAAGACTGAATCCATCAACTCTTGGTAATGATTTTTGTAACACCCTAATACAAATATCTGAATATAACTTTTATATATATATATATATATATATATATATATATATAAAGATACAAAGCACTAATCATGTTACTTCTATTCTTACTGCCATTCTAATCCCATATCTTTAAACAAATAAACATGGAGAGTCACGAAAAAAGAAGGTCGTACATATATACATCAAAAGCCTCAAAGGAAAAAGTGTTATATAACAACAAAACTACAAAACAAAGTAAAAATATAGAAGAGTAATTCATACAACAAAATCTAAAAACTATCTAGTCTTGTTGCTCTAACTTCATTTTCTTTTCCCTTTTACACAGGTCTTGACCTGCTTTTACCATGGAAACATAGAATGGGGTGAGAACATAAAAATCCTTAGTAAAATAAATACATGTATCTCATGGCATTCATTAATGAAAATAACATATAAATTTGAACTATATCAACATTATACAATCATCCATACAATTTTATAACATATAGGAATCTAAACTATCTCGATATTACACAATTGCCCATACAACTGTATAACATCAACTATACTTGGCAAATTGCTTAACTTGCTTCATCGCCTAACTTAGGACTTAACTCATCCTAAGGCTCGTGTTAGTAAGTTTATCTCACTTTACTACACTTACATAAGAGTTGATCATATTCGTCATGTTACTTGACGAATAGCTTAACTCACTATTTTGTCATAGGTAAAGTGTTGTATCGATATTCTACTCTCACAATTACCACCTTGACAAAGAGTTTAACTCATTCCTTTGCAAGGTTAAGGGGTTTATCTCACTCCCTTAATTAGGTTAATTGTACTATAGTTCAACTCTAACAAGTAGAGGAACCAACTCTTTACTGATACTCCATTTTAACCTAACCTAATGAGGTAATAGAGTATTTCTCTAAAAACTTGCATAATTAGTTTAACTTTGACTATAAGAGAATGAATTATGCCTCTACGATAAGTCTAACTTCCTTATCAAACTTGTATCTAGCTTACCTTACAAACACAACACAAGTGGTATTCTAAGCCACACTAATGTGCTTAAGGTCCTAGAAATCTATTTCAAGCAATTCATAAATCTTGAAAAACCTAAAACTCAAACTTGTTCTTATATGCTAGGTGGTTATTCCTTTTGTGAAATATCCCTAAAAGTGTCTTGACACACTTTAGAAAACATATACTAAGGATCTCAACTAGTTGAGAACTCAAAATCTATAAGATAAAAGTCCTAGAACTCAATGCCTAAACGCCCACTTTCTCAGCGCTTAGGCACTGAGTGACAAAAAACCATGCTCTGTTTTATCTGTCATTGGGTGCTTAGTGGCCTAAACTCTGAGCGCTTAATCGCTTAGCACCTAAGACATCTGAACTAGCACGCTTATTCACTCACTTTATGGGTGCTTAATCACTGGCTTCCAGAACCTACATACGAGCTCTCTGGCCTTGGGTGCTTAAGCGGCCAAAAATTGGGCGCTTAGGCGCCAAGAACTTGAAACTTCTATTACTGTTCTATTGGTTTCCAAACTAGTTTCAAACCTCTAAATTAGGGTTCTAAGTTGTTTTCAACCCTAAACATGATCCCTAAACATATTAGTATCATCAAACTCTAAATTTAACTAATTAAAACATGGATTTAAGCTCAACTCAAACAAGAAAATACCCATTTACTAACTTACTCTTCAAAGAAGCTCATGGATATCTACCATGTTAAAACAAGCAACCATACATCCAATAAGTTAAAAACACTCAAACTCAACTCTTGGAATCAAGAATCAAGCCAAGAACACAGATTTGCTTACCAAATACATTTCTTTCTACTTATGTAACTTAACTTCAACCAAAGAGTTGGTGAAGGAAAAAGATGAGTTTAAATGTTAAGAACCCCTATCTCAAGTGGTTTTGTGATGGTGGATGATCAAGTTTGGCTTTGCCTTTGGCTCTCTTGCTCCTTTCCTCTTCTTCCCCATTGTAACACCCTCCTTAGGGAATAACATTTATTGTTACTTAATTACCAAATTACCCCTCCATTCGAAATCGTGCTTTGTAATGTAAATACGAGTTATAAAATTTCTTAATAATAATAAGGTAAAATTAGTGGAAAATAAAAACATTACAACAACATCTCAAATAATTTACATCACACATATTTATATATAAGTCTTAGTACTGTCACACTTAAATATTTACAAACTAGACTTTCAAAATATTTAAACTTTAATTTAAATTAACATACTGCCCAAGTACTACAAAATAGTAGAACCCTCAGACGGGTCCTCCTCAGACTCCTCAGCAGATAAGAGTCTAGACTGACGCGAAGTCCTACAAATAGGTGTCCACGCAGACGATACTGTGCTAACCTCACTAGGAGTACGGTAGTAAGTCCCCTAGTACTGCTTAATGGATATTGGAAACTCTAAGTGTACATAAATGTTTACAGTAAAGTAGGGATGTCCAAGATGTTGTCTACTCAAAACAATATTTAAATCTCCCATATAGTAAATACGCTCTCTATCCAGATCCACGTGCCATGCCTCCGATTCTCCATGAAACGTCAATCTCATATACCCAAGGAAACAAGGCATCTCCATCGTCTCAAAACTCAGCTTCCTCTACAGGAATCTGCTCCTCCTCAGCTTCTCACTCAAGTCCTTGCTCAACGTCTTTACATATATAAATATAATACAGAATAGGCATACAAAGAGGTGAGATCACCTACGCTAATACCAGTATGGTAGCAATGAAGATAAACACATACAATATATCATATAGCTACATCATACCATAATTACAGTTATGCTATCAACATCATTTAACATCACAACACATGCTATACAATAATTACAATCATGCCACTACCAATACTCAAATATTTAACAATTCTATTATCATAAATAATAATTACGATAATGCCTTCAATAATTATGCAAATGCACATAGACTCAATTTCCTACTCCATGGAGCTAAAACTCGGGTCGGAGAGAGTGATCGAAAAGATTTATCGGTACCAACATACCTCAGACCACGTGCTCAATCCTACACATCTAGCATATACACGACAGTCTTTATCAGATCTTGATTAAGAATAGTGTCTCGGTTAGGATCATTGGTGTGTTGCATCGGTCTAACCCACTGTACAGAAGAGCTACCAACTGCCCATTGTAGGCAACCCGCACCCCAATGCCCCCAAGGTCAACGAGTGACTTACACTACGCATATCGCACCCACTCAGGAGGTGTATTCTTTCCTAGGTAATTAGCCTCATACAGTCCATCGGACCTTTCCAATGCTTGTACTATACACTATTCACAATTCCAATTTATTATCTCATTTTCGGGGTTCACTCATTAAACCAACAGTATCTTTACTGTATTTTCATAGCGTAGTCATATTTTCACATTTTTTCAATCACGCAACAATTCTGTCGCATTTTCAAATCGTGTATCGATTTTTCAACGTTTCTCAATTGCGTAAAATATTTCTCATACGTTTTAAATCAAAAATACTATTTTTCTCATTTAACAGTAAAATTGACTTTATTTTCTATATTTACATAATAGTCCTTCAAAAATATAGTATTTACATTATAGTCCTCATTTAAATAATATTTTCGCAATAGTCCCCCATTAAATCTTGTATTTACAAAATAGTCCCTCTATTATCAAGTATTTGTAATACTGACCCCTCTTTTATAAAATATTTATAATATAACCCCTCTTTTAATAATAATTTGTAATACAGTCCTTCTTAAAATATTAATTACAATATAGTACCTCTTTTATAAAATATTCATAATATAACCCCTCTAAAAATTAGTATTTATACTTGTAACGCCCTTTTTTATAGAAGAGACGTCACATTGTCAATTAAATACAATACGAAAAATATAAGTATAAATCAAGTAAGACCCGGTTCGTTTCATCATTAAACGTATTTGATTTTAGTTGTATAAATAAAATGGTGAACATTTTTTTCTGTTTTGTAAGTATATATATATATATATGACTATACTCAATAACATGCTCATCAATTCAGTATTCAGAGGTATTAACATTTATAAAAATTCATAAGTATATATATATACTTTTGCCAAATTGTAAGCGAAAAACATAAACTTTGACAGAAAACATAAAGACTAAACCATTCATCCATTGCATGAGATACATCATATATATATGTATATATATTCATATACTGTTTAGATAGAAACTATGAGTCAATAATTACATCAAGGCTCATCAAAAAGAAGCTTGAGCTTAACCAAAAGCAAAACTATACCTGCCCAAAAGATCATGCATATACATCCCCATGATATCAGAATATACAGCCACCAAAAATAAATACATCAGGCCCCCAAAATAAAACACTGGCAGCCATCAGTAGCTACCAGCAACATCAGTCCCTCAAATGAGGAGGAATCGAGTCAGGATCCTCTTCAGGATCCTCCGCAAGGTCGTCCTCGGGAACCTCCTCAGGGTCTTCCTCATCCGAGGAAACCCACATAGGAGCCACAGAGCCACGGGCCGGAGCCCGAGCAGTGGAATCAAAAGAGTCCTCATGCGGGGTGTAGTAGCGGTCACCCCACATCTCTCGGATGGGTAGATGAAATTCCAAGCGTAAGCTAATGCAATAGGTAAAGATCAGTGGTTCATGATGCCCCCAAGCCAGCGACAACGACACGTCTCCTTAGTAGACACAGCGATTAGAGCTGAAGTTCACATGCCAACAGTCTGGACCTCCAAGGAATGTTAAACGCATGTATCCCATAAAATCTATGTGGTCAGGCCGTCATGATCAGAAAATGCTAGTCAAAGTTGGGCCAAAAGACAGGGAAATCAGGTTCTTCCTTTCCTTCACCCCCGTCTTTTGAGAATCATACATATAGATATACAAATATAGTGGAAACATAGGAAAAGAGGTAAGACATTCAACATTCATTACCAATTGAGGCAGTAAAGAACAAACGGCGCATGACGCCTACATAACATTTCAGAAATGATAAATCTCATTAAAATAGATAATCAGCAATTTAGCATATATAAACAGTTATGGCAGTAATGAAACAACATATTGAATTTTCATATAAACAAGTAACTATTAAATGATATGACGACTCACTATGCACATGCATATGATACCAACAATCCTACTCCATGGAGCTAGACCCAAAACAGTCGGAGAGAATGATTAGGAGACATGTCTGTATCGCGGCTGCCGAGGCCATCAAGTGCTAAAATTTTTAATTTATCAAAATGCGCATTATGGCATTGTACAAGACATTCTACACAGATCTCGATATAGGATAGTGTCTCAGTCTGAATCATCGGTGCGTTTGCATCGGTCTGCCCCACGGGCAGAAGAGCTACCAACTGCCCATTGCGAGGTACCCGCACCACGACACCCCCAAGGTCAACAAACGACCTACACTTCTCTATTCGCACCCTCACAAAGGTGTGATTCAACTCCTAGGCAACTTGGCCTTAACAAAATGTCCAACGGACTTTTTCAATGCATGACTCAATCATGCTCAATGCACATATCTTCAATGTATACTCATATGTACATTTACAAATTCATAGTTATAACATTTCAAGTCTAAGATCACATGTCACATCATTTATCATCAATATTCAATCCTGTTCAAGGGTCCATATTAAGTCAATAATAAGTTTCTAGGCATTCACGCCCTATTCAAAGTCATTAAATAAGTCAATTCTTAATTTCATTATGTCGCTCGCAACTCTATCACACTCATGTTCTTTCTCTATTCAAAGTTCTTATAAATGGTAAAGCATGCTCCCGTTTCTTGTTTTTCCCTCTTTATAAATCCCTAATTAGCTTCTAGTCATCTAATTATTCCTGATTACTACACTTACTTGAGTCTAAAAGCCTTGAGTCAAGGGCCAAAGAGGACCTTGAACCTCTAAGGGGCTAGAAAAGCCTCAATTCCATCACTGATCATGATACACGACTTGTGTAAAAATACACGGCCCCGAGTACATGGCCCGTGTGGTCTTACACGGCCTAGACCGTGTACTCCTCTAGAGTGCACCATAAATACATTTCAGTCATGCAGGGAGATATACGGCCGTGTATCCCTCTGTGACGTAGAAACTCACCAGAAAACCATTCCAAACCTCAATCATCCCAAAATCCATCAATGTACATCAATACATACCATTCAAACACTCAAAGTTCAGCCAAAAACAATCAAACAAAGGGGTTTCCCAAAATGGGTTTCACCCCACCAACACAACAATAAGTTCTTAACTACCAAAATGGGTTGAAGTGAATAGATCTTCCTCTTACCTAAGAGAAGCACAAGGAAATGATGCTCTTTTTTGCTTAGAAATTTCATGCTTAGCTTCCTGAAAGCCCTAGAACATTCACACTTACAAAATCAAAACCAAATCTTGAAATGGATACCCATGGTCACCAAAATGACCATGGGTCATGAAAATAAGAAGAGAGGGAGAGAAAGCCATAAGCTTTTACCTTAAAGCGCCAACTTTTGAGTTTCAAAGGTGGAAAAGGATGAAGATGGAGAGAATGGTGAACTCTTGAAGATGACTTCCTCAAAGATGGTGGTCCTCCAAACACAATGTGGGTGTAAGGAGTGTGACAGCTTGAAGATAAAATGGAGGTGTGGGTGGTAAGGATGTTGCTGCTGTGAAGTGAAAAGAGAAGGGGGATAGGAAAGGGAGAAAGAGAGCAGACATGAGGGAAAGAAAAATGGAAGAAGTGAAAATGTAATATGCCCCACTCCAAGCCCAACCATGCAGCACATAGGGGAGGGAGGAGAGAGAAAAGTGGTTGGGAAAGGAAGCTTCCTAGAAGCTTCCCTCAAGCTTCCTTGAGAAGCTTCACGTGCTCCTCGATAAAGTGAAGTGTGTGGTCACTTAAATGATATCATAATAGTAATTTGATAGAAGTAATCTATTAGGACTATTTCTCAGTGAACAAAATTACAGTCAATATAAATAATATTTTATTATTATTTCTCAGATGATTAATTATTCTGTGATTTTATTCATCAGATAAAATCTCGTAAAATGTAAACTTCATAAACTGTGCTCGGCCTCGAGTTTAGTAAGATCCCCTGTCGACGATTCCATAGTCTAAAGTTTACCAGCCTCAGGAAAAACATTTCGCTTTCCCGACTCTGCTCAGTGCACACGCAAAATGAAGAATATATTAAAATATTCATCATTTCTAGAAAATTTCACAAAAATCATCAAAAATCACAAATATTATAAAACATCTATTCATTGCAAAACAAACAGTTTCTGAAGTGTTACACTGACTCTGTTCAGTGTGCACGCAAAATGAAGAATATATTAAAATATTCATCATTTCCAGAAAAATCCAGGAAAATTCCCAAAAGTCATAAATACTGTAAAATGATTGTTTATGATAAAACAATTAATTTTCGGGGTGTTACAACTCTGCCCTTCTAAAAAGAAATTTCGTCCTCGAAATTTTCATACCTTAGAATAGTTGTGGGTGTTGCTTTTTCATTTTGTCTTCCAGCTCCCAAGTTGCATCTCTAGTTATCTCGTTCCAGATCACCTTCACTAACGAGATCTCCTTGCCTCTGAGTTGCTTTGTCCTTCTATCCTTGATTCTTACAAGAGGTGCCTCATAGGTCAAGTTCTCTTTTAATTGTACTGTGTCTGGTGCTATGACATGACTTAGGTCAGGAAGGTATTTTCTCAGTTGCGACACATGGAAGACATTATGAATGTTTGAGAGGAAAGGGGGCAAGGCTATTTGATAAGCTACTGGACCTATCCGGTGAAGAATTTGATAAGGTCCAAGGAATTTTGGTGTGAGTTTTCTAGATTTCAAGGCCCGGCCTACCCTAGTCGTAGGTGTGACTTTCAGGAATACATGCTCGCCTTCCTCAAACTCAAGAGGTTTTCTCTTTTAGTCTACATAACTTTTTTGTCTGCTCTAAGCTGTCCTTATCTTCTCCTGAATTATCTTAACCTTCTCAGTTGTCTGCTGTATAACATCTGGTCCAATAGTAAGGCGCTCGTCGTCTTGGTACCAGCATAAAGGCGTTCGACACCATCGTCCATACAGAGCTTCATAGGGTGCCATCCCTATGCTCGAATGATAGCTGTTGTTGTAGGTGAATTCTATCAATGGTAGAATGTCATCCTAACTTCCAGTCTATTCTATGGTGCAAGCTCTAAGCAAATCTTCCAAAGATTGGATCGTCCTTTCCGATTAACCATTGGTCTGTGGGTGATAAGTAGAACTCAGACGTAACATTGTCCCTAATGCTTCTTGTAGACTCCGCCAAAAATTTGAAGTAAATCTTTGATCTCTATCTGAAACAATACTTGTAGGCACACCGTGCAGTCTAACAATCTCTTCAATATAGATCTGAGTTAGTCTCTCTAGTTTGTATCTTATGTTGATCGGGAGAAAATGTGCCGATTTTGTGAGTCGGTCCATAATTACTCAAATTGAGTCATGACCTTTTCTTGTCCTTGGCAAACCCACTACAAAATCCATTGCAATGCTGTCCCACTTCCATTCAGGAATAGACAGTGGTTGCAGCAATCCCGCTGGTCTTTGATGTTCCGCTTTAGCTTTCTAAAAAACCAGACAAGTCGATACACGTCTAGTGACGTCACTCTTCATTCCATGCCACCAAAATAACTTCTTCAAGTCTTGATACATTTTTGTTATGCCCGGATGCATACTCAGCTGACTTGTGTGAGCATGGTTGATGATATATTCTCTAAGCTCTTAGTCACGGGGAATACAAACTCTCCCTCGAAATCTCAGATTTCCATCTGTCCTTTTCGCAAATGCTGTTTCATTGCCTTGCTTCATTTGCTCTCCCACTTCTTGTAAGAACTTGTCAACCTTTTGCTTTTCTCGTATGTCATCCATTAGCTCATTTGAGATGATAACCATATTTATGTGGATCTTTCTTGGTTCTAACTCCACAAAAGACCATACATCTCTGAACTGCTCTACTAGATCATTTTCCTTGATCATCAAGGCAGAGACACTGATCATCTTTCTACTTAGGGCGTCTGCCACAACATTTGCCTTGCCAGGGTGGTGCAGAAGGTAGAAATCATAATCTTTTAGGAATTCCAGTCACCTTCGTTGCCTCATGTTCAACTCTTTCTGGTCATACAAGTACTTCAGGCTCTTGTGATCACTGAAGATGTTGAACGTCGCTCCATAGAGAAAATTCCTCCATATCTTCAGAGTAAAAACTACAGCTGCTAACTCCAAGTCGTGTGTCAGGTAATTCTTCTCATGCACTCACAATTGTCTTGAAGCATAAGCCACCACTCATCCATGCTGCATAAGTACAGATCCTAGTCCTTGGTATGAAGCGTCGCAATACACCTTAAAGGGCTCATTTGGATTGGGTAGCACTAACACTGGCGAGATAGTTAGCCGATTCTTCAACTCTTGGAAACTTTGTTCACAATTGTCGGTCTACTCAAAAGTTTGATTCTTTCTTATGAGCTGAGTGAGAGGTCCAGTAATCTTGGAGAATCCCTCAATGAACCTCCTATAATATCCAGCCAAACCTAGAAAGCTTCGGATCTTTGTCACTGACTTTGGCCGTTCCCATTGTAGCACCGCCTCCACTTTTGATGGATCCACCGCAATCCCCTCCTTCGAGATTACGTGCCCAAAAATTTAACTTCTTCTAGCCAAAATTCACATTTTGACAGTTTGGCATACAATTCCTTTTCTTTCAGAATCTGAAGAACTATACTGAGGTGTTTAGCATGGTCCTCCTGATTTTGAGAGTACACCAGAATGTCATCAATGAATACCACCACGAATCTGTCCAAGTAAGGATGAAAGATTCGGTTCATGTAGTCCATAAAGATAGCTGGTGCGTTTGTCATGCCAAACGGCATCACGAGGCATTCTGAATGACTGTATCAGGTACGAAAAGTAGTCTTGGCTACATCCTCTGTATTCACTCGTATCTGATGATACCCAGATTGCAGATCGATCTTTGAAAACACCGCTGCTCCCTTCAGTTGGTCCATTAAGTCGTCAATTCTCAGGAGTGGATATTTATTCTTGATCATCACCTTGTTCAGCTGTCTATAGTCCACGCACAATCTTGATGAACCATCCTTCTTGTGAACTAACAGCACTGGTGCTCCCCACGATGACATACTCGGTCTGACAAATTGCTTTTCCAAAAGCTCCTCTAGCTGCTTCTTGAGCTCAGCTAATTCTGTTGGTGCCATCCTATAAGGTACTATAGACACGGGACCAGCTCCCGGTACAAGGTCAATAACAAACTCTATTTCTCGCGCCAGTGGTGTTGGTGTATGCCCTAGAGGCCAATACATTTTCTGTATTTACATACATTCTATTATGCTATTTTATATATGAGGCATTTCATTTATTGTGTTCTTTTTGATAAACATAATAAAGTCCTTAGAATAGTAAGTTTGATGCCATAGGACATCAAGTGGATGACTTGATCGTGAGATTCTTTTGGTTACAACACTATTCTTAAATGTCCCTAGTCAAGTATTATTGTTAATTAGGACAGCAATAATACATTAAGACTAGTATGTGCGTAGACTGATAACCATATCTCACGGGTCATGGATATGAGATATCAAGTCTTCACATGGGTACATATTAGAGTAATGATGTATTGGACTGACCCACCATGAGAACGCTACATGGATCGTTACGTGAGTGTCATAAGCGATTCTCATAGTGACAATGGTGTTTGTGGTCCTTTGACCTGAAATCATTACGATTCCTACATGAGGAGTTGTGTGTTTTAATGCCATCAAACGTCATTTGTAACAAGGTAATTATAAAGTTGGTTATTGGACATGCCGCAAATCATGCAGAGGGATGTGAGTGACCTAGATGGGATTTGTCACTCCTACATAACAGGAGCGATATCTTCGGGCCCCCAGATTGAGTGAGACTGCGAAATGCATGGCCAGGCTCAAATGAGTCAATATGAGATATTGATTTTATTTGTTGTTACAAAGTCTACTCGAGTATCAGGAAACCAATGATTGGACTATACAAGGATGACGCATTCCATGCCTTGTGTTCAATCTAGATATCTTGACAAAGGGACTAAACGACAAGGAAACATTAGTCACGGAAAGGTTATGTCAAATCACTGACATTCTTATTACTTGGGTAGCAGCGATGTGTTGCTAGATACCGCTCACTACTTGTAATATTAAAATGGGATTTTAATATTACTGCCAACGTAATAAGAACCTGCAGGGTCACACACATAGAGCAGACTAAAATTGGAGCAATGGATCCAAGTTGGACTCAGATTCAAATATGGGCCAGACTCATAACAGATGGGTCTAGGGTTGCACAGCTTACCTTGCTACTGCTCACACTCACTTAAGGCAGTCACTATTATAAATAGTACTGCTAAGGGGGCTGCTAACGTATGAAATTTTGAACCCTAGCCGCACCTACAGAAAAGTGAGTGAGAGAGCGACAAGTTTCTTTTCTTCTCTTCACAGCTAGCACTGTGTGAGAGACGTGAGGCTCCTCTTTGTGGACGTTGGACGTTCGTGAGTCTGTTCGTGTGGATACTGCAGAGACATTGTTTCTATTATGGTGTTGGTGATTCACGCTTCAAGAGATAAATCTTTTAAAAACTCGAATTATGGCTTTTTTGCATGGATCCTCGGTGGGAATCCCTGTTTTCCGCTGCGTGATGTATCCACAAAAATTTACAACAGTGGTATCAGAGCGTCTTGCGAAATCATGATTCGGTTTTCTATTTTCGTTTATATGAGATAACATGTTTTCTGTTCTTGTTTTTGACAAAAGATATGATCTTTAATATGCTATTTCTGAAAATCGTATGAAACCCTTTGCGAAAACATATTCTGTTTCTTGTGTTGTATGCAAAACCGTGATGTTATTTTCAAAAACCCATGAAGATGTTCATATGTTTTGTGAAAACCATTTTGTTTTAAGATGTATGTTTTTGCGAAGCTTTCTGGTATGTATGTGATACGTACAACGTTATGGAATCCTTATACTCAATGCGCAGTGCAAGGGTTTGGGAAACCTTGTTGTTAGTTTGCGACAGCAAGGATTATGGAATCCTTGTTTCTGCACAAGAGGCGTGGCGTAAAGGGGTTTTGGAAACCCTATTCTTGTTTTATGGCAGTAGCATCAAGTGTTGATGTTGTTGAACGACGGCGCCAGAGGTTCAAGTGTTGAACGACGGCGCAAGGGTTCCCCGTGGCACATGAAGTGTTCATGTTGTTTCGGGCTTAGGGTTCCGCGCCGCACAAGGGTTCAAGGGAGGCGCAAGAGATTCAGCTCTTGTTTATGGTCCAAATTTTCAGTTCGGGGCGCTGCCTCTGCGTAGTGTGTTATTCGAAAGCGCAATTTTTCTATCCTTTTTATAACTCACGAAAAATAATTATGTATTATTATTATGAGTTTATATGTTCTTTATGATGCATGGTGCATGGTTATGGCCTTAGTCCTCTTTTTATGCCTTTTGGTTTTAATAAATACGACCTACGTGTCGTGCCTTTCTCTCTACATTCTGATTGTACATTCTCTTCTCACCTAACTCCCCTCGAATGCAAAAGAGGTTTCTATATAATGTAATTATGATGTGGAGGCAAGAAGACGGCATCAAGTGAGGACGTTGATGGGAGATGCTTGGTGAAGCTGGCTTAGTTAATGCTACTCTCTTAGGGGCCATAACCATGTCACTTTTATTATATGCTTTTTATGTATAAGATGCATGGATAATGTTTATGGTATGATAAATAGTTTAATAAATGGTGAGATCTAATAATAATAATAATATTCCCTCAAAGCAAATATTAAGTCATTATGTGATGCCTTCCAATGTGTGGCACTCGTCAAGACTAGTATCGATCAAGTGCAGGTCTGCTAAACCAGGATGCCTTTATCTATATTAGTAAGACATGATAGGATAAAGGTAATATCCAACTGCCAACCATTGAGTCTGACTTAACTAGGCCATTTCAATAGGATTGAAGGCTTAGAGGCATGAAGTTGGGCTTTGGTCCATTAGATGGACTTGAATAAGTGTTATTCACCCAACTATCCAAGAGTTACATGTGATGTAATTGGAAAGTGTTTCCTACCTAAATAACTGAATTTTGGGTGATTAGCCAAAGCTGACTCAAAACTAGGTGAAATATGAATCTTGGCCCACTAGGAAATCTTACGATGGGATTTTTCGAGTCAATGCTGAGGGTCATTGACTTGAATAAAATAGTGGGAGGCATATTTAATTAAAAGACCTCATTAAATATGTTTATAGCATGATACTTATATTTTGCATATTTCTGTTAATAGATTACCATGGCAACAAACACATCGGGTACTTTATCATTACGATCCATCCTTGAGAAGGACAAGTTATCTGAAATGAATTTTCTAGACTGGTACAGGAATTTGAGGATTGTCCTCAAGCAAGAGAAAAAGTTGTATGTTTTGGAATAGCCTATTCCTGAGCCACCTGCTGCTAATGCCCCTAGAACTGAAAGAGAAGCTTATAAGAAGCATCAAGATGATATCTTGGACATTGGATGTCTAACACTGGCCACCATGAACTATGAGCTTCAAAAGCAACATGAGAACATGGATGTATACGATATGATCGTACACCTTAAGAAGCTCTATTAAGAGCAAGCCAGGCATAAGAGATTCGAGGTCTCTAAAGCACTGTTTCAATGCAAGCTGGTAGAAGGAAGCCCTGTTGGTGCTCATGTACTCAAGATGATTGGGTACATTGAAAACCTAGAGAGACTCGGTTTTCCTTTAGGCCAAGAGTTGGCCACTGACTTAGTTCTGCAATCGTTGCCGAAAGTTTTAGTCAATTTGTCATGAACTACAACATGAATGAGATTGACAAATCACTACCAGAGCTGCTAGGCATGTTGAGAACTACTGAGCAAAACATTAACAAAGGCAAAGGGAAGGCCATAATGATGGTCCAAAAGAATAAGGGCAAAAAATAGCAGAAAAAGCCCAAGGACAACTGGAAGGGCAAGGGCAAGGATAAGTCCAAGCCCAGCACTTCTGGCTTGAAACCAGTGGGTGGAGTGGCTAAGGAAGGTACATGCTTCCATTGTGGTCAGACCGGACATTGGAAGAGGAACTATGCCAAGTTCTTGGAGGAGCTCAAAAAGAAGAAGGCAAGTGAGACTTCTACTTCAGGTATTTTTGTTATTGAAGTCAATTTATCTACTTCTGCATCATGGGTATTAGATACTGGATGTGGATCTCACATTGTGTAAATGTGCAGGATCAAAAGAGCAGTAGACCATTGACGAAGGGCGAAGTCGACCTACGAGTGGGAAATGGAGCAAAGGTTGCTGCATTAGCTATAGGGACTTATTTATTATCTTTGCCCACTGGGCTTGTAATAGAGTTAGAGAACTGCTATTTTGTGCCTGCTATTAGTAGGAATATCATTTCTGTTTCTTGTTTGGACAAGAAAGGTTTTTCTTTTATTATAAAGGACAAGTGTTGTTCTATTTATATGAATGATATTTTTTATGGTAGTGCACAATTGAGTAATGGACTTTATGTACTTGATCTCAAAACGCCCGTCTATAACATAAATACAAAGAGGTTCAAATCAAACGATCTGAACCCAACTTTTCTCTGGCATTGTCGTTTGGGCCACATAAATGAGAAACACATCTCCAAACTCCATAAAGATGGATTCTTAGACTCGTTTAATTTTGAATCATATGAGACATGTGAATCTTGTTTATTGGGGAAGATGACAAAGGCCCCATTCACTGGACAAGGTGAAAGGGCTAGTGATCTTTTAGGCCTTATACATAGTGATGTATGTGGGCCACTAAACACACTCGCTAGAGGCAGTTTTCAATACTTCATTACATTTACTGATGATTTCAGTAGATATGGATTTGTATATCTTATGAAGCACAAATCAGAATCCTTTGAAAAGTTCAAAGAGTTCAAGAATGAAGTACAAAACTAACTTGGCAAGAGTATTAAAATCCTTCGATCAGATCGAGGAGGAGAATACTTAAGCCAACAGTTTGATGATCATCTTAAAGAGTGTGGGATAATATCTCAACTCACTCCACCAGGAACACCACAATGGAATAGTGTCTCTGAAAGGAGGAACCGGACCTTGTTGGACATGGTCCGATCCATGATGAGTCATGCAAACCTTCCAGGCTCCTTCTGGGGACATGCTCTATTAACAGCAGCTTTCACACTTAACTGTGTTCCATTTAAGACGGTTCAAAAGACACCATATGAGATATGGACTGGGAGACGACCCAATATGTCTTTCTTGAAGATTTGGGGCTGCGAAGCTTATGTGAAACGTCAAGTTTCTGATAAGCTTGGACCTAAATCAGATAAATACTTCTTTGTGGGGTATCCAAAGGAAACCAAGGGATACTTTTTCTATAATCCCACTGAGGGCAAAGTATTTGTCACACGGATAACTGTGTTTCTAGAAAGGGAGTTTATCTCCAAAGGAACTAGTGGGAGAAAAGTAGAACTTGAAGAAATTCAAGTTTCACAAAACAGCAATGACAAAGCAGCAATGAACCAATGGTGGAAATAAAGCAGCCTCCACAAAATGTTGTGGAACAGCAATCTACTCTAGTAGCACAAGACCTGCGTAGGTCTAACAGGATACGTCATCAACCAGAAAGATATGGATTTCTCATGACCCAACAAGGTGACGTATTGCTCATGGATGAAAATGAGCCTGTGACTTACCAGGAAGCCATTATTGGCCCAAAATCTGAGAAATGGCTTGAGGCCATGAGATCTGAAATGGATTCCATGTATGGCAACCAGGTATGGACCTTGGTTGACCCACCTGAAGGGGTAAAACCCATTGGGTGCAAGTGGGTTTTCAAGAAGAAAACCGACATGAATGGTAATGTGCATACCTTTAAGGCGCGATTAGTGGCTAAAGGTTTCAAACAAATTCATGGTGTAGACTATGATGAGACTTTTTCCCCAGTTGCGATGCTTAAATCCGTTCGGATCTTACTTGCTGTTGCAGCATACCATGATTATGAAATCTGAAAAATGGATGTCAAAACTGCTTTCCTTAATGGAAATCTTCTCGAAGATGTGTACATGACACAACCTGAGGGTTTTGCCACTCTAGAGGATGCTAGAAAAGTATGTAAGTTGCAACGATCTATTTATGGATTGAAGCAAGCTTCTAGAAGCAGGAATCTTCATTTTGATGATACAATAAAATAGTTTGGTTTCATCAAAAATGAAGAAGAATCTTGTGTCTACAAGAAGGTTAGTGGGAGCACTATTGTCTTTCTGGTATTGTATGTAGATGACATACTACTTATTAGAAATGACATCCCTACCCTATAGTCCGTAAAGACTTAGTTAGGGAATTGCTTCTCTATGAAGGACTTAGGCGAAGCCACCTATGTATTAGGTATCAGGATCTATAGAGATAGATCGCTGAGACTGCTTGGCCTAAGTCAGAGTACATACATAGACAAAGTGTTAAGACGATTTAACATGCATGAATCCAAGAAAGGACTCTTGCTTATGTCACATGGTGTAAGCCTATCTAAGGCTCAATCCCCTTTCACCCAAGATGAGAGGGATCGCATGAGCAAGATTCTATATGCATCTACAATCGGATCTATCATGTATGCCATGTTAAGTACTCGACCAGACATCTCATATGCTTTGAGCATGACGAGTAGGTACCAGTCTGATCCCGATGAGAGTCATTCGACTGCTATCAAGAACATCCTTAAGTACTTGAGAAGGACTAAGGATTCGTTCTTGGTATATGGAGGCGAGGAAGAGCTAGTTGTAAAAGGTTACACTGATGCTAGCTTCCAAACCGATAATGACGACTCCAGATCGTAATCGGGTTATGTTTTTTGCCTAAATGGTGGGGCTGTGAGCTGGAAGAGTTCAAAGCAGGAGACAGTCGCCGATTTTACCATAGAGGCTGAGTATATTGCTGCCTCCAATGCAGCAAAGGAGGCCGTTTGGATCAGGAAGTTCATTACTGAACTTGGCACTATTCTTAGCATTGTGGACCTAGTGGACCTCTATTGTGATAATAATGGAGCCATTGCACAAGCTAAGGAGCCTAGATCTCACCAGCGATCCAAACATATACTTAGGTGCTTCCATCTCATTCGAGAGATCATCGATAGAGGAGATGTGAAGATATGCAGAGTACCAACAGATGATAACATTGCTGATCCACTAACGAAGCCTCTTGCACAGCAGAAGCATGAGGGTCACACTAGGTCTTTAGGTATTAGATATATGCCTGATTGGCTCTAGTGCAAGTGGGAGATTGTTGGTGTATGCCCTAGAGACCAATACATTTTCTGTATTTACATACATTCTATTATGCTATTTTATATATGAGGCATTTCATTTATTGTGTTCTTTTTTTATAAACATAATAAAGTCCTTAGAATAGTAAGTTTGATGCCATAGAACATCAAGTGGATGACTTGATCGTGAGATCCTTTTGGTTACAACACTATTCTTAAATGTCCCTAGTCAAGTATTATTGTTAATTAGGACAGCAATAATACATTGAGACTAGTATGTGCATAGATTGATGACAATATCTCACGGGTCATGGATATGAGATATCAAGTCTTCACATGGGTACATATTAGAGTAACGATGTACTGGACTGACCCACCATGAGAACGCTACATGGATCGTTACATGAGTGTCATAAGCGATTCTCATAGTGACAATGGTATTTGTAGTCCTTTGACCTGAAATCACTACGATTCCTACATGAGGAGTTATGTGTTTTAATGCCATCAAACATCATTTGTAACAAGGTGATTATAAAGTTGGTTATTGGATATGCCGCGAATCATGCAGAGGGATGTGAGTGACCTAGATGGGATTTGTCACTCTTACATAACAGGAGCGATATCTTCGGGCCCCCAGATTGAGTGAGACTGTGAAATGCATGGCCAGGCTCAAATGAGTCAATATGAGATATTGATTTCATTTGTTGTTACAAAGTCTACTCGAGTATCAGGAAACCAATGATTGGACTATACAAGGATGACACATTCCATGCCTTGTGTTCAATCTAGATATCTTGACAAAGGGACTAAACGACAAGGAAACATTGGTCACGGAAAGGTTATGTCAAATCACTCACATTCTTATTACTTGGGTAGCAGCGATGTGTTGCTAGATACCGCTCACTGCTTGTAATATTAAAATAGGATTTTAATATTACTTCCAACGTAATAAGAACCTGCAGGGTCACACACATAGAGCAGACTAAAATTGGAGCAATGGATCCAAGTTGGACTCGGATTCAAATATGGGCCAGACTCATAACAGATGGGCCTAGGGTTGCACAGCTTACCTTGCTACTGCTCACACTCGCTTAAGGCAGTCACTATTATAAATAGTACTGCTAAGGGGGCTGCTAACGTATGAAATTCTAAACCCTAGCCGCACTTATAGAAAAGTGAGTGAGAGAGCGACAGGTTTCTTCTCTTCTCTTCGCAGCTAACACTGTGTGAGAGACGTGAGGCTCCTCTTTGTGGACATTAGACGTTCGTGAGTCTATTCGTGTGGATACCGCAGAGACATCATTTCTATTACGGTGTTGGTGATTCACGCTTCAAGAGGTAATTCTTTTAAAAACTCGGGTTATGGCTTTTTCGCATGCATCCTCGGTGGGAATCCCTGTTTTCCGCTGCGTGATGTATCCGCAAAAATTCCCAACAAGTGGTAAACCAGGTACATCCTCAGGAAAGACTTCGAAAAACTTATTCACCACTGGAATTGTGTTCACATCAACCTCGCGCTCGACTTTCAAAGAAGACAGTAACATGTATCCGTGAGCTCCTTCTTTTAAGAGAGCTTAAACTTGGTTGGCCGTCAAAAATCTAGAATCCTCATCTATGGGAAAAATTATGGTTTTTCTTGAACAGTCTAGTTGAACATGGCTAGAAGACAACTAGTCCATCCCTAAAATTATATCTAATCGTAAAATGGGTAAACAGATCAGATCGACAGAAAAGATTCGACCTTCAACAATTAATGGACAATTTAAATAAACTTTGGTAGTAACTACCAGTTTATCTGTGAGGGTAGAAACAGTTAAGTCAAAAGGTAAGGTAGACACTAGTAAGTCAAATCTTTACACACAGTCATATGATATGAAAGAATGGGTTACCCCAGAGTCATACAGTACTTTTAAAAGGTTACCTTCTCTGGTGCCTTCCCCTTGTAACAAAACTTTAGATTCGGAGGCTTCAGCTCCGCTCATAGTATAAATTCTGCCTTTTGCTTGTGGCCTTGTAGCTCGAGTAGCGTTGACTGAAGGCTCAGCCTTTGCTTGATTACAGTCTCGAGACACGTGGCCAGGCTTGCCACATCTATAGCAAATAATTCCCTTGATGGAACAATCCCTTGTCAGGTGATCCTTCCCACACTTCATACATCTGGAGGGATACGTCACGTTCTGGCTAGTCTGGTTCCGTGTACAACCTCCACCAGAACTTCCACCCATAGTTTGTTGCTGATTTCCTATTGGTCGGGAATAAGGCTTCTTCTGCAAGTAGTTAGAACTGTTACTGCCGCCTCTTTGGATCCTTGTAGGCCCAAAGTTCCTATTCCTCGTATCTCTAGATTGCTCTAGAGCTTCTACTTCACAACATGTATCCAATAATTCTGAGAATTCATTGATCTTCAGGGTGATCACAGCCTTCTTCAGCTCGTACCTCAATCCTTCGGTGAATCTCCGACACTTCCAAACTTCATTTGGTTGATGCTGAAAATACGTCGAAAACTATGACAAGTTTTCGAATCTGGCTGCGTATTCACTAACAGTCATATTCCCTTGCCGTAAGTTGAGAAATTCTGACTCCTTCGCATGCCTTGCGCTCGCAGGAAAATACTTATCCAAGAACTTGTCCTTGAATAACTCCCAAGTAATCTCATGGTTTGTAGCTTCCAGCATTCTCTGCACTCCATTCCACCAGTTTTCAGCATTGCCCACCAGCATAAAGGTAGCATAGATAACCTTTTTGTCCTCAGCGCAGGTCATTCCTCGAAAGACTTTCTCCAGCTCTTTGATCCATAGACTAAACTTGTCCAGATCAAACTCTCCTTTGAATTGAGGAGGGTTATGGCGACGAAACTCTGCCAAGTTCTGAGCATCGACAGTAGCTTCTAGTTGTTGAGCAGCTCACTCTTGTTGTTGGGCAACTCTCTCTTGTTGCTGAGTGGCTTGCTCAGTTTATTGTGCGATGACCTCAGCCATCCTTTGCATCGCCGCTATAGCTGCTGCCATGTCTTCACGTTGTGCCATCTTACTTTCTCAGATCGGATTAACTGAAAACACAAGAAAAGTTAGTTGCATCCACTAGGAATACCAAACAATACATCTCTGCGTTTGATTTTCAGAAAACACACAGCACAAACAAAACAGACTCAATTACAAGACCCAAAGAAACATAAACCGGGGCTCTGATACCAACTTAATGTAACGCCACTTTTTAAAGAGGAGACGTCATATTGCCAATCAAATACAATGCGAAAAATATAAGTATAAATCAAGTAAGACCCCGTTCATTTCATCATTAAACGTATTTGATTTTAGTTATATAAATAAAATGGTGAATATTTTTTTTCTGTTTTGTAAGTATATATATATATATATATAATTATACTCAATAACCTGCTCATCAATTCAAGTATTCGAGGTATTAACATTTATAAAAATTAATAAGTATATATATATATATATACTTTTGCCAAATTGTAGCGGAAAACATAAACTTTGTGAGAAAACATAAAGACTAAACCATACATCCATTGCATGAGATACATCATATATAAATATATATATATATATATATATATATATATATATTCATATACTGTTTAGATACAAACTATGAGTCAATAATTACATCAAGGCTCATCAAAAAGAAGCCTGAGCTTAACCAAAAACAAAACTATACCTGCCTAAAAGATCATGCATATACATCCCCATGATATCAGAATATACAGCCATTAAAAATAAAGACATTAGGCCCCCAAAATAAAACACTAGTAGTCATCAGTAGCTACCAGTAAAATCAGTCCCTCAAATGAGGAGGAATCGAGTCAGAATCCTCTTTAGGATCCTCCGCAAGATCGTCCTCGGGAACCTCCTCAGGGTCTTCCTCATCCGAGGAAACCCACATAGGAGCCATAGAGCCACGGGTCGGAGCCCGAACAGTGGAATCAAAAGAGTCCTCATGCGGGGTGTAGTAACGGTCACCCTACATCTCTCAGATGGGCAGATGAAATTCCAAGCGTAAGCTAATGCAGCAGGTAAAGATCGATGGTTCATGACGCCCCAAGCCAGTGACAACGACACGTCTCCCATGTAGACACAGCGATCAGAGCTAAAGTTCACATGCCAACAGTCTGGACCTCCAAGGAATGTCAGACGCACGTATCCCAAAAATCCATGTGGTCGGGCTATCATGATCAGAAAATGCTAATCAAAGTTAGGCCAAAAGCTAGGGAAATCAGGTTCTTCCTTTCCTTCACCCCCATCTTTAGAGAATCATACATATAGATATACAAAAATAGTGGAAACATAGGAAAAGAGGTAAGACATTCAACATTCATTACCAATTGAGGCAATAAAGAACAAACGGCGCATGACGCCCACATAACATTTTAGAAATGATAAATCTCATTAAAACAGATAATAAGCAATTTAGCATATATAAACAGTTATGGCAGTAATGAAACAACATATTGAATTTTCATATAAACAAGAAACTATTAAATGATATGATGACTCACTATGCACATGTATATGATACCAACAATCCTACTCCATGGAGCTAAACCCAACACAGTCGTAGAGAATGATCAAGAGACATGTTTGTATCGCGGCTGCTAAGGCTATCAAGTGCTAAAATTTTTAATTTATCAAAATGCGCATCATGGCATTGTACAAGACATTCTGCACAGATCTCGATATAGGACAGTGTCTCAGTTCGGATCGTCGGTGTGTTTGCATCGGTCTGCCCCACGGACAGAAGAGCTACCAACCGCCCATTGCGAGGTACCCGCACCCCGACGCCCCCAAGGTCAACAAATGACCTACACTTCTCTAATCGCACCTGCATAAAGGTGTGATTCAACTCCTAGGCAACTTGGCCTTAACAAAATGTCCAACAGACTTTTTCAATGCATGACTCAATCATGCTCAATGCACATATCTTCAATGCATACTCATATATACATTTACAAATTCACAGTTATAACATTTCAAGTCTAAGATCACATGTCACGTCATTTATCATCAATATTCAATCCCGTTCAAGGGTCCATATTAAGTCAATAATAAGTTTCTAGGCATTCACACCCTATTCAAAGTCATTAAATAAGTCAATTCTTAATTTCATTATGTCGCTCGCAACTCTATCACACTCATGTTCTTTCTTTATTCAAAGTTCTTATAAATGGTAAAGCATGCTCCCGTTTCTTGTTTTTTCCTCTTTATGAATCCCTAATTAGCTTCTAGTCATCCAATTATTCCCGATTACTACACTTACTTTAGTCCAAAAGCCTTGAGTCAAGGGTCGAAGAGGACCTTGAACCTCCAAAGGGCTAGAAAAGCCTCAATTCCATCACTGATCATGATACACGACCTATGTTAAAATACACGGCCCCGAGTACACGGCCCGTGTGGTCATACATGGCCTAGGCCGTGTAATCCTCTAGAGTGCACCATAAATACATTTCAGTCACGTAGGGAGATACTCGGCCGTGTATTCATACACGGCCTAGGCCATGTATCCCTCTGTGACGCAGAAACTCACCAGAAAACCATTCCAAACCTCAATAATCCTAAAATCCATTAATGTACATCAATACATACCATTCAAACACTCAAAGTTCAGCCAAAAACAATCAAACAAAGGGGTTTCCCAAAATGGGTTTCACCCCACCAACACAACAACAAGTTCTTAACTACCAAAATGGGTTGAAGTGAATAGATCTTCCTCTTACCTAAGAGAATCACAAGGAAAGGATGCTCCTTTTTGCTTAGAAATTTTGTGCTTAGCTTCCTGAAAGCCCTAGAACATTCACACTTACAAAATCAAAATCAAATCTTGAAATGGATACCCATGGTCACCAAAATGACCATGGGTCACGAAAATGAGAAGAGAATGAAAGAAAGCCATGAGCTTTTGCCTTAAAGCTCCAACCTTTGAGCTTCAAAGGTGGAAGAGGATGAAGATGGAGAGAATGGTGAACTCTTGAAGATGACTTCTTCAAAGATGGTGGTCCTCCAAACACAAAATGTGGGTGTAAGGAGTGTGACAGCTTGAAGATAAAATGGAGGTATGGGTGGTAAGGATGTTGCTGCTGTGGAGTGAAAAGAGAAGGGGGATAGGAGAGGGAGAAAGAGAGCAGATGTAAGGGAAAGAAAAATGGAAGAAGTGAAAATGTAATATGCCCCACTCCAAGCCCAACCGTGCAGCACATAGGGGGAGGGAGGAGAGAGAAAAGTGGTGGGGAAAGGAAGCTTCCGAGAAGCTTCCCTCAAGCTTCCTTGAGAAGCTTCGCGCGCTTTTCGATAAAGTGAAGTGTGTGGTCACTTAAATGATATCATAACAGTAGTTAGATAGAAGTAATCTATTAGGACTATTTCTCAGTGAACGAAATTATAGTCAGTGTAAATAATATTTTATTATTATTTCTCAAATGATTAATTATTCTGTGATTTTATTCATCAGATAAAATCTCGTAAAACGTAAACCTCGTAAACTGTGCTCTGCCTCGGGTTTAGTAAGATCTCCTGTCGATGTTTCCACAGTCTAGAGTTTACCAGCCTCAGGGAAAACATTTCGCTTTCCCAGCTCCGCTTAGTGCACACGTAAAATGAGAAATATATTAAAATATTCAACGTTTCTCGAAAATTTCACAAAATCATCAAAAATCACAAATATTATAAAACGTCTATTCATTGCAAAACAAATAGTTTTTGGAGTGTTACACTGACTTTGTTCAGTGGGCACACAAAATAAAAAATATATTAAAATATTCGTCATTTCCAGAAAAATCTAGGAAAATTGCCAAAAATCATAAATACTGTAAAATGATTGTTTATGATAAAACAATTAATTTTCGGGATGTTACAATACTGTTTCCCCAAAATTGACAATTCTTTCTTTTACTACAGATATTACATCTCAAATTTTTCAGACGCGCTTCAAAACTCATAGGGTGAGCTATACGTTAGTAAACTTCAAGTATTGACCTCCTTTTTATTTCATAACCCATTTATTTAATTATATCAAATTGTTTTCCCCAAAAACCATTTTGCTTTGCTACACTCAAACTTTTTCCAAAATCATTTCCTTCTTAGTAAAACCTTCAATCCTCAATTAAAACCATCATATTCAGGACTTTGGTCTTATTTAACCTAGTATGGCCGTGAGCCTTCAAGCTCTTTGGAGCTCTCATGAATGCGTTCCATCATGTTATTCACATCCTAAATTACATATACAATTGCATGCATTCAAAATCACACAGACAATCATATTATCAAAGCTATAGTCATACCATCACATATGCAATCATAAATATAAAACCATAAACACCATAATCACAAACAAAGAGACATCAAACAATAAGTGAATAAACCCTTATGGGTTTTTCACCCTACACAACCATCTTCTCACCACCAAAACTTAGTTGGTGAGGTAAATCTCCCTCTTACCTCTTGAAGACAAGATCTTCAAGCTCTTCCTCCTTCTCCTTGATTTTGTGTGAACCAAAACAATTCCCTAAAAATTCTTAAACAATTAATAAAATCACAAACAAGGCTTAATAATGAAGAACCATGGAACAATCATGGTTTAGAAAATCAAAAACTTAATTTAAAACCAAAGAATCAAAAGCTTACCTTTAGGAAAGTAAACCAAAGCTTGGATTTGAAGCACTTAGGATAGGATTTTGACAAAGCTTCCTAAACGAAAAGTGTTTAGGAGGTTGTTTAGGTTTGGGAAATGTAATGAGGAAAAATTATAGAAGATGGGTGGTGATTCTAGGTGCTAGGGCCGAAACTCAAAGAGAAAAAGGAAGAAAATTGTTCTTGGTGTTCTTGGGAACTTTGAGAGAAAAAAAAACTAAGTCTTTAGGTGAGAGAAAAAGTAAATAATGAGAGTGAAATTGAGTGGTGCAGCCGTGAGGTAGTTTGTAGGAATTATTAGGAGATAAACTTTGATGGTAAATATCCTATTGTGTTCACATTTGCAAGGCACATGGCCTATGTCACAAATTGATCATGCAATGGTCACTTGGATGAACCTAGAACCTTATAGAACTTGGTAGAAATTAGCCTCTTGGCCGTGGAACACTAGGAGGTTTAGGGACTAGATTTTACTTCAATTAAACTTAATCACATGCTAATTAGATAGCTAGTTAATTAGATTAGGTTTCCTAATTACACTTAATTAATTATCTAATTACATAGCTAATTAATTAACTAGGTCATTGCATATGTCATGCTTAGTCATGGCTTCTAGATGAAATTAGGATATCTAATTAGTAACTAGATTATAACTAATCAATAACTAGGTTAGTTCACTTAGTTTCTTAATTAGGTAATTAGGTTAACTAAGTTAGGTTTAATTAGCTACTTAGTAACTAGTCAAGCCATTATTATTGACTAAATCTCAACCTTTGAAATCAACTTTATTTCCTAACCATTGATTTAATCTAAGGTGGATATCACTTAGTGATTTTATCAGGATTGTTCTCACACCATTGATCGGATCAACGGTTATGATCAAAAACATCTTAATCAAGCTTTTCATCAATGGTCCACAATAAAGTCTTTGCCACTTTATTTGACCAACTCCTATTGGTTTAGAAAAGTCCAGCCATCGTTTTTGACTGGTTCCTATTGGTTTATTCTAATTTAGGTTACAGAAAATATTCTAAGCACATTTTCTGTCAATTAAAATATATCGGGTCAAATAATTATAGCAGAAGCTGCTATAAATAAAACAACAGATATTTATCAGTGAAATATTTTTATTTCACAGATAAATTTTAAAAATTAAAAGATTCTTTTTTGTGTCACTCAGATTTGGGTTTAGTAAGATCCCCCGCCTCTGAATAAATCAGATAAGAATTTTCCCGACCTGAAAATTATTATTTTCCTGACCTGGAGCAAATCACACAAAACAATCAAAAACAATATCGGAATAGTCAAATTATTTTTATATCGCATAGAAGACACAAAACAGTGAAATTCTGCTATTACTATTAACATCGTCAGAATTTGGGGTGTTACAACTCTCCCTCTCTAAAAAGAAGTTTTGTCCTCGAAACTTGATACACACTTAAAATAAAAATGGATACTGCTCTCTTAACTTCTCTTCCAACTCCCATGTAGCTTCACCACTCACATCGTTCCAAACCACTTTAACCAATGCAATCTCCTTACCTCGAAGTTGCTTTGTCCTTCGATCTTCAATCTTGATTGGAAACGTCTCATAGGTTAAATTCTTTTTCATTTGTATAGTGTCTAGTTCAATCACATGATTCGGATCAGAAATATATTTCCGTAGTTGTGATACGTGAAATACATTATGAAGATTTGATAGGAATGGTGGTAATGCAATTTGATAAGCTACTGGACCTACTTGACGGAGTATCTGATACGGTCCAATAAACTTCGGAGTGAGTTTCCTCGACTTAATTACTCGTCCAACTCCAGTCATAGGTGTCACACATAGAAACACATGGTCACCTTCTTCAAATTCAAGTGGTCTTCGTCTCTTATCGGCATAACTCTTTTGCCATGTCTGAGTTGTCCTCATCTTGTCTTGGATCATCTTCACTTTCTTAGTTGTCTGTTGTACAAATTCTGGTCCTACCACAATACTTTCACCATCATGGTACTAACACAACGGCGTTCTATACCTTCTCCCATATAATGCCTCATAGGGTGCCATCCCTTTGCTCGAATAGAAACTATTGTTGTATGTGAACTCTATCAATGGTAGAAATTCATCCCAACAACCAGTTTGCTCTAGAACACAAGCTCTCAACAAGTCCTCCAATGACTAAATCGTTCTTTCTGACTGACCATCTGTTTGTGGATGGTAAGCAGAACTTAAACGTAGCTTTGTTCCCATCGCTTCTTGCAAACTATTCCAAAACCTTGATGTAAATCGCAGATCCCGATCAGAAATAATATTGGATGGTACACCATGAAGTCTAACAATTTTATTGATATACACTTGAGCCAACTTTTTCATCGAGTACTTAATATTAATCGATAAAAAGTGCGCTGACTTTGTAAGCTGATCAACAATTACCCAAATAGAATCGTGACCTTTTCGAGTTCTTGGTAGTCCTGTTACGAAATCCATTGCTATGTCATCCCATTTCCATTTAGGAATAGGCAAAGGTTGCAACATTCTTGATGGTCTTTGATGTTCCACTTTGGCCTTTTGACAAACTAAACAGGATGATAGATATTCAGTGACATTCCTCTTCATTCCTTGCCACCAATACAGCTATTTCAAATCTTGATACATCTTCATGGCTCCTAGATGCAGACTCAACTTACTCCTGTGAGCTTCATCCAAAATCAATTTCCTAAGTTTTGAATCGTTTGGTACATAAACTCTTCCTTTGAACTTCAGTATTCCATCAACACATTCGTTGAATTCCAATTCTGCTCCTTGACTCCTTTCTTCCTTTGCTTCTTGCAAATACTGATCACTGTTTTGTCTTACTTGTATTCTATCCATCAAATCATTCAAAATAGTAATCATGTTCAAACACATCTTCCCTAGTGTCAACTTCACAGATAGACGCATATCCCGAAATTCTTCTAGCAGTTCCTTCTCCTTAATCATCATAACAGAAGCATTAAGCGTTTTCCTACTTAAAGCATCCGCTACAACATTCGCCTTTTCGGGATGATACTGTAACTGAAAGTCATAATCCTTCAAACTCTAGCCAACGCCTTTGTCTCATGTTCAACTCCTTCTGGTCAAACAAATACTTCAAACTTTTATGATCACTAAAAACAGTGAACGTTGCCCCATAGAGAAAATGTCTCCATACCTTCAATGCAAACACTACTGCTGCCAACTCCAAGTCATGAGTCGGATGATTCCTCTCATGTACTTTCAATTGTCTTGATGCGTATGCCACTACCTAACGGTTCTGCATAAGTACACAACCCAACCCTTGATACGAAGCATCACAATACACTTCGAAAGATTCGTTCGGATCAGGGAGAATCAAAACCGGTGAAGTAGACAGTCATCTTTTCAACTCCTAAAAACTTTCTTCGCTTGTATCAGTCCATACAAATTGTTGATTCTTTCGTGTAAGTTGGGTAAGAGGTCTTGCTATCTTTGAAAACCCCTCAATAAATCGTTGATAGTAACCGACCAATCCGATTAAACTACGGATCTCCCATACAGTCTTCGGTCTTTCCCATTCAACAACTGTCTCCACTTTTGAAGCATATACTTCAATTCCATCTTCTGATATAACGTGTCCCAAAAATTGAACTTCATTTAACCAAAATTCACACTTGGACAACTTGGCATATAACTTATTCTCCCTCAAAATCTGGAGAACCACTCTGAGATGTTCAGCATGTTCCTCCTAACTTCGAGAATAAATCAAAATGTCATCAATAAAGACAACAATAAACTTATCCAAGTATGAACGGAAAATTCGATTCATAAAGTCCATGAATACCGCAGGTGCATTGGTCACACCAAATGGCATCACTTGATATTCATAATGCCCATAACGTGTCTGAAACACAGTTTTAGGAATATCCTCTGCCTTCACACGTATGTAGTGATAACCAGAATGTAAATCAATCTTGGAAAATATTACGGCTCCTCACAATTAGTCCATCATATCATTAATTCTTGGTAGTGGATATTTGTTCTTGATTGTAATCTTGTTCAATTGCCGGTAGTCTACACATAGACGAGAAGTCCCATCCTTCTTCTTTACCAACAATACCGGAGCTCCCCATGGTGATACACTTGGTCTCACAAATTGCTTCTCCAATAAATCCTCCAGTTGTTTCTTAAGCTCTGCCAATTCGACTAGCGACATCCTGTAAGGCGCCATAGATATAGGTCCAGCTCCAGGCACTAAGTCAATAGAAAATTCAATTTCTCTCTCCAGCAGTATTCAATTTCTCTCTCCAGCGGTAGTCCAGGTATATCTTCAGGAAATACCTCAAGAAATTCATTAACAATGAAAATATCCTTCAGAACGTCTTCACGTTGAACCTCCAAAGAAGACATCAACAAGTACCCCTGATCTCCTTCCTTCAAACAAGTTTCCACTTAAGTAGCCGTTAGGAATCTAGAATCCTTAACCTCAGGAAAGACTAATGTCTTACTGGAACAGTCTATCAGGATATGGTTAGAAGATAACTAATCCATTCCTAAGATTACATTAATCTTGGAAAGAGGCAAACAAATCAAATCCACATGAAAGATTCTATCCCTAACACATACAGGGCAATTCAAACATACTTTTGTAGTTATCACAGGCTTATCAGTAGGAGTAATAACACTCAAATCATACGCCAATGTAGTCACAGTTAATCCCAAACGCTCCACACAATCACATGCAATGAAAGAATATGTTGCTCCCGAATCATATAATACTGTTAAAGGATTACCTTCAATGGCACACTCCTCCATAATCAAGTCCTCAGATTTAGCGGCTTCTTCCCCGCTCATAGTATACACACGACGACCCTCCTATGGCCTCGCAGTACGAACACTGCCCACTGATGGTTCCGCCTTCAGATGATCACATTCTCTGGAAAAATGTTCGGGCTTGCCACATCGATAACAAATCACCCCCTTATGCTGACAATCCTTAGTGAGATGTCCTTTCCCACACTTGAAACATTTAAATGCAGAAGTTCCAGCCGAAACTGCCCTACTGCTACTAGAACTTCCTCCGAATGATTGTTGCCGATTCTGACTTCCAGCTGGTTTAGTATACGACTTCTGTTGATAACGGTTACCACTGCTACCCTTTCCCTTTTGGAACCGTGTAAGTCCAAAGTTCTTATTCCTCGCTTCACGGAGATGATCAATTTCTTCCACCTTTCGGAACTTGTCCAATAATACTGGAAACTCATCAATATTCACAATTGCTAAAGCTTGCTTGATGTCAAGCTTCAACCCCTCTTCGAATTTCCTGCACTTCCACTCCTCATCTGGGTGCATTTGGAAATTTCTTGAAAACTTAGACAAGCTTTCGAATTTTGTCGCGTATTCACTTACAGTCATCGTTCCCTGCCTCAAACTAAGGAATTCCATCTCCTTAGCATGACAAACACTGGCTGGGAAATACTTCCCCAGAAACTTCTATTTAAAGAGCTACCATGTCACAACTCTCCTCTCAGCTTGAATCAATCTCTGGGCTCCTGCCCACCAAGCCTCTCCATCACTGACTAACACAAATGTTGAGAAAGTGAGCTTCCGCTCCTCAGTACAACCCATACCATCAAATATCTTTTCCAGTTCTTTGATCCACAGATCAGCTTTCTCTGGATCAAACTCTCCATGAAACTTTGGAGGATTGTTTCTACGAAACTCCGACAATCTGTGAGTATCTTCAGTTGCTCTTTGGTTTTGTTGTGCAACAACCTCAGCCATCCGTTATATTACTGCTATAGCTGCAACCATGTTTTGATTGTCGTCGCCAACATTTCCAGTCCATGCCCTCGTATTCACGCGTCCTCTTCCTCGTCCAGCCATTTCATTATATCAAATAGACTAAACAACACAAAGAAGAGTTGAAGTCAATCTTCCAAACAATATTGTTTTCTTTCAAAAAACAAACATAAACAATCACACAACTTAAACAAGACAGACCTAACCACAAACCCAAAAAGACTCTAACTTGGGCTCTGATACCAACTAATGTAACACCCTCCTTAGGGCATCACATTTATTGTTACTTAATTACCAAATTACCTCTCCATTCGAAATCGTGCTTTGTAATGTAAATACAAGATATAAAAATTCTTAATAATAATAAGGTAAAATTAGCGAAAAATAAAAACATTACAACAACATCTCAAATAATTTACATCACACATATTTTTATATAAGTCTTAGTACTATCATACTTAAATATTTACAAACTAGACTTTCAAAATATTTAAACTTTAATTTAAACTAACATACTGCCCAAGTACTACTAAACAGTAGAACCCTCAGACGGGTCTTCCTCAGACTCCTCAGCAGATAAGAGTCCAGACTGACGTGAAGTCCTACGGACAGGTGTCCTTGCAGACGATACTATGCTAACCTCACTAAGAGTACGGTAGTAAGTCCCCCAGTACTGCCTAATGGATATTGGAAACTCTTGGTGTACATAAATGTTTACAGTAAATTAGGGATGTCCAAGATGTTGTCTACTCAAAACAATATTTAAATCTCCCATATAGTAAATACGCTCTCTATTCAGATCCACGTGTCATGCCTCCGATCCTCCATGAAACATCAATCTCACATGCCCAAGGAAACAAGACATCTCCATCGTCTCAAAACTCAGCTTCCTCTACAGGAATCTACTCCTCCTCAGTTTCTCGCTCAAGTCCTTGCTCAACGTCTTTACATATATAAATATAATACAGAATAGGCATACAAAGAGGTGAGCTCACCTACGCCAATACCAGTATGGTAGCAATGAAGATAAACACATACAATATATCATACAGCTACATCATACCATAATTACAGTTATGCCATAAACATCATTTAACATCACAACACATGTAATACAATAATTACAATCATGCCACTATCAATACTCAAATATTCAATAATTTTATTATCATAAACAATAATTATGATAATGTCCTCAATAACTATGCAAATGCACATAGACTCAATTTCCTACTCCATAGAGCTAAAACTCAGGTCGGAGAGAGTGATCAAAAAGATTTGTCAGTACCAACATGTCTCAGACCACGTGCTCAATCTTGCACATCTAGCATATACACGACAGTCTTTATCAAATCTTGATTAAGAATAGTGTCTCGGCTAGGATCATTGGTGTGTTGCGTCGGTCTAACCAATTGTACAGAAGAGCTACCAACTGCCCATTGTAGGCAACCCGCACCCCAATGCCCCCAAGGTCAACGAGTGACTTACACTATGCATATCGCACCCACTCAGGAGGTGTATTCTCTCCTAGGCAATTAACCTCATACAGTCCATCGGACCTTTCCAATGCATGTACTATATGCTATTCACAATTCTAATTTATTATCTCATATTCGGGATCCACTCATTAACCCAACAGTATTTTTACTGTATTTTCATTGCGTAGTCATATTTTTGCATTTCTCAATCGCGCAACAATTTTGTCGCATTTTCAAATCGCGTATCGATTTTTTAACGTTTCTCAATTGCGTAAAATATTTCTCATACGTTTTAAATCAAAAATATTAATTTTCTCATTTAACACTAAAATTGACTTTATTTTTCATATTTACATAATAGTCCCTCAAAAACATAATATTTACATTATAGTCATCATTTAAATAATATTTTCACAATAGTCCCTCATAAATCTTATATTTACAAAATACTCCCTCTATTATCAAGTATTTGTAATACTGACCCCTCCTTTATAAAATATTTGCAATATAACCCCTCTTTTAATAATAATTTATAATATAGTCCCTCTTTTATAAAATATTTACAATATAACACCTCTAAAAATCAGTATTTATACTGTTTCTCCAAAATTGACAATTCTTTCTTTTCCTACAGATATTACATCTCAAATTTTTCGGACGCGCTTCAAAACCCATAGGGTGAGCTATACGTCAGTAAATTTCAAGTATTGACCTCCATTTTATTTCATAACCCATTTATTTAATTATATCAAATTGTTTTCCCCAAAAACCATTTTGCTTTGCTAAACTCAAACTTTTTCCAAAATCATTTCTTTCTCAGTTAAACCTTCAATCCTCAATTAAAACCATCATTTTCAGGACTTTGGTCCTCTTTAACCTAGTATGGCCGTGAGCCTTCAAGCTCTTTGGATCTCTCATGAATTCCTTCCATCATGTTATTCATATCCTAAATTACACATACACTTGCATGTACTCAAAATCATACAGACAATCATATTATCAAAGCTATAGTCATACCATCACACATGCAATCACAAATATAAAACCATAAACACCATAATCACAAACAAAGAGACATCAAACAATAAGTGAATAAACCCTTATGGGTTTTTCACCATACACAACCATCTTCTCACCACCAAAACTTAGTTGGTGAGGTAAATCTCCCTCTTACCTCTTGAAGACAAGATCTTCAAGCTCTTCCTCCTTCTCCTTGATTTTGTGTGAACCAAAACAATTCCCTAAAAATTCTTAAACAATTAATAAAATCACAAACAAGGCTTAATAATGAAGAACCATGGAACAATCATGGTTTAGAAAATCAAAAACTTAATTTAAAACCAAAGAATCAAAAGTTTACCTTTAGGAAAGTAAACAAAAGCTTGGATTTGAAGCACTTAGGATAGGATTTTGACAAAACTTCCTAAATGAAAAGTGTTTAGGAGGTTGTTTAGGTTTAGGAAATGTAAAGAGGAAAAATTATAGAAGATGGGTGGTGATTCTAGGTGCTAGGACCGAAACTCAAAGAGAAAAGGGAAGAAAATTGTTCTTGGTGTTCTTGGAAACTTTGAGAGAAAATAAACTAAGTCTTTAGGTGAGAGAAAAAGTAAATAATGAGAGTGAAATTGAGTGGTGCAGCCGTGAGGTAGTTTGTAGGAATTATTAGGAGATAAACTTTGATGGTAAATATCCTATTGTGTTCACATTTGCAAGGCACATGGCCTATGTCACAAATTGATCATGCAATGGTCACTTGGATGAACCTAGAACCTTATAGAACTTGGTAGAAATTGGCCTCTTGGCCGTGGAACACTAGGAGGTTTAGGGACTAGATTTTACTTCAATTAAACTTAATCACATGCTAATTAGATGGCTAGTTAATTAGGTTAGGTTTCCTAATTACACTTAATTAATTATTTAATTACATAGCTAACTAATTAACTAGGTCATTACATATGTCATGCTTAGTCATGGCTTCCAGGTGAAATTAGGATATCTAATTAGTTTCTAAATTAGGCAATTAGATTAACTAAGTTAGGTTTAATTAGCTACTTAGTAACTAGTCAAGCCATTATTATTGACTAAATCTCAACCCTTGAAATCAACTTTATTTCCTAACCATTGATTTAATCTAAGGTGGATATCACTTAGTGATTTTATCAGGATTGTTCTCACACCATTGATCGGATCAACGGTTATGATCAAACACATCTTAATCAAGCTTTTCATCCAATGGTCCACAATAAAGTCTTTGCCACTTTATTTGACCAACTCCTATTGGTTTAGAAAAGTCCAGACATCGTTTTTGATTAGTTCCTATTGGTTCATTCTAATTTAGGTTACAGAAAATATTCTAAGCACATTTTCTATCAATTAAAATATATCGGGTCAAATAATTATAGCAGAAGCTGCTATAAATAAAATAATAGATATTTATCAGTGAAATATTTTTATTTCATAGATAAATTTTAAAAATTAAAAAATTCTTTTTTGTATCACTCAGATTTGGGTTTAGTAAGATCCCCCGCCTCCGAATAAATCAGATAGGAATTTTCCAGGCCCGAAAATTATTATTTTCCTGAACCTGAGCGAATCATACAAAATAATCAAAAACAATATCGGAACAGTCAAATTATTTTTATATCGCACAAAAACACAAAACAATGAAATTTTGCTATTACTATTAACATAGTCAGAATTTGGGGTGTTACACCCGTCACCTTTCTCTTCCTTTCTTTCTTGATTTTCCTTTGTGCCCTTACTGTTTTTGTAAGAGAGAAGAGGTGAAATGGACTAAAGTGAATGAAATATCATGATATAGTCAACAAAAGAGGCTATTGGAACCAGTAGTGACTTATAACCTTAAGATATTTCACTGATACTTCCTGATCTGCTAAGAAAACTTAGATTTAGCTAAATCAAGTTTTCCAACTTCCAACAACTTTAGAATAAATACTATGATTCATCTAAATTATTGTTTCACCATTATTCTATTTTTCCAGATCTGCTGTTAGGCAATCTAACATTAAAACACACAACCAATATACCTAAAAATACCAAACTAACTCTGATTGTTCTCAAATTTTAACTACATCCTCTTACACTAATTTGTGACAAAAAAACAAATTCTCTAGATTTATTTCCCTCAAATTAGTAATTTATGCTACTATCTGAGTCATTCTAAGCTACTTTTCACACTTTGGATTGCAACAAAGTGCCTAAACTAACTCAGTTTGTCACAACAATAAACAGACATGTCAAGCAAGTGTTATACTACCTTTGTAACCATAAACTAGTCTAACATGCTAAAAAGAGGATGTTACATTTCTGCCATCCTTTTTAAAAATTTGTCCCCAAAATTGCTTACCTTATATAAACAACTTCGGGTAATCTAGCTGCATATTAGACTCTAACTTCCATGTAGTCTCCTCTGTGCCTGTTTTACCCTATATGACCTTCACTAGAGGAATCTGCTCACCTTTGAGCTCTTTGACCCCTCTGTCTACAATTCTCACTAGTTGCACTACCTAAGAGAAATCATCTCTTAATTGTATAGATTCATTTCTTATGATATGTGAAGGATTCAGATTGTACTTTCTAAGTTGGGATACATGAAGACATCATGAAGGTTTGACAAACTAAGTGGAAGGCTATCTAGTAGGCTACAAGTCCAACTCTTTTTAGACTTTGAAAGAGACCAATGAAACGAGAGTTTAACTTCCTTGTTCTCAATGCTCTACCAATTCTAGTTGTAGGAATGACTCTCAAGAAAACATTTCCACCCTCTTCGAACTCTGGAGGTCTCCTCCATCTATCAGCATAACTCTTTTGCCTACTTTGAGCTACATCCATCCTATCCCTGATTATTTTGATTTGCTTTGAAGTATGTTGCACTAGCTTAGGTCATAGAATAGCTTTTTCTCTAACCTCATACCAACATAATGGGGACCTATACTTCCTACCATAAAGTGCCTCATACGGTGCCATTTCTATGCTGGTATGATAACTATTATTGTAAGAAAATTCCACTAAAGGCAAGAGTCTATCCCAACTACCCTATTGATCTAGTATACATGCTTTAAGCATATCCTCTAGGATCTGGATAGTTCTCTCTGACTATCTATCTATTTGAGGGTGGTAAGCTATGCTAAGACTTAGTCTAGTCCCGAAGGCATTTTGCAAGGCTCCCCAAAATTTAGATGTAAATCTAGAATCTCTGTCTAAAACTATATTGAGGGGAACTCCATGCAACCTAACTATCTCCTGTAAATATAACTGAGCTAGTTTATCTAAGAAGTAGTTCATTCTCATTGGCAAAAAGTGGGCAGACTTGGTGAGTCTATCCACTATGACCCAAATTGTATCATGTCCTGGAAACCTATCACAAAATCCATTGTGATGTTCTCCCAGTTCCATTCAGGAATTGCTAAATATTGGAGAGGTCCTAAAGGTTTTTGGTGCTCTATCTTAACTTTCTGACACACCAAGCACCTAGACACAAACTTTGTTATTTTTTTCTTCATTCCTAGCCACCAAAACATCTTTATTAAATTTTGATACATCTTAGTGGCTCTAGGATGGATGGTGTATTGACTCCTATGAGCCTTCTCTAAGATATTTTCTTTGATCGTAGATTCTCTCGGAATGTAAAGTCTATCTCTAAACTTAATCACTCCATCATCTACTATATCAAACTCTAACTGATCCCCTAAGAAGATTTGCTCTCTTATCTCACTTAAACTTTCATCCTCGCCTTGAGCTTCTAGAATTTGATCTCTCATGTCACTAACTATGTCCACCCTACTCATAAAGAGACTCTGTGGTGTCATAGTTATGCTAAGACTCTAGTCTCTAAATCTCTCAAGAAGCTGACCCTCTTGAACCATCATCCAAGACACATATTGGGATTTCCTACTTAGTGCATCGGCCACTATATTGGCCTTACCTGGGTGATACTTAAGTTCAAAGTCATAATCCTTTAAAAACTCCATGCATCTTCTTTGTCTCATGTTCAGTTCCTTTTGATCAAACAAATATTTAAACTCTTATGGTTGTTGAACACCTCAAATTAAACTTCGTAAAGATAATGTCTCCATATTTTTAATGGCAAACACTACGACTGCTAATTCTAGATCATGGGTGGGGTAGTTATCCTTATGAGGCCTCAACTGCCTCGATGCATAAGCAGCTACTTGCCTCTGTTGCATCAGAACACACCTTAAGCCCATCTTTGAAGCATCACAAAACACCTTAAAGTTTTCCTGTGGATCTAGAATGACCAAAACTAGTATAGTAGTCAAGCTCATCTTTCTCTCTTGGAAACTATCTTTACACTCTTGAGTCCAAACAAAAGTACTACCTTTCCTAGTTAATCTAGTCAAGGGTAGTGATATCTGAGAAAATCCACTGATGAATCTCCTATAATACCCAGCTAGGTGATAACAATATATTTTATTCATTTAATAATCCCCTCACTGACTTTTTAAGGTTCAATTAGGATTAATTAAGTTGGTTTTGTCACATTTTATGATATTGGGCCTAATTGAATTATTGAAGGAATTATTGCATGAATTGGCCTTAATTTGTCTATTTGGCAGCATTCAGTAAATTAGCTATAATCTGAGTTGTAAATATTTGATTGATGTGATTCTAGTCTTGTCGGAAAGTTAATACAATTATCAACAAGTTTTGTGAAGACCTCAAGAGATGAATCACATATTTGGATAATTTAAATTGAAGTGGAAGCAAGAGTTAGAATTCTGATCTTGACAGCTTGTCCTCTGCGCATTCATCAGCCTATTTCTTGAGCTATAGGAGTAAAATTGACACCAAACTAAGGCTAAATGAAATCTAAGACCCAAATCTACAACTTTCATGAAGAACACAAGAGTTGGATCAGATGTCTAGTAGGTCATATTGGGCCTAAAAGTCAAAATAGAGGTGCTGTTATTAGAACCTAAACACTGTGCAAAGATTGGGGTGTATCTTGGGTTGTAAGAGTCAAATTGGGATGAAACTAGTGGCATAAAAAGTTGAGACAAAACCCTTTTCGTGAAGGCCATTTATGCAATAGGTGATGTAATGATAGAGTTATAGTCATGTGAAGATAGCTGGATTTGTTGAGTGGGGAGACAAGCATGGCAATAATTTTTCACTTATCCACCCACTCATTAAATAACTCTATTATCATTTTCCACTCATCCACCCACCCATTAAACAACTCCCTTGTCATTTTGTACCCTTCATGCTCTATAAAAGACACTATTGGTTGCTCATTAGAAGCATCTTGGTTTAGAGATCAAGATCATGTTCTTGTATTAATTATTTCTCTTGTTGTAGTTTTCTTTTGTTCTAAATAGAAATTATGTTTATCTTCTTCTTCTTCTTTTTTTCTTTCTTCTTGTTCATGAGTAACTAATTCTCATTTTGCTTGGGTGAAAGGGTGAAGCTTTTGATAATTAGATTAATCTTTTTCTTGTGCTTGAATTATATATTATCAAGTGATCATTATATATGTTGTATTTTGTTTCCAATCAATTTAGAAACCCTCCTTGTAAAGTAGAGATCTTGATTTGTTGTAGACAAGATATTAGCACAATGAATGCTTGAACTCATTTACAAATGTTGGCGTTATTAACCCTTCTTGTAAAGTGGAGATCTTGATTTGTTGTAGATAAGAGATTGACACAATAAATGCTAGAACCCATTTATAAGTGTTGGCATTAGTTGATAATTAAAAGAACCATAATATAACTACATATATAACTTTAAAAGAGTTTTAAATGTTGTATTCTCCGATTGGAACCTCTGTTATGTGTGGATTCTAATTGAGTTATATATAAAAAAAATCTTGTCCTTAATTTATATACCGAGAGTAGATCTCCTAACCTAAGCAAATCTTTTTCATTTATGAACAAGTTTTATCACCTTTATTATTGTGACAAATCATTTTCTTACCTCAAAAAATTTTTCTTCATCAATTCCTTATGGATCGACCTTGAGCTCCCAAGAATTCTAGGGTTTACAACACTACAATTTGCATCAAGTTTTTAGCGCTGTTGTCAAGGACTTGATTTGAAGAACAAATTTATTGAGGTTTTCTTTCTTTAAGTAAACTTTATCATCTTGTATATTCTTTCCCTACTCTTTTAATTTTCTAGTTGTATCATATTTGATGGCAAGTTTATCGCCTACTTGTTAATATTTTTTATTATTATCATGAAAGGTTGAGCTCTGTATATATTTTTATTTTTTCCCTTATTTTAAGTCATTTATTTATGCTTAATTGGTATCGTGATTCAAATTTTGGTCGTTTGGTTAAAACTAATGCTGGTACTTTATATATTGATATGTTTGAATCACAATCACGCATATTAAACACAATGGCTGAAAATGAAAGTGTACATGATGAACATGAAAATCAATCATTGTGAACCATGCGTGAATATTTGCAACCATCTCAAAATTCTAGTGCATTATGTTTTATCTTTTCACTTAACGCTAATAATTTTAGATTTAAGCCGGGTATGATTTCTTTACTTCCTAATTTCATGGTTTAGAATCTGAAAGCCCATATTTACATCTAAAAGAATTTAAGGAAGTGTGCATCACTTTCATTGATCAAAATTGCACTGAAGAAATTATTAAACTTAAATTGTTTCCTTTTTCTTTGAAAGATAAAGCAAAAACTTAGCTTAATGTTTTGAAACCAATATCAATTGGCACGTGGTAAGAAATGCAAAGTGAGTTTTTAAAGAAATTTTTTCCAACATATAAAACTAATGCTTTGAAAAGACAAACCCAAAATTTTTCCCAAAATTCGAATGAAGCATATTTTCAAAGTTGGGAACATTTTAAAGATTTGTTAAATTCTTACCCACATCATGGTTTTGAAAAATGGTGCACTATAAGTTTTTTTTATGAAGGATTAACACTTGAAACTAAACAATTCGTGGAAATAATGTGCAATGGTGAGAATGCTCGATCATGGTTTAGAATATTTAGACCAATTAGCTGAGAATGCTCAATCTTGACATGGTACCAATCCTTCTGAAAATTCAATTAGATCTAACCTTGTAAGTGCTAATAAAGGAAAATATCACCTTAGTCAAGAAGAAGATCTAAACACTAGGTTCTCTAATTTGGCAAGAAAGATTAAAGCCATGGAATCAGAGAAAGTAAAAGAAATCAAATCTGTACAAAATAAAGAAATTTGTGGCATTTGTGATCACTTAGGACACTCAACAAATGAATGTCCAAAAATTCTTATTTTTAAAGAAGTTGTGTATGAGCAAGTAAATACAATGAACAATTTCAAAAAGCCATTTACCTCTTCTTTTTCAGATTCATACAATTTGGGATGGAGAAATCACCTGAACTTTAGCTGGAGGAATAATAATCATGCACAATTTATGCAGCCACCGCCTCCTTAGGCACAACAGGACTCTCAAAATTCTCAAGGATATACACCCTATGTCCTACCATATAGGAAAAACCTTGAAGGAACATTGCATGCATTCATGGAAAAGCAAGAGGCCATTAATAACCAAAATACTCAAGCTATGATTGATATAAAAGACACTCTTGTAAAACTTTCTTTTGCACTCACTATTCACGAGAAAGGAAAATTTACTTCTCAACCTCAACTGAATCCCAAAGGTCAGTACAGTCTAAATGAGGGTAGTTTAGAAAGCCAACAAATAGATCAAGTCAGTGATAACTCTTAGGAATGAAAATATTATTGAAAAACAAATTCTTGAACTTTATAAGAAAGATGATAAATCAATTCCCCAAGATAAGGAAAGGGTCGATAAGCCACTTGTCCAAAAGGAGACCAAACTCTCGTCTTCACCCTCATTTCCTCAAGCATTAAACAATTCAAGGAAATTGAACCATCACACTAAAATTTTGAAATTTTTAAGTAAGTGAAGGTCAATATTCCTCTGCTAGATGCTATCAAACAAGTCCCCTCTTATGCCAAATTTTTTAAGGACTTGCGCATTGTTAAAAAGAAACTAAATGAGAAAAAGAAAGTCTTTTTGGCTGAACAGGTAAGCTCCATTCTTTAGAGTAATAATGCCTTAAAATATAAAGACCCCGATTGTCCTATAGTTTCATGCAATATTAGAGAACATAAAATTGAACAAGCTTTACTTGATCTTGGTGCCAATGTTAACTTGCTTCCATATGCAGTTTATCAGTAACTCAACCTGGGTGAATTAAAACCAACTTCTGTAACTCATCTACTTGCTGATAGATCAATTAAAATTTCAAAAGGAATAGTAGAAGATGTGTTGGTATAAGTTGATAAATTCATATATCTTATGGATTTTATTGTCTTAGAAACTGAACCTATGGTTGATAGTTACAAGTCAATTCTTGTTATTTTAGGTAGCTCATTTTTAGTAACATCTAATGCTTTGATAAATTGCAGAAATGGGTTGATGAAGTTAACATTTGGAAATATGACACTAGAGCTTAATGTTTTCAACATGTGTAAGCAATCACAGAAAGTCCATGATGAAAAGGAGGAAGCTGACGGGATTAAGGCCATTATAGATGATCATGTTCAAACCAAGAGTTCTTCTGACCCATTAGAAATTTGTTTAGTCAATTCATTTGACTCAAGTATGCAATTAGATGATGATATTTCTGAAATATGCTCTTTGATTGATTGTACATAGGTATTAGAACATAAAGGATGGAAGCTGAGATTCAAAGAGCTAAAACCCATAAATGATAATACTCATGAAGAAGTACCGATAATGGAACTACAGCCATTACCTGTTGGGTTGAAGTACACATTTTTGGGAGAAGAACAAAGCTTTCTAGTGGTAATTTCTTCGACCCTTACTAGAAAACAAAAAGGTATGTTAATAGAAGTTCTTAAAATGAATAAAAGTGCAATTGGATGGACATTAAAGGACACAAAAGGCATTAATCCATTAATTTGTATGCATAAAATACATTTAGAGGATAATTCTAAAACATCTCAACAGCCTTAAAGAAGATTAAATCCACACATGATTGAGGTAGTTGGAGCTGAAATTCTCAAATTACTTAATGTTGGAATTATCTACCTTATTTCTATAGAATTGTCTTTGCTCCAATCGTTTAATATGTTAAGTTTTGATGATGACAAATACAAGATAAAAAAAATGATACTTATACTTCATAGATGTTCTTAATAGATGACAAATGCATTATAAAAGAATATTGATCATATTACATAGATGTGCTTAATAGATTATATTGGATCATGCATGATTATGCACTTTATCTAGTTATATTTCACTTAATAATCATGCAATGTGATATGTGCAACATTCTTCATATAATATATCCAATAATGTTTTATATGAGTTATATTAAATTAATATTGGATTTCGCTCTATGAAAATGTGTAAAGTATTCTTTGTTGCATCTTATATAGAGCATATCTATTAGTAATTGATAAATGTCTTATTTAGATGTATCTATGAAAGTCTTATATGCATGTTAGACTAACTAGAGTTATATATTTATGAATCATGCATATGAATATATTGAGTTATGTATTTGGACTAACTATGCTTGTTTTAAGTGGCTAATACTTTGTAGGATAGTCTAAGTACCAAGAGTGAGCATTGCAACAAGAAAGTAAAAGATCACAACTATGCTCAACTCAAGAAGAATGAAAATGATAAAGATGTTCCAAGCATTTGCAAGATTTGAAGAGAAGAAATTTTTGGAAGTTTAGATTACATCAAGAATTGATGATGACAAAAGATCAAGTCCCAAGGTTCATCATGAATAGCTTATAGGACTTAGATCTTGTGTAAAGGTAAAAAGGAATCATACTAAACTCAAATATGTTTTAACATCTTTAAAAGTGTTTCTTACATCTTTAAATGCCCAACAAACTATTTTTGAAAAGTTAGTCTTGGTGGTAGTTCAAACCTTTGAAAAATAGTCAAGTTTGTGTTTTGTAAAAATGATATTTAGTTACTCTTTTAATCATAACTTTCAAAATACTTTGAGTTTTGTTGTGAAATTATTACATATGAAAATAGACTCAAAGATATTTCCAATAAGTAGTCATTTGCTTTAAACAAAAAATAAATGAAGAAGTTATGACCATTTAAAGTCAGTTTTCAAAAATAATCAAGTTTGAGTTTTGAAAAGTTGACCTTTGGTTACTTTTTTAATCATAACTTTCAAAATACTTTGAGTTTTATTGTGAACTTGAAAATAGATTCAAAGATCTTTCCAATGAGTGGTCATTTACTTTAATCGGATAAGAAATAAAGAAGTTATAACCTTTTAAAGTCAGTTTTCAAAACCACAAGTGATGTAATCGATTACTGTCTTGTAATCAATTACAACTCTGGAAGATGCCATGTAATCAATTACAAAGTGCCCAGAAATGTTCTTAATGGCTATAAATGGCTAGTTTTCATAAAAAATCATTTCTAAACACTACCAATGGGTATTTTATCACTTGGGCTCTATATATAAGTGTTATTTGAAGATTTTCCAACCTAATAACACTTGATTTGATCCTTGAATCATAAAAATCATATTTTGAGCTTCAAAGTGTAAATTCTTGATATCCATAGTGCTTTAATTTGAATTATCCACTCTTGAGAGAGTTTCTTATCATCTATACTTTGTATAAACTGTAAAAGAGAGGGTGAGGTATCCTTCAAAGTTGTAAGGGTGAGGTATCACTTGAATTTGAGGCTCAAGCACAAAGGGTGAGACATCCCAAGGTGTGTTGAGTACTCCACTTTGTAAAGATTTTCAAGCATCCATTCAAGTTTGAAGGTTTAGTGGAAAATCTCGGGCGGTTCACTTGAGGACTGGACATAGGCTATAAGTGGTTGGTGACTGAACTAAGATAAATTTGTGTGTTTGCTCTGCTCAACTCTATCTCTTTTACATTTGTGCTTTAATTATATATGCTTAAGTTGAATTTGATATCTAGCTTATTTGCTTGATTTATCCTATAGCCCAAGTAGTATTTGTGAAATCTCTAATAGTTACACCTTTGTTAAACTTATTTCGCTACATTTATTAATTGAGTTATTTAAAATGCTTAATTTCTCGAAGGTGTTTTAAAATTTGTAATCACCTCATTCACCCCCCTCTTGAGTGGTGGTTACCATGGCTAACAAGTGGTATCAGAGCTTCGTGCTCTATTAAAAGCTTAACCGCTTGGAGTTAAAGATCCTTGTTTGTTTGGCAACCATTGAAAGCTTTTCAAAATGAAAGGTTTTGAAATTGATAAACTATCATTCTTTGATAGTGTGAATTTTGTTTATTGGAAAGCAAGAATGGAATTTTATATGTAATTTATTGATCTTGATTTGTGGGATATTATGCTTGATGGATTTACTTGCAAATCAAAACAAACTTGGAATGCCTATGACAAGAAATGTTTTTCATTGAACATTAGAGCTATGCAAATCTTGAGAAATGGTTTGAATGATGATGCTTATGATAGAATTAAGAGTTGCTCTAGCGCTAAAGATATATGAGATGCTCTTGATATTATCTATCTTGCTAATAATGATTTTTTGCATAAAGTTGTATACAGAGAGCAAGAAGAGCAAAGGCCTCTAGAGGAAGATAACATTGAAAAATGTCCTCAACAACATGTTCAAAGTAAGAAAAGGAGCCTAATGCCTATTGGTGATGATGGTGCTCAATTTGAAGAAGAGTCAAAACAAAATAAAATTAAGATGTGTTAGCCATGGCAACCATTACCCAAGAGGGGGGTGAATTGGGTGATGACTAGTTTTAATGCAACTTTGACAAATTATGCATTTTGAATAACTCACTTAATAAATGCAGCAGAATAAGTCTAATAAATGTACAACTATTGAGGATTACTCAAATACAACTTGGGATATATGATGAACTAAGTGAATAAGCTAGATATCAAGTTGTAACAATCAAAACATCAACATATGCAATAAATAAATATATTCTACCAAATACTGAATTTAAAGAGTGTAGGGAAGAGAGAATCAAACTCAAGAATTTATCCTGGTTCAGCCACCAACCACTTGTGGCCTACATCCAGTCCTCAAGCTTAACTTGAGATTTTCTTCACTATCTCCTAAACTTTACGGGTGCTAGAAAAACCTTTGTACATACAAGAGCACTCCTCACACCTTGGGATACCTTACCCTTGTGCTAGAGCTTTCAATTCTTCAAGCTTCATAGGTGCTTGATGACCTTTACAATGAAGAGCACTCACAACACCTTTGGGATACCTCACCCTTTGTGTTTGAGTCTCACTACAAGGGATACCTCACCCTTTTCTCTTTTGAGGGATACCTCACCCTCTTACAATGATTACAAGGTGAATAGAAAGAATATAAACTCTCTTGAAGAGTAGATATACAACTTGAAGAACAAAGTATAGATGATAGAAAACTCTCTCAAGAGTGGATAATACAAGTTGAAGCTCAATGGGTATAAAGGATTTACACACTTAGCTCAAAACAAAGAATTTAGAGAAAAAGATGATGAATTTCGTTTTCAATGTTCAAGGATAATTTTCAGAATGTTCTCCAACTTGTTTTTGATGCCCAAACACTTTTATTTATAGCCCAATGAGTTTTAGAGCCGTTGGAGGTGTTTAGAAATGATTTTCTATGAAAACTAGCCGTTTATAGCCGTTAGAAACGTTCTGGGCACTTTGTAATCGATTACAAGCTTCATGTAATCGATTACAAGCTTCAGGCACTTTGTAATCGATTACATACTACTGTGTAATCGATTACGGCTTGTTAACGTTGTAATCGATTACATGACTTGTGTAATCGATTACACCATTTCTGGTTTTCAAAACCGACTTTAAAAGGTCATAACTTATTCATTTCTTATCCAATTAAAGCAAATGACCATTCATTGGAAAGCTATTTGAGTCTACTTTCATATGAAAGAAGTTTCAGCACAAAACTCAAAGTATTTTGAAAGATATGATCAAAATAGTAACTAAAGGTCAGATTTTCAAAACTCAAACTTTAATTGGTCATAACTTTTTCGTTTCTTATCCGTTTAAAGCAAATGACCAGTCATTGGAAAGATATTTGAGTCTATTTTCAAATGAGATACGTTTCAAAGTAAAACTCAAAGTATTTTAAAAGTTATGATCAAAAGAGTAACTATATGTTAGTTTTGTAAAACACAAACTTGGCTATTTTTTATAGATTTGAAATATTACCATAACTAGCTTTCCAAAATAGTTTGTTGGACATATAAACATTTTAGAAACACTTATAAATATGTTTAAAAACTTTTTTGAGCTTAGTGTGATTCCTTGTTAGCTTTACACAAGATCTAAGTCCTATAAGCTAAGCTTGAAGATGTTGGACTAGATCTTTTACCACCATCACTTCTTGATGTAATCCAAGCTTCCAAAGAAAATCTTCTCTTCAAAACTTGCAAATGCTTGGAACATCTTTTCATTTTCATTCTCCTTGAGTTGAGCATAGTTGTGATCTTTTGCTTTCTTGTTGCAATGCTCACTCTTGGTACTTGAACTATCCTACAAAATATTGCTCACTTAACCAAACATAGTTAGTCCAAATTCATAGCTCAATATCTTCATATGCATGATTCATAAATGTATAACTCTAGTTAGTCTAACATGCATACAAGACTTTCATAGACATATCCAATATTAATTCATTTATAACTCATATAACATATTATTGGATATATTATATGATGAATGTTACATATATCTTATTGCATGATTATTAAGTGAAATATAGTTAGATAAAGTACATAATCATGCATGATATAATATTTCTCATCAAACACATTTATGTAACATGATCAATATTCTTTTGTGATGCATTTGTTATCTATAAAGCACAAGTATAAAGCATAAGCATCTTCTTTTTGTTTTGTATTTGTCATCATCAAAACTTAACATATTAAATCATTGGGGCAAACCTATTTCCACAATCTCCCCCTTTTTGATGATGACAAATCACTAAAGAAAAATATGTTGAGCAATATAGAAGAATAGATATTCATGTAAGCATATCGAATAATTAAGCACAAGAACATATTTTTCTTTCCAATTTTCTCTCCCCCTATTTGACATCAACAAAAAGGCTTAGGAAGGAAAGATAGTATTTTTCTCTCCCCCTAAAGATAAGAACCATGTTGTCAAAAAGAGTAGGATCATCAAAACCATAAACTTATTCAAGTTATGCAACTCATCACTATCTCTCCTTATTTAATTATATACCTAATTCAAGAAAGGAGAGATGAAATAAGTATGCTTTCAAGATATAAAAGATTATTCATGCAATACTTGTCATATTTTGGTATTTCAACATTTAGCATATGATAGCAATAAGCTTAAGAAATTATGTCTAACATATAATATCTTGCATGCCACATCATAAATAAGTACCACTTGATATCACTTGATAGGAGATACAAAATATTCATGTAAGATCATTGAATTAAAGTTTTCAAATAAAAGATCATACAACTTGTCACATATCAAGCATTTCTCAATGAAAAAATCAAAAGATATGAAGTTTAAGAATGTTTATCTTCTTTCATTGATATAGGAAAAGAGAATGAACGATGATCTTTGTTGACATGTTGATAGTATTAACAATAAAACACTTCATGTCAAGTAAGGATGTAAGCCAAGAGATATAAGTAATAATCTAATAGCTAGGCTCCCCCTCACAATATGTATGTTATCAAAATATCAAATATAATGGTTTAACATAGTTATGCATATGTTCTTAGTCAACAAGGATATGGAAGAATGATATGTAAGATAAGTTCCCCCTTATTGAAGCACAAGATAGATAAAGGGAAATATGCATGCCAAGATCATATAAGCACATTACTATAAAGAAAAGCAAGGCATAGATACATATTCTTAATCCCTCAAACAAAATCATTTAAAAAAAAACTTCTCCCCCTTTCAAAAAGAATTTTATAATAACACATTACATTTTGAAGAGCATTTTAGAAGGGTAGAAGAGATTTATATTGAAATCACATATTCCTTGAGAGTGATCAAATCTAAGTCAAAAGAGTATTTGAAAGTACATATCCTCTTTTTCACATTAAACAAGAGCCTTGAAAAGATAAAATATATATATATATTTTTTAAACAAGGCTTATCTTTTGAAGTATGAAGATTGATCTCTATAGATCATTTCAAAAAATTTTATTTAGAAAACTTTCTTAAATACTCTCTCAAAATTTAATAGACATTTCAAAGCAATGTAGAGAGTACTACATTTATAGCACAAATTGAATGATTTCTAAATTTTCAAGATAATTAGGAGATGATAATACTTTTTAAATCTTAAGACAAATTCAAAAGATTCTCAAGGATATGGAACTTGAAAAGCTTCTTTTTAAAAGGAATATTAATCAAACTAGAAATTCTTTTCAAAACAAGAGCATGATTCTCGTAAGTTTATACCACTAAGAACCATAGATCAAGAGAATCATATATATATCAAACATTGACCTTGATGAAATATGCTATAGAGATTAAAACATATATAGAACTAATATCATCCACCCTATATGCAATGACAAAACTAGCAATTTAATGTACAATTAGGCACTTTGTCAATGCTAAGCATACTTCTCATGTAAGGAAATCATATAATCTTTTAAGATTAATTTATCAACAAGTATCATATAATCCATAGCATATAGAATACCACAATAGTTTAGGGATAGAGATACTTATTGGGTTAGATAGAAAGTGATGCTCCTTTAGAATGTTCTTCATTTATAGGTCCTTGTACTTTCTTCCATTGAGTATTTCATTCCATTGCACTTGAAGAAAGTCTCCTCATGTTCCTCTTCCTTCAACATTTCTCATTTATCCACATATGCTTGACATTTCAATATTTGATGACTATATTTCAAAAGTTCTCAAAAAAAGGTTAGCATCAAATATCATTTAAACTTATTTACAAACATAATTTAGGTTGATATAAAATGTAAAACATGTACCACATTATCAACCATGAATTGTTAGCTCTAAAGAGAATAAAAGAATGATATATGCACTTGAATCCAAAAGCATAGTTTAAGCATTTTCAAGGCAAGATTCAAGTTTATCAAGAAACACATGATCAACATCAAAACTTATATAAGCATTTTGGGGCAAACAATGATCATGTAAGGCATGTAATATCAAGTAAGGAATTTTAGTATGTACACATGCCAATCAACAACAAGAAATCTCTTAACGAATTGAAAAACCATGGAACTATAACTTTTGAATATTTATGATTCATTTCAAGATATACTTCATTGTAAAAACCATTGAAGTTCAAATACAAGTTCAAGACACAAAATGAATCATTTACTTCTTGTTTTCAAGATATGAACATGTCAAGCAATTTCAAACAAAAGACGTAACACCCTCCAAATTGCTGCATGAACGTGAGTTTCCAAGGAAATTTTCGACAAAAAACGACATAACAAAATTCGGTAAGATGGGAGAACATCATTTCCCCAAGAATGGTTAAAAACAAGTGTTGTCGGATGAGAACTCTGTCGAATGGTGATTCTGTCAAACGAAAATGAAAGGCTGTCGGATGAACTTGAAAAGATCAACAAATATCCTAATTCGTCGGACAGATGTTGATGTTGGAGAAATCTTCCAATTGTCGAATCGACGAAATATTATATGGTCAGAAGATCAAATTCGACGAATTTTGACATTAGAGAAGTTTTTCTACTGAAATCGGAATTCTTACTCGACGGTCGTTAGCACCATAACTCGACGAACCTTATCATTCAAATTCGATGGACATTGGTATCCCCACTCGACGGAAATTGACATTCTAACTCAACAGACATGAGCATCCTCACTCGACGAATATTGACATTTTCACTTAACTGATACTAGCATCCTCACTCGACAAATTTTAACTTGGTACCAAATAGTAAGAAGATTAAATTCGACGTATTTGGATAGAAGTCCAAATTCGATGGATATGACATTGTCTTAAAAGATCCTATTTCGACGAATATAAACATCTTCATTTTGACTTGTGAAATCGTCCAACAAGATTTAGGGAAAAGGAGAACCATATTGTTCTTGACTGATTCTTTGCTAACAGAATGTTCATCGCTTTGTCGAACCTGAGGACTTCTCCCATGTTTTGAATAGATGGTCTTCTGTCGGAAAGATGGTCTTGGTCGGAATAGATGGTCTTTGTCGGAAGAGGCAGCCATAACAGCCAAAATCTTTGATTTCTGATTTAAGAATTGAGAATCAATTTCATCCAGTCTTGAGGTATTTTGGGTTTTGTCGAACTACCGATTGATGTTGTCGGGAAAATGCTCTGAAGGTGTCGGATTCAACTCACCATTTAACTTATGCTTGCATTCAGTAATTAAATCCGACGGAATCAAAATGTTAGGAAAATTTCTTCAAGTGTTTGGATCTTGTCCAAATTCTGTCGATGTCAAGACCTTCAAAAATCTTGGATTGTCGAATGAGTTACGTGAGATTGATCTTTTGGATCCCTGTAAGGCTTGAGAAAGACCGAGTCTATCGACAGGAGTATATTCATAAAACTGCCGAGCTTTGTTTGTCGGAATAGGCTTGAAATGAAGTCAGTATCGACAAGAATCTATTCTCAAAAGAAATTGTCGAATTCGGTTTGTCGAAACAGGTTTTGAAATGAAAACCATTTGGGAAAATGTTGAGGAACTTCTGTCGGATTGGGATTTCCAGAATTTTGGTCGAATTAGAATTCCAGAATTTTGGTCGGTTGAGTATAATGGCAAATTAAACTATACCGGGTCAAAATAATTCATAACAATAACAGCTATGCATCAAGCAACATATATTTATCAGTAAAATAGAATTATCTTACAGATAAATTCTAAAAATTTGGGGTGTTACAAAAGACATATGACATTTTACTTTCCAATCTCCAAATAAATATATAAGACAATTAAGCATCAAAGAGAAAGGATTAGAACTACTAATGAGCAAGTGAATTTACATATTTGAGTGAAGAGACTTGGTCACAAGCTCAAGAACAAAGATATTGTCATAACATGTCATTCCAAGCAAAATGTGTGCATATCTAACATATTAGCATATATAAAAACACTTTTAAAGCATAATGCTAGAAAAGCACAATTTAAGACATGTTAAGGCATAAAACAAATACTACTTATCCAAATATCACATGATATTCAAATTAAAGCATAAGTAAGTATTACAAGCTTGCTGAATTCAGTTTTTGCATTTCAAACAGTAAGGGTCTGAACTCAAAGCTTTCAAATTAATTCCAAAACAATTCCAAACATCATGTAAGCATAAAAACTGACCAGTTCTTGATCCAAAGCTCACATTTATGCAAAAAACTACAAATTATGCAGAAAAATGTAACTTTATGCAGCAAAAGTTATGATTTTTAGTAAGAGTTATGTTTTATCCAATATGCCAAGTTCTAAAATATTTATATCGAATGTGCTACTTCAAACAAGAAATGAACTTATCTAGCATATTATCACATGTAGAAATGTGTAGAAAATTTAAAGCATAGAAAGCATCCATAGTCATAGAATACCCTATTATCAAGAAATATGCAAGGTAGTGAGTAAATGGTGTAACAAGAATATAATCATGTGCTATATATAATATTCAGATTTTATCAAGTACACATGATTCAATTAATCACTTAAGGCCTACAAGAAATATACCTCAAATTCATTGACTTTACAAGTGAATGTGCATAAGAGGTAGAAACTTTTGATACCTTGGCCTTAATGATCAAGGAAGCTCTTTTCCTTACCCATTGCTTCTCTTTTGGTGTTTTGAACTTTGAAAGTTCCACATTTTGTACTTGAGAAGCTTCGGTTGAAGTTGTCTTCCTTCTTTGATCAAAACTTCTACCAATGGGCTTTAGAAGCATTCCCTTTGATGATTCATTTTTCTTTTGACCAATTAATCCATCCTTTTGAGAAGTTTTCTGCATAATTGAAACCCTAGGAGGACTTTTCGGTACCCACTTCATCTTGGGTCCTTCAATGTTAGTACTAGAACCTTTAAGATCTTTAGGAACTCATACCATATTATTTCTCATATAAGAATTTCTTCTATAATTGCATAAATGAGAAATATGTCCTAGATGACCACAAAAATTGCAAACAATTGAATTTAATGATGATTTGGTCCTTTGAAGATCATTTTTGGAAAACATAAGCCTTTTGTTGTTTTTATATTCTATGTCATTTTTGCCACAAGCCTTACTTGAATTTCCATGTGAAATAGCATCAATTGCATTCTTATTAACACACATGGATTGTAAGCAAATAGAATCATTAGCTTTGGTAAATTCACAATATAAGTTCTCAACTTGATTTTCTAAATTAATGCATTTTTCACAAGAAGTTGAGGTTTCACATTTCAAAGGCATTTCCTCATCAAGAAAAGCATAATCATTTTTCAGAATCTCAATTTCAGTTTCGATGAAGAAAATGTTTTCCAGACAAGATAAATTTTTATTTTCTAAATTCAACAAATCATCATATAATTCATCATATGCACATTGTAACTCATCATAGGAAGGACTATAATCTAGTTTAGCATTATTTACCTCAAAGTCCTTTTTGGCCATATATGAAGTAGTCTCCATTCCTAGCATACTTGGCTTTTCAAAGGAATCATCATCTTCCTCATTGTTGTCTTTCAAGGATTCAAGAACATCTTCTTGAGGACATTTTTCAATATTGTCTTCCTTTAGAGGCTTTTGCTCTTCTTGCTCTCTATATACAACTTTTTGCAAGAAATCATTGTTAGCAAGATAAAAATTATCAAGAGCATCCCATATATCTTTAGCATTAGAGCAATTCTTAATTTTAGCATAAGCAACATCATTTAAACCACTTCTCAATATTTGCATTGCTCTAATGTTCAATGAAAAGCATTTCTTATCATAGTCATTCCAATGTTGTTTTGATTTGCAAGTAAATCCATCAAGCACAATATCCCACAAATCAATATCAATAGATTGCATATAAATTTCCATTCTAGCTTTCCAATAAACAAAATTCACACCATCAAAGAATGGTGGTTTATCAATTTCAAAACCATTCATTTTGAAAAGCTTTTAATGGTTGCCAAACAAACAAAGATCTTTAACTCCAAGCTGTTAAGCTTTTACCAGAGCACGAAGCTCTGATACCACTTGTTAGCCATGGCAACCATTACCCAAGAGGGGGGGTGAATTGGGTGATGACTAGTTTTAATGCAACTTTGACAAATTATGCATTTTGAATAACTCACTTAATAAATGCAGCGGAATAAGTCTAATAAATGTACAACTATTGAGGATTACTCAAATACAACTTGGGATATATGATGAACTAAGTGAATAAGCTAGATATCAAGTTGTAACAATCAAAACATCAACATATGCAATAAATAAATATATTCTACCAAATACTGAATTTAAAGAGTGTAGGGAAGAGAGAATCAAACTCAAGAATTTATCCTGGTTCAGCCACCAACCACTTGTGGCCTACATCCAGTCCTCAAGCTTAACTTGAGATTTTTTTCACTATCTCCTAGACTTTACGGGTGCTAGAAAAACCTTTGTACATACAAGAGCACTCCTCACACCTTGGGATACCTCACCCTTGTGTTAGAGCCTCCAATTCTTCAAGCTTCACAGGTGCTTGATGACCTTTACAATGAAGAGCACTCACAACACCTTTGGGATACCTCACCCTTTGTATTTGAGTCTCACTACAAGGGATACCTCACCCTTTTCTCTTTTGAGGGATACCTCACCCTCTTACAATGATTACAAGGTGAATAGAAAGAATATAAACTCTCTTGAAGAGTAGATATACAACTTGAAGAACAAAGTATAGATGATAGAAAACTCTCTCAAGAGTGGATAATACAAGTTGAAGCTCAATGGGTATAAAGGATTTACACACTTAGCTCAAAACAAAGAATTTAGAGAAAAAGATGATGAATTTCATTTTCAATGTTCAAGGATAATTTTCAGAATGTTCTCCAACTTATTTTTGATGCCCAAACACTTTTATTTATAGCCCAATGAGTTTTAGAGCCGTTGGAGGTGTTTAGAAATGATTTTCTATGAAAACTAGCCGTTTATAGCCGTTAGAAACGTTCCTGGGCACTTTGTAATCGATTACAAGCTTCATGTAATCGATTACAAGCTTTCTGGGCACTTTGTAATCGATTACATACTCTGTGTAATCGATTACACGGCTTCTGTCAACGTTGTAATCGATTATATGACTTGTATAATCGATTACACCATTTCTGGTTTTCAAAACCGACTTTAAAAGGTCATAACTTCTTCATTTCTTATCCAATTAAAGCAAATGACCATTCATTGGAAAGCTCTTTGAGTCTACGTTCATATGAAAGAAGTTTCAGAACAAAAATCAAAGTATTTTGAAAGATATGATCAAAATAGTAACCAAAGGTCATATTTTCAAAACTCAAACTTTAATTGGTCATAACTTTTTCGTTTCTTATCCGTTTAAAGCAAATGACCAGTCATTGGAAAGATCTTTGAGTCTATTTTCAAATGAGATACGTTTCAAAGTAAAACTCAAAGTATTTTAAAAGTTATGATCAAAAGAGTAACTATATGTCAGTTTTGTAAAACACAAACTTGGCTATTTTTTATAGATTTGAAATATTACCATAACTAGCTTTCCAAAATAGTTTGTTGGGCATATAAACATTTTAGAAACACTTATAAATATGTTTAAAAACTTTTTTGAGCTTAGTGTGATTCCTTGTTAGCTTTACACAAGATCTAAGTCCTATAAGCTAAGCTTGAAGATGTTGGACTAGATCTTTTACCACCATCACTTCTTGATGTAATCCAAGCTTCCAAAGAAAATCTTCTCTTCAAAACTTGCAAATGCTTGGAACATCTTTTCATTTTCATTCTCCTTGAGTTGAGCATAGTTGTGATCTTTTGCTTTCTTGTTGCAATGCTCACTCTTGGTACTTGAACTATCCTACAAAATATTGCTCACTTAACCAAACATAGTTAGTCCAAATTCATAGCTCAATATCTTCATATGCATGATTCATAAATGTATAACTCTAGTTAGTCTAACATGCATACAAGACTTTCATAGACATATCCAATATTAATTCATTTATAACTCATATAACATATTATTGGATATATTATATGATGAATGTTACATATATCTTATTGCATGATTATTAAGTGAAATATAGTTAGATAAAGTACATAATCATGCATGATATAATATTTCTCATTAAACACATTTATGTAACATGATCAATATTCTTTTGTGATGCATTTGTTATCTATAAAGCACAAGTATAAAGCATAAGCATCATTCTTTTTGTTTTGTATTTGTCATCATCAAAACTTAACATATTAAATCATTGGGGCAAACCTATTTCCACAAGAAGGAAGATGTTCTTGAATCTTAGATGGATAACAATGAGGAAGATGACAATTCCCTTAAAGAGCCAAGTATGCTAGAAATTGAGACTACTTTATATATGGCTAAAAAGGACTTTGAGATAAATAATGCTAAACTAGATTATAGTCCTTCCTATAATGAGTTATAATGTGCGTATGATGAATTATATGATGATTTTTTGAATTTAGAAAATAAAAACTTATCTTGTTTGGTAAACATTTCCTCCTTTGAAAATGAAATTGAAACTTTGAAAAATGAATATGCTTTTCTTGATAAGAAAATGCCTTTAAAATGTGAGACCTCAATTTTTTGTGAAAAGTGCATTGATTTAGAAAATCAAGTTGAGGACTTATATTTCGAATTTGCCAAAGCTAATGATTCTAATTGCTCACATTCTATGTTTGTTAATAAGAATGAAATTGATGTTGCTCCACATTGAATTTCAAGTAAGGCTTATGGCAAAATAGCATAGAATGTAATAATAACCAAAGGCTTAAGTTTATCAAAAATGATCTTCAAAGGACCAAGCTATTATTAAATTCAATTGTTTACAATTTTTGTGGTCATCTAGGACATATTTTTCCTTTGTGCATGTAACGCCCCTTTTTAGGAGGAGACATCACATTGTCAATTAAATATTTTTGTGGAAAATAAAAGTGTAATAAAGTAAGACCCGATTCATTCCATCATTAAACTTATTTGATATTAGTTGTATAAATAAAACGGTGAATTTTTTTTTGTATATATATATATTTATATTCAACAACCTGCTCATCAATTCAGTATTTAAAGGCATTAACATTTATAAAAGATTCATCAGTACGTACATATATCTTTATCAAATCATAAGTAGAAAACATAAACTTTGACGGAAAACATAAAGACAAAACCATACATCCATGTATAAGTTGCATATATATATATATATATATTTATATACTGTTTGGATACAAACTATGATTCAATAATTACATCAAGGCTCATAAAAAAAAAGGCTAAGCTTTACTAAAAAGCAAAACTATACTTGCCCAGATGATCATGCATATACATCCCCAAGATATCAGAATATACAGCCCCCCAAAATAAAGACATCAGGCCCCCAAAATAAAACACTGGTAGCCATCAGTAACTACCAGCAATATCAGTCCCTCAGATGAGAAGGAATCGTATCAGGATCCTCTTCAGGATCCACCACGAGATCCTCCTCGGGAACCTCCTTTGGGTCTTCCTCATCTAAGGAAACCTCCATAGGAGCCACAGAACTACGAACCGGAGCCCGAGCAGTGGAATCAAAAGAGTCCTCCTGTGGGGTGTAGTAGCGGTCACCCCACATCTCCCAGATGGGTAGATAAAACTCTAAATGCAGGCTGATGCAGTAGGTAAAGATCGGTGGTTCATGACGCCCCTAAGCCAGCGACAATGGCACGCCTCCCAAGTAAACACAGCGATCAGAGTTGAAGTTCACATGCCAACAGTCTGGACCCCCAAGGAATGTCAGACACACGTTTCCTAAAAATCCATGAGGTTGGGCCGTCATGATCTGAAGGATGCTAGTTAAAGTTGGGCCAGAAGCCGGGGAAATCGGGTTCTTCCTTTTCTTCACCCCCGTCTTTAGAGAATCACATATATAGATATACAGAAATAGTAGAAACATAGGAAAAAAGAAGAGGTAAGACATTCAACATTCATTACAATTGAGGCAGTAAAGAACAAACGGCGCCTGACGCCCACATAACATTTCAGAAATGATAAATAACATTAAAATAGATAATAAACAATTTAGCATATATAGGCAGCTATCGCAGTAATGAAATAACATATTAAATTTCCATATGACCAAGTAACAAACAAATGGTATGACGACTCATTATGCACATGCATATGATACCAACAATCTTACTCTATGGAGCTAGACACAAAATAATCAGAGAGAATGATCATGAGATATGTCTGTATCACGGCTGCCGAGGCCATCAAGTGCTAAAAAATTCTCAATTTATCAAAATGCGCATCATGGCATTGTACAAGACATTCTACACAGATCCCGATATAGGACAGTGTCTCGGTCCGGATCATCGGTGCGTTTGCATCGGTCTGCCCCACGGATAGAAGAGCTACCAACTGTCCATTGCGAGGTACCTGCACCTCGACGCCCCCAAGGTCCACAAATGACCTACACTTGTCTATTCGCACCCACACAAAGGTGTGATTCAACTCCTAGGCAACTTGGCCTTAACAAAATGTCCAACGGACTTTTTCAATGTATGACTCAATCATGCTCAATGCACATATCTTTATTGTATAATCATATGTACATTTACAAATTCTCAGTTATGACATTTTAAGTCTAAGATCACATGTTATGTCATTTATCATCAATATTCGATCCCGTTGAAGGGTCTATACTAAGTCATTAATAAGTCTCTAGGCATTCGCACCCTATTTAAAATCATAAAATAAATCAATTCTTAATTTCATTACGTCACTCGCAACTCTATCACACTTATGTTCTTTCTCTATTCAAAGTTCTTATAAATGGTAAAGTATGCTCCCGTTTCTTGTTTTTCCCTCTTTATGAATCCCTAATTAGTTTCTAGTCATCCAATTATTCAAGATTATTACACTTACATTAGGCCAAAAACCTTCAGTCAAGGGCCCAAGGGGACCTTGAACCTTTAAGGGGCTAAAAAAGCCTCAAATCCATAACTGATCCTGTTACACGGCCTATGTAAAATACACGGCCCCGAGTACACGGCTGTGTGGTCATACACGGCCTAGGCCGTGTACTCCTCTGGAGTACACCAGAGATACATTTCAGTCACGTAGGGAGATACACGACCGTGTATTCATACACGGCCTAAGCCGTGTATCCCTCTGTGACGTAGAAACTCACCAGAAAATTGTTCCAAACCTCAATCATCCCAACATCCATCAATGTACATCAAAACTATACCATTCAAACACTTGAAATTCAACCAAAACAATCAAACAAAGGGGTTTCCCAAAATGGGTTTCACCCCACCAACCTAAACAACAAGTTCTTAGCTACCAAAATGGGTTGAAGTGAATAGATCTTCCTCTTACCTAAAAGAAGCACAAGGAAAAGATGCTCCTTTTTGCTTAGAAATTTCATGCTTCACCACCACCAGAACCTTGGGTGTTCAAATCCACAAAAATCAAGATCAGAGAGGGGAAATGGTAGCCATGGTCACCAAGGTGGCCATGGAATATGAAAATGAGGAGAAGAGGAGAAGAAAGTTGAGAGCTTTTACCTTAAAGCTTCAAGCTTTGAGCTGGGCTGCCAACCACGAAAATGGAGGAGCCAAGGTGAGTTCCACAAAGAGGAAATCTTGAGGATGGAATGGCAAAGCAATGGTCTCTATTGGGTTAAACAAAGGAAGCTTGAGAATCAACAATGGAGTATTTATGTGTGTGAGAAGAGGAGAAGAGGGAGTGAGTTGCGTGAGTGAGGGGAGAGGAAGAGAAATGAGAGGGAAAATGTGTTTTTCCCAAGCCCCAACCGTGCAGCAATAGGAGAGGGAGGAGAGAGAGAAAAAGTGGGTGGGAAGAAAGCTTCCTTGAAGCTTCCTTGAGAAGCTTCGCGCGCTTCTCGATAAAGTGAAGTGTGTGGTCACTTAAATGATATCATAAAAATAACTAGATATAAATAATCTTCCAGAACTTTTTCTCAGTGGACGAAAATTTTACAGTTAGCGTAAATAATATTTTACTATTTTATCAGATAATTAATCATTCCGTGGTTCTACTTCTCAGATAAAATATCGTAAAACATAAATCTCGTAAACTGTGCTTGGCCTCGGGTTTAGTAAGATCCCCCGTCGACGTTTCTACAGTCCAAAGTTTACTAGCCTCAGGAAAAACATTTCACTTTCCCGGCCCCGCTCAGTGCACACGTAAAACGAGGAATATATTAAAATATTCAACACTTCTAGAAAATTTCACAAAAATCATCAAAAATCACAAATATTAGAAAATGTCTATTCATCACAAAACAAACAGTTTCTGGAGTGTTACACTGACTCTGCTCAGTGTGCACACAAAATAAGAAATATATTAAAATATTCATCGTTTCCAGAAAAATCCAGAAAAATTTTCGAAAATCATAAATATTGTAAAATGATTATTTATGATAAAACAAATAATTTTCGGGGTGTTACAGTGCAATTGTAGAAGAAATCCTTATATGAGAAATAATATATTTTGGGTTCCTAAAAGTCTTAAAGGTTCTAGTACTAACATTCAAGGACCCAAGATGAAGTGGGTACCAAAATGTTTTCCTAGTGTTTCAATTATGCAAAAAATTTCTCAAAAGGATGGACTAATTGGTCAAAGGAAAGAGGAATCATCAAGGAGAATGCTTCCAAGACCCAATGGTAGAAGTTTTGGTCAAAGAAGGAAGATGACTTCAATCAAAGCTTCTCAAGTACAAAAATGTAGAACTTGTAAAGTTCAAGACTCCAAAAGAGAAGCAATGGGTAAGAAAAAGTATTTCCTTGATTACCAAGGCCAAGGTATCAAATGTTTTTACATCTTATACACATTCAATTAAAAAGACAATGAATATAAGGTATATTCCTTATAGGCCTTAGGTAAAGGATAGAATCATGTGTACTTGGTAAAATTTGAATATTATGTTTAGCACATGATTATGTTTATTCTTATTGTAACATAAGGTTCTACAATGCCTAGGTATACTTGCATGATGTTTGACATTTCTTTAAGACATTTTGAAATAAATTTGAAAACTTTAAGATTAGTCATTTACTATTTAAAATGCAAAAATTGAGTTTTAGAAAACTGGTAATCGATTACAAGACCTTTGTAATCGATTACATTCTGTCAAGCAAGTAATTGATTACACTAACCTTGTAACCGATTACAAGGTTTCTAGAAAGATGGTAATCGATTACACCAAACTTGCAATCGATTACAAGGACTACAGAGAGTGTGTAATCAATTACACACCATTGTAATCGATTACACAGGGGTTTAAAAATAAGTTTCAGCGCACGAGAAGCCTTTTTATCTGAAACTCGCATTATTATTATTTGCCTACTAGAATTTCCTACTTAATATAACATGCCTAACATGATCATTGTTTGCCTAAAATGTATATATATGTTTTGATGATGATTAAGCTTTTCTTGATAAACTTGAGTCATGCCTTAAAATGCTTAAACCATATTTTTTGGATTCAAGTGCATATATATTTCATGCTTTCTTGTTAGAGTTAACACTGCATGATTGATAATATGGTACATGTTTTATATTATATATTAATCTACATTATGCTTGTAAATGAGCTTAAATGATATTTGATGCTAACTTATGTTTTAGAGAACTTTTAGAGTTAGCTTTGCAAGTGTTTCTATGTGCTTCAAATATAGTCATCAAATATTAAAATGTCAAGCATATGTGGATAAATGAGAAAAGTTGAATAAAGAAGGACATGAAGAGACTTTCTTCAAGTGCAATGGAATAGAATACATAATGGAAGAAAGCTCAAACTTAAAGGACTAATAGATGAAAAACATTCTAAAGAAGGATCACTCTCTCAATAAGTATCTCTATTCCTAAGCTATTGTGGTATTCTTTATGTTATGGATTGTATGACACTTGTTGATAAATTGATCTTAAATGATTAGATGCTTTTCTTACATGAGAAGTATGCTTAACATTGACAAAGTGCTTAATTGGATATTAACTTGCTATTTTTTGTCATTGCATATAGGGTGAATGATATTAGTTCTATACATACTTTAATCCCTATAGTATATTTCATTAAGGTGAATGATTGATAGCTATGATTCTCTCGATCTATGGTTTATTAGTGGTATAACACCTAAGAGAATCATGCCCTTGTTTGAAAAGAATATCTGTTATAATTAAAAAGTTTTTAAAAGCAAAATCTCTTATCTTTTTTGAAAGAAGCTTTTCAAGTTCTATATCCTTGAGAATTTTTTTTTTGAACTTGTCTTAAGAACTTGAAAGTATTTTCACCTCCTATTTGTCTTGGAAACTTGAAAATCTTCGGATATGTGTTATAAATGTAGTATTCTCTTCATTTGCTTTGAAATGTTTTATTAAATCTTGAGAGAATGCTTAAGAAAGTTTTCAAATAAATTTTTTGAAATGTTCTATAGAGATCATCTTAACACTTCAAAAGAGAAGTTTTGTTCTTTAAAGTGTTTTAATTTTTTTTCAAGGCTATTGTTTAATGAGAAAGAGAGGAGATGTACTTTCAAATGTTCCTTTGACTTGGATTTGATCACTCTCAAGGAATATGTGGTTTAATATAAAACATCTTTACCCTTCTAAATTTCTTTTAAAATATAATGTGTTCTTGTAAAATTCTTTTTGAAAGGGGGAAAAGTTTTAAAATGATTTTTGATTGATGGATTAAGAATAAGTATCTTTTGTCTTGCTTTACTTTATGATAATGTGCTTACATGGTTTGGGCATACATATTTCTCTTTATCTATCTTGTGCTTTAATAAGGGGGAGCTTAACTTCTTTTCTTATAACTTCTTATAATAATTTGTTGATTTGTAATGGTTGTTTATCTTTTTCATCTAATATATCTTTTTTTCATGTTCTTGTTGATTATAAATATATGCATGACTATGTTAAACTATTATATTTTATATTGTGATAATATGCATATTTTGAGGAGGAGCCTAGCTCTTAAATTGTTGTTAATATCTCATGGCTTACATCCTTATTTGACATGAAGTGTTTTATTGTTAATATTATTAACATGTCAATAAAGATTATCTCTTATTCTCTTTCCCTCTATCAATGAAAGAAGGTAAACATTCTTAAATTTCATATCTGTTGATTCTTTCATTGAGAAATGCTTGATATATGGCAAGTTGTATGATCTTTCATTTGAAAACCTTAATTCCATGATCTTACACAGATATTTTGTAACTCGTAACAAGTGGTAGCATAGCGAGGTCGTAGGTTCGAGTCCCTCGAATGTCGCTAGGGGGAGATTGTTAGATTTATGGGAGTCCGACAATCACCTTAGGACTCGCATGTATGTATAGGAGTACATCAAGGGAGTTTGACAGCCCAGCCTGCCGGTGCGCCATGTGTGCGCTACGAAGCCCCTCATGCCCGCCCGCAACACGTTATAGATGCAGGTGTAATGACCCGGGACTGCCTGCAGGATTGATGAGTATCTCCACAAACCAAGACGGGTCTTTTCAGCGTGCTTTGTCCTTACTCACACGCATCCCAGGAAACTTCCCAAGAGGTCACCTATCCCACAATTGCTCCAGGTCAAGCACACTTAACCATGAAGTTCTTATGTTCTAGGCTCCCGAAAAGAAGTTGCAACTTGTTGATATGGCTACACCAAATCAATTCCTTTAAGCCATCCTTAACTATGCAGTCCCATACCTGCATAGTCTCTGAATCTCTCTAATTCCGGTGCGTATTCAGTTCATTCATGCAGACCCTCCACCTAGAAGCCAGCCAGGAGCCGCTCATTGTCCGTGTTTCATCGCACCGGCGGTCGCTCCCCGCCCTCATCGGCCCCGGGACGCCACATGCCCACCAAATTTCGCTTGGTTCATCCACGAATCACACCGTACTGGGAGAGGTCCTGTCTCTGATACCATTAATGTAACGACCCGAGACTGCCTACAGGATTGGTGAGTGTCTCCACAAACCAACACGGGTCTTTTCAGCGTGCTTTGTCCTCACTCACACGCATCCTAAGAAACTTCCCAAGAGGTCACCCATCCCACTGTTGCTCCAGGTCAAGCACGCTTAACCATGGAGTTCTTATGTTCTAGGCTCCCGAAAAGAAGTTGCAACTTGTTGATATGGCTACACCAAATCAATTCCTTTAAGCCATCCTCAACTATGCAGTCCCATACCTGCACATTCTCTGAATCCTTCTCATTCCGATGCGTATTCAGTTCATTCATGCAGACCCTCCGCCTAGAAGCCTGCCAGGAGCCGCTCCTTGTCTGTGCTTCATTGCACCGGCAGTCACTCCCCGCCTTCGTTGGCCCCGGGACGCCACATGCACTAATGTAACACCCTCCTTAGGGCGTCACATTTGGTGTTACTTAATTATCAAATTACCCCTTCATTAGAAATTGTGCTTGTAATATAAATACGAGTTGTAAATTTTTTTTAATAATAATAAGATAACTTAGCGAAAAATAAAAAAACATAAAAGCATTGTCACAAATAATTTACATCATATATACATATACAAGTATTTAGTATTGTCATACTTAATTCTTACATACTAGACTTTCAAAATATTTAAACTATAAGTTAAACTAACATATTGCCTAAGTCCTACTAGACAGCAGAACCCTCAGACAGGTCTTCCTCAGATTCCTCAGCATATAGGAATCCAGCTTGACGTGAAGTCCTACGGACAGGTGTCCGAGCAGACGACACAATACTGACCTCACTAGGGGTACGATAGTAAGTCCCCCAGTATTGCCTAATAGATATTGGAAATTCTTGTTGTACATAAATATTAACACTAGAGTAATGATGTCCTAGTTGTTGTCTACTCAATCTAATATTTAGGTCGCCCAAGTAGTAAATACGCTCTCTGTCCAAATCTACATTCCATGCCTCTGATCCTCCAAGAAATGTCAACCTCATATATCCAAGGAAACAAGGCATCTCCATCTCTTCAAAACTCAGCGTCCTCAACAGGGATCTGCTCTTCCTCAGCTTCTCGCTCAACTTCTTGCCTTTTAAATTATAAATACAATATAGAATAGACATACAAAGAGGTGAGATCACCTACGCCATTACTAGTATAGTAGCAATGAAGATAAACACATATAATATCTTGTACAACTATCATACCATAATTACAGTTATGCCACTAACATCATTATCATCACAAAACATGTAATATACTATAATTACAATCATGTCTTTACCAATAACCAAACATTCAATAATTCAATTATCATAAACCATAATTATAGTAATGCTCTCAATAACTATATGTTTGCACACAGACTCAATTTCCTACACCATGGAGCTACAATTCAAGTCAGAGAGAGTGATCGAAAAGATTTATCGGTACCAACATGCCTCAGACCACGTGCTCAATTTTACACATCTAACATATACACGAAAGTCTTTATCAGATCTTGATTAAGAATAGTTTCTCGGTTAGGATCATTGGTGTGTTGCGTCGGTCGAACTTACGATACAGGAGAACTACCAATCGCCCATTGTAGGCAACCCGCACCCCAATGCCCCCAAGGTCAACGAGTGACTTACACTACGCATATCGCACCCACTTAAGAGGTGTATTCTCTCCTAGGCAACTAGCCTCATATAGTCCATTGGGCCTTTCCAATGCATGTACTATGCACTATTCACATTCCCAATTATTATTACATATTCGGGGTTTATACATTAACCCTATAGTACCTTTACTTAACTTTTATCGTGTAGTCATATTTTCGCATTTTCTTAATCGCGACTCAATTCTGTCACCTTTTCAAATCGCATAGCGATTTTTCAACGTTTCTCAATCGCGTAAATATTTTTCATACATTTTAAATCCAAAAGTACTATTTTTCTTATTTAATACTAAAAATTCACTTTATTTTTCATATTTACATAATAGCCCCTCAAAAACATAATATTTACATTATAGTCCTCATTTAGATAATATTTTCACAATAGTCCCTCATAAAATTCATATTTATGAAATAGTCCATCTTTTATAAAATATTTGCAATATGACCCCTTTGAAAATAATATTTGTAATATGACCCCTCTAAAAATAAGTATTTATACAATGGCCCCTCATTTATATAATATTTAAAATTTAGTCTCTCTTTTAAAAAAATTACAGTATGACCCCTCTAAAAATCAGTAATTGTACTGTTTCTTAAAAAATTGTATTTCTTTCCTTTACTTCACATATTACAGCTCAAATTTTACTAACGCGCTTCAAAACCCGTAGGGTGAGCTATACTCAGTAAACTTCAAGTATTGACTCTCATTTCATTTTATAAAACTACTATTTAATTATATCAAATTATTTTCCAAAATCATTTTACTTTCCTATCCTCAAACTCTTCTAAATTCAGTTCTTTTTCATTTAAATCTTTAAATCTCATTTGAATCCATCATTTTCAAGACTTTGGTAGTTTTTATCCTAATATGGTCGTGAGCCTCATTGCTCTTTGGAGCATTCATACAATCGTTCCATCATGTTATTCACATCCTAAATTACACATACACTTGCATGCATTCAAAATCATATAGACAAGCATATTATCAAAGCAGTAATCATACCATCACACATGCAATCAAAAAAACAAAAACATAAACATCACAAACACAATCAAAGAAGCATCAAACACTAGTGAATAAACCCTTATGAGTTTTTCACCGTACAAAACCATCTCCACACCACCAAAACTTGGTTGGTGAGGTAAAATCTCCCTCTTACCTCTTGAAGACAAGTCTTTCAAGCTCCTCTCCTTCTCCTTGATTTCGTATAAACCACAAACAATTCCTAAAAATTCTTAAACAATTAATAAAATCACAAACAAAACTTAGTAATGATAAACCATGGAACAAACATGGTTTAGAAATCACAAACTAAATTTTAAACTATACAAACCAAAGTTTACCTTTAGGGAAGTAAACCAAACTTGGATTTTGAAGCACTAGGAGTAGGATTTTGATGAAACTTCCTAAATGGAAAGTGTTTAGGAGGTGGTTTTGGTGTAGGAAATGTTGAGAACAAAATTTATAGAAGATGGATGGTGTATTTGGGTGAGAGGGCCGAAATACTAGAGAGAAAAAGAAAGGAAAATGGCTTCGTGTTCTTGAGAATTTTTTTGAGAGAGAATGATGCTTGCTTTTTGGTGAGAGAAAAGTGAAATTTTGAGAGTGAAATTGTGAGAGGTGCTGCCATGAATGTGTAGGGAAATATCAGAGATTTACTTGAAGTAAAATATCCTATTTGTTCACACTTGAGAGCACATGGCTTGGTCACCATGTGGTCACGTATTGGTCACTTAGATGGACCTAGAAGCTTGTGGAACATGGTATAATTTGGCCTCTTGGCCATGGGGTGTCTAGGGAATTAGGGACTTGGTTTGATTTTAATTAAAGTTTAATTGCATGCTAATGAGATAGCTAATTAATTAGGTTAGGTTTCCTAATTTCACTTAATTAACATTCTAATTACATAACTCATTAATTAGATAGATAATTGTATATATCATAGCCTCTAAATAAAATTAGGATATCTAATTAGAAATTAGATTATAACTAATTAATAAGTAGGTTGGTTTACTTAGTTTGTTAATTAGGCAATTAAGATAATTAGATTAGGTTTAATTAACTACTAATTAAAAGTCAAGCCACTATATTTGACTCCATCCTAGCCATTGAAATTAACTTTGTTTCCTATCCATTGATCTAATCTAAGGTGGATATCACTTAGTGATTTTATCAGGATTCATTTCACACCATTGATCTGATCAACGGTTATGATCGAAAACATCTTAATCAAGCTTTTCATCTGATAGTCCACAATAAAGTCCATGCCCCTTTATTTGACCACTTCCTATTGGATAGAAAAGTCCAGCCACCTATTTTGGCTGATTCCTATTGGTTCGTTTTGATTTAGGTTACAGAAAATATTCTAAACACATTTTCTATCAACTAAAATTTATTGGGTCGAATAATTTATAGCAATAACTGCTATAAATAAAATAGCAGATATTTATCCGTGAAATATTTTTATTTCAAAGATAAATTCTAAAAATTAGAAGATTCTTTTCTATGTCACTCAGATTTGGGTTTAGTAAGATCCCCCGCCTTCGAATAAATCAGATAAGAATTTCCCCGGCCCGAAAATTATTATTTTCTTGACGAGGAGCAAATCACACAAAACGATCAAAAATGATCTCAGAACAGTCAAATTATTTTTATAACATACAGAAAATACAAAATAGTGTAATTCTGCTATTACTGTTAACATAGTCAGAATTTGGGGTGTTACAACTCTCCCCCTCTAAAATTAAGTTTCGTCCTCGAAACTTGACACACACTTAAAACAAAAATGGATACTACTTTCTTATCTTTTCTTCCAACTCTCATGTAGCTTCACCACTTGCATCGTTCTAAACCATATTAACCAATGCAATCTCCTTTCCTCGAAGTTGCTTTGTCCTTTGATCTTCAATCTTGACTGGAAACGTCTCATAGGTTAAATTCTCCTTCAGTTGTACAATGTCTGGTTCGATAACATCAGTCAGATCAGAAATATATTTCCATAGTTGTGATACGTGAAATACATTATGAAGATTCGATAAGAATGGTGGTAGTGCAATCTGATAAGCTACCGGACCTACCCGATGAAGTATCTAATACGGCCCGATAAATTTCAGAGTGAGTTTCCTCGACTTGATCACTCATCCAACTCCAGTCATAGGTGTCACACGTAGGAACACATGATCGCCTTCTTCAAATTCAAGTGGTCTTCATCTTTTATCTGCATAGCTCTTTTGTCGCGTCTGAGTTGTCCTCATCTTGTCATGGATCATCTTCACTTTCTCAGTTGTCTGCTGCACAAATTCGGGTCCTACCACAGTACTTTCACCATTGTGATACCAACACAATGGCGTTCTACATCTTCTCCCATATAATGCCTAGTAGGGTGCCATCCCTATACTCGAATGAAAACTATTGTTGTATGTGAACTTTATCAATGGTAGAAATTCATCCCAACAACTAGTTTGCTCTAGAACACAAGCTCTCAACAAGTCCTCCAATGACTAAATCATCCTTTCTGACTGACCATCCGTTTGTGGATGGTAAGCAGAACTTAAACATAGCTTTGTTCCCATCGCTTCTTGTAAACTTTTCCAAAATCTTGATGTGAATCTCGGATCTCGATCAGATATAATACTGGATGGTACACCATGAAGTCTAACAATTTCATTGATATACACTTGAGCTAACTTTTCCATTGAGTACTTAATATTAATTGGCAAAAAGTGTGCCGACTCTGTAAGCCGATCAATAATTACCCATATAGAATCGTGACCTTTTCGAGTCTTCGGTAGTGCAGTTACGAAATCCATTGCTATGTCATCCTATTTCCATTCAGGAATAGGCAAAGGTTGCAACATTCCTGATGGTCTCTGATGTTCCACTTTGGCCTTCAGATAAATCAAACAGGATGATACACATTCTGCGACATCCCTCTTCATTCCTTGCCACCAATACAGCTGTTTCAAATCTTGATACATCTTCGTGGCTCCTGGATGTATACTCAACTTACTTCTGTGAGCTTCATCCAAAATTGACCTTCTAAGTTCTGAATCGTTCAGTACACAAACTCTCCCTTTGATCTTCAGAATTCCACCGACACCTTCGTTGAATTCTAATTCTACCCCTTGACTTCTTGCTTCTTTTGCTTCTTGCAAATACTGATCACTGTGTTATCCTTCTCGTATTCTACTCATCAAATCATTTGAAATAGTGATCATGTTCAAACACATCTTCCCCAGTGTCAACTTCATAGATAATCGCATATCCCAAAATTCTTTTATCAATTCTTTCTTCTTAATCATCATAACAGAAGTATTAAGTGTCTTCCTACTCAAAGCATCCGCTACGACATTCGCCTTTCCGGGATGATACTGTAACTAAAAGTCATAGTCCTTCAGAAACTCTAATCAATGCCTTTGTCTCATGTTCAACTCTTTCTGGTCAAATAGATACTGCAAACTTTTATGGTCACTAAAAACATTGAACGTTGCCCCATAAAGAAAATATCTTTGTACCTTCAATGCAAACACTACTGCTGCTAACTCCAAGTCATGAGTTGGATAATTCCTCTCATGCACTTTCAACTGTCTCGACGCGTATGCCACAACCTTATGGTTCTGTATAAGTACACAACTCAATCCTTGATATGAAGCATCACAATATACCTCGAAAGGTTCATCCGAATCAGGCAGAATCAAAACCAGTGAAGTAATCAGTCGTCTTTTCAACTCCTGAAAACTTTCCTCGCATGCTTCAGTCCATACGAACGGTTGATTCTTTCGTGTGAGTTGGGTAAGAGGTCCTACTATCTTTGAAAACCCCTCAATAAATCATCGATAGTAACCGGCCAATCCAATGAAACTACGGATCTCTGATATAGTCTTCGGTCTTTCCTATTCTACAACTGTCTCCACCTTTGCAGCATCAACTTCAATTCCATGCGCCGATATAACGTGTCTCAAAAATTGAACTTCGCTTAACCAAAATTCACATTTGGACAACTTGGCATATAACATATTCTCCCTCAGAATTTGGAGAACCACTCTGAGATGTTCAGCATGTTCCTCCTGACTTCGAGAATAAATCAAAATGTCATCAATAAAGACAACAATAAACTTATCCAAGTATGAACCAAAAATCCAGTTCATAAAGTCCAAGAATATTGCAGGCACATTAGTCACACTAAACGGCATCACTTGATACTCGTAATGCTCATATCGTGTCCAAAACGCAGTTTTTGAAATATCCTCATCTTCACACGTATTTGGTGATTGTAACACCCCTCGATTTAATAACCACGGCACAATCGTCATTATGTCACGGTCACTAAATGTCGGCGTGCTAACATTGTCAAATAACAAACTCTACGAAAATATTAGAATTTTCCGTTTATGAAGAAAATAGGAGCCACGAATAAATAGTTACGTATACAACTAGTAAAAAAAAATATGAAGTATAAGATGTATTCAAATTACAGCATTCAAGATTGGATAATCATCTTAAAACATACATATACCCAAAAACATGCTTAATACAGATGATGCAAAATAAAATATAAACTACCTATAATATATCTACGACTAAGGAGTTGGGCACTCCATCGAATTCCGAATGCGTGAGGCAACTCTGGGCTCCCCGGTGTAGTGAGAAATATGGAATGAGGTCTTCAATCGCAGTCCTTGTCATGGTCAAGGTCAGATCCCCAACTATGTCGCATACGCTTGTTGGTCCAGTCGACTCGCCAGGCCTTGACACCACCAGTGAACACAGTTCAAATGAACCTAATAGAACTCCCTTCACGACGATGTCACCGGACACAGCGGGTCAAACTAATAAAATCCAAAGGAATCCAACCTCGTTCCTACTTGTCAATTGTGGCTGTCTCTGCCTGAGTGGTGCTCTTTAACCAAAGATTTACATAGAGCAAGAAAAGTAAAAGAAAGAGGTAAGACATCCTACCATCATTACCAATTATAGCATCAAGAAACCAAATAGCGCAAAGCGCCTACACAGCATTTCCAAATAATAAGCATAAGCATTGAATAGCAGAAGTAAACAAATAACCAGTTCCAGGCAGTTATATATATATATAACAGTTGTAACACCCCAAATTTTGGCTATATGAATAGTAATAGCAGAATTGCATTGTTTTGTATTTTTTGTGTGGTATAAAAATAATTTGACTGTTCTGAGATCATATTTGATCATTTTGTGTGATTGCTCCTGGCCAGGGAAAATAATAATTTTCAGGCCGGGGAAATTTTGATCTGCCTCATTCTGATCTGAGTGATTCAGAAAAGAATCTTTTAATTTTTAGAATCTATATATAAAGATAAAAATATTGTACTGATAAATATCTGTGGATATATTTATAGCAGTCATTGCTATGAACGTTGGACCCGATAAGTTTTAATTAATAGAAAATGTGTTTAGAACATTTCTTGTAATTAAAATTAAAGTGAACCAATAGGATATAGTCAAAACAAATGGTTGGACTTTTCTAACCAATGAGAATTGGTCAAGGAAAGAAGCTTAGACTTCCTTGTGGACCATTAGATCTGAAGCTTGACTTAGAAGCTTTGATCTTCACCATTGATCCAATCAACGGTGTAAAACAAATCCTACCAAAACTATCAAGTAATGTTCACCATAGATAAGATTAATGGATAAGATTGAGTCAACAATAATTGCTTGACTTTTTCTTAGGGAACTAATTAACCTTAATTTAGTTGTCCTAATTACCTAATTAAGAAATTAAGTAAACTAACTTAATTAGGGATTAGTTATAACTTAATCTTTAATTTAATACCCTAATTCTAATTAGAGGTGATGATGCATGCTAAATATGTATTAGATGCATGCTAAATATGTTAAAATTAAATTAGTTATATACTTGAAGGATTAAGTAAGAATGGTTAGAAAATTAAACCCAATCAAATAGCTAATCAACTAACTAGTAATTAGGCTTGAACTAATAATGAATTAAGGACCTTAAACTCACCTAAACCACCATGGACCAGAATTGGAGGCCCAAGCGAGAATTTGGACGGTCCAAAGGCACCTAAACATGATTGGAGCAGCAGAATGGAGCTCCATGGTCCAGTAGAAAACTTGACCCAAGCGAGAAGAAACAAAATTGGAACGGCTCAAAGAAGCGAAATTGGATGGTCCAATAATTTGGACGTCCAACATGCAGCACGGTTCAGCAAAATTGTGAAGCCTCTATGTGATATTTGAATATCACAATATCATGCAAAGTCAAGTGTGCAACCAATGAGAAGAGAGTGTCCTTGTACAATTAATGAATGGCTACTTAAGCAAGCAAAATGTCATTCACGTCATTCACAAAAAAAACACAGCACGGCATGCAGCTGGAAATGGGAGAATTACCCAAATAATTCTCTTCATTTCTCCTCATTAATTCACTGCAACTTGACTTGACTTGGCGAAATTACTGAATGGAGTGGATAATTATGCCATAAAATTCTTTATTTTTACCTCACAATGTCACACGGCTGGCAGCTGTCCACATACACTCAAGATTTGGATAATTATTCAAGTAAAATTTTCCAAAATTTCATATGTACTACACGGCCAGCAGCTTTGTGAAATGTCCTCATCCTTTTATTTTTACACTTATCAAATATAAGCCTAATTCTCTCAAAGTTCCAAGGGAAACTCACGTATCTTCCTTCCATCTCCTTTTTCCAATCGGTCACCATTTCCAAATCACACCATCCATCCTTTTAAACACTCATCTCTTGGTTTGTTTTAACTTAAACTCTACTCTAATCATTTCTTCTTCATAAGGTTTTGTCACAAAACCCATTCTATCTTGTTCAAAGCTTCTTCAACTTTCTCCTAAAGAGGTAAGCTTTGAGTTAATGATTCAAAGTTGATTTTTTATTTTATTAACCATGATTTTCCATGGTTCTCAATCTTGATTCTTGTATGAAACATTCACTAATTTTCTTGGAAATTTGGGGATTGTTTAGGAGGTGAACAAAGTCTCAAGGAAAGGAGGAAAGCTTAGAAAGCTTGTCTTCAAGAGGTAAGAGGAGACTCAACCTTACCACCCATGTTACGGTAGTATGAGGATGGTTTATTCGGTGAAAAATCCTTAAGGATTTATTCACCTATTGTTTGAGGTTCTTGGACCGTATTGATTGACCGTATTGATTGATTTGTATTGAGATGTGCTTGATTGTGTTTCTATGTTTGGATTGTATTTGGGATGTGATTTGCTTGTGTTTCTATGTCTCGTACGTGTAGTATCTGTGAGATCGATTTTATTTAGATTCTTGCCTGTATGCTATAATGCTTAAGGAATTGATAATATGTGTGTATGTGAAATATATCTTTGTAGCGAAACTTATACTATATGTATGTGAAATTTACACGGTAAATTTTATGAGGAAGGGCTCAATTGGAAATGCCATGGAAATATGGGGTCATTATGTAAATATAAAATTTTGAGGGTTATAGTGAAAATACCGTATTTTGAGGGACGAAAATGTAAATTATGTGTTTTGAGGGACGAAAGTATAATTAACTGTTTTGAGGGACGAATATGTAATTATGTATTTTAAAGGACTATTTTGCAAATATGAGAAAAATACAATAAATTTTAATATTAAAATGAGTAAAAGTAATTCTGATTTAAAACGTATGAAAAATAGTTACGCGATTGGAAAACATCGAAAAATCACTACGTGATTTGAAAAGGCTGACAATTGAGTCGCGAGTAAGAAAATACGAAAATATGATTACGCGATTAAATTACAGTAACATTGCTGTTAAATTATTATATGAACCCTGCACATGGGATATCAATGGAAATTGTGAATAGTGCATAGTACATGCATTGAAAAGGTCCAAAGGACTGTGTAAGGCAAGTTGCCTAGGAGAGATTATACCTCCTGAGTGGGTGCGATAAGCGTAGTGTAGGTCACTGATTGACCTTGGGGGCATTGGGGTGCGTGTTGCCTACAATGGACAGTTGGTAGCTCTTCTGTACCATGGGTTAGACCGATGCAACACACCAATGATCCGGACCGAGATACTATTCCTAATCATGATTTGATACAGACTGTCGTGCATATGCTAGATGTGCAGAAATTGAGCACGTGGTCTGAAGCATGTTGGTGCCGACAGATCTGTTCAATCATTCTCTCCGACTTGAGTTGTAGCTCCATGGAGTAGGATATTGAGTCAGAGTACATTTGCATTCATAGAGGATTGAGTCAGTGTACATTTGCATTCATAGAGGATATATCATTGTAATTTTTGCTCATGTGTAATCCTTGCTCGTGACAATTAAAATATTAAATACTTGAGTATTGAAAATAGTATAATCGTAATTCTTGTTTATTTCATGTGTAATGTTGAGATATAATGTTAGTGGCATAACTGTAATTATTATTGTTTATTTCCTGTGCAATTATGATATATGATGTTAGTGGCATAATTGTAATTATAGTATGATTGCTGTATGATATTTTGGATGTGATTATCTTCATTGCTACCATACTGGTACTGGCGTAGGTGATCTCACCTCTTGTATGTATATATTGTATTATGTTTACCCGCTGTTAAGACATCGAGCAGTAGTAGAGCGAGAAGCGAGAGGAAGGTCCAGTTCTCGTTGAAAATCTCGAGTTTTGATGGCGGTGGAGATCCCTAGCTTTCTGGGTTACATGAGACTGACATTCATCGGAGGAGACGAGGCATGGACTGAAGATCTTGAGAGAGAGAGTATATATTATCTGGGAGATGTAAATATTAGATTGAGTAGGCTACAGTCAGGGAACCCTTACTTTTCTGTTACTATTTATGTACAATTAGAGTTCCCTATATCCATTAGGCAGCATTGGGGAGCGTACTATCGCACCCCTAGAGAGAGTAGTGTTGTATCGTCCGCTCGGACATTTCCTCCCGGACTTTACGTAGAGTTGGAATTCCCCCACCCGGGGAATCTGAGGAGGACCCATCTGAGGGTCCGGCTACTTCTGAGGGCTCGGTGCCTAGTTGTACTTGGGCAAAGATGTCAATGTAAATAGTGTTTAAACTTTTTGGAGTGACTAGTTTGTAATATTTATAGTATGAGAGTGTTAAAGATTTGTATATGTATAACAAGAGACTTGGATATGTATAAATGATGTAAATTATTTGTAATGATGCTGTGATGTTTTATTTTCTGCTAAGTTTATTTTCTTGTAATTAAGAAATTTTGCAACTCGTATTTTTCCCTACAACTTACGTTATCTAAATAAGGTTAATTTGGTAATTATGTAACATAAATGTGGCATCCTAAGGTGGGTGTTACAACAGTAAGACAACAATTCTGATTATAATAACAATGTATGTCAGATAATTCATGGACTCTCAATGCACATGCATTCAATAGTCAAAATCTTACTCCATGGAGCTAGACACAACACAGTCGGAGAGAACAATCAGGAGGTATGTCTGTATTCCTTGGCTGCCCAGGCCCTCAAGTGCTATAATTCTCAAATTATCATCGTGTACATCATGGCATTTTACAAGACATTCTACACAGATCACGATATAGGACAGTGTCTCGGTCCGGATCGTCAGTGTGTGTGTATCGGTCTGCCCCACGGACAGAGAGCTACCAACTGCCCATCGCGAGGTACCCGCACCCTGACGCCCCCAAGGTCAACGAGTAACCTACACTTGTCTATTCGCACCCGCACATAGGTGTAAGTTCAACTCCTAGGCTAAAGGCCTTAACAAAGTCCAACGGACAATCACAATGCATACAGACTCTATGCATCAACATGTATGATCATTATTACATACAATTTCCATCATATGCCACAATTTACCAAAGCAAGAATCAACACAGATCGTTGGTCACTCACATGGACCCACAATATCATAATATTAGAATCAAATGAATTAATGCATTTTTAAGGTGTATTATGAATTCTTGCACAAGTTTAGCTGTTCTTACAAAGTTTGTCTCTAGAGAAAATCCTCTTAATTAATCATGTAAATTCTCTTAGGTAATTTATTCATGTTCACTTAGGAGGTTATTCTAAGATCTCAATGTCTCACACTCTCTTGTTCTTATTCTAACTAAAACTGTCCTAAGTGTTATGAAACTTCTATTGTTGGTTTCTTTAAAGTTTATGAATCTCAAAGCATAATTTAATTTCCAATCAGCTAATTCTTGCGTCCTATTACCTTTAGTTTACTAACTAAGTGTTAGGTGATAATTTATAATTCTGGATCCGATGGACTCTGTGTTACAATTTTGACAAGAATGGCCAAAAACCAATTTCTGTCGAACGAAGGTTCTGTCAGATAAAGATCAAAAAATGTCGAATATACTAGAAGGTCAGCAGAAATCCTAATTCGACGGATATTCACATTGGAGAAGTTTCCCTACTAAAGGTTTAGAACTCTACTCGACGGATTTGGAGAAATCTCACCATTAAAGGTCAGAACTCTACTCGACGGATTTGGAGAAATCTCTATTAAAAGGTCAGAACTCTACTCGACGGATTTGGAGAAATCTAACTATTAAAGGTCAGAACTCTACTCGACGGGTTTGGAGAAATCTCACTCTACTTGACGGATTTGGAGAAATCTCACTATTAAAGGTCAGAACTCTACTCGACGGATTTGGGGAAATCTCACTATTAAAGGTCAGAACTCTACTCGACGGATTTGGGGAAGTTTTCCTATTAAGTGGTCGGAAACTCTACTCGACGGATTTTGACATTCTACTCGATGAATATTAACTTTGGGGAAATTCCTGTTAAACGGACAGAAAATCTACTCGATGGATATATCACTCGATGGATATTGACATTCAATCTCGACGGGTTTGGTATTGGAGAAGTTTCACAACGGATTTGGCTTTGGAGAAGTTTCTCTCCTAAGTGGTTGGAAACTCTGCTCGATGGGTTTGGCATGAAGATTAATTTCGATGGGCATGGCCAGGGGTTCATACTCGACGGATTTTGACATCGCACTAAATGATCAGGAAATCAAATTCGACGGGTTTGGCCAGGAATTCATACTCGACGGATTTTAACATTTTGCTAAGTGATCAAGATATCAAATTCGACGGGTTTGGCCAGGAGTTCATACTCAATGGATTTTAACATTTTACTAAGTGATCAAGATATCAAATTTGATGGGTTTGGCCAGGAGTTCATACTCGACGGATTTTAACATTTTACTAAGTGATCAAGATATCAAATTCGACGGGTTTGGCCAGGAGTTCATACTCGATGGATTTTAACATTTAACTAAGTGATCAAGATATCAAATTTGACGGGTTTGACCAGGAGTTCATACTCGACGGATTTTAACATTTTACTAAGTGATCAAGATATCAAATTCGATGGGTTTGGCCAGGAGTTCATACTCGACGGATTTTAACATTGTGTTTAATGGTCGGAAGTTCAAATTGTTGCCATTTTTCACATAAAATCCTCAAGTTTCTGGGCTCAAAACCGTGACCATCAGAGGACCAGTCGGACGTCATTACCTTTCATATTATACGTTCCAATTCATCCAGATATATCAAAACACACAAAATAATCAAATAGCACACATATATCACAAACAATATGCAAACAAACATGACCCTCAATACCAATCACAGAAGACGTTCTTAAATGCTAAAATAGGTTGAGGAGGAGTGTCTTCCTCTTACCTTAGTGAAGAACAAAGAAAGCAACCTCCTTCTATCCTTGAGATCTGGTTCTTCTCCACCATCAAAACCTTGGTGTTCAGATCCATAAAAAAATCAAGATCAAAGAGTGAAAATGGAATCCATAGTCACCAATGTGACCAGGAACACGAAAATGGGGAGAAAGGAGAAGAAAGTTGAGAGCTTTACCTTAAAGCTTGAAGCTTTGTTGCTGGCTGTGGAGTACGAAAATGGGGGAATAAAGAAGAACTCCACCAAGAAGAAAACTGGAAGATAGTGAGGAGGAAACAACGGTTTATGTTAGCTTGAGTATGGGAAGCTTGAAAATCATTATGGTGTTTGTGGGTGTGTAGCCGTACGGAGAAGAGAAGGAAGAGAAATGAGAGTAGACGTGAGGGAGAAGGAGAGACCAGCATAAATGAGAAAATGGGGGAATAATTGTGATATTACCCCCCCAAAATCGTGCTGCAAAATGAGGGTGAGGAGAGAGGGTGAATAGTGGTTGGGAAGGAAGCTTCCAAGAAACTTCCCTCAAAGCTTCCTTGAGAAGCTTCGCGCGCTTCTCGATAAAGTACATAGTAAGCTTGTCTCTTTAATTAAATACATCTGACAGATGATTTAATTACACTGTTAGAATTATTTTTCCAGTGAATAAAAGTTACAGTTGATGAAAATAATATTTTATTATTCATCAGATGATTTTATGATACAGTGATTTTATCCTAGCAGATAAAACCTCAAAAAATACAAACCTCGCAAACTGTGCCCGACCTTGGGTTTAGTAAGATCCCTTATCGACACGTTGATAGTTCAAGGTTTACCAGCCTTAGGAAAAATATTTCGTTTTCCCCGGCTCCGCTCAGTGCACTCAAAACAAGAAATATATTAAAATATTCAACGTTTCCAGAAAATTTCACAAAAATCACCAAAAATCACAAATATTATAAAATGATTGTTTATAACGAAATAACTAATTTTTGGAATGTTACAATTGTAACACCCTTTCTGGGGATGTCACATTTATGATGCAGAAAAATAAAAATAAATAAAATCCTTACCTAAGTTGTAAAACACTTGATACTTGAATAATATTTGTGGTATATATATATATATTTTTTTCCGTTTATAATTATAACATTAAATAAAATAACACGGAACACAAAATATAAGAAACATAAACTCACCATAATATACATGTGATTTTTCTTTAGTACACGCATAATTTACATCTACAATTATTTGATAAAACAGTAAGAGACAACATAAAACTAAGACATAATATTGCCCAAGTGCACCTCAGAGCTCTCTAATCCTCTGATGGATCATCTTCAGAAAGATCCTCATAATTCAGAGCTCCTGGAGGTCCCATAGTTCTAGGTCCCATAGTACTACGGACACGAGTCCGAGCAGTTGACTCGCTACTGAGCTCACTAGGCGCATGGAAAACTCCCTGCCAATAACGCCTAATGGTCAAAGGTAACTCTAAATGTAAATAAAGCATAGTAGTGAATATGACCTCCCCGTCATACTCCCTACATAGGGACACAGTCAATCGTCCCACATAAGCTACTGTCCCTCGGTCAGCATGCATACGCCTTAATTGCTCGTCTAACTTCAGTCATAGGTATCACATGTAGAAATTCATGATCACCTTCTTCGGATTCAAGCGGTCTCTGTCTTTCATCAGCATAACTCTTTTGTTGCGTCTGAGTCATCCTCATCTTATCTCGAAATATCTTCACTTCCTTGGTTGTCTGCCACAAAATTTCTGATCCTACGATGTTACTTTCACCAGTACGATACCAACGCAATGGCATTCTACAGCGTCTCCCATATAATGCCACACAGGGTGTCATTCCTATGCTCGAATGAAACTATTATTGTATATGAACTCTATCAATGGTAGAAATTCATCCCAACAACTCCTTTAAAAATTCTAACTATCGTCTCTGTTTTATATCCAAGCCGCTCTTGATTGAACAGGTACTTCAAGCTCTTGAAATTATCGTAGACTATACAGGAAAGAAAATATCTTCAGGTTTTCCTTGCAAAACGACTATCGCAATATCCAAAAACGTAAATCAAACAATTCTTCTCATACACGTTCCACCGCCTTGAAGTATACGCCACCACCTTCCTATTCGATGTCCACACTTAATCTAAATCCACGAGTTGAACTGCTTCTAACAGAATTTTGCATTTAACTAATTTCACGCATAACTCCTTCTCCTTCTTCTTCAGAAATTGAAGAACTGCATTAAGATCTTCAGCATGTTCCTTTGAATTTCGAGAATAGGTCAAAATATTGCCAATAATGACAATTTTGCCTAAGTGAGAAAGAAAGATCTTGTTTATATAATTCGTGAACATGGCCAAAACATTCCCTAACCCAAATGGTAGTACTGAATATTCATAGTAGTACCAAATATTCATAGTGCTTGCAACGCATCTGAAAAACTATCTTGGAACATTTTCTACCTTTACGCGAATCTGATAACAACCAGCACACAAGTCGATCTTGGAACGAACAACGATTTCCTTCATTTGATCTTCTGGCTCCCCTGTCGTCACATCATTCCAAATTTTCTTCATCAAAAGAAATTGTTCTACTTTGCCTATTTCTAGTCTTAACAGAAGCTGTCTCACAGATCAAGTTTTCTTCTAATTGCACTGTATTTGATACTATGACATAAGTTAGATCAAGAATAATCCTTCTTAATGGAAATACATGAAAGATACTATGGAGGTCATAAGGAAAAGTAATAAAACTATTAAGTAGGTTACCAGATTAGTCCAACCAAGAATTTGAGATGGTCTAATAGATTTCGAAATGAACATAGTTCAATAATTTTAGAAATGAACTTTCTGGATTCAAATCCAAAAATCTTTGGTCAAAGAAATACTAAATTGCATTGCAATAATCTAGTAGGATATGGTTGGTAAATGACCAATCCAGTTAAAAATCAGGATCTCAAATAGATGTAATTTTAGATAAACAAATCAAATCAACAAAAAAGATTTGATATTCAATAGAAATAGGGTAGAATTAGAAAACTTGAGTACAAACAACAAGTTTAATAAAAAAGAGTAGAAAATAGTCAGATCATGCCATAACAAAGACACAAATAGATTCAAATTGATTTACTCAGCCTATTTGAGAAAGAAATAGACAAACTCGATCAATAAAAAGTTTCAAACTCTAATAATAATTGGGTAGTTTTAAACAGACTCAAATAGTAATAGAAAGTTTAGGAGTTGAAGTAACTTTATGAAAATGAGTAGAACACAGATAACTCCAAAAAACTCACACAGTCACAGATCACAAAAGAATGAGTTACCTCGCGAATTATACAGCACAGTTTTAAGATTACTCTCTATGACACGACTTTCTCGCTTCTTAAGTTTTTGTCTTTGAACATTCTCATTACACTTCTTGCATCGGCTCTTTCTTCTTTTTTCAAGATTTTGAAATACGTGTATTATTAACGGGAATTTCCATCTTCAGCTGATCACACTCTTTGAATAAGTGTTCAGGCTTTCCACACTTCAAGTACTTCATTGGTGATGCCACAGTCCGACCGAAATCGTTGCCACTAGTACTTCCTTTCTTTGTCCGTTGTTGCTTCCTCGGTGGTTCTACATACAACTTTTAGCTAAAAACGATTGGCCTCACGCTTCCTTCTATTTTGGATTATTGAAGATTCTAAGTTACAGCTCCTCGCATCCGATGGCTGCTCCAAACCTAATGAGTTATGAAGTTCGGTTATCAGTTCTTGCTGCTAGGCGATCATTTGTCTCTTTTGTACTACTACTTCAATCGCCTTGTGCATCACGCTTCTAGCTATAACTATACGATCCTCATCACATTGCATGTCCACATGCTCATGTTCATAACGTTCCATTATCTTTCTTCAAAGATAAACAGAATCAACACACAACAAACTAAACGTAGCGATTTCGCACAAAATCGTTTCCTTTCAGAAACTGAAACATATCTCTGGGTTCAATATCAGAGATTCACACAGCACAAACAAGACAAACCTACCCACAAACCCAAAAGACTCTAACTTGGGCTCTGATACCAACTAATGTAACACCCTTTCTGGGGATGTCACGTTTATGATGCAGAAAAATAAAAATAAATAAAATCCTTACCCAAGTTCTAAAACACTTGATACTTGAATAATATTTGTGGTATACATATATATATATTTTTCCGTTTATAATTATAACATTAAATAAAATAACACGGAACACAAAATATAAGAAACATAAACTCACCATAATATACATGTGATTTTTCTTTAGTACACGCATAATTTACATCTATAATTATTTGATAAAACAGTAAGAGACAACATAAAACTAAGACATAATATTGCCCAAGTGCACCTCAGAGCTCTCTAATCCTCCGATGGATCATCTTCAGAAAGATCCTCATAATTCAGAGCTCCTGGAGGTCCCATAGTTCTAGGTCCCATAGTACTACGGACACGAGTCTGAGCAGTTGACTCGCTACTGAGCTCACTAGGCGCATGGAAAACTCCCTGCCAATAACGCGTAATGGTCAAAGGTAACTCTAAATGTAAATAAAGCATAGTAGTGAATATGACCTCCCCGTCATACTCCCTACATAGGGACACAGTCAATCGTCCCACATAAGCTACTATCCCTCGGTCAGCATGCATACGCCACGCCTCGGAACCCCCATGGAACTCCAGTCGCACGAACCCGAAGAATCCTGGCAGTGCCATGATCTCAAGATCAGTCTTGACGATCGATATGATCTACTGGTTCCTCCTCCTCGTAGATGTCGCCCGACTGTTGCTCGTCAGGGTACTGCACCTCAAGAGGCTGATCCTCCTCTACCTCAAACTCTTTACGGAAGTAATACAGTAATATCGAGAAAACATATAGAGAGGTGAGACAATCTACATCACTACCCGCATGGCAATAAAGAAAACGACAGTACAAGGCAGTTATCATAACAGTACATACCAATACATCATGTACAAAATGACAAGTGATATATATATATATATGAATAGCACATATAATAATATCATGCATAGTATAATAAAACATTTAATCATACAATTTATCACAGATTATGATAAACAATAAAATGCAGATAATGCATGAACATTTAAAATGCAGATGATGAATGATACACACACTGACTCGTTCCTACTCCATGGAGCTAAACACGGATATCTGAGAGAATGATCCGATCAGAAACTAATAATACTTTATGGCTGCCCAACCAAGCTATTGCACTGTCAACACGTCGTGTCTATAGCCCACAGTCCAAAACATCGTGTAGCAGTACACAGTCCAAACATCGTGTACCACGGGCATAGTACTTAATAGTCCCCTCAAGATCTTGACTAAGAATAGTGCTTGTCAAGATCATTAGTGTGTTGCCCGTTACCACGGCCCAGAGGAGCAACCCACTGTCCGCATGTGGAATTCTCCGCACACTAATGCCTCCAAGTTCATAAATGAACCACACTACGCTTATCACACCAAACACGGTGTAATTCGCCTCTTCAATCAATCACCAATTATAACCCAAATTGGCACAACACTCTAAACATGAGCTAAAATTACAGAAATACCCCTATTATCCAAATTTTATCATATTTACGAGAAATTACCAAAATACCCCTAGTCACCAGAAAACAAAGTATAGTATGTCCCACCTGACAGTACTACACTACAAAATGTCTGGGTCCACCACTTTGGCCCGACAGCAAAACTCACAGTATTGTTCAATCGCGTAGGAATTTTCTCGCATTTTCACAATCTCGTCATTTTCACAAACATTTTTAAATCGCGTAAAGACATTTTGACATTTTTAAATGTCGTAAATTGTTTTTGAGTTATTTTCTCAATCGCGTAGGATTTTTAATTCATTTTCTTAACCGAATAGCTTAAAATTGTCATTTTTAATATGTGTAAAACTATATCTAGCACTTTTAAAATACGTAATGTATTTTCCTTGTGTTATAAATATAGTATGGAATCTTTTCATTTTATGCGTTTGATTTTAATAAATTTCGACAGCATTTTGCCTATAAAATCAGTATAAGGTATTTTTAACGTTTTCCTCTAAATATAGTTTATTTTATTTTTACCTAATAATTTCACTTTGAAATTCACTAACGCGCTTCAAAATTTATAGTATGAGCCCTACGTTAGTTCTTTTTAAGTGTCTGATTATTTTCTTACTTGAATTGAATTCTACTAGGTTAAAATTCTAGAACAGAATTAATTCCTTTGATTTTCTCAATGATTCTTTGGAATCAATTTATGTTATAAAATAATTACCTAACCTATCTTAGTAAATAAAATGGCATGTTGGCCAAATCAAAATAAAATGGCATTTGGTTATACACTAAATGGCATTTTGGCCACAATTAACCTAAACCATTTTTAACTTTGATTATTTTACTTAAATTCCTTGAATCAGTTATTTAGAAAATTACTGAGAACATTTTGGTTCTCTTTTTGGATGTAAGGCCGTGAGCCTCATAGTGTGTTCTTTGGAACACTCATGCATTTCGTACATGTTATTCACATCCTACTTAAATAATTACATAATTATAAATACATACAATTACATAATCACATGTAAAACACATACAATATATTTAAAGCCATAATCATGCATAGCAAAATAATAAAAACTATAATCATGCATAGCAAATTAAAATCACAATTAGTAAAGCATTTAAACAATCAAAAACAATAAAAATCACAAATAAACCATACAACCGAATCCTTATGGATTCTACACACAAACACAATCCATTTTCTCATCACCACTTAGGGTTGATGAGATTAAATCTCCCTCTTACCTCTTGTAGACAAAACAATCGGTAAGATTCCTTCCTTTCCTCCAAATTTCGTGTGACCTCCCAAACAATTCCTAAAATTCTCAAACAATTAGTAAATACACATACAAGGTACAAAATAGGAAAACCATGGAACAATCATGGTTAGAAAAATCAGAATTTCAATTTTGAACCATAGAAACCAAACTTACCCTTAAGTAAGTAAGCAAGAAGTGAAATTTTAGGCAAGATAGAGTGGGAATTTGGGAAAAGTTTGTGAATGAAAGATGCTTAGAATGGTATTTGGGTTCAAGAAATAAGGTGAGATAAAATTATGAAAGCTTGGGTGTGCATGTATGGTGGCTGGCCGAATTTAGAGAGAGAAAATAGGAGAGAAGTGTTCTTGAGTTTTTTGTGTTTTTAGAGAGAGAAATGGATAGTTAAAATGTGATAAGTGTGAAAAACAAAGTGAAAGGTGAATAGATAGGGCAGCAGCCGTGTGAGAGAGTGTAGAGAGCTTGAGTGTTCAATTTTGCATGCAAAAATATCACCAAGTGTTCACACTAGGTGCACATGGCTTTGTCATGTTGGATCCTTCATGAACCATGTAGAACCAAGCCACCTCCAAGCCCACTTGTTACTGCCAAAACCGTGCTCTCTCTCCTCTCCTTAATGTTTTAATTGTCCTCCAATTACACCTAATTATATGTTAGTTAATTAGGCAATTAGTTAGGTTAATTATCCTAACCATTCTTAATTAACATACTACTAACATAACTAATTAACTTAGTATATATTAACATATATTATATCCTTTAATTAATATTAGGATATCTAATTAGTATTTAGATTATAATTAATTCATAACTAAGCTAGTTCACTTAGTATGCTAATTAAGTAATTAGATTAGTTTAATTAAGCTTAATTAGGTTACTAACCATTTTCAAGCCTACAATCTTTGACTCAATCCTAGCCCTTGATTCATCTTTAATTCCTAACCATTGATTAGATCTAGGGTAGATATCACTTGGTCATAAACTTATCATTCTAATCTCACCGTTGATTAGATCAATGGCTTAGATTAAAGGCTTCATCATTAAGTCTTCATCCAACGGTTCAAAAGAAAACACATGCTTCCTTAGGAGTCCAATTCCTATTGGTTTAGAAAGTCAAGCCTACCTTTGTTGACTTGCTCTCATTGGTTAGAAATTGTACAGTCAGCACAGTTGACTATTTTTCCTACACGCTGGTCCCACAAAGACTTTTAAAGATCGTGGTCAAACCGAAAGCTTGATTTTTACTATTTTTGAGACAAGAGGTATTGTAATATAAAATAATATTATAAAAATATAAAATTATTTTATTGTACGCTTAAATACAAAAATTACGCTATTAATTTATATATCAATCAATTGGGTTTAGTAAGATCCCCACTCTCAATTAATTAAAATAAGATTTTACCCTAGAAAATTATTATTTTCTTAGGTCGGAGCAAATCACATACTTGATCAAGTACACTCACGGAACAGTCAAATTAAATTTACTGCTCACAGAATTCACAAAACAGTACAAATCGGGACTATCTTGTAATTATCCCAAAAGTTAGGGTGTTACAACAACACTCCCCTTCTAAAAAGAAATTTCATCCTCGAAATTCGTCGTATCTTAGAACAAACGCGACTGTGTTTCTTTCATTTTGTCTCCTAGTTCTCGCGTTGTATCTTCAGCTGCATCAATCCAAATTACCGGCAATAAGGTTGCTTCCTTCCACTGAGCATCTTATATTAATGAGTAAAAACGCGTTGACGTCATAGGCCGATCAATAAAGATTCTACGCTCCTTGAGTCTTTAGCCATCCAACAGCCGATTCTCCAAACATCTGTACATCGCTGAGTGGCTCTATCGAACTTGTTCTCCTTGCTTACTGTAGTAGATAACTAAGCTTATCTTCTTCTTAAGGTATTCGCTATGATGTTCGCCTCTTCCTGGACTATACCAAAATGGAAAAGTTGAAAACTTTCGAAACTTATAATCACCGTCTCTGCCTCGTGTTCAACTCATTCCAATAGACCAAAATACCTTTGGCTCTTAAGATTACCATAGGCATTGAGAATTTCTCCTCGTAGCAAATGCTTCTTGATCTTCAACGCAACTACAAAGTTAACTCCGAGTTAGTGTAAGGTAATCTTTCTCATGTATCCTTGATGGTCTTAAAGTGTACGTTACCATTTCTTCTATTCTGATCAAGCACATGTTCTAAACTTCCAATGCGAAGCATCACTAGGCATCTCAAAAGTTCATTGGGATTGGACAGAATCATTGTTGGCAAAGTAGTCGAGTGTCCCTTCAACCCTTGAAAATCTTTCCTTATATGTACCAATCTTACAAACTTGACTCCAATGCATGAGTTAGACAAGAAGTATTGCCATTTTGAAGAATTCTGCAGTGAGTCTCCTGTACTATTCAGCTGATCCTTTAAAGTTACGAATTTGCAACATAGTCTTTGACCTGTCCCATTGAAGAACTACTGCAACTTGCGAATGATCTCCAATAGTTCCTTCTTCTAAAGATCACTTGACTCAAAGGTTAAATTGCCTCAAACCGAAATTCGCACTTGAACAGCTTCTAGCGTAACTCCTCATTCTTCTTCTGAATTTGAAGAACAACACGACAATTTTGAAGAAAGGTCTTGTTTGTGTAATCGATGAGTACTACCGAAGCGTTCATTACATGGAACGACATTACGAAATACCCGTGGTGTTCACTACGTATCAGAGAAAGTTGCCTTGGAAATATACCCTTCTCTCAAATAATCTTAATGATAGTTGAGAACCCAAAATGATCTTGGAGAAAATAGCGGGGTCTTTCAATTGATTTGTCAAATCATCTTTCCTTGATTCGAACAATGTCTCATAGGGCAAGTTCTCACTTAATCATGCTACACTTAGCACATCGTTATGGTTCAGATCCGGGAACACATTTACTCAATCGAGGTATACTAGAAACGTTATAAAGGTTAGAAAGAAAAATAGGGGAGTCACTTGATTTAGCAATGGACCCGTCCAGCGAAGAATACGATATGATACAGTAAAACTTAGGAGTGAGTTTCATTGATTCACATCTAGGAAATTTCTGTCTCAAGAAACACTAAGTTTCCGTTGAAATCGAATGACGAGACCTGTTTAGTAAACGATCAATCTCCTTCCTGAGATCAAGCCGATTCATGAAGAAAGTAGATGATTGAATTGGAAAAGGGGTTCCAATTTCTAACAATAATAGGGTAGTTTTAAACAGGCTGGTTGTAATGAGAGTAGGCTTATAAACGAGAATAGTATCATTCGAGTCGAAAGGAAGTAAATACATAGACAACTCAATTCCAGAAACAAACTCTTAGAATTTCATTGGAACATTTCAACAAAACATGGCTGGAAGATAACCAATCCCTTCGTCAACATTACATCTAATTTGTAAAAGAAGTGAACAAATCAGATCAACATAAAGATTTAGTCTTTAATAGGTCATAGGACAATTTAAACAACTTGGTTACCATCAACAAGTTCTTAGCAGCCAAAACAGAAATAACTTAATCAAAAGATAACGAAGGTACGAACATCCCTACTGGATTCATATATTCATACATCATAAAGAAATGGGTTACCCCCTGAATTATACAGTAAAATCACAAGGTCATCAGTTGTAGTACAAGCTCCCTCGTTCAGGTCTTCAGTCTTGGATGTTTCTACTCCACTAGAGAAATTAACTCTCCTTTCTTCGTGAGATTGTGAAGTGCATGCATTACCAACAAAAGGCTTCGTCATTTGTGAAGTACAGTTCTTAGCCACATGTCCTAGCTCTCTGCATTTGAAACAAATTATCCCACCATTCGTACAATCCTTGGTTAAATGGTCCTTTCTACACTTGAAGCAGATTACCCTCTTGATCGCATATGGGGGCTTTGTCTCATATAAAGCATAATCCCTGAACACATGTCCTTGCTTTCTGCACTTGAAGCAAATTTTTCCTTCAATCTTACAGTCCCCTGTGAAGTGGTCCTTTCCGCACTTCTTACACCCTGATAACGGTACCACAGTTGGATTGGACTTATTACCACTCGCACCACCGTGATGCGTTTGATGTCGCTGCTACTCCGTTGGTCGAAGTGTATATGGTGTCTGCTTAAACTGATTGGCCTTCCCACGGTTCCTCCTGTGGAACTTCGGTAATCCAGAGTTACCTCAAAGTCGACTTTCTTCCTTCAAATTCCGAACCTCAACTTCCAATTCCTATTGTAGTGCAGCCCTCTGATTCGGTTGCACTGTTACGTCAGCCATTCCCTGCATTATTTCCATAGTCGCATCCACTCCTGTGTTGTTGCGTTCCACATTCCTACGCATACGTCTTTCGTGAGTCATTATCTTCCTTCGAAACAGACAATCAGGCACAATGGAGACAAGTAACCATTTCAGACAATAATATCTCCTTTCGAAAACCAAACACAAGGAGTCACACAACACACAAGGGTGAAAATGCAGATAATTCCTAAACAAGTTCAGTCATACTACCTAAGCTTCTTTCTAAAAGAATTCCTATTGCCTTAACACGCCTGGGTGAAGTCATAGTTTCCTGTAGACACAGAACATTACACATTGAGTGGGCCAACACTCAATATCATGTAACTGTGCAACAGTAGCTACCAACACTCAACCTATGGCAAGCTATGCCTTCCTTTCCCAATATCTCAATTCAAGAGATAAGGAAGCACATAACATACAAATAAACTTCTAACATGTCTAAGCATAGTCAGTCCATACCCCGGCTCAACAGGATGAACTGAGCTCTGATACCACCTTAATATAACACCCCTCGATTTAATAACCACGGCACAATCGTCATTATGTCACGGTCACTAAATGTCGGCGTGCTAACATTGTCAAATAACAAACACTACGAAAATATTAGAATTTTCCGCATATGAAGAAAATAGGAGCCACGAATGAATAGTTACGTATACAACCAGTAAAAAAAATATGAAGTATAAGATGTATTCAAATTACAGCATTCAAAATTGGATAATCATCTTAAAACATACATATACCCAAAAACACGCTTAATACAGATGATGCAAAATAAAATATAAACTACCCATAATATATCTACGACTAAGGAGTTGGGCACTCCATCGAATCCTGAATGCGTGAGGCAACTCTGGGCTCCCTGGTGTAGCGAGAAATATGGAATAAGGTCTTCAATCGCAGTCCTCGTCATGGTCAAGGTCAGATCCCCAACTATGTCGCATACGCTTGTCGGTCCAATCGACTCGCCAGGCCTTGACACCACCAGTGAACACAGTTCAAACGAACCCAATAGAACTCCCTTCGTGACGACGTCACCGGATACAGCGGGTCAAACCAATAAAATCCAAAGGAATCCAACCTCGTTCCCATTTACAGTCTTTAGCCAAAGATTTACATAGAGCAAGAAAAGTAAAAGAAAGAGGTAAGACATTCTACCATCATTACCAATTATAGCATCAAGAAACCAAACGGCGCAAAGCGCCCACATAGCATTTCCAAATAATAAGCATAAGCATTGAATTACAGAAGTAAACAAATAAGCAGTTCTAGGCAGTTATATATATATATAATAGTAAGACAACAAATCCGATTATAATAACAATGTATGCCAGATAATTCATGGACCTCTCTATGCACATCCATTCAATAGTCAAAATCCTACTCCATGGAGCTAGACACAACACAGTTGGAGAGAACGATCAGGAGGTATGTCTGTATTCCTTGGCTGCCCAGGCCCTCAAGTGCTATAATTCTCAAATTATCATCGTGTACATCATGGCATTTTACAAGACATTCTACACAGATCACGATATAGGACAGTGTCTTGGTCCAGATCGTCATTGTGTGTGTATCGATCTGCCCCACGGATAAAGAGCTACTAACTGCCCATTGCGAGGTACCCGCACCCTGACGCCCCCAAGGTCAACGAGTAACCTACACTTGTCTATTCGCACCCGCACATAGGTGTAAGTTCAACTCCTAGGCTAAAGGCCTTAACAAAGTCCAACGGACAATCACAATGCATACAGACTCTATGCATCAACATGTATGATCATTATTACATACAATTTCCATCATATGCCACAATTTACCAAAGCAAGAATCAACACAGATCGTTGGTCACTCACATGGACCCACAATATCATAATATTAGAATTAAATGAATTAATGCATTTTTAAGGTGTATTATGAATTCTTGCACAAGTTTAGCTGTTCTTACAAAGTTTGTCTCTAGAGAAAATCCTCTTAATTAATCATGTAAATTCTCTCAGGTAATTTATTCATGTGCACTTAGGAGGTTATTCTAAGATCTCAATGTCTCACACTCTCTTGTTCTTATTCTAACAAAAACTGTCCTAAGTGTTATGAAACTTCTATTGTTGGTTTCTTTAAAGTTTATGAATCTCAAAGCATAATTTAATTTCCAATCAGCTAATTCTTGCGTCCTATTACCCTTAGTTTACTCACTAAGTGTTGGGTGATAATTTATAATTCTGGATCCGACGGACATGGCTGTGTTATAATTTTGACAAGAATGGCTAAAAATCAATTTCTGTCGAACGAAGGTTCTGTCGAATAAAGATCAAAAACTGTCGAATATACTAGAAGGTCAGCAGAAATCCTAATTCGACAGATATTCACATTAGAGAAGTTTCCCTACTAAAGGTTCAGAACTCTACTCGACGGATTTGGAGAAATCTCACCATTAAAGGTCAGAACTCTACTCGACGGATTTGGAGAAATCTCTATTAAAAGGTCAGAACTCTACTTGACGGATTTGGAGAAATCTCACTATTAAAGGTCAGAAATCTACTCGACGGATTTGGGGAAATCTCACTATTAAAGGTCAGAACTCTACTCGACGGATTTGGGGAAGTTTTCCTATTAAGTGGTCGGAAACTCTACTCGACGGATTTTGACATTCTACTCGACGAATATTAACTTTGGGGAAATTCCTGTTAAACGGACAGAAAATCTACTCAACGGATATATCACTTGACGGATATTGACATTAAAACTCGACGGGTTTGGTATTGGAGAAGTTTCACAACGGATTTGGCTTTGGAGAAGTTTCTCTCCTAAGTGGTCGAAAACTCTGCTTGACGGGTTTGGCATGAAGATTAATTTCGACGGGCATGGCCAGGGGTTCATACTCGACGGATTTTGACATCGTACTAAATGATCAGGAAATCAAATTCGACGGGTTTGGCCAGGAGTTCATACTCGACGGATTTTAACATTTTGCTAAGTGATCAAGATATTAAATTCGATGGGTTTGGCCAAGAGTTCATACTCGGCGGATTTTAACATTTTACTAAGTGATCAAGATATCAAATTCGACGGGTTTGTCCAGGAGTTCATACTCGACGGATTTTAACATTTTACTAAGTGATCAAGATATCAAATTCGACGGGTTTGGCCAGGAGTTCACACTTGACGGATTTTAACATTGTGTTTAATGGTCGGAAGTTCAAATTGTTGCTATTTTTCACTTAAAATCCTCAAGTTTCAAGGCTCAAAACCGTGACCATCCGAGGACCAGTCGGACGTCATTCCCTTTCATATTATACGTTCCAATTCATCCAGATTTATCAAAACACACAAAACAATCAAATAGCACACATATATCACAAACAACATGCAAACAAACATGACCCTCAATACCAATCATAGAAGATGTTCCTAAATGCTAAAATAGGTTGAGGAGGAGTGTCTTCCTCTTACCTTAGTGAAGAACAAAGAAAGCAAGCTCCTTCTATCCTTGAGATCTGGTTCTTCACCACCACCAAAACCTTGGTGTTCAGATCCATAAAAAAATCAAGATCAAAGAGTGAAAATGGAATCCATAGTCACCAATGTGACCAGGAACACGAAAATGGGGAGAAAGGAGAAGAAAGTTGAGAGCTTTACCTTAAAGCTTGAAGCGTTGTTGCTGGATGTGGAGTACGAAAATGGGGGAATAAAGAAGAACTCCACCAAGAAGAAAACTGGAAGATAGTGAGGAGGAAACAACGGTTTATGTTAGCTTGAGTATGGGAAGCTTGAAAATCATCATGGTGTTTGTGGGTGTGTAGCCGTACGGAGAAGAGAAGGAAAAGAAATGAGAGTAGACGTGAGGGAGAAGGAGAGACCAACGTAAATGAGAAAATGGGAGAATAATTGTGATATTACCCCCCCCACAACCGTGCTGTAAGATGACGGTGAGGAGAGAGGGTGAATAGTGGTTGGGAAGGAAGCTTCCTAGAAACTTCCCTCAAAGCTTCCTAGAGAAGCTTCGCGCGCTTCTCGATAAAGTACATAGTAAGCTTATCTCCTTAATTAAATACATCTGACAGATGATTTAATTACACTGTTAGAATTATTTTCCCAGTGAATAAAAGTTACAGTTGATGAAAATAATATTTTATTATTCATCAGATGATTTTATGATACAGCGATTTTATCCTAGTAGATAAAACCTCAAAAAACGTAAACCTCGCAAACTGTTCCCGGCCTCGGGTTTAGTAAGATCCCCCATCGACACATTGACAGTTCAAGGTTTACCAGCCTTAGGAAAAATATTTCGTTTTCCCTAGCTCCGCTCGGTGCACGCAAAATGAGAAATATATTAAAATATTCAATGTTTCCAGAAAATTTCACAAAAATCACCAAAAATCACAAACATTATAAAATGATTGTTTATAACGAAATAACTAATTTTTGAGATGTTACAGTGATAACCAGAACGTAAGTCAATCTTGGAAAATATTGCGGCTCCTCGCAATTAGTCCATCAGATCATCGATTCTTGGTAGTGGATACTTGTTCTTGATCGTAATCTTGTTCAATTGCCGGTAGTCTGCACATAGACGAGAAGTCCTATCCTTCTTCTTTACCAACAATACCGGAGCTCCCTAAGGTGATACACTTGGTCTCATAAATTGCTTCTCCAATAAATCCTCCAATTGTTTCTTAATCTCTGCTAACTCTACTGACGACATTCTGTAAGGCGCCATAGATATAGGTCCAGCTCTAGGTACCAAATCGATAGAAAATTAAATTTCCCTTTCTGGCGGTAGTCCAGGTATATCTTTAGGAAATACCTCTAGAAATTCATTCACAATGAAAATATCCTTCAAAACGTCTTCACACTGAACCTCCAAAGAAGACATCAACAAGTAACCCTGATCTCCTTCCTTCAAACAAGCTTCCACTTGAGTAGCCGTTAGGAATCTAGAATCCTTAACCTCAGGAAAGACTAATGTCTTACTAGCACAGCCTATCAGGATATGGTTCGAAGATAACCAATCCATTCCTAAGATTACATTAATCTTGGAAAGAGGCAAACAAATTAAATCCACATGAAAGATTCTGTCCCTAACACATACAGGGCAATTCAAACATACTTTTGTAGTTATCATAGGCTTATCAGTAGGAGTAACAACACTCAAATCATACGGCAATGTAGTCACAGTTAATCCCAAACGCTCCATATAATATTGTTAAAGGATTACCTTCAATGGTACACTCCTCCATTATCAAGTCCTCGGATTTAGCAGCTTCTTCCCCGCTCATAGTATAAACTCGACCACCCGCCTGTGGCCTTGCTGTGCTAACACTTCCCACAGATGGTTCCACCTTTTGCTGATCACACTCTCTAGAGAAATGTCCAGGCTTCCCACATCGATAACAAATCACCCCCTTATGTTGACAGTCCTTAGTGAGATGTCCTTTCCCACACTTAAAACATTTAAGTGTAGAAGTTCTAGTTGAAACTACCCTACTGCCACTAGAGCTTCCCCTAAACGATTGTTGCCGATTCTGACTTGCTGCTGGTTTAGTGTATGGTTTCTATTGGTAACGGTTGCCACTGCTACTCTTTCCTCTTTGGAATCTTATAGGTCCAAAGTTCTTATTTCTCGCTTCACGGAGATGATCAATTTCTTCCACCTGTCGGCATTTATCCAACAATACCGAAAACTGATCAATATCTACAGTTGCTAAGGCTCGCTTGATGTCAAGCCTCAACCCCTCTTCAAACTTTCGGCACTTCCATTCCTCACCTAGATGCATTTGGAAATACCTTGAAAACTTAGACAAGCTTTCAAACCTTACTGCATACTCACTCACAGACATCGTCCCTTGCCTCAGACTAAGGAATTCCATTTCCTTAGCATGTCGAACACTGGCTGGGAAATACTTCCCCAGAAACTTCTGTTTAAAGAGCTGCCATGTCACAACTCTCCCTTCAGCTTGAATTAATCTCCGGGCTCCTGCTCACCAAGCCTCTCCATTATTGACTGGCACAAACGTTGTGAAAGTAAGCTTCCGTTCATCAGTACAACCTATATCGTCAAATATCTTCTCCAGTTCTTTGATCCACAGATTAGCTTTCTCTGGATCAAACTCTCCATGAAACTTCGATGGATTGTTCCTCCGAAATTCTGACAAGCTGTGAGCATCATCAGTTGCTCTTTGGTTTTGCTGTGCAACAACCTCAGCCATTTGTTGTATTGCTGCTACAGCTGTAGCCATATTTTGGTTGTCATCGCCACCATTTCTAGCTCCTGCCCTCGCATTCATGTGCCCTCTTCCTCGTCCAGCCATTTCGTTCTATCAATCAGACTGAACAACACAAAGAAAAGTGAGGGTCAATCTTTAAACAATATAGTTTTTCTTTTGGAAAACAATCACAGAGAATCACACAACTTAGACAAGACAGACCTAACCACAAACCCAAAAGACTCTAACTTGGGCTCTGATACCAATTAATGTAACACCCTCATTTGGGTGTCACATTTGGTGTTACATAATTACCAAATTACCCCTTCATTAGAAATCGTGCTTGTAATATAAATATGAGTTGTAAAAATTTCTTAATAATAATAAGATAACTTAGTGGAAAATAAAAAAACATAACAACATTGTCACAAATAATTTACATCATATATACATATACAAGTCTTTAGTGTTGTCATACTTAATTCTTACAAACTAGACTTTCAAAATATTTAAACTTTAAGTTAAACTAACATATTGCCCAAGTCCTACTAGACAGCAGAACCCTCAGACATGTCCCTCCTCAGATTCCTCAGCATATAGGAATCCAGCTTGACGTGAAGTCCTACGGACAGGTGTCCGAGCAGACGACACAATACTGACCTCACTAGGGGTACGATAGTAAGTCCCCCAGTACTGCCTAATAGATATTGGAAATTCTAGTTGTACATAAATATTAACACTAAAGTAATGATGTCCTAGTTGTTGTCTACTCAATCTAATATTTAGGTCACCCAAGTAGTAAATACGCTCTCTATCCAAATCTAAATTCCATGCCTCTGATCCCAAGAAATGTCAACCTCATATATCCAAGGAAACAAGGCATCTCCATCTCTTCAAAACTCAGCGTCCTCAACAGGGATCTGCTATTCCTCAACTTCTCGCTCAACTTCTTGCTCAACGTCTTTTAAATTATAAATATAATATAGAATAGACATACAAAGAGGTGAGATCACCTACGTCATTACCAGTATGGTAACAATGAAGATAAACACATACAATATCTCATACAACTATCATACCATAATTACAGTTATGCCACTAACATCATTATCATCACAAAACATGTAATATACTATAATTACAATCATGCCATTACCAATAACCAAACATTCAATAATTCAACTATCATAAACCATAATTATAGTAATGCCCTCAATAACTATATTTATGCACACAGACTCAATTTCCTACTCCATAGAGCTACAACTCAGGTCGGAGAGAGTGATCGGAAAGATTTGTCGGTACCAACATGCCTCAGACCACGTGCTCAATTTTGCACATCTAGCATATACACGACAGTCTTTATCAGATCTTGATTAAGAATAGTGTCTCGGTTATGATCATTGGTGTGTTGTATCGGTCTAACCTACGGTACAGAAGAGCTACCAATTGCCCATTGTAGGCAACCCGCACCCCAATGCCCCCAAGGTCAACGAGTGACTTACACTACGCATATCGCATCCACTCAAGAAGTGTAGTCTCTCCTAGGCAACTAGCCTCATACAGTCCATTGGACCTTTCCAATGCATGTACTATGCACTATTCACATTTCCAATTATTATTACATATTCGGGGTTTATACATTAACCCTACAGTACCTTTACTGTAATTTTATTGCGTAGTCATATTTTCACATTTTCTTAATCGCAACTCAATTCTGTCGCCTTTTCAAATCGCGTAGCGATTTTTCAACGTTTCTTAATCGCATAAATATTTTTCATAAGTTTTAAATCCAAAAATACTATTTTTCTCATTTATTACTAAAAATTCACTTTATTTTTCATATTTGCATAATAGCCCTTTATAAACATAATATTTATATTATAGTCCTCATTTAGATAATATTTTCACAATAGTCCCTCATAAAATTCATATTTATGAATTAGTCCTTCTTTTATAAAATATTTATAATATGACCCTTCTAAAAATAATATTTACAATAAGACCCCTCTAAAAATAAGTATTTATACAATGGCCCCTCATTTAAATAATATTTATAATTTAGTCCCTCTTTAAAAAAAAATTCCGGTATGACCCCTCTAAAAATCAATAATTGTACTGTTTCCCAAAAAATGGTATTTTTTTCCTGTACTTCACATATTATAGCTCAAATTTTACCAACGTGCTTCAAAACTCGTAGGGTGAGCTATACGTCAGTAAACTTCAAGTATTGACCCTTATTTCATTTTATAACTCTACTATTTAATTATATCAAATTGTTTTCCAAAATCATTTTGCTTTGCTATCCTCAAACTCTTTCAAATTCAGTTCCTTTTCATTTAAATCTTTAATTCTCATTTGAATCCATCATTTTCAGGACTTTGGTCCTTTTTACCCTAATATGGTCGTGAGCCTCATTGCTCTTTGGAGCATTCATACAATCGTTCCATCATGTTATTCACATCCTAAATTACACATACACTTGCATGCATTCAAAATCATACAGACAAGCATATTTTCAAAGCAGTAATCATACCATCACACATGCAATCACAAAAACAAAAACATAAACATCACAAACACAATCAAAGAAGCATCAAACACTAGTGAATAAACCCTTAAGGGTTTTTCACCGTACAAAACCATCTCCTCACCACCAAAACTTGGTTGGTAAGGTAAAATCTCCCTCTTACCTCTTGAAGACAAGTCTTTCAAGCTCCTTTCCTTCTCCTTGATTTCGTATAAACCACAAACAATTCCTAAAAATTCTTAAACAACTAATAAAATCACAAACAAAACTTAATAATGATAAACCATGGAACAAACATGGTTTAGAAAATCACAATCTAAATTTTAAACAATAAAAACCAAAGTTTACCTTTAGGGAAGTAAACCAAACTTGGATTTTAAAGCACTAGGAGTAGGAATTTGATGAAACTTTCTAAATGAAAAGTGTTTAGGAGGTGGTTTAGGTGTAGTAAATGTTAAGAACAAAATTTATACAAGATGGATAGTGTATTTGGGTGAGAGGGCCGAAATACTAGAGAGAAAAAGAAAGGAAAATGGCTTCGTGTTCTTGAGAATTTTTTTGAGAGAAAATGATGCTTGCTTTTTGGTGAGAGAAAAGTGAAATTTTGAGAGTGAAATTGTGAGAGGTGCTGCCGTGTGTGTGTAGGGAAATATTAGAGATTTACTTGAAGTAAAATATCCTATTTGTGTTCACACTTGAGAGCACATGGCTTGGTCACCATGTGGTCATGTATTGGTCACTTAGATGGACCTAGAAGCTTGTGGAACTTGGTATAATTTGGCCTCTTGGCCGTGGGGTGTCTAGGGAATTAGGGACTTGGTTTGATTTTAATTAAAGTCTAATTGCATGCTAATGAGATAGCTAATTAATTAGGTTAGATTTCCTAATTTCACTTAATTAACATTCTAATTACATAAGTAATTAATTAGATAGATAATTATATATATCATAGCCTCTAAATAAAATTAGGATATCTAATTAGAAATTAGATTATAACTAATTAATAACTAGGCTGGTCTACTTAGTTTGTTAATTAGTTAATTAAGATAATTAGATTAGGTTTAATTAACTACTAATTAAAAGTCAAGCCACTATATTTGACTCCATCCTAGCCATTAAAATTAACTTTGTTTCCTATCCATTGATCTAATCTAAGATGGATATCATTTAGTGATTTTATCAGGATTCATTTCACACTATTGATCTGATCAACGGTTATGATCGAAAACATCTTAATCAAGCTTTTTATCCGATGGTCCACAATAAAGTCCATACCCCTTTATTTGACCACTTCCTATTGGATAGAAAAGTCTAGCCACCTATTTTGACTGATTCCTATTGGTTCGTTTTGATTTAGGTTACAGAAAATATTCTAAACACATTTTCTGTCAACTAAAATTTATCGGGTCAAATAATTTATAGCAATAAATGTTATAAATAAAGCAGCAGATATTTATCCGTGAAATATTTTTATTTCACAGATAAATTCTAAAAATTAGAAGATTCTTTTCTGTGTCACTCAGATTTAGGTTTAGTAAGATCCCCCGCCTCAGAATAAATCAGATAAGAATTTCCTCGGCCCGAAAATTATTATTTTCCTGACCAGGAGCAAATCACACAAAATGATTAAAAATGATCTCAGAACAGTTAAATTATTTTTATAACATACAAAAAATACAAAACAGTGTAATTCTGCTATTACTGTAAACATAGTCAGAATTTGGGGTGTTACAGCGGGGCTATGCACTGCCACTATAAGGAAATAATGTTGCGCCCTGACAAACAGTTATAGCTTTTGGCCTAGTGGGAAGCGCTTGGTCCTAACAAGTGATATCAAGTGGTACTTATTTATCATGTGATATGCAGGATATTATATGCTAGACATAATTTCTTAAGCTTATTGCTATCATATGCTAAATGTTAATGTACCAAAATGTGACAAACATTACATTAATAATCTTTTATATCTTGAAAGCATGCTTGTTTCATCTTTCTCTTCTTGAATCATGTGTAGAATTAAATAAGAGGAGATAGTTATGATTTGAATAACTTGAAGAAGTTTCTGAGTCTTGATGATCCTACTCTTTTTGACAACACGAGTTTTATCTATAAAGGGAGTGAAAATATTATCTTTCCATCCTAAGCCTTTTTGTTATGTCAAATAGGGGGAGTGAAAATTGGAAAGAAAAATATGTTCTTGTACGTATTATTTGAAATGCTTACATGAATATCTATTCTTCTATATTGCATATTTTTCTTTGGTGATTTGTCATCATAAAAAAGGGGAGATTGTAGAATTGTCTTTGCCCCAATGGTTTAATATGTTAAGTTTTGATGATGACAAATACAAGATAAAAATAATGATGCTTATGCTTCATAGATGTGCTTAATAGATGACAAATGCATTATAGAAGAATATTGATCATGTTACATAGATGTTCTTCATAGATTATATTGGATCATGCATGATTATGTACTATATCTAGTTATGTTTCACTTAATAATCATGCAATGTGATATGTGCAACATTCTTCATATAATATATGTAATAATTCTTTATATGAGTTATATTAAATTAATATTGGATTTCGCTCTATGAAAATATGCAAAGTGTTCTTTGTTGCATCCTATATAGAGCATATCTATTAGTAATTGATAAATGTCTTATTTGTATATGTCTATGAAAGTCTTATATTCATGTTAGATTAACTAGAGTTATATATTTATGAATCATGCATATAAAGATATTGAGTTATGAATTTGGACAAACTATGCTTCTTTTAAGTGAGTAATACTTTGTAGGATAGTCCAAGTACCAAGAGTGAGCATTGCAACAAGAAAGCAAAAGATCACAACTATGCCAAACTCAAGAAGAATGAAAATGATAAAGATGTTCCAAGCATTTGCAAGATTTGAATAGAAGAAATTTTTGGAAGCTTGGATTACATCATGAATTGATGATGACAAAAGATCAAGTCCCAAGGTTCTCCAAGAATAGCTCATAGGACTTAAATCTTGTGCAAAGATAAAAAAGAATCACACTAAGCTCAAATATATTTTAACATCTTTAAAAGTGTTTCTTACATGTTTAAATGCCCAACAAACTATTTTTGAAAAGTTAGTCTTGGTGGTAGTTCGAACCTTTGAAAAATAGTCAAGTTTGTGTTTTGCAAAACTGACATTTAGTTACTCTTTTGATCATAACTTTTAAAATACTTTGATTTTTATTGTGAAACATACTGCATATGAAAATAGACTCAAATATTTTTTCAATGAGTTGTCATTTGCTTTAAACGGATAATAAATGAATAAGTTATGACCATTTAAAGTTAGTTTTCAAAAATAGTCAAGTTTGAGTTTTGAAAAGCTGGCCTTTGGTTACTCTTTTGATCATAACTTTCAAAATACTTTAATTTTTATTGTGAAATATTTCATTGAAAAATAGACTCAAATATCTTTTCAATGAGTGGTCATTTGCTTTAACCGGATAAGAAATGAAGAAGTTATGACCTTTTAAAATCAGTTTTCAAAACCAAAAGTGATGTAATCGATTACACAAGTCTTGTAATCGATTACAACTCTGGTAGAGGCCATGTAATCAACTACAACACCCATGCAATCGATTACCAAGTGCCTAGAAACGTTCCCAATGGCTATAAATGTCTAGTTTTCATAAAAAATCATTTCTAAACACTACCAACGGGTAATTTATCACCTGGGCTCTATATATAAGTGTTATTTGAAGCTTTGACAACCTAACAACACTTGATTTGATCCTTGAATCATAAAAATCATATTTTGAGCTTCAAAGTGTAAATCCTTGATACTCATAGTGCTTCAATTTATATTATCCACTCTTAAGAGAGGTTCTTATCATCTATACTTTGTATAAACTATAAAAGAAAAGGTGAAGTATCCCTCAAAGTTGTAAGGGTGAGGTATCCCTTGAATTTAAGGCAAAAACACAAAGGGTGAGACATCCTAAGGTGTGTTGAGTGCTCCACTTTGTAAAGGTTTTCAAGCACCCGTTCAAGCTTGAAGGTTTAGTGAAAAATCTCTGGTGGTTCACTTAAGGACTAGACGTAGCCCATAAGTGGTTGGTGGCTGAACCAGGATAAATCTTTGTGTTTGCTCTTCTCAACTCTATCTCCTTTACATTTGTGCTTTAATTATATATGCTTGAGTTGAATTTTATATCTAGCTTATTTTCTTGATTTATCCTATAGCCCAAGTGGTATTTGTGAAATCTCTAATAGTTGCACCTTTGTTAAACTTATTCCGCTGCATTTATTAATTGAGTTATTCAAAATGCATAATTTCTCAAAGGTGTTTTAAAATTTGTAATCACATAATTCACCCCTCTCTTGGGTGATAGTTATCATGGCTAACAATTTTTCATAGCCAGTGTGTAAGCCCTACACAAGTTGTGCCTAAAAAATCTAGAATAATAATGGTTGAAAATGAAAAAGGTGAATTAATACCTATGCGAGTCTCATCCAATTGGCATATGTGTATTAATTTTAGAAAATTAAATGCTGCCACTAGGAAAGATCATTTGCCTTTGCCATTTCTTAATCAAATTCTAGAAAGCATAGCAGGACAACCCTACTATTGTTTTCTTGATGGTTATTTGGGCTATTATCAAATACCAATTGCATTAGATGATCAAGAAAAGACCACTTTTACAGGTCTCTTTGGCACTTTTGCATATAGAAGAATGCCTTTTGACCTTTGTAATGCTTCGGCAACATTCCAAAGATGCATGCTAAGTATTTTTAGTGACATGGTTGAGCATTATTTAGAGGTATTCGTGGATGACTTGACAATTTTTGGAAATTCATTTGAAATTTATCTTGATAATTTGGAAAAAGTTCTTAAAAGATGTGAAGAAAAAGTACTTGTGTTAAATTGGGAAAAATGTCATTGCATGTTTACCTCAAGAATAATGTTCAGTCATGTGATATCTTCTAATGGAATTAAAGTTAATAAGGCCAAAGTTGAATTAATTATCCATTTGCCTTCGCCAAAAATAGGACTTTAGTGTCATATCTAGACCATTATTTAATCTTCTAATAAAATATGCACCATTTGATTAGACTCAAGAATGCCAAAAATCTTTTGAAAAATTAATTGGTCTTTTGACATATGCTCCTATCATGCAACTCCCAAACTGGTCTTTGCCTTTTGAGTTGATGTGTGATGCTAGTGATTTTGCTATTGGTGCTATTGTAGGCCAAAGAAAGGAAGGTAAGCCTCATGTAATTTATTACACAAGTCAAATTTTGAATAATGCACAAATGAATTACACTACTACTGAAAAAAGAACTACTTGCTGTAATTTTTGCATTGGATAATTTTCAAGCTTATTTAATTGGTTCTTCTATTGTTGTTTTCACTGATCATGCTATTGTTAGATATTTAATGTCTAAGCAAGACACCAAACCTAGGTTGATACGGTGGATCTTGTTACTTCAGGAATTCAACATCATAATAAAAGATAAGAAAGGAACCAAAAATGGTGTTGTAGATCATTTGTCCAGACTTACGACAGACTCACCTTTTGATGTCACACCTATTAATGATTCTTTTCCTGATGAATTTTTATTTTCTGTCAATTCCATTCCTTGGTTTGCTACATTGTCAATTTTCTTGTAACAGGAAAGATGCCGCCTCAATGGATGTACCAAGATAGAAGGAAATTTTTGACTGAGGTAAAATTTTTTTATTAGGGTGACCTATATTTATTCAAATATTGTCCTGATCAAATCATTCAGAGATGTGTACCCAATAGTGAGGTAGGTAATATCATTAAATTTTGTCACTCAGAAGCATGTGGAGGTCACTTTTCTTCAAAGAAAACAGTTGTGAAAATCTTGCAGTATGGCTTTTATTAGCCCACTTTATTTAAGTACAGCTATACATTTTGCAAAAATTTGTGAAAACTATCAAAAATTGGATTCTATTTCTAAACGAGACGTGATGCCTCTGAACCCTATCCTTGTCGTTGAAGTTTTTTATTGTTTAGGAATTGATTTCATGGGTCTATTTTCATCATCATTTGGATTTGTATATATTTTAATTACAGTTGATTATGTCTCAAAATGGATTGAGGCGATTCCATGTCGACACAATGATCATAAATATGTTCTTAAATTTTTAAAACAAAATGTCTTGAGTCGATTTGGAATCCCTCGAGCTATCATCAGTGATGGGGGAACGCATTTTTGTAATAAACCATTTGAATCCTCAATGAAGAAATATGGCATTAAACACAAAATTTCTACCCCTTATCACCCCCGAACAAGTGGACAAGTAGAATTAGCAAATAGAGAGATCAAACAAATTTTGAAAAAAATGGTTAACCTAAATCGTAAAGATTAGTCTTTAATACTAAACGATGCACTTTGGGACTACTTTCAAAACATCTTTAGGCATGTCATCCTATCGGTTAGTCTATGGAAAACCTTGTCACTTGCTTGTAGAACTTGAGCATAAAGCATTTTGGGAGATTAAAGCTTTCAACCTAAACCTTGATGATGCTTGTAAGATACGTAAATTACAATTAAATGAACTTGAGGAATTGAGAAATGATGCATATGAAAACTCCAAAATTTATAAGGTTAGAGCAAATTTTTTTTATGACAAATCAATTTTGAGAAAATCTTTTGAAAGTGGTCAAAAAGTTCTACTTTATAATTCTCGTCTTCACATATTGCCTAGAAAATTGAGATTTAGGTGGAGTGGCCCTTTTGTTGTCAAACATATGTATCCTCATGGGGTCATAGACATTGAGAACCCTAGGAATGGTAATATGTTTAAGGTCAATGGACAAAGACTCAAACCATTTCTAGAAAACCCAAGTTGTTAAGATAGAATCCATCTCCCTTTCTAATCCTTGTTATAAGAATAATTTATTTTAATTTTGTTGCTTTCTTTTGTGTAACACCCTCCTTAGGGTATCACATTTCAGACTAACTCCATTTAATTCTTTATCCAAGTTGTAAAGTATTTAAAATTATCTTAATACGGGTTTCAAAATTTCTTTTTTGCGGATAACATAAACTTACCAAATTTTAGAAACACAAGACATAAAACTGAATAATATACATCTCACGTACATAACATAGATTAATAACAACTTAATTACATAAAACTTACATACGTCAAAATAATATATAATTACCATATAAAAACTGAATCTAACCCAAGTCCAAACACTAGATGAGTAGGGTCCTGCACCCGATCTTCTTCCAGATCCTCTTCGGGATCCCTAATAGGCAAAATTCCCAAAATAAACAACACGTTCAACATCAGTATCACAGCGTCAGGCATCAGTGCCTCCTACTATTGCACTCTCACGTAACCAAGAAATCCTTCCTTGCAGCCATTGCAAACCGATCAAACAAAATCAATCCAACTCAAACTTAGGCGATCCAACTTCGTCCTTCTTGCGGTCTTTATCAAACATAATCATAAAAACATAACAGATAAACAATACAGCAAATAGGTGAGATCCCCTACATCGCATACTAATATGGCAGTAAAGAAACGATAAACATGCCAACACAGTTCAACATACAATCCATAAAATAATATAAAATCAGTAGATATATTCTTGATATTTAATAAATAAATAATCCAATAACTTGCAACACAATATAAGGCATACTGATAATACCATAATAATATTATATCACAATAATACTATATCACAACAATATAAATGCTGACTATGCATATGAACAATATGTACACTTACTATGCACATGCACAATGTGTATACTGACCATCCTTATGCACAATGCACTCATTTCCTACTCCATGGAGCTAAACACAAACTCAGAGATGAACGTTCCAGAAGATCTGTCCCCCCTCAAAAGATAGTATATGTCGGACCACAAAAAGAAATAGTATTTGTCGGGCTGTCAGTGCGTTGCAACGGTTTTTCACGGCCAGGGGTATACAATGTGACAACATGGTCACCAAGTGAATCACCACACCCTAACGTCCCCTAAGATCTATCATAGATCACAATATCCTGTAAGTTCTCGTTCACTCCTAGGCATAAAATGTCACAACAGCCACCAACTATATAATGCTCAAATGCATATTCAATGAAATCAAACCACCGTTGTTGAACTGTTCCCAATGATATTAAAGTAACCGCCCATACAATTGTCTAATATCATTAGTATCAATGATATTATATAACCGTCCATACAATTACATAATACTAATGATCCACTCGGGTCCAATACTTTGGCCCAAAAGCATAATGCTAAAACCACAATCCACTTGGGTCCAGTACGTCGGCCCTACAGCAAAACTCGCTGTTCCTCTCAATTGCGTAGCGATATTATCGCATTTTCACAATTGCAATAAACTTCTTTTACGTTTTCAAATTGCGTACTGATTTTTCAACATTTTCTCAATCGCATAAAGATTTTAAAATATTTTCTTAATCGCGTAACTAAAAATTACCATTTTTAAATTGCGTAAGAGTTTTTTTGCGTATTTTCAATCACGTAAAATTTCCTCTTACTATTTTAAGTTCAAATTAAAACTTTTCTTATTTAATATCAATATTGGACTTTAATTCCATTATTTCCTTAATAAATCACCTTTAAATAATATTTCTAATATTTTTATAATAAACCACCTCCAAATAATATTTCTTAACATTTTTCACAAAAACTTACATTATCCAAATTAATTCAAGATATCTCAAAATCTTTGTTCTTTACTCTGAATAAAACTTTCTTAAATAAAATATTTTAAACTCCAAACTATCATTAAAATTATTGTCTTTGCTAAAAATCCTCTAAATAATATTTTCTAATATCTTTTTCAAAACTTATGTTTATTTTAATAAAATCAAACTTTGTCCAATAAATTTCCTCTTAATAATACTTTCTAATATTTTCTTCATAAAATTTTATACTTCCATGATTTAATCAAATATTATAGCTCAAAGTTTTCTAACGCGCTTCAAAATCCAAAGGGTGAGCTATACGTCAGTAAACTTTAACTTATAAATTTATTTCCCATCATAACCTCAATTCATTAATTTAATTAATTCCAAAAATTAGTTTACTTTCTTTTTATATCTCAAAATTCACTAAATTGAGTTCTTGTTAATTAATCCTTTAAGACTATACTTGAGAAAATATTTTTGGTCTAAAATACCAATTCTTGGCATGTTGGCCGAAAATCAATTTATATTCCATAACTAAATATTTATTCATTTCCTATCTCATTTTTTTTGTAAAAATCTTTGATCAAATTACTTGTTACATAATCATCTAAAATTCATACTTAGTAAAATATTTTAAGTGATTTTCTCCAAAATACTCATGGAGGCCGTGAGCCTCTTGGTTCTTGAAAACCAAAATAATTCTCCTTTTCCACATGATTCTTATCATATACAACATATCACTCATGATATTTCTACTATTACATATTCGTGCTTACTATTAAAGCAATAAAATCATATTAAGCATCTAATCACAATTCAATCAAAAATCATATCATCTTACATAGTAATCACTTAATAAAAATCATGCATAATTATCAAAGTAATAATATCACATATAACAACACGTAGTACTTAAACATACACAATCAAATGAATAAATCCATTAAAGGATTTTTCATCCACAAACACAAACAAATCCATTCCCTCACCACCACATATGGCCGATAAGGTTAATCTCCCTCTTACCTTGATTAGCAACCAAAAAGCTCTAAAATACTCCTCCTTGTAAGTTCGATCTCCACCACAAACAAACCCTAATACTTCAAACAAACACATAAAAATTAACATTTAAAGCTTGAGTGAGACAACCATGGATCAAACATGGTCTTAGGATTTCAAAAATCAAAGAAAAAATGAAAATCATGAACATCACCTTAAAAACCCTAGAGCTTGAATCCAAAAATCAAGCTTGAAGATGATGGAATTTGGTCTTGATCATAACATGAAAGATGCTTAGAATGATGTTTAGAACTAAGTGGTAAGCTTTGTTTAATTTATGAGTGATGGAAGATGGATTTGAGTGAGGAGGCCGTGGGGTAGAGAAGGAAAATGAGAGAAAAATGTTAAGGTTTTTGGAGAGAAAAGATGATAGCTTTTCTTCAATGAAAGGAAAATAAACACTTGGTCACTTTGAGGACTACATAGCCGTGAGGGTGGTCATCCAAAGGAGGGGTCAAAGCTTCTCCAAGAAGCTTTGTGAAGGTCAAAACTTGTTATTGGCTAGCCACTAAGCTTGACCAATTTCTATTGGTTAGACACTTTTATTGACTAATCAACAACTTAGCAGGCAAGCTTGCTTCTCAAACCATTGATTTGATCAATGGTGGATATCCAAGACTTCTACATTAAGCTTACTCTCACAACCGTTGATGAGATCAATGGTGAACATCCAAAGCTTCCTTACTAAGTTTGCTCTCACACCATTGATTAGATCAATGGTGATCATCCAAGGCTTCTTCATTAAGTTTGCTTTTATATCCATTGATTAGATCAAAGGTTGATATTCAAAACTTCTCCACTAAGTCTTGCTTCTCAATCGTTGATTAGATCAATGGTTGATGTTCAAAACTTCTCCACTAAGTCTTGTCATCCAAGGGTGCAAATCAAAGTCCATGCCACTATTGTTGACTAAACTCAAGATATTTTCCAAAAGATATTTTCAGAAACTATTACCCAAAGAATAATAGCTGCTGGTAGTTATTGTTCAATGGATAATAACATTACACAATAAATAAAGGCATTACCCAATGAATAATAATATTATCCAATGAATAATAGAAAACTCAGATACAAAAAATTTTTGTCAACTGTTTGTGTTTTTATGTTTAGTAAGATCCCCCGATCCCGCCTTAACAGTCCGAAACTTTTTGGTCCAGGAAAAATTTTTATTTTTTCCAAGCCCGCCTCAAATACACATACAGTCCAAAATAATATTAAAATAATCAAAATTTCAGAAAAATTCACAATAATTCACAAAAATCATAAAAATTATAAAACTCATATATATTCAGAAAAAATGAACTTTGAGCATATAGTTCAAAATAATATTAAAATAATCAAAATAATTTAAAAATTCTCAAAAATTCATAAAAAGTCACAAATATTAAAAAAGTTATTTATATCAAGAAAAATAAAAAATCAGGGTATTACAACTCTCCCCCTCTAAAAAGAATTTCACCCTCGAAAATTCTCTTACATTAAAACATATGAGGATATTACTCCTTTATCTTGTCTTCAAGCTCCCACGTAGCATCTCCAATTACATCGTTCCAGATCGTTTTTCTACTTCTCTTGAATTTCTCCATCAGACTATTCAAAACAGTAATCATATTCAAACAGATTCTCCCCGGTGTCAACTCCACAGACAATCGCATATCCCTAAATTGTTTTATCAATCCACTCTCCCTAACCATCATAGCAGATATACAAAGTACTTTTCTACTCAAGGCATCTGCCACGACATTCGCCTTTCTGGAATGACACTGAAGTTGAATATCGTAGTTTTTCAAAAATTCTAACTATCGTCTCTGCCTCATATTCAACTCCTTTTAATCGAACAGGTACTTCAGGCTCTTGTGATCACTGTAGGCATTGTAGGTTGATCCATAAAGAAAATGTCTCCTAATTTTTAACACAAAAATGACTATCGTAAATTCCAAAATATGAGTAGGATAATTCTTCTCATGCACTTTCAACTGCTCTTGAAAAACAAATTCGGCAAGTGCACCGAATCGCTACAAATAATATAATGATGAGAAAAGAGATATCGTCTCCACAAGGATTGTAATTTTTTTATTAACATAAAAGAAAAGGTTGTTTCTACTTGAACTAAAAATAAACTTTTGGTAACTTGAAATGTATTGGTTTTTAAGAAGTATAAACAGAATAAATTAAAATAGAACAATTGATAAATTAAAGAATAATTTTAAATTTTTAAGGAGAAGAAAATCTATCGAGAAAAGCGGCTAGGGTCTGAATCCCATTGTTTACCCTCTTATGCTGTCGGTTTACTCTCAATACAAGTAATAATCATGCATTTGAAGTTCCAATCAACAAATTAGACTTAGATCAATCCCTTGATTCAAAGCCCTTTTAATCCAAAACACAACACCTAATTCCTTAGGTAATTGTTAATTCAGATTAAGCATTAATAACAATGATTTCGTGGAACACATAATTATAATGATATATTCCTATATTCAATCATAATCATACCAACCCAACTCAATTCCAGCATTACAACCAATTTTCCAATTAGAAGAAATACCCAAATTCAAACCAATAGTGATCAAGTATTGATTAGCATTAAGCAAAGAGTAGAGTGCTCAAATACATGAAATTAACTTGTAAAGAAATAGTAAAACAGATTACATAAGAGTATCTACAATGTTCATCTGACCCTAACTCAAAAAGATCTAGCTACTCATAATGAAAAAGAAAAAGATGAGAAAAATCAAACTAATGGAGGAAGAAGAAGCCATTGATCCTTCAAAATCTTGTTCCCAAGCTTGAATAATCAATGGAGGTGGAAGAAGATGAAACCCTAGCAGAGCTTTGGTCAACACCCAATATTAGATTTTAGAAAAATATGATAGCCCCCGTATCCAGCGTTTCGTCACTCTTTTAAAATTGGTTGGATAACGGCCATCGCGTCATGATGGCCCATCATTGCCTCGCGATGGCCCGCGTATGAGGTAAGATCCACAACAGCTTCGAAGATCCTTCCAACAAGCAGCTTGGCTCGTGATGGCACACTTGGAAGCTTCGCCTTACGACACTTTTTCATCGCCAGGCAACACACTAAGTGAGCAACTCTTTCTATTTCTTCTGAGTTAAATCTAAACATGTTTCAACAAAAATTTAAATCCTATTAGCCAATGAACACAAAAACCTATAATACTCAAAAATAATGAAAACTTATCTAAATTCTACCTAAATTCTTTAATTCTAAAACTAATTTGACTTAAAAAATTACACGTGCTAGAGATTCAACACAACCCCAAACTTAGAGTTTTGCTTGTCCTCAAGCAAACAAATAATTTCAAACAAGGGTCAGAGAATAAAATCAAATTTTGATTCATTTTTCAAACAATCCATTCAAACTCAGTCACAAAATTAAACAATCCACCAAGGTTTCATCAATCATTGCACAATCAATTCACTTACTCTTTTGCATTTGTGTTTCCTAATCATCACAGCTTTATGTAACCAGAACCATGGATCCACTAAGAGCAACATCTCAATCCTCACTACTCCTCTCCAGAATAGGTGTTTCAATTAACTCAAGTGTCTAGGGGTGTTATTTACACTCAATTCACATCACAAGCAGCATTCTACCATAAGCTTGACAAAGCTCTAGAGAAGTAAATGCAATGCAATGCACACACACACTAAAAGAGGTCTTTTTGGGTTGTAATGAGGCTTAGGTAAAGGTAGGAAATCATTTGGATAAGAGGTTTTTTGTACTTGAAATTAGATACAAGTCATTTCATGACACTCATAAGCCATCCTTCAATTTATTCAGTACACAATTCCCCAAAACAATTCTTCAAAACAAATGAAATGAGAAAGAAAATGAAAAACAATTATTTTTATTTCTTTTTTTTTATTTTTTTATATATTTTATTTTCTCTTTTTTTTTAATCAAAAATTTTTTTCCTTCTTTTTTTATTTTTGTTGTTTGTTTTTTATTTTTAGATCAAAATTGGACAAGGAAAAGTCCACAACTACCCTATACATAAAACATTGCTTGTCCTTAAACAACCCCAAACTTAAGAATTTGCCAAGACATGCCATGAAATGACCCATACTTAACTCCAAGTAAGTAGGGACAATGGTTTTGCAGTCACGGGCTTGTAATGAGGGTTAAGATCAAAGAAAAGCTAAAGGCTCAAGGGGCAAGCAAAGGACAAAATTGTTCTGGTGGTTCATTTAGTCTCTAGTTAAAAACAATAAAAATGCCTTAGTGTGTCTGAACAAGCAAGCAAAAACAACTAAGAACGAAGTTAAGTTCTGAAGAATGCCACATGCAATAGAAGCACACATGAAAGAAATGATAGTGTTTAGGCCCAAGTACTCACAAGTGTGTGTGAGAGTAAGGAAAGACATGTCACATTCAATTTCACTTTGATTAAAGTTACAGTGAGCTGCTGAAAAGGTACACACCCAAGCAAAATTTTAGCTCCATAATTATACAACTCATGCAAAACTAAGTGTCAAGTTCACAAATGTGTTCAAGATTTGAAATTTAAGCAAGGAATAAGTTCAATGTAGACACAACATTCAAGAGAATTGGCAGTCATCATCTTAACAAACAATTCTACCCACATAAGTTAATAACCCCTCCAATCAAAACTGTAGATGAATTCCAAAAGAGTAGGGATTAAAGAAACTTCTCCATTTGGATATCGCTTGATAAGCATGGAGATGTGGAGTATTAAACTTGTGGAGATGATGACGAGCTATCATTACTACAACACATGCATAACAACCAACCAAAATGAGCCATGAAATAACTAAGGTGCAAATATCCAAAACAAAGTGACTGCAAATATCCAAAATGCAAAAAAAAAAAAACCTTAATCATGAAAATTATCAAAAGAGTTCAATTGGGCAAGAGAGTAGCAAAATAAAAAAAAACTAAATGCCCTCAATTGATTCATCATCTAAACCCCATCAGTATGCTCTGCAGCACCATCCTTTGAGCTCCCCTCATCCTCAACAACAGCCTGATCATCCGGGTGCTTCTAAGCTCTCTCTACATCATCCTCTAAATGCTCCTCATCATCAACAACCTGATCCGCTTGGATAGGATTATCGACTGGCTCCTCCTCAATATCTGTTGCAGCAACTCCAGACCCACCAGCACCATGGCTATGCCCCATAAACGGTTGCATCATATTCTAAGAAGTACTGCTCGGTGGAAGGATCAAGGGACAAATTAGCTAGTAAGGATAAATTAAATCCCCATTCTGGAGCTCGGGATCTCATCATCAGCTCTATGTTACGCATAGACTAGAAACACGGAGCATTTAGCTTTCCAAAAGACTGAATGTGCTGACTATGAAGAGCCTGTGTGTCTTGAATAGTGGAAAGCTGCTGTTGTATATCAGCCAAAGATAGTGGCTTAGGAGCTAACGCAGGTGCCTTAGGTTCTTTTTCTTGTAGCTCCGGTGCAGGTGCAGCGTCAAGTGGTCCAGATGGTTGCTTCCTTATCCATTGTGCTGTAATTGGTGTTGTGGGCTTCCCAATGGTGTCGATATCTGACGAAGGAACATCTGCTTTAGCACACAATAAGCAAATTAAGGACGGGTAGGCTAGAGTGCTAGTATCATCATTCGTAATTTGGAGCATTTTCCTAGCAATAATATCACCAATGTTGATGGATTCACCCTTCATAATTGCAATAATGAGTTGTGCTCTGTGAATGATGATATCCGAGCTATTTGAACAAGGAAGGATTGTGTGATGAACAAATGCAGACCAAGCCTTGGTGAGTGGTTTCATATCAACACTTTTGAATCTCTGGGGAATATTGTCCCAGATTTTGAACCATTCTGCACCTGGCCTACATAGGTACTCAAGCAACTCGTTATAATCAATCACCCCATCCATTCCGATCTTATAAGCGCACTCCCGTGGAATGGGAAGACTTAGAACTTCATTAATTCGCTGCCCAGTAAAGCTGATTGATTTGCCTCTGACATAACTAACATAGACACGAGATGTGCCCGGAACTCTATAAGCGTTAGCATAAAACTCCCGCACAAGTTTCGAACAATGATCATCGACAGATCTAGTCAGCTTTGCCCATTTCCTTCGAGCAATCTCAGATTGAATCGCTGGTATGGACTCCATGTGGAAATCAAAAGTTTTGTCAATGATGATCTTCTTCTTGCTGATGATAGATTTGAACCTTTCTTGATGTTCAAAGGAGTAGTATAGTTGCTCTGTAAACTCAAGTGCTTTCTCTTCAACATGCTTTGTCTTTTTCTATTTTTCCTATTTTGATGCCATGTTCTGAAAATGAAAATATAGTATTCAATCACTGAAGTTCATGCAATGCCAAAAATCAAGAATGTTACTCCTAAACTTAAGTCAGAACATGTAATAAACACCTTGGAAACAATTTGTTATCATTTCATTTTCATTTATCTAAGCAAAGCGCCATGTACAATCAATAAGTAACTGAACATGCAATTAAATTACAAAGGAATGCACAACCTCAAAAACATGTTTTGGGAATAACAAGAAAAGAAACAAATATCATTGTGAATTTTAACAAACACGTGGTGTATAAAGTACATGCAATGGTATAATTTGAGAACAAAGATGCCTGTAAATTACCATTCCACAAATCCACAACTTGAACCAAAATCACAAATCTACAACTTATTTTAGCCACACAACACTATGAAATTCACTTGTTATCAAGCATAACTCGTGGTCTCAGCATGGTAGCATTATGAAAATAAGGAAAAGAAAGATTTACCATGATCAACATTTACCATGATCCTTAGAGTGAAGATAGAGGGAGAAGATATACCTGATGATGGATGGTAGAGAAATAAAGTGCAAAGGGCGGTTTAGAGTTAGAGAAATGGAAGAAATTTAGAATAGGTGAGGAACCGAGTGAGAACCCTAGCAGAGCATATGGAATGTATGCGTGGGAAAACACTTCAAATGACCAACTATTTAAAGAATGCGACCCATCGCCTGGCGACAACAAACTGTTGCGCCGCGAATGCACACACTAGGCTAGTGTGAAAGATAGTTAACGAGCCATCGCTTGGTGAATTCTACACCATTGCCTGGCGAATTAAGTCAGAGAGATATTGCTAGAATTTCGCCCTATGATGACTTAATCTCGCGAGGCGATGGATACTGGAAAAGAAACCTGAATATACATGTCCCATCTCATCTCACAAAGACTTCATCATTGCCTCGTGATATAAGTCAGTAGCATTTGGGTAGAAATTTGCGGCGCGATGGTGAACTACAATGAGGCGATGGACACTGGGGATAAAACTTTGAATTTACAACTCATATCTCGCCTTGCGATGGCTTCAGCAATGCCTCGCGATTAAAGTCAGAAGCATTTTTGCCATAAATTCGTCCCGTGATGAAGAATTATCGCCTCACGATGCACCCTAATTCAAGTCTGGACTTTTTAAATTAGTCTCTCGCTTGGCGAGATGTTCCTTCTCACCTCGCGATGAAAGCCAGAAGCAAATTGGAGGAAATTCACCTCGCGAAGAAGACCTCTCGCCTGGCGATGGCACGCTTGGAGGCACATAGAACCCTTTTGTCTTTCAAATCACCTCGCGATAATGATTCCTCGCCTAGCGATGGTGGCTGAAGTACTGATGTCGCTGGGCGATCAAGTATATTCGCCTGGCGAGGAGCTTGACTTTTCCATATTTCAACTCTAGCTCCCAACACTTCATTCCTTGCTTAAATACAACAGAATTACAACATTATCCCTGCGGCAACAAGTACCAAATCAGATCACAACTACCATTTTATTTTGACGAAACCAAAACAAAGAAAATTTCTACTCTAAATGAATTCAAAATGATTAAGAATGAGGAATTGTTTGGGTTACCTCCCAAGAAGTGCTAGTTTAACGTCGTTAGCTCGACGCCTTATGATTTTTATGGCTCATGCAAAACAAGAGCAACTTTTGCTCTTTCTATCACCCTATCAAGATAAGGTTTCAACCTCTGACCATTGACTTTGAAAGACTGTTTTGAAACTGAATCTTCCACTTTTATTGCTCCATAGGGTGTCACTTCTTTGACAGTGAATGGTCCTGACTATTTAGACTTCAATTTTCCTGGAACTAACCTTAGCCGTGAATTAAACAACAATACTTGTTGTCCAGGAAAAAACTTTCTCTGTGAGATGTACTTGTCATGGTAGACCTTCATCTTCTGCTTGTATATCCCTATATTCTCATATATGTGCACACACAGTTCATCCAGTTCATGCAGCTGATTAATTCTCTTTTCACCACTCAAGATAGGATCCAAATTCAAGAACTTTAAGGCCCAATATGCCTTGTGCTCAAGTTCTATTGGCAAATGGCAAGACTTACCATAAACTAACTGATATGGTGACAAGCCTATAGGTGTTTTGTAGGCTACTCTATATGCCCATAAAGCATCATCTAATTTATTTGCCCAATCCTTCCTTGAATTACTAACTATCTTCTCCAGAATTCTTTTGATTTCTCTATTTGATACCTCCACTTGACCATTGCATTGAGGGTGGTAAGGAGTTACCACTTTGTGTCGGACATCATACTTAAAGAGCATATTTTGCAACTAATTATTGCAGAAATGAGTTCCCCTATCACTGATCAACACCCTCGGAACTCCAAATCTAGAGAAGATGTTCTTTTTGATAAACTTGACCACTGTTTGAGCATCATTTACAAGAGTGGCCATGGCCTCAACCCATTTTGAGACATAGTCAACAACCACTAATATGTACTGATTTGAGTAGGAAGAAAGAAATGTCCCCATAAAGTCAATGCCCCAACAATCAAACAATTCAACATCCCAAATAGGATTCAAGGGCATTTCACTCTTTCTTGAGATATTGCCTGTTCTTTGGCATTTGTCACAGGCCTTCACATGGTTATATGCATCTTTAAAGATGGTTGGCCAATAAAATCCAGATTGTAGTACCTTAGCAGCAGTACGTTATTCATTGAAATGTCCTCCACAAGGGGAATCATGACAATGCCAAAGTATCTTCTGCCCTTCATCTTGTGACACACACCTTCTAAGAAGTCCATCTGGGCCAATTTTGAAAAGAAAAGGATCATCCCAAATGTAATATTGGGCATCTCAAAAAAATTTCTTTTTCTGTTGCCATGTCAAGCCTTCTAGTATAACATTAGCAGCCTTGAAATTAGCCATATCAGCAAACCATGGTCTCTTCTCAATTACAAACAACTTCTCATTTGGAAACTCTTCAAGAATGTCTCTCTCCTTAACAATAACTTCAGAATTCTCAAGCCTGGACAAGTGGTCTGCTACCACATTTTCACTTCCTTTCTTGTCTTTAATCTCAAGATCAAATTCCTGCAACAACAAAATCCACCTAATCAGTCTAGGTTTTGATTCTCCTTTGGTTAGCAAATATTTAATTACTGCATGATCAGTGAACACAGTAATCTTAGATCCAATCAAGTAGGAACAAAATTTCTCCACGGCAAATACTATGGAAAACAATTCCTTTTCAGTTGTGGCATAATGAATTTGGTTCTCATTAAGGACCTTGCTTACATAGTAAATTGCATGGAAAATTTTATCCCTTCTTTGTCCCAATACAGCTCCTACTGCATAGTCACTTGCATCACACATAATTTCAAATGGTAATTCCTAATTAGGGGCTACAATAACAGGGGCAGAAATCAATTTTTTTTCAAAAGATTAAAGGCATGCAGACAATCATTATTAAAATCAAAAGAAGAATCCTTAATGAGCAGATTGTACAATGGCTTTGCAATTTTTGAAAAATCTTTGATGAATCTTTTGTAGAAGCCAGCATGGCCTAGAAAACTTCTCATGCCCTTCATATTCAATGGTGGAGGTAGCTTTGCTATCACTTCAATCTTAGCCTGATCTACCTCCATACTGCTGGCTAAAATCTTGTGACCAAGTACAATGCCTTCTTGCACCATGAAATGACATTTCTCTTAATTTAAGACTAAATCGGTTTTCATGCATCTCTTAAGAACATTTGTGAGGTTAGACAAACAATGATCAAATGAAGTACCAAAAATAGAAAAATCATCCATAAAGACCTCTATATATTTTTCAATCATATCAGCAAAGATAGAAAGCATACACCTTTGAAAAATAGCGAGAGCATTGCAAAGACTGAAAGGCATCCGTCTATATACAAAAACTCCATAGGGACAAGTAAATGCTGTCTTTTCTTGGTCTTTTGGATTTACTGTAATTTGATTATAGTTGGAATAGCCATCAAGGAAGCAATAATAGGCTTGTCCGGATAATCTCTCAAGCATCTGGTCCATGAATGGGAAGGGGAAATGATCCTTTCGGGTAGCTTGGTTGAGCTTCCGGTAGTCGATATATATATGCCAACTAGTGATTGTTCTAGTGGGAATTAACTCATTCTTCTCGTTCCTCACCACAGTCATACCTCCCTTTTTAGGAACAACCTGAACCAGACTAACCCAAGTACTATCCGAAATAGGATAAACCATTTCAGCTTCAAGGAGTTTCAGCACCTCCTTTCTCACTACTTCTTTTATTGTGGGATTTAACCTTCTTTGTGGCTGAACCACTGGCTTGAATTCCTCCTCGAGTTTGATCTTATACATACAAAAGCTAGACTTATTCCTTTTAAGTCAAATATAGTATATCCAATTGTAGTTTGGTGCTCTCTGATAATTATGATTTTTAACATATTAATTATCCACACAATTATCTTATTAATGATGTCCAGATTGTAATTAAGTGATCTTAGCACTCATTTAGATCATTGGGTTGAATTGGGCTTTAAAGCAAAATTTTCGGATTTTAATGCATATTGACAGTGGTTCAGTATTTTAACCATAACTTGAGTTGTAGATCTCTGATTTTGATGTTCTTTATATGCTAGGAAAGATGAGAAAAAGATCTACAAGTTTTGTGAAATGTCAAATTGGAAGATTCGGATGTTTACATGGTCAAATACAGTCTTGAAGTTGGACCAGCGGTACTGTTACAAATTCTGGACACACCTTCACTATTTTGGGCATATCTCACTCATTTCAAGCCCAAATTAAGCATATGAGTACTCCTTGGAAAGCTTACTTCAAAGGCTATCTGATGGACTTGATTTGAATTTGAGATTATGACAGAAATTGAAAAGATAGCAACGTGGAAAAAGTGGAGGAATCATTAGAAGGTGGGAGACACACTTTCATAATGAGAAAATAATTCAATGGAAGGTGGGAGACATACTTTGATAATGGATGAATAATTAACAAGAGTGGGTGAATTACTTTTGACTCTTTGTGAATGATTAAGAGGAGAGCAATCAGATTTGTAAAGATAGAGGGGAGAGCTTCTACGCAGGGTGTGAATTTTGTAGTTGGTCATTGTAGTTTTAGTTTTTCATTTTGTGGAGACTTCTCCTCTTCTCTTCCTCTCCTCCTCTCTCTTTGTTATTTTCATTTTTGTATGGTTCTTGAAGGTTCTCCAATGGTGATGGCTATGGAGAGCTAAACTTCTTTAATCAATCCAAGAGATTGACAAGCTTGATGATTAATCTTGAGATCTTGTTTTAATTGTTATACGTTCATCTATTAATCAAGTTTCTCTTTCTCTTCTTCTCTTGTTTAAATTCTGATTTAATGCTTAATTTGATTGGGATTTGCATATGTTAATTGCAAAATTATCATGTGCTAAGAGATGAATTCAGAGGTTAAATAATGCATCAAAGGTGTTTGATGAAATATTTAGCTTGGTTGGATCTTGGTTTTTAAGTTAATTTGGGTTTTGGATGGATGCTTAATTTGTCTAACCTTAATTAATTAAATTCTAGAAGCATTTCTAGTAGAAGATCCATGGATCATTGAGAGGCGTCTTGATGTGATCTAAGATCAAGGATTTGGTTGATAGTTGAACGGATTTATAAAGATCAAGGATGGATTAAAATCAAGATTGGTTAATTCTCTTGGATTTGTTGTTTTCCTAATCTTGTTTACTCTTTTTAATTGCTCTTTGTTGTTTAATTTTGCAAAACTTTCCCCCCCTGTTTATTAACCTCTTAATCTGACTTCATAATTAGAATGATCTACGGGCTCGACCCGATTTACCTTATGCTACAAGTAGTTTTGGTAAATCGGTTATAAATTGATTTAAATTTGGTAATCTCGACAGTTGTCAAATTTTTGGCGCCATTGCCGGGGACCATTCTGATTTTGTTCAATCTTATTAAGAGTATATTTAACTACTAATCCCTCACTAACCTTTGTGTTGCTGTGTTTAGGTGATTTTTAGGAGAAAACGGGTGATTACGGGTCATTTTGCAGAATTTCGTATTGACAGAAAATGTGCCCGAGAATGAGCTGAAACTTGGTCAATTGAAGGAAAACGGCCTAATAAACACAACTCACAAGTAAAGTGTGAGGTCACCCCTGGTTTTTCCAAAATCCATCGTTTAGACCAGTTTTTCAATTTTTTAATATTTTTTATTGTATTTTTTAGTTTCATTTTTGTGTAGTTTTTATGTTGTACAAGTCCCATAATTTTTAAAAATGTTTAGATAGGTGAATTATATTTATTTTGGTAGATTTTTAGTGTTGTCTAGTGTATTCTGCTTGTTTGTTATTTTTGTGTTTTATGTGCTTTGGATAATGCATGACTAGGTCTTTTGCTAGGCAATTACTTGATATTGATTCTGAGATTGATATGACTTTGCATAATGGAGTACAAACTTGAGGAATTGACTTCTTTGGTGAGACAGTTAGTAGTGAGACAACAATTACCTGTGCAAATAGCTGCAACTGTGTGTGTCATTTGTTCTTGTTCATCTCATCCCACATATGCATGTCATACACTTCAAGATGGTAGTTCTGTTTTTCCATATCAATCTGTTGCTACAACAGGTGTCTTTCTTAGTAAACCACCATACCAGCAGCCTATGCAACAACCAAGTCCAGTAGCCATGAAACCTGAGCCATCATTGGAAGATTTGGTAAAGCAGATGGCCACTAACAATATTCAATTCCAACAGAGGACAGAGGCAATCACACACAATTTAGAAACCCAGATTGGACAATTGGCCTCCTCATTGAGTCAGCAACAGGCCCGAGGTTCTAGCCAACTCCCTTCCCAAACAATTCCCAATCCAAATGGGAATGTGAGTGCCATTATGCTGAGGTCTAAAAAATCTGTAGAAGCATCATCTGAGCCTCAACTAGCCAGCAAGCATCAACCAGTAGAAGAAACATTTTCTGATGAACCAGCCCAAGAATCTGAGGGTCAGAAGAAATCAGTTGTTGCCCATGAGCAGCAGCAACAGCCTGTGGTGGCTCTTTCCTTTCCACAGAGAGCCATTGAGACCAAAAAGATACATGAGGCTGAGAAGGATAAAGAGCTCCATGAAGAACATTCTATTTTTCATGTTGATTTAATTGATAATTTGGTTGATAATTCATATGCTGACTTGTGTGAGGAGTTTCCTGAGATTGCTGATTTTGATGACTTTGTGTGTGGTGATTTGTGTGCTTCTTGTGATGGTGATAAGTTGTGTGCTATATGTTCGAAATTTTCTTGTTGTGGGAGATCTTGCTACATGTTCGAAATTTCCTTATTCTAAGAGTTATGATCATGTTGTTTTGGAAGATGGTACACATATTACGGTGATCTTTGCAATTAAATCGGTGAGAATTAATTTCTTCAACTAGCTTGATACCTTCGGCAAAGCAACCACCTACCCTTGAGTTGAAAGCCATTGAAGAATTTTCGAGAAAAGGGAGAAGAAGAGCAGGATGGCGGTCACTCTTGTGGTGGATTTTATTTTTGAGCCATGGTCCAACATAAACAAGGAAAATCAAGATGATCAAGTATACATATTGCATTCTAGTCTTTGAAGCCAAAGGAATTAAGGAAGGCCAATGGGACCCCGATGGAAGCTCTCCTGTTTCAAGTCATGTTTCTAGTCATGTTTCAAGCTTAACTTGGTCTCAGACATTATACTTCAAGCAATGGGACCCCGGTGGGAGTTTCTCTATAACTCCCGCCTTAAACTCATGCCCGGAAAGCTCAGATCTAGGTGGCTTAGTCCATTTGTTGTTACTAAGATTTTTCCTTATGGTGCTGTGCAGATTACAAGCGAGACTACTACAAAAGCTTTCACAGTCAATGGACATCGCCTCAAACCTTTTTATGAGGGAGCTCAAGAGGATATTTTGGAGGAGGTCCAATTGCAAGAAGTCGTCTACCCCACTTGATAAGTAAGATGCCGCCTCAATGGACAAAAAAAAAACACAAAAAAAAAGAAAAACAAAAAAAAAAGTTTTTGATTGAGGTAAAAAAAAAAAAATTTGTGATGACCCATATTTGTTCAATTATTGTCCTGATCAAATCTTTTGGAGATTTGTACCCGACAATGAGGTAAGTAGTGTCATTGACTTTTGTCACTCGGACGCATGTGGAGGTCATTTTTCTTCTTCAACGACAACAACTGCGAAAATCTTGCAGTATGGATTTTATTGGCCTACTTTATGCAAGGTCTGTTACACCTTTTGCAAAAGCTGTGGAAATTGGTCAACAAAAGTTCTGCTTTGAGATTATCATCTGCACCTACTCCTTGGAAAATTGAGATCTAGTTGGCGCGGTTCTTTGGTTGTCAAACACGTGGGGCCGTAGATATTGAGGATCCTAGGAATGGTAATGCGCTTAAAGTTAATGGCCAAAGACTCAACCATTCCTGGAAAACCAAGTTCTTGAGTTCTTTGTGTTACCGGTTAAGTGGCGGATACGGTACTCCGTGACTCTCAAGTCGGTTTATTTTTCAGTTTCCCAAAATAACTGAATCCTTCTTCTCCTTCAAAATGGATGTCATTCTTTCAAACCTGAGCAAATATTTTCCTTCTCTTCCTCAAAATGCTCTGAGAACAATCTACAAAGTTCGATGTGAAAGATTGAGACTGTTAATGCACAAAGGTATGCCAGAAGATGTACGTTGGATAATTGAAGCAAAGGTCCGATTAGCAGGTGAGTCCTCAATTTCATTTAACTCATATATGCCTGGTTTTGGAAGAAGTTCATATTCTAAAAGGAGAAGAGCAAAAAGGTTACAAGTTTGTCACAAATGTGGACGATGGAGCGTAACAAGCGATGTCGTACTTTGGGGATGGTTTCCGCAAATAGAGAAGATAAAATTTTCTTCATTAAGAATGGACTGAGTAAGGAGTCATTAGATGATATCTTATTGACTCTTGAGACGCATTCTTGTGGATTGGTGCATCGTGAAATTCTTAAATTGTGGAATCTCTTCAAGGATGAAGAAAAACGCTACAGTCTTGGGAATCTGACTCTAAAAGACCCTGTTTGCCAATTTATAAGAAAATTAGATGGGAAGCTTATCCTCGACTCATAGAAGACGTTTAAGCCGTTTCTGGACGTGAAACCAGAGGAAGATGTGAGCTACAATCACAACAACATGTATATATTATCTTGTACATTTTTCTAAAAAAAAAAAAGACAAAAAAAAACAAAAAAAAACAAAAAAAATATTTTTAAATTTCAAACTTTTCTGACACCAGTCAACCTACCTGTATAGGAGCTATTATTACTTTTTCTATTCTCTTCCCTATTTAAACACTCCATTTTCTTACTTTCCTGCAACTCATAATCATTCAAAGAGAGTATGAGTGTAGAAATGGAGGGAGCTCCTTCTTCTGTTCGTAGATTTGTCAGTATCTGTGTATTTTGTGGGACAAGTTATGGGAAGGGCTTAGAGTTTGTAAATGCAGCAAGCACTGTTGGTAGAACACTTGCTGCGAGGAACATTCGTGTTGTATATGGGGGAGGTAGCATTGGATTAATGGGGGCTGTATCATTTTCTGCACATATAAGAGGTGGTCAAGTTTTAGGTGTCATTCTTGAACCTTTCACTCGAAGGAACATCGTTGGAAAGACAATTGGACTGGAAATTCAGGTATCATCTATGCATGGACGAATGAAGGAGATGCTTGAAAACTCTGATGCATTCATTGTCTTACCTGGTGGTTTTGGTACATTGGAAGAAGTCTTTCAAGTTGTCTCTTGGGCCCAATTGAACATCCACCATAAACCCATAGGTTTGTTGAATGTTAATAATTTCTTTGATAATTTGTTATCTTTTGTTGACCATCTTTGTGGAACGAGAAATTTGTCGACCTTGACAAGACAACTCCTTATCTCTGCTTCTCTTTGTTGATGAATTGATTGATAAATTAGAAGCATTTGTTTATGAACTGATCCGATGAATACTCAGATAGATTGGTCCGAAGGAAGCGGTGAAGGAAGTGGTGAAGGAAGCAAAGTGAAAAGAAAGCCAGCCAAGACACTCCAACTATTTAAATAATTACAAGCTTTGGTTTTATTTATCGTACTTTGTTTCTGTTTAAATTTGTGTGAAATTTTTTTTCCTTTTCAGTAATTGCAGCAACAGGTAATATATTCTATCATTTACCTATCTATGTTTTGACATTGAGGACAATGTTGTGATCTGGTTGGGGGGAAGGATGGTTGTTGTAAAAAAAAAAAAAAAGAAAGAAAAAAAATTGTGTTTGTTAATATGTTTTTTGTATTTGTCATCAATTTAGTAGTTAGGGATGGCAGAGTAAAGAGTAAATTATTTACTCTTGAGACGCATCTTAATTAGTGGCAGAGTAAGGAGTGTTTTTAAGTAGTAAATAATTAGTATTAAATTGTAGAAGTACTAAAGTTTTATGATTTGATTTCTTTTTAGGGTCTGATGCGGCACTGACAATGTACTTCTTTTCTGCTTGGCGTTGATTCACTTCTTATCAGGTTGTGTTGCTCTTTTCTATATCTCTCTTTCACATTGAGGACAATGCTTATATTAAGTGTGGGGGAGAGATTTTAGCATTTTCAAAAAAAAAAATTTCTTAATTTCAAAAAAAAAAAAAAGGTTCATTGCATGATTGAATAACGTTTCTCCCTTCTTGAACTGATATGCTTGGTTATGGATGATTGAATTGATGAATTGAGTTTGATGGATGCATACCTTGTGAGATTTTGAGCCTAATGGATGGATTCAACATTTATGCCATTCTCTTCTTTCTTGTGTGATTTTCACTCATGTTAATGATCACTCTAGAACTTGCTTTGATTCTTTTTGAGGCTACATTTCACTTGCATGCATGAACATGATTGAGGCCCTCTTTCTTAGCTAGTTTAACCAAATAGCCAACCTTGTTTTCAATATGATATCAAGCACTCTTTTGACTTCTTGAAAATTTTTTGATTCTTGCCAACCTTGTATATTTTCCTTTACTTAACCCCTTTGAGCTTATTTGACCATTCCTTGTTTCTAGCTCATTATGTGCCTTAAATGAAAAATCGTGTTCTTACTTTACCTTAGGGAATAAAAGAACATTAGCTTGGTTAATGGATGAGTTTTTGAACAAGTGTGGGGGTGTGTGTACAAAATGGTTGTTGAAAAAGGAAAGAGTTCCTAAAAAAAAACAAAAACAAAAAGAGAAAAAAAAATGTATGTATATAGTTATGTTCATATATATATAAAAAAAAAAGAAAAAAAAGGATTGAGAAATGAATATGTAAAGGGTTATACATTAGAGTTGGGATGAACTTTTATGCTTGTTATTTGAACTCAGCTCTCATTTGCTTTTATTCTCTTTGGTATTTATCCTCTCATATCCATTTTACCCTCTTCTGTTACCTTGACCTCACTACAACCTTGAATAAAGTCCTCATGATTTGTGTATGCATGTGTTTTGAGTAGTGGAGAAGTAGAAGATAAGCAAGCTTATGGTAGTGCAATTTTCATGGTTGAATTGAGTGAAATACCTACCTTTTAAATACTTGAGAGATTGAGAGTGAATTTGTGAGGATCTATCATTCTTTACTCATGCTTTTCAATTGAAGTATCCTTGCTTGTTGATTTGAGATGTGAAGATGTGTTACCTCATGAATGTTTTGATTACTTGAATTATTAATTGCTCTTCATTCTTAAATATTATTAGAAATTGAGTCTTTTAGAATGTTTAACTTTTGAGTCAGTTTTATTTTATTTTATTTTATTTTATTTTTTTTTTCTGTTTTGCCCGAGGACGTGCAAAAGAGTAAGTGTGGGGGTATTTGATAATTATGATTTTTAACATATTAATTATCCACACAATTACCTTATTGATGATGTCCAGATTGTAATTAAGTGATCTTAGTACTCATTTAGATCATTGGGTTGAATTGGGCTTTAAAGCAAATTTTTCGGATTTTAATGCATATTGACAGTGGTTCAGTATTTTAACCATAACTTGAGTTGTAGATCTCTGATTTTGATGTTCTTTATATGCTAGGAAAGATGAGAAAAAGATCTACAAGTTTTGTGAAATGTCAAATTGGAAGATTCGGATGTTTACATGGTCAAATACAGTCTTGAAGTTGGACCAGCGGTACTGTTACAAATTCTGGACACACCTTCACTATTTTGGGCATATCTCACTCATTTCAAGCCCAAATTAAGCATATGAGTACTCCTTGGAAAGCTTACTTCAAAGGCTATCTGATGGACTTGATTTGAATTTGAGATTATGACAGAAATTGAAAAGATAGCAACGTGGAAAAAGTGGAGGAATCATTGGAAGGTGGGAGACACACTTTCATAATGAGAAAATAATTCAATGGAAGGTGGGAGACATACTTTGATAATGGATGAATAATTAACAAGAGTGGGTGAATTACTTTTGACTCTTTGTGAATGATTAAGAGGAGAGCAATCAGATTTGTAAAGATAGAGGGGAGAGCTTCTACGCGAGGGTGTGAATTTTGTAGTTGGTCATTGTAGTTTTAGTTTTTCATTTTGTGGAGACTTCTCCTCTTCTCTTCCTCTCCTCCTCTCTCTTTGTTATTTTCATTTTTGTATGGTTCTTGAAGGTTCTCCAATGGTGATGGCTATGGAGAGCTAAACTTCTTTAATCAATCCAAGAGATTGACAAGCTTGATGATTAATCTTGAGATCTTGTTTTAATTGTTATACGTTCATCTATTAATCAAGTTTCTCTTTCTCTTCTTCTCTTGTTTAAATTCTAATTTAATGCTTAATTTGATTGGGATTTGTATATGTTAATTGCGTAATTATCATGTGCTAAGAGATGAATTCAGAGGTTAAATAATGCATCAAAGGTGTTTGATGAAATATTTAGCTTGGTTGGATCTTGGTTTTTAAGTTAATTTGAGTTTTGGATGGATGCTTAATTTGTCTAACCTTAATTAATTAAATTCTAGAAGCATTTCTAGTAGAAGATCCATGGATCATTGAGAGGCGTCTTGATGTGATCTAAGATCAAGGATTTGGTTGATAGTTGAACGGATTTATAAAGATCAAGGATGGATTAAAATCAAGATTGGTTAATTCTCTTGGATTGGTTGTTTTCCTAATCTTGTTTACTCTTTTTAATTGCTCTTTGTTGTTTAATTTTGCAAAACTTTTCCCCCCTGTTTATTAACCTCTTAATCTGACTTCATAATTAGAATGATCTACGTGCTCGACCCGGTGTTACCTTATGCTACAAGTAGTTTTGGTAAATCGGTTATAAATTGATTTAAATTTGGTAATCTCGACAGTTGTCACTCTCGGAGTACCCTTACAAGCTTCTCTTCTTCAAGTTTTGATAAAGAACTGTTGATTATCACTGGATTTGCATCTTGATTTCCAAGAAAGGCATATTTCAAATGAGATGGCAAGGGTTTCAACTCTAGTTTTGGTTTTTCCTCTACCTTGTCATTACTCATCTCTTCTTTCATCTTACTGACAGCACTTTTTGCTTGATTTGCTTCTAGATACTGCAAACACTCCTTAATGATTTCATCATCCACCTCACCATGATCATCAATAGCATTCACAATCATTCTTTCAAGAGGTATAGTTGGAATGTTGTGCTGAATAGATTCTGCAACTATAGTATTAATCAAATTCACCCGATAAGAAATTTCTTTATCATCCGTGTGTTGCATCGCCTCAAAAACATTAAAGGTGACTTTCTCATCCTTTACTCGCAACAGTAACTGCCCTTGCTGGACATCAATGAGGGCTCTTCCAGTAGCTAAAAATGGTTTTCCAAGAATTAAAGGTACCTTTACATCCTTATCCATGTTCAATACGACAAAATCAGCTGGAAATATAAATTTATTGACCCTTACTACCACATCTTCCATGACTCCATAGGGGTGTTTAATTGACCTATCTGCAAGTTGCAAAGCCATTCTTGTTTGCTTGACCTCACCTCCCCCAAGCTTCTTAAGCATAGACAAAGACATCAAATTTATACTTGCTCCCAAATCACAAAGAGCTTTACCAATGGTCATATTGCCAATAGTGTACGGAATTGTAAAACTCCCTGGATCTTTCAATTTTGGGGGAAGCTTCCTTTGAAGTATTGCACTGCATTCCTCTGCTAATGCCACTGTTTCATCCTTTTTGAACTTTCTCTTTTTGGTTAACAATTCCTTCATAAATTTAGCATATGTAGGCATTTGGTCCAATGCCTCTACAAAAGGAATGTTGATTTGGAGACATTTGAAAATGTCCACGAACCTTACAAACTACTCCTCTTTCTCCTTTTTCTTGCTCATGTGACGATATGGTAACTTCACATATGGTGGGATCACTTGAGGCTTATCCCCTTCTTGCAAAATCTGACGCTTTGTTCTCCTCAAGAAGGAGTCTTCATCTACTAAGTTGGAACTCTTTTTATCCTCCTTTTTTTTTATTTTCAACCTCCACTTCCTTTTCTTCTTTTTCATTTTCTTCTATGTTCACAATGTCACTCTTTTTATTTGACTCTTCATCCAACATCTCCCTCGCATTTGTTTCAATAGAGCCTGAAACTAATGGCTCCACCACAGCTGGTGTGACAGTTTTCCCACTTCTTAAAGATATGGCTTTGCACGACTCATTCTTGGGATTATCCACTGTATTTCTAGAAAATTATCCCCTGGATTGTTCAGCAAGTTGCTTTCAGAGCTATCCGATTTGGTTTTCAAGGTTCTTGATGGATGTTTCTTGGTTTTTGAAATAAGCCTCATGATTTTGGAAATTAGTTTGGGTCATATGCATGACTTGAGTCAATGCTTCTTTTAAAGCATAAGGCTTCTCTTTAGGCTACTGTGGTTGAGGAAGTTTGCTTGATTGAGGAGCTTCATGTTGTTTCCAAGAAAAGTTGGGATGATTCCTCCACCCTACATTATAGGTGTTAGAATAAGGATTCCCTCTTTGCCCTTGAAAATTTCCTATATAATTGGCTTGCTCATTTGAATCACTTTGAGCTTCACAATTACCATTCTCATATCCTCCCCTACAAAAATCACACCTCATACATTGTATCACAGCCTTGGAATGATGAGATTGAGAGGAACCTATTTGTAAAGCTTGAAGTTATTTGGTGAGAACCTCCAATTGTTGAGAAACCAATTTGTTTTGGGCTAATAAAACATTATGGGCATCTAGCTCTAAAACACCCCTCCTTGCTTACACTCCTCTATCATGATGAATGAGATACTCATTTGAAGCCATTACTTCTACTAACTCTCTTGCTTCTTCAACCGTCTTATTATTCATTGTACCCCCGCCGAAGTATCTAGCATCATCTTTGTATTTGGTCTCAACCCATGGCAAAACGTTTGCATTTCTGTTAAGTCATCACAGCTATGGTCGGGACACCTCTTCAAAAGCCCTTTAAATCGCTCCCACGCTTCATAAAGATTTTCTCCATCTTTTTGCTCAAAACTAGTGATTTCAACCCTTCTTTTGATGAACTTGGAGGTAGGGAACAATCGGTCCATAAATTTATCCTCCAATTCATTCTAAGTAGTAATACTTCCTTGAGGAAGTATTTGTAACCAATCCTTTGCCCTGTCTCTCAAAGTAAAAGGGAATAATCTCATCCTCTTAGCTTCTTCAGAAACACCATCCAGCTTCAATGTACCACAAATTTCAAAGAAATTCAGCAAGTGCTAGTTGGGATCTTCATTATCCGCTCCAGAAAATTGATTCTGCTTGAGAACATTCAATAGAGAAGTTCTGATCTCAAATGCATTTGCCTCCACTGGTTGATACTCAATAGCCAACCTCTGATGGTTGTTCCTCCAGCCAAAATCTCCTAAAGTCCGCCTAAGTGGTGGTTGTGCAGCCATGACCTCTACTATGAGAATATGAGAAGAAGTAGATTCCTATTTTTCTTGAGTTATTTTCTGCTGCCTTGCTTTCTTAGCTTTCTTCCTATTTACTTTTTCTGTCTTCACAATCTCAGGATCAAGCAAAAATTCAGCTGCCTTTTTCCCTCGCATAAATAGAAAATAAGAGAATTGCAAGTAGCAAGTCAATGATATTTAAAAATGAATGAAATTAATGCAGTTAAATTGTAAACAAAACAAAACAAAAAATAAAAATAATTGTCAAAAGTAGTAACTCCTTTGCCTTGCTAATAATCAAATCAACAATCCCCAGTAACGGCGCCAAAAACTTGTTGAAGAACAAATTTGGCAAGTGCACCGAATCGCTACAAGTAATATAATGATGAGAAAAGAGATATCGTCTCCACAGGGATTATAATTGTTTTATCAACACAAAAGAAAAGGTTGTTTTTACTTGAACTGAAAATAAAATTTTGGTAACTTGAAATGTATTGTTTTTAACAAGTATAAATAGAATGAATTAAAACAGAACAATTGACAAATTAAAGAATATTTTTGGATTTTTAAGGAGAAGAAAATCTATCGAGAAAAGCGGCTAGGGTCCGAATCCTATTGTTTACCCTCTTATGCTACTGGTTTACTCTCAATATAAGTAATAATCATGCATTTGAAGTTCCAATCAACAAATTAGACTTTGATCAATCCCTTGATTCAAAGCCCCTTTAACCCAAAGTACAACACCCAATTCCTTAGGTAATTGTTAATTCAGATTAAGCATTAATAACAATGATTTCGTGGAACACATAATTAAAATGATATATTCCTATATTCAATCATAATCATACCAACCCAACTCAGTTCCAGCATTACAACCAATTTTCCAATTAGAAGAAATACCCAAATTCAAACCAATAGTGATCAAGTATTGATTAGCATTAAGCAAAGAGTAGAGTACTCAAATACATGAAATTAACTTGTAAAGAAATAGTAAAACAGATTACATAAGAGTGTGTTTGGATGCTTATCTTTGAAGACTTGTTTTGATGATAACAAACGAGAAGAATAAATGAAGATGATATATAGACCAAGTCCAAACTTATAGTTGTTTAGCATTAGGACTTAGGATCTATTGTACGGAGCTCACATTAATATCTCCTTGTTTTTGAAAGAAAAGTTAAAAAAAATCTATTTTGAAACAAACTCAGTATCTTTGAATCCACTATTTTTAAAACAGTTTTTGGCCTGATTTATTCGAATAAAACTTTGTCTATCCGAATAAACATCTTCACGAGAATCTGTTTTTAAGGTGGCTATTCAAATAAACCTTCGTTTATTCGAATAACTAAGTTTTCAGAACCCTGTGTTGAAATGAGTTATTCGAATAACTCATATGTTATTCGAATAAACGCTTTCTGTCTGAACTTCTTTTTCAATTACGTTATTCGAATAACTGAGCTGCCATTCGAATAACCTTTGGTTTTGTGAAACTCGATTTTAATGAGTTATTCGAATAATGAGTTGGTTATTCAAATAACCCTTTTCAGATGAGCTTTTTACGTTGAGTATTATTCGAATAAGCTGTTGCTTTATTCGAATAAACACGAATCTTTGTTTACGAAAATGGAAACAGACAGCTTTCAATTTTGTTTTAAATGACATTAATTACACCCAACGGCTGATTAACCTAGTTTTCCCTATAAATAGCAAGCCTGGGTCACGTTTTCAATTGCCCATTATTCTGAACTATTTTCTGATTACTTTGTCTTTGTGAAAACTATTTTCTACACTCTTCTTGCTTAAAAACTTTGAGATATTTCTGTGAGAGCTCTATTAGCACTTCAATTTGTATTACATACTCTGTTTGAGAGTTTCTCTTCATCTCTATTTTTCTGATAATCTGTATCGAGGGTGAGGTATCCCTCAAGGTTTGTATAAGGGTGAGGTATCCCTACAGGCTGAGACTTTAGCACAAGGGTATAGTGTCTCTGTGTGTGAAAAGTGCTCTAATTTGTAACGGTAGCAAGCACTTATTGAAGCTTGTATACTTAGTGAAAAATCTCGGCTTTCGAGGACTGGACGTAGACCACAAGTGGGCTAGTGGTCGAACCAGGATAAATACTGTGCCTGCTTCTCTTTTCCCTAATCTCTTTATTTTATGCAATTTATTTTATTGCATATTTATTTTACACTGTTCTTTATTGTTTCTTTTCTTCTTCTCATTCTTTCTGTGCATTCATTTATTAAGCTTTTGATATTCATTTTAATTAAAAAGAGGTTTTGCGAAAAAGTTTTAATACTCAATTCACCCCCCCTCTTGAGTACTGGAAGCCACTTGGTAACAAGTGGTATCAGAGCTAGACTCTTGTATAAAGAGCTTAGCAGCTTCAAGAGAACATGGCTTCTTCAAATGGTTTTTCAGAAGGATCTTCCATAAACCGACCATCCTTTTTTAATGGGGATGGTTATGCATATTGGAAGGAAAAAATGAAAATCTTCATCGAAGCTATTGATCTAGATGTATGGGATGCTGTTCAAAACGGCGCTTTTATACCCACACATGAGGTCAATGGTGTAAGGACCGAAACACCACGAAATAAATGGTCTGATGAAGACAAAAGAAAAGTTCAGTTTAATTTAAAAGCCAAAAATATTATTACTACTGCTTTGGGATATGATGAGTTTTTTAGAATTTCAAATTGTAAAACTGCTAAAGAAATGTGAGATACTTTGCAAGTTACCCATGAGGGTACTAGTGAAGTTAAGAGGTCGAGAATAAATTCTCTAACTCGTGAATATGAATTATTCAGAATGAACCAAGGAGAAAGCATTCAGGAAATGCAAAAGAGGCTCACCCACATAGTTAATCATCTTGTATCTTTAGGCAAAAGTTTTTCTAACGAAGATTTGATTAACAAAGTTTTGAGGTGTCTTAGCAGGATTTGGCAACCCAAAGTGACAGCAATATCTGAATCGAGGGATTTGTCCACAATGACCTTAGCTACTCTCTTTGAAAAACTTCATGAGCACGAATTGGAACTAAGCAGACTAAGCCAAAGCGAAGAGAACGATAAAAAGAAAAAAGGAATAGCGCTCAAAGCCACTTCTTCAACATTCGACAATGATGATGAAGAAAATGAAGAAAGTTCAGAGAATATCGAGGTAAGTGAAGAAAATTTAAGTTTACTAGTTAAAAAGTTTGGTAAATTTCTCAGGAAAAAGGGAATGCAAAGAAGACCTCCCTTCCCTCCTAAAAAGACACACTTCAAAGGCGAAGGAGCTTCATCGACTCCAACTTGATATGAATGTGGCAAACCTGGTCACATGAAAATGGAGTGCCCAGTTTATCAAAAGAAAAAGGAGAAATTCGAAAAGAAGCCCTTCAAGGAAAGAAAAGGAAGAAAAGCCTACATAGCATGGGATGAAAACGACATGGACTCTACTGATAGCTCAGATAGCGAAGAAGCTCAACTGTGTCTCATGGCAAAAGGAGATGAAGAAGAAAGCGAAAATGAGGTGTGCTTGAAAGCCAGGAGCTCAAATTGGTATCTTGATAGCGGCTGCTCCAAGCATATGACTGGGGATGACTCAAAGTTCACCGCACTTATTCCAAAGAATCATGGACACGTCACTTATGGCGATAATAACAAGGGTAAAATTCTTGGAATCGGCAAAGTCGGTAAAAACCCTAACTCTTCCATTGAAAATGTGCTGCTTGTTGAAGGCTTGAAACATAACTTACTTAGTATTAGCCAATTATGTGATAAAGGAAATAAAGTTATATTTGATTCAAACTGTTGCATAATTGAAGATAAAAATGACAAGCATGTTAAATTCATTGGTCATAGAGTAAGCAACATCTATATGATTAGTCTTGATGATATATCTTCAAATGATGCGAAATGTCTTTTGAGTAAGAATGATGATTCATGGTTATGGCATAGGAGAATTGCACACATTCACATGGATCACTTAAAGAAGTTGGTCTCTAAAGAGCTAGTAATTGGACTACCCAAGCTTAATTTTATAAAAGATAAATTATGTGATGCATGTCAAAAGGGTAAACAAATAAAAGTCTCTTTTAAAGCGAAAAATATAGTTTCTACCACTAGACATTTACAACTTTTGCACATGGATCTGTTTGGACCTTCTAGAACTATGAGCTTTGGTGGGAATTACTATGCTTTAGTGATTGTGGATGATTTTTCTAGGTTTACATGGACTTTATTTCTTGCAAATAAAAATGATGCATTTCTAGCTTTTAAAAGACTTGCCAAAATTATTCAAAATGAAAAAGGTTTTCAAATCTCTTCTATAAGAAGTGACCATGGTGGGGAATTTGAAAACAATGTTTTTAAAAATTACTGTGATGAACATGGCATTAATCATAATTTCTCTGCCCCTAGAACTCCGCAACAAAACGGAGTTGTAGAAAGGAAAAACCGTTCTTTAGAAGAAATGGCGAGAACTATGCTTAATGAGGTTGTTCTTCCTAAATACTTTTGGGCAGATGCTGTAAGTACAGCTTGTTATGTAATGAACCGAGCCCTTATAAGGTCTATTTTAAAGAAAACCCTATATGAGTTGTATAAGGGAAGAAAGCCAAATGTCTCACACTTTCATGTTTTTGGTTGCAAATGTTTTGTTTTAAATAATGGAAAAGATAATTTAGGCAAGTTTGATGCTAAGTCTGATGAAGGTATATTTCTTGGCTACTCAAATCATAGTAAAGCTTTTCGCATTTACAATAAAAGAACTATGACTATTGAAGAATCTATACATGTTGCATTTGATGAAACTGACCAAAGTGGATCGAGAAAGGATCTTGTTGTTGATGATGTTGCAGAAATCCTGGCGGAAACACAGTTGGACAGTAAAGAAAAGGAAATCAAGGAGAAAGAGGATGAACAAAGACAAGAAGATTCGCAAGCTTTGGAACTTTCCAAAGAATGGCGAACTTCAAAATATCACTCCCTTGATCAAATTATCGATGATGTATCTAAAGGTGTAAGTACTCGTAACTCCCTTAGAAATACTTGTAATCACTTAGCTTTTGTTTCTCAAATTGAACCTAAGGATTTAATTGAAGCTTTTGATGATAAACATTGGATCTTAGCTATGCATGAGGAATTAAATCAGTTTGAAAGAAATCAAGTTTGGGAATTAGTTGCTAGACCTAATAATCACCCTATAATTGGAAGTAAATGGGTTTTTAGAAACAAACTTGATGAAACTGGATTAATAACTAGAAATAAAGCTAGATTGGTTGCTAAAGGGTATAATCAAGAAGAAGGTATAGATTATGAAGAAACCTATGCACCTGTAGCTAGACTAGAAGCTATTAGAATGTTACTTGCTTATGCTTGCATCATGGATTTCAAATTATATCAAATGGATGTCAAGAGTGCCTTTCTAAATGGTTTTATTCAAGAGGAGGTATACGTTGAACAACCTCCAGGTTTTGAAAATCATGAACTGCCCAACCATGTTTTTAAACTTAAAAAGGCTTTATATGGCTTAAAGCAAGCTCCTAGAGCTTGGTATGAAAGGTTGAATAAGTTTCTTTTGGAAAATAGTTTTTCAAGAGGAAAAGTCGATACTACTCTTTTTATTAAAAATAAAAAGCATGACATTATTCTTGTGCAAGTATATGTGGATGATATTATTTTTGGTGCTACTAATGAATCCCTTTGCAAAGATTTTGCTAAGTCAATGCAGAATGAGTTTGAAATGTTAATGATGGGAGAATTGAACTTCTTCCTCGGACTTCAAATCAAACAAACGGATGAAGGGACTTTCATAAGTCAAACTAAATACTGCAAGGAATTGCTCAAGAGATTCGAAATGGAAAACGCTAAACACATGGCCACTCCGATGGGCACATCTTGCTACTTGGACAAAGATGAAAGAGGTAAATCAGTAGAAATAACAAAATATAGAGGTATGATTGGATCTCTCCTTTATCTTACTTGCTAGTAGGCAGATATTATGTTTAGTGTGTGCATGTGTGCTAGATATCGAGGCAAACCCTAAGGAATCTCACTTAAGTCTTTGTTAAACGTATAATGAAATATCTAGTAGGAACTTCACAAATGGGCTTGTGGTACCCTAAGGGTGCCTCTTGTAGCCTAATAGGCTATTCGACTCGACTTTCTTTGGGTGCAAATTAGACGAGAAAAAGTACTAGTGGGACATGCCACTTGCTTGGTAGTTCTTTAGTTTCTTGGCATAGTAAGAAACAAAATAGTGTGGCTTTGTCTACCGCTAAGGTGAATATGTTGCGGCGGGAGTTCTTTTGCGCTCAAATCCTATGGATGAAGCAACGACTCTTAGACTACGGTCTTGACTTGATCACATCCCGATAAGATGTGATAACACTAGTGCAATAAATATCTTTAAGAATCCCATCGCATTCTAGAACAAAGCATATAGAGATAAGACATCACTTTATCGAGATCATGTACAAAAAGGGATTGCATTCTTGAGTTTGTTGAAACATCTAAGCAACTTGCAGATATCTTTACTAAACCCTTAGCAAAAGAAGCTTTCTTTTATATTCGAGGAAATTTGGGCATAATTGATCAATCAAATATTTGAATTGCTTATTTGCTTATTTATTGCTGATCATTATCATGTTTATATGCCTTTAATTTCATATACGTATATGCTTCTGTGTGAGTTTTTATTCGAATAAGCAAAGCGTTATTCGAATACACTCCTTCTCTGCGTGTTAAAATATCAGCCTTATTCGAATAAAATTCAGTTTATTTGAATAAACTGATACCTTTACTTAAACCTGTGTTTTTCATCTCTGCTTATTCGAATAACACCTTCCCTATTCGAATAACCAGAAACCTGCATTTTTCAGTGTTTCTTTCTGCCCTCTGCTTATTCGAATAAGCCCCTTTTTTATTCGAATAACCAGCGACCTTCTTTATCAAGTTTTAGTTTTAATCTCTGTCTATTTGAATAGACCCCAGGTTATTCGAATAACCTGAACCTCGTTTTATCAGTCTTGACTGATGGGTCTCTGCCTATTCGAATAACTCCATAGTTATTTGAATAAACCTTTCCAGCCAGCCAAAACGCTTGGCTTTCCTAGTTGTTTTATTCGAATAGAACACGTCTTATTCGAATAAACCCTAGCTGCCCCACCTATTCAGTTACCTACGTGCCCGTCTGTTCAGCTTTCCTGAAAGGTTTATTCGAATAAACCTCAGTTTATTCGAATAAACACGGGGTTCTTTAAATAAACCCCTGCGTACCCAAATCTTTTTCACTCTTCTCTTCTCTGTTCTTCATTTCTTCCTCTCAACTCCTTTCACCCTCTACGTCCTTTTCTCTCACTCACTCACCTTACCTCCATGGCCTCCTCCTCCAGCAAGCGTCCACGTACGAAGAACGCTCCAGGCACCAACCTTCTTGATCTGAGAAGGCTCTCCTCCAATGAAGAGCATCGTGCACGTTTCATCTCGCACTTCTGGGAGTGAAACTTAGTTCAACCCAAGTATCTGGATCTCTCTTTCTTCCCAGAAGACTGCTGCGGCCGACTTCACGACCTGCTTTGCAAAACCGGGGAGTTCTTCGGCTCTGCTCTCACATAGGGCCACCATCTATCCGGCCTTGGTGAAGATGTTCTTCACGCAATCGGCTTTCGATGGCCAGAATCTTCTTTCTGAGGTTTGTGATCAGAACATCGTGATCACATCGCTGGACTGGTCAACTTTGTTCGGGCTGCAGTTCTCTGGCACCCTTGTTGAAGATGATGACACGCCCTTTCTTGAAGACTTCAAAAAACTTCAAGCAGTTGAGGACCTGTTGAAGCCTGGCCTGGCCCTTCCTGATAAAGGTCTCAAGGGTGGAATGCTGAAGAGCCAAGATAGGCTTCTGCACTACGCCTATGCTCACATTCTAGCTCCTCGCGGTGGAAACTACGCCTACCTTAGCGAGGAAGATGTCTTCATGCTGTGGTTCCTGAAGAATGGCCATCAGGTTAACTAGCCTGTGTTCATCATGAGGCACATGATGAGGGCCAAGGGCAAGGACAAATCAGACCTACCTTATGGCATCATCGTCACTACCTTGCTGAGCAAGTATCCTCAGGTCTTGGAGACTGAGCGGGCCATTGCTCTGACTCATCACAAAGTCTTTGGCGCTCACACCTTACGGAAGATGAAGATGATTCAAACCGATGAAGGTTGGGTGTACCCAGATGAGGTTGTTGAGGACGAGCTTGACCCTGTTGATGCCCTTGCTGCCCCTGCTGCTGCTGCTGATGTACCTGCTGCTGCACCTGCTCCTGTCACTCTGGAACAGATCATGGCCACCTTGCAAGACAACCGAGCTTACATGGAACATACCTTCTCTATTCTGTTTGATAGAATAGAAGGCGTTGAACGTGAGGTTGCGGCTCTTCGATCTGCTTCACCTGCTCCTGCACCAGCTTCGTCACCACCACCTCTGGATGCTTACTTCTAGGAACTTTAGTTCTTAGGCTCTTCTCTCTGTTTTTGACTCTATGTAATTTATTTATGGATTGTGTAGTTGACTCTCCTTTTATTAATGCATAAATAATAGTTCCTGTTGATCTATTGTTTTGAGTATGTTTTCTTTTCTACACTTTGATATATGGTTATGGGATTTACCCCTCCTTTTTGCTCATGACAAAAGGGGGAGAAATATTTAATCATTTGACTTTAATTGAGAAAAGACAAGTTACTTTAAAATAGGATTGGATTCAAATTGAAAGGGGGAGCTGCGCACATATCTGATATATGTATTACCTCTTATTTAAAGAAGGGGAGTAAGCTTTTATACCTTTTGTGAATTCCAATTATATGCACTAACGCTTTTCTCATTAATAGTCTTATTGATAGTTTGTCATCATCAAAAAGGGGGAGAATGTGTTTGGATGCTTATCTTTGAAGACTTGTTTTGATGATAACAAACGGGAAGAATAAATGAAGATGATATATAGACCAAGTCCAAACTTATAGTTGTTTAGCATTAGGACTTAGGATCTATTGTACGGAGCTCACATTAATATCTCCTTGTTTTTGAAAGAAAAGATAAAAAAAATCTGTTTTGAAACAAACTCAGTATCTTTGAATCCTCTATTTTTAAAATAGTTTTTGGCCTGATTTATTCGAATAAAACTTTGTCTATCCGAATAAACATCTTCACGAGAATCTATTTTTAAAGTGGCTATTCGAATAAACCTTCGTTTATTTGAATAACTAAGTTTTTAGAACCCTGTGTTGAAATGAGTTATTCGAATAACTCATATGTTATTCGAATAAACGCTTTCTGTCTGAACTTCCTTTTCAATTATGTTATTCGAATAACTGAGCTACCATTCGAATAACCTTTGGTTTTGTGAAACTCTGATTTTAATAGAGTTATTCGAATAACAGGTTGGTTATTCGAATAACCCTTTTCAGATGAGCTTTTTACGTTGAGTATTATTCGAATAAGTTGTTGCTTTATTCGAATAAACACGAATCTTTGTTTACGAAAATGGAAACAGACTGACTTTCAATTTTGTTTTAAATGACATTAATTACACCCAACGGTGATTAACCTAGTTTTCCTATAAATAGCAAGCACTGGGTCACATTTTCGATTGCCCATTATTAGAACTATTTTCGATTACTCTGTCTTTGTGAAAACTATTTTCTACACTCTTCTTGCTTAAAAACTTTGAGATATTTTCTGTGAGAGCTCTATTAGCACTTCAACTTGTATTACATACTCTGTTTGAGAGTTTCTCTTCATCTCTATTTTTCTGATAATCTGTATCGAGGGTGAGGTATCCCTGCAGGCTGAGACTTTAGCACAAGAGTATAGTGTCTCTGTGTGTGAAAAGTGCTCTAATTTGTAACGGTAGCAAGCACCTATTGAAGCTTGTATACTTAGTGAAAAATCTCGGCTTTCGAGGACTGGACGTAGACCACAAGTGGGTTAGTGGTCGAACCGGGATAAATACGTACTGCTTCTCTTTTCCCTAATCTCTTTATTTTATGTAATTTATTTTATTGCACATTTATTTTACGCTGTTCTTTATTGTTTCTTTTCTTCTTCTCATTCCTTCTGTGCATTCATTTATTAAGCTTTTGATATTCGTTTTAATTAAAAAGAGGTTTTGCGAAAAAGTTTTAATACTCAATTCACCCCCCCTCTTGAGTACTGGAAGCCACTTGGTAACAAAGAGTATCTACAATGTTCATCTGACCTTAGCTTAAAAAGATCTAGCTACTCTTAATGAAAGAGAAAAAGATGAGAAAAATCAAACTAATGAAGGAAGAAGAAGCCATTGATCCTTCAAAATCTTGTTCCCAAGCTTGAATAATCAATGGAGGTGAAAGAATATGAAACCCTAGCAGAGCTCTGGTCAACACCCAATATTAGATTTCAAAAAATTATGACAGCCCCCGTATCTAGTGTTTCGTCATTTTTTTAAAATTGGCTGGATAATGGCATTACGAGGCGAGATGTGAGTTGTAAATTCAAAGTTTTCTCCCCAGTGCCTATTGCGCAGTGAATTTCTACCCAAATGCTACTGACTTATATCGCGAGGCGATGATGAAGTCTTCGTGAGGCGAGATGGGACATGTATATTCAGGTTTCTTTTCCAGTATCCATCGTCTCGTGAGATTAAGTTATCGCAGGGCGAAATTCCAGCAAGATCTCTCTGACTTAATTCGCCAGGCGATGGTGTAGAATTCACCAAGTGATGGCTTGATAACCATCTTTCACTTTAGCCCAGTTTGTGCATTCACGGCGTGACAATTTGTTGTCGCCAGGCGATAGGTCGCATTCTTTAAATAGTTAGTCATTTGAAGTGTTTTCCCATGCATACATTCCACATGCTCTGCTAGGGTTCTCACTCGATTCCTCACCTATCCTAAATTTCTTTCATTTCTCTAACTCTAACCCACCCTTTGCACTTCATTTCTTTGCACACACCATAACCTTTCTATTATGCATCAACACACAACCTAAACCCAAAAGTTGAACTTCCTTTAACCAGAATTCGTTCTTGGACAGCTTCGCGTATAACTTCTTCTTCTTCTTTAGAATTTGAAGAACCACGCTGAAATGCTCAGCACATTCTTCCAGACTTCGAGAATAGATCAGAATGTTGTCAATAAGGACAACGACAAATCTGTCTAAATAGGGACAAAAATCCTATTCCTGTAATTCATGAATATCACAAAAGCATTCGTTACTCCGAATAGTATTACTAAATACTCGTAGTGCCTATAATATGTCCGAAAAAACTGTCTTGGAAGTATCTTCTACTTTCACGTGAATTTGATGATAACTAGAATGCAAATTGATCTTGGAGAAAACAGCGGCTCCCTTCATTTGGTCTTCTAGTTCCCATGTTGTATCTCTCGTCACATCGTTCCAGATTACCTTCACCAAGGTAATTTCTCTGAGTTGTTTCACCCACCAATTGTTAATCTTAACAGGAAATGTCTTATAGATCAAGTTCTCTTTTTAATCGTACTGTATCTGGTGCTATGACATGGGTTGAATCAGGAATATATTTCCTCAATTGAGATTTATGGAAGACACTATGAAGGTTAGAAAGAAAAGTGATAAGGCTATTCGGTAGATTACTGGACCTATCCAATAAAGAATTTGATAAGGTCCAATAAATTTAGAAGTGAACTTTCTGGATTTAAATCCAAAAATCTCAGTCTCAAGGAAAACTAAAGTTTTATTGAAACAATATAATAGGATATGGTTAGAAAAAAACTAATCCATCTCCAAGATTTTGTCTATTTGTGAAAGAAGTAGACAAATCAAATCAACAAAAAAGTTTTGATCTCGAATAATAATAGGATAGTTTTAAACAGGCTTAAGTAGTAATAGCAAGTTTAGTAGTAAAAGTAGCAATATTCAAGTCAAAAAGAATTGAAAACACAGATAAACCCAAATGGTTCACACAGTCACAGGCAATAAAAGAATGGGTTGGCTCCCGAGTTATACAGCACAGTTAAAGGATTACTATCTATGGCACAATCTCCCTTAATAAGATCTTCAGATTAGGAGGCTTCTGCTCCACTTAACGTATAGACTCTTCCTCTAGCTTGAGATCTTATCGCACGTACATTTCTCACATAAAATTCCATCTTTGATTTAGTACAGCCTCTAGCAACATGTCTGGGCTTCCCACAGTTGAAACAAATTCTTTCCTTGCTCCCACACTCCTTCGTCAAATGGCCATTTCCACACTTCTAACAATATGGTAAAAACTTCATGATCTGCCTAAAACTACTGCCACTAGTACTTCCTTCATTTGTTCGTTGTTGCCGTTGATTTTCTGGTGATCGTAAATACGATTTCTACTAGAACCGTTTGACTTTACGATTTCTCCTTTTTCAGAACCAATATGGTCCAACGTTATGGGGTCCCATATCCTGAGACTAATTCAACTCTAACAAAATCTGAGCCTTGGCTATCAATTCCTGTTGCTGAGCGGCCCTCTGATTTTGTTGTACTATTACATCAGTCATTTTTTGCATTGCTTCTACAATCACAACCATCCCATCATTGTCGCTTTCCACATTCACACGTATACGTCTGCCAAGAGCCATTGCCTTTTCTTCGAAAACAGACAAATCAAAACACAATGGAAACAAGAAGTAACCATTTCAAACAATATTGTCTCCTTTTGGAAACTAAACAACACATCTCTGTGTTTAGTGTCAGAGAAACATACAGCACGAACAAGACAAACCTACACACAAACCTAAAAGACTCTAACTTGGGCTTTAATACCAACTAATGTAACACCCTCCTTAGGGTATCACATTTCAGACCAACTCCTTTAAATTTTTTACCCAAGTTGTAAAGTATTTAAAATTATCTTAATATGGGTTTCAAAATTTCCTTTTCGCGGATAACATAAACTTACCGAATTTTAGAAACACAAGACATAAAACTGAATAATATACATCTCACGTACATAACATAGATTAATAACAACTTAATTACATAAAACTTACATACTTTAAAATAATATATAATTACCATATAAAAACTGAACCTAACCCAAATTTAAACTCTAGATGAGTAGGGTCCTGCACCCGATCTTCCTCCAGATCCTTCTCGGGATCCCTAACAGGCAAAATTCCCAAAAATAAATAACACGTTCAACATCAGTATCACAACGCCAAGCATCAGTGCCTCCTACTACTGCACTCTCACGTAACCAAGATATCCCTCCTCGCAGCCATTGCAAACCGATTAAACAAAATCAATCCAACTCAAAATTAGGCGATCCAACTTCGTCCTTCTTATGGTCTTTATCAAACATAATCATAAAAACATAATAGACAAACAATACAGCAAAGAGGTGAGATCCCCTACATCGCATACCAATATAGCAGCAAAGAAACGATAAGCATGCCAACATAGTTCAACATACAATCCATAAAATAACATAAAATCAGCAGATATATTCATGATATTTAATAAAAAAATAATCCAATAACTTGCAACACAATATCAGGCATACTGATAATACCACAATAATATTATATCACAATAATACTATATCACAATATTATAAATGTTGACTATGCATATGAACGATATGTATACTTACTATGCACATGCACAAAATGTGTATACTGACCATCCTTATGCACAATGCATCTATTTCCTACTCCATAGAACTAAACACAAACTCAGATATGAACATTCCAGAAGATCTGTTCCTCCTCAAAAGACAGTGTATGCCAGACCACGAAAAGAAATAGTGTTTATCGGGCAATCAGTGCGTTGCAACGATTTTTCACGGCCAGGGGTATACAATGTGACAACATGGCCACCAAGTAAATCACCACACCCTGATGTCCCCTAAGATCTATCATAGATCACACTATCTTGTAAGTTCTCTTTCACTTCTAGGCACAAAACGCTACAATAGGCACCAACTGTATAATGCTCAAAGCATATTCAATGAAATCAAACCACCGTTGAACTGTTCCCAATGATATTAAAGCAACCGCCCATACAATTGTCTAATACCATTAGTATCAATGATATTATATAATCACTCATACAATTACATAATACCAATGATCCACTCGGATCCAGTACTTCAGCCCAAAAGAGCAATGCTAAAACCACAATCCACTTGGGTCCAGTACGTCAGCCCTACAGCAAAACTCGTTGTTCCTCTCAATCACGTAGCGATATTATCGCGTTTTCACAATCGCAAAAAACTTCTGTTACGTTTTCAAATCGCATACTAATTTTTCAACATTTTCTCAATCGTGTAACTAAAAATTACTATTTTTAAATTTTGGAAGAATTTTTCTACGTATTTTCAATCACGTAAAATATCTTCTTAATATTTTAAGCTCAAATAAAAACTTTTCTTATTTAATATCAATATTGGACTTTAATTCCATTATTTCCTTAATAAATCACCTTTAAATAATATTTCTAACATTTTTATAATACACCACCTCCAAATAATATTTCCTAATATTTTTCACAAAAACTTACATTATCCAAATTAATTTGAGATATCTCAAAATCTTTGTTCTTTACTCTTAATAAAACTTTCTTAAATAAAGTATTTTAAACTCCAAACTATCATTAAAATTATTGTCTTGCTAAAAACCCTCTAAATAATATTTTCTAATATCCTTTCCAAAACTTACGTTTATTTTAATTAAATAAAACATTTTCCAATAAATCTCCTCTTAATAATACTTTCTAATATTTTCTTCACAAAATTTTATACTTCCATGATTTACTCAAATATTATAGCTCAAAGTTTTCTAACGCGCTTCAAAACCCAAAGGGTGAGTTATACATCAGTAAACTTTAACTTATAAATTTATTTCACATCATAACCTCAATTCATTAATTGAATTAATTCCAAAAATTAGTTTACTTTCTCTTTACATCTCAAAATTCACTAAATTGTGTTCTTGTTAATTAATCCTTCAAGACTATACTTGAGAAAATATTTTTGATCTAAAATACCAATTCTTGGCATGTTGGCCGAAAATCAATTTATATTCCATAACCAAATATTTATTCATTTCCTATCTCATTTTTCTTTGTAAAAATCTTTTATCCAATTACTTGTTACATAATCATCTAAAATCCACACTTAGTAAAATATTTTATGTAATTTTGTCTAAAATACTCATGGAGGCCGTGAGCTTCTTGGTTCTTGAAAACCAAAATAATTCTCCTTTCCACATTATTCTTATCATATACAACATATCACTCATGATATTTCTACTATTGCATATTCATGCTTATATTTAAAGTAATAAAATCATATTAAGCATCTAATCACAATTCAATCAAAAATCATATCATCTCGCATAGTAATCACTTAATAAAAATAATGCATAATTATCAAAGCAATAATATCACATATAACAACACATAGCACTTAAACATACACAATCAAATGAATAAATATTTTAAGGGATTCTTCATCCACAAACACAAACAAATCCATTCCCTCACCACCACATATGGTCGATGAGGTTAATCTCCCTCTTACCTTGATTAGCAACTGGTGCGCGTGAAATACACTAAGAGCAAGTGCACTCTATCGCCAAGTAACATAGGACTTGAGTCCCAGTTATCGATCCCACGAGGAATAATCGATAATTACTAGATTCGCTAAACTCTTTATTATTCAGACAATCGAAAGTGTATGAAGAAATTTAATTTAAAATTAAAATAACAAATAAAGAAAAACAATGAGCAATCAAACAAAGAATGGATAATCAATGAGAAAGAGACTAGGGCGCAAGGTTCACTTGAATCCAATTATTCAGATTTTCTTTCAATTATGATTAAGGTAATTCTTTTGCTAATATTCTCTTATTTGCTATTGAATCCCAATGGTCATGGATGAAACAATATTCTATTCCTAATTTAATTCACCTATTTGGTCATTTAGTTGAATTAATCAAGAATGCATTAAGTTTCAATTCAAGAGATGAACTAACATACCATCAATTCCATTGGTAGGATAAATTGATGTTTGGTCATTCACCAATCTAATCCTAAGCTTACCATATAGATCCACTCATTGAATGCAGATGATCACTAGTCAAACAATGAATTAACACATGCCAAAAGTAATCAAATTTTGACAAGAATACAAGCAATATAATAAACCCAAAAAGAAATTACCATAATCAAATTAGAAATGAAATCCAAATAATTAGGAAAACAAGATCCCCCATAGCCCTAGCTATGGGTTTAGCTACTCATGTTCAATAAAAACAAACTTATATCAAAATACAAACTCATGGAAAGAAAATCCAAAGAAAAAAGGAAACTAAAAAGAAAGAGAAATCGAAACTCCTTTAATGGAGATTAAGATCTTCAAGCTTTCAAGAATCCTCCTTTGAAATTGCCTTCTAAGGTCTGCTGCCGCAAAACAACTCTCAGGATTAGGAATTTTTTGTGTAATGTGCTCAATGTATTGTCTCTATTGAATTTGGCATAATTTTTCCCATTTAATTAGAAATCACGTGTTCTGTTATGCAACGGGCACTTCAAGCGCTCAGTCACTTTCTCTTGGGCGCTCAGACACTCAAATCTCACCGCTCAGGCCCTCTGGGCGCTCAAGCGTTGGTGACTTATGCAAAAAAAAAAAAATTTAATTTTTTTTTTTTGCTTTGAACATTCAGTCTTCTCCATGAATAATTACCTGACAAAAACACACAAAACACTTAATAAAAACACAATCAAATAATACTAAAAAAAACAAAACTTACAAACAAAATTCATTAAAAATAAATAAAAGAATATGAAAAACTAAGGATTTGGACTGTAAAAATATGACATGTTGACAATTCATCAACTCCCCTTCACTTGAGCTTTACTTGTCCTCAAGCAAAGAATAGGAATCAACAACAAGATCAAACTCAACATCAAGAAATATGAATTAAAGAAAAATTCCACAATTAAAAGAAATTCAAGTTCATCAATCAAATCTAATCAAGCAAGATCATTTAGCATTTAAACAATTAAAGGTTTGAGTCTAGCTTGCAATTGTTCTCTTCATCAAACATCTGAGATCATTCAACTTACCATCGCTCAAGTGTTTAAAGGACAAAGAGATCACTCAAATTTCTCTTAAAAAATGCAATACCATATGCTTGCTTATCAATCTCATCTCTACTTTCAAGTTCACATACAACACAAGAATCAAAAGGACTTTCCTTTGGTTGTAATGGGGCCAAGGGTAAAATGAAAGGTAAGAAGAAGGGATAAAATATGGTAAAAATTGCTCATGAATAAATCAATACAAAGCAGAATCAGGCTGAAAAGATGACAGATAGAGCATGATGCACAAGAATATAACAACTTCTCACTTTCAACCCAATATTCTCATTATTCTTCACCAACAATTCTTTTCTTTTCTTTCTTTTTCTTTTTTTTTTCCTTTTTTCCATTTTCAAACCCCTTTTTTTTCTTTTTTCTTCAACCCTTGAAGGCAAAAGCAACCTTTCAAGACTTTTCAATCAACACATCAATTGCTCCGAAAAAATTCAACCTGATTATTCAATTGGGTATTCAAAGAAATCAATTGCAGGCTCAAATGGGGCAACTAAGAGGTTATTTAATCAATGCAACTCTAGAAGTCAAAAAAGAATTAAGCCTAATTGCCTTAATCATATTCAAGTATGCATGTGAATCATTAAAGTCTCAACAAGATATCAAAGCAAGTTCTAGCACACATCAATCAAGAGAAAACTCACTCCAGAAGAAAAATCCAATCATTAAAGCTCAAAACTTACTTTCTGGCTAAGTTAATGAAGAGAACAAAAGCAAGTAGACATGGCTAATTTCTAACTAAAAATGCTAAATTTCCCTTTTCTTCATTGAAAAAGATTGCTTCACACATTATCAGCTCATGATCAATGGAATTCCCTTCAAAATATATCTCCATCAGCTTAGAATAAATCAAGACATCAAAACACAATTCTAGCTTAATTACCAGCAATACTCAAGTGCTTCAAAAAAAATTTTGGACAAAAAAAATTATAAAAGTACCCCCCACACTTAAGATAAACATTGTCCTCAATGTAGAAGAAAAAGAAATAAAGAGGGTAAAGAAAAGAACAACACAACCTGATAAACAATGACACAATGTCAGGCAAAGGAGAAGCACAAGAGTCAGCGCAGCAACATAATCTGAAAAATGAAATCCCAAACACATGAGTAGAATCTAAAAGAAAAACAAAAATAACAAAAACAACTAAAATAAAATAAAAGAAAGAAGAAAAATAGGTTGCCTCCTGTGAAGCGCTTGTTTAACGTCATTAGCTCGACGTTGCCTTTTTTTTATGAATCAAGGTGGCTTAAAGCAAGAGAAATAGGAGGACATCTTTTTCTTTTCAAAATAGTTCTTCCTCCTTTCAACAATGGCTTTGGGACTGCTTTCAACAGAATTGTGAACTTGACAAGAGCTTGACTGTCCCAATTGCACCTTAACTCCACTAGGCCAAGGTGGTTGCACTCGATCAACAGATGAAGGACCACTCTGTGAAGAAACATGAATCTTAGGAGGACCTTTATCTGTCTCAGCAGCTTGACTTTCCAGCAGATCAACATCAACACTGTATGATGGCGGGGCGTCTTTGATAGCTAAGATTTCCTGCTTCTTAGCTTGAACAAAATTAATTAGGGCATGGAGATTTGACATTGGAGAATATTTAGCTTCCCTAAAGACATTGATGGTCACATGATCTCCATCCACTCTCAAGATGAGCTCACCCCGGGGTACATCAATCACAGCTCTAGAAGTGGCCAAAAACGGTCTTCTAAGAATGAGAGGAATATCAGCATCCTCTTCCATATCCAGCAACACAAAATCAATTGGGAAAATAAATTTGTCCACCTTCACCAAAATATCCTCCACTACACCACGCGGGTAAGCGAAGGATCTATCAGCCAATTGTAGTGAAATGTTGGTGGGCTTCGGTTCCTGCATCCTTAATTTCTTAAACACAGAGAAAGGCATCAAATTAATACTAGCACCCAAATCACATAATGCATTATCAAAATAAGAGTTACCAATAGTGCAAGGAATAGTAAAACTCCCTGGATCCTTCAATTTTGGGGGTAACTTCTTTAAAAGAATGGCAGAACACTCCTCAGTAAGACATACAGTCTCAAATTTGGCAAATTGCTGATCTGGCTTATTGCTCTTAAGCTTATGAGGAAATGGGATCTTGGCATACGGGGATGGTTCATAAACTGCACTTTGCTCACGATACTTCTTCGCTCTTTGCCACTTTGGTGCTTTCTTCTTAACCTCTCTTTCTTGACTGACATCTTCAGTAAGGACATCGTCAGTTGCCTTCTCATCTTCTTGCACTAACTGAACAAGAGTATCTCTAGGCTCTGACATTTCCTTCTTCTGCGGAGACTCCCCAAGTTCCTTACCACTTCTCAGGAAAATTGCATGCGCCTATTCCTTAGGATTAGTCTCAGTAGTGCTAGGCATTGTCCCTGGTGCCCTTCCTGTCATCAATGTAGTCAGCTGACTGATCTGAGTCTCCATGTTCTTCATTTTGGCATCAGAATTATGCATGTACTTCATAACCAGATCTTCAAAACTCAGATTCTCTGTAGGTGCTTGGAAACCAGGAGGTGGTGGTGGAACTCTCTGTTGATTCTACTGATAGCCTTGCTGATTTCCCCATTTAAAATTTGGGTGGTCCCTCCAACTAGGATTATACATATTTGAATATGGATTGTACTGCTGCCGGTTGGAATTACTAACAAAATTTGTTGCTTCAGGATCGGGGCCAAAAGGACTACCAACTTGACAATTTGCACTTATATGACCCTGTCCTCCACATGCTTCACAGATGATAGGTGGGGCTGCACTATTTGTTACCATCAAAGTCTCCACCTTCTTGGTCAAAGCTTCCAACTGACTCAGAATAGTAGTAGAGGAATCAATAGCATGTACCCTTGCTTGTTTCTTAGGAGCCTGGCACTCATTCTGCCACTGATAACTGTTCAGTGCCATTTCTTCAATCAAAGCTTGGTTCTCAGTAGGTGTTTTCCTCCATATAGTACTTCCCGCAGCAGCATCAATAAGTGAACGGTTTGTAGGTGATAAACCATTGTAAAAAGTCTAAACCTGCTACCATACAGGAAATTCGTGATGTGGACATCTCCTCAACAACTCCTGAAACCACTCCCAAGCTTCATAAAGAGTGTCCATTTCAAACTGCACAAAAGAAGATATGTCATTCCTTAACTTAGCAGATTTTGAAGGAGGAAAATACTTAGCCAGAAACTATTGTGCCAATTGATCCCATGTAGTGATGGAACCCCTCGGTAGTGACGTTAACCATTGGCTTGCTCTGTCCCTAAGAGAGAAAGGAAAGAGTCGCAACCGGATTGCATCATTTGTCACCCCATTATACTTGATAGTGTCACACAACTGCAAGAATTTAGCCAAATGCTGATTTGGATCATCTGAAGGCAATCCACTAAACTGAACTGAATTCTGAATCATGGAGATTAATGCTAGTTTGATATCAAAGTGATTAGCGACCACAGCTGGTCTTATAATACTCCCTCCATACCCTTCAGCAGTGGGCATAGAGTACTCAAACATGGTCCGCTCTGCTAGAATAGCTCTTTCTTCACGATTGGCCTCAACAACTGGTTGCCTCTCCATCCTGTTTATGTCTTCTGCCACAGCTGCAATAAAAGTCTGCTTCTTTAACCTGCGAGCTATTTTCTCAATTTCTGGATTAAAAGCCAAATCAGAAAACTGAGATCGAGTGAGCATAAACAAAAATAAGAAGAAGAAAAAATTAAATAAAAATAAATTAAATTAAAAAAAATTAAAAAATTAAAATTAAAATTAAAATAAGATATAAACAAAAAAATGAAAAATAAAATAAAATAAAATAAAGTAAGAAATAAAAATAAAAATAAAAATAAAATAAAGAGTAAAAGAAAAAAAGCGTCTGAATTAACTAGAATTTTTCGCTTCCAATATTACCAAACTTATTCCCTGGCAACGGCACCAAAAACTTGGTGCGCGTAAAATACACTAAGAGCAAGTGCACTCTATCGCCAAGTAATATAGAACTTGAGTCTCAGTTATCGATCCCACGAGGAATAATCGGTAATTACTAGATTCACTAAACTCTTTGTTATTCAGACAATCGAAAGTGTATGAAGAAATTTAATTTAAAATTAAAATAATAAATAAAGAAAAACAATGAGGAATCAAACAAAGAAAAGATAATCAATGAGAAAGAGACTAGGGCACAAGGTTCACTTCAATCCAATTATTCAGATTTTCTTTCAATTATGATTAAGGTAATTCTTTTGCTAATATTCTCTTATTTGCTATTGAATCCCAATGGTCATGGATGAAACAATATTCTATTCCTAATTTAATTCACCTATTTGGTCATTTAGTTGAATTAATCAAGAATGCATTAAGTTTTAATTCAAGAGATGAACTAACATACCGTCAATTCCATTGGTAGGATAAATCGATGTTTGGTCATTCACCAATCTAATCCTAAGCTTACCATATAGATCCATTCATTGAATGCGGATGGTCACTGGTCAAACAATGAATTAACACATGTCAAAAGTGATCAAATTCTGACAAGAATACAAGCAATATGATAAACCCAAAAAGAAATTATGATAATCAAATTAGAAATCAAATCCAAATAATTAGGAAAAAAAGATCCCCCATAGCCCTAGCTATGGGTTTAGCTACTCATGTTCAATAAAAACAAACCCATATCAGAATACAAACTCATGGAAGGAAAATCCAAAGAAAAAGAAAAACTAAAAAGAAAGAGAAATCGAAACTCCTTTAATGGAGATTAAGATCTTCAAGCCTTCAAGAATCCTCCTTTGAAATTGCCTTCTAAGGTCTGCTGCCGCAAAACAACTCTCAGGATTAGGGATTTCCTGTGTAATGTGCTCAATGTGTTGTCTCTGTTGAATTTGACATAATTTTTCCCATTTAATTGGAAATCACGTGTTCTGTTACGCAACGAGCGCTTAAGCGCTCAATTCTGAGCTCTCAAGCGCTCAGTCACTTACTCCTGGGCGCTCAGGCGCTCAAATCTCATTGCTCAAGCGCTCCGGGTGCTCAAGCGCTATAACTCTGAGTGCTTAAGCGCTGGTGACTGATGCAAAAAAAAATTTAAATTTTTTTTTTGCTTTGAACATTCAGTCTTCTCCATGAATAATTACCTGACAAAAACACACCAAACACTTAATAAAAACACAATCAAATAATATTAAAAATATAACAAAACTTACGAACAAAATTCATTAAAAATAAATAAAAATAATATGAAAAACTAAGGAATTGGACCGTAAAAATATGACATGTTGACAATTCATCAGTAACCAAAAAGCTCCAAAATAATTCTCCTTGTAGGTTCGATCTCCACCACAAACAAACCCTAACACTTCAAACAAACACATAAAAATTAACATTTAAAGCTTGAGTAAGACAACAATGGATCAAACATGGTCTTAGGATTTCAAAAATCAAAGACGAAATGAAAATCATGAACATCACCTTAAAAACCCTAGAGCTTGAATCCAAAAATCAAGCTTGAAAATGATGGAATTTGGTCTTGATCATAATATGAAAGATGCTTAGAATGATGTTTAGACCTAAGTGGTAAGCTTTGTTTAATTTATGAGTGATGGAAGATGGATTTGAGTGAGGAGGCCGTGAGGTAGAGAAGGAAAATGAGAGGAAAATGTTAAGGTTTTTGGAGAGAAAAGATGATAGCTTTTCTTGAATGAAATGCAAAATAAACACTTGGTCACTTTGAGGACTACATGGCCGTGAGGGTGGTCATCCAAAGGAGGGGCCAAAGCTTCTCCAAGAAGCTTTGTGAAGGTCAAAACTTGCTCTCCAAGCTCTCCTCCCATTGGCTAGCCACTAAACTTGACCAATTTCTTTCAGTTAGACACTTTGATTGACTAATCAACAACTTAGCAAGCAAGCTTGCTTCTCAAACCATTGATTTGATCAATGGTGGATATCCAAGACTTCTACATTAAGCTTACTCTCACAACCATTGATGAGATCAATGGTGAACATCCAAAGCTTCCTTACTAAGTTTGCTCTCACACTATTGATTAGATCAATGGTGATCATCCAAGGCTTCTTCATTAAGTTTGCTTTCATATCCATTGATTAGATCAATGGTTGATATTCAAAACTTCTCCACTAAGTTTTGCTTCTCAACCGTTGATTAGATCAATAGTTGATGTTCAAAACTTCTCCACTAAGTCTTGTCATCCAAGGGTGCAAATCAAAGTCTATGCCACTATTATTGACTAAACTCACGATATTTTTCAAAAGATATTTTCAGAAACTATTACCTAAAGAATAATAGCTACTGCTAGTTATTGTTCAATGGATAATAACATTACACAATAAATAAAGACATTACCCAATGGATAATAACATTATCCAATGAATAATAGAAAACTCAGATACGAAAAATTTCTGTCAACTGTTTTCGATTTCGGGTTTAGTAAGATCCCCCGGTCCTGCCTTAACAATCCAAAACTTTCTGGTATAGGAAAAATTTTTATTTTTTCCAGGCCCACCTCAAACACACATACAGTCCAAAATAATATTAAAATAATCAAAATTTCAGAAAAATTCACAAAAATTCACAAAAATCATAAAAAATATAAAACTCATATATATTCAGAAAAAATGAACTTTGAGTATACAGTTCAAAATAATATTAAAATAATCAAAATAATTTAAAAATTCACAAAAACTCACAAATATTAGAAAACTTATTTATATCAAGAAAAATGAAAAATTGGGGTGTTACATTTTGCAGTTCTTTGCGACACCGGTTAAGTGGAGGATAATGGTACTCCATGACTCTCAAGTCGGTTTGTTTTTCAATTTCCCATAATAATTGATTCCTTCTCCTTTAAAATGGAAGTCATTCTCTCGAATTTAAGAAAATATTTTTCTTCTCTTCTTCAAAATGCTCTAACAAAAATCTATAAAGCTAAGTTTGAAAGATTGAGAATGTTAATGCACAAGGGTAGCCCAGAAGATAAACGTTGAATAATCGAAGCAAAGGTCCATTTAGTAGGTGAATCTTCAAATTCATTTGCCTCATACATGCCAAATCTCGTTAAAAGTTTGTATTCTAAAAAGAGAAGAGTGAAAAGAATGCAAGTTTGTCACAAATTTACGTGATGGAATTGTAACAAGTGATGTTGTTCTTTGGGGATGGTTTTCAAAAATCGAGAAAGTAAAATATACTTTATTAAGAATGGACTAAGTAAGGAGTCATTAGATAATATCTTATTGACTCTTGAGATGCATTCTTGTGGAGTTGTGTATCGTAAACTTCTTAATTTGTGGAATCTCTTCAGGGATGAACATAAACGTTACAGTCTTGGGAATCTAACTCAAAAAGACTATGTTTGCTAATTTATAAGAAAATTAGATGGGAAGATGATCCTCAACTCATAGAAGGCATTTAAGCCATTATTGGACGTAAAACTAGAGGAAGATGTGAGCCACAATCACAACAACATGTATGTTATTATCTTGTTCATCTAAAAAAAAAGGAGGGCAAAACTTTGGTTGTACCTGGTCTTTAATTAGATCAGGAGCCTCAGGCGGATGCCCATCCTATCATAGACTCTGGAGGAGACCTTCGCATATCGGTCTGTAAATAAGGTTCGTGTGCCATGCTCTGTAGAGAGCCATGTGCTATATTCCCAGTTCTTGGAACCTAGGTTCTGTAGTGCTATTGGACCGAAAGAGGAGTCTCGTCTTTGCTGTGAATGTAAACAGCTACTGAGCATTATCTTGTACATAATTGTATGAGCTCTGGTGCGCCAAGTCATGCTGAGGGTGTCGAGCACTCACGAATGCCAGATTATGTGCTCTAACGAGTACACGACTTCCTAGGGTGTAATTCTAGCCTATACGCGCAGTATAAAGATACGCCATGACAACTATACTGGGGACACACAGTATAAAGATATTCCATGACAATTGTACCGTCGACAAGCTGTCTAAAAATATGCCATCTTTCTTGAATAAACGGGCGTGAGAGTCTAGCCTCTAGTTTTGGACTGGTTCTAGCTCTCGTTTTATCTTTAATAATAATAATAATAATAATAATAATAATAATAATTCAGTGTTTCTTAATTTCAAACTTTTCTGACAACAGCCAACCTACCCATATACGTGCTATCATTACATTTTCCATTTTTTTCCTATTTAAATGCTCCATTTTCTTCATTTTCACCCAACTCATAATCATTCAAAGGAAGGGTGAGTATAGAAATAAAAGGAGCTTCTATTCTTTGATTTACAAATATTTGTGTATTTTGTGGGTCAAGTTTTGGGAAAGGTACAAAGTTTATAGAAATAGCAAGCACTCTTGGTCGAGCGCTTACTGCGAGGAAAATTCATGTAGTATATGTTACTAAGTGGCTTCCAGTACTCAAGAGGGGGGGTGAATTGAGTATAAAACTTTTTCGCAAAACCTCTTTTTTAAATAAGACAAATATTAAAAGCTTAATAAATAAATGCACAGAAGGAACGAGAAGAAGAAAAGAAGCAATAAAGAGCAGCAAAAAATAAATGTGCAGTAAATTAAATTGCATAAAATAAAGAGATTAGGGAAAAGAGAAGCAGGCACAGTATTTATCCTAGTTCGACCACTAACCCACTTGTGGTCTACGTCCAGTCCTCGAAAGCTGAGATTTTTCACTAAATATACAAGCTTCAATAGGTGCTTGCTACCGTTACAAAATAGAGCACTTTTCACACACAGGGACACTCTACCCTTGTGCTAAAGTCTCAGCCTGCAGGGATACCTCACCCTTATACAAACCTTGAGGGATACCTCACCTCGATCTGAGAATATCAGAAAGTAGATGAAGAGAAACTCTCACTCGAGTAAGTAATACAAATTGGAAGCACTATAGAGCTCTCTAAGAATGTCTCAGAATTTTACCAAAAGAGCACAGAGAGAAAGAGAGAATTATGTAAACAGCGTTTTAGCACAGCCAAGATTAATTTCAAGGATTTGTGTGTTTCAGCCGTGAGGCAAGGTCTCTATTTATAGAGCCTTTGATTAGAAAAATTCGCTGGGAAAAATAAAAGCATAATAAATGCAAATCCGTTTGCGTATCAAATTCAAAAACCCAGAAGCAGAATTTCGTGGGTTATTCGAATACCTTATTGTGGTATTCGAATACCACTGATATCAATATATAAAAAATAGTTTAAGCTTGGGTTATTCGAATACCATTATGAGGTATTCGAATACCTTGATATCAGTATATAAAAAATAGATCAGACCCACGTTATTCGAATACCATACCAAAGTATTCGAATGCCACTGGTTAAAACACGTTTGTAAAAGCCTTTTTAAAAGGGTTGTATTCGAATGCCTCCATATGGTATTCGAATACCTCTGTTAAAAACACGTTTGCAGAAGCATTTTTAGAAGGGTTATATTCAAATGCCTTCAATGGCATTCGAATATCTCTGTTAAAATTATGAAGAATGCTTCTATGAACCAGATTATGTAAGATTAGAAAAACCACAATCTCTTTGATTATCAAAGCCTCATTAAAACTTTAAATTGGTTTTTAGAAAGGCATGTTTTTAGATCTTTTGAGTTAAACACTGAGATATCCTATGAGAGCTCTGTACAAGAGAGATCCTAAGTCCTAAAGCTAAACTTGAAGAACTTGGACTTGACCTTCTCATCATCTCTATATTTGTTATCATCAAAACTCATCATCAAGGTTGCATGGTAATCATATTCTCCCCCTTTTTGATGATGACAAACTAACATTGAGAAAAGCATTAGTTCATATAAAATGGAATTTTAAAAAGATAGGAGACTTACTCTCAGAGGTAATTTAATAACAAAACAAGCATGTTCTCCCCCTTTCTTTTGGAATCCAAGAGCCAGTGTTAATCCTGTCTTTTCTCAAATAAGATTAATTATTTTTCTCCCCCTTTTGACATGATCAAAAAGGATACAGTCAATCAATAAAACATAGTGATAAATATATATGAGATAATCAAGAAAACGATTGTAATTGACAATAGATTAAAGAAAATACTCATTGCATTAAATGAAAGTGGCCAAGGGCATATACAATTGTAATTAAAAGACAGCCAATACAATAAATAGCCAAAAAGGAACATAACATAAACAACAGATCCTAAGACTAAGCAAGCCCTAGAAATAGGCATCAGGTGGTGGAGGAGGAGAGGCAGGGTCGTTGCCAGTCAGCAGAGCTCGAAGGGCAGCCTGTTCACGCTCAACACCAGCGATTCTGTCAAACAGAATAGTGAAGGTGTTCTCCATGTAGTTTCTATTATCCAACAGAGAAGCCAAGATTTGCTCATTTGTGACAGGAGCGGGAGCAGGGATATCAGCAGCAACAGCAGCAGCAGCGGGAACGCCTTGAGGGTCATCCTCATCATCATCAACTTCCACTGGGAACACCCAGCCTTCATCGATCCTGATCATCTGCATTTTGTTGAGGGTAAAGGACCTAAAAACGTGATGATGGGTTAGCGAGGTCGCTCGCTCGGTTTCCAGAATGTGTGGATACTTGTCTAAGAAGGCAGTGACGATCACGCCGTAGGGAAGTTCACACCGCTCTTTACCTTTTGCTCTCATCATATGCTTCATAATGAAGACGGGCTAGTTAATCTGATGGCCTTGCTTTAGAATCCACAGCATAAACACATCATCTTCACTCATGTAGGCGTAGTTCCCACTTCTAGGAGCGAGGATGTGGGCATAAGCATAGTGGAGGAGCCTGTCCTGGCTCTTCATCATGCCCTCTTTGACTCCCTTTTGAGTCGAAGGTAAAGCCAACCCAGGGCGAAGAACATCTTCATTTGCTCTGTTCTTGTCGAAGAGCTGGAGGAGTGAATCTTCTTCAGCAAAGCGCCCAGTTGACTGCAAGCCAAAGATCTGAACCCAATCGCTTGGTGTGATCACGATGTTTTGATCACAAACACTGGAGTGTAGTTCCTGACCTTCAATCTTCAGGTTACAATAGAGCATCTTGACCAGGTCGGGATACAGAGCTGTAGAGAAAGAGCAGAAGCGAAGTACGCCTTAGTGATTTAGCCGGTTCAGAAAGTCAAAACCACATTCTCTTTCGAAGAACCCCAAGTCGAGGTACTTTGGATGCACCAAGTTACGCTCTCGAAAGTGTGTGACGAAACGCCCAAGCTGTTGCTCTTTGGAGGAAAACCTTCGAAGGTCCAGCGAGTTGTTGCATTGAGCCATTTTTGTACGAGGACGCTTAAAGCGAGAGGAAGAGGAGGCCATTGAAGGAAAACAAAGGAGGAAAAAGAGAGAGGAGGGGTGGAGATCGTGAGAGAGGGAGGTTTTAGGAGGAGGGAAAACGAAGAGGTTTTGAAAAAGAGAGAAAACCAGAAGGGGGTATTCGGATACGCAGGTAGGGAGGGGTTATTTAAAGGAAAACCAGATTTATTCAAATACCAAGAGAGGGTATTCGAATACAGTGTTTGGGAAAGCTCAAAGGACGCAGCCTTCAGACATAGGGTATTCGAATACCACACCAGGTATTCGAATAGATTACCAGATTGGGCTTGGGCGCAAACGAAGGTATTCGAATACTTTTGACAGTATTCGAATGTTCACAGAGAAAGAAGAGGAGGCCAGAGGAGCAAGTATTCAAATACTTTTTGACAGTATTCGAATACTCCAGAGAGAAACTGAAACAGGAAGCATCAGGGTATTCGAATAGCCTTGATGGTACTCGAATGCTCCAGAGACCTGTGAGAGGAACTGAAACAGAAAGCCTCTGGGTATTCGAATAATCCTAAAGGTATTCGAATGCCTTAAACAAAAAAACATCAGTTTTCTCAAGGGTATTCGAATACCATATGGAGGTATTCGAATAACTAAACAATAATAACACCTATATATGTCCAGAAAATGCATTTTTGAAAGATAGAAGCATACCTGTTGATGAAGTACCTGCAAAAAAAGATTTCGGGATAACTCCGACGCTCAAGTCAATAATAATTCAAGATGGATTAAACACAAATTTAATCAAATAACAAGCATTTATATGTTGGATTGATCGATTATGCCCAATTCTCCTCTTATATAAAAGAATGCTTCTTTTGCTAGGGGTTTAGTGAAGATATCTGCAAGTTGCTTAGATGTTTCAACAAATTCAAGCATGCAATCCCCTTTTTGTACATGATCTATGATAAAGTGATGTCTTATCTCTTTATGTTTTGTTCTAGAATGTAGAATGGGATTCTTAGAGATATTTATTGCACTAGTGTTATCACATCTTATCGGGATGTGATCAAGCTGAAAACCGTAGTCTAACAGTTGTTGCTTCATCTATAGGATTTAAGCACAACAACTCCCGGCTGCAATATATTCATCCTCAGCGGTAGACAAAGTCACACTATTTTGTTTCTTGCTATGCCAAGAAACTAAAGAACTACCAAGCAAGTGGCATGTCCCACTTGTACTTTTTCTGTCCAATTTGCACCCAGCAAAATCAGAGTCAGAATATCCTATTAGGCTACAAGAGGCACCCTTAGGGTACCACAAGCCCATTTGTGAAGTGCCTACTAGGTATTTCATTATTCGTTTAACAGCACTTAAATGAGGTTCCTTAGGGTTTGCCTGATATCTAGCACACATGCATACACTAAACATAATATCTGGCCTATTAGCAGTAAGATAAAGGAGAGATCCAATCATACCTCTATATTTCATTATTTTTACTGATTTACCTCCTTCATCTTTGTCCAAGTAGCAAGAAGTGCCCATCGGGGTGGCCCTGTGTTTAGCGTTTTCCATTTCGAATCTCTTGAGCAATTCCTTGCAGTATTTGGTTTGACTTATGAAAGTCCCTTCGTTCGTTTGTTTGATTTGAAGTCCGAGAAAGAAATTCAACTCTCCCATCATTGACATTTCAAATTCGTTCTGTATTGTCTTAGCAAATTCTATGCAAAGGGATTCATTAGTAGCACCAAAGATAATATCATCCACATATACTTGCACAAGAAGAATGTCATGCTTTTTATTTTTAATAAAAAGGGTAGTGTCGACTTTTCCTCTTGAAAAATCATTTTCTAAAAGGAACTTACTCAACCTTTCATACCAAGCTCTAGGAGCTTGCTTTAAACTATATAAAGCCTTTTTAAGTTTAAAAACATGGTTGGGTAGTTCATGATTTTCAAAACCCGGAGGTTGTTCAACGTATACCTCCTCTTGAATAAAACCATTTAGAAAAGCACTTTTGACATCCATTTGATATAATTTGAAATTCATGATGCAAGCATAAGCAAGTAACATCCTAATAGCTTCTAATCTAGCTACAGGTGCATATGTTTCTTCATAATCTATTCCTTCTTCTTGATTATACCCTTTAGCAACCAATCTAGCTTTGTTTCTAGTTATTAACCCATTTTCATCAAGTTTGTTTCTAAAAACCCATTTAGTTCCAATTATGGGGTGATTATTAGGTCTAGCAACTAATTCCCAAACTTGATTCCTTTCAAACTGATTTAATTCCTCATGCATAGCTAAAATCCAATGTTCATCATCAAAAGCTTCAATTAAATCCTTAGGTTCAATTTGAGAAACAAACGCTAGGTGATTACAAGTATTTCTAAGTGAGTTACGAGTACTTACACCTTTAGTTACATCACCGATAATTTGATCAAGGGAGTGATATTTTGAAGTTCGCCATTCTTTGGGAAGTTCCAACGCTTGCGAATCTTCTTGTCTTTGTTTATCCTCTTGCTCCTTGATTTCTTTTTCTTTGCTATCCAAATGAGTTTCCGCCAAGATCTCTGCAACATCATCAATAACAAGATCCTTTCTCGATCCATTTGGGTCAGTTTCATCAAATGCAACATATATGGATTCTTCAATAGTCATAGTTCTTTTATTATATATGCGAAAAGCTATACTATGATTTGAATAGCCAAGAAATATACCTTCATCAGACTTAGCATCAAACTTGCCTAAATTAACTTTTCCATTGTTTAAAACAAAACATTTGCAACCAAAAACATGAAAGTGTGAGACGTTTGGCTTTCTTCCCTTATACAACTCATATGGGGTTTTCTTTAAAATAGGCCTTATAAGGGCCCGGTTCATTACATAACAAGCTATACTTACAGCATCCGCCCAAAAGTATTTTGGAAGAGCAGCCTCATTAAGCATAGTTCTCGCCAGTTCTTCTAAGGAACGGTTTTTCCTTTCTACAACTCCGTTTTGTTGTGGAGTTCTAGGGGCAGAGAAATTATGATTAATGCCATGTTCATCACAGTAATTTTCAAAAACTTTGTTTTCAAATTCGCCACCGTGATCACTTCTTATAGAAGAGATTTGAAAACCTTTTTCATTTTGAATAACTTTGGCAAGTCTTTTAAAAGCTAGAAATGTATCATTTTTATTTGCAAGAAATAAAGTCCATGTAAACCTAGAAAAATCATCCACAATCACTAAAGCATAGCAATTCCCACCAAAGCTCATAATTCTAGAAGGTCCAAACAGATCCATGTGCAAAAGTTATAAAGGTCTAGTAGTTGAAACTATATTTTTTACTTTAAAAGAGACCTTTATTTGTTTACCCTTTGACATGTATCACATAACTTATCTTTTATAAAATTAAGCTTGGGTAGTCCAATTACTAGCTCTTTAGAGACCAACTTCCTTAAGTGGTCCATATGAATGTGTGCAATTCTCCTATGCCATAGCCATGAATCATCATTCTTACTTAAAAGGCATTTCGCATCATTTGAAGATATATCATCAAGACTAATCATATAGATGTTATTTACTCTATGACCAATGAATTTAACATGCTTATTATTTTTATCTTCAATTATGCAACAGTTTGAATTAAATATAACTTTATTTCCTTTATCACATAATTGGCTAATACTAAGCAAGTTATGTTTCAAACCTTCAACAAGCAATACATTTTCAATAGAGGAGTTAGGGTTCTTACCGATTTTGCCGATTCCAAGAATTTTTCCCTTGTTGTTATTGCCATAAGTGACGTGTCCATGATTCTTGGGAATAAGCACGGTGAATTTTGAATCGTCCCCGGTCATGTGCTTGGAACAGCCGCTATCAAGATACCAATTTGAACTTCTAGCTTTCAAGCACACCTCATTTTCGCTTTCTTCTTCTTCTCCTTTTGCCATGAGACATAATTGAGCTTCTTCGCTATCTGAGCTGTCAGTTGAGTCCATGTCGTTTTCATCCCACGCTATGAGGCTTTTCTTCCTTTTCTTTCCTTGAAGGGCTTCTTTTCAAATTTCTCCTTCTTCTTTTGATAAACTGGGCACTCCATTTTCATGTGACCAGGTTTGCCATATTCATAGCAAGTTGGAGTCGATAAAACTCCTTCGCCTTTGAAATGTGTCTTTTTCGAAGGTAAGAGAGGTCTTCTTTAGGTTCCCTTTTTCTTGAGAAATTTACCAGACCTTTTAACCAACAAAATCAGATTTTCTTCACTTACCTCGATGTTCTCTGAGATTTCTTCATTTTCTTCATCATCATTGTCGAATGTTGATGAAGTGGCTTTGAGCGCTATCCCCTTTTTCTTTTTATTGTTCTCTTCGCTTTGGCTTAATCTGCTCAGTTCCAATTCGTGCTCATGAAGTTTTTCAAAGAGGGTAGCTAAAGTCATTGTGGACAAATCCCTTGATTCTGATATGGCTGTTACTTTGGGTTGCCAAATTCAGCTAAGACATCTCAAAACTTTGTTAATCAAATCTTCATTAGAAAAACTTTTGCCTAAAGATACAAGATGATTAACTATGTGGGTGAACCTCTTTTGCATTTCCTGAATGCTTTCTCCTTGGTTCATTCTGAATAATTCATATTCACGAGTTAGAGAATTTATTCTCGACCTCTTAACTTCACTAGTACCCTCATGGGTAACTTGCAAAGTATCCCACATTTCTTTAGCAGTTTTGCAATTTGAAATTCTAAAAAACTCATCATATCCCAAAGCAATAGTAATAATATTTTTGGTTTTTAAGTTAAATTGAACTTTCCTTTTGTCTTCATTAGACCATTTATTTCGTGGTGTTTCGGTCCTTACGCCATCGACCTCATGTGTGGGTATAAAAGTGCCGTTTTCGACAGCATCCCAAACATCTAGATCAATAGCTTCGATGAAGATTTTCATTCTTTCCTTCCAATATGCATAACCATCCCCATTGAAAAAGGGTGGTCGGTTTATAGAAGATCCTTTTGAAAAACCATTTGAAGAAGCCATGTTCTCTTGAAGCTGCTAAGCTCTTTATACAAGAGTCTAGCTCTGATACCACTTGTTACCAAGTGGCTACCAGTACTCAAGAGGGGGGGTGAATTAAGTATAAAACTTTTTCACAAAACCTCTTTTTTAAATAAGACAAATATTAAAAGCTTAATAAATAAATGCACAGAAGGAAAGAGAAGAAGAAAAGAAGCAATAAACAGCAGCAAAAAATAAATGTGCAGTAAATTAAATTGCATAAAATAAAGAGATTAGGGAAAAGAGAAGCAGGCACAGTATTTATCCTGGTTCGACCACTAACCCACTTGTGGTCTACGTCCAGTCCTCGAAAGCTGAGATTTTTCACTAAATATACAAGCTTCAATAGGTGCTTGCTACCGTTACAAAATAGAGCACTTTTCACACACAGGGACACTCTACCCTTGTGCTAAAGTCTCAGCCTGTAGGGATACCTCACCCTTATACAAACCTTGAGGGATACCTCACCCTCGATACAGAATATCAGAAAGTAGATGAAGAAAAACTCTCACTCAGAGTAAGTAATACAAATTGAAGCACTATAGAGCTCTCTAAGAATGTCTCAGAATTTTACCAAAAGAGCACAGAGAGAAAGAGAGAATTATGTAAACAGCGTTTTAGCATAGCCAAGATTAATTTCAAGGATTTGTGTGTTTCAGCTGTGAGGCAAGGTCTCTATTTATAAAGCTTTTGATCAGAAAAATTCGCTGGGGAAAATAAAAGCATAATAAATGTAAATCCGTTTGCATATCAAATTCAAAAACCCAGAAGCAGAATTTCGTGGGTTATTCGAATACCTTATTGTGGTATTCGAATACCACTGATATGAATATATAAAAAATAGTTTAAGCTTGGGTTATTCGAATACCATTATGAGGTATTCGAATACCTCTGATATCAGTATATAAAAAACAGATCAGACCCACGTTATTCGAATGCCACTGGTTAAAACACGTTTGTAAAAGCCTTTTTAAAAGGGTTGTATTCGAATGCCTCCATATGGTATTCAAATACCTCTGTTAAAAACACGTTTGCAGAAGCATTTTTAGAAGGGTTATATTCGAATGCCTTCAATGGCATTCGAATGCCTCTGTTAAAATTATGAAGAATGCTTCTATGAACCAGATTATGTAAGATTAGAAAAACCACAGTCTCTTTGATTATCAAAGCCTCATTAAAACTTTAAATTGGTTTGTAGAAAGGCATGTTTTTAGATCTTTTGAGTTAAACACTGAGATATCCTATGAGAGCTTTGTACAAGAGAGATCCTAAGTCCTAAAGCTAAACTTGAAGAACTTGGACTTGATCTTCTCATCATCTCCATATTTGTTATTATCAAAACTCATCATCAAGGTTGCATGGTAATCACAGTATATGGAAGAGGTTGCATTAAGTTAATAGGGGTTTTATCAATCACTACACATCTAGGAGGTGTAACACCCTGAAAATTATTTCTTTCATCATAAATAATCATTTTCCACTATTTGTGATTTTTGAGAATTTTTCTGAATTTTTTCAGAAACGTCGAATATTTTAATATATTCTTCATTTTGCGTGCACATTAAGCAGAGTCAATGTAACACCCCAAAAATTGTTCGTTTCATGATAAATAGTCATTTTTTAATATTTGTGTTTTTGAGAATTTTTGTGGGTTTTTCCTAAAATGTTGAATATTTTAATATATTTCTCGTTTTACGTATGAGTCGAGCAAAGCTGGGAAAATAAAATATTTTTCCCTAAGTTGCTAAACTCTCAACTCTGGAAACGCTGATGGGAGATCTTACTAAACCCGAGGCTGGGCACAATTTACGAGGTTTATATTTTTTGAGATTTTATCTGATAAATAAAATCGTTGTATCGTAAAATTATCCGATGAACAATAAATACTATTTTTATTAACTGTAACTTTTGTTCCCTGGATAATAGCTCTAGTAGAGTGTTATTCTTCTTTTCTAGAGTGTTTACTTTATGTTATCACATCACTTTTTACTTTATTGAGAAGATTGCGAAGCTTCTCAAGGAAGCTTCAAGGAAGCTTTCTACCAAGCTTCTCAAGGAAGCTACACACCCTCTCTCTTCCCTCCCAACTCCACAGCCAAGAGGGCCTTTTTGGAGCCAAAAATAAACTTTTCACTAAACACTTTACCTTTCTAATTTCAAAAACCCTAAAAGTGTGCATCACTTTTACTATCAACTTTTCTCTCTACCCTTTTCTTCTCTCAAGTTTTCTCCTCCCTCTCTCTACCTCTCCATTCACGGCCACACCACCATCACCCTCCATTCTCTTTTGTTTACTCCAACTAACCACATTTCTTAACTCCTCTCATCACCATTACTCTTTTCTCTTTGGTAAGCATCACTTGGATCATCCATCTTCATCATCTTCTTCAAGCTTCAAGTTTGAGGCTTTTAGGTAATATTCTTGATTTCTTATCTTCCCCTCTTCATTTTTGTTTTGATGGTCATCTTTATGATCATTTATTTTCTCTTTTTCAAGTATTGGTGTTGATTGGTTGAAGTTGAAATTTCTAGGGTTTTGAAGGAGTGTGACCGAAATTGTGAAGGAGCAAACAAGGAGACTTCTTTTCTTGATTTCTCTTAGGCAAGAGGGAGATGATCCTCTTCAACCTCTCTTGGTAGTGAGAGACTTGATTTTGTGTTGGTTGTGAGAAACCCTTGTTAGGGTTACCCTCTTGGTGTTTGATCTTTATGCTTATGTGTTGATTTTATTTTATTTGATATGTTTGGTTGATTGTATATGTATATTGATGACCTTGGTTTGATTTGGATGGGTTAAAAAAATGAAATGAAAATAAAAGTCCCTTACTTTCCTTATGGAGGCTCACGGCCTTGACCCTCAAATGGAGTGATCATGGTTGAAATTTTGTAACCAAGATGGAAACATAATTAATCAAGTGAATAAAATATAATGGAGTTAAGAAAATTTTAGGGTTACTACCCTTGGGAGGCCATGGCCTCTAGGCCATTATGGGTTCAAAAGATGTAATTTATAGGTGACTTTGGGAATTCAATAATCAAGTAATAAGTAGTTGATAAGGTGATGGAGAGAAATTTAATTGATGACCTAAAAGTGAATCCTTTGACCTCACTAAAGAACAAGAGTGTGAGACTTGGAAAACTTTAGAATAATTCTCTAAGTGAGTTTGAATCAACTTAAAGTAAGGAACTTAACAATCAAGAGAATTTCTCCAGAGAAGAATTTCATAAGAAATATTAAATTGAAGTGAAACTTAATTAATTGGATAATTAAGAATTAAGTAGGGATTCATAAAATGGAAAGAACCAAGAATGAAGTTTGATCCAAAAACTTAGAATAATTTTAATTAAAGTGAGACCATGAGTGTAAGTAAGAATGTTGAATAACTCAATTCAAATCATTCTAAGGGAATTAGGCTTAAAATTTAGTGATGGACTTATTTAATTAAAATAATAATGGTTAAACAAATAATGTGAGAGAATTTCTCTAAAATATAAACTTATTAAGAAGAATGTAGAAATTTAGGCATAATTCCATAATGTACCCTAAAAATGTAATGTATTATTCAAGGACTTAATAATATTTATTGTGGGTCCATGAGTGAGACCAAGAATGTGTTGATGCTTATCTTAACCAAATTGTGACATGTTATGGAAAGTATATTATTGCTGGATATACATGATATATGCATTGAGTCATCATACATTGTGAAAGTCTGATGGACTGTTGTTAAGGCCATGTTGCCTAGGAGATTGAACACACCTTAGTGCGGGTGCGAGTAGACTAGTGTAGGTCATAATGTTAACCTTGGGGGCATCGGGGTACGGGTACCTCACAATGGATAGTTGGTAGCTCTTCTGTCCGTGGGGCAGACCGATGCAAACGCACCGACGATCCAGACCGAGATACTGTCCTATATCGCGATCTAGTGAAGAATGTCTTGTACAATGCCTTGATGTGCACGTGGATAAATTGATGAATTATAGCACTTTGGCTGCGGCAGCCGAGTTACAGACATGTCTCCTGATCTTACACTCCGAATGTTTATGTCTAGCTCCATGGAGTAGGATTTTGATAACGTATGCATGTGCATAGTGAGTCAATATATTATCTAGAATTTGATTTTTATGATCAATGGAATTGTTATCTTATTGATGTATAACTTCTTGGAATTGTTTAGTTATTTAATAATTGCCTCTTGATTACTGTTTATTACTCTTGTAATGCTATGTGGGTGTCCTACACCGTTCTATTTCTTTACTGCCATAATTGGTACTTAATGTAGGATGTCTCACCTCTTTCCTGTATTTCTACTATTTTTGTCTATATTTATGTTTCTTCGAAGACATTGGCGAAGAGGGAGAAGTACACGAGGATTCATTCCTCTCTATTGCCCGAGCCCCAGCCAGCAACTCGACGGCTCCGATGAGGGTCTCCTCTGATAAGGAAGACCCTGAAGAGGATCCTGACACAGTTCCTTCTCTTTCATCTTAGGGGCTGATACTGTTGATAGTCACTGATGGCTATTTGTGTTCTTTTTGGGGCCTAATGATTTATCTTTTTGGTAGGCTGTACATGTATAATCTTTTGGGGCATACATAGTTTTACTTTTTGTATATCAGGTGTTGTAACTAAACAAGTTCAATATAATGAAATATATATATATATATATATATGTATATCCATGTTGTTCGAATGTATGGTTTGCTTTATTTTACCCTTTGCTGTAACTACGTCTCGTCACTATATTTTAATATTATTTTATAACAAAAAAATATTCACTAATTTAATCATACCATTTCAATCAATCAAGTTTATATTTATATAATGAACTGGGTCTAAGTTTATACTTTTGTTTTTCGCACTGTCGTTTATGTTATTTATTTTCGCATCGTAAATAAATCATGTGACGTTCCCTCCCAAAAAGGGGCGTTACAGGAGGCAGTCAAGTTTAGGCATCATTCCTAAAGCTTTAACTCAAAAGAACATCACTGGAAAGATAATTGGGGAGGAACTACGAGTATCAACTATGCATAGACGAATGGCTAAAATGCTTGACAATTGTGATGCATTAATTGCCTTACCAGGTGGCTATGGTACTTTGACAGAAGTTTTTCAAATTGTCTCTTAGACTAAACTGAATATCCACCATAAACCCATAGGTCTGTTAACAGTTAATAATTTCTTTGATAGTTTGTTATCTTTTCTTGACTATGTTGTGGAATAAAACTTTATCACACATTCGACCAAGCAGATCCTTGTCTCTGCTTCCATTATTGATGAGTTAATTGATAAATTACAAGCTTTTTTTTTATGAACCTGATCCAGTAATAGCTCAAATAGATTTGTCAGAGGGAAGCAACAAGGAACGTGGATTTGATTTGACACTCCATCTATAACTTACCTTTACCTTTGGTTTTATTTATCGTACTTTGTTTCTATTTAAATTTGTGTTAGGTTTCTCTTTTCCATAATAGCCACAACAAGTAATATCTTCTATTCTTTACTCATCTATATTTTAACATTAAGGACAATGTTGTTATCTGGTTGGGGGGAAGGATAGTTGACAAAAAAAAATTCCCAGCAACTTACTAATAACAAAACCAATTAAGTATGGTAAAGTAAGGAGTAAATTTTACTTTTGTAGTAATTTTACTCTTGAGACGCATCTAAATTGGGGAAGTACCTATTTTGTGTAGAAGTAGCAATTAAAATTTAGGGATCATAGCATGATTGAATAAATTGTGTTCTTTCTTAAATTTCACATGCTTGGTTATGGATGTTGAATTGGTGGATTAAGAATGATATATGTATGTCTTGTGAGATTTTGAGCCTATTGATGAATAAATTAAACATTTCTACTATTTTCTTCTTTCTTGTGTGATTTTCAATCATGAAATTGTTACTCTAGAACTTGCTTTGACTCTATTTGAGGCTACATTTTCACGTGCATACATAAACATGATTGAGGTATTTTTATTGAAATAACTACTTTAATCAAATAGCCAACCTTGTATATTTTCCCTTGTTTAACCTCTTTGAGCTTATTTGACCATTCCTTGTTTTTAGCTCATTACATGCCTTAAAATAATGTTCTTACCCAATTTTAGGGAATAAGAGATCATTAACATCGGATGAGTTCTTAAACAAGTGTGGGGGTGTACGTGCAAAACGATTGATGAAAAAAGAAAGAGTAGAAATCTCAAAAAAAAAAAAGTGTAAAGAAAGGTCAACAAGGTAAAAAGGGGAAGTGAAAAAAATATGTAAAGGGAATTTGCATTAGGTAGAGTTTGGATGAACTTTCATGCTTGTTATTTAAACTCAACCCTAATGCTCTTTTATTCTCTTTAGTTTTTAACTTGTCATATCTATTTACTCCCTCCTTTACCTTGATCCCATTACAACCTTGAATAAAGTCCTTTTGATTTGTGTGTGCATATGTTTTAAGTAGTGGAGAAGTAGAAGATAAGCAAGCTTATGATAGTACAATTTTTCATGGGTTTAATTGAGTGATTAAGAGTGAATCTTATGAGGATCTATCATTCTTGACTCATGCTTTTCAATTGAAGTTTCCATGCATGTTGATTTGAGATGTGAAGAAAAGTTACCTCATAAATGTTTTAATTCCTTGAATCTTTGGTTACTCTTCTTGCTTATAAACTTTTACATTCTTGAATATCATTGGAAATTGAGTCTTTTAGAAAGTTTAGATTTTGAGTTTGTGTTGTTTTTCCTTGTTCCCAAGCTTCGGTCTTATATGTTTTTCCTGAGAGTACAAAAGCTAAGTGTGAAGGAATTTGATAGCAATATATTTTATTCATTTAATAATCCTCTCACTGGGCTTCTTAAGGTTCAATTAGGCTTAATTAAGATAGTTTTGTCACATTTTATGATATTGGGCCTAATTGGATCATTGAAAGAATTATTGCATGAATTGGCCTTAATTTGTCTATTTGGCAGTGTTCAGTAAATTAGTTATAATCTGAGTTTCAAATATTTGATTGATGTGATTCTAGTCTTGTTGAAAAGTTAAGACAATTCTCTACAAGTTTTGTGAGACCTCAAGAGATGAATCACATATTTGGATAATTTAAATTAAAGTGGAAATAAGAGTCAGAATTCTGATCCTGACAACTTGACATCTGTGCATTCATCATCCCATTTCTTGAGCTATAAGAGTACAATTGACACCAAACTAAACCCAAATGAAATCTAAGACCCACATCTACAACTTTCATGAAGAACATAAGAGTTGGATCAGATGTCTAGTAGGTCATATTGAGCCTAAAAGTCAGAACAGAGGTGCTGTTACTAGAATCCGAACACTGTACAAAGATTGGGCCATATCATGGGCTGTAGGAGTCAGATTGGGCTAAAATAGTGGCATTGGAAATCTGAGATAAAACCCTTCAACTTTCATGAATGCCACTTATGCAATAGGTGACGTTATGACAGAGTTATAGTCATGTGAAGACAGCTGAATTGGTTGAGTGGGGAGACAAGTATGACAATAATTTTTTACTCATCCACCCACTCATTAAACAACTTCCTTGTCATTTTGTACCCTTCATGCTCTATAAAAGGCACCATTGGTTGCTCATTAGAAGTATCTTGGTTTAGAGATTAAGATCATGTTCTTGTATTAATTGTTTCTCTTGTTGTAGTTTTCTTTTGTTCTAAATAGAAATTATGTTCATCATCTTCTTCTTCTCTTTTTCTTTCTTCTTGTTCATGAGTAAATAATTCTCATTTTGCTTGGGTGAAAGGGTGAAGCTTTTAGTAATGAAATAAGGTTAGATTAATCTCTTTCTTGTGCTTGAATGATATATTATCAAGTGATCATTATATATGTTGTATTTTGTTTCCAATCAATTTAGAAACTTTCCTTGTAAAGTAGAGATCTTGATTTGTTGTAGACAAGAGATTGGCACAACGAATGCTTGAACCCATTTACAAGTGTTGGCATTATTAACCCTCCTTGTAAAGTAGAGATCTTGATTTGTTGTAGAAAAGAGATTGGCACAATAAATCCTTGAGCCCATTTACAAATTTGGCATTATTGGATAATTAAAGGAACCATAATATAACTACATAGATAACTTTAAAAGAACTTTGAATGTTGTATTCTCTAATTGGAACCTCTGCTATGTGTGGTAATTGAGTTATAAAAAGAAATAATTTTGTCCTTAATTTATATACCGAGAGTGGATCTCCTAACCCAAGAAAATCCTTTTTATTTGTGAACAAGTTTTATCATCTTTATTGTTGTGACAAATCCTTTCCTTACCTTAAAGAATTTTTATTCATCAATTTCCTACAGATCGACCTCAGACTCCTAAGAATTTATTACTTGAGATAACCTATACTTAGGTTTGCAACACTACAATTTGCATCACTAGGCCTAAAAAACTCCTTATCTTTATCACAGTGGTGGGTCTCTCCCACTATAACACTACTTCAACTTTACTAGGGCTACTGAAATCCCTCCTTAAGAGATCACATGTCCCAGAAATTGAACTTCTGTAAGTCAAAACTCACACTTTGATAGCTTGACAATAGCTTCTTTTCTCTAAGGATCTCTAAAATTGTTCTGACATGGAACTCATGCTCTTCCATTGTCTGGGAATAGATTAGGATATCATCTACCAATACCACTATAAACTTATCTAAGTCGGGTCTGAAAGTCCTGTTCATGTAGTCTATGAATACTGTTGGTGCATTTGTCAACCCAAAGAACATCACGCGGTACTTATAATGCCCATACCTAGTCTTGAAAGTGATTTTAGGAATATCCTCATCCCTAACCCTTATTTATTGATATCCCGATCTTAGATCAATCTTTGAGAATATTGATTCTCCTCTTAACTGATCCATCAAATCCTCTATCCTAGGCAATGAATACTTGTTCTTGATGGTTACCCTATTCAATTGCCTATAATCTATGCAAAGTCTCATGGAACTATTTTTCTTCTTTACTAACAACATAAGTGCTCCCCAAAGAGAAACACTTGGCCTAATGAATTATTTTTCTATTAATTCCTCTATTAGCTCTGTTAATTCTAGAGATGCCATCCTATAAGGTGCTATAGAAATAGGTCCCGTCCCTAGTACTAAATCTATAGAAAATTATATTTCTCTCGAGGTGGCAACTCTATTATATCTCTCAGGAATACTTCTGGGTACTCCTTCACTATTGATATATCACCTAAACTCTGCTCTACCTCTGTACTAAGAGAGAAAAGGAGAACAAACCCTTCAGCTCCCTCCTCTAAGTAGTGATTCACTTGGTTCACATTGAAATACACCAACTCAGAAGGGACAACTTTAGTAGATATATCTAACATAGACACAAGGGTTTTTATCTACACAGTTTAAAACTACGTGGTTAGAAGACAACTAATCCTTGCCAAGAATAACATCAATATCTACTAAAGATCAACAAATAAGATTCACAAAGAATATCCTATCTTTTAACAATATATAACAATCCAAGCAAACTTTAGAAGTTGTAATTGATTTATTGCTGGGAGTGGAAATAAATAAGTCAAAAGGAAGGTCTGTCATAGGCAAATCTAGCATCTTCACACAATCACAAGAAACAAAGGAGTAGAGTGCTCCCGAATCATATAAAACAGTTAAAAGGTGACTATGGATTATGCATTTACCTTGAATCAAATTTGGAGACTGGGTCACCTCTTTACCGCTTAGAGTATAAACTCTTCCTGCTACTTGCAGTTTAGGGGTGAAAATAATTTTTCTACTTTTGTGGGCAATTTCTAAACATATGCCCCGACTGTCCACATGCATAGCAAACTGACTGCCCTGCCAAGCATGGCCTGTCTCCTTGTTGTCTCCTACACTTAGGACATTTAAATCCCCCTACTTCTCCTTGGACCTGCTTACCCATATCTTGTGGGTAACCCAATTACAGAGTACTCTTCTTGTCATTGAATCTCTTCCTCTTTTGGAAGTTGTTTGTTCTCTGCTCTGGTTGGGGTTGAAAACAACCTAATTCCACTATTTGACACTTAGTTACCAAGGACACAAAGTCTCAAATCTTAAAGGGTCTGATAGCCCTCTGGATATCTTCTCTTGGTCCTTCGTCAAACTTTGCACATTTCTACTTCTTATCTATATGGAATCTGATGTAGGACGAGAATTTTGACAACTCATTGAACTTGGCCACATACTGACCAATCGACATGCTGCCCTGCTTTAGCATCAAGAACTTCATCTCTTTTGTATTGTACAAGTTCTGAGGGAGGAACTTCTCTAGGAAAGATCCCATGAAGATTTCCCAAGTAACCGGAGTCCCTGAGGCATCAAATACCTTCTTAACATTTGTCCATCAATCCTCTGCCTCCGCCTCTAGCATATAGGAAGCAAAGAGCACTCTTTGCTCATCCAACCAAGCCATAACTATGAAAATCTTTTCCATTTCCTTGAGCCAACCCTCAGCTCTGACTAGGTCGTACTCACCTCTATAAGATGATGGAGTAAACTTTCTAAACTCTGAGAGGTCTTGGAAATTCTGATTTCTTCCAACTGGAACCTCTTGGACTGGTTGCTCGAGCTGAACTAATGGTGGTACTAGTTGTTGAGGTCAATTTGCTTCCAACCTCTCCAACATTCTATTTGTAACGGTTGTCTAATCTTATATAGCTTTGACCATTGCCATGAAAGCCTTAGCCATACTAGGCCTCTCACTATAAGAATTCTCATTTCCTTTAGTTCTCCTAGGAAAAATCACAGTTTCCTGTACACAAAAGACATTAAATATCAAGTTGGTCAGTCTTAATACCATGAAATAGTGCAATAGTAGCTAATAACATCCAAACAAAATGCAAGTTATGAAAACATCTCACAAAAGAGACAAGAATTGCACAACACACATCAAAACTACTAACATGCCTACGTATAGTTAATCCATACCTCGACTCAATAGGATGAACTACTCTGATACCATAATGTAACATGTAACGTTCAGAAACTGCTTGCAGGATCGATGAGTATCTCCACAAACCAACACGAATCTTTTCAACGTGCTTTGTCCTCACTCACACACATCTTAAGAAACTTCCCAGGAGGTCACCCTTCCCACAAGTGCTCCAATTCAAGCATGCTTAACTGTGGAGTATTTATGTTCTTGGCTCCCGAAAAGAAGATGCATCTTGTTGATATGGGTGGTGCTAATCAATTCCTTTTAAGTCATCCTCAACTATGTAGTCCCATACCTGCATAGTCTCTGGATCCCTCTCATTCTGGTGTGTATTCAGTTCATTCATGTGTCCTTTCACCTAGAAGCCTGCCAGGAGCCGCTCCTTATCCGTGCTTCATCTTTATTGCACCGGCGACCACTCCCCGCTCTCGTCGGCCCCCAGGTGTCATATAACACCCTATTACAAATATCTCGATATAACTTATATATATAAAGATACAAAGCATTAACCATGTTACTTCTATTCTTACTATCATTCTAATCCCATATCATAAAATAAATAAATATGGAGAGCCACGATAAAAGAAGGTTATACATATATACATCTTAAGGTTCAAAGTGCAAAGTGTTACATATACAACAAAACTATAAAACAAAGTAAAAATATACAAGAGTTATTCATACTACAAAAACTAAAAACTATTTAGTCTTGTTGCTCTAACTTCATTTTCTTTTCCCTTTTACACGGGTCTTGACCTGCTTTTATCATGAAAACACAAAATAGGGTGGGAACATAAAAATTCCCAGTAATATAAATACATATATCTCATGGCATTCATTAATGTAAATCACATATAAATTTAAACTATATCAACATTATACAATTGCTCATACAAGTGTATAACATATAGGAATCTAAACTATCTCAATATTACACAATCGCCTATACAACTGTATAACATCAATTATACTTGGCAAATTGCTTAACTCGCTTCATTGCCTACCTTAGGATTTAACTCATCCTAAGGCTCGTGTTAGTAAGTTTATCTCACTTTACTACACTTACATAATGGTTGATCATATTCCTCATGTTACTTGACAAATAGCTTAACTAACTATTTTGTCATAAGTAAAGTCTTATACCAACACTCTACTCTCACAATTACCTCCTTGACAAAGAGTTTAACTCACTCCTTTGTAACATTTAAGGGGTTTATCTCACTTTCTTAATTAGGTTAATTGTACTATAGTTCAACTCTAACAAGTATAGGAACTAACTCTGTAGTGATACTCCATTTTAACCTAACCTAATGAGGTAATAGAGTATTTCTCTGAAAACTTGCATAATTAGTTCAATTTTGACTATAATAGAATGAATTATGTCTTAACAATAAGTCTAACTTCCATATCAAACTTGTATCTAGCTTACCTTACAAACACAACACAAGTGGTATTCTAAGCCACACTAATGTGCTTAAGGCCCTAGACACCTATTTCAAGCAATTCATAACTCTTGAAAAGCCTAAAAACTCAAACTTATTCTTATATACTAGGTGGTTATTCCCTTTTACAAAATATCTGTAAAGTCCTAGAACTCTCTGCCTTTGGGTGCTTAGGCTCTAAGTGATAGAAAACCCTACTCTATTTTATCTGTTGTTGGGTGCTTAGTCGCCAAACTTAGCACTTAATCGCTCAGCACCTGAGCCCTTTGAACTAACACGTTTAAGGGCTCACTTTTACGGGCGCTTAATCGCTAGCTTCCAAAACCTACATACAAGCTCTCTGGCGTTGGGCAATTAAGCAGCCAAAATTTGGGCGCTTAGGCACTAGGCACATGATCCCTAAACGTCTAAATTCAAGTCCTAAGTGCTTTTCAACCATAAACATGATCCCTAAACATATTAGAATCATCAAACACTAAATTTAACTCATTAAAACATGGATTTAAGCTCAACTCAAACAAGAAATTCCTATTTAATAACTTACTCTTCAAACAAGTTCATGGATGTCTACCAAGTTAAAACAAGCAACTATATGTCCAATAAGTTAAAAATACTCAAACTCAACTCTTAGAATCAAGAATCAAGCCAAGAACACAGATTTGCTTACCAAACTCCTTTCTTTCTACTCATGTAACCTAACTTCAACCAAAGAGTTGGGGAAGGAAAAAGATGAGTTTAAAGGTTAAGAACCCCTACCTCAAGTGGTTTGTGATGGTGGACGATCAAGTTTGGCTTTGCCTTTGGCTCTCCTGCTCCTATCTTCTTCCTCCCCCTTAGCTTTCCCTTCCTTTCTTTCTTGGTTTTCCTTGACTACTGCTGCCCTTGCTATTTTTGCGAGAAAGAAGTGCGTGAAATAGACTAAAGTGAATGAAATATCATGATATAGTCAACAAAAGAGGCTACTGGAACTGCAAGTGACTTATAACCTTAAGATATTTCACTGATACTTTCTAATCTGCTAAGAACACTTAGATTTAGCTAAATTAAGTTTTCAACTTCCAATAACTTTAGAATAAATATAAAGATTCATCTAAATTATTGTTTCACCATTATCCTATTTTTTCATATCTGCTGCTAGTCAATCAAGCATTAACACACAGAACCAATATGCCTAAAAATACCAAACTAACTCTGATTATTCTCAAATTTTAACTACATCCTCTTACACTAATTTGTGGCTTAGAAACAAATTCTCTAGATTTATTTCCCTCAACTTAGCAATTTATGCTACTATCTAAGTTATTCTAAGTTACTTTTCACACTCTGGGTTACAACGAAGTGTCTAAAGTAACTCAATTTGTCACAACAATAAACAGACATGTCAAGCAAGTGTTATGTTACCTTTGTAACCATAACCTAGTCTAACATGCTAAAAAGATGATGTTACAAGTTTGAACTCTATGATTATAACAACAAGATTAAGATATTGGCCAAGGCAACTGAATGAATGAAGAAATGAGTTTCTTAAATCATTCACTAGTTGGTTATTCTTCTAAAGGTTTACCTATAAGAGTTTGATAGTTTTACCATACTCTAAGGTTAACTCAGAGCTGGAACAATAGAAGAAAATATTGCATTATTCTTCTAAAGGTTCTTGAAGAGAAAAGGATGTTACTTCATGCTATTTGGTCGTTAAGGAGTATTGCTAGACAACAACCTTGATTAGTAATTTGGTTCAACTAATTTACTACTGGCTTAGCATTGAACCTATGGGGTCGCACATTAACGAGTGTTCCAATCTTAGTTAAAGGATTATTAATTTATTATTTGATAATTAAATTAGAGAATTTAATTTAATCAAATAAATAATTTCTTTTATCCAAATAGAATATTATTATATTTTTTGCTAGCACTTAGAATATAATTGATACATGACGCAATTATTTGAAAAAATCTATTTAGAATAGAAAAACCAAAAGTTTCTGAATGTTGTAGACATAAATGGTAAACAATGTGGTGATATGCACCAAGCAGCCACCAATGGTTTAATATATTTTATGGCTATTAAAAATTGCATAGTGATATACATAACGTAATAATATGCAGCAAATAGCTTTTATGGCTATTTTGTTTGGACATGCACATGCAACAATATCAAAAGGTGTCAATAGCCTTTATGACTATTTATTAAAGCACGTTATCAAAAGGTGTCAATAGCCCTTACTACTATTTTGTCAAGCACGTCCAGCAAGCAAACAAAAAGGTGTCAGTAGATGAAACTTTAATAGCCTTTATTGTAACATCTTCTTTTAGCATGTTAGACTAGTTTATGGTTACAAAGGTAGCATAACACTTATTTAATATGTCTGTTAATTTTTGAGACAAAATGAGTTAGTTTAGGAACTTTATTGCAACAAAGAGTGTGAAAAGTAGCTTAAAATAACTCATATAGTGGCATAAATAGCTAATTTAAGGGAAATGAATCTAGAGAATTTGTTTCTAAGTTACAAATAGGTGTAAAAGGATGTAGTTAAAATTTGAGAATAATCATAGTCAGTTTGGTATTTTTAGGCATACTGGTTGTGCCTTTAATGTCTGATTGACTGGTAGCAGATATGGAAAAGTATGATATTAGTGAAACAATATTTTTAATGATGCTTATTATTTATTTTAAAGTTGTTAGAAGCTGAAAAACTTGGTTTAGATAAATCTAAGTATTCTTAGTAGATCGAGAAGTATTAGTGTCATACTTAGTGAGACAAGTGGTATACGAGTGAAAGCCCTTATATTTGGCTTTGTTTTCCTGATATTTCACCTCACCTTACTCATTTTGATCCTACGAAAATAGACGCTCAGTTTACAGCAAAGAAACAAGGGAGAAAAACAGAGAAAACTAAGGACGAGGAAGAGGAAAAGAGCAAGAAGGCTAAAGGAAAGGCCAAGGCAAATCTTCCACCATCACAAACCATTTAAGGTAGGGGTTTTCTAACCTTCAATCTCACATTTTCTTCATTCTTTTTATTGATCAAAGTTAGGTCATTAGATGAAGAAAATGAGTTTTAAAGAGTGAAAATATGTTTTCTTTGCTTGAATCTTGTTTTCATTGATTGGAATTAGCTAATTCAAGTTAATGAAAGCATGATAATCGATGTAGTCCTTAATTATGGTCATTTAGTCCCTAAAGTGGGAATTTGAGTAATGAACGACTAGGTATATGATTTTGATCTTTGATCATAATTTAAGTAAATCAATAGGTTGTATAAGTGTTACAACACATTTAGGAAGTGTTAGTGATGCTAGAAATCACCTTAGACCCAAGTTCAGATCATGGGAAGTGTATTTAGGTCAATGAAATAGTGCAAAATAGTGATTTTCTGCAGAATTTTGTAGAAAACCACTTGCGCACCACGGCTTGACCAGTCCATGTCGAGGCGTGTGTGCATTTTGCATAGCACCCAAGAGTAGCATGCCGCGGCGTGAGATGCACCATGCTGAGGCATGCGAGAAAGAGAGCGGGGCATCGCGATGTACCAAAGGCTGCACCGAGGCGTGCCAAAGGCTGCGCTGAGGTGTGAGTTCCAGGAAATTTCAAAGATGTTGTTCTTGATGTTTAAGGTTCTCTACTAGTTGAGATCATATATATATATATATATATATGCTTTCTTAAATGTAGTAAGACACTTTTAGGGATATTTCACTAATGGAATAACCACCTGGCATATAAGAACAAGTTTGAGTTTTTTAAGCTTTTGTAGAGTTAAGAATTGGTTGATATATATATATATATATATATGCTTTCTTAAATGTAGTAAGACACTTTTAGGGATATTTCACCAATGGAATAACCACCTGGCATATAAGAACAAGTTTGAGTTTTTTAAGCTTTTCTAGAGTTAAGAATTGGTTGAAATATTAATTATGAGTTGGTTCCTATACCGGTTAGAGTGGAGCCATAGAATGATTATCTTAATGAAGGGAGTGAGTTAAACCCCTTAGCCTTGCAAACTGGTGAGTAAAACTCTTTGTTAATGAGGTAATTGTGAGAGGTAAATGTTAGTACAGCATTTTGCCTAGGATAAAGTAGTGAGCTAAACTATTTATCAAGTAACAAGAGGAATTTGATCAACCTTATATAGTGTAGTGAAGTTAGTTAAACTTACTAGCGCAAGCTTTAGGATGAGTCAAGTCCTAAGTAATGCAATAAGACGAGATAAGCAATTTGCCAAGTTTAGTTAATGTTACATGGTTGTATGGGCGATTGTGTAATATCAAGATTAGATTACGTTTCTATATGTTGGGAATTGCGATTACATCACGCAGCGAAAAAATAGGATTCCCATCGAGGATCCATGCGAAAAGCCATAATCTGAGTTTTTAAAATATTTACCTCTTGAAGCGTGATCAAAAGGAAGAACGTGAATCACCAACACCGTAATAGAAACGATGTCTCTGCGGTATCCACACGAACAGACTCACGAGTGTCCAAAGTCCGCAAAGAGGAGCCTCACGTCTCTCACACAGTGCTAGCTGCGAAGAGGAGAGAAGAAAACCTATCGCTCACTCACTCACTTTTCTATAGGCGCTGCCCTGAACCCCGTTGCATAGCGTGTGTTATTCGAAGACACCTTTTTCTATCCCTTTTTATGACTCATGAAAATAATAATGTATTATTGTTTTGAGTTTGTATGTTCTTGTGATGCATGGTGCATGGTTATGGCCTTAGTCCTCTTTTATGCTTTTTGGTTTTTATAAATACGACCTGCGTGTCGTGCCTTTCTCTCTATATTCTGATTGTACATTCTCTTCTCACCTAACTCCCCTCGAATGTAAAAGAGGTTTCTATATAATGTAATCATGATATGGAGGCAAGAAGATGGCATCAAGTGAGGACGTTGGTGAGAGAAGCTTGGTGAAGCTGGCTTAGTTAATGCTACTCTCTTAGGGGCTATAACCATGTCACTTTTATTATATGCTTTATATGTATGAGATGCATGGATAATGTTTATGGTATGATAAACAATTTAATAAATGGTGAGATCTAATAATAATAAAAATTCCCTCAAAGTAAATATTAAGTCATAATGTAATGCCTTCCAATGTGTGGCACTCGTCAAGACTAGTATCAATCAAGTGTAGGTCTGCCAAAGCAGGATACCTTTATCTATATTAGTCAGACGCGATGGGATAAGGGTAATATCCAAATGCCAACCATTGGGTCTTACTTAGCTAGGTCATTTCAATAGGATTGAAGGCTTAGAGGCATAAAGTTGGGCTTTAGTCCATTAGATGGATTTGAATAAGTGTTATTCACCCAACTATCCAAGAGTTACATGTGATGTAATTGGAAAGTGTTTCCTACCTAAATAACTGAATTTTGGGTGATCAGCCAAAGCTGACTCAGGTGAAATATGGATCTTGGCACACTAGGAAATCTTACGATGGGATTTTTCGAGTCAATGTTGAGGGTTATTGACTTGAATAAAATAGTGGGTGGCATATTTAATTAAAAGACCTCATTAAATATGTTTATGGCATGATACTTATATTTTGCATATTTCTGTTGATAGATTACCATGGCAATAAACACATCAAGTAACTTTTCTCTACTATTCGTCCTCGAGAAGGACAAGTTATATGGAACGAAATTTCTAGACTAGTACAGGAATTTGAGGATTATCCTCAAGCAAGAGAAAAAGTTGTATGTACTAGAACAGCCTATTCCTGAGCCACCTACTGCTAATGCCCCCAGAATTGAAAGGGATGCTTATAAGAAGCATCAAGATGATGCATTGGACATCGGATGTCTTATGCTGGCCACCATGAACTCTGAGCTCCAAAAGCAACATGAGAACATGGATGCCTACGATATGATCGTACACCTTAAGAAGCTCTATTAAGAGCAGGCTAGGCATGAGAGATACTAGGTCTCTAAAACACTGTTTCAGTGCAAGCTGGTAGAAGAGCCCTGTTGGTGCTCATGTACTCAAGATGATTGGGTACATTGAAAACCTAGAGAGACTTGGTTTTCCTTTGGGCCAAAGTTGGCCACTGACTTAGTCCTGCAATCGTTGCCGGAAAGTTTTAGTCAATTTATCATGAACTACAACATGAATGAGATTGACAAATCACTACCAGAGCTGCTAGGCATGTTGAGAATTGCAGAGCAGAACATTAACAAAGGCAAACGAAAGGCCATAATGATGGTCCAAAAGAATAAGGGCAAGAAACAGCAAAAAAAGCCCAAGGACAATTGGAAGGGCAAGGGCAAGGATAAGTCCAAGCCCAGCACTTCTGGCTTGAAACTAGTGGATGGAGTGGCTAAGGAAGGTACATGTTTCCATTGTGGTCAGACCGAACATTGGAAGAGGAACTGTGCCAACTTCTTGGAGGAGCTCAAAAAGAAGAAGGGAAGTGAGACTTCCATTTCAGGTATTTTTGTTATTGAAGTCAATTTATTTACTTCTACATCATGGGTATTAGATACTAGATGTGGATCTCACATTTGTGTAAATGTGCAGGATCTAAAGAGTAGTAGACCATTGACGAAGGGCGAAGTAGACCTACGAGTGGGAAATAGAGCAAAGGTTGCTGCATTAGCTGTAGGGACTTATTAATTATCTTTGCCCACTGGGCTTGTAATAGAGTTAGAGAACTGCTATTTTGTGCCTGCTATTAGCAGGAATATCATTTCTGTTTCTTGTTTGGACAAGAAAGGTTTTTTCTTTTATTATAAAAGACAAGTGTTGTTCTATTTATATGAATGATATTTTTTATGGTAGTGCACAATTGAGTAATGGACTTTATGTACTTGATCTCGAAATACCCATCTATAACATAAATACAAAAAGGTTTAAATCAAATGATCTGAACCCAACTTTCTCTGGCATTGTCATTTGGGCCACATAAATGAGAAACGCATCTCCAAACTCCATAAAGATGGATTCTTGGACTCATTTGATTTCGAATCATATGAGACATGTGAATCTTGTTTATTGGAGAAGATGACAAAGGCCCCATTCACTGGACAAGGTGAAAGGGCTAGTGATCTTTTAGGCCTTATACATAGTGATGTATGTGGGCCATTAAACACACTCGCTAGGAGCAGTTTTCAATACTTCATTACATTTACTGATGATTTCAGTAGATATGGATTTGTATATCTTATAAAGCACAAATCAGAATCCTTTGAAAAGTTCAAAGAGTTCAAGAATGAAGTACAAAACCAACTTGGCAAGAGTATTAAAATCCTTCGATCAGATTGAGGAAGAGAATACTTAAGCCAACAGTTTGATGATCATTTGAAAGAGTGTGGGATGATATCTCAACTCACTCCACCAGGAACACCACAATGGATTGGTGTCTCTAAAAGGAGAAACCAGACCTTGTTGGACATAGTCCGATCCATGATGAGTTATGCAAACCTTCCAGGCTCCTTCTGGGGACATGCTCTATTAACAGCAGCTTTCACACTTAACCGTGTTCCATCTAAGATGGTTCAAAAGACACTATATGAGATATGGACTGGGAGATGGCCCAGTATGTCTTTCTTGAAGATTTAGGGTTGCGGAGCTTATGTGAAACGTCAAGTTCCTGATAAGCTTGGACTTAAATCAGATAAATGCTTCTTTATGGGGTATCCAAAGGAAACCAAGGGATACTTTTTCTATAATCCTACCGAGGGCAAAGTGTTTGTCACACAGACTATTGCATTTCTAGAAAAGGAGTTTATCTCCAAAGGAATAAGTGGGAGGAAAGTAGAACTTGAAGACGTTCAAGTTTCACAAAGCGGTGATGAACCAATGGTGGAAATAGAGCAGCCTCCATAAAATGTTGTGGAACAAAATCCTGCTGTAGTAGCACAAGACCTGCATAGCTCTAACAGGATACGTCATCAGCTAGAGAGATATGGATTTCTCATGACCCAACAAGGTGACGTATTGCTATGGAACAAGATGAGCCTGTGACTTACCAGGAAGCCATTATGGGCCCAGAATCTAATAAATGACTTGAGGCCATGAGATAAGAAATGGATTCCATGTATGCCAACCAGGTATAGACCTTGGTTGACCCACCTGAAGGGGTAAAACCCATTGGGTGCAAGTGGGTTTTCAAGAAGAAAATTGACATGGATGGTAATGTGCATATCTTTAAGGCGCGATTGGTGGCTAAAGGTTTCAAACAAATTCATGGTGTAGACTATGATGAAACTTTTTCCCCAGTTGCGATGCTTAAATCTATTTAGATCTTGCTTCCTATTACAGCATATCATGATTATGAAATCTAGCAAATGGATGTCAAAACTGCTTTCCTTAATGGAAATCTTCTCGAGGATGTGTACATGACACAACTTAAGGGTTTTGCCATTCTAGAGGATGCTGGAAAGGTGTGCAACTTGCAATAATCTATTTATGGATTGAAGCAAGCTTCCAGAAGCTAGAATCTTCATTTTGATGATACAATAAAATAGTTTAGTTTCATCAAGAATGAAGAAGAATCTTGTGTCTACAAGAAGGTTAGTGGGAGCACTATTATCTTTCTGATATTGTATGTAGATGACATACTACTTATCATAAATGACATCCCTACCCTACAGTCCGTAAAGACTTGCTTAGGAAACTGCTTCTCTATAAAGGACTTGGCCGAAGCCACCTATGTGTTAGGTATCAGGATCTATAGAGGTAGATCACTAAGACTGCTTGGCCTAAGTCAGAGTACTTACATAGACAAAGTGTTAAGACGGTTTAACATGCATGAGTCCAAGAAAGGACTCTTGCCTATGTCGCATGGTGTAAGTTTATCTAAGGCTCAATCCTCTTCCACCCAAGATGAAAGTGATCGCGTGAGCAAGATTCCATATGCATATGCAATTGGATCTATCATGTATGCCATGTTATGTACTCGACCAGACATCTCGTATGCTTTGAGCATGACGAGTAGGTACCAGTCTGATGCCAGTGAAAGTCACTGGACTGCTATCAAGAACATCCTTAAGTACTTAAGAAGGACTAAGGATTCGTTCTTGGTATATGGAGGTGAGGAAGAGCTAGTTGTAAAAGGTTACACTGATGCTAGCTTCCAAACTGATAAGGACGACTCTAGATCGCAAACGGGTTATGTTTTTTGCCTAAATGGTGGGGCTATGAGCTGGAAGAGTTCAAAGCAAGAGACAGTCACCGATTCTACCACAGAGGCTGAGTATATTGCTACCTCCAATGCAGCAAAGAAGGTAGATTGGATCAGGAAGTTCATTACTGAACTTGGCACTATTCCTAACATTGTGGACCTAGTGGACCTCTATCGTGATAATAATGGAGCCATTGCACAAGCTAAGGAGCCTAGATCTCACCAGCGATCTAAACATATACTTAGGCGCTTCCATCTCATTCGAGAGATCATCGATAGAGGAGATGTGAAGATATGCAGAGTACCAGCAGATGATAACATTGCTGATCCACTAACAAAGCCTCTTGCACAGCAGAAGCATGAGGGTCACACTAGGTCTTTAGGTATTAGACATATGCCTGATTAGCTCCAATGCAAGTGGGAGATTATTAGTGTATGCCCTAGAGGCCGATACTTTTTTGTATTTACATACATTCTATTATGCTTATTTTAATATATGAGGCATTTCATTTGTTGTGTTCTTTTTTAGTAAACATAATAAAGTCCTTAGAATAGTAAGTTTGATGCCATAGGACATCAAGTGGATGACTTGATCGTGAGATCCTTTTGGTTAGAACACTATTCTTAAATGTCCCTAGTCAAGTATTATTGTTAATTAGGACAACAATAATGCATTGAGACTAGTATGTGCATAGACTGATAACCACACCTCACGGGTCATGGATATGAGATATCAAGTCTTCACATGGGTACATATATTAGAGTAATTATGTACTAGACTGACCCGCCATGAGAACGCTACATGGATCATTACGTGAGTGTCATAAGCAATTCTCGTAGTGACAATGGTGTTTGTGGTCCTTTGACCTGAAATCACTACTATTCCTACATGAGGAGTTGTGTGTTTTAATGCCATCAAACGTCATCTGTAACAAGGTTATTATAAAGTTAGTTATTGGACATACCGCAAATCATGCAGAGGGATGTGAGTGACCTAGATAGGATTTGTCACTCCTACATAGCATGAGCAATATCTTCGGGCCCCCTGATTGAGTGAGACTGTGAAATGCATAGCCATGCTCAAATGAGTCAATATGAGATATTAATTTTATTTGTTGTTATAAAGTCTACTTGAGTATCAGGAAACAAATGATTAGACTATAAAAGGGTGACATATTCCATGCCTTATGTTCAATCTAGATATCTTGACAAAGGGACTAAACGACACGGAAACATTGGTCACGGAAAGGTTATGTCAAATCACTGACATTCTTATTACTTAGGTAGCAGCGATGTGTTACTAGATACTACTCACTGCTTGTAATATTAAAATGGGATTTTAATATTACTGCCAACGTAATGAGAACCTGCAGGGTCTGTAACACCCTTGTGGGGATGCCACATTTATGAATGTAATGAAATAAAATAAAATAAAACTCTTACCCAAGTTATAAAACATTTGATACTTATATAAAATTTGCGGAATATTTTTTTTTTATAATTATAACATTAAATAAAGTAACACGAAACACAAGATATAACAAACATAAACTCACCATAATATACATATGATTCTCTTTTAGTACAAACATAATTTACCACTACATGTATTTAATAAAACAGTAAAGATTTGACACAAAGCTAAAACATAATATCTTGCCCAAGTGCATCCCAAGAGATAACAAACCCTCCGATGAATCACCATCCGTCACCTCCAGAATAACCATCGAAAAGTGTGCATCTATGAGATCTCCCAGCACTTCGGACACGAGTCCGAGCTGTCGACTCGCTACTCAACTCACTAGGCGCGTGAAAAACTCCCTGCCAATAGCGCCTAATGGTTAAAGGTAACTCTAAATGAAGATAAAGCATAGTAGTGAATATGACCTCCCGTCATACTCCCTACATAGGGACACGATCAATCGTCCCACATACGCTCTTGTCCTCGGTCGGCATGCATACGCCATGCCTCGGAACCTCCATGGAACTCCGGCCGCACGAACCCGAAGAATCTGGCGGTGCCATGACCTCAAGATCGTCTTGACGATCGGTATGATCTCTTGGTTCCTCCTCCTCGTATAAATCGCCCGACCGTGTTGCTCGTCAGTCTTGTACCTCAAGAGGTGATCCTCCTCTACCTCAAACTCTTTACGGAAGTAACACGGTAATATCGAGAAAACATATAGAGAGGTGAGACAATCTACACCATTACCCGCATGGCAATAAAGAAAACGACAAGTACAAACAATTATCACAAGAGTACATATATTAAGCAATATACAACAATAATACATAACACAATATCATGCATAATATATTAAAGCAATAAACCATATAATTTATCACAGATTATAATAAACGAGTAATATGCGAGATAATGCATGAACATTAAAATGCAGATGATGAATGATACACACACTGACTCGTTCCTACTCCATGGAGCTAAACACGGATATCTGAGAGAATGATCCGAATAGAAACTAATAATACTTTATGGTGCCCAACCAAGCTATTGCACTGTCAACACGTCGTGTCTATAGCCCACAGTCCAAAACATCGTGTAGCAGTACACAGTCAATACATCGTGTACCACAGGCATAGTACTTAATAGTCCCCTCAAGATCTTGACTAAGAATAGTGCTTGTCAAGATCATTAGTGTGTTGCCGTTACCACGGCCCGGAGGAGCAACCCCTTTGTCGCGTGTGGAATTCTCCGCACACTAATGCCTCCAAGTTCATAAATGAACCACACTACGCTTATCACACCAAATACGGTGTAATTCGCCTCGTCAATCAATCACCAATTATAACCTAAATTGGCACAACACCCTAAACATGAGCTAAAATTACAGAAATACCCCTATTATCCAAATTTTACCATATTTTACGAGAAATTACCAAAATACCCCTAGTCACCAAAAAACAAAGTATAGTACGTCCCACTTGACAAGTACTACACTATAACATGTCTGGGTCCACCACTTTGGCCCGACAGCAAAACTTACAGTATTGTTCAATCGCGTAGGATTTTTATCGCATTTTCACAATCTCGACGTTTTCACAAACGTTTTTAAATCGCATAAAGATATTTTGACGTTTTTAAACATCGTAAAATTGTTTTTGAATCATTTTCTCAATCGCGTAGGATTTTTAATTCATTTTCTTAACCGAATAGCTTAAAATTGTTATTTTTAATATGTGTAAAACTATATCTAGTACTTTTAAAATACGTAATGTATTTTCCTTGTGTTCTAAATATAGTATGGAATCTTTTCATTTTATGCGTTTGATTTTAATAAATTTCGGCAGCATTTTGCCTATAAAATCAGTATAAGGTATTTTTAACGTTTTCCTCTAAATATAGTTTATTTTATTTTTACCCTATAATTTCACTTTAAAATTTACTAACGCGCTTCAAAATTTATAGTATGAGCTCTACGTTAGTACTTTTCAAGTGTATGATTAATTTCTTACTTAAACTAAATTCTGCTAAGTTAAAATTCTAGAACAGAATTAATTCCTTTGATTTTCTCAATGATTCTTTGGAATCGATTTATGTTATAAAATAATTATCTAACCTATCTTAGTAAATAAAATGGCATGTTGGCCAAATCAAAGTAAAATGGCATTTGATTATACACTAAATGGCATTTTGGCCACAATTAACCTAAACCATTTTTAACTTTGATTATTTTACTTAAATTCCTTGAATCAGTTATTTAGAAAATTGCTGAGAACATTTTGGTTCTCTTTTTGGATGTAAGTAGTGAGCCTCATAGTGTGTTCTTTGGAACACTCATGCATTCGTACATGTTATTCACATCCTACTTAAATAAATACACAATATAATTACATACAATTATGTAATCACATATAAAACACATACAATATATTTTAAGCCATAATCATGCATAGCAAAAATAATAAAAACTATAATCATGCATAGCAAATTAAAATCACAATTATTAAAGCATTTTAAACAATCAAAAACAATAAAATCACAAATAAACCATACAACCGAATCCTTATGGATTCTACACACAAACACAATCCATTTTCTCATCACCACTTAGGGTTGATGAGATTAAATCTCCTCTTACCTCTTGTAGACAAAACAATTGGTAAGATTCCTTCCTTTCCTCCAAATTTCGTGTGACCACCAATAAAATTCCTAAAATTCTCAAATAATTAGCAAATACACATACAAGGTACAAAATAGGAAAACCATGGAACAAACATGGTTAGAAAAATCAGAATTTAAATTTTGAACCATAGAAATCAAACTTACCCTTAAGGAAGTAAGCAAGAAGTGAGATTTTGAGCAAGTTAGAGTAGGAATTTGGGAAAAGTTTGTGAATGAAAGATGCTTAGAATGGTATTTGGGTTCAAGAAATGTGATGATCTAAAATTATGAAGGCCTTGGTGTGGTTGGATGAGGGCTGGCGAAATAGAGAGAGAAAATGGAAGAGAAATGTTTGCTTGAGCTTTTGATATTTTAGAGAGAGAAGTGAATAGCCAAAATGTGATAAAGATGAAAAACTAAAGTGAAGAGTAAATGAAGAGTGCAGCAGCCGTGAGTGGCCTTTAGGTGAGCTTGAGTGAGTGAATTTGCTTGGTAAAAATATCACAAATGTGTTCACACTAGCTAGCACATGGCCTAGTCATGTTGGATCCTTCTTGAACCTTGTAGAACCAAGCCCACTAAGCCTCCTTGCTGCCCAAAAACCGTGCTCACTCTCCCCTCCATAATGTCTTAATTGTCCTCCAATTACACCTAATTATATGTTAGTTAATTAGGCAATTAGTTAGGTTAATTATCTAACCATTCTTAATTAACATACTACTAATATAACTAATTAATTTAGTATATATTAACATATATTATAACCTTTAATTAATATTAATATATCTAATTAGTAGTTAGATTATAATTAATTCATAACTAAGCTAGTTCACTTAGTATGCTAATTAAGTAATTAGATTAGTTTAATTAAGCTTAATTAGGTTACTAACCATTTTCAAGCCTACAATTGTTGACTAAATCCTAACCCTTGGTTCATCTTTAATTCCTAACCATTGATTAGATCTAGGGTAGATATCACTTGATCAAAAACCTATCATTCTAATCTCACCATTGATTAGATCAATGGCTTAGATTAAAGGCTTCATCATTAAGTCTTCATCCAACGGTCCAAATGAAAACACATGCTCCCTTAGGTGTCCAATTCCTATTGGTTTAGAAAGTCAAGCCTACCTTTGTTGACTTGCTCTCATTGGTTAGAAATTATACAGTCAAGACAGTTGACTGCTTTTTCCTACACTCTGGGTCCCACAAAGACTTTTAAAGATCGTGGTCAAACCAAAGCATTTTTTCTTGTTTTTGAGACAGTGGAGTCTTGTAATATAAAATAATATTATAAAAATATAAAATTATTTTATTACACGTTAAATCAGAAAAATTACGCTATTAATTTATATATCAATCAATTGGGTTTAGTAAGATCCCCACTCAATTAATTAAAATAAGATTTATCAGAGCCGAGAAAATTTTTATTTTCTTAGGTCGGAGCAAATCACATACAACATTCAAGTACACTCACGGAATAGTCAAATTAAATTCTTGTTCACGAGAATTCACAAAAAGCAGTACAAATCGGGACTATATTGTAATTATCCCAAAAGTTAGGGTGTTACAACTCTCCCTACTAATAAGAATTTCGTCCCAGAAATTCATCATACATCAAACAATTGAGGTATTGCTCCTTCATCCTATCCTCTAATTCCCATGTAGCATCTCTGTTACATCATTCCACACTACTTTCACCAATTCAATCATCTTCCCTCGAGAAATTTGTTTCACTCTCTGTCCTCAATTCTAACAGGAAGTGTCTCGTACGTCAAATTATCTTTTATTTGTACCTCATCGGGTTGTATCACGTGAGTTGGATCGGGAATGTATTTCCTCAATGAGACACATGAAATACATTATGGAGATTGGATAGAAAAGTCGGTAAAGCTATTTGATATGCTACGGGACCAATCAGACGAATAATCGATAAGGTCCTATAAACTTAGGTGTAAGCTTTCTTGATTTAAGAACTCTTCCGACACCGTCGTGGCGTAACTCGCAAGAATACGTGATCGCCTTCCTCAAATTCCAAGGGTCGTCTACGTTTATCGGCATAGCTCTTCCGTCGGCTCGAGTCATTCGCATCTTTTCTTGTATCATTTTCACCTTTTACGTAGTCTGTGCACAAGATCGGGACCAATAGTCATACTCTCTCCATCCACGATACCAACACAAAGGTGTTCGGCATCGTCGTCCATAAAGTGCTTCATAGGGCGCCATTCCTATGCTCGAATGAAAAGCTTGTTGTTGTAGGTGAATTCTATCAAAGACAGAAATTCATCCCAACTTCCTTCTTTGTTCTAACACACAAGCACGCAAATGATCTTCCAACGACCGAATCGTTCTCTCTGTCGACCATCGGTCATGCGGATGGTATGCAGGAATTCATTGCAAATTTGGTCCCCATAGCTTCTTGCAAACTTTGCAGAGTCTTGATGTAAACCTCGGATCTCTATCAGATACTATACTTGCAGGCACACCATGAAGTCTAACAATTTCGTCGATATATATCTGGGTTAAGCGTTCCAATGGATACTTAATATTGATTGGCAAGAAATGCGCTGATTTCGTAAGCCTATCAACTATAACCCATATCGAATCATAACCTTTCCTCGTCTTCGGAAATCCAGTAACGAAATCCATCGAGATACTATCCCACTTCCACTCGGAATAGTTAAAGGTTGTAACATACCAAGCAGGTCTTTGGTGTTCCACCTTTGCCTTCTGACAGACAAGACAAGACTCCACACGTTCAGCTACATCTCTCTTCATTCTTGGCCACCAAAACAGTCGCTTCAAGTCTTGATACATCTTCGTCATCCCCGGATGCATACTCAAATTACTTGTATGAGCTTCATCCAAAATCGCTCTCTTGAGTTCGGGATCATCAGGTATACAAACTCTTCCTTGGAACCTCATGATTCCATCAGATCCTTCCTCCACCGTTGCTTTATGACCTTGCTTCAACAATTCTTTCTCGTTCTGTAAAAATGCATCTACATCTTGTTTCTCCTTTATTATCTCCAACAAGTCATTCAAGACCACAACTCTACTTAAACGAATCTTTCCGGTACCAATTCTATTGATAACCATAGATCTCTACGAATTGCTTCATCAACTCCTCCTCTTTAATCATCATAGTAGAAACACTTACTACCTTTCGCTTAAGGCATCGCCACCACATTCGCTTTTCTGGATGGTATTGACTGAAAATCATAGTCCTTCAAAAATTCCAACCATCGCCTCTGTCTCATATTCAATTCTCTCGATCAAACAAGTATTTTAAGCTCTTGTGATCACTAAAGACATTGAATATAGCTCCATCTGAGAAAATGCCTCCACACTTTCAACGCAAAAACTACTGTGACTAGCTCCAAATCATGCGTTGGGTAGTTCCTCTCATGAACCTTTAATTGTCTTGAAGCATAAGCTACCACATTCCGATTTTGCATCAACACACATCCTAACCCCTGATAAGATGCATCACAATACACCTCAAAAGATTTGTTAGGATCGGCAAAATTAACACTTTGGTGCGATCGTTAATCTTTTCTTCGATTCTTGAAAACTCGCTTCACGTTCCTCCGTCAATCGAAAGCTTGACTCTTCCTCGTGAGTTGTGTAAGTGGTCCAGCTATCTTGGAAAAACCTTCAATAAATCTTCTGTAATATCCGGCTAATCCAACAAAACTTCGAACCTCAGTCACAGTCTTAGGCCTTTCCCACTGTAAAACAGTCTCCACCTTCGATGGGTCTACCGCAATACCTTCCTTGGAAATTACGTGACCTAAAAATTGAACTTCTTCCAACCAAAACTCGCACTTTGACAACTTCGCAAATAGCTTCTTCTCCTTCAAAATCTGGAGAACTATACTGAGATGTTCAGCATGCTCTTCTCGACTTTGAGAATAGATCAGAATGTCATCGATGAAGACAACGACAAATCTGTCTAAGTATGGACGAAAAATCCTATTCATATAGTCCATGAATATCGCAGGAGCATTCGTCACTCCGAACGGCATTACTTGATACTCATAATGTCCATAACGAGTTCGGGAAAGCTGTTTTGGGTACATCATCGGCCTTGACACGAATCGATGATAACCTGATCGCGAGATCTATCTTAGAGAATACAGCGGCTCCCTTCAATTGATCCATCAAGTCATCAATCCTTGGTAGTGGATACTTATTCTTTATAGTCACCTTGTTCAGCTGTCGATAATCTACACAAAGACGCGAAGTTCCATCCTTCTTTTTGACTAGTAACACTGGTGCTCCCCATGGTGAAACACTAGGTCGCACTGTTGCTTCTCCAACAGTTCCTCCAATTGCTTCTTCAACTCGCCAACTCTACGGGTGACATTCGGTAAGGTGCAATCGAAATAGGACCGGCTCCGGTACTAAGTCGATAGAGAATTCGATCTCCCTTTCCGGTGGCAAACCAGGTACATCGTCGGGAAAAATCTCGGAAACTCATTGACGACGGGAATAGTGCTCACATCCTTCTCAAACTTGACTTCCAAAGAAGAAGACAACATAAACCCTTGAGCTCCATCCCTCAACAATGACTTGACCTTTCGGCACGGTCAAGAATCGAGAACTTTCTTCCTTAGGAAAAACTATGGCCTTACTCGCACACAGTCTATAAGGATATGGTTAGAAGATAACCAATCCATTCCTAATATTATGTCTATCTCAACAAGAGGTAAACAAATCAAGTTGACCGAAAACTTACGATCCTTTATGACAATAGGACAATTCATGCATATCTTGGATGTAACAACGAGGCTTAGCGGTCGGTGTAGAAACAACCAATTGAAAACTCGAGAGAAGACACGGGCGGTTTCAAACGTTCCACACAATCATATGCAATAAATGAGTGTGTTGCACCCGAATCATATAGCAAAGTCGGTGATTACCTTCAATGACACCTTCTCCTTGTATAAGATCCTCGGAGAAGCTTCGATTCCGGTCATTGTATAAACTCGCCCTCCGGATCTTGGCTGAGTAGCACGGACATTCCTCACTGCAGGCTTCCTCTCAGGCTGCGTACAATCCCTTGAAATATGTCCAGGCTTTTTGCATTTAAAACATATCGTTCCTCTTATCGGACAATCTGTAGATAGATGGCCTTTCTTGCCACATTTGAAAGCGGTCGGCGTAAATGCCACATTCGATTAGCTTGATTTCCACCAAAACTTCCCCAACAGATGGACGTTGAGGTTGACTCCCAGACGGTCTCGCATAAGGCTTCCTCTGAAACCTACCACCACTGCTACTACTTCCTCTTTGGAACCTAGTCGGCCCAAAATTACGATTCCTTTGATCTCGGGACGGCTCCAATGCCTCGAGTCTTCGACAAGTGTCTATCAACACGGGAAACTCCTTCATTCTCATCGGTAGCCTTGCACGTCTCAACTCCATTCTTAACCCATCCTCAAACTTACGGCACCTCCATACCTCATCTGTTTGGTTCGGAAATACCTCGAGAATTGTGACAAACTCTCGAATTTTGCAAAGCATACTCTCCAAACAGTCATACTCCTTGACGCTTGAGACCAAGAAATTCCATTTCCTTGGCATGTCGAGCGATCTTGGGAAAGTACTTCTCCGAGAAATACTTCACAAAACACCTCCCGAGGTGATCTCGGCTCCTTACTCGCAACACTTGGCGCGTATTTCTCCACCAATGCTCAAGCATCTCCTCTCAACATATATACTGACATATGTTACCTTCTTATTTTCTGCGCACCCCATTCCTTGAATATTCGTTCCAAGTCTTGAATCCAAAGACTTGCCTTTTCGGTCGAACTCGCCTCTAAACTGTGGCGGATTGTTGCGTCGAACTCGGACAAATTCAAAGCATCAGCAGTCATATCTTGATGTTGAGCTGCTCTTTGATTTTGCTGATTTTGTTGAGCAATCACTGCTGCCATTTGCTGAATAGCCTCAGCAACGGCAACCATTGGATCCACATTAGGTGCCACGTTTGCACGCCTTCCTCTTCCTCCGGACATCTTCTTTCTTCAACAAGACAAAACAATGTCAGATGTAACCTTTCGGAAACAAATCACAGAGATTCACACAACACAAGCAAAAACAGACCTAACCACAACCCCAAAAGACTCTAACTTGGGCTCTGATACCAACTAATGTAACACCCTTGTGGGGATGCCACATTTATGAATGTAATGAAATAAAATAAAATAAACTCTTACCCAAGTTATAAAACATTTGATACTTATATAAAATTTGCGGAATATTTTTTTTTTTTATAATTATAACATTAAATAAAGTAACACGAAACACAAGATATAACAAACATAAACTCACCATAATATACATATGATTCTCTTTTAGTACAAACATAATTTACCACTACATGTATTTAATAAAAAGCAGTAAAGATTTGACACAAAGCTAAAACATAATCTTGCCCAAGTGCATCCCAAGTAGATAACAAACCCTCCAGATGAATCACCATCCGTCACCTCCCGAGAATAACCATCGAAAAGTGTGCATCTATGAGATCTCCCGGCACTTCGGACACGAGTCAGGCTGTCGACTCATTACTCGACTCACTAGGCGCGTGAAAAACTCCCCGCCAATAGCGCCTAATGGTTAAAGGTAACTCTAAATGAAGATAAAGCATAGTAGTGAATATGACCTCCCCGTCATACTCCCTACATAGGGACACGATCAATCGTCCCACATACGCTCTTGTCCCTCGGTCGGCATGCATACGCCATGCCTCGGAACCTCCATGGAACTCCGGTCGCACGAACCAGAAGAATCTGGCGGTGCCATGACCTCAAGATCGAGTCTTGACGATCGGTATGATCTCTTGGTTCCTCCTCCTCGTATAAATCGCCCTTTGTTGTTGCTCGTCGAGTCTTGTACCTCAAGAGGTGATCCTCCTCTACCTCAAACTCTTTACGGAAGTAACACAAGTAATATCGAGAAAACATATAGAGAGGTGAGACAATCTACACCATTACCCGCATGGCAATAAAGAAAACGACAAGTACAAACAATTATCACAACGGTACATATATTAAGCAATATACAACAATAATACATAACACAATATCATGCATAATATATTAAAGCAATAAACCATATAATTTATCACAGATTATAATAAACGGTAATATGCGAGATAATGCATGAACATTAAAATGCGAGATGATGAATGATACACACACCCTCGTTCCTACTCCATGGAGCTAAACACGGATATCGAGAGAATGATCAGAATAGAAACTAATAATACTTTATGGCTGCCCAACCAAGCTATTGCACTTTGTCAACACGTCGTGTCTATAGCCCATGAGTCCAAAACATCGTGTAGCAAGTACACAGTCCAAACATCGTGTACCACGGGCATAGTACTTAATAGTCCCCTCAAGATCTTGACTAAGAATAGTGCTTGTCAAGATCATTAGTGTGTGTTGCAGTTACCACGGCCCGGAGGAGCAACCACTTTGTCGCGTGTGGAATTCTCCGCACACTAATGCCTCCAAGTTCATAAATGAACCACACTACGCTTATCACACCAAATACGGTGTAATTCGCCTCGTCAATCAATCACCAATTATAACCTAAATTGGCACAACACCTAAACATGAGCTAAAATTATAGAAATACCCCTATTATCCAAATTTTACCATATTTTACGAGAAATTACCAAAATACCCCTAATCACCAAAAAACAAAGTATAGTACGTCCCACCTGACAAGTACTACACTATAACATGTCGGGTCCACCACTTTGGCCCGACAGCAAAACTTACAGATATTGTTCAATCGCGTAGGATTTTTATCGCATTTTCACAATCTCGACGTTTTCACAAACGTTTTTAAATCGCATAAAGATATTTTGACGTTTTTAAACATCGTAAAATTGTTTTTGAATCATTTTCTCAATCGCGTAGGATTTTTAATTCATTTTCTTAAGAATAGCTTAAAATTGTTATTTTTAATATGTGTAAAACTATATCTAGTACTTTTAAAATACGTAATGTATTTTCCTTGTGTTCTAAATATAGTATGGAATCTTTTCATTTTATGCGTTTGATTTTAATAAATTTGTGACATTTTGCCTATAAAATCAAGTATAAGGTATTTTTAACGTTTTCCTCTAAATATAGTTTATTTTATTTTTACCCTATAATTTCACTTTAAAATTTACTAACGCGCTTCAAAATTTATAGTATGAGCTCTACGTTAGTACTTTTCAAGTGTATGATTAATTTCTTACTTAAACTAAATTTCGCTAAGTTAAAATTCTAGAACAAAATTAATTCCTTTGATTTTCTCAATGATTCTTTGGAATTGATTTATGTTATAAAATAATTATCTAACCTATCTTAGTAAATAAAATGGCATGTTGGCCAAATCAAAGTAAAATGGCATTTGATTATACACTAAATGGCATTTTGGCCACAATTAACCTAAACCATTTTTAACTTTGATTATTTTACTTAAATTCCTTGAATCGAGTTATTTAGAAAATTGCTAAGAACATTTTGGTTCTCTTTTTGGATGTAAGTAGTGAGCCTCATAGTGTGTTCTTTGGAACACTCATGCATTCGTACATGTTATTCACATCCTACTTAAATAAATACACAATTATAATTACATACAATTATGTAATCACATATAAAACACATACAATATATTTTAAGCCATAATCATGCATAGCAAAAATAATAAAAACTATAATCATGCATAGCAAATTAAAATCACAATTATTAAAGCATTTTAAACAATCAAAAACAATAAAATCACAAATAAACCATACAACCGAATCCTTATGGATTCTACACACAAACACAATCCATTTTCTCATCACCACTTAGGGTTGATGAGATTAAATCTCCCTCTTACCTCTTGTAGACAAAACAATTGGTAAGATTCCTTCCTTTCCTCCAAATTTCGTGTGACCACCAATAAAATTCCTAAAATTCTCAAATAATTAGCAAATACACATACAAGGTACAAAATAGGAAAACCATGGAACAAACATGGTTAGAAAAATCAGAATTTAAATTTTGAACCATAGAAATCAAACTTACCCTTAAGGAAGTAAGCAAGAAGTGAGATTTTGAGCAAGTTAGAGTAGGAATTTGGGAAAAGTTTGTGAATGAAAGATGCTTAGAATGGTATTTGGGTTCAAGAAATGTGATGATCTAAAATTATGAAGGCCTTGGTGTGGTTGGATGAGGGCTGGCGAAAAGAGAGAGAAAATGGAAGAGAAATGTTTGCTTGAGCTTTTGATATTTTAGAGAGAGAAGTGAATAGCCAAAATGTGATAAAGATGAAAAACTAAAGTGAAGAGTAAATGAAGAGTGCAGCAGCCGTGAGTGGCCTTTAGGTGAGCTTGAGTGAGTGAATTTGCTTGGTAAAAATATCACAAATGTGTTCACACTAGCTAGCACATGGCCTAGTCATGTTGGATCCTTCTTGAACCTTGTAGAACCAAGCCCACTAAGCCTCCTTGCTGCCCAAAAACCGTGCTCACTCTCCCCTCCATAATGTCTTAATTGTCCTCCAATTACACCTAATTATATGTTAGTTAATTAGGCAATTAGTTAGGTTAATTATCCTAACCATTCTTAATTAACATACTACTAATATAACTAATTAATTTAGTATATATTAACATATATTATAACCTTTAATTAATATTAATATATAATTAGTAGTTAGATTATAATTAATTCATAACTAAGCTAGTTCACTTAGTATGCTAATTAAGTAATTAGATTAGTTTAATTAAGCTTAATTAGGTTACTAACCATTTTCAAGCCTACAATTGTTGACTAAATCCTAACCCTTGGTTCATCTTTAATTCCTAACCATTGATTAGATCTAGGGTAGATATCACTTGATCAAAAACCTATCATTCTAATCTCACCATTGATTAGATCAATGGCTTAGATTAAAGGCTTCATCATTAAGTCTTCATCCAACGGTCCAAATGAAAACACATGCTCCCTTAGGTGTCCAATTCCTATTGGTTTAGAAAGTCAAGCCTACCTTTGTTGACTTGCTCTCATTGGTTAGAAATTGTACGATCAGCCACATTGTTATTTGCTTTTTACACGCGGGTCCCCCATGACACTTTTAAAGATCGTGGTCAAACCAAAGCGATTTTTTCTTGTTTTTGAGACAAGATGAGTCTTGTAATATAAAATAATATTATAAAAATATAAAATTATTTTATTACACGATTAAATCAGAAAAATTACGCTATTAATTTATATATCAATCGAATTGGGTTTAGTAAGATCCCCCAGCTCAATTAATTAAAATAAGATTTATCCGGCCAGAAAATTTTTATTTTCTTAGGTCGGAGCAAATCACATACAACATTCAAGTACACTCACGGAATAGTCAAATTAAATTTACTGTTCACAGAATTCACAAAACAGTACAAATCGGGACTATATTGTAATTATCCCAAAAGTTAGGGTGTTACAGGGTCACACACATAGAGCAGACTAAAATTGGAGCAATGGATCCAAGTTAGACTCGGATTCAATTATGGGCCAGACTCATAACAGATGAGTCTAGGGTTGCACAGCTTACCTTGCTGCTGTTCATACTCACTTAAGGTAGTCACTATTATAAATAGTACTATTAAGGGGCTACTAAGAGATACAATTACAGAACCCTAGCTGCACCTACAGAAAAGTGAGTGAGAGAGCAACAGGTTTTCTTCTCTCCTTTTCGCAGCTAGCACTGTGTGAGAGACGTGAGGCTCCTCTTTGCGAACGTTGGACGCTCGTGAATCTGTTTGTGTGGATACCACAGAGACATTGTTTCTATTACGGTGTTGGTGATTCACGTCCTTCCTTTTGATCACGCTTCAAGAGGTAAATATTTTAAAAACTCGGATTATGGCTTTTCGCATAGATCATCGATGGGAATCCTATTTTTTCGCTGTGTGATGTAACCGCAATTCCCAACACTATACATTATACAATTGTATAGGCGATTGTATAATGTTATTAATTATGTATATATACAATTTATGTTAGTGAATGTCATGTGATACATGTATGTTACTAGAAATTTTTATATTGTCACCCCTTTCTATGTTTCCATTGTAAAAGTAGGTCCAGACCCTAGTAAAGAGGTGGCACAACTAAAGAAGGAGCAACAAGACTAGATCAGTGTTTAGTTTTTGTTATTGAACAACTCGTGTGTAATGTACCTTAAGTTGTAGTTTTCTGTAGTTTGTTGTTGTATATATGACACTATGCCTTTAAGGCTTTTGATGTATATATTTATGACCTACTTTTATCATGGCTCTCATATTTAATTCTTTAATTATATGGGATTAGACTAATAGTAATAGTAGTAGTAACATGTTTAATGCTAATTATCTTTATATAAGTAGTTATATCGAGATGTTTGTATTAGGGTATTACATTTATGGCTATTTAGACGTGCATGAGCAGCAAAGGAAACTTTAATATATAGTGATATATGATAAACAAAAAATGTAATTTTCTTGCTCTAGTTTATCTTCATAATTTGTGTAAGTTCCATGTTTTAGAAAAGGATGATAGCAAGACTTGGTTTTAGTGTTGATACGCATAGAGTCTTCGTACAATCGAAAAAAAAATTATAGTATCAAGAACCCTTTACTAGGTATTCCGAATTTATCTTCATAGTGCTAGAATAAATTTAAACACAAAAAAAAAATTATTTTGGATTGCAATTACATTGTTTCACTGCATGTTTTAATCACCTTGCAATCCTTCAGTGGTATCAAAGACAAATTTTTTGTGTTTAAATTGTATTACTAAAATAACAATTCATGAGTTTGTGAAGTATATGCGTGATTTAAATAATGAATTATTTTTCCTGTGATGCCATTTGTGCATAATTGTTGTGTGCAGTGCTCACTCGTGTGCTTAAGTATAATTTGGAATTATACACTACTTTTATGAATTTAATTTACAAGTGATATAATGATTTATTTATGGCTAGTTTTACGTATAAGGTGAAAATTTATATTTATGAGTTTGTGTAATTATTTGATAATAGCCATACTCTGTGCGTGTGTTTTTCTTGAAACATCACATTAGATTGTTAATTCCAATTATGAAGTTGGTATACTTGCAATATGCATCTCTGTGAGTTTTGGATATTTCGTATGATAAAATGTCATGTATCAGTTATATCACTTTGTTTGGTTTTCTATATTCCTTGTTCACATGGAATGACTTGACAACCAGGCGACTTGTGGTTTAAGAAAAAAATAAATATAAAAAAATGTTAGCCATGATAACCATTACCTAAGAGGGTAATGAAATGGGTAATTATAAATTTTAATACAACTTTGACAAATTATGCATTTTGAATAACTCAATTAATAAGTGCAGCGGAATAAGTCTAATAAATGTACAACTATTGAGGATTACTCAAATACAACTTGAGATATATGATGAACTAAGTGAATAAGCTAGATATCAAGTTGTAATAATAAAAACATCAAGATATGCAATAGATAAATATATTTCACTAAATACTGAATTTAAAGAGTGTAAGGAAGAGAGAATCAAACTCAAGAATTTATCCTGGTTCAGCCACCAACCACTTGTGGCCTACATCCAGTCCCCAAGCTTAACTTGAGATTTTCTTCACTATCTCCTAGACTTTACAGGTGCTAGGAAAACCTTTGTACATACAAGAGCACTCCTCACACCTTAGGATACCTCACCCTTGTGCTAGAGCCTCCAATTGTTCAAGCTTCACAGGTGCTTGATGACCTATACAATCAAGAGCACTCACAACACCTTTGGGATACCTCACCCTTTGTGTTTAAGTCTCACTACAAGGGATACCTCACCCTTTGTGTTTAAGTCTCACTACAAGCTTCATGTAATCGATTACATACTTTGTGTAATCGATTACACGACTTCTGTCAACGTTGTAATCGATTACATGACTTGTGTAATCGATTACACCATTTCTGGTTTTGAAAACTGACTTTAAAAGGTCATAACTTCTTCATTTCTTATCCGATCAAAGTGAATGACCATTTATTGGAAAGATCTTTGAGTCTATTTTCATATGAAAGAAGTTTCAGAACAAAAATCAAAGTATTTTGAAAGATATGATCAAAATAGTAACCAAAAGTTATATTTTCAAAACTCAAACTTTAATTGGTCATAACTTTTTCGTTTCCTTTCCATTTAAAGCAAATGACCACTCATTGGAAAGACATTTGAGTCTTTTTTCATATGAAATAAATTTCAAAACAAAACTCAAAGCATTTTAAAAGTTATGATGAAAAGAGTAACTAAAGGTCAGTTTTACAAAATACAAACTTTGCTATTTTTCATAGAAATGAACTACCACCATGACTAGCTTTCCAAAAATAGTTTGTTGGGCATTTTAGAATATAAGAAACACTTTTAAAGATGTTAAAATATATTTTGAGCTTAGTGTGAATCTCATTTACCTTTACACAATATCTAAGTCCTATAAGCTATTCTTGAAGATGTTGGACTAGATCTTTTGCCACCATTACTTCTTGATGTAATCCAAGCTTCCAAAGAAAATCTTCTCTTCAAGACTTGCAAATGCTTGGAACATCTTTTCATGTTATTTCTCCTTGAGTTTAGCATAGTTGTGATCTTTTGCTTTCTTGTTGCAATGCTCACTCTTGGTACTTGGACTATCCTACAAAGTATTGCTCACTTATCCAAACATAGTTAGTCCAAATTTATAACTCAATATCTTCATATGCATGATTCATAAATGTATAACTCTAGTTAGTCGAATAAGCATACAAGACTTTCATAGACATATCCAATATTAATTCATTTATAACTCATATAAAATATTATTGGATATATTATATGATGAATGTTACATATATCTCATTGCATGATTATTAAGTGAAATATAATTAGATAAAGTACATAATTATGCATGATATAATATATCTCATTAAACACATTTATGTAACATGATCAATATTCTTTTGTGATGCATTTGTTATCTATAAAACACATTTATTAAGTATAAGCATCATTCTTTTTGTCTTGTATTTGTCATCATCAAAACTTAACATATTAAACCATTTGGAGCAAACTTATTTCCACAATCTCCCCCTTTTTGATGATGACAAATCACCTAAGAAAAAATATGTTTAGCAATATACAAGGATAGATATTCATGTAAGTATATCAAACAATAAGTACAAGATCATATTTTTCTTTCCAATTTTCTCTCCCCCTATTTGACATCAACAAAAAGGCGTAAGAAGAAAAGGTAATATTTTCACTCCCTTTATAGATAAAAACTGATGTTGCCAAAAAGAGTAAGATCATCAAAACCAAAAACTTCTTTAAGTTATTCAAAACATAATTATCTCCCCTTATTTAATTTTACATATGATTCAAGAAGAGAAAAATGAAACAAGTATGCTTTCAAGATATAAAAGATTATTCATGCAATACTTGTCATATTTTGGTACTTCAACATTTAGCATATGATAGCAACAAGCTTAAGAAGTTATGTCTAGTTTATAATATCTTGCATACCACATGATAAATAAGTACCACTTGATATCACTTGTTAGGAGTTACAAAATATTCGTGTAAGATCATTAACCACTTGTTAGTCATGGCATTAAGGTTTTCAAATGGAAGATCATACAACTTGCCACATATCAAGCATTTCTTAATGAAAGAATCAAAGGATATGAAGTTTAAGAATGTTTACCTTCTTTCATTTGATAGAGGGAAAGAGAATGAACGAGAATCTTTGTTAACATATTGATAGTATTAACAATAAAACACTTCATGTCAAACAAGGATGGAAGCCAAGAGATATAAGCAACAATTTAAGAGTTAGGCTCCCCCTCAAAATATGCATATTATCAAGATATAAAACATAATATTTCAACATAGTCATGCATATATTTATAGCCAACAAGGATATGGAAGTAAGATATGTAAGATAAGTAAGATAAGCTCCTCCTTATTGAAGCACAAGATAGATAAAGAGATATATGTATGCCAAGATCATGTAAGCACATTACCAAAAAGTAAGACAAAGATATATATTCTTAATCCATTAATCAAACACCATTTTTAAGACTTCTCCCCCTTTCAAAAAGAATTTTACAAGAGCACATTATATTTTCAAAAGCATTTTAGAAGGGTATAAATGTTTAATATTAAAACCACATATTCCTTGAGAGTGATCAAACTCAAGTTAAAGGAACATTTGAAAGTACATCTCCTCTCTTTCTTATCAAACAAGAGCCTTGAGAAAATAAAACACTTTAAAGAACAAGGCTCATCTTTTGAAGTATTAAGATGGGCTTTATAGAGCATTTCAAAAGATTTATTTGGAAACTTAAGCATTCTTTCAAGATTTAATAAGACATTTCAAAGCAATGAAGAGAGTACTACATTTATAGCACAAATCAAATGATTTCCAAATTTTCAAGCCAATTAGGAGATGAAAATACTTTCAAGTTCTTAAGACAAGTTCAAAAGATTCTCAAGGATATGGAACTTGAAAAGCTTCTTTCAAATTTGATAAGAGATTTTGCTTTTAAAAAAAACTTTTTTAGTCAAGTCATAAACTCTTTTTAAAATAAGAGCATGATTCTCTTAGGTGTTATACCACTAAGAAACCATAGATCAAGAGAATCATAGATAGCAAACATTCATCATGATGAAATATGCTATATGTATAGAACTAATGTCATCCACCCCATATGCAATGACAAAACTAGCAATTTAATGTCCAATTAGGCATTTTGTCAATGCTAAGCATACTTCTCATGTAAAGACAGCATCTAATAATTTAAGATCAATTAATCAATAAGTATCATATAATCTATAGCATATAAAATACCACAATAGCTTAAGGATAGAGATACTTATTGAGAGAGTGATGCTTCTTTAGAATGTTCTTCAACTATTAGTCCTTTGAGTTTGAGCTTTCTTCCATTGCGTATTTCATTTCATTGTACTTGAAGAAAGTCTCCTCGTGTCCCTCTTCATCTAACTCTTCTCTTTATCCACTTATGCTTGTATGTAAAAATTTTGATGATTATATTTGAAACACATAGAGAAACTTGCAAAGCTAACTTCAAAAGTTCTCTAAATCATAAGCTATCATCAAATATCATTTAAGCCTATTTACAAGCATAATTTAAGTTAATATATAATGAAAAACCATGTATCACATTATCAATCATGCAAAGTTAGTTCTAACAAGAATGCATGAAGCACATGCACTTGAATCCACAAATATGATTTAAATATTTTAAGACATGATTCAAGTTTATCAAGAAATACATGATCAATATTAAAACTTATATAAGCATTTTGGGGCAAACAATGATCATGTTAGGCATGTAATATCAAGTAAGAAATTTTAGTACGCACACATGCCAGTCAAGAACAAAAAGTCCCTTATTGTAATGAAAGAATTGAAAAAACATGGAACTATAACTTTTGAAACCATTTATGATTCATTTTAAGATATACTTCATTAAAAAGAAATTGAAGTTCAAAGGCAAGTTCAAGGCACAAAAAAGAATCATTTACTTCTTATTTTCAAGATATGAATATATTAAGCAATTTCAAACAAAAAGACATATAATATTTTACTTTCCAATCTCTAAGTGAGTATATAAGACAATTAAGCATCAAAGAGAAAGGATTAAAACTACTTATGAGCATGTGAACTTTCATATTTGAACAAAGAGAGATGGTCACAAGTTCAAGATAAGAAATATTATCATAAAACATGTCATTCCAAATAAGATATGTACTTATCTAACATGTTAATACATGTAAAGATACTTTTAAGACACAATGCTAGAAAAAAAATAACTTAAAACATGTTAAGGCATAAAATAACTTTCTACTTATCCAAATATCACATGATATTCTATAAGGATAAGAGATTGATATCACCAAAAGTATACTTTTTGAGTTTTTGTAGGTGACTCCAACTTCTATGCCTTAAGGTTCCTTGAGAATGTTGTGGTTCTCCATGCCATTCTTTTTATGTTTTCATCCCTCTTGGAGAACTTTGAACTATTTCAAATTTTTGAATCTCAAGTAGCATAGTTTCACTTCACTTCAATGCATGCTTGAGTTAATAATCACCCTACAATACAATTCATAGTACTTTCTTTGGTATCCACTAATTTTGGATCCATAGGAGTTAGTCATTGATTATTAATCCATTATGCTCTTATAAATATTAATTTTTCATAGTATGTAAATTGAGCAAAATAAATTAAATAATCAATTTCCATTAAGCACATAGCTAATAGCATGCTAGCTTTCATAATATATAGACAATTCAAAACATAGCAAGCATAACTAGGCATTGTAGAACCTTATATACCAAGATATATAACAAATTAATGAGCTATGATACAATAAGAACAAACATAATCATATGCTAAACAAAATATTCAGATTTTACCAAGAGCACATGATTCTATTAATCACTTAATGCCTACAAGGAATATACCTCAAATTTATTGACTTTACAAGTGAATGTTCATGAGAGGTAAAAACTTTTGATACCTTGGCCTTGTTGATTAAAAAAACTCTTTTCTTTACCCATTGCTTCTCTTTTGGTGTTTTGAACTTTGCAAGTTTCACATTTTGTACTTGAGAAGCTTTGGTTAGAGTCAACTTCCTTCTTTGATCAAAACTTCTACCATTGGATTTTGGAAGCATTCGCCTTGATGATTCCTTCTTCACTTGACCAATTTGTCCATCCTTTTGAGAAGTTTTCTGCATAATTGAAATGCTAGGAGGACATTTTGGTACCCATTTCATCTTGGGTCCTTGAATGTTAGTACTAGAGCCTTTATGTTTTTTAGGAACCCAAATCATGTTATTTTTCATATAATAATTTTTTCTATAATTGCACAAATGAGAAATATGTCCTAGATGACCACAAAAATTGCAAACAAGTGAATTTAATGATGGCTTGGTCATTTAAGGATCATTTTTGAAAAACTAGAGTATTTGGTTGTTATTACATTCTATGTTATTTTTGCCATAAGCCTTACTTGAAATTCCATGTGAAATAACATCAATTTCATTCTTATCAACAACCCTGGATTGTAAGCAAATATAATTATTAGCTTTGGCAAATTTAGAAGATAAGTCCTCAACTTGATTTTCTAAATTAATATATTTTTCACAAGAAGTTGAGGTTTCACATTTTAAAGGCATTTCCTCATCAAGAAAAACATATTCATTTTTCAAGATATCAATTTCATTTTCAATGGAGGAAATGTTTTCTAAACAAGATGAGTTTTTCTTTTCTAAAAGTAATAAACCATCATGTAATTCATCATATGCACATTTTAGCTCATCATAGGAAGGACTATAATATGGTTTAACATTATTTACCTCAAGGTCCTTTTTAGCCATATATAAAGTAGTCTCAATTTCTAGCATATTTGGCTCTTTAGGGGAATCACCATCTTCCTCATCAATTTTGTTTTGCTTTGCCTCTTCTTCAAATTGAGAACCATCATCACCAAGAGATATTGAGCTCATTTTCTTGCTTTGAACATGTTCTTGAGGACATTTTTCAATGTTGTCTTCCTCTAGAGGATTTTGCTCTTCTTGCTCTCTATATACAACTTTATACACAAAATCATTATTAGCAAAATAGATAGAATCAAGAGCATCCCATATATCTTTAGCACTAGAGCAATTCTTAATTATAGCATAAACATCATCATTTAAACTACTTCTCAAAATTTGCATAGCTCTAATATTCAAAGAAAAGCATTTCTTTTCATAGGCATTCCAAGTTTGTTTTGATTTGCAAGTAAATCCATCAAGTATAATATCCCACAAATCAATATCAATAGATTGCATATAAATTTCCATTCTAGCTTTCCAATAAACAAAATTCACTCCATCAAAGAATGGTGGTTTATTAATTTCAAAACAATTCATTTTGAAAAGCTTTCAATGGTTGCCAAACAAATAAGGATCTTTAACTCTAAGCAGTTAAGCATTTAACAGAGCACGAAGCTCTGATACCACTTGTTAGCCATGATAACCATTACCCAAGAGGGGGGTGAATTGGGTAATTATAAATTTTAATACAACTTTAACAAATTATGCATTTTGAATAACTTAATTAATAAATGCAACGGAATAAGTCTAATAAATGTACAACTATTGAGGATTACTCAAATACAACTTGAGATATATGATGAACTAAGTGAATAAGCTAGATATCAAGTTGTAATAATCAAAACATCAAGATATGCAATAGATAAATATATTTCACTAAATACTGAATTTAAAAAGTGTAGGGAAGAGAGAATCAAACTCAAGAATTTATCCTGATTCAGCCACCAACCACTTGTGGCCTACATCCAGTCCCCAAGCTTAACTTGAGATTTTCTTCACTATCTCCTAGACTTCACGGGTGCTAGGAAAACTTTTGTACATACAAGAGCACTCCTCACACCTTGGGATACCTCACCCTTGTGCTAGAGCCTCCAATTGTTCAAGCTTCACAGGTGCTTGATGACCTTTACAATTAAGAGCACTCGCAACACCTTTGGGATACCTCACCCTTTGTGTTTGAGTCTCACTACAAGGGATACCTCACCCTTTTCTCTCTTAAGGGATACCTCACCCTCTTACAATAATTTCAAAGTGAAGAGAAAGAATAGAAACTCTCATAAGAATAGATATACAACTTGAAGAACAAAGTATGGATGATAGAAAGCTCTCTCAAGAGTGGATAATACAAATTGAAGAACAAAAGAATAGAAGGATTTTATAATAAAGAGCTCAAAATATGATTTTGGTGATTCAAGGATCTAATCAAGTGTTCAAGAGGTGTATAAGCTTCATACAACACTTATATATAGAGCCCAAGTGATAAAATAGTTGTTGGTAGTGTTTTATAATGATTTTATATGAAAACTAGCCGTTTTATAGCCGTTAGAAACGTTCTTGGGCACTTGGTAATCGATTAAAAGCTTCATGTAATCGATTACAAGCTTTCTGGGTACTTTGTAATCAATTACATACTTTGTGTAATCGATTACACGGCTTCTGTCAACGTTGTAATCGATTACATAACTTGTGTAATCGATTACACCATTTCTAGTTTTAAAAACTGACTTTAAAAGGTCATAACTTCTTCATTTCTTATCCGATTTAAGTGAACGAACACTCATTGGAAATATCTTTGAGTCTATTTTCATATAAAAGAAGTTTTAGAACAAAACTCAGTATTTTGAAAGATATGATCAAAATAGTAACCAAAGTTCAGATTTTCAAAACTCAAACTTTAATTGGTCATAACTTTTTCGTTTCCTATCCGTTTAAAGCAAATGACTACTCATTGGAAAGATATTTGAGTTTATTTTCATATGAAATAAGTTTCAAAACAAAACTCAAAGTAGTTTTAAAAGTTATGATGAAAAGAGTAACTAAAGGTCAGTTTTACAAACCACAAACTTTACTATTTTTCATAGAAATGAACTACCACCATGACTAGCTTTCCAAAAATAGTTTGTTGGGCATTTTAGAATATAAGAAACACTTTTGAAGATGTTAAAACATATTTTGAGCTTAGTGTGAATCTCATTTATCTTTACATAATATCTAAGTCCTATAAGCTATTCTTGAAGATGTTAGACTAGATCTTTTGCCACCATCACTTCTTGATGTAATTCAAGCTTCCAAAGAAAATCTTCTCTTCAAGACTTGCAAATGCTTGAAACATCTTTTCATTTTTATTCTCCTTGAGTTGAGCATAGTTGTGATCTTTTGCTTTCTTGTTGCAATGCTCACTCTTGGTACTTGGACTATCCTACAAAGTATTACTCACTTAACCAAACATAGTTAGTCCAAATTCATAACTCAATATCTTCATATGCATGATTCATAAATGTATAACTCTAGTTAGTCTAATAAGCATACAAGACTTTCATAGACATATCCAATATTAATTCATTTATAACTCATATAAAATATTATTGGATATATTATATTATGAATGTTACATATATCTCATTGCATGATTATTAAGTGAAATATAATTAGATAAAGTACATAATTATGCATGATATAATATATCTCATTAAACACATTTATGTAACATAATCAATATTCTTTTGTGATGCATTTGTTATCTATAAAACACATTTATTAAGTATAAGCATCATTCTTTTTGTCTTGTATTTGTCATCATCAAAACTTAACATATTAAACCATTTGGGGCAAACTTATTTCCACAAAAAATTATTGCATGTGATGCATATACATAGAAGGAATTAATTTATATAAAATGCCTGGAGTACTCAGGGAGTATAAAATTTTATTCATTAATACCAATATGAATGGCCTGACAACCACGGAACTATATGGTGTTGAATTTTTTTTTTAAAGTTGTATGTGATACAAAATTATATACTCTAAAATATACATGCTTGAGAAACGACTTGACTACCAAGGGGCTCATTCATATATATATTTTTAAAGGATTTCTTAACTCTACTAAGAGAAATAGAGATTTCTGAAACTATCTTAACAGTAATGTAGTTAGTGGAAATATCATCTAGACAAAAAGCCCATATCTTTATGATAAATGAAAATGTGTTCTTGTGTTATTATGTTTTTCTTTTCTTGTTCTTAGATTTCTCGACATGTCTTCTTTATCACTACACTCTATACTTTATACCAGCAAACTAGTTGGAGACAATTATGATGATTGGTACCTCAATTTAAGAATTGTTCTTATGCATGAAAAACTTATCAATGTGATTGATTAGCCTGCCATAATTGCCCCTATTGACAAAGAAGATGTTAAAGCAACCAAGGCTCATGAAAAGGTCTTGGAAGAGTGTCTTAGTGCTAAATTCATCATTCTAGCATCTATGAGTTCTGAACTTCAAAGGTAACATGAGGATATGAACCCATTTGCGATCATTGAACATCTTAAGAAGATGTACGGTGGACAAATCAAGACAACTAGGTATCAGTTGTGTGAATGCTTATGTCATGAAGCATATCAAATGAAGTTTTTGATGATAATAAAGTCAAGATGAAGACCAAGTTCAAGAGAGGAATATTTGGTATAGGTTGTAAGTTTTAGAATCTTAATGTAAAATGCTCTCAATATATTTCAACTATCTCAAAATGGTTTTTGAAAGATCTTTATAAATCAACTTGAAGTTGAAAGTTCATATTTTAAAGAAATGTTGATTTTAATCTTGAATTTTGGTACTCAAGTTTAAATCTTATCAAATTCAAGTATTTTATAAGTTGGAAATGTCCATCAAGCTTAATTAGGCTTTAAAAATGTGTTTAAGGATGACTATAATCGATTACATAAGTGTTGTAGCCTTGTAATCGATTACATTTAGGTTGTAATCAATTACAAGCTGACAGAGGCCATGTAATCGATTACACAAGTGCTGTAATCGATTACATCTCTGGCAGAGTCTCTGTCATCAATTACATGAAGGTTGTAATCGATTACATCCTACCTAGAAAGCTAAGAACACATTCGAAGAGCCATGTAATCGATTACATGGACTATGTAATCAATTACAACAGGTCTGATAGTAGCCAACGACTATTTTCTTGGCATTTAATGTTGTCATAAATGTCACCCGATGGCTCTTTTATGTTGGAACACTATATATACATATCTTGGGTCATCATCTATGGCTAACTAACAACTGAAAACATAATTCTATCACTCTAATATGTGAATCAATCTTTGAATCATTTGTGCTTTATTTTTGCAACAATTTGAGATATTCTTGAAGAACATTCTAGGGCTTCAATTTGTATTACATACTATTGTGAGAACTTCATCATCTATACACTTTTATTCTTTGTAAAGAGGGTGAGGTATCCCTTTTGGAATTGAGGCTCAAGCACAAAGGGTGAGGTATCCCAAGTTGTGTTGAGTGCTCTAGCTTGTAAAGGTTGTAAGCACCTATTAAAGCTTAAAGATATAGTGGAAAATCTAGTGATTGCTTGAGGACTGAATATAGACCACAAGTGGATTGGTGGTTGAAACTCAACTCCTCTACATTTGTATTTATTTTATATGCTTGTTTGAATACTCTCTATTTTAGTTAGTTCATTTGTGAGTGAAAGTGTTCAGTCTTCTCTATCCATTCATCTTTATCAATCAACAGCTTCAACGAAAATTAATAATCAAGTTTTTTACGAAAGATTTTCAAAAATATTTTATAAACTCAATTTACCTCCCTCTTAAGTATTGAGGCCACTTAGTAACAAGTGGTATCAGAGCTAGACTCTTGTGTAAAGAGCTTAGTAACTTTAAGAGAAGTGATGACTTCAAATGATTTTTCTTCCAAAAGTTCTTCTATAAATAAACCCTCCTATTTCAATGAGGATGGTTATGCCTATTGGAAAGAAAAGATGAAAATTTTTGTTGAAGCTATTTTTCTTGATGTGTAGGATGTCGTTGAAAATGGCCCCTTTGTTCCCACACGTATGGTTGATGGTGTAAGAAGTAATACACTAAGAAGTGAATAGACTGATGAGAACAAAAAGAAGGCTCAATATAATTTGAGAGCCAAGAACATCATTACCACATCCTTGGGGTATGATGAATACATTAGGGTGTCAAATTGTAAGACCGCCCAAGAAATATATGATACTTTGCAAGTAACCCATGAGGGCACAAGTGAGGTATTAAGGATAAACACTCTCACTCATGAATATGATTTGTTTAGAATGAACCAAGGAGAAAGCATTCAAGAAATGCAAAAGAGGTTCATGTTGGTGTATGCCCTAGAGGACAATACATTTTCTGTATTTACATACATTCTATTATACTATTTTATATATGAGGCATTTCATTTATTATGTTCTTTTTTGATAAACATAATAAAGTCCTTAGAATAGTAAGTTTGATGCCATAGGACATCAAGTGGTAACTTGATCGTTAGATCCTTTTGGTTACAACACTATTCTTAAATGTCCCTAGTCAAGTATTATTGTTAATTAGGACAACAATAATACATTGGGACTAGTATGTGCATAGACTGATGACCACATCTCACGGGTCATGGATATGAGATATCAAGTCTTCACATGGGTAACTATTAGAGTAATGATGTACTGGACTGACCCACCATGAGAACACTCCATGGATCGTTATGTGAATGTCCTAAGTGATTCTCATAGTGACAATGGTTTCTGTGGTCCTTTAACCTGAACTCACTACGATTCCTACATGAGGAGTTGTGTGTTTTAATGCCATCAAACGTCATCTGTAACAAGGTGATTATAAAGTTAGTTATTGGACATACCACAAATCATGTAGAGGGATGTGAGTGACCTAGATGGGATTTGTCACTTCTACATAACAGGAGTGATATATTCGGGCCCCCTGATTAAGTGAGACTGCGAAATGCATGGCCATGCTCAAATGAGTCAATATGAGATATTGATCTCATTTGTTGTTACAAAGTCTACTCAAGTATCAGGAAACGAAAGATTGGACTATGCAAGGGTGACGCATTCCATGCCTTATGTTCAATCTAGATATATTGACAAAGGGACTAAACGACACGGAAACATTGGTCACGGAAAGGTTATGTCAAATCACTGACATTCTTATTACTTGGGTAGCAGCGATGTGTTGTTAGATACTGCTCACTGCTTGTAATATTAAAATAGGATTTTAATATTACTACCAATGTAATAAGAACCTGTAAGGTCACACACATAGAGCAGACTAAAATTGGAGCAATGGATCCAAGTTGGACTCAGATTCAAATATGGGCCAGACTCATAACAGATGGGTCTAGAGTTGAACAGCTTACCTTACTGCTGCTCACACTCACTTAAGGCAGTCACTATTATAAATAGTACTGCTAAGGGGGCTGCTAAGATACACAATTCAGAACCCTAGCTGCACCTACAGAAAAGTGAGTGAGTGAGCGATAGGTTTCTTCTCTTCTCTTCGCAGTTAGCACTGTGTGAGAGACGTGAGGCTCCTCTTTGCGGACGTTGGATGTTCGTGAGTCTGTTTGTGTGGATACCACAGAGACATCGTTTCTATTATGGTGTTGGTGATTCACGCCATTCCTTTTGATCACGCTTGAAGAGGTAAATCTTTTAAAAAAAAACTCTGATTATGGCTTTTTCGCATGGATCCTCGGTGGGAATCCCTGTTTTCCGCTGCGTGATGTATCCATAATTCCCAACAGTGGTATCAGAGCATCTTGCAAAACCATGATTCAGTTTTCTGTTTTCGTTTACATGAGATAACATGTTTTCTGTTCTTGTTTTTGACAAAATATATGATCTTTAATATGTTATTTCTGAAAATCGTATGAAACCCTTTGCGGAAAAATATTTTGTTTCTTATGTTGTATGCAAAACCGTGATGTTGTTTTCAAAATTTCATAAAGATGTTCATATGTTTTGTGAAAACTATTTTGTTTTAAGATGTATGTTTTTGCAAAGCTTTTTGGTATGTATGTGATACGTACAAGGTTATGGAATCCTTATTCTCAATGCGCGGCGTAAGGGTTTAGGAAACCTTGTTCTTAGTTTGTGGTAGCAGGGGTTATGGAATCCTTGTTGCTGCATAAGAGGCGCACCGCAAGTGGTTTTGGAAGCCCTATTCTTGTTTTGCAGCAGCAGCATCAACTGTTGATGTTAAGCCGCCAATGAGGCGCCTGAGGTTCAAGTGTTGAACAACGGCGCAAGGGTTCCCTGCGGCACATGAAGTGTTCATGTTGTTCGGGCTTAGGGTTCCGCACGGCACATGGGCTCAAGGGAGGCGTAAGAGATTCAGCTCTTCTTTATGGTCCAATTTTTCGAGCTGGGGCGCTGCCCCTGCACCCCGCAAGGGGCGGCCTCCCCTTGACCGGGCAACGGGACACCTGTGCTACCTCTGGTAGGGTGTTTTTTGAAAACGCGATATTTTATATCTAATTTTATGACTCATGAAAATAATAATGTATTATTGTTATGAGTTTATATGTTCTTGTGATGCATGGTGCATGGTTATGGCCTTAGTCCTCTTTTTATGCCTTTTGGTTTTAATAAATACAACCTGCGTGTCGTGCCTTTCTCTCTACATTCTGATTGTACATTCTCTTCTCACCTAACTCCCATCGAATGTAAAAGAGGTTTCTATATAATGTAATTATGATGTGGAGGCAAGAAGACGGCATCAAATGAGGACGTTGATGGGAGATGCTTGGTGAAGCTAGCTTAGTTAATGCTACTTTCTTAGGGGCCATAACCATGTCACTTTTATTATATGCTTTTTATGTATGAGATGCATGGATAATGTTTATGGTATGATAAACAGTTTAATAAATGGTGAGATCTAATAATAATAAAAAATTCCCTCAAAGTAAATATTCAGTCATTATGTGATGCCTTCCAATGTGTGGCACTCGTCAAAACTAGTATCAATCAAGTGCAGGTCTGCCAAAGCAGGATGCCTTTATCTATATTAGTAAGACACGATGGGATAAAGGTAATATCCAACTACCAACCATTGGGTCTGACTTAACTAGGCCATTTCAATAGGATTGAAGGCTTAGAGACATGAAGTTGGGCTTTGGTCCATTAGATGGACTTGAATAAGTGTTATTCACCTAACTATCCAAGAGTTACATGTGATGTAATTGGAAAGTGTTTCCTACCTAAATAACTGAATTTTGGGTGATCAGCCAAAGCTGACTCAAAACTAGGTGAAATATGGATCTTGGCTCACTAGGAAATCTTACGATGGGATTTTTCGAGTCAATGCTGAGGGTCATTGACTTGAATAAAATAGTGGGAGGCATATTTAATTAAAAGACCTCATTAAATATGTTTATGGCATGATACTTATATTTTGCATATTTTTGTTAATAGATTATCATGGCAACAAACACATCGGGTACTTCATCATTGCGATCCGTCCTTGAGAAGGACAAGTTATCTGGAACTAATTTTCTAGACAGATACAGGAATTTGAGGATTGTCCTCAAGCAAGAGAAAAAGCTGTATGTTTTGGAACAGCCTATTCCTGAACCACCTACTGCTAATGCCCCTAGAGCTGAAAGAGATGCTTATAAGAAGCATCAAGACGATGCCTTGGACATTAGATTTCTAATGCTGGCCACCATGAACTCTGAGCTCCAAAAGCAATATGAGAACATGGATGCATACGATATGATCGTACACCTTAAGAAGCTCTATCAAGAGCAGGCCAGGCATGAGAGATTCGAGGTCTCTAAAGCACTATTTCAGTGCAAGCTGGTAGAAGGAAACCCTGTTGGTGCTCATGTACTCAAGATGATTGGGTACATTGAAAACCTAGAGAGACTCAGTTTTCCTTTGGGCGAAGAGTTGGCCACTGACTTAGTCTTGCAATCGTTGCCAAAAAGTTTTAGTCAATTTGTCATGAACTATAATATGAATAAGATTGACAAATCACTACCAGAGCTGCTAGGCATGTTGAGAACTGCTGAGCAGAACATTAACAAAGGCAAAGGGAAGGCCATAATGATGGTCCAAAAGAATAAGGGCAAGAAACAGCAGAAAAATCCCAAGGACAACTTGAAGGGCAAGGGCAAGGATAAGTCCAAGCCCAGCACTTCTGGCTTGAAACTAGTGGGTGGAGTGGCTAAGGAAGGTACATGTTTCCATTGTGGTTAGACCGGACATTGGAAAAAGAACTGTGCCAAGTTCCTGGAGGAGCTCAAAAAGAAAAAGGGAAGTGAGACTTCCACTTCAGGTATTTTTGTTATTGAAGTCCATTTATCTACTTCTGCATCATGGGTATTAGATACTAGATGTGGATCTCACATTTGTGTAAATGTGCAGGATCTAAAGAGCAGTAGACCATTGACGAAGGGCGAAGTCAACCTACAAGTGGGAAATGGAGCAAAGGTTGCTGCATTAGCTGTAAGGACTTATTTATTATCTTTGCCCACTGGGCTTGTAATAGAGTTAGAGAACTACTATTTTGTGCCTGCTATTAGTAGGAATATCATTTCTGTTTCTTGTTTGGACAAGAAAGGTTTTTCTTTTATTATAAAGGACAAGTGTTGTTCCATTTATATGAATGATATTTTTTATGGTAGTGCACAATTGAGTAATGGACTTTATGTACTTGATCTCGAAATGCAAGTCTATAACATAAATACAAAGAGGTTTAAATCAAACGATCTGAACCTAACTTTTCTCTGGCATTGTCGTTTGGGCCACATAAATGAGAAACGCATCTCCAAACTCCATAAAGATGGATTCTTGGACTCGTTTGATTTCGAATCATATGAGACATGTCAATCTTGTTTATTGGGGAAGATGACAAAGGCCCCATTCACCGGACAAGGTGAAAGGGCAAGTGATCTTTTAGGCCTTATACATAGCGATGTATGTGGGCCACTAAACACACTCGCTAAAGGCAGTTTTCAATACTTCATTACATTTACTGATGATTTCAATAGATATGGATTTATATATCTTATGAAGCACAAATCAGAATCCTTTGAAAAGTTCAAAGAGTTCAAGAATGAAGTACAAAACCAACTTGGCAAGAGTATTAAAATCCTTCAATCATATCGAGGAGGAGAATACTCAAGCCAACAGTTTGATGATCATCTGAAAGAGTGTGGGATAATATCTCAACTCACTCCACCAGGAACACCACAATGGAATGGTGTCTCTGAAAGGAGGAACCGGACCTTGTTGGACATGGTCCGATCCATGATGAGTCATGCAAACCTTCCAGGCTCCTTTTGGGGACATGCTCGCTAATGAGCAGACTTTCACACTTAACCGTGTTCCATCTAAGACGGTTCAAAAGACACCATATGAGATATAGACTGGGAGATGGCCCAGTATGTCTTTCTTGAAGATTTGGGGCTGCGAAGCTTATGTGAAACGTCAAGTTTCTGATAAGCTTGGACTTAAATCAGATAAATGCTTCTTTGTGGGGTATCCAAAGAAAACTAAGGAATACTTTTTCTATAATCCTACTGAGGGCAAAGTGTTTGTTGCACGGACAACTGTGTTTCTAGAAAGGCAGTTTATCTCCAAAGGAACCAATGGGAGAAAAGTAGAACTTGAAGAAGTTCAAGTTTCACAAAGCAGCAATGAACCAATAGTGGAAATAGAGCAGCCTCCACAAAATGTTGTGGAACAGCAACCAGCTCTAGTAGCACAAGACCTGCGTAGGTCTAATAGGATACGTTATCAACCAGAGAGATATGGATTTCTTATGACCCAATAAGGTGATGTATTGCTCATGGATCAAGATGAGCCTGTGACTTACCAGGAAGCCATTATTGGCCCAGAATCTGAGAAATGGCTTAAGGCCATGAGATCTGAAATGGATTCCATGTATGCGAACCAAGTATGGACCTTGGTTGACCTACCTGAAGGGGTAAAACCCATTGGGTGCAAGTGGGTTTTCAAGAAGAAAACTGATATGGATGGAAATGTGCATACCTTTAAGGCGCGATTGGTGGCTAAAGGTTTCAAACAAATTCATGGTGTAGACTATGATGAGATTTTTTCCCCAGTTGCGATGCTTATATCATTCGGATCTTGCTTCTTTGTTGCAAAGATACCATGATTATGAAATCTGGCAAATGGATGTCAAAATTACTTTCCTTAATGGAAATCTTCTCGAAGATGTGTACTTGACACAACCTGAGGGTTTTACCACTCCAGAGGATGCTAGAAAAGTATGCAAGTTGCAACGATCTATTTATGAATTGAAGCAAGCTTCCAGAAGCTGGAATCTTCATTTTGATGATACAATAAAACAGTTTGGTTTCATCAAGAATGAAGAAGAATCTTGTGTCTACAAGAAGGTTAGTGGGAGCACTATTGTCTTTCTGGTATTGTATGTAGATGACATACTACTTATTGGAAATGACATCCCTACCCTAATCAGTAAAGACTTGGTTAGGAACTGCTTCTCTATGAAGGACTTGGGCGAAGCCACCTATGTATTAGGTATCAGGATCTATAGAGATAGATCACAGAGACTGCTTGGCCTAAGTCAGAGTACATACATAGACAAAGTGTTAAGATGATTTAACATGCATGAATCCAAGAAAGGACTCTTGCCTATGTCACATGGTGTAAGCCTATCTAAGGCTCAATCCTCTTCCACCCAGGATGAGAGGGATCGCATGAGCAAGATTCCATATGCATCTGCAATTGGATCTATCATGTATGCCATGTTATGTACTCGACCAAACATCTCGTATGCTTTGAGCATGACGAGTAGGTACCAGTCTGATCCCGGTGAGAGTCACTGGACTGCTATTAAGAACATCCTTAAGTACTTAAGAAGGACTAAGGATTCGTTCTTGGTATATAGAGGCGAGGAAGAGATAGTTGTAAAAGGTTACACTGATGCTAGCTTCCAAACCGATAAGGACGACTCCAGATCGCAATCGGGTTATGTTTTTTGCCTAAATGGTGGGGCTGTGTGCTGGAAGAGTTCAAAGCAAGAGACAGTCGCTGATTCTACCACAGAGGCTGAGTATATTACTGCCTCCAATGTAGAAAAGGAGGCCATTTGGATTAGGAAGTTCGTTACTGAACTTGGCGCTATTCCTAGCATTGTGGACCCAGTGGACCTTTATTGTGATAATAATGGAGCCATTGCACAAGCTAAGGAGCCTAGATCTCACCAGCGATCCAAACATATAATTAGGCGCTTCTATCTCATTCGAGAGATCATCGATAGAGGAGATGTGAAGATATGCAGAGTACCAACAGATGATAACATTCCTGATCCACTGACGAAGCCTCTTGCACAGCAGAAGCATGAGGGTCACACTAGGTCTTTAAACATTAGATATATGCCTGATTGGCTCTAGTGCAAGTGGGAGATTGTTGGTGTATGCCCTAGAGGCCAATACATTTTCTGTATTTACATACATTCTATTATGGTATTTTATATATGTGGCATTTCATTTATTGTGTTCTTTTTTGATAAACATAATAAAGTCCTTAGAATAGTAAGTTTGATGCTATAGGACATCAAGTGGATGACTTGATCGTGAGATCTTTTTGGTTACAACACTATTCTTAAATGTCCCTAGTCAAGTATTATTGTTAATTAGGATAACAATAATACATTGAGACTAGTATGTGCATAGACTGATGACCACATCTCACGGGTCATGGATATGAGATATCAAGTCTTCACATGGGTACATATTAGAGTAATGATGTGCTAGACTGACCCACCATGAGAACACTACATGGATCATTACGTGAATGTCATAAGTGATTCTCATAGTGACAATGGTGTCTGTGGTCCTTTGACCTAAACTCACTACGATTCCTACATGAGGAGTTGTGTGTTTTAATGCCATCAAACGTCATCTGTAACAATATGATTATAAAGTTAGTTGTTGGACATACCGCGAATCATGCAGAGGGATGTGAGTGACCTAGATGGGATTTGTCACTCCTACATAACAGGAACAATATCTTCGGGCCCCCAGATTAAGTGAGACTGCGAAATGCATGGCCATGCTCAAATGAGTCAATATGAGATATTGATCCTATTTGTTGTTACAAAGTCTACTTGAGTATCAGAAAATGAAAGATTGGACTATGCAAGGGTGACACATTCCATGCCTTGTGCTCAATCTAGATATCTTGACAAAGGGACTAAACGACACGGAATCATTGGTCACAGAAAGGTTATGTCAAATCACTGACATTCTTATTACTTGGGTAGTAGTGATGTGTCGCTAGATACCATTCACTGCTTGTAATATTAAAATAGGATTTTAATATTACTGCCAACGTAATAAGAACCTGTAGGGTCACACACATAGAGCAGACTAAAATTAGAGCAATGGATCCAAGTTGGACTCAGATTCAAATATAGGTCAGACTCATAACAGATGGGTCTAGGGTTGCACAGCTTACCTTGCTGCTGCTCACATTCACTTAAGGCAGTCACTATTATAAATAGTACTGCTAAAGGGGCTGCTAAGATACACAATTCAGAACCCTAGCTGCACCTACAGAAAAGTGAGTGAGAGAGCGACAGGTTTCTTCTCTTTTCTCCGCAGCTTGCACTGTGTGAGAGACGTGAGGCTCCTCTTTGCGGACATTGGACGTTTGTGAGTCTGTTCGTGTGGATACCACAGAGACATCATTTCTATTACGATGTTGGTGATTCACGCCCTTCCTTTTGATCATGCTTCAAGAGGTAAATCTTTAAAAAAAAACTCGGATTATGACTTTTTCGCATGGATCTTCAGTGGGAATCCCTGTTTTTCACTGCGTGATGTATCCGTAATGCCCAACATTTCACTCATAATGTAAATCATCTTACTTCATTGGGAAAATGTTTTCCAAATGAAGATCTTATTAACAAAGTATTGAGGTGTTTAAATAGGAATTGGAAACCCAAAGTGACGGCTATTGTGGAGTCAAGGAATTTATCAACAATGACACTAGCCACTTTATTTGGGAAGCTCCAAGAGCATGAATTGTGTAACATCCTCTTCAATATGTTAGAATTGTAAATAGTTACAGAGGTAGCTTAATACTTGCTTAACATGTCAGTTTAATTTTGTGACAGTCTGAGTTAGTTTAGGCACTTTGTTGCAGCCCAAAAGATGAAAAGTTGCTTAAAATGGCCCAGATATTAGCATAAATGGCTTAACTAATGGAAATAAATGTGGATAATTTAATTCTAAGTCACAAATGTGTATTCTGTGATGTGGTTGAAATTTGAGAATAATCGAAGTTAATTTGGTATTTTTAGGCATACTAGTTATGTGTTTTAATATCGGATTGACTAGTTACATATATGGAAAATTATGGTACTGGTGAAACAAGTTTTTTAATGAATCTTAGCATTTATTTTAAAGTTGTTAGAACTCGAAAAACTTGATTTAGATAAATCTAAGTGTTTTTAGCAGATCAAGATGTACCAGTGTTATGACTTACGACCTTAAGCCTCTCACGGTTACAGCCACTATCCTTGACCTCTTTGTGATATTTTCTTTCATTCAACTTTGGCTTTTTTCTCATTTTCTCTCTTGGCTAAAACCAGAGCCAGTGGCAGCAAAAGAGAAAGGGGAAAAGGAGGAAAGAAAGAAGAGGAGATCAAAGGGGAAAGGCAAGCTTGAGACCTTGTGATCATCTACAGCATCATAGCAGCTTGAGGTAGGGGTTCTTGATGCTTAAAACTTCAGTTTTTCTCATTTTCATGTTTAGGCTTAATTGAGGTTTGATATGCCAAAATGAGATTTTGTGGTGTTTTGAGTGATTTTCTTGCTTGGATAAGTTTTAAGGGACGTTTATGACTTGCTAAGGTTAAGAGTTTGGATTAGAAATTGAAAACTCTCCATTTGGACCTAGAATGCTCAAACTATAGATTTTTGGGTCTGGATTACTGATTTGATTCAAGGATCCATTTTTGATGAAATGAATTGGTATTTTATGTTTCCTTCATATTAGTGAACTTGTTAGGAACTTAAAATCACCTAGAAACTAATTTGAAGTAATCAAATTTTGTATTTTGCACTAATGGAACAGTACACAAATTTGTAAAATTCTATAGACTTGCTGCTGGGCACTCGGTGCCTAAGCACTCTAGCTTTACACGCCTAAGTGCCCATCGCCCAGAATTATGTGTGGCTATGTTGTTTGTGCGCTCATGCGCTTGTGCTCTATGTGCTCAAACACCGAGACAGGGCAAAATCATGTTATTAGCATTGTGATGCTAATTAAATTCACTACTTGATAAGATCATTTGTTCAAGTCTTTTAAGGTGTAATGAGACACTTTTGGGGATATTTCTTGGAGAGAATTATCAATTTGCATAGCGAAAAGTTTAGGAATTTTTGACATTCAAAGTATGATAGAATGCCTCTGTTAGTGTTTAGAACCTTGATCAACATGAGGTTGATTTTTAAATCACTTGTGAGGTGATTGTGTAATGTTTTAGATATTGTTAGCTAGTAATGTGAATCTTACTATTTGTTGGATAAGTGAGGCTAAGATTCCTATGTGCTAGTGTTTAAATGTGGCTTGGATATTTGGTTTTCAAACTTGGTATTTGCTAGTTTCCTCTGTATTGTGACCTGAGATGGTGTGCACAACCATATGACCTGAGAATGAGATGTTAGATCTAAATTCTCCTTACATTTATGCTCGTATGGTTAGGGCTACCTGTATGGGGGTGGAAATAGTACTCTTACACTAGTAAGGGGAAGGTGTCTACCTATTACCAAGTGGGGTTTAGGCTTTTTGGCTTATCCTGCTTTGTATATACGAGAAACAATGGTTTTTTGGAAATAAGTAACTTGTGTTTTTAAAACTTAAAACTGCATTGGCTTTGCATAATCATAATATTAAGATATTGTTTGAGCATAATCATACCTCATAATATAAAGCATTGCATTGTTGACAATTATATAGGCAGTTGTCTTGCTTGATTGTTTGATGGATTGGTTGCTTATTCGATAGTATCTTAGGATTGCATGGGCGATTCTTTGATATTGTTGATTATCGTATAATTGGTTACATTATGTGTATATATGGTTACAATTAATTTATTTGTCGTAAATAATTAACTGCTGGTCTTGGTATGCGTATACTGAGAAATTGTGATTTCTCACCCCTGTGTGATCCATGTAAATCCAAGTGAAGACCTTCCAAAAGGAAAAGGTAAGAAAAAAAGAAGTAGAAGCTTAGTTTAGTGGCTTTATTTCTTTTTGCATCAACTTGTATATTTTTACTTAGCTGGATTGTTTGTAAAAGTTTATGTATTACAGTATAGCTTGTTAGCCAATGATGTACATGTATGATCTTTTTCATCTTCGTGGCTCTCTATAATGGCTGTACAAGTTATTATGGATATATCTTTTATGCATTTCACAAAGTGACATGCTTAATATATTTTATCTTGAAATATACTACTTATTTTATGATAATTTATATTAAAGTGTTACATTATGGTATCAGAGTAGTTCATCCTGTTGAGCTGAGGTGTGGACTGACTATGCTTAGACATGTTTAGGAGTTCCTCTTTATGTTATGCTTTTCGCTGTCTCTTGTGTGAGATGCTTGACTGAATTGTATGACTTGCCTTTGATATGATTGGTTTAGCTACTATTGCATGGTTACATGATATTGGGATTAGCTACCTCAATATTTGTTGTTTTGTGTTTACAGGAAACTATGGCAGCACGAGGGCGACCCCATGGCAGTAGGAACTTTGGAAATGAAGGCCCTGACATGGTTGGAGCCTTTATGGCAATGGCTGAGGTAATGAAGGACTAAACAACTGTTACTACCACTGCTTTATGAGAGTAAACAGCCGCAACAATTGAAGCTATCAGAGAGTAAGTAGCTGCGACAACAAGGAATTTTGACAGAATAAGTACAACTCAACATCAACCACTTACACCACCACCATACCACCAGGGGCAACCAAACGAAAAGGTAGTTGAGAGGAATCAGAATTTCTAAGACCTCTCAGAGTTTAGGAAATCTAATCTATCTTTCTTCAAGGGGAGTACATCCCAGTTAAAGCTGAGGGTTTACTCAAAGAGATGGAGAAGATTTTCACTATCATGGCTTGCTCAGATGAGCAAAAGGTACTCTTTGCTTTGTACATGCTAAAAAGTGAGGCTGAGGATTGGTGGGTTGACACCAAGAGAGCTCTTGAGGTGTCAAGGACTCTTATGATGTAGGAGACCTTTAGGAATTCATTTTTGAGAAAGTTCTTCCCATAAAATCTTCATAATGTCAAAGAGATGGAATTTCTTAAGTTAGAACAGGAGGACATGTTTGTTGGCTAGTACGTGTTCAAATTCAACGAATTGTCTAAGTTCTCATTTTGTATCAGACTTAACCTAGATGAGTCATGGAAGTATGTTAAGTTTAAGGAAGGATTGAGGGAAGACATTCAAAATGCCATCCAACCGTTTGAGATTCGGGACTTTGAAACTTTGATAAACAAATGCTGGATAATTGAAGGGTATGCCAAAAAGCATTCAAAAGAGCCAAAGTCACAAGACCTTCAAAAGAGGAAGCAAGGTGACAATAAGTTCAAGAAGGGAGCTTCTAAATCTAGCTTTACTCAGGACAAGGGTAAGCAGATTCAGAAGAAGTTTGTGGGACCTATGTGTTCCAAGTGTGGGAAACAGCACGGAGACTGGCCTTGCCTGGTGTGTTTTGTTTGTGGGCAACCTGGGCATTTTTCTAAGGATTGTCCATCAACGAAGGAAGCTGCACCCACCCAGAAACCACTAGCTAGAGGGAGAGTTTATACTACAGGTGGTGAAGAGATGACTTAGTCTTCCAATCTTATTGAAGGCAGATGCATTATTCACAATCATCTTTTAACTATGTTGTATGATTCGGGAGCATCACACTCCTTTGTTTCTAATGATTGTGTGAATGAGTTGGATTTACTTATGTCTAAACTTTCATATGACTTATCTGTATCTACTGCTATCAATAAACCAGTTACAACTTCTAAAGTGTGTCTTGATTGCTGCGTAAAAGTGGAGGCCAGGATTTTTCTTGTGGATGTAATGTCCCGAGACTGCCTACAGGATCGATGAGTGTCCCCACAAACCAACACGGGTCTTTTCAGCATACTTTATCCTCACTGACACGTATCCTAGGAAAATTCCCAAGAGGTCACCCATCCCTTAAGTGCTCTAAGTCAAGCACGCTTAACTATGGAGTACATATGTTCTTGGCTCCCGAAAAGAAGATGCATCTTGTTGATATGGGTGGTGCTAATCAATTCCTTTAAGCCATCCTCCACTATGTAGTCTCATACCTGCACAGTCTCTGGATCCCTCTCATTCTGGTGTGCATTCAGTTCATTCATGTGTCCTTCCACCTAGAAGCCTGCCAGGAGCCACTTCTTGTTCGTGCTTCATCTTTTAGCACCGACGACCACTCCCTGCCCTCATCGGCTAGGGGTGTCACATCCCACCAACTTCTGCATAGTTCATGTAATACCCTAGAAAATTATGTTAGGCTTGTATATAGTTACAGAGGTAGCCTAATACTTACTTAACATATCTGTGAAGTTTTGTGACTTTTTGAGTATATTTAGACACTTTGTTGTAATACTATATGAGAAATATAGTTGTTATTTACTCCGAAAGTGGCTTAAACTACTTAGTTAATGGAAATAAATGTGGAGAGTTTTTTTCCAAGTCACAAATGTGGGGACTGTGCTACAGTTAAAATTTGAGGTTAATCGGAGTTAAGTCAGTATTTTTAAGCATAGTGGTTGTGTGTTTTAGTGTCAGTTTGACCCACAGTTGATATGGAACTATCAGTTTTTGGTGAAACGAAATTTTTAATGAATCTTAGGATTTATTTTGAATCTGTTGGAAGCTATGAAATTGGATTTGGTGAAATCTGAGTGTTCTTAGCAGATCGGGGTTTTGGTACCTATCCAAGAGAAGTCAAATTAGACTTCCCTTGTTAAATATCCCACGGCTAGGATATTTGTGAAGCAGACACAGAGAAGAGAAAATGTGATATTTGTGAAGCAGAAACAGAGAAGAGAAAACATAGAGAAAGGAAAGAAAAGAAAACAGAAGAGAGGAACCGAAGAGGAAGAGAAGAAGAGGAAGAAGGAAGAGCAATCAACTGGCGCTAGGATCCATTCTCGACTTCATCTTCTTGACTTTGAGGTAGGGGTTCTTGCCCTCATCTCCTAACTCCCACCTTTGCTTTTATTTTGTCATGCTTGCAGTATGTTTGAAATAGGTGAAAATGGGGTTTTGTGAGTTCCTTGAGGGTTTGAGTTGGTTGAACACCTTGGAAAATTGGATTAGAACTTGTAATGAGTTAGAATAAGCATGGTGACTGAATTAATCTTTAAGCATATCTATGTAATGCTTTATGGTGAAAGTGAGAAATAGGTATTTGGGAGAGGGGTTTTGATTCTTGATGCTTAGTTGAGGTTTCGAAGGTCAATGTGAGATTGATGAGTTGAGTTTAGTGTTTAATGATTCTAACATATTTAGAGACCATGATTGGAGTTAGAAAACACTTAAAATCCATGTTTGTATGATTGGAAACAAATTTGGGGCCATTGGAACAGTGATTTGTGTTCTGTAAATTTTTTTGCAGAATGGTCATGTCTAGGTGTGGATTGATCAGTTTTCAGTCCTGAGCAGACAGAGAGCACCACGCCTAAGCGTGGCAAAACCAAGCCTAGGCGTGGGTTCTAGAATTTTGCAAGAATTGTATTCTTGATGTAATAAGTTTCCCTAAGTTTTGGAATCACTCAGAAATGCTTTTTTAAGAGTGTTAAAGTACTTCTATAATTATTTGATGATATGTGTGTGAGATAAGTTCAAAATGCATATAAATCAATTGTGAAACTAGTTACGGGAAGTAATTAGTAATTATTTTGCATGAGATGTTTGAGAAGCATAGATTGGTGATTAATATCCTTTCTATGTGTTTGTTCATTCGATTGGTGAGTAATATCCAACTCTATTGATGCGAAATACCTTGAGGTTTATAATATCCTTTTTGTATTGTTTGAGAAGCATAGATTGGTGAGTAATATCTTCTCTATGTGTTTGTACAATAGATTTGTGAGTAATATTCTCTCTATTGTTTGTGAAACATATTGAGGTGTGTAATATCCTCTTTATGTTGTTTGAAGCATATTGGGGTGCATAATATCCTCTCTATGTTATGTGTAATAATGTGAGTAATATCATCATCACTTGGTTGAGTAAGGAGGTAAGAAATATCCTCTTTGCTTTACTGATCGTTAGAGGTGAGTAATATCCTCTGCTTATTTTGATGGATAGTGTTGGTGAGTCATCTCCTCACTATGCCTGATAAATCATAGCATATCATAACATATCCTAGAGTAGTTTGTTGGTGTATGCCCTAGAGGCTAATACATTTTCTGTATTTACATATATTCTATTATGCTATTTTATATATGAGGCATTTCATTTATTGTGTTCTTTTTTGATAAACATAATAAAGTCCTTAGAATAGTAAGTTTGATGCCATAGGACATCAAGTGGATGACTTGATCGTGAGATCCTTTTGGTTACAACACTATTCTTAAATGTCCCTAGTCAAGTATTATTGTTAATTAGGACAACAATAATACATTGAGACTAGTATGTGTAGAGACTGATGACCGCATCTCACGGGTCATGGATATGAGATATCAAGTCTTCACATTGGGTACATATTAGAGTAATGATGTCTTGGATGACCCACCATGAGAACGCTACATGGATCGTTACGTGAGTGTCATAAGCGATTCTTATAGTGATAATGGTGTTTGTGGTCCTTTGACCTGAAATCACTACGATTCCTACATGAGGAGTTGTGTGTTTTAATGCCATCAAACGTCATCTGTAACAAGGTGATTATAAAGTTGGTTATTGGACATACCGCAAATCATGCAAAGGGATGTGAGTGACCTAGATGGAATTTGTCACTCCTACATAACAGGAGCGATATCTTCGGGCCCCCTGATTGAGTGAGACTGCGAAATGCATGGCCATGCTCAAATGAGTCAATATGAGATATTGATCTCATTTATTATTACAAAGTCTACTCGAGTATCAGGAAACGAATGATTGGACTATACAAGGGTGACGCATTCCATGCCTTGTGTTCAATCTAGATATCTTGACAAAGGGACTAAACGACACGGAAACATTGGTCACGGAAAGGTTATGTCAAATCACTGACATTCTTATTACTTGAGTGGCAGCGACGTGTTGCTAGATACCGCTCACTGCTTGTAATATTAAAATGAGATTTTAATACTACTGCCAGCGTAATAAGAACCTGCAGGGTCACACACTTAGAACAGACTAAATTGGAGCAATAAGGATCCAAGTTGGACTCGGATTCAATTGTGGGCCTAACTCATGACAGATGGGTTTTAGGGTTACATAGCTTACCTTGCTACTGCTCACACTCACTTAAGGCAGCCACTATTATAAATAGTGCTGTTAAGGGGGCTGCTATAGTTGTTACATCACAACCCTAGTCGCACCTAAGAAAGTGAGTGAGAGACAGTGAAAGGTTCTTCTCTTCTATTCGCAGCTAGCACCGCGAAACAGAGGCGTGACTCCTTTTGCAAGTCTGTTCGTGTGGATACCGCAGAAACATCGTCGCTATTACGATGTTGGTGATTCACCTCGCTTGTGTTTATCACGCTTCAAGAGGTAAATTTTAAAAACTCGGATTATGGACTTTTCGCATGGATCCTGTGTGGGAATCCTATTATTCCGCTGCGAGATATTTTGATCCGCAATTCCCAACATAGTTGAGGTGGGTAATATCCTCAATACTTCTAAGGTCTCATAACATTTTTAAAACTACATTCATTTCTAGGATTTGCATAGACATACACATTAAACATAATTAAACATAGCATGACAATTGTATGGGCAATTGCTACCATAACATTTTCATGCATAGCAATTGTATGGGTGATTGCTATTGTTAAAATGAGGTGTTGTTGCTTCTGTGGTTTGAGTGCTAACATGATAATTGTAAATATTATATGTTTCTACATATATATATGAATATATGCTGGTATTGGAATACTTCTTCTGAGATATGTTTTCTCACCCCGATTATGTTGCCATGTAAATCCAGGTGTGAATTCTTCGAAAGGGAAGAAGAAGATGTATGAAGATTAGTATAGTTTAGATGCTGTTTTGAGCTGAGCATATATTTGTTTTATATTTGTGTAGTTGTTTTGAATTATGTATAACAGTATGCCCTTGAGGCTATGATGTATATATATAACTTTTGCTTTTGTGGCTCTCCATATTTACTTTAGACGTTGACGTATATTACTAGTAGCAAGGTCAATATTGGGTTATTCATTTATATGACGATATAATTGGGTAGCAAATATTAGGCTGTTACATTTTGGTATCAGAGCCTGGTTCATGCTGTTGAGCCGGGGTATAGACTGGCTATGCTTATGCATGTGTGTTGATGGTTATGCATTTCTTATCTCTTACATGTGACTGTTTGAGTGGAATTGCATGTTTTGCCATTGAGATGTTTGCTTTAGCTACTATGACACAGTTACATGATATTAAGCCTAGCTAACTCAATATGGATTATTCTGTGTTTACAGAAGATTATGGCAACACGAGGGTGACCGACAATACGAGGGCAACCACGTGAGAGCCAGAATAGAGACTCTGGTAATGAAGGTACAGAGATGGCTGCAGCTATGATGGCGATGGCTAATGCCATGAGACAGTAGACTGAGCAAGAAGCAGTATAGGAGGTACCAGTCGGGAGGAATTAGAATTTTCTTGACATTTTAAAGTTTAGAAAGATGAGTCCTCCGATATTCAGAGGTGATTATGATCCGATTAAAGCGGAAGAATGGTTGACCGAATTAGAGAAGATCTATGAGATCAAGGTATGCTCTGAAGAGCAAAGAGTTTCTTTTGCTTCCTTCATGCTGAGAGGGGAAGCAGAGCAATGGTGGCGAAGCACCAGGAGGCTGCTTGAGACGGCAGGGACTTTGATCACGTAGGGTGTGTTCAAAGGGACCTTTTTGGAGAAACACTTTCCAAAAAGTTTACAAGACGATAAAGAGAATGAGTTTAGGTCTTCAACAAGAGGACATGACGGTTGGACATTATGAGGCCAAATTTCATGAGTTGTCCAAGTTTTCTTCGCAGTTTAGGCAAAATCCGGATGAGAGCTGGAGGTGTGTCAGATTTGAGTTAGGGCTGAAGGGAAATATAAGAAGGATCGTGAGACCTTTTGAAATCAGGGATTTTCCATCTTTGGTAAACAAGTGCAGAATTGTGGAGTTTGAAAACTCCAAATTCAGGCAGAGCAAAATTTACAAAGTCTTCAGAAGAATAAGAAGGTGGATGGTGGATATGAGAAAAGTAGTCCTAAATCCAGTCACCCACAAGAGAAAGGCCAGAATGTTCAGAAGGAAGATCAGCAAGAGAATTGTAACAAGTGTGGTAAGTATCACAAGAACAAAGTTTGTATGGTGGACTAAATTAGGTGTTTTAAGTGTAGCAAGTTGGGACACTATGCTAAAAAAGAAGAAGACGAGACAGATGATGGACCTATCACTGGGGGTAGAGTCTATCATGTACGAGGTGAAGAGGCATCACCATCTCCTGGTTTTGGGAAAGGTGAGTACATAGTTGTACATGTTTAGTAACTTTGTTTTCTTAAATTTGATTGTATTTGTGGTTGTATGTCAGTTATTAGAACTCTATACATATGGTAAATCAAATTTCGGGGACAAAATTCTAAAAAGGTGGGGAGAATGTAATACTCTAGAAAATCATGTTAGGCTTGTATATGGTTACAGAGGTAGCCTAATACTTACTTAACATATCTGTGAAGTTTTGTGAGTTTTTGAGTATATTTAGACACTTTACTATAATACTATGTGAGAAATATAACTGTTATTTGCTCCGAAAGTGGCTTAAACTGCTTAGTTAATGAAAATAAATATGGAGAGTTTGTTTCCAAGTCACAAATGTGGGGACTATGCTACAGTTAAAATTTGAGGTTAATCGGAGTTAGTTTGGCATTTTTAAGCATAGTGGTTATGTGTTTTAGTGTCGGTTTGACCCACAGTTGATATGAAAATATTAGTTTTTGGTGAAACAGAATTTTTAATGAATCTTAGGATTTATTTTGAATCTGTTGGAAGCTACGAAACTGGATTTGGTGAAATCTGAGTGTTCTTAGCAGATCGGGGTTTTGGTACCTATCCAAGAGAAGTCAAATTAGACTTCCTTTGTTAAATATCCCATGGTTGGGATATTTGTGAAGCAGAAACAGAGAAGAGAAAACGTAGAGAAAGGAAAGAAAAGAAAATAGAAGAGAGGAACCGAAGAGGAAGAGAAGAAAAGGAAGAAGGAAGAGGAATCAATTGGAGCTAGGATCCATTCTTGACTTCATCTTCTTGATCTTGAGGTAGGGATTCTTGCTCCCATCTCCCAACTCCCATTTTTGCTTTTATTTTGTCATGCTTGGAGTATGTTTGAAATAAGTGAAAATGGGGTTCTGTGAGTTCCTTGAGGGTTTGAGTTGGTTGAACACCTTGGAAAATTGGATTAGAACTTGTAATCACTTAGATTAAGCATAGTGGCTGAATTAATCCCTAAGAATATCTATGAAATGCTTTGTGGTGAAAGTGAGAAATAGGTATTTGGGAGAAGGGTTTTGATTCTTGTTGCCTAGTTGAGGTTTGGAAAGTCAATGTGAGATTAATGAGTTGAGTTTAGTGTTTAATGATTCTAACATGTTTAGAGACCATAATTGGAGATTTGGGGCCATTGGAATAGTGATTCATGTTCAGCAGAATTTTCTACAGAATGGTCGCACCTAGGCGCAGCCTGGCTACGCCTAGGCATGGACTGATCAGTTTTCAGTCCTGAGCAAACAGAGAGCACCACGCATAGGCGTGGCAAAACCAAGCCTAGGCGTGAGTCAACCAAGCCTAGGCGTGAAAATGTCAAGCCTAAGCGTGGATTCTAGAATTTTGCAAGAATTGTATTCTTGATGTAATTAGTTTCCCTAAGTTTTGGAATCACTCAGATATGCTCTTTTAAGAGTGTTAAAGTACTTCTATAAGTATTTGATGATATATGTGTGAGATAAGTTCGAAATGCATATAAATCAATTATGAAACTAGTTATGGGAAGTAATTAGTAATTATTATGCATGAGATGTTTGAGAAGCATAGATTGGTGAGTAAATCATTTCCATGTGTTTGTTCATTAGATAGGTGAGTAATATCCAACTCTATTGATGTGAAATACCTTGAGCTTTATAATATCCTCTTTGTATTGTTTGAGAAGCATAGATTGGTGGGTAATATCCTCTCTATGTGTTTGTACAATAGATTAGTGAGTAATATCCTCTCTATTATTTATGAAATACATTGAGGTGTGTAATATCCTCTTTGTGTTGTTTGAAGCATATTGGGTTGCGTAATATCCTTTCTATGTTATGTGTAATAATGTGAGTAATATCATTATTACATGGTTGAGTAAGGAGGCGAGAAATATCCTTTTTGCTTTGCTGATCGGTAGAGGTGAGTAATATTCTCTGATTATTTTGATGGATAGTGTTAGTGAGTCATATCCTCACTATGCCTGATAAATCATAGCATATCATAACATACCCTACAGTAGTTGAGGTGGGTAATATCCTTAATACTTCTAAGGTCTCATAGCATTTTTAAAACTACATTCATTTCTAGGATTTGCATAGACATACACATTAAACATAATTAAACATAGCATGGCAATTGTATGGGCGGTTGCTATCATAACATTTTCATGCATGGCAGTTGTATGGGCGATTGTTGTTGTTGAGATGAGGTGTTGTTGCTTCTGTGATTGAAGTGTTAACATGATAATTGTAAATATTATCTGTTTGTACATATATATGAATATATGCTAGTATTGGAATACTTCTTCTGATATATGTTTTCTCACCCCGATTGTGTTGTCATGTAAATCCAGGTGCGAATTCTTCGAAAAGGAAGAAGAAGATGTATAAGGATTAGCATAGTTTAGATGTTATTTTGAGCTGAGCATATATTTATTTTATATTTGCTTTGTTGTTTTGAGTTATGTATAACAGTATGCCCTTGAGGCTATGATGTATATATATAACTTTTGCTTTTGTGACTCTCCATATTTATTTATTATGTATGAATGATATGGGTTAGACGTTGATGTACGTTAGTAGTAGCAGGGTCAATATTGGGTTGTTCATTTATATGACGATATAATTAGGTAGCAAATATTGGGCTGTTACAGTTCGTCCCCGAACCACACTGTACTGGGAGATATCCCGCTCTGACACCATTTGTAACATCCCGAGACTGCCTACAGGATCGATGAGTGTCCCCACAAACTAACACGGGTCTTTTCAGTGTACTTTGTCCTCACTCACACGCATCCTAGGAAACTTCCCAAGAGGTCACTTATCCCACAAGTGCTCCAAGTCAAGAACGCTTAACTATGGAGTACTTATGTTCTTAGCTCCCGAAAAGAAGATGCATCTTGTTGATATGGGTGGTGCTAATCAATTCCTTTAAGCCATCCTCAACTATGCAGTCCCATACCTGCACAGTCTTTGGACCCCTCTCATTCTGGTGTGTATTCAGTTCATTCATGTATCCCTCTGCCTAGAAGCCTGCCAGGAGTTGCTCCTTGTCTGTGCTTCATCTTTTAGCACCGGCGACCACTCCCCGCCCTCGTCGGCCTCGGGTGTCATAGTAGACCTTTTCTATTTGCCTCCTATTGATATTGATGTCATCCTTGGCGTGGATTGGTTGTCTGTTAACCATGTAGTGTTGAACTGTTTAGATAAATCCCTAGTTTTCTTGTCAGATATACCTACCAAAATCGTTCCATATAAGTCTGTGTATCTCAATGCGAATAAAGTTAATTTCTGTTTGGAGAAGGGATCTCTAGGATATGTTCTCTTGTTTTCACTAAGTGTTGAGGTTGCACAAAGCCTAGGTGAAATACCTGTGGTGAGTGAATATCTTAAAGTTTTCCTAAGTGACATAGTGGAGTTGCCACCCGAGCCAGAAATAGAGTTTTCTATAGATTTAGTGCCTGGGACGGGGCCTATCTCTGTAGCACCCTATAGAATGGTGCCACTAGAGTTAGCAGAACTTAAGAAGCAAATTGAGGATTTGTTGGATAAGCACCTGTGTTTCTAGTAAAGAAAAAGGATGGTACCATGAGGCTCTGTGTGGATTACAGACAGCTGAATAAGGTGACCATTAAAAATAAGTATTCACTACTTAGGATAGACGATCTTATGGATCAGCTGAGAGGAGTTACGATTTTCTCGAAGATTGATCTTAGGTCTGGTTATCATCAGATAATGGTTAGGGAAGAAGATATCCCTAAGACAGCTTTTAGAACTAGGTATGGGCAATATGAGTATCTCGTGATGTCCTTTGGGTTGACAAATGCTCCGGCAGTGTTCATGGATTACATGAACAGGATCTTTAGACCCTACCTGGATCAGTTTGTTGTGGTGTTTATCAATGATATCTTGATCTACTCTAAGACAATGGAGGAATATGAACAACATTTGAGAATAGTTTTGGAAACCCTTAAGGAGAACAGGTTATTTGCTAAGTTATCTAAGTATGAGTTCTGGCTTTCGCAAGTGTAGTTTTTGGGACATGTGATATCTCAAGGTAGGATTTCTGTAGACCCAAGAAAAGTGAATGCAGTATTGCAATGGGAGAGACCCACCATTATGACCGAGATCAGAAGCTTCATAGGTGTAACGTCCCGAGACTGCCTGCAGGATCGATGAGTGTCCCCACAAACCAACACGGGTCTTTTTAGCGTGCTTTGTCCTTACTCACAGGCATCCTAAGAAACTTCCCAGGAGGTCACCTATCCCATAAGTGCTCCAAGTCAAGCATACTTAACTATGGAGTACTTATGTTCTTGGCTTCCGAAAAGAAGGCGCATCTTGTTGATATAGGTGGTGCTAATCAATTCCTTTAAGTCATCCTCAACTATGCAGTCCCATACCTTCACGGTGTACCCTCTAGTATCATTTTCGATAGAGATCCAAGGTTCACATCAAGGTTTTGGCAAAGTCTACCTGAAGCAATGGGGACTAAACTTTGTTTGAGTTCTGCCTACCATCTGCAAACTGATGGTCAAATGAAGAGAACTATACAATCACTAGAGGATCTGCTAAGAGCTTGTGTGTTAGACCAAAAAGGGAGTTGGGATGAATTCTTGCATTTGGTAGAGTTCACCTATAACAACAGTTTTCACTTAAGCATAGGGATGGCACCCTATGAAGCGTTGTACGGGCGACGATGCCGAACACCTTTGTGTTGGTATCAAATGGAGAGAGTATGACCGTAGGACCTAAGATGGTGCAACAAATGACGGAGAAGGTGAAAATGATTTTGGAGAAAATGAGGGCAACTCAGAGTAGACAAAAAAGCTATGCAGATAAAAGAAGAAGACCTCTTGAATTTGAGGAAGGTGAGCATGTGTTTTTGCGAGTCACACCTACAACTAGTGTCAGAAGGGTTATAAAATCCAGAAAACTCACTTCTAAATTCATTGGACCCTGTCAAATTTTTCATCGGATAGGTCCAGTTGCTTACCAAATAGCTTTACCACTTTTTCTCTCCAACCTTCATAATGTTTTCCATGTGTCCCAGTTAAGAAAGTATATCCCCGATCCCTCTCATGTCATTCAGCCCGATGAGGTACAATTGGAAGAAAATTTGATGTATGAGACACTTCCTGTTAAGATTAAAGACAGGAGGGTGAAGTAACTCAGAGGGAAAGAAATTTCATTAGTAAAAGTGATCTGGAATGAAACAACAAGAGATGCTACGTGGGAGATGGAAGATAAGATGAGGGAACAATATCCACAATTGTTCTAAGGTATGATAAATTTCGGGGATGAAATTCTTTTTAGTGGCGGAGAGTTGTAACACCCCAAAATTTGTTGTTTCTCAGTAATGTCCGAATTGTACTGTTTTGTGATTTCTATGTGCTGTAAATTTATTTTGACTATTTTGTGACTATTTTTTATCTTTGTGTTTGATTTACTCTAAGTCAGGAAAATAATAATTTTTGGGCCGGAGAAAATCTTTGACGATTTATTTGGAGCGGGGAGAGCTTACTAAACCCAAAACTGAAAGACACAGTTCTAAATCTTTTAATTTTTAGAATTTATCTGTCAAATAAAAATATTTCGCGTATTCTAGAACGATGACTCATGTAACACCCACCGTAGGATATCACATTTAAGACTAATCCTAATAGAACTTACCTAAGTTGTAAAAGAATTAATCTTGTAAAAACGTCAATTTTAAAATTTTGTTTGTGGAATAAAATAAAATAAGTAAACTAAATTAAAACATTAGTAAGGCTTGTAATAAACACACCAAAATATATTTATACATTATGTTACAAACTTTGTCCGAATAGTTTACATAATTACAACCCTGGTTCAAAAGTAAAATACAAACATAACTACTAAGCAATACTCTAAAAACAAACCTAAGGATTTGGTTCCTCGAAAGGATCCTCTTCCTCCTCTACATTATCATCGAAGAACCCAGGCAAATACAGACACCTCATAGGGGTCCTTGCCGATGATACTACAAAATTCTCTTGGGGTGTATAGACAGACACAACTCCACCCCAGAGTTCATGAATGGGCATCGTGAATTCCAAACGCACAGTTGCATGTTGCGTCAACACAAAAATCCCATCCAGGGTTCCACTCAAGCTCATAGTCAAGTCCCCAGTGTAAACAAACCTCTCATTATTATAGTCAAACCTCTTGGCATCAGTTCCGCCGTGGAACTGGACCCTGACAAAACCTAAGACCTGTCGTCTTGCCGCTATAACCAAAACACAAACAGTTACTGATAACGTGCAGAATTATCAGTGTCTTCGTCTCCTTGGTCTTTATTAAACATACACAGATAAACAGATACAGTACAATAATGAGGTGAGATCCCCTACATCAATACTAGTATGGCAGTAAAAGAAACGATAGCCAATAAAAAAAGTATAATATCAAGACAATAAATCATGTTATCATATCACAGATAATAAATCAAGTAATCATGAATCAGATAATTATAAATTTCATGTTATTATGCTAACCCACTATGCATATGCATACAAACCAATTCCTACTCCATGGAGCTAAACACAGTTTTGGAGAGAAGATCTAGAAGACATGTCTGTCACTTGGCTGCCATGGCCAAAAGTGCTATACTATATCAATTTTGTCAAAAGTGCACATCAGGCATTAGACAAGACATTCTATGCTAGATCACGATATAGGACAGTGTCTCGGTCTGGATCATCGGTGCGTTTGCATCGGTCTGCCCCACGAACAGAAGAGCTACCAACCATCCATTGCGAGGTATCCGCACCCCGATGCCCCCAAGGTCAACAAGTGACCTACACTTGTCTACTCGCACCTGCACTTAGGTGTAATTCATCTCCTAGGCATACGGCCTTACTTAAATTAGTGAACACGTTTTTCTATGCATGATGTATGATTCAAACACATACAATTATTATTTTCACAATATTTCATATATTCACTCCATGTCTTGGCGGTATAAATATCCAACACAATCGGGCCCACTACAACTGCCCGACAGCAAACTGCTGTTTATGCTTAATCGCCTAGCGCTATTATCACATTTTTGAAATTGCGGAACATATTTCCTACATTTTTAAATCGCGTAAGGATTTTCCAATGCTTTCTAAATCGCGTAAACATTTTATTGTGTTTTCTCAATCGCGTAACCTAAAATTATTGTTTTTGAGTCGCGTAAAAATTTTTCAACATATTTTCAATTACGTAAAATGTTTCTAACATATTTAAACCAAAATTAATGTTTTTCTAAAAAATTTGATTTTTATTTCCACTATTTTCATAATGGTCCCTCATTAAATAATATTTTCATAATAATCCTTGTTTAAATAGTATTTTCATAATAGTCCCTCCTAAAATAATATTTACAAAATAGTCCCTTTTTAGATAATATTTACAATATAGTCTTTCTACTATTTCCCAGAAAATTGTGTTTCCTTGATTTACTTAAGGTATTACAGCTTGAATTTTTCTAACGCGCTTCAAAACTCATAGGGTGAGCTATACGTTAAAAAACTTCAAGTATTGACATTTATTTTTATTTCATAACATAATTATTTAATTATGTCAATTTTTATTTTAAAAAGTATATTGCTTTGAATTTAGGTTCAAAACCTACCAAAATAATTTCCTTCTCATTTAAACACCTAAGTCTACTCTTAGTAAAATAATTTTTGGATCTATGTTATGAAAAATGGCATGTTGGCCGAAATCCACTTAGGGTTTCATAATCCATCATTTAGTTCTTTTTAACATTTATTCCTTTCAAAACTCTTAATTAATTTTTCTTGTCATAAAATCATTTACTCCTTGGTTAGGAAAATAATTTAGAAACCTAGGTTCCTTTTGAAGTGTGGAAGCCGTGTGCCTCATAGGTCCTTTGGGACCTTCATACAACAAATCCTTCTTGTGATTCACATCTTATATTACACATACATTTTGCATGCTTTCTAAATCCCACATACAAGCATATTATCAAAGCTATAAGCATACAAATACACATGCAATCATATTTTCAAAGCCAAAAGAATAACAAACACAAATAAAGAAAGCATAGAAAATTAAGTGAATAAATCCTTATGGATTTTTCACCACAAACAACTCATTTCCTCACCACTAACACATAGTTGATGAGGTTAATCTCTCTCTTACCTCAAGGGAGACAAAATCTTCAAGTTCCTCCTTCCTCTTGAATTCGTGAGCTTCAAACAAAAATCCCTAAAAATCTTAAACAAATTCTAAAGTCATAAACAAAGCTTAAGAATAAAAAATCATGGATCAATCATGGTCTAAAAAATCAAAAATCCATCTTAGGATGAAAGAATCAAACGATGACCTTTGAAGTAATAAGCTAAAGCTTGGTTTTTGATGCACTTAGAGTAGAATTTTGATAAAAATTTTTAAAAGAAAAGTGTTTAGAATGAGGTTTAGCTTTAGAAAGTAGGAAGAAATGAAATTTTAGAAGTGGAGAGGTAGGGTTTGGAGTAGTTGGCCTTGGGGTTCAACAAGAAAAAGGAAAGAAAAATAGTTGGGTGTTCTTGAGTGTTCTTGAATATTTGAGAGAAAAAGATGAAGGCTTGTTACAAAGTGAAGTGAAAAATGAAATTGGATAGCTATATTGAAGTGTGCAACCGTGTGGTTGCATGGAGAGTAACTTAATATGATAAAAATTCACTCACATGGTCTCACATGGTGTGCAGATGGCTTAGGTCACATAATAATCATCAAGTGGTCATTTAGATGAACCTAGAACATGGTAGAAAGGCCTTCATGACCGTGTGGCTCTAGGAGATTAGTAACTGGGTTTGACTTCAATTAGGTTTTAGTTACATCTTAATTAGATAGTAAACTAATTAGGTTAGGTTATTTAGTTGCAAATTAAACTATTTAGAGTAACTTAGTTAGTTATTCTAGTTACTTAGCAACTAGTCCAACCATTTATATTGACCATTTTCTATTGGTCTAGAAAAAGTCTAACCACTAATGTTGACTCATTTCTATTGGTTCATTTTAAAATAAGTTACAAAAATTATTCTTAATCTATTTTCTAACAAATAAAATGTACCGGGTTCATTACTCGGTAACAGAAGCTACTATAAATAAAACAACAGACATTTTTTCATGAAATATTTTTATTTCACAGATAAATTCTAAAAATTAAAAGATTAGCTTTCGTGTCTCTCAGATTCGGGTCTAGTAAGATCCCCTGTCTCCAAATAAATCAAATAAGATTTTCCCTAGCCGAAAAATATTATTTTCCTAACTCGGAGCAAATCTCACACAATGATCAAAAATAGTTTCAGAACAGTCAAAATAATTTTATATCATACAGAAAACACAAAATAGTACAATTTAGTCATTACTGTAAAATAGCCAAAATCTGGGGTGTTATAACTCTCCCCCTCTAAAAAGAATTTCGTCCCCGAAATTCAACATACTTTAAAACAACTTTGGATATTATTCCCTCATTTTCTCATCCATTTCCCAAGTAGCATCTCTGGTTATCTCGTTCCAGATCACTTTCACTAACAGAATTGCTTTACCCTTGAGTTGCTTCACCCTCCTATCTTCAATCTTAACAGGAAGTGCCTCATGTAACACCCCTCGATTCAATAACCACGGCACAATCGTCATTATGTCACGGTCACTAAATTTTGGTGTGTTACGATTGTCAAACAATAAATTTTTCAAAATACAATCATTTCGCATATGAGGAAATATGAGCCACGAATTAATAGTTACATATACAGCCAGTTAAAAAATATGAATTATAAGATATACTCAGTTTACAGCATTTAAGACTGGATAATCACCTTGAAACATACATATACCCAAAATACACTTTATACAGGTAATGCAAAATAAAATATAACCTACCCACAACATATCCACGACTAAGGAGTTGGGCACTCCATTGGATCCCGAATGCGTAAGGCAACTCCGGACACACCGTTGTAGAGAGAAATATAGGATAAGATCTCCAATTGCGGTCCTCTCCACGGTCAAGGTCAGGTCTCCAACGTATTGCATACGCATGTCGGTCCAGTCGACTCGCCAAGCCTTGGCATCTCCGGTGAACTCAATTATGACGAAACCAATAGAGTCCCCTCAAGGTGTCCTTACCGAATGCAAAAGATCAGACTAAGTGAAGTCTAGGAGATTCAACCTCGCCCCCCTTTTCAGAGTTTAACCAAAAACCACACAGAATAGCAACAAATACAAAAAAGAGGTAAGACATTCTATATTCATTACCTATGATGGTAGTTAAGAAACAAAATGGTGCATGACGCTCACATAACAATTCAATAATAATAAGCAGTATTAAAGCAGATAGTGAACAACTTGGCAATTACAAGCATATACAAAAGTAATAAGACAGCAGTTTAAACTTTCACATGAATAAGCAAATATCAAGTGATATGGTGACTCACTATGCACATGCATATGATACCAAAAATCCTATTCCATGGAGCTAGACACAAAATAGTCAGAGAGAATGATCAGGAGATATGTCTGTATCGCGGTTGCTGAGGCCATCAAGTGCTAAAATTCTCAATTCAGCAAAATGCGCATCATGGCATTGTACAAGACATTCTACACAGATCTCGATATAGGACAGTATCTCGGTCCGAATCATCGGTGCGTTTGCATCAGTCTGCCCCACGGACAGAAGAGCTACCAACTATCCATTATGAGGTACCCACACCCCGACGCCCCCAAGGTCAACGCGTGACCTACACTTGTCTATTCGCACTCGCACAAAGGTGTGATTCAACTCCTAGGCAACTTAGCCTTAACAATAGTCCAACGGACATTTACAATGCATGTTTCAATCATGCTTATCATGACAACTAGGTCAATCATGCTTCAAATGCATGTAGATTCAATACATACATGTATATTCATATACGAATCATAACTCATATCATATCATGTCATATCATTTATCAACAAAGTTTAATCCCATTCGCGGATCCACATCAAGCCAATAACAAACTTTAAGGGTAAACACAACCCCATCCATAATTAGGATAAAAGTTAAACTTTAGGTTCATTATGTTTCTCACAACCTCACCCGTACTCATATTCTTTCCTTATGCCAAAATTGTTCTGAACTATAAGGCAAACTATCATTCTTGGTTCTTTCCATTTTATGAATCCCTAATCAACTTCTAATCATTCAATTAATTCTGTTTAATAAGTTTATTTTAATACTAAAGCCTCACAATGAATGCCCAAGGAGACCTTGAACCTCCAAGGGGCTAGAAAAGCCACAAATCAACTGCTGAACAGGTTACATAGCCGTGTGTAAAATACACGGCCCCGAGTACACGGCCGTGTGGTCATACACGGCTTAGGCCGTGTACTCCTCTGGGGATCACCAGAAAAACACATTTTAGTTACACAGGGAGATACACGGCCGTGTATCACTCTGTGGACGCAAAAATCACCAGAAATCAATCCAACCTTCATACAATCCAAGATCTATCAACATACAACGAATTCCTACTAATCAAAACACCATTAAACAACCAAAATCACTCAAACAAAGGGGTACCCACAAATGGGTTTCACCCCATCAACACAACAAAGACGTTTCTCACTACCAAAATAGTTTGAAGAGAATAATCTTCCTCTTACCTTAGTGAAGAACAAAGAAAGCAAGCTCCTTTTGTCCTTGAAATTTTGTGCTTCACCACCACAAGATCCTTGGGTGTTCAAATCCAATAAATCAAAATCAAAGAGTGGAAATGGCATCCATAGTCACTAATGTGACCATGGACCACGAAAATGAGATGAAAAAGGGAAGAAAGTTGAGAGCTTTACCATAAAGCTTCAAGCTTTGAAGCTGGGTTGTGGAGGATAAAAATAGAGGAGAAAAGAGGAGTTCCACCAAGAAGAAAGCTTGAAGATGGTGAGGGAAAAACAATGGTTTAAGTTAGCTTGGGCATGCAAAGCTTAAAAGCTTAACAATGGAGTGTGTGGGTGTGGGAGAAGAGAGGAAGAGAGTGAGCTACGTGAGGGAGAGAGAGACCTGCGTGAATGAGAGAAAATGAGGGAATAATTGTGATATTCCCCCCCCCCAAAACCGTGCAGCACAAAGAGAGGGAGGAGAGAGAGTGAAGTGGTTAAGAGGAAGCTTCCTAGAAGTTTCCCTTGAAGCATCCTTGAGAAGCTTCACGCGCTTCTCGATAAAGTAAAGTGTGTGGTCACTTAAATGATATCATAACAATAATTAGATAGAAATAATCTATTAGAACTATTTCTCAGTGAACAAAAATTTCAGAGAGCGTAAATAATATTTTATTACTTCTCAGATAATTAATCATTCTGTGATTTTATTTATCAGATAAAATCTCGTAAAACAAAAATCTCGTAAACTGTGCTCGGCCTTGGGTTTAGTAAGATCTCCCGTCGACTTTTCCACAGTTCAAAGTTTACTAGCCTCAGGGAAAATATTTTGTTTTCCCAGCCTCGCTCAGTGCGCAATCAAATTGAGAAAATATTAAAATAATCAAACAATTCAAAAAAATTCTAGAAAAATTCTCAAAAATCATAAATATTATAAAATGATTATTTATAATGAAATAAATAATTTTTTTTTCGGGATGTTACACCTCATACGTCAAATTTTCTTTCAATTACACTTCATCGGGCTATATAACATGTGAAGGATCGGGAATATACTTTCTCAATTGGGATACATGAAAAACATTATGAAGATTTGAAAGAAAAGGCGGTAAAGCTATTTGGTATACAACTGGACCTACCCGACGAAGAATTTGATAGGGTCCAATGAATTTAGGAGTGAGCTTTCTGGACTTTATAACCCTGCCAATACCAGTCGTAGGTGTTACTCGCAAAAACACATGTTCACCTTCCTCAAATTCAACAGGTCTTCTTCGTTTATCAGCATAACTCTTCTGTCTGCTCTAAGTTGCCCACATTTTCTCTTGAATCATCTTTACCTTCTCTGTTGTTTGCTGCACCATTTCGGGTCTGATGGTCATACATTCCCCATCTTGATACCAACACAAAGGTGTTCGGCATCGTCGTCTGTAAAGAGCCTTATAGGGTGCCATCCCTATGCTTAAGTGAAAACTGTTATTATAGGTGAATTCCACCAAAGGTAAGAAATCATCCCAACTCCCTCGTTGTTCTAACACACAAGCCCACAGCAGATCCTCCAGTGACTGTATAGCTCTTCTGTTTGTCCATCAGTCTGTGGATGATAGGTTAAACTCAAATGTAGTTTAGTCCCCATTGCTTCATGTAAGCTTTGCCAAAACCTTGATATAAACCTTGGATCTCTATTGGATATGATGCTAGAAGGTCACCGTGAAGTCTCACTATTTCACCAATGTATACCTGGGTCAACTTTTCCATTGGATATTTGATATTGATCGGCAAGAAGTGAGCAGACTTTGTAAGTCGATCAACAGTGACCTAAATAGAATCATAACCTTTTCTAGTCTTTGGCAAACTAGTGACAAAATCCATTGCAATACTATCTCATTTCCATTCTAGAATAGTGAGGGGTTGTAACATGCCTGCCGGTCTTTGATGCTCAACATTTGCTTTCTGGCATACTAAGTAAGATGTTGTGTATTCAGCAACATCTCTCTTCATTCCAGGCCACCAAAATAAATGTTTCAAATCTTGATACATCTTGGTCATCCCAGGATGTATACTCAATCTGCTAGTATGAGCTTTACCAAGAATTACCTTCTTAAGCTCAAGATCATCGGGTATACAAATCCTGCCTTTGAACCTTAAGACCCCATCAGATCCTTCCTCAATAGTTGCCGTATAGCTTTGCTTTAAAATTCTCTCTCATTCTGTAAAAACTAGTCATCCTCCTATTTCTCTCGAATTTCTTCCAGTAGATCATTCAGAATAGTGACCGTGTTCAGACGCATTCTTCCAGGTGACAATTCCACTGACAACCACATATCTCTAAATTGTTCAATCATTTTTTCCTCTTCAATCATCATAGCAGAAACACTGAGCATTTTTCAACTCAAAGTGTAACACCCCAACTTTTGGGATAATTACAATATAGTCTTGAAATGTACTATTTTGTAATTTCTGTGAGTAGTAAATTGAAATTGACTGTTTCGTGAGTGTATTTGACTGTTGCATGTGATTTGCTCCGAGTCAAGAAAATAATAATTTTCCAGCCGAAAAAATCTTATTTTAATTAATTGGAGTTGGGGGATCTTACTAAACCCAATTTTGATTGATATATATATTAATCTTTTAATTTTTAGGATTTAACTATGTAATAAAATAATTTTATATTATTATAATATTATTTTATTTAACAGTACCTACTGTCTCAAAAATAGTAGAAATCTACTTCAAAATGACTATGGACCCTGAAAAGTCTGTGGGACCCGCGTTTAGAAAAGCAGTCAACGATTTTGACAGGACCAAATTCTAAGCCAATAGGAACAAGTCAACGAAAGTGGCTTGAATTTTCTAACCAATAAGAAGTAGTCAAACAAAGAGGCAAAGACTTCTTTGTGGACCGTTAGATGTAGAAGCTTGTTTTGGAAGCTTTGATCTTAACCGTTGATCAAATCAATGGTGTAAGAACAATTCTAGTTTAATCACTAAGCAATATCCACCTTAGATCAAATCAAAGGCTAGGAATTAAAGTTAAAATCAAAGGTTGAGATTAGGTCAAATATAGTGGCTTGACTTTGTTTAGTAACTAATTAAACCTAATTTGGTTAATCTAATTGCCTAATTAACAAACTAAGTAAGCTAACCTAGTTGTTGATTAGTTATAATCTAAATATTAATTAGATGTCCTAATTTTGTTTAGAGGTTATAATATATGCTAATATATATTAAACTAATTAGTTATATAATTAGAATGTTAATTAAGTGTTAATAGGAGACTTAACCTAATTAATTATCTATTTAACTAGCTTGTAATTAACTATAATGGAAATCAAATTAAGTCCCCTAAGCCCCAAGGAGTCCCACGGCCAAAGGAGGCTAGATGGCCAAGTTCTCACAAGTTCTACAAGGTTATTGAACCATCCAAGTGACATAAGCCATGTGCTTCAAAGTGTGAACACAAATGGATATTTACTATACAAATTAAACACTCAACCTTTCCCACAACACTCACACGGTAGCCCCCTCCCATTACACTCTCAAATTTCATTTTAACACTTATCTAAATCTAAGCTTTCTATTCTCTCCAAAAATACCAAGAACACCAAGCAACTTTCTCTTCTATTTTTCTCTCTATATTTTGGCCAACACCCAAAACACCACCATCAATCTTCTATAATTCTACCTCTTCACATTTCCTAAACCAAAACTATATTCTAAACACTTTTCCTTCACAAGGTTTTGTCAAAAACCCACTCTTTCTAGTTCAAAATCAAAGCTTTTGTTCACTTTCCTAAGGGTAAGTTTTTGATTCTTTGGTTTAAAGTTTAATTTTTGATTTTCTAAACCATGTTTGTTCCATGGTTTTTCATTATGAAGCCTTGTATGTGATTTTACTAATTATTTAAGAATTATTAGGGTTTTGTGTTGGATTTCAAGAAAACAAGGAGAAGGAGGAGATTAAAGGATCTTTGTCTTCAAGAGGTAAGAGGGAGATTTAATCTCATCAACCTTGTATGGTGATGAGGAAGATTGATTGTTTGTGTGTTAAGAATCCATAAGGATTCATTTATGTGTTTGTTTAATGCTTTTCTATTTGTGATTGATTTTGTTTTCAAGCATGTCTATAGCTTTAAAATATATTGCATGTGTTTATATATTGTATGTGTTCATAGATATATGATTATTAATTTAGGATGTGAATAACATGTAACGATTGTATGAGTGTTCCAAAGAACACACTGAGGCTCACGACCTTACCATTAAACTGAGAACCAAAATGTTCTCAACCATTTTCTAAATCAATGATTTAAAGAATCAAGGTAAAATAATAAATTTGAGAATGATTTAGATTGATTTTGGCCAACATGCCATTTTATTTTCTAAGATAGGTTAAGTAATTAATTTACAAAAGAATTTGATTCCAATGAATCTTTGAGAAATAAAATAAATGAACTTAGCTCTAGAATTCTAAATTAGCAGAATTTATTTTAAGCAAGAATTAAAGAGAACACTTGAAAAATACTAACGTAGAGCTCACTCTCTGAGTTTTGAAGCGCATTAGTAAGTTTCAAGATGTAAATGATGGGTAAGGTTAAAATGAACAATATTTAAAGGAAAACATTAAAAATATCATATACTGATTTTATAGGCAAAATGCTGCCGAAATTTATTAAAATCAGATAAATAAAATGAAAAGGTTTCATAATATATTTATAACATAAGGAAAATACCTTACATAGTTTAAAAGTACTAGATATAGTCTACACATATTTAAAATAATAATTTTAAGCTGTATCGTTAAGTAAATGATTTAAAAATCTTACGCGATTGAGAAAATGATTTAAAAACATTATGCGATGTTCAAAAATGTCAAAATATATTTATGGGATTTTAAAACGTTTGAAAAAGTGACGTGATTGTGAAAATGCGATAAAATTTCTACACGATTAAACGATACAGCGAGTTTTACTGTCGGGCCAAAGTGGTGGACCCGGACATGTTGTGAGATAGTACTGTCAAGTGGAGACATGCTATATCTTGATATATTGAGACTGAGAGTATTTTCGTAAAGATGGTGAAATATTGAGAATAAGGGTATTTTAGTAATTTTTGATCATGCTTAGAGTGTTGTGTCAATTTGGTTGATAATTGGCGATGGGTTAACGAGACGAATTACACCGTGTTGTGGTGTGATAGGCGTAAAGTGGTTCATTATATGAACTTGGAGGCATTAGTGTGCGGATAATTCCACATATGGACAGTGGGTTGCTCCTCTAGGCCGTGATAATGAGCAACACACTAATGATCTCGACAAGAACTATTCTTAATCAAGATCTTGAGGAGCCTATTTATTACAATGCCTGTAGTGCTTGATGTATTGGACTGTGTACTGTTACACGATGTTTTGGACTGTGGGCTATAGACACGATGTTGGACAGTGCAATAGTTTGGTTGGGTAGCCTGAGGTACTATTAGTTCTTTTCGGATCATTCTCTCAGATATCCGTGTTTAGCTCCATGGAGGAGGAACGAGTCTGTGTATGCATCATTCATTATCTGCATTTTAATGTTTACTATAATCTGTGATAAAATGTATGCTGTATTGCTTTGCTATACTGTATGAGATATGATGGTGTGTGTTGTTATGATATCTGTTGTATTATCATTTTCTTTATTGCCATGGTGGTAGTGATGTAGATTGTCTCACCTCTCTATATGCTTTTCTCTATATTATTATTATATTTGCGTAAAGAGTTTGAGGAAGAGGAGGAGGAACAGCCTCTTAAGATACAGTATCTGGACGAGCGACAGCCGAGTGAACCGTACGAGGAAGGCGAGCCGATAGATCATCCTTACCATCAGGACTGATCTTGAGATCATGGCATTGTCGGGATTCTTCGATTTTGTGGGACTTGAGTTTCACGGAGGTTCGGAGGCCTGGCGTATGCGAGAGGATAGAGGATCTGTAGTCTACGTGGGACGTCTGACTATGTCTCTATGTAGAGAGTTTGATGGAGATGTTATATTTACTACTACTTTATACTTACATCTTGAGTTGCCTCTGACTCTTAGGCGTTACTGGGAAGGAATCTTCCATGCACCTAGCGAGCTCAGTAGTGAGTCAACAGCCCAAACTCGTGTCCGTAGAGCTGTGGGACCTCCAGGATGTCTGTCCTTTGATGATCTCTCTGAGGATGATCCATCGGAGGGTTAGAAACCTTTGAGGTGCACTTGGGCAATGTTATGTTTTAGTACTATGTTGTCTTTTTACTGCTTTGTTAAGTATTTGCAGTTGTAAATTATTTGTGTATTTAAGACAAAAATCATATGTATATTATGGTGTGTTTATGCTTTGTCTTATCTTGTGTTTGTGTTATTTTATTTAATGTTATAAGTATAAAAGGAAAAAAATTTATCACTAATATTATTTATGTACCAAACATTTTACAACTTGGATAAGAATTTTATTTTATTTTATTTTATTGCATCATAAATGTGACATCCCCACAAGGGTGTTACATTAGTTGGTATCAGAGCCCAAGTTAGAGTCTTTTGGGGTTGTAGTTAGGTCTGTTTTTGCTTGTGTTGTGTGATTCTCTGTGAATTGTTTCCGAAATGTTATATATGATTTTGTTTTGTCTTGTTGAAGAAAGAGGACGTCTGGAGGAAGAGGAATGCGTGCAAACGTGAGACGTAATGTGGACCCAATGACTGCAGCTGCTGAAGCTATGCAGTGAATGGCAGAAGTGATTACCCAGCAAAATCAACGAGCAGCTCAACAGCAAGATGCAACTGCTGATGCTCTGAATTTGTCTGAGTTTAGGCGCTATAACCCGCCGCAGTTTAGAGGCGAGTTTGACCCCGAGAAGGCAAGTCTTTGAATTCAAGACTTGGAGAGGGTATTCGAAGGAATGAGGTACGTAGAAAATAAGAAGGTGGCGTATGCTACTTTTATGTTGAGAGGAGATACTAAAAATTAGTGGAGAGGAACCCGCCAATTATTGTGAGCTGAAGGGACTGAGATCACTTGGGAAGTGTTTAGTGAAGTATTTCTGGAGAAGTACTTTCCTGGTAGTGCCTGACATGCTAAGGAGATGGAATTTCTTGGTCTACGTCAAGGTAACATGACTGTTGGGGAGTATGCTGCTAAGTTTGAGAGCTTGTCATAGTTCTCAAGGTATTTTCAGATTCAACCTGATGAGATATGGAAATGTCGTAAGTTTGAGGATGGACTGAGGGTAGAACTGAGGCGAGTAGTGCTACCTATGAGAATGAGGGAATTTCCTGTTTTGATGGATACTTGTCGACGACTCGAGGAGTTGGAGCTGTCCCGAGATCCCAGAAATCGTAACTTTGGACCGACTAGGTTCCAAAGAGGAGGTAATAGCAGTAATAACCGGTTTTAGCGCAAGCCTTATTCGAGACCATCGGGAAGTAAGCCTCAACGTCCGTCTGCTAGAGGAAGTTCTAGTGGAAACAGAACTGGTCAAAATGTGGCATTACGCCAAGATGTTTAAAATGTGGGAAGAGTGGCCATATATCTACGGATTGTTCGATCAGAGGAATGATCTGCTTTAACTACCGAAAACCTGGACATGTTTCTAGGAATTGCACTCAGCCGAAGAGGAAGCCTGCTGTGAGTAATGTTCGTGCTACTCAGCCGTGATCTGGAGGGCAAGTATTTACAATGACTGGAACTGAAGCTTCTCAGTCACAAGATCTCATTCAAGGAGAAGGTGTCATTGAAGGTAATCACCTAACTTTGCTATATGATTCGGGTGCAACACACTTGTTTATTGCATATGATTGTGTGGAACGATTGAAACTTCCTGTGTCTTCTCTGAGTTTTCAATTGATTGTTTCTACGCCAACTGCCAAGCCTGTTGTTACATCCAAAATATGTATGAACTGTCCTATTGTTATAAAGGATCATATGTTTTTGATCAATTTAATTTGTTTACCTCTTGTTGAGATAGACATAATATTAGGAATGGATTGGTTATCTTCTAACCATATCCTGAAGATTGTGCAAGCAAAGCCATAGTTTTTCCTAAGGAAGAAAGTTTTGGATTCTTGACTACTGTTAAAGTCAAGTCATTGTTGTGAGATGGAGCTCAGGGATTTATGTGGCTATCTTCTTTAGAAGTCAAGAGTGAGAAGGATGTGAGCGCTATTCCTATCGTCAATTAGTTTTCAGAGATTTTTCCTGATGATGTACCCGGTTTGCCACCAGAAAGGGAGATCGAATTCTCTATCGATTTAGTACCAGGAGCAAGTCCTATTTCGATTGCACCATATCGAATGTCACCCGCGGAGTTGGTAGAATTGAAGAAGCAATTGGAGGAACTGTTGGAGAAACAGTTTATGCGACCTAGTGTTTCACCATGGGGAGCACCGGTGCTGCTAGTCAAGAAAAAGGATAGAACTTCTTGACTTTGTGTTGATTATCATCAGTTGAATAAGGTTACTATAAAGAATAAGTATCCACTTCCGAGAATCAATGACTTGATGGACCAGTTGAAGGGAGCCACCGTTTTCTCCAAAATAGATCTACGATCAGGTTATCATCAGATTCGTGTCAAGGTTGATGATGTACCTAAGACAGCTTTTCGAACTCGTTATGGGCATTATGAGTATCAAGTGATGCCGTTCGGAGTGACGAATGCTCCTGCAATATTCATGGATTATATGAATAGGATTTTTCATCCATACCTAGGCAGATTTGTTGTTGTCTTTATCGATGACATTCTGATCTACTCTCAAAGTCAAGAAGAGCATGCTAAACATCTCAGTATAGTTCTCCAGATTTTGAAAGAGAAGAAGCTGTATATGAAATTGGCAAAATGCGAGTTTTGGTTGGAAGAAGTTCAATTTCTAGGTCACGTAATTTCAAAGGAAGGTATTGCAGTATACCCATCAAAGGTGGAGACTATTTTGCAATGGGAAAGGCCTAAGACAGTGACTAAGGTCTGGAGTTTTGTTGGACTAGCCAGATATTACCAAAGGTTTATTGAAGGTTTTTTCAAGATAGCTGTACCACTTACACAACTCACGAGGAAGAGCCAAGCTTTTGATTGGACAGAGGAACGTGAAGCAAGTTTCCAAGAGTTGAAGAAAAGATTGACGACTGCACCAGTGTTAATTTTACCGGATCCTAACAAATCTTTCGAGGTGTATTATGATGCTTCTTATCAAGGGTTAGGATGTGTGTTGATGCAGAACCGAAATGTGGTAGCTTATGCTTCAAGACAGTTGAAGGTTCATGAGAGGAACTACCCAACGCACGATTTGGAACTAGCCGCAGTAGTCTTTGCGTTGAAAGTGTAGAGGCATTTTTTGTATGGAGCTATGTTTAATGTCTTTACCGATCACAAGAGCTTAAAATACTTGTTTGATCAAAAGGAATTGAACATGAGACAGAGGCGATGGTTGGAATTCTTGAAGGACTATGATTTTCAACTTCAATATCACCTAGGAAAAGCGAATGTGGTGGCGGATGCCTTGAGTAGAAAGGTGGTTAGTGTTTCAACCATGATGATAAAGGAGGAGGAGCTGATTAATCAATTCAGAGATCTATGGTTGTCAGTGGAATTGGTACCTAGAAAGATTCGTCTAAGTAATGTTGTGGTTTTGAATAACTTGTTGGAAGTAATAAGAGAGAAACAAGATGAAGATTCGTTTTTACAGAATGAAAGGGAATTTTTAAAGCAAGGTCATAAGGCAACAGTGGAGGAAGGATCTGATGGAATCTTAAGATTTGAAGGACGAGTTTGTACACTTGATGATCCTGAACTTAAGAAAGCAATTTTGGATGAAGCTCATACTAGTAATTTGAGTATGCATCCGAGCATGACAAAGATGTATCAAGACTTAAAGCGAATGTTTTAGTGGCCAAGGATGAAGAGAGATGTAGCGGAACGTGTGACGTCTTGTCTTGTTTGTCAGAAGGCAAAAGTGGAACATCAATGACCTGTCGGTATGTTACAACCTTTAACTATTCCAGAGTGGAAATGGGATAGTATCTCGATGGATTTTGTTATCAGATTGCCAAGGACGAGGAAGGGTCATGATTCTATATGGGTTATAGTTGATAGGCTTACGAAGTCAGCGCACTTCTTGCCGATTAATATTAAGTATACGTTGGAGCGATTAACCTAGATATACATCAGCGAAATTGTTAGACTTCATGGTGTGCCTGCAAGTATAGTTTCTGATAGAGATCCGAGGTTTACGTCAAGATTCTGGCAAAGTTTGCAAGAAGCCATGGGAACTAAACTGCGATTGAGTTCTGCGTATCATCCGCAGATATATGGTCAAACGGAGAGAACAATTCAGTCGTTGGAGGATTTGTTGCATGCTTGTGTGTTAGAAAAACAAGGGAGTTAGGATGAATTTCTGTCTTTGATAGAATTCACCTACAACAATAGTTTTCACTCGAGCATAGGGATGGCATCCTATGAAGCCCTTTATGGACGACGATGCCGAACACCTTTGTGTTGGTATTAGGATGGGAAAGTATGACTATTGGGCCTGATCTTGTGCAACAGATTACGGAAAAGGTGAAGAAGATTCAGGAGAAGATGCGAACGACTCGGAGGGAGAAGAAGCTATGCGATAAGCGGAGGCGACTCGGAATTTGAAGAAGGTGAATGTATTCTTAAGAGTAACGTTTACTTGTGATGCGGAAGAGTTATCAAATCTAGGAATTTGAGATTGGTCCTGTAGCCTACCAAAGGTGAGCATGTATTCTTAAGAGAAAACGTTCCAGATCCAACTCATGTTATACAGCCAGATGAAGTGCAATTGAAGGATAATTTGACGTATGAAACACTACCTGTTAAGATTGAGGACTGGAGAGTGAAACAACTTCGAGGGAAGATGATTAAGCTGGTAAAGGTAGTATAGAATGATGTGACGGGAGATGCTACTTGGGAGCAAGAAGATAAGATGAGGGAGCAATACCCTCAACTATTCTGAGCTATGACGAATTTCGGGGATGAAATTCTTATTAGTAGGGGAGAGTTGTAACACCCCAACTTTTGGGATAATTACAATATAGTCCTGAAATGTACTGTTTTGTAATTTCTGTGAGTAGCAAATTGAAATTGATTGTTTCGTGAGTGTATTTGACTGTTGTATATGATTTGCTCCGAGTAAAGAAAATAATAATTTTCTGACCGAAAAAATCTTATTTTAATTAATTAGAGCTGGAGGATCTTACTAAACTCAATTCTGATTGATATATATATATTAATCTTTTAATTTTTAAGAATTAACTGTGTAATAAAATAATTTTATATTATTATAATATTATTTTATTTAACAGTACCTACTGTCTTAAAAATAGTAGAAATCTGCTTCAAAATGACCATGGACCCTGAAAAGTCTGTGCGACTCGCGTTTAGAAAAGCAGTCAATGATTCTGACTGGACCAAATTCTAAGCCAATAAGAACAAGTCAACAAAAGTTGCTTGAATTTTCTAACCAATAAGAAGTAGTCAAACAAAGAGGTAAAGACTTCTTTGTGGACCGTTAGATGTAGAAGCTTGTTTTGGAAGCTTTGATCTTAACCGTTGATCAAATCAATGGTATAAGAACAATTCTATTTTAATCACTAAACAATATCCACCTTAGATCAAATCAAAGGCTAGGAATTAAAGTTAAAATCAAAGGTTAAGATTAGGTCAAATATAGTGGCTTGACTTTGTTTAGTAACTAATTAAACCTAATTTGGTTAATCTAATTGTGGATATAAGTTTGTCCCAAATGGTTTTATATGTTAAGTTTTGATGATGACAAATACAAGACAAAAAGTACACGTTGCTTATGTTCTGTTGCATCCTATATAGAGCATATCTATTAGTAATTGATAAATATCTTATTTAGATGTATCTATGAAAGTTTTATATGCATGCTAAATTAACTAGAGTTATACATTTATGATTCATGCATATGAAGATATTGAATTGTGATTTTGGACTAACTATGCTTGTTTAAGTGAGCAATACTTTGTAGGATAGTCCAAGTACCAAGAATGAGCTTGCAAACAAGAAAGAAAAAGATATATATATTAAGCTCAACATAAGGAGAATGTGAACGGATATCTCATGAAGGTATTGATAACATCAAAGTCATGTCAAAGACCAAGTCCAAAGGAAGATTAAACGGTATAGCTTTTAGGACTTAGGGTATTTATGTAAGAAGCCTTATGGATATCTCAAATATGTTTTTACAAATGATTTTCCTATGTTAAAATGTCCAACAAATAAGTTTTGAAAAGCTAGTTTTGGTAATAGTTCAAATCTATGAAAAATAGCAAAGTTAGAGTTTTTCAAAACTGACCTTTGGTTACTCTTTTGATCATATCTTTCAAAATACTTTGAGTTTTGTTTTGAAACTTCTTTCATTTGAAAATAGACTCAAAGATCTTTCCCATGACTGGTCATTTGCTTTAAACGAATAAGAAATGAAGAAGTTATGTTCATTTGAATTCAGTTTTCAAAATCTGTGAGGAGTATTTGAATACAACTTGTGGTATTCGAATACCACAGCACAAAAACGTTCCTGTATGAGTTTTTTTAAAGGGGCATTCGAATACATGATATGGTATTCGAATACCACAAACGTTCCAGGCTGTGTTTTAAATAGAAGGATTCGAATACCATCTTAAGGTATTCGAATAACAACTTTCTGAATTGCCTTTTTGACGTGTTTTAAACAGAGGCATTCGAATACCTCATTTTGGTATTCGAATAACCCATATATATCTGCTTTTCACGATGTTTTATGAACAGTGGTATTCGAATACCACTTCATCTATTCGAATACTCACTATTTTTTACGAATACTGTTTTGGAAACTAACGGACATTTTCTCGTAATAATTATGCTTTTAATTTGCTCCAACAGCTATTTGTTTATCAGACTCTATAAATAGAGACCGTGGGTCTCATCTGAAAACACCCAACTATTTGTTTAATTTGCGCTTGCTCTGAAAAATGTGATTTATTTTTACACCCATTTTATGTGCTCTTTTTGCTAAAACTTTGAGATATCCTTGAGAGCCTCTTAGCACTTCAATTTGTATAATTTACTCTGAGTGAGAGTTTCTCTTCATCTATATTTTTGTTCTTCTACATTGAGGGTGAGGTATCCTTCAAGATTTGTAAAGGGGGTGAGGTATCCCTCTAAGGTTTGTGTAAGGGTGAGGTATCCCTGCAGGCTGAGACTTTAGCACAAGGCTGGAGTTTCCCTGTGTGTGAAAAATGCTCTCTTATGTAAAGGTTGCAAGCACCTATTGAAGCTTGTACATATAGTAAAAAATCTCGAACTGTGTTTCGGGGACTGGACGTAGACCACAAGTGGTTAGTGGTCAAATCAGGATAAATATCGTGCCTGCTCTTCTTCTCTTTATCTCTTTATTTTGTGCAATCTTTATTTTACGTAATTTTATATTATTGCACATTTATTTATACAATTTTATATTATTGTACATTTATTTATTTACAGTTCTTAAAGCTTTCTTTCTTCATCTCGCAATTCTTTCTCTTTTATTTAATAGCTTAAATATTTGTATTTATTTTAAGAGCATTTGCGAAAAGTTTTTTAATACCCAATTCACCCCCCCTCTTGGGTGATGGTTGCCATGACTAACAAGTGGTATCAAAGCTTCGTGCTCTGGTAAAAGCTTAACCGCTTAGAGTTAAAGATCCTTACTTGTGAGCAACATTGAAAGTTTTTCAAAATGGAAGGTTTTGAAATTGATAAACCACCATTCTTTGATGGTGTGCATTTTGTTTATTGGAAAACTAGAATAGAGTTTTATATGCAATCTATTGATTTGGATTTGTGGGATATTGTGCTAAATGGATTTACTTACAAATCAAAACAAATTTGGAATAGTTTTGACAAAAAATGTTTTTCTTTAAATATTAGAGCTATGCAAATTTTGAGAAGTAGTTTGAATGATGAAGTTTATGCTAAAATTAAAAGTTGCTCTAGTGCTAAAGATATATGGGATGCTCTTAATGCTATTTATCTTGCTAACAATGATTTTGTGCATAAAGTTGTATATAGAAAGCAAGAAGAGCAAATGTCATTGAAGGAAGCTTGTCATGAAAAATATCCTCAAAGAGATGCTCAAACTATTGAAAGGAGCCAAATGCCACTTGGTAACAATGATGCTCAATTTGAAGAAAAGGCATGGCAAAACAAAATTGATGAGGAAGAATGTGATTCTCTTAAAGAGGCAAGTACCCTAGAAATTGACACTACTTCCTATATGGCTAAAAAGGACTTTGAGGTAAATAATTCTAAACTAAATTATAGTCCTTCCTATGATGAGTTGCAAAGTGCATATAATGAATTGTATGATGGTTTGTTGAATTTAGAAAAGAAAAACTTATCGTCTTTGGAAAATATTTCCTCTATTGAAAATGAAATTGAGACTTTAAAAAATGAATATGCTTTTCTTAATGAGGAAATGCCTTTGAAATATGAAACCTCATCTTCTTGTGAAAAATGCATTAATTTAGAAAATCAAGTTGAGGAATTATCTTTCAAATTTTCCAAAGCTAATAATTCTAATTGCTTACATTCTATGCTTGTTAATGAAAATAAAATTAATGTTATTCCATATGGAAATTCAAGTAAAGCTTATGGCAAAAATAACATAGAATGTAATAATAAGAAAAGGCTTAAGTTTTTCAAAGATGATCCTCAAAAGACCAAGCTATCATTAAATTCAATTATTTGTAATTTTTGTGGTCATCTAGGACATATTTCTCATTTATGCAATTATAAAAGAAATCTTTATATGAGAAATTGTATGATATGGGTTCCTAAAAATCCTAAAGGCCCTAATATTAATATTCAAGGACCCAAAATGAAGTGGGTATCAAAATGTCCTCCTAGTGTTTCAATTATGCAGAATATTTCTCAAAAGGATGGACAAATTAGTCAAAATAAAGAGGAATCATCAAGAAGAATGTTTCCAAAGCCTAATGGTATAAACTTTGGTCAAAGAAGGAAGATGGCTTCAACCAAAGCTTCTCAAGCACAAAATGTAGAACTTGCAAAGTTCAAGACTTCAAAAGAGAAGCAATGGATAAGAAAAAGTATTTCCTTGATTACCAAGGCTAAGGTATCAAAAGCTTTTACCTCTTATGCACACTCACATGCAAAGTCAATAAATTTGAGGTATATTCCTTATAGGCCTTAATTGATTAATAGAATCATGTGTACTTAATAAAATTTGAATATTATGTTTAACACAGATTATATTCATTCTATTATATAGTTCATTAATTTGTTATATATCTTAGTACATAAGGTTCTATAATGCTTATGTATGCTTTATATGCTTTAAAATTGTCTATATATCATGAAAGTAAGCATGGTATCAACTATGTGCTTAATGATATTTAATTATTTAATTATTGTGCTCGATTTACATATTATGAAAAATTAATCTTTATGAGAGCATAATAAATTAATGTTCAAAAACTAACACACAAGGACCCAAGAAAATTTGGATACCAAAAGTCAAAAATTTAAGTGTGTTGTAGGTGTGCTTGAAGGCTAAGAACTCACTTTGGCATCTTGAAAGTGCTGCTCCAAGTACAAAGACTAGAAATAATTCCAAGCTCTTTTTTGTCTCCATGAAGCTTGGACTTGCAATCTTTGGATAAGTGAAACTTGTGTTATACTTTTCTAGCTTTATGTCTTAAACATGTTTTTACACGTTAATATGCTAGATAAAAGTATGCTCATTGTTTTGACATCCTTGAGTATGAGTTTTTGTTTAATCATGACTTAAAATGAGTATTTTTGTTAGATGATTTTATCTTGTTTTATCTCTTTCTAACATAATCCTTGGTTGTTTCAAAATGTTTTTGTAAGAATCAAGTATCTGGTTTAATTGTCATGAATGCATGTTAAAATGAGTGCTATATTGCGTGGTTGTTTTTAATCTTTGTAATTATTATTTGAAAATCCTTCTGCATATTAATATACTAGATAAAGTATGCTCCATGCTTGAAATGACATGTTTAATGAGAATATCCTTAAGCTTGAGTTTTTGATCAATCATACATATAATTAAATATTTGAATTTATTGCTTAATTATGATTTCATCCTTCTTGAATTATCACTAACTTGAGCTTTGGAGTTATCCCGAAATCATTTTTGCAGGCACTCCATCAACAGGTATGCTTTCGTATCTCAAAAATGCTTTTTCTAGATATAGATATGTGTTTTCTGATCAACAGGTATGCTTTTTCTGTTTAGTCATTCTGGACATAAGATATTCGAATACCTTTGATGTTTTACATGTAATCTTGTGTTTTTTTTATTCTGTTAAGGCATTCGAATACCATCAGGGTCATTCGAATACCCTGAGGCTGATCTTTCTCAGTTTTCACTCAGCTTCTCTGGAGTATTTGAATACCTTTATGAAGTATTCAAATACTTGCTCCTCTGGCCTTCTCTTCTTTTTTCTGTGAGTATTCGAATACCATCAGGGATATTCGAATACCCTATGGCTTCCTGTTTCAGTTTCTCTCTGGAGTATTCGAATACTTTATGAGTATTCGAATACCATTAAAAGCATTCGAATACCCTCTGTCTGAAGGCTGCGTCTTTTGAGCTTAAAACGCTGTATTCGAATACCTACTCATGGTATTCGAATAAGGTCTGGGCTTTCTTCAAATACCTACTCATGTTTTTAATCTTTGCACCTTTTGGTTTTAACCTCCTGCTGCTACTGCTATTTTTCCTACCCCTGCTTTATTTTAAAAGTTTCTGTTGCATTTGTTATTGTATATGTTGCCTAGCATTAATAATTAATATATGCTAAATTCTTTGTTTTATTTGAAAATATACACTTAATGATATGTATGAAAAATGCAATGTAATTGGCCATTCTTTTGATGATTATATGTACTTAGTTAAATTGATCAATGAAATGAACTATGTTTTGCCCTTGTAAACTCATTTGTTATTTTATTATGCTTATTTGCTTATGAGTTTGGTATAATGACTAACCTCTATGGATCCAAAATTGATGGATACCAAAGAAAGTACTTTGAATTATTTTGTAGGATGTCAACTACCTCAAGCAAGCATTTAAATGGAATAAGTTCATTCAACTTGAGGATAGTGAAGTTAAAAGGACTCGACTTTTAAAGGGGTGCAAATAATTTCTATTCCTTCATGAAAGCTTGAAGCTTGGAAGTTGGTGGAAGTGAGAGTCATTTACAAAAATTCAAAGAGTACACTTTTGGTGATATCAATCTATTATCCTTATCTATGTTTTAAATTTGATATCATGTGATATTTGGAGAGTTGTGTTATACCTTAACATGCCTTATATGATAATTATTTGCCAAAAAATGCCTAAATAAGTTTTGATGATGATCATATGCTTCTTGATAAACTTGAATCATGTCTTAAAATGCTTAAACTTTTTTTTTATTCAAGTGCATATGTGCTTCATGCAGTCCTATTAGAGCTAATAGTACATGGTTGATAATGTGATACATGCTTTAAATTATATATCAATCAAAATTATGCTTATAAATGAGGTTACATGACATTTGATGCTAACCTATGTTTGAGAGGACTTTTAAAGTTAGCTTTGCAAGTCTCTCTATATGTTTCAAATATAGCCATCAGATTTTTACATACAAGCATATGTGGATAAACGAGAAAAGCTGAATGGAATTCAAATGAAGAGGAAGATAAAGAAGACTTTCTTCTAGTGCAATGGAATGGAGAATTCAAAGGAAGAAAACTCAAAGTTAAAAGACCAATAAAGAAGGATCATCACTCTTTATCTATCTCAATAAGTATCTCTATCCATAAGCTTTTGTGGTACTATATATGATATGGATTGTATGATACTTGTTGATAAATTAATCTTAAAATGACTAGATGCTTTCGTCACATGAAAAGTATACTTAGCTCTGACAAAGTACCTAATTAGATATTAACTTGCTGTTTTGTCATTGCATTTAGGGTGAATGATATTAGTTCTATACATGCATTGATTCCTATAGCATATTTCATCAAGGAGATGTACTTATGTTCTTTTAACTTGGTTTAATCTATCTCAATGAATATATGTTTTTCATATAAAATATCTCTACCTTTCTAAAATGCTTTTGAAAATATAATGTGTTCTTATAAAATTCTTTTTGAAAGGGGGAGAAGTTTTAAAATGGCCTTTTTTTGTTTGAGGAGATGTATTTTTGCCTTACTTTTCTTTAAGGTGATGTGTTTACATGGTCTTCGCATACATATTTCCTTTATCCATTATTTTTATAATATGCATATTTTGAGGGGGAGCCTAGTTCTTAAGCTGTTTATATCTTTTGGCTTACATCCTTGTTTGATTACATAAAGTGTTTTATTACCATCATATGCTAAATGTTGATATACAAAAATATGACAAACATTGTATGAAAAATCTTCTATATCTTGCAAGCATGCTTATTTCATCTCTCTATTCTTGACTCATATGTAGAATCTATAAGAGGGAGAAAATATTTTTTTTTCTTTCTAAGCCTTTTTGTTGATGTCAAATAGGAGGAGTAAAAATTGGAAAGAAAAATATATGCTTGATATGCTTACAGCTTGATATGCTTACATGAATATCCTTTATTGTATATTGCTCAACATATTTTTCTTTGGTGATTTGTCATCATAAAAAAGGGGGAGATTGTGGATATAAGTTTGCCCCAAATGGTTTTATATGTTAAGTTTTGATGATGACAAATATAAGACAAAAAGTACACGTTGCTTATGTTCTGTTGCATCCTATATAGAGCATATCCATTAGTAATTGATAAATATCTTATTTGGATGTATCTATGAAAGTTTTATATGCATGCTAAATTAACTAGAGTTATACATTTATGATTCATGCATATGAAGATATTGAATTGTGATTCTGGACTAACTATGCTTGTTTAAGTGAGCAATACTTTGTAGGATAGTCCAAGTACCAAGAATGAGCTTGCAAACAAGACAGCAAAAGATATATATATTAAGCTCAACATAAGGAGAATGTGAACGGATATCTCATGAAGGTATTGATAACATCAAAGTCATGTCAAAGACCAAGTCCAAAGGAAGATTAAACGGTATAGCTTTTAGGACTTAGGGTCTTTATGTAAGAAGCCTTATGGATATCTCAAATATGTTTTTCAAATATGTTTTTACAAATGATTTTCCTATGTTAAAATGTCCAACAAATAAGTTTTGAAAAGCTAGTTTTGGTAATAGTTCAAATCTATGAAAAATAGCAAAGTTTGAGTTTTGCAAAACTGACCTTTGGTTACTCTTTTGATCATATCTTTCAAAATACTTTGAGTTTTGTTTTGAAACTTCTTTCATTTGAAAATAGACTCAAAGATCTTTCTAATGACTGGTTATTTGCTTTAAACGGATAAGAAATGAAGAAGTTATGATCATTTGAATTCAGTTTTCAAAATCTGTGAGGAGTATTCGAATACAACTTGTGGTATTCGAATACCACAGCACAAAAACGTTCCTGTATGAGTTTTTTTAAAGGGGCATTCGAATACATGATATGGTATTCGAATACCACATGCCTGAAAATGTTCCAGACTGTGCTTTAAATAGAAGGATTCAAATACCATCTTAAGGTATTCGAATAACAACTTTCTGAATTGCCTTTTTAATGTGTTTTAAACAGAGGCATTCGAATACCTCATTTTGGTATTCGAATAACCCATATATATCTGCTTTTCACGATGTTTTATGAACAATGGTATTCGAATACCACTTCATCTATTCGAATACTCACTATTTTTTATGAATACTGTTTTGGAAACTAACGGACATTTTCTCGTAATAATTATGCTTTTAATTTGCTCCAACGACTATTTGTTTATCTGACTCTATAAATAGAGACCGTGGGTCTCATCTGAAAACACCCAGCTATTTGTTTAATTTGCGCTTGCTCTAAAAAATGTGATTTATTTTTACACCCATTTTATGTGCTCTTTTTGCTAAAACTTTGAGATATCCTTGAGAGCCTCTTAGCACTTCAATTTGTATAATTTACTCTGAGTGAGAGTTTCTCTTCATCTATATTTCTGTTCTTCTACATTGAGGGTGAGGTATCCTTCAAGATTTGTAAAGGGGGTGAGGTATCCCTCTAAGGTTTGTGTAAGGGTGAGGTATCCCTGCAGGCTGAGACTTTAGCACAAGGGTAGAGTTTCCCTGTGTGTGAAAAGTGCTCTCTTATGTAAAGGTTGCAAGCACCTATTGAAACTTGTACATATAGTGAAAAATCTCGAACTGTGTTTCGGGGACTGGACGTAGACCACAAGTGGTTGGTGGTCGAACCAGGATAAATATCGTGCCTGCTCTTCTTCTCTTTATCTCTTTATTTTGTGCAATCTTTATTTTACGTAATTTTATATTATTGCACATTTATTTATACAATTTTATATTATTGTACATTTATTTATTTGATTCTTAAAACTTTCTTTCTTCATCTCGCAATTCTTTCTCTTTTATTTAATAGCTTAAATATTTGTATTTATTTTAAGAGCATTTGTGAAAAGTTTTTTAATACCCAATTCACCCCCCTCTTGGGTAATGGTTGCCATGACTAACACTAATTGCCTAATTAACAAACTAAGTAAGCTAACCTGGTTGTTGATTAGTTATAATCTAATTATTAATTAGATGTCCTAATTTTGTTTAGAGGTTATAATATATGCTAATATATATTAAACTAATTAGTTATATAATTAGAATGTTAATTAAGTGTTAATAGGAGACTTAACCTAATTAATTATCTATTTAACTAGCTTGTAATTAACTATAATGGAAATCAAATAAAGTCCCCTAAACCCCAAGGAGTCCCACGGACAAAGGAAGCTAGATGGCCAAGTTCTCACAAGTTCTACAAGGTTCTTGAACCATCCAAGTGACATAAGCCACGTGCTTCAAAGTGTGAACACAAATGGATATTTACTATCCAAATTAAACACTCAACCTCTCTCACAACACTCACACGGCAGCCCCCTCCCATTACACTCTCAAATTTCATTTTAACACTTATCTAAATCTAAGCTTTCTATTCTTTCCAAAAATACCAAGAACACCAAGCAACTTTCTCTTCTATTTTTCTCTCTATATTTCGGCCAACATCCAAAACACCACCATCAATCTTCTATAATTCTACCTCTTCACATTTCCTAAACCAAAGCTATATTCTAAACACTTTTCCTTCACAAGATTTTGTCAAAAACCTACTCTTTCTAGTTCAAAATCAAAGCTTTTGTTCACTTTCCTAAGGGTAAGTTTTTGATTCTTTGGTTTAAAGTTTGATTTTTGATTTTCTAAACCATGTTTGTTCCATGGTTTTCCATTATGAAGCCTTGTATGTGATTTTACTAATTATTTAAGAATTATTAGGGTTTTGTGTTGGATTTCAAGAAAACAAGGAGAAGGAGGAGATTAAAGGATCTTTGTCTTCAAGAGGTAAGAGGGAGATTTAATCTCATCAATCTTGTATGGTGATGAGGAAGATGGATTGTTTGTGTGTTAAGAATCCATAAGGATTCATTTATGTGTTTGTTTAATGCTTTTCTATTTGTGATTGATTTTGTTTTCAAGCATGTCTATAGCTTTAAAATATATTGCATGTGTTTATATATTGTATGTGTTCATAGATATATGATTATTAATTTAGGATGTGAATAACATGTAACGATTGTAGGAGTGTTCCAAAGAACACACTGAGGCTCACGGCCTTACCATTAAACAGAGAATCAAAATGTTCTCAACCATTTTCAAAATCAATGATTTAAAGAATCTAGGTAAAATAATAAATTTGAGAATGATTTAGATTGATTTTGGCCAACATGTCATTTTATTTTCTAAGATAGGTTAAGTAATTAATTTACAAAAGAATTTGATTCCAATGAATCTTTGAGAAATAAAATGAATGAACTTAGTTCTAGAATTCTAAATTAGCAAAATTTATTGTAAGCAAGAATCAAAGAGAACACTTGAAAAATACTAGCGTAGAGTTCACTCTCCGAGTTTTGAAGCGCGTTAATAAGTTTCAAGATGTAAATGATGGGTAAGGTTAAAATGAACAATATTTAGAGGAAAATGTTAAAAATATCATATACCGATTTTATAGGTAAAATGCTGCCGAAATTTACTAAAATCAGATAAATAAAATGAAAAGATTTCATAATATATTTATAACATAAGAAAAATACCTTACGTAGTTTAAAAGTACGAGATATAGTCTACACATTTTTAAAATAATAATTTTAAGCTGTATGGTTAAGTAAATGATTTAAAAATCTTACGCGATTAAGAAAATGATTTAAAAACATTATGCGATGTTCAAAAATGTCAAAATATATTTACGCGATTTTAAAACATTTTTAAAAGCGACGCAATTGTGAAAATATGATAAATTTTCTACGTGATTAAACGATACAGTGAGTTTTACTGTCGGGCCAAAGTGGTGGACCCGGACATGTTATGAGATAGTACTGTCAAGTGGAGACATGCTATATCTTGATATATTGAGACTGAGAGTATTTTCGTAAATATGGTGAAATATTGAGAATAAGGGTATTTTGGTAAATTTTGATCATGCTCAAAGTGTTGTGTCAATTTGGTTGATAATTGGCGATTGGTTGATGAGACGAATTACACCGTGTTGTGGTGTGATAGGCGTAGTATGGTTCATTATATGAACTTGGAGGCATTAGTGTGTGGATAATTCTACATATGGACAGTGGGTTGCTCCTCTGGGCCGTGGTAATGAGCAACACACTAATGATCTCGATAAGCACTATTCTTAATTGAGATCTTGAGGAGACTATTTAGTACAATGCCTGTAGTGCACGATGTATTGGACTGTGTACTGCTACACGATGTTTTGGACTGTGGGCTATAGACACGACGTTGGATAGTTCAATAGTTTGGTTGGGCAGCTTGAGGTACTATTAGTTCTTTTCGGATCATTCTCTCAGATATCCGAATTTAGCTCCATGGAGTAGGAACGAGTCAGTGTGTATATCATTCATTATCTACATTTTAATGTTTACTATAATCTATGATAAAATGTATGATCTATTACTTTGCTATACTGTATGAGATATGATAGTATGTATTGTTGTGATATATGTTGTATTATCGTTTTCTTTATTGCCATGCTGGTAGTGATGTAGATTGTCTCACCTCTCTATATGCTTTTCTCTATATTATTATTATATTTCCGTAAAGAGTTTGAGGAAGAGGAGGAGGAACAGCCTCTTGAGATACAAGATGTCCGGACGAGCGACAGCCGAGTGAACTGTACGAGGAAGGCGAGCTGATAGATCATCCTTACCATCAGGACTGATCTTGAGATCATGGCGTTGCTGGGATTCTTCGGTTTTTTGAGACTTGAGTTTCACGGAGGTTCGGAGGCCTGGCGTATGCGAGAGGATAGATGATCTGTAGTCTATGTGGGACGTCTGACTGTGTCTCTATGTAGAGAGTTTGATGGAGATGTTATATTTACTACTACTTTATACTTACATCGGATTGATCTTGAGATCATGGCGTTGCCGGGATTCTTCGATTTTGTGAGACTTGAGTTTCACGGAGGTTTGGAGGCCTGGCGTATGCGAGAAGATAGAGGATTTGTAGTCTACGTGGGACGTCTGACTGTGTCTCTATGTAGAGAGTTTGATGGAGATGTTATATTTACTACTACTTTATACTTACATCTTGAGTTGCCTCTGACTCTTAGGCGTTACTGGGAAGGAATCTTCCATGCGCCTAGCTGGCTCAGTAGTGAGTCAACAGCCCGGACTCATGCCCGTAGAGCTGTGGGACCTCCAGGATGTCTGTCCTTCGATGATCTCTCTGAGGATGATCCATCGAAAGGTTAGAAATCTTTGAAGTGCACTTGGGCAATGTTATGTTTTAGTACTATGTTGCCTTTTTACTGCTTTGTTAAGTATTTGTAGTTGTAAATTATTTGTGTATTTAAGACAAAAATCATATGTATATTATAGTGTGTTTATGCTTTGTCTTATCTTGTGTTCTGTGTTATTTTATTTAATGTTATAAGTATAAAAGGAAAAAATTTTATCACTAATATTATTTATGTACCAAATGTTTTACAACTTGGGTAAGAATTTTATTTTATTGCATCATAAATGTGACATCCCCACAAGGGTGTTACACAAAGCATCTGCCATGGCGTTCGCTTTTCTAGGGTGATACTGGAGTTGAAAATCATAATCTTTTAAGAATTCCAACCATCTCCTCTGCCTCATATTTAATTCTTTTTTATCAAATAAGTACTTTAAACTTTTGTGATCACTAAAGACGTTGAACATAGCTCCATACAAAAAGTGTCTCCAAATCTTCAGTGCAAAAACAACCGCGGCCAATTCTAAATCATGTTTTGGGTAGTTTCTTTCATGAACCTTCAACTATCTAGAAGCATACGCTACAACATTTCTATTCTGCATTAGCACGCATCCTAAACCTTGATAAGAAGCATTACAATACACCTCAAAAGATTCATTCGGATTTGGTAGAATCAGCACTGGTGCAGTAGTCAACTTCACTATCAATGCAAGCTTTTAACAGGTGCTTGCTACCATTACAAACCTAAGCATTCCTCATAGCTTGGGATACCTTACCCTTGTGCTTGAGCCTCTACAGCAGGGATACCTCCTTACAAATTTTCTGAGGGATACCTCACCCTCGTTATTGTAATGCCCCCTTTTTCGGCAGGAGGACGTCACACCAAACGTACGAAAATTCCAAAAAAAGAAAACTATTATTAAGACCCAATTTATTTTATCTATAGGTGTTAGCCTGTTTATTGATAGAGTATCCTAACTTAGCCATTTTCTTTTAATTATATTTTATATGTATTGTTTTTTTTTGTAAGCGAAGAACATAAACTTAGCAGAACTCAACATGAAGATCAAACTATACAATTATACAAAAGATACTTAATATATATATTTAAATATATAACAGAAGACATTAAATACATTAACAGTTTGCAAAAGAAAGTAGAAGCTTTACATGCCCCAAAAGGTTATACAGACAGCCACCAAGGCTACAAAAAGTATCATGCCCCCAACGGCGACTGAGAAGGAACCTCAGAGGGGTTCTCCTCAGGTTCCTCCATAGGATCCTCCTCAGAAGAGGAAATCCTCACAGGAGTAACAGTTCATACAAAAGATAGGAATGAATCCTCATATGGGGTATACTCACGGTCGCCCCACACCTCACGCATCGGTATGTAGAACTCTAGCTATACAGAAACATCAAAAGAGAAGACAGGTGGATCATAGCAACCCCAAGCTAAAGATGTAGTCACTTCTCCCACATAGATGAAGCGCTTGGTGATCAAGTCGACGTGCCAACAATCAATGCCTTCATGGAACCTCAGTCTGGCATACCCTAAGAAACCTCACTGGGATGCTATAGTCAAACAGAAGACTAACTCGCCCCAAAACCAGGAAACTCAGGCTCTTCCTCACCCCGGTCTTTTAGAAGCATAAATATAAATAGAATAGCAGAATACATAAAAGAGGTGAGATATCCAACATCAATACCAGTTATGGCAGTAAAGAACCAGAAATGGCGCAAGACGCCATACAGCATGGCAAACATAATAACAGCATCAAAATTCAGATGATAAACAATTTGATAATATAGATAGTCATAACATCATTAAAAGAAATTATTCCATAATCATATATATTTATGCCAGATAAATATGATGACAGACTATGCATATGCATAAGGTACCAAAATCCTACTCCATGGAGCTAGACACAACATCAGAGAGAATGATCAAGGAGACATGTCTGTATCTCATCAGCCTCAAATCAAGTACTTTCAATATCAACAAATTGCGCAACATTGCTTATACAAGGCATTCTTCATAAGATCGCGATATAGGACATTGTCTCGGTCTGGATCGTCGGTGCGTTTGCATCGGTCTGTCCCACGACACAAAGGAGCTACCAACTGTCCATTGTGAGATACCCGCACCCCGACGCCCACAAAGTCAACAAGTGACCTACACTAGTCTATTCGCACCCGCACGTAGGTGTGAAGGCCTATAGCCTTACAATCAGAGTCCAACGGACTTTCATAATGCATGATGACTCAATGCATATGTATATACAAATATTCAATAATAGTATGACTTGTCCATGATTACACTCCACATTAGGCCTAGTCAATTACCAACAGTCCTTGGTCCCACTTATGGACCCATAACAAGTCAATATCCAATCTCAAGGGTAAAGATATACTTTTTAAAGTTTAGTACAAAAGTTGTGCCTCATTTTCATTATATTTTTCTATTAACCTCTCTAGGGAAGTTCTCTAGTATTTCTCATTCAACCTTTATTATTCTTTATTAGATAAGTCCTCTCCTTTGTTTTGAATCAAACTCACTTAAATTAATTATTTTAAGCTCCTCATAAGCTCACCCACACTCATGTTCTTTCTTTGTCCAAAAATCACTCTCGGCTATAGGATAAGAGTTTGTTCTTTATTCTTTCCATATTATGAATTCCTAATTAATTATCTAATCACCTAATTACCTAAGTTTTAATTAATACAAAATTTTTGTCCATGGGTGCCCTACATGGCCGTGACCTCTCAAGGGCTAGGAACCCAAAATTTTCATCACATTATTAATTACTTGTTACTTGAGTGCTTAGGTCCTAAAGTAGCACAAAAATTCTATCTTGGACCCATTAAAGGCCTTTAGGTTGTGAGTCTCCAAACAAAATGGGTAAGAATCCGTTGCTTTCCATATACACATCCAAGCATCCAATGCATTCCAAATCCATCAAGTTACACAAGAGCAAGTATTAAAGTCATACAACACCATCAATCACAACATTACCAAAGGAAATCATACAACAAAGTGAGCAACCCACACATGGATTCCTCACCATCACCACAAAAACGTGTTCCTCACCACCAAGATAGGTTGAAGAGGATGATCTCCCTCTTACCTCAAGAGACAACAAAAGAAAGCAAGCTTCTTGATTCCTCCTTGCAAATTTTCGTCCACCACCACCAAGAAAACTCTAGGATAGTCAAACTCACCCAATCAATAACCAAAGCTTGAAAAGAGGAGTCCTTGATCACAAAGGTGACCAAGGATCATGAAAATGAGAAGAGAAAAGATAAAAGTCAAGAACTTTACCTCAAAGCTTCAAGTTTTAAGGTTTAGTAGAAAGTGATGAAGATGGAAGAATCAAGAGATGATCACCAAAGAGAAAAGCTTCTATGTAACAAGGAGAATCAAGAACCAAGGTTGGTTGGAGGAATCAAGGATGGATGGCCAAAAATGGTGTAGTGGTCGTGAGGATGAAGAGAAAATGGAGAAGAGAGAAAAAAATAAGAGAAAGGAAAAAGTGAGAGAAAGAGAATAGAAATTTGTTTGAAATGGAAAAGGTGATAGGTAAGTGAAAAGATGACAACTTTTTGGTCATCTTTTCCCCTCAAAACCATGGGGTCACAAAGAGAGGAGAGAGAGAAGTGGCTTCTTTGAGAAGCTTGAGACAAAGCTTCCTTAAGAAGCTTCACACACTTTTTGAGAAAGCCAAGGGTGATGTCATGGTGATGATGCCATCTTGGTGATGTCATTAAAGTGCTCTCTAGAAAAGATGACTAATACTCTACTAAAGTTATTATCCAGTGGACAAAAGTTACAGTTAGTAGAAATAGTATTTATCATCCATCGGATAATAAAACGTACCACGATTTTATTTATTAGATAAAATCTCAAAAAATAAAAATTTCATAAATTGTGCCTGATATCAGGTTTAGTAAGATCTCCCATCGACTTTTCCACAGTCCAAAGTTTTTCGGCCTCGGGGAAAATATTTATTTTCTCGGCCCCGCTTAGCACACACGTAAATCAAAAAATATATTAAAATAATCAAATAATTCAAATAATTCCAGAAAAATTCTCAAAAATCACAAATATTATAAAATGAATATATATTAATTTTTGGGGTGTTACAATTATAATAAAAAAGGAATAACAAAGGAAAAAACTCTCTCAAAGAGTATGTATTACAACATGAAGCACTTATGAAGCTTTCTCAAAAATATCTCAAGAATTTCAAAACATAGCAAAAGATGGGAAAAACATGAAACTCGGATTAAGAGCAATAGAAAGATGTTTTTCAGTTGTTGTTCTTGTTAAAAGATGACCTAATAACATCTATTTGTAGTGTTCTGAAGAAAAAGACCCATTGGGGCAATTTATGGTCATAATAAAAGACCAAAAACTGACCATTGTGAACTTTCAGCCATGATGTACTCGATTGCAAGGATGATGTAATCAATTGCATTGTTCTTGAAACCAGTTCTGGGTTTTCTAGGATGAGTGTAATCGATTACAAACCTCATGTAATCGATTACAAAGTCTCTAGAAGCAGTGTAATCGATTACAAACATTGTGTAATCGATTACAAGGCTTCTGACTTTTGAGAAATGGTTTCCCGCATGTTTGTAACTGATTACCAGGCCTTTGTAATTGATTACAAGCTCCCAAAGAAGCTGTAAACATTGAGATTTTAGAAAACTTGGATTATTAAAGAAATAAATTTGTTTTTCATAAACTAAGGCTTAGAAAATCATTTGATTAAAAAAGAACTCTTTTTAGAAAAACATTGAGATAATTAAGAGAGCTTCTTACATTAACATTCTAAGTCCTAAAAACTATACCAGCTTTGCTGCCTTTAGACTTGGTCTTCGACTTGGCTTTGTTATCATCAAAATTGGCATGATCTTCACGACATAAGCATTCACAATAAACTTCTGTACAAAAAAGATCAAGTATAATGTAGACAAACTTTGTCTATATAAACTATACTAATCTTCATACAATTTCTACTTCCCTTTTGAAGAGTTTGTACCTGGATTTACATGGCAACACAAACTGGGTGAGAAAATTCACTTCTCAGTAGAAGTATTCTTGTAATACCCTAAAATGACATGTTAGACTTGTTTTTGTGTTCAAAAGGTAGCATATGACTTGCTTAACATGCATGTTTAATTTTGTGATAATCTGAGTTAGTTTAGGTACTTAGTTGTAACCCGGATTGTGAAAAATAGCTTAAAATGACTCAGATAATAGCATTAATTGCTTAGACAAAAGAAATAAATATGGATAATTTATTTTTAGGTCATAAATATATGAAACAAGTTACAGATAAAGTTTCAAGGTAAACTGAGCTAGCTTGGCATTTTTAGGCATACTGGTTGTTTATTTATAGCTGATTTGACTAACAGTAGATATGAAAATATCAAATAATTGTGAAACAATTTTTTATATGAATCTTAGTATTTATTTTATAGTTGTTGAAAGCTAAAAAATCTCGATTTAGCTATATTTGAGTGTTTTTAGCAGAACGAGGTTTCATCAATTTTGGCCTAAAGGCCATTTGAGTCTTTAGTTCCCCTTTTTATAAGCCATGCTCATGGTTCTTTGCTTCACAAAAACAAAAGTCGAAAATGTGTAAGGAGAAAGAGAGAAAGGAGAAGCAAAGACCAAGGAGGAGGAAGAGAGAAAGAGGAAAACCAAAGGAAATGCTAAGGCTTAAGATCCAACCAAGCTTGAATCTCTTCACAGTTGCCAAAGGTAGGGGTTTTATAATAATCTTCACTTCTATTTACTCTTTTCACCATTTGTGCACTTAAGGTGGTTAATAGGCCAAATTGAGTTCTAGAGGTGTTTGATATGTTTTGCTTGCATGATTGAGTTTCTTTTGTCATTTATGACTTGTTCATCGTATAAGTTGAGGTTAGAAACTTAGAACAGCTCTTTTGGACCATTGATACTCAATTTGGGGCTTTAGGTTAAAGTTGTGTGATTTTAGTTTATAATCCAAATAGAGCCATTTAAGTTTGTGATTAATGATTCCTATGTATTAAAGAACTGATTAGGGACTTAAAATCACTTAAAAACTGATTTGGAATGACCAAAATCAAAGAAAAGAACTAATGGAACATTACCATGGTTCTACAGAATACTGCAAAATCTGGGTTCTGCTATGAATGGTGCGGTGTAAGGACGTCGTGCCATGACATAAGGTTGAAGTTACTGAGTGCATCGCGATATACCAACGTCGTGCCGTGGCGCGTAAGGCTTGGTCTCTCAATTTTCAGCAGACAGAGGCTAGGGCACCGCGGCATGCCCTTGTTTATGCCGCGGCTTGAGAACCACAACTCTAAAAATGTTGCTTTTGATGTTTTGAAGTTCTGAACTAGATGTGATCATTAGTATATGTTTCCTAAAGTGTGTTGAGGCACAAACATGGATATTTTCAAGTGGGAAATTATCACCTAGTATGAATGAGGAAGTGTTAACCTTTGAGCATTCAATAGTTATGGTTTGCTTTAGGTTAGTATCTAGTACCCTAGGCCACTTTAATGGTAATGCACATCACTTAAGAGTAATTAGTGATAAGTCGGTATTTAGATATATGTACGATGGGAAGGATTAGTAGTATTGATCTTGTGACTATCATCTGATTCAAGGAGGCCAAAGGAGGTAGATAGGTGTCTGATAGACTCTTTTGAGGAAGGACATAACCTTGATATCTCGATAGTGCCAAAGTCAAGGGAGATAAGTGGGGAATCCGTAAGGTTCTTTTGAACAAGGATTCAGCCCGAACTTCCTAGTGTGCCAGGATATGTGTAATGTGGGGATGAATTTTTCCTCTATTTACCTCAAGATAATACATTAAACCAATATTCCTAAGCTTTACATCTTGGTTCAAAGTTGGAATAAGTATATGTATGAAATGTATGTTAGCTTGGTTTATCTAAATGCTAGATTTAGACCTTGTAGATGCTTTAAACATATCTTGTAAGTAGGTATTGAGATTATATTTATATATGCTATGTATGCTGGTTTTGGTTTACTCTTACTGAGGAATGTTGTTTCTCACCCCGCTGTGTACCATGTACTTCTAGGTGAAACTTCTTCCAAGAATAAGTAGAAGGAAGATAAAGATTAGAGTAGCTTTATAGTTTATGTTATAAATGTTATATCTTTTAGTACTTCTTTTGAAACATTTAAAATTATGTAATACTTCAAGCCTTTGCTAAGACTGATGTTGTATATATGTATATTGATGCATTATGATATAGAAGTTGTATTTTTCGTATTTCATAAGGCTCCCTGTAATGTTTCCAATGAACATTATGAATATATGTATCATATTAGTATATATGTAGTGGCATTGTAATGCTAGGTATCTCTTTGTATACTTCATATATAAAGATACTGGTATTAGGATATCACATTATTGTATCAAAGCAGTTTATCCTGTTCAGTTGGGGTATGGATTGACTATGCTTAGGCATAATAGGAGTTCCTTCTTAGAAATTGTGTTTTTCTTATTTCATATATTAGATGTGATGATAGAATTGCATGATTTGCCTTAAATTGGCTTGTAAGTCATTTAAGAACAATTAGTGATGAGTCAAATTTTAGATATATATATGATGGGAAGGATTAGTAGTATTGATCTTGTGAGTATCCTCTGATGCTCATTTATGGAGGCCAAGGGAGGTAGATAGGTGTCTGATAGACTCTTTTGAGGAAGGAAAGAACCCTGATATCTCGATAGTGCCAAAGCCAAGGGAGTTAAGTGGGGAGTCTATAAGGTTCTTTTGAACAAGGATTCAACCCAAACTTGCCAGCGTGTCAGGATATGTGTAATGTGGGGATGACTTTTTCTTCTATTTACCTCAAGATAATAAATTAAATCAGTATTCCTAAGCTTTACTTCTTAGTTCTAAGTTGGACTAAGTGTATGTATGAAATGTATGTTAACTTGGTTTATCTAAATGCTAGATTTAGACCTTGTAGATACTTTAAACATATCTTGTTAGCAGGTATTGAGATTATGTTTATATATGATATGTATGCTGGTTTTGGTTTACTCATACTGAAGAATGTTGTTTCTCACCCCGCTGTGTACCATGTAATTCTAGGTGAAACTTCTTCCAAGAAGAAGAAGAAGAAGAAGAAGAAGGAAGATAAAGATTAGAGCAGCTTTATAGTTTATGTTATAAATGTTGTATATTTTAGTACTTTTTTTGAAACGTTTAAAATTATGTAATACTTCAAGCCTTTGCTAAGGCTGATGTTGCATATATGTATATTGATGCATTATGATATAGATGTTGTATTTTTCATATTTCATAAGGCTCCCTGTAATGTTTCCAATGATCATTGTGGATATATGTATCGTATTAGTCTGTATATAGTGGCATTGTAATGCTAGGTATCTCCTTGTATACTTCATATATTAAGATACTAGTATTAGGATGTTACATTATTGTATCAGAGCAGTTCATCCTGTTGAGTTGGGGTATGGATTGACTATGCTTAGGCATAATAGGAGTTCCTTCTTAGAAATTGTGTTTTTCTTGTTTCATATATTAGATGTGATGATAGAATTGCATGATTTGCCTTAAATTGGTTTGTTATTAGCTTCTGTTGCATAAGTACATGGTATTGAGACTGCAACTCAATATATTTTGTTTCTGTGTACAAGAAACTATGGCACTAACAAGGCGATCTAGAGAAGCAAAGAACTCGACCCCACAAGTTCCAGATATGGCTGAAGTTGTTATGGCTATGGCCAATGTTATGGCAAGGGTGCTTGAGAGGATGGAAACAAATCCACCTCTGCAGCCTCCACCACCTGAGCACCCAATGCAAGATGTACCACAAGTTGGAAGGAATCAAAATTTCTTGAACTTGATAGCTTTCCATCATATGAACCCTCCACCCTTCAAAGGCGAGTTCAATCCCGCTAAGGCTGAAGAGTGCCTCAATGAGATGGAGAAGATCTTCGATGTTATGGTATGTTTGGAGGAATAGAAAGTGGCCTTTACCTCCTATATATTAAAGGGAGAAGCAGAGCATTAGTGGGAAGGTACCAAAAAAGTATTGGAAGTCACAGAAAACCAAATATCATGGGAGGTTTTCAAGACAGCTTTTCTGGAGAAGTTTTTCTCGCAAATTCTACATGATGCCAAGGAAGTGGAATTTATGCAGTTAAATAAGGAAGCATATCAGTAGGCTAGTATGTGACCAAGTTTGATGAGTTGTTTATCTATTCAAAGACAAGGGAAGAGCATGAGCAACATGCGAGGATAGTTTTAGATATCCTAAAGGAAAAGAAATTATTTGCCAAACTGTCTAAGTGTGAGTTTTGGCTATTAGAAGTTCAGTTTTTGGCCTATGTTATTTCTAAAGGAGGAATTGCAGTGGACCCAAGCAAAGTTGAAGTAGTGTTATAGTGGCAAAGACTCACCACTATGACCAAGATCAAGAGCTTTATAGGCCTAGCTGGGTATAATAGAAGGTTCATCAATGATTTTTCTCAATTAGCACTGCCTTTGACTAGGTTGACTAGGAAGGGTAGTACTTTTGAGTGGACTCAAGACTATAAAAATAGTTTCTAAGAGTTGAAAAGAGGTTGACTACTATGATAGTGTTGGTGATTCTGGATCCCCATGAGAACTTTAAGGTCTTTTGTGATGCTTTAAAGATGGGACTAGGATGTGTTCTGATGCAAAATAAAAGATTAGTTGCCTAAGTATTAAGGCAGCTAAGGCCATATGAGGAAAACTACCTTGCGCATGATTTGGAGTTAACTACTGTAGTATTTGCCTTAAAGATTTGGAGGCATTTTCTCTATGAAGTCTAGTTTGAGGTGTTCAATGATCATAAGAGTTTAAGGTACCTGTTTGATCAGAAGCAGCTGAACATGAGGCAAAGAAAATGGATGGAATTCTTAAAGATTATGACATTGAGTTAACGTATCATCCGGGTAAGGCCAATGTAGTGGCTAATGTACTAAGTAGGAAATCCCTACATATGTCCTAAATGATGATCCAAGAGAGTGAACTTCTCAAGAGTTTTAGAGATTTGAGTCTAGTGGTGACTGTGATGCCACAAAGTCTCTTCGTGAGTAGGGTGGATATAGTAAATGACTTAAGGACTCAGATTTTGGAAGCTCAAAAGGAGGATGAAGCTTTAATTGACATTAGCAAGCAGATCTTTTTAGAAACCCTAGAAGATTTTGATATGGCTGATGATGGAATGATAAAGTTTAGAGACAAACTTTGTATTTCAAGAGAGTCAAAAATCAAAGAAAGGATTCTACAAAACGCTCATAGCATTAAGTATACCATCCATCCTAGAACCACTAAGATGTATCAAGATCTGAAAAAAATATTTTGATGGTCTAGAATGAAGAGGGACATAGCTAAATATGTCGCAAGGAGTTTAGTTTGTTAAAAGGTGAAGATTGAACACCAGAAGATGGCAAGACTGTTACAGTCTTTAGGGATCCCATAATGGAAATAGGAGAAGATTTCTATCGACTTTGTAATGGATTTACCCAAGACTCAGCAAGGTTTTAATGCAATTTTGGTCATAATGGATAGATTAACCAAATCTGCTCACTTTTTGCTAATGCGAACTAGCTATCCTCTAGAGAAACTAGCTCAGCTATATCTAAAAGAGATAGTTAGGTTGCACGGAGTCCCCATAAGCATGGTATCAGATAGAGATTCTAGATTCACATCTAGATTTTGCAGAGCCTTGCACGAAGCTTTTGGGACTAAGTTAAGCCTTAATATAACTTACCATCCATAGACAGATAGGCAAACAGAGAGGACTATCCAAACCCTTGAGGATATGCTTAGAGCATGTGTTTTAGAACAACAAGGTAGTTTGGACAAGTTCTTACTATTAACGAAGTTTGCTTATAACAATAGCTATCATTCCAGCATGAGTATGGCACCCTATGAGGCTTTGTATGGAAGAAAGTGTAGAACTCCTTTATGTTGATATAAAGTAGGTGAGAGAACCATCTTAGGTCCAGAGTTGGTCTAGTAGACCACAGGGCAAATCAAGATGATTAAGGATAGGTTGGTTACTGCTCTAAGTAGACAAAAGAGCTATGCTGATAAGAGAAGGAGACCTTTTGAGTTTAGTGAGGGAGATAATGTATTCTTAAGAGTTACTCCTACAATAGAGATTGGTAGAGCATTGAAGACTCGAAAGTTAAATCCTCATTTTCTTGGTCCCTACCAAATTCTAAAGAAAGTTGGACCCATAGCTTACCAAATAGCTCTTCCTCCCAGTTTTTATAACCTTCATGATGTATTTCATGTATCTCAATTGAGAAAGTATAATCCAGATCATTTGCATATCATAGAATATGAATTTGTACAGTTAAGGGATGATTTGTCTTATGATGTACATCCGTAAGGGTTATGGACAAAGGGGTCAAAGAGCTCAAAGGTAAACAGATTCCTTTGGTGAAGGTTTTATGGGGCGACAATGACAGTGAGGAAGCTACTTGGGAATTAGAGTCCCACTTGTAGTAGGACTACCCAGACTTCTTCCTTTCAGGTGAGCAATTTTGGGGTCAAAATTTTAAAAATGAGGGGAGAAATGTAATACCCTAAAATGACATGTTAGACTTATTTATGTGTTCAAAAGGTAGTATTTGACTTGTTTAGCATGCATGTTTAATTTTGTGATAATCTGAGTTAGTTTAGGTACTTAGTTGCAACTTAGACTGTGAAAAGTAACTTAAAATGATTCAAATAATAGCATTAATTGCTCAAACGAGGGAAATAAATATAGATAATTTATTTTTAAGTTACAAATATATGAAACAAGTTCAAGTTAAAGTTTCAAGGTAAACTGAGCTAGTTTGACATTTTTAGGCATATTGGTTGTCTATTTATAACCGGCTTGACTAGTAGCAAATATAAAAATATTAAATGATGGTGAAACGACTTTTTATATGACTCTTAGTATTTATTTTAAAGTTGTTTAAAGCTGAAAATCTTGATTTGGCTATGTCTGAGCGTTTTTAGCATATCGGGGTTTTATCAGTTTTGGCCTAAAGGTCATTTGAGTCTTTAGTTCCCCCTTTTATAAGACTCACTCATGGCTCTTTGCTTCACAAAAATAGAAGCAGAAAACTTGTAAGGAGAAAGAGAGAAAGGAGAAGCAAAGACCAAGGAAGAAGAAGAAAGAAAGAGGAAAGCCAAAGGAAAAGCTAAGGCTTGAAATCCAACCAAGCTTGAATGTCTTCACAGCTGCCGAAGGTAGGGGTTTTATAATCATCTTCACTTCTATTTTGCTCTTTTCACCATTTGTGCACTTAAGGTGCTTAATAGGTCAAATTGAGTTCTAGAGGTGTTTGATGTGTTTTGCTTGCATGATTCAATTTCTTTAGTCATTTATGACTTGTTCATAGTATAAGTGAAGGTTAGAAACTTAGAACATCTCTTTTGGACCATTGATACTCATTTTGGGCTTTAGGTTAAAGTTGTGTGATTTTGGTTTATAATCCAAATAGAGTGGTTTATGTTTGTGATTAATGATTCTTATGTGTTAAAAAACTGATTAGGGACTTAGAATAACTTAGAAACTGATTTGGAATGGCCAAAATCCAAGAAAAGAATTAATGGAACAGTACAATGGTTCTGCAGAATTCTGCACAATCTGAGTTCTGCTATGAATGCCGTGACGTAAGGATGCGTAAGGCTCAGTTTCTCAGTTTTCATCAGGAAAAGGCTAGGGCGCCGCAGTGTGCCTTAGTTTGTGCCACGGCATGAGAACTAAGAACTCTAAAAAAGTTATTTTTGATGTTTTGAAGTTCTGAACTAGATGGGATCATTAGTATATATTTCCTAAAGTGTGTTAAGGCATCAACAGAGATATTTTCAAGAGAAAAATTATCACCTAGTATGAATGAGGAAGTGTTAACCTTTGAGCATTCAATAGTTATGGTTTGCTTTAGGTTAGTATCTAGCACCCTAGGCCACTTTAGAGGTAATATATATCACTTAAGAGCAATTAATGATGAGTCAGTGTTTAGATATATGTGTGATGGGAAGGATTGGTAGTATTGATCTTGTGAGTATCTTTTGATGCCCATTCATAGAGGCCAAGAGAGGTAGATGGGTGCCTAATAGACTCTTTTGAGGAAGGACACAACTCTGATATCTTGATAGTACCAAGGCCAAGGGAGAAAAGTGGGGAATTCATAAGGTTCTTTTAAACAAGGATTAAACCCAAAATTCCTAGCATGTCAGGATATGTGTAATGTGGGGATGAGTTTTTCTTTTATTTACCTCAAGATAATACATTAAACCAGTATTCCTAAGCTTTACATCTTAGTTCTAAGTTGGACTAAGTGTATATATGAAATGTATGTTAACTTGGTTTGTCTAAATGCTAGATTTAGACCTTGTAGATGCTTTAAACATATCTTGTTCGCAGGTATTGAGATTATGTTTATATATACTATGTATGCTAGTTTTGGTTTACTCATACTGAGAAATGTTGTTTCTCACCTCGTTGTGTAGCATGTAATTCTAGATAAAACTTCTTCTAAGAATAATAAGAAGAAGGAAGATAAAGATTAGAGTAGCTTTATAATTTATGTTATAAATGTTGTATCTTTTAGTACTTCTTTTAAAACGTTTAAAATTATGTAATACTTCAAGCCTTTGCTAAGGCTGATGTTGTATATATGTATATTGATGTATTATGATATAGACATTGTATTTTTAGCATTTCATAAGGCTCCCTGTAATGTTTCCAACGAACATTATGGATATTTGTATCGTATTAGTATGTATATATTGGCATTGTAATGCTAGGTATCTCCTTGTATACTTCATATATTAAGATACTGGTATTAGGATGTTACATTATTGTATCAGAGTAGTTCATCCTGTTGAATTGAGGTATAGATTGACTATGCTTAGGCATAATAGGAGTTCCTTCTTAGAAATTGTGTTTTTCTTATTTCATATATTAGATGTGATGATAGAATTGCATGATTTGCCTTAAATTGGTTTGTTATTAGCTTCTGTTGCACGAGTACATGGTATTGAGACTGCAGCTCAATATATGTTGTTTCTGTGTGTACAAGAATCTAGGCACCAACAAGGCGATCTAGAGAAGTAGAGAACTCGACCCTACAAGGTCCAGATATGGCTGAAGCTGTTATGGCTACGGCTAATGTTATGGCATGGGTGCTTGAGAGGATGGAAACAAATCCACCTCAGCAGCCTCCACCACCTGAGCACCCAATGCAATATGTACCACAAGTTGAAGGAATTAGAATTTCCTAAACTTGACAACTTTCCATCAGATGAACCTTCCGCCATTCAGAGGCGAGTTCAATCCCGCTATGGCTAAGAAGTGGCTTAGTGAGATGGAGAAGATCTTTGATTTGATGGTATGTTCAGAGGAACAGAAAGTGGGTTTCTTCTCTTATATATTGAAAAGAGAAGCGGAGCATTAGTGGAAAGGTATCAAAAGGGTACTAGAAGCCGCAGAAGACCAGATATCATGGGAGGTTTTCAAGACAGCTTTTTTGGAGAAGCTTTGCTCACAAATTCTACATGATGCCAAGGAAATGGAATTTATGCAGTTAAAACAAGGAAGCATATCAGTAGTCTAGTATGTGGCCAAGTTTGATGAGTTGTCGAAGTTCTCTTCACATTTCTGTTATCATCTGGAAGAGAAATGGCAATGCTTGAAATTCGAGACAGGTTTGAGGAGTGAGATCAAGAGCATGGTGAGACCTATGGAGATTAGAGACTTTCAAGCTTTGGTCAACAAATGGAGGATTATAGAGTCAAATGCTGACAGTCCTCGATCAGAGGAAAAGGTACTAAATGTTTTGAAGAGAAAGCGAGAGGATGACAAGAGCAAGCGGGGAGCTTCTAAGGCGAGTAACCCTAAAGGAAAAGGCAAGAAGGGTCCAAGGTACCTCAATGCACTAAATGTGGAAAGGCACATGGAGGCAAGTGCTTGGCAGGCCAATCTGTGTGTTACACGTGTGCACAACCAGGATATTTCTCTAGGGATTGTCCACGGAATAAAGAAGATATGCCTAACCCAAAGCCGCTAGCCAAGGGACGAGTTTATACTCTAGGCGGAACAGAGGTGGCCTAGTCTCCCAACCTCATCCAAGGTAAAGGCATAATTTGTAATCATCTTTTAAATGTCATGTATGATTCAAGAGCATCTCATTCCTTTATTTCTTATTATTGTGTAAGGATGTTAGATTTTCCTATGTCAGAGTTACCATATGACTTATTTATTTCCACACCCACTAGTATGTTAGCCAAGTGGCCTCAAACTCAAGAGGGGGGGTGAATTGAGTTTATGAAATATTTTTGCAAATCTTTCGTAAAACGTTTGTTAAACAATTTTCGTTGAAGCTATTGGATAATTGAAGTGAATAGATAAATGAGATTAAATACTTCACTCACAAATTAAATAAACCAAGATGAATAATATTCAAGCAAGCATATAAAGTAAATGCACAAATGTAAAGAGATAGGGTTGAGAGAATTAAGCACAAGGATTTATCCTGGTTCAGCCACCCCTTGTGACCTACGTTTAGTCCTCAAGCGAACCACTCGAGATTTTCCACTAAACTTCAAGCTTGAACGGGTGCTTGAAAACCTTTACATAATAGAGCACTCACCAACACCTTGGGATACCTCACCCTTGTGCTTTGAGCCTCAAAAATAGGGATGCCTCACTCTTTACAACCTTTTGAGGGATGCCTCACCCTCTTCTAACTTTGAAAGATACCTCACTCTCTTAGGGATACCTCACCCTTCACTCTAGAGGGATACCTCACCCTCTCTTTTTCAGGTTACACAAAGTATAGAAGATAGAAACTCTCTCAAAGAGCGGATAGATACAATTTGAAGCTCTAATAATGCCCCTTTTGAATATCTCTAGTTTTCTCACAAAAACAGGGGGAAAACGTTTTTGGATTGAATCTCGTACATGATTGTTAGATTGATGTTCTAAAATGAAGTTCAACACTTAATGAAGACCCAATGCAAGTATTTATAAGTTGTATGAAGAAAAGAGCCATTGGGGGTGATAAAGCCAAGCTTTTAATGCAGTAAAAATAGCCGTTGGGGTCTGTCAGACCGCGTGTAATTGATTACACAGCTAATGTAATCGATTACATGGATATTTGAACGTGTTCTTGGCTTTCTGGGCTCTTTGTAATCGATTACATTATTGGTGTAATCGATTACATGGCTTCTGACTTGCTTGTAATCGATTACACAATCTATGTAATCGATTACATGACTCCTTGAACGTGTTCTTGCCTTTCTGGGCTTCAATGTAATCGATTACATTACTGGTGTAATCGATTACACGGCCTCTGACTTGCGTGTAATCGATTACATGAACCATGTAATCGATTACCAGCTCTCTGTTTAGCTTGTAATCGATTACAAAACATGTGTAATCGATTATCTTGGCCTTTGAGCACATTTTTCAAGTCCAATTAAGCTTGTAAGCCATTTCTAACACCTCAAGACATTTGATTAAACATAAAACCTTTCAAGAGTGTTAGATCTAAGATTGAAAAAAATGTTTCTTTGAAAAATATGTGTAGCTTTGAATTTTCACACTTATTTTGGAAAAGATATTTGGAAAACCATTTGAGAATCATTTAGATACTTAAAGGGCATTTTACATTGATATTCTAAGACCTATATCTAATATACCTCTTTTGATCTTGGTCTTTATCTTTTGATCTTGATTTTCATCTTTGGCTTTGTTATCATCAAAAACCATTTGACATGCCTTAGAGACATAATCATTCACATTCTCCCCCTTTTTGATGATGACAAACTGAGCATTCAACAGAATGAGAAATATATGCATTTATTTGATTATTAGATAATTAAGTGCAACATTCCCCGTAATTTATGCATGAGATATAATATGTGAAAGTGCAAAACTCTGCTGTACACATGCTCCCCCGTACACATGCAATATATTTCACTAATCTCTCCCCCTTTGGCATTATCAAAAAGAAGACATAAACATTCAGATTTGATATAATTATTTCAGCCCAGCAGGATCAATATAAGAGAATAAATCATTTAGCACAACAATATGTGATACAAATAGCAAATGCATATGATGAAAGGCTTCAATTAGTTCCAAAACATTCCAAAACAATCCCAAACATCATTTAAGTATATAGTCCAAATAGATTATGATCAAAAACTCATAATTGTGCAGCAAAACAACATATTATGCATTGAGATATCATATTATGCAACAACTTAATGTATTATGCAGAAGATTGTGACATTGTGCAGCAAAAAGTTATGCAATAAGATGACCAATCTATGCAGCAGATAAGCATATTATGCAGTAGACCAATATATTGTACAGCAGAATTAGATGCATGATTGATCCATTATGACAATTTCAAAGATATTGATATTATATATGCCATTTCACATGAAAAAAAATATTCATTTAGCATATTCAAGATATTAAACTAGTAAAACATAGAGCAAGTTTCCACTTAACCAAAGGATGCAAGATCAAGCTTCTTGGAGACAGGGAGGACAACATGAAGCATTTTCTTATTTTGTGCTTGGAGCAGCCACTTTTCAAGATATCCAAAATTAATTCTTGGCCTTCAAACACACCTACAACACACTTTAATTTTTGACTTTTGGTACCCAAATTTTCTTGGGTCCTTGTGTGTTAGTCTTTGGTAAAGTGCCTTTGGGAACCCAAACCAATTTAGTTCCTAGCTTGTTATTGATATTCTTCCTTACATTACAATTTGATGCACTATGCCCTTTCCTACCACAATGAAAGCATTTAATAAAGGGACTACTTGATGTACTTGATGAAATAAAGAAATTCTTGAGAAACTTTTGTTATTTATTGGGATTATACCCCAAACCAGCCTTTTGAAAAATGCATCTTTGGTTTCCAAGTAATATGTTCAAATTATCTCTTCCATAGGTAAATTTTGAAAGAGTGTTTTTCAAATCCTCAATCTCAATTTCAAATGCTTTACATGATGAGCAAAATGAGGGTGTAGATGCATTATCAAGAGATAAACATGTCATGCATGAAGAGTTTGCATCTATCAATCCAAGAGTTTCATTTTCTAATTTTAATTCCTCAATTTCTTTGTTTAAAGCATAAATTTATTTTTCAAATGAGGAAATTGATTTCTTGGATGATGAGACAAGTTTTGCAAGTCTTATGGATTCTTTATGCAATTCTTCAAATGCATCTTGTAGTTCATCATAGGAAGGGGAAGAGTTTGATTCAGAATTTGAAGATGTTACTGACAACTGTCGAGCTTACCAAATTTAAATCAATTTATAACCGATTTACCAAAACTACTTGTAGCATAAGGTAACACCGGGTCGAGCCCGTAGATCACTCTAATTATGAAGTCAGATTAAGAGGTTAATAAATAGGGGGAAAGAGTTTTGCAAGATTAAACAACAAAGAGCAATTAAAATGAGTAAACAAAATTGAGAAAACAACCAATCCAAGAGAATTAACAAATCTTGATTTTAATCTATCCTTGATCTTTATAAATCCGTTCAACTATCAACCAAATCTTTGGTCTTAGATCACATCAAGACGCCTCTCAATGATCCATGGATCTTCTATTAGAAACGCTTCTAAAATTCAATTAATTAAGGTTAGACAAATTAAGCATCCATCCAAAACCCAAATTAACTTAAAAACTAACATCCAACCAAGCTAAATATTTCATCAAACATCTTTGATAAATTATATAACCTCTGAATTCATCTCTTGGCATATGATAATTACGCAATTAACATATGCAAATCCCAATCAAATTAAGCATTAAATCAGAATTTAAACAAGAGAAGAAAAGAAAGAGAAACTTGATTAATAGATGAACGTATAACGATTAAAACAAGATCTCAGGATTAATCATCAAGCTTGTCAATCTCTTGGATTGATTAAAGAAGTTTAGCTCTCCATAGCCATCACCATTGGAGAACCTTCAAGAACCATACAAAAATGAAAGTAACAAAGAGAGAGAAGGAGGGGAAGAGAAGAAGAGAATTCTCCAAAATGAAACACTAAAACTTTAATTATAACAACACTACTACATAAAAGCTCTACATACATAATGATCTGCATAGCCTCCCTTTTATAGAGGGTTTAGAGGTACAAAATGTCAAAAGGGGGCTGAGTCATGGTGGTTGAGTGGAGTAGGTGGATGAATGGAGTAGGTGGATGAGTGGAAAATGTTGAATGACTTTTGGTGAGTGGAAAATTATAGAGATTCTTTGTCTCCGAAATCATGCAGCTCTGAAGTCATTGCATTCGTCATTTTTGAGCCAAGTGGTCTTCATGACGATTTTAGGTCTGGATCTTAGCTTTCAAATGGCTTTGGTTTGAGCCCAATATCACTTCCATAGCTCCAGATATGTTCAATTTACTGCACACTGCTCAAGTCCAAACGCAGCTCCTCTGTTCTGACTTCCAAGCCCAATATCACCTCCAAGGAGTCTGAATCGGGAAAAGTGTACAACATGAAAGTTGTAGATTTGAGTCTTAACTATCAACCATCAAAATTTCAGCCCATTCTACAACTTTCACCTTGAGCAGTATAATGAACAGTATGCATAGGTCATTCTGCCAGGAGCAGCACTTTAGTTCTTGATTCAATGCCAATTTGAGCCATCCAAACGTGTGATTGAGTCTTTGATGTCTTCATGAAGATTGTAGAGCTCTCTCTTATCTTTAAAATGACATAAGATTCACCTTAAAAATCCACCTACAGCCCAAGATATGACCCAAATACAGAATTAGTGTAAGACGTAAATCATGCTGAAAAATTCAATTAAATCTATTTTGAGTTCAAAACATACAAAACATAACCAAACTTAATTTATTAAGTGCACGGAGAGTGTAAATGACTAAAAATGAAGGCTTATTAATGCATCAAATATGTGAACATCAAATTCCCCCACACTTAGCTTTTTGCACTCTGGGCAAAACACACAAAAACAAAATAAAACAGACTCAAAAGTTAAACATTCTAAAAGACTCAATTTCTAATAATATTTAAGAATGAAGAGCAATTGATAATTCAAGTGATCAAAACATTTATGAGGTAACACATCTTCACATCTTAAATCAACAAGCAGGGATACTTCAATTGAAAAGCATAAGTAAAGAATGATAGATCCTCACATAATTCACTCTTAATCTCTCAAGTGTTTAAAAGGTAGGTATTACACTCAATTCAACTCATGAAAATTGCACTACCATAAGCTTGCTTATCTTCTACTTCTCCACTACTCGGATCACATGCATACACAAATCATGAGGACTTTATTCAAGGTTGTAATGGGGTCAAGGTAAAGGAGAAGGTAATATGGATATGACAAGTTAAACATCAAAGAGAATAAAAGAACATGAAAAGTTGAGTTCAATTATCGATCATGAAAGTTCATCCCAACTTCATCTAATACAAATTCCCTTTACATATTATTTTTCATTCCTTTATTGCCTTGTTGACCCTTTTTTTTTTTTTTTAATATATATATATATTTTTTGAATTTTTTTTATATGTATATATATTTTTTTTTTTTTTTTTTTTTTTTTTTTTTTTTTACAAAAAGAACATCATAAATACATTTTTCAACCATTCTGCATACACACCCCTACATTTGTTCATGAACTCATCCAATGGCAAAGCTAATGTTCTCTTATTCCCTAAGACTAAGTAAGAACATGGTTTTTTTTTTATTTAAGAAACATAATGAGTTCGAGACAAAGAATAATCAAATAAGCTCAAAGGGGTTAAGTAAGGGGAAATATGCAAGGTTGGCTGTTTGGTTAAACTAGCTGATTAAGAAAGAGGGCCTCAATCATGTTCATGCATGCAAGTGAAACGTAGCCTCAAAAAGAGTCAAAGCAAGTTCTAGAGTGATCATTAGCATGAGTGAAAATCACACAAGAAAGAAGAGAATGGCATAAATGTTGAATCCATCCATTAGGCTCAAAATCTCACAAGGTATGCATCTATCAAACTCAATTCATCAATTCAATCATCCATAACCAAGCATATCAGTTCAAGAAGGAAGAAAAGTTATTCAATCATGCAATGAACCCTTTTTTTTGTGTTTTTTTTTTGTTTTTTTTTTGGTTTTTTTTTAACAACAAAACAAAACAAAAAATGCTAAAATCTCTTCCCCACACTTAATATAACATTGTCCTTAATGTGAAAAGAGAGATAGAAAAGAGCAACACAACCGATAAGAAGTGAATCAACGCCAAGCGGGAGGAAAAGAAGCATCTTGTCGGTGCCACATCAGACCTCTGCCACCAATTAAGATGCGTCTCAAGAGTAGAATTACTCCTTACTCTGCCATCCTTAACTGGTTAGAAAATTACTGACAAACATATAAACACAATAAGCATATTAATATATACACACATTTTTTTTTCACAACTCTACACACGACAAACATAAACACATTTACTAAATTTTTTTTTTTTTAGTCACACAACTATCCTTCCCCCCAACTAGATCATAACATTGTCCTCAATGTTAAAAAAAAATAGAAAGGAAAAAGATAGAGGATAGTACCAGTTTCTGCAATTACGGAAAAGAGAAACCTTACACAAATAAAAACGAAACAAAGTACGATGAATAAAACTAAAGAGAAAGGAAAGTCATAGATGAAGTGTCGGTCCTGTTGTTGTTTCTTCTTTGCCTCCCTTGTTGTTGTCTCGTTTGCTGCTGTCTCCTGACCAATCTATCTGGGCTGTCACTGGATCAGGTTCATAAACAAAGGCTTCCAATTTATCAATTAACTCATCAACAGTGGAAGCCGAGATAAGGAGTTGTCTTTCAGAAGGTGTGACAAATTTCTGTTCCACAGCATGGTCAACAAAAGATAACAAATTATCCAAGAAATTATTAACATTCAACAAACCTATGGGTTTATGGTGGATGTTCAATTGGGCCCAAGAGACAACTTGAAAGACTTCTTCCAAAGTACCAAAACCACCAGGTAAGGCTATGAAGGCATCAAAGTTGTCAAGCATTGCCTTCATTCGTTCATGCATAGATGATACTTGAATTTCCTGTCCAATTGTCTTTCTAACGAAGTTCCTTCGAGTTAAAGGTTCAGGAATGACACCGAAAACTTGACCACCTCTTAGAAATGCAGACAGTGATACAGCCCCCATTAACCCAAGGCAACCTCCCCCATATACTACATGAATGTTCCTCGCAGTAAGTGTTCTACCAAGAGTGGTTGCTGCGTTGACAAACTCTAAACTCTTCCCATAATGTGTCCCACAAAAGACACAGATACTAACAAGTCTATGAACAGAAGAAGAAGAAGCTCCCTCCATCTCTACACTCACACTCTCTGTGAATGATTTAAGAGTTGCAGGAAAGTGAAGAAAATGGAGTGTTTAAATAGAGAAGAGAATAGAAAAAAAATAATAGCTCCTATATGAGTAGATTGGCTGTTGTCAGAAAATTTTTGAATTTTTTTTTTGTTTTGTTTTTGTTTTTATTTTATTTTTTTTTAATGTTTTTTTTTAAATAAAAAATGCATAAGATAATATATACAGATTGTTGTGATTGTGGCTCACATCTTCCTCTGGTTTTACGTCCAGAAACGGCTTAAACGCCTTCTATGAGTCGGGGATAGGCTTCCCATCCAATTTTCTTATAAATTGGCAAACACGGTCTTTTTGAGTCAGATTCCGAAGACTATAACACTCTTGCTCGTCCTTGAAGAGATTCCACAAACGAAGAAGTTCACGTTGCACAATTCCACAAGAATGCGTCTCAAGAGTCAATAAGATATTATCTAATGACTCCTTACTCAGTCCATTCTTAATGAAGAGTATTTTATCTTCTCTGTTTACAGAAACCATTCCCAAAGAACGACATCGCGTGTTGCAATTCCATCGTGCACACTTGTAACAAACGTGCATTCTTTTTGCTCTTCTCTTTTTCGAAAATGAACTTTTACCGAGACCAGGCATGTATCGGACAAATGAATCGGAAGATTCACCAGCTAAACGAACCTTTGCTTCGATTATCCAGCGTATATCTTCTGGGATGCCCTTGTACATTAACAGTCTCAATCTCTCACACCTAGCTTTGTAAATTTTGGTTAGAACATTTTTATGAACAGAAGGGAAATACTTTTTTAGATTTGAAAGAATGACATCCATTTTGAAAGAGAAGAAATCAGTTATTATGGGAAATTGAAAGACAAACCGACTCGAGAGTCACGGAGTACCGTTATCCGCCGTTTAACCGGGAACTGAAAGAACTGCAAAAAGAAGAAACAAATTAAAATAAATTCTACTCATAACAAGGATTAGAAAGGGAGATGGATTCTACCTCAACAGCTTGATGTTCCAGAAATGGTTTGAGTCTTTTTTGCTTTATAAAAAAATTTTATTTTTTTTTATTTTTTTATTTTTATTATTTTTTATGCATCATTTATTGATTCCGCAATTCATGCAAGTGCAATTTGCGTAACTTAGGAGCATCATTTTTCTTTCAGAAATGGACCCCAATTTTTGACAATGTTCGCAACTTTTGTAAAAAGTATAACTGCCCTTGAATAATATGGCCAATAAAATCCATACTGCAAGATTTTGCAAATTGTTTTCTTTGAAGAAAAATGACCTCCACATGCTTCTGAATGACAAAATTCAATGACACTACTTACCTCATTGTCGGGTACAAATCTCCAAAAGATTTGATCAGGACAATAATTGAACAAATATGGGTCAGCACAATAGAAATTTTTTTTTTTAAATCAATCAAATTTTTTTTTTTTTTGTAAATTGAGGCGGCATCTTACTCATCAAGTGGGGTAGACGACTTCTTGCAAGTGGAGCTCCTCCAAAATATCCTCTTGAGCTCCCTCATAGAATGGTTTGAGGCGATGTCCATTGACTGTGAAAGCTTTTGTAGTAGTCTCACTTGTAACCTGCACAACACCATAAGAAAAAATCTTAGTAACAACAAATGGACCAAGCCACCTAGATCTGAGTTTTCCGGGCATGAGTTTGAGGCGGGAGTTATAAAGGAGAACTTTTTGACCAATCTTAAATGTTTTTCTCATGATCTTCTTATCATGGAAGGCTTTAGTCTTCTCTTTATAAAGTTTGGAACTCTCATAAGCCTCCATGCGGATCTCCTCCAATTCCTGCAACTGTAGCTTCCGCTCCATGCCTGCTTGATTTAGGTCCAAGTTACACCTTTTTACTGCCCAAAATGCACGATGCTCAATTTCCACTGGCAAGTGGCATGCTTTGCCAAAAACAATCCGATAAGGAGACATCCCAATCGGAGTCTTATAGGCGGTCCTATAAGCCCATAAAGCATCCTCAAGCCTTTTGCTCCAGTCCTTTCGTTAGGTTGAACTGCTTTTTCAAGTATTTGCTTGATCTCTCTCGTTGGAAACCTCGGCTTGCCCATTAGTCCGGGGATGATAAGGTGTAGAAACTCTATGCAAGACTCCATACTTTTTCATCAAGGCTTCCATGCTTCGATTACGAAATGTGAACCCCGATCACTAATGATGGCTTTTGGGACTCCAAACTGCGAGAAAATATGTGATCTAACAAAATCCACAACAACCTTGGAATCATCGGTCCGAGTGGCTTTTGCTCCACCCATTTAGATACATAATCCACAAAGCAAGCAAAATGTAAACAAAACCAAATGACACAGGAAAAGGACCCATAAAATCAATACCCCAAACATCAAATATTTCACGAACAACAAAGGTTGTTGGGGCATCTCATTCCTACGAGAAATATTCCCTATTCTCTCGGCATTGTTCACAAGATTTACAAAACAAATATGCATCACGAAATAGAGTGGGCCAATATAATCCGAGTCCAAAACTTTCCTAGTGCATGACGAGTAGGTCCAAAATGTCCCCCACAGCAAGTGCATGACAAAAACTAAGAACAGAATCAAACTCATGATTAGGAATACATCTCCTAATGACTTGGTCACTACAAAATCTCCACAAATAAGGGTCATCCCACACATAATATTTTGACTCACTTTTCGGTTTATTAATGCGTGCCTTAGTAAAATGTGCAGGTAGTGCTCTAGCAACCAAGAAATTAACCAAATCGCAAACCAAGGGATGTTACCTTGCATCTTGAAAAGTTGTTCATCAGGGAAGGCATCATGGATAGGAGAAGAATCTGCCTCTCTTTCAATCCAACTCAAGTGATCTGCCACCAGGTTCTTTGCTCCACTCTTATCTCTGATATCAATATCAAACTCCTGTAAGAGCAACATCCACCGAATCAACCTTGGCTTTGCATCGGGCTTTTTCAGGAGAAACTTCAAAGCTGCATGATCTGAAAATACAACCACTCTAGAACCAAGCAAATATGATCGAAATTTATCTAAAGCAAAAACAATTGCTAAAAGTTCCTTTTCGGTTGTAGTGTAGTTGGCTTGTGCAGCATCTAAAGTCCTTGAAGCATAGGAAATGACATGAGGTACTTTGCCGACTCTCTGTGCAAGGACAGCTCCCAATGCATAATTAGAGGCATCACACATGAGTTCAAATGGGAGTGTCCAATCTGGTGGTTGGATGATAGGAGTGGTGGTCAAAGCTCCTTTAAGGAAATCAAAAGCTCTCTCGCACTTGCCATCAAAATCAAAAGCAACATCTTTCTCGCAACAAGTTAGACAGGGGAAGGGCCTTTTGCTTTGAAATCTGAATGAACCGCCTTGTAGAAACCCGCATGGCCAAGAAAAGAACGAACCTCTCGCACGCAAGAGGGGTAAGGCAATTGGGAAATAACATCAATTTTAGCAGGATCTACTTCTATACCCTTCTGAGAGATGATATAGCCTAAGACTATGCCTTGTTCTACCATAAAATGACACTTCTCATAATTAAGAACAAGATTAGTCTCAATGCATCGATGCAAGACTCTATCCAGACTATCTAAACATGCATCAAAGGAAGAGCCATAGACAGTAAAATCATCCATAAACACATCCATGCAACTCTCTAAAAATTCAGAGAAGATACTGACCATACACCTTTGAAAGGTTCCCGGAGCGTTGCACAGACCAAAGGGCATTCTCCTGTATGCAAATGTTCCAAATGGACAGGTGAAAGTGGTCTTCTCTTGGTCTTCTGGGGCTATATGAATCTGAAAATAGCCCGAATATCCATCCAAGAAACGAAGAATGCGACTTGCCACCGTCTCTCCAACATCCGATCAATGAAAGGCAATGGAAAATGATCTTTCCTAGTGGCCTGGTTAAGCCGCCTATAATCAATGCACACCCGCCAACTGTTCTGGATTCTTGTGGGTAGGAGCTCATTGTTCTGATTTGCAATTACTGTGACTCCAGATTTCTTTGGAACCACTTGCATTGGGCTCACCCATTTACTGTCAGATATGGGATAAATAATGCCAGCTTGTAGCAGCTTGGTCACTTCCTTCTTCACCACATCCAGAATCAGGGGATTTAGTCTCCTTTGGGGCTGCCTCACTGGCTTAGTATCTTCCTCCAATAAAATCCTATGCATACATGTGGAGGGACTAATACCAGGAATGTCTGCAAGTGTCCATCCAATAGCACGCTTATGTTGCCTCAAAACCTGCAACAATTTTTCTTCTTGTTCAGGTTGCAGATTCTTAGCGACAATCACTGGCAGCTTCTCACCATCTTCCAAATATGCATATTTAAGATGGTCTGGCAAAGTCTTTAGCTCTAAGGATGGGGGATGCACAATAGAAGGCAGCAAGCTATTTGAAACAAGCAACTCAGCAGCATTAAATTCGACATACTCCTGACTCTCACTTTCACATGCTGCATCATTCAAGTCAGCAGCTACATCATCACTCACAACTGCATAAATCTCAGCACATGCAGCACATGGTTCAGTATCACAGTTAACACATATATCACAAGTGATATAATCCGAGAAAGTTAGCAATATCGGGGAATTCAACACTCATATCAAAGATAAGTATCATCAACCAAACATTTCAATCACATCAACATGAAAAACTCGAATGCTCCTCAAGAGGATGTCTCATGGCATCAAAAATGTTAAAGCTGTACCACATCTCCACCAAATTCCATAGAAAGGGTGCCGCATGCACGTCTATCTTGGTTTTGGGCTTTTTGAGGAATAGTCTTCCTAGAATCAATGGAGCATGATTTGTTGAAGACTCATCTTCCATGTCCGAGAATGTAGAAGTCCGCTGGAAAAATTAGCTCATTTACTCGCACCAACACATCTTCCAAAGACTCTGCGCAGGTGAGCAAGTAGTCCTATTTGCAAGCTGAATCACTATACCAGTGGGGTGTAAGGTGCCAATGTTCAAAGACTTATACACTGACGTAGGCATGACATTAATAGAAGCACCCAAATCTAGCATTGCATGGTCAAACCTGGAATTACCTATAGTGCAAGGGATTGTGAAAGTTCCAGGATCTTTACATTTCTTTGGCATGCTTGGGTGAATCATCGCAGAAACATTTCTACCCATACTGACTTTCTCAGTACCCTTAAGTCTTCTCTTGTGAGTACACAACTCCTTGAGAAATTTGGCATACTTGGGAATTTATTTGATTGCATCTAGGAGGGGAATATTGATTTCCACCTTCCTGAATGTCTCCATGACTTCCTTCTCTGTTTTTGCTTGCGCTATCTCGCTTGGACTGTGTCACTCTGTTTGGGAAGGGTAGTGGAATGTTCAAGTCCGAATTACCCGCACATTTCTTCCGGATTTGGGGCATCTAGTTCATGCGAATTTTGTTGTGTCGATCAATCTCTCATTTCGCCGCAATGGGAGCTCGGTTGGCGTACTAGGACCATCAATTTCTTTGCCACTTCTCAAGGTAATGGCACTTACATTGCCTCTTGGGTTGTTGACTGTTTGTGAAGGCAATTGGTTCGATCCTTGACTTTTCAATTCACTCACGGTGGTGGCCAGCTGCCCAATCTGAGTTTGCAGGTTCTAAATAGTGGCATTGACATTTTGTTGGAACTGAACATTATTTGTAGCCATCTGTTTCATCAAATCTTCCAATGATGGCTCGGATGGAGTGGTTGCTGGACTTGGCAACATGAGGGTCTTTGCACGTGGTGTGGCACGCATTTGTTGTTGTTGTCTCGAATGCGAGGTGGTTGGTATTTGTTGCTAGGACCTACTGACTTGGTATCTAAATTCTTCTTTGTTGGGGTTGTTCTTCTTGACTAGAATTCCCATATCTCAAGTTAGGATGGTCCCTCCGCCCGGGGTTATAAGTATTAGAAAATGGATCATATCTTGGTTGGGGACTGCCGATATTGAGGTCTACTAGGAAAAATGCCACCGCCGTAACCGACCGTTTCCGGAAACGCGGAACCACCATCCCGAAGTGTGGGACATGAATCGGTAGGGTGAGATGAGCAAGAGCAAATGCCACACACCCTTGCGTGTGCTCTTGTACGTAACCCGGTACATGTTGTCCCACCGCTAATTGCCTTACCAAAGAAGTCAATTCATCAAGTCTCGTGTTCCATTCTCTCGTTGATCGACTTGAGATGATTGAATTTCATTGACTCCTCCGGTGGACGTAAGGACTCTTGTGCCAAATTGTTGAGCATTGGTCGCCATATTTGCTATCAAATCTCTTCTGCAGAGAGGGTTTTATCCACCAATGCACCTCCAGATGCGGCATCCACCATACTTCTATCCATCGACAGCAAGCCCTCATAGAAATATTGAATCAAGAGCTGATCACTAATTTGATGGTGGGGACAACTCGAACACAGCTTTTTGAATCTCTCCCAATACTCATGCAAGGTCTCACCAGTCATTTGCCTTATACCACAAATGTCTTTTCTAATGGCAGCTGCTCTGGATGTAGGGAAGAACCTCTCCAAGAATAATTTCTTCATATCATCCCAACTCGTGACAGAACCTGGTGAAAGGTAGAACAGCCAATCCTTGGCTACATCAGCAAGAGAGAAAGGGAATGCCCTCAACTTGATATGCTCCTCGAGATTCCATGTAGCTTATGGTTGACAGACCACATGGAACTCCTTTAAGTGCTTATGAGGATCTTCACCGTAAGACCATGAAACTTGGGCAACAAGTGTATCAATCCGATTTTAACTCGAAGTCGCATCAAGATTAGGATATTGAATGCACAAAGACTGGTAAGTTACATCAGGAGCAGCAAGTTCTTTAAGGGTCCTATTTTGCCTGTTATCAGCCATGATTTTAGAATCACTTAAGATCTCAAGTGCACTTTCAGATTCAATGTCACAACTAAATTCAGACTCAATTCTTTCACTTAGCCTACGAGTTCTATTCAACCTATGCAATGTTCTATCAATCTCAGGATCAAATTCAAGCAAGATATCAGGATTAGACCTAGTCATGCAAAAACACAAAAATAAAATAAAATAAGTAAACAAGTAAAATACACTAGACAACTCTAAAAATATACCAAAATAAATATAATTCACCTATCTAAATATTTTTAAAAATTATGGGACTTGTACAAACATAAAAACTACACAAAAATGAAACTAAAAAATACAATAAAAAATATTAAAAAATTGAAAAACTGGTCTAAACGATGGATTTTTGAAAAACCAGGGGTGACCTGTGAGTCTTGTTTATTAGGTTGTTTTCCTTCAACTGACCAAGTTTCAGCTCATTCTGGGCACATTTCCTGTCAGTACGAAATTCTGCAAAATGACCCGTAATCACCCGTTTTCTCCTAAAAATCACCAAAACACAGCAAAATAAAGGTTAGTGAGGGATTAGTAGTTAAATATACTCTTAATAAGATTGAACAAAATCAGAATGATCCCTGGCAACGGCGCCAAAAATTTGACAACTGTCGAGCTTACCAAATTTAAATCAATTTATAACCGATTTACCAAAACTACTTGTAGCATAAGGTAACACCGGGTCGAGCCCGTAGATCACTCTAATTATGAAGTCAGATTAAGAGGTTAATAAATAGGGGGAAAGAGTTTTGCAAGATTAAACAACAAAAAGCAATTAAAATGAGTAAACAAAATTGAGAAAACAACCAATCCAAGAGAATTAACAAATCTTGATTTTAATCCATCATTGATCTTTATAAATCCGTTCAACTATCAACCAAATATTTGGTCTTAGATCACATCAAGACGCCTCTCAATGATCCATGGATCTTCTATTAGAAACGCTTCTAAAATTCAATTAATTAAGGTTAGACAAATTAAGCATCCATCCAAAACCCAAATTAACTTAAAAACCAACATCCAACCAAGCTAAATATTTCATCAAACATCTTTGATAAATTATATAACCTCTGAATTCATCTCTTGGCATATGATAATTACGCAATTAACATATGCAAATCCCAATCAAATTAAGCATTAAATCAGAATTTAAACAAGAGAAGAAAAGAAAGAGAAACTTGATTAATAGATGAACGTATAACGATTAAAACAAGATCTCAGGATTAATCATCAAGCTTGTCAATCTCTTGAATTGATTAAAGAAGTTTAGCTCTCCATAGCCATCACCATTGGAGAACCTTCAAGAACCATACAAAAATGAAAGTAACAAAGAGAGAGAAGGAGGGGAAGAGAAGAAGAGAATTCTCCAAAATGAAATACTAAAACTTTAATTATAACAACACTACTACATAAAAGCTCTACATACATAATGATCTGCATAGCCTCCCTTTTATAGAGGGTTTAGAGGTACAAAATGTCAAAAGGGGGCTGAGTCATGGTGGTTGAGTGGAGTAGGTGGATGAATGGAGTAGGTGGATGAGTGGAAAATGTTGAATGACTTTTGGTGAGTGAAAAATTATGGAGATTCTTTGTCTCCGAAATCATGCAGCTCTGAAGTCATTGCATTCGTCATTTTTGAGCCAAGTGGTCTTCATGACGATTTTAGGTCTGGATCTTAGCTTTCAAATGGCTTTAGTTTGAGCCCAATATCACTTCCATAGCTCCAGATATGTTCAATTTACTGCACACTGCTCAGGTCCAAACACAGCTCCTCTGTTCTGAATTCCAAGCCCAATATCACCTCCAAGGAGTCTGAATCGGGAAAAGTGTACAACATGAAAGTTGTAGATTTGAGTCTTAACTATCAACCATCAAAATTTCAGCCCATTCTACAACTTTCACCTTGAGCAGTATAATGAACAGTACGCATAGGTCATTCTGCCAGGAGCAGCACTTTAGTTCTTGATTCAATGCCAATTTGAGCCATCCAAACGTGTGATTGAGTCTTTGATGTCTTCATGAAGATTGTAGAGCTCTCTCTTATCTTTAAAATGACATAAGATTCACCTTAAAAATCTACCTACAGCCCAAGATATGACCCAAATACAGAATTAGTGTAAGACGTAAATCATGCTGAAAAATTCAATTAAATCTATTTTGAGTTCAAAACATACAAAACATAACCAAACTTAATTTATTAAGTGCACGGAGAGTGTAAATGACTAAAAATGAAGGCTTATTAATGCATCAAATATGTGAACATCAGTTACCTCTATGTCATTTTCATCTTCCTCTTCTCCTCTAGCCATGAAACATAGATTGGCTTTCTCATTATCCGAGCTATCAGTTGAATCCATGTCATTATCATCCCAAGTTATGTAGGCTCTTCTTTCTTTCTTCTCCCTTGAGGATTTTTTGTGGTATTTTTCCACTTTACTTTGATAAATTGGGCACTCCATCTTCATGTGACCCAACTCTCCACATTCATAGCATTTAGGAGTGGATGAGGTTCCTTTCCCTTTGTGATAGACATTCTTTTGGGGAAAGGGAGGTTTTCTTTGAGCTTCACTCATCTTGAAGAATCTTCCAAATTTCTTTACTAGTAGAGCAAGATTCTCCTCATCTATTTCCAAGCCATCTCTATCATATTCATCATCATCATGATCATTAATCATGGAGGAAGTGGCCTTGAGAGCAATCCCCTTCTTTTTGTTGTCAACTTCTTCACTTTGTTTGAGTCTATTCAACTCCAATTCATGTTCTTGGAGCTTGCCAAAAAGTGTGGCTAAATTCATTGTAGCAAGATTTCTAGATTCCGAGATAGCCGTCACCTTAGGTTGTCAATCCCTGCTCAAACATCTTAAAACCTTATTAATAAGATCTTCATCAGAAAATGTCTTTCCTAATGAAGCTAAATGATTAACTATATATGTAAAACGTTTTTGCATTTCTTGAATACTTTCAATATGGTTCATTCTAAAAAGTTCATATTCATGAGTGAGAGTATTGATTCTTGATCTTTTCACTTCACTAGTACTCTCATGGGTTACTGCTAAAACATTCCACATTTCTTGAGTAGATTTACAATTTGAAACTCTAAAGAATTCATCATGCCCCAAAGATGTGGTAATAATGTTTTTGGCACTCAAATTATATTGGACCTTTTTCTTATCATCATTGGTCCATTCACTTCTTGGTGTATTAACCCTTACACCATTAACATCTTTTGTGGGGATAAAAGGACCATTTTCAATAGCATCCCACACATCTAAGTCAATAGCTTCAATAAAAATTTTCATTCTTTATTTCCAATAAGCATACCCATCGCCATTGAAAAATGGAGGTTTATAGATAGAGGAACTTTTTGAAAACTCATTTGAGGAGGCCATCACTTTCTCTTGAAGTTGCTAAGCCCTTTACACAAGAGCCTAGCTCTGATACCACTTGTTAGCCAAGTGGCCTCAAACTCAAGAGGGGGGGTGAATTGAGTTTATGAAATATTTTTGCAAATCTTTCGTAAAACATTTGTTAAACAATTTTCGTTGAAACTATAGGATAATTGAAGTGAATAGATAAGTGAGATTGAATACTTCACTCACAAATTAAATAAACCAAGATGAATAATATTCAAGCAAGCATATAAAGTAAATGCACAAATGTAAAGAGATAGGGTTGAAAGAATCAAACACAAGGATTTATCCTGGTTCAGCCACCCCTTGTGACCTACGTCCAATCCTCAAGCGAACCACTCGAGATTTTCCACTAAACTTCAAGCTTGAACGGGTGCTTGAAAACCTTTACACAATAGAGCACTCACCAACACCTTGGGATACCTCACCCTTGTGCTTTGAGCCTCAAAAACAGGGATGCCTCACCCTTTACAACCTTTTGAGGGATGCCTCACCCTCTTCTAACTTTGAGAGATACCTCACTCTCTAAGGGATACCTCACCCTTCACTCTAGAGGGATACCTCACCCTCTCTTTTTCAGATTACACAAAGTATAGAAGATAGAAACTCTCTCAAAGAGCAGATAGATACAAATTGAAGCTCTAATAATGCCCCTTTTGAATATCTCAAGTTTTCTCACAAAAATAGGGGAAAACGTTTTTGGATTGAATCTCGTATATGATTGTTAGATTGATGTTCTAAAATGAAGTTCAACACTTAATGAAGACCCAAGGCAAGTATTTATAAGTTATATGAAGAAAAGAGCCGTTGAGGGTGATAAAGCCAAGCTTTTAATGCAGTAAAAATAGCCGTTGGGGTCTGTCAGACCGCGTGTAATCGATTACACAGCCAATGTAATCGATTACATGGATGTTTGAATGTGTTCTTGGCTTTCTGGGCTCTGTGTAATCGATTACATTATTGGTGTAATCGATTACATGGCTTCTGACTTGCTTGTAATCGATTACACAATCTATGTAATCGATTACATGACTCCTTGAACGTGTTTTTGCCTTTCTGGGCTTCAATGTAATCGATTACATTACTGGTGTAATCGATTACACGGCCTCTGACTTGCGTGTAATCGATTACATGAATCATGTAATCGATTACCAGCTCTCTGTTTAGCTTGTAATCGATTACAAAACATGTGTAATCGATTACCTTGGCCTTTGAACACATTTTTCAAGCCCAATTAAGCTTGTAAGCTATTTCTAACACCTCAAGACATTTGATTAAACATAAAACCTTTCAAGAGTGTTAGATCTAAGATTGAAAATAATGTTTCTTTGAAAAACATGTGTAGCTTTGAATTTTCACACTTATTTTGAAAAAGATATTTGGAAAACCATTTGAGAATCATTTAGATACTTAAAGGGCATTTTACATTGATATTCTAAGACCTATATCTAATATACCTCTTTTGATCTTGGTCTTTATCTTTTGATATTGATTTTCATCTTTGGCTTTATTATCATCAAAAACCATTTGACATACCTTAGAGACATAAGCATTCACACGGTAAGCTAATCATAACTTCGAAAAATGTGTCTTGACTATTGTATAAGAATTGAGGATAGAGTTTTCTTTGTAAACATTATCTGTTTACCCTTTGTGGACATGGATGTCATTCTTGGAATGGATTGGTTATCGTCCAATCATGTGGTTTTGAACTATTTAGATAAGACCCTAGTTTTTTTGTCTGATGTTCCTACCAAACTTGTTTCTTCAGAGTCTGCCTATCTCAGTGCTAATTAGGTCAATCACTATTTGGTAGAAGGAGCTCTAGGATATGTTCTTATTTTCTCATTAGATGTAGAGGTTGAGCAGAGCCTAGATAATATACCTATGGTGAGGGAATAACCTGAGGTGTTTCCGAATGACATAACGGAGTTGCCACCGGAGTGAGAAATAGAGTTTACTATATATTTAGTACCAGGTACAAGACCTATATCTATAGCATCCTATAGGGATGGCCTCGTTGTTGTGTTCTTCATATGGGAGAGGAAAGAAATGATAGAGAAGAGAGAAAATGAGGAGGGGGACACCAGCTTGGTGTAATACCTTGATACCAATATCTAGATATATCATACATATATAAATATATAAAGCATTAGTCATGCTAATACTATATTTACTAACATTCTATTCCCATATCATTCGAATAAATAATTGTTGAGAGTCATGATAAAAGAAGGTCATACATATATATATCAAAAGCCTCAAAGGGCAAAGTATTATATATATAACATTTTACAACTCAAAGTAAAAATATACAAGAGTTGTTCATAAAACATAAACTAAAACTATTTAATCTTGTTGCTTTTTCTTCATTTTCTTTTTCCCTTTGAAAGGGTCTTGACTTGCTTTTACCATGGAAACACGGAAAGAGGTGAGAACATAAAAATTCTCAATAATATACATATATTTCATGGCAATACACTATGTAAACTACATGCAAATCTAAACTGTCTCAATATTACATAAATGCCTATATAACTGTATAACATCAATTATACTTGGCAATTTGCTTAACTCACTTCTTTGCCTAACTTAGGACTTAACTCATCCTATTGCTCTTGGTTGTAAGCTTGACTCACTTTACTTCACTTACATAGGGGCTTATCTTACTCCTCATGGTACTTGACAAAGAGCTTAACTCACTACTTTGTCTTAGGTAGAGTGTTTGTCTCACTACTCTACCACCTTTAGCAAGAGTTGGCCTTACTTCCTTGCCCTACGTAGAGAGCTTCTCCCTCTACTTAACTGACTTTGGGTAAAGTGCTTTAATCACAACTTTACCCTCACAACTCCATCCTTGATAAAGAGTTTTATTCACTCCTTAGCAAAGTCAAGGGGTTTAACTCACTCCTATAGTTAGGATAATTGTGCTATGGTTTGACTTAATCAAGTAAAGGAATCATCTCTTTAATAACACTCCATTTCAAGCAATTCATGACTCTCAAAAAGCTTAAAAACTCAAACTTGTTCTTATATGCTAAGTAGTTATCTTTTTTGTGAAATATCTCTAAAAGTGTCTTGATAAACTTAATAAAGCATATACATATGTTCCCAACTAGTAGGAAACTCAAAATTTTCAAGATAAAAATCCTGGTACTCATTCTTAGTGCTTAGGTGCTGTGTGACCGAAAGCTCTACTCTATTTTATCTGTCGTTGAGCACTTAAGAGCCCAAACTCTGAGCGCTTAATCACTTAGCTCCAGAGCCTTCTGGACTAACGCGCTTAAGCGCTCACTTTTTGGGCGCTTAATCTCTAGGTTCCAAAACTAAAATACGAGCTCTCTGGCCTTAGGTGCTCAAGCGGCCAAAAATTGGGCACTTAGGCACCAGGCACCTAAAACTTCTATTATTATTCTATTGGTTTTCAACTAACTTTAAACCTCTAAATACATGTTCTAAATGGTTTTCAACCCTAAACATGATCCCTAATCATATTAGAATCATCAAACATTAAATTTAACTCATTAAAACATGGATTTAAGCAACTCAAACAAGAAAATACCCATTTACTAACTTATTCTTCAAAGAAGTTCATGGATATCTACCAAGCTTAAACAAGCAACCATACATCCAATAAGTTAAAGACACTCAAACTCAACTTTTGAATTAAGAATCAAGCCAAGAACACAGATTTGCTTACCAAACCCATTTCTTTCTTCTCATACAACCTAGCTTCACATAAGATGAAACAAAAGGAAAAGATAAGTAAGAAGCTCTCCCGACTCAAGTGGTTAGATGATCAAGCCTGACTTTCTCTTTAGATTTCCTCTTCTTCCTCTCCTCTTCCTCCTTTGTTTCCTCCTCTTTCTTGTTTTCTCTTCTTTTCTTCTGCTGCTGCTGCTATTTTTGCTGCACTTCCATGGGTAAGAGAGTGAGGAAAAGAGTGAAAAATGAAGAGAAATATCTAGGAATAAAGATAACATAAGGGGCTGAACGTGGATGACTTCATACACTATGTTATTTCACTAAAACTTCTTGATTTGTTAAGAACACTTAGATTTTACAAAATCAAGTTTCCTAACTTCCATAGGTACTAAAATAAATCCTAAGATTCATCTAAATCCTAGTTTTATCATTTTTCTATTTTTTCATATCTGAGACTAGTCAATCTAGCATTAAAACACACTCTCAGTATGCTTAAAAATATCAAACTAACTTTGATTATCCTTAAATTCTAATTACATCCTTTTCCACTTATTTGTGACTTAGAAACAAGTTCTCTAGATTTATTTCCCTAAACTTAGCAATTTATGATACTATTTGAGTCATTTTAAGTTACTTTTCACATTCTGAGTTGCAACACAGTGTCTAAACTAACTCAGTTTGTCACAAAATTAAGCAGACATGTCAAGCAAGTATTATGATACATCTATGATCATATACAAGTCTAACATTTTTAAAAGAGGATGTTACACTCAGTAACTTAAGTGGAGAGGGGGAGTTAGTTTTCAAGTTTGCACCTCCATTGGCCACTTAATTTAGTTCTAAAGCTCCCATAAAATTTTAATTCTCAAACCTCATAATTTTAACACCTCATTATGTTTAGAACTCCCAAGGTTTCATATAAAATCTTAACTTAAGTTACTTAGTGTTAATTAGATCTTAATTATTTATAATAGGTAGCTAACTTGAGGGTCAAGTAACCTACATACATGCAATCTTATTAGTTTAAGTCTAATCAACTTAAATATACTCATGTCACCTTTTACTATCATCCAATAAAAATAAAACTTAGTGAAGAAGTCTTGGATGCATGACTTCTCAATGGTTTGAAAGTTATCATGACTTTCTTTTTAATTTAACTTATATAAAGTTTTAATCTTCTAAATTCATTCTAATGTATTTCCATGTAATTTTTAAGTTCTAACTTGATTATAAGATCAATTTTATCATCTAAATTTATTCCTTAATTTATGAAATTATTTCCATAAGTTAATCATATTTATTTTAATTTCTACTCTACGTTTAAGCTAATAAAACCACTATAATTTACTAAAAGTACCAAATTAATTTATTTTAATCCAAAAAATTACCATAATTATTTTTATTCATTTAGAAATAAATTATAAATTTTTATAATTTTTCTCACTCATTTAAATTTTGTACGCATTTCCTAGCTATTAATTCTAATTTAACTTACAATCTAAACTATTTCTGCCAGCATGTAAATTATAAAAATACATAGAGACACAATTTAAATTAAACTGACAATTTTCCTATTAATTTTAACTAATTAGTTTAAGCAAAATAGGAGGAGGATGTTACACATTATGGGCGGAATAGAAACAACATCAAGAGTACATTAAAATACTTAAAACACAAAACAACTGCTAGTGTACTAAAAAAAAGTTTATGCTGCTCTTAGAATTATCATGTAAAATAGTACATGACTCAAATCTGGAAGGTAAGAATGGTATGCATGTAAACTATTATTATAATTAAAGAGCATTTGGACTCTTAGGAACTAAGAGGATGTTTGTTTCATATTAAATCCTCCCACCAACAACTTTTTTCAGCAGAAAAAGTTGTTGGGTGCATAACCTTTCATGTTTGGGTTTGAAGATAAAAAATATCAACAACATTTTTTGGGGGTAAAAAGTGTTGGTGAATAAGCAGAAATTTGGGCATTATTGTTAAAATTGTTAGAATTATTCTTAATAGTAAGATGTAAATATCATTTTGTCTTTAATTAATTAACTTTTTAAATCAATTAAATAATTTTTTTAATCATTCTATACCTACTTTAGTACTTTGATACATAAAGTAATTTTTTTATACCATTTAAACGAAATAAATTAGTTTAAAATCACTTTTCATCTAATATATTCAAATATAAAACTTTTTTTTCTTATAATCGATTATAATAAAATATTTTTATACAATAATCGATTATTGAAATAATTAAATTTTTAAAATTATCTCAAACACGGACTAAGAACTTATGCTGACGCAATTTGATAGTCTTTGTTGTTTTTAAATGCTTTGAAGTAATCAGACCTTAAGTGGACAAAAAAAAAAAAATATATCCACATAAAGATACCAGAGGAGAGGGAGTTTTAACTTCAGCATATGCTTTCACCATGAAGGTGATGTTGATAATTTCAGAAGTAGAACAAGGCAGAGAAATGTAATAAGATGCATAAATGGAGACTTTTTGTTTTTCTTTTTGCTACAAGCATAAATGGAAACTTTATTCCAAGAGAATACACAAGCAATCTGATCAACCATTTTACATTAGGAATGAGTATGTCAAATAAACATATACACTTGGTTGAAAGCTTATTTAGCTTCTGCATATTTCAAAACAAGAAAAGGTTTCTGCGTTTGGATGATTTGGTCGAACAAAGTCAACAAACTATAATGATATCAAAATGCAACAATGAAATTAAACAAAAAACCTTGCATTCACTCCAAAGAACATATAAAAAGGCAAAAAAAAAAAACTGAAGATGAATTATCAGGAGCAGCATAAGTAATGCCAAATGAATATTAGCCGGTGGAGAGTGGAGAGTGGAGAGAGGAGACAGAAAGAAATACCTTGGCTACAGTTTGACTGAGAGTATCCCAAGAAATGAGACCATATTTCTTCAATGAGGGTAGCAAACCACGTGAGAGTATACAAGAAGTACAGCTAATCCAACAATGGCAGCAGTTACGGCATCTATATTAAGAAGCCCTCCAAAAATCCAAAATCCCACCTGGTAAATTAGAGCAAGAGAAGGAATAAGTTACTAAACAAATTGAAGATTCTTAGGCGTTTAAAGTACCTAAGATAATCCAGTAATACAAATTGAATAAGTACCTAAGAATAAGTTACTAAACAAATTGAATATGTAATCAACATATTAAGACACAAGATGATAATAGTTTAATTTTTAAATATTTTTTTATAAAAAATAAGTATTATTATATTTCATTATATTTGATTTTAATAATTTTATGACATTATTAATTTATTTATTAAAATAAATCATTAATTTAATTTTTATAATAAATTTTAGGTTGTGCAAAAGAATAAATAGCTAAGCCCACGATTAAGAAAAATAAAATAAAAAGAATGAAATGGTGCATGCATTGTGAGCAGGCCCATGTCCACGTGAAGCAAAACAACCGCAAAACAAAAGCCCAATTGAATAACTATTTAGAAAATTGAGTGGCCCCGGTTTGTAAAAAGAAAATAACCTAATAAAAGTCATCTTCAAGAACATATTGAAAGTATATTACGCAAAGGAGAACGGGGGCCGCAGCGGAGAAGCAGAAAAAAAGAAAAGAAAAAAAAGAGAAGATTGGAGGCGCAGCATAGCGGCGCAACAAGGAAGAAAAATATCCGACAAGAAAAAGAGCAATATATGGAGAATTTTAATAAAATAATTTTATTATGTTTTAATTTTTTTTATATCTTGTTAAATTCTCTATACTAAAGGATTATAAAATCTTAATTATTTTGATATTGTTATGTTGAATTATTTTTACCTAATTTTAAGATTTGATGCATATTAATTCTATTTTCTTATCGATTATTTGAATAAATGTTTAGATGAGTTCAGTCATACTTTTCTTATGTTTTGTAATTTATTTGTATTATCTGAGTGTTTGTGATAATTGTTGGATATCAATTGTGATTTCTTTTTAGAAATACATTTGAAGATTTGATAATTTACTATTAATTAAAAAAAATTATCATAAACTTGATTATTATTTTTAGAGCTTCATTGATAGATTTTTCATGAGCACATACTTTGCCTCTAGATGTTCATGCGATAAATTATTTGGTTATAATAATTAGACATAGTTAATGTTAAAATTAATCTTGGTAGATTCTGAACCTTAATCTTTTTACATCTGGTAGAAACTTCTTCCATATATTTTCTTTCTTTTAATTTGCTTTTTATTTTAGTTATTTATTTAATTTAATTTTTTGCATCTTTGACTCATCAATTTGTGCGACTAGGTTAGAAAGAATCTTTCAATACTTAAAATTAACTCTAAGTTTTTATGAGATCGATCTCGTAGTTGCTTAACTGTACTTCAGTACGGCTCGTGCACTTGCAACTATTTTAAGGCTTGATAAAAAGTCACAAGTTTTTAGCGCTGTTGTTGAGACTTAGTTAGTTAAAAGTTAAGTATTTGTTAAATTTCTCTCTTCTACTAGGTTTTGTTTTATTTTATTTATTTGTTTTTCTTATCTGCCTTGTCTTATTTTTATTTTATTTTATTTTAATTGCTCTATTTTCTTTAAATTTTTTTTGTTTGAGCATTGCATGACAGCTTGAGTTCATGATCATATACATATATTAATGAGAGTTGATATAGAACTCATAATTGAGATGGATGTGGCTGTGTAAGGAGATGATGTTAGACCACTTAGGGGATTATTTTGTCAGTGAATTCACCTTCATACATTGTTTTGCTTGCTATTACTGTTACTTATTTTGAGATTAAACTTCAATTTATCAGTCTGCTTCCAATTTTTCATGGCTTAGATAGGGAAGACCCATACTTGCATGTCAAGGATTTTTTAGAAATTTGTGAAACATTTAAATTTCAAAAAATTTCTACAGAATCTATGCGTTTGCGTCTCTTTCCTTTTTCTTGAAAGATAAAGCAAAAAATTGGCTAAATTCTTTACCATCTAGCTCTATTATGTTATGGAAAATGTTGTGCCAAAAGTTTTTATCTAAATATTTTCTCATGTCCAAAACAAATTCTTTGAGAAGGGAAATTTCAGATTTTTGTCAAGTGACCATGAAAAATTCTTTGAAAATTGGGAGAGGTTTAAAGATTGGCTTATTAGGTGCCCTCACCATGGTTTTGAAAAATGGCGCCTTGTGCAGTATTTTTATAATGTGTTGACACAATCTAATAGGGGTTTGATTGAGTCTATGAATCATGGCACATTTTTTAATTTAAATGCACAAGAAGGTTATCAATTTTTTGAGGATTTGTCTGAGAATTCTCAACAGTGGGACTTTGCTAATTGTAAGGATAGATCATATTAACCTAAGAAGGGAGGTTTATATGAGGTGAGTGAGGATACAGATATCAAAGTTAGACTAGATGCTATTGTACATGAAGTTAAGTCTATATCATCAATAAAGCTGTTAGTCAGGTTAATAGTGTCTAACAAGAAAATTGTACATTTTGTGGGAGTAATATGCATGCTTCTTCTATGTGCTATTCTTCTGTACCTAATAATTATTGTTTTGTTGAGCAAGGAAACACAATAGGGAGATCTTTTGCTAATACTTCTTCAAGTACTTATAATCTTAATTGGAGAAATCACCTTAATTTTTCTTAGAAGCAAAATAATTTTTCAAGTAACTTAGGTGGTCAACTTATGGACAATCGGACTCAATTCCAGCAACCTAACCAAGGATACCAACAACCATCATATTTCCCAAATCAAGGAGTAGGTCAGTCTAGGCAACAATCATCACTAAAGGAGACTCTTGGTCAATTTATGCAAGAGATGAGAAATATCAGCCAAATGACTACCAATGTCATTCAAGAGATAAAGAATGTTACCCAAGTGCACACTAATGCTATAGCAAAGTTAGAAGTTCAGATGGGTCAGTTGGTCAGTCAGATGGTAGAAAGAGAAAGAGGAAAGTTCTCTAGTCAGTGTATCCCTATAATCCCAAAGGACAGTATATAGTTCATGAAACATCTAGCTCTAATAGGTAAAATGAGTAGGTTCAGTCTATCACAACCCTTAGATCTGGTAAACAAATAGATAATCATGTTGTAGAGCCTGTAAGAGATAATATAAAGTTACAAACTAGTAGTTCTAGGGATAAGAATAACTCATATAAGGATAATGTGCCCTCAAAGCTTAATGTATCTACTCTTACAATTGTAGAGCCTGAAGTTAAGGAATATGTGCCTTAGGGCCCCTTTTCCTCACAGATTAGTAACTCCCATGAACATTGTGCAATCAAGTGATATTCTGGAGATTTTTAAACAGGTGCAAATTAATTTTCATTTTCTTGATGCTATTAGACAGGTGTCTGCATATGTTAAATTTTTGAAAGATCTTCTCACTGTGAAGAGGAATTCTAACGTTCCTAAGAAGGTTTTTTTGACAGAGCAGGTAAATTCTATGATCCTCAATAAACATCCTGTTAAGTATAAAGACCATGATCACCCACTATTGTTTGTAAAATTGGGGATCATCATGTTGAAAGAGCTTTACTAGATCTAGGTGCAAGTGTTAATTTATTGCCATATTTTGTTTACTTGCAGTTGGGTTTAGGGGAGTTGAAACCAACTAAGATGACTCTCAAATTAGCTGATAGATCTATTAAATATCATAGGGGCATTGTTGAGGATGTTTCGATAAAAATTAAAAAAATTTACTTTCCTATTGACTTTGTTGTACTTGATACTAAGCCTATTTGTGGTCCCTACCCCCCAATTCATGTTATTTTGGGTCGCTCATTTCTTGCTACATTTAATGCATTGATTAATTGTAGGAGTAGTGTGATGAAACTATCATTTGGGAACATGAATGTTGACCTTAATATTTTTCATATCTGTAAACAGATGCTTGATCATAATGATAATGAGATGCATGAATTAAATTTGATTGATAGTTTGACTCATGACTCATCTATGTATTTTAGTTGTGATGATCCATTATTGACATGCTTGAATCATGTTAATATTGATGATGGTCACGTTATATCTAAAAATGACATTGAAGTTGATAAAATTACAATTGACTTAATTTCTAACATTCCTTCTCTTAAATATGTGAAAGAAAGTAACCATTTTGGTAAATGGTCACCAGTTGAAGCTGTATCTTGAGTTGAAGGATCTATATATAGAAAAAACTTTGGTAGACGATATTATCTATCAAAACTGAGGTAAGGTTTTAGTTTGAGTGTTTTTTTTATTGAGTCGACTTAAGTGCCTTCAAGATTTCGGAACCTTTGTATGGGGATGTAAATAATGTCGGTAGTAAAAAAAAATTTAAAAATTCAAAATCCAAAAAAATATATATATTTAGTTTTTGTGCTTGTTTATTTTATTTTACTTTATTTTATTTTATTTTCATTGCTAACCATTATCAGGGTGTAATTATCCTCTTCTCATCTTCTCTTTTTAATTCCTTAACATTTTAGGTATGTGACTCCTTTCTATTACTCTGTTTATTTTTGTCTCAATAATTTCTTTGATGCATATTGGTGATTATTTCTTAAGTTTGGATTTAATTTGAAACATTGAGGACAATGTTTGGTTTTGATTGGAGGTAGGAGTTACTTGAATTTCAGCCATGTTATCATTATGCCACTTTTGTGAAGAAAATTGTTTCTATTATCTTGTTCAACTTATTTCACATTATTCAAAGCTTCTTTTGTATGTCTCTTTATTGAAAAATTGAAATAATTAGAAAATTTGATGAAAACATATGGATACCATATTTTTGCCGAGTGAGTTTTGAGCAATTCATTTTTATTAAGATAGTATTTTCTTGACCTTCTAATATTTCTTGTTAGTGCTCATAATTTTTTTTCTCACTAAATCATTTCATTATTGTTATTTTTTGCTAAAGTGAAGTTTTATATCACACTTGCATTTTATCTAATGTCATAGAAGTTGGTAGAATTGTGTGTTTCCTTGAGAGATGATATTAAGCTATGTTTCTTATTTTGAGCCTTAAAATAATATTTTTGTTCATTCACATAATGTTAGTAGTCAACCCTTTGAGCCTATTTATTGAGTCTTTCTTTCTTAACTTTTTTTTCCAAAGTATTTCAGGAAAGAAGAAATATTATTGCAATATGGGAAGGTATAAAGGAAGGGAAAAAGAGAAAAATGAACAAAAAAAAAGAGAAGACAAAGTGAAAGTGCAAAAGAAAAAGAAAAGGAAGAAAAAAAATTTGGAAAGTTACAAAGTAGAAATTTTTTAAAAAAAGAGTCTAGTTTGGGAGATTAAAAAAAGTGATTTACATAAGGATAAGAAAATTGTGTTAAAGTGTATAAATCTTACTTCTAAATATTCTTGAAACACTTTTAATTTTCATTATTTCCTTTAGCCTTCATATTTTCTTTTTATCCACTTTATAAGCTTAATAAAGTCCTATTTGATCTTAAGGGGCTGCATGGTTCTTCCAATGTATATGACTAATCTTAAGGTGTGATGTAAAGTCTTTTCTTGGTATCTTTTCATAAAATGATATTTGTTATATTTTCTTAGTGTTCTTTCTATAGTTTTATATGTGAGATATTTGTTTTGATTTGTGTCTACAAATCTACTCACATATACTTGCTATGAGTGATGTAATACTGCTGAGTAATTTTCATTGTTGAGTGCAACTCTTGTGAGGATTGTATATGGTTGAAAGATATTTTCTGATGGGAATTCTAGTTGTGATATTTGGAGACAATGGATATATGTCGTAATAGTTATATTATTCACACACTTTAAGTTTGATGATAATAGAATTTTTGTGGCAATTGTGGTGTTATGATACATGACTGATATTCTTGAGTAGGATGATTTTTACTATGAGTTTTGTTTTTAAGTAGCTTTCATTGTTAGGGACTATCAATAAGCTGATTGGGGTTGTGATAATGACCTAATTTTTATATATTTTTCTTATAAAAAATAGATATTATATATCATTATATTTGATTTTAGTAACTTTGTGACATTATTGATTTATTTATTAAAAGAAGTCATTAATTTAATTTTTGTAATAAATTTCAGGTTGTGTAAAGAATAAACAGATAGGCCCACAATTAAGAAAAATAAAATAAAAGGAGTGAAACGGTGTATGCATTGTGAGCAAGTCCATGTCCACGTGAAACAAAATAATTGCAAAGCAAATAGTTATGATATTCTTACCATTAATAGTGTATACACCTCTTTTCACACTCCTCTCAATACCACTAATTATGCTTACTTTTTTCTATCACTTTTTTTCACTAAATCTAACATCCTTAAAAAGAGTGTTAATAGTGCATACACCCCTATAATGATCTTTTTCCCAAAGCAAAAGCCCAATTGAATAACTATTTAGAAAATTGAGTAGGCCTAGATTTGTAAAAAGAAAATAACCTAATCTAAGTCTCCATCGATAACATATTGAAAGTAGGGGGTGTTCAGCAGGTCGGGTTGACCCATGAACTCGCGGGTTTTGACCCAACCTAACCCATAAAATGCGAGTTGGGTTAGGTTCGCGGGTTAGGTTGAGTTGAAAAATGTTCAACTCATAGTGTATGAGTCAAGTAACGGGTTGGAACACTTCTAACCCACACAACCCAACCCACCCACTGCCCATTATTAGTTTTTTTTGTAAAATCAGTTTCCACTCACCTCCAATCTGTAACACTTACTCCCATTATTAATTTTTTGAAATTTTTTTATGATGCTACTCTTATTTTTTCTAGATAAATACATGTTACTTGAAATACTTTCTTCTATAAATTATGTGACATCAATAAGTTTATAAAGAAGTGGATTGGATGGAATGATCCAATTTTGAATGAGATAGTCATTTCCATGAAAATAAAGTTAGATAAATATTGGGATGACATTGATGGTCCTCTAAATTACTTATTGCTTGTGGCTATTGTCCTTGATTCAAGGTATAAAATGGATTATGTTGAGTTTTGCTTGGAAAAGATGTATGGCTTGGAATTGAGTGTGAAAATTATGAAAAGGTTGGACATTGTCTGAACATTATCAACAAATGCAACATGTTCCTCTTGATGCTAGTGATTCTAGTTGCATGTCATCTGATGTTCCTTCCTCTACACATGATGATGATATTGAAGATGATAATGATAATTATAAATTCGAGTTTAGATTGAAAGTGAAAAGAAAATAGCATGCGGTAAAAAAGAATGAGCTTGAGAGGTACAAGGAGGATGATGTGGTGGATGATGTTAATGGCTTTAATATTCTTACATGGTGGAGAGAAAAGACCAAGAAGTATCTTGTTCTTTCATTCATTGCTAAGGATATCTTAGCAATTCCTGTTTCTACAGTTTCATTTGAGTCAACATTTAGTACTGGAGGGCGAGTTCTTGACTTTTTGTAGTTCTTTGCAACCTACTACTGTTGAGGCATTGATTTGTGCTCAAAATTGGTTGAGGACTCCTAAGAAACCCATAGATTGATGGTTTAGATGGATGATTTTAAGAAGCTTAAAGTTGGTAGTGTGTTATATAGAACTCATTCAATTTGTTTAATGAATTATTAATTGTCTATTACTAATTGTTAATACTTTTTTGATATGTTAGATATGTCAGCTGTTAGAGAAGAAATTGTGGGTCTTAAACATTGATTCTTTTAGCTGTTTGCAGTTTATTGTTGGTTATCTAAGTCTTATAAACTTATTATTTCATTGTTGAGTTTAAATTTGTATGTAGTTTGACAATTGTCTTGTTGATTATGCAGACCAAGAAGGAAAGGAGGGCACGTTGTCGTGCAGAGTTTTTATGAGATGTCCATGGATCCTAAATACCCATGGTGGCATTTTAGGATACTTTCTCCTCATTTTTGTGTTGTTCCAATCAAGTTTAAGTGTAGACATTGTGATGTTACTCTGAAAGTGAACAAAGAAAATAAGTTCATAAGACTCTCAATGCATCTAAGTGACTGTTGTGATGAAAAATCAATGGATCATTTAGATGATAAAGAGTATATGGATAAAATAGAGAGTGAAGTCAATGATTATGTTGTCCATAATTCATATGACATGCGTGATGACACCGACTTTGATTGGTTAGACTAATTTGTTGTTTAAGTTATGACTAGCTTTGTTTAATTTACTCAAGATTTAGTAGAACTTGTTAGTTGTTAATTTGTTATGCACTTATTGACTTATGGTGTTTAGTTTATTTGATATTGAGACTTATGATGTTAATTTATTAGGTTTTGTATTTTGATTTTTTTTAATTTTTTTTTTAAATGTCAGACCTACTGGTTGGACCCAACCCAACCCACTCTTGAGAGGGTCGGGCTGGGTCAGGTCGAGTGAAGAAAATCTCTTGATCGGGTCAGGTCAGGTCGAGTCGAGGGAAAAAAATATCTTACGCGGGTCGGATCCAAAAATGACGCTGAACCCACCTAACCCAACCCACGGACACCCCTAATTGAAAGTATATTACATAAAGGATGACAGGGGGCCGCAGCGGAGAAGCAGAAAAAAAAAAAGAGAAGAATGGAGGCACAGCACAGCAGAGCAACAAGTGAGAAAAATATCAAAGAAGAAAAAGAGCAATATTTATGGAAAATTGTAGTGAGATAATTTTATTGTGTTTTAATTTTTTTATGTCTTGTTAATTTTTTTGTACTAAAGGGATGATGAAACTTTAATTCTTTTGGCATGGTTATATTAAATTTCTTTTACCCAAATTTAGGATTTAATGCATGTTGATTATATTTTCTTATCAGATTATATGAATGGAGTTTTAGATGAGTTCACTCATACTTTTCTCATGTTTTGTAATTTATTTGTGTTATCTGAAGTTGGTGGTAATTGTTGCATATCAATTGTGATTTCTTTTTAGAGATACATTTGATGATTTGATAATTTACTATTAATTAAGAAAATTTTATCATACACTTGATTATTATTTTTAGAGTTTCATTGATAGATTTTCTATGAGCACATGTTTTGTCACTAGATGTTCATGAGATAAATTATTTGGGTATAATAATTAGACATAGTTAATGTTAAAATTAATCTTAGTGGATTCTAAACTTTAGCCCTTTTACATCTAGTAGAAATATCTTCCATATATTTGTTTTCTTTTAATTTACTTTTTATTTTAGTTATTTATTTGATTTAATTTTTGCATCGTTGACCCATCAATTTGAAAGAGTAGATTAGAAAGAATTTTTCAATACTTAAAATTAACTCTAAGTCCCTGTGGAATCGATCTTGTAATTGCTCAACTGTATTTCGGTTGGTGCACTTGCGAGTATTTTAAGACTTTGATAAAAAGTCCCAACACAAGGTGTAGATTAATACAAGCACAATGCACATCTATCCTATGATCAACCAAGGACAGAAAATCTAATGGGACAAATTAGAAACCAAATCATACTATTATATACATCTAACAATAGATTCAACAAAGAAAATGAAATAGAAGAAATATAACTTTCAAAGTATAAGTAAAAGAACCAAGAACTGAAGTAAACAAAAACTACAGTCATTATCACTCGCGTTCCACTACTCTTCATTTTAAACAGAACAGAGAAAACACAGGAAAGATAAGTTGTTTATGCATGAAGTCGATTGAGCTAGAGGGAAAAATAAGTTGACTAATGTTAAAGCTCAAGTTTGAGAATGAGATATTTGAATTGAATGAGGTTGAGTTAACAATTTAAGAGTAACCTTAGTTAAATGTGAATTATAAAGCTATACATAAAAATAAATCAAATCTTATTGGTTTGTAAGCATAATGAAACTTGAATAAATAGATAAGTAATGGGATAGTATAAGGATATATACAGAGAAAAGGCTTGACTTTATTTCTCTGTAAGTTGCCAATGAAATGGCACTCGATATCATCTGGAAGCTGCACTTGAGTTCAGAAACTTAATAGGAAATCTAACCAAAACCATTGAGGAGCCAATTAAACAAAAAAAAGCATGAATTGAACTCAAACAACCTGGGGGGCTTTCTTAACGATTTCCTAGATGAAGCATCGATGCTTGGAATCGTATACCTCACGGATAATAGATGACGTGAAGGTGGCTGAGAGGTGGAAGATCTGAGTTGCACCGGTGTTATCGCGTAGGAGAGAGGTGGTTGGTCGCCGGTATGATCGTGACGCCTGAGAGGTGGCAGATCTTAGTCGCTGTTTGTGATGATCCGTAAATCCGCAAGTGCACAGGTCGACAAGTAATATAAAGGAGAGTTAGAGTATCATTTCCCAAGGGATTGAATAATTAGAAGAATGTTAAACTTAACCAAAATTCACAAATTTTTATCCAAGCAAACGAAGGAGAATGGGTTGCAATTAAAATAATAATTTAAGAGAAACAAAATAAGAAAACACCAAACACCAATTTCACAAGAGAAGATGAGAATGATTAAAGCCTAGGGGTCCCTATTCACGTACTACTTCAATTAATAATTGCAATTAACAAGCACCAATCAATGAAATGATATTTGTTAGCTAATAACCATCAATAGATAAGAGCCTATGTCTAGGACAATTACCCATGTGAAACCTAGTTAATCCACTATGTGTCCATGTGAGTTAACATAAGAATCACTCATTGAGACCAATTATCATACACTTGCCATGCATGACCAATGGGTATTTGTCCATCCCATTAGTTAATCAACACACTTATACCAATAGAATGTAATTGAACATACATCAACCATACCATATCTATATTCGCCACACCCTATTTCTAGTTCAATTGGAATATTAAAAACATGCAATTGATGGCCAATTAATAACAAGCACTAAGCATAGATATGGATGAACAAAACCAATTTCATTGAAAGGATACCCAACTAATTACACATTAATCAAATCCATAGCAAGATCCTAGAGAGCCCCTAGATTAGAGTTTAGTTACACGTCATGAAAGAGAAGAAAACATATGAAATCATAGAACCCATCAAGTTATAAATCAATAGAGAAAAGGAGAATAATGAACAAAAGTGGAGAGAATCCAAGCTTGAGCTTCCTTCCTTGATCTTGATTCTTCCCTTGAATCACCTCTATCTTGAGTGATTTTCTCATTCTCCCACTTTTTCTAGGGATTTCATGCTTGGTCCCCAAAACTCCTCCTGCAGAATGCCCTCCAAAATCAGATAAAAATAGCCAAATTCGCGAACCAGGGCTTTTCCCACACCTAGGCGTGTTTTTACCACGCCTAGGCGTGGTTATAAAACACATGCTGTCAGGTGCTGGCCACGCCTAGGCGTGACTTTTCCACGCCTAGGCTTGAGTGTCTCTGTCTGAAATTCCTGAAAACCTAAGAGTGTCACGCCTAGGCTTAGTTTTTCCACGCCTAGGCGTGGGTTTGTCAAGCCTAGGCATGGTTTTGTCAAGCCTAGGCGTGGGTTGGTAGCAGCATCTATTTTTTTTACTTTTTTTTCCAAATTTGAGCTCCTTTTTGAGTTCTTTGGCCCTTCCAAAGCTTTTCCATGTTGAATACCTACATCAAGACAATGTCAAAGTCTATCAAATCATGATCAATCCAATTTTTTTAAATAAAATCCTCAAAGATTCAATTCTCAATCATTTGAGTTAACAAGCTTAAATCATTAAAGTCATGCATGAATTGAACCTTTGGCCTATAAAACTTAAGGATAGCATGCTCATATACATTCAAAATCAAGTGAAATAACTTCATTTCCAGAAGTTATCAGTCGCGCCAGTGTCGTTGAGTAGGTGAGAGGTAGTTGGTCGAAGTGTCGCGGGTAGGTTGGTGGCAGAGAGAGAGAAAGAAAGGAAGTAAAAGAAAAATAATGGATGACTTTGCCACAAAATATTTTATAAATATATTTTTTAATTTTTTCTTTAAAATAGTTTTTTTAATAATTTTATAAATTTGCAATAGAATTATCCATCACAGACTTCTTATAATACTTAAGTTTAGACAAAATTAAAATATAATACCTTAGTTAGAAAAAAATACCTTGGTTTAGTTAGAAGCTTAGAAATAAACATTGTTCTGGTCTAGAACCGAAAGGTGTCCAAGAAGACACGTGTATGGTGGTTTCCTCCTCCTCTGCTACTACTGCTCTGGCCTTTCGATGGAGGGGTTGGGTACTTACAAAAGGACTCCAACGCTCAAGTCAGGACAGGGTCGAGAGATATTATTTTCTATATTATCCTTAACTCTGCTTATGGATAGAATAACTTAGCCTAATACTTATAAAGCATGCACATGGTCCTTTCATGATCAGAGTGAGGTACAAGTACGTTGAGATCGTGGCCTGATGGGGAGGCGCCTGATGCCTCTGCTCCATGTTCGTTTAGACGGAGCCTTGGCGGAGGGTGCCTCCCTCCCACAATAGCTCGGGCAAATCCCTAAAGTTTAGGGATGCCGCGTTAATGGCCATCTGATGTGTCAGACAGCTATGGTCCCCACATCCTAAGGGTCATACATGGCAGATGTCAAGACCTGTGTAGACCTAAGGAGTGCAGTTATGGTGTACGACCGGATTCTGAGGTTGGAAGGCCCAATCGGGGTGATTACGGCGGAGTCCCGTAGTTCACATGTCAGGTTAGCCTTATCTTACGAGACCTCGGACTACGATCCAGAACAGTTACCCCCAGCTTGGCGCTTAGGTGAAAATAAGTGTCAAGGTACCATATCTTAGACGGGGTCTGTGGTTCTTTGTTGGTGTACTTTGGAGATAACTCCTAGGTTAGCATCTGTTGCTATCCCGTCATTCGAGGTATGTCTCTTGGCCTCGTGTATGGTTTCGCAAGGCTTTGCGTCACCGTACGTGTTGCCAGAATGTGCTGATTCCCTTTTAGGAAGCGGTTGCCTTGACTTTATTAGGAATTATCGATCCTTTTAAAGGAAAAATGAATTGCATGATGTTTCCCAGCTGTACATTTTTCCATCGTCCAATCGGAGACAAAAGGCATTTAAAATGCTTGTTTGCTTTGCGTGTTCAATATGCTTTCATCGGATCAATCAGAATGCTCCGTTCCTTCTATAAATTGGGGATGTCTGAGCTAGAGCTGGCATTCCTTTCCTTATTCCTTGTGTTTTTGCCTAAGTCTGAGCACTTTTTTGTGCGATGGTTCTCTGTATGTTTCATTCAAGGAGGATTTTGCCCTCTATGAAGGTCATGATGTTCTTATTTTTTCCTAAGTGCCTGAAATTGCTTTTCCCCCTAGTAAGTGATTTCTCAAACATGTGGTTTTCTTTCCCAACGTAATTACGACAGGTGGTTCTCTTCCCCAGTGTACGTGATGTGGTTGCTTGTTTGATACTTCACTGGGGAGAGTTGAGCCATCTGCCATGTTGGATGGAGGCGTTTAGGGCCTGAGCTTACACTTTCCTCCTCCTTTCCAAGGCTTGGGGGATGTATCGTCCCTCAAGAGTGCTTGGAAGGGTCAGAGGGACAATTGAAACAATTCCTGGAGCAACCTGGGGTGTTTAGGAAGCTGGCCAAGGTTCCAGTGGAATGAACTTCTTCATGAAGGCTCGTGCCCCTTCTAACGAAAGAGAGAGTATCCCGACCTCTATCACCGTTAGGGAGAAGGCAATACAGAAGACTTGGCACTGATTCTGGGGTTCTGGTTTGCCAATGTTCTTCATAGTCAATCCACTTTTTCAAGAGGCCGGGGTTGGTCCTGGTGGAGCCGTGGTGGTGGCAGCGACTCTGAGTGTTCATGACGTTCTGGAATTTACTTTTCCGTAGGGTCCTTAGCCGCTATTCTTTCTTTATACATTTTATGTCTCAATATTTTCTTTTTCCTCTTTTCTCGATGTAAGATGATGTTTGGAATGAGGTTGGATTAATAAAAAATTTTAATCTTTTGATATCTTGCCTTCTTTCCTTCTCTCTTTTCTTCTGTTCGGAGTCTTGTTATTTTTGGCCGGGGTAAGTTCAACGGTTACCCTGGGTTGGTGATGCCATGTTGCCCCCAGCTTGATGCTTTGGCTTGAAAAGTCAAAAGGGCGAGCTTTATGAGTCCGTGGTGTGTGTTCTTTAATTGTTGTCCGTGATGAAGCTTTTTTAAAGATGGCTTCTCTGATCTTAGTGAACCTTCTGGAGATGGCTCTTGGAGGTTGCATGAAGTTCAAGTTGCTGCACGATTGTCCTTTTAACTACCTCTATAGCTGTGTGGGCCATGTGGACTCTTCTAAATAGGCGGACGTGCCTGGAGCTCCGCGCGCCATGATGGGCATGTTTTTGAATTAATAGGTTATGGGGACGAGGATGCCCTTTAACCATTTTGTTTTTTATAAAGAGTGTTTGAGGGTGTGTGGTTTTTCACCTGCTCCTAATATCTTCTTTTGGAGGTTTTCATGTAGCAGAGTGGTGCAATTTGCAAGCGGTTTCCACCCTTTTTCAGGCTTTTCTGATCACTTCTCAGTGTTTGCTCAAGGTAATTATTCCCCTTTCATTTTATTGAGCTTCCTTTTGTGGTTTGTTGTTATTCTTTTTACTAACTCTGGGTTATGGCCCTTCGAGTTGGTGTTTCTGGATTTCTCCTAGCCTCTGCCGCGCTTGCGGTGGGGGTGTCCTCTTGAAACTTCGAATTTCAGAGGGAAGGGAGGCCGGTATATGGGTACGAACTTCTTAGTTTGCCCCCTTTCCGTGTCTGAATCTCCTTTTTAAATGATTCTGGAAAATACTCACCGACCTTTTTTGGGTGGTCTCAGGGTTTTAATGGCGAGAGGCAGGATTCGTGAACTGGCGGAGGAAGACCCAATCTGGATTCGTCGTGGTCCGGGGTTGGTATACCCGTGGGTGGGAGATGATGTTTGGGATCATCTCTCTAAGTATTCTTCTAAGGATGCCCCACGGTAAGCGTTGGATTACGTGCATCTGACGGATGAGAGGGCGCGTGACCATGAGTTCGAGGTCATTTGTCCGCAGTGGAATGAGAGGGTGTGCGCAAGCCGGGAGGAGGGCCCTCATTTCATGTTTCTGTACGAGTCTTTTTTTGTGAAGTTGAAGCTGCAATTACCTTTCTTGGAGTTCCAGATTGACGTTCTCTGAACTCTTCATGTAGCCCCAACCCAAGTTCATCCAAACTGCTGGGGCTATATTATAGCCTTTGAAAGGTTCTATCGTATAATGGGGTTGCACTACTCAATCAACACCTTTTTTTTTATTTTTACCATCGGGTGTGTTCCCAGGGCTCATCGAAGCAGAAGAACTGGCTTACTATCCAGTCTAGGGGGGTCAGAAATCCTTTGAGATCTTTTAGGATAGCTTTAAGGAGTTTAAGACGGCCTTCTTCAAAGTGACGGCGGCTAAAGGGTTTCACCCTTTTTATTTGAATGCCGAGGGGAACCCAAGATTCCCCCTATACTGGACCTCGGATGCGTGGGCCACTCCGACTGTTCTATTTGAAAAAGAGAAAGAACACTTGACTCTAGAGGAACTTGCGACAGTTAAGTTCATATGCCGGCATGCCAAAGAACGTGGAAAGATCAGTATTAAGGATGTCCTTAATACTCCTGGTGATGACCTTCTCTTTACCTCGCTAGGTGGGGAATGAGACACCGCGGTCCACCTTAGGCTTTCAGAATTTCAACATGCCTTGTGTTTTCATTTTCTTGGTTTCTAACATGTTTTTTCTTTCTCTATTGCAGTTAGTGGTATGGCATCTGGGCTCTCTGTTGCGGCTTTGCGGAGCATAAAGGCTCGATCGCGAAAAGAGAGGTCTTCAAGTGCCCCTTCTGGCTCTGCTCCGGTGTCCTCCGACTGGGGTGTTGTGATTGAGGAGACCCCTGCGCACTCGGGATCTAGTCAGAATGCCTAGAGGAAGAAGAGGAGAGTTGCAGAGGACTCCTTGGACCGAGGAGTGGAGGTGATCCCGGATGATAGTTCTAAGGAGAGACTGGGCCTCCTGCCCGTTATCCAGGGGCGTGCTGATCCTCGGCCCTTCCTTGATGAGCGGCTTATGAGTCACGAGGTGACGGAGCATATATCTCAATGAAGTTTGGCTCAAGTTTTGATTGAGCTTTAGGCCTCATCACTTCATACCACTGCAAAAATTCACTATATTGAGATGTCCATCGAGGAGGCTGATAAGAAGGTGGCGGGCGAAATTGAGAAAAAGGATGGGGAGATCAAGGAGGCTACGTTGAAGCTGAACGCCTCCCTCTAGCTGAACGAGGATGCCCGAACCAAGAACGTGGAGTTGGAGAAAGAGCTAGCCGAGGTCAGGCTGGCCAATAAAAAGCTCAAGGCAGAGAAAGTTCAAGCTAAGAAGGAGGGAGCGTCTGTCCGGGGTCGTTTATTCCAGCTTGAAAGGGATAAGGATGAGCTGATCGCCATTTCTAAAAGGATTGGAGGGGAGCAGTTTTAGAATGCTGTGGCCCAGATTCAGCATTTCAACCTTGGTGTTGAGCTGGCCTTGGAGAATCTTAACTCTGATAAGGTTTTTCATGATGGCCGGCTTATCTTCGTAGATGACCTTCCTCAAGATGGGGCTACCCCGGAGACTGCTCAGACTTCTAACGTGGAGGATACCGGGGCTTGATTTTTTTTTTTTTGCCCCTTGGGAAGGGTTAAGTATTGTATGAACCACTGCTCCGTTAACCGAGGTAACATTTTGTACATTTTGTTTTACTATCTAATTTTCTCTTTCCTTGATTTATTTGCTTTCTGCGATTTACCTTGAGTCCAACGCTCATTACATGGCTGTCCTATCACCTTAGTTTGTGATCCAATGTCCATCATAATAGATGTTTAGAATTTTCAACTTAGGCAATATTTTAGCACCCTAGTTCATAGTCCAGTGCTCACAGCGACAAGTGTCTGGAATTTTGAACTTAGGAAAATTTAATATCCTAAGACCAGAGCTCATAATAAAGAATATTTGGCATGTTAGGGTTTAGCAAACATAAAACCTTGCCCGGGGTGTTTATCATCCCTTTGGCTTAGGTATAAGCCTGGGTCATGGGTTAGTTGACCCCTACTGTTATTTAATGTCTGACCTTTGGAGTGGTCGATAAAGGTATTGAGGTTGGGCGTTGACCTTATAACTTACTACCAAAAGCCTTGGTGTGTTATACCTCTTGACCCGAGTTTCTTCATATATTCCTTATAGAAAAAGATTTCTGGCTGACATTTTCATTAATCAGTTTTGAGGAATCGGGGTTCGTACAGGATATACAATTTCTGCCGGGGCAGATTAAACATTAGTTTACTAAAAGACTAGGCCTTTATGGGCATCTAGCTATAGTATTTTCTAAATTTATCTGCGTTCCAATAGTTCTTGATTGGGCTGCCTGTTAGCGTTTCCAGGGCGTAGGCTCCCTTACCGGTGCTGATGATGATACGATAGGGGCCTTCCCAATTAGGAGCTAACTTTCCCTGGGAGGCATTCCTTCCTCCAATGTCCACCTTCCTGAGCACTAAATCTCCTGGATGGAACTTCCTTAGGATCACCTTTCGGTTGTATTTGGCCGCGGTCCTTTGTTTAAGGGCTGTGTCGCGTATATGCGCCACATTCCTTCTTTCTTCTATTAAGTCTAAGTTGCCGCGAATGAGATCGGGATTGTTGTCTAGTAAGAATTGCTGATGGCGCCAGCTCGGTTCTCCTATCTCCACTGGGATCATGGCTTCGCACCCATAAGTAAGTCTAAAGGGGGTCTCTCCCATGGTGGAATGGGGGGTAGTTCGGTATGCCTAGAGTACATGATCCAGCTGTTCAGCCTAATTTCCCTTAGTTTCATCTAGTCTTTTTTTGATTCCTCGTACAATAACCTGGTTAGCGGCCTCATCTTGTCCGTTTGTTCTGGGGTTTTCAACGGCGCTGCAGTGGTGTTTGATTTTTAATCTGGTTAGTAACTCCTCGAAGCCTTTGTCTTTGAACTGGGTTCCTTGTCCGTTACTATGGACTCTGGAATTCCAAACCTAGTGATAATATATCGCCACGTGAACTTTTGAATTCGCGCCATGGTAATTGTGGCTAAGAGTTTTGCTTCAATCCACTTTGTAAAATAATCCACTGCTACCACTAAGTACTTCAACTGGTCGGGGGCTTGGGAGAAGGGGCCCAAGATATCGATGTCCCACCTGTAGAACGGCTAGGGGATTGACATCGCGGATAGTTCCTCTAAAGGGGCTTGATAGTGATCAGAGTGACATTGGCACTTGTCACAGATCCAGACATGTGCATGAGCGTCTGCTTCCATTATTGGCCAGTAGTATCTTGCTCTTAACGCTTTTAAAGCTAAGGCATTGCCTCCCAGATGGTGTCCACAGCTTCCTTCGTGGATCTCGGACAGGATGTACTCTGCTTCTTTCGGGGTGAGGCACTTAAGAAGGGGGGAGGAGAAGCCACGCCGGTATAGGTGACCATCATAGATGGTGTACCTCACCGCTGTCCTAACCAGTTTAGATGCTTCTTTGGGATCTGAGGGTGTAGCTCCAGTTTGCAGATATTTCATGATGGGGGTGATCCAGGAGTCCACCCTTTTGTCAACTTGATAAACAGCGTGTTCCGTGATAGAGGGTTGGGAAAGTGTTTCTTAGATGACTGACCTGTTATTGCCAGGGCTTTTGGTGCTGGCAAGTTTAGAGAGGAGGGCCGCCCTGGAATTATGTTCTCTAGGAATGTGCACGACCTTGGTCTCTTCAAAATTTTTCAACAGCTCTTGCACTTTTACTAGGTATTTCTATAGGATGGGTTCCTTGGCTTGATAGTCACCTCAGATTTGTGAGGTGGCGAGCTGAGAGTCGCTGCAAAGTGTGATATTGGTTGCTCCCATGTCCTTTGCCATTACCAGGCCGGCAATGCATGCTTCATATTCTACTTGGTTATTCGAGGTTGGGAACTCGAACTTCAAGGAATGCTCTAAGGTTACTTCTTTTGGGTTTTCCAAGATTACCCCGGCCCCGCTCCCATTGGGGTTTGAGGAACCGTAAATGAAAATGGTCCAAGAGGTTTCTTGAGTTTCGCTGGGGTCTGTTGTGAGTTTTGCTAAAAAATTGGACAAAGCTTGGGCTTTGATGGAGAGCCGTGGTTCATACTAAATTTCGAACTCTGAGAGTTCTATTGACCAGGCTATCATCCTCCCAACTAGGTCTGGCTTATGCAATACCTAGCGGATGGGCTGATCCGTTCTTACTATTATGGGGTGGCATTGAAAATATTATCGTAGCCTCCTCGCCAGGATGATCAGGGCGAAAGTGACCTTTTCAATTTTCTGATAACGGAGTTCGGGTCCTTGCAGGACCTTGCTCACAAAGTAGATCGGACTCTGTCCATTTTCTGTCTCCCGGATTAGCACGGAGTTGACTACTTCCTTATGAACTGAGAGGCATAAGTAAAGTGTTTCGCCGTGGTCCGATCTTGTCAAGATAAGAGGGAAGGAAAATAATTTCTTCAAGGATAGGAAGGCATCTTCATATTCCGGGGTCCATTCAAAACTCTTTCCCCTTTTTAGAAGCTTAAAAAGGGGAAGAGATTTGTAGGCTGCTTTGGCGAGGAACCTTGTAAGAGCTGCAACGCGACCTATAAGTTGTTGGACCTCCTTAACATTTTGGGGATTGCGCATGTCTAGAACGACCTGACACTTGTCAGGGTTGGCTTCAATCCCATGATGGGTTAACATGAAACCCAAAAATTTTCTGGCCTGGACCCCGAAGGCACATTTCTCGGGGTTTAGCCTCATGTTGTACTTTCTGACTTAGTCAAAAACTTTCGCCAGGTCTGTCACATGTCATCTATGTATACTTCTAGTATCTTCCCCACCTAGCCTTCGAAGACCTTGTTCATCATCCTCTGGTAGGTGGCTCCCGCGTTCTTCAAGCCAAAAGGCATGACCTTATAGTAGTAGCTTGCCTTGTTAGTGATGAAGGCAGTCTTTTCCTTATCTTTGGGACACATGGGGATTTAGTTGTACCCGGAGTACGTGTCCATGAATGACAACCATTTAAAACCTGAGGAGCTATCCACCAGTTTATCCATGTTGGGGAGTGGGTAAGGATCTTTAGGACAGGCCTTATTGAGGTCACTGTAGTCTACACATATCCTCCACTTCCTATTTGATTTCTTAACTAGGACGACGTTGGATAGCCAGGTGGTATAGGAGATTTCTTTGATGAAACTGCCATCCAATAGCTCTTTCACCTGCTCCTCGATGACTTGCTGTCTTTCTGGGCTGACGTTCCTCCTCTTTTGAGCGACAGGTTTCGCGTCTTTTTGGATGGAGAGGCGATGACAGATGAAGCTAGGGTCGAGCCCTGGCATGTCAGACGTTGTCCAAGCGAAAAGGTCTTTGTTTTTGGACAAAAGCTCTATCAGCTGCTATTTTTTGTTTTCTTACAGATGCGCTCCAATCTTGGTAACTTGCTCCAGCTTGGTTCCAAGTTGTAGAGGCTGTAGCTCGCCTTCTAGTTGAGGTCTGGTTCCACAGAGTTCTTCTTTAACATCCAACTCGATCATTAGTATGTTGACTTGATCTAGGACTAGGCCTGCAGTGGTGGAATTTCCCCTTCTGGGCGATCTGTAGACTCTTAAGCTTTCGTTATAACATTTCCTAGCAGTAACTTGGTTGCCTTTCATGGTGATGACCTCGTTGTGCTTGTTTGGAAATTTCATTACGAGGTGGGTAGTGGACATGACGGCACCGAGGGTGTTTAGGGAGGGGCGGCCTAGGATGATGTTGTAGGCCGAAGGGAAGTCCACGACCAAAAATCTCACTTTGACTGTCTTAAAAAGTTTTATGGTGCCCAAGGCCAGATGAGTCTCGTAGTATCCTACCGGGGTGATCTTCTTACCCATGAAGCCTGTTAACTCCCTGTCATACGCGGTCAAGTCTGAAAGTGGGAGTTCCAGCTTTTGGTAGAGATCCAGGAACATGATATCTACTGAGCTCCCTTGGTCTATAAAGATTCGGCGGACTTCAGCGTTGGAAATTATTCCGGAGATGACAAGAGGGTCATCGTGGTCTAGGATTATTCCGGCGTAGTCTTCATCCGAAAAGGTGATGGGCGGAGTCTTTCCTTCCTCTACTCGAGGTTTTTGCTTGGGGTGAGAGATGCTGAAGATCGCCATCCTTAGAGCCTTTTTCCTTGCTCCATTTGATGGTCCTCCCCCAGTGAATCCCCTTACTATGGTGTGGATCATCCTGTTTGGTTCAAGACGTTGGTCGTCCTCGCCTCCAGGCGGGGTTTCTCTTTCTCTATTTTCCCTGCCATTGCCATTGCCATTGCGACGGGTTGGGGTCCTGGACCTTCTTCTAGGGCTGCGGGACCTCCTTCTTTGGCGAGGAGATGGGCTCCGTCACTTATTGCCTCTGCCCTTTCCGTGGTGATCGTCACCTTGGGTGCGGGCGGTGTACTGTTGTAATCATCCGGCCTTGATCAGGAATTCTATGGCATTCCGTAGTTAGTAGCAGTCTTCAGTGTCATAGCCATAACCTTTGTGCTATGCACAGTGTTTGGAGTGGTCCTTTTGTTTGCTCTTCTTGATGGGTGGAGGCCTCCGAATATTCTGGAACTCAGTCTGTATTACCTCCCTCAGGATCGTTTCCCGGGGGGCATTCAGAGGAGTGTAGTCGGAATATCACCTCCGTGGTGGATTGCTTTTGGAATACTGGGACCTTGAGGAATCTTGGTTGGGTTTCTGACGAAGGAGGTCATCTTTATCCCACCTTCTCAGGTCCTCTGTTGCTTCCTCAAGATTGACATACTTTTGGGATCGTCTTTGGAACTCCCCCAAGTTTTCTGGCTTCTTTTTACCAGGGATGCAAAAAATTCAGAACTCATGCAGAGGCCGCTCCTGGCGTAATGAAGGGCTATCTTATCGTCAAAATTTTCCACGTTGGTACACGCCACCATGAACCTTCTTACGTAATCACAGAGGGGTTCATCCCGTCCCTGCCAGATTTTGGCGAGAGACTCGATGGACTTGGGTTGTTCCTTACTGGTGGTGTACTGGAGCAAGAATAGTTGCTTCAGATCTGCCCAGTTTACCACAGACCTCCGTGGTAAGCAGGAAAACCACTTAAGAGCTCTTTTTTTGAGGGATAGGGGGAAGGCACGGCATAGCAACTACATGGATCCTCCATGAAAGCACATGGATTGTTCAAATGCATTCACGTGCTTTTGGGGATCTGTGGTTCCGTCATAGATCTCTAGGTTCACCGGGAACTTGAAATTTTTGGGTACGCGGTACTCCATGAGCTGGTCGAAGAAGGGTTGCTCTTGGATGCCGTGGTACAGGTTGTTGTACCCGACGTTGGACACCGTGGCATTAGTGTGAGGCCTCCTCTGATCGTCATCTGTGCTGTGTTCCCCCTCATGGCAGTCTGGCTTAGGACGGCTTTCATGTATAGCCTGTTGCATGTTTTTTAAACTTTGGTACTACTCATTTAGCATGTCCATATGTTGTTGTAGCATATTTTGGAACTGCTATCAGCGTGAGGCCTCCTCTGATTGTCATTTGTGCTGTGTTCCCCCTCATGGCAGTTTGGCTTAGGACGGCTTTCATGTATAGCCTGTTGCATGTTTTCCAAACTTTGGTATTGCTCGTTTAGCATGTCCACATGTTGCTGTAGCATATTTTGGAACTGCTATTAGGACATGTGAGAATGATTCTCATGCTCAGAACTAGCTGTTCGGTTGCCAAGTTCACCGCGTGGCATTCCCAGGCACTGAGTTACTAGGATTCTGCATTTTTGGATGTTCTGGTTATCCCCTTCGCCTGTGATTCCCAGTCTATCTCTTACAAAGACCCTGCGTGATGGGTTGGGACTTTCTTCAGAGATTGAGGTGAAGTGCCCCTCATGCAGGTGCTCTGCGTTGAGTGGCTAATTCCTCATAACAAGGGCTTCAAAATTGAACGGTGGTATTCTCGACTGCTGATTAGCAGAGGTTTGTGGAATATCTCTCTTCGAAATTTGTCTTGTGTTTACCATGATGGGGTGGGGTTAGAATTTTGTCTTCCCCACAGTCGGCGTGAATGTTCTGGTCTAGAACCGGAAGGTGTCCAAGAAGACACGTGTATGGTGGTTTCCTCCTCCTCTGCTACTACTGCTCTAGCCTTTCGATGGAGGGGTTGGGTATCTGCAAAAGGACTCCAACGCTCAAGTTAGGATAGGGTCGAGAGATATTGTTTTCTATATTATCCTTAACTCTACTTATGGATAGAACAACTTGGCCTGATACTTATAGAGCATGTGCATGGTCCTTTCATGATCAGAGTAAAGTACAGGTACGTTGAGATCGTGGGCTGATGGGGAGGCACCTGATGCCTCTGCTCCACATTCGTTCAGATGGAGCCCTGGCAGATGGTGCCTCCCTCCCACGATTGCTCAGGCAAATCCCTAAAGTTTAAGGATGTCACGTTAATGGCCATTTACTGTGTCAAACAGCTATGGTCCCCACATCTTAAGGGTCATACATGGCAGATGTCAAGACTTGTGTAGACCTAAGGAGTGCAGTTATGGTATACGACTGGGTCCTGAGGTTGGAAGGCCTAACCGGGGTGATCACGGCGGAGTCCCGTAGTTCACATGTCAGGTTAGCCTTATCTTACGGGACCTCGGACTACACTCCAGAACAAACATCAAATTTTTTAGACATTATAAGTAAGAATTAAGTTATTTAAACCCAATTATAATTACCTCATATGAATTGATGACTCTTAGTGCAAGCATAAGATAGGACTTAGTTACCATAATATTTCTTTGAGAAATTTGGATTAGCCAAATAAGTTGAGAATCTAAAAATAGTACTTAGACTTAAAAGTTTCCTTAGTTAAGAATTTGGTAAAATAATGGAAATTAATTAGTTTAAGTATATAAGGAGGACTTAAGCTTAGGCAATGGTGATTGAGCCAATTGTCCATAACATGAGCATCTTGAAAAACTAATGAGGAAGGAGATAACCAGCCAAGTTTGTGTGGTTATTTTCATAGAAAGAAATGTGAACAAGTGCAAGACTAAGACTAATAACTAACTATCGATAATTAGGTTCCAATACAATTCTTTGGCCCAAGAGAAACTAACATTAGCTACCTTCAAGTAGAGGTATTTGGTGGAGTAAGCACAAGGCAGCTAGGCATCATCATGATGCATCACCAAGGGGTCCAATAGCAAACAAAGGATGGGCAGCGTTGGTTGAGGAGCTGGATGGGTGAATAGTTGAGCCATGTGGAGGGATAGATGATGAGATGGAGAATAAGAATCCCCAAAGCAGAAATTGCATCTTGCCAATTGGTCCAAGAGGCGGCTACATGGCATGAATAGAGGAAGGAAAACCTGTTGGTCATGTAGAAACAAGGAGAGGCAGCAACTCACATAGAGAGCCATGCTAGCCTACAAGTATTCAACCTAGGGAGAAATATGTGTAACATTCTCTCTAACTTAATACACTTAATTAGGATTATAGAAGCTCATAAATATTGGTGCAAGTTGCTTGTTAATTTGGTAATTGTTTGAATTCATTTGACATAAAATTATAACACTAAATGTGAGAAATAACTCATTTAAACTTGGATATTTTTGAATAAATGGCTGAAGAAATAGAAATAAATATGAAAGATTTATTTCTAAGTTATGAAAAATTAAAATGAATATATGAAAACTTCTTAATTCAACTCCATAGGTTTAATTGAACTCAAGAAAGAATATTGAAGTTTAGAGACTGATACTGCAGTACAAGAAAAATGGTGGAATGATAATATGGAGAATAGAATGAAATCCTAGAATTTTCTATAATATATATGAAAGTTAGAAAATTCATTTCTGAAAGATTAAAGTGTTCCTAGTAGATAAAAGGTTACCAGCTAGATTTCTTTTTTTGGAAACATTTCCCACGTCCTCTACTGTTCTCTTCTATGGAAGCTACCTAATTTGTTGATATTTAGGTTGCTTATCCTTCACTGCTTCCATTTTTCACATTTCACCCTCACTCTCTATTCTCTTAATCTCATACTCAACAGGAGAGAAACAGGGGAACAAGAAAAACAAGAAAGACACAAGGGAAGAAGAAGGAGGAAGCAGATAAGAAAGGAGAAAAGGAAAAGGAAAAGGAAAGAAGAAAGTGTCAAGTTGAGGTAGGGGTGCTTGTCTCTTTATCTCATATTCTGTTTCATTGACTTGTTCATTCTTTTCTTGATTGTATGAGTCAAAGAATTGGGTTTCTGAGATTAAGATGAGTCCTTTGGTTGATTTTCTTTTCCTTGGGCTAATTTTGGTTTGCTTTTTGCTAAAACTATGCTTGGTTGTTGTTTGTGAACCTATGAATCTTTTTTTGTCTACTTATGTTCGTAGTTGGAAAATGGTTATAGAGGATGATCTTTTGGTTCATGAATCTCCATGTTATTTGAGTTTAGAGTTTGTATAAGAGTTTTAGCAAGTTTGGGTTCCATGTTTGTGGTTGAAAACCCCTTAAAATTTGATTTTGGGAGGACTTAATCTGGTTTCAAAACCAGAGGATTTGTTTTCGGCTTTTTGGTGTTCTGGCGCCTAGGCACCCAGTGAGGAGTGCCAAGAGCTAAGCGCCTAGGAAAACTAGAGTAAGTCTATAGTGTTTGGGCACTTGAGCGCTCAGTGTTCATTGCCTAGGTGCCAGCGACCAGAAAGAATAGAGCAGCGCTCTGCCATCAGTAACATCCTAATACCAGTATCTCAATATATAAAGTATACAAGGAGATACCTAGCATTACAATGCCACTACATACATAGTAATACGATACATATATCCATAATGTTCATTGGAAACATTATAGAGAGCCTTATGTAATTCAAAAATACAACATCTGTATCATAATGCCTTAAAATACATATATAAAACATCAGCCTTAGCAAAGGCTTGAAGTATTAGATAACTTAAAAAATTTCAAAAGAAATACTAATAGATACTACATTTATAATATAAACTATAAAGCTACTCTAGTCTTTAGCTTCTTTCTTTTTCTTACTCTTGGAAGAAGTTTCACCTGGAATTACATAATACACAGTGGGGTGAGAAACTATATTTTCAATATGAGTAATCAAAACCAACATACATAACATAATAAACATAATCTTAACACATGCTAAGTGAGAAATGTCTAAAGCATCTACATGGTCTAACTATAGCATTTAGATAAACCAAGTTAGCATACATTTCATACATACATACTTAGTCCAACTTAGAACTAAGATGTTAAACTTAGTAATACTAGTTTAGTGTATGATCTAGTGGTAAATAGAGAAAGAACTCATCCTCACATTACACATATCCTAGCAAGTTGAGAAGTTCGGTCTTCATCCTTCCTCAAAGAGGCTTTCAGATTTCTCGCTTATCTCATTTGGCCTTGGCACTATCGAGATATTAGGGTTGTGTCGTTACTCAAAATAGTCTTTCGAACACCTTTCTATCTCCCTTGGCCTTCATGAATAGGCATCAAAGGACATTCTTCAAGATCAATACTACTAATTATTCCTATCATACATATATCTAAACACTAACTCATCACTCATTACTCTTAAGTGACATACTTTACCGCAAAAGTTGCCTAAGGTGCTAGATACTTACCTAAGGCAAACTATAACTCTTGAATGCTCAAAGGTTTATACTTTCTCATACATGTTAGGTGATAATTTCCCTCTTGAAAATACCCCATTTTGTGCCTTAACAAACTTTAGGAAACATATACTAATGATCCTATCTAGCTAAGAACTTGAAAATATCATAAATGACATTTTTTAAAATTCTGGCATCAGACACGGGCCATGTCTGATTACACCCCCCCGTGTCTTGCTCTGTTAGCATATTTCACGAACTGGAACAGGAAGAGAGGGACACGACTCCCCCCCACGTGTTTTCGGACACGGGCCATGTCTCTGAACCAGAGAACTTCTATAGGACCATGGTACTATTCCATTAGTTCTTTTCTTGGATTTTGGCCATTCCAATCTAGTTTCTAGGTAATCTTAGGTCCCTAACTAGTTCTCAAACACTTAGGAATCATCAATCACTAACTTAAACCTCTTCATTTGGATTACGGATCAAAATCCCTCTTAGGTTGACCTAACCCTTCTTTTTGGGCATTAATGGCCTAAATGAGATATTCTAAGCTTCTAGCCTCAACTTATGCTATGAACAAGTCATAAATGACCAAAGAAACACATTCATGCAAGCCAAACACATAAAACACCTCTAGAACTCATTTTGACCTCTTAAGTACCAAAGGTGCATCTATGGTGAAGATAGAGAAAATAGATAAAGATGAGCATAGAACCCCTACCTTTGGAGCTGTGAAGATGAATCAAACTTGATTGGATCCTCAAGCCTTGGCTTTCCTCTTTCTCTCTTCCTCTTCCTTGGTCTTTCTTTCCTCTTCTTTCTCTTCTCCTGTCATAGTTTCTACTTCTATTTCTGAAGCCAAACACAGCCGTGAATAAGACTTATAAAGAAGGTCTAAAAGACTCATATGGCCCTTAGGCCAAAACTGATAAAATTTCGATCTGCTAAAATCACTCAGGTTTAGAAAATTCAAGATTTCCAGCTTTCAACAACTTTAAAATAAATACTAGGATTCATATAAAAAGTCATTTTAACATTATTTGATATTTTCATATCTGCTAGTGGTCAATCTAGCTATAAATAGATAAACAGTATGCCTAAAAATACCAAACTAACTTAGTTTACCTTGAAACTTTAACTATAACTTATTTCATACATTTGTGACCTAGAAATAAATTATCCACATTTATTTCCCTTGTCTAAGCAATTTATCCTATTATCTGAGTCATTCTAAGCTACTTTTCATACTCCGGGTTGCAACTAAGTACCAAAGCTAACTCAGATTATCACAAAAATAAACATGCATGCTAAGCAAGTCATATGGTACCTTTTGAACACATAAACAAGTCTAATATATCATTTTACGGTATTACATTTCTCCCATCCTTTTTAAAATTTTAATCCCAAAATTGCTCACATGAAAGGAACAAATCTAGGTAGTCCTGCTGCAAGTGGGACTCTAACTCCTAAGTAGCCTCCTCACTGCCATTGTCACCCCATAAAACATTCACCAGATGAATCTGCTTACCTCTAAACTCTTTGACCCCTCTGTCCACGATCCTTACCAGATGTACATCATAAGACAAATCATCTCTTAACTGTACAGATTCATGTTCTATGCTATGCAAAGGATCTGAATTATACTTTCTCAACTGAGATATATGAAGAACATCATGAAGGTTAGACAAGCTGGGAGGAAGGGCTATCTGGTAAGTTACGGGTCTAACTTTCTTTAAAATTTGGTAGGGACTAAGAAAATGAGGATTTAACTTTCAGGTTTCCAATGCTCTACCAATCCCTATTGTAGGAGTAACTCTTAAGAATACATGATCTACCTCATTAAACTCAAGAGGTCTCCTTCTCTTGTCAGCATAGCTCTTTTGCTGACTCTGAGCAGTAACCAATCTATCCTTAATTATCTTGATTTACTCTGTGGTCTGTTGGACTAACTCTAGACCTAGGATGGTTCTTTCACGTACCTCATACCAACATAGATGTGATCCACACTTTCTCTTATACGAAGCCTCATAGAGTGCCACACCTATGCTGGAATGGTAGCTATTGTTATAGGCAAACTCTGCTAATGGTAAGAACTTGTCCCAACTACCCTATTGTTCTAAAACACACGCTCTAAGCATATCTCAAGGGTTTGGATAGTCCTCTCTGTTTGCCCATTAGTATGTGGGTGATAAGTTGTGCTAAGGCTTAACTTAGTCTTGAACGCCTCTTGCAAGGCTCCCCAGAATCTAGATGTGAATCTAGGATCTCTATATGAAACTATACTTATGGAGACTCTGTGCAACCTAACTATCTTCTTCAGATATAGTTGAGCTAATTTTTTTAGAGGATAGCTAGCTTTCATTGGCAAAAAGTAGGCAGATTTGGTTAATCTATCCACTATGACCCAAACTACATCAAAACCTTGCTAAGTCCTAGCTAAACCCATTACAAAGTCCATATAAATCTTCTCCCATTTCCATTCTACGATCCCTAAAGACTGTAACGGTCCTACCGATCGTTGGTGTTCAATCTTCACTTTCTGACAAACTAAACACCTTGCGACATATTTTGCTATGTCTCTATTCATTCCTGACCACCAAAACATCTTTTTCAAATCTTGATACATCTTAGTGGTTCCAAGATGGATGGTATACTTACTGCTGTGAGCTTCTTCTAGAATCCTTTCTTTAATCTTTGACTTTCTTAGAACACAAAGTCTGTCTCTAAACTTTATCATTCCATTATCAGCCATATCAAAATTCTCTAGGGTTCCTAAGTAGATTTGCTCACTAATGTCCATTAAAGCTTCATCTTCCTTTTGAGCTTCGAAAATCTGAGTCCTTAAGTCATTTACTATGTCCACTCTACTCACAAAGAGAATCTGTGGTATCACAATCACTACTAGACTCAAATCTCTGAAACTCTCAAGAAGTTCACTCTCTTGACCATTATTTAGGACACGTGTAGGGATTTCCTACTTAGTGCATCAGCTACTATATTGACTTTACCAGGATGATACGTTAACTTAAAGTCATACTCTTTTAAGAATTCCATCAATCTTCTGTGTCTCATATTCAACTCCTTGTAATCAAACAAGTACTTTAAACTTTTATGATCACTGAACACCTCAAACAAGACTCCATAGAGATAATCCCTTCAAATCTTTAAGGCAAATACTACAGCTGCTAACTCCAAATCATGCATAGGGTAGTTTTCCTCATATGGCCTTAACTGCCTTGATGCATAGGTAATTACTCTTCTATTCTGCATCAGAACACACCCTAGTCCTATCTTTGAAGCGTCACAAAAGACCTTAAAGTTCTCATGGGGATCCAGAATTACCAACACTGGCGTAATAGTCAACATTTTCTTTAACTCTTGAAAGCTATTCTCACAGTCCTGAGTCCACTCAAAAGTACTACCCTTTCTAGTCAACCTAGTTAAAGGCAGTGCTAACTGAGAAAAACCCTTGATGAACCTTCTATAATACCCAACTAGGGCTATAAAGCTCCTGATCTCTGTCACAGTGGTGGGTCTCTCCCACTGCAACACAACTTCTACTTTGCTAGGGTCCACTACAATTCCTCCGCTAGAAATAACATGACCTAAAAACTAAACCTTCATTAGCCAAAACTCATACTTGGATAATTTGGCAAACAATTTCTTTTCCTTTAGAATATCTAAAACTATCCTTACATGCTACTTATGCTTCTCCCTTGTCTTTGAATAGATAAGGATGTCATCAATAAACACTACCACAAACTTATCTAGGTAAGGTCTAAAAACTCTGTTCATGTAATCCATAAACATTGTTGGAGCATTTGTTAACCCAAAAGACATCACAAGATACTCATAATGACTATACCTAGTTCTAAAAGAGGTCTTAGGGATATCCTCTCCCTTAACTCTAATTTGATGATACCCAAATCTAAGATAAATCTTGGAAAACACTAAAGCTTCTCTTAATTGATCCATCAGATCATCTATTCTAGGCAAAGGATACTTGTTCTTGATGGTTACCTTATTCAACTACCTGTAGTTAACACATAACCTCATGCTACCATATTTCTTCTTCACTAGTAACACTGGTGCTCCCCACGGAGAAACACTAGGCCTAATGAATTGCTTGTCCAATAACTCCTCTAAATATTTCTTGAGTTCATCCAACTCTAGGGATGCCATCCTATAGGGTGCTATAGATATAGGTCATCCAACTGCGCTACATCACTCAAAAACACATCAGGGTATTGCCTTACTGCAGGTATATTGTCTAGGCTGTGCTCAATGTCTACATCTAATGAGAAAAGAAGAATATATCCTAGAGCTCCTTCTACCAAACAATGATTGACCTAATTAACATTGAAATAGGCAGACTCTGAACAAACAACTCTGGTAGGAACATTAGATAGTAAACTAGGGTTTTTTCAGAACAGTTTAAAACCACATGATTGGATGACAACCAATCCATACTAAGAATGACATCTATGTCCACCAGGGGTAAACAGATAAGATTTACAAGAAAAACTCTATCCTCGATTCTTATACAACAGTCGAGACACACTTTTGAAGTCATGGCTGGCTTACTGTGGGTGTGGAAATAGATAAGTCACATGGTAACTCTGACATAGGCAAATCCAACATCCTTACACAATCATAAGAATCAAAGGAGTGGGATGCTCGTGAATCATACATGACATTTAAAAGATGATTATGAATTATGCCTTTACCTTAGATGAGGTTGGAAGACTAGGCCACCTTTGTTCCGCCTAGAGTATAAACTCGTCCCTTGGCTAGTGGCTTTGGGGTAGGCACATCTTCCTTGTTCCGTGGACAATCCCTAGAGAAATTTCCTAGTTGAGCACATGTGTAACACACAAATTGGCCTACCAAGCACTTGCCTCCATGTGCCTTTCTACATTTAGCCCATTGAGGTACTTTGGACCTCTTCTTGCCTTTGCCTTTAGGGTTGCTCACTTGAGAAGCACCTTGCTTACTCTTGTCATCCTCTTGCTCTCTCTTCGGAACATTTAATACCTTTTCCTCTGATGGAGGACTGTCAGCACTTGACTCCCCAAGCCTACATTTGTTAACCAAAGTAGGAAAGTCGCTAATCTTCATAGGTCTCACCATGCTCTTGATCTTACTTCTCAAACCTATCTCAAATTTCAAGCATCGCCATTTCTTGTCTAGATGATAACGAAAATGTGAAGAGAACTTCGATAACTCATCAAACTTGGCCACATACTAGCCTATTGACATGCTTCCTTGTCTTAACTGTATAAATTCCACTTCCTTGGCATCATGAAGAATTTGCATGAAAAAATTCTCTAGAAAAGTTGTCTTGAAAACCTCCCATGATAGCTAGTCTTCTACAGCTTCCAGTACCCTTTTGGTACCTTTCCACCAATGCTCCGCTTCTCCCTTTAACATATAGGAGACGAAGACCACTTTCTGTTCCTCAGAACAATCCATCACATCAAAGATCTTCTCCATCTTACTGAGCCACTCCTCATCCTTAGTGGGATTAAACTCGCCTTTCAATGGTGGAGGGTTCATATGACAAAAAGTTATCAAGTTCAGGAAGTTCTAATTCCTTCCAATTTGCGGTACATCTTGCATTGGGTGCTCAGGTGGTGTAGGCTACTGAGGTAGATTTGCTTCCATCCTCTCAAGCATCCTTGCCATAACATTGGTTATAGCCATAACAGCTTCAACCATATCTACACCTGGTGGGTTTGAGCTCTCTGCTTCTCTAGATCACCTTGTTTGTTTCCTATATGTAGAGAAATAACATATATTGAGCCACAGTCTCAATACCATGTACCCGTGCAACAGTAGCTAATAACAAACCAATCTAAGACAAATCATGTAATGCTATGATCACATTTAACATATGAAATAAGAAAAGCACAATTTCTAAGAAGAGACTCCTAACATGCCTAAGTATAGTCAGTCCATACCCTGGCTCAACAGGAAGAACTACTCTGATACCATAATATAATATCCTAATACCAGTATCTCAATATATGAAGTATACAAGGAGATACCTAGCATTACAATGCCACTACATACATATTAATATGATACATATATCCAAAATGTTTGTTGGAAACATTATAGAGAGCTTTATGTAATGCAGAAATACAACATCTATATCATAATCATCAAAATACATATATACAATATCAACCTTGGCGAAGGCTTGAAGTATTACACAACTTAAAATATTTCAAAATAAATACTAATAGATACTACAATTGTAACATAAACTATAAAGTTACTCTAGTCTTTAGCTTCCTTCTTCTTCTTACTTTAGGAAGAAGTTTCACTTGGAATTACATAATACACAGCGGGGTGAGAAACTATATTCTCAGTATGTGTAATCAAAACTAGCATACATAACATAATATATATAATCTTAACACATGCTAAGTGAGAAATGTCTAAAGCATCTACAAGGTCTAAGTATAACATTTAGATAAACCAAGTTAACATACATTTCATGCATACATACTTAGCCTAACTTAGAACCAAGATGTTAAGCTTAGGAATACTAGTTTAGTGTATGATCTAGTGGTAAATAGAGGAAGAACTCTTCCTCACATTATACATATCCTAGCACACTGAGAAGTTCGGTCTTCATCCTTTCTCAAAGAGGCTTTTGGATTTCCGTTTATCTCCTTTGGCCTTAGCACTATCGAGATATAACGGTTATGTCTTTACTTAAAATAGTCTTTCAGACACCTTTCTATCTCCCTTGGCCTTCATGAATGGGCAACAAAGGACATTCATTAATATCAATACTACCAATTATTCCAATCATACATATATCTAAACACCAACTCCTCACTCATTACTCTTAAGTGACATACTTTACCACAAAAGTGGCTTAAGGTACTAGATACTTACCTAAGGCAAACTATAACTCTTGTATGCTCAAAGGTTTATACTTTCTCATACATGTTAGGTGATAATTTCCCTCTTGAAAATATCCCAATTTGTACTTTAACACACTTTAGGAAACATATACTAATGATCCCATCTAGCCAAGAACTTTAAGACATCATAAATGATATTTTTGAAAATTCTAGCCTCCGACGCGGGTCATGTCTAATTACATGCCCCCCGTTTCTATTTCTATTAGCACATTTCATGAACTGGAACAGGCAAAGAGGGACACGACCCCCCCTCCCCCGTGTTTTCAGACACAAGCTGTGTCTCTGAACTAGAGAACTTTTACAGAATCGTGGTATTGTTTCCATTAGTTCTTTTCTAAGATTTTTGCCATTCCAATCCAATTTCTAGGTAATCTTAGGTCCCTAACTAGTTCTCAAACACTTAGGAATCATCAATCACTAACTTAAACCTCTTAATTTGGATTTTGGATCAAAATCCCTCTTAGCTTGACCTAACCCCTCTTTTTGGGCATCAATGGCCTAAAGGAGATGTTCTAAGCATCTGGCCTCAACTTATGCTATGAACAAGTCATAAATGACCAAAGAAACACATTCATGCAAGCCAAATACATCAAACACATCTAGAACTTATTTTGACCTCTTAAACACCAAAGGTGCATCTATGGTGAAGATAGAGAAAATAGATGAAGATGAGCATAGAACCCCTACCTTTGGAGCTGTGAAGATGAATCAAACTTGGTTGGATCCTTAAGCCTTGGCTTTACCTTTGACTTTCCTCTTTCTCTCTTCTTCTTCCTTGGTCTTTCTTTCCTCTTCTTTCTTTTCTCCTCTCATGGTTTTTGCTTCTATTTGTTAAGTCAAAAATAGTCGAGAATAAGACTTATAAAGAGGGTCTAAAAGACTCATATAGCCCTTAGGCCAAAAATGATAAAATTCTAATATGCTAAAAACACTTAGATTTAGCAAATTCAAGATTTCTAGCTTCCAACAACTTTAAAATAAATACTAAGATTTATATAAAAAGTCATTTCACCATTATTTGATATTTCTATATCTGCTCGTGGTCAATCTAGCTATAAATAAATAACCAGTATGTCTAAAAATACCAAACTAACTCAGTTTACCTTGAAACTTTAACTGTAACTTATTTCATACATTTGTGACCTAGAAATAAATTATCCACATTTATTTCCCTCATCTAAGCAATTTATGTTATTATCTGAGTCATTCTAAGCTGGTTTTCAACTCTGGGTTGCAACTAAGTGCCTAAGCTAACTCATATTGTCAAAAAAAAATAAACATGCAAGCTAAGCAAATCATATGCTAACATTTGAATACATAAACAAGTCTAACATGTCATTTTAGGGTATTACACCATCCCAATGCTTAGGCGCTGGAGAGTGGGCGCTTAGGCGCTCAGAGCAAATTTTTCCAGGATATTTATTTTGATAAAATAGAGTCTCCTACTTGTTACATTTGCTATTATATGCTTTTTAAAGAACGTGAAGATATTAGTAGGGGTATTTCATAGAAGAATTGATCACTTTGGATTTGTAAAATTCTAAATATGAGATCTTTACCATAAAATGCTTGATGCCATGACATGAGATGAGATATTGATGCGTTATGCTATGAAATGAGATAATATGATGAAATATCTTATTATATGCATGTTGAGAATAATGATTGGGATAATGATTGATTTTCATGAGTAACCCATTATCTAGGATATCCTTGATCCTAGGGTGAGACTTAGAAATGGTGATTGAGAATGGACATTCCCTTACCACTTAAGTAAATGAGGTTGAGAACAGATAATTCCCTCCCTCTTTACCTGAGTTCTCCCTAGAAGAAATGTAGTTGAGGACAAATAATTCCCTCTCTACTTGAGGCATTTTTAGATTAGAGATAGTGTGAGGAAGGATGATACCTTCCCTATTAAAGTAGTTGAGGATGGATAATTCCCTCTCTACTCATAACTCTGTATGAGGATGAATATTTCCCTTATTTGTTGTTGATTAATTGGGTTACTCAGAGTAGTTCTGTGTAACGAGAAAGACTATTACAAATAGGTTGATGTGCACTAACCTGAAAGCAAACTACTATCAAGTGAATGGTATTATGAGGATGGACATTTCCTCTATACCACTTTCATAAAAGTTGATTGATGATTATTGATGATTGTTAAATGATGATTGATGATAGATGACCATTATGAGATAGCTTATTACATAAGTCTATCATGGATGGATTTCTTGATATGATATTGAGATTATGATGAAAATTGATGACTCCTTTGATTATACAAATGATTTTGTTAAACTGATAAATCGAACCTTTGTTTCGAGAAGAGAAAGGACTTGTTTTGGCTTTGGCCACTTTTTTACTAATTATATGTTAATAATTTGAAATAATTTTTTTTTCGAAACAGCTAGAATGATTATGATGACATGATTTTAAAATGATTACTGAAAATTATGAGATCATCACCCCATTTGTTTATTTTCCATAATGATTAGAGGATATCCTCGTACAGACTATAAAGGCGAAGGAGGATCTGATCTTGTAGATTTTTTTTATTCTCTTTTTATTTTGAATTTTGTACATGGTTGTATACCATTTTGTGTTATAGTGGCCTATGATGTATTTGTTGTATCTTGATGTACCTTTTGTATATGACTTAATTCTATAGACATGCATTATATACTTCTGCTTCAGGCTCATATTTGTATAATATATGTATATTTTCTTCAAAAAATTTGATATTGATCTAAGTGACGTACTCTAATATAATCGCTAATTTATAATTCCAGATATGTCATTAGTTTAGATATTAGGACATTATAGTATGTAGAATGGCATGTAAGGAAATTTAATAACTAAAGCCCACATACCCCTATTAAAACCCCTATGTATGAAGCTCAGATAGCATCAAAAGACTGAGCAAGAAATCGAGATAGTGAAGTGTGCTGGGCATGAGAATTGCTAATCCTACTTGGAAGAAACAAACTAGGTAGGAGTAGAAAAATGTTGTATGAAAGAAAGGCTCTAAACTTAGGTTGTTCCTTCTTATTTTCTTCATTAAATCTTCTTCTAATATTCTGGCTTTGAACCTTCAAAGTATTTCTCAAAACTAGTTCAACTATGCCAACATTGAAGAAGTCCATATTCATGACAAGTCTTAGTTTCTTTACTTAAAAAGCCAAGCTGCTTGGAAGCAACTCTTATTTTTATTTTTAGAACTTCAATGCTTATAATCTTACTCTTCTCTTCAAGTATATAAATTGTTTTGAAAGCAAAAAGTGTATGCATTAAAGATGGAAGTGGTTTTAGACTTAAGCATGGTAATGGTGCAACCAAAAGTTAAGAAGAAGAACCACTCCTTAGAGATGGCAGGCTTGATCCCATGACTGGCCAGCTGCAAATATGAAGGAATTAGCTAAATAAAGGCTATGAAGAAGGATGGCAGACGTGGCTAGAAAGAGCCAATAGAAGGGGTTCTTGAGGAACTCCATAGTCTTGCACCTTACCTAGTGCCTTGAGCATTATAATGCTATTTATTTCATGGTTTAGTAACATGTTGTATTTTAAACATTCTTATTATATTGTGGCTGCATTGACATGGTTTTTCTTAAGGTTTTCTCTCATTCCCATTCTACTAAGACTCTTGGAGATCTTATTTTTTTTACTATATTTTTAGACTAGTAAGGCAACACGAAAACCACAATTATCCAGGTGGAAATTGATTTTGACTAGTGGTTTATAGCAGAAGAGGGAGTGTAAATCAAGATCATCCAGGATATACATGTTCATTTTGTGAACAACACTTAAGTGAAGTCGTAGGAAGACTAAGGACCTTGCACCCTAAGGAGGAGGGAGTTAGTTAAAGCTAGCATGGACTTAGGAAGACTATGTCTCCTAATAGTAAATAAAAGTGCAATGAGTCCAATCGTGTGTACAAGTTTCTATTTTTGTGTGTGAAGCCTCGAGATATGTATATATTTTAAAAGAAATGCTAGCAATGCACTCTTTTGGACACTCCTTTTAACACTTGCTTTATTATTGGTCCAAAAGCAAGTGTTGTTATCATTCCTCCCCTAATAATCCTTTTAAATGTATAAGGTGGACTAATAGTAAAGCAAGTGTTGAAAGGAGTATTAAAGAGTGTGTTGCTAGCATTCTTCTATGTTTTAAATATATAATAAAGTGTAAGAAAGGGTTGGGGAATCATGTATGAGTCAGAAAGGATGGGAAGTTGTAATGGGAATTATCAAGTTATAATGATCATTATACGCTTCAATTATGTGCCATAATGTTTGTATATCCTTTGTACTACTTAAGATAAATATATTAAGAGTAACTAACTTACTAAGGACAAGTAAAAGAATGGTGACTGAAACTTTATGCGTGAACTCAAGAACCATGGACATTGGAACTCATGATAGTTAGAATCATGACCATTCGGTGATCTTAAGTGAATCATGGAATTCATGAACTTATGGAGCCTTTGAACTTGGATGGACTCATGATTACCTATAGTAGGTTGAATAGTCCTTGACCATGTGCACTCATTAAGGACTTGGAATGGTTTTCAAACTATGGATTGATGACTAACATAGACATCTGATGGACTTAGACCATATGCATTCTCTAAAGACTAAGTTGGTTCCAAGACCCTGAACTTATGATCACCTAAGGATGCAACCTTGAGAAAGTTCTCTTGAACTTGTTTAACTTGAATAAATCCACAAACACTCTACATGATGTCCACAACTCTAATATAACAATCAACACTTAATAATTTTGAAACAAAGTCAAATGATTGGTCAATCCCTTTTGTTTTCTTAGCATTCTTGCCATTTTTTTAATTTTACTTCATTGAAACGCCACAGTAATTTCATTACTTCTATTTATCTCTTCATTCCATTTTAGAGGATGTTATAATTGGTATCATAGCAAGATTATGAGAATATACAAGTAATTGTGTGTGAGCTTATTTTGTAGGAAGCATGCCGCCAAGATATAGTCAAAGAAACTCTGAAAGTCATGAAGTTCCAAACCTCACCTTAAACAGAATCTTGGGGGTGCTAAAAGGGTTGGCAGAAGCATATAGAGCTCGTACCATAATCCTATAGGAAATGCGAGATGCTAGGAATGACAATAATCATAAGAGGGGCAAAGGAAATCTAGGTATGGGTCTTCTAGGGGTAAATGTCAATTTCCAAGGACTATCTAAGTTTAGAAAGGCAAAGCCACCCTCTTTTCATAGAGATTATGACCCTATTATTACTGGGAAGTGAATCATGCAATTAGAAAAGATTTTTGAAGTCTTGGGGTGCACTGACGCTCAAAAGGTAACTTTTGCCACGTACATGCTAGAGGGAGAAGTAGAACATTGGTGGAGAAGTGCAAGAAGGTACCTAGAAAATGGAGAAAGTCCCATCACTTGGGAAATATTTCAGAGCACTTTCTTTGATAAGTATTTTCCTAAAAGTGTACGGAATGAGAAGGAATCAAAATTTATACACCTCAAGCAGAGAAATATGATGATAGGACAATATGTGGTCAAATTCGAGGAACTTGCTAAATTTTCATCTCATATGAGGAATGTACCAGATAATAACCAAAAAGCAACAAAATTATTAAACCAAAGATCAGAGACAAGGCAGCTATATTGGAGATAAAAGATTATGCTACAGTAGTTAATAAGTGCAAAAAGTAGAGAAAAGCTTGATGGAAATATAATAAGAGAGAGGAAAGCAAAATTTTATCAAGAGGAAGCGGGAAGTAAAATCCCAACCTAAGTACAACTCTAAAGTGTAGTCAAATCAAAGGAAAAGTAAACAAGTTCAAGCAGAGACACCCTCTGCATGTAACCAATGTGGGAAAACTACCCTACTAGATTTAAGGTGTGTTCTGATGCAGAATAAGAGAGCAGTTGCCTATGCATCTAGGCAATTAAGGCCTCATGAAGAGAACTATCTTACTCATGATCTAGAATTAGCAACAGTGGTGTTTGCTTTAAAAATTTGGAGACATTACCTTTATAGAGTCTAGTTTGAGGTGTTTAGTGTCTACAAAAGTTTAAAATACTTGTTTAACTAAAAGGAACTAAACATGAGATAGAGGTGATGGATGGAATTCCTAAAGGATGTGATTACCATGCAACATTGATGATGAGTTTTGATGATAACAAATATAGAGATGATGAGATGATGAGAAGATCAAGTCTAAGTTGTTCAAATTTAGCTTTAGGACTTAGGATCTCTTTTGTACAGAGCTCTCATAGGATATCTCAGTGTTTAACTCAAAAGATCTAAGAACTTGTTTTTTTTCTACAAACCAAATTAAAGTTCTAATAAGCCTTTGATAATCAAAGAGATTGTGGTTTTTCTAATCTTACATAATCTTGTTCATAGAAGCGTTTTTCATGTTTTTTAACAGAGGCATTCGAATACTTCAAAAGTCATTCGAATACAACCATTCTGAAAATGCTTCTACAAACGTGTTTTTAATAAAAGTATTCAAATACTCATTTGAGGCATTCGAAAACAACGTGTTTTTAATAGAGGTATTCGAATACTCATTAGAGGCATTCGAATACAACCTTCTGAAAAAGGCTTTTACAAACGTATCTCAAACAGTGGCATTCGAATACCTTGGTATGGTATTCGAATAATGTGGGTCTGATCTATTTTTTAAATGTTGATATCAGAGGTATTCGAATACCTCATAATGGTATTCGAATAACCCAAGCCTAAACTGTTTTTTATATATTGATATCAGTGGTATTCGAATACCACAATAAAGTATTCGAATAACCCCCGAGTTTTCAGGTTCTGGTTTTTGAATTTGATACGCAAACGGATTTTGAATTTATTATGCATTCAATTTTCTCAGTGAAGTTTTCTGATCAAAGGCTGTATAAATAGAGACCTTCCCTCACGGCTGACAGACACCAATCCTTGAATTTATTTTCTGGCTGTGCTAAAATACTGCTTGCATAATTTCTCTTTTTCTCTCTGTGCTCTTTTGATAAAATTCTGAGATATTGTTAGAGAGCTCTATAGTGCTTCAATTTGTATTACTTACTCTGAGTGAGAGTTTCTCTTCATCTATTTTCTGATATTTTGTATCGAGGCTGAGGTATCCCTCAAGGTTTGTATAAGGGTGAGGTATCCCTGCAGGCTGAGACTTTAGCACAATGGTAGAGTGTCCCTGTGTGTGAAAAGTGCTCTATTTTGTAACGGTAGCAAGCACCTATTGAAGCTTGTATACTTAGTGAAAAATCTCGGCTTTCGAGGACTGGACGTAGACCACAAGTAGGTTAGTGATCGAACCAGGATAAATACTGTGCCTACTTCTCTTTTCCCTAATCTCTTTATTTTATGCAATTTATTTTACTGCGCATTTACTTTTCACTGTTCTTTATTGTTTCTTTTCTTCTTCTCATTCCTTCTGTGCATTTATTTATTAAGCTTTTGATATTCGTTTTAATTAAAAGAGGTTTTGCGAAAAAGTTTTATACTCAATTCACCCCCCCTCTTGAGTACTGGAAGCCACTTGGTAACAAAGGACTATGACTTTGAGTTGAAGTATCGCCTAGGTAAAGCCAATGTAGTGGCTAATGCACTAAGTAGGAAATTCCTACATGTGTCTCAGATGATGGTTCAAGAAAATGAACTTCTTGAGAGTTTTAAGGACTTGAGTCTTATAGTGACTGTGTCACCGTATAGTCTCTGTTTGAGCAGAGTAGACATAGTTAATGACTTAAGGACTCAAATCTTAGAAGCTCAAGAAGAGGATGAGACTCTAAAGGTAATAAGTGAGCAAATTCTCTTAGGAAACCAAAAGGATTTTGACATGGCGGATGATGGAATGATTGAGTTTAGAAATAGACTTTGTATTCCAAGGAAATCCAAACTCAAAGAAAGGATTCCAGAAGAAGCTCACAACAGTAGGTATACCATCCATCCCAGAGCCACAAAGATGTACCAAGATCTTAGAAAAATGTTTTAGTGGCTAAAGATGAAAGCGGATATAGCAGAATATGTGTCCAAGTGCTTAATTTGCCAAAAAGTTAAGATTGAGCACTAGAAAGCCTTGAGGCCTTTGCAGTCTTTGGAGATCCCTGAGTGGAAATGAGAAAATATCTCTGTGGACTTTGTAATGGGACTACCTAGAACTCATCCAGGGTTTGATGCTATCTAGGTCATAGTGGATAGATTAACTAAATCTGCCCACTTCTTGCCAATCAGAGCTAACTATTCTTTGGATAGACTAGCTCAACTAGACTTATAAGAGATAGTTAGATTGCATGGAAGTCGCATAAGTATAGTATTTGATAAAGATCCTAGATTCACATCTATGTTTTGGGGAGCCTTGTAAAGAGCTTTTAGGACTAAGCTTTGTTTTCAACATAGCTTATCACCACCAAAAAGATAGGCAAACAGAAAGGACTATCCAAACCCTTGAAGATATGCTTAGAGCATGTGTACTTGGGCAAAGGGGAGTTGGAATAAGTTTTTACCTTTAGTGGAGTTTGCCTACAACAATAGCTACCACACCAGCATAGGTATGGCACCATATGAGGCTTTATAAGGTAGGAAATGTAGATCGCCTCTATGTTAGTATGAGGTAGGAGAGAGAACCATTCTTGGTTCTGAGTTGGTCCAGCAAACCATAGAACAAATAAGAATGATTAAGGATAGGTTGGTTCCTACTCAAAGTAGGCAAAAAGGCTATGCTGATATATTTTTCTCAGAGTCATTCCTACAACAGGGTGATGAGTGCGCAAAAGATATAGCTTTACATTCTAAAAAGTTGATTTAGTTCCCCCTAATTTATTCTTTTTATTGTTTGTTGCCCAAGTATCTTGCAATAATGAACGTAGTTTAAGATGTAAGTTGTTTTGGTTTGTGATTGAGAATAATTGATTGAAAGAAAGAAGCATCTTCACCACTCTAATGTGTTTTTGTAGGAAAGCATCTAAGGAGGGAGGAGCTAGATTTTTGGAGGTAGAGCAAGGGAACTCATTTTGTTCACCCAGTGCCTAGGCGCTATCTCCTGAGTGCCTAGGCGCCTAGACCCATAACAGAGGAAGCTCTCTGGAAGGTCAGCGTTCAGGCGCTCTCACTTCAGCGACTAGGTGTTGAACTAGATTGACATAGAGTCTCATTATTGTACAGCGAGCACCTAGGCGCTCATATAAGAATAAAAGACCCACTAATTATGACCTAGGACATCTTTGGCCTTCAGAACAGATATAGAGAGGTACAAAACAATCTTGGAAAGGGAGAAAAACACTTATTGACCAATGAAAGAACGAGAATCTCTCCGAACGATCGAAGATGACTAGGGTGTTTTCTTTTCTTCTTATTGTTTCCTATATTTACACCGTGAATTGCTAAGTTTCTCTAGTTAGGGTGATAGATCTTTCTCAACTTATGATGTAATGACTTTTGACATTAATTCAAGTCTTTCTTTCATGGTTAGCAATTAGACCTATTTTATTTTATTGATATTGATGTGGAGTTCCTGATCACACACACACACACACACATATGAAGAATCCATACGAAATCGGATGATGGAGTATGGATTAAGCTTCTTGGTCTAATTGCTGTACTTTTGAATATCTAGGAATAGAATTTCATGAGTACATGATTTTAGAACATCCATAAGACGATAATACTTATTCTCACATATTTTAATTAAGGGATTAATTATTGTTTGTGGGTTTAAGAGGGGTTCATATCTCAAGGAATTGAATGTGAACTAATTTTTAGGATTTAATCAAAAACCAAAATGAATAAAGGATTTGAATCAAATAAATTGCCATTACTCATAGGGAGATTAAGTGAAAGCAAACCCTAACCACTTTTATCTTTCTGACAACCCCAATCTGTTAATTCTTATGATTTTATTTCTTGCAAGTAGATTTCTTAAGCTTATTGTTTTGAAAGAAACTCTATCAAAGTTTGATTGTAGCCAAGTAGTGGAATTGTCGAAGAACTCTGTGTCAATTTCAATCTTCGTGGGAATAATATCTACTCTCTATATTACTTATACTAACCAGTGCACTTGCTGGAGTGTTAACAAGTTTTTGGCGTCGTTGCCGAGGATTGAATTTTTAACATATTTGAGAGTAGCAAATAAGATTACTAGGGTTACATTTTATTTCATTCTGTATTTTTTCTATTTATTTAATTGTGCTTAAATTAATTACAATATTCACTAGTTAATTATTGTGGTTTATGCGAGGTATAGTTGACCTAAGCTCACTACTATTCGATCCTGAAATTGAGAAGACCACAAGAAGGAATAGAAAGACAGCTAGGGCTCAGAAAAATAATCCTCCACAAGTTACTGTGAATACAATTATAGAGGAGAACAACAATAACATGCAACCTCGAAAACCTCTTGGGGATTATATAGTACCAAGTTCCAATAGCTATGCCACAGGTATAGTTAGACCGGCTGTGCAAGCAAACAACTTCAAGATAAAGCCCTCTCTCTTGCATTTGGTATAGCAAGATTAGTTTAGGGGAAGACCGTTTGATGACCCTAATATGCATATTTCCAATTTCTCACAACTATGTGATACAATAAAAATCTGTGGTGCAAGTGAAGATGCCATTAGGTTTAAGCTGTTCCCTTTCTCATTATGGGACAAGGCAAAGAGTTAGCTCCAATCTCAACCATAAGGGAGCATATCCACATAGGATGATTTGGTATCAAAATTCTTAACAAGATACTTCCTTCCATCAAAATCCACTAAACTGAGGAGTGAGATTACAAATTTCACTCAACAAGATGGAGAATCACTCTATGATGCATGGGAGCGATATAAGGATTTGCTAAGAAGATGCCTTCATCATGCCTTACCCGATTAGTTTCAAATTCAAACTTTTTGCAATGGACTAACCCTTTTAACAAGGGCAATGGTAGATGCAGCCGCAGGTGGTTTTTTGAACAATAAAATAGTTGAAGAAGCTCAGCAACTGATTGAGGTCATGGCCATAAACAGTTACCAAAAAAGTAATGAGCGATCAATGGGTAAGAAATAAGTACTTGAACTTGACACACTTAATGCAATTTTAGCACAAAATAAGCTCGTCTCTCAATAGCTCACCACTATCACTCAGAAACTAGGTAATGTTTGGGTTAGTGCATTGGTAAACACTTCTTCTCCTAATCCTCCTTTAATTTGTGATTTTTGTGGTGCTAACCATCCTAATAGAGAGTGCGAGGGTCCGTAAGGACACCAAACAATTTCACAGGAGTAGGTTAACTTTATGGAGAATGCACAGAGGAATCAACATAACCCATATTTCAATACATACAATCTAAGTTAGAAGAATCACCCAAATTTTTCATGTAACAGCCAAGAGGGACAAAGAGCTCAACAGCCTCCTTATCAACCACCTCATGTTCCACTAACTTAAGACAAACCATCACCATTGGAGGTCGCCTTAGATAAGCTTACACAACAAACATCCTCTTTTATGCAGCAAACGACGAACTTCATGACTGAAACAAGAGCAAATTTTAAGAACCAAGAGTCAAGTATTCAAAATTTGGAATCACAAATCGGACAACTCTCAAGGCAATTATCTGAAAGACCACCTACTAGCTTACCTAGTGACATGGTAACAAATCTGAAAGAGCACTACAAAGCCATCACTTTGACAAATGGCAAAGTGGTAGAAGGGAGCAATACTGGTGTAAAGAAGAGGTGGTGATAAAGGAATAAGAAGATAAGCAAGACGAGAAGGCTGAAGAAGGAGTCAAGCAAAAGGATAGTAGGGCTATAGAAAAAGGGAAGAATCAAGTTGAATAATATGATTTGACCACCAATCCATATTTTAAGATTCCATATCCTCAAAGGTTGAAGAAGTAAGGGAAGGAGAAGTAGTTTGAAAGGTTCTTGGACATTTTTAAAAGGCTCCAAATTAGCATGCCTTGGAGCAAATGCCAACATATGCCAAGTTCATAAAAGAGCTCCTCTCCAATAAAAGAAAGCTCAAGCATGATGAAAAGGTTATATTAGCAGAAGAGTGCAACACTATATTTCAAAGGAAGTTCCCTCTGAAATTGAAAGATCCGGATAGCTTCACCATTCTTTGCCATATAGGGAACTTGATGATTGGGAAAGCTTTGTGTGACTTGGGGGCGAATATAAATTTGATGCCTCTTTCTATCTTTAGCAAGTTGGGTATTGGACAAGTGAAGCCTGATGATGCCGAACTCAATCAAAATTGTAACTGAGTTATGCCTATGGCTTGTAACATAGGAAACAACACCAGATCGTCTCTCAAGGATTGTAAATGTAATTTGATCAGTTGAAGCCAAGATTAGGGAAAGGGATTTGAGAACTCATAATATGTAAATAACAGAATTAAAGTGAGAAATTCAATTAAAAGGATAATCAATTCAGAAACTTATCCGAAATTGGGTGGATTCTATCATAGATCATTCAACAAACATTTAAAGTGTATTTGAATGGTGATTTTGGATTCAACCAAAATCTTTGCATCAAATCCAGAATTCATACTAGAAAATCATCTAGAATTCAATTAACAATTGTCACAGAAATTTGTAATTGCACAATTCATGTTAGGATTTATGTTAATTTGATCTACGAATTCAATTAACTTAGACACAAATCAGTAACCTAACCTCTTTAATTCAATGATTAATTCAGATGAATCAATCTAAATCCCATCACAATTCTCAATCTTAAATGAAGATCCAATCAGATCAAACATAAACAGAATCACCATTCATGCATTCAATATCAAGAAAAAGAAAGAGAAGAAAAATCTAAATGCAATTCAAACACAAAAATAGAACCAAGATCTTAAGAATCCAAACAACAATTTCTTCAAGAATCTCTTAATTGATTACAGAAGTTTAGCTCTCTATAGCCATCACCACAAAGGAGCTTGAGGAAGAAGGAAGAAGAAGAGAGAAAGATCTAGAATTAGAGAGAGAAGGTGAGAAAAATGTGGAATGAAAAACTCATCTCTGATTTTTGCTTCTACAATTATAAAATAACTCCTATTTTGGCCTCACATCATTAGATTCCCATTATTTACAAAGCTACACTAGATGTTCGATTTTGCCCTAGAGCTCTTCATGAAAGTTGTATAGCTCTCTCTCATCTTTCGTACAAGGTAAAATACATAATTTTTAGACATCTAGAACTCAAGATATGACCAAAATATAGAAACAATGTCAAACCTCAATGATGCTGGAAAAAATCAATTAAGCCCAATTTGAGCCAAACTTACAAAACATGACCAAACTCAATCAATTAAGTACATAGAGAGTGTAAATGACTAAAAATGGGGGTTTATTAATGTATAAAATATGTGATTATCAAATTCCCCCACACTTAGCTTTTTGCACTCTTGGACAAATCACATAAAACCGAAACTAGGGAACAAAGAAAGATAAAACAAACTCAAAAGCTAAAAACTTTCAAAGATTCAAATTCTAATGACATTCAAGAATACAAAAGTTATAAGCAAGAAGAGCAACCAAAGATTTAATGGAACAAAACATTCATGAGTTAACATTTCTTGTCATCTCAAACCAACAAGCAAGGTAGCTTCAAATTGAAAAACATGAATAAAAAATGATAGATCCTTACAAGATACACTCTCAATTCCTCAAGTGTTTACAAGGTAAGTATTTCACTCAATTCAACCCATGAAAATTGCACTACCATAAGCTTGCTTATCTTCTACTTCTCCACTACTCAAGCACATGCACACACAAATCAAGAGGACTTTATTCAAGGTTGTAATGGGGCCATGGTAAAGGAAGGAAACAATATGGATATGACAAGTTAAACACCCAAGAGAATAAAAGAGCATTGGGAAGGAACTTAATTAATAAACATGATATTTTATCCCCCCCAAATCCATATAATATACATTCTCTTTACATATTCTTTCTCTTATTTATTTATTTATTTTTCTTTTCTCTCACAACCTTTTTCTTTTTCTCTTTTTTTTACATTCAATTTTTTTTCTTTTCATTTGGTTTTTTTTTTCTTTTTTTTCTTCTTTTTTTTTCTTTTTTTTTCACCAAACACTTAACATATTGCACATCAAATTACACAACCCCCACACTTGAACTATTAATTCCCACAAGCCAAAGAGCTCTTCCAATGAAAATGAACTAATGATCCCTCATTCCCTAAGGTAAGGTAAAAACATAGTTTTTCATATAAGACATATAATGAGCTATGACAAAGAATAGACAAATAGGCTCAAGGGGGTTAATCAAAGGGAAATGATACAAGGTTGGCTATTTGGAAAAAGTAGCTAATTCAAGAAAGAATGCTTCAATCATGTTCATGTATGCAAGTGAAAATGTAGCCTAAAAAAGAATCAAAGCAAGTTCTAGAGTGATCAATTGACATGAGAAAATCACATAAGAAAGAGGAGAATGGCATAAATGCTAAATCCATCCATCAAAAGGCTCAAAATCTTATAAGGTATGCATCTATCAAACTCAATCCACCAATCAATCATCCAAAACTAAGCATGTCAAATTTAAGAAGGAAGAAAATTTATTCAATCATGTTATGAACCTTGAATATCAATTGCTTCAAACTCAAAAACTTCACAATTCTCAAAACATCATTGGAAAAAAATTTAAATAGAAATTTTTTTTTAAGAAAACATAAAACAAAAATTAAAAAAGGTAAAAATAGCAAAATTGAAAATAAAAAAGGGAGCAGAAATAGAAAATAGAAATAGAAATAGTAATAGTAAAAATCAGAAATAGAATGCTAAGCGAATTAATTAGAAACATCAAAATTAGCAAAGACAACCAAAAATAGAAAGCAGAAAATAGAAACAAAATTTAACAACGAGAAATAAAAAATATAAACGACAAAAATAAAAACATCAATGAGAGACAAAAATATCAAAAACATCAAAATAGAAAAAATAGAATTTGGAAACAACAAATTAAATAGCAGAAATTAAAACAAAAACAGAATTAAAATTCCTCCCCCACACTTAAATTCTACATTGCCCTCAATATAAAACATAGAAAAATCCAGAATGCAAATCACCAAAATATGCATGGCAAGTAAAATAAAAGTGTGGTAAGGGCCTCCTTAATTATCCATCCGTGTAAATGGCATTGAGCAAAGCCATCACTTCCACATTGTGCTCTTGACAATCTTCATGAAAATGCTTAAGTCTATGAACATTAACCTTGAATGTTCTCTTTGTTGTCACATGTTGGAGCTCAACTGCACTATAAGGAAAAATATTAGCAACAACAAATGGGCCATCCCATGTAGACCTTAATTTGCTAGGCATTAACCTAAGATGGGAATTATAAAGGAGAACATTTTGACCACTTTTGAATTCTTTTCTAGAATCATTTTATCATGGAAGGCTTTGGTCTTCTCTTTATAGAGTTTGGAACTCTCATAAGCCTCCAAGTGGATCTCCTCCAATTCCTGTAACTGTAGCTTCCTCTCTATGCCCGCTTGATTTAGGTCTAACTTGCACCTCTTCATCACCCAAAATGCTCGGTGTTCAATCTCCACAGGCAGGTGGCATGCCTTTCCAAAGACAATCCGGTAAGGGGACATCCTAATTGGTGTCTTGTAGGCAGTCCTATAAGCCCATAGAGCATCTTTAAGCCTCTTGCTCCAATCCTTCTGATGTATGAAATCCGCAAGTGTATGTTTCATCGTCAAGTCATAAAAAGATCGAATCCACAGGGACTATGTCTATGAATACTAATTAATTAATTAATTCAATTAAATTAAACAAAATGAGTATAATTGTTAATTGACAAGAACGTAGTAACCGAGCAATTAAATAAATAAATATCAAAGTACAAAATTGAGAACAAAAAAAAAGTTATTAAGAAAGGTTTTTAAATTTAAGAAAGCTTCCAGGATTGGGGGTAACCACAATGATACAAAACAAATCCTAATTGACAACCCTTTTATTAAAATTGAAATTCAATTAAAGGTGAATTACCCTAAATTAGTTAATGTTCTTTCTCAAGAGACAAGATCCATGCCTAATTAAACCAATTCCTACTCTCGTGGTAATTGAATTTAAATTGAACCCATTACGCTTTAGGGTAATTCATTAAATCCTCAAAAGGCTAAACCTACTCTCGTGAATTAGACCTTAAGTTCAATTCTTATGGTTCCAACACCTAGGTTCACCTTTCAGTATGTCCCTAGATATCTATGGGATGCAAATATATGGCCAGTAAATTCACATGAATAAGCGCAATAAAGATTGAATCAAAGAACATTCAAGATTAATAAAAGGGGTAAACAAAGTCAATTAATCATCATCAATGTATCAAAGGGCATTGCCCAATCCTAGAAACTACTTAGACATGGAGAAGAAGAAACAAGAAATCAAATTCAAGAACAACCAAATCCGTAATCAAATAGAGATGAGAGGAGAAAGATCAAGATCAAGAGCCTCTAAATGTGCCTCCTTTCAACCAAATTGGAACCCCAATATTGTATTCAGAACATCTATTTATAACCTTAGGGTATCAACTAGTCCAAGCCCATAAAAAGAAATAAAAACAAAACTTAAAATCTGACTCGTATTGTGATCCACGGCCGTCAATCATTCCACGGGTTGGCCGTGGATCTCTTTGCCACATGACTATTCTGCCTCAGCTTGAATTCCACGACCGTGGAACATTCCACGGCCTGGCCGTGGAACTCACTGGAGTTTTTCTTTTGCTTCTTCAAGCTGCTGCTCGATCCATGGCCGTGGGTGTAACATCCCGAAAATTATTTGTTTCATCATAAATAATCATTTTATAATATTTATAATTTTTGAGAATTTTTTTGAAATTTTCCAGAAACGTCGAATATTTTAATATATTTCTCATTTTACGTGTACACTGAGCAGAGTCAGTGAAACACCCCAAAAATTGTTTGTTTTGTGATGAATAGTTATTTTCCAATATTTGTGATTTTTGAGAATTTTTCTGGAAACGTTGAATATTTTAGTATATTCCTTATTTTACGTGTGCACTGAGCGGATATGGGAAAACGAAATGTTTTCCCTGAGGCTAGTAAACCTTGAACTGTGGAAGCGTCGACGGGGGATTTTACTTAACCTGAGGCTAGGCATAGTTTACGAGGTTTACATTTTTTGATATTTTATCTGATAAATAAAATCTCTGTACGTACCATTAATTAAAATTTTTGCGATACGCTCTATTATCCATTGGATAATTAATACTGGCTTTGTTCACTGTAACAATTATCCATTGGGTAATAGCTTGTAGTAAAATCCTAATCACCTTATTATTTCAATTACTTAATCACCTAATAATCTTATCCAAAGGTAATCTACTTTATGTCTAATCAAATCCTTTCTTTATTGGAAAAGCTCCCAAGCTTCTCAAAGAAGCTACTCACTTCTTTCTCTCCTCCCTTCCCACATGGAAGCAGCCCCCTCTTTTGGAGCTAAGAATTGTGTTTCATTTAATTAAATAATCTAATCTAATTTAAAAAACCCTAAAAGTTCATTTCACTTTACTATCAACTTCTCTCTCTACCTTCATCTTTCTCTCATTTTTTCTCCTCTTTCTCTCTACACATACCACATGAGCAGCCCCTCCTCCTTGCCTCCACCATCACAAAACTTTCATCCAACCACATTTTCTTAATCTCCTCTTCATTCTAAACACTTCTCTAGTTAAAGATTTCTTGGAAAGCTTCCATCTTCATCATCTTCTTCAAGCTTCAAGTTTGAAGCTTTAGGGTAAGGTTCTTAGTTTCTCACCCTCTCTTCTCCATTTTTGTTTTTAAGGTCATCTTTATGACCATTTACCTTCTCTTTTTCAAGCATTGGTGTTAATTTGATGAAATTGTATTTTCTAGGGTTTGTGGTAGAGTGAATCCGAATTTCACTTGGAGCTTCAAGGGAGTCTTCATTGCTTGTTTTCTCCTCTAGGTAAGAGGGAGATGATCCTCTTCAACCTCTCTTGGAAGTAGGGAACTTGATTTTGTATTGGTTGTGAGGAATCCTAGTTAGGGTTACTGTCTTTGTTGTATTACTTTTATGACTATGCATTGTTTTTAATTTGTTTGAGTTGTTTGGTTGATTGAATATGTATATTGATGTGCTTGGATGGATTTGAAACTTGAATGGAAGCAAAATGGCTCTTGCCTTCTCTTATGAGGCTTACGGCCATGAACCCAAAAATTGGGTGTTCCTGGTGAAAATTTGTAACAAGTTGAAGATATGATTAATTAAAAGGATAACATGTAATTAATTGAATGAAAATTTGGGAATCCAAACCTTAGAGAGGCTCACGGCCTCTAGGGTTATTTATGGCTTAATTCATGTAACTTTATGCAATTATAACATTTAATTAATTAAGTGATTAAATAGTTAATAATGTAATGGAAGGAAATCATTTTGATAACCAAAAAGGAATCTTTGGAACTAAGAAGTAAATAAGGGTGTGTGAGACTTAGGAAAAATCTTAGAAATAATTCTCTAAGTAAATATGGCTAAATCAAAAGTAAGGAGCTTAATAAGCAAGAGAGATCTCAATAGAGAAGAATTTCATAAGAGATATTAAATTGAAGTGAAACTTAATTAATTTGGACAATTGGGAATTAATTAGGATTTCATAAAATGGGAAGAACTAAGAATGGATTTTCATTCAAAGACTTAGAATAATTTTTAATTAAAGTAAGAACATGAGTGTAAGTAAGGATGCCAAATAATTCCATAATGTGCCAAAAAAAAGTGTAATGTATAATTGGAGGACTTAATAACGTTTAATGTGGGTCCATGAGTGAGACCAAGAATATGATGATGCTTATCTTGGCTAAATTATGGCATGTTGTGGAAAAGTATATTATTGTTAAATATACATGAACTTACACTGTGCTTTAGAATCGAAATACCAGACCCAAATACATCAGATGGACGATTTAGTCAGATGTGGTTTGCTCTTATAACCAGAAACATCAGGTAGACGATTTAGTCAGAAAGGATTGGTTATAAGAGGAAACCCAGATAACAGTGGTACTATGTAGTCGTATGGACAGTTATATAATATCACTGATGAAAATGGTATTAAACAATTGTATGGACGATTGCTTTAATGTCATTAGGAATGGTACAATGGTAATTTGATTCCATTGATTATGTATTGAGTCATCATGCATTGTGAAAGTCCGATGGACTATTTGTCAAGGCTATGTTACCTAGGAGTTAAATCACACCCTATATGGGTGCGAATAGACTAGTGTAGGTCCTGCTGTTGACCTTGGGGGCGTCGGGGTGTGGGCGTCTCACAGCGGACAGTTGGTAGCCCCTCTGGACCGTGGGACAAACAGATGCAAATGCACCGACGATCCTGACAAGAGACACTGTCCTATATCGCAATCTTGTGGGAATGTCGCTGTATAAAACCCTGTTGCGCAAAACTATTATTTTTCTAGAAAGCACTTGATTTTACGACTGATGAGATACTGGCATGTCCCCTTGATCATTCTTTCTGACGTTTTGTGCCTAGCTCCATGGAGTAGGATTTTGATATCATGTACATGTACATATTGAGTTAATATATTACTTGGCATTTAATTTATATGATGATTGGAACTACTATCTTATTAATGTTATAACTACCTTGAATTGTTAAGTTATTTAATATCTGATTCTTGATACTTTTTATATTTCTTGTAATGCTATGTAGGCATCCTACGCCGTTTTTGTTTCGTACTGCCATAATTGGTAATGAAATTAGATATCTCACCTCTTGCTTGCACTATTCTTGTTCTATGTGATTTTTGGTTAAAGACGATAGAGAGGACAAGGTTGATTTTCCTAGATTATACTTGGTATTAGTCTCCTGCTTTTGGTGATGTCGTCAAGAAGGGGGTTCTATCGGCTTCGTCAAGATTGTGTTAACCGGGGGCGTCAATGCTTGGCAAGTCGACTGGGCCGGCAAGCGTATATGGTATGTCGGGGATTTGGTCTTGACCATGAGGAGGACCCGCGATGGAGATCCTATACTGACTCTCACTACATCAGTGCATTTGGAGTTTCCCTTGCCTATCCGGGAGCTATGGGGTGATCCGCTTCACACCCCTAGAGAGGACGAGGATTCTAGGGCATTAGCTGCTAGGGCACCTGCCCGTGGGATCGCACTCGGTCTTGTCCTTGTGTCTTCATACGAGCCGGGAGAGGATCCCGAGGTGGATCCGATGGAGTGCCTAACTCCTTAGATGGGGATCTCTTTATAGGCAGTTTATGTTTTTCTTCTGTATTACTTATGTCATGGTGAATTTTGAGTATATGTATATTTAAGGTAATTATCCTGTTTTATGTATTGTATCTTGAGTATATCCTGTTGAATTATGTTTTCATATGGCTGTATGTGTAGCTAATCATTCGTGGCTCATATTTTCTTTATATGCAAAATGATTAAATTTTGGAAACTTGTTACTTGAAAATCGTAGCATGCCAAAAATTTAGTGACCATAGTACAATGACGATTGTGTCATGGTTATTAAATCGAGGTGTGTTACATTAGGTGGTATCAGAGCTCAGTTCATCCTGTTGAGCCGGGATATGGACTGACTAGGCTAAGACATGTTAGAAGTTTCTTTGTATGTTGTGCACTTCCTTGTCTCTTGATAGAGATGTTTGGGAAAGGAAGGCATGGCTTTCCATAGGTTGAATGTTGGTAGCTACTGTTGCATAGACACATGATATTGAGTATTGGCCCACTCAATGTGTAATGTTCTGTGTGGACAAAAAGGTATGACTTCACCTAGGCGTATTAAGCGGATAGAAGTTCTTTTTGTAAGAAGTTCAGCTGGTATGACTGTACTTGTCTAAGGTTTACTTGCATTTATACCCTTGTTATGTTACCTCTAGAATTGTTTAAGCTAATTGGTTAGAAATGGGTAGTTAAATAGGACCTGTAAGGTTTGTGGACTGAAGCATCAGAGACGTTTTGGAGAACTAAGTTCTCTTAGGAGAAGAATATCTGGCGTAAGTATGGTTCAAGGAGCTGCTTGGAAGTTAAAGACTTGTGGAAGGTCTCGCCATAGAAGGCTAGATAAAGGAACTCAAGTTAGAATCTTTTGGGTTTTGGTGATTTGGTTTGTCTTGCTCTGTTGTGTGCCTTTGAGTTTGGTTTCCAAAAGGAGACAATAATGTTTGGATTGATTGCTTTTGATTTTCCATATGTTTTGATTTGTTTTCCCTTGAAGGAAGGAAATGGCTCGGGGTAGACATAAGCATGTGAGTACGAGGGGTGATGATGGTGATACGACTGCGGCAGTAGGAGTAATGCAAAGGATGGTTGATATAACAACACACCAGGATCAGAGGGCTGCACAGCAGTAGAAGTTGAAAGTTGAGGTTCAAAATTTGAAGGAAGAAAGTTAACTTTGGGGTAACTCTGGATTACCTAAGTTCCAAAGGAGGAATAATAGAAAGGTTAATCAGTTTAAGCAGAAACCATATACACAATGACCGAAGGAGCAACAATGACAGAAAATGCATAAAGGAGGTGCGAGTGGTAGTAAATCCAATCCGACTGTGGTATCTTTACCAAAATGTAAGAAGTACGGAAAGGGCCACTTAACAAGACACTGTACGATTGAAGGACCAATTTGTTTCTAGTGTGGAAAGCTAGGACATGTGGCTAGGAATTGTACCTTGCAAAGGACGAAGCCTTCCATTGGTGAAGTACGTGCTTCAAAATCTCATGAAGAATGGAGAGTCAAATCCCCAAGTAGAGTAAAAGCATCTCAGGCTGAAGACCGAAATGAAGGGGATTGTACCACGATAGATGACCCTGTGATTTTACTATATAATTTAGGGGGTAACCTATTCCTTTGTAACGCATGACTGTATGAGTCCATTAAGGTCGTTTGTGTCTTCGTCATCTTTTGATTAAGTTATTTCTACTACGGCTACTAAGAACCTATTATTGACAGCCAAGTCGTTTAAATTATTCTATGACTTGTTAAAGACTGAATCTTTTCTGTTGATTGGATTTGTTTACCTCCTTCATAAATTTGATGTGATATCGAAAAAGGATTAGTTATTTTCCAACCACATCTTGTTAGATTGTTCCAGTCAAACTTTAGTGTTTCTTGAAATAGATATTCTTGGATTTGAATCCATGAAACTCATTCCTAAATTTTATCGAATCACATTATGTTCTTCGTCGGAAGGGTCCGGTAGTGTACCAAGTGACTTCACCATCTTTTCTTCTAACCTTTATAATGTTTCTAGTATACTTCGATTGAGGAAATGTGTTCCTGAATTCAGACATTTCTTGTTAAGATTGAGGATAAATGGCTTGATAGATCAACCGAAGGAAGCCGTTGTTTTCTCCAAGATCAACTTGTGTTCTGGACTATCATCAAGTTCATTTGAAGGTAGAAGACTATTTTCAAGACAACTTTTCAGACATGTTATGGGCACTACAAGTGTTTGGTAGCGTCATTTCGTGCAACGAACATGTCGGTACCATTCATTAATTTCGTGAGTAGGATCTTCTTCCTTGTTGAAAACAAATTTGTCATTGTCTTTGTTGACGACATTCTAATATATTCTTGGAGTCCAAAGGAACCACACTAAATCATACTGAACGTATCTTGTTGTTCTTCAAATTCTGAAGAAGAATGAGGAATTAGGCGTGAAGTTGTCTAGGTGCAAATTTCGGGTAGAGGTGGTTTAACTTTTGAGACACGAGATCTCAAAAGAAGGAATTGTTGGAGATCCATCGAAAGTTGAAGCAGTTCTTCAAAGAGAAAGACTGACGGCCATAATGAAGACTTGTAGCCATATGGGATTAGTTAGTTAATACGGGAGAATCGTCGTAGAACTTTTCTAATGTGGCAAGACTTCTCATCTAACTCATACGAGAGAGTCAAGTTTTGTATGGACCGATGCATACGAGGGAAATTTTCAAGGGTTGAAAAAACACTCAACTACTTCACCAGTGATGATTCTGCTTCATCTCAACGAACTTTTTGAGATACCTATTGATGCTTTGCGTTAGAATTTGGAATGTGAGCTCGTGTGGATAGAAGGAGTAGTAACGTATACTTCAAGACGATTGAAAGCACATGAGGAGAGTTACTCTACACAAAAAAACTCAAAGTTAGCTGTTGGTATTGCATTAAAGATCTGGGAACATTCTGCAATGAACTGTATCCGCATGTATTCTACGATAGATCAAATTTTGAGGATGAAATTTCTTTTTGAAGAGGAGAGTTGTAACATCTCGAAAATTATTTGTTTCATCATAAATAATTATTTTATAATATTTATGATTTTTGGGAATTTTTTTGGAATTTTTTAGAAATGTTGAATATTTTAATATATTTTTCATTTTGCGTATACACTGAGCAGAGTCAGTGAAACACCCCAAAAATTATTTGTTTTGTGATGAATAGTCATTCTCTAATTTTTGTGATTTTTAAGAATTTTTTTGAATTTGTTTGGAAACGTCGAATATTTTAGCATATTCTTTGTTTTGCGTGTGCGCTGAGCGGAGAAGGGAAAACAAAATGTTTTCCCTAAGGTTGGTAAACCTTGAACTGTGGAAGCATCGATGGGAGATCTTACTAAACCCGAGGCTGGACACAGTTTACGATGTTTATATTTTTTGAGATTTTATCTGATAAATAAAATCTCTGTAGGTACCGTTAATAAAAATTTGCGATATGCTCTATTATCCGTTGGATAATTAATATTGAATTTGTTCACTGTAACAATTATCCATTGGGTAATAGCTTGTAGTAAAATCCTAATCACCTTATTATTTTAATTACTTAATTCCCTAATCATCTTATCCAAAGGTAATCTACCTTATGTCTAATCAAATCCTTTCTTTATTGGAAAAGCTCCCAAGCTTCTCAAAGAAGCTACTCACTTCTCTCTCTCCTCTTGTCCCATATGGTAGCAGCCTCCTCTTTTGGAGCCAAGAATTGTGTTTCATTTAATTAAATAATCTAATCTAATTTCAAAAACCTTAAAAGTTCATTTCACTTTACTATCAACTTCTCTCTCTACCTTCATCTTTCTCTCATTTTTTCTCCTGTTTCTCTCTACACATACTACACGGCCAGCCCATCCTCCTTGCCTCCACCATCACAAAACATTCAACCAACCACATTTTCTTAATCTCCTCTTCATTCTAAACACTTCTCTAGTTGAAGATTTCTTGGAAAGCTTCCATCTTCATCATTTTCTTCAAGCTTCAAGTTTGAAGCTTTAGGGTAAAGTTCTTAGTTCCTCACCCTCTCTTCTCCATTTTCATTTTTAAGGTCATCTTTATGACCATTTACCTTCTTTTTTTCAAGCAATGGTGCTGATTTGATGAAGTTGTATTTTCTAGGATTTGTGGTAGAGTGAATCTGAATTTCACTTGGAGCTTCAAGGGATTCTTCATTGCTTGTTTTCTCCTCTAGGTAAGAGGGAGATGATCCTCTTCAACCTCTCTTGGTAGTAGGGAACTTGATTTTGTATTGGTTGTGAGGAACCCTAGTTACGGTTACTCTCTTTGTTGTATGACTTTTATGACTATGTGTTGTTTTTAATTTGTTTGAGTTGCTTGGTTAATTGAATATGTATATTGATGTGCTTGGATGAATTTGAAACTTGAATGGAAGCTAAATGGCTCTTGCCCTCTCCTATGAGGCTTACGGCCATGAACCCAAAAATTGGGTGTTCTTGGTGAAAATTTGTAACAAGTTGAAGACATGATTAATTAAAAGGATAAAATTTAATTAATTGAATGAAAATTTGGGAATCCAAATCTTAGAGAGGCTCACGGCCTCTAGGGTTATTTATGGCTCAATTCATGTAACTTTATGCAACTATAACATTTTATTAATTAAGTGATTAAATAGTTAATAATGTAATGGAAGAAAATCAATTTGATAACCTAAAAGGAATCTTTGGACCTAAGAAGTAAATAAGGGTGTGTGAGACTTAGGAAAACTCTTAGAAATAATTCTCTAAGTAAATATGGCTAAATCAAAAGTAAGGAGCTTAATAAGCAAGAGAGATCTCACTAGAGAAGAATTTCATAAGAAATATTAAATTGAAGTGAAACTTAATTAATTTGGACAATTGGGAATTAATTAGGATTTTATAAAATGGGAAGAACCAAGAATGGAGTGTCATTCAAAGACTTGGAATAATTTTCAATTAAAGTAAGAACATGAGTGTAAGTAAGGATGCTAAATAATTCCATAATGTGCCAAAAAAAATGTAATGTATAATTGGAGGACTTAATAACGTTTGATGTGGGTCTATGAGTGAGACCAAGAATATGATGATGCTTATCTTGGCTAAATTATGGCATGTTGTGGAAAAGTATATTATTGTTAAATATACATGAATATACATTGTGCTTCAGAACCGAAATACCGGACCCAGATACATCAGATGGACGATTTAGTCAAATGTTGTTTGCTCTTATAGCCAGAAACATCAGGTAGACGATTTGGTCAGAAAGGACTGGTTATCAGAAGAAACCCAGATAACAGTGGTACTATGTAGTCGTATGGATAGTTATATAATATCACTGATGAAAATGGTATTAAACAATTGTATGGACGGTTGCTTTAATGTCATTGGGAATGGTACAACGGTAATTTGATTCCATTGATTATGTATTGAGTAATCATGCATTGTGAAAGTCTGATGGACTATTTGTCAAGGCTATGTTGCCTAGGAGTGAAATCACACCTTAGTGCGGGTGCGAATAGACTAGTATAGGTCCTGTTGTTGACCTTGGGGGCGTCGGGGTGCGGGCGTCTCACAGCGGACAATTGGTAGCCCCTCTGGACCATGGGACAAACTGATGCAAACGCACCGACGATCCTGATGTGAAACACTGTCCTATATCGTGATCTTGTGGGAATGCCGCTGTATAAAACCCTATTGCACAAAACTATTATTTTTCTGGAAAGCACTTGATTTTACGGCTGATGAGATACTGGCATGTCCCCTTGATCATTCTCTCCGACGTTTTGTGTTTAGCTCCATGGAGTAGGATTTTGATATCTTGTACATGTGTATATTGAGTCAATATATTACTTAGCATTTAATTTATATGATGATTGGAATTGCTATCTTATTGATGTTATAACTACCTTGAATTGTTAAGTTGTTTAATATCTGCTTCTTGATACTGTTTATATTTCTTGTAATGCTATGTGGGTGTCCTACGCTATTTCTGTTTCTTACTGCCATAATTGGTAATGAAGTTGGATATCTCACCTCTTGCTTGCACTATTCTTGTTCTATGTGATTTTTGGTTAAAGACGGTAGAGGGGACGAGGTTGATTTTCTTAGATTTTACTTGGTATTGGTCTCCTGCTTTCAGTGATGTCGTCAAGAAGGGGGTTCTATCAGCTTTGTCAGGATTGTGTTCACCGGGGGCGTCAATGCTTGGCGAGTCGACTGGGCCGACGAGCGTATATGGTATATCGGGGATTTGATCTTGACCGTGAGGAGGACCCGCGAAGGAGATCCTATACTGACTCTCACTACATCAGTGCATCTAGAGTTTGCCTTACCTATCCGGGAGCTATAGGGTGATCTGCTTCACAGCCCTAGAGAAGACGAGGATTCTACGGCATCAGTTGCTAGGGCACCTACCCGTGGGACCACACTCGGTCCTGTCCTTGTATCTTCAGACGAGCCGGGAGAGGATTTCGAGGTGGATTCGATGGAGTGCCCAACTCCTTAGATAGGGATGTCTTTATAGGTAGTTTATGTTTTTCTTCTGTATTACTTATGCCATAGTGAATTTTGAGTATATGTATGTTTAAGGTAAGTATCCCATTTTATGTATTGTATCTTGAGTATATCCTGTTGAATTATGTTTTCATATGGCTGTATGTGTAGCTAATCATTCGTGGCTCATATTTTCTTTATATGCAAAATGATTAAATTTTAGAAACTTGTTACTTGAAAATCGTAGCACGCCAAAAATTTAGTGATCATAGTACAATGATGATTGTGCCGTGGTTATTAAATCGAGGGGTGTTACAGTGGGGAATTCCACAGGCAGGCCATGGATCTCTCTAGAGTGAGCTTTTTGCCCCAATTTGCTATCCATAAAGCTCCAACTTCAATCATGCAAGCTTTCCATCCATTTCAAGGCTAATTTAGCACCAATCTTGCACAAAAATACCACAAACACTGTAATTATTCGAAGTAAAGGAAAAACAAATAAAAAGAGAAACTAAAATACCTAAAAATGCCTAAAAATGCATGCAAAACAAGAATAAAATACGATGTTGTTTCATACACATCAAATCCCCCCAAGCTTAAGATTTTGCTTGTCCCCAAGCAATAACTAATGCCAAACCAAGAAGTGGGATCAAGAGACAATAATGAATAGGGAACTCGAGAAGACATCCAACCAAGCAATAGGCAAAGGCAAACCAAGAATTAGAGTGGTAATCAAAATCAAGTCCAATTAGAGGCTAAAGTTCTTAGAAATCATGCTCCTCACTAAATTAGGTTCACTCCACTAACCACACTCAAAGTGTTGAAGGGTGAAGACAATGCAGTCAAGATTCCATAAAGAAAAAAACACTTTCATAAGCTTGATAAGAAACCAAATTTTCACTAATAATCAGCATGCATGCAAGAATCAAAAAGTCTTTCAAGGGTTGTAATGGGGCCATGGGAATAATGTTAGGTAGGGTAAAGAAAGGAAGGTATGCACAAAGGGCTAACAAAATTTTCAATAAGTACAAGAAATCCACTAGAACATAAATGGAGCAAAGACATTTTTCAAACAAGAGCATAACTCCATTTTTCCAAGCATGTTCTTCCTCCTTTTTTTTATTTTTTTTCTCTTCTTTTTTAAGCTTTCATCTCATGATTTTCTTTTATTTTCTTTTTCTTTTTTTTTTCATTTGAGAAAGAGAAGGCTAAAAAACATATGATTCCCAATACAACTTTCAAACTCAATTTGCTCTATTTAATATTCTAAATGATTACCGACAATGTATCATCATAGGCATCAAGAAAAATAATTATGCAATAGACTCAAAAAGGGCAACTAGTGGATGAAAATGTGACAATTATTTCAGAAGGCCAGAAAAATACCTAAGATGCCTTAATCACATTCAAGCATGTAAACAAAAATTTCGCCTCAAAATGGTTTCAAATCAAGTTCTAGAGCACAAAATCAATAGGAAATATCACTCAACACAAAGAATGGGAGCAAAAATCATATAGAGCATAAATCCCATACAGGCTCAAAACTCACATTTAGAGGTTCAAAAATTAATGAGAAACACAACTTCAGAGAACATAAGCTAATTATCAACTATCAAGAGATCACCTCCACTATCAATTAAAACAATGCCTGTTGCCTACCACAAGAATCAACAAATTGGGTTCCAAATCAATACTATCTCAAAATCCTCAAAAGAGAAGGGCACAAGTTCAATCAAAAAGCCGAGAGATATGATGGTGTGAAAATACAACATGAAGATGCAATGCAAAATGAGACATCAAAAAGCATGAAACTAATGATCTAATTTGAAAATGGAAATACTCCCCCCTAAGCTTAGAACTTACATTGTCCCCAATGTAAAAATCTATAACTAGAGTAGGAAGAAAAGAAAAGAACTCATTGTGGTGGTAGAAAAGGGTGCTAACTTCACTCTCCTTTCTAATTTGAGCTTCAAAAAGGGTCAAACCTAAATAAGATCCATGAGATTAAGATCAAACCAGCAATCCAACGCACAAAATCAAAAGAAAAAGAAGAAATTTAAAGGAAAAAATAAAAAAACTTGGGTTGCCTCCCAAGAAGCGCTTGTTTAAAGTCATTAGCTCGACTTTGGTCTGGTTTCTGTGCTTAGGTGATGTCAACGGAGTAGTGCTCAATCCCCACTCCTTCAAAGTGTTTCACTCTCTGGCCATTTATCATGAAAAGCTCATGGTCTTCTTTCTTCACCTCAAGCACACCGTAGGATAAAAGTCGAACAATCTCATATGGTCCTGACCATTTCGACCATAACTTATTAAGACAGAAACATAGAAGTGAGTTGTTAACAAGAACTTTATCCCCGAGTTTAAATCCACGCTTCTCAATACACTTGTCATTCTACTTCTTAGGTCCTTTCTTGCAAGGCTTGGACTTCTCAAATTTTATGGTACCCTTAGACAAGGTCTTTTCTAGCATAGCATCAGTCACTGATTCTTGCACACCTGAAAGCATAACAATATCTGCAACTTTAGTAGCATCTATGCGATTACATGTATTTAAGGAATTAGAATTATTTTCAGATTTAAAAACAATAAAAACTACTTCCTTATCATTTAATCGCAAAGTCAATTTCCCTTCGTGAATATCAATGATCGCCCTTCTAGTGGCAAGGAATGGACGCCCAAGTATGATCGACATTTTAGCATCAACTTCCATATCAAGCACAACAAAATCCACCGGCATACAAAACTTACCAACTCTAATAGGAACATCCTTCAAGATTCCTACAGGGTACTTGACGGACCAATCCACCAATTGAAGTAAGATAGTTATGGGTTTTAGTTCACCCACCTCTAACTTCTTACATATAGAAAGGGGCATAAGACTAACACTAGTCCCCAAATCACACAAAGCTTTATCAAAATTAGTGTTACCAATCAAACAAGGAATAGAGAAACTACCTGGATCTTTTAGCTTATGAGGCAATTTATTTTGAGTTAAAGCACTACACTCCTCAGTTAAAGCCACTGTCTCATATTCCTCTATCTTTCTCTTATTAGACAAAATGTCCTTAAGAAATTTAGCATAGGTTGGCTTTAGTTGCAACGCCTCAGTGAAGGGTACATTAATGTACAATTTCTCAAGGACCTCTAAGAATTTCCCAAATTGCCTATCTAGCTTGGCCTTAGCCAATCTTTGAGGGAAGGGCACTAGGGTTGGTATGGTTCAGGGGGTATATACTTAGACACCTTCTCATTAGTTTCCTCTTCTTCTAAAGGTTGTGTCTTAGTCTTTTTTTCCTCATTCCCCTCATCTTTGTCACTCTCCCCTTTACCCTTGGGATCCTCTAATTTCTTGCCACTTCTCAAACTCACAGCCTTATAGTGTTCATTACCTGGATTTTTTTCAGGTTGACCAGGAAACTTACCCTGTTGCCTATGTGAAGTGCTTGCTTGTTGGGCAATCTGAGTTTCCAACATTTTATTATGAATGGCTAAATTATCAACCTTAGCTGACAACTCTCTAATGGCCTCAGTCACAACTTGCCCATGTTACCTAAACTCCTCATTTTGTTTAGATTAACTCTCAACAAAGTTATCAAGAAGAGACTCAAGTTTAGATTTTTGTACCTATTAGAATCCAGAGGAGGGTTTAGCATTACCTTGCCTGGCTTGGTACTGACTATTCCGGTAGGAAAAGTTAGGATGTGACCTCTAACTGGGGTTGTAAGTTTGAGAATACAGATCATTCCTCCCCTTTTAGTTGAAGTCATGGAAATTGTGGCATGATTCCACTTGCTTCACCGGTGCACCTTGTGAGGAGCCAATTCCAACTTGGCATTCGGCACCTATGTGTCCCTGTGCTCCACAAATCTCACAAAAATTGTTGGAAGCACCTATGGCATTAACATAAGATTTTTCAAGCATGTCAAAATGTTTATTCAAAGAATCAAATTTTGACTTAATTAAATTAACACCGTCTACCTCAAGCTTACCTCCCGAGAGTTTTCTCAGGTTATGACCTATTTCATTTGCCCATTAGTGATGATTTGCCGCAACACTCTCAATGATCTCGTAGGCTTCTGTTAGCCTTCTATTCATCAAAGCTCCACCAGCTGCGGAGTCAAGAGACACCTTCAAAGAATATTCTAGACCATTATAGAAGGTGTGGATGATTAACCATTTTTCTAACCTATGGTGTGGGCAGGCTTATAGCAAAGCCTTATATCTGTCCTAAGCTTTCGACAATTACTCTCCATCTTTCTGAACAAAGCTTGTGATTTGGGTCCTAAGATAAGCAGTCTTGGAAGGTGGGAAGAATTTTTCCAAGAAAGCTTGCTCCAATTGGTCCCAAGTAGTGATTGTCCAGCAGGAACATACTTCAACCAAGCTCTAGCTCTATCTCTCAATGATAATGGAAACAAGCAAAGACGAATAGCATCAATAGAGGTGCCTTCAATCTTGAGGGCCTCACAGAACTCCAAGATCATATCCACGTGATCATTCGGGTCCTCTGATGGCAATCCTCCAAACTGGTTCTACCTTATCATAGAAAGTAAGGCAGGAGGAATGGTGAAGTGTCTAGCTTCAATGTCTGGCCGAGGAATTCCAGATCGCAAACCCTGAGCATTAGGGGCTGCATACTCTTTTAGCAGTCTATTGTCCTTAGGTTCAGCCATGACAAGTGTTGGTTCAAGTATTTCTCTCGCTCTTTGCCCTTGCTGTCTTCTTCTTCTACGAAAAGTTCTTTCAATTTCAAGATCTGCTTCAAGAAGAGTCCTGGAACATCTAGTACTTTGCATAAACAAGAGAAATTACCTGCAGAGAGTCAAAGAGAAAACAAGAAAATAAGAATATGATAAAAATAAAAAGGTTTAAAATAATTAAATTAAAAATTAAATTGATATTCAAGAAAACACAAATCCCCGGCAACGGCGCCAAAAACTTGGTGTGTGAAATCCGTAAGTGTACGGTTTCGTCGTTAAGTAATAAAAAGATCGAATTCATAAGGACTATGTCTATGAATACCAATTAATTAATTAATTCAATTAAATTAAACAAAATGAGTATAATTATTGATTAACAAGAACGTAGTAACAGAGTAATTAAATAAATGAATATCAAAGTGTAAAATTGAGAACCAAAACAACAAGTTATTAAGAAAGATTTTTTAATTTAAGAAAGCGTCCAGGATTGGGGGTAACCATAATGACACAAGACAAATCCTAATTGATAACCCTTTTATTAAAATTGAAATTCAATTGAAGGTGAATTACCCTAAATTAGTTAATGTTCTTTCTCAAGAGACAAGAACCGTGTCTAATTAAATCAATTCCTACTCTCATGGTAATTGAATTTAAATTGAACCTATTGCGCTTTATGGTAATTCATTAAATCCTCGAAAGGCTAAACCTACTCTCGTGATCTAGACCTTAAGTTCAATTCATATGGTTCCAACACCTAGGTTCATCTCTCAGTACGTCCCTAGATATCTATAAGATGCAAATATGTGGCTAGTAAATTCACATGAATAAGCGCAATAAGGATTGAATCAAAGAACATTCAAGATTAATACAAAGGGTAAACAAAGTCAATTAATCATCATCAATGTATCAAAGTGCATTGCCCAATCCTAGAAACAAAAGAAACTACTCAGACATAGAGAAGAAGAAACAAGAAATCAAATTCAAGAACATCCAAACCCGTAATCAAAGAGAGAAGAGAGGAGAAAGATCAAGATCAAGAGCCTCCAAGTATGCCTCCTTTCAACCAAATTGGAACCCCAAAATTGTATTCAGAACATCTATTTATAACCCTAGGGTTTCAACTGGTCCAAGTCCATAAAAAGAAATAAAAACAAAACTTAAAATCTGACTTGTACTGCGATCCACGGCCGTGGATCATTCGACGGGCTGACTGTGGATCTCTTTGCCACATGACCATTCTGCCTCAGCTTGAAATCCATGGCCATGGAACTCTCTAGAGTTTCTCTTTTACTTCTTCAAGCTGCTGCTCGATCCATGACCGCGGGGAATTCCATAGGCAGGTTGTGGATCTCTCTTGTAACACCTCGATTTTTCATTTTTCTTGAAATAAATGAGTTTTATAATATTTATGAGTTTTTATGAATTTTTGGAATATTTTAATTATTTGGAATATTTTAATATTATTTTTAAAATATATGTTCGAATTTAGTTTTTTTTGAAAATATATGAGTTTTATAATTTTTATGATTTTTGAGAATTTTTGTAGATTTTTCTGAGTCTGTGATTATTTTAGTATTATTCTAAGCTATATGTGTGCTTGAGGCGGGCCTAGAAAAAATAAAATTTTTTCCTAGACCAGAAAATTTCGAGCTGTCAAGGCGAGAATCGGGGGATCTTAATAAACTCGAAATCGGGAACAATTGATTGAGATTTTCTGTATCTGAGTTTTCCATTATCCATTGTGTAATAATAGCAGTAGCTATTATCCATTGGGTAATAACTGTTAGAAAAATATCTTGATGACTGAGCTAGTGACTCGGTGCTACGACTCTCCATGCTAACTTAGCTGTTTTAGAAGATTCTATGATGACTCACCTAATAAATATCTAAGGATAAATATCTAGGAATAAATATCTACTGGGAAAATATCTTAATAAAATATCTCAAGTGTAATCATGAAAGCTAAAAATATCTAAGTTAAATATCTTAAGGGTAATCATGAGCCATCATCACTAAGCTTTATAGCTAACCAATAGGAATTGGTCAAACATAGTGGCTAGACTTTATTATGAACCATTGGATGGAAAACTTGACGGAAAAACCTTAGATCATCACCATTGATCTAATCAATGGTGTGAGAGCAATTTTGATAAAGAAGCTTATGATATCCACCTTAGATTTAATCAATGGTTAGGAGATGAAGTTAATTTTTAATGGTTAGATTTGTTAGTTGAGTAACTAGATGATCTAACTTAGTTACCCTGATAGCTAAATTAGTAACTAAATGAACTAATTTAGTTGCTAAACAATTAGAAGCTAGTTAGTAAATAAATATTTAAATTATCTAGAAACATGACATAACCATGACATATATAATGACATAATGATGTAATTAACTAGCTAGAATGTAACTAGAAATTCTAACTAAATTAATTTAAGTGTAACTAGATGGAATAATTAATTAGTTTAAGTGTAACTAAAGAATTAGAATGGAACCAATTTAGTTTCTTTTCTCTTAGAGTCACACGACCATAAGGCCTTCGCCAAGGGTCTTGAATGATCTAATATGACAACTAGATTACCATAATATGACCTAAGCCATGTGAAAATGCATGTGAACTTAAGATGATATTTTTATCATCATGATTAGCTTTTATCTATTCTATTCACTCATTCTCACGACAACACACTTGAGAAATAAGCTATCCAATTTCATTTTTCTCTCATCTCTCAAGAACACAAGAACACTTTCTTTCTTTTTTCCTTTGGAGTTTCGGCCACAACCTCCAACCCCCACCTCTCCACTTCTATAATTTTATCTCTTCATACTTTCTAAACCCAAACATAATTCTAAACACTTTTCCTTTAGTGAGTTTTGTCTAAATCCCTCTCTAAGTACTTCAAAAATTAAGCTTTAGTTTCCTATATCAAAGGTAATTTCTTGAATCTTTGATTCTAAGTTGAATTTCTAATTTTCTATACCATGATTGATCCATGGTTTGTTGTTTTCAAGCTTTGTTTATGACTTTTAGATTTGTTTAAGATTTCTTAGGATTTTTCTTGGTGCCACACGAATTCAAGTGGAAGGAGAGGCTTGAAGTTTGTTGTCTTCCTTAAGGTAAGAGGGAGATTAACCTCATCGGCTATATGTGGTGGTGAGGGAATGGACTTGGTTGTGTTTGTGGTGAAAAATCCCTTAAGGGATTTATTCACTTGTTTGTGTATGTTCATGTGTTCTATGTTCTATGATATGTGATTTTACATGTGTTCACTTTGTTTAAGTCATAGAACAAAGATACTTTCAAGGATGTGCATATAAAAGTTAATAAGGCTATGAAATATCTAAATTAGATTCAGGAGATTATGGACAGTGCTGGTTTTTCTGACAGTCTTTTTGATCAGGAAAAAATTGCTCAAATTGAGCTAGAGCAAGCTTTAAATTGTTAAGAAGAGTTTGGTGGGAAAAATCTAGATTGAATTGGCATTCCTTTGGTGATAGAAATACTGAGTTCTTTTACAAGATAGCAAAACATAAGCATGTTGCAAAGAAGATGTCCATGCTCAGGAAAGGTGATATTATCCTGGACAATGCTGCAGTAATTAAGAATCATGCTTTTGAGTTCTATACTGATTTATTTGCATCAGAGAACACTTGTACTTCAAATAACCTTGTGGAGAGTGTCATTCCTTCTTTGGTAACAATGGAGGATAATGATATGTTGACAAACCTTCCTTCCATGGATGAGGTTAAGAATGCAGTATTTTCTTTAAATGGGACAATTGCTCCTAGTCCAGATGGGTTTGGGGGCTTTTTCTTCGAAAAGTATTAGGATATCATAGCCAGTGATGTGTTTAGTGCAGTTTCTAATTTTTTCTTGAAAAGCTGGCTCCTTCCCAATACGAATTCAAATCAAGTTATCCTCATTCCTAAGCTTCAAGGGGCTGATAGAATAGAACAATATAGACCTATTGCTTTAGCCAATTTCAAATTCAAGATCATCTCTAAAGTCTTGGCAGATAGGCTAGCTTTAGTGGCCCTAAAGATTATTTTAGAAAATCAAAGAGGATTTGTGAAAGGGAGACATATTTTTTATTGTGTCTGCACTGCTTTAGAAGTTATAAATATGCTTAATAAGAAGGCTTTTGGTGGAAATCTTGCATTGAAAATTGATATTCAGAAGGCATTCGATACTTTGGATTGGGATTTTCTTCTACATGTTTTGAAGACCTTTGGTTTTGATTTGAAATTCTGCAATTGGATAAGAGTAATTCTTCATTCTACTAAATTGTCATTGTTAGTGAATGGGTATTCCATTGGTTTCTTTTCTTGTAAGAGAGGTGTTACACAATGGGATCCTCTTTCCCCTCTATTGTTTTGTCTTACAGAGGATGTTTTAAGTAGAGGAATCACTAAATTGGTAGAATCTGGACAGCTTACTCTAATGTCTGGTCCTAGAGGTTTTGCTCCTCCAAGCCATGTGTTGTATGCTGATGATATCATGATTTTCTGTCAAGGGACTAATAAAAATTTGCATGCTATAATGTCTCTTTTTAACTTTTATGGTGAGGTTTCTGGACAAAAAATCAGTCTTGCAAAGTCTAAGTTTTACTCAAGTCCTTTAACAACTAGTAGATTGGCAGCTATCTCTAATGTTCTGGGATTCAGTGCTGGTTTGCTTCCTTTTAATTATTTAGGAGTACCTCTATTTAAAGGTAAGCCTAAGAGAAGACATTTACAACTAATTATTGATAGGATCAAGACTAAGTTAGCCTCTTGGAAAGGCTCCATGTTGTCTATAATGGGGAGGGTTCAACTAGTGCAGTCAGTAATTCATAGCATGTTAGTATATAGCTTTCATGTTTATGCTTGGCCTGTTTCATTACTGAAATTAGTTTATCAATGGGTTAGAAATTTCATATCGGCAGGAGATATTTACACAAGGAAATTGGTTACTGTGGCATGGCACAAAGTTTGTTGTCCTAGCCTTGAAGGAGGTCTTGGGATCAGATCTGTTAAAGACATCAATTTTGCAGGTATGCTTAAGCTTTGTTGGGAACTATCTTCCTCTAACCTGCAATGGTCATGTCTGCTTAGAGTCAGAGTGTTTAGAGGTAACAAATAGGTTTCATATCATGTGGCATCATCTATATGGCCTGGTTTAAAACCTTATGTTTCTACTGTATTTGATAATTCTGTGTGGTTACTTGGTGATCCGAAGCAAGTTAACTTTTGGAATGACAAGTGGCTTTCTCAGCCAATTTCAAATTATCTTTCCTTTCCTGATGCTTTGAAAGATTTATTAGAAGCTAAAGTTTCAGACTTCATGTTTGAAGGAATTTGGAAGATTCCACAAGTTATCTCAAGTAAGCTTCCTACCCTTTCTACTGAAATTAATTAGCTGGTTATCCCCAAATCTATCTGTGATAACCAGTTTGTGTGGATTAACTCAAACTCGGGTTCTCTTAGCCTTAAAGATGCTTTTCTCCATTTGCATATGCTTGGCCAAACCTTATCTTAGGGTAAGCTTATATGGAGTAAATATATTTCTCCATCTAAAACATTTATTCTTTGGAGATTTATTCAAAGGAAGATGCCAACAGATGACAGACTTATGTTGAGGGGGTTGCAGCTTATCTCTATGTGCAGCATGTGTGGTTCTTGCTCTGAAACAGAAGAGCATTTGTTTCTAAATTGTCCATTTGTTGTCTCTTTATGGAACTGGCTAAGTAGTACCATTAACCATGCGATTGATTTGTCCTCCATAATTTTGATTTTGGAAATCTGCGACAAGGATTGGTGTTCTCAATTAAAAGATGTTATTCTATCTGCAATCACCAATGTTTGTTGGACTATATGGTTTTGTAGAAACAAAACTAGATTTAAGGATAAGAAAATTCTTCTAAAAGCTACTATTAATAGGGTCATTACTAATGTTGGACTCACTGGTATGACCTCATCTGGAACCATGTCTTCATCAGTTTTAGATCTAATTATTCTAAAAAAATTTGGAGTCACAGTGCATCCAAGAAAAGCTCTAATTATTGTCCAAGTGAATTGAAGTCACAGTGCATCCAAGATGTATTATGGACGCTCTGCTAAGGGGTGTCCAGGTCACTCGGGTTGTGGAGGGATTTTTAGAGATAGCAATGTTGCCACTCTTGGTTATTTCTCATCTAACCTTGGCATTTCATATGCTTTGCATGCTGAATTTATTGGTGTAATATTAGCTATTGAAATTGCTTTTAATAAAGGTTGGCACAATCTTTGGACTGAGTGTGACTCAAAATTGGTACTTGAAGCTTTTAAAACTATTAGCTTAGTTCCCTGGAGGCTAGTTAACAGGTGGAAGAACTGCTTGTATCTTGCTGGTAGTATGAATATTAGGCTCTCTCATATTTTTGGAGAAGGAAATTCTTGTGCGGATAAGATAGCTGCTTATGGTACTACAATTCAAGGTTTACATTGGTGGAATTTGATTCCTGGTTTTATTAAGGAAGACTTTCACCATAATAGATATGGTATTCCTAGTTTTAGATTTAGATGATGGCTTTCTTTCTTGGGTCAGGTTGATGCCCCCCCAGGTTTTTTTGTATTCTTTTTTATTTATCTTTTTTAATAAATTTATGATATGCTGTAGATGATTGGTGTGGGTGGTGGTGCAAACCTAGTTGGGATGACTATTCTCATTGTGATGCTTTTGCATATCATTTTTTGCTTCAAAAAAAATTATGCTTGATTTTATTACTTGAATAATTTTATGAGATGTATGATATTGTTTAAATTGTGATTAAATGCTTAACATGATTTTTATTGCTTTAATAATAAGCATGAACATGTCATAGTATAATTATTATGAATGATATGTTGAGTATAATAAGAATCATGTGGAAAAGAAAATTATTTTGGTTACAATGAAGCAAGAAGCTCACGACTTTCATGAGGATTTTGGAATAAACTAATTGAAAATATTTTACATAGTGTGGATTTTAAATGGTTATGCAACAAGTAATTCGATTAAGAAGTTTTACAAAGAGAAATGAAACAGGAAATGATTAAATATTTGATAATGGAATTTAAGTTGATTTTTGGCCAACATGCCATTTTGATGTTCAAGATTCAAAATTATTTTACTAAGTGCAAACTTAGGTGTTTAAATGATAAGAAATCAATTTGGTAGATTTTTGGATCTAAAATAAAGTAATTAATTTTTAGAATTAAAATTTAGCCTAATTAAGCTATGTAGTAAAATAAAAGCCAATACTTGAAATTTACTGACGTATAGCTCACCCTATGGCTTTTGAAGCGCATTAGGAAATATTGAGCTGTAATATCCCAAGTAAATTAAAGAAACACAATTTTTTGAGAAATAGTAGAAATACTAATTTTTAGAGGGACTATATTGAAAATATTCTTTAAAGAGGGACTATATTAAAAATATTCTTTAAATAGGGATTATACTGAAAATATTCTTTAAAAAAATGGACTATTTTGGAAATATTATTTGAAGAGGGACTATTATGTAAATATTATTTTATAAAAGAACTATTATGTAAATAGTGAAAATAAGGTTAATTTTTAGTATTAAATGAGAAAATTCTTATTTTGAGCTTAAAAATCTTTTACGCGATTGAATATATGTAGAAAAACTCTTACGCGATTTAAAAATAGTAATTTTTAGCTATGCGATTAAGAAAACGTTTTAAAATCTCTACGCGATTGAGAAAACGTTGAAAAATCTTTACGTGATTTGAAAACGTAACAGAAGTGTTACGCGATTGTGAAAATGTGAAAAAATTGTTACGCAATTGAAAGGAACAACGAGTTGTGTCGTAGGGCCAACATATTTAATCAAGTGATTTGTAATTGTGGAAACTGGAGTATTGGACCCGAGTGGATCTTTGATATTATCGATTGTATGAGCAGTTATATAATATCATAGATACTAATGGTATTGAATAACTATATGTGCATATGTAGTTGCATTAATATCATTGGGAATAGTACAATGGTACTTTGTTTCAATTAAAAATGTTTTTGAGCAATATACTGTGATATAGCCATATGACGGTGTGTGAATATGAAATACTGTGTGATCAATGACAGCATATGATTGAATCATTTATCATGTATAGAAAAGCATATTCGCTTGATTTGTCGTGGCGTTTTATGCCTAAGGAGTGGACGTGAACTTACAGGATAGTGGGAGGGATCCTGGGGATGTCAGGGTGCGGTGATTCACTTATTGACATTGAGTCAGATATATATATATACCCCTGGTCGTAAACACTGACTGCAATGCACTGACATCCCGATAAATACTATTACTTTTCATCATCCAGCATAGACTGTCTTTTTAGGGGGGATAGATCTTCTGGGCATTCATCTCTAAATTTGAGTAAACTCCATAGAGTAGGAACTTATTTCATTGAGCATATGCATAATCAGCATTTACGTTGTTGTAATATAATATGATTGTGGTATTATCATTATGCCTGATATTGTGTTACAAGTTTCTTGGATTGTTTATCTATTAAGTATTCTGAATGTATCTGCTGATTTTATATTAATCTATGGATTGTATGTATGGAATGACATTGTTGTTTGTATCGTTTCTTTGCTGCCATATTGGTATGCAATGTAGGGGATCTCACCTCTTTGCTGTTTTATTCTGTCTGTTTCTATTTTATGTCTATGTCTGTGAAGACGGTGATGATTGCAATGAGGAGTCAGCTAGGTTTCTTTCGATTACAGTTTCTTGAAGGTGCTACTGCTCGACGTGTTCATTGGGACTAATAGTATATAGAGTACTGTGGAGACATTCCTAACTAGGGAATTTGTCTTTTGATAAGGGCTCATGTTTTAGGTGTTATGTCTTTGGGGTATATAAAGATAATGAATGTGTAGTTGTAATAAACTCTATTTAAATGAAAAGTATTTTATTCAGTTGTTATATTTTGAGTTACTTTAATTTTATTAATTTATGTTATTTCGCAAAAAAGAAATTTTGAAACCCGTATTTAGGTAATATTAAATATTTTATAACTTGGAAAATTAATTAATTATCATTAGTTGGTATGAATGTAATACCTTTTGGAGGGGGTGTTACATTAGTTAGTATCAGAGCCCAAGTTAGAGTTTTTTGGGTTTGTGGGTAGGTTTGTCTTGTTTGTGCTGTGTTTTTCTCTGACACTGAATACAGAGATATATTGTCTAGTTTCCGAAAGGAGACAATGTTGTTTGAAATAGTTATGCTTAGTTTTATTGTGTTTTAATTTTGTTTGTCTTTGAAGAAAGACAATGGATCGTAGTAAATATGGACATGTGGACACGAGACGTGATGATGATCGTATAGCCACAGCAAGAAGTGTGATGTAGAGGATGACTGACTTAGCAGTACAACAGAGTCAGATGATCGCTCAGCAGCAGGAACGGATAGCCGAACTTCAAAGCTTGTTAGAATTAGAACAATCTCATGATGTAAGAAGCTGTAATGTTGGGTCCTTAATTATCCAAAATGAAAGGAAATGTAAGGTCAATCGATTTTAGCAAAAGCCATATACACGATCACTGGGGAAACAACAACAAATAAATAGAGGAAGTACTAGTGGCAATGAATTTGGTTAGACTGAGGCACCGCCAATGAAGTGTTTGAAGTATGGAAAGAGACATATGACAAGAGATTGCTCGATCAGGGGTATAATTTGTTTTAGATGCGGGAAGCCCGGACACGTTTCTAGAGACTGTATGCAACTGAAGATGGAACCTTCCATTAGTAATACACATGTTTCAAAATCTCAAGAAGAAGAAAGAGCCGATAGAAGCGTTCAAATATAAAGAAGTAAGAAACAAGGAAGCTGTACCATAGAGAGTAATCTTAAAACTGTGTTGTATAATTCACAAGATAACCCATTCTCTTGTGGTCTGTGACTTTTGGGGTTATCTATGTTTTTGTTTCCTTTTATAATGCTACTTCAACTTCTAAACTTGCTGTTGCTACTCGAGCTTGTTTAAAACATATCCTATTATTATTGGAGTTTGAAACTTTTCTATTGATCTGGTTTGTCTACTTCTTTCACAAATAGATTGAGTAAATCAATTTGAGTTATCTGTGTTTTTGTTATTGTTTGATCTAAGTATTTCTATTCTTCTTGTTAAACTTGTTGTTTATACTTAAGTTTTCTAAATCTACCCCATTTCTGTTAAAGATCAAATCTTTTTTGTTGATTTGATTTGCTTATCTAAAATTACATCTATTTGAGAGCTTGACTTCATAAATGGATTGGTTATTTTCCAATCATATCTTACTAGATTGTTTCAATGAAACTTTAGTGTCTCCTTGAACTAGGATTTTTGGATTTGAATCCAAAAAAATTGAATCTAGAATGTTTATTATAAACTTATTAGACTATGTTCATTTCGAAATCTATTAAACCATATCAAGTTCTTTATAGGATAAATCTGGTAATCTACCAAATAGCTTTATCATTTTTCTTTCTAATCTTCAAAGTGTCTTCCATGAATCCTAATTGAGAAAATATATTCTTGATTCAAACCATGTTATAGTACTAAATACAGTACCATTAGAAAGAAAACTTGATCTATGATACTTTTTCTGTTAAAATTAAGGATAAGCAAGTGAAACCAATTTATTTTGATGAAGATAATCTGGAACGATATGACGGGAGGTATAATATGGAAATTAGAAGACAAAATGAAGAGATGCCGCTGTTTTCTTCAAGATCAATTTAGAATAACGAATGTTTCAGTGATATTCACGAATTATATGAATAGGATCTTTCTTTCCTATTTAGATAGATTTGTCGTTGTCTTTATTAATGACATTCTGATCTATTCACGAAATTTGAAGGAGCATGCTAAACATCTGGATACAGTTTCAAATTCCAAAGAAGGGAGTATACACGAAGCTGTTCAAGTGCAAAATTTTGATTAATGAAATGGTAGTGACGTATGTTTTAAGGCAAGGAAATTGCATGAGAAGAACTATCTGATTCACGTTTTAGATTTTGCGATGGCTATTTTGCGTTGTAGATCTAAAGACGTTCTTTTTATGAATCAACCTACAATGTCTACAGTGATCACATGAGCTTGGAGTACCTGTTCGATCAAGAGGAGTCTGATACGAGGAAGAGGCAAAAGTTAGAATTTTCAATAACAACAGATTTTCAACTTCAGTAACATTCCGGAAGGGCGAATGTCGTGGCAAATATCTTAAGTAAAAAATGTACCTAGTGTATCTACTACGATGGTTAAAGAGTAATATCCTTTTTGTTTTTATTTGTAAGAGAAATTTCGAGGACGAAATTTTTTTTAGAGGGGGAGAGTTGTAACACTCCGATTTTTCATTTTTCTTGAAATAAATGAGTTTTATAATATTTATGAGTTTTTATGAATTTTTGGAAATTTTTAATTATTTTGAATATTTTAATATTATTTTTGAAATATATGTCCGAATTTAGTTTTTTCGAAAATATATGAGGTTTATAATTTTTATGATTTTTGAGAATTTTTGTAGATTTTTCTAAGTCTGTGATTATTTTAATATTATTCTAAGCTGTATGTGTGCTTGAGGCAGGCCCGGAAAAAATAAAAATTTTTCCTGGACCAGAATGTTTTGAACTGTCAAGGCGGGATCGGGGGATCTTACTAAACCCGAAACCAGGAACAATTGACTGGGATTTTCTATATCTGAGTTTTCTATTATCTATTGTGTAATAATAGCAGTAGCTATTATCCATTGGGTAATAACTGTTAGAAAAATATCTTGATGACTGAGCTGGTGACTCGGCGCTACGACTCACTATGATGACTTAGCTGTTTTAGAAGATTCTATGATGACTCACCTAGTAAATATCTAAGGATAAATATCTAGGAATAAATATTTAGAAATAATATCTTAATAAAATATCTCAAGTGTAATCATGAAAGCTAAAAATATCTAAGTTAAATATCTTAAGGGTAATCATGAGCCATCATTACTAAGCTTTATGGCTAACCAATAGGAATTGGTCAAACATAGTGGCTGGACTTTATTATGAACCGTTGGATGGAAAACTTGACAGAAAAGCCTTAGATCATCACCATTGATCTAATCAATGGTGTGAGAGGAATCTTGATAAAGAAGCTTATGATATCTACCTTAGATTTAATCAATGGTTAGGAGATGAAATTAATTTTTAATGGTTAGATTTGTTAGTTGAGTAACTAGATGATCTAACTTAGTTACCCTAATAGCTAAATTAGCAACTAAATGAACTAATTTAGTTGCTAAATAATTAGAAGCTAGTTACTAATAAATATTTAAATTATCTAGAAACATGACATAACCATGACATATACAATGACATAATAATGTAATTACCTAGCTAGAATGTAACTAGAAATTCTAACTAAATTAATTTAAGTGTAACTAGATGGAATAATTAATTAGTTTAAGTGTAACTAAAGAATTAGAATGGAACCAATATGGTTTCTTTTCTGCTAGAGTCAGACGACCATAGGGCCTTCTCTAAGGGTCTTGAATTATCTAATATGACAACTAGATGACCATAATATGACCTAAGCCATGTGAAAATGCATGTGAACTTAAGATGATATTTTTATCATCATGATTAGCTTTTATCTATTCTATTCACTCATTCTCACGGCAACACACTTGAGAAATAAGCTATCCAATTTCATTTTTCTCTCATCTCTCAAGAACACAAGAACACTTTCTCTCCTTTTTCCTTTGGAGTTTCGGCCACAACCTCCAAACCCCACCTCTCCACTTCTATAATTTTATCTCTTCATACTTTCTAAACCCAAACATAATTATAAACACTTTTCCTTTAGTGAGTTTTGTCTAAATTCCTCTCTAAGTGCTTCAAAAATCAAGCTTTAGTTTCCTATATCAAAGGTAATTTCTTGAATCTTTGATTCTAAGTTGAATTTCTAATTTTCTATACCATGATTGATCCATGGTTAGTTGTTTTCAAGCTTTGTTTATGACTTTTAGATTTGTTTAAGATTTCTTAGTATTTTTCTTGGTGCCACACGAATTCAAGTGGAAGGAGAGGCTTGAAGTTTGTTGTCTTCCTTAAGGTAAGAGAGAGATTAACCCCATCGGCTATATGTGTTGGTGAGGGAATGGTCTTGGTTGTGTTTGTGGTGAAAAATCCATTAAGGGATTTATTCACTTGGTTGTGTATGTTCATGTGTTCTATGTTCTATGATATGTGATTTTATTGTTTATTAATTATGCATGATTTTATTACTTAAATAATTTTATAAGATGGTATGATATTGCTTAAATTGTGATTAAATGCCTAACATGATTTTTATTGCTTTAATAATAAGCATGAACATGTCATAGTATAATTATTATGAATGATATGTTGAGTATAATAAGAATAATGTGGAAAGGAAATTTATTTTGGTTACAATGAAGCAAGAAGCTCGTGGTTTTCATGAGAATTTTGGAATAAACCAATTGAAAATATTTTACGAAGTGTGGATTTTAAATGGTTATGTAACAAGTAATTGGATTAAGAAGTTTTACAAAGAGAAATGAAACAGGAAATGATTCAATATTTGATAATGGAATTTAAGTTGATTTTCGGTCAACATGCCATTTTGATGTTCAAGATTCAAAATTATTTTACTAAGTGTAGACTTAGGTGTTTAAATGATAAGAAATTAATTTGGTACATTTTTGGATCTAAAATAAAGTAATTAATTTTTAGATTTAAAATTTAGCCTAATTAAGCTATGTAGTAAAATAAAAGCCAATACTTGAAATTTACTGATGTATAGCTCACTCTATGGGTTTTGAAGCGCGTTAGGAAATATTGAGCTGTAATATCCCAAGTAAATTAAAGAAACACAATTTTCTGGGAAACGGTAGAAATACTAATTTTTAGAGGGACTATATTGAAAGTATTCTTTAAAGAGGGACTATATTGAAAATATTCTTTAAATAGGGATTATAATGTAAATATTCTTTAAAAAATTGACTATTTTGAAAATATTATTTGAAAAGGGACTATTATGTAAATATTATTTTATAGAAGGACTATTATTAAAATAATGAAAATAAAGTTAATTTTTAGTATTAAATGAGAAAAATCTTATTTTGAGCTTAAAAATATTTTACGCGATTGAAAATATGTAGAAATACTCTTACGCGATTTAAAAATAGTAATTTTTAGCTATGCAATTAAGAATACATTTTAAAATCTTTACGCGATTGAGAAAATGTTGAAAAATCTTTACATGATTTGAAAATGTAATAGAAGTGGTACGCGATTGTGAAAATGTGAAAATATTGCTACGCGATTGAAAGGAACAACGAGTTGTGTCGTAGGGCCAACATATTTAATCAAGTGATTTGTAATTGTGGAAACTGGAGTATTGGACCCGAGTGGATCTTTGATATTATTGATTGTATGGGCGGGTATATAATATCATAGATACTAATGGTATTGGACAACTAAATATGCATGTGTAGTTGCATTAATATCATTGGGAATAGTACAATGGTACTTTGTTTCAATTAAAAATGTTTTTGAGCAATATACTGCGATATAGCCATGTGATGGTGTGTGAATATGAAATACTGTGTGATCAATGACAGTATATGATTGAATCATTTATCATGCATAGAAAAGCGTATTCGCTTGATTTGTCATGGCGTTTTATGCCTAAGGAGTGGATGTGAACTTACAAGATAACGGGAGGGATCATGGGGACGTCAGGGCGCGATGATTCACTTATTAAAATTGAGTCAATTGACATTGAGTCAGATATATATATATGCCCCTGGCTGTGAACACTGATTGCAACACACTAACATCTCGACAAACACTATTGCTGTTCATTATCAAGCATAGACTGTCTTTTTAGGGGGGACAGATCTTCTGGGCGTTCATATCTGAATTTGAGTAAACTCCATGGAGTAGGAACTGATTTCAATGACTATATGCATAGTCAACATTTATGCTGTTGTAATATTAGATGATTGTGGTATTATCATTATGCCTGATATTGTGTTACAAGTTTCTTGGATTGTTTATCTATTAAGTATTCTAAATGTATCTGCTGATTTTATATTAATCTATGGATTGTATGTATGGAACGACATTGTTGTTCGTATAATTTCTTTGCTGCCATATTGGTATGCAATGTAGGAGATCTCACCTCTTTGCTGTTTTATTTTGTCTGTTTCTATTTTATGTCTATGTCTGTGAAGATGGCGATGATTGCAAGGAGGAGACAACTAGGTTTCTTTAGATTACAGTTTCTTGAAGGTGCTAGTGCTTGACGTGTTCATTGGGACTCAGAGTATATAGAGTACTGTGGAGACATTCTTGGTTAGGGAATTTGTCTTCTGACAAGGGCTCATGTTTTAGGTGTTATGTCTTTGGGGTATGTGAAGATAATGAATGTATAGTTGTAATAAACTCTATTTAAATGAAAAATATTTTATTCAGTTGTTATATTTTGAGTTACTTTAATTTTATTATTTTATGTTATTCCGCGAAAAAGAAATTTTGAAACCTGTATTTAGGTGGTATTAAATATTTTATAACATGGGAAATTAATTAATTATCATTAGTTGGTATGAATGTAATACCCTTCGGAGAGGGCGTTACATCTCTAGAGTGAGCTTTTTGCCCCAATTTGCTATTCGTAAAGCTCCAACTGCAATCATGCAAGTTTTGCATCCATTTCAAGGCCAATTTAGCAACAATCTTGCACAAAAACACCACAAACACCGCAGTTATCCGAACTAAAGGAAAAACAAATAAAAAGAAAAACTAAAATACCTAAAAATGCCTAAAAATGCATGCAAAACAAGAATAAAATATGATGTTGTTTCACACACATCACCTTCCTATTAGGTTGAACCGTCTTTGATGAGAAAATTCCAACAACGCAAGTATACGTGCCAATCAAGTCATATAGTAGTGAATAAAAGCCATTCCCACGAGGATTTGTTACTAAATTTTATAGTTAACTACTAATATTCAGAATTCTTACTATTATCCAAATAACACTTTAATTTTTTTTACCAATTTAATTAGTTGAAAAAATAATATTGCAAAAATATAAACTATCAAGAACTGGGTAGTTTAGAAACTCTGTTTTAATGGATCCTAGGATTTTAATCTTCTTTCTCAATTCATTTGAATTGCATTTAAAACAACTTTTCTTATTCTAATTTACCCAAAATATTAATCTAGTGCTCTAATATAATTGTATTCCTCTTCCGATGTCAACACAAAATTTTATCCCACTTAATTTCAATCTCTATATTCCTATGAGACAAACAATCAAACAGGATACGTGCATAATCAAGCTCTATCCAAAATCACATATGGTTCTAACAAATATTCCTATCCTTAGAACAAATTTTCCCTAATTCACAACAATTGGTTCAAACATATGTTACTCATACTGATTCATAAATTCAAATTCCCTTTTCCAAGTTCAATTCAAATCCACAAAATCATCCAATTGATGAGCAAGCAATTAGAAGCATTACACATAAGCATGAGTAAATATTTCTCATAAATTGAAATAGGAATTCAACTACTAGTGATTCAAACTACATGAGAAGTTCGATTACAATCCTAGAAATAGAATTTAGTTCATGGCATACATCGAGAACAACAATATCAATTCAAAAACAACTGCCCTCATACAAGAAAAATCCCAGAAATTCAGAAAGATCGTAAATACAGAGTTGCAGACGATGAATCCAAAACTCCGATCTCGACTCCCCCTTTGTTTCTTTCAAGTTTCCTACCTCCCATGCTCCTTTTTCGTCCTTCTATTCATTCCTCTACAGTTGAGAATGGCCTCTTGTTAAATAAGCTTTTTATTTTGCTGTTACAAAATTGAACAGACACTAATTCATGAATCTGACCGCTGCAGCACTAGACACTTAGATGTTGCGGCAACCAGTAGCTTGTACCATCTTGGAGTTCTCCTTCCTCCCTTGCTGTTGCGGCACTGAGCATTGTAATGCCGCAGCAGCCAGTAGCTTGTACTGTCCTGGAATGTTGTTAATTTCCTCTTCTTCTCAAGTTTAATTCTTACATTTTTTTCTTCATGTTCTTTTATGATTTTTACCTTTCCATCAGTAGAAAGAAACTCAGTAATCAAGCTTGAAACACTATGATAAAGAATTCATTCAAATTCATCACATATAATCATAGATAATAAAAAATGGATAACCTTACTCATCTTGATAAAGAAATAATGTTTCAATGCTCATCATGATTATAAAACAAGGATTTAGCACAATTTAAATATAAAAAAGAGTTCAAATAACTCTACTATCATGGAGTTATCACACCCCCAAATTTAAGACTTTGCTAGTCCTCGAGCAAAAGAACAACAGTAAGCAACACCCAAGATTTATCAAATTAATTTCATCAACTTGTGCAAATTAGATTTTTAGCTTAATCCTCAAATAATCATCACATTCACTTAACATCTCAATATTCAGAAATATCATCCTAATATACTTTCACTCAGCCACAAATCAGGAGTTAAGTTGAGTCTCCCGTGTTTGTGTGTATTGCCTCTAAGCAAAGATTTGCATGTTATCTAAATAAGCTTATACAAAATGATACTCACCAAAATACATGAACCTCATAACTTTCATTTCCACTCTCTCTCCACTAATGTAGGCATGAGCCTAAAACTCAGATCAAAAGGACTTTCAAGCTTGTAATGTTAGGCCAGGGTACTTGGCTATGAACAAATGGATGGGTATCACAAAAATTCTGGGTATTACAAGATGCATCATATTTTTTTCACATGATCTTTCCATAAAAATTCTTAACTTTTGACTTTGGTGCCTCTCTTTACTTTTAACTCTTTCAAGTTTTTGACACCTTTGCTGGGGATTTAGTTTCTAATTTTGTAGTTACTATTAATGCATAGAATTGCTTATTATTAATTCAAATTGATTTCTGGTTGTATATTCATATTTGTTTTATTCAATTTAATTTTTTTAATTGGTTTTATTAATTTTAGGTACTCTTTTACTTTATATGCACCAAACTCGATGAACGCAAAATGTAACACCCCAAAATTTTCTATCTCTTAAACAGTAATTTTGACAATTAATAGAATTTTACTATTTAGTAATTTCTGGATACTGTAAAATTATTTTGATTATTCCGTCAACATATTTGATAGTTTTGAGTGATTTACTCCGTGTCAGGAAAATAATAATTTTTGGACCGGGAAAAATATTTCTGTATTTATTTCTCTTGACTGTTAATTATTTTTAACAATCTGACTTGATTTTCATGCGTTTTTTAATATTTGTAAATTTTGTGAATGGTTATGAATTTTTTTGACTGTATATGGGTCCAGGTGGTCCTAGGTGGGCCCAGGTGACCTTACGTGGGCCTAGGTGGGTCCCACAAAGTGAAAATTTTTCTACGCATAGAAAAATTTGTACTGTTTAGACGGAGACAGGGGATCATACTAAACCTAAATCCGAAAACAATTTTAGAAATTTTCTTGTTTTGTGTTTGGCACTGTATTTAATTATCGGGCGATAAAAATACAGTAAATATATTCTTTCGTGGGGGTTTTTAGCAGATAAAAACAGAAATTATATTGCTTAAGTCAACATTGGTGGTTTGAATATCCACCATTGATTTATTTAACGGTGAAGACTTGATCTTGATTTAATTAACGGTTAATAAATAAATTTAATAAAGAAGCATTGGATAATCACCATTGATTTAATCAATGGTGCGAGAATAAACTTAGTTAGGCAAGCTTCAATATCAACCATAGATTTAATCAACGGTGTAAATTTAATTATATAAAGTGACCATTTACAACCATTGGATTTGGAATTGATCAAGGGTGGAGATTTAGTCTTAAAAAGTGACAAAGACCATTTATGACCATTGGATGAAGAATTAATCAAAGGTGGAGATTTGGTCTTCTAAAAAGGCTATGACTAATTATAACCCTTGGATTTAAAGTTTGAAGGAGCAATCTTGACCCTTTATTTTGGAGACACATCTAATGGCTAGAATTTAAAGGAAAAAGATCTAATGGCCTAAATTAAGTCTCCTAAAAATCAAAAGTCTACCTAAATCCTACCATTGAATTAATCAATGGCTAGAAATGCTTCAAATAATGGCATGAAAAGATGACAACTTTGTATGCATTATGAAGAGGGGGGATGGTTGGAGATGCTTGGAAAGGAGGAGACAAATTGGAGTAGCCTTTTTAGGCCAAGGAAAAAGATGACAAAGTGGAAGACTTTTGCATGCATGTGATAGCCTTCAATTATGCTAAAGAAATTTCTATCTCTCCATTCTTTCATTCTCACGGCAGCCCACTCATTTTGAGCATGCATATTCATTTTTTTCTCTCACCCAAAAAGCCTCCATCTTATTCTCTCAAAATTCCAAGAACCAAGCAACCATTTTTCCTTCCATTTTCTCTCCATTGGTTCGGTCTCTACACCCAAATACACCATCACTGACCTATAATTTTCACTCTCGTCATTTCCTAAAGCTAAACAATATTCTAAACACTTTTCATTTAGAAAGTTTTCCCAAAATCCCACTCTAAGTGCTTCAAAATCTCACTTTTAGTTTACTTCCTTGGAGGTAAACTTTGATTTCTATGGTTTAAATTCATGTTTATGATTTTCTAAGCCATGTTTGTTCCATCGTTTGTTATTATTAAGCTTTGTTTGTGATTTTACTAATTGTTTTAGAATTGTTAGGAACTTCTCAAAATTCTATCATCTACAACCTTGTCCTTCAAGTTAAAGATCAAAAAGCTTATATTTTCCTTCTTGTGAGGAATTCGGTCAACCATCCTAAAACCACCCTTCAAGTTTGTTTAATTTCATCCAATCATAGATCTTGAATCTACATGATATTCTAAGCAACTTTCATGTTGGAGACTTTCTCTAAATCATTCATCTTCATGGACTTTCTTCAAGATTAAAGTTATTAGGTTTTTGAGGTGAAGTATAAGAAGACTTCATTTCTTCTCTTCTTTTTCATGATCTAAACTATGTTTGATCCATGGTTCCTCTTAATCAAGCTTAGTATACTAATTTCTATATATTTTGTTTTGTATTTGAGAAGCCCTTGGTGGTGAAGGACTTGGAAAAAGAAGCAAAACAAGGAGTTTTTGATGATCTACAAGAGGTAAGAGGGAGATCCATCTCATCAACCAAGTATGGTGGTGAGAGATGGTCTTATATTTGATGGATGGTGAATCCATGTAAGGATTCCAATCCATGGTCATGTAATAATTAATTGTATGTTTATGAGCTTTGATTTATTTTCTTATGCTTTGATTATTTTTATCTATGCTTAATATGCTTTGCATGATTTTATGACTTTGATAGTATACTTATAATATGCATGATGAGTATATGACATGTTTGTGATATTTATGATGAAATATATATATGTATGCCATGATGTGTGGATGGAAAGAAAACTAATCTTGGTCCCAATGACCAAGGAAGAGCTACGGTTTTGATGCCCTTGATTTGGGTCAATGTGGAAATTTTTTTAAGAACAAGGAAATTAAATTTTTATCCCTAGAATAATGAGAATTTCGATCAAGACACCTCAAAATAGGTGTTCACAAATTTATATTTTCATGAATGATAAAATTGAATGATTTGAGAAGTAAAGAAAATAAACAAAAGGTTTGTGTTGCAAAAAGAATGCATACGATTTTGGAATTTATTTAAGTTGGAAAAAATAAAAAAAATAAAAAAAATAATTCATGGTTTCAATGGCCATTTATAAGATTTTGATAAATTTAGAACAAATATTTTACGTATCTTTAAATTAATATTTTCATGAAGAATGATAATGGATGATTTGAAGAGTATGGAAAATAAACAAAGGGTTTGTTTTTCAAGAGAACAAAAATACGATTTTAGAGGAATTTTTATTGATTTATTTTGTGTAAAAAGATCCTAAGTGTTTTTCTAAATATGAGTTTTGAATGAAATGGGCAAACATTGATTTTAAGGATTTGCAAAGAAAGTGAAAAAGGAATTGTAAAGAAAGTAAAAATGAATTTGAACAAATGGATTTGGTTTTTATAACCATCGGTACTTCGGTTTTGAAAACAAAATTTTTAATGGTTTTGTTTGTGTAAAACCATATCAATTTAGAAGGAAAAATATTTGATGGTTTTGATAGTCATGTCCACATTTTCGAAGGCTTGTAATGCACTGATTTTGATGAAACAAAGTGATTCTCCAAGTGGAAATATAATTAATTTAATACAAGGAAACTGAAAAGGGAATCAGAGTATTTTAGCACTTGAGAAATGAATTTTTATGTAAATGGAAAAGAGAAGTTGCAAGTGAGTCTCAATTTGTTTTAAAAAGAATTTATTAAAATTTCGTTGGATTTTGGAAAGCATTAGTAATTTTTAAAGTTAGAAACATTGATTTAATTAAATGGAATTGTGAATTTGTGAAATATACTATAAAAAATGATTTTCTTGAATAAGAAGATATATTAAATGAAGTAGAAAGTTATATTATTTTGAGGAAGGTTGATTTGGAAATGATTTGGGAAAAATGAAGAATATAGTGGTATTATGAAAATCTACTAACGTATAATTTATTTTTGAGTTTTGAAGTACGTTAGAAAATATTAAGTTTTGAAACGTTGATTTATATCAATGGAAGAGTGATTTTGTGAATTATATTTTGGAAAAAGATTTCTTGAGTAAAGAAATGTGGAAAAAGATTTTTTTGAGTAAAGAAAATGTATTAAATAAAGTATAAAGTCATATTATTTTGAGGAAAGTTGAAATGGAATTTTTGAAGAAATGAGAAATATTTTTACGTAATGGAATTGTGGTGAAAAACAATTATTTACGTATCTTAAAAATGTAATTTTTAAAGTACTTGATTTGAAATATAGTAAAATATTTCCAAGTGTTTGGAAATACAGTAAAATATTTTTATGCGATTTGAAATATGATAAAATATTACTACACGATTGGAGATGCGTTGAAAACATTTTAAGTGATTTGAATTATGTTTAAATATTTTACGTAATTTGAACTACTGTTGAAAAATCACTATTTGATTTAAAAGTGATAAAATATTTTTACGTTATTGTAAAAATGATGAAAAATCATTATGTGATTTGGAAAGTGTTTTAAATATTTTGAGAATGATGGAAAATGTTTTATGCAACTTAAAAGAATGATTTTTTTAAGTTACACGATTTTGAAAATGATGGAAAATCATTACGCAATTTGAGAAATGTATATTTTTATGCAATTGAGAAAAATGTTAAAAAAATTTAATACGTGATTTAAAGGTGCAGTAGAAGAGTTGCAGTATTGTGAAAATGTAACAGAAACGTTTTGGAATTGTGAAAATGAAATGAAAATGTTGCGCAATTTTGTGAAAACACGACGAAAGAGTTTTATAACTATGAAAATGTGATAATATGATTTTCCTGTTGAAAATACAGTATAAATACTGTAGAACCAGTATATGGATCTTTGTGTGAGAAAATGACATGTTTTGCCTGTGATTGGCATTTGGTGCATTATACATGCATTGGATAGATATGTCTGTGATTGAATTTGGTGCATTATACGTGCATTGAAAAAGAAATGCATTGAAGCATATGATTACATTGAACAAATGAAATTGAAAAGATTTGGCCCTTTGGGGTTGGACTTGCACTGATATATTCGTGCATTGTATAAAATATAGCTAATAGCTATTATGGCCCATGTGGTTGAAGAGGGAATGAGAATTGATAGTGAGGTCTATGATGGATCTTGGGGCGTCAGGCGGCGGTCGACCAGTGGGACGGTTAGCGAGTACCACTGTGCCACTTAGCGATGATCCGTTGCAACGCATTGACGATACCCGACAAGAACACGATTCTTTTGAACAACTGGGAGATTGTTTTTGGGCTATGGCTGACAATTAACCAGAGCATTCTTCTCGAAATTGTGAAAACTTCCATGGAGTTGTTTTTGATAAAATGAGTCTTTGTGCATATGCATAAATCTGAGCATTTATATCTGTGTGATATATTAATTGAGGAATATTGGTTATTGGTTATGACAATTGTTTTGAATACTTGGATGATAATTGAATTGATAAATGATTGGATGATGATAGTTCATTAATGTTGATGGCATGATCATAATTGCGGTATGATCTATCTGTATAATATTGCTGTTTGTGTTATCTCTGTGCTGCCATGTTGGTATTGGTGTAGGTGATCTCACCTCTTTGTTATATTGTTTTGCTGTGTCTGTACTATTAAAATCAAATAATAGAAGGATCGAGTTGTCTTAGACATAATAGGCGATAGATACTCTGAGATTGGTGACAACAATAAGGAGTGGACATTCAGGACTCGAAGGTGTGTAGTGTTGACAAAGGAACAGATGTCTGATGCATCGAGATAGACAGAAAAAGGAATAAGTATGTTAAAGTTTCTCATTAGTGTTGTACCGTGCTATTAAGTAGGACCCGTCATGGGGTTTGCTACTAAAAAAAAAGTCTGTTAATTTTATATTTCTCTTTAATTTGTGATATTAATTGGTGTCAATATTGCATAATGAATAGTTAAAATATGATTTTCAATATCACCTAATATTTTCAGTAAAATTTACTTTTCAGTAAAGAAGAAATTTTGAAACCCATCTTTTATAACTCAAACTTTGTGCGAACTTCTTTTCAGATTATAAGTCGGGAGTCAGAAATGTGATGCCCTAAGGAGGGTGTTACATTAGTTGGTATCAGAGCACGGTTTGAGTCTTTTGAGATTTGTGGTTAGGTCTATTTTGCTTGTGTTGTGTTCTCTGTTTGTTTTTTTGAAAGGAAATAATGTTGTTTATAATGGATATTAGATCCATTGTATTTCGATCTGCATGCCTAGAAAAAAAAAAGGGAATGGCTCAGGATAGTTATACTTGTGTGAAAGTGAAACATGTTACTAGCAATGCAGTTGCAGCTACAGGAGCAACGGGAGCAATGTGAAAAGACGACTGCACGAACAAAGGACCGCTGTTCAGTGGAAACTGAAAGTTGAAGTTTAGGATCTGATGGAAGAGAATCAGTCTTAGAATATAAGATTTCGTAATTTTGGAACCTGATATTTTTAGGATATTGAGAAAGTAATTGATTTCGACGGAAGATGTATTTACAACCATTGAGGAAACCAAAAGCAGTAAGTGATGTGAAAGAAAGTACTTAAATAAAGGAATGTACGTCAAGGAAACAAATTGTGGAAAAGTTGGACACATTTTCCCAGAGATTATGCCCTTTGAAAACAGAGTTTTCTATTAGTAAAATTTTAGATAGTAAGGGAAGTTGTTACTCTGAATGGAACGGGAGTGTTCTGAGCGGAAGATTTAATCAATGGAGATTGCGTCATTGGAGCTAATCCTATAAATCATACTGAATATTTCTGTGAGTGACCTATTCTTTATAACATATGATTGAGTAGATCAATTATATGTTAGAATTATTCGTTATCCTCTGATTTGTTTACTTCTGTTTCTATTCTTAGCTAATCGAGCTATTCAAGTTATTCAAATTGTTGTTATAGATCAAAATTTTTGTGTTAGTTTGATCTGTTTCATAAACAGACATGGTCTTTGAAAATGGATTGGTTATTTTCCAACCATATCCAATGAGATTATTTCAACAGAGTGTGAGTAATCCAAAGAAAATTTATTCTTGAAAATCGGGTTACATCCAATTCTTTGCTGGATATGTTCGATAACAGGTTCGATTCGTTTTGTTATCTTCCATGATGTTTTCTTTCATCTCCTGCAATTGAAGGAATATCTTGCAAGAAAGGATATTTCTATATTTGTATCCGTGCTAACGTATCTGAGTAACGCAGCAGAAGCGTGGTGAATTCTTCAAAAGATTGGAACAATTCTTCTATAGGAAAATTTAAGATGGTAATAGAAAATCGTAGAAAAAAAAATTTATGGAAGTATCTGGTATCGTGCTGTGGAAAGGAGAACTCGGTTAGTGAGACATTTCCTGTTAAAAGCAAAAACCTAGAATATGTAGTGATACGAGGATAAGGAAATTTTAAGTAATACATTACATTAGTTGGAAGTTATCTAGGAAAAGCTATTCTAGGCATGAATGAAGATTGGTTGTCGTTATGTTGGTATCAGAGATATGGAAATTCTTTCTTTCTGGAGTAACATTCAACATATTCAGTAATTATAGGAGTCTGAGATATTTTTTTGTTTAGGAGAAGTTGAACATCAATAAAAAGATTTTGTTGGTTAGAATAGTATAGCAAGATGTAAGAGAGGAAGCTTCATGAGAATTAAAAAATAAGATGAAAGCACCATATCCGTATTTATTCCGAGGGTGTGAAATCATGGTCATGAAATTTCGAGGACAAAATTTCTATAGAGAAGGGGAGTATTGTAACACCCCAAAATTTTCTATCTCTTAAACAGTAATTTTGACAGTTAACAGAATTTTACTATTTAGTAATTTCTGGATACTGTAAAATTATTTTGATTATTCCGTCAGCGTATTTAATCGTTTTGAGTGATTTACTCCGTGTCAAGAAAATAATAATTTTCGGACCGGGGAAAATGTTTCTGTATTTATTTCTCTTGACTGTTAATTATTTTTAACAATCTGACTTGATTTTCATACGTTTTTTAATATTTGTAATTTTTGTGAATGATTATGAATTTTTTTGACTGTATGTGGGCCCAGGTGGTCCTAGGTGGGCCCAGGTGACCTTACGTGGGCCCAGGTGGGTCCCACAAAGTGAAAATTTTTCTATGCATAGAAAAATTTGTACTGTTTAGACGGAGACAGGGGATCTTACTAAACCTGAATCCGGAAACAGTTTTAGAAATTTTATTGTTTTGTGTTTGGCGCTGTATTTAATTATTGGGCGATAAAAATACAGTAAATATATTCTTTCGTGGGGTTTAGTAGATAAAAATAAAAATTATATTGCTTAAGTCAACATTGGTGATTTGGATATCCACCATTGATTTATTTAACGGTGAAGACTTGATCTTGATTTAATTAACGGTTAAGAAATAAATTTAATAAAGAAGCATTGGATAATCACCATTGATTTAATCAATGGTGCGAGAATAAACTTAGTTAGGCAAGCTTCAATATCAACTGTAGATTTAATCAACGGTGTAAATTTGATTATATAAAGTGACCATTTACAACCATTGGATCTGGAATTGAACAAGGGTGGAGATTTAGTCTTAAAAAGTGACAAAGACCATTTATGACCATTGGATGAAGAATTAATCAAAGGTGGAGATTTGGTCTTATAAAAAGGCTATGACTAATTATAACCCTTGGATTTAAAGTTTGAAGGAGCAATCTTGACCCTTTATTTTGGAGACACATCTAATGGCTAGAATTTAAAGGAAAAAGATCTAATGGCCTAGATTAAGTCTCCTAAAAATCAAAAGTCTACCTAAATCCTAACCATTGAATTAATCAATGGCTAGAAATACTTCAAATAATGGCATGAAAAGATGACAACTTTGCATGCATTATGAAGAGGGAGGATGGTTGGAGATGCTTGGAAAGGAGGAGACAAATTGGAGTAGCCTTTTTAGGCCAAGGAAAAAGATGACAAAGTGGAAGACTTTTGCATGCATGTGATAGCCTTCAATTATGCTAAAGAAATTTCTATCTCTCCATTCTTTCATTCTCACGGCAGCCCACTCATTTTGAGCATGCATATTCATTTTTTTCCCTCACCCAAAAAGCGTTCATCTTATTCTCTCAAAATTCCAAGAACCAAGCAACCATTTTTTCCTTTCATTTTCTCTCCATTGGTTCGGTCTCTACACCCAAATACACCATCACTCACCTATAATTTTCACTCTCATCATTTCCTAAAGCTAAACAATATTCTAAACACTTTTCATTTAGAAAGTTTTCCCAAAATCCCACTCTAAGTGCTTCAAAATCCCACTGTTAGCTTACTTCCTTGGAGGTAAACTTTGATTTCTATGGTTTAAATTTATTTTTATGATTTTCTAAGCCATGTTTGTTCCATGGTTTGTTATTATTAAGTTTTGTTTGTGATTTTACTAATTGTTTTAGAATTGTTAGGAACTTCTCAAAATTCTATCATCTACAACCTTGTCCTTCAAGTTAAAGATCAAAAAGCTTATATTTTCCTTCTTGTGAGGAATTCGATCAACCATCCTAAAACCACCCTTCAAGTTTGTTTAATTTCATCCAATCATAGATCTTGAATCTACATGATATTCTAAGCAACTTTCATATTGGAGACTTTCTCTAAATCATTCATCTTCATGGACTTTCTTCAAGATCAAAGTTATTAGGTTTTTGAGGTGAAGTATAAGAAGACTTCATTTCTTCTCTTCTTTTTCATGATCTAAACTATGTTTGATCCATGGTTCCTCTTAATCAAGCTTAGTATACTAATTTCTATATATTTTGTTTTGTATTTGAGAAGCCCTTGGTGGTGAAGGACTTGGAAAAAGAAGCAAAACAAGGAGTTTTTGAGGATCTTCAAGAGGTAAGAAGGAGATCCATCTCATCAACCAAGTATGGTGGTGAGAGATGGTCTTATATTTGATGGATGGTGAATCCATGTGAGGATTCCAATCCATGGTTATGTAATAATTAATTGTATGTTTATGAGCTTTGATTTATTTTCTTATGCTTTGATTATTTTTATCTATGCTTAATATGCTTTGCATGATTTTATGGTTTTGATAGTATACTTATAATATGCATGATGAGTATATGGCATGTTTGTGATATTTATGATGAAATATATATATGTATGCCATGATGTGTGGATGGAAAGAAAACTAATCTTAGTCCCAATGGCCAAGGAAGAGCTACGGTTTTGATGCCATTGATTTGGGTCAATGTGAAAATTTTTTTAAGAATAAGGAAATTAAATTTTATCCCTTGAATAATGAGAATTTCGATCAAGACACCTCAAAATAGGTGTTCACAAATTTATATTTTCATGAATGATAAAATTGAATGATTTGAGAAGCAAAGAAAATAAACAAAAGGTTTGTGTTGCAAAAAGAATGCATACGGTTTTGGAATTTATTTAAGTCAAAAAAAATAAAAAAAATAAAAAAATAATTCATGGTTTCAATGGCCATTTATAAGATTTTGATAAATTTAGAACAAATGTTTTACGTATCTTTAAATTAATATTTTCATGAAGAATGATAATGGATGATTTGAAGAGTATGGAAAATAAACAAAGGGTTTGTTTTTCAAGAGAACAAAAATATGATTTTAGAGGAATTTTTATTGATTTATTTTGTATAAAAAGATCCTAAGTATTTTTCTAAATATGAGTTTTGAATGAAATGGGCAAACATTGATTTTAAGGATTTGCAAAGAAAGTGAAAAAGAAATTGTGAAGAAAGTAAAAATGAATTTGAACAAATGGATTTGGTTTTTATAACCATCGGTACTTCGGTTTTGAAAACAAAATTTTTGATAGTTTTGTTTGTGTAAAACCATATCAATTTAGAAAGAAAAATATTTGATGGTTTCAATAGTCATGTCCACGTTTTCGAAGGCTTGTAATGCATTGATTTTGATGAAACAAAGTGATTCTCCAAGTGGAAATATAATTAATTTAATACAAGGAAATTGAAAAGGGAATCAGAGTATTTTAGCACTTGAGAAATGAATTTTTATGTAAATGGAAAAGAGAAGTTGCAAGTGAGTCTCAATTTGTTTTAAAAGAATTTATTAAAATCCGTTGGATTTTTGAAAGCATTAGTAATTTTTAAAGTTAGAAACATTGATTTAATTCAATGGAATTGTGAATTTGTGAAATATACTATGAAAAAGGATTTTCTTGAATAAGAAGATATATTAAATGAAGTAGAAAGTTATATTATTTTGAGGAAGGTTGATTTGGAAATGATTTGGGAAAAATGAAGAATATAGTGGTATTATGAAAATCTACTAACGTATAACTTATTTTTGAGTTTTGAAGTACGTTAGAAAATGTTAAGTTGTGAAACGTTGATTTATATCAATGGAAGAGTGATTTTGTGAATTATATTTTGGAAAAAGATTTCTTAAGTAAAGAAATGTGAAAAAAGATTTTCTTGAGTAAAGAAAATGTATTAAATAAAGTATAAAGTCATATTATTTTGAGGAAAGTTGAAATGGAATTTTTGAAGAAATGAGAAATATTTTCTGTAATGGAATTGTGGTGAAAAATAATTATTTACGTATCTTAAAAATGTAATTTTTAAAGTAAGTGATTTGAAATATAGTAAAATATTTCCAAGTGTTTGGAAATACAGTAAAATATTTTTATGCGATTTGAAATATGATAAAATATTACTACGCGATTGGAGATGCGTTGAAAACATTTTAAGTGATTTGAATTACGTTTAAATATTTTACATAATTTGAACTACTGTTGAAAAATCACTATATGATTTAAAAGTGATAAATTTTTTTTACGTGATTGTGAAAATGATGGAAAATCATTATGTGATTTGGAAAGTGTTTTAAATATTTTGAGAATGATGGAAAATGTTTTATGCAACTTAAAAGAATGATTTTTTTAAGTTACGCGATTTTGAAAATGATGGAAAATCATTACGCAATTTGAGAAATGTATATTTTTATGCGATTGAGAAAAATGTTAAAAAAATTTAATACGTGATTTAAAGGTGTAACAGAAGAGTTGCAGTATTGTGAAAATGTAACAGAAACGTTTTGGAATTGTGAAAATGAAATGGAAATGTTGCGCAATTTTGTGAAAACACGACGAAAGAGTTTTATAACTATGAAAATGTGATAATATGATTTTCCTGTTGAAAATACAATTATAAATATTGTAGAACCAAGTATATGGATCTTTGTGTGAGAAAATGACATATTTTGCCTGTGATTGGCATTTGGTGCATTATACATGCATTGGAAAGATATATCGTGATTGAATTTGGTGTATTATACGTGCATTGAAAAAAAATATGCATTGAAGCATATGATTACATTGAACAAATGAAATTGAAAAGATTTGACCCTTTGGGGTTGGACTTGCACTGATATATTCGTGCATTGTATAAAATATAGCTAATAGCTATTATGGCCCTTGTGGTTGAAGAGGGAATGAGAATTGATAGTGAGGTCTATGATGGATCTTGGGGCGTCGAAGCGGCGGTCGACCAGTGAAGCGATTGGCGATTACCTGTGCCACTTGGCGATCTGATCCATTGCAACGCATTGACGATACCCGACAAGAACACGATTCTTTTCAACAACTGGGAGATTGTTTTTGGGCTAAGGCTGACAATTAACCAGAGCATTCTTCTCGAAATTGTGAAAACCCCCATGGAGTTGTTTTTGATAAAATGAGTCTTTGTGCATATGCATAAATCTGAGCATTTATATCTGTGTGATATATCAATTGAGGAATATTGGTTATTGGTTATGACAATTGTTTTGAATACTTGGATGATAATTGAATTGATAAATGATTGGATGATGATAGTTCATTAATGTTGATGGCATGATCATAATTGCGGTATGATCTATCTGTATAATATTCTTTGTTTGTGTTATCTCTGTCTTTGCCATGTTGGTATTGGTGTAGGTGATCTCACCTCTTTGTTATATTGTTTTGCTGTGTCTGTTGTTAAAATCAAATAATAGAAGGATCGAGTTGTCTTAGACATAACGGGCGATGGATACTCTGAGATTAGTGACAACAATAAGGAGTGGACATTCAGGACTTGAAAGTGTGCAGTGTTGACAAAGGAACAGATGTCTGATGCATCAAGATAGACAGAAAAAGGAATAAGTATGTTAAAGTTTCTCATTAGTGTTGTACCGTGCTATTAAGTAGGACCCGTCATGGGATTTGCTACTAAAAAAAAAGTCTGTTAATTTTATATTTCTCCTTACATTGTGATATTAATTGGTGTCAATATTGCATAATGAATAGTTAAAATATGATTTTTAATATCACCTAATATTTTCAGTAAAATTTACTTTTCAGTAAAGAAGAAATTTTGAAACCTATCTTTTATAACTCAAACTTTGTGCGAACTTCTTTTCAGATTATGAGTCGGGAGTCGGAAATGTAATGCCCTAAGGAGGGTGTTACACAAAATCCTGAATTATTACCTTTTGATCTTGAAATCGAACGAACACTCCGAGGAATTAGGAAGGAGCGTTGGACGTCGAAAAGTAACTCTTAATGAATGGCTGAAGAAACTCCAACGAACTCTTTGAGGGAGTATTCTGTTCCTCAAGTTCAGAGTCTGCAGTCTAGCATTCGGAGGCTGGCCATCCAAGCTAATAATTTTGAAATCAAGCCAGTCATTATCTAGATGATCCAGACCTCTGTGTAGTTTGGAGGTTTGCCTAATGAAGATCCAAATGTTCACCTGCTGAATTTTTTGGAAATATGTGACACTTTCAAGCACAACAGAGTTATTGAAGATGCTATCAAATTGATGATCTTTCCTTTTTCTCTCCAAGATAAGGCTAAGAGTTGGCTTCACTCACTTCCAGAAGGGTCTATCACTACCTGGGAAGCCTTAGCTGATAAATTTCTTGACAGGTTCTTTCCACTTAGAAAGACTTCCTAAATGCGGAAGGACATCATCTCCTTTGTTCAGTACGACAGTGAATCTCTTTATGAAGCATGGGAGAGATACAAAGAACTCATCAGAAAATGTCCTCGTCATGGCATTACTAAGTGGTTGCAGGTTCATACTTTCTATAATGCTCTGAATGGACCTTTAAGAACAACTATTGATACAGCAACAGGAGGACCCTTAATGAGTTAGTCCACTGATAAGGCCTTTGATTTGCTAGAGGAAATGGCTTCTAACAGTTATCATTGGCCTTCGGAAAGACAAGTACCCAAGCGTGCAGCAGGAGTATATGAGGTGGATGTTATCACCGCGTTATCAGCTCAGATTACTTCTTTGTCAAAGAAGTTTGATGGCATTGGTGTTCAGTTTGCTATGAGTCCTTTTGTTACTCGTAATTATTGTGAAGAGGCCCATTCTTTGGAGAGTTGTTCATTAAATCCATAATTTGTGAACTATGTGGGATGATTTAATCAGCAGAAGAACAATCCCTACACCAACACATTTAATCCAGGATGGAGAAATCATCCAAATTTTGCTTGGGGTCAAAATCAAAATGTTAGTGCTTCATCTTCTCGAGCACAAGGCCCTCCTCCTGATTTTAATCAGCAAAATATTGTTCCGCAGTAAAAGAAGAAGCCATCACTAGAGGAAATGTTTATGCAATATATGGCAAAAAATGATACCATGATTCAGAATCAAGCAGCTTCTCTTAGGAGTCTGGAGAATCAAGTGGGCCAGCTAGCCTCTGCTATTAATAGTCGATCTCTTGGAACTCTCCCTAGTAATATAGAGGCAAATCCAAGATTGGAAGACAAGGAGCATTGCAAAGCAATTACATTTCAGAGTGGCAAGGAAATTGAGAATGATTCCAACACTTTGAGGGAAGGCCAGATCGAGAAAAATCAAGATAAAGAGGAGGTAATTTCAAATCTTAGTCCACCTCTTCCATTTCCACAGAGACTCCAGAAACAAAAGAATGAAGCTCAATTAAAAAAATTTCTGGATGTCTTTAAGAAGCTGTATATCAATATCCCGTTTGCTGAAGCTCTAGAGTAGATGCCCAGTTATGTGAAATTTATGAAGGATATTTTGCCTAAAAGGAGAAGACTAGGTGACTATGAGACTGTAGCTTTGACTGAAGAATGCAGTGCAATTATTCAGAATAAGCTCCCTCCTAAGCACAAGGATCCTTTCTTTGGAAAAGCTTTATGTGATTTGGGGGCAAGCATTAATCTAATGCCTTTATCAATTTTTTAGAAATTGGGTTTGGGAGAAGCTAAACTCACTACAGTCACCCTTCAGCTGGCAGACTGTTCTTATACTTACCCCAGGGGTATCATTGAAGATGTTCTAGTGACGATGGATAAATTTATATTCCCTTCAGATTTTATTGTGCTTGATATGGAAGAGGACCACGAGGTCCCCATCATTCTTGGAAGATAATTTCTAGCTATAGGGAGGACTTTGATTGATGTGCAAAAGGGAGAACTCACATGAGGGTGCAGGATGATTAGATTACTTTCAATATTTATAAAGCTCTGCGATACCCTTCAAATTCTAAAGAATGTTTCAGTATCAATGTGGTGGATAACTTGGTTCATGATGTTTTTAGTGATACTTATTCTGAACTATTAGTGACATCATTGTGCTTTGTAGAGCATGATGGATTTTCTGAAGAAGTGGAAGAGTGTGTGAAGTGGTTGGATTCATTTCCTAAATTCTCCAGATTTCCGCGGCAATTCGAACCTCTTAATCTTCTTAGTGGTACTAAGGAGGCTCCTAAACCTTCAATTGAGCAGCCACCAGTTTTGGAGCTCAAGCCCCTACCTTCTCATTTAAAGTATATTTTTATGAAAACCAATTCCATATTGCCAGTAGTTGTATCTTTTGCACTTTCTGATGTGCAAGTGGAAAAGCTTCTTCGCATCTTGAGAGAGCATAAGAGAGCATTAGGTTGGTCTATTACTGACATCAGAGGTATCAATCCTTCCTTATGTATGCATAAAATTCTTTTGGAGGATGAACATAAAGCATTTATAGAGCATCAGTGGCGGCTTAATCCAATTATGAAAGAGGTGGTGAAGAAGGAGATAATCAAGTGGTTGGATGTAGGTATAATTTATCCTATCTCTAATAGCTCATGGGTGAGTCCAGTGCAATGTGTGCTAAAGAAAGGAGGAATGACAGTGGTGGCCAATGATAACAATGAATTGATTCCAACTCGGTCAGTTACTGGATGGCGAATTTGCATGGATTATAGGAAATTGAACAAGGCCACTCGGAAGGATCATTTTCCACTTCCATTCATTGATCAGATTCTTGACAGATTGGCCGGAAAGGAGTTCTACTGCTTCTTGGATGGATATTCTGGCTACAATCAAATTGCTATAGCTCCTGAAGACCAAGAAAAGACAACATTCACCTATCCCTATGGCACTTTTTGCTTTTTGAAGAATGTCGTTTGGTCTGTGCAATGCTCCAGCCACCTTTCAAAGGTGTATGATGGCTATTTTTTCAGATATGGTTAAGCAAAATCTTGAGATTTTCATGGATGACTTTTCGGTGTTTGGGGATTCTTTTGATAGTTGTTTGCTAAATTTATCTCGAGTTCTCAAGCACTGTTAAGAGACTCATTTGGTGCTTAATTGGGAAAAGTGTCATTTCATAGTCCAAGAATGCATTGTGTTGGGCCATAGAATCTCCAACAGAGGAATAGAAGTGGACAAAGCAAAGCTTGAGGTCATTGATAAGCTCCCTCCTCCTTCTTCTGTAAAAGCGATTCAGAGTTTCTTGGGGCATGCAGGTTTCTATAGACGCTTCATCAAAGACTTCTCCAAAATTTCAAAACCACTGTGCAATTTGCTGGAGAAGGATACTCTTTTCATTTTTTATGAGACTTTTTTGAAAGCATTCAAGGAGTTAAAAATGAAGCTGGTATCTACTCCTATTATTATTGCTCCTAATTGGAATCTCCCTTTCGAGTTGATGTGTGACATAAGTGACTTTGCGGTTGGAGCAGTATTGGGGCAGCAACGAGAAAAGATCTTTTATTCTATTTATTATGCCAGTAAGACTCTCAATGATGCCCAAGTTAACTATACAACAATAGAGAAGGAGTTGCTTAGAATGGTATTTACTTTTGATAAGTTCAGGTCATATATAATGGGTGCCAAGGTAATTAAGTTTACTGATCATTCTGCAATTAAATATTTGATTAGTAAAAAAGATGCTAAGCCTCGATTAATTCGATGGATTCTATTGTTACAAGAATTTGATCTTGAGATTCGGGATAGAAAAGGCACTGAGAATCAAGTTGCAGATCACTTATCTAGGTTGGAGAATGAGGATGCTTTGGAAGACTCTGTGCAGATTAACAAAAAATTTCCAAATGAACAGCTACTAGCAGTCAATCAGGTAAATTACCCATGGTATGCTGATTATGTGAATTTCTTGGTAAGTGGTATTTATCCACCCGATTTGAATTATCAGCAGAAAAAGAAATTTGAGCATGATGTTAGATTTTATTTTTAGGATAAGCGTTTCTTATTTAAAAAATGTGTTGATCAAATTCTGCGAAGATGTGATCCTGATGAGGAAATTTCTGATATACTGCACCATTGTCATTCCTTCCCCTATGGTGGTCATTTTGGAGGTGAAAGAACAACAGCGAAGGTACTTCAATCTAGTTTCTATTGGCCTAATATGTTCAAAGACGCTCATAGATTTGTTGCAAGTTGTGATCGCTATCAGCTTGTGGGTAACATATCCCAAAGGCATGAGATGCCACTGAAATCAATCCTAGAAGTGGAGTTATTTGATGCGTGGGGGATAGATTTCATGGGTTCTTTCATACCATCTTTTGGAAATCAGTATATTTTGGTGGCAATAGACTATGTGTCCAAATAGGTTAAAGCAGTGGCATTACCTTCCAATAACTCTAAGGTGGTGCTGAATTTTTTGAGAAAATATATTTTCACTTGTTTTGGGACACCAAGAGCAATTATCAGTGATAGAGGTTCACATTTCTGCAACAAATACTTTGAGGCTCTCCTCTTGAAGTATAACATGAAGCACAAGGTTGCTACTGGATATCATCCTCAGACTAGTGGCCAAGTTGAGGTGTCAAATAGGGAGGTAAATCGTATTTTAGAGAAGATTGTTAGTCCAACTTGGAAGGATTGGTCAAAGTGGTTGGATGATGCACTCTGGGCATACCGTACAGCTTACAAAACTCCACTAGGCATGTCTTCTTTCAGGCTTGTGTTTGGGAAAGCTTGTCATCTTCCTTTGGAATTGGAACATAATGCTTATTGGGCTTTAAAAATGCCCAATTTTGATTTGCAAGCAGCAGTTGAGCGTAGGCTTCTTCAACTGAATGAGTTGGAAGAGTTTCGAAGTGAAGCTTATGAAAATGCCAAGCTTTATAAAGAAAAAATAAAAAAATGGCATGATAAGCGAATTCTGGAACGTACTTTTGAGTTAGGTCACTATGTACTTCTATTTAATTATCGGTTGAAATTTTTTTCGGGAAAGCTCAAATCCAGGTGGTCTGGTCCTTTTTTGGTAACTAAGGTGCTTGCACATGGAGTAGTTGAGGTTGAAGATATCAAGGAGCAAAGAAAGTTCCTAGTGAATGGCCAGCGTCTTAAGAGATATTGGGGTAGCGATTTTAATCGTGATAAAACCTCAATTACATTAGCTAATCCTGTATAATTGGGGATAAAGTCAAGCCGATGACTTTAAATTAAGCGCTTCTTGGGAGGCAACCCAAGTTCTTGACCCTTTATTTTTAAAATTAATCTTTATGTATTTGTGTTCTTTTCATTTTTTTTAGTTAGTTGATGAGTAGCAAGTTTTCCAGCTGAATTATTAAACAAATGCAGTTTCTGGGTGCTGGGGCAATAAAGAAATGATGTTGCAGCAGCTAGAGAGAGAGCAGAAACAAAAATCAAGTTGTCATAATCAAAGACTAGGTACTACAGCGGTCACCAGTCAGTGCTACGGCACTGACGGTGAAATTCTCTCACAGATGTGCTAGACTCTGGCTGCTGCAGCAATCAAGTTTCCAGTACTGCGGTGGTGGCTACTAAAATAAAAAAAAACTAGTGCCGCAGCAACCAAGTGGCCAATGCCGTGATATCCAGGCACGGGGGGCTGATGCCCTAAATGTGATGCACCGTACCACTTTCCCCCGTCCCCATCTATTTATTTTTCTCTTCTTCTTCTTCCCCATCTTTCCACACCTCCTCCAGCCACCTAAAATCACCATACCCACTCACCTATACTACCACCATTCTTCTTTTTCCCTATCTTCTTCCTACCATTCCGACAACATTCCTCTCCTTCCCCTTCCAACCCATCACCATAAACTCCCCAATCCACTATTATTCTTCTACCATAAGCTTTACCCACCACCACCCATCAACACTAGCCCACTGTAACCACCATAGCCACCGACGTACAAGCTTCACTCACTACCCCTACCATGGTTTCTTCCATTGTAAGCCCAAAACTCCATTTACGTGTAAGCTTGACCTATTCACCTCCACCATTCACCACCATGGCCACCACCCTTTGAGCTCCATTTTCTACCATTTTTCTCCAACCTTTCTTCTCCTTACCATATACAACTACCCACAGACCACTATCACACCTTGTTTCATGGGTCCTAAGCATTCCAGAGTTTCATCCAGAGCTTCATCAAGTGCTTCATTTGATGTTTCAAAATTTGTGTCTATTGATGCAGAACATCGCTTCCAATCTGCTTTAGTGTGTAAGAAATTTGTACCGAAGCAGTGTCTGTGTGTAAGTGCTCATAGATATAGGGACCTCTTTGCTGTTATTAATTCTAGGGGGTGGGAGAATTTTTGCACTCATCCAAGCCAATTAGTGTTTCTCATTGTGCGAGAATTTTATGCAAATGTTATGGAGCACTCTGATAATTTTGTATTTGTGTGGGATAGGCAAGTTGATTTTTCTGCTGAGGCTATTAATCGTGTTTACGAGTTTCCCAATATCCCTGACGATGATTATAGTTAGTTGAGCCAGGGAGAGGTAGATTTGGATGCTGTGTTGAACATGATTTGTGTTCCAAGAACTGCATGGCAGCTCTCTAATGATAATCCCTGATCCATTTTGAAAGGTGATTTAGTGTCGATGGCATGTGTTTGGTTGCACTTTGAGTTAGCCCGTTTGTTGCTTAGTCTGCATTCTACTTCATTTACCAAGGAGCGAGCTATACTTCTATATGCCATCTTGTCTAATTTGAGTATTCATGTGGGCCGTTTAATCCACGAGGCGATATTGCACACTGCTAATAGCCGTCGTGAAGGTATATGGTATCCTTCTCTAATTACTTCACTTTGTGAGCAAGCAGGGGTCCAATGGCATTCTACTAAAGAAGTTCTTCTAACAAAAGCCTGTATGTTTCTTGCATTTTAAGTGGAGCTGATGGTCTTTTTGCTGGCACAAGTTCTTCTGCTGCGCGACCATCTATTGTGTGCCCTCCCCCTCGTCGGACTCCATTGTCTACACCTGTGCAGCTGGCTCAGGTGAATTTACGGCTTGATTATCAGATGTCTTGTATTACCACTCTTGAGCAGATGATGCGGGTATGTGCTATTCAGCTGGGGGCAGATATGACCACATTTCCTACTTTTCCTCCCCCACCTTCAGAGTTGGATGATAGTTATGAGGATCCGATGGTTGATTAGCTTATTTTACCTAGGAAGTTGCACTTTCTTATGTTCCTTTCTTTTCTTTCTTTTCATTTACTATTCTTTGTTAATTTCATGATTGGCACATTGAGGACAATGTATTGTTTAAGTTTGTGGGGGTATTCCATTCTTGTAATATGTTTGCTGTTTTGTGTGCATGATTGATTTTCAGCTCTCTTGATAGTATTGAATCATTCATTTTGCTTGACTCTTGAGAACACAAAAGATTGTTTGTGGTGTGCTTAGCTTTGTTGCAATTGGTTTGGTTAAGTTGAGTGGCCTATAAAAACATTTCCTCTTAGTCTCTTGCTTTGAGATGCATGTTTATTTAGAGAATGTTTATATAATTTGTGCTCTCTATTTACGGGATCTTACAATAATTGTGATGCTCTCTTGAGGCGAAATCCTAGGTGTGATCCTAGAATTTGGATATGATTTAGGCAGTTTTTGGATCGTTTGTGCCTTTCAAGCCTACCATTGTGATATACATCCTTTGTACCTCTTTTGATCCTTGTGATGCATAAGCCTTTTATTCAGTTAAGCCCTGACATGATCAACCTGGATGAGCCTATTTATAATTGTCAAACCTTATTGAGTTTTGGGTATTATGTGGATGCATCTACTTTGATTCTGGGCATTATTTGATTATATTTGAGGATGTCTCAATCTTATGTTGTAAAAAGCATTTGTTTCGAATGTGTAGAAAAAAAATAAAAGGAAAGAATAGTCTTTTCAAGGATTTGCTTGATCTCTTTATTGGAAACCTCGGCCTACCCATTAGTTTGGGGGTGGTAAGGTGTAGAAATTATGTGCACGACTCCATACTTTTTCATCAAAGCCTTTATGTTGCAATTGCAGAAATGCGAACCCTGATCACTAATGATGGCCCTCGGGACTCCAAACCTGTAGAAAATTTGTGATCTAACAAAATCCACAATAACTCGAGAATCGTCAGTCCGAGTGGCCTTAGCCTCCACCCATTTAGATACATAATCCACAGCAAGCAGAATGTAAACAAAACCAAATGATACAGGAAAAGGACCCATAAAATCAATACCCCAAACGTTGAATATCTCACAGAACAACAAGGGTTACTGGAGGTCTCATTCCTCTGAGAAATATTCCTTGTTCTCTGGCATTATTCACAAGATTTACAAAACACATATGCATCATGAAATAGAGTGAGCTAATATAATCCAGAGTCCAAAACTTTGCTAGCTGTACGAGTAGGTCTAAAATGTCCACCACATGCAAATGCATGACAAAAGATAAGAATAGAATCAAACTCATGATCAGGAATGCATCTCCTAATTACTTGGTCACAACAAAATCTCCAAGATAAAAACCATCCCACACATAATACTTAGACTCACTCTTTAACTTATCAATATGAGCCCTAGTGAAATATGTAGGCAGTACACTAGCAACCAAGTAATTGACAATATCAGTAAACCAAGGAGAAATGGTCTTACCTTGCAACTATAAAAGTTGCTCATCTGGGAAAGAGACATGGATGGCTAGAGGCTCCGAAGCCCTCTCAATTATGCTCATATGATCGGCCACCAGGTTTTCTGCTCGACTCTTATCTCTGATCTCAATATCAAACTCCTGTAAAAGTAACATCCACCTAATCAACCAGGGCTTTGCATCAGGCTTCTTCAGAAGAAACTTCAAAGTTGCATGATCTGAAAACACAACCACTCTAAAACTAAGTAGATATTGTAAAAATTTATCTAAAGCAAAAATAATTGTTAAAAGTTCCTTTTCGGTTGTGGTGTGGTTGGCCTGTGTAGCATCTAAAGTCCTCGAAGCATGGGAAATGACATGAGGTACTTTGTCGACTCTTTATGCAAGGATAGCTCCTAATGCAAAATTAGAGGCATCACACATGAGCTCAAATGGGAGTGTCCAATCTGGTGGTTGGATGATAGGTGTATTAGTCAATGCCCGCTTCAAATGATTAAAGGCATCCTTGCACCTCTGATCAAAGTGGAACTTTACATCTTTTTGTAGCAAGTTGAACAGTGGAAGGGCAATTTTACTGAAATCCTTTATGAACCGCTAATAGAAACCTGCATGACCAAGGAAAGAACGAACCTCCCACACACATGTGGGGTAAGATAGGCATAAAATGACATCTATTTTTATAGGATCTACCTCAATACCCTTTCTAGATACTACATGCCCTAAAACTATACCATGCTCTACCATGAAATGATATTTTTCCAAAATTCAGAGCAATGTTAGTCTCAATGCTTCTATGCAAAACTTGAGCCAAACTATCCAGACATGCATCAAAGGAAGAGTCATAGACAGTAAAATCATCCATAAACACATTCATACAACTCTTTAAAAATTCAAAAAAGATACTTACCATTCACCTTTGAAAGGTGTGCAAAGCATTGTACAGACCGAAGGGCATCCTCTTGTATGCAAATGTGCCAAATGGGCAGGTGAAAGTGGTCTTCTCTTGGTCTTCTGAGGATATGTGAATTTGAAAATAGCCCAAATATCCATCCAAGAAACAGTAATGCAACTTTCCAGTCAACCTCTCCAACATCTGATTAATGAAAGGCAAGGGAAAATGATCTTTCTTGGTGGCCTGGTTAAGCCACCTATAATCAATGCAGACCCACCAACTGTTATGGATTCTTATGAGTAGAATCTTATTGTTCTGATTTGTAACTACTGCGACCCGAATTTCTTTGGGATAACTTGCACGGGGCTCACCCATTTACTATCGGATATGGAATAAATAATGTTAGCTTGCAGTAGCTTGGTCACTTCCTTCTTCACCACATCCAGAATCAGGGGGTTCAGTCTTCTTAAAGGCTACCTCACTGGTTTGGTACCTTCCTCTAATAAAATCCTATGCATACATGTGGAAGGACTAATAACAGGAATGTCTGCAAATGTCCATCTGATGGCTTGCTTATTTTGCCTTAAAACCTGTAGCAATTTTTTTTTTGTTCTGGTTACAGATTCTTAGCTACAATCACTAGCAGCTTCTCACCATCTCCCAAATATGCATGTTTAAGGTGGTCTGGCAAAGTCTTCAGGATAGGGGCTGCACAATGGAGGGTAGCAAGCTATTTGAAACAACTAACTCAGCAACATTAAATTCAGCATAATTCTTACTCTTATTTTCACATGCTGCATCATTCAGGTCAACAGCTGCATCATCACTCATAACTGCATAAATCTCAGCACATGCACCACATGGTTCAATATCACAGTCAACACATGTATCACAGGTAACCGAATCCATAAAGTCAGCAATATCAGGGAATTCAGCATAATCACGTCAACATGGAAAGCTGAATGCTCCTCTAGGGAAGGTCTCATGGCATAAAAAATGGTAAACTGCATAACATCATCGCCAAATTCCATAGAAAGGGTGCCAACATGCACATCTATCTTAGTCTTGGCTATCTTGAGAAATGGTTTGCCTAGAATCAATGGAGAATGGTTTATTGAAGACTCATCTGCCATGTCTAGAATGTAGAAATCTGCTGGGAAAATTAACTCATTCACCCAAACTAACACATCTTCCAACACTCTTGCAGGATGAGCGATGGTCCTATTTTCTAACTAAATCACTATACCAGTGGGTTGCGAAGTGCCAATGTTCAAAGACTCATAAACTGACATAGGCATGACATTAATCAAAGTATCTAAATCTAGCATTGCATGTTCAAATCTGGAATTGCCTATCATGCAAGGGATTCTGAAAGTTCCAGGATCTTTGTTTTTCTGTGGCATGCTTGGCTGAATCATTGCAGAAACATTTCTGCCCATACTAATCTTCTCAGTACCCATAAGTCTTCTATTGTGAGTACACAACTCCTTGAGGAATTTGGCATACTTGGGAATCTACTTGATTGCATCCAGGAGGGGGATATTGATTTTCACCTTCCTAAATGTCTCCATGACTTCTCTTTCTATTTCTGCTTGTGCTATTTGCTTAGACTCTGTGACCCTATTTCGGAAGGGTAATGGAATGGCCAAGTCTGAATTCTCTGTATATTTCTTCTGTGTCTTAGATTTCTGGACTGAGCTATTTATTTCCTAAGAATTTTATTATTTCTGGTCAATCTCTAGTTGCTGCATTGGTAGCTCTAGTTGTGGTAAACTAGGACCATCAACTTCTCTACCACTTCTCAAGGTAATGGCACTCACATTGCCTTTTGGGTTATTGACTTTTTTTGAAGGCAATTGGCTTAACCCTTGACTTTTCAGCTCACTCACATTGCTTGCCAACTGCCCAATCTGAGTCTATAGATTCTAAATTGTGGCATTGACATTCTCCTGGAACTGAATGTTGTTTATGGCCATATGTTTCATCAAATCTTCCAATGATGGCTCGGCTGGAGTGGCTTGGATAGACTGCTGCACAGGTTGTTGTTGTCTGAATGCAGGTGGTTGGTATTTATTAGTAGGACTTGCAACTTGGTATCTAAATTGCTGCTGCTACTGTTGGGGCTGTTGTTGCTAACTAGAATTCCTATATCTCAGGTTGGGATTGTCCTTCCAACCAGGGTTATAAGTATTAGAAAATAGATCATATCTGGGCTGCTGTTGTAACTACTGATAATGGGGTCTACTAAGAAAAATGCCTGCTGTAGCAATAAGATAAGCTTGGGTGGTAGAATTATCTTCTTGAAGTGTTAGACAGGCATCTATAGGATGAGATGGACAAGAGCAAATTCCACGCACCCTTGTAGGCTCTTCTTGTACAGAAACTGGTACATGTTGTCCTACTGCTAATTGTCTCACCAAAGAAGTCAATTCATTAAGTCCGTGTTCCATTCTCTATTGGTCTACATGAGACAATTGAACCTCATTGACTCCTCTAGTTAAGGTAAGGACTCTTGTGCCAAATTGTTGAGCATTAGCTGTCATATTTGTTACTAAATCTCTTGCTGTAGTAAGGTTTTATCCACTAAGGCACCTCTAGAGGCAGCATCCACCATACTTCAATCCATTAGCAGCAAACCCTCATAGAAATATTAAATCAAGAGCTGATCACTAATTTGATGGTAAGGACAGCTTGAGCACAACTTCTTGAATTTCTCCCAATATTCATGCAAGGTTTCACCTGTCATTTGCCTTATGCCACAAATGTCTTTTCGAATGGCAGCAGCTCTAGATGTAGGGAAGAACCTCTTCATATCATCCCAACTCATGACAGAGCCTAGTGAAAGGTAGAACAACCAATCCTTGGTTGCATCAGCAAGAAAGAAAGGGAATGCCCTCAGCTTTATGTGTTCCTTAGGGATCCCTTGTGGCTTCATGGTTGAACAAACCAAATGAAACTCCTTTAAGTGCTTATGGGGGTCCTCACTTGCAAGACCATGAAACTTGGGCAACAAGTGTATCAATCCAGATTTTAATTCAAAGTCAGCATTAAGATCAAGGTATTGAATAGACAAAGACTGGTAAATAACATCAGGGGTAGCAAGTTCTTTAAGAGTCCTATTATGCATGTTATCAGCCATGGTTGCAAAATCATTTAAGCTCTCGAATGCACTAACAGATTCAATGTCAAGATCAAATTCAGAAGTAATTCTTTGACTAAGCTTATGAGCTCTAATCAATGCATACAAAGTCTTATCAATCTCAAGATAAAATTAAGCAAATTACTAGTAGAAGACCTAGTCATGCATCATCCAAAGCACAAAAAGCACAAAATCAGTAAACAAGCAAAATACACTAGATAACACTAAAAATCTACCAAAATAAATCTAATTGACCTATCCAATGATTTTTAAAAATCACAGGACCACCACAACATGAAAACTACACAAAAATGAAACTAAAAAATGTACTAAAAATCTTAAAAAATTGAAAAAGTAGTCTAAACAATAGAATTTGGTTTAAATTCGAGTGACCTCAAATAAATTGAGCCTATTTTTTTTGGCTATTTTCCTTCAACTGACCAAGTTTTAGCTCATTCTGATTTACCAAAACAACTACTGAACTTACCGTTATGTCTCATGTTTTCTTAAAAACCCTCAAAAACCTTGTCAAATGATAGAATTTGGCTAAAATATGAGGGGATAATCCCAGAGGGATCTTTTTGCTTAACATAATGATTTAACCTTGGGGACCAGGTCTCAGCTCCAAGCTTCATAGTCAGATCAACACTAGTCTTCTCTTGCACGAAAAAAAAAATAAAAAACTAGGAGAAAAAGTGTTAGCTGGGTATGAAACAGTGTTAGGCAGTGAGGAACTCGTCCAAAATGATTGAATAGCACTTATAAGGAGATCTTGCAATGCAATTATCAATAAAGGTAGCAAAAGAATGATCAATAATAACAAAAGCCAATGTAACAGTAACCAATATAGCAGAATACAATGCAACAGTTATGTGATTGAACAAGAGTTAATTGTTAGGAAGAACAAGAGTTAGTATGGTCACTTAATATAATCTGATTGCAACTAACAATCCCCAATAATGGCGCCAAAATTTTGACGAGCACCGAACTCAATCAAAATTGTAACCGAGTTATGCGTATGGCTTGTAGCATAGGAAACAACACCGAATCGTCTCTCAAGGATTGTAAATGCAATTTGATCAAATAAACCTAAGATTGGGGAAAAGGATTTGAGAACTCAGAATATGCAAATAAAAAAATTAAAGTAAGAAATTCAACTAAAAGGACAATCAATTCAGAAACCTATCCAAAATTGAGTGGATTCTATCATAGATCATTCAACAAACATTTGAATTGCATTTGAATGGTTAATTTGGATTCAACCGAAATCTTTACATGAAATCTAGAATTCATACTAGAAAATCATCTAGAATTCAATTAATAATTGACACACAAATTTGTAATTGCATAATTCATGTTAGGATCTATATTAATTTGATCTCCGAATTCAATTAACCTAGGCATAAATCAGTAACCTAACCTCTTTAATTCCATGATTAATTCAGATCAATCAACCTAAATCCCATCACAATTCTCAATCTTAAATCAAGATCCAATCAGATCAAACATAAACAGAATCACCATTCATATATTCAAGATCAAGAAGAAAAAAGGAGAAGAGGAATCCAAATGCAATTCAAACACAAAAATAGAACGAAGATCTTAAGAATCCAAACCAAAATTTCTTCAAGAATCTCTGAATTGATTACAACAGTTTAGCTCTCTATAGCTGTAACACCCCTCGATTTAATAAACATGGCACAATCGTAATTATACTATGGATACTAAATTTTGGTGTGCTACAACTTTCACAATAATATTTATCCAAATTAAACCATTGTGCATATACAGAAAATATGAGCCACGGATAAAATGATACATAAGCCGTCATTAGCATATATAATTCAACAGGCCAAAATCAAAATACAGTTCACGGGACTAGATAATTAATTTAAAGCATACATAGCGCGGTGCCTTTCATATACCGCTCAAATTAAAATACATCAAGTCGAACTTCAAAATGCAGTTATACTCAAATTACACTTTAATATAAGTAATGCAGAAGGAAACATAAACTACCCATAAAGACATTCATGTCTAAGGAGTTGGGCACTCCATCGGATCCACCTCGGGATCCTCCCCCGGGTCACCTGAAGATACAAAAACAGGATAGAGCGCAGTCCCACGAGCAGGTGCCCTAGCAACTGATGCCATCGAATCCTCGTCGTCTCTAGAGGTGTGAAGCGAATCACCCCATAGCTCCCGAATAGGCAGAGTAAACTCTAGATGCACTGATGTAGTGAGGGTCAATATGGGATCCCTATCGCGGGTCCTCCTCACCATCAAGATCAGATCCCTAACATACCGAATGTGCTCGCTGACCCAGTCGACTCGCCAAGCATTGACGCCCCCGGTGAACACAATCCTGACAAAACCGATAGAACCCCTTCTTGATGACATCATTGAAAGAAGGAGGTCAATACCAAGTAAAGTCTAGGAACGACAAGCTTGTCCCCTCTACAGTCTTTAACCAAATATCACATAGAACAAGAATGGTGCAAGCAAGAGGTGAGATATCCAACTTCATTACCAATTATGGTAGCAAGAAACAGAAACAGCGTAGGACGCCCACATAGTATTACAAGAAAATATAAACAATATCAAGAAGTAGGTATTAAATAACTTAACAATTTCAGGTAGTTATAGTGTCGATAAGATAACAGTTCCAATCATCATATAATTTAAATGCCAAGTAATATATTGACTCACTATGCACATGTACACGATATCGAAACCCTACTCCATGGAGCTACACATAAACATCGGAGAGAATGATCAGGAAGACATGCCAGTATCTTATCAGCCTACAATCAAGTGCTTCCCAGAATAATATTAGTTTTACGCAACATGGCTTTATACAGCGGCATTCCCACAAGATCGCAATATAGGACAGTGTCTTAGTCGGGATCGTCGGTGCATTTGCATCAGTTTGTCTCACGGCCCAGAAGGGCTACCAACTGTCCCCTGTGAGACGCCGGTGCCCTAACGCCCCCAAGGTCAACAGCAAGACCTACATTAGTCTATTCGTACCCGCACTAAGGTGTGATTCAACTCCTAGGCAACATAGCCTTGACAAATAGTCCATCGGACTTCCACAATGCATGATGACTTAATGCATATATCATGTATGTTTATCATTACATACTTTTCCACAATATGCCTCAATTGGCCAAAGTAGCATCAACACATCATTAGTCCCTCACATGAACCCACAAGATCATATTATCGGTATTTAAATGAAATAATACACTTTCAAGGTTTATTATGAATTCTCACTTTAATGTAGCATTTATTACAAAAAGTTCGTCCCTAAAAGAATTCTCTTGATTAATTAAGATTTCTATTGTAAATTTATTCGCACACACTTAGAAAATTATTCTAAAGGTCTCAAGGTCTCACACTCCCTTGTTCTTTCTTTAATTAGAATTACCCTAAGTTTTTATGGTAAAATTTCATTCTTGGTTCATTCCAATTTATGAGATCCTAAATAAATCCTAATTGTCCAAATTAGTTAAGTTCCACTTCAATGTAATGTCTCTTATGAAATTCTTTTCATTATTAGCTTTCTTACTTTAAACTTAGTCATTCTCTTTATTAAGTGTCTTATAAATCTCAAAATTTCACTTACACTCTTAATTCTTGTTCCTCTAATTCCATTAGTCATTCTTTTTATTCATAATAAAACTTATTTAATTAAGTGTCTTATGATTCTCAAAGTCTCACTTTAATTTAGCATTTCTTAATGAAATTCTTCTCTAGAGGAGTTCTCTCATTTTGTTAAGTTCCTTAGGTCCAAAGATACCTTTTAGGTCATCAAATTGATTTCTTTCCACTTCATTATTACTATTTAATCACTTAATTAATTAAATGTTATAGTTGCATAAAGTTACAAGAATTGGGCCATAATTAACCCTAGAGGCCGTGAGCCTCTCTAAGATTTGGATTCCCAAATTTTCATTCAATTAATTACATGTTATCCTTTTTAATTAATCATATATTCAACTTGTTACAAATTTTCACCAAGAACACCCTATCTTAGGGTTCATGGCCGTGAGCCTCTTAGAAAAGGGCAAGGGTCATTTTGCTTCCATTCAAGTTTCTAATCTATCCAAGCACATCAATATACATATTAAATCAACCAAACAATTCAAACAAATTAAAAACAACACATAGTCATAAAAGTCATATAACAAAGAGAGTAACCCTAGCAAGGGTTTCTCACAACCAATCACAAAATCAAGTTTCCTACTACCAAGAGAGGTTGAAGAGGATTATCTCCCTCTTACCTAGAGGAGAAAACAAGTAATGGAACTTCATTGAAGCTCCAAGTGAAATTCGGATTCCACCCTTCAAGGAAACCCTAAGAACATCAAACTCACAAGAATCATAATCAAAGATTGAAAAGGGCATCCATGATCACCATAGTGACCATGGATCACGAAAATGGGATGGAAAGATGATAAAGTTATAAACTTTTACCTCAAAGTTTCAAACTTAAAAGCTTGATGGAGAAAAATGAAAATGATAGATTTTGGTGGTGGTTACAAAAGAGAAGATGTTCTTGGTGATGAGAAATGATAGAAAATGAGGTTAGTTGGATGAAAAAGCTTGGATGGCCAAAAATGGTGGTTTTGGCCGTGGAAGAGGAGGGAAAATGGAGAGAAAAAGTTGATTTTTTGAAGATGATCACCAAGGAGAAAAGCCTTAGGATGATGAGAGGATTCAAGAAATGTGATTTGTTGGAGCAAACAAAAATGGAGAGGTGATGGTGGTGGGTAGGTGGCCGGAGGTTTGGAGAGGAAGAGGAGAAGAGAGACGTGAAGAGAAGAAAATGAGTGAAGAAGAGAGAAGAGAAATCTAGAGAGAGAAGTTGATAGGAGAAAAGATGATGACTTTTTGATTTTGAAATTAGTATAGGAAGCTTAATTAATTAAAAGCATAATTTTGGGCTCCAAGTAGAAGCATGCAGTCGTGTGGTGTGTGGGGGGAGGAGAGAGAAGTGTGCTTGGCTTCTTTGAGAAGCTTGTTAGCTTTTTCAAAAAGAAGGATTTTATTAGACATAAAGTGGATTGCTTTAGGATAAGATAGGGTGATAAAGTAATTAAATAATAAGGTGATTAGGATTTTAGCTATAGGTTATTACCCAACAGATAATTGTTGCAGTACACAAGTCAGTATTAATTATCTATCGGATAATGGAGCGTACTGTAAAATTTTATTTAACACTGTGTATAGAGATTTTATTTATCAGATAAAATCTTGAAAAACGTAAACTTTGTAAACTGTGCCCGGCCTCTGGTTTAGTAAGATCCCCCGTAGAGAGAGAAGGTGAGAAAAATGTGGAATGCAAAACTCATCACAGATTTTTGCTCTACAACTATAAAATAACTCGTATTTTGGCCTCACATCATTAGAATCCCATTATTTACAAAGTTGGGTCCATTATCAGTAATTGGGCCCAAACCCCATGTCTAAACTCGTGTTCTGACTTCTAGGCCCAATTAGCTCCACTAGATGTCTGGTTTTTCCTTGGAACTCTTCATGAAAGTTGTGGAGCTCTCTCTCTTCTTTCCTACAAGGAAAATACATAATTTTTAGACTTCTAGAACTCAAGATATGGCCAAAATACAGAAATAGTGACAAACCTCAATGATGTTGGAAAAAAAATCAATTAAGCCCAATTTGAGCCCAAACTTACAAAACATGACTAAGCCCAATCAGCTAAGTACACGGAGAGTGTAAATGACTAAAAATGAGAGTTTGTTAATGTATAAAATATATGATTATCAAAGTCAACCATTATTTCATTACAATTAGCTGACAGGTCAATCAAGCATCCATATGGAGTGGTTGAAGATGTGCTTGTTAAAGTTAATAAATTCATATTTCTCGTAGATTTTGTAGTGCTTGATATGGAGGAAGATGCTAACATTCCATTAATCCTTGGAAGACCATTCTTAGCTACGGGGAGAGCTTTCATTGATGTACAACAAGGTGAACTTATGTTAAGGGTGCATAACGAGAAAGTTTCCTTCAATGTCTTTGAATCCATAAAACATCCAGCAGAAAAAGTAAGTGGCATGAGAATGGATGTTATTGAAGCTTTGACGTCGGAGACCTTCAACATAAACACTTCTAGTGATCCATTAGGTACAATAATCTCCCATGATGAGTCCATAGAAGAGGAAGAGCTAGACGAAGAAAGGTAAGAGCTTGTGAGGTTGCTTGAAGCACAACCTTTCCTTGACCAAAATGGGCAGCCAAAAATAGAGGACTTGAGAAGGGAAGAGAAAGAAATGCTAGTTAAGCTAGAATTGAAGCCTCTCCCCTCCCACCTTAAATATGAACTCCTTGATGAAAAGGACGTTTACCCGGTCATTATTAATAATGAATTGAATAAGAAGGAGGAAGAGAAACTACTTAGGGTTCTACGGGATCACAAGATGGCCATAGAATGTAGCATTTCAGATTTAAAAGGTATTAGTCCATCATTTTGGATGCATAAAATCCTCATAAAAGAAAATTTCAAGCTAGTTGTTCAACCTCAAAGACGACTGAATCCAACCATGAAAGAGGATGTTCGAAAGGAAGTGGTGAAATTGGTAGATGCAGCCATTATTTATCCTATTTCAAATAGTGCTTGGGTGAGTCCAGTATAGGTAGTCCCAAAGAAAGGAGGAATCACAATCGTGAAAAATGAAAATAATGAGTTGATTCCTACAATGACAGTTACGGGGCGAAGAATGTGTATTGATTATCACAGGTTGAACAATGCCACTCGTGAGGATCACTTTCCACTTTCATTCATAGATGAAATGCTTGAAAGGCTGGCTGGACATGCCTACTATTGCTTTCTGGACGAATATTCAGGTTATAATCAAATCCCAGTTGACCCAGAGGACTAGCAGAAGACAACTTTTACTTGTCCTTATGGATTTTTCACATATCAGAGGATGCTATTCGGATTGTGCAGTGCGCCAGCAACATTTCAAAGGTGCATGATTTCCATATTTTCTGATATGATTGAAAAATTCATAGAGGTATTTATGGATGATATTTTTGTATTTGGTTTATCTTTTGATGGATGTTTAAATAACCTTGCTTTGGTGCTTCAGAGATGTCAAGAGACTAACCTTGTTCTAAATTAGGATAAATGTCACTTTATGGTAAGAGAGGTATAGTCTTAGGACATAAGATATCCGCTAATAGTATAGAGGTGGATTGGGTAAAGATTTTGATAATTGAGAATTTACCTCCACCAATAAATGCAAAGGGGGTGAGAAGCTTTTTAGGTCATTCTAGTTTTTATCGAAGATTCATAAAAGATTTTTCTAAAATCTCAAAACCCCTATGCAATTTGTTGGAAAAGGATGCAGTGTTTAATTTTGATGAAAACTGTTTGCTTGCCTTTAATCTCCTAAAAGAGAAATTAGTTTCTGCACTTGTCATTATTGGACCTGATTGGAGTGCGTCATTTGAGCTTATGTGTGATGCTAGTGACTATGCTATAGGTGTTATCTTAGGCCAAAGAAGAAATAAGATTTTTCATGAGATCTATTTTGCTAGTCGTGTTCTTAATGATGCACAACTTAACTATGTGACTACTGAAAAAAAATTACTTGTTATTGTCTTTACCTTTGATAAATTTCATTCTTATTTGATAGGCTCAAAATTTATTATGTCTACAGATCATGCAGCATTGAAGTACCTTCTAACCAAGCAAAAAGCGAACCCAAGGCTCATCAGATAGATCTTGCTACTTCAAGAATTTAACATTGAGATAAAAAACAAGAAAGGTATAGAGAATGTCATAGCTGACCATCTCTCGAGATTGCCGCTTAAAGGAGAACAAGACAAGCCACATGTTCCTATCAGGGAAGAGTTTCCAGATGAACGACTCATGAGTGTCCAACGACTACCATGGTTTGCAGACATGGAAAATTACAAAGTTGTAAACATGAATCCAAAAGATTTTTCGTGGCAGCAAAAGAAGAAATTCCTTTATGAGGCCAGATTTTATGTCTGGGATAAGTCGTACCTGTTCAAACGATGTGCAAATGGTATACTTCAATGATGCATCCCTGAAGAAGAGTTCAATAATATATTGTGGCACTGTCATGGTTCTGATTACGAAGGCCATTACAAGGGGAGAAGACAGCCTCAAAGGTGCTACAAAGTGGCCTTTATTGACCTACACTATTCAAGGATGCTAGGGCCCTTATGGAGAGATGTGACCAGTGTCAGCGTGTGGGGGTTATCTCAAGTAGGAATGAAATGCCACTCCAAGGCATTTTAGAGGTAGAAATCTTTGATATTTGGGGGATAGACTTTATGGGACCTTTCCCACTATCCATGACCAATAAATATATCTTAATAGCAGTGGACTATGTTTCTAAATAGGTCGAAGCTATTCCTACTATTACTAATGACTCAGTTGTGGTAATAAAATTTTTGTGAAAGAACATCTTCTCTATGTTTAGCGTACCACGTGCAATTATCAGTGATGGTGGTATACACTTCTGCAATAAATAGATTGAATCTATCTTGCCCAAGTATAGAGTACGACACAAAATTTCTACTCCATACCATCCTCAAACTAGTGGCCAAGTAAAAGTCTCCAACAGGGAATTAAAAAAGAATCTTGAGAAAACTATGAGTAGTTTGAGGAAAGATTGGGCAAGAAGAATATATGATGCTCTATGGGCATATCGAACTGTGTTTAAGGCTCCCATAGGTATGTCCCCTTATTATGTAGTTTACGGTAAATCTTGCCATCTACCAGTGCAGTTGGATCACAAGGCATACTGGGCAATCAAGTTTCTGAATTTTAACATGGCAATTGTAGGAGAAAGATGCATGTTACACCTGAATGAAGTGGATGAGTTCCTTCACTTGGCTTATAAGAATTCACAGATCTACAAGGAGCAGACGAAGAAGTGGCATAACAGAAAAATAATGTCACGTACCCCCAAGAAGGGGCAATTAGTCCTACTCTATAATTCTAAGTTGAAACTGTTTCTTGGAAAATTGAAATTAAGATGGACGGGACCATTCATGGTTGAGGAAATCTCCCCATTCAGAGCAGTGGAAGTGTCAGAGCCAAAGTCCAGGAGGAGATTTAAGGTGAATGGCCAAAGGTTGAAGCCATATTTTGGAGGAAAGTTGGACCGTTACAAAGTGTCCATCGACTTGAAAGATCCATAAACTGCTACAGTATGTTAGACTCGGGACGTTAAACAAGTGCTCTTGGGAGGCAACCCAAGCTCGATTTTGTGTTTCTTTCATTCTCATTACATTTTCTTATTCTTATTTTTTTATTACTTGTTGTTTGTTGGATTGGTTTAGATTGGAAATCAGGTGAAAGAAGACTTGGTTGAAGAGTTTTTATTGTTAACTCAAAGAAGAAGATAGGTTTGCAGCAGTTTCAGCATTGCCACTTCAATGCCTAGGCACTGTTTCTTAAGTGCCTAGGCACCCAAGATACTCAACATTAAGGTGCAAATCTGCCACTTCAATGCCTAGGCACTGTCTACTGAGCGCATAGGTGCTCAACTCCATGTCCATTCTGTCTGTCTAGTGTCCAGGCGCTGTACACAGGGCGTTTAGGCGCCTGTGGCACCTCCTTTCACTAGCAACACTAGCACTCCAACGTCTAGGCGCTAAATATTTAGCGCCTAGGTTCCACACACACAAAAAAAAACCAAAATAATAAAAAAAATTAAAATATTAAAATTTGAAATTGTAACCTAGCGCCTAGGTGCTCCAAAAACAATGCTTAGGCACCCATAGCAGTTCATCATTTTTAAAATGCAAAGTCCCCCACTTTCTCACTCACATTCCCCTCTTCCCCCTCGCGTTGCTCTCCTTCGAGAACCACCCACTCACTCAGGCCACCACCCACAATGTTTTCACTCTCGTTCCATCACTCTAACTCTCACTCTCACTTCGATTTTCCCCTCTTTGGATTTTCACTCTCATTCACTCACTCTCACTCTCACACGCGCGCATAGGTTTCAAATCCTCGTGGGTTTTCTACAATCCAGGTGAGTATTCTCCAATTTTCCTCTTTTTCTTGCAATAGGTACTTGAAATTTCTACCTTTTTTCTGGTTTGATTATATGGTGGGTGAAATGTTACCTATTTTGAACCTTTGAATTTGCTCTGGCCATAGGCGATTTTGCTAAACTAACAAATCCAAATTTTGGGTGATTTCTGCATATAATGGTTTCTGTATGGTGGTTTACTGCTTAGATGGGTCAATGGGATTTGAACTGTATTTTCTGGTTTCATTGTATGCACTATTTTTAATTGGAGGAATCATTACTCGCATGGGTTGACATCTTTGAAATTTCTCCTTGATCGATATATTTGAAATGTTCATGCCTGCATTGTGTGGGAGCATACGCATTGCTATTTGTGTTGATGCACTCTGGATTTACATTTTCTCTGATTTGCTACATCTGTGGTGAAATGTTGTTCTCTGTTGAATATGTAATATGATAGTGATGGGTAGATTGTACTACGTGATATATTCTGAATTTCTAGATGTATGCACTTATATTGTGTTTTGTTATATGTGCAAGCTAATGCACCGAAGCGCGCACGCACTTCTCAGCCCAAGAGCTCACGCTGATAGGCGTCATTTAATTCTCACCTATTTCTCTCCAAGGAACATGAGAAGCGCCTCAATGAAATCCTATATAATTGGGGGTTTGTGCCAGAGCGAGGCATCAATTTGGGAGACGGTGCTTATGATGTGATTTTTGACCAGATCCTGTGGCAAAATTGGTCCAAGCTATGCCAAGTGTCAGAAGTAGGTTCCTTCTCCATTATTCGGGAATTTTATGCAAATGCATATTGGTCAGACCGAGATGAGCACGATAAATATGTGTCGTACATCCGAGGCCACTACATTCCATTCGACTAGAGAGTTCTGGACCGCTTCCTAGAGTCACCCACCGAAGTTGACGATTGTGGGTACACGAGGTTGAGGAGAAGGGCGCTAAAACCCAATGAGGTTGTGCAGACTCTATGCAGATTGGGAGCCTAGTGGGAGCTTGATGCTCAAAATTATCCCAAATACTTGAAGAAGTCTGACTTGCTCCCAATTTCTAAAGCCTGGTGCACTTTCTTTGAAACTAGCCTCTTCCCAAACTCTCACCATTAAGAGGCTACAAAGGATTGGTCTTTGCTTCTTTTTGCTATTATTATGGGGAAGTCAGTAAACATGGGATCACTAATTGCCCGTAACTTCCACACTCTGGCACAAAGTCAGACCCAAAGGTCTCGGTTATGGTACCCCTGCCTCATCACACAATTATGTTGGGCAACTGAGGTGGAGACCAATGGTGATGCATCCATCAGGCCAGCTTCGACCGTGGACGTGGCCAAGATTAACTGCTACCTCCAAGAGGACGACCCCATCAAATCCATCCAACGGCTCGAGCTCATGCTACCATGCCACTACGTCAGCGACAGGACATATCCTCCAGTGGAGTAGAGAGACGCATCCGGTGTCTCAAGTGCTATGCAGTCCAGTATAGCTAGGCGCTAAAGGGGATGCTGTGGAACCTGGCTATCTAGCTACACGTTGATCCCAATGCTCTAGGTGGCCTTCCACTTCCTGAGGATGACTCACAGAACGAAGGAGCAATGGACACTGATGAAGAGAATGGCGAAGACAGTAATGTTTGAGTGTCTATACGCACACCTCCTCCATAGCAGCCTAAGAAGAGGAGTTCCTATTTTCATTTTTTTTGTTTTTTTTTGTTTTGCCTTGTCATTTTATTATTTTATTTTCATTTTTTTTGTTTTTATTATTCCGCATTGTTGTTGTTATTGTTCTGTTTACTTTTACTTATATTTTTCTAGTTTCTTTAGGGTTCACTTCTTAAGTGCTTGGGGATAAGCACGAGAGTAAGTTTAGGGGAGACTTTGTATTCATGTCATTAACAATGCTCATATGAACTTTTCCTATTTTTGCTAGTTCCTGTTTCATTCTTTCATGGTTAAAAAAAATGAAAAAAAAATTGAACTGTTGCTAATCAAGAAGAAGGAGCAAGGTAACTGAGGGAATAACTTTGAGTAAGCTCCTCTTTACCACAATTTCGAGGGTAGGGTAACTTAATGTATGCCACTAATATGTAGGTGAGAACCTGAAGTGAGTTTTGATCATTAATGAATGAAGGGTGACACAGCCACACACTCATCTCTTCTTTATTGTGTGCATTTCATTCCTAGGAATACCTTTTAGAACTTGTTTTCTCCTTTTTTGAAAATGTTGGCATGCATGCATACATGAAGCATGAATGAGGCATTGTTTGATTGATAACCTTCTAGCCAAAAGACAATCTCATACATTTTCCCCTAATGCAACCCCTTGAGCCTGAGCACCATTCCATTGTTTTTAGCTTAACACAACCCTTAAGTGTAAAACTATGAAAATAACTAACTATAAGAGTCAATAGACCATTGTTGATTTGGGGATGAAAAGGGTACAAAATTTTTACATTAGGAAATGATGGGTTGAATAGAGTATATTATGAAAGAGGTGTGGTTTATCCAAAATAAAAATCAAATCAAAAAAATAAAATAAAAAAGAAAAAGGGGGCCATAACAAATGTGGATGTGGGGTATGATTGAGTAAGGAGTGTGTGCTAGTTCATTGAGTTTCTTGAGAGAATTAAGTTCTTTTCGATCTATAGCTCCTTTGATTGAACTCGACCATTCCTTATATGTCCACCCCTCACCTAAGCCCATTTACAACCCTAAATAAAAGACCTCATAACTTGTGGCATGCATGCGTGTAGTGATAACTCTATGAAATGTAGTTATTTATGCCCTATATTTGTGCTTCATGGCATGCTTAGTCCTTGTTCTTATGCATATTTAGAAAGTTTTATACCTATATTTATGGAATTCTATTTTAAGACCTTCCTTTATGTTTTTGAGCAATTTGTGCATATTTGTTAATTAATTAAGTATATTTATAATTATATTTAACTTGGTGCTTTCTTTAATGCAGGAAGGGCTCAAAAGAGACAAATTGATGCAAGCCAAGGCCTAACATTAGAGGAAGGAAGCCAATGATTGCATTCCAGAGATCCACGCCGCAGTGCAAATATGTGCACGCCACGACGTGAGGATCCCAAACAACACATATAGAGAGCAACATGGCCTACCTCGTGTTTACACACACGGCCTTCCACGCCACGGCGTGGGCTTGTTCACGCCGTGGCGCGCATCGGTGAGCTGAGCCTATTTATTCTATTTTTCATGCTCTTTCTCGCTCTCTCTCAATTTTCTCTCTTAGGTTTTTAGGTTTTTAGGTTTTTGGGTTAGAAAGTGCGGCTGGGTCCTCCTTTGGAGGTGGAGATGGAGCTTGGGGAGCTAAAGATGGAAGCCTTCTTTCCAATGGAGGAGGATCTGAGCTTCAATGGCGAAATCCATAAGCTTTCTCTTTCCCCCTTTGCTCTTTTCTCTTCCTCATTTCTTGAACATGTATTTTGATTTGTATTTTCGTGTTCAATGATGTAGCAGCTGTATTTAGGGATGATTTTCAATCCTTTTTATGAATATTAATGATTTGTTCTTCTCTGAGTTTGTGTAGATCTTTGATTTTTATCAATCTTGTTGTTCTTAATGCTCTTGAGTGTTTGACCAACATTTAAGTTAACTTGATAAAGTCCAATGAACCTAGACATAGGGATTTGGGTTTGAGATCCTATGTATGATTGATGCATGTTCGATTCTATTCCAATGGTGGGATAAGTTGATTCGCTAATGGGATAGAAATATACCTCTTAGCCATGCATATCACGTGTTTAAGAATAGACCTTAAAGAGTAGATTTTGTGTTAGCTCTCAAGGACACTTAGTAAGTTGGGCAATTGAAACCATAGTTAGATGACCTAGACATAGGCGTTTAGCTAATATAAATTCTCAAGCTAACCTAATCATTGCATTCATATTTATGAAGAGGATTGCATATTGTTGGTTGAAGTAAATGGTGAAGAAGGATTTCCCTAATCTCTAACCATTATCTTTACCACTTTTTAGTCTTTAGTTTCTTTAATTGCTTTTCCTTATTTTTATGTTCTTGAATAGAGTTAGGTAAGCTATCGGTTAATACTTAGCATTAGAAATAAACTTATCCTCGTGGGAACGATATCTGTACTCATTATTTTATTACTTGCGCGACCCGTGCACTTGCGGTTAGAAAATAGGCAAACACGTTTTGCTGTGAAGGAGTGAACATACAAGAGCCCAAACACTTAAATGAAGAGAGCAAATTTGTTTCAATATGTTCACATGTGAATCTGTGTGCATGCAAAGTTACTCTATTCTTGGTGTTGTGGTGATTGAGTAAAGCGATCCTTTTAGTTATATGTTTCACTGATCTGAACTCTGTATTCATGATTTGTAGCACTGAGTTTGTTTGGAAACACTTAATTTCTTTTAGAATAAATAAAATGGCTTTAGTTGCTCTATTTTCAATTTTGTTTCTTTTCCCGAGGATGTGGCAAAGGTTAAGTTTAGGGGAGTGATGAGCGCGCTAAAGATGTAGCTTTACATCATGAAAAGTTAATTTAGTTCCCTCTAATTTACTCTTTTCATTGTTTGTTGCCCAAGTATCTTGCAATAATGAATGTAGTTTAAAATGTAAGTTGTTTTGGTTTGTGATTAAGAATAATTGATTGAAAGGAAGAAGAATCCTCACCACTCTAATGTGTTTTTGTAGGAAAGCATCCAAGGAGGGAGGAGCTAGATTTTTGGAGGCAGAGCAAGGGAACTCAATCTGTTCACCCAGTGCCTAGGCACTATCTCCTGAGCGCCTTAGCACCTAGACCCATAACAGAAGAAGCTCTCTGGAAGGTCAGCGCTCAGGCACTCTCACTTCAGCACCTAGGCGCTGAACTAGATTGACGCAGAGTCTGGATAATGTACAGTGAGTGCCTAGGCGCCCCATACATAGCACCTAGGCACCCATATCAGAATAAAAGGCCCACTAATTATGACCTATGACATCTTTAGTCATCAAAATAGTGATAAACACAATTTTCATATATTAATTAACCCTCATATGTAGTCTCTTGGACCTCTTATATGCTTTATTGATTGGTTTTGGCCACATTTTATAAGTTTGGGCTTAAATCGAGCTTTATTAATTTTTTTCAGCATTATTAGAATTTTATACTGTTTCTGTATTTTGGACATATCATGAGTTCTAGATATTTAATAATTATGAATTTTACCTTGTAGGAAATTTAAGAAAGATCTCTACAACTTTAATGAAGAGCCCCAAAGCTGAATTGGATGTCTAGTGGGTCAAATTAGGCTTGGAAGTCAGAACTCAGGTTCTATCATGTAACCCGTGCAATATGCACTAATTGGTCCATAATTAGGGTTGTAGGTGTGATATGGACCTGAAACTAGTGGCATTCGACAACTAAGACATAGATATTCAATTATTATGAGACCATGAATTGAAACTATAACATTTTGATGTCGTTTCACCCTTATGAAGTCAACTAATGGGATTAGAGACCTATTAAGAGTGATTTGGACATAAATCTATCATCTTAAGCCCAATTGAAGTGATTTCGGTGGCCAAGGAAAGCTAAGAGGCATAGGATTAACTTTAACTAAGGGGTAAATTAGGATTCTTAATTTTTAGGTTAGTTATTTTTGTATAAATAGAGAACCCGAGATAGATAAAAATCCAAGCCGTTTCTACTTGATTCTTCTACCAAGAGTTTTTTCTTTTGTTTCACAAACTGTGTGTGGTAGCCATGGAGAGCTAATTATCTGAGATCAATCCAAGGATCTTGAGTAAATTCTATTTTGGCTTTGAGATTCTATTCCTAATTTTGATTTTGAATTGAATTAACTATCTTCTTCTTCCTATGATTTGGATTTCGAATTGCATGATTAGAGATCTTTGTTGTGTGATGTGATCCGATTGGATCCTTAATCCTAATTAAGATATGTGATTAAATTACAATTGATTAATTATATTTTAGTCATGAATTGAAGAAGGTTAGGTTGACAGATTTGTTAATCTGGGTTAATTGAAATATGTTTGTTAAACTAATATAGGTTACATGATTCTAGCAATTGCAGATTTATGAATTGTTTGTTAGTTAAATTCTAGGTGATTATCTAGTGTTGAATTCTATATGCTTGATTCAGAGATTTTGGTCAATCATAGATTAATTAATTAATTCAATCAAGATGCATGTTTAGTGATCAACAACAAGCCAACTTGATTTCTGACGATTTCTTGGATTGGTTGTTTGTAATCTGATTTTTTTTCTTATATTTAATTATTACGTTTGCATTTTGTATACACAATCCCCCCTGTGTGATCTTGATTTAGTTTGATTGGTATCTTGATCTTCAAGAGATTACTTGGTTCGCTGCCTTGTACTACAAGTTATTAGTAGAACTGGAATTTTATTATTTGGTTGAGCTCTACACTCGAATCAAATTTTATTATTTGAGCCAACCTTACATATGTTTTCTTGATTAACGCCCTTGAGCTTATTTTCCTATTCTTTGTTGTTCTTAGCTCCTTACATACCTTTAGTGAAAAACCATGTTGTCCTTTTACCTTAAGGAATAGGAGAGCATTGGCCTTATCCTTCGATAAGCTCATGAAATAGTGTGGGGGAATCTTATATTGTTATTGTTGTTTGGTCTAGCTTGAGGGCAAGCAACGTTTAAGTGTGGGGGATGTGAAAATATTTTTTTAAATTGTTATGCAAAAAAAAGGAGAAAAAAAGAAAAAAAAAAAGAGAAGGAAAAAAAGAAAAAGAATAAATGCAAGAAGGTTGTGAAAAAAAAAGATTAAAAGAAAGGAATATGTAAAGATAATGCACTTTATATGGAATTGGGGGTAAAATTTCATGCTTGTCATTTGAGTTCCTCCCCAATGCTCTTTTATTCTCTTAGGTATTTAGCTTGTCATATCCATATTATTTACTTTCCTTACCTTGACCCCATTACAACCTTGAATAAAGCCCTCTTGATTTTTGTATGCATGTGTATAGAATAGTGGATAAGAAGAAGATAAGCAAGCTTACGGTAGTGTAAATTTTCATGAGTTAAGTTGAGTGAAACACTTACTTTCTAGACATTTCTAACACTAAACACTCGATGGAGTGAGAGTATATCTTGTGAGAATCTATCATTATTGATTTATGCTTTCAATTGAAATTACCTTGCTTATTCATTTGAGATGCAAAGAAATGCACTTCATGAATGTTTTGATCCATTAAACTGCTTGGTTGCTATCCTTACTTGTAAACATTTTCATTCTTAAATGTCAATGGAAAGTGAATCTCTTTGAGTTTTAGTTTTTGAATTTTTGTGTTTCTTGTCCCTTAGTTTGAATCTTTAGTTTGCCCGAAACATGCAAAAACTAAGTGTGGGAGAATTTAATAAACACAATTTTCATACATTAATTAACTCTCATATTTAGTCTCTTGGACCTCTTATATGCTTAATTGATTAGTTTTAGTCATATCTTATAAGTTTGGGCCCAAATTGGGCTTTATTGATTTTTTTTAGCATTATTTGAATTTTATATTTTTTCTATATTTCAGCTATATCTTGAGTTCTATATATCTAATAATTATGAATTTTACCTAGTAGGAAAGCTAAGAGAGAGTTCTACAACGTTCATGAGAGCTCTAGAGCTGAATCAAATGTCTAGTGGGTCAGACTGGGCTTGGAAGTCAGAACTCGAGTTTTGTCATGTAACCCGAGCAGTGTGCATGAATTAGTCCTTAATTCGGATGTAGGTGTGAAATGGACCTAAAACTGGTGGCATTCAAAAGCTACAACATAGATTTTCAATTCTTATGAAGACCACAAATTGAAAATACAACATTTTGATGGCATTTCACCCCTGTGAAGTCGGCTGACGGGATTAGAGACCTGTTAAGAGTGATTCGGGCATAACTCAATCATCTTAAGCCCAATTGATGTGATTTCGGTGGTTAAGGAAATCTAAGACGTAAAGGATTAACTTTAACCTAAGGAAAAATTAGTATTCTTAATTTTTAGGCTAGTTATTTTAGTATAAATAGGGAACTCGAGATAGATAAAAATCTAAGTCATTTCTACTTGATTCTTCTACCTAGAGTTTTTCTCTTTTCTTTTGCAAACTGTGTGTGGCTGCCATGGAGAGCTAATTATCTGAGATTAATCCAAGGATCTTAAAGAAATTTTAGTTTGGCTTTGAGATTATGTTCCTAATTTTGATTTTGAATTGAATTAATTATCTTCTTCTTATCTTGATTTGGATTTCAAATTGCATGATTAGAGATCTCTGTTGTGTGATATGATCCGATTGGATCCTTAATCCTAATTAATATTTTTAATTAAATTATGATTGATTCATTAGTGTTTAGTCACATGAATTGAAGAAGGTTAGGTTGACAGATTTGCTAATATGGGTTAATTGAATTATAGTTGTTAAACTAACATAGGTTGCATGATTCTAGCGATTCCGGATTTATGAATTGTTTGTTAGGTAAATTCTAGGTGATTATCTAGTATTGAATTCTATGTGCTTGATGCATAGATTTCGGTCAATCATAGATTAACCAATTAATTCAATCAAGATGCATGTTTAGTGATCAATGACAAGCCAACTAGATTTCTGATGGTTTCTTGGATTGGTTGTTTGCAATTCAATTTTCTTTCTTATATTTAATTATTACGTTTACATTCTACATACACAATCACTCCTGTGTGATCTTGATTTGGTTTGATTGGTATCTTGATCCTCAAGAGATGACTTGGTCCGCTGCCTTGTGCTACAAGTTATCGACAGAACTGAAATTTTATTATTTTATTGAGCTGGACACTCAAATCAAATTTTATTATTTGAGCCAACCTTATATATTTTCTCTTGATTAACCCCCTTGAGATTATTTTCCTATTCTTTATTGTTCTTAGCTCCTTACATACCCTTATTGAAAAATCATGTTGTCTCTTTACCTTAGGGAATAGGAGAGCATTGACCTTATCCTTGGACGAACTCATGAACAAGTATGGAGGAATTTTATATTCTTATTGTTGTTTGGTCTTGCTTGAGGACAAGCTAGGTTTAAGTGTGGGGGGTGTGAAAATATTTTTCTAAATTGTTATGCTAAAAGAAAAAAAAAGAATAAATGCAAGATGGTTGTGAAAGAAAAAAATAAAAAAAAAGAAAAATGTAAAAAGAATGCGCATTATATGGAATTGGGGGTAAAATTTCATGCTTATTATTTGAGTTCCTCCCCAATGCTCTTTTGTTCTCTTAGGTATTTAGCTTGTCATATCCATATTATTTCCTTTCCTTACCTTGACCCCATTACAACCTTGAATAAAGCCCTCTTGATTTGTTTATCCATGTGTATAGAATAGTGGAGAAGAAGAAGACAAGCAAGCTTATGATAGTGTAATTTTTCATCAGTTGAGTTGAGTGAAACATTTACCTTCTAGACATTTCTAAAACTAAACGCTTGAGGGAGTGAGAGTATATCTTGTGAGAATTTATCATTCTTAGTTTATGTTTTTCAATTGAAATAACCTTGCTTATTAATTTGTGATGTAAAGAAATGTCACTTCATGAATGTTTTGATCCCTTAAACTGCGTGGTTGCTGTCCTTACTTGTAAACTTTTACATTCTTAAAGTTCATTGGAAAGTGAATCTCTTTGAGTTTTAGTTTTTGAATTTTTGTGTTTCTTGTCCCTTAGTTTGAATCTTTAGTTTGTCCGGGACTTGCAAAAGCTAAGTGTAGGGAAATTTAATAAACACAATTTTCATGCATTAATTAACCCTCATATTTAGTCTCTTGGACCTCTTATATGTAACACCCTAAAAATTCTGACTTTAGGGAAAATGACAATTATGTCCCCAATGTACTGTTTTATGCTTGTCTGTATAAAATGTTATTTTTGTTTTGTTTTTTTTAGAGCAGAAGGAGTTTAGTAAACTCAATTCTGAAAGACAACTGATTCGAATGTTTTAATTTTTAGAATTTAAGCGTGCGATAAAATAATTTTCAGTATTATTTTATTACTCAAGTATAAAACTTGACAGTGGACCCGATACTATGTGTGTGGGACCCACGTATAAATAAAGTAAACAATAAGGAAATTAGGAATTTTGGACCAATAGGAACAAGACACCTAGAAGTCAAATTAATAAAGCTAAGTCAACAAAAATGGCTAAGCTAGTTAGATTAGAACTAGAATATTTAATTTAGTTAGTATAGTTACCTTAGAATCTAACTAAATTAATTACTACAACCTTAGTGTAACTAAATAGTGATAACTAGATAGTAATCTAGTTAGGCCTAACTAACTAGAATCCTAAACTAATTAAGTTAATCTAATGTAACTTGAAGTAACTAATTAATTTAATATGTAACTAAACCTACATTTAAATATATAACTAATTAGTTGGAAGAAACAAATTTAGATGGCTTTTTAAGTGGAGAATTCGGCCAAGTTAGGAGAGCAACCGAGAAGGCTCTAGATAAATGCTTATTCATGTCATGATTCATCACCCATCAACCAATAAGAAACAAGCTTATCTTGTAAGACCTAATCCTAGCCATTGAACCATTGGATGGCCTAGATTCATTCTTGAATTTTAACACATGCATTAAGTCATTTTCCTACTCACTTCTACGGCTAACACTCCAACATTTAACCAAATAATTCCCTTCCTTCTCTCTTTGTTTCACCGTCCACCATTAGAGTTTTAAAAAAAACCCCATTCGGTCAAGCTCCAAAGTATATCACCCTTTCACCCAAAATTTTCTTTTTCTTACTTTTCTACTTCAAAACCTTACTACAAGACCATCTCTAGTTGGAAGTTTCTTCCATTTCTTCCATTTTCAAGCTTGAAGACCACCTTTGAGAATCCTTCTTCAAAGGTAAAACCCTTTGTTTTTCAATTTTATTTTTATTTCTAAGCTTCTAAGCCATGATTGAACCATGGTATTGTTCCTTTTTCTAGTAATAGCCTTTATAAAATTTTATTTATTTTCCTAGGACTCTAAGGAGGCAAAACCGAAATCACAAGGGAGAGGAAAAGAAGAAATTTTCATCATTTTAGGTAAGAGGAAGACCAAAATTTAATTAAATTAAAGTGTTATTAAGAAATTAAGGTTTGATTGAATTTGTAAAATCCATAAGGATTCTTTTATGTGTTGATTTTTATAGCTTTTATTAATTGTTTAAGCCTTGATGTATTGTATGTGTTATACATTGTATATGTTTTACATTGTATGTGTTAGATTAGTGTTAGAAATGCATGAGCATTCCAAAGAGTGCAAACCCTAGGTTCGGTCACATTACTGAATGGGAAGAATCAAAGTATTTTACAATGTTGTTAATGAATACTAAGTATATTTAGAAACTAATTTGAGTATTGTTAGTATTTATAAAGAATACATAATAATATAAAATATTTTACCGTAATTAGGAAAAATATTTTTAATAGTCTCAAATGATTTAACAATTATTTTTATATTTTAGAAGTATTTATGTGAGTAAATCTGACGAGAACATGATTTAAAAATTTACGCGATTGAGAAAACAGCAAAATGTATTTACGCGATTTGAAAATGTGATGTACATTGTGAAAACGGCAAGATTTTTGAAAATGAAATAAAATTTCTACGCGATTGACGAAAACAGCGAGTTTCCTGTCGGGCCAAAGTGGTGGACCGGATGTGTGGATATGTACAAGTGCGCCAAGTGGGAGCGTACTGTATTTGAAGATTTTTGCCATGGAGGGCATTTTCGTAATTATTTTTGTCATAGAGGACAATTACGTGATTATTTTGCCATTGAGGGTATTTTTGTAAATAAATTAAGTTTGAGGGTATTTTCGTAAATAATTAAAGTTTGAAGTGTATTTTTGAAATTATTCAAAGTTTGATGGCATTTTTGTAAATAATAGAAGTTAAGGGCGTTTTTGTAAATAATGAAGATTTGATGGTATTTCTGTAAATAATTTGGAAATTTATGGCACTTATATAAATAATTGAAACCTGAGGATATTTTGGTAATTACGCATCTGTTCATGCATTGAGTCATGCCAAATTCGAAATTTGGTGATTTGATTGACGAGATGAATAACATCGTGTTGTCGATGTGATAGGCATAGTGTGTTCAGTTCCTGATATGGACTTGGAGTTCATAGTGTGCACTATTCCACATGTGGACAGGAGGTAGCTCCTTCTGGGCCGTGGTGCGTGACAACACACTTATGTTCTCGACAAGCACTAACCTTAATCAAGTTTTGAGAGGACTATCAGACTGCCTGTAGTACACAATTGATTGACTGTGTGTCTGGGTTGTGTGCTATGCCACTATTGTTATATTTATTTTCGTGGGCTATAGACACAAAGTATTGACAGTGCAATAGCAATCACAACGATCAGCTATAGACACAAGGTTTTGACAGTGCAATAGCTGGTCGGGGTAGCCAAAGCTATAGACACAAAGGGTGGACAGTGCAATAGCTGGATTGGCTGGGCAGTACTAATAGAAACCTCATCTCATTCTCTCTGATATCTGAGTATGTGTTGTAGCTCCATGGAGTAGGAATGAGTCATTTTATACTTTGTCACATTCATTTTAAATTCATTATATTGTGGGATGAGTATTTTGAACTGCTATGGGATTTATGTACATTATGGATTTTATTTATGTTAATGTTGTATTATTATTCCAAATGTGATATTTATTGGTTACTTTAAGTTGTCTTACCTCTCTATTTGTTGTATATATTGTTTGTTTTGTTTGTTGTATGTATATATATATATATTTAGACTATGAAGAAGGGGTTGAAGAACCAGAGTTGGGCAGTGAGTACATAGCAGAGGAAGAACCACGATCCAGATTTTCAGTCCGAAGACCCGAAGCTTTAGATCATCTCTAGTGTTAGTACTGATAGGGTGAGATGTCGACACCCGGATTTTTGGGTTTTATCAGTTTGGAATTCCACGGAGGAGCTGACAGTTGGCGCATCTATGGAGAACGTAATGTTGTTGCTTATACAGGAATTATTACTATGTCTTTACGACCAGAGTCTGTATCTGTCCCAGTTTTTGTATCAGATTTCTATGTTCAGTTAGAACTACCATTAGGAGTTCGCCGTCACTGGAACGGTCTTTTTCGGACTCCCAATGAGTATAGTTTTGTGTCTTCTGCTCGGACACCTGTTGTTAGGACCCCTAACTATATTCCGGTCCACAGAGCACCCAGAGTTCCTGCTCACAGGTCTTCTGGGAGACGTCATGTATTTATGTCATTAGAGGAATCATCTAGGAATGTTTCTCCAAGTGACTAAAAATGTATGACGTGCACTTGGGTTTGTTATCTTCTGATGCTGGGTTGTAAATATAAACCTTTCATGCTTTCTCTTTCTTTTGGTATGTATTTTTATTTGGGTTTGTAAATTATGTGTAAATTATTTGTACAACTTATGAAAACAAAACTTATGTAAATTTTTGTATATTAGTATCTGATGGATATGTTTATGGATATAATGTATATTGTACAGGGGTGTGCTGATATTATCTATGTATGTGTGTATGAAAATTTTTTTAGGGGAAATATCTTGAGGATACAACTTTCATGTTTTCGAAACAAAGTAAGTGTACAGGTTTTATTATTTATTTATATCAAAACCTTATAATTTAATTATTCTCGTTAATCGTTATTTTATTTTAATAACAAATGTGACACCCCCACAAGGGTGTTACATTATATGCTTAATTGATTAGTTTTGGTCACATTTTATAAGTTTGGGCTCAAATTGAGCTTTATTGATTTTTTTAGCATTATTAGAATTTTACAATGTTTCTATATTTCAACCATATCTTGAGTTCTAGATATCTAATAATTATGAATTTTATATTGTAGGAAAGCTAAGAGAGAGATCTACAATTTCATAAGAGCCTTACACCTGAATCGGATGTCTAGTAGGTCAGATTGGACCTGAAAGTCAAAACTCAGGTTTTGTCACGTAACCCGAGCAGTGTGCATTAATTGATCCTAATTTGGGCTGTAGGTGTGATATGGACCTGAAATTGGTGGTACATAGATCTTAAATTCTTATGAAGGCCACGAATTGAAAGTACAATATTTTGATGGCGTTTCACCCCCGTGAAGTCAGCTGACAGGATCAGAGACCTTTTAAGAGTGATTTGGGCATAACTCAATCATCTTAAGCCTAATTGAAGTGATTTCGGTGGCTAAGGAAAGCTAAGAGGTAGAGGATTAACTTTAACCTAGGAAAAAAATTAGAATTCTTAAATTTTAGGTCAGTTATTTTTATATAAATAAGGAACCCGAGATAGATCGAAATCCAAGTCGTTTATACTTGATTCTTCTACCTAGAGTTTTCTTTTTTCTTTTGCAAACTGTGTGTGACAGCCATCGAGAGCTAATTATCTGAGATCAATCTAAGGATCTTAAGGAAATTCTGGTTTGGCTTTGAGATTCTGTTCCTAATTTTGATTTTGAATTGAATTAATTATCTTTTTCTTCTCTTGATTTGGATTTCAAATTGCATGATTAGAGATCTTTGTTGTGTGATGTGATTTAATTAGATCCTTAATCCTAATTAAGATTTGTGATTAAATTCTGATTGATTAATTATGGTTTAGTCATATGAATTGAAGAAAGTTAGGTTGACAGATTTATTAATCTGGGTTAATTGAATTATGGTTGTTAAACTAACATAGGTTGCATGATTCTAGTGATTACAGATTTATGAATTGTTTTAGTTAAATTCTAGGTGATTATCTAGTGTTGAATTCTATGTGCTTGATGCATAGATTTCGGTCAATCATAGATTAACCAATTAATTCAATCAAGATGCATGTTTAGTGATTGATGACAAGCCAACTAGATTTTTAATGGTTCTTGGATTGGTTGTTTGCAATTTGATTTTCTTTCTTATATTTAATTATTACATTTACATTCTGCATACACAATCCCCCCTGTGTAGTCTTGATTTGATTTGATTGGTATCTTGATTCTTAAGAGGTGACTTAGATTGCTGCCTTGTACTACAACTTATTGGAAGAACTGAAATTTTTTTATTTGGTTGAGCTCGACACTCAAATCAAACAGATACAGAGAGGTACGAAATAGTCCTGGAAAGGGAGAAAAAGGCTTATCGACTAATGGAAGAATGAGAATCTCTTCGAATCATCAAAAATTACTAGGGTGTTTTCTTTTTTTCTTGTTGTTTCCTATATTTGCACCATGAATTGCTAAGTTTCTCGGGTTAAGGTGATGGATCTTTCTCAACTTATGATGTAATGACTTTGTGACATTAATTCAAGTCTTTCTTTCATGGTTTAGCAATTGGACCTGTTTTATTTTATTGATATTGATGTGGAGTGCCTGATCACACACACACACACACACATATATATATATATATATATGAAGAATCCATACGAAATCGGAAGATGGAGTATGGATTAAGCTTCTTGGTCTAATTGTCATACTTTTGGATATTTAGGAATAGAATTTCATGAGTACGTGATTTTAGAACATCCATAAGACAATAAACTTTATTCTCACATATTTTAATTAAGGGATTAATTGATGTTTGTGGGTTTAAGAGGGCTTCATATCTCAAGGAATTGAATATGAACTAATTTTCAGGATTCAATCGTAAACCAAAATGAATGAAGGATTTGAATCAAATAAATTGTCATTACTCATAGGGAAATTAAGTGAAATTAAACCCTAACCACTTTTATCTTTCTGACAACCCTAATATATTAATTATTGTGATTTTATTTCCTATAAATAGATTTCATTCGCTTTACATTTATTTGTTTGAAAAAAACTCCATCAAAGTTTGATTTTAGCCAAGTAGTGGAATTGGCGAAGAACTTTGTGTTAATTTCAATACTCGTGGGAACGATATCTACTCTTTATATTACTTATTTGAACCAGTGCACTCACTGGAGTGTTAACACAGGGATTAGTAGAGCTTTGAAAACATGAAAGTTAAACCCTCGTTTTCTTCGTCCCTATCAAATTCTAAAAAGAATAGGACCTGTGACCTACCGAATAGCCCTTCCACCCAGTTTATCCAACCTTCACAATGTTTTCAATGTGTCACAACTCAGAAAGTATAATCCAGATCCTTCACACATCACAGAAAATGAATCAGTGCATTTAGGATATGATTTGTCTTATGTAATACAACCTGTGAGGATCGTGGACAGAGGAGTCAAAAAGCTTAGAGGTAAGCAGATTCCTTTGGTGAAGGTTATATGGGACGGGATTAACACTGAAGAGGCTACTTGGGAGCTAGAGTCCAACATGAGGCAGGACCACCCCGTATTGTTTATTTTAGGTAAGCAATTTTTGGAACAAAATTTTAAAAATAATGGGAGAAATGTAACATCCTTCATAACATGTTAGTCTTGTACATGGTTATAAAGGTATCATAATACTTGCATGACATGTCTGTTAAATTTGGTGACTTTCTGAGTTAGTTTAGGAACTTTGCTATAACACTGAATGTGAAAAATAGTTGTTATTAGCTCAGAATCTAGCATAAACCGCTTAGATGATGAAAATAACTGTGGAGAATTTATTTCTAAGACACTTATGGTTGTAACTAGATAAAAAAAATTATTTACAAACAAATAAGAAAACATAAACAAAGACAAAAATTGTAAAATAAATAAATAGAGATTATTAATAATTTGTAGAACTAACAACAATAGGCCTGACTCTCCAAGTATCCCCAATGGAGTCACCATCTGTTGCGACCGAGATCTGCGATGGGTGCAGCGAACAAATGGGATTTAAAAAAAATATAAAAATAAAAAATGAAGTCGCTACTAATTTTATTTGAATTAGGAAAGATTGGAAAACCTTTCTTAGAAAATAGTCTTTCAAATCAGATTGGTTTCAAGAGTTTATTATCTATAGGAAAGGGTGAATACTTAATCTCATAGCACCCCTAACACATTCATCCTAAGACGGTTACCTTAAGTCAGTTGTGCAAATTTTAACAAACTCTTAAAAATATTTGTTTCATCCCTTTCGTTAAAAGATAAACTAATTAGACAAATAAATTATGAAAATTTAATTTTTGACTTGATGAAATAGGAGATCTGCTCCTACGTATTCCCAGGTGCAATGAGGAACTCAAAGTCACGTAATTCTTTACAAAATAAGTGTGGGTTGATTTGTTTTAATTATTTAAAAAATTTTCTTTTTTTAAATTAATTTTTAAAATTTGAGTTAATAAGCTATCACAACTCATTTAATTTTCAATGCAACATTTGATAGTCAGTTGAAATATACACCAATAATACATAATCATCCCATGTAGCCCAAGTTGATAGAAAAATAAGAATAAACTTTATCCTATTAATTCAAACTAGATTTAATTCCCAAGAATCCAAAGTCACATAGGAACAAAAAGGATTAATGTGATATAGCATGGTGAAGAGTGCTTTGTGTGTGTGAGTTAATTGTAATAGCTTATGTTGAAGAAGTAAAAGGGAAAAATATATAAAAAAACCTTTTGGTTAAAAAAAAACAAAGAAACAAAATTCAACTGAGACCAAACAAATATCAAAATGATTTCGACATCATATTTATAACATATCACTTGAATACCATAGTATATAAAATCAACTTCACCAGCATCTAATCTAACACAAACTTGAATAATGTATGATAGGAGAATGTACCTATTGGCAATAAAAGAAATCAGGGACTTCAATTTAGCTAACCCAAACATGTAACACCCCAATTTTTTATTTTTCTTGATATTTATGAGTTTTATAATATTTGAGAATTTTTGTGAATTTTTGGGAATTTTTAATTTATTTTGATTATTTTAATATTATTTTGGACTGTATGTGTGTTTGAGGCGGGCCCAAAAAAATAAAAAATTTTATTGGACCAGAAAGTTTCAGACTGTTAATGTTGGGCTGGGAGAACTTACTAAACCCGAAACCGGAAACAGTTGACAAAATTTTTCTTTATCTGAGTTTTTGTTCAAATATATTATCCATTAGATAATGCTATTATCCATTGGGTAATGTGATTGTCCCTTGGATAAAGCTATTATCCACTAGGTAATGTTATTGAGTTTTGTTACATTCTATTATCTATTAGATAATGTTATTATCCATTGGGTAATGTTTTTATTCATTGTGTAATGTTATTATCCATTGGACAATAACTAGCAGTAGCTATTATCCATTGGGTAATAGTTTTTGAAAATATCTAGAAAATATTTATCTTGGTCAAATATGATGGTTATGATAACTTTATACATAACCAATTAGAAACAAGCTTGAAAGGAAAGCTTTGCATGTCTACCCTTGATTAAATCAATGGTTGTGAAGGGTTATGGTAAATTAAAATATCTCTTTCTCTCTCCATGAAGTCTCACGACCATTTAGCCTCCAAAGTGACTAAGTTTCATTTTTCTATCACATTCTTCAAGTTTATCATCTTTCATGCAAAAACTAACACAAATTTCTCTCATTTTCTCCCATTTATCTCACGGTCTTGGTGCCTAAAAACACCTTCCAATCTCTTATAATTTAAACCAACCATACTACTTGATTCTAAAAATCATCCTAAGCATCTTTGGTGTTGTGATCAAGCCTTGATTCATCCATTTTCAAGCTTGATTTTTGAGTTCAAGTTCTAGGGTTCTAAGGTAAAGTTCTTAAAACTTGATTTCTTATTTGATTCTTGAAATTCTAAGACCATATTTGATCTATGGTTGTCTTACTGTAGCCTTGGATGTTAATATATTTGTGTTTACTTTGATTTCAAGAGCTACTTGGTGGAAGAAGTTGATACAAAGGATCATACAAGGAGCTTAGGAAGCTACATCTAAGGTAAGAGGGAGATTAACCTCATCAACCAATTATGGTGGTGAGGGACACAAAATTTGTATGACGGTGATGAATCCATGTGATGATTTATTCACCATATTTATGTAGTTGTGTGGTTTGTATTTATTTTGCTTATGTGATTTTATTGCTTTGATATTATGCATGAACTTGTTATAATAGGATTTTGATGTCAAAGTATGTTGTATGCTATAATAATGTTAGAAAGGAAAACAAATTTTGGCTCCAATGGCCATAGAGGCTCACGGCCTCCAAGCCCTCCAAAGAGGAAATCCAATGCAAAATGTTTTTTTAAATATTAACTTAGAGGATTAGTGGTAATAAATTTAATTAAGGAATTACAAAATGAATATAGAAATGAATATATTTTTATTACTAAGTAAAAAGTGGATTTCGGCCATAGTATTGGAAATAGGATGGAGAATTAAGTTTGAAACTTAGCGTATTTTATTTAAGAGGATTTTTAATAAGGAAGATGGAAAAGGTTTCATTAAATTAAAATAAATGTAAGTTTTGGAAAAGGATATTAGAAAATGTTATTTAGAGGAGTTTCAGCAAGGAAATAATTTTTAATGATAGTTTGGAGTTTAAAATATTTTATTTAGTAAAGAACAAAGATTTTGAGGTATTTTGAATTAATTTAAATGATTTAGGTTTTAGTGAGAAAATGTTAGAAATATTATTTTAAGGTGATTTAATAAGGAAATATTGAAATTTAAGTCTAATTTTTTATATTAAATAAGAAAAGTTTTAATTTGAGTTTAGAATATTGAGAAAATATTTTACGCGATTGAAAATATGTAGAAAAACTCTTACACGATTTAAAAATGGTGATTTTTAACTATGCAATTGAGAAAACGTTAAAAACTTATTATGGGATTTGAAAAACTAACAAAAGTTTTACGCGATTATGAAAACGCGATAAAAATGCTACGCGATTGAGAGCAACAACAAGTTTTGCTGTCGAACCGATATATTGGACCCGGAACTATTACTGTGTGTTTGTGGCCGGTAGCGGCTCAGGGTATGCATAAAGTCATTTGACATGCATTGTTTTACAGACGGTGTCTGTTAAGGCTATTGTTTCCTAGGAGTTGAATTACACCTTAGTGCGAGTGCGAATTGCATAGTGAAGATCTATGAATGATCTTGGAGGCATCGGGATGTGAAATTCCACATATGGTCAGTTAGAAAGCGCTACTGTGCCGTGGCAACTGATGCAAACATACCGACGATGTCGACGAGACACTATTCCTATTCACGATCTGGAGTAGAATGTCTTATATAATGCCTAATGTACACATTGAAAAATTATAGCACTCGGTCTAAGGCGGCTAATATACAGACAATATCTTTTGGATCATTCTATCTGAAATTGTGTTTAGCTCCATGGAGTAGGAAAAATGGTCGTAGTGCATATGGATAGTCAGTCATCATATTGTAGTGATATATATGTTTGTGATATTTTCTGTTATTTGAATCAATGATTATATAATGCCATGAATCTGTTGTTTATACTGTATATGAGTAAGTATGATTGTTGTTATTGTCTCTATACTGCCATGATGGTATTGATGTAGGGGATCTCACCTCTTCGTATTATTGTTTTGTCTATTCTGTGTGCTACTATTATTCTATGAAGACTGCAATGTTGGCGAGGCAAGATCCACAGGATTTTGTTAGTGTATAGTTTCATGGGGACATCGAAGCGTGGAATGTCCATTGGGACACGGGGAGTATTTAGTATGTTGGAGACGTTACCTTGCTTTGGAGTAGGACCCAGCATGCGGTTGCTACGTTTTATTTAGACGCTACTGTTTGCTTGGAGTTTTATATGCCTATTGGGGCGTTATGGGGTAATCGTAGAACTACTCCTAGTGAGGATTCTATGGAGTCAACTGCTCGGACTTCTATCCGTAGTGACATGCCCCGACTGGGGAATTTGTTCGCTGGGGATCCCGAGGAGGATCGGGTACAGGACCCTACTCTTCAAGTTTTTGGACTTAGATTAGGTTCGGTTTTTATATGGTAATTTTGTGTTGTTAGGAGTACGTATGTTTTATGTAATTAAGTTGTTACTAATCTATGTTATGTACTAGAGATGTATATTATTCAGTTCTTGTATCTTGTGTTTCTCTAATTTGGTAAGTTTATGTTATCCGCGAAAAGAAATTTTGAAAATTGTATTACAATAATATTAAATATTTTATAACTTGGGTAAAAAATTAAAAGGAATTGGCTTAAAATGTAATGCCCTTCGGAGGGTGTTACAACACACACCTCTTACCTTCTCCTAATCTCTATCTCTAATTCTAACTCTTGACATGACAAGCTATCCTCTTGGCTGTAATTGTGTGTCATTTTTTGTCTTGTAAATGGGTAAAGGTTCTATTTATAGCTAATTATAAAAGCTTCAATTCTCATGTAAATATTGACCCGTTAAATGATAATTGATCACAAAAAATTCCAACAGAACTAGTCATCCATGATTTATTTATTTTAAGAAAATTGAATCATGATAACTCATTTAAAACACATTTACCTTTTTTTCCTTTATTACTGAACCATTACAATCTCCTATTTTGAGTCTTTCCTTTTAAATATTAAATTTAATTTTTAAAAGTATCAAATCATAATTCCTCACTAAAAGCACATCCAATTATTTTTTAAGAAAATCAAATCATGATTTCTTATTAAAAACATATCCCTTATTTTTCAAGATTATCAAATCATGATTTATCATTAAAAGAATATCTTTTAATTATTTTTTAAGAAAATCAAATCATGATTTTTAATTAAAAGCATACCTCTATTTTCAAAAATATTAAATCATGATTTCTTATTAAAAATATATTCTTTATTATTTTTAAGAAAATCAAATATTGATTTCTCTTTAAAAGAATATCCTTTATTATCTTTTAAGAAAATCAAATCATGATCTTCTCATTAAAAGCATATTCTTATTTTTTAAAAATATTAAATCATGGCTTCTCATTAAAAGCATATCCCTTTATATATATATATATATATATATATATAATTTAAATATTCATTGGCCATTGAGACTCTTATTGAGTCAAGAATTAGACTTGGAAGTTGGGTCATGTGAATTAAGAATTGAACTACTTTATTTTCCCAAAATTTTTTTTATAGAAAAACTTAACATGACCCGGACAAAATTGGGTGTTCACACCATGTTTTATAACTATATTACCGAGAATTATGAATTCTCACATCGTTTATTGTTTCCATGATAAATCTAGGCCGAGACTCTTCTAAGGTGAAGGAAAAGAAGCAAATTGACTACAGTAGTTTTTTTTTTTTAACAAAGCTTGTATATAGTTATATTTATTTTGGCTTGTACACACTCTCATGTATTACACTATGCCCCTTTTGAGGCTAAGGATATATAAACATATATATACATATATGACTTTTCTTTCCCTCATGGTTCTTATAGTAACTTGTATGATTATTATAAATCTCGAGTATTATTATTAGCATAGAAATAACATGACTAAAATTGTTTTCCTTTAATTATTCTGGATATAACGAGGTATTAGTATTGGGGCATTACAATACTTAATAACAGATTGTGTGTTCCCATGATAGAAGAATTAAGGAGATAGATTCTGGACAAAGCACATGGAAGTAAATACACCATCCATCCTAGAGCTACCAAAATGTATTGGGACCTTAAGAAGGAATTTTGGTGAAAAAGGATAAAACTAGACATCACTCAGTTTGTGGCCAAATGCTTAATTGGTCAAGAGATCAAGATTAAACATCGAAAGCTAGTAGGGCTGCTACAACCTCTAGAAATTCCCAAATAGAAATAGGAAAGTATCTCCATGGATTTTATCATGGGACTACCAAAGACTTCATGGGGCAGTGATGTAGCATGGGTGATAGTTATAACACCCAAATATGAATTATCATAAAATAAATAGAATATTCAATAGATTGTATTAAACATGTTACTTCAAAAAAATGTAAAAAATAAAAAAAAAGTCATAATAACTTACACAGTCATTATAGAGAGCTACGAATGATAAAAATGTCATATATATACAAACATCACTAGCTAACAAGCCATACTGTATACGTAAGCTTTTACAAACAACTAGAAAAGTACACATATACAATCTGATTCAAAAAGAAATAAAGCTGCTAATCTAAGCCTTTTGCTTCTTCTTTTTGTTGCTCTTTCCCTTTTTAGGACTTTACCTGGATTTATATGGAAGACACAGGGGTGAGAAATCATAATTTCTTAGTATACGCATACCAAGACCAGCAGTTAATCATTTATAATAAATAATTCAAATGAACACAAATACACCCAATGTAAAAGAATATCCAACAATCAATAATATCAAAGAATCGTCCATACAACTCTAAGATACTATCGAATGAGCAACCAAACAATCAATCAATTAAGCAATGACAGCTGCCCATACAATTGTCAAACATGCAATGCATTATGTTATGAAGGAAGATTATGCTTAAACAAAGTCCAAGTATTATGGATGTGAAATGCCAATTCAGGTTTTAAAGACTGAAAAACATAAGCTACTTACTTATTTCCCAGAAACCACTATTTCTTGTATATACAGAGCAGGATAAGTCTAAAAGCATAAACTCGCTTGGTAATAGGTAGACATTTTCTCCTCACCGTGTAAGAGTACTATTGTCACCCCCATACTAGTAACCCTGATCATGCAAGCAAAAATGCAAGGAGGTTCTAGATCTAACACCTTGTTCTCAGGTCATATGGTTGTGTACACCATCTAACGTGACAATACATAGAAAACAAGTAAATATTAAGTTTGAAAACCAAATATCAAAGTCATATTGTAAACACTAGACATAGGAATCCTAGCCTCACTTATCCAACAAAGATAGCAAGATTCATATCTCTAGCCAAACAATATCTAGAACATCCCACAATCACTCACAAGTGATTTAGAAATCAACCTCATGTTGACCAAAGTTCTAAACACTAACTTAGGCATTCTATCACACTTGAATATCTAAGAATTTCCTAAACTTTTCATATATGCAAGTTGATAATTCTCTCTAAGAAATATCACCAAAAGTCTCTCAATACAGTCTAAAAGGTTTAAGAATCCCTACCTTGAGTAGCAAAGATGGAGATGATGGTTAGATGATCACAAGCTTGCCTTTACTTCCTGATTTCCTCTTCTTCCTTTCCCCTTTTGCTCCTTGCCCTTCTTTCTCCTCTGTTTCTATTTTAAACCGTGAGAGAGAAATACACAAGTGACTGTCGCGACCGGAATCGCGGCGAAAAATAGCAACTCGTAGGATTTTACAAAATGAAATGGAGTCGCCACCAATTTTATTTTAACTTAGGAAAAATTGGAAAACCTTTCTTTGAAAATAGTCTTTTGAACCAGATGAGATTCGGGAGTCGGTTATGGATAGGGAAGGGTGGAAACTTAATCCCACAGCACCCCTAACACACCCGTTCTAAAACGGTACCTTAAGTTAATTGTGCAAATTCTTAACAACTCTTTGAAAATTATTTATTTTACCCATTTTGTAAAACATTAAAACTATTTATAAAAAGGAAAACCACAAAATTATGAAAATTTAACTTCGGCTTGACAGAAATAAAATTATACTCCTACGTATCCCCTAGTGCAATGGGGAACTCAAAGTTACGTAGTTCTTTAGAAAATAAGTGTGGGTTGATTGATTTTAACTAAGAAAAAAACTTTTATTTGAAAACATATTTATTCTTGCACAGGGTTCAAGTTAGCACCAGGCTACTCAATAAACCCTTATGATCCAAAAGACATTGAAGGTAGTATTCACTACTCAATCATCATCATTGGTCATTGCATATATTGAAACTTTCTTTTTATTCTTATTCTCTTCTTTTTATATTCTTTTCCCATCCCCCTTTTTACCAAAATGCGTCATTACTGCCTTAATATGAAAGGGGCAGGAACCCACGTGATCCAAACTCAAACTCAGCAAGACAATCAACAATGCAATTTAAAGAAATAAGAGTTTGGAGACTTTGCCAACAATGGCAGCACACACTAGGGGACGTTTGGGGAGGGATCCGGTTTAACATTCGACGGTCGGATGAAGGTTGATGAAGATGATGGGGGTGACATCTGTAGAGGGGAAGGACATGACTTCTTGGGTTTCGACGGTCGGTTGAGGGTATGATGGATCTGGTGTTTTGAGTTCGACGGTCGGTGAGGGGAGACCTAGCTGAGGCTCGACGATCGGTGAGGATGAATGTGGGTAGTTGAAGATGGTGGGGGTCACAGTCGATGAGGGAAGATCTAGCTGTGAGATCCGACAGTCGGTTGGGAAGGGATCTGGCTTCTTAGGGTTCGACGGTTGGTGAGGATCACGGTGTGTGGTTCGATGGTCGGTGAAGGGATGTGACTGGTGTTTGCTCGACGGTCAGTGAGGATCACAGTGTGTGGTTCTACGGTCGGTGAAGGGATGTGACTGGTGTTTGTTCGACGGTCGGTGAGGATCACGGTGTGTGGTTCGACGGTCGGTGAAGGGATGTGACTGGTATTTGTTCGACGGTCGATGAGGATCACGGTGTGTGGTTCGATGGTCGGTGAAGGGATGTGACTGGTGTTTGTTCGACGGTCGGTGGGGAGGGTCTAGCTGTGCGATGATAGTTGGTGGTGGACTTGGACATGGAGAGGGTGTTTTTTGGCTTAGTTTGGAGGGTCTGGGGTTCGACGGTCGGTGGGGAGGGTCTAGTTGTGCGATGATAGTTGGTGGTGGACTTGGACGTGGAGAGGGTGTTTTCTGGCTTGGTTTGGAGGATCTGGGGTTCGACGGTCGAAAGGAAGTGAGATATAGGTTGGCGGTGGACTTGGACGTGGAGAGGGTAGAGGATGAATGTGGGTAGTTGAAGATAAAGGTAGTAAAAGGGAGATGGGTTCACGGTTGGAGAGTGGACATTGGGTTTCAGTCAGGGAGGCTTGAGTGCAAAGGGATTCAGGGGTTGTGTGCAAGTGAGAAAAGCTAGCAGAAATGAGCTACATGGCATAAATGAAGAATGTTACCTGTGGAGTTCAAGGTGGAGCAGTTGAAGTGGATGCTATTCCTCAGCAAGGCTCTTGTCTCCTTCTTGTCCCCTTCTCTCTTTTTCCCTTGTGATGGCTGTGCTTCTTGGAAGTTCGTGATGAAGGTGGTGAAGTGAAAGGGGAGGTGTTGTTTTCTGGTGATGAAGGTGGTGAAATGGAAGGTGTTTGTTGGTTCAGTTTTGGGTGATAGGAAGGTGAAAGAAGGTGATTTAGTGCTGGGTGGTCAGAGGTTGATCGAGATTATCAAGGGTGGAGTGATTCTTCAAGGTGAATAGAAGTGAAAAATGCGGTTCTTTCCTTTTTTCTGATGCTCCTCTCTTTCAAATATCCCTTTTTTTCATCATTTCTCCCTGACATTTTCTTCTCTTTTTTCTCTTTTTCGTGAACCTCCCTACATTGAGCCTCCTTTCTCCTCCTCTCTCAGAACCTTTTTTCTTTCTTTCCATCCTTTCAGCCCCCCTTTTTCTTACTTGCTGCCTTAAGGCATTTAATACAATTCTTACTTTACGTGTGCAGGCAACAGGCATTAAATGCATTGTCAATTTCCCATTCTTTTCTTTTAAACAGGCTTACAAATGGGCCCATAAATATAGGCCTTTAATTAATTTAATCTTTTTTTTTCACTTCTCATTTTCTCTTTTTTTTTTTTTTGTTTTTGGCAGCCTGGTCAAAATTGAGTGTTCACAGTTGCCCCTCTTTATTTGTTTCTTACTAGATAATAAGAAAACTGCAGTCTTCATATTATCGTCGTAAGAAACGAGTAAAGATATGAATTTCAATTTTGTTCGGCGATGCATAAGATGTAAAACAAAATGCGAGAAACACATGGAGCCGATGCGCTCAAAAGAATTTACAGAAAATTACAAAAAAACGGAGCCGATGCGCTTAACTAAAAGTAAAATGCATGGAGCAGGGAGCCGATGCGCTCAACAGAATTTAAAATGCATGGAGCCGATGCGCTCAACAGAAAGTAAAATGCATGGAGCCGATGCGCTCAACAGAATTTAAAATGCATGGAGCCGATGCGTTCAACAGAAATTAAAATGCATGGAGCCGATGCGCTCAACAGAATATAAAATGCATGGAGCTGATGCGCTCAACAGAATATAAAATGCATGGAGTCGATGCACTCAAAAGAATTAACAGAAAATTAAAATACATAGAGCCGATGCGCTCAACAGAATTTAAAATGAATTAAAATGCATAGAGCCGATGTGCTCAACAGAATTTAAAATGCATGGAGCCGATGCGCTCAACAGAATTTAAAATGCATGGAGCCGATGCGCTCAACAGAAATTAAAAAGACAGTGGGCAACTGAGTCCCGGAGTTTAAAGACAGGCGGGCTATTGTGCTCCCGAAAAACAGAGATTTAAAAAGACAAGATAGCTTGATCCAGAAAGATTTTTTTCTTTTCTCTCTTTTTTTTTGTTCTTTTTTTTTTAGTTTTATTAAAGGACCTTTGAACCAGCGGTGACTTTCGGAAAGCTTTAACCAATCAAAACCCTTGTTCACATGCTTTTGCTCGTTTGACCCGATAGCCTCGATCTTTCCTTCTTCTTCTCCTTTCTTTCTTTCTTTTTCTTTGTTTTTCACTCTCAGCTTCTCCTTTTGAGAAATGAGATGAACCATTGCTTGGCTGATTCCTTGAGAGAAAATTTTGCCCCAGTATTTAACCTTGTCTCTCATTTAATTGATTCCCTGCAACTACTTGATAACTCAAACACGGTCTCTGTTGCTACTTCCTTCAACACATCTCTCTTTAATCCTTCAAAAATTTTGCCCCAGTATAGCCAACTAAAATACAAATGAGATTGCCCCTGTGTAGCTGATCAAATGCAATTCCAAAATTGCCCCAGTTTGGTGCACCCTTCAAGGCAATTCAGGCCAACTTTCTTTGAGATTTTGCCCATTTATTTGCCCTAACTTTTGTTTAGACCGACCTTTCGGGTTTTCAAACTACAGGCTCTTTTCCATTTTTTTCTTTTTTTTTTTGTGCTCTAACTTTTGCTTAGGCTGCCCTTTCAGGTTTTCAACCTAACGAGCTCTTCCTCTCTCTCTCTTTTTTTTTTTTTTCAGGTACCTTCTCTTCCATCAAATGGGATTTCCAAGATCTATTCAATCTGAATTGTTCATCAAGAGATTATCATTACATGGTCAAATCATAGTGTTGTACTCATGTTCACCTTACTTGAAGCAGTACGCAACAGACACTTATGAATTCAAAAAGTATAATAGAGAAGAAGCAAACAACTTTCAGATTGTTCTTGGAAGCTTGACTATAGAAAGGGTATTATTTACAAAGGGTAAAGACACAAGAAGTAGAATAGCAAGAAAGTCAAAAGATTTTTTTTTTAGGAGCAATGAATTGGATACTTAGATGAGCATAACCTTTGTCTCAAAATTAAAGTTAATGAAAATGACAATAACCTTTCATTGATCAGAATGGACTTTTTGAGGCTTGTAACATGGCCAAGGCTAGGGGTTATGAAAGGAAAGGTATAAGGCTCAAACAATTGTTTTAAGGTTTGAATGGGACCAAGGATCCTTGTTCAAAGTTAAACTTTGTCAATTGCCTTTGTACTTTCAAGCACACTTTTCTCTTACTGCTCTTCATTTCTTCCTTTTTCTTTTCACCTTCTTTCATTCGCCCTTGTCATGACTTATTTCATCTCATTTTTTTAATCTCTTTTTGGTTTTTTTTTTTTTGCTTCAAAATAGCCACCATGACAATCAACCTTTACTTTGTGTCTTCCCCTAGTGTAGGGGTGATCCTTGTCCAGGGTTTATTGAAGAAAACTTTCCAGCTCAAAAAAAGGGACATCAAGAGATAATGAAAAGATGAATTCTTATGAATGATAGAGAAACATGGCCAATCTTCATTTCAAATCTTGATTGCTCATTTTCGAAAAAATTAATTCAGAGACAAAACGGATAATGCACACCAAGTGATTATTTCTTTGCTCCATATTTTTTCTCTTTTTCTTTTTTTGACACTTGCACCCGTAGACCTTATGACTACTGACATCTATCAAAGTAGGGATTGTTAAGAATTAGAGTCCCGCAGGGTTCAAACAAAAGGAAGACACTTTATATAACAGAAAATAAAATGACCAGAAAGACCATGAAAATGACAGGAAACAAGATATCCATGCAAATTTATTACATTAATGGTTCAAGAAAGTTAACATAAGTTTAGCACCACAAAAGTCTAAGATGACAATCACATTAATTAATGCCTCAGATTGCCAATTGTTCAGAGGTTTCCAGTTGATGGAGGGCGAACAGTGTAGGCAGGGTAAGATGATGGGTTTCTAATTTTGGTTTTGCATGTAGTTCACTTTTGATTCCTTTTCCCTTAGAGGAAAAACTCATTCTTGAAACTACTTTCATCATTGCAAGTTGGCAATTTACCTGCTTTTACCAAAATTTCAATCCTCTTCCGGCAGCTATCAACTCAGCAAAGTCTAGATAAACGGCGCCTGCCATTGTCTCAATATAAGGAGCTCCCAAAGTCCTTAGAAAATATGAGCACATTTCTGTCAACGTCAACGGTGGTTGCACTTGTGCTGCGAGAGCTCTCCATCTCTGGGCATACTGCTTGAAGGCTTCCTCATCTTCCTTTTGCATTGAGCTCAAATGTTCCCGAGTAGGAGCTGCATCCAGGTTGAACTTGCATTGATCCATGAATAGATCAGCCAATTCCGTCCAGCGAGAAATCTTAAAGCGGTCTAATTGAAGATACCACTCTAAAGCGGGGCCTGTAAGACTCTCGTGGAAAAAGCTAACGAGGAATTTATCATCCCTGGACCAAACAGCCATCTTGGTTCCATAACTAATCAAATGAAACCGAGGGTTACCACTCCCGTCATACTTGGTAAAATGAGGAATCTTGAAGTCTTTAGGGATTACGACCTCCATGGTAGGACACAGTTCTTCTATTCTAAGCGATCCATAAGTGCTGGGGCCCTTGATCGCTTTGATTTGCTCTTCCATCCTTTCCTTCCATTCTTCTTCCATTCTATCCTTCTGGATTGCCGCATGACCCCTCCCAGCAGGAAGTCTCGTTGTCACTGGGATGGACATACATGGTTGTTCCCATGTGAATTGAGCATTACCATGAACCTCATTTTGAGTATCCTCTGAAGAACGATACCCTTCTCCGATAGGAATTACTAGCGGTGCAGTATTCGAGGTCCTTCCCACAATAGGAATCTCAGTGGTGATTCCGGGGTTTGTCCTTATGGAAGTGGTAGTTGGTAGGTGTGGATGTGCCCCAATTACTCCTGTACTTCCAGTAGCCCCAATCAAGGTGAGAGTCTCTCTCATGGCCAACAACATTTCTTCCATTCTTCTCATAGACTCTGTTATTTCATCCATCCTCCCTCTAATCTCATCAACTTCTATACTCAAGTTTCTTCCTTCCTCAGGGTTATTAGCAGTCATTCTGGTCCGAGATCTAGGATTGTGAATTTGGGTTTGATTGGTCTCTTCTTTCCTAGGCTGTATAATGGTTCAAACCAATTTGATTTATTAAAACAAAATAACATTTACAAAGAATGAGCTGAAATGCATGAGACGCATGAATGAGCTTTGAAAACATTTTTTTCATTTTTATTCCCCTTTTTTTTAAAAAAAAAAATGCTATGTCATGAAAATGCAAGATTTTTTTTTTTTGAATGCTAGGGATGCTATGAAGATGCAATATTTTTTTTTAATGCCAAGGATGCCATGAAAATGCATGATGATTTTTTTTTGAAATGTAATGTCATGAAAATGCAAGTTTTTTTTTTTTAGAATGTTATGAAAATGCAAGCAATGAATAGTTTTTTTTCTTTTCTCTTTTTTTTATTTTTCTTCTTCTTCTCTTTTTTTTATGCAAGAATGAATGATATGAGAAACAGATAAAATAAAGAAGAAGTACGCTCCCTTTTGTGCCCTAGTCAGGTGGAACCTAAGATTTGACAGTCATTATGTTCAATCTATCAGTGCAAGATTTTCGGGACAAGTCTAAACTTCTAAAAGTCATGGTTCCCAGATTGCCCTTATCTCGAAAGACAAAGACCCAATTCATGAATTAATCACAAGTTGGGATAAACCCTTTCAATATGATTCGTCCATGATAATGGTAGCAATCTGAGTGGTATCTCAACAAATGTCAAGTGAGCATAAAGCCCTTCAATAACAAAAGTTGAGACCCCTCCTACTCCTCGGGTTCGCACAGACTCGGGTATAGAGCCCAAAAAGTGTGTGAGGTAAGTGATAGTGATGTGTGTGAGGGAGCATACAAACCTGTACAAAAATTTAAAAAGATAAAACTACCCCAACCTGCAGAAAAACATATATACGGCAGCCAGCCAGCAATCATCTGTCCTAGGGTTTCAACAATTATGCACAACATATTTACAGGTAACAATATACATAAGATAATGCCATCAGATATTTACATAGAACAAAATAAATAAAATCCATTTACAAACAAAAAGAAAAGCAAAAATAAGGATAAAAAGGGAAAAATAAATAAACAAAAATTATTCACAATTTGCACAACTAACAACAACAGGCTTGACTCACCAAATATCCCCAGCGGAGTCGCCATCTGTCGCGACCGGAATCGCGGTGAAAAATAGCAACTCGTAGGATTTTACAAAATGAAATGGAGTCGCCACCAATTTTATTTTAACTTAGGAAAAATTGGAAAACCTTTCTTTGAAAATAGTCTTTTGAACCAGATGGGATTCGGGAGTCGGTTATGGATAGGGAAGGGTGGAAACTTAATCCCACAGCACCCCTAACACACCCGTTCTAAAACGGTACCTTAAGTTAATTGTGCAAATTCTTAACAACTCTTTGAAAATTATTTATTTTACCCTTTTTGCAAAACATTAAAACTATTTATAAAAAGGAAAACCACAAAATTATGAAAATTTAACTTCGGCTTAACAGAAATAAAATTCTGCTCCTACGTATCCCCTGGTGCAATGGGGAACTCAAAGTTACGTAGTTCTTTAGAAAATAAGTGTGGGTTGATTGATTTTAACTAAGAAAAAAACTTTTATTTGAAAACATATTTATTCTTGCACGAGGTTCAAGTTAGCACCAGGCTACTCACTAAACCCTTATGATCCAAATGACATTGAAGGTAGTATTCCCTACTCAATCATCATCATTGGTCATTGCATATATTGAAACTTTCTTTTTATTCTTATTCTCTTTTTTTTTATATTCTTTTCCTATCCCCCTTTTTACCAAAATGCGTCATTACTGCCTTAATGTGAAAGGGGCAGGAACCCACGTGATCCAAACTCAAACTCAGCAAGACAATCAATAATGCAATTTAAAGAAATAAGAATTTGGAGACTTTGGCAACAATGGCAGCACACACCAGGGGACGTTTGGGGAGGGATCTGGTTTAACATTCGACGGTCGGATGAAGGTTGATGAATATGATGGGGGTGACGTCTGTAGAGGGGAAGGACATGACTTCTTGGGTTTCGACGGTCGGTTGAGGGTATGATGGATCTGGTGTTTTGAGTTCGACGGTCGGTGAGGGGAGACCTAGCTGAGGTTCGACGGTCGGTGAGGATGAATGTGGGTAGCTGAAGATGGTGGGGGTCACAGTCAATGAGGGAAGATCTAGCTGTGAGATCCGACGGTCGGTTGGGAAGGGATCTGGCTTCTTAGGGTTTGACGGTCGGTGAAGATCACGGTGTGTGGTTCGATGGTCGGTGAAGGGATGTGACTGGTGTTTGCTCGACGGTCGGTGAGGATCACGGTGTGTGGTTCGACGGTCGGTGAAGGGATGTGACTGGTGTTTGTTCGACGGTCGGTGGGGAGGGTCTAGCTGTGCGATGATAGTTGGTGGTGGACTTGGACGTGGAAAGGGTGTTTTCTGGCTTGGTTTGGAGGATCTAGGGTTCGACGATCGGTGGGGAGGGTCTAACTGTGCGATGATAGTAGGTGGTGGACTTGGTCGTGGAGAGGGTGTTTTCTGGCTTGGTTTGGAGGATCTGGGGTTCGACGGTCGAGAAGAAGTGAGATATAGGTTGGCAGTGGACTTGGACGTGGAGAGGGTAGAGGATGAATGTGGGTAGTTGAAGATAAAGGTAGTAAACGGGAGATGGGTTCACGGTTGGAGAGTGGACAATGGGTTTCAGTCAGGGAGGCTTGAGTGCAAAGGGATTCAGGGGTTGTGTGCAAGTGAGAAAAGCTAGCAGAAATGAGCTACATGGCGTAAATGAAGAATGTTACTGTGGAGTTCAAGGTGGAGCAGTTGAAGTGGATGCTATTCCTCGGCCAAGGCTCTGTCTCCTTCTTGTCCCCTTCTCTCTGTTTCCCTTGTGATGGCTGTGCTTCTTGGAAGTTCGTGATGAAGGTGGTGAAATGAAGGGGGAGGTGTTGTTTTCTGGTGATGAAGGTGGTGAAATGGAAGGTGTTTGCTGGTTCAGTTTTGGGTGATAGGAAGGTGAAAGAAGGTGATTTCGTATTGGGTGGTCAGAGGTTGATCGAGATTATCAAGGGTGGAGTGATTCTTCAAGGTGAATAGAAGTGAAAAATGCGATTCTTTCCTTTTTTCTGATGCTCCTCTCTTTCAAATATCCCTCTTTTTCATCATTTCTCCCCTGACATTTTCTTCTCTTTTTTCTCTTTTTCGTGAACCTCCCTACATTGAGCCTCCTTTCTCCTCCTCTCTCAAAACCTTTTTTCTTTCTTTCCATCTTTTCAACCCCCCTTTTTCTTACTTGCTGCCATAAGGCATTTAATGCAATTCTTACTTTACGTGTGCAGGCAACAGGCATTAAATGCATTGCCAATTTCCCCCCTTTTTTTAAAAAAAAAAGCTTACAAATGGGCCCATAAATATGGGCCTTTAATTAATTTAATCTTTTTTTTTCACTTCTTATTTTCTCTCTTTTTTTTTTTTTGGCAGCCCGGTCAAAATTGAGTGTTCACAGTGACAAATGAAGAAATATGAAGGAAAACCAATATAAGGGCACAGAACCAAGAAAGGCTTGGTCACTTAAGTGACCAAGTGATATGCTCGATCTGTTAAGAACACTTAGATTTCTCCAAATCCAGTTTTCTTAAAGCCAACAAGTCTAAAATAAATCATAGGATTCATCAAAAATCTTGTAGCAAAAAACCATCATTTTCCATATCTGTGACTAGTCATTTCGGTATTAAACACACAATCAGTATTCTTAAAAATACCAAACAAACTTCGATTATTCTCAAACTTTAACCACATCACTGAATACATATTTGTGACTTAGAAATAAATTATCTACAATTATTTCCATTAGCTAAGCCTTTTAAGCTAATATCTAGTTTATTTTAAGCTATTTTTCACCTTTCGGCTTGCAGAAAGTGCCTAAACTAACTCAGACTATCACAAAATTAAACAAGAATGTTAAGCAAGTATTAAACTACCACTGCAACTATTTACAAGTCTAACATATTGAAGAGGATGTTACATTTCTCCCTCCTCCCTTTTAAAATTTGGTCCCCAAAATTACTTACCTCATATAAACAACTACTGGTAGTCTTGCTACATGTAGGACTCCAACTCCTAAGTTACCTTCTCAAGACTAACACCATCCCAAAGAACCTTCACCAGAGGAATCTGCTTACCTCTAAGCTCTTTGACCTATTTGTCCACGATCCTAATTGACCGCATAACATAAGATAAATCATCTCTTAACTGAACAGATTCATTTCTTATGACATGTGAAGGATATAGATTGTACTTCCTAAGTTGTGACACATGGAATACATCATGAAGGTTTGATAAACTTGGTGGGAGTGCACTTTGGTAGGCTATAGGTCTAATTTTCTTTAGGATCTGGTAGGGACCAATGAAACGAGGGTTCAACTTCTGTGTTCTCAATGCTCTACCAATCCTTGTTATTGGAGTGACTCTCAAGAATACATGATCTCCCTCACTAAACTCTAGAAGTCTTCTCCTCTTATCAACATAGCTCTTTTGCCTACTTTGAGCCATAACCAACCTATCCCGGATCATTTTAATTTGATTTGTGGTCTGCTGTACCAACACAAGACCTAGAATGGTTTTCTCTCTAACCTTATGCGATCATAAATGGGACCTACACTTTCTACCATAAAGTGCTTCACACGGTGCCATACCTATGTTAGTATAAAAACTGTTGTTATAGGAAAACTCCACTAAGGGTAAGAACTTATCCCAACTCCCTTTCTGCTGTAGTACACATGCTCTCAGCATATCCTCAAGGGTTTGAATAGTAATTTTTGATAGACCGTCAATTTGTGGATGGTATGCTGTACTTAAACTAAGCTTTATTCTGAAAGCTTTCAGCAAGGCTCTCCAAAATCTAGATGTAAATATAGGGTCTCTATCAGAAACTATACTAAGGGGCACACCGCGCATCCTAACTATCTCCTGAAGGTATAGCTGGGCAAATCTATCCATGGAGTAATTAGCTTTAATAGGTATAAAATGGGCAGACTTGGTTAGTCTATCCACTACAACCCATATTGCAGCAAATCCTAACTGAGTTCTAGGCAAGCCCATCACAAAATCTATTGTGATGCGATCCCATTTCCACTCAGGGACTCCCAAAGATTGAAGAGGTCTAGAGGGGTTTTGGTGTTCTATCTTGATCTTCTGACAAGTTAGGCACCTAGACATAAACTCAGCTATGTCTCTCTTCATACTAGACCACCAAACAACTTCCTCAAGTCTTGATACATCTTAGTGGCCTCGGGATGGATAGTGTACTAACTACAGTGAGCTTCTTCAAGGAACTTATCTTTGATTTTAGATTCACGAGGAATGCAAAGTCTATCTCTAAACTCACCAGGATTACCTAAAAAGATCTGCTCACTTACATCACTAAAAATCTCATCTTCTTTTTGAGATTCCAAGATTTGAGTCCTAAAGTCACTAACTATGTCCACTTGACTCATACTCAGACTATGTAGTAACACAACTACCGAAAGACTCATATCTCTAAAACTCTCCAGAAGTTCACTTTGTTGGATCATCATCTGGGACACATGTAGGGATTTCCTACTCAGTGCATCAGCCACCACATTGGCTTTACCCGGATGGTACTTTAATTCAAAGTCATAGTCTTTCAAAAACTCCATCCATCTTCGTTGTCTCATGTTCAGCTCTTTCTGATCAAATAAGTACTTCAAACTCTTATGATCACTGAACACCTCAAATTGAACTCCATACAAGTAATGCCTCAAAACCCTTAGGGCGAACACTACTGTAACCAACTCCAGATCATGAGTAGGGTAGTTCTCCTCATAAGGTGTCAACTACCTTGATGCATAGGCAACAACTCTCCTATGTTGCATCAAAACACAACCCAAACCCATCTTCGAAGCATCACAATACACCTCAAAGTTCTCCAAAGGATCTGAAATTACCAACATTGGTGTAGTAGTTAACCTCACTTTAATCTCTTGGAAACTACTCTCACAAGCTTGATTCCATTTGATAGAACTACATTTCCTAGTCAATCTAGTCAAGGATAGCGCTAATTAAGAAAAACCCTTTATAAACCTTCTATAGTACCCCGCTAAGCCTATGAAGCTTCTGATCTCAGTCACAGTGGTGGGTCTCTCCCACTGCAACACTGCATCAACCTTACTTGGGTCCATTGAAATTTCACCATGAGATATCACATGTCTAAAAAACAACACTCATGAAATCCAGAACTCACACTTAGATAGCTTGGCAAACAACCTATTCTCCTTAAGGGTCTCCAACACTATCCTCAAGTGTTGTTCATGATCCTCCATTATGTTGGAATAGATCAAAATATCATTAATAAACACCAAAACAAACTGATCCAGGTAGGGTCTAAAGATCCATTTCATGTTATCCATGAACACTTCCAGTGCATTCGTCAACCCAAAGGACATCACGAGGAACTCATAATACCCACACCTAGTTCTATGATAAATCTTTAAGAAAATCGCAGCTCTTTTGAGCTGATCCATTAGATCGTCTATCCTAGGCAATAAATACCTATTTTCAATGGTCACCTTGTTCAACTATCTGTAATTCACACAGAGCCTCATGGTACTATCCTTTTTCTTCACCAAAAGCACAGGTGCTCCCTATGGAGAAACACTCGGCCTAATGAATTGTTTGTCCAACAAATCCTCGATTTGCTTCTTGAGTTCTGCTAACTCTAGTGGCGCCATTCTCTAGGGTGCTAGAGTGATAAGCCCTGTCACAGGCACTAAGTCTATAGAAAACTCTATTTCTCGCTCGAGTGGTAACTCCACCATGTCACTAGGGAAAACTTCAGGATATTCACTCACCATAGATATTTCACCTAGGCTTTGCTCAACCTCAGCGCTTAGTGGAAACAAGAGAACATATCATAAAGATCAATCCTCCAAATAGAGATTAACCTGATTCACATTGAGATACACAGACTTAGAAGGAATGACTCTGGTAGGTATATCTGATAAGAAAACTAGGAATTTTTCTGAACAGTTCAACATTACATAGTTAGCGGATAACCAATCCATGCCAAGGATGACATCAATATCTACAAGAGGCAAACATATAAGGTTTACACTGAAAATCCTATCTTCTACCTTTATACAACAATTAAGACACACTTGACATGTTATAACTGGTTTACCAATAGGCGTAGATATAGATAAGTCATAAGAAAGTTCAGACACAGGTAAATCCAGCCTATTCACACAATCATTCGAAACAAAGTAGTGGGATGCTCCCAATTCATACAACACAGTTAAAAGATGATTGTGAATAATGCATTTACCTTTGATAAGATTAGAAGACTGAGTCACCTCATCACCGCCTAGAGTATAAACTCTCCCTCTGGCTTGTGGTTTTTGGATAGGCATAACTTCTTTATTTGATGGAAAATCCTTTGCAAAGTGCCCAAGCTATCCACAAACAAAACACGCAAAGCATGGCCAGTCTCCATGCTATCTCCCACACTTGGAACACTTAGGTCCCATAGACTCCTTCTGAACCTACTTACCCTTGTCTTGAGTAAAATAGATTTAGAAGATCTCTTCTTAAACTTGTCATCACCTCTCTTCCTCTTTTGAAGATCTTGTGACTTAGGCTCAATTGCAAGCTTCTTAGTATGCCCTTCGATTATCTGATACTTGTTAATCAAAGTTTCAAAGTCTCGAATTTCAAACGGTTGGATGGCACTCTGAATGTCTTCCCTCAGTCCTTCCTCAAACTTAACACACTTCCAAGATTTATCTGGGTTAAATCTAATATAAGAATAGAATATAGACAATTCATTGAATTTGACCACAAACTGGCTAATAGACATGTCTCCCTGTTCCAACTTAAGAAATTCCATCTCCTTTGCATTTTGTAGGTTTTGTGGAAAGAACTTCCTCAGAAATGAAATTCTAAAGATTTTCTATGTCACATGAGTCCTTGGCGCCTCAAGAGCTCTCTTTATATCCATCCACCAACCCTTTGCCTTACCCTCCATCATGAACGAAACAAAAAGCACCTTATGCTCGTCTGAGCAAGCCATTACAGTAAAGATCTTCTCCATCTCGTTAAGCCAATCCTCAACTCTGATTGGGTTATACTCTCCTTTAAAGGATGAAAGATTTCATTTCTTGAATTTTGAGAGGTCTTGGAAAGTTTGATTCCTCCCAGCTACCTCTTGGTGTGGTTGCCCCTGGTGGTGTGGTGGTGTAGGTGGTTGATGTTGAGTAATATTCATTCTCTCAATCATCCTTGCTGTAACAGCTGATTACTCTCTTATAACTTCAATTGTTGCAGCTGTTTGCTCTCGCATTGTAGTGGCAGCAGCGACTGTTTGCTCTCTTATTGCTTCAGCCATTGTCAGAAAGGCTCCAACCATAACAATGCCTTTATTTCTAGAGTTCATGTTACTGCTCCCACGCAGTCACCCTCGCCCTCTTGCTGCCATAGTTTCCTGTAAACACAGAAAAATACATATTGAGGTAGCTAATCCCAATATCATGTAATGTGCACTAGTAGCTAAAATAGTCATAACAAGGCAGTCATACAATTCAATCAACATCTCACACAAGACACAAAAGAAATGCACAACACAAGAAGGAACTCCTAAACATGCCAAAGCATAGTCAGTCCACACCCTAGCTCAACAGGATGAACTGCTTTGATACCATAATGTAACACCCTAATACGAATTATCGTAAAATAAATAGAATATTCCAAAATATATCGCATTAAACATGTCACTTCAAAAAAATACAGAAAAAAACCATAACTTACACAGTCATTATAGAGAGACATGAATGATAAAAAGGTCATATATATGCAAACATCACTGGCTAACAAGCCATGCTATATACATAAGATTTTACAAATAACTAGAAAAGTACACACATACAATCTAGTTAAAAAAAAATAAAACTGCTAAACTAAGCCTTCTACTTTTTCTTTTTGTTGCTCTTTCCCTTTTTAGGGACTTCACCTAGATTTATAAGGAACACATAGGGATGAGAAATCAAAATTTGTCAGTATAAGCATACCAAGATCAGCAATTAATCATTCATAATAAATAATTGAACTGAACACAAATACATCCAATGTAAAAGAATATCCAATAATCAATAATATCAAAGAATCACCCATACATCCCTAAGATACTATCGAATGAACAACCAAATAATCAATCGATTAAGCAATGACAACTGCCTATACAATTGTCAAAGATGCAATGCTTAATGTTATGAAGGATGATTATGCTCAAACAAAGTCCAAGTATTATGGATGTGAAATGCCAATGTAGGTTTTAAAGTTTGAAAACTACAAGCTACTTACTTATTTCCCAGAAACCATTGTTCCTTGTATATACAGAGCAGGATAAGCCTAAAAGCATAAACTCGCTTGGTAATAGGTAGACACTTTCCCCTCACCGCATAAGAGTACTATTGTCACTTCCATACCTGTAACCCTCATCATGCAAGCAAAAATGCAAGGAGATTCTAGGTCCAACACCTTATTCTCAGGTCATATGGTTGTGCACACCATCTAAGGTCACAATACTTAGAAAACAAGTAAATATCAAGTTTGAAAACCAAATATATAAGCCATATTGTGAACACTAGATATAAAAATCCTAGCCTCACTTATCCAACAAAGATAGCAAGATTCATATCTCTAGCCAAACAGTATCTAGAACATCCCACAATCACTCACAAGTGATTTAGAAATCAACCTCATGTTGACCAAAGTTCTAAACACTAACCTAGGCATTCTGTCACACTTGAATTTCTAAGAATTTCCTGAACTTTTTATATATACAAGTTGAAAATTCTCTCTAAGAAATATCCCCAAAAGTGTCTCAATACACCTTAAAAGGCTTGCACAAATGATTCCATGAAGTAAAAACTTGGTTTTTCCATAAATAGAGGACTTGTAATTGATTACAAGCTTATTGTAATTGGTTACAATAAATGCAAAAGCTTGGTAATCGATTACATTTCCCTTGTAATCGATTACATCAATTCCAAAACTCTAGTAATTGATTACATTGGTCTTGTAATTAGGGGTGATCACGGGTCGGGTCGGGTCAAGTTTGGGGAGAAAAATTCCAAACCAATTAGGTAAGGTTGGTTCGAGTCGGGTTTGACAATTTTTTTTCGAGTAACCCAAACCGAACTAACCCGATTGTAATCGGGTTGGTTCGGGTTGGGTAATCGAGTTAATCGAGTTGGTTAGGTCACCGAGTCGGGTTATAGAAATTCAATAAAATAATGGTTGAATTTAGGCAAAACGATGTCGTTTCATGGGTCATCGGGTCGGTCACTTAAAACCTGTAATTCAAACCAATGAGAGGTTGAGTTTAATGGAGTCGACCCGAATTGACCCGAACACCCGAACTAACTCGGATATTTGGAATCGGGTCGGGTCGGGTTCGTGGGTCGATGGTTCGGGTTGATCACCCTTACTTGTAATCGATTACATCATTTCTAGAGGCTTTGTACTTGATTACATTGACCTTGTAATCGATTACATCAAGCAAGAACTTGGTTCTCTAGAATTCTGCAGAACATAGTACTATTCCATTAGAACAAATCACGAATTTTGGCCACTCCAAATTAGCTTCTAGGTGATTTAAGGTCCCTAATATGTTCACCAACACATAGGAATCATTAACCACCATAAAAAATCTCTAATTTGGATCCAAAGACCAAATCACTAATCCATGACCTAACTTTCTCACTTTTGGGATTCAAAGGTTCAAATGGCAAATTCTAAGTTTCTAACTCAAACTCAATCCTTGAACAAGTCATAAACAACTAAAGAGGTTCATTCAGGTAAGAAATACACTTCAAACACTTCTAGAAACCAAATTGGCATATTATGCACCACTTGTGCAACAATGGTGAAAATGGAAGAAAAGGAGTTTAAAGGTTCAAAAACCCCTACCTTGAGTAGTAAAGATGGTGATGATGGTTAGATGATCACAAGCTTGCCTTTCCTTCTTGATTTCCTCTTCTTCCTTTCCCCTTTTGCTCCTTGCCCTTCTTTCTCCTTTGTTTCTATTTTCAATTGTGAGAGAGAAATGAGACACAAGTGATAAATGAAGAAATATGAAGGAAAACCAATATAAGGGTATAGAACTATGATAGACTTGGTCACTTAAGTGACCAAGTGATATTCCCGATCTGTTAGGAACACTTCGATTTCTCCAAATCCATTTTTCTTAAAGAAAGTAAGTCTAAAATAAACCATAGGATTCATCAAAAATCTTGTTGCACCAAAACCATCATTTTTCATATCTATGACTAGTCATTCCGGTATTAAACACACAACCAGTATGCCTAAAAATACCAAACAGGCTCTGATTATTCTCAAACTTTAACCACATCACCGAACACATATTTATGACTTAAAAATAAATTATCTATAACTATTTCCATTAGCTAAGCCATTTAAGTTAATATTTTAGGCCATTTTAAGCTTCTTTTCACCTTTCGGCTTGCAACAAAATTCCTAAACTAACTCAGACTGTCAAAAAATTAAACAAGCATGATAAGCAAGTATTAAACTACCACTGTAACTATTAACAAGTCTAACATGTTGAAGAGGATGTTATATTTCTCCCCCCTTTTTTAAAACTTTGTCCCTAAATTTGCTTACCTCACATAAACAACTGTGGGTAGTCTTGCTGCATGTGAGACTCCAACTCCCAAGTTACCCCCTCAAAGCTAACACCATCCCAAAGAATCTTCACTAGAGGAATCCGCTTACCTCTAAGCTCTTTGACCTCTCTGTCTATGATCCTCATCGGCCGGATAACATAAGACAAATCCTCTCTTAACTGCACAGATTCATTACTTATGACATATGAAGGATCTGGATTGTACTTCCTAAGTTGTGACACATGGAATACATCATGATAATTTGATAAACTGGGTGGAAGTGCAATGTGGTAGGTTATAGGTCCAATTCTCTTTAGGATCTAGTAGGGACTAATGAAACGAGGGTTGAACTTCTATGTTCTCAATGCTCTACTAATCCCTGTTGTCGAAGTGACTCTCAAGAATATATAATCTCCCTCACTAAACTCTAGAGGTATTCTCCTCTTATTAGCATAACTCTTCTGCCTACTTTGAGCCATAACTAACCTATCCCAAATCATTTTAATCTGATCTGTGGTTTGCTATACTAACTAAAGACCTAGAATGGTTTTCTCTCCAACCTCATACCAACATAAAGGGGACCTACACTTTCTACCATAAAGTGATTCATACGGTGCCATACCTATGCTAGTATGAAAACTGTTGTTGTAGGCAAACCCCACGAAGGGTAAGAACTTATCCCAACTCCCTTTCTGCTGTAGCACACATGCTCTCAGCATATCCTCAAAGGTTTAAATAGTCATTGTCGATTGACCGTCAGTCAGTGGATGATATGCTATACTCAAATTATGCTTTGTTCTGAAAGCTTTCTGCAAGGCTCCCCAAAATCTAGATGTAAATCTAGGGCCTTTATCAGAAACTATACTAAGGGGCATACCATGCATCCTAACTATCTCTGAAGGTATACTTGGGCAAATATATTCATGGAGCAATTAGCTCTAATAGGTATAAAATGGGCAGACTTGGTTAGTCTATCCACTAAAACCCATATTGCATCAAATCCTAACTGAGTTCTAGGCAAGCCCATCACAAAATCTATTATGATGTGATTCCATTTCCACTCAAGGACTCCCAAATATTGAAGAGGTACAGAGGATTTCTGGTGTTCTATCTTAACCTTCTGACAAGTTAGGCACCTAGACACAAACTCTGCTATATCCCTCTCCATACCAGACCATCAAAATAACTTCCTTAAGTATTGATACATCTTAGTGGCCCCGAGATAGATAGTGTACTGACTACAATGAGCTTCTTCAAGGATCCTACCTTTGATTTCAGATTCACGAGGAATGCAAAGTCTACCTTTATACTTAATGATCCCATCATCTGACATATCAAACTCTCCTGGATTACCTAAAAAGATCTGCTCACGTACATCACTATGAGTCTTATCTTCTTTTTGAGCTTCCAAGATTTGAGTCTTAAAACTATGTCCACTCGACTCACACTGAGACTATGTGGTAACATAGCTACCGAAAGACTCATGTCTCTAAAACTCTCTAGAAGTTCACTCTCTTGGATCATCATCTAGGACACAAGTAGGGATTTCCTACTCAGTGCATCAGCCACCATATTGGCTTTACCCACATGGTACTTTAATTCAAAGTCGTAATCTTTCAAAAACTCTATCCATCTTCGTTGTCTCATGTTCAGCTCTTTCTGATCAAATAAGTACTTCAAACTCTTATGATCACTGAACTCCATACAAGTAATGCTTCCAAACCTTTAGGGCAAACACTACTGCAGCCAACTTCAGATCATGAGTAAGGTAGTTCTCCTCATGAGGTCTCAACTACCTTGATGTATAGGCAACAACTCTCCTATGTTGCATCAAAACACAACCTAAACCCATCTTCGAAGTATCACAGTACACCTCAAAGTTCTCCAAAGGATCTGAAATTACCAACACTGGTGTAGTAGTCAACCTCACTTTAAGCTCTTGGAAACTACTCTCACAAGCTTGAGTCCATTTGAAATAACTACCTTTCCTAGTCAATCTAGTCAAGGATAGTGCTAACTGAGAAAAAACCTTTATGAACCTTCTATAGTACCCTACTAGGCCTATGAAACTTCTGATCTTAGTCACAATGATGGGTCTCTCCCACTACAACACTGCATCAACCTTACTTAGGTCTACCAAAATCCCACCCTGAGATATCGCATGTCCCAAAAACTAAATTCGTGAAAGCTAAAACTCACGCTTAGATAGCTTGGAAAACAACCTATTCTCCTTAAGGAACTCCAACACTATCCTCAAGTGTTATTCATGATCCTCCATTGTCTTAGAATATCTAAAAATATCATTAATAAACACTACAACAAACTGATCTAGGTAGGGTCTAAAGATCTGGTTCATGTAATCCATGAACACTGCCGGTACATTCATCAACCCAAAGGACATCACGAGGTACTCATAATGCCCACACCTAGATCTAAAAGCTGTCTGAGGGATATCCTTTTCCCTAACCCTTATCTGATGATAATCGGACCTAAGATCAATCTTTGAGAAAATTGTAGCTCCTCTCAGTTGATCCATTAGATCGTCTATCCTAGGCAACAGATACCTATTTTTAATGGTCACCTTGCTCAGCTATTTGTAATCCACATAGAGCCTTATGGTACCATCTTTTTTCATCTCCAAAAGCATAGGTGCCCCCCTGGAGAAACACTCAGCTTAATGAATTATTTGTCTAACAAATCCTTGATTTGCTTCTTAAGTTCTGCTAACTCTAGTGGCGCCATTCTCTAGGGTGCTATATAGATAGGTCTGGTCCCAGGCACTAAGTCTATCGAAAACTCTATTTCCTACTTGGGTGGAAACTCTACTATGTCACTAGGGAAAACTTTAGGATATTCACTCACTATAGATATTTCACCTAGACTTTGCTCAACCTCAATGCTTAGTGAAAACAAGGGAACATATCATAAATATCCATCCTCCAAACAGAGATTAACCTGATTCGTATTGAGATACATAGACTCAGAAGGAACAACTTTAGTAGGTATATCTGATAAGAAAACCAGGGATTTTTCTAAACAGTTTAACACTACATGGTTAGCAGACAACCAATCCATACAAGGGATGACATCAATATCTACAAAAGGCAAACATATAAGGTTTACACTGAAAATCCTATCTTCTCCCTTTACACAATAATTAAGACACACTCTAGATGTTATAACTAGTTTACTAGTAGGCGTAGATTCAAATAAGTCATAAAAAAGTTCAAACATAGGTAAATCCAGCTCATTCACATAATCATTCAAAACAAAGTAGTGGGATGCTCCCAAATCATACAATACAGTTAAAAGACGATTATGAATAATGCATTTACCTTCGATAAGATCGAAAGACTGAGTCACCTCATCACCACATAGAGTATAAACTCTTCCTCTAGCTTATGGTTTTTGGGTAAGCGCAACTTTATTCTTTGATGGACAATCTTTCGCAACGTGCCTAAGTTGTCCACAAACAAAACACACTAAGCAACGCTGGTCTCCATGCTGTCTCCCACACTTGGAACACTTAGGTCCTACAAACGCCTTCTGAACCTGCTTACCCTTGTTCTGAGTAAAGCTAGATTTAGAAGATCCCTTCTTGAACTTGTCATCACCTCTCTTCCTCTTTTCAAGAACTTGTGACTTAGGCTCAATTGTAAGCTTCTTAGTATGTCCTTTGATTATTCGACACTTGTTAATCAAAGTTTCAAAGTCTCGAATTTCAAATGGTTGGATGACACTCTAAATGTCTTTTCTCTATCCTTCCTCAAACTTAACACACTTCCAAGATTTATCTAGGTTAAATTTGATACAAGAAATGAATTTAGACAATGCATTGAATGTGACTACGTAATGGTGTTGGGAATTTATACGGATACATCACGCAGCGAAAAACAGGGATTTCCACTGAGGATCCATTGAAAAAGCCATAATCCGAGTTTTTAAAAGATTTACCTCTTGAAGCGTGAATCACCAACACCGTAATAGAAACGATGTCTCTGTGGTATCCACATGAACAAACTCACGAACGTCCAACATCCGCAAAGAGGAGCCTCACGTCTCTCGCACAGCACTAGTTGCGAAGAGAAGAGAAGAAACTTGTCACTCTCTCACTCACTTTTCTGTAGGTGCGGCTAGGGTTCAGAATTTTTGTGTATCTTAGCAGCCCCTTAGCAGTACTATTTATAATACTGACTGCCTTAAATGAGTGTGAGCAGCAGCAAGGTAAGCTGTGCAACCCTAGACCCATCTGTTATGAGTCTGACCCATATTTGAATCCGAGTCCAACTTGGATCCATTGCTCCAATTTTAGTCTGCTCTATGTGTGTGACCCTGCAGGTTCTTATTATGTTAGTAGTAATATTAAAATTCCATTTTTAATATTACAAGCAGTGAGCGGTGTAACACCCTTGTAGGGGATGTCACATTTAAGATAAAATAAAACAACAATAACAAGAATACCCAAAATTATAAGGTTTTGATATAGATAAATAATAAAACCTGTACATATACTTTGTTTAAAAACATAAAAACTGTGTCATTCAATCATTACACCTGTAAAAACATTCACACACATATGGATAACATCAGCACACCCCCGTACAAATACACAATATCCATATATATATATATCCATCAAATACTAACATACAAAAATTTACATAGGTTTTGCTTCATAAGTTGTACATATAATTTACAAATAATTTACAACTAAAGAAAATACATACCAAAACATTTACAATTACTGCCAAAAGATAAAACATAAGTTTTATATACAGTACAACATCAAAAAGCAAAAAGTGCCCAAGTGCACATCATGGATATCTAGTTCACTGGGGAATCATTCCTAGATAACTCCTCAGGTGACAGATAACCAGGATGTCTCACAGCAGTTCTACGAACAGAGATACGAGCTGTTCTACGAACTGGAGTCCGAGATGTAGACACTACACTATTTTCATTAGGAACATGGAAAAGTCCATTCCAATGACGTCGGATCTCCAAAGGCAACTCTAACTGTACATACAAGTCAAAAGTAACAACAGGATCAGCATCATATTCCGGACGCAAAGATAAAGTAATGATTCCCGTATATACTACACCATTGCTTTCTTCACGAGTACGCCAACCTTCTATTCCTCTATGGAACTCTATTCTTACAAAACCTAAGAATCCTGGCGTAGTCATCTTCTTTGAGTCAATTCAACCGGTACGGATGATCTGAAGGCTCCAAATACTCAGACCGGAAATCAGATTGTGGCTCCTCCTCTACATGATATTCACTGCCTAATACTTGTTCTTCAATCTCTTCATTTTCGTCTATATATATATATAACACAATAATACAAACAACACATACAACAACAAAGAGGTAAGACAACCCAATATATCACAAGTGTGGCGCATAAGAAAACGACAATACAACGAAAATAGCAATTAATATCAACACAGATAATCAACATTAACAATAACTAATTATGGAAAAGAATAGAATCCATCACAATAAATTATAAATACACGATAAATACGCCAAAACCATAAAATGACTCGGTCTACTCCTCCATGGAGCTACAACACACACCACGATATCGAGAGAATGATCCGAAAGTTCTAATATCGCCCTTGACACTATTCAGACCTTGTCCACCCTTTGTGTCTATAGCTTGACTACCCCGACCACTATTACACTTGTCAAGACTTTGTGTCTATAGCTTGGCTATCCCGACCGGTATTGCTTTGTCAAGACTTTGTGTCTATAACTGATCGTTGTGATTGCTATTGCACTGTCAATACTTTGTGTCTATAGCCCACTAAAACACCATGGCGTAGTACACAATCAAAACATCGTGTAACTACAGGCAGTAAAATAGACCTCTCGAACTTCAATTATTTACGAAAATACCCTCAAACTTCAATTATTTACAAAAATACCCTCAAACTTTAAACATTTACAAAAATGCCCTCAAAATTCAAATATTTACAAAAATACCCTCAAACTTTAAATATTTACAAAAATGCCCTCAAACTTTAAATATTTACAAAAATGCCCTCAAAATTCAAATATTTACAAAAATGCCCTCAATGGCAAAAATAATTATGTAAATGCCCTCAGTGGCACAAATCTCAAAATATAGTACGCTCCCACTTGGCGCACTATGTTTTCCATATAACCAGGTTATAATACGCACCCACTTGGCGCACTATAACTTTCCACATATCCGGGTCCACCATTTTGGCCCAACAGTAAAATTTGCTGTTCTCATCAATCGCGTAAAATTTTTATTGCGTTTTTAAAATCCCAATATTTTCCTTAAATAAACAGTTTATTTTTCTAACAGAAAAATTTATTAAATAGTTTAAAACTGCTTAAAATATTTTTCAAGTAACTGTAAAATATTTTTGCATTAATGTAAATACGAACAACATTTAAACATTATTAATTCCATTAAATACCCTTAAACACTCTTTGAAATTAATTTAAAAACATCCAAAATCCACTTTCGGGTTATGACCGAACCTAGGGTGTTGTATTCTTTGGAATACTCATGCATTTCTAACATTATACTAATACATACAACATTATAAAAACTAGCAACATTATAAAATTAACAAATCAATTTAACAATACAAAACATACATGGAAAAATCATTACAATCAACATATAAATGAATCCTCATGGATTCTACAAACACACATCATTCCATTTTCTTACTACCACTCAAGAATAATTAGGTTATAGTCTTCCTCTTACCTTAAAATGAAGAAAATTCTTCTTTTATCCTTCCTTGGAATTTCGGTTTTTAGCTCCTTCAAATACCTAAGAAAATAAATAAAATTTTCTAAGAGTTACTACTAGAAAAGAAAACCATACCATGGATCAATCATGGCTTGGAAACTTGAAAATGAAAATAGAAAGGAAAAACAATGAGTTTTACCTTTAAGGAAGAAACTTCAAGATGAACATTCAAGCTTGCAAATGATGGAATTTGCAAAAACCTCTAACTAGAGATGAGTTTGGGTAGATGTTTAGAGTTAGAAAAACAAAGAAGGAAAATTTTTAAGTGAGTAGATGGTATATTGAAGAGCTTGGCCGAATAGAGAGAAGAAAATGGAAGAAGAAAGGCACATGGAGTCTTGGTATTTTTGGGAGAGAAAATGGAAGACTTATACGTAGAGAAGAGTGAAAATAAAAGTGAAGAAAGCCTCCCAAAGAGTCTTGTGAGGGGATTTTTGGTGAGTTTAAGTGATTAAGTTCACATGGAAACCATCCTAGCCATCCATCCACTCAACGGTTGAGATCACATCTTGTTGGTGTGCTCAAGAAGCTTTGTAAAGCTTATCCTACAAGCCTCCAAAGGCTACTGCCCCAAACCGTGCAGCCCAAGACCAATTTAAGAATTCAATTTGTTTTATTTACATGTTAATCAATTAGGAAATTTATTTGGCTAAATATCCTAATTAAATCTTAATTAGCATTCTAATCATATGACTAATATATCTAATATATACTAACATATATTATAACCTTTAATTAATATTAGGATATCTAATTAATATTTAGATTATAATTAGTTAAGAATTAAACTAGTTTACTTAATTATTTATCTAATTACATAACTAGTTAATTAGACAAATAATTACATATTTTATAATCTCTAAACAATATTAGCATATTTAATTAGTATTTAAATTATAATTATTTAATAACTAAACTAGTTTAATTAGTTTGCTAATTAAGTAATTAATCTAGTCAAACTAAGCTTAATTAGCTACTAACCAAAGTCAAGCCTACCAATTTTGACTTAATCCTAGCCATTGATTCTTCTTTAAATCTTAGCCATTGATCAAATCTATGGTCATCATCCAAGCTTGCTCACCAAGTTTCAATCCTAGCCATTCATCAAATCTATGGTCATCATTCAAGCTTGCTCACCAAGTTTCAATCCTAACCATTCATCAAATCTATGGTCATCATTCAAGCTTGCTCACCAAGTTTCAATCCTAGCCATTCATCAAATCTATGGTCCAAAATGGTCAAGCCACTTTTGTTGACTTCTCTTTATTAGTTTGACTTCTAAGTGTCTTATTTCTATTGGTCCAAGTTTCTAATCTATCCATTGGTTACTTTATTTATACGTGGGTCCCGCACACACACAGTATCGGGTCCACTGTCAAAATTTATTATGAGTAATAAAATAATACTAAAAATTATTTTATCGCACAGTTAAATTCTAAAAATTACGAAACTAATATATATATCAATCAGAACTGGGTTTAGTAAGATCCCCCAGCTCTAATTAATTAAAATAATATTTTTTCGGCCAGAAAATTTTTATTTCCCTGGCTCGGAGCAAATCACATACAATGATCAAATACACTCACGAAACAGTCAAATTCATTTTACTACTCACAGAAATTACAAAACAGTACATTTCAGGATAATATTGTAATTATCCCAAAAGTTGGGGTGTTACAACTCTCCCCTACTAAAAAGAATTTCGTCCCCGAAATTCATCATACATCAAACAATTGAGGGTATTGCTCCCTCATCCTATCCTCTAAGTTTCATGTAGCATCTCTACTTACATCGTTTGAAACTACTTAAACTAATGCAATCTCGTTGCCACTAATATTACTTTGTCCTCATCTTGTCTTGAATCATCTTCACTCTTTCAGTTGTCTGCTACATAAATTCTAGTCCTACCGTAGTACTTTTACCATCATGATACCAATACAATGGTGTTCTATATCGTCTCCCATATAATACCTCATAGGGTGTCTTTCCTATACTCGAATGAAACTATTGTGGTACAAGAACTCTATCAAGGTTAGAAATTCATCCCAACAAGTCCTTTAAAAATTCTAACTATCGTCCCTTCCTTATATCCAAGTCCCTCTAGACTGAACAGATACTTCAAGCCTTTAAAACTATTGTGAATTTTATAGAAAAGAAAATATCTTCAGATTTTCCTTGCAAAACAACTATCGCTTATTTTAGAATGTAAATCGAATAATTTTCCTCATGCACATTCCACTGCCTTGAAGTATACACCACAATCTTTCTATTTAATCTCAACTCTCCATCTAAATCCATGAGTTGAACTTCTTCAAACAGAATTTGCATTTGATTAATTTCGCGTATAACTCCTTCTTCTCCTTCAGAAATTGAAGAATTGCATTGAGATCTTCAGCATATTCTTTTGAATTTCGAGAATAGGTCAAAATATTGCCAATGACAAATTTGCATAGGTGGGAAAGAAAGATCCTATTTATATAATTCGTGAACATTGCTAAAACATTTCCTACCCCGAATAGTAATACTAAGTATTCATAGTGCCTGCAACGCATCTGAAATATTGTCTTAAGATATTCCTTACTTTTACGTGGATCTGATAATAACCAAGATGCAAACCGATCTTGGAGCAAACAATGAGTTCCTTCCTTTGATCTTCTAGTTCCCTTGTCGTCACATCGTTCCAGATTTTCTTCATCAAGAGAAGTTGTTCTACTTGCCTATTTTTAATCTTAACAGAAAATGTCTCATAGATCAGGTTTTCTTCTAACTGCACTATATTTGATACTATGACATAAGTTGGATCAAGAACAATCCTTCTTAATTGAAGTACATGAAAGACACTACGAAGGTCTTGAGGAAAAATAATAGGACTATTTAGTAGGTTACTAGATTAGTCCAACAAAGAATTCAAGATGGTCCAATAGATTTTGAAACGAACATAGTCCAATAAATTTAGAAATACACTTTCTGGATTCAAATCCAAAAATCTAAGGTCAAGAAAACACTCAAGTTGCATTGCAACAAGCTAGTAGGATATGGTTGGAAAATAACCAATCCATTTAAAAAGTCAAGTTCTCAAATAGATATGATTTTAGATAACCAAATCAAATCAACAGAAAAGATTTGATATTCAATAGACATAGGCTAGAGTTAGAAAACTTGAGTATAAACAACAAGTTCAACAAGAAGAGTGGAAATACTCAAATCATACTATAGCAAAGACACAAATAAATCAAATTGATTTACTCAGTCTATCTAAGAAAGAAATAGACAAACCAAATCAATAGAAAATTTCAAACTCCAAATAATTGGATAGTTTTAAACAGGCTCAAGTAATAATAGCAAGTTTAGAAGTTGAAATAACATTATGAAAAGAAGTAAAACACAAACAACCCCAAAAGATTTACACAGTTGCAGATCACAAGAGAATGAGTCACCTCGTGAATTATACAGCACAGTTTTAAGATTACCCCCCTATGGCACAACTTTCTCACTTCTTAAGTTTTCATATTTGAACGTTCTCATTACACTCTTTGCACCAGCTCATCCTTCTTTTTAAGATTTTGAAACATGTGTATTACTAACGGAAGTTTCCATCTTCAGCTGATCACATTCTTTGGAGAAGTATCTGGGCTTTCCACATTTATAACAAATTATACTCTTAATCGTGCAGTTTCTCATTATATAATTCTTTTTACACTTCAAGCACTTCATGGGTGACGCCACAGTCTGACCAAAGTTATTGCCACTAAGACTTCCTCTCTTTGTTCATTGTTGCTTTCCCAGTAGTTGTACATACGACTTTCGCTAAAAATGATTGACCTTACACTTCCTTTTATTTTAGCTCATCGGAGGTTCTAAGTTACAGCTTCTCGCATCTGGTGACTGCTCCAATCCTAATAAGCCTTGAAGTTCAAATATCAGTTCCTGATGCTGAGCGACCATCTGTCTCAATTGTACTGCTACTTCAATCATCTTTTACATCCCACTTCTATCTGCAGCCATACGATCTTCATCACGTTTCGCGTCCATATGCTCTTGTTCGTAACGTTCTATTATCTTTCTTTAAAGATAACAAAATCAACACACAACGAACTAAACGTAGCGATTTCGTACAAAATTGTTTCCTTTCGGAAACCGAAACATATCTCTGTGTTCAACATCAGAGATTCACACACCACAAGCACAAACAGACCCAACCACAACTCCAAAAGACTCTAACTTGGGCTCTAAGTCAGAGATTCACACAACACAAACAAGGCAAACCTACCCACAAACCCAAAAGACTCTAACTTGGGCTCTGATACCAACTAATGTAACACCCTTGTAGGGGATGTCACATTTAAGATAAAATAAAACAACAATAACAAGAATACCCAAAATTATAAGGTTTTGATATAGATAAATAATAAAACCTGTACATATACTTTGTTTAAAAACATAAAAACTGTGTCATTCAATCATTACACCTGTAAAAACATTCACACACATATGGATAACATCAGCACACCCCCGTACAAATACACAATATCCATATATATATATATCCATCAAATACTAACATACAAAAATTTACATAGGTTTTGCTTCATAAGTTGTACATATAATTTACAAATAATTTACAACTAAAGAAAATACATACCAAAACATTTACAATTACTGCCAAAAGATAAAACATAAGTTTTATATACAGTACAACATCAAAAAGCAAAAAGTGCCCAAGTGCACATCATGGATATCTAGTTCACTGGGGAATCATTCCTAGATAACTCCTCAGGTGACAGATAACCAGGATGTCTCACAGCAGTTCTACGAACAGAGATACGAGCTGTTCTACGAACTGGAGTCCGAGATGTAGACACTACACTATTTTCATTAGGAACATGGAAAAGTCCATTCCAATGACGTCGGATCTCCAAAGGCAACTCTAACTGTACATACAAGTCAAAAGTAACAACAGGATCAGCATCATATTCCGGACGCAAAGATAAAGTAATGATTCCCGTATATACTACACCATTGCTTTCTTCACGAGTACGCCAACCTTCTATTCCTCTATGGAACTCTATTCTTACAAAACCTAAGAATCCTGGCGTAGTCATCTTCTTTGAGTCAATTCAACCAGAGACGGATGATCGAAGGCTCCAAATACTCAGACCGGAAATCAGATGTGGCTCCTCCTCTACATGATATTCACTGCCTAATACTTGTTCTTCAATCTCTTCATTTTCGTCTATATATATATATATAACACAATAATACAAACAACACATACAACAACAAAGAGGTAAGACAACCCAATATATCACAAGTGTGGCGCATAAGAAAACGACAATACAACGAAAATAGCAATTAATATCAACACAGATAATAAACATTAACAATAACTAATTATGGAAAAGAATAGAATCCATCACAATAAATTATAAATACACGATAAATACGCCTAAACCATAAAATGACTCGGCCCTACTCCATGGAGCTACAACACACACCACGATATCGAGAGAATGATCGAAAGTTCTAATAATCTTCGCCCACCACTATCAGACTGTCCACCCTTTGTGTCTATAGCTTGACTACCCCGACCAACTATTGACTTTGTCAAGACTTTGTGTCTATAGCTTGGCTATCCCGACCAAACCTATTGACTTGTCAAGACTTTGTGTCTATAACTGATCGTTGTGATTGCTATTGCACTGTCAATACTTTGTGTCTATAGCCCACTAAAACACCATGGCGTAGTACACAGTCAAAACATCATGTAACTACAGGTAGTAAAATAGACCTCTCAAACTTCAATTATTTACGAAAATACCCTCAAACTTCAATTATTTACAAAAATACCCTCAAACTTTAAACATTTACAAAAATGCCCTCAAAATTCAAATATTTACAAAAATACCCTCAAACTTTAAATATTTACAAAAATGCCCTCAAACTTTAAATATTTACAAAAATGCCCTCAAAATTCAAATATTTACAAAAATGCCCTCAATGGCAAAAATAATTATGTAAATGCCCTCAGTGGCACAAATCTCAAAATACAGTACGCTCCCACTTGGCGCACTATATTTTCCATATAACCAGGTTATAATACGCACCCACTTGGCGCACTATAACTTTCCACATATCCGGGTCCACCATTTTGGCCCAACAGTAAAATTTACTGTTCTCATCAATCGCGTAAAATTTTTATTGCGTTTTTAAAATCCCAATATTTTCCTTAAATAAACAGTTTATTTTTCTAATGAGAAAAATTTATTAAATAGTTTAAAGCGCTTAAAATATTTTTCAAGTAATCAGTAAAATATTTTTGCATTAATGTAAATACGAACAACATTTAAACATTATTAATTCCATTAAATACCCTTAAACACTCTTTGAAATTAATTTAAAAACATCCAAAATCCACTTTTCAGGGTTATGACCGAACCTAGGGTGTTGTATTCTTTGGAATACTCATGCATTTCTAACATTATACTAATACATACAACATTATAAAAACTAGCAACATTATAAAATTAACAAATCAATTTAACAATACAAAACATACATGGAAAAATCATTACAATCAACATATAAATGAATCCTCATGGATTCTACAAACACACATCATTCCATTTTCTTACTACCACTCAAGAATAATTAGGTTATAGTCTTCCTCTTACCTTAAAATGAAGAAAATTCTTCTTTTATCCTTCCTTGGAATTTCGGTTTTTAGCTCCTTCAAATACCTAAGAAAATAAATAAAATTTTCTAAGAGTTACTACTAGAAAAGAAAACCATACCATGGATCAATCATGGCTTGGAAACTTGAAAATGAAAATAGAAAGGAAAAACAATGAGTTTTACCTTTAAGGAAGAAACTTCAAGATGAACATTCAAGCTTGCAAATGATGGAATTTGCAAAAACCTCTAACTAGAGATGAGTTTGGGTAGATGTTTAGAGTTAGAAAAACAAAGAAGGAAAATTTTTAAGTGAGTGGATGGTATATTGAAGAGCTTGGCCGAATAAAGAGAAGAAAATGGAAGAAGAAAGGCACATGGAGTCTTGGTATTTTTGGGAGAGAAAATGGAAGACTTATACGTAGAGAAGAGTGAAAATAAAAGTGAAGAAAGCCTCCCAAAGAGCTGCTGCCGTGAGGGGATTTTTGGTGAGTTTAAGTGATTAAGTTCACATGGAAACCATCCTAGCCATCCATCCACTCAACGGTTGAGATCACATCTTGTTGGTGTGCTCAAGAAGCTTTGTAAAGCTTATCCTACAAGCCTCCAAAGGCTACTGCCCCAAACCGTGCAGCCCAAGACCAATTTAAGAATTCAATTTGTTTTATTTACATGTTAATCAATTAGGAAATTTATTTGGCTAAATATCCTAATTAAATCTTAATTAGCATTCTAATCATATGACTAATATATCTAATATATACTAACATATATTATAACCTTTAATTAATATTAGGATATCTAATTAATATTTAGATTATAATTAGTTAAGAATTAAACTAGTTTACTTAATTATTTATCTAATTACATAACTAGTTAATTAGACAAATAATTACATATTTTATAATCTCTAAACAATATTAGCATATTTAATTAGTATTTAAATTATAATTATTTAATAACTAAACTAGTTTAATTAGTTTGCTAATTAAGTAATTAATCTAGTCAAACTAAGCTTAATTAGCTACTAACCAAAGTCAAGCCTACCAATTTTGACTTAATCCTAGCCATTGATTCTTCTTTAAATCTTAGCCATTGATCAAATCTATGGTCATCATCCAAGCTTGCTCACCAAGTTTCAATCCTAGCCATTCATCAAATCTATGGTCATCATTCAAGCTTGCTCACCAAGTTTCAATCCTAGCCATTCATCAAATCTATGGTCCAAAATGGTCAAGCCACTTTTGTTGACTTCTCTTTATTAGTTTGACTTCTAAGTGTCTTATTTCTATTGGTCCAAATTTCTAATCTATCAATTGGTTACTTTATTTATACGTGGGTCCCACACACACAAGATGTCGGGTCCATTTGTCAAAATTTATCTTGAGTAATAAAATAATACTAAAAATTATTTTATCGCACGAGTTAAATTCTAAAAATTACTGAAACTAATATATATATCAATCAGAACTGGGTTTAGTAAGATCCCCCAGCTCTAATTAATTAAAATAATATTTTTCCGGCCAGAAAATTTTTATTTCCCTGGCTCGGAGCAAATCACATACAATGATCAAATACACTCACGGAACAGTCAAATTCATTTTAGTACTCACAGAAATTACAAAACAGTACATTTCAGGACAATATTATAATTATCCCAAAAGTTGGGGTGTTACAAGCGGTATCTAGCAACACATCGCTGCTACCCAAGTAATAAGAATGTCAGTGATTTGACATAACCTTTCCGTGACCAATGTTTCCGTGTTGTTTAGTCCCTTTGTCAAGATATCTAGATTGAATACAAGGCATGGAATACGTCACCCTTGTATAGTCCAATCATTCATTTCCTGATATTCGAGTAGACTTTGTAACAACAAATGAGATCAATATCTCATATTGACTCATTTGAGCATGGCCATGCATTTCGCAGTCTCACTCAATCAGGGGGCCCGAAGATATCGCTCCTGTTATGTAGGAGTGACAAATCCCATCTAGGTCACTCACATCCCTCTGCATGATTTGCGGTATGTCCAATAACCAACTTTATAATCACCTTGTTACAGGTGACGTTTGATGGCATTAAAACACACAACTCCTCATGTAGGAATTGTAGTGATTTTAGGTCAAAGGACCACAAACACCATTGTCACTATGAGAGTCGCTTATGACACTCACGTAACGATCCATGTAGCATTCTCATGGTGTGTCAGTCCAGTACATCATTACTCTAATATGTACCCATGTGAAGACTTGATATCTCATATCCATGACCCGTGAGATGTGGTCATCAGTCTCTACACATACTAGTCTCAATGTATTATTGTTATCCTAATTAATAATAATACTTGACTAGGGACATTTAAGAATATTGTTGTAACCAAAAGGATCTCACGATCAAGTTATCCACTTGATGTCCTATGGCATCAAACTTACTATTCTAAGGACTTTATTATGTTTATCAAAAAAGAACACAATAAATGAAATGCCTCATATATAAAATAGCATAATAGAATGTATGTAAATACAGAAAACATATTGGCCTCTAGGGCATATACCAACAACTGGCCAATAGACATGTCCCCCTATTCCGACTTAAAAAATTCCATCTCTTTAGCATTCTGAAGGTTTTGTGGATAGAACTTCCTTAGAAATGAACTGCTAAAGATTTCCCAAGTCACATGAGTCCTTGACGCCTCAAGAGCTCTCTTTATATCCACCCACTAACCCTCTGCCTCACCCTCTAGTATGTACAAAACAAAATGCACCTTATGGTCATCTGAGTAAGCCATCACAATAAAGATCTTCTCCATCTCGTTGAGCTAACCCTCAGCTCTGACTAGGTTTTACTCTTCTTTAAAGGAAGACGGATTTGATTTCCTGAATTCTGAGAGGTCTTAGAAAGTTTGATTCCTCCCAGCTACCTCTTGGTGTGGTTGCCTCTACTGGTTAGTGGTATAGGTGGATGATGTTATGTAGTATTCATTCTCTGAATCATCTTTGCTAATGTAACTAATTGCTCTCTTATAGCTTCAGTTGTTGCGGCTATTTACTCTCGCATTGTAGTGACAACAGCGGCTGTTTGCTCTCTCATTACTTCAGCCATTGCCATAAAGTATCCAACCATATCAGTGCCTTCATTTCTAGAGTTCCTATTATTGCTCCCACGCGGTCACCTTCACCTTCGCCTTCGCCTTCGCCTTCGCCCTCTTACTGCCTTAGTTTCCTGTAAACACAAAATAATACATATTAATGTAGCTAATCCCAATATCACGTAACGTGCAACAGTAGCTAAAATAGTCATAACAAGGCAGTCATACAATTCAATCAACATCTCACACAAGAGACAAAAGAAATGCACAACACAATAAGAAACTCCTAAACGTGCCTAAGCATAGTCAGTCCACATCCTGACTCAGCAGGATGAACTGCTCTGATATCATAATGTAACACCCTAATACGAATTATTATAAAATAAATAGAATATTCCAAAATAGATCGCATTAAATATGTCACTTCAAAAAATATGGAAAATAAAAAAACCATAATAACTTACACAGTCATTATAAAGAGCCACGAATGATAAAAAGGTCATACATATACAAACATCATTGGCTAACAAGTCATACTATATACATAAGCTTTTACAAATAACCAGAAAAGCACACATATGCAATCTAATTCAAAATAAAAAAATAAAGCTGCTAAACTAAGCCTTCTACTTCTTCTTTTTATTGTTCTTTCCCTTTTTAGGGACTTCACATGGATTTACATGGAACACACAGGGGTGAGAAATTATAATTTCTCAATATAAGCATACCAAGACCAGTAATTTATTATTTATAATAAATAATTCAATTGAACACAAATACATCCAATGTAAAAGAATATCCGATAATCAATAATATCAAAAAATCGCTCATACAACCCTAAGATACTATCGAACGAGCAACCAAACAATCAATCGATTAAGAAATGACAAATGCCCATACAATTATCAAACATGCAATGCTTTATGTTATGAAGGATGATTATGCTCAAACAAAGTCCAAATATTATTGATGTTAAATGCCACTGTAGGTTTTAAAGTTTAAAAAACACAAGCTACTTACTTATTTCCTAGAAACCACTATTTCTTGTATATACAGAGCAGGATAAGCCTAAAAGCATAAACTCGCTTGGTAATAGGTAGACACTTCCCTCTTACCGCGTAAGAGCACTATTGTCACCCCCATACTGGTAATCCTCATCGTGCAAGCAAAAATGCAAGAAGATTCTAGATCCAACACCTTACTCTCATTGGGAACATGGAAAAGTCCATTCCAATGACGTCGGATCTCCAAAGGCAACTCTAACTGTACATACAAGTCAAAAGTAACTACAGGATCAGCATCATATTCCGGATGCAAAGATAAAGTAATAGTCCCCATATACACCACAACATTGCTTTCTTCACGAGTACGCCAGCCTTCTATTCCTCTATGGAACGTTATTCTTACAAAACCTAAGAATCCTGGCGTAGTCATCGTCTTTGAGTCAATTCAACCGGTACGGATGATCTGAAGGCTCCAAATATTCAGACTGGAAATCTGTAGATTGTGGCTCCTCCTCTATATGGTATTCATTGCCTAATACTTGTTCTTTAATCTCCTCATTTTCGTCTATATATATATATAATACAATAATACAAACAACACATACAACAACACAGAGGTAAGACAACCCAATATATCACAAGTGTGGCGCATATGAAAGTGATAATACAACGAAAATAGCAATTAATATCAGCACAGATAATAAACATTAACAATAACTAATTATGGAAAAGAATAGAATCCATCACAATAACTTATAAATACACAATAAATATGCCAAAACCATAAAATGACTCAATCCTACTCCATGGAGCTACAACACACACAACGATATCAGAGAGAATGATCTGAAAGTTCTAATAATCTTGCTTGACCACTATTGCACTTGTCCACCCTTTGTGTCTATAGCTTGACTACCCCGACCAGCTATTGCACTGTCAACACTTTGTGTCTATAACTGATCGTTGTGATTGCTATTGCACTGTCAATACTTTGTGTCTATAGCCCACTAAAACATCATGGCGTAGTACACAGTCACAACATCGTGTAACTACAGGCAGTAAAAATAGTCCTCTCAAATCTCGATTAAGTATAGTGCTTGTCGAGAACACTAGTGTGTTACCACGTACCACGCACCACGGCCCGAAGGAGCTACCCCCTGACCACATATGGAATAATGCACACCAATGTCTCCAAGTCCATATCAGAAATGAACCCACTACGCTTATCACATCGACAACACGATGTTATTCATCTCGTCAATCAAATCACCAATTCTCCAATTGGCACGACTCAGTGCATGAACAAAGCAATAATTACCAAAACGTCCTCAAGTCTCAAATAATTACAGGAATGTCATCAATTCTCAATTATTTACAAAAATGCCCTCAAACTTCAAATATTTACGAAAATACCCTCAAACTTCAATTATTTACGAAAATACCCTCAAACTTCAATTATTTATGAAAATACCCTCAAACTTCAATTATTTACGAAAATACCCTCAATGGCAAAAATAATTATATAAATGCCCTCAGTGGCACAAATCTCAAAATACAGTATGCTCCCACTTGGCGCACTATATTTTCCATATAACCAGGTTACAATACGCACCCACTTGGCGTACTATAACTTTCCACATATCCGGGTCCACCATTTTGGCCCAATAGTAAAATTTGCTGTTCTCATCAATAGCGTAAAATTTTTATTACGTTTTTAAAATCCCGATATTTTCCTTAAATAAACAGTTTATTTCTCTAACAGAAAGATTTATTAAATAGTTTAAAACTGCTTAAAATATTTTTCAAGTAACTGTAAAATATTTTTGCATTACTGTAAATACGAACAACATTTAAACATTATTAATTCCATTAAATACCCTTAAACACTCTTTGAAATTAATTTAAAAACACCCAAAAATCCACTTTTCAGGGTTATAACTGAATCCTAGGGTGTTGTATTCCTTGGAATACTCATGCATCTCTAGCATCACACTAATATTTACAACATTATAAACACTAGCAAGTCAACTTAACAATACCAAATATGCATGAAAAATCATTACAATCAACATATAAAAGAATCCTTATGGATTCTACTACACACAAAATTCCATTTTCTTACTACCACTCAAGAATAATTAGGTTATAGTCTTCCTCTTACCTTCAAACAAAGAAAATCCTTCTTTTATCCTTCTTTGGAATTTCGGTTTTAGCTCCTTCAAATATCTTTAAAGAAGAAACTTCAAAGTGAGTCTTCAAGCATGCAAATGATAGAATTTGCAAAAACCTCCAACTAAAGATGATCTTGGATGGATATTTAGAGTAAGAAGAACAAGGAAAGAAAATTTTTAGATGGGTGGATGGTGTATGGAGAAGCTTGGCCGAATAAAGTGAAAGAAAAAGAAGAAGAAAGGTACATGGAGTCTTGGTATATTTGGAGAGAAAATGGAAGGCTTTCAACGTGAAAAGTGAGAAAATAAAAGTTAAAGGTGAATATGAAGGGCTGCTGCCTAAAAACCGTGTGGCCCAAGGCCATTTAGGAATTTAATTTGTTTTAATTCAAGTTTAATTAATTGCTAATTAGGTAACTAATTAATTAGGTTTAATTTCCTAATTAATCTTAATTAATTATCTAATTATATAACTATTTAATTGAACATATAATTACATGTTTTATAATTTCTAAACAATATTAGCACATCTAATTAGTATTAGATTATAATTATTTAATAACTAAGCTAGTTTAATTAGTTTACTAATTACGTAATTAAGCTTGTCAAATTAAGCTTAATTAGCTACTAACCCAAAGTCAAGCCTACATCTTTTGACTTAATCCTAACCATTGATTTCATCTTTAATTTCTATCCATTGATTAGATCTATGGCCATCTTCAAAGCTTGCTCACCAAGTTTACATCCTAGCCATTGATCAAAGCTTGCTCACCAAGCTTGCATCCTAGCCATTTGATCAAGACTTGCTCACCAAGCTTGCATCTCCACCATTGATCAAGACTTGCTCACCAAGCTTGCATCTAATGGTCCAAAATAATCAAGCCACTTTTGTTGACTTGTTCCCATTGGCTTAGAAATTTATAAAGTTCTATAGTCTTTTTAAAGATCCGTGATTATTTTAAAACAGTTTTTCAATCTGTTTTTGAGACAAGAGAATTCTTGTAACATAAAATAATATTATAATAATATAAAAAAATTTTATTGCACAGTTAACTCCTAAAAATTACGAAACTAATATATATATCAATCAGAACTGGGTTTAGTAAGATCCCCCGACTCTAATTAATTAAAATAATATTTTTTCGGCCAAAAAATTTTTATTTCCCTAGCTCGGAGCAAATCACATACAACAATCAAATACACTCACGAAACAGTCAAATTCAGTTTACTACTCATAGAAATTACAAAACAGTACATTGGGGATGTAACCGTCATTTATCTTAAAGTTAGAAAAATTCAGGGTGTTACAACTCTCCCCAACAAACAAAAATTTCGTCCTCGAAATTTGTCGTACCTTAAAACAATTGAGGGTATTGCTCCCTCATCTTGTCCTCTAATTCCCAAGTAGCACCTCCTGTCACAACGTTCCATATAACTTTAACCAGCTCAATCATCTTTCCTCGAAGCTGCTTCACTTTTCTGTCTTCAATTCTTACAAGGAGTGTCTCGTACGTCAGATTCTCCTTTAACTGTACTTCATCAGGTTGTATCACATGTGTCGGATCTGGAATATACTTCTTTAATTGGGACACATGAAATACATTATGTAGATTAGACAAAAACGGAGGTAAGGCAACTTGATAAGCTACAGGACCTATCCTACGCATAATCTGATAAGGTCCTATAAACTTAGGCGTAAGCTTCTTGGACTTGATAACTCTTCCAATACTAGTCGTAGGAGTCACCCTTAAAAACACATGCTCGCCTTCTTCGAATTCCAAGGGTCGCCTTCTTTTGTCAGCATAGCTCTTTTGTCTGCTTTGAGTAATTCTCATCTTTTCTTGGATCATCTTCACCTTCTCTGTAGTCTATTGCACTAACTCTGGTCCAATAGTCATACTTTCACCGTCTTGATACCAACACAAAGGTGTTCGGCATCGTCGTCCATACAATGCTTCATAGGGTGCCATCCCTATACTTGCGTGAAAACTATTGTTGTAGGTGAATTCTATCAAAGATAAAAATTCATCCCAACTCCCTTGTTGCTCCAGCACACAAGCACGCAACAGGTCTTCTAAAGATTGTATAGTTCTTTCAGTTTGGCCATCAGTCTGTGGATGATAAGCAGAGCTTAAATGTAGCTTAGTCCTCATCGCTTCTTGTAGATTTGGCCAAAACCTTGATGTAAACCTTAGATCCCTATCAGAAATTATGGAAATAGGTACTCCATGTAATTTAACAATCTCATTGATATAGATTTGGGCTAATCTTTCCAATGAATACTTAATATTAATGGGCAGGAAATGAGCTGACTTTGTAAGCCTATCAACTATAACCCATATTGAGTCATGACCTTTTCTCGTTCTTGGCAATCCAGTAACGAAATCCATAGAAATACTGTCCCACTTCCATTCTGGAATAGAGAGCGGTTGTAACATTCCAGCTGGCCTCTGATGTTCCACTTTCGCTTTTTGACAAACCAAACAAGATGCTACACGTTCCGTTACGTCTCTTTTCATCCTTGGCCACCAAAACAATTTCTTCAAATCTTGATACATCTTGGTCATTCCTGGATGCAAACTTAAATTACTAGTATGGGCTTCATCCAATATTGTCGTCTTTAGTTCAGCATCGTCGGGTATACAAACTCTCCCTTGAAATCTTAAAATTCCATCTGATCCCTCTTCCACTGTTGCCTTGTGACCTTGCTTTAACAGTTCTCTTTCATTTTGCAAAAATGCATCTTCCTCTGTTTATCTCGAATTATATTAAGCAAGTCATTTAAGATTACCATTCTGCTTAAACGAATCTTCCCAGGCACTAATTCCACTGATACTTCTAAATTTATGAATTCATTGAGTAATTCCTCTTCCTTAATCATCATTGTAGAAACACTAAGTACTTTTCTACTCAGGGCATCTGCTACCACATTAGCTTTTCCCGGATGATATTGGAGTTGAAAATCATAATCTTTGAGAAACTCAAGCCATCGTCTTTGTCTCATATTCAATTCTTTCTGATCAAACAAGTATTTCAAACTCTTGTGATCACTAAAGACATTGAACATGGCCCCATACAGATAATGCCTCCATATCTTTAATGCAAACACACCACCATTTGCTAGTTCCAAGTCATGGGTTGGGTAATTTCTCTCATGAACCTTCAATTGCCTCGAAGCATAAGCTACCACATTTCGGTCTTGCATCAGCACGCATCCCAATCCTTGATACGAAGCATCACAGTACACATCAAAAGATCTGTTAGGATCCGGTAAGATCAACACTGGTGCAGTTGTTAGCTTTTTCTTCAACTCTTGAAAACTGGCTTCACGTTCATCCGTCCATTCAAAAGCTTGACTTTTCCTTGTAAGTTGTGTAAGTGGTCCGGCAATCTTGGAAAAACCTTCTATAAACCTTCGATAATACCCAGCCAATCCAACGAAACTTCGGACTTCGGTTACTGTTTTAGGTCTCTCCCATTGCAAAATAGTTTCTATCTTGGATGGATCCACTGCAATACCTTCTTTAGAAATTACGTGACCTAGGAATTGCACTTTTTCCAACCAAAATTCACATTTAGCCAACTTTGCATACAACTGCTTGTCCTTCAAAACCTGAAGAACTATACTGAGGTGTTCGGCATGCTCTTCTTTAGACCGAGAATAGATTAGAATGTCATCTATAAAGACAACAACAAATCTATCAAGGTATGGGTGAAAAATCCTATTCATATAATCCATGAATATAGCAGGAGCATTTGTCACTCCAAAAGGCATAACTTGATATTCATAATGCCCATAACGAGTTCGAAAGGCTGTTTTGGGTACATCCTCCGTCTTAACACGGATTTGATGGTAACTTGATCTCAGATTTATTTTAGAAAATATTCTGCTCCCACCGGTGGTCCATCAAATCATCAATCCGTGGAAGTGGATATTTATTCTTTATGGTGACCTTATTCAGCTGACGATAGTCCACACAGAGTCGAGAAGTTCCATCCTTCTTCTTGACTAGAAGCACTGGTGCTCCCCATGGTGATACACTCGGTCGCACAAACTACTTCTCCAATAATTCCTCCAATTGCTTTTTCAACTCCATCAACTCGGCTGGTGACATTCTATACGGTGCAATTGAAATAGGACCTGTTCCTGGTACTAAATCGATAGAAAATTCAATTTCCCTTTCTGGCGGCAAACCAGGTACATCATCTGGAAAAACTTCTGGAAATTCATTGACAACAGGAATAGTATATACATCTTTCTCATTCTCAACTTTTAGAGAAGATAATAATACAAATCCCTGCGCTCCATTTCTCAGCAATGACTTAGCTTTAACAGCAGTCAAGAATCCAGAGTTCTCTTCCTTCGGAAAGACTATGGATTTAATTGCTGATCTATCAGGATATGGTTAGAAGATAACCAATCCATTCCGAATATCACATCTATCTCCACTAGGGGTAAACAAATCAAGTTGACTATAAACATACGGTCCTTCACAACAACAGGACAATCCAAACATATTTTGGATGTGACTACAGGCTTAGTAGTTGGTGTAGAAACAACCAATGGAAAATCCAAAGAAGACACAGTGCAGTTTTAATCTCTCAACACAATTATATGCAATGAAAGAATGTGTTGCGCCTGAATCATACAAGACAGTCAAAGGCTTACCTCCTATGGCTCCTTCCCCTTGAATAAGATTGTCAGACTGAGAAACTTCAGTTCCTGTCATAGTATAGACTCGTCCTCCGGATCTTGGTTGATTTGCCCGAACAGTCTTCAATGCAGGTTTCTTTTCCAACTGAAGACAATCCTTAGAGAAATGTCCAGGTTGTCGATAATTGAAACAAATTGTCCCTTTAATAGGACATCCTGAAGAAATATGACCCTTTTTCCTACATTTGAAACATGTTGGTACAAACGCCGCTTTCTGACTAGGAGTAGTACTAGCAGAGCTTCCTCCAACAAGTGGTCGTTGAAGTTGGTTTCCCGGTGGTCTCGAGTATGGCTTACGCTGAAACCGATTATTATGGCTGCTACCTCCCCTCTGAAACCTCATTGGTCCAAAATTACGAGTCCTTGGATCCCATAACTGTTCCAATTCCTCCAATTGTGCACATATATCTACCAGAGCATGGAATTGAGTCATTTTCAAAGGTAGTACTCCTTGTCTTAACTCCACTCGCAATCCTTCTTCAAACTTCCTACATCGCCACTCATCATTTGGCCTGGTTTGAGCATAATCTGAGAATTGAGACAAACTCTCAAATTTGGATGCATACTCATGGACTGTCATATTTCCTTGACGTAAACCAAGAAATTCTCTTTCCTTGGCATATCGAGCACTGGTAGGAAAATACTTATCCATAAACACAGTGGAAAACACTTCCCAAGTTATCACAGTGCCTTCAGCTTGCAACAACCGGCGGGTTCCTCTCCACCAACTTTCCCCGTCTCCTCTTAACATGTAGGTGGCATATGTTACCTTTTTGTCATCTGGGCATCCCATCCCCTCAAATATCTTTTCCAGCTCCTGTATCCACAAACTTGCTTTCTCAGGATTGAACTCGCCTCTGAACTGTGGCGGGTTACTACGCCTAAATTCAGACAAATTTAGGGCATCTGCGATAAGCATCTTCTTTGTTGAGTGCTCTCTCGGTTCTATTTGAGTCATTACTTCTGCCATTCGTTGCATAGCTTCTACAGTATCTTGCTGTTGAGCTGCTCTCTGGTTTTGCTGAGTCATTACTTCCGCCATCCGCTGCATAGCCTCTACAGCTGCTACTAGAGGGTCCTCTTCTCTAGGGATATTTGCACGTCTTCCTCTTCCTCTATGCATCTTCTTCTCTTTTTTTTTTCTTTTTTCCAATCACATCAAACATAAAAGTTAGATTTCTTCCTTTCGGAAATAAATCACAGAGAATTCACACAACACAAGCACAAACAGACCCAACCACAACCCCTAAAGACTCTAACTTGGGCTCTGATACCAACTAATGTAACACCCTTTGTGATGTCACATTTTAAGGTAAATAAAATAAAATAAAGATAATATATACTATTCGAGTTATAAAATAAATAATATCACCTGTGCGTATACTTTGTTTATAAAACGTATAAATTACAACACATTATCGCACCTATATAGCATTAACATACATATTAATTCACCTGTATATTTCATTTGTGCATTATCTACATACATACAACAAACACATATAAAAACAAAACTAACATATAATTTACATATGGTTTTGTTGTCATCAGTTATACTAATAATTTACAAATAATTTACAACTAAAGAAAATACATACCAAAACATTTACAACTACTGCCAAAAGATAAAACATAAGTTTATATACAGTATGGCATCAAAAAGCAAAAAATGCCCAAGTGCACATCATGGATATCTAGTTCACTGGGGAATCATTCCTAGATAACTCCTCAGGTGACAGATAACCAGGATGTCTCACAGCAGTTCTACGAGCAGGGATCCGGGCTGTAGATACCACACTATTTTCATTGGGAACATGGAAAAGTCCATTCCAATGACGTCGGATCTCCAAAGGCAACTCTAACTGTACATACAAGTCAAAAGTAACTACAGGATCAGCATCATATTCCGGACGCAAAGATAAAGTAATAGTCCCCATATACACCACAACATTGCTTTCTTCACGAGTATGCCAGCCTTCTATTCCTCTATGGAACGTTATTCTTACAAAACCTAAGAATCCTGGCGTAGTCATCTTCTTTGAGTCAATTCAACCGGTACGAATGATCTGAAGGCTCCAAATATTCAGACTGGAAATCTGTAGATTGTGGCTCCTCCTCTATATGGTATTCATTGCCTAATACTTGTTCTTCAATCTCCTCATTTTCGTCTATATATATATATAATACAATAATACAAACAACACATACAACAACACAGAGGTAAGACAACCCAATATATCACAAGTGTGGCACATATGAAAATGATAATACAACGAAAATAGCAATTAATATCAGCACAGATAATAAACATTAACAATAACTAATTATGGAAAAGAATAGAATCCATCACAATAACTTATAAATACACAATAAATATACCAAAACCATAAAATGACTCAATCCTACTCCATGGAGCTACAACACACACAACGATATCGGAGAGAATGATCTGAAAGTTCTAATAATACTGCCCAGCCAGCTATTGCACTGTCCACCCTTTGTGTCTATAGCTTGACTACCCCGACCAGCCTATTTACTTGTCAACACTTTATGTCTATAAGCGATCGTTGTGATTGCTATTTACTTGTCAATACTTTGTGTCTATAGCCCACTAAAACATCATGGCGTAGTACACAAGTCACAACATCGTGTAACTACAGCAAGATAAAAATAGTCCTCTCAAATCTCGATTAAGTATAGTGCTTGTCGAGAACACTAGTGTGTTACCACGTACCACGGCCCAGAAGGAGCTACCCCCTGACCACATATGGAATAATGCACACCAATGTCTCCAAGTCCATATCAGAAATGAACCCACTACGCTTATCACATCGACAACACGATGTTATTCATCTCGTCAATCAAATCACCAATTCTCCAATTGGCACGACTCAGTGCATGAACAAAGCAATAATTACCAAAACGTCCTCAAGTCTCAAATAATTACAGGAATGTCATCAATTCTCAATTATTTACAAAAATGCCCTCAAACTTCAAATATTTACGAAAATACCCTCAAACTTCAATTATTTATGAAAATACCCTCAAACTTCAATTATTTATGAAAATACCCTCAAACTTCAATTATTTATGAAAATACCCTCAATGGCAAAAATAATTATGTAAATGCCCTCAATGGCACAAATCTCAAAATACAGTACGCTCCCACTTGGCGCACTATATTTTCCATATAACCAGGTTACAATACGCACCCACTTGGCGTACTATAACTTTCCACATATCCGGGTCCACCATTTTGGCCCAACAGTAAAATTTGCTGTTCTCATCAATAGCGTAAAATTTTTATTACGTTTTTAAAATCCCGATATTTTCCTTAAATAAACAGTTTATTTTTCTAATAGAAAGATTTATTAAATAGTTTAAAACTGCTTAAAATATTTTTCAAGTAACTGTAAAATATTTTTGCATTACTGTAAATACGAACAACATTTAAACATTATTAATTCCATTAAATACCCTTAAACACTCTTTGAAATTAATTTAAAAACATCCAAAAATCCACTTTTCAGGGTTATAACCGAATCCTAGGGTGTTGTATTCCTTGGAATACTCATGCATCTCTAGCATCACACTAATATTTACAACATTATAAACACTAGCAAGTCAACTTAACAATACCAAATATGCATGAAAAATCATTACAATCAACATATAAAAGAATCCTTATGGATTCTACTACACACAAAATTCCATTTTCTTACTACCACTCAAGAATAATTAGGTTATAGTCTTCCTCTTACCTTCAAACAAAGAAAATCCTTCTTTTATCCTTCTTTGGAATTTCGGTTTTAGCTCCTTCAAATATCTTTAAAGAAGAAACTTCAAAGTGAGTCTTCAAGCATGCAAATGATAGAATTTGCAAAAACCTCCAACTAAAGATGATCTTGGATGGATATTTAGAGTAAGAAGAACAAGGAAAGAAAATTTTTAGATGGGTGGATGGTGTATGGAGAAGCTTGGCCGAATAAAGTGAAAGAAAAAGAAGAAGAAAGGTACATGGAGTCTTGGTATATTTGGAGAGAAAATGGAAGGCTTTCAACGTGAAAAGTGAGAAAATAAAAGTTAAAGGTGAATATGAAGGGCTGCTGCCCAAAACCGTGTGGCCCAAGGCCATTTAGGAATTTAATTTGTTTTAATTCAAGTTTAATTAATTGCTAATTAGGTAACTAATTAATTAGGTTTAATTTCCTAATTAATCTTAATTAATTATCTAATTATATAACTATTTAATTGAACATATAATTACATGTTTTATAATTTCTAAACAATATTAGCACATCTAATTAGTATTTAGATTATAATTATTTAATAACTAAGCTAGTTTAATTAGTTTACTAATTAGGTAATTAAGCTTGTCAAATTAAGCTTAATTAGCTACTAACCCAAAGTCAAGCCTACATCTTTTGACTTAATCCTAACCATTGATTTCATCTTTAATTTCTATCCATTGATTAGATCTATGGCCATCTTCAAAGCTTGCTCACCAAGTTTACATCCTAGCCATTGATCAAAGCTTGCTCACCAAGCTTGCATCCTAGCCATTTGATCAAGACTTGCTCACCAAGCTTGCATCTCCACCATTGATCAAGACTTGCTCACCAAGCTTGCATCTAATGGTCCAAAATAATCAAGCCACTTTTGTTGACTTGTTCCCATTGGCTTAGAAATTTATAAAGTTCTACTGATCTTTTTAAAGATCCGTGATTATTTTAAAGCAGTTTTCTCTTGTTTTTGAGGCAAAGATAATTCTTGTAACATAAAATAATATTATAATATTATAAAAAATTTTATTGCACAGTTAAATCCTAAAAATTACGAAACTAATATATATATCAATCAGAACTGGGTTTAGTAAGATCCCCCGGCTCTAATTAATTAAAATAATATTTTTTCGGCCAAAAAATTTTTATTTCCCTGGCTCGGAGCAAATCACATACAACAATCAAATACACTCACGAAACAGTCAAATTCAGTTTACTACTCATAGAAATTACAAAACAGTACATTAGGGATGTAACCGTCATTTATCTTAAAGTTAGAAAAATTCAGGGTGTTACAGCTTGCACAAATGATCCTATCGAGTAAAAACTTGGTTTTTCCATAAAAAGGGGACTTGTAATCGATTACACCCTTATTGTAAATTACAACAAAGTTAGAAGCTTGGTAATCGATTACATCGATTCCAGAACTCTAGTAATCAATTACATTTCCCTTTTAATCGATTACATCACTTCTAGAGGCTTTGTAATCGATTACATTGACCTTGTAATTGATTACATCAAGCAAGAACTTGGTTCTGCAGAATTTTGCCGAACGTAGTACTATTCCATTCGAACAATTCATGAATCTTGGCCACTCCAAACCAGTTTCTAGGTGATTTAAGGTCCCTAACAAGTTCACTAACACATAGGAATCGTTAGCCACCATAAAACAGTTCTAATTTGGATCCAAAGACCAAATCACTCATCCATCACCTAACTTTCTCACTTTTGGGATTCAAAGGTTCAAATGACAAATTCTAAGTTTCTAACTCAAACTCAATCCTTGAACAAGTTATAAACAATGAAAGAGGCTCATTCAAGTAAGAAATACAATTCAAACACCTCTAGAAACCAAATTGGCATATTATGCACCACTTGTGCAACAATGGTGAAAATGGAAGAAAAAGAGTATAAAGGTACAAGAACCCTTACCTTGAGTAGCAAAGATGAAGATGCTGGTTAGATGATCACAAGCTTACCTTTCCTTCTTGATTTCCTATTCTTCCTTTCCCCTTTTGGTCGTTGCCCTTCTTTCTCCTCTGTTTCTATTTTCAACCGTGAGAGAGAAATGAGACACAAGTGACAAATGAAGAAATATGTAGAAAACCAATATTAGGGCACAAAACTGTGAAAGGCATAGTCACTTAAGTGACCAAGTAATATTCCTGATCTACTAAGAACACTGAGATTTCTCCAAATCCAATTTTTTTAAAGTAAATAAGTTTAAAATAAATCACAGGATTATAAAAAATCTTATTGCACCAAAATCATCATTTTCCATATCTGTGACTAGTTATTCCGGTATTAAACACACAACCAGTATGCCTAAAAGTACCAAATAGACTCTGATTATTCTCAAACTTTAGCCACATCACCAAATACATATTTGTGACTTAGAAATAAATGATTCTCAACTATTTCCATTAGTTAAGCCATTTAAGCTAATATTTGGGCGATTTTAAGCTATCACTTTTCGGCTTACAGCAAAGTGCATAAACTAAGTCAAACTGTCCCAAAATTAAACAAGCATGTTAAGCAAGTATTAAGCTACCTCTATAACTATTTACAAGTCTAACATGTTGAAGAGAATGTTACAATAGTTGACAAATTTACTAAGTCTACCTATATTCTACCTTTCAAATCTATCTGTAGCATAGATTAGCTAGCTCAACTCTATATAAAGGAGATCGTAAGACTTTATGGAATACCTTTAAGATTCATTTCTGACAAGGACCTAAGATTCACCTTCAAGTTTTGGGGAACCCTACATAAAGCTTTAGGAACCAAACTTTGTTTTAGTACTGCTTATCATCTCCAATTTGATGGCCAAACTGAGAGGACCATCTAGACATTGGAAGATATGTTACATGTCTGTGTGCTAGAAATGAAGGGAAATTGGGACCTTCACTTCCCATTAGTAGAATTTGCCTATAATAATAGTTATCACTCTAGCCTGGGAATGGCGCCATAGGAAGTCTTATATGGAAGGAAATGTAGATCACCAATATGCTTAGTTGAGGCAGGGAAAACAAGTTGTTAGGGCTAAACCTAATCCAACAGGCTTCAAAAAAGATTAAAATCATAACGGAAAGACTACTCATGGCACAGAGTCGTCAAAAGAGTTATACTAATAAACAAAGGAGACCACTGGATTTCAAAGAGGGGGAACATGTATTTGCTGACTCTAGGTGCAAGTATAAGATAGGACTAAGTTAGCATAATATTTCTTTGAGAAATTTGGATTAGCCAAATAAGTTAAAAATCTAAAAATAGTACTTAGTAAGGTTCTAATGATTTTAATTAAGAATGACCCAAAAGTTTCCTTAGTTAAGAATTTGGTAATATAATGGAAATTAATTAGTCTAAGTATCTTAGGGGGACTTAAGCTTAAGCAATGGTGATTGAGCCAACTGGTCATAACATGAGCACCTTGGAAAACCAATGAGGAAGGAGATAACCAGCCATGTTTGCATGGTTATTTTCATAAAGAGAAACGTGAACAAGTGCCAGACTAAGACCAATAAGTAACTATTGATAATTAGGTTCTAATACATTTCTTTGGCCCAAAAGAAATTTAACATTGGTAGCTTACAAGGAGAGGTATTCGATGGAGTAAGCACAAGGCAGCTAGGAATCATCATGATGCATCACCAAGGAGTCTAATAGCAAAAAAAGGATGGGCAATGCAGGTTAAGGAGTTGGATGGGTGAATAGTTAAGCCATATGGAGGGATAATTGATGAGATGGAGAATAAGAATCTCCAAAGCAGAAACTACAACTTGCTAATTGGTCCAAGAGGTGTCTACATGGCATGAATAGAAGGAAGGAAAACCTACTGGTCATGCAGAAACAAGGAGATGCAGTAGCTCATACAGAGAGCCACGCTACCCTACAAGTATTCAAGGTAGGGAGAAAAGATTCATAGGTATGCAGAATGACATATAAGGAAAAATACTAAGTTATTAACCAAACCCCTCATACCTTATAAAAATCCCTACTTATCAAGCTCGGAAAGCGCCAAAAGACTGAGCAAGAAACTGAGAGAGTGAAGTGTGGTAGGCATGAAAGTTGCTAATTCTACTTGGGAAAAACAAATTAGGTAAGAATGGAAAAAATTTGTACGAAAGGGTGGCTCTAAACCTGTGTTGTTCCTACTTATTTTCTTAATTAAATCTTCTTCTAATATTTTGTGTTTATTCTTACAAAGTATTTCTCAAGATTGGTTCAGCCATGCCAACTATTTCTCAAAAGTGCAAGGAGTTCAATCGTGTGTTCAAGTTTCTATTTCTATGAAGCCTTGAGGCTATATGTAATGTTCTAAATATGTAATTAAGTGTAATTTATGGGGGAATCATGTATGGGTGAGAGTGGATGGGAGGTTGTAATAGGAACTATCAAGTTATAATGATCATTATATGGTTCTCCAATTTTGTGCCATAATGTTTATATATCCTTTGCACTACTTAAGATAAACATATTAAGAGTAACTAACATGCTAAGGACAAGTAAAAAAATGGTGACTATGGAACTTCATATGTGAACCCAAGGGCCATGGACATAGGAACTCATGATAGTTGGAATCATAACCATTCAATGATCTTATGAAAACTATAGAATTCATGAACTTATGGACCCTTTGAACTAGGATGGACTCATGACTACCTATAGTAGGTTGAATAGACCTTGACCTTGTGAACACATTGAGGACTTGGACTGGTTTTTAGACTATAGACTCATGACTAACATAGACATCGGATGGACTTAGACCATATGCATTCTCTAAAGACTAAGTTGGTTCCAAGACCATGAACTTATGATCACCTAAGGATGAAGCCCTGAAAAAGTTTTCTTGAACTTGTTTGACTTGAATAAATCTACAAACACTCTAGTATAACAATCAACACTTAATAATTTTGAAATAAAGTCAAATGATTGGTCAATCCCTTTTGTTTTCTCAGTATTTTGGCATTCTTGCCATTTTTTTAACTTTTACTTCATTGAAAAACCACAGTAATTTCGTTACTTCTATTTATCTCTTCATTCCATTTTAGAGAATGCTACACCTCCAATTTTTAAAAATGAAAAATCACAGTGGTTGTGTGACCAGAAGACTTCTATCAATAATTCAGTTGCAAATTCTATCATAATTTACAAAGAATTCGAATCCGCTACAAATTATTCACCACAAAAATTAATTTTCTTGTAGGGGATCAAATAAATTTATTAAGGAAGAAGGTTAAAAAAGTTAAACAAAGACTTAGTCATGTTTGTCAATGGCACTAAGAATTTAGGAAAGCTTCTTGGAAGTCAAAGATATGCCTTTGACAATGTTGACCTTCATTATAAGAAATCTTCGAAACAAAAGTTGTATGTGCCTTTGTTCATGCTAAGAAACAAGAATGATGTGTTTATGTTGTAACTAGATTGGCGATAAGGCTTCTTCATGTTACTACAAAGACAAACCACTAAAGGCTATGATGATTAACTTGAAAGGACCCAAGCAGGTTTGGATACCCAAATCTATGGACTCTTCTCATGTAGGAGTGCTTAATCTCAAAAAGAAAGAAACACATATGGTACTTGAACAGCGGATGCTCAAGGCATATGACAGGAGCCGAAAACAAATTCATGTCACTTAAAGCCAAAGATGGTGGAAATGTTACTTTTGGTGATAATGGAAAAATAAATATTGTGGTTATAGGTAAAGTTGGTAAGACTGACTTACTCAAGTTAATGGTGTGTATTATGTTAAAGGGTTAAAACACAACCTTTTTGCATCTGTCATGTTTTGGACTAGGTTCTGGGTTAGTAGATCAAGAGGAACCCAACCCGTCAAATATGGGTCCTAGCTAGCGTTAAGTTCCTTTAAATTAACAAATATGTCTATTTATAAGGAGTAAATCTCTCTAAGAATCCCACATGAATAGGTGATATAGTTAGAAGAGATAATTATCCTAATAGATTCTTTTCCTTATTAATAGCATTTATTATCCATTAATATAGATTTAAACATGATTTTTATTTATCATGACTTTCCTATAAATACTACATAAGGTAGTAAAGGTATGCATCTAACCTTTAAACACTACCCACCTTGTGCACAATCTAACTTGAGCATAACAGTGTCTTTTGCAGGTATCCACCCATGGCATCATCGTCATTGCCATCGTGATATGGAGGAAACCACCTTCCTCAGTCTTATTCAAGTGATCCTCTGAAACTTGTTCAAAACATTAGCGTTGTCTATGAGAAATGATAAACTTCAATGCTCGACACCGCCATTATGGTAACCACTAGACAGAATCGCACCTTCGCAGAGCAAAACCAATCATCCACTAGTCGTTGTCTTGGATCCGTCATCACCCAAAACCTAGTCGCTATTCAACCAGAACCCATGTGTGATGGAGTAGAAGTTTCTCTCACCAACGAGAACTCTTCTTCTCCACCACGACGCGTTCTGACTACGTAGAAACTTGGATCACGCAAAGCCCCTTCAAGAAAAGCTAAACCATGGATATCAACATTGCAATATTTAGGCATGTGGGAGAACAACAAAGGGGTTAGGCCCTAGTAGGGCAAATCACGTCTCCATGAACTATCGCAAGAAGAATTGATCTCCCTAGTCAGACTCCAAGATGAACTTATACATGGTTGGAAAGTTTCGCTAACCTAGAAAGGGGGGACGAAAATTGGGTTCCCCACAGGAATTGCAACAACAGAAGGGAACCAGCCCAAAGCGAAGGTTACAACCAGAAAAACTTCCAAGGTAGCGAAACCTGGACAAATGGTTGGTAACTTGGTGTGAGAAAATCAAGAGCAAGAACCCGAACGAACAAGATCAGTTAAACAAAATCAACTTTTCATTGATGAGTTGATGGCTTATAAGATCCTTAGGCGCTTTAAATATCCAACTAATATTGAAGCTTATGATGGGACCTCGAATTGCCAAGATGTAACATACTAACTCAACTACATTACGTAATGTCCTAATTACCATATTTTCATCCACACGATTTTCTTTTCTTTACAATAATTATTAAAGACTCATAAGATTTAAAACCTTTTAAAAGTTAGTCGATTATAATTAAAATAGACAAATATTTAGAAAAAGAAAAAGGCATCCTTAAAATGAAATTTATGTAAGATGCATTAGTAGTTCATCAGTCACGATTAAAGATTATAGTCTTCCAAAAATTTGACCTCACAAGGTCATCTACAACCGTCACTTAAAACCATCATAAAGAAAATAGATTACCATCATAAAATTGTTCCACCCCTCAAGTAGTACAAGAGGGAGGAATCCAAACGAGGAACTAACATAATAGATATGTCAAGAAGATGCGCATCATGCGATCACCATGGAGGCATAACTAGCTGAAGGGTGAAGTGGCTGATTATCGTCACTGTCCCATACTCTGGGTGGGTAGATACCTGTATTTGGATGGTGATCTGCCCCTCGAAGGAAAAGAGTTGTACATCATGATCATAGTTTTGCTATCTTTCAATGAGCCAAATTACTATAGAACTCATATCAATGGGTCTGAAATACCACGAATATATTGAAAAAAGGGTGAGAAACTAATTTCTCAATAGGAAAAATAGTAAAAATAGAACTAATGGTATTCCAGGGGAATCAGTTTTAAAAAAAATGATTTTTGTTAATGAGAAAATAATTCTATCTTTGGAAAATTCTAATTCCCAAAACATTTTCTTTTTACCTTTCAAAAATGTCTTCTCTACAAGATAAAACAAAGGTTAGTGAATAAGAAGAAACTGAGAGAAATTAAATGCATATATTTTAATATCCAAGATTACATGTAAGTCATAAGCATTATAAGGTAACTCATATTAATGTAATTATGAAAAAATCAATATATCAAATGGAAATCGAGATAACAAAGACATGCAAAAATAAGCGAAATAAGTATAGAGTTTAGATGGCTTTTACTCTTTACTCCATGGAGTGCTCCATTGGGAAAGCGGGTGGACGAGAGTACACATGCACCCCTTTTTATGCTCTCCAAATTGTCCTGGAGAAAAAGGGTCTATCGGATGTAATGCCATTTTCGAAAGCGATCTCCACGGCTCGAAAACCATTTCAAGTCCTACCCGGACCCGTGAAGTCATAATGGCATGTTACTCCCACAGGGTTCCAGCACCCTCCCAATCTACTCCTCACCTATCCTCATGTCAGCTTATCCCAACTATTTCTTTAAAGTTTTAACATGTTTTATCTTAGGATTAAACATTGCCAAGGATTCTAACTTGTTTCAAGGCCCACGGCCATCATCAAAAGAACATGTCAAATAGTCAAAAAGTCCATAAGGCTCATGGCCTCATCCATCATCATATCCAATGGTCCTCTTGTCTAATCCAAAGCATATGTGTTCAAGTTCAAGGACTCCAAATCAAGCATAGGTCAAGCATAGATGACTAAGTTCAAAACTCCAAAATCAAGCATAGGTGACTAAGTTCAAGGAATTCCAAGCAAAACAGTAACTAAGTTCAAGCAATTCCAAATAAGTTATAGGTAAACAAGCTCAATAACTCCACAATCAAGCATAGGTGACTAAGTCCAAGGAATTCCAAATTCAATAAGTAGCATTATCCATATCTTAGTCTTAAAGGTATTTTCTTATTTCAACTTCCAAAATCGTTTAACTAGAAGGTGTAGATTAGTATGAAATCAAAGTAGGACAACATAGTGTTTCTTTAAAATTATTTACCCAAACATGAGAATAAGTACATATCATTATTTCTAATTCATTTTAAGATAGAAACACAACACGATTAGTGATGCAAAGCATTATTAAGTTAATAAACAAAGCAAAACAGTGGCTAACTTGAAAAAAGAATAGAAGAAGTAGAGATAGAAAGTAAGTGGATGAAGTTCCAAGATAAAGAAAAGAATGTAGAGAAGATTGCCCCCATTTTTCATACCTTGGTTGTCCTTCTAAGCTGAGAGAGTGTTGATCTTCAATCTTCAATGGATCACGAACAAAAAAGAATGAGAGGATGAGAGGTAGAGGAAAAGGAAGGTAGGCGGATTTCTAGGTGTCTTGCGGTTTGGAATTGGTTCAAGCTCAAAGCATATGCTGCCAAAGAGTTGCTTGAGAAGCCTCAAGCTCTTTCATATCACATCCCCCACCATAATCTTCTTTCTATTAGGCAGAACCATGGCTGCCATCATTACCAAGGGGCTAGTGTAGGCTTTAGGTTTGATGTGGGAAATGAGATGGGCGTTCATAGATGTTGACTTAAAGAGATAGTTATGGAGACATCACAATGTCTCTCAAATCACGAAATGAAAAGAACGATATGAGTTAAAGTGAAAAAAGTAGCACGGAAGCCCCCTTCCATGGTAGATTAGGAATGATTTCATCTAGGCTTAAATGTCACTTTGCATGGGTTGGAAGTATGTAGCTTCACAAGTGTCTTGGCCATGTGTGAGATGTCAAATTGCTCACATTAGAGCTACATAAGTGTCTTGGGTCATGGCACCTTGCATGGATGGGAGTGTGTATGCTTGCACACTTGTCTTGGTATTTAATAAAGCTTTGGAAAGGTGTCATTGTGCATGTTTTGGAATACATGCAGCAGCCCACTTGTCCTTGGGCATGTGAATATCATCTTGGAGCTACAACAAGTGGCTTGGCCGTGGCACTTTGCATGAAGAGGAGTGTGCATGTTTACACACTTGGCTTGGAAGTGAACATACATCCCTACAAGTGCCATTTGTCGTGGCTTCCTTTTGGAAATTGAGGGTGTTAGGAATTGCGGTTACATCACGCAGCGAAAAAATTAGGATTCCCACTGAGGATCCATGCGAAAAGTCATAATCTGAGTTTTTAAATTATTTACCTCTTGAAGCGTGATCAAAAGGAAGGACGTGAATCACCAACACCGTAATAGAAATGATGTCTCTGCGGTATCCACATGAACAGACTCACGAATGTCCAACGTCTGCAAAGAGGAGCCTCACGTCTCTCACACAGTGCTAGCTGCTAAGAGAAGAGAAGAAACCTATCGCTCTCTCACTCATTTTTCTGTAGGTGCGGCTAGGGTTCTGAAATTGTATGTCTTAGTAGCCCCTTAGCAGTACTATTTATAAAAGTGACTGCCTTAAGTGAGTGTGAGCAGCAGCAAGGTAAGCTATACAACCCTAGACCCATCTGTTATGAGTTTGGCCCATATTTGAATCCGAGTCCAACTTGGATCCATTGCTCCAATTTTAGTCTGCTCTATGTGTGTGACTTTGCAGGTTCTTATTACGTTAGCAGTAATATTAAAATCTCATTTTAATATTACAAGCTGTGAGCGGTATCTAGTAACACATCGCTGCTACCCAAGTAATAAGAATGTCAGTGATTTCACATAACCTTTCCGTGACCAATGTTTTCGTGTTGTTTAGTCCCTTTGTCAAGATATCTAGATTGAACACAAGGCATGGGATGCGTCACCCTTGTACAGTCCAATCATTCATTTCCTGATACTCGACTAGACTTTGTAACAACAAATGAAATCAATATCTCATATTGACTTATTTGAGCATGACCATGCATTTCGCAGTCTTACTCAATCAAGGGGCCCGAAGATATCGCTCCTGTTATGTAGGAGTGACAAATCCCATCTAGGTCACTCACATCTCTCTGCATGATTTGCGGTATGTCCAATGACTAACTTTATAATCACCTTGTTACAGATGATGTTTGATGGTACTAAAACACACAACTCGTCATGTAGGAATCATAGTGATTTCAAGTCAAAGGACCACAAACACCATTGTCACTATGAGAATCACTTATGACACTCACGTAATGATCCATATAGCGTTCTCATGGTGGGTTAGTCTAGTACATCATTACTCTAATATGTACCCATGTGAAGACTTGACATCTCATGTCCATGACCCGTGAGATGTGGTCATCAGTCTATGCACATACTAGTCTCAATGCATTATTGTTGTCCTAGTTAACAATAATACTTGACTAGGGACATTTAAGAATAGTGTTGTAACCAAAAAAGATCTCACGATCAAGTCATCCACTTGATGTCCTATGGCATCAAACTTACTATTCTAAGGACTTTCTTATGTTTATCAAAAAAGAACACAATAAATGAAATGCCTCATATATTAAAATAAGCATAATAGAATGTATGTAAATACAGAAAAAGTATCGGCCTCTAGGGCATACACTAACAGAGGGAATATATTCTCTTTTCTTGACAAGTGTGTTACTTTGTGTGCATGAAGTCCATGTGTCATTCTTGCTTCCTTTCTTTTGTAGCCGTGTACCATAAAGTATATGTGTTACTTTATTTTTATTTCTAATGTAGACATCTCAGATGGCTCAAATGTCTCTGAACTTGATAGATCAATGTGACGGGCAGCTTTAATGTCAGCAGGTGTGAGTTGGAATTAGCTGGATGGAAGGTAAATTGAGGATATGAGTTGATTTCATCAATATAGTTCTTCAAATTCTACAATCCCTCATCTAACCCTTCAACGGACATCAACACCTACAAAACACTCAGAAAGCAAAACTCAAAATCTAAAAATAAAAATAAAAACAGAGTAAAAACAGGAAAAAAATTAATAGTGCAATTGGAAAATTGGTTCCCCGGCAACGGCGCCAAAATTCTTGGTGTGACAGGAATAGTAATTAAAATTTAGATAAAAATCGGTTGTCAGGCCCAATAGAAAATAAAAACATTACAACTAGTTGTAGTTAGTAAGGATCGATCTACAGAGAACCAATTCAATCAACACTATCAAACAATTCTGAATTTAAACTCTGATTAACAATAAACAGTAAAAAGAGGGTTTTTTGTGTCTTGATGAACAATGAACAGTTTCAAAAATAAGAACAATAAACAAACTAGAATTAATAATATAAGAAAATTAGTAAAGAGATGGAACTCACCACTAGATTTACATGATAATGTCAACCCACATATCCTTTTATTCCAACATGCTCAATTATATTTTTACGCAATTGTGAGATTAAATCTCTATTTTTCTTACGTGTTGGCCAATTCAGCAACTGCTCAAAGCAACTCCTAATTACTGATTAGTTATAAAACAACCGCTCTAATAACTATCCAATAATTGCATTAAGATTTAGAAAACTAATTACGCTAAGATCTAATCACACACCGGGATTAAATTGCTTAGATCATATATTCCTCTAGATCTATTACCACAACCGCGCATAATAAACCCAGATCTACCACTTTGATTACTGGCAAATGAGCATAAAGATCTTTATACCAACATCATACATTCCTCTAGATTTATTATCGCAATCACGCATAATAAACCCAGATCTACCACTTTGAAAATGGGAACAAGTATAAAAACCTTCATACCACAATATATTCAGAAATATATGAACAAAAACATAACTATGTCAAAATAAATGAATATGCAAGATTCACAACATCAAAACTAGAGGTTTCATCCTCCCTTAACCAAATGAGAAACTTAGCCACACATGGCTAGAACGAAATCAACAGAAAAACTGACAATAAACATAAATTGGAATGAAATTGTAGAAGAAAAATAAATAGCAAACGAGTTTCCAAGGAATGAGGACGATAGATCTCTAATTGCTCAAACCCGAGAATCCAATCTTTGATCCAATCTTCCCCTCTCCATTTCCTAGGGTTTCCCAGCTGCTCCCCAGGGCAGAACCTTCTCTAAAGGGGCTAAACGTTCGTATATATAGGTCTCAATAACTAGCTTCTCGTAGAAGCCTAAACTTAAGTTTCTGGTGTGAATACACGACTGTGTCATTTGACACGGCCTAGGCCATGTATGGCTCTACCAGCATGATAAGAATCCTTTAGTTTCACAAGTTAGAGAAGGACACAGCCCTGGCCGTGTCTGGGGACACAGCCGTGTCCTTTGGATTCTTCAATTTTGTCCCCGAATCTTCATGTAACACCCCAAATTTTAGACTATGTTACAGTAATGATAGAATTACACTTTTTTCTATTTTCTGTGCGATATAAAAATAATTTGACTATTCCGATACTGTTTTTGATTGTTTTGTGTGATTTGCTCCAAGCTAGGAAAATAATAATTTTTGGGCCGGGAAAATTCTTATCTGATTTATTCGGAGGCGGGGGATCTTACTAAACCCAAATCTGAGTGACACAGAAAAGAATCATTTAATTTTTAGAATTTATCAGTGAAATTAAAATATTTCACTGATAAATATATGTTGTTTTATTTATAGCAGCTTTTGCTATAAATTATTTGACCCGGTATATTTTAGTTGACATAAAATGTGTTTAGAATATTTTCTATAACCTAAATTAGAATAAACCAATAGGAATCAGTCAAAAACGATGGCTAAACTTTTCTAAACCAATAGAAATTGGTCAAATAAAGTGGCATGGACCTTATTGTGGACCATTGGATGAAAAGCTTGATTAAGATGTCTTTGATCATAACCATTGATCAGATCAATTGTGTGGGAACAATCCTGATAAAATCACTAAGTGATATCCACCTTAGATTAAATCAATGATTAGGAAATAAAGTTAATTTCAATGGTTAGGATCTAGTCAATAATAATGGCTTGACTAGTTACTAAGTAGCTAACTAAACTTAATTTAGTTATCTTAATTGCCTAATTAAGAAACTAAGTGAACTAACCTAGTTATTAATTAGTTATAATCTAGTTACTAAGTAAATATCTTAATTTCATCTAGAAGCTATGACTATGCATGACATATGCAATGACCTATGTGATTAATTAGCTATGTAATTAGATAGTTAATTAAGTGTAATTAGGAAACCTAACCTAATTAACTAGTCATCTAATTAGCATATAATTAACATTTAATGGAAGTTAAATCTTGTCCCTAATTCATTAGAGGCCACACGGCCAACGAGCCTTGGGAGGCTTCTCCAGGCTTCTTGAACACTCTTGTATGATCATTAGGTGACCAATTGGTGACATAGGCCATGTGCCTTTTCAAATGTGAATACAATTGTGATATTTTATTTCAAGTATATCTCCTAATATTTCCTACACACTCACACAGCTGCACCACTCAATTTCACTCTTATTATTCACTTTTTCACTCACCTAAAAAGCTTAGCTTTATTTTCTCTCAAAATTCCCAAGAACACCAAGAACATTTTCCCTTTCTTTTCTCTCTTGAGTTTCAGTCCAAGCACCTTGAACCACTATCCATCTTCTATAATTTTTCCTCTTTACATTTCCTAAACCTAAACAACCTTCTAAACACTTTTCATTTAGGAAGTTTTGTCAAAATCCTATCCTAAGTGCTTCAAATCCAAGCTTTGGTTTACTTTCCTAAAGGTAAACTTTTGATTTATGGTTTAAAATTTAGTTTTTGATTTTCTAAACCATGATTGTTCCATGGTTCTTCATTATTAAGTCTTGTTTGTGGTTTTATTAATTGTTTAAGAATTGTTAGGGATTTGTTTTGATCCACACGAAAATCAAGAGAAGGAGGAGGAGCTTGAAGATCTTGTCTTCAAGAGGTAAGAGGGAGATTTTACCTCACCAACCAAGTTTTGGTGGTGAGAAGATAGCTGTGTATGGTGAAAAACCCATAAGGGTTTATTCACCTATTGTTTGATGTCTCTTTGATTGTGATTGTGATGTTTATAGTTTTGTGTTTATGATTACATGTATGATATTATGTCTATAGCTTTGATAATATGCTTGTCTGTATGATTTTGAATGCATGCAAGTGTATGTATAATTTAGGATGTGAATAACATGATGGAACGAATTCATGAGAGCTCCAAAGAGCTTTGAGACTCACGACCATACTAGGTTAAAAAGGACCAAAGTCCTGAAAATGATGGTTTCAGATTGAGGTTAATGGTTTAATTGAGAAGGAAATGATTTTGGAAAAGTTTGAATGTAGCAAACAAAATGGTTTTGGGAAAACAATTTGATATAATTAAATAAATGAGTTATGAAATAAAATGGATGTCAATACTTGAAGTTTACTGACGTATAGCTCACCCTATAGATTTTGAAGCGCGTCCGGAAATTTTGAGATGTAATATTTGAAGTAAAAGAAAGAATTGCCAATTTTGGAGAAACAGTATAAACACTGATTTTTAGAGGAGTTATATTACAAATATTTTATAAAAGAGGGACTATATTGTAATTAATATTTTAAGAAGGACTATATTATAAATTATTATTAAAAGAGGGGTTATATTGTAAATATTTTATAAAAGAGGGGTTGTATTATAAATACTTGATAATATAGGGATTATTTTGTAAATATATTTTTTATGAGAGACTATTGTGAAAATATTATTTAAATGAGGACTATAATGTAAATATTATGTTTTTGAGGGACTATTATGCAAATATAGAAAATAAAGTCAATTTTAGTGTTAAATGAGAAAATTAGTATTTTTGATTTAAAACGTATGAAAAATATTTTACGCAATTGAAAAATGTTGAAAAATCGATACGCGATTTGAAAATGCGAAAGAATTGTTGCGCGATTGAGAAAATGCAAAAATGTGATTATGCGATGAAAATACAGTAAAGATACTGTTGGGTTAATGTGTGGACCCCGAATATGTGATAATGAATTGGAACTGTGAATGATGCATAGTACATGCATTGAAAAGGTCCGATGGACTGTAGGAGGCTAATTGCCTAGGAGAGAATACACCTCTTGAGTGGGTGCGATATGCGTAGTGTAAGTCACTCGTTGACCTTAGGGGCATTGGGGTGTGGGTTGCCTACAATGGGCAGTTGGTAGCTTTTCTGTACCATAGGTTAGACCGACGCAACAGACCAATGATCCTAATCGAGACACTATTCTTAATCAAGATCTGATAAAGACTGTCGTGTATATGCTAGATGTGCAAAATTGAGCACGTGGTCTGAGGCATGTTGGTATAGACAAATCTTTTCGATCACTCTCTCCGACTTAAGTTTTAGCTTCATGGAGTAGGAAATTGAGTCTATGTGCATATGCATAGTTATTGAGGGCATTATCATAATTATTGTTTATGATAATTGAATTGTTGAATATTTAAGAATTGGTAATAGCATGATCGTAATTATTGTTTATTATATGTGTTGTGATGATAAATGATATTGATAGCATAATTGTAATTATGGTATGATAGTTGTATGATATATAGTATGTGTTTATCTTCATTGCTACCATACTGATATTGGCGTAGGTGATCTCACCTCTTTGTATGTCTATTTAGTATTGTATTTATATCTGTAAAGACATTGAGCAAGGACTTCAGCGAGAAGCTGAGGAGGAGCAGATTCCTATAGAGGAAGCTGAGTTTTGAGATGATGGAGATGTCTTGTTTCCTTGGGTATATGAGATTGATGTTTCATGGAGGATCGGAGGCATGACACATTGATCTGGATAGAGAGTGTATTTACTATATGGGAGATTTAAATATTGTTTTGAGTAGACAACATCTTAGACATCCCTACTTTAGTGTGAATATTTATGTACAGCTAGAGTTTCCAACATCCATTAGGCAGTACTGGGGGACTTACTACCGTACTCCTAGTAAGATCAGTGTAGTGCCGTCTGCGCGGACACCTATCTGTAGGACTTCGCATCAATCTGGACTCTTATCTGCTGAGGAGTCTGAGGAGGACCCATCTGAGGGTTCTACTGTCTAGTAGTACTTGGGCAGTATATCAGTTTAAATTAAAGTTTAAATATTTTGAAAGTCTAATTTGTAAATATTTAAGTATGAAAGTACTAAGACATATATATATTATGTAAATTATTTGTGATGATGTTATAATGTTTTTATTTTCCGCTAAGTTTATCTTATTGTTATTAAGGAATTTTATAACTCGTATTTATATTACAAAGTATGATGAATGATGAAGGGGTAATTTGGTAATTAAGTATCATGAAATGTGACGCTCTACGATGGGTGTTACATTAGTTCATGTGGCGTCCCGGGGCCGGCGAGGGCGGGGAGTGATCACCGGTGCAATGAAGCATGGACAAGGAGCGACTCCTGGCAGGCTTCTAGGAGGAGGGTCTACATGAATGAACTGAATACGCACCGGAATGAGAGGGATTCAGAGACTGTGCAGGTATGGGACTGCATAGTTGAGGATGGCTCAAAGGAATTGATTTGGCGTAACCATATAAACAAGTTGTAACTTCTTTTCGGGAGCCTAGATCATAAGAACTCCATGGTTAAGTGTGCTTGACATGGAGCAATTGTGGGATGGGTGACCTCTTGGGAAGTTTCCTAGGATGCGTGTGAGTGAGGACAAAGCACGCTGAAAAGACCCGTGTTGGTTTGTGGAGACACTCATCAATCCTGCAGGCAGTCCCGAGTCGTTACATTAATGGTATCATAGACGGGACCTCTCCCAGTACGGTGTAGTTCGAGGACGAACCAAGCGGAAGTTGGTGGGCATGTGGCATCTCGGGGCCGACAAGGGCGAGGAGTGATCGCCGGTGCAATGAAGCACGGACAAGGAGCGGCTCTTGGCAGGCTTCTAGGTGGAGGGTCTGCATGAATGAACTGAATACGCACTGGAATGAGAGGGATTCAGAGACTGTGCAGGTATGGGACTGCATAATTGAGGATGGCTTAAAGGAATTGATTTGGCGTAACCATATCAACAAGTTGTAACTTCTTTTCGGGAGCCTAGATCATAAGAACTTCATGGTTAATCGTGTTTGACCTGGAGCAATTATGGGATGGGTGACCTCTTGGGAAGTTTCTTAGGATGCGTGTGAGTAAGGACAAAGCACATTGAAAAGACTCGTGTTGATTTGTGGAGACACTCATCAATCCTGCTGGTAGTCCCAAGTCGTTACACTTCACAGAAACTCTTCTTTCATTACTCCAAGAGGTGATCTTGATCTTTATGAATCTTTGGTTCCTTCTTCAAGTGGATATCAAGCCTAGTTTGAGGCTAGTGGACTCCATCACTCATAGAGCGCTAATAAACACATTTAAGCAAAGTTTCGCAACAATATTCTGATTAAGCTTGATATCAAAAACTTAGCTAAATGATAATAATTAAGCACGAATAGAAACCAATTTAATCAATTATAGGGCACTCAAGATATAGGAATAATCGACAGATCAAATACCCCCACACTTAGCTTTTTGCACTACTGGGCAAAAATATACAGACAGTTTCCCAATAAGCTATAAAAATGCAGAACAATGAGCAAAGACCTTTATGCATTAGTTTCTTCAAAGGATATAAGCAATCACGAATTCCCTCTCTTAGCAATTCAAATTGGCAAGTGAAATCAATTAAATTTCAAGGTTAAATCAGTATGATAAATCCTCACTGATATGCTCTCTCACCCAAGTGTTTCAAGCTTGTGTTTACTCTCAACTAACTCATGAAAACATGCTCTACCATAGGCTTGTCAAGCCTCTACTTTTCTACCACTTAGGCCACATGCACAAAAAAAGATCAAAAGGTCTTCAATTAGGTTGTAATGGGGTCAGGGACAAGGTAGGATACATCAAGGATAAGCAATGCTACACCATAGGAATTAGAATAGCAAAAAGGAAAAAATATTCAATAATTACAATAAGAACTTCCTAGCAATCTTCAAATTCAAATTTCTATTCTGCACCTTTTCCTTTTTCTAATCTTTCTTGATTCAATGCTTAGCTTTTAGCTTTTTATTCTCATTTCTTTCTTTTCTTTTTTTATATATACACCTTGCATTCAATTCAACATGATATTTTGCCAACAAGAATACTTTTATATACATGCATAGCTAGGCAAACACATCATTACTCCCCCCCACACTTATTCAAAAACTAATTCCCAATATAATCATTAAGCTCTTCTACTCCCTAAGGTAGGGTAGCAAAGTGGTTTTTTTGCTTTTAGGCTTAAATTAAGCTTTGATAGAAGAAAAGGAGGTTAATTAGGCTCAAAGGGGGTAAACAATGGACAAAATGCAAGGATAACTATTTGGCCAGTAGTTATTTGAAAGAAATGTTTTTTTCATTTCGATTGCATGCAGCACTCATTAGTAGCTTAAAAGAGAATCAAGACAAGTTTTGAAAAAATATATAATCATGAGTGGAATCACACAATCAAAGAATCAAAATGGCCTAAAATTAGTCATTCACAACAAGGCCCAAAAACTCACTAGGTCTCGATTCATCATTTTTGAATTAAACCCTTCAATTTTTCAAAATCTCACTTGACAAAATTGAAAGCAAGAAAGTTCATTCAATTAAGCTCAAAGTTTTATTACATTCATTTAAAAAATTTTAGGTCAATTGCTCACCATTAACATCAATTAGAAGCTCATCAGAAACTTAAAAATCCACAGGAGAAATATCCACAAGAAAAACAACAAAATAATTAAGATCATCACACACACCCCAAGAAAAATAATACAGTTTAGACGATCACAATATTCACACCCCAAGAAAAATAATACACTTCAGATCATCACAAATTCACACCCCCACACTTAAATCAAACATTACCCCCAATGGCTAAACACACAGAAAACAAAAATGCACACAAAAAGCAACAGTGCGATAACAAGGACACAAAGAAATGAAATGAAATCCAAAACAACTGAAATCATTAAGCAAATATCAAAGGTTACTACAATGTTAAAATGTACAATACAGCTGAAATCAGAATCACAGAAATGAACTAGGGATACATCAAGAAAGGGAGTGGGGGAAAACTAGTGTAGACGTTGGAGTATCTCATCCATTTTGCTATGAAGGGAGGTCATACTTTGAGTGTTAAAGTCCTCCCATGCTCAAAAGCGATCGTCAAGGCTCTGAAAGCGTGCGGCATGGTCCATCTATAAGCGATCGACACATGCTATGACGTCATCAAGAGTAGTGGGTCGCGCCCTAGAGGAAGATGGACCAGCCTCATCAGTAAAACAGGCAGGGAACTCCGGAGGCATTGAGTCCTCACCATGTCCATGCGACACTAGTGGTGGAGCTCTCTTGGGAATGGCATGCTCTCCGGCTCTAATCAAAAATAGGTTTCTATTCCAATTCTCATACAAGCCCATATTAATCAGAGTGGAGCCATCAATAGCAGAAGAGCCCTTCACAGGACTTTCGTCAAGCATATCCAAATCTAGGCCAAAGTGTTCAACAATGATAATTACAAACCCCCCACCAGAATACGGCCAGTCCTAGGGGATCCTAGATGCATAAACAGGGGGCATAACATGTATCCCCCATTCACAAGCTCCCCATTTATTATACAATGCAAGAAAAATAGTTCAGGCCTACTTATGTTTCCCTGACTTTCCCCTCTAGCGCATATGGTGTTAGCCATCCATTTATGGACGTACCAATGTGTCGGTGACCTGAGTTTGGACGCCTTAGAAGATTTAGGCTCATAATTACCAAAGCCAGCAACAGTCAGTTCAGTCCAAACTCTATTAGGATTAAAAGAACGGGGAAGCATGTTATGTCCTACTGGAAAACCAAAAATAATGTTGAACTGGTGGATGTTTAGTGTGTGGGAATGTCAAAAAACTCAAATGTGATCTCACCAGGCCACCTATCCTGGTCACTCAGGGGATACAACTTACATTCAAAACTGGATAAAAACTCCTTAGTTAAAGTGGCATGGGTAGGTGCATGCAAATTAGCAAATGTGCCTCAGCCTATTCCATTCAACAGAGCAATTACAACATCATACAATCCTATTTGTCTAAGTGTATCCCAATCTAAGAATCTAGTGGGAACCACCTCCTTGGTCAGAAGAGGATGGATATTTACCTGCGGTGGAGATGGTTCACTCGGAGGAGGAGGGGATGGAACGGTCTTCCTAGCTGTGTGCTTGACTCACTTCCTTGGAGGCATTTTTGAAGGTTGAGAAGAGTGTGGGCCTCATGTGGCACTGTTCACGACTGGAAATGGTGGTTTTGTGGTGGTGGTTACTTTGGTGAATATTTGGGAGTGAGGGTTTTGAGGAAATAGGGATGAAAGGAGTTGTTTTGGTGAGAAATAAAGCGGGTTTTGATTTTGAGCAAGGAAAATAACAAAAAATGGTAGTGGGGGCTATAGTGGTGGTGGTTGCGTGGGTGGTGAGATTTAGGAAAAATTGGAAGCGAAATGGAAGAAGGAGGAAGGAGTTTGTCTTTAATGGAGGAAGAGCTTGGTGGGAATGGGTATTTTTTAATGGAGGAAGAAGAAAAGATGGTGGATAGGGTGGGGCTGCGCACAGAGGAAGAGAGAAATGGGAGAAGATGGGGAAATTTTAGGGGAAAATATTACCCTAAGTGGGTATTGGTGAAGCTATCACGAGTACAAGGCCGTGTCAAGGGACACGTCCCAGGCCGTGTACTTCACTACCAATGAGGAATTTTTGCTGCGCACGATTATGACACAGCCTAGGCCGTGTACTCCTCTGTCAAAGGAGATTGGAGGATTCAATTTTAAGACATAGGCCGTGTACTCCTCTATTCTTTTCTACCAAAAACTCATAAAAATGCTTCCCCAAATGACCCGTCTTGTAGTGAAATGATAGGGGACTCCTATGTTAACAAGATGAATGGTGTTGTGCTTTGGAAAACACTTAAGAAACCAATGTTGAAACACGGCTTAGGGTCTTTTAAAGTCATATTTCCAAAACTATAACACATTATCGTACTTGACGGGATTCCACAAACGACAAAGTACATAATGCACAAATTCATAAGAATGCGTCTCCAAAGTATGACTCTTTACTCAGTCCATTCATCGTGAAATAAAATTTAACCTCTCAGTTTAAGAAAATCATCTCTAAAGAACTTGACTTAGAATTCAGAAAAGCACAACAAAACACAAAAGAGCTAATTCTCAAAGTTCGCTTGTCTTCCACCGTAACTTTTACAATCAGTCCATACAATCATCAAACAATCAATGAATGCATTCAAGTAAACACTTAGCAATCCAAAACTCAATGACTTCCAAAGATTCTCATGAGATCATTCAAGAGGCATATCAAAAGCTAATCTACCCTAGACACTAACCAAGAAAATAATAAAACATAAAATAAAAAGGATAGAGAAAGCAAATTTGGTTTTCTTGATGATGGGTTACCTCCCATTAAGCGCTTAGTTTATTATCCTTAGCCCGACATTGTGACATCCTCATTGATTTTCATACTGTGGAAGGAGAAGGGTCATCTCCTCCACTTCTGCATTTTCAAGAAGTTCATGGTACGATTTTAGAAGGTGGCCATTGACCTTAAATACTTTGCCAGATGTTTCACTCATTATTTCCACTGTACCTAAAGGAAAGATATTAGTTACCACAAATGGTCCAATCCATTTAGAATGCAATTTACTTGGAAACAATTTGAGTTTGGATTAGTATAGCAGCTCTTTTTGCCCTTTGTGGAATTCCTTCCTAGAGATCAAATGATCATGGAATGCCTTAGTTTTTGTCTTATAAATCAGGGCATTCTTAAAGGCCTCATTCCGCAGTTTTTCCAGTTCTTGTAACTGGAACTTCCTTTGCTTTCTAGCACCTTCCAAGTCTAGATTGACTTACTTAATGGCCCAATAAGAGCGATGTTGCAGCTCAACGGGTAAATGACAGGGCTTCCCATACACTAACCGACATGGTGACATTCTAATAGGAGTCTTATAGGCAGTCCTATAAGCCCATAACGCATCCTCAAGTCTAGTACTCCAATCCTTATGCGTTGGATTCACTATTTTTTCAAGGATTGACTTGATTTCTCAGTTAGAAACTTCAGTTTGCCCATTTGTCTGTGGATGGTAAGGAGTGGAAATTCTATGCATCACTCCATACTTCTTCAAGAGAGCATCAAATGTTCTGTTGCAAAAATAGGTCCCTTGATCACTAATGATAGCCCTTGGGGATCCAAACCTGAAGAAAATATGTGACTTTACAAAATCTGCAACAGTTTTGGAATCATTAGATCTAGTGGCTTTCGCTTCCACCCATTTAGAGACATAATCAATAGATAAAAGAATGTATGAAAAACCAAATGAAGGGGGGAAATGGTCCTATGAAATCAATGCCCCACACATCAAAAACTTCCACAAAAATGATCAGAGTTTGAGGCATTTGATTTCGGGAACCAATATTACCTGTTCTTTGACAGCGATTACAAGACTTACAAAAATTATAAGCATCCTTAAAAATTGTGGGCCAATAGAAACCACTGTCAAGCACCTTGTTGGCTATCCTTTTTATGTCGAAATGCCCTCCACATGCATAGGTATGACAAAAAGAGAGAATAGAGTGAGTCTCTGAATCAGGAATGCACCTCCTAATTACCTGATTTGCACAATGCTTCCATAGGTACGGGTCATCCCAAATGTAGTATTTACAATCAATCCTCAATTTATCTCTTTGAGCCTTGTTCATGCCCTCCAAAAAATTCTTGGTGACTAAGTAGTTAACAATGTCAGCATACCAAGGGATTATGGCCTTGATGGCCATCAGATACACATCTAGAAAACTCTCTATGATAGGCATTTCCTCTTCTTCAGTCACCAACCTACTCAAATGGTCGGCCACCAACTTTTCGCTCCCTTTTTTGTCTTTAATCTCCAAGTCAAATTCCTAGAGCAGTAGAATCCATCGGAGCAATCTAGGCTTCGCTTCTTTTTTAGTCAGAAGATACTTCAAAGCTGCATGATCTGAAAAAATAATCACTTTAGAACCAATGAGATATGATCTAAATTTTTCCAAAGCAAATACTACAGCTAGAAGTTCTTTTTTAATTGTAGAGTAGTTAAGTTGAGCATCATTTAGAGTCTTTAATGCATAATAAATAACATACGGAACTCTATCAACTCGCTGTCCTAGGACAGCCCCTACCGCGAAGTCGCTGGCATCACACATTAGTTCAAATGGTAGTGATCTGTTAATAATTTCAGTATCTTAAATGCTTTTTATTTAATCTAATTGGACTCCATATGTGCTCAATTATTGATGTTTAGCTAAGTTTCTGTTTTAGAGCTTAATTGGATGTTTATTATGAAACTATGCTTAAATGTGGTTATAAACACTCATAAATGAATTATGCTTTTCAAGATATCTTTGAGTGTTTGAGTCCATTAGCATTGAATCGAGCTTGATGACCATTTAAGGAGAGAGATAAATGCTTAAGAAGATCAGATTTATCCCTAAAAGCAAAGGAAGAAGAGCAATTATGAAGATTCAAGGTTGCATTTGAAGAAAGTGGTCAACACAGCCCGTGTCAAATGACACGGGGTAGGCCGTGTACTCCTCTGACTATTTGAAGACTGGGTCAAATTCTATTTTTGGATCAACACGGCCCGTGTCAAATGACACGAGGTGGGCCGTGTACGTCTCTGTCTTCACAAGGAAAATCAGTTTTCAGCCTTGACCGAGAACACGGCCCGTGTCATATGACACGAGTTGGGCCGTGTTCTTCTCTGACTTTGAAATTAGTTAGAATTTTGTCACTAAATTCAGACACGGGTTGGGCCGTTTTATATGACACGGCCCGTGTCATCGGCTCAGGAATTTAAATTTGAGTTTTAATGCTAAATTAGGTATCAAAACCTATAAATAGGGTTGTTTAGAGTCCCTAAGGGATGTCTGGACAGAGAGAGCCATGAAGGAAACTGAGAGAAGCACAAAGACCAAGAAAGAGGAAGATTCGATTGACGATTGGAGACTCAGATTCGAGCGATCAAAGATCAATCATTCTCAAACCTTGGAAACTAGTTTGATTTTTAGTTTTCTTTTCTTCTTTTATTCTGAACAATGTCTTTCTTTAATTCTTCTTTTATTTTTGAATTTGCCATGTGTGGCTAAACTTCTTGATTAGTTAAGGGAAGATGAAACTCTAGTTTTGATTATGTGAATCTTGCATATTTCTTTATATCAATATAATTATGTTTTTATTCATATGTTTCTGTTCTTAAATTAATATAAAGGTCTTTATATTCTTGCCAAATTTCAAGAGTGATAAAACTAGGATTGCTATGCGCGGTTGTGGTGGTAAAACTAGTGAAACACATGATCTAAGTAATTTAATCCCAGTGTGTGATTAGATCTTAGTGTGATTGGTTTTTTAATTCTTAATGCAATCATTAGGTAGGTATAAGAGCGGTTGCTTTACAAATAACTAATGGTTAGGGTTTGATTTGAGCGGTTGCTGAATTAAGCGAAACTTAAGGAAAACAAGGGATTTATTTCACAATTACATAAGAACATAATTAATCATGTTGGTATAAAGAGTATGTAAGTTAGCATAATCATATAAATCTAGCGGTGAATTCCATCTCTTAACTAATATCTTTAATTTGGTAATTCAATTTGTGTTTACTGTTTTGGTTTAAGTTTAATTTCTTTTGTTAGTTTTAATTAACAAAACCCCCTTTTTACTTTTTACTGTTTATTGTTCATCAGAGTTTAATTTAGGAATTGGATTGATAATGTCAATTGAATTAGTTCTCTGTGGATTGACCCTTGCTTACTACAATTGATTCCAAGGTTTTTATATTTTTTATGGAACTTGGCAACTGCTTTTGATATAATTCTTAATCGTATTCCACACCACACTAGGTAGTTCCCAATTTGGTGGCCTAATGATAGACGCAATAGTCAATAATTTCTTGAGCTTAGTGAAAGCTTCCATACATTTCTCATCAAAATTAAATTGAACATCCTTTTGGAGAAGTTTGCACAGGGGCAATGATATTTTAGAGAAATCCTTGATGAACCTCTGGTAGAAACTTGCATAACCAATAAAAGAACAAATTTCCTACACACTAGTGGGTGGGGGTAAAGAATGCATGAGTTCTACCTTAGCTTTATCTACCTCAATTTCCTTAGCAGAAATTACATGGCCTAACACTATACTTTCTTCTACCATGAAATGGCATTTTTCCCAATTCAGTACAATGTTAGTGTCAATGCATCTTTTCAACACCAATGTTAAATGTTTTAAATAGTTATCAAAACCATTTCCAAAGACACTAAAATCATCCATAAAGACCTCAATAATGTTTTCCATGTAATTAGAAAATATGCTCATCATGCATCTCTGAAAGGTCCCTGATGCATTGCAAATTCCAAAAGGCATTCGTCTGTAACCAAAAGTACTAAATGAATAAGTGAAAGTGATTTTGTCTTGGTCTTTTGGAGTAATAGCAATATGATTATAACCTGAAAAGCCATCTAGAAAATAATAGTGAGAATGACCAGCTAATCTTTCTAAGATTTGACCAATGAAAGGCAAAGGAAAGTGATCTTTTCTAGTGGTAGCATTTAGTTTTCTGTAATCAATGCAAACATGCTACCCTGTTTGTAACCTAGTGGGGAATAGCTCATTTTTAGCATTTCTTACCACAGTAATTCCAAATTTCTTTAGTACTACCTGTACTGAGCTTACCCACTTACTATCAGAAATGGGGTAGATCACCCCCACACTTAGGAGCTTCAGCATCTCCCTTTTCACTAGCTCCATCATAGGAGGATTCAACCTCCTCTAGGGGTCTCTCACAGGTTTAGCACCTTCCTCCATTAAATTCTCGTGTATACAAATAGAGGAACTAATACCCTTAATGTCAGCTATCGACCAATCAATGGTTATCTTATGTTCTTGCAAAACAGCCACCAAATTCTCGTCTTGCTCTTGGGTGAGTGATTTTGTAATTATCACTGGAAGTGTGTCCTCTCCTAAGAATATGTATTTGAGATGATCAGGCAATCTTTCAATTCTAATTCGGGTGCCTGCACAACAGAAGGTTGAGGTACATCAGTGGTAATAGGTAAATCAACAAAAGAAACCTCATGCTCTTTTGGAGTGGAAGGAGCTCTTGCAAGGCAGCAACAATTTCATCAATGTCTTCACTCCATGGCTCTTCTTCATCATTTTTTTTCTCATCCTGTACATCTAAGCTATAAGTCAAAACTGTATTAAAAGCATTAGAATTGTTAGACTCAAAAGGTGCAGAAATTAAAGAATCGAAGGCATCAAAAGAATTAAAAGAATCAATTAAACAAGCAGAGTGCACATCACTTGGGTATCTCATAGCTTCAAAAATATTGAATGTAATTAATTCCCCATCAAATTCCATTGTTAATGTTCTTGAGTGTACATCAATTTTTGTCCGCGTAGTTTTCAAAATGGTCTCCCCAACAAGATAGGAGCAGAGTTGGGAGATTTGTCCTCTTCCATGTCCAATACATAGATGTCTACCAAAAACACTATTTTATTCATCTGCACCAAAACATCGTCAACCACACCCTTTGGGTATGTATTAGATCTATCAGCCAATTGAATAATAACACCTGTAGGTTCCAAAGGACCCAAGTATTAAGATACATAAATAGAATAAGGCATGACATTTATAGATGCACCTAAACCAAGCATTGTCCTTTCAAACCTAGTGTTTCCTATAGTGCATGGAATGGTGAATGTGCCAGGATCCTTACACTTAGTTGGGAGCTTCTTTTTAATTACAACTGAAACATTTTCTCGTACTTGGACCCTTTCATTTCCTTTTAATTTCCTTTTGTTAGTGCATAATTCTTTCAAAAACTTTGTGTACCTAGGTACTTGCTTAATGGCATCTAACAAAGGAATGTTAACTTCCACCTTCCTAAAGGTCTTTAGAATCTCTTTTTCTGCTTCTTTTTTCCTAGTCTTTACCAACCTACTAGGAAAAAGGGCTTTAGTGACATATTTGGGAAGGGGTTCAAAATTACTTACCTTAGGGGCTTTAGAGCTTTGCCCCTTTTCATTTGCTTCCTTAGTTGTTTCATCTTTCTCTTGAGTGATTGATAGAGGAGATATAGGTTCATCCAATGTCTTCCCACTTCTCAATGTGACAATACTAGCATTCTCCCTTGAATTAACTTCTAGTTGTGAGGGTAATTTCCCTGAAAATTGGCTTTGAATCTTGTTGAACTCTGTGGATAACTGACCTATTTGGTTCTGCATGTTGTTGATTGCGGTCCTTGTTTCTTATTGAAACTACATATTGTTAGTGGCCATTTGTTTCATCAGCTCCTCTAATAAAGGTTCAGGTTGCCTAGGAGCTTGAACTTCTTGTTGTCTCTGAGAGAAAGGTGCTTGCCTTTACTAAAATCCTGGAGGTCCATAAGCTGGAGGTTGACTTTGGGGTTGCTTTGTATAGCTAAAGTTAGGATGATCCCTCCACCCTAAATTATATGTGTTAGAGTAGGGGTTGTAATTATTGGAAGGTCTAGAGTATCCTCCTGCTACTTTTACCTCCTTATTTGTGTCCTCTTGGAAACTGGGACACATATCAGTGGGATATCTAGATGTACAACAAATCCCACAAGCATGAACTGGTTCTTTCCCTTTATCCATTAGTCGCTGAACCATAGCAGTTAATTGAGTCATTTGCTGCTGTAAAGTGGTTATCTCTACCTCCTTCACTGCTCTCACTCTAATGTCATTTCTAGCGTAGAATTGTTGAGTGTTTGCAGCCATTCTTAAGATCAAGTTTCTAGCTTCTTGAGGAGTTTTATCAACCAATGCTCCTCCACTAGAAGCATCAATCATGTTGCGATCCATCACTTGTAAACCATCATAGAAATATTGAATTAAGAGTTGCTCGCTGATTTGATGTTGAGGGCAGCTGGCACATAATCTCTTGAACCTCTCCCAGTAATCATGAAATGATTCCTCATGCCTTTGTTGAATACCGCAAATTTCTTTTCTGATGGTTGTGGCTTTTGAGGCAGGGAAGTACTCTATTGGAATTCCTGCGGGCTTCATGCTAGAACATACCATATGAATTTCCTTCAAATACTTTGTAGGGTCCTCTCTGGCTAATCCATTAAAAGATGGCAAAAGATGGATTAGGCCAGATTTCAATTCAAATGCCTCGTTATTTTTGAGAATATCTATGCATAGAGGTTGTTGATCTAGATCTAGAGCACCCAACGCCCTTAAAGTGTTTTCTGCCATTGTCACCTCTTCAGACGTCTCAAATAGCTCAAATGTCTTTGAACTTGATAGATCAATGTGACGGGCAGCTTCAATGTCAGCAGGTGTAAGTTGGAAATTAGCTGTATGGAAGGGAAATTGAGGATGTGAGTTGATTTGATCAATATAGTACCTCAAATTCTGCAATCCCTCGTCTAACCCTTCAATGGACATCAACACCTATAAAACACTTAGAAAACAAAACTCAAAATCTAAACATAAAAATAAAAATAGAGTAAAAACAGGAAATAAATTAATAGCGCAATTGGAAAATTGGTTCCCCGGTAATGACGCCAAAATTCTTGGTGTGATAGGAATATTGAATAAAATTTAGATAAAAATTAGTTATCAGGCCCACCAGAAAATAAAAACCTTACAACTAGTTGTAGTTAGTAAGGGTCGATCCACAGAGAACAAATTTAATCAACACTATCAAACAATTCCCAATTTAAACTCTGATTAACAATAAATAGTAAAATAGGGGGTTTTGGTGTTTTGATGAACAATGAACAGTTTCAAAAACAAGAACAATAAACAAACTAGAATTAACAATATAATAGAATTGGTTAAGAGATGGAATTCACTGCTAGATTTACATGATAATGTCAACCCACATATCCTTTTATTCCAACATGCTCAATTACATTTTAAAGCAATTATGAGATTAAATTTCTGTTTTCCTTACGTGTTTTCCAATTCAGCAACCACTCAAAGCAACTCCTAATTACTGATTAGTTATAAAGCAACCGCTCTTATAACTATGCAATAATTGCATTAAGATTTAGAAACCAATTACGCTAAGATCTAATCACATTCCAGGATTAAATTACTTAGATCATATATTCCTCTAGATCTATTACCGTAACCGCACATAATAAACCTAAATCTTTCACTTTGATTACTGGCAAATGAGCATAAAGATCCTTATACCAACATCATACATTCCTCTAGATCTATTATTGAAATCGTGCATAATAAACCCAAATCTACCACTTTGAAAATGGGAACAAGTATAAAAACCATCATACCACAATATATTCATAAATATATGAATAAAAACATAACTGTGTTGAAATAAACGAATATGCAAGATTCATAAAATCAAAACTAGAGGTTTCATCCTCCCTTAACCAAATAAGAAATGAACAGAAAACTGACTATAAACATAAATTGGAACAAAATTGCAGAAGAAAAATAAATAGCAAATGAGTTTCCAAGGATTGAGGACAATAGATCTCCGATTGCTCAAACCCGAGAATCCAATCTTCGATCCAATCTTCCCCTCTCCGTTTCCTAGGGTTTCCCAGCTGCTCCCCAGGGCAGAACCCTCTCCAAAGAGGTTAAATGTGCATATATATAAGTCTCAAGACCTAGCTTCCCGTAGAAGCCTAAACTTAAGTTTCTGGTGCAAATACACAGCCGTGTATGGCTCTGCTAGCATGATAAGAATCCTTCAGTTTCACAAGTCAGAGAAGGACACAGCCCTGGCCATGTCTGGGGACACTGCCGTGTCCTTTGGATTCTTCAATTTCGTCCCCGAATCTTTACAGAGACTCTTCTTTCACTACTTCAAGAGGTGATCTTGATCTTCATGAATCTTTGGTTCCTTTTTCAAGTGGATATCAAGCCTAGTTTGAGGCTAATTGACTCCATCACTCATAGATCTCCTGAAAGACATAATTTAATTATGAGTGCTAATAAACACCTTTAAGCAAAGTTTCGCAATAATGTTTCGATTAAGCTTGATATCAAAAACTTAGCTAAATGATAACAATTATGCACGAATGGAAACCAATTTAATCAATTATAAGGCACTCAAGATATAGGAATAATCGACAGATCAAATACCCCCACACTTAGCCTTCTGTACTCTTGGGCAAAAATATATAGCACAGTTTCCCAATAAGCTATAAAAATGCAAAACAATGAGCAAAGACCTACATGCATTAGTTTCTTCAAAGGATTTAAGCAATCACGAATTCCCTGGCTTAGCAATCCAAATTGGCAAGTAAAATCAATAAAATTTCAAGGTTAAATCAGTATGATAAATCCTCACTGATATGCTTTCTCACCCAAGTGTTTCAGGCTTGTGTTTACTCTCAACCAACTAATGAAAACATGCTCTACCATAGGCTTGTCAAGCCTCGACTTCTCTACCACTTAGGCCATGTGCACACAAAGATCAAAAGGTCTTCAATTAGGTTGTAATGGAGTCAAGGATAAAGTAAGACACATTACGGATAACTAAAGATAGACTATAAGAATTAGAGGAGCAAAAATGAAAGATATTCAATAATTACAATAAGAATTTCCTAGCAATCTTCAAATTCAAATTTCTATTCTGTACCTTTTCTTTTTTTTTACCTTTCTTCATTCAATGCTCAGCTTTTACCTTTTTATTCTCATTTCTTTCTCTCTTTTTTTTATATACACCTTGCATTCAATTCAACATGATATTTTGCCAACAAGAATCTTTTTATATACATGCATAGCTAGGCAAACACATCATTACTCCCCCCACACTCATTCAAAAACCAATTCCCAACATAATCATTAACCTCTTCTACTCCCTAAGGTAGGGTAGCAAAGTGGTTTTTCATTTTTAGGCTTAAATTGAGCTTTGATAGAAGGAAAGGAGGTTAATTAAGTTCAAAGGGGTAAATAATGGATAAAATGCATGGATAACTATTTGGCAAGTAGTTATTTGAAAGAAATGCCTTTTTCATTTCAATTGCATGCAGTGGTCATTATCAGCTTAAAAGAGAATCAAGACAAGTTCTAAAAAACACATAATCATGAGTGGAATCACACAATCAAAGAATCAAAATGGCCTAAAATTAGCCATTCACAACAAGGCCCAAAAACTCACTAGGTCACGATTCATCATTTTTGAATTAAACCCTTCAATTTTTCAAAATCTTACTCGACAAAATTGAAAGCAAGAAAGTTCATTCAATCAAGCTCAAAGTTTTATTACATTCCTTTAAAAAAATTTAGGTCAATTACTCACCATTCACATCAATTGGAAGCTCATCAGAAACTTAAAAATCCGCAGGAGAAATATCCACAAGAAAAATAACAAAACAATTAAGATCATCACACACACCCCAAGAAAAATAATATACTTTAGACAATCACAATATTCACACCCCAAGAAAAATAATACAGTTTAGATTATCACAATATTCACACACCAAGAAAAATAATACACTTTAGATCATGACAAATTCATACCCCCACACTTAAATCAGACATTGCCCCCAATGGCTAAACACACAGAAAACAAAAATGCACACCAAAAGTAACAGTGTGATAAGAAGGACACAAAGAAATGAAATGAAATCTGAAACAACTAAAATCATTAAGCAAATATCAAAGGTTACTACAATGTTAAAATGTACAATACAACTGAAATCAGAATCACAGAAATGAACCAAGAGATACATCAAGGAAGGGAATAGGGGAAAACTAGTGCAGACGTCGGAGTATCTCATCCATTTTCCTGTGAAGGGAGGTCATACTCTGAGTGTTAAAGTCCTACCATGCACGAAAATGATCGTCAAGGCTCTGAAGGCGTGCGGTAATGTCCATCTCTAGGTGATCGACATGTGCTATGACGTCATCAAGAGTAGTGGGTCGAGCCCTAGAGGAAGATGAACTAGCCTTATAACACCCCTTCCGAAGGGTATCACATTTATACTAACTTCTTATAAATAATTACCCAAGTTATAAAATAATTATTATTAATTAAACACGATTTTTAAAATTTTTTTTTCGCGAAAAACATAAACTTTACCAAATTAGAAAAACACAAAACATAAGAACTGACTAAAATACCTCACTTGCATATAACATAGATTCATAATATCTTCATTACATAAAACTTATATATTCTAGACAATATTTAATTACCACATATAAACTTGACCTGGCCTAAGCCAAAACACCTGGAGAGTAAGGTTCTGAACCTGATTCTCTCCCAGATCCTCTAAAGGCACATTCTCTGGTTAAGGTATGTCTCTTTGAACAAGAGTCCGAGTGGTTGACTCTGTAGAGTCTTCACTAGACGAAGGGTGAGCAATGTCCCATAGTTCTCCAATAGACATGGAAAACTCTACATGTACACAAGCAACATAATATGTGAAAGTAGAGTTTCCATGGTAGGTATCACTCTGGGATAGAGTCACCTCTCCTACATAACTAACATGTTCAGTAGCTGAGTCGACACGCCAGGCATCAATGCCATCATGGAACTGAGCTTGCATATAATCAGTGAAATTCCTCCTTGCAGCCATCGTAGTCTTTACAAATGTAGGCATAAAAATAGAAACAGACAAAATAATACAGCAAAGAAGTGACATCCCCTATATCACATACCAATATAGCAGTAAAGAAATGATATGAACAACAATGTCGTTCCATACATACAATCCATAGATTATTATAAAATCAGCATATATATTCAGGATATTAAATAGATGAACATTCCAAGAAACTTGCAATATAATATCAAGCATAATGATAATACCACAATCATATTATGTTTCAACAGCGTAAATACTGACTATGCATATGCTCAACACAATCAGTTCCTTCCTCGTAGAGTTTTCTCAAATTCAGAGATGAACGCCCAGAAGATCTGTCCCCCCTAATAAGAATTAAGACAGTTTATGCTGGATAATGAAAAGCAATAATGTTCGTCGGGATGACAGTGCATTGCAATCGGTGATCACGACCAGTGGTTTATATATATATATAAATATTTGACTTAATGTCAATAAGTGAATCACCGTACCCTGACGTCCCCCAAGATTCCTCCCACTATCCTGTGAGTTCTCGTCCATTCCTTAGGCATAAAACGCCATAACAAATTAAGCGAATATGCATGATAAATAATTCAATCATACACTATCATTGATCACACATTATTTCTTATTCACATGTCGTCATATGGCATTATCACTGTATAATATTCAAAATACTTTTGTTCAAAACAGAGTACCGTTATACTGTTCCCAATGATACTAACGCAACCACACATGCACATACAAATTGTCCAATACCATTAGTATCTATGGTATTATATAATCGCCCATACAATCGATAATACCAAAGATCCATTCGAGTCCAATACTTCAATTTCACAAATCATTTAGTTCAAAACGTTGGCCCTATGGCAAAATCCGCTGTTCCTTTCGATTGTGTAGTAGTATTATCGTATTTTCACAATCGCGTAACACTTTTGTTACCTTTTTAAATTGCGTAAAGATTTTTCAACATTTTCTCAATTGTGTAGAGATTTTCAAACATTTTCTCAATCGCGTAGATAAAAATTACTATTTTTAAATTGCGTAAAATATTTCTAACATATTTTAAATCCAAAATAAGATTTTTCTCATTTAATATAAAAAATTAACCTTATTTTCATTATTTGCATATTAGTCTTTCTTATAAAATAATATTTACATAATTGTCCCTCTTTAAATAATATTTCCAAGATAGTCCCTCTTTAAATAATACTTCCCCAAAACAGTCCTCTTTTAAATAATATTTGTAATATAGTCCCTCTAAAAGTATAATTTTCAATATGGTCCCTCTAAAAATCAGTATTTCTATTGTTTCTCAAAAAAGTTTGTTTCTTTAAGTTACTTGGGATATTACAGCTTAAAATTTCCTAACGCGCTTCAAAACCCATAAGATGAGCTATACGTCAGTAAATTTCAAGTATTGGCTTTTATTCTACTACTTAGCTTAATTAGCTCAATTTTAAATTCTAAAATTAAAATTACTTTCATTTAAATTTCAAAACTTACCAAATTGAGTTCTTAGTATTAACACACATAAGTTTACACTAAGTAAAATAATTTTGGATCTTGATCTTAAAAAATTGGCACATTGACCGAATTCACATATTGCTTCAAAATTAATAGACAAATCATTTTCTAACACTTTAAATCTTTATAAAATTACTTAATCAAATTTCTTGTCATAAAATCATTTAATCCTCATTTTGAAAAATAATTTAAAATTCTTAGCCCTCTTGGTAGCAATAAGGTCGTGTACCTTTAGACTCTTTGGAGTCCTCATACAAATTTTCTCGTCATGTGAATCACATCTTAAATTACACAAGTATCATCATGCTTCCAAATTCACATAGGCAAATATACTATCAAAACTATAAGCATATCAAACACATATACAATTCATGCATACTTATCAAAGCTATAAAACAATCACAGAATAATCTAACAAGCACAAACCAATAACTACACAATCGAGTGAATAAATCCTCACATGGATTTTCCACTCACAAACACAAACAATTCCATTCCTTCACCGCCACATATGGCCGATGAGGTTAATCTCCCTCTTACCTGGTTCATGTCTTCCTAGCTTTTTTTTTGTAAAACTCTTCAAGTTCCTTCTACTCTAGATTTCGTGAATCACCCAAACAATTTCCTAAAATCTTGAACAAATCTTAAAGTCATAAACAATGCTTAGGGATAAGAAACCATGGATCAATCATGGTCTAGAATTTTAGCAATTCAACTTAGAACCAAAGAATCAAGAGATTACCTTGGATGTAAGAAATCAAAGCTTACTTTTTGAAGCACTTAGAGTAGGATTTGGGTAAAACTCACAAAAGGAAAGATGTTTAGAATAAGGTTTGGGTTTAGAAAGTAAGGTTGGATGAAATTATAGAGGTGTGGAGATGGGATTAGGCTATGGAGGCCGAATGCTTCAAAGAAGAGAGAAGATGGTGTTTATTCTTGGTGTTCTTGAAAAATTGGAAGAGAAAGAAGAGAGAAAATAGTTTTTGTGTTACAAAGTGTGAGAAAATGAAATGAAATGGAAAAACTCCTAAGTGTGTAGCTGTGGGAATAAGTATGTAGAGGGTTCTAGGCTTGCTTTGAAAGATTAAACATAAGCACACGGGCTCACATGAGTGCACATGGCCTTGGTCATTAAGTGGTCATCAAATGATCATCAAAGATGAATCAAGAACCTTCTAGATCATGCAAGGTAGCCGCGGAGTTCACTTAAGATAGCTAACTAAGTCTTAATTTGATTAGCTTTCTAATTACACTTAGTTAATTTACTTAGTCACCTAGCTTACTATCTAGTTACAATTAAATTAATTTAGTTAAGATATTTGATTACATTCTAACTAACTAATTACTTTATTATGTCATTGCATAGATCATGATTATGTCATGTTTCTAGATAATTAGATATTTATCTAGCTTCTAATTATTTAGCAACTAAATTAATTCATTTAGTTACTAATTAGACTATTAGGGTAACTAAGTTAGATTATTTAGTTACTTAGTAACTAATCTAGCCAGTTTTATTAACTAAATCCTAACCATTAAAATCAACTTCATCTCCTAACCATTAATTGAATCTAAGGTTAATATCATAAGTTTCTTTAGCAAGATTGCTTTCACACTATTGATTAGATCAGCGGTGAGGATCTAAGGCTTCTTAATCAAGTTTTTCATCCAACGGTTCACAATAAAGTCCAGCCACTATGTTTGACCAATTCCTATTGGTTATCATAAAGCTTAGTAATGATGACTCATAATGACCTTTAAGATTTAGTTTAGATATTTTTAGCTTTCATGATTACACTTGAGATATTTTACTAAGATATTTTTCAGGTAGATATTTATTCCTAGATATTTACTAAGTGAGTCATCATAGAAATTTCTAGAACAGCTAAGTCAGTATGGTGAGTCATAGTGCAGAGTCACTAGCTGAGTCATCAAGATATTTTTCTAACAGATATTACCCAATGGCTAACAGCTACTGCTATTATTACACAATGGGTAATAGAAAACTCAGATATAGAAAACCCCTGTCAACTGTTCTCAGTTTCGAGTTCAGTAATATCCCTCGATCCTGCCTTGACAGTCCAGAACTTTCTGATTTAGGAAAAAATTTTATTTTTTCGGAGCCACCTCGGGTCTACCCCGGGCCCACACACAACTCAAAATAACACTAAAATAATCAGAAACTCAAAAAGTTTTACAAAAATTCACAAAAATCATAAAAATTATAAAACTCATATTTTCAGAAAAAATGAAATTCAGATACAGTATTCAAGATAATATTAAAATATTAAAATAATATTAAAATATTCAAAATAATTAAATAACTATCCTTTATCTTTAGTTTTATTTATCGTACTTTATTTCTGTTTAAATTTGTGTGAGATTTTTCTTTTCAATAATTGCAACAATAGGTACTATCTTCTATCCTTTACCTATTTATCTTTGACATTGAGGACAATGTTGTGATCTGGTTAGGGGGAAGGATAGTTGTGTAAAAAAAACCAAAAAAAAAAACACAAAAAAAATAATAAAAAAATTAAGAAGTGTGTGTTTTAATATGTTTGTCAGTAACTTACTAAACTAGTTAACGATGACAAAGTAAGGAGTAAATTTTACTCTTGAGATGCATCTTAGTTGGAGTAGATAACTAGTTTGTGTGGAAGTAGCAATTCAAATTCAGGAAAATTTACATGATTGAGTTAATTGTCTTCTTTATTAAAAGTTACATGCTTGGTTATGGATGTTGAATTAGTGGACTGAGAATGATAGAAATATGCCTTGTGAGATTTTGTACCTATTGATGAATGGATTGAACATTTGTACCATTCTCTTCTTTCTTGTGTGATTTTCACTCATGGAATTGTTACTCTAGAACTTGCTTTGATTCTTTTTGAGACTACATTTTCACTTATATACGTAAACATGATTGAGGCATTTTTCTTGAAATAGCTACTTTAGCCAAATAGCCAACCTTGTATATTTTCTGTTGCTTAACTCCTTTGAGCTTATTTGACCATTCCATGTTTCTAGCTCATTATGTGCCTTAAATGAAAAACCATGTTCTTACCCGACCTTAGGGAATAAGAGAACATTACCTTTATCATTGGATGAGTTCTTGAACAAGTGTGGGGGTGTGTGTGCAAAATAGTTTTAAAAAAAATTGAGCTTGCTGTTTAAATGTATATATTATGTTCTTCTTCTTCAAATTCAAAAATAAAATTAAAAAAAATAAAAAATTAAAAAAAAAAGGAAGTGTAAAAAAGGGTCAACAAGGAAATAAAGGAAAGGAAAAGAATATGTAAAGAGAATTTGTATTAGGTGGAGTTGGGATGAACTTTCATGCTTGTCAATTGAACTCAGCTTTCATGTTCTTTTATTCTCTTTGGTATTTAACTTGTCATATCTATATTACCTTCTCATTTACCTTGACCCCATTACAACCTTGAATAAAGTCCTCATGATTTGTGTGTGCATGTGTTCTGAGTAGTGGAGAAGTAGAAGATAAGCAAGCTTATGATAGTGCAATTTTCATAGGTTGAATTGAGTGAAATACCTAGCTTTTAAACACTTGAGGGATTGAGAGTGAATCTTGTGAAGATCTATCATTCTTGACTCATGTTTTTCAATTGCAATATCCTTACTTGTTGATTTGAGATGTGAAGATATGTTACCTTATGAATGTTTTGATTACTTGAATGATTTGTTGCTCTTCATTTTTAAATATTATTAGAAATTGAGTCTTTTAGAGTGTTTAACTTTTGAGTCTGTTTCATTTTTTTTAGTCTTGTGTGTTTTGCCCAAGAGTGCAAAAAGCTAAGTATGGGAGAATTTGATGATCACATATTTGATACATTAATAAGTCTTTATTTTTAGTCATTTACACTCTCTATGCACTTAATTGATTGAGTTTGGTTATGTTTTATAAGTTTGAACTCAAATTGGATTTAATTGAATTTTTCAGCATGATTTATATCTTACACTATTTCTGTATTTGGGTCATATCTTGGGCTGTATATGGATGTTTGAGGTGATTTTAGTGTCATTTGAAAGATACGAGAGAGCTCTAAAACTTTCATGAAGGCCTCAAAGATTCAATCATACGTTTGGATAACTCAAATTGGTGTTGAAACAAGAACTAGAGTGTTGTTCCTGATAGATGGACCTATATGTACTGTTCATTACATAGGTCGTGCTAAAAGTTGTCAAATGGGCTTAAATTTTGATGATTGATAGTTAAGACCCAAATCTACAACTTTTATGTTGAACACTTTTCCATAATCGGACTCCTTGCAGGTGATATTGGGCTTACAATTCAGAATAGAGGAGCTGTGACTAGGCCTAAGCAGTGTGCTGTAATTTGAACGTATCTAGAGTTATAGAAATGATATTGGACTCAAACCAAAGCCATTTGAAAGCTAAGATCTAGGCCTACAATTTCATGAAGATCATATTTGCTTATTCTGATGCATTCAATAACTTCAGAGCTAAATGATTTCGGAGACAAGGAATCTCCATAATTTTCCACTCACCAAAAGTCATTTGGCATTTTCCACTCATTTTCCACTCATCCACTCACTAATGACTCAGCCCCCTTGTCATTTTGTATCTCTAATCCTCTATAAAAGGGGGTCTTGGCAGATTATTGAGGATGTTAGGTATTAGGTACCAAAATGATGCTAGTTTGTTACTAGGTTTTTTTGTAGTAATTTTCCTTTGTTCTAAATTTTAGTCATGTTCTTCTTCTTTTTCTTCTCTCTTTCTTTCTTCTTATCTATGAGTAACTAAGTTTCATTTTGCTTGGGTGAAAGAGTGAAGCTCTTGGTAATGAAATAAGGTTAGATTAATTTCTCTCTTGTGCTTAAATGATATATTTTCAAGTGCTCATTATACGTATTATATTTTGTTTCCAATCAATTTAGAAACCCTCCTTGCAAAGTGGAGTTCTTGATTTGTTGTAGACAAGAGATTGACACAATGAATGTTTTAACTCATTTACAAGTAGTGGTGTTAGAAACTCTCCTTATAAAGTGGAGTTCTTGATTTATTGTAGACAAAATATTAGCACAATGAATGCTTTAACCCATTTATAAGTGGTGGTCATATTTTTCGAAAACATAATATAATTACGTGTATTATTTTAATTGGACTTTTAACGTTGTATTTTTCGATTGGAACCTCCATGTTGTGAGGATTCTAATTGAATTATAAAAGAAATTAATCTTACCTTTACTTTATTTACCAATAGTGGATCTTTTAACCAAAGTAAATAATTTTTACCATAGTAACAAAATATTTACTTCACCTTAATTAATATTCAACAATTCCCTGTGGATCGATATTAGTCTTCAACCATCACTCTTCTTTCTTTTTTTAGTTTTGTCTGTTTTGCCTAGGAGTGCAAAAAGCTAAGTGTAGGGGAATTTGATGATTACATATTTAATACATTAATAAGTCTTCATTTTTAGTCATTTACACTTTCCATGCATTTAATTGATTGAGTTTGGTTATGTTTTGTAAGTTTGAACTCAAATTGGATTTAATTGAATTTTTCAGCATGATTTACGTCTTACACTATTTCTGTATTTGACTCATATCTTGGGCTATAGGTAGATGTTTGAGGTTATTTTGGTGTCATTTGAAAGATAAGAGAGAGCTCTAAAACTTTCATGAAGACCTAAAAGATTCAATCATACATTTGGATAACTCAAATTGCATTGAAGCAAGAACTAGAGTGTTGTTCCTGACAGATTGACCTATATGTACTGTTCATTACATAGCTCGTGATACAAGTTGTCAAATGGGTTGAAATGTTGATGATGGATAGCTAAGACCCAAATATACAACTTTTATGTTGAACACTTTTCCATAATCGGATTCCTTGGAGGTGATATTGGGCTTACAAGTTAGAACAGAGGAGCTGTGACTGGGCCTGAGCAGTATATAGTAAATTGAACGTATCTAGAGTTATAGAGATGATATTGGACTCAAACTAAAGCCATTTGAAAGCTAAAATCCAGGCCTACAACTTTGATGAAGATTATATTTGCTCATTCTGAAGCATTCAATGACTTTAGAGCTAAATGATTTCAGAGATAAGGAATCTTCATAATTTTCCACTCACCAAAAGTCATCTGGCATTTTTTACTCATTTTCCACTCATCCACTCACTAATGACTCAGCCCCCTTGTCTTTTTGTCTCTCTAATCCTCTATAAAAGGGGGCCTTAGTAGATCATTAAAGGTGTTAGGTGTTAGGTACTAAAATGATGCTAGTTTTATTACTTGGTTTTCTTGTAGTAATTTTTCTTTGTTCTAAATTGAAGTCATGTTCTTCTTTTTCTTCTTCTCTCTTTCTTTCTTCTTATCTATGAGTAACTAAGTTTCATTTTGCTTGGGTGAAAGAGTGAAGCTCTTGGTAATGAAATAAGATTAGATTAATTTCTCTCTTGTGCTTAAATGATATATTTTCAAGCAGTCATTATATGTATTATATTTTGTTTCTAATTAATTTAAATCCCTTCCTTGTAAAGTGAAGTTCTTGATTTGTTGTAGACAAGAGATTGGCACAATGAATGCTTTAACCCATTTACAAGTCGTGGTGCTAGAAACTCTCTTTATAAAGTGGAGATCTTGATTTGTTGTAGACAAGATTTTGGCACAATGAATGCTTGGTCCCATTTTTGAGTGGTGGTGTTAATAGTTGATTAAAGGAATCATAATATAATTACGTATATAATTTTTAATGAACTTTGAACGTTATATTTTCTGATTGGAACCTCTATTATGTGTGGATTCTAATTGAGTTATAAAAGAATTAATCTTATCCTTAATTTATTTACTAAGAGTAGATCTCCTAGCCCAAACAATTCCTTTTTATTTGTGATCAAGTTTTTATCACCTTTATTGTTATAACAAAATATTTTCCTTACGTCAAATAAATTTTTCTTCATCAATTCCCTGTGGATCGACCTCGGACTCCCGAGAAATGTATTACTTAAGATAACCTACACTTGGGTTTGCAACTTAACTTTTAATCCCGCATCAAGTTTTTGGCGCCGTTGCCGGCGACTTGATTTGAAGAACAAATTTATGGTGTAAATATTTTATGTATATATTCTACTCTTTTAATTTTTTTTTAGTACTTACTAACGTACTAACTTAGTGGGGGAAACTCTCCCTAATTTCTCTGTAATCTTTAATCATTAATGAAATAATCTTTCTTCTTCTCTCTCTCTCGAGCAAAAAAAAAAATCGGCTTGCCGATTCTCTGGTTTTCATATTTTAAATTTATTTTTTGCACTTTATTTTATGTATATTATTTTCTATCATTTTATTTTCTATATTTATTTTTTGTCATTTATTTTTTTGTTCTTTATTTTCTGTCATTTATTTTTGTTTACTAACTTACTAACTTACTAACTCTTTTACTAACCATCTAACTTTTTACTTTATCTGCTTCTAACATTTTAATTTTTTTTTGCTTATTAACTTAATTGGTGGTTGGTTCATACCACACCTACTTTTGTTAATATTTATATATATATGGTGGCTGATTTATACCACATCCTTATTAAGTTTCTTGTGTATGCTTAATTGGTATCAGGATTTAAATTCTAGTCATTTGGTTAAAGTTAATCCAGGTACGTTATATATTGATTTGTTTGAATCACAATCACACACATCAAACACCATGGCTGAAAACGAAAGTGTGCGTGATGAACATGAAAATCAATCGTTGCGAACCATGCGTGAGTATTTGTAACCATCTCAAAATTCTAGTCCATCATGTTTTATCTTTCCACTTAATGCTAATAATTTTAAATTCAAGCCAGGTATGATTTCTTTACTTCCTAATTTCTATGGTTTAGAATTTGAAAGCCCATATTTACATCTAAAAGAATTTGAGGAAGTATGTACCGCTTTTCATGATCAAACTTGCACTGAAGAGGTTGTTAAGCTTAAATTGTTTTCTTTTTCTCTAAAAGATAAAGCAAAAGGTTGGCTTAACACTTTGAAACCAAGATCAATTGGCACATGGCAAGAAATGCAAGGTGAATTTTTAAAGAAATTTTTTCCAACACATAAAACCAATGCTTTGAAAAGACTAATCTAAAATTTTTTCCAAAATTCAAATGAAGCATATTTTCAAAGTTGGGAACGTTTTAAAGATTTGTTGAATTCTTGCCCACATCATGGTTTTGAAAAATGGCGCACTATAAGCTTCTTTTATGAAGGGTTAACTCCCGAAACTAAACAATTTGTGGAAACAATGTGCAATGGTGAATTTCTTGATAAAGAACCTGAAGAAGCTTTAGACTATTTAGACCATTTGGGTGAAAATTCTCAATCTTGGCATGATACTAATCCTTCTGAAAATTCAATTAGATCAAACCTTGCAAATGCTAGTAAAGGAAAATATCATCTTAGTCAAGAAGAAGATTTAAATGCTAAATTTGCTAGTTTGGCTAGAAAGGTTGAAGCCATGGAATCAGGGAAAGTAACAGAAATCAAATCTGTGCAAAATGAAGAAATTTGTAGCATTTGTGATGAATTGGGACACTCAACAAATGAATGTTCAAAAATTCCTATATTTTTAAAGAAGTTATGCATGAGTAAGTAAATGTAATGAACAATTTTAAAAAGTCATTCACTTCTTCTTTTTCAGATACATACAATCCAGGATGGAGAAATCACCCGAACTTCAGTTGGAGGACCAACAATCAGGCACAATTCATGCAACCACCACCTCCTCAAGCATAGCAAGATTCTCAAAATTCTCAAGGATATGCACCTTGTGTCCCACCATATAGGAAAAACCTTAAGGGAACATTACATGCATTCATGGAAAAGCAAGAGGCCCTTAATTACCAAAACACTCAAGCTATGATTGACATAAAAGACACTCTTGCTAAACTTTCTTCTGCACTTGCCATTCATGAGAAAGGAAAATTTCCCTCTTTATCTCAACCAAATCCCAAGGGTCAGTACAGCCTAAATGAGGGTAGTTCAGAAAGTCAAAAACTAGATCAGGTCAACTCAGTGATAACTCTTAAGAATGGAAAGGTTGTTAAAAAACAAATTCCTAAACTTTTTGAGAAAGATGATGAGTCAATTCCCAAAGATAAGGAAGGGGTTGATAAGCCATCTAGTCAAAAGGAGACTAAACCCTCGCCTTCACCTCCATATCCTAAAGCATTAAACAATTCAAGTAAAGTGAACCATAACAGTGACATTTTTGAAATTTTTAAACAAGTGAAGGTCAATATTCCTCTGTTAGATGCTATCAAACAGATTCCTTCTTATGCCAAATTTTTGAAAGACTTGTGCACTGTTAAAAGGAAACATAATGTAAAAAATAATGCCTTTTTGACTGAACAGGTAAGCTCCATTATTCAAAACAATAATGAGTTGAAATATAAAGACCCTAGTTGTCCTATAGTTTCATGCATTATTAGTGAACATAAAATTGAACGAGCTTTACTTGATCTTGGTGCTAGTGTTAATTTGCTTCCATATTCAGTTTATCAACAACTCAACCTTGGTGAGTTAAAACCAACTTCTGTAACTCTTCTACTTGCTAATAGATCAATTAAAATCCCGAAAGGAATAGTGAAAGATGTGTTAGTTCAAGTTGATAAATTCATATATCCTATGGATTTTATTGTCTTGGAAACTGAACCTATGGTTGATAGTTCTAAGTCAGTTCCTGTTATTCTAGGTCGCCCATTTTTAGCAACATCTAATGCTTTGATAAATTGCAGAAATGGAGTGGTGAAGCTAACATTTAGAAATATGACACTGGAGCTTAATGTTTTCAACATGTGCAAGTAACCACATGAAGTTTATGATGACAATGAAGAGATTGAAAGGATTGAGGCCATTATAGATGATCATCTTCAAACCAGGAGTTCTTTTGACCCATTAGAAATTTATTTAATTAATTCATTGGATTCATCTACACAATTAGATGATGATGTTTCTGAAATATGTTCTTTGCTTGACTATACACAGGAAATGGAATACAAAGGAAGGAAGCTAAGATTCGAAGAGCTAAAACCCATGAATGATGATATCCATGAAGAAGTACCCACACTGGAACTAAAGCCATTACCTACTGGGTTAAAGTACACATTTTTAGGAGAAGAACAAAGCTTTTCAGTGGTAATTTCCTTATCCTTAACCAAAGAACAAGAAGGTATGTTGATAGAAGTACTTAAAAGGCATAAAAGTGTAATTGGATGGACATTGAAGGACATAAAAGACATTAATCCATTAATTTGTACACATAGAATACATTTAGAGGATAATGCTAAAACATCTCAACAACCTCAAAGAAGATTAAATCCACACATGAAAGAGGTAGTTAGAGCTGAAGTTCTTAAATTACTTGATGTTGAAATTATCTATCCTATCTCTGATAGCCAGGGAGTAAGCCCTACATAAGTTGTGCCTAAGAAATCTGGAATAACAGTGGTTGAAAATGAAAAAGGAGAATTAATACCTACCCGAGTCTTATCTAGTTGGCGTATGTGTATTGATTTCAGAAAATTGAATGCAGCCGCTAGGAAAGATCATTTCTCTTTGCCATTTCTTGATCAGATTCTGGAAAGAGTAGTAGGACATCCCTACTATTGTTTTCTTGATGGTTATTCAGGGTATAATCAAATACCAATTGCATTGGAGGATCAAGAAAAGACCATTTTTACTTGTCCCTTTGGCACTTTTGCATATAGAAGAATGTCTTTTAGTCTTTGTAATGCTCCAGTAACTTTTCAAAGATGCATGCTAAGTATTTTCAGTGACATGATTGAGCATTATTTAGAGGTTTTCATGGATAATCTGACAATTTTTGGAAATTATTTTGAAAATTATCTTGATAATTTGGAAAAAGTTCTTAAAAGATGTGAAGAAAAAGGATTTGTGTTAAATTAGGAAAAATGTCATTGCATGGTTACCTCAGGAATAATATTAGGTCATGTGATATCTTCTAAAGGAATTGAAGTTGATAAGGCTAAAGTTGAATTAATTGCTCATTTGCCTTCCCCAAAAACAGTCAGAGAAGTTCGTTCCTTTTTAGGACATGCAGGATTTTATAGAAGATTCGTAAAGGACTTTAGTGCCATATCTAGACCATTATGTAATCTTCTAACAAAAGATGCACCATTTGATAGGACCCAAGATTGTCAGAAATCTTTTGAAAAATTAATTGGTCTTTTGACTTCTACTCCTATCATGCAATCTCTTGACTGGTCTTTGCCTTTTGAGTTGATGTGTGATGCTAGTGATTTTGCTGTTGGTGCTGTTTTAGGACAGAGAAAGGAAGGTAAGCCTCATATAATTTATTACGCAAGTCGAACTTTGAATAGTACACAAATGAATTACACCACTACTGAAAAAGAACTACTTGCTGTAATTTTTGCATTGGACAAATTTCGAGCTTATTTAATTGTTCTTCCATTGTTGTTTTCACTGATCATGCTGCTGCTAGATATTTAATGTCTAAACAAGATGCCAAACCTAGGTTGATATGGTGGATCTTGTTGCTTCAAGAATTCAACATCGCAATAAAAGACAAGAAAAGAGCTGAAAATATTGTTGCAGATCATTTGTCCAGACTTACAACAGGCTCATCTTTTGATAGCACACCTATCAATGATTCTTTTCCTGATGAATTTTTATTTTCTGTCAATTCCATGCCTTGGTTTGCTAACATTATTAATTTTCTTGTAACAGGTAAGATGCCGGCTCAATGGACGCACCAAGACAGAAAAAAGTTTTTGATTGAGGTGAAAAATTTCTATTGGGATGACCCATATTTGTTCAAATATTGTCCTGATCAAATCTTTCAGAGATGTGTACCTGATAATGAGGTAAGTAGTGTCATTAAATTTTATCATTCAGAAGCATGTGGAGGTCATTTTTTTCAAAGAAAACAGCTGCAAAAATCTTGCAGTGTGGATTTTATTGGCCCATTTTATTCAAGGATAGTTATACATTTTACAAAAGTTGTGAAAATTGTTAAAAATTGGGGTCCACTTCTAAAAGAAATATGATGCCTTTGAACCTTATCATTGTCATTGAAATTTTTTATTGTTGGGGAATTGATTTCATGGGTCCATTTCCATCATCATTTGGATTTATGTACATTTTGGTTGCAGTTGATTATGTCTCAAAATGGATTGAGGCAATTCTATGTCGACACAATGATCACAAAATCGTTTTGAAATTTTTAAAAGAAAATGTTTTGAGTCAATTTGGAATCCCTCGAGCTATCATCAGTGATGGGGGAAAACATTTTTGCAATAAACCATTTGAATCTTTAATGAAGAAATATTGCATCACACACAAAATTGCTACCCGTTATCACCCTCAGACAAGTGGATAAGTTGAATTAGCAAATAGGGAGATTAAACAAATTTTGGAAAAAATGGTTAACCCAAATCATAAAGATTGGTCTTCAAGACTAAACGATGCACTTTGGGCTTACCGTACTATTTTTAAAACATCTTTAGGCATGTCTCCCTATCGGTTAGTCTATGGAAAACCTTGTCACTTGCCTGTAGAATTGGAACATAAAGCATTTTGGGCCATTAAAGCTTTCAACTCAAATCTTGATGATGCTTCCAAGTTATGCAAATTGCAATTGAATGAACTTGAGGAATTGAGAAATGATACATATGAAAACTCAAAGATTTATAAAGTTAGAACAAAAGCTTTTCATGACAAATCAATTTTGAGAAAAACTTTTGAAATTGGTTAAAAAGTTCTGCTTTATAACTCTCATCTTCACCTATTCCCTGGAAAATTGAGATCTAGGTGGATTGGTCCCTTTATTGTCAAACATGTGTATCCTTATAGGGCCATAGACATTGAGAATCCTAGGAATGGTAATGCTTTAAAGGTCAATGGACTAAGACTCAAACCATTTCTAGAACATCAACTTGCTGAGGTAGAATTCCTCTCCCTTTCTAATCCTTGTTATGAGTAGAATTTATTTTAAGTTTGTTTCTTTCTTTTTGCAGTTCTTTGTGTTCCCAGTTAAGTGGCAGATAACGGTACTCCGTAACTCTCTAGTCGGTTTGTTTTTCAGTTTCCCCTAATAACTGATTCCTTCTCCTTCAAAATGGATGTCATTCTCTCAAATCTAAGAAAGTATTTCCCTTCTGTTCCTAAAAAGGCTCTAAACAAAATCTACAAAGCTAGGTGTGAAAGATTGAGACTATTAATGTACAAGGGCATCCCAGAAGATATACGCTGGATAATCGAAGCAAAGGTTCGTTTAGCTGGTGAATCTTCAGATTCATTTGTCCCATACATGCCTGGTCTCTGTAAAAGTTCATTTTCAAAAAGGAGAAGAGCACAAAGAATGCAAGTTTGTTACAAGTATGCATGATGGAATTGTAACACGTGATGTCATTCTTTGGGAATAGTTTTCGTAAATCGAGAAGATAAAATATTCTTCATTAAGAATGGACTGAGTAATGAGTCATTAGATAATATCTTATTGACTCTTGAGACGCATTCTTGTGGAGTTATGCAACGTGAACTTCTTAGTTTATGGAATCTCTTCAAGGACGAGCAAAAGCGTTATAGTCTTGGGAATCTGACTCAAAAAGACCCTGTTTGCCAATTTATAAGAAAATTGGATGGGAAGCTTATTCTCGACTCATAGAAGGCGTTTAAGCCATTTCTGGACGTGAAACCAGAGAAAGATGTGAGCTACAATCACAACAACATGTATATATTATCTTGTACATCTAAAAAAAAAAAAGAAAAAAAAAAAAACAAAAAAAACAAAAAAAAAAAAAAAAAAAAAGAAATGAAATGAAAAGAAAAAAAAGGGCGAAACTTCGGTTGTACTTGGTCTTTAATTAGATTAGGAGCCCCTGCCATTGGCAGACCCGTCATTGACTCAGGTGGACCTTCGCACGCCGGTCGATAAATAAGAAAGAAGCGTCCCGTGTTTGCATTCTCGCGTGACAATGCCTCTGAGCTGGATCCTGTGATTTAATGCCATGGGCTTTTCAACGACCTCTCACTAGTTGTGGTCACTGGTCATCGTATTCAGATTTTCTCTCTTTAACTAGAGGCACGATGCATAGGCTGGGATATCCCACAAGCGGGAAGGAGAAGAATGCCCAGCTGAGCCGTCTTAGTATTACTGCACTCATGACGCGTAGTATAAAGATACGCCATGAAACCTGTACATAAAGATATGTCATCATTTATTATTATTATCTTTGTATGATGTTGTTGTATTTTAGTTTTGGACAGACGATCCTTTGGACGGGATCCTTTAGGGGTTTCTAGACTTCTTTACCCTGATGGTTTTCTTGAAGTAAAAAAAAAAACAAAACAAAAAAAAGCAAAAAAAAATTGTGTTTCTTAATTTCAAAGTTTTCTGATAACAGCCAACCTACCCATATAAGAGCTATTATAACTTTTTCTACTCTCTTCCCTATTTAAACACTCAATTTTCTTCACTTTCCTACAACTCACAATCATTCAAAGAAAGTGTAAGTGTAAAAATAGAGGGAGCTTCTTCTTCTGTTCATAGATTTGCCAGTATCTGTATATTTTGTCGAACAAGTTATGGGAAGAGTTTAGAGTTTGTAAACGCAGCAAGCACTGTTGGTAGAACACTTGCTGCGAGGACCATTCATGTAGTATATGGGGGAGGTTGCCTTGGGTTAATGGGGGTTGTATCACTTTATGCATTTGTAAGAGGTGGTCAAGTTTTAGGTGTCATTCTTGAACCTTTAACTCGAAGGAACATCATTGGAAAGACAATTGGACTGAAAATTCAAGTATCATCTATGCATGGACGAATGAAGGCAATACTTGAAAACTCTGATGCATTCATTGCCTTACCTGGTGGTTTTGGTACTTTGGAAGAAGTCTTTCAAATTGTCTCTTGGGCCTAACTGAACATCCACCATAAACCCATATGTTTGTTGAACGTTAATAATTTCTTTGATAATTTGTTATCTTTTGTTGACCATGCTGTCGAACAGAAATTTGTCACACCTTCTGCAAGATGACTCCTTATCTCTGCTTTTACAGTTGATGAGTTGATTAATAAATTAGAAGCTTTTATTTATGAACTGATCCGAAGAATGACCGATAGATTGGTCGGAAAGCGGCAACAAAGAAGCGGAGGCAAAGAAAGAAGAGAGGCAACGAAAAAAGGAGGCAAAGAAAGAACAAGAGTGTGATCCGTCACTTCATCTATAACTATCCTTTATCTTTAGTTTTATTTATCGCACTTTGTTTCTGTTTAAATTTGTGTGAGGTTTCTCTTTTCAGTAATTGCAACAACAGGTACTATCTTCTATCCTTTACTTATCTATCTTTGACATTGAGGACAATGTTGTAATCTGGTTAGGGGGAATGATAGTTGTGTAAAAACAAAAAAACAAAAACAAAAACAAAAAAAAGTTTTAGGAAGTGTGTGTATTAATATGTTTGTTGTGTTTATATGTTTGTCAGTAACTTACTAAACCAATTTAGGATGGCAGAGTAAGGAGTAAATTTTACTCTTGAGACGTATCTTAGTTGGGGTAGACAACTAGTTTGTATGGAAGTAGCAATTCAAATTCAGGAAAATTTGCATGATTGAGTTAATTATCTTCTTTCTTAAAAATCACATGCTTGGTTATGGATGTTGAATTGGTGAAGTGAGAATGATAGAAATATGCCTTGTGAGATTTTGTGCCTATTGATGAATGGATTGAACATTTGTACCATTCTCTTCTTTCTTGTGTGATTTTCACTCATGAAATTATTACTCTAGAACTTGCTTTGATTCTTTTTGAGACTACATTTTCACTTGTATACATAAACATGATTGAGGCATTTTTCTTGAAATAACTACTTTAGCCAAATAGCCAACCTTGTATATTTTCTGTTGCTTAACTCCTTTGAGCTTATTTGACCATTTCTTGTTTCTAGCTCATTATGTGCCTTAAATGAAAAATCATGTTCTTACCCGACCTTAGGGAATAAGAGAACATTAGCTTTGTCATTGGATGAGTTCTTGAACAAGTGTGGGGGTGTGTGTGCAAAATAGTTTAAAAAAAATTAAGCTTGCTGTTTAAATGTATATATTATGTTCTTCTTCTTCAAATTAAAAAAAATCAAAAAAAAATGTAAAAAGAAAAAGAGGGTCAACAAGGCAATAAAGGAAAGGAAAATAATATGTAAGGGGAATTTGTATTAGGTGGAGTTGGGATGAACTTTCATGAACTCAACTTTCATGCTCTTTTATTCTCTTTGGTATTTAACTTGTCATATACATATTATATTCTCCTTTACCTTGACCCCATTACAACCTTGAATAAAGTCCTCATGATTTGTGTGTGCATATGTTCTGAGTAGTGGAGAAGTAGAAGATAAGCAAGCTTATGGTAGTGTAATTTTCATGGGTTGAATTGAGTGAAATACCTACCTTTTAAACACTTGAGGGATTGAGAGTGAATATTGTGAAGATCTATCATTCTTGACTCATGTTTTTCAACTAAAATATCCTTGCTTGTTGATTTAAGATGTGAAGATATGTTACCTCATGAATGTTTTGATTACTTGAATGATTGGTTGCTCTTTATTTTTAAATATTATTAGAAATTGAGTCTTTTAGAGTGTTTAATTTTTGAGTCTGTTTCGTTTTTTTTTTAGTCTTGTGTGTTTTGCCCAGGAGTTCAAAAAGCTAAGTATGGGGAAATTTGATGATCAAATATTTGATACATTAATAAGCCTTCATTTTTTAGTTATTTACACTCTCCATACACTTAATTGATTGAGTTTGGTTATGTTTTGTAAGTTTGAACTCAAATTGGATTTAATTGAATTTTTCAACATGATTTACGTCTTACACTATTTCTGTATTTGGGTCATATCTTGGGTTGTAGGTGGATGTTTAAGGTGATTTTAGTGTCATTTGAAATATAAGAAAGAGCTCTAAAACTTTCATGAGGACCTCAAAGATTCAATCACACGTTTGGATAACTCAAATTGGTGTTGAAGCAAGAACTAGAGTGTTGTTCCTAATAGATTGACCTATATGTACTGTTCATTGCATAGCTCGTGCTACAAGTTATCACATAGGCTGAAATTTTGATGATTGATAGTTAATACCTAAATATACAACTTTCATGTTGAACACTTTTCCATAATCGGACTCCTTGGAGGTGATATTAGGCTTACAAGTCAGAACAGAGGAGCTGTGACTGGGCCTGAGCAGTGTATAGTAATTTGAATGTATTTGGAGTTATAGAAATGATATTGGACTCAAACCAAATCCATTTGAAATCTAAGATCCAAGCCTACAACTTTGATAAAATCATATTTGCTCATTCTAGCATATTCAATGACTTCAGAGCTAAATGATTTTGGAGATAATGAATCTCTATAATTTTCCACTCACCAAAAGTCATTTGGCATTTTCCACTTATTTTCCACTCATCCACTCACTAATGACTCAGCCCCCTTGTCATTTTGTCTCTCTAATCCTCTATAAAAGGGGACCTTAGTAGATCATTAAAGGTGTTAGGTGTTAGGTACCAAAATGATGCTAGTTTGTTACTAGGTTTTCTTGTAGTAATTTTTCTTTGTTTTAATTTGAAGTCATGTTCTTCTTCTTCTTCTCTCTTTCTTTCTTCTTATCTATGAGTAACAAAGTTTTATTTTGCTTAGGTGAAAGAGTGAAGCTCTTGGTAATAAAATAAGGTTAGATTAATTTCTCTCTTGTGCTTAAATGATATATTTTCAAGCGGTCATTATACGTATTATATTTTGTTTCCAATTAATTTAAATCCCCCCTTGTAAAGTGGAGTTCTTGATATGTTGTAGACAAGAGATTGGCACAATGAATGCTTTAACCCATTTATAAGTGGTGGTGCTAGAAACTCTCCGTATAAAGTGGAGATCTTGATTTGTTGTAGACAAGATTTTAGCATAATGAATGCTTGATCCCATTTATGAGTGGTGGTGTTAATAGATAATTAAAGGAATCATAATATAATTACGTATATAATTTTTAATGAACTTTGAACGTTATATTTTCCTATTAGAACCTCTGTTATGTGTGGATTCTAATTGAGTTATAAAAGAATTAATCTTATCCTTAATTTATTTACCAAGAGTGGATCTCCTAGCCCAAGCAATTCCTTTTTATTTGTGACCAAGTTTTTATCACCTTTATTGTTGTAACAAAATATTTTTCTTACGTCAAATAAATTTTTCTTCATCAATTCCCTGTGGATCGACCTCGGATTCTCGAGAAATTTATTACTTGAGATAACCTGCACTTGGGTTTACAACTTAACTTTTAATCTCGCATCAAGTTTTTGTTGAACAATGTGTGTTACAATAAGAATTTGCAAACCTAAAAACTTTGGTTGTCAAAAACCTAAAAGCTTAATTAATCTTCAAGTTTTTGGCAATGTTCAGCACACTGAAACTTAATTTTTCTTGATGCACACTTTTTAATTGTCGCATTTATAAACCCAAGTGCAGGTTGTCTCAAGTAATAAATTTCTTGGTGAGTTTGAGGTCGATCCACAGGGAATTGTTGAAGATTAAGGTGAAGTAAATATTTTGTTATTACGGTAAAAATTATTTACTTGGGTAAAAAGATCCACTCTTGGTAAATAAAGGAAAGGTAAGATTTATTCATTTTATAACTCAGTTAGAATCCTTGCAACATGGAGGTTCCAATCGAAAAATACAACGTTAAAAGTCCATTAAAATAATATATGTAATTATATTATGCTTCCTTTAATCATCTATTAACACAACCACTCATAAATGGGATCAAGCATTCACTGTGCCAATATTTTGTCTACAATAAATCAAGATCTCCACTTTATAAGGAGAGTTTCTAACACTACTACTTGTAAATGGGTTAAAGCATTCACTGTGCCAATATTTTGTCTACAATAAATCAAGAACTCATCTTTACAAGGGTAGTTTCTAAATTATCAGAAATAAAATATAACACACATAATAACTACTTAAAAATATAAATCATTAAAGCACAAGAGAAGAATAAATCTAACCTTATTTTATTACCAAGAGCTTCACACTTTAACCCAAGTAAAAGAAAAATTATTTACACATAATCTAGAAAAGATAAAAAGAGAAAAAGAGAGAGAAAGGAAATTGGAGGGAGAAGAAAATTCCTCAGAATTCCCCCTCCCCCGAAGTGTGTCTCTCCTGAATGTGCAATTGCCTATTTATAGGCAAATTCATGTTACTGTGCAATGCATAGTAACATGAATAGTGAAACTTAATTGTTAAGTTTTCCTACGTAATAAATGACGTTTTATTATTTTTTTTCTTTTTTTTAAATAATAATTGAGCAAATGCACAGCTGTGCGTCCAGTCATTTTTTAATTTTTGAGAGAAGTGGTCTTCATAAAAGTTGTAGGCCTGGATATTTTCTTTAAAATGGCTTTGGTTTGAGTCCAAAATCATGCCTAGAACTCAAGATATAGTCCAATTACTGCACACTATTTAAGCCTGATTTCAGCTCCTCTATTCTGACTTCAAAGCCCAATATCACCTATTAGACCTTAGAATTTGGAAAATTGTTTAACATGAAAGTTGTAGGGAATTGTCTTAACTTTCCTACAAGACCAAAATCACATCAATCAGATATTTATAACTCAAGTTATAGCCAGTTTACTAAATATTGCCAAAGAGATAATTACGGCTAATTTATGCAATAATTTATTTAATAATCCAATAAGGTCCAATATCATAAAATGTGTCAAAACCAACTTAATTAAGCTTAATTGAATCTTAAGAAGCCTAGTGAGAGGATTATAAAATGTATAAAATACAGTGTTATCAAATTCCCCCACACTTAACTTTTGCACTCCTAGGCAAAACACAAAAGACAAAAACTAGGGAATAAAGAAAAACGACACAAACTCAAAAGCTAAAAACTCTAAAGGATTTAATGACTTAAGAAGAGTAACTAGACATTCAAGGATCAAAACATTCATGAGGTAACATGTCTTCACATCTCAAACTAACAAGCAAGGAAACTTCAGTTGAAAAGAATGAATCAAGAATGATAGATCCTCACAGAATTCACTCTCAATCTCTCAAGTGCTTAAAAAGGTTAGTATTTCACTCTATTCAACTCATGAATAATTGCACTGCTATAAGCTCGCTTATCTTCTACTTCTCCATTACTCAAAAACAACATATGTGCACAAATCATGAGGACTTTATTCAAGATTATAATGGGGTCAAGGTAAAGGTGGAAGTAATATAGATAAGACAAGTTAAAGACCAAAGAGAATAAAAGAGCATTATGTTACAGTTAGAGTGGAGAAGATGTTTGAGAACATTCAATCTAACTTTCCCAAGATTTTCTTAATTCCTTCTCTATTTGTTTTTTTTTTCATAAAGGGCATTGACCAATATTTGACTAATGTTTCATTAAAGATTAATTGGTAGGTTGAATTCATTGTTAGGCTTGAACATTCTCCTTCTATTCCTGTTATTTCCAATCATCCACCCTTATTCTAGGTATGAATATATCACATGGTGCATTCTTTTGATTGTAGCAATAATCAGCTCTTTTTTTTATAGAAACATTTTTTTAAACTTTTTTATATAACCAATCTGCACACGCACCCTCACACTTGTTCAAGAACTCATCAAATAATAAAGTCAATGCTCTCTTATTCCCTAAGGTTGGGTTAGAACATGGTTTTTCATTTAAGGCATGTAATGAGTTAGAAACAAAGAATGGTCAAATAAGCTCAAAGGGGTTAAGCAAAAGAAAATAGCTAAGGTTAGTTATTTGGTCAAAGTAGTTAATTCAAGAAAATTTGCCTCAATCATGTTTATGTATGCATGTGCAAATGTAGCCTCAAAAAGAATCAAAGCAAGTTCTAGAGTAACAATTCCATGAGTGAAAAAAAATCACACAAGAAAGAAGAGAATGGTACAGATGTTCAATCCATTCATTTATAGGCTCAAAATCTCACAAGGCATATATCCATCAATCTCAATCCACAAAAATTTTAACATCCATAACCAAGCATGTGATATTTAAGAAAGAAGACAATTTACTTAATCATGCAAATTTCCTTGAATCCATTTGCTACTTCCACACAAAATAGTTCTCTACCCCAATCTAGATGCGTCTCAAGAGTAAAATTATAATTACAGCAAAATTTACTCCTTACTCTGCCATCCTTAATTGGTTTAGGTTAGAAAATTACTGACAAACATATAAACACAACAAACATAAACACACTTTCAAAATTTTTTTTTTCAAGCAATTTCTTTTAAACAATTTTTTTTACATAATTATTCACACAACAATTTTTCACACAACTATTTACACAACTATCCTTCCCCAAAAGCAGATCACAACATTGTCCTCAATGTTAAAATAAAATAGATATGTAAAGGAAAGAAGATATTACCTGTTACTGCAATTACTGAAAAGAGAAACCTCACACAAATATATACAGAAATAAAGTACGACAAATAAAACCAAAGATTGAAATTATTTAAACAGATGGAGTGTCTTGACTGGTTTCTTTTTCTTACTGCTTCTCGCAACATTTCCTTCAGACCACTTCTTGCTCTCTTTTTTTTTTTTTTAAATCTATACAAGAAAATATATACATGTAGTTGTGATTGTGGCTCACATCTTCCTCTAGTTTTACGTCCAGTAACGGCTTAAACGCCTTCTATGAGTCGAGGATAGGTTTTCTATCCAATTTTCTTATAAATTGGCAAACAAGGTTTTTTTGAGTCAGATTTCCAAGACTACAAAATACATTAAGGATGTAAACAAGTAGGCGGTATAAACCTGCCATGGTTAAAAAAAATAATATTAAAAAGTAGGCGGTATAAACCTGTCATGATAAAAAAATATTAAAAAGTAGGTGGTATAAAGTTGCCATTAAATATTAATAAAGGTGTGGTATTAAACCAACCACCAAATAAAAATTAAAAATAGTGTGATAGAAACCAACCACCAAATAAAAAATAACAAAGGTATGGTATGAACTAACCACCAAATAAAAAAAAATAACCTACAAAAAATAAAATGCGAAAAGTAAATTACAGAAAAGTAAAAAGGAGAGTTTCCCCCACTGTTAGTATGTACAAAAAAAAAAAAAGAGAGAGATACCCCCACTAAGTTAATATGTACAAAAAAAATAAAAGGGAGAATTATCCCCACTGTACAGTAATTAAAAGGGAGAGTTTACCCCCACTAAGTTAGTATGTACAGAAAATAAAAAGGAGAGTTTCCCTTACTAAATTAGTAAGGACAAAAAAATAAATAAAAGGGAGAGAATCCCCCCATTGTTAGTATATATAAAAAAACTTAACTTTTTTTATTTTTTATTTATTATTATTATTTTTGTTTTTTTATTTTTTTATTTTTTATTGTTTTATTTTTATTTTTTTTTTTTTTTTTGGTGGTTACACCGTGACCACCCATCCCCCTCACTTTTTTTTCATTTCAAATAATAAGGGACAACGTTGTCCCCCACTTACATATATATATATATTGTTTTTTTTCTTTTTTGTTTCTTTTGTTTCTTTTTTTCGTTTTGACTCTTTTTTTTAATTTTTTTCTTCTTTCCGACATCTTATGTTATTATTTTTTTTTTTTTGGGTGGTCACGTGTGACCACCTTTCTTTTTCATTTTTTCAATGGGGGACAACGTTGACCCCCATTTCTATTATTATTATTATCATTTTTTTTGTAAAATACTATTCACTCAATTTTTTTTATTATTCAAACTATTCACACATTATTTACGCACTATTCACATACTATTCATGCACTATTTTCACACTTTTCACATACTATTCACGCACTATTCATGCACTATTCACACACTATTCATATACTATATACAAAAATATTTACATTAGAAATTTATTCTTCAAAACAAGTCCCCGACAATGGCGATAAAAACCTGTTGAGAAAATCGATACATGACCAAATTGTCAAAATAAAGTTGACACTTAAAAGGAAAAGGAAAAACAAACACTAAGACACACAATTAAAAGAGAAAACAAAGATTTTTTTTTTATTTTGAAATGAAAGCACATGAAATTAAAATACTAGGGATTAGACTTCACTTGATTCAATAATCTATCATAGACAATAGAGTAGTTTTAGGACCTTCCTTCTAATCAATTTCTAATCATTCAATTGATGGGGAGAATTAATAATTAAAAATATTTAAAGACATAACTTTTACTCTACGGATTCTCATGAAAAATACCACAGTTCTCCCACACAACCTATAACCTCCTTTCCTAGACAATTATAAATCATGGCACTTTATTATTTATGGTCTAGGTCATATGCAAACCTTCTGATTCTATATACACCCACTAGATCAATTTATGAGTGACCAATTCATAAAAGCATTATGAACCATAATTGTGGAAATAAGTTTGCCCCAATGGTTTAATATGTTGAGTTTTGATGATGACAAATACAAGACAAAAAGGATGATATTTATGCTTGATAAATGTGCTTGATAGATGACAAATGCATCACAAAAGAATATTGATCATGTTACATAGATGTGCTTGATGTGATATATTGTAACATGCATGATCATATACTTTATCTAGTTATATTTCACTTAATCATCATGCAATGAGATATATGTAACATTCATCATATAATATATCCAATAATATTTTATATGAGTTATAAATGAATTAATATTGGATATGTCTATGAAAGTCGTGTATGCATGTTAGACTAACTAGAGTTATACATTTATGAATCATACATATGAAGATATTGAGTTATGAATTTGGGCTAACTATGTTTGGTTAAGTGAGCAATACTTTGTAGGATAGTCCAAGTACTAAGAGTTAGCATTGCAACAAGAAAGTAAAAAGATCACAACTATGCTCAACTCAATAAGGATGAAAATAATAAAGATGTTCCAAGCAATTTGCAAGATTTGAAGAGAAGAAATTTATGGAAGCTTGGATTACATCAAGAAGCCTAAGGACTAGAATTGGTATATTTTCCTTTTAGGTTTTCTCCTATGTAAAGATAGAGGTTTTACAAGAAAAGAGCTCAAATATGTTTTTAAGTCTTTAAAAATGGTTCTTACATGTTTAAATGCCCAACAAACTATTTTTGGAAAGCCAGTCATGGTGATAATTCAAATCTATGAAAAATAGTCAAGTTTGTGTTTTACAAAACTGACATATGGTTACTATTTTGATCATAACTTTTAAAATACTTTGAGTTTTATTTTTAAACTTATTTCATATGAAAATAGACTCAAATATCTTTCTAATGAGTGTCATTTGCTTTAAACGGATAAGAAACAAAAAAGTTATGACCAATTAAAGTTTGAGTTTTGACAATCTGACCTTTGGTTACTATTTTGATCATATCTTTCAAAATACTTTGAGTTTTGTTCTGAAAATTCTTTCAAATGAAAATAGACTCAAAGATATTTCCAATGAGTAGTCATTCACTTTAATCGGATAAGAAAGAAGTTATGACCTTTTAAAGTCAGTTTTCAAAACTAGAAATAGTGTAATTCATTACACAAGTCATGTAATCGATTACAACGTTGACAGAAGCCGTGTAATCGATTACATGAAGTGTGTAATCGATTACAAAGTACCCAGAAAGCTTGTAATCGATTACATGAAGCTTTTAATCGATTACCAAGTGCCCAGGAACGTTTCTAACAGCTATAAACGACTTGTTTTCATAGAAAATCATTATAAAACACTACCAATGGCTATTTTATCACTTGGGCTCTATATATAAGTGTTGTATGAAGCATATACACCTCTAGAACATTTGATTTGATCGTTGAATCATCAAAATCATATTTTGAGCTCTTTATTACAAAATCTTTCTATTCCTTTGTTCTTCAATTTGTATTATCCACTCTTGAGAGAGTTTTCTATCATCCATACTTTATTCTTCAAGTTGTATATCTACTCTTGTGAGAGTTTCTATTCTTTCTCTTCATCTTGAAATCATTGTAAGAGGGTGAGGTATCCCTCAAGAGAGAAAAGGGTGAGGTATCTCTTGTAGTGAGACTCAAACACAAAGGGTGAGGTATCCCAAAGGTGTTGTGAGTGCTCTTGATTGTAAAGGTCATCAAGCACTTGTGAAGCTTGAAGAATTGGAGGCTCTAGCACAAGGGTGAGATATCCCAATGTGTGAGGAGTGCTCTTGCATGTACAAAGGTTTTCTTAGCACCCGTAAAGTCTAGGAGATAGTGAAGAAAATCTCAAGTTAAGCTTGGGGACTGAACGTAGGCAACAAGTGGTTGGTGGCTGAACCAGGATAAATCTCAGTGTTTGCTCCTCTCAACTCTATCTCTTTATATTTGTGCTTTAACTATATATGCTTGAGTTGATCTTGATATCTAGTTTATTTGTTTGATTTATCCTTTAACCCAAGTTGTATTTGAGTAATCCTTAATAGTTGTGCCTTTGCTATGCATGTTTCGTTGCATTTATTAATTGAGTGATTTAAAATGCGTAATTTGTCAAAGTTGCATTAAAACTTATCATCACCCAATTCACCCCCCTCTTGGGTAATGGTTGCCATGGCTAACAAGTGGTATCAGAGCTTCGTGCTCTGGTAAAAGCTTAACAGTTTGGAGTTAAAGATCCTTATTTGTTTGGCAACCATTACAAGTTTTTCAAAATGGAAGGTTTTGAAATTAATAAACCACCATTCTTTGATGGTGTGAATTTCATTTATTGGAAAACTAGAATGGAAATTTATATGCAATCTATTGATATTGATTTGTGGGATATTATGCTTGATGGATTTACATACAAATCAAAACAAACTTGGAATAATTATGATAAGAAATGCTTTTCATTAAACATTAGAGCAATGCAAATATTGAGAAGTGGTTTAAATGATGATGTTTATGCTAAAATTAAGAGTTGCTCTAGTGCTAAAGATATATGGGATGCCCTTGATACTTTCTGTCTTGCTAATGATGATCTTTTGCATAAAGTTGTATATAGAGAGCAAGAAGAGCAAAAACCTCTAGAGGAAGATAACATTGAAAAATGTCCTCAAGAACATGTTCAAAGCAAGAAAATGAGTTCAATGCCTCTTGGTGATGATGATGCTCAATTTGAAGAAGAGGCAAAGCAAAACAAAATTGAGAAGGAAGATATTCTCAAATTCTTGATGGACAACAATGAGGAGGATAATGATTCCCTTAAAAAGGACTTTGAGGTAAATAATGCTAAATCATATTATAGTCCTTTCTATTATGAGCTACAATGTGCATATGATGACTTGTATGATGGTTTGTTAAATTTAGAAAATAAAAATTTATTTTGTTTAGAAAACATTTCCTCCATTGAAAATGAAATTGAGATTTTGAAAAATGAATATACTTTTCTTGATGAGGAAATGCCTTTGAAATTTGAAACCTTAACTTCTTATGAAAAATGCATTGATTTAGAAAATCAAGTTAAAGACTTATCTTCTAAATTTGCCAAAGCTAATGATTCTAATTGCTTACACTCCATGTATATTCATAAGAATGAAATTGATGTTACTTCACATGGAAATTCAAGTAAAGCTTGTGGCAAAAATAGTTTAGAATATAAAAATAACGAAAGGCTTAAGTTTTCCAAAAATGATCTTCAAAGGACCAAGTCATCATTGAATTCAATTGTTTGTAATTTTTGTGGTCATCTAGGATATATTTCTCATTTATGCAATTATAGAAGAAATCCTTATATGAGAAATAGTATGATATGGGCTCCTAAAGATATTAAATGTCCTAGTACTAACATTCAAGGACCCAAGATGAAGTGGGTATCAAATTGTCCTCCTAGTGTTTCAATTATGCAGAAAATTTCTCAAAAGGATGGACAAATTGGTCATGTGAAAAAGGAATCATTAAGGAGAATGCTTCCAAAGCCTATTGCTAGAACTTTTTATCAAAGAAGGAAGATGACTTCAACCAAAGCTTCTCAAGTACAAAATGTGGAACTTGCAAAGTTCAAAACACCAAAAGAGAAGCAATGGGTAAGGAAAAGAGTTTCCTTGATTACCAAGGCCAATGTATCAAAAGTTTACTACCTCTTATGCACGTTCACTTAAAAAGACAATGAATATGAGGTATATTCCTTATAGGCCCTAATTAAAGGATAGAATCATGTGCACTTGGTAAAATATGAATATTTTGTTTAGCACATGATTATATTAATTCTTGTTGTACCATAACTCATTAATTTGTTATATATTTTGGTACATGAGATTCTACAATGCCTATGTATGTTTTCTATGCTTTAAATTGTCTATATATCATGAAAGTATGCATGTTATTGGCTAGATACTTAACAGTAATTGATTAATTGATTTATTGTGCTCAATCTACATACTATGAAAAAAATGATATTTATGAGAGCATAATTGATAATAATCAATGACTAACCACTATGGATCCAAAATTTGTGGATACCAAAGAAAGTACTTTGAATTGTGTTGTAGGGTGACCATTAGCTCAAGCATACAAATGAAATGAAATACAACCATGCTACTTGAGGTTGAAAAAATTTAAAATGGTTCAAGTTCTCCAAAAGTGATGGAGAACTACAACATTCTCAATGAGCCTTGAGGCATAGAAGTTGGAGTTACCTACAAAAACTCAAAGAGTACACTTTTGGTGATATCAATCTCTTATCCTTACTTATACTTTAAATTGAATATCATGTGATATTTGGATAAGTAGAGATTTGTTTCTATGCCTTATCATGTCTTAAATTGTGCTCTTCTAGCATTATGTTTTAAAAGTGTCTTTACATATGCTAACATGCTAGATATGCACACAACTTGTTTGGAATGACATATTATGGTAATATCTTTATTCTTGAACTTGTGACCATTTCTCCTTATTCAAATATGAAAATTTCATATGCTCATAAGTAGTTCTAATCCTTTCTCTTTGATGCTTAATTGTCTTATATATTTATTTAGAGATTGGAAAGTAAAATGTCATATGTCTTTTGTTTGAAATTGCTTGATATGTTTATATCTTGAAAATAAGAAGTAAATGATTCATTTTGTGTCTTGAACTTGTATTTGAACTTCAATGGTTTTTACAATGAAGTATATCTTGAAATGAATCATAAATATTCAAAAGTTATAGTTTCATGGTTTTTCAATTCTTTCATTACAATAAGGGACTTTTTGTTCTTGATTGACATGTGTGCATATTAGAATTCCTTACTTAATATTACATGTCTTACATGATCATTGTTTGCCCCAAAATGCTTATATAAGTTTTGATGTTGATCATGTGTTTCTTGATAAACTTGAATCTTGCCTTGAAAATGCTTAAACTATGCTTTTGGATTCAAATGCATATATCATTCTTTTGTTCTCTTTAGAGCTAACAATTCATAGTTGATAATGTGGTACATGTTTTACATTATATATCAACCTAAATTACGCTTGTAAATGAGCTTAAATGATATTTGATGCTAACCCATGTTTTAGAGAACTTTTGAAATATAGTCATCAAATATTGAAATGTCAAGCATATGTGGATAAATGAGAAATGTTGAAGGAAGAGGAACATGAGGAGACTTTCTTCAAGTGCAATGGAATGAAATACTCAATGGAAGGAAGTACAAACTCAAAGGACCTATACATGAAGAACATTCGAAAAGAGTATCATTTTCTATCTAACCCAATAAGTATCTCTATCCCTAAACTATTGTGGTATTCTATATACTATGGATTATATGATACTTGTTGATAAATTGATCTTAAAAGATTAGATACTTTCCTTACATGAGAAGTATGCTTAGCATTGATAAAGTGCTTAATTGAACATTAAATTGTTAGTTTTGTCATTACATATGAGTTGGATGACATTAGTTCTATACATATAGCATATTTCATCATGATGAATGTTTGATATCTATGATTCTCTTGATCTATGGTTTCTTAATGGTATAACTCTTATGAGAATCATGCTCTTGTTTTGAAAAGATTTGTTTGGTTTGATTAAAAAAGTTTTTAAAGCAAAATCTCTTATCATATTTGAAATAAGCTTTTCAAGTTTCATATTCTTGAGAATCTTTTGAACTTGTCTTAAGAACTTGAAAGTATTTTCACATCATATTTGTCTTAAAAATTTGGAAATTATTTGATTTGTGCTATAAATGTAATATTCTCTTCTTTTGCTTTGAAAAGTGTTATTAAATCTTGAGAGAATGCTTAAGTTTCTAAATAGATCTTTTGAAATGTTCTATAGAGCTCTTCTTGATACTTCAAAAGATAAGCCTTGTTCTTCAAAAGCGTTTTATCTTTTCAAGACTTTTGTTTAATGAGAAAGAGAGGAGATGTACTTTCAAATGTTCCTTTGACTTGGATTTGATCACTCTCAAGGAATATGTTGTTTCAATATAAAACTCTTCTACCCTTCTAAAATGCTTTTAGAAATGTAATGTGTTATTATTCTTTTTGAAAGGGGAAGAAGTTTTAAACTAGTTTTTGATTGAGGGATTAAGAATATGTATCTTTGCCTTACTTCACTTTATGATAATGTGCTTACATGATTTTGGCATACATATTTCCCTTTATATATCTTGTGCTTCAATAAGGGGGAGCTTATCTTATATATCCTTCTTCCATATCCTTGTTGACTAAGAACATATGCATAACTATGTTAAACTATTATGTTTAATATTTTGATAATATGCATATTTTGAGGGGGAGCCTAGTTCTTAAATTGTTGTTTATATCTCTTGCCTTACATCATTGTTTGACATGAAGTGCTTTATTGTTAATACTATCAACATGTCAGCAAAAATCATCTCTTATTGTCTTTCCCTCTATCAATGAAAGAAGGTAAACTTTCTTAAACTTCATATCTTTTGATTCTTTCATTGAGAAGATCCTACCCTTCTTGACAACATGAGTTTTATCTATAGGGGGAGAAAATATTATATTTCCTTCCTAAGCCTTTTTGTTGATGTCAAATAGGGGGAGAGAGAATTGGAAAGAAAAATATGTTCCTTGTGCTTATTGTTTGATATGCTTACATGAATATCTATTCTTGTATATTGCTAAAACATAATTTTCTTTGGTGATTTGTCATCATCAAAAAGGGAGAGATTGTGGAAATAAGTTTGCCCCAATGGTTTAATATGTTGAGTTTTGATGATGACAAATACAAGACAAAAAGGATGATGTTTATGCTTGATAGATGTGCTTTATAAATGACAAATGCATCATAAAAAAATATTGATTATGTTATATAGATGTGCTTGATGTGATATATTGTAACATGTATGATCATGTACTTTATCTAGTTATATTTCACTTAATCATCATGCAATGAGATATATGTAACATTCATCATATAATATATCCAATAATATTTTATATGAGTTATAAATGAATTAATATTAGATATGTCTATGAAAGTCTTGTATGCATGTTAGACTAACTAGAGTTATACATTTATGAATCATGCATATGAAGATATTGAGTTATGAATTTGGACTAACTATGTTTGGTTAAGTGAGTAACACTTTGTAGGATAGTCCAAGTACCAAGAGTAAGCATTGCAACAAGAAAGTAAAAAGATCACAACTATGCTCAACTCAATAAGGATGAAAATAATAAAGATGTTCCAAGCAATTTGCAAGATTTGAAGAGAAGAAATTTGTGGAAGCTTGGATTACATTAAGAAGCCTAAGGACTAGAATTGATATATTTTCCTTTTAGGTTTTCTCCTATGTAAAGATAGAGGTTTTACAAGAAAAGAGCTCAAATATGTTTTTTAAGTCTTTAAAAATGGTTCTTACATGTTTAAATGCCCAACAAACTATTTTTGGAAAGCTAGTCTTGGTGGTAATTCAAATCTATGAAAAATAGCCAAGTTTATGTTTTACAAAATTGACAGATGGTTACTATTTTGATCATAACTTTTAAAATACTTTGAGTTTTATTTTTAAACTTATTTCATATGAAAATAAACTCAAATATCTTTCCAATGAGTGGTCATTTGCTTTAAACAGATAAGGAACAAAAAAGTTATGACCAATTAAAGTTTGAGTTTTGAAAATCTAACCTTTGGTTACTATTTTGATCATATCTTTCAAATACTTTGAGTTTTGTTCTAAAACTTCTTTCATATGAAAATAGACTCAAAGATCTTTCCAATGAGTGGTCATTCACTTTAATCGGATAAGAAACAAAGAAGTTATGACATTTTAAAGTCAGTTTTCAAAACCAGAAATGGTGTAATCGATTACACAAGTCATGTAATCGATTACAACGTTGACAGAAGCCGTGTAATCGATTACATGAAGTGTGTAATCGATTATAAATTGCCCAGAAAGCTTGTAATCGATTACATGAAGCTTGTAATCGATTACCAAGTGCCCAGGAACGTTTCTAACGGCTATAAACAGCTAGTTTTCATAGAAAATCATTATAAAACACTACCAATGGCTATTTTATCACTTGGGCTCTATATATAAGTGTTGTATGAAGCATATATACCTATAGAACACTTGATTTGATCCTTGAATCATCAAAATCATATTTTGAGCTCTTTATTACAAAATCCTTCTATTCCTTTGTTCTTCAATTTGTATTATCCACTCTTGAGAGAGTTTTCTATCATCCATACTTTGTTCTTCAAGTTGTATATCTACTCTTGTGAGAGTTTCTATTCTTTCTCTTCATCATGAAATCATTGTAAGAGGGTGAGGTATCCCTCAAGAGAGAAAAGGGTGAGGTATCCCTTGTAGTGAGACTCAAACACAAAGGGTGAGGTATCCTAAAGGTGTTGTGAGTGCTCTTGATTGTAAAGGTCATCAAGCACTTGTGAAGCTTGAAGAATTGGAGGCTCTAGCACAATGGTGAGGTATCCCAAGGTGTGAGGAGTGCTCTTGCATGTACAAAGGTTTTCCTAACACCCGTGAAGTCTAGGAGATAGTGAAGAAAATCTCAAGTTAAGCTTGGGGAATGGACGTAGGCTACAAGTGGTTGGTGGCTGAACCAAGATAAATCTCAGTGTTTGCTCTTCTCAACTCAATCTCTTTATATTTGTGCTTTAACTATATATGCTTGAGTTGATCTTGATATCTAGTTTATTTGTTTGATTTATCCTTTAACCCAAGTTGTATTTGAGTAATCCTTAATAGTTGTGCCTTTGCTATGCAAGTTCTGCTGCATTTATTAATTGAGTGATTTAAAATGCGTAATTTGTCAAAGTTGCATTAAAACTTATCATCACCCAATTCACCCCCCTCTTGGGTAATGGTTGTCATGGCTAACAATAATAAGCACTCAAATTGAATAGAAATGAGTTAATTAGAATTCCAATATTAATATATGTCAATTGAATCAAATTACGTCTTCATCCTCAAAATACACAAATTTAATTACACATGACAAAAGAGAAAAAGAAATAAGAAGAATAAAATAAAAAATATATATACAAAGCTCAACCTAAAAAAAAATATTAACAAGTAAAAATAAAAATAAAAAATAAAAATAAAACAATAAAAAATAAAAAAATAAAAAAAATAAAAAAACGAAAATAATAATAAAAAATAAAAAATAGAAAAAGTTAAGTTTTTTATATATACTAACAGTGGGGGATTCTCTCCCTTTTATTTAATTTTTTGTTCTTACTAATTTAGTAGGAGAAACTCTCCCTTTTATTTTCCGTACGTACTAACTTAGTGGGGGTAAACTCTCCTTTTTAATTTTTGTACGGTGGGGGTAATTCTTTCTTTTATTTTTTTTATACATATTAACTTAGTGGGGTATCTCTCTCTTTTATTTATTTTTTTGTACATACTAGCAGTGGGGGAACTCTCCCTTTTACTTTTCTCGTAATTTACTTTTCACATTTTATTTTCTCGTAGGTTATTTTTTTTTATTTGGTGGTTAGTTCATACCATACCTTTGTTATTTTTTATTTGGTGGTTGGTTTCTACCACACCATTTTTAATTTTTATTTGATGGTTAGTTTATACCACACCCGTGTAAATATTTATTTGGTAATTAGTTTAATACCACACCTTTGTTTATATTTTTCTTTATTTGGTGGTTGGTTTAATATCACACCTTTATTAATATTTAATGGCAGATTTATACCGCCTACTTTTTAATATTTTTTTATCATGGCAGGTTTATACTGCCTACTTTTTAATATTATTTTTTTTAACCATGGCAGGTTTATACCGCCTACTTGTTTACATCCTTAATGTATTTTGCAGTCTTAGGAATCTGACTCAAAAAGACCTTGTTTGCCAATTTATAAGAAAATTGGATGGGAAGCCTATCCTCGACTCATAAAAGGCGTTTAAGCCATTACTGGACGTAAAACTAGAGGAAGATGTGAGCCATAATAACAACTATATGTATATATTTTCTTGTATAGATTTTTAAAAAAAAAGAAAGAGAGAGCAAGAAGTGGTCTGAAGGAAATGTTGCGAGAAGCAGTAAGAAAAGGAAACCAGTCAAGACACTCCATCTGTTTAAATAATTTCAATCTTTGGTTTTATTTGTCGTACTTTGTTTCTGTTTATATTTGTGTGAGGCTTCTCTTTTCAGTAATTGCATAACAGGTACTATCTTCTTTCCTTTACATATCTATTTTATTTTAACATTGAGGACAATGTTGTGATCTGGTTGTGGGGAAGGATAATTGTGTAAATAGTTGTGTGAATAATTGTGTAAAAAAAATTGTTTAAAAAAATTGCTTGAAAAAAAATAAATACGTTTAGAGGATAATGCTAAAACATCTCAACAACTTCAAAGAAGATTAAATCCACACATGAATGAGGTAGTTAGAGCTGAAGTTCATAAATTACTTGATGTTAGAATTATCTATCCTATCTCTGATAGCCACTGGGTAAGCCCTACACAAGTTGTGCCTAAGAAATCTGGAATAACAGTGGTTGAAAATGAAAAAGGAGAATTAATACCTACCCGAGTCTCATCTAGTTGGCATATGTGTATTGATTTCAGAAAATTGAATGCAGCCACTAGGAAATATCATTTCCCTTTGCCATTTCTTGATCAGATTCTGGAAAGAGTAGCAGGACATCCCTACTATTGTTTTCTTGATGGTTATCCAGGACATAATCAAATACCAATTGCATTAGAGGATCAAGAAAAGACCACTTTTACGTGCCCCTTTAGCACTTTTGCATATAGAAGAATGCCTTTTAGTCTTTGTAATGCTCTAGCAACTTTTCAAAGATGCATGCTAAGTATTTTCAGTGACATGATTGAGCATTATTTAGAGGTTTTCATGGATGATCTGATAGTTTTTGAAAATTCTTTTGAAAATTATCTTGATAATTTGGAAAAAGTTCTTAAAAGATGTGAAGAAAAAGGATTTGTATTAAATTGGGAAAAATGTCATTACATGGTTACCTCAGTAATAGTGTTAGGTCATGTGATATCTTCTAAATGAATTGAAGTTGATAAGGCCAAAGTTGAATTAATTGCTCATTTGTCTTCCCCAAAAATAGTCAGAGAAGTTCGTTCCTTTTTAGGACATGCAAGATTTTACAGAAGATTCGTAAATGACTTTAGTGCAATATCTAGACCATTATGTAATCTTCTAACGAAAGATGCACTATTTGATTGGACCTAAGATTGTCAGAAATCTTTTGAAAAATTAATCAATCTTTTGACTTCTGCTCCTATCATGCAATCTCCTGACTAGTCTTTGCCTTTTGAGTTGATGTGTGATGCTAGTGATTTTGCTGTTGGTGTTGTTTTAGGACAGAGAAAGGAAGGTAAGCCTCATGTAATTTATTACACAAGTCGAACTTTGAATAGTACACAAATGAATTACACCATTACTGAAAAAGAACTATTTGCTGTAATTTTTGCATTAGACAAATTTTGAGCTTATTTAATTAGTTCTTCCACTATTATTTTTATTGATCATACTGCTGTTAGATATTTAATGTTTAAGCAGCATGCCAAACCTAAGTTGGTATGGTGGATCTTGTTGCTTCGAGAATTCAACATCACAATAAAAAACAAGAAAGGAGCCAAAAATGTTGTTGCAGATCATTTGTCTAGACTTACAACAGGCTCATCTTTTGATAGCACACCTATCAATGATTCTTTTCTCGATGAATTTTTATTATCTATCAATTCCATGCCTTGGTTTGCTAACATTGTCAATTTTCTTGTAACAGGTAAGATGCCGCCTCAATGGACTCACTAAGACAGAAAAAAGTTTTTGATTGAGGTGAAAAATTTCTATTGGGATGACCCATATTTGTTCAAATATTGTCCTGATCAAATCTTTCGGAGATGTGTACTTGACAATGAGGTAAGTAGTGTCATTAAATTTTGTCATTCAGAAGCATGTGGTGGTCATTTTTTTTGAAAGAAAACAGCTGCGAAAATCTTGCAATGTGGATTTTATTGGCCCACATTATTTAAGGATGGCTATATTTTTTGTAAAAGTTGTGAAAGTTGTCAAAAATTGGGGTCCATTTCTAAAAGAAATATGATGCCTTTGAACCTTATCCTTGTCATTGAAATTTTGATTGTTAGAGAATTGATTTCATGGGTCCATTTCCATCATCATTTGGATTGGTGTACATTTTGGTTGCAGTTGATTATGTCTCAAAATGGATTGAGGCGATTCCATGTCGACACAATGATCACAAAACCATTTTGAAATTTTTAAAAGAAAATGTTTTGAGTCGATTTGGAATCCCTCGAGCTATCATCAGTGATGGGGGAAAACATTTTTGCAATAAACCATTTGAATCCTTAATGAAGAAATATTGCATTACACACAAAATTGCTACCCCTTATCACTCTCAGACAAGTGGACAAGTTGAATTAGCAAATAGGGAGATTAAACAAATTTTGGAAAAAATGGTTAACCCAAATCGTAAAGATTGGTCTTTAAGACTAAACGATGCACTTTGGGCTTACCATACTGCTTTTAAAACATCTTTAGGCATGTCTCCCTATCGGTTACTCTATGGAAAACCTAGTCACTTGCCTGTAGAATTGGAACATAAAGCATTTTGGACCATTAAAGCTTTTAACTCAAATCTTGATGATGCTTCCAAGTTACGCAAATTGCAATTGAATGAACTTGAGGAATTGAGAAATGATGCATATGAAAACTCAAAGATTTATAAAGCTAGAACAAAAGCTTTTCATGACAAATCAATTTTGAGAAAATCTTTTGAAATTAGTCAAAAAGTTCTGCTTTATAATTCTCGTCTTCACCTATTCCCTGGAAAATTGAGATCTAGGTGAATTGGTCCCTTTATTGTCAAACATGTATATCCTTATGGGGCGATAGACATTGAGAATCCTAGGAATGGTATTGTATTAAGGTCAATTGACAAAGACTCAAACCATTTCAAGAACATCAAGTTGTTGAGGTAGAATTTATCTCTCTTTCTAATCCTTGTTATGAGTAGAATTTATTTTAAATTTGTTTCTCTCTTTTTGCAGTTCTTTGTGTTCCCAATTAAATGGCGGATAACGATACTCTGTGACTCTCAAGTCGATTTGTCTTTCAGTTTCCCATAATAACTGATTCTTTCTCCTTCAAAATGGATGTCATCCTCTCAAATTTAAGAAAGCATTTCCCTTCTGTTCCTAAAAATGCTCTAACCAAAATCTACAAAGTTAGGTGTGAAAGACTGAGACTGTTAATGTACAAGGGCATCCCAGAAGATATACGCTGGATAATCGAAGCAAAGGTTCGTTTAACTGGTGAATCTTCAGATTCATTTGTCCCATACGTGCCTGGTCTCGGTAAAAGTTCATTTTCAAAAAGGAGAAGAGCAAAAAGAATGCAAGTTTGTTACAAGTGTGCACGATGGAATTGTAACACGCGATATCGTTCTTTGGGGATGATTTCTGTAAACAGATAAGATAAAATATTCTTCATCAAGAATGGACTGAGTAAGGAGTCATTAGATAATATATTATTGACTCTTGAGACGCATTCTTGTGGAGTTGTGTAGCGTGAACTTCTTAGTTTGTGGAATCTCTTTAGGGACGAGCAAGAGCGTTATAGTCTTGGGAATCTGACTCAAAAAGACCCTGTTTGCCAATTTATAAGAAAATTGGATGGGAAGCTTATCCTCGACTCATAGAAGGCGTTTATGTTCGTTTCTAGACGTGAAACCAGAGGAAGATGTGAGCCACAATCACAACAACATGTATATATTATCTTGTACATCTTAAAAAAAAAAAAAAAAGAAAAAAAAAAAAAAGAAAAAAAGAATAAAAAATGAAATAAAAAAAGAATAAAACAAGGGCGAAACTTCGGTTGTACTTAGTCTTTAATTATATTAGGAGCCCCTGCCAGAAGCAGACTCGTCATTGACTCGGGTGGACCTTCGCACGTTGGTCGGTAAAAAAGGTTCATGTGCCATGCTCTGTAGAGAGCCGCACAAATATTCTCAGGTTTTAACCGTAGGCTCTGCTTGCTAATGGATAGAAAGAAGCGTCCCGTGTTTGCATTCTCGCGTGACAATGCCTCTGAGCTAGATCTTATGATTTAATGCTATGGGCTCTTCAGCGACCTCTCACTGGCTGTGGTCACTGGTCGCTGTATTCAGATTTTCTCTCTTTAACAAGAGGGACGATGCATAGGCTGGGATATTCCACAAGCCGGAGGGAGAAGAATGCCCAGATTGGCTGAGCTATCTTGGTATTACTGCACTCATGACGAGCAGTATAAAGATACGCCATGAATCCTGTACATAAAGGTATGTCATCATTTGTAATTATTATTTTATCTTTGTATGATTTTGTTGTATTTTGGTTTTGGACAGACGATCCTTTAGACGGGATCCTTCAGGGGTTTCTAGACTTCTTTACCCTGATGGTTTTCTTGACATAAAAACAAAAAACAAAAAAAGAGCAAAAAAAAAATTGTGTTTCTTAATTTCAAAGTTTTCTGACAACAGCCAACTTACCCATATAGGAGCTATTATTACTTTTTCTATTCTCTTCCCTATTTAAACACTCTATTTTCTTCACTTTCCTGCAACTCATAATCATTCAAAGAAAGTGTGAGTATAGAAATGGAGGGAGCTTCTTCTTCTGTTCGTAGATTTGCCAGTATCTGTGTATTTTGTGGGACAAGTTATGGGAAGAGTTTAGAGTTTGTAAACGCAGCAAGCACTATTGGTAGAACACTTGCTGCGAGGAACATTCGTGCAGTATATGGGGGAGGTTGCCTTGGGTTAATGGGGGTTGTATCACTTTCTGCATTTGTAAGAGGTTGTCAAGTTTTAGGTGTCATTCCTGAACCTTTAACTCGAAGGAACATCGTTGGAAAGACAATTGGACTGGAAATTCAAGTATCATCTATGCATGGACGAATGAAGGCAATGCTTGAAAACTCTGATGCATTCATTGCCTTACCTAGTGGTTTTGGTACTTTGGAAGAAGTCTTTCAAATTGTCTCTTGGGCCCAACTGAACATCCACCATAAACCCATAGGTTTGTTGAATGTTAATAATTTCTTTAATAATTTGTTATCTTTTGTTGACCATGTTGTGGAACAGAAATTTGTCACACCTTCTGCAAGACGACTCCTTATCTCTGCTTCTACTGTTGATGAGTTGATTGATAAATTAGAAGCTTTTATTTATGAACCTGATCCAGTAACAACTCAGATAGATTCGTCAGAAGGCAACAGCAAGGGAGGCAGCAGCAAGGGAGGCAATAGCAAGGGAGGCAGCAAGGAACAAGAGTATGATCTGTCACTTCATCTATAACTATCCTTTATCTTTAGTTTTATTTATCGTACTTTGTTTTTATTTAAATTTGTGTGAGGTTTCTCTTTTCAATAATTGCAACAACATGTACTATCTTCTATGCTTTACCTATCTATCTTTGACATTGAGGACAATATTGTGATCTGGTTAAGGGGAATGATAGTTGTGTAAAATAAAAAATAAAAAAAATAAAAAACAAAAAAAAACAAAAAGAAAAATTTAGGAAGTGTGTGTATTAATATGTTTGTTGTGTTTATATGTTTGTCAGTAACTTACTAAACTAGTTAAGGATGGCAGAGTAAGGAGTAAATTTTACTCTTGAGACGCATCTTAGTTGGGGTAGACAACTAGTTTGTGTGGAAGTAGCAATTCAAATTCAGGAAAATTTGCATGATTGAGTTAATTGTCTTCTTTCTTAAAAATCACATGCTTAGTTATGGATGTTGAATTGGTGAACTGAGAATGATAGAAATATGCCTTGTGAGATTTTGTGCCTATTGATGAATGGATTGAACATTTGTACTATTCTCTTCTTTCTTGTGTGATTTTCACTCATGGAATCGTTACTCTAGAACTTGCTTTGATTCTTTTTGAGCCTACATTTTCACTTGTATACATAAACATGATTAAGACATTTTTCTTGAAATAGCAACTTTTACCAAATAGCCAACCTTGTATATTTTCTGTTGCTTAACTCCTTTGAGCTTATTTGACCATTTCTTATTTCTAGCTCATTATGTGCCTTAAATGAAAAATCATGTTCTTACCCGACCTTAGGGAATAAGAGAACATTAACTTTGTCATTGGATGAGTTCTTGAACAAGTGTGGGGGTGTGTGTACAAAATAGTTCAAAAAAATATTAAGCTTGTTGTTTAAATGTATATATTATGTTCTTCTTCTTCAAATTAAAAAAATCAAAAAAAATGTAAAAAGAAAAAGAGGGTCAACAAGGCAATAAAGGAAAGGAAAAGAATATGTAAAGGGAATTTGTATTAGGTGGAGTTGGGATGAACTTTCATGAACTCAGCTTTCATGCTCTTTTATTCTCTTTGGTATTTAACTTGTCATATCCATATTACTTTCTCCTTTACCTTGACCCCATTACAACCTTGAATAAAGTCCTCATGATTTGTGTGTGCATGTGTTCTAAGTAGTGGAGAAGTAGAAGATAAGCAAGCTTATGGTAGTGCAATTTTCATGGGTTGAATTGAGTCAAATGCCTACTTTTTAAACACTTGAGGGATTGAGAGTGAATCTTGTAAAGATCTATCATTGTTGACTCATGTTTTTCAATTGAAATATCCTTGCTTGTTGATTTCAGATATGAATATATGTTACCTCATGAATGTTTTGATTACTTGAATGATTGGTTGCTCTTCATTTTTAAATATTATTAGAAATTGAGTCTTTTAGAGTGTTTAACTTTTGAGTCTGTTTCATTTTTTTTTTAGTCTTGTGTGTTTTGCTCAGGAGTGCAAAAAGTTAAGTGTGGGAGAATTTAATGATCACATATTTGATACATTAATAAGCCTTCATTTTTAGTCATTTACACTCTCCATGCACTTAATTGATTGAGTTTGGTTATGTTTTGTAAGTTTGAACTCAAATTGGATTAAATTGAATTTTTCAGCATGATTTACGTCTTACACTATTTCTATATTTGGGTCATATCTTGGGCTATATGTAGATGTTTGAGGTGATTTTGGTGTCATTTGAAATATAAGAGATAACTCTAAAACTTTCATGAAGACCTCAAAGATTAAATCACACGTTTGGATAACTCAAATTGGCATTGAAGGAAGAACTAGAGTGTTGTTCCTGACAGATTGACCTATATGTACTTTTCATTACATAGCTCATGCTACAAGTTGTCAAATAGGCTGAAATTTGTATGATCGATAGTTAACACTCAAATATACAACTTTCATGTTGAACACTTTCCCATTATCGGACTTCTTGAAGGTGATATTGGGCTTACAAGTCAGAATAGAGGAGCTATGACTGAGCCTAAGCAGTGTATAGTAATTTGAACGTATCTGGAGTTATAGAAATGATATTGGACTCAAACTAAAGGTATTTGAAAGCTAAGATCTAGGCCTACAACTTTGATGAAGGTCATATTTGCTCATTCTAACGCATTCAATGACTTCATAGCTAAATAATTTCGGAGATAAGGAATCTCCATAATTTTTCACTCACCGAAAGTCATTTGGCATTTTCCACTCATTTTTCACTCATCCACTCACTAATGACTCAGTCCTCTTGTCATTTTGTCTCTCTAATCCTCTATAAAAGGGGGCCTTAGCAGATCATTAAAGGTATTAGGTGTTAGGTACCAAAATTATGCTAGTTTGTTACTAAGTTTTCTTGTAGTAATTTTCCTTTGTTCTAAATTGAAGTCATGTTCTTCTTCTTCTTCTTCTCTCTTTCTTTCTTCTTATCTATGAGTAACTAAGTTTCATTTTGTTTAGGTGAAAGAGTGAAACTCTTGGTAATGAAATAAGGTTAGATTAATTTCTATCTTGTGCTTAAATGATATATTTTCAAGTGGTCATTATACATATTATATTTTGTTTCCAATTAATTTAAAAACCCTCCTTGTAAAGTGGAGTTCTTGATTTGTTGTAGATAAGAGAATGACACAATGAATGCTTTAACCCATTTACAAGTGGTGGTGCTAGAAACTTTCCTTATAAAGTGGAGATCTTGATTTGTTGTAAATAAGATTTTGGCACAATGAATGCTTGATCCCATTTATGAGTGGTGGTGTTAATAGATGATTAAAGGAATCATAATATAATTACGTATATAATTTTTAATGAACTTTGAACGTTGTATTTTCCGATTGGAACCTCCGTTATGTGTGGATTCTAATTGAGTTATAAAAAATTAATATTATCCTTAATTTATTTACTAAGAGTGGATCTCCTAACCAAAGCAATTCTTTTTTACTTGTGAACAATTTATCATCTTTATTGTTGTAACAAAATATTTACTTTACTTTAATTAATTTTTCTTCATCAAGTCTCTGTGGTTCGACCTCAGACTCACCGAGAATTTATTACTTGAGATAACCTGCACTTGGGTTTGCAACTTTTAATCTTGCATCAAGTTTAATCACATATTTAATACATTAATAAGCCTTCATTTTTAGTCATTTACACTTTTCATGTACTTAATTGATTGAGTTTGATTATGTTTTGTAAGTTTGGACTCAAATTAGACTTAATTAAATTTTTTAGCATAATTTACGTCTTACGTTATTTCTGTATTTGGGCTATATCTTGGGATGTAGGTGGTCAAATGAGGTGAATCTGATGGCATTTTAAAGATACGAGAGAGCTCTATAACTTTCATGAAGATCTCAAAGGCCCAATCACATGAGTAGAAACTCAAATTGGGGTTAAAGCAAGAACTAGAGTGTTGTTCCTGATAGCTTGACCTATGTGTACTGTTCATGCCATTTTTCAAAACTATGATGTGGGCAAGAATTCAACAAATCTTTAAAATGTTCCCAACTTTCAAAATATGGTTCATTTGAATTTTGAAAAAAAAAATTGGATTTGTCTTTTCAAAGCATTGGTTTTATGTGTTGGAAAAAATTTATTCAAAAACTCACATTGCATTTCTTACCGTGTGCCAATTGATCATGGTTTCAAAGCTTTTGCTTTATCTTTTAAAGAAAAAGGAAACAATTTAAGCTTAACAACCTCTTCAGTGCAAGTTTGATCATGAAAAGCGGTACATACTTCCTCAAATTCTTTTACATGTAAATATGGGTTTTCAGATTCTAAACTATAGAAATTAGGAAGTAAAGAAATCATGCCTGGATTGAATCTAAAATTGTTAGCATTGAGTGGAAAGATAAACCATGATGGACTAGAATTTCGAGATGGTTGCAAATACTCACGCATGGTTCGCAACGGTTGATTTTCATGTTCATCATGCACACTTTCATTTTCATTCATTGTGTTTGATGTGTGTGATTATGATTCAAACAAATCAATATGTAACGTACTTGGATTAACTCTAACCAAACGACTAGAATTTAAATCCCGATTCCAATTAAGCATACACAAGAAACTTAATAAGGATATGGTATAAACCAGCCACCATATATATATAAATATTAACAAAAGTAGGTGTGGTATGAACCAACCACCAAATAAAGAAAATAAGTAGAAAAATTAAAAAAAGTTAGTATGCAGATAAATCAAAATGTTAGATAGTTGATAAAGTAAGAAGTTAGTTAGTTAATAAAAGAGTTAGTAAGTTAGTAAACAAAAAAAAAATGACAGAAAATAAATAACAAAAAATAAATACAGAAAATAAAATGACAAAAAATAATATACATAAAATAAAGTGCAAAAAATAAATTTAAAATATGAAAATCAGAGAATCGGCAAGCCGATATTTTCCTCCGGTGAGAGAGAAGAGAAGAAGAAAGATTATTTCATTAATGATTAAAGATTACAGAGAAATTAGGGAGAGTTTCCCCCACTAAGTTAGTATGTTAGTAAGTACTAAAAAAAATTAAAAGAGTAGAATATACACAAAATATTTACAACATAAATTTGTTCTTCAAATCAAGTCCCTAGCAACGGCGCCAAAACCTTGATGCGGGATTAAAGTTAAGTTGCAAACCCAAGTGCAGGTTATCTCAAGTAATAAATTTCTTCGGAGTCCGAGGTCGATCCACAGAGAATTGATGAAAAAAAATTTATTTGACGTAAGGAAAATATTTTGTTACAACAATAAAGGTGATAAAAACTTGGTCACAAATAAAAAGGAATTGCTTGGGCTAGGAGATCCACTCTTGGTAAATAAATTAAAGATAAGATTAATTCTTTTATAACTCAATTATAATCCACATATAATAGAGGTTCCAATCAGAAAATATAACGTTCAAAGTTCATTAAAAATTATATACGTAATTATATTATGATTCCTTTAATCATCGATTATCACCACCACTCATAAATGGGATCAAGCATTCATTGTGCTAAAATCTTGTCTACAACAAATCAAGATCTCCACTTTATAAGGAGAGTTTCTAGTACCACCACTTGTAAATGGGTTAAAGTATTCATTGTGCCAATCTCTTGTCTACAACAAATCAAGAACTCCACTTTACAATGAGGGGATTTAAATTAATTGGAAACAAAATATAATACGTATAATGACCGCTTGAAAATATATCATTTAAGCACAAGAGAGAAATTAATCTAACCTTATTTTATTACCAAGAGTTTCATTCTTTCAACCAAGCAAAATGAAACTTAGTTACTCATAGATAAGAAGAAAGAAAGAAAGAAGAAGAAGAAGAAGAACATGACTTCAATTTAGAACAAAGGAAAATTACTACAAGAAAACCTAATAACAAACTAGCATCATTTTGGTACCTAACACCTAACACCTTCAATGATCTGCTAAGGCCCCCTTTCATAGAGGATTAGAGAGACAAAATGACAAGGGGACTGAGTCATTAGTGAATGGATGAGTGGAAAATGCCAAATGACTTTTGGTGAGTGGAAAATTATGGAGATTCCTTGTCTCCAAAGTCATTTAGCTTTGAAGTCATTGAATACATCAGAATGAGCAAATATGATCTTCATCAAAGTTGTAAACCTAGATCTTAGCTTTCAAATGGCTTTAGTTTGAGTCCAATATCATTTCTATAACTCCAGATACATTCAAATTACTATACATTTCTCAGGCCCAGTCACAGCTCCTCTATTCTGACTTGCAAGCCCAATATCACCCATTAGGCCTCTGATTTTGGAAAAGTGTTCAACATGAAAGTTGTAGATATAGGTCTCAACTATTCAGCACCAAAAGTTTAGCCAGTTTGACAACTTCTAGCCCGAAAAATGGCATGAACAGTACACATAGGTCAAGCTATCAGGAACAACACTCTAGTTCTTTCTTCATCCCCAATTTGAGTTATTTACTCGTGTGATTGGGCCTTTGAGGTCTTCATGAAAGTTATAGAGCTCTCTCGTATCTTTAAAATGCCATCAGATTCACCTTATTTGACCACCTACATCCCAAGATATAACCCAAATACAGAAACAACGTAAGACGTAAATTATGCTAAAAAATTCAATTACGTCTAATTTGAGTCCAAACTTACAAAACATAATCAAACTCAATCAATTAAGTACATGGAGAGTGTAAATAACTAAAAATAAAGGCTTATTAATGTATCACATATATGATCATCAACTGATGACCATATCTCACGGGTCATGGATATGGGATATCAAATCTTTACATGGGTACATATTAGAGTAATGATGTACTAGACTGACCCACCATGAGAATGCTACATGGATCGTTATGTGAGTGTCATAAGTGATTCTCATAGTGACAATGGTGTCTGTGGTCCTTTGACTTGAAATCACTACGATTCCTACATGAGGAGTTGTGTGTTTTAATACCATCAAACGTCATCTGTAATAAGGTGATTATAAAGTTAGTTATTGGATATATTACGAATCATGCAGAGGGATGTGAGTGACCTAGATGGGATTTGTCACTCCTACATAAAAGGAGCGATATCTTCGGGCCCCCTGATTGAGTGAGACTATGAAATGTATGGCCATGCTCAAATGAGTCAATATGAGATATTGATCTCATTTGTTGTTACAAAGTCTACTCGAGTATCAGGAAACGAAAGATTGGACTATATAAGGGTGACGCATTCCATGCCTTGTGTTCAATCTAGATATCTTGATAAAGGGACTAAACGACACAGAAACATTGGTCACGGAAAGGTTATGTCAAATCACTGACATTCTTATTACTTGGGTAACAGCGATGTGTTGCTAGATACCGCTCACTGCTTGTAATATTAAAATGGGATTTTAATATTACTGCCAACGTAATGAGAACCTATAGGGTCACACATATAGAGCAGACTAAAATTAGAGCAATGGATCCAAGTTGGACTCGGATTCAAATATGAGCCAGACTCATAACATATAAGTCTAAGGTTGCACAACTTACCTTGCTGCTGCTCACATTCACTTAAGGTAGTCACTATTATAAATAGTACTAGTAAGGGGCTACTAAAATATACAATTTCAGAACCCTAGCCGCACCTACAAAAAAGTGAGTGAGAGAGCGATAAGTTTCTTCTTTTCTATTCGCATCTAGCACTGTGTGAGAGACGTGAGGCTCCTCTTTGTGGACGTTAGACATTCGTGAGTCTGTTCGTGTGGATACCACAGAGATATCATTTCTATTATGGTGTTGGTGATTCACGTCCTTCCTTTTGATCACGCTTCAAGAGGTAAATAATTTAAAAACTTGGATTATGGCTTTTCACATGGATCCTCAATGGGAATCCTAATTTTTTCACTGCGTGATGTAACCGTAATTCCCAACATTGGTATCAGAGAGTCTTGCGAAACCATGATTCGATTTTTTGTTTTCATTTTGCATGAGATAACATGTTTGCCGTTCTTGTTTTTGATGAAAGATGTGATCTTTAATATGTTATTTCAGAAAACGTATGAAACCCTTTGCGAAAACATATTCTGTTTTATGTTTTGTATGCAAAACCGTGATGTTGTTTTCAAAAACTCATGAAGATGTTCATATGTTCTGTGAAAACAATTTTGTATTAAGATGTATGTTTTTGCGAAGCTTGTATTAAGATGTATGGGATACGTACAGCATTATAGAATCCTTATTCTCAATGCGCGGCGCAAGGGTTTAGGAAACCTTGTTCTTGGTTTGTGACAGCAGGGGTTATAGAATCCTTGTTTCTGCATAAGAGGCACAGCGCAAGGGGTTTTGGAAACCCTATTCTTGTTTTGCGGCAGCAGCATCACGTATTGATGTCAAGCTGCCAAGGAGGCGCCTGAGGTTCAAGTGTTGAACGACGGCGGGACCCCCGTGGCCGGGGCGCTGCCCCGAACCCCGTTGCATACTATGTATTATTCAAAAACACCTTTTTCTATCCCCTTTTATGACTCATGAAAATAATAATGTATTATTGTTTTGAGTTTGTATGTTCTTGTGATGCATAGTGCATGGTTATGGCCTTAGTCCTCTTTTATGCTTTTTGGTTTTTATAAATATGACCTGCATGTCATGCCTTTCTTTCTACATTCTGATTGTACATTCTCTTCTCACCTAACTCCCCTCGAATGTAAAAGAGGTTTCAATATAATGTAATCATGATATGGAGGCAAGAAGACGGCATCAAGTGAGGACGTTGGTGAGAGACGCTTGGTGAAGCTGGCTTAGTTAATGCTACTCTATTAGGGGCCATAACCATGTCACTTTTATTATATGCTTTATATGTATGAGATGCATGGATAATGTTTATGGTATGATAAACAATTTAATAAATGGTGAGATCTAATAATAATAAAAATTTCTTCAAAGTAAATATTAAGTCATAATATAATGCCTTCCAATGTGTGGCACTCGTCAAGACTAGTATCGATCAAGTACAGGTCTGCCAAAGCAGGATGCCTTTATCTATATTAGTAAGACCCGATGGGATAAAGGTAATATCTAACTGCCAACCATTAGGTCTGACTTAACTAGGCCATTTCAATAGGATTGAAGGCTTAGAGGCATGAAGTTGGGCTTTGGTCCATTAGATAGATTTGAATAAGTGTTATTCACCCAATTATCCAAGAGTTGCATGTGATGTAATTGGAAAGTGTTTCCTACCTAAATAACTAAATTTTGGGTGATCAGCAAAAGCTGACTCAAAACTAGGTGAAATATGGATCTTGGCCCACTAGAAAATCTTACGATGGAATTTTTCGAGTCAATGCTGAGGGTTATTAACTTGAATAAAATAGTGGGAGGCATATTTAATTAAAAGACCTCATTAAATATGTTTATGGTATGATACTTATATTTTGTATATTTTTGTTGATAGATTACCATGGCAATAAACACATTAAGTAACTTATCACTGCGATCCGTCCTTGAGAAGGACAAGTTGTCTGGAACGAATTTTCTAGACTGGTATAAGAATTTGAGGATTGTCCTCAAGCAAGAGAAAAAACTGTATATACTAGAACAACCTATTCATGAGCCACCTACTGCTAATGCCCCTAGAATTGAAAGGGATGCTTATAAGAAGCATTAAGATGATGCCTTGGACATCGGATGTCTTATGCTGGCCACCATGAACTCTGAGCTCCAAAAGCAATACGAGAACATGGATGCCTACGATATGATCGTACACCTTAAGAAGCTTTATCAAGAGCAGGCTAGGCATGAGAGATACGAGGTCTCTAAAGCACTGTTTCAGTGCAAGCTGGTAGAAGGAAGCCCTGTTGGTGCTCATGTACTCAAGATGATTAGGTACATTGAAAACCTAGAGAGACTTGGTTTTCCTTTGGGCCAAGAGTTGGCCACTGACTTAGTCCTGCAATCGTTGTCGGAAAGTTTTAGTTAATTTGTTATGATCTACAATATGAATGAGATTGACAAATCACTACCAAAGCTGCTAGGCATATTGAGAACTGCTGAGCAGAACATTAACAAAGGCAAAGGAAAAACCATAATGATGGTCCAAAAGAATAAGGGCAAGAAATAGTAGAAAAAGCCCAAGGACAACTGGAAGGGCAAGGGCAAGGATAAGTCCAAGCCTAGCACTTCTGGCTTGAAACCAGTGGGTGGAGTGGCTAAGGAAGGTACATGCTTCCATTGTGGAGACTAGACATTGGAAGAGGAACTGTGCCAAGTTCCTAGAGGAGCTCAAAAAGAAGAAGGGAAGTGAGACTTCCACTTCAGGTATTTTTGTTATTGAAGTCAATTTATCTACTTCTGCATCATGGGTATTAGATACTGGATGTGGATCTCATATTTGTGTAAATATGCAGGATCTAAAGAGCAGTAGACCATTGATGAAGGGTGAAGTCGACCTATGAGTGAGAAATGGAGCAAAGGTTGCTGCATTAGCTGTAGGGACTTATTTATTATCTTTGCCCACTGGGCTTGTAATAGAGTTAGAGAACTGCTATTTTGTGCCTGCTATTAGCAGGAATATCATTTCTGTTTCTTGTTTGGACAAGAATGGTTTTTCTTTTATTATAAAGGACAAGTGTTGTTCCATTTATATGAATGATATTTTTTATGGTGGTGCACAATTGAGTAATGGACTTTATGTCCTTGATCTCGAAATGCTCGTCTATAACATAAATACAAAGAGGTTTAAATCAAATGATCTAAACCCAACTTTTCTCTAGCATTGTCATTTGGGCCACATAAATGAGAAACGCATCTCCAAACTCCATAAAGATGGATTCTTAAACTCGTTTGATTTCGAATCATATGAGACATGTGAATCTTGTTTATTGGGGAAGATGACAAAGGCCCCATTCATTGGACAAGGTGAAAGGGCTAGTGATCTTTTAGGCCTTATATATAGTGATGTATATGGGCCACTAAACACACTCGTTAGGGGTGGTTTTCAATACTTCATTACATTTACTGATGATTTCAGTAGATATGAATTTGTATATCTTATGAAACATAAATCAAAATCCTTTGAAAAGTTCAAAGAGTTCAAGAATGAAGTATAAAACCAACTTGGCAAGAATATTAAAATCCTTCGATCAGATCGAGGATGAGAATACTTAAGCCAACAGTTTGATGATCATTTAAAAGAGCGTGGGATAATATCTCAACTCAATCCACCAGGAACACCACAATGGAATGATGTCTTTGAAAGGAGGAACCGGACCTTGTTGGACATGGTCCGATCCATGATGAGTCATGCAGACCTTCCAGGCTTCTTCTAGGGATATGCTCTGTTAACAATAACTTTCACACTTAACCATGTTCCATCTAAGACGGATCAAAAGACACCATATGAGATATGGACTGGGAGACAGCCTAGTATATCTTTCTCAAAGATTTGAGGCTGCGAAGCTTATATGAAATGTTAAGTTTCTAATAAGCTTGGACCTAAATCAAATAAATGCTTCTTTGTGGGGTCTCCAAAGGAAACCAAGGGATACTTTTTCTATAATCCTACTGAGGGCAAAGTGTTTGTCGCACGGATAGTTGTGTTTTTAGAAAAGGAGTTTATCTCCAAAGGAACCAGTGGGAGAAAAGTAGAACTTGAAGAAGTTCAAGTTTCACAAAGCAGCAATGAACCAATGGTGGAAATAGAGCAGTCTCCACAAAAAGTTGTAGAACAACAACCTGCTCTAGTAGCACAAGACCTGCATAGGTATAACAAGATACGTCATCAACCAGAGAGATATGGATTTCTCATGACCCAGCAAGGTGACGTATTGCTCATGGATCAAGATGAGCCTGTGACTTACAAGGAAGCCATTATTGGCCCAGAATCTGAGAAATGGCTTGAGGCCATGAGATCTGCAATGGATTCCATGTATGCTAACCAGGTATGGACCTTAGTTGACCCACCTGAAGGGGTAAAATCCATTAGGTGCAAGTGGGTTTTCAAGAAGAAATCAACATGAATGGTAATGTGCATACCTTTAAGGCGCGATTGGTGGGTAAAGGTTTCAAACAAATTCATTGTGTAGACTATGATGAAACTTTTTCCCCAGTTGCGATGCTTAAATCTGTTCGGGTCTTGCTTGCTATTACAGTATACCATGATTATGAAATCTGGCAAATGGATGTCAAAACTGCTTTCCTTAATGGAAATCTTCTCGAGGATGTGTACATGACACAACTTGAGGGTTTTGCCACTCTAGAGGATACTGGAAAGGTGTACAAGTTATAACGATCTATTTATGGATTGAAGCAAGCTTCCAGAAGTTAGAATCTTCATTTTGATGATACAATAAAATAGTTTGGTTTCATCAAGAATAAAGAAGAATCTTGTGTCTACAAGAAGGTTAGTGGGAGCACTATTATCTTTCTGGTATTGTATGTAGATGACATACTACTTATCGAAAATGACATCCCTACCCTACAGTCCGTAAAGACTTGGTTAAGGAACTGCTTCTCTATGAAGGACTTGGGCGAAGCCACCTATGTGTTAGGTATTAGGATCTATAGAGATAGATCACTGAGACTGTTTGGCCTAAGTCAGTGTACATACGTAGATAAAGTCTTATGACGGTTTAACATGCATGAATCCAAGAAAGGACTTTTGCCTATGTCGCATGGTGTAAGCCTATCAAAAGCTCAATCCCCTTCCACCCAGGATGAGAGGGATCGCATGAGCAAGATTTCATATGCATCTACAATTGGATCTATCATGTATGCCATGTTATGTACTCGACCAGACATCTCGTATGCTTTGAGCATGACAAGTAGGTACCAGTCTGATCCCGGTAAGAGTCACTGGACTGCTGTCAAGAACATCCTTAAGTACTTAAGAAAGACTAAGGATTCATTCTTGGTATATGGAGGCGAGGAAGAGCTAGTTGTCAAGAGTTACACTGATGCTAGCTTCCAAATTAATAAGGATGACTCCAGATCCTAATCGGGTTTTTTTTTTACCTAAATGGTGGGGCTGTGAGCTGGAAAAGTTCAAACCAAGAGACAGTCGCCGATTCTGCCACAGAGGCTGAGTATATTGCTGCCTCTAATACAGCAAAGGAGGCCATTTGGATCAGGAAGTTCATTATTGAACTTGGCGCTATTCCTAGCATTGTGGACCCAGTGGACCTCTATTGTGATAATAATGGAGTCATTGCACAAGCTAAGGAGCCTATATCTCACCAGCGATCCAAACATATACTTAGGCGCTTCCATCTCATTCGAGAGATCATCGATAGAGGAGAAGTGAAGATATGCAGAGTACCAACAAATGATAACATTGCTGATCCACTGACGAAGCTTCTAGCATTGCAGAAGCATGAGGGTCACACTAGGTCTTTAGGCATTAGACATATGCCTGATTAGCTTTAGTGCAAGTGAGAGATTGTTGGTGTATGCCTTAGAGGCCGATACTTTTTTGTATTTACATACATTCTATTATGCTTATTTTAATATATGAGGCATTTCATTTATTGTGTTCCTTTTAGTAAACATAATAAAGTCCTTAGAATAGTAAGTTTGTTGCCATAGGACATCAAGTAGATGACTTGATCGTGAGATCCTTTTAGTTAGAACACTATTCTTAAATGTTCCTAGTAAAGTATTATTGTTAATTAGGACAACAATAATACATTGAGACTAGTATGTGCATAGACTGATGACCACATCTCACAGGTCATGGATATGAGATATCAAGTCTTCACATGGGTACATATTAGAGTAATGATGTACTGGACTGACCCACCATGAGAACGCTACATGGATCATTACGTGAGTGTCATAAGCGATTCTCATAGTGACAATAGTGTCTGTGGTCCTTTGACCTGAAATCACTACGATTCTTACATGAAGAGTTGTGTGTTTTAATGCCATTAAACGTCATCTGTAACAAGGTGATTATAAAGTTGGTTATTGGACATACTGCGAATCATGCAGAGGGATGTGAGTGACCTAGATGGGATTTGTCACTCCTACATAACAGGCTTCGGGCCCCCTGATTGAGTGAGACTGCGAAATGCATGGCCATGCTCAAATGAGTCAATATAAGATATTGATCTCATTTGTTGTTACAAAGTCTACTCGAGTATCAGGAAACGAAAGATTGGACTATACGAGGGTGACGCATTCCATGCCTTGTGTTCAATCTAGATATCTTGACAAAGGGACTAAACGACACGGGAACATTAGTCAGGGAAAGGTTATGTCAAATCACTGACATTCTTATTACTTGGGTAACAGCGATGTGTTGCTAGATACCACTCACTGCTTGTAATATTAAAATGGGATTTTAATATTACTGCCAATGCAATGAGAACCTATAGGGTCACGCACATAGAGCAGACAAAAATTAGAGCAATGGATCCAAGTTGGACTTGGATTCAAATATGGGCCAAACTCATAACAGATGAGTCTAGGGTTACACAGTTTACCTTGCTGTTGCTCACACTCACTTAAGGCAGTCACTATTATAAATAGTACTGGTAAGGGACTGCTAAGATATACAATTTCAGAACCCTAGCCGCACCTTCAGAAAAGTGAGTGAGAGAGCGATAGGTTTCTTCTCTTCTCTTCGTAGCTAGCACTGTGTGAGAGATGTGAGGCTCCTCTTTGTGGATGTTGGACGTTTGTGAGTCTATTCGTGTGGATACTGTAGAGACATCATTTCTGTTACGATGTTGGTGATTCATGTCCTTCCTTTTGATCACACTTCAAGAGGTAAATAATTTAAAAACTCGGATTATGGCTTTTCGCATGGATCCTCGGTGGGAATCCTAATTTTTTCACTACGTGATGTAACCGCAATTCCCAACAGCTGTCACGAGTACACGGTCTTGTCAAGGGACAGGTCCTAGGCCGTGTACTTCACTGCCAAGGAGGAATTTTTGCTGCGCATGATTACACGGTCGTGTACTCCTCTGTCAAGGGAGATTGGAGGATTCAATTTTGAGACACGGGCTGTGTCAAATCACACAGCCTCCTCTGTTCTTTTCTACTAAAAACTCATAAAAATGCTTCCCCAAATGACCCGTCTTGTAGTGAAATGATAGGGGACTCAAATATTAACAAGATGAATGATGTTGTGCTTTGGAAAATACTTAAGAAACCAATGTTGAAACACAGCTCACGGTCTTTTAAAGTTAGATTCCCAAAACTATAACACATTATTATACTTGAGGGGATTCCACAAACGACGAAGTCCATAATGCACAAATTTGTAAGAATGCGTCTCAAGAGTATAACTCTTTACTCAGTCCATTCATCGTGAAATAAAATTTAACTTCTCAATTTAAGGAAATCATCCCTAAAGAACTTGACTTAGAATTCAAAAAAGCACAACACACAAAAGAGCCAATTCTCAAAGTTCGCTTATCTTCCACTGTAACTTTAACAATCAGGCCACACAATCATCAAACAATCAATAAATACATTCAAGCACACACTTGGCACTCCAAAACTCAATGACTTCCAAAGATTCTCAGGTGATCATTCAAGAGAGATATCAAAAGCTAATCCACCCTAGACACTAACCAAGAAAATAATAAAACATAAAATAAAAAGGATAGAGAAAGCAAATCTGGTTTTCTTGATGATGGGTTGCCTCCCATTAAGCGCCTAGTTTGTTGTCCTCAGCTCGACATTATGACATCCTCATTGATCTTCATACTGTGGAAGAAGAAGGGTCATCTCCTCCACTTCTGCATTTTCAAGAAGTTCATGGTACGATTTTAGATGGTGTCCATTGACCTTAAATGCTTTGCCAGATGTTTCACTCATTATTTCCACTACACCAAAAGGAAAGACATTAGTTACCACAAATGGTTGAATCCATTTAGAACGCAATTTACCTGGAAATAATTTGAGTATGGATTGGTATAGCAGCACTTTTTGCCCTTTGTGGAATTCCTTCCTAGAGATCAAATGATCATGGAATGCCTTAGTTTTTGTCTTATAAATTAGGGCAATCTCAAAGGCTTCATTCCATAATTCTTCCAGTTCCTGTAACTGGAACTTCCTCCACTTTCCAGCACCTTCCAAGTCCAGATTGACTTGCTTAATGGCCCAATAAGAGCGATGTTGTAGCGCAACAGGAAGATGACACGGCTTCCCATACACCAACTAAAATGGTGACATTCCAATGAGAGTCTTATAGGCAGTCCTATAAGCCCATAATGCATCCTCAAGTCTAGTACTCCAATCGTTACGCATTGGATTCACTATTTTTTCAAGGATTGACTTAATTTCTCGGTTGGACACTTCAGTTTTCCTATTTGTTTGTGCTTCAAAAGTGCATGATCTGAAAAAAAAAAATCACTTTAGAACCAATGAAATATGATCTAAATTTTTCCAAAGCAAATACTACAGCTAGAAGTTCTTTTTCAGTTGTAGAGTAGTTAAGTTGAGCATCATTTTTAGAGTCCTTGATGCATAATAAATGACATAAGGAACTTTATTAACTCGCTGTCCTAGGACAACCCCTACTGTGAAGTCGCTGGCATCACACATTAGTTCAAATGGTAGTTACCATTTTGGTGGCCTAATGATAGGCGCAACAGTTAACAATTTCTTGAGCTTAGTGAAAGCTTCCATACATTTCTCATCAAAATTGAATTGAAAATCCTTTTGGAGAAGTTTGCACAGAGGCAATGATATTTTAGAGAAATCCTTGATGAACCTCTACTAGAAACCTGCATGACCAATAAAAGAATGAATTTCCCGCACACTAGTGGGTGGGGGCAAAGAATGCATGTGTTCTACCTTAGCTTTATCTACCTCAATTCCCCTAGCAAAAATTACATGGCCTAACACTATACTTTCTTCTACTATGAAATGACATTTTTCCCAATTCAGTACAAGGTTAGTGTCAATACATCTTTTCAACATCAATGTTAAATGTTCTAAACAGTTATCAAAACCATTTCCAAAGACACTAAAATCATCCATAAAGACCTCAATAATGTTTTTTATGTAATCAGAAAATATGCTCATCATGCATCTCTGAAAGGTGCCTGGTGCATTGCAAAGTCCAAAAGGCATTTGTCTGTAAGCAAAGGTACCAAATGGACAAGTGAAAGTGGTTTAGTATTGGTCTTCTGGAGCAATAGTAATCCAAAAAATAACAGTGAGAATGACCAGCTAATCTTTCTAACATTTGATCAATGAAAGGCAAGAAAATTGGTCTTTTCTAGTGGTAGCATTTAATTTTCTGTAATTAATGCAAACACACCACCCTGTTTGTAACCTAGTGGGGATAAGCTCATTTTTAGCATTTCTTACTATAGTAATTCTAGATTTCTTTAGTATATTTGGACTGGGCTTACCCACTTACTGTCAGAAATAGGGTAGATCACCCCCACACTTAGGAGATTCAGTATCTCCTTTTTCACTATCTCCATCATAGGAGGATTCATCCTCCTCTGGGGGTCTTTCATAGGTTTAGCACCCTCCTCCATTAAAATCTTGTGCATACAAATGGAGGGACTAACACCCTTAATGTCAGCTATCGACCAACCAATGGTTATCTTATGTTCTTTCAAAACAGCCACCAATTTCTCTTCTTACTCTTGGGTTAGTGATTTTGCAATTATCACTGGAAGTGTGTCCTTCTCTCCTAAGAATATGTATTTAAGATGATCAGACAATGCTTTCAATTCTAACTCGGGTGCCTACATAACAGAAGGTTGAGGTACATCAGTGGTAATAGGTAAATCAACAAAAGAAACCTCATGCTCTTCTGGAGTGGAAGAGAGCTCTTGCAAGGCAGCAATAATTTCATCAATGTCTTCGCTCCATGGCTCTTCGTCATCATTTTTCTTCTTATCCTGTACATCTAAGCTATGAGTCAAAACTGTATTAAGAACATTAGAATTGTTAGACTCAAAAGCTACAGAAATTAAAGAATCGAAGGCATCAAAAGAATTAAAAGAATCAATTAAACAAGTAGAGTGCACATCACTTAGGTATCTCATAGCTTCAAAAATATTGAATCTAATCAATTCCCCATCAAATTCCATTGTTAATGTTCCTGAGTGCACATTAATTTTTGTCTGTGCAATTTTCAAAAATTGCCTCCCCAACAAGATAGGAGCAGAGTTGGGAGATTTGTCCTCTTCTATGTCCAATACATAGAAGTCTGCCAAAAATACTAATTCATTCACCTGCACCAAAACATCTTCAACTACACTCTTTGGGCATGTATTAGATCTATCAGCCATTGAATAATAACATCAGTAGGTTCCAAAGGAACTAAGTATAAAGATGCATAAATAGAATAAGACATAACATTTATAGATGCACCTAAGTCAAGCATTACCCTTTCAAACCTAATGTTTCCTACAGTGCATGGAATGGTGAATGTGCTAGAATCCTTACACTTAGTTGGGAGCTTCATTTTAATTACAGCTGAAACATTTTCTCCCACTTAGACCCTTTCATTTCCTTTTAATTTATTTTTGTTAGTGCATAATTCTTTCAAAAACTTTGCGTACTAGGTACTTGCTTAATGATATCTAACAAATGAATGTTAACTTCCACCTTCCTAAAGGTCTCTAGAATCTATTTTTCTACTTTTTCTTTCCTAGTCTTTACCAACCTACTAGGAAAAAGGGCTTTAGTGACATATTTGGGAAGGGGTTCAGAATTACTTACCTTAAGGGCTTTGGAGTTTTGCCCCTTTTAATTTGCTTCCTTAGTTGTTTCATCTTTCTCTTGAGTGATTGATGGAGGAGATATAGGTTATCCAACGTCTTCCCACTTCTCAATGTGATAGCACTAGCATTCTCCCTTGGATTAACTTCTGATTGTGAGGGTAGTTTCCCAAAAAATTGGCTTTGAATCTTGTTGAACTTTGTGGATAACTGCCCTATTTAGTTCTACATATTGTTGATTGCGGTCCTTGTTTCTTGTTTGAACTGCATATTGTTAGTGGCCATTTGTTTCATCAGCTCCTCTAATGACGGCTCAGGTTGCCTAGGAGCTTGAACTTCTTGTTGTCTCTGAGGGAAAGGTGCTTGCCTTTGCTGAAATCCTGGAGGTCCACAAGCTGGAGGTTAATTTTGGGGTTGCTTTGTATAGCTAAAGTTAGGATGATCCCTCTACCTCGGATTATATATGTTAGAGTAGGGGTTGTAATTCTTGGAAGGTCCAGAGTATCCTCCTGCTACTTTTACCTCCTCATTTGTGTCCTCTTGGAGAGTGGGACACATATCAATGGGATGTCTAGATGAACAACAAATCCCGCAAGTATGAACTAGTTCTTTCCCTTTATCCATTAGCCGCTGAACCATAGCAGTTAATTGAGTCATTTGCTACTATAAAGTGGTTTCCTCTACCTCCTTCACTACTCTCACTCCAATGTCATTTCTAGAGTAGAATTGTTGAGTGTTTGCAGCCATTCTTGAGATCAAGTTTCTAGCTTCTTGAGGAGTTTTATCAACCAATGCTCCTCCACTAGCAGCATCAATCATGTTGCGATCTATCACTTGTAAACCATCATAGAAATACTGAATTAAGAGTTGTTCACTGATTTGATGTTGAGGGCAGCTGGCACATAATCTCTTGAACCTCTCCCAGTAATCATGAAGTGATTCCCCATGCCTTTGTTGAATACCATAATTTTCTTTTCTGATGGTTGTGGCTTTTGAGGCAGGTAAGTACTTGTCTAGGAAAGCTCGAGCCATATCTTGCCATGATTGGATGGATCCGGGTGGCAAGTAGTAAAGCCACTCCTTAGCAGAATCCTTTAGTGGGAATGGAAAAGCTCTCAGCTTGACTTACTCTACTGGAATTCCTGCAAGCTTCATGCTAGAACATACCACATGAATTTCCTTCAAATGCTTATTGGGATCCTCTACAGCTAATCCATTAAAAGATGGTAAGAGATGGATTAGGCCAGATTTCAATTCAAATGCCTCTTCATTTCCGAGAATGTCTATGCATAGAGGTTATTGATCCAGATCTAGAGCACAAAACACCCTTAAAGTGTTTTCTGCCATTGTCACCTCTTCAGACGTCTCAGATGGCTCAAACGTCTCTGAACTTGATAGATCAATGTGATGGGCAGCTTCAATGTCAGCAGATGTGAGTTAGAAATTAGCTAGATGGGAGGGAAATTGAGGATATGAGTTGATTTGATCAATATAGTTCCTCAAATTCTACAATCCCTCGTCTAACCCTTCAATGGGCATCAATACCTACAAAACACTCAGAAAGCAAAACTCAAAATCTAAAAATAAAAATAAAAATAGAGTAAAAACAAGAAATAAATTAATAGCGCAATTGGAAAATTGGTTCCCTAGCGACGACGATAAAATTATTGGTGTGACAGGAATAGTGATTAAAATTTAGATAAAAATCAGTTATCAGGCCCACCAGAAAATAAAAACCTTACAACTAGTTGTAGTTAATAAGGGTCAATCCACAAAGAAGCAATTCAATCAACACTATCGAACAATTTTCAATTTAAACTCTGATTAACAATAAACAGTAAAAAGGGGGGTTTTGGTGTTTTGATGAACAATGAACAGTTTCAAAAATAAGAACAATAAACAAACTAGAATTAACAATATAACGAAATTGGTTAAGAGATGGAATTCACCGCTAGATTTACATGATAATGTCAACCCACATATCCTTTTATTCTAACATGCTCAATTACATTTTAAAGCAATTGTGAGATTAAATCTCTGTTTTCCTTACGTGTTGGCCAATTCAGCAACCACTCAAAACAACTCCTAATTACTGATTAGTTATAAAGCAACTACTCTTATAACTATCCAATAATTGCATTAAGATTTAGAAAACCAATTACACTAAAATCTAATCACACAGCAGGATTAAATTACTTAGATCATATATTCCTCTAGATCTATTACCACAACTGCACATAATAAACCCAAATCTACCACTTTGATTACTGGCAAATGAGCATAAAGATCTTTATACCAACATCATACATTCCTCTAGATCTATTATCGCAACCGCACATAATAAACCCAGATCTACCACTTTGAAAATGGGAACAAGTATAAAAACCTTCATACCTCAATATATTCAGAAATATATGAATAAAAGCATAACTATGTTGAAATAAATGAATGTGCAATATTCACAACTTCAAAACTAGAGGTTTCATCCTCCCTTAACCAAATGAGAAACTTAGCCACACATGGCTTGTAACATCCCGAAAATTATCTATTCATCATAAATCATCATTTTATAATATTTATAATTTTTGAAAACTTTTATGGATTCTTTTGAAATATTGAATATTTTAATATATTGCTCGTTTTGCATGCATATTGAGCAGAGTCAGTGTAACACCCCAAAAATTGTTTGTTTTGTCATGAATAGTCATTTCCTAATATTTGTGATTTTTGAAAATTTTTCTGGAATTTTTTGAAAACGTTAAATATTTTAATATGTCCTCGTTTTATGTGCACACTGAGCAGAGTCAGTGTGACATCCCAGAAATTGTTTATTTCAGGATAAATATTCATTTTCTAATATTTGTGATTTTTAAAAAAATTCTGGATTTTTCTGGAAATATCAAATATTTTAATATATTTTTCATTTTACGTGCACACTAAACAGAGCCGAAAAAAATGAAATATTTTCCCTGAGGCTAGTAAACCTTGAACTATGAAAACGTCGATGGGGATTTTACTAAACTCGAGGCTGGGCACAGTTTGTGAAGTCATGTTTTTCGAGGTTTTATCTAATAAATAAAATCTCTGTTCGTACTGGTAAATAAAATTTTGCGGTACGCTCTATTATTCGATGGATAATTAATACTGACTTTGTACACTGTAACAATTACCCATTGGGTAATAGCTTGTAGTAAAATCCTAATCACCTTATTATTTATTTACTTTATCACCTTATTATTTATTTACTTTATCACCTTATCTTATCTAAAGGTAATCTCCTTTATGTCTAATCAAATCCCTCTTTTTGAAAAAGCTACAAGCTTCTCAAGGAAGCTACACACTCTTCTCTCTCCTCTCCTTCTCTCACATGGCAACATGCTCCTTCTTTGGAGCCAAAAATGTGCTTCAATTCATTAATCATACTATCTAAATTCAAAAACCCTAAAAGCATCTTCCATCCTTACTATCACTTTCTCTCTCAAAGTTTCATCTTTTTCTCTCAAAAGAAATTCTCTCCTCCTTCTCTCTAGAAACCTCATGGCTGCACTACTCCTTCCCCCACCATTATTTCTTGTTTTCAAGCTAACATTTTGCTTGGATCCATCTCTCCATTCAAGCTTTCCTCTTATTTTTTTTAAAATCACCTACAAAGAACTCAACCTTCCCTCTCCATTTCTTCTCCTCTTCCACGGTCAAACCCACCATTTTTGGTCAAAAACATTTTCTTGCTCCACCAATCTTGTTTCTTACATCTTCTCATCATCTTAAACATTTTCTCTTTTGTGACCATCACCTAAATCCACCATTTTCATCTTCTTCCATAAAGCCCTAAGATTTGGAGTTTTAAGGTAAAGTTTGTAACTTTTTCCATTTTCTCCCTTATTTTTGTGATTCTTGGTCATCTTGGTGACCAAGAACTTCTCTTTTATGGTTTGATTTATTTATTGTGAAAGTTTGATGTCTTAGGGTTTTGGTGGTGGTAGAATCCGAATTTCACTTGGAGCTTCAAGGGAATTCCATTGCTTGTTTTCTTCTCTAGGTAAGAGGGAGATGATCCTCTTCAACCTCTCTTGGTAGTAAGGAACTTAATTTTTTATTGGTTGTGAGGAACCCTAGTTAAGGTTACTCTCTTTGTTGTATGGCTTTTATGACTATGTGTTGTTTGTAATTTGTTTGAGTTGTTTGGTTGATTGAATATGTATATTGGTGTGCTTGGATGGATTAGAAGCTTGAATGGAAGCAAAATGACCCTTGCCCTTTTCTAAGAGGCTCACGGCCGTGAACCCAAAAATTGGGTGTTCTTGGTGAAAATTTATAACAAGTTGAAGATATGATTAATTAAAAGGATAACATGTAATTAATTGAATGAAAATTTGGGAATCCAAATCTTAGAGAGGCTCACGGCCTCTAGGGTTAATTATGGCTCAATCCATGCAAAATTATGCAACTATAACAATTAATTAATTAAGTGATTAAATAGTTAACAATGTAATGGAAGGAAATCAATTTGATAACCTAAAAAGAACCTTTGAACCTAAGAAAAGAATAAGGATGTGTGAAACTTGGAAAGTCTTAGAATAATTTCCTAAGTAAATGTGACTAAATTTAAAGTAAGGAACTTAACAAAATGAGAGAATTCCTCTAGAGAAGAATTTCATAAGAAATGCTAAATTAAAGCGAGACTTTGAAAATCATCAGACACTTAATTAAATAAGTTTTATTATGAATAAAGAGAATGACTAATTGAATTAGAGAATCAAGAATTAAGAGTGTAAGTGAGACTTTGAGAATCATAAGACACTTAATTAAATAAGTTTTATTATGAATAAAGAGAATGACTCATTGAATTAGAGAAACAAGAATTAAGAGTGTAAGTAAGACTTTGAGAATCATAAGACATTTAATTAAATGAATCTTATTAAGGACAAAGAGAAGAACAATGATAAAACTTCATGCGACAATGGTGTCTCCTAAATTAAGTATGAATGACAACTTTGTTATCGGGCCCATGAGCGGGACCCAAATCTGTTGATGACTAGTTTGGATTATGATTTTAAAATGCATGATTCTTGAATTTGTATAATTGAGATACTCTAAGAGAATATGCATTGGCATCATTGTGCTATTGGGCCGATGAACTGGATCCTGGAAACATCAGATAGACTATTGAGTCAGATGTGATTTGATTTCATTAGATATGCATTTGAGCATCATACCGTTATGGCATTTTATGCCTAGGAGTGAACGAGAACTTACAGGATAGTGGGGCCTTGAATAGACCTGAGAGGATGTTAGGGTGCGGTGATTCACTTGTGATTATGCTATCACATTGTATAACCCTAGCCGTGAACACTGTTGCAACGCACTAGCTGCCTGACAATACATTATTGCTTTTTGTGGCTTGACGTAGACTGTCTATTTAGGGAGACAAATCTTCTGGGATGTTCATCTCTAAATCTTGTGTCTAGCTCCATGGAGTAGGAAATGAGTACATAGTACATGAGAATGGTCAGCATACGCATTATGCATGTGCATGGTCATCAAACATACTGTCAAGGCATAGTTAATATTCACATATTGTGATGTACATTGTTGAACCACTTACCGACTGAAAATGTAATTATGCTTGTTGACTTACGATATCTCTGTGATAATATGATTATGTTTATTATTCTGTAATATTCCTAGATTGACATGATGTTATCTACCTGTACTTAATATTGTTATATGTGAAAGGCATTATTGTCTTTCGCTGTGTTTCTTACTACCATAATTAGTAATGGAGTTGAAAATCTCACCTCTTGTATTAATTATCCTTGTCCTATGTAATTATTGGTTAAAGACTGTTGAGGGGATGTAGTTGACTCCTTCTGGATCTTTACTTGGTTCGATATCTTATATTCGATAATGTCATCTAGAAGGGACTCTATTGGGTTCGTTAGGATTGTGTTCACTGGTGGTGCCAATGCTTGGCAAGTCGATTGGGCTAGAGAGCGTATACAGTACGTTGGAGACCTGATCTTGACTATGAGGAGGACTCGTGATGGAGACCCTTGATGTGTTTGAAACAACATCATGTTTTGTTCTTGTTTTGCATACATTTTGTAGGCATTTTAAGCATTTTAGTTTCCCTTTTTAGTTAGTTTTTCCCTTAGTTCGGGTAACTGCGGTGTTTTTGGTGTTCTCGTGGAGATTGGTGCTGATTTGACCTTGGATTGAATGGAATGCTCACATGTTTGAAGTTGGAGCTTAATGGATAGCAATAAAGGTGCAAAAAGGCCATTCTAGAGAGATCCACGGCCTGCCCATGGATCAAACCACGGCCATGGATCAAGGGACAACTTAAAGAAGGAAAAAGGGAGTTCCACGGCCTGGCCGTGGAACCATCCACGGCCGTGGAACTCAAATGTTGTAGAATTGGCTTTTTGGCAGAGACATCCACGGCCTGGCCGTGGAATGATCCACGGCCATGGATCACAGTGCGCAGCAGTTTTTATGTTTTTCTTTTTATTTTTTTTGGGGGCTTTTTAGCCAATTAAAACCCTAAGCTTATAAATAGGGGTTCTGAATACAATGAGGGGGGAATGGTGTGCTAGTTTGGTTCCAAAGGAGGCACAAAGGAGACTTGGGTTCTTCATCTTTCTCCATTCTTCTTCCATTGTTATGGGTTTGGGGATGTTTTTAAGTTTGATTTCTTGTCTCCTCTTCTCTATGTCTGAGTAGTTTCTTTTGTTTCTAAGATTGGGCAATGCCCTTTGATACATTGATAATGATTAATTGACGCTATTTCTCCTTTTATTAATCTTGATTGTTCTTTGATTCAATCCTTATTGCTTTTATTCATGTGAATTTGCTGGCCACTTATTTGCATCTCATAGGCATTTAGGGACGTACTGAGAAGTGAACCTAAGTGTTGGAACCATAAGAATTGAACTTAAGGTCTAAATCACGAGAGTAGTTTTAGCCTTTCGAGGATTCAATGAATTACCACAAAGTGTAATGGGTTCAATTTAAATTCAATTACCACGAGAGTAGGAATTGGTTTAATTGGGCACGGATCTTGTATCTTGAGAAAGAACATTAACTAATTTAGGGTAATTCACCTTCAATTGAATTTCAAATTTAATAAAAGGGTTATCAATTAGGATTTATCTTGTATCATTGTGGTATCCCAATCTTGGAAGCTTTCTTGAATCTGAATACCATTCTTGATAACTTGCTGTTTTTGTTCTTAATTTTGCATTTTAATAATTATTTACTTAATTGCTTAGTTACTACATTCTTATCAATCAACAATTTTATCCCCTTTGTTTAATTGAATTGAATTAATTAATTAATTGGTATTCATAGACACAGTCCCTGTGGATTCGATCTTTTTATTACTTGATGACGAAACTGTACACTTATAGATTTCACACATCAAGTTTTTGGCGCCGTTGCCGGGGACTGTGTTTTTCTTGAATATCAATTAATTTTTAATTTAATTATTTTAAACCTTTTTTTCTTTTTACCATATTATTACGTTCTTGTTTTCTCTTTGACTCTCTGCAGGTAATTTCTCTGGTTTATGCAAAGTACTAGACGTTTCGGGACTCTTATTGAAGCTGATTCTGAAATTGAAAGAACTTTTCATAAAAAGAGAAGACAACGAAGGCAAAGAGTGAGAGAAATATCTGAACCAACACTTGTCATGGCAAGCTGAGGATAATAAACCTTTAAAGGAGTATGCAGCCCCTAATGCTCGGGGTTTGCGATCTGGAATTGCTCGGCCAGACATTGAAGCCAGGCACTTCACCATACCTCCTGCCTTACTTTCTATGATAAGGTAGAACCAGTTTGGAGGTTTACCCTCGGAGGACCCAAATGATCATGTGGAGATGTTCTTAGAATTCTGTGAGACTCTCAAAATTGAAGGTGCCTCAGTTGATGCCATTCGCCTCCGATTGTTTCCATTATCATTAAGGGACAAGGCTAGAGCTTGGTTGAAATCGGTACGCACTGATACATTAACCACATGGAATCAATTGGAGCAAGCCTTTTTGGACAAATTCTTTCCACCTTCCAAGACTGCTCACCTAAGGACCCAAATCACAAGCTTCATTCAGAAAGATGGAGAGTCATTGTCAGAAGCTTGGGATAGATATAAGGCTTTGCTGGAAGCCTGCCCACACCACAGGTTAGAGAAGTGGTTGATCATTCACACCTTCTACAATGGATTAGAATATTCTTCGAATGTGTCTCTTGACTCCACAGCTGGTGGAGCTTTAATGAACAGAAGGTTGACAGAAGCCTATGAGATTATTGAAAGTGTCGCTGCAAACCATTACCAATGGGCTAGTGAAAGAGGTAATAACCCGAGAAAGCTCTCGGAAGGTAAGTTTGAGGTGGATGGTGTTAGTTTAATTATGGCTAAGTTTGACTCATTGAATAAACATCTTGATAAACTTGAAAAAGCTAGTGCTAATGCCATAAGTGCTGCTAACATCTTTTGTGAGATTTGTGGAGTACAAGGACATATGAGTGCGGAATGCCAAGCTGAAAAGGGTTCCTCACATGGTGCACCGGTGGAGCAAGTGGAATCATGCCACAATTTCTATGACATTCCACCAAAGGTGAGCAATGATCCATATTCACAGACTTACAATCCCGGTTGGAGGTCTCATCCCAACTTCTTCTATCGGAACAATCAAAATCAAGCTGGACAAGGTAGTGCTCAACCTTCTATTGGATTCCCCCAGGTACAAAAGTCTAAACTCGAAACTCTCCTTGAAAATTTTGTAGAGAGTCAAACCAAACAAAATGAAGAGTTTAGGCACCATGGTCAAGTTGTTAGTGAGGCTATTAAGGATTTGACATCTAAGGTTGATAATTTAGCTATTCATAACAAGATGTTAGGAACTCAAATAGCCCAACAAGCTAGCTCTTCATATAGACCACACGGGAAATTTCCAAGACAGCCTGAAATAAATCCTAATGAACATTGTAAGGCTGTGAGTTTAAGAAGTCAAAAGCAACTAGAAGATTCCAAAGCAAAGGGGGAAAATGACAAAGATGGGAGGGATGAAGAAAAAGAAACAACTAGGACACAACCCTTAGAAGAGGAGGAAATTAATGAGAAAGTGTCTAAGTATGTACCCCCTGAGCCATACTAACCCCCGGTGCCCTTCCCTCAAAGATTGGCCAAGGCCAAGCTAGATAAGCAGTTTGGGAAGTTTCTTAAGGTCCTTAAGAAGTTGTACATTAATGTACCCTTCACTGAGGCATTGCAACAAATGCCTACCTATGCTAAATTTCTTAAGGACATTTTGTCTAATAAGAGAAAGCTAGAGGAGTATGAGACCGTAGCATTAACTGAGGAGTGTAGCGCTTTAATCCAAAATAAGTTACCTCCTAAACTCAAAGATCCTGGCAGCTTCTCTATTCCTTGCTTGATTGGGAATACCAGTTTTGATAAAGCTTTGTGTGACTTGGGGGCTAGTGTTAGTCTTATGCCCCTTTCTGTGTGTAAAAAGTTAGAAGTAGGTGAGCTGAAACCCACAACTATCTCTCTTCAATTGGCGGATCGGTCAGTCAAGTACCCCATAGGCATCTTGGAGGATGTTCCCATTAAGGTTGGTAAATTTTATATGCCTGTGGATTTTGTTGTGCTTGATATGGAAGCTGATGCTACAATGCCGATCATTCTTCGGCGTCCATTCCTTGCCACTGGAAGGGCGATCATTGATGTCCACGAAGGGAAATTGACTTTGCGATTAAATGATGAGGAAGTAGTTTTTGATGTTTTTAAATCTGAAAATAATTCTAATTCCTCAAATTCATGTAATCGCATAGATGCTACTAATGTTGTGGATAGTGTTGTGCTTTCAGGTATGCAGGAATCAGTGACTGATGCTATGCCCTGCAAGGAAGGACCTAAGAAGCTGAGTGATAAGTGTGTCGAGAAGCGTGAATTTAACATCGGGGATAAAGTTTTTCTTAATAACTCGCTTCTACGTTTCTGTCCTAATAAGTTATGGTCAAAATGGTCAGGACCATATGAGATTGTTCGAGTTTTATCCTACGGTGTGTTTGAGGTGAAGAAAGAAGGCCATAAACCTTTCATGATAAATGGCTAGAGAGTGAAACACTTTGAAGGAGTGGGGACTAAGCACTACTCCGTAGATGTCACCTGAGCACAGAAACCTGACCAAAGTCAAGCTAATGACTTTAAACAAGCGCTGCTTGGGAGGCAACCCATGTTATCTTGTTTTTCTGTTTTATTTCATCTTTTTCTTTTAATTTTGTTTGTTAGATTGTTGTTTTGATGTTTGTCTTTTAGATTTTGTCTAGGTTTGACCCTTCTTGAAGTCATATTTAGAAGAAGAGAGAGATCAGAAGGTTCCACACTCAGCCCATGAAAAATTCTATGGCCATAGATTGAACACCAGAAGTTTTTCCACCACCGCAGTGAGTTCTTTTCTTTTATCCCTTCTCTTGTTTTAGATTTTTACATTGGGGACAATGTAAGTTCTAAGCTTGGGGGGTATTTTTATTTTCATTTTCTTATTTTCGTTTTAGATCATTAGTTTCATGCATTCTCATGTCTTATATTGCATTGCATTTTCATGTTGCATTTTCACATCATCATATCTCTTGGGTTTTTGGTTAAATTTGTGCCCCTCTCTTTTGAGGATTTTGAGATGATATTGTTTTGGAACCCAATTTGTTGATTCTTGTGATAGGCTACAGGCATTATTTTAATTGATAGTAGAGGTGATCTTTTGATAGTTGATAATTAGCATATGTTCTCTGAATTTGTGCTTCTTATTGAATTTTTAAACCTTTAAATGTGAGTTTTGAGCCTGTATGGGATATATGCACTATATGATTTTTGTTCCCATTCTTTGTTGAGTGATATTCCTCATTGATCATGTGCTCTAGAACTTGATTTGAAACCTTTTTGAGGCAAAATTTTTGGTTGCATGCTTGAATGTGATTAAGGCATTTTAGGTATTTTTCTGGCCTTTTGAAATTGTTACACTTTCATCCTCTAGATGCCCATTTTGAGCCTACTACATACTTGTTTTCTTGATACCTATGCTGAAACATTGTTGGTTATCATTTAGAATATTAAATGGAGCGAATTGGGCTTGAAAGTTGTTTGAAAGTTGTATTAGGAATTATATGTATTTGAGCTTCCTCTTCCTCTTCCTTAAAAAAAAAAGAAAATAAAAGAAAATAAAAGAACATCATGAGATGAAAGCTTGAAAAAGAGGAGAAAGAGGAGAAGGAAAAGTAAGGAAGAAAATTCTTTGAAATGTGGAGTTATGTTTTAGATTGAAAGATTGTCTTTGCTCCATCTATGTTCTATTGGATTTCTTGTGTTTATTGAAAATCTTGATGAGCCCTTTGTGTATACCTTCCTTTCTCTACCCTACCTAACATCATTCCCATGGCCCCATTACAACCCTTGAAAGACCTTTTGATTCTTGCATGCATGCTGATTATTAGTGGAAATTTGGTTTCTTATCAAGCATATGGAAGTGCATTTTCTTTGAAGGATTTTGAGCGTATGGTTTTTACCCTTAAACACTTTGAGTGTGGTTAGTGGAGTGAACTTAATTCAATCAGTGAGGATGCATGATTTCTGAGAACTTAGCCTCTAATTGGACTTGATTTTGATTACCTCTCAGATTCTTTGTTTGCCTTAGCCTATTGTTTGGATATTGTTTTCTCAGGTTCCTTATTCTTTATTGTCTTTTGATCCCACTTCTTGGTTTGACATTGGTTATTGCTTGGGGACAAGCAAAATCTTAAGCTTGGGGGGATTTGATGTGTGTGAAACAACATCATGTTTTGTTCTTATTTTGCATACATTTTGTAGGTATTTTAAGCATTTTAGTTTCCCTTTTTAGTTAGTTTTTCCCTTAGTTCGGGTAACTGCGGTGTTTTTGGTGTTCTCGTGCAGATTGGTGCTGATTTGACCTTGGATTGAATGGAATGCTCGCATGTTTGAAGTTGGAGCTTAATGGATAGCAATAAAGGTGCAAAAAGGCCATTCCAGAGAGATCCACGGCCTGCCCGTGGATCAAACCACGACCATGGATCGAGGGACAACTTAAAGAAGGAAAAAGGGAGTTCCAGGGAGTTCCACGGCCTGTTCCACGGCCGTGGAACTCAAGTGTTGCAGAATTGGCTTTTTGGCAGAGACATCCACGGCCTGGCCATGGAATGATCCACGGCCGTGGATCGTAGTGTGCAGCAGTTTTTATGTTTTTCTTTTTATTTCTTTTGGGGGCTTTTTAGCTAATTAAAACCCTAAGCTTATAAATAGGGGTTCTGAATACAATGAGGGGGGAATGGAGTGCTAGTTTGGTTCCAAAGGAGGCACAAAGGAGGCTTGGGTTCTTCATCTTTCTCCCTTCTTCTTCCATTGTTACGGGTTTGGAGATGTTTTTAAGTTTGATTTCTTGTCTCCTCTTCTCTATGTATGAGTAGTTTCTTTTATTTCTAGGATTGGGCAATGCCCTTTGATACATTGATAATGATTAATTGACGTTGTTTCTCCTTTTATTAATCTTGATTGTTCTTTGATTCAATCCTTATTGTTTTTATTCATGTGAATTTGCTGGCCACTTATTTGCATCTCATAGGAATTTAGGGACGTACTGAGAGGTGAACCTAAGTGTTGGAATCATAAGAATTGAACTTAAGGTCTAAATCACGAGAGTAGTTTTAGCCTTTCGAGGATTCAATGAATTACCACAAAGCGTAATGGGTTCAATTTAAATTCAATTACCACGAGAGTAGGAATTGGTTTAATTAGGCACGGATCTTGTATCTTAAGAAAGAACATTAACTAATTTAGGGTAATTCACCTTCAATTGAATTTCAGATTTAATAAAAGAGTTGTCAATTAGGATTTATCTTGTATCATTGTGGTATCCCAATCTTGGAAGCTTTCTTGAATCTGAATACCATTCTTGATAACTTGCTGTTTTTGTTCTTAATTTTGTATTTTAATAATTATTTACTTAATTGCTTAGTTACTACATTCTTATCAATCAACAATTTTATCCCCTTTGTTTAATTTAATTGAATTAATTAATTAATTGGTTTTCATAGACACAGTCCCTGTGGATTCGATCTTTTTATTACTTGACGACGAAACTGTACACTTGCGGATTTCACGCATCAACCCTATGCTGACTCTTACTACATCGGTGCATTTGGAGTTTGCTCTGCCTATTCGGGAGCTATGGGGTGATCCACTTCACACCCTTAGAGACCATGAGGATTCGATGGCATCAGTTGCTTGGGCACCTGCTCGCGGTACTGAACTCTATCCTGTTTTTGTTTCTTCAAGTGACCCGGGAGAAGATCCCGAGGTGGATCCGATGGAGTACCCAACTCCTTAGACGTGGATGTCCTTATGAGTAGTTTATGTTTCCTTCTGCATTACTTATATTTAGGTGTAATTTGAGTATACCTACATTTTCAAGTCCAACTTGATGTATGTTATTTTGAGTGGTATGTGAAATGCGCCGCACTATGTATGCTTTAAATTAATTATCTAGTCCTATGAATTGTATTTTGATTTTTGGCTTGTTGAATTATATATGCTAATGATGGCTTATGTATTATTTCATCCGTGCCTCATATTTTCTGTATATGTATAATGGTTTAATTTGGATAAATATTATTGTTAAAGCTGTAGCACGCCAAAATTTAGTATCCATGGTATAATGATGATTGTGCCGTGGCTATTAAATCGAGGGGTGTTATATGGATAAACGAAATCAACAGAAAATTGACTATAAACATTAATTGGAACGAAATTGCAGAAGAAAAATAAAAAGTAAATGAGTTTCTAAGGATTGAGGATGATAGATCTCCGATTGCTCAAACCCGAGAATCCAATCTTCGATCCAATCTTCCCTCTCTGTTTCCTAGGGTTTCCCAGCTGCTCCCCAGGGCAGAACCTTCTCTAAAGGGGCTAAATGTGCATATATATAGGTCTCAAGACCTAGCTTTTCGTAGAAGCCTAAACTTAAGTTTCTAATGCAAATACACGGCCGTGTATAGCTCTGCTAGCATGATAAGAATCCTTCACTTTCACAAGTCAGAGAAGGACACAGCCCTGGCCGTGTCTGAGGACATGGCTGTGCCTTTGGATTCTTCTATTTCGTCTCCGAATCTTCACAGAAACTCTTCTTTCACTACTTCAAGAGGTGATCTTGATCCATGAATCTTTGGTTCCTTCTTCAAGTGGATATCAAGCCTAGTTTGAGGCTAATGGACTCCATCACTCATAGATCTCCTGAAAGACATAATTCAATTATGACCGCTAATAAACACATTTTAGCAAAGTTTCGCAATAATGTTTCGTTTAAGCTTGATATCAAAAACTTTGCTAAATGATAACAATTAAGCATGAATGGAAACCAATTTAATAATTATAAGGCACTAAAGATATAGGAATAATTGACAGATCAATGTTACATTCTCCCCTACTAACAAAAAATTTTGTCCTCAGAATTTTACGTACCTTGAAATAAATGAGGGTTTTCTTTCTTCATAGTTGCTTTTATCTCCTACATGGCTTCTTGAACTTCTACTCCTTCCCATAACACCTGAACCAGAGGAATCATCTTACCCCGAAGCTGCTTTTCTCGACTGCCAATGATTCGCACCAAGCTAATTTCATAAGATAAATTTTGTTTAAGTGTTATAGATTCAGGGGTCAATACATGAGAAGAATCGGTTATGTATTTTCAGAGTTTAGAGACATGAAACATATTATGTAGGTTATAAAATTGATACGGACCCAAAAATTGAGGACTTAGTTTATTTGCTTTTAAAACTCAACAAAGTCCAATCATTGGAGATATTCTAATGAAGACATGTTCCCTTTCTTGGAATTCTAAAGGTTTTCTTCTTCGATCAGCATAGCTCTTTTGCCAACTCTGAGCAGTCTTTAATTTCTCTCGAATTATCTTGATTTGGTCCATGGTCTGTAGTACTAACTCGAGTCCCAATAGAGATCTTTCTCCAGTTTCATACCAGTAAAGGGGTGATCTACATTTCCTTCTATATAGGGCCTCATAAGGGGCCATTCTTATGCTGGAGTGAAAACTATTATTGTAGGCAAATTCCACTAATGGTAAATGCTTATCCCAAATTCCTCCTTATTCAAGAATGCAAGCTCGCAACATATCTTCCAAAGTTTGTATAGTTCTTTCAGATTGTCCATCCATTTGGGGGTGATAGGTTGTACTAAGCTGAATCCTAGTCCCAAAAGATTTCTGAAGTACACCCCAAAATCTAGAGATAAAACGAGGGTCTCTATCTAACGTAATACTACAAGGGACACCATGTAACCTTACTATCTCTTGAATATAGAGCCATGCTAACCTTTTCAGGGAATATTTGGCCTAACTGGTAGGATATGAGCACTCTTGGTAAGTCAGTCCACTATAACCCAGATTGAATCATGACCTAGTGGTGTTCTAGGCAATCCCGTCACAAAATCCATGGTAATCTTATCCCATTTCTACTCTGGGATACTTAAGGGTTGAAGGGGTCCTAAAGGCTTCTGGTGTTCTATCTTTACTTTTTGACAAGTCAAACATGAGGCCATATACCTTACTATGTCTGTTTTCAACTTAGGCCACCAAAATCTTTTCTTAAGATCCCTATACATTTTATTCGCACCAGGGTGAATGGTGAACTTACTTTTATGGGCTTCTTCCAAGATCTTCTGCCTCAATTCCAATTTATTGGGTATGTACAGTCGATCATCAAACTTAAGCATTTGTTCTGGGGTTTAACTAAACCTCGATGAAATATTTTCTTAGATTTGCCTCCTAATAGGTTCTAAAGAGACATCTTCTCATTGAGCTTCCATGATTTCCTGAAATAACTCATTTTTTATAGTTACAACATTCAACCTTAAGCTATCAGGAGTGGGCTCTACAGAAAATCCCAAGTCTCTAAAATCCCCAAGAAGCTTCATCTTTTGCACCATAAGGGTAGCCATATGCAAAGACTTCCTGTTTAGGGCGTCTACTATCACATTTGCCTTCCCGGGGTGGTATTTCATTCAAAATCATAATCTTTCAAGAATTCCATCCATCTACGTTGCCTCATATTCAATTCCTTTTGATCAAATAAATATTTCAAGCTCTTATGATCACTATAAACCTCAAATCTAACTCTGTAAAGATAATGTCTCTACACTTTTAAAGCAAACATTGCGGCTGCTAATACTAGATCATGGGTGGGATAATTTTCCTCATGGGGTCGTAGCTGTCTAGAGGCACAGGCAACTACTCCTTTATTCTGCATTAATACACATCCCAATCCAAGCTTAGATGCATCACAGTACACTTCAAAAGGTCCTTGTAGATCAGGAAGCACTAATACAGGGGTGGTGGTAAGTCTACTCTTCAATTCCTAGAAACTCTTTTCGCAACAAGGGGTCCATTCAAAGGGCTTTCCTTTCCTAGTCAATCTGGTCAAAGGTAAAGCTAATTGGGAAAATCCCTTAATAAATCTTCGATAGTATCCAGCCAATCCCACAAAACTTCTAACTTCAGTAGCAATCTTAGGTTTCTCCCACTGTACCACAGCCTCTATTTTACTTGGATCCACTAAAATTCCTGCCTGTGATACCACATGTCCTAAGAATTTCACTTCCTTGAGCCAAAATTCACACTTAGACAGCTTAGCATATAGTTTCTTCTCCCTAAGAACCTCAAGAACAATCCTAAGATGTTGGACATGTTGTTTCATAATTCTAGAGTAAATCAAAATGTCATCTATAAACACCACAACAAAATGATCAAGATATGGCCTAACGATTCAATTCATATAATCCATAAAAATTACTGGTGCATTTGTAAGACCAAAAGGCATAACTTGAAATTCATAATATCTATACCTAGTTCTAAAGGCAGTCTTAGGAACATCCTTCAATTTCACCCTAATCTGATGATATCCAGACCTAAGATCTATCTTTGAAAATACAAAAGCTCCTCTCAACTGGTCCATTAAATCATCAATCCTAAGTAATGGGTATTAATTCTTAATGGTCACTTTGTTCAATTGGTGATAATCTATGCACAACCTCATACTACCGTCTTTCTTCTTAACTAAAAGAATGGGAGATTCCCAGGGTGAGACACTTGGATGAATGAATTATTTTTCTAATAAGTCTTCTAATTATTTCTTTACTTCACTCAATTCCATGGGCGACATCCTATAGGGTGCTATAGAAATAAGACCTGTTCTAGGTACTAAATCTATACTAAATTCTATCTCATGCTCAGGTGGTAATCCTGGAATATCATTAGGGAATACATCAGGGTAATCCCTTACCTCAGAAATATCATTTAAAGATTGCTTATACTCTACGACAGATGAAGAGAAAAACATATATTCTTTGATTTTCTCCAGTGGTTCGGTACTAGTAAGAGATGAAGAAGATGAGGGTGATGAAGGAAAGAGAGATTGGAAAACTACCATCCTATCAGAACAATTTAGGAGTACCTTATTCTTCGAGAGCTAATCTATCCCTAGAATGATGTCAACATGACTCAAAGGTAAATAGAAAAAACCCTGAGTAAATTTCTTATGTTCGATTTCAATAAAATAGTTTAAACAAACTTGGGAAGTAAACACAGATCTATAGGTAAGAGTAGAGACAATCAGGTCATAGGGTAAAGAAGACATAAGTAACTGTAATTGTTTTACACAATCATGAGAGATAAAAGAATGAGTGGCTCCTGAATCAAATAATACATTTAAAACATTTCCATTAATTTTACACTTACCCTGTATGAGATCATTCGACTTTGCTGCTTCTTCACCATTAAGGGTAAAGACTCTTCCGGTGGTCCTAGGTTTGGGGTTAGAGGCAGTAGCAGCATTCCTTTAAAACTTGGACAGTTATACCGGTAGTGTCCTAGCTCTCCACATTCATAACATGTTTGGCAAGGTCTTCCCTCTTGACTTTTGCCACACTTTCCACATGGTTATCCATACCTCTTTGGTTGCTACAGTTAGTTTCTTTCCTAGGAAACCTTAAACTTAATGTTTCTGTTTCCTTACTTAGGGATGAATTTCCTTTTTATTGGTAAGAACTCGTCCGAGGTGGCTCAGCTTGGGCGTTATATCCTTCTATAATTTGACACTTATTAACAAGTATCGTAAAGTCACGAATCTCCATGGGTCCTATAGCTTTCAAGATTTCTGGGCGTAAACCAGCTTTGAACTTAATGCACTTCCATTTCTCATCAGGATGATGTGTGTAATAACAGAGAATTTAGACAACTCTTCAAATTTTGACACATACTAACCTATGGTCATGCTCCCTTGCTCAAGACGTAGAAACTCTAGCTCTCGAGCATTCCTCAAATTTTTTGGAAAATATTTGTTAAAGAATGTGGTTTTAAATATTTCCCAAGAGATCAAAATCCTATCCACTTACACCAGTCTGTAGGTACTGTTCCACCAATGTTCTGCTTCACCTACAAATATACATGTAGCAAAAAGCACCTTTTGGGCATCATTACAGTCCATGACCCTAAATATCATTTCCATCTCCTTTATCCATAATTCAACCTTAATAAGATCAAGATCACCTCAAAAAAATAAAGATTTGGCCTTTCTAAATTTCGTTAAACCATAATATTCGTCTCTCCCTCGTGGAGGCTCAACTGCGTTTGCATTTTGATTTCCTTGTAGCTATTTTGGAATTCTGTTGGTACTTTCTACCTGTGCTTGCATGGCGTTGGCCATGTCTCTAATTCTTTCCACCAGTTTCTCCATATTTTGGGTGGCGTTCCCCCTTACCATTAATCACTACACAGGAAAAGTAGCTTTTGTCACTATATTGTCAAATATAACCCAATTCTTACCTTGAATCCTCATAAGCACTAGTCAGACCATACCTAAGGCTAAATCGGGAAAAACTGCTCTAATACCTAAACAATGTAATGTCCTAACTCAACTACATTACGCAATTATCCTAATTACCATATTTTCATCCATACAGTTTCCTTTTCTTTACCATAATTATTAAAGACTCATAAGATTTAAAACTTTTTAAAAGTTAGTCGATTATAATTAAAACAGACAAATATTTAGAAGAAGAAAAAGGAATCCTTAAAAAGAAATTCATATAAGATGCATTAGTAGTTCATTAGTCACGATTAAAGATTACAGTCTTCCAAAATTTTGACCTCACAAGGTCATCTATAGCCATCACTTAAAATCGTCATAACAAAAACAAACTACTATCATAAAACTATTCCTCCCTTCAAGGAGTACAAGGGGGAGGAATCCAAACGAGGAACTAATGGAACAGATATATCGGGAAGATGCACGGAGGCATAACTAGCTGAAGGGTGATGTAGCCGATTATCGTGACTGTCCTATACTCTGGGTGGGTAGATACTTGTATTTGGATGTTGATCTACCTCTCAAAGGAAAAGAGCTGTATGTCATGATCATAGTGTTGCCATCCTTCACCGAGCCAAATTATTATAGAACTCATAGCTATGGGTCTGAAACACCACAAATATATCGAAAGGGGGGTGAGAAACTAATTTCTTAGTAGGAAAAATAGTAAAAATAGAACTAATGGTATTCTAGGGGAATAAACTTTTTAAGAAAAAAAAATTTTGTTAATGAGAAAATAATTTTGCCTTTGGAAAATTCTGATTCCCAAAACATTTTCCTTTTACCTTTCAAAAATGTCTTCTCTACAAGATAAAACAAAGGTTAGTGAATAAGAAGAAGTTAAGAGAAATTAAATGCATATGTGCGAACATCCAAGATTACATGTACGTTACAAGCATTATAAGGTAACTCATAGTAATGCAATTATGGTAAAATCAATATATCAAATGGAAACCGAGATAACAAAGATGTGCAAAAACAAGAGAAATAAGTATAGAGTTTAGATGTCTTTTACTCTTTACTCCATGGAGTGTTCCACTGGGAAAGCAGGTGGACGAGAGTACACATGTTCCCTCTTGCATGCTCTCCAAATCGTCCTGGAGAAAAAGGGTTTTTCGAATGTAATGCCATTTTTGGAAGCGATCTCCACAGCTAGAAAACCATTCCAAGTCCTACCCGGACCTATGAAGTCACAGTGGCATGTTACTCCCACAGGGTTCCAGCACCTTCTCAATCTACTCTTCACCTATCCTTGTGTCAGCTTATCCTAAGAAACTGTTTCTTTAAAGTTTTAACTTGTTTTATCTTAGGACTAAACATTGCTAAGGATTCTAACAAGTTTCAAGGCCACGACCATCATCAAAAGAACATGTCAAATAGTCCAAAAGTCCATAAGGCTCACAGCCTCATCCATCATCATATCCAATGGTCCTCATGTTTAATCTAAAGCATAAGTGTTCAAGTTCAAGAACTCCAAATCAAGCATAGGTCAAGCATAGATGAATAAGTTCAAAACTCCAAAATCAAGCATAAATGACTAAGTTCAAGCAATTCTAAATAGGTCATAGGTAAACAAGCTCAATAACTCCATAATCAAGCATAGGTGACTAAGTCCAAGGAATTCCAAATTCAATGAGTAACATTATCCATATCTTAGTCTTAAAGGTATTTTCTTATTTCAACTTCCAAAATCATTTAACTAGAAGGTGTAGATTTGTATAAAATCAAAGTAGGACAGCATAGTGTTTATTTAAAATTGTTTACCTAAACTTGAGAATAGGTTTATATAATTATTTCTAATTCATTTTAAGATAGAAACACAACACGGTTAGTGATGCAAAGCATTATTAAGTTAATAAACAAAAAAAAATAGTGGCTAACTTGAAAAAAGAAGAGAAGAAGTAGAGATAAGAAGTAAGTGGATGAAGTTCCAAGATAAAGAAAAGAATATAGAGAATATTGCCCCCATTTTTCCTACCTTGTTTGTCCTTTTAAGTCGAGAGAGTGTTGATCTTCAACCTTCAACGGATCATAAACAAAGAAGAATGAGAGGATGAGAGGTAGAAGAAAAAAAAAGGTAGGGGGATTTCTAGGTGTCTTGCAATTTGGAATTAGTTCAAGCTTAAAGCATATACTGCCAAAGAGTTGCTTGAGAAGCCTTAAGATCTTTAATATCATGTCCCCCACCATAATCTTCTTTCTTTTAAGTAGAAACATGGCTGCCATCATTACCAATGGGCTAGGGTAGGCTTTAAGTTTGATGTGATCTTTGAAGAAATGAGATGGGTGTTCATGGACGCTGACTTGAAGGGAAGGTTATGGAGACATCACAATGTCTCTCAAATCACAAAATGAAAACAAGGATGTGAGGTGAAGTTAAAGAAGTAGCTCGGCAGCCCCCTTCCATGGTAGATTAGGAATGATTTCATCTAGGCTTAAGTGTCACTTTGCATGAGTTGGAAGCATGCAGCTTCACAAGTGTCTTGGGTCGTGGCATCTAGCATGGATGGGAGTGTGCATGCTTGCACACTTGTCTTAGTATTCAATAAAGCTTTGGAAATATATCATTATGCATATTTTGGAACACATGCTACAACCACTTGTCCTTGGGCATGTGAATGTCATCTTGGAGTTGCAATAAGTGGCTTGGCCATGGCACTTTGCATGAAAAGGAGTGTGCATGCTTGCACACTTGGCTTGGAAGTGAACATACAGCTCTACAAGTGCCCTTTGTTGTGGCTTCCTCTTGGAAATTGAGGGAATATATTCTTTTCTTAACAAGTGTGTTGCTTTGTGTGCATGAAGTCAATGTGCCATTCTTGCTTCCTTTCTTTTGCAGCCGTGTACCATTAGATGGGGATATCACCTTATTTTTATTTCTAATGCTTACTTAGTTCACTAATTACCTTACTTTATATGCTAATTTTCTGGTTGCTCTAATCTTCTTTACAAAGTTATGGTCACTTTCTTAAATCATCCTTTACTAAAGAATTAATAATTAGTCTTATTCATGCATATTGCCATATGTCTTCTTGTATGCACGTTTTCCTTCAATTTGTTGCCAATCAGCCACAACTTGATTAGATCCCTTTCCAATGCTTGACAACGTGTCTTGAGATTATGAAATCAAGGGTCTACCCTCTAGGTCATTGTCGTGACCTTAATTAAATGAAACTCCTCAATTCATCTCAATTTAATCTTGGCTTGCTAATCACTAGTTTAAGAATTCTTAAGATCTTTTAATCACACATTAAGGTATTATAATTCATGGGATGTTACAAAAGAGCACTTGGATGTTTATGTATCAGCCTTAATGTTTGCTGAGGGAGATGACTCACTCATGTGCCATGCTTTCCCACTAATAAGGTGTAGCCAAAATCCATTTCATGTATTTCCTATATCAAATAAGGAAAAGAGGAGTCACTCTAGGATTTTATAGCCTTCATTCTGGTGCTTTCTCCTTTTCACTCGCTAAGAAAAAACCACGGATGATGAATGAGTTTCGACCTAGAGCAAACAAGCATATCAATGCGGAAGATGTTATTCACACCAAGATGTATAAAAATAAAGAAAAGGAAACTAAACCAAAGCCAACTCAGGCTCCCTCAAAACCCCGGAACTCAAAACCTCCACCAAAAGGAAAATACCAAGACTACACCCTATTCAACACACCTTGGGCCCAAATTTATCAAGAGGTCATAAACATGGAGTTCAAAGATGTTCAGAAGCATCCTCCATTGGGGAAACATGCACAGAAAGATAAATCTCAGCATTGTGTGTTCCACGAAGGTTATAGTCATACCACTGAAGATTGCATCAATCTCCTGGATACTATTGAATCCTTAATTCAGGATGGATGCTTAGCCTGATATGTATGCCAGTCCCGAAATGATAGTTAGGGGGTTAACAAGAATTATAAGACGAGGAGTTATAGTCCCTAGAGAAGTCCTTAACCATATCAGAGAAGGCGGTCACCACCATGATTGGCACCAACAAGGAATGAAATTCCTAGAGAGGGCCCATCTTGGGATAATGCCCAAAATCAAGATAGGGCACAACCTTGAGATTTTCCCACTCATGATAATGATCATTGCCATGTTGGAGAAGCCCAGACAATTAACACGATTTCAAGGGGCTGCGCAGGTGGCAGCGAATCTAACAATTCAAGAAAGAAAGCTCTTTGACCTGTATTGATCAAAACTTCCTATTCATTTTCAAAGGGCAAAAATGAATCCTAGAAAACACTACTGATCATTTTTTCAGATAAAGACTATGGAAGCATCATCTCATACCACGATGACCTAATGATGATATTTGAGATAATCACCAACGTCAAGTGGTGGTATATATTTATTGATTAAGGAAGCTTAGTTGACATCTTGTTTCTTGATCTTTTTGAAAAGTTAGGACTCTCGAAGAAAGATTTGAACTCGTACACTGGAAAGCTGATCGACTTTACAAGAGATAAGATCACCTCAGTGGGATATGTTGAAACCCTCTTAACTCTAGGAAAAGACTGTTTATTCAAGACACTCGAGGTCAAGTTCCTTGTAGTAGATTGTACTTCTGCATACAATGTGATCCTAGGTCGACCTTGTTGGGAAATCCATGAACAAAAGCATAGCTGAAAAAGGATTTTCACAAAGGATCCATGCAAAACGAAGAGCCATGAAATGTGATTTTTGAGTTTACCTCTTGAAGATAGATAAAAAATGATCAAATAAATCTTAAGCACCAAAGTAGTGATGGCGCCTCTATGTGTCCACACGAATAGACTCACAAACATTCAACGTATGCGATCATAAAGTCTCACGTCTCCTACACAATGCTAGCTATGAAGAGAAGAGAAACCAGTCACTCTCTTACTCACTGTTTCTATTAGGGTGCAGGTAGGGTTTGTAACTAATGTCCTTGATAGCTCTTTAGTAGTACTATTTATAATAGTAGCTACCTTATGCGAGTAAGAGTAGCAGTAGGTTTAGCAGTGTGACCTCTGGGCCACGATAGAATCCTAATCCAACTTGGATTCTAATTCCTCCAACTTAATTTGTTCTATGTGTGTGACCCTGCAGCTTTTCATGATATTTGCAGTAATATTAAAATCCTATTTTAATATTACAAGCAGTGAGCAGTATCTAGCAATACATCACTACTACGCAAGTAATGAGAATGTTAGTGATTTGACATAACCTTTCTGTGACCAATGTTTCCGTATATTTTAGTCCCTTTTATCCAGATATCTAGATTGAACATAAGGCATGGAATGTGTCACCCTTCTATTATTTAATCTTCTATTTCTTGATACTTGAGTAGACTTAGTAAAAACAAATGAGATCAATATCTCATATTAACTCATTTGAGCATGACCATGCATTTCGCAGTCTCTCTCAATCAGGGGGTATAACACCCTCCTTCGAAGGGAATTACATTTAAGACTAACTTTTTTAAAACTGAACCCAAGTCATAAATGATTTAATATTATAAAATATAGGTTATAAAATTTCTTTCCACAAATAACATAATTTACCAAAGATGTAGGTATTATAAAAATATATTGAACTGATTGATACTCAGTTCACATACACCACGAAATAAATGCACCAACATTCAAAACATAAAACTTATAGACTCAAAAAGGAACAGTAGCAAATCCCATGATAGGTCCTACCTAAAAGCATGGTAATAACACTAACAAGAAAAACTTAACGCGCCCGAAAACCAGGTTCGAATTTCATGTGTCGATACCTTCACAAGCTGCATCCTTCATGAAGATTCTGTCTCGTTACCACCATAGACTTCACCGAACATAAATGTAAAATAGGACAATGGAACAAAACACAAAGAGGTGAGATCCCCTACATCAAATACCATTATGGCAGTAAAAAAATGATACGAACAACGAAGTCATTCCATACATACAGATATCGCAAGCATATTCATGTTATTAATTCATAAGTATTTACAGTAAACATATCTCACAACAATATAAACATTAACAGTACTATAACAACATATATCAACAATGTGTGTACAATGACTATGCCACCACAATATGTACTTTGACCATGCTACAACAATATATACCTTGACCATGCCACAACAATATGTGTACTGACCATGTGTATGCATAATGAACCAGTTCCTACTCCATGGAGCTAAACTCAAATCTAGAGATGAACATTCCAGAACACTTGCCCCCCTCAATGACAGTCTACGCCGGACCACGAAAAGGATAGTGTTTATCAGGTCCTCGTCAGTGCGTTGCAATGGTTCTTCACGGCCAGGGGTATATAATGTGATAACAGATCACTAAGTAAATCACCTCACCCTGACTCCCCCTGAGATCCATCAGGGATCACACTATCCAAATTCTCGTTCACTTCTAGGCAACAAAAGCCATAATAACTATCGGCTGTACAATACTCAAATGCATGATCAACGACTGTTCCCAATGATATTAAAGCAATCGTCTATACAATTGTCTAAAATACCATTAGTATCAATGATATTATATAAACGCCTATACAATTACATAATACTACTGATCCATTCGGGCCCAGTACCTCGGTCTCGCAGCAACCTTGCTGTATTCTCAATCGCGTAGCCCCAAAATCAACATTTTTGAATCGTGTAAGGTTTTTCTACTGTTTTTCAACTGCACAAAATATTCTTTAGCGTTTTAAATTCCATTTTGAAACTTTCTAAGTCTAAAATATGATTTAGATTTCAAATTCCGTGTTTCTCATTGGAATCACCTCTAAGTAATATTTTCTGACATTTTTCTCAAAAATCTGTATCATTTTAATTTAATGAAAACTTATTCCATTACCTTCAAAAAAAGTCCTTTTTAAATGGAATACTTTGAGTTCTAAAACACTTTCAAAACTTGTTCTCTAGCACCAAAATCAAAAATCACTTTTACCAAGTAATAAAAACTTTATTCCATTCTCCTTAAATAAAATACTTTGAATCTCAAATCACCTTTAAAACTCATTTTCCATTTCTATTACAAAATCATTATTTATCTAATAAAAGTTATACGTTTCTTTATTCCTCTTAAAAATCCTTTTCAAACAAAATACTTTAAACTTAACATCATCCTCCAAATTCATTCTTTCTAAATAATAAAATCATATTCATTTCCTTTCCAAACTTAAAAATCTTTAATTCAATTCTTGTTACCTAATCATTTAAATCCATATTTAACAAAACACTTTTGATTTGGATCACTCAATTTAGGCATAGAGGCTGTGAGCCTCTAATAACCATTGGAACCAAAATTGCTCTCCTTTCCAACATGGATCATAGCATATACTGTATTTCAATCATCATAATTTTTACTTTGGTAAATTCATGCATAATATCGAAGTCACATCATCACATATATCCAATAAGCAATTATAACAATTTTATGCATACTATCAACATCATATAATCAAATATAACTAAATAAGCACAAGAAATCAAAACCACACAATCAAGTGAACAAATCTTCATGTGGATTCTTCACTCACAAATACAAAAATCCATTTCTCACCACCACGTATGGTTGATGAGGTTAATCTCCCTCTTACCTTAGATGATGGTCAAAACTCCTTGTTGTCCTCTTGAAAAAGCTTCTCCTTCTAAGAAGATCCTTAAAACAAAACAACACATACAAGCATCAACATCTAGGGCTTGGAAACAAGATGATTTAGAAGAAACCTACAACAACAAAGTGTCTTAGGATGAGGTTTTGATTCAAGAAATGTAGATAGATGAAATTAAAGAAGATTAAAGAGTAGGTTGAGGGGTGTGGTCGTGAGGCTTTTCCAAGAGAAAAAGAAGAGAGTTTTGTATTTTGGCTTCTTGATTCTTGATAAAAAGATAGAAATGAACTAAGTGATAGCAAAAAAATCAAATCTTTGGTCCTCCAAGGACTTATGGCCGTGAGCTTTGGGAGAAAGAAATGGTAGAGAGTATTTGATAGATAGTTATTCACAACCAAGACAAGAAAAGTTTAGGAAATATAAGAACTTGACCTTAAAACTCTTTTGAACTTGAGGTTTGAAGAAAAACTAGAAGAAACACTTGAAGATTGATGAACTAAAAATTGATCTCCACACAAAAGTGTCTTAGAAGGAGGTGTAGATTCAAGAAATATGATTTGTTAAAATTAAAGAAGATGAGAGGGTAAGGTTTGGGAGGTTGGCTGTGAGGTGGGTGAAGAGAAAATGAGAGGAGAAAAAAATAGAAATCAAGAATCTTACCTTAAGAGCTTCAAGTTAAGGCTTAAAAGAAAATGATGAAGATGAGAAAATTTGATGATGATCACAACATAGAAAATCATCCAAAGGGTGTGTAGATTCCAAATGTATGATTGATTGGAGCAAACAAAATAGAAGAGAGGATTGGAGAGTGGTGGCCATAAGCCACTAGATAGAAAATGAGAGAAGAGAAAAGTGAGAGAGAAAGGTGGAAACTTTTTTTGAGATGAAAAGTGAAATAAAGCTTAAGTGAAAAGATGACAAAGTGGTTATCTTTTTCCCTCCAAAACCGTGCACTATGCCAAGGAGAGAGAAAAGAAGCTTCTCCAACAAGCTTTGATGAAGCTTCTTTAGGAAGCTTGGTTTCACCTTTTGGAAAAGTCAACAAGTGATGTCATCCAAGTGCTGTCACATGGAAGACGTCACCTAAAGAGAACACTCTAGAAAAGATGACTGGCACCTTGCTAAAAAAATTTATTCAATGGACAAAAGTTACAGTTAGCAAAACCCGTGTTTATTATCCAGTGGATAATAGAACGTACCCTGATTTTATTTGTCAGATAAAATCTTGAAAAATAAAAACTTTGTAAACTGTGTCCGACCTCGGGTTTGGTAAGATCCTCTAGTATGCTTCCATAGTCCAAAGCTTTCCGGCCTCAGAAAAATATTTTATTCTTCCGGCCCCACTTTTAACGTGCATGTAAATCAAGAAATATAATAAAATAATCAAAGTCACCCAAATAATTCATAAAAATTCACAAAAATCACAAATATTATAAAAAGCATATAGAGCAAAAAACAAGGAATTTCCAGGGTGTTACAGGAGGCTTGAAGATATCACTCTTGTCATGTAAGAGAGACAAATCTCATCTAGGTCACTCACATCCCTCTGCATAATTCGTGGTATGTCCAATAACCACCTTTATAATCACCTCGTTATAGATGATGTTTGATGGCATTAAAACATACAACTCCTCATGTAGAAATCATAATGATTTCAGGTCAAAAAACCACATATACCATTGTCACTTTGAGAACCGCTTATGATACTCATGTAATGATCCACGTAGCGTTCTCGTGGTGGATCTATCCAACACATCATTACTCTAATATGTATCCATGTAAAGACTTGATATCTCATATTGATGTGACCACGACAAGTGTACCGGATCGTTAAATAATAAAAACGGTGAGAAAACCAGATATCGTTCTTAGGGATCAATAACCAATTACCAATTCACGAACTTAGCTACTATTCAAATAGAACTTTGGTTCAAAGGGTACTCAATTGTAAACAATTAAGCATGAAAGAAATTAAATTAAAGTAAAAGATTCTTTTTGGTATTTTGGCTTTGACAATTTAACAAACACTTAGAACACAAAAGAGATAGGAATTCAAAGATAAGAAAGAGTTAGGATCAAGTTTCATTTGATTTCATTTGCTGCATGTTAACCTGGAGTTAAGACAAATTTCTACTTCTATTTTGTTATCGGATTCTCTAAAATATCCAAGTCCTAATTCCTTAGGCACAAGAACCTTAAATCCTAGTTAAAATCCCTAATTCCTTAGGTGATTCTAAAAGGGAAAAAAAGCATTAAGATTAAGAATCCAACGAGATAACAAGCATTCATCGACTATTCCTAGCACAACGAATCACAAGGTTCACAATCTCAAGCATAGTTCACACATCAAATTTTCATCCAATGCATAAACCTAAAAATCATTTTAAGGATGATCAAATCCTAGAAAGCTTTAAGAATAGAGATTATAAACTCAAAACATAAATATTCATTAAGCATAACTGAAACCCAAGTCAAATACAAGCAAAATCCATTAAAATCTACTCAATCCCAACAAGGGAGAGTTTAGCTAAACATAGAAATAAATACAGAAACTAAAACAATAGAGAAGAAGAAATAAAACTCCATGGAAGATTGAAGAAAATATGAGCTCCCACTCTTCTTCTCTTCAAGTCCACCTCCAAGTTTTCCAAATTAGGTCAAGTCTCTTGTTCCCCTTCGTCCCCAGTAGCCCAAAAGATCCCCTCTTTCTGGAAAGAACAGGTTTTCATATGTATCAGGAATGAGCAGGGTGCCTGGCGCTTAGGAATCCAGCGCCTGGCGCTTGGACTCCAGAAAATGTATCCTGCTATATGCTGAGTGCCTGGCGCTCAGACTTTGGGCGCCTGGTGCCTAAACTTCAGCAACCTTCCTTCTCCACATTGAGCTTCATCATGTTTCCTTTGGTGCCTACAATCAACACATTAGCAAATGAGATAAAACATCAATAATTCCAATCAAAATGACTCAATCTAACGAGCTAGAATGGATTAACTAAAAAGATAAAAATAAAGTTGTCTTAAGATCAAAACAATGTCAAAAGTTGGACTTAAGCGGTGAAATCCACTCAAAAAGTTATGGAAAAACAAATAATCTAGTAGATTATCACATATCTATGACCCGTGAGATGTGGCCATCTGTCTACGCACATACTAGTCTCAATGCATTATTGTCGTCCTAATTAACAATAATACTTGATTAAGGACATTTAAGAATAGTGTTCTGATTCCAATAGGATCTCATGATTAAGTCATCCACTTGATGTCCTATGGCATTAAACTTACTATTCTAAGGACTTTATTATGTTTATAATAAATAACACAATAAATGAAATGCCTCATGTATTAAATAAATAGTATAATACAATGTATATAAATATGGTCAAAATAAATTGGCCTCTAGTGTATACACCAACAATCTCTCACTTGCACTAGAGCCAATTAGGCATATGTATAATGCCTAAAGATCTAGTGTGACCCTCATGCTTTTGCTGCGCAAGAGGCTTTGTCAGTGGATCAATGATATTGTCATCTGTTGGTATTGTGCATATCTTCATATATCCTCTATCGATGATCTCATGAATAAGATAGAAGTGCCTAAGTATATGTTTCGATCGCTGGTGAGAACTAAGCTCCTTAGCTTGTGCAGTGGCTCCATTATTGTCATAATAGAAATCCACAGGGTCCACAATGCTAGGAACTACACCAAGCTCAATAATGAACTTCCTGATCTAAACGGCCTCCTTTGCTGCATTGGAGACAGTAATATACTCAACCTTTGTGGTAGAATCGATGACTGTCTCCTGCTTTGAGCTCTTCCAGCTCACAGCCCCACTTTTCAAAAAAAAAAAACAAAACTTAGTTATGATTTGGAGTCATCATTATCAGTCTAAAAGCTAGCATCATTAGTCCTTCTCAAGTACTTAAGGATGTTCTTAACAACAATCCAGTGACTCTCACCGGGATCAGATTGGTACCTGCTCATCATGCTTAAAACATACGAGATGTCTAGTCGAGTAAATAACATGGCACACATAATAGATCCAATTGTAGATGCATATAGAATTTTGCTCATTTGATCCTTCCTGTCCTGGGTAGAAGGGGAATGAGCCTTAGATAGGCTTACACCATGTGACATAGGAAAAAATCCTTTCTTGGATTCATGCATGTTAAACTGTCTTAACACTTTGTCTATGCATATACTCTGACTTAGGCTAAGCAATCTTTGTGATCTATCTCTATAGATCCTGATACCTAATACATAGGTCACTTTGCCTAAGTTCTTCATCGAAAAGCATTTCCCTAACTAAGTCTTTATAGACTGTAGGGTAGGGATGTCATTTTCGATGAGTAGTATGTCATCTATATACAACACTAGAAAGACAATTGTGCTCCCACTAACCTTCTTGTAGACACAAGATTCTTCTTCATTCTTGATGAAACCAAATTGTTCTATTGTATCATCAAAACGAAGATTCCAACTTCTAGAAACTTGTTTCAATCCATAAATGGATCATTGCAACTTTCCAACATCCCGTGGAGTGGAAAAACCCTCAGGTTGTGTCATGTACACATCCTCGAGAAGATTTCTATTAAGGAAAGTAGTTTTGACATATATTTACCAGATTTCATAATCGTGGTATGCTGTAATAGCAAGCAAGATCTGAATGGATTTAAGCATCACAATTGGGGAAAAAGTCTCATCCTAGTCTACACCATGAATTTGCTTGAAACCCTTTAGCCACTAATCGCGCCTTAAAAGTATGCACGTTACCATCCATATCAGATTTCTTTTTGAAAACCCACTTGCACCCAATGGGTTTTACCCCTTCAGGTGGGTCAACCAAGGTCTATACCTAGTTGGCATACATGGATTCCATTTCAGATCTCATGGCTTCAAGCCATTTCTCATATTCTAGGCCAATAATGGCTTCATGGTAAATCATAGGCTCATCTTGATCCATGAGCAATACGTCACCTTGTTGTGTCATGAGAAATCCATATCTCTTTGGTTTATGACATATCTTGTTAGCCCTACGTAGGTTTTGTGCTAGTAGAGTAGGTTATTATTCCACAATGTTTTGTGGAGGCTGCTCTAATGCACCATTGGTTTGTTGCTACTCTGTGAACTTTGAATTTCTTCAAGTTCTATTTTCCTCCCACTGGTTCCTTTGGAGATAAACTCTTTTTCTAGAAACACAGCAGTCCATACGACAAACACTTTGCCCTCGATAAGATTATAGAAATAGTACCCTTTGGTTTCCTTGGGATACCCCACAAAGAAGCATTTATCTGATTTGGGCCCAAACTTATCAAAAACTTCACGTTTCAGATAAGCTTCGCAACCCCAAATCTTCATGAAAGACATACTGGGTTATCTCCCAGTCCATATCTCATATGGTGTCTTTTGAACCATCTTAGATGGAACACAATTAAGTGTAAAAGCTGCTGTTAATAGAGTATATCCTAGAAGGAGCCTGGAAGCTCTGCATGACTCATCATGGATCGGACCATATCCAATAAGGTCTGGTTTCTCCTTTCAGAAACATCATTCCATTATGGTGTTCCAAGAAAAGTGAGCTGAGAGATTATCCCATACTCTTTTAGATGATCATCAAACTATTGGCTTAAGTATTTACTACCTCGATCTAATCAAACAAATTTAACAATCTTGCCAAGTTGGTTTTGTACCTCATTCTTGAATTCCTTGAACTTTTCAAAGGATTCTAATTTGTGTTTCATAAGATACACAAACCTATATCTACTGAAATCATCAATAAATGTAATGAAGTATTGAAAACCACCCCTAGCCAGTGTGTTTAGGGGTCTACATACATCACTTTGTATAAGGCCCAAAAGATCACTAGCCCTTTCATCTTATTCAATAAATTGGGTCTTAGTCATCTTCCCCAATAAATAAGGCTTGCATATCTCATATGATTCGAAATCAAATGAGTCCAGGAATTTATCTTTATGGAGTTTGGAGATGCGTTTCTCATTTATGTGGCCCAAACGACAATGCTAAAGATAATTTGGGTTCATATCATTTGATTTGAACATCTTAGTATTTATGTTATAGATGGGCATTTCGAGATCGAGCACATAAAGTCCATTACTCAATTGTGTACTACCATAAAAATATCATTCAAATAAATAGAACAACTTTTGTCCTTTATTATAAAAGTAAAACCTTTCTTGTCCAAACAAGAAACAGAAATGATATTCCTACTAATAGCAGGCACAAAATAACAGTTATCCAACTCAATAACAAGCCTAGTGGACATAGATAATAAATAAGTCCCTACGGCTAAAGTAGCAACTTTTGCTCCATTTCCAACTCGTAGGTCGACTTCACTCTTAGCCAATAGTCTACTCCATTTGAGATCCTACACATTTACACAAATGTGAGACCCACATCCAATATCTAATACCTAAGATGCAGAAGTAGATAAATTGACTTCTATAACAAAAATACCTGAAGTGTAAGTTTCACTTCCTTTCTTCTTCTTGAGCTCCTCCAAGTACCTAGTGCAGTTCCTCTTCTGATGTCCGGTCTGACCACAATGGAAGCACATACCTTCCTTAGCCACTTCGCCCACTAGTTTCAAGCTGGAAGTGCTAGGCTTGGATTTTTCCTTTCCCTTGCCCTTACATTTGTCCTTGGTCTTCTTCAGCTACTTTTTGCCCTTATTCTTTTGGATCATTATAATGGCCTTCCCTTTCCTTTGTGTATGTTCTGCTCAGCAGTTCTCAACATACTTAACAGCTCTAGCAGAGGTTTGTCAATTTCGTTCATGTTATAGTTCATGACGAATTGACTATAACTTTCTGGAAATGATTACAAGACTAAGTCAGTGGCCAACTCTTAACCCAAAGGGAAACCAAGCCTTTCCAAGTTCTCAATGTACCCAATCATTTTGAGCATATAAGTACCAACAGGGCTACCCTCTACTAGTTTGCACTGAAATAGTGCCTTTAAGACTTCGTACCTTTCATGCCTGGCTTGCTTTTGATAAAGCCTTTTCAGGTGTACAATCATATCATATGCATCCATGTTCTAATGTTGCTTCTAAAGCTCAGAGTTCATGGTGGCTAGCATGAGAAAGCCGATGTCCAAGGAATCATCTTGATGCTTCTTATAAGCATACCTTTCAGCTCTAGGGACATTTGTAATAGGTGGCTCAAGAGTGGGCTGCTCTAGAATATACTCTTTTTCTCATGTTTGAGGACAATTGTCAAATTCCTATACCAGTCTAGAAAGTTAGTTCCAAAAAATTTGTCCTTCTCAAGGACTGATCGCAATGACAAGTTATTTGTAGTGTTTGTTGCCATGATTATCTATCAACAGAAATATACAAAGTATAAGTATCATGTCATAAACATATTTAATAATGTCTTTAATTAAATATGCCTCCCACTATTTTATTCAAATTAATGACCCTCATCATTGACTCAGAAAATCCTATCGTAAGATTTCCTAGTGGCCAAGATCCATATTTCACATAGCTTTGAGTCAGCTTTGGCTGATCACTCAAAATTTAGTTATTTAGGTAGGAAACATTTTCTAATTACATCACATGCAACTCTTGGATAGTTAGGTGAAAAACACTTATTCTAATCCATTAAATGGACTAAAGCCTAACTCTATACATTTAAGTCTTCAATCCTATTGAAATGGCCTAGTTAAGTCAGACCCAATGGTTAGCAGTTGGATATTACCTTTATCCTATCGCGTCTTACTAATATAGAGAAAGGTATATTGCTTTAGCAGACCTATACTTAATCGATACTAGGTTTGACGAGTGCCACACATTGGAAGGCATCATACAATGACTTAATATTTGCTTTGAGGGATTTTTTTTAATTATTATTATTAGATCTCATCATTTGTTAAATTATTTAACATACCATAAATATCCATGCATCTCATACATATAAAGCATATAAAGAATGTGGCATGGTTATGGCCCCCTAACGCAATGATTCTCCTAAGCTAATGGGATTATCATTAACTAAACCTAGAGAGCGAACAGCTTCACCAAGTGTCTCCCATTAACGTCCTTATTTGATTTTGTCTTCTTGCCTCCACATCAAGATTACATTACAAAGTATAAAGAAACCTCGTTTTACATACGAGGGGAGTTAGGTGGAAAGAGAATGTACAATCAAAATATAGAGAGAAATGCATGACACGCAGGCCATATTTTAAAATAACTCAGAAAGGTTAAAAGAGGACTAAGGCCATAACCATGCACCATGAACCACAAAGAACACAGAGTCAAAATAATAAAACATTATTATCTTTGTGAATCATATGTTGGCGTATGCCCTAGAGGCCGATATATTGTGACAGTACTTATATATATTATATTATGCTATTCTTTAATATATGAGACATTTCTTTTATTGTGTAATTTATGATAAACATAATAAAGTCCTTATAATAGTAAGTTTGATGTCATAGGACATCAAATGGTTGACTTGATCGTGAGATCCTATTGGATAAAATTAGAACACTATTCTTAAATGTCCCTAGTCAAGTATTATTGTTAATTAGGACAACAATAATACATTGAGACTAGTATGTGCGTAGACTGATGACCACATCTCACGGGTCATGGATATGAGATATCAAGTCTTCACATGGGTACATGTTAGAGTAATGATGTACTAGACTGACCGGCTATGAGAATGCTACATATAGATCGTTACATGAGTGTCATAAGTGATTCTCATTAGTGACAATGATGTCTGTGGTCTTTTAACCTGAAATCACTACGATTCCTACATGAAGAGTTGTTTGTTTTAATGCCATCAAATGTCATCTGTAACAAGGTGATAATAAAGTTAGTTGTTGGACATACCGCGAATCATGCAGAGGGATGTGAGTGACCTATATGAGATTTGTCACTCCTACATAACAGGAGCGATATCTTCGAGCCCCCTGATTGAGTGAGACTGCGAAATGCATAGCCTTACTCAAATGAGTCAATATGAGATATTTATCTCATTTGTTATTACAAAGTCTACTCGAGTATTAGGAAACGAAGGATTGAACTATACAAGGGTGACGCATTCCATGCCTTATGTTTAATCTAGATATCTTGATAAAGGGACTAAACGACATGAAAACATTAGTCATGGAAAAGTTATGTTAAATCACTGACATTCTCATTACTTGGGTAGCAGCAATATGTTGCTAGATACCACTCACTGCTTGTAATATTAAAATGAGATTTTAATATTATTGACAATGTTATGAGAACCTGTAGGGCCATACACATAGAGCAGACTAAATTGGAGTAATATATCCAAGTTGGACTCAGATTCAAATGTGGGTCGGACTCATAACAGATGAGTCTAGGGTTACACAGCTTACCCTGCTGCTGCTGACACTCACTTAAGGCAGTCACTATTATAAATAGTATTACTAAAAGGGCTGCTAAGGAACGAATTACAAACCCTAGCCGTACTTGATAGAAACAGTGAGTGAGAGAGTGACAGGTCCTTCTCTTCTCTTCGCAGCTAGCATTGTGTAAGAGACGTGGGACTCTTATTTGTGGACATTGGACATTCGTGAATCTGTTCGTGTGAATACCGCAGAGACATCATCGCTGTTACGATGTTGATGATTCATGTCACTTCCTTTTCATTATGCTTCAAGAACCAAACAATTTTAAAAACTCGGCTTATAGCTTTTTCGCATGGATCCTTGGTGGGAATTATGTCTTTCGCTACGTGATGTATCTGCGATTCCCAACATCATAAAAATAGATTTGATGGCTAGGGTTTCAACACTTGAACCCTCATAGCCACGTAGGCATGAACACTTCATGATGTGGGACCCCTTGCACCGTTATCTAGAAACAAGGTTTCTAGAACCCTTGTGTTGCGTCGCTATCCAGAAACAAGGTTTGCTTGACATCAACGTTTGATGCCATTGTAGACCAGAAACAAGGTTTCCAGAATCCTTGCGTCGCGCCACTATCTAGAAACAAGGTTTGCTTGACATCAACATTTGATGCCACCGCAAACCAAAAATAAGGTTTCCAAAATCCTTGTGTCGTTGCACTCTATATATCACATGTATACCAGAAAACTTCACAAAAACATACATGTATACAAAATGATTTTCACAGAACATATGAACATCTTCATGGTTTCAAAAATAATATCAAGGTTTTGCAAACCATATATCAAATAGGTTATGTTTTCGCAAAGGTTTCTTTTGATTTATGAAAACACACACTAAAGATCATATATTTTACCAGAAAGAGAATAACTAATCATGTTATTTCATACAACACGTAAATAGAAAAGATCAAATCATGGTTTCACTAATGGCTTTGATACCACTGCTGGGAAATCTGTGAATAAAAGCACAACGAAAAAACTATTCCCACCAAGGATCCATGCGAAAAGAAGAGCCATGAAATGTGATTTTTGAGTTTACCTTTTAAAGACAGATGAAAAATGATTAAACAAATCACAAGCATCAAAGTAACGACGGTGCCTATACATTGTCCATATGAACAGACTCACAAACATCCAACGTATGCGATGTTGGAGTCTCACATCTCCTGCACAATGCTAGCTACGAAGAGAAGAGAAACCTATCACTCTTTCACTCACTGTTTCTATTAGGGTTTGCAACTGATGTCCTTAACAGCCCCTTAGCAGTACTATTTATAACAGTAGCTACCTTATGCAAGTGAGAGTTGCAGTAGGTTTAGTAGTGTAATCTTGGACTCATCTGTTATGAGTTTGGCCCATGATAGAACCCTAGTTCAACTTGGATTCTAATTGCTCCAACTTTATATGTTCTATGTGTATGACCCTACAGGTTCTCATGACGTTGGCAGTAATATTAAAATTCTATTTTAATATTACAAGTAGTGAGCGGTATCTAGCAACACATTGCTACTACCTAAGTAATGAGAATTTTGGTGATTTGACATAACCTTTTCGTGACCAATATTTTCGTATATTTTAGTCCTTTTGTCCAGATATCTAGATTAAACACAAGGCATGGAATGTGTCACCCTTGTATTGTTCAATTTTCCATTTCCTGATACTCGAGTAGACTTAGTAAAAATAAATGAGATCAATATCTCATATTGACTCATTTGAGCATGGCCATACATTTCGCAGTCTTACTCAATTAGGGGGCCCGAAGATATCGCTCCTATTATGTAGGTGACAGAAATCTCGCCTAGGTCAATCACACCCCTCTGCATGATTCGTGGTATGTCCAATAACCACCTTTATAATCACCTTGTTATAGATGATGTTTTTTAAAACATACAACTCCTCACGTAGGAGTCGTAGTGATTTCAGGTCAAAGAATCATATATACCATTGTCACTTTGAGAACTGCTTATAACACTCACGTAACGATCCACGTAGCATTCTCATGGTGGGTCTGTCTAATACATTATTACTCTATTATGAATCCATGTGAAGACTTGATATCTCATATCCACGACTCATGAGATATGGTCATCAGTCTACGTACATACTAGTCTCAATGCATTATTGTCATCCTAATTAATAATAATACTTGACTAGAGACATTTAAGAATAGTGTTCTGATTCCAATAGGATCTCACGTTCAAGTCATCCATTTGATGTCCTATAGCATTAAACTTACTATTCTAAGGACTTTATTATATTTATAATAAATAACACAATAAATGAAATGCCTTATGTATTAAATAAATAACATAATACAATGTATGTAAATACAGTCAAAATAAATTAGCCTATAGGGCATATACCAACAGACCTTCCTTTAATGCCTTTCGAGCCGTGATTTTCACCCCTTATTTGGCCATGAATTTCCTCGACCAGTAGGACAAGGTTATCGTGGTTAAAGAAGAACAGATTATGGCAAAAGGTGTTATAATGAAAGCTTAAAAGTTTCTAAAAGACAGTGGAGTATGGACTAATGTAATAAATCCACTTCGGGCACTGCAGACCCCATCAATGTCCTCTTAAATGAGCTAGATGTACGCAAAGAAATTTGTGATATGCATCCCTAACCAGAAGGAGAACTTCAACTCCTCCAACTTGGTATCAAGCCGGATGAAGTTACCAAGATCAGAGGATAACTAAATTTGGAGGAGAAATCCCAACTCACTGAATTCCTTGAGAAAAACAAAGACTTCTTTGCCTGGATGTCATCCGATATGCCTAGATTGGACCTTGAGTTTATAAAAGACACTAAGCCGGTAGCACAACAAAAAACGTAAATTGGACCTGAGAGGAATGAGGTAATACAAAAACAAGTGAAATAGCTCTTAGACATTACACAACTTGGCTTTGTAATGTAGTCTTGGTAGAAAAAAGCCAACAAGAAGTAGCTTATATGTGTTGACTATACGAATCTAAACAAAGTATGTCCGAAAGATCCTTATCCATTTCCCATCATAGTCAAGCTAGTGGATAATTCATGTGGATTCTAACTCCTTTCTTTCATGGATGCCTATTTCGGTTACAATCAAATCCCCATGCACCTGAAGGATGAAGGAAAGACTACATATATAACCAAAATGGGAAGTTACTACTACCAGGTTATGTCATTCGGTTTAAAGAATGTGGGGACAAATTACCAACGGATGATGAACAAAGTCTTTGAAGAAAAAATTAGTAAGATGTTGGAAGTTTACATCAACGACATAATTGTCAAGACATTGGATTCTGGTAACCATGTGGGAGATTTGAAGGAAGTATTTACCTAAATTTGGAAACACAACATGAGATTGAATATAGAGAAGTATGCTTTTAGAGTACAGGTCGATAAGTTTCTGGGATTTTTATTAATGAATCGAGGTATTGAAGCTAACTAAGAGAAATGGCAGGCCGTGCTAGACATGCGCAGTCCGTAATTTGTCAAGGAAGTATAACAACTAATAAGACAGATAGCAGCCCTCACTCATTTCTTAGCCAAGGCTGCTCATAAGTCTTTTCACTTTTTCAAGATTCTAAAAAGGAAAAGAATTTGAGTGGTCCCCGGAGTGGGAGGCCGCATTCAAGGAGTTTAAGAACATGTTGGAAACACCTCGAATCAGAACGAGGCCAAAGCTTGGAGAGACCTTTTATGCCTATCTCTTAGTTAACAATGAAGCGATCAGCTCAGTCCTGATAAGAGAAACTAATGAAGGTAAAAAATCACGGTTTATTTTGTGAGTAAGGTCTTGTATGGTCCTGAACTCCGATACCAAAAAATTGAGAAATTAGTCTTAGTGATACTAACGTAGCCAGACAATTATAATAGTATTTTTAATGCCACCCTATGATCATGAGGATAGATAAGGTAATCTGCCAGGTGCTGCATAAGTTGGACCTCGTTGGAGCAATGATTGCATGGTTTGTGGAGCTTTCTGAATTCGATATCACCTCCGAGCCAAGACAAGCCATAAACGCTTAAGTGTTATCTGACATTTTAGTGGAGCTTACACTGAATTTCGATTATCCCAAAATGAATTATTGGACTATTTATATAGATGGTTCCTCGAATCCCAAATGGAGTGGCGCCAGAATCATCCTAGAAAATGGGGCCAGACTCGTAATGGAATATTCTTTATGGTTAGAGTTTCCAACCTAAACTAACTTGAAAGAATACAAAGTGTGTATCACGGACATCACCATGGCCAAGGAAATAGGAGCCACAGGCATAGTGCTTTGTAGTGATTCACAGCTAGCATCAAAGCACTATGTCTGTGGCTCTTGGATAACTTTGATAGCATTAAGATAGAGGGCATCGCCAAGGAATAGAACACGAGAGACGACATCCTACCAAAGCTTGCTAGCACTAAAAGTCCTATTTATAATAGATCCATGATCTATGAGATATTGCTTAAACCCAGTATTACAGACCATGAGTTCCTCCTATTGGAAGAAAACAAAACATGGATCACAACCATTGTTGCCTATCTCTAAGAAGGTACTTTACTAGAAGATTAGAAGGAGACCCAAAAATTAGTGCAGATGGCAGCGTGGTACACCATCCTTGATAATCAGTTGTACCACTAAGGATTCTCTTCTCCCCTTCTCAAATGTCTCATATTGGAAAGCGTTAATGGTTGGGTACTATTAGCCTAGCATGGAAGTTGACAATATGGAACACGTCCAGATGTCAACTGTTCTTGGACATCTATTCTGGCCCACCAGAATAGCTATCTATGATGTATGTACCCTGGCCTTTCTATCAGTGAGGGATGGACATCCCAGGTCCATTCGCTCTAGTCCCCAGATAAGTCAAATACTTAGTGGTAGTTGTGGACAACTTCATTAAGTGGATAGAGGCAGAACTATTGTCTACCATCACCTCGGCGCGCATACAGAAGTTTACTTATAGAAACATCATCAATAGATTCGGAGTCCCAGAATCCATTGTCATAGACAATGAAACATAGTTTACTAACCAAAAATTTAAGGATCTTCTCGTCGGGCTCAAGATCAAGCAGCAGTTCACATCGATAGAACATCCGAAGACTAATTTATAAGTCAAGGCTGTAAATCAGGTTATACTTTGAGGGATGAAGAAGAGACTTGATGAAGCAAAATGGAAATGGGTGGAATAGCTTGACCACATCCCATTCCTCAATTAGGGAAACTCCCTTCTAGTTAACTTATGGTTATGAAGCCATGATCCCGGTTAAGATAGGAGAACCAAGCTGGAGAAGGTAGAGTTTCTCTGATGAAGTCAACTTGGACCTTATCCGCCATAACTTGGACTTGTTGGAAGAACATCATCGCATTGCCCATATTCATGAAACCACTATCAAACAAAGGATCACAACCTGATAAAATTTCAAAGTGATACCAATGAGGTTTGTGCCTGACAACCTTGTTTTGTGTAGAGCAAATATTAGAGGCAAGAACACGAGAGAAGGTAAGCTAGCTTCAAATTGGGAGGGACCATATCGGATCACTTCTAAGACAAATAAAAAAGCTTATATGCTAGAGACCCTCATTGGCAAAAGTATTAAGAGTTTTTGGAATGCTGATAAGCTTAGAAAATAATATAGTTGATAAATTTTACCTTTACAACTTTATCTCTTTAAGTACTATATTTTTATTTTTATCATGTAAGTGACGTATTTCGACATGAATAAAATAGTTATGAATTCCTAGCATCTAGTTATTCCACCCAACTAGCAATTATCGCAACCCACAAGGTCAAAGTACCTTGGAGTAGTATGAGGAATACAAGTTCCCTATTGGATCATATATTCTGATGTAAAGAGTGTAACACCCCAAATTCTAGACTATGTTACAGAACTGACAAAATTACACTATTTTGTGTTTTCTATGCAATATAAAAATAATTTGATTATTCTGATACTATTTTTGATTATTTTGTGTGATTTGCTCCGGGTCAGGAAAATAATAATTTTTGGGCTGAGAAAATTCTTATTTTAATTAATTAGAGCTGGGGGATCTTACTAAACCCAATTTTAATTGATATATATATTAATCTTATAATTTTTAGGATTTAACTGTGTAATAAAATAATTTTATATTATTATAATATTATTTTATTCAACAGTACCTACTGTCTCAAAAATAGTAGAAAAATTATTTGTGGACCCAAAAAAGTTCGTGGGGCCTACGTTTAGTGTAGTAGTCAACGATTCTGACGGGACAAATTCTAGCCAATGAGAGCAAGTCAACGAAAGTGGCTTGACTTTCTAAACCAATAAGAATGAGTCAACGAAAGAAGCATAGACTTTATTTAGGACTGTTGGATGAAAAGCATAATTTAGATGCTTTTGATCTTAACCGTTGATCCGATCAATGGTGTAAAATAAATCCAGATAAAATCACTAAGCAATATCCACCTTAGATTACATCAAAGGCTAGGAATTAAAGTTAAAATCAAGGGTTGAGATTAAGTCAAACTTAGTGGCTTGGACTTTAGTATGAACCGTTGGATGAAGACTTAGTTAGGAAGCCTTTAACCTTAGCCGTTGATTTAATCAATGGTGAGATTAGAATGATAGTTTTATGACCAATTGGTATCTACCTTAGATGTGATCTATGGCTAGGAATTAAAGATGAATCAATGGTTAGAATTAAGTCAAAAATTGTAGGCTTGAATTTGGTTAGTAGCTAATTAAGCTTAATTTGACCAATCTAATTACTTAATTAGCAAACTAAGTGAACTAGCTTAGTTATTAATTAATTATAATCTAAATACTAATTAGATATCCTAATATTAATTAAAGGTTATAATATATGTTAATATATATTAAATTAATTAGTTATATGATTAGTATGTTAATTAAAATTGGTTAGGATATTTAACCTAACTAATTCCCTAATTAATTAGCATGCAATTAGGAGTAAATTGGAAACAATTAAGCTCCTAAATTCCTAAAGGGCCGCACGGTTTTGGGCAGCTTGGAGGCTTGGATGGTTTGGTTCTACAAGGTTCATGAACTCTCCAAAATGTCATAAACCATGTGCACCACCATGTGCATTCAATTGGATATTTATCTTGCAAAATCAAACACTCAACCTCACCCACACAAGCTCACTACGGCGGCAGCCCTCCCATTTCCTTCTCAATATTTATTTCACATTTATCCTAAATCAAGCTTTCCATTTTCTCTCCAAAAACTACCAAGAACCAAGCACACTTTTCTTTTCTTTCTTTCTCTCCATATTCGCCAAGCTCACTACCCATACAACCAAACCTTTATAATTTTATCTCATCATATTTCCTAAACCCAAATCCTATTCTAAACACTTTTCATTCACAAAGTTTTTCCAAAATCCTACTCTATCTTGTCCAAAATCCAACCTTTTGCTTACTTACTTAAGGGTAAGTCTTGATTTTATGGTTCAAAATTGGATTTCTAATTTTTCTAAACATGATTGTTCCATGGTTTTTCAATATTAAACCTTGTTTGTGTTTTTACTAATTGTTTAAGAATTTTAGGGATTTGTTTGGTGGATTGCAATTTGAAGGAAAGGAGGAGAACTAACCGATTAAATTGTCTTCAAGAGGTAAGAGGGAGATTTAACCTCACCAACCAAGTTTTGGTGGTGTGGGGATGGTCTTGTACGGTGGAAAAATCCATAAGGGTTCTTCACCGATTGTTTGATGCTATTTGATTGTGTTTGTGTTGTGTATGATTTTGTTTTTGTGCTTGCATGTGTGATATTATGTCTATTGCTTTGATATATGTTTGTATGTATGAAATTGTGTGCATGAAAATGTATGAGTAAAGTAAGATGTGAATAATGTGATGAACCGATTTTATGAGAGCTCCAAAGAGCTTGAGGCTTACGGCCATACTAGGCTAGGAAGGACCAAAGTCCTGAAAATGAGAGATTCAATTGAAAATGAAGGATTTAAATGAAAAAGAAATGAATTTGAACAAGTTTGAAGGTTGTGGGAAAATAATTGGATATAATTAAACTGATGAATTAAAATGAAAACTGAGAGATTTAAAATGAATTTGGGACGAATTTGAGTATAGCAAAGTAAAATGATTTTTGGGAAAATGAATTATTATAAATATGATTTTCAGAGGGGTAATATTGTAATTTTCATTTTTAAAAGGGGCCATACTGTAATTATGATTTTTAAAGGGGCAATATTGTAATTATGATTTTTAGAGGGGCAAAATAGTAATTTTCAATAGGGCTATATTGTAAATAACAATTTTTGAGGGCCTAAAATGTAAATATTATGTTATGGAGGGACTATTTTGGAAATATGAATTTCATGAGGGACTATTTTGGAAATATGAATTTTATGAGGGACTATTTTGGAAATGTGAATTTTACGAGGGACTATTTCGTAAATGTGAATTTTATGAAGGACTGTTGTGAAAATATTATTTAAATGAGGATTATAAAGCAAATATTATGTTTTGAGGGGTTATTATGCATATATGAAAAATGAAGTTGAATTTTGGTGTTAAATGAGGAAAATAGTATTTTTGATTTAAAACGTGTGAAAAATATTTTACACGATTGAGAAACGATGAAAAATTGATACGTGATTGAGAAAGTGCGAAAAATATGGTTTCGCGATGAAATTACAATAATGACATTGTTGGGCCAATATGAGGACCCCGAACTTGAGATAAAGAAAATTTAATTGAGAATATGATAGAATGAATTGAACTGAGAATGATGCATTTGTATATGCATTGAAAAGGTCCGATGGACTGGATAAGGCTATTTGCCTAGGAAGGAGAGAATACACCTCTTGAGTGGGTGCAATATGCGTAGTGTAGGTCTTTCGTTGACCTTGGGGGCATCGGGGTGCGGGTTGCCTACAATGGACAGTTAACAGAGCTTCTGTACCGTAGGTTAGACCGATGCAACACACCGATGATCTGGACCGAGACACTATCCTTAATTAAGATCTGATAAAGACTATCGAGTATGTGCTAGATTTGCAAAAATGAGCATGTGGTCTGAGGCACCTTTGTACCGACATGATCTTTACGATCACTCTTTCCGATCTGAGTTGTAGCTCCATGGAGTAGGAAATTGAGTCTAGGTGCATATGCAGAGATACTGAGAGTATTATCGTAATTATTGTTTATGATAATTGAATTATTGAACAATTGAATGTTGATAAGGACATGATCGTAATTATGGCTTATTGTATGAATTATGAGGATAAATGATATTGTTGGCGTAAGTGTAATTCTGTATGATGTGTTGATATGAGATATGATATGTGTTAGATAAATGATAATGGTGACGTAATTGTAATAATGTATGATGTGTTGGTATGAGAATTTGTATGTGTTTATCTTCATTGCTACCATACTGGTATTAGCGTAGGTGATCTCACCTCTTTGTGTGTCTATTCTGTATTATATTTATAATTTTAAAGACGTTGAGCGAGAACTTGAGCAAGAAGCTAAGAAGGAGCAGATTTCTGTAGAAGAAGTAGAGTTCTAAAGAGATGGAGATGCTGAGTTTTCTAAGGGTATATGAGGACCGAAGGCGTAGCGCGTCTTTCTTGTTGGAAAATGTATTTACCACATGGACAGTATTAGAGAAATATACTATCGTACTCCTAATGCGATTAGTATAGTGTTGTCTGCGCGGACACCTGTTTGTAGGACTTCGCGTCAAGTCGGACTTCTATCTTTTGAGGAGTCTGAAGAGGACCCGTCTGAAGGTTCTGCTGTGTAGTAATACTTGGGCAGTATGTTAGTTTAAATTAAAGTTTAAATATTTTGAGAGTCTAGTTTATAAATATTAAAATATGACAATACTATGATTTGTGCACATACGATGTAAATAATTTGTGACAATGTTGTTATGTTTTTATTTTCCGCTAAGTTTATCTTACTATCATCAAAATAATTTTATAACTCGTATTTACATCACAAAGCACGATTTTCCAGTGAAGGGGTAATTTGGTAATTGAGTAACACGAAGTGTGATGCCCTAAGGAGGGTGTTATATTAGTTGGTATCAGAGCCCAAGTTAGAGTCTTTTGGGTTTGTGGGTAGGTTTGTCTTGTTTGTGCTGTGTGAATCTCTGATGTTGAACACAGAGATATGTTTTGGTTTCCGAAAGGAGACGATGTTGTGTGAAATAGTTACGTTAAGTTCGTCGTGTTTTGATTTTATTTATCTTTGAAGAAAGATAATGGAACGTAGCGAACATGAGCATGTGGACGCGAGACATGATGAAGATCGTATAGCCGCAGCTAGAAGTGTGATGCAAAAGGTGAATGAAATAGCAGTACAACAGAGACAGATGATCACTCAGCAGCAGGAACTGATAATCGAACTTCATAGCTTATTAGGATTGGAGCAGCCATCGGATGTGAGAAGCTGTAACTTAGAACCTTCGATAATCCAAGGTGGAAGGAAGCGTAAGGTCAATCGTTTTCAACGAGAGTCGTATGTGCGACCACTGGGGAAGCAACAACGAACAAAGAGGGGGAGTACTAGTGGCAATGATTTTGGTCAGACTGTGGCATCAACCATGAAATGTTTTAAGTGTGGGAAAAATCATCTCACCAAAGATTGTCAGCATAAAGGGTTTATTTGTTAGAGATGTGGGAAGCCTGGACATTTCTCCAGAGATTGTGATCAACTGAAGATGGAACTTTCCATTAGTGATACACATATTTCAAAATCTCAAGAAGAAGAAAGAGCTGATGCAAAGAGTGTAGTGAGAACGTTCAAATACAAAAACTTAAGGAGCGAGGAAATTGTGCCATAAAGGGTAATCTTAAAACTGTACTGTATGATGCGTAAGGTAACCCAGTCTCTTGCGTTCTATGACTGTGTAAAATCTTTTGGGGTTAACTATGTTTTGTTTCTTTTCATAATACTACCTCAACTTCTAAACTTGTTATTACTACTCGAGTTTGTTTGAAACTACCCTATTATTATCGGAGTTTGAAACTTTTCTATTGATCTGGTTTGTCTATTTCTTTCTCAAATAGACTGAGTAGATCAATTTGACTTATCCATGTCTTCGTTATAGTGTGATCGGAGTATTTCTACTCTTCTTGTTAAACTTGTTGTTTATACTCAAGTTTTCTAACTCTACCCTATATCTATTGGATATCAAATCTTTTCTGTTGATTTGATTTGTTTATCTAAAAATTACATCTATTTGAGAACCTGACTTTATAAATGGATTGGTTATTTTTCAACCATATCCTATTAGATTGTTACAATGTAACCTTAGTGTTTCCGTGACCTGAGATTTTTGGATTTGAATCCAGAAAGTTCATTTCTAAAATTTTTGGACTATGTTCATTTCGAAATCTATTAGACCATTTCAAATTCTTGTTGGACTAATCTAGTAACCTATTGAATAGTCTTATTATTTTTCCTTATAACTTTCAAAGTGTCTTTCATGTATCTCAATTAAGAAGGAGTTATGCGTAAAACTAGTCAAATACAAATTCTGTTAGAAGTTCAGCTAGTGAATTTAGATTGAGTGTTGAGATCAAATAGAAAGGTGGTGGCGTATACTTCAAGGCAGTGAAACATGTATAAGAAGAATTATTCAACATACGTTTTAGGATCTATGATAGTCGTTTTGCAAGGAGAGTTTGAAAACATTTTCTTTCCTATAAAGTCTATAATAATTACAAGGGCTTGAAGTACCTATACAATCAAGAGGGGCTTGGATATAAGGAGAAGACGATAGCTAGAATTTTCAAAGGATTTGTTGAGAGCTTGTGTTCTAGAACAAGCTGGTTGTTGGGATGAATTTCTACCATTGATAGAATTCACATACAACAATAGTTCTCGTTCGAGTATAGGGATGGTACCCTATGAGGTATTATATGGAAGAAGATGTAGAACGTCATTGTGTTAGCATCATGATGCTGAAAGTACTGAGGTAGGACCAGAAATTGTAAAGCAGACTACTGAGAAAGTAAAGACGATCTATGACAAGATGAGGACAACTTAGACGCGGCAAAAGAGTTATGCTGATAAAAGACGAAGACTGCTTGAAATTGAAGAAGGTGACCATGTATTTCTACGTGTGACGTTTATAACTAAAGTTGGACGAGTGATTAAGTCGAGGAAAACCCACTCTGAAGTTTATCAGACCGTATCGGATACTCCGTTGGAGATCATACAAATGAAGGAAAATTTAACCTACGAGACGTTTCCAGTTAAGATTGAAGATCGAAGGACAAAGCAACTTCGAGGTAAAGAAATCGCATTGGTTAAGTGGTTTGGAACGATATACGTGGTGAAGCAATATGGGAATTGAAGATAAGATAAGAGAGCAGTATCTATTTTTATTTAAGTGTGTCAAGTTTTGAGGACGAAACTTTTTTTTAGAGGGGGAGTATTGTAACACCCCAAATTCTAGACTATGTTACAGAACTGACAGAATTACACTATTTTGTGTTTTCTGTGCAATATAAAAATAATTTGATTATTCCGATACTATTTTTGATTGTTTTGTGTGATTTGCTCCGGGTCAGGAAAATAATAATTTTCGGGCCGAGAAAATTCTTATTTTAATTAATTAGAGCTGGGGGATCTTACTAAACCCAATTCTGATTGATATATATATTAATCTTATAATTTTTAGGATTTAACTGTGTAATAAAATAATTTTATATTATTATAATATTATTTTATTCAACAGTATCTACTGTCTCAAAAATAGTAGAAAAATTATTTGTGGACCAGAAAAAGTTCGTGGGGCCCACGTTTAGTGTAGCAGTCAACAATTCTGAATGGAAAAATTCTAGCCAATGAGAGCAAGTCAACGAAAGTGGCTTGACTTTCTAAACCAATAAGAATGAGTCAACGAAAGAAGCATAGACTTTATTTAGGACCGTTGGATGAAAAGCATAATTTAGATGCTTTTGATCTTAACCGTTGATCCGATCAATGGTGTAAAATGAATCCAGATAAAATCAATACGCAATATCCACCTTAGATTACATCAAGGGCTAGGAATTAAAGTTAAAATCAAGGGTTGAGATTAAGTCAAACTTAGTGGCTTGGACTTTAGTATGAACCGTTGGATGAAGACTTAGTTAGGAAGCCTTTAACCTTAGCCGTTGATTTAATCAATGGTGAGATTAGAATGATAGTTTTATGACCAATTGGTATCTACCTTAGATGTGATCTATGGCTAGGAATTAAAGATGAATCAATGGTTAGAATTAAGTCAAAAATTGTAGGCTTGAATTTGGTTAGTAGCTAATTAAGCTTAATTTGACTAATCTAATTACTTAATTAGCAAACTAAGTGAACTAGCTTAGTTATTAATTAATTATAATCTAAATACTAATTAGATATCCTAATATTAATTAAAGGTTATAATATATGTTAATATATATTAAATTAATTAGTTATATGATTAGTATGTTAATTAAAATTGGTTAGGATATTTAACCTAACTAATTCCCTAATTAATTAGCATGCAATTAGGAGTAAATTGGAAACAATTAAGCTCCTAAATTCCGAAAGGGCTGCACGATTTTGGGCAGCTTGGAGGCTTGGATGGTTTGGTTCTACAAGGTTCATGAACTCTCCAAAATGTCATAAACCATGTGCACCACCATGTGCATTCAATTGGATATTTATCTTGCAAAATCAAACACTCAACCTCACCCACACAAGCTCACTACGGCAGCAGCCCTCCCATTTCCTTCTCAATATTTATTTCACATTTATCCTAAATCAAGCTTTCCATTTTCTCTCCAAAAACTACCAAGAACCAAGCACACTTTTCTTTTCTTTCTTTCTCTCCATATTCGGCCAAGCTCACTACCCATACAACCAAACCTTTATAATTTTATCTCATCATATTTCCTAAACCCAAATCCTATTCTAAACACTTTTCATTCACAAAGTTTTTCTAAAATCCTACTCTATCTTGTCCAAAATCCAACCTTTTGCTTACTTACTTAAGGGTAAGTCTTGATTTTATGGTTCAAAATTGGATTTCTAATTTTTCTAACCATGATTGTTCCATGGTTTTTCAATATTAAACCTTGTTTGTGTTTTTACTAATTGTTTAAGAATTTTAGGGATTTGTTTGGTGGATTGCACGAATTTGAAGGAAAGGAGGAGAACTAACCGATTAAATTGTCTTCAAGAGGTAAGAGGGAGATTTAACCTCACCAACCAAGTTTTGGTGGTGTAGGGATGGTCTTGTACGGTGGAAAAATCCATAAGGGTTCTTCACCGATTGTTTGATGCTATTTGATTGTGTTTGTGTTGTGTATGATTTTGTTTTTGTGCTTGCATGTGTGATATTATGTCTATTGCTTTGATATATGTTTGTATGTATGAAATTGTGTGCATGAAAATGTATGAGTAAAGTAAGATGTGAATCATGTGATGAACCGATTTTATGAGAGCTCCAAAGAGCTTGAGGCTTACGGCCATACTAGGCTAGGAAGGACCAAAGTCCTGAAAATGAGAGATTCAATTGAAAATGAAGGCTTTAAATGAAAAAGAAATGAATTTGAACAAGTTTGAAGGTTGTGGGAAAATAATTGGATATAATTAAACTGATGAATTAAAATGAGAACTGAGAAATTTAAAATGAATTTGGGACGAATTTAAGTATAGCAAAGTAAAATGATTTTTGAGAAAATGAATTATTATAAATATGATTTTTAGAGGGGCAATATTGTAATTTTCATTTTTAAAAGGGGCCATACTGTAATTATGATTTTTAAAGGGGCAATATTGTAATTATGATTTTTAGAGGGGCAAAATAGTAATTTTCAATAGAGCCATATTGTAAATAATAATTTTTGAGGGCCTAAAATGTAAATATTATGTTTTGGAGGGACTATTTTGGAAATATGAATTTTATGAGGGACTATTTTAGAAATATGAATTTTATGAGGGACTATTTTGGAAATATGAATTTTATGAGGGACTATTTTGTAAATGTGAATTTTACGAGGGACTATTTCGTAAATGTGAATTTTATGAAGGACTGTTGTGAAAATATTATTTAAATGAGGATTATAAAGCAAATATTATGTTTCGAGGGGTTATTATGCATATATGAAAAATGAAGTTGAATTTTGGTGTTAAATGAGGAAAATAGTATTTTTGATTTAAAACGTGTGAAAAATATTTTACACGATTGAGAAACGATGAAAAATTGATACGTGATTGAGAAAGTGCGAAAAATATGGTTTCGCGATGAAATTACAAGATAATGACTTTGTTGGGCCAATATGAGGACCCCAAACTTGAGATAAAGAAAATTTAATTGAGAATATGATAGAATGAATTGAATCGAGAATGGTGCATTTGTATATGCATTGAAAAGGTCCGATGGACTGGATAAGGCTATTTGCCTAGGAAGGAGAGAATACCCCTCTTGAGTGGGTGCGATATGCGTAGTGTAGGTCTTTCGTTGACCTTGGGGGCATCGGGGTGCGGGTTGCCTACAATGGACAGTTAACAGAGCTTCTGTACCGTAGGTTAGACCGATGCAACACACCGATGATCTGGACCGAGACACTATCCTTAATTAAGATCTGATAAAGACTATCGAGTATGTGCTAGATTTGCAAAAATGAGCATGTGGTCTGAGGCACCTTTGTACCGACATGATCTTTACGATCACTCTTTCCGATCTGAGTTGTAGCTCCATGGAGTAGGAAATTGAGTCTAGGTGCATATGCAGAGATACTGAGAGTATTATCGTAATTATTGTTTATGATAATTGAATTATTGAACAATTGAATGTTGATAAGGACATGATCGTAATTATGGCTTATTGTATGAATTATGAGGATAAATGATATTGTTGGCGTAAGTGTAATTCTGTATGATGTGTTGATATGAGATATGATATGTGTTAGATAAATGATAATGGTGACGTAATTGTAATAATGTATGATGTGTTGGTATGAGAATTTGTATGTGTTTATCTTCATCGCTACCATACTGGTATTGGCGTAGGTGATCTCACCTCTTTGTATGTCTATTCTGTATTATATTTATAATTTTAAAGACGTTGAGCGAGAACTTGAGCAAGAAGCTAAGAAGGAGCAGATTTCTGTAGAAGAAGTAGAGTTCTAAAGAGATGGAGATGCTGAGTTTTCTGAGGGTATATGAGGACCGAAGGCGTAGCGCGTCTTTCTTGTTGGAAAATGTATTTACCACATGGACAGTATTAGAGAAATATACTATCGTACTCCTAATGCGATTAGTATAGTGTTGTCTGCGCGGACACCTGTCCGTAGGACTTCGCGTCAAGTCAGACTTCTATCTTTTGAGGAGTCTGAAGAGGACCCGTCTGAAGGTTCTGCTGTGTAGTAATACTTGGCCAGTATGTTAGTTTAAATTAAAGTTTAAATATTTTGAGAGTCTAGTTTATAAATATTAAAATATGACAATACTATGATTTGTGTACATACGATGTAAATAATTTGTGACAATGTTGTTATGTTTTTATTTTTCGCTAAGTTTATCTTACTATCATCAAAATAATTTTATAACTCGTATTTACATCACAAAGCACGATTTTCCAATGAAGGGGTAATTTGGTAATTGAGTAAGACGAAGTGTGACACCCTAAGGAGGGTGTTACAAAGAGGGTCAAAGAGGGCAGCCCACCTGACTATCCTCCTCAGTCACGAAGCAAGCTTACAAGTCTTTACCCATGCCCCAATGAGTCTGACCTTTACCCATAAATTTAAAGCAAATTTAAAGTGATTAAGAGTATTAGACCATTGGCTAGGTTACAACAATAGCGATTATCGATATCCAAAATAACGATACCATCCTTAAAGGCTCTTGTTTCACCTTTACACTTAAAAAAAATAGCTCGGTGTCACAAAACCTTAGTGAAAAGTCAAGTATCCAAATCCTTTTATCTGTTCCTCAAGATTTGTCATCACATTTAAAGTGGTGAAGTTTGGGATCCGTGACTTCTAATTCAAAAATAGGTGTGCATATAAGTAGTCACCTAAATCCTATTATGAGGTATGAACCCATAATACGGATTACGAGAGAAAAATTGAAAGTAGACAAAGATTTTCTAGGTGTTTGTTGAAAAATTACCAATATCAAGTGTTGGACCCATCATAGGCAAAGAAGCAACAAAAAAAACAACAGAAATGAACAAGTAGGTGCAAAAAATAAAATTCTAAGTTATAAAAAACAAAAGGATGCTCAGGGTCCTGGACTTGTGTCAAAATTACCCAAAAATAATGGGATTTGTTCATGCAAATATTGATAGCCCCGTACAAGGGGTAAAAGTAGGAGCCAAAAATAATCAAGCATATGGGTTAGGCTCTTTGAGATTGGCCTCCTCCACCTAAGGCTCCTTTCTTAGCCCGACTCCTTACTATCCTCAATTTCATCCTCTCTGGCATTCGCTGCAAGAACCTAACTCATAGGAGTGGTTTTAGTAACAACGTCCATAATAGGCCGTCTTTGACCACCTTCCGTGATCCAACACCATTGTTAGTGAGATCTAGGTTTAGCAAATGAAGTTGAGCAAGTGCATTAGTAAAAGAGTATTCCATGGAGGTGGCTCATTCATCTTCAAGATAGACTAAATTGTTAGTCATGGCAACCATTACCCAAGAGGGGGGTGAATTGGGTATAAAAACTTTTTCACAAATGCTCTTAAAATAAATACAAATATTTAAGCTATTAAATAAAAGAAAAGAAATTGCGAGAAGAAGAATAAAAGCTTTAAGAATAGCAAATAAATAAATGTGTAATAATATAAAATTGCGTAAAATAAAGAGATTGAGAAGAGAGAAGCAGGCACGATATTTATCCTGGTTCGACCACTAACCCACTTGTGGTCTACGTCCAGTTCTCGAAAACAATCAGAGATTTTTCACTATGTATACAAGCTTCAAAAGGTGCTTACAACCGCTACATAAAAGAGCATTTTTCACACACAGGGAAACTCTACCCTTGTGCTAAACTCTCAGCCTGCAGGGATACCTCACCCTTATACAAACCTTAAAGGGATACCTCACCCTTATATAAATCTTGAAGGATACCTCACCCTCAATATAGAAAAATAGAAATATAGATAAAGAGAAACTCTCACAAAGAGTAGATGATACAATTTGAAGTTCTATGAAGCTCTCTAAGGATATCTCAAATTTTGGCAAAAAAGAGCACAAAAATTTGGTAAAATATGTATTACAAAATAAAGCAAGAAAGAATTGTTTCAGATAAATAGGTGTTGCTAAAAGATGTCCCAAAAACATGTATTTATAATGTTTTAAGAAAAAGAGCCGTTAGGTATAAATTAATATCACATTAAAGCCTCTGAAAATAGCTGTTGCGTGTTTCCTGGGACGTGTTATTCGAATAAACATAATCTTATTCGAATAACCCACCTATAACACATCAAGAAGTGTTTTTTGGAACCTTTTATTCGAATAAACGTTTAGTTATTCGACTAAAACATCAAAAACATGTTCTGTAATGTTTTTTGCGTCATGTTATTCGAATAACCCTTTGGTTATTTGAATAAACCTTTAAAAACTCGTTCTGGTATGATTTCTGTGGTGTGTTATTCGAATAACATATCCTTTATTCGAATAAACCACTCTCATTTCAAAAACTGACTTTAAATGGTCATAACTTCTTCATTTCTTATCTGTTTAAAGCAAATGACCAGTCATTGGAAAGATCTTTGAGTCTATTTTCAAATGAAATAAATTTCAAAACAAAACTCAAAGTATTTTGAAAGATATAATCAAAAGAATGACCAAAGGTCAGTTTTATAAAACCCAAACTTAGCTATTTTTCATAAATTTGAACTACCACCATAAATAACTTTTCAAAACTTTTTTGTTGGGTATTTTAGCATAGGAAAAACATTTGTAAAAACATATTTGAGATATCCATAAGGCTTCTTACATAAAGACACTAAGTCTTATAAGCTATACCATTTAATCTTCCTTTGGACTTGGTCTTTGACATGACTTTGATGTTTATCAATACCTTCATAAAATAGACATTCACATTCTCCTTATGTTGAGCTTAATTGAGATCTTTTGCTTTCTTGTTACAAGTTCACTCTTGGTACTTGGACTATCCTACAAAGTATCGCTCACTTAAACAAGCATAGTTAGTCCAAAATCATAATTCAATGTCTTCATATGCATGATTCATAAATGTATAACTCTAGTTAGTTTAACATGCATATAAAACTTTCATATACACATCCAAATAAGATATTTATCAATTATTAATGGATATGCTCTATATATGATGCAACAAAGAATATAAGCAAGATATTCTTTTTGTCTTGTATTTGTCATCATCAAAACTTAACATATAAAACCATTTGGGGCAAACTTATTTCCACAATCTCCTCCTTTTTGATGATGACAAATCACCAAAGAAAAATATGTTGAACAATATACAAAAATGGATATTCATGTAAGCATATCAACCAATAAGAGTAAGAACATATTTTTCTTTCCAATTTTCACTCCCCCTATTTGACATCAACAAAAAGGCTTAGAAAAAAAATATTTTCTCCCTCTTATAGATTCTACATATGATTCAAGAATAGAGAGATGAAACAAATATGTTTGCAAGATATAGAGGATTATTCATGCAATGCTTGTCATATTTTTGTATATCAGCATTTAGCATATGATGACAATAAAACACTTTATGTAATCAAACAAAGATGTAAGGCAAGAGATATAAATAAATCAAGAGCTAGACTCCCCCTCAAAATATGCATATTAATAGATAAAGGAAATATGTATGCGAAGACCATGTAAGCACATTACCTTAAAGAAAAGCAAGGCAAATATACATCTTCTTAATTCCTCAAACAAAAACCATTTTAAAACTTCTCCCCCTTTCAAAAAGAATTTTATAAGAGTACATTATATTTTCAAAAGTATTTTAGAAAGGTAGAAATATTTTATATTTAAAAAAGAACATATTCATTAAGACAGATTAATCCAAGTTAAAATAACATAAGTACATCTCCTTAATAAAATATACTATAGGGATCAAAGCATGTATAGAACTAATATCATTCACCCTAAATGCAATGACAAAATAGCAAGTTAATATCCAATTAGGCACTTTGTCAATGCTAAGCATACTTCTCACGTAAAGAAAGCATATAATCATTTAAGATCAATTTTTTAACAAGTATCATATGATCCATACCATATAAAATACCACAAAAGCTAAGGGATAGAGGTACTTATTGAGTTAGATAAAGAGTGATGCTTCTTTAGAATGTTCTTCGTTTATTTGTCCTTTGAGTTTGAGTTTTCTTCCATTGAGTATTCCATTCCATTGCACTAGAAGAAATGCTTCTTTATCTTCTTCTTCATTTGACTTCCATTCAACTTTTCTCATTTATCCACATATGCTTGTATGTAAAAATCTGATGTCTATATTTGAAACACATAGAGAGACTTGCAAAGCTAACTTTAAAAGTCCTCTAAAATATAGGTTAGCATCAAATATCATGTAAGCCCATTTATAAGCATAATTTTGATTGATATGTAATTTAAAGCATGTATCACATTATCAACCATGCAAAGTTAGCTCTAACAAGAATGTATGAAGCACATATGCACTTGAATCCAAAAAAAAATAGTTTAAGCATTTTAAGGCATGATTCAAGTTTATCAAGAAATATATGATCATCATCAAAACTTATTTAGGCATTTTTAGGCAAATAATTTTCATATAAGGCATGTAAAGGTATAACACAACTCTCTACTTCTCCATATATTATATGATATCAAATTTAAAGTATATAAAAAGAAAATGATAATAGTTTGATATCACCAAAAATATACTCTTTGAATTTTTGTAGATGACTCTCACTTCTATCAACTTCCAAGCTTCAAGCTTTCATGAGGGAATAGAAATTCTTTGCACCCCTTTTAAAAAGTTGAGTCATTTTAAACTTTACTATCCTCAAGTTGAACTTATTCCATTTAAATGCAAGCTTGAGGTAGTTATCACCCTACAATACAATTCAAAGTACTTTCATTGGTATCCATCAATTTTGGATCCATAGAGGTTAGTCATTATGCCAAACTCATAAGCAAATAAGCATTTAAAACAATAAAATAACAAATAAGTTCATAAAGGCAAAAGATATTTCATTTCATTGATCAATTTAGCCAATTTATCAAAAGAATAGCCAATTACATTTGATTAAGCATTTGTATTTTTAGTCCAACTAAAAAGAATTTAACATGTACAACAAATTCTTAAGAAATGAAGTAACAAAACCTTTCATGCACAAAGTGTTTATTTGAATAAAATGGGTTTTATTCGAATAAAAGAAGATTTTATTCGAATAGAGGATCTGGGAAGGCCAAACGTTTTGGTCATTTAACAAGATTTATTCGAATAATCTAGGGGTTATTCGAATATACAGAGATTAGCCAAACTATACTGATAAACCAGGTCTCTGGTTATTCGAATAAGCTTGAATTTATTTGAATAGACAGAGATAGCAACGAATACTGAACTGACATAGGAGTCAGTTTATTCGAATAAACTTAGTTTTATTCGAATAAAACTATTAAAAGGCACAGTAAAGCATACGTTCAGAATGTGATTTAAAAGAGAATTAATTTACCCAAGTATAAAGTACCTACAAAACAAGATTTGAGATATCTCTGAAGCTTAAGTCAGTGATAATTCAAGAGAGATAAAAATCATGTTTAAGCAATAAATTCAAATATTTAAATATATGCATGATTGATCAAAAACTCAAGTTCAAGGATATTATCATTAGACATGTCATATCAAACAAGAAGTATACTTTATCTAGCATATTAACATATAGAAATATTTTTAAATTATAAGGCTAGAAAAGCATAATAAAAGTTTTCACTTATCCAAAAATTGTAAGTCCAAACTTCACGGAGACAAGGAAGAGAGCTTGAAGTTATTTATGATATTTGTATTTGGAGCAGCCATTTTCAAGATGCCAAAGTCACTTCTTGGCCTTCAAGCACACCTACAACACACTTCAATTTTTGACTTTTGGTACCCAAATTTTATTGGGTCCTTGTGTGTTAGTTTTCAAAAATTAATCTATTATGCTCTCATAAAGATTAATTTTTCATAGTATGTAAATTGAGCACAATAAATTAAATAATTAAATACCATTAAATACATAGTTGATAGCATGCTTACTTTCATGATATATAGACAATTTTAAAGCATAGCAAACATACCTAGGCATGATAGAACCTTATGTACTAAGATATATAATAAATTAATGAACCATGATATAATAAGAATGAACATAATCATGTGTTAAATATAATATTCAAATTTTATTAAGTACACATAATTCTATTAATCACTTAAGGCCTACAAAGAATATACCTCATATTCATTATTATCATTTTTAAGTGAATGTGCATAAGAGGTAAAAACTTTTGATACCTTGGCCTTCACAATCAAGGAAATGCTTTTTCTTACCCATTGCTTCTCTTTTGAAGTCTTGAAATTTGCAAGCTCTACATTTTGTACTTGAGAAACTTTGGTTGAAGTCATCTTCCTTCTTTGACCAAAGTTTCTACCATTGCGCTTTGGAAGTATTCTCCTTGATGACTCCTCTTTCTTTTGACCAATTTGTTCATCCTTTTGAGAAATATTATGCAAAATTGAAATACTAGGAGGATATTTTGGTACCCACTTCATTTTGGGTCCTTGAATGTTAGTATTAGGGCCTTTAGGATTTTTAGGAACCCATACCATACAATTTCTCATATAAGGATTTCTTCTATAGTTGCATAAATGAGAAATATGTCCTAGATGACCACAAAAATTACAAACAATTGAATTTAGTGATGGCTTGATCATTTGAATATCATTTTTGAAAAACTTAAGCCTTTTATTATTATTATATTCTAAATTAATTTTGCCATAAGCCTTGCATGCAATAACATTAATTTTATTCTTATTAACAAGCATAGAATTTAAGCAATTACAATCATTAACTTTGACAAATTCAGAATATAAGTCCTCAACTCGATTTTCTAAATCATTGCACTTTTCACAAGAAGTTGAGGTTTTACATTTTAAAGACATTTCCTCATCAAGAAAGGCATACTCATTTTTCAAAGTTTCAATTTCATTTTCAATAAAGGAAATGTTTTCCAAACACGATAAGTTTTTCTTTTCTAAATTCAATAAACCATCATACAATTCATTATATGCACTTTGCAACTCATCATACGAAGGACTATAATATAATTTAGAATTATTTACCTCAAAGTCCTTTTTAGCCATATAGGAAGTAGTCTCAATTTCTAGCATACTTGGCTCTTTAAGGGAATCACCTTCTTCCTCATCAATTTTATTTTGCTTTGCCTCTTCTTCAAATTAAGCATCATCGTCACCAAGAGGCATTTGGCTCCCTTCAATAGTTTGAGCATCTCTTTGAGGATATTTTTCATGACAAGCTTCCTTCAATAGCTTTTGCTCTTCTTGCTTTTTATATACAACTTTATACAAAAAATCATTGTTAGCAAGATAAATAACATTAAGAGCATCCCATATATCTTTAGCACTAGAGCAATTTTTAATTTTAGCATAAGTATCATCAGTCAAACTACTTCTCAAAATTTGCATAGCTCTAATATTCAAAGAAAAATATTTCTTGTCATAGGCATTCCAAGTTTGTTTTGGTTTGCAAATAAATCTATTTAGCACAACATCCCATAAATCCAAATCAATAGATTGCATATAAAACTCTATTCTAGCTTTCCAATAAACAAAATGCACACCATCAAAGAATGGTGGTTTATCAATTTCAAAACCTTCCATTTTGAAAAAATTTTCAAGGTTGCCAATAGACAAGGATCTTTAACTCTAAGCGGTTAAGCTTTCACCAGAGCATGAATCTCTGATACCACTTGTTAGTCATGGCAACCATTACCCAAGAGTGGGGTGAATTGGGTATAAATTTTTTTTCACAAATGCTCTTAAAATAAATACAAATATTTAAGCTATTAAATAAAAGAAAAGAAATTGCGAGAAGAAGAATAAAAGCTTTAAGAATAGCAAATAAATAAATGTGTAATAATATAAAATTGCATAAAATAAAGAGATTGAGAAGAGAGAAGCAGGCACGATATTTATCCTGGTTCGACCACTAACCCACTTATGGTCTACGTGTAGTCCTCGAAAATAATCTGAGATTTTTCACTATGTATACAAGCTTCAATAGATGCTTGCAACTATTACATAAAAGAGCATTTTTCACACATAGGAAAACTCTACCCTTGTGCTAAACTCTCAGCCTGCAGGGATACCTCACCCTTATACAAACCTTGAAGGGATACCTCACCCTTATATAAATCTTGAAGGATACCTCACCCTCAATATAGAAAAATAGAAATATAGATGAAGAGAAACTCTCATAAAGAGTAGATGATACAATTTGAAGCTCTATGAAGCTCTCTAAGGATATCTCAAATTTTGGCAAAAAAGAACACAGAAATTTGGTAAAATATGTATCACAAAATAAAGCAAGAAAGAATTGTTTCAGATAAATAAGTGTTGCTAAAAGATGTCCCCAAAACATGTATTTATAGTGTTTTAAGAAAAAGAGTCATTGGGTATAAATTAATATCACATTAAAGCCTCTGAAAATAGTCGTTGCGTGTTTCCTGGGATGTGTTATTCGAATAAACATAATCTTATTTGAATAACCCACTTATAACACATCAAGAAGTGTTTTCTGGAACCTTTTATTCGAATAAAAATTTAGTTATTCGAATAAACGTTTAGTTATTCGACTAAAACATCAAAAACATGTTCTGTAATGTTTTCTGGGTCATGTTATTCGAATAACCCTTTGGTTATTCGAATAAACCTTTAAAAACTCGTTCTGGTATGATTTCTGTGGTGTGTTATTCGAATAACATATGCTTTATTCGAATAAACTACTCTGATTTTGAAAACTGACTTTAAATGGTCATAACTTCTTCATTTCTTATCTGTTTAAAGCAAATGACTAGTCATTGGAAAGATCTTTGAGTCTATTTTCAAATGAAATAAGTTTCAAAACAAAACTCAAAGTATTTTGAAAGATATAATCAAAAGAATGACCAAAGGTCAGTTTTACAAAACCCAAACTTGGCTATTTTTCATAAATTTGAACTACCACCATAAATAACTTTTCAAAACTTTTTTGGTGGGTATTTTAGCATAGGAAAAACATTTGTAAAAACATATTTGAGATATCCATAAGGCTTCTTACATAAAGACACTAAGTTTATAAGCTATACCATTTAATCTTCCTTTGGACTTGGTCTTTGACATGACTTTGATGTTTGTCAATACCTTCATGAAATTGGCATTCACATTCTCCTTATGTTGAGCTTAATTGAGATCTTTTGCTTTCTTGTTACAAGCTCACTCTTGGTACTTGGACTATCCTACAAAGTATCGCTCACTTAAACAAGCATAGTTAGTCCAAAATCATAATTCAATGTCTTCATATGCATGATTCATAAATGTATAACTCTAGTTAGTTTAACATGCATATAAAACTTTCATATACACATGCAAATAAGATATTTATTAATTATTAATGGATATGCTCTATATATGATGCAACAAAGAATATAAGCAAGATATTCTTTTTTTCTTGCATTTGTCATCATCAAAACTTAACATATAAAACCATTTGGGGCAAACTTATTTCCACATAAATCATTTTTCAACTTCTCCTTGGATTACTTGAGGACCTCCTTCTCCACCTGGAAGTGATTTGGTCCTTCGAAATTTTCTCCCAGGCTTTTACTTCTTCAAATTTCTTTTGGAGCCTAGTTATTTCAATTTTATAAAGACCGAGCTCCTCATTTACCTACATTAGCTGCTCGTCCTTTTGGATCACTGCCACCTCTAATTTTGTTTTCTCACCCTCTACGGTGTCCGACTCCTTCTCCAAATCTCAGGCCTATAAAATACTATTGGCTGACTCAAGAAACTGGAGAATGGAAGCGTTACACAGGGCCCAGTGATAACTGCATAAAATGCAGTTATTGGTGCCCTATCTCTATGCTAGAAAGAATGCCTAGTCTTTGTTTACAATGCATATTTGGAAAGTTTTGTGCTTGTATTTGTCATATTTTAATTCTGATGCATTTCTATGTGTTTTTATGCAAACTATGTGTAAATGATATATGATTAAGTGAATTTCTATTTGTTATTGATTTGGTACTTTCTCTATTGTATGAAAGGCTCCAAACAAGGTTAAATGTGGAGCATGTGAGCCAAAACAGCAAGAGGAAGCCAAATCTGCATATCAGCAGGCAACGCTGCGACGTGGGCATATTGGTGCTGCGACGTGGTGCATCCCCTGCATCAGTACAAAGTACCCGAGGCCAAGGCATCGCGACGTGAATAGTGAGTGTCTTAGGCATTGGGTGACCTAACTACATGTGCGCCGTGATGTGGAATGATTTGTGTCACGGCATGCCCTATTTTTTTGTACCTATAAATAGCTTTTATTAGATTTTAGAAAATGAGTTTTTTGAGGTTTTAGAGAAGCTGCAGCTGGAACTTAGGTTTTGGAGGCTGAGGAGTCTAGAGGAGTGAAGGATGGAGGTCATCTTCCTTATGGAAGATGATTTGAGATTCAAGGATGTCATCTTAAGAGTTTCCTTCCTTCTCCTTTCTCTTTTCTTTTCTTCTTTATCGTTTGAGCATGGTTTTTTTGTAGTAATTTTGTGTTCAATGATAAGCTGAGCTATATTTAGGGATACTTTGAATCTTTCTATAGATTATTGATGTTTTTGTGATCTTTTGAGTATATATTGATGTTTAGTTATGTTCAATCATTTGGTTCTTAATGCTTTTGAAGGTTTGATCAACTTTTGATTGATTTGTTGAAGTCTGATGAACCTAGACATAGGAATTTGGATTTTAGATCTAATATATGGTTGATGAATATTCGATGAGTTCAATTGGCTTGGATGAGTTAATTCACTAACTGGATAAAAATATACCTTTTAGTCATACATAGTGCGTGATTGAGAATAGATCGCTCATGAGTGGAGTTTGCACTGGTTCTCATGGAAACATAATGAGCTGGGTAAATGAAACTAGGGTTGATTGACCTAGACATAGGCTTTTAACTAAATCAGATTCTCAAGCTAACTTAACAATTCATTAATGTTGCTTGTAAGGATTACATGTCATTAGTATGAAATACGAGGTGAAGAAGGATTCCTTAGATCTCTAAACCATCATCTTTATTACTTTGTAGTTTAGATTTACTTTATTTATGTTTTCTCTATTTTTATGTCCTTGGATAGAAATAGCTAAGCTATTAGTTGATACTTAGCTAGGGAAGCCTTTATCCTCGTGGGAACGAACTTTTACTCTGTATCTATATTACTTGAATGACCCGTGCACTTATGGTAAGCAAATGAGTTAACAAGTTCTTAGTCAAGAAAATGAATTTTTATCTTATGAAAAGACCAAGAATTTGCTCATCACCCAAACCTTGGCATCCTAAATGAGCTCAACTAGATCTTACTCTATCAGAAAATCTTAGTCTATTAGGGTCAGTAGGGTATTGTCAATGATCCGGCTTGGATAAACCCCTAAGCCCTAAACCGACATAGTGATAAAATAGAGAGGGGCACCTTTTAGAACTACAGTTTCATGGCCAATGGTGAGGTTGATAAGAGACTCCTCAGTCATCAGCCTTTCCCCTTCTTCCCCCTTTGGCTGTCACCCTTTCTCTTGTGTGGCCTGGGGGGGCTTTGGACAAGAGATTCAGAATCTGCCTCTTCGTTAACAACTTGAGATTGGGGTTGAGGGGCTGGGACCACTGGCTGGGATGCGGTGCCCGATGCCCTAGCTTTCCTTTACGCCAAGTGCAGTGTAAGAGCCTCGATACCACAGGGAGTCACCATGCTCCCTACAAAAGAACACATAATATTATAACACTTAGAAAAAATCGAGTAAAATAGTGAAATGCTAAGTAAAAATACTTTATAGTAATTATGGCATACCCAAAAAGGTTCTCATAGAATTTGAAGGCTCATCTAGTATGTCTTTACAATAGATGTCCCAATTTTTATTAGCCCACTCAACTAGAAAGTTGAGGACGTCAGCCTCATCGTCGGCAAGAGCGGATAACAGAGTCTCGATTTCCTCTTGCGTCTACTCCTAAATTGCTTAGGTCAAATATAAATAAAGTCATGGGATGCCTTCCGGGGTAACATAAAAAGGCATTGTTCCCAAAGCACCTTCTATACGGAAGAAGTCCTTCTTGAAATTCTTGAAAGACTCTTGATACGAATTGAAGACTTTACGTCCTGCTTGGGCACGTACCGTTACCCATCATTTCTGAAAATTGTTCTTAGTGGGTGAGAACTAGGTGAAAAGAAAGAATAAGGCTTCCACTGAGTACGACTATTCCAAAACTTTGCACATCAACTCGTATGTCTATATGAAACCTTATGAATTCAGATGGATCTGCGTTGGGGCCACCTATCGATGGTTCATAATGCCCATTTCAAAGTTGATAAATGGTAGCCTGACCCCAATGCGAGTAAGCATCACCTTGTACAAATAAATAAAATGGCTACCCTCTATCTTAGTTGAGCAGGCTCTCTCCTGATTGGTCGGAGCCCAGATTACGAACTCATGATCTTGGTTACCCTCTTCTGTTAATTACAAATATTTTTGTTTATCCACTATGTCTTTCAGGTCCTTATATTTGATGGTGTCCCAAACACCTCTCTATCAACCCTATAGTTACTTTTCATCATCCTATCTTTGTATTACCGCAGTTACCTATAGAGGTAGTACTCATGTCAGAATCAGAAGTGGTTTTATTGCAACTCTCTAACTCTCCCATGTTAGTTACCTTGCTATCTCTTTAGCCCTTTCCACCCTCTGTATCATCTCTGGGATGGTTACCCCAGACAATAGCCTCTGCCCCTACCACTATTTTTATCATTAGAGGATTATCTCCATCACGTTTGGGGTGGCAGAGATAGTGGCACACTTCAAATTTCTATAGAATTTCCCTCCCCGTCATCATTATCTAACTTTCCCACTCTCACCATGGTTGTTATGGAAAAAAAAGGAAGAAAAGAGGGAGTACCCTTTGAATTGAATAAGGAAATGGAATGATTAGTTGAAAACTCTATAAAACTGGCAATAAACCACTATGAGTGCTCCCCAGAAATCTCCAATAGTCATCAAAAAATCAGAGAGAAATAAGGAGAATAAGAAGAAAGTGGTGGAAATGGAAGAAGTAACCCCTCAATCGAATTTATAGGCATAGAAGCAACCCCAACTGTCACCACATGCAGGGGGCAAAAATGTCCTTTTGTATTAAATTCAAATTGAGGCAATCATGGCAGCACGAAGAATAAACGACAGCTACCATTGAGCTTTCACCATGTGTTAGTATGAAACTGACATCGAAGATGAAAGGACATTGGTTAAATATGAAAAGAAACATGTCTAGAGTGATGGCGTTTATGCTGGATCTTGGATCAGAACCACACATTTAGTTAAGATACATAATATAGATAATAGATTCTAGTTTTAAAACTTAATTATTAGACCATATAGTCAAAATTGACATAGGGGCAACATAGTGAATCTTGGATAATGGTGTGACAACACTAAAGCATAGTGATTCAAACCGGATCCCAGATAAATCTCACATACACTGGGGGCAACTTTCCCCTGGGTATTTGTTTAGCATCATAGACTGTGGCATTTCAAATGAGACATCACACGATCTAACATTTAGATTATAATTTGGATCCCTTTGTCCATGTATTCCAATTACGCTTTATAATGTCAGATATCTTAACACTCAACTATCATATCTGAGGGTCAAGCTAGAGGCATCTATTCTGAACTAGATTTTAGGTTGGCGGATTAGGAACAACCTGCCCGATCAAGGATGGGTCCTAGCTAATGTTAAATTCCTTTAAATTAACAGATATGTCTATTTATGAGGAGTAAATCTTTCTAAGGATCCCACATAAATAAAGGATATAGTTATAAGAGATAATTATCCTAATTGATTCTTATCCTTATTGACAACTTTTATTATTTATTTTAAACATGATTCTTATCTATCATGACTTTCCTATAAATACTACATAAGGTAGTAAAGGTATGAATCTAACCCTTAAACACTGTTGGTATATGCCCTAGAGGCCAATACATTTTCTGTATTTACATACATTTTATTATGCTAGTTTTATATATGAGGCATTTCATTTATTGTGTTCTTTTTTATAAACATAATAAAGTCCTTAGAATAGTAAGTTTGATGTCATAGGACATCAAATGGATAACTTGATCGTGAGATCCTTTTGGTTACAACACTATTCTTAAATGTCCCTAGTCAAGTATTATTGTTAATTAGGACAACAATAATACATTGAGACTAGTATGTGCATAGACTGATGACCATATCTCACGGGTCATGGATATGAGATATCAAGTCTTCATATGGGCACATATTAGAGTAATGATGTACTGGACTAACCCACCATGAGAGCGCTACATGGATCGCTACGTGAGTGTCATAAGCGATTCTCATAGTGACAATGGTGTTTGTGGTCCTTTGACCTGAAATCACTACGATTCTTACATGAGGAGTTGTGTGTTTTAATGCCATCAAACGTCATCTATAATAAGGTGATTATAAAGTTTGTTATTGGGCATACCGCGAATCATACAGAGGGATTTGAGTGACCTAGATGGGATTTGTCACTCCTACATAACAGGAACGATATCTTCGGGCCCCCTGATTGAGTGAGACTGCGAAATGCATGGCCATGCTCAAATAAGTCAATATGAGATATTGATCACATTTGTTGTTACAAAGTCTACTCAAATATCAGGAAACGAATAATTGGACTATACAAGGGTGATGCATTCCATACCTTCTGTTCAATCTAGATATCTTGACAAAGGGACTAAACGACACGGAAACATTGGTCACGGAAAGGTTATGTCAAATCACTGACATTCTTATTACTTGGGTAGCAGCGATGTGTTATTAGATACCGCTCACTGCTTGTAATATTAAAATGGGATTTTAATATTACTGCCAATGTAATAAGAACCTACAGGGTCACACACATAGAACAGACTAAAATTGGAGCAATGGATGCAAGTTGGACTCGGATTCAAATATGGGCTAGACTCATAACAGATGGGTCTAGGGTTGCATAGCTTACTTTGTTGCTGCTCACATCACTTAAGGCAGTCACTATTATAAAAAGTACTGCTAAAGGGCTGGTAAGATAGATAATTTCAAAACCCTAGCCGCACCTACAGAAAATCGAGTGAGAGAGTGACAGGTTTCATCTCTTCTCTTCGCAGCTAGCACTGTGTGAGAGACGTGAGGCTCCTTTTGCGGAAGTTGGACGTTTGTGAGTCTGTTCGTGTGGATACCATAGAGACATCATTTCTATTACGGTGTTTGTGATTCACGCTTCAAGAGGTAAATCATTTAAAAACTTGGATTATGGCTTTTTCGCATGGATCCTCAGTGGGAATCCCTATTTTCCACTACGTGATGTATCCGTAAAAAATTCCCAACAGTGGTATCAGAGCGTCTTGTGAAACCATGATTTGGTTTTCTATTTTCATTTACATGAGATAACATGTTTTTTGTTCATATTTTTGACAAAAGATATGATCTTTAATATGTTATTTCTGAAAACTGTATGAAACCCTTTGCGAAAACATATTTTGTTTCTTATGTTGTATGCAAAACCGTGATGTTATTTTCAAAACTTCATGAAGATGTTCATATGTTTTGTGAAAACTGTTTTGTTTTAAGATGTATGCTTTTGCGAAGCTTTCTGGTATGTATGTGATACGTACAGCGTTATGGAATCCTTATTCTCAATGCGCAGCACAAGGGTTTGGGAAACCTTGTTCTTGGTTTGCGGCAGCAGGGGTTATGGAATCCTTGTTGCTGCACAAGAGGCGCGGCGCAAAGGGTTTTGGAAACCCTATTCTTGTTTTGCAACAGCAGCATTAAGTGTTAATGTCAAGCCGCCAACGAGGAGCCTGAGGTTCAAGTGTTGAACGACAGCGCAAGGATTCCCCGCGGCACATGAAGTGTTCATGTTGTTCAGGCTTAGGGTTCCGCGTGGCATAAGGGCTCAAGGGAGGCGCAAGAGATTTAGCTCTTGTTTTTTGTCCAATTTTTCGGGTCGGGGCGCTGCCTCTGCGTAGGGTGTTTTTTAAAAATGCGATATTTTATATCCAATTTTCTGACTCGTGAAAATAATAATTTTTTATTGTTATGAGTTTATATATTTTTGTGATGCATGGTGCATGGTTATGACCTTAGTCCTCTTTTTATGCCTTTTGGTTTTAATAAATATGACCTGCGTGTCGTGTTTTTCTCTCTACATTATGATTGTACATTCTCTTCTCACCTAACTCCCCTCAAATGTAAAAGAGGCTTCTATATAATGTAATTATGATGTGGAGGCAAGAAGACGGCATCAAATGAGGACGTTGATGGGAGATGCTTGGTGAAGCTGGTTTAGTTAATGCTACTCTCTTAGGGGCCATAACCATGTCACTTTTTATTATATGCTTTTTATGTATGAGATGCATGGATAATGTTTATAGTATGATAAACAGTTTAATAAATAGTGAGATCTAATAATAATAATAATAATTTCCTCAAAGTAAATATTAAGTCATTATGTGATGCCTTCCAATGTGTGGCACTCGTCAAGACTAGTATCGATCAAGTGCAGGTCTGCCAAAGAAGGATGCCTTTATCTATATTAGTAAGACGCGATGGGATAAAGGTAATATCCAACTGCCAACCATTGGGTCTGACTTAACTAGGCCTTTTCAATAGGATTGAAGGCTTAGAGGCATGAAGTTGGGCTTTGGTCCATTAGATGGACTTGAATAAGTATTATTCACCCAACTATCCAAGAGTTACATGTGATGTAATTGGAAAGTGTTTCCTACCTAAATAACTGAATTTTGGGTGATCAGCCAAAGCTGACTCAAAACTAGGTGAAATATGAATCTTGCCCCACTAGGAAATCTTACGATGGGATTTTTCGAGTCAATGTTGAGGGTCATTAACTTGAATAAAATAATGGGAGGCATATTTAATTAAAAGACCTCATTAAATATGTTTATGGCATGATACTTATATTTTGCATATTTCTGTTGATAGACATCGGGTACTTTATCATTGCGATCCGTCCTTGAGAAGGACAAGTTATCTGGAACGAATTTTCTAGACTGGTATAGGAATTTGAGGATTGTCCTCAAGCAAGAGAAAAAGCTGTATATTTTGGAATAGCCTATTCCTGAGCCACCTGCTACTAATGCCCCTAGAACTGAAAGAGATGCTTATAAGAAGCATCAAGATGATTCCTTGGACATTGGATAGATGCAACATGAGAACATAGATGCATGCGATATGATCATACACCTTAAGAAGCTCTATCAAGAGCAGGCCAGGCATGAGAGATTCGAGGTCTCTAAAGCACTGTTTCAGTGCAAGCTGGTAGAAGGAAGCCCTGTTGGTGCTCATGTACTCAAGATGATTGGGTACATTAAAAACCTAGAGAGACTCGGTTTTCCTTTGGGCCAAGAGTTGGCCACTGACTTAGTCCTGCAATCGTTGCCGGAAAGTTTTAGTCAATTTGTCATGAACTACAACATGAATAAGATTGACAAATCACTACCAAAGCTGCCAGGCATGTTGAGAACTGTTGAGTAGAACATTAACAAAGGCAAAGGGAAGGCCATAATGATGGTCCAAAAGAATAAGGGCAAGAAACAGCAAAAAAAACCCAAGGACAACTAGAATGGCAAGGGCAAGGATAAGTCCAAGCCTAGCACTTTTGGCTTGAAACCAGTGGGTGGAATGGCTAAGGAAGGTACATGCTTCCATTGTGGTCAGACCAGACATTGGAAGAGGAACTGTGCCAAGTTCCTGGAGGAGCTTAAAAAGAAGAAGGGAAGTGAGACTTCCACTTCAGGTATTTTTGTTATTGAAGTCAATTTATCTACTTCTGCATCATGGGTATTAGATACTGGATGTGGATCTCACATTTGTGTAAATGTGTAGGATCTAAAGAGCAGTAGACCATTGACAAAGGGCGAAGTTGACCTACGAGTGGGAAATGGAGCAAAGGTTGCTGCATTAGCTGTAGGGACTTATTTATTATCTTTGCCCACTGGGCTTGTAATAGAGTTAGAGAACTGCTATTTTGTGCCTACTATTAGTAGGAATATCATTTCTGTTTCTTGTTTGGACAAGAAAGGTTTTTTTTTTATTATAAAGGACAAGTGTTGTTCCATTTATATGAATGATATTTTTTATGGTAGTGCATAATTGAGTAATGGACTTTATGTACTTGATCTCGAAATGCCCATCTATAACATAAATACAAAGAAGTTTAAATCAAATGATCTGAACCTAACTTTTCTCTGGCATTGTCGTTTGGGCCACATAAATGAGAAACGCATCTCCAAACTCCATAAAGATGGATTCTTGGACTCATTTGATTTCGAATCATATGAGACATGTGAATCTTGTTTATTGGGGAAGATGACAAATGCCCCATTCACCGGACGAGGTGAAAGGGCTAGTGATCTTTTAGGCCTTATACATAGTGATGTATGTGGGCCACTAAACACACTCGCTAGAGGTGATTTTCATCACTTCATTACATTTACTGATGATTTCAGTAGATATGGATTTGTATATCTTATGAAGCACAAATCAGAATCCTTTGAAAAGTTCAAAGAGTTCAAGAATGAAGTACAAAACCAACTTGGCAAGAGTATTAAAATCCTTTGATCAGATCGAGGAGGAGAATACTTAAGCCAACAGTTTGATGATCATCTGAAAGAGTGTGGGATAATATCTCAACTCACTCCACCAGGAACACCACAATGGAATGGTGTCTCTGAAAGGAGGAACCGGACCTTGTTGGACATGGTCTGATCCATGATGAGTCATGCAAACCTTCCAGGCTCCTTCTGGGGATATGCTCTGTTAACAGCAGCTTTCACACTTAATCGTGTTCCATCTAAGACGGTTTAAAAGATACTATATGAGATATGGACTGGGAGACGGCCCAGTATGTCTTTCTTGAAGATTTGGGGCTGCGAGGCTTATGTGAAACATCAAGTTTCTGATAAGCTTGGACCTAAATCAGATAAATGCTTCTTTGTGGGGTATCCAAAGGAAACCAAGGGATACTTTTTCTATAATCCTACCGAGGGTAAAGTGTTTGTCGCACGGACAGCTGTGTTTCTAGAAAGGGAGTTTATCTCCAAAGGAACCAGTGGGAGAAAAGTAGAATTTGAAGAAGTTCAAGTTTCACAAAGCAGTAATGAACCAATGGTGGAAATAGAGCAGCCTCCACAAAATGTTGTGGAACAGCAACCTGCTCTAGTAGCACAAGACCTGCGTAGGTCTAACAGGATACGTCATCAACCAGAGAGATATGGATTTCTCATGACCCAACAAGGTAACGTATTACTCATGGATCAAGATGAGCCTGTGACTTACCAAGAAGCCATTATTGGCCCAGAATCTGAGAAATGGCTTGAGGCCATGAGATCTGAAATGGATTCCATGTATGCCAACCAGGTATGGACCTTGGTTGACCCCACCGAAGGGGTAAAACCCATTGGGTGCAAGTGGGTTTTCAAGAAGAAAACCGACATGGATGGTAATGTGCATACCTTTAAGGCGCGATTGGTGGCTAAAGGTTTCAAACAAATTCATGGTGTAGACTATGATGAGACTTTTTCCCCAGTTGCGATGCTTAAATCCGTTCGGATCTTGTTTGCTGTTGCAGCATACCATGATTATGAAATCTGGTAAATGGATGTCAAAACTGCTTTCCTTAATGGAAATCTTCTCGAAGATGTGTACATGACACAACTTGAGGGTTTTGCCACTCCAGAGGATGCTAGAAAAGTATGCAAGTTGCAACGATCTATTTATGGATTGAAGCATGCTTCCAGAAGCTGGAATCTTCATTTTGATGATACAATAAAATAGTTTGGTTTCATCAAGAATGAAGAAGAATCTTGTGTCTACAAGAAGGTTAGTGGGAGCACTATTGTCTTTCTGGTATTGTATGTAGATGACATACTACTTATTGGAAATGACATCCCTACCCTACAGTCCGTAAAGACTTGGTTAGGGAACTGCTTCTCTATGAAGGACTTAGGCGAAGCCACCTACATATTAGGTATTAGGATCTATAGAGATAGATCACTGAGACTGCTTGGCCTAAGTCTGAGTACATACATAGACAAAATGTTAAGACGATTTAACATGCATGAGTCCAAGAAAGGACTCTTGCCTATGTCACATGGTGTAAGCCTATCTAAGGCTCAATCCCCTTCCACCCAGGATGAGAGGGATCACATGAGCAAGATTCCATATGCATCTGCAATTGGATCTATCATGTATGCCATGTTATGTACTCGACCAGACATCTCGTATGCTTTGAGCATGACGAGTAAGTACCAGTCTGATCCCGGTGAGAGTCATTGAACTGCTATCAAGAACATCCTTAAGTACTTGAGAAGGACTAAGGATTCGTTCTTGGTATATGGAGGCGAGGAAGAGGTAGTTGTAAAAGGTTACACTGATGCTAGCTTCCAAACCGAGAAGGACGACTCCAGATCGCAATCGGGTTATGTTTTTTGCCTAAATGGTGGGGCTGTGAGCTAGAAGAGTTCAAAGCAAGAGACACCATCCGATTCTACCACATAGGTGAGTATATTGCTGCCTCCAATACAGCAAAGGAGGCCGTTTGGATCAGGAAGTTCATTATTGAACTTGGCACTATTCCTAGCATTGTGGACCCAGTGGACCTCTATTGTGATAATAATGCAGTCATTGCACAAGCTAAGGAGCCTAGATCTCACCAGCGATCTAAACATATACTTAGGCGCTTCCATCTCATTCTAGAGATCATCGATAGAGGAGATGTGAAGATATGTAGAGTACCAACAGATGATAACATTGCTAATCCACTGACGAAGCCTCTTGCACAGCAGAAGCATGAGGGTCACACTAGGTCTTTAAGCATTAGATATATGCCTGATTGGCGCTAGTGCAAGTGGGAGATTGTTGGTGTATGCCCTAGAGGCCAATACATTTTCTGTATTTACATACATTCTATTATGTTATTTTTATGTATGAGGCATTTCATTTGTTGTGCTCTTTTTCGATAAACATATTAAAGTCCTTAGAATAGTAAGTTTGATGCCATAGGACATCAAGTGGATGACTTGATTGTGAGATCCTTTTGGTTACAACACTATTCTTAAATGTCCCTAGTCAAGTATTATTGTTAATTAGGACAACAATAATACATTGAGACTAGTATGTGCATAGACTGATGACCACATCTCACGGGTCATGGATATGAGATATCAAGTCTTCACATGAGTACATATTAGAGTAATGATGTACTAGACTGACCCACCATGAGAACGCTACATGGATCATTACGTGAGTGTCATAAGAGATTCTCATAGTGACAATGGTGTTTGTGGTCCTTTGACCTGAAATCACTACGATTCCTACATGAGGAGTTATGTGTTTTAATGCCATCAAACGTCATCTGTAATAAGGTGATTATAAAGTTGGTTATTGGATATACCGCGAATCATGCAGAGGGATGTGAGTGACCTAGATGGGATTTTTCACTCCTACATAACAGGAGCGATATCTTCGGGCCCCCTGACTGAGTGAGACTGCGAAATGCATGGCCATACTCAAATAAGTCAATATGAGATATTGATCTCATTTGTTGTTATAAAGTCTACTCGAATATCAGGAACCGAATGATTGGACTATACAAGGGTGACGTATTCCATGCCTTCTGTTCAATCTAGATATCTTGACAAATGGACTAAACAACACGGAAACATTGGTCACGGAAAGGTTATGTCAAATCACTGACATTCTTATTACTTGGGTAGCAGCGATATGTTGCTAGATACCACTCACTACTTGTAATATTAAAATAGGATTTTAATATTACTGCCAACGTAATAAGAACCTGCAGGGTCACACATATAGAACAGACTAAAATTGGAGCAATGGATCCAAGTTGGACTCGTATTCAAATATGGGCTAGACTCATAACAGATGGGTCTAGTGTTGCACAGCTTACCTTGCTGCTACCCACACTCACTTAAGGCAGTCACTATTATAAATAGTACTGCTAAGGGGCTGCTAAGATAGATAATTTCAAAACCCTAGCCAGACCTACAGAAAAGTGAGTGAGAAAGCGACAAGTTTCATTTATTCTCTTCGCAGCTAGCAGTGTGTGAGAGACGTGAGGCTCCTTTTGCAGATGTTGGATGTTCGTGAGTCTGTTCGTGTGGATACCGCAAGGACATCGTTTCTATTACGGTGTTCGTGATTTACACTTCAAGAGGTAAATCATTTAAAAACTCGGATTATGGCTTTTTCGCATGGATCCTCGGTGGGAATCCCTGTTTTTTGCTGCGTGATGTATTTGCAAAAAATTCCTAACAAACACTACCCTCCTTTTGCACGATCTAACTTGAGCATTTGGAATGCCTTTTGCAAGTACCCACCCCTTTTCATCATTGTCGTTGCCACCGTGCTATGGAGTGAACCACTTTCATCAGCCCTACTAAGGTGATCCTCTTAAACCTATTCAGAATAAGTCAATTTTATGATAATGGCTATTAAATAGTGTTTAAACCTACACAATACATTGTAAGAGAAGCCAACGAGGGCAAAATAATCTTTACTGCCAATAGAGATAAAAATGTAAATATTATGGACTTAAAGGGCCTTTCTCATCAAAATGTAGAATGTTTACTTTCATTAAATGATGAGAAGTGGTTGTGGCATAAAAAACTTGGCCACATGAACATGAAAAGAAATTATAAGTCATGGCCTTGTTAAAGGCTTGCTAAATATCAAGTTTGAAAAGGACATAGTGTGTGAACCATGCCAAAGGGGCATACAAACAAAGTCAAGTTTTCCTCTAAAAAATTTTGTCACAACATATAGGCCACTTGAGCTACTACATATTAATCTTTTTAGTCCAACCAAGTCCACAAGCTTAGGAGGAAAGACATATAGTTTTGTAATAGTTGATGACTACTCAAGATTCAGATGGGTAATCTTCTTAAGCCATAAGGGTGATTCTCTAGAGGCTTTCAAAATCTTTTGCTAAGGAGTTCAAAATGAAAAAGGATTTTGTATCACTTCCATAAGAAATAACCAAGGAGGGGAGTTTGAGAATCAGTATTTCAAAGCTTTTATGATGAAAATGGTATAATACATAATTTTTCTTGTCCAACAACTCCTTAACAAAATGAAGTTGTAAAAAGGAAAAATTTACTCTTCAAGAACTGACTATAACTCTCTTTCGTGAGTTTGAACTTGCAAAATACTTTTAGGCTGAGGCAGTCAGCACCTCATGTTACATTTTGAACTGAGTTTCTATAAAGCTTATTTTGAAGAAGACACCATATGAATTGTGGAAATGAAGAAAACCCAACTTATCATACTTCTATACATTTAAATATGAATTGTTTCTCTCGAATACAAAAGATCAGTTGGAAAATTTTATTCAAAATTTGAGAAAGGCATTTTCCTTGTATACTCAACATCATCTAAAGCATATATAATATATAGCACTAGAACTATAATGGTAGAAGAAAGTGTGCATGTAGTTTTCAAAGAAACTAACTCTTCTATTGAGAAGGAAAAGTTCCAGACCTTGAGGATGATCTACAATAGCTAAACATCAATGAGAAATCAAAAGAAAAGAAGGATGATCAAGATTAGACAAAAGAGAAAAATGAGAAAAGTAATGTGCAGAGTGATCAATTTGCTTAAGACCCTTTTCATAACGCTGCTCAACTACCTAAAGAGTGGAAGCAACATCCTACTCATCCAAAGGAGCTCATAATTGGAGAGACATCTGCTAATATGAGAACCATATCTCACTTCAGGAGCCTTGACATCAACTTTACTTTACTCTCTCAAATCGAACCCAAGAATGTAGAGGAAGGATTTAAAGAAGAAGCTTGGATAATGACCGTGCAAGAGGAGTTGAAACCAATTTGAGAAAAACAATGTAGAACACTGGTTCTTGCACCTAAGGATTACTCCCTCAGTGGAACAAAATAGGTTTTCAAGAACAAGTTGGATGAAAGAGACAACGTGGTAAGAAAGAAAGCAAGATAAGTAGTTTAAGGGTATAATCAACAAAAAGGTATTAACTTTGGTGAAACTTATGCCTCTGCAACTAGACTTGAAGCCATTAGAATATTGCTTGCCTAAGTGCATTTTGGAATTGTTTCACAAATGAGGAAGTATATGTTATACAACCACCTAGTTTTGAAAATAAGAAATTTCCTAACCATGTGTTCAAACTTTCAAAGACTCTGTATGGACTTAAGGAAGCTCCAAGAGCTTAGTATAAAAGATTGAGCAACTTTTTACTTGAAATGATTTTACAAGAGGAAAGGTAGAAACTACCTTGTTTAGAATACATATCAAGGATGATCTACTTATTGTACAAATATATATTGATGACATAGTTTTTGGATCAATTGGTGAGCTGCTTTGTAGAGAACTTTTTGACCTCATGAAGAGTGAATTTGAATTACCAGGATGGGGGGAATTAAAATTCTTCCTTGGCTTGCAAATTAAATAAGGCAAGTCTTGTATTTTCATCTATCAAAAAAAATACACCAAGGACTTGCTTAAGAGGTTCAAAATGGATAATGCCAAGTCAATGTCTACACCAATGCACCCTTCTGTTGTAATTGATAAAAATGAGCAATGTAAGGAAGTAAATGAGAAGCTTTATTAAGGTATGATAGGTTCTTTTCTCTACTTAACTATTAGTAGACTAGACATAGCTTTTAGTGTTGGTTTATGTGCATGTTTCTAAGCAAATCCTAAAGAGTCTCATCTCAAAGTTGTGAAAAGAATCTTTAGATATTTACTTGGTACATCTAACCTTGGTTTATGGTACAAGAAAAGTTTAAGTTTTGATCTAGTAGGTTATTGTGATGCAGAATATACTAGTGATAGAGTAGAAAGAAAGAGTACAAGTGGAAGCTGTCACTTTCTTGGAAAAACCTTAGTAACATGGTCATCTAGGAAGCAAAGCTCCATTGCCTTATCTATAGCCAAAGATGAGTACATGTCAACAACAAGTTGCTACTCATAATTACTTTGGATCAAGTATCAACTTGAAGATTACTCATTGAGTTTTGATCAAATTCCAATTTATTTAAGAATACAAGTGCTATCAACCTCTCTAAAAATCCCATACAACATTCGTGGTCTAAACATATAGAAAGTAGGTACCATTTCATTTGAGACTGTGTTCAAAAGGGTATTTTGAGTTAAGATTTATGGATACTGACCATCAATGGGCAAACTTCCTTACCAATCCTCTTAATGAAGATAGGTTCTCATTTATAAGGGAAAATCTCCATATGGACGTTTATAAGTGATTAGATGTTGAATCTTAATTTTGTTTGAATAATTATTACATTAATATTAATTGCTATTTGAATGGTCATAAGGATGAGATGGAATATGAGATAAGTTACTATTGAAAAGGGGACTTGACCATACTAGAGAGAAATAAGTAGAATGACAAGCAAAGTCACTCAATTGCCCTATTCATTATATGTTGACTCAGTAACCTCTAAGGGCTACATTTTTACCCAACTTTCAAATTCACCACTCCTTGGTAACTGAGCCCCAATGGTAACATTTTCAAATTCTCAAACAGTCAATATTTTTTCTACAAATATCAAACTCATCCATCTTTCACCATCTCCCATTCAAAATTCTTAACCCTTATTTCAAATTTTGAAATTCATCTTTCTCTTACTTGATTATCTATTCCATTCAAACACATTGATTCATTACTCACCACAAACACTCAAAACCTTTTAGTAATAATGAAAATCATAAGCATTGCTCAAAAATTGCCTAGAAACAAGGAGGAGAGTTCCTTGTCAGAAAAAGGAAATTATTATTTTAGAGGCCATGGATTCTGAGCCAGAAGCCAAACCAATCTCAGCGGCACCTACCATTTACAGCCTATTTGGATCTAGGAAATGCCGAAGATCTAAACTCCTAAAGGTTGAACCTATGAAGCTTGAAGCCCCTAAAAAGAAGGCTTGCATGGAAGACTTTGTGAAACTAGCGATGAAAAGGAAAGAAGGTGCTTCATCCTCATCGACTCATCCTTTGAAGCCCTATTTGTTTGATACCCTAGAAATTGTTGAGAGACTCAAGGATCATTTCAAAGGAAAAACTATAATGGCTGGAAGGCATATCTCATTGGATGAAACAAAAAAGGGTGGAATAGGTGTAAAGAGATATATTAGGAAGCAAACATGGAAGAGATTTTTCCAAATTTTTGAATGGATCTACCCAAATTTAGTTAGGGCTTTTTTATTATGTAATTTCTAGATGTGGAGGAGGAACCACTCACTCTCTCTTGCACCCTTAAAGGAATTAGAATTATTCTAAACTATTACCAAGTGGCTCAATACTCAAGAGGGAGTGAATTGAGTAAATAAAAATTCTTTCAAAACTTTTATCAAACACTTGAAAAGTAATTTTCTTTAAAGCTATTTATTATTTGTAGTGACTGAATTGAGAAGATAAAATGTTTCACTCGCAATAGTGCAAATCAAAAGGAAAGAATACGGTAGATATATGCAATTTAAAAATAGAAATATAAAGGAGTTTGAGTTAGAAGAGCAAACACACTATTTATGTTGATTCGGCCACTAACCACTTGTGACCTACGTATAGTCCTCGATAACCACCCAAGATTTTTCCACTAAGAATGCAAGCTTGAACAGGTGCTTGCTGCCATTTACAATATAGAGCGCTCTTCACATTTGAGATACCTCACCCTCGTGCTTGAGCCTCAACTTTCAGGAATACCTCACCCTCATTAAAATTTATCTGAGGGATACCTCACCCTCATTACAAAGAATCAAAAGTGTATAAAAGATGAAACTCTCTCAAGAGTATGTAATACAAATGGAAGCCCCATGAAGCTCTTCAAGAATATCTCAAAAAACTTAAAAATAAAGCATAAAGTGATAGAAAGGATTGATTCACGAATTAGAGCAATAGAAATGTGTTTTAGGTTATTGGGTGTATGTAAAAGATGACCCAAGAACGTGTGTATATAGTGTTCTATCCAAAAGAGCTGTTGGGGTGATTTAATATCACATTAAATGACAAAAAGAGAGTCGTTGCAAGGACTTTTAGGCTCATTGTAATGAATTACATGAGTAGTGTAATCGATTACATAGTTCTAAGAACACATTCTGAGTTTTCTAGGCAGGATGTAATTTATTACAAGCCTTATGTAATCGATTACATGGCTTCTGCCGGATGTTTAATCAATTACATGGCCTCTGCCGGATGTGTAATCAATTACATGGCCTCTGCCGGATGTGTAATCAATTACAAGCCTCATGTAATTGATTACAACGCCTCTGACTTTAGAAAAATCAATTCCTGCATGGCTGTAATCCACTACCAAGTCTTGGTAATCGATTACCAGCTCCCAAAGAAGTTATTAATTGATTACTAAGCCTTAGAATAAGATTACAAACATCATTGAACCCATTTTTAAGCCCAATTAAGCTTGATAAGCATTTACAACTTAGAAAACTTGGATTTTCAAGATATGAACTTAATTTTCATTGTCCATGTTCAAAACAACATTTCTTTAAAAAGTAATTCGGTAATTAAAAGTTGATTTTAAATGCCTGACCTTTAAAAGCATTTTGAGATATATTGAGAGCTTCTTACATAAATACTCTAAGTCCTATAAACTATACCAAAAAATACCTCCTTTGGACTTGATCTTTGTCTTGACTTTGTTATCATCAAAAAACTTCATGTTCTTCATGACATAAGCATTCACATTCTTTCCCTTTTGATGATGACAAAACAACACAGGAAAAAAGTAACATTTATAAATATTAGAGATTTAAGCGCAACTCTCCCCTATAATTTATGCATGAGGTAAAACAAATATTTTCATGTAAAAACTCCTCCTTACTCATGCAAGTCATAGCTAGTCATATCTCTCCCCCTTTGGCATTATCAAAAAGTCATAAGCATTCATCATAAAAGGAACGGCAAAGATCAGAGTAACCATAGAGAAACGGTTATGAGCAGAGAATAAATAAGTCATTAATAGCAGAGTAATCAATATTATACTAAATAATCAGTCAACAGCTCAGATAAAAGGTGTATGAAAAGTAAGAGTTATACAATAATAAGAATCAAAAAGCTATCAGTCAGACAAAACAGCACAAGATACGGGCTATCATGACTAAGCCCTGTTGTCACTCAGTCTCTTCACTATCAAGATCCTCATCAGCAAGTTCCTTATCCGCATCAAGATCCTCATCATCATTATCATTGCCAGCTGTAGCATCATCATGGGCAGGAGGTGCAGTAGATGATGTGGGAGCACTGGCACCTCTACTCTGTATATAATCTGGCCCCTCCAGCGGAGATATAATGGAAGTTAACTCTTGATCTGAGTGGTCCATCCTTAGCCCAAGATGGTCTATATGCTTCTCAAGACAGTCCATCCATGTGTCAACGACTGTCTGAAGGCTACGCTTCTCCTAAAGCAAGAGATCCATGGTAGTGGCGGCTGGAGCAGGTGGCTGGTTTTCTTCGTCATCATCTTCCTCAACACCTTGAGGAATGTGGCCATTAACTCCATGATGAAGATAATACCATTTGTTATCAATCTTTTTCAGCTTGAGCTTCGTCAATGTATGCATACTAAGGGACTTAAGTCCATCAGAACTGGTATCATTTGCCTCCCCAGACAAAGAAATACGGAAGTGCTCCAAGATGGCTATGACTAGCATGGCATAGGGTAGGGGATAATGGCCCTTTCTATACTTTACCATAAGCTAAATGACAAAATGCGCCCATTTGATTGGTTTGTCAATGTTCATGGCCCACAGGGTGAGTACGTCATCCTTTAGAATTTGAGAATAATTGCTTCCCCTAGGAATCAAGGCCCTAGCCAAGATGTAATGGAATACCCTATTTTCCATAGTTAGTTCAGTGGCCATGATCCTCTGTTTAACCTTATAGCCAACTCTCAGCCAAGAATTCAAAGCAAACTTATACTTATAATCTTTGCCCCATACATTATCACCACCACAAAACTTTATACCATAAAATTCAGCCCAATTAATCTATACCATAAATCACGAGGGATGACAATTTGTTTCTTCTTAACCTTAAAAATGAGGCAGTCATTTTCATATTTCAAATTTGCATAGAAAACTTAACTAAATCAGGATAAATTTCCTTCTTGATGCTTAGAAAATTAATCAACTCAAGTCTCTTAATCATTCAAAAACTTTTCAAAGGCTGACTAGAGCAAAATGTTGCAGTGAGATACCTGGGTTGGATTATTTTTCGTAGCTAGAATTTTTGATTGAAAAGTTCAGCTTTCTTTGTGATTCTAAAGTGTTGTGAGAGGTCCAAACTAGAAATGGTGGGTGGAGGAGCTTGAGAAGACATTCTTATTGCCACCCCTGTTCGTGGCCTTTTAGTTCTACGTGATGATTCAGCCATTGCGTGAAACAAGGTGGAAAAGGTGGAAGGAAGGTGGAAGGAATGGATTTTCATAGTGTTCGGTGATGAGAGAAGGAGGAAAGTGGTGAGAAAAAAGAGGAAATTCATGGGTTATGTCTGGTTTCTAGAGAGAGAAAGGGGCATACGGTGAGAGTGAAATTTATGGGTGGATTGGAGGTTTGTGATGGGAAATAGGTTAGGGGTTTTGTAGGGATGAAGTTTTCGTGTGATTTGAAGGTAGAATGGTGAGATTTAGTGAAAAAATAAGAGAGCAATAAGAAAATTTATAAGGTGGGTCATGGGTTTTTAAAGAGAAAGGATGAAGAAGCAGAGGAAAAAAGGTCGTCGGCGTGCATAGAACCCTTTAAAACTCCCTTATAATAGATTACAATGGGGTTGTAATCGATTACATGCTTTCTGGGAACCGTGTAATCGATTACAAAGTGGGTGTAATCGATTATATACTTTCTAGAAACGTTGTAATTGATCACATGCATTCTAACTTGGCTTGGAATGTTTGGTAGAGCCTTGGTAATCGATTATATAGCTATTGTAATCAATTACAAGCCTTCTGAACTTGGTTTTCTCACTTCAAACAGTAGAAGACTGATTCCAAAACCCATCCAAAGTTTCTCAAAACAATTCCAAGCAACATATAAGCTTAAAATCTATTCAGTTCTTGACCCAAAACACTTGTTCTTACAAACTCACCATCTTCATCAAAGATCAAACCATTGCAATTGAAAATCATAATTGTTTCCAGAACTTAGATCAAATAAAATGTTGAGCTATTTAAAGGACTTAGTCATGATGGAATACTTGCAAAACAAACTTAGGGGAGCCTCCGATGCTCAAGTTAGTATTGGATTCAAAAATAATTAAAGCAAGGTAATTATGTAGAAAATTAAACTATGCAGCAAAATTAAATTATGAGGCAAAATTAGATTATGCAACAAAATTAGATATAGTGTTTGTCCCTAAACCCTAAACCTCCCCGACAACAGTGTCAAAAACTTGTTTGTCCCTTTATAGACTGCAAGTGCACGGATTGAATAAGTAATACAGTGTAAACATTCCCAGGAGGACAACGTTACTTCTAATGCCAAATATCAACCAATAGCTTAAGTAATTCTATTCAAAAACATAAAAATAGGGAAAAACATATAAACTAAAGACTAAAAAGCAATAAATTGGAAATAAAGATAATGTTTAGAGTTTAGGGAATCCTTCTTCACCCCTTACTTCAACTGATAATATGCAACCCTTATGTTGTGGATATTGACAAGTGCACCAAATCGATAAAAGTAATAAAGGGTGAGTAAAGTATCATTCCCATGAGGATTATGTTATCAATTACTAAGTTCGCTAAATTGACACTATTCAAGCTATTGAAAAGAGGGTTGTTGCAAATTCAATTAAAAAGAAATATAAGTAAGCAAACAATAAATCAAAGGGTAAAAATAATGATGTTAAAGTGTTAGGGTTCAGACTTCACTTGAACTCTTTAAATGCACATTCCAATATTGGTTTAACTATGTTCTATTTCAATGATTTATGGTCAATTCCCAAAATTAATTAATACTCAATCCCTTGGTATATTAATCCTCTTACACTATTTGAAATTAACTAATCCCTTAGTCTAACCCTAAATAGAAAGGAATTATCAAGAATGAGGGAATTAAAAGAAAGACCACATAACCCACAACGTCTATTCCTAATGATTGCAGAAATTGTGGTGTTTATCATATGCTCTATGTAACACCCCAAAATTTCTAACTATTTGACAATAATAACAGAATTCTACGATTTAGTGATTTCTGTGTACTATAAAATTATTTTGAGTATTCCGTGAATATATTTGATCATTTTTTGTGATTTACTTCGTGTGAGAAAAATAATAATTTTCGGGCCGAAAAAAATCTTACGTAATTTAATTATGGCTGTTGATTCTTAATTCTTTTTGCTAATCTGATTTGATTTTCATAAGTTTTATAATTTTTATGATTTTGTGGATTATTATGAGATTTTTATATTTTTTGATTATTTTAATATTATTATTGGGCTATTGTGGGCCCAAGGGACTATACGTGGGCCCAGGCAGGGTTGGAAAAGTGAAAATTTTTTCGGAGCCAGAAAATTTTGTACTATTGAGATGGGGACGGGGGATCTTACTAAACCCGAAACCAAAAATAGTTTTTGAAAATTTTCTTTTACTGTGTTTTGTACTGTATTTAATTATTGGGTGATAAAAATTACAGTTAATTGTGTCCGTAGAGTAATAGCAGATAAAAATAAATATTATACTAATTAGTCAACATTAGTGGTTATGACGACTTTATGACAGACCAATAGGAAGCAAGTTTAATGTTGAAGCCTTTGGATATTCACCATTGATTTAATCAAGGGTGGAGATTTGGTCTTACAAAGTGGCTAGGACCATTTGTGACCTTTGGATGTAAAGCATGAAGAGGAGATCTTGACCCTTCATTTTGGAGATACATCTAATGGCTAGGATTTCAAGGAAAAAGATCCAATGGCCTAGATTTACTCTTATCAATATAGAAGCTATACTTAGAAGCTACATTAATATTAACCATTGATCTAATCAATGGCTAATAATGCCCAAAATGGTGGCTAGTGAAATTTGTCACACATTGAGTGTACAAGAGGGAGGGTTCAGTTTTTGATGGCTTAAGGCCATAGGAAATTTCAAGACCACTTCATTATTCATCTTTATCTTCTCCAAAATCCTAAAGCATTTACAAAATTTTCTCTCCTCTCCCTTCAAGCTAGTTTTGGCCAAAGCACCCAAACCACCTTCCATCACTCTATAATTTTAAACAACCACATATCTTGTATCCTTACATCAATCCAAGAACCTTTGTAGTTAAGTCCAAGCTCTAAATCTTTCATTTTCAAGGACTTTCTTCAAGATCAAGTTCTAGGTTTTTAAGGTGAAGTGTAAGGAAACTTCACTACTTGTCTTATTTTCATGTTCTAAGCCATGTTTGATCCATGGTTCTCCTTGTTCAAGCTTAATATGTTAATAAACTTGTGTTTTATTTTGTGTTTTAAGAAGCTTTTGGTGGTGAATCACTTACTCAAGAAGCAAACCAAGGAGCTTGGGAGGTTCTTCAAGAGGTAAGAGGGAGATCCATCTCACCAACCAAATATGGTGGTGAGAGATGAATCTTGTATTTGATGGATGGCGAATCCATGTGAGGATTCATATCCATGGTTGTGTAATTATGTGTGGGTGTTTATGTGCTTTAAATTATTTGTTTGTATTTGCATGCTTTATGTGATTTTTCTTGCTTTAAGGTATGCTTGATTATATGATATGATGAATACATATATGTATGCCATGATTTGATGATGAAAGCAAAATAAATTTTTGGTTCCAATGACCATGAGGATTTCGGCCTTAACACCTCAAAATAGGTGTTTCCAGATTAAAATTTTCATGAATGGTAAAATTGAATGATTAGAAAGGAAAGGAAAAGAAAAGATGGATTGGTTTCAAAGACCAAGTGTTCACGATTTTTGGATGAGTTTTAATGGTTTTGTTTATGTAAAAATATGAAGGGAACTTAGTTGCTTTAAAAGGAAAAATATATGATGGTTTCAATGACCATGTACCATGGTTTTTGAAGGCTTGTATTACCTTGGTTTTGTGAGACAAAGTGATTTCAAAATGGAAACATAATTGATTTAGTACAAGGATTAAAGAAATGGAAACAAAGTGTTTTGTCACTTGAAAAAAAATGAAATTTTCATTATGAATGGAAAAGGGAGGTTGAAAGTGTTTGAACCTCAATTTGTTTTAAAGAGAATTAATTTTTGTTAGAATTGAATTATGGAGAAAATGTTAGTGATTTGAGATTTTCTAACGTATAACTTATCCTTTGGGTTTTGGAGTGTGATTAGAAAATTTTAAGTTAGAAACATTGATTTAATTCAATGAAGTGATGAATTTGTGGAAAATATTGTGAAAGAGATTTCTTGAGTAAGAAAATGTGGGAAAAGAAGTAAGAAGTCAGATTATTTTAAGAAAATGTTGAAAAATCAATATGTGATTTGAAAATGCGACAGAAATATTGTGCGATTGAGAAAATGTGAAAATATGATTATGCGATGAAAATACAGTAAAGATGTTGTTGGGCCAATATGTGAACCCTAAATATGAGATGATGAATTTGAATTGAGAATGGTGCATTTGTACATGCATTGGAAAAGTCTGATGGACTGGATAAGGCTAATTGCCTAAGATAGAATACACCTCTTGAGTGGGTGCGAAATGCTTAGTGTAAGTCACTTGTTAACCTTGGGGGCATTGGGGTGCGGATTGCCTACAATGGGTAGTTGGTAGCTCTTCTGTACCGTGGGTTTGACCGATGCAACACACTGATGATCCTGACTGAGACACTATTCTTAATCAAGATCTGATAAAGACTGTAGTGTATATGCTAGATGTACAAATACATATAAGAATTGTAACACGTGGTCTGAGGCATGTTGGTACAGACAGATCTTTTCGATTACTCTCTCCGACCTGAGTTTTAGCTCCATGGAGTAGGAAGTTGAGTCTATGTGCACATGCATAATTATTGAGTATTGATATCGGTGTGATATTTGAACTGTTGAATATTTGAAAAATATTGAGGGTATTATCGTAATTATTATTTATGATAATTGAATTGTTGAATATTAGGATATTGTTGAGGGCATGATCGTAATTATTATTTATTGCATCTATTGTGATGATAAATAATGTTGATGGCATAATTGTAATTATGGTATGATGTATCTGTATGATATATTGTATGTGTTTATCTCCATGCTACCATGTTGGTATTGGCGTAGGTGATCTCACCTCTTTGTATGCCTATTTTGTATTGTATTTATATTTGTAAAGACAGTGAGCAAAGAATTGAACAAGAAGGTGAAGAGGAGCAGATTCCTGTGGAGGAAGCTGAATTCTAAGAAGATAGCGATGCCCAGTTTCTTAGGATATATAAGGTTGCAATTTCGTGGAGGACCGGAAGCATGGCATGTTGACCTAGATAGAGCGTGTATTTTCTACATAGGAGACTTGAATATTATCCTAAGTAGGATTTATCAAGGGAACCCTTATTTCAGTGTAAATATTAATGTACACTTAGAGTTTCCGTTATCCATCAGGCAGTACTGGGGAGCTTACTACCGTACTCCTAGTGAGATTAGTATCGTGTCGTCTGCGCAGACACCTGTCCATAAGACTTTGCGTCAAATCGGATTCCTACCTAATGAGGAATCTGAAGAGGACCCGTCTGAGGGTTCTGCTGTTTAGTAATACTTAGGCAGTATGTTAATTTTAAATAATGTTCAAATACTTTGAGAACCTGGTCTGTAAATATTTAAGTATGACAGTACTAAGACTTGTGTATATATGATGTAAATTATTTATAATGATATTGTAATATTTTTATTTTTTGCTAAGTTTATCTTATTGATATTAAGAAATTTTACAACTCATATTTACATTACACAGCATATTTTATAATAAAGGGGTGAATTGGTAATTAAGTAACATAAATGTGATACCCTATGGTGGGTGTTACATTCTAGGCTCATACAAATTTTTCCAAATCATACATCAACCCAAAAGATTATTCCCAAATTGATCAGGTTTAGAAAAGCATTAAGAATAGAGATAAACATGTAAATCGTGAAATAGAAACATAAATTAAACCCATAAAAGAAATTACATCATCAAAGTTCAAGATCCATCATCCCCCTAACAAGGGAAAATTATTTACATAGGAAAAAAGAAGAACACAAAGGGAAGAATATGACAAAGTCGAATGTAGAAAGGTAGAAAGGTTGAAGAAAATTCCTAATATTCAAGCCTAATTGCGCCTACACCACATTAGGGTTTGTGCCTCTGGACGGCTGTTACGTTCTGTCCAAGTGTGTAAGAGTGTGTTGAATTTGGCATAACTTTTTTTTTAAATAAAGAAAATCACGCTGCTATTACGCATTCAGCGCTCAAGCGCTCACTATCCAGTGCTTATGCGCTGATTCACTTAAAGGGAAAACTCCATCGCATAACGCGCACTCAAGTGGTGGGTGTCCAATGCTCAAGCGTCGGACGTTGGATGAAAATTCTTTCCTTTTTCTTGCGCGTTTAAGCATTCAATCCTTTCCATGTGCAAATACTTACAAAAACACATAAAAACATGTAATAAGAACACGATAAAAAAATAAAAATATAACAATACTTGAGAACAAAACTAAATCAAAAAGATTAAAAGAGGATGAAAATCCAAGATTTTGACCCGTAAAAATGTGAATTTTTGCAGGTTCATCACCTTACAAGCAACATGGATGTAATGATTATGTTAGCTTTGATAATAACATATTTTATACATTAATAAACCCTTATTTTTAGTCATTTACACTCTCCATATACTGAAATGATTGAGCTTGGTCATGTTTTGTAAATTTTGGGCTCAAATTGGGCTTAATTGATCTTTTTCAGTATTATTGAGATTTGACACTGTTTCTGTATTTCGTCCATATCTTGAGTTCTTGATGTTTAAAAATTATGTATCTTACCTTGTAGAAAAATGAGAGAGATCTCTACAACTTCCATTAAGAGTTCCAAGGCTAATTCGAACATCTAGTGGAGCTAATTGGGCTTAGAAGTCAGAACACAAGTTCTATCACTAGAACCCGAGTAGTGTGTGTAACACCCCGATTTTTTGTTTTTCTTGAAATGAATAAGTTTTATAATATTTATGAGTTTTTATGAATTTTTGAGAATTTTTAATTATTTTGAATATTTTAATATTATTTTAATTATTTTAATATTATTTTTTAAAAATATGTCCGAACTTTATTTTTTTTGAAAAATATATGAGTTTTATAATTTTTATGATTCTTGAGAATTTTTATGGAATTTTCTGAGGTTGTGATTATTTTAATATTATTTTGAGTTGTATGTGTGTTTATGGCGGGCCCGAAAAAATAAAAATTTTTCTTGGACTAGAAAGTTTCAGACTGTCAAGGCGGGATCGGGGGATCTTACTAAACCCAAAACTGGGAATAGTTGACGGAGATTTCTTTATCTGAGTTTTCCATTACCTATTGTGTAATAATAGCAGTAGCTATTGTCCATTGGGTAATATCTATTAGAAAAATATCTTGATGACTCAGCTGGTGACTCAGTACTATGACTCACCATGCTGACGCAGCTGTTCTAGAAAATTCTATGATGATTCATCTAGTAAATATCTAAGGATAATATCTAAGCAGAAAATATCTCTAATAAGAAAATATCTGCGCTAAATATCTCAAGTGTAATTATGAAAACAGAAAATATCTAGGTTAAATATCTTAAGAGTAATGATGAACCATCATTACATAGCTTTATGGCTAACCAGTAGAAATTGGTCAAACATAATGACTTGGACTTTGTTATGAACCGTTGGATAGAAAACTTGATGAATAAGCCTTAGATCATCACCATTGATCTAATCAATGGTGTGAGAGCAATCTTGATAAAGAAGCTTATGATATCCACCTTAGATTTAATCAAATGCTAAGAAATGAAGTTATTTTTAATGGTTAGATTTGTTAGTTGAGTAACTAGATAATCTAACTTAGTTACTCTAATAGTCTAATTAGTAACTAAATGGAACAAACTAAGTTTGCAAATGCTTAGAGTCTTTAGTTATAAGAAAATATTTAGAATTTCTAGAATCATTACCTATATATGACAAGAGCATGATATAATTATGTAACTAGATAGTTATAATGTAACTAAATGATTTAACTAAGTTACCTTAATAGCTTAATTAGTAACTAAATGAACTAATTTAGTTGCTAAATAATTAGAGCTAGTTACTAAACAAATATCTAAATTATCTAGAAACATGATATAACCATGACATATACAATGACATAATGATGTAACTAACTAGTTAGAATGTAACTAGAAATTTTAACTAAATAATTTAAGTGTAACTAGATGGAATAATTAATTAGTTCAAGTGTAACTAGGGAATTAGAATGGAACCAATTTAGTTTCCTTTCCTTTTTGAGTCACACGGCCTCATGGCCATTCTACCAAGTTCTTGATGCATCTAATATGACAACTTGATGACCACTTTATGACTTAATGTTAGCCATGGCAACCATTACCCAAGAGGGGGGGTGAATTGGGTGATGACTAGTTTTAATGCAACTTTGACAAATTATGCATTTTGAATAACTCAATTAATAAATGCAGCGGAATAAGTCTAATAAATGTACAACTATTGAGGATTACTCAAATACAACTTGGGATATATGATGAACTAAGTGAATAAGCTAGATATCAAGTTGTAACAATCAAAACATCAAGATATGCAATAAATAAATATATTCTACCAAATACTGAATTTAAAGAGTATAGGGAAGAGAGAATCAAACTGTAATCGATTACACGAGTTCTGGAGATGTTGTAATCGATTACATAGTATGTGTAATCGATTACACGCTCTCTGACTTTGCTTGGACCGCTTGGCAGAGCCTCTGTAATCGATTACATGTTTGGTGTAATCGATTACACGAGTTCTAGAGACGTTATGTAATCGATTACATAGTATGTGTAATCGATTACACGCTCTCGACTTTGCTTGGAACGCTTGGCAGAGCCTCTGTAATCGATTCAGAGGTCTTGTAATCGATTACAAGCATGCTGAATTCAGTTTTTGCACTTCAAACAGTAAGGGTCCGAACTCAAAGCTTTCAAAATAATTCCAAAACTTTCCAAAACAATTCCAAACATCATGTAAGCATAAAAAACTGACCAGTTCTTGATCCAAAACTCATGTTTATGCAAAAACTACAAATTATGCAGAAAATTGTAACTTTATGCAGCAAGAGTTATGATTTATCCAATATGCCAAGTTCTAATATATTTTTATCAAATGTGCTACTTCAAACAAGAAGTGAGTTTATCTAGCATATTATCACATGTAAAAATGTATAGAAAATTTAAAGCATAAAAAGCATCCATAGTCATAGAATACCTTATTATCAAGAGATATGCAAGGTGGTGAGTAAAGGATGTAACAATAATACAATCATGTGCTATATATAATATTCAAATTTTATCAAGTACACATGATTCAAATAATCACTTAAGGCCTACAAGGAATATACCTCAAATTCATTGACTTTACAAGTGAATGTGCATAAGAGGTAGAAACTTTTGATACCTTAGCCTTAGTGATCAAGGAAACTCCTTTCCTTACCCATTGCTTCTCTTTTGGTGTTTTGAACTTTGCAAGTTTCACATTTTGTACTTGAGAAGCTTTGGTTGAAGTCATCTTCCTTCTTTGATCAAAACATCTATCAATGGGCTTTGGAAGTATTTCCTTTGATGATTCCTTTTTCCTTTGATCAATTAGTCCGTCCTTTTGAGAAGTTTTCTGCATAATTGAAACACTAGGAGGACTTTTTGGTACCCACTTCATCTTGGGTCCTTGAATGTTAGTATTAGGGCATTTAAGGTCTTTAGGAACCCATACCATATTATTTCTCATATAAAAATTTCTTCTATAATTGCACAAATGAGAAATATGTCCTAGATGACCACAAAAATTACAAACAAGTGAATTCAATGATGGCTTGGTCCTTTGAAGATTATTTTTAAAAAACTTGAGCCTTTGGTTGTTATTACATTCTAAACTATTTTTGCCATAAGCCTTGCTTGAATTTTTATGTGGAATAACATTAATTTTATTCTCATTAACAAGCATAGGATGTAAGCAATTAAAATCATTAGCCTTGGCAAATTCAGAAAATAAGTGCGCAACTTGATTTTCTAAATCAATGCACTTTTCACAAGAAGTTGAGGTTTCAAATTTCAAAGACATTTCCTTATTGAGAAAAATATATTCATTTTTCAAAGTCTCAATTTCAATTTCAATAGAGGAAATGTTTTCCAAACAAGATGAGTTTTTCTTTTCTAAATTCAACAAGCCATCATACAATTCATCATATGCATATTGTAGCTTATCATAGGAAAGACCATAATCAAGATAGGCATTATTTACCTCAAGGTTCTTTGGAGTCAAGTGGGAGGTTGTCACAATTTCTTGCACTAATGACTCTTCAAGGGAATCACCATCTTCCTCATTGTTATCCATCAAGAATTTGAGAATATCTTCCTTCTCAATTTTATTTTGCTTTGCCTCTTCTTCAAATTGAGCACCATCATCACTAAGAGGCATTGAACTCATTTTCTTGCTTTGAACATGTTCTTGAGGACATTTTTCAACATTGTCTTCCTTTAAAGACTTTTGCTCTTCTTGCTCTCTATATACAATTTTATGTACAAAATCATCATTAGCAAGATAAATAGAATCAAGAGCATTCTATATATCTTTAGCACTAGAGCAACTCTTAATTTTAGCATAAGCATCATCATTTAAACTACTTCTCAATATTCGCATTGCTCTAATATTCAAGGAAAAAAATTTCTTATCATAGTCATTCCAAGTTTGTTTTGATTTGCATGTAAATCCATCAAGCATAATATCCCACAAATCAATATCAATAGATTGCATATAAATTTCCATTCTAGCTTTCCAATAAACGAAATTCACACCATCAAAGAATGGTGGTTTATTAATTTCAAAACCATTCATTTTGAAAAGCTTGTAATGGTTGCCAAACAAACAAAGATCTTTAACTCCAAGCTGTTAAGCTTTTACCAGAGCACGAAGCTCTGATACCACTTGTTAGCCATGGCAACCATTACCCAAGAGGGGGGTGAATTGGGTGATGACTAGTTTTAATGCAACTTTGACAAATTATGCATTTTGAATAACTCAATTAATAAATGCAGCGGAATAAGTCTAATAAATGTACAACTATTGAGGATTACTCAAATACAACTTGGGATATATGATGAACTAAGTGAATAAGCTAGATATCAAGTTGTAACAATCAAAACATCAAGATATGCAATAAATAAATATATTCTACCAAATACTGAATTTAAAGAGTATAGGGAAGAGAGAATCAAACTCAAGAATTTATCCTGGTTCAGCCACCAACCACTTGTGGCCTACATCCAGTCCCCAAGCTTAACTTGAGATTTTCTTCACTATCTCCTAGACTTTACGGGTGCTAGAAAAACCTTTGTACATACAAGAGCACTCCTCACACCTTGGGATACCTCACCCTTGTGCTAGAGCCTCCAATTATTCAAGCTTCACAGGTGCTTGATGACCTTTACAATGAAGAGCACTCACAACACCTTTGGGATATCTCACCCTTTGTGTTTGAGTCTCACTATAAGGGATACCTCACCCTTTTCTCTCTTGAGGGATACCTCACCCTCTTGCAATGATTTCAAGATGAAGAGAAAGAATAGAAACTCTCACAAGAGTGGATATACAACTTGAAGAACAAAGTAGATGATAGAAAACTCTCTCAAGAGTAGATAATACAAGTTGAAGCTCAATGGGTATAAAGGATTTACACACTTAGCTCAAAACAAAGAATTTAGAGAAAAAGATGATGAATTTCGTTTTCAATATTCAAGGGTAATTTTTCAGAATGTTCTCCAACTTGTTTTTGATGCCCAAACACTTTTATTTATAGCCCAATGAGTTTTAGAGCCGTTGGAGGGGTTTAGAAATGATTTTCTATGAAAACTAGCCGTTTATAGCCGTTAGAAACGTTCCTGGGCACTTTGTAATCGATTACAAGCTTCATGTAATCGATTACAAGCTTTCTGGGCACTTTGTAATCGATTACAAGCTTTATGTAATCGATTACAAGCTTTCTGGGCACTTTGTAATCGATTACGTACTCTGTGTAATCGATTACACGGCTTCTGTCAACGTTGTAATCGATTACATGACTTGTGTAATCGATTACACCATTTCTGGTTTTCAAAACCGACTTTAAAAGGTCATAACTTCTTTATTTCTTATCCAATTAAAGCAAATGACCACTCATTGGAAAGCTATTTGAGTCTATTTTCATATGAAAGAAGTTTCAGAACAAAACTCAAAGTATTTTGAAAGATATGATCAAAATAGTAACCAAAGGTCAGATTTTCAAAACTCAAACTTTAATTGGTCATAACTTTTTCGTTTCTTATCCGTTTAAAGCAAATGACCAGTCATTGGAAAGATCTTTGAGTCTATTTTCAAATGAGATAAGTTTCAAAGTAAAACTCAAAGTATTTTAAAAGTTATGATCAAAAGAGTAAGTATATATCAGTTTTGTAAAACACAAACTTGACTATTTTTCATAGATTTGAAATACCACCAATACTAGCTTTCCAAAAACATTTTGTTGGGAATTTAACCATTTTAGAAACACTTGTAAAGATGTTTAAAACTTGTTTGAGCTTAGTGTGATCCCCATTTACCTTTACACAAGATCTAAGTCCTATAAGCTATTCTTGAAGATGTTGGACTAGATCTTTTGCCACCATCACTTCTTGATGTAATCCAAGCTTCTAAAGAAAATCTTCTCTTCAAAACTTGCAAATGCTTGGAACATCTTTTCATTTTCATTCTCCTTGAGTTGAGCATAGTTGTGATCTTTTGCTTTCTTGTTGCAATGCTCACTCTTGGTACTTGAACTATCCTACAAAATATTACTCACTTAACCAAACATAGTTAGTCCAAATTCATAGCTCAATATCTTCATATGCATGATTCATAAATGTATAACTCTAGTTAGTCTAACATGCATACAAGACTTTCATAGACATATCCAATATTAATTCATTTATAACTCATATAACATATTATTGGATATATTATATGATGAATGTTACATATATCTTATTGCATGATTATTAAGTGAAATATAATTAGATAAAGTACATAATCATGCATGATATAATATTTCTCATTAAACACATTTATGTAACATGATCAATATTCTTTTGTGATGCATTTGTTATCTATAAAGCACAAGTATAAAGCATAAGCATCATTCTTTTTGTTTTGTATTTGTCATCATCAAAACTTAACATATTAAATCATTGGGGCAAACCTATTTCCACAATCTCCCCCTTTTTGATGATGACAAATCACTAAAGAAAAATATGTTGAACAATATAGAAGAATAGATATTCATGTAAGCATATCAAATAATTAAGCACAAGAACATATTTTTCTTTCCAATTTTCTCTCCCCCTATTTGACATCAACAAAAAGGCTTAGGAAGGAAAGATAATAATTTTCTCTCCCCTTATAGATAAAACTCATGCTGTCAAAAAGGGTAGGATCATCAAAACCATAAACTTCTTCAAGTTATTCAACTCATCACTAAGTATGTATGAAATAAGTATGCTTTCAAGATATAAAAGATTATTCATGCAATACTTGTCATATTTTGGTATTTCAACATTTAGCATATGATAGCAATAAGCTTAAGAATTTATGTCTAACATATAATATCTTGCATACCGCATCATAAATAAGTACCACTTGATATCACTTGATAGGAGATACAAAATATTCATGTAAGATCATGAAATTAAGATTTTCAAATGAAAAATCATACAACTTATCACTTATGAAGCATTTCTCAATGAAAGAATCAAAAGATATGAAATTTAAGAATGTTTACATTCTTTCATTGATAGAGGGAAAGAGAATAAGAGATTATTTTTATTGACATATTGATAGTATTAACAATAAAACACTTCATGTCAAGTAAGGATGTAAGCCAAGAGATATAAGCAATAATCTAAGAGCTAGGCTCCCCCTCACAATATGCATATTATCAAGATATAAAACATAAAAGCTCAACATAGTCATGCATATATTTATAGTCAACAAGAACATGAAAAAAAAAATGTAAGATAAGTAAGATAAGCTCCCCCTTATTGAAGCACAAGATAGATAAAGGAAAACATGCATGCCAAGACTATGTAAGCATATTACAATAAAGAAAAGCAAGGCAAAGATACATATTCTTAATCCATCAATCACAAACTATTTTTAAAAAAAAATTCTCCCCCTTTCAAAAAGAATTTTACAATAGCACATTGTATTTTCAAAAGAATTTTAGAAAGGTAGAAGGGTTTTATATTGAAATCACATATTCCTTGAAAGTAATCAAACTCAAGTCAAAAGAGCATTTGAAAGTACATCTCATCTTTTTCTCATTAAACAAGAGCTTTGAAAAGATAAAACACTTTTGAAGAACAAGACTTATCTTTTGAAGTATCAAGAAGAGCTCTATAGAACATTTCAAAAGATCTATTTGAAAACTTTCTTAAATACTCTCTCAAGATTTAATAAACATTTCAAAGCAATGAAGAGAGTACTATATTTATAGCACAAATCGAATGATTTCTAAATTTTCTAAGACAATTAGGAGATGATAATACTTTCAAGTTCTTAAGACAAGTTCAAAAGATTCTCAAGGATATGGAACTTGAAAAGCTTCTTTCAAATATGATAGGAAATTTTGCCTTAAAAAAATTTTTTTTTAATCAAATAAGAAATTCTTTTCAAAAAGAACATGATTCTCATAAGTGTTATACTACTAAGAAATCATAGATCAAGAGAATCATAGATATCAAACATTCATCATGATGAAATATGCTATAAGGATCAAAATATGTATAAAACTAATATCATTCACCCTATATGCAATGACAAAAAATAGCAAGTTAATATCCAATTAAGCACTTTGTCAATGCTAAGCATACTTCTCATGTAAGGAAAGCATATACTCTTTTAAGATCAATTTATCAACAAGTATCATATAATCCATAGCATATAAGATACCATAATAACTTAGGGATAGAGATACTTATTGAGAGAGTGATGCTTCGTTAGAATGTTCTTCATTTATAGGATTTTTGAGTTTGGGCTTTCTTCCATTGTTCTTGAAGAAAGTCTCCGCTTGTCTCTTTTCATCCAACTCTTCTCTTTGTCCACATATGCTTGACATTTCAATATTTGATGACTATCTTTGAAGCATATAGAGACACCTGCAAGGCTAACTCTAAAAGTACTCTAAAACATAGGTTAGCATCAAATATCATTTAAGCTCATTTACAAGCATAATTTGGGTTGATATATAATGTAAAACATGTACCACATTATCAACCATGAATTGTTAGCTCTAAAGAGAACAAAAGAATGATATATGCACTTGAATCCAAAAACATAGTTTAAGCATTTTCAAAGGCAAGATTCAAGTTTATCAAGAAACACATGATCAACATCAAAACTTATATAAGCATTTTGGGGCAAACAAAGATCATGTTAGGCATGTAATATCAAGTAAGGAATTTTAGTACGCACACAGGCCAAGCAAGAACAAAAAGTCCCTTATTGTAATGAAAGAATTGAAAATCATGGAACTATAACTTTTGAGACCATTTATGATTCATTTTAAGATATACTTCATTAAAAAGAATATTGAAGTTCAAAGGCAAGTTCAAGGCACAAAAAAAGAATCATTTACTTCTTGTTTTCAAGATATGAACATATCAAGCAATTTCAAACAAGAAGACAAATAACTTTTAACTATCCAATCCCCAAGTAAGCATATAAGCAAATTAAGCATCAAAGAGAAAGGATTAGAACTACTTATGAGTAAGTGAATTTACATATTTGAGCAAAGAGAATTGGTCACAAGCTCAAGAATAAAGATATTGTCATAACATGTCATTCCAAGCAAAATGTGTGCATATATAATATGTTAGCATGTATAAAAATATTTTTAAAACATAGTGCTAGAAAAGCACAACTTAAGACATGATAAGGCATAAAAACAAATCTTTACTTATCCAAATATCACATGATATACAATTTAAAGTATAAGTAAGGATAAGAGATTGATATCACCAAAAGTGTACTCTTTGAGTTTTTGTAAGTGACTCTAACTTCTATGCCTCAAGGCCCCTTGAGAATGTTGTGGTTCTTCATGTCTTTCTTTTTATGTTTTTCATCACTTTTGAAGAACTTGAACCATTTTAAGCTTTCCCAACCTCAAGTAGCACGGTTGTTTTTCACTTCATTTGCATGCTTGAGTTAATGGTCACCCTACAACACAATTTAAAGTAATTTCTTTGGTATCCACCAGTTTTGGATCCATAGAGGTTAGTCATTATACCAAACTTATGAGCAAATAAGCATTAAAAATAATAAATGAGTTCACAAGGGTAAGAGGTATTTCATTTCATTGATCATTAAGCACATACCAAGAGAAAAGGTGAGTAATAGAAGAAATATGGCTTTTTGCGCACTAAAACTCATTTTTAAAGCCTGTGTAATCGATTACAATATGTGCGTAATCGATTACCAACCCTCTGGAATCCATGTAATCGATTACATGTTTGGTGTAATCGATTACACGAGTTCTGGAGATGTTGTAATCGATTACATAGTATGTGTAATCGATTACACGCTCTCTGACTTTGCTTGGACCGCTTGGCAGAGCCTCTGTAATCGATTACATGTTTGGTGTAATCGATTACACGAGTTCTGGAGACGTTGTAATCGATTACATAGTATGTGTAATCGATTACACGCTCTCTGACTTTGCTTGGAACGCTTGGCGAGCCTCATGTCGATTACGAGAGGTCTTGTAATCGATTACAAGCATGCTGAATTCAGTTTTTGCACTTCAAACAGTAAGGGTCCGAACTCAAAGCTTTCAAAATAATTCCAAAACTTTCCAAAACAATTCCAAACATCATGTAAGCATAAAAAACTGACCAGTTCTTGATCCAAAACTCATGTTTATGCAAAAACTACAAATTATGCAGAAAATTGTAACTTTATGCAGCAAGAGTTATGATTTATCCAATATGCCAAGTTCTAATATATTTTTATCAAATGTGCTACTTCAAACAAGAAGTGAGTTTATCTAGCATATTATCACATGTAAAAATGTATAGAAAATTTAAAGCATAAAAAGCATCCATAGTCATAGAATACCTTATTATCAAGAGATATGCAAGGTGGTGAGTAAAGGATGTAACAATAATACAATCATGTGCTATATATAATATTCAAATTTTATCAAGTACACATGATTCAAATAATCACTTAAGGCCTACAAGGAATATACCTCAAATTCATTGACTTTACAAGTGAATGTGCATAAGAGGTAGAAACTTTTGATACCTTAGCCTTAGTGATCAAGGAAACTCCTTTCCTTACCCATTGCTTCTCTTTTGGTGTTTTGAACTTTGCAAGTTTCACATTTTGTACTTGAGAAGCTTTGGTTGAAGTCATCTTCCTTCTTTGATCAAAACATCTATCAATGGGCTTTGGAAGTATTTCCTTTGATGATTCCTTTTTCCTTTGATCAATTAGTCCGTCCTTTTGAGAAGTTTTCTGCATAATTGAAACACTAGGAGGACTTTTTGGTACCCACTTCATCTTGGGTCCTTGAATGTTAGTATTAGGGCATTTAAGGTCTTTAGGAACCCATACCATATTATTTCTCATATAAAAATTTCTTCTATAATTGCACAAATGAGAAATATGTCCTAGATGACCACAAAAATTACAAACAAGTGAATTCAATGATGGCTTGGTCCTTTGAAGATTATTTTTAAAAAACTTGAGCCTTTGGTTGTTATTACATTCTAAACTATTTTTGCCATAAGCCTTGCTTGAATTTTTATGTGGAATAACATTAATTTTATTCTCATTAACAAGCATAGGATGTAAGCAATTAAAATCATTAGCCTTGGCAAATTCAGAAAATAAGTGCGCAACTTGATTTTCTAAATCAATGCACTTTTCACAAGAAGTTGAGGTTTCAAATTTCAAAGACATTTCCTTATTGAGAAAAATATATTCATTTTTCAAAGTCTCAATTTCAATTTCAATAGAGGAAATGTTTTCCAAACAAGATGAGTTTTTCTTTTCTAAATTCAACAAGCCATCATACAATTCATCATATGCATATTGTAGCTTATCATAGGAAAGACCATAATCAAGATAGGCATTATTTACCTCAAGGTTCTTTGGAGTCAAGTGGGAGGTTGTCACAATTTCTTGCACTAATGACTCTTCAAGGGAATCACCATCTTCCTCATTGTTATCCATCAAGAATTTGAGAATATCTTCCTTCTCAATTTTATTTTGCTTTGCCTCTTCTTCAAATTGAGCACCATCATCACTAAGAGGCATTGAACTCATTTTCTTGCTTTGAACATGTTCTTGAGGACATTTTTCAACATTGTCTTCCTTTAAAGACTTTTGCTCTTCTTGCTCTCTATATACAATTTTATGTACAAAATCATCATTAGCAAGATAAATAGAATCAAGAGCATTCCATATATCTTTAGCACTAGAGCAACTCTTAATTTTAGCATAAGCATCATCATTTAAACTACTTCTCAATATTCGCATTGCTCTAATATTCAAGGAAAAAAATTTCTTATCATAGTCATTCCAAGTTTGTTTTGATTTGCATGTAAATCCATCAAGCATAATATCCCACAAATCAATATCAATAGATTGCATATAAATTTCCATTCTAGCTTTCCAATAAACGAAATTCACACCATCAAAGAATGGTGGTTTATTAATTTCAAAACCATTCATTTTGAAAAGCTTGTAATGGTTGCCAAACAAACAAAGATCTTTAACTCCAAGCTGTTAAGCTTTTACCAGAGCACGAAGCTCTGATACCACTTGTTAGCCATGGCAACCATTACCCAAGAGGGGGGGTGAATTGGGTGATGACTAGTTTTAATGCAACTTTGACAAATTATGCATTTTGAATAACTCAATTAATAAATGCAGCGGAATAAGTCTAATAAATGTACAACTATTGAGGATTACTCAAATACAACTTGGGATATATGATGAACTAAGTGAATAAGCTAGATATCAAGTTGTAACAATCAAAACATCAAGATATGCAATAAATAAATATATTCTACCAAATACTGAATTTAAAGAGTATAGGGAAGAGAGAATCAAACTCAAGAATTTATCCTGGTTCAGCCACCAACCACTTGTGGCCTACATCCAGTCCCCAAGCTTAACTTGAGATTTTCTTCACTATCTCCTAGACTTTACGGGTGCTAGAAAAACCTTTGTACATACAAGAGCACTCCTCACACCTTGGGATACCTCACCCTTGTGCTAGAGCCTCCAATTATTCAAGCTTCACAGGTGCTTGATGACCTTTACAATGAAGAGCACTCACAACACCTTTGGGATACCTCACCCTTTGTGTTTGAGTCTCACTATAAGGGATACCTCACCCTTTTCTCTCTTGAGGATACCTCACCCTCTTGCAATGATTTCAAGATGAAGAGAAAGAATAGAAACTCTCACAAGAGTGGATATACAACTTGAAGAACAAAGTAGATGATAGAAAACTCTCTCAAGAGTAGATAATACAAGTTGAAGCTCAATGGGTATAAAGGATTTACACACTTAGCTCAAAACAAAGAATTTAGAGAAAAAGATGATGAATTTCGTTTTCAATATTCAAGGGTAATTTTTCAGAATGTTCTCCAACTTGTTTTTGATGCCCAAACACTTTTATTTATAGCCCAATGAGTTTTAGAGCCGTTGGAGGGGTTTAGAAATGATTTTCTATGAAAACTAGCCGTTTATAGCCGTTAGAAACGTTCCTGGGCACTTTGTAATCGATTACAAGCTTCATGTAATCGATTACAAGCTTCTGGCACTTTGTAATCGATTACAAGCTTTATGTAATCGATTACAAGCTTTCTGAGGCACTTTGTAATCGATTACGTACTCGTGTAATCGATTACACGGCTTGTTCAACGTTGTAATCGATTACATGACTTGTGTAATCGATTACACCATTTCTGGTTTTCAAAACCGACTTTAAAAGGTCATAACTTCTTTATTTCTTATCCAATTAAAGCAAATGACCACTCATTGGAAAGCTCTTTGAGTCTATTTTCATATGAAAGAAGTTTCAGAACAAAACTCAAAGTATTTTGAAAGATATGATCAAAATAGTAACCAAAGGTCAGATTTTCAAAACTCAAACTTTAATTGGTCATAACTTTTTCGTTTCTTATCCGTTTAAAGCAAATGACCAGTCATTGGAAAGATCTTTGAGTCTATTTTCAAATGAGATAAGTTTCAAAGTAAAACTCAAAGTATTTTAAAAGTTATGATCAAAAGAGTAAGTATATATCAGTTTTGTAAAACACAAACTTGACTATTTTTCATAGATTTGAAATACCACCAATACTAGCTTTCCAAAAACATTTTGTTGGGCATTTAACCATTTTAGAAACACTTGTAAAGATGTTTAAAACTTGTTTGAGCTTAGTGTGATCCCCATTTACCTTTACACAAGATCTAAGTCCTATAAGCTATTCTTGAAGATGTTGGACTAGATCTTTTGCCACCATCACTTCTTGATGTAATCCAAGCTTCTAAAGAAAATCTTCTCTTCAAAACTTGCAAATGCTTGGAACATCTTTTCATTTTCATTCTCCTTGAGTTGAGCATAGTTGTGATCTTTTGCTTTCTTGTTGCAATGCTCACTCTTGGTACTTGAACTATCCTACAAAATATTACTCACTTAACCAAACATAGTTAGTCCAAATTCATAGCTCAATATCTTCATATGCATGATTCATAAATGTATAACTCTAGTTAGTCTAACATGCATACAAGACTTTCATAGACATATCCAATATTAATTCATTTATAACTCATATAACATATTATTGGATATATTATATGATGAATGTTACATATATCTTATTGCATGATTATTAAGTGAAATATAATTAGATAAAGTACATAATCATGCATGATATAATATTTCTCATTAAACACATTTATGTAACATGATCAATATTCTTTTGTGATGCATTTGTTATCTATAAAGCACAAGTATAAAGCATAAGCATCATTCTTTTTGTTTTGTATTTGTCATCATCAAAACTTAACATATTAAATCATTGGGGCAAACCTATTTCCACACTTAAGCCATGTGAAGCCATGTGGTACTCAAGTTTGGAAGTTAAGTCTTTGACTTCTCTTTGTTAAGTACTTACACGGCCTCATGGCCATTCTACCAAGTTCTTGATGCATCTAATATGACAACTTGATGACCACTTTATGACTTAAGCCATGTGAAGCCATGTGCTACTCAAGTTTGGAAGTTAAGTCTTTGACTTCTCTTTGTGAAGTACTTACACGGCCATGCAATTGAAGAATTGGCTAATTCATTTCATTCTATCACTTTGTGATACAATCAAACTTCTTATCTTTTTTCCAAAGAAATCTCATGGCCATGCACCATTTGAAGACCATTCTACTATGTTCCAAGCTTATCTAAATGACCAATGGATGACACCAAGTGACATAAGCCATGTGAAATGTATTAGATATTTTTACTACATTGATTAGTCTTATACTTTCCTACACACTACATCATATGGCCATTCACTCTCAAAATTGGCTATTCACTTTCATTTTCTCTCATCTCTCAAGAACACTCAAGAAAACATTTCATCTTCTCTTTTTCTAAGTCCACGGCCTCCCTACCAAAACCCGACCTCCTTACTTCTATAATTTCATCTCTTCATACTTTCTAAACCCAAACATAATTCTAAACATCTTTCCTTTAGAGAGTTTTGTTTAAATCCTTCTCTAAAAGCATCAAAAATCAAGCTTTGGTTTCTTACTTCTAAGGTAATTTCTTGAATCTTTGATCCTAAGTTGAATTTCTAATTTTCTAGACCATGATTGATCCATGGTTTGTTGTTTTTAAGCCTTGTTTATGACTTTTAGAATTGTTTAAGATTGCTTAGGAATTTTCTTGGTGCCACACGAATTCAAGAGGAAGGAGAGGCTTGAAGTTTGTTGTCTTCCTTAAGAGAAGAGGTAGATTAACCTCATCAACTATGTGTTGGTGTGAGGAAATGTATTATTTGTGGTGAAAAACCCATAAGGATTTATTCACTTGATTCTCTATGCTTTCTTTGTTTGTGTTTGATAAGTATTTGGTTTTGAAAATATGCTTGCATGTGTGTTTAATATGCTTATAGCTTTGATAATATACTTGTCTATATGAATTTGAAAGCATGATGATACTTGTGTAATTTAGGATGTGAATCACATGAAGGAAATGTGTATGAAAGTTCCAAAGAGCCTATGAGGCATTCGGCCTCCACACCATAAAAGGGGATCAAGGATCCTAAATTGTTTTCCTAATCAAGGATTATTTGGCTTTGTGACAAATAATTAAATCAAGAGTTTTTATAAAGAATAAATGATAGAAAGAAATAAAGAATGAATTATGAAACATATATATATGAATTTTGACCAAGATGCCAAAATCAATAAATTAGGTCCAAATTTATTTTGTTAAGCCTAGACTTAGGTGTTTTATATGGTAAGAAATTAATTTACTAGACTTTGAACTTAAAATTTAAGTAATATGCTTTTTAAAATTAAATTGGCATAATTAAGTTATACGATAAAATAAATACTGATACTTGAAATTTACTGACGTATAGCTCACCCTATGGGTTTTGAAGTGTGTTAAGAAATTTTGACCTGTAATATCTCAAGTAAATTAAAGAAACATAATTTTTTGGGAAACAGTAGAAATACTGATTTTTAGAGGGACAATATTGAAAATATTCTTTAAAGAGGGACTATATTGAAAATATTGTTTAAAGATGGACTATTGTGAAATTATTATTTGAAAAAGGACTATTGTGAAATTATTATTTAAAGAAGGACTACTTGGAAATATTATTTAAATTGGGACTATAATGTAAATATTATTTTATAGAAAGATTATTATACAAATAATGAAAATAAAGTCAATTTTTGGTATTAAATGAGAAAATTCGTATTTTGGATTTAAAACATGTTAGAAATATTTTACGCGATTGAGAATACGTTGAAAAATCTATACGCGACTCAAAAATAGTAATTTTTGGCTACGCGATTATAAAAATATGATAAAATATTTATGCAATTTGAAAACGTAAGAAAGATGTTCTGCAATTGTGAAAATGTGATAATATCGCTATGCGATTGAGTGTAAACAGCAGTTTGCTGTCGGACTGTCGTGGTGGGCCCGATAATGTGGAATAATGATACTGCCAAGTGACGGCGTGTGAGTATGAAATACTGTGTGATTAATGACAGTATTGTTGGGAATTTTTTGCGAATACATCACGCAGCGAAAAACAGGGATTCCCACCGAGGATCCATGCGAAAAAGTCATAATCCGAGTTTTTAAATGATTTACCTCTTGAAGCGTGAATCACAAACACCATAATAGAAACGATGTCTCTGCGGCATCCACACGAACAGACTCATGAACGTCCAATGTCCGCAAAAGGAGCCTCACGTCTCTCACACAGTGCTAGCTGCAAAGAGAAGAGATGAAACCTGTCACTCACTCACTCACTTTTCTGTAGGTGCGGCTAGGGTTTTGAAAAATCATCTATCTTAGTAGCCCCTTAGCAGTACTATTTATAATAGTGACCGCTTTAAGTGAGTGTGAGCAGCAGCAAGGTAAGCTGTGCAACCCTAGACCCATCCGTTATGAGTCTAGCCCATATTTGAATCCGAGTCCAACTTGGATCCATTGCTCCAATTTTAGTCTGTTCTATGTGTGTGACCCTGCAAGTTCTTATTACGTTGGCAGTAATATTAAAATCTCATTTTAATATTACAAGCAGTGAGCGGTATCTAGTAACACATCGCTGCTACCCAAGTAATAAGAATGTCAGTGATTTGACATAACCTTTCCGTGACTAATGTTTCCGTGTCGTTTAGTCCCTTTGTCAAGATATCTAGATTGAACACAATGCATGGAATGCGTCACCCTTGTATAGTCCAATCATTCGTTTCCTGATATTTGAGTAGACTTTGTAATAACAAATGAGATCAATATCTCATATTGACTCATTTGAGCATGGCCATGCATTTCGCAGTCTCACTCAATCAGGGGGCCCAAAGATATCGCTCCTGTTATGTAGGAGTGACAAATCCCATCTAGGTCACTCACATCCCTCTGCATGATTCGCGGTATGTCCAATAACCAACTTTATAATCACCTTGTTACAGATGACTTTTGATGGCATTAAAACACACAACTCTTCATGTAGGAATCGTAGTGATTTCAGGTCAAAGGACCACAAACACCATTGCCACTATGAGAATTGCTTATGACACTCACGTAACGATCCATGTAGCGTTCTCATGGTAGGTCAGTCCAGTACATCATTACTCTAATATGTACCCATGTGAAGACTTGATATCTCATATCCATGACCCGTGAGATGTGGTCATCAGTCTATGCACATACTAGTCTCAATGTATTATTGTTGTCCTAATTAACAATAATATTTGACTAGGGACATTTAAGAATAATGTTGTAACCAAAAGGATCTCACGATTAAGTCATCCACTTGATGTCCTATGGCATCAAACTTACTATTCTAAGGACTTTATTATGTTTATAAAAAAGAACACAATAAATGAAATGCCTCACATATAAAAATAGCATAATAGAATGTATGTAAATACAAATAATGTATTGGCCTCTTGGGCATACACCAACAAGTATGTGTATTTGGATCATACATCATGCATAGAAAAATGTGTTCACTTATTGGTTAAGGCATGATGTTATGCCTAGGAGATCGATTTACACCTAAGTGCGGGTGCGATGGTCGTAGTGTAGGTCAAGTGTAGACCTTGGGGGCGTCGGGGTGCGGGTTTTCCATAATGGCCAGTTATTAGCGCCCCTGTGCCATGGATTAGACTGATGCAAACACACCGACGATCCGGACCGAGACACTATCACTAATCATGATCTAATTATAGAATGTCTAGTCTAATGCCTGATGTGCACTTTGATAAATAGATAAAATATAGCACTTTTGGCCACGGCAGTCGAGTGACAGACATATCTTCTGGATCTTCTCTCTGAAATTGTGTTTAGCTCCATGGAGTAGGAATGGGTTTGTGTGCATATGCTTAATCAGCATTTATACTGTTGTAATATGGTATTTTTGTGAATAATATAATTGTGGTGTTATCATTATGTCTGATATTGTGTTTGCAAGTTTATTGGATTATTTATCTATTTAATGCTATGAAATATATTTGCTGATTTTATATTATTCTATGGACTGTGTGTATGGAATAACCTTGTTGTTTGTATCATTTCTTTACTATCATACTAGTATTGATGTAGGGGATCTCACCTCTTTGCTATATTGTTCTGTTTGTTTCTAGTTTTATGCCTACATTTATGAAGACCAAGATGGCTGCAAGGAGAAATTTCTTTGATTATATGCAAGTGCGGTTCCACTATGGCATTGACGCCTGGCGTGTCGACTCAGCTACTGAATGTTTTAATTATATAGGAAAGGTGACTTTATCCTAGAGTGATACCTACCATAGAAACCCTACTATTACATATAACGCTGCTTGTGTACATGTAGAGTTTTCCGTGCCTATTGTAGAACTATGGAATATTGCTCACTGTTTGCCTAATGAAGACTCTACGGAGTCAACTGCTCGGACTCTTGTCCAAAGAGACACATTCCAACCAAAAAATGTGCCTTTAGAGGATCCGAGAGAGGATTAGGTTCAGTTACTCTCCAGGTGTTTTGGCTTGGGCCAGGTCGAGTTTTTATGTGGTAATTAAATATTGCTTAGAGTATATAAGTTTTATGTAATGAAGACATTATGAATCTATGTTATATGCGAGTGATGTATTTTATTCAGTTCTTATAATTTGTGTTTTTCTAATTCAGTAAAGTTTCTATTATTCGCGAAAAAGAAATTTTCAAATTCATATTTTAAATGATATTAAATATTTTATAACTTGGGTAATTAATTATAAGGAGTTTGTATGAATGTAATACCCTTCGAAGGGGGTGTTACAGTATGCACTAATCAGGGTATAACTTGGGTTGTATATGTGATATTGGCCTGAAACTAGTGGTATTTGTAACACCCTTGTGGGGATATCACATTTATGAATGCAATAAAATAAAATAAAATAAAACTCTTACCCAAGTTGTAAAACATTTGATACTTAAATAATATTTGTGGTAAATTTTTTTTTCCTTTTATAATTATAGCATTAAATAAAATAACACAGAACACAAAATTAAATAAAGTATAATCACACAATAATATACATATGATCCTTCTTTAATACACACATAATTTACCACTACAAGTATTTAACAAAGCAATAAAAGACAACATAAAACTAAGACATAGTATTGCCCAAGTGCATCTCGACAGATAACTAACCCTTCGATGGATCATCCTCCAGAAAGACCATCGAAAAGTTGACATCTTGGAGATCTCACAGCACTACGGACACGAGTCCGAGCTGTTGACTCGCTACTGAGCTCACTAGGCGCGTGGAATATTCCCTGCTAGTAATGCCTAAGAGTCAGTGGCAACTCTAGATGTAAATACAACATAGTAGTAAATATGACATCTCCGTCATACTCTCTACATAGGGACACAGTCAAACGTCCCACATAAACAACTGTTCCTCTATCTACTTGCATACGCCAGGCCTCAGAACCTCCGTGAAACTCAAGTCTCACAAACCCGAAGAATCCTGACAACGCCATGATCTCAAGATCAGTCTTGATGATCAGTGTGATCTATCGGCTCCTCTTCCTCGTACAGCTCGCCAGGTTGTCGCTCGTCCGGATACTGTATCTCAAGAGGCTGATCCTCTTCTTCCTCAAACTCTTTACAAAAATAATATAATAATATTGAGAAAACATATAGAGAGGTGAGACAATCTACATCACTACCCGCATGGCAATAAAGAAAACAACAATACAAAACAATTATCACAACAGTACATACCAACATATCATGCATAATATATCAAGCAATACATAGTAAAATAACACATACAATATTGGAAAGCAATAAATCATACATTTTATCACAGATTATGGTAAGCTGTAAAATGCAGATAATGCATGAACACACACCGACTCGTTCCTACTCCATGGAGCTAAACACGGATATCTGAGAGAATAATCCAGATAGAAACTAAGAATACTTTATGGCTGCCCAACCAAACTATTGCACTGTCAAACATCGTGTCTATAGTCCACAGTCCAAACATCGAGTAGTAGTACATAGTCAATACATCGTGCACTACAGGCATAGTACGTAATAGTTTCCTCAAGATCTCGATTAAGAATAGTGTTTGTCAAGATCATTAGTGTGTTGCTCGTTACCACGGCCCAGAGGAGTAACCCACTGTCCCCATGTGGAATTCTCCGCACACTAACGCCTCCAAGTTCATAAATGAACCACACTACGCTTATCACACCAAAACACAGTGTAATTCGCCTCATCAATCAATCGCCAATTATCAACTAAATTGACACAATACTCTAAGCATGATCTAAAATTATAAAAATACCCTTATTATCCAAATTTTACCATAATTACAAAAATACCCTTAGTTATAAAATACCAAAGTATAGTATGTCCCACTTGACAGTACTACACCACATGTCCGGGTCCACCACTTTGGCTCGACAGCAAAACTCACTGTATCATTCAATCGCATAGGAATTTTATCGCATTTTCACAATCTCATCATTTTCACAAACATTTTTAAATCGTGTAAATATATTTTGACATTTTTAAACATCGCAAAAATGTTTTTAAATCATTTTCTCAATCGCGTAAGATTTTTAATTAATTTTCTTAACCGAATAGCTTAAAATTATCATTTTAAATATGTGTAGACTATATCTAGTACATTTTAAAATACGTAGAGTAATTTCCTTGTGTTATAAATATAGTATAGAATCTTTTCATTTTATTCGCTTGATTTTAGTAAATTTCGGCAGCATTTTGCCTATAAAAATCAGTATAAGGTATTTTTGACATTTTCCACTAAATATAGTTCATTTTATTTTTACCCAATAATTACGCTTTGAAACTCACTAACTCGCTTCAAAATTTATAAAATGAGCTCTACGTTAGTATTTTTCAAGCGTTTGCTTTATTTCTTACTTAAACTAAATTCTGCTACTTTAGAATTCTAGGACTGAATTTATTCTTTTTGTTTTCTCAATGATTCATTGGAATCAATTTATTTTGTAAATCCATTACCTAACCTATCTTAGAAAATAAAATAGCATGTTGGTCAAAATCAAAAATAAAATGGCATTCAATTATACACTAAATGGCATGTTGGCCATAATTAATCAAAATTATTCTTAAATCCATTATTTCACTTAGATCCTTTAAATCAGTGATTTAGAAAATTGCTGAGAACATTTTGGTTCTCTGTTTAATGTAAGGCCGTGAGCCTCATTCTGTGTTCTTTGGAACACTCATGCAAATCATTACATGTTATTCACATCCTACTTTAATAATTATACAATTATAAACACATGCAATTATATAATCACATACAATATACATACAATTTATTTAAAGCCATAAACATGCATAGCAAAAATAATAAAAACTATAATCATGCATAGCAAAATAAATCACAAATAGGAAAGCATTTAAACAATCACAAAAATAATAAAAACCATAAACAATCACACAAATGAATCCTTATGGATTCTACACACACATACAAATCCATTTTCCCATCACCACTTAGGGTTGATGAGATTAAATCTCCCTCTTACCTCTTGAAGACAATTAATCGGTTAGTTTTTCTCCTTTCCTTCAAATTCGTACAATCTCCCAAACAAATCCCTAAAATTCTTAAACAATTAGTAAAAACACATACAAGGTTTAATATTGAAAAACCATGGAACAATCATGGTTAGAAAAATTAGAAATCAAACTTTGAACCATAGAATCAAGACTTACCCTTAAGAAAGTAAGCAAAAGGTTGGATTTTGGACAAGATAGAGTAGTTTTTTGGCAAAACTTTGTGAATGAAAAGTGTTTAGAATAGGATTTGGGTTTAGGAAATATGAAGAGATAAAATTATAGAGGTTTGGTGGTGTGGGTAGGGTACTTGGCCGAATAGAGAGGGAAAGAAATAGAAGAAAAAGTGTGCATGGGTTCTTGGTATTTTTGGAGAGAAAATAGAATGCTTGATTAGGATAAGTGTGAAAATAAAAGTGAAGAGTGTAAAATTATGGGCTGCTACCGTGAGTGAGTGTTTTAGGTGAGGTTGAGTGTTCAATTTTGCATGGTAAATATCCTATTGAGTTCACATGGTGGTGCACATGGCTTATGTCATGTTGGAGGGTTCAAGAACCATGTAGAACCAAGCCAACTAGCCTCCTTGGTTGCTGCCCAAAAACCATGTGGCTCTTCAACATTTTAGGGACTTAATTGTTCTCAAATTACTCCTAATTATATGCTAATTAATTAGGTAATTAGTTAGGTTAAATATCCTAACCAATCTCAATTAACATTCTAATCATATAACTAATTAGTTTAATATATATTAGCATATATTATAACCTTTAATCAATATTAGAATATCTAATTAGTATTTAGATTATAATTAATTAATAACTAAGCTAGTTCACTTAGTTTGCTAATTAGGTAATTAGATTAGTCAAATTAAGCTTAATTAGCTACTAACCAAATTCAAGCCTACTATTTTTGACTTAATTCTAACCATTGATTTCATCTTCAATTCCTAGCCATAGATGTAATCTAAGGTAGATATTGATTAGTCATAAAGTTTGAATTCTAATCTCACCATTGATTTAATCAACGGTTGAAATTAAAGGCTTCCTAACTAAGTCTTCATCCAACGGTCCTAATTAAAGTCTACGCTCCCATCGTTGACCCATTCTTATTGGTTTAAAAAGTCAAGCCACTTTCGTTGACTTGCTCTCATTGGCTAGAATTTGTCCAGTCAGAATTGTTGACTGCTTTTCCTAAACGCGGGTCCCACAGTACTTTTAAAGATCCGTGGTCAAATTAAAGCCGATTTCTACTATTTTTGAGACAGTAAGTACTGTAATATAAAATAATATTATAATAATATAAAATTATTTTATTGTACAGTTAAATCTTAAAAATTATGAGATTAATATATATATCAATCAGAATTGGTTTCAGTAAGATCCCCCAGCTCCAATTAATTAAAATAAGATTTTTCTGGCCAGAAAATTATTATTTCCCTGGCTCGGAGCAAATCACACACAATAGTCAAGTACACTCACGGAACAGTCAAATTTAATTTACTGCTCACAGAATTCACAAAACAGTACATTTCGGGACTATATTGTAATTATCCCAAAAGTTGGGGTGTTACAGTATTAGAAAGCTAAGACATATATCTTCAATTCATATGAAGATAACGTTTCCAAACTATGACGTTCAGATAGAGTTTTCATCCCTTGAAATTAGCCAACGGAATTAGAGACCCTTTGAGAATGATTTGTCCATAACTTGAGTTGTAGACCTCCAATTAACATGTGGCTTAGGCCCAATTACTCATAATGGACCCAGATTTGTAACTAATGGGGTTCTAATGATGTAATGTCAAATTAGGGGGTAGTTATAGGAGTTAGAAGCACAAAACCAAGGATCATCTCATTCTGCACTTTTTAGTCTCTTTCTAGATCTAGATCTTTCTCTCTTCTTCTTCTTCCTTCTTCCTCAAGCTTCTTCATGGTGACAACTATGGAGAGCTAAACTTCTGTAATCAATTCAGAGATTCTTGAAGAAATTATGGTTTGGATTCTTGAGATCTTGGTTCTGTTTTTATGTTTGAATTGCATTTGAATTCCTCTTCTTCTTCTTCTTCTTCTTGATCTTGAATATATGAATGGCGATTCTGCTTATGTTTGATCTGATTGGATCTTAATTTAATATTAAGAATTATGATGGGATTTAGGATCGATTGATCTGAATTAATCATAGAATTATAGAGGTTAGGTTACTGATTTGTGCCTAGGTTAATTGAATTCAGAGATCAAATTAACATAGATCTAACATGAATTATGCGATTGCAAATTTGTGTGTCAATTGTTAATTGAATTATAGATAATTATCTAGTATGAATTCTGGATTTGATGCAGAGATTTTAGTTGAATCCAAATTAACCATTCAAATGCACTTCAAATGTTCATTGAATGATCTATGATAGAATCAACCCAATTTCGGATAGGTTTCTGAATTGATTGCTCTTTTAATTGAATTTCTCACTTTAATTCTGTTAATTACTTATTTAGAGTTCTCAAATCCCTTCCCCAATTTTGGCTTGATCTAATCAAATTGCATTTACAATCCTTGAGAGATGATCTAGTGTTGTTTCCTATTCTAAAAGCCATAGGTATAACTCGATAATAATTTTGATTGAGTTCGACGCTCGTCAAGCTTAACAATGTAATTTAGTTAAAAGCCTATGTCTAGGTCAATCAACCATGCTTTATTTGCCTAATTCACTATGTTTCCATGATAACTAGCGCAAACTCCACTCATTAAGGACTTTTCTCAAACACTTGATATGCATGACCAAGGGGTATATTTCTATCCCATTAGCGAATTAACTTATCCCCCCATGAGAATGAAATCAAACATGCATCAACCATACATATGATCTTAAATCCAAATTCCTATGTCTAGGTTCATCAAATTTTAACAAATCACTTAAAGTTGGCCAAACAATCAAGAGAATTAAGATCCATATGATTCAACAAAACTAGACATCAATATAAACTCAAAGAAGTACAAAATCATCAATATCTATAGTAGGATCCAAAGTAATTCCTAAATACAACTTAGCTACTTATTGAACACGAAAACATAAAAACAAAAATCATGTTCATGATACAAGGAAATGAGAAAAGAGAAAGGAATAGGAAGAAAGCTCCATAGGTGTGATCTTTTGATGCTTGAATCATCCTCCATGAAGAAGATGGCCTTTAGCCTTGCTTCCTTTGGCTTCCTCTCAGCCTCAAAGTGAAAACCTAGCCGCAACTTTTCTAAAACTCAAAAGCTCTCCTAATTACAACTAATAAAATAGTATTTATAGGCTCAGAAAATAGGTTCATGTCACGGCGCCACATATATCATGTAACACCCTCCCTAGGGTATCACATTTTATACTAACTCATTTTAAAAATTTACCTAAGTTGTAAAGTATTTAATATTATCTTAATACGGGTTTCAAAATTTCTTTTTCGCGGATAACATAAACTTACCAAATTTTAGAAAAACACAAGACACAAGAACTGAATAATATACATCTCACGTACATAACATAGATTAATAACAACTTAATTACTCCAAATAATATATAATTACCACATAAAAACTGAACCTAGCCTAAGTCCAAACACTAGAAGAGTAGCGTCCTGTACCCGATCTTCCTCTAGATCCTCTTCGGGATCCCTAACAGAAAAATTCCCAAAATAAACAACACGTTCAACATCAGTATCATAGCGACAGCCATCAGTGTCTCCTCGAAACTGCACTCTCACGTAACTAGAGAAATCCCTCCTTGCAGCCATTCCAAACTGATCAAACAAAGTCAATCTAACTTAAACCTAGGTGATCCAACCTCGTCCTTCTTACGGTCTTTATCAAACATAATCATAAAAACATAACAGACAAATAATACAGCAAAGAGGTGAGATCCCCTACATCACATACCGATATGGCAGCAAAGAAACGATAAGCATGCCAACATAGTTCAACATACAATCTATAAAATAACATAAAATCAACGGATATATTCATGATATTTAATAAATAAATAAATCCAATAAACTTGTAACACAATATCTGGTATAATGATAATACCAGAATAATATTATATCACAATAATAGTATATCACATCAGTATAAATTCTGACTATGCATATGAACAATATGTACACTTACTATGCACATGCACAATGTGTATGCTAACTATCCTTTATGCACAATGCATCCATTTCTTACTCTATGGAGCTAAACACAAACTCAGAAATGAACGCTCCAAAAGATCTGTTCCCCCTCAAAAGACAGTCTACGCCGAACCACGAAAAGAATAGTGTTTGTTGGGTCCTCGTCAGTGCGTTGCAATGGTTTTTCACGGCTAGAGATATACAATGTGACAACAGGTCACTAAGTGAATCACCTCGCCCTGACCCCCCCTGAGATCCATCATAGATCACATTATCCTGTAAGTTCTCATTCACTCCTAGGCACAAAAGCCATAACAACCATCGACTGTATAATGCTCAAATGCATGATCCATGAAATCAAACCACCATTGGACTGTTCCCAATGATATTAAAGCAACTGCCCATACAATTGTCTAATACCCTTAGTATCAATGATATTATATAACCGCCCATACAATTACATAATACCAATGATCCACTCAGGTACAGTACTTCGGTTCCACAAGCACAGTGCTAAGTCCACAATCCACTTAGGTCCAGTACATCGGCCATACAGCAAAACTTGTTGTTCCTCTCAATCGTGTAGCGATACTATCACATTTTCACAATCGCAGAAAACTTTTGTTACATTTTCAAATTGCGTAATGATTTTTTAACATTTTCTCAATGGCGTCAAGATTTTAAAACATTTTCTTAATCGCGGGACTAAAAATCATAATTTTTAAATCGCGTAAGAGTTTTGTTGCGTATTTTCAATTGCGTAAAACATTTTAATCATATTCTAAGTTGAAATTAAAACTTTTCTCATTTAATATCAAAATTGGACTTTAATTCCAATATTTCCTTAATAAATCTCCTTTAAATAATATTTCTAACATTTTCTCATTAAACCTCCTTTAATTAATATTTTCAAACGTTTTCCACAAAACTTATATATTTTTTATTAACTTAAGATATTTCAAAAATATTTGGTCATTACTCTCAATAAAACTTTAAATAAAATACTTTAAGTTCCAAACTATCCTAAAAAATTATTACGCCAACCATTCTTTGCATTGCTTCTGCAGTCGTAGCCATCCTATCATTGTCGCGTTCCACATTCACACGCGTACATCTACTGCCAGCCATTGCCTTTTCTTCATAAACAGACAAATCAAAACACAACGGAAACAAGAAGTAACCATTTCAAACAATATTGTCTCCTTTCAGAGACCAAAACATCTTTGTGTTCAGTGTCATAAAATACATAGCACAAACAAGACAAACCTACCACAAACCCAAAAGACTCTAACTTGGGCTCTGATACCAACTAATGTAACATCCTTCTTAGGGTATCACATTTCAGACTAACTCCTTTTAAAAATTTACCCAAGTTGTAAAGTTTTTAATATTATCTTAATAAGGGTTTCAAAATTTCTTTTTCGCGGATAACATAAACTTACCGAATTTTAGAAAAACACAAGACACAAGAACTAAATAATATACATCTCACGTACATAACATAGATTAATAACAACTTAATCACATAAAACTTACATACTCCAAATAATATATAATTACCATATAAAAACTGAACCTAGCCGAAGTCCAAACACTAGAAGAGTAGGGTCCTACACCCGGTCTTCCTCCAGATCCTCTTCGGGATCCCTAACAGATAAATTCCCAAAATAAATAACACGTTCAACATCAGTATCATAGCACCAGGCATCAGTGCCAATTTTATGACTCTTGAAAATAATAGTGTATTCTTGTTTTGAGTTTGTATGTCCATTGAGATGCATGGTGCATGGTTATGGCCTTAGTCCTCTTTTTATGCTTTTTGGTTTTATAAAATACGACCTGCGTGTCGTGCCTTTCTCTCTACATTCTCATTGTACATTCTCTTCTCACCTAACTCCCCTCGAATGTAAAAGAGGTTTCTATATAATGTAATTATGATGTGGAGGCAAGAAGACAACATCAAGTGAGGACGTTGATGGGAGACGCTTGGTGAAGCTGACTTAATTAATGTTCCTCTCTTAGGGGGCCATAACCATGTCACTTTTATTATATGCTTTTTATGTATATGATGCATAGATAATGTTTATGGTATGATAAACAGTTTAATAAATGGTGAGATCTAGTAATAATAATAATACAAACTCCCTCAAAGCAAATATTAAGTCATTATGTGATGCATTCCAATGTGTGGCACTCGTCAAGACTAGTATCGATTAAGTGCAGGTCTGCCAAAGCAAGATGCCTTTATCTATGTTAGTAAGACGCGATGGGATAAAGGTAATATTCAACTGCCAACCATTGGGTTTGACTTAACTAGGCCATTTCAATAGGATTGAAGGCTTAGAGGCATGAAGTTGGGCTTTGGTCCATTAGATGGACTTGAATAAGTGTTATTCACCCAACTATCCAAGAGTTACATGTGATGTAATTGGAAAGTGTTTCTTACCTAAATAACTGAATTTTGGGTGATCAGCCAAAGCTGACTCAAAACTAGGTGAAATATGGATCTTGGCCCACTAGGAAATCTTACGATGGGATTTTTTGAGTCAATGCTGAGGGTCATTGACTTGAATAAAATAGTGGGAGACATATTTAATTAAAAGACCTCATTAAATATGTTTATGGCATGATACTTATATTTTACATATTTCTGTTAATAGATTACCATGGCAACAAACACATCGAGTACTTTATCATTGCGATCCATCCTTGAGAAGGACAAGTTGTCTGGAAAAAATTTTCTAGACTAGTGCAGGAATTTGAGGATTATCCTCAAGTAAGAGAAAAAGTTGTATATTTTGGAACAGCCTATTCCTGAGCCACCTGCTGCTAATGCCCCTAGAACTGAAAGGGATGCTTATAAGAAGCATCAAGATGATGCCTTGGACATCGGATGTCTAAAGCTGGCCACCATGAACTCTGTGCTCCAAAAGCAACATGAGAACATGGATGCATACGATATGATCGTACACCTTAAGAAGCTCCATCAAGAACAAGCCAGGCATGAGAGATTCGAGGTCTCTAAAGCACTATTTCAGTGCAAGTTGGTAGAAGGAAGCCCTGTTGGTGCTCATGTACTCAAGATGATTGGGTACATTGAAAACCTAGAGAGACTCGATTTTCCTTTGGGCCAAGAGTTGGCCACTGACTTAGTCCTGCAATCGTTGCCAGAAAGTTTTAGTCAATTTGTCATGAACTACAATATGAATGAGATTGACAAATCACTACCAGAGCTGCTAGGCATGTTGAGAACTGCTGAGCAGAACATTAACAAAGGCAAAGGGAAGGCCATAATGATGGTCCAAAAGAATAAGGGCAAGAAACAGCAGAAAAAGCCCAAGGACAACTGGAAGGGCAAGTACAAGGATAAGTCCAAGCCCAGCACTTCTGGCTTGAAACCAGTGGGTGGAGTGGCTAAGGAAGGTACATGCTTCCATTGTGGTCAGACTGGACATTAGAAGAGGAACTGTACCAAGTTCCTGGAGGAGCTCAAAAAGAAGAAGGGAAGTGAGACTTCCACTTCAGGTATTTTTGTTATTGAAGTCAATTTATCTACTTCTGCATCATGGGTATTAGATACTGGATATGGATCTCACATTTGTGTAAATGTGCAGGATCTAAAGAGCAGTTGACCATTGACGAAGGGCGAAGTCGACCTACGAGTGGGAAATGGAGCAAAAGTTACTACATTAGCTGTAGGGACTTATTTATTATCTTTACCTACTGGGCTTGTAATAAAGTTAGAGAACTACTATTTTGTACCTGCTATTAGCAGGAATATCATTTCTGTTTCTTGTTTGGACAAGAAAGGTTTTTCTTTTATTATAAAGGACAAGTGTTGTTCTATTTATATGAATGATATTTTTTATGGTGGTGCACAATTGAGTAATGGACTTCATGTACTTGATCTTGAAACGCCCGTCTATAATATAAATACAAAGAGGTTTAAATCAAACGATCTGAACCTAACTTTTCTCTGGCATTGTCGTTTGGGCCACATAAATGAGAAACGCATCTCCAAACTCCATAAAGATGGATTCTTGGACTCGTTTGATTTTGAATCATATGAGAATGTGAATCTTGTTTATTGGGGAAAATGACAAAGGCCCCATTCACTGGACAAGGTGAAAGGGCTAGTGATCTTTTAGGCCTTATACATAGTGATGTATGTGGGCCACTAAACACACTCACTAGGGGCGATTTTCAATACTTCATTACATTTACTGATGATTTCAGTAGATATGGATTTGTATATCTTATAAAGCACAAATCAGAATCCTTTGAAAAGTTCAAAGAGTTCAAGAATGAAGTACAAAACCAACTTAGCAAGAGTATTAAAATCCTTCGATCAGATCGAGGAGGAGAATACTTAAGCCAACAGTTTGATGATCATCAGAAAGAGTGTGGGATAATATCTCAACTCACTTCACCAAGAACACCACAATGGAATGGTGTCTCTAAAAGGAGGAACTGGACCTTGTTGGACATGGTCCGATCTATGATGAGTCATGCAAACCTTCCAGGCTCCTTCTGGGGACATGCTCTATTAACAACAGCTTTCACACTTAACCGTGTTCTATCTAAGATGGTTCAAAAGACACCATATGAGACATGGACTGGGAGACGGCTTAGTATGTCTTTCTTGAAGATTTGGGGCTGCGAAGCTTATATGAAACGTCAAGTTTCTGATAAGCTTGGACCTAAATCAGATAAATGCTTCTTTGTAGGGTATCCAAAGGAAACCAAGGGATACTTTTTCTATAATCCTACCGAGGGCAAAGTGTTTGTCGCACGGACTGCTGTATTTCTAGAAAAGGAGTTTATCTCCAAAGGAATCAGTGGGAGGAAAGTAGAACATGAAGAAGTTTAAGTTTCACAAAGCAGCAATGAACCAATGGTGGAAATAGAGCAGCCTCCACAAAATGTTATGGAATAGCAACCTGCTCTAGTAGCACAAGACCTGCGTAGGTCTAACAGGATACGTCATCAACCAGAGAGATATGGATTTCTCATGACCCAACAAGGTGACGTATTGCTCATGGATCAAGATGAGCCTATGACTTATCTGGAAACCATTATTGGCCCAGAATCTGAGAAATGGCTTGAGGCTATGAGATCTGAAATGGATCCCATGTATGCCAACCAGGTATGGACCTTGGTTGACCCACCTGAAGGGGTAAAACCCATTGGGTGCAAGTGGGTTTTCAAGAAGAAAACCGACATGGATGGTAATGTGCATACCTTTAAGGCGCGATTGGTGGCTAAAGGTTTCAAACAAATTCATGGTGTAGACTATGATGAGACTTTTTTCCCAGTTGCGATGCTTAAATCCGTTCGGATCTTGCTTGCTGTTGCAGCATACCATGATTATGAAATCTGGCAAATGGATGTCAAAACTGCTTTCCTTAATGGAAATCTTCTCGAAGATGTGTACATGACACAACCTGAGGGTTTTGCCACTCCAGAGGATGCTAGAAAAGTATGCAAGTTGCACAGATCTATTGATGGATTAAAGCAAGCTTCCAGAAGCTGGAATCTTCGTTTTGATGATACAATAAAATAGTTTGGTTTCATCAATAATGAAGAAGAATCTTGTGTGTACAAGAAGGTTAGTGGGAGCACTGTTGTCTTTCTGGTATTGTATGTAGATGACATACTGCTTATTGGAAATGACATCCCTACCCTACAGTCTGTAAAGACTTGGTTAGGGAACTGCTTCTCTATGAAGGACTTGGGCGAAGCCACCTATGTATTAGGTATCAGGATCTGTAGAGATAGATCACTGAGACTACTTGGCCTAAGTCAGAGTACATACATAGACAAAGTGTTAAGACGATTTAACATGCATGAATCCAAGAAAGGACTCTTGCTTATGTCACATGGTGTAAGCCTATCTAAGGCTCAATCCCTTTCTACCTAGGATGAGAGGGATCGCATGAGCAAGATTCCATATGCATCTGCAATTGGATACCAAACATCTCGTATGCTCTGAGCATGATAAGTAGGTACCAATCTGATCCCGGTGAGAGTCACTGGACTACTATCAAGAACATCCTTAAGTACTTAAGAAGGACTAAGGATTCATTCTTGGTATATAAAGGTGAGGAAGAGCTAGTTGTAAAAGGTTACACTAATTCTAGCTTCCAAACTGATAAGGACGACTCCAGATCGAAATCGGGTTATGTTTTTTTGCCTAAATGGTGGGGCTGTGAGCTGGAAGAGTTCAAAGCAGGAGACAGTCGCCGATTCTACCATAGAGGCTGAGTATATTGTTACCTCCAATGCAGCAAAGGAGGCTATTTGGATCAGGAAGTTCATTACTGAACTTGGCGCTATTCCTAGCATTGTGGACCCAGTGGACCTCTATTGTGATAATAATGGAGCCATTGCACAAGCTAAGGAGCTTAGATCTCACCAGCGATCCAAACATATACTTAGGCGCTTCCATCTCATTCGAGAGATCATCGATAGAGGAGATGTGAAGATATGCAGAGTACCAACAGATGATAACATTGTTGATCCACTGACGAAGCCTCTTGCCTGATTGGCTCTGGTGCAAGTGGGAGATTGTTGGTGTATGCCCTAGAGACCAATACATTTTTTGTATTTATATACATTCTATTATGCTATTTTATATGTGAGGCATATCATTTATTGTGTTCTTTTTTGATAAACATAATAAAGTCCTTAGAATAGTAAGTTTGATGCCATAGGACATCAAGTGGATGACTTGATCGTGAGATCCTTTTGGTTACAATACTATTCTTAAATATCCCTAGTCAAGTATTATTGTTAATTAGGACAACAATAATACATTGAGACTAGTATGTGCATAGACTGATGACTTCATCTCACGGGTCATGGATATGAGATATCAAGTCTTCACATGGGTACATATTAGAGTAATGATGTACTGGACTGACCCACCATGAGAACACTACATGGATCATTACGTGAGTGTCATAAGTGATTCTCATAGTGACAATGGTGTCTGTGGTCCTTTGACCTGAACTCACTACGATTCCTACATGAGGAGTTGTGTGTTTTAATGCCATCAAACGTCATCTGCAACAAGGTGATTATAAAGTTGGTTATTGGACATATCGCGAATCATGCAGAGGGATGTGAGTGACCTGTATGGGATTTATCACTCTTACATAACAGGAGCGATATCTTCGGGCCCCCTGATTGAGTGAGACTGCGAAATGTATGGCCATGCTCAAATGAGTCAATATGAGATATTGATCTCATTTATTGTTACAAAGTCTACTCGAGTATCAGGAAATGAAAGATTAGACTATACAAGGGTAACGCATTCCATGCCTTGTGTTTAATCTAGATATCTTGACAAAGGGACTAAACAACACGGAAACATTGGTCACGGAAAGGTTATGTCAAATCACTGACATTCTTATTACTTAGGTAGCAGCGATGTGTTGCTAGATACCGCTCACTGCTTGTAATATTAAAATGGGATTTTAATATTACTGCCAACGTAATAAGAACCTGCAGGGTCACACACATAAAGCAGACTAAAATTGGAGCAATGGATCCAAGTTGGACTCGGATTCAAATATGGGCCAAACTTATAACAGATGGGTTTAAGGTTGCATAGCTTACCTTGCTGCTGCTCACACTCATTTAAGGCAGTCACTATTATAAATAGTACTGCTAAGGGGCTGCTAAGACACACAATTTTAGAACCCTAGCCGCACCTATAGAAAAGTGAGTGAGAGAACGACAGGTTTCTTCTCTTCTCTTCGTAGCTAGCACTATGTGAGAGACGTGAGGCTCCTCTTTGCGGACGTTTGACGTTCATGAGTCTATTCGTGTGGATACTGCAGAGACATCATTTCTATTACGGTGTTGGTGATTCACGTCCTTCCTTTTGATCATGTTTCAAGAGGTAAATAATTTAAAAACTCAGATTATGGCTTTTCGCATGGATCCTCGGTGGGAATCCCTATTTTTTCACTGCGTGATGTAACCGCAATTCCCAACAGTAGTACACAGTCCAAAACATCATGCACTATAGGCATAGTACCAAATAGTCTCTATAAGATCTTGATTAAGAATAGTACTTGTCGAGATCATTAGTATGTTACCCGTTTCCGTGGCCCAGAGGAGCAACCCACTGTCCATATATGGAATTCTCCGCACACTAATGCCTCCAAGTTCATATAATGAACCACACTACGCCTATCACACCCACAACACGGTGTAATTCATTTTGTCAATCAATCGCCAATTATAAACCAAATTGACACAACTCTCAATGCATGATTAAGAATAATTACAAAATACCCTTAGTCTCAATATATTACTATATTTACAAAAATACCCTTAGTCACAATATTCCAAAATATAGTATATCTCCACTTGACAGTACTATCTCTCAACATGTCCGGGTCCACCACTTTGGGCTGACAGTAAAACTCACTGTTCCATTTAGTCGCATAGAAATTTTATCACGTTTTCACAATCACATCGCTTTTATAAACGTTCTTAAATTGCGTAAATATATTTTGATGTTTTTGAACATCGCGTAATATTTTTAAATCATTTTCTCAATCACGTAAGATTTTTAAATCGTTTTCTTTACCGTATAGCTTAAAAATCATTATTTCAAATTTGTGTAAGCTATTTCTAGTACTTTTAAACTACATAGAATATTTTCCATACATTATAAACATACTAGGGTACTTTTTATTTTTATTTGTCTGATTTTAGTAAATTTCGGCAGCATTTTGCCTAGAAAATCCATTAAATGGTTTTTCCTACGTCTTTCTCCAAATACTACATATTTTAACCTTAATCATCATTTACACCTTGAAACTTGCTAACGCGCTTCAAAACTCAGAGAGTGAGCTCTACGTTAGTATTTTTCAAGTGTTCGCTTTATTTCTTACTTATAACCGATTTTTCTCATTTAGAATTCTAATTAGCTACTTAACTTGCCTTAGAAAATTACTTTGGAAATCAAATGTTCATTAGATGGCATGTTGGCCAAAATCAACTTATCCTTCACAACTAATCATTAAGTCATTTTCTAACTTCTAAATCATTTCCAAATTCTTTTTTTTACCTAGATTTATTAAATCATTGTTTTAGAAAATGGTTGAGAACATTTTGGTTCTCTTTTTCTTGGAGAAGTCGTGAGCTCCTTTGCGTTCTTTGGAACACTCATGCAATCCTTACATGTTTTTCACATCCTACTTTAATATTCATACATTTATAAACACATGCAATATATTTTAAAGCTATAGATATGCATACAATTAAAATCAATCACAAATAAGAAAGCTTTAAACAACTACACAAATGAATCCTTATGGATTCGTCACACACATACAATCCATTTTCTCATCACCACTTAGGGTTAATGAGATTAAATCTCCCTCTTACCTCTTGAAGACAAGGATCTCCTAGTCTCCTCCTCTCCTTTGATTTTCGTGTAGCTTTCAAAATAAATCCCTAAAATTCTTAAACAATTAGCAAAATCACAAACATGGCTTAATAATGATAAACATGGAACCAACATGGTTTAGAAAATCACAAACTAAATTTTAAACCATAAAAACCAAAGTTTACCTTTAGGGAAGTAAACAAAAGCTTGGATTTTGAAGTAGAAGGAGTAGGTTTTCGACAAAACCTTCTAAATGAAAAGTGTTTAGGAGATGGTTTAGGTTTAGGAAATGATAAGAACAAAAATTATAGAAGATGGGTAGTGAATTTAGAGTGAAGGGCCAAAACTTAGAGAGAAAATAAGAAAGGAAAAATGGTTGGTGTTCTTGAGAAATTTGAGAGAAAATGATGCTTGCTTTTTTGTGAGAGAGAAAGTGAATATTGATAGTGATATTGAAGTAGTGCAGCCGTGTGAGGTCAGTGTAGGAATGATTAAAGGATTTACTTGAAGTAAAATATCTCATTTTGTGTTCACACTTGAAGCACATGGCATATGTCACACTTGGTTACTTAGATGAACCTAGAAGCTTATGGAACTTGGTGAAATTGCCCTCGTTGGCCGTGGGGTGTCTAGGGGAATTAGGGCTTAATTTGATTTCAATTAAAACCTAATTGTATACTAATTAAATAGCTAATTAATTAGGTTAAGTTTCCTAATTACACTTAATTAACATTCTAATTACATAACTAATTAATTAAATATATAATTACATATATCATAGCTTCTAAATAAAATTAGGATATCTAATTAGTAATTAGATTATAACTAATCAATAACTAGGTTAGCTTACTTAGTTCCTTAATTAGGTAATTAGATTAACCAAATTAGTTTAATTAGCTACTAAGTAAAAGTCAAGCCACTATATTTGACTCAATCCTAGCCATTGAATTTAACTTTGTTTCTTATCCATTGATCTAATCTAAGGTGGATATCACTTAGTGATTTTATCAGCATTCTTATCACACCATTGATCTGATCAACGGTTATGATCGAAAACATCTTAATCAAACTTTTCATCAAATGGTCCTTAATGAAGTCCATGCCTCTTTATTTGACCAATTCTTATTAGTTTAGAATTTTGAAGCCACTTTTGTTGACTTGTTCCTATTGGCTTAGAATTTATTCTAGTCAGAATCGTTGACTGCTACTCTAAACGTGAGTCCCACAGACTTTTTAGGTTCCATGGTCATTTTGAAGCAGATTTCTACTGTTTTTGAGACAGCAGGTACTGTCAAATAAAATAATATTATAATAATATAAAATCATTTTATCACACAGTTAAATCCTAAAAATTAAAAAATTAATATATATATATCAATCAGAATTTAGTTTAGTAAGATCCCCCAGCTCCGAATAATTAAAATAAGATTTTTTCGGCCAAAAAATTATTAGTTCCCTAGCTCGGAGCAAATCACACACAATAGCTAAATGCACTCACGAAATAGTCAAATTCAATTTAAAACTCATAGAAACTACAAAACAGTACATTTAGGACAATATCGTACTTATCCCAAAAGTTAGGATGTTACACCTAACCCTTATCTGATGATATCCAGACCTAAGATCAATCTTTGAGAAAATCACAGCTCCTCTTAGTTGATCCATTAGATCATCTATCCTAGGTAATAGATACTTGTTTTTTATGGTTACCATATTCAACTGTCTGTAATCCATATAGAGCCTCATGGTACCATCCTTTTTCTTCTCTAGTAACACAGGTGCTCCCCACGGAGAAACACTCGGACTAATGAATTATTTGTCCAACAAATCCTTGATTTGCTTCTTCAGTTTCTCTAACTCTAGTGGTGCCATCCTATACGGTGCTATAAAGATAGGTCCCATCCCAGGTACTAAGTCTATGGAAAACTCTATTTCTCACTCGAGTGGCAACTCTACTACATCATTTAGGAATACTTCAGGATATTCACTCACCACAGGTATTTCACCTAAGCTTTGCTTAACCTTGGCACATAGGGAAAACAAGAGAACATATCCTAGAGCTCCCTCCTCTAAACAGAGTATAACCTAATTTGCATTGAGATACACTAACTCAGATGGAACGACTCTGGTAGGTATATCTGACAAGAAAACTAGGGATTTATTTGAACAATTCAACACTACATAGTTGGCAGACAACCAATCCATGCTAAGAATGACATCAATATCTACAAGAGGAAAACAAATAAAGTTTACAAGAAAAATCCTATCATCTACCTTTACAATATTGTAACAAGTTTATTGGTAGGAGTAGATACAGATAAGTTATATGAAAGTTCAGACATAGGTAAATCCAATATATTCACACAAGCATTAGAAACAAATGAGTAGGATACTCCCAAATCATATAACACAGTTAAAAGATGACCGTGAATTAGGCATTTACCTTGGATAAGGTTGGAAGACTGAGTCACCTCAAACGGTTGGATGGCTTTCTTAATGTCTTCTCTCAATCCCTCCTCAAACTTAACATACTTCCAAGACTCATCGAGGTTAAGCTTGATGCAAGATGAGAATTTTGACAACTTATTAAACTTAGCCACATACTGGCCAGCAAATATATCTCTCTGCTCCAACCTAAGAAAATTCATCTCCTTTGCATTCTAAAGATTTTGTGAAGGAACTTTCCCAGAAAATAATTCTTAAATATCTCCCACGTAACAAGAGTTCTAGACACCTTAAAAGCTCTCTTGACGTCCACCTGTCAATCCTCTACTTCTCCTTCCAGCATATATAAAGCAAAAAGCACATTTTTCTCATCTGAGCGAGCCATAATTGTGAAAATCTTCTCCATTTCTTTGAGCTAACCCTGAGCTCTAACTAGGTTGTACCCCCCTTGAAAGAAGACAAATTAGATTTTCTGAACTCTGAGAGGTCTTGGAAATTCTGATTCCTCCCAACTACCTGTTGGGTTGGTTGCCCCAGATGATATTATGGTGGTGTTGGCTATTGATGTTAAGTAATACCCATTCTTTTAAATATCCTGATAGTTGTAGTTGTTTTCTTTCTAATAGCCTCAGCAGTAGCGGCTATTTGTTCTTGCATTGCTTCTACAGTAGCGGTTGTATGCTCCCTTATTGCTCAACCATTGCCATAAAGGCTCCAACCATGTCTGGGCCTTCATTGGCTAAGTTCTTGTTCCCATGAGTTCACCTTGGAGGCATAGCTTTTTGTATACATAGAATAATAAATATTGAGTTGATCATTCTTAATATCATGTAACCATGTAACAGTAGCTAAAATAGTCATACCAAAGGCAAGTCATGTAGTCCTATTAAACATCTCATACAAGAGATAGAGAAATGCACAACACAACAAAGGAACACATAAATATGTCTAAGCATAGTCAGTCCACACCCCGGCTCAACAGGATGAACTGCTCTGATACCATAATTTAACACCCTAATAGAATTATCATAAAATAATTGAAATATTTCAAGATAAAGCGTATCAAGAATGTCACTTCCTAATCATGCATAAAACATAAATCCATAATAGCCTGTATAGTCATTATAGAGAGCCACGAAGGATGAAAAAGGCCATATATATACATTACTGGCTAAAAAGCCACACTGTAATACATAAACTTTTACAAACTAAAAAGCAAAGTTAATACATACAAGCTAATACACCAAGAAACAAAATAACTAAAAGTAAGTCTTTTGCATCTTCTTCTTGCCCTTTCTCTTTGGAGGGTCTTGACCTGGATTTACATGGAAACACAGAGGGGTGAGAAATCATAAATTTGTTAGTATGAGTAAACCAAAACTAGTGGTTATTCTTTTACAACAATAAACAAAATAACAACATTAAGTTAGTCTTGTAATAGATAAATGAGCCACTGCTCAACACTATTAGAATATATACATACGCTCTATGTAACATTCGCAAGGCAAGTAATAACCTAACTCATATTTATATCAAACAATCACCCATAAAATCATAAGATATCATTAAGCAGACGAGCAACCAAGAAAACAACCAAGACAACTGCCTATATAGTCATCAACAAATGCAATGCTTTATGTTATGATGTATGACTATGCACACACAATGTGCTAATAATAAGAGTATGCAATGCTAATGCAGATTTTACTTTCTAAAAAACATATGTTACCTGCTCATTCCCAGGAACTACATTCGCATGTATATACTAAGCAAGATAGGCCTGAGAACCTATACACAACTTGGTAATAGCCGAATGCTTTCCCCTCACCAATGTAAGAGTACTACTTCTACCCTCATACCGGTAACCCTAACCATAGTAAGATGAATGCTAGGAGAATTGAGATCCAACACCTCATTCTCAGGCCATCTGGTTGTGCGCACCATCTACGGTTACACTAAATAGGAAATAACATATAACAAGTTTGAAAACTAAATACACAAGAGCATTTCCAAATCACAATTGAAGCAATCATAAGATCCTCACAATCTAGTGAAAAAGCAATACTAGTTCATATACATCTTAGCCTCACTTATCCAACAAAGTAGTATGAATCATGTCCCTAGCACATTGATACTTAGAACCTCACATTTTCACTTCAAAAGTGATTTCAAAGTCAATCACATGTTGAACAAGGTCTTAGGTAGTTCCTATGGCATTCTCCATCTCAAGGATGCCTAAGGTTTCTCAACTCCTCACATATGCTAAGTGGTCATTCTCTCTAAGAAATATCCACATTAGTGCCTCAACACACTTAACAAGACATATATAAGTGATCCTAACACTTAGGAAATTTCAAAACATCAAAAACACAATGCTAGAAAGTCCTGCATCTCATTCACCAGAACAGCCCCTTTCACGCTGTGTGGCGCTGCTCTTTGGTCCCTCATGCCACGGCGTGGTGTGTAACATCCCGAAAATTATTTATTTCATCTTAAATAATCATTTTATAATATTTATGATTTTTAGGAATTTTTGTGGATTTTTCTGGAAATGATGAATATTTTAATATATTCTTCATTTTGCGTGTGCTCTGGGCGGAGCCGGGAAAATAGAATATTTTCCCTGAGGCTGGTAAACCTTGAACTGTCAACGTGTCGACGGGAGATCTTACTAAACCCAAGGTCAGGCACAGTTTGCGAGGTTTACATTTTTCAAGATTTTATCTGATAAATAAAATCACTGTGTCATAAAATTATCTGATGAATAATAAAATATTATTTTCATCAGTTGTAACTTTAATTCACGGAGAAAATAATTCTAACAGTGTAATCAAATGATCTGTCAAATGTACTTAATTGAGGAGACAAACTTACTATGTACTTTATCGAGAAGCGCACGAAGCTTCTCAAGGAAGCTTCAAGGAAACTTCTAGGAAGCTTCCTCCTGCCACTATTCACTCTCTCTCCTCCCATTTTTGTGCAGCACGTTTGACTATAGGGGGAGCATATTTCACTTTTTTCTCACATTTCCCCTCCTCCCAATACGCAGCTCACTTGTTCACTCATCTTTCTCCCTTTCTCTTTTCACTCTACTGACAACCTCATTACCACCAACACCTCCATTTCTATCTTCAAAAACCGTCACACTCCTTGCACCATCCTTCGTTTGGAGGACCACCATCATTGAGGAAGTCATCTTCTAAGCTCACCATTCTCTTTATCTTCATTCTCTTACATCTTTGAAGCTTAAAGGTTGGAGCTTTAAGGTAAAGCTCTCGACTTTTTCTTCCTCCCTTCTCATTTTCGTAACCCATGGTCATTTTGATGACCATGGGTATCCATTTCAACATTTGGTTTTGATTTGGTAAGTTTGAATATTCAAGGATTTCCTAGAAGCTGAAAACGAAGTTTCTGGCCAAAAAGGAGCAGCCTTTCTTTGTGCTTCTCTAAGGTAAGAGGAAGACACTCCTCCTCAACCTCTTTTAGCATTTAGGAACGCTGTCTGTGATTGGTATGGAGGGTCATCTTTGTTTACATGTTGTTTGTGATGTATGTGAGCTATTTGATTGTTTTTTTGTGTGTTTTGATATATATTTGAATGTATTGGAACGTGTAATATGGAAGGAAATGACGTCCGATTGGTTCTCGGATGGTCACGGTGTTGAGCCCAGAAATTTGGAAATTTCATGTGAAAACTAGTAATAGTATGAACCCCTGGCCAAACTCGTCGAATATGATATCCTGATCAATTAGTGAAATGTCAAAATTCGTCGAATGTAGACTTCTGACCATTTTTGTCGAATGCCAAAATCCGTCGAGTTTAGACTTCTGACTATTTCTGTCGAATGTCAAAATCCGTCGAGTTTAGATTTCTGACCACCAAACACAATGTCAAAATCCGTCGAGTTTAGACTTCTGACTATTTCTGTCGAATGTCAAAATCCGTCGAGTTTAGATTTCTGACCACCAAACACAATGTCAAAATCCATTGAGTTTAGACTTCTGACCATTTCCGTCGAATGTCAAAATCCGTCGAGTTTAGATTTCTGACCACCAAACACAATGTCAAAATTCGTCGAGTTTAGACTTCTGACCATTTTCGTCGAATGTCAAAATCCGTCGAGTTTAGATTTCTGACAACCAAACACGATGTTAAAATCCGTCGAGTTTAGGCTTCTGACCATTTCCGTCGAATGTCAAAATCCATCGAGTTTAGACTTCTAACCACCAAACACAATGTTAAAATCCGTCGAGTTTAGGCTTCTGACCATTTCCGTCGAATGTCAAAATCCGTCGAGTTTAGACTTCTGACCACCAAACACGATGTTAAAATCCGTCGAGTTTAGACTTCTGACCATTTCCGTCGAATGTCAAAATCCGTCGAGTTTAGATTTCTGACCACCAAACACAATGTCAAAATTCGTCGTGTTTAGACTTCTGACCATTTCTGTCGAATGCCAAAATCCGTCGAGTTTAGGCTTCTGACCATTTCCGTCGAATGTCAAAATCCGTCGAGTTTAGATTTCTGACTACCAAACACAATGTCAAAATTCGTCGAGTTTAGACTTCTGACCATTTTCGTCGAATGTCAAAATCCGTCGAGTTTAGATTTCTGACCACCAAACACGATGTTAAAATCCGTCGAGTTTAGGCTTCTGACCATTTCCGTCGAATGTCAAAATCCGTCGAGTTTAGACTTCTGACCACCAAACACGATGTTAAAATCCATCGAGTTTAGGCTTCTGACCATTTCCGTCGAATGTCAAAATCCGTCGAGTTTAGATTTCTGACCACCAAACACAATGTCAAAATTCGTCATGTTTAGACTTCTGACCATTTTCGTCGAATGTCAAAATCCGTCGAGTTTAGATTTCTGACCACCAAACACGATGTTAAAATCCGTCGAGTTTAGGCTTCTGACCATTTTCGTTGAATGTCAAAATCCGTCGAGTTTAGACTTCTGACCACCAAACACGATGTTAAAATCCATCGAGTTTAGGCTTTTGACCATTTCTGTCGAATGTCAAAATCCGTCGAGTTTAGACTTCTGACCACCAAACACGATGTTAAAATCCGTCGAGTTTAGACTTCTGACCAATATCTTTCTACCAATGTTGTTTCTGTCAGGTCATTTTCCATCGAAAGGCAGCCTCAATAGTACACTAGAGACACTTCTTCGTCGAATCCAAAAATTATAATTATCGTCTAACACTTAGTGATTTAATTAGTGGTAACAGGATGCAATAATTAGCAAATTGGGAAATTAAAATATACTGAGATTCATAAATTTTAAAGAACCAAGAATGGAATTTTCATAAGACTTTGGATAATTTTAATTAGGGTAAGAACATGAGAGTGTGAGATTTTGAGATCTTAGAATAACCTTCTAAGTGTATATGAATAAATTACCTAAGAGGATTTAAATTAACTAAGAGAATTCCTTTAGAGACAAACTCTGTAAGTAAAGCTAAACCTAAGCAAGAATTCATAATACGCTTTAAAATGTATTAATTTATTTAACAATAATATTATGCTATTGTGGGTCCATGTGGGTGACCATTGACTGTGTTAATTCTTACTTTGGCAAATTGTGACATATGATGGAATAGTATGTAATAATGATCATACATGATTATGCATAGAGTCTGTATGCATTGTGAATGTCCGTTGAATTTGTCGTAAGGCCTAGTTGCCTAGGAGTTGAACACACCTTAGTGCGGGTGCGAATAGACAAGTGTAGGTCGTCGGTTGACCTTGGGGCGTACGGGTGCGGGTACCTCGCAATGGGCAGTTGGTAGCTCTCGTCCGTGGGGCAGACCGATGCAAACACACTGACGATCCGGACCGAGACACTGTCCTATATCGCGATCTAGAGCAGACTGTCTGTATAATTCCATGATGTGCACGTGGGTAAATTCGGAATTATAGCACTTTGGCCTCGGCAGCCTAGTTGCAGACATGTCGCCTGATCTTTCTCTCTGACCGTTTATGTTTAGCTCCATGGAGTAGGATTTTGACTATTGAGGGCACATGTGCATAGTGAGTCCATGAATTATCTGGCATACATTGTCATTATAATTGGAACTGTTGTACTTTTGATATATCTATATGTATATGACTACCTGGAACTGTTTAGTTGATCATAATTGCTATGGAATGTTTATTACCATTATTGCTATCATAAATGCTATGTGGGCGCTTTGCACCGTTTGGTTTCTCGATGCTATAATTGGTAATGATGGTAGGATGTCTTACCTCTTTCTTGTACTTTTCTTGCTCTATGTCAATTTTTGGTTAAAGACTGTAAGTGGGAACGAGGTTGGATTCTTTTGGATTTTCTTGGTTTGACCCACTGTATCCGGTGATGTCGTCGCAAAGGGAGTTCTATTGGGTTCGTTCGAATTGTGCTCACTTGTGGTGTTAACGCGCGGCGAGTCAATTGGACCGACAAGATGTATTTAACATGCTGAGGATCTGACATTGACCATGAAGAGGACTGCGATTGAAGACCTTATCCTGTATTTCTCACTACTCCGGTGAGCCCGGAGTTGCCTCACGCATTTGGGATTCGATGGAGTGCCCAACTCCTTAGTCGTAAATATATTATGGGTAGTTTACATTTTATTTTGCATTACCTACATAAAGTGTATTTTTGATATATGTATGTTTTAAGATGATTATCCAATATTACATGCTGTAATTCGAGTACATATTATAATTCATAATTTAACTGGTTATATATGTAACTACTCATTCGTGGCTCCTATTTTCCTCATATGCGAAATAATTAATATTTTTGTAAAGTTTGTTATTTGACAATGTTAGCACGCCGAAATTTAGTGACCATGACGTAATGACGATTGTGCATTGGTTATTAAATCGAGGGGTGTTGCATGGTGTGTAACACCCCAACTTTTGGGATAAGTACGATATTGTCCCAAATGTATTGTTTTATCATTTCTGTGAGTTGTGAATTGAATTTGACTATTTCGTGAGTGTATTTGATTGTTGTGTGTGATTTGCTCCGAGTCAAGAAAATAATAATTTTCTGGCCGAAAAAATCTTATTTTAATTAATTGGAGCTGGGAGATCTTACTAAACCCAATTCTGATTGATATATATATTAATCTTTTAATTTTTAGGATTTAACTGTGTAATAAAATAATTTTATATTATTATAATATTATTTTATTTGATAGTACCTACTGTCTCAAAAATAGTAGAAATCTGCTTCAAAATGACCGTGGACTAAAAAAAGTCTGTGGGACCCGCGCTTAGAGTAGCAGTCAACAATTCTGACTGGACAAAATTCTAAGCCAATAGAAATCAATCAACGAAAGTGGCTTGAATTTTCTAACCAATAAGAAGTAGTCAAACAAAGAGGCAAAGACTTCTTTGTGGACCGTTAGATGTAAAAGCTTGTTTTGGAAGCTTTGATCTTAACCGTTGATCAAATCAATGGTGTGAGAACAATTCTAATTAAATCACTAAGCAATATCCACCTTAGATCAAATCAAAGACTATGAATTAAAGTTAAAATCAAAGGTTAAGATTAAGTCAAATATAGTGGCTTGACTTTGCTTAGAAGCTAATTAAACCTAATTTGGTTAATCTAATTACTTAATTAGCAAACTAAGTAAGCTAACCTAGTTATTAATTAGTTTTAATATAATTATTAATTAGATATCCTAATTTTATTAGAGGCTATGATATATGCTAATATATATTAAACTAATTTGTTATATAATTAGAATATTAATTAAGTGTTAATAGGAGACTTAACCTAATTAATTACCTATTTAATTAGCATGTAATTAACTTTAATTGAAATTAAAATTAAGCCCTAAACCTACTAGTACCACACGACCAAAGAGCTTGGGAAGTCTCTCCATTGTTCTTGAACCATCTTGCATGCACATTAGGTGGACAAATGATGACATATGCCATGTGCTTCAAGTGTGAACCCATTTATGATATTTTACTATTCAAGTAAATCCTCTAAACTCTCCTATACACTCATGGCAGCCCCCTGCCATTACACACTCAAATTTCACTTTTTCATTCATTTAGATCTAAGCTTTCATATTCTCTCAAAATACCAAGAACACCAAGTAACTTTTCTCTTCCATTTTTCTCTCTATATTTCAGCCTTCACCCTCAAACCCACCATCAATCTTCTATAATTTTTCTTTCTTACTTTTCCTAAACCAAAATTATCTTCTACACACTTTTCCTTTACAAGGTTTTTTCAAAAACCTATTCTTTCTAGTTCAAAATCAAAGCTTTTGTTCACTTCCCTAAAGGTAAACTTTGATTTTATGGTTTAAAATTTGATTTGTGATTTTTTAAACCATGTTTGTTCCATGGTTTTCCATTATGAAGCCTTGTATGTGATTTTACTAATTATTTAAGAATTATTAGGGTTTTGTATTGGTTTTCAAGAAAGCAAGGAGAAGGAGGAGACTAGGAGATTTTTGTCTTCAAGAGGTAAGAGAGAGATTTAATCTCATCAACCTTGTGTGGTGATGAGAAAATGGATTGTTTATGTCTGAAGGATCCATAAGGATTCATTTATGTGATTGTTTATATGCTTTCCTATTTGTGATTGATTTTAATTGTATGCATGTCTATAGTTTTAAAATATATTGCATGTGTTTATAGTTTTTAAAATATATTACATGTGTTTATAATTATATGATTATTAAAGTAGGATGTGAATAACATGTAACGATTGCATGAGTGTTCCAAAGAACACATTGAGGCTCACGGCCTTACCATTAAACAGAGAACCAAAATGTTCTTAACCATTTTCTAAAGCAATGATTTTAATGAATCTAGGTAAAATAATGAATTTGAGAATGATTTAGGTTAATTATGGCCAACATGCCATTTTATTTTCTAAGGTAGGTTAAGTAATTAATTTACAAAAGAATTTGATTCAAATGAATCTTTGAGAAATAAAATGAATGAACTTAGATCTAGAATTCTAAATTAGCAGAATTTATAATTAGCAGAATTTATTATAAGTAAGAAATAAAGTGAACGCTTGAAAAATACTAACGTAGAGCTCACTCTTTGAGTTTTGAAGCGCGTTAGCAAGTTTCAAAGTGTAATTATTGGGTAAGGTTAAAATTAACAGAATTTAGAGGAAAAATGTCAAAAATAGCATATACTGATTTTCTAGGCAAAATGCTGCCGAAATTTACGAAGATCAGATAAATAAAATGAAAAGATTCCATAATATATTTATAACATATGAAAATATTCTACATAGTTTAAAAGTATTAGAAATAGTTTACACATATTTGAAATAATGATTTTTAAGCTGTAAGGTTAAGAAAATGATTTAAAAATCTTATGCGATTGAGAAAATGATTTAAAAATATTACGCGATGTTCAAAAATGTCAAAATATATTTATGCGATTTAAAAATGTTTGTAAAAGTGATGCGATTGTGAAATTGCGATAAAATTTCTACGTGATTAAATGATAAAGCGAGTTTTATTGTCGGGCCAAAGTGGTGGACCCGGACATGTTGTGAGATAGTACTGTCAAGTGGAGACATACTATATATTGGTATATTGAGACTGAGGGTATTTTCGTAAATATAGTAAAATATTGGAACTAAGGGTACTTTGGTAATTTTTTATCATGCTTTGAGAGTTTTGTCAATTTAGTTGATAATTGGCGATTGATTGTCGAGATGAATTACACCGTGTTGTGGGTGTGATAGGCGTAGTGTGGTTCATTATTTGAACTTGGAGGCATTAGTGTGCGGAGAATCTCATATGTGGACAGTTGGTAGCGCCTCTGGGCCGTGGTAATGGGCAACACACTAATGATCTCGACAAACACTATTCTTAATCGAGATCTTGAGGAGACTATTATGTATAATGCCTATAGTGCACGATATATTGGACTGTGTACTGCTACACGATATTTTGGACTGTGGGCTATAGACACAACATTAGACAGTACAATAGTTTGGTTGGGCAGCCTGAGGTACTATTAGTTCTTTTCGGATCATTCTCTCTGATATCCGTGTTTAGCTCCATGGAGTAGGAACGAGTCAGTGTGTGTATCATTCATTATCTGTATTTTAATGTTTATTATAATCTGTGATAAAATGCATGATGTATTAATTTGCTATACTGTATATGATATAATGGTATGTGTTATTGTAATATTTGTTTGTATTATCATTTTCTTTATTGCCATACTGGTAATGACATAGATTGTCTCACCTCTTTATTGTATTGTTCTGTCTATTTCTATTTTATATTTATATTATCGAAGACTACAATGGCGGCAAGGAGAAGTCAATTAGGTTTCTTTAGACTACAGTTTCTCGAAGGCGCTGAGGCTTGGTATGTCCACTGGGACACAGGACATATAGAGTACTGTGGTGACGTTACTTTATCAGTAAGTAGGACTCGACATGGGTTCGTTACTTCACTTTATACGGTTACTTTCGTACAGGTTATTTTACCTATTAGGGAGTTGTGGGATGAATTTCACCATACTCCTAGAGAGAACTTCGATATATTTTTGGGTCGAATTTCTATCGGTCAAGACATTCCCAACTAGGGAATTCGTCTTCTAACAAGGGCTCATGTCTTAGGTGTTATGTTTTAGTATGATACTGACTTTTTACTGCTTTGTTAAATATTTGTAGTTGTAAATTATTTGTATACTTAAGACAAAAATCATATGTATATTATGGAGTGTGATTAAGTTTCATCTGATTTTGTGTTCTGTGTTATTTAAGGTTATAAATATAAAAGGAAAAAAAAATTTACCACTAATATTATTTATGTACCAAACGTTTTACAACTTGAGTAAGAATTTTATTTTATTTTATTTGACTGCATCATAAATGTGACATCCCCACAAGGGTGTTACATTATTTGGTATCAGAGCCCAAGTTAGAGTCTTTTGGGTTTGTGGGTAGGTTTGTCTTGTTTGTGCTGTGTGAATCTCTGATATTGAACACAGAGATATGTTTCAGTTTCTAAAAGGAAACGATTTTGTGTGAAATCACTACGTTTAGTTCATTGTATGTTGATTTTGTTTATCTTTGAAGAAAGATAATGGAACGTTATGAACATGAGCACGTGGGCGCAAAACGTGATGAAGATCGTATAATCACAGATGGAAGTGTGATGCAAAAGATGATTGAAGTAGCAGTACAACAGAGATAGATGATCACTCAATAGTAGGAACTGATAATCGAACTTCATAGCTTATTAGGATTGGAGCAGCCACCGGATGCGAGAAACTATAACTTAGAACCTTCGATAATCTAAAATAGAAGGAAGCGTAAGGTCAATCATTATCAGCAAGAGTTGTATGTACAACCACCGGGGAAGCAACAACGAACAAAGAAAGGAAGTGCTAGTGGCAACGATTTTGGTAAGACTATGGCATCACCAACGAAGTGCTTGGAGTGTGGAAAGAATCATATGACAAAAAAACTGCACGATTAAGAGTATAATTTGTTATAATTATGGAAAGCCTGGACATTTCTCCAAAGAATGTGATCAGCTGAAGATGGAAACTTCCATTAGTAATACACATGTTTCAAAATCTCAAAAAGAAGAAAAAGCTGGTGCAAATAGTGTAATGAGAATGTTCAAATACAAAAACTTAAGAAGTGAGAAAGTTGTGCCATAGAGGGTAATCTTAAAATCTGTGCTGTATAATTCGCAAGGTAACCCATTCTCTTGTGATCTGTGACTGTGTAAATCTTTTGGGGTTATCTGTGCTTTACTTCTTTTCATAATGTTACTTCAACTTCTAAACTTGTTATTACTACTTGAGCTTGTTTAAAACTATCCTATGTTAGTCATGGCAACCATTACCCAAGAGGGGGGGTGAATTGGGTATGAAAAACTTTTCACAAAAGCTCTTAAAATAAACACAAATATTTAAGCTATTAAATAAAAGAGAAAGAATTGCGAGAAGAAGAATAAAAGCTTTAAGAATAGCAAATAAATAAATGTGCAATAATATAAAATTACGAAAAATAAAGAGATTGAGAAGATAGAAGCAGGCACAATATTTATCCTGGTTCGACCACTAACCCACTTGTGGTCTACGTCCAGTCCTCAAAAATAATCTGAGATTTTTCACTATGTATACAAGTTTCAATAGGTGCTTGCAACCGTTACATAAAAGAGCACTTTTCACACACAGGGAAACTCTACCCTTGTGCTAAAGTTTCAGCCTGCAGGGATACCTCACCCTTATACAAACCTTGAAGGGATACCTCACCCTTATACAAACCTTGAAGGATACCTCACCCTTAATATAGAAGAATAGAAATATAGATGAAGAGAAACTCTTACTCAGAGCAAATAATACAAATTGAAGCTCTAAGAGGCTCTCAAAGGATATCTCAAAGTTTCAGCAAAAAGAGCACAGAAAATAAGCGTAAAATATAAATTGCATTTTTCAGAGTAAGTGCAAATTAAACAGATAGCTGGGCATCTTGCAGATGAGACCCACGGTCTCTATTTATAGAGTCGGATAGAAAATAGCCGTTGTAGAAATTAATTCCATAACTATTATAAAAAAAGTGTCCGTTACATACTATATCCGGATCTGTATTTCCCGTGTTTGTTCGAATAAGCCTTCTGCTATTCGAATAACACATTCTTATAAAAATGTTTCTGAAACTGGTTATTTGAATAACCTTCGTGTTATTTGAATAACGCTGCCACAAAGGCTTTCTTTACAAAACTAGTTATTCGAATAACTCTAAGTTTTATTCGAATAACATTTGTTAAGACAGACTCCTGGGAAAAGGTTCTATTCGAATAACTGATGAGTTATTGGAATAGCTGATATAAAACAAGCTATTTAGAAAACTTTTATTCGAATAACAGGAGTGTTATTCGAATAACACGTTAAAGCACAGAGTCACGCAGCAACCAAATTTAAAGCTTTATTCGAATAACCAATGAGTTTTTCGAATAACTCAATTTATAAAATAGTTATAAAAGCTTGAAACCATCCCAGAAAGTTTATCAAAAACACCAAAACAGTTTTAAGTTATTTTCAAGATCAAAACAGTTTTGGTATAAGTTTAAAAAAATATTTTTGTATTATCTTAATGCACTAGGAGATATCCAAAGAGATCCTCGAACAGAGAGACTCTAAGTCCTAAAGCTATCCTTGAAAGATCTTGGACTTGGTCTTCCCATCATCTTCATTTTGTCTTCATGTTTGTTATCATTAAAAACATTCTTCAAAGACGTATGTTTAATCACCTTCTCCTTGTGTTGAGCTTGATTGAGATCTTTTGCTTTCTTATTGCAATGCTCACTCTTGGTACTTGGACTATCCTATAAAGTATTACTCACTTAAACAAGCATAATTAGTCCAAATTCATAATTCAATATTTTTATATGCATAATTCATAAATGTATAACTCTAGTTAGTTTAATATGCATATAAGACTTTGATAGACACATTCATATAAGATATTTATTAATTATTAAATGATATGCTCTATATAGGATGCAACAAAGAGTATAAGCAAAGTGTTCTTTTTGTCTTGTATTTGTCATCATCAAAACTTAATATATTAAACCATTTGGGGCAAACTTGTTTTCACAATCTCCCCCTTTTTGATGATGACAAATCATCAAAAAAAAAAAATATGTTGAGCAATATATAAGAATGAATAATCATGTAAGCATATCAAACAATAAGCACAAGAACATATTTTTCTTTCCAATTTTCACTCCCCCTATTTGACATCAACAAAAAGGCTTAGAAAGAAAAAAAATAATATTTTCTCTCATTTATTCATTCTACATATGATTCAAGAATAGAGAGATGAAACGATCATGCTTTCAAGATATAGAAGATTATTCATGCGGTGCTTGTCATATATTTGTATATCAAAATTTAGCATATGACAATATTAAAACACTTTATGTAATCAAATAAAGATATAAGGCAAGATATATAAACAACTCAAGAGCTAGACTCCCCCTCAAAATATGAATATTATCAAAATAATAAATAAATAAATAAAATATGTATGCGAAGACCATGTAAGCATATCACCTTAAAGAAAAGCAAGGAAAATATACATCTTAAATCCTCAAACAAAAAAAAAAGCGATTTTAAAACTTCTCCCCCTTTTAAAAAGAATTTTACAAGAGTACATTATATTTGCAAAAGTATTTTAGAAGGGTAGAGACATTTTATATTAAAAAACACATATTTATTGAGACATATCAATCCAAATCAAAAGAACATAAGTACATCTCCTTGATAAAATATGCTATAGGGATCAAAGCATGTATAGAACTAATATCATTCACCCTAAATGCAATGACAAAATAGTAAGTTAATATCCAATTAGGCACTTTGTCAATGCTAAGCATACTTCTCATGTAAAGAAAGCATATAATCATTTAAGATCAATTTTTCAACAAGTATCATATGATCCATACCATATAGAATACCACAAAAGTTAAGGGATAGAGATACTTATTAAGTTAGATAAAGAGTGATGCTTCTTTAGAATGTTCTTCGTTTATTTGTCCTTTAAGTTTAAGCTTTCTTCCATTGAGTATTCCATTCCATTGCACTTGAGGAATGCTTCTTTATCTTCCTCTTCATTTGAATTTCATTCAACTTTTCCCGTTTATCCACATATGCTTGTATGTAAAAATCTGATGGCTATATTTGAAACACATAGAGAGACTTGCAAAACTAACTTTAAAAGTCTTCTAAAACATAGGTTAGCATCAAATATCATGTAAGCCCATTTATAAGCATAATTTTGATTGATATATAATTTCAAGCATGTATCACATTATCAGCCACGCAATGTTAGCTTTAACAAGAATGCATGAAGTACATATGAACTTGAATAAATAATAATAAAAAAGTTTAAGCATTTTAAGGCATGATTCAAGTTTATCAAGAAACATATGATCATCATCAAAACTTATTTAGGCATTTTTAGAAAAAAATAATTATCATGTAAGGTATGTAAATGTATAACGCAACTCTCTACTTCTCCAAATAGCATATGATATCAAATTTAAAGTATATAAAAAGAAAATGATAATAGTTTGATATCACCAAAAATGTACTCTTTGAATTTTTGTAGATGACTCTCACTTCTATCAACTTCCAAGCTTCAAGCTTTCATGAGGGAATAGAAATTCTTTGCACCCCTTTTAAAAGGTTGAATCGTTTTAAACTTTACTATCCTCAAGTTGAACTTATTCCATTTAAATGCTTGCTTGAGGTAGTTATCACCCTACAATATAATTCAAAGTACTTTCATTGGTATCCATCAATTTTGGATCCATAGAGGTTAGTCATTATGCCAAACTCATAAACAAATAAGCATTTAAAATAATAAAACAATAAATGAGTTCACAAAGGCAAAAGATAATTCATTTCATTGATCAATTTAACCAAGTACATATATTTATCAAAAGAATAGTCAAATACATTTGATTAAGCATTTGCATGTTCAGTCTAATTAAAAAGAATTTAACATGTACAACAAATTCTTAAGAAAAGAAGCAATGGAACCTTTTCAAGCAGATTGTGTTTATTTGAATAAAATGGGTTTTATTCGAATAGAAGAAGATCCTATTCGAATAGAGGATCTGGGAAGGCCAAACGTTTTGGCCATTTAACAAGAGTTATTCGAATAACCTAGGGGTTATTCAAATAAACAAAGATTAGCCGAGATAAAACTGATAAACCAGGTCTCTGGTTATTCGAATAAGCTTGATTTTATTCGAATAGACAGAGATCACATCAAACACAGGATTAACATAGAAACCAGTTTATTCGAATAAACTAGGTATTGTTCGAACAAAGCTGATATCCAACACATTAATTGATAAGCTTTAAAGAACTTTATTCGAATAAAACTAACAAAAAGCACAAAAAAGCATACGTTCAAGAATTCAAGACAAAGCATATATTCATGTGATTTAAAGATTCAAGAGAGATAAAACTCAAGCTCAATGATATTATCATTAGACATGTCATTTCAAACAAGAAGTATACTTTATGTAGCATATTAACATGTAGAAATATTTTCAAATTATAAGGCTAGAAAAGCATAATAAAAGTTTTCACTTATCCAAAAAATTGTAAATCCAAACTTCATGGAGACAAAGAAGAGAGCTTGAAATTATTTCTAGTCTTTGTACTTGGAGCAAACACTTTCAATATGTCAAAGTCAGTTCTTGGCCTTCAAGCACACCTACAACACACTTCAATTTTTGACTTTTGGTACCCTAATTTTGTTGGGTCCTTGTGTATTAGTTTTCGAATATTAATCTATTATGCTCTCATAAAGATTAATTTTTCCATAATATGTAAACTGAGCACAATAAGTTAAATAACCAATTACCATTAAGCACATAGCCGATAACATGCTTGCTTTATGATATATAGACAATTTTAAAGCATAGCAAACATACCTAGGCATTATAGAACCTTATGTACTAAGATATATAATAAATTAATGAATTATGATACAATAAGAATGAACATAACTATGTGCTAAACATAATATTCAAATTTTATCAAGTACACATGATTCTATCCTCTACCTAAGGCCTACAAGGAATATACCTCATATTCATTATTATCATTTTTTAAGTGAATGTGCATAAGAATTAAAAACTTTTGATATTTTGCCCTTGGCAATCAAGGAAATGCTTTTTTTACCCATTGCTTCTCTTTTGAAGTCTTGAACTTTGCAAGCTCTACATTTTGTATTTGAGAAGGTTTGGTTGAAGTCATCTTCCTTCTTTGACCAAAGTTTCTACCATTGGGCTTTGGAAGCATTCTCCTTGATGACTCTTCTTTCTTTTGACCAATTTGTCCATCCTTTTGAGAAATATTCTGCAAAATTGAAATACTAGGAGGATATTTTGGTACCCATTTCATTTTGGGTCCTTGAATGTTAGTATTAGTGCCTTTAGGATTTTTAGGAACCCATACCGTACAATTTCTCATATAAGGATTTTTTTTCTAATTGCATAAATGAGAAATATGTCCTAGATGACCACAAAAATTACAAACAATTGAATTTAATGAAGGCTTAATCATTTGAATATCATTTTTGAAAAAATTGAGCCTTTTGTTGTTTTTATATTCTAAATTATTTTTGCCATAAGCCTTGCTTGAATTTTCACATGGAATAACACTAATTTTATTCTCATTTACAAGTATAGAATTTAAGCAATTACAATCATTAGCTTTGGCAAATTCAAAATATAAGCTCTCGACTTGATTTTCTAAATCAAAGCACTTTTCACAAGAAGTTGAGGTTTTACATTTTAAAGACATTTCCTCATCAAGAAAGGCATACTCATTTTTCAAAGTTTCAATTTCATTTTCAATAAAGGAAATGTTTTCCAAACACGATAAGTTTTTTTTTTCTAAATTCAATAAACCATCATACAATCCATTATATGCACATTGTAACACATCATAGGAAGGACTAAAATCTAGTTTAGAATTATTTACCTCAAAATCTTTTTAGCCATATAAGAAGTAGTCTCAATTTCTAGCATACTTGGCTCTTTAAGGGAATCACCTTCTTCCTCATTAATTTTATTTTGCTTTGTCTCTTCTTCAAATTGAGCACCATCGTCACCAAGAGGCATTTGCCTCCCTTCAATAGTTTGAGCATCTCTTTGAGGATATTTTTCATGATAAGCTTCCTTCAATAGCTTTTGCTCTTCTTGCTTTCTCTATAGCATCAAGTGCATCCCATATATCTTTAGCACTAGAGCAATTTTTAATTTTAGCATAAGTATCATCATTCAAACTATTTCTCAAAATTTGCATAGCTCTAATATTCAAAGAAAAACATTTCTTATCATAATTATTCCAAGTTTATTTTGATTTGTAAGTCATTTAGCACAACATCCCACAAATCCAAATCAATAGATTGCATTTAAAACTCTATTCTAGCTTTCCAATAAATAAAATGCACACCATCAAAGAATGGTGGTTTATCAATTTCAAAACCTTCTATTTTGAAAAACTTTCAAGGTTGCTAATAAATAAGGATCTTTAACTCTAAGTGATTAAGCTTTCACCAGAGCACGAGGCTCTGATACCACTTGTTAGTCATGGCAACCATTACCCAAAAGGGGGGTGAATTGGGTATGAAAAACTTCTCACAAAAGCTCTTAAAATAAACACAAATATTTAAGCTATTAAATAAAAGAGAAAGAATTGTGAGAAGAAGAATAAAAGCTTTAAGAATAGCAAATAAATAAATGTGCAATAATATAAAATTACGTAAAATAAAGAGATTGAGAAGATAGAAGCAGGCACAATATTTATCCTGGTTCGACCATTAACCCACTTGTGGTCTACGTCCAGTCCTCGAAAACAATCCAAGATTTTTTCACTATGTATACAAGCTTCAATAGGTGCTTGTAACCGTTACATAAAAGAGCAATTTTCACGCACAGGGAAACTCTACCCTTGTGCTAAAGTCTTAGCCTGCAGGGATACCACACCCTTATACAAACCTTGAAGGGATACCTCACCCTTATACAAATCTTGAAGGATACCTCACCCTCAATATAGACGAATAGAAATATAGATGAAGAGAAACTCTCACTCAAAGCAAATAATACAAATTGAAGCTCTGAGAGGCTCTCAAAGGATATCTCAAAGTTTCAGCAAAAAGAGCACAGAAAATAGGCATAAAATATAAATCACATTTTTCAGAGCAAGCGAAAATTAAACAGATAGCTGGGCATCTTGCAGATGAGACCCACGGTCTCTATTTATAGAGTCAGATAGAAAATAGCCGTTGTAGAAATTAATTCCATAACTATTATAAAAAAAGTGTCCGTTACATACTATATCCGGATCTGTATTTCCCGTGTTTATTCGAATAAGCCTTCTGCTATTCGAATAACACGTTCTTATAAAAATGTTTCTGAAACTGGTTATTTGAATAACCTTCGTGTTATTTGAATAACACTGCCAAAGGCTTTCTTTATAAAACTGGTTATTTGAATAACTCTAAGTTTTATTCGAATAACATTTGTTAAGACAGACTTCGGGGAAAAGGTTCTATTCGAATAACTGATGAGTTATTCGAATAGCTGATATAAAACAAGCTATTTAGAAAAGTTTTATTCGAATAACAGGAGTGTTATTCAAATAACACTTTAAAGCACAGAGTCATGCAGTAACCAAATTTAAAGCTTTATTCGAATAACCAATGAGTTATTCGAGTAACTCAATTTATAAAACAGTTATAAAAGCTTGAAAACCATCCCAGAAAGTTTATCAAAAACACCAAAACATTTTTAAGTTATTTTCAAGATCAAAACACTTTTGGTATAAGTTTAAGAAAATATTTTTGTTTTATCTTAATGCACTAGGAGATATCCAAAGAGATCCTCGAACAGAGAGACTCTAAGTCATAAAGCTATCCTTAAAAGATCTTGGACTTGGTCTTCCCATCATCTTCATTTTGTCTTCATGTTTGTTATCATTAAAAATATTCTTCAAAGACATATGTTTAATCACCTTCTCCTTGTGTTGAGCTTGATTAATACATTTTGCTTTCATGTTGCAATGCTCACTCTTGGTACTTGGACTATCCTATAAAGTATTACTCACTTAAATAAGCATAATTAGTCTAAATTCATAATTCAATATTTTTATATGCATAATTCATAAATGTATAACTCTAGTTAATTTAATATGCATATAAGACTTTCATAGACACATTCAAATAAGATATTAATTAATTATTAATGGATATGCTCTATATAGGATGCAACAAAGAGTATAAGCAAAGTGTTCTTTTTGTCTTGTATTTGTCATCGTCAAAACTTAACATATTAAACCATTTGGGGCAAACTTGTTTTCACAATCTCCCCCTTTTTGATGATGACAAATCACCAAAGAAAAATATGTTGAGCAATATATAAGAATGAATAATCATGTAAGGATATCAAACAATACGCACAAGAACATATTTTTCTTTCCAATTTTCACTCCCCCTATTTGACATCAACAAAAAGGCTTAGAAAGAAAAAAATAATATTTTCTCTCATTTATTCATTCTACATATGATTCAAGAAAAGAAAGATGAAATGATCATGCTTTCAAGATATAGAAGATTATTCATGTAGTGCTTATCATATATTTGTCTATCAAAATTTAGCATATGACAATATAAAAACACTTTATGTAATCAAATAAAGATATAAGGCAAGAGATATAAACAACTCAAGAGCTAGACTCCCCCTCAAAATATGCATATCATCAAAATAATAAATAAATAAATAAATATGTTTGCAAAGACCATTTAAGCACATCACCTTAAAGAAAAGCAAGGAAAATATACATCTTAGATCCTCAAACAAAAAAAAAGCCATTTTAAAACTTCTCCTCGTTTTAAAAAGAATTTTACAAGAGCACATTATATTTTCAAAAGCATTTTAGAAGGGTAGAGATATTTTATATTAAAAAATACATATTCATTGAGACAGATCAATCCAAGTCAAAAGAGCATAAGTACATCTCCTTGATGAAATATGCTATAGGAATCAAAGTATGTATAGAACTAATATCATTCACCCTAAATGCAATGACAAAATAGTAAGTTAATATCCAATTAGGCACTTTGTCAATGCTAAGCATACTTCTCATGTAAAGAAAGCATATAATCATTTAAGATCAATTTTTCAATAAGTATTGTATGATCCATACCATACAGAATACCACAAAAGCTAAGGGATAAAGATACTTATTGAGTTAGATAAAGAGTGATGCTTCTTTAGAATGTTCTTCATTTATTTGTCCTTTGAGTTTGAGCTTTCTTCCATTAAGTATTCCATTCCATTGCACTTGAGGAATGCTTCTTTATCTTCCTCTTCATTTGAATTTCATTCAACTTTTCTCGTTTATCCACATATGCTTGTATGTAAAAATCTGATGGCTATATTTGAAACACATAGAGAGACTTGTAAAACTAACTTTAAAAGTCTTCTAAAACATAGGTTAGCATCAAATATCATGTAAGCCCATTTATAAGCATAATTTTGATTGATATATAATTTCAAGCATGTATCACATTATCAGCCATGCAATGTTAGCTTTAACAAGAATGCATGAAGTACATATGAACTTGAATAAATAAATAAAAAGTTTAAGCATTTTAAGGCATGATTCAAGTTTATCAAGAAACATATGATCATCATCAAAACTTATTTAGGCATTTTTAGAAAAAAAAATAATTATCATGTAAGGTATGTAAATGTATAACGCAACTCTCTACTTCTCCAAATAGCATATGATATCAAATCTAAAGTATGTAAAGAGAAAATGATAATAGTTTGATATCACCAAAAATGTACTCTTTGAATTTTTGTAGATGACTCTCACTTCTATCAACTTCCAAGCTTCAAGCTTTCATGAGGGAAAAGAAATTCTTTGCACCCCTTTTAAAAAGTTGAATCCTATTAAACTTTACTATCCTCAAGTTGAACTTATTCCATTTAAATGCTTGCTTGAGGTAGTTATCACCCTACAATACAATTCAAAGTACTTTCATTGGTATCCATCAATTTTGGATCCATAGAGGTTAGTCATTATGCCAAACTCATAAACAAATAAGCATTCAAAATAATAAAATAACAAATGAGTTCACAAAGGCAAAAGATATTTCATTTCATTGATCAATTTAGCCAAGTACATATATTTATCAAAAGAATAGTCAAATACATTTAATTAAGCATTTGCATGTTCAGTCTAATTAAAAAGAATTTAACATGTACAACAAATTCTTAAGAAAAGAAGAAACAGAACCTTCTCATGCAGATTGTGTTTATTTGAATAAAATGGGTTTTATTGAAATAGAAGAAGATCCTATTCGAATAGAGGATTTGGGAAGGCCAAACATTTTGGCCATTTAACAAAAGTTATTTGAATAACCTAGGGGTTATTCAAATAAACAGAGATTAGCCAAGATAAAACTGATAAACCAGGTCTCTGGTTATTCGAATAAGCTTGATTTTATTCGAATAGACAGAGATCACATCAAACACAGGATTAACACAGAAGCCAGTTTATTCGAATAAACTAGGTATTATTCGAATAAAGCTGATATCCAACACATTAATTGATAAGCTTTAAAGAACTTTATTCGAATAAAACTTCTGTTTATTCGAATAAAACTAACAAAAGGCACAGAAAAGCATAGGTTCAAGAATTCAAGACAAAGCATATATTCATGTGATTTAAAGATTCAAGAGAGATAAAACTCAAGCTCAATGATATTATCATTAGACATGTTGTAATACCCTAGAAAATCATGTTAGGCTTGTATATGGTTACAGAGGTAGCCTAATACTTACTTAACATGTTTGTGAAATTTTGTGACTTTCTGAGCACGTTTAGGCACTTTGCTATAACGCTAAGTGAGGAATATAGTTGTTATTTGCTCTGGAAGTGGCTTAAACTGCTTAGTTAGTGGAAATAACTGTGGAGAGTTTGTTTCCAAGTCACAAATGTGGAAACTGTACTACAGTTAAAGTTTAAGAATTTTCGGAGTTAGTTTGGCATTTTTGAGCATACTGGTAGTGTGTTTTAGTGCCGGATTGACCCCTAGCTGATATGGAAATATCAGTTTTTGGTGAAACAGAATTTTTAATGAATCTCAGAATTTATTTTGAATCTTTTGGAAGTTGAAATTAGATTTGGAGAAGTTTGAGTGTTCTTAGCAGATCGGGGTTTAGTACCCAATCAAGAGAATTCAAAAGGAATTTCTCTTCTTGAAATATCCCACGGTGGGGATAATTGAGGGTAAGAACCGAGGAGAAAAATAGAGAGGTGAAAACGTGAGAAAGAAGAAGAGAAAAGAAAGAAAGAGAGAAGAGAAGAAGGAAGAGGAGGATCCAAGTGAAGGTCTTGCTTCATCTTCATCTTCAAGCCTTGAGGTAGGGGGTTCTTGCTCTCATCTCCCAACTTCCATCTTTGCTTCTATGATTGTTATGCTTGGGGTATGTATAAAATAGGTGAAAATGAGGATTTGTGCCTGAGCTATCATTATTGTGACCACTACTTTTTATGTCATTGGTTCTTGAGGGTTTGAGTTGATTGAACACCTTGGAAACTTGGATTAGAACTTGTAAAGAGTTAAATGAAGCTTGGTGGCTGAATTGATTCTTAAGAATATTTATGTAATGTTTTGTGGTGGAAAGTGAGAAATAGGTATTTGGGAGAAGGGTTTTGACTCTTGATGAATAATTGTCATATGAAAGGTTAATGAGAGATTAATGAGTTGAGTTTAGTGTTTAATGATTCTAATAAGTTTAGAGACCATTATTGGAGTTAGAAAACACTTAGAATCCATGTTTGTATGGTTGGAAACAGATTTGGGGCCATTGGAACAGTGGTTCGCGTTCTGCAGAATTTTCTGCAGAAGGGTCACGCCTAGGCGTGGTAAAACCAAGCCTAGGCGTGATACAAGACAGTAACCTGACAGCTTGTGGTATTTGTAACATAACTTAAGTTGTGGTTATCGGAATGACTTGGTTCTTGTTACATTTGAAAGATAAGACATAAGGCTATCTACTTGTAAAATTTCAGAATTTTACCAGTTAAGATGGATTTTTGGTGAATTTATGAAAAACATCCTTTTTAGGATGCCGAGACCAGATTTCATCAGAATTTCTATTTTGATGTTTTGAAGTTCCTAATTGCTAGGATACTTTGTTTATGCCTCGTAGAGTATGTTAAAACTCTAATAGGAGTAATTGATAAAGTGTGAATGTATTATGTCAAGTTGACTTGAAATGCTAATTACGGGAGGTAGTTAGACGTGGCTACATATATACATATAATTTGTATTGTGATGGATCGAGGAATTGAGTTTCCCTAAGTGTGGGAATTATTTATGTATGCTCTTTTAAGAGTGATAAGATACTTTTAAAAGTATTTGATGATTTGTTTATGAAATGAAATTGGAATGCCTATAAATCAATTGCGAAAACTAGTTATGGGAAGTAATTAGTAATTGTATTGCATGAGATGTTCGTGAAACCTATTGAGGTTTTTAATGCTTATTATGAGAAGTTAATTAGACATGATGATATGCTTAATGGTATGATTTGCCTTTTTGAAAGGTGTAAGCCCCGTGAAAGTGGGTGTTCTATATCAGGTAAGGCACATTGTATCCTTCCTAATATAGTGAAGTATTGAGGATGAATTTCCTTGTTCGTTATCAATAACCTTGTAGTTGATGAGACTTCACTACTTGGGGGGGAATGAGATGTCCTCTAGGATAATGAGGTATGCTGGATGAGACTTCCAGTGCTTGTTCGAGGTTATAGATGAAACTATGGACTATATTGCTTTGTTCAAGTTTCATGCATTCATGACATTACCTATGGACTTCTATTGCTTTGTTCAAAGTGTTTTTAGTGCTCTATGCATGCATTCATTATTCATATGCATTCATTACCATGGGATTGGAGGTCCTGGATGTGGTATCATGCATTATTCACCTTCATACTTAGGAAATTGCATAGACATAATCATTAGTCATAATTAAGCATAATATGGCGATTGTATGGGCAGTTGCTATCATGACATTTTCCTGCATTGCAATTGTATGGGCGATTGCATGTTGTTGAGATGAGGAGTTGTTGCTTCCATGATTGAAGTGTCAACTTGATAATTGTGATATTATCTAATTGTACATATATGTATATATGCTGGTATTGGAATACTTCTACTGAGATATGTTTTCTCACCCCGATTGTGTTGCCATGTAAATCCGGTGCAAGTTCTTGAAAGGGAAGAAGAAGGTGTATGAGGATTAGCATAGCTTAGATGCTATTTTGAGCTGAGCATATGTAAATGTTTTATATTTGCTTAGTTGTTTCAGGTTATGTATAACAGTATACCCTTGAAGCTGTGTTGTATATATATAACTTTTGCTATCGTGGCTCTCTATATTTACTCATTATGTATGAATGATATGGGTTAAACGTTGATGTATGTTAGTAGTAGCAGGGTCAATATTGGGTTATTCATTTATATGACGATATATTTGGGTAGCAAATATTGGGCTGTTACACATGTCATTTCAAACAAGAAGTATACTTTATCTAGCATATTAACATGTAGAAATATTTTCAAGTTATAAGTCTAGAAAAGCATAATAAAAGTTTTCACTTATCCAAAAAATTGTAAATCCAAACTTCATGGAGACAAAGAAGAGAGCTAGAAATTATTTCTAGTCTTTGTACTTGGAGAAACCACTTTCAGGATGTCAAAGTCAGTTCTTGGCCTTCAAGCACACCTACAACACACTTCAATTTTTGACTTTTAGTACCCAAATTTTATTGAGTCCTTGTGTGTTAGTTTTCAAATATTAATCTATTATACTCTCATAAAGATTAATTTTTTCATAATATGTAAACTGAGCACAATAAGTTAAATAACCAATTACCATTAAGCACATAGCCGATAACATGCTTGCTTTATGATATATAGACAATTTTAAAGCATAGCAAACATACCTAGGCATTATAGAATCTTATGTACTAAGATATATAATAAATTAATGAATTATGATACAATAAGAATGAACATAATTATGTACTAAACATAATATTCAAATTTTATCAAGTACACATGATTCTATCCTCTACCTAAGGCCTACAAGGAATATACCTCATATTCATTATTATTATTTTGTAAGTGAATGTGCATAAGAATTAAAAACTTTTGATACCTTGGCCTTAGCAAACAAGGAAATGCTTTTTCTTACCCATTGCTTCTCTTTTGAAGTCTTGAACTTTGCAAGCTCTATATTTTGTATTTGAGAAAGTTTGGTTGAAGTCATCTTCCTTCTTTGACCAAAGTTTCTACCATTAGGCTTTGGAAGCATTCTCCTTGATGACTCATCTTTCTTTTGACCAATTTGTCCATCCTTCTGAGAAATATTCTGCAAAATTGAAATACTAGGAGGATATTTTGGTACCCATTTCATTTTGGGTCCTTGAATGTTAGTATTAGGGCCTTTAGGATTTTTAGGAACCCATACCATACAATATCTCATATGAGGATTTTTTCTATAATTGCATAAATGAGAAATATGTCCTAGATGACCACAAAAATTACAAACAATTGAATTTAATGATGGCTTAATCATTTAAATATCATTTTTGAAAAACTTGAGTCTTTTGTTGTTTTTATATTCTAAATTATTTTTGCCATAAGCCTTGCTTGAATTTTCACATGGAATAACACTAATTTTATTCTCATTTACAAGTATAGAATTTAAGCAATTTCAATCATTAGCTTTGGCAAATTCGGAATATAAGCTCTCAACTTGATTTTTTAAATCAATGCACTTTTCACAAGAAGTTGATGTTTTACATTTTAAAAACATTTCCTCATCAAGAAAGGTATACTTATTTTTCAAAGTTTCAATTTCATTTTCAATAAAGGAAATGTTTTCCAAACACGATAAGTTTTTCTTTTCTAAATTCAATAAACCATCATACAATCCATTATATGCATATTGTAACACATCATAGGAAGGACTAAAATTTAGTTTAGAATTATTTACCTCAAAATCCTTTTTAGCCATATAGGAAGTAGTCTCAATTTTTAGCATACTTGGCTCTTTAAGGGAATCACCTTCTTCCTCATTAATTTTATTTTGCTTTGCCTCTTCTTCAAATTGAGCACCATCGTCACCAAGAGGCATTTGGCTCCCTTCAATGGTTTGAGCATCTCTTTGAGGATATTTTTTATGATAAGCTTCCTTCAATAGCTTTTACTCTTCTTGCTTTCTCTATACAACTTTATGCACAAATTCATTATTAGCAAGATAAATAGCGTCAAGTGCATCCCATATATCTTTAGCACTAGAGCAATTTTTAATTTGAGCATAAGTATCATCATTCAAACTATTTCTCAAAATTTGCATAGCTCTAATATTCAAAGAATAACATTTCTTATCATAATTATTCCAAGTTTATTTTGATTTGTAAGTAAATCCATTTAGCACAACATCCCACAAATCTAAATCAATAGATTTCATTTAAAACTCTATTCTAGCTTTCCAATAAACAAAATGCACACCATCAAAGAATGGTGGTTTATCAATTTCAAAACCTTCTATTTTGAAAAACTTTCAAGGTTGCTAATAAACAAGGATCTTTAACTCTAAGCGGTTAAGCTTTCACCAGAGCACGAGGCTCTGATACCACTTGTTAGTCATGGCAACCATTACCCAAGAGGGGGAGAATTGGGTATGAAAAACTTTTCACAAAAGCTCTTAAAATAAACACAAATATTTAAGCTATTAAATAAAAGAGAAAGAATTGCGAGAAGAAGAATAAAAGCTTTAAGAATAGCAAATAAATAAATGTGCAATAATATAAAATTGCGTAAAATAAAGAGATTGAGAAGATAGAAGCAGGCACAATATTTATCCTAGTTCGACCACTAGCCCACTTGTGGTCTACGTCCAGTCCTCGAAAACAATCCAAGATTTTTCACTATGTATACAAGCTTCAATAGGTGCTTGCAACCATTACATAAAAGAGCACTTTTCACACACAGGGAAACTCTACCCTTGTGCTAAAGTCTCAGCCTGCAGGGATACCTCACCCTTATACAAACCTTGAAGGGATACCTCACCCTTATACAAACCTTGAAGGATACCTCACCCTCAATATAGAAGAATAGAAATATAGATGAAGAGAAACTATCACTCAGAGCAAATAATACAAATTGAAGCTCTAAGAGGCTCTTAAAGGATATCTCAAAGTTTCAGCAAAAAGAGCACAGAAAATAGGCATAAAATATAAATCACATTTTTCAGAGCAAGCGCAAATTAAACAGATAGCTGGGCATCTTGTAGATGAGACCCACGGTCTCTATTTATAGAGTCGGATAGAAAATAGCCGTTGTAGAAATTAATTCCATAACTATTACAAAAAAAGTGTCCGTTACATACTATATCCGGATCTGTATTTCCCGTGTTTATTCGAATAAGCCTTCTGCTATTCGAATAACACGTTCTTATAAAAACGTTTCTGAAACTGGTTATTTGAATAACCTTCGTGTTATTTGAATAACCCTGCCACAAAGGCTTTCTTTACAAAACTGGTTATTCGAATAACTTTAAGTTTTATTCGAATAACATTTGTTAAGACAGACTTCTGGGAAAAGGTTCTATTCGAATAACTGATGAGTTATTGGAATAGCTGATATAAAACAAGCTATGTAGAAAACTTTTATTCGAATAACAGGAGTGTTATTCGAATAACACTTTAAAGCACAGAGTCACGCAGCAACCAAATTTAAAGCTTTATTCCAATAACCAATGAGTTATTCGAATAACTCAATTTATAAAACAGTTATAAAAGCTTGAAAACCATCCCAGAAAGTTTATCAAAAACACCAAAATATTTTTAAGTTATTTTCAAGATCAAAACAGTTTTGGTATAAGTTTAAGAAAACATTTTTGTTTTATCTTAATGCACTAGGAGATATCCAAAGAGATCCTCGAACAGAGAGACTCTAAGTCATAAAGCTATCCTTAAAAGATCTTGGACTTAGTCTTCCCATCATTTTCATTTTGTCTTCATGTTTGTTATCATTAAAAACATTCTTCAAAGACATATGTTTAATCACCTTCTCCTTGTGTTGAGCTTGATTGAGATCTTTTGCTTTCTTGTTGCAATGCTCGCTCTTGGTACTTGGACTATCCTATAAAGTATTACTCACTTAAACAAGCATAATTTGTCCAAATTGATAATTCAATATTTTTATATGCATAATTCATAAATGTATAACTCTAATTAGTTTAACATGCATATAAGACTTTCATAGACACATCCAAATAAGATATTAATTAATTATTAATGGATATGCTCTGTATAGGATGCAACAAAGAGTATAAGCAAAGTGTTCTTTTTGTCTTGTATTTGTCATTATCAAAATTTAACATATTAAACCATTTGGGGCAAACTTGTTTTCACATCCTATTATTATTAGAGTTCAAAAATTTTTCTATTGATTTGGTTTGTCTATTTCTTTCTCAAATAGACTGAGTAAATCAATTTGATTTATCTGTGTCTTTGTTATAGTATGATCTGAGTATTTCTACTCTTCTTGATTAAACTTGTTGTTTATATTCAAGTTTTCCAATTCTATCCTATATCTATTGAATATCAAATCTTTCTGTTGATTTGATTTGTTTATCTAAAATCACATCTATTTGTGAGGCTGACTTTTTAAATGGATTGGTTATTTTCCAACCATATCCTACTAGATTGTTACAATGCAACTTTAGTATCTCCTTGACCTAAGATTTTTGGATTTGAATCCAGAAAGTTCATTTCTAAAAATTATTGGACTATGTTCATTTCAAAATCTGTTAGGCCATTTCCAATTCTTTGTTGGACTAATCTAGTGACCTACTGAATAGTCTTATTACTTTTCCTTATAACCTTCATAGTGTCTTTCATGTATTTCTAACTTATGTCATAGTACCAAATACAGTACAATCAGAAGAAAACTTGATCTATGAGGCATTTTCTGTTAAAATTAAAAATAGGCAAGTAGAACAACTTCTCTTAATGAAGAAAATCTGGAATGAGGTGACGACAGGGGAACTAGAAAATCAAATGAAGGAAATCGCTGTTTGCTCCAAGATCAATTTGTGTGCTGGTTATTATCAGATTCGCGTAAAGGTAGAGAATGTTCTAAGATAGTTTTTCAGATGCGTTGCAGGCACTATGAATATTCAGTACTACCATTTGGGGTAGGGAATGTTTTGGCGATATTCACGAATTATATAAATAGGATCTATCTTTTCCCATCTAGACAAATTTGTCATTATCCTTATTGGTAATATTTAGACCTAATCTCGAAATTCAAAGGAACATGCTGAAGACCTCAATGCAGTTCTTCAATTTCTAAAGGAGAAAAAAGAGTTATGCGCAAAACTAGTCGAATGCAAATTCTATTAGAAGAAGTTTTACTTGTGGATTTAGATTGAGTATTGAGATTAAATAGAAGGGTGATGACGTATACTTCAAGGCGGTGAAACATGCATGAGAAGAATTATTCAATTTACGTTTTAGGATACGCGATAGTTGTTGTGCAAAGAAGATTTGAAAATATTTTTTTCCCCATAAAATTCACAATAATTTCAAGGGCTTGAAGTACCTATTCAATCAAGAGGGACTTGGATATAAGGAAGAGACGAATAATTAGAATTTTCAAAGGACTTATTGGAATGAATTTCTAGCATCGATAAAGTTCACATTACAATAATAGTTTCGTTCGAGCATAAGGATGACACCCAATGAGGCATTATATGGGAGACGCTGTAGAACGCCGTTATGTTGGTATCACACTGGTGAAAATAATATTGTAGGACCCAAATTTGTGCAGCAGACAACTGAAGAAGTGAAGATGATTCAAGATAAGATGAGGACAACTCAAACGCGGCAAAAGAGTTATGCTGATAAAAGATGAAGACCGCTTGAATTTGAGGAAGGTGATCATGTATTTCTACGTGTGACACCTATGACTGGAGTTGGACGAGTGATCAAGTCAAGGAAACTCATTCTGAAGTTTATCGGGCCATATCAGATACTTCGTCGGGTAAGTCTGGTAGCTTATCAGATTGCACTACCACCATTCTTATCGAATCTTCATAATGTATTTCATGTATCACAACTACAGAAATATATTTCTGATCCGACTCACGTCATCGAGCCAGACACCGTACAACTGAAGGAGGATTTAACCTATGAGACGTTTCCAGTCAAGATTGAAGATCGAAGGACAAAGCAACTTCGAGGAAAGGAGATCGCAATAGTTAAAGGAGTTTAGAACGATGTAAGTGGCGGAGCCATATAGGAGCTAGAAAATAAGACGAGTGAGCAATACCCTCAACTATTCTGAGGTACGATGAATTTCGGGGACGAAATTCTTATTAATAGGGGAGAGTTGTAACACCCCAACTTTTGGGATAAGTATGATATTATCCAAATGTACTGTTTTATCATTTCTGTGAGTTATGAATTGACTGTTTCGTGAGTGTATTTGATTGTTGTGTGTGATTTGCTCCGAGTCAAGAAAATAATAATTTTCTGACTGGAAAAAACTTATTTTAATTAATTGGAGATGGGGGATCTTACTAAACCCAATTTCGATTGATATATATATTAATCTTTTAATTTTTAAGATTTAACTGTGTAATAAAATAATTTTATATTATTATAATATTATTTTATTTGACTGTACCTACTATCTCAAAAATAGTAGAAATATGCTTCAAACTGACCGTGGACCAGAAAAAGTCTGTGGGATCCGCGCTTAGAGTAGCAATCAACGATTCTGACTAGACAAAATTCTAAGCCAATATAAATCAGTCAACGAAAGTGGCTTGAATTTTCTAACTAATAAGAAGTAGTCAAACAAAGAGGCAAAGACTTCTTTGTGGACCGCTAGATGTAAAAGCTTGTTTTGGAAGCTTTGATCTTAACCGTTGATCAAATCAATGGTGTGAGAACAATTCTAATTAAATCACTAAGCAATATCCACCTTAGATCAAATCAAAGGCTATGAATTAAAGTTAAAATCAAAGGTTAAGATTAAGTCAAATATAGTGGCTTGACTTTGCTTAGAAGCTAATTAAACCTAATTTGGTTAATCTAATTACTTAATTAGCAAACTAAGTAAGTTAACCTAGTTATTAATTATTTATAATATAATTATTAATTAGATATCCTAATTTTATTTAGAGGCTATGATATATGCTAATATATATTAAACTAATTTGTTATATAATTAGAATGTTAATTAAGTGTTAATAGGAGACTTAACCTAATTAATTACCTATTTAATTAGCATGTAATTAACTTTAATTAAAATCAAAATTAAGCCCTAAACCTACTAGTACCACACGACCAAAGAGCTTGGGAAGTCTCTCCATTGTTCTTGAACCATCTTGCATGCACATTAGGTGGCCAAATGATGACATATGCCATGTGCTTCAAGTGTGAACCCATTTATGATATTTTGCTATTCAAGTAAATCCTCTAAACTCTTCTATACACTCACGGTAGCCCCCTGCCATTACACACTCAAATTTCACTTTTTCATTCATTTAGATCTAAGCTTTCATATTCTCTCAAAATACCAAGAACACCAAGTAACTTTTCTCTTCCATTTTTCTCTCTATATTTCGGCCTTCACCCTCAAACCCACCATCAATCTTCTATAATTTTTCTTTCTTACTTTTCCTAAACCAAAATTATCTCCTACACACTTTTCCTTTACAAGGTTTTGTCAAAAACCTATTCTTTCTAGTTCGAAATCAAAGCTTTTGTTCACTTCCCTAAAGGTAAACTTTGATTTTATGGTTTAAAATTTGATTTGTGATTTTCTAAACCATGTTTGTTCCATGGTTTTCCATTATGAAGCCTTGTATGTGGTTTTACTAATTATTTGAGAATTATTAGGGTTTTGTGTTGGTTTTCAAGAAAGCAAGGAGAAGGAGGAGACTAGGAGATTTTTGTCTTCAAGAGGTAAGAGGGAGATTTAATCTCATCAACCTTGTGTGGTGATGAGAAAATGGATTGTTTGTGTGTGAAGGATCCATAAGGATTCATTTATGTGATTGTTTATATGCTTTCCTATTTGTGATTGATTTTAATTGTATGCATGTCTATAGTTTTAAAATATATTGCATGTGTTTATAGTTTTTAAAATATATTGCATGTGTTTATAGTTTTTAAAATATATTGCATGTGTTTATAATTATATGATTATTAAAGTAGGATGTGAATAACATGTAACGATTGCATGAGTGTTCCAAAGAACACATTGAGGCTCACGGCCTTACCATTAAATAGAGAACCAAAATGTTCTCAACCATTTTCTAAAGCAATGATTTTAATGAATCTAGGTAAAATAATGAATTTGAGAATGATTTAGGTTAATTATGGCCAACATGCCATTTTATTTTCTAAGGTAGGTTAAGTAATTAATTTACAAAAAAATTTGATTTTAATGAATCTTTGAGAAATAAAATGAATGAACTTAGTTCTAGAATTCTAAATTAGCAGAATTTATAATTAGCAGAATTTATTATAAGCAAGAAATAAAGTGAACGCTTGAAAAATACTAACGTAGAGCTCACTCTCTGAGTTTTGAAGCGTGTTAGCAAGTTTCAAAGTGTAATTATTGGGTAAGGTTAAAATTAACAAAATTTAGAGGAAGAACGTCAAAAATACCATATACTGATTTTCTAGGTAAAATGCTACCGAAATTTACTAAGATCAGATAAATAAAATGAAAAAATTCCATAATATATTTATAACATATGAAAATATTCTGCGTAGTTTAAAAGTACTAGAAATAGTTTACACATATTTGAAATAATGATTTTTAAGCTGTAAGGTTAAGAAAATGATTTAAAAATCTTACGCGATTGAGAAAAATGATTTAAAAACATTACGCGATGTTCAAAAATGTCAAAATATATTTATGCAATTTAAAAACGTTTGTAAAAGTGACGCGATTGTGAAAATGCGATAAAATTTCTACGTGATTAAATGATACAGCAAGTTTTACTATCGGGCCAAAGTGGTGGACCCAGACATGTTGTGAGATAGTACTGTCAAGTGGAGACATATTATATTTTGGTATATTGAGATTGAGAGTATTTTCGTAAATATGGTAAAATATTGGAACTAAGGGTACTTTGGTAATTTTTGATCATGCTTTGAAAGTTTTGTCAATTTGGTTGATAATTGACGATTGATTGACGAGATAAATTACACTGTGTTGTGGGTGTGATAGGCGTAGTGTGGTTCATTATTTGAACTTGGAGGCAATAGTGTGCGGAGAATCCCATATATGGACAGTTGGTAGCGCCTCTGGGCCGTGGTAACAGGCAACACACTAATGATCTCGACAAACACTATTCTTAATCGAGATATTGAGGAGACTATTATGTACAATGCCTGTAGTGCATGATGTATTAGACTGTGTACTGCTACACGATGTTTTGGACTGTGGGCTATAGACACGACGTTAGACAGTGCAATAGTTTGGTTGGGCAGCCTGAGGTACTATTAGTTCTTTTTGGATCATTCTCTCTAATATCCGTGTTTAGCTCCATAGAGTAGGAACGAGTCAGTGTGTATATCATTCATTATCTGCATTTTAATGTTTATTATAATCTGTGATAAAATACATGATGTATTAATTTGCTATACTGTATATGATATAATGGTATGTGTTATTGTAATATTTGTTTGTATTATTGTTTTCTTTATTACTATGCTGGTAATGATGTAGATTGTCTCACTTCTTTATTATATTGTTCTGTCTGGTTCTATTTTATGTTTATATTATAGAAGACTACAATGGCGGCAAGGAGAAGTCAATTAGGTTTCTTTAGACTACAGTTGTTGGTGTATGCCCTAGAGGCCAATAGATTTTTTGTATTTACATACATTCTATTATGCTATTTTTATATATGAGGCATTTCATTTATTGTGTTCTTTTTTGATAAACATAATAAAGTCCTTAGAATAGTAAGTTTGATGCCATAAGACATCAAGTGGATGACTTGATCGTGAGATCCTTTTGGTTACAACACTATTCTTAAATGTCCCTAATCAAGTATTATTGTTAATTAGGACAACAATAATACATTGAGACTAGTATGTGCAGAGACTGATGACCACATCTCACGGGTCATGGATATGAGATATCAAGTCTTCACATGGGTACATATTAGAGTAATGATGTACTGGACTGACCCACCATGAGAACGCTACATGGATCGTTACGTGAGTGTCATAAGCGATTCTCATAGTGACAATGGTGTTTGTGATCCTTTGACCTGAAATCACTACGATTCCTACATGAGGTGTTGTGTGTTTTAATGCCATCAAACGTCATTTATAACAAGGTGATTATATAGTTGGTTATTGGACATACTGCGAATCATGCAGAGGGATGTGAGTGACCTAGATGAGATTTGTCACTCCTACATAACAGGAGCGATATCTTTGAGCCCCCTGATTGAGTGAGATTGCAAAATGCATGGCCATGCTCAAATGAGTCAATATGAGATATTGATCTCATTTGTTGTTACAAAGTCTACTCGAGTATTTGGAAACGAATGATTGGACTATACAAAGGTGACGCATTCCATGCCTTGTGTTCAATCTAGATATCTTGACAAAGGGACTAAACAACACGGAAACATTGGTCACAGAAAGGTTATGTCAAATCACTGACATTCTTATTACTTGGGTAGCAGCGATGTGTTGCCAGATACCACTCACTGCTTGTAATATTAAAATGGGATTTTAATATTACTGCCAACGTAATAAGAACCTGCAGGGTCACACACATAGAGCATACTAAAATTGGAGTAATGGATCCAAGTTGGACTCGGATTCAAATATGGGCCAGATTCATAACAGATGGGTCTAGGGTTGCACAGCTTACTTTGCTGCTACTCACACTCACTAAAGGCAATCACTATTATAAATAGTACTGCTAAGGGGCTGCTAAGATAATTAATTTCAGAACCCTAGCCGCACCTACAGAAAAGTGAGTGAGAGAACGATAGGTTTCTTCTCTTCTCTTCGTAGCTAGCACTGTGTGAGAGATGTGAGGCTCCTCTTGCGGATGTTGGACGTTCGTGAGTCTATTCGTATGGATACCACAGAGACATCGTTTCTATTACGGTGTTCGTGATTCACGCTTCAAGAGGTAAATCATTTAAAAACTCAGATTATGGCTTTTTCGCATGGATCCTCGGTGGGAATCCCTGTTTTTCGCTGCGTGATGTATCCGCAATTCCCAACAACAGTTTCTCGAAGGCCCTGAGGCTTGGTATGTCCACTGGGACACAGGACATATAGAGTACTGTGGTGACGTTACTTTATCAGTAAGTAAGACTCAACATGGGTTCGTTACTTTACTTTATATGGTTACTTTCGTACAGGTTATTTTACCTATTAGGGAGTTGTGGGACGAATTTCACCATACTCCTAGAGAGAACTTCGATATATTTTTGGGTCAAATTTTTATCGATCAAGACATTCCCATCTAGGGAATTCGTCTTCTTACAAGGGCTCATGTCTTAGGTGTTTGTTTTAGTATGATACTGACTTTTTACTGCTTTGTTGAATATTTGTAGTTGTAAATTGTTTGTATACTTAAGATAAAATCATATGTATATTATGGAGTGTGATTAAGTTTCATCTGATTTTGTGTTTTGTGTTATTTAAGGTTAAAAATATAAAAGGAAAAAAAAATTTACCACTAATATTATTTATGTACCAAACGTTTTACAACTTGGGTAAGCATTTTATTTTATTTTAGTTTACTGTATCATAAATGTGACATCCCCACAAGGGTGTTACATGGTGCATTTCATGCGATGGTGTGCTGCTCTTCGGTGCACTTACTGAGACTCATGCCTCGACGTGGTGCATGGCATCCCTCACGCCGCGGCGCAAGTAGCTGAAACTGGATTCTGCAGAATTCTATAGAACCATGCACTATGACATTGGATCTTTGCATGAGATTTGGCCATTCCAAAATAGTTTCTAGGTGATTCTAGGTCCCTAATCAATTCACTAACACATAGGAACCATTAATCACGAATTCAACCCACTAACTTTGGATCCAAGGACAAAATCTCTCACCCAAAGACCTAACTTCTCACTTTGTGCGTCAAGAGTCCAAATGAAAAGTTCTAAGTTTCTAACTCAAACTCATACCATGAACATGTCATAAGCAACCATTGAAACACATCCAAGCAAGAAAAACACATTAAACACCTCTACAACCCAATTTGACCTATTATACATCAATATGCACCAATGGTAAAAATGTATTTAAGAAGCTAGAAAACTCTAATCCCCTACCTCAAACTTTGATGATGATCGTTAGAAGATCACAAGCTTGACTTTCCCCTTTAATTTCCTATTCTTTCTTTCCTCCTTTGCTCCTTGTTCTCCTTCTTGTAAGTATCAATGGTTTTGATGATTAACAAACAAGAAAGGATTGGTTCCGCGAAGATCAAGTTCAAAGTTTCATCAAGATTAGCTTATAGAACTTAGGTCTTACATGTAAAGGTAAATAGGAAACACACGAAACTCAAACAAGTTTTAATATCTTTAAAAGTGTTTCTTAATTGATGAAATGACACAAACTATTTTTCAAGGTTTAGTCTTCGTGGTAGTTTATTTGGATGAAAATTTGTCAAGTTTACGCTTTGAAAAACTGACTATAAGTCACTCATTTGTTCCTTTCTTTTAAACCTCTTTGAGTCTTCAACTGAGACTTTATTTTTTTTTATATTAGACTCAATGACCTTTCAAATGAGTGATCTTTTGTTTTAAATGGATAAATATCAAAGAAGTTATGGTCTTTCAAAGGTCTCTTGATAAAAAAACAGGGTGTCATAATTGGTTAAGACATTTCCATAACCGGTTATTCAACAAAGTCAAAGGCATAAGCCTTTGTTTTTTAAAGACCATAACCAGTTATGACATTTTCATAACCAATTATTTGCAAAAACAGAAGTGTGGGCTTCTTTTTATAAAAAAACCATAACCAGTTATGCCTTTTCCATAATTGGTTATTGGCTTATTTTAAAAAGACCCTGGTTAAGCAATAACTGGTTGTGGAATAGTGATAACCGATTATCTGGAAACCAGAAACAGATTTTCAACAACTATAATTGGCATTTAATGCTTCCCAACTACCACCAACGACTCTAAAATGCTTTGGGCTATAAATGAAAGTGTTTGTGCATTCATTACAAGTTGGAAAACATCCTGAAAACCATTATTGATCATTAAGTACGAGTTTTATCATCTTTTCAATCAATACTTTGTTTTGAGCTTCTAAAGTATGAATCCTTGATACCTATAGTACTTCAATTTGTATTATCCACTCTTGAGAGAGTTTCTTATCATCTACACTTTGTATAAACTATGAAAGAGAGGGTGTGGTATACCTCAAAGCTATAAGGGTGAGGTATCCTCTTGAAGTTGAGGCTCAAACACAATGGGTAAAGTGTCCCAAGGTGTTGAATACTCCAATTTGCAAAGGTTGTAAAGCACCTGTTTGAAGCTTGAAGATATAATAGAAATCTCGGGTGATTACTTGAGGACTGGATGTAAGCCACAAGTAGATTGGTGGCTGAACTAGGATAAAGCTTTGTGTTTGTTTTCTTAAACTCAACCCCTTTTTTTTGTGCACTGTCTTATTGATTTACTTGAATACTATCTTCTTTGATTGATTTATTTATAAGTGAAAGCCCTTTATTTGCTCTATTCATTCATCTCTAACAAATAATAGTTTCAACAAAAATTGATAATAAAGTGTTTTTCATTGCGAAAATATTTTACATACTCAATTCACCCCCTCTTGAGTATTGAGGCCACTTGGTAACAAGTGGTATCAGAGCTAGAATCTTCTGTAAAGAGCTTAGCAACTTCAAGAGAAGAAATGACTTCAAATGATTTTTCTAACGAAAGTTCTTCTATAAATAGACCTCACTTTTTCAATAGGCATGGTTATGCCTATTGGAAAGAAAGGATGAAATTTTTTATTGAAGCTATTGATCTTGATGTGTGGGACACCGTTGAAAATGGTCCTTTTGTCCCCACATGCATAATTGATGGTGTAAGAACCAATATACCAAGAAATGAATGGACAGATGAAAAAAAGGAAAAAGTTCATTATAATTTGAAAGCCAAGAACATCATCACCACTTCCTTAGGGTATGATCAATTCTTTAGGGTGTCAAATTGTAAGACCACCCAAGAAATGTGAGATACCTTACAAGTAACCCATGAGGGCACAAGTGAGGTAAAAAGGTCAAGAATAAATACACTCACTCATGAATATGAATTGTTTAGAATGAACCAAGGAGAGAGCATTCAAAAAATATAAAAGAGATTTACTCATATTGTAAACCATATTGCTTCATTGGGAAAAACTTTTCCTAATGAAGGTCTTATTAACAAAGTGTTGAGATACTTAAATAGGAATTGGCAACCCAAGGTAACAACTATAGCGGAATCAAGGAACTTATCAACAATGACTCTAGCCACTTTGTTTGAGAAGCTCCAAGAGCATGAATTAGAGCTAAATAGGCTCAATCAAATGAGGAGCATGAGAAAAAGAAAAAAGGGATTACACTCAATGCCACTTCCTCTACGATTGAAGATGATAATGAAGATGATGAAGATGGAATAGGAAACCTTGAGCTAATTGAAGAAAATCTTAGTCTTCTTGTGAGAAAGTTTGGAATATTCCTTAAGAAGAAAGGAACTCAAAGAAGAACATATTTTCCTCCTAAGAAGACCTATCATAAAGGGGAAGGAAACTCATCTACTCCAACATGTTACGAATGCGAAAAATCGAGGCACATGAAGATGGAATGTCTCGTATATCTAAAGAAGACGGAGAAGTTTGAGAAGAGACCTTCAAAAGAAAAGAAAGGAAGGAGAGCTTACATAGCATGAGAGGACAATGACATGGACTTTACCGATGGCTCAAAAAATAAAGAATCCTATCTATGTCTCATGGCAAGAAATGAATAAGAAGAAAGTGACACTATGGTAACCTCTTCTAACCTAGATTCCTCACCTTCCTATAGTGAATTACAATATGCTTTTGAAGAATTGCATAATGGATCCATGAGACTCACAAAAATAGTTTTATCTTCAAACAAAATAATCTCCTTATTGTTAAACAAGATTTCCATTTTAAACAAGGAGATTAATGAACTCAAAATTGAAAATGAGACTTTGGGATTAATCGATGCTAATTCATCATGCATAACTTGTTCATCACATAATAATGCATCCATACCTTCATCTTGCTCATCATGTAAATCATTTGAAAAAGAGGTTGAGGATTTGAAAAATATTATTTCAAAATTTACCTTTGGAAGCGACAACTTAAATATGTTACTAGGAAAACAAAGACGTGTTTTCCAAAAAAGCCAATTTGGGGTATAATCCCAATAACCAATAAATATCTTACAAGAACTTCTTTGTTTCCTCAAGTACAACAAGTAGCCTTTTTATCAAATGCTTTCATTGTGGGAGGAAAGGGCATAGTGCATCAACATGCAATATTAGGAAGAATATAAACACCAAGGTTGGAACTAAAGTGGTTTGGGTTCCTAAGGGCACCTTGCCCAAAACTAACACACAAGGACCCAAGAAAATTTGGGTACTAAATGTTAAAATTTGAATGTGTTGTGTGTGCTTGAAGACCAAGAGCTTAAGTTGGTATCTTAATAGTGAATGCTCCAAGCACATGACAGGTGATGGCTTCAAGTTTTCCTTTCTTGCGCCTAAGAAGCATGGTCATGTCACATATGGGGATAACAACAAAGGAAGGATCCTTGGAATTGAAAAACTTGGTAAGAATTCCTCTACTTCAATTGATAATGTTTTATATGTGGAAGGACTTAAACATAGCTTGCTAAGCATTAGTCAATTGTGTGACAAGGGAAATAAAGTTATCTTTGACTCTAATTATTGCATAATTATAGGTAAGGATGATAAGCAAGTTAAGTTTGCTAGTTATAGAATTGATAACATATATATGATTGACCTTGATGATATTACCTCTAAAAATGCAAGATGTCTTTGTTAGGAATTTTTGCGGATACATCACGCAACGGAAAACAGGGATTCCCACCGAGGATCTATGGGAAAAAGCCATAATCCGAATTTTTAAATTATTTACCTCTTGAAGCGTGAATCACGAACACCGTAATAGAAATGATGTCTCTGCGGTATCCACACGAACAGACTCACGAACGTCCAACGTCCACAAAAGGAGCCTCACGTCTTTCACACAGTGCTAGCTGCGAAGAGAAGAGATGAAACCTGTCGCTCTCTCACTCACTTTTCTGTAGGTGCGGCTAGGGTTTTTAAATTTTTTATCTCTCTTAGCAGCCCCTTAGCAGTACTATTTATAATAGTGACTACCTTAAGTGAGTGTGAGCAGCAACAAGATAAGCTGTGCAACCCTAGACCCATCTGTTATGAGTCTGGCCCATATTTGAATCCGAGTCCAACTTGGATCCATTGCTCTAATTTTAGTCTGCTCTATGTGTGTGACCCTGCAGGTTCTTATTACGTTGGCAGTAATATTAAAATCCCATTTTAATATTATAAGCAGTGAGCGGTATCTAGCAACACATCGCTGCTACCCAAGTAATAAGAATGTCAGTGATTTGACATAACCTTTCCGTGACCAATGTTTCCATGTCGTTTAGTCCCTTTGTCAAGATATCTAGATTGAACACAAGGCATGGAATGCGTCACCCTTGTATAGTCCAATCATTCGTTTCCTGATACTCGAGTAGACTTTGTAACAACAAATGAGATCAATATCTCATATTGACTCATTTGAGCATGGCCATGCATTTCGCAGTCTCACTCAATCAGGGGCCCGAAGATATCGCTCCTGTTATGTAGGAGCGACAAATCCCATCTAGGTCACTCACATCCCTCTGCATAATTCGCGGTATGTCCAATAACCAACTTTATAATCACCTTGTTATAGATGATGTTTGATGGCATTAAAACACACAACTCCTCATGTAGGAATCGTAGTGAGTTCAGGTCAAAGGACCACAGACACCATTGTCACTATGAGAATCACTTATGACACTCACGTAACGATCCATATAGTGTTCTCATGGTGGGTCAGTCCAATACATCATTACTCTAATATGTACCCATGTGAAGACTTGATATCTCATATCCATGACCCGTGAGATGTGATCATCAGTCTATGCACATACTAGTCTCAATGTATTATTGTTGTCCTAATTAACAATAATACTTGACTAGGAACATTTAAGAATAATGTTGTAACCAAAAGGATCTCATGATCAAGTCATCCACTTGATGTCCTATGGCATCAAACTTACTATTCTAAGGACTTTATTATGTTTATAGAAAAAGAACACAATAAATGAAATACCTCCTATATAAAATAGCATAATAGAATGTATGTAAATACAGAAAATGTATTGGCCTCTAGGGCATACACTAATAATCACCCACTAGCACTAGAGCCAATTAGGCATATATCTAATGCCTAAAGACCTAGTGTGACCCTCATGCTTCTGCTGTGCAAGAGGCTTCGTCAGTGGATCAGCAATGTTATCATCTATTGGTACTCTGCATATTTGGATCGCTGGTGAGATCTAGGCTCCTTAGCTTGTGCAATGGCTCCATTATTATCACAATAGAGGTCCACTGGGTCCACAATGCTAGGAATTGGGCCAAGTTCAGTAATGAACTTCCTGATCCAAACGGCCTCCTTTGCTGCATTGGAGGCAATAATATACTCAGCTTCTGTGGTAGAATCGGTGACTGTCTCCTGCTTTGATCTCTTCCAGCTCACAGCCCCACCATTTAGGCAAAAAACATAACCCAATTATGATCTGGAGTCGTCCTTATTGGTTTGGAAGCTAACATTAGTGTAACCTTTTACAACTAGCTCTTCCTCGCCTCCATATACCAAGAACGATTCCTTAGTCCTTCCTAAGTACTTAAGGATATTCTTGATAGCAGTCCAGTGACTCTCACCAGGATCAGACTGGTACCTACTCGTCATGCTCAAAGCATATGAGATGTCTAGTCGAGTATATAACATGGCATACATGATAGATCCAATTGCAAATGCATATGGAATCTTGCTCATGCGATCCCTCTCATCCTGGGTGGAAGGGGATTGAGCCTTAGATAGGCTTACACCATGTGACATAGGCAAGAGTCCTTTCTTGGATTCAAGCATGTTAAATCGTCTTAACACTTTGTCTATGTATGTACTCTGACTTAGGCCAAGCAGTCTCAGTGATCTATCTCTATAGATCCTGATACCTAATACATAGGTGGCTTCGCCCAAGTCCTTCATAGAGAAGCAGTTCCCTTACTAAGTCTTTACGGACTGTAGGGTAGGGATGTCATTTCCAATAAGTAGTATGTCATCTACATACAATACCAGAAAGATAATAGTGCTCCCACTAACCTTCTTGTAGACACAAGATTCTTCTTCATTCTTGATGAAACCAAACTATTTTATTGTATCATCAAAATGAAGATTCCAGCTTCTGGAAGCTTGCTTCAATCCATAAATAGATCGTTGCAACTTGCATACTTTTCTAGCATCCTCTGGAGTGGCAAAACCCTCGGGTTGTGTCATGTACACATCTTCGAGAAGATTTCCATTAAGGAAAGCAATTTTGACATCCATTTGCCAGATTTCATAATCATGCTATGCTGCAACAGCAAGCAAGATCCGAAGGATTTAAGCATCGCAACTGGGGAAAAAGTCTCATCATAATCTACACCATGAATTTGTTTGAAACCTTTAGCCACCAATCGCGCCTTAAAGGTATGCACATTACCATCCATGTCGGTTTTCTTCTTGAAAACCTACTTGCACCTAATGGGTTTTACCCCTTCAGGTGGGTCAACCAAGGTCCATACCTGGTTAGCATACATGGAATCCATTTCAGATCTCATGGCCTCAAGCCATTTCTCGATCTCGGGCCAATAATGGCTTCCGGTAAGTCACAGGCTCATCTTGATCCATGAGCAATACGTCACCTTGTTGGGTCATGAGAAATCCATATCTCTCTGGTTGGTGACATATCCTGTTAGACCTACGCAGGTCTTGTGCTACTAGAGCAGGTTGTTATTCCACAACATTTTGTGGAGGCTGCTCTATTTCCACCATTGGTTCATTACTACTTTGTGAAACTTGAACTTCTTCAAGTTCTACTTTTCTCCCACTGGTTCCTTTGGAGATAAACTCCCTTTCTAGAAACACAACTGTCTGTGCGACAAACACTTTGCCCTCGGTAGGATTATAGAAAAAGTATCTCTTGGTTTCCTTTGGATACCCCACAAAGAAGCATTTATCTGATTTAGTTCCAAGCTTATCAGAAACTTGACGTTTCACACATAAGCTTCGCAGCACCAAATCTTCAAGAAAGATATACTGGGCCGTCTCCCAGTCCATATCTCATATGGTGTCTTTTGAACCGTCTTAGATGGAACACGGTTAAGTGTGAAAGCTGCTGTTAATAGAGCATGTCCCCAGAAGAAGCCTGGAAGGTTTGCATGACTCATCATGGATCAGACCATGTCCAACAAGGTCCGGTTCCTCCTTTTAGAGACACCATTCCATTGTGGTGTTCCTGGTGGAGTGAGTTAAGATATTATCCCACACTCTTTCAGATGATCATCAAATTGTTAGCTTAAGTATTCTCCTCCTTGATCTGATCAAAGGATTTTAATACTCTTGCCAAGTTGGTTTTGTACTTCATTCTTGAACTCTTTGAACTTTTCAAAGGATTCTGATTTGTGCTTCATAAGATATACAAATCCATATCTACTGAAATCATCAGTAAATGTAATGAAGTATTGAAAACCACCTCTAGCGAGTGTGTTTAGTGGCCCACATACATCACTATGTATAAGGCCTAAAAGATCACTAGCCCTTTCACCTTGTCCAGTGAATGGGGCCTTTGTCATCTTCCCCAATAAACAAGATTCACATGTCTCATATGATTCGAAATCAAATGAGTCCAAGAATCCATCTTTATGGAGTTTGGAGATGCGTTTCTCATTTATGTGGCCCAAGCGACAATGCCAGAGAAAAGTTGGGTTTAGATCATTTGATTTAAACCTCTTTGTATTTATGTTATAGACGGGTGTTTCGAGATCAAGTACATAAAGTCCATTACTCAATTGTGCACTACCATAAAAAATATCATTCATATAAATAGAACAACACTTGTCCTTTATAATAAAAGAAAAACGTTTCTTGTCCAAACAAGAAACAGAAATGATATTCCTACTAATAGCAGGCACAAAATAGCAGTTCTCTAACTCTATTACATGCCTAGTGGGCAAAGATAATAAATAAGTCCTTACAACTAATGCAGCAACCTTTGCTCCATTTCCCACTCATAGGTCAACTTCGCCCTTCGTTAATGGTCTACTGCTCTTTAGATCCTGCACATTTACACAAATGTGAGATCCACATCTAGTATCTAATACCCATGATGCAAAAGTAGATAAATTGACTTCAATAACAAAAATACCTGAAGTGGAAGTCTTACTTCCCTTCTTCTTTTTGAGCTCCTCCAGGAACTTGGCACAGTTCCTCTTCCAATGTCTGGTTTGACCACAATGGAAGCATGTACCTTCCTTAGCCACTCCACCCACTGGTTTAAAGCCAGAAGTGCTAAGCTTGGACTTATCCTTACCCTTGCCCTTCCAGTTGTCCTTGGGCTTTTTCTGCTATTTCTTGCCCTTATTCTTTTGGACCATCATTATGGCCTTCCTTTTGCCTTTGTTAATGTTCTGCTCAGCAGTTCTCAACATGCCTAGCAGCTCTGGTAGTGATTTGTCAATCTCATTCATGTTGTAGTTCATGACAAATTGACTAAAACTTTCCGGCAACGATTGTAGGACTAAGTTAGTATTCAACTCTTGGCCCAAAGGAAAACCGAGTCTCTTTAGGCTTTCAATTTACCCAATCATCTTGAGTACATGAGTATCAACAGGGCTTCCTTTTACCAGTTTGCACTGAAATAGTGCTTTAGAGACCTCGAATCTCTCATGCCTGGCTTGCTATTGATAGAGCTTCTTAAGGTGTACGATCATATCGTATGCATCCATGTTCTCATGTTGCTTTTGGACCTCAGAGTTCATGGTGGCCAACATTAGACATCCAATGTCCAAGGCATCATCTTGATGCTTCTTATAAGCATCTCTTTCAGTTCTAGGGGCATTAGCAGCAGGTGGTGTAATACCCTAGAAAATCATGTTAGGCTTGTATATGGTTACAGAGGTAGCCTAATACTTACTTAACATGTCTGTGAAGTTTTGTGACTTTCTAAGCACGTTTAGGCACTTTGTTGTAACGCTAAGTGAGAAATATAGCTGTTATTTACTCTGGAAGTAGCTTAAACTGCTTAGTTAGTGGAAATAAGTGTGGAGAGTTTGTTTCCAAGTCACAAATGTAGGAATTGTGCTACAGTTAAAGTTTTAAAATTTTCGGAGTTAGTTCGACATTTTTAAGCATACTGGTTGTGTTTTAGTGTCGGATTGAACCACAACTGATATGTAAATATCATTTTTTGGTGAAATATAATTTTTAATGAATCTCATAATTTATTTTGAATCTGTTGGTAGCTACAAAATCAGTTTTGGAAAAGTTTGAGTGTTCTTAGCAGATTGGGGTTTTAGTACCCAACTAAGAGAATTCAAAAAGGATTTCTCTTCTTGAAATATCCCACGGTGGGGATTTTTGAGGGATAAGAACCGAATAGAAAAATAGAGAAGCAGAAAAAATAGAGAGGCTGAAAACGTGAGAAAGAAGAAGAGAAAAGAAAGAAAAGAAAGAAGAGAGAAGGAGAAGAAGGAGGAGGGGGATCCAAGTGAAGGTCTTGCTTCATCCTCATCATCTTGATCTTGAGGTAGGGGGAAAATATGTGTTACTTCATGAATTCATCTTCTTCATTGGGTTTATGGGGACTTGATGGAGGATGTGGGGTTTTGAAGTGTGAGAATTGTGTTTATGTTAGTAAATGCATGAATTTTGTTAGAAAGCTTAAGAATAGTATGTTTTTAGTTTGCTAGAGGCAATAGAATAGTTTTTCATTACTTGAATACCCTTGAATGCCATTTGTGAAGGAATTGGAGTTTTAGGGTGTAAATGGATGATTTAATCTAAGAATCAAAAATTAATGTTGTGAGTTGGTGTTTTAAGTTTCCTTCTTGTTTGGGACTTGAAATCACTTAGAAACTAAGTTGGAATGGCCAAAATCCATGGAAAATGGCCAAAGGAATAGTAGCATCATGCAGGAGAGCTTCTGCCATGTTTCTGGTTCAGTTACACAGCTTGTGTGAGATTACACGGCCTAGGTCGTGTACCTCTCTGCCAGAAATTTTCCTGATGCACGAAAACACGGCGAGGGCCGTGTAAAATTGCATGGCCAAGTATTTTGATACTTCGTGTCTTCTGTGATGAGAATTAGCTTTTGTGATCTTCATGAAAGTTTTTGCTCTTTCTCTTAGATTTCCAACGCCACTAAAACCGCATCATTTTGATAACCGTAGCTCAAGTTATGCTCATTTTACTACACAAAGGTCAAAGGTTGAATTTGAACAGAATGTGTTTTTGGATAGAAAATGCATGTTTTGGCATTTTATAAGGCTAGAAGCCTTAGAGGGACCTTAGATAACCATAGTAGGGTGGGTTATCAAGGGGTAATGTGTTGGAACACCTTAGGCTTCCATAGTGTGGTGGAATGCCATAGGCAAGGATAGGGTGCCTAGATGCCCAGAATAGATTTCATCAGAATTTCCATTTTGATGTTTTGAGGTTCCTAATTGCTAGGATACTTTGTTTATGCCTAGTAGAGTATGTTGAAACTCTAATAGGAGTAATTGATGAAGTGGAAATGTATTAAGTCAAGTTGACTTGAAATGCTAATTAAGGTAATTAGACGTGGCTATGTATATACATATAATTTGTATTGTGATGGATCGAGGAATTGAGTTTCCCTAAGTGTGGGAATTATTTGTGTATGCTCTTTTAAGAGTGATAAGGTACTTTTAAAATTATTTGATGATTTGTTTGTGAAAGAAATTTGGAATGCATATAAATCAATTGCGAAAACTAGTTATAGGAAGTAATTAGTAATTGGATTGCATGAGATATTCATGAAACCTATTGAGGTTTTTAATGCTAATTATGAGAAGTTAATTAGACATGATGATATACTTAATGGTATGATTTACCTTTTTGAAAGGTGTGAGCCCCGTGAAAGTGGGTGTTCTATATCAGGTAAGGCATATGGTAACCTTCCTAATATAGTAAAATTCTTAAGGATGAACTTCCTTGTTCATTATCGATAACCGTGTAGTTGATGGGACTTCACTACTCGGGAGGGATGGATTTCCTAAGGGATAATTATGTTTGCTGGATGGGACTTCTAGTGCTTGTTGAAGGTTATGGATGAAACTATGGACTTCCATTACTTTGTTCAAGTTTCATGCATTCATGACATTACCATGGGATTGGAGGTCCTGGATGTGGTATCATGCATTATTCACCTCCATACTTAGGAAATTGCATAGACATAATCATTAGTCATAATTAAGCATAACATGGCGATTGTATGGGCGGTTGCTATCATGACATTTTCATGCATTGCAATTGTATAGGCGATTGCGTGTTGTTGAAATGAGGTATTGTTGCTTCTATGATTGAAGTGTCAACTTGATAATTGTGATATTATCTGATTGTACATATATGTGTATATGCTGGTATTGGAATACTTCTACTGAGATATGTTTTCTCACCCCGATTGTGTTGCCATGTAAATCCAGGTGCAAGTTCTTCGAAAGGGAAGAAGAAGATGTATGAGAATTAGCATAGCTTAGATGCTATTTTGAGCTGAGCATATGTAAATGTTTTATATTTGCTTAGTTGTTTCAAGTTATGTATAACAGTATGCCTTGAGGCTGTGATGTATATATATAACTTTTGCTATCGTGGCTCTCCATATTTAGTCATTATATATGAATGATATGGATTCAACGTTGATGTATGTTAGTAATAGCAGGGTCAATATTGGGTTATTCATTTATATGACGATATATTTGGGTAGCAAATATTGGGCTGCTACAGGTGGCTCAAGAATAGGCTGTTCCAAAATATACAGCTTTTTCTCTTGCTTGAGGACAATCCTCAAATTCGTGTACCAGTTTAGAAAATTTGTTCCAGACAACTTGTCCTTCTCAAAGACGGATCACAATGATAAAGTACCCAATGTGTTTGTTGCCATGGTAATCTATTAACAGAAATATGCAAAATATAACTATCATGCCATAAACATATTTAATGAGGTCTTTTAATTAAATATGCCTCCCACTATTTTATTCAAGTCAATGACCCTTAGCATTGACTCAGAAAATCCCATCGTAAGATTTCCTAGTGGGCCAAGATCCATATTTCACCTAGTTTTGAGTTAGCTTAGGCTGATCACCCAAAATTCAGTTATTTAGGTAGGAAACACTTTCAAATTACATCACATGTAACTCTTAGATAGTTGGGTGAATAACACTTATTCAAGTCCATCTAATGGACCAAAGCCCAACTTCATGCCTCTAAGCCTTCAATCCTATTGAAATGGCCTAATTAAGTCAGACCCAATGGTTGGCAGTTGGATATTACCTTTATCCCATCGTGTCTTACTAATATAGATAAAGGCATCCTGCTTTGGCAGACCTGCACTTGATCGATACTAGTGTTGATGAGTGCCACACATAGGAAGGCATCACATAATGACTTAATAGTTGCTTTAAGGGAATTTTTATTATTATTATTATTATTAGATCTCACCATTTATTAAACTGTTTATCATACCATAAACATTATCCATGCATCTTATACATAAAAAGCATATAATAAAAGTGACATGGTTATGGTCCCTAAGAGGGTAGCATTAACTAAGCCAGCTTCACCAAGCATCTCCCATCAATGTCCTCACTTGATGCCGTCTTCTTGCCTCCACATCATAATTACATTATATAGAAATCTCTTTTACATTCGAGGGGAGTTAGGTGAGAAGAGAATGTACAATCAGAATGTAGAGAGAAAGGCATGACACGCAGGTCGTATTTATTAAAACCAAAAGGCATAAAAAGAGGACTAAGGCCATAACCATGCACCATGCATCACAAAAACATATAAACTCATAACAATAAAACATTATTATTTTCACGAGTCATAAAATTAGATATAAAATATCGCGTTTTCGAAAAACAACCTATGCAGAGGTAGCACGGGGGTTCCACTGAATCTCTTGCGCCTCCCTTGAGCCTTTGTGCCGCGCGAAATCCTAAGCCTGAACAACATGAACACTTCATGTGCCGCGAGGAATCCTTGCACCGTCGTTCAACACTTGAACCTCAGGCGCCTCGTTGGTGGCTTGACATCAACACTTGATGCTGCTGCCGCAAAACAAGAATAGGGTTTCCAAAACCCCTTGCGCCGCGCCTCTTGTGCAGCAACAAGGATTCCATAACCCTTACTGCCATAAACCAAGAACAAGGTTTCCTAAACCCTTGCGCCGCGCATTGAGAATAAGGATTCCATAACGCTGTACGTATCATATACATACCAGAAAGCTTCGTAAAAACATACATTTTAAAACAAAATAGTTTTCACAAAACATATGAACATCTTCATGAAGTTTTGAAAACAACATCACGGTTTTACATACAACATAAGAAACAGAATATGTTTTCGCAAAGGGTTTCATACGATTTTCAGAAATAACATATTAAAGATCATATCTTTTGTCAAAAAGAACAGAAAACATGTTATCTCATGTAAACGAAAACAAAAAACCGAATCATGGTTTCGCAAGACGCTTTGATACCACTGTTGGGAATTTTTGCGGATACATCACGGAGTGAAAAATAGGGATTCCCACCGAGGATCCGTGTGAAAAAGCCATAATCTGAGTTTTTAAATGATTTACCTCTTGAAGCGTGAATCACAAACACCGTAATAGAAACGATTTCTCTGCGGTATCCACACGAACAGACTCACGAACGTCCAACGTTCGCAAAAGAAGCCTCACGTCTCTCACACAGTGCTAGCTGCGAAGAGAAGAGATGAAACCTGTCGCTCTTTCACTCACTTTTCTATAGGTACAGCTAGGGTTTTTAAATTTTTTATCTCTCTTAGCAGCCCCTTAGCATTACTATTTATAATAGTGACTGCCTTAAGTGAGTGTGAGCAGTAGCAAGGTAAGCTGTGCAACCCTAGACCCATCTGTTATGAGTCTGGCCCATATTTGAATCCGAGTCCAACTTGGATCCATTGCTCCAATTTTAGTCTGCTCTATATGTGTGACCCTGTAGGTTTTTATTACGTTGGCAGTAATATTAAAATCCCATTTTAATATTACAAGTAGTAAGCGGTATCTAGCAACACATCGCTGCTACCCAAGTAATAAGAATGTTAGTGATTTGACATAACTTTTCCATGGCCAATGTTTCCGTGTCGTTTAGTCCCTTTATCAAGATATCTGGATTGAACACGAGGCATGAAATACGTCACCCTTGTATAGTCCAATCATTCGTTTCCTGATACGTGAGTAGACTTTGTAACAACAAATGAGATCAATATCTCATATTGACTCATTTGAGCATGGCCATGCATTTCGCAGTCTCACTCAATCAGGGGGTCCGAATATATCGTTCCTGTTATGTAGGAGTGACAAATCTCATCTAGGTCACTCACATCCCTCTGCATGATTCGCGGTATGTCCAATAACCAACTTTATAATTACTTTGTTACAGATGACATTTGATGGCATTAAAACACACAACTCCTCATGTAGGAATCGTAGTGAGTTCATGTCAAAGGACCACAGACACCATTGTCACTATGAGAATCATTTATGACACTCACGTAACGATCCATGTAGTATTCTCATGGTAGGTCAGTCCACTACATCATTACTCTAATATGTACCCATGTGAAGACTTGATATCTCATATCCATGACCCGAGAGATGTGATCATCAGTCTATGCACATACTAGTCTCAATGTATTATTGTTGTCCTAATTAACAATAATACTTGACTAGGGACATTTAAGAATAATGTTGTAACCAAAAGGATCTCACGATCAAGTCATCCACTTGATGTACTATGGCTTCAAACTTACTATTCTAAGGACTTTGTTATGTTTATCAAAAAGAACACAATAAATGAAATGTCTCTTATATAAAATAGCATGATAGAATGTATGTAAATACAGAAAATGTATTGGCCTCTAGGGCATACACCAACAGTCTTATGAGTAAAGAGAGTGATACATGATTATGGTATAGAAGAATTACCCACATTCATATGGATCACCTAAATAAACTTGTTTTTAAAGAATTAGTAATTGGTCTTCCAAAACTCAAATTTTAGAAAATAAACTTTGTGATGCATGTCAAAAGGGTACATAAGTAAAAGTTTCTTTCAAAGCTGAAAATATTTTTTCTTCTACTAGACCTTTACAACTTTTACACATAGATCTTTTTGGACCATCAAGAACTATGAGCTTTGGGGATAACTGCTATGCTTTTATGATTATGGATGATTACTCTAGATATACAAGGACTCTATTCCTTGCTTATAAGAATGATGTTTTTCATGCATTTAGAAAACTTATAAACGTTATTCAAAATGAAAAACATTGTAGCATTGTATCTATAAGAAGTGATCATAGTAGGGAATTTGAAAACAATGAATTTGAAATGTTTTGCAATGAAAATGACATTGAGCATAATTTTTTTGCTCCTAAAACTCCTCAACAAAATGGGGTGATTGAAAGGAAAAATCGATCTTTAGAGGAGTTAGCTAGAATTATGCTCAATGAAACAAACATTCCTAAGTATTTTTTGGTGGATGCGGTAAGTATCGCTTGTTATGTTATGAATAGGGCTCTAATAAGGCCAATTTTAAAGAAATCCTCTATGAACTATACAAAGGAAGAAAGCAAATATTTCCCATTTTCATGTCTTTGGTTACAAATGCTTTGTTTTAAACAATGAAAAAGATAACCTAGGCAAATTTGATGCTAAATTTGATGAGGCAAATTTGATCTTCCAAAAGAATGGAGAATTTCAAGATATCATCCTCTTGACAAGGTGATAGGTGATGTATCCAAATGGGTAATCACTTGAAACTCTTAGAAATGCATGCAACCATATAACTTTTATCTCTGAAGTTGAACCCAAAGACATAAATGAGTCATTGAGGATGAACATTGGATCTTGGCTATGCAAGATGAACTAAACCAATTTGAGAGACATCAAGTTTGGGAATTGGTTCCAAGGCCCAATGATCATCCCATAATTAGCACCAAATGGGTCTTTAGGAACAAACTTGATGAAACAAGCTTAACAATAAGAAAAAAAGTTAGGCTTGTTGCTAAAGGTTATATTCAAGAAGAAGGCATAGATTATGAGGAAACATATGCTCCCGTAGCTAAATTAGAAGCCATTAGAATGCTACTTGCATATGCATGAATCATGAATTTCAAGCTTTATCAAATGGATGTTAAAAGTGCCTTTTTAAATGGGTTCATGCAAGAAGAGGTGTATGTGGAACCATCTCCTAGTTTTGAAGACTTTGAACTACCCAACCATGTTTTTAAATTGAAAAAAGGCTTTGTATGGCTTAAAACAAGCTCCTAGAGCTTAGTATGAAAGGTTGAGCAAGTTCCTTTTAGATAAAGGCTTCTCTAGGGAAAAAGGTTGACACTACCCTTTTCATCAAGCATAAAGAGCATGACATACTTCTTGTTTAAATATATGTTGATGATATTATATTTGATGCTACTAATGACTCTCTTTGTAAAGAATTTGCTCATATTATGTAGGAAGAGTTTGAGATATCCATGATGGGTAAGCTCAACTTCTTCCTTGGACTCCAAATTAAGAAAACAAAGGATGAAACTTTCATAAGTCAATCCAAATATTGCAAGGAGATACCAAAAAGTTCAGAATGAACAATGCCAAGCATATGGATAAACCAATGGACATTTCTTGTTGTTTGGACACGGATGAAGGAGGTAAACCTATAGAAATTACAAAGTATAGAGGTATGATTGGCTCATTTCTTTATCTTACAACTAGTAAGCCAGATATTATGTTTAGTATATGCATGTGTGCTAGATATGAAGCTAATCCTAGAGAATTACACCTACGTGCTGTTCAAAGAATAATGAAATATCTAATAAGAATATCACAAATGGGTTTGTGGTACCCTAAGGGTGCCTCATATAGCCTATTGGTTATTCTGATTCTGATTTTACTGGATACAAACTGGATAGGAAGAGCACTAGTGGGATATGCCACTTATTAGGAAGCTCACTAGTTTCTTGGCATAGCAAGAAACAAAATAGTGTGGCATTGTCAACAGCTGAAGCTGAATATGTTGCAACTGGGAGTTGTTGTGCTCAAATCCTTTAGATGAAGCAACTACTTCTAGACTATGGTCTTGAGCTTGATCACATCCCCATAAGATGTGATAACACTAGTGCAATCAATTTGTCTAAGAATTCCATCTTACACTCTAGGACTAAGCACATTGAAATTAGGCATCACTTTATAAGAGATCAAGTTCAAATGGGTGATTGCATGCTTGAATTTGTGAAAACCACTAAACAACTAGCTGACATCTTCAACAAACCATTAAATAAAGAAGCATATTTTATATAAGAAGAGAACTTAGCATATTGGATCATTCATGAATTTAAATCTTGATGTTTAAACTCATTTTGCTGTATAATGCCATCTCATGCTGCATAATATAAGAATTTTGCTGCATTAATGTTGTCTTTGTAGGTGCTTAATCTATGTTTAAGTCCCCTAAATCTCAATCTCAAGTTCCTACTAAGAAAAATGGTTTAAGAAGAAAAATGAGTTTGGGCTACATTCATGGTGTGTAGAGTGGATGAAATTAAAACCAAGCTAAGGTGGCATAAAATTTTGTTTCAAGGATTGATTACTGAAGAATTCCTAGTTTTGAAAGTTATAAGGAGAAAATAACCACTTATTTGTTTCTTGGAAATGTTTCGATAACCAAGTATGAGAGGCCATATTCATTTTCTCATCAAATTTATGGTCATTGTGACTTCCTGGACAACACAATAACCGGTTATGGTGATTGCATAACTAGTTATTCAAGAAAATAGAGGTTGTGCTATTTTGAAGTCACTAAAATAACTAGTTAGCTAAAAGCCTTAATCGGTTATTAAAGACAAACAGAGAATATGGGGTTTTATTGATACGAAAATAACCGGTTATTCCATTTCCCTAACCAGTTAATCTCTCATAACAGAGGCTATCTTGTTTTTTGCATACGAAAATAACCGGTTATCTATTTCCCATAACCAATTATTCAATCCAAATTTAAGTACCAAATAGCAACCTCTTCCCTTAATTCACGCGTCCTTTCACCCTCTTCGTCTTCCTCATCTTTTTCCTCTCATCTCTCACCAACACCCAATCCCCAAGCTCTTCACCCATCACCAATTTAACCAAAAAAACCCTCCAAACACCATTCCCTCCTATTTCTCACCATTTTCACCATTTAAAATCCATCATTTCCTTAAAAATTCACCCTTTCCTCACCTTTCACATTGCTCTGAACCGTGCCCTAACACCTCCACCTTCACCATGGCTAGCAGTAAATCTCACCCCAAGAAAGCACGCACTAATAATCCTTCTGTACCCCAAGAAATACTAACCCCAGCCGTGGACCCTAATGTTCCTCTCAGTCTTGACCTCAGAAGGTTTTTTTCTCATAAATAAAAGATGTAAAAATATCGTTTAGAGTTCTAAGTCTGCTACATAATTCAATCCAAGTACATAGACTGGGACTTCTTCATCAGACAAGAATGTACGTACTTGACTAAACTCTTGGAGTATCACGGGTTAAGAGCCTTTGTCTCCGCTCAAAGTAAGTACTATTACCTTGAAGTTACTAATAACTTCAGGAAATGAAGTTATTTCACTTGAATTTGAATGTATATGAGCATGCTATCCTTAAGTTTTATAGGTCAAATAATCAATTCATGAAGGACTTTGATGATTTAAGCTTGTAATTGAAAATTGAATCTTTGAGGATCTTATTTAAAGAATTTGGATTGAGTATGATCTTATAGACTTTGGCATTGTCTTGATGCATATATTCAAGATGGGAAAACCTTGAAAGGGATAAAGAAGCACAGAAGAGCTAAAATGAAGAAGGATGCAAGGGAGAAGCAAGGGCAGCCAACCCACGCCTAAGCGTGGCAAAATCACGCCTAGGCGTGACCCTTGCGGTATTTCAGGGTTTGTAGGCAGAGAGCTCCACGCCTAAGCGTGTAAAAGTCACGCCTAGGTGTGAATTGCACCTGATAGCATGTGCTTCATAACCACACCTAGGCGTGGAAAAGCCAAGCCTAGGCGTGGGAAAAATCCTGATGCACGAAGATTACCTTTTAATATCTGATTTTGGGGATTGGAAGGCATCTTCTGTTTTTGACAAGCACAAACTTCATAGAGAAAGGGAGAGGAGGAGAAAACCTTGGAAGATTGAAGTGATTCAAGTGAAGAATCAAGATCAAGGAGGAAGATCAAGCATTGGATTATCACTATTCTTGTTTATTCTTTCCCTTTTCTCTCTTGATTTGTAATTTGATGGGTTTCATAATTCCATTAGTTTTTTCTTCTTTCATGATGTGTAACTAAATCCTAATCTAGGGGTTCTCTAGGATCTTGTTATGGATTTGAATATCTTATAAATTCGTTGGGTTTCTATCAATGAAATTGGTTTTGTTCTTCCATATCTATGCTTAATGCTTGTTATTGATTGGCCATCAATTGTATGATTTTAGTATTCCAATTGAACTAAAAATAAGGTGTTGTGAATATGGATATAGTATGGTTGATGTATGTTCAATTACATTCTATTGGGTTGAGTGTGTTGATTAGCTAATGGGATGGACACATACCCATTAGTAATGCATAGCAAGTGTTTGATAATTGGTCTCAATGAGTGATTCTTATGTTAATTCATATGGACACATAATGGATTAACTAGGTTTCACATGGATATTTATCCTAGACATAGGCTTTTATCTATTGCTTGTTTTAGCTAACAAAACTAACTTATTGTTAGATGCTTATGAATTACAAGTTATTCATTGAAGTAGCAAGTGAAGAGGGACCCCTAGGCTTTAATCATTCTCATCTTTCTCTTGTGGAATTAGTGTTCGATACTTTCTTGTTCTGTTTCTTTTAATTTGTTATTTTAATTGCAAACCACTCTCACAATTTGATTGCTTGGATAAGAATTTGTGGAAATTGGTTAAGTTTAGCATTTTTTAAATTGTCAATCCCTTGGGACACGATACTCTAACTCTCATATATTACTTGTCGACCCGTGCACTTGCGGATCACCACAAACAAGTTTTTGGCGCCGTTGCCAGGGATTGAATTTAGATTTTTATGTTATTTCTTAATTCAATTCACAACTCTTATTTCAAGTTTTCTTTGTTGTTTTGTTTTGTTTTTCAGGTACTTAGCTCTTGTATGCAAAGGACTCAAAGTGTATCTTGATTTCCTTACAATCCTGAGATCGAGAGGACTTTTCGTAGATTGCTAAGAGAACGACTAGTACAAGGGAAGGCACTTGAATTGGATAGTGACTCAGAGATGGCGGAAGAAGCGAATGCAGAAAGACTCTTGAGAGAGTATGCCACTCCAAATGCTAGGGACATTCGATCTAGCATTAAAAGGCCAGCTGTACAGGCACAGACTTTTGAGATCAAGCCTGCTATTATCCATATGGTGCAAAATAATTTGTAATTTATGGATCTTCCCCATGAAGATCCTAATGCTCATTTAGCCAACTTCCTGGAGATTTGTGATACTTTCAAGCATCAAGGGATGACTGATGATGCGGCTCACTTGAGGCTTTTCTCTTTTTCCTTAAGAGATAGGGCCAAGGCATGGCTTCAATCATTACCTGAACATTCCATCATTACTTGGGAAGAGCTAGCTCAGAAGTTTTTGGACCGATTCTTTCCTCCCATGAAGGCAATGAAGTACAGGAATGACATTTTGTCCTTCAGGCAGTTTGAAGGAGAGACTTTATATGAAGCATGGGAGCGGTTTAAAGAGTTGCTAAGGAAGTGCCCCTACCATGGCACAGCAAAATGGATGTTGGTTCATACTTTCTACAATAGCTTGACAACCTCCATTCGTTCCATAATTGATGCAGCAGCTGGAGGGGCTCTCATAAGCAAGACTATGGATGCAGCCTACAAGCTTTGGAGGAAATGTCTAATAACAATTATTAGTGGCCAGCTGAAAGAGTTACTCCCAAGAGATTAGCAGTAGGTATTCATGAAGTTGATGCTCTTACATTGCTTATAGCTCAAGTGGCAGCTCTTTCTAAGAAGTTAGACACCATCGGAGTCAATTCTGTAGTAAGTGGAGCCAGTAATTCAGCTGAAATTTGTGATCATTGTGGGGACCTTCATTCAACTGCTAATTGCACAGCTAGCCTGAAAAGTGTACAATATGCAAATCAATTCCATCAGCTAATTCACAACAATGTTTTGGGCAATTCTTATAATCCTAGTTAGAAGAACCATCCTAATCTCTCATGGGGTGGACAAGTTCAAGGTCTTTCTTCCTATTCTTATCAGACTAGAGAAGCCCCCTGTGCTCTCCAAGTTTTCAACAACAAAGCCCCCTTCAAGCCCAAACTTCAACATCAACTTCAACTTCTAATTTGGAGAAGATGTTTGCTCAGTTCATAACTAGCCAACAAGAGTACATGACTAAGACTGACTCAAGGCTTGCTTCCCATGATGCTTTGATGCAGAGTCAAGCGGTTTCCTTGAGAAATCTTGAGAGTCAAGTTAGCCAACTTGCCCAAGCCTTAAGTAATAGGCCTCAAGGGAGTTTTCCAAGTGACACCATCAACAATCCAAGAGGTTCTCCTAAGGAGCATTGCAAGGCTATAACACTAAGGAGTGGGAAAGAAATTGAACGAAATGTGAAGACCAAGCTACTTGAAAAAGAAGTTGAAGTTGTAAAAGATGAATTGGTTGTGAACAATGAGGTTGGCAAGAATGAAGAGCTAGCAGAAAGGAAGGTTGAAGACAACAAGAAGGAGGACAAGCCTTATACATTACCTCTATATTTCCCTAACCGGCTAGCTAAACAAAAACTGGATGCTCAATTCCAAAAGTTTTTGGATATTTTCAAGAAACTTCACATAAACATACCGTTTGCTGAGGCTTTGGAACAAATGCCTAGTTATGTGAAGTTTATGAAGGACATCTTGTCTAAGAAGAGAAGCTTGGGGATAATGAAACTGCTGCACTCATTGAAGAATACAGTGCCATCTTGCAAAATAAGCTACCTCCTAAGTTGAAGGATCCAGAGAGCTTCACCATTCCATGCACCATTGGCAACCAATTCTTTGGAAAAGCTTTGTGTGACCTAGGGGAAGGCATAAACTTGATGCCTCTATCCATCTTCCAATGGCTAGGTTTGGGGGAGGTGAAGCCAACTTCGGTTATCTTGTAACTAGCCGACCGATCTCTCACTTATCCTAAGGGGGTCATAGAAGATGTCTTGGTCAAGGTCGACAAGTTCATCTTTCCAGCAGACTTCATCATCCTAGACATGAAGGAAGACCGCAATGTACCTTTGATTCTTGGAAGGCCTTTCCTAGCCACCAGTAAGACTATGATTGATGTTCAAAAAGGAGAGCTTACCATGCAAGTCAATGATGAGAAGGTAACTTTTAATATTTACAAAGCCATGAAATTTCCTAATGATCATGAAGAGTGTTCTTACATAGGTATGATTGATCAAGTGGTTAATAATGCATTCCATGCTAATTTCACTGATGATTCCCTTGCTTTATCATTGACATCCATATATGAGCATGTAGATAGGGAAGATGTTTTGGAATGTATTAAACTGTTTGACTCGTCTGCTAAGTTTTTCAGGAAACCAGGCTTTGAACCATTGAACATACCTTCTGACAAGCCCATTCTCCTGCCTTCTATAATCACTCCTCCCAAGTTAGAGCTCAAGCCATTGCCTGATTATTTGAGGTATTCATACTTGGGGGATTCATCCACATTGCTAGTCATTATCTCTTCATCTTTGTCAGAGGAGCAAGAATCGAAGTTGCTCAGAGTGCTCAGAGAATACAAAAAGGCTTTGGGATGGTCTATTGCAGATATCAGAGGCATTACTCCCACCATATGCATGCACAAAATATTGCTGGGAGCAGATCATAAGCCAATAATTGAACATCAAAGGCGCCTCAATCCTATCATGAAGGAGGTGGTCAAGAAGGAGATCATTAAGTGGTTGGATGTGGGTATCATATACTCTATCTCTGATAGCAAATGGGTGAGCCCAGTTCAGTGCGTGCCTAAAAAGGGTGGGATGACTGTGGTCGCCAATGAGAATAATGATTTGATTCCCACCAAGACTGTCATGGGATGGCGCATTTGCATGGACTATAGGAAGCTTAACACTGTAACCTAGAAGGATCATTTCCCATTACCATTTATTGATCAAATGCTGGATAGGTTGGTAGGACATGCTTTTTATTGTTTCTTGGATTGGTATTCAGGGTACAACCAGATTGCCATTTCCCCGGATGATCAAGAGAAGATAACCTTCACCTGCCCATATAGTACTTATGCCTTCAGAAGAATGCCCTTTGGGTTGTGCAATGCCCCAGCTACCTTTTAGAGATGTATGATGGCTATCTTCACTGATATGGTAGAAAACTATTTAGAGATATTTATGGATGACTTCTCTGTATTTGGTGATTCCTTTGATGAGTGTCTCCATAACTTGGCACTTATGCTTCAAAGGTGTGAGGAGACAAGCTTAGTGCTTAATTGGGATAAATGTCATTTTATGGTCCAAGAGGGCATAGTACTTGGCCATAGAGTGTCACATAAGGGAATGGAGGTGGATAGAGCTAAGATTGAGGTGATTGAGAAATTACCACCACCAATTTCAGTGAAAGGAGTTCGGAGTTTCCTAGGGCATGCCCGATTTTATCGAAAGTTTATCAAAGACTTTTCCAAGCTTGCCAAACCACTGTGTAATTTGTTAGAAAAAGATGTGCCCTTCAAGTTTGATGAGTCATGTATGGAAGCCTTTATGGAGCTAAAGAAGAGACTTATCTCAGCGCCCATTATTACCACTCCTGATTGGTCCTTACCATTTGAGCTCATGTGTGACGCTAGTGATTATGCTATTGGAGCAGTATTGGGCCATAGGAAAAACAAAATCTTTCATTCCATCTATTATACGAGCCAGACACTTACTGATGCTCAGTTGAACTACACCACCACTGAGAAGGAGCTCCTTGCAGTTGTCTTTGCATTTGATAAATTCCGGGCTTATTTGGTTGGTACTAAAGTCATTGTCTTCACAGATCACTCAGCCATCAAGTATCTAGTGAGCAAAAAGGATGCTAAGCCAAGGTTGATTCGTTGGGTGTTATTACTGCAAGAGTTTGACCTTGAGATTAGAGATCGAAAGGGTGCTGAAATCAGGTGGCTGACTATCTTTCCAGGTTGGAAAATGAGAAATATCAACAGGACCCAACTTTGATTTGAGACATTCCCGGATAAACAACTATTTGCTGTGTTTGCTAGTTCAGATCTATGGTATGCTGATTTTGCTAATTACATTGTGAGTGGATTGGTACCATCTGAATTGTCTTATCAGCAGATGAAGAAATTCCTCTGTAATGTCAGATATTATGTTTGGGATGAGCCATATCTCTTTAAACAAGGTGCTGATCAGGTGCTTCGAAGGTGCATTCCTATGGAAGAGACTAGTTCTGTGCTCAAGCAATGTCATGCTTCACCTTATGGAGGTCACTATGGGGGTGAACGAACAGCAGCTAAGGTGTTGCAATCTGGTTTTTATTAGCCAACTCTGTTTCGTGATGCCCACTCATTTGCAGCAAAGTGTGATAGATGTCAGAGAACCGAAAATATCTCCAGGAGGAATGAGATGCCCTTGAATTCCATTCTAGAAGTGGAACTCTTTGATGTGTGGGGCATTGACTTTATGGGGCCCTTTGTATCATCTTTTGGTAACTGTTACATCCTTGTGGCGGTGGATTATGTGTCAAAGTGGGTGGAAGCTTGTGCCTTACCAACTAGTGATTCCAAGGTTTGGGACCCCTAGAGCCATTATTAGTGATGGAGGATCGCACTTCTGTGACAGGCATTTTGCTACTTTAATGGCTAAATATGGTGTGAAACATAGGGTAGCCATAGCCTACCATCCACAATCCAGTGGCCAAGCTAAGGTTTCTAATAGAGACTTGAAGTAGATTCTTGAAAAAACTATGAGCCCTTCTAGGAAGGATTAGTTGAAGAAGTTGGATGACGCTTTATGGGCTTATCGCACTGCCTACAAAACCCCTCTTAGCATGTCTCCATATCAAATGGTCTATGGCAAGGCTTGTCATCTTCTTGTTGAACTTGAGCACCAGGCTTACTGGGCCATCAAACAATTGAATTGGAATTCTGAAGCTTGTGGGGAGAAGAGATTGTTGCAACTGAATGCATTAGAGGAATTCTGCTTACAAGCATATGAGAATGCTAAATTATACAAGGAGACGGTGAAGAAGTGGCATGACAAGCACATTGTCCCAAGAAGCTTTGAGTCAGGCCAGAATGCCCTCTTATTCAACTCAAGGTTGAAATTATTTCCTGGCAAGCTCAAATCCCGATGGTCAGGTCCATTTTTAGTGGTGGAAGTGTTTCCCCATGGTGTTGTAACCTTAGAGGATCTAGTTTTAAAGTCAACGTTCAAGGTTAACGGCTAGCGGCTCAAGCTCTACTTAGGTGGTGAGGTGGAGAGGCACAAAACCTCACTCACCTTCGCTCCACCATCTTGACAATCTACAAAGTCCAGCCAGGACTATAAATAAGGCGCTTGTTGGGAGGCAACCCAATTTCTTACCCTATCTCTTAGTTTAAGCTACTTTTATGCATGATTTTGCATTTTGCTCCTTCGTTTTTAGTTTTATTGTGATTTTTTTCTATAGTCTTTGTTTTTCAATTTAATGCTTTGCTTTTGTGCATATTGTAGTTATGTTTCGTAGTTATTTGAATGAGTGAATGGGGTGTTGGAAGCTTGAATATGGGGTCATAAGGCTGTTTCTGCAAAATTTTGAAACCCAGAATGTCATGCCTAGGAGTGTAATAATCACGCCTAGGCATGGAGCTCTAAGCCTTATCAATCTTATTTTTCTTGAGACTCCTACGCCTAGGCATGTATATATCAAGCCTAGGCGTGGTGTGTCTGTTGCTGCACAAAACACAGCACTTAATCCCTAAACCCCAAATTTTACCCCTCATTTTTCCCTTCATCCCCAGCCTCCCCCTATTCTCCCCTTCATCCACAGACTCCATTTCGCCCTCCCTCTCTTCTTCCCTCACCCACAATCTTCTTCGTCAAACCTCCTCACCCACATTTTCTTCTTCATCCACGAGCTCCACACCACCATCCAAACCCAACAAAAATTCATTTTCCTTATTCTTTGTCAAACCTCCCTCACCCACCTTTTCTTCCTTATCCCCCACAAACCCAACACACCATAAAAACCCAACCACTTCTTTGTTCTTCTTTTTCTTTACCATTTCTCCCTCGCCTCCCTATCTTAACCCCCTTCTCCCCTTCTTTCCCCACCACACGGCCAATACACCGTACCGCTTCTATTTTTTTTGTGTGGTTATTTTGTTTGTTTTGGGTTTCTTGCTAGCTTCGGGTGCCTTGTTCATTTTATGTTCCCTCAAGGTTAGTTTGTTTTTCCATTTCCCTGCAATTTCTATTTTAATTTGGTTATCATTTGTTCTGTTTGTGCTTTTTGCAGTTTGTAAATATTTTATTTGTTGATTGCTTATGAATTGCTCAAATTGTCACATTGCTTCTCAATTGGTTGCTGGCTAGTTGTTTATCTCTGGTTACTTGCCCTCTATCTAGTTGCTGTGTTGTGGTTTGGACTTGTTGAATTTTGTTGGGTTTGTTGATTGGTCATTTCTGCTGAACAAGGACAATGTTAATGTCTATTTGGGTTAATCATGTGCCTGTTGACATACGTGAGCTGTTCATTACGTTTGATTCACCCTGTGGTTGTTTTTAGTATCTGTTGGCATTTTTGGGTGATTGAATTGGTTTGATTCTAGGTGGTGCACTGGTTGAGCTGAGCATTATTTGCATTGTAACTTGCTTATTTCTGATTGGTTTGTAAATAACTGGTTGGACCTGTTTGCCTACTTCTGATTAATTTGGTTTGGGGATAACCTTGGTTTGGGTAGTTGGCCCTTTTGCTTGTGCTGTCTAATGTGTTACTGTTGGTGTATGCCCTAGAGGCTAATACATTTTCTGTATTTACATATATTCTATTATGCTATTTTATATATGAGGTATTTCATTTATTGTGTTCTTTTTGATAAACATAATAAAGTCCTTAGAATAGTAAGTTTGATGCCATAGGACATCAAGTGGATGACTTGATCGTGAGATCCTTTTGGTTACAACACTATTCTTAAATGTCCCTAGTCAAGTATTATTGTTAATTAGGACAACAATAATACATTGAGACTAGTATGTGTAGAGACTGATGACCGCATCTCACGGGTCATGGATATGAGATATCAAGTCTTCGCATTGGTACATATTAGAGTAATGATGTATCTTGGATGACCCACCATGAGAACGCTACATGGATCGTTACGTGAGTGTCATAAGCGATTCTCATAGTGACAATGGTGTTTGTGGTCCTTTGACCGAAATCACTACGATTCCTACATGAGGAGTTGTGTGTTTTAATGCCATCAAACGTCATCTCGTAACAAGGTGATTATAAAGTTGGTTATTGGACATACCGCAAATCATGCGAGAGGGATGTGAGTGACCTAGATGGAATTTGTCACTCCTACATAACAGAGCGATATCTTCGGGCCCCCGATTGAGTGAGACCGCGAAATGCATGGCCATGCTCAAATGAGTCAATATGAGATATTGATCTCATTTGTTATTACAAAGTCTACTCGAGTATCAGGAAACGAATGATTGGACTATACAAGGGTGACGCATTCCATGCCTTGTGTTCAATCTAGATATCTTGACAAAGGGACTAAACGACACGGAAACATTGGTCACGAAAAGGTTATGTCAAATCACTGACATTCTTATTACTTAGGTAGCAGCGATGTGTTGCTAGATACCGCTCATCGCTTGTAATATTAAAATGGGATTTTAATATTACGCCAACGTAATAAGAACCTGCAGGTCATACATATAGAGCGAGACTAAAATTGGAGCAATGGATCCAAGTTGGACTCGATTCAAATATGGGCCGACTCATAACAGATGGGTCTAGGGTTGCACAGCTTACCTTCTGCTGCTCACACTCACTTAAGGCAGTCACTATTATAAATAGTACTGCTAAGGGGGCTGCTAACTGAGATAATTCTGAACCCTAGCCGCACCTACAGAATAGTGAGTGAGAGAGCGACAGGTTTCTTCTCTTCTCTTCGCAGCTAGCACTGTGTGAGAGACGTGAGGCTCCTCTTTGCGGACGTTGGACGTTCGTGAGTCTGTTCGTGTGGATACCGCAGAGACATCGTTTCTATTACGGTGTTAGTGATTCACGCTTCAAGAGGTAAATCATTTAAAAAATCGGATTATGGCTTTTTCGCATGGATCCTCGATGGGAATCCCTGTTTTTCGCTGCGCGTTATATCCGCAAAATTCCCAACAGTGGTATCAGAGAGTCTTGCGAAACCATGATTCGGTTTTCTGTTTTCGTTTACATGAGATAACATGTTTTCTGTTCTTGTTTTTGACAAAAGATATGATCTTTAATATGTTATTTCTGAAAACCGTATGAAACCCTTTGCGAAAACATATTCTGTTTCTTACGTTGTATGCAAAACCGTGATGTTGTTTTCAAAACTTCATGAAGATGTTCATATGTTCTGTGAAAACCGTTTTGTATTAAGATATATGTTTTTGCGAAGCTTTCTGGTATGTATGTGATACAAACAGCATTATGGAATCCTTATTCTCAATGCACGGCGCAAGGGTTTAGGAAACCTTGTTCTTGGCTTACGGCGGCAGGGGTTATGGAATCTTTGTTTCTGCACAAGAGGCGCGGCGCAAGGGGTTTTGGAAACCCTATTCTTGTTTTGCGGCAGTAGCATCAAGTGTTGATGTCAAGCCGCCAACGAGGCGCCTGAAGTTCAAGTGTTGAACGACGGCGCAAGGGTTCCCTGCGGCACAAGAAGTGTTCATGTTGTTCGGGCTTAGGGTTTCGCGCGGCACATGCTGCACCAAGGGAGGCGTAAGAGATTCAACTCTTGTTTTTGGTCCAATTTTTCGGCGTAGTGTGTTATTCGAAAGCGCAATATTTTCTATCTTTTTATAACTCACGAAAAATAATTATGTATTATTGTTATGAGTTTATATGTTCTTTGTGATGCATGGTGCATGGTTATGGCCTTAGTCCTCTCTTTTATGCCTTTTGGTTTTAATAAATATGACCTGCGTGTCGTGCCTTTCTCTCTACATTCTGATTGTACATTCTCTTCTCACCTAACTCCCCTCGAATGTAAAAGAGGTTTCTATATAATGTAATTATGATGTGGAGACAAGAAGGCAGCATCAAGTGAGGACGTTGGTGGGAGATGCTTGATGAAGCTGGCTTAGTTAATGCTACTCTCTTAGGGGCCATAACCATGTCACTTTTATTATATGCTTTTTATGTATGAGATGCATGGATGTTGTTTATGGTATGATAAACAATTTAATAAATGGTGAGATCTAATAATAATAATAATAATTCCTCAAAGCAAATATTAAGTCATTATGTGATGCCTTCCAATGTGTGGCACTCGTCAAGACTAGTATCGATCAAGTGCAGGTCTGCCAAAGCAGGATGCCTTTATCTATATTAGTAAGATGCGATAGGATAAATGTAATATCCAACTGCCAACCATTGGGTCTGACTTAACTAGGCCGTTTCAATAGGATTGAAGGCTTAGAGGCATGAAGTTGGGCTTTGGTTCATTAGATGGACTTGAATAAGTGTTATTCACCCAACTATCCAAGAATTACATGTGATGTAATTGGAAAGTGTTTCCTACCTAAATAACTGAATTTTGGGTGATCAGCCAAAGCTGACTCAAAACTAGGTGAAATATGGATCTTGGCCTACTAGGAAATCTTACGATGGGATTTTCCGAGTCAATGCTGAGGGTCATTGACTTGAATAAAATAGTGGGAGGCATATTTAATTAAAAGACCTCATTAAATATGTTTATGGCATGATACTTATATTTTGCATGTTTCTGTTAATAGATAACCATGACAACAAACACATCGGGTACTTTATCATTGCGATCCATCTTTGAGAAGGACAAGTTGTCTGGAACAAATTTTCTAGACTGGTACAGGAATTTGAGGATTGTCCTCAAGCAAGAGAAAAAGCTGTATGTTTTGGAATAGCCTATTCCTGAGCCACTTGCTGCTAATGCCCCTAGAACTGAAAGAGATGCTTATAAGAAGCATCAAGATGATGCCTTGGACATTGGATGTCTAATGCTGGCCACCATGAACTCGAGCTCCAAAAGCAACATGAGAACATGGATGCATACGATATGATCGTACACCTTAAGAAGCTCTATCAAAGAGCAGGCCATGCATGAGAGATTTGAGGTCTCTAAAGCATTGTTTCAGTGCAAGCTAGTAGAAGGAAGCCCTGTTAGTGCTCATGTACTCAAGATGATTGGGTACATTGAAAACCTAGACAGACTGGGTTTTCCTTTGGGCCAAGAGTTGGCCACTGACTTAGTCCCGTAATCGCGTTTAGGAAAGTTTCGGTCAATTTGTCATGAACTACAACATGAATGAGATTGACAAATCACTACCAGAACTGCTAGGCATGTTGAGAACTCGCTAAGCGTAACATCAACAAAGGTAAAGGGAAGGCCATAATGATGGTCCAAAAGAATAAGGGCAAGAAACAAGAGAAAAGCCCAAGGACAACTGGAAGGGCAAGGGCAAGGACAAGTCCAAGCCTAGCACTTCTAGCTTGAAACCAAGTGGGTGGAGTGGCTAAGGAAGGTACATGCTTCCATTACGGTCGACCGGACATTGGAAGAGGAAGCGTGCCAAGTTCCCTGGAGGAGCTTAAAAGAAGAAGGAAGTGAGACTTCCACTTCGTGTATTTTTGTTATTGAAGTCAATTTATCTACTTACGCATCATGGGTATTAGATACTGGATGTGGATCTCACATTTGTGTAAATGTGCAGGATCTAAAGAGCAAGAGACCATTGACGAAGAGCGAAGTCGACCTACGAGTTGGAAATGGAGCAAAAATTGCTGCATTAGTTGTAGGGACTTATTTATTATCTCTCGCCCACTTGGGCTTGTAATAGAGTTAGAGAACTCGCTATTTTGTGCCTCGCTATTAGTAGGAATATCATTTCTGTTTCTTGTTTGGACAAGAAAGGTTTTTCTTTTATAATAAAGGACAAGTGTTGTTCTATTTATATGAATGATATTTTTATGGTAGTGCACAATTGAGTAATGGACTTTATGTACTTGATCTCGAAACGCCCATTTATAACATAAATACAAAGAGGTTTAAATCAAACGATCCGAACCCAACTTTTCTCTCGGCATTGTCGTTTGGGCCACATAAATGAGAAACGCATCTCCAAACTCCATAAAGATGGATTCTTGGACTCATTTGATTTCGAATCATATGAGATATGTGAATCTTGTTTATTAGGGAAGATGACAAAGGCCCCATTCACTGGACAAGGTGAAAGGGCTAGTGATCTTTTAGGCCTTATACATAGTGATGTATGTGGGCCATTAAACACAAGCGCTAGAGGTGGTTTTCAATACTTCATTACATTTACTGATGATTTCAGTAGATATGGATTTGTATATCTTGTAAAGCACAAATCAGAATCCTTTGAAAAGTTCAAAGAGTTCAAGAATGAAGTACAAAATCAACTTGGCAAGAGTATTAAAATCCTTCGATCAGATCGAGGAGGAGAATACTTAAGCCAACAGTTTGATGATCATCTGAAAGAGTGTGGGATAATATCTCAACTCACTCCACCAGGAACACCACAATGGAATGGTGTCTCTCGAAAGGAGGAACCAGGACCTTGTTGGACATGGTGGTCCGATCCATGATGAGTCATGCAAACCTTCCAGGCTCCTTCGGGGACATGCTCTGTTAACAGCAGCTTTCACACTTAACCGTGTTCCATCTAAGACGGTTCAAAAGACACCATATGAGATATGGACTGGGAGATGGCCCACTATGTCTTTCTTGAAGATTTGGGGCTGCGAAGCTTACGTGAAACGTCAAGTTTCTGATAAGCTTGGACCTAAATCGATAAATGCTTCTTTGTGGGGTATCCAAAGGAAACCAAGGGATACTTTTTCTATAATCCTACCGAGGGCAAAGTGTTTGTCGCACGGATACGTGTTTCTAGAAAGGGAGTTTATCTCCAAAGGAACCAGTGGGAGAAAAGTAGAACTTGAATAAGTTCAAGTTTCACAAAGCAAAGAATGAACCAATGGTGGAAATAGAGCGCCTCCACAAAATGTTGTGGAACAAAGAACTGCTCTAGTAGCACAAGACTGCGTAGGTCTAACAGGATACGTCATCAACCGGAGAGATATGGATTTCTCATGACCCAACAAGGTGACGTATTGCTCATGGATCAAGATGAGCCTCGTGACTTACCAGAAGCCATTATTGGCCCAGAATCTGAGAAATGGCTTGAGGCCATGAGATCTCGAAATGGATTCCATGTATGCCAACCAGGTATGGACCTTGGTTGACCCACCTGAAGGAGTAAAACCCATTGGGTGCAAGTGGGTTTTCAAGAAGAAAACCGACATGGATGGTAATGTGCATACCTTTAAGGCGCGATTGGTGGCTAAAGGTTTCAAACAAATTCATGGTGTAGACTATGATGAAACTTTTTCCCCGGTTGCGATGCTTAAATTGTTCGGATCTTGCTTGTCATTATAAAGATACCATGATTATGAAATCGGCAAATGGATGTCAAAACTGCTTTCCTTAATGGAAATCTTCTCGAAGATATGTACATGACACAACCCGAGGGTTTTGCCACTCCAGAGGATGCTAGAAAAGTATGCAAGTTGCAACGATCTATTTATGGATTAAAGCAAGCTTCCAGAAGCTGGAATCTTCATTTTGATGATACAATAAAACAATTTGGTTTCATCAAGAATGAAGAAGAATCTTGTGTCTACAAGAAGGTTAGTGGGAGCACTATTGTCTTTCTGGTATTGTATGTTGATGACATACTACTTATTGGAAATGACATCCCTACCCTACAGTCCGTAAAGACTTGGTTATGGAACTGCTTCTCTATGAAGGACTTGGGCGAAGCCACCTATGTATTAGGTATCGGGATCTATAGAGATAGATCACCGAGATCGCTTGGCCTAAGTCGAGTACATACATAGACAAAGTGTTAAGACGATTTAACATGCATGAATCCAAGAAAGGACTCTTGCCTATGTCACATAGTGTAAGCCTATCTAAGGCTCAATCCCCTTCCACCCAGGATGAGAGGGATCGCATGAGCAAGATTCCATATGCATCTGCAATTGGATCTATCATGTATGCCATGTTATGTACTCGACCAGACATCTCGTATGCTTTGAGCATGACGAGTAGGTACCAGTCTGATCTTGGTGAAAGTCACTGGACTGCTATCAAGAACATCCTTAAGTACTTAAGAAGGACTAAGGATTCGTTCTTGGTATATGGAGGTGAGGAAGAGCTAGTTATAAAAGGTTACACTGATGCTAGCTTCCAAACCGATAAGGATGACTCCAGATCGCAATCAGGTTATGTTTTTTGCCTAAATGGTGGGGCTACAAGCTGGAAGAGTTCAAAGTAGGAGACAGTCGCCGATTCTACCACAGAGGCTGAGTATATTGCTGCCTCTAATGCAGCAAAGGAGGCCGTTTGGATCAGGAAGTTCATTACTGAACTTGGCACTATTCCTAGCATTGTGGACCCAGTGGACCTCTATTGTGATAACAATGGAGCCATTGCACAAGCTAAGGAGCCTAGATCTCACCAGCGATCCAAACATATACTTAGGCGCTTCCATCTCATTCGAGAGATCATCGATAGAGGAGATGTGAAGATATGCAGAGTACCAACAGATGATAACATTGCTGATCCACTGACGAAGCCTCTTGCACAGCAGAAGCATGAGGGTCACACTAGGTCTTTAGGCATTAGATATATGCCTGATTGGCTCTAGTGCAAGTGGGAGATTGTTGGTGTATGCCCTAGAGGCTAATACATTTTCTGTATTTACATATATTCTATTATGCTATTTTATATATGAGGCATTTCATTTATTGTGTTCTTTTTTGATAAACATAATAAAGTCCTTAGAATAATAAGTTTGATGCCATAGGACATCAAGTGGATGACTTGATCATGAGATCCTTTTGGTTACAACACTATTCTTAAATGTCCCTAGTCAAGTATTATTGTTAATTAGGACAACAATAATACATTGAGACTAGTATGTGTAGAGACTGATGACCGCATCTCACGGGTCATGGATATGAGATATCAAGTCTTCACATTGGTACATATTAGAGTAATGATGTCTTGGATCGACCCACCATGAGAACGCTACATGGATCGTTACGTGAGTGTCATAAGCGATTCTCATAGTGACAATGGTGTTTGTGGTCCTTTGACCGAAATCACTACGATTCCTACATGAGGAGTTGTGTGTTTTAATGCCATCAAACGTCATCCGTAACAAGGTGATTATAAAGTTGGTTATTGGACATACCGCAAATCATGCGAGAGGGATGTGAGTGACCTAGATGGAATTTGTCACTCCTACATAACGGGAGCGATATCTTCGGGCCCCCGATTGAGTGAGCTGCGAAATGCATGGCCATGCTCAAATGAGTCAATATGAGATATTGATCTCATTTGTTGTTACAAAGTCTACTCGAGTATCAGGAAACGAATGATTGGACTATACAAGGGTGACGCATTCCATGCCTTGTGTTCAATCTAGATATCTTGACAAAGGGACTAAACGACACGGAAACATTGGTCACGAAAAGGTTATGTCAAATCACTAACATTCTTATTACTTGGGTAGCAGCGATGTGTTGCTAGATACCGCTCACTGCTTGTAATATTAAAATGGGATTTTAATATTACTGCCAACGTAATAAGAACCTGCAGGGTTACACATATAGAGCAGACTAAAATTGGAGCAATGGATCCAAGTTGGACTCGGATTCAAATATGGGCCGACTCATAACAGATGGGTCTAGGGTTGCACTGACTTACCTTCTTCTTTGCTCACACTCACTTAAGGCGCTCACTATTATAAATAGTATGCGCTTAAGGGGGTCGCTAGCGAGAAAATTCGAACCCTAGCCGCACCTACAGAATAGTGAGTGAGAGAGCGACGTGTTTCTTCTCTTCTCTTCGCAGCTAGCACTGTGTGAGAGACGTGAGGCTCCTCTTTGCGGACGTTGGACGTTCGTGAGTCTGTTCGTGTGGATACCGCAGAGACATCGTTTCTATTACGGTGTTAGTGATTCACGCTTCAAGAGGTAAATCATTTAAAAAATCAGATTATGGCTTTTTCGCATGGATCCTCGATGGGAATCCCTGTTTTCTGCTACGCGTTATATCCGCAAAATTCCCAACAGTTACTATCTGTATTTATTTGGCTGCCATGATTGATTGATTATAGTGTACCTTCATTATATTGTGCAATGGTACTTATAAGCACCTCTTCTTTTCAGGTAATCAATCACCATGTCAAAGCATCAAAGAAAAACTATTGAAGTTGGGCCAAGTAACACTGATGACGGTGAAGCGATTCCAGTATATGACCCAGCCTTTTTCATTTCTTAGAAGGCCTTTGACCACTTCTGGAAGCACTTGAGAAAGATAAATATCATACTGGAAAGGGGGTTCTATGACTTAAATGTGGTGCGTTATCCAGCCATCTCATGCGCCATAGCTGCTTTTCATTGGGCAACTTTTGCTAAACATCCCACTGAAGAACCAGTAGCTGTAGTGGTTAAAGAGTTCTATGCCAATGCCCATGCTGAGCAACGGTCTTCTTCAACTACTAGAGTTTGAAGACGGACAGTTGACTACTCAGTTGAGCGCATCCGGCAGGTCATGGACCTTGGCCCCCCTCCACTAGTCTGTTTGTATCGAGAGTTGCAATTACCTGAGGAGCAAGGGAGCACCCCTTTTAGCACTGTGATGGATAATATTTGTGACTCTACTTTTTCGGTTCAAGTTTAGAGGAACACTGATAATTCAATCTGATTTATCAAGCAGGAGAGTTTGCGCCGTGAGCTGCGCCCGTGGAACCACTTTGTGTGTTCCTGTTTGCTCCCTACTGAGCACAGGTCAGAAATTTATCTTGAGCGTGCCTACATGCTTTATGCAATTCATAATCTTCTTCAGGTAGACACCGCTCAGATACTTCATGATCAAATTTGGTTGTGCATCACCGCAAAGCTCAACTCCTTATTATTTCCGTTCCTCATATGTCAACTGTGTGCGCACGTGAAGGTGCCTTGGAAGGACACTGAAGTTAGAGTGAAGCTAAAGACTCCCATGATGGAGAGGGCAGTGCAAATTATCATGACTACCTAGGAGAAGCGCAGGCATGGTCCAGCCTAACCTCCAGCTACAGCTCCAGCACCTGCACCTGCACTTGCTCCCGAGTCTACCTCTGCACCTGTCCCACCACCTACCCCAGTGTTTGATGCTGCTTGGGCAGTGTCAGTTGATCAGCGCCTAGATATTCTCTATCAGAGCATTCACTGGTTAGCTTTGGGTCAGGGGCGCCCAATGGATGACTTTCCAGTGTGGCCACCAGTTGCTGCTCCACCAGTTTCAGTTTCACCTCCACCACAGGCTGATGATACAGCGATGGGCGCTGATGAAGATGTTGACTTGTTTGATGAGGCCGATTTACTTTGAGGCACCAGGGCCTATTGCTTTCATGCTCTTTTCTGCTTTATTTTTCTGTCTTTACTTTCAGTTCACTATCTGTACTTATTGGATACTTTCCTTATTTTGTATGCAGTGGGACACTGCATGACTTAGGTTTGGGGGATAATTATTTTTTTTTCTTGTTACTTGTTGAATTAGTTTTTGATGATATACATGGACTTCTCTCTCATTCCTTTGCTTTTGCATTGAAGTTAGAACAGTTCATTTTGTTAAAACTTTAAATCTTAGTTGTTAATAATTTTAGTTTGGTCTTGTTTTGCTTTTCCAAATTTGTGGATCTGAGAGTGCTTGATTAGGATTAGTGGGCTACTTGAATTATGCTCTAAATTGATGAGTGTGTTGAGAGGCAAGTTGAACTTGTGCATGCTAGAATTTTGATTTGACTATTTAATGATTGTGTGGATCACAGATATGCCCATCGCTTGGGAAATCACATGTAAAAAATTTAAAATTTTGTGCTTACACTTTTTGCTATATTAGTGTATGAGTGTATTTCCCTGTCGCATGTGTGGTAAATCTTGGAATATAAATGAAATGCATGATTGGAGAAAATTTATAAAAGGCATCTGTATAGTCTTTTTGCATCTTAGAAGCTTGTCTGATTCCCTTTCAAGGCGAAATCCTAGGTAATGTGTTTTCAAGAAAATGACTAGGGCAAATCTTTGGACGGATTGGGCCTTTCAAGCCAACCTTGACTGAATGAGTTCCCTAGTACCCCCTTTGAAGCCTAGTGTGCATGTGTGCGGCCTAATTTTTCCTTCTTTAAATCTCATTTTTTCACCCTGTTACCCCTGCATGTGAAAAATCATTTTACCCTTGATTACTTGTCCCTTGTTGAATGCATGATCAGGCATTTTTGTTGAGTTGAGCCAATTCAATTTTTGCATGATAATAGAAAATCATGGTTTTTTTGGAACAAATTCTTGTGAAATATATATATATAAATAAGTAAAAAAAAAGAAGAAAAAAAAGAGAAAAATAAAAATAAAAATAAAAATGTGTGAGTTGTACAAAAGGCAGCCTCATTTGCAAAGAAAAAGAATGTGTACATAAAAAAAAAGAGAAAAAAATTGGAATAAAGAGAGTTGATTTTTCATATTGGATCTTTTTGTACATATTTCATGATTGGCTTGATTCAATGGAAGTGTGTATGATTATGTGTTTGACATTTGATTTTAAATCCTTCCCTTTCCTTCTTAGCCATTACCTTTAGCCTCACATTACAAGCTTAAAAGACCCTTATGATTCTTGATCATGTGTTGCCTACATTAATGGAGAAAGGGATGAAAGACATTCTTATGAGAGTGCATGTGCATTTTACAAATTAATTCAGCTTGTTCTTCATGATTGAGAAAGGATCTTAAACACATGAACTTGGGAAATTATTCATGCACAAATCTTGCATTCAAGGGTAATCATGATTATTGGAATTTTTCTTGCATGTGTGGACCTTGTTGTGAGGTTAAGATGTAATTTCTGAGGGTATGAATGATGATTGGAAGCTGGATATGCTTTAGTTCAATTTGCCTCAGGTTTTCTGATTTTTTTGTATTGGAGTGAATCCCTTATTCCCTTGCTTGGATTAGTTTGCTCGAGGACTAGCAAATTTTTAGGTTTGGAGGTGTGATAACTTCGGGAAATGAAGTTATTTCACTTGAATTTAAATGTATATGAGCATGCTATCCTTAAGTTTTATAGGTCAAATAATCAATTCATGAAGGACTTTGATGATTTAAGTTTGTAATTGAAAATTGAATATTTGAGGATCGTATTTAAAGAATTTGGATTGAGTATGATCTGATGGACTTTGGCATTGTCTTGATGCAGATATTCAAGATGGGAAGACCTTGGAAGGGATAAAGAAGCACAGAAGAGCTAAAATGAAGAAGGATGCAAGGGAGAAGCAAGGGCAACCAACCCACGCCTAGGCGTGGCAAAATCACGCCTAGGCGTGACCCTTGCGATATTTCAGAGTTTGCAGGCAGAGAGCTCCACGCCTAGGTGTGAATTGCACCTGATAGCACGTGCTTCATAACCATGCCTAGGCGTGGGAAAAATCCTGATGCACGAAGATTAGCTTTTAATATCTGATTTTAGGGATTGGAAGGCATCTTCTGTTTTTGATGTAACATCCCGAAAATTCACTTACTTCATTATAGATAATCGTTTTATAATATTTATGATTTTTTGGAATTTTTCTAGATTTTTTCCAAAGCGTTGAATATTTTAATATATTCCTCATTTTACGTGTGCATTGAGCAGAGTCAGTCAAACGCTCCAGAAAATTGATTGTTTTGTGATAAATAGTCATTTTTCAATATTTGTGATTTTGATGGTTTTTTGTGGAATTTTCTGGAAACGTTGAATATTTCAATATATTCTTCGTTTTGCGTGTGCACTAGGCAGAGCTGGGGAAAATGAAATATTTTTCCTGAGGCTGGTAAACCTTGAACTGTCAACGTGTTGACAGGGGATCTTACTAAACCCGAGGTCAAGCACAGTTTATGAGGTTTATATTTTATGAGATTTTATCTGATAAATAAAATCACTGTATCGTAAAATCATCTGATGAATAATAAAATATTATTTTCATGCACTGTAACTTTTATTTACTAGGAAAATAATTCTAAGAGTGTAATTAATCATCTGTCAGATGTATTTAAAATTAAGGGGACAAGCTTACTATACACTTTATCAAGAAGCGCGCTAAGCTTCTCAAGGAAGCTTTGAAGGAAGCTTCTAGGAAGTTTCCTTCCCAACCACTCTTCTCTCTCTTCCTTTTTTGGTGCTGCATGGTTGGCTAAGAGGGATATTTCATTTTTCACTTCTCTCATTTTATCTCCCTCACGTCTGCTCTCTTTCTTCTTCCTCTCTTCTTCACACGGCTGCACACACCCACAACCACCATTGTTGATTTCAAGCTTCCTTTGCTCAACCCAATAGAGACCATTGTTTCCCCTCTCCATCTTCAAGCTTTCCTTTTGTGGGACTCCTCCTGGCTTCTTCATTTTCATACTCCACAGCCAACATCAAAGCTTAGAGCTTTAAGGTAAAGCTCTTAACTTTCTTCTCCTTTTCTCCCCATTTTCGTGTTCCATGGTCACATTGGTGACTATGGATGCCATTTCCACTCTTTGATCTTGATTCTGTAGATTTGAACACCCTAGGTTTTGGTGGTGGTGAAGAACGAAATTTCTAAGCAAAAAGGAGCATCCTTTCTTTGTGCTTCTCTCAGGTAAGAGGAAGACACTCCTCCTCAACCTCTATTAGCATTTAGAAACCTTGTCTGTGATTGATTGTGAGGAAACCCTATTGAGGGTTATCCTTTGTTTGCATGTTGTTTATTATGTGTTCTGCTATTAGATTGTTTGTTTGGGTATATTGATGTATCTGAATGGATTGGAATGTATAACATGGAAGGAAATGACGTCGGATTAGTTCTCGGATGGCCACGGTTTTGAGCCCAAAATTTGGGGATTCCTTGTGAACAATTGTAACAATTTGAACTTCTGACCATTTAGTAGAATGTCAATGTCTGTCGAGTTTAGACTTCTGACCATTTAGTACAATGTGTATATTCATCGAGTTTGGACTTCTAACCATTTAGTACAATGTCAATAACCGTTGAATTTGATCTTCTATTCATATCCGTTGAATTTGACCTTCTGACCATATTTGTCAAATTTGATCTTTTGACCATTTAGTACAATGTCAATATCCGTCGAGTTAAAATGTCAATATCCGTCGAGTTAGAATGTCAATATCCATCGAGTTAGAATGTCAATATCCGTCGAGTTAGCATTTCTGACCACTTAGTAGAGAAACTTCTCCAATGTCAATATCCGTCGAGTTAGAATGTCAATATCTGTCGAGTTAGCATTTCTGACCACTTAGTAGAGAAACTTTTCCAATGTCAATATCTGTTGAGTTAGAATGTCAATATCCGTCGAGTTAGAATTTCTGACCACTTAGTAGAGAAACTTCTCCAATGTCAATATCCGTCGAATTAAAAGTTCTGACCATTTAGTGCTTTCGTCGGTTCAACACTTAGAAGATTTCTCCAACGTCAACACCCATCCGTCGAATTAGGATTTCTGCTAATTTCCTGATATATTCGACAGCTATATACATCATTCGATAGAACTAACCTTCTAGTATTTTCGACAGTTTTTGATCTCCATTCGACAGAATCTTCATTCGATAGAAATTGATTTTTAGCCATTCTTGTCAAAATTGTACCCCAGCCATTTCCATCACCAAATCGCCTTATGACTGACATCTTTCATCATTATCTCATGTTATTTTTCGTCGAAAGGTAGCCTCAACTGTACACTAGATACATTGTCTCCGTCGAATTCAAATGTATAATTTATCACCTAACACCTAGTGATTAAATTAATGGTAATAGGATGCAAGAATTAGCAAATTGGAAAATTAAATTATATTGAGATTCATAAATTTCAAAGAACCAAGAATGGAATTTTCATAAGACTTAGGATAATTTTAATTAGGGTAAGAACAAGAGAGTGTGAGACTTTGAGATCTTAGAATAACCTTCTAAGTGTATGTGAATAAATTACCTAAGAGGATTTAATTAATTAAGAGAATTCCTTTAGAGACAAACTTTATAAGAAAAGCTAAACCTAAGCAAGAATTCATAATACATCTTAAAAACGCATTAATTCATTTAATTCTAATATTATGATATTGTGGACCCATGTGAGTGACCAATGTTTGTGTTGATTTTTGCTTCGGCCAATTGTGGTTAATTGTGGGATTGCATGTAATAATGATCATACATGATTATGCATAGAGTCTGTATGCATTGTGAATGTCTGTTGGACTTTGTTAAGGCCGAGTTGCCTAGGAGATGATCACACCTTAGTGCAGGTGCGAATAGACAAGTATGGTCCTGTAGTTGACCTTGGGGACGTCGGGGCACAGGCATCTCACAGAGGGCAATGGTAGCCCCTCTGGACCGTGGGATAGACCGATGCAAACGCACCGACGATCCTGACCATGACACAGTCCTATATCGAGATCTTGTGGGAATGCCGCTGTATAAAGCCTTGTTGCACAAAATGACTAATTATTTTCTGGAAAACACTTGTTTTATGGCTGACGAGATACTGGCATGTCTCCCTGATCTTCTCTCCTAATGTTTTGTGTCTCGCTCCATGGAGTAGGATTTTGACTATTGTATGCATGTGCATAGTGAGTCCATGCATTATCTGGCATTTATTCATTATTATAATTTGGAATTGTTGTCCTACTGATATATATATATATATATATGACTACCTGGAACTGCTTATTTGTTTATTTCTGCTATTTAATGCTTATGATTATTATTTGGAAATGCTCTGTGGGCGCTTTGCGCTGTTTTGTTTCTTACTGCTATAATTGGTAATGATGGTAGGATGTCTTACCTCTTTCTTGTCTTTCCATTACTGTTTGTCTGTATATTGTGTCCCATCGAAGACGATTGTAAGGAAACGGAAGCTCTCGATTTCCCCGACTTCTGGCCTGATCTCGATTAGCGACTACTGAAGAGCATAGAGGCACACATGCGCGGGTTTCTGGGAGATGTGCATCTGACCTTCCTAGGAGGGCCAGAGTGCTGGCACATCAACTTTAACTCTGAGCGCTGCATCTACTTAGGAGACGTGTTGTTAGCTTTAGCCTGGAGGCGTCACGAGCCACCGATCTTCACCTGCTGCATTAGCCTACGTCTGGAATTCTATTTTCCTATACGGGAGATGTAGGGTGACCGCTACTACACCCCGTGGGAGGACTCTTTTGATTCCATAGCTCGGGCCCTGTCCCGTAGCTTTGTGGCCCTTATGGTGGTTTCCTCGGATGAGGAAGACCCCGAGGAGGTCCCTGAGGATGATCTCGCGGAAGATCCTGAAGAGGATCCTGATATGATTCCTCCTCATCTGTGGGACTGATATTGTTGGTAACTACTGATGGCTGCTAGTGTTTTTGTTTTGGGGGCTGATGTCTTTTGTAGTGGGCTGTATATTTCTGATACCGTGGGGATGTATATGTATAATCCTTTGGGGCAGGTATAGTTTTGCTTTTTGATATACCAGGCTTTGTAACCAAACAGTTTGATAAATATATATATGAATATGCAATGTTAATTCCAATGTACGCTTTACCTCTGTTTTTATTCCTTATTTCCATTTATATTTCGTCACTGTGTTTATTAACTATTGTTATTATTATTGTAACAAAAAAAAACTCACCAATTTAATTACATAACTATTATCAAGTAAATATATATTATATTAAAAGGAACCGGGTCTTCACTTATGTAATTTTATTTTCGCATTGTAATTGATAATGTGACGTTCCCTTCCTAAAAGGGGCGTTACATTAAGTTGGTATCAGAGCCTCAGTTTATGTTTCTTTGGGTCTTGTGATTGAGTCTGTCTTGTTTGTGCTGTGTGTTCTCTGAAAATCAAACGCAGAAGTGTACTGTTTGATGTTCCTAGTGGATGCATCTGACTTTTCTATGCTTTCAGTTAACCCGATCTGAGAAAGTAAGATGGCGCGAAGGGAAAACATGGCAGCTGCTATAGCGGCGATGCAGAGGATGGCTGAGGCCATCGCACAACAGGCTGAATAAGCTGCCCAGCAACAAGAGAGAGTTGCGCACCAACAAGAGCGAGCTACTCAACAACTAGAGGCTACTGCAGATGCTCAGAATTTGGCGGAGTTTCGACGCCATAACCCTCCCCAATTTAAAGGAGAATTTGATCCCAACAAGGTTAGTCTGTGGATCAAGGAGTTAGAAAAAGTCTTTCGAGGCATGAACTACGCTGAGGACAAGAAGGTGACCTATGCAACTTTTATGCTGGTAGGCAATGCTGAAAACTGGTGGAATGGAGTGCAGAGAATGCTGGAAGCTGCGAACCGCGAGATTACTTGGGGCTTATTCAAGGAGAAATTCTTGGATAAGTATTTTTCTGCGAGTGCAAGACATGCGAAGAAGTCAGAGTTTCTCAACATACGATAAGGGAATATGACCGTTAGTGAGTATGCGACCAAATTTGAAAACTTGTCACAATTTTCAACATACTCTCAACATCAACCAAATGAAGCATGGAAATGTCGAAAATTCACAGAAGGACTGAGGTACGAGGTGAAGAAGGCGGTAATCACCCTGAAGATCAATGAGTTCTCAAAACTGCTGGATACTTGCTGTGACGTAGAGGCTCTGGAGCAATCTAGAGATACGAGGAACCAAAACTTTGGGCCTACGAGGTTCCAAAGAGACGGCGGTAACAGTTCTAACCACTTCCAAAAGTAGCCCTATTCCCGACCAATGGGAAATCAACAACAAACCATGGATGGAGGCTTAGGTGGAGGTTTTACTGGGAACCAGATTGGCCAGAACGTGGAGTGCTCCTCCAAATGCCGGAAGTGCGGGAAGGATCATCTAACAAGGGATTGTTCTATCAAAGGGATCATCTGTTTCTGATGTGGAAAACCTAGACACATCTACAGAGACTGCAATCAAGCGAAGGTTGAACCTTCAATGAATGCTGCAAAAGCCAAGAAACCACAAGCTGGAGGTGTAACATCCCGAAAATTATTTATTTCATTATAAATAATCATTTTATAATATTTATGATTTTTAAAAATTTTTGTGGAATTTTTCTGGAAACGATGAATTTTTTAATATATTCTTCATTTTGTGTGTGCATTGAGCAGAGCCGAAAAAATGAAATATTTTCCCTAAGGCTGGTAAACTTTGCACTGTGGAAACGTCGACGGAGGATCTTACTAAACCCGAGGCTGGACACAGTTTACAAGGTTTACGATTTACGAGATTTTATCTGAAAAATAAAATCACTGTATTATAAAATTATCTGATGAATAATAAAATATTATTTTCATCAACTATAACTTTTATTCACTGAGAAAATAATTCTAATAGTGAAATTAATCATCTGTCAGATGTATTTAATTAAGGAGACAAGCTTATTATGCATTTTATTGAGAATTGTGCAAAACTTCTCAAGGAAACTTCTAGGAAGCTTCCTCTAGCCACTATTCACTCTCTCTCCTCCCTTTTTGGTGCTGCACGGTTGGCTAAGAGGGATATTACAAATTCATTCTCCCATTTTCTCTCATTCACGCTGGTCATTCTCCCCCTCATATGCAGCTCTCTTCTTCTCCCTCTCTTTCTCTCTTCTCCATACGGCTACACACCCACAAACACCATTGTTGATTTTCAAGCTTCCCTTGCTCAAGCCAAACTTAGACCATTGTTTCCTCTCTCCATCTTCAAGCTTTCTTCTTTGTGGAACTCACCTTGGCTCCTCCCATTTTCATGGTTGTCAGCCCAACACTAAAGCTTCAAGCTTTAAGGTAAAGCTCTCAACTTTCTTCTTCTCTTCTCCTTATTTTCGTGTCCCATGGTCACATTGGTGACAATGGATGCCATTTCAACTCTTTGATCTTGATTTGTATGGATTTGAACACCAAGGTTTCTGCGGTGGTGAAGCACGAAATTTCTAAGCAAAAGGAGCTTGCTTTCCTTGTGCTTCTCTAAGGTGAGAGGAAGACACTCCTCCTCAACCTCTATTAGCATTTAGAAACCTTATCTGTGATTGATTGGGAGGAAACCCTATTGGGGGTTACCCTCTGTTTGCATATTGTTTAATAATGTGTTACGCTCTTAGATTATTTGTTTGAGTATATTGATGTATCTGAATGGATTGGAATGTATAATATGGAAGGAAGTGACATCAAATTGGTTCTAGGATGGCCACAGTTTTGAGCACAAAATTTTGGGATTCCTTGTGAACAATTGTAACAATTTGGACTTCTGACCATTTAGTAGAATGTCAATATCCGTCAAGTTTAGAGTTTCTGAACCTTTAGTAGAGAAACTTCTCCAATGTGAATATCCATCGAGTTAGAGTTTCTGACCACTTAGGAGAAACTTCTCCAATGTTAATATCCGTCGAGTCAAAATGCCAATATCCGTCGAGTTAGAGTTTCTGACCCTTTAGGAGAAACTTCTCCAATGTTAATATCCGTCGAGTTAGAATGCCAATATCCGTCGAGTTAGAATCTCTGACCATTTAGGAGAAACTTCTCCAATGTTAATATCCGTCGAGTTAGAATGCCAATATCCATCGAGTTAGAGTTTCTGACCCTTTAGGAGAAACTTCTCCAATGTTAATATCCGTCGAGTTAGAATGCCAATATCCATCGAGTTAGAGTTTCTGACCATTTAGGAGAAACTTCTCCAATGTTAATATCCGTCAAGTTAGAATGTCAATATCCGTCGAGTTAAGAATTTCTGACCATTTAGTAGAGAAACTTCTCCAAATCCGTCGAGTTAGAATTTCTGCTGACCTTTTCATATATTCGACAGTTTTTGATCTCCATTCGACAGAATCTTCATTCGACAGAAATTGATTTTTAGCCATTCTTGTCAAAATTGTAACTCAGCTATTTCCGTCCCCAAATCACCACTACGGCTGACATCTTCCATCATTTTGTCAAGCTATTTTTCGTCGAAAGGTAGCCTCACAATGGTATACTAAAGACATTGTCTCCGTCGAATCCAAAAGTATAATTTATCACCTAACACCTAGTGATTAAATTCATGGTAATAGGATGCAAGAATTAGCAAATTGGAAAATTGAATTATACTTTGAGATCCATAAATTTTAAAGAACCAGGAATGGGATTTTCATAAGACTTGGGATAATTTTAATTAGGGTAAGAACATGAGAGTGTGAGACTTTGAGATCTTAGAATAACCTTCTAGGTGTATATGAATAAGCCACCTAAGAGAATTTAATTAATTAAGAGAATTCCTTTAGAGACAAACTTTGTAAGAAATGTTAAACCTAAACAAGAATTCATAATACGCTTTAAAAATGTATTAATTTATTTAATAACAATATTATGTTAATGTGGGTCCATGTGAGTGATTAATGATTGTGTTGATTCTTACTTTGGCAATGTGTGACATATTGTGGAATAGTATGTAATAATGATCATACATAATTACGCATAGAGTCTGTATGCATTGTGAATGTCCGTTGGACTATGTCGTAAGTCCTAGTTGCCTAGGAGTTGAACACACCTTAGTGCAGGTGCGAATAGACAAGTGTAGGTCATCGGTTGACCTTGGGGGCGTCAGGGTATGGGTACCTCGTAATGGACAGTTGGTAGCTCTTCTGTCCGTGGGGCAGACCGATGCAAACGCACTGACGATCTGGACCTAGACACTATCCTATATCGCGATCTAGTGCAGACTGCCTGTATAATGCCATGATGTGCACATGGATAAATTGAGAATTATAGCACTTTGGCCTCGGTAGCCTAGTTGCAGACATGTCGCCTGATCTTTCTCTCCGACCATTTGCGTGTAGCTCCATGGAGTAGGATTTTGATTATTGTATGCATGTGCATAGCGAGTCCATCAATTATCTGGCATTTATTATTATTATAATTGGAAATTGTTGTATTTCTAATATATATGTATATCTTCCTGGAACTGCTTAGTTGATTATTAATACTGCCCATTGTTTATTATTTTTATTGCTATCAAATATGCTATGTGGGCGCTCGGCATTGTTTTGTTTCTGGCTGCTATAATTGGTAATGATGGCAGGATGTCCTACCTCTTTCTTGTACTTTTCTTATTCTATGTAAATTCTTGGTTAAAGACTGTAAGTGGGAACAAGGTTGGATTCTTTTGGACTTTCTTGGTTTGACCCACTGTATCCGGTGTGTCGTCGCGAATGGGGTATTATTGGGTTCGTTTGAATTATGTTCACTAGTAGTGTTAGCGCATGGCGAGTCAACTGGACCGATAAGCGTATGCGATATGTTGGGGATCTGACTTTGACCATGAAGAGGACTGCGATTGAAGACCTTATTCTGTATTTCTCACTCCGCCGATGAGCCCGGAGTTGCCTCACGCATTCGGGATCCGATGGAGTGCCCAACTCCTTAGTCGTAGATATGTTGTGGGTAGTTTATACTTTCTATTGCATTACTTGTAAATAGTCTATTTTTGGATATATGTATGCTTTAAAGTGATTATTCAGTCTAAAATGTTGTAAATTAAGTACATCTTATAATTCATATTTTAACTGGTTGTATATGTAACTATTCATTCGTGGCTCCTATTTTCCTCATATGCGAAATGATTAATATTTTTGTAAAGTTTTTATTTGACAATGATAGCACGTCGAAATTTAGTGACCGTGACATAATGACGATTGTGCTGTGGTTATTAAATCGAGGGGTGTTACATTAAGGTGGTATTAGAGCTTAGTTCATCCTGTTGAGCCGGGGTATGGACTAACTATGCTTAGACATGTTAGACGTTTATTTGTATGTTGTGTACTTTCTTGTCTCTTATTTGAGATGTTGGGAAAGGAAGGCATGGTTGCCATAGGTTGAGTGTTGGTAGCTACTGTTGCACAGTTACATGATATTGAGTACTGGCCCACTCAATGTGTAATGTTCTGTATCTACGGGAAACTATGACTTCACCTAGGCGTATTAAGGTAATAAGAGTTCTTTAGAAAGAAGCTCAGCTGGTATGACTGAACTTGCTTAGGACTTGTTTGCATTTACACCCTTGTTTTGTTACCTCTAGAATTGTTTGAGCCAATGGGTTAGAAAGGGGGTAGTTAAATAAGACTTGCGAGGTTTGTGGACCGAGGTGTCCAAGAGGTTTTCAAAAACCAATTCTCTTTAGAAAAGAGTATCTAGTGTAAGTTTGGTTCGAGGAGTTACATAGGAGTCGAAGACTTACAGGAGATCGCACCGCAGAAGGCAGAATGAAGGAACTCAAATTAGAGTTTTTCGGGTTTGTCTTGTTGGGTTATGTGACTCTTTGTGTTTGGTTTCCGAAAGGAGACAATAGTGTTTGGACTGAATACTTTTGATTTTCCTTATGGTTTGATTTGTTTGTCCTTGAAGGGAGATAATGACTCGAAGTAGATGTAAGCGTGTGAACGCGGGGAATGACAATGATGGTACGACTGTGGCAGTTGAAGAAATGCAAAGAATAGTTGATGTAGCAACGCGCCATGATCAGAGGGCCACACAACAGCAGGAACTGAAAGTTGAGGTCCAGAATTTGATGGAAGAAAGTCGACTTTGGGGTAACTCTGGCTTACCGAAGTTCCAAAGGAGGAACCATAGGAAGGCCAATCGGTTTAAGCAGAAACCGTATACATTACGACCAAGGGGACAACAGCAACAACAAACATTGAAAGGGAATGCGAGTGGTAGTAAACCAAATCCAACTATGGTAGTATACACTGCGACCAAGTGCGGAAAGGACCACTTCACGAGGGACTATAAGATCGAAGGAATAATTTGTTTTAAGTGCAAAAAGCAAGGACATATGTGGAGGGATTGTGCTTTACATGAGACAAAGCCTCTATATACGATCAAAAGGGTAATCTGCTTCAAGTGTGGAAAAGACCATTTAACAAAGGATTGTACGATCGAAGGAATAATTTGTTTCAAGTGTGGAAAGCCAGGACATGTGGCGAAAAATTGTACCCTGCATGGGACGAAGCCTTCTGTTGGTGATGTGCGCCCTTCACAATCTCACGAAGAAAAGAGAGTTAATTTCTCAAGTGGAGTAGAAACATCCAAGACTGGAGGCCTAAGCGAGGAAGCTTGTACTATGATGGATGACCCTGTGATCGTTGTATAATTCCGAGGGTGACTCGTTTCTTTATGACGTATGAATGTATGAATCTAGTAGGGATGTTCGTACCTTCGTTATCTTTTGACTAAGTTATTTCTATTTTGGCTGCTAAGAACTTGTTGATGGTAGCCAAGTTGTTTAAATTGTACTATGACCTGTTAAAGACTAAATCCTTTTGTTGATCTGATTTGTTCACTTCTTTTACAAATTAGATGTAATGTTAACGAAGGGATTGGTTATCTTCCAACCATATCCTGTTGAAATATTCCAATGAAATTCTAAGAGTACATTTCTGGAATTGGATTATCTGTGTACTTACTTCCTTTCGACCCGAATGATACTATTCATGTTTGTAAGCCTACTCTTGTTACAACAAGTCTATTTAAAACTCTCCTATTATTGTTAGAAATTAGAACCTTTTTTACCAATTCAATCATCTACTTTCTTCATGAATCGGCTTGATCTCAGGAAGGAGATTGATCGTTTTGTAAACGGGTCTCGTCGTTCGGTTTCAATGGAAACTTAGTGTTTCTTGAGACAGAAATTTCCTAAATGTGAATCCATGAAACTCGCTCCTAAGTTTTATTGGACCATATCATACTCTTCATTAGGCGGGTCCAGTGGTAAATCAAGTGACTTCCCTACTTTTCTTTCTAACCTTTATAACTTTTCTAGTATACTTCGATTGAGTAATGTGTTCCTGAATCTGAACTATAACAATGCGCCAAGCGTAGTACAATTAGGTGAGAACTTACCCTATGAGACATTTTGTTCGAATCAAGGAAAGACGGTTTGACAAATCAATTGAAGAACGCCGCTGTTTTCTCCAAAACTAGCTTGTGTTTTGGACTATCATCGAGTTCACTCAAAGGTAGGAATTTTTTTTCAAAATAACTTTTCTGACGTGTCATGGGCACTACAGGTATTTCGTAACGTCGTTTCGTGTAGTAAACGCTTCGGTAATGTTCGTCGATTACTTGAATATAGTTTCTCTTCTTTGTTGAAAACAGATTTGTCATTGTCCTCGTAGGCGACATTCTTATCTATTCTTGATGTTTGGAGGAACGTACCAAATCTCTCGGAATGATTCTTAAAATCCTGAAGAAGAAGAAGAAGTTGTGCGTAAAGATGTCTAAGTACGAATTCTAGTTGGAGGCAGTTCAACCTTTGGGTTACGCGATCTCAAGGGAAGGAATTGCTGTAAACCCATCAGGCACTCGACTACCTTGCCGACAATGATTCTGCCCAATCCCAACAAATTTTTTTTTGGAATGCCTAGTGATGCTTCGCATTGGAAGTTTAGAACGTGTGCTAGATCAGAATAGAAGGAATGGTAACGTACGCTTAGAGACAATCGAGAATACGTGAGAAGGATTACCTTACACCAACTTAGAGTTAGCTTCGTAGTTGCATTGAAGATCTAGAAGCATTTTCTACAAGGAGAAATTCTCAATGCCTATGGTAATCTTAAGAGCCAAAGGTATTTTGGTCTATTGGAATGAGTTGAATATGAGGCAGAGACGATGATTAGAAGTTCTGAAAAATTTTGAGTTTTCGTTTTCGTATAATCCCAGAAGAGGCGAATATCGTAGCGAATGCCTTAAGAAGAAAATAATCTTAGTTGTCTACTACGGTGAGCAAGGAGAATAAGTTCGATAGAGCCACTCAGCGATGTACAGTTGTTTGGAGAGTTGGCTGTTGGATAGCTGAAGACTCAAAGAGCATAGAATCTTTTATTAATCGGCCTATGACATCAACACGTTTTTGCATGTTAACATAAGATACTCAGTGGAAGGAAGCAACCTTATTGCTAGTGATTTGGATTGATGCAGCTGAAGATACAACACGAGAACTAGGAGACAAAATGAAAGAAACACAATCGCGTTTGTTCTAAGATATGATGAATTTCGAGGACGAAATTCCTTTTTAGAAGGGGAGTGTTGTAACATCCCGAAAATTATTTATTTCATTATAAATAATCATTTTATAATATTTATGATTTTTAGAAATTTTTGTGGAATTTTTCTAGAAACGATGAATATTTTAATATATTCTTCGTTTTGCGTGTGCACTAAGTGGAGCCGAGAAAATGAAATATTTTCCCTGGGGCTGGTAAACTTTGGACTGTGAAAATGTCGACGGGAGATCTTACTAAACTCGAGGCTGGACACAGTTTATGAGGTTTACGATTTACGAGATTTTATCTGATAAATAAAATCACTGTATTATAAAATTATCTGATGAATAATAAAATATTATTTTCATCAACTGTAACTTTTATTCACTGAGAAAAGAATTCTAACAGTGAAGTTAATCATCTGTCAGATGTATTTAATTAAGGAGATAAGCTTATTATGCACTTTATTGAGAATTGTGCAAAGCCTCTCAAGGAATCTTAAAGGAAACTTTTAGGAAGCTTCCTCCAGCCACTATTCACTCTCTCTCCTCCCTTTTTGGTGCTGCACGGTTGGCTAAGAGGGATATTACATTTTCATTCTCCCATTTTCTCTCATTCACGCTGGTCATTCTCCCCCTCATATGCAGCTCTCTTCTTCCCCCTCTCTCTCTCTCTTCTCCATACGGCTACACACCCACAAACACCATTGTTGATTTTCAAGCTTCCCTTGCTCAAGCCAAACTTAGACCATTGTTTCCTCTCTCCATCTTCAAGCTTTCTTTTTTGTGGAATTCACTTTGGCTCCTCCCATTTTCTAGGTTGTCAACCCAACACTAAAGCTTCAAGTTTTAAGGTAAAACTCTCAACTTTCTTCTCCTCCTCTCCTTAGATTCGTGTCCTATGGTCACATCGGTGACTGTAGATGCCATTTCAACTCTTTGATCTTGATTTTTATGGATTTGAACACCAAGGTTTCTGCGGTGGTGAAGCACGAAATTTCTAAGCAAAAGGAGCTTGCTTTCCTTGTGCTTCTCTAAGGTAAGAGGAAGACACTCCTCCTCAACCTCTATTAGCATTTAGAAACCTTGTCTGTGATTGATTGGGAGGAAACCCTATTGGGGGTTATCCTCTGTTTGCATGTTGTTTATAATGTGTTGCGCTATTAGATTGTTTGTTTGAGTATATTGATGTATCAGAATGGATTGGAATATATAACATGGAAGGAAGTGACGTCAGATTGGTTCTCGGATGGCCACGGTTTTGAGACCAAAATTTTGGGAACCCTTGTGAACAATTGTAACAATTTGGACTTCTGACCATTTAGTAGAATGTCAATATCCGTCGAGTTTAGACTTCTGATAATTTAGCACAATGTCAATACCCGTCAAATTTGACCTTTTGATCATATCCGTCGAATTTGATCCTTAGGCCATTTAGTACAATGTCAATATCCGTCGAATTTGAACTTCTGACCAATTAGTACAATGTCAACATCTGACGAGTTAGAGTCTCTGACCCTTTAGTAGAGAAACTTCTCTAATGTGAATATCCGTCGAGTTAGAGTTTCTGACCATTTAGGAGAAACTTCTCCAACGTTAATATTCGTCGAGTTAGAATGCCAATATCCATCGAGTTAGAGTTTCTGACTCTTTAGGAGAAACTTCTCCATTGTTAATATCCGTCGAGTTAGAATGCCAATATCCATTGAGTTAAAGTCTTTGACCATTTAGGAGAAACTTCTCCAATGTTAATATCCATCGAGTTACAATGCCAATATCCGTCGAGTTAGAGTTTCTGACCCTTTAGGAGAAACTTCTCCAATGTTAATATCCGTCGAGTTAGAATGCCAATATTCGTCGAGTTAGAGTCTCTGACCATTTAGGAGAAACTTCTCCAATGTTAATATCCGTTGAGTTAGAATGCCAATATCCATCCAGTTTGAGTTTCTGACCATTTAGGAGAAACTTCTCCAATGTTAATATCCGTCAAGTTAGAATGTCAATATCCGTCGAGTTAAGAATTTCTGACCATTTAGTAGAGAAACTTCTCCAAATCCGTCGAGTTAGAATTTCTGCTGACCTTTTAGTATATTCGACAGTTTTTGATCTCCATTCGACAGAATCTTCATTCGACAGAAATTGATATTTAGCCATTCTTGTCAAAATTGTAACTCAGCTATTTCTGTCACCAAATCCCCACTATGGCTGACATCTTCCATCATTCTGTCATGCTATTTTTCATCGAAAGGTAGCCTCACAATGGTATACTAGAGACATTGTCTCCGTCGAATCCAAAAGTATAATTTATCACCTAACACCTAGTGATTAAATTAATGGTAATAGGATGCAAGAATTAGCAAATTGGAAATTTGAATTATACTTTGAGATCCATAAATTTTAAAGAACCAAGAATGGAATTTTCATAAGACTTAGGTTAATTTTAATTAGGGTAAGAACATGAGAGTGTGAGACTTTGAGATCTTAGAATAACCTTCTAGGTGTATATGAATAAGCCACCTAAGAGAATTTAATTAATTAAGAGAATTCCTTTAGAGACAAACTATGTAAGAAAAGCTAAACCTAAACAAGAATTCATAATACGCTTTAAAAATGTATTAATTTATTTAATAACAATATTATGTTATTGTGGGTCAATGTGAGTGATTAATGATTGTGTTGATTCTTACTTTGGCAATGTGTGACATATTGTGGAATAGTATGTAATAATGATCATACATGATTATGCATAGAGTCTGTATGCATTATGAATGTTCCTTGGACTATGTCTTAAGGCCTAGTTGCCTAGGAGTTGAACACACCTTAGTGCAGGTGTGAATAGACAAGTGTAGGTCATCAGTTGACCTTGGGGGCATCAGGGTGCGGGTACCTCGCAATGGACAGTTGGTAGCTCTTCTGTCCGTAGGGCAGACCGATGTAAACGCACTAACGATCTGGACCGAGACACTATCCTATATCGCGATCTAGTGTAGACTATCTGTATAATGCCATGATGTGCACGTGGAAAAATTGAGAATTACAGCACTTTGGCCTCGGCAGCCTAGTTGCAGACATGTCGCCTGATCTTTCTCTCCGACCATTTGCGTCTAGCTCCATGGAGTAGGATTTTGATTATTGCATGCATGTGCATAGCGAGTCCATAAATTATCTGGCATTTATTATTATTATAATTGGAAACTGGTGTATTTCTGATATATATGTATATCTGCCTAGAACTGCTTGGTTGATTATTAATACTACCCATTGTTTATTATTTTTATTGCTATCAAATATGCTATGTGGGCGCTCGGCGCCGTTTTGTTTCTAGCTGCTATAATTGGTAATGATGGTAGGATGTCTTACCTATTTCTTGTACTTTTCTTGTTCTATGTAAATTCTTGGTTAAAGACTGTAAGTGGGAACAAGGTTGGATTCTTTTGGACTTTCTTGGTTTGACCCACTGTATCCAGTGATGTCGCCGCGAATGGGGTTTTATTGGGTTCGTTTGAATTATGTTCACTAGTGGTGTTAATGCATGGCGAGTCGACTGGACCGATAAGCGTATGCGATATGTTGGGGATCTTACTTTGACCATGAAGAGGACTGCGATTGAAGACCTTATTCTGTATTTCTCGCTACACCGGTGAGCCTGGAGTTGCCTCACGCATTCGGGATCCGATGGAGTGTCCAACTCCTTAGTCGTAGATATGTTGTGGGTAGTTTATCCTTTCTTTTGCATTACCTATAAAAAGTCTATTTTTGGATATATGTATGCTTTAAGGTGATTATTCAGTCTAAAATGTTGTAAATTGAGCACATCTTATAGTTCATATTTTAACTGGTTGTATATGTAACTATTCATTCGTGGCTCCTATTTTCCTCATATGCGAAATGATTAATATTTTTGTAAAGTTTGTTATTTGATAATGATAGCACGCCGAAATTTAGTGACCGTGACATAAAGACGATTATACCGTGGTTATTAAATCGAGGGGTGTTACAGGAGGACGAGTTTATACCATGAACGGAGCTGAAGCCTCCGAAACCGAAGATTTGATATAAAGGGAAGGCACCATAGAAGGTAATCTTTTAACTGTACTGTATGACTCTGGGGCAACCCATTCTTTTATATCATATGACTATATGCAAAGACTTGGTTTACCAGTGTCTACCTTACCTTTTGACCTAACTGTTTCTACCCCCACTGATAAACCGGTAGTTACTACCAAAGTCTGTCTAAACTGTCCATTTGTTATTGAAGGTTGAACCTTTTCGGTCGATCTGATCTGTTTACCTCTTTCCCAACTAGATATTATCTTAGGGATGGACTGGTTGTTTTCCAACCATGTTCTATTAGACTATTCCAGAAAGACTATAGTTTTTCCCATAGATGAGAATTTTAGATTTCTGACGGCTAACCGAGTTCAAGCTCTCTTGAAAGAAGGAGCTCACGGATACATGCTATTGTCTTCTTTGAAAGTCGAGAACGAGGTTGATGTGAACACAATTCCAGTGGTGAATGAGTTTCCCGAAGTCTTTCCTGAGGATGTCCCTGGGTTACCATCGGCACGAGAGATAGAGTTTGCTATCGACCCAGTACTGGGAGCTGGAAGACAAGATGAAGGAAACATAGTCGCGTTTATTCTAAGATATAATGAATTTCGAGGATGAAATTCCTTTCTAGAAGGGGAGTGTTGTAACATCCCAAAAATTCACTTACTTCATTATAGATAATCGTTTTATAATATTTATGAATTTTAGGAATTTTTCTAGATTTTTCCAAAAGCGTCGAATATTTTAATATATTCTTCGTTTTGCATGCGCATTGAGCAGAGTCAGTCAAATGCTCCGAAAATTTGATTGTTTCGTGATAAATAGTCATTTTCCAATATTTGTGATTTTGATGATTTTTGTGAAATTTTCTGGAAACGTTGAATATTTTAATATATTTTTCGTTTTACGTGTGCACTAGGCAGAGCTGGGAAAAATGAAATATGTTCCCTGAGGCTGGTAAACCTTGAACTGTCAACATGTCGATGGGAGATCTTACTAAACCCGAGGCCGAGCACAGTTTACGCGGTTTACATTTTACGAGATTTTATCTGATAAATAAAATCACTGTATCGTAAAATCATCTGATGAATAATAAAATATTATTTTCATGAACTGTAACTTTTATTCACATGGAAAATAATTCTAATAGTGTAATTAATCATCTTTCAGATGTATTTAATTAAGTGGACAAACTTACTATGCACTTTATCGAGAAACGCACTAAGTTTCTCAAGGAAGCTTTGAGGGAAGCTTCTAGGAAGTTTTCTTCCCAACCACTCTTCTCTCTCCTCGCTTTTTGGTGCTGCACGGTTGGCTAAGAGGGATATTTCATTTTTCACTTCTCTCATTTTCTATCCCTCACGTTTGCTCTCTTTCTCCTTCCTCTCTTCTTCACACGGCTGCACACACCCACAACCACCATTGTTGATTTCAAGCTTCCTTTGCTCAACCCAATAGAGACCATTGTTTCCCCTCTCCATCTTCAAGCTTTCCTTTTGTGGAACTCCACCTGGCTTCTTCGTTTTCGTACTCCACGGCCAACATCAAAGCTTGGAGCTTTAAGGTAAAGCTCTCAACTTTCTTCTCCTTTTCTCCCCATTTTCGTGTTCCATGGTCACATTGGTGACTATGGATGCCATTTCCACTCTTTGATCTTGATTCTGTAGATTTGAACACCCTAGGTTTTGGTGGTGGTGAAGAACGAAATTTCTAAGCAAAAAGGAGCATCCTTTCTTTGTGCTTCTCTCAGGTAAGAGGAAGACACTCCTCCTCAACCTCTATTAGCATTTAGAAACCTTGTCTGTGATTGATTGTGAGGAAACCCTATTGAGGGTTATCCTTTGTTTGCATGCTGTCTATTATGTGTTGTGCTATTAGATTGTTTGTTTGGGTATATTGATGTATCTGAATGGATTGAAATGTATAACATGGAAGGAAATGACGTCAGATTGGTTCTCGGATGGCTACGGTTTTGAGCCCAAAATTTAGGGATTCCTTGTGAACAATTGTAACAATTTGAACTTCTGACCATTTAGTAGAATGTCAATGTCCGTCGAGTTTAGACTTCTGACCATTTAGTACAATGTCAATATCCGTTGAGTTTGGACTTCTGACCATTTAGTACAATATCAATACCCGTCAAATTTGATCTTCAAATCATATCCGTCGAATTTGACCTTCTGACCATATCCGTCGAATTTGATCTTTTGACCATTTAGTACAATGTCAATATCCGTCAAGTTAGAATGTCAATATTCGTCGAGTTAGCATTTCTGACCACTTAGTAGAGAAACTTCTCCAATGTCAATATCCGCCGAGTTAGAATGTCAATATCCGTCGAGTTGGCATTTCTGACCACTTAGTAGAGAAACTTCTCCAATGTCAATATCCGTCGAGTTAGAATGTCAATATCTGTCGAGTTAGAATTTCTGACCACTTAGTAGAGAAACTTCTCCAATGTCAATATCCATCGAAGTACAAGTTCGGACCATTTAGTGCTTTCGTCGGTTCAACACTTGGAAGATTTCTCCAACGTCAACACCCATCCGTCGAATTAGGATTTCTGCTAATTTTATGATATATTCGACAGCTATATACATCATTCGACAAAACTAACCTTTTAGTATGTTCGACAGTTTTTGATCTCCATTCGACAAAATCTTTATTCGATAGAAATTGATTTTTAGCTATTCTTGTCAAAATTGTACCCCAACCATTTCCGTCACCAAATCACCTTATGACTGACATCTTTCATCATTATCTCATGTTATTTTTTGTCGAAAGGTAGCCTCAACTGTACACTAGATACATTGTCTCTGTCGAATCCAAATGTATAATTTATCACCTAACACCTAGTGATTAAATTAATGGTAATAGGATGCAAGAATTAGCAAATTGGAAAATTAAATTATATTGAGATTCATAAATTTCAAAGAACCAAGAATGGAATTTTCATAAGACTTAGGATAATTTTAATTAGGGTAAGAACAAGAGAGTGTGAGACTTTGAGATCTTAGAATAACCTTCTAAGTGTATGTGAATAAATTACCTAAGAGGATTTAATTAATCAAGTGAATTCCTTTAGAGACAAACTTTATAAGAAAAGCTAAACCTAAGCAAGAATTCATAATACATCTTAAAAACGCATTAATTCATTTAATTCTAATATTATGATATTGTGGGTCCATGTGAGTGACCAATGTTTGTGTTGATTTTTGCTTTGGCCAATTGTGGTTAATTGTGGGATTGCATGTAATAATGATCATACATGATTATGCATAGAGTCTGTATGCATTGTGAATGTCTGTTGGATTTTGTTAAGGCCGAGTTGCCTAGGAGATGATCTCACCTTAGTGCAGGTGTGAATAGACAAGTATGGTCCTGTAGTTGACCTTGGCGGCGTCGGGGCGCAGGCGTCTCACAGAGGGCAGTGGTAGCGCCTCTGGACCGTGGCACAGACCGATGCAAACGCACTGACGATCCTGACCGTGACACAGTCCTATATCGAGATCTTGTGGGAATGCCACTGTATAAAGCCTTGTTGCGTAAAATGACTGATTATTTTCTAGAAAGCACTTGTTTTATGGCTGACGAGATACTAGCATGTCTCCCTGATCATTCTCTCCTATTGTTTTGTGTCTAGCTCCATGGAGTAGGATTTTGACTATTGTATGCATGTGCATAGTGAGTACATGCATTATCTGGCTTTTATTCGTTATTATAATTTGGAATTGTTGTCCTCGATATATATATATATATATATATATATATATATATATATATGATCACTGGAGGCGCTTATTTGTTTATTTCTGCTATTTAATACTTATGATTATTATTTGGAAATGCTCTGTGGGCACTTTGTGCCGTTTTGTTTCTTACTGCTATAATTGGTAATGATGGTAGGATGTCTTACCTCTTTCTTGTCTTTCCATTACTGTTTGTCTGTATATTGCGTCCCATCGAAGACGACTGTAAGGAAACGGAAGCTCCCGATTTCCCCGGCTTCTGGCCTGATCTCGATTAGCGACTACTGAAGAGCATGGAGGCACACATGCGCGGGTTTCTGGGAGATGTGCGTCTGACCTTCCTAGGAGGGCCATAGTGCTAGCACATCAACTTTAACTTTGAGCACTGCATTTACTTAGGAGACGTGTCGTTAGCTTTAGCCTGGAGGCGTCACGAGCCACCGATCTTCACCTACTGCATCAGCCTACGTCTGGAATTTTATTTTCCTATACGGGAGATGTGGGGTGACCGCTACTACACCCCGCGGGAGGACTCTTTTGATTCCATAGCTCGGGCCCCGTCCCGTAGCTCTATGGCTCCTATGGTGGTTTCCTCGGATGAGGAAGACCCTGAGGAGGTCCCTGAGGATGATCTCGCGGAAGATCCTGAAGAGGATCCTGATACGATTCCTCCTCATCTGTGGTACTGATATTGCTGGTAACTACTGATGGCTGCCAGTGTTTTTGTTTTGGGGGCCTGATGTCTTTTGTAGTGGGCTGTATATTTCTGATACCGTAGGGATGTATATGTACAATCCTTTGGGGCAGGTATAGTTTTGCTTTTTGATATACCAGGCTTTGTAACCAAACAGTTTGATAAATATATATATGAATATGCAAAGTTAATTCCAATGTACGCTTTACCTCTGTTTTTATTCTTTATTTCCATTTATGTTTCATAACTATGTTTATTAACTATTGTTATTATTATTGTAAAAAAAAAAAAAAATACTCACTAATTTAATTACATAACTATTATCAAGTAAATATATATTATATTAAAAGGAACCGGGTCTTAACTTATGTAATTTTATTTCCGCATTGTAATTGATAATGTGACGTTCTCTTCCTAAAAGGGGTGTTACATTAAGTTGGTATCAGAGCCCCGGTTTATGTTTCTTTGGGTCTTGTGATTGAGTCTGTCTTGTTTATGCTGTGTGTTCTCTGAAAATCAAACGCAGAAGTGTACTGTTTGATGTTCCTAGTGGATGCATTTGACATTTCTATGCTTTTAGTTAACCCGATCTGAGAAAGGAAGATAGCGCAAAGGAAAAAAATGGCAGCTGCTATAGCGGCGATGTAGAGGATGGCTGAGGCCATCGCACAACAGAGACTGAACAAGCTGCCCAGCAACAAGAGAGAGTTGCGCACCAACAAGAGTGAGCTACTCAACAACTAGAGGCTACTGCAGATGCTCAGAATTTGGCGGAGTTTCGATGCCATAACCCTCCCCAATTTAAAGGAGAATTTGATCCTGACAAGGCTAGTCTGTGGATCAAGGAGTTAGAAAAAGTCTTTCGAGGCATGAACTGCGCTGAGGACAAGAAGGTGACCTATGCAACTTTTATCTTTGGTAGGCAATCTTGAAAGCGGTGGAATAGAGAGCGAGAGAATCTTTGGAAGCTGCGAACCGCGAGATTACTTGGGGTTTATTCAAGGAGAAATTCTTGGATAAGTATTTTCCTGCGAGTGTAAGACATGAGAAGGAGTCAGAATTTCTCAACTTACGACAAGGGAATATGACCATTAGTGAGTATGCGGCCAAATTTGAAAACTTGTCATAGTTTTCAACATACTCTCAATATCAACCAAATGAAACATGGAAATGTCAGAAATTCATAGAAGGACTGAGGTACGAGGTGAAGAAGGCGGTAATCACCCTGAAGATCAATGAGTTCTCAGAACTGCTGGATACTTGCTGCGACGTAGAGGCTCTGGAGCAATCTAGAGAAATAAGGAACTGAAACTTTGGGCCTACGAGGTTCCAAAGAGACGGCGGTAACAGTTCTAACCACTTCCAAAAGAAGCCCTATTCCCGACCAATGGGAAATCAACAACAAACCATGGGTGGAGGCTTAGGTGGAGGTTTTACTGGGAACGGACTGGCCAGAACGTGGAGTACTCCTCCAAATGCCGGAAGTGCAGTAAGGATCATCTAACAAGGGATTGTTCTATCAAAGGGATCATCTGTTTCCGATGTGGAAAACCTGGACACATCTATAGAGACTGCAATCAAGCAAAGGTTGAACCTTCAATGAATGCTGCAAAAGCCAAGAAACCACAAGCTGGAGGTGTAACATCCCGAAAATTATTTATTTCATTATAAATAATCATTTTATAATATTTATGATTTTTTGAAATTTTTGTGGAATTTTTCTGCAAATAATGAATATTTTAATATATTCTTCGTTTTACGTGTGCACTGAGCGGAGCCGGGAAAATGAAATATTTTCCCTAAGGCTGGTAAACTTTGGACAGTGGAAACATCGACGGGGGATCTTACTAAACCTGAGGCTGGACACATTTTATGAGGTTTACAATTTATGAGATTTTATCAGATAAATAAAATCACTGTATCATAAAATTATCTGATGAATAATAAAATATTATTTTCATCAACTGTAACTTTCATTCATTGAGAAAATAATTCTAACAGTGAAATTAATTATCTGGCATATGTATTTAATTAAGGAGACAAGCTTATTATGCACTTTATTGAGAATTGTGCAAAACTTCTCAAGGAAGCTTCAAGGAAACTTCTAGGAAGCTTCCTCCAGCCACTATTCACTCTCTCTCCTCCCTTTTTGGTGCTACACGGTTGGCTAAGAGGGATATTACATTTTCATTCTACCATTTTCTCTCATTCACGCTGGTCATTCTCCTCCTCATATGCAGCTCTCTTCTTCTCCTTCTCTTTCTCTCTTCTCCATACGGCTACACACCCACAAACACCATCGTTGATTTTCAAGCTTCCTTTGCTCAAGCCAAACTTAGACCATTATTTCCTCTCTCCATCTTCAAGCTTTCTTCTTTGTGGAACTCACCTTGGCTCCTCCCATTTTCATGGTTGTCAGCCTAACACTAAAGCTTCAAGCTTTATGGTAAAGCTCTCAACTTTCTTCTCCTCTTCTCCTTATTTTCGTGTCCCATGATCACATTGGTGACTGTGGATGCCATTTCCACTCTTTGATCTTGATTTTTATGGATTTGAACACCAAGGTTTCTGCGGTGGTGAAGCACGAAATTTCTAAGCAAAAGGAGCTTGCTTTCCTTGTGCTTCTCTAAGGTAAGAGGAAGACACTCCTCCTCAACCTCTATTAGCATTTAGAAACCTTGTCTGTGATTGATTGGGAGGAAACCCTATTGGGGGTTACCCTCTGTTTGCATGTTGTTTATAATGTGTTGCGCTATTAGATTATTTGTTTGAGTATATTGATGTATCTGAATAGATTGGAATGTATAACATGGAAGGAAGTGACGTCGGATTGGTTCTCGGATGGCCACGGTTTTGAGTCCAAAATTTTGGGATTCCTTGTGAACAATTGTAACAATTTGGACTTCTGACCATTTAGTAGAATGTCAATATCCGATGAGTTTAGACTTCTGACCATTTAGCACAATGTCAATACCCGTCGAATTTGACCTTCTGATCACATCCGTCGAAATTTGATCCTTTGACCATTTAGTACAATGTCAATATCCGTCGAATTTGAACTTCTGACCAATTAGTACAAAGTCGACATCCGACGAGTTAGAGTCTCTGACCCTTTAGTAGAGAAACTTCTCCAATGTGAATATTTGCCGAGTTAGAGTTTCTAACCATTTAGGAGAAACTTCTCCAATGTTAATATCCATCTAGTTAGAATGCCAATATCCGTCGAGTTAGAGTTTCTGACCCTTTAGTAGAGAAACTTCTCCAATGTGAATATTCGCCGAGTTAGAGTTTTTGACCCTTTAGGAGAAACTTCTCCAATGTTAATATCCATTAAGTTAGAATGCCAATATCCATCGAGTTAGAGTTTCTGACCCTTTAGGAGAAACTTCTCCAATGTTAATATCCGTCGAGTAAGAATGTCAATGTCCGTTGAGTTAGAGTTTCTGACCATTTAGGAGAAACTTCTCTAATGTTAATATCCGTTAAGTTAGAATGTCAATATCTGTCGAGTTAAGAATTTCTGACCATTTAGTAGAGAAACTTCTCCAAATCCGTCGAGTTAGAATTTCTACTGACCTTTTAGTGTATTCGACAGTTTTTGATCTCCATTCGACAGAACCTTCATTCGACAAAAATTGATTTTTAGCCATTCTTGTCAAAATTGTAACTCAGCTATTTCCGTCACCAAATCACCACTATGGCTGACATCTTCCATCATTCTGTCATGCTATTTTTCGTCGAAAGGTAGCCTCACAATGGTATACTAGATACATTGTCTCCGTCGAATCCAAAAGTATAATTTATCACCTAACACCAAGTTATTAAATTAATGGTAATAGGATGCAAGAATTAGAAAATTGGAAAATTGAATTATACTTTAAGATCCATAAATTTTAAAGAACTAGGTATGGAGTTTTCATAAGACTTAGGATAATTTTAATTAGGGTAAGAACATGAGAGTGTGAGACTTTGAGATCTTAGAATAACCTTCTAGGTGTATATGAATAAGCCACCTAAGAGAATTTAATTAATTAAGAGAATTCCTTTAGAGATAAACTTTGTAAGAAAAGCTAAACCTAAACAAGAATTCATAATACGCTTTAAAAATGTATTAATTTATTTAATAACAATATTATGTTATTGTGGGTCCATATGAGTGATTAACGATTGTGTTGATTCTTACTTTGGCAATGTGTGACATATTGTGGAATAGTATGTAATAATGATCATACATGATTATGCATAGAGTCTGTATGCATTGTGAATGTCCATTAGACTATGTCATAAGGCCTAGTTGCCTAGGAGTTTAACACACCTTAGTGCGGGTGCGAATAGACAAGTGTAGGTCATCGGTTGACCTTGGGGGCATCAGGGTGCGGGTGCCTCGCAATGGACAGTTGGTAGCTCTTCTGTCCGTGGGGCAGACCGATGCAAACGCACTAATGATCTGGACCGAGACACTGTCCTATATCGCGATCTAGTGCAGATTGTCTGTATAATGCCATGATGTGCACGTGGATAAATTGAGAATTATAGCACTTTGGCCTCGGCAGCCTAGTTGCAGACATATCGCCTGATCTTTCTCACCGACCATTTGCGTGTAGCTCCATGGAGTAGGATTTGGATTATTGCATGCATGTGCATAGCGAGTCCATGAATTATCTGGCATTTATTATTATTATTATTGGAAACTGTTGTATTTCTGATATATATGTATATCTACCTGGAACTGCTTGGTTGATTATTAATGCTGCCCATTGTTTATTATTTTTATTGCTATCAAATATGCTATGTGGGCGCTCGGTGCCGTTTTATTTCTGGCTGCTATAATTGGTAATGATGGTAGGATGTCTTACCTCTTTCTTGTACTTTTCTTGTTCTATGTAAATTCTTAGTTAAAGACTATAAGTGGGAGCAAGGTTGGATTCTTTTAGACTTTCTTAGTTTGACCCACTGTATCTGATGATGTCGCCGCTAATGGGGTTTTATTGGGTTCGTTTGAATTATGTTCACTACTGGTGTTAACGCATAAAGAGTCGACTGGACTGACAAGCGTATGCGATATATTGGGGATCTGACATTTACCATGAAGAGGACTGCGATTGAAGATCTTATTCTGTATTTCTCGCTACACCGGTGAGCCTGGAGTTGCCTCACGCATTCAGGATCCGATGGAGTGCCCAACTCCTTAGTCGTAGATATGTTGTGGGTAGTTTATCCTTTCTTTTGCATTACCTGTAAAAAGTCTATTTTTGGATATATGTATGCTTTAAGGTGATTATTCAGTCTAAAATGTTGTAAATTGAGTACATCTTATAATTCATATTTTAACTGGTTGTAAATGTAACTATTCATTCGTGACTCCTATTTTCCTTATATGCAAAATGATTAATATTTTTGTAAAGTTTGTTATTTGACAATGATAGCACGCCAAAATTTAGTGACCGTGACATAATGACGATTGTGCCGTGGTTATTAAATCGAGGGGTGTTACATTAAGGTGGTATCAGAGCTCAGTTCATCCTGTTGAGCCAGGGTATTGACTGACTATGCTTAGACATGTTAGAAGTTTATTTGTATGTTATGTACTTTCTTGTCTCTTATTTGAGATGTTGGGAAAGGAAGGCATGGCTTGCCATAGGTTGAGTATTGGTAGCTACTATTGCACAGTTACATGATATTGAGTACTGGCCCACTCAATGTGTAATGTTCTGTGTCTACAGGAAACTATGACTTCACCTAGGCGTATTAAGGTAATAGGAGTTCTTTAGAAAGAAGCTTAGCTGGTATGACTGAACTTGCTTAGGACTTGTTTGCATTTACACCCTTGTTTTGTTACCTCTAGAATTGTTTGAGCCAATGGGTTAGAAATGGGGTAGTTAAATAAGACTTGTGAGGTTTGTGGACCGAGGTGTCCAAGAGGTTTTCAAAAACTAATTCTCTTTGGAAAAGAGTATCTGGTGTGAATTTGGTTCGAGGAGTTACATAGGAGTCGAAGACTTACAGGAGATTGCGCCGCAGAAGGCAGAATGAAGGAGCTCAAATTAGAGTCTTTTAGGTTTGTCTTGTTGGGTTGTGTGACTCTTTGTGTTTGGTTTCCGAAAGGAGACAATAGTGTTTGACTGAATGCTTTTGATTTTCCTTATGGTTTGATTTGTTTGTCCTTGAAGGGAGACAATGACTCGAAGTAGATGTAAGCGTGTGAACGCAGGGAATGACAATGATGGTACGACTGTGGTAGTTGAAGAAATGCAAAGAATAGTTGATGTAGCAACGCGCCATGATCAGAGGGCCGCACAACAGCAGGAACTGGAAGTTGAGGTCCAGAATTTGATTGAAGAAAGTCGACTTTGGGGTAACTCTGGATTACCGAAGTTCCAAAGGAGGAACCATAGGAAGGCCAATCGGTTTAAGTAGAAACCGTATACACTACGACCAAGGGGACAACACAACAACAAACATTGAAAGGGAATACAAGTGGTAGTAAACCCAATCCAACTGTGGTACCATTATCAAGGTGTAAGAAGTGCGAAAAGGACCACTTCACGTGGGACTATAAGATCAAAGGAATAATTTATTTTAAGTGCAGAAAGCAAGGACATGTGTGGAGGGATTGTGCTTTACATGAGACAAATCCTCCAAATACGATCAAAAGGGTAATCTGCTTCAAGTGTGGAAAAGACCATTTAACAAAGGATTGTACGATCGAAGGAATAATTTGTTTCAAGTGCAGAAAGCCAGGACATGTGGCGAGAAATTGTGCCCTGCACGGGACGAAGCCTTCTGTTGGTGATGTGCGCCCTTCACAATCTCACGAAGAAAGGAGAGTTAATTTCTCAAGTGGAGTAGAAACATCCAAGACTGAAGGCCTAAGCGAGGAAGCTTGTTCTATGATGGATGACCCTGTGATCGTACTGTATAATTCCAAGGGTAACTCATTTCTTTATGACGTATGAATGTATGAATCCAGTAGGGATGTTGGTACCTTCGTTGTCTTTTGACTAAGTTATTTCTATTTTGGCTGCTAAGAACTTGTTGATGGTAGCCAAGTTGTTTAAATTGTACTATGACCTGTTAAAGACTAAATCCTTTTGTTGATCTGATTTGTTCACTTCTTTTACAAATTAGATGTAATGTTAACGAAGGGATTGGTTATCTTCCAACCATATCCTGTTAAAATATTCCAATGAAATTCTAAGAGTACGTTTTTGGAATTGGATTATCTGTGTACTTATTTCCTTTCGACCTGAATGATATTATTCATGTTTGTAAGCCTACTCTCGTTACAGCAAGTCTATTTAAAACTCTCCTATTGTTGTTAGAAATTGGAACCTTTTTTACCAATTCAATCATCTATTTTCTTCATGAATCGGCTTGATCTCAGGAAGGAGATTGATTGTTTTCTAAACGGGTCTCGTCGTTCGGTTTCAATGGAAACTTAGTGTTTCTTGAGACAGAAATTTCCTAAATGTGAATCCATGAAACTCACTCCTAAGTTTTATTGGACCATATCATACTCTTCATTAGGCGGGTCCAGTGGTAAATCAAGCAACTTCCCTACTTTTCTTTCTAACCTTTATAACGTTTCCAGTATACTTCGATTGAGTAATGTGTTCCCGAATCTGAACTATAACAATGCACCAAGCGTAGTACAATTAGGTGAGAACTTACCCTATGAGACATTTTCATCGAATCAAGGAAAGACGGTTTGACAAATCAATTGAAGAATGCCGCTGTTTTCTCCAAAACTAGCTAGTGTTATGGACTATCATCGAGTTCACTCAAAGGTAGGAATTTTTTTCAAAATAACTTTTCTGACGTGTCATGGGCACTACGGGTATTTCGTAACGTCGTTTCGTGTAGTGAACGCTTCGATAATGTTCGTCGATTACTTGAATATAGTCTCTCTTCTTTGTTGAAAACAGATTTATCGTTGTCCTCGTAGACGACATTCTGATCTATTCTTGATGTTTGGAGGAACGTACCGAATCTCTCGGAATGATTCTTAAAATCCTGAAGAAGAAGAAGAAGAAGAAGAAGTTATGCATAAATATGTCTAATTACAAATTCTAGTTGGAGGCAGTTCAACCTTTGGGTTACGCGATCTCAAGGGAAGGAATTACTGTAAACCCATCAGGTACTCGACTACCTTGCCGACAATGATTCTGCCCAATCCCAATGAACTTTTTTTTGGAATGCCTAGTGATGCTTCGCATTGGAAGTTTAGAACGTGTGCTTGATCAGAATAGAAGGAATGGTAACGTACGCTTAGAGACAATCAAGAATACGTGAGAAGGATCACCTTACACCAACTTAGAGTTAGCTTCGTAGTTGCATTGAAGATCTAGAAGCATTTTCTACAAGGAGAAATTCTCAATGCCTATGGTAATCTTAAGAGCCAAAGGTATTTTGATCTATTGGAATGAGTTGAATATGAGGCAAAAACAATGATTAGAAGTTCCGAAAGATTTTGATTTTTTGTTTTCGTATAATCCCAGAAGAGGCGAATGTCGTAGCGAATGCCTTAAGAAGAAAATAAGCTTAGTTGTCTACTACGGTGAGCAAGGAGAATAAGTTCGATAGAGCCACTCAGCGATGTACAGTTGTTTGGAGAGTTGGCTGTTGAATAGCTAAAGACTCAAAGAGCATAGAATCTTTTATTAATCGGCCTATGACGTCAACACGTTTTTGCATGTTAATATAAGATACTCAGTGGAAGGAAGCAACCTTATTGCCAGTGATTTGGATTGATGCAACTGAAGATACAGCACGAGAACTAGAAGACAAAATGAAAGAAACACAATCGCGTTTATTCTAAGATATGATGAATTTCGAGGACGAAATTCCTTTTTAGAAGGGAAGTGTTGTAACATCTCAAAAATTATTTATTTCATTATAAATAATCATTTTATAATATTTATGATTATTAGAAACTTTTGTGGAATTTTTTTGGAAATGATGAATATTTTAATATATTTTTCGTTTTACGTGTGCATTGAGTGGAGCCGGGAAAATGAAATATTTCCCTGAGACTAGTAAACTTTGGACTGTGGAAACGTCGACGGGGGATCTTACTAAACCCGAGGCTGGACACAATTTACGACATTTTTTATTTACGAGATTTTATCTGATAAATAAAATCACTATATCATAAAATTATCTGATGAATAATAAAATATTATTTTCATCAACTGTAACTTTTATTCACTGAGAAAATAATTCTAACAGTGAAATTAAATATCTGCCAGATGTATTTAATTAAGGAGATAAGCTTATTATGCACTTTATTGAGAATTATGCAAAGCTTCTCAAGGAAGTTTCAAGGAAACTTCTAGGAAGCTTCCTCCAGCCACTATTCACTCTCTCTTCTCCCTTTTTGGTGCGGCACGGTTGGCTAAGAGGGATATTACATTTTTATTCTCCCATTTTCTCTCATTCACGCTGGTCATTCTCCCCCTCATATGTAGCTCTCTTCTTCTCCCTCTCTTTCTCTCTTCTCCATACGGCTACACACCCACAAACACCATTGTTGATTTTCAAGCTTCCCTTGCTCAAGCCAAACTTAGACCATTGTTTCCTCTCTCCATCTTCAAGCTTTCTTCTTTGTGGAACTCACCTTGGCTCTTCCCATTTTCGTGGTTGTCAGCCCAACACTAAAGCTTCAAGTTTTAAGGTAAAGCTCTCAACTTTCTTCTCCTCTTCTCCTTATTTTCATGTCCATGGTCACATTGGCGACTATGGATGCCATTTTCACTCTTTGATCTTGATTTTTATGGATTTGAACACCAAGGTTTCTGCGGTGGTGAAGCACGAAATTTCTAAGCAAAAGGAGCTTGCTTTCCTTGTGCTTCTCTAAGGTAAGAGGAAGACACTCCTCCTCAACCTCTATTAGCATTTAGAAACCTTGTCTGTGATTGATTGGGAGGAAACCCTATTGGGGGTTATCCTCTGTTTGCATATTGTTTATAATGTGTTGTGCTATTAGATTGTTTGTTTGAGTATATTGGTGTATCAGAATGGATTGGAATATATAACATGGAAGGAAGTGACGTCGGATTGGTTCTCGGATGGCCACGGTTTTGAGCCCAAAATTTTGGGATTCCTTGTGAACAATTGTAACAATTTGGACTTCTGACCATTTAGTAGAATATCAATATCCGTCGAGTTTAGACTTCTGACAATTTAGCACAATATCAATACCCGTCAAATTAGACCTTCTGATTACATCCGTCGAATTTGATCCTTAGGACATTTAGTACAATGTCAATATTCGTCGAATTTAAACTTCTGACCAATTAGTACAATATCGACATCCGACGAGTTAGAGTCTCTGACCCTTTAGTAGAGAAACTTCTCCAATGTGAATATCCATCGAGTTAGAGTTTCTGACCATTTAGGAGAAACTTCTCCAATGTTAATATCCATTGAGTTAGAATGTCAATATCCGTCGAGTTAGAGTTTCTGACCCTTTAGGAGAAACTTCTCCAATGTTAATATCCGTCGAGTTAGAATGCCAATATCTGTCGAGTTAGAGTCTCTGACCATTTAGGAGAAACTTCTCCAGTGTTAATATCTGTCGAGTTAGAATGCCAATATTCGTCGAGTTAGAGTTTCTAACCCTTTAGGAGAAACTTCTCTAATGTTAATATCCGTCGAGTTAGAATGCCAATATCCGTCGAGTTAGAGTTTCTAACCCTTTAGGAGAAACTTCTCCAATGTTAATATTCGTCAACTTAGAATGCCAATATCCGTCGAGTTAGAGTCTCTGACCATTTAGGAGAAACTTCTCCAATGTTAATATCCATCGAGTTAGAATGCCAATATCCGTCGAGCTAGAGTTTCTGACCCTTTAGGAGAAACTTCTCCAATGTTAATATCCGTTGAGTTAGAATGCCAATATCCGTCGAGTTAGAGTTTCTGACCATTTAGGAGAAACTTCTCCAATGTTAATATCTGTCGAGTTAGAATGTCAATATCCGTCGAGTTAAGAATTTCTGACCATTTAGTAGAGAAACTTCTCCAAATCCGTCGAGTTAGAATTTCTGCTGACCTTTTAGTATATTCAACGGTTTTTTATCTCCATTCGATAGAATCTTCATTCGACAGAAATTGATTTTTAGCCATTCTTGTCAAAATTGTAACTCAGCTATTTCCGTCACCAAATCCCCACTATGGCTGACATCTTCCATCATTCAATCATGCTATTTTTTGTCGAAAGGTAGCCTCACAATGGTATACTAGAAACATTGTCTCCGTCGAATCCAAAAGTATAATTTATCACCTAACACCCAGTGATTAAATTAATGGTAATAGGATGCAAGAATTAGCAAATTGGAAAATTGAATTATACTTTGTGGGTCCACGTGAGTGATTAACGATTGTGTTGATTCTTACTTTGGCAATGTGTGACATATTATGGAGTAGTATAATAATGATCATACATGATTATGCATAGAGTCTGTATACATTGTGACTATCCGTTGGACTATGTCCTAAGGCCTAGTTGCCTAGAAGTTGAACACACCTTAGTGCGGGTGCGAATAGACAAGTGTAGGTCATCGGTTGACCTTGGGGGCATCAGGGTGCGGGTACCTCGCAATGGACAGTTGGTAGCTCTTCTGTCCATGGGGCAGACCGATGCAAACGCACTGACGATCTGGACTGAGACACTGTCCTATATCACGATCTAGTGCAGACTTCCTGTATAATGCCATGATGTGCACGTGGATAAATTGAGAATTATAGCACTTTGGCCTCGGCAACCTAGTTGCAGACATGTAGCTTGATCTTTCTCTCCGACTATTTGCGTCTAGCTCCATGGAGTAGGATTTTGATTATTGCATGCATGTGCATAGCGAGTCCATGAATTATCTGGCATTTATTATTATTATAATTAAAAACTGTTGTATTTCTGATATATATGTATATCTCCCTGGAACTGCTTGGTTGATTATTAATACTGCCCATTGTTTATTATTTTTATTGCTATCAAATATGCTATGTGGGCGCTCGGCGCCGTTTTGTTTCTGGCTGCTATAATTGGTAATGATGGTAGGATGTCTTACCTCTTTCTTGTACTTTTCTTGTTCTATGTAAATTCTTAGTTAAAGACTATAAGTGGGAGCAAGGTTGGATTCTTTTGGACTTTCTTGGTTTGACCCACAGTATCCGATGATGTCGCCGCTAATGGGGTTTTATTGGGTTCGTTTGAATTATGTTCACTACTGGTGTTAACGCATAAAGAGTCGACTGGACTGACAAGCGTATGCGATATATTGGGGATCTGACATTTACCATGAAGAGGACTGCGATTGAAGATCTTATTCTGTATTTCTCGCTACACCGGTGAGCCTGGAGTTGCCTCACGCATTCAGGATCCGATGGAGTGCCCAACTCCTTAGTCGTAGATATGTTGTGGGTAGTTTATCCTTTCTTTTGCATTACCTGTAAAAAGTCTATTTTTGGATATATGTATGCTTTAAGGTGATTATTCAGTCTAAAATATTGTAAATTGTGTACATCTTATAATTCATATTTTAACTGGTTGTATATGTAACTATTCATTCGTGGCTCCTATTTTCCTCATATGCGAAATGATTAATATTTTTGAAAAGTTTGTTATTTGACAATGATAACACGCCAAAATTTAGTGACCGTGACATAATGACGATTGTACCTTGGTTATTAATTCGAGGGGTGTTACAGGAGGACGAGTTTATACCATGAGTGGAGCTGAAGCCTCCAAATCCGAAGATTTGATACAAAAGGAAGGCACCATTGAAGGTAATCTTTTAACTGTACTGTATGACTCTGGGGCAACCCATTCTTTCATATCATATGACTGTATGCAAAGACTTGGTTTACCAGTGTCTACCTTACCTTTTGACCTAACTGTTTCTACCCCCACTGATAAACCGGTAGTTACTACCAAAGTCTGTCTAAACTGTCGATTGCTTATTGCAGGTTGAACCTTTTCGGTCGATCTGATCTGTTTACCTCTTTACCAACTAGATATTATCTTAGGGATGGACTGGTTGTTTTCCAACCATGTTCTATTAGACTGTTCCAGAAAGACTATAGTTTTTCCCATAGATGAGAATTTTAGATTTCTGACGGCCAACCGAGTTCAAGCTCTCTTGAAAGAAAGAGCTCACGGATACATGCTATTGTCTTCTTTGAAAGTCGAGAACGAGGTTGATGTGAACACAATTCCAGTGGTGAATGAGTTTCTTGAAGTCTTTCCTGAGGATGTACCTGGGTTACCACCGGCACGAGAGATAGAGTTTGCTATCGACCTAGTATTGGGAGTTGGAAGACAAGATGAAGGAAACATAGTCGCGTTTGTTATAAGATATGATGAATTTCGAGGACGAAATTCCTTTCTAGAAGGGGAGTGTTGTAACATCCCAAAAATTCACTTACTTCATTATAGATAATCGTTTTATAATATTTATGATTTTTAGGAATTTTTCTAGATTTTTCCGAAAGCTTCGAATATTTTAATATATTTCTTGTTTTCCATGCGCACTGAGCAGAGTCAGTCAAACGCTCCGAAAAATTGATTGTTTCATGATAAATAGTCATTTTCCAATATTTGTGATTTTGTTGATTTTTTGTGGAATTTTCTGGAAACGTTGAATATTTTAATATATTCTTCGTTTTGCGTGTGCACGAGGCAGAGCTGGGGAAAATGAAATATGTTCCCTGTGACTGGTAAACCTTGAACTGTCAATGTGTTGACGGGGGATCTTACTAAACCCGAGGCTGAGCACAATTTACGAGGTTTACATTTTACGAGATTTTATCTGATAAATAAAATTACTGTATCGTAAAATCATCTGATGAATAATAAAATATTATTTTCTTGAACTGTAACTTTTATTCACTGGAAAAATAATTTTAATAGTGTAATTAATCATCTGTCAGATGTATTTAATTGAGGGGACAAGCTTACTATGCACTTTATCGAGAAGCGCGCTAAGCTTCTCAAGGAAGCTTTGAGGGAAGCTTCTAGGAAGTTTCCTTCCCAACCACTCTTCTCTCTCCTCCTTTTTTGGTGTTGCACGGTTGGCTAAGAGGGATATTTCATTTTTCACTTCTCTCATTTTCTCTCCCTCACGTCTGCTCTCTTTCTCCTTCCTTTCTTCTTCACACGGCTGCACACACCCACAACCACCATTGTTGATTTCAAGCTTCCTTTGCTCAACCCAATAGAGACCATTGTTTCCCCTCTCCATCTTCAAGCTTTCCTTTTGTTGTACTCCTCCTGGCTTCTTCATTTTTGTACTCCACAGCCAACATCAAAGCTTGAAGCTTTAAGGTAAAGCTCTCAACTTTCTTATCCTTTTCTCCCCATTTTCGTGTTCCATGGTCACATTGGTGACTATGGATGCCAATTCCACTCTTTGATCTTGATTCTGTGGATTTGAACACCCTAGGTTTCTGTGGTGGTGAAGAACGAAATTTCTAAGCAAAAAGGAGCATCCTTTCTTTGTGCTTCTCTCAGGTAAGAGGAAAACACTCCTCCTCAACCTCTATTAGCATTTAGAAACCTAGTCTGTGATTGATTGTGAGGAAACCCTATTGAGGGTTATCCTTTGTTTGTATGCTGTTTATTATGTGTTATGCTATTAGATTGTTTGTTTGGGTATATTGATGTATCTGAATGGATTGGAATTATAACATGGAAGGAAATGACGTCGGATTGGTTCTCGGATGGCCACGGTTTTGAGCCCAAAATTTGGGGATTCCTTGTGAGCAATTGTAACAATTTGAACTTCTGACCATTTAGTAGAATGTTAATGTCCGTCGAGTTTAGACTTCTTACCTTTTAGTACAATGTCAATATCCGTCGAGTTTGGACTTCTGACCATTTAGTACAATGTCAATACCCGTCGAATTTGATCTTCTGATCATATCCTTCGAATTTGACCTTCTGACCATATCCGTCGAATTTGATCTTTTGACCATTTAGTACAATGTCAATATCCATCGAGTTAGAATGTCAATATCTGTCGAGTTAGCATTTCTGTCCACTTAGTAGAGAAACTTCTCCAATGTCAATATCTGTCGAGTTAGAATGTCAATATCCCAGTTAGTAGAGAAACTTCTCCAATGTCAATATTCGTCAAGTTAGAATGTCAATATCCGTCGAGTTAGAATTTTTGACCACTTAGTAGAGAAACTTCTCCAATGTCAATATCCGTCGAATTAGAAGTTCTGACCATTTAGTGCTTTTGTCGGTTCAACACTGAGAAGATTTCCCCAACGTCAACACCCATCCGTCGAATTAGGATTTCTACTAATTTTTTGATATATTCGAAAGCTATATACATCATTTGACAGAACTAACCTTCTAGTATATTCGACAGTTTTTGATCTCCATTCGACAGAATCTTCATTCGACAGAAATTGACTTTTAGCCATTCTTGTCAAAATTGTACCCCAGCAATTTTCGTCACCAAATCACCTTATGACTGACATCTTTCATCATTCTCTCATGTTATTTTTCGTCGAAAGGTAGCCTCAACTGTACACTAGATACATTGTCTCCGTCGAATCCAAATGTATAATTTATTACCTAACACCTAGTGATTAAATTAATGGTAATAGGATGCAAGAATTAGCAAATTGGAAAATTAAATTATATTGAGATTCATAAATTTTAAAGAACCAAGAATGGAATTTTCATAAGACTTAGGATAATTTTAATTAGGGTAAGAGCAAGACAGTATGAGACTTTGAGATCTTAGAATAACCTTCTAAGTGTATGTGAATAAATTACCTAAGAGGATTTAATTAATTAAGAGAATTCCTTTAGAGACAAACCTTATAAGAAAAGCTAAACCTAAGCAAGAATTCATAATACATCTTAAAAATGCATTAATTCGTTTAATTATAATATTATGATATTGTGGGTCCATGTGAGTGACCAATGTTTGTGTTGATTTTGCTTCGGCCAATTGTGGTTAATTGTGGGATTACATGTAATAATGATCATACATGATTATGCATAGAGTCTGTATGCATTGTGATTGTCCGTTGGACTTTGTTTAAGGCCGAGTTTCCTAGGAGACGATCACATCTTAGTGCGGGTGCGAATAGACAAGTGTGGTCCTATAGTTGACCTTGGGGGCATCGAGGCGCGGGCGTCTCATAGAGGGCAGTGGTAGCCCCTCTGGACCGTGGGACAGACCGATGCAAACGCACCGACGATCCTGACTGTGACACAGTCCTATATCGAGATCTTATGGGAATGCCGCTGTATAAAGCCTTGTTGCGCAAAATGACTGATTATTTTCTAGAAAGCACTTGTTTTATGGCTGACGAGATACTGGCATGTCTCCCTGATCATTCTCTCCTAATGTTTTGTGTCTAGCTCCATGGAGTAGGATTTTGACTATTGTATGCATGTGCATAGTAAGTCCATGCATTATCTGGCATTTATTCATTATTATAATTTGGAATTGTTGTCCTACTGATATATATATATATATATATATATATATATATATATATATGACTGCCTAGAACTGCTTATTTGTTTATTTCTGCTATTTAATGCTTATGATTATTATTTAGAAATGCTCTGTGGGCGTTTTGCGCCATTTTGTTTCTTACTGCTATAATTGGTAATGATGGTAGGATGTCTTACCTTTTTCTTTTCTTTCCATTACTATTTGTCTGTATATTGCATCCTATCAAAGACGATTGCAAGGAAACGGATGCTCCCGATTTCCCCGGCTTCTGGCCTGATCTCGATTAGCGACTACTGAAGAGCATGGAGGCACGCATGTGCGGGTTTCTGGGAGATGTGCGTTTGACCTTCCTAGGAGGGCCAGAGTGCTGGCACATCAACTTTAACTCTGAGCACTGCATCTACTTGGGAGACGTGTCGTTAGCTTTGGCCTGGAGGCGTCACGAGCCACCGATCTTCACGTGCTGCATCAGCCTACATCTGGAATTTTATTTTCCTATACGGGAGAGGTGGGGTGACCACTACTACACCCCGTGGGAGGACTCTTTTGATTCCACAGCGCGGGCCTCGTCTTGTAGCTCTGTGGCTCCTATGGTAGTTTCCTCGGATGAGGAAGACCCCAAGGAGGTCCCTGAGGATGATCTGGCAAAGGATCCTGAAGAGGATCCTAATACAATTCCTCCTCATCTGAGGGATTAATATTGCTAGTAACTACTGATGGTTTCCAGTGTTTTTGTTTTGGGGGCCTGATGTCTTTTGTAGTGGGCTGTATATATCCGTCGAGTTTGGACTTCTGACCATTTAGTACAATGTTAATACCCGTCGAATTTGATCTTCTGATCATATCCGTCGAATTTGAGCTTCTGACCATATCTGTCGAATTTGATCTTTTGACCATTTAGTACAATGTCAATATCCGTTGAGTTAGCATTTCTGACCACTTAGTAGAGAAACTTCTCCAATGTCAATATCTGTCGAGTTAGCATTTCTGACCACTTAGTAGAGAAACTTCTCCAATGTCAATATCCATCGAGTTAGAATGTCAATATCTGTCGAGTTAGAATTTCTGACCACTTAGTAGAGAAACTTCTCCAATGCCAATATCCGTCGAATTAGAAGTTCTGACCATTTAGTGCTTTCATCGGTTCAACACTTGGAAGATTTGTCCAACGTCAACACCCATCCGTTGAATTAGGATTTCTGCTAATTTTCTGATATATTCGACAGCTATATACATCATTCGACAGAACTAACCTTCTAGTATGTTCGACAGCTTTTGATCTCCATTCGATAAAATCTTCATTTGACAGAAATTGATTTTTAGCCAGTCTTGTCAAAATTGTACCCCATCCATTTCCATCACCAAATCACCTTATGACTAACATCTTTCATCATTATCTCATGTTATTTTTCGTCGAAAGGTAGCCTCAACCGTACACTAGATACATTGTCTCTGTCGAATCCAAATGTATAATTTATCACCTAACACCTAGTGATTAAATTAATGGTAAGAGGATGCATGAATTAGCAAATTGGAAAATTAAATTATATTGAGATTCATAAATTTCAAAGAACCAAGAATGGAATTTTCATAAGACTTAGGATAATTTTAATTAGGGTAAGAACAAGAGAGTGTGAGACTTTGAGATCTTAGAATAACCTTCTAAGTGTATGTGAATAAATTACCTAAGAGGATTTAATTAATTAAGAGAATTCTTTTAGAGACAAACTTTATAAGAAAAGCTAAACCTAAGCAAGAATTCATAATACATCTTAAAAATGCTTTAATTTATTTAATTATAATATTATGATATTGTGGGTCCATGTGAGTGACCAATGTTTGTGTTGATTTTTGCTTCGGCCAATTGTGGTTAATTATGGGATTGCATGTAATAATGATCATACATGATTATGCATAGAGTCTGTATGCATTGTGAATGTCCGTTGCACTTTGTTAAGGCCGAGTTGCCTAGGAGATGATCACACCTTAGTGCGGGTGCGAATAGACAAGTATGGTCCTGTAGTTGACCTTGGGGGCGTCGGGGCGCAGGCGTCTCATAGAGGGCAGTGGTAGCCCCTCTGGATCGTGGGACAGACCGATGCAAACGCACCGACGATCCTGACCGTGACACAGTCCTATATCGAGATCTTGTGTGAATGCCGCTGTATAAAACCTTGTTGCGCAAAATGACTGATTATTTTCTGGAATGCACTTGTTTTATGGCTGACGAGATACTGGCATGTCTCCCTGATCATTCTCTCCTAATGTTTTGTGTCTAGCTCCATGGAGTAGATTTTCACTATTGTATGCATGTGCATAGTGAGTCCATGCATTATCTGGCATTTATTCGTTATATATATGACTGCCTAGAACTGCTTATTTGTTTATTTCTGCTATTTAATGCTTATGATTATTATTTGGAAATGCTCTGTGGGCGCTTTGCGCCATTTTGTTTCTTATTGCTATAACTGGTAATGATGGTAGGATGTCTTACCTCTTTCTTGTCTTTCCATTACTGTTTGTCTGTATATTGCGTCCCATCGAAGACTACTGTAAGGAAACGGAAGCTCCCGATTTCCCCGGCTTCTGGCCTGATCTCGATTAGTGACTACTGAAGAGCATGGAGGCACACATGCGTGGGTTTCTGGGAGATGTGCGTCTGACCTTCCTAGGAGGGCCAGAGTGCTGGCACATCAACTTTAACTCTGAGCACTGCATCTACTTAGGAGACGTGTCGTTAGCTTTAGCTTGGAGGCGTCACGAGCCACCGATCTTCACCTGCTGCATCAGCCTATGTCTGGAATTTTATTTTCCTATACGGGAGATGTGGGGTGACCGCTACTACACCCCGCGGGAGGACTCTTTTGATTCCACAGCTCGGGTCCCGTCCCGTAGCTCTGTGGCTCCTATGGTGGTTTCCTCGGATGAGGAAGACCCCGAGGAGGTCCCTGAGGATGATCTCGCGGAAGATCCTAAAGAGGATCCTGATACGATTCCTCCTCATCTGTGGGACTGATATTACTGGTAACTACTGATGGCTGCCAGTGTTTTTATTTTAGGGGCCTGAAGTCTTTTGTAGTGGGCTGTATATTTCTGATACCATGGGGATGTCTATGTATAATCCTTTGGGGCAGGTATAGTTTTGCTTTTTGATATACCAGGCTTTGTAACCAAACAGTTTGATAAATATATATATGAATATGCAATGTTAATTCCAATGTACGCTTTACCTCTATTTTTATTCTTTATTTCCATTTATGTTTCGTCACTGTGTTTATTAACTATTGTTATTATTATTGTAACAAAAAAAATACTCACCAATTTAATTACATAACTATTATCAAGTAAATATATATTATATTAAAAGGAACCGGGTCTTAACTTATGTAATTTTATTTCCATATTGTAATTGATAGTTTGACGTTCCTTTCCTAAAAGGGGTGTTACATTAAGTTAGTATCAAAGCCCCGTTTTATGTTTCTTTGGGTCTTGTGATTGAGTCTGTCTTATTTGTGTTGTGTGTTTTCTGAAAATCAAACTCAGAAGTGTACTGTTTGATGTTCCTAGTGGATGCATCTGACTTTTCTATACTTTTAGTTAACCGATCTGAGAAAGTAAGATGGCGCGAAGGGAAAACATGGCAGCTGCTATAGCGGCGATGCAGAGGATGGCTGAGGCCATCGCACAATAGACTGAACAAGCTGCCCAGCAACAAGAGAGAGTTACGCACCAACAAGAGCAAGCTACTCAACAGCTAGAGGCTACTGCAGATGCTCAGAATTTGGCGGAGTTTGGACGCCATAACCCTCCCCAATTTAAAGGAGAATTTGATCCGGACAAGGCTAGTCTGTAAATCAAGGAGTTAGAAAAAGTTTTTCGAGGCATGAACTGCGCTGAGGATAAGAAGGTGACCTATGCAACTTTTATGCTGGTAGGCAATGCTGAAAACCGGTGGAATGAAGTGCAGAGAATGCTAGAAGCTGGGAACCGCGAGATTACTTGGGTTCAAGGAGAAATTCTTGGATAAGTATTTTCCTGTGAGTGCAAGACAAGCGAAGGAGTCAGAATTTCTCAACTTACGATATAGGAATATGACCGTTAGTGAGTATGCGGCCAAATTTGAAAACTTGTCACAGTTTTCAACATACTCTCAACATCAACCAAATGAAGCATGGAAATGTCAGAAATTCACAGAAGGACTGAGGTACGAGGTGAAGAAGGCGGTAATCACCCTGAAGATCAATGAGTTCGCAGAACTGCTGGATACTTGCTGTGACGTAGAGGCTCTGGAGCAATCTAAAGATACGAGGAACCAGAACTTTAGGCCTACGAGGTTCCAAAGAGGCAGCGATAACAGTTCTAACAACTTCCAAAAGAAGCCCTATTCCCGACCAATGGGAAATCAATAATAAACCATGGGTGGAGGCTTAGGTGGAGGTTTTACTGGGAACCGGACTAGCCAGAACGTGGAGTACTCCTCCAAATGCTGGAAGTGCGGGAAGGATCATCTAACAAGGGATTGTTCTATCAAAGGGATCATCTGTTTCCGATGTGGAAAACCTGGGCACATCTACAGAGACTGCAATCAAGCGAAGGTTGAACCTTCAATGAATGCTGTAAAAGCCAAGAAACCACAAGATGGAGGACGAGTTTATACCATGAGCGGAGCTGAAGCCTCCGAATCCGAAGATTTGATACAAGGGGAAGGCACCATAAAAGGTAATCTTTTAACTGTACTGTATGACTCTGGGGTAACCTATTCTTTCGTATCATATGATTGTGTGCAAAGACTTGGTTTACTAGTGTCTACCTTACCTTTTGACCTAACTGTTTCTACCCCCACTGATAAACCGGTAGTTACTACCAAAGTCTATCGAAACTGTCCATTGGTTGTTGAAGGTTGAACTTTTTCAGTCGATCTGATCTGTTTACCTCTTTCCCAACTAGATATTATCTTGGGGATGGACTGGTTGTCTTCCAACCATGTTCTGTTAGACTGTTCCAGAAAGACTATAGTTTTTCCCATAGATGAGAATTTTAGATTTCTGACGGCCAACTGAGTTCAAGCTCTCTTGAAAGAAGGAGCTCACGGATACATGCTATTGTCTTCTTTGAAAGTCGAGAACGAGGTTGATGTGAACACAATTCCAGTGGTGAATGAGTTTCTCGAAGTCTTTCCTAAGGATGTACCTAGGTTACCACCGGCACGAGAGATAGAGTTTGCTATCAACCTAGTACTGGGAGCTGGAAGACAAGATGAAGGAAACATAGTCCCATTTGTTCTAAGATATGATGAATTTCGAGGACGAAATTCCTTTCTAAAAGGGGAGTGTTATAATATCTCGAAAATTCACTTACTTCATTATGGATAATCATTTTATAATATTTATGATTTTTAGGAATTTTTCTAGATTTTTCCGAAAGTGTCGAATATTTTAATATATTCATCGTTTTGCATGCGCACTTAGTAGAGTCAGTCAAACGCTCTGAAAAATTGATTGTTTCGTGATAAATAGTCATTTTCCAATATTTGTGATTTTGATGATTTTTTGTGGAATTTTCTGGAAACGTTGAATATTTCAATATATTCTTCGTTTTACGTGTGCACTAGGCAGAGCTGGGGAAAATGAAATATTTTTCCTGAGGCTGGTAAACCTTGAACTGTCAACATGTCGACGGGGGATCTTACTAAACTCGAGGTCGAGCACAGTTTACAAGGTTTACGTTTTATGAGATTTTATCTGATAAATAAAATCACTGTATCGTAAAATCATCTGATGAATAATAAAATATTATTTTCATCAACTGTAACTTTTAATCACTGGGAAAATAATTTTAATAGTGCAATTAATCATCTGTCAGATGTATTTAATTGAGGGGACAAGCTTACTATGCACTTTATCGAGAAGCGCGCTAAGCTTCTCAAGGAAGTTTTGAGGGAAGCTTCTAGGAAGTTTCCTTCCCAACCACTCTTCTCTCTCCTCCTTTTTTGGTGCTGCACGGTTGGCTAAGAGGGATATTTCATTTTTCACTTCTCTCATTTTCTCTCCCTCACGTCTGCTCTCTTTCTCCTTCCTCGATTCTTCACATGGTTGCACACACCCACAACCACTATTGTTGATTTCAAGCTTCCTTTGCTCAACCCAATAGAGACCATAGTTTCCCCTCTCCATCTTCAAGCTTTCCTTTTGTGGGACTCCTCCTGGCTTCTTCATTTTCGTACTCCACAGCCAACATCAAAGCTTGAAGCTTTAAGGTAAAGCTCTCAACTTTCTTCTCCTTTTCTCCCCATTTTCGTGTTCCATGGTCACATTGGTGACTATGGATGCCATTTCCACACTTTGATCTTGATTATGTGGATTTGAACACCCTAGGTTTTGGTGGTGGTGAAGAACGAAATTTCTAAGCAAAAAGGAGCATCCTTTCTTTGTGCTTCTCTCAGGTAAGAGGAAGACACTCCTCCTCAACCTCTATTAGCACTTAGAAATCTTGTCTGTGATTGATTGTAAGGAAACCTTATTGAGGGTTATCCTTTATTTGCATGCTGTTTATTATGTGTTGTGGTATTAGATTGTTTGTTTGGGAATATTGATGTATTTGAATGGATTAGAATGTATAACATGGAAGGAAATGACGTCGGATTGGTTCTCGGATGGCCACGGTTTTGAGCCCAAAATTTGGGGATTCCTTATGAACAATTGTAACAATTTAAACTTCTGACCATTTAGTAGAATGTCAATGTCCGTCAAGTTTAGACTTCTTACCTTTTAGTACAATGTCAATATCCGTCGAGTTTGGACTTCTGACCATTTAGTACAATGTCAATACCCGTCGAATTTGATCTTCTGATCATATCCTTCGAATTTGACCTTCTGACCATATCCGTCGAATTTGATCTTTTGACCATTTAGTACAATGTCAATATCCATCGAGTTAGAATGTCAATATCTGTCGAGTTAGCATTTCTGTCCACTTAGTAGAGAAACTTCTCCAATGTCAATATCTGTCGAGTTAGAATGTCAATATCCCAGTTAGTAGAGAAACTTCTCCAATGTCAATATTCGTCAAGTTAGAATGTCAATATCCGTCGAGTTAGAATTTTTGACCACTTAGTAGAGAAACTTCTCCAATGTCAATATCCGTCGAATTAGAAGTTCTGACCATTTAGTGCTTTTGTCGGTTCAACACTGAGAAGATTTCCCCAACGTCAACACCCATCCGTCGAATTAGGATTTCTACTAATTTTTTGATATATTCGAAAGCTATATACATCATTTGACAGAACTAACCTTCTAGTATATTCGAAAGTTTTTGATCTCCATTCGACAGAATCTTCATTCGACAGAAATTGACTTTTAGCCAATCTTGTCAAAATTGTACCCCAGCAATTTTCGTCACCAAATCACCTTATGACTGACATCTTTCATCATTCTCTCATGTTATTTTTCGTCGAAAGGTAGCCTCAACTGTACACTAGATACATTGTCTCCGTCGAATCCAAATGTATAATTTATTACCTAACACCTAGTGATTAAATTAATGGTAATAGGATGCAAGAATTAGCAAATTGGAAAATTAAATTATATTGAGATTCATAAATTTTAAAGAACCAAGAATGGAATTTTCATAAGACTTTGGATAATTTTAATTAGGGTAAGAGCAAGACAGTATGAGACTTTGAGATCTTAGAATAACCTTCTAAGTGTATGTGAATAAATTACCTAAGAGGATTTAATTAATTAAGAGAATTCCTTTAGAGACAAACCTTATAAGAAAAGCTAAACCTAAGCAAGAATTCATAATACATCTTAAAAACGCATTAATTCGTTTAATTATAATATTATGATATTGTGGGTCCATGTGAGTGACCAATGTTTGTGTTGATTTTGCTTCGGCCAATTGTGGTTAATTGTGGGATTGCATGTAATAATGATCATACATGATTATGCATAGAGTCTGTATGCATTGTGATTGTCCGTTGGACTTTGTTTAAGGCCGAGTTTCCTAGGAGACGATCACATCTTAGTGCGGGTGCGAATAGACAAGTGTGGTCCTATAGTTGACCTTGGGGGCATCGAGGCGCGGGCGTCTCATAGAGGGCAGTGGTAGCCCCTCTGGACCGTGGGACAGACCGATGCAAACGCACCGACGATCCTGACTGTGACACAGTCCTATATCGAGATCTTATGGGAATGCCGCTGTATAAAGCCTTGTTGCGCAAAATGACTGATTATTTTCTAGAAAGCACTTGTTTTATGGCTGACGAGATACTGGCATGTCTCCCTGATCATTCTCTCCTAATGTTTTGTGTCTAGCTCCATGGAGTAGGATTTTGACTATTGTATGCATGTGCATAGTAAGTCCATGCATTATCTGGCATTTATTCATTATTATAATTTGGAATTGTTGTCCTACTGATATATATATATATATATATATGACTGCCTAGAACTGCTTATTTGTTTATTTCTGCTATTTAATGCTTATGATTATTATTTAGAAATGCTCTGTGGGCGTTTTGCGCCATTTTGTTTCTTACTGCTATAATTGGTAATGATGGTAGGATGTCTTACCTTTTTCTTTTCTTTCCATTACTATTTGTCTGTATATTGCATCCTATCAAAGACGATTGCAAGGAAACGGATGCTCCCGATTTCCCCGGCTTCTGGCCTGATCTCGATTAGCGACTACTGAAGAGCATGGAGGCACGCATGTGCGGGTTTCTGGGAGATGTGCGTTTGACCTTCCTAGGAGGGCCAGAGTGCTGGCACATCAACTTTAACTCTGAGCACTGCATCTACTTGGGAGACGTGTCGTTAGCTTTGGCCTGGAGGCGTCACGAGCCACCGATCTTCACGTGCTGCATCAGCCTACATCTGGAATTTTATTTTCCTATACGGGAGAGGTGGGGTGACCACTACTACACCCCGTGGGAGGACTCTTTTGATTCCACAGCACGGGCCTCGTCTTGTAGCTCTGTGGCTCCTATGGTAGTTTCCTTGGATGAGGAAGACCCCAAGGAGGTCCCTGAGGATGATCTGGCAAAGGATCCTGAAGAGGATCCTAATACAATTCCTCCTCATCTGAGGGATTAATATTGCTAGTAACTACTGATGGTTTCCAGTGTTTTTGTTTTGGGGGCCTGATGTCTTTTGTAGTGGGCTGTATATTTCTGATACCGTGGGGATGTATATGTATAATACTTTGGGGCAAGTATAGTTTTGCTTTTTGATATACCAGGCTTTGTAACCAAACAGTTTGATAAATATATATATGAATATGCAATGTTAATTCCATTGTACGCTTTACCTCTGTTTTTATTCTTTATTTCCATTTATGTTTCGTCACTGTGTTTATTAACTATTGTTATTATTATTGTAACAAAAAAAATACTCACCAATTTAATTACATAACTATTATCAAGTAAATATATATTATATTAAAAGGAACCGGGTCTTAACTTATGTAATTTTATTTTCGCATTGTAATTGATAATGTGGCGTTCCCTTCCTAAAAGAGGCATTACATTTGACAAGCACGAACTTCATAGAGAAAGGGAGAGGAGGAGAAAACCTTGGAAGATTGAAGTGATTCAAGTGAAGAATCAAGATCAAGGAGGAAGATCAAGCATTGGATTATCACCATTCTTATTTATTCTTTCCCTTTTCTCTCTTGATTTGTAATTTGATGGGTTTCATAATTCCATTAGTTTTCTCTTCTTTCATGATGTGTAACTAAATCCTAATCTAGGGGTTCTCTAGGATCTTGTTATGGATTTGAATATCTTATAAATTTGTTGGGTTTCTATCAATGAAATTAGTTTTGTTCTTCCATATCTATACTTAATGCTTGTTATTGATTGGCCATCAATTGCATGATTTTAGTATTCCAATTGAACTATAAATAGGGTGTTGTGAATATGGATATGGTATGGTTGATGTATGTTCAATTACATTCATTGGGTTGAGTGTGTTGATTAGCTAATGGGGTGGACACATACCCATTAGTCATGCATAGCAAGTGTTTGATAATTGGTCTAAATGAGTGATTCTTATGTTAATTCATATGGACACATAGTAGATTAACTAGGTTTCACATGGATATTTGTCCTAGACATAGGCTTTTATCTATTGCTTGTTTTAGCTAACAAAACCAACTCATTGTTAGATGCTTGTAAATTGCAAATTATTCATTGAATTAGCAAGTGAATAGGGACCCCTAGGCTTTAATCATTTTTATCTTTCTCTTGTGGAATTAGTGTTCGATACTTTCTTGTTCTATTTCTTTTAATTTGTTATTTTAATTGCAAACCACTCTCACAATTTGATTGCTTGGATAAGAATTTGTGGAAATTGGTTATGTTTTGCATTTTTCTAATTGTCAATCTCTTGGGACACGATACTCTAACTCTCATATATTACTTGTCGACCCGTGCACTTGCGGATCACCACAAAAAGTTACTAAGGTTTATTTCTATGATTTGAGCATCTCTAGAGGAAATTTAGTTTCTGATGTTAGAAGGCATAGGATTATAGTGACCCCTAGTCAATGGACTCCCCCATTTGGACTCACTCATGCTGGAGAAAGATTTACAAAGGATAGTCATAAGACTTGGGAAGCATATAGTAGAGCAGAGGCTGTTGAGAGCATGCTTCAACCAGGCATTCCTATTCCAAATGGAAGCTTCATTGTTGGAAATTTAAGACCCCAAAATTTTCTTCTTGACTTTATGGTGGTCCACATCCTAGTTCCAAGGGCAAGCAACTATGCTTTAGTTGAAGAAAAAGATATCTTCATTATGTGGGCAATGAAACAGAGGTTACACATAAACTGGCCTTTTTCATTGCATTATATGATGAAAGCCAATGATAAGTTGATGATGGATCTTCCATACGCCTTGGTCATTGCTAAAATCTTGGACTAATACAATCTCAGGCTGCATGATGATGGTGCAATTGACCTTACTGGTCATAACAAATTTGGCCAAGCTACCTTCAATCAGATACAAATTGTAACATCCCAAAAAATCATGTTAGGCTTGTATAAGGTTACATAGGTAGTCTGATACTTCTTTGACATGCCAATTAAGTTTCATGACAAATTGAGTTAGTTTAGGCATATTACTGCAACACAAAACGTGGTAAATAGCCAAAAATGACTTAGAAAATAGCATAAACTTCTCTTTGGAGGGAAACATGTGTGGATAACTTGTTTCTAGGTCACAAATGAGTTAAGTAAGGTGTGGTAAAAGTTTTATGACAATCGTAGTTAATTTGCTATTTTTAGGCACACTTGTTGTGCTTTTAATGCCAGATTGACCCCCAGCATATATGGAAAAATAAAGAAAAAGTGCAATAGGATTTTTAATGAATCTTAGGATTTATTTTGAGTCTGTTAGAGGTTTGGAACCTTGATTCAGAGGAATCTAAGTGTTCATAGCAGATCGGGTTTCTTAGTACCACATTAGTGGTAATCCTTTAAGAATGCAAAGTGAGACTTCTCTTCCTCACTTCCAGGGCTGAGAGCAAAAACAAAGTAGAGAAAGTGAGAAAAGGCAGAAACTAAGGGAAGAAAGAAGGGAAAGAGGATAGGAAAGAGAAGGAAATCAAAGGGGAACCTCCAAGAGCAAGAGCAATGCTTCAAGATCTTCATCCAAGCAAGAGGTACGAGTGTTTTCTATCTTTGTTTCTTCATCTTTTTTATGTTTTGGACTTAAGTCTTTAGATGGAGAAGTTAGATTTTGAAGAGGGAAGATTAGTTCCTTTAGCTTGATTCTTGATTTCATTTATTGGAATTAATTATTTCAACTTAATGAAAACAAGATAGATGGATTTATCCATAGTTTGAGCTACTTGGTTCTTGAGTTGGAACTTAGGTTTTTAATAAACTAAGTGGGTGATTTTTGGTGTTTGCTCCAAGTTTTGTGAATCAATAGATTGTAATGGTGTTACAACATGTTTAGAAGTTGTTGGTGGTGTTAGAAACCAACTAGAAACCAAGTTTAGAGGATTGGAAGCTAAGAAGGATTAATGAAATAGTGCAGAATCGTGAGTTTTCTACATAATTCTACAAAAAACTAGGTGTGGAGAGCTCACGCCAAGGCGTGAGACTAGTTTGGCTTCGAGTGCTGTGGCATGAAGAGGTCATGACACGGTGTGAGGTGCTTTACCTTGGCGCCAGAGAGTAGGGCGCCGCGGCGTGAAAAAGGAGTGCTGTAGCATGAGGGTCTAAAACTCACCAAGATGCTGATTTTGATGGGTTAAGTTCCCTAGTTATTAGAATCAATTATTTATTCCTTTTTAAGAGTGTTTAGGCACTAGATAGGTATTTCGAAGAGAGAAAGACCTAGTGGCATACAAGGGAAAGTAGAGGAAAGTATGTGCATCCATTGGACATGGATTGCCATAAACTAAGAGTTAGTTTCTTAAGCAACCTAGTATTGCACAGAAATCAAAAGAGAAGTGATCAAATAGTTAAGGAACTAGATGACAAGAGTTGAGTGCCTTAGACCCTATTTGGCAAGAGTGAATGTTGTAGTGCATGAAAGTTCTCTTAAAGAGAAGTAGAGCTAGTAATGTAAGGATAGAAGTGTAGTAAGTCTAGTTGGCATTTGGATAAGTGTCATAGTGCATGAACTACTCTTACAGAGATGAGGTAGTCTTAGTAGTGCAAATATGGACTTAGTATAGAGTTATGTAATAGTTATGTTAGAGTTAGGACATAACTCCACTTTTTCACACAATTCACTTCACATATACTCGCTATCCCTAGAGATCAGCTAGTGGAGGCATCCACTCAGTTTGGTGGCAATATCCACCTAGTTTACGGTAGACTACTTAGTAGACTACTTTGTAAGATAAGGAGGATACATGTTATGGTAATAGACTTTGCTCCTACTAGGTAGGCTATAAGAGGTCACATGTTATTATGGCTAAGTATCTCTTTAAGTAGGGGGAATAGTTAAGTATCACGACACTACACCTACACTGCATATACTTTTCTTTAAGCATACATCATTTCATCACTGATAATCACATATTTGATATATTAATAAACCCTTATTTTTAGTCATTTACACTCTTCATGTACTTAATTGATTGAACTTGGTTATGTTTTGTAAGTTTGAACTCAAATTGGACAGAATTGATTTTTTCAACATGATTTATATCTTACACTATTTCTGTATTTTAGTCATATCTTGAGTTCTAGTTGTCTAATAATTATATATCTTACCTTGTAGGAAGTATAAGAGAGAGATCTATAATTTTCATGCAAAGCTCTAGGTCAAAATCAAACATCTAGTGGAACTAATTGGGCTTGGAAGTTAGAATACTGGTTTTCTGATTGGAACCTGAATAGTGTGTAGTAATCAGAGTATAACTTTGGCTATAAGAATTTAATGGGGTTAAAATTTTGATATCTGTAATTCAAGATCCATATCTACAACTTTCATGAAGAACACAAGACCCAAATTAGATTTCTTAGAGGTGATATTGGGCTTGCAATTCAGAATAGAGGAGCTATAGCTGGGCCTGAGTAGTGTACAGTGATTCGATCATATCTAGAGTTGTAGGAATGGTTTTGGGCTCAAACAAATGAAATTTGAAAACTAAGATCCAGGCCTACAACTTTTATGAAGACCACTTAGTGAGAATTTGACGAATGTAATGAGTTCAGCACTGAAAGATTTCAGAGACAAAGAATCTCAATAATTTTCTGCTCATCAAAAGTCATTTGGCATTTTCCACTTTTTTTTCCACTCATCCACTCATTCATGAATCAGGCCCCTTGTCATTTTTTATCCCTAATCCTCTATAAAAGGGAGCATTGGCTGATCATTTAGGAATCTTGGTGTTAGATATCAAGATCATGCTATTGTGTTGTTTGTTTATCTTATTGTAGATTTCTTTTGTTCTAAATTGAAGTTATGTTCTTCTTCTTCTTCTTCTCTCTTTCTTTCTTCTTGTCTATGAGTAATTAATTTTTATTTTACTTAAGTGAAAGGGTGAAGCTTTTGGTAATAAATTAAGGTTAGATTAATTTCTTTCTTGTGCTTAAATGATATATTATCAAGTGGTCATTATACGTGTTGTATTTTGTTTTCAATCAATTTAGAAACCCTCCTTATAAAGTGGAGATCTTGATTAATTGTAGACAAGAGATTGTCACAATGAATGCTTGAGCCCATTTATAAGTGGTGGTATGAATAAATAATTAAATGAACTATAATATAATTACATATATAATCTTAAATGAACTTTGAATGTTGTATCTTCTAATTGGAACCTCCATTATGTGTGGATTCTAATTGAGTTATAAAAAAATAAATCTTGTCCTTAATTTACTTACCAAGAGTGAATCTCCTAACCTAATTAAATTCTTTTTATTTGTGACTAAGTTTTATCACTTTTATTGTTGTGACAAAATATTTTCCTTACGTCAAAGAATTTTTCTTCATCAATTCCCTGTGGATCGACCTCGGACTCCTGAGAATTTATTATTTGAAACAACTTGTACTTGGGTTTGTAACTTATAATCTGCATCAAGTTTTTTGTGTCATTGTCGAGGACTTGATTTTAAGAACAAATTTATTGAGGTCTTTTTTTATATTTTGTATATATTTTTGTATATATATATATTTCTTTTTCTCTTTCCTACTATTTTATTATTATTATTATTATTTTTTGTACTTACTAATGTACTAACTTAGTAGCGACAACTCTCCCTTATCCCTCTGTAATATTCAATCATTAATGAAATAATCTTTCTTCTTCTCTTCTCTCTAGTCGGAGCAAAAAATTGACTTGTCGTTTCTCTAATTTACATGTTTTAAATTTACTTTCGCGTATTTTATTTTCTGTAATTTACTTTTTGCACTTTATTTTCTATATTTTATTTTCTGTATTTTACTTTCTGTACTTTAAATCTAACTTTCTAACTTACCAACTTTCTAACTTTCTAACTTTTTAATTTACCTGCTTACTAACTTTTTTAATTATTAGCTTACTAACTTATTTTGTGGTCGGTTTATACCACACCCTTATTAATATTTATTTACTATATGTTAATATATATTTGGTGGTTAGTTTATACCACATCTTTGTTAATATTTAATGGCCGATTATTACTGCCAGCTTGTACATTTTCTTTTCTATTTTATGTCACTTATTTATACTTAATTGGTATTGTGATTTAAATTCTGATCGTTTGGTTAAAGTTAATCCTAGTACTTTACATATTAATTTGTTTGAATCATAATCACACATATTAAACACAATGGCTGAAAATAAAAGTGCGCATGATGAATATGAAAATCAACTGTTGTGAACCATGCGTGAGTATTTACAACCATCTCGAAATTCTAGTCCATCATGTTTTATCTTTCCACTCAATGCTAACAATTTTAAATTTAAACCGGGTATGATTTCATTACTTCCTAATTTCCATGGTTTAGAATCTAAAAGCCCATATTTACATCTAAAAGAATTTAAGGAAGTATGTACTGCTTTTAATGACCAAACTTGCACTGAAAAGATTGTTAAGCTTAAATTATTTCCTTTTTCTTTCAAAGATAACTCAAAAACTTGGCTTAATACTTTGAAACCAAGATCAATTGGCACATGGCAAGAAATGCAAGGTGAGTTTTAAAAAAAAAAAATTCCAACATATAAAACCAATGCTATGAAAAGATAAATCCAATATTTTTCCCAAAATTCAAATGAAGCATATTTTCAAAGTTGGGAACATTTTAAAGATTTGTTAAATTCTTACCCACATCATGGTTTTGAAAAATGGGGCACTATAATTTTCTTTTATGAAGGGTTAACACTCGAAACCAAACAATTTATGGAAACAATATGCAATAGTAAGTTTCTTGATAAAGAATCTGAAGAAGCTTTAGACTATTTAGACCATTTGGCTGAAAATTCTCAATCTTGGCATAGTACTAATCCTTCTGAAAGTTCAATTCGATATAACCTTGCAAATACTAGTAAAGAAAAATATCATCTTAGTCAAGAAGAAGATCTAAATGCTAGGTTTGCTAGTTTGGCTTGAAAGGTTGAAGCCATGGAATCAGGTAAAGTAAAAGAAATCAAATCTATGTAAAATGAAGAAATTTGTAGCATTTATGATGAATTAGGACACTCAATAAATGAATGTCCAAAAATTTTTGTTTTTAAAGAAGTTGTGCATGAGTAAGTAAATGTAATGAATAATTTTAAAAAGCTATTCCTTTCTTTTTTTTAGATACATATAATCCAGGATGAAAAAATCACTCGAACTTCTATTGGGGGACTAATAATCAGGCATAATTCTTGCAACCACCACCTCCTCAAGCATAACAGGACTCTCAAAATTCTCAAGGATATGCACCATATGTCCCACCATATAGGAAAAACCTTGAAGGAATATTGCACGCATTCATGGAAAAGCAAGAGGCCATTAATAACCAAAACACTCAAGTCATGATTGACATAAAAGACACTCTTACTAAACTTTCTTCTGCACTCACCATTCACGAGAAAGGAAAATTTCTTTCTCAACCTCAACCAAATCCCAAGGGTCAGTACAACCTAAATAAGGGTAGTTCAAAAAGTCAACAAATAGATCAAGTCAAGTCAATGATAATTCTTAAGAGTGGAAAGGTTATTGAAAAATAAAATCCTGAACCTTATGAGAAAGATGATGATTCAAGCCCCAAAGATAAGGAAGAAGTTGATAAACCACCTAACCAAAAGGAGACCAAACCTATGCCTTCACCCCTATATCCTCAAGCATTAAATAATTTAAGTAAAGTGAACCATAACAGTGACATTTTTGAAATCTTTAAACAAGTGAAGGTCAATATACCTCTGTTAGATGCTATCAAACAGATTCCTTGTTATGCCAAATTTTTAAGAACTTGTGCACTATTAAAAGGAAATATAATGTAAAAAAAAATATTTTTTTGACTGAACAGGTAAGCTCCATTCTTCAAAATAATAATGAGTTGAAATATAAAGACCTTGGTTGTCCTATAGTTTCATGCATTATTGGAGAACATAAAATTGAACGAGCTTTACTTGATCTTGGCGTTAGTGTTAATTTGTGTCCATATTCAGTTTATCAGCAACTCAACCTGGGTAAGTTAAAACTAACTTCTGTAACTCTTCTACTTGTCGATAAATCAATTAAAATTCCAAAAGGAATAGTGAAAAATGTGTTAGTTCAAGTTAATAAATTCATATATCCTGTGGATTTTTTTGTCTTGGAAACTGAACCTATGGATAATTGTAGCAAGTTAATTTCTGTTATTTTAGGTCACCTATTTTTAGCAACGTCTAATGCTTTGATAAATTGCAGAAATGGAGTGGTGAAGGTAACATTTGGAAATATGACACTGGAACTTAATGTTTTCAGCATGTGCAAGTAACCATAGGAAGTTTATGATGACAAGGAAGAAATTGAAGGAATTGAGACCATTATAGATGATCATCTTCAAACCATGAGTTATTCTGACCCATTAGAAATTTGTTTAATAAATTCCTTTGATTCAGGTACACAATTAGATGATGATATTTCTGAAGTATGCTCTTTGTTTGACTATTCACAAGTAATGGAATACAAAAGATGGAAACCAAGATTCAAAGAGTTAAAACCCATGAATGAAAATACTCATGAAGAAGTACCTACACTAAAACTAAAGTCATTACCTAATGGGTTGAAGTATACATTTTTGGGAGAAGAACAAAGCTTTCCGGTGGTAATTTGTTCATCCTTTACTAAAGAACAAGAAGGTATGTTGATAGAAGTACTTAAAATGCATAAAAGTGCAATTAGATGGACATAAGAAGCATTAATCCATTAATTTGTACACATAGAATACATTTAGAGGATAATGCTAAAACATCTCAACAACCTCAAAGAAGATTAAATCCACACATAAAAAAGGTAGTTAGAGCTGAAGTTCTTAAATTACTTGATATTGGAATTATCTATCCTGTCTCTGATAGCTAGTGGGTAAGCCCTACACAAGTTGTGCATAAGAAATCTGAAATAATAGTGGTTGAAAATAAAAAAGGTGAGTTAATACTTACCCAAGTTTCATCTAGTTGGCGTATGTGTATTGATTTTAAAAAATTAAATGTAGCCACAAGGAAAGATCATTTCCCTTTGCCATTTCTTGATCAGATTCTAGAAAGAGTAGTAGGACATCCCTACTATTGTTTTCTTAATGGTTATTCATGATATAATCAAATACCAATTGCATTAGAGGATCAAGAAAAGACCACTTTTACATGCCCCTTTGACACTTTTGCATAGAGAAGAATGTCTTTTGGTCTTTGTAATGCTCTGGAAACTTTCAAAGATGCATGCTAAGTATTTTCAGTGACATGATTAAGCATTATTTAAAGGTTTTCATGGATGACTTGACAGTTTTTGGAAATTCTTTTGAAAATTATCTTGATAATTTGGAAAAAGTTCTTAAAAGATGCGAAGAAAAAGGATTTGTGTTAAATTGGGAAAAATGTCATTACATGGTTACCTCAGGCATAGTGTTAGGTCATGTGATATCTTCTAAGTGAGTTGAAGTTGATAATGCTAAAGTAGAATTAATTGCTCATTTGCCTTCACTAAAAATAGTCAGAGAAGTTCATTCCTTTTTAGGACATGTAGGATTTTACAGAAGATTTATTAAGGACTTTAGTGCCATATCTAGACCATTTTGTAATCTTCTAACAAAAGATGCACTATTTGATTGGACCCAAGATTGTCAGAAATCTTTTGAAAAATTAATCAGTCTTTTGACATCTGCTCCTATCATGCAATCCCCTGGCTGGTCTTTGTCTTTTGAGTTTATGTGTGATGCTAGTGATTTTGTTATTGGCGCTGTTTTAGGCCAAAGAAAAGAAGGTAAGCCTCATGTAATTTATTATGCAAGTCAAACTTGTTAGTCATGATAACCATCACCCAAGAGGGGGGGTGAATTGAGTGATTACAAATTTTAATGTAACTTTGACAAATTACACAATTTAAATCATTCAATTGATAAATGCAGCGGAATATGCACAACAAAAGTATAACTATTATAGATTACTCAACTACAACTTGAGATATAGGATAAATCAAGCAAATAAGCTAAATATCAAATTCAACTCAAGCATACGTCCAGTCCTCAAGTGAACCACCTGAGATTTTTCCACTAAACTTTCAACCTTGAACGGGTGCTTGAAAACCTTTACAAAGTGGAGCACTCAACACACCTTGGGATGCCTCACCCTTTGTAATTGAGCCACAAATAGGGATACCTCACCCTTTACAACTTTTGAGGGATGCCTCACCCTCAAGGGATACCTCACCATTTATAATCTTTGAGAGATACCTCACTCTCTAAGGGATACTTCACCCTTTACTCTAGAGGGAAACCTCACCCTCTCAAAATAGAGATTATACAAAGATATAGATGAATGAAAACTCTCTCAAAGAGTAGATAATACAAATTGAAGAACAAAGTATGGATGATAGAAACTCTCTCAAGAGTGGATAATACAAGTTGAAGCTCAATAGGTATAAAGGATTCACACTTTAAAGCTCAAAATATGATTTTGATGATTCAATGATCAAATGAAATGTTCAAGAGTTTCTCCAAGTGTAAATGCTTCAATCTACACTTATTTATAGAGCCCAAAATGATAAAATAGCTGTTGGTAGTGTTTAATAATGATTTTTCATGAAAACTAACTGTTTATAGCCGTTGAGAATGTTTCTGGGCACTTGGTAATCGATTACACACTTCTGGTAATCGATTACATGGCTTCTGCCAAAGTGGTAATCGATTACAGGACTTGTGTAATCGATTGCAGCATTTCTGGTTTTGAAAACTAACTTAAAAAAGTCATAACTTCTTCATTTCTTATCCGATTTAAGCGAATGACCACTCATTGGAAAGATCTTTGAGTCTATTTTCATACGAAAGAAGTTTCATAACTAAAATTAAAGTATTTTGAAAGATATGATCAAATTAGTAACTAAAGGTCAGTTTTACAAACTCAAACTTGATTGTTTTTGAAAACTAACTTTAAATAGTCATAACTTCTTCATTCTTATCCATTTAAAATAAATGACTACTCATCGGAAAGATCTTTGAGTTTATTTTCATATGCAATAAGTTTCACAACAAAACTCAAAGTAGTTTGAAAGTTATGATCAAAAGAGTAACTAATTGTCAATTTTGCAAAACACAAACTTGACTAATTTTCACAGATTTGAAATACCACCAAGGCTAGCTTTCTAAAAACATTTTGTTGGGCATTTAAGCATTTTAGAAACACTTGTAAAAATGTTTAAAACTTATTTAAGCTTAGTGTAAAACTCATTTACCTTTTGCTACTATCAATTCTTGATGTAATCCAAGCTTCCAAAGAAAATATTCTTTTCAAAACTTACAAACGCTTGGAATAACTTTTCATTCTCATCCTTCTTGAGTTGAGCATGTTACCAAGTGGCTTCCAGTACTCAAGAGGGGGGGTGAATTGAGTATAAAACTTTTTCTCAAAACCTCTTTTTATTAAACATAAATATTAAAACTTAATAAGTAAATGCACAGAAGGAACGAGAAGAAGAAAAGAAACAATAAAAGCAGTGAAAAATAAATATGCAATAAATTAAAATTACATAAAATAAAGAGATTAATAAGAGAGAAGCAGACACAGTATTTATCTTGGTTCGACCACTAACCCACTTGTGGTCTACGTCCAGTCCTCGAAAGCCTAGATTTTTCACTATGTATACAAGCTTCAATAGGTGCTTGCAACCGTTACACAAAAGAGCACTTTTCACACACAGGGAAACTATACTCTTGTGCTAAAGCCTCAACCTGCAGGGATACCTCACCCTTATACAAACCTTGAGGGATACCTCACCCTTGATACAGAATAGCAGAAAGTAGATGAAGAGAAACTCTCACTCAGAGCAGGTAATACAAATTGAAGTGTTAATGGAGCTCTCACAGAAATATCTCAAAGTTTTTAATCAAAAAAAGCATAGAAAATAATTTCACAAATTAGAGCAAGCAGAAAATAATTCAGAGTATTGGGCAATTTTATTCGTGGCCCAATATTCCAATTTATAGAGAAAATTGGAAGAAATAGTCATTGGGTAGCATTAAAAGCCATTTAACCAATATAAAAACCTATTTGTTTCCATATCAATGTTCGTAATTAACGTGTTTATTCGAATAGCTTAACATGTTATTCGAATAACACTGTTCCTGAAGCCATCATGAAAAAGCCATCTGGTATGGGTTATTCGAATAACCTCTGTGTTATTCGAATAACTCGGTTAAAAACTGTTCAGATAGAAAAGGGTTTAGTCGAATAACGTTTGAGTTATTCGAATAACTCACTTATAAACACAGTTCTAAGAACCTCATTTATTCGAATAGCTATCCTGTTATTCGAATAGCATCTTTAAACACAGAACCTCTTAAAAGTGTTTATTCGAATAGACTAAGCTCTATTCGAATAAATCAATACAAAACAGTTTTGGAAAAGGTGTTTCAAAGACACTAAGTTTCTTTTAAAACAAGTTTTATCTTTTCTTTCAAAAACAGAGAGATATCAAAGTGAGCTCCATACAACAGAACCTAAGTCCTAATGCTAATCTTATCTAAACTTGGACTTGGTCTTTCTATCATCTTCATTTAGTCTTCACGTTTGTTATCATCAAAACAAGTCTTCAAAGGTATACGTCCAAACACATTCTCCCCCTTTTTGATGATGACAAACTATCAATGAGAAAAGAGTTAGTGCATATAATTGGAATTCACAAAGAGGTATTAAAGCTTACTCCCCCTCTTTAATTATTAGAGGTAATGTATATCAGATATGTGCGCTACTCCCCCTTTCAATTTGAATCCAATCTCGTGTTAAGTTTACCTTACTTGTCTTTTCTCAATTAAATTCAAATTCAAATTTTTCTCCCCCTTTTGTCATGAGCAAAAAGGAGGGGTAAGTCCCATAAACATATATCCAAGTATAAGTGCATAAAAAGAAGCATATTCATAGTAATAGATCATCAAGAAACTGTATTTATGCATTAATCAAAAAAGGATTCAATTACAAAAGCCAAAAATAAATAACATAAAGGCAAAACAGAGATCCTAAGAACTAAGGTTCCTAAAAATAGGTATCCGGAGCTGGTGGTGAAGAAGCTGGTGCAGGAGTAGGTGAAGTAAATCGGAGGGCAGCAACCTCACGTTCAACACCTTCTATTCTATCAAAAAGAATAGAGAAGGTATGTTCCATATATGCTCTGTTATCATGCAAGGTGGCCATGATATGTTCTAAGGTGACAGGAGCAGGAGCAGCAGCAGGTACATCAGCGGGGGCAGCAAGAGCATCAATAGGGTCTAGCTCATCTTCAGCAACCTCATCTGGGTACACCCAGCCTTCATCGGTTTGGATCATCTTTATTTTGCGTAAGGTGTGGGTGCCAAAGACGTTGTGATGAGTCAGGGCAATGGCTCGCTCAGTCTCCAAGACCTGAGGATACTTGCTTAGCAAGGTAGTGACGAGAATACCATAAAGCAAGTCAGATTTTCCTTGCCCTTGGCCCTCATCATGTGTTTCATGATAAACACAGGCCAGTTGATCTGATGGCCATTCTTCAGAAACCAAAGCATGAAGATGTCATCTTCGCTGAGGTAGGTGTAATTTCCACCACGGGGAGCCAAGATATGAGCAAAGGCGTAATGTAGAAGCCTATCTTGGCTTTTCTGCATGCCACCCTTGAGACCCTTGTCAGGAAAGGCTAGACCAGGCTTCAGCAAGTCCTCAATCGCCTGAAACTTGTTGAACTCTTCAAGGAAAGGGTTGTCACCATCTTCAACAAGTACGCCAGTGAACTGCAACCCAAACAAAGTCTGCCAGTCCTGCGGTGTGATCACAATGTTATGATCACATACCTCGAAGAGAAGGTTCTGGCCATCAAATGCCAGATTACAGAAGAACATCTTCACCAGAGCAGGGTAGAGAATGGCCCAGTGAGAGCAAAGCTGTAGAACTCCCTGGTTTTGCAGCAGGGTCAGAAAGTCGAAACCACGGTGTTGCTAGAAGAAGGAGAGGTCAAGGTACTTGGGCTGAACCATGTTATGCTCCCAGAAGTGCGTAATGAAGCGGGCACGGTGCTCTTCATTGGATGAGAGCTTTCTCAAGTCAAGTGGATTGTTGCATGGAGCCGTCTTTGTGCGTGGGCACTTGCTGGAGGAGGAGGCCATGGTGATTGGAGATGTGGAAAAGACAAAGAAGGCAGGAAGATGGTGGAGGAGAGTAGGAGAGAAAGAAATGGTGGGCAGAGAAGGTGAAAAGCAGATAAGAGAAGAGGGAATGAAACGGTTGGGTGCGCAGGGGTTATTTAAAGAGAAGCCCGCGTTTATTCAAATAAACAAAGGTTTATTCGAATAAACCTTGCTTGGAAACTGAAAGGACAGACGTTGAAAGAGTATTTTTGTAACACCCTTCCTAGGGCGTCACATTTTAAAATAAAAACTTAAACCAATTATAATTATTTTATAAAAGCTTGAGTTTCAAAATACACATTTTAAAATTTATTTTTCGCAGAAATATAAACTTACCAAAAATTAAGAGTAACAATGAAATTAGATTGAACTGATTAACATACATATGCCATATACATCACAAAATAATCAACAATAAATTAAAACATGAAAATTACAGACTCAGAGAAACAGTAGTAAACTCGAAGAAAGTTACTACTAATAGCACGGTAATAACACTAACGAGGAAGAATAAAACTCAACTAAAAAAAAATTCCATTTCTTCACCAAGCGCATCATGTTGAAACTTGGAAGATTACTTCTTGATTTGTCACCATCTACTGAGAATATTGTCTCCAATAAGCCTCAAAATACGCTTCGCCTACTACACGAATTTAAACAATACAAACCAAACAAAACAATACAATAAAGAGGTGAGATCCCTTTCACCTTTACCGATGCTGGTAGCAAAGAATGATACGAATGACTAGATCATTCCATACACACTGATCAATACATGAATTTAGTCATATTATCGATTTACAATTAATTCTAATAAGCATATATTGTAATCGAATAAACCACAATAACATTACCGGGATAGATATACAATTCACACTATATAAAATGCCATAACAATAAATCATAATAATATAGAATAAAGATTAAATGCAATATTAACATATAATATCCCAAATAAAAGATCATACGTAAACGATCACAGATAAAAGATAATAATGTACTACATATAAACATATGCAATGTGACACAATCCTACTCCATGGAGCTACAACACACACAACGATATCAGAGAGAATGAGTTGAGACTTCTATTAGTCTTGCCTTGACCAATCCAAATTTATTGCCTTTGTCAAAACTTTGTGTCTATAGCTTTGGCTACCCCGACCACTATTACCTTGTCAAAACTTTGTGTCTATAGGCGACCGTTGTGATTGCTATTGCTTTGTCAATACTTTGTGTCTATAGCCCACGAAAAATAAACATAATGGCATAGCATACAACCCGGACACACGACCAATTAATTGTATACTACGAGCGATCGATAGTCCTCTCAAAACTTGATTAAGGATAGTGTTCGTTGAGATCATAAGTGTGTTATCACGTACCAAGACCCAGAAGGAGCTACCTCCTGTCCACATATGGAATAGTGCACACTATGAACTCCAAGTCCATATCAGGAACTGAACACACTATGCCTATCACATCGACAACACGATGTTATTCATCTCGTCAATCAAATCACCAATTTGGCACGACTCAATACATGAACAAATGCGTAATTACCAAAATATCCTCAGGTTTCCATTATTTATATAAGTGTCATCAATTTCCAATTATTTACAAAAATACCATCAAATCTCCATCATTTACAAAAACGCCACTAAACTTCCATTATATACAAAAATGCCATCAAACTTTCCATTATTTACAAAAATGCCATCAAACTTTAAATAATCACAAAAACGCCCTCAGATTTCAAATAATGTCAAAAACGCCCTCAATAGCGAAAATAATTACGTAAATGCCCTCAATGACATAAATCTCAAAATACAGTACGCTCCCACTTGGCGCACTATCTTTTTCATAAAACCAAATCACAATACGCACCCACTTGGCGCAACATAACTTCTCATATATCTGGGTTCACCACATTGGCCCAATGGTAAAATTTGCTGTTTTTGTCAATCGCGTAGAAATTTTATTTTATTTTCAAAATCTTGTCGTTTTCACAATATATATCACATTTCCAATCGCGTAAATATAATTTCTTTGTTTCCTCAATCGCGTAATAATTTTATATCATTTTCTCAATCGCATAAGCTTTTTAAATCATTTTCTTTTCCGTTTTCCTCAAATAAAGCAGTTTTTGACTAATAAACAAAATTATTAAGCAATTTAAAACCATTTAAAATATTTTTCAAGCTCTTGTAAAATATTTCAAATTAATGTATAATCTTTGTAAATACTAACAATACTTAAATTAGTTTCTAAAATTCAATTCGACCATTTCATTTTTAATAATCAAAACATTTTGATAAAATTTCCTTTAACATGCTTACTTACCTTAGATTATTTAGAATCCAATTTTTCTCACTTTTTGGCATGTTGGCCGAAATCTCATAGTATAAATAAAATTCCAAAAATTCATTTCTTTGTTCTAATTCACTTGAATTCACTTGATATTCATTAAAAACATTGTAAATCACCTTAATTCCTTCCATTCAATGGTATGACCGAACCTAGGGTTTTGCATTATTTGGAATGCTCATGCATTTCTAACATTATAATAACACATACAATACATATGCCACATATTTCAACACTATAGGCATGCAAAATATTCTAAAGCTATAATCATGCATATAAAAATAAATAAATCACCAACCGAAAAACACTTAAATAATCAAATAATTAACACAAGCCACAACAATTCAAACCACGACAATTACACAAACCGAATCCTCATGGATTCTTCATACACAGACAAAAACATTCCTCACCACCAATACATGGTTGATGAGGGTAATCTCCCTCTTACCTCTTGAAGCAAAATAACCGGTTAGTCTCCTCCTTCTCCTTGAAATTTCGGGTAGCCTCCAAACAAAATCCTAACAATTTAAAACAATTAGTAAAAACTCATACAAGGTTTAATATGGAAAAACCATGGAACAATCATGGTTAAAAATTTTAAAAATCAAAATTTAAATTAAAGAATCCAAACTTACCCTTGAGGAAACAAGAAAAATGATGGATTTTGAACTAGATAGAATAGGATTTTGGCAAGATCTTGTGAAGAAAAGTGTTTAAAATATGGTTTTGATTTAAGAAAGATGAAGAGGAAAAATTATGGAGGTTTGGTTATGTGGGTAAGAAGCTTGACCGAATAGAGAGAAGAAAATAGAAGAAGAAAGAAGCTTGGGGTTTTGGTGTTTTTGGAGAGAAAATGGAAGGTCTTCAACGTAGAGGAGAGTGAAAATAAAAGTGAAGAATGAATACCAAGGTCATTTCTTTGCTAGTGAGGAGTTTTGAGTGCAATTAAGTGATTAAATTCACATGGAAACTATCCTAACCATCCATCCATTCAATGGTTGGGATTACATCTAGTTGGTGTGCTTAGGAAGCTTTGTAAAGCTTATCCAATAAGCCTCCAAAGGTCCTTTGTCAGTAGTGAATCACTTGAGAAAAAGTGAGAAATAATTATTGTTTTGCTTCTTTAAATGATAGCTAATTAGAAAAGTGACTAAATATATTTAAATAGGTAAATTAACTTTGATTTAAATGCATGGCGGAATGCATTTGTGAGAAAAGTAAATATAACATGAATTGGCTAATTATAGGATTCCTCCAAAAGTGAAATGCCGTGGAAGCACATGCAAAAAGGCCACCAATTTTGACTCTCCAAGACTCCATCTAAGCCTTAGAATCCACCAAGGGTCAAGATTAAATCTTAATCACTAAGCTTGTTTCCTATTGGCTACTCCAAGCCTTGTCACATGTTCTTGAATATTCCATTTTGCCTCCAATATTGCAGCTGCCCAACCGTGTAAATCCTTCACTAATTAAGTATAAAAATTGTTTTCCATATATATCTAATTATATGCTAATAAATTGGTTAATTAGTTAGGTTAATTATCTTAACAAATCTTAATTAATATACTATTCACTTAACTAATTAATTTAACATATATTAACATATATCATAACCTTTAGTTAATATTAGTATATCTAATTAACATTTAGATTATAATTAGTTAAGAATTAAACTAGTCTACTTAATTATTTATCTAATTACATAACTAATTAATTAGACACATAATTACATATTTTATAATCTCTAAACAATATTAGCACATCTAATTAATATTTAGATTATAATTATTTTATAACTAAACTAGTTTAATTAGTTTGCAATTTAAGTAATTAATCTAGTCAAACTAAGCTTAATTAATTACTAATCCTAAAGTCAAACCTACAACTTTTGACTTAATCCTAGCCATTGATTCATCTTTAAATCCTATCCATTGATCAAATCCATGGTCATCTTCAAAGCTTATCCATCAAGATTCAATCCTAGCCATTCATCAAATCTATGGTCATCATTCAAGCTTATCCACCAAGATTCAATCTAATGGTCCAAAATAGTCAAGCCACTTTTGTTGACTTCTCTTTATTAGTTTGACTTCTAGGTGTCTTATTTCTATTGGTCCAAGTTTCTTGTTTCTATTGGTTACTTTATTTATACGTGGGTCCCACACAGTGATGATCGGGTCCATTGTCAAAATTTATCTTGAGTAATAAAATAATACTAAAAATTATTTTTATCGCACGATTAAATTCTAAAAATTACTGAAACTAATTTATATATCAATCAATTGGGTTTAGTAAGATCCCCAACTCTAATTAATTAAAATAATATTTTTCCGACCGAGAAAAATTATTATTTTCCGTCCCGAGCAAATCTCACAAAAAGTCCAAATAAAATCACAGACAAGTAATATTAAACAATTGTATCATGTAGAAAAACCAAAAACAAGTACATTCGGGATGAAATGGTCATTTTTCCATTTTTCCCCATCACGAAGCAAAACACTCAAAACGGTCAAATAAAATAACAGACAATTATATATGTACGTATTTCATCTCAGAAAAACAAGAAACAGTAAAATAAGGATACATCGGTCTTTTACCCAAAAATTGGGGTGTTACAACTCTCCCTTCCTAAAAAGAATTTCGCCCCCGAAATTCGTAGCGGTTTCAGAATAGTCTAGGATACTACTCTTGCATCACCGATTACGTCACTTCCGTCATTCCAGATTACCTCGACCAACGAAAACTCCTTGCGTCGCGTAAAACATGGAGAACTATTTTAGTATGGTTCCTCATAATTTCAAGAATAGATCAGAATGTCGTTAATAAAAATAATAACAATTCTGTCTAGAGAGAAAAAAAAATGAAAGATACTATCCACCACGCTTCCGCTACGCCACTCTGATCAGTATCACTTGAAATTTCCATGCCTTTGTACAGCTTCACTCTCTTGCCTTTGCTTTTAACAGGAAGTGCCTCACAATACAAGTTCTCTTTTTAACAATACTGTATCTGATACTATGACACGATTTTAACTCTGAATATCCTTTCTTTTGCAATTTCAATATACGAAAAGATATTATAAAGATTTAGAAAGAAAAGGTAGAGAAACTATCGAATTGTTACAGACATGTCCAACAAAGAATTTGACATTACCCGATTTTAAGAATGAGTTTTACGAGACACTAAAATTCTCTTGAAACAATTTACGGGATATGATTAAAATAACCAATCCATATATAAGATCACATCTATCCTATGAAAGAGGTAGACAATTTAGATTAACCGAAAAGATTATTTAAGGAACTAGATAGTAATAACGGATTTGATAACAAAAGTAGAAATAGATAAGTTAAAAGGTAACAAAGATACCAGTAATTCTAATTAACCCAAATAGTCAATTAGTCATAAAAGAATGGGTTAAACCAAAGTACATTTCGCAAATGCGTCATATGAAAGATATCATAAAGACATAGAAACAAGAGATGATAGAATCATCCATACCACCGAACCTATCCAATAGAGAAATTGATATGGTCCGTTGAATTTAGAAGTAAACTTTTTAACTTGAACAATTTGACCAACTGGTCTAACATAGCATGGATGGTTAGAAAAATACCCAATCCATATTTTTAGATTGTGTTTGTTTTGAAAAAGAAGCATACCAATTAAATCAACAAAAAAAAAATTTAATTATTTAACAGACTTAGGATGGTTTAAGCAACTCAAGTACTCAACCACATGTTTTAGAACCAGAAATAGAAACAACCAGGTCAAAAGATAATGAAGACACGAGAAAACTCTAATTGACCCACACAATTATATGCCATAAAGAAATAGGTTACCTTCGAATTATACAAGTATAGTTAAAAGATCACCTTTTATGATACACACTTCTTTATTTAGATCCTCGGTCTAAAACACTTTTGCTCCACTTGATGAATCGTTGTTCCATTCCACTTGAGATGTCGAAACACATCCCCGCTTCCTCACGTGTACGTTTACTACAAATCATCGCCTTTCTTCAAAGACAGATGAATCATAATACAATGGAAACCAAAGTAACCATCTCAAACAATGTTGTCTCCTCTCGGAGTCCAAACACAGAGAGTTACACAACAAAAACAAGACAGACCTAACCACAAACCCCAAAAAGACTCTAACCGTGCTCTGATACCAACTAATGTAACACCCTTCCTAGGGCGTCACATTTTAAAATAAAAACTTAAACCAATTATAATTATTTTATAAAAGCTTGAGTTTCAAAATACACATTTTAAAATTTATTTTTCGCAGAAATATAAACTTACCAAAAATTAAGAGTAACAATGAAATTAGATTGAACTGATTAACATACATATGCCATATACATCACAAAATAATCAACAATAAATTAAAACATGAAAATTACAGACTCAGAGAAACAGTAGTAAACCCGAAGAAAGTTACTACTAATAGCACGGTAATAACACTAACGAGGAAGAATAAAACTCAACTAAAAAAAAAAATTCCATTTCTTCACCAACCTGCATCATGTTGAAACTTGGAAGATTACTTCTTGATTTGTCACCATCTACGAGAATATTGTCTCCAATAAGCCTCAAAATACGCTTCGCCTACTACCGAATTTAAACAATACAAACCAAACAAAACAATACAATAAAGAGGTGAGATCCCTTTCACCTTTACCAAGATCTGTAGCAAAGAATGATACGAATGACTAGATCATTCCATACACACAGTCAATACATGAATTTAGTCATATTATCGATTTACAATTAATTCTAATAAGCATATATTGTAATCGAATAAACCACAATAACATTACCAGGATAGATATACAATTCACACTATATAAAATGCCATAACAATAAATCATAATAATATAGAATAAAGATTAAATGCAATATCAACATATAATATCCCAAATAAAAGATCATAGGTAAACGATCACAGATAAAAGATAATAATGTACTACATATAAACATATGCAATGTGACACAATCCTACTCCATGGAGCTACAACACACACAACGATATCAGAGAGAATGAGTTGAGACTTCTATTAGTACTGCCCAGCCAATCCAGCTATTGCACTGTCAAAACTTTGTGTCTATAGCTTTGGCTACCCCGACCACTATTACCTTTGTCAAAACTTTGTGTCTATAGTCGCCGTTGTGATTGCTATTTACCTTGTCAATACTTTGTGTCTATAGCCCACGAAAAATAAACATAATGGCATAGCATACAACCCGGACACACGGATCAATTAATTGTATACTACGAGGCGATCGATAGTCCTCTCAAAACTTGATTAAGGATAGTGTTCGTTGAGATCATAAGTGTGTTATCACGCACCAAGACCCTGAAGGAGCTACCTCCGTCCACATATGGAATAGTGCACACTATGAACTCCAAGTCCATATCAGAACTGAACACACTATGCCTATCTCATCGACAACACGATGTTATTCATCTCGTCAATCAAATCACCAATTTGGCACGACTCAATGCATGAACAAATGCGTAATTACCAAAATATCCTCAGGTTTCCATTATTTATATAAGTGTCATCAATTTCCAATTATTTACAAAAATACCATCAAATCTCCATCATTTACAAAAACGCCACTAAACTTCCATTATATCCAAAAATGCAATCAAACTTTAATTAATCACAAAAACGCCCTCGATTTCAAATAATGTCAAAAACGCCCTCAATAGCGAAAATAATTACGTAAATGCCCTCAATGGCATAAATCTCAAAATACGATGACGCTCCCACTTGGCGCACTATCTTTTCATAAAACCAAATCACAATACGCACCCACTTGGCGCAACATAACTTCTCATATATCGGGTTCACCACATTGGCCCAATGGTAAAATTTTTGTTTTTGTCAATCGCGTAGAAATTTTATTTTATTTTCAAAATCTTGTCATTTTCACAATATATATCACATTTCCAATCGCGTAAATATAATTTTTGTTTCCTCAATCGCGTAATAATTTTATATCATTTTCTCAATCGCATAAGCTTTTTAAATCATTTTCTTTTCCGTTTTCCTCAAATAAACAGTTTTTGACTAATAAACAAAATTATTAAGCAATTTAAAACCATTTAAAATATTTTTCAAGCTCTTGTAAAATATTTCAAATTAATGTATAATCTTTGTAAATACTAACAATACTTAAATTAGTTTCTAAAATTCAATTCGACCATTTCATTTTTAATAATCAAAACATTTTGATAAAATTTCCTTTAACATGCTTACTTACCTTAGATTATTTAGAATCCAATTTTTCTCACTTTTTGGCATGTTGGCGAAATCTCATAGTATAAATAAAATTCCAAAAATTCATTTCTTTGTTCTAATTCACTTGAATTCACTTGATATTCATTAAAAACATTGTAAATCACCTTAATTCCTTCCATTCAATGGTATGACCGAACCTAGGGTTTTGCATTATTTGGAATGCTCATGCATTTCTAACATTATAATAACACATACAATACATATGCCACATATTTCAACACTATAGGCATGCAAAATATTCTAAAGCTATAATCATGCATATAAAAATAAATAAATCACCAACCGAAAAACACTTAAATAATCAAATAATTAACACAAGCCACAACAATTCAAACCACGACAATTACACAAACCGAATCCTCATGGATTCTTCATACACTGAACAAAAACATTCCTCACCACCAATACATGGTTGATGAGGGTAATCTCCCTCTTACCTCTTGAAGCAAAATAACTTAGGTTAGTCTCCTCCTTCTCCTTGAAATTTCGGGTAGCCTCCAAACAAAATCCTAACAATTTAAAACAATTAGTAAAAACTCATACAAGGTTTAATATGGAAAAACCATGGAACAATCATGGTTAAAAATTTTAAAAATCAAAATTTAAATTAAAGAATCCAAACTTACCCTTGAGGAAACAAGAAAAATGATGGATTTTGAACTAGATAGAATAGGATTTTGGCAAGATCTTGTGAAGAAAAGTGTTTAAAATATGGTTTTGATTTAAGAAAGATGAAGAGGAAAAATTATGGAGGTTTGGTTATGTGGGTAAGAAGCTTGACCGAATAGAGAGAAGAAAATAGAAGAAGAAAAGAAGCTTGGGGTTTTGGTGTTTTTGGAGAGAAAATGGAAGGTCTTCAACGTAGAGGAGAGTGAAAATAAAAGTGAAGAATGAATACCAAGGTCTTTGCTGCTGAGTGAGGGAGTTTTGAGTGCAATTAAGTGATTAAATTCACATGGAAACTATCCTAACCATCCATCCATTCAATGGTTGGGATTACATCTAGTTGGTGTGCTTAGGAAGCTTTGTAAAGCTTATCCAATAAGCCTCCAAAGGTTCTTTGTCAGTAGTGAATCACTTGAGAAAAAGTGAGAAATAATTATTGTTTTGCTTCTTTAAATGATAGCTAATTAGAAAAGTGACTAAATATATTTAAATAGGTAAATTAACTTTGATTTAAATGCATGGCGGAATGCATTTGTGAGAAAAGTAAATATAACATGAATTGGCTAATTATAGGATTCCTCCAAAAGTGAAATGCCGTGGAAGCACATGCAAAAAGGCCACCAATTTTGACTCTCCAAGACTCCATCTAAGCCTTAGAATCCACCAAGGGTCAAGATTAAATCTTAATCACTAAGCTTGTTTCCTATTGGCTACTCCAAGCCTTGTCACATGTTCTTGAATATTCCATTTTGCCTCCAATATTGCAGCTGCCCAACCGTGTAAATCCTTCACTAATTAAGTATAAAAATTGTTTTCCATATATATCTAATTATATGCTAATAAATTGGTTAATTAGTTAGGTTAATTATCTTAACAAATCTTAATTAATAAACTATTCACTTAACTAATTAATTTAACATATATTAACATATATCATAACCTTTAGTTAATATTAGTATATCTAATTAACATTTAGATTATAATTAGTTAAGAATTAAACTAGTCTACTTAATTATTTATCTAATTACATAACTAATTAATTAGACACATAATTACATATTTTATAATCTCTAAACAATATTAGCACATCTAATTAATATTTAGATTATAATTATTTTATAACTAAACTAGTTTAATTAGTTTGCAATTTAAGTAATTAATCTAGTCAAACTAAGCTTAATTAATTACTAATCCTAAAGTCAAACCTACAACTTTTGACTTAATCCTAGCCATTGATTCATCTTTAAATCCTATCCATTGATCAAATCCATGGTCATCTTCAAAGCTTATCCATCAAGATTCAATCCTAGCCATTCATCAAATCTATGGTCATCATTCAAGCTTATCCACCAAGATTCAATCTAATGGTCCAAAATGGTCAAGCCACTTTTGTTGACTTCTCTTTATTAGTTTGACTTCTAGGTGTCTTATTTCTATTGGTCCAAGTTTCTTGTTTCTATTGGTTACTTTATTTATACGTGGGTCCCACACACAGTATCGGGTCCACTGTCAAAATTTATATTGAGTAATAAAATAATACTAAAAATTATTTTATCGCACAGTTAAATTCTAAAAATTACGAAACTAATTTATATATCAATCAGAATTGGGTTTAGTAAGATCCCCCAACTCTAATTAATTAAAATAATATTTTTCCGACCAGAAAAATTATTATTTTCCTGTCCCGGAGCAAATCTCACAAAAAGTCCAAATAAAATCACAGACAGTAATATCAAACACTGTATCATGTAGAAAAACCAAAAACAGTACATTCGGGATGAAATGGTCATTTTTCCATTTTTCCCCATCACGAAGCAAAACACTCAAAACGGTCAAATAAAATAACAGACAGTATTATATGTCTGTATTTCATACAGAAAAACAAGAAACAGTAAAATAAGGATACATCGGTCTTTTACCCAAAAATTGGGGTGTTACAACTCTCCCTTCCTAAAAAGAATTTCGCCCCCGAAATTCGTAGCGGTTTCAGAATAGTCTAGGATACTACTCTTGCATCACCGATTACGTCACTTCCGTCATTCCAGATTACCTCGACCAACGAAAACTCCTTGCGTCGCGTAAAACATGGAGAACTATTTTAGTATGGTTCCTCATAATTTCAAGAATAGATCAGAATGTCGTTAATAAAATAATAATAACAATTAAATGTAGAGAAAAAAAAAATGAAAGATACTATCCACCACGCTTCCGCTACGCCACTCTGATCAGTATCACTTGAAATTTCCATGCCTTTGTACAGCTTCAGTCTCTTGCCTTTGCTTTTAACAGGAAGTGCCTCACAATACAAGTTCTCTTTTTAACAATACTGTATCTGATACTATGACACGATTTTAACTCTGAATATCCTTTCTTTTGCAATTTCAATATACGAAAAGATATTATAAAGATTTAGAAAGAAAAGGTAGAGAAACTATCTCGAATTGTTACAGACATGTCCAACAAAGAATTTGACATTACCCGATTTTAAGAATGAGTTTTTCGAGACACTAAAATTCTCTCTGAAACAATTTACAGGATATGATTAAAATAACCAATCCATATATAAGATCACATCTATCCTATGAAAGAGGTAGACAATTTAGATTAACCGAAAAGATTATTTAAGGAACTAGATAGTAATAACGGATTTGATAACAAAAGTAGAAATAGATAAGTTAAAAGGTAACAAAGATACCAGTAATTCTAATTAACCCAAATAGTCAATTAGTCATAAAAGAATGGGTTAAACCAAAGTACATTTCGCAAATGCGTCATATGAAAGATATCATAAAGACATAGAAACAAGAGATGATAGAATCATCCATACCATCGAACCTATCCAATAGAGAAATTGATATGGTCCGTTGAATTTAGAAGTAAACTTTTTAACTTGAACAATTTGACCAACTGGTCTAACATAGCATGGATGGTTAGAAAAATACCCAATCCATATTTTTAGATTGTGTTTGTTTTGAAAAAGAAGCATACCAATTAAATCAACAAAAAAAAAATTTAATTATTTAACAGACTTAGGATGGTTTAAGCAACTCAAGTACTCAACCACATGTTTTAGAACCAGAAATAGAAACAACCAGGTCAAAAGATAATGAAGACACAGAAAACTCTAATTGACCCACACAATTATATGCCATAAAGAAATAGGTTACCTTCGGAATTATACAGTATAGTTAAAAGATCACCTTTTTATGATACACACTTCTTTATTTAGATCCTCAGTCTAAAACACTTTTGCTCCACTTGATGAATCGTTGTTCCATTCCACTTGAGATGTCGAAACACATCCTGCTTCCTCACGTGTACGTTTACTACAAATCATCGCCTTTCTTCAAAGACAGATGAATCATAATACAATGGAAACCAAAGTAACCATCTCAAACAACGTTGTCTCCTCTCGGAGTCCAAACACAGAGAGTTACACAACAAAAACAAGACAGACCTAACCACAAACCCCAAAAAGACTCTAACCGTGCTCTGATACCAACTAATGTAACACCCTTCCTAGGGCGTCACATTTTAAAATAAAAACTTAAACCAATTATAATTATTTTATAAAAGCTTGAGTTTCAAAATACACATTTTAAAATTTATTTTTCGCAGAAATATAAACTTACCAAAAATTAAGAGTAACAATGAAATTAGATTGAACTGATTAACATACATATGCCATATACATCACAAAATAATCAACAATAAATTAAAACATGAAAATTACGGACTCAGAGCTTGATAGTAAACCCGAAGAAAGTTACTACTAATAGCAGTAATAACACTAACGAGGAAGAATAAAACTCAACTAAAAAAAAATTCCATTTCTTCACCAATGCATCATGTTGAAACTTGGAAGATTACTTCTTGTGTTGTCACCATCTGAGAATATTGTCTCCAATAAGCCTCAAAATACGCTTCGCCTACTACACGAATTTAAACAATACAAACCAAACAAAACAATACAATAAAGAGGTGAGATCCCCTTTCACCTTTACCAAGATCGGTAGCAAAGAATGATACGAATGACTAGATCATTCCATACACTGATCAATACATGAATTTAGTCATATTATCGATTTACAATTAATTCTAATAAGCATATATTGTAATCGAATAAACCACAATAACATTACCAGGATAGATATACAATTCACACTATATAAAATGCCATAACAATAAATCATAATAATATAGAATAAAGATTAAATGCAATATCAACATATAATATCCCAAATAAAAGATCATAGGTAAACGATCACAGATAAAAGATAATAATGTACTACATATAAACATATGCAATGTGACACAATTCTACTCCATGGAGCTACAACACACACAACGATATCAGAGAGAATGAGTTGAGACTTCTATTAGTACTGCCCAGCCAATCCAGCTATTGCACTGTCAAAACTTTGTGTCTATAGCTTTGGCTACCCCGACCACTATTGCCTTTGTCAAAACTTTGTGTCTATAGCTGACCGTTGTGATTGCTATTGCACTGTCAATACTTTGTGTCTATAGCCCACGAAAAATAAACATAATGGCATAGCATACAACCCAGACACACAGTCAATTAATTGTATACCACAGGCAGTCTGATAGTCCTCTCAAAACTTGATTAAGGATAGTGTTCGTTGAGATCATAAGTGTGTTATCACGCACCAAGACCCAGAAGGAGCTACCTCCTGTCCACATATGGAATAGTGCACACTATGAACTCCAAGTCCATATCAGGAACTGAACACACTATGCCTATCTCATCGACAACACGATGTTATTCATCTCGTCAATCAAATCACCAATTTGGCACGACTCAATGCATGAACAAATGCGTAATTACCAAAATATCCTCAGGTTTCCATTATTTATATAAGTGTCATCAATTTCCAATTATTTACAAAAATACCATCAAATCTCCATCATTTACAAAAACGCCACTAAACTTCCATTATATACAAAAATGCCATCAAACTTTAAATAATCACAAAAACGCCCTCAGATTTCAAATAATGTCAAAAACGCCCTCAATAGCGAAAATAATTACGTAAATGCCCTCAATGGCATAAATCTCAAAATACGACGCTCCCACTTGGCGCACTATCTTTTTCATAAAACCAAATCACAATACGCACCCACTTGGCGCAACATAACTTCTCATATATCCGGGTTCACCACATTGGCCCAATGGTAAAATTTCTTTGTTTTTGTCAATCGCGTAGAAATTTTATTTTATTTTCAAAATCTTGTCGTTTTCACAATATATATCACATTTCCAATCGCGTAAATATAATTTGTTTGTTTCCTCAATCGCGTAATAATTTTATATCATTTTCTCAATCGCATAAGCTTTTTAAATCATTTTCTTTTCCGTTTTCCTCAAATAAACAGTTTTTGACTAATAAACAAAATTATTAAGCAATTTAAAACCATTTAAAATATTTTTCAAGCTACCTTGTAAAATATTTCAAATTAATGTATAATCTTTGTAAATACTAACAATACTTAAATTAGTTTCTAAAATTCAATTCGACCATTTCATTTTTAATAATCAAAACATTTTGATAAAATTTCCTTTAACATGCTTACTTACCTTAGATTATTTAGAATCCAATTTTTCTCACTTTTTGGCATGTTGGCGAAATCTCATAGTATAAATAAAATTCCAAAAATTCATTTCTTTGTTCTAATTCACTTGAATTCACTTGATATTCATTAAAAACATTGTAAATCACCTTAATTCCTTCCATTCAATGGTATGACCGAACCTAGGGTTTTGCATTATTTGGAATGCTCATGCATTTCTAACATTATAATAACACATACAATACATATGCCACATATTTCAACACTATAGGCATGCAAAATATTCTAAAGCTATAATCATGCATATAAAAATAAATAAATCACCAACCGAAAAACACTTAAATAATCAAATAATTAACACAAGCCACAACAATTCAAACCACGACAATTACACAAACCGAATCCTCATGGATTCTTCATACTGAACAAAAACATTCCTCACCACCAATACATGGTTGATGAGGGTAATCTCCCTCTTACCTCTTGAAGCAAAATAACCGGTTAGTCTCCTCCTTCTCCTTGAAATTTCGGGTAGCCTCCAAACAAAATCCTAACAATTTAAAACAATTAGTAAAAACTCATACAAGGTTTAATATGGAAAAACCATGGAACAATCATGGTTAAAAATTTTAAAAATCAAAATTTAAATTAAAGAATCCAAACTTACCCTTGAGGAAACAAGAAAAATGATGGATTTTGAACTAGATAGAATAGGATTTTGGCAAGATCTTGTGAAGAAAAGTGTTTAAAATATGGTTTTGATTTAAGAAAGATGAAGAGGAAAAATTATGGAGGTTTGGTTATGTGGGTAAGAAGCTTGACCGAATAGAGAGAAGAAAATAGAAGAAGAAAGAAGCTTGGGGTTTTGGTGTTTTTGGAGAGAAAATGGAAGGTCTTCAACGTAGAGGAGAGTGAAAATAAAAGTGAAGAATGAATACCAAAATTTCTGCTGTAGTGAGGAGTTTTGAGTGCAATTAAGTGATTAAATTCACATGGAAACTATCCTAACCATCCATCCATTCAATGGTTGGGATTACATCTAGTTGGTGTGCTTAGGAAGCTTTGTAAAGCTTATCCAATAAGCCTCCAAAGGTGCTGTCGGTAGTGAATCACTTGAGAAAAAGTGAGAAATAATTATTGTTTTGCTTCTTTAAATGATAGCTAATTAGAAAAGTGACTAAATATATTTAAATAGGTAAATTAACTTTGATTTAAATGCATGGCGGAATGCATTTGTGAGAAAAGTAAATATAACATGAATTGGCTAATTATAGGATTCCTCCAAAAGTGAAATGCCGTGGAAGCACATGCAAAAAGGCCACCAATTTTGACTCTCCAAGACTCCATCTAAGCCTTAGAATCCACCAAGGGTCAAGATTAAATCTTAATCACTAAGCTTGTTTCCTATTGGCTACTCCAAGCCTTGTCACATGTTCTTGAATATTCCATTTTGCCTCCAATATTGCAGCTGCCCAACCGTGTAAATCCTTCACTAATTAAGTATAAAAATTGTTTTCCATATATATCTAATTATATGCTAATAAATTGGTTAATTAGTTAGGTTAATTATCTTAACAAATCTTAATTAATATACTATTCACTTAACTAATTAATTTAACATATATTAACATATATCATAACCTTTAGTTAATATTAGTATATCTAATTAACATTTAGATTATAATTAGTTAAGAATTAAACTAGTCTACTTAATTATTTATCTAATTACATAACTAATTAATTAGACACATAATTACATATTTTATAATCTCTAAACAATATTAGCACATCTAATTAATATTTAGATTATAATTATTTTATAACTAAACTAGTTTAATTAGTTTGCAATTTAAGTAATTAATCTAGTCAAACTAAGCTTAATTAATTACTAATCCTAAAGTCAAACCTACAACTTTTGACTTAATCCTAGCCATTGATTCATCTTTAAATCCTATCCATTGATCAAATCCATGGTCATCTTCAAAGCTTATCCATCAAGATTCAATCCTAGCCATTCATCAAATCTATGGTCATCATTCAAGCTTATCCACCAAGATTCAATCTAATGGTCCAAAATAGTCAAGCCACTTTTGTTGACTTCTCTTTATTAGTTTGACTTCTAGGTGTCTTATTTCTATTGGTCCAAGTTTCTTGTTTCTATTGGTTACTTTATTTATACGTGGGTCCCACACACGATGATCAGTCCATTGTCAAAATTTATCTTGAGTAATAAAATAATACTAAAAATTATTTTATCGCATACGATTAAATTCTAAAAATTACTAAACTAATTTATATATCAATCAATTGGGTTTAGTAAGATCCCCAACTCTAATTAATTAAAATAATATTTTTCCGAAGAAAAATTATTATTTTCCGTCTGTCGAGCAAATCTCACAAAAAGTCCAAATAAAATCACAGACAGTAATATTAAACACTGTATCATGTAGAAAAACCAAAAACAGTACATTCGGGATGAAATGGTCATTTTTCCATTTTTCCCCATCACGAAGCAAAACACTCAAAACGGTCAAATAAAATAACAGACAGTATTATATGTCTGTATTTCATACAGAAAAATAAGAAACAGTAAAATAAGGATACATCGGTCTTTTACCCAAAAATTGGGGTGTTACAATTTTTGCTAGGGTTTATTCGAATCAAGGGAGTTTCTATTCGAATAGATTATTTGAGAAAGCCAAACGTTTTGGCAAACTAACAGGGTTTATTCGAATAACAGTAGAAGTTATTCGAATAGACTAAAGGCCATCAGTCAAGGTTGATAAAACAAGGCTCTGGTTATTCGAATAGTCTGAGGTTTATTCGAATAGATAGACGGCAAAGACTGAGACTGATAAACTAAGGATTCTGGTTATTCGAATAGAGGGAGATTTATTCGAATAGACAGAGATGATACCAAATAAGTTTTAACACAAGAGCCAGTTTATTCAAATAAACTAAGTATTATTCGAATAAAGCTGATATTCAACACATTTTTGACAAGCTGTAAAGAATTTTATTTGAATAAAAGCCTGTTTATTCGAATAAAACTAATAAAAAAACACAGAAAAGCATACGCTCAAGAAATCAAGACAAAGCATATATTCATGTGATAAAGAAAGATAATATTCAGCAATAAAACATGCAATCATATATTGGATTGATCAATTATGCCCAATTCTCCTCGAATATAAAAGAATGCTTCTTTTGCTAAGGGTTTAGTGAAAATATATGCAAGTTGCTTAGTTGTTTCAACAAACTTAAGAATGCAATCCCCTTTTTGTACATGATCTCTGATAAAGTGATGTTTTATCTCTATATGCTTTGTTCTGGAATGCAGAATGGGATTCTTAGAGATATTTATTACACTAATGTTATCACATCTTATCAGGATGTGATCAAGCTGAAGACCGTAGTCTAAAAGTTGGTACTTCATCCATAGGATTTGAGCACAACAACTCCTAGCTGCAACATATTCAGTCTCAGCGGTAGACAAAGCCATACTATTTTGTTTCTTGCTATGCCAAGAAACTAAAGAACTACCAAGCAAATGGCATGTCCCACTAGTACTCTTTCTGTCTAATTTACACCCAGCAAAATTAGAGTCAGAATAGCCTATTAGGCTATAAGAGGCGCCCTTAGGATACCACAAGCCCATTTGTGAAGTGCCTACTAGGTATTTCATTATTCGTTTAACAGCACTTAAATGAGATTCCTTAGGGTTTGCCTGATATCTAGCACGCATGCATACACTAAACATAATATATGGCCTACTAGCAGTAAGATAAAGGAGAGATCCAATCATACCTCTATATTTCGTTATTTCTACTGATTTACCTCCTTCATCTTTGTCCAAATAGCAGGAAGTACCCATTGGAGTGGCCATATGTTTAGCATTTTCCATTTTGAATCTCTTGAGCAATTCCTTGCAGTATTTGGTTTGACTTATGAATGTCCCTTCATTCGTTTGTTTGATTTGAAGTCCGAGGAAGAAGTTCAGCTTTCCCATCATTGACATTTCAAATTCGTTCTGCATTGTCTTAGCAAATTCTTTGCACAAGGATTCATTAGTAGCACCAAAAATGATATCATCCATATATACTTGCGCAAGAAGAATATCATGCTTTTTATTTTTAATGAAGAGGGTAGTATCGACTTTTCCTCTTGAAAAATCATTTTCTAAAAGGAACTTACTCAACCTTTCATACCAAGCTCTAGGAGCTTGCTTTAAACCGTATAAAGCCTTTTTAAGTTTAAAAACATGGTTGGGTAGTTCATGATTTTCAAAACCTGGAGGTTATTCAACGTATATATCCTCTTGAATAAAACCATTTAGAAAAGCACTTTTGACATCCATTTGATATAATTTGAAATCCATGATGCAGGCATAAGCAAGTAACATTCTAATAGCTTCTAATCTAGCTGCAGGTGCATAGGTTTCTTCATAATCTATTCCTTCTTCTTGATTATAACCTTTAGCAACCAATCTAGCTTTGTTTCTAGTTATTAAACCATTTTCATCAAGTTTGTTTCTAAAAACCCATTTAGTGCCAATTATAGGATGATCATTAGGTCTAGCAACTAATTCCCAAACTTGATTTCTTTCAAATTGATTTAATTCCTCATGCATAGCTAGGATCCAATATTCATCATCAAAAGCTTCAATTAAATCCTTAGGTTCAATTTGAGAAACAAAAGCTAAGTGATTACAAGCATTTCTAAGGGAATTACGAGTACTTACACCTTTAGATACATCACCGATAATCTAATCAAGGGAATGATATTTTGAAGTTCGCCATTCTTTAGGAAGTTCCAAAGCTTGTGAATCTTCTTATCTTTGTTTATCCTCTTGCTCATTGATTTCTTTTTCCTTGCTATCCAAATTTGTTTCCGCCAAGACTTCTACAACATCATCAATAACAAGATCCTTTCTCGATCCATTTGGGTCAGTTTCAACAAATGCAACATGTATAGATTCTTCAATAGTCATAGTTCTTTTATTATATAGACGAAAAACCTTACTATGATTTGAATAACCAAGAAATATACCTTCAGCAGACTTAGCATCAAACTTGCCTAAGTTATTTTTTCCATTATTTAAAACAAAATATTTACATCCAAAAATATGAAAATGTGAGAAATTTGGCTTTCTTCACTTATACAACTCATATGGGGTTTTCTTTAAAATAGGCCTTATAAGGGCCTTGTTCATTATATAACAAGTTGTATTTACAGCATCTGCCCAAAAGTACTTAGGAAGAACAGCCTCATTAAGCATAGTTCTCACCATTTCTTCTAAAGAACGGTTTTTCCTTTCTACAACTCCATTTTGTTGTGGAGTTCTAGGGACAGAGAAATTATGATTAATGCCATGTTCATCACAATAATTTTCAAAAACATTATTTTCAAATTCGCCACCATGATCACTTCTTATAGTAGAGATTTGAAAACCTTTTTCTTTTAAATAACTTTAGAAAGTCTTTTAAAAGCTAGAAATGCAACATTTTTATTTGCAAGAAATAAAGTCCATGTAAACCTAGAAAAATCATCCACAATCACTAAAGCATAGTAATTCCCACCAAAGCTCATAGTTCTAGAAGGTCCAAATAGATCCATGTGCAAAAGTTGTAAAAGTCTAGTAGTTGAAACTATATTTTTTGCTTTAAAAGAGACCTTTATTTGTTTACCCTTTTGACATGCATCACATAACTTATCTTTTACAAAATTAAGCTTGGGTAGTCCAATTACTAGCTCTTTAGAGACTAACTTCTTTAAGTGATCCATGTGAATGTGTGCAATTCTCCTATGCTATAACCATGAATCATCATTCTTACTCAAAAGGCATTTTATATCATTTGAAGATATATCATCAAGACTAATCATATAGATGTTGTTTACTCTATGACCAATGAATTTAACATGCTTATCATTTTTATCTTCAATTATGCAACAGTTTGAATCAAATATTACCCTATTTCCTTTATCACATAATTGGCTAATACTAAGTAAGCTATGTTTCAAACCTTCAATAAGCAACACATTTTCAATAGAGGAGTTAGGGTTCTTACCGACTTTGCCAATTCCAAGAATTTTTCCTTTGTTGTTATCACCATAAGTGACGTGTCCATGATTCTTGGGAATAAGCATGGTGAATTTCGAGTCATCCCCGGTCATGTGCTTGGAGCAGCCACTATCGAGATACCAATTTGAACTCCTGGCTTTCAAGCACACCTACAACACATGTTTAGTTTTTAACCTTTGGTACCCAAACTTTCTTAGGTCCTTGTGTGTTAGTTTTGGGTATAGTACCCTTGGGAACCTAAACCATTTTTGTTCCAATTTTTGTATTTATGTTTTTTCTTGCATTACATGTTAATGCACTATGTCCTTTCCTTGCACAGTAAAAACATTTAATAAAAGGACTACTTGAAACACTAGAATGCACAAAGAAATTTTTATAGAGTTTTTGTTGATTTTTCGGGTTATAACCTATCCCGGTTTTTTGAAAAACCACTCTTTGTCTTCCTAATAAAATATTTAAGTTATCCCTTCCAAAGGTGAATTTAGAAAGAGTGTTCTTTAAGTCTTCAATTTCTTTTTCAAGCATATGACATGAAGAACAAGATGAAGATGTAGAAGCATGTGAAGAATGATTTGTGCATGCATCAATGATTCCCAAAGTATCATTTTCAACTTTTAATTCTTCTATTTCTTTATTTAAAGCAAGAATTTGATTTTCTAAAGAAGATATTGTTTTCTTAGAAGAAGAAATAATTTTTGTTAGTTTTAAAGACTCTTCATGTAATTCTTCAAAAGCATCTTGTAACTCATCGTAAGAAGGCAATAAAGTAGTATTAGAACTTACCTCATTTTCGCTTTCTTCTTCTTCTCCTTTGGCCATGAGACATAGTTGAGCTTCCTTACTGTCTGAGCTGTCAGTTGAATCCATGTCGTTTTCATCCCATGCTATATAGGCTTTTCTTCCTTTTATTTCCTTAAAGGACTTCTTTTCAAATTTCTCCTTCTTCTTTTGGTAAACTGGGCACTCTATTTTCATGTGACCAGGTTTGCCACATTCATAGTAAGTTGGAGTCGATGAAGCTCCTTCGCCTTTGTAATGAGTCTTCTTCGGAGGGAAGGGAGGTCTTCTTAGCATTCACTTTTTCTAGAGAAATTTACCAAATTTTTTAACTAACAGACGAAGATTTTCTTCGCTTACCTCGATGTTCTCTGAGCTTTCTTCATTTTCTTCATCATCATTGTCGAATGTTGGGGAAGTGGCTTTGAGCGCTATCCCCTTTTTCTTTTTATCATTTTCTTCGCTTTGACTTAATCTGCTCAGTTCCAGTTTGTGCTCATGAAGTTTTCCAAAGAGGGAAATCCCTCGATTCTGAAATAACTATTACCTTAGGTTGCCAAATCCTGCTAAGACATCTCAATACTTTGTTAATCAAATCTTCGTTAGAAAAATTTTTACCTAAAGATGCAAGATGATTAACTATGTGGGTTAACCTCTTTTGCATTTCTTGAATGCTTTCTCCTTAGTTCATTCTGAATAATTCATATTCACGAGTTAGAGAATTGATTCTCGACCTCTTTACTTCACTAGTATCCTCATGGGTAACTTGCAAAGTGTCCCACATTTCTTTAGCAGTTTTATAATTTGAAATTTTAAAAAACTCATCATATCCCAAAGCAGTAGTAATAATATTTTTGGCTTTTAAATTATATTGAACTTTTCTTTTGTCTTCATCAGACCATTTATTTCATGATGTTTCGGTCCTTACACCATCAACCTCACGTGTGGGTATAAAAGCGCTGTTTTCAACAGCATCCCATACATCTAGATCAATAGCTTTGATGAATATTTTCATTCTTTCTTTCCAATATGCATAACCATCCCCATTGAAAAAGGGTGGTCAGTTTATGGAAGATCCTTCTGAAAAACCATTTGAAGAAGCCATATTCTCTTGAAGCTTCTAAGCTCTTTATACAAGAGTCTGATTCTGATACCACTTGTTACCAAGTGGCTTCCAATACTCAAGAGGGGGGTGAATTGAGTATAATTCTCAAAACCTCTTTTTATTAAAAACAAATATTAAAACTTAATAAGTAAATGCACAGAAGGAATGAGAAGAAGAAAAGAAACAATAAAAGTAGTGAAAAATAAATATGCAGTAAATTAAAATTGCATAAAATAAAGAGATTAAGAAGAGAGAAGCAGGCACAGTATTTATCCTGGTTCGACCACTAACCCGCTTGTGGTCTACGTCTAGTCCTCGAAAGCCGATATTTTTCACTATGTATACAAGCTTCAATAGGTACTTGCAACCATTACACAAAAGAGCACTTTTCACACACAGGAAAACTCTACCCTTGTGCTAAAGCCTCAGCCTGCAGGGATACCTCACCCTTATACAAACCTTGAGGAATTCCTCACCCTCGATATAGAATAGCAGAAAGTAGATGAAGAGAAACTCTCACTCATAGCAGGTAATACAAATTAAAGTGCTAATGGAGCTCTCACAGAAATATCTCAAAGTTTTAATCAAAAAGAGCGTAGAAAATAATTTCACAGATTAGAGCAAGCAGAAAATAATTCAGAGTATTGGGCAATTTTATTCGTGACCCAAGGTTCTTATTGATAGAGAAAATTGGAAGAAATAGTCGTTGGGTAGCATTAAAAGCCATTTAATCGAATTAAAAACTTGTTTGTTTCCATATCAGTGTTCGTAATTAACGTGTTTATTTGAATAGCTTAACATGTTATTCGAATAATATTGTTCCTGAAGCCATCGTGAAAAAGCCATCTGATATGGGTTATTCGAATAACCTGTGTGTTATTCGAATAACTCGGTTAAAAACTATTCAGATAGAAAAGGGTTTATTCGAATAATGTTTGAGTTATTCGAATAACTCACTTATAAACACAGTTCTGAGAACCTCATTTATTCGAATAGCTATCCTGCTATTCGAATAGCATCTTTAAACACAGAACCTCGTAAAAGTGTTTATTCGAATAGACTAAGCTCTATTCGAATAAATCAATACAAAACAGTTTTGGAAAAGGTGTTTCAAAGACACTAAGTTTCTTTTAAAACAAGTTTTATCTTTTCTTTCGAAAATAGAGAGATATCAAAGTGATCTCCGTACATCAGAACCTAAGTCCTAATGCTAATCTTATCTAAACTTGGACTTGGTCTTTCTATCACCTTCATTTAGTCTTCACGTTTGTTATCATCAAAACAAGTCTTCAAAGGTATACGTCCAAACACAGAGCATAGTTGTGATCTTTTTACTTTCTTGTTGTAATGCTCCCTCTTGGTACTTAGACTATCCTACAAAGTATTGCTCACTTAAACAAACATTGTTAGTCCAAAATCATAACTCAATATCTTCATATGTATGATTCATAAATATATAACTCTAGTTAGTCTAACATGCATATAATACTTTCATAGACACATCCAAATAAGATATTTATCAATTACTAATAGAAATGCTCTACGTAGGATGCAACAAAGAACATTTTGCATATTTTCATTTAAGTATAATCAAATCCAATATTAATTCATTAAGACTCATATAAAGCATTATTAGATATATTGTATGAAGAATGTTACATATATCTCATTGCATGATTATTATGTGAAATATAACTAGATAAAGTACATAATCATACATGCTACAATATATCTCATTAAGTACATCTATGTAACATGATTAATATTCTTTTCTAATGCATTTGTCATCTATTAAGCACAACTATAAAACATAAGCATCATTCTTTTTATCTTGTATTTGTCATCATCAAAACTTAACATATTAAATCATTGGAAAAAATCTATTTCCACAATCTCCCCCTTTTTGATGATGACAAATCACCAAAGAAAAATATGTTGAGCAATATAGAAGAATAGATATTCATATAAGCATATCAAGCAATAAACACAAGAACGGGTGCTTGAAAACCTTTACAAAGTGGAGCACTCAACACACCTTGGGATGCCTCACCTTTTGTGCTTGAGGCTCAAATAGAGATACCTCATCCTTTACAACTTTTGAGGGATGCCTCACCCTCATGGGATACCTCACCCTTTACAATCTTTGAGAGATGTCTCACTCTTTAAGGGATACCTCACCCTTTACTCTAGAGGGATACCTCACCCTCTTAAAAAAGAGATTATACAAAGATATTGATGAATGGAAACTCTCTCAAAGAGTAGATAATACAAATTGAAGAACAAAGTATGGATGATAGAAACTCTCTCAAGAGTGGATAATACAAGTTGAAGCTCAATTGGTATAAAGGATTCACACTTTAAAGCTCAAAATATGATTTTGATGATTCAAGGATCGAACCAAGTGTTCAAGAGTTTCTCCAAGTGTAAATGCTTCAATTTTTACTTATATATAGAGCCCAAAATGATAAAATAGCCATTAGTAGTGTTTAATAATGATTTTTCATGAAAACTAGCCGTTTATAGCAGTTAGGAATGTTTCTGGGCACTTGGTAATCGATTAAACACTTCTAGTAATCGATTACATGGCTTCTGCCAAAGTGGTAATCGATTATAGGACTTGTGTAATCGATTACAACATTTCTAGTTTTGAAAACTGACTTAAAAATGTCATAACTTCTTCATTTCTTATCCGATTAAAGCGAATGACCACTCATTGGAAAGATCTTTGAGTCTATTTTCCTATGAAAGAATTTTAATAACTAAACTCAAAGTATTTGAAAGATATGATCAAATTAGTAACTAAAGGTTAGTTTTACAAAACTCAAACTTGACTATTTTTTAAAACTAACTTTAAATAGTCATAACTTCTTCATTCTTATCCGTTTAAAACAAATGACCACTCATCAGAAAGATCTTTGAGTTTATTTTCATATGCAATAAGTTTCACAACAAAACTCAAAGTAATTTGAAAGTTATGATCAAAAGAGTAACTAAATGTCAGTTTTGTAAAACACAAACTTGACTAATTTTCATAGATTTGAACTACCACCAAGGCTAGCTTTCCAAAAACATTTTGTTGGGCATTTAAGCATTTTAGAAATACTTGTAAAGATGTTTAAAACTTATTTGAGTTTAATGTGATTTGCATTTACCTTTACACAAGATCTAAGTCCTATAAGTTATTCTTGAAGATGTTGGACTTGATCTTTTGCTACTGTCAATTCTTGATGTAATCCAAGCCTCCAAAGAAAATCTTCTCTTCAAAACTTGTAAATGCTTAGAACATCTTTTCATTCTCATCCTTCTTGAGTTGAGCATAGTTGTGATCTTTTTACTTTCTTGTTGCAATGCTCGCTCTTGGTACTTGGACGATCCTACAAAGTATTGCTCACTTAAACAAACATAGTTAGTTCAAAATCATTACTCAATATCTTTATGTGCATGATTCATAAATATATAACTCTAGTTAGTCTAACATACATATAAAACTTTCATAGACACATCCAAATAAGATATTTATCAATTACTAATAGATATGCTCTATGTAGGATGCAACAAAGAATATTTTGTACATTTTTATTTAAGTAGAATCAAATTCAATATTAATTCATTAAGACTCATATAAAGCATTATTGGATATATTGTATGAAGACTGTTACATATATCTCATTGCATGATTATTATGTGAAATATATCTAGATAAAGTACATAATCATACATGCTATAATATATCTCATCAAGCATATCTATATAACATGATCAATATTCTTTTGTAATGCATTTGTCATCTATTAAGCACAACTATAAAGCATTAGCATCATTCTTTTTGTCTTGTATTTGGCATCATCAAAACTTAACATATTAAATCGGACAAACCTATTTCCATAATTTTGAACTTTGAATAGTACATAAATGAATTACACCACTATTGAAAAAGAACCACTTACTGCAATTTTTACATTGGACAAATTTCAAGCTTATTTAATTAGTTCTTCTATTGTTGTTTTCACTGATCATGCTACTGTTAAATATTTAATGTCTAAGCAAGATGCCAAACCTACAGTGAAACGGTGGATTTTGTTACTTCAAGAATTCAACATCATAATAAAAGGCAAGAAAGGAGCCGAAAATATTGTTGTAGATCATTTGTCCAGACTTACAACAAGCTCATCTTTTAATAGCACACCTATCAATGATTTTTTTCTCGATGAATTTTTATTTTTTTGTCAATTCTATACCTTGGTTTGCTAACATTGTCAATTTTCTCGTAACAAGTAAGATGCTTCCTCAATGGACGCATCAAGACAGAAAAAAAATTTTGATTGAGTTAAAAAAAAAATTTTGGGATGACCCATATTTGTTCAAATAATGTCTTGATCAAATCTTTCGGAGATGTGTACCCAACAATGAGGTAGGTAGTGTCATTAAATTTTGTCATTCAGAAGCATATGGAAGTCATTTTTCTTCAAAGATAACAGCTGCAAAAATCTTGCAGTGTGGATTTTATTGGCCCACTTTTATTTAAAGACAGTTATACTTTTACAAAAGTTGTGAAAATTGTCAGAAATTGGGGTCCATTTCTAAACGAGACATGATGCCTCTAAACCCTATCATTGTCATTGAATTTTTTGATTATTGGGGAATTGATTTCATGGGTCCCTTTCTATCATCATTTGGATTTGTGTATATTTTGGTTATAGTTGATTATGTCTCAAAATGGATTGAGGCAATTCCATGTTGACACAATAATCATAAGAATGTTCTTAAATTTTAAAAAAAATATTTTGAGTCGATTTTGAATCCCTTGAGCTTTCATCAGTGATGGGGGAACATATTTTTGCAATAAACCATTTGAATCTTTAATGAAGAAATATGGCATTTCCCACAAAATTGCTATCCCTTATCATCCTCAGACAAGTGGACAAGTAGAATTAGCAAATAGGGAGATTAAAAATTTTTAGAAAAAATAGTTAACCTAAATCGTAAAGATTGTTCCTTAAGACTAAATGATGCACTTTGGGCTTACCGTACTACTTTCAAAACATCTTTAGGCATGTCACCCTATCAGTTAGTCTATGACAAACCTTGTCACTTGCCTGTAGAATTGGAAGATAAAGCATTTTGTGTCATTAAAGCTTTCAATTTAAATCTTGATGATGCTTCCAAGTTACGCAAATTATAATTAAATGAACTTGAGGAATTGAGAAATGATGCATATGAAAACTCAAAGATTTATAAAGCTAGAACAAAAACTTTTCATAACAAATCAATTTTGAGAAAATCTTTTGAAATTGGTCAAAAAGTTCTGCTTTATAATTCTCATCTTCACCTATTCCCTAAAAAATTGAGATCTAAGTGGACTGACCCTTTTATTATCAAACATGTGTATCCTCATGGGGTCATAGACATTGAGAACCCTAGGAATGGTAATGTATTTAAGGTCAATGAATAAATACTCAAACTATTTCTGGAACATCAAGTTGTTGAGGTAGAATTCATCTCCCTTTCTAATCCATGTTATGAGTAGAATTTATTTTAATATTTTTTTTTTGCTTTCTTTCTGCAGTTCTTTGTGTTTTTGGTTAAGTGGTGGATAACTGATGACTTTCAAGTTAGTTTGTTTTTCAGTTTTCCATAATAACTAATTTCTTCTCCTTTTAAAATGGATATCATTCTCTCGAATTTAAGAAATCATTTTCCTTCTCTCCCTCAAGATGCTCTAACAAAAATCTACAAAGTTAAGTGTGAAAGACAAAGACTGTTAATGCACATCGGCATCCCAGACGCAGGATAATTAAAGCAAAGGTTCGTTTAGTTGGTGAATCTTCAGATTCATTTGTCTCATACATGCCGGGTCTCGATAAAAGTTCTTATTCTAAAAGGAGAAGAGCAAAAAGAATACAAGGTTGTTACAAGTGTGCATGATGGAATTGTAACACGTGATGTCATTCTTTAGGAATGGTTTCTGTAAATCGAGAAGATAAAATATACTTTATTAAGAGTGGACTGAGTAAAGAGTCATTAGATGATATCTTATTGACTCTTGAGACGCATTCTAGTGGAGTTGTGCATCGTGAACTTATTCGTTTGTGGAATCTCTTCAAGGACGAGCAAGAGTGTTACAGTCTTGGGAATCTAACTCAAAAAGACCTTGTTTGCCAATTTATAAGAAAATTGGATGAGAAACTTATCCTCGACTCATAGAAAGCGTTTAAGCCGTTATTGGACGTAAAACCAGAGGAAGATGTGAGCCACTATCACAACAACATGTATATATTATCTTGTACATCTTCAAAAAAAAGAAAAAAAAAAGGTGAAACTTCGGTTATACTTGATATTTAATTAGATTAGGAGCCCCAGGTAAATGCCCGTCCCGTCATTGACTCGGGTGGACCTTCACACACCGGTTCATAAATAAAGTTCGTGTGCTATGCTCTGTAGAGAGCCGCGCAAGCATTCCCAGGTTTTAACCTTAGGCTTTGCTTGCTGATGGACAGAAAGAAACGTCTTGTGTTTCATTCTTGCGTGACAATGTCTTTAAGCTCAATTCCTGGTATTGATTTATTGGGTTCCTGAGTGTAGCTCCACTGCCTGTGGTCACTGGTCATTATATTCAGATTTTCTCTCTTTAACTAGAGGGATGATGCATAGGCTGGGATATCCCACAAGCAGGAGGAGTGCCTTAAGTCTGAAATTCCTTAAGGGAATTTGATGTCTCTTTCAAGGGGCAGTAAGATTGTGAAGGCTACTGCACTCATGATGCGCAATATAAAGATACACCATGAAAACTATGCATAAAGGTATGCAATCATTTGTTATTATAATTTTATCTTTATATAATTTTGTTTTATTTTGGTTTTGGATAGACAATCCTTTGGGCAGGGTCCTTCAGGGGTTTCTAGATTTCTTTACCTTGATGGTTTTCTTGAAGTCAAAAATAAAAAAATATAAAATATAAAAAATAAAAATATAAAAAATATAAAAAAAGGTTTCTTAAATTCAAACTTTTCTGACAATAGCCAACCTACCTATACAGGAGCTATTATTACTTTTTTATTCTCTTTCCTTATTTAAACACTCCATTTTCTTTAATTTCCTACAACTCATAATCATTGAAAAGGAGTGTGAGCGTAGAAATGGAAGGAGCTTCTTCTTTTGTTCATAAATTTACCAGTATCTGTGTATTTTGTGGGACAAGTTATGGGAAGGGTTTAGAGTTTGTAAATGTAACAAGCATTGTTGATAGAACACTTGCTGCGAGAAATATTCGTGTAGTATATGGGGGAGGTAGCATTTGGTTAATGGGGGCTGTATCACTTTCTGCACATATAAGAGGTGGTCAAGTTTTAGGTATCATTCTTGAACCTTTAACTCGAAGGAACATCATTAGAAAGACAATTAGGCTGGAAATTCAAGTATCATCTATGCATCGACGAATGAGGACAACACTTGAAAACTCTGATGCATTCATTGCCTTACCGAGTGGTTTTTGTGAATGCTTATGTCCCTAAAGCATGTCAAATAGTTTTTGATGATAACAAAGGCCAAAGTGAAGATCAAGTGCAAAAGAGAAGATCAAGCGCAAAAAGAAAAATCAAGATCAAAGAAAGAAGTCAAGAGGTTTATTTAGTTATAAGACTTAGAACATTAATGTTAAATGCTCTCAAGATTTCTCAAATGGTTTTTCAATATAACAATTCAAAATAAATAGGAAATTTCAAAGTTAAACATGGCTTTCAAGAAAACTTGAGTTTTAATCTTAAATCTAACACTCTTAAAAGGATTTATGTTTAATCAAGTGTCTTGAGGTGTTAGAAATGACTTACAAGCTTTATTGGACTTGAAAAATGTGTTCAAAGGCCAATGTAATCGATGACATGATGTTTGTAATCGATTACACAGCAAACAGAGGCCTTGTAATCGATTACATGAGTAATGTAATCGATTACAAGCAAGTCAGAGGCCATGTAATCGATTACACCGTATATGTAATCGATTACAATAAGCCCAGAAAGGCAAGAACACGTTCAAAGAGTCATGTAATCGATTACATGGATATTGTAATCGATTACACAGCAAGTCAGAAGTCATATAATCGATTAGATGGATATTGTAATCGATTACAAGCAAGTCAGAAGCCATGTAATCGATTACACGAACAATGTAATCGATTACACAGAGCCCAGAAAGCCAAGAACACGTTGGAACAACAATGTAATCGATTACATAAGTTGTGTAATCGATTACACGCACCTTGACAACGTCCAACGGCTATATTAAATGCATTTAATGCATGCCCAGAACACCCCAACGGCTCTATTAATTGAGAAACATATAAATACCAAAGTTGGGTCTTCATTTGAGGTTGACCTTGAACCAAAAACTGATCATCAATACTTTCAAACGTGAATCAATCCTCAAATCCATTTATTGCTCTATTTTTTGTAAAAACGTGAAAAATCTTTGAGAGCATATCAGAGCTTTAATTTGTAATCATCTACTCTAGTGAGAGCTTCATTCAATCAATTTATATTGCTTTGTAAAGAGGGTGAGGCATCCCTCCAAAAGTGTAAAGGGTGAGGTATCCCTTAGTTGAAGATTCTCAAGCTCCAAGGGTGAGGTATCCCAAAGTGTTGAGTGCTCAAGGTTGTAAAGGTTATCAAGCACCTGTTGAAACTTGAAGAAATAGTGAAAAATCTCTAGCGGTTGCTTGAGGACTGGACGTAGATCACAAGTGGATTGGTGATCGAACCAGGATAAATCATTGTGTTTGTTTTCTCTAAACCCTTCTCTTTACATTGAGTACTGTTTTATTGAATTGCTTGAATATTAGTACCTTTGGCTATTGCATTTATAAGTGAAAATGTTTATCTCTTATATCCAATCATCTCTAATCATCAATTAGCTTCAACGAAAATTGTTTATCAAATGATTTGTGAAAGATTTGCGAACTTATTTTTCATACTCAATTCACCCCCCCTCTTGAGTATTGAGGCCACTTGGTAACAAGTGGTATCAGAGCTAGACTCTTGTATAAAGAGCTTAGCAGCTTCAAGAGAAGTGATGGCTTCAAATGGTTTTTCAAATGAAGGTTCTTCTATAAACAGACTTCCTTATTTCAATGGGGATGGTTATGCCTATTGGAAAGAAAGGATGAAAATTTTTATTGAAGCAACTGATTTAGATGTGTGGGACGCCGTTGAAAATGGTGCTTTTATTCCAACACAAACTAAAGATGGTGTAAAAATTAATACACCTAGAAATGAATGGACTGATGATGATAAAAAGAAGGTTCAATACAATTTGAGAGCCATGAACATCATCACCACATCCTTGGGGTATGATGAATTCTTTAGGGTGTCAAATTGTAAGACCGCAAAAGAAATGTGGGATACCCTACAAGTAACTCATGATGGTACTAGTGAGGTAAAACGATCTCGAATAAACACTCTTACTCATGAATACGAATTGTTTAGAATGAACCAAGGTAAGAGTATTCAAGATATGCAAAAGAGGTTTACTCATATTGTTAATCATCTTATCTTATTGGAAAAGACATTTCCTAATGAGGATCTTATTAACAAACTCTTGAGATGTCTAAGCAAGAATTGGCAACCCAAAGTAACGGCGATTGCAGAATCAAGAGATTTATCAACAATGTCTCTAGCCACTTTATTTGGGAAGCTTCAAGAACATGAGCTGGAACTAAATAGGCTCAATCAAAATGAAGAGCATGACAAGAAGAAGAAGGGAATCGCACTCAAAGCCACCTCCTCTACAATTGAATATAATGATGAAAATGATGAAGAGGATGGTGAAAGTGTTGAGCTAAGTGAGGAGAATCTTAGTCTCCTTGTGAGAAAATTTGGAAGATTCCTAAAGAACAAAGGATTTCAAAGAAGATCACCCTTTCCTCAAAAGAAAGTGTATCACAAAGGAGAAGGATCCTCTACTCCTCCAAAATGCTATGAATGTGGAAAACCAGGGCACATGAAAATGGAATGTCCTATGTATCTCAAGAAGATGGAGAAGTTTGAGAAAAGGCCTTCTAAGGAAAGGAAAAGAAGAAGAGCATATATATCTTGGGAGGACAATGACTTAAGCTCTTCCGATGATTCGAAGAATGAAAAAGCCCATCTCTGCCTCATGGCTCAAGGAGAAGAAAGTGAAGAAAGCGACACCGAGGTAACCTCTTCTAACCTAGAACCTTTACCTTCTTATGATGAATTGCAAGATGCCTTTCAAGAATTGCATGATGAATCTTTGAGGCTCACAAAAATGGTTTTGTCTTCCAATAAAACAATCTCCTTATTGGCAAACAAAGTTTCTATTTTAACTAAGGAGATAAATGAGCTTAAAATTGAAAATGATACTTTAGGACTCATTGATGCTAATTCATTATGCATGACTTGTTCCTCACATGATAATACATCCATAATATTACCTTATTTATCATGCAAAGCTTTTGAAAAATAAATTAAAGATTTGAATAACACTCTTGCAAAATTCACTTTTAGAAGAGACAACTTGAATGTGTTGTTAGGGAAACAAAAATGTGTGTTTCAAAAAGCTGGTTTGGGATTTAATCCAAACAACCATAAAAAATCTTATAAGAACTTCTTTGTTTCCTCAAATACTTCAAGTAGTCCCTTTGTTAAATGCTTTCACTGTGGTAGGAAAGGGCATAGTGCATTAACTTACAATGTTAGAAAGAACATAAACACTAAAGTTGGAATAAAAAGAGTTTGGGTTCCTAAAGGCACCATGCCTAATTCTAACACACAAGGACCCAAGACAATTTGGGTACCAAAGGTTAAAACTTGAATGTGTGTTGTAGATATGCTTGAAGACCAAGAGCTCAAGTTGGTATCTTAATAATGGTTGCTCCAAGCACATGACCGGTGATGGCTCCAAGTTCTCCTCCCTTACACCCAAGAAACATGGTCATGTCACATATGGTGATAACAACAAAGGGAAGATTCTTGGAATTGGCAAAGTTGGTAAGGCCCCTTCATCATCTATTGATAATGTTTTGCTTGTTGAAAGACTTAAACATAATTTGCTTAGTATTAGTCAATTGTGTAATAAAGGCAATAGAGTTATATTTGATTCTTCTTGTTGCATAATTGAGGGAAAGGATGATAAGCAAGTAAAGTTTATTGGTCATAGAGTCAATAATATATATATGATTAGTCTCGATGATATCTCCTCAAATGATGCTAAATGCTTTATGAGTAAAGAAAATGATTTATGGTTATGGCATAGAAGAATTGCTCACATTCACATGGATCACTTAAACAAATTGGTTTCTAAAGAACTAGTAATTGGTCTTCCAAAGCTCAAATTTGAAAAAGACAAACTTTGTGATGCATGTCAAAAGGGAAAACAAGTAAAGGTCTCTTTTAAAGCTAAAAACATAGTTTCAACTTCAAGACCTTTACAACTTTTGCACATGGATCTTTTTGGGCCCTCTAGAACTATGAGCTTTGGTGGGAATTACTATGCATTAGTGATTGTGGATGATTTTTCTAGGTTTACATGGACATTATTCTTAGCCCACAAAAATGATGCTTTTCAATCATTTAGAAAACTTGCCAAAGTTATCCAAAATGAAAAAGGTTTTTGTATTGCATCCATAAGAAGTGACCATGGTGGTGAATTTAAAAATCATGAATTTGAAACTTTTTGTGATGAACATGGCATTGAGCATAATTTTTCTGCCCCTAGAACACCACAACAAAATGGTGTTGTAGAAAGGAAAAATCGATCTTTAGAGGAAATGGCAAGAATTATGCTCAATGAGGGCAACCTTCCTAAGTACTTTTGGGCAGATGCGGTTAACACCACTTGTTATGTTATGAATAGAGCTCTAATAAGGCCAATTTTAAAGAAAACCCCATATGAATTGTACAAAGGAAGGAAACTAAATGTGTCACATCTTCATGTCTTTGGATGTAAATGCTTTGTTTTGAATAATAGAAAGGATAACTTGGGGAAGTTTGATACAAAATCTGATGAGGGAATATTCATTAGTTATTCTATTCATAGTAAGGCCTTTAGAGTCTATAATAAACGAACTATGACCATAGAAGAGTCCATACATGTTGCATTTGATGAAACTAACCCAAATGAGCCGAGAAAGGAGCTTGTTGATGATGTTGCAGAAATCTTGGCAAAAATGCACTTGGAAAATCAAGAGAAAGAGGTCAAGAAGCGAGAAGAGAGACTCCTTGATCACTCATGGTAAAATGATTCAAAAATCTTGGACTTACCCAAAGAATGGAGGACTTCAAGATATCACCCTCTCAACAAGGTGATTGGTGATGTATCAAAAGGGGTAATCACTCGAAACTCACTTAGAAATACATGTAATCACCTAGCCTTTGTCTCTCAAGTTGAACCTAAAGACATAAATGAGGCTATTAATGATGAGCATTGGATCTTGGCTATGCAAGAAGAACTAAACCAATTTGAGAGAAATCAAGTTTGGGAATTAGTTCCAAGGCCTAGTGATCATCTTATAATTGGCACCAAATGGGTCTTTAAGAACAAACTTGATGAAACGGGCTTAATAATAAGAAATAAAACTAGGCTTGTAGCTAAGGAATATAATCAAGAAGAAGGTATAGACTATGAAGAAACTTATGCTCCCATAGCTAGGTTAGAGGCCATTAGAATGTTACTTGCATATGCTTGCATCATGGATTTCAAACTCTATCAAATGGATGTCAAAAGTGCTTTTTTAAATGGTTTTATACAAGAAGAGGTGTATATGGAACAACCTCCTAGTTTTGAAGATTTTGAATTGCCCAACCATGTTTTTAAACTGAAAAAGGCCTTCTATGACTTGAAACAAGCTCCTAGAGCTTGGTATGAAAGGTTGAGTAAATTCCTTTTAGAAAAAGGCTTTTCTAGAGGCAAAGTTGACGCTACCCTTTTCATAAAATATAAAATGCATGACATACTTCTAATTCAAATCTATGTTGATGACATTATATTTGGAGCTACTAACAACTCTCTTTGTAAAGAATTTTCAAATATTATGCAAAGTGAGTTTGAAATGTCCATGATGGGTGAGCTCAACTTCTTCCTTGGTCTCCAAATCAAGCAAACAAGAGAAGGAACGTTCATAAGCCAATCCAAGTATTGCAAGGAGCTGCTCAAGAAGTTTGGAATGGACAATGCCAAGCATATGGCTACTCCTATGGGCACCTCTTGCTATTTGGACAAGGATGAAGGAGGTAAATCAGTAGAAATTACGAAATATAGAAGTATGATTGGCTCTCTCCTTTACCTCACTACAAGTAGGCCTGATATAATGTTTAGTGTATGCATGTGTGCTAGATATCAAGCTAATCCTAAAGAATCACACCTAAGTGTTGTTAAGAGAATAATGAAATATCTAATAGGCACATCATAAATGGGTTTATGGTACCCTAAAGGTGCCTCATGTAGTCTTATTGGGTATTCCGATTCTGATTTTACTGGGTGCAAAATGGATAGAAAGAGCACTAGTGGGACATGCCACTTGCTTGGAAGCTCACTAGTTTCTTGGCACAGCAAGAAGCAAAATAGTGTGGCATTGTCTACAACTGAAGCTGAGTATGTTGCAGCTGGGAGTTGTTGTTCTCAAATCCTTTGGATGAAACAACAACTCTTAGACTATGGTCTTGAGCTTGATCACATCCCCATAAGATGTGATAATACTAGTGCAATCAATTTGTCCAAAAATCCCATCTTGCATTCTAGGACTAAACATATTGAAATAAGACATCATTTCATTAGAGACCATGTTCAAAAGGGTGATTGTATGCTTGAGTTTGTAGAAACCACTAAGCAACTAGCTGACATTTTCACTAAACCCCTAGCAAAAGAAACATTTTTCTATATAAGAAATGAACTTGGTATATTGGATCAATCATGCATAAATTAACTAATTGCTGCATAATCCTAAAACTAATGCATAAATTTGTGTTTTTCTGCATAATTATGCCATATTGCTACATAATCTCTGAATTTTTCATTATATTTGAATCCAATACTGACTTGAGCGACGGAGATTTCCCTTAAGTTATTTTGCAGGTGCTCCCTTATGCCCAAGACTCCCAAGCAACTCAACATCCTCAAAATTTTGTGAATGCTTATGTCCCTAAAGCATGTCAAATAAGTTTTGATGATAACAAAGGCCAAAGTGAAGATCAAGTGCAAAAGAGAAGATCAAGCACAAAAAGAAAAATCAAGATCAAAGAAAGAAGTCAAGAGGTTTATTTAGTTATAAGACTTAGAACATTAATGTTAAATGCTCTCAAGATTTCTCAAATGGTTTTTCAATATAACAATTCAAAATAAATGGGAAATTTCAAAGTTAAACATGGCTTTCAAGAAAACTTGAGTTTTAATCTTAAATCTAACACTCTTAAAAGGATTTATGTTTAATCAAGTGTCTTGAGGTGTTAGAAATGACTTACAAGCTTTATTGGACTTGAAAAATGTGTTCAAAGGCCAATTTAATCGATTACATGATGTTTGTAATCGATTACACAGCAAACAGAGGCCTTGTAATCAATTACATGAGTAATGTAATCGATTACAAGCAAGTCAGAGGTCATGTAATCGATTACACCGTATATGTAATCGATTACAATAAGCCCAGAAAGGCAAGAACACGTTCAAAGAGTCATGTAATCGATTACATGGATATTGTAATCGATTACACAGCAAGTCAGAAGTCATGTAATCGATTACATGGTTATTGTAATCGATTACAAGCAAGTCAGAAGCCATGTAATCAATTACACGAATAATGTAATCAATTACACAGAGCCCAGAAAGCCAAGAACACGTTGGAACAACAATGTAATCGATTACATAAGTTATGTAATCGATTACACGCACCCTGACAACGTCCAACGGCTATATTAAATGCATTTAATGCATGCCCAGAACACCCCAACGGCTCTATTAATTGAGAAACATATAAATACCAAAGTTGGGTCTTCATTTGAGGTTGACCTTGAACCAAAAACTGATCATCAATACTTCCAAACGTGAATCAATCCTCAAATCCATTTCTTGCTCTGTTTTTTGTAAAAATGTGAAAAATCTTTGAGAGCATATTAGAGCTTCAATTTGTAATCATCTACTCTAGTGAGAGCTTCATTCAATCAATCTATATTGCTTTGGAAGAAGTTTTTCAAATTATCTCTTGGGCCAAACTGAACATCCACCATAAACCCATAGGTTTGTTGAATGTTAATAATTTTTTTGATAATTTGTTATCTTTTGTTGACTATGCGGTGGAAAAGAACTTTATCACACCTTTGGTAAGACAACTCCTTATATCTGTTTCAACTGTTGATGAATTAATTGATAAATTACAAGCTTTTGTTTATGAACCTGAACCAGTAATAGCTCAGATAGATTAGTCAAAAGGCAGCAACAAGGGAGGTAGCAAGGAACAAGAGTGTGATCTGGTACTTCATCTATAACTTTCCTTTATCTTTGATTTTATTTATTATACTTTGTTTCTGTTTTAATTTGTGTAAGATTTTTCTTTTCAGTAATTGCAACAACAGGTATTATCTTCTATCCTTTACCTATCTATGTTTTGACATTAAGGACAGTGTTATGATTTGGTTAGGGGGAAGGATAGTTGTGTGAAAAAAAAATAAAAAAAAATTAGGAAGTGTGTTTATATATTTTTTAGTAATTTATTAATAATAAAAGTAATTAAGGATGACAGAGTAAGGAGTAAATTATTTACTCTTGAGACGCATCAAAATTGGTGGCAGAGTAAGGAGTAATTAGGTAGATAACTAGTTTGTGTGGAAGTAGCAATTCAAATTCAAGAAAATTTGCATGATTGAGTAAATAGTCTTCTTTCTTAAAAATCATATGTTTAGTTATGGATGTTGAATTAGTGGACTGAGAATGATAGAATTATACCTTGTGAGATTTTGAGCCTATTGATGAATGGATTGAACATTTGTATCATTCTCTTCTTTCTTGTGTGAATTTCACTCATAAAATTGTTACTCTAGAACTTGCTTTGATTATTTTTTAGACTACATTTTAATATGCATACATAAACATAATTGAGACATTTTTCTTGAAACAACTACTTTAACCAAATAGCCAAGAATAACTGGCACACAAATAGGCAGCCTTGCTCAGCAACATATTGTCTCAATATGATATCAAGCACTCTTATGACTTCTTGGAAATTCTCTGATTCCTAATATAATATCAAACACTATTATGACTTCTTAGAAATTCTCTGATTTCTGCTAACGTAAGGCATTGGAAGTGACCTATTTCCCCTTACTTAACCCATTTGAGCTTATTTGACCATTCTTTGTTTCGAACTCATTATGTGCCTTAAATGAAAAACCATGTTCTTACCCGGCCTTAGGGAATAAGAGAACATTAGCTTTGTTATTGGATGAGTTCTTGAACAAGTGTGGGGGTGTGTGTACAGAATAATTAGTAAAAAATATGTTTAATTAAAAATATATATATTATGTTCATCTTCAAAAATAAAATAAAATAAAAATAAAAAATGTAAATAAGGGCCAACAAGGCAATAAAAGGAAAGGAAAAGAATATGTAAAGGGAATTTGTATTAGGTGGAGTTGGGATGAACTTTCATACTTAGTAATTGAACTTAGCTCTCATGCTCTTTTATTCTCTTTGGTATTTAACTTATTATATCCATATTATTTCCTCCTTTACCTTGACCCCATTACAATCTTGAATAAAGCCCTTATGATTTGTGTGTGCATATGTTCTGAGTAGTGGAGAAGTAGAAGATAAGCAAGCTTATGCTAATGCAATTTTCATGGGTTGAATTAAGTGAAATACCTACCTTTTTAAACACTTAAGGGATTAGAGTGAATCTTGTGAAGATCTATCATTCTTGACTCATGCTTTTCAATTAAAGTTTCCTTGCTTGTTGGTTTGAGATGTGAAGAAATATTATCTCATAAATATTTTAATCCCTTGAATCTTTGGTTGCTCTTCATTCTTAAATATTATTAGAAATAGAGTCTTTTAGAGTGTTTAGCTTTTGAGTCTGTGTCGTTTTTTTTTTCTAGTTTTGGTCTTGTGTGTTTTGCCTAGGAGTGCAAAAAACTAAGTGTGGAAAAATTTGATAATCATATATTTGATACATTCATAAACCCTTATTTTTAGTCATTTACACTCTCCATATACTTAATTCATTGAATTTGGTTATGTTTTGTAAGTTTGAACTCAAATTGGACTTAATTGATTTTTTCAGCATGATTTGCGTCTTACACTGTTTTTGTATTTTGGTCATATCTTGAGTTCTAGTTGTCAAATAATTATGTATATTACATTGTAGGAAATATAAGAGAGAGCTCTACAACTTTCATGAGAGATCTAGGTTAAAATCAGACAGCTAGTGGAACAAATTAGGCTTGGAAGTCAGAATACGGGTTTTGTGATTAGAACCTGAACAGTGTGCAGTAATCAGAGCATAACTTGGGGTGTAAGAACTTAATGGGGCTGAAATTTTGGTATCTGCAAGCTAAGACCGATATCTACAACTTTCATGAAAAATACTAGATCAAAATAGGATTTCTTAGAGGTGATAGTGGGCTTGAAAGTTAGAACAAAGGAGCTGTAACTGGGCCTAAGCAGTGTGCAGTGATTGGATCATATCTCTAGCTGTAGGAATGCTTTTAGGGTCAAACTAATGGCATTTGAAAGCTAATAAAACTTTCATGAAGATCACTTAGTGAGAATCTAACGAATACAATGAGTTCAACACTGAATGATTTTGGAGACAAAGAATCTCAATAATTTTTCACTCATCAAAAGTCATTTGGCATTTTTCACTTATTTCTCACTCATCCACTCATTTATGAATCAGTCCCCTTGCCGTTTTGTATCCCTAATCCTCTATAAAAGGGAGCATTGGTTGATCATTTAGGAATCTTGGTGTTAGATATCAAGATCATGCTATTGTGTTGTTTGTTTATCTTGTTGTAGTTTTCTTTTGTTCTAAATTGAAGTTATGTTCTTCTTCTTCTTCTTCTCTCTTTCTTTCTTCTTGTTTATGAGTAACTAATTTTCATTTTACTTTGGTGAAAGGGTGAAGCTTTTGGTAATAAATTAAGGTTATATTAATTTTTTTATTATACTTAAATGATATATTATCAAGTGGTCATTATACGTGTTGTATTTTTTTTCAATTAATTTAGAAACCCTCCTTGTAAAGTGGAGATCATGATTCATTGTAGACAAAAGGTTGGCACAATGAATGCTTGAGCCTATTTATAAGTGGTGGTGTTAATAAATAATTAAAGGAACCATAATATAATTACATATATAATCTTAAATGAACTTTGGATGTTGTATTTTTCGATTGGAACCTCCATTATACGTGGATTCTAATTGAGTTATAAAAAAATGAATCTTATCCTTAATTTACTTACCAAGAGTGGATCTCCTAACCCAAGTAAATACTTTTATTATTGTGACAAAATATTTTCCTTATGTCAAAGAATTTTTCTTCATCAATTCTCTGTGGATTGACCTTGGACTCCCGAGAATTTATTACTTGAAACAACCTACACTTGGGTTTGCAACTTATAATCCGCATTAATCTTTGTGTTTGGTTTGTGTATTTTTTGTTATTGCATTGTTCCTTCGGTGACAACTGTATGGGTAGTTGTTTATTATCATCGTGGTTTCGGTTTTCAGATCAGAAGTATAGATTACTTTGGAACGTTACATAGAGAGAATGTTTTGTAATGGTTCTTATGCAATGAGTTTTTGGTATGTTTATCAGTTTAAGTTGGGTTTATTCATTCTGAATGTTTAGACTATTGGTTTTGGTATACTTATACTGAGAAATATGATTTCTCACCTCGTTTATTGCCATGTAAATCCAGGTGGAAGTCCATCTAAAGGCAAGAAGAAAAAGTATGAAGACTAGGATAATTTTTATGCTTAGTGTAACATCCCAAATTACTAACATTAATAACGTATCCAATTTATACATTAATAATTAGAAATTTGGTACATTACTTATGAATATCTATAAATATTCAAAGAAATAATTTAATAATATACAAAAATATAAGCCTTAGCAGAAGCATATTACACGTATAATATGAAATAAATTTTTATAGAAAGAATACATCACTAAACATAATATACCTATATTGACCTAATATACAAAGTCTGATCAAACTAAATAAATTTCTCTTCGTCCTTAAGCTCCGTCTTGCTTTATCTTGCTTAACGGCTGCAAATCCTTCCTGAAATTATCATGGAAATCAAAGGTGTAAGGGGGTGAGAATCAAAATTCTCAGTAGTTCTTTTAAAAACGTGTCATCACAATAATTTCAGCTGTTTCGGAAAAAATCACTTCAAATCATTTTTACATAATCTGTAGGAAGGTGGCTAAATCAAAATCAGGTCCTTCCTCTTCCCGAAACAAAGGTTCATTTAATTCTGTAAATCTTTATTAATCATCAAAATCACATCATAAATCATGTCTTTGAAATCATCAGTCATATCATTAAAATCTCATGTTTGAAATCCATCAAATCCAAAGTCACTAAGACTCAAATCATAAAAATCAGAAATCATATCACCAAATCTCAAGTCATCAAATCGTAAAATCATTTTATCAAATCTCAAGAAAATCTCATCTTTATCATTGATCACCAAAATCATATCAAAATCTCATTTTCAAGATTCATATCTCAAATCATCAGGACACGTGTCATCTCAAATGAAATGGCATGGAGGGAATTATCCGTCCTCACAACACTGATCTCGTGGTAGTAGCCTGCTTTCAGGTTAGTGCAGTTCAACCCATTCATAGCTCTCGCTACACAGGACTACTCCGAGTAACTAGACCACATCAAGCTCAATCAACCACGCCAATGAGGGAATTGTCCTTCCTCAACTACTTTTGATAGGGAGGGAATTATTCATCCTCCCACTATCGATTATTTAGGGAAGTTTGATTCGCTTCCCAAGGATAGTTTGATCCACTCCCCCTCTATCCCAGATTTAGGATAACCCTAAGTAAAGAGGTCTTCCTCTAACACTTAACGTCTAGGGAAGCATGGGTAAAGAGGGAGGTCTTCCTCAACCTCAATTACTCTGGTGTAGAGAGATTCTCAAATTCTCTTTTACCATTATTTAAAACTTACCCTAGTACTAGGAATATCCAAAACCCAATCGGTCTAGCTCCACAAAGGGATACGCATAAAAATCAAATCATTTTATCAAGAACTCTTGTTCATCAAATCATCAAATATACAATTTAACGCATAATCCATTTATACTTGTAACACCCTTGTGGGGGTGTCACATTTGTTATTAAAATAAAATAACGATTAACGAGAATAATTAAATTATAAGGTTTTGATATAAATAAATAATAAAACCTGTACACTTACTTTGTTTCGAAAACATAAAAGTTGTATCCTCAAGATATTTCACCCTAAAAAAAAAAATATATACACACATACATAGATAATATCGGCACACCCCTGTACAATATACATTATATCCATAAACATATCCATCAGATACTAATATACAAAAATTTACATAAGTTTTGTTTTCATAAGTCGTACAAATAATTTACACATAATTTACAAACCCAAATAAAAATACATACCAAAAGAAAAAGAAAGCATAAAAGGTTTATATTTACAACCCAACATCAAAAGGATAACAAACCCAAGTGCACGTCATACATTTTTAGTCACTTGGAGAAACATTCCTAGATGATTCCTCCAAAGACAGAAATACATGACGCCTCCCAGAAGACCTGTGAGCAGGAACTCTGGGTGCTCTGTGGACCGGAATATAGTTAGGGGTCCGAACAGCAGGTGTTCTAGCAGAAGACACAACACTAAACTCATAGGGAGTCCGAAATAGACCGTTCCAGTGACGGCGAACTCCTAACGGTAGTTCTAAGTGAACATAGAAATCGATACAAAAGCGGGACGGATACTAGACTCTGGTCGCAAAGACATAGTAATAATCCCTGTATAAGCAACAACATTACGTTCTCCATAGATGCGCCAACTGTCAACTCCTCCGTGGAATTCCAAACTGATAAAACCCAAAAATCCGGGTGTCGACATCTCACCCTATCGTACTAACACTAGAGATGATCTAAGGCTTCGGGTCTTGATTTGAAAATACGTGGATCGTAGTTCTTCCTCTCGCTATGTACTCACTGCCCAACTCGGTTCTTCAACCCCTTCTTCATAGTCTAAATATATATATATATATACATACAACAAACAAACAAACAATATATACAACAAATAGAGAGGTAAGACAACTTAAAGTAACCAATAAATATCACATATGAAATAATAATACAACATTAACATAAATAAAATCCATAATGTACATAAATCTCATAATGAGTTCAAAATACTCACCACACAATATAATGAATTTAAAATGAATATGACAAAATATAAAATGACTCATTCCTACTCCATGGAGCTACAACGCATACTCGGATATCGAGAGAATGAGATGAGACTTCTATTAGTCTTGCCTTGACCAATCCGGCTATTGCCTTGTCCACCCTTTGTGTCTATAGCTTTGGCTACCCCGACCATTATTGCCTTGTCAAAACTTTGTGTCTATAGCGATCGTTGTGATTGCTATTGCCTTGTCAATACTTTGTGTCTATAGCCCACGAAAATAAATATAACAATAGTGGCATAGCACACAACCCAGACACACAATCAATCAATTGTGTACTACAGCGATCGATAGTCCTCTCAAAACTTGATTAAGGTTAGTGCTCGTCGAGAACATAAGTGTGTCATCACGCACCACGGCCCGAGGAAGGAGCTACCTCGCGTCCACATATGGAATAGTGCACACTATGAACTCCAAGTTCATATCAGAAAATGAACACACTATGCCTATCACATCGACAACACGATGTTATTCATCTCGTCAATCAAATCACCAAATTTCGAATTTGGCATGACTCAATGCATGAACAGATGCGTAATTACTAAAATATCCTCAGGTTTCAATTATTTATATAAGTGCCATAAATTTCCAAATTATTTACAGAAATACCATTAAATCTTCATTATTTACAAAAATGCCCTTAACTTCTATTATTTACAAAAATGCCATCAAACTTTGAATAATTTCAAAAATACACTTCAAACTTTAATTATTTACGAGAATACCCTCAAACTTAATTTATTTACAAAAATACCCTCAATGGCAAAAATCTTCAAATACAGTACGCTCCCACTTGGCGCACTTACATGCAGGTCCACACATCCGGGTCCACCACTTTGGCCCGACAGGAAACTCGCTGTTTTCATCAATCGCGTAGAAATTTTATTTCGTTTTCAAAATCTTGCCGTTTTCACAATATACATCACATTTCCAAATCGCATAAATACATTTTGCTGTTTTCTCAATCGCGTAAATTTTTAAATCATGTTCTCGTCAGATTTACTCACATAAATACTTCTAAACTATAAAAATAATTGTTAAATCATCTGAGACCATTTAAAATATTTTTCCTAATTACGGTAAAATATTTTATATTATTATGTATTCTTTATAAATACTAACAATACTCAAATTAGTTTCTAAATATATTTAGTATTCATTAACAACATTGTAAAATACTTTGATTCTTCCCATTCAGTAATGTGACCGAACCTAGGGTTTGCACTCTTTGGAATGCTCATGCATTTCTAACACTAATCTAACACATACAATGTAAAACATATACAATGTATAACACATACAATACATCAAGGCTTAAACAATTAATAAAAGCTATAAAAATCAACACATAAAGGAATCCTTATGGATTTTACAAATTCAATCAAACCTTAATTTCTTAATAACACTTTAATTTAATTAAATTTTGGTCTTCCTCTTACCTAAAATGATGAAAATTTCTTCTTTTCCTCTCCCTTGTGATTTCGGTTTTGCCTCCTTAGAGTCCTAGGAAAATAAATAAAATTTTATAAAGGTTATTACTAGAAAAAGGAACAATACCATGGTTCAATCATGGCTTAGAAGCTTAGAAATATAAATAAAATTGAAAAACAAAGGGTTTTACCTTTGAAGAAGGATTCTCAAAGGTGGTCTTCAAGCTTGAAAATGGAAGAAATGGAAGAAACTTCCAACTAGAGATGGTCTTGTAGTAAGGTTTTGAAGTAGAAAAGTAAGAAAAAGAAAATTTTGGGTGAAAGGATGATATACTTTGGAGCTTGACCGAATGGGTTTTTGGAGCTCTAATGGTGGACGGTGAAACAAAGAGAGAAGGAAGGGAATTATTTGATTAAATGTTGGAGTGTTAGCCGTAGAAGTGAGTAGGAAAATGACTTAATGCATGTGTTAAAATTCAAGAATGAATCTAGGCCATCCAATGGTTCAATGGCTAGGATTAGGTCTTACAAGATAAGCTTGTTTCTTATTGGTTGATGGGTGATGAATCATGGCATGAATAAGCATTTATCTAGAGCCTTCTCGGTTGCTCTCCTCACTTGGCCGAATTCTCCACTTAAAAAGCCATCTAAATTTGTTTCTTCCAATTAATTAGTTATATATTTAAATGTAGGTTTAGTTACATATTAAATTAATTAGTTACTTCAAGTTACATTAGGTTAACTTAATTAGTTTAGGATTCTAGTTAGTTAGGCCTAACTAGATTACTATCTAGTTATCACTATTTAGTTACACTAAGGTTGTAGTAATTAATTTAGTTAGATTCTAAGGTAACTATACTAACTAAATTAAATATTCTAGTTCTAATCTAACTAGCTTAGCCATTTTTGTTGACTTAACTTTATTAATTTGACTTCTAGGTGTCTTGTTCCTATTGGTCCAAAATTCCTAATTTCCTTATTGTTTACTTTATTCATACGTGGGTCCCACACATATAGTATCGGGTCCACTGTCAAGTTTTATACTGAGTAATAAAATAATACTAAAAATTATTTTATCGCACAGTTAAATTCTAAAAATTAAAACATTCAAAACAGTGTCTTTCAGAATTGAGTTTACTAAACTCCTTCTGCTCTAAAAAAAACAAAACAAAAATAACATTTTATACAGACAAGCATAAAACAGTACATTGGGGACATAATTGTCATTTACCCTAAAGTCAGAATTTTTAGGGTGTTACAACTCTCCCCAACAAACAAAAATTTCGTCCTCGAAATTTGTCATACCTTAAAATAATTGAGGATATTGTTCCCTCATTTTATCTTCCAATTCCCATGTAGCATCTCCAGTCACATCGTTCCATATAACTTTGACTAACTCAATCATCTTCCCTCGAAGCTGCTTCACTTTTCTGTCTTCAATCCTTACAGGGAATGTCTCGTACGTCAGATTTTCCTTCAACTGTACTTCATCAGGTTGTATCACATGTGTCGGATCTGGAATATATTTCTTTAATTGGGACACATGAAACACATTATGCAGATTAGACAAAAACGGCGGTAAGGCAACTTGATAAGCGACAGGACCTATCCTACGGATAATCTGATAGGGTCCAATAAACTTAGGTGTAAGCTTCTTAGATTTGATAACTCTTCCAATACCAGTCGTAGGAGTCACCCTCAAAAATACATGTTCGCCTTCTTCAAATTCCAATGGTCGCCTTCTTTTATCGCATAACTCTTTTGCCTACTCTGTGTAGTTCGCATCTTCTCTTGAATCATTTTCACTTTCTCTGTAGTCTGTTGTACCAATTCTGGCCCAATAGTCATATTTTCACCATCTTGATACCAACACAAAGGTGTTCGGCATCGTCGTCCATACAATGCTTCATAGGGTGCCATCCCTATACTTGCATGAAAACTATTATTGTAGGTGAATTCTATCAAAGATAAAAATTCATCCCAACTCCCTTGTTGCTCCAACACACAAGCACGCAACAAATCTTCCAAAGATTGTATAGTTCTTTCAGTCTGACCATCAGTCTGTGGATGATAAGCAGAGCTCAAATGTAGCTTAGTTCCCATTGCTTTTTGTAGATTTGGCCAAAACCTTGATGTAAACCTTGGATCTCTATCAGAAATTATGGAAATAGGTACCCCATGTAATCTAACAATCTCATTGATATAGATTTGGGCTAATCTTTCCAACGAATACTTAATATTAATAGGCAGGAAATGAGCTGACTTTGTGAGCCTATCAACAATAACCCATATTGAGTCATGACCTTTTCTCGTTCTTGGCAGTCCAGTAACAAAATCCATAGAAATTGTCCCATTTCCATTATGGAATAGAAAGCGGTTGTAACATTCCGGTGGCCTCGATGTTCCACTTTCGCTTTCGACAAACCAAACAAGATGCCACACGTTACGCTACGTCTCTTTTTCATCCTTGGCCACCAAAACAATTTCTTCAAATCTTGATACATCTTGGTCATTCCTGGATGCAAACTTAAATTACTAGTATGAGCTTCATCCAATATCGCCGTCTTTAATTCAGCATTGTCGGGTATACAAACTCTTCCTTGAAATCTTAGAATTCCATCTGATCCCTCTTCCACTGTTGCCTTGTGACCTTGCTTTAGCAGTTCTCTTTCATTTTGCAAAAACGCATCCTCCTCCTGTTTATCTCGAATTATATTAAGTAAGTCATTTAAATTACCATTCTACCCACACAAATCTTCCCAGGCACTAATTCCATCGATACTTCTAAATTTCTGAACTCATTGAGTAATTCCTCTTCCTTTATCATCATGGTAGAAACACTAAGTACTTTTCTACTCAGGGCATCTGCTACCACATTAGCTTTTCCTGGATGATATTGGAGTTGAAAATCATAATCTTTGAGAAATTCCAACCATCGCCTCTGCCTCATATTCAATTCTTTCTGATCAAACAAGTATTTCAAACTCTTATGATCACTAAAGACATTAAACATAGCCCCATACAGATAATGCCTCCATATCTTTAATGCAAACACCACCGCTGCTAATTCCAAATCATGAGTTGGGTAATTTCTCTCATGAACCTTCAATTGCCTCGAAGCATACGCCACCACATTCCGATCTTGCATTAGTACGCATCCTAACCCTTGATATGAAGCGTCACAGTACACATCAAAAGATCTACTAGAATCTGGTAAGATCAACACTGGTGAGGTTGTTAGCTTTCTCTTCAACTCTTGAAAAGCGGCTTCACGTTCATCCGTCCATTCGAAAGCTTGATTCTTCTGGTAAGTTGTGTAAGTGGTCCGGCGATTTTGGAAAAACCTTCTATGAATCTTCGATAATACCCGGCCAATCCAACAAAACTTCGAACTTCGTCATCCTTGTTTTAGGTCTCTCCCATTGCGAGAATAGTTTCTATCTTGGATGGATCCACGCAATACCCTCCTTAGAAATTACGTGACCTAGAAATTGCACTTTTTCCAACCAAAATTCACATTTAGCCAACTTTGCATACAACAATGCTTGTCCTTCAAAACCTGAAGAACTATACCGAGATGTTCGGCATGCTCTTCTTTAGACCGAGAATAGATTAAAATGTCATCTATAAAGACAACAACAAATCTATCAAGATACGGGCGAAAAATTCTATTCATATAATCCATGAATATAGCAGGAGCATTTGTCACTCCAAAAGGCATAACCGATACTCATAATGCCCATATCGAGTTCGGAAGGCTTTTTTAGGTACATCCTCCGTTTTAACACGAATTTGATGGTAACACGATCTCGGATCTATTTTAGAAAATACTTCGCTCCTTTCAACTGGTCCATCAAATCATCAATCCGTGGGAGTGGATATTTATTCTTTATAGTGACCTTATTCAAGCGACGATAATCTACACAGAGTCGAGAAGTTCCATCCTTCTTCTTGACTAGAAGCACTGGTGCTCCCCATGGTGACACACTTGGTCGCACTGTTGCTTTTCCAATAATTCTTCTAATTGCTTTTTCAACTCTATCAATTCGGCTGGTGACATTCGATACGGTGCAATCGAAATAGGACCTGTTCCTGGTACCAAATCGATAGCAAATTCGATTTCTCTCTCTGGCGGCAAACCAGGTACGTCATCTGGAAAGACTTCCGGAAATTCATTAACAACGGGAATTGCACATATATCTTTCTCATTCTCAACTTTTAGAGAAGATAATAATACAAATCCCCTCGCTCCATTTTTCAGTAATGACGTAGCTTTAACAGCAGTCAAAAATCCAGAGTTCTCTTCCTTCGAAAAAACTATAGCTTTAATTGCACAGTCTATCAGGATATGGTTAGAAAACAACCAATCCATTCCTAATATCACATCTATCCCCACTAGAGGTAAACAAATCAAGTTGACTATAAACATACGGTCCTTCACAACAACAGGACAATCCAAACATATTTTGGATGTGACCACAGGCTTAGTAGTTGGTGTAGAAACAACCAATGGAAAATTCAAAGAAGACAAGTGCGTTTCAACTTCTTAACACAACTATAGGCAATAAAAGAATGCGTTGCACCTGAATCATACAAGACAGTCAAAAGCTTACCTCCTATGATTCCTTCCCCTTGAATAAGATTATCAGATTGAGAAACTTCAGTTCCTGTCATAGTATAGACTCGTCCTCCGGATCTTGGCTGATTTGCCCGAACAGTCTTCAATACAGGTTTCTTTTCCAACTGAGGACAATCCTTAGAGAAATGTCCAGGTTGCCAACAATTAAAACAAATTGTTCCTTTAATTGGACAATCTGAAGAAACATGGCCTTTCTTTCCACACTTAAAACAGGTTGGTACAAACGCCGCTTTCTGACTAGGAATAGTACTAGCAGAGCTTCCTCCAACCGGTGGTCGTTGAAATTGGTTTCCCAGTGGTCTCGAGTATGGCTTACGTTGGAACCGATTATTATGACCGCTACCTCCCCTCCGAAACCTCATTGGTCCAAAATTACGAGTCTTGGGATCCTTTAACGATTCCAATTCCTCCAGTGTGCACATGTATCTACCAGAACATGGAATTGAGTCATTCTCAAAGGCAATACTCCTTGTCTTAACTCCACTCGCAGATCGCTTCAAACTTCCTACATCGCCACTCATCATTTGGCCTGGTTTGAGCATAATCGAGAATTGAGACAAACTCTCAAATTTAGATGCATACTCGGGAGCTGTCATATTTCCTTGACGTAGACCAAGAAATTCTCTTTCCTTGGCATATCGAGCACTTGGTAGGAAAATACTTGTCCATAAACCTAGTAGAAAACACTTCCCAAGTTATTGCGGTGCCTTGACTTGCAACAACCGGCGGGTTCCTCTCCACCAACTTTCTCCATCTCCTCTTAACATATAAGTAGCATACGTTACCTTTTTGTCATCGGGCATCCCATCCCTTCGAATATCTTCTCCAGCTCTTGAATCCATAAACTTGCTTTCTCGGATTGAGCTCGCCTCTAAAGCGTGGCGGGTTACTACGCCTAAATTCGGATAAATTTAGGGCATCCGCGTAGCTTCTTGTTGTTGAGCTGCTCTCGGTTCTATTTGAATCATTGCTTCCGCCATCCGCTGCATAGCCTCTGCAGCCGCTACTATAGGATCCACTTCTCTAGGAATATCCGCATGTCTTCCTCTTCTTCCAGACATTTTCTTTCTTTAATCACATAAAACATAAAAGTTAGATTCTTCCTTTCGGAAATGAATCACAGAGAAGTTAGATTCTTCCTTGTGGGGGTGTCACATTTGTTATTAAAATAAAATAACGATTAACGAGAATAATTAAATTATAAGGTTTTGATATAAATAAATAATAAAACCTGTACACTTACTTTGTTTCGAAAACATAAAAGTTGTATCCTCAAGATATTTCACCCTAAAAAAAAAATATATACACACATACATAGATAATATCGGCACACCCCTGTAATATACATTATATCCATAAACATATCCATCAGATACTAATATACAAAAATTTACATAAGTTTTGTTTTCATAAGTCGTACAAATAATTTACACATAATTTACAAACCCAAATAAAAATACATACCAAAAGAAAAAGAAAGCATAAAAGGTTTATATTTACAACCCAGCATCAAAAAGGATAACAAACCCAAGTGCACGTCATACATTTTTAGTCACTTGGAGAAACATTCCTAGATGATTCCTCCAAAGACAGAAATACATGACGCCTCCCAGAAGACCTGTGAGCAGGAACTCTGGGTGCTCTGTGGACCGGAATATAGTTAGGGGTCCGAACAGCAGGTGTTCTAGCAGAAGACACAACACTAAACTCATAGGGAGTCCGAAATAGACCGTTCCAGTGACGGCGAACTCCTAACGGTAGTTCTAACTGAACATAGAAATCTGATACAAAAGCGGGACGGAATCAGACTCGGTCGCAAAGACATAGTAATAATCCCTGTATAAGCAACAACATTACGTTCTCCATAGATGCGCCAACTGTCAACTCCTCCGTGGAATTCCAAACTGATAAAACCCAAAAATCCGGGTGTCGACATCTCACCCTATCAGTACTAACACTAGAGATGATCTAAGGCTTCGGGTCTTCGGACTGAAAATCTGTGGATCGTAGTTCTTCCTCTGCTATGTACTCACTGCCCAACTCTGGTTCTTCAACCCCTTCTTCATAGTCTAAATATATATATATATATATATACATACAACAAACAAACAAACAATATATACAACAAATAGAGAGGTAAGACAACTTAAAGTAACCAATAAATATCACATATGAAATAATAATACAACATTAACATAAATAAAATCCATAATGTACATAAATCTCATATGATTCAAAATACTCACCACACAATATAATGAATTTAAAATGAATATGACAAAATATAAAATGACTCATTCCTACTCCATGGAGCTACAACGCATACTCGGATATCGAGAGAGAATGAGATGAGACTTCTATTAGTCTTGCTTGACCAATCCAAAGCTATTAGACTTGTCCACCCTTTGTGTCTATAGCTTTGGCTACCCCGACCACTATTGCCTTGTCAAAACTTTGTGTCTATAGGCGATCGTTGTGATTGCTATTGCCTTGTCAATACTTTGTGTCTATAGCCCACGAAAATAAATATAACAATAGTGGCATAGCACACAACCCGGACACACAGTCAATCAATTGTGTACTACGAGGCGGTCGATAGTCCTCTCAAAACTTGATTAAGGTTAGTGCTCGTCGAGAACATAAGTGTGTCATCACGCACCACGGCCCGAGAAGGAGCTACCTCCGTCCACATATGGAATAGTGCACACTATGAACTCCAAGTTCATATCAGAAAATGAACACACTATGCCTATCACATCGACAACACGATGTTATTCATCTCGTCAATCAAATCACCAAATTTCGAATTTGGCATGACTCAATGCATGAACAGATGCGTAATTACTAAAATATCCTCAGGTTTCAATTATTTATATAAGTGCCATAAATTTCCAAATTATTTACATAAATACCATTAAATCTTCATTATTTACAAAAATGCCCTTAACTTCTATTATTTACAAAAATGCCATCAAACTTTGAATAATTTCAAAAATACACTTCAAACTTTAATTATTTACGAGAATACCCTCAAACTTAATTTATTTACAAAAATACCCTCAATGGCAAAAATCTTCAAATACAATGACGCTCCCACTTGGCGCACTTGTATGCAGATCCACACATCCGGGTCCACCACTTTGGCCCGACAGAAACTCATTGTTTTCATCAATCGCGTAGAAATTTTATTTCGTTTTCAAAATCTTGCCGTTTTCACAATATACATCACATTTCCAAATCGCATAAATACATTTTTTGTTTTCTCAATCGCGTAAATTTTTAAATCATGTTCTCGTCGATTTACTCACATAAATACTTCTAAACTATAAAAATAATTGTTAAATCATCTGAGACCATTTAAAATATTTTTCCTAATTACGGTAAAATATTTTATATTATTATGTATTCTTTATAAATACTAACAATACTCAAATTAGTTTCTAAATATATTTAGTATTCATTAACAACATTGTAAAATACTTTGATTCTTCCCATTCAGTAATGTGACCGAACCTAGGGTTTGCACTCTTTGGAATGCTCATGCATTTCTAACACTAATCTAACACATACAATGTAAAACATATACAATGTATAACACATACAATACATCAAGGCTTAAACAATTAATAAAAGCTATAAAAATCAACACATAAAGGAATCCTTATGGATTTTACAAATTCAATCAAACCTTAATTTCTTAATAACACTTTAATTTAATTAAATTTTGGTCTTCCTCTTACCTAAAATGATGAAAATTTCTTCTTTTCCTCTCCCTTGTGATTTCGGTTTTGCCTCCTTAGAGTCCTAGGAAAATAAATAAAATTTTATAAAGGTTATTACTAGAAAAAGGAACAATACCATGGTTCAATCATGGCTTAGAAGCTTAGAAATATAAATAAAATTGAAAAACAAAGGGTTTTACCTTTGAAGAAGGATTCTCAAAGGTGGTCTTCAAGCTTGAAAATGGAAGAAATGGAAGAAACTTCCAACTAGAGATGGTCTTGTAGTAAGGTTTTGAAGTAGAAAAGTAAGAAAAAGAAAATTTTGGGTGAAAGGATGATATACTTTGGAGCTTGACCGAATGGGTTTTTGGAGCTCTAATGGTGGACGGTGAAACAAAGAGAGAAGGAAGGGAATTATTTGATTAAATGTTGGAGTGTTAGTAGTAGAAGTGAGTAGGAAAATGACTTAATGCATGTGTTAAAATTCAAGAATGAATCTAGGCCATCCAATGGTTCAATGGCTAGGATTAGGTCTTACAAGATAAGCTTGTTTCTTATTGGTTGATGGGTGATGAATCATGGCATGAATAAGCATTTATCTAGAGCCTTCTCGGTTGCTCTCCTCACTTGGCGAATTCTCCACTTAAAAAGCCATCTAAATTTGTTTCTTCCAATTAATTAGTTATATATTTAAATGTAGGTTTAGTTACATATTAAATTAATTAGTTACTTCAAGTTACATTAGGTTAACTTAATTAGTTTAGGATTCTAGTTAGTTAGGCCTAACTAGATTACTATCTAGTTATCACTATTTAGTTACACTAAGGTTGTAGTAATTAATTTAGTTAGATTCTAAGGTAACTATACTAACTAAATTAAATATTCTAGTTCTAATCTAACTAGCTTAGCCATTTTTGTTGACTTAACTTTATTAATTTGACTTCTAGGTGTCTTGTTCCTATTGGTCCAAAATTCCTAATTTCCTTATTGTTTACTTTATTCATACGTGGGTCCCACACATATAGTATCGGGTCCTTTGTCAAGTTTTATATCTTGAGTAATAAAATAATACTAAAAATTATTTTATATCTTGAGTTAAATTCTAAAAATTAAAACATTCAAAATAGTGTCTTTCAGAATTGAGTTTACTAAACTCCTTCTGCTCTAAAAAAACAAAACAAAAAATAACATTTTATACAGACAAGCATAAAACAGTACATTGGGGACATAATTGTCATTTACCCTAAAGTCAGAATTTTTAGGGTGTTACAATACTCATCATGGGTATTCAAACTCATCAATCAATCTCAATTGATGCAACAACATCATAAAAATCATTTCTCAAATCATCAATCTCATTTGATTCAATCATGTCATGAAATAATTTTCTTAAACTTGTTTGGATGCATAATCTTTTCACAATCTAGTGAATTCCAATCATTCAATTCAAGATTTAAGCTTTGTATTTAGGTTACCTGGGTTAAAGAACTATGTTTCCATCATTTTCAGATCAAAAGACTCATTTTGGGGGTCTGGAAATCGATTACAAGGCCTTGGTAATCGATTATATGCTTGGTAGAGTCAATGTAATCGATTACAAGCATGATGTAATCGATTGCAACAGGATATAATTGTAACGCCCCTTTTTGGGAGGGAACGTCACATTGTCAATTACAATGCGGAAACTAAAATTTATAAGTTAAGACCCGATTTTTTTTATTATTTCGATTTTATCTGGTTAAAGCTGTATAAATAAAATATAGCGACGAAACTTAAATGGCACAAAGATCAAGACAGAAGTAAAGCATACATTTGAATCAACATTGCATATTCATATATATATATATATATATATCATCAAATCTGTTTGGTTACAAAGCCTGTTATACCAAAAAGCAAAAGTATACCTGCCCAAAGGATCATACATATACATCCCCAAGATATCAAAAATATACAACCCACTACAATTAAGACATCAGGCCCCCAAAATAAAACACTGGTAGCCATCAGTAGTTACCAGCAATATCAGTCCCTCAGATGAGGAGGAATCGTATTAGGATCCTCAGCGAGATCCTCCTCAGGAACCTCCTCGGGGTCTTCCTCATCCAAGGAAACCCACATAGGAGCCATAAAGCCATGGGCCAGAGCCCGAGCAGTGGAATCAAAAGAGTCCTCCTGCGGGGTGTAGTAGCGGTCACCCCATATCTCCCGGATGGGCAGATAAAACTTCAAACGTAGGCTGATGCAGCAGGTAAAGATCGACGGCTCATGATGCCTCTAGGCCAAAGAGATTGACACGTCTCCCAGGTAGACACAGCGATTAGAATTTAGGTTGATGTGCCAACAGTCTGGCCCTCCAAGGAAGGTCAGACACACATCACCTAGAAATCCGTGTGAGCGGGCCTCCATGCTCCACAATAGATGCTAGTCGCGATCACGCCAAAAGCTAGGGAAATCGGAAGCTTCAACCTCCTTGCCGTCATCTTCGATGGGACATAATATACAGATAGAAAATAACAGAAATATAGGAAAGAGGTAAGACATCCTACCGTCATTACCAATTATAGTAGCAAGAAACAAAACAGAGCTAGGCGCCCACATAGCATTTCAATAGTAATAATAATAATAAGCATTTAATAACAGTAATAACAACCAAGCAGTTCCAGGAAGTATACATCAGCAATACAACAATTCCATTTATAAAAATAAACAGATGCCAGATAATACATGGACTCACTATGCACATGCATACAAAGTCAAAATCCTACTCCATGGAGCTAGACACAAACAGTCGGAGAAAAAGATCAGGAGACACGTTTGCAACTCAGCTGCCGGGCCAAAGTGCTATAACTCATCAGTTTATCCACGTGCACATCAAGGCATTATACAGACAGTCTACGCTAGATCACGACATAGGACAGTGCCCGGTCAGGATCGTCGGTGCGTTTGCATCGGTTTGCCCTATGGACAAAAGAGCTACTAACTATCCATTGCGGGGTACCCGCACCCTGACTCCCCCATGGTCAACAATATGACCTACATTAGTCTACTCGCACCCGCACTAAGGTGTGTTCAATATCCTAGGCAACTTGGCTTTAACAACAGTCCAACGGACATTCACAATGCAAGACAACTCTATGCATAAACATGTATGTTCATCATTGCATACTTTTCCACAACATGCCATAATTGGCCAAACTAAGTATCAAGACATCATTGGTCACTCACATGGACCCACAATATCATAATATTGGAATTAAATGAATTAATACATTTTTAAGGTTTATTACGAATTCTTACTTAGATTTAGCTTTTCTTACATAGTTCGTCTCTAGAAGAATTCTCTTAATTAAATAAATTCTCTAAGGTAATTTATTCTCATATACTTAGAAAATTATTCTAAGGGTCTCAAAATCTCACACTGTCTTGTTCTTTCCCTGATTAAAATTACCCTAAGTCTTATGAAAAATTTCATTCTTGGTTCTTTAAAATTTATGAACCTCAAAGTATATCCAAATTTTCCAATTTGCTAATTTTCTATTCCATTACCAATAATTTAATCACTTAATTATTTATGTTCCAAGGTTACCAAAGTTGCATAATCAAGCCCCAAAAGGCCCTAGAGGTTGTGGCCTCCCTAGGGGATTAAGTTCCCAAATTTTCCATTCCATTAATTTCATATTGTACACTTGATTAATTATGGTTTCCACTTGTTACAATTGTTCACAAAGAACCCCAATTTTGGGCTCCCAAAACCGTAGCCATCCAAGAGAGAATCCAACATCATTTTCTTCCATTTCATGCCTTCCAATCCATTCCAATATATCAATATACACAAACAATCAATCCAATGGCATAAACAAATTGCAAACAACATGTAAACATACTAATCATGTAAACAAAGAATAACCCTCAATAGGGTTTTCTAACAATCAAACACAACAAGGTTTCTTAGTGCTAATAGAGGTTGAGGAGGAGTGTCTTCCTCTTACCTAAGAGAAGAAAACAAGAGAAGCCTCCTAGAATTTCCTTGCAATTTTCGGATTGGACATCACCAAGAACCCTAAAATTTCAATCTCATCAAAACAACACCAATGCTTGAAAAATGAAGCATGGATGGTCACAAAGGAAACCATAGAAACGAAAATGAGTAAAAGAGAGTGAAGAATCAAGAAGCTTATCCAAAACCCTAAGCTTGAAGCTTGAAGAAAATGGTGAAGATGAAGGATTTTCAAAGAATCACCAACTAGAAAAGTGTTTAGGTGATGGAGAGGATTAAGAAAATAGGGTTGGATGAAATTTTTGTGATGGATGGGTGCATGGAGGGCTGCTGGCCGTATGGCTTCCTAGAGAGAAGGAGGAGAAAAGGCTCAAAGGAAGAAGAAGGTAGAGAGAGAAGTGAATAGAAAAAGTGAAAAGTACTTTTGGGGTTTGAAATTGGAATAGATGAATTAACAAAGTGGAGCACACTTTTGGCTCCAATTTTGGGCTGCTGCTGCCGTGTGAGGAATGTGAGGGAGGAGAGAGAAAAGTGGTTAGCTTCCTTGGGAAGCTTGGAGGAAATTTTCTAGAAGCTTCCTTGAGAAGCTTCGCACGTTTCTCAATAAAATGCAAAGTAAGCTTGTTTCCTTAATTAAATACTCTTGAACAGATGATTAATTACACTGTTAGAATTATTTTTCCAGTGAATAAAAGTTACAGTTGATGAAAATAATATTTTATTATTCATCAGATAATTTTATGGTACAACGATTTTATTTATCAGATAAAATCTCAAAAAACGTAAACTTCACAAACTGTGCTCAGTCTCGAGTTTAGTAAGATCCCCCATCGACACATTGACAGTTCAAGATTTACCAGTTTCAGGAAAAACATTTCGTTATCCTGGCTCCACTCAGCGCGCATGCAAAAACGAGGAATATACTAAAATATTCGACGTTTTCAGAAAAATTCACAAAAATTCTTAAAAATCACAAATATTAGAAAATAGATATTTGTCATGAAACAAACAATTTTCTGAGGCGTTTGACTGACTCTACTCAGTGCGCATGTAAAATGAGAAATATATTAAAATATTCAACATTTCTAGAAAATTCCAGAAAAATCTCCAAAAATCACGAATATTGGGAAATGACTATTCATGATGAAACAAATCATTTCCGAGGTGTTACACTGACTCTACTCAGTGTGCACGCAAAGTGAGAAATATATTAAAATATTCAACGTTTCCAAAAAAATTCACAAAAATTCTCAAAAATTATAAATATTATAAAATGATGATTAATGATAAAATAAATAATTTTCGGGGTGTTACAATAATCCATTACAACAAGATGTAGCCAAAAGCCTTGTAATCGATTACATGGGCCACGTAATCAACTACTAGCTACCTAGAAACACATTTCGTAGCTCCAGAAGCTTGGTAATCGATTACAAGGGATATGTAATCGATTACAACGTGAAAATTTGCAGAAAACAGAGCCTTTAAACCATTTCAACCCAAACCAAACCATTAAACATCAACAACAACATTAAAGTTATCATTTTCAAGCATCAAAATCCTTATCCTAAATCACAAATCAAAAGTAGGTTTAATACCCCTTTTTTAATCTCAAAACTAATCCAAAATCAAGCTCTCATATCATGAATCAAACGCAAACACATGAATATTTCATTCTTAAGTAAAAAATCTCAACATTTCCATCAAAGTTCCAGTTTGAAAGAAACTGAAAATGGAGAGGGAGGATGAGAAAAATTCCCCTACCATGGCCTTCCATGGTGGCTTGACCTTGCTTGGTGTTCTTCTTTCTTTCTTCTTCATTTTCATGGTCTATCATGCCCTCTTCTCCCCCTCTTTCTCTTCCTCTTTTGTTTCCATTTCTGTCTCGGTCTCTCTTTCTCGCCTCATCTTTTATTTCTTTCTTTTCTTTGTCTTCCCTTTTATTTATTTCTTTACCCCTTCTTTTTGGTGTAGCAATGAGAAAGTGAGGGAGAGAGAAAATTGAGAAAATATCTTAAGAGCAATGATGAGGGGTGAGACGCAAAAGAGAGAAAATGGAAGGGAAAAAGTGATATTCACTGATAAATTTTTTTTCGCTAAATACACTTTAATTTATCATAAATGAATTTTCCAACCTTCATAGGCATCAGGAAATATTCTAGGATTACACATTATTTTCCATATCATCATCCCACTATTTTCATTATACTGGGTTACCAATCTCTAGGCTTTATTATTCTTTTCCTAGGTTAAAATTAAACCAATGGGATTGAATTATGAAACTTTCAAGTGCCCTTTTCAATCTATTTCTATTCTCAAGTTAATCTTTATCCTTTATTTTGCATCTACTCATACCTCTATGGTTTTCTGATCCATTTATCTAATTAATTTTGTCTTTAAAAATTATCTCAGTGTCATTAAAATACTAAATTAACTTGTCTGATCTTCCAAAATTCCATACAAGTCTTTCCCATCCTTTATGACGTGGAAATGAACTCTCCATATTTATTTCTATCATTTTAGGTATTTAAGCAAAATTTTGAGCTATTTTGAGCTACTTCTCATATTCAGTGTTATAGACTTACATTCTATTCATTCCAAGCAATTACCAAAATTGTATGGTAACTAAAACCAAACTTATTATACCACTATAACCCTAATTAACAACATTAGTTTAGAGAGGATGTGACATTTCTCCCTCCTTTTTATAAATTTTGTCCTTAAAATTTGATGACCTCTGTGCACTCATTCAACAACATCTTGAGATATAGGAGTTCAACCTAAGCTAGTTCCATTAGAAAGTTAAGACCCAAATCTACAACTTTCATGAAGAACACAAGAGGAAATTTGGATGGCTTGGAGGTCATATTAGGTTTGGAAATCAGAATAGAGGAGCTGTAGTTGGGCCTGAGCAGTGTGCAATGATTGGACCATATCTCGAGCTGTAGGAATACTTTTGGGCTAAAATTGATGGCATTGGAAAGCTAAGACAAAAGCCTACAACTCTTATGAAGACCACTTGGCAAGATTCTGACGCATGCCATGATTTCAGCATTGAATGATGTCGGGGACAAGAATCTCTATAATTTTTCACTCATCAAATTACTATTTGGCATTTTCCACTCATTCACCCACTCATCCACTCACTCATTAATCAGCCCCTTATCATTTTTTACCCCTCACTTCTATAAAAGGGAGCCATGGCTGATCATTTGGAGGGGTAGCTTAGAGATCAATATCTTGCTTATGTATTAATTGTTTCCTTTGCAGTAGTTTTTTTTTTGTTCTAAATAGAAGTCATGTTCTTCTTCTTCTTCTTCTTTCTTTCTTTCCTCTTGTCTATGAGTAACTAATTTTCATTTTACTTGGGTTAAAAAGGGTGAAGCTCTTGGTAATGAAATAAGGTTAGATTAATCTCTTTCTTGTACTTAAATGATATATTATCAAATGGTCATTATATGTATTGTATTTTGTTTCCAATCATTTTAGAAACTGTTCTTGTAAAGTGGAGGTCTTGATTTGTTGTAGACAAGATATTGGCACAATGAATGCTTAGGCCCATTTATAAGTGGTGGTGATAATAGATAATTAAAGGAACCATAATATAATTACATATATAATATTAAATGAACTTTGAATGTTGTATTTTTCGATTGGAACCTCCATTATGTGTGGATTCTAATTGAGTTATAAAAAAAATTAATCGTGTCCTTAATTTATTTACTAAGAATGAATCTCTTAACCCAAGTAAATTCTTTTTATTTGTGACTAAGTTTTATTACCTTTATTACTGTGACAAAATCTTTTCCTTACCTCAAAGAATTTTTTCTTCATCAATTCCCTGTGGATCGACCTCGGACTCCTAAGAATTTATTACTTGAAACAACCTTCACTTAGGTTTGCAACTTATAATCTGCACTAAGTTTTTGGCACCATTACTGGGGACTTGATTTGAAGTTTTCATTTATTGAGATTTTCTTTCCTTAAGTAAACTTCATCATCTGGTATATTCTTTCTCTACTCTTTTAACTTACTAACTTTTAATTTTCTTGCTTACTAACGTACTAACTTAGTGAAAGAAACTCTCCCTTCTCCCTCTGTAATCTTTAATCATTAATGAAATAATCTTCCTTTTTCTTTTCTTTTTCGCCAGCTCTGGTGGGGCTCTGCCTTTCTCTGGTTTTCATATTTTAAATTTATTTTTTGTATTTTATTTTCTACACTTTACTTTCTGCACTTTATTTCTAACTTTCTAACTTACTAACCTACTAACCTAATTATTAACTTTCTAACTATCTAACTTTTTACTTTATCAGCTTACTAACTTACTACTTGTTAATATTTATTTGGTGATTGGTTTATACCACATCCTTGTTAATATTTAATGGCCAATTTATACTGCCAACTTGTACATTATTTATTTTATTTTAAGTCACTTATTTATGCTTAATTGATATCTTGATTTAAATTCTAGACGTTTAGTAAAAATTAATCCTAATACTTTATATATTGATTTGTTTAAATCACAATCACACACAATTGACACAATGGCTGAAAATGAAAGTGTACATGGTGAACATGAAAATCAACCATTGCGAACCATGCGTGAATATTTGCAACCATCTTGAAATTCTAGTCTATCATGTTTTATCTTTTCACTCAATGCTAACAATTTTAGATTTAAGCCGGGTATGATTTCTTTACTTCCTAAATTCCATGGTTTAGAATATGAAAGCTCATATTTACATCTGAAAGAATTTGAGGAAGTATATATTACTTTTAATGATCAAACTTGCACTGAAAAAATTATTAGGCTTAAATTGTTTCCTTTTTCTTTGAAAGATAAAGCAAAAACTTGGCTTAATGCTTTGAAACTAAGATCAATTGGCGCATGGCAAGAAATGCAAGGTGAGTTTTTAAAGAAATTTTTTCCAACACATAAAACCAATGCTTTGAAAAGACAAATCTAAAATTTTTTCTAAAATTCAAATGAAGCATATTTTCATTGTTAGGAACATTTTAAAGATTTATTAAATTCTTGCCCACATCATGATTTTGAAAAGTGGCGCACTATAAGCTTCTTTTATGAAGGTTTAACACCTGAAGCCAAACAATTTGTGGAAATAATGTGCAATAGTGAGTTTCTTGATATAGAACCTGCAGAAGCTTTAGATTATTTAAACCATTTGGCTGAAAATTCTCAATCTTGGCATAGTACTAATCCTTCTGAAAATTCAATTAGATATAACCTTACAAATGCTAGTAAAAGAAAATATCATCTTAGTCAAGAAGAAGATCTAAATGCTAAGTATGCCATTTTGGCTAGAAAGGTTGAAGCCATAGAATCAGGGAAAGTAAAAGAAATCAAATTTATGCAAAATGAAGAAATTTGTGGCATTAGTGATGAATTAGGACACTCAACAAACGAATATCCAAAAATTCTTGTTTTAAAAGAAGTTGTACATGAGCAAGTAAATGCAATGAGCAATTTTAAAAAGTCATTCACTTTTTTTTTCCAGATTCATACAATCTGGGATGGAGAAATCACTCGAACTTCAGCTGGAGGACTAATAATCAGGCACAATTTATGCAACCACCACCTCCTCAAGCACAGCAGGACTCTCAGAATTCTCAAGGATATGCACCTTATGTCCCACCATATAAGAAAAACCTTGAAGGAACACTGCATGCATTCATAGAAAAGCAAGAGGCCATTAATAACCAAAACACTCAAACCATGAATGGCATAAAAGATACTCTTGCCAAAATTACTTCTGCTCTTGCCATTCATGAGAAAGGAAAATTTCCTTCTCAACCTCAACCGAATCCCAAGGGTCAGTACAATCTAAATGAGGGTAGTTCAGAAAACTAACAAATAGATCAAGTCAAGTCAGTGATAACTCTTAGGAGTGAAAAAGTTGTTGAAAAATAAGTTCCTGAACCTTGTGAGAGAGATAATGAGTCAATTCCCCAAGATAAGGAAGAGGTTGATAAGCCATCTATCCAAAATGAGACCAATCTCTCGCCTTCACCCCATTTCCTCAAGCATTAAACAAACCAAAGAAATTGAACCTCCACACTGAAATTTATGAAATTTTTAAGCAAGTGAAGGTCAATATTTCATTGTTAGATGTTATCAAACAGATTCCTTGTTATGCCAAATTTTTGAAAGACTTATGCACTGTTAAAAGGAAATTAAATGTGAAAAAGAATGTATTTTTGGCTAAACAGGTAAGCTCCATTATTCAAAGCAATAATGTTTTGAAACATAAAGACCCTGGTTGTCCTACGATTTCATGCATTATTGGAGAACATAAAATTGAACAAGATTTACTTGATCTTGATGCTAGTGTTAATTTGCTTCCATATTCAGTTTATCAGCAACTCAACCTGGATGAGTTAAAACTAACTTTTGTAACTCTTCTACTTGCTAATAGATCAATCAAAATTTCAAAAGGAATAGTGGAAGATGTGTTAGTTCAAGTTGATAAATTCTTATTCCCTGTGGATTTTATTGTATTGAAAACTGAACCTTTGGTTAATAGTTGCAAGTCAATTCTTGTTATTTTAGGTCAACCATTTTTAGCAACATCTAATGATTTGATAAATTGCAGAAATGGATTGATGAAGCTAACATTTGGAAACATGACACTGGAGCTTAATGTTTTCAACATATGTAAGCAACCACAAGAAGTCTATGACAAAAAGGAGGAAGCTGATGGGATTGAGGCCATTATAGATGATCATCTTCAAAATGGGAGTTCTTCTGACCCATTAGAAGTTTGTTTAATTGATTCATTTGATTCATGTACTCAATTAGATGATGATATTTCTAAAATATGTTCTTTGCTTGAATGTACACAAGTAATGGAATACAAAGGATGGAAGCCAAAATTTGAAGATCTAAAATCCATGATTGATAATTCCCATGAAGAAGTACCCACACTGGAACTAAAGCAATTACCTGCTGGGTTAAAGTACACATTTTTGGGAGAAGAATAAAGCTTCCCAGTAGTAATTTCCTCAACCCTTACTGGAGAATAAGAACGTATGTTGTTAGAAGTACTTAAAAGGCATAAAAGTGTAATTGGATGGACATTAAAGGATATAAAAGACATTAATCTATTAATTTGTACACATAGAATATATTTAGAGGATAATGCTAAAATATCTCAACAACCTCAAAGAAGATTAAATCCACACATAAAAGAGGTAGTTAGAGCTGAAGTTCTTAAATTACTTAATGTTAGAATTATCTACCCTATTTCTGATAGCCAGTGGGTAAGCCCTACACAAGTTGTGCCTAAGAAATTTAGAATAACAGTAGTTGAAAATGAAAAAGGTGAATTAATACCTAATCGAGTCTCATCCAGTTGGCGTATGTGTATTGATTTTAGAAAATTAAATGTAGCAACTAGGAAAGATCATTTTCCCTTGTCATTTCTTGATCAAATTCTAGAAAGTGTAGCAGGACATCCCTACTATTATTTTCTTGATGATTATTCGAGGTATAATCAAATATCAATTGCATTAGAGGATCAATAAAAGACTACTTTTACGTGCCCCTTTGGCACTTTTGCATATAGAAGAATGTCTTTCGGCCTTTGTAATGCTCCGACAACTTTCCAAAGATGCATGCTAAGTATTTTCAGTGACATGATTAAGCATTATTTAGAGGTTTTCATGGATGACCTAACAGTTTTTGAAAATTCTTTTGAAAATTATCTTGATAATTTGGAAAAAGTTCTTAAAAGATGCGAAGAAAAAGAATTTGTGTTAAACTGGGAAAAATGTCATTACATGGTTACCACAGGAATCGTGTTAGGTCATGTGATATCTTCTAAGGAAATTGAAGTTGATAAGGCCAAAGTTGAATTAATTGCTCATTTGCCTTCCCCAAAAATAGTCAGAGAAGTTCGTTCCTTTTTAGGACATGTAGGATTTTACAGAAGATTCATTAAGGACTTTAGTGCCATATCTAGACCATTATGTAATCTTCTAACAAAAGATGCACCATTTGATTGGACTCAAGAATTTCAAAAATCTTTTGAAAAATTAATTAGTCTTCTGACATCTACTCCTATCATGCAATCCCCTGACTGGTTTTCACCTTTTAAGTTGATGTGTGATGCTAGTGATTTTGTTGTTGGTGCTGTTTTAGGCAAAAGAAAGGAAGATAAGCCTCATGTGATTTGTTACGCAAGTAGAACTTTAGATAGTGTACAAATGAATTATACCACTATTAAAAAAGAACTACTTGTTGTAATTTTTACATTGGACAAATTTTGAGCTTATTTAATCAATTTTTCTGTTATTGTTTTCACTGATCATGCTGCCGTTAGATATTTAATGTCTAAGTAGGATGTCATACCTAGGTTGATATGGTGGATCTTGTTACTTCAAGAATTCAACATCATAATAAAAGATAAAAAAATAGTCAAAAATGTTATTGCAGATCATTTGTCCAGACTTACAACAGACTCGTCTTTTGATAACACACCTATCAATGATTCTTTTCCTGATGAATTGTTATTTTCTGTCGATTCTATGCCTTGGTTTGCTAACATTGTTAATTTTCTTGTAACAGGTAAGATACCTCCTCAATGGATGCACCAAGATAGAAGGAAATTTTTGACTAACGTGAAAAAATTTTATTGGGATGACCCATATTTGTTCAAATATTGTTCTGATTAAATCTTTTGGAGATGTGTGCCCGACAATGAGGTAGGTAGTGTCATTAAATTTTGTTATTTAGAAGCATGTGGAGGTCAATTTTCTTCAAAGAAAACAACTGCAAAAATCTTGCAATGTGGATTTTATTGGCCCACTTTATTTAAGGACAGCTATACTTTTTGTAAAAGTTGTGAAAATTGTCATAAATTAGGGTCCATTTCTAAACGAGACATGATGCCTTTGAACTCTATCATTGTCATTGAAATTTTTTATCATTAAGGAATTGATTTCATGGGTCCATTTCTATCATCATTTGGATTTGTGTATATTTTGGTTGCAGTTGATTATGTCTCAAAATGGATTGAGGCGATTCCATGTCGACACAATGATCATAAAACTGTTCTTAAGTTTTTAAAAGAAAATATTTTGAGTCGATTTGGATTCCCTCGAGCTATCATCAGTGATGGGGGAACACATTTTTGCAATAAACCATTTGAATCTTTAATGAAGAAATATTGCATTACATACAAAATTGCCACCCCTTATCACCCTCAGATAAGTGGACAAGTAGAATTAACAAATAGGGAGATTAAATAAATTTTAGAAAAAATGGTTAACTCAAATCGTAAAAATTAGTCTTTAAGACTAAACGATGCACTTTGAGCTTACCGTACTGCTTTCAAAACATCTTTAGGCATGTCATCCTATCGGTTAGTCTATGGAAAACCTTGTTATTTGTCTATAGAACTGGAGCATAAAGCATTTTGGGCTATTAAAGCTTTCAATTTAAATCTTGATGATGCTTGCAGAATATGCAAATTACAATTAAATGAACTTGAAGAATTGAGAAATGATGCATATGAAAATTCAAAAATTTATAAAGATAGAAAAAAAAGTTTTTCATGACAAGTCAATTGTGAGAAAATTTTTTTAAATTAGTGAAAAAGTTCTGCTTTATAATTCTCGTCTTCACCTATTCCCTAAAAAATTTAGATCTAGGTGGACTGACCATTTTATTGTCAAGCATGTGTATCCTTATAGGGCCATAGACATTGAGAATCCTAGGAATGGTAATGTTTTAAAGGTCAATGGACAAAGACTCAAATCATTTCTGGAAAACCAAGTTATTGAGGTAGAATTCATCTCCCTTTCTAATCCATGTTATGAGTAGAATTTATTTTAATTTAGTGGCTTTATTTTTGCAATTCTTTATCACCCCGGTTAAGTGGCAGATAACGATACTCCGTTGCTCTCAAGTTGTTTTTTTTTAGTTTCCCATAATAACTGATTCCTTCTCCTTTAAAATGGATGTCATTCTCTCAAATCTAAGCAAGCATTTTCCTTCTCTTCCTCAAAATGCTCTAACAAAAATTTACAAAGCTAGATGTGAAAGACTGAGATTGTTAATGCACAAGGGCATGCCGAAAGATGTACGCTGGATAATTGAAGCAAAGGTCCGTCTAGTAAGTGAATCTTTAATTTTATTTGACTCATACATGACAGGTCTCGGTAGCAGTTCGTATTCTAAAAGGAGAAGAGCAAACAGTTTACAAGTTTGTCACAAATGTGCACGATGGAATTATAACAAGCGATGTCATTCTTTAGGGATGGTTTTCACAAACAGAGATGATAAAATATTCTTCATTAAGAATGGACTGAGTAAGGAGTCATTAGATAATATCTTATTGACTCTTGAGATGCATTCTTATGGATATGTGCAGCATGAACTTCTTAACTTATAGAATCTCTTCAAGGACGAACAAGAACATTACAGTCTTAGGAATCTAACTCAAAAAGACCATGTTTGCCAATTTATAAGAAAATTGGATGAGAAGCTTATCCTCGACTCATAGAAGGTGTTTAAGCCATTACTAGACGTAAAACTAGAGGAAGAGGTGAGTCATGCTCACAACAACATGTATATATTATCTTGTTCTTCTTACTTAAAAAAAAAAAAAAGATAGAGTATTTACATATCTTGGGTTTGGCCTTGGTAAACACAAAACATGAATGGGGAAATGCGCACATCCTGATCCAACCTTCTTCATTGAAAAACAAAGTAGGTATATTATATCCCACGTGTGAGGCAGCCAGTCGCATTATGGCCACTTGTCCCTTTTAGGAGCCCTATGTTGCGCTGGTCTTGAATGGGTCTAATACTAGTCAACGATGCTTTGGCACAAAGCTGAAAGAGCATACTACCTCCATCCCATTCTCAAGTGAGTATACACTCACCTTTCATCAGGTTGTTAGTAACTTGGTATTTAGTCCATGAAATCCTTGTGCATGGATCCTTACCTCGTTTGTTTGGAAGGTTCTTTGGGGGTATTGTAGTCTTAGAACCAACTTCTCGTTAAGAGTCGCCCTAATTAGCTTGAGGGCATAGGTTTTTATACTTATTCCCATTATGTGAAAGTATTTTTATTTCAAAAAAAAAAAGTATAAAAAAAAATAATAATAATAATAATAATAATAATAATAATAATAATAATAATAATAATAATAATAATAAAAGTTTCTTAATTTCAAACTTTTCTGACAACAGCCAACCTACCCATATAGGAGCTATCATTACTTTTTCCATTCTCTTCCCTATTTAAACACTTCATTTTCTTCACTTTCCTCTAACTCATAATCATTCAAAGGAAATGTGGGTGTAGAAATGGAGGGAGCTTCTTCTTCTATTTGTAGATTTACCAATAGCTGTGTATTTTGTAGGACAAGTTATGGAAAGGGTTTAGAGTTTATAAACGCAGTAAGCACTATTAGTAGAACACTTACTGCGAGAAACATTCATATAGTATATGGGGGAGGTAGTATTAGGTTAATGGGGGCTGTATCACTTTCTGCACATCTAAGAGGTAGTCAAGTTTTATGTATCATTTTTGAACCTTTAACTTAAAAGAACATCATTGGAAAGACAATTGGGCTGGAACTTCAAGTATCATCTATGCATGGACGAATGAGGACAATGCTTGAAAACTCTAATGCATTCATTACCTTACTGGGTGGTTTTGGTACTTTAGAAGAAGTTTTTCAAATTATCTCTTGGGCCCAACTGAACATCCACCATAAACTCATAGGTTTGTTGAATGTAAATAATTTCTTTGATAATTTATTATCTTTTGTTGACCATGCTGTGGAATAGAACTTTATGACACCTTCGGCAAGACAACTCCTTATATATGCTTCTACTGTTGATGAATAAATTGATAAATTACAAACTTTTATTTATGAACTTGAACCAGTAATAGCTCAGATAGATTGGTCAGAAGGAAGCAGCAAGGAATGTGAATGTGATCTGACACTTCATCTATAACTTTCCTTTACCTTTGGTTTTATTGATCATACTTTGTTTATGTTTAAATTTGTGTAAGGTTTCTCTTTTCAGTAATTGCAACAACAGGTACTATCTTCTATCCTTTACCTACTTATGTTTTGACACTGAGGACAATATTGTGATCTGGTTAGGGGAAAGGATAGTTGTATAAAAAAAATTGAAAAAAAAATTAGGAAGTGTGTTTATTTATATGATCAATAATTTATTAACAACAAAAGTAATTAAGGATGACAGAGTAAGGTGTAAATTATGCCCTAGAGATAAATTTGCTCTTGAGACGCATCAAAAATTGGTGGCAGAGTAAGGAGTAATTAGGTAGATAACTATATTGTGTGAAAGCAGCAATTTAAATTTAGGAAACATAGCATAATTGAGTAAATTATCTTCTTTCTTAAAAATCACATGCTTGGTTATGGATGCTGAATTGGTGGACTAAGAATGATAGAATTATACCTTGTGAGATTTTGAGCCTATTGATGAATGGATTGAACATTTGTACTATTCTCTTCTTTCTTGTATGTTTTTCACTCATAGAACTGTTACTCTAGAACTTGCTTTGATTCTTTTTTAAACTACATTTTCACATGTATACATAAACATGATTGAGGCATTTTTCTTGTAATAGCTACTTTAACCAAATAGCCAAAAATGATTGGCGCATAATAGGCAGTCTTGCTCAGCAGCATATTGTCTCAATATGATATCAAGTACTCTTATGACTTCTTGAAAATTTTCTGATTCCTGCCAACGTAAGGCATTGGAAATGGCCTATTTATGCTTGCTTAACTCCTTTGAGCTGATTTGACCATTCTTTGTTTCGAGCTCATTATGTGCCTTAAAAGAAACCATGTTCTTACCCGGCCTTAGGGAATAAAAGAATATTAGCTTTGTCATTGGATGAGTTCTTGAACAAGTGTGAGGGTGTGTGTGTGCAGAATGGTTAGTGAAAAAATTTTTTAATTAAAATATATATATATATATATATATATATATATATATATATATATATATATATATATTATGTTCATCTAAAAAAAAAAAAAAAAAAAAAAACAAATGTGTAAAGCAAGGCCAACAAGGCAATAAACGAAAGGAAAAGAATATGTAAAGAGAATTTGTATTAGGTGGAGTTGGGATGGACTTTCATGCTTGTTAATTGGACTTAGCTCTTACAATCTTTTATTCTCTTTAGTATTTAACTTGTCATATTCATATTACCACCTCCTTTACCTTGACCCAATTACAACCTTGAATAAAGTCCTCATGATTTGTGTGTGCATGTGTTCTGAGTAGTGGAGAAGTAGAAGATAAGCAAGCTTATGGTATTGCAATTTTTCATGAGTTGAATTAAATAAAATACCTACATTTTAAACACTTGAGGGATTGAGAGTGAATCTTTTGAAGATCTATCATTCTTGACTCGTGCTTTTCAATTGAAATTTCCTTGCTTGTTGGTTTGAGATGTGAAGAAACATTACCTCATAAATATTTTGATCCCTTAAATCTTTGGTTGCTCTTCATTATTTAATATTATTGAGTCTTTTAGAATTTTTTTTAGTTTTTGAGTTTGTGTTGTTTTTCCCTATTCACTAGTTTTGATCTTAAGTGTTTTGCCAGGGAGTGCAAAAGTCAAGTGTGGGGGAATTTGATAGCAATATAATTTATTCATTTTATAATCCTCTCACTTGGCTTCTTAAGGTTCAATTTTGCTTAATTAAGTTAGTTTTGTCACATTTTATGAAACTGAGCTTAATTGGATCATTGAAGAAATTATTGCTTGAATTGTCCTTAATCTATGTGATTGTATGTTTTAGTAAACTGGCTATAATTTGAGTTACAAATATTTGATTGATGTGATTCTAGTCTTGTTGGGAAGCTAAGACAATTCTCTTCAACTTTCTTGATGACCTCAAGATCCTAATCACACGTTTGGATAATTTAAATTAGAGTTGAAGCAAGATCTAGAGTGCTGATCCTGGCAGCCTGACCTCTGTGAACTCATTCAACCATATCTTGAGATATAGGAGTTCAACCCAAGCTAGTTCCATTAGAAAGTTAGAACCCAAATCTACAACTTTCATGAAGAATACAAGAGGAAATTCGGATGGCTTGGAGGTCATATTGGGCTTGAAAATCAGAAGAGAGGAGTTGTAGCTGGGCCTAAGCAATATGCAGTGATTGGGCCATATCTCGAGCTATAAGAATACTTTTGGGCTGAAACTAATGGCATTGGAAAGCTAATACAAAATCCTACAACTCTTATGAAGACCACTTGGTGAGATTCTGATGCATGCCATGATTTCAGCATTGAATGATGTTGGGACAAGAATCTCTATAATTTTTCACTCATCAAATTACTATTTGGCATTTTCCACTCATTCACCCACTCATCCACTCACTCATTAATCAGCCCCTTGTCATTTTTTATCCCTCATCCACTATAAAAGGGAGTCATGGCTAATCATTTGGAGGGGTTAGCTTAGAGATCAATATCATGCTTGTGTATTAATTGTTTCCTTTGCGGTAGTTTTCTTTTGTTCTAAATAGAAGTTATGTTCTTCTTTTTCTTCTTCTCTCTTTCTTTCCTCTTGTCTATAAGTAACTAATTTTTATTTTACTTAGGTTAAAAAGGGTGAACCTATTGGTAATGAAATAAGGTTAGATTAATCGCTTTCTTGTGCTTAAATAATATATTATCAAGTGGTCATTATATGTATTGTATTTTGGTTCCAATAATTTTAGAAACCCTTCTTGTAAAATGGAGGTCTTGATTTGTTGTTGATAACTCCATAAAATATAGTTATTGATGCCTTATATCTGTGCTAGAAAGAATGCTTAGTCCTTGTCTATAATGCATATTTGGAAGGTTTTGTGCTTATAATTGTCATATTCTAATTCTGATGTCTTCCTATGTGTTTTTGTGCAAACTGTGCGTAAATGATATGTGATTAAGTGAATTTGTATTTGTTATTGATTTAGTACTTTCTCTATTGTAGGAAGGGCTCCAAATAAGTTGAAATAAGGAGCATTTGAGCTAAAAATGGAAGAGGAAGCCAAATCTGCATCTTAGTAGGCAATGTCGCGACGTGGGCAATTTAATGTCATGACGTGGTGCATCCCCTGCATCAATATAAAATACCCAAGGCTAGGGTGCCGCGACATTAAGAATGAATGCCTCGGGCGTTGGTGACCTAATTGTGCGCGCACCGCGACGTGGCATGTTTAGAGCCACGACGTCCCTTATTTTTCTGCGCCTATAAATAGGTTTTATTAGATTTTATCAAAGGAGTTTTTAGGTTTTAGAGAAGGTGCGACTGGAACTTAGGTTTTGGAGGCTGAGGAGCCTAGAGGAGTGAAGGATGGAGGTCATCTTCCTTATGGAAGATGATTTGAGCTTCAAGGATGTCATCTAATGAGTTTTCTCTTTCTCCTTTCTCTTTTATCTTCTCTTCCTTATCTTTTGAACACTATTTTTATGTTGTAATTTTGTGTTCATGGATTAGTTGAGTTATATTTAAGGATTACTTTAGATTCTTGTATGAATATTGATGTTTTTGTAATCTTTTGAGTATATATTGATGTTTAGTTATTTTTAATCATATGGTTCTTAATGCTTTTGAAGGTTTGATCAGCTTTTGATTGATTTGATGAAATCTGATGAACCTAGACATAGGAATTTAGATTTTAGATCTAATGTATGGTTGATACATATTCGATGAATTCAATTGGCTTGGATAAGTTAATTTGTTAATTGGATAAAAATATACCTTTTAGCCATGCATAGCATGTGATTGAGAATAGATCGTTCATGAGTGGAGTTTGCACTAGTTCTCAAAGAAACTTAGTGAATTAGGTAAATGAAACTATGGTTGATTGACCTAGACATAGGCTTTTAGCTAAATCAGATTCTCAAGTTAACTTACTAATTCATTGATGTTGCTTGTAAGGATTGCATGTCATTAGTATGAAATATGAGGTGAAGAAGGATTCCCTAGATCTCTAAACCATTATCTTTACTTTTATTTATTACTTTTATGTCTTTAGAATAGTTTTATTGCACCTTTTCCTATTTTTATGTCCTTGAATAGAATTAGTCAAGCTATTGGTTGATACTTAACTATGGAAGCCTATATCCTAGTGGGAACGATCTTTAACTCTGTATCTGTATTACTTGAATGACCCGTGCACTTGCGGTACAAATGGTCTAACAAATTTTTGGTCAAGAAAACAAGTTTTAATCTTATGAAAGGACCAAGAATTTGCTTATCAGTTGTAGACAAGATATTGGCACAATGAATGCTTGAGCCCATTTATAAGTGCTGGTGATAATAGATAATTAAAGGAACCATAATATAATTACATATATAATCTTAAATGAACTTTGAATATTGTATTTTCTGATTGGAACCTCCATTATGTGTTGATTCTAATTGAGTTATAAAAGGAATTAATATTATCCTTAATTTATTTACTAAGAGTGGATCTCCTAACCCAAGTAAATTCTTTTTATTTGTGACTAAGTTTTATTACCTTTATTGTTGTGACAAAATCTTTTCCTTACCTCAAAGAATTTTTTCTTCATCAATTCCCTATGGATCAAGCTCTGACTCCCGAGAATTTATTACTTGAAACAACCTGCACTTGGGATTGCAACTTATAATCGGTATCAGAGAGTGAGTCCAAGTTCAATAATTTGTCTATGTTTCCTCTCAATAAGTCCATTTTGTTGATGAGTGTATGGACAAATTAACCTATAAGAGATACCTTGTAAGGTGAGATAAGAAAACACTGGTCTAAACTCCCTGCCCCAATCACTTTGGATAGCTTTAATTTTGTAACCAAACTAAAGTTCAACTGTTTATTGATAGGTTTTGAAAATAGAAAGAGTTTCAGATTTGGACTTAAGAAGATAGAACTAAGTAAAATGAGTATGAGCATCAACAATGCTAAGGTAATACTTGTAACCAGCTAAGGTTGCAACTAGTGCATGTCCCCATAAATCCATGAATAACAGTTCAAAAGGGTTACTATAAATAGTACTGGATTAGTGAGATGGGTTTTGGTGACTTTTGCCAACCAGTAGGCTGTGCAAAAATTAAATAGTGCCTTATTTAGAATGGAAATGGCACATAACTACAAAACTTGTTTAACTATTTGAGCATTGGGGTGTCCTAATCTATTATGCCAAACAGAAAATTAAGAACAAGGATGTGCAGAGAAATTTGTAGAAGATGAAGAAAGCAGAAAGTGCATTTTTATTGTTAGAAACTGAATTACAGGATACAATATGATTTACATTGGATGGTAAAATGGATGTGAACTAGAATCACAACAAAATATATTTCTTGTTGAACAAGAAGGAGAGAAAATAGAAGCTAAGGAACAATTTGAATGTAACTGAAAAGGAAACTGCAGCATCTGCTTACTTGCATTACCTGAATGTTGAGGAAAGAATTGAGAGAATTTGTACAAACCAACAGAACTATGAAGTAGAACTTCATGATTGGCCTGAGATTTAACATAATAGTGGTTAGCATGGAATTCAAAATAGACATGATTATCCCTAGCAAACTGACTGACACTGATTAAATTTTGGTGATAGTAGGAATATGAAGCAAACTGGACAAGTGAAAGGTAAATGAAGAATTTAAAGGAGATTTAACAAAAGAATGACCAATACTAGCAATTTTTAAACTTGATCCATTGCCTAGACAAATTTGGTTAGAACCAGCATAAGGAGTCTGGTGTACCAGATTTGAAGCATCAACTGTGACATGTGTTGTAGCACCTGAATCTAGATACCAAGCATTATCATGAATGGTAGAAGGTGTAGCTAGCATGACATTTATAGAAGAAGGAGGTTTGGAAGACAAAAGGGTATTTGGATAAAATTGATAAGGATTGTGAGAATTTGGTGGAAATACAAAAAGTGGAGGTTGAGAATTACTACGTGATGGTCGAAAATATGGAGATTGAAAGGATGATAAAGAATTATTATATGATGGTTGAAATTGTAGAAATTGAAAAGATGATGATTGGGGGGAATGAAAAATTGAAGGTTGAGATTGGGGTTGAGGAAAAGGTGACTGAAACCTTGGAACAGGTGAAGAAGGTGGATAAGAGTTCTGAAAGGGCTGGAAATCAAAAGTGAAAGATAATGGTGGCTGAAAATGTGGATCAAACTTGTGCTAACAAGTTAGTGAGGTATAACCAGATTTGTGGCACAATTGATAATAGAAGTTTGATCTGCCTCTACCACGACCATTTCTACCTCAAAATCTTGCACCAAACCTAGTACCTTGATCTGAAGAGCTACCTCTAAAATTTGTAAAGTTTACTGAGTGATAATCAGTATTGAAATCAAAGAACTGAGGAAAATCAATTGGAACTTGTGACTAATTGTTATACTGTTGCAGATTCAATCTTGGAACAGATTTGTCAATTGGAGTGACATTAGTGAGATTAACAGAATGTGAATCAGGAGAATGAGCAACCATATGCTTCTCAATTCTTGTTTCTTGAAGTAGCAATAGTGATTCAGCATCAGGGTTCCAATCTTGAGTTAACCAGAGTCACAAAAGTATCATATTCATCAGGAAGACCTTCCAAAATGATCTTAATGTGTTCTTGTGCACTGATGGGATAACCAATCGAAACTAAGGAGTCAATAAGAGCTTTCATTCGAAGTAAATACTCACTGATTGATTTGGACCTTCTTTGTAGTGCGAAGTTCAACTTTGAGCTAATGAATTATTGCTCCAGTTTGAGAAGCTAAATGAGATTCAATTTGATTCAAGACTTGCCAAGAGAAATCACAACCTACCACTCGTGTGAGCATACCCTCAGAGAGTGAAGAAAGAATCCATGAGAGCAACAACTGATCTTATTGCTCCCATATTAGAAACTTGGAAGAAACCTTATTCGAAGCAGTATCTTCACAAGATCGAAATCTTGGTGGAACAAATTCAGCACCTACAATGTATTGAAGGAGATTGTGACCTTTGATTGCAGCAAGAATCTGCTGCTTCCACAGTAGATGATTCTTGTCATCTAGCTTAATCGTAATTGAATGAAGGTTACCGGAGATCTAGCTGTTGAAATTGTAGAATCACTGTGAGAGTCCACAGGATCATCTGCTCTTGATACTATGTAAATGGTAGTGATAAATCTGTAGAAAAAGGAAAATGAGAGAAAGCTAGAGAAATGGAGAAAGGACGAAAGAGAAAACAGAGATAGTATCAAAGAAGACGAAAGAGAAAATAGAGAGAAAACGTGTTAAGATATTCATTGAATTGATAGGATGATTGATTGATATAGTAATACAGCAAAGAGTTAGTTTTATATATTATAATAAGGAACCAACTTCTAACTAAGTTAGTTAGTTCTAACCAATTTTGTTAGATTGTAACTAACTAAATACTAACATCTCTAACACTGTAACTAACTGATTTAGTAACATCTCTAACATAAATAACTGTTTGAATAACTCAGAGAACAAAAACTTGGGGTTTTGGTATTTTTATGATTTCACCTTTGATTCTCCATAAATAAAAAAAAGAATGATTCGAGTGTCATTGGGTTTGGGAAATCAAGATCTACAAACCCCTTAAGTTGAAAAATGAAAATAATCCACAATTTTTGGGCTTTGAGCAAAACCGAATCAAATTTATAATTTTTTTTTAAATCTCACTAGTTGCTTTACCATTTGACACGATTCTTATGTCTATAGATTCACCAAACCTCGATCTACAAAAGCCCTAACTTGATTTTTGAAATTGATCAATTTTTTTTTGAATTGACATCATATATGTTAGGGTTTCAGATTTCTTTAATTTTAAACCTCATATGATTTTTCAGGTAAAACAGAAAATTGATAGCTATAATTAGAATTAAAAACCACTCTAATACTAATTGCTAGAATTCTCGGATCAATTTAACCTCAAATATGACATATACAATAAAACATATTAAGTTATATGATTACTTGGAAAAGATGACAATAAGGTTGCCATGTTTGAATCCTTGAAAGCAATCTTGTTGAGGGAGAGAAATTATTTTTATCCCACAGTAGTTGCTCACGTGTTAATGTCAATGGGAAAACTGTAAATACTAAAGTGGCTAGGAATAGGGTCTTTCCCTGTATATATAAAATAACATTATAGGCTACACCTATCCATCGTGGTAAGCCCATATAAAGGACCCATAAATAAAACACACATATGAGAAGTGCTTGATAACAACAGGCACAATAATAATATTGAAAATAATTTGGGGTAAACAACATGCTCAAATAATTTTGACATCAAATTAATTAGGATTTTATAAAATTATAATGTGATTTATGCTAGTCCTTAGAAATTATTCTAATATATTTTTCAACCGAATTTCTTACCAAAACTAAATCTTTAGAAGTTTAAAATTACTATTTATCACTTTTCTTGATTAAAAAAATTTTATAATTTGGTATTTTTTATTAGAGGACTTACGACTCCCAAATGGATTCTTCCAATATATATATTTTTAGGTATCCTTACAATATAAACTTGATTTTGTATAACATGGAGAAAGCTCAGTATTGTTACTCCATAGGATAAAGAATCATTATGCATGATAATTAATATTATGACCATGATTAGAAAATATTAAGGGAATTACCTTTGATTAGAATGGATTATGTAACATCCTCCCTAACTAGTTAGTCTTAATTAGGGTTATCGAAGTACAGTTACTCTTGTAAGAGTAACCTGTTAACTTTGGTAATTTTTTTAAGATAGTTAGACTATTTTTCTATAACATTGAATGTGAGAAATAACTATTAATAACCCAAAAAGTAGCATAACTTGCTCAAGGTGATGAAAATAAATATGGAGAATTTATTTTCAAGTCACAAATAAATAGAATGTAATGTGATTAATTTGGAAGAATTAACTGAGGCAGTTTAGTATTTTTTGTAACACTAAGTGAGTGTTTTAAGAGACAGATTAAATAGCCAGGTATCTTGGAAAATTGTTAGAATTTGAGAAGATATAAAGTAAGGGATATAGAATTTTTTGGTATGAGTACCAGTAAAGGTGAATGCTTGTAAGTTTATTAGTTTATTTCCTTAGGTTCAGCTTAACATGAGAAAGAGTAATATGACTTAAGTGATAGTTTTCAGGTGCATAGGAGTTATGAAATGTTAAGGATTGAGATGAATCTTAGTATTTTTCATAACACCTATGAAAGTTAGGAAACTTAGATTAGTAAGATCAAAGTATTCCTAAGTGATATAATATTTTCAGACAAATATCGTAAGTTCTTACCCTTTTTTCCTTTGGTTTCCACCACCCCTCGCTCTCTTTTAAACCTCCATCTTTGACTTTCTTCCCTCATTTATCCTATTTCCTCACGTAGCAGTAGAGTATAAAATAAAGAAAAAGAAGGAAAGAAAAAAAAGAGAAGAACAAAGGAGGAAAATAAGGAAAAAGAAGAGGAAAGCAAAAGAGAATGCTAGAGCATGAAGTTCATCCTTGCTATAAGAAGTAGGGGTGCTTGAACTTTACATGACCATCTCTCCCTATCTTCATCTCTTATACATAGTGTTTGTTGTTGAGTGAAAAATGGGTATGAGTGGCTTATGTTGTGTTCTTGCTTATTTAGTGTCTTCAATGACTGTTTTTGGTTTGGTTGTAGCTAAACCTATGCATGGGTGTTAGTTTTGCACCTAGGAATATCCATAAAACTCATTGAGTTTCAAGTTAGAAAATGGGTGTATTTGAACTTTGTTCATGAATCTATGCTAGATGGGTTAAGAAAGTGTTTGATGATTTAACATGTTTAGATATCATGCTTGGGTTGGAAAACCACTTAGAACCCATTATTTGAGAATTAGAAATTGGTTTGAGAACCAAAGGAACAAAAATTGGTTTTCTGGTGCACTGGCACCTAGTCACCCACTGTCCAAAACCATTTTTGCTTGAGGCCGCGAGCAGGGAACCTAGGCACCAGTGGGGAGCCTAGACGCCAGGAGTTGAGCACCTGAGTGCCAACAGTAAGGAAAACAGGGCATTGTCCCTGCCATCTCCATGCCTAGGCATAGAAAAGTGGCGCCTAGGTCCCAAAATTTTCTGGGACATTTATGTTATGGAATTAGAGTTCCTTACTTCTAGGAATCTCTTATGCATGCCTTTTGGTGTAAGTTAAGACATTATCAGGGATATTTTAAGAAGGAAATATCTACTTAGTACATGCGTAAAAGAATAGAACCTTGTACATTCAATAGCAGTGGATTGACATAGGCAAGGTTCAAGGTGCTAATCATTGAAGAACAATGATGTTGCATTTAATGTTACTTTCTAATTCCTACGTAGAGTAACCTTAGTTGATGTGCACAATCAATTGGAAAAAGGAGAGAATGGGAAAGTCCAAAAGCTTCTTTGAATGAGGATTAGTACTAGATTCTCATAGCGTTCAGGCTCATAGGGCCAGGGTTACAAGTCTATGTAGTGGAATCAGTACTCTCCCTAGTGTGAGTAGGAACCAATCCACTCATTAGCATGTAGTTTGGAAGAGTCAATCTTCTTATCTACAATTTTAAAAGAGCAATGTGGAATATGCAAGTGACACACACAATCTACACATACACAATCACATAGCATTTCACAAGCATCATTCTCGAACATTGCATAATCATGAGCATATTGCATGTGTAATGTCCTACTCCTTAATTAATTTTAAAATATATAATTTAGACGTTACTACTTTACCAAAATATAATATATTATGTTAATGGGTTAAACCCTTTATTAAATAGTATTTTACATACAGATATTTTCTAAATTAAGTATCTATTTATAAAAAATGAGGCTTATAAAAGCCTTTACATGGTGCTACAATTTTACGAATTTATAAACTACAATATTGTCTCTACTCTTGGATCCTCAAAATAATAGGGAAAGCATAGCCTTCTAGCTTTGATAATTTATATAAACTTGTCACACATGTCTATCATTCAGAACTCTTACTCTGAAATGTTACACCACAAAAGGAGTGAGATAAAAATCTCAATAGGAAGGTTCAAAAATAGGTATACATTTACCAACCACTCTTTACCATTCTCTGTTTCTAAAATCATATCTAAGAGTCCACAAATAAATAAATCAATATTTGAGGAATAAATTAGATGAGTAATAAATAGTGCAAAAGTTAAGAGTAAATATTTTCTGACAGAAGTATAATAGTAAGAAACTCTGTAAAAAATGGTAAGTCTCAAAATAATCTGGTAAAGATATAAATATCATATTTAATGCAGGATAAAATAACTCAGTATTGAAAAAGTACATAATTCATAACTTCATAAAAATAAGTAGCTGGTTGATCTTTCCTCAACGTTTCTCAAAATTCTTCTTTTCATCATTTCTTTATCATCCCATTTCACTACTCTTAATCAAATATGCCTCTTTCTCTTCATTAGGGTGTCCCCCAATGCTCTCATCATGATTCATGACCACAATAATTTGATTAGGGCATCCCCAATCCTCTTATCATGATCACAATCTTTAAAAATGATTAAGGCGTCCCTTAATCCTCTCATCATGGCGACAATAATTTAACCAAGGGGTCCCTTAATCCTCTCATCATGGTCACAATAATAGTCTCTAAATTATTAAGGCGTCCATTAATCCTCTCATCACGGCTGCAATAATAATCTCTTTGCACATTGATACATTTTTATCTATGGGATGATATTTCAAAAATATTTTCTCTATAGATCGATAATAAATAGGTATCATTATAAAAATAAGAACACTGATAAAGAGCATTTATAATAATCAATAATTAACCTATCCAATATAAAGAATAGCATAAAATAACTCATAATAAAATTAATTAAACGAAAGATTGATAAAAGGAGTTAAAAGAATAGCTCATAAGAGATTAATTATATTTGAAATCTAAATTCTAAAGCTTTTCTTTCAAAATCATTATCAGAATAACATAATAGTTATCAGAATAACAAAGTCATTATCATAATAACAAAAAGTGTTATCAGAATAACAAAATTGTTATCAAAATAACAAAAGTGTTATCAGAATAACAATCTTACTGCTATTCGAATAACAGCTTCTGAAAAATAGCTTTTGAAGTGTTTTAACAGGTTTTATTCAAATAACACAAGTGTTATTCGAATAAACTGGTCGAAAATCACTTTCCAGACTTCTGTAAAGTCACTTATTTGAATAATATTAGTGTTATTCGAATAAAGGGGTCAAAAATTAGTTTTGCAGAAACCAGAATGTCATTGTTACATTAATATCAAAACAGAGGAATGTGAGTAGATGAAAAAGGATGGACTGGGAGGTATGGGTGATAGAAATAAAGAGTAAAGAATGATGTTTTTGACATTTCCTAGTTATTTTACAAAATTAAAACAAGTTGAGGAATTGGTTGAGGATGGAGAAGGAATATGGCAGAAAACAGGGCTTCTGGCTTTAGGTTTGCTGAAGGTGAGTTATGACGAAATTGAGTGCTTGAAGAGGTATTTATAGAGCCAAAGTTGAGCTCTCTTACGTATAAAAATTATGCAATGATGATATCTTCTTAGTGTGTTGTCAACACAGGATTCATTCCCCCGAAAGATCTCCTTCCTTCAATCATGCTTTTAATAAGATTTTTCTCAAGTTTAGGTCACGTTTCTGTCAAGCTTCCAAATTTCCAAATTTTTCTTGATTCATGTTCTACCACCTTTCACTATAATCATTGCTATGCAGTTCCCCTTATGACATATGTTCAAGTTGACATCACTTGCAAAGCTCATCATTATTAAATGCTTAGACACTTGGCTTCATATAGCCATGGATGGCTTCATGTATTGCCTCTTAGTCCAATCTTTCTCGTGACATATGTTCATGTAATCATTTCTACCATTCATTGTTTCTTTGGTCAAGAGGACACTTGGCTTGATCATCTTATCATCCTTCTTCATCAATTTCATTTCTTTAATTTAGTTCCATTAGAACTAGTTTGGCTGATGAATCAAGAGAGAGAGAAACTAGATGAAAACCAAGTTTTGTTTTTGGTTTCAACTAACAAGCTTTCTATTTTTTTTTCTAATATTGATAACTTTATTCGAATAACATAACCTTTATTTGAATATTCCTTCTGGTTTAACATGCATATGTGCTCTGCTACTTATTTATTCGAATGACTATAATTTTATTTGAATAATGAGTTGTTTTATAAGCATTTTATGTTTTCCGTGTTCTTTATTTTTGGTATTAATATTTTTGGGGATGTTACATTATTCTCCTTTTATAAAATTTTTATCCTCAAAATTTTGTTTATCTGCTAAAAGAGTCCTGGATATTTTCGCTTAAAGCCTTCCTCTGCTTTCCACATAGCTTCTTCTATATCATGTCCTTGCCAATTCTAGTTGTCGGGGTGACTTGAAGAAATACATGTTCTTCTTTTTGTAAGTCCTCTATCTACTTTAAGTTGCAAGCATTATTTCCCTAATTAATTTCATTTGATCTGAGGTTTGTATACTAGATCAGGTCCTATTAAATTTCTTCCCTAGTTTCAAACTAATATAAAAGGGATCTACATTTTCGTCTATATAATACTTCATATGGGGTCATACCAATACTAGCTTGATAGCAATTCTATTAATGGTGGATAGGCATCCCAATTTCCTTTTCAAAATACAAGCTCTAAACATATCCTCTAATGTTTGAATTGTCCTTTCATTTTGACCGCCACTGTAGGAATGATAAAAAGTTAATTTTGTTCCAAAGACTGGTTATAATGATTCCTTAAACCTAAAGGTAAATCTTAGGTCTCTATCTGATACTATGGCAGTTGGAACTCCCTGGAGTCTCAAAATTTCTTTAATATACAATTGGGTTAATCTATTTAATGAATAATTAATCCTAATAAGTAGAAAATGTGCTAACTTAGTTAATCTATCTATAATCACCCATATAATATCATAACCTAAATTGGTATAACAAGATCCATAAAATACTATCCCATTTTCATTTTGGGATTTTAACCTGAGGGTTCTAGCTATTTCAAATCTCATCGTAAGCCATCATAATCTATTCTTGTACATAATCCTTTCATATTCATTCAAGTATTTCCTCCTTAAAAGCTTGCAAAAATTAATCTTCTTTTATGCCTCTATGATCTACACCTCCAATAACTTGTCAAGTACCTAAACAATTCCTACTTGGCTCAAAAATCATTGAGAGATTTAAATTCATAAACCCACTTTCTAAACCATTATATATAACAAGTCATATCACAATCCTTAAGAAATCCATTCCATTTCCAAAAAGTATCCATATATACCTCAAATAATATCTTCAAATTTTCAGAGTAAATCTACTGCTACCCGCAAGTGTCCTAAAAATCTATCTTCACTATCCTTTGTTCAAAATTCCTTTCCTAGTAAATGAACTTATACTTAATAAAAGATCTACCACAAAATTTAATTCTGAAAAGATACCTTAATCTATTATGATCAGTGTATATGTCAAATTTAACCTCATATAATGTCTCCAAATTTTCAGAGTAATCATTACTGCTGCTAGTTCCAAATCATATATTGAGGTCTAAGGCGTTTAAAGGCATAAGCTACTACCTTCCCCTCTTACACATATCCTAATTTCCCTTTCAGAGGCATAACTGTAAATCACAAAATGTTCTAAAGAATCAAGGTAGTAGTAAGTTTCCTTTTTAATTCTTAAAAACTTCCTTTATAATTCTTTATTCACCAAAAATCCTTTTTTTGATCATACTAGAAAATTTTTCTATGAACCTAAACCCAAGAAAAGATTCACCAAAACTTTTTAATTTCTTTTATCCAAAATTCACACTTAATCCAAAATTCCCACTTTTCGAAATTTGCACATAATTATTTTTCTTTCAAGATTCCTAACTCTATCTTCAAGTGAAATCAGAATATTATCAATAAAATCTACTACAAGTTCATCTAGTATAGTCTATACATCCTATATAATCCGTCAATACAATTTCATCATATGACCTTATCTAGTTCTAAAAGTTATTTTAGGAATAAATCCTAATATAATGGTATCTATTCTAATGGATATTCATTCCTAATGACCATCCTATTTACTTGTCTATAATTGAATATACATCTTAAGATTACATTCTAAAGATATTAACCTCGTTATGGAGATCATCATACTCCTCGACTGCTAAGGGTAAAGACCCTTCCCGGAGCTTTGTAGCTTTGCCTGAAAGTTTTCCCTTTTTGGCCAATTCTATAATCCCTTGCTATATGCCTAGGCTTTCCACAAAAGTAGCATACTCGTTGTCCAAGCAGACAAGGTTTATTTCCATGTGCCTTTCCACACTTTAGGCACTTTGCTCCAGAATGGTCCTAATTTCCCATTATTATTTGGTCTGAACTTATTATTTCCAATTCTTTCTCCACTGTTTTCCTTCTTACGCTTTAGTTAGAATTATTTTTCCTTCTCGACTTTATACTCCAAGAGATCCCTCTCCACAATTCTACACTCACTAACTAGTGTAGAGATATATATATATATATATATATATATATATATATATATATATATATATATATAAAATTTACGGCCTCGAGACCAACTTCAAATTTTATAGCTTTCCATTCATAAATATGGAGCTGAAAATTATGCCAATTCTACAAATTTTGCTACGTATTGCCCAACTATCATTTTCCCTTGTGGAATCGTAAAACCTCCAATTCTTTCTTATTTTGAACACTGGTAGGAAAATACTTATCCAGAAAAGTAATTTGAAAATTTTTTCAAGTAATTGACGTACCTGAGATTTCCAAAAGTCTCTTGGCTTCATGCCACTAGTGTTCTACTTCTCTTGGCAACATATACGTAGCAAAGTTTACTCTTTGGGTAAAACAATGAAAATTTTCTTCAGCTCCCTGAGCCAGTTTTTCGGAGCCACTGGGTTATATCCTACTTTAAAATTGGCAGATTAACCTTTCAAAATTTAGACAATCCTTGGTTTGCTACCAAAGCGCCTGGTTCCAGACCTCGATTCGCTTGCATCTGCTGAAAAAATTCATTAGTTGCAGTTACCTATTTTTATATTACTATAACAATTTCTACGAGTGTGTCTATTATTCTATCCACCCTATCTTCAGGGTGAATATTATTCCTTCTTCAAAATATCTTTCCCTACAACAACTTTCCTATTTTGTCAGAAGGCAATAATGGTTCCCAATCCACTTTGCCTAGGACACTACTCTAATACCATTCTGTAATGTCCTACTCCTTAATTAATTTTAAAATATATAATTTAGATGTTACTACTTTACCAAAATATAATATATTATGTTAAGGGGTTATACCCTTTGTTAAATAGTATTTTACATACAGATATTTTCTAAATTAAGTATCCATTTATAAAAAATAAGGCTTATAAAAGCCTTTACATGGTGCTACAATTTTACGAATTTATAAATTACAATACTATCTCTACTCTTGGATCCTCAAAATAATAGTGCAAGCATAGCCTTCTAGCTTTGATAATTTATATAAACTTGTCGCACATGTCTATCATTTAGAACTCTTACTGCAGGAGTTATCTGAAATATTGCATCACGAAAGGAGTGAGATAAAAATCTCAATAGGAGGGTACAAAAACAAGTATACATTTACCAACCACTCTTTACCATTTTCTATTTCAAAAACCATATTTAAGAGTCCACAAATAAATAAATCAATATTTGAGGAATAAATTAGATGAGTAATAAATAATGCAAAAGTCAAGAGTAAATATTTTCTGATAGAAGTATAAGTGTAAGAAACTCTGTAAAAAAATGGTAAGTCTCCAAATAATCTGGTAAAGATATAAATATCATATTAAATGCAGGATAAAATAACTCAGTATTGAAAAGGCAAATAATTCGCAACTTCGTAAAAATAAGTAGTTGATTGATCTTTTCTCAATGTTTCTGAAAATTCTTCTTTTCATCATTTCTTTATCATCCCATTTTAATACTCTTAATCAAATGTGTCTCTTTCACTTCATTAGGGCATCTCCCAATGCTTTTATCATGACCACAATAATTTGATTAGGGCATCCCCCAATCCTCTCATCATGACCACAATCATTAAAAAAGATTAAGGCATCCTTTAATCTTCTCATTATGGCCACAATAATTTAACCAAAGCTTCCCTTGATCTTCTCATCGTGTTCACAGTAATAATCTCTAATTGATTAAGGCGTCCCTTAATCCTCTCATCACGGCCGCAATAATAATCTCTTTGCACTTTTATACATTTTTCTCCATAGGATGATATTTCAAAAATATTTTCTCTATAGATCAATAATAAATAGGTATCATTATAAAAATAAGAACACTCATAAAGAGCGTTTATAATAATCAATAATTAACATATCTAATATCAAGAATAGCATAAAATAACTCATAATAAAATTAATTAAATGAAATATTGAAAAAGAGAGTTAAAAGAATAGCTCATAAGAGATTAATTATTTTTGAAATTTAAATTCTAAAGATTTTCTTTCAAAATCATTATCAGAATAACAAAATAGTTATCAAAATAACAAAGTCATTATCAAAATATCAAAAGTGTAATCAGAATAACAAAATTAGTATTAGAATAACAAAAGTGTTATCAGAATAACAATCTTACTGTTATCGAATAACAAAAGTATTATTCGAATAACAGCTTCTAAAAAATAGCTTGTGAAGTGTTTTAACAGGGTTTATTCGAATAACACAAGTGTTATTCCAATAAACTGGTCAAAAATCACTTTCCAGACTTTTGTAAAGTCACTTTATTTGAATAATATTAGTGTTATTCAAATAAAAAGATCAAGAATCAGTTTTGTAGAAACCAAAATGTCACTGTTACATTAAAATCAAAATAGAGGAACATGAATAGATGAAAAAGGATGGACTAGGAGGTATGGGTGATAGAAATAAAGAGTAAAGAATGGTGTTTTTGACATTTCCTACCTATTTTATAGAATCAAAATAGGTTGAGGATGTGGTTGAGGATGGAGAAGGAATATGGCAGAAAATAGGGCTTTCGACTTTGGGTTTGCTGAAGGTGAGTTGTGACGAAATTGAGTGCTTGAAGAGGTATTTATAAAGCCAAAGTTGAGCTCTCTTACATATGAAAATGATGCAAGGATGATATCTTTTTAGTTTTTTGTCAACACAGGATTCATTTCCCCAAAAGATCTCATTCCTTCAATCATGCTTTTAATAAGATTTTTCTCAAGTTCAGCTCACGTTTCTGTCAAGCTTCCAAATTTCCAGAATTTTCTTAATTCATGTTCTGCCACCTATCACTATAATCATTGCTATGCACTTCCCCTTACGACATATGTTCAAGCTGACCACTTGCAAAGCTCATCATTATTAAATGCTTAGACACTTGGTTTCGTATAGCTATGCATGGCTTCATGTATTGCCTCTTGTTCCAAGCTTTCTCTTGACACATGTTCATGTAATCATTTCTACCATTCATTGTTTCTTTGGTCAAGAGGACACTTGGCTTGATCATCATATCATCCTTCTTCATCAATTTTGTTTCTTTAATTTAGTTCCATTGGAATTGGTTTGGCTAAAGAATCAAGAGAGAGAGAAACTAGATAAAAACCAAGTTTTGTTTATGGTTTCACGTAACAAGCTTTCTATTTTCTTTCTTCTAATATTGACAAATTTATTCAAATAACATAACCTTTATTCGAATATTCCTTCTGGTTCAACGTGCATATGTGCTCTACTGCTCATTTATTCGAATGACTATAATTTCATTCAAATAATGAGTTGTTTTATATGCATTTTATATTTTTTGTGTTCTTTATTTTTGGTATTAATATTTTTGGGGATGTTACAGCATGCATATTCATTTGCAATTCTTTGACAATTGTATGAGCGATTGTCATATCTTTGAAATAAGTTAGTTAAGGGTTATGGATTGGCTTAGTGAGTGTTTATATAGTAGTGAAATGTGAATATTCTAATGGTATAGAGTAAAACTCTTTCTACCTGTTGCAAATCCTAATCCAAAGTTGTAGGCTATTCATAGTAAATGTGAATATTACAGCTCAAAATTTTCTAACGCGCTTCACAACCCAAATGGTGAGCTATACGTCAGTAAATTTCAAGTTTTAACTTTTATCTTACTTAATAGCTTAATTACACTAATTTAATTCAAAAAAAATTAGTTTATTTCCTTTTTAGGTCTAAAAACCTATCAAATAAATTTCCTATTAATTAAATACTTAAGTCGACACTTAGTAAAATAATTTTGATTCTAGGATATTAAAAATTGGCATGTTGGTTGAATTTCATTTTATGTTTCATAACTCATAATTAATTATTTTCTAATACCTTATTATTTACAAAAATCTCTAATCCAATTTCTCATTATAAAATCATTTTATTCATGATTAGGAAAATAATTTAGAACATTTTGGTCCTTAGTGGTGGTTGAAGCCGTGAGCCTCTAGGGTTCTTTGGAACCATCATACAATTTCCCATCATGTGAATCACATCCTACTTTACACAAGAATCAACATGCTTTCATAATCACATATTCAAGCTTATCATTAAAGCAATAAAATCATATTAAGCATCTAATCACAATTCAATCAAAATCATACCATCTCACATATATAAATCATGCATAATTATTGAAGCACTAGAAATCACATATAATCCAATAAACATAAACCAATAACCACACAATTCGAGTGAATAAATCCTCACATGGATTTCTCACTCACAAACACAAACAATCCATTCCTTCACCACCGCATATGGCTGATAAGGTTAATCTCCCTCTTACTTCTAGGAAGACAACAACCTTCAAGTTCCTTCTCCTTTTGATTTCGTGAAGCACCAAAGAAAATCCTAACAATCTTAAATAAATCTTAAAGTCATAAACCAAGCTTAAAAACAGGAAACCATGGATTAATCATGGTTTAGAAATTCAAGAATCCAACTTAGGATCAAGAAATCAAGAAGTTACCTTTAGGAGTAGAAAATCTAAGCTTGATTTTGAAGCACTTAGGAGATGATTTAGGTAAAACTCACAAGATGAAAAGTGTTTAGAATTATATCTAGGTTTAGAAAATATGATTAGATAGAATTATGAAAACTTGGAGGTAGGGTTTAGGGGTGGAGGCCGAAACCCTCAAGGAAGAAGAAGGAATGAAGTTCTTGGTGTTCTTGGTGTTCTTAGAAGAGAGAGACAAAGATGAAAGGCTTTTGTTATCACAAAGTGTTAGAAAATGAAGTAAAATAGCCTATTTCTCTATACATGGCCGTGTAGTTGCTTCGGATAGGAAACTATGGCTTGTTTTACAAGATAGAAAACTATCACATAGTCTCACATGGTTCCACATGGCCTAGGTCATCAAGTTGTCATCCTTAGATCATTAGATGATTCAAGAACATCCTAGATTAATCTAGTTGGCCGTGTGACTCATAGATGAATGAAACTAAGTTTTGATTTCAATTAGTTTCTAGTTACACCTAGTTTAGATAGTTAGTTCACTTAAGCTAACTTAGTTAAGTCATTTAGTTACATAATTAACTATCTAGTTACTAGATTATGTCATGCATTGATCATGCCTTCTAGATGTCTCTAGAACCACCTTGTAACCATAGACTCCAAGTATTAGCAAACTAAGTTAGTTCCATTTAGTTACTACTTAGGCTATTTAGAGTAACTAAGTTAGATTATCTAGTTTCTTGCTAACTAGTCTAACTATTTTTGTTGACTTCATATCCTAACCATTGATTTAATCTACGGTATATATCCTAAGCTTCCTTTTCAAGTTTGCTCTCACACCATTGATTAGATCAATGGTGATCATCTAAGGCTTCTTCATCTAGTTTTCCATCCAATGGTTCACAACAAAGTTCATGCCACTAAACTTGACCAATTTCTATTGGTTAGTCATTAATCTATGTAATGATGGTTCATTATTACACTTAAGATATTTAACTTAGATGTTTTCTGCTTAGATATTTTCACTTAGATATTTTACGTAGATATTTTACTGAGATATTTTACTAAGATATTTTATTGAGATATTTATGGAGATATTTTTCTTTAAATATTGTATTCTTAGATATTTTACTAGGTAAGTCATCACAGAGAAGTTTCTAGAAAAAGAATGATAAGATAAGCTTGAAAGAGTAAGTAGCCAATTTGAATTTGTCTTCTAGCTTGAGTAGTCAATTTGAATTTCTCTTCTTCAACTTGAGTATCCAATTTGTCTTCTTCCTGCTTGCCATTGGTTCATCACTTTGAGTCATCGCCACTAAGATATTTTTGTAGAAAATATTACCTAATGGACAATAGTTATTGCTATTATTACTCAATGGATAATAGAAAACTCAAATAAAAAAAATCTCAGTCAACTGTTCCCGGTTTTGGGTTTAGTAAGATCCCTCGATCCTGCCTTGACAGTCCAAAACTTTCTGATCTAGGAAAAAAAATTTAAAATTTTTCCTAGACTCGCCTCAAACACATATACAGCTCAAAATAATATTAAAATAATCAAAAACTCAGAAAATTTCATAAAATTTCCCAAAAATCATAAAATTATAAAACTCATATATTTTCAGAAAAAATAAAATTCAGACATATAGTTCAAAAATAATATTAAAATAATTAAAATAATTAAAAATTCCCAAAAATCATAAAAATTCACAAGTATTATAAAACGTATTTATATCAAGAAAAATAAAAAATCAGGGTGTTACATGAAATTTGTCAATTTTCTAAGCATAATCGCACTTCTTATTTGTCTGAACCTTATAAAGCATTCAGTTCATTTACCATAATCCATAGTGATGTTTAGGGACCTAGTCGTAATTCTATACCTTCAGGTAAATGATGGTTTGTCATGTTTATTGATGATCATACTAGGCTGGCTTGGGTATACTTGATGAAGGAAAGGTTTGAAGTGGAAATAGTTTTCAAAAATTTTTTTAAGATGGTGGAAACACAATTTCAGGAAAAATTTAAAATTTTCAGGAGTGATAATGGTAAAGAATACTTTAACAAACAATTGAGCCATTTTTTCATGGAAACAGGAATTGTTTATCAGAGTTGTTGTACTAATACTCCTCAACAAAATGGGATAGCTGAGCAAAAAAATAAACACTTGTTAGAGGTAGCTTGAGCATTACTTTTTCAAAACAATGTACCTACATATCTTTGGGAAGAGGCTGTTTTGACTACAACTTATTTGATTAATAGAATGCCTAGTAAAGTTTTAAATTTTAAAACCCCTTTTGATGTGTTTCTGCATTTTTTTCCAACAAATAGGTTTTTAACTTTTTTACCCCTACATATATTTGGGTGCACAGTATTTGTCCATATACATTACCACAATCACAATAAACTTGACCCTAGAGCAAAGAAGTGTGTGTTTATTGGGTATGCTCCTAATCAAAAAGGATACAAGTGTTTTGATCCCATCTCTAAAAAAACTTTTGTAACTATGGATGTCACCTTTTTTCAGTCAACATCTTTTTTTAATACTCATCTTCAGGAGGGAGAAAAAATGAAGACTCAACACAATATTTTCAACTTAAAGACTCCACACCTCTTAATATTAATGAGTCAAGTGTTTTAAATGTTGAAGACACAAGTGGTTTATCTCTAATGCCGAGACATGAAAATTCTGAAAATTCTGAACCCTATGTAACGAATGTAAATGTGACAGGTACCTTTGGAAGAGACTCAATATTTTTTGACATAGTCAACTCAAGGAGGAAAACTACCCAAAGAGATGAGCCCCAGAATCCTATGCACTGCCAAGAGTCTTTGAACCCACCAGGTAATATTTTTCCTGAGCCTGCACAAATTACTTAGTCTATTTCAGATCCTTTGAGTCATAAGTCTAAAACCACTGAGTTAAATGAATCTATTCTTCCCATTGCCATTTCTAAAAGGTGTAAGGTCATGCACCAAACACCCGCTGTCCAACTTTGTGTCATATGAAAATCTGTCACCTGTTTCGTGTTTTTACCTCGCAATTGTCATGTATGGAGAATCCAAAAAATGTACAGGATGCTCTAGAGGTTCCTGAGTGGAAGGAGGCTATCTTGGAAGAGATGAAAGCCCTTGAAAAGAATCAAACATGGGAATTGGTGGATCTGCCAAGAGGAAAGATAACAGTAGGATGCAAATGGGTGTTTATCATTAAATACAGGTCAGATGGATCACTTGAGAGATCCAAAGCTTGATTGGTTGCCAAAGGTTTTACTTAAACCTATGGCATTGATTACTTAGAGACATTTGCACTTGTTGCAAAGTTGAACACTATCAGAGTACTTCTATCTCTTGCCACAAACTTGGACTGGCCTTTACAATAACTGGATATGATGAATGCATTTTTAAATGGTGATTTGGAGGAGGAAGTGTATATGGATGTTCCCCCTGGTTTTGAAGGGAAGTTCAATCAGAAGGTATATAAGCTATAGAAATCTCTTTATGGACTAAAGCAGTCACCAAGAGCTTAGTTCAAGAAATTCACTCAGTTATCAAGAATCAATGCTACATACAGGGACAAGCAGATCATACTATATATGTAAGGCACTTGGTTGAAGGAAAAATTATTGTACTAATTGTATATGTGAATGACATAATTTTCACTAGAGATGATTTGTCAAAAATGAACCGATGAAAAAAATCTCTCTCTACAACGTTTGAGATAAAGGATTTAGGATCATTAAGATACTTTCTTGGGATGGAGATTGCAAGATCAAGAAAGGAATTGTTGTCTCTCAAAGGAAGTACATCCTTGACCTTCTTAAAGAAACTGGAATGAGTGGTTGTAGGCCAGCAGATACTCCAATTCATCCTAATCGAAAGCTTGGAGATGACAAGAAGGGTGAACTTGAGGATACTTCTCGTTATCAAAGGCTTGTTGGAAAGTTAATGTACTTATCACACACTCGACCAGATATTGCTTTTACAGTAAGCTTAGTAAGTCAGTTTATGCATCCACCTTATGAGGAACATCTTGAGGTAGTTTATAGAATCCTAAGATATTTGAAAAATGCACCAGGTAAAGGCCTATTTTTCATAAGAACTACATTGCAGACCATTGAGACCTACACAGATGCTGATTGGGCTGGATCAATCATAGATAGAAGATCTACATCAGGATATTGTACTTTTCTATGGGGAAACTTTGTCACATGGCGGAGTAAAAAATAGAATGCGGTTACAAGGAGTAGTGCTGAAGCAAAATATAGAGCTATGGCTCAGGGAGGCTATGGAATGCTTTGGTTAAAAAGGATTCTTGAAGAGTTGGCAATGCCTATCAACCTGCCAAAGAAGTTATACTGTGACAACAAGGATGCCATAACCATTGCTCAAAATCCAGTGCAACATGATTGTACTAAACATGTCGAAATCGATAGACACTTCATTAAAGAAAAGATTGATGATAAAGCTATCTGCTTACCATTTGTTCCAACCACACAACAACTAGCAGATATCCTCACTAAATGATTATTCCGAATTAACTTTGAACATCTTGTGAACAAGTTGGGCTTGATAGATATCTATGCACCAACTTGAGGGGGGTGTCGAAATCTGTTAGGAAATCTGATAAGATCTGAATAGATCTGATTCAAATTAGTTTATTAGGAGATTCTATTAGAATATCTTATAAGATCTGAATAGATCTGATTCAGATTAGTTTATTAGGAGATTCTGTTAGAATAAATCTAAATTAATCAAATTCAGATTAGAAGTTAGAATAAAATCTGATTTAATCAGATTTTAGATAGGAAATCTTTTCATTTTTATTTTTTTCTGTGTACAACAGATTTAGATATCTTTCCTTAACAAAATCTGTCTATAAGTACTTGTTTATGTTTCAATAAAATTATCTGAGAATAAAAAGTATTCTTTTATCAAAACCTATAAAGGAGAATATCATGCTTTTTTTTTTAATAAAAAGGGTTGTATCAACTTTTCCTCTCGAAAAACCATTTTCTAAAAGAAACTTACTCAACCTTTCATACCAAGCTCTAGGAGCTTGTTTTAAGCCATACAAAGCCTATTTCAGTTTAAAAACATGGTTTGATAGTTCATAATTTTCAAAACCTGGAGGTTGTTCAACATATACCTCTTCTTGAATAAAATCATTTTAAAAAGCACTTTTAATATCCATTTGGTATAACTTAAAATTCATGATGCAAGCATATGCAAGTAACATTCTAATAGCTTCTAATCTAGCTATAGGTGCATAGGTTTCTTCATAGTCTATTCCTTCTTCTTGGTTATATCCTTTTGCATCTAACCTAGCTTTATTTCTTGTTATTAAGCTAGTTTCATCAAGTTTGTTCCTAAAGACCCATTTGGTTCCTATAATTGGATGATCATTGGGCCTTGGAGCCAATTCTCGAACTTGATTTTTTTCAAATTGGTTCAACTCTTCTTACATGGCCAAGATCCAATGTTCATCGTTAAAGGCTTCATTTATGTCTTTAGGCTCAATTTAGGAAACGAAAGCTATGTGATTACATACATTTCTAAAAGAGTTTCGAGTACTTACACCTTTAGATACATCACCTATTATTTGATCAAGAGGATGATATCTTGAAGTCTGCCATTCTTCGGGAAGGTCCATGACTTGTGAATTCTCTTGTCTTGGGGTGTCTTCTTGACTTTCCTCTTACTCAGTTGCTTCTTTTTCCTTGTTATCCAAATGTGTTTCGGCTAATATTTCTACTACATCATCAGCAAAATCCTTTCTCGGTCCATTTGGATTAGTTTTGTCAAAAGTAACATGAATAGATTCTTCAATAGTCATAGTTCTTTTATTATAAATTATAAAAGCCTTGCTATGATTAGAATAGCCAAGAAAAATACCTTCATCAGACTTAGCATCAAACTTCCACAAGTTATCCTTTTCATTATTTAAAACAAAACATTTACATCCAAAAACATAAAAGTGTGAAACATTTGGCTTCCTTCCTTTGTATAACTCATATGGTGTTTTCTTTAAAATTGGCCTTATTAGGGCCCTGTTCATTATATAACACACGATATTTACCGCATCTGTCCAGAAATACTTAGGAAGTGTAGACTCATTGAGCATAGTTCTTGTCATTTCTTCTAAAGATCGATTTTTCCTTTCTACAACTCCATTTTGTTGTGGAGTTCTATGGGCAAAAAAGTTATGCTCAATGTCATGTTCATCACAAAAAGTTTCAAAATCATGATTTTCAAATTCACCTCCATGGTCACTCCTTATAGAAGTAATAGAAAAACCTTTTTCATTTTTTATAACTTTGGCAAGTCTTTTAAAAGCTATAAATGCATCATTTTTATGGGAAAGGAATAAAGTCCATGTGAACCTAGAAAAATCATCCACAATCACTAATGTATAGTAATTCCCACCAAAGCTCATAGTTCTAGATGGTCCAAAAAAATCCATGTGCAAAAGTTGTAAAGGTCTAGAAGTTAAAACTATATTTTTTCCTTTAAAAGAAACCTTTACTTATTTTCCCTTTTGACATGCATCACATAATTTATCTTTTATAAAATTGAGCTTTGGTAGTCCAATTACTAGCTCTTTAGAGACCAACCTTTTTAAGTGATCCATGTGAATATGTGCAATTCTCCTATGCCATAACCATGAATCATCATCCTTACTTAAAAATATTTCGCATCATTTGAAGATATGTCATCAAGGCTAATCATATAAATATTGTTAACTCTATGACCAACGAATTTAACATGCTTATCATTTTTACCTTCAATTATGCAACAATTTGAATAAAAAATTACTCTATTTCCTTTATCACATAATTGACTAATACTAAGCAGATTATGTTTATGTCCTTCAACAAGTAATACATTATCAATGGAAGAATTGAGACTTTTACCGACTTTTTCGACTCCAAGAATCTTTCCTTTGTTGTTATCTCCATATGTTACATGTCCGTGAATCTTAAGAACAAGGAATGAGAATTTGGAATCGTCTCTGGTCATATGCTTAGAGCATCCACTATCGAGGAACCAATTTGAGCTCCTAGTCTTCAAGCACACCTACAGCACATATTTAAATTTTAACTTTTGGTACCCAAATTCTCTTGGGTCCTTGTGTGTTAGTTTTGGGTATTTTATCCTTAGGAATCCAAACCATTTTAGTTCCATTTTTTATGTTGATATTTTTCCTTACATCACATGTTGATGTACTGTATCCTTTCTTCTCAGAATAAAAACATTTAATAAAAAAACTACTTCAAGTACTTGAATGAACAAAGAAATTTTTATAAAATTTATGCTAATTTTTGGGGTTGTAACGTATCCCAGCTTTTTGAAAAACAGCTCTTTGTTTTCCTAACAAAATGTTTAAATTATCTCTTCCAAACGTGAATTTAGAAAATGTGTTCTTTAAATCTTCAATTTCTTTTTCAAGAACTTGATAGGATAAACAAGATGAAGATGTAGAAGCATGTGAGGAATAGGTTGTGCAAGCATCAATTAATCCTAATGTCTCATTTTTAATTTTTAATTCTTCAATTTCTTTATTTAAAATAAGAATTTGATTTTATAAAGAAGAAATTATTTTCTTAGATGAAGAGACTAATTTAGTGAGCCTTAGTGATTCATCATGCAACTCTTCAAAAGCTTCTTGTAATTCATCATCAGAAGGGGATAAATCAATGTTAGAAATTACTTCAGTGTCGTTTTCTTGTTCTTCTTCTCCTTTGGCCATAAGACATAAATGGGCTTCCTCGCTATCTGAGCTATCAGGTGAGTCCATGTCGTTCTCATCCCATGCTATATAAGCTTTTCTTCCTTCTCTTTCCTTGAAGGGTTTCTTCTCAAATTTCTTCATCTTCTTTTAGTAAATTGGACACTGTCCCGATTTTCCACACTCGTAGCAAGTTAAAGTTGAAGATGTTCCTTCCCCTTTGTGATGGGTTTTCTTTGGATTTAAAGACGGTCTTCTTTGAGTTCCCTTTTTCCTGAGAAATTTCCCAAACCTTTTTACCAGAAGGCTAAGATTTTCTTCATTTAGCTTAAGGTTCTCTGTGCCTTCACCATCTTCATCATCATCATCATCAATTACCGAGGAGGTGGCTTTGAGTTCTATTCCCTTTTTTTTCTTATCATGCTCTTCGCTTTGACTTAGCCTGTTTAGCTCTAATTCGTGCTCATGAAGTTTCCCAAAGAGGGTAGCTAGGGTCATTGTTGACAAATCTCTTGATTCTAATATAGTTGTTACCTTGAGTTGCCAAATCCTACTTAGACATCTCAAAACTTTGTTAATAAGATCTTTGTTAGAAAAAATTTTTCTTAGTGATGCAAGATGATTTACAATGTGGGTGAACCTCTTTTGCATTTCTTAAGTGCTTTCTCCTTAGTTCATTCTAAATAACTCATACTCACGAGTAAGAGAATTGATTCTCGACCTTTTTAATTTACTAGTACCCTCATAGGTAACAGGTAAAGTGTCCCATATTTCTTTAGCACTTTTGCAGTTTGAAATTCTAAAAAATTCATTATACCCCAAAGTAGTGGTAATGATATTTTTGGCTCTTAAATTATGTTAAAATTTTTTCTTATCCTCATCAGACCATTTATTTCTTGTTGTTTCAATCTTTACACCATCGATCTCACACGTGGGAACAAAGGCACCATTTTCAACAGCATCCCACACATCTAGATCAATAGCTTCGATAAAAATTTTCATTCTTTCCTTTCAATATGCATAACCATCCCCATTGAAAAAAGGTGATCGGTTTATGGAAGATCCTTTTGAAAAATCATTTGAAGAAGCCATGTTCTCTTGAATCTACTAAACTCTTTATACAATAGTCTAGCTCTGATACCACTTGTTACTAAGTGGCTTCCAAAACTCAAGAAGGGGTGAATTGAGTATTTAAAGAACTTTTCATAAACGCTTATAAAACAAATTTTGTTGAAGCTATTTCTTAAAAGAGTTGAATAAAGAATAGAAGAGAAGAAAACCTTAAGAACAGAAAATGAGCAAATGATAATAATAAATGAATTATAGGAAAATAAAAGAAATAAAGATAAGAAGAGCAAACACAATATTTATCCTGGTTCGACCACCAACCACTTGTGGCCTACGTCCAGTCCTCAAAAAACTATCCAAGATTTTTCACTATCAATGCAAGCTTGAACAGGTGCTTGCTACCATTACAAACAAGAGCATTATGCACACGTAGTAAAACTTTATCCTTGTGCTAAAGCCTCAACTTTCAGGGATACCCCACCCTTACAAAACCTTTGAGGGATACCTCACCCTCTTTATAATAAAACAAAATATAGAAGAAGATAAACTCTCAAAAGAGTAAATATCACAACTTGAAGTACTATAAAACTCTTTAAGGATATCTCAGAATTTTGGCAAAAAAAGAGCACAGAAAATATGCAAAAATATAAAATACGTGTTAAAGCAAGCAAAGATTGATTCAGATAGTTAGAGTTGTTTTCAAGGATGACCCAAGGTCACTATTTATAGAGTTCTAAACAAATAGCTGTTGGATGCAATTAAATCACATATTAAAAGCAAATATGGTCGTTTCTTTCTAAAACAATATCTTGTGTTTATTCGAATAACCATTGTGTTATTCAAATAACATATTTTGAAAAACCACGTGGAAACTAAATCTAATATATGTCATTTTGAATAGCCTGAGGTTTATTCGAATAACTCTGTAAAAAAGAGTTTTTTGTGAAATAACTCTATTCGAATAACAAATGAGTTATTCGAATAGCTCATTTGGAAAAGGGCATTCTGAAAAACCTTTATTCAAATAGCCAAGGGTCTATTCGAATAAATACTTTTAAAATAGAGGCACGCAGGGGATTTTGAAAAACATTATTCGAATAACATTCTGGTTATTCGAATAACTCCTGATAAAAACAGATTCTAATTGCTTAGTTTTTTCGAATAAGAAGGTTTAATTCGAATAATCTTGTTGAAAAGCATTTTTAAATTCTCTTAAAAATTTCCTAGATCATTTTTCAAAACATCAAACCTTTTAATTAATTTTCAAAGAACATTTTTATCTTTTCTTCCAAATAATGAGATATCTAAAAGACTCCATACAAAAAAGAATCTAAGTCCTAAAATTGTTCTTGAAATCCTTGGACTTGGTCTTCCCATCATCTTCATGTTTATTATCATCAAAAGTGTAACACCCTAACTTTTGGGATAATTACAATATAGTCCCGATTTGTACTGTTTTGTGAATTCTGTGAGCAGTAAATTTAATTTGACTGTTCCGTGAGTGTACTTGACTGTTGTATGTGATTTGCTCCGACCTAAGAAAATAAAAATTTTCGGTGGGATAAATCTTATTTTAATTAATTGAGAGTGGGGATCTTACTAAACCCAATTCGATTGATATATAAATTAATAGCGTAATTTTTTGGATTTAACTGTGCAATAAAATAATTTTATATTTTTATAATATTATTTTATATTACAGTACCTACTGTCTCAAAAATAGTAAAAATCTGCTTCGGTTTGACCACAGATCTTTAAAAGTGCTGTGGGACCCGCGTGTAGGAAAAACAGTCAACTGTGCTGACTGTACAATTTCTAACCAATGAGAGCAAGTCAACAAAGGTAGGCTTGACTTTCTAAACCAATAGGAATTGGACACCTAAGGGAGCATGTGTTTTCATTTGGACCATTGGATGAAGACTTAATGATGAAGCCTTTAATCTAAGCCATTGATCTAATCAATGGTGAGATTAGAATGATAGGTTTTTGATCAAGTGATATCTACCCTAGATCTAATCAATGGTTAGGAATTAAAGATGAACCAAGGGTTAGGATTTAGTCAACAATTGTAGGCTTGAAAATGGTTAGTAACTTAATTAAGCTTAATCTAACTAATCTAATTACCTAATTAGCATACTAAGTGAACTAGCTTAGTAATGAATTAATTATAATCTAATTACTAATTAGATATATTAATATTAATTAAAGGTTATAATATATGTTAATATTTACTAAATTAATTAGTTATATTAGTAGTATGTTAATTAAGAATGGTTAGGATAATTAACCTAACTAATTGCCTAATTAACTAACATATAATTAGGTGTAATTGGAGGACAATTAAGACATTATGGAGGGGAGAGTGAGCACGGTTTTTGGGCAGCAAGGAGGCTTAGTGGGCTTGGTTCTACAAGGTTCAAGAAGGATCCAACATGACTAGGCCATGTGCTAACTAGTGTGAACACATTTGTGATATTTTTACCAAGCAAATTCACTCACTCAAGCTCACCTAAAGGCCACTCACGGCTGCTGCACTCTTCATTTACTCTTCACTTTAGTTTTTCATCTTTATCACATTTTGGCTATTCACTTCTCTCTCTAAAATATCAAAAGCTCAAGCAAACTTTTCTCTCTCATTTTCTCTCTAAGGTTCGGCCAGCCCCCTTCCATACACACCCAAGCTCTCATAATTTTATCCAATCACATTTCTTGAACCCAAATACTATTCTAAGCATCTTTCATTCACAAACTTTTCCCAAATTCCTACTCTAACTTGCTCAAAATCTCACTTCTTGCTTACTTCCTTAAGGGTAAGTTTGATTTCTATGGTTCAAAATTTAAATTCTGATTTTTCTAACCATGTTTGTTCCATGGTTTTCCTATTTTGTACCTTGTATGTGTATTTGCTAATTATTTGAGAATTTTAGGAATTTTATTGGAGGTCACACGAAATTTGGAGGAAAGGAAGGAATCTTACCGATTGTTTTGTCTACAAGAGGTAAGAGGGAGATTTAATCTCATCAACCCTAAGTGGTGATGAGAAAATGGATTGTGTTTGTGTGTAGAATCCATAAGGATTCGGTTGTATGGTTTATTTGTGATTTTATTGTTTTTGATTGTTTAAATGCTTTAATAATTGTGATTTTAATTTGCTATGCATGATTATAGTTTTTATTATTTTTGCTATGCATGATTATGGCTTAAAATATATTGTATGTGTTTTATATGTAATTACATAATTGTATGTAATTATAATTGTGTATTTATTTAAGTAGGATGTGAATAACATGTACGATTGTAATGCATGAGTGTTCCAAAGAACACATTTAAGGCTCACCTTCTCACCAAAAATAGAGGACCAAAATGTTCTCACAATTTTCTAAATCAAGGATTTAATGAACCTAGGTAAATAATGGATTATTTAAGTTAATTGTGGCCAAAATGCCATTTAGTGTATAACCAAATGCAATTTTATTTTGATTTGGCCAACATGCCATTTTATTTACTAAGATAGGTTAGATAATTGTTTTATAACATAAATTGATTCCAAAGAATCATTGAGAAAATCAAAGTAATTAATTATGTTCTAGAATTTTAACTTAGCAGAATTCAGTCTAAGTAAGAAATTAATCAGACACTTGAAAAGTACTAACGTAGGGCTCATACTATAAATTTTGAAGCGCGTTAGTAAATTTTAAATGTGAAATTATTGGGTAAAAATAAAATAAACTATATTTAGAGGAAAACATTAAAAATACCTTATACTGATTTTATAGGCAAAATGCTGCCGAAATTTATTAAAAACAGACGCATAAAATGAAAAGATTCCATACTATATTTAGAACACAAGGAAAATACATTACGTATTTTAAAAGTACTAGATATAGTTTTACACATATTAAAAATAACAATTTTAAGCTATTCGGTTAAGAAAATGAATTAAAAATCCTACGCGATTGAGAAAATGATTCAAAAACAATTTACAATGTTTAAAAACGTCAAAATATCTTTACGCGATTTAAAAATGTTTGGGAAAACGTCGAGATTGTGAAAACGCGATAAAATTCCTACGCGATTGAACAAAACTGTGAATTTTGCTGTCGGGCCAAAGTGGTGGACCCAGACATTTTGTAGTGTAGTACTGTCAGGTGGGACGTACTATACTTTGTTTTCTGGTGATTAGGGGTATTTTGGTAATTTCTCGTAAATATGGTAAAATTTGAATAATAGGGGTATTTCTGTAATTTTAGCTCATGTTTAGAGTGTTGTGCCGATTTGAGTTATAATTGGTGATTGATTGACGAGGCGAATTACACCGTATTTGGTGTGATAAGTGTAGTGTGGTTCATTTATGAACTTGGAGGCATTAGTGTGCGGAGAATTCCACATACGGACAGTGGGTTGCTCCTCTGGGCCGTGGTAACGGGCAACACACTAATGATCTTGACAAGCACTATTCTTAGTCGAGATCTTGAGGGGACTATTAAGTACTATGCCTGTGGTACACGATGTTTGGACTGTGTACTGCTACACGATGTTTTGGACTGTGGGCTATAGACACGACGTGTTGACAGTGCAATAGCTTGGTTGGGCAGCCATAAAGTATTATTAGTTTCTGATCGGATCATTCTCTCAGATATCCGTGTTTAGCTCCATGGAGTAGGAACGAGTCAGTGTGTGTATCATTCATCATCTACATTTTAATGTTCATGCATTATCTGCATTTTACTGTTTATTATAAACTGTGATAAATTATATGATTTATTGTTTTAATATATTATGCATGATGTATTGGTATGTACTGTTGTGATAATTGTTTGTACTGTCATTTTCTTTATTGCCATGCGGGTAATGGTGTAGATTGTCTCACCTCTCTATATGTTTTCTCGATATTACTGTGTTACTTCCGTAAAGAGTTTGAGGTAGAGGAGGATCAACCTCTTGAGGTACAGTACACTGACGAGCAAATCGGGCGATTTATACGAGGAGGAGGAACCAGGAGATCATACCGATCGTCAAGGCGATCTTGAGGTCATGGCACCGCCGGGATTCTTCGGGTTCGTGCGACCGGAGTTCCATGGAGGTTCCGAGGCATGGCGTATGCATGCCGACCGAGGAGACGATGGCGTATGTGGGACGATTGACTGTGTCCCTATGTAGGGAGTATGACGGGGAGGTCATATTCACTACTATGCTTTATCTTCATTTAGAGTTACCTCTAACCATTAGGCGCTATTGGCAGGGAGTTTTCCACGCGCCTAGTGAGTTGAGTAGCGAGTCGACAGCTCGGACTCGTGTCCGAAGTGCTGGGAGATCTCATAGATGCACACTTTTCGATGGTTATTCTGGAGGTGACGGATGGTGATTCATCGGAGGGTTTGTTATCTACTGGGATGCACTTGGGCAGTACTATGTTTTAGATTTGTGTCAACTCTTTATTGCTTTATTTAAATACTTGTAGTTTGTGAATTATGTTTGTACTAAAAGAGGATCTTATGTATATTATGGTGAGTTTATGTTTGTTATATCTTGTGTTTCGTGTTACTTTATTTAATGTTATAATTATAAAAGAAAAAAAAATATTCCTCAAATTTTATATAAGTATCAAATGTTTTATAACTTGGGTAAGAGTTTTATTTCATTTTATTTCATTGCATTCATAAATGTGGCATCCCCACAAGGGTGTTACAAAAAGCCATTCTTCAAAGTCGCAGAACCAATCACACTAACGCCCCTGATCACAAGACACGCAGAGCCCAGAGTTGGAGCTCGGAGAGTTCATTGATGAGTGACTCTTGAGTGATGAGGTCGTAAAGTACATTACTCAGAGTAGTGCACCAAAAACTCTGTCTAGGTTCCAGACCTTTGCACTCTTGGCCGCTGCTGAAGCCCATTGTCTTAAGAGAACCTTGGGGGAATATGAGAAGAAGTCGACTAATCAGCTAAAGGCAGTTGAGGCAGAAAGGGTCTGAAAGCTAGAACTGGCCCTCAAGGACAAGGAGGAGGCGGAATCAAAAGCCCAAGACCTGAAAAAGAAGTTGGCTGATTCCAAGTCCAAGTTCAAGAAAGAGAGAGTCGACTCTAAAAGGACCAATGCCGAATCCAGGCTCAGATTCAGGATCTACAGGCCAAAATGGCACAATTGGAAAAGGACAATATGGAGCTAGAGGCCATCTGCATAAATATTGGTGATGAGCAATTCCATAATGTAGTTGCCCAAGTCCAGCGCTTTAACCCTGATATCAACCTAGCCTTAGAAGGATTGAATCCTGAAATGGTAATCTAGGATGGACGCCTGGTGATAGTGTGGAGGTGGATCAAGCTGCTATTGGGGTCCTCACTGTCAGGCCTTCAATTGGTGTGCTCAATCAGATAATGGGTGATGATGAAGCATCAAATGAGGACCACCAAAGTCTGGGCAAAGATGAAGCTGGAGCCTGACTTGCCCTTCTTTCCTCTATTTATTGCATTCATTTGCCCCCCTGCATAGGGCATTTTATTTTGTAGAGACAATTGCCTAGTTGTTGGGGGTATATTTAATACATTCCCTTTGCTTTATAACTTGACATCGTATGTGTTTCTTTTCCGTGATCCATCCTAGGTCCAACGGCCATTATAAATGTACGCTTGGTGACCATTTAAGGATTTAGGAGAATTTCAATTAAATCAAAACCTTGGTCCGGGGTCCAATGCCAAAAACTTTTAAGCACTCAAAACTCCACTTAGGACTTAGGAAAAATTTAAGGTGATCCATAACTGGGGTCTTTAGTGTTTACAATCCGATTCAAAAAAATGCCTAACACTTAGGAATTTTCAACTTCAGAACCAGTTTAACATAAGACATTCATGGTATGTACCTAATGGCGGATCACAATTTTCATAACTCGTGTTGCCATTTAACTTACACAACCACAAAATGGTTATGGACAAGTATTGAAGATTTGAGATGTGACCTTAACTAGCTACCAAAACACACAAACGTGTTTTGTGGATTATTATTCTTAACTTGGAATCTAAGAAGCCTCAGATCCTACAAGGAACGGGCTCTAGACATTCTCAAGGCGTAAGGGCCTTTGAATTGTTAAAAGAAACTCTAGATCCTATAAGTAGACATTCTCAAGATAAATTGTGGTTTGAGGGTCTGTTGAGACTTTGAGAATGTAAGAAGATGCATGAAAATTTCATTTTATTGACTAAATGAAGGGCTGAAGTCCATCCAAAGTATATGCTCACCAAGATTGGGGCAAATCAAACAAAGTAAACTAAAAGATTAAGCCTTAAAGGACACTTAGCTATAGTACTTTCTATGTTTGTCTGCATTCCAATAGTTTTTTAATGGCTCGCCTGTTAATGTCTCCAAGGTGTAACCTCCTTTGCCAATGCTGATCACAATGCGGTAGGGGTGATAGCAATATATTTTATTCATTTTATGATCCTCTCACTAAGCTTTTTAAGGTTCAATTAGGCTTAATTGAATTCGTTTTGTCACATTTTATGATAATGGGCCTTGTAGGAATTATTGCATAAATTGACCTTAATTTGTCTATTGGGAAGTGTTTAATATTTTGACTATAATGTGAGTTACAAATATCTGATTGATGTAATTCTAGTCTTGTAAGAAATCTAAAACAAATCTCTACAACTTTTATGAAGACCTCAGGAGCTGAATCACACGTTTGGATAATTTAAATTATAGTTGAAGCAAGAGTCAGAATGTTAATCCTGATAGCTTGACCTCTGCACACTCATTAGCTCATATCTCGAGTTATAGGAGTCTGACAGATGTCAAACTAAGCCCAAATGTAAGCAAAGACTCAACGCTACAACTCTTATGAAAACTACTAAGCTAAAATATGTCGTTTGGGCATGTAATTGCAGCTGGAAAATAGAGACAAGTTGTTGACAAGTTTGGCCACTTAATTGAGCATAACTTGAGTTATAAGCCTTTAATTGACAAGGGACTCGGACCCAATGATTCCTAATGGACCCAGCTTTATAACTAATAGGTTTCTAATCATGTAAGGCTAAATTAATGGGTAGTTATAGGGGTTATCAGCACAGAACTGAGATAGCTTCTTATTCTATACTTTTCATACTCTCTCTAGATCTAGATCTAGATCTAGATCTCTCTTTTCTCTCCCTTCTCTCTAGATTTTCTTTTCTTTTTCTGAGTTCTTCCCTCCCATTCATGGAGGGGTAGAACCTTTAATCAATCCAAGGGATTGACACTCTTGATGCTTAATCTTGAGGTTCTATTTTAATTATTTTATATTCAATTATTAATTAAGATTATCTCCTTCATCTTTGCTTAATTCTGATTGAGTTACTTAATTTAATTGGGTTATACATATGATAATTGCATAATTACGATGCGAGAAAGATGAATTATAAAGACTAAACAAGGCATCAAAGGTGTTTGATGAAATGTTTAGCTTGGTTGGATCTTGGTTTTTATGTTAATTTTTTGGATAGATGCTTAATTTGTCTAACCTTAATTAATTGAATTCTGGATGCGTATCTAGTAGAAGATCCATGGATCATTTTGAGGCATCTTGATATGATATAAGACTAAGGATTCAATTGATAATTGAATGGACCTATAGTAATCAAGGATGGATTAAAATCAAGATTGGTTAATTATATTGGATTGGTTATTTTCCTAATTCTATTTACCTCTTTTAATTGCTTTCTATTTCTGTTGTTTAATATTTCAAACTTCTTCCCCCCTATTTATTAACCTCTTAATCTGGTTTCATAATTAGAGTAATCTACGGGCTTGACCCGGTGTTACCTTGTGCTGTAAGTAGTTCTTGTAATTCGATTATAAATTGATTTAAATTTGGTAGCCTCGGTGGTTATCAAGGAGCCTTCCTAATTTGGGGTTAACTTCCCTTGTGAGACATTCTTACCTCCAATGTCTACTTTTCGGAGTACTAAGTCCCTTGGCTAGAATTTCCTTGGGATAACCTTCAAATTATAACGAGTCGCTGTCTTCTGTTTGATGGTGGCATCACGTATATGAGCGACGCGCCTTCTTCCGTCTAGGAGATCTAAGTTCTCTTTGATCAATCCGAGGTTGATGTCTGGTGAGAACTACTAGAGACGCCAGCTTGGTTCCCTTATCTCCATCGGGATCATAGCCTCACACTCATAAGTGAGTTTAAAGGGGGTTTCACCTATTGTAGAGTGAGGCATAGTCTGGTAGGCCTAGAGGACATGATCAAGTTAATTTGCCCAGTTTCCTTTAGCTTCATCCAACCTTCTTTCAATTCCACAGACAATGACCAAGTTAGTGACTTCAGCTTGTCTGTTCATCTTGGGATTCTTAATGGAACTACAATGGTGCTTGATTTTTAATCCAGCAAGTAGCTCTTCAAAATCCTTATCTTTGAACTGTGTGCCGTTGTCTATCATAATGGACTTCAGAACCCTAAACCTGGTGATGATGTCATGCCAGGTGAACTTTTGGATATAGGCAGAGGTGATCCTGACTAGTGGCTCTACCTCAATCCATTTAGTGAAGTAGTCCACGACCACTACCAAGTACTTCAGTTGACCAGGTGCTTGAGGGAACAGACCCAAGATATCCATACCCTATCTGTAGAATGGTCAAGATACAGACATCATGGATAATTCTTCTAAGGGAGCCTAATAGTGGTCTGAGTGGCGCTGACACTTATCATAAACTAGGACACATGCAAGGGAGTTGGCCTCCATCGTTGACCAATAGTATCTAGCCCTAAGTGCCTTTAGAGCTAAGGCTTTGCCCCCTAAGTGATGTCCACAACTCCCCTCGTGGATCTCAGCCAATACATATTCTGCTTCTTTTGACGTGAGGCATTTAAGGATAGGTGAGGAGAAACTATGTCAGTATAAATATCCATCGTAAATGATGTACCTGACTGTAGTTCTGATTAGTTTGGAGGCTTCCTTTAGGTCATCGGTCTTGGCCCCAAACTGTAAATACTCCATGATTGGGATGATCCAAGTATGCTCTTCTCTTTTCACTTAGAAAATGGTTGCGTCCGTGATAGAGGGTTGAGAGAGGGTCTCTTGGATCACAGAACAATTAGTACTTGGACTCTTAGTGCTGGCCAGTTTGGACAACAGGTCTACCCTGAAGTAATGCCCTCTGGGAATGTTCTCTATCTTGGCATCTTGGAAGTTCTTGAGGAGCTCTTGGACTTTGGCCAAATATCTCTAAAGGAGGGGTTCTTTGGCTTGATAGTTACCCCAGATCTAGGAAGGTCACAGGTTAGGAGTCACTACAGAGTGTGATCTTAGCCGCCCCAAAGTCCTTGGCCATTGCCAGTCCAACAATACATGCTTCGTACTCATCCTGGTTGTTCATGTTTGGGAACTCAAACCTCATGGAGTTTTCCACTGTTTACTCCTTCGAAATTTTATAGAATCACCCTAGCACCACTTCCCTTGGGGTTTGAGCATCCATCAACAAATATGGTCCAAGAAGTTCCTTTAGGGTTGTAGGGGTCCAAAGTGAGTTCTGTCAGAAAGTCAGAAAGCGCTTGAGCCTTTATTGCTAGCTGAGGCTCATATGTAATTCTGAACTTAAAAAGCTCGATGGACCAAGCAATCATTCTTCCTGTTAGGTCTAGTTTGTGCACTACCTTGCGGATAGGCTGATCCGTCCTCACCACCATGGGATGACACTGAAAGTATTGCCTGAGTCTTCTGGCCGTGGTGACAAGTGCGAAGGCCACCTTTTTAATCTTTTGGTAGCGAAATTCTGGGCCTTGCAAAACCTTCCTCACGAAGTAGACCATCTTCTATCCCTTTGCTGTTTCCTAGATTAGAACCGAGCTTATAGCCTCTTCGTGAGCTGAAAGTTACAAGTATAGTATCTCATCAGATATTAGTCTTGTTAACATGAGGTGAGAGGAAAAGAATTTCTTTAGAGAGGAAAAGGCATCCTCATACTCCTGGGTCCACTCAAAATCCTTCCTATTTTTGAGCAGTCTGAATAAGGGAAGGGATTTGTGAGCAACTCTAGCAAGGAAACATGTGAGGGCCGCAATCCAGCTAGTCAGCTGCTACACCTCCTAAATACTTTTTAGGCTACACATGTTGAGCATCACTTGGCATTTATCTGGGTTTGCCTCAATCTCACTATGAGTCAGAATAAAGCCCACAAACTTGCTTGCTTGGACCCCAAAGGCACACATTTCTGGATTAAGCTTCATGTTATGCTTCCGGAGTTGTGCAAATACCTCTTTGAGGTCCACAATATGTGATCCTTCCTGCAGGGTCTTCACTATCATATCATCAATATAAACTTCCAACATCTTCCCCACTGGGTTTTCGAGGACCTTATTCATCATTCTCTAGTAGGTGGCTTTTGTATTTTTCAGACCAAAGGGTATAACCCTATAGCAGTAGCTCGCCCTGTTAGTGATAAAGGTGGTCTTTGCTTCATCTCTGGGATACATTGGGATATGATTGTATCCAGAGTACGCATCCACAAAAGACAACAAAGGGAATCCGGAGGATCTATCAACCAGTTTATCTACGTTGGGAAGTAGGTACAAATCTTTAGGGTAGACTTTGTTTAAGCTTATGTAGTCCACACACATTCTCTACTTCCCGTTTGACTTCTTCACAAGGACCATGTTACACAGCCATATGGTATAAGATATTTCCCTGATGAATCTGACATTGAGCAGCTCCTTTACCTACTCCTCAATAACATGTTGTCTTTCTGGGCCAACTTTCTTTTTCTTTTGGGAGACTGCCTAGCATCCTCCCTAATAGATAAGCAATGGCAGATGAAGGCGAGATCAAACCCAAACATGTCAGAGGACGTCCAGGAGAAGTGATCTTTATTTTTATGCAAGAGCTCAATCAACTGGTGCCTCTCTCCTTGTAACACCCCAAAAATTATTTATTTCATCATAGATAATCATTTTGTAATATTTATGATTTTTAGAAATTTTTCTGGAATTTTTTGGAAATGTTAAATATTTTAAGATATTTATCGTTTTATGTGCACACTGAACAGAGTCAGTAAAACACCCCAAAAATTGGTTGTTTTGTGATGAATAGTCATTTTTCAATATTTGTGATTTTTGAAAAAAATTCTAGATTTTTCTAGAAATGTTGAATATTTTAGTATATTCCTCGTTTTGCATGTGCATTGAGCGGAGCTAGGATAACGAAATGTTTTCCCTGAGGCTAGTAAACCTTAAACTGTGGATATGTCAACGGGGGATCTTACTAAATCCTAGGCTAGGCACAGTTTACGAGGTTTACATTTTTTAAGGTTTTATCTGATAAATAAAATCTTTGTACGCATTGTTAATTAAAATTTTGCGGTACGTTCTATTATTCATTGAATAATTAATACTGGCTTTGTGCACTGTAACAATTATCCATTGGGTAATAGCTTGTAGTAAAATCCTAATTACCATATTATTTTAACTATTAAATCACATTATCTTATCCTAATGTAATCTACTTTATGTCTAATCACATCTCCTTTATTGAAAATGCACCCAAGCTTCTCAAGGAAGCTAACCATTTCTCTCTCCTCCTCCCCACAGTCACACGGCTGCTGCACACAAATTGGGAGCCAAATTTGTGCTTCAATTTAATTTAATTAACCTATTCAAATTTCAAAAAGAATACCCTAAAAGCATCTTTCACTTTTCTATTCACTTCTCTCTCTACCTTCATCTTTCTCAAACTTTCTCTCCTCCTTCTCTCTAGAGCACCTCACGGCCAGCCCCTCTCCCAAGCCTCAACCATCACAAAATTTTCAACTAACCCCATTTTCTTAATCACCTCCATCATCTAAACATTTCTCTAGTTGGTGGTTTCTTGAAAAGCTTTCATTTTTACCACTTTCTTCAAGCTTCAAGCTTCAAGCTTTTGGGTAACGTTCTTGACCCCTCACCCTCTTCTCTTCATTTTCGTGTTCAAGGTCTTTCTTATGACCCGTGATCCACTCTTTTTCAAGTCTTCTTGTTGATTTAATGAAGTTGTAAATTTTAGGGTTCTTGGAGGTGTGAAATCCAAAAATTGCAAAGAGCTTCAAGGGGGGTTCTATTGTTTTCTTCTCTTTGGTAAGAGGAAGATACTCCTCCTCAACCTCTATTAATAGTAAGGAACCTTGTTTTGTGATTGATTGTGAGAAACCCTAGTAGGGTTACTCTCGTTATTTGTATGATTTGTATGATTGCATATTGTTTTTAATTTGTTTAAGTTATTTGATTGATTGAGTATATATATATATATGTGTTTGCATGGATTGGAATCTTGAATGGAAGCAAAAATGACTTTGTCCTCTTCCATAAGGCTCATGGTTTTTAAGGCCCAAAAATTAGGGTTCTTGGTGAAATTTTATAACAAGTGGAAGACATAGCTAATCAAGTCAATAATATGTAATTAATGGAATGAAAATTTGGAATCCTAAGACTTAGTGAGGCTCACGACCTCTAGGGTTAGTAATGGCCTAATCATGTTACTTCATACAACTATGACATTTAATTGATCAAGTAAATAAATAAGAGGATTATGTAATGGAAGGAAATAAATTTGGTAACCTAAAGGAATTCTTTGGACTTTTAGAACAAATAAGGATGTGTGAGACTTGGCAAGATTTGGAAATAATTCTCTTAAGTGAATAAGACTAAGTTTAAAGTAAGGAATCTAATTATGAAAAGAATTTCATGAGAGACGTCACATTGAAGTGGAACTAAACTAATTTGGACAATTAGAAATTATTTAGAATTTCATAAAATGGAAAGAACCAAAGATGAAACTTTACCTAAAAGACTTAGAATGATTTTCAATTAAAATAAGAACATGAGTGTAAGTGAGAACACTAAATAATTCCATAATGTACTAAAAATGTAATGTACAATTGGAAGGCTTTAGACCATTTAATGTGGGTCCATGTGTGGGACCAAGAATATTATGATGCTTACTTTGGCCAATTGTGGCATATTGTGAAAAAGTATGAAATGATAAACATACATGATTATGCATTGAGTCATCATGCATTGTGAAAGTCTGTTGGACTGTTGTTAAGACCATGTTGCCTAGGAGATTGAACACACCTTTATGCGGGTGCAAGTAGACTAGTGTAGGTCATTCTATTGACCTTGGGAGCGTCGGGGCGCGGGCGTCTCACAATGGATAATTGGTAGCCCCACTGGGCCGTGAGATAAACCGATGCGAACGCACCGACGATCCAGACGTGACACTGTCCTATATCGTGATCTAGTGTAGAATGTCTGTACAATGCCTTGATGTGCACATGGATAAACTAATGAATTATAGCACTTTGGCCGTGGCAGCCGAGTTGCAGACATGTCTCCTGATCTTTCTCTCTGACTGTTTGTGTCTAGCTCCATGGAGTAGGATATTGATGTTGTATGCATGTGCATAGTGAGTCCACATATTACCTGGCATTTAATTCTTATGATAATTGGAACTATTACCTTACTGGTGTATAATTGCTTGGAACTGCTTAATTGTCTATTGCTGCTATTTAATGTTTATTATTATTACTTTTGAAATGCTATGTGGGCACTTTGCGTTGTTTTGTTTCTTGCTACTATAATTGGTAATGATGATAGAATATCTTACCTCTTTTCTGTATTTCTATTATTCCGTCTGTATTTATGTTCCATTGAAAAGTTGACGACGAAAATGAAGCTCACGAATTCCTCGGCTTCTGGCCCGAGCGCGACTAGCATCTGCTGTTGGATCATGGCGGCACGTCCATGCGGATTTCTAGGTTACATGTGTTTGACCTTCCTCGGAGGGCCAGACTGCTGGTACATCAACCTAAATTCTGGTCGTTTCATCTACGAGGGAGACGTGTCGATTTCGCTGGCTTGGGGGCGTCATGAACCGCCCATCTTCACTTGCAGCGTTAGATTACTTTTGCAGTTTTATTTGCCCATCAAGGAGATGTGGGGTGATCATTATTACACCCCACAGGAGGATTCTTTTGTCTCCACTGCTGGAGCCCCAGCCCGTAACTCGGTGGCTCGAATAGAGGTTTCCTCGAATGAGGAAGACCCCCAGGAGGAACCCAAGGAGGACCCTAATATGGTTCCTTCTCCTCTTAGGGACTGATATTGTCTGTGGAAATCAGTTTGCCCCAATGGTTTAATATGTTGAGTTTTGATGATGACAAATACAATACAAAAAGAATGATGCTTATGCTTGATAGATGTGCTTTATAGATGACAAATGCATCACAAAAGAATATTGATCATGTTACATAGATGTGCTTGATGTGATATATTGTAACATGCATGATCATATACTTTATCTAATTATATTTCACTTAATCATCATGCAATGAGAAATATATTACATTCATCATAAAATATATCCAATAATATGTTATATGAGTTGTATTAAATTAACATTGGATTTGGCTCTTCTTATATGCATGTTAGACAAACTAGAATTATACATTTATGAATAATGCATATGAAGATATTGAGTTATGAATTTAGACTAACTATGCTTGTTTTAAGTGAGTAATACTTGGTAGGATAGTCCAAGTACCAAGAATGAGCATTGCAATAAGAAAGTAAAAGATCACAATTATGCTCAAATCAAGAAGAATGAGAATGATAAAAATGTTTCAAGCAATTTGCAAGATTTGAAGAGAAGAAATTTGTGGAAGCTTGGATTACATCAAGAAGCCTAAGAACTAGAATTGATATATTTTCCTTTTAGGTTTTCTCCTATGTAAAGATAGAGGTTTTACAAGAAAACAGCTCAAATATGTTTTTAAGTCTTTAAAAATGATTCTTACATATTTAAATGCCCAACAAACTATTTTTGGAAAGCTAGTCTTGGTGGTAATTCAAATCTATGAAAAATAGCCAAGTTTGTGTTTTACAAAACTGACATATGATTACTATTTTGATCATAACTTTTAAAATACTTTGAGTTTTATTTTTAAACTTATTTCATATGAAAATAAACTCAAATATCTTTCCAATGAGTGGTCATTTGCTTTAAACAGATAAGAAACAAAAAAGTTATGACCAATTAAATTTTGAGTTTTGAAAATCTGACCTTTGGTTATTATTTTGATCATAACTTTCAAAATACTTTGATTTTTGTTCTAAAACTTCTTTCATATGAAAATATACTCAAATATCTTTCCAATGAGTGGTTATTCGCTTTAATCGGATAAGAAATGAAGAAGTTATGGCCTTTTAAAGTCAGTTTTCAAAACCAGAAAATGCTGTAATCGATTACACTGGCCATGTAATCGATTACAACGTTGACAGAAGCCGTGTAATCGATTACACGAAGTATGTAATTGATTACAAAGTGTCCAGAAAGCTTGTAATCGATTACATGAAGTTTGTAATCGATTACCAAGTGCCCAGGAATGTTTCTAACGGCTATAAATGGCTAGTTTTCATAGAAAATCAATATAAAACACTACCAATAACTATTTTATCACTTGGACTCTATATATAAGTGTTGTATGAAGCATATACACCTCTTGAACACTTGATTTGATCCTTAAATCACCAAAATCATATTTTGATCTCTTTATTACTAAATCCTTCTATTCCTTTGCTCTTCAATTTGTATTATCCACTCTTGAGAGAGTTTTCTATCATCCATACTTTGTTCTTCAAGTTGTATATCTACTCTTGTGAGAGTTTCTATTCTTTCTCTTCACTTTGAAATTATTGTAAGAGGGTGAGGTATCCATTAAGAGAGAAAAGGGTGAGGTATCCCTTGTAGTGAGACTCAAACACAAAGGGTGAGGTATCCCAAAGGTGTTGTGAGTGCTCTTGATTGTAAAGGCCATCAAGCACCTGTGAAGCTTGAAGAATTGGAGGCTCTAACATAAGGGTGAGGTATCCCAAGGTGTGAGGAGTGCTCTTGTATGTACAAAGGTTTTCCTAGCACCCATGAAGTCTAGGAGATAGTGAAGAAAATCCTAAGTTAAGCTTGGGGACTGGATGTAGGCCATAAGTGGTTGGTGGCTGAATCAGGATAAATTCTTGAGTTTGATTCTCTCTTCCTTACACTCTTTAAATTCAATATTTAGTGAAATATATTTATCTATTGCATATCTTAATGTTTTGATTGTTACAACTTGATATATAGCTTATTCACTTAGTTCATCATATATCCTAAGTTGTATTTGAGTAATCCTCAATAGTTGTACATTTATTAGACTTATTCCGCTGTATTTATTAATTGAGTTATTCAAAATACATAATTTGTCAAAGTTGTATTAAAATTTATAATTACCCAATTCACCCCCCTCTTGGGTAATGGTTGTCATGGCTAACAAGTGGTATCAGAGCTTCAGTGCTCGGTAAAAGCTTAATGTGACTTGGAGTTAAAGATCCTTGTTTGTTTGGCAACCATTACAAGCTTTTCAAAATGGAAGGTTTTGAAATTAATAAACCACCATTCTTTGATGGTGTGAATTTCGTTTATTGGAAAGTTAGAATGGAAATTTATATGCAATCTATTGATATTGATTTGTGGGATATTATGCTTGATGGATTTACATGCAAATCAAAACAAACTTGGAATGACTATGATAAGAAATACTTTTCATTAAACATTAGAGCAATGCAAATATTGAGAAGTGGTTTAAATGATGATACTTATGCTAAAATTAAGAGCTGCTCTAGTGCTAAAGATATATGGGATACTCTTGATGATATCTATCTTGCTAACAATGATTTTTTGTATAAAGTTGTACATAGAGAGCAAGAAGAGCAAAAATCATTGAAGGAATCTTGTTGTGAAAAATATCCTCAAAATGATACTCAATTTGAAGAGGTGGCAAAACAAAACTAAATGGTATATACTCTTGAAGCTTTGATGCACAACAATGAGGAAGATGGTGATTCCCTTGAAGAGTCATTAGTGCAAGAAAATGTGACAACCTCCCACTTGACTCCAAAGAACCCTGAGGTAAATAATGTCTATCTTGATTATGGTAGTTCCTATGATGAGCTACAATGTGCATATGATGAATTATATGATGGTTTGTTAAATTTAGAAAACAAAATTTATCTTATTTGGAAAACATTTCCTCCATTGAAAATGAAATTGAGATTTTGAAAAATGATTATGCTTTTCTTGATGAGGAAATGCCTTTGAAATATGAAACCTCAACTTCTTGTGAAAAGTGCATTGATTTAAACAATCAAGTTGAGGACATATATTCCAAACTTGCCAAAGCAAATAATTCTAATTGCTTACATTCTATGCTTGTTAATGAGAATAAAATTAATATTATTCCACATAAAAGTTCAAGCAAGGCTTATGACAAAAATAGTTTAGGATATAAAAACAACAAAAGGCTTAAGTTTTCCAAAAATGATCTTCAAAGGACCAAGCCATTGTTAAATTCAATTGTTTGTAATTTTTGTGGTCATCTAGGACATATTTCTCATTTATGCAATTATAGAAAAAATCTTTATGTGAGAAATAGTATGGTATGGGTTTCTAAAGACCTTAAATGCCCTAGTACTAACATTGAAGGACCCAAGATAAAGTGGGTACCAAAATGTCCTCCTAGTGTTTCAATTATGCAAAAAACTTCTCAAAAGGATGGACAAATTGGTCAAGTGAAAAAGGAATCATCAAGGGGAATGCTTTCAAAGCCCATTGGTAGAAGTTTTGATCAAAGAAGGAAGATGACTTCAACCAAAGCTTCTCAAGTACAAAATGTGGAACTTGCAAAGGTCAAAACACCAAAAGAGAAGCAATGGGTAAAGAAAAGAGTTCCCTTGATTACCAAGGCCAAGGTATCAAATGTTTTTATCTCTTATGCACATTCACTTAAAAAGACAATGAATATGAGGTATATTCCTTGAAGGCCTTAGGTAAATGATAGAATCATGTGCACTTAGTAAAATATAAATATTTTGTTTAGCACATGATTATATTAATTCTTGTTGTATCATAGCTCATTAATTTGTTATATATCTTAGTACATGAGATTCTACAATGCCTAGGTATGTTTGTTATGATTTGAATTATCTATATATCATGAAAGTAAGCTTGCTTTTGGTTATGTGCTTAATGGTAATTGATTATTTAATTTGTTGTGCTCAAATTATATACTACGGAAAATTTGATATCTATAAGAGCATATTGGATTAATAATCAATGACTAACCCCTATGGATCCAAAACTGGTGGATACCAAAGAAATTACTTTGAATTGTGTTGTAGGGTGACCATTAACTCAAGCATGCAAATGAAGTGAAATACAACCATGCTACTTGAGGTTGGAAAAACTTAAAATGGTCCAAGTTCTCCAAAAGTGATGAAAAACATAAAAAGAAGACATGGAGAACTACAACATTCTCAAGGGGCCTTGAGGCATAGAAGTTGGAGTAACCTACAAAAATTCAAAGAGTACACTTTTGGTGATATCAATCTCTTATCCTTACTTATGCTTTAAATTGAATATCATGTGATATTTGGAGAAGTAGAGAGTTGTTTTTATATGCCTTACATGATCATTATTTGCCCCAAAATGCTTATATATATGTTTTGATGATGATCATGTCTTTCTTGACAAACTTGAATCTTGCTTTGAAAATGCTTAAACTATGCTTTTGAATTCAAGTGCATATGTTCTTCCTTTATTCTTATAAGAGCTAACATTGCATGGTTGATAATGTAGTATATGTTTTACATTATATATCGATCTAAATTATGCTTGTAAATAAGTTTAAATGATATTTGATGTTAACCTATGTTTTAGAGAACTTGTGAAATATAGTCATCAAATATTGAAATGTCAAGCATATGTGGATAAATGAGAAATGTGGAAGGAAGAGGAACATGAGGAGACTTTCTTCAAGTGCAATGGAATGAAATACTCAATGAAAGAAAGTACAAACTCAAAGGACCTAAATGAAGAACATTCTAAAGGAGCATCACTCTCTATCTAACTCAATAAGTATCTCTATCCCTAATCTATTGTGATGTCTTATATGCTATGGATTGTATGATACTTATTGATTAATTGATCTTAAATTATTGGATGCTTTCCTTACATGAGAAGTATGCTTAGCATTGACAAAGTGCCAAATTGGACATTAAATTGCTAGTTTTGTCATTATATATAAGGTGGATGACATTAGTTCTATACATACAGCATATTTCATCATGATGAATGTTTGATATCTATGATTCTCTTGATTTATGATTTCTTAGTAGTATAACACTTATGAGAATCATGCTCTTTTTGAAAAGAATTTCTTATTTGATTAAAAAAAAAAATTTAAGGCAAAATCTCCTATCATATTTGAAAGAAGCTTTTAAAGTTCCATATCCTTGAGAATCCTTTGAACTTGTCTTAAGACTTTGAAAGTATTATCACCTCCTAATTGTCTTAAAAGATTAGAAATCATTCAATTTGTGCTATAAATGTAGTACTCTCTTCATTGCTTTGAAATGTCAATTAAATCTTGAGAGAGTATTTAAGAAAGTTTCCAATTAAATCTTTTGAAATGTTCTATAGAGCTCATCTTGATGCTTCAAAAGATAAGCCTCGTTCTTAAAAAAATGTTTTATCTTTTCAAGGCTCTTGTTTAATGAGAAAGAGAGGAGATGTACTTTCAAATGTCCCTTTGACTTGGATTTGATCACTCTCAAGGAATATGTGATTTCAATATAAAACCCTTCTACCCTTCTAAAATGCTTTTGGAAATGTAATGTGTTATTATAAAATTCTTTTTGAAAGGGGGAGAAGTTTTTAAAATGGTTTTGTTTGAGAGATTAAGAATATGTATCTATGCCTTGCTTTTCTTTATGGTAATGTGCTTATATGGTCTTGGCATGCATATTTTCCTTTATCTATTTTGTGCTTCAATAAGGGGGAGCTTATTTTACATATCTTTCTTCCATATCTTTATTGACTATAAATATATGCATAACTATGTTAAACTATTATGTTTAATATTTTGATAATATACATATTTTGAGGGGGAGCCTTGTTCTTAAATCGTTGTTTATATCCCTTGGCTTACATCATTGTTTGACATGAAGTGCTTTATTGTTAATACTATCAACATGTCAGTAAAATATCTTTTGAAAGAAGGTAATACTATCAAAATATATTTATTGTTAATACTATCAGCTCTTATTGTCTTTCCCTCTATCAATGAAAGAAGGTAAACTTTCTTAAACTTCATATTTTTTAATTCTTTCATTGAGAAGATCCTACCCTTCTTGACAACATGAGTTTTATCTATAGGGAGAGAAAATATTATATTTCCTTCCTAAGCCTTTTTGTTGATGTCAAATAGGGAGAGAGAGAATTGGAAAGAAAAATATGTTCCTTGTGCTTATTGTTTGATATGCTTACATGAATATCTATTCTTGTATATTGCTAAAACATATTTTTCTTTGGTGATTTGTCATCATCAAAAAGGGGGAGATTATGGAAATAAGTTTGCCTCAATGGTTTAATATGTTGAGTTTTGATGATGACAAATACAATACAAAAAGAATGATGCTTATGCTTGATAGATGTGCTTTATAGATGACAAATGCATCACAAAAGAATATTGATCATGTTACATAGATGTGCTTGATGTGATATATTGTTACATGCATGATCATATACTTTATCTAGTTATATTTCACTTAATCATCATGCAATGAGAAATATATAACATTCATCATAAAATATATCCAATAATATGTTATATGAGTTGTATTAAATTAACATTGGATTTGGCGCTTCTTATATGCATGTTAGACTAACTAGAGTTATACATTTATGAATAATACATATGAAGATATTGAGTTATGAATTTAGACTAACTATGCTTGTTTTAAGTGAGTAATACTTTGTAGGATAGTCCAAGTACCAAGAATGAGCATTGCAACAAGAAAGCAAAAGATCACTATTATGCTCAACTCAAGAAGAACGAAAATGATAAAAATGTTCCAAGCAATTTGCAAGATTTGAAGAGAAGAAATTTGTGGAAGCTTGGATTACATCAAGAAGCCTAAGAACTAGAATTGGTAAATTTTCCTTTTAGGTTTTCTCCTATGTAAAGATAGAGGTTTTACAAGAAAACAGCTCAAATATGTTTTTAAGTCTTTAAAAATGGTTCTTACATGTTTAAAGGTTCGACAAACTATTTTTAGAAAGCTAGTCTTGGTGGTAATTCAAATCTATGAAAAATAGCCAAGTTTGTGTTTTACAAAACTAACATATAATTACTATTTTGATCATAACTTTTAAAATACTTTGATTTTTATTTTGAAACTTATTTCATATGAAAGTAGACTCAAATATCTTTCCAATGACTAGTCATTTGCTTTAAACGGAAAAGAAACGAAAAAGTTATGACCAATTAAAGTTTGAGTTTTGAAAATCTGACCTTTGGTTATTATTTTGATTATAACTTTCAAAATACTTTGAGTTTTGTTATAAAATTATTTCGTATGAAAATAGACTCAAAGATCTTTCCAATGAGTGGTCATTCGCTTTAATCAGATAAGAAATGAAGAAGTTATGACCTTTTAAAGTCAGTTTTCAAAACTAGAAAATGCTGTAATCGATTACACAGGCTATGTAATTGATTACAACGTTGACAGAAGCCGTGTAATTGTGACATCCCAAAAATTATTTATTTCGTTATAAATAATTATTTTATAATATTTATGATTTTTAGAAATTTTTATGGATTTTTCTGAGAATGTTGAATATTTTAATATATTCCTCGTTTTGTGTGCGCGCTGAGCGGAGCCGGGAAAATGAAATATTTTCCCTGAGGCTGGTAAACTTTGGACTGTGAAAATGTCGACGGGGGATCTTACTAAACCCAAGGCTGGACACAGTTTACGAAGTTTATGTTTTACGAGATTTTATCTGATAAATAAAATCACTGTATCATAAAATCATCTGATGAATAATAAAATATTATTTTCATCAACTGTAACTTTTATTCACTGAGAAAATAATTATAACAGTGTAATTAATCATCTATCAGATGTATTTAATTAAGGGAATAATCTTACTGTGCATTTTATCGAGAAACGCGCAAAGCTTCTCAAGGAAGCTTTGAGGGAAGCTTCTAGGAAGTTTCCTTCCCAACCACTTTTCTCTCTCCTCCCATTTTTGGTGCTGCACGGTTGGCTAAAAAGGGATATTACCTTTTTATTCTCTCATTTCCTCTCCTCCCATACGCAACTCACTCATCTTTCTCTCTTCTTCACACGGCTGCACACACCCACAACCACCATTGTTGATTTTAAGCTTTCTTTGCTCAACCCAATAGAGACCATTGTTTCACCTCACCATGTTCAAGCTTTCTTCTTGGTGGAGCTCATCTTTATTCCTCCATTTTCTCTGGTTGACAGCCTAACATCAAAGCTTGGAGCTTTAAGGTAAAGCTCTCAACTTTCTTCTCCTTTTCTTCCTATTTTCGTGTTCTATGGTCACATTGGTGACTATGGATGCCATTCCACTCTTTGATCTTGATTTTTATGGATTTGAACACCAAGGTTTTGGTGGTGGTGAAGAACCAGATTTCAAGGACATAAGGAGCTTGCTTTCTTTGTTCTTCACTAAGGTAAGAAGAAGACACTCCTCCTCAACCTCTATTAGCATTTAGAAATGTTGTCTGTGATTGATAATGAGGGAACCCTATTGAGGGTCACCCTTTGTTTGCATGTTGTCTGTAATGTGTTTGTGCTATTAGGCTATTTTTTTGTATATTGATGTATCTGAATGGATTGGAATGTATAACATAGAAGGAAATGACGTCGGATTGGTTCTCATATGGCCATGGTTTGGAGCCCAAAATTTGGGGATTCTTTGTGAAACAATTGTAACAATTTGAACTTTCGACCAATTAGTACAATGTCAATATCCATCGAGCTAGAATGTCAATATCCGTCGAATTTGATCTTCTGACCATTTAGCACAATGTCAATATCCGTCGAGTTAGGATGCCAATATCCGTCGAGTTAGAGTTTCTGACCGTTTAGTAGAGAAACTTCTCCAACGTGAATATCCATCGAGTTAGAATGCCAATATCCGTCGAGTTAGAGTTTCTGACCATTTAGTAGAGACTTCTCCAATGTGAATATCCGTCGGGTTAGAATGCCAATATCCATCGAGTTAGAGTTTCTGACCCTGTAGTAGAGAAACTTCTCCAATATGAATATCCGTCGAGTTAGAATGCCAATATCCGTCGAATTAGGATTTCTGCTGACCTTCTAGTATATTCGATAGCTTTTGATCTCCATTCGATAGAATCTTCATTCGACAGAAATTGATTTTTAGCCATTCTTGTCAAAATTGTAACCCAGCCATTTCCGTCACCAAATCCCCATTATGGCTTACATCTTCCATCATTCTGTCATGTTATTTTTCATCGGAAGATAGCCTCACAATTGTACATTAGATACATTTTCTCCATCGAATCCAAAACCTTAATTTATCACCAAACACCTAGTGATTAAATTACTAGTAATAGGATGCAAGAATTAGCAAATTGGAAAAGTAAATTATACTTTGAGATTCATAAATTTTAAAGAACCAAGAATGGAATGTTCATAAGACTTAGAATAATTTTAATTAGGGTAAGAACATGAGAGTATGAGACTTTGAGATCTTAGGATAACCTTCTAAGTGTATATGAATAAGCTACCTAAGAGAATTTAATTAATTAGGAGAATTCCTTTAGAGACAAACTTTGTAAGAAAAGCTAAGCCTAAGTAAGAATTCATAATACACTTTAAAAATGTATTAATTTATTTAATAACAATATTATGTTATTGTGGGTCCATGTGAGTGACCACTAATTGTGTTAATTCCTACTTTGGCAATTTGTGACATATTGTGGAATGGTATGTAATAATGATCATACATGATTATGCATAGGGTCTGTATGCATTATGAATGCCCGTTGGACTATGTCGTAAGGCCTAGTTGCCTAAGAGTTGAACACACCTTAGTGCGGGTGCGAATAGACAAGTGTAGGTCATCGGTTGACATTGGAGGCGTCAGGGTGCGGGTACCTCGCAATGGGCAGTTGGTAGCTCTCTGTCCGTGGGGCAGACCGATCCAAACACACTGACGATCCGGACCGAGACACTGTCCTATATCGCGATCTAGTGTAGAGTGTCTGTATAATGCCATGATGTACACGTGGGTAAATTCGAAATTATAGCACTTTGGCCTCGGCAGCCTAGTTGCAGACATGTCGCCTGATCTTTCTCTTCGACCGTTTATGTCTAGCTCTATGGAGTAGGATTTTGACTTTGCATGCATATGCATAGTGGGTCCATGAATTATCTGGCATTTATTATGATTATAATTGGAACTATTGTATTACTGATATATATAACTGCCTGGAACTGTTTGGTTGATTATAACTGCTACTTAATGTTTATTACCATTATTACTGTCAATAAATGTTATGCGGGCGCTTTGCGGCGTTTTGTTTCTTGTTGCTATAATTGGTAATGATGGTAGGATGTCTTACCTCTTTCCTGTACTTTTCTTGTTCTACGTAAATTCTTGGTTAAAGACTGTAAGTGGGAACAAGGTTGGATTCTTTTGGACTTTCTTAGTTTGACCCACTGTATCCGGTGATGTCGTCCCGAAGGGAGTTCTTTTGGGTTCGTTCCAATTGTGTTCACTGGTGATGCCAAGACTTGGCGAGTCGACTGGACCGACAAACATACGCGATATGTTGGGGATCTGACCTTGACCATGAAGAGGACTGCAATTGAAGACCTTATTCTATATTTCTCACTACACCGGTGAGCCTGGAGTTGCCTCACGCATTCGGGATCCGATAGAGTGCCCAACTCCATAATCGTAGATATATTATGAGTAGTTTATATTTTATTTTGCATTACCTATATAAAGTGTATTTTGGGTACATGTATGTTTTAAGGTGATTATTAAGTCTAAAATGTTGTAAATTGAGTACATCTTATAATTCATATTTTAACTGGTTGTATATGTAACTATTCATTCGTGGCTCCTATTTTCCTCATATGCAAAATGATTAATATTTTTGTAAAGTTTGTTATTTGACAACGTTAGCACGCCAAAATTTAGTGACTGTGACATAATGACAATTGTGCCGTGGTTATTAAATTGAAAAGTGTTACATTAAGGTGGTATCAGAGCTCAGTTGATCCTGTTGAGCCGGGGTATGGGCTAACTATGCTTAGACATGTTAGAAGTTTTTGTATGTTGTGTACTTCCTTGTCTCTTGAGTTGAGATGTTGAGAAAGGAAGGCATGGCTTGCCATAGGTTGAGTGTTGGTAGCTACTGTTGCACAGTTACATGATATTGAGTATTGGCCCACTCAATATGTAATGTTCTGTATCTACGGGAAACTATGACTTCACCTAGGCGTATTAAGGTAATAGGAATTCTTCAGAAAGAAGCTCAGCTGGTATGACCAAACTTGCTTAAGATTTGTTTGCATTTATACCCTTGTTGTGTTACCTCTAGAATTGTTTGAGCCATTGGGTTAGAAAAAGGGGTAGTTAAATAAGACTCGCAAGGTTGGTGGACTGAGGGTCCAAGAGGTTTTGGAAAACCAATTCTCTTGGAAAAAGAGTATCTGGCGTAAGTTCGGTTCGAGGAGCTACATAGGAGTCAAAGACTTATAGGAGATCGCGTCGTAGAATGTAGAATGAAGGAGCTCAAGTTAGAGTCTTTTGGGTTTGTCTTGTTGGGTTGTGTGACTCTTTGTGTTTGGTTTCCGAAAGGAGACAATAGTGTTTGGACTGAATGTTTTTGATTTTCCTTATGGTTTGATTTGTTTGTCCTTAAAGGGAGACAATGACTCGAAGTAGACGTAAGTGTGTGAATGCGGGGAATGACAATGATGGCACGACTGCGGCAGCTGAAGAAATGCAAAGAATAGTCGATGTAGCAATGCGCCATGATCAGAGGACCGCACAACAGCAAGAATTGGAAGTTGAGGTTTGGAATTTGAAGGAAGAAAGTCGACTTTGGGGTAACTCTGGATTACTGAAGTTCCAAAGGAGGAACCATAGGAAAGCCAATCGGTTTAGGCAGAAACCGTATACACTACAACCAAGGGGACAACAGCAACAACAAACGTTGAAAGGGAGTGCGAGTGGTAGTAAGTCCAATCCAACTGTGGTACCGTTATCAAGGTGTAAGAAGTGCGGAAAGGACCACTTCACAAAGGACTGTAAGATCGAAGGAATAATTTGTTTCAAGTGCAGAAAGCAAGGACATGTGTGGAGGGATTGTGCTTTACATGAGACAAAGCCTCCATATGCGATCAAAAGGGTAATCTGCTTCAAGTGTGGAAAGGACCATTTAACAAAGGATTGTACGATCGAATGGATAATTTGTTTCAAATGCAAAGAGCTAGGACATGTGGCTAAGAACTGTACTTCGCAAAGGATGAAGCCTTTTGTTGGTGATGCACGCACTTCACAATCTCACAAAGAAAGGAGAGTTAATTTCTCAAGTGGAGTAGAAACATCCAAGACCGAAGGCCTAAGCGAGGAAGCTTGTACTACGATGGATGACCCTGTGATCGTACTGTATAATTTCGGGGGTAACCTGTTTCTTTATGACGTATAACTGTATGAGCCTATTAAGGTCGTTTCAATCTTCGTCATCTTTTGACTAAGTTATTCTATTTTGGCTGCTAAGAACTTGTTAATGGTAGCCTAGTTGTTTAAATTATCCTATGACCTGTTAAAGAATGAATTCTTCTATTGATCTAATTTGTTTACTTCTTTTACAAATTAGATGTAATGTTAACGAAGGGATTGGTTATCTTCCAATCATATCCTGTTGAAATATTCCAATGAAATTCTAAGAGTATGTTTCTGGAGTTGGATTATCTGTGTGTTTACTTCCTTTCGACTCGAATGATACTATTCTCGTTTGTAAGCCTACTCTCATTACAACAAGTTTATTTAAAAACTATCCTATTGTTGTTAGAAATTGGAACCCTTTTTACCAATTCAATCATCTACTTTCTTCATGAATCGGCTTGATCTCAGGAAGGAGATTGATCATTTTCTAAACGGGTCTCGTCATACGGTTTCAATGGAAACTTGGTGTTTCTTGAGACAGAAATTTCCTAAATGTGAATCCATGAAACTCACTCCTAAGTTTTATTGGACCATATCATACTCTTCGTTAGGTGGGTCCAGTGGTAAATCAAGTGACTTCCCTATTTTTCTTTCTAACCTTTATAACATTTCTAGTATACTTTGATTGAGTAATGTGTTCCCGAATCTGAACTATAACAATGCGCCAAGCATAGTACAATTAGGTGAGAACTTACCCTGTGAGACATTTTGTTCGAATCAAGGAAAGACGGTTTGACAAATTAATTGAAGAATGCCGCTGTTTTCTCCAAGATCAACTTGTGTTCTGGACTATCATCGAGTTCACTCAATGGTAGGAAATTTTTTTTTTCAAAATAACTTTTCTGACGTGTCATGGGCACTACGGGAATTTCATAACGTCGTTTCGTGCAGTGAATGCTTCGGTAATGTTCATCGATTTCTTGAATATAGTCTCTCTTCTTTGTTGAAAATAGATTTGTCGTTGTCCTCGTTGGCGACATTCTGATCTATTCTTAATGTTTGGAGGAATGTACCAAATCTCTCGGAATGATTCTTAAAATCCTGAAGAAGAAGAAGAAGAAGTTATGCATAAAGTTGTCTAAGTACGAATTCCAGTTGGAGGCAGTTCAACCTTTGGGTTACGCGATCTCAAGAGAAGGAATTGCTGTAAACCCATCAGAACTCGCAGCATTTCTTCAATGAGAAAGACCGACAACCGTAATGGAAATTCGTAGCCAGATGGAATTAGTTAGTTAATACGGGAGACTCATCACAAAATTCTCTAAAGATGGCAATATTTCTCGTCTAACTCATGCATGAGAGTCAAGTTTGTAGGATTGGTGCAACTAAGGAAAGATTTTCAAGGATTGAAGAGACACTCGACTACCTTGTCGACAATGATTCTGCCCAATCCCAACGAACCTTTTTGGAATGCCTAGTGATGCTTCGCATTGGAAGTTTAGAACGTGTGCTTGATCAGAATAGAAGGAATGGTAACGTACGCTTAGAGACAATCGAGAATACATGAGAAGGATTACCTTACACCAACTCAGAGTTAGCTTTGTAGTTGTATAGAAGATCTAGAAGCGTTTTCTACAAGGAGAAATTCTCAATGCCTATGGTAATCTTAAGAGCCAAAGGTATTTTGGTCTATTGGAATGAGTCGAATATGAGGCAGAGACAATGATTAGAAGTTCCGAAAGATTTTGATTTTTCGTTTTGATATAATCTCGAAAGAGGCCAATGTCATAGCGGATGCCTTAAGAAGAAAATAAGCTTAGTTGTCTACTACAGTAAGCAAGGAGAATAAGTTCGATAGAGCCACTCAGTGATGTACAGCTGTTTGGAGAGTTGGCTGTTGGATGGCTAAAGACTCAAAGGGCGTAGAATCTGTTATTGATTAGTCTATGACGTCAACACATTTTTGCCCGTCAATATAAGATGCTCAGTGGAAGGAAGCAACCTTATTGCCAGTGATTTGGATTGATGCAGTTGAAGAGACAACACGAGAACTAGGAGACAAAATGAAAGAAACACAATCGCGTTTGTTCTAAGATATGATGAATTTCGAGGACGAAATTCCTTTTTAGAAGGGGAGTGTTGTGACATCCCGAAAATTATTTATTTCATTATAAATAATTATTTTATAATATTTATGATTTTTAGAAATTTTTGTGAATTTTTTTGAGAATGTTGAATATTTTAATATATTCCTCATTTTGCATGCACACTGAGCGAAGCCGGGAAAACGAAATATTTTCCCTGAGGCTGGTAAACTTTGGACTGTGAAAATGTCGACAGGGGATCTTACTAAACCCGAGGCTGGACACAGTTTATGAAGTTTACGTTTTACGAGATTTTATCTGATAAATAAAATCACTGTACTATAAAATCATCTGATGAATAATAAAATGTTATTTTCATCAACTGTAACTTTTATTCACTGAGAAAATAATTCTAATAATGTAATTAATCACCTGTCAGATGTATTTAATTGAGGGGATAATCTTATTGTGCACTTTATCAAGAAGCGCGCGAAACTTTTCAAGGAAGCTTTGAAGGAAGCTTCTAGAAAGTTTCCTTCCCAACCACTCTTCTCTCTCCTCCCATTTTTGGTGTTGCACGGTTGGCTAAAAAGGGATATTACCTTTTTATTCTCTCATTTCATCACCTCCCATACGCAGCTCACTCATCTTTCTCTCTTCTTCACACGGCTGTGCACACCCACAACCACCATTGTTGATTTCAAGCTTTCTTTGCTCAACCCAATAGAGACCATTGTTTCACCTCACCTTCTTCGAGCTTTCTTCTTGGTGGAGCTCATCTTTATTCCTCCATTTTCTCTGGTTGACAGCCCAACATCAAAGCTTGGAGCTTTAAGGTAAAGCTCTCAACTTTCTTCTCCATTTCTCCCTATTTTCGTGTTCCATGGTCACATTAGTGACGATGGATGCCATTCCACTCTTTGATCTTGATTTTTATGGATTTGAACACCAAGGTTTTGGTGGTGGTGAAGAACCAGATTTCAAGGACATAAGGAGCTTGCTTTCTTTGTTCTTCACTAAGGTAAGAGGAAGACACTCCTCCTCAACCTCTATTAGCATTTAGAAACGTTGTTTGTGATTGATAGTGAGGGAACCCTATTGAGGGTCACCCTTGCATGCTGTCTGTAATATGTTTGTGCTATTAGGTTGTTTTTGTGTATATTGATGTATCTAAATGGGTTAGAATGTATAACATGGAAGGAAATGACGTCGGATTGGTTCTCGTATGGCCACGGTTTGGAGCCCAAAATTTGGGGATTCTTTGTGAAACAATTGTAACAATTTGAACTTTCGACCAATTAGTACAATGTCAATATCCGTCAATTTAGAATGTCAATATCCGTCAAATTTGATCTTCTGACCATTTAGCACAATGTAAATATCTGTCGAGTTAGGATGCCAATATCCGTCGAGTTAGAGTTTCTGACCATTTATTAGAGAAACTTCTCCAATGTGAATATCCATCGAGTTAGAATGCCAATATCCGTCGAGTTAGAGTTTCTGACCATTTAGTAGAGACTTCTCCAATGTGAATATCCATCGGGTTAGAATGCCAATATCCGTCGAGTTAGAGTTTCTGACCATTTAGTAGAGACTTCTCCAATGTGAATATTCGTCAAGTTAGAATGCCAATATCCGTCGAGTTAGAGTTTCTGACCCTTTAGTAGAGAAACTTCTCCAATGTGAATATCTGTCGAGTTAGAATGCCAATATCCATCGAATTAGGATTTCTGCTGACCTTCTAGTATATTCGACAGTTTTTGATCTCCATTCGACAGAATCTTCATTTGACAGAAATTGATTTTTAGCTATTCTTGTCAAAATTATAACCCAGCCATTTTTGTCACCAAATCCCTATTATGGCTGACATCTTCCATCATTCTGTCATGTTATTTTTCGTTGGAAGGTAGCCTCACAATTGTACATTAGATACATTTTCTCCATCGAATCCAAAACCTTAATTTATCACCAAACACCTAGTGATTAAATTACTAGTAATAGGATGCAAGAATTAGCAAATTGGAAAAGTAAATTATACTTTGAGATTCATAAATTTTAAAGAACCAAGAATGGAATGTTCATAAGACTTAGGATAATTTTAATTAGGATAAAAACATGAGAGTGTGAGACTTTGAGATCTTAGGATAACCTTCTAAGTGTATATGAATAAGCTACCTAAGAGAATTTAATTAATTAAGAGAATTCCTTTAGAGACAAACTTTGTAAGAAAAGCTAAGTCTAAGTAAGAATTCATAATACACTTTAAAAATGGATTAATTTATTTAATAACAATATTATGTTATTGTGGGTCCATGTGAGTGACCACTGATTGTGTTAATTCCTACTTTGGCAATTTGTGACATATTGTGGAATAGTTTGTAATAATGATCATACATGATTATGCATAGGGTCTGTATGCATTGTGAATGTCCGTTGGACTATGTCGTAAAGCCTAGTTTCCTAGGAGTTGAACACACCTTAGTGCGGGTGCGAATAGACAAGTGTAAGTCATCGGTTGACTTTGGGGGCGTCAGGGTGCGGGTACCTCGTAATGGGCAGTTGGTAGCTCTCTGTCCGTGGGGCAGACCGATGCAAACACACCGACGATCCGGACCGAGACATTGTCCTATATTGCGATCTAGTGTAGACTGTCTGTATAATGCCATGATGTGCACGTGGGTAAATTCGGAATTATAGCACTTTGGCCTCGACAGCCTAGTTGCAGACATGTCACCTGATCTTTCTCTCTGACCGTTTGTGTCTAGCTCCATGGAGTAGGATTTTGACTCTGCATGCATATGCATAATGGGTCCATGAATTATCTGGAATTTATTATGATTATAATTGGAACTATTTTATTACTGATATATATAACTGCCTGGAACTGTTTGGTTAATTATAACTGCTACTTAATGTTTATTACCATTATTGCTGTCAATAAATGTTATGTGGGCACTTTGCGCCATTTGGTTTCTTGTTGCTATAAATGGTAATGATGGTAGGATGTCTTACCTCTTTCTTGTACTTTTCTTGTTCTACGTAAATTCTTGGTTAAAGACTGTAAGTGGGAACAAGGTTGGATTCTTTTGGACTTTCTTAGTTTGACCCATTGTATCCGGTGATGTCGTCGCGAAGGGAGTTCTTTTGGGTTCCTTCCAATTGTGTTCACTGGTGATGCCAAGACTTGGCGAGTCAACTGGACCGACAAGCGTACACGATATGTTGGGGATCTGACCTTGACCATGAAGAGGACTGCGATTGAAGACTTTATTCTATATTTCTCACTACACCAGTGAGCCCAGAGTTGCCTCACGCATTCGGGATCCGATGGAGTGCCCAACTCCATAGTCGTAGATATATTATAGGTAGTTTATATTTTATTTTGCATTACCTATATAAAGTGTATTTTAGGTACATGTATGTTTTAAGGTGATTATTAAGTCTAAAATATTGTAAATTGAGTACATCTTATAATTCATATTTTAACTGGTTGTATATGTAACTATTCATTTGTGACTCCTATTTTCCTCATATGTGAAATGATAAATATTTTTGTAAAGTTTGTTATTTGACAATGTTAGCACGCCGAAATTTAGTGACCATGACATAATGACGATTGTGCCGTGGTTATTAAATCGAGGGGTGTTACAGTAATCGATTACACGAAGTATGTAATCGATTACAAAGTGCCCAGAAAGCTTGTAATCGATTACATGAAGCTTGTAATCGATTGCCAAGTGCCCAAGAACGTTTCTAACGGCTATAAACGGGTAGTTTTCATAGAAAATCAATATAAAACACTACCAATAGCTATTTTATCACTTGGGCTCTATATATAAGTGTTGTATGAAGCATATACACCTCTTGAACACTTGATTTGATCCTTAAATCACCAAAATTGTAACACCCTTGTGGGGATGTCACATTTATGATGCAATAAAATAAAATAAAATAAAATCTTACCCAAGTTGTAAAACATTTGATACGTAAATAATATTTGTGGTAAATTTTTTTCCTTTTTTTATACTTATTAACGTTAAATAAAATAACATGGAACACAAAATATAACAAAACGTAGTCACATCATAATATACATATGATTTGTCTTAATTATACAAGTAATTTGCAACTACAAATATTTAACAAAGCAGTAAAAAGACAACATAGTACTAAAACATAACATTGCCCAAGTGCATCTCGAAAGATTTCTAACCCTCCGATGGATCATCTTCAGAGAGATCATCGTAAGTCAGAATTCTTGGAGATGTCACAACACTACGGACACGAGTCCGGGCTGTTGACTCACTACTGAGCTCGCTAGGCGCATGGAATATTCCCTGCCAGTAACGCCTAAGAGTCAGTGGCAACTCTAGATGTAAATATAACATAGTAGTAAAGATAACATCTCCATCGTACTCTCTACATAGGGACACAGTCAAACGTTCCACGTAGACAACTGTTCCTCTATCCACTTGCATACGCCAGGCCTCCGAACCTCCGTGAAACTCAAGTCTCACAAAACCGAAGAATCCCGGCAACGCCATGATCTCAAGATCAGTCTGGATGGTGAGAGTGATCTATCGGCTCGTCTTCCTCGTACAGCTCGCCTGACTGGTACTCGTCTGGATACTGTATATCGAGAGGCTGTTCCTCTTCTTCCTCAAACTATTTACAGAAATAATAGTAATATAGAGAAAAGCATATAGAGAGGTGAGACAATCTACATCATTACCCGCATAGCAATAAAGAAAACGACAATACTAAAAAAATTAAAATAACACATACCAACATATCATGCATAATATATCAAAGCAATAGATCATACATTTTATCACAGATTATGGTAAATAGTAAAATGCAGATAATGCATGAACACACGCCGACTCGTTCCTACTCCATGGAGCTAAACACGGATATCTGAGAGAAAGATCCAAAAAGAACTAATAGTACTTATGGCTGCCCAACCAAACTATTGCACTGTCTAACGTTGTGTCTATAGCCCACAGTCCGAACATCGTGTAGCAGTACATAGTCCAAACATCGTGTACTACAGGCATTGTACATAATAGTCTCTACCAGACCTCGATTAAAAATAGTGCTTGTCAAGATCATTAGTGTGTTGTCCATTACCACGGTCCAGAGGAGCAACCCACTGTCCCCATGTGGAATTCTCCGCACACTAATGCCTCCAAGTTCATATAATGAACCGCACTATGCCTATCACACCACAACTCGGTGTAATTCATCTCGTCAATCAATCACCAATTATTAATCAAATTGGCACAACACTCTAAGCATGATCTAAAATTACAAAAATACCTTTAATATCCATATTTTACCATATTTATGAAAATACCCTTAGTAACAATATTCCAAAATATAACCTGTCCCACCTGACAGTACTATCTCACAACATGTCCTGGTCCACCACTTTGGCCCGATAGTAAAACTCGTTGTTCCATTTAATCGCGTAGGAATTTTATCGCATTTTCATAATCTCGTCGTTTCCACAAAGTTTTAAAATTGCGTAAATATATTTTGACATTTTTGAACATCGCATAATGTTTTTAAATCATTTTCTCAATCGCGTAAGATTTTTAATTCGTTTTCTTAACCATACAGCTTAAAATCATCATTTTAAATATGTGTAGGCTATATCTAGTACATTTAAAATACCTAGAATATTTTCCATGTGTTATAAATATATTATGGAATCTTTTCATTTTATTCGTCTGATTTTAGTAAATTTTGGCAGCATTTTGCCTATAAAATCAGTATAAGGTATTTTTAATGTTTTCTTCTAAATTCTGTTTATTTTAATCTTACCCAAATAGTTACACTTTGAAACTTGCTAACACGCTTCAAAACTTATAGAGTAAGCTCTACGTTAGTATTTTTCAAGCGTTCACTTTAATTCTTACTCATAATAAATTCTGTTAAATTTAGAATTCTAAACTAAGTTTATTTATTTCATCTCTCAAAGATTCATTGGGAATCAGTTTCTTTTGCAAATCAATTACCTAACCTATCTTGGAAAATAAAATGGCATTCAATTATACACTAAATGGCATGTTGGCCATAATTAACCTAAATCATTCTTAAATTTAATTATTTACCTAGTTTCTTTAAATCATTGATTTAGAAAATGGTTGAGAACATTTTGGTTCACTGTTTAATGGTAAGGTCGTGAGCCTCAATATGTTCTTTGGAACACTCATGCAAATCGTTACATGTTATTCACATCCTACTTTAATAATTATACAATTATAGTTACATACAATATATAAACATATGCAATATATTTTAAAACTATAAACATGCATAGCAAATAAAATATATCACAAATAGCAAAGCATTTAAACAATCACATAAATAATAAAAATAATAAACAACCACACAAATGAATCCTTATGGATTCTTCATACACAAACAATCCATTTTCCCATCACCACTTAGGGTTGATGAGATTAAATCTCTCTCTTACCTCTTGAAGACAAAAATCGGTTAGTCTCCTCCTCTCCTTGAAATTTCATGTAACCTCCAAAACAAATCTCTAAAATTCTTAAACAATTAGTAAAAACGCATACAAAGCTTCCTAATGGAAAACCATGGAACAAACATGGTTTAGAAAATTAAAAATCAAACTTTAAACCAAAGAAACAAAACTTACCCTTAGGAAAGTGAACAAAAGGTTGAATTTTGAACTAGATAGAGTAGGTTTTTGACGAAACCTTGTGAAGGAAAAGTGTTTAGAATATGATTTTGGTTTAGGAAAAGTAAAGAGGTAAAATTATAGAAGTTGGATGGTGTGGTTTTGGGTGTTGGCCGAATATAGAGAGGAAAATGGAAGAAAAAGTGTGCTTGGGTTCTTGGTGTTTTTGAGAGAAATGAAAGCTTTGATTATGATAAGTGTAAAAAGTAAATATCAAGAGTGAAAATGCGGGTGCTTCCGTGAGGGGAGTGTGGGTGAGGTTGAGTGTTTAATTTGAATAGGTAAATATCTATTTGTGTTCACATTATGGTGCACATGGCTTATGTCATTTAGGTGGTTCAAGAACCATGTAGAACTTGTTAAGACTTGCCCATTTAGCCATCATGGCCGTGGGGTTCATTGGGATTTAGGGGGTTTAATTTGTTTCAATTAAAGACTAATTCCATGCTAATTAAATAGGTAATTAATTAGGTTAAGTCTCCTATTAACATTTAATTAACATTCTAATCATATAACTAATTAGTTTAATATATATTAGTATATATTATAACCTCTAAACAATATTAGGATATCTAATTAGTATTTAGATTATAACTAATTAATAATTAGATTAGTTTACTTAGTTTGCTAATTAGGTAATTAGATTAACCAAATTAGGCTTAATTAGCTACTAAACAAAGTCAAGCCACTATATTTGACCTAATCCTAACCATTGAATTCAACTTTAACTCCTATCCATTGATTAGATCCATGGCCAATATTCAATGCTTGCTAATCAAGTTCACATCCACACCATTGATTTGATCAACGGTTAAAATCAAAGGCTTCCTAACTAAGTCTCCATCCAACGGTCCATATTAAAGTCCATGCTTCTTTTTTGACCTATTCCTATTGGTTAGAAATTTTCAAGCCTCCTTTGTTGACTTGCTCCCATTGGCTTAGAAATTTGTCCAATCAGAATCGCTGACTACTTTTCTAAATATGGGTCCCACAGACTTTTAAGGGTCCATGGTCATTTCGAAGTAGATTTCTACTGTTTTTGAGACAGTAAGTACTGTAATATAAAATAATATTATAATAATATAAATTTATTTTATTGTATAGTTAAATCCTAAAAATTAATAAATTAATATATATATCAATCAGAATTGGGTTTAGTAAGATCCCCCAGCTCCAATTAATTAAAATAAGATTTTTTTGGCCAAAAAATTATTATTTCCTTGGCTCTGAGCAAATCACATACAACGGTCAAAAACACTCACGAAACAGTCAAATTTAATTTACTACTCACTATATTGTAATTATCCCAAAAGTTGGGGTGTTACAACTCTCCCCTACTAATAAGAATTTCGCCCCTAAAATTCATCATACATCAAACAAATGAGGGTATTGCTCCCTCATCCTATCTTCTAGCTCCCATGTAGCATCTCCCGTTTCATTATTCCATATCACCTTCACCAGCTCAATCATCTTCCCTCGAAGTTGTTTCATTCTCCTGTCCTCGATCTTAACAGGAAGTGTTTCATACGTTAAATTATCCTTCATCTGCACTTCGTCTGGCTGTATAACATGAGTTGGATTGGGAATGTATTTCCTCAGCTGAGACACATGGAATACATTATGTAGATTGGATAGAAAAGGTGTAAAGCTATTTGGTAAGCTACAGGACGAATCCGACGAATAATTTGATAAGGCCCTATGAATTTAGGTGTAAGCTTCCTGGACTTGATAACTCTTCCGACACCAGTCATAGGCATTACTCTTAAGAACATATGTTCGCCTTCTTCAAATTCCAGAGGTCGTCTTCGCTTATCAGCATAGCTCTTCTGTCGGCTCTGAGTCGTTCGCATCTTCTCCTGAATCATTTTCACTTTTTCCGTAGTCTGTTGCACAAGATCAGGCCCAATAGTCATACTTTCCCCATCCTGATACCAACACAAAGGTATTCGGCATCGTCGTCCATAAAGAGCTTCATAGGGTGCCATCCCTATGCTCGAATAAAAACTATTGTTGTAGGTGAATTCTATCAAAGACAAAAATTTATCCCAACTCCCTTGTTGTTCTAACACACAAGCACGCAACAAATCCTCCAACGACTGAATCGTTCTCTCTGTTTGGCCATCAGTCTGCGGATGATATGCAGAACTCAATCATAGTTTAGTTCCCATGGTTTCTTACAAACTTTGCCAGAATCTTGATGTAAACCTCAGATCTCTATCAGAAACTATACTTGCAGGTACACCGTGAAGTCTAACAATTTCGCTGATGTATATCTGGGTTAATCGCTCCAACGAATACTTAATATTAATCGGCAAGAAGTGTGCTGACTTCGTAAGCCTATCAACTATAACCCATATAGAATCATGACCTTTCCTCGTCCTTGGAAATCCAGTAACAAAATCCATCGAGATACTATCCCATTTTCACTCTGGAATTGTTAAAGGTTGTAACATACCGACAGGTCGTTGATGTTCCACTTTTGCCTTCTGACAAACAAGACAAGACGTCACACGTTCCGCTACATCTCTCTTCATTCTTGGCCACCAAAACATCCGCTTCAAGTCTTGATACATCTTTGTCATCCCCGGATGCATACTCAAATTACTAGTATGAGCTTCATCCAAAATTGCTTTCTTGAGTTCGGCATCATCAGGTATACAAACTCGTCCTTCAAATCTTAAGATTCCATCAGATCCTTCCTCCACCGTCGCTTTATGACCTTGCCTCAACAATTCCTTTTCGTTCTGTAAAAATAAATCTTCATCTTATTTTTCTCGGATTACTTCTAGCAAGTCATTCAAAACTACAACTTTACTTAAACGAATCTTTCCAGGTACCAATTCCACTGACAACCATAAATCTCTGAATTGATTAATCAGCTCCTCCTCCTTAATCATCATAGTAGAAACATTAACCACCTTTCTGCTCAAGGCATCTGCCACCACATTCACTTTTCCTGGATGGTATTGAAGCTGAAAATCGTAGTCCTTCAAGAATTTCAATCATCGCCTCTATCTCATATTCAATTCCTTTTGATCAAACAAGTATTTTAAGCTCTTGTGATCGCTAAAGACATTGAACATAGCTCCATACAGAAAATGCCTCCACACTTTTAATGCAAAAACCACAGCGGCTAGTTCCAAATCGTGCGTTGGGTAGTTCCTCTCATGAACCTTCAACTGTCTTGAAGCATAAGCTACTACATTCTGATTCTACATCAACACACATCCTAACCCTAGATAAGAAGCGTCACAATACACCTCAAAAGATTTGTTAGGATCCGACAAAATTAACACTGGTGCAGTCGTTAATCTCTTTTTCAATTCTTAGAAACTCGCTTCACGTTCCTCCGTCCAATCAAAAGCTTGGCTTTTCCTCGTGAGTTGTGTAAGTGGTCTAGCTATCTTGGAAAAACCTTCAATAAACCTTCAGTAATATCCGGCTAATCCAACAAAACTTCGAACCTCAGTCATTGTCTTAGGCCTTTCCCACTACAAAATGGTCTCCACCTTCGATGGGTCTACCGCAATACCTTCCTTGGAAATTACGTGACCTAGAAATTGAACTTCTTCTAACCAAAACTCGCATTTTTCCAATTTCGCATACAGCTTCTTCTCCTTCAAAATTTGGAGAACTAAACTGAGTGTTCAGCATGCTCTTCTTGACTTTGAGAGTAGATCAGAATGTCATCGATAAAGACAACGATAAATCTGTCTAGGTACAGACAAAAAATCCTATTCATATAGTCCATGAATATTGCAGGAGCATTCGTCACTCCAAACGGCATCACTTGATACTCATAATGTCCATAACGAGTTCGGAAAGCTGTTTTAGGTACATCATCGACCTTGACACGAATCTGATGATAACCTGATCACAGATCTATCTTAGAGAAAATGGCAGCTCCCTTCAGTTGATCCATCAAGTCATCAATTCTCGAAAGTGGATACTTATTCTTTATAGTAACCTTGTTCAGTTGACGATAATCAACACAAAGTCGAGAAGTTCCAACCTTCTTCTTGACTAGTAGTACTGGTGCTCCCCATGGAGAAACACTAGGTCGCACAAACTGCTTCTCCAACAGTTCCTCCAATTGCTTCTTCAGTTCTGCCAACTCTGCAGGCGACATTCGGAATGGTGCAATCGAAATAGGGCCTGCTCCCGGCACCAAGTCGATAGAGAACTCGATCTCCCTTTCCGGTGGCAAACCGGGTACATCATCAGGAAAAATCTCTGGAAACTCATTGACGACAGGAATAGCGCTCATATCTTTCTCGTTCTTGACTTTTAAAGAAGACAGCAACATAAACCCCTGAGCTCCATCCCTTAACAATTACTTGACTTTAATAGCAGTCAAGAATCCAGAACTTTCTTCCTTAGGAAAAACTATGGTTTTGCTTGCACAGTCTATCAGGATATGGTTAGAAGATAACCAGTCCATTCCTAATATTATGTCTATCTCAACAAGAAGTAAACAAATCAAATTGACCGAAAACATACGATCCTTTATAACAATAGGACAGTTCATACATATTTTGGATGTAACAACAGGCTTGGCAGTTGGTGTAGAAACAATCAATTGAAAACTCAAAGAAGACACAGGCAGTTTCAATCATTCCACACAATCATATACAATAAATGAGTGTGTTGCACCCAAATCATATAGCAAAGTCAGGTGATTACCTTCAATGACACCTTCTCCTTGAATAAGATCTTCAGATTGAGAAGCTTCAGTTCCAGTCATCGTATATACTCGCCCTCCAGATCGCGGCTGAGTAGCACGAACATTTCTCACAGCAGGTGATGATCACATATTTGATACATTAATAAGCTTTCATTATTAGTCATTTACACTCTTTATGTACTTAATTGATTGAATTTTATTATGTTTTGTAAGTTTGGACTCAAATTGAACTTAATTGAATTTTTCAGTATGATTCATATCTTACACTATTTCTGTATTTGGGTCATATCTTGGGCTGTAGGTGGTCTTTGGCAGTGATTCTAGTGGCATTAGAAAGATAAGAGAGAGTTCTATAACTTTTATGAAGACCTCAAAGGCCTAATCACACGAGTAGATAACTCAAATTGGGATTGAAGCAAGAACCAGAGTGTTTTTCTTGACAACTTAACCTATGGGTACTGTTCATCACATATTTCGGGATAGAAGTTGTAAAATGGGTTGAAATTTGGATGCTGAATAGTTAAGACCAATATCTACAATTTTCATGTTGAACACTTTTCCAGAATCGGAATCCTTGAAGGTGATATTGGGCTTAGAAGTCCGAACAGAGGAGCAATGACTGGGCCTGGCAGTGTTCAGTAAATTGAACGTATCTAGAGTTAGAGAAATGATATTGGACTCAAACTAAAGCCATTTGAAAGCTAAGATCCAGGCCTACAACTTTCATGAAGACTACTTGGTTCAAAAATGATGAATGCAATGACTTCAGAGCTGCATGATTTCAGAGACAAGGAATCTCCATAATTTCCCACTCACCTAAAGTCATTTGGCATTTTCCACTCATTTTCCACTCATCCAACCACTAATGACTCAACCCCCTTGACATTTTGTATCTCTAATCCTCTATAAAAGGGGGCCTTGGCAGATCATTAAGGGTGTTAGGTGTTAGTTACCAAAATGATGCCATTTTGTTACTAGGTTTTCTTGTAGTAATTTTCCTTTGTTCTAAATTAAAGTCATGTTCTTCTTATTCTTCTTCTTCTTCTCTCTTTATTTCTTCTTATCTATGAGTAACTAAGTTTCATTTTACTTGGGTGAAAGGGTGAAGCTCTTGGTAATAAAGTAAAGTTAGATTTATTCTTATCTTGTGCTTAAATGATTTATATTTTTCTAGTAATTATTATACGTATTATAATTTGTTTCTTATAATTTAGAAACCATCTTTATAAAGAGGAGTTCTTGATTTGTTGTAGACAAAATATTGGCACAATGAATGCTTTAACCCATTTATAAGTGGTGGTAATATTTTTAGGAAACATAATATAATTACATATATTATTTTAATTGGACTTTTAATGTTGTATTTTCCAATTGGAACCTCCATGTTGCGAGGATTCTAATTGAGTCATAAAAGGAATTGATCTTACCTTTATTTTATTTACCAAGAGTGAATCTTTTTACCCAAGTAAATAATTTTAATCGTAGTAACAAAATATTCACTTTACCTTAATTAATCTTCAACAATTCCCTGTGGATCGACCTCGGACTCCCGAGAATTTTATTACTTGAGACAACCTGCACTTGGGTTCGCAATGCAACAATTAATCCCGCATCAAGTTTGTAGACTTGTTTGAAACTAAAAATTATGCATCAAGTTTTTGGCGCCGTTGCCAAGGACTTGATTTGAAGACTGAATTTCTGGTGTAAAAAAAAAATTTGTATATATACTAACATACTAACTAGTGGGGGAACCTCTCCCTTTTATTTTACGCACTAACTTAGTGGGGGAATCTCTTCCTTTTACTTATTTTATTTTTTTGTAATTTACTTTATGCACTTTATTTTTTGCATTTTAATTTCTGTACAGTGGGGGTAATTCTCCATTTTATTTTCTTGTATATTTTAACTTAGTGGGGGTAACTCACCCTTTTATTTTTATTTTTATTTTTTGTACTTTATTTTACGTATTTATTTTTTGTCATTTTTTTTTGTTATTTATTTTTCGTCATTTTTTTTTGTTTACTAACTTACTAATTCTCTTACTAACTATCTAACTTTTTACTTTTTCTACTTCTAACATTTTAATTTATCTGTATACTAACTTTTTAATTTTTATGCTTATTAACTTATTTGGTGGTTGGTTTATACCACACCTTTGTTAATATTTAATGGACAGTTTATATTGCTATCTTGTACATTTTATTTTATACTATAAGTTACTTGTTTATGCTTAATTGGTATCGTAATTTAAATTTTGGTCGTTTGGTTAGAGTTAATCCAGGTACTTTACATATTGATTTGTTTGAATCACAATCACACATTAAGCACAATGGCTGAAAACGAAAGTGTGCATGATGAACATGAAAATCAACCGTTGCGAACTATGCGTGAGTATTTGCAACCATCCCGAAATTCTAGTCCATCATGTTTTATCTTTCCAGTCAATGCCAACAATTTTAGATTCAAGCCAGGTATGATTTCTTTACTTCCTAATTTCCATGGTTTAGAATCTGAAAGCCCATATTTACATCTAAAAGAATTTGAAGAAGTATGTACTGCTTTTCATGATCAAACTTGCACTGAAGAGGTTGTTAAGATTAAATTATTTCCTTTTTCTTTGAAAGATAAAGCAAAAACTTGGCTTAACACTTTGAAACCAAGATCAATTGGCACATGGCAAGAAATGCAATGTGAGTTTTTGAATAAATTTTTTCCAACACATAAAACCAATGCTTTGAAAAGACAAATCCAAAATTTTTCCCAAAATTCAAATGAAGCATACTTTCAAAGTTGGGAACGTTTTAAAGATTTGTTGAATTCTTGCCCACATCATGGTTTTGAAAAATGGCGCACTTTAAGCTTCTTTTATGAAGGGTTAACACCTGAAACCAAGCAATTTGTGGAAATAATGTGTAATGGTGAATTTCTTGATAAAGAACCTGATGAAGCTTTAGACTATTTAGACCATTTGGCTAAAAATTCTCAATCTTGGCATGGTACTAATCCTTCTGAAAATTTAATTAGATCAAACCTTGCAAATGCTAGTAAAGGAAAATATCATCTTAGTCAAGAAGAAGATCTGAATGCTAGGTTTGCTAGTTTGGCTAGAAAGGTTAAAGCCATGGAATCCGGGAAAGTAAAAGAAATCAAATCTGTGCAAAATGAAGAAATTTGTGGCATTTGTGATGAATTAGGACACTCAACAAATGAATGTCCAAAAATTCCTGTTTTTAAATAAGTTGTACATGAGCAAGTAAATGCAATGAATAATTTTAAAAAGCCATTCACTTCTTCTTTTTCAGATACATACAATCCGGGATGGAGAAATCACCTGAATTTCAGTTGGAGGAATAGCAACCAGCCACAATTCATGCAACCACCACCTCCTCAGGCACAACAAGATTCTCAAAATCCTCAAGGATATGCACCCTATGTCCCACCATATAGGAAAAACCTTGAAGGAACATTGCATGCATTCATGGAAAAACAAAAGGCCATCAATAGTCAAAATACTCAAGCCATGATTGACATAAAAGACACTCTTGCTAAACTTTCTTCTGCACTTGCCATTCATGAGAAAGGAAAGTTTCCCTCTCAACCTCAACCAAATCCTAAGGGTCAGTTTAGCCTAAATGAGGGTAGTTCAGAAAGTCAAAAAATAGATCAAGTCAACTCAGTGATAACTCTTAGGAGTGGAAAGGTTGTTGAAAAACAAATTCCTGAACTTTTTGAGAAAGATGATGTGTCAATTCCCAAAGATGAGGAAGGAGTTGATAAGCCACCTAGCCAAAAGGAGATCAAACCCTCGTCTTCACCCCCATTTCCTCAAGCATTAAATAATTCAAGTAAAGTGAATCATAATGAGTGACATTTTTGAAATCTTTAAACAAGTGAAGGTCAATATTCCTCCGTTAGATGTCAAACGATTCCTTCTTATGCCAAATTTTTGAAAGACTTGTGCAATGTTAAAAGGAAACATAATGTGAAAAAGAATGCATTTTTGGTGAATAGGTAAGCTCCATTATTCAAAACAATAATGAGTTGAAATATAAAGACCCTGGTTGTCCTACTGAGTTTCATGCATTATTGGTGAACATAAAATTGAACGAGCTTTACTTGATCTTGGTGCTAGTGTTAATTTGCTTCCATATTCGGTTTATCAAGAACTCAACCTTGGTGAGTTAAAACCAACTTCTGTAACTCTTCTACTTACTGATAGATCAATTAAAATTCCAAAAGGAATAGTAGAAGATGTGTTGGTACAAGTTGATAAATTCATATATCTTGTGGATTTTATTGTCTTAGAAACTGAACCTATGGTTGATAGTTCTAAGTCAGTTCCTGTTATTTTGGGTCGCCCATTTTTAGCAACATCTAATGCTTTGATAAATTGCAGAAATGGAGTGGTGAAGCTAACTTTTGGAAATATGACACTGGAGCTTAATGTTTTCAACATGTGCAAGCAACCACAAGAAGTTTATGATGAAAAAGAAGAGATTGAAGGGATTGAAGCCATTATAGATGATCATCTTCAAATCAGGAGTTCTTCTGACCTATTAGAAATCTGTTTAATTAATTCATTTGATTCAGCTACACAATTAGATGATGATGTTTCTGAAATATGCTATTTGCTTGACTGTACACAGGAAATGGAATACAAAGCATGGAAGCCAAGATTCGAAGAGCTAAAATCCATGAATGATGATGCCCATGAAGAAGTACCCACATTGGAACTAAAGCCATTACCTGATGGGTTGAAGTACACATTTTTGGGAGAAGAACAAAGCTCTCCAGTGATAATTTCCTCATCCTTGACCAAAGAACAAGAAGGTAAGTTGATAGAAGTACTTAAAAGGCATAAAAGTGCAATTGGATGGACATTAAAGGATATAAAAGGCATTAATCCATTAATCTGTACACATAGAATACATTTAGAGGATAATGCTAAAACATCTCAACAACCTCAAAGAAGATTAAATCCACACATGAAAGAGGTAGTTAGAGCTGAAGTTCTTAAATTACTTGATGTTGGAATTATCTATCCTATCTCTGATAGCCAGTGGGTAAGCCCTACACAAGTTGTGCCTAAGAAATCGGAATAACAAAGTGGTTGAAAATGAAAAAGGAGAATTAATACCTACCCGAGTCTCATCTAGTTGGCGTATGTGTATTGATTTCAGAAAATTGAATGCAGCCACTAGGAAAGACCATTTTCCATTGCCATTTCTTGATCAGATTCTAGAAAGAGTAGCAGGACATCCCTACTATTGTTTTCTTGATGGTTATTCAGGGTATAATCAAATACTAATTGCATTAGAGGACCAAGAAAAGACCACTTTTACTTGTCCCTTTGGCACTTTTGCATATAGAAGAATGTCTTTTGGTCTTTGTAATGCTCTGGTAACTTTTCAAAGATGCATGCTAGGTATTTCCAGTGACATGATTGAGCATTATTTAGAGGTTTTCATGGATGATCTGACAGTTTTTGAAAATTCTTTTGAAAATTGTCTTGATAATTTGGAAAAAGTTCTTAAAAAATGCGAAGAAAAAGAATTTGTGTTAAATTAGGAAAAATGTCATTACATGGTTACCTCAGGAATAGTGTTAGGTCATGTGATATCTTCTAAGGGAATTGAAGTTGATAAGGCCAAGTTGAATTAATTGCTCATTTGCCTTTCCCAAAAACAGTCAGAGAAGTTCATTCCTTTTTAGGACATGCAGGATTTTACAGAAAGATTTGTAAAGGACTTTAGTGCTATATCTAGACCTTTATGTAATCTTCTAACAAAAGATACACTATTTGTTTGGACTCAAGATTGTCAAAAATCTTTTGAAAAATTAATCGGTTTTTTGACTTCTGCTCCTATCATGCAATCTCCTGACTGGTCGTTGCCTTTTGAGTTGATGTGTGATGCTAGTGATTTTGCTGTTGGCGCTGTTTTAGGCCAAAGAAAGGAAGGTAAGCCTCATGTAATTTATTACGCAAGTCGAACTTTGAATAGTGCACAAATGAATTACACCACAACTGTAACACCCTAACTTTTGGGATAATTATAATATAGTCCCGATTTGTACTGTTTTGTGAATTCTGTGAGTAGTAAATTTAATTTGACTGTTCCGTGAGTGTACTTGGCTGTTGTATGTGATTTGCTCCGACCTAAGAAAATAATAATTTTCTGGCCGGATAAATCTTATTTTAATTAATTGGAGCTGGGGGATCTTACTAAACCCAATTCTGATTGATATATAAATTAATATCGTACTTTTTCAGATTTAATTGTGTAATAAAATAATTTTATATTTTTATAATATTATTTTATATTACGATCCACTTGTCTCAAAAACAAGAAAAAAATCTGCTTCGATTTGACCACAGATCTTTAAAAGTCTTTGTGGGACCGCGTTAGGAAAAAGCAATCAGTGTCGATTGGATAATTTCTAACCAATGAGAGCAAGTCAACAAAAGTAGGCTTGACTTTCTAAACCAATAGGAATTGGACACCTAAGGAAGCATAGGTTTTCATTTGGACCGTTGGATGAAGACTTAATGATGAAGCCTTTAATCTAAGCCATTGATCTAATCAATGGTGAGATTAGAATGATAAATTTATGACCAAGTGATATCTACCTTAGATCTAATCTAGGGCTAAGGATTAAAGATGAACCAAGGGTTAGGATTAAGTCAACAATTGTAGGCTTGAAAATGGTTAGTAACCTAATTAAGCTTAATTCAACTAATCTAATTACTTAGTTAGCATACTAAGTGAACTAGCTTAGTTATGAATTAATTATAATCTAAATACTAATTAGATATATTAATATTAATTAAAGGTTATAATATATGTTAATATATACTAAATTAGTTAGTTATGTTGTTAGTATATTAATTTAGTTTGGTTAGGATAATTAACCTAACAAATTACCTAATTAACTAGCATGTAATTAGGAGTAATTTGGAAACAATTAGACCCCTAATTTGATGAAGGAGCTGCACGATTTTGGGCTGCCAAGGAGGAGGCAAGGTGGCTTGGTTCTACATGGTTCTAGAAGGATTCAATGACCTAAGCCATGTGCTTGGCCATGTGAACACACTTTGTGATATTTTGCATGCAAAATCAAACACTCAAGCTCCCTACACACTCACTCACGGCTGCTACACTCCTTATTCACTCTTCACTTTCTATTTCACACTTATCACATTTTAACTATCCATTTCTCTCTCTAAAAACACAAGAAAACTCAAGCATATTTCTCTCTCACTTTCTCTCTTTAATTCGGCCAGCACCCATACACCCACACCCAAGCCTTCATAATTTTATCCCATCACATTTCTTGAACCCAAATACCATTCTAAGCATCTTTCATTCACAAAGTTTTCCCAAATTACCACTCTATCTTGTCCAAAATCCCACTTTTTGCTTACTTACTTAAGGGTAAGTTGTGTTTCTATGGTTCAAAACTGAATTTTTCATTTTTCTAACCATGATTGTTCCATGGTTTTTCTATTTTGTACCTTGTATGTGTTTTCACTAATTGTTTGAGAATTTTTAGGAATTATTTTGGAGCTTGTACGAAATTTAGAGAAAAGAAGGAAATCTAACCGATTAATTTGTCTACAAGAGGTAAGAGGGAGATTTAATCTCATCAACCCTAAGTGGTGATGAGGAAAATGGATTGTGTTTGTGTGTAGAATCCATAAGGATTCGGTTGTATGGTTTATTTGTGGTTTTTATTATTTTTGATTGTTTTAAATGCTTTTCCTATTTGTGATTATTTTTGCTATGCATGAATTATAGCTTTTCATTAATTCTTGCTATGCATGTTTATGGTTTTAAATATATTGTATGTGTATTATATGTGATTTAATAATTGTATGTGTTTGTAATTGTGTAATTATTAAAGTAGGATGTGAATAACATGTGCGATTTGCATGAGTGTTCCAAAGAACACACCATCGAGCTCACTACCTTACATCCAAAAAGAGAACCAAAATGTTCTCAGCAATTTTCTAAATAACTGATTCAAGGAATTTAAGTAAAATAATCAAAGTTAAAAATGGTTTAGGTTAATTGTGGCCAAAATGCCATTTAGTGTATAACCAAATGCCATTTTATTTTGATTTGGCCAACATGCCATTTTATTTACTAAGATAGGTTAGGTAATTGTTTTATAACATAAATTAATTCCAAAGAATCATTGAGAAAATCAAAGGAATTAATTCTGTTCTAGAATTTTAACTTAGCAGAATCCAGTTTAAGTAAGAAATTAATCAGACACTTGAAAAGTACTAACGTAGGGCTCATACTATAAATTTTGAAGCGCGTTAGTGAATTTCAAAGTGTAATTATTGGGTAAAAAATAAAATAAATTATATTTAGAAGAAAACGTTAAAAATACCTTATACTAATTTTATAGGCAAAATGCTGCCAAAATTTATTAAAATCAAACGCATAAAATGAAAAGATTCCATACTATATTTATAACACAAGGAAAATACATTACGTATTTTAAAAGTACTAGATATAGTTTTACACATATTAAAAATGACAATTTTAAGCTATTTGGTTAAGAAAATGAATTAAAAATCCTACGCGATTGAGAAAATAACTCAAAAACAATTTACGATGTTTAAAAACGTCAAAATGTCTTTACGCGATTTAAAAACGTTTGTGAAAATGATGAGATTGTGAAAATGCGATAAAATTCTTACGCGATTGAACAAATACTGTGAGTTTTGCTGTCGGGGCAAAGTGGTGGACCCAGACGTATTGTAGTGTAGTACTGTCAGGTGGGACGTACTATACTTTGTTATCTGGTGACTAGGGGTATTTTGGTAATTTCTCGTAAATATGGTAAAATTTGGATAATAAGGGTATTTCTGTAAATTTAGCTCATGTTTAGAGTGTTGTGCCAATTTGGGTTATAATTGGTGATTGATTGACGAGGCGAATTACACCGTGTTTGGTGTGATAAGCGTAGTGTGGTTCATTTATGAACTTGGAGGCATTAGTGTGCGGAGAATTCCACATGCGGACAGTGGGTTGCTCCTCTGGGCCGTGGTAACGGGCAACACACTAATGATCTTGACAAGCACTATTCTTAGTCAAGATCTTGAGGGGACTATTAAGTACTATGCCTGTGGTACACGACGTTGGACTGTGTACTGCTACACGATGTTTTGGACTGTGGGCTATAGACACAAGGTTTGACAGTGCAATAGTTTGGTTGGGCAGCCATAAAGTATTTTTAGTTTCTTTTCGGATCATTCTCTTAGATATCCGTGTTTAGCTCCATGGAGTAGGAACAAGTCGGTGTGTGTTCATGCATTACCTGCATTTTATTGCTTACCATAATCTGTGATAAATTGTATGATTTATTGCTTTAATATATTATGCATGATATAATGGTATGTATTATTGTTATATATTGCCTGATATATTATGCATGATATATTGGTATGTACTGTTGTGATAACTGTTTTGTACTATCGTTTTCTTTATTGCCATGCGGGTAGTGATGTAGATTGTCTCACCTCTCTATATGTTTTCTCGATATTACTATATTATTTCCGTAAAGAGTTAGAGGAAGAAGAAGATCAACCTCTTGAGATACAGTATCCTGACGAGCAACAGTCGGGCGACGTATACGAGGAGGAGGAACCGGTAGATCACGCTGATCGTCAAGACTGATCTTGAGATCATGGCACTGCAAGGATTCTTCGGGTTCGTGAGATTGGAGTTTCACGGGGGTTCCGAGGCGTGGCGTATGCATGCGGACCGTGGGACAATAGCTTATGTGGGACGATTGACTGTGTCCCTATATAGAGAGTATGATGGAGAGGTCATATTCACTACTATGCTTTATTTACATTTAGAGTTACCTTTGACCATTAGGCGTTATTGGCAGGGAGTTTTCCATGCGCCTAGTGAGCTTAGTAGCGAGTCGACAGCTCGGACTCGTGTCTGAAGTGTTGTGAGATCTCATAGATGTGAACTTTTCGATGGTTATTCTGGAGGTGATGGACGATGATTCATCAGAGAGTTTGATATCTACCGAGGTGCACTTGGGCAGTACTATGTTTTAGCTTTGTGTCAACTCTTTACTGTTTTATTAAATACATGTAGTTGTAAATTATGTTTGTACTAAAAGAGAATCATATGTATATTATGGTGAGTTTATGTTTGTTATATCTTGTGTTTCGTGTTATTTTATTTAATGTCATAATTATAAAAAAAAATATTCTGCAAATATTATGTAAGTATCAAATGTTTTACAACTTGGGTAGAGTTTTATTTTTTTTTATTTTATTTCATTGCATTCATAAATGTGGCATCCCCACAAGGGTCTTACAACTACTGAAAAAGAACTACTTGCTGTAATTTTTGCATTGGACAAATTTCGAGCTTATTTAATTGGTTCATCCACTGTTGCTTTCACTGATCATGCTGTTGTTAGATATTTAATGTCTAAACAGGATGCCAAACCTAGGTTGATACGGTGGATCTTATTGCTTCAAGAATTTAACATCACAATAAAAGACAAGAAATGAGCCGAAAATGTTGTTGCAGATCATTTGTCAAGGCTGACAACAGGCTCATCTTTTGATAGCACACCTATCAATGATTCTTTTCCCGATGAATTTTTATTTTCTGTCAATTCTATGCCTTGGTTTGCTAACATTGTCAATTTTCTTGTAACAGGTAAGATGCCGCCTCAGTGGACACACCAAGACAAAAAAAAGTTTTTGATTGAGGTGAAAATTTTCTTTTGGGATGACCCATATTTGTTCAAATATTGTCCTGATCAAATCTTTCGAAGATGTGTACCCGACAATGAAGTAAGTAGTGTCATTAAATTTTGTCATTCAGAAGCATGTGGAGGTCATTTTTCTTCAAAGAAAACACAATTGCGAAAATCTTGCAAAGTGTGGATTTTATTGGCCCACTTTATTCAAGGACGGTTATACTTTTTGCAAAAGTTGTGAAAGTTGTCAAAAATTGGGGTCTATTTCTAAAAGAAATATGATGCCTTTGAACCCTATCCTTGTCATTGAAATTTTTGATTGTTGGGGAATTGATTTCATGGGTCCATTTCCATCATCTTTTGGATTTGTGTACATTTTGGTTGCGGTTGATTATGTCTCAAAATGGATTGAGGCGATTTCATGTCAAGCACAATGATCATAAACTGTTCTAAAATTTTTAAAAGAAAATGTTTTGAGTCGATTTGGAATTCCTCGAGCTATCATCAGTGATGGGGGAACACATTTTTGCAATAAACTATTTGAATCTTTAATGAAAAAATATTGCATTACCCACAAAATTGCAACCCCTTATCATCCTCAGACAAGTGGACAAGTTGAATTAGCAAATAGGGAGATTAAACAAATTTTAGAAAAAATGGTTAACCCAAATCGTAAAGATTGGTCTTTAAGACTAAACGATGCACTTTGGGCTTACCGTACTGCTTTTAAAACATCTTTGGGCATGTCTCCCTATCGGTTAGTTTATGGAAAACCTTGTCATTTGCCTGTAGAATTGGAGCATAAAGCATTTTGGGCTATTAAAGCTTTCAACTTAAGTCTTCATGATGCTTCCAAGTTACGCAAATTGCAATTGAATGAACTTGAGGAATTAAGAAATGATGCATATGAAAACTCAAAGATTTATAAAGCTAGAACAAAAGCTTTTCATGACAAATCAATTTTCAGAAAAACTTTTGAAATTGGTTAAAAAGTTCTGCTTTATAATTCTCGCCTTCACCTATTCCCTGGAAAATTGAGATCTAGGTGGATTGGTCCTTATATTGTCAAACATGTGTATTCTTATGGGGCCATAGACATTGAGAATCCTAGGAATAGTATTGTATTTAAGGTTAATGGACAAAGACTCAAACCATTTCTGGAACATTAAGTTGTTGAGGTAGAATTCATTTCTCTTTCTAATCCTTGTTATGAGTAGAAATTATTTTAATGTTGTTTCTTTCTTTTTGCAGTTCTTTGTGTTCCCGGTTAAATGGCGGATAACGGTACTCCGTGACTCTCAAGTCGGTTTGTTTTTCAGTTTCCCATAATAACTGATTTCTTCTCCTTTCAAAATGGATGTCATTATCTCAAATCTAAGAAAACATTTTCCTTCTCTCCCTCTAAATGCTCTAACAAAAGTCTATGAAGCTAGGTGTGAAAGACTGAGATTGTTAATGTATAAGGGCATCCCGTAAGATATACGTTGGATAATCGAAGCAAAGGTTCGTTTAGGCGGTGAATCTTGATTCATTTGTCCCATACATGCCCGGTCTCAAGCAAAAGTTCATTTTCAAAAAGGAGAAGAGCAAAAAGAATGAAAGTTTGTTACAAGTGTGCACGATGGAATTGCAATACGCGATGTCACTCTTTGGGGATGGTTTCCGTAAACAGAGAAGATAAAATATTCTTCATTAAGAATGGACTGAGTAAGGAGTCATTAGATAATATCTTATTGACTCTTGAGACGCATTCTTGTGGAGTTGTGCAGCGTGAACTTCTTAGTTTGTGGAATCTCTTCAAGGACGAACAAGAGCGTTATAGTCTTGGGAATCTGACTCAAAAAGACCCTGTTTACCAATTTATAAGAAAATTGGATGGGAAGCTTATCCTCGACTCATAGAAGGCGTTTAAGCCGTTTCTGGACGTGAAACCAGAGGAAGATGTGAGCCACAATCACAACAACATGTATATATTATCTTGTACATTTTCAAGAAAAAAAATAAAAAAAAAGAAAGAAAAAAAAAAGAGAAAAAAAGAGAAAAAAATGAAATAAAAAAAGAATAAAAAGGGCGAAACTTCGGTTGTACTTGGTCTTTAATTAGATTAGAGCCCCCGCGGTGGAGTGGCAGATCCGTCATTGACTCGGGTGGACCTTCGCACGCCGGTCGGTAAATAAGATTCGTGTGCCATGCTCTCGTAGAGAGCCGCGCAAGCATTCCCTGTGTTTTAACCAAAGGCTCGCTTGTTGATGGACGTAAAGAAGCGTCCCGTGTTTGCATTCTCGCATGACAATGCCTCCGAGTGGATCTTGTGATTTAATGCCATGGGCTCTTCGCCGACCTCTCACCGGGCCGTGGTCGTTGGTGGTAGCCGTCGATTTACGCACTTTAATCGGTGGCGTCGTAGCTCAATCCAAAATATCCCACAAGCGGGAGGGAGAAGAATGCCCAGATTGGTGAGCCGTCTTGGTATTACCGCACTCATGACGCGCAAAGATAAAGATCGCCATGAAACCTGTACATAAAGGTATGTAATCATTTGTTATTATTATTTTATCTTTGTATGATTTTGTTGAATTTTGGTTTTGGACAGACGATCCTTTGGATGGGATCCTTCGGGAGTTTCTAGACTTCTTTACCCTGATGGTTTTCTTGAAGTCAAAAAAAAAAACAAAACAAAAAAAATTATTTTTAAATTTCAAACTTTTCGACACCACCAACCCTATGTATAGAAGCTATTATTACTTTTTCTATTCTCTTCCCTATTTAAACACTCCATTTTCTTCAATTTCCTGCAACTCATAATCATTCAAAGAGAGTGTGAGTGTAGAAATGGAGGGAGCTCCTTCTTCTGTTCGTAGATTTGTCAGTATCTGTGTATTTTGTGGGACAAGTTATGGGAAGGGCTTAGAGTTTGTAAACGCAGCAAGCATTATTGGTAGAACACTTGCTGCGAGGAACATTCGTGTTGTATATGAGGGAGGTAGCATTGGGTTAATGGGGGCTGTATCACTTTCTGCACATATAAGAGGTGGTCAAGTTTTAGGTGTCATTCCTGAACCTTTCACTCGAAGGAACATCGTTGGAAAGATAATTGGACTGGAAATTCAGGTATCATCTATGCATGGACGAATGAAGGTGATGCTTGAAAACTCTGATGCATTCATTGTCTTACCTGGTGGTTTTGGTACTTTGGAAGAAGTCTTTCAAGTTGTCTCTTGGGCCTAATTGAACATCCACCATAAACCCATAGGTTTGTTGAATGTTAATAATTTCTTTGATAATTTATTATTTTTTGTTGACCATGCTGTAGAACATAAATTTGTCACACCTTCTGCAAGACGACTCCTTATCTCTGCTTCTACTGTTGATGAGTTGATTGATAAATTAGAAGCTTTTGTTTATGAACCCGATCCAAGAATGTACTCGATATAGATTGGTCCGAAGGAAGCAGTGAAGGAAGTGGTGAAGGAAGCAAAATGAAAAGAAAGCCAGCCAAGACACTCCAACTATTTAAATAATTACAACCTTTAGTTTTATTTATCATACTTTGTTTCTGATTTGTGTGAGGTTTTTCTTTTCAGTAATTGCAGCAACAGGTAATATATTCTATCCTTTTTCCTATCTATATTTTGACATTGAGGACAATGTTGTGATCTGGTTGGGGGAAAGGATGGTTGTAAAAAAAAACCCAAAATAAAAAATAATAATTAGGAAGTATATTTGTTAATATGTTTATTGTGTTTATATTAAAAAAACCCAAAAAAAAATTCAAAAGTGTGTTTGTTAATATGTTTGTTGTGTTTGTCATCAATTTATTAGCAACAAAAGTAATTAGGGATGGCAGAGTAAAGAGTAAATTATTTATTCTTGAGACGCATCAAAAAAATTAGTGGCAGAGTAAGGAGTAATTAGGGTAGTAACTAGTTTATGTGGAAGCAGCAATTCAAATTCAGGGAAATTTGCATGATTGAGTAAATTGTCTTCTTTCTTAAAATTCACATGCTTGGTTATGGATGTTGAATTGGTGGACTAAGAATGATAGAATTATGCCTTGTGAGATTTTGAGCTTATTGATGAATGGATTGAACATTTGTACCATTCTTTTCTTTCTTGTGTGAATCTCACTCATGAAATTGTTACTCTAGAACTTGCTTTGATTCTTTTTGAGACTACATTTTCATATGCATACATAAATATGATTGAGGCATTTTTCTTCAAATAGCTACTTTAATTAAATAGCCAGCCTTGTTTAGCAGCATGTTGTCTCAATATGATATCAAGCACTTTTATGACTTCTTGGAAATTCTCTGATTCTTAGTAACATAAAGCATTAGAAATGACCTATTTCCCCTTGCTTAACCCCTTTGAGCTTATTTGACTATTCTTTGTTTCGAACTCATTATGTGCCTTAAATGAAAAACCATGTTCTTACTTGACCTTCGGGAATAAGAGAACATTAGTTTTGTCATTCGATGAGTTCTTGAACAAGTGTGGGGGTGTGTGTGCAGAATGGTTACAAAAAAATGTATATATGATGTTCTTCTTAAAAAAAAAAAAAAAAATCAAAAAAAAAAATCAAAAAAAATCAATCAAAAAAAAATTGTAAAAAGAATAGGGTCAACAAGGTAATAAAGGAAAGGAAAAGAATATGTAAAGGGAATTTGTATTAGGTGGAGTTGGGATGAATTTTCATACTTGTTAATTGAACTCAGCTCTCATGTTCTTTTATTCTCTGGTGTTTAACTTGTCATATCTATATTACCTCTTCCTTTACCTTGACCTCATTACAACCTTGAATAAAGTCCTCATGATTTGTGTGTGCATGTGTTCTGAGTAGTGGAGAAGTAGAAGATAAGCAAGCTTATGGTAGTGCAATTTTCATGGGTAGAATTGAGTGAAATACCTACCTTTTAAACACTTGAGGGATTGAGAATGAATCTTGTGAAAATCTATCATTCTTGACTCATGCTTTTTAATTCAAATAACCTTGCTTATTGATTTGAGAAGTGAAGATATGTTACCTCATGAATGTTTTGATTACTTGAATGATTGCTCTTCATTTTTAAATATTATTAGAAATTGAGTCTTTTAGAGTGTTTAGCTTTTGAATTGCTGTTTTTTTTTTTTTTTTTTGGAGTGATCTTATGTGTTTTGTTCAGGAGTGCAAAAAGTTAAGTGTGGGGGAGTTTGATGATCACATATTTGATACATTAATAAGCTTTCATTTTTAGTCATTTACACTCTTTATGTACTTAATTGATTGAGTTTTATTATGTTTTGTAAGTTTGGACTCAAATTGAACTTAATTGAATTTTTCAGCATGATTCATATCTTACACTATTTCTGTATTTGGGTCATATCTTGGGCTGTAGGTGGTCTTTGGAGGTGATTCTAGTGGCATTTGAAATATAAGAGAGAGTTCTATAACTTTTATGAAGACCTCAAAGGCCTAATCACACGAGTAGATAACTCAAATTGGGATTGAAGCAAGAACTAGAGTGTTTTTCCTGACAACTTAACCTATGGGTACTGTTCATCACATATTTCAGGATAGAAGTTGTAAAATGAGCTGAAATGTGGATGCTGAATAGTTAAGACCAATATCTACAACTTTCATATTGAACACTTTTCCAGAATCGGACTCCTTGAAGGTGATATTAGGCTTGGAAGTCAGAACAGAGGAGCTGTGACTGGGCCTGGGCAGTGTTCAGTAAATTGAACGTATCTGGAGTTAGAGAAATGATATTGGACTCAAACTAAAGCCATTTGAAATCTAAGATCCAGGCCTACAACTTTCATGAAGACCACTTGGTTCAAAAATGACGAATGCAATGACTTCAGAGCTACATGATTTCGGAGACAAGGAATCTCCATAATTTCCCACTCACCAAAAGTCATTTGGCATTTTCCACTTATTTTCCACTCATCCAACCACTAATGACTCAGCCCCCTTGACATTTTGTATCTCTAATCCTCTATAAAAGGGGGCCTTGGCAGATCATTAAGGGTGTTAGGTGTTAGTTACCAAAATGATGCCATTTTGTTACTAGGTTTTCTTGTAGTAATTTTCCTTTGTTCTAAATTAAAGTCATGTTCTTCTTCTTCTTCTTCTTCTTCTCTCTTTCTTTCTTCTTATCTATGAGTAACTAAGTTTCATTTTACTAGGGTGAAGCTCTTGGTAATAAAGTAAGGTTAGATTTATTCTTATCTTGTGCTTAAATGATTTATATTTTTCTAGTAATTATTATACGTATTATAATTTGTTTCTTATAATTTAGAAACCATCTTTATAAAGAGGAGTTCTTGATTTGTTGTAGACAAAATATTAGCACAATGAATGCTTTAACCCATTTATAAGTGGTGGTAATATTTTTAGGAAACATAATATAATTACATATATTATTTTAATTAGACTTTTAATGTTGTATTTTCCGATTGGAACCTCCATGTAGCGAGGATTCTAATTGAGTTATAAAAGGAATTGATCTTACCTTTATTTTATTTACCAAGAGTGAATCTTTTTACCCAAGTAAATAATTTTAATCGTAGTAACAAAATATTCACTTCACCTTAATTAATCTTCAACAATTCCCTGTGGATCGACCTCGGACTCCCGAGAATTTTATTACTTGAGACAACCTGCACTTGGGTTCGCAATGCAACAATTAATCCCGCATCAAGTTTGTAGACTTGTTTGAAACTAAAAATTGTGCATCAGCAGGCTTCCTTTCCGGCTGAGTGCAATCCCTAGAAACATGTCCAGGTTTTCTGCAGTTGAAACAGATCGGTCCTTTGATCGGATAATTTGTAGATATATGGCCACTCTTTCCACACTTAAAACATGTTGGCGTAAACGCCACATTTTGACCAGCTCGGTTTCTGCTAGAACTTCCCCCAACAGATGGACATTGAGGCTGACTCCCTGATGGTCTCACATAAGGCTTGCGCTGAAACCGGGTATTACTGCTACTACCTCCCCTTTGGAACCTAGTTGGTCCAAAGTTACGATTCCTCGGATCTCGGGACGGCTCTAACTCCTCGAGTCGTCGACAAGTATCCATCAACACAGGAAATTCTCTCATCCTCATTGGTAACACTGCTCGCCTCAGTTCTACCCTTAATCCATCTTCAAACTTTTGGCACTTCCATACCTCATCTGATCGAATTTGGAAATACCTTGAGAACTGTGACAAGCTCTCAAATTTAGGAGCATATTCTCCAACAGTCATATTCCCCTGACGCAGACCAAGAAATTCCATCTCCTCGGCATGTCGGGCAGTACCAGGAAAGAACTTCTCTAGAAATACTTCACAAAACACCTCCCAAGTAATTTTCGTTCCCTCAGCACGCAATAATTGGCGGGTTCCTCTCCACCAATTCTCAGCATCTCCTCTCAACATAAAAGCAGCATATATTACCTTCCTATTCTCTGCCCACCCAATACCTTCGAATACTCTTTCCAAGTCTTGAATCCAAAGACTCGCCTTCTCGGGGTCAAACTCGCCTCTAAACTGCAACGAGTTGTTGCGCCTAAACTCAGACAAATTTAGAGCATCAGCAGTCACATCTTGCTGTTGAGCTGCTCATTGATTTTACTGGGTAATCACTTCTGCCATTCGCTGCATAGTCTCAGCAGCTACAATCATTGGATCCACATCACGTTCCATATTCGCATGCGTTCTTCTTCCTCCAGACATCCTCTTTCTTCAACAAGACAAAACAATGTCAAATGTAACCTTTTGGAAACAAATCACAGAGAATCACACAACACAAGCAAAAACAGACCTAACCACAACCCCAAAAGACTCTAACTTAGGCTCTGATACCAACTAATGTAACACCCTTGTGGGGATGTCACATTTATGATGCAATAAAATAAAATAAAATAAAATTTTATCCAAGTTGTAAAACATTTGATACGTAAATAATAATTGTGGTAAATTTTTTTCTTTATTTTATACTTATTAACGTTAAATAAAATAACACGGAACACAAAATATAACAAAACGTAGTCACACCATAATATACATATGATTTGTCTTAATTATACAAGTAATTTGTAACTACAAATATTTAACAAAGTAGTAAAAAGACAACATAGTACTAAAACATAACATTGCCCAAGTGCATCTCGAAACATTTCTAACCCTCCGATGGATCATCTTCAGAGAGATCATCGTAAGTCAGAATTCCTGGAGATCTCACAGTACTACGGACACGAGTCCGGGCTGTTGACTCACTACTGAGCTCATTAGGCGCATGGAATATTCCCTGCCAGTAATGCCTAAGAGTCAGTGGCAACTCTAGATGTAAATATAACATAGTAGTAAAGATAACATCTCCATCGTACTCTCTACATAGGGACACAGTCAAACGTCCCACGTAGACAACTGTTCCTCTATCCACTCGCATACGCCAGGCCTCCGAACCTCCGTGAAACTCAAGTCTCACAAAACCGAAGAATCCCGGCAATGCCATGATCTCAAGATCAGTCTGGATGGTGAGAGTGATCTATCGGCTCGTCTTCCTCGTACAGCTCGCCCGGCTGGTACTCGTCCGGATACCATATATCGAGAGGTTGTTCCGCTTCTTCCTCAAACTCTTTACGAAAATAATAGTAATATAGAGAAAAGCATATAGAGAGGTGAGACAATCTACACCATTACCCACGTGGCAATAAAGAAAACGACAATACAACAAATATTAAAATAACACATACCAACATATCATGCATAATATATCAAAGCAATAGATCATACATTTTATCACATATTATGGTAAACAGTAAAATGCAGATAATGCATGAACACACACCGACTCGTTCCTACTCCATGGAGCTAAACACGGATATCTGAGAGAATGATCCGAAAAGAACTAATAGTACTTATGGCTGCCCAACCAAACTATTGCACTGTCTAACGTTGTGTCTATAGCCCACAGTCCAAACATCATGTAGCAATACACAGTCCAAATATCGTGTACTACAGGCATTGTACATAATAGTCTCTACCAGACCTCGATTAAGAATAGTGCTTGTCAAGATCATTAGTGTGTTGCCCGTTACCACGGCCTAGAGGAGCAACCAACTGTCCCCATGTGGAATTCTCCACACACTAATGCCTCCAAGTTCATATAATGAACCGCACTATGCCTATCACACCACAACCCGGTGTAATTCGTCTCGTCAATCAATCACCAATTATCAACCAAATTGGCACAACACTCTAAGCATGATCTAAAATTACAAAAATACCCTTAATATTCATATTTTACAATATTTATGAAAATACCCTTAGTAACAATATTCCAAAATATAGCCTGTCCCACCTGACAGTACTATCTTACAACATGTCTAGGTCCACCACTTTGGCCCAACAGTAAAACTCGCTGTTCCATTTAATCGCATAGGAATTTTATCACATTTTCACAATCTCATGATTTCCACAAACGTTTTAAAATCGCATAAATATATTTTGACATTTTTGAACATCGCGTAATGTTTTTAAATCATTTTCTCAATTGCGTAAGATTTTTAATTCGTTTTCTTAACCATATAGCTTAAAATCATCATTTTAAATATGTGTAGACTATATCTAGTACATTTAAAATACGTAGAATATTTTCCTTGTGTTATAAATATATTATGGAATCTTTTCATTTTATTCGTCTGATTTTAGTAAATTTCAGCAACATTTTACCTATAAAATTAGTATAAGGTATTTTTAACGTTTTCCTCTAAATTCTGTTATTTTAATCTTACCCAAATAGTTACACTTTGAAACTTGCTAACACGCTTCAAAACTTATAAAGTGAGCTCTACGTTAGTATTTTTCAAGCGTTCACTTTAATTCTTACTCATAATAAATTCTGTTAAATTTAGAATTCTAAACTAAGTTTATTTATTTCATCTCTCAAAGATTCATTGGGAATCAGTTTCTTTTGCAAATCAATTACCTAACCTATCTTGGAAAATAAAATGGCATTCAATTATACACTAAATGACATGTTGGCCATAATTAACCTAAATCATTCTTAAATTTATTTATTTACCTAGTTTCTTTAAATCATTGATTTAGAAAATGGTTGAGAACATTTTAGTTCTCTGTTTAATGGTAAAGTCGTGAGCCTCAATATGTTCTTTGGAACACTCATGCAAATCGTTACATGTTATTCACATCCTACTTTAATAATTATACAATTATAGTTACATACAATATATAAACACATGCAATATATTTTCAAATTATAAACATGCATAGCAAATAAAATATATCACAAATAGGAAAGCATTTAAACAATCACACAAATAATAAAAACAATAAACAACCACAGAAATGAATCCTTATGGATTCTTCATACACAAACAATCCATTTTCCCATCACCACTTAGGGTTGATGAGATTAAATCTCCCTCTTACCTCTTGAAGACAAAAATCGGTTAGTCTCCTCCTCTCCTTGAAATTTCGTGTAACCTCCAAAACAAATCCCTAAAATTCTTAAACAATTAGTAAAAACACATACAAAGCTTCCTAATGGAAAACCATGGAACAAACATAGTTTAGAAAATTAAAAATCAAACTTTAAACCAAAGAAAGAAAACTTACCCTTAGGAAAGTGAACAAAAGGTTGGATTTTGAACTAGATAGAGTAGGATTTTGACAAAACCTTGTGAAGGAAAAGTGTTTAGAATATGATTTTGGTTTAGGAAAAGTGAAGAGGTATAATTATAGAAGTTGGATGGTGTGGTTTTGGGTGTTGGCCGAATATAGAGAGGAAAATGGAAAAGAAAGTGTGCTTGGGTTCTTGGTGTTTTTGAGAGAAATGAAAGCTTTGATTATGATAAGTGTAAAAAGTAAACATCAAGAGTGAAAATGAGGGGGCTGCTGTGAGGTGAGTGTGGGTGAGGTTGAGTGTTTAATTTGAATAGGTAAATATCTATTTGTGTTCACATTATGGTGCACATGGCTTATGTCATTTAGGTGGTTCAAGAACCATGTAGAACTTGTGAAGACTTGCCCATTTAGCCATCATGGCCGTGGGGTTCATTGGGATTTAGGGGGTTTAATTTATTTCAATTAAAGACTAATTCTATGCTAATTAAATAGGTAATTAATTAGGTTAAGTCTCCTATTAACATTTAATTAACATTCTAATCATATAACTAATTAGTTTAATATATATTAGTATATATTATAACCTCTAAACAATATTAGGATATCTAATTAGTATTTAGATTATAACTAATTAACAATTAGATTAGTCCACTATATTTGACCTAATCCTAACCATTGAATTCAACTTTAACTCCTATCCATTGATTAGATCCATGGCCAATATTCAATGCTTGCTAATCAAGTTCACATCCACACCATTAATTTGATCAACGGTTAAAATCAAAGGCTTCCTAATTAAGTCTTCATCCAACGGTCCATATTAAAGTCCATGCTTCTTTGTTTGACCTATTCCTATTAGTTAGAAATTTTCAAGCCTCCTTTGTTGACTTGCTTCCATTGGCTTAGAAATTTGTCCAGTCAGAATCGTTGACTGCTTTTCTAAACGTAGGTCCCACAGACTTTTAAGGGTCCATGGTCATTTTGAAGCAGATTTCTACTATTTTTGAGACAGTAGGTACTGTAATATAAAATAATATTATAATAATATTAATTTATTTTATTGCACAGTTAAATCCTAAAAATTAAGAGATTAATATATATATCAATCAAAATTGGGTTTAGTAAGTTCCCCCAGCTCCAATTAATTAAAATAAGATTTTTTCGGCCAAAAAATTATTATTTCCTTGGCTCAGAGCAAATCACATACAAAGGTCAAATACACTCACAAAACAGTGAAATTTAATTTACTACTCACAGAATCCACAAAACAGTACATTTAGGACTATATTGTAATTATCCCAAAAGTTGGGGTGTTACAAAAATCATATTTTGAGCTCTTTATTACATAATCCTTATATTCCTTTATTTTTCAATTTGTATTATCCACTCTTGAGAGAGTTTTCTATCATCCATATTTTGTTTTTCAAGTTGTATATCTACTCTTATGAGAGTTTCTATTCTTTCTCTTCACTTTGAAATTATTGTAAGAGGGTGAGGTATCCCTTAAGAGAGAAAATGGTGAGGTATCCCTTGTAGTGAGACTCAAACACAAAGGGTGAGGTATCCCAAAGGTGTTGTGAGTGCTCTTGATTGTAAAGGCCATCAAGCACTTGTGAAGCTTGAAGAATTGGAGGCTCTAGCATAAGGGTGAGGTATCCCAAGGTGTGAGGAGTGCTCTTGTATGTACATAGGTTTTCCTAGCACCCGTGAAGTCTAGGAGATAGTGAAGAAAATCCTAAGTTAAGCTTAGGGACTGGATGTAGGCCATAAGTGGTTGGTGGCTGAACCAGGATAAATTCTTGAGTTTGATTCTCTCTTCCCTACACTCTTTAAATTCAATATTTAGTGAAATATATTTATCTATTGCATATCTTGATGTTTTGATTGTTACAACTTGATATCTAGCTTATTCACTTAGTTCATCATATATCCCAAGTTGTATTTGAGTAATCCTCAATAGTTGTACATTTATTAGACTTGTTCCACTGCATTTATTAATTGAGTTATTCAAAATGCATAATTTGTCAAAGTTGTATTAAAATTTGTAATTACCCAATTCACCCCCCTCTTGGGTAATGGTTGTCATGGCTAATATTGTCGATAGCTACTGATGGCTATCGGTGTTTATTTTGGGGGGCTAATGTGTCATTATTGTGGTGGGCTGTATATTTATGATCTCTTGGGGCAGATATGTATAATTTTGCTTTTTGTATATTCAGGCGCTGTAATCAAACAAGTTTAATATAATGATATATCATTGTACATGTATATTGGTTTGATGTATGCTTTATTTCTATTTTATGTTGGTGTATGCCCTAGAGGCTGATACATTTATTTGTATTTATATACATTCTATTATGCTTATTTTAATATATGAGACATTTCATTTATTGTGTTCTTTTTTTTTATAAACATAATAAAGTCCTTAGAATAGTAAGTTTGATGCCATAGGACATCAAGTGGATGACTTGATCGTGAGATCCTTTTAGTTACAACACTATTCTTAAATGTTCCTAGTCAAGTATTATTGTTAATTAGGATAACAATAATACATTGAGACTAGTATGTGCATAGACTGATGACCACATCTCACGGGTCATGAATATGAGATATCAAGTCTTCACATAGGTACATATTAGAGTAATGATGTATTGGACTGACCCACCATGAGAACGCTACATGGATTGTTACGTGAGTGTCAGAAGCGATTCTCAGAGTGACAGTGGTGCATGTGGTCCTTTGACCTGAAATCACTACGATTCCTACATGAGGAGTTGTGTGTTTTAATGCCATCAAACGTCATCTGTAACAAGGTGATTATAAAGTTAGTTATTGGACATACCACGAATCATACAGAGGGATGTGAGTGACCTAGATGAGATTTGTCACTCCTACATAACAGGAGCGATATCTTCGGGCCCCCTAATTGAGTGAGACTGTGAAATGCATGGCCATGCTCAAATGAGTCAATATGAGATATTAATCTCATTTGTTGTTACAAAGTCTACTCAAGTATCAGGAAACGAAAGATTGGACTATACAAGGGTGATGCATTCCATGCCTTGTGTTCAATCTAGATATCTTGACAAAGGGACTAAACGACACGAAAACATTGATCACGGAAAGGTTATGTCAAATCACTGACATTCTTATTACTTGGATAGCAGCGATGTGTTGCTAGATACCATTCACTGCTTGTAATATTAAAATGGGATTTTAATATTACTGCCAACGTAATAAGAACCTGTAGGGTCACACACATAGAGCAGACTAAAATTGGAGCAATGGATCCAAGTTGAACTCAGATTCAAATATGGGCCAGACTCATAACAGATGAGTTTAGGGTTGCACAACTTACCTTGCTGCTGCTCACACTCACTTAAGGCAGTCACTATTATAAATAGTACTGCTAAAGGGTTGCTAATAGACATAATTTCAGAATCCTAGCCACACCTACAGAAAATTGAGTGAGAGAGCGACAGGTTTCTTCTCTTCTCTTCGCAGCTAGCACTGTGTGAGAGACGTAAGGCTCCTCTTTGTGGACGTTGGACGTTCGTGAGTCTGTTCGTGTGGATACCACAGAGACATTATTTCTATTACAGTGTTGGTGATTCACGTCCTTCCTTTTGATCATGCTTCAAGAGGTAAATAATTTAAAAACTCGGATTATGGCTTTTTGCATGGATCCTCAGTGGGAATCCTATTTTTTCGCTGCGTGATATAACTGCAATTCCCAACATTTTACTCTTCATTGTAATTATACCTTATCACTATTTTTATTAATTATAACAAAAAAAATATACTCACTAATTTAATTACACGATTATAACCAAGTAAATTTGCACTTATATAAACAAACTGGGTCTTAACCTACATTTTTATTTTTCACATTGTAAATGACAATGTGACGTTCTCTCCCAAAAAGGGGCGTTACACTCTTTCTTCCAAATTCGCTCCAATCTTAGTGACCTGATATAGCTTGACACCAAGTTGGAGTGACTGTAATACGCCCTCCAACTAGGGTTTGGTACCCCAGATTTCTTCTCGTACGTCTAACTCAGTTATAAAGATGTTGACCTGATCTAGAGCTAGGCTAGATGTACTAGCTTTCACTTTCTTGGAGACTCTGTAGATCTTGAGGCTCTCAATATAACATTTTTGTGCCACGATCTAATTGCCCTTGACCGTGACAACCTCATCATTTATGCTGAGGAATTTCATAGCCAAGTGAGTAGTAGACACCATGATGCCAAGGGCATTCAAAGTAGGATGACCCAAGATGATGTTATACGCTGAGGGGCAATCCACGACTAGAAACCTGACCTTGATAATCCTGAAGAGTTAATGCTTCCCAGGGTCAAGTGAGTCTCAAAAAATCCTGCCAGAGTGATCTTTTCACTAGTGAATCCAATCATCCTGTCGTCAAAGGGAGTCAGCTCTGAGCGTGGGACTTCTAGCTTTTGGTACAAATCCATGAACATAATGTCTGCTGAACTCCCTTGGTCAACAAAGATGCGTCAGACCTCAGCATTAGTAATTATTGCAGAGATAACTAGTGGGTCATTATGATCTGTGATAATCTCGTTGTAGTCCTCATCTGAAAAGGTAATGGGGGTGCCTTCCTATCTCCAGCCAGTGACTTGGGTGCGAAGTGGGAGATCCTCAGAATTGCCATCATAAGGGCTTTCTTTCGGGCACCATTAGACGGACCACCTCCAGCAAACCCACAAACAATGATGTTAATGGTTCGGTTGAGCTGGGCATGATGGTTGTTGTCATCAGATGGATTATCTAGGTTCTAACCCTGCTAGTCATCTGCATCTCGGTGAGGTGGACTCTAGGACCTTCTCTTAGGACTTCATTTTTTCCTTTGGCGCAGAGATAGAATTCGCTGAAGGTTGTGTCTCCTTTCCCTTCGTTTCCTGTGGCATTCGTTGCTCTGGACACTGCTGATGTATTGATCCAACCGTCCAGCCCTAATTAGAGACTCAATAGCGTGATAGAGTTGGAAGCAATCTTCTGTTTCATGGGTGCAGTTCTTGTGCCATGAACAGTGCTTTGTGCGATCATTCTATACATGCTTCTTCAATGGAGGCAACCTCTTTATATCCCAGAACTCGGTCTGAAACACTTCCCTTAGAATCGTTTCACGTAGAGTGTTCAGAGGAGTGTAATTTGACTTCTTAGGCTAGGGCAAATCATTTTTGGATGAGTTACGGGGCTAGTAGGGATTCTGGTTGCCTTTCTTGTGAGAAAACTCACCATTTTCTAAGCTCCTCTTAGCCTTAGTAGCCTCTTCCAAGTTAATATATTTCTGGGACCATGCTTGAAATTCTTCTATGTTCTCTGGCTTCTTTTTCTCCAAAGATTAGAAAAATTGAGAGTCAGTCCGTAGGCCGCTCCTGATGTAGTGGAGAGCAATCTTTTCATCGAGGTTCTCCATATTGATGCAGGCCATATTGAATCTCTTAAGGTATGCAAAGTGGCTTGTCGCGCCTTTGGCAAATCTCAGAAAGAGACTCCATAGACTTGGGTTGCTCCTTGCTAGTAGTGTAATGTAGCAAGAAACGTTGTCTGAGGTCCGACTAGTTGGCGACGAATCCTAGTGGTAGGGTCACAAACCATCTGAGAGCACCTTTCTTCAAGGAAATGGGAAAGGTACGACATAGTAACTAGGAGGATCCCCTATGAAAGAACATAGATTAGACATAAACATCTATCTGTTCTTGGGGGTCCGTAGTCCCGTTATAGTGCTCCACATTGGCGGGGAATTTGAAATTTCTTGGGACTCTATACTCCATGAGTTGGGTAGAGAAGGGTTGCTCCTGATCACCGAGGTCCGAGTTGCTATTGCCAAAATTGGACATTTTGACGTCAGCGTGCAGTGTTCCCCTATGGTTGTTACCCACGCTCCGTCTTCCGTCATCATGATGTGGTCCGGACTAGGCCTCCTGTATAGATTACTCTATATTTTCTAATCTTCAATGCTAGTCTTCGAGTATCACCGTTTGTCACTGTACCAAGTCCAGGTGGTGATTTCTGGATATATTAGGTTGGATCGTGCCCTCTTGATGGGATACACGGTCTTTTACATCGTCGTTCTTGGGTCCCAAATGCTAGTGCATTGGGATTCTAGGCCCTTAAACATCAGGATTCGCTCCATGCACGCGGGGACCAAGATCGGAACACTGATACTGCAATTATGAGCAGTGTGAGGCAGTTATGGGTGCTATAATTTTATAAGATCATGATTGACAGTTACAAATATTTTGGGATTTATCTGCTACATAAATCTCATGATCCTAATGTACTTGCCCAATGTTGTAGTTTGATATACGTGGTATCGAGGCCTTAGCAATGTGTCATGTGCTTAGCTAGGATGTCTATGGCGAACTTCTGGTAGTATACATGCCAGATTCATCTACTGGATGTCCCCTTTATAGAGTCCTCTCTCCTGGACTCATTTTTGTTGTGTCATTCTTCATTTCTTGGCGTGTTGAGCGCAACTGTTTTGTTTGCATGCGAAGCCACAAAGTGAAGTGATTGAGTGATTTGTGGTCTCTAGATGGTTGGCATATAGTGGAGGAGGATTATTGGTGTACGGTGAGGAGGGTTTATGAGAGAAGGGGTAGGTTGAATTTGGAGTGTGACAGAGAGTTATGTGTACGGTGGGAAATGAGATTGTAGGTGGGTGAGAGACAGAAAGGGGACGGAAAGCGACAAGAGAGATGAGAGTCTGTGTTTTTTTTATTTTTTTTTCTTCTTGTTTTTCAATTTTCTGTCTCTTTTCTTCTTCTTTTTTTCATTTTTGTCATTGTTATTTTTTGTTTAGATTTAAATTTGGATTATGGGTCAGTTGGGTCATGGATTCTGAAATTGGGTCAAAGTCCAAGTGTCATGAGTTAAATAAAAGCAAGAATAAAAAGATACGAGTCAAGTACAATGGATATTAATCAGATCCAGGCATTAGGTTAAAAATTATATTCTTTTTAACAATTTTTATTTCTTTCTTTATTTTTCTATTTTTCTTTTTATTTATTTTTTCTCTTTTTCTCTTTCTTTTTTTTCTTGCTTTTTCAGTGGAAATTTATCATTATCTTATAAGTAAAGATAAAAATAAAAACAAAAACAAAAAAATATAAAATATGACCGGACAAAATTAGGTGTTCACATTTGCCCCTCTTTATTTGTCTCTTACCTAATAATAAGAATAACTGAAGTTTTCTTATTATCATTGTAAAAAATGAATAAAGACATCAACCCATGTTTTGTACGAGAATGCATGAGTTAATGCCAAAGAAATTGATAGATCATGACAGAGAGAAAGGAAACTATTAAGAAGCAAAGAATGGTCTTGAGACCTGACATTTACAAGATTAAAATTTAAAACAAGGCAACTGGACCTAGAGTTTAAAAGATGTGTATTTACAAGACAATAAGATTTAGGGCTTGAAATTTAAAAGACAATGGCTTCAAGGCTAGAATTAAAGGATATGAATTTAAATGATAGTGGCTTCGGGGCCAATTTAAAAGATAGGAATTTAAAAGACAATGGCTTCAGGGTCTAAGTTAAAAGACAAGAATTTAAATGATAGTGACTTTAGGGCCAATTTAAAAATAGGAATTTAAAAGACAGTAGCTTCGGGGCTAAACTCAAAAGACAGAAATTTAAAAGACTGTAGCTTTAGGGCCAATTTAAAAGACAAGAATTTGAATGACAATGATTAAAATGCAATGAACATCTAGGCCTAAAATTTAAAGGACAGAATACTTACAGAGGAAATTTTTGAACTAACTACTTGTTCGAAAAACTTTGACCCATCAAACCCGCACTTTTGAATAAGATTTTACAAGCTAAGGCTTACAGACTTATGCAAAACTTTCTTTTCTTCTTTTTCTTTTTTTTAACCACATTCATTTCTTGAGGTTTTCATACATCCTTATTCTCTTCCTTGCTCTTGAAACAAATGAGCATGTTTTCCTTGGCATTTGTTCACTAGGAAAGAAAAACCACTTCATCTTGGCTGCACTGGGAAAATTTAACCAACAATGTCAAACTTCTATAGCTTTGCTTCTTTAATGACAATGCTATCCTTTGATTGAAAAACACTAAACCATTATTGATTTGATTTATTAATTAACAGATTGCCATCAAATCATTAAATCGTGATATTGGACTTAACGTTCACTTATTTGAAGCATTATATAATAAACATGCATAATTGATAATTAGATAGGAAGAAATTCACTGAATGGACTTCTTTATTGAGTTGAATATTCACATGTGCAAAAAGTGTTTAATATGGACATGGTGCAAAGGATTCTAGTTGAATAAAAATTAGAGAGAGGGTGAGCATATAATTTGCCCTAGTTAGAATTCCTTAATCCTAATCAGATTGATGCCCATCCATCAAATGGACATTTCAGTCTTTGACCCCAATACAACAAAAATCCTCTTCCACGTATCATTTAAAAAAAAAATTGCCCCAGTGTTGGTCTTCTTTTCGTTGTTCAAACAAATCCCTTGAATAGTTCTTTATAAGATGGTCTTGATGCTGATCCCGCCTTTTCTGCTTGTTTTAATTGCTCTAGCTTTTGCTTAGGTCACCCTTTCAAGTTTTCAACCAAATGAGCTTGGATTGCCTTAACTTTTGCTTAGGCTGCCCTTTTAGGGTTTTAACCTAACTGACTTTTTTTTTTCTTTTTTTATAGGCATAGAATCTTTTAAAAGTGTCGGTGTTTTATAGGACTTGGTAAGTCATATCCATCTATATCCGCCAGAATCAAAACTCCTCCTTAAAAGGCTTGTTTGACAATATAAGGCCCTTCATAGTTTGATGCCCATTTTCCTTGATTATCCTCTTGATTAGGTGTAATATCCTCCCTAACCTATTAGACTTAAGTATGGTTATAGAAGTTCAGTAACTCTTGTATGAGTTATCTGTTAACTTTGGTAACCTTTTTAAGTTAGTTGGGTTATTTTGCTATAACACTGAATGTGAAAAATAGCTGTTAATAGCCCAGAAAGTAGAATAAACTGCTTATATGATGGAAATAAATATAAAGAACTTATTTCTAGGCCACAAATAAATAGAATGTGATGTAGTTAATTTTAGAGAATTAACTAAGTTAGTTTAGTATTTTTAATAACACTGAGTGAGAGTTCAAGAGTTAGATTAAATAGGCAGATATCTTAAAAAATTATGAAAATTTGTGAATATATCAAGTAAAGAATAAGGAATTTTCTAGTAACGAGTACATGATAAGGTAGGTATCTGTAAGCCTATTAGCTTATTGCCATATGTTTAATTTAACTTAAGGAAAAGTAATAGAACTTAAGTGACAGTTTCTTTTGTAACACCCCGATTTTTCATTTTTCTTGATATTTATGAGTTTTATAATATTTGTGAATTTTCATGAATGTTTGAGAATTTTTAATTTATTTTGATTATTTTAATATTATTTTGGACTGTATGTGTATTGAGGCAGACTCAAAAAAATAAAAAATTTTCCTGAATCAGAAAGTTTTGAACTATTAATGCGGGGTCGGGGGAACTTATTAAACTCAAAATCAGAAATAGTTGACAAAAATTTTCTTTATCTAAGTTTTGTGTACATTCTATTATCTATTGTATAATGTTATTATCCATTGGATAATAATTAACAATAGTCTTTGTCCATTGGGTAATAGTTTCTGAAAATATCTAGAAAATATCTATGCTTTTGAAAAATATCTAGAAAATATCTAACTTGAAGTCAAAGAAAGGGGCTATGACACCTTTATGATGGACCAATAGAAAACAAGCTTGGAGTAGAAGCTTTGCATATCCACCATTGATCTAATCAACGGTTATGAGGAGCAAGCTTAATGAAGAAGCTTAGGATGTCTACCTTTGATTGAATCAATGATTATGATAGCTTGTAGTAAATCAAATATCTCTTTCTCTCTCTTCATGAAGGCTCACGGTCATTTAACTCTAAAGTAACTAAAGTCATTTTTCTATCACATTCAAAAAACTATCATCTTTTCTCTCAAAGTTAAACACCAATTTTTCTCACTTTCTCTCATTTTCCCTTCCCCACCTCACGGCCTCACTACCTAGAATCACTATCCAACCACTCATAATTCAAAGCAACTAAACTTCATTCTAAGCAACTTTCATGTTGTGATGAAGACCTAATTCTATCATCTTCAAGCTTGATTCTTAGATTCAAGTTCCAGGGTTTCAAGGTAAAGGTCTTGAAACTTGATTTCTTATTTGATTCTTGAAATTTTAAGACCATATTTGATCTATTGTTGTCCTACTCTAGCCTTGGATGTTAATATATTTGTGTTTACTTTGATTTTTAAGAGTTACTTGGTGGAGGAAGTTAATATAAAGGGTCATACAAGGAGCTTAGGAAGCTACATCTAAGGTAAGAGGGAGATTAACCTCATCAACTAATTATGGTGGTGATTAATGAAATTTGTATGAAGGTGATGAATCCATGTGAGGATTATTCACCTTGTTTGTGTGATTTTGTGATTTGTGTTTAATTACTTTATGTGATTTTATTACTTTAATATTATGCATGAATTTGATATAGTAGGATTATGATATTTTATGTTTGTTGTATGCTATAATAATATTAGAAAGGAAACCAAATTTTGGCTCCAATGGCCATAGAGGCTCACGGCCTCCAAGCCCTCCAAAGAGGAAATCCAATGCAAAGATTTTTTATTAAATGATAACCTAGATGATTAGTGGTAAGAAAATGTAATTAAGGAATTAAAAAATAAAAATAGAAATGAATATATTTTTATTATTAAATGGAAAACAAATTTTGGATATGATATTGAAAATAGGATGGAGAAATAATTTGGAAACTTAATGTATTTTATCTAAATGGATTTTTAAAGACGAAGATGGAAAAGGTTTTATTTAATTAAAATAAACGTAAGTTTTGGAAAGGATATTAGAAAATATTATTTAGAGGAGTTTTAATAAGAAAATAATTTGTAATGATAGTTTGGAGTTTAAAATATTTTATTTAAGAAAGTTTTATTAAGAGTAAAGAACAAAGATTTTGAGATATCTTGAATTAATTTAGATAATATAAGTTTTTGTGGAAAACATTGGGAAATATTATTTGGAGGAGGTTTAGTATAAAAATGTTAGAAATATTATTTTAAAGGTGATTTACTAGGGAAATATTGGAATTAAAGTCCAATTTTGATATTAAATGAGAAAAGTTTTAATTTGAGCTTAGAATATTGAGAAAATGTTTTACGCGATTGAAAATACGTAAAAAAAACTCTTACACGATTTTAAAATGATGATTTTTACCTAAGCAATTAAGAAAACGTTTTAAAATCTCTATGCGATTGAGAAAATGTTGAAAAATTGTTATGCGATTTGAAAACATAACAGAAGTGTTACGCAATTATAAAAATGTGATAAAAATGCTACGCGATTGAGAAATACAGTAATTTGCTATCGAAATAATGTATTGAACCCAGATCTATCAACGTATGGTTATAGCCGGTAAAGGCTTGTAATATGCATAGAATCATTAATCATGCATTATTTGTCAGTCGATGTCTGTTAAGGCTATTGTTACCTAAGAGTTGAATTACACCTTAGTGCGGGTGCGAATTGCGTAGTGAATGTCTATAATGGATCTTGGAGGCGTCGGGACGCGGAATTCCACATATGGCCAGTTAGAAAGTGCTACTGTGTCGTGGCAACCGATGCAAACGTATTGACGATCTTGATGAAACACTATTCCTATTTCTGATCTGGCGTAGAATGTCTTGTATAATGCTTGATGTACACATTGAGAAATTATAGAACTTGGTCTGAGGCGGCCGATATACAGATATATCTTTTGGATCATTCTCTTTGAAATTGTGTTTAGCTCCATGGAGTAGGAAATGAGTGCATTGTGCATAAGGATGGTTAGTATACACATTGTGCATGTGCATAGTCAGTATATTTATTTTGTGGTATGATTAGTATTCATATATTGTGATATATAGTGTTAAATTATCTGTTAGTTGATAACATGATTATACCTGTTGTTCTGTGTAACACCCCAAATTCTGACTATGTGAATAGTAATAGCAGAATTACACTGTTTTACATTTTCTGTGTGTTATAAAAATAGTTTGACTATTCTGAGATCATTTTTGATCATTTTGTGTGATTTGCTCCGAGTCAAGAAAATAATAATTTTTTGACTGGGAAAAATCTTATTTTAATTAATTAGAGCTGGGGGATCTTACTAAACTCAATTCTGATTGATATATATATTAATCTTATAATTTTTAGGATTTAATCGTGCAATAAAATAATTTTATATTATTATAATATTATTTTATATTACAAGACCCTCTTGTCTCAAAAATAGTAAAAAAATTATTTATGGACCCGAAAAAGTTCGTGGGACCCGCGTTTAGGAAAAGCAGTCAACTATGCTGACTGGACAAATTCTAGCCAATAAGAGCAAGTGAACGAAAGTGGCTTGACTTTCTAAACCAATAAGAAAAGGTCAACGATGGGAGCATAGACTTTCATTTGGGCCGTTGGATGAAGACTTAGTTAGGAAGCCTTTAACCTTAGCCGTTGATCTAATCAATGGTGAGATTAGAATGCTAGTTTTATGACTAATTGATATCTACCTTAGACGTAATCTATGGCTAGGAATTAAAGATGAATCAATGGTTAGAATTAAGTCAAAAATAGTAGGCTTGAATTTGGTTAGTAGCTAATTAAGCTTAATTTGACTAATCTAATTACCTAATTAGCAAACTAAGTGAACTAGTTTAGTTCTTAATTAATTATGATCTGAATATTAATTAGATATCTTAATATTGATTAAAGGTTATAATATATGTTAATATATATTAAACTAATTAGTTATATGATTAGAATATTAATTAAGATTGGTTAGGATATTTAACCTACCTAATTACCTAATTTATTAGCATGTAATTAGATGTAATTGGAAAGCAATTAAGCCCCTAAATTGATGAAGACCCACACGGTTTGGGCAGCGGCTTGGGAGGCTTAGATGGCTTGGTTCTACAAGGTTCTTGAAGCCTCCAACATGACATAAGCCATGTGCACCTCCATGTGAACACTCTAGGATATTTACCATGCAAATTCAATCACTCAACCTCACTAAAACCACCCACACGGCAGCAGCTCTATTATTTTTACTCTTCACTTTTATTTCACACTTATCCTAGTTAATCTATCCATTTTCTCTCCAAAAATATCAAGAACCAAGAACACTTTTTCTTTCATTTTTCTTTCCCTCTCTATTCGGCCAAGCTCTCTACTCACACAACCAAACCTCTATAATTTTATCTCATCATATTTCCTAAACCCAAATCCTATTCTAAACACTTTTCATTCACAAAGTTTTTCCAAAAACCCACTCAATCTTGTCCAAAATCCAACCTTTTGCTTACTTACTTAAGGGTAAGTCTTGATTTTTTGGTTCAAAATTAGATTTCTAATTTTTCTAACCATGATTGTTCCATGGTTTTTCAATATTAAACCTTGTATGTGTTTTTACTAATTGTTTAAGAATTTTAGGGATTTTTTTTGGGAGATTGTACGAATTTGAAGGAAAGGAGAAAAACTAACCGAAAAGCTTGTCTTCAAGAGGTAAGAGAGAGATTTAACCTCACCAACCAAGTTTTGGTGGTGTGAGGATGGTTTTGTACGGTGAAAAATCCATAAGGGTTCTTCACCGATTATTTGATTGTGTTTGTGTTTCTATGCTTGCATGTGTGATAAAATGCTTAAAGTTTTGATATTATGTGTGTATGTGTAATTATGAAAGCATGAGATTGTATGTGAAATTTAGGATGTGAATAGCATGATGAATCGATTGTATGTGTACTCCAAAGAGTACCGAGGCTCACGGCCATACTATGGAAAAAGGACCAAAGTCTTTACACTGATGAATTAAAATGAGAACTGAGAGATTTAAATGAATTTGGAAAAAATTTGAGTATAGTAAAATAAAATGATTTTATGGGTAGTAAAGAAAAGAAATAATGATTTTTGAAAAACAATACCTTTTACTGATTTTTAGAGGAGTTATACTGCAAACTTTTATAAAAGAGAGACTAAATTGTAAATTTTATCAAAATGAGGGGCCATTGTATAAATACTTCTTTTTAGAGGGGTCATATTGCAAATATTATTTTTCAAAGGGTCAAATTGTAAATATTTTATAAAAGAGGGACTGTTTTGTAAATATTAATTTTTGAGGAACAATTTTGTAAATATAACTTTTATGAGGGACTATTTCATAAATATTAATTTTTGAGGGACTATTTTGTAAATATGAATTTTATGAGGAGCTATTTTGTAAATATGAGTTTTTGAGGGACTAGTGTGTAAATGTGGAAAATAAAGCCAATTTTAATATTAAAATGAGAAAAATAGTATTTTTTATTTAAAACGTAAGAAAAATATTTACGCGATTTGAAAATGTTGAAAAATCGCTAAGCGATTTTGAAAAGGCAACAGAATTGAGTCGCAATTGAGAAAATGCGAAAATATGACTTCACGATTGAAATACAGTAATTATACTGTTAGATTATTATGTGGGACTCGATTATGTGATATGAAATAGAAATGTGAATTGTGCATGGTACATGCATTGGAAAGGTCCGATGAACTATATGAGGCTAGTTGCCTAGGAGAGATTACACCTCCTGAGTGGGTGCGATATGCGTAGTGTAAGTCACTCGTTGACTTTGGGGGCATTGGGGTGCGGGTTGCCTACAATGGGCAGATGGTAGCTCTTCTGTGCCGTAGGTTAGACCGACGCAACACACCAATGATCCTAACCGAGACACTATCCTTAATCAAGATCTAATAATGACTGTCGTGTATATGCTGGATGTGCAAGACTGAGCACGTGATCCGAGGCATGTTGGTACCGATAAATCTTTTCGATCACTCTCTCCGACCTGAGTTGTAGCTCCATGGAGTAGGAAATTGAGTCTGTGTGCATATATATAATGATAGAGGGTATTATCGTAATTTCTGTTTATGATAATTGATTTATTGATTTATTGATTATTGATAATGACATGATTGTAATTATTGTGTATTACATGTTTTGTGATGATATTGATGTTAGTGGCATAACTGTAATTATGGTATGATAGCTGTATGAAATATTGTATGTGTTTATCTTCATTGCTACCATACTGGTATTGGCATAGGTGATCTCACCTCTTTGTATGTATGTTCTGTGTTATATTTATATTTGTTAAGACGTCGAGCAAGAGATAGAGCGAGAAACTGATGAGGAGCAGATTCCTGCTGAGGATGTCGAGTTTTGAAGAGATGCAGATACCTAGTTTCCTTGGCTACCTGAGGTTTACATTCATCGGAGGAGATGAGGCATGGACTATAGATTTAGAGAGAAAGAGTATCTATTACATGGGAGACCTAAATATTAGACTGAGTAGACAACATTTAGGACACCCTTACTTTTCTGTCAATATTTATGTACAACTAGAGTTCCCAATATCTATTAGGCAGTATTGGGGAGCTTACTATCGTACTCCCAGTGCGATTAGTATTGTGTCGTCCGCTCGGACACCTGTCTGTAGGACTGCACCTCATGATGGATTCCTATATGCTGAGGAATCGAGGAGGACCCGTCCGAGGGTTCTGATTGTCTAGTAGGATTTGGGCTATATGTTAGTTTTAAATTAAAGTTTAAATACTTTGGAAGTCTAGTTTGTAAAATATTTAAGTGCGACAGTACTAAAGGCTTGTATGTATATATATGATGTAAATTATGTGTGACAATGTTGTTATGTCTTTATTTTCTACTAAGTTTATCTTATTATCATCAAGAAATTTTATAACTCGTATTTATAATACAAGCACGATTTTTAATTGAAGGGTAATTTGGTAATTTAGTAACATGAAGTGTGGCGCCCTAAGGAGGGTGTTACATTAGTTGGTATCAGAGCCCAAGTTAGAGTCTTTTGGGTTTGTGGTTAGGTCTGTCTTGTCTAAGTTGTGTGATTCTCTGTAATTATTTTCCGAAAGAAAAACAATATTGTTTGAAGACTGACCTTCACTTTTCTTTGTGTTGTTCAGTCTGATTGAATAGAACGAAATGGCTAGACGCGGAAGAGGGCGCATGAATGCGAGGGCAGCAGCTGGAAATGCCGGTGACGATAATCAGAATATGGCTGTAGCTATAGCAGCAATACAACGAATGGTCGAGGTTGTTGCACAGCAAAACCAAAGAGCACATGATGATGCTCATAGCTTGTCAGAATTTCGGAGGAATAATCCACCGAAATTTCATGGAGAGTTCGACCCAAAGAAGGCTGATATGTGGATAAAGGAACTGGAAAAGATATTTGAAAGCATAGGTTGTACTGATGAGCGAAAGCTTACTTTCGCCACGTTCATGCAAGTCGGTGACGGAGAGGCTTGGTGGGCAGGAGCCCGGAGGTTAATCCAAGCTGAAGGGAGAGTTGTGACATGGCAGCTCTTTAGGCAGAAGTTTCTGGGGAAGTATTTCCCAGCCAGTGTTCGACATGCTAAGGAGATGGAGTTCCTTAGTCTGAAGCAAGGGGCGATGACTGTTAGTGAGTATGCAGCAAGGTTCGAAAGCTTGTCTAAGTTTTCGAGGTACTTCCAAATGCATCCAGATGAGGAGTGGAAGTGTAGGAAGTTTGAAGAGGGGCTGAGGCTTGACATCAAGCGAGCTTTAGCAATTGTGGATATTGATCAGTTTTCGGTATTGCTAGATAAGTGCCGAAAGGTGGAAGAAATTGATCATCTCCATGAGGCGAGAAATAAGAATTTTGGACCAGCACAGTTCCAAAGGGGGAAGAGTAGCGATGGCAACCGTTACCAACAAAAACCATATACTAAACCAGCAGTAAGTCAGAATCGGCAACAATCATTTGGAGGAAGTTCAAGTGGTAGTAGAGCAGTTTCAATTGGAACTTCTGCACTTAAATGTTTTAAGTGTGGGAAAGGACATCTCACTAGGGACTGTCAGCATAAGGGGGTGATTTGTTATCGATGTGGGAAGCCTGGACATTTCTCTAGAGAGTGTGATCAGCAAAAGGCGGAGCCATCAGTGGGAAGTGTTCGCACTGCAAGGCCACAGGCGGGTGGTCGAGTGTATACTATGAGCGGGGAGGAAGTCGCTAGTAACTCGAGGACTTGATAATGGAGGAGTGTGCTATTGAAGGTAATCCTTTAACAGTATTATATGATTCGGGAGCAACACATTCTTTCATTGCATGTGATTGTGTGGAGCGGTTGGGATTAACTGTGACTACATTGCCGTATGATTTGAGTGTTAGTACTCCTACTGATAAGCTTGTGATAACTACAAAAGTATGCTTGAATTGCCCTGTAACTGTTAGAGATAGAATCTTTCATGTGGACTTGATTTGTTTGCCTCTTTCCAAGATTAATGTAATCTTAGGAATGGATTGGTTGTCTTCCAACCATATCTTGATAGACTGTGCTAGTAAAACATTAGTTTTTCCTGAGGTTAAGGATTCTAGATTCCTAACGGCTACTCAAGTGGAAGCCTGTTTGAAGGAAGGAGACTAAGGGTACTTGTTGATGTCTTCTATGGAGGTTCAGTGTGAAGACGTTTTGAAGGATATTTTTGTAGTGAATGAGTTTCCTGAAGTGTTTCCTGAAGATATACCTAGACTACCGCCGGAAAGAGAGATTGAATTTTCTATTGACTTGGTACCTGGAGCTGGACCTATATTTATGGCGCCTTATCGGATGTCGCCAGTAGAGTTGGCAGAGCTTAAGAAGCAGTTAGAGGATTTGTTGGAGAAGCAGTTTATGAGACCAAGTGTATCACCATGGGAAGCTCCAGTATTGTTGGTAAAGAAGAAGGATGGAACTTCTCGTCTATGTGTAGACTACCGACAATTGAACAAAATTACAATCAAGAATAAATATCCGTTACCAAGAATCGATGATCTGATGGATCAATTGCGAGGAGCCGCAATATTTTCTAAGATTGATTTACGTTCTGGATATCACCAGATACGTGTGAAGGTGGAGGATATCCCAAAGACTGCGTTTCAGACCCGATATGGACATTATGAGTATCAAGTGATGCCTTTTGGTGTGACTAATGCACCTGCGATATTTTTGGACTTCATGAACCGAATTTTCTGTTCATACTTAGATAAGTTTATTGTTGTCTTTATTGATGACATCTTGATTTATTCTCTAAGTCAGGAGAAGCATGCTGAACATCTCAAAGTGGTTCTCCAGATTTTGAGGGAGAATAAGTTGTATGCCAAGTTGTCCAAATGTAAGTTTTGGTTGAGCGAAGTACAATTTTTGGGGCATGTCATATCGGCAGATGGGATTGAAGTTGATGCTGCAAAGGTGGAGACGGTTGTTGAATGGGAGAGACCGAAGACTGTATCGAAGATCCGTAGTTTCATCGGATTGGCCGGTTACTATCGACGATTCATAGAAGGGTTTTCAAAGATTGCAGGACCTCTTACCCAACTTACATGAAAGAATCAACCGTTTACATGGACTGAAGCATGTGAGGAAAGTTTTCAGGAGTTGAAACGACGACTGACTACTTCACCGGTTTTAATTCTACCTTATTCGAATGAACCTTTCGAGGTATATTGTGATGCTTCGTATCAAGGGTTAGGTTGTGTACTTATGCAGAATCGTAAGGTTGTGGCGTATGCATCGAGGCAGTTGAAAGTGCATGAGAGGAATTATCTGACTCATGACTTGGAGTTGGCCGCAGTAGTGTTCGCATTGAAGGTATGGATACATTTTCTCTATGGGGCAACGTTCACTGTTTTTAGTGACCATAAAAGTTTGAAGTATCTATTTGACCAGAAAGAGTTGAACATGAGACAAAGGCGTTGGCTCGAGTTTCTAAAAGACTGTGACTTTCAGTTACAGTATCATCCCGGGAAGGCGAATGTCGTAGAGGATGCCTTAAGTAGGAAAGCGCTTAATGCTTCTGTTATGATGATAAAGGAGAAGGAATTGATAGAAGAGTTTCGGGATATGCGATTGTCTGTGAAGTTGACACCGGGAAAGATATGTTTGAACCTGATCGTTATTTCGAATAACTTGATGGATAGAATACGAGAAGGGCAAAATAGTGATCAGTATTTGCAAGAAGCAAAGGAAGCAAGAAGTCAAGGAGCGGAATTGGAATTCAGTGAAGGTGTTGATGGAATTTTGAAGTTCAAGGGGAGAGTTTGTGTACCAAACGATCCAGAACTGAGGAGATCAATTTTGGATGAAGCTCATAGAAGCAAGTTGAGTATGCATCCAGGAGCCACAAAGATGTACCAAGATTTGAAACAGCTATATTAGTGGCAACGAATGAAGAGGGATGTCGCAGAATATGTATCATCCTGTTTGACTTGTCAGAAGGCCAAAGTGGAACATCAAAGACCATTAGGAATGTTACAACCTTTGCTTATTCCTGAGTGGAAATAGGATGATATAGCAATGGATTTCGTAACTGCACTACCAAAGACTCGGAAGGGTCACGATTCTATATGGGTGATTATTGATTGGCTTACAAAGTCGGCGCACTTTTTACCGATTAATATTAAGTACTCAATGGAGAAGTTGGCTCAAGTGTACATCAATGATTGTTAGACTTCATGGTGTACCATCCAGTATAATTTTTGATCGAGATCCGCGATTTACATCAAGATTCTGGAACAGTTTACAAGAAGCGATGGGAACAAAGTTACGTTTGAGTTCTGCTTACCATCCACAAACAGATGGTCAGTCAGAAAGGACGATTCAGTCATTGGAGGACTTATTGAGGGCTTGTGTACTAGAGCAAACTGGTTGTTGGGATGAATTTCTATCGTTGATAGAGTTCACCTACAATAATAGTTTCCATTCGAGCATAGGGATGGCACCCTATGAGGCTTTATATGGGAGAAGGTGTAGAACACCATTGTGTTGGTACCATGATGGTGAAAGTACTGTGGTAGGACCTGAATTTGTGCAGCAGACAACTGAGAAAGTGAAGATGATCCAAGACAAGATGAGGACAACTCAGACGTGGCAAAAGAGTTATGCAGATAAAAGAAGAAGACCGCTAGAATTTGAAGAAGGTGACCATTTATTTCTACGTGTGACGCCTATGACTGGAGTTGGAGGAGTAATCAAGTCGAGGAAGCTCACTCCGAAGTTTATTGGACCATATCAGATACTTCGTCGGGTAGGTCCGGTAGCTTATCAGATTGCACTACCACCGTTCTTATCAAATCTTCATAATGTATTTCACGTATCACAACTACGGAAATATATTTCTGATCCGACTCATGTTATTGAGCCAGACACTGTACAACTAAAGGAAAACTTGACCTATGAGACATTTTCGATCAAAATTGAAGATCGAAGGGTAAAGCAACTACGAGGAAAGGACATGGCATTGGTTAAAGTGGTATGGAATGATGTAAGTGGTGAAGCCACATGGGAGTTGGAAGAGAAGATAAAAAAACAGTATCCGTTTTTATTTTGAATATGTATGTCAAGTTTCGAGGACGAAACTTTATTTTAGAGGGGGAGAGTTGTAACACCCCAAATTCTGACTATATGAATAGTAATAGTAGAATTACACTGTTTTACATTTTCTGTGTGTTATAAAAATAGTTTGACTGTTCTGAGATCATTTTTGATTATTTTGTGTGATTTGCTCCGAGTCAAGAAAATAATAATTTTTCGACCTAGGGAAAAATCTTATTTTAGTTAATTAGATTTGGGGATCTTACGAAACCCAATTCGATTGATATATATATATTAATCTTATAATTTTTAGGATTTAACTGTGCAATAAAATAATTTTATATTATTATAATATTATTTTATATTACGGTACCTACTGTCTCAAAAATAGTAAAAAAATTATTTATGGACCCGAAAAAGTTCGTGGGACCCGCGTTTAGGAAAAGTAGTCAACTATGCTGACTGGACAAATTCTAGCCAATAAGAGCAAGTCAACGAAAGTGGCTTGACTTTCTAAACCAATAAGAATAGGTCAACGATGGGAGCATAGACTTTCATTTGGACCGTTGGATGAAGACTTAGTTAGGAAGCCTTTAACCTTAGTCGTTGATCTAATCAATGGTGAGATTAGAATGCTAGTTTTATGACTAATTGATATCTACCTTAGACGTAATCTATGGCTAGGAATTAAAGATGAATCAATGGTTAGAATTAAGTCAAAAATAGTAGGCTTGAATTTGGTTAGTAGCTAATTAAGCTTAATTTGACTAATCTAATTACCTAATTAGCAAACTAAGTGAACTAGTTTAGTTCTTAATTAATTATGATCTAAATATTAATTAGATATCTTAATATTGATTAAAGGTTATAATATATGCTAATATATATTAAACTAATTAGTTATATGATTAGGATGTTAATTAAGATTGGTTAGGATATTTAACCTAACTAATTACCTAATTTATTAGCATGTAATTAGATGTAATTGGAAAGCAATTAAGCCCCTAAATTGATGAAGACCCACACGGTTTGGGCAGCAGCTTGGGAGGCTTAGGTGGCTTGGTTCTACAAGGTTCTTGAAGCCTCCAACATGACATAAGCCATGTGCACCTCAATGTGAACACTTTAGGATATTTACCATGCTAATTCAATCACTCAACCTCACTAAAACCACCCACACGGCAGCAGCTCTATTATTTTTACTCTTCACTTTTATTTCACACTTATCCTAGTTAATCTATCCATTTTCTCTCCAAAAATAGCAAGAACCAAGAACACTTTTTCTTTCATTTTTCTTTCCCTCTCTATTCGGCCAAGCTTTCTACTCACACAACCAAACCTCTATAATTTTATCTCATCATATTTCCTAAACCCAAATCCTATTCTAAACACTTTTCATTCACAAAGTTTTTCCAGAAACCCACTCAATCTTGTCCAAAATCCAACCTTTTGCTTACTTACTTAAGGGTAAGTCTTGATTTTTTGGTTCAAAATTGGATTTCTAATTTTTCTAACCATGATTGTTCCATGGTTTTTCAATATTAAACCTTGTATGTGTTTTTACTAATTGTTTAAGAATTTTAGGGATTTTTTTTGGGAGATTGTACGAATTTGAAGGAAAGGAGAAAAACTAACCGAAAAGCTTGTCTTCAAGAGGTAAGAGGGAGATTTAACCTCACCAACCAAGTTTTGGTGGTGTGAGGATGGTTTTGTACGGTGAAAAATCCATAAGGGTTCTTCACCGATTATTTGATTGTGTTTGTGTTGTGTTTGATTGTGTTTCTATGCTTGCATGTGTGATAAAATGCTTAAAGCTTTGATATTATGTGTGTATGTGTAATTATGAAAGCATGAGATTGTATGTGAAATTTAGGATGTGAATAACATGATGAATCGATTGTATGTGTACTCCAAAGAGTACCGAGGCTCACGGCCATACTATGGAAAAAGGACCAAAGTCTTTACACTGATGAATTAAAATGAGAATTGAGAGATTTAAATGAATTTGGGAAAAATTTGAGTATAGTAAAATAAAATGATTTTATGGGTAGTAAAGAAAAGAAATAATGATTTTTGAAAAACAATACCTTTTACTGATTTTTAGAGGAGTTATACCATAAATTTTTATAAAAGAGGGACTAAATTACAAATTTTATCAAAATGAGGGGCCATTGTATAAATATTTATTTTTAGAGGGATCATATTGTAAATATTATTTTTCAAAGGGTCAAATTGTAAATATTTTATAAAAGAGAGACTATTTTGTAAATATTAATTTTTGAGGGACAATTTTGTAAATATAACTTTTATGAGGGACTATTTTGTAAATATAAATTTTTGAGGGACTATTTTGTAAATATGAATTTTATGAGGGGCTATTTTGTAAATATGAGTTTTTGAGGGACTAGTGTGCAAATATGGAAAATGAAGCCAATTTTAATATTAAAATGAGAAAAATAGTATTTTTGATTTAAAACGTAAGAAAAATATTTACGCGATTTGAAAACGTTGAAAAATCGCTAAGCGATTTTGAAAAGGCAACATAATTGAGTCGCAATTGAGAAAACGCTAAAATATGACTTCGCGATTGAAATACAGTAATTATACTGTTAGATTATTATGTGGGACCCGATTATGTGATATGAAATAGAAATGTGAATAGTGCATGGTACATGCATTGGAAAGGTCCGATGGACTGTATGAGGCTAGTTGCCTAGGAAAGATTACACCTCCTGAGTGGGTGCGATATGCGTAGTGTAAGTCACTCGTTGACTTTGGGGGCATTGGGATGCGGGTTGCCTACAATGGGCATATGGTAGCTCTTCTGTGCCGTAGGTTAGACCGACGCAACACACCAATGATCCTAACCGAGACATTATCCTTAATCAAGATTTGATAAAGACTGTCGTGTATATGCTGGATGTGCAAGACTGAGCACGTGGTCAGAGGCATGTTGGCACCGACAAATCTTTTCGATCACTCTCTCTGACCTGAGTTGTAGCTCCATGGAGTAGGAAATTGAGTCTGTGTGCATATATATAATGATAGAGGGTATTATCGTAATTTTTGTTTATGATAATTGATTTATTGATTATTGATAATGACTTGATTGTAATTATTGTGTATTACATGTTTTGTGATGATATTGATGTTAGTGGCATAACTGTAATTATGGTATGATAACTGTATGAAATATTGTACGTGTTTATCTTCATTGCTACCATACTGGTATTGGCATAGGTGATTTCACCTCTTTGTATGTATGTTCTGTGTTATATTTATATTTGTTAATAAGTCGAGCAAGAGATAGAGTGAGAAACTGAGGAGGAGCAGATTCCTGCTGAGGACGTCGAGTTTTGAAGAGATGCAGATACCTAGTTTCCTTGGCTACCTGAGGTTTACATTCATCGGAGGAGATGAGGCATGGACTGTAGATTTAGGGAGAGAGAGTATCTATTACATGGGAGACCTAAATATTAGACTGAGTAGACAACATTTAGGACACCCTTACTTTTCTGTCAATATTTATGTACAACTAGAGTTCCCAATATCTATTAGGCAGTATTGGGGAGTTTACTATCGTATTCCCAGTGCGATTAGTATTGTGTCGTCCACTCGGACACCTGTCCGTAGGACTGCACCTCATGATGGATTCCTATATGCTGAGGAATCTGAGGAGGACCCGTTTGAGGGTTCTGCTATCTAGTAGGATTTGGGCTATATGTTAGTTTTAAATTAAAGTTTAAATACTTTGGAAGTCTAGTTTGTAAAATATTTAAGTGCGACAGTACTAAAGGCTTGTATGTATATATATGATGTAAATTATGTGTGACAATGTTGTTATGTCTTTATTTTCTGCTAAGTTTATCTTATTATCATCAAGAAATTTTATAACTCGTATTTATAATACAAGCGCGATTTTTAATTGAAGGGTAATTTGGTAATTTAGTAACATGAAGTGTGGCGCCCTAAGGAGGGTGTTACATTCTGTGATATTGCTGTGTATGAATGGCATTATTGTCATTATTGTTTCTTTACTGCCATGATGATATTGATGTATGGGATCTCACCTCTTTATTTCTATTGTTCTGCCTGTTTCTAATTTATGCTTACGTCTGTGAAGACTACGATGGCAGCAAGGAGGGATCTGCTAGGTTTATTTAGACTACAGTTTCTTGAAGGCGCTAATGCTTGGAGTGTCCATTGGGACACAGAGCATATAGAGTATTGTGGTGACATTACTCTATTTGTAAGTAAGACCTGACATGGAGCTACTACTTCTTCTTTTACTGTTGCATATGTAGAGTTTGTTTTACCTATCAGGGAGTTGTGAAATGATCTTCACTATACTCCTAGGGAGGACTCCGAGATATCTGTTACTCGGATTTCTATCTGTCGAGACATTCTCGGCTAGGGAATTTGTCTTCTGAGGAGGACTCTTTTCTTTAGATGTCGTGAATTTGGGCCAGTCTAGGTTGGTTATGTTGGACGTTTTATGTTTTTGGGTATGTAAGTATAATGTACGTATGGTTGTAGTAAACTTTGTTTATATGTAAAATATATTATTCAATTCTTATGTTTGGTGTTTCTAAAATTCGGTAAGTTTATATTATCCGCGAAAAAGGAATTTTGAAATTTGTATTATTATAATATTAAATATTTTATAACTTGGGTAAAGAATTAAAAGGAATTGCTCTGAAAATGTAATGCCCTAAAAAGGGTGTTACATCTTTACTCCTGCTAATAGTTTAACACACTCTTTGTTGTTACTATGGGGTCCTGAAGCACAAGGAGATTTTACCCATTGGTGTCAATTAGGTGGTACGTGGACTTTTGTTAGTCTCCACGGTGTTTTCGGATTAATAGGTTTAATGTTACGTTAATTTGAACTTGCTCGATCTATTCAATTGCGGCCTTATAATGCAATCGCATTCTCTGGTCCAATTACTTTTTTTGTTTCTGTATTCTTGATTTATCCACCAGGTCATTCTGGTTGGTTCTTTGCGCGTAGTTTTGGTGTAGCAACTATATTTCGATTCATCCTCTTTTCTAAGGGTTTCATAATTGGACATTGAACCCATTTCATATGATGGGAGCTGCTGGTGTATTAGTTGTTGCCTCTACTATGCACTATTCATGGTGCTACCATGGAAAATACTTTATTTGAAGATGGTGATGACTTAAATACATTCCGTGCTTTTAACCCAACCTAAGCTGAAGAAATTTATTCAATGGTCACTGCTAACCGCTTTTGGTCCCAAATCTTTGGGGTTGCTTTTTCCAATAAACGTTGTTACATTTCTTTATGTTATTTGTACCAATAACTGGTTTATGGATGATTGCTCTTGAAGTAGTTGGTCTGGCCCTGAACATACGTGCTTATGACTTTGTTTCTCAAGAAATCTGCGCAGCGGAAGATCCTGAATTTGAGACTTTCTATACCAAAAATATTCTCTTAAACGAAGGTATTCGTGCATGGATGGCAGCTCAAGATCAGCCTTATGAAAACCTCATATTCCCTTAGGAGGTTTTACCACGAGAATTGTGGATACATCACACAACGAAAAAACAAAAATTCCCACCAAGGATCTATGCGAAAGAGTCCATAATCCGTGTTTTTGAGTTTGCCTCTTGAAGCGAGATGAAAAACAAATGACGTGAATCACTAACACCATAACAACGACGATGTCTCTGCGGTATCCATACGAACAGACTCACAAATGTCCAACATCCGAAAAAAGGAGTCCCACGTCTCTAACACAATATTAGTTGCGAAGAGAAGAGAAACATGTCACTCTCTCACTCACTATTTCTGTAGGTGCGGCTAGGGTTCTGTTATGCGTGCTTAGCAGCCCCTTTAGCAGTACTATTTATAATAGTGACTGCCTTAAGTGAGTGTGAACAGCAATAGGGTTAGTTGTGCAGCCTTTGGACTCATCTATTATGAGTTAGGCCCACGATAGAATCCGAGTCCAACTTGAATTCTCATTGCTCCAATTTAGTCTGCTCTGTGTGTGTGACCCTACAGGTTCTTATAACATTGGCAGTAATATTAAAATCTCATTTTAATATTACAAGCAGTGAGTGGTATTTAGAAACACATCGCTGCTACCCAAGTAATGAGAATGTCAGTGATTTGACATAACCTTTTTGTGACCAATGTTTTCGTGTAGTTTAGTCCCTTTGTCAAGATATCTAGATTGAACACAAAGCATGAAATGTGTTACCCTTGTATAGTTCAATCCTTCGTTTCCTGATACTTGAGTAGACTTTGTAACAACAAATGAGATCAATATATCATATTGACTCATTTGAGCATGGTCGTGCATTTTGCAGTCTCACTCAATCAGGGGGCCCAAAGATATTGCTTCTATTATATAGGAGTGATAAATCCCATCTACATCCCTCTACATGATTCGCAATATATCCAATAACCAACTTTATAATCACTTTGTTATAGATGACGTTTGATGGCATTAAAACACACAACTCCTCATATAGGAATCGTAGTGATTTCAGGTCAAAGGACCATATACACCATTATCACTATAAGAATTGTTTATGACACTCACGTAATTATCCATGTAACGTTCTCATGGCGGGTCAGTCTAGTACATCATTACTCTAATATGTACCCATGTGAAGACTTGATATCTCATATTTATGACCTGTAAGATGTGTGTTAAGAGGACTTTGGCAAGTATACTAAGTCATGCAAGTAATAAAGAGATGAGTGGGTTATTGTTCCCAACGAGGATCGTGACAAATACTAGCACATAACACAACAATCACTATCTAAACGATGAGTTTGGAAAGAAGGGAGCTCAAGCAATAATTGATGAAATCAGAAATTAAAAGAAATAAGTCTTTTTGTAATTTTCTCAAACACTTGGTGAGCACTAATGAAGTTGAATTCGATTAAGATGAAATGCTGGGGTTAGACTCACTAATTCTTTCCCAAATGCAATGACATGACAAACAATATAATCTCTAACTTCAATTATGAAAATCAATCCACTATTTACTCAAATCCTAATTCCTTAGATGAAAAGAGCCTAAATCCCCCAATTAAGTCCTAATTCCTTAGGTGACTTAAGAAGTGAATTTGCATTAAGATTAAGGATTAAAAGATTACTAATAAATCAAGACCCATTCCTAGATTCAAGACCTATTAGGTGATTAATTTCAGATCTAGACCTAGCATCAACTTTCCAATTGTTTACCAAATCAAACATCAAGCCATGGATGATCAAGCCATAACAAGCATTAAGCATAGAAATTAAGCACTCATAAAGAAGTAGAGAAATATATTGGATGATCAAATCAAATACATAAGAGATTCAGAAATAGATACATCTAACCCCAATAAGTGGATGATTAGCTAGACATGATCAAGGTGATAAAATAAAAAGAAATGGAGATTAGAGATGATGAAAACTCCATTGATGCTCTTCCTTCCCAGCCACGTCCAGAAAAGCTCTCCATCTCCCTTCAAGAATCCCTTTCTGAATATGAATGCCCAACCAAATGCGCAATATCCTATTTTTAGGATTTCTGCCAGACGCTTCAGCGCTTAGCGCAAAATTATCCACGCTGAGCGCGAATTAATTGACTATGTTGTTGCATCATAAGTAGTTGCGCTTAGCGCGATCTTACTGGCGCTTAGCGCGATCTTACTGGCGCTTAGCGCCACATGTACTGAAATACATCACGCATCAGTCAATCTTCTGGCTTCTTCAGGCTAAGCGCCACAACCTTGGGGCTAGGCACTGACTTCCATACATGGACTTAAGCTTCAGCTTCCAATTGGGCTTCAATGGCTTCAATGGGCTTCAATGGCTTGCACCCAAACTACATAAAACACATCAAAACATCATTAACTAATCTAAAAAACATCAATTAAGAAAATATTCTTAAAGACTCAATAAAACACATAAAACATGGACTAAAACGACCTCTCAAGTCTTAAAAGAAAGATAAACAACCTCAATGTACACCTATAAAGGTATGCATATTAGACATTTATCAAATTCCCCCAAACTTAAGACTTTGCTTGTCCCCAAGCAAAAGTAAACCCAAAATAAAGAAAAACAACTCAACACACAAGTTAACTAACAAAAGAACAAAATTCAAGAGGAAATGAGATCCATCACAACTCAACAAGACAAAGTAATACAAACTCCACTGATGAGAAACTCACAAAGAAGATTCCATCCAAAGTGAACTTGCATCCAGAATTTGCTCACACAGAAGAAGTCATAGCAAAAATGTACAGTTATTTTCACTCTTGAAAGAGCAATAATCATGGCATCAGCAATACAGTCAAAACAATGGAAATTCAGCTCCTCACAAGATGTAGCTGTTTCCCTCAATCACTCTAGTGTATGGAGTGTGTGTTCCTCTCAAAACCACGCATTAAAACCCTACAACTTCAATTTTGCTTTTCATCTTAATTCTCCTTACACAATTCACATGCATGCATAGTCACAAGGGTCTTTACTTGGGATGTAACTTGGTTAGGTCAAAGGAAAAGTGATGAAGGATAAGCAGGCTAATCACCAAAAAGAATAAGAGAATTTCTACTTTGACATCCTATTTATTTACTTTTTTTTAAGATCACTTTTTAAATCTGCATCATTTTTTTATTATTGAATTTCTTCTTTGCCATCTTTTTTTCTTTTTTTTTTCTTTTTTTTTCACTTTCACTTAATTTTTTTAGCTACTCTCCCAAACTTATGTTAAACCCCAAACACAAGAAAATGCTCTCTTATCCAAAAAGGTGTAGATAGAACATTGTTTTTCACTTTTTAGGAATATGGGTTATCCATAAAAATTAATCATTGTTTTTTAGCTCAAGGGGGTATCACAAGGGATAAAAAAATTTTAGGTAAGCTTTTTAGTCAAAATGGCTAGTAGAAAAGAAGTGCCCTGATCATTTCTATGACATGCAAGTGAATTTTGAATTCAAATCAGATTCAAGCAAAATCAAGAGTAAAAGTTTCAATGATGCCACTCACAAAGAATTTATCCTCAAAGGCCCAAAGAACTCACACAGGTAAAGCTGAATATTTCCATTGAATTTTTTCATATTTTCTTGCCATATTCATTAGTCACAAGAGTTCAAACCAAACATCAAAGCTATGATATCCTTATGAAAACAAAATCACAGAAGCACAGCAACCACAAATGTCAACTTCAATGGAAGAGAAACAACATGGAAGAAATGTACTACAATGAAATTGCTAAGAGTGATAATCTCAAAACTTTTTTTTTTAACACACCACATAAACACAAGACACTTTGACAAAAATAACAGAAAGAACATAGTACATTTATTCATTCAAAATTAAATTTAAGCAAAGTGAAGAGAAATTTAGCTCAAGGGTTCCTAGAGGAACCCTCTTCAATCTTTTTCTTGCATCCCTTCACTTTCTTCCCCTTCTTTGTGTCTTCATTTTCCTCTTTCTGCACTTGGGAAGTTTGCTTTTCTTCTTCCACCTCTTGAGGAGGGTACACCCGCTCCTTCTCCTTTTTGCACAAGTCCATCAATGGTTGCAAGAATTCTTTGTAATCTTCATCAATTTCTTGACCCTCCAAAGTCCAATTCTGATTTGGATTAATTCTTGCAATTTCAAGACCTTTTTTCACTATGTCTTTGTTCATATAATGAACTGGATTCGGTGTGGTTTTCTTAGGTGCCATCCTATCAAAATCCATGAATGAAAATGAACTAATTAAAATCACACTCAAATATTAAATTTTTTTTAACTCAACCAACAAACTGAATTATTCTATCATAACTAAAATACCAAACAGCACATAAAAATTCAATAAACACAAACAAAAATTCAAATGAACAAAGTTCTACCCATAAAGATGTCCAAATACAAAATAACAAAATCTAAACAAAATTACCAGGTCTACACAATAAAATGATGACAAAGTCATAAAGTCTTCACAGCAAAACATTAACAATTATTCTCAAAATCAGATCAAGCAAAATCAAATTAAAGTTCTTCAAGCTCTACTCCTCTTCATCCTCCTCATCTGCTAGTTCATCCCCTTCTTGAAAAGCATCCTAGTCCCCAGGATGTTCGGGCCACGCAACATAAGAATCCACCTCACTAGCAGATGGAAAGTGGAATGACCCCTCAGGTGGACTGGGCAAATGAGCAGATAAGTCTCGCATCATATTCCACATCATCATGTCTGATCTGTGAAGAGCATCTAGTTTATGGTGAAGCAGGCTATGGGATGATTCCAAGGCATCTACACGTGTAGAGAGTGATCGGGGAGCAGGAGGAGTCGGTCTAGATGAAGCAGGTGCATCACTGCCCATGCAATTTTTCTGGATGAACTTGGCAGTAATTGGGAGCCTAGGCTTAATCTTGGCACCCTGAGATACATCAACACCAGCAGCTCTACACAATTCAGTAATCAGAGATGGATGACCCAACTGGCCAACCCCCACAGTATCAGCAGCCTTCTGAATCTCAAAAGAGATTATCTCCCCCAAGTCCATGGTTAGACCAGCCATGATGGCATAGAGTATAAGAGATATTCTTTCAATAATATCAGAAGTATGGGAGCATGGTGAAATGTTAGAATGCAAGAACGTCATCCAAATTTGGGCCAGCTGAGTTAAGTCACCTCTAATGATTTTCTGCCTTTGCCCTGATCGACTAGTGACATACTCAGCCCCAGGCCTACAAACAGTGTCTAAAACTTGTTGGTAGTCCTTGTTCCGATTCTTCCAATCAGTGTATCCACAATTCAATGGGGCCCAAGGAGTGGGAGTGTCCAAAAACTGATTTATTGCTTGTGCATCAAAGGTAATGGTCTTGCCACGTACATAACTCCTGTGCTGTGGGAATCCTTCCTCCACAGTAATGGCATTGGCATAGAACTCCCGTACAATGGCCACATTAGCTGATTCAGGGTCAGTGGACAGCTTGAGCCAACTGCGCCTCCTTAACTCAGTTTGAAATTCTTCATATTCACTAGCAGCAAGGATAACCTTTCGCTCAGTCAGAAGGTTCTTATTCTCAATGTCCTTATACCTTTGTTGGTGCTCAAGAGATAGAAACCTGTCAGCATCATAAGAGGAAGATCCTTTTCTTTTCTTGGAGGTAAGCTTTGAAGGTGGAGCCATGACTGAAACAATTAAATAGCTATGCTCAGCACTGTACCACTTGGAAAATCTAGCACACAGAACACCACACAATCCCATATGCAAATGCTTCAAATATACAGGGAAACATGCAAGTCACCAATGCTTCAATCACAAATGCTAGAGTATAAGCATGCACAAATCCTTGCTCAAATGATTTAAGCAACCTATAGGCCAGATATATATATGTAAACAGGCAAAATCTAGCTCCCCACAAGCAGAATTTCTAAAAGCAATAGAGAAGCATTTGCACAAATAAGCACAGAGAATAAATCAAATGGGATAAACAGTGCTTAAAATATACAGGGGCAATGCCAAAAACCTCACTCAACCAGAGAAGTATCACAAATGCAGATAAAAGCCCTAAACCCCCAAATCCATAGGACAAACGTAATCCCCACAAATCCAATGAAAGTGCCAAGTTCCAAACAATAGGCAGAGAACACGGTGTGAATCAAATAACAAAAACAAAGAAAATAAAGAAAAGAGAAGAAAATGAAATAAAAAAAAAAAAAAAAAGAATAAAGGAAACAAATAAAAAAATCAAATTATACGAAGAACCAAATTCAGAAGCAGTTAAGCATTGATTCAATGAAATAAAGGAAAGAAAAATAAAATAAAATAAAGAAATAAAAATTACCGGACTTGAGTGAGGATGCAGAGAAGTGAGGGTAGGTGGGGGTGTGGAAATGAAAATGAAAGTGAGTGTGAGGATGTGGGTGTGGGTATGGGTACGAAAATGAAGAAGAAGAAAGAGGTAGAGAAAGAGAGAGAGAGACGTGCAAAGAGGAAGAGTAATGGAAAATGGGAGGAAGAATGGAGAATAGGGGAATGGGTAGGAGAGGAGAGAGAAAGGAGGGGAGCGAGAGGGGGTGGTGGAAATGGAATGGGGAAATGGGGAAATGGGGAAGTTGACGCGCCTCTATACGAGGGACCCACGCTTAGCGCAATGAAAAGCTGCGCTTGGCGCTAGTTATTAGGTTTTTTTTTTTATATTTATTTATTTATTTATTATTTTTATTTTATTTTTTTATATATATATATTATTTTTTTTTTTAAATGTGGTGCTAAGCTCCACAATCTTGAGGCTAAGCCTCAATGCCTCAGCCAAGATACTGAGAAATGGCGCTAAGCACCTTAAAATGGGGGCTAAGCCCCAGAGAATCAGAGAAGGACTTAATTTTGGTTCGCAAGTGGCGCTAAGCACACATACTTGGCGCTGAGCGCAAGTGCAACAGACAAAGCACTGAGAAATGGCACTAAGCGCCTTAAAATGGGGGTTAGGCCCCAGAGAATCAGAGAGCTGACTGATTCCAGCTCATGAGTGGCGCTAAGCCCCCTATTCTGGCGCTAAGCGCCAGTTTAGCAGAAAGAGCACTGAGAAATGGGGCTAAGCGCAGTAAAATAGGGCTAAGCCCCAGTGCATCAGAGAGCTAACTTATTCCAGCTCGTAGGTTGCGCTAAGCCTCATATTCTGGCGCTAAGCGCCACATGCAAAAATAGCAGAATATCATAAACATCAGAATAACCCCCCAAATCCATACATTTCTATCAAACTAAGCCAAAACCCCAAAATAACACTTTAACATGGGAATTCAATCATGAATGCAATTAGAGAAATCATGTAAATCTAAAACAAAATAACCTATCTAATTAACAAAAATAACACAAAAAGGGATAGAAATCCTGGGTTGCCTCCCAGTAAGCGCTTCTTTAACGTCACTAGCTTAACGAATGGCCTTCAAGGATCACGAAGATGCACAATTGCAGTTGATCGCTCCAAGTTACCACCCAAGTAGACTTTGAGCCGCTGACCATTGACTTTGAAACTCCTCTGGGAGGAAGGATCCTCTACTTCCACAGCTCCATGAGGGATAACCTCTTTAACAGTGAATGGTCCAGACCACTTAGACTTCAATTTACCCGGAAATAATTTCAGCCTTGAATTGAATAAAAAAACTTGTTGTCCAGGCTGGAAAGTTTTCTGGATAATATGCTTATCATGGTAGGTCTTCACTCTCTACTTGTAGATCACTGCATTTTCATACGCATTGAGGCGCATTTCCTCCAATTCATGCAGCTGTTGGACTCTTTTGTCACTTGCCAAAGAGGCATCGAAATTTAAAAACTTCAATGCCCAAAAGGCTCTATGCTCCAACTCCACTGGTAAGTGGCAAGCTTTGCCATAAACCATTTTAAATGGAGACAACCCTAATGAGGTTTTAAATGCGGTCCAGTAGGCCCACAATGCATCATCAAGCTTCTTAGCCTAATCTTTTCTTGAAGTGGCCATAGTTTTTTCTAAGATCCGCTTGATTTCTCTGTTGGAAACCTCCGCTTGTCCATTGGTTTGAGGGTGATATGGAGATGCCACCTTATGTCTTACATCATACTTTGCCAAGACATTTTGGAGATGAGAGTTACAGAAATGGGAACCTCCATCACTTATAAGAACCCGTGGCACACCAAACCTAGCAAATATGTTCTTCTTGATGAACTTGACCACAGTCTGTGCATCATTCTTCGGAGTGGCAACAGCCTCCACCCATTTTGAAACATAGTCCACAGCCAACAATATGAATTGATTCGAAAAGGATGGTGGGAGTGGACCCATGAAATCAATACCCTAGCAATCAAACACTTCAACTTCCAAGATGTTTTGAAGGGGCATTTCATCTCTCTTAGTGATGTTTCCAGTCCTTTAGCACTTATCACAACTCTTCACATGATTGTGAGAGTCCTTGAAGATTGTGGGCCAAAAGAACCCAGATTGAAGAATTTTTGCAGCAGTTCTCTCTCCATTGTAATGGCCACCATAAGGAGAGTTATGACAATGCCACATGATGTCCTTAGCCTCCTCCTTCATGACACATCTTCTTAACAATCCATCTGGTCCAAACTTGAAGAGGAATGGGTCATCCCAAAGATAATGATTAGCATCCTTGAAGAACTTCTTCTTTTGTTGCCATGAAAAATGCTCTGGGATTACATTTGCTGCTTTAAAGTTGGCCATGTCAGCAAACCACGGTCTCTCTTGCACTATCAGTAGTGCTTCATCTGGAAATTCATCCCTAAGCTCTTATTCTTTGGCTATGATTTCCTCATTCACTAGCCTTGAAAGATAGTCTGCTACCACATTTTCACTTCCCTTCTTGTCTTTAATTTCAAGATCAAATTCCTGCAACAATAAAATCCACCTAATCAGTCTAGGTTTTGATTCTCCCTTAGTTAACAAATATTTAATTGCTGCATGATCAGTGAACACAGTAATCTTAGATCCAATCAAATAGGAACGAAATTTCTCCAAGGCAAATATTATGGCAAGCAATTCCTTTTCAGTTGTAGCATAATGAATTTGATTCTCATTAAGGACCTTGCTTGCATAATAAATTGCATAGAAAATTTTATCCCTTCTTTGCCCTAATACAGCTCCTACTGCATAGTCATTTGCATTACACATAAGTTCAAAGGGTAACTCCCAATCAGGAGCTACAATAACAGGAGTAGAAATCAATTTGTCCTTCAAACAATCAAAAGCATGCAAGCATTCATTATCAAAATCAAAAGAAGAACTCTTAATGAGAAGATTGCACAATGGCTTTGTAATTTTTGAAAAATCCTTGATGAATCTTCTGTAGAAACCAGCATGGCTTAGAAAACTCCTCACGCCCTTCACATTCAATGGTGGAGGTAGCTTTTCTATCACTTCAATCTTAGCTTAATCTACCTCCACACCGCTGGCTGAAATCTTGTGGCCAAATACAATGCCTTCCTGCACCATGAAGTGACATTTCTCCCAATTTAAGACTAAATTAGTTTCCATGCATCTTCTAAGAACATTAGTAAGGTTAGACAAACAATGATCAAATGAAGTACCAAAAACAGAGAAATCATCCATAAAGACCTCTATATATTTTTCAATCATATCAGCAAAGATAGAAAGCATACACCTTTGAAAAGTAGCGGGAGCATTACAAAGACCGAAGGGCATCCGTCTATATGCAAAAACTCCATAGGGATAGGTAAATGCTGTCTTCTCTTGGTCTTCAGGATTGACTGTAATTTGATTATAACCGGAATAGCCATCAAGGAAGCAATAATAGGCTTGTCCGGATAATCTCTCAAGCATCTGGTCCATGAATGGAAGAGGAAAATGATCCTTCCTGGTAGCTTGGTTGAGCTTCCGATAGTCGATGCACATACGCCAACCGGTGACTGTTCTAGTGGGAATTAATTCATTCTTGTTATTCATCACCACAGTCATACTTCCCTTTTTAGGAACAACCTGAACCGGACTCACCCAAGCACTATCTGAAATGGGATAAATCATTCCGGCTTCAAGGAGTTCCAACACCTCCTTTCTCACTACCTCTTTCATTGTGGGATTTAACCTTCTTTGCGGCTGCACCACCGGCTTGAATTCCTCCTCGAGTTTGATCTTATGCATACAAAAAGCTGGACTTATTCCTTTTAAATCAGAAATAGTCCATCCAATTGCAGTTTGGTGCTCTCGGAGTACCCTTACAAGCTTCTCTTCTTCAAGTTTTGATAAAGAACTGCTAATTATCATTGGATTTACATCTTGATCGTCAAGGAAGGCATATTTCAAGTGAGATGGCAAGGGTTTCAACTCTAGTTTTGCTTTTTCCTCCACCTTGTCATTCCTCAGCTCTTCTTTCATCTTACTGATAGCACTCTTTGCTTGATTTGCTTCTAGATACTGCACGCATTCCTCAATGATTTCATCATCTACCTCACCATGATTCTCAATAGCATTCACAATCACTCTTTCAAGAGGTGTAGTTGGAGTGTTGTGCTGAATAGATTCTGCAACTGTAGTATCAATCAAATCTACCCGATAAGAAGTTTCGTTATCATCCGGGTGTTGCATTGCTTCAAAGACATTAAAAGTCACTTTTTCATCTTGCACTCTCAACATAAGCTGCCCTTGTTGCACATCAATTAAGGCCCGGCCAGTTGCTAAAAATGGTCTCCCCAAGATAAGAGGTACTTCAACATCCTCTTCCATGTCTAAGATCACAAAATCTGCCGGGAAGATGAACTTATCAACCTTCACAAGAACATCTTCCATGATGCCATAAGGTAGCTTGATTGATCTATCCGCAAGTTGTAGTGACATCCTTGTTGGTTTTACCTCACCACCACCAAGCTTGTTCAAGATTGAGAATGGCATCAAATTGATACTTGCCCCCAAATCACATATAGCCTTACCAATAGAAATGCTTCCAATTGTGCAAGGAATTGTAAAACTTCCAGGGTCTTTAAGTTTTGGAGGCAGGTTCCTTTGAATGATTGCACTACATTCTTCCGTCAAGGCAACGGTCTCATCCTCTTTAAACCTTCTCTTCTTTGTGAGAAGTTCCTTCATGAACTTGGCATAACTTGGCATTTGCTCAAGGGCCTCTGCAAAAGGAATGTTGATTTGCAACCGCTTGAATATGTCAAGAAAGCGAGCAAATTGTTCTTCCTTCTCTTTTTTCTTGGTTGGGTGCGGGTATGGCACTTTAACATATGATGGAATCTCTTGAGGTGCACCTCCATCTTTCAAAAGTTGACTTTTGCTCTTCCTCAATATAGACTCCTCATCCACTAACTTTTCTCTCTTCTCATTTTTTTTTTCTTTTTCAGTTTCTTCCCTCTCAATCTCTTTGCCATTTTTCTCATTTGTCTTACCTTTTGTTTTATCACTTGACTCATTTTTTTCAATATCTCTCTCTTTTTCAGTCAAAGGCTCACAACACACATTCTCAAGGATTTTACCACTCCTCAATGTAATAGCTTTACAATGCTCTTTGGGATTGTTTTGAGTGTTACCTGAAAAACTCCCTCCTGATTGTTCTGCCAATTGCTTTGCAATTTGTCCAACTTGAATCTCCAAGTTCTTGATGGAAGCATCTGTGTTTTTCTGGTTGGACATAGACATTTGCATGAATTGATTGAGAGTGTTTTCCAAAGCAAAAGTTCGGTCCTGAGGTGGTTGTGTGGTTGGAGGTTTACTTGGTGACCCATCATCTTGTTTCCACCCAAAGTTCGGGTGATTCCTCCACCCTTGATTGTAGGTGTTGGAATAAGGATAGTTTCCTTGCCTCCCATAGTTCCCCATATAATTGGGTTCCTCAAAAGAATTAGGGGTAGCCTCACAATTGCCATTGTCATGATCACCTCCACAAAAATCACATTTCATTACTTGTTGTTGCGGCATATTGGTGCTTTGCATGGCTTGAATTTGCTGTGGAAGCTGCATAAGTTGCTTGTTAATGGCCTCAAGTTGCTGAGTTAACAACTTATTTTGAGCCAAAATAGCATCCTTTGAATCCAACTCTAACACTCCCCTTTTTGAGTTGGTGCCTCGATCATAGTGCATCAAGTAATCATTAGATGCCATAGCTTCTATCAATCTCAATGCTTCCTCTGGTGTCTTGGTGTTCATAGAACCTCCAGCTGAGGCATCCAACATAAGCTTGGTTGACGGTCTCAATCCATTGCAAAATGTTTGCATTTGGATAAGATCATCAAACCCATGATTTGGGCATCTTCTGAGTAATTCTTTAAATCTCTCCCATGTGTCATGAAGAGTTTTTCCCTCTTGTTGAACATAGCTTGTGATATCACCCCGTGTCTTCACAAATCTGGATGCAGGAAAGAATCTTGCTAGAAACTTGGTTTCTAAGTCATCCCATGTAGCAATGCTCCCTCTTGGTTGAGATTGGAGCCAAGCTCTAGCTCTATCTCTAAGAGAGAAAGGGAACAACCTTAGGCGGATTGCATCCTCAGTGGCACCATTGATCTTCACCGTACCACACAGCTCAATGAAATTGGAGATATGAGTATTTGGATCTTCCTTTTCCATCCCTGCAAACTGATTTTGCTGCATAATGTTCAAGAGAGCAGACTTGATCTCAAAATTGTTGGCAGTAACCGGAGGAGGTACTATGCTAGAGGTATGCCGGTTTGCATTGGTGTTAGCATAATCCCCAAGTGTCCTCCGAGCTCTATCACCATTGCCAGCCATCTCTTCCTCCACTTGTTGGACCAAAGTGGAAGATGGAGCTTCTTGTTGTTGTTGTTGTGTAGTCTTGGCTAACAACTTGTTCTTCCTTGTCTGACCTCTATTCTTCCTAGCTGTTTTCTCTACTTCCGGATCGTAAAGAAGTTGATCGGCTGGAGTTTTACCTCGCATAAACAACACAAGCTAGAAAAATTGATTAGCACACAAGGAGATTACTAAAAGTAAAAAGAATAAAACAGAAAAATAAATTTGTGTCTAGATTAGTAACTGAAATGGTTATGCTAATATTGAAACACCGATCCCCGGCAACGGCGCCAAAAACTTGTTAAGAGGACTTTGGCAAGTATACTAAGTCATGCAAGTAATAAAGAGATGAGTGGGTTGTCGTTCCCAACGAAGATCGTGATAAATACTAGCACATAACACAACAATCACTATCTAAACGATGAGTTTGGAAAGAAGGGAGCTCAAGCAATAATTGATGAAATCAGAAATTAAAAGAGATAAGTCTTTTTGTAATTTTCTCAAACACTTGGTGAGCACTAATGAAGTTGAATTCGATTAAGGTGAAATGCTGGGGTTAGACTCACTGATTCTTTCCCAAATGCAATGACATGACAAACAATATAATCACTAACTTCAATTATGAAAATCAATCCACTATTTACTCAAATCCTAATTCCTTAGATGAAAAGAGCCTAAATCCCCCAATTAAGTCCTAATTCCTTAGGTGACTTAAGAAGTGAATTTACATTAAGATTAAGGATTAAAAGATTACTAATAAATCAAGATCCATTCCTAGATTCAAGACCTATTAGGTGATTAATTTCAGATCTAGACCTAGTATCAACTTTCCAATTGTTTACCAAATTAAACATCAAGCCATGGATGATCAAGCCACAATAAGTATTAAGCATAGAAATTAAGCACTCATAAAGAAGTAGAGAAATATATTGGATGATCAAATCAAATACATAAGAGATTCAGAAATAGATACATCTAACCCCAATAAGTGGATGATTAGCTAGACATGATCAAGGTGATAAAATAAAAAGAAATGGAGATAAGAGATTATGAAAACTCCATTGATGTTCTTCCTTCCCAGCCACGTCCAGAAAAGCTCTCCATCTCCCTTCAAGAATCCCTTTCTGAATATGAATGCCCAACCAAATGCGCAATATCCTATTTTTAGGATTTCTTCCAGACGCTTCAGCGCTTAGCGCAAAATTATCCACGCTGAGCGCGAATTAATTGACTATGTTGTTGCATCATAAGCAGTTGCGCTTAGCGCGATCTTACTGGCGCTTAGCGCCACATGTACTGAAATGCATCACGCATCAGTCAATCTTCTGGCTTCTTCAGGCTAAGCGCCACAACCTTGGGGCTAAGCGCTGACTTCCATACGTGGACTTGAGCTTCAGCTTCCAATTGGGCTTCAATGGCTTCAATGGGCTTCAATGGCTTGCACCCAAACTACATAAAACACATCAAAACATCATTAACTAATCTAAAAAACATCAATTAAGAAAATATTCTTAAAGACTCAATAAAACACATAAAGCATGGACTAAAACGACTTCTCAAGTCTTAAAAGAAAGATAAACAACCTCAATGTACACCTATAAAGGTATGCATATTAGACATTTATCAATGTGGTCATCAGTCTACACACATACTAGTCTCAATACATTATTGTTGTCCTAAATAACAATAATACTTGACTAAGAACATTTAAGAATAGTGTTCTAATTTTATCCAAAAGGATCTCATGATCAAGTCATCCAATTGATGTCCTATGACATCAAACTTACTATTCTAAAGACTTTATTATGTTTATCATAAATAACATAATAAATGAAATGTCTCATATATTAAAAAATAGCATAATACAATGTATGTAATTACTGTAAAAATATATCAGCCTCTAGGACATACACCAACAAGTTTTAGGTGTATGAGTAATAAAGTAATGTTGAGAAAAAGATTGAGATGAACCATAGGATTTTTCATAACACCTATGGAATTTAGGAAACTTGGATCAATAAGATCAAATTATTCCTAAGAGATATAATGTTTCTAGCAAAATATCTCAACTCATGCTTATCTCTCCACATGTTTCCACCACCCCATCCATTGTTGCTTTGACTTTCTTACCTCTCTTTCATTCATATCTCACTTTTCACTCTCTCACTTTCTCTTTTCATGTGGGGAGAGTAGTAGAGGCAGCAGGGAGAAACGGAAAATAGAAAGAAATGAAAGAAAGGAAGAGGAAAGGGAAAAGGAAGGAGACCAAGGAAACACCGTAGCCTACTATCGTCTTCAAGGAGTTGAGGTAGGGGGTTGTTTTGTTTCTTTTCTTCACTTTTGTTCTCTTCTTAGTTCGACTTTTGGTGTGGATGTTTATGGTTAAGTTATGAGGTTTATGAAGTTTAGAAACTATATAAATGATGTGTTTATAGTTGATAAGCTTGCGTTTGGCTTGGAATCTTTATAAATATAAGTTTTATTGTTGAACCTTTAGGTTTGGAAAACATGATAAATCCAGGTCAAGACTTTTTCAAGGAGAAGGAAAAGAAGCAGATAAACTAGAGTAGCTTTATTTACTTTTGAAGAATGATAGTTAACTAGGGATAACAAAGAAAAATAGTATAGGGGAAGGAAAAAGAACAATGAGACCTATGACACTGAAAATTATATGAGTTCATTATATTAATGCTTCCAAAAAGTTAATGTTAGTGCAATATTACAATATCGAAAAGTATCATCATGATTAAACATTTACTCTATGGTAATCACATCAATTAAAGCTTTAGATCGCGAATTGCTTAGTGGTTCATTGCTGTTAAAGGGAATCAACATTGGAAATGGGTAACTTTGGAGAAGGGGGTAAATTCAAAGGAGGTCGAACACGCCCTTGTTGTCCTAGATTTTGAAGTGCTAAGGGACAATTAGTATAGGTAGGACGAGTTGGAACACATGGAAGGGGTAGAAGGACATAGTTGATTTAGTAAGGGAAACTTGGATAGGACATATTTGGAGGGGTATTGTTGAAATGTGGAGTAGCTTGGTACGGTGGGCGAGGAGTGGGTTGTATTCAGTAGAATGGGTATGGTTGTGAAGAACCTGGGTTTTGCTACTGTGTGTAGCTGACTTCTGGTTCTTTCTTTTCCTTCTGCATTACCTTCTTAAGAGAAATATTCTCTGTGGTACTGATTGGTAATTTTCCAGCTTTTGTAAGATTTTCAATCCTTTCTCTAACTTAAATCAGGTTAGAAAAATCCTCGTATACAACTCCTGCCATCAATTCAATAAAGGATGCTCCTAAGGTCCCCATGAAGTACGAATTCATCTCTAACGAAGTCAATGGTGGTTGAACCTGAGCTGCTAACATTCTCCATCTTTGAGCATATTGCTTGAAAGTTTATCACTTTTCTTTTGCATTGCTCCTACTTGTTCTCTGTTAGGTGCAATGTTGATGTTTAATCGATATTGCCCCAAAAATTGATTTGTCAGATCATCCTAACAAGAAATCTTAGAGTGATCATGTTGCATGTACCATTCCAAGGTTGGTTCAGTCAGGCTCTCATGAAAAAAATTTATCAGAAAGTTTTGATCTCATGTCTAAATAGCCATCTTGGTGATGTAGGTCTTCAAATGGAACTTTAGATTAGTACTCCTATCACACTTTAAATAATCTGGAATTTTAAAATCCTTAGGAATAACAACATCAACTTCAGGGCACAACTTGTCAATTCCCACAGAGTCATACAGATTAGGACCTTAAGTGACCTTAATTTGTTATTGCATCTTCCCAATCAACTTATCTCTTAATTTCTCCTTCTCCAAGTTACTACTCAACTGTATTTCAGAGGTGATCAATGGGTAGTTACATTAGGCTGCTCCCACTCAAGGTCCACATGATCAATATTACCCTTTTGAGCATTTTCAACTATCTTGCCTCCCTTTATGTCTACTTTAATACCACTTACAGCTCCTTCAGGACTCCCCAGTGATGTGTTTGTAGTCAATGTTGTCCCATGGGCAACTATCCCTATGCCACTTGAAGTTCCTTTCATTCCCTTAACCTCTAAAGCCTCAGTTAGTTGCTTCAGCAAATTCTCTACCTTTGTCTGTCCTTTTGTCATGGAATCCATTCTTTTTTACATCTCATTAACCTCAAGCCCCAAACTTTTGCCTAGGCCTAATTCTCCATATGTCATTTCCCTGAGTCTAGTTTGCAACCTAGTTTTGTAGGTCCGGGTTTGTGGGATGTTTGTCTTTCGAGGACGAGTAATTATTACAAAAATTTTCCTAAAAAATAGACATGAACTAAAATAAAAAGTGTTAACAAGAAGCTTTCATTTATTACCATTTGGTGAGATTTTTTCGCCTTCACGGAAGAAGTTAGTGTGCATTTTTCATAGCAAGAAATAAAGCTTCCCACATTTTTACAAAAGGGCACAAAACCCTATGAGTGGTAAGTGCAGTTGACTATGAATCCAAGGGGAAATTCATCCCACAATAGATTGTCGTTGGGCGAAAACAAGAAGTAGAATGAGGCAAATACTTAAACATTTGAATAACATTAACATTCATCATCATTACATTGTCTTGATTATAATAGCTAGTATCATACAAAAAAAAGAGGTGACAAAAGTGGCTCTACCATAACCATGAGATCATTACAATGTACTTTCAAAAGCACCATCACTAAGTCTATAAAAGGTGACTACAAAAATCATTACAAAGCCTTTCAAAATGGTGGCCATTTCATCCTACTTTCTAAACAGAAAACTTGGCAATGGTCTTCAACTCTTTAACAAGCTCCCTACACACTTTCATAAACTCCTTTGCTTCCATGGGTGCCTTGCGTGTACCAGTGAATGCATCAACCTTGTCAAAGTGGTAAATGAAGTCTGAAAACTTCCGATTTGCCTTCGAGATTATCTACATAAACCCTACCCTCTAGCATTGATTCTCATATTGTATTTCTTGTGCCAACAACTTAATATTGACTTCATTGATGATCAGTTCATCTAATTAGGTCATCAATTCTCTAGATATGATATGACATTGGTTATTTTCCCAGACTATATGGCTTACTGTCATCTTCAATTGCTCCACTTTCTCCCTGAGTTGGTTACAAGTTTGGTCTCAAATTTCTACTTTTATTTTGAATGCAAATTTTTCCCTTATGGTGCTTGTAAGTCTCTTGCCTTAATTTTGGAGTTTGGAGTCCGAAGTGTTCACCCTTTTTTGAGTAGCTTCTAACCTTGCCTCCACCATTTCATGATCCTTTTGTATCCATTTGCCCCCTATCCTCTCTTCTTTTTAAGGCCTCTTCTTCTTCTCCCAATGCTTGATACTTTGCTTGCAATTCCTTCAGCTTACTCTCAGCTGCATTTTTCTCTTTATCAAGTATCTCCATACTTGCCTTCATAGCATCTATTTGCACCATAAATTGAGTTTTGATTTGGTACTCCTTACTGACCTTCAAAACATGAGTTGGGATTACATTATTTTTCTTTTTTTCATCTCTCCAAGCAAAGTACCCCTCGACAACAATTATAGCTCTTTTTTTGAGTTCATTCTTTCCCTACACGTCGATATCCTCCCAAGCCAACCTAACATCCCTTTGTAACTTCTTATTCATTTCATCATTTTGGTAGAAAAAGCAAATTCCTCCCAGTTGTTCAGTTCGAGGAATAGTTTGAAGCCACTACAACTGGCTAAGCACTAACGCAGGCATGTAGGCAATGAAATCTCTTGGACATATCAGCGGGACATTGGAAAATTGCCGACAACTATAAACCACCTCTTCACCATTATTCCAAGGACAAACCCATTTGATCATTCCATTTTTCAAGTCCTTGAATTTTTCAAGCTACTCATACACTCCTAGCTTTTGCACAGGTATACACTTAAAATCCCACAGTGGATCAAGTGCTGGTGTCCTGGGTGCACGATTCAGATATTGATGGCCGTACAAGTGGGTGATAACCCATACATACAATAACTGAACATAGTACAACAACCTATCACCCTTTTCCTTCACGGCAACAACCCAAAGACAAGAACTTCTTCGCCAAGATAGCAGGGATTTGATTTGCTTTGTATGTCTTGAACATGAAAAACACATCCATGGTAGCATAGTCCACTAAATCGAAAGCTAATCAGAATAGTACTAGCCCATAGATTGCTAATGCCAAGATTTCACTAAATACCATCGATTTCTTCTCTTGAGCCAACTCTTTTAACTGAGCTTCTATGTAAGTCCTCAACAACCCATGAGTCGTTCCTTTCTTTGTGAGATCTGACCTCAACTGGTCCACCTTTACCCCTATCAAATTTGCCACTCTTGCATCTGAGACATAGTGCCCCTTGTATTGGTAGACTTGAGTACCCCTTTTGACAAGAAAACTTAACATATGGCCATATTCCTCAATGGTTGGTGTCAGATCCATGTTTGGGAATTCAAAACATCTCAGGGGCAGATTTCATTATTGTGTCAGAGTACTGAGAGTGGGTGCCTCAACAGAAATGTACAACAGGTCTAAGATGTTCCCATAATTATCTCTAAAAGGGCTCTTGGCTCTGGTAGGCAGCTATTGACTTAGTTCCCTAAGAGTTTTACTTTTAAGCATATTGACGACCACTGTTACCTTGGCGTTCTTCCTCGGGTTGCTTTTGCTCGTACTCCCCTTATTTTGAGCTTCCATTTCTTGCTATGGTGTAATCTTTGCATTAATTTTCTTCCTATGACTAGCAAAATTTCACCTACGGGGTAAAAGCAATTTAATTAGAAATTAACAGCAAAAACACACGCACCTTAAAGGTACCTCAAGGAGGTTTTTATTTCTAAATGCTGATGAAAGATGAAAACAGAAAGCGGGATGCTTCTTTTAATAATGTTAATGAATACATGAACCTTTGTAGGGTCATGGACCCACAAGGTAAGGTATTGGCCATTATTGCAAAGCCTTCATCATAATCTACCAAATATTAAAGGTGCAATGATATTTTGGCACGTCATTCAGGCATGAGATGGCGATGGGCCTCCTTCACAGTCTATGAGTTTTCATTATGCAAAGTGGTGCGCAACCTCATGTTATGATGATCAAATGGATGAGAGAGAAAGAGAAAAGAAGAGTGTATGCACCCTTTTGTCCTTAATAAGGTAAATCCTAAGGGTTAAATGGATAATATTCCTAAATGGCCATGGCTTTAACAACTGGGACAACATTTAGGCTTATTCTATTAGTGCATGATTTCTCATGGTAATTCTATTTTCCTATGGGAAAAGGTCTCCAGATTGCCCTTATCCAAGATAAGGACCCCATCCCATAATTTGATGATAAGGGTGATAGCATCTCCACAATATGACCTCATATGAGACGAGTTATAATCTGAGTGGAGGAATTCATGACAATCAAGGAAGCATAAAGCCCCACAACATCTTCACCACAAACCTCTTTTGTAATTCTAGGGTCACACAAGCTTGAGTATAGAGCTCAAAAATGTGTCAGGTAAGTGATGATGCAATGTGTGAGAGAGAGCATACAAATATGTATAAAACATGCAAATCAATGATTTACAAGCAGAATTTAAATTCAAGTCATATGATCCTCAATTATTTATAGGAGATTGCCATAAATGCTAAGATAATTGTGAATTTCTTACAAAAATTTCTTGATTTGAAAAAAAGGAGAATTAGCTTGTCATTAAAATAATCTATGATACATGAAGTTAGTGACACATACGATATTTAAATAAAAAACTATTTATATATTCTTTTTCTAAACTAAAGTTATGCTTTTTATTGGTGTATTAATATTTTTATATATTTTTATATGTTTAACTAATTTTATAAAATAATTAGTGTTCTGTACCGTGATCCGGGATCCCGTTCCATGGGATCAACCTGACATGCACATCACCGGACTCTCCTAGCTGGCGTAGAGGAAGACTCACGACGTATTCCGGACAACGGATTACGGCCTTCGAGCAGTATCAGTATTCGACATCGTGACTGATAGATTCGCGCAACGGATGAATCCCTAAATATCCGTAACTGCCGATCATCAACTTACGATATTATAGGATTTATAGATATCCTTATTGGTTAGATACTTTCCATATCCTAACCCCGGATTTGTAGGGATATATCTGATAATAACAGGAAGGCAATCCTCTTCAGGATACTAATCCTAAATTACCTGCATTCAGTATTCGATAAGAATCCCATTAGGATTCTGCTTACGCTCTATAAATACAAGGCTAAGTCATCTTAGTAAGGTAACTCTAAACCCTATCCCAAAAACCTTATTGTGCACTGCCTGACTTGAGCGTTGGAGTCCCTTTGCAGGTACCCAACCCCCCTGTGTCGCAAGCTCAGCTGCCGCGCGAAGGAGAACTCATCGCAACGTGCCTATCTCAGGTACCCTCTGAATCTAGTTCAGAACATTGGCCCCGACTGTGGGGAACCATAAATTTCTAATCCCGCCCAATCATGGTGAATACGAGGCAAAACTCCAGAAGAGACGCTGCTCAAGCCTCTGTCAATCAGAGGCAAAATCTCGACATGCAACGTCCACCGCCACCATTGCCTCCACTCGTGGTTCAAACCTCCGCTGTGAGAAATTAAGCACCCGGAACAGGAAGCCGACGTGATGGGCATTCTACCTCCTTTTCTGAGGAGTCTCCCAACCCATCACGCAGGATTTCTGTCAGGGAAAGACTTGAATTCCCAGCTCAGAGAGGAGATCAGAGCCTTCAAGAGCACAGGATTCCAGTGCACCAACGTTTGGGAATCCCGAACAACGAGTTCGATGATCGTGCGTCCCACTCTGAACGCACACATCAAACTCGGGGTTCCCAACGCCAGTTTCAAGACATGTTGCAGCAACATATGGACTTACTCAATGATCAATTCAAGAGACTGGAGGACATGCAGCGCGCCATGCATGACAACCAACCGAAGCCGCGCCGCCATGACAGACAGTCCGGTGTGGAAAATAACAGAAAGAGGGCCCACGATGACGACAGAATTCCCGATACTGGAGACAATAACCGGAATCGAGGAACTATAGAACAACCTTTCTCCGACCAACTCATGGAGTTCCGTGTTCCAAGAAATTTCAAATTTCCTCCAAATCTCGAAATTTACGACAGAACCACAGACCCCCAGGAACACATAAATGCTTACGAGCAGTCCCTATGTTTCTATGGCGGCTCCATGGAGTTGTTGTGCCGAGCATTCCCCCTCTCCCTCAAAAAGGGGGCCCTAAAATGGTTCACCAGCCAACCACGGGGGACCATTGTGGATTGGTCCGACCTCAAGCAGCGTTTTCTGCTGCAGTACACCACGAGTAAGGAACAGCCTAAGTCCATCGAATCCTTGGCTAAGATCTGCCAGGGAAAGGAAGAGACCCTCCGAGACTACGTCAGGCGTTTTATGGCCGCCTGCACCAACGTAGAAAATTTTGAAGACAGAATAGCCTTGCATTACGCCAGGAGCGGTCTCTAGATAGGCTCCGATTTTTTCAAGTCCTTGGCAAAAAAGAAGCCGGACAATCTGACCGACTTCCAGAAGCGATCCGAGAAGTATGTCTACTTGGAGGAGGCAACAGAAGACCATAGGAGGTGGGACAAAGGTGAATCTTCTCACCAAAAGCCCAACCAAAATTCCTCAAGGTCGCGAAACAAGGCATTCGGGGGGAACCCCTCCACCGCGCGTGGCGCGGGGAAGTTGGTGTTTCAGGGAGGCGACCATATCTGCCTATATCGCTAAGCCCTATTTGAAGGCAAGAAAAACTAGGAATGCGAAGCTACCCTACTTTCTGAAAAGCTATTGATATACTGAAAGTGCAAATAACAAAATGACCAAAAGAAAGCAACTTATAGTGTAAAGGCAGGATACTTGAAAGTTGAGAAGTTGAGTCAGAACAATGGAGGAGCTGCGATTGAAGAGCACCCAAAAAGAAACCAAGACTTTCAACGCACGGTGTTTTCAGTGAAGAAGGGCAAAAACGATGGAGCAAGGAAAACAAACCTTTTATTTATAAAGGGTTGAACGGTTAAGGGACATTTCTGTCCCCTCCAGCGCAAGTTCAAAAAAGTGCTCATCATGGCTCGCGGGGCTCTAAGCACGTCCCTCCGATGAAATCGCAACACGTGGCCCACCAGCTGTAATAGCAGTTGAAAGGACGATTACTTGATAATCCAAAGCGTCGTACGAACGTTGGATGAGAACCGGGTTTTTACCACGGATTCCAAGTCCAATTAACTATTGACACTACGGACAACGTATCATGCTCCGAGGTGTGTTTATGGCTATTATGCCGGGTTGGCATTGGGCCTATCCCGGCAATCTCTTTACTCGATTATACCGGGATAAGCGTTGGACTCATCCCGGCAAAGTTACCTCGGTGGAAAAGCATATGCATAATGGAAGTACAGGACGAATACAGAAAAGGCAAAGTCTATTGAATCATCTTCATTCCATACATCGTCGTACAATTAAAAAAGAGGAAAAAGAAAATATTGAGACATGGAATGTATAACGAAATCCCGGGAACGAGGGAAAACATCTCCGGCTGCCCGGGTCATACCCCATCCATATCTCCAATTCACGGTCTTTTGAAAAAGTGGATAGGCTTTGCAGAACATTGGCAAACCGGGATCATAGCCCTAGGGAAAATGCCAAAGTCCTTTGCACTGCTTCTCCGCGATGCAACTAAAGACCGGGATCCTTTTTTCTGGTTGGAAGGGGTACGACCTCTCTAGCTGAAGAATCCTCCGCCGGTCTCGACCATTCCAAGTTGCCTCAAGTTACGGAGCAGCTACAGCGGCCTTTCTACGCCGAAACAGAGTGAAGCCACTCCGGAGTAGAAATCCTCCGTTCGCCCGTTCTTCTCCTACCTTCTGGACGGATAACGGCAGAAGGGGATACGCGCTGCTTCCTTGAAAGCAAGTCAAAGAAAGCAGACCACCCCAGGTTGCTCCAAGGGGATCCGCACTCCTTTGACCTAGCATCGTTGCATTTCCAGCCGTTACTCCGAAAAAGACCGCCCAAGTGCTTTCAAGCAGCCCGCCAAGAAGAAGAGGAGAGGAACAGTGTGCTCCATTGGGTCCCCATGCAATGGAAGACGGAAGCATTATTCTATCCTAACAACACGTTGGGTCAGACACCCCCGTGTACGCCAGGATAGAAAGGCTTCCGCCTCCCTAAATGCATAGCAACCAGGTTTTACGCCAAGATAGAAAGGCCCCTGTCCAATAAGGATGAACGCTCGGAGAAAATCAAATCTCTTCACGAACTTTGGAAAAAATAAAAATATAGTTTCTGCAGATGGTGAAGCTCTCTTCACAAAAGAAGGGAACGAAGGAAGAGTTACACTCATTCCTTTGGGAGAAATCATCTCTGTTCGACAATGAGAAAGAAGAAGGGAATGTTAACCCACGAAGAAATGTTCTCTACTTATAGCATGCATGAAGGATTCCGATTGGTCCCGTAAAAGGTGACCTGATCCCATGAAGTCAGCCAAAATAAATGCTTTGATCTCTGGTTGGTCACAAAGATAGGGAGCAGTTGAAAAAATTCGTATGAAATTGACGTTTTCTTTAAAGAATCACTGCTTCCCAATAAAGCCCAAGCATCAGTTTCTCAGAAAATCACAGACCGTTACGTCAGGGATCACGTTTGGGATCTGCGTCAAATATGTCTCCAGGAATCCTTAGTACTTGTGCCTGGGGGCAGCGATGTTTGTTCGTAACTGAATAAGGACAAGAATATCGGTAATAACCCGAGGTCTGACACCTACCCGTCGAATTACCACAGAATGGTTGATCCGTTCTAAACTTGACTCTGGTCTGTCTCATCCAAGAGCCAAGCTGGGGGCAACTGTTCTGGACCGTGATCCGGGATCCCGCTCCATGGGATCAACCTGGCATGCACATCACCGGACTCTCCTAGCTGGCGTAGAGGAAGACTCACGACGATTCCGGGACAACGGATTACGGCCTTCGAGCGAGATCGTATTCGACATCGTGACTGATAGATTCGCGCAGCGGATGAATCCCTAAATATCCGTAACTGTCGATCATCAACTTACGATATTATAGGATTTATAGATATCCTTATTGGTTAGATACTTTCCATATCCTAACCCCGGATTTGTAGGGATATATCTGATAATAACAGGAGGGCAATCCTCTTCAGAATACTAATCCTAAATTACCTGCATTCAGTATTCGATAAGAATCCCATTAGGATTCTGCTTACGCTCTATAAATACAAGGTTAAGTCATATTAGTAAGGTAACTCTAAACCCCATCCCAAAACCTTATTATCACAGACCGCTCGACTTGAAAGACGAGTCCCTGCAGTACTCAACTCCCCTGTGTCACAAGCTCAGCTGCCGCGCGAAGGATAACTCATCGCAACGTATCTATCTCAGGTATCCTCTGAATTTAGTTCAGAACAATTAACCTTAATAAATACTCATTATTTATATTAAAAGTATTTATCAAGTTATCTTTTAATATGAAATTATTCTTTTAATACTTTTAATTATTCATAAAATTTTTATTACTTCTATAATCTCGTACATCATACGAGAACAAAATGTTAATATATAATTAAATAAATAAAAAGACAAATCCCATGAATTTCACAAGAGGATGAACTAGTTTCCTTAATTCTGTTAAAGTATTTATATATTATTTTTCTTGCTTAAGGGCATATTAACATGTGCGCTCATATCATTTCATCTATTATTCTTTTATATAGATATATATATGATTTCATTATTCGTTTAATTTTTATACGTTTAATTTTTTTAACTTATTTATAAATTTATTTTATATCTTATAAAAATGTTATAATTATATACAGATGATTTAATATCTCTATTATATTAATATATAATATAAATATGATATGCATATAAAAATTATATGTAAAATATTTTCTTATATATATATATATATATATATATATAGTAAGAATTTAAGGGGGAAAAAAAAACTAGACAGTGTGACTCCAGCCCATGACTTTATAGCATTGCCCTTTCATAAATAAGAATTGATACAGGGATGTCAGATAAAAAAATAAAAAAAAGAATGGATATGGGGATGGAGGGATTCACAGAGGGTTCTCCTTGAGCTGGAGGGTATTTGGCGGGAAAGGGAAGAATGAGCGCGTCGGGTATGGAGGAAGAAGCTCCAGACCTTTTATGCCACCTAGAAAACGTTCAAGGCTTAGTCGACGCCCTCACCGCCGTTCGGTGGAAGCGCCACCAGGTACTAATCCCTTCCTCTTTCATCTTCCAGTTCCACAATCCCCTACTTCTATTACCTGAACTAACTAACTACTAACTACCTAGGACGCCGTGTTGGAGTTGTCCGAACACGGCATCGTCTTGATCGTCGAAGAAAGCGGTTGTCTCCAAGCCAAGGTTTATCTCAAACGCGAGGTACCAATTTCAATTTTTTGCCTTTAATTTTTGTTAGGTAGCTTTATTTATTGGGTTCGTTTTTCTCAATTTCTTTGTTTAGGGGATTTTTGTGATTCTGCTCTTTGTAGCTATTCATTCGCTATGATTACAATGCACAAGGACGGCCTCGTTTTGGAGTGAGTTTGGGGCTTTTTGTGGATTGCTTGAACGCCTTCTCGGTTCCTGGTCAGTCAAGTGTGATTCAGTTTCAATATCCTGGTCCTGACATGCAGGTTCTTCTCAAGTATGTAATTGCGGGCCTTAGCTGTTTTCATTTTCATTCTTAATTTTATCTTTTTTTGGAGTAGGGATTAAAGTTGATATTGAGGAATCCATAAATGCACATCTACGTTTTTATGTGATAGTCTGGAGGTTCTTGTTGGCACTCCTTCAATGAGAAGGAATATTAACGGATAACAAGATAAGCACAGACATGAGAATTTAACGTGGTTAGTCACATGCCTATAAAGATGAAACGGTACAAGAAAGTACTAGTGAGTATGACTATAACCTAAATCCAGTCCCAAAGCCCCTTATACACCCCTCTTAAACAAAGAAACTCTGCCTTTTTCACTTATCAAGCATATTGGCAACTGAACAAGCTCACCATTTATGCTTGCTACCATAGTACCATGCCTTTGCATTAAATGAGCCTTTATGTGTGCTTGCCAAAATCTTCTTTAGGTGGTTGAAAATGATATCATTTTAAGAAAAGTAACTAAGCGTGCGCCATATCTTCAACTTCAGGGCAAAAAACTCATGCTACCAACAAATCACATCAACACATGGCATGCAAGAAATTCCATGAGATGGTCCACCACATATGATGTTAAATAAATCTCCATCTCGACTTGAATTGAGTCATGTTCCAATTAGAATTCTGTCCATATTTTACTAATACCCAGCCAAGTATCAACTTCCATAAACACCATGAATATCCATGTTTGTTAACACCAAACAAGAAACTAATTGCCATTAGCCTTCATATTTATACCAGCTATTCATATCTCAAATCAATTATGATCCCAACCCTGCCTGATTCAAACATATTGGTCAAGGAATGTGTGTAATTGCACTAGTTTGAATCAAATCAAATCATGAGAGCAAAATATTCTCTTGCTACTAAACCTCTGCCATCATCATCATCCTTTTGGTTGCTACTAGGACAATAAAATTTAAAATGTCCGATCTCCTTGCAATAGTGGCAATGAGCACCCATACATTTGATCTTGGAATTAGTGTTGTTTATTTCAAATGCCCTGTCATATGCTTTTTGATAAGCCATTGACGCATGTCTATAAAAGGAAAGGAAAGAATAAAAGGAATGGATGGCAGAGTGGACGGTAGAATGGATGGCAATATGGATGGTAGAATGGACGGCAGAATGGATGGTAGCATGGATGGTAGAATAGGGAGTTGTTTCTAATAAATTGCACTCTAGTAAGTTGTGCTTAGGAAGTTGTAGTTCAATAATTGTAGCTTGGGAAAGGTCTTGCTTGTACTATAAAAGCAGGACCTCAACCTTTGTATGGGGAGGGGGGAGAATTTGGGTAATCTTGGGGAGGCTTAGGCCAAGGGCAGAGGCTGTGCATCTCACCTCTGATTGTTCTTTCCTTTTCTCTATTTTCCATAGTTCCCGTATATTTCCAGTTTTTCCAGATCTATAAACGGAGCTCTACTCCTTGAAGTTCCTATTTAATTCCTTTAATAAAACTAGTACCTATCAATTAGTATCAGAGCCTTCCGCTATGCCTCTCAGTTGCAAACGAGCGGCACGGGTGGTGATGCCGGCATTGCAGTGTTCGCCTGGGACTAGTCAGAGGGCTAGTGCACAGCTAGCCTCCATGGGCGCCAGGGCTGCGAAGCATGGTGGAATGTTAGGATCCAATTGCAAGGTATGAGACTTGAATCCCACATTGGATATGGGATTCTGGTGTGGGGTTTATATGGCCTTGAGCTTTCCAACCATAATGGCTAGCTTTTGTGGTGTGGTTCTCTTATGGTTCGTATCAATTGGTATTAGAGCTCCCGATCTGAAGAGCGTTTGGATGGTATCTACATGCATGGAGAACAGATTGGAAGCAGTGGAACGGCAGATGGAATCCATTGAACAGCGATTTCAGGAGATGATGAGGACGATGACGAATCAAATCGTGGTGGCCATTCGAAATGCGCAAGTGGTTCCTGAAGGAGAAAGAAGCAATCATGGCAACCGAGAAAGAAGCGGCGAGAACGTCGATCTCGAAGCCGTACGTAGAGAGGAGAGGATGCAACAGGTGGAGTGTCATATTTTACAAGTGACGATTAGCACGGGTGGTTGTACTGTGTTGAATGGTACTTTGAGATCAACCAAAGCCCAAAAGTGGAGAAGGTTGCTACGATGGTGGTGTGTTTGGAGGGAAGGGCGTTGAATTGGTACCAGTGATGGGAACTACGGATGGGGGCGGTACTTGGCCAGTTTTTCGACAAGGACTGCTGCGGAGGTTTCAGATCTCTTTATTGGAAAACCCATATGAGGAGTTAGTGGGACTGCGGCAGAGAGGTTCGATCATGGAGTATGGAGAGCAATTCGAGCTCCTGTTCGCTCCACTTCGTGACGTGGATGAGGAATTCATGTGTGGAGCATTCATGAATGGATTGAAAGATTAAGTGAAAGTAGAGTTGCGATTATTCAGGTTAGAGGATCTCCATTCCTTGATGACGATGGCTCAAAGGGTGGAAGATAGAAATTGGGCATTGGGTCGAAATTAGGGGTATTCTGCACGAGCAGCTGGGTTTATTCCCAACATGCCCATGTTGACTAGTAAATGGGCTAGGGCCTAAGACAACGCTGGTGGAAGGAGGTGGGGTGTTGAGCCCAATTCGTGGCTTGGGCAGCGGTCCATCGTATGGAACGGTGGGAGTGAAACCGAGCCTGTGATTAAGCAAGAGCCAACATGTTAGCCAACACTTCAATATGGGATGCGTACTTATGCTGACGACTTAGGTGGGCAGCTATTGATTGCAAAGTGCAGTACCACAATTTGTTCTTCTCCTCTGACATTTTCTAATGTGTGTGAAAGAGTTGTAGTCTGGAATTTATTTTGGGGAAGGTGAATATTTTGGTGAGTATGAAAAAGTAAGTGATAACATGTGCCCTCTTGAATCAAATATAAACATTGAAATGCCGGGCTTGCAGCTTTTGGGGTGCAATTCTTGCAAGTTGCTTCAATGGATCTCTGAAAATGGGGGTTCATCGCTCCCACACAAGTTTCATGTTGTTTGCATTTAGCAAAATTGTTTTGAGGAATACAATATTGTTATGAAGCTACTTAGTGTATAGTTGAACACTAAGTCAATCTTGCTGATGAAGTCGCAGAAAGCTTACCCCAACCTAGAGTTACCTGGCTCGCCAAGGGTTCATTTTGAGTCTCACTCATGTTTCAAGCAATGGGACCTTGGAGGGATTCCCTTGAGTTGTTACAAGACCTCCCTGAGGCGGGTATTGATGAGAATACTTGGGAAGACTTTGCTGCGATCCAACAAGCATTTCGAGAATTTTACCTTGGGGACAAGGTGAAGCTTATTGGGGCGGGTATTGATAAGCCATTGACGCATGTCTATAAAAGGAAAGGAAAGAATAAAAAGAATGGACGGCAGAGTGGACGGTAGAATGTATGGTAGAATTGATGGCAAAATGGACGGCATAATGGACGGTAGAATTGGGAGTTGTTTCTAATAAATTGCACTCTAGTAAGTTGTGCCTAGGAAGTTGTTGTTCAATAATTGTAGCTTGGGAAAGGTCTTGCTTGTACTATAAAAGCAGGACCTCAACCTTTGTATGGGGGGAGGGGGGAGAATACGTGTAATCTTAGGGAGGTTAGGCCAAGGGCAGAAGCTGTGCATTGCACCTCTAATTGTTCTTTCCTTTTCTCTATTTTTCATAGTTCCCTTATATTTCCAATTTTTCCAGATTTGTAATCGGAGCTCTGCTCCTTGAAGTTCCTATTTAATTCCTTTAATAAAACCAATACCTATCAATTGGTATTAGAGCCTTCCACCATGCCTCTCAGCTGCAAACGAGCGGTGTGGGTGGTGATGCTGGCATTGCAGTGTTCACCTGGGACTAGTTAGAGGGCTAGTGCATAGCCAGCCCGCGTGGGCGCCGGGGCTGCGGAGCGTGGTGGAATGTTAGGATCCAATTGCAAGGTATGGGACTTGAGTCCCACATCGGAAGTATGGGATTCCAGTGTAGGGTTTAGATGGCCTTGGGCTCTCTAACCACAATGGCTAGCTTTTGTGATGTGGTTCTTCTAAGGTTCGTATCACTTTCCTTTATGATTCTCACCTTGAGCAACTAATAGAGATCCTTGTCCATCCCACTTCTTTTGAGTATCATGGGAAAAAGATTTGCCTGTACTTGAAACTTCGTTGTCTCATAGATAGGGCACCTTTTGAATCAAAGGTAGGGTTATATCGTCAATCATCGATTGGAAAGGTGGAGAACCAGATATGGCAGTCATGGTGGAGGGGAAAAGCAGAAAAGATGAGATGGCTACCGAATTTACATTAGGCTGAACATAGGGCACTAAACAAAGGAGTTCCATACTTTGGGAACTCGATAGTAGACTAGTGATGAGATTAGGTCACAGAGAGTGGTACTGCTCTGATATCATGTTGAAACAAAGAGTGCCTGGGAGATATTGTGTGTCTATACACTGCATAGAGATCTCCTTTTTGTAGTGTGATTACAAATAATCAATGAGCAATCATGGGGCTAATTGGTTGATGACTTTATCCTAGGTTTCACTTTTGTCCCTCAATTATATTATGTTTCATTATCATCCTAAATCTTTCCAAAGCCTACCAAATTCGTCCCAGCCACTAACTTTGTTAGAAATGCAAACGGAAGTTGCTTACATGGCATCCTATGTGAGTATAAGGGAACAATTGGCTTTCCAATTAGGATTTTTTAATTTTGAAATTAGTGGTTGAGACAAATCTGGTGAGTCTTGAAAAGATCTGGGATGAAAATGAAACAAAATATAGTTGGCGTGTGAACCCCATCAAGTTATAGCTGCAAACAATGCAGTGCCAATTGTATACTTATGTGTACATACGATGACATGTTAACAAGTTCCATTAGCATTCTAACAATTAGTGCTTGGGACAAATTTGGTCAGTTTTGGAAAGATTTGGGACAAAAATGAAGTAAAATACAATTGTTAGTTGAAAATGAAATCCAAAAGGTAAAGCTAATGGATGAAAAATAAAATTTTTCCTAATATTCTAACATAAATGCTAATATCCTAACAGCAACTGAAGAGCTACCAGCGGAATCCCCCAAACGCAATACCAACCTAGAAAATATAACAAATGCACTAAACAATGAGAAGGGAAAGTAGCAGATAACTATATTGGGTGCATGCGTGTGATGTAAATGTAGTTCGGCAAATCACATGCCTATGTCCACCCAGAGAATATGATAGGCCCATTAGTAAGATGTATGAAAGGAGAAGGAAAAGAGGGGGGGAACAAGTCGTGAGTAGGCAGATTGGGCCTCAAGAGCAAGGCCTAAGAGTATATGAGAGAAGGAAAAAACAGGTGGCAATGGATGATGGAGAGAGAATGAAAGGGGAAGGAGGCATAACAGAAAAGCCAGCTGGCAGCTTAGGAGTGGAGGACGGGGGCAAGTGAATCATGAGTGAATCATGGGGAATCATGCAAATCATGCAAGGGTGAGTGGTAGGGGAATATAGGAGAGGAGGAAGGGAGAGAGGGAGGGGAGGAAAAATCATTTTGGGAAGGTTAAGGCTTGCTGAGTATAGGAGCTGGTCCTATCTCTGCAAGGGGTGGTTATTCATTTCTCTATTTCTTTTTATCATTCCTGTAAGGAGCTTGTCTCCATTGATTAGCTAAATTTCTCTTCTGAGTCATAGAAATTCTCACTGTATTGAGGGATTTCTCCTTGTTATTAAGAGTTCAATATAAAATTTCAATCAGTTTTCCTATTCTATATTTTGGGTCCTATCAGAATAAAAACATTTACTGTGTGAGAAGAAATGTTACAAGAAAAAACTAGTGTGTATAATCCAAATCCAGTCCTGAAGCCCCTTGTGGACCCTTCTCATAAACGAAGAGCAACCTCTGCCTTTTTCACTTCTCATACATTAGGCAACTAAACAAGCTGCTATTATGCTTTCCACCATTCTTTTATGTTAAATATGCCTTTGTGAATGCTTGCCAAATAGGTAGTTGAAAATGATCATACTTGAAGAAAAATAACGAAGCATGAAGAAAGTAACCAAGCATGAGCCACATGCCTTCAAGGTGAAAATCATCATGCTACCAAGTACAATAGATTCCCCAAGATGGCCCACCACAATTTAAGTAAAATTCCAACTGCTTCTACAACTAATTAGCTTTTGTTTCTTGAGATGAAAGTGACTGATAGAACCAGAAAATTCGTAGATTAGAGATAGCCAATTACAATTTGACAGACCTTATAATACTCTAAATTTATTTATTTATTTATTTTTGTAAAGACCTCTTCCATGGTGTTGAAAGAGAGAAAAGATAGAGACATATGAAGAAATTGTGTGTTTGAATTACACAATAGAGGCTGAATTATATAGTTATTGTAATAAATACAAAGATTACAAAAGATTCTAATTACCGTAATTACATAATTTGGTTATGATTTAGTTAGCTTATACAATGAATCTAGACATAGTTTTCAACACTCCCCCTGAAGTTGGAGCATATAGGTCATATGCACCAAGTTTGTACAAATATAACTTATCCGAGGACCTCTCAAAGACTTGGTGCAAACATCTGCTAGTTGATCATTCGAATTGACGAAGTTAGTGGTGATGTCTCCAGAGAGGATCTTCTCTCTAATAAAATGATAATCTATCCCTATGTGTTTTGATCCTCTCATGAAACACTAGATTAGAGGAGATATGCAATGTAGCTTGATTATCACAAATGAGCGTCATTTGCATAATATCCCCAAATTGGAGCTCCTTTAGCAGTTGTTTTAACCAAATGAGTTCTTAAGTGGCTAAAGCCATTGCTGATCTTGCGACCACTTTTTGTTTCTTACTCTTCCACGATATCAGATTACCTCCGATGAATATACAATACTCAGAAATGAATCTTCTATCTATAGGAGAGCTTGCCCAGTCAACATCTGAATATTCAACAATTTGAATATGACTTTTATCTTCATAAATGAATACACAATACTTCAGGATACGAATGACTGCATCTTAATGTCTTTCATAAGGTGAGTTTAGAAACTGACTTACCACACTCACTGCTAAAGAGATATCTGGAAGAGTAACAGTGAGGTAGTTTAATTTTCCGACCAATCTTCTATATTTTCCTAAGTCTGAAAGTGGCTCCCCCTGATCAGGTAGAAGCCTGACATTAGAATCCAGAGGAGTGTCAATAGGTTTTCCATTCAATAAATCTGTTTCCTCAAGGATGTCCATAGTGTTTTTCCTTTGTGAGATAACTATACCATCCTTGGATTGTGCCACTTCGTTCCACTTTGATTCCCAAGAAATAATGAAGTTTGCCAAGATCTTTGGTCTGAAAATGATGACAAAGGTGTTGTTTTATCTAAGTTATGCCCTGATAATCGCTGTCACTGATAATAATGTCGTCCACATACAATCAAATAGATGCAATCTCGGGCTGTATGGCAATAGAAAACAGAGTGGTCAGCTTCACTCCGAATCATAGCAAATTGCTGAACTACAGTACTGAATTGACCAAACCAAGCCCAAGGAGATTGTTTGAGACCATATACAGACTTGTGAAGTCGGCAAACGAGGCTAAAAGACTCCCCCTGAGCAATAAACCCTGGTGGTTGCTCCATATAAACCTCTTCTTCTATATCACCATGGAAAAATGCATTCTTGATGAGACAGCTGATGAAGGGGCCAATGGCGAATAGCAGCCATAGATAGAAAGAGCCGATCAGAAGCCATCTTCTCTACCGGCGAGAAAGTGTCTCCATAATCCAAGCCAAAAATTTGTGTATACCCTTTTGTCACAAGATGCACCTTGAGGCAATCAAGCTTGCCATCTGGGCCAACCTTGACCGTATAGATCCACTAATAGCCTACAATAGACTTCTTTCGAGGAAGAGGAACAAGTTCCCAAGTACTACTATTCTGAAGAGCACACATTTCCTCAATCATAACTTGTCTCTACCTAGGATGGGATAAGGCGTCACTTGTAGATTTAGGAATAGACGCAAAAGACAAGGAAGAAAGGCATGTAAAATGCGAAAAAGACAGGAGATCATAACTCAAAGTAACATAGTGAGGAGAAGGATTACGAGTAGATTGTATGCCTTTTTGGAGAGCAATGGGAAGTTTAGGCTCAGGAGGCAGTGCTGGAGCTAGTAAAGAAGTTGGTGCCGGAGTAGAGTTCTTAGTGACCTCTGCAACTTTTGGTGGAGGTATTGGTAGTGGAGGTGGCTAGGGCGGGCGATGATATACTTGAAAGGGTCGTATGATCAGTGGGGGTCCTTCAACAGGAGGTGACTGAGGGGTGTCATACGCAGTTGGGACAAGAAGAGGAGGAACAGAGAAGACCTCAGTAATGGGTTCAGGAGTCAAACTAGAAGAGTCAAAGAAGGGAACTGACTCGAAGAATGTGACATCGGCATAGACTAGATAACGGTGAAAAATAGCGATAACCTTTTTTAGACCGATTGTAACCAACAAAAACACATTTGTTGGAGTGGGCAGAAAGTTTGTCAAGACCAGGAGTGAGATTATAGACAAAACATGTTGACTCGAAAACATGAGGCAAAAGAAAATGGAGGGGTTGATGAGAAAACAACACAGAGTGGGGTACTTGGTTATCAAGCATAGAAGAGGGCATGCGGTTAATCAAGTAACAAGCAGTAAGAATTGCATCGCCCTAAAAACGGAAAGGGATGCAACTATGAAGCAAGATGGTTCGAGTTGTTTTAATAAGGTGTCTATTTTTGCGCTCAGCAACCCCATTTTGTTGAGGGGTATAGGCACAAGATGTTTGGTGAAGAATGCCATTAGATGCCATAAAATGCTGAAAAGACTGAGATAAAAATTCACGGGCATTGTCATTACGCAAGGTACGAATTGGAACACCAAATTGAGTTTTTATTTCATTATAAAATTTTTGAAAAATAGAAAATAACTCAGACTTGTTGTGCATTAAAAATAACCAAGTACACCAAGAGTAGTCATCAATAAAAGTAACAAAGTATTTGGAACCCAAAGTAGACTCGATACGATTAGGACCCCAAACATCAGAATGAACTAAAGTAAAGGGAGACGTAACTCGACGACAAACTCTGTCAGGAAACGGATTACTGGTGTGTTTCCCAAGTTGACACGACTCATAAGGTAAACTAGATAACTTAGATAAGCTTGGGACCATTTCTATAGTTTGACGAGGCTAGAATGACCGAACTGAGCATGGATGGTGAGAGAGGAATCCGTGACAGAGCAAACACGAGACGTGGCAGAGAGCTGGTAGAGGCCATTAGACTCACATCTGGCGCCAATCATCCGTCCCGAACTCCGGTCCTGCAAAATGACAGAGTCTTTAGTGAATGTAATGTTACAATCTAAAGAATGGGTCAAACGACTGATGGACAATAAATTAAAAGGACTCCCAGGAACATAAAGCACAGAGTCAACAGATAGGGAAGGGAGGGGATGGACAGTGCCAATCCCTTACTACCGTGTTTGGGAACCATTTGCTAAAGTGATGATAGGTAAATAACTAGAAGTAGAAATTTTGGAGAAAAGGTGCTTAATACCAGAGATGTGATCAGAGGCACCAGAATTAAGGACCCAAGGATGGTGGCTAAGAGAGACAAGCAAATGCATTACCAATTTGCTTAACAAATGTAGTAGAACTAGAGGCCTGATGTTGCTCAACCCACTTTAGAAAATTTGCATAGGCAATGGGAGATGCGGTTGGTTGGGCAGAGGGCTCAGGTGGACTCGGGGCAGCAGCCTGGGCAACATTGGTAGCTCAGGGAGGGCGGCCATGTAAAATCTAACATTTTATCAATGGTATGATCCAGCTTGTTGCAATGATCACATTTCGGACGGGGTCTACCCGAGTTTCCAGAACAAGAACAACCACGATTGGTGCTTTGGGAGATCAGGATAGAGGTATCAATCGGAGCTAGAGCAACAACAGAATCAGAGGGCTGCTTGGCCGAGACCCTGAGTAAAGTGGACCAAGCCATGCTCAGAGTAGGGATAGTGGGAGAATCCAAAATTTTATCACGGTTGGCAGAATATTTTGGAGACAAACCATATAAGGCCATGAGCGTGAATGCCTAAATAGCAGAAGTTGACCTACCTAAATAGGCCTAAATAGGCATATTGACTTATTTAAAGGTAGGTCTGTTAACCTATGTAAGACATGTTGACCTATTTAAAGGTAGGTCTGTTAATCTATGTAAAGGCCTGTTGGCCTATTTAAAGGTGTTGTTGGCCTATTTAAAGGTAGGCCTGTTAGCCTATTTAAAGGCCTCATTGTAAAGTAGGCCTTTAAATAGGCTTTCAGGTCAGGCTAGATTTTTAAAAAGGTTAGGTCAGACCTTAAAAATTGGCCTATTACAGGCTCATAGGCCAGGCTCAGGCCTTATAATTGGGATACAGGCCAGGCCTGTTTAAGGCAAAGCCTGGCCTAACTTGACCTGTTTCCACCCTTATTGATGGCCACATCTCACGGTTCATGGATATGAGATATTAAGTCTTCACATGGATACATATTAGAGTAATGATATATTAGACTAACCCACCATGAGAACGCTATGTGGATCATTGCGTGAGTGTCATAAGCGATTCTCAAAGTGACAATGGTATATGTTGTCCTTTGACCTGAAATCACTACGATTCCTACATAAGGAGTTGTATGTTTTAATGCTATCAAATATCATCTGTAATAAAGTGATTATAAAGTTAGTTATTGGACATACTGCAAATCATGCAGAGGGATGTGAGTGACCTAGATGAGATTTGTTCCTCCTACATAACAGGAGCGATATCTGCGGGCCTCCTGATTGAGTGAGATTGCGAAATGCATGACCATACTCAAATGAGTCAATATGAGATATTGATCTCATTTTTTTTTAAGTCTACTCGAGTATAAGGAAACGGAAGATTGAACAATACAAAGGTGACACATTCTATGTCTTGTGTTCAATATAGATATCTGGACAAAAGAATTAAAATATACGGAAATATTGGTCAGGGAAATGTTATGTCAAATCACTAGCATTCTCATTGCTTGGGTAGCAGTGATGTATTGCTAGATACTGCTCACTGCTTGTAATATTAAAATGAGATTTTAATATTACTGCCAATATCATGAGAACCTGCAAGGTCACACAGTTAGAATAGATTAAGTTGGAGCAATTAGAATCCTAGTTGGACTAGGGTTCTATCGTGGGCCAGATTCATAACAGATGAGTCCAAGGTTGCACTGCTAAACCTACTGCTACTCTTACTCGCATAAGACAACCACTATTATAAATAGTACTGCCAAGGGGCTGTCAAGGATATCAGTTGCAAACCCTACCCGCACCCTAACAGAAACATTAAGTGAGAGAGTGACAGGTTTCTCATCTCTTCGCAACTAGCACTGTGTAGGAAACGTGAGACTCCAAGATCGCAGACGTTGGACGTTTGTGAGTTTGTTCGTGTGGACAACGTAGAGGCGTCATCATTACTTTGGTGCTTGTGATTTGTTTGATCGTTTTTCGTCTGTCTTCAAGAGGTAAACTCGAAAATCACGTTTCATGGCTCTTCTTTTTGCATGGATCCTTGGTGGGAATCATTTTTCCGCTATGCTTTTGTTCACGGATTTCCCAACACGGAAAACTGGAATGGGAACATGATTAGCCGGAAAAAATTTTCATTAGAGAGCAATGGGCTCACTGGGCGTGCACAATTCTAGGATTGCTTCTCTTTAAGCTCTAGATACCATTTGAAAGAGAGAAAAGAGAGAGACATATGAAGAAACCGTGTATCTGAATTACACAATAGAAGTTGAATTATATAGAGTTATTGTAATAAATTCAAAGATTACAAAAGATCCTAATTACCGTAATTACATGATTTAATTATGATTTAGTTAGCTTATACAATGAATCTAGACATGGTTTTCAACACACTGAATGGAACTTACTTTGTCAAGTAAGAGCTTCTGGTTGAATCTGTTATTCCGTTCTGAGTGGCAACCATAATGATGCTTTACTGAATAGGATACTTGATCACTCAACTTTCTTTAGAACTGCAAGTCTACAACAAAACAACTTCATAGAATTGTCTTATCTGTGTCTTAAATATACTTTCTCCACTTTAGATCTGTAGATTCGCTGGATGCCAGCATTTGTGCAGAGATCAGGACAAGGATTCCTGACACAATTGCTTGGAACTACAATTTTGAACCTGCTGGGACGAACCCTTTAACCTTTACTGTTAAGGTATGCCATAAATTTCTCATATCACATGCTGATGCTGCTTGCATGACTTATTCTCCCCCCCCCCCCTGGCCCTTTCAAAGTTTTTGGTTTACTGTAACAGTTCAGCAACTGGATTACTAGTTAATCTTATAGTAATACACACTGCATTTATAAAAGAAGAATAATTTATTGTATGTGAATTCTGCAATATACAGACAAACAAGTTGGAGGCGTCTATGAATCCTTTGATAAGTTAGATTTTATGCTTTTGTCGTTTCTGAATCTATTTTCTATGGTTGTACACGTTTGCGTACAACTGATACTTGCGATAGAACAAGCATTTCTTTTGTACACTAACAACTGATATTTTGATTTTTGATCTACACCTAGTCTGCAGTTCTAAAGGAAGCTATTGAGGATCTTGAATGGCCTGGATCAAGCATCCAGATTATTCTAGATTCAGATCCTCCATCTGTTACGTTAAGAGCTGAAGGACATGGAGACTTGCAGGTTTGTATTGCTTCCAACTCATAAATGGTCACATGCTGGTTGCTTCTTTGAATCCATTATATTCATAGTTTTTATGGTTTTTTCAGATAGACTTCATGTATTATGCGAACTCCGATCTCTTGGTGGCATTTCAGTGTGATCATCGGTCTTCTTCCAAGTATTAATTTTATTATTATTATTACTTACATGTAATGTACCATTTCCCTGCCGTCAATTTATCTGTCATTTCTTTCAATATATGTTAACAGGTACAAATATAAGTTTCTCAGAGCAGCAACTTCTAATATGCCTAGCAGTGTTATTAAAGAAAATAGAGGAAGCAAGTTAAGCATTGGGAGAGGTGGAATGTTAAAAGTTCAGCATCTGGTTTCAATTGCCAAACCATCAGTCTCACACCCGTACGTCAATTCTGTCGGCTATCAGCAACCAGGTCGAATAGCTCATATTGAATTCTTTGTGAAACCAGAGGAAAGTGAGGACTCAACGAATGATTAATAGGTAGTATCAAGGAAAATGTGCCTTATCATTTTCCATACATTGCTTTTCAAACCAAATCCGGAAAGTGAAGAAAGGTTCTATCAAAGTTTTCCTACATAAACCATTAATTTTGCAAAGTAAAATGTCTTTCCTCTAGTAGCTCTTTCAAAGTTACAAAATGACTGGTTTTTCTCAATGTAGGTCAAATAGGTAATTTTGCAGCAAATCCCGTTTCATCTTGGTTTAAAAGGAAAAAGCTTGGCAAGGCTTCATAAACTCAAATAGGACTATGGGAAATTTGCACAGATTGTGAAAGTATCAATGCTTAATTCAATTTGTTTAAAGGGTAAATTATGCATTACCCCTTAAAGGTTTAACTCATTTTCACTTTTTATACATGAATTTTATTTTGTGACAACTTTTTCTAAACTATGGTAAAAAATGTAAACATGTATTTTTTGTTAAATTTAATAGTGGCAGTCTGTATATGTTTGGAAGTTAAATGTTTGAGAATTACATTGAAAGATATCATGTGCCGATTCTTACTGTTAAAATTTACAGAAAACATAAGTTTACACTTCTTACTATAATTTAGAGGGATTGTTTGTTATAAATGAAGTTAATATAGGAAAAGTGAAAATAAACAAAACTTGGAGGGAGTAATATGTAACTTACCCTTGGTTAAAAAGCTCCGGGATATTTGTTAACAATAAGCATGTGTATGTGTATGGTATAGGATGATTTTTTTTTTTTTTTGGTTTTTTATTAGAATGATTTTATTGTACATCTCCTAGAGGACCTAAACTCAGTTGTATACAAACTACGTAAGTGTTGGTTTTTTATAGCAAAACAAAGTTACCATATGTACTCAATTGAGTTGCGCATCATGATTCTAAAAAGTATATAAATAACATTATTTTCATATAATTTTCCTATTTTCATAAGAGTAATAAAAGGATTGATGTCTATAAATAGGAGGGTTTACACGCTGCCTTGTTTTTTTGGCTTTATTGTGTAGGGAATTGCTACCGTAGGGGTGGCAATTTAGATTCACTTATCATATTCATGTCGGGTCAAAGTAAAAGGTAGAACATAAATACCTCATCTATCATGGCACAAATACGAAAACATGGCTGTTTGGCTAACCTGTTTATAATGTCGCTTGAAATAAACATTGAAAATGAGTTACACATGAGTTGAGAGTATATCAAGTGAGGAATGTTTATTGTAAAGGTGAAAGAAGTGATTTTTGACTATTAAGTTTTATATAGATGGTTAATATTAAAATATAAATGCACGTGATTTTTTTAAGTAGTCATATGACTTTTAAGTAAAATTTAATCTTTATCATTTATGTAAGATTCAATATTCAAAAATTATTCCTCTTATTTTTTTTTATTATAAACATGTTTTTCACTAGATATATTTTTACATGTTGAAACAATATTTATAATTATATTGTTGATATAATGTTTTAATTATTTAAAGGTGTTAAATAGCAGGTATGTGTATGTAATGTACACATAATATTTGAAGTAAATTATACTCACCTCCTTCCAAGTTTGATGATATTACACTCAGTCTCATTCTTTTCTAAAAATGACATTCACCCTCATTAATTGATCAAGTTGCATAATTGTGTAAATATTATCAGTTAAAATCTATAAGATTTTCAAAGATCTCTGATTATTTATGAAAAAAAAATATTTTTAAAAAAATATTATTATGTATAAATATTACTAGTTAAAATCTGGTAATATTTTTTTATCATTAAAATTTGATAACATTACTAGTTAAAAAATGTATATATTTTTTCAAAAACTCCTTACACACCCACACAGAGAAAATTGTAAAAGTTTTTTTTATAAAAAAAATTATTATATATAAATATTACTAATTAAAATCAGAAGGTTTTCAAGATATACGATTATTTTTAGTATACAGTTTTCATAAATAATTGTGAATGCTGAAAACTCTATAAATTTTAACTGATAATATTTACACAATTATGCAACTTGATCAATTAATTGAGGGGTGAGTGTCATTTTTGAAAAAGAATGGGACTGATATTTTTAAAAAAAATATATTTTTTTTATAAATAACTGTGAATGCTGAAAATTCTATAGATTTTAACTGATAATATTTACACAATTATGCAACTTGATCAATTAATGGGGGTGAGTGTCATTTTTAGAAAAGAATGAGGTTGAGTGTAATATTATCAAACTTGGAGGAGATAAGTGTAATTTACTCTAATATTTAATTAGTTAAATAGGTTATACAAATTAATTCGAGTTAAAAGGCCCAGTTTGGAAGAGCTTATTTGGGTTTATCTATTGCAATAAGTACTTATCCAAAATTCTATAAATTATAATGTTGTATGACTAAATTAGCCTTAATGATAAAATTCTATTTCTGCATGAGTATTCCTTGAAGTGTTTTTTTTTGGGTACATGATCGGGGCCTAAGCCCAAAACGGAGAACACTAAACTAAAAGATTACACGAATGGGCCACTAAGACACCAACTAAGTCAACAAGCAAGTGGGAGCTAAGTTCTCCTGGGTGAGTATCCCAAACCTAAGTGCCCAGCTCATGAGTGAGGCTCAAATTAGCCAACTTATTAGCTGACAAATTACCTTCTCTACGGGTATGCCCAAATCTCACATCCCATTGCCTAAATTACTAGCCAAGGAGACGATGAATTAGGGGGTTGGATTGAACTTTGTCTTTGCCTGAATTGTTGATCATTGTGATAACAGAACTAGAGTCACTTTCAAAAACTACTTTTTTATAGCCCTTTTGCCAAGCGATCTGAATATCAATATTGACCCCCCTATAGTTCAGCAATATAGGATGAGAAAAACCCGATTCGATGGGTGGAGGCAAACATCTGTTCTGAAATGGATTTAGAGGATACTTGAAATAGGCACGTTGTGGTAAATTTCTCCTTGAGTAGCAACGACCGAACATGTTGAGACAGGGGGTGGGTATTTATAAAGGGACTTCATCGCTCAAGTCAAGTTGTGCACAAGTAGGGTACTGTTTAGTGAATAGTTTACTGATACCTGTTTAAGGTTACTTAACCTGGTATTTATAGAGCGTGTGTTGAATCCTTATGCAATCTATGTTGAGTGCAGGTATTTAGGATTAGTATCCTAGTAGAGATTACCTTCCCACTATTATTGGAGTAAATCTTTATAAATTAGGAATTTTGATATAGAAGCTACTTAGCAGTCGAAGGTAGTTATGAGTCCTATAATATTGTAAGTCGATGATTGACAGTTACGGTTATTTAGGGATATATCATTTGCACAAATCTAGTAATCTTGATATTATGGCCCAACGTTGCTCGACATGCATAGCTCTGGGGTTCGGACTACCATCAAGGCCTCAACTACGTAGTCTAGGGCAGAGTCCGGTTATATGCGTAAGTCGAGTTGATCCGCTAGGAAGGATCCCGGATCACTGTTCAGAACAGTTGCCCCCAACTTGGTGCTTGGATAGAGCAGTCAAGTGTCAAGATATAAGTTTCGAGCGGATCACCAGGCATGCGACGAACAAAGGAGTCCGATGTCCTCATATTAGATCTCTTGTTTTACTCAAGGAGCCAAGTCTGTAGTGTACAGTATTCCTCTAGGGTTGAAGTGTTAGGCCGGAGTATGAATCTGTTTTCCTTGCTTACCCCGTTACCTCGTGATCCGAGGTGTACCATGTTATCCCCGTGCACTTCATGACGTTTCTTAAGTACTCTCCATGCAATCTCTGGTGTTGCAAGTTGCCACTGTGTGAGATTTTTTGGGGAACCACTAATTTGGCTTTATTGGGAATTAAAGATCCTTTAAAGAAGATATCAGTTTCGTACTGTTTCCTAACTGCCCGCTACTCCCATGACTAATCAGAAACTGGGAGTATTTAACGTGGTTGCCATCATGGAATCAGTTCACCTTTCACGGGACCAATTAGAGTGCTTCATTCTCTCTATAAATAGGAAATGTTTGCACTGAAACTGACATTCCCTTATATTCCATTTTCCTTGTAGTTTTATGGGAGGATGATTCTCTCTCAGAGAGTAGTTCTTTTCTCATTTTTTGCATTTGTGCGGAGGGTTTCATCTCCTGCAAAGGTCATCCTTTTGCTCTTTCCAAAATCTCTAAAGATGTTCGATTTTCTGTAACCAATTCCTCCTTTTGGTGGGAGCCTTTCTTTCTTGGTGTAATATCTAAGTCTCTATGCAATTGGGGGGCGAAATCCTTTCTCTCCTGGCGTACACGGGGGTGTCTGATCCAACGTGTTGTTAGGATGGAGTGATGCTTCTGTAAACCGGTGCATAAGGACACTAGAGGGCACTCTGTCCTTGTCCTTCTTCCTTCTTGAGTGATTTAGAGGCACCAGGCCGGTCTTCTTCGTAGAGTAGTTGGATATGCAAGAATGTGGCCCCTCTAAAAGGGAAAACCCTCTTGGAGCAACTTGGGGTGATCTGCTTTCTTGGACTTGCTCTAAGGGTGGTTGCCGACCTTTATTATCACTGTGAAGGAGGCAGGGAAGAAGAATTTAGCAGAGTGACTCCAAAGTTCGGAAGTAGTATTCTGCTCCGGTTTGCTAGAGTTCTTCAAAGCCTAGTAAACTGGGAAGAGAATGAAGGAACTGTGGATGTGATAATGTAGCTGGGTGCCCCAACAATGATGTCGGTTCCGTCCCCAAGCTCTCCTAAGGATGACTGTTTTCTGAACACTTTTAATGTATTTTTCCCTTTCCTCCCATGGAGGTTGACGATGTATGGAATGAGATTAATAAATAAAACTCTTCCTTTTTGAATTCTATCTTGTATCTCTGATTTTTCTTTTCTGCTTTCTGCTTTACACTATCCAGGGTGAGTCAAATGCTTACCCTGTAGCTATGCTAAGTTGTCCCTAGCTCAGCTTTTGGTTAGTACAACGAAGTGGCGAGTTTTAGTTCTTGTCCCCGGATCTGTGTTTTTCATAAGGTGAAGAGTTTTAACTTAATACGAATTGAACCTTCATTCAATATCCAGGGTCCGGATTAAAAATCTGTGGTCCATGGAAAAAATAGTTGGTTTGTGGGACGCTTAGTTATGCTTCTAACCGTCTTTTCAAATACTGTGACAACTGTGAAAGCCACATGACGTGCTTCAACTAGGCAGACGTGCCTACCTTTCTGCGCATCATGATAGGGGGTTTCTTTTCGAAACTGGGAGGCTTTGACAAAAATGTCCTTTAACCGTCTTATCCCATTTAATAAGGGCCAATGTCGTCTTCATCACACTTTACTGTTCCTGAGCATTTATGACCTTTTGAGAGGAATTTTGACGGACTTTGGTAGCCAAAAGAGGGGGGTCATTTTGAGCGACTTGCAGTACTTATTCAAGCTTTTTCTCTCGTCTTCCCCGTTCTAAAGGTATATCCATCTTTACCTTCTATTTTTATTTTTTGTCTATTTCCCTCCCTGTATCATCTTTTCTATGGAGCACCCTCTCCACCATGCCAAGAGTGGCAGAGGAGTCCTACCAAGGTTTCAACCTTCGTGGGCTTCGAGGACGTAATCCTAAGGTTCGAGGGTAGACGTGGTACCTTCAGGGTACCCCCATTCTTCGTCTAATAGGAACCCTTGATTTCGTCATTAGCTTAATGGTCTCGATGGGTGTTTTCTAGGTGTTTAATGGTGAGGAAAAAGGCAGCGAGGCAAAGGAAAGCGGTCGTAGAGGAGCCTCTAATTCTCACCCCTATGAGAGCCATATATGCTTAGGTTACCGATGATGTTTGGAAATATACATCAATGTACTCCTCTGAGGTAAGTCTTAGGGAACTTTTAAGCTATTTAGAGTTGACGGAGAGAGGTTTGGGAGACCGAGAGTTTCAAGTTCTATGCCTAGAGCACGATGACAGAGTGTGCGTGCAATGAGAAGAAGGTTAAGACTTCATGTTCTTGTACAACGACATCTTCCTCGATTTTGGTCTTTGGCTCTCATTCATCGATTTTTAAATATCAGTTCTCCGGACCCTTCATGCCACACCAACCTAGATTCACCCTAACAGCTAGGGTAATATCCTAGCCTTTGAAAGGTTCTATCAGGTGGTTGGGCTCTGGTACTCTAAGAGAGCCTTCTTCTATTTTTTCACGCGATGGAGTATCTAGGAGGGGGAATGCACTACAACAGTCCTGAATGTCAGTCAAATTGAGGTCCAAGAGAAAAGTCTTTGTAATTTTTCAAGATAGTTATAAAGAATTCAAGCACAAATTCTTTAAGTTGACGGCGGCACCTGGTACCCGTCCATTTTATCTGAAGCCTAATGGTGAGCCAATGTTTTGCTTATACTGGAACCGGCATGCGTGGGCCATTCCCATTGAGTCCATTGAAAGGGAAAGGAAAAACTTGGACGAGGGAGACATTGAGTGTGTCGACTTCATAACCAAATGGGAGACCAAGGTTGGCTCAATTAAATGCAAGGATATCTTGAGTGTTGCTTGTGATGAGTTTCTTTGGGCTATTCTTGGTAGGGGAATGACCACTATGAGTTGCCCCCTATACTTTTTTTTTATCTTTCCTTATTTGATTTGTTATGCCTCTCTGACCTTTTTCCCTTGTCTTGTTGTGCTTGTAGATAACATGGCTACTAACAAGGGTGCTAGAGCCTCTATTGAGGCGCTTCAAGCCTATAAGGCACGAAAGAATCAGGATGGGTCTTCCCATTCTCTGCCCACCATTACTCCACCTCTCATGATACGGGAACCAAATCCCGATGCTCAAGCTCAACTCTAACGGGGGAGGAAGAGTAAAGCCGAGGAGGGCACAAAAGGAGGACAAGGTAAGATCATGGTCGTGGAAGGAGATTCTGGTCAGAGGGTAAACCCTTTGCCTCTAATCACTGGGGATAGACAGTTCGGGGAATACATCGACTAGGTCCTTTTGAGTGAAGATGTTGTCAGACTCATCACTCGAACTAAGGTTGATGATGCCCTATCCATATTCTAAACTTTTGCCCTTTAGACTTGTAACACCCTCTTCTAGGAGGCATTACATTTAAGACCGACTTATACATTTTAAAAAAAACTTCAAGTTATGAAATAGCTAATGTTGTAAAATGCGAGTTTAAAATTTCCTTTTAACAGATAATATAAGTTTACCGAAATAAATAAAAGACTCAAGTCATAGGAACTAAAAAGACTTTTGATAACGTAAAGTTTACTACATCTTTAAGTACATCATTTGTATATTCCAAAAACATAAAACTTAAGTACCTCAAAAATAAACATACCTATACATATGACTACCAAATGAAAATTGAGCATTGACCAAGTCCAAACACCTGAAGAATGGGTTCCTGTACCCGATCTTCGTCCAAATCCCTTTCGGGATCCCCAAAAGACAAAGCCCCCAGCCGAGGTATGTAACTACGGACAGGAGTCCGAGCAGTCGACTCCACCGAACCCTCCCTATAAGAAGCTCTCCGATCATCCCAAAGCTCCCCAAGGGGCATGTAGAACTCCAAGTGAATATCTGCATTAAAGGTGAATGTGACCGCCTCATAACGGTCCTGCTCCAACTCAAGGTGACATAGCCGTCATACCGAATGCATCCTGTGTCCCACTGAACACTCCACGCTCCGACGCCACCATGGAACCGTAGCCTAGTGAAACCTTGCAGGTCTGGTCTCATCGCCATTGCAGTCTTTTCCAACATAAATATAAAGACAGAAACAGACAGAATAATATAGCAGAAGAGGTGAGATCCTCTACATCAATACCATCGTGGCAGTAAGAAACATAATGAAAGACAGTAATGCCTTTCATACACAACAACATCATATAATAGCAGGTATAATCATGTCAATGCATGAATATTATAGAACAACAACATAATCATGTTATCAACTGATAAGCAACTCAGCAATGTACATCAAAACATATATCAATATAAGCATGGATTATATCACAATAACATGTATGTTGACTATGCATATGCACGATGTGTATGCTGATCATCTTTATGCACAATGCAACCAATTCCTACTCTATGGAGATAATCACAATTTCGGAGAGAATGATCGGGAGAGTCACTGTCTGAACATCGTTAGCCTCAAATCAAGTGCATCTCAAAATAATCAAAGTGCGCAACATGGCTATACAAGACACTCTCAACCAGATCGTGAATAGAGTATTGTTTCGTCGAGATCATTCGGTGCATTGGTCGGTCACCATGGCCCAGTGGAGCTACCTACTTTTCACTTGTGGGATACCCGCGCCCCGACGCCTCCAAGGTAGTTCATAGACCTTCACTTCCGCAATTCACACTCGCACTAAAGTGTAATTCAATCTCCTAGGCATTCTGCCTTGACAACAAGTCATTTCGACTTTCACGATGCATGATCACATGATAATGAACCTAGACATTTCGCCTTAACAACAAGTCATTCCGACTTTCACGATGCTTGATCACAATACAATGATGCATAATATTCTTTAGCAACATTAATCTCATCAAAAGAAGCCATAACAGGGTTCCAATCAACCATTGACCACCCAGGGCCTAGTCCTTTAGCTTAACAGCATCATAACATTATGTTCAATCGCCAGGCATCTCAAATACACAATTCTCAGAAAATCATCCTCTTTAAAAAAATTTCATGAAGCATTCTCCTAACTAAGTTCCTTGAATGGCCTTTCCTCATATTATTTATGAAATCCTAAAAAGAAACCACATTTGTCTAATTCCTCACAATTCTTTTCCTTTTTCCCTAAGTCTTTCTAAGTTTCCACTACTTCTCTCCCAAACTTGTTTTTCTTCTCGAGATCGAAGATCACTCTTTTTCTTAATGATAAAATTTATTATTTTCCATCCTTATCTTATCAATTACTAATTAAATTTCTTGATTATCAAGTCATCTGGATTCACCACTAATAAATCATTTTTCATTATTCCAATTGTCCCCAAAATTATTTCCATTGGTACATTCAAGAGTTAATACTCCTTAAATTATGACATTATAATTATCTTTAATCTTACTTATAAATCCTTTAGCCCTAATTTGTCTTCCAAATCACCTAAACAATATTTCTTAACATTCTTTCTAAAACTTCCATTATTTAACTTCTAAACAAAATTCTTTCCATCCTAATTACTCTTCCACCTCATCATCAAATATTTTAGGTCTCTAATTCACTCTTACTTCTAATTATCAAATATCACATTCAAGAATCAATTCCCTATAATGGTAAAACTTGTTTCTTTCTTCATTCATTTGTAACCTCATAAATTATGTATTTATCACCTAATCATCTAAGTTCTTGATAACCAATATTATTCTCATGGATGTCTCTTCTTAGGCCAAGGTGGCCGTGAGCCTCAAGGGAACCAAATAAATCATTCTTTCTCAACACAATCATAGCATGCCACTTACTTTAATCGTCACAATCCATTAAATTCATACTCACTATCAAAATCACATAATATCCATTAAGTCATCACAATCATCTTTGCATATAACAACATTATACAATCACACAAGATCAACAAGCATAAATCAAAATCTTACATTCGGGTGGATGAATCCTCACGTGGACTCTCCAATCCCAACACAACCATTTGTTCCTCACTACCATAGCATGGTTGATGAGATTAATCTCCCTCTTACCTCAAATGTAGCTCCCTAGCTCCTTGTGAGCCCTTTTGTAGCAAACTTTCTCAACTAAGAGTTTCTTAGAATCAAAACAAACATATAAGAGTTAGTACCTAGGGCTTGAATAAGATTACTATAGGTCAAAATATGGCTTTACATCCTTTAAAATGAAATAAGAAGGAAGATTCAAGAACTTTACCTTAAGATTCTAGAACTTGAGATTTGAAGCAAAGCTTAAAGAAATGCTTGAAGATGGATAAACTAGAAATTGATCTCCACACAAAAGTATCTTAGAATGATATAGAGACTCAAGATCTAAGATTATCATGAATTATTGAAGACTTTGTGATGGTCTTTAGGGTGTTGGCCGTGACCTATCCAAGAGAAAGGAAGGATTTTTGTGTTTAGCCTTTGGTTACTTGGATGTAAGGATGAACAAGTCATAAACAAAGTGTAGAATGGCCCCCCCAAAAATGGCCATAGCCGTGAGGTGTAGAGAAAATGAGAGGAGAAAATAGAAATCAAAGTTTCACCTTAAGAGCTCCAAGTTAGGATTTTGAAAGAAGATGATGAAAATGAGAGAACTTGATGATGGTCTCAACATAGAAAATCATCCATGAAATGTGTAGATCCTAGAAATGTGATTGAGTGTAGAAAACAAAAATGGAAGAGGAAGGTGAAGAGTAGTAGCCGTGAGGTTAAGAGAAAATGGAAGATGAGAGCTTTAGGAAGTGATTTCAATAAGAAAATGTCTTCAAGCAACATGTAGTTTTAAGTAATATGGTTGCTTGAAATTAAGCAAACATGGAGGGTGTAGAAGAAGGTATGGCCATGTGGTTTGGAGAGGAGAGGAAGAAGAGAGAAAATGAGATAGAAACTTTAGGGTAGAGAGAGAAAGTGATAGAAAATTTTGAAATTGAAAAGATGATAGCTTTTTGGGTGAAAGGTGATAGATGATGGCTTGTGAAAAGATGACATCTTGTCATCCTAAAACTGTGTGCCTCCCTAGGAAAATGAAGCAAAACTTCCATAGCAAGTTTCTCCTAAAGCTTCTTTGAGAAGCTTCGCACGTTTCCCAAAAATGTCAAATCAAGTTGTCATATAGTGATGTGACGATGCCACTTAGATGATATCATAAAAGTGACTAGATAGAAATAATATACTAGATGTTTACTGCAAGCTATTATCCAATGGATAAAATTTACAGTTATCAATGTCGGTATCTATTGTCCAATAGACAATAGGGCACACCTAAATTTTATCGGTCAGATAAAATCTCAAAAAATGAAAACTTCGTAAACTGTGTCTGGCCTCGGGTTTAATAAGATCCCCCGTCACCATTTTCACAATCCAAGGTTTTTCGGCCTGGGGAAAAATATTTTATTTTCCTGACTTCGCTCAGTGTGCACGTAAATTGAGAAATATATTAAAAAATCAAACAATTCAAATAATTCTAGAAAAATTTACAAAAATCATAAATATTATAAAATGAGTATTTATCATGGAATAAGAAATTTTCAGGGTGTTACAGGACTGCTGCTGAAGCCCCACTTCTTGAAAAGACGATAACGGCCTTTGAAAAGAGGGCTCAGGACGAACTGAAGGCGGTGGAAGCCCGGGGGAAGCAACAACTAGAACAAGCCCTCAAGGGCGAAGAAGAGTTAGAGGTAAAGCTTGCTAGGTTGGAGAAGGAGCTTTCTGATTCTCAAACTCTGCTCGCCAACGAAAAGAAGCGGTCGGATCAAGTCGATGCTGCCAATGCCACCCTTAAGGCCAAGTTGACGAAACAGGAGAAAGAAAGTGTTGAACTATTTACTATTAGCACCAATATAGGTGTTGATCAGTTCAACAATGTAGTGGCTTAAGTTCAGTACTTCAACCTTGGTGTAGAGCTGGCTTTACAGGATCTTTAGCCCAGACAAGATTTTCTGGGAGGGGTGTCTGGTTATTGCGGGGTCAGTCAATGAGTCAATTGCCACTGCCCATACCAATGAGGATACTGCTCCCATAGTGGATTTGACTGAGAGAAATCTGGATGTTGAGCTGCAGAGTAAAGAGGAGGATGAAGCTGAAGAATAGCCTACTGCCCTTTCTTTTTTTATTTAAAAAATTTTGCTGCACCCTACGTGGGTTTGTTGACTTTGTAAAGACAATTGCCCTAGTTTTTAGGGTCTTCAATTTATTTTTCTTTGCCTTTTAATCTTGCTTTGCATGCTTGTTTATTTTCGGGGTCCATATTAGGTCCAACGTCCATTATGGTGTTTTTCAACCATTTCGTGGACTTGGGGATTTTCCACATGTTAAGAACCATGTTCTGGGGTCCAACGCCCCTTATTGACTTGTGGTTCCCTTTGGGACTTAAGAGATTGGAAACCATGGTCCAGGGTCCAACGCCCTTAATGGACTTGGGGTTTCCCCTAAGACTTAGGTATTAGATAAAAGAGATCTTGTCTGGAGTCCGTTGCCAATCGCTGTGGCTTTTAGGATCCCTTGGCTTAAAGGTATAATTGAGACCTCGTCTAGGGTCTGTCACCAGAATATTTGGTGTTTAGGATCTCTCTTGACTTTCCTAAGACTTAGGATTTTTCTACTGCACAACCTTTCTAGCACAAGACAACTCGCGGCTAGTACCATGATGGCTTAGACATGGACTTCATAGTCCATTCTGCCAGTAATCACGCGGTGATAAATGAAGCAAATGAGCATATGAGTAAAAAACTACTTGGATTTATTAATTTAATAAGAGACTAAGGTCTATACAAAGTATGCTCGTAGTATATTGAGCAGATCAAACATGAAGTAAACTTAAGACTAGGCCTTAGAAGGCTCTTAGCTATAGTACTTTCTAAGTTTGTCTGCATTCTAGTAGTTCTTGACCGGCTTGCTTGTTAGTGTCTCCAAGGTGTAGGCTCCTTTGCCCGTGCTGATCACTACTTAGTAGGGGCCTTCCCAGTTAGGACCTAACTTTCCTTGGGAGGCATTCTTCCCACTGATGTCAACTTTGCGAAGGACTAGGTCACCTGGATGGAATCTTCTAGGTACAACCTTTAGGTTGTAATGAGCTGCCATCCTTTGTTTGATTACGGTGTCGCGTATATGGACAATGCGCCTTCTTTCTTCTAAGAGGTCTAGGTCTTCCCTGATCAGCCCGAGGTTACTGTTTGATGAGAAATATTGGAGGCGCTAACTGGGTTCTCCTATCTCTACCGAGATCATAGCCTCACACCCATATGTGAGCTTGAAAAGAGTATCACCTGTAACACCCCAAAAATTATTTATTTTATCATTAATCATCATTTTACAATATTTATAATTTTTGAGAATTTTTGTGAATTTTTTCGAAAACATCGAATATTTTAATAAATTTCTCATTTTACGTGCACACTGAGCAGGTCAGTGTAACACCTTGAAAATGATTTGTTTCATCATGAATAGTCATTTTCTAATATTCATGATTTTTGGAGATTTTTCTGGAATTTTTCGAAAATGCTGAATATTTTAATATATTCCTCGTTTTGCATGCACACTGAGCAGAGTCAGTCAAACGCCCCGGAAAATTGTTTATTTCATGACAAATATTTATTTTCTAATATTTGTGATTTTTAAGAATTTTTGTGGATTTTTCTGAAAACGTTGAATATTTTAGTATATTCGTCGCTTTTCTTGTCTGTATGAAATGAGCTGGGATAACGAAATGTTTTCCCGAAACTAGAAACCTTGAACTGTCAACGTGTTGATGGGGATCTTACTAAACCCGAGGTCTGGGCACAGTTTATGCGAGGTCTGTGTTTTTGAGATTTTATCGATAAATAAAATCATTTGTACCATAAAATTATCGATGAATAATAAAATATTATTTTCATCAATTGTAACTTTTATTCACTGGAAAAATAATTCTAACAGTGTAATTAATCATCTGTTCAAGAGTATTTAATTAAGGAGACAAGCTTACTTTGTACTTTATTGAGAAACGTGCGAAGCTTCTAAAGGAAGCTTCTAGGAAATTTCCTCCAAGCTTCCCAAGGAAGCTACTCACCCTCTCTCCTCTCTCCACACACTCACGGCTACAGCACTTGGGAGCACAAAAAATTGTGCTTCAATTCATTTAATCAAATCTATTCAAGTTTCAAAATTTAAAAGCTATCACCTTTATTTCCTATGCACTTTCTCTCTCTACCTTCTTCTTCCTTTAATTTTTTTTTTCTTCTCATTCACTCTAGGAGCTCACGGCCAGCAGCCCTGCCCTACCTCATCCATCACAAAAATTTCATCCAGCCCCATTTTCTTAATCATCTCCATCTTCTAAACACTTCTCTAGTTGGTGGTTCTTTGAAAAGCTCTCATCTTCACCATTTTCTTCAAGCTTCAAGCTTAGGGTTCTTGGATAAGCTTCTTGATTCTTCACTTTCCTTTACTCATTTTTGTTTTCATGGTCTTCTTTGTGACCATCCATGCTTTATTTTTCAAGCATTGGTGTTGTTTTGATGAGATTGAAATTTTAGGGTTCTTGGTGGTGTCCAATCTGAAAATTGCAAGGAGATTCTAGGGGGCTTCTCTTGTTTTCTTCTCTTAGGTAAAAGGAAGACACTCCTCCTCAACCTCTATTAGCACTAAGAAACCTTGTTTGTGATTGATTGTGAGAAAACCCTATTGAGGGTTATTCTTTGTTTGCATGATTAGTATATTTACATGTTGTTTACAATTTGTTTATGCTATTGGATTGATTGTTTGTGTATATTGATATATTGGAATGGATAGGAAGGCATGAAATGGAAGAAAATGATATTGGATTCTCTCTTGGTTGGCTACGGTTTTAGGGGCCCAAAATTGGGGTTCCTTGTGAGCAATTATAACAAGTGGGAATCAAAATTAATCAAGTGTACATTATGTAATTAATGGAATGAAAAATTTGAGAACTTAATCCCCTATGGAGGCCACGGCCTCTAAGGCCATTTAGGGCTTGATTATGTAATCTTGGTAACCTTGGGACTTAGATAATCAAGTGATTAAATTATTGGTAATAGGATGGAAAATTAGTAAAATTGGAAGACTAGGATATACTTGGAGGTTCATAAATTTTAAAGAACCAAGAATAAAATTTCTCATAAGACTTAGGGTAATTTTAATTAGGGAAAGAACAAGAGAGTGTGAGACTTTGAGATCCTTAGAATAACTTTCTAAGTGTATGAGAATAAATTACCTTAGAGAATTTAATTAATTAAGAGAATTTCTCTAGAGAAGAAACTTTGTAAGAAAGGCTAAATTTACGTCAGAATTCATAATAAACCTTAAAAATGTATTAATTCATTTAATTCCAATATTATTATATTGTGGGTCCATGTGAGTGACCAATGAAGTGTTGATATTTAGTTTGACCAATTGTGGCATATTGTGAAAAAGTATATAATGATGAACATACATGTTTATGCATAGAGTTGTCATGCATTGTGAATATTCGTTGGACTGTTATTAAGGCCGAGTTGCCTAGGAGATGAACACACCTTAGTGCGGGTGCGAGTAGACTAGTATAGGTCATATCTTTGACGATGGGGGCGTCGGGGTGCGGGTACCCCAGAATGGACAGTTGGTAGCTCTTCTGTCCGTGGGGCAAACCGATGCAAAAGCACCGATGATCTTGACCGGGCACTGTCCTATATCGTGATCTAGCGTAGAATTTCTGTACAATGCCTTGATGTGCACGTGGATAAATTGATGAATTATAACACTTTGGCCACGGCAACCGAGTTGCAACGAGTCTCCTGATCTTTCTCTCCGACTGTTTGTGTCTAGCTCCATGGAGTAGGATTTTGACTTTGTATGCATGTGCATAGTGAGTCCATGTATTATCTGGAATTTATTCATTATTATAATTGGAACTGTTGTGCTACTGATATAAATAACTGCCTGGAACTGCTTGGTTGTTTATTACTGCTACTTAATGTTTTTTATTTTTATTGCTGTTAAAATGCTATGTGGGCGCTTTGCGCCGTTTTGTTTCTTGCTGCTATAATTGGTAATGATGGTAGGATGTCTTACCACTTTATTGTATTTCCATTATGTTCCATCTGTACATTGTGTCCCATCGAAGATGACAATAAGGAGGTTGGAGCTCCCGATTTCCCCGGCTTCTGGCTTGATCACGATTAGCATCTACTGTGGAGCATGGAGGCACGCATGCACGGATTTTTAGGTGATATGTGTCTGACCTTCCTTGGAGGGTCAGACTGCTGGCACATCAACCTAAATTCCGACCGCTGTGTCTACCTAGGAGACGTATCGATTTCTTTGGACTGGAGGCGTTATGAGCCACCGATCTTTACCAGCTGCATCAGCCTGCGTTTGGAGTTTTATCTGCCCATCCTGGAGATGTGGGGTGACCGCTATTACACCCCGCAGGAGGACTCTTTTGATTCCACTGCTCGGGCTCCGGCCCGTAGCCCTGTGGCTCCTATAGAGGTTTCCTCAGATGAGGAAGACCCTGAGGAGGTTCCCGAGGAGGATCTCGTGGAGGATCCTGAAGAGGATCCTGATACGATTCCTCCTCATCTGAGGAACTGATATTGCTGGTAGCTACTGAGGGCTACTAGTGTTTTATTTTGGGAGCCTGATGTCTTAAATGTAGTGGGCTGTATATTTCTGATATCTTGGGGATGCATATATATGATCCTTTGGGCAGGTATAGTTTTGCTTTTTGGTATATCGGGCTTTGTAATTAAACATATTTGACATATATATATATATATATATGAATATGCAATGTTGATCAAATGTATGCTTTACTTCTGTCTTGCTCTTTATGTCATTTACGTTCTGTCGCTATAATTTATTAATTATTATTATAACAAAAAAAGTCATCATTTTATTTATACAGCTTTAACCAGATAAATTTAATTTAAATAATAAAAAGAACCGGGTTTAACTTATAAATTTTATTTTTCGCATTGTAATTGACAATGTGACGTTCCCTCCCAAAAAGGGGCGTTTCATTAAGTTAGTATCAGAGCCTCGGTTTATGTTTCTTTGGGTCTTGTGATTGAGTCTGTCTTGTTTGTGCTATGTGTTTATCTAAAAATCAAATGCAGAGATGTATTGTTTGGTATTCCTGGTGGATACGACTGACTTCTCTTATGTCTTTCAGTTACTCTGACTTGAGACAGTAAGATGGCACGACGCAAAGACATGGCAGCTGCTATAGCGGCGATGTAGAGGATGGCTGAGGCCGTCGCACACAAACTGAACAAGCTACTTAGCAACAAGAGAGAGTTGCTCAACAACAAGAACGAGCTGCTCAATAGCTCGAAGCTACTACAAATGCTCAGAACTTGGCGGAGTTTCGATGCCACAATCCTCCCCAATTCAAAGGAGAGTTCGATCCGGATAAGGCTAGTCTATGGATCAAAGAGCTGGAGAAAGTCTTTCGAGGCATGAACTATGCTGAGAACAAGAAGGTGACCTATGCTACCTTTATGCTAGTGGGCAATGCTAAAAACTGGTGGAATGGAGTGCAGAGAATGCTGGAATCTATAAACCGCGAGATCACTTGGGATCTATTCAAGGACAAATTCTTAGATAAGTATTTTCCTGCTAGCGCAAGGCACGCGAAGGAGTTGGAATTTCTCAACCTGCGGCAAAGAAATATGATCGTTAGTGAGTATGCAGCGAGGTTTGAAAACTTGTCACAGTTTTCAATAAACTTTCAGCACCAACCGAATGAAGCCTGGAAGTGTCGGAGATTTACAGAGGGACTGAGATATGAGGTGAAGAAGGCTGTTATCACCCTGAAGATCAATGAGTTCTCGGAGCTACTAGACACGTGCTGTGAAGTAGTAACTCTAGAGCAATCTAGAGATACGAGAAACAGGAGCTTTGGGCCTACGAGATTCCAAAAGGGCAGTGACAACAGTTCTAACCGCTTCCAAAAGAAGCCCTATTCCCAACCAATGGGAAATTAGCAACAGACCATGGGTGGAAGCTCTGGTGGAGGTTCTACTGGGAACTGGATTGGCCAGAATGTGGCGTATTCTTTAAGATGCCTAAAGTGTGGGAAAGATCACCTCACAAGGGATTGCACCATAAAGGGGATCATCTGCTTCAGGTGTGGCAAACCTGGCCACATATCCAGAGACTGCAATCAAGCGAAGGCTGAACCTTCAATCAATGCTGCAAGAGCCAAGAAACCACAAGCAAGAGAGCAACTTTATACCATGAGCGGAGCTGAAGCCTCCGAGTCCGAAGACTTAATTCAAGGGGAAGGCACCATAGAAGGGAACATTTTAATTGTACTGTATGACTCTGGGGCAACCCATTCTTTCATATCATACGACTGTGTGCAAAGACTTGGTTTACCAGTGTCTACCTTACCTTTTGACTTAACTGTTTCTACCCCCACTGATAAACTGGTAATTACTACCAAAGTCTGTTTAAATTGTCCATTGATTATTGAAGATCAAATCTTTTCTGTTGACCTGATCTGTCTACCCCTTTTCTCAACTAGATATAATTTTCGGAATGGATTGGTTGTCTTCCAACCATGTTCTACCGGATTGTTCAAGAAAAACCATAGTTTTTCCCATAGATGAGGATTCTAGATTTTTGACGGCCAACCGAGTTCAAGCTCTCTTGAAAGAAGGAGCTCACGAATACATGCTACTGTCTTCATTGAAAGTCGAGAGCGAGGTTGATGTGAACACAATTCCAGTGGTGAATGAGTTTCCTTAAGTCTTTCCGGAGGATATACCTGGTTTACCACCGGCGCGAGAAATAGATTTTGCTATTGACCTTGTACCCGGAGCTGGTCCCGTGTCTATAGCACCTTATAGGATGGCACCAACAGAATTAGATGAGCTCAAGAAGCAGCTAGAGGAGCTTTTGGAAAAGTAATTTGTCAGACCGAGTGTATCACCGTGGGGAGCACCAGTACAGTTAGTTCGCAAGAAGGATGGTTCATCTAGATTGTGTGTGGACTACTGGCTGCTGAACAAAGTGACGATCAAGAATAAATATCCACTTCCAAGAATTGACGACTTAATGGACTAACTGAAGGGAGCAGCGGTATTTTCAAAGATCGATCTGCGATCTGGGTATCATCAGATACGAGTGAAGACGGAGGATATACCCAAGACAACTTTTCGTACCCGTTACGGCCATTATGAATATCTCGTGATGCCGTTCGGCGTGACGAATGCACCAGCTATCTTTATGGACTACATGAATTGAATCTTTCGTCCTTACTTGGATAGATTTGTTGTGGTCTTCATTGATGACATTCTGATATACTCTCAAAATTAGGAGGATCATGCCGAACACCTCAGTATAGTTCTTCAGATTTTGAAGGAGAAGGAACTGTATACCAAACTGTCAAAATGTGAATTTTGGCTGGAAGAAGTTAAATTTTTGGGTCATGTAATCTCGAAGGATGGGATTGCGGTGGATCCATCAAAAGTGGAGGCAGTGCTACAATGAGAAAGGCCTAAGTGAGTGACGGAGATTCGTAGCTTCGTGGGTTTAGCCGGATATTACCGGAGGTTCATCGAGGGGGTTCTCTAAGATTGTTGGACCTCTTGCTCAACTCACAAGGAAGAACCAAGCTTTTGAGTGGACCGACAGCTGTGAACAGAGTTTCCAAGAGTTGAAGAATCGGCTAACTACCTCTCCAGTCTTAGTGTTACCTGATCCGAATGAGCCCTTTGAGGTGTACTGTGACGCTTCATTCCAAGGACTAGGATCTGTACTTATGCAGTATGGAAGAGTAGTGGCTTATGCTTCGAGGCAATTACGAGTGCACGAGAAGAACTACACGACACACGACTTGGAGCTAGCGGCTGTGGTTTTTGCTCTGAAGATATGGAGGCATTTTCTCTATGGAGCAACGCTCAACATCTTTAGTGATCACAAAAGCTTGAAGTATTTGTATGATCAGAAGGAGTTGAACATAAGGCAGCGGAGGTGGCTGGAGTTCCTGAAGGACTACGATTTCCAACTACTATATCACCTAGGCAAGGCAAACGTCGTGGCAGACGCCCTGAGTAGGAAGATGATTAGTGTCTCTGCCCTGATGATTAAAGAGAAAGATCTGATCGAGCAGTTCAGAGATGTATGGTCTTTTGTGGAGTTAGAACCAGGAAAGATCTGCATGAATTTGGTTACCATCTCAAGCAAGCTGATGGATGACATACGAGAAAAGCAGAAGGTTGACAAATTCTTGCAAGAAGTGAGAGAGCAGATAAAGTAAGGTAACGAAACAGCATTTACGGAAGGAACAGACAGAATTCTGAGATTCCGAGGTAGAGTCTGTATTCCCCGTGACCAAGAGCTTAAAGAGTATATTATCAACCATGCTCACACAAGCCAGTTGAATATGCATCCGGGCATAACAAAGATGTATCAGGACTTGAAGAAGTTGTTTCGGTGGCATGGAATGAAGAGTGACGTCACTAGACATGTATCGACTTGTCTAATTTGTCAGAAAGCTAAAGTGGAACATCAAAGACTGGCAGGATTACTGCAACCATTTTCTATTCTTGAATGGAAGTGGGACAACATTGCAATGGATTTTGTAGTGGGTTTGCCAAGGACAAGAGAAGGTCATGACTCGATTTGGGTAATCGTGGACCGACTCAAAAAATCGGCACATTTTCTCCCAATCAACATAAGATACAAACTGGAGAGACTGACCCAGATTTATATTGGAGAGATTGTCAGACTACACAGTGTGCCTACAAGTATTGTTTCAGATAGCGATCCGAGATTTACTTCAAATTTCTGGCAGAGTCTACAAGAAGCATTAGGGACGAAGTTACTTCTAAGTTTTGCTTATCACCCACAAACCGACGGTCAATCAGAGAGGACGATCCAATCTTTGGAAGATTTGCTTAGAGCTTGCACCATAGAATAGATTGGAAGTTGGGATGACGTTCTACCGTTGATAGAATTCACCTATAACAATAGTTACCATTCAAGCATAGGGATGGCACCCTATGAGGCTCTGTATGGACGACGGTGTCGAACACCCTGATGCTGGTACCAAGACTGTGAGCGCCTTTCTATTGGACCAGATATTATACAACAGACAACTGAGAAGGTTAAGATGATTTAGGAGAAGATGAGGACGGCTTAGAGCCGACAAAAGAGTTATGCAGACCAAAGGAGAAAGCCTTTTAAGTTTGAGGAATGCGAGCATGTATTTCTAAAAGTCACACCTACAACTTGGGTAGGCTGGGCCTTGAAATCTAGAAAACTCACTCCAAAATTTCTTGGACCATACCAAATTATTCGCTGAGTAGGTCCTGTAGCCTATCAAATAGCCTTACCTCCTTTCCTTTCAAACATTCACAATGTTTTTCATGTGTCACAACTGCGAAAATACCTTCCTGACCCAAGTCATGTCATAGCACCAGATACAGTACAATTAAAAGAGAACTTAACCTATGAGGCACCTCCTGTAAGAATTGATGATAGAAGGATAAAGCAACTAAGAGGCAAGGAGATCTCATTGGTGAAGGTAATTTGGAACGAGATGACTAGAGATGCAACCTGGGAGCTAGAAGACAAAATGAAGGAGCAACACCCACAATTATTCCAAGGTATGCAAATTTCGAGGATGAAATTTCTTTTTAGAAGGGGAGAGTTGTAACACCCCGAAAATTATTTATTTTATCATTAATCATCATTTTACAATATTTATAATTTTTGGAAATTTGTGGATTTTTCCAGAAACGTTGAATATTTTAATATATTTCTCATTTTACATGCACACTGAGCAGGGTCAGTGTAACACCCCAGAAATGATTTGTTTCATCATGAATAGTCATTTTCCAATAATCATGATTTTTGGAGATTTTTCTGGAATTTTCTGAAAACGCTGAATATTTTAATATATTCCTCGTTTTGCATGCACACTGAGCAGAGTCGGTCAAACGCCCCAGAAAATTATTTATTTCATGACAAATATCCATTTTCTAATATTTGTGATTTTTAAGAATTTTTGTGAATTTTTCTGAAAACATCAAATATTTTAGTATATTGTTCATTTTGCGTACGCGCTGAGCAGAGCCGGGATAACGAAATGTTTTCCATGAGGCTGGTAAACCTTGAACTGTCAACGTGTCGACGGGAGATCTTACTAAACCTGAGGCTAGGCACAGTTTGCGAGGATTGCATTTTTTGAGATTTTATCTGATAAACAAAATTGCTGTACCATAAAATTATCTGATGAATAATAAAATATTATTTTCATCAACTGTAACTTTTATTCACTAGAAAAATAATTCTAACAGTGTAATTAATCATCTGTTCAAGAGTATTTAATTAAGGAGACAAACTTACTTTGTACTTTATTAAGAAACGTGCAAAGCTTCTCAAGGAAGCTTCTAGGAAATTTCCTCCAAGCTTCCCAAGGAAGCTACTCACCCTCTCTCCTCTCTCCACACACTCACGGCTATAGCACTTGGGAGCACAAAAAATAGTGCTTCAATTCATTTAATCAAATCTATTCAATTTTCAAAATTCTAAAGCTATCACCTTTATTTCCTATGCACTTTCTCTCTCTACCTTCTTCTTCCTTTGCATTTTTTTTCTCCTCCTTCTCTCTGGGAGCTCATGGCCAGCAGCCCTTCCCTACCTCATCCATCACAAAAATTTCGTCCAACCCCATTTTCTTAATCCTCTCCATCTTCTAAACACTTCTCTAGTTGGTGGTTCTTTGAAAAGCTATCATCTTCACCATTTTCTTCAAGCTTCAAGCTTAGGGTTCTTGGGTAAGCTTCTTGATTCTTCACTTTCCTTTACTCATTTTCATTTTCATGGTCTTCTTTGTGACCATCCATGCTTTATTTTTCAAGCAATGGTGTTGTTTTGATGAGATTGAAATTTTAGGGTTCTTGGTGGTGTCCAATCCGAAAATGGCAAGGAGATTCTAGGGGGCTTCTCTTGTTTTCTTCTCTTAGGCAAGAGGAAGACACTTCTCCTTAACCTCTATTAGCACTAAGAAACCTTGTTTGTGATTGATTATGAGAAAACCCTATTGAGGGTTATTCTTTGTTTGCATGATTAGTATGTTTACATGTTGTTTGTAATTTGTTTATGCTATTGGATTGATTGTTTGTGTATATTGATATATTGGAATGGATTGGAAGGCATGAAATAGAAAAAAAATGAAGTTGGATTCTCTTTTGGTTAGCTATAGTTTTGGGGGCCCAAAATTAGGGTTCCTTTTGAATAATTGTAACAGGTGGGAATCAAAATTAATCAAGTGTACATTATGTAATTAATGTAATGAAAAATTTGGGAACTTCATCCCCTATGGAGGCCACGGCCTCTAGGGCCATTTAGGGCTTGATTATGCAATCTTGGTAACCTTGGGACTTAGATAATGAAGTGATTAAATTATTGGTAATAGGATGGAAAATTAGCAAAATTGGAAGACTAGGATATACTTGGAGGTTCATAAATTTTAAAAAACCAAGAATGAAATTTCTCATAAGACTTAGGGTAATTTTAATTAGGAAAAGAATAAGAGAGTGTGAGACTTTGAGATTCTTAGAATAACTTTCTAAGTGTATGAGAATAAATTACCTTAGACAATTTAATTAATTAAGAGAATTTCTCTAGAGAAGAAACTTTCTAAGAAAGACTAAATCTACGTAAGAATTCATAATAAACTTTAAAAATGTATTAATTCATTTAATTCCAATATTATTATATTGTGGGTCCATGTGAGTGACTAATGAAGTGTTGATATTTAGTTTGGTCAATTGTGGCATATTGTGGAAAAGTATGTAATGATGAACATACATGTTTAGGCATAGAGTTGTCATGCATTGTGAATGTTCGTTGGACTATTGTTAAGGCCGAGTTGCCTAGGAGATGAACACACCTTAGTGCGGGTGCGAGTAGACTAGTATAGGTCATATCGTTGACCATGGGGGCATCGGGGTGCCGGTATCCCGCAATGGACAGTTGGTAGCTCTTTTGTCCGTGGGGCAAATTGATGCAAACGCACCGATGATTTTGACCGGGCAATGTCCTATATTGTGATCTGGCGTTGACTGTTTGTACAATGCCTTGATGTGCACGTGGATAAACTGATGAATTATAGCACTTTGGCCACGGCAGCCGAGTTGCAGACAAGTCTCCTGATCTTTCTCTTCTACTATTTGTGTCTAGCTCCATGGAGTAGGATTTTGACTTTGTATGCATGTGCATAGTGAGTCCATGTATTATCTGGCATTTATTCATTATTATAATTGGAACTATTGTGCTACTGATATAAATAACTGCTTGGAACTGCTTGGTTATTTATTACTGCTACTTAATGTTTATTCTTTTTATTGCTGTTAAAATGCTGTGTGGGCACTTTGCGCCGCTTTGTCTCTTGCTGCTATAATTGGTAATGACGGTAGGATGTCTTACCTCTTTCTTGTATTTCCATTGTGTTCCATCTGTACATTGTGTCCCATCGAAGACGACGGCAAGGAGGTTGGAGCTCCCGATTTCCCCGACTTCTGGCCTAATCACGATTAGCATCTACTGTGGAGCATGGAGGCACGCATGTGCGAATTTCTAGATGATGTGTGTCTGACCTTCCTTGGAGGGCCAGACTGCTGGCACATCAACCTGAATTCCGACAATTGTGTCGACCTGGGAGACGTATCGATCTCTTTGGCCTGAAGGCAGTATGAGCCATCGATCTTTACCTGCTGCATCAGCCTGCGTTTGGAGTTTTATCTACCCATCCGGGAGATGTGGGGTGGCCGCTATTACACCCCGCAAGAGGACTCTTTTGATTCTACTGCTCAGGCTCTGGCCCGTAACTCTGTGGCTCCTATGGTGGTTTCCTCAGATGTGGAAGACCCCGAGGAGGTTCCCGAGGAGGATCTCGTGGAGGATCTCGAAGAGGATCCTGATATGATTCCTCCTCATCTGAGGGACTGATATTGCTGGTAGCTACTGAGGACTACTAGTGTTTTATTTTGGGGGCCTGATGTCTGAATTGTAGTGGGCTGTATGTTTCAGATATCTTGGAGATACATATGTATGATCCTTTGGGAAGGTATAGTTTTGCTTTTTGGTATATCGGGCTTTGTAATTAAATGATTTGATATATATATATATATATATATATATATATATATATATATATATATATATATATATATATATATATATATATATGAATATGCAATGTTGATCAAATGTATGCTATACTTTTGTCTTGCTCTTTATGCCATTTACGTTCCATCGCTATATTTTATTAATTATTATTATAACAAAAAAATTTGTCACCATTTTATTTATACAGCTTTAACCAGATAAATTTAATTTAAATAATAAATAGAACTGGGTCTTAACTTATAAATTTTTTTTTCGCATTGTGATTGATAATGTGACGTTCCCTCCGAAAAAAGGACGTTTCATTAAGTTAGTATCAGAGCCCCGGTTTATGTTTCTTTGGGCCTTGTGATTGAGTCTGTCTTGTTTGTGCTGTGTGTTTCTCTGAAAATCAAACGCAGAGATGTATTGTTTGGTATTCCTGGTGGATACGACTAACTTTTCTTATGCCTTTCAGTTACTCTGACTTGAGACAGTAAGATGGCACGACGCAAAGACATGCCAGCTGCTATAGTGGCGATGTAGAGGATGGCTGAGGCCGTCACGCAACAAACTGAACAAGCTACTCAGCAACAAGAGAGAGTTACTCAACAACAGGAACAAACTACTCAATATCTCGAAGCCACTGCAGATGCTCAGAACTTGGCGGAGTTTTGACGCCATAATCCTCCCCAATTCAAAGGAGAGTTTGATCCGGACAAGGCTAGTCTATGGATCAAAGAGCTGGAGAAAGTCTTTTGAGGCATGAACTACGCTAAGAACAAGAAGGTGACCTATGCTACCTTTATGCTGGTAGGCAATGCTGAAAACTGGTGGAATGGAGTGCAGAGAATGCTGGAATTTGTAAACCGCGAGATCACTTGGAATCTATTCAAGGACAAATTCTTGGATAAGTAATTTCCTGCGAGTGCAAGGCATGCGAAGGAGTCGGAATTTCTCAACCTACGGCAAGGAAATATGACTGTTAGTGAGTATGAAGCGAGGTTTGAAAACTTGTCACAGTTTTCAACATACTTTCAGCACCATCCGAATGAAGCCTGGAAGTACCGGAGATTTACAGAGGGACTGAGATATGAGGTGAAGAAGGCTGTTATCACCTTAAAGATCAATGAGTTCTCGGAGCTACTAGACACGTGCTGTGAAGTAGAAGCTCTAGAGCAATCTAGAGATACAAGAAACAAGAGCTTTGAGCCTACGAGATTCCAAAGGGGCGGTGGCAACCGTTCTAACCGCTTCCAAAAGAAGCCCTATTCCCGACCAATGGGAAATCAGCAATAGACCACGGGTGGAAGCTCTGGTGGAGGTTCTACTGGGAACCGGATTGGCCAGAATGTGGCGTATCCTTTAAGATGCCTAAAGTGTGGGGAAGATCATCTCACAAGGGACTGCACCATAAAGGGGATCATCTGCTTCAGGTGTGGCAAACCTGGCCATGTATCCCGAGACTACAATCAAGCGAAGGCTGAACTTTCAATCAATGCTGTAAGAGCCAAGAAACCACAAGCAGGAGGGCGACTTTATACCATGAGCAGAGCTGAAGCCTCCGAGTTTGAAGACTTAATTCAAGGCGAAGACACTATAGAAGGTAACCTTTTAACTGTACTGTATGACTCTGGGGCAACCCATTCTTTCATATCATATGACTGTGTGCAAAGACTTGGTTTACTAGTGTCTACCTTACCTGTTGACTTAACTGTTTCTACCCCCACTGATAAACCGGTAATTACTACCAAAGTCTGTTTAAATTATCCATTAATTGTTGAAGGTCGAATCTTTTCTGTCGACCTGATCTGTTTACCCCTTTCTCAACTAGATATAATTTTAGGAATGGACTGGTTGTCTTCCAACCATGTTCTATGGGATTGTTCAAGAAAAACCATAGTTTTTCCCATAGATGAGGATTCTAGATTTCTGACGGCCAACCGAGTTCAAGCTCTCTTGAAAGATGGAGCTCATGGATACATGCTATTGTCTTCTTTGAAAGTCAAGAGCGAGGTTGATGCGAACACAATTCCAGTGGCGAATGAGTTTCCCAAAGTCTTTCCGGAGGATGTACCTAGTTTACCACCGGCGCGAGAAATAGAATTTGCTATTGACCTTGTACTGGGAGCTGGTCCCGTGTCTATAGCACCTTATAGGATGGCACCAACAGAATTAGCTGAGCTCAAGAAGCAGCTAGAAGAGCTTTTGGAAAAGCAATTTGTCAGACCGAGTGTATCACCGTGGGGAGCACCAGTACTGTTAGTTCACAAGAAGGATGGTTCATCCAAATTGTGTGTGGACTACCGGCAGCTGAACAAAGTGACGATCAAGAACAAATATCCACTCCTAAGAATTGACGACTTCATGGACCAACTGAAGGGAGCAGCGGTATTTTCACAGATCGATCTTCGATCTGGGTATCATCAGATATTAGTGAAGACGGAGGATATACCCAAGACTACTTTTCGTACCCGTTATGGCCATTATGAATATCTCGTGATGCCGTTTGGCATGACGAATGCACCAGCTATCTTTATGGACTACATGAACTGAATCTTTCATCCTTACTTGGACAGATTCATTGTGGTCTTCATTGATGACATTCTGGTATACTCTCAAAATCAGGAGGACCATGCTGAACACCTCGGTATAGTTCTTCAGATTCTGAAGGAGAAGGAACTGTATGCCAAATTGTCAAAATGTGAATTTTGGCTAGAAGAAGTTAAATTTTTGGGTCATGTAATCTCGAAGGATAGGATTGCGGTGGATCCATCAAAAGTGGAGGCAATGCTACAATGGGAAAGGCCTAAGTCAGTGACGGAGATTCGTAGCTTCGTGGGTTTAGCCGGATATTACCGGAGGTTCATCGAGGGGGTTCTCCAAGATTGCTGGACCTCTTACTCAACTCAGTAGAAAGAACCAAGCTTTTGAGTGGACCGACAGCTGTGAATAGAGTTTCCAAGAGTTGAAGAATCGGCTAACTACCTCACCAGTCTTAGTGTTACCTGATCCGAATGAGCCCTTTGAGGTGTACTATGACGCTTCATACCAAGGACTAGGATCTGTACTTATGCAGCATGGAAGAGCAGTAGCTTATGCTTCAAGGCAATTACGAGTGCACGAGAAGAACTACCCAACACACGACTTGGAGTTAGCGGCTGTGATTTTTGCTCTGAATATATGGAGGCATTTTCTCTATTGAGCGACGTTCAATATCTTTAGTGATCACAAAGGCTTGAAGTATTTGTATGATCAGAAGGAGTTGAACATAAGGCAGCAAAGGTGGCTGGAGTTCTTGAAGGACTACGATTTCCAACTACTGTATCACCCTGGCAAGGCAAACGTTGTGGCAGACGCCCTGAGTAGGAAGATGATTAGTGTCTCTGCCCTGATGATTAAGGAGAAAGATCTGATCGAGCTGTTCAGAGATGTATGGTCTTTTGTGGAGTTAGAACCAGGAAAGATCTGCATGAATATGGTTACCATCTCAAGCGAGCTGATGGATGACATACGGGAAAAGCAGAAGGTTAACAAATTCTTGCAAGAAGCGAGAGAGCAGATGAAGCAAGGTAACGAAACAGCATTTGCGGAAGGAACAGACGAAATTCTGAGATTTCGAGGTAGAGTCTGTATTCCCCGTGACCAAGAGCTTAGAGAGTATATTATCAACCATGCTCACACAAGCCAGCTGAATATGCATCCGGGCATAACAAAGATGTATCAGGACTTGAAGAAGTTATTTTGGTGGCATAGAATGAAGAGTGACGTCACTAGACGTGTATCGACTTATCTAGTTTGTTAGAAAGCTAAAGTGGAATATCAAAGACCGGCAGGATTGCTGCAACCATTGTCTATTCCTGAATGGAAGTGGGACAACATTGCAATGGATTTTGTAGTGGGTTTGCCAAGGACAAGAAAAGGTTATGACTCGATTTGGGTAATCGTGGACCGACTCACGAAATCAGCACATTTTCTCCTAATTAACATAAGATACAAACTGGAGAGACTGACCCAGATTTATATTGGAGAGATTGTCAGACTACACGGTGTGCCTACAAGTATTGTTTCAGATAGGGATCCGAGATTTATTTCAAATTTCTGGCAGAGTCTACAAGAAGCATTAGGGACGAAGTTACGTCTAAGTTCTGCTTATCACCCACAAACTGACGGTCAATCAGAGAGGACGATCCAATCTTTGGAAGATTTGCTTAGAGCTTGTACCATAGAACAGATTGGAAGTTGGGATGACGTTCTACTGTTGATAGAATTCACCTACAACAACAGTTATCATTCAACCACAGAGATGGCACCCTATGAGGCTCTGTATGGACGACGGTGTCGAACACCCTTATGCTGGTACCAAGATGGCGAGCGCCTTACTATTGGATCAGATATTATACAATAGATAACTGAGAATGTTAAGATGATTTAGGAGAAGATGAGGATGGCTCAGAGCCGACAAAAGAGTTATGCAGACCAAAGGAGAAAGCCTCTTGAGTTTGAGGACGGCGAGCATGTATTTCTGAAAGTCACACCTACGACTGGGGTAGGCCGAGCCTTGAAATCTAGAAAACTCACTCCAAAATTTCTTGGACCATATCAAATTATTCACCGAGTAGGTCCTGTAGCCTATCAAATAGCCTTACCTCATTTCCTTTCAAACATTCACAATGTTTTTCATGTGTCACAACTGCAAAAATACCTTCCTGACCTAAGTCATGTCATAGCACCAGATATAGTACAATTAAAAGAGAACTTAACCGATGAGGCACCTCCTGTAAGAATTGAGGATAGAAGGATAAAGCAACTAAGAGGCAAGGAGATCTCATTGGTGAAGGTAATCTGGAACGAGATGACTGAGATGTAACTTGGGAGCTAGAAGACAAAATGAAGGAGCAACACCCACAATTATTCTAAGGTATGCAAATTTCGAGGATGAAATTTCCTTTTAGAAGGGGAGAGTTGTATCACCCCGAAAATTATTTATTTTATCATTAATCATCATTTTACAATATTTATAATTTTTGAAAATTTTTGTGGATTTTTTCAGAAACGTCGAATATTTTAATATATTCTTTATTTTGCATGCACACTGAGCAGGGTCAATGTAACACCCCGGAAATGATTTGTTTCATCATGAATAGTCATTTTCCAATATTCATGATTTTTGGATATTTTTCTGGAATTTTTCAAAAATGCTGAATATTTTAATATATTCCTCGTTTTGCATGCACACTGAGCAGAGTCAGTCAAACACCCCGAAAAATTATTTATTTCATGACAAATATCCATTTTCTAATATTTGTGATTTCTAATAATTTTTGTAAATTTTTCTGAAAATGTCAAATATTTTAGTATATTCTTCGTTTTACGTGTGCACTAAGCGGAGCCGGGATAACGAAATATTTTCCCTGAGGCTGGTAAATCTTGAACTATCAACATGTCGACGAGGGATCTTACTAAACCCGAGGTTGAGCACAGTTTGCGAGGTTTACATTTTTTGAGATTTTATCTGATAAATAAAATTGTTGTACCATAAAATTATCAGATGAATAATAAAATATTATTTTCATCAATTGTAACTTTTATTCACTGGAAAAATAATTCTAACAGTGTAATTAATCATCTGTTCAAGAGTATTTAATTAAGGAGACAAGCTTACTTTGTACTTTATTGAGAAACGTGCGAAACTTCTCAAGGAAGCTTCTAGGAAATTTCCTCCAAGCTTCCCAAGGAAGCTACTCACCCTCTCTCCTCTCTCCACACACTCACGACTGCAGCACTTGGGAGCACAAAAATTCTGCTTCAATTCATGTAATCAAATCTATTCAAGTTTCAAAATTCAAAAGCTATCACCTTTATTTCCTATGCACTTTCTCTCTTTACCTTCTTCTTCCTTTGAATTTTTTTTCTCCTCCTTCTCTTTCGGAGCTCACAGCCAGCAGCTCTTCCCTACCTCATCCATCACAAAAATTTCATCCAACCCCATTTTCTTAATCTTCTCCATCTTCTAAACACTTCTCTAGTTGGTGGTTCTTTGAAAAGCTCTCATCTTCACCATTTTCTTCAAGCTTCAAGCTTAGGGTTCTTGGGTAAGCTTCTTGATTCTTCACTTTCCTTTACTCATTTTTGTTTTCATGGTCTTCTTTGTGACCATCCATGCTTTATTTTTTAAGCATTGGTGTTGTTTTGATGAGATTGAACTTTTAGGGTTCTTGGTGGTGTCCAATCCGAAAATTGCAAGGAGATTCTGTGGGGCTTCTTTTGTTTTCTTCTCTTAGGTAAGAGGAAGACACTCCTCCTCAATCTCTATTAGCACTAAGAAACCTTGTTTGTGATTGATTGTGAGAAAATCCTATTGAGGGTTATTCTTTGTTTGCATGATTAGTATGTTTACATGTTGTTTGCAATTTGTTTATGCTATTGGATTGATTGTTTGTGTATATTGATATATTGGAATGGATTGGAAGGCATGAAATGGAAGAAAATGAAGTTGGATTCTCTCTTGGTTGGCTACGATTTTGGGGGCCCAAAATTGGGGTTCCTTGTGAACAATTGTAACAAGTGGGAATCAAAATAAATCAAATGTACATTATGTAATTAATGGAATGAAAAATTTGGGAACTTAATGCCCTATGGAGGCCATGGCCTCTAGGGCCATTTAGGGCTTGATTATGCAATCTTGGTAACCTTGGGACTTAGATAATCAAATGATTAAATTATTGGTAATAGGATGGAAAATTAGCAAAATTGGAAGACTAGGATATACTTGGAGGTTCATAAATTTTAAAGAACCAAGAATAAAATTTCTCATAAGACTTAGGGTAATTTTAATTAGGGAAAGAACAAGAGAGTGTGAGACTTTGAGATCCTTAGAATAACTTTCTAAGTGTATGAGAATAAATTACCTTAGAGAATTTAATTAATTAAAAGAATTTCTCTAGAGAAGAAACTTTGTAAGAAAGGCTAAATCAACATAAGAATTCATAATAAACCTTAAAAATGTATTAATTCATTTAATTTCAATATTATTATATTGTGGGTCCATGTGAATGACCAATGAAATGTTGATATTTAGTTTGGCCAATTATGGCTTATTGTGGAAAAGTATGTAATGATGAACATACATGTTTATACATAGAATTGTCATGCATTGTGAATGTCCGTTGGATTGTTGTTAAGGCCGAGTTGCCTAGGAGATGAACACACCTTAGTGCGGGTGCGAGTAGACAAGTATAGGTCATATCGTTGACCATGAGGGCGTCGGGGTGCGGGTACCCCGCAATGGACAGTTGGTAGCTCTTCTGTCCGTGGGGCAAACCGATGCAAACGCACCGATGATCCTGACCGGGCATTGTCCTATATCGTGATCTAGCATAGACTGTCTGTCAATACCTTGATGTACATGTGGATAAACTGATGAATTATAGCACTTTGGCCACGGTAGCCGAGTTGTAGATGAGTCTCCTGATCTTTCTCTCCGACTGTTTGTGTCTAGCTCTATGGAGTAGGATTTTGACTTTGTATGCATGTGCATAATGAGTCCATGTATTATCTGGCATTTATTCATTATTATTGCTGCTACTTAATATTTATTATTTTTATTGCTGTTAAAATGCTATGTGGGCGCTTTGCGCCATTTTGTTTCCTGCTGCTATAATTAGTAATGATGGTAGGATATCTTACCTCTTTCTTGTATTTCCATTATGTTCTATCTGTGCATTGTGTCCCATCGAAGACGATAGCAAGGAGGTTGGAGCTCCCAATTTCCCCGGCTTCTGGCCTGATCACGATTAGCATCTGCTGTGGATCAAGGAGGCACGCATGTGCGAATTTTTAGGTGATGTGCGTCTGACCTTCCTTGGAGGTCCAGACTGCTGGCACATTAACTTGAATTCTGACCGCTGTGTCTACCTGGGAGACGTATTGATCTCTTTGGCCTAGAGGCGTTATGAGCCACCAATCTTTACTTGCTGCATCAGCCTGCGTTTGGAGTTTTATCTGCCCATCCGGGAAATGTGGGGTGGCCGTTATTACACCCCGCAGGAGGACTCCTTTGATTCCACTGCTCGGGCTCTGACCCATAGCTCTGTGGCTCCTATGGAGGTTTCCTCAGATGAGGAAGACCCCGAGGAGGTTCTCGAGGAGGATCTCGCAGAGGATCTTAAGGAGGATCCTGATACGATTCCTCCTCATCTGAGGGATTGATATTGCTGGTAGCTACTAAGGGCTACTAGTGTTTTATTTTGGGGGCCTGATGTCTTAATTGTAGTGGGCTGTATATTTCTGATATCTTGGGGATGCATATGTATGATCCTTTGGGTAGGTATAGTTTTGCTTTTTGGTATATCGGGCTTTGTAATTAAACAGATTTGATATATATATATATATATATATATATATATGAATATGCAATGTTGATCAAATGTATGCTTTACTTCTGTCTTGCTCTTTATGCCATTTACGTTCCATCGCTATATTTTATTTATACAGCTTTAACCAGATAAATTTAATTTAAATAATAAAAAGAACTGGGTCTTAACTTATAAATTTTTTTTTCGCATTATAATTGACAATGTGACGTTCCCTCCCAAAATGGGGCATTTCATTAAGTTGGTATCAGAAGCCCGGTTTATGTTTCTTTGGGTCTTGTGATTGAGTCTATCTTGTTTGTGTTATGTGTTTCTCTGAAAATCAAACGCAGAGATGTATTGTTTAGTATTCCTGGTGGATACGACTGACTTTTCTTATGTCTTTCAGTTACTCTGGCTTGAGACAGTAAGATGGCACGATGCAAAGACATGGCAGCTGCTATAGTGGTGATGCAGAGGATGGCTGAGGCCGTCGCACAACAAACTAAACAAGCTACTCAGCAACAAGAGAAAGTTGCTCAACAACAAGAACGAGCTGCTCAATAGCTCGAAGCTACTACAGATGCTTAGAACTTGGCGGAGTTTCGACGCCACAATCCTCCCCAATTCAAAGGAGAGTTCGATCCGGACAAGGCTAGTCTATGGATCAAAGAGCTAGAGAAAGTCTTTCGAGGCATGAACTGCACGGAGAATAAGAAGGTGAGCTATGCCACCTTTATACTGGTGGGCAATACTGAAAACTAGTGGAATAAAGTGCAGAGAATGCTGGAATCTGCAAACCGCGAGATCACTTGGGATCTATTCAAGGACAAATTCTTAGATAAGTATTTTCCTACGAGAGCAAGGCACGCGAAGGAGTCAGAATTTCTCAACCTATGGCAAAGAAATATGACCGTTAGTGAGTATGCAGTGAGGTTTGAAAACTTGTCATAGTTTTCAATATACTTTCAGCACCAACCGAATGAAGCCTGGAAGTGCCGGAGATTTACAGAGGGACTGAGATATGAGGTGAAGAAGGTTGTTATCACCCTGAAGATCAATGAGTTCTCGGAGCTACTAGACACGTGCTGTGAACTAGAACCTTTGGAGCAATCTTGAGATACGAGAAATAGGAGCTTTGGGCCTACGAGATTCCAAAGGGGCGGTGGCAACGATTCTAACCGCTTCCATAAGAAGCCCTATTCCCGACCAATGGGAAATCAGCAACAGACCACAGGTGGAAGCTTTGGTGAAGGTTCTACTGGGAACTGAATTGGCCAGAATGTGGTGTATCCTTCAAGATGCCTAAAGTGTGGGAAAGATCACCTCACAAGGGACTGCACCATAAAGGGGATCATCTGCTTCAGGTGTGGCAAACCTAGCCACGTATCCCAAGACTGCAATCAAGCGAAGGCTAAACCTTTAATCAATGCTGCAAGAGCCAAGAAACCACAAGTAGGCGGGCGACTTTATACCATGAGCGGAGCTGAAGCCTCCGAGTCCGAAGACTTCATTCAAGGGGAAGGCACCATAGAAGGTAACCTTTTAATTGTACTGTATGACTCTGGGGCAACCCATTCTTTCATATCATATGACTGTGTGCAAAGACTTGGTTTACCAGTGTGTACCTTACCTTTTGACTTAACTGTTTGTACCCCCACTGATAAACCGGTAGTTACTACCAAAGTCTATTTAAATTGTCCATTGATTGTTGAAGGTCAAATCTTTTCTGTCGACCTGATCTGTTTACCCCTTTCTCAACTAGATATAATTTTAGGAATGGACTAGTTGTCTTCTAACCATGTTCTACTGGATTGTTCAAGAAAAACCATAGTTTTTTTGATAGATGAGGATTCTAGATATCTGATGGCCAACCGAGTTCAAGCTTTCTTGAAAGAAGGAGCTCACGGATACATGCTACTATCTTCTTTGAAAGTCGAGAGCGAGGTTGATGTGAACACAATTCCAGTGGTGAATGAGTTTTTCGAAGTCTTTCTGGAGGATGTACCTGGTTTACCACCGGCGCGAGAAATAGAATTTGCTATTGACCTTGTACCGGGAGCTGGTCCCGTGTCTATAGGACCTTATAGGATGGCATCAACAGAATTAGCTGAGCTCAAGAAGCAGCTAGAGGAGCTTTTGGAAAAGCAATTTGTCAGACCAAGCGTATCACCGTGGGGAGCATCAGTACTGTTAGTTCGCAAGAAGGATTATTCATCCAGATTGTGTGTGGACTACCGGCAGCTGAACAAAGTGACGATCAAGAACAAATATCCACTCCCAAGAATTGACGACTTAATGGACCAACTGAAGGGAGCAGCGGTATTTTCAAAGATCGATTTGCGATCTGGGTATCATCAGATATGAGTGAAGACGGAGGATATACCCAAGACTACTTTTCGTACCAGTTACGGCCATTACAAATATCTCGTGATGCTATTTGGCGTGATGAATGCACCAACTATCTTTATGGACTACATGAATCGAATCTTTCATCCTTACTTGGACAGATTCGTTATAGTCTTCATTGATGACATTCTGATATACTCTCAAAATCAGGAGGACCATGCTGAGCACCTCAGTATAGTTCTTCAGATTCTGAAGGAGAAAGAACTGCATGCCAAACTGTCAAAATGTGAATTTTGGCTGGAAGAAGTTAAATTTTTGGGTCATTTAATCACGAAGGATGGGATTGCGGTGGATCCATTAAAAGTGGAGGCAGTGCTACAATGAGAAAGGCCTAAGTCAGTGATGGAGATTCGTAGCTTCGTGGGTTTAGTCGGATATTACCGGAGGTTCATCGAGGGGTTCTCCAAGATTGCTGGACTTCTTACTCAACTCACAAGAAAGAACCAAGCTTTTGAGTGGACTGACAACTGTGAATAGAGTTTCCAAGAGTTGAAGAATCGGCTAACTACCTCGCCAGTCTTAGTGTTACCTGATCTGAATGAGCCCTTTGAGGTGTACTGTGATGCTTCATACCAAGGACTAGGATCTGTACTTATGCAGCATGGAAGAGTCGTGGCTTATGCTTCGAGGCAATTACGAATGCACGAGAAGAACTACCCGACGCACGACTTGGAGTTAGCGGGTGTGGTTTTTGCTCTGAAGATATGGAAGCATTTTCTCTATGGAGCGACGCTCAATATCTTTAGTGATCACAAAAGCTTGAAGTATTTGTATGATCAAAATGAGTTGAACATGAGGCAGCGGAGGTGGCTGGAGTTCCTGAAGGACTACGATTTCCAACTATTGTATCACCCTGGCAAGGCAAACGTCGTGGCAAACGCCCTGAGTAGGAAGATGATTAGTGTCTCTGCCCTGATGATCAAGGAGAAAGATCTGATCGAGCAGTTCAAAGATGTATGGTCTTTTATGGAATTAGAACCAAGAAAGATCTGCATGAATATGGTTACCATCTCAAGTGAGCTGATGGATGACATACGAGAAAAGCAGAAGGTTGACAAATTCTTGCAATAAGTGAGAGAGCAGATGAAGCAAGGTAACGAAACAGCATTTGCGGAAGGAACAGACGAAATTCTGAGATTCTGAGATAGAGTCTGTATTACCCGTGACCAAGAGCTTAGAGAGTATATTATCAACCATGCTCACACAAGCCAGCTGAATATGCATCCGGGCATAACAATGATGTATCAGGACTTGAAGAAGTTGTTTTGGTGGCATGGAATGAAGAGTGACATCACTAGACGTGTATCGACTTGTCTGGTTTGTCAGAAAGCTAAAGTGGAACATCAAAGACCGGCAGGATTGCTACCACCATTGTCTATTGCTGAATGGAAGTGGGACAACATTGCATTGGATTTTGTAGTGGGTTTGCCACGGACAAGAAAAGGTCATGACTCGATTTGGGTAATCATGGACCGACTCACGAAATCAACACATTTTCTCCCAATCAACATAAGATACAAACTGGAGAGACTGACCCAGATTTATATTGGAGAAATTGTTAGACTACACGGTGTGCCTACAAGTATTGTTTCAGATAGGAATCCGAGATTTACTTCAAATTTCTGGTAGAGTCTACAACAAGCATTAGGGACGAAGTTATGTCTAAGTTCTGCTTATCACCCACTGACCGATGGTCAATCAGAGAGGACGATCCAATCTTTGGAAGATTTGCTTAGAGCTTGCACCATAGAACAAACTAGAAGTTGGGATGACGTTCTACCATTGATAGAATTCACCTGCAACAACAGTTACCATTCAAGCATAGGGATGGCACCTTATGAGGCTCTGTATGGACAACGGTGTCGAACACCCTTATGTTGGTACCAAGACGACGAGAGCCTTACTATTGGACCAGATATTATACAGCAGACAACTGAGAAGGTTAAGATGATTTAGGAGAAGATGAGGACGGCTTAGAGCCGATAAAAGAGTTATGCAGACCAAAGGAGAAAGCCTCTTGAGTTTGAGGATGGCGAGCATGTATTTCTGAAAGTCACACCTACGACTGGGGTAGGCCGGGCCTTGAAATCTAGAAAACTCACTCTAAAATTTCTTGGACCATACCAAATTATTCACCGAGTAGGTCCTGTAGCGTATCAAATAGCCTTACCTCCTTTCCTTTCAAACATTCACAATGTTTTTCATGTGTCACAATTGCAAAAATACCTTCCTGACCTAAGTCATGTCATAGCACCAGATACAGTACAATTAAAAGAGAACTTAACCTATGAGGCACCTCCTGTAAGAATTGAGGGTAGAAGGATAAAGCAACTAAGAGGCAAGGAGATCTCATTGGTGAAGGTAATCTGGAACGAGATGACTGGAGATGCAACCTGGGAGCTAGAAGATAAAATGAAGGAGCAATACCCACAATTATTCTAAGGTAAGCAAATTTTGAGGACGAAATTTCTTTTTAAAATGGGAGAGTTGTAATACCCCGAAATTATTTATTTTATCATTAATCATCATTTTACAATATTTATAATTTTTAGGAATTTTTGTGGATTTTTTCAGAAACATTGAATATTTTAATATATTTCTCATTTTGCGTGCACACTGAGCAGGGTCAGTGTAACACCCCGAAAATGATTTGTTTCATCATGAATAGTCATTTCCCAATATTCATGATTTTTTGAGATTTTTCTGGAATTTTCTGAAAACATTGAATATTTTAATATATTCCTCGTTTTGCATGCACACTGAGCAGAGTTAGTCAAACGCCCTGGAAAATTGTTTATTTCATGACAAATATCCATTTTCTAATATTTATGATTTTAAGAATTTTTTTGGATTTTTCTGAAAATGTCGAATATTTTAATATATTCCTTATTTTGCTTGCGCGCTGAGCGGAGCAGGGAAAACGAAATGTTTTCCTTGAGACTGCTAAACCATGAACTGTCAGCGTGTCGACGGGGGATCTTACTATACCCGTGGTTAGGCACAGTTTGTGAGGTTTATATTTTTTAAGATTTTATCTGATAAATAAAATCGCTGTACTATAAAATTATCTGAATGATAGTAAAATATTATTTTTATCAACTGTAACTTTTATTCACTGGAAAAATAATTCTAACAGTGTAGTTAATCATCTGTTCAAGAGTATTTAATTAAGGAGATAAGCTTACTTTGTACTTTATTGAGAAACGTGCAAAGCTTCTCAAGGAAGCTTCTAGAAAATTTCCTCCAAGCTTCCCAAGGAAGCTACTCACCCTCTCTCCTCTCTCCACACACTCACGACTGCAGCACTTGGGAGCATAAAAAATTGTGCTTCAATTCATTTAATCCAATCTATTCAAGTTTCAAAATTCAAAAGCTATCACCTTTATTTCCTATGCACTTTCTCTCTTTACCATCTTCTTCCTTTGAATTTTTTTTCTCCTCCTTCTCTCTAGGAGCTCTGGGTCAGCAGCCCTTCCCTACCTCATCCATCACAAAAATTTCATCCAACCCCGTTTTCTTAATCCTTTCCATCTTTTAAACACTTCTCTAGTTGGTGGTTCTTTGAAAAGCTCTCATCTTCACCATTTTCTTCAAGGTTCAAGCTTAGGGTTCTTGGGTAAGCTTCTTGATTCTTCACTTTCCTTTACTCATTTTCGTTTTCATGGTCTTCTTTGTGACCATCCATGCTTTATTTTTCAAGCATTGGTGTTGTTTTGATGGGATTGAAATTTTAGGGTTCTTGGTGGTGTCCAATCCGAAAATTGCAAGGAGATTCTAGGGGGCTTCTCTTGTTTTCTTCTCTTAGGTAAGAGGAAGACACTCCTCCTCAACCTCTATTAGCACTAAGAAACCTTGTTTGTGATTGATTGTGAGAAAACCCTATTGAGGGTTATTCTTTGGTTGCATGATTAGTATGTTTACATGTTGTTTGCATTTTGTTTATGCTATTGGATTGATTGTTTGTGTATATTGATATATTGGAATGGATTGGAAGGCATGAAATGGAGGAAAATGATGTTGGATTCTCTCTTGGTTGGCTACGATTTTAGGGGCCCAAAATTGGGGTTCCTTGTGAACAATTATAACAAGTGGGAATCAAAATTAATCAAGTGTACATTATGTAATTAATGGAATGATAAATTTAGGTACTTAATCCCCTATGGAGGCCACGGCCTCTAGGGCCATTTAGGGCTTGATTATGCAATCTTGGTAACCTTGGGACTTAGATAATCAAGTGAATAAATTATTGGTAATAGGATGGAAAATTAGAAAAATTGGAAGACTAGGATATACTTGGAGGTTCATAAATTTTAAAGAACCAAGAATGAAATTTCTCATAAGACTTAGGGTAATTTTATTTAAGGAAAGAACAAGAGAATGTGAGACTTTGAGATCCTTAGAATAACTTTCTAAGTGTATGAGAATAAATTACCTTAGACAATTTAATTAATTAAGAGAATTTCTCTAGAGAAGAAACTTTGTAATAAAGGCTAAATCTACGTAAGAATTCATAATAAACCTTCAAAATGTATTAATTCATTTAATTCCAATATTATTATATTGTGGGTCCATGTGAGTGACCAATGAAGTGTTGGTATTTAGTTTGGCCAATTGTGGCATATTTTGGAAAAGTATGTAATGATGAACATACATGTTTATGCATAGAGTTGTCATGCATTGTGAATGTCCGTTGGACTGTTGTTAAGGCCGAATTGCCTAGGAGATGAACACACCTTAGTGCGGGTGCGAGTAGACTAGTATAGGTCATATCGTTGACCATGGGGGCGTCGGGGTGCGGGTACCCTGCAATGGATAATTGGTAGCTCTTCTGTCCGTGGGGCAAACTGATGCAAACGCACCGATGATCCTGACCGGGCACTGTCCTATATCGTGATCTAGCGTAGACTGTCTGTACAATGCCTTGATGTGCACTTGGATAAACTGATGAATTATAGCACTTTGGCCACGACAGCCGAGTTGCAGACGAGTCTCCTGATCTTTCTCTCTGACTGTTTGTGTCTAGCTCCATGGAGTAGGATTTTGACTTTGTATGCATGTGCATAGTGAGTCCATGTATTATCTGGCATTTATTCATTATTATAATTGAAACTGTTGTGCTACTGATATAAATAACTGCCTGGAACTGCTTGGTTATTTATTACTGCTACTTAATGTTTATTATTTTTATTACTATTAAATTGCTATGTGGGCGCTTTGCGCCATTTTGTTTCTTGCTGCTATAATTGGTAATGATGGTGGGATGTCTTACTTCTTTCTTGTATTTCCATTATGTTCCATCTGTACATTGTGTCCCATCGAAGACGATTGTAAGGAGGTTGGAGCTCGCAATTTCCCCTGCTTCTGGCCTGATCACGATTAGCATCTACTGTGGAGCATGGAGGCATGCATGCATAAATTTCTAGGTGATGTGCATCTGACCTTCCTTGGAGGGCCAGACTGCTGGCACATCAACCTGAATTCCAACCGCTGTGTCTACCTCGGAGACGTATCGATCTCTTTGGCCTGGAGGCCCATGAGCTATCGATCTTTACCTGCTGCATCAGCCTGCGTTTGGAGTTTTATCTGCCCATCCAGGAGATGTGGGGTGACCGCTATTACACCCCACAGGAGGACTCTTTTGATTTCACTGCTCGGGCTCCGGCCCGTAGCTCTGTGGCTCCTATGGAGGTTTCCTCAGATGAGGAAGACCCCGAGGAGGTTCTCGAGGAGGATCTCACGGAGGATCCTAAAGAAGATCGTGATACGATTCCTCCTCATTTGAGGGACTGATATTGTTGGTAGCTACTGAAGGCTACCAGTGTTTTATTTTGGGGGCCTGATTACTTAATTGTAGTGGGCTGTATATTTTTGATATCTTGGGGATGCATATGTATGATCCTTTGGGCAGGTATAATTTTGCTTTTTGGTATATCGGGCTTTGTAATTAAATAGATTTGATAGAAATAAATATATATATATATATATATGAATATGCAATGTTGATCAAATGTATGCTTTACTTCTGTCTTGCTCTTTATGCCATTTACGTTCCGTCGCTATATTTTATTAATTATTATTATAACAAAAAAAAAAAGTCACCATTTTATTTATACAGCTTTAACCAGATAAATTTAATTTAAATAATAAAAAGAGCCGGGTCTTAACTGATAAATTTTATTTTTCGCATTGTAATTGACAATGTGACGTTCCCTCCTAAAAAGGGGTGTTTCATACCCGTTATGGAGTGGGGAGTAGTCTGGTGGGCCCAAAAGATGTGATATAACTATCCGGCCTAGTTTCCTTTGACTTCATCCAACCTTCTTTTTAATCCTCGAACAATAACCCAGTTGACGGCTTCAGCTTGTCCGTTCGTCTAGGGGTTTTCCACAGCACTATAGTGGTGCTTGATTTTCAAACCAGCGAGTAGCTCTTTGAACCCCTTATCCTTGAACTGTGTCCCATTATCTATCATAACGGATTCTAGGATTCCAAACCTTATAATAATGTGGCACCATATGAACTTTTGGATTCGGACCGAGGTAATGGTGACCAAGGGCTCGGCTTCGATCCATTTAGTAAAGTAGTCCATGGCTACCACTAGGAATTTCAACTGTCCGGGTGCTTGAGGGAACGGACCCAAGATATCCATCCTCCATCTATAGAATGACCAAGGTACGGATGTCGTGGAAAGTTCCTTTGGTGGAGCATTATAATGATCCGATTGCCGTTGACATTTGTCACAAACTTGGGCATATGCAATAGAGTCAGCCTCCATCGTAGGCCAATAGTACCCAGCCCTGAGGACTTTTAAAGCCAAGGATTTTCCTCCCAAGTGGTGCCCACAGCTCCCCTCGTGGACCTCATCTAGTACATATTTAACTTCCTTTGGCGTTAGGCATTTAAGGAGAGACGAAGAGTATTTGCGCCGGTATAACTACCCATCATAAGTGGTGTATCGGACAGCAGTCTTATCCAATTTAGAGGCTTCTTTTGGGTCTTTGAGATGGATACCGGACTATAGATACTCCATTATCAAAGTGATCTAAGTATTTTCCTACTTCTCTACCTGAAAAATGGAGGAATCCATGATAGAAGGTTGTAAGGGAGTCTCTTGGACCACGGTGCAGTTGTTGTTCAGACTCTTTTTGCTGGCCAACTTGGATAGGAGGTCGGCTCTTGAATTATGCTCCCAGGGTATATGCTCCACCTTAACCGTTCAGAAATTTTGGAGGAGCCTTGTACCTTTGTAGGTATTTTTACAAGAGGGGCTCATGATGCGGATATCGGCAAGTGCACCGAATCGACAAAAGTAATAAAAAGTTAGTAGAGTATCGTCCCACGAGGATTAAGTTATTAATTACTAAATTAACTGAAAATAACACTATTTAAGCTAACAAAAAGAGAGTTGGTAAAAATTAAATTAAAAAGAAAAACAAAAATCAGCAAACAATAAATCAAAGGGGTGAAAAACAAAAATGTTAAAGTGTTAGGGTTCATATTTCACTTGAACTCTTTAGATGCACATTCAAATATTGGTTTAACTATGTTCTATTTCAATGATTTATGGTCAATTCCCAAAATTAATTAATATCCAATCCCTTGGTATATTAATCCTCTTACGCTGATTGAAATTAACTAATCCTTTAGTCAAACCCCAATTAGAAAGGCATTATCAAGAATGAGGGAATTAAAAGAAAGACCACATAACCCACAATGTCTATTCTTAGCGATTGCAGAAGTTATGGTGTTTATCACAAATTCTAGGTTCATGCAAATTTTCTCAAATCATACATAAACCCAAAAGATCATTCCCAAATTGGCCAGATTTAGAAAAACATTAAGAATAGAGATAAACACGTAAATCATGAAATAGAAACATAAATTAAACTCATAAATGAAAGTTACATCATCTAAGAACAAGATCCATCATCCCCCTAACAATGGGAAATTAGTTACATGGAAAAAGAAGAACACAAAGGGAAGAATATGACAAACTCCATTGTAGAAAGGTGGAAAGGTTGAAGAAAATCCTTAATCTTCAATCCTAATTGCGCCCACACTACATTAGGGTTTGTGCCTCTTGATGTCTACTACCTTTTCTCCAAGTGTCTAAGAGTATGTAAAAAGAAAAGTCAAAAAGTGTGAAGAGTTTGGCAAGACTTTCTTCTTTATAAGAAATTCACGCTGCTGTTACGCGTTCAGCGCTCAGGCGTTGGCCCACTAAAGCCACGGTGTAGCATACACAATCAGCGCTCAAGCGCTCCTTGTTCAGCGCTCAGGCGTTGGCCCATTAAAACAAGAATCCTCCAGCGCACGTTGCGCGCTCAAACGATGAGGGGCCCAACGCTCAAGCGCTGGGCTTCTGAATTATTTTCTTTTCTTTTTTTTTCTGCTTCTTTAAATGCCTAGTCTTTTTCCATATGCAATTACCTACAAAAAATACATAAAAACACGTAATAAGAACACAATTAAAATAATAAAAACAAAATAAAATTTGAGAACAAAATTAAATAAAAAATATTTAAAGATGATGAAAACCCAATATTTTGAACCGTAAAAATATAAATTTTTGTAGGTTCATCACTCCCCCAAACTTAAGCTTTTGCTTGTCCTCAAGTAAAAGAAAAACAAAACAAAACAAAACAAACTAAAACTCAAACATGGCAATACCAGGTATCATCATTCATATCCTCAAAAACTGCTTCACAATCTAATTTCAAAGTGTCACACATGAATAATCCAATTATCACATCGTCTCTCACATGCAACTCTTATGCACAAATGACTTCCCAAAAGCATGAATGAAAGACACAATCTCTTCATAAAGTACAAACCCAGATAGGTTCATAAAACTGTAAATGCACATCAAACCCACATCCATAAGGTTATTTTTCATCTCTCTCTCCACTAATGTAAACAACACACAACCAAGGATCAAAAGGGACTTTATAAGCTTGTAATGTAAAGCCAAGGGTATGGGTTAAGAAAGAAGTGGTAGGAAAATGAAAACAAAAGTTGAGATACAAAATCATGTAAATTTTACAATTCAAGCCTCAAAATACTGAACAAGTGCAAAAAGGAGCAAAAGAATCAACACAACATTCACTCTTTTTTTCTTTTTTTCTTTTTCAACAACCTCCACCCCCAAACTTATTTCTTTGCAATACTTTGGGTGGAGTTTCTTGTTTTTTTTTTCTTTTTTTTTTCTTCTTTTTTCTTTGAAATTTTTCATCACCACAAAACTTCTTGCACAAAAATAATGAAGTCTTGAATAATAAAATAATACAAAATATGCACTCAACAGAGGTTATGTAAGAGAATTTTTTTTTTTCATGTGGGTATGGGAAAGGAAAATATGGGTAAAGAAAAGAAACAGAGGCCAAACAATAGCAAGGTTGCAAAAGGGACTTAAGGATAAACTGTGTTTACAGGTTGGCTTGAAAGGCTCAAACGGTCCAAAGAAGGCCCTTATCATTTCCTTAATCATGCACTATCTAGGATTTCGCCTCAAGAGAGAATTAAACAACTTCTAGATGCAAATCATCCACACACATGCAATCCCATAAACTTTCTCTAAACTTGGCATGCAATTAAAATCCAATGTCTATCAGTCATAAAGATGGGAAGAACATCCATACACAATTAAAACAATAGAGATAAACATAACTCATGGATTCTCATGTGTTATCCCAAAAAATCAGACTAATCCACAATTCAAACAATCATTGAATATTCAAATCAACACACCAGCATGCACAATTTCAACAATGACTCAAAACACAATAGGAGTGATGATGGAAAAATAAAATCAATAAAAGTAAAAAACAAAAAACAAAATGAATTAAATGCAAGAAGGAAAAGAAAAACTCTTTTTGGCGGTCGACAACTATATACATCCCCCTACAAAGGCTCTGAACTCAGGGAGGCACCTAAGCCAACTCAACACTAGCTAACTATAAAACAAGAATAGAAAAAAAAACGTTAATAAACAAAATAAGAAAATAACAAAATAAAAACAAAAATAAAAACTAAAGAGAAAAGGAGAGAAAATTTGGGTTGCCTCCCAAAAAGCGCTTGTTTAACGTCATTAGCTCGACATTGCCTTTTTTCAATTAATCATGGTGGCTTGAAACAAGAGAAGTAGGATGACATCTTTCTCTTGTCGGCTCTTTACCTCCACACTCTGTCACTGCCTTTTGAATCCCCACAAGTGTTTAGAACTTAACTTGAACCAGGATGTTCTGAATACACTTTAGCATGGAAATTCTCATCAGGCCATGGAGGTCTCAATTTTTCAACAATAGAAGGATTAACTTGCAGCAAACCTTGGAAAATGGGAGGACCTTTCTCCGTCTCAGCAATCTCAAATATAGGAGGACTTTTCTCTTTTTCATTAACAATCTTAGGAGTAAGAAGATCCACATTCATAGACAAAGAAGAGTTCTTACCATCAAACCCCTTTTGAAATGTACCTTGAATGCAATTAACAGGGGCATAAAGATCAGATGTTAGGGTAGACTTATTAAAAACATTTATAGTAACTTGATCTCCATCCACCCTCAAAATAAGCTTTCCTCTAGGGATATCAATTAATGCTCCTGATGTTGTTAGGAATGGTCTCCCCAGAATTAATGGGATATCAGCATCCTCATCTATATCCAAGACCACAAAGTCAACTGGGAAAATAAATTTATCCACCTTCACTAGCAAATCTTCCACAACACCGTACGGATGCCTGACTGATTGATCTGCTAATTGAAGAGAAACCATTGTAGGCTTAACTTTATCAATTCCCAGCTTGTGCAAGATAGACAATGGCATCAAATTGATACTAGTCCCTAAGTCACATAGAGCTTTCTCAACATTCAGCTTTCCAATGGTGCAAGGAATATTAAAACTTCCTGGATCCCTCAACTTCGGTGGAAGCTTCCTTTGGATAATGACACTGCACTCCTCAGTAAGTGCTACAATCTCATCTTCTTCCAACTTCCTCTTCTTAGAGAGCAAATCTTTCATGAACTTCGCATATGAGGGCATTTGCTCTAATGCTTCAGCAAAAGGAATGTTAATCTGCAGCTTCTTAAAGACTTCTAAGAACTTGGAAAACTACTTTTCTTGAATCTCCTTCCTGAATCTTTGAGGGTACGGAAGTTTAGCATAAAGCGAATAATCAACTATTTTCTTCTCACATTCCTTCTTCTTCTTCTTCTGCCACTTTGGGTGCTCCTCTTTAACTTCAACTTTTTTACCATTATCCTGAGACAAAAGCTCTTCAATCGAAACCTCAGTACTTTCACTCTGATTTTCTACAGAACCAGATGCTTCATTCTTGTCTTCCAAAGTCTTGCCACTTTTCAAAGTGATTGCATGACATTGCTCCTTTGGATTGACTATAGTATCACTTGGAAAAGTGCCTAGAGGTCTTTCTTGAAGCTGTTTTGCTATTTGCCCCACTTGATTCTCAAGACTTCTAATAGCAGCCTCATGATTCTTAAAATTAGTTCTTGATTCCTCCATAAAAGCTGAAGTCTGTTGCACAAAAAAAGAGGTCTGCAGAGAAAGTTTCTCCATTGTAATCTCAAGAGGAGACTTTTGTTCGGGCTAAGCATTCAATGGTACAACTTGATTCTTCTAAGAGAAATTAGGATGATTCCTCCAGCCTGGATTGTAAGTATTAGAATAAGGATTACCTTGTGGCCTTGAAGGATTACCCATATAGTTCACCTGCTCTGAAATGTTGACACCTGAATTCCCTGCCTCACATTGACCATTGACATGGTTACCTCCACAAAAATCGCAAGTCAGACCTTGATGATTAATTGCATTTACCTGTAAATTACCAACTTGCTTAGTAAGGTTGACAATGTGTTGCATCATAGTCTGATTCTGTGCAAGTATAGTATCAACAACACCAAGCTCCAACATTCCCTGTTTAACTGCTGCTCTCCCACTAGGCAACTGATATTCATTGGTCGCCATGGTCTCAAATAGTTCTTGAGCTTCTTCAGGAGTTTTGGTATTCAAAGATCTTCCTGCAGAAGCATCCACCATAGCTCTGGTAGGATGATTCAAACCATTATAGAAAATCTGCACCTGCTGCCAAACTTCAAATGCATGATGAGGACACCTCCTTAGTAGCTCCTTGAATCTCTCTCATGCTTCATAAAGAGATTCTCCTTGATTTTGAGTGAAACAAGCAATCTCACCCCTCATCTTCACAAACACTGATGGAGGAAAGTATCGAGTCAAAAATTTGCTAACCAAATCCTCCCAAGTAGAAATGCTCCCCTGTGGCTAGGTTTGTAGCCAGCTCTTTGCTTTATCTCTGAGAGAAAATGGGAACAGTCATAATCTAATAGCATCATCAGTAACGCCATTATACTTAAAAGTATCGCAGAGCTACAAGAAATTCACAATGTGCAAGTTTGGATCTTCTGCATGGCCTCCCCCAAACTGATTCTGCTGCACTAGCTGTAGAAGTGCTGGTTTAATCTCAAAATTATTGGCCTGAATAGTAGGACGCACAATACTGGTAGAAATATTCTCAGCAGATGGGGTAGCATAGTCAGCCAATGTATGTTTTCACTCTGCAGTTACAACAATTTCTGCCATCTTTGCTTCTACTTTTTCAAGCCTCTTCCTCTCTCTAGCTACTTTGCTGTTTGTTCTAGTTGTTCTCTCTATCTTTGGATCAAAAAGCAATTCTTCTGACTCTAGAGAACCTTGCATAAACAAACAAACAAGCAAACCAAAGTGAAGTAAGGAGGAAATTAAAAATAAAATAAAATAAATGACTAATAAAAATAAACAAAGAAAACAAAAATAAAAGAAATAAATTAAAAGAAAATTAAATGAAGAAAAATGAAATTAAATAAGAAAAATAATTATCTATAAATAAAAGAAAATTTAAATAAAAAATAAAAAATAAAAATAAACAATTAAAAAAATGCTTAAATTAGTATCTTTTCAACTACAATTTAATATTAATAACAATAATCCTCAAGAATGGTGCCAAAAACTTGATGCGGATATCGGTAAGTGCACCAAATCAACAAAAGTAATAAAAAGTGAGTAGAGTATCATCTCACGAGGATTAAGTTATTAATTAGTAAATTAACTGAAAATAACACTATTTAAGTAACAAAAAGAGAGTTGGTAAAAATTAAATTAAAAAGAAAAATAAAAATCAGCAAACAATAAATCAAAGGGGTGAAAAACAAAAATGTTAAAGCGTTAGGGTTCAGATTTCACTTGAACTCTTTAGATACACACTCAAATATTAGTTTAACTATGTTCTATTTCAATGATTTATGGTCAATTCCCAAAATTAATTAATATCCAATCCCTTGGTATATTAATCCTCTTACGCTGATTGAAATTAACTAATCCCTTAGTCTAACCTCAATTTGAAAGGCATTATCAAGAATGAAGGAATTAAAAGAAAAACCACATAACCCACAGCGTCTATTCTTAGCGATTGTAGAAGTTATGGTGTTTATCACAAGTTTTAGGTTCATGCAAATTTTCTCAAATTATACATAAACCCAAAAGATCATTCCCAAATTAGCTAGATTTAGAAAAACATTAAGAATAGAGATAAACATGTAAATCATGAAATATAAACATAAATTAAACCCATAAAAGAAAGTTACATCATCCAAGAACAAGATCCATCATCCCCCTAACAATGGGAAATTAGTTACACATGGAAAAAGAAGAACACAAAGGGAAGAATATGACAAACTCCATTGTAGAAAGGTGGAAAGGTTGAAGAAAATCCCTAATCTTCAATCCTAATTGCGCCCACTCCACATTAGAGTTTGTGCATCTTGATGTCTACTGCCTTCTCTCCAAGTGTCTAAGAGTATGTAAAAAGAAAAGTCAAAAAGTGTGAAGAGTTTGGCAAGACTTTCTTCTTTATAAGAAATTCACGGTGTTGTTACGCGTTCAGCGCTCGGGCGTTGGCCCACTAAAATCACGGTGCAGCATATGCAATCAGCACTCAAGCGCTCCTTGTTCAGCACTCAGGCGTTGGCCCATTAAAACAGGAATCCTCCAGCGCACGTTGCGCGCTTAAGCGGTGAGGGCCCAGCGCTCAAGCGCTGGACTTCTGAATTATTTTATTTTATTTTTGTCTGCTTCTTTAAATGCCCAGTATTTTTCCATATGCAATTACCTACAAAAAATACATAAAAACACGTAATAAGAATACAATTAAAATAATGAAAACATAATAAAATTTGAGAACAAAATTAAATCAAAAATATTAAAAGAGGATGAAAACCCAATATTTTGAACCGTAAAAATATGAATTTTTGCAGGTTCATCAGCGCATTCACCTGATAGTCGCCCTGAATCTAGGAGGTTATGAGCTGGGAGTCACTTCAAAGTGTGATCATTTTTGCTCCTAGTTCCCTGGCCATTGTTAATCCGACAATGCATGCCTCGTATTCCGCCTAATTGTTCAAAGTAGGGAATTCAAACTTCAGGGAGCTCTTGATAGTCACACCTTCTGGGTTTTCAAGGATTACCTCGGGCACCACTACCCTTAAGGTTAGTGGATTCGTCAACGAACACGGTCCACAATACTTCCTTGATATCATCGGGGTCCGATGCAAGTTTAGTGAGGAAGACTAATAGTGCTTGTGCCTTGATTACCAGTCTGGGCTCGTACGCTATTCTAAACTCAAAGAGTTCAATGGACCAGGCGATTATTATCCCTGCTAAGTTCGGCTTATGCAATATTTGGCGAATCGGCTAGTCCGTTCTCACCACCATAGGATGGCACTGGAAGTTCTACCTTTAGCCTCCTAGTTGTAACGATTAGGGTAAACGTAACCTTCTCGATCTTTTGGAGCTCGAGACCCTTTAACACTTTGCTTATGAAATAGATCGATTTCTGGCCTTCCACCATTTCCCGGATCAGTATTGAGCTTGCGACCTCCTCATGGACCAAGAGGTATACGAACAACGTCTATCCAGGTTCTGGCCTCGTCAAAATGAGGGGAGAGGATAGTAGCCCTTTTAGTGATGTGAAGGTGTCCTCACATTCCTAGATCCACTCAAAACCTTTCCTCTTTCTTAGCAGCTTGAAGAAGGGGAGAGATTTATGAGTAGCTTTGGCGATGAATCGTGTGAGGGCTGCTATCCGCCCTGTCAACTGTTGAACTTCTTTCACATTTTAAGGGCTATGCATATTGAGCACCGCCTGACATTTGTTAGGATTTGCCTCAATTTCGTAGTAAGTTAGCATGAAGCCTAGGAACTACATATGTCGGGTTGATCTGCTAGGAAGGATCCCGGATCACAGTCCAGAATAACATCCATGAACCATTAGTATCACGACATATTTCTCCACATCTAGCTTCATTGAGGTTCCCTTTAGAGGCCCTCGATATTTATCTTGAACCAACCTTCAAGTGGAGGATGCCATCTGATCTCTTAAGGCACCTTTACCTTAATCAGTTAGTGCACTGCATGGTTTTATCTAACCTTGTGAATACTATTCACATAATTAAAAATAATGGGGATCATATCTCCAGGCCTGTTATAATGTTCTTCGAATCTTTCTTGGTTCTACAAATGCCAAAGGATCTAATAAGAGACCATGAAGACATCTATCCATTGAAACACCTAGTAGTGGCCCATATTTCCTCTTATATTGCGCTCAATCCAATCCTTCACCCCCCTTCGAAAAAGCTTGGAATTTGATGAGAGGCGACAAGGTGTGTCCAGAGATGAGAAGCTAACGGACAATCATGCAAAATGTGGGTGACTGACTCAGTCGTCCCTGTGCAAATTTCACAATTTGGATTGTCCCTACTTAGAGCTCTGCTTGAGGCTCTTGAACAGCTTATTGTGACTAGCTTGTCATATAAAAACCTTTATTCTTTAGGGACCTTTCCAAGTCCATAGATGCTTCTAAACTGAGGAAGAGTCTCTAAGGGGGTTGGACAACATCATGTAAGTGCTTTTGGTAGAGAAATTCCCATCACCTAAAATTTTCCAACAAATTCAATCTATATCCCTAGCTCGATCATGGGGAAGACAGGCATGAGTTTTATGGATAACGTTCTAGACTAGATTATGGGTCCATGGATCAGGAGCAACTCGGCCCGCTAGAGCAGTATCCAGATACTATTAAGCGCCTACATCTGCCTATTTGTTAGGCGTAACTCGCTTAAGAGATATAAATGCTAATCATATCCCACATAAAATAGGGGATTAATTACTGAGAATAACTGTCTCCCTGATTTTAGTCAACAGTTTTCAATTTAGATAAAATGCTCTGATTTCCAACGCCCTAAGACGCTCTTTTATATACCCTGCAAGGTCTAAAAGGTACACATTGAATATCCAATACTACACACTGCCTTTCTTGCGCATGGAATGACTTGAGCGTCGAAGTGCCTTTTGCAGGTTCCTGCCACCTCACACCATCACTATTGCTGTCGTGTCACGAAGGTTTCCACCTTTAATTACCTACTCAGGTAACTCTCAGAATCTCATTCTAAACATTGGCGTCGTCTGTGGGAAGAGATAAACTTCTATTGCCTTCATCATCACCGTCATGATTAACACGAGGAGAAGACAAGCCTTAACTAACCAGAATCGCGCTTCTGCTACAGGAAACCCACCATCTTCAAACTGCTGTCTAACATCTGTCTTTTCTCATGAACCAGTTCTAGAACTAATCATAGCTCAACCAGAACCTAGGTAGGATGGGCAGGAGACTTCTTTCACTAGAGAGAGTCTCCCCTCTTCTAGTTAGGCTTTTAGGGATGTTGGACAACAAGTATCAATACTGCAACACCTTGGAGATCAAGTGGAGAATGAAGTTCGATCTTGCCATTCTGAAACTGATCATCAGGAGCTATCTAGAGCAAAACTGCTCTCTCTTGTTAAACTTCAGGATGAAAGAATTCATTTTTAGGAGGAAAGAATTCATAACTTGGAGAGAGCTGCTAACGAGGACTATGAAGGCGAAAACTGACCTCCGAGAAGGAATCTTGAAAATAGAAGAGATAAACCTTAAGGAGATGACCACTATCTGGAAAAACTATTGGATCGCAAATCCTGGTTGTAATGCTGAACCCGTCCATGCAAGATAGTAGGAACTTGGAGTAAGGAACTCAATTTCACAAAACTAGCCTTTCTTTAACAGACTGATGGCCTATGAGATCCCTATGCGTTTCAAGTATCCCACCAATATTGAAGCCTATGATAGGACCGCAGACCCTCAAGAGCATCTGGATGCCTATGTTTCTACACTCTTATTTGCTGGGGGTGATGACTCTTTCTTGTGTCACGCTATCCCCCTGTCACTGAAGAAAAGCTGCCTTGAGATAGTTCACCACCTTAGCTCCTAACTCTGTTGTTAACTAAAATGGCCTATTCTCGAGATCTTTGTTGCACTTCACCACTAGCAAGGTGCAACCTAAATCCATTTCATGTCTTTCCCAAATTCAACAAGGAAAGGAAGAGGCTCTCTGAGACTTTGTATCCCGGTTCAATAAGGAGATCGTGAACGTGCATGACTGGGATGAAAGGCTCAGATTGTACTACATCAGGGAAGGGCTCCGACTAAGGCCATTGTCATTTTCTTTAGCAAAGAAAGAGCTCAAGACCATGAACGAGTTCTGTTCTCATGCTGATAAATACATTAATGATGAAGACGCTCTTCGGACTAGGAAGCATCTTGAGAAAGGAAAGGATGCCCAGCCTAAGTCCGAACCACCCAATCAATAGGGTTGGAATTCAAAATAACTCTTCAGGGGGAAATATGAGGACTACACTGCTCTAGACACACCTTAGGCTCATATTTATCTAGAGATAATGAACATCGAGCTTGATGTGCAAAGACCTCCCCCTTTGAAGAAGCATGCGTAGAAAGACAAGTCCAAGGACTATGCATGAAACGATGGCCACAGATATAAAATAGAGGACTGCATTAACCTCCAAGATGTCCTCGAATCGCTGAACTGAGATGGTCGCTTGGGCCGTATGTGCTCTAATCTCAGAACAACCACATGGGAGGATAGAACTATAGAAAACAGAGTTACAGCTCACGGAGAAGCCCATCTCCGCCCTACTAGAGAATACGCTCTATTTCCAGGATCGACCATCCTATCACAGGCACATCTTGGAACACCCTAAACCAAGACAAGGCACAACCCGAGGATGATAATCATGAAGACAACTGTTACCACACTGAAGTAACCCGGACAATAAACACCATCTCAGAGGGCTTCGCGGGCAGTAGTGATTCTAGAAACACCAGGAAGAAGGCCTTCCTAGTTGTGCTGGGCATAGCATTCGTCACAGAAACTAAATCGGGCAGAGGGTCAAGAAAGACCCCACTGATCTCGTTCTCTAATGAGGATTATGGAAACACTATCCCATATCACGATGACCCCATGGTCATTACCGAGATAATCACAAACGCTGAGGCTTGCAGAATATTTATGGATCAGGGAAGCTCAACTGACATTATGTTCCTAGACTTATTCAACAAGCTAGGATTATCAAAAGAAGAACTAATCCCATACATCGGTGAGTTGATTGGATTCACAAGTGATAAGATCACCCTAGTTTGGTACATTGAGACCTACTTGACTTTAGGGAAAGACTCCCTCTTCAAAACTATTAAGGTTAGGTTTTTGGTAGTTGACTGTCCTTTGGCATATATAATGTTATACAAGGACGTCTTTCACTCAATGCTTTTGGGGTCGTGATCTCCACACCCCACTTGGCCATCAAATTTTTGGACCAATAGGACAAAGTTATAATAGTCAAAGGAGACCAAGCCACGGTGAGGAAGTGCTACAACTAGAGCTTGAGAATCACCAAAAAACCTCAGGCTATGGACTGATGCAATGATTCGACTCTGGTCACTACGGACACTGCCAACGTCCTCTTGACCGTGATAGACGTACGCAAAATGATATGTGGCATACGCCCCTAACTTGACAGAGAGCTCCAGTCCCTTCAACTTAGTGCTAGGCCAAGCCAGGTAACCAAGATTGGAGGGCAACTCAATTAGGAGGAAAGATCCTAGTTGACTGAGTTCCTACAGAAAAACAAGGATCTATTTGCCTAGACTTTCATAGATATGCCAAGTTTAGACCTATACTTTATCTGCCACTAACTTTCTATTATAAAGAATGCAAAACCAATGGCCCAACGCAAAAGGAAAATTAGTCTTGAAAGGCAAGAGGTGATCCAGAAACAAGTGAAGGAGCTCCTAGACGTCAGATTCATCAGAGAGGTATCCTACACCATGTGGCTCTTTAATGTGGTCTTAGTCAAGAAGCCCAATGGGAAGTGGCGTATGTGTGTTGATTACACTGATTTGAATAAGGTGTGTCCAAAAGACCTCTACCCACTTCCCAACATTGATAAGCTAATGGATAACTCATCTGGTTTCAGGTTACTTTCCTTCATGGATATATATTCCAAATACAACTAGATCTCCTTGAACCAAAAAGATGAAGACAAAATTGCTTTCATAACCGAGATAGGGAGTTACTGTTACCATGTCATGCCATTCAGATTAAAGAATGTAGGGGCAACTTACCACTAGATGATGAACAAAGTCTTCAAGGGATAAATCAGTAAGATGTTGGAAGTATACATTGATGATATGATAGTCAAGATAGTGAACACCGAAAACCACATCAAAGACTTGGAGGAAGTATTCCCTGAGATTTGGAAGCCTAACATGCGACTAAATCTAGAAAAATGTGTTTTTGGAGTACATGCTGGCAAGTTTCTAGGTTTTCTGTTGACATACTGTGGTATTGAGGCAAACCAGAGGAATGTCAAGCCGTATTTGATATACGCACCCCCCAGTCCATCAAAGAAGTGCAGTAGTTGACAGATCGAATTGCAGCCCTCATGCATTTCTTGGCCAAGGTTGCTCAAAAGTTTATTCCCTTCTTCAAAACTTTAAAAAAGGGAAAAAAATTTGAATGGACATCAGAATGTGAGGCTGCTTTCTAAGAGTTAAAAATGATGTTGTCCACGCCATCGGTTCTAATAAGAAAAATAGATGAAGGTCAGAGGCCGATTTACTTCATCAGCAAAGTCCTGTAAGGCCCTGATATCCATTATCAAAAGATTGAAAAGCTGGCTCTAGCACTGTTAATCACTAAAAGAAGGCTAAGACAATACGTCCAATGCCACCCAGTAATAGTGAGGATAGACCAGCCAGTCAGACAAATACTCCATAAACTAGATCTCGCGAGAAGAGTGATCACTTGGTCAGTGGAGCTCTCTAAGTTTGAAATTACCTACAAGCCATGACCAACTATAAAGGCTTAGGTATTAACCGACTTCTTGGTTGAGCTTATGCAGTACTCCGACCATCCTAGGGCATATTCTTGGTCCATCTATATTGATGGGTCCTAGAATCTCAAAAGGAGTGGTGCCAGGGTCACGTTGGAAAATAAAGCCAGCTTCGTATTAGAACGTCCTTTAAGGTTTGACTTCCCCATGTCAAAGAACTAAGTCGAATATGAAGCATGCATTACAAGCATTAACATGATGAAGGAAATGGGACCCACAGACATAATCCTATGTAATGACTCCCAGCTGGCGACATCCCAAGTTTGATGGGAATATCAGGCTAAGGAACCCCTACTACAGATATACGTAGCCAAAGTTAAAAGATTGATAGAAAATTTTTATAGCGTTAACTCCAGAGTTGATTTCCTGTCAAAACTTGCCAGTACTAAGAGCCCGAGTAATAACAAGTCCATGATCCAAGACACCTTACTCACTCCTAGTAGCATAGATAATGAAGTCCTCCTATTGGAAGATGATGAAACCTAGATGACACCTATACTTAGCTACCTCCACAGTGGCTCACTACCCGAGGATTAAAAAAAAACCCAAAAGATAGTACAAACATCGGCCTGGTACACCATTTTTGATAACCAGTTGCATTGTCATGGTTTCTCTTCTCCCCTCCTCAAGTGCCTTGGCCCCAGAAGGCAAAATACATATTAGCAGAGATTCATGAGAGAAGCTTAGGCCACCATCTCGGTAAAAAATCCTTAGCAAGAAAAGCACTGAGGGCTGGATATTATTGGCCCACCATGGAAGCTAACAGCAAGGAGCACGTACAGAGATGTGACCAATGCCAGTGCCATTCAGACATTTATGAAGCATCCCTTGAAGAGTTAACTATGATGTTGGTCCCATGATCGTTCTACCAGTGGGGGATGGATCTCCTTGGTCCCTTTCCCTAGGCACCAAGAAAGTTCAGTACTTAGTGGTGATTGTAGAATATTTGACTAAGTCGATTGAGGCAGAATCGTTGGCCACAGTCACCTCTGCATGAATCCAAAAATTCACTTACAAGAATATCATTAGCAGATTTGGAATCCCAGAGTCAATTGTCACAGATAATGGAACTCGGTTCATAGATCAGAAGTTCAAGGATCTCTTGGCTGGGCTCAAGATCAAACAACACTTCACCTCTGTGGAGCATCCAAAAACTAATGGACAAGTTGAGGCTGTCAACCAAGTTATACTTAGAGGGATAAGAAGGAGACTTGATGATGCCAAGGGGAACTAGGTGGAACAAATTAATCATGTCCTATGGGCATATCAGACCACACTACATTCCTCTTCTGGAGAAACCCCCTTTAAGTTAACCTATAGTTGTGAGGCTATGATACCAGTGGAAATAGGAGAGCCAAGTTGAAGAAAACAAAACTTTTTCGAGTTAACTAATCTGGACCTCATTCGTCATGAACTTGACTTGCTAGAAGGACAACATTGTATTGCCTATGTCCGAGAAGCCGCCCTCATATAAAGGATCGCTGCGTGGTATAACTCCTAAGTGATTCCACGTTGGTTTAACCCTGACGATCTCGTTCTACACAAGGCAGATATCGGAGGAAAAAAATGTAAAAGATGGGAAGCTAGCTCCTAACTAGGAAGAACCATACAAATTTACTTCTAAAACCAATACAGGAGCCTACACCTTAGAAACCGTCTCTAGGAAGACCATCAAGAATTCTGGAATGCAAACAAGTTAAGAAAGTATTATAGTTAAGTATTGTACTTTTTAAATTATCATGTAAAAGGCAGTTCATATTATGAATAAATAAGTTATTTCGAATTAGTTATTTCTTCAACATTTGTTCTATTTATCGGTGACTACTACAACCTACAAAGGTTATAATGCCTTGAAAGAGGTCCATATAATACCAGGTCCGAAGAGGATCCCACATTTCGACATCCATACATAATGGTCAAATAGGGGAATCCACTTGTCCATTATCCAAAGTCAAGGAGTGCATTCAAGGGTTTTCACCCGTGCCCTTATAGCTTGACCTTAACTCATAAATTGACTAGGTTTACAAAGATTAAGCATAGCTGACCATAGCTCAGGTCAATGGACTCCACACCAAAAGGCTTCTGTGTCACCTTTATAACTTCAGTTTAACTATAAAATCTAAAAGGTTTAGTGCGGTTACAACACTAAGCCTAAACCATAAGCCTAACAAAAGGTTTAACGTGGTTACGTGCTTCAGATTGTCACCCAGGATAGTGAACATCACTTAGAGGCTTCTGTGTCACATTACACCTAAAATTTGACCAAGTGTTACTATTCCTAAATGAACCTAACCACTGAGATCGAGCTTTGGACTTATTTCGACTAAGAAAAATGAGTGTTCATTAACAAGTCACCGAGGTCGAGCGTTGGACCCATCTCGGTAAACTATACGAGCAAATTGCTAAGTATAAGATGAACACTAAGATTAAACGTTGAACCCATCTCGACATTGCAAAACCAAAGATGCGAAGTATAAAAAGCCACTAAGATTGAGTGTTGGACTCATCTCGATAGTTAAAAAGAAAGCAAATAACAAAATTATGAAGAAAAGTATTAAGTATTCAATAAAACAAAAGGTGCTCGAGGTCAGGACTTGTCTATATACATCAATAAGACCCTACGCGGGGGGCAATGAAATGAAAAACAGGAAAAAAAAAGGTCAATTTCCATCCTTCGGAGTCATCGTCGCTACCTCAGTCTTCGCTACCTCGGTCACCGTCACTCTAGCATGTTCTTGTCCAACCTTCGGTGTTGCTCCTTCCCCTTCACCACCATCAATCTGCTAGTTCACTTGATTATTTAGAGCAGTCCCAGAAACAGTAACATCAATAATCTGCCCATCCCGGATAACCTTCAATACACTGATCCCTTCTTCGTTAAGACCAGGGTTGAGAATGAGGAGTTGGGTAAGAGTATTTTCGAAAGACTTCTCCACGGATCTCAACCAATCATCTTTCATTCCTATAATTTCCTTATTTAGATTGATCTTGGTCTCTCGAAGAAGTTCACATTCAACCCGAGCATCGGGGAGGAGAGAATCAAAGGAGGTTAAGTGTTCGTTCACCGAGTTCTCCCAAGCCACTGCTTCTGTAAGCTACACTCGAAGCATGTCGGCCTCAGTCGCATTAGCTTTGAGTGTAGTCATCTCGATAACTTGAGTTTGGAGAGAAATAACTTCAATAGCATCCACAGTAAGATGAGTGACCTCAGCCTGGAGCCTACTGATCTCGGTATCACTCAACTCGAGCTCTTTTACTGCTTAAGCCAACTACTAATCCTTTTTTGGCAACAATTAACTCAAGGCTTTGCTTTTCACCATGGAGGATGTTGATCTTCCTCTCCAAGCCAAAAGCCTCTCGAACAGACTCCCAAGCCTTCTCCACAAACCAAAGGAAAGAGACGTAGCACAGACTCCGGAGGTGGGCTTCATGAAGGAGCTCATCCATGTCATACTCAATTAATACGTCAGTTTCAGCAAGACTCAATAGGGTGTTATCAATGATAGTGGAAGGATCAGCCCTACGAGTCCATACTGACCTAAATGGGAAACGTAATGAAGCACCCTCCGGGATAAGAGACCCCGAACTAGTTGGGATCTCGGATACCTCGGTATCCTCTGGGATAACCTCAATAGCAAGCCTCTTCCCTCTTGGATCTTTTTGTTTTCGGCCCTCCTCTTCTGAGGTCGTAGGGACGAAACAGGGGAGCTATTTTCTATATCTTGGACTTTGATTATTGGTGGATGGACTACCTTACCTGAAGGAGGGGGGAGTGCAATGATCACCCTCGGGGCAGTCACCGGGACCAAAGATCCAGACGCCTTAGCCTTCCTAGCGCCAATCTCTGAGCCAAGCACTAAAGTCCATCTTGTGTTGTCATGCTTTCTGCAAAAAGAGAAAAAGTATTACAACATTTAGATAAATATTAAGTGCAAGAAAAAGAAATATATGCAAAACGAGATACCTAGTAAAGCTTTTATAGAATTGGAAGGCTCATCCAAGATATCCTTACAGTAGATGGCCTTCTTTTGATCGACCCAATCTATTAGGAAATTCAGGACCTTGGCCTCGGAATAAAAAAGCATGGAGATCAGAGTTTCTATCTCTTCACTATTTCGTTCCAACATGGACTAAGTCCAGTACAAAAAGAGACTAGGCTGTTAGCCATGGCAACTATCACCCAAGAGGGGGGGTGAATTGGGTGATTACAAATTTTCAAAGCAACTTTGAGAAATTATACATTTTAATATTTTCAATCAATACATCCAATGGAATAAGTCTAACAAAAGATACAACTATTGTAGATTACTCAAATACAACTTGGATTATGGGATAAATCAAGCAAATAAGCTAAATATCAAGTTCTTAGAATCAAAACATCAAGATGACAAGATATGCAATAGATAAATATACTACATAAAATACTAAAATTAAAGAATGTAGGGAAGAGAGAATCAAACTCAATAATTTATCCTGGTTCAGCCACCAACCACTTATGGCCTACATCCAGTCCCCAAGCTTAACTTGAGATTTTTTTCACTATCTCTAAGACTTTACGGGTGCTAGCAAAACCTTTCTACAAACAAGAGCACTCCTCACACTTTGGGATACCTCACCCTTGTGCTAGAGCCTCCAACTCTTCAAGCTTCATAAGTGTTTGAAAAAACCTTTACATTCAAGAGCACTCACAACACCTTTGGGATACCTCACCCTTTGTGTTTGAGCCTTACTACAAGGGATACCTCATCCTTTTACAATGATTTCAAGATGGAGAGAAAGATTAGAAACTCTCACAAGAGTAGATATATAACTTGAAGAATAAAGGAATAGAAGGATTTTGTAATAAAGAGTTCAAAATATGATTTTGATGATTCAAGGATCAAATCAAGTGTTCAAGAGTTGTAAAAGCTTCAAACAACACTTATATATAGAGCCTACATGATAAAATAGCCGTTGGTAGTGTTTAAAAAAGATTTCTTATGAAAATTAGCTGTTTATAGCCGTTGGGAATGTTTCAGACTTGTGGTAATCGATTACATGGATGTTGTAATTGATTACATGGCTCTTAGAACACTTCTGGGATTTTTGGGCCGGACGTAATCGATTACAAGGGTCATGTAATCGATTACATGGCTTCTGCTAGAGTTGTAATCAATTACAAGGCTGGTGTAATCGATTACATGGCCTCTGGTTTCAAAAATTGACTTTAAATGGTCATAACTTCTTCATTTCTTATTCGTTTAAAGCAAATGTCTACTCACTGGAAATATATTTGAGTGTATTTTCAAATAAAATATTTCACAACAAAAGTAAAAGTATTTTGAAAGTTATGATCAAATGAGTGAGCAAAGGTCAGTTTTTCAAAACTAAAACTTGACTATTTTTGAAAATTGACTTTAAATTGTCATAACTTCTTCATTTCTTATCCGTTTCAAGCAAATGACCACTCATTGGAAAAATATTTGAGTCTATTTTCAAATGAAATAGTTTCAAGACAAAAATCAAAGTATTGTGAAAGTTATGATGAAAAGAGTAACCAGAGGTCAGCTTTTCAAAACTCAAACTTAACTATTTTTCATAGTTTTGAACTACTACCATGACTAGCTTTTCAAAACATGTATCTTGGGTATTTTAGCATGTAACAACCATTTGTAAAGATTTAAAAACATATTTGAGCTCTTTTCTTATAAATCATCCATCTTTACATAGGAGAAAGCCTAAAAAGAAAATATACCAATTCTAGTCCTTAGGCTTCTTGATGTAATCCAAGCTTCCACAAGTTTCTTCTCTTCAAATCTTGTAAATGCTTGGAACATCTTATCATTCTCATTCTTCTTGAGTTGAGGATATTTGTAATTTTTTACTTTCTTGTTGCAATGCTCACTCTTGGTACTTGGACTATCCTACAAAGTATTACTCACTTAAAATAAACATAATTAGTCAAAATTCATAATTCAATATTTTTATATGCATGATTCATAAATGTGTAACTCTAGTTTGTCTAACATGCATATAAGAATTTCATAGACACATCCAAATAAGACATTTATCAATTACCAATAGATATGTTCTATATAGGATGCAACAAAGAACACTTTACACATTTTCATTCAAATAGAGCCAAATTCAATATTAATTTAATACAACTCATATAACATATTGTTGGATATATTCTATAAAAGATGCTATAAAGTATATGCATGATTCTTATATGAAATATAATAAGATGGAGTACATGATCATGCATGACCCAATATAATCTATCAAGTACATTTATGTAGTATAATCAATATCCTTTTGTAATGTATTTGTCATCATCAAAACTTAACACATTAAATCATTAAGGAAAAGACAATTCTATATAGGCTGGCCATTTGGGGTAAAGAAAAAAAAAGGTTGACCCTAGAGCCCTCTCTATCTTAAAGAAATCTCTTTTGAAATTTTTAAAGGATTCTTAATACGATTTGAATACTCTGTGTCCAGACTGAGCCCGTAGGGTAACCCATCCTTTTCGTTGGTTGTTCCCAGTGGGGGAAAACTAGGTAAAGAGAAAGAAAAAGGAAGTGACCAAATAATACCATTCAAAAACTCGATACACGAGCTTAAATGCCCGGATGAATCCCCAAGCATTCGGATGGAGTTGGGTAGGCGCCATGCGAAAGCGGTTGAGGTTGCTAATTTTGAAATTGTTAAAAGGTAGCTGTACCCCAATTTGTGTAAAGAGTGCCTCGTACATGTACATAAAATGCTCACCTTCTGTATGGATAGAGCACATCCTTTCCTCCTCAAGTGGGTGCCGGATTGCATATTTTTGATCTCTCGGCCTATCCACGGTTAGTTATAAATATTGTTGCTTCTCGTGGGCGTCTTTGGCAATCTTTACATTAGAAGGGGTGCCCAAAACCTCTCGGTCAACCCACTGGTATAAGTTCACATCTCGGTGAAAAGTGAGCCTTGGGTTCACACCATTATGTTACCTACAGAGGACGCACCCGTGTTAGATTCCGAAGAGTCACTGAAGTCTCCTAGTGCTACCATAAGCCCGGAGAGCGGACAAGCTGGCCCTTGTCTTGCCAGCTCTCTGGCTTGATCCACTATCAAGAATGCTTCTGTGATCCTCATTCTAGTGAAGGGACTCAGACGCTCGTCAGAATCCCCACCATGGGCTTGCTCAAGCCTCCGCCATGGCTGAGGCAGTGGGGATGATGGAGAACTTAAAACCTCCACTGATAGACCACTATTTTGCATTATCTCTTCATTCCCTAACATCCCCCACTAAATGTTTACAAAAAGGAAAATGGGTGAAAATAGGGAATACCTTGGGGATTAGACAGTAAAAAGAGCTTTAAATGGTGAAGAAAGCTTGGAAAAAGCCTAGAACCACTAACAAACGCCATAGAAGCTCACCGGAAATCACCTGGTTGGCCAAAGAAGGAAGTTTAGAATACAAGGGGAGGTAAAAAGTGAGAAGGGGTAAATCCCTCTCTTATTTATAAGCGTGGAAAAATCTCCCCAACCGCTATCATTAATAGGGGTAAAAATGCCTTTTTGTTTTGGAAAATTGAAAGGGCTAATCACGACTCCTCTATTTTGAAAATTGAAAATGGCTAATCATGACATTACAAATCCCAAACGACGGCCTCCACTGTTCATCAACCATGTGGCACATTATTTTTTAACAAAAGCAACTGAAAGGACAATGCACAAAATGTTCAAAATTGAAATGACACATAACGCTTGAGAAGGACGCCTAAGCCAGGTCACGAACTTTCATAAAGATCGTGGCAAAACCATAACTCGAAGCTCGGTTCTAAACCGAACTACATTCATAATACGGACCTCACAAACTACACATGGGGGCAACTTATTATATATCCTGGATAGTGGTATGATGACTTAAGTAGAGCGATCCAACTCAGATCCCGACCTTATTCATTAACCCCGAGGGCATACTATGACACATTACAAACCTGGACCCTTTGGAAGAAACATTGCGAGATCCGATGTTAACACTATGACTCGGGTCCTTTTGTCCACTAGGCGTCGTGTGCTCTTGCGAAACTCATATCTTGACACTTAGCTGTCTCACCTAAGCGCCAGCTAGGGGCAACTGCTCTGGACCGAGTTATGGGTCCATAGACCAAGAGCAATCCGGTCCGCCTGAACAATATTCAGATACTACTACACGCCTACATCTGCCTATTTGCTAGGTGTAACTCCCTCAAGAGATATGAATGCTAATCATATCCTATATAAATAAGGGATTAATTACTGAGAATAACTGTCTCCCTGATTTCAGTCAACAGTATTCAATTCAGATTGAGTGCTTTAATTCTCAACACTCTAAGACACTCTTACATATACCTTGCAAAGTCTAAAAGGTACACATATCATATCTAATACTATACATTGCCTTCCTTGCGCACAGAATGACTTGAGTGTCAGAGTTCCTTTTGCAGGTACCTACCCCCTTGCACCACTGTTGTTGCTGTTGTGCCATGGAGGTTTCCACCTTTGGTTGCCTACTCAGATAACTCTCAGAATCTCGTTCTGAACAGATAATATCTTGTGGGAGAATTTCCTGCACCCTTTGCATATCCCACATGCCATTTTCTAATATGAAGTGGTTCGCAGTAACATTCCTTTTGTTGGAATCCAACTGAATTAGAGCCTGCGAATTAAGGTTGTTGATACCTGGGATCCACTTTTCCTCCCAAAATCTAATGCTACTGTCATCTATGATTGTGTGGCTAATGTCCACGAGAGTAGGCCTTTTTCCACAAAGTAGAATCAAAATTGGTTGTTATGACTCTAGTGTAAATGTTTTTACCTCTACCATATTTTCCCAAAAGGACTTGGGCCCATAGTTATTGAGACCGATTTAGGATTCTCCACCCCAACTTTAATAAGAAAGCCTCGTTTATAATGGATAAGTGCTTGAACCTGAGACTCCCTAGATCTTTGGAGAAGCAAATTGTTTTCCAATTAACAAGATATGTCTTCCTCTGAGTAGTTGTGTTCCCCCATATGAAACTCTTTTGGATTTTTTCTATCTCTTGGCAAATTCCTTTGGGGATTCAGGAATGTTGTATATTTTAAGTAGAAAGGGATCCCAACATCAATTGGGCCAAGGAGACTCTACCCGTCATGGATAGGCAATTGGCTTTCTAACCACTAAGTTTGGTTTTGGCTTTTTCAATGATAAGCTTGTAAGAGCATTTTCTATTGCTCCCTTTGGATATTATAGTACCTAGATACCTTCCCATGTCTTCAGCTATAGAAAAGCCACTTCTAAGCAAAATCGCATCTTTTACATCATTAGGCACATTTCTAGAAAATAGGATACTAGCTTTTTGCAGATTGATCTTTTGGCCATATGACTAACAGAAAATGTTGGTGTATGCCTTAGAGGCTGATACATTTATTTGTATTTACATACATTCTATTATGCTTATTTTAATATATGAGGCATTTCATTTATTGTGTTCTTTTCGATAAACATAATGAAGTCCTTAGAATAGTAAGTTTGATGCCATAGGTTATCGAGTGGATGACTTGATTGTGAGATCCTTTTGGTTATAACATTATTCTTAAATGTCCCTAGTCAAGTATTATTGTTAATTGGGACAACAATAATACATTGAGACTAGTATGTGCATAGACTGTTAACCATATCTCACGGGTCATGGATATGAGATATCAAGTCTTCACATAGGTACATATTAGAGTAATGATGTACTGGACTGACCCACCATGAGAATGCTACATGGATCGTTACGTGAGTGTCATAAGCGATTCTCATAGTGACAATGGTGTCTGTGGTCCTTTGACCTGAAATCACTACGATTCCTACATGAGGAGTTGTGTGTTTTAATGCCATCAAATGTCATATGTAATAAGGTGATTATAAAGTTAGTTATTGGACATACCGCGAATCATGCAGAGGGATGTGAGTGACCTAGATGGGATTTGTCACTCCTACATAACAGGAGCGATATCTTCGGGCCCCCTGATTGAGTGAGACTGCGAAATGCATGGCCATATTGATTTCACTTATTGTTACAAAGTCTACTCGAGTATCAGGAAACGAATGATCAGACTATACAAGGGTGACGCATTCCATGCCTTATGTTCAATCTGGATATCTTGACAAAGGGACTAAATGACACAGAAACATTAGTCACGGAAAGGTTATGTCAAATCACTGACATTCTTATTACTTGAGTAGCAGCTACGTGTTGCTAGATACTGCTCACTGCTTGTAATATTAAAATGAGATTTTAATATTACTGCCAACGTAATGAGAACCTGCAGGGTTACACACATAGAGCAGACTAAAATTGGAGCAATGGATTCAAGTTGGACTCGAATTCAAATATGGGTTAGACTCATAACAGATGAGTCTAGGGTTGCACAGCTTACCTTGCTGCTACTCACACTTACTTAAGGCAGTCACTATTATAAATAGTACTGCTAAGGGGTTGCTAAGATACACAATTTCAGAACCCTAGCCGCACCTACAGAAAAGTGAGTGAGAGAGCGACATGTTTCTTCTCTTCTCTTCGTAGCTAGCACTGTGTGAGAGACGTGAGGCTCCTCTTTGCGGACGTTGGACATTCATAAGTTTGTTCGTGTGGATACCGTAGAGACATCATTTCTATTACAGTGTTGGTGATTCACGTCCTTTCTTTTGATCACGCTTCAAGAGATAAATAATTTAAAAACTTGAATTATTGTTTTTCGCATGGATCCTTGGTGGGAATCCTCTTTTTTCGCTGTATGATGTAACTGCAATTCCCAATAGAAAATGTTAAGACAATTCATGAAAGATTCTAGCTAGTCCATCTTAGCTTCCATGAACAACATCAAATCATTCACAAAAAGGAGGTACGAGCTGAAAGGGCCGCTTCAACTTGCCTTCATCAATTTCCAACCATTATGATGGACAACTTCCTCTATCAAGTGAGAAAGCATGTCCATACATATGACAAAGAGATAGGGAAACAAACAGTCTCCTTGTCTCAAACCTTTGTTAGGCTGGAAGCCTTCAATCAAATCTCTATTCCAAAGGACTTGGTACAAGGTAGATGAAATACAACTTGTTATGAGTAATAAGATTCTCAAGAATAGAAAATTTAGTCAAAAAGTTCTTAATGAAACCCCAAATGAGACGATCATACGCCTTTTTGAGATCTATTTTGATGGACATAATGTATTTCTTGCTTTGCATTCTTCTTATGGAGTGAGCTATCTCCTTGGCTATAATGATATTATTGTGTATATTTCTACTAGGGACGAAGCTAGCTTGGAAAGGGAAATGCAATTCCCTGGGAAATGCTTGAATCTATTAACGATCAATTTTGAGAGGCATGTACATATCACATTACATAGGGATATAGGTCTAAATTGGTTGATGAATTCCGAAGGGTCCACCTTTGGGATTAAGACAATCAATGTTTTGTTGATTTTTTACTCCATCTTTTGGTTCCTATAATTGATAATAAGCAAGTTAACATCCTTCTACACAACGCTCTAGTTGGTTTGGTAAAAATATGCAGGGAGCCCGTCTTCACCAGGGGCTTTAAGAGGTCTCATATCAGCTATGGCCTTCCATATTTCCTCCAGTTACATCCTTACTCAAGTAAGATTGCATAGTGGGATTTAGACCAAGATAAGTGATATTAGTGTACAAAGGCCTCCTGATTTGCATCTTCTCCTTGAAAGGTGCAACATTCTCCTAAATCTAATATTCCTAACTAGGGTAATAGAAGCTTAGTAACTTTGATATGAGTTATCTATTAAATCAGGTAATTTTTTGGATTAGATTGAACGTAATTCTATAACTCTGAATACAAGAAAATAGTTAAAGTTTCTACAGAATCAGTTGATATGATGGAAATAAATATGGAAAAATTCATTTCCTAGCTAAGAACCGTTAGTAAGAGTTGTAGAAAATTTTAATGAATCAACTGAGTTAGTTTGACATTTTTGAGGATACTGCTAAGAAATAGCCGAAACAGTTAAGCAGCTCAGAAAATTATGAAATTGTATGGAAATGACAAGTGAAATATAAAGAATAATGTGGTATAAAATGCCAATTAAGATAAATATCAGTAAGCTAGTTTACTTAATTCCTAAGTTTAATTTAACTTGGAACCGAGTAATGAAGCTTAATTGATAAAAAATAATATATGGGTGGTTGTGGAAAAATGGATCTAATGACTAAGTTGAGTTGTAAAATTTTCCATAATACTTATGGTAACTTGAAAACTCAACTTTGGAAGATTAAAATGTATATAATAGATCCAAAAGTTCCAGCATGAAAATTTAGTCTTCTTTTTTGCCTTTCCACAGCCATTTCAGTTCCACACTTTGCTTGAAATTTCCTTACATTTATCTCCCTCATTTTTGCGTGAGAAACTAACCAAAAATAGAGAGCAAACCAAGCCACACGATCACTCACTCTTCACCACTTATCTTCCATTGTTCATCCAACTAATCTCATCTACACCTAGCTTATTCTTTCTTGTTCTTTCCTTTGTTCTTCACAGCTGAGACAGCTTCATAATTAACAAGAAAATAACAAGGAAATAAGAGAAATTTTGAAGGAAGGAAGAAGCAACAGGAAGGAGAAACCAAGTTGAAGAAAGTGGAGAAAAATTGAAGACCAAAGCTTGAGAAATTAGGAGGAAAGGTAGGGGTCTCTTGTTTTAAACTTGTTTTCCTTCTTTAAGTGTTTTGAGCTTGACTCTTGCTATTGTTTGCTTGCGAAACTCACAGCTAAATTCAAGAGGAATAGGAGTTCTTTGTTTTAAAATTATTATTGCTCATCTCATGAATGATGATTTAAGTTTATGATTTGATTTAAAGAGAATCATGACCAAACCATGCTTTAGTGAGGCTTACGGTCAAAATTTGAAATTGTAGAGGTTATGTTTTTTTGTTGTTTTTGCTACTAATTTGCTGCTGATTTGTTGCTGTCCTGCTGCTATTTTACTACTGTTTTGATGTTGTGCTATTGTTGTTGCTGCTTTGTTGTTGTGCTGTATTTTTTTTGTTTGTTGTAAGATTAATTATGGAATTATATAACTAAATAAATTAAAATTCTGTTTGTAATTGGAGTAAGGCCATTCAGCCAAGAGCTTGAAATTCATTCTTTAATTATTAATTATAACTAAGGCTATAAGAACTATGGTCTTGTAACGTATACTTATTGTTTTATGAAGTGTAGATCATAAACTTAAGTAAAAAAAAAAATTATGGTGTAGTCGTATAACAAGTCGTGCAGCTAGGATATGTTTTACACAAAAATGAGATACTTTGATGTTCAATTGTTATAATAGTAGATATAGTTATGAGAATGATAAATACATTGAGTTTGTGATTTGTTCTTGACTATACATGCTTGTTGAGAATCATTTAACATACTAAGAATTTAAGTTAAATTTTGAGTATTTGTAGTAATCTTCGTACTTGAGATTTCAACATTGGAAATTGGTAGTTTTAAATGGATTAGTGGCCAAGTTGGCCAAACTCTAGGAGAGGTGGAATTCTCCGTCTTGCATCCAATGCTTATATACTTAAATTGATCATGAATTATTGTTTATATAGAAGTTTATTAAAGAATGAGCTTCTTTATGCTTAATTGATGTTTGATTGTTTTGGTATTTTTCACTCGATGAGAACTTGTGAAATACGGTAAATGAAATAAAGATGTGTATTTGTTATGTGTTAAATATGATATGCTCCTTGAGGATCCATGTTGAGCTTGAAACTAGTATTGCTCCCTTGATTCTTTAAGGTTGAGTTAGAATGGTATTTGTATTATGCTTGAATATTTGGTGCTCATAAGATTTGTATATGAGTTGATTATGAGAATGCTATTCCTATTTTATGAGTAACATCTTTGTATTTGAATAAATTTGGCATTTTGGTACATGTGAATTTGTTTGGGCATTAGTGAATTCTGGAGTTGATCCTCTATGAGGGAAGGGCATCTAGAATTTCATTAGAATTATGGAGATGAACATCTGTGAGGAAGGGGATCCTATATTCTAAAAATTCCTCACCAGTTTCCTCACTTGCCTTAGTTTCCCTTATGTATATAATGATATCTGGAATAGTTCTGTGTCACACATATTTGGTAGTGTCATAAATAGGTTGAGATGTACTGACTTGAAAGCAGACTATTGTTAATCTAAATAAGATACTTAGAATAGTTCTGTGAGACACACGTTTGGTATAGTGTCATAGATAGGTTGGAATGTACCAACCTGAAAGCAGGCTATTACCAAGTTAGAATTCAGGTTATGTGAAGTGACTTGATTCTGTAGGAATTAGCACTAGATAATGAGCACTGAAATGAATTTGAAATTGGATGTCATATTGTGACTTTGATATGTTATAAGATCCATTGCATGAATTTGTTATCATGGTTCTTATTTGGAAACTGCTTCTAAAATTATTTATGAATATAATTTGTATTGTTTGATAATAAATGTTTTTGGAAAAATAGTTAATAATTAGAATTTTGTTTTTGGAAGAAGAAGGACTAGATTTGGATTTTGCTACCTTTCTATGTTATAAAAATGAATTTTCAAATTAAGATATTTTCTCCGAAACAACTAAAAGTATTGTGATGACACCGTTTTTATAAAACTATTGAGAATTCTTGGAATTCTCACCTCTATTGTATTTTTTTTGTGATATTTCGAAGAGATGTGACAAGAGTTAGAAGATGATGTGCACAGACAAAGTTTAGCGAGAGATATTCATTTTGGAATCATTTGTATTTTGGGATGTATTTATGAGAATTTAGAAATATTAAATGTAGATTGTACGTTTATATGTATAAGTTTTGTACCTAAATCTGTACACTTTTATAATGATATGTATAATATATGTATGATATCCTAACTACTATAGACTCATACTTTTATATATCTCTCTATATATATATATATATATATATATATATATATATATATTTCAAATTTATTATACTTATATAAGTGACATGCTTAATTTCTGTTACAAATGCATAATTCTGAATACGTTATTAGTAATAAAGTTAAGGATGTTACAAAAGGGGCCATTTAGAATTGCCTACCCATCTCACTGAGCTCTTCTTAGCTTTCCAGTAAACTCCAAAATAATTGCACAAGGCCAAAATTTTGTTTCTATGCCAATAATAGCCTTCCTATGGTAATATTTTGTGTTGCAGTGCCAATCAACTATCCATTGAGATCTAGATATTTTTTGTGTGTGTGGGTATTCTGAGATCTAGATTTTTGCATCCAATGAATTTCTTCTTACTTCAATATATCTTCATATTGTTGTTGAAGGTTTGTTTCCAATCTGTCAAAGAAATTATTCTTTCTATAATCATGAGAAGTCATGATACCATTCAATTTAGCAAGATCCCTCATCTTCCTTTTAAAATGTCACCAAAGAATTCCAAGCCCACTGCCCATCCTTAATGTCCTTGGTAATATCACTGTATGATGAGTTGGAAATCCAATTAGTCCCCACAAAATCCTTGAAGCCCTCATGTTGGGACCAAGCCACCTCGAATTTGATCGGCCTCTTGGAATTCAAATGATCTCACCATTCCAGTCTAATAACCAAAGGGTGATGATCAGAGTGGACCTTGGGAAGGGAGTGAATAGTAGCATCCTGGAATTTAACCCTCAAACTCGAGTTGCATAGGGCACAATCCAGCCTTTTGAAAACCAGGTCAAGGCCTTCCCACTTTGGCCCTCGCCAAGTATACTTAGTGTTAGAAATAGAGAAACAGTGACACAAGAAAAGTCTAGAGAAAAATTTTGTATATTCTCTGAATTATCTATGAATTAATCAGTGTGTACAAGATGATTCCCTACTCATAGGATAAAAAGTCTATATAAAGAAGAAAATGCAATTAAATATAATCAAAATAGTATATCTAATTATGTGCTAATCAAATCCCTAAGATAACACAAAATCAAGCCTAATTTAATCTCGAGATATGTTCTAGATATTCCAACACTCCCTCAAGTTAAAGTTACTAAGCTTTAACTTGTTACAATTAGACACACGAAAATAAAAGAAACTAAAAAAAAATCTAAAAACACAACGTCGAGATCTTGGAGAAGTTAAGAAGCCCAAACCACATTTGGGATGGAACCATCTGCATTTGGGAAAATCTATAATAGGAATAGAGCCAAACTACATATGGGATGGAACCAATTTGTATTTGGCTGAAACAACGGAGTTAGAGTCAATCTTTCAGGCTGGATCAGACTATTGATCAGAGATTAGAGCAACGGAGACATAGCTAATCTTTCAGGTTGGATAAGATAGAACACAAAACTAAACAAAGATACATATCAGGGATGCTGGATCAGATAGAACTGATCAGAGATATGAGATTAGGCAGAACTGATCGGGAGTACAACGAAGGGGCACGACAGAGGAGCGCAGTGGAGACATGCAATGGAGGAGTGCAGCAGAGACGGAGCCAACTACAAATAGGAGAGAGAAAGTGACAGTAGAGAGATAGAGAGAGGAAGTTGGACAGAGAACACAATATGAGAGGTGACTAATTAGAGTTCTAGATTTTTGAGAACTATGCAGCAGAATTATGATGGGATAGGTCACGGAGGATGGTACCGCTTTGATGCCATGTTAGAAATAAAGAAAAAATGACACAAGAAAAGTTTGGAGAAGGTTTATGTATACTCTCTAAATTATCTCTGAATTAATTAGTGTATACAAGAAGATTCTTTATTTATAGGAGAGAGTTATATAAAGAAAGAAATACAATCAAATATAATCAAAATAGTATCTCTAATTATGTGCAAATCAAATCCCTAAGATTATACAAAATCAAGCCTAATTTAATCTCAAGATATGTTTGATAATCATATATTTTATACATTAATAAACCCTTATTGTTAGTCATTTACACTCTTCATGTACTTAAATAATTAATGCTTGGTCATGTTTTGTAAGTTTGGGCTCAAATTGGGCCTAATTGAATTTTTCCAGCATTATTGAGTTTTGACGCTGTTTCTGTATTTCGGCTATAACTTAAGTTTTAGATATTTGAAAATTATGCATTTTACCTTATAGGAAAGCTGAGAGGAAGCTGTACAACTTTGATGAAGAGCTCGAAGTCTCAATTGGATGTCTAGTGGACCTAATTGGGCCTAGAAGTTTAGATTCGGGTATAGGGAGCATACAACATTAAAAGTGAGCATATCTTGGTCAATTCAAATCCAATTCAAATGAGACTTGGGCCATTATATTCCTATGAGGCCCAGTTGTATTTGGGAAGTGGAATAAGGCACTAAAGGCCAATTTAGGGGGCAATTATAGGGTTAGAAAGGGAGAGTCCAAATATAGACTTTTTATTCTACACTTTTATCTTCTCTCTAGAATTCTCTTCTCCCCCTTCTCTTTAGATTTTCGTTTTTCTTTCTTTACTTTTTCTAAGTTCTTCCCTCCTATTCATGGAGGGGTAGAGCACTTAATCAATCCAAGAGATTAACAACTTGATGATTAATCTTGAGATTTTGTTTTAATTGTTAAATATTCATCTATTAATCAAGTTTCTCTTCCTCTTCCTCTCTTTGTTAATTCTGGTTTTGTTAATGTTGGTTGAATACTTAATTTGATTGGAATTTTCATATGTTAATTGCTTAATTACCATGTGCAAAGAGATGATTTCAAAGACTAAACAGTGCATTGAAGGTGTTTGCTTGGTTGGATCTTGGTTTTTAAGTTAATTTCAGTTTTGGATGGATGCTTAATTTGTCTAACCTTAATTAATTGAATCCTGGAAGCGTTTTTAGTAGAAGATCTGTGGATCATTGAGAAGCGTCTTGATGTAATCTAAGACCAAGGGTTTGGTTGATAGTTGGATGGATCTTTAATAATCAAGGATGTATTAAAATCAAGATTGGTTAATTCTCTTGGATTGGTTGATTCTTAATTCTGATTTTTTTTACATTTATTTGAATTCTATTTCTGCATTTTGATTCTCAATTTTGATTCTCCATTTACTTGAAACCCCCCCTTTTGCTCCTGTTTCTGTTTGCATAATTCTTTTTTTGTTTCAAAATTCTGTTTCTATTTGTGTAATTATTTTTTTGTTCTGTTTTTTAGTTTTTGTTATCTAATTCTGTTTTCTCATTTTTGTCCATTAACTTCCCCAATATTTGCTTGATCTGATCCAATTATAGTTACAATCCTTGAGAGACGATCCGGTGTTGACTCCTATGCTATAAGCCATAGGTATAACTCGGTTATAATTTTGATTGAGTTCAGCGCTCGTCAGAATTTTGACACCGTTGCTAGGGATTTAGGGGTGGAAACAAGCCAGGCCAGGCCAGGCTTTGCCTTAAACAGACCTGGCCTGTATCCCAATTATAAGGCCTGACCTGGCCTTTTTAAAAGCCTAGCCTGGCCTGAAAGCCTATTTAAAGGCCTACTTTGCAATGAGGCCTTTAAATAGGCTAATAGACTTACCTTTAAATAGGCCAACAGACCTTTATATAGATTAACAGACCTACCTTTAAATAGGTCAACATGTCTTACATAGGCTAACAGACCTACCTTTAAATAAGTCAATATGCCTTTACATAAGCTAACAGGCCTAAGCCTCGAAATAAGTCAACGGGTCTACTCAAAGCCAATAGGTCTTTGTTATAATTTAACACTCATCTTCTAATTTTATAGATGCTCACTACTTTCTTACTCTAATTTTTGGTCGATGTGGGACTTGGAGATATACCAAGTTGCTTATTTTCTTACTCTAGTCTTTCAAGTCCCACATCGACCAAAGATCAAAGTAAGAAAATAGTGAGCATTTATAAAAGTAAGGGGTGAGTGTTATAGATGTTCACTACTTTCTTACTCTAGTCTTTGGTCGATGTGGGACTTAGAAATATACTAAGTTGCTCACTTTCTTACTCTAGTCTTTCAAGTCCCACATCGATCAAAGATCAGAGTAAGAAAGTAGTGAGCATCTATAAAAGTAAGGAGTGAGTGCTAACTTATTATTTTCATTCTAATAAATATATTACATTAAATATATTAATAAATATGTTATTTCTATTCTAACTTACTAACTTAAGTTTTAATTATTGACTTTTATTAAAATTTAATTAAAAATATATTAATATATTATAATAAATTAATAATTATAATTATAATTTATAATTATTATAATAATATATATTATATTATATATAATTAAATAGGTCAGGCCGCCTACCAGGCTTAAAAGACCTATTAGATGGCCTGAGGCCTGACCTTTTTAGTTAAACAGGCTTTTAAAAAAGCTTTGGCCTAACTTGTTTAGTAAATAGGCTAGGCTAGGTCAGGCCTCAGACAGGCCAAGCCATAGGCCCTTGACGGGCAGCCTGGCCTATTTTCACCCCTATAGGGATTGTTAATTACAATTTGATCATAGTAAGTGATCATACTAACTCTTGTTCTATTATTGCATTCTGGCATTGTATTCTGATCATAATTGCTGAATTATATTATGCTGCATTACTGTTACTGTTACATTAGTTATTACTACTATTGATCATTTTTTTTTCTGCCTTTTGTGATAGTTGCATTGCAAGATCTCACCTTCAGTGTCATTCAATCATTTAGGATGTGTTCTTAACTGCCTACCACCGTTTCATACCTAGCTAACATTTTTCTCCTACTTTCTGATCTTTTTGTGTGCAGGGGCAGACCAGTGTTAATTTGACTTTGGAGTTTTGAGCTGAGACTTGGTCCCCAAGGTTTAATCATCATTTTGAGCAAGGTGATCTTTTAAGGATCATCCACTTGGATTTTAGCCAAATTCCATCATCTGATAGGAGTTTTGAGGAAACTGGGGATATAACGATAATTTTTACAATTGTTTTGGTATCTCTAAATGACCTGATGTTTGGTCAGTTGATAGGAAGAAATCTAAATAACTCGGCTAGGAAAACCTTTTAGGCAACCCTGGCTATGCTTCATTTTCCCAAATTTCATCGTTTAGACCACTTTTTCAATTTTTGAAATATTTTCTTTGCATGATAATTTTCTAAATCAGTGTAATTTTCATTTTATGGTGGTCCCATGATTTTTAAAACTCATTTGATATGTCTTTTTATTTTTTCTAGCTATTTCTGTGGTGTAGATTTGCATGTTTTTATGTTTTTGGCATTCTGACACCAAAATAGCCCTAATTGGTGCATGACTAGGTCTAATCTTGATAACTTGTTTGATTTTGATCCTGAGATTGATATAATATTGCATAGGTTTATTAGTGCTCGTAGGCTAAGTGAAAGAATTACTTCTGAATTTAATTGTGACATTGAATCTGAGAGTGAACCTGAGATTTTAAGTAATTCTGAAACTATGGCTAATAACATGCATAATAGGACCCTTAAGGAACTTGCTGCTCCTGATGTAACTTACCAGTCTTTGTGCATTCAATATCCTGATCTTGATCCTAACTTTGAGTTAAAATCTGGTTTGATACACTTATTGCCCAAGTTTCATGGTCTTGCAAGTGAGGACCCCCATAAGCACTTAAAGGAGTTCCATGTAGTTTGTTCAACCATGAATCTGTATGGGATCCCTGAGGAGCACATCAAGTTGAGGGCATTCCCTTTCTCACTTACTGATGTAGCCAAGGATTGGCTGTTCTACCTTTCACCAGGTTCTGTCATGAGTTGGGATGATATGAAGAGGTTATTCTTGGAGAGGTTCTTCCCTGCATCTAGAGCTGCTTCCATTAGAAAATACATTTGTGGCATACGGCAAATGATAGGTGAGACCTTGCATGAATATTGGGAGAGATTCAAGAAGTTGTGCTCGAGCTGTCCCCACCACCAAATCAGTGATCAGCCCTTGATTCAATATTTCTATAAGGGCTTGCTGCCAATGGATAGAAGTATGGTGGATGCTGCCTCTGGAGGTGCCTTGGTGGATAAAACCCTTACTGCAACAAGAGATTTGATAGCAAATATAGTAGCCAATGCACAACAATTTGGCACAATAGTCCTTACCTTAACCAAAGGAATCAATGAGGTTCAATTGTCTCATGTAGACCAATAGAGAATGGAACACAGACTTGATGAATTAACTTCTTTGGTGAAGCATTTAATAGTAGGACAACATGTACTAGTTTTTGTAAGAGAACTTGCAAGGGTGTGTGGAATTTATTCTTATCCATCTCATCCTATAGATGCCTGTCCAACACTTCAAGAAAATAATTCTGCCATTCAAGCCTATCCTGTTGCTGCAGTAGGAATTTTTCTTGGTAAACCTCAATATCAGTAGTCCTAGTAGAAGCCAAGATATGATCCACTTTCTAATACTTAAAACCTTGGCTGGAGGGACCATCCCAATCTGAGATATGGGAATTCTGGTCAGCATCAACAGCCCCAGCAGCAACAGCAATTTAGATACCAACCACTTGCATTCAGATAGCAACAACCTGTGCAACAATCCATCTAGGCCACTCCAGCCGAGCCATCATTAGAAGACTTGATGAGACAGATGGCCACAAACAACATTCAGTTCCAGCAAAATATTAATGCTACCATTCAAAATCTACATACTCAGATTGGGCAGTTGGCAACCACTGTGAGTGAGCTGAAAAGTCAAGGGTCGAGCTAATTCCCTTCACAAATAGTCAATAACCCAATAGGCAATGTGAGTGTCATTTCCTTGAGAAGTGGCAGAGAAGTTGATGGTCCTAGTTTACCACAACCAAGGTTCCCAGTGTAGCAACCAGAAATTGACTAGAAACAGCAAAGTTTGCACAAAATAAGTAGCTCAGTCTAGAAATCTGTGACATAGAAGAAATGTGCAGAGAATTCAGACCTGGCCATTCCACTACCTTTTCCAAATAGGGTTATACAGTCCAAGCAGATAGCTTAAGCAGAAATAGAAAGAGAGGTCATGGAGACATTCAGGAAGGTGGAAATCAATATCCCCCTTATGGATGTAATCAAATAGATTCCAAAGTATGTCTAATTCTTGAAGAAGTTGTGCACTCATAAGAGAAGGTTAAAAGGAAATAAGAAAGTGAGCATGGGAAGAAATGTTTCTGCCTTAATCTAACTAAATATGCCCCTTAAATGCAAGGAACCTAGAACATTAACCATTCCTTGCATAATAAACAACAAGTAATTTCCTCATGCAATGTTGGATTTGGGTGCTTCGATCAATATGATGCCACAATCAGTTTTTGAATCTCTGTGGCTTGGAGAGTTAAAGCCAACCGGAGTAATAATTCAGCTGGCAAATAGGAGCACGACTTATCCTGTAGGAGTGCTTGAGGATGTTTTGGTAAGGGTAAATGATTTAATATTTCCAGCAAATATTTATGTTCTGAACATGGATGAGGAGTTTGTATCTAGTCAGATGCCATTAATTTTAGGTAGACCCTTTTTGAATACTACAAAAACTAAGATTGATGTGCATGCTGGTACCTTTTCCATGGAATTTGGGGATAACTTAGTTCAATTCGATATCTTTGATGCCATGAAACATCCTTTTGAAAAGCATTCTATTTTTAAGTTAGATGTCATTGATTTGCTTGTTGATGATATGCATAATGATATGCTAGCTGAATTTCCTGAAATTGTGGAATTTTTGGATAGTGTTTATTTTCTTGGATGTTCTGGATGTGATTGGACTAGTATGTGTGCTGCCTATTCTGAAATTTTTGCTATTGTGGGAGATGCTACTGCATGTTCAAAATTTCCTTATTCTATGAGTTATGATCATGCTATTTTGGAAGATTGTACACAGATTATAGGTGATGTTGCAGTTAAATAAGCAAAATTAATTTCTTCAACCAGCTTGATACCTTCAGTGCAGCAACCACCAACCCTTGAGTTGAAAGCTATTGAAGAATTTTCAGAAAAGGGAGAAGAAGATCACCGGATGGCAGTCACTACTATGGTGGATTTTGTTTTTGATCCATGGTCCAACATAAACAAGGAAAATGAAGTTGATCAAGTACACATATTACATTCTAGTGGTGCAGACACGAAAATTAAGGAAGGCCAATAGGACCCCGGTGGTAGCTCTTCTGCTTCAAGTCATGTTTCCAATCATGTTTGAAGCTTAACTTGGTCTCGGTCATTACATTTCAAGAAATGTGACCCTAGTGGAAGTCTCTTCACTTGATAAGGATGTTTCTTTTCTTTCCCTCTCCTTTATTTTACTTGTCCTTCATTAATTGATGATTTTGATGGATGTTGTTTGTCTTTTGAGCATTTTCATTGACGACAATGTCAAATTTAAGTGTGGGGGAGAAATTTTAGAATTTTGTTTTTGTTGCTGTTCTATTTTTCTATTTTTGTTTTTTGTTTATTTTTTTGTTTTGCTATTTTCTGTTTTTTGCATTTAAATTCATTTCTATTTTTAATTTTCTATTTTCTGTTTCTATTTTTTGCTATTGCTAATTAATTCTGTTTTAGCATTCTGTTTCTAATTTTTGTTGTTTACTATTTTTTATTCTATTTTTCTATTTTTGTTATTAATTTTTTCTTTGTTTCTATTCTATTATTTATATTTCTGTTTCTATTTCATTATTTTTGTTATTTATTTATGTTACTATTTCTATTTTCTATTTTTAATTTTTTTGTTTCTAATTTTATTTTCTATTTTTAATTCTGCTTTCTGTTTTAAACCAAAAAAAAAATTATGTTTTTAATTATTTTTCAATGATGTTTTGAGATTTGTGAAGTTTATGTGTTTGAAGTAATTAAAATTCAAGGTACATAGCATGATTGAATAAATTTTCTTCCTTCTTAAATTTGACATGCTTAGTTTTGGATGTTTGATTAGTGGATTGAGTTTGATAAATGCATACCTTGTGAGATTTTGAGCCTATTGGTGGATTTAACATTTGTATCATTCTCCTCTTTCTTGTGTGATTTTCACTCATGTCATTTGATCACTCTAGAACTTGCTCTGATTATTTTTTAGGCTACATTTTGGCTTGCATGCATGAACATGATTGAGACCTTCTTTCTTGAATTAGCTACTTTGGCCAAATAACCAACCTTGCATTATATCCCTTTGATTAACCCTCTTGAGCCTATTAGCCTATTCTTTGTCTTAGCTCATTATATGCCTTTTGTGAAAAATCATGTTTTACCTTACCTTAGGGAATGAGAGAGCATTAGTTCATTTTCATTGGAGGAGCTCTCTTGCTTGTTGGTAATAATAGTTCAAGTGTGTGGCTTATGCAAATTGATGTGTAATATATAAAGTGTTTGGTGGAAGAAAATAAAAAGAAAAAAGAAAAAAAAATAGAAGAGCCAAATGAAAAGAAAAAAAATAGAATGTAAAGAAAAACAAAAGAGAAAAAAAGAATAAATGCAAGAAAGGTTGTGAAAGAAAAAAAAATAAATAAGAAAAGGAAAGAGAAGGAAATATATAAAGAGAATACGCATTATATGGATTTGGGGGGATAAAATGTCATGTTTGTCAATTGAGTTCCATCTCAATGCTCTTTTATTCTCTTGGGTGTTTAACTTTTCATATCCATATTGTTTCCTTCCCTTACCTTGGTTCCATTACAACCTTGAATAAAGTCCTCTTAATTTTTGTGTGCATGTGCTTGAGTAGTGGAGAAGTAGAAAATAAGCAAGCTTATGGTAGTGCAATTTTTATGGGTTGAATTGAGTGAAATACTTACTTTGTAAAAACTTGAGGGATTGAGAGTGTATCTTATGAGGATCTATCATTCTTGATTCATGCTTTTCAAATTGAAGATACATTGCTTGTTCAAATTTAAGATGTTAATAAATGTTACCTCGTGAATGCTTTGTTCCCTTAAATCTTTGGTTGCTCTTCTTGCTTATAGCTTTTGCATTCTTGAATGTCATTGGAATTTGAGTCTTTTAGAGTTTTTAGCTTTTGAGTTTGTGTTGTTTTTCCTTGTTCCTTAGTTTTGGTCTTATGTGATTTGCCCTGGAGTGCAAAAAACTAAGTGTGGAGAAATTTGATAATCACATATTTTATACATTAATAAACCCTCATTTTTAGTCATTTACACTCTCCATGTACTTAATTAATTAATGCTAGGTCATGTTTTGTAAGTTTGGGCTCAAATTGGGCCTAATTGAATTTTTCTAGCATTATTGAGTTTTAATGCTATTTCTGTATTTTGGTCATAACTTGAGTTCTAGATATCTGAAAATTATACATTTTACCTTGTAGGAAAGCTGAAAGGAAGCTCTACAACTTTGATGAGAGCTCAAAGTCTCAATCGGATGTCTAGTGGACCTAATTGGGCTTGGAAGTTCAGACTTGGGTTTGGGAAGCGCATGACATTAAAATGAGCATATCTTGGTCAATTCAAATCCAATTCTAATGAGACTTAGGCCATTATATTCCTACAAGGCCCAGCTATGTTTGGGAAGTATAATGAGGTACTAGAGCCTAATTTGGGGGGTAGTTATAGGGTTAGAAAGGGGGAGTCCAAATATACACTTTTTATTCCACACTTTCATCTTCTCTCTAGAATTCTCTTCTCCCCCTTCTCTCTAGATTTTCATTTTTCTTTCTTTACTTTTTATGAGTTCTTCTCTTCTATTCATGGAGGGGTAGAGCACTTAATCAATCCAAGAGATTGACAACTTCATGATTAATCTTGAGATTTTATTTTAATTGTTAAATATTCATCTATTAACTAGAAGTTCTTTAGCTTAGTTGAAAGCCCTATTCACTAGAAGTTCTTCGGCTTATTAAGACATTGGAAAAATGATAGAGCTCGATTGGCAGACTTTGAGAGGAATCTTGACAAAGCGGCAATCCTCCTTGTTAATCTTTGTACTTCCTTTATCGTTGTCGGGCTCCTCATATCCATGATTTCCTTGCACTTGTCCGAGTTAGCTTCAATTCCTCTATTAGTGAGAAGGAAACCTAAGAACTTTCCGCTTGAACCCTGAAAACACATTTGTCAAGGTTTAACCACATTCTGTGCTTTCTTAACTGAGTGAAAATCTCAACAAGGTTAGAGCAATGATTTTCATTGACCGGAGTCTTGACCACCATATCATCAATATAAACTTTAATATTCTAGCCAATCTGGTCTTCAAATATCTTGTTCATTAGTCTCTGGTATATCGCACCGGCATTCTTTAGGCCAAAAACTATTACTCTGTAACAAAAGTTCCCCAACTCAGTGATAAAGGCAGTCTTCTCCTCATTGTCTAGATGCATCTGAATCTGGTTATACCTGGAATATGCATCCATGAAGTTTAATAACTGATAACCAGAAGCCTCGTCGACTAACCGATCTATGCTGAGGAGTGGGTAAGAATCCTTAGGACAGACTTTATTGAGGTTGGTGAAGTATGTGCACATCCTCCATTTTCCTGACGACTTCTTCACCATAACCACATTGGATAACCACGTAGTGTACTACACCTCTTTAATGAACCTTACTTCCAAGAGCTTCTTTGTCTCCTCGGCAGCAGCTTTCTACCTCTCAGCTCCCAGCTTCCTTTTCTTTTGAGTGACATCCTTTGCTAGGGGTTAAAGCATCTTCTGTGTGATTGGCATTGACTAAAGCAATAGTTCTGATAATAACAAATAAGAAAGGAATGAAAATGTAAAGATCAAGTCCTAAGAAGCTTCAAGTTTAGCATATAGGTCTTAGATCTTGTGTAAAGGTATTTTAAGAATCACACTAAGCTAATTTATTAGCATTCTTACTCAACTTAAATGGCTTTACAAATCATGATTTATACATGTGAAAGTTGTGTTTAAGTTTGAACAAAATGGTCTTAGAAAGTTTGAAAAGATTTTGGGAATTTTTGGTCGAAAAGACCTTTGGAAATCTTTCTTTCTTGACGAACGAATAACAGGTTATTAAAGTTCAATAACAGGTTATTTGCCTAAAACAGAAGCGCACCAAATTATTTTTAAAAGGGAATAACCGATTATGGATTTCCTATAACTGGTTATTCACTAAGTCAGGAGCTAATTCTTATATTTTTCTAAAGGCTCTTAACCGATTGGGATATCTCCATAATTAGTTATTTGACTAAGTCAGAGGCACTGACTTTGTTTCTCAAAAGCTCATAACCAATTAGGATATCTCCATAATAGGTTATATGATAAGTCAGAGGCATTGCTTCTTTGTTTTAAAAGGCCAATAGCAGGTTATGCCATTTGTTATAATTGATTATTGAGTGAAACAAAAGCGTAGGATTCTGTTTTAATATGTCATAAATGATTATTGCTTTGTCAATAACTGGTTATGCTTGACCAAATAATTGATTATTGAAAATTAATAACCGATTATCTGGAAAAGCAAAAAGCACATCCAACGACTCTATTAAGAGCATTTAATGCTTCTAACTACCCCCAACGGTTTCTAATTGCTTTGGGCTATAAATATAAGTTATTGGACATTTATGAAGATAAGCAAAACAATTTGAAAAATCATTCTTGAGCATTAAATTCGTGTTTTCACTATCACTTCTATCATACTCTGATTTTGAGCTTTAAAAGTGTTAAACCTTTATACCCATAGAGCTTCAATTTGTATTATTCACTCTAGGGAGAGTTTCAATTCATCTACATCTTTGATTAATATGTAAAAGAGGGTGAGACATCCCTCCAATTTGTAAAGGGTGAGGTATCCCTTAAAAGTAGAGGCTCAAGCACAAAGGGTGAGATATCCCAAGGTGTGTTGAGTGCTCTAGTTTGTAAAGGTTGTCAAGCACCTATTGAAGCTTGAAGATATAGTGGAAATCTTAGGTGATTACTTGAGGATTGGACGTAGGCCACAAGTGGATTGGTGGATGAACTAGGATAAATTCTGTGTTTGATTTTCTAAACCCTTCTCCTTTACCTTTGTGCACTGTTTTATTAGCTTGCTTGAATACTTTCTTGCTTGGGTATCAGATTTGTGAGTAAAAACATTTTATCTTATCTATCCATTCATCTCTATCAATCAATAGCTTCAACAAAAATTGTTAATCAAACGTTTTGCGAAAGAATTATGAAAATATTTTACAAACTCAATTCACCCCCTCTCTTGAGTTTTGAGGCCACTTGGTAACAAGCGGTATTAGTGCTAGACTCTTGTATAAAGAGCTTAGCAGCCTCAAGAGAAATGGTGGCTTCAAATGATTTTTCCTCCGAAGGTTCTTCTATAAATTGACCTTCCTTTTTCAATGGGGATGGTTATGCCTATAGGAAAAAAAGAATGAAAATTTTTATTGAAGTTATTAATCTTGATGTGTGGGATGTAGTTGAAAATGGCGCCTTTGTTCCCAGACATATAATTGATGGTGTAAGAGCTAATACACCAAGAAATGATGGACTGATGAAGACAAGAAAAAAGTCCAATACAACTTGAGAGCCAAGAACATCATTACCACTTCATTGGGGTATGATGAGTTCTTTAGGGTGTCAAATTGTAAAATGGCCTAATAAATGTGGGATACTTTAGAAGTGACTCGTGAGGATACTAGTGAAGTAAAAAGATCAAGAATAAATACTCTCACTTATGAATACGAACTATTTAGAATGAACCAAGGAGAACGTATTCAAGAAAGCAAAAAAGGTTCACTCATGTTATAAATCATCTTGCTTTATTGAGAAAAACTTTTCCTAATGAGGATCTTATGAACAAAGTGTTGAGATGTTTGAGTAGGACTTGGCAACCAAAAGTGATGGCTATTACGGAGTCAAGGAATTTATCAACAATGACATTAGTCATTCTATTTAGGAAGCTCCAAGAGCATGAATTCGAGCTAAATAGGCTCAATCACAATAAGGAGTATGGCAAAAAGAAAAATGGGATTGCACTCAAAGCTACTTCCTCCACAATTGAAGAAGATGATGAAGATGATGGAGATGGAGTAGAAAATCTTGAGCTGAATGAGGAGAATCTTAGTTTCCTTGTGAGAAAGTTTGGAAGATTCTTTAAGAAGAAGGGATTTCAAAGAAAGCCACCTTTCCCTCCAAATAACATATATCATAAAGGGGAAGTAACCTCTTCTGTAACACCTTAACTTTTGGGATAATTACAATATAGTCCCGATTTGTACTGTTTTGTGAATTCGTGAGATAAATTTAATTTATTTGTTCCAGATGAGTGTACTTGATGACTGTTGTATGTGATTTGCTCCGACCTAAGAAAATAATAATTTTCTGGCCGGATAAATCTTATTTTAATTAATTGGAGATAGGGGATCTTACTAAACCCAATTCTGATTGACATATAAATTAATAGCGTAATTTTTTGGATTTAACTGTGCAATAAAATAATTTTATATTTTTATAATATTATTTTATATTACAGTACCTACTGTCTCAAAAATAGTAAAAATCTGCTTCGGTTTGACCACAGATCTTTAAAAGTGCTGTGGGACCCGCATGTAGGAAAAACAATCAACTGTGCTGACTGTACAATTTCTAACCAATGAGAGCAAGTCAACAAAGGTAGGCTTGACTTTCTAAACCAATAGGAATTGGACACCTAAGGGAGCATGTGTTTTCATTTGAACCGTTGGATGAAGACTTAATGATGAAGCCTTTAATCTAAGCCGTTGGTCTAATCAATGGTGAGATTAGAATGATAGGTTTTTGATCAAGTGATATCTACCCTAGATCTAATCAATGGTTAGGAATTAAAGATGAATCAAGGGCTAGGATTGAGTCAAAGATTGTAGGCTTGAAAATGGTTAGTAACCTAATTATGTTTAATTAAACTAATTTAATTACCTAATTAGTATACTAAGTGAACTAATTTAGTTATGAATTAATTATAATCTAAATACTAATTAGCTATATTAATATTAATTAAAGGTTATAATATATGTTAATATATACTAAATTAATTAGTTATGTTGTTAGTATGTTAAATTAGATTGGTTAGGATAATTAACCTAACTAACTATCTAATCTATTACCATGTAATTAAGTGTAATTGGAAATCAATTAACCCCCTAATAAGATGAAGGAGTGCACGGTTTTTGGACTGCATAAGGAGGCAAGGTGGCTTGGTTCTACAAGGTTCAAGAAGGATCCAACATGACTAGGCCATGTGCTAGCTAGTGTGAACACAATTGTGATATTTTTACCAAGCAAATTCACTCACTCAAGCTCACCTAAAGGCCACTCACATTGCTGCTGCACTCTTTATTCACTCTTCACTTTAGTTTTTCACCCTTATCACATTTTGGCTATTCACTTCTCTCTCTAAAATATCAAAAGCTCAAGCAAACATTTCTCTCCTATTTCTCTCACTAGGTTCGGCCAGCCCCCTTCCATACTCACCCAAGCCTTCATAATTTTGGATCATCACATTTCTTGAACCCAAATACCATTCTAAGCATCTTTCATTCACAAACTTTTCCCAAATTCCCACTCTATCTTGCCTAAAATTCCACTTCTTGCTTACTTACTTAAGGGTAAGTTTGGTTTCTATGGTTCAAAATTGAAATTCTGATTTTTCTAACCATGATTGTTCCATGGTTTTCCTATTTTGTACCTTGTATGTGTATTTACTAATTGTTTGAGAATTTTAGGAATTGTTTTGGAGCTTGTACGAAATTTGGAGGAAAGGAAGGAATCTTACCGATTGTTTTGTCTACAAGAGGTAAGAGGGAGATTTAATCCCTAAGTGGTGATGAGAAAATGGATTGTATTTGTGTGTAGAATCCATAAGGATTCGGTTGTTTGGTTTATTTGTGATTTTTATTATTTTTGATTGTTTAAATGCTTTACCAATTGTGATTTTAATTTGCTATGCATGATTATAATTTTTATTATTTTTACTATGCATGATTATGGCTTAAAATATATTGTATGTGTTTTATATGTGATTACATAATTGTATGTAATTATAATTGTGTATTTATTTAAGTAGGATGTGAATAACATGTACGAAATGCATGAGTGTTCCAAAGAACAAAATTGAGGCTCACGGCCTTCTCACAAAAATAGAGGACCAAAATGTTCTCACAATTTTCTAAATCAAGGATTTAATGAACCTAGGTAAATAATGGATGATTTAAGTTAATTGTGGCCAAAATGCCATTTAGTGTATAACCGAATGCCATTTTATTTTGATTTGGCCAACATGCCATTTTATTTACTAAGATAGGTTAGGTAATTATTTTATAACATAAATTGATTCCAAAGAATCATTGAGAAAATCAAAGGAATTAATTTTGTTCTAGAATTTTTAACTTAGCAGAATTCAGTTTAAGTAAGAAACTAATCAGACACTTGAAAAGTACTAACGTAGAGCTCATATTATAAAATTTGAAGTTCGTTGATAAATTTCAAAGTGAAATTATTAGGTAAAAATAAAATAAACTATATTTAGAGGAAAACGTTAAAAATACCTTATACTGATTTTATAGGCAAAATGCTGCCAAAATTTATTAAAATTAGACGCATAAAATGAAAAGATTCCATACTATATTTAGAACACAAGGAAAATACATTACGTATTTTAAAAGTACTAGATATAGTTTTACACATATTAAAAATGACAATTTTAAGTTATTCGGTTAAGAAAATGAATTAAAAATCCTACGCGATTGAGAAAATGATTCAAAAACAATTTACGATGTTTAAAAACGTCAAAATATCTTTACGCGATTTAAAAACGTTTGTGAAAATGTCAAGATTGTGAAAACGCGATAAAATTCCTACACAATTGAACAATACTATGAGTTTTGCTGTCGGGCCAAAGTGGTGGACCCAGACATGTTGTAGTGTAGTACTGTCAGGTGGGACGTACTATACTTTGTTATCTGGTGACTAGGGGTATTTTGGTAATTTCTCGTAAATATGGTAAAATTTGGACAATAGGGGTATTTCTGTAATTTTAGCTCATGTTTAGAGTATTGTGCCAATTTAGGTTATAATTGGTGATTGATTGACGAGGCGAATTACACCGTATTTGGTGTGATAAGCATAGTGTGGTTCATTTATGAACTTGGAGGCATTAGTGTGCGGAGAATTCCTCATGCGAACAGTGGGTTGCTCCTCTGGGCCGTGGTAACGGGCAACACACTAATGATCTTGACAAGCACTATTCTTAGTCAAGATCTTGAGGGGACTATTAAGTACTATGCCTGTGGTACACGATGTTTGGACTGTGTACTGCTACACGATGTTTTGGATTGTGGGCTATAGACACGACGTGTTGACAGTGCAATAGCTTGGTTGGGCAGCCATAAAGTATTATTAGTTTCTGATCGGGTCATTCTCTCAGATATCCGTGTTTAGCTCCATGGAGTAGGAACGAGTCAGTGTGTGTATCATTCATCATCTGCATTTTAAATGTTCATGCATTATCTGCATTTTATTGTTTATCATAATCTGCGATAAATTGTATGATTAAATGTTTTATTATACTATGCATGATATTATTGTATGTGTTATTTTATATATATATATATATATCACTTGTTATTTTGTACATGATATATTGGTATGTACTGTTGTGATAACTGTCTTGTACTGTCGTTTTCTTTATTGCCATGAGGGTAGTGATGTAAATTGTCTCACCTCTCTATATGTTTTCTCGATATTACTATATTGTTTCCGTAAAGAGTTTGAGGTAGAGGAGGATCAGCCTCTTGAGGTGTAGTACCCTGACGAGCAACAGTCGGGCGACATCTACGAGGAGGAGGAACCAGTGGATCACGCTGATCGTCAAGACTGATCTTGAGATCATGGCACTACCAGGATTCTTCGGGTTCGTGCGACTGGAGTTTCACGGGGGTTCCGAGGCATGGCGTATGCATGCTGACCGAGGGACAGTAGCTTATGTGGGACGATTGACTGTGTCCCTATGGAGGGAGTATGACGGGGAGGTCATATTCACTACTATGCTTTATTTACATTTAGAGTTACCTTTGACCATTAGGCGTTATTGGCAGGGAGTTTTCCACGCGCCTAGTGAGTTGAGTAGCGAGTCAACAGCTCGGACTCGTGTCCGAAGTGCTGTGAGATCTCATAGATGCACACTTTTCAATGGTTATTCTAGAGTTGACGGATGGTGATTCATCGGAGGGTTTTATTGCTTTATTAAATACTTGTAGTTTGTAAATTATGCTTGTACTAAAAGAGAATCATATGTATATTATGGTGAGTTTATGTTTGTTATATCTTGTGTTTCGTGTTATTTTATTTAATGTTAATAATTATAAAAAAAAATATTTCACAAATATTATGTAAGTATCAAATATTTTACAACTTGGGTAAGAGTTTTATTTTTATTTTATTTCATTACATTCATAAATGTGGCATCCCCACAAGGGTGTTACATTAGTTGGTATCAGAGCCCAAGTTAGAGTCTTTTGGGGTTGTGGTTAGGTCTGTTTTTGCTTGTGTTGTGTGAATCTCTGTGATTTGTTTCCGAAAGGTTACATCTGACATTGTTTTGTCTTGTTGAAGAAAGAAGATGTCTGGAGGAAGAGGAAGGCGTGCAAACGTGGCACCTAATGTGGACCCAATGGTTACGATTGTTGAGGCTATTCAACAAATGGCAGCAGTGATTGCTCAACAAAATCAGCAAAATCAAAGAGCAGCCCAACATCAAGATATGACTGCTGATGCTTTGAATTTGTCTGAGTTCAGACACAACAATCCACCACAGTTTAGAGGCGAGTTTGACCCTGAGAAGGCAAGTCTTTGGATTCAAGACTTGGAGCGAATATTCGAAGGAATGGGGTGCGCGGAGAATAAGAAGGTAACATTTGCTGTTTATATGTTGAGAGGAGATGCCGAACATTGGTGGAGGAATACCCGCCAATTGTTGCAAGCGGAAGGAGCAGAAATCACCTGGGAGGTGTTTTGTGAAGTATTTCTGGAGAAGTACTTTCTCGGTACTGCTCGACATGCCAAGGAAATGGAATTTCTTGGTCTGCGTCAAGGGAATATGACCGTTGGAGAATATGCTGCAAAATTTGAGAGTTTGTCACAATTCTCTCGGTATTTCCAGAACCAACCAGATGAGGTATGGAAGTGCCAGAAGTTTGAGGATGGGTTAAGAATGGAGTTGAGACGTGCAGTGCTACCGATGAGAATGAAGGAGTTTCCTGTGTTGATAGACACTTGTCGAAGACTCGAGGCATTGGAGCCGTTCCGAGATCAAAGGAATCATAATTTTGGGCCGACTAGGTTCCAAAGAGGGAGTAGTAGCAAGTGGTGGTAGGTTTCGGAGGAAGCCTTATGCGAGACCGTCGGGAGTCACCGTAATGTCCATCGTTGGGGGAAGTTTTGGTGGAAATCAAGCTAATCGAATGTGGCGTTTACGCCGACTGTTTCAAATGTGGCAAGAAAGGCCATCTATCTACGATTGTCCGATAAGAGGAACGATCTGTTTTAAATGCAAAAAGCCTGGACATATTTCAAGGGATTGTACGCACTGAGAGGAAGCTGCGCAGTGAGGAATGTCCGTGCTACTCACCCAAGATCTGGAGGCGAGTTTATACGATGGCCGGAACTGAAGCTTCTCAGTCTGAGGATCTTATACAAGGGGAAGGTGTCATTGAAGGTAATCACCTGACTTTGCTATATGATTCGGGTGCAACACACTCATTTATTGCATATGATTGTGTGGAACGTTTGAAACTGCCTGTGTCTTCTCTGAGTTTTCAATTGATTGTTTCTACACCGACTGCCAAGCCTGTTGTTACATCCAAGATATGCATGAACTGTCCTATTGTCATAAAGGATCGTAAGTTTTCGATCAACTTGATTTGTTTACCTCTTATTGAGATAGACGTAATATTAGGAATGGATTGGTTATCTTCTAACCATATCCTTATAGACTGTGCGAGTAAGGCCATAGTTTTTCCTAAGGAAGAAAGTTCTGGATTCTTGACTGCTGTAAAGGTCAAGTCATTGTTGAGGGATGGAGCTCAAGGGTTTATGTTGCTGTCTTCTTTGGAAGTCAAGTCTGAGAAGGATGTGAGCACTATTCCTGTCGTCAATGAGTTTCCAGAGATTTTTCCTGACGATGTACCTGGTTTGCCACCGGAAAGGGAAATCAAATTCTCTATCGACTTAGTACCTGGAGCCGGTCCTATTTCGATTGCACCGTACCGAATGTCACCGGTAGAGTTGGCAGAGTTGAAAAAGCAATTGGAGGAACTGTTGGAGAAGCAGTTTGTGCGACCTAGTGTTTCACCATGGGGAGCACCAGTGCCGCTAGTTAAAAATAAGGATGGAACTTCGCGCCTTTGTGTAGATTATCGACAGCTGAACAAGGTGACTATAAAGAACAAGTACCCACTACCAAGGATTGATGACTTGATGGATCAATTGAAGGGAGCCGCTGTATTCTCTAAGATAGATCTACGATCAGGTTATCATCAGATTCGTGTCAAGATTGATGATGTACCCAAAACAGCTTTCCGAACTCGTTATGGACATTATGAGTATCAAGTAATGCCGTTCAGAGTGACGAATGCTTCTGCGATATTCATGGACTATATGAATAGGATTTTTCATCCATACTTAGACAGATTTGTCGTTGTCTTCATCGATGACATTTTGATCTATTCTCAAAGTCAAGAAGAGCATGCTGAACATCTCAGTATAGTTCTCCAGATTTTGAAGGAGAAGAAGCTGTTTGCGAAGTTGTCAAAGTGCGAGTTTTGGTTGGATGAAGTTCAATTTTTAGGTCACGTAATTTCCAAGGAAGGTATTGCGGTAGACCCATCGAAGGTGGAGACTGTTTACTGATGGGAAATGCCTAAGCGTGGTCGAGGTTCGAAGCTTTGTTGGATTAGCCGGATATTACAGAAGATTTATTGAAGGTTTTTCCAAGATAGCTGGACCACTTACACAACTCACAAGGAAGAGTCAAGCTTTCGATTGGACGGAGGAACGTGAAGCGAGTTTTCAAGAACTAAAGAAAAAATTAACGACTGCACCAGTGTTAATTTTGCCAGATCCTAACAAATCTTTTGAGGTGTATTGTGATGCATCTTATCAGGGGTTAGGATGTGTGTTGATGCAAAATCGGAACGTGGTAGCTTATGCTTCAAGACAATTGAAGGTTCATGAGAGGAACTACCCAATGCACGATTTGGAGCTAGCTGCAGTAGTTTTTGCGTTGAAAGTGTGGAGGCATTTTTTGTATGAGGCTATGTTCAATGTCTTTAGTGATCACAAAAGCTTAAAATACTTGTTTGATCAAAGAGAGTTGAATATGAGACAGAGGCGATGGTTGGAATTTTTGAAGGATTATGATTTTCAGCTTCAATACCATCCAGGAAAAGCGAATGTAGTGGTAGATGCCTTAAGCAGAAAGGTAGTAAGTGTTTCTAGTATGATGATTAAAGAGGAAGAGTTGATAAAGCAATTCAGAGATCTATGGTTATCAATAGAATTGGTACCTGGAAAGATTCGTCTAAGTAGAGTTGTGGTTTTGAATGACTTGTTGGAGATAATAAAGGAGAAACAAGATGTAGATGCGTTTTTACAGAATGAGAAAGAATTGTTGAAGCAAGGTCATAAAGCGACGGTGGAGGAAGGATCTGATGGAGTCTTAAAGTTTGAAGGAAGAGTCTGTATACCTGATGATCCCGAACTCAAGAGAGCGATTTTGGATGAAGCTCATACAAGTAATTTGAGTATGCATCCGAGAATGACAAAGATGTATCAAGACTTGAAACGATTGTTTTGGTGGCCAAGAATGAAGAGAGATGTAGCTGAACGTGTAGCGTCTTGTCTTGTCTGTCAGAAGGCAAAGGTGGAACACCAAAGGCCTGCTGGTATTTTACAACCTTTGACTATTCCAGAGTGGAAGTGGGATAGTATCTCGATGGATTTCGTTATTGGATTTCCGAGGACGAGGAAAGGTCATGATTCGATATGGGTTATAGTTGATAGGCTTACGAAATCAGCGCATTTCTTGCCGATCAATATTAAATATCCGTTGGAACGCTTAACCTAGATATATATCGACGAAGTTGTTAGACTTCATGGTGTGCCGGTAAGTATAGTTTCTGATAGAGATCCGAGGTTTACGTCAAGACTCTGGCAAAGTTTGTAAGAAGCTATGGGGACTAAATTGCGATTGAGTTCTGCATACCATTCACAGACTGATGGTCAGACGGAGAGAACGATTCAGTCATTGGAAGATCTGTTGCGTGCTTGTGTGTTAGAACAGCAAGGAAGTTGGGATGAATTTCTGTCTTTGATAGAATTCACCTACAACAATAGTTTTCACTCGAGCATAGGAATGGCACCCTATGAAGCACTTTATGGATGATGATGCCGAACACCTTTGTGTTGGTATCAGGATGGAGAGAGTATGACTATTGGTTCTGATCTTGTGCAGCAGACTACAGAAAAAGTGAAGATGATACAAGAAAAGATGCGAACGACTCAGAGCCGTCAGAAAAGTTATACTGATAAACGAAGACGACCTTTGGATTTTGAAGAAGGCGATCATGTGTTCTTGCGGGTTACGCCTACGACGGGTGTCGGAAGGGTTCTTAAGTCAAGGAAGCTTACACCTAAGTTTATAGGACCTTATCAGATTATTCATCGGATTGGTCCTGTAGCTTATCAGATAGCTTTACCGACTTTTCTATCCAATCTTCATAATGTATTTCATATGTCTCAGTTGAGGAAATACATTCCCGATCCAACCCATGTGATACAACCTGATGAAGTACAGTTGAAGGATAATTTGACGTACGAAACACTTCCTGTTAGAATCGAGGACAGGAGAGTGAAACAACTTCGAGGGAAGATGATTGAACTGGTGAAGGTGGTGTGGAATGATGTAACGGGAGATGCTATATGGGAATTAGAGGATAGGATGAGGGAGCAATACCCTCAATTGTTTGATGTATGATGAATTTCGGGGACGAAATTCTTATTAGTAGGGGGGAGTTGTAACACCCTAACTTTTGAGATAATTACAATATAGTCCCGATTTGCACTATTTTGTGAATTCTGTGAGCAGTAAATTTAATTTGACTGCTAGTGAGTGTACTTGATTGTTGTATGTGATTTGCTCGACCTAAGAAAATAATAATTTTACGTGGGATAAATCTTATTTTAATTAATTGGAGTGGGGGATCTTACTAAACTCAATTCTGATTGATATATAAATTAATAGCGTAATTTTTCAGATTTAATTTTGCAATAAAATAATTTTATATTTTTATAATATTATTTTATATTACAGTACCTATTGTCTCAAAAACAGTAAAAATCTGCTTCGGTTTGACCACAGATCTTTAAAAGTGCTGTGGGACCCGCGTGTAGGAAAAATAGTCAACTATGCTGACTGTACAATTTCTAACTAATGAGAGCAAGTCAACAAAGGTAGGTTTGACTTTCTAAACCAATAGGAATTGGACACCTAAGGGAGCATGTGTTTTCATTTGAACCGTTGGATGAAGACTTAATGATGAAGCCTTTAATCTAAGCCGTTGATCTAATCAATGGTGAGATTAGAATGATAGGTTTTTGATCAAGTGATATCTACCCTAGATCTAATCAATGGTTAGGAATTAAAGATGAATCAAGGGCTAGGATTGAGTCAAAGATTGTAGGCTTGAAAATGGTTAGTAACCTAATTAAGTTTAATTAAACTAATTTAATTACCTAATTAGTATACTAAGTGAACTAATTTAGTTATGAATTAATTATAATCTAAATACTAATTAGCTATATTAATATTAATTAAAGGTTATAATATATGTTAATATATACTAAATTAATTAGTTATGTTGTTAGTATGTTAAATTAGATTGGTTAGGATAATTAACCTAACTAACTATCTAATCTATTACCATGTAATTAAGTGTAATTGGAAATCAATTAACCCCCTAATAAGATGAAGGAGTGCACGGTTTTTGGGCTGCATAAGGAGGCAAGGTGGCTTGGTTCTACAAGGTTCAAGAAGGATCCAACATGACTAGGCCATGTGCTAGCTAGTGTGAACACAATTGTGATATTTTTACCAAGCAAATTCACTCACTCAAGCTCACCTAAAGGCCACTCACGGCTGCTGCACTCTTTATTCACTCTTCACTTTAGTTTTTCACCCTTATCACATTTTGGCTATTCACTTCTCTCTCTAAAATATCAAAAGCTCAAGCAAACATTTCTCTCCTATTTCTCTCACTAGGTTCGGCCAGCCCCCTTCCATACTCACCCAAGCCTTCATAATTTTAGATCATCACATTTCTTGAACCCAAATACCATTCTAAGCATCTTTCATTCACAAACTTTTCCCAAATTCCCACTCTATCTTGCCTAAAATTCCACTTCTTGCTTACTTACTTAAGGGTAAGTTTGGTTTCTATGGTTCAAAATTGAAATTATGATTTTTCTAACCATGATTGTTCCATGGTTTTCCTATTTTGTACCTTGTATGTGTATTTACTAATTGTTTGAGAATTTTAGGAATTGTTTTGGAGCTTGTACGAAATTTGGAGGAAAGGAAGGAATCTTACCGATTGTTTTGTCTACAAGAGGTAAGAGGGAGATTTAATCTCATCAACCCTAAGTGGTGATGAGAAAATGGATTGTATTTGTATGTAGAATCCATAAGGATTCGGTTGTATGGTTTATTTGTGATTTTTATTGTTTTTGATTGTTTAAATGCTTTACTAATTGTGATTTTAATTTGCTATGCATGATTATAGTTTTTATTATTTTTGCTATGCATGATTATGGCTTAAAATATATTGTATGTGTTTTATATGTGATTACATAATTGTATGTAATTATAATTGTGTATTTATTTAAGTAGGATGTGAATAACATGTACGAAATGCATGAGTGTTCCAAAGAACACAATTGAGGCTCTGCCTTCTCACAAAAATAGAGGACCAAAATGTTCTCACAATTTTCTAAATCAAGGATTTAATGAACCTAGGTAAATAATGGATGATTTAAGTTAATTGTGGCCAAAATGCCATTTAGTGTATAACCGAATGCCATTTTATTTTGATTTGGCCAACATGCCATTTTATTTACTAAGATAGGTTAGGTAATTATTTTATAACATAAATTGATTCCAAAGAATCATTGAGAAAATCAAAGGAATTAATTTTGTTCTAGAATTTTTAACTTAGCAGAATTCAGTTTAAGTAAGAAACTAATCAGACACTTGAAAAGTACTAACGTAGAGCTCATATTATAAAATTTGAAGTTCATTAATAAATTTCAAAGTGAAATTATTAGGTAAAAATAAAATAAACTATATTTAGAGGAAAACGTTAAAAATACCTTATACTGATTTTATAGGCAAAATGCTGCCAAAATTTATTAAAATTAGATGCATAAAATGAAAAGATTCCATACTACATTTAGAACACAAGGAAAATACATTACGTATTTTAAAAGTACTAGATATAGTTTTACACATATTAAAAATGACAATTTTAAGTTATTCAGTTAAGAAAATGAATTAAAAATCCTACGCGATTGAGAAAATGATTCAAAAACAATTTACGATGTTTAAAAACGTCAAAATATCTTTACGCGATTTAAAAACGTTTGTGAAAACGTTGAGATTGTGAAAACGCGATAAAATTCCTATGCGATTGAACAATACTGTGAGTTTTGCTGTCGGGCCAAAGTGGTGGACCTAGACATGTTGTAGTGTAGTACTATCAGGTGGGACGTACTATACTTTGTTATCTGGTGACTAGGGGTATTTTAGTAATTTCTCGTAAATATGGTAAATTTTGGATAATAGGGGTATTTCTGTAATTTTAGCTCATGTTTAGAGTATTGTGCCAATTTAGGTTATAATTGGTGATTAATTGACGAGGCGAATTACACCGTATTTGGTGTGATAAGCGTAGTGTGGTTCATTTATGAACTTGGAGGCATTTGTGTGCGGAGAATTCCACATGCGGACAGTGGGTTGCTCCTCTAAGCCGTGGTAACGGGCAACACACTAATGATCTTGACAAGCACTATTCTTAGTCAAGATCTTGAGGGGACTATTAAGTACTATGCCTGTGGTACACGATGTTTGACTGTGTATTGCTACACGATGTTTTGGACTGTGGGCTATAGACACGACGTGTTGACAGTGCAATAGCTTGGTTGGGCAGCCATAAAGTATTATTAGTTTCTGATCGGGTCATTCTCTCAGATATCCGTGTTTAGCTCCATGGAGTAGGAACGAGTCAGTGTGTGTATCATTCATCATCTGCATTTTAAATGTTCATGCATTATCTGCATTTTATTGTTTATCATAATCTGTGATAAATTGTATGATTAAATGTTTTATTATACTATGCATGATATTATTGTATGTGTTATTTATATATATATATATCACTTGTTATTTTGTACATGATATATTGGTATGTACTGTTGTGATAACTGTCTTGTACTATCGTTTTCTTTATTACCATGAGGGTAGTGATGTAGATTATCTCACCTCTCTATATGTTTTCTCGATATTACTATATTGTTTCCGTAAAGAGTTTGAGGTAGAGGAGGATCAGCCTCTTGAGGTGCAGTACCCTGACGAGCAACGGTCGGGCGACATCTACGAGGAGGAGGAACCGGTGGATCACGCCGATCGTCAAGACTGATCTTGAGATCATGGCCTTTGCCAGGATTCTTCGGGTTCGTGCGACTGGAGTTTCACGGGGGTTCCGAGGCGTGGTGTATGCATGCTGACCGAGGGACAGTAGCTTATGTGGGACGATTGACTGTGTCCTTATGTAGGGAGTATGGCGGGGAGGTCATATTCACTACTATGCTTTATTTACATTTAGAGTTACCTTTGACCATTAGGCGTTATTGGCAGGGAGTTTTCCACGCGCCTAGTGAGTTGAGTAGCGAGTCAACAGCTCGGACTCGTGTCCGAAGTGCTGTGAGATCTCATAGATGCACACTTTTCGATGGTTATTCTGGAGTTGACGGATGGTGATTCATCGGAGGGTTTGTTATCTACTGGGATGCACTTGGGCAGTACTATGTTTTAGCTTTATGTCAACTTTTTATTGCTTTATTAAATACTTGTAGTTTGTAAATTATGCTTGTACTAAAAGAGAATCATATGTATATTATGGTGAGTTTATGTTTGTTATATCTTGTGTTTCGTGTTATTTTATTTAATGTTAATAATTATAAAAAAAAATATTCCGCAAATATTATGTAAGTATCAAATGTTTTACAACTTGGGTAAGAGTTTTATTTTTATTTTATTTCATTGCATTTATAAATGTGGCATCCCCATAAGGATGTTACATCTTCTGCTCCTACATGTTATGAAAGTGAAAAACCGGGATATATGAAGATGGAATGTCCCATGTATCTTAAGAAGATAGAGAAGTTTGAGAAGAGACCTTCCAAATAAAAGAAAGGAAGGAGAGCATACATTACATGGGAAGACAATGACATGAATTCTTCCGATAGCTCAGAGAATGAAGAAGCCCACCTATATCTCATGGCTAGAGGAGAAGAAGAAGAAGAGACTAGCATCGAGGTATGCTTGAAGACCAAGAGCTCAAGTTGGTATCTTCATAGTGGATGCTCCAAGCACATGACAGGTGATGGCTCCAAGTTCTCCTTTCTTACACCTAAAAAGCATGGTCATGTCACATATGGGGACAACAACAAAGGAAAAATCCTTGAAGTTGAAAAAGTTAGTAAGAATCCCTCTACTTCAATTGATAATGTCTTGTATGTAGAAGGACTAAAGCATAACTTGCTTAGCATAAGTCAATTGTGAGATAAGGGAAATATAATTATTTTTGACTTAAATTGTTACATAATTGAAGGGAAAAATGATAAGCAAGTTAAATTTGTTTGTAATAGAGTTGATAACACATATATGATTAATCTTGATGATATTACTTCTCAAAATGCAAGATGTCTTATGAGTTAAGAGACTGATTCATGGCTATGGCATAGGAGAATTGCCTACATTCATATGGATCACCTAAACAAAATTGTTTCTAAAGATTTAGTAATTAGTTTACCAAAGCTCAATTTTGAGAAAAATTAACTTTGTGATGCATATCTAAAGGGTAAACAAGTAAAGGTCTCTTTCAAAGCTAAAAATGTTGTTTCTACTACTAGACTTTTACAACTTTTGCATACAGATATTTTTGGACCTTCGAGAACTATGAGCTTTGGGGGTAATTACTATGCTTTGGTGATTGTAGATGATTACTCTAGATATACATGGACTTTATTCCTTACTCATAAGAATGATGCCTTTCATGCATTTAGAAAACTTGCAACGGTTATTCAAAATGAGAAATATTGTAGCATTGCATCCATAAGAAGTGATCACGGTGGGAAATTTGAAAATTAAGAACTTAAAATATTTTACAATAAAAATGGAATTGAGCATAATTTTTTTACTCCTAGAACTCCACAACAAAATGAAGTGGTTGAAAGGAAAAATAGATCTTTAGAAGAGTTAGCAAGAACTATACTCAATGAAACAAACCTTCCTAAGTATTTTTGGGTGAATGCGGTAAGTACCGCTTGTTATGTTATGAATGGGACATTCATAAGGCCAATTTTAAAGAAAACCTCCTATGAACTATACAAAGGAAAGAAACCAAACATTTCTCACTTTCATATCTTTGGTTGCAAATACTTTATTTTAAACAATGGAAAAGATAACCTAGGCAAGTTTGATGTTAAATCCAATGAGGGAATATTTCTTGGTTATTCTCTTAGTGGTAAATCCTTTAGAGTTTATAATAAGAGAACAATGACCATTGAAGATTCAATTCATGTTGCATTTAATGAAACTAACCCAAATGGTTTGAGAAAAGATTTAGTTGATGATGTTGCAGAAAGCTTTGCAAGAACACAGTTGGAGAATCAAGAGAAAGAATCCAAGAAGAAAGAAGAGAGTTCCTTTGATCCCTAAGGCAAGAAGATTCAAAAATCATGGATCTCCCCAAAGAGTGGAGGACATCAAGATATTATCATCTCGACAAGGTGATAGGTGATGTATCAAAAGAGGTAACCACTCGAAACTCTCTTAGAGATGCATGTAATCATATGGCTTTTGTCTCTCAAGTTGAACTTAAAGACATAAATGATGCCATTAATGATGAACATTGGATCTTGGCCATGCAAAATGAACTAAACCAATTTGATAGAAATCAAGTTTGGGAATTAGTTCCAAAGCCTAACGATCAACCCATAATTGGCACCCTCCCATAATTGGCACCAAATGGGTCTTTAGGAACAAACTTGATGAAACGGGCTTAATAATTAGAAATAAAGTTAGGCTTGTTGCTAAAGATTATAATCAAGAAGAAGGCATAGATTATGAGGAAACATATGCTTCCATAGCTAGATTAGAAGCTATAAGAATACTACTTGTATATGCATGCATCATGGATTTCAAGCTTTATCAAATGGATGTCAAAAGTGCTTTCTTAAATCGTTTTATACAAGAAGAGGTATATGTGAAACAACCTCTTGGTTTTGAAAACTTTGAATTGTCCAACCATGTTTTTAAATTGAAAAAGGCCTTGTATAATATAAAACAAACTCTTAGAGCTTAGTATAAAAGGTTGAGCAAGTTCCTTTTGGAAAAAAAGGCTTTTCTAGAGGAAAGGTTGACACTACTCTCTTTATCAAGCATAAAATGTATGATATACTACTTGTTCAAATTTATGTTGATGACATAATATTTGGTACTACTAATAACTCTCTATATAAGGAATAATTTGCCAATATTATGCAAAATGAGTTTGAGACGTCTATGATGGGTGAGCTCAACTTCTTCCTTGGTCTCTAAATCAAGCAAACAAGGGATGAGACTTTCATAAGTCAATCCAAGTATTTTAAGGAGATGCTCGCGAAGTTTGGAATGGACAATGCCAAGCATATGCCTATACCAATGGACACCTCTTGTTATTTGGACAATGATGAAGGAGGTAAATATATAGAAATCATAAAATATAGATGTATGATCAACTCACTCTTTTATCTTACAGCAAGTAGGCCTGATATTATGTTTAGTGTGTGCATGTGTACTAGATTTCAAGCAAATCCTAAGGAATCACACCTAAGTGTTATAAAAAAAATTATGAAATATATAATAGGAACTTCATAAATGGGTTTGTGGTACCCTAAGGGTGCCTTATGTAGCCTAATTGGTTATTCCAATTCTGATTTTGATAGATGCAAAATGGATAGGAAGAGCACTAGTGAGACATGTCACTTGCTTGGAAGCTCACTAGTTTCTTGGCATAGCAAGAAACAAAACAATGTGACATTGTCTACAGCTAAAGCTGAATATGTTGCAGCTGGGAGTTGTTGTGCTCAAATTCTTTGGATGAAGCAATAACTTCTAGACTATGGTCTAAAGCTTGATCACATCCCTATAAGGTGTGATAACACTAGTACAATCAATTTGTCTAAAAATCCCATTTTGCACTCAAGAACAAAACACATTGAAATAAGACATCACTTCATTAGAGATCATGTTCAAAAAGATGATTGCATACTTGAATCTGTGGAAACAACTAAATAACTTGCTGATATCTTCACTAAGCCCTTGGCAAAAGAAGCATTCTTTTATATAAGAAGTGAACTTGCATATTGGATCAATCATACACTTACTTTTGTTGCATAATTTGTCATTTGCTGCATAGTCTATCATTTGTTGCATAATGCTATAATTTGCTACATGAGTTAGTGGTTTGCTGCACAATTTTCTTGCTTTTAATCATTTTTGAATCCAATACTGACTTAAGCGTTGGAGTTTCCCCTAAGTTTGTTTTGCAGGTGCTTGATCTATGCTTAAGTCCCCTATTTTTTCAATCTTAAGTTCTTGCTAAAGAAAATTTCATTCTGGTTCTCTTGAAGAAGAAAAATCTATTTTTGGGATGCATTTATAGTGATTAGAGTTGATGAAAATGAAGTCAACCTAAGATGGCACAAGTTGGTGTTTTAAGGACTGAATTCTTAGAGAATTTCTGGTTTTGGTAGTGAAATAACCAGTTAGGAGAAGAAAATAACCTGTTATTTGGGCTTTGGAATTAATATGGCATGTTGGAATTGCTCTCTGGCAAGACAAAATAACCAATTATGATATACTGGTAATCGATTATTGAGCAATTTGGTTATTTGGTGCTCTGTGGAACACTCAAATAACTGGTTATGCAATGGTCCTAATCGGTTATTCTGTTCTGGCAGAGGCCATATTTTTCTGGTCAATGAAAACTAATCAATTAGGGCCTTCCTATAATTGGTTATTTGAAGCAAATAGTGCCACACTTTCATGCAAATAATCAATTATGCAAAACCCATAATCGATTATTAGGCCCTCATTAAACACCAACTGTGAGCCTCCTTCCTCATTCATGACACCCTCTTCTGTTTTTCATCTTCTTCCTCTTCTTCCTTTCAAGCACCCACTCACTCAAACACCTCTCCCACTCCAAATCCAACCAAAATCCACCATTAAAACTTATTTTCCACTAAAAACTCTCACTTTCCACTATTAAAACTCCCACTTTCTTACAAAATTTCACCTCCCCTCACAATTTATCTCTCCTAAACCGAGCCCTAGCTTCCATTTCCACCATGGCCAGCAGTTCTTCTCACCCCAAAAGATCACACTCCAAGAATCCCTCTATACTAAAGGAAACACCCACCTCACCAAATAACCCAAACTTCTTCATAAGCCTAAACATTGGCAGGTACTTCTCCCCCAAAAATTAGATGAAATGGACTGTTGAAATGAGTATCATGCTGTTATGGTTATATTGTTACTGGATTATTATTGGATATTTGTTGAATGGCAATGGTTTTATGCACCCACTCTTTTTGTGCAAATATATATTGCATATCTTTTTTATCATGAAAAAAGGAGGAGAAGGTTTTATGTTATATGTCATTGAGAAATGTAAGGTAAAATAGCAAAAGGTATATTTTTCAATGGTCTTAGGAATCCAAAATTAAGGGAGAGCTCTGAATTTCTAATTCTCTTGAAAATAGAGGAGGAGTAAGTCTCTAGCACCTTTTGTGAATTCCATTTTATTTGAAGTAACCTTTTCTCAATACTTGTTTATCATCATCAAAAAGGGGGAGAATGTGATTGACATTGATTAAAGCAATGGTTTTGATGATAACAAACAAGGAAGGAATGGAAATGCAAAGATTAAGTCCCAAGAAGCTTCAAGTTTAGCATATAGGTCTTAGATCTTGTGTAAATATATTTAGGAATTACACTAAGCTCATTTATTGGCTTTCTTACTCAACTTAAATGGCTTTGAAAAATCATGATTTATACTTATGAAAATTGTGTTTAAGTTTGAGCAAAATGGTCTTAGAAAGTTTGAAAAGATTTTAGGAATCTTTGGTTGAAAAACCCATTAGAAATCTTGCTTTCTTGACAAATGAATAATAGGTTATTGAAGTTCAATAACAGGTTCTTTGCCTAAAACAGAAGAGCGCCAAATTGTTTTTAAAGGGAATGACCGATTATGGATTTCCCATAATCGGTTATTCACTAAGTCAGGAGCCAATTCTTATGATTTTCTAAAGGCTCCTAACCGATTAGGATATCTCCAAAATAAGTTATTTGACTATGTTAGAGGTGCTGGCTTTATTTCTTAAAAGCTCCTAACCGATTAGAATATCTCTATAATCGGATATATGATAAGTCAGAGGTGTTGCTTCTTTGTTTTAAAAGGCCAATAGTAGGTTATGCCATTGTTATAATCAGTTATTGAGTGAAACAGAAGCGCAGGATTCAGTTTTAATATGTCATAACTGATTATTGCTTTGTCAATAACCAGTTATGCTTGACCAAATAACCAATTATTGGAAATTAATAAACGGTTATCTGGAAAAGCAGAATGCACGTCCAACGGCTTTATTAAGAGCATTTAATGCTTCTAACTACCCCCAACGACTCCTAATTGTTTTGGGCTATAAATATAAGTTGTTGGACATTTATGAAGGTAAGCAAAACAATCTGAAAAATCATTCTTGAACATTAAATTCGTGTTTCACTATCACTTCTATCATACTCTGATTTTGAGCTTTAAAAGTGTGAAACCTTTATACCTATAGAGCTTCAATTTGTATTATCCACTCTCAAGAGAGTTTCAATTCATCTACATCATTGATTAATTTGTGAAAGAGGGTGAGGCATACCTCCAATTTGTAAAGGGTGCGGTATCCCATGAATGTAGAGGCTCAAGCACAAAAGGTGAGGTATTCCAAGGTGTGTTGAGTGCTCTTGTTTGTAAAGGTTGTCAAGCACCTGTTGAAGCTTGAAGATATAGTGAAAATCTCAGGTGATTACTTGAGGACTGGACGTAGGCCACAAGTGGATTAGTGGCTGAACTAGGATAAACTCTGTGTTTGATTTTCTAAACCTTTCTCATTTACCTTCGTGCACTGTTTTATTAGCTTGCTTGAATACTTTCTTGTTTGGGTATCTTATTTGTGGGTAAAAGCATTCTATCTTATATGTCCATTCATCTCTATCAATAATAGTTTTAATGAAACTTTTTAATTAAATGTTTTACGAAAGAATTATGAAAATATTTTACAAACACAATTCACCTCCCCTCTTGAATTTTGAGGCCACTTAGTAACTGTTGAATCTCTAGCATAAGTAAGTTTTTGTTGTTAAATTAGTGTTAGAATTAAAAGATTTAGATAGAAATTAGATAAGTTCTAATTGTTTAAGAGTTTTATAGGTTTTTGTATTCATTGGCTAATGGGATTTAATTTTTAATTGAAACAGGTTTAAATTGAACTTAGAAGGAAGAGGAGATATTTTCACTTAGCCTCTCACCTAGCGAGGAACATCCATCGCGTGATGAGCCTTCATGCATGCCATTGCGAGGCGAGGAACATCCATCATGAGGTGAGCTGACTAATGGAAAGATCTTCCAGACTGTAGTGGGCTGAACCTTGTACACGGGCCATCGCGAGGCGAGAATGGGCCATCGCGAGGCAATGGCCGTTACTCAGCCTGTTTTAAATCGTCGATGAAACATTTCTGAAAGGACCTTTTGTTCATATTTTTTCTGATTGAGAATAGAGGTGTTATCCTGAGCGTGAGGGTTTCATATTCTTCCATCTCCATTAATTATTCAAGCTTGGGAACAAGAATTGGAAGGATCTATGACTTCTTCTTCCTCCATTAGTTTGATCTTTCTCATCTCTTCTTCTTCCATCATGAGTAGCTAAATCATTTTAGGCTAGGGTTAGATGAACATTGTAGATACTCTTATGTGATCTATTTTGTACTCTTTTTACAAGTTAATTTCATGTGTTTGAGCACTCTATTCCTTACTTAATGCTAATCAGTACTTGATCACTATTGGTTTGAATGTGGGTATTTTTTTCTAATTTGAAAATTAGTTTAATGCTGAAATTGGGTAGGGTTGTCATAATTATGATTGAATATAGGGATATATCACTATAATTATGTGTTTCATGAGACCACTATCGCTAATGCTTAATTTGAATCAATAATTACCTAAGGAATTGGGAGTTGTGATTTGAGTTAAAGGAGCTTTGAATCAATGGATTGATCTTGACTTAATGTTGTTGATGGGAACTTCAAATACATGATTATTACTAGTTTTGAGAGTTAACCAGTAGCATAAAAGGGTAAATAATGAGATTTGAACCCTAGCCGCTTTTCTTGATAAATTTCATTCTCCTTAAAAATACAAAAATATTCCTTAATTTGTTAATTGCTCTGTTTTTAATAGATTTCTATTTTACTTGTTTAAAATCAATACATTTCAAGTTACAAATTCTTATTTCCAGTTCAAGTAGAAACAACCTTTCTTTTGTTAATAAATTGATTACAATCCCTGTGGAGACGATACTTCTTTTCTCACTATTATATTACTTGTAGTGATTCGGTGCACTTGCCAAAATTGTTTTAACAAGTTTTTGGCGCCATTGCCGGGGATTGTTGATTTAATTATCAACAAAGCAAAGGAGTTACTACTTTGGACAATTATTTTGTTTTCATACTTCATTTGTTAAAAACTTTACTGTGTTAGTCTAATTCAATTCTAAATAAAGTTGACTTGTTACTTATAAGTTTCCTATTTTCTGTGTATGCGAGGGAAAAAGGCAACTGAATTGTTGTTTGATCCCGAGATTGTGAAGACGGAAAAAGCAACTAGGAAGAAAGTTAAGAAAGCAAGGCAGCAGAAAATAACTCAAGATAAACAAGAATTTATTTCTTCTTCTCATTTTCTCACAGTAGAAGTCATGGCTGAACAACCACCACCTAGGCGGACTTTGGGAGATTTTGGCCGGAGGAACAACCGTTAGAGGTTGGCTATTGATTATCAACCAGTGGAGGCAAATGCATTTGAGATAAGAACTTCTCTATTGAATGTTCTCAAGAAGAATTAATTTTCTAGAGCGGATAATGAAGATCCTAACCAGCATTTGGTAAATTTCTTTTAGATTTGTGGTACATTGAAGCTGGATGGTGTTTCTGAAGAGGCTAAGAGGATGAGATTGTTCCCTTCTACTTTGAGAGACAGGGCAAAGGATTGGTTGCAAACACTTCCTCAAGGGAGTATTACCACTTGGAATGATTTAGAGGACAAATTTATGGCCCGACTCTTTCCTACCTCCAAGTTCATCAAGAGAAGATCTGAAATCACTAGTTTTGAGCAAAAAGATGGAGAAAATCTTTATGAGGCATGGAAGCGATTCAAAGGGCTTTTGAAGAGGTGTCTCGACCATGGCTATGATGACTTGACACAAATGCAAACGTTTTGCCATGGGTTGAGATCAAATACAAAGATGATGTTAGATGCTTCAGCGAGGGGTACAATGAATAACAAGACAGCTAAAGAAGTAAGAGAGTTAGTGGAAGTAATGACTTCAAATAAGTATCTTATTCATCATGATAGAGGAGTGCAAGCAAGGAGGGGTGTTTTAGAGCTAGATGCACATAATACGCTATTAGCCTAAAACAAATTAGTTTATCAACAATTGGAGGTTCTCACCAAACAACTTCAAGCTTTGCAAGCGGGTTCCTCTCAATCTAATCATTCCAAAGCTGTGATGCAATGTATGAGGTGTGATTTTTGTGGTGGAGGACATGAGAATGGTGCTTGTGAAGCTCAAAGTGATCCAAATGAGCAAGCTAATTATATAGGAAATTTTTAGGGGCAAAGAGGGAATCCTTATTCCAACACCTATAATCTAGGGTGGAGGAATCATCCAAACTTTGCTTGGAAGCAACAGGAGTCTCCTCAATCAAGCAAACCTCTTCAACCACAGCAACCTAAAGAGAAGCCTACTGCTTTAGAAGAAGCATTGACTTAATTCATGCATATGACTCAAACTAATTTCCAAAATCATGAGTTTTATTTCAAAAACCAAGAAGCATCCATCAAGACCCTTGAAAACCAAATCAGACAGCTCTCAAAGCAACTTACTGAACAGTCCAAGAGATAAATTTCTGAAAATATAGTAGATAATCCCAAGAATGAGTGTTGTAAAGCCATAATTTTGAGCAGTGGAAAAATTGTCACACCATCCATGATGGATCCATTAGCTTTGGAGTCTACTGAAACAAATGAGAAGAAGATATTGGATGAAGAGCTAAATAAAAAGAGTGACATTGTGAATCTAGAAGAAAAAGAAAAAGAAGAAAAGGAAATGACGGGTGAAAATCAGAAAAGAGAGGATAAAAAGAGTTCTAACTTAGTAGATGAATACTTCTTCTTGAGGAGGACAAAAAGTAAGATTTTACAAGAAGGGGATAAGCCTCAAGTGATTCCACCACATATGAAGTTACCATATCCTCACTTGAATAAGAAAAATGAGAAAGAGGAGCAGTTTGTAAGGTTCTTGGACATTTTCAAACGCCTCCAAATCAATATTCCTTTTGCGGAGGCATTGGAGCAAATGCCTACATATGCTAAATTTATGAAGCAATTGTTAACCAAAAAGAGAAAGTTCAAAGAGGATGAAACAGTGGCATTAACAGAAGAATGTAGTGCAATACTTCAAAGGAAGCTTCCCCCAAAATTGAAAGATTAGGGGAGTTTTATAATTCCATGCACTATTGGCAACATGACTATTGGTAAAGCTCTCTGTGACTTGGAAGCATGCATAAATTTGATGCCATTGTCTATGCTTAAGAAACTTAGGGGAGGTGAGGTCAAGCAAATAAGAATGGCCTTGCAACTTGCGGATAGGTCAATTAAACATCCCTATGGAGTCAGGGGGGACGTGCTAGTGAGGGTCGATAAATTCATATTTCCAGCTGATTTTGTCGTGTTGGACATAGAAGAGGATGCAGAGGCACCTTTGATTCTTAGAAGACCATTTTTAGCCACCGGAAGAGCCCTCATTGATGTCCAACAAGGGCAGTGAATGTTGCGAGTGAAGGATGAGAAAGTCACCTTTAATGTTTTTTAGGCAATGCAACACCCGGATGATAAAGAAACTTCTTATCGAGTGGATTTGATTGATACTACAGTTGTAGAGTCTTTTCAGCAAAATACTCTAACTACACCTCTTGAAAGAGTGATTGTGAATGCTATTAAGGAACATGGAAAGCTGGATGATGAACTCATTGAAGAGTGTTTGCGATATTTAGAAGCACATCAAGTAGAAAGTGTTGTTTACAAGAAGAAAGAAGAATTGAGTAATGACAAGGTGGTGGAAAAAGCAAAATTAGAATTGAAACCCTTACCATCCCACTTGAAATATGTTTTTCTTGGTAATCAAGATGCAAATCTAGTTACAATCAATAGTTTTTTTTTTTATCAAAACTTGAAGAAGAGAAGCTTGTAAGGGTACTCCGCGAGCACCAAATTATAATTGGATGGACTATATCTGACTTAAAAGGGATAAGTCTAGCTTTTTGTATTCACAAGATCAAACTTGAGGAGGAATTCAAGCCAATGGTTCAGCCACAAAGAAGGTTAAATCCAACAATGAAAGAGATAGTGAGAAAGGAGGTGCTGAAACTCCTTGAAGTTGGAATGATTTACCCTATTTCGGATAGTGCTTAGGTTAGTTCAGTTCAAGTTGTTCCTAAAAAGGGAGGTATGACAGTAGTGAAAAATGAGAAGAATGAGTTAATTCCCACTAGAACAGTCATTGGTTGGCGTATGTGCATCGACTACCAAAAGCTCAATCAAGGTACTCGGAAAGATCATTTTCCTCTCCCATTCATGGACCAGATGCTTAAGAGATTATCCGGAAAAGCCTACTATTGGTTCTTTGATGGCTATTCCGGTTATAATCAGATTACAGTCAATCCAGAAGACTAAGAAAAGATAGCATTTACCTGTCCCTATGGAGTTTTTGTATATAGACAGATGCCTTTTGTAACATCCTGGGATTGCCTGCAGGATTGACGAGTGTCTCCATAAACCAACATGGGTCTTTTCAGCGTGCTTTGTCCTCACTCACACGCATCCTAGGAAACTTCCTAGGAGGTCATCCATCCCACAATTGCTCCAGGTCAAGCACGCTTAACTATGGAGTTCTTAAGTTCTAAGCTCTCGAAAAGAAGTTACAACTTGTTGATATGGCTACGCCAAATCAATTCCTTTAAGCTATCCTCAACTATGCAGTCCCATACCTGCACAACCTCTGAATCCCTCTCATTCTAGTGCATATTCAGTTTATTCATGCGACCCTTCGCCTAGAAGCATGCCAGAAGCCGCTCCTTGTCCGTGCTTTCATTGCACCGGCGATCACTCCCCGCCCTCATCGGCCCCGGGACACACATGCCCACCAACTTCCACTTGGTTCATCCCTGAACCACACCGTACTGGGAGAGGTCCCGTCTCTGATACCATCTGTAACGTCCCAGGACTGCCTGCAGGATTGATGAATGTCTCTACAAACCAACACGGGTTTTTTCAGCGTACTTTGTCCTCACTCACACGCATCCTAGGAAACTTCCCAAGAGGTCACCCATCCCACAATTGCTCCAGGTCAAGCACACTTAACCATGGAGTTCTTATGTTCTAGGCTCCCGAAAAGAAGTTGTAACTTGTTGATATGGCTACGCCAAATCAATTCCTTTAAGCCATCCTTAACTATGCAGTGCCATACCTGCACAGTCTCTGAATCCCTTTTATTCTGGTGCGTATTTAGTTCATTCATGCGACCCTTCACCTAGAAGCATGCCAGAAGCCGCTCTTTGTCTGTGTTTCATTGCACCAGCGATCATTCCCCGCCCTCGTCGGCCCCGGGACACACATGCACTAATGTAACACCCCCTCCGAAGGGTATCACATTTCAAACCAACTCCTTATAATTAATTAATTTCCCAAGTTATAAAGTATTTAATTTCATTTAAATATGGGTTTCAAAATTTCTTTTTCACGGAATAACATAAACTTTACAAAATTAGAGAAACACAACTTTCAATAACTGAATAAAATACTTTGAATATAAACAAGATTTTCTGCATCCATACAATCATTATTTTTACATACCCAAAAACATAACACCTATGACATGAACCCTTGTCCAAAGACAAATTCTCTAGCTGACAATGTCTCGACGGAAAAGAAATCCGAGTGAAAGATATCTCGGAATCCTTCCTAATAGGTAAAATAAACTCTACATATACAATCGTAAAAGAAGAAGTAATGACCCCATGGTGGGTCCTACTTACAGACAAAGTAATGTCACCACAATACTCTATATACTCCGAGTCCCAATGGACACTCTAAGCAGTAGTGCCTTTAAAAAACTGTAATTTAAAGAAACCTAACTGATCCTTCCTTGCCGCCATCATAGTCTTCACAGACGTAGACATAAAATAAACCCTAAACAGACAGAATAAAATAGCAAAGAGGTGAGATCCCCTACATTGTATACCAATATGGCAGCAAAGAAACGATACGAACAACAATGTCGTTCCATACATACAATCCATAGATCAATATAAAATCAACAGATATATTAATAATATTTAATAAATAAATAATCCAGTAAACTTGTAGTATAATAATAGCAGACATAATAATAATACCACAATAATATTATACCATCATAATATTATATCACCACAATATTATATCACCACAGTGTAAATGCTGAGTATGCTCTTGAACAATGTGTACACTAACTATGCACATACTCAATGAGTACAAGGACCATCATTATGCATAATGCAACCTGATCCTACTCCATGGAGCTAACTCAATATCAAAGATGAACATTCTAGAAGATCGGTCCCCCCTAAAAGACAGTCTATATTGGATCATGAAAAGCAATAGTGTTGTCAGGTCTGCTCGTGCGTTGCAAACAGTGTCCACAAGCCAAGGGTATTACGTGATATAATAATCATGGGTGGTAACAACTCCACCATGTGAATCACCGCGCCCTGACATCCCCCAAGATCTGTCACGATCCACTATCCTATAAGTTCTCGTTCATTCTTTAGGCATAAAACGCCCCAGCAAATCAAGTGAATACGCTTTTCTATGCATGATAACTGATTCAAACACATACTGTTATTGATCACACAGTATTGTTTATTCATATACCGTCACATGGCGGTATCACCGTATAATGCTCAAAAGCATCTTTAATTGAAACAAAGTACCGTTGTACTGTTCCCAATGATATTAACGCAACCGCTCATACAATTGTCTAATACCATTAGTATCAGTGATATTATGTAACCGCCCATACAGCTGCATAATACTACAAATCTACTCGGGTCCAATACTTCAGTTTCACAAATTACTTAGTTCAATACGTTAGCCCTACAGCAAAACTCGTTGTTCCTTTCAATCGCGTAGTAATATTATCGCATTTTCACAATTGCGTAACACTTTTTGTTACTTTTTCAAATCGCGTAATAATTTTTCAACATTTTCTCAATCGCGTAAAGATTTTAAAACATTTTCTCAATCGCGTAGCTAAAAAATTACTATTTTTAAATTGCATAAGATATTTCTAACATTTTAAGTCCAAAATAAGATTTTTCTCATTTAATATAAAAAATTGACCTTATTTTCATTATTTACATAATAGTCTTTCTATAAAATAATATTTATAAAATAGTCCCTCTTTAAATAATATTTCAAAAATAGTCGCTCTTTAAATAATATTTCCAAAATAGTTCCTCTTTAAATAATATTTACAATATAGTCCCCTTAGAATTAGTATTTTCTACTGTTTCTCAGAAAACTATATTTCTTAATTTTACTTAGGATATTACAACTCAAAATTTCCTAACGCACTTCAAAACCCAGAGGGTGAGCTATATGTTAGTAAATTTCAAGTATTGGCTTTTATTTTACTACATAGCCTTAATTAAGTCAATTTTAATTCTAAAATATCATTTTTAAATTCATAAACTTACCAAATTGAATTCTTATTATTAAAACACGAATATGTCATGCTTAAGTCATGCTTCTAGATGGTTCTAGATATTTATATAGTAACTAGCTTCTAAATATTTAGTAATTTAGTTCATTTAGTTACTAATTACGCTATTAAGGTAACTTAGTTAAATCATTTAGTTACATTATAACTATCTAGTTATATATTTATGTCATACATGTGTCATGCATTGATCATGCTTCTAGAAAACTCTAGATATTTTCTTGTAACTATAAATTCTAAGTATTTTCTAACTTAGTTAGTTTCATTTAGTTACTACTTAGACTATTAGAATAACTAAGTTAGATTATCTAGTTTCTCAACTAACAAATTTAACCATTAAAATTAACTTCCTCTCCTAACCATTGATTAAATCTAAGGTGGATATCATAAGTTTCTTTATCAAGATGGCTCTCACACCATTGATTAGATCAACGGTGATGATCTAAGGCTTCTTCAGCAAGTTTTCCATCCAACGGTTCATAATAAAGTCCAGCAACTAAGTTTGACCAATTCTTATTGGTTAGTCAAAAAGCTATGTAATGATGGCTCATCATTATCCTTAAGATATTTAACTTAGATATTTTCAGCTTTCATGATTACACTTGAGATATTTTATTAAGATATTTTCCCGGTAGATATTTATTCCTAGATTTTTATCCTTAGATATTTACTAGGTGAGTCATCATAGAATCTTCTAGAATAACTGAGTCGGCATGGTGAGTCGTAGTGCAGAGTCACCAGCTGAGTCATCAAGATATTTTTCTAATAGATATTACCCAATAGATAATAGCTACTACTATTATTATATAATGAGTAATAGAAAACTCAGATACAAAAAATCTCTATCAACTATTCCCGATTTCGGGTTTAGGAAGATCCCTCGATCCCGCCTTGACAGTTCAAAACTTTCTGGTCCAGGAAAAACTTTTATTTTTTTGAGCCTGCCTCAAACACACATACAACTTAAAATAATATTAAAATAATCACAACTTCAGAAAATTCCACAAAAAATTCTCAAAAATCATAAAAATTATAAAACTCATATTTTCAGAAAAAACTAAATTCGGACATATATTCCAAAAATAATATTAAAATAATTAAAATAATATTAAAATATTCAAAAATAAAAATTTCCAAAAATTCACAAAAACTCTTAAATATTATAAAACGTATTTATTTCAAGAAAAATAAAAAATCAGGGTGTTACAACTCTCCCCCTCTAAAAAGAATTTTGTCCTCGTACATTCTCTTACATATAGAAAAATAAAAAGGATATTACGTCTTTATTTGGTCTACCAGCTCCCACATAGCATCTCCAGTTACGTCGTTTCAAATGATCCTCCAGCTTTTCTTGAATTCCTCCATCAGATTATTTGAATCGTAATCGTAGTCAAACAGATTCTCCTTAACCATTATAGCAAATATACTAAACACATTTTCTACTTAGGGTATTTGCCACGACATTAGCCTTTCTGGAATAACATTGAAGTTGAAAATTGTAGCCCTTTGAAAATTCTAACCATTGTCTCTTCCTCACATCCAAGTCCTTCTTGATTGAACAGGTACTCCAAGCTCTTGAAATCACTGTAGACATTGTAGGTTAATCCATAAAGAAAACGTCTCCAAATTTTCCACGCAATACAACTATCGCAAAACTCCAAAACGTGAATCGAATAACTCTTCTCATGCATGTTCCACTGCCTTGAAGTATACGCTTCTATCATTCCTTAAATCAAAATTCACATTGACTAGCTTTGCGTATAAACTTTTCTTCTTCTTCGGAATTTGAAAAACTGCATTGAGATGTTCAGCATGCTTTTTCAGATTTCGAGAATAGATCATAATATCGCCAACCAAAACAACAATAAATTTTTCTAAATAGGGAAAAAATATCATATTCATATAATTCGTGAATATCACAAAAACATTCTTTACCTCAAATGGTATTACTAAATACTCATAATGCCTATAATGCGTCCGAAAAACTATCTCGGCACATCCTCTACTTTCACGCGAATCTGATGATAACCAACACACTAATCGATCTTGAAAAAAAAATGACGAGTTCCTTCATTTAGTCTTCTAGTTTCCATGTTGTATCTCCTGTCATATCGTTCCAAATTATCTTCATCAAGATAAGTTGGTTTCACTCGCTTATCCTTAATTTTAATAGAAAAAGTATCATAGATCAAGTTCTCTTTCTAATTGTACTGTCTTTAATACTATGACACAAGTTGAATCAAGAATATAGTTTCAATTGAGATACATGGAAGACACAATGAAGGTTAAAAAGAAAAGTGATAAGGCTATTCGGTAGATTACCGAATTTATCCAACAAAGAATTTGAGATGGTCTAATAAATTTCAAAATGAACATGGTCCAATAAATTTAGAAATGAACTTTCCGGATTCAATTTCTAGATTCAAATCCAAAAATCTCAGTCTCAAGAAATGCTAAGGTTTTATTGAAACATTATAGTAGGATATGGTTGGAAGATAACTAATCCATTTATAAAGTCAAGCTCAAATAGATGTGAATTTTAAAGAAACAAATTAAACTAACAAAAAAGATTCAATTTTTGATAGAAATAGGTAGATCAATCAAACTGGAATAGAAACAACAGGTTTAGCACCAAGAGTAGAAATACTCAGATCAAAAGATAATAAATGCATCATGCATAACCCAAATCGATTTACTCAGTTTATTTGTGAGAGAAATAGACAAACAAAATCAATAGAAAAGTTCTAATCGAAAATAGTAATAGGATAGTTTTAAATAGGTTGAGTGATGATAACAAGTTTAGAAGTTGAAGTAGCACTATTCAAGTCAAAAGGAAACAAAATGCAGATAACCCCAAAAGGTTCACACAGTCACAGACCAAAAGAGAATGGGTTACTTTGCGAGTTATACAGCACAGTTTTAAGATTACTCTCTATGGTACAGCTTCCTTGTTTCTTAAGTTTTTATATGAACGTTCCCATTCCATTCTTTGTATTGACTTCTTCCTCTACTTGAGATCTTATTGCACGTTCATTAGTAATAGAAGATTCTGTCTTCAGTTGATCACAATCCTTCGAGACATGATCGGGCTTTCCGCATCTAAAGCAAATTATACCCTTTATCATACAGTTTCTTGTCCAATGACCTTTTTCGCACTTCAGACACTTCATTGGTGATGCAGCTGTCTGATTAAATTAATTGCCACTTGAACTTCCTCCATTTGTTCGTTGTTGCTTCCCCGGTAGTCATATATATGGCTTTTGCTGAAATCGATTGATCTTACACTTCCTTTCTTTTTGGATCCTAGTTAGCCCAAAGTTACAGCTTCTTCCATCCTGAGACTGCTCCAACCCTAACAAGTTCTGAAGTTCGGTTATCAGTTCCTGCTGCTGAATGATTTTCTGACTCTATTGTACTGCTACATCAGTCATCCTCTGCATTACATTTTGTGCTGCGACCATACGATCATCGTCACATCTCGCGTCCTCATGCTTACGTCTACTACAATTCATTGTCTTTCTTCAAAGACAAATAAAATCAAAACACAATGAAACTAAACGTAACCATTTCAAACAACATCGTCTCCTTTCGAAAACTAAACAATACATCTCTGTATTTAGTGTCTGAGAAAAACACAGCACAAATAAGACAAACCTACCCACAAACCCAAAAGACTCTAACATGGGCTCTGATACCAACTAATGTAACACCCCCTCCGAATGGTATCACATTTCAAACCAACTCCTTATAATTAATTAATTCCCCAAGTTATAAAGTATTTAATTTCATTTAAATACGGGTTTCAAAATTTCTTTTTCGCGGAATAACATAAACTTTACAAAATTAGAGAAACAAGTGTTTCAATAATTGAATAAAATACTTTGAATATAAACAAGATTTTCTACATCCATACAATCATTATTTTTACATACCCAAAAACATAACACCTAAGACATGAGCCCTTGTCCGAAGACAAATTCCCTAGCCAAGAATGTCTCGACGGAAAAGAAATCCGAGTGAAAGATATCTCAAAATCCTTCTTAATAGGTAAAATAAACTCTACATATACAATTGTAAAAGAAGAAGTAATGACCCCATGGTGGGTCCTACTTACAGACAAAGTAATGTCACCATAATACTCTATATACTCTAAGTTCCAATGGACACTCCAAGCAATAGCGCCTTCAAGAAACTATAGTCCAAAGAAACCTAGCTGATCCTTCGGTGCCGCCATCACAGTCTTCACAGACATAGACATAAAATAGAAACAGACAGAATAAAAAAGCAAAGAGATGAGATCCTCTACATCGCATACGAATATGGCAGCAAAGAAATGATACGAACAACAATGTCGTTCCATACATACAATCCATAGATCAATATAAAATCAACAGATATATTCATGACATTTAATAAATAAATAATCCAGTAAACTTGCAGTATAATAATAGCAGACATAAAAATAATACCACAATAATATTATACCATCATAATATTATATCACCACAATATTATATCACCACAGTGTAAATGCTGAGTATGCTCTTAAACAATGTGTACACTAACTATGCACATACTCAATGAGTACAAGGACCATCATTATGCACAATGCAACCTGATCCTACTCCATGGAGCTAAGTCAATATCAAAGATGAATGTTCCAGAAGATCGGTCCCCCCTAAAAGATAGTCTATACTAGATCATGAAAAGCAATAGTATTGTCAGGTTTGCCAGTGCGTTGCAATCAGTGTCCATAGGCCAGGGGTATTACGTGATATAATAATCATGGGTGGTAACAACTCCACCTTGTGAATCACCGCGCCCTGACATCTCCCAAGATCTGTCACGATCCACTATCCTGTAAGTTCCCGTTCATTCTTTAGGCATAAAACGCCCCAGCAAATCAAGCGAAAATGCTTTTCTATGCATGATAACTAATTCAAACATATTCTGTCATTGATCACACAGTATTGTTTATTCACATGCCTCCACATGGTGCTATCACCGTATAATGCTCAAAAGCACATTTAATCGAAATAAAGTACCATTGTACTGTTCTCAATGATATTAACACAACTGCCCATACAATTGTCTAATACTATTAGTATCAATGATATTATACAATTGCCCATACAACTACATAATACCAAAGATCCACTCGGGTCCAATACTTCAGTTTCACAATTTACTTAGTTCAATACGTTGGCTCTACAGCAAGACTCGTTGTTCCTTTCAACCGCGTAGTAATATTATTGCGTTTTCACAATTGCGTAACACTTCTGTTACGTTTTCAAATTGCATAATGATTTTTTAACATTTTCTCAATCGCGTAAAGATTTTAAAATATTTTCTCAATCGTGTAGCTAAAAAATTACTATTTTTAAATCACGTAAGATATTTCTAACATTTTAAGTCCAAAATAAGATTTTTCTCATTTAATATCAAAAATTGACCTTATTTTCATTATTTATATAATAGTCCTTCTATAAAATAATATTTATAAAATAATCCCTCTTTAAATAATATTTACAATATAGTCCCCTTAGAATTAATATTTTCTACTGTTTCCCAGAAAAATATATTTTTTAATTTTACTTAGGATATTACAGCTCAAAATTTCCTAACGCGCTTCAAAAACCCAGAGGGCGAGCTATACGTTAGTAAATTTCAAGTATTGGCTTTTATTTTACTACATAGCCTTAATTAAGTCAATTTTAATTCTAAAATATAATTTTTAAATTCATAAACTTTCCAAATTGAATTCTTACAATTAAAACATGAATATGTCATGCTTAAGTCATGTTTCTAGATGGTTCTAGATATATATATAGTAACTAGCTTCTAAATATTTAGTAATTAAGTTAGTTCATTTAGTTACTAATTACGCTATTAAGGTAACTTAGTTAAATCATTTTGTTACATTATAACTATCTAGTTATATAATTATGTCATGCATTTGTCATGCATTGATCATGCTTGTACAAAACTCTAGATATTTTCTTGTAACTATAGATTCTAAGTATTTGCTAACTTAGTTAGTTTCATTTAGTTACTACTTAGACTATTAGAATAACTAAGTTAGATTATCTAGTTTCTCAACTAACAAATCTAACCATTAAAATTAACTTCCTCTCCTAACCATTGATTAAATCTAAGGTGGATATCATAAGCTTCTTTATCAAGATGGCTCTCACACCATTGATTAGATCAATGGTGATGATCTAAGGCTTCTTCATCAAGTTTTTCATCCAACGGTTCATAATAAAGTCCAGCCACTAAGTTTGACCAATTCTTATTGGTTAGTCAAAAAGCTATGTAATGATGACTCATCATTATCCTTAAGATATTCAACTTAGATATTTTCAGCTTTCATGGTTACACTTGAATTATTTTATTAAGATATTTTTTCGGTAGATATTTATTCCTAGATATTTATCCTTAGATATTTACTAGGTGAGTCATCATAGAATCTTCTAGAACAGCTGAGTCAGCATGGTGAGTCATAGTGCAGAGTCACCAGCTGAGTCATCAAGATATTTTTCTAACAGATATTACCCAATGGATAATAGTTACTGCTATTATTATACAATGGGTAATAGAAAACTCAGATACAGAAAATCTCTGTCAACTGTTCCTGGTTTCGGGTTTAGTAAGATCCCTCGATCCCTCCTTGATAGTCCGAAACTTTCTAGTCCAAGAAAAATTTTTATTTTTTCGGGCCCACCTCAAACACATATATAGCTTAAAATAATATGAAAATAATCACAACTTCAGAAAATTTCACAAAAATTCTAAAAAATCATAAAAATTATAAAACTCATATATTTTAAAAAAAAAAAACTAAATTCAGACATATATTCCAAAAAATAATATTGAAATAATTAAAATAGTATTAAAATATTCAAAATAATTAAAAATTCCCAAAAATTCACAAAACTCTTAAATATTATAAAACGTATTTATTTCAAGAAAAATGAAAAATCAGGGTGTTACACCTTTTGGTCTTTATAATGCTCCTGTTACTTTTCAGAGGTGTATGCTTTCTATCTTTGTTGATGTAATTGAAAAATATATAGAGGTCTTTGTGGATGATTTCTCTATTTTTAGTGCATCATTTGATTCCTATTTGTCTAACCTTACTAATGTTCTTAAAAGATGCATGGAAACCAATTTAGTCTTAAATTAGGAGAAATGACATTTCATGGTGCAGGAAGACATTGTACTTGGCCACATGATTTCAGCCAACGATATGGAAGCAGATCAGGCTAAGATTGAAGTAATAGCGAAGCTACCTCCACCATTGAATGTGAAGGGCATGAGAAGTTTTCTAGGCCATGTTGGTTTCTATAGAAGATTCATCAAAGATTTTTCAAAAATTGCAAAGCCATTGTGTAATTTGCTCATTAAAGATTCTTCTTTTGATTTTGATAACGATTGTTTGCATGCTTTTAATCTTTTGAAGGAAAAATTGATTTCTGCCCCTGTTATTGTAGCCCTTGATTGGGAGTTACCATTCGAACTTATGTGTGATGCAAGTGACTATGCAGTAGGAGCTGTGTTAGGGCAAATAAGGAATAAAATTTTCCATACAATTTACAATGCAAGCAAGGTTGTTAATGAGAACCAAATTCATTATGCCACAACTGAAAAGGAATTGCTTGCCATAGTATTTGCCTTGGAAAAATTTCATTCCTACTTGATTGGATCTAAGATTACTATGTTCATTGATCATGTAGCAATTAAATATTTGCTAACTAAAGGAGAATCAAAACCTAGACTGATTAGGTGGATCTTGTTGTTGTAGGAATTTGATCTTGAGATTAAAGACAAGAAAGGAAGTGAAAATATAGTAGCAGATCACTTATCCAAGATGGAGAATTTTGAAGTTATTGCTAAGGAGAGAGACATTCTTGAAGAGTTTCTAGATGAGAAGTTATTTGTAATTGAGAAGAGGCCATGGTTTGCTAATATGGCTAATTTCAAGGCCGCTAACGTTATACCGGAAGACTTGACATGGCAACAGTAAAATAAATTTTTTTGAGATGCCCAATATTACATTTAGGATGATCATTTTCTTTTCAAAATTAGCCCAGATGGACTTCTCTGAAGATGTGTGTCACAAGATGAAGGGCAGAAGATACTTTGGCATTGTCATGATTCCCCTTTGTGGAAGGCATTTTAATGGTGAATGTACTGCTACCAAGGTCCTTCAATCTGGTTTTTATTGGCCATGCATCTTTAAAAATGCATACAACCATGTGAAGGGGTGTGACAAAATGTCAAAGGACCAGCAATATATCAAGAAATATTGAAATGCCCTTGAATCCTATTCTGGAGGTTGAATTATTTGATTGTTGGGGCATTGACTTCATGGGGCCATTTCCATCTTCCTATTCAAATCAATACATATTAGTGGCTATTGACTATGTCTCAAAATGGGTTGAAGCCATGGCCACTCCTTCAAATGATTCTCAAACAGTGGTTAAGTTTGTCAAAAAGAACATCTTCTCTAGATTTGGAGTTCCAAGGGTGTTGATCAGTGATGGGGGAACTTATTTTTGCAATAATCAGCTGCAAAATATTCTCTCCAAGTATGATGTCTGACACAAAGTGGCAACTCCTTACCACCCTCAATGCAATAGCCAAGTGAAGGTATCAAATAGAGAGATAAAAAGAATTCTGGAGAAGACAGTTAGTAGTTCAAGGAAGCATTAGGAAAATAATTTGGATGATGCCCTATGGGCATATAGGACAGCCTACAAAACACCTTTAGGCTTGTCACCATATCAGCTGGTTTATGGTAAGTCTTACTATTTGCCAGTAGAACTTGAGCACAAGGCATATTGGGCTTTAAAGTTCTTAAATTTTGATCGTACTTTGAGTGGAGAAAAAAAAGTTATTCAGTTGTATGAGCTTGATGAATTGCGTGTGCATTGTAACACCCCAAAAATTATTTATTTCATCATAGATAATCATTTTATAATATTTATGATTTTTGGAAATTTTTTTGGAATTTTATGGAAACGTTGAATATTTTAATATATTTCTCATTTTATGTGCACACTAAGCAGAGTCAATGAAACACCTCAGAAATTATTTGTTTTATGATGAATAGTCATTTTTTAATATTTGTGATTTTTGAGAATTTTTCTAGATTTTTCTGAAAATTTCAAATATTTTAGTATATTCCTCATTTTGCATGCGCGCTGAGCAGAGCCGGGAAGACGAAATATTTTCCTTAAGGCTGATAAACCTTGAACTGTGGATGTGTCGACGGGGGATCTTACTAAACCCGAGGCTGGGCATAGTTTACGAGGGTTACATTTTTTGAGGTTTTATCTGATAAATAAAATCTCTGTACGCACTATTAATTAAAATTTTGCGGTACATTTTATTATTCATTGAATAATTAATACTGGCCTTGTGCACTGTAACAATTATCCATTGGGTAATAGCTTGTAGTAAAATCCTAATTACCATATTATTTTAACTATTAAATCACATTATCTTATCCTAATGTAATCTACTTTATGTCTAATCACATCTCCTTTATTGAAAAAGCTCCCAAGCTTCTCAAGGAAGCTACTCATCTCTCTCTTCTCCCTCTCTCCTCACGGCTGCTGCATATTTTGGAAGCAATGGATTTGTGCTTCACTTAATTAAATCATACTATCTAAATTCAAAAGAAAACCTAAAAGCATGTTTCACTTTTCTATTCACTTCTCTCTTTACCTTCATCTTCCTTTCATTTTTCTCCTCCTTCTCTCTAGAACACCCACACGGTCAGCCCTCCTTCAAGCCCTCAAACATCACAAAAATTTCAACCAAATACATTTTCTTAATCTCCTTCATCATCTAAACACATCTCTAGTTAGTGATTTCTTGAAAAGGTTCCATTTTCACCATCTTCTTCTTCTTGCCTCAAGTTTGAAGCTTTAGGGTAAGGTTCTTGGTTCCTCACCCTTTTCTCTTCATTTTCGTGTTCAAGGTCTTCTTTATGATCATTGATCCATTCTTTTTCAAGTCTTCTTGTTGATTTAATGAAGTTGTAATTTTTAGGGTTCTTGGAGGTGTGAATCCGAAAATTGCAAGGAGCTTCAAGGGAGTTCCATTGCTTGTTTTCTTCTCTTTGGTAAGAGGAAGATAATCCTCCTCAACCTCTATTGGTAGTAAGGAACCTTGTTTTGTGATTGGTTGTGAGAAACCCTAGTAGGGTTACTCTCTTTGTTTGTATGATTTGTATGATTACACATTATTTTTAATTTGTTTAAGTTATTTGATTGATTGGTTATGTGTATTGATATACTTGGATGGGTTGGAAAACTTAAAATGGAAGGAAATGACCTAGATTCCCTCTAGGAGGCTCACAATTTTGGGACCCAAAATTAGGGTTCTTGATGAAAAATTATAACAAGTGGAAGACATAGTTAATCAAGCGTACAATATGTAATTAATGGAATGGAAATTTGGAATCCTAAAACTTGGAGAGGCTCACGACCTCTATGGCTAATAATGGCCTAATCATGTGACTTCGTACAACTATGACCTCTAATTAATCAAGTGATTAAGCAAGTCGATTATGTGATGGAAGGAAATTAATTAGGTAACCAAATAGAACTCTTTGAACTTTAAGAACAAATAAGGATGTGTGAGACTTGGTAAGACTTAGAAATAATTCTTTAAGTGAGCATGACTAAGTTTAAAAGTAAGGAACCCAATAATGAAATGAACCCATCTAGGAAAGAATCTTATAAGAATCACTAAATCAAAGTGAAACTTAATTAATTTGGGCAATTAGAAATTAATTTAGGATTTCATAAAATGGAAAGAATCAAGAATAGAGTTTTATCAAAGACTTTGAACAATTAAAGAAGAAGAAAGAAAAAAGAGTGTTAGTAAGGGTGCCTAATAATTCCATAATGTACTAAAAGCGTAATGCATAATTGGAGAACTTAATACTATTCAATACGGGTCCAAATGTGGGACCAAGAACATGATGTTTATCTTAGTCAAATTGTGGCATGTTGTGAAAGTATATTATTGATGAATATACATAATATATGCATTGAGTCATCATGCATTGTGAAAGTCCGTTGGACTGTTGTTAAGGCCGTGTTGCCTAGGAGATTGAACACACCTTAGTGCAGGTGTGAGTAGACTAGTGTAGGTCATATTGTTGACCTTGGGGACGTCGGGGTACGGGTACCTCGTAATGGACAGTTGGTAGCTCTTCTGTCTGTGGGACAAACCGATGCAAATGCATTGACGATCCGGACTAAGACACTATCCTATATCGTGATCTAGTGTAAAATATCTGTACAATGCCTTGATGTGCACGTGGATAAACTGATGAGTTATAGCACTTTGGTCGTGGCAGCTGAGTTGCAGACATGTCTCCTGATCTTTCTCTCAAAACTGTTTGTGTCTAGCTCCATGGAGTAGGATTTTGGTGTTGTATGCATGTGCATAGTGAGTCCACATATTATCTGGCATCTGATTCTTATGATAATTTGAAACTGTCACTTTAATGATGTACAATTGCATGGAACTGCTTAATTGTTTATTGCTGTTATTTAATGTTTATTATTATTACCTCTTGAGATGCTATGTGGGCGCTTTGCGTCATTTTGTTTCTCTACTGCCATAATTGGTAATGATGGTAGGATGTCTTACCTCTTTCCTGTGTTTCCATTATTTCTACCCGTTTATGAATATGTTCCATCGAAGACGTCGGCAAGGAAGGTAAAGCTCACGGATTCCCCGGCTTCTAGTCCGACCGCGACTAGCATCTGCCTTTGGATCATGGTGACACGCCTACATGGATTTTTGGGCTATGTGCATTTGGCCTTCCTTGGAGGTCCAGACTGCTGGCACATTAACCTCAATACTGATCGTTGCATCTACGAGGGAGACGTGACGATATCGCTGGCTTGGGGGCGTCATGATCTGCCCATTTTCACCTGCAACATCAGTTTATGTTTAGAATTTTACTTGCCTATTAGGGAGAAGTGGGGTGATCGTTATTACACCCCATAGGAGGATTCTTTCATCTCCACTGCTCGAGCCCCGGCCCGTAACCCGGTGGCTCCTATGAGGGTTTCCTCAGATGAAGAAGACCCTGAGGAAGAACCCGAGGAGGATCCTAACACGGTTCCTTCTCCTCTTAGGGACTGATACTGTCGATAGCTACTACTGGCTATCAGTGTTCATTTTGGGGGTCTGATGTTTCATTATTTTTGGTGGGCTGTATATTTATGATCTCTTGGGGCATATATGTATAATTTTGCTTTTTGTATATTCAGGCGCTGTAACCGAACAAGTTTAATATAATGATATATCATTGTTCATGTATGTTGATCTGATGTAGGCTTTATTTCTACCATACTCTTTATTGCAATTATGACTGGTCACTATATTTTATTATTTATAACAAAAAAAAAATATACTCGCTAATTTAATCACATGATTACAACCAAGTAAATTTACATTTATATAAAGAACTGGATCTTAACTTATACTTTTACTTTTCGCATTGTAAATGACAATGTGACATTCCCTCCCAAAAAGGGGCATTACATGCATGCATATAAGAATATGGGGATATACAAGCAGAAGATGAAGGTCTACCATGACAAGTACATTTCACAGAGATTTATCTGGGATAACAAGTGTTGTTGTTTAATTCAAGGCTGAGGTTGTTTCTAGGAAAATTGAAGTCTAAATGGTCAGGACCATTTACTGTCAAAGAAGTGACACCGTACGGAGCAATAGAAGTGGAGGATCCAGCTTCAAAAAGGGCTTTCAGAGTCAATGGCCAACGGCTGAAACCTTATCTTGGTGGGGTAATAGAAAGAGCAAATGTTGCTCTTGGTTTACATGAGCCATAAAAATCATAAGGCGTCGAGCTAACGACGTTAAACTAGCACTTCTTGGGAGGCAACCTAAGCATTTCTTTTACTTAATCATTTTGATATAATTTTGAGTAGTAATTTCCTTGTTTTGTTTGCCTAAGAATAGCATATTAGGTGTGTTCTAATTTTATGCTTGCTATTGTAGGGATAAGGTTACAGTTCTGTTGTTTTTAAGCGAGGAATAGAGTTATGAGAGTTAGAGTTGAAGTTTGAAGCAATTAAGCTCATCGCCAGGTGAAGGCACTTTCTCGCCCAGCGAAAGTGGCATTTCAGTCAAAATCGCCTAGCGAGGAAGCTATATCGCGAGGCAATTTGCAAGAAAAAGGGAAATCTATGTGCCATGATCTGATATCGCCAGTCGGTGGTTTTTCATCGTGAGGTGAATTTCTAACTAATTGCCTCTGACCTTAATTGCTAGGTAATGAGGGTGCATCACGAGGCGTAAGCAGATTTCCACAATCTAAAGTTTTGTGCCCAGTGCCCATCACCTCATGAATTATCATCGTTCGTGAGGTGAATTTCCAACCAAAAGCTTTTGACTTAATTCACTAGGTGATGGGGATCGCATTGCGAGGCATGAGCAGGTTTTCAAATTTCTAGTCTTTGCCCAGTGTTCATCACAAGGCAAATTATCACCCATCGTGGGGCAAATTTCTAGCCCATTGCCTCTGACTTGATTCGCCAGGCGAAGGGGAACGTTTGTGGGGTGAGAGATTGAGTTAAAAAGTTCAAATATGGCCCAGGGCTTATCGTGAGGTGATATATTGGTCATCGCATGGCGAGCTGTGAAGTATCAATTTCAAGTTGTTCATGAATGCACATCACCTCACGAATTATCATCCATCACAGGGTGAATTTTCCATAAGAACTTACTGCCTTGATTCGCGAGGCGATGGTTTAACAGTCGCTAGGTGATAGCTCGAGAACCAGCCTTTATTCTTACCCGGTGTGTGACATCGGGCGCATTTGTGTGTTGTCACCAGGCGATGGGTCGCATCTTATAAATAGATGGCCCATTTGAAGTTTTTCCCACACACACATTCCTCAACCTCTGCTAGGATTTCTACTCGGTCCCTTACTTACTCTCATTTTCTTCTATTTCTCTACCTTTCACCCACTCTTTGCACTTCATTTCTCTCCAATCCATTATTAGGTATGTCTTCTTCCCTATTTTCATTCTAGGGTTCATGGTAAATGTTCATTATTGTGAAGGCATGCTCCTTTTCTTTTTGTGTTCATCATGCTTCCATGATTAGTTCCACGAGTTGTGCTTGAAAAATAGTGATTTTAATTGTGTTATGTGGACAAAATAAGTTATGTATTTGTGATCTTAGTTGAAGTTCATGTAGAAATGGTACTCTACGGGTATCTTTTGTCTTAATTGAACTTTGCATGTATCTCACACAGCAAGTGTTTGTTAAAAGTTCATAATGATGATTGTTTCTTTTCCTGATTATTACCATGACATGTAATTGATGCTGATCACTCCTTTGTAATCTAATTGCACGTTCAAATTCTTGATGAGTGTGCATGAAACCTTATTCGTATGAATGAAAATAGCATGCTAACATGTTTCTAAGGTGCTTGTTGAATATTCTGACTTAAGTTTATGAGTGGCTTTTATGATTGTTAGCACTGAATGAGTCTACAGTGGATTAAAAGCCATATGTTCATATTTCAGGAACATGACACCGACACAGGAAAAATAGAAAAAGAAGAACCAAGTTATGGAGGAAGAACCTCAGTTTATAGAGCATCTGTACTATTCCTTTGAACATCAGGAAAGGTTCAAGCCAATCGTTAACAAGAAGAAGATCATCGCTGACAGAACTTTTGATTTTCTCAATAAGACCATACCAGAGATCCAATCTGAGAATGGGAAAAGTTAACCAGATTTATGACTAATCATTGTTCAGAACTTGTTTTATGAATTTTATGCTAATGCTTATAGAGTTTCAGGCACAACTCGAGTTTTTGTTAGTTATGTCAGAGGAAAATCAATCAGCTTTACTGGGAAAGAATTAATGAGCGGTACACTATAAACATAGACGGATACAGACGCCTCATAGGGGTTCTTACCGACGATACTATAGAATTCTCTTGGGGTGTATAGACAGACACAACTCCACCCCAGAGTTCACGAATAGGTATCGTGAATTCCAAACGCACAGTTGCATGTTGAGTTAGCATGGAAATCCCATCTAGGGTTCCACTCAAGCTCATAGTCAAATCCCCAATGTAAACAAACCTGTCATTGTTATAGTTAAATCTCCAGGCGTCAGCTCCGCCGTGGAACTAAACCCTAACAAAACCTAAGACTCGTCGTCTTGTCGCCATACTAACAAATAAAGAAAACTGCTACTGAAGATAAACAGGGTCCCTTGCCTCCTTGTTCTCTCGGTCTTCAGTAAACATATACAACGAAACAGATATAACATAACAATAAGGTGAGATCCCCTACATCAATACTAGTATGGCAGTAAAGGAAACGACAACAAATAAATAAAGTATAATATCAAGACAATAAATCATGTTATCAAATCACAAATAAGAAATCAAGTAATCATGAATCAGATAATTATAAATTTCATGTTATTATGCTAACCCACTATACATATGCACACAAACCAATTCCTACTCCATGGAACTAAACACAATTTTAGAGAGAAGATCCAGAAGACATGTCTGTCACTAGCCTGCTGATCTGTTATTAATTTCAGCTCTTTTATGTTCTTTGTTTGATTTAATCAGATTCCAAATGTGCTTAATTGTTGACATTTAGCTAAGTTTCTAATTTAGAGTTGTCTTTGGATGTTTATTGTGAAACTATGCTTAAATGTGGTTATAAACACTCATAAACGTATTGTGATTTTCAGGAGATCTATGAGTAATGGAGTCCATTGGTATTGAACTATTGAGAAGAGAGTTAAGAGACTTAAGGGAATCAGTATCAACCCCTAGAAGCAAAGGAAGAAGGGCATTCATGAAGAATCAAGGCTGGATTAGAAGAAAATGATCAACACGGCCCGTGTCAAATGACACGGGGTAGGCCGTGTACTTCTCTGACTTCACGAGGAAGAGTCAATTTCAAGCCTTGACCGAGAACACAGCCCGTGTCAAATAACACGGGGTGGGCCGTGTTCTTTTCTGACTTTGGAATAGCTGGGAATCTGTCATCAGAATTGAACACGGGTTGGGCCGTGTAATATGACACGGCCCGTGTCATCGGCTCAGAAGTTTAATTTCGTGTTTTAATGCTAAATTAGGTTCCAAAACCTATAAATAAAGTTGCTTAGAGTCCCTAAAGGAGGTCTGAACAGAGAGAGCCGTCAAGGAAACTGAGAGAAACACGAAGACCAAGAAGAGGAAGGATTCGATTGAGGATTGGAGACTCGGATTCGAGCGATCAAAGATCAATCACTCTCAAGCCTTGGAAACTAGTTTGATCTTTTAGTTTTTCTTTTCTTCTTTTGTTCTGAACAATGTTTTCTTTTAATTTTTCTTCTGTTTTTGAATTTGCCATGTGTGGCTAAACTTCTTGATTGGTTAAGGGAGGATGAAACTCTAGTTTTGATTATGTGATTCTTGCATATTTCTTTATATCAATACAATTATGTTTTTATTCATATGTTTCTGTTCTTAAATCAATATAAAGGTTTTTATATTCTTGCCAAATTTTGAGAGTGGTAAAACTAGGATTGCTATGCACAGTTGCGGTGGTATGACTAGTGAGACATATGATCTAAGTAATTTAATCCCGGTGTGTGATTAGATCTTAGTGTGATTGGTTTTCTAATTCTTAATGCAATCATTAGGTAGGTGTAAGAGCGGTTGCTTTACAAATAACTAATGGTTAGGGTTTGATTTGAGCGGTTGCTGAATTAATCGAAACTTAAGGAAAACAAGAGATTTATCTCACAATTACATAAGAACATAATTGATCATGTTGGTATAAAGAGTATGTAAGTTAGTATAATCATATAAATCTAGTAGTGGATTCCATCTCTTAACCAATATCTTTAACTTAATAATTCAATTTGTGTTTACTGTTTGGGTTTAAGTTTAATTTCTTTTGTTAGTTTTAATTAACAAAACCCCCTTTTTAATTTTACTGTTTAATTTTCATCAGAGTTTAATTTAGGAATTAAATTGATAGTGTTAATTGAATTGGTTCTCTATGGATCGACCCTTGCTCACTACAACTGGTTGCAAGGTTTTTATATTTTTGGTGGAACTTGGCAACTATTTTTGATATTTATTTTTAATCACATTCCACACCACAGCAAAATTTGGCGCCGTTGCCGGGGAACTAATTTTCCAATTGCGCTATTAATTTGTTTCCTATTTTATCTCTGTTTTTATTTTTAATTTTAATAGTTTCAATTGTTTACTTCAACTATCTTACAGGTGTTCATGTCCGGTGAAGAGGTGAACGAGCAACTGAGGAATTTAAGGCGTTACTTTGAACAAATTAGCTCACAATTCACACCTGTTGACGTTGAAGCTGCCCGTCACATAGATCTTTCCAGTTCTGCAGCATCTGAGATATCTGAGCCGCCTGAAGAAGAAGTGATGGCAGAAAATACACTAAGGATGTTGGGTGCTCCAGACTTAGACCAACAACCTCTGTGCATAGAAATTCCTGAGAATGAGGAGGCATTTGAGTTGAAATCTGGCCTAATTCATCTTTTGCCATCTTTCAATGGACTAGCCAGAGAAGATCCTAACAAACATCTGAAGGAAATACATGTTGTGTGTTCTAGCATGAAGCCTGCGGGAATTTCAGTGGAGCAAGTCAAGCTGAGAGCTTTTCCGTTTTCCCTAAAGGATTCTGCAAAGGAATGGCTGTACTACTTGCCACCCGGATCCATTCAAACATGGCAAGACATGGCTCGGGCTTTCCTAGATAGATATTTCCCTGCATCAAAGGCCGCAACCATCAGAAAAGAAATTTGCGGCATCCAGCAAAGACATGGGGAATCACTTCATGAGTATTGGGAGAGATTCAAGAGATTGTGTGCTAGTGCCTCAAAGATCGATTAGTGAACAACTTCTGATACAGTACTTTTATGAAGGTTTACTAGTGATGGACCGCAACATGATTGATGCTGCCAGTGGAGGAGCTTTGGTTGATAAGACTCCTCGAGAAGCTAGAAACTTGATATCTAGAATGCCTGCGAACACTCAACAATTCTTCACTCGGAATGATACAGGGGTGAGAGCAGTTAAAGAGGCTGACACTACTAGCTTGCAGCATCAAATGACTCAGTTGACTGCTATAGTTCAGAAGCTGATGGATAATGGGAAAGCACCGGTACAGGCATGTGGGATTTGTTACTCTTCAGGACATCCCACTGATATGTGTCCCACTTTGCAAGAGGACACAAATGAAGAGGCCAAAGCAGTGGGGGGATTTTTCGGTCCATCCAAAAACTACAACCCCTACTCCAACACATATAATCCGGGGTGGAAAGATCATCCAAACTTTAGCTATGCCAAACAGCCCCAAGCTCAAGCTCAACCTCAAGTCTATGGGCCTCCAGGGTTTCAGCAAAGACAGGCACTCTTTCCTCTGAGGCAACCACAAGTTCAAGCTCCTAGGCAACCTGAGCCTTCGTTGGAAGAACTAGTGAGGCAAATGGCCACCAGTAATATTCAGTTTCAGCAAGAAACAAGGGCCACTATCAGTACTTTGCAGAACCAAGTGGGACAGTTGGCTATTGAGATCAATAAGGTGCAGAGTCAGATTTCAGGGAAACTTCCCTCGTAGCCAGAGGTGAACCCAAGAGAAAATGCTAGTGCTGTCACCTTGCGAAGTGGGAAGACGCTTGACGGGCCCACATCTTCCCCAGTCACTGAAGACAAAGCTCAAAATCCTAAGGAGGTAGATGATGAGGGGATCCATTCTAAGACCCCTAAGGTAAGTGTTTCTGACCCACTTCCTAAATATGTCACTAAGGCCCCTTTTCCAAGTAGGTTGGTTAAAAATAAGCAAGAAGAAGCGGATAAAGAGATCTTAGAGACTTTTAGGAAAGTTGAAGTTAACATTCCTCTGTTAGATGCCATAAAGCAAGTGCCTAGATATGCTAAATTCTTAAAAGAGTTATGCACTAACAAAAGGAAGTTGAAAGGTAATGAACGGGTCCAAGTGGGAGCAAATGTTTCAGCTGTTTTTAATAAGAAACTCCCAACTAAATGTAAGGATCCTGGTACATTCACTATACCATGCACTATCGGTAATGCCAGGTTTGAGAAGGCCATGCTAGATTTAGGTGCATCTATTAATGTCATGCCATTTTCTATTTATGCATCTTTACATCTAGGACCTTTAGAACCTACTGGAGTTATTATTCAACTGGCAGACAGGTCTAACGCTTACCCTAAGGGGGTTGTTGAAGATGTTTTGGTGCAGGTAAATGAATTGGTGTTTTCGGTAGATTTCTATGTGCTAGACATAGAGGAGGACAAATCTCCCAACTCTGCCCCCATTCTGTTAGGGAGGCCTTTCCTCAAGACTACCCGAACTAAAATTGATGTGCATTCAGGAACATTGACTATGGAATTTGATGGAGAGTTGATTAGATTCAACATCTTCGAGGCCATGAGATACCCAAGTGATGTGCACTCTGCCTATGTTATTGATTCTTTTGGTGTTTTTGAATCTTTAATTTCTACTATTTTTGAGTCTGATCAATTTGATGTTCTTGATACAATTATGACTCGTAATTTAGATTTTCAGGATTCAAAGAAGGATGACCAAGGGGAGCCAAGGAGTGAGGAGATTAATGAAGTGGTGGCAGGCTTGCATACACTCTCTTCCACCTCAGAAGGGCATGAGGTATTGTATGTTGAGTTAACTTTGACCACTGATGTACCTAAACCTTCTGTTGTGCAGGCACCAGAGCTGGAATTGAAAGAATTGCCCTCCTATTTGAAATATATTTTTTTGGGAGAGAAGGAGACACTCCCGGTAATAATTGCTAAATCCCTCACCAAAAAGCAAGAGGAGAGCTTGATTTCTGTGTTGAAAGAACACAAGACAGCCATCGGGTGGACTATTACGGATATCAAAGGTATTAGCCCCTCCATTTGCATGCATTGAATCTTAATGGAGGAGGGGGCTAAGCCAGTGAGAGAACCATAGAGGAGGTTGAATCCCCCGATGATGGATGTTGTGAAGAAGGAGATACTGAAGCTCCTAAGTGTGGGGGTCATATACCCCATTTCTGACAGCAAGTGGAAAAGTCCGGTCCAGGTAGTACCGAAGAAATCTGGCATTACTGTGGTAAGAAATGCTGAGAATGAGCTTATTCCCACTAGATTACAGACAGGGTTGTCGCAACCGTCCCGAAGGGCGTCGCGAAAATAAAAAGAAAAAGGAGGATAGGAGGACCTCGGGGTGTTGGGAGTCGCCACCAATCGCTTTATCCATTAAATGGAATGGCGCAATTGGACACCTAAAAGATGGTCTACGTTTCAGAGTTTGAGGTTCGGGGGTTGATTACGGGTAAGGAAGGTGTTAGCACCCTACACCGTCCGTTCTAAGAACGGTTACCTATTTAATCTAATGTTATTTGCAAGATTAATTTAATTGGTCCTTTATTAATTAAAAGAAATTTTTTTATTTTTTATTTTGACATGTCCCATTTTGTCAAGTATAATATCAAGAATGATAAATGACTAAGACAAGCAATGGGTGACTAAATAGTCATTATTTTGGAACAAATTCTAAGTCTATAACATATTATATAAAAGTGGTGAATCAAAATTTTTTTTTTTTGAAGAGAAGTAATTTGCAAAATAAATGGCCAAATAAAACATTATTTATAATCAAGAAAAATATTTTTTGGCACAATGAGATTTTTGTAATAATTTCCAAAAAATGTCTTCATGAAAAATAAAACTTTAATTCACCACAACTATGATGTTGAAAGCGTATGAAATTGTTCACTTTTATTTGAATATTTTATTTTATAAAAAGAAAAGTTTTATTTTGGTTTATTAAAAAAAGTTGTATTTTAATTTACATAATTATTTTAATTTTTATGTGGGGATTTGACCTCGCCGGCGCTCCTGGCAAAATCCAATATAAAACCTCAAGATTATTGGAAAGAGTGTAATCTGATCGGCGCTCCGATCCTCTCCTAATTTTTCTGTCATCGGTCAATTTAAAAATATTGATTTACACAAAAAAAATGATTAAGATCACATACCAAATAGCTCAATTGTCATAACTACAAATAAGATAATTAGTAAGAGACAGTAAATAAATTATAATCAAGTCAAACTAACCCATAAATTGATGTATTTTACTTTTATTTATTTTTTATGTTATTTTTTATATTTTTTATTTTAAAAGAAAACAATTTTATTTTTTACTTTATATCCCAAATACCCATCTTAATTTCTTCACTTTTTTAATCTACTTTCAATCTTAAAAAACGTTAGAAAAAGAAAAGAAAAAAAAGTCAAAAAGAAAAGTAAAAAAAAAAAAGAGTGGTCACGAGTGACCTCCAAAAGTTAAATATATATATATATATATAAAAGGTGAAAGGGTGGTCACGGTGACCACCCAAATTAAAATGTATATATATATAAAAAAACAAAACAAAGAAAACAGGAGACAGCCTGTGACCAAAAAGAAAATAAAAGGGGAAGGGGAAAAAGGCTGGTGTCGTGACCAGCCATTAAAAAAGAAGAAGGGAGAGAGATTTCTCAATCTCTGCAGCAAGGAAAACGAAACAGAGCAAAAGAGAAAAGGGAGAGATTGTGGATGCCAACCGATTCAGCTATGGCAGCTACCACGGATTTGGATTCTCTGACTCGGGCTACAGCAGCAGTGTTTGGCTCCTGATGGGTTGGATCCGGGATCGCAGAGCAGAGCGATGGCTGGGATGGGGAGTGGGACGCGACGGAGACACGCGCAGGCCGTCCGAAGTCACGATTCTGGTTCTTGGTGGTGCTGGGTGGTGTTAATGGTGGCTTGGTTGGTGGAGTGGGTGATTGTTTGGAGGTTGCTGAGTCAACTCAGCTGAGGTGAGTTGATGGTTATGGTGAAGGAATTTCGTGTGATGAATCTGTGTCTGGGGAAATCTCTTCTCAGTCTGTGATTGCTCTCTGTTTTTGTATATTTTCTGAATCCTTGAATCCCCGTTCTTTTCATTCTTCCTTTCCTTATATTGTGCCCCATCATTCGAATGCCTTAATTTTTCTTTTTACGTTTGGAAAGTAGAAAGATTAAAAACCGCTTGAACATTCAAAACTCAATTAAAACAGAACCAAAACTGTTAGAAAATTCAAAAACAATTAAAACAAAGAAACTGCCATTTTAATGCTGGTTGTGGAGGCTAGGGTTTGAGGGTTGCAAAGAATGGAGAAGTTGGGTTATGGGTTGAGATGGAGATTGGGTCATGGGTTAAAAAAATGAAATTGGGTTTCGGGTTGAGGAGAAAACTGGGTCATGGGTTGACCCGTACAAAGTTTTTTTTTTCTTTTTTTTCTTTCTTTTTTTTTTTAAAAAAAAAAGGAAATTAAATTAAATAAATAAAACAAAAACAAAAATAAAAGAAAATGGATAAAATTGGGTATCAACAGCTGCCCCCCTTTGTTTTACATTTAGAATAAATGAAAAACAAAGGAATTGATTTAATTTTATCCATGAAAAGGTAAAAACTTGCGGATTCAGGTGTCTGCTGAAACTTAACAAAAAACTTAAAAGCAATGGGTACGGGGAACCTGATAACATAAAACAATGGGTGCCGGGACCCAAAAGCTTGCAGAGTCAGGTATCCGCTGAAGCTTAACAAAAACAAGGTAAGAAGCTTACGGAGTCGGGTATCCGTTGAAGCTTAACAGAAAACTTAAAGGTAATGGGTACGGGGACCCAAAAACAACGGGTACGGGGACCCAAAAGGTAAAAAGCTTACGGAATCAGGTATCCATTGAAGCTTAACAAAAACAAGGTAAGAAGCTTACGGAGTCAGGTATCCGTTGAAGCCTAACAGGAACAAAGAGGCAATGGGTACGAGGACCCAAAAACAACGGGTACGAGGACCTAGAAAAGGTAAAAAGCTTGCGGAGTCAGGTATCCGCTGAAGCTTAACAAAAAAGGTAAGAAGCTTACGGAGTCGAGTATCCGTTGAAGCTTAACAGGAACAAAGAGGCAATGGGTACGAGAACCCAAAAACAACAGTGGGTATGAGGACCCAAAAGCTTGCGGAATCAGGTATCCGCTGAAGCTTAACAAAAACAACGTAAGAAGCTTACGGAGTCGGGTATCCGTTGAAGCTTAACAGGAACAAAGAGGCAATGGGTACGAGGACCCAAAAACAATGGGTACGAGGACCTAGAAAAGGTAAAAAGCTTGCGGAGTCAGGTATCCGCTGAAGCTTAACAAAAAAGGTAAGAAGCTTACGGAGTCGAGTATCCGTTGAAGCTTAACAGGAACAAAGAGGCAATGGGTACGAGAACCCAAAAACAACAGTGGGTACGAGGACCCAAAAGCTTGTGGAATCAGGTATCCGCTGAAGCTTAACAAAAACAAGGTAAGAAGCTTACGAAGTCGGGTATCCGTTGAAGCTTAACAGAAAACTTAAAGGTAATGGGTACGGGGACCCAAAAACAACGGGTACGGGGACCCAAAAGGTAAAAAGCTTGCGGAATCAGGTATCCGCTGAAGCTTAACAAAAACTTAAAAGCAATGGGTACGCGGACCCAAAAACATAAAACAATGGGTACGGGGACCCAGAACAGCAATTTGGACCTTTGTAGGTCAAGGCTAGCAAAATGAGAACAAATGCATTATGCAATGCATGCTTCAAATGTATGAGAGTCTGAAAAATTTTTCTTTTTTCCTTTTTTTGTTTTTTTTTGGTTTTTTTTTGTTTTTTTTTTTTGTTTTTTTTTTGTCTCCACGACCCTTGAGGACATGATTGCAATCATTTTCAAAGATGAACTGGAATAGGATTTAATGACATCCTTTCATTTGTCTATTCAGCCGATGATTGAAATGTCCAACCAGAATGACCCTTGAAGTGTGCATTAGATGTGACACACAAGAGCAATGAAAAAACCTTTAGATGACCCTTGAGGTGACCTGATTGTCCTTTTTTATCAACATTCTTATCAGGAATCATTGTGTTTCCCATACCTTTCAAGTCATTAGCAATTCTCAATACTCGGACAGCAATGTCACACATTTCACATTCCAACATATGATTATTAGAAAAATGCATATTGAGTCAAAGAAAAGGCAAAGGTAAAAACATGATGATATTGTATTGAAATGGAAATGATGAAAAGAAAGTATTATTGTGGTCATCAACATGAAATTTACAGAGGGATAATAAGGGCAAAGGTCTTCAGTTCTTCCAATGAAACCCTTTATCGTAATCAGCGTCAATCCTCTGCATACCCGATTTTGAACACCCGTTAACCAACCTATGAAGACTTTGATTGCCCCGAGTTGAGATCATTTGGCCTCGCCCCAAAATGGAAACTTAGTTTGCTCTAAAGCAGAGATTTGCTCCTCCCTGGCATGGAGACTCAACCGCTCAGGTCTCACTTCCTTTGTCATATCAAGCACTATTGTCATTTTATTTTGGACCTTAACTTTTGCCTAGGTCGCTCTTTCGAGTTTTCAACCTACCAGGTCGCTCTAACTTTTGCCTAGGTAGCCTTTTCAGGTTTTCCACCTAGCGAGCCATGGTTATCCTTTTTTTTCTTTTTTTTTTTTTTAACAAGTAGTGCTTTTACTCATAATATTTCTTAACTGCGTCCGAATTTACAGGAAGTGGTAGATCTTCACCATCCATTCTTGTGAGAATCAAGGACCCTCCAGAGAAAGCCTTCTTCACGACATAAGGTCCTTCATAATTTGGAGTCCATTTTCCACGGTGATCTTTTTGAATTGGCAGGATCTTTTTGAGCACTAAGTCTCCTTCTTGAAATTGTCGAGGGCGCACTTTTTTCGCATAGGCTTTCATAAGCCTCCTTTGATATAACTGGCCATGACACAATGCAGTTAACCTTTTACCTTCAATAAGATTCAACTGATCTAGTCGAGCTTGGACCCATTCGGCCTCTTCCAGTTTTGTCTCCATCAGTACTCTTAATGAGGGGATCTCTACCTCAATAGGGAGTACGGCTTCCATTCCGTAAACTAAAGAGAAAGGAGTTGCCCCAGTTGAGGTACGGACAGACGTGCGATAACCATGCAGAGCAAAGGGAAGCATCTCATGCCAATCTTTATATGTCACAACCATTTTTTGGATGATTTTCTTGATGTTTTTGTTTGCTGCCTCAACAGCCCCATTCATCTTTGGGCGGTATGGTGAGGAGTTATGATGTTGGATCTTGAAATTCTCGCACATTTCCTTCATCATTTTGTTATTCAAGTTGGTTGCATTGTCGGTGATGATCTTATTCGGAGACCATAACGACATATCAACTCTCTTTTGATGAACTTGATCACCACATTCCTAGTCACATTGGCGTAAGAAGCAGCTTCAACCCATTTGGTGAAGTAGTCTATCGCGACAAGGATAAAGCGATGCCCATTTGAGGCCTTAGGTTCAATAGGTCCTATGACATCCATACCCCACATGGAAAATGGCCAGGGTGCTGCTAGGACATTCAAAGGGACTGGCGGCGCATTAATCTTATCAGCATATGTTTGGCACTTGTGGCACTTCCTCACATGATTGAAGCAGTCAGTTTCCATGGTTAACCAATAATAACCAGATCTTAGGATTTTTCTTGCCATTGCATGTCCATTGGAGTGAGTTCCAAAGGAACCCTCATGTACTTCTTCAATAATCTTTTCTGCTTCCATTGCATCAACACATCTTAGAAGCACCATATCATGGTTTCTTTTGTAAAGTATTTCCCCACTCAGAAAATAACCCACTACGAGCCTCCTCAGGGTCCTCTTGTCATTTTCTGAAGCACCTGGAGGGTACTCCCTATTCTTGATGAAACATTTGATGTCATGGTACCACGGCTTTCCATCAGGCTCATCTTCAACCACTTGACAATATACAGACACCACGACTTTCCATTTTTATAAGTGGTAGGTCCCTTTCATGACTTACTTGGAACATTGATGATAGTGTGGCCAAAGCATCAGCCAACTGATTTTCTTCTCGAGGAACATGATGAAAAGTGACTTCATCAAATTGCTCAATCAATTCTTTGATGTAAACATGGTATGGAATCAGTTTAGCATCACGGGTCTCCCATTCTCCTTTTAGTTGATGAATGACCAAGGCAGAGTCCCCATATACTTCCAAGATCTTTGCTTTTGATTCTATTGCTGCCTGAACACCCAAAGCACATGCTTCGTATTCTGCTATATTGTTAGTACGGTCAAAACACAACCTTGCTGTGATTGGGATAAATTTATCTTCAGGGGAGATCAAGATGGCTCCAATGTCGTGCCCTAGTGCATTAGAGGCTCCATCAAACCACATGGTCCATTTTTCTTTTTCAGAGGATTCCTCATTTTTAAACAGAGCCATTATATCTTCATCAGGGAACTCACATTGTATCGATCCATAATCCTCTATAGGTTGGTTAGCCAGATAATATGCAAGGGCACTTCCCTTAATTGCCTTTTGGGTGACATAAACAATTTCATACTCCGATAACAGAACTTGCCATCGCGCGATTCTCCCAGTGAGAGCGGGTTTCTCAAAGATATACTTGATAGGATCCATTTTGGACACCAACCAAGTAGTGTAACACAACATGTATTGCCTTAATCGATGGGCAGCCCATGCCAAGGCGCAACAAGTTCGCTCTAACAATGAGTACTTTGCCTCATAGTCGATGAACTTTTTACTTAAATAATAAATGGCGCGTTCTTTCCTACCGGACTCATCATGCTGCCCCAGTACACAACCCATAGACTCATCAAGAACCGTCAAATACATAATGAGAGGTCTCCCTGGCACTGGAGGCACCAAAATTGGGGGTTCTTGTAAATACTGCTTGATTTTTTCAAAGGCTCTTTGGCAATCATCATTCCACTTGACTGGCTGATTCTTGCGTAACAACTTGAAGAGCGGCTCGCATGTTGCTGTGAGCTGGAATATAAATCGAGCGATGTAATTCAACCTTCCCAAAAATCCCCGAACTTCCTTTCAAGGCGCGGACCGGCAGTATGTCCAAGATTGCTCGAACCTTGTCGGGATCAACTTCTATTCCTTTTTCGGCTCACCACAAACCCCAATAGTTTTCCGATCCGACACCAAAAGTGCATTTTGCAGGATTCGATCGAGTTTGAACTTCCTCAATCGCTCAAAAAGCTTTTGCAGATTGATTATATGATCTTCTTCGTTTTTGACTTCGCAATCATATCATCCACATAAACTTCTATTTCTTTATGCATCATATCATGGAACAATGTCACCATAGCTCTCGATACGTTGCCCCAAACATTTTTAAACCAAAAGGCATCACTTTGTGGCGAAGGTGCCCCATAAAGTGATGAATGTGGTCTTCTCCATGTCTTCCTAGGTGCCATATTGATCGATTATATCCCGAGAAACCATCCATAAAGGAAAAAAATGAATGCCGAGAGTGTTGTCCACCAAAACATCAATGTGAGGTAACGGAAGTCATCTTTAGGGCTAGCCCTATTTAAGTCTCGATAGTCTACACACATTCGGACTTTCCCGTCTTTCTTTGGGACAGAACAATATTGGCAACCCATTGTGGGTATTTTGCAACTGCAAGAAATCCAAAGATCAAACTGTCTTTTTACTTCATCTCTGATTTTTAGGGACATCTCAGGTTTCATTCGTCTCAACTTTTACTTAATCGGAGGATACCCGGGTTTTAGTGGCAATTTGTGCTCAACTATGTCAGTGTCTAACCCAGGCATATCTTGGTATGACCATGCAAAGACATCACTATAATCAAACAAGAGCTTAATCAACTTGTTACGCTCATCCTCTTTCATCGAGGTACCAATTTTGATTTCTTTCTTATCATTTTCAGTCCCCAAATTAATTACTTCAATTGGTTCCTCATGGGGTTGGATTTCTTTATCTTCTTGTTCAAGTAATCTCATTAACTCAGGTGAAGTTTCCCAATCATCCTCATTATCCTCATCAGTATGATTAACAGGGTGTTCAAAATTATATGATGAGATATTGACACTGTCACTTTCAAGAGAGTCATTTTCAGATCTGCAATAAGTGATGTTGACACAAGAAAAATGAAATGAATAGAAGGTCATGATAATGGTGGGATGAAAGCTAATGAAATGAAAAATGAGAGAACTCAAAAATGCATTTTATTAATAACAATTATTGGAAATGAAACATGTGAGCCCATTTACAAATGAAAATCCTAAAGCCTTGGGCAGAGCTAAAGGAAAAGCACTACAGAATTACTTTGAAAGAGACTCTAAGGTTATTGGAAACTCGGAGATCTCCCAATTGTCGAGTCTTGTATCTGAAGAACATGCATATACCAGGTCCATATGACTGACAAAATCATCTTCAACTGCGGTCACTTGGTCTACGAACACAACTCCTGCGCTCCGGAAGCTTTGTCTTATGTCACAGATGGGGACTTCCTTCACTTTGGGTTCTCGATTTTCCAAGCGAGCCAACCTTTTCTCTTTTTTCTCTTCCATTATCCTCCTCTTATCGGCCTTGGTAGGTTTGTACCCCAGCCCAAATCTATCTTTATTTTCAAAGGGTTGAAAAAGTCCTGTGGCACCTTGTCGTTTCTTGCCCAGCCCTTCTCCATGCTGATAACCCCCTTCTAGCATAACTTTAGCCATCATTACAGATGCAACAGACGGCTGCGGTTTAGAAATTGGAGCTCCTTCCTTTATATAAATGGTATTAACAACCTCGAGTGCTTGAAAGGCAGTCTCCAAAGCCTCTTCTGTAGCTTCAATATAAGGGGTGTCTAGCGGCTTGCTCACCAGTAGGTCTTCTTCACCAAAGACAGTAATCATTTTGTTATCAACTATGAATTTGACTTTTTGGTGCAAGGTGGAAGGCACGGCTCCAGCAGAATGAATCCATGGTCGTCCTAATAGACAACTGTAGGATGGTGCAATGTCCATTACTTGGAAGAGTATGTTGAAAGTGCAGGGACCAATTTGAACTGGTATTTCAATCTCCCCTATGACTTCTCTCCTCGTGCCATCAAATGCCCTTACTATCATCGCACTTGATTTCATGTGTGACACATCAAAAGGTAATTTAGAGAGTGTCGACTTTGGCATCACATTCAAGGAAGAGCCATTATCCATCAGTACTCTAGCCATGATATGGTCTTGACATTTTACTGAGATATGAAGTGCTTTATTATGTCCCCTCCCCTCATTGGGTATTTCATCATCGGTGAAAGTGATGTAATTATCTGCTGTGATGTTGTTGATAACGTCATTCAACTTGTCAACCGTGATGTCATGAGAAACATGGGCTTGATTAAGCACTTTCATTAGCACCTTCCTGTGTGGTTCAGCGTTCATTAATAAGGATAAAAGTGATATTCTTGCAGGGGTGCGGTTCAGTTGATCCACCACCTTGTATTCACTTTGCTTTATGAATTTTAAGAACTCACAAGCTTCTTCCTCGGTCACTTCTTTCTTATAGACCTCTTGCTGTGTTGCCTTTGGTTCTTCCTTTTCTTTTAAGGCTTTTTCAGTAGAAGTTTCCCCCATCTTGCCTTTCCCTTTTCGAATTCTTTCCACTTCCTCCACTTGGTCTTTACGCAAATACTCAGGTGTATAAATACGACCACTCCGAGTCATTCCACCGATCCCAGATATGCTAGAGATAGCCGATGGGATTTTCATTTGATTGTCTTGGAGATCATTCACAACGACTTGCACATCATATTTCCAAGGCACAGCTCTGGTATCCTTATAGGGAAAAGGAGTCGGCACTTGAATGGTGATAGGATTCCGACCAAAAGAGACTTGCGGAGACACCTCTTTACTATAATGAATCGTCAATGGCCTTGGTATACCTGGACTTTGCTCTATGATTGGATGTGTTGCATAGGTATTGGCAGCCTCTTGAACTGGTGGAGGTGTAACTTCTTTGACCATATAGACATCACCATTATCGTACTGATTGTTTATTTGTACTAGGTGATTGTCCATCAAACTTTGGAGAATCTGCTTGAATTCATCACATTCCTCAATAGAATGCCCAACTTCCCCATGGATCTTGCATGTTTGTTTCATCTTCATTGGCCTTTTTAAACTCAACTTGGTTTTGTATCAACCCATATTTGCACAAAGCTCTTGAAAAATTACTCTTATTGGCGTTTTCACATCACCTACCCGACTTACGAGGCATCGTCCAGAAGACTTCTCTATGGCATTAACTACTGGACCTCCATGATCAGGCAAGGGATTGCGGCCTACATTAGGAGTTTTTTCCTTAAAGTTTAACCATTTGGCATTAATCAAGTCTTGCACTTTGAACTTCAAGGCTCGCAATTTTCTACGTTGAGTGACCTACAAATTTCAAAGATGGTACTCACATTTAGCATTCTAGTCAAACCCTCTTGGGTAGGGGGGTTCCAATGGCTTCATTGGGCAAGGAACCAATAAGGAGTTTCGGAAGAGTTGTGGTAGCAGTTCAGTATAAGTCATGGGAATTGGGTCAAATTGGACGGGTTTCTTTTCTTGGTTAGCTGGCGATCTTCTTTGGTTGGTATTTGGGTTTTGGGCCCATGGTTAGGTTGGTTGATATGGTATGGTAGGGAGTGTTTGGTTTGGGATAGGAGGTGGTGCACGATAAGGGATCATTGGATGATAAGGTTGAGGGTATGGAGCTTGAGAGGCATTAGCAATGTATGGATAGTAAGGCATGTAGGAGGTTGGAAGGACGGTTGAGGGTTAACGGTGTCGACTATGTCTCCCTGGGCAAAACTCCTTTGATCGAAAGTCACAGCATGGGCTTCTCCTTCTCTTTTCTTCCCTACTGGGGGCTTTTTGGCACTAAATGTCCCTGTTGAGCTTTCAACAATCTTTCCACTTCTCATTCCTCCTTCAATTCTTTCCCCGATGATAACCATGTCTGAGAAATTCAATGACACACTTCCTATCATCTTGTCATAGAAGGGTGACTGGAGAGTGTCAATAAATGTGGCCACCATTTCTCTTTCCGTCAATGGGGGTTCAACCTGAGCAGCTATTTCTCTCCACCGCTGAGCATATTCTTTAAAGGTTTTAGCTCCTTTCTTAGCCATATTTTGCAACTGTAACCTATCTGGTGCCATATCGATGTTGTACTTATATTGCTTCAAGAAAGCATCAGCCAAGTCCTTGAAACATCGTATATGGGCATGTTCCAGGTGTGTATACTAATTAGAAGCTGCCCCAGCTAAGCTATCCTGGAAGAAATGAATCAACAGGTTATCATCATGAGCATGGGATGCCATCTTGCGGATGTACATGGTCAGATGATTCTTTGGGCAAGTGGTTCCCTTATATTTTTCAAAATCTGGGACCTTAAACTTTGGAGGAATTACCACATTCGGGACAAGACAGAGCTCTGCGACATCCAGAAGACTATAGCTACTTGCTCCTTCTATGGCTCGCAATCTTTCTTTAAGAACTTCTAATTTTCCCTTGGATTAAATGCCTTCAGTTGAAGGGTTCAGCGGAGAAGTTCCAGCGACTTTATGGGGAAAAAACTGTGGCATGTAGAAAGGAGGTTGGGCCTGAGTCGAGCCTTGTGGCCCTGAAGTAGGTATTACCAATGATGAGCCACTCTCAAGAGGGTTGGTAATTTGGGATGGCATAAAACCAAGAGAAATGCCATAAGGTGGAATAGAAACCGGGTAGTGAGGAATCTCACTAGTATTTGGTTGAGATCCTTGAAGAGGGTTTGAACTCGTTGGGACTGTCGGTACACTGCCCTCAAGAATATTGGTGGACAATGGTGGCACATAACCAGGTGGAAGGCCATATGGTGGGAATGAAGATGCCTGTGTTTCAGGATTATTTGAGTAGATGGTGAGCGGTATCATGGCCCCTTGAGAGGTGACATTAGGATATTGCCAATGAACTGGCGTAAAGCCGGGCGGGTGAGCAGGCGTGGCAGAAGGATCATCATTTGCCTTTGAAGGAGTCCCCTCTGTGTTCTTCGTTTTTTCCAGAATTTCCAAGATCTTGGCCATTTGTTCTTTTAGCTGGCTTACTTCACTTCTCAACTCTTCTTGTGACTGACCCAGTTCATCCATGACTCTTGATTGAGAGCGAGTCCTATATGGGTGTTGTAGAGACAGTTTTCCTTTCTGTATTAATTTTTTTTATTAGAAAATATGAAAAAGGAAAAGAAAATGCAAACAAAAATAAAACTATGCATGTAGAGACATGATCCAAAGTAGCAAGCGATATCGATAAACCTCATTTATTCAAAGGGAAAAGCTCTATGGTCATAGAGAGTTTTACACACACTGATCTTTGCTACTCCTCAAGTCAGATGGAGGAGTTAGCTTTACAAAATAAGATGGAAAGAGTCATACTAACTCTAAATTACATCAGCATTCCTAGAACAAGAGACTAATTTCAATGAAATTTTCCTAGGAAGTCAAGGTCCTTTCTAACCCGAGTCAAAATATCTTGGTTTTCTCCTGGTGCTAGCTTGGCTTCCACTTTAATGATTTCTCTTGCCCTCTTTCTTGAATGGTTAGAGATTTCCCTCATATTATTAAGAACCATTTTGGCTTTCCGCTCCATTTCTTGGCTTGCATTACGATAGAAATTCTTTTCATTAGTCAAGAAAAGAACATCATCCTCTAACTGATTCTTCTTACTTTCCAAGAAAGTAGACCATTCAACATGCTTTTCTAAATGTTGATTCAAGATTTTAACTTCATTCTTGAATTCTTGAAGTTGACCACCCTTCCCCTGAATGATTGTTTCGAAGGCTTGACATGTTTTCCTTAACCTCTCTATTTCAATATCTTTAGAGGTTGTCTCTTGTTCTTGACTTTGGATTTTTCTTCTTGTAGTGCCAAGTTGATCTTCCAATGACCTTCTCTCAGTGGTCCACTGCCGATAAATGATTTCGTACCGCCCCTCTGCTTCAGCATAATAGTCATTGGGTTCATTAAATTGGTGCATTGGTAACTCTGGACCTTGTACCTTGGGAGCAAGAAACCCTTTCCTCCTACTAGCCTGCCAAATTGGGTATTCTAGTGTCGTTTCAGATGATGGGAGACCAGGCTTCACACTTCTTGTGTCCTTCCAATCTTCAATGACTTCTTTTATTTTATGACTGGTTCCTTCATTGTCGTACGAGAATTCAAATTTGGACAGTCCATGAGTCATCGGAATGAATTGCAGAGATGTCATTTGTCTTCGGACCATAGCTGGAGCATAGCCCACTACTCCCCATGGACCAATAAGTGGAACCCAAGGTTTGCTTCCACATCTATATATGGTATAAGTGTGAGGAAACCACTTGGCCCTCCAAACCACTTCTTCTATTTCCATGAAAAAACTGATCCATTGCCTCATCGTCGGAGTTCGGGGAGGCCAATTGTCACGACCATATAGAGAGAGCGGGTGCTTAGGTATGACATATTGTTTCAGATCAATTTCTGGATGGTTAAAGCACTTCAACGTTGGCATATGACTAAGCATCCATACTGCAAGTAATGGTGCACATCCCCAAAACCTTCCTTTTTGATGGACTCGGCAGTAGTTCAGAGATCGAATTGTCTCGGCTAAAATTGGTGGGGCTGGGTGTACCCCATGCTCAATCTGCTCGAACAAATTGATCACATGTCCATCTATTTGATTTTTCCATCTTGGGAAAATTACTAACCCATAAATAGCGAGGGCTAGTGCTACCAAACCAAACCTTTGATCAACTTGAGCTTCAGCCATCCTAAGCAAGAACTCTGAATCTAGACTTCATCCTTTATCCACCATGTACTTGTCCAATTCATTGGCATGAATCCCTATCAATTTGGACAGCATCCTTCTTGGCGTCTTCTTAGGGTCATGTGAGTACACTTTGTCCTTTGGCACGTCGTCTCTATTAAGAAGCCTAGCATACTCCTCAATCGTGGGTACCAAGTCAAATTGTTGGAAAGTAAAACACCGATATGAGGGGTCCCAAAAATGGAGCATAGCTTTCAACATTTGGAGGTCAGGGGTGATGAACATGAGAGCTGCAATATCTCCATACTTGTTATTGAACTCTTCTTGTCTTCTCATGCTACACCACACATTACGGAGCCTCCTTAAGTCATTTTGCTCAAAGTCATGGCTCCCCTTTAAGAGAGGTAAAGGAACATCCTCGCGATGCAAACTATTTCCTTCCTTGGCTTGAATTCTTGCAGACTCTTCACCGACATGTACACGATACTCTCTCGCCACCTCAGACATTAGAGTCATCTTTCCCTTATTCATGCTTGAGATTTATCGATATCTTCACAGGATTGGACCACGTATGCAAATGCAAGATAAAAGAAAAGTTAACAACTACAAAATAAAAGACAAACAGAAATTCCTCATATGTTAGAGGAAAAGGGGTACCTAATCTTGGTACCCGATCAGTAGGATAAGTTCTATGAACGATGATAGCTCTAAGATTATATCTACAAGTGAGAGCTTTGGTTCTAGACCCCTATTGGACAAAAGGTCCCCAAATTGTCCCTTGCTGTCACCAACACTTTGGCTAGCAAGGGTCCTCCATCCTCACCCATGATAGGTTACAAGCGGAAAGAGTTCAATTTGAGCAAGGGGTTTTCATGTGCCTAAACGGAGACCAACGGTCCCACAAAGCAACACTACTTCACCCTCTGTCTAAGCCTACAAGGTACTGAGCTCGAGTAGAGAGCTTGTGTGTGGAAGTGTACATGAGAGAACTTATTTACAAAGCAGAAATATAATAAATATAATACAAACAAAATGTACATTAATATGAAACAAATAACAAATAAAACAAATAAAACAAAAACGGACCAACATAATTAAAGAGCAAATCACATAAGATAAAAAAAAAGTTTAACCCTCTAGCTGTCCCCAGTGGAGTCGCCAGTTGTCGCAACCGTCCCGAAGGGCGTCGCGAAAATAAAAAGAAAAAGGAGGATAGGAGGACCTCGGGGTGTTGGGAGTCGCCACCAATCGCTTTATCCATTAAATGGAATGGCGCAATTGGACACCTAAAAGATGGTCTACGTTTCAGAGTTTGAGGTTCGGGGGTTGATTACGGGTAGGGAAGGTGTTAGCACCCTACACCGTCCGTTCTAAGAACGGTTACCTATTTAATCTAATGTTATTTGCAAGATTAATTTAATTGGTCCTTTATTAATTAAAAGAAATTTTTTTATTTTTTATTTTGACATGTCCCATTTTGTCAAGTATAATATCAAGAATGATAAATGACTAAGACAAGCAATGGGTGACTAAATAGTCATTATTTTGGAACAAATTCTAAGTCTACAACATATTATATAAAAGTGGTGAATTAAAATTTTATTTTTTTTGAAGAGAAGTAATTTGCAAAATAAATGGCCAAATAAAACATTATTTATAATCAAGAAAAATATTTTTTGGCACAATGAGATTTTTGTAATAATTTCCAAAAAAATGTCTTCATGAAAAATAAAACTTTAATTCACCACAACTATGATGTTGAAACTGTATGAAATTGTTCACTTTTATTTGAATATTTTATTTTATAAAAAAAAGTTTTATTTTGGTTTATTAAAAAAAGTTGTATTTTAATTTACATAATTATTTTAATTTTTATGTGGGGATTAGACCTCGCCGGCGCTCCTGGCAAAATTCAATATAAAACCTCAAGATTATTGGGAAGAGTGTAATCTGATCGGCGCTCCGATTCTCTCCCAATTTTTTCGTCATCGGTCAATTTAAAAATATTTGATTTATACAAAAAAAATGATTAAGATCACATACCAAATAGCTCAATTGTCATAACTACAAATAAGATAATTAGTAAGAGACAGAAATAAATTATAATCAAGTCAAACTAACTCATAAATTGATGTATTTTACTTTTATTTATTTTTTATGTTATTTTTTATATTTTTTATTTTAAAAGAAAACAATTTTATTTTTTACTTTATATCCCAAATACCCATCTTAATTTCTTCACTTTTTTAATCTACTTTCAATCTTTAAAAAAACGTTAGAAAAAAGAAAAGAAAAGAAAAGTCAAAAAGAAAAGTAAAAAAAAAAAAAAAAGAGTGGTCACGAAAGTGACCTCCAAAAGTTAAATATATATATATATATATATATATATATATATATATATATATAAAAGGTGAAAGGGTGGTCACGGTGACCACCCAAATTAAAATGTATATATATATATAAAAAACAAAACAAAGAAAATAGGAGACAAACTGTGACCAAAAAGAAAATAAAAGGGAAGGGGAAAAGGTGGTGTCGTGACCAGCCATTAAAAAAGAAGAAGGGAGAGAGATTTCTCAATCTCTGCAGCAAGGAAAACGAAACAGAGCAAAAGAGAAAAGGGAGAGATTGTGGATGCCAACCGATTCAGCTATGGCAGCTACCACGGATTTGGATTCTCTGACTCGGGCTACAGCATCAGTGTTTGGCTCCTGATGGGTTGGATCCGGGATCGCAGAGCAGAGCGATGGCTGGGATGGGGAGTGGGACGCGACGGAGACACGTGCAGGCCGTCTGAAGTCACGATTCTGGTTCTTGGTGGTGCTGGGTGGTGTTAATGGTGGCTTGGTTGGTGGAGTGGGTGATTGTTTGGAGGTTGCTGAGTCAACTCAGCTGAGGTGAGTTGATGGTTATGGTGAAGGAATTTCGTGTGATGAATCTGTGTCCTGGGGAAATCTCTTCTCAGTCTGTGATTGCTCTCTGTTTTTGTATATTTTCTGAATCCTTGAATCCCCGTTCTTTTCATTCTTCCTTTCCTTATATTGTGCCCCATCATTCGAATGCCTTAATTTTTCTTTTTACGTTTGGAAAGCAGAAGGATTAAAAACTGCTTGAACATTCAAAACTCAATTAAAACAGAACCAAAACTGTTAGAAAATTCAAAAATAATTAAAACAAAGAAACTGCCATTTTAATGCTGCTTGTGGAGGCTAGGGTTTGAGGGTTGCAGAGAATGGAGAAGTTGGGTTATGGGTTGAGATGGAGATTGGGTCATGGGTTAAAAAAACGAAATTGGGTTTCGGGTTGAGGAGAAAACTGGGTCATGGGTTGACCCGTACAAAGTTTTTTTTTTCTTTTTTTTCTTTCTTTTTTTTTAAAAAAAAGAAGGAAATTAAATTAAATAAATAAAACAAAAACAAAAATAAAAGAAAATGGATAAAATTGGGTATCAACAAGGGTGGCGTGTTTGTATAGACTATAGAAAATTAAATGCTGCCACCAGAAAAGACCACTTCCCTTTACCCTTTATTGATCGAATGTTAGAGAGGTTAGCTGGTCATTCTCATTATTGTTTCTTAGATGGATTTTCAGGTTATAACCAGATTGCTATCACTCCAGAAGATCAGGACAATACCACTTTCACTTGTCCTTTTGGCACCTTTGCTTATAGGCGAATGCCTTTTGGACTTTGCAATGCGCCAGGGACCTTTCAGAGATGTATGGTGAGTCTTTTTTCTGATTACATAGAAAACATCATTGAGGTCTTCATGGATGATTTTAGTGTATTTGGGAATGGTTTTGAGAAGTGCTTGGAACATTTGACTTTGGTTTTAAAGAGATGCATTGACACTAACCTTGTTTTAAATTGGGAAAAATGTCATTTCATGGTAGAAGAAGGTATTGTGTTAGGTCATGTAATCTCTGCTAGGGGCATTGAAGTTGATAAAGCTAAGGTAGAACTTGTGCGTTCATTACCCCCGCCCATCAATGTGCGGGATATTCATTCTCTTCTTGGTCATGCAGGTTTCAATCGGCGCTTCATCAAAGACTTCTCCAAGATATCAGCACCCCTTTGCACACTTCTCTAAAAAGATGTGCCATTTCAATTTGATGAGAAGTGTATGAAGGCTTTCATTACACTTAAGGAGTTGATGACTAAGGCACCTATCATTAGGCCACCAAATTGGGAGCTTCTGTTCGAATTAATGTGTGATGCGAGTGATTTTACGGTAGGGGCTGTTTTAGGACAGCGAGTTGATAGGATTCCTTATGCTATTTACTATGCATCAAGGACCCTAAATGATGCTCAACTGAATTATTCTACAACTGAGAAAGAACTTCTTGCTGTTGTTTTTGCTTTAGAGAAATTTAGATCATATTTAATTGGCTCTAAAGTAATTATTTTTTCTGATCATGCAGCATTGAAGTACCTACTGGCAAAGAAGGAGGCGAAGCCAAGATTGCTCCGATGGATTCTGTTGCTCCAAGAGTTCGACTTGGAGATTAAAGATAAAAAAGGGAGCGAAAACTTGGTGGCAGACCATTTGAGCAGATTGGTGACTGAAGAGGAGGACATACCTATTCCAGAGAGCTTTCCGGATAAGCAATTAATGACTATCGCAACCACTATTCCGTGGTATGCTGATATTGCCAATTATTTGGCTACCAAGGACTTTCCGGCAGGCCTGACCAAGGCACAGCGAGATAAGCTGAGGAGTGATTGCAAATACTACATTTGGGATGATCCTTACCTTTGGAAGCATTGCGCGGATCAAGTGATTTGGAGATGTATCCTGGATTCAGAGACTCACTCCGTTCTCTCTTTTTGCCATACCTATGCCCGTGGAGGACATTTTGGCATGAAAAGGACAGCCAACAAAGTGCTTGACAGTGGTTTTTACTGGCCTACCATCTTTAAGGATGCTTATAATTTCTGTAAGTCATGTGACCGCTGTCAAAGAATAGGTAATATTGGTCCACGAAATCAAATGCCTCAAACTCCAATAATCTTTGTGGAAGTCTTCGATGTTTGGGGCATTGACTTCATGGGACCATTTCCTCCTTCGTTTGGTTTCTCCTATATTCTTTTAGCTGTGGATTATGTTTCAAAATGGGTGGAAGCTAAAGCCACTAAATCTGCTGATTCTAAGACTGTTGTGGATTTTGTGTAGTCCTTTATTTTTTCCAGGTTTGGCACTCCCAGAGCCATCATCAGTGACCAAGGAACACATTTTTGCAATAGAATCTTTGAAGCCTTGTTGAAGAAATATGGGGTGGTGCACCAGATCTCTACTCCTTATCATCCTCAGACGAATGGCCAGACTGAGGTATCCAATCGGGAGATCAAGTCTATCCTTGAAAAACCTGTGAATCCCACGCGCAAGGATTGGAGTACTAGACTTGCTGATGCCTTGTGGGCTTATCGAACTGCATACAAGACCCCTATTGGTATGTCCCCATTCCGATTGGTTTATGGGAAGCCCTGCCACCTGCCAGTAGAGCTGGAACATCGATCTTACTGGACTATCAAGCAAGTTAACTTGCATTTGGAAGGTGCTGGCAAGCAGAGAAAACTCCAAATTCAGGAGTTGGAAGAATTGAGGAATGAGGCCTTTGAGAGTGCCCTCATTTACAAGGCCAAAACCAAAGCATTTCATGATCAAATGATCTCTAGGAAAAGCTTTCACCAAGGCCAAAGAGTGTTGTTGTACCAATCCAGACTCAAATTATTCCCAGGTAAGTTACGTTCTAAATGGATTGGCCCATTTGTAGTAACTAATGTTTTTCCTTCTGGTGCAGTAGAGATCATGAACGAGGCCTCTGGGAAGACATTCAAGGTCTATGGGCACCGTCTCAAGCCTTACCATGAACTTCCGAAGAATGCAGTAGTTGAAGACATGCCTCTTCTCCATCCATCTTATGAAGAATCCTGAGGAGCATCACAATGTCTGGCTGAGGACAATAAACCAAGTGCTTATTAGGAGGCAACCCAATCAGATTTGCTTTCTTTTTCCTTTCTGTTTTACGTTGTTTAGTTTCTTAGTTTAGCCTATTTTTAAGTGTTTCTTGCTTGATGATACCTGTCTCCTTGCTTGTTTTTGTGTTTTGACTTGCTCAGTTTTAGTTTGATTGCTTGAGTTCATGGTTTGTTGAGTGCATGCAGTCATAAGGAACAATTTAGAGTGCGTTTTGTAAGTTAGCAGAATACACAGGGTGGGCCGTGTCACATGACACGGCCTGTGTCCTCATGACAGCAACCCAATTAATGCAGAAAAGTACACGGGGTGGGCCGTGTCCCATGACACGGCCCGTGTTTTCGAGGATGGGACGTTTGTGATGATTCCAGAGAGGTACACGGGGTGGGCCGTGTCCAATGACACGGCCCGTGTTGTCATGACCATTAGAACCCCTGTTTTCCAGAGAGGTACACGGGTATGGCCGTGTCATATGACACGGCTCGTGTTGTCCTGCGCAGCTTATTACTAAGACAGAGGAGTACACGGGGTGGGCCGTGTCCTATGACATGGCCTGTGTACTCGTGACAACGCCCTACTTAAACCCTGATTTAGGGATTTCTGCCCTAATTTCCCCAATTTCCCCTTCTTCTCTTCTTCTTCTCTGCGCAGCCATCACCCTCTCCCCCTCCAATATCCCTTTTTCCACCAATTTCTCCATATCGTTGCTTCTCCTACTTCCCTCCTTCACGGTTCCATCTCATTTCTTTTCTTTTTCTTCATTTCTTCTGCTTCTTCCAGTGATGGGTCCTAAAAAGCGCGTCAAGACCACTGCTGCTTCCTGTTCGCTCCATCCCCATCGTACCAGCTCTAGGCGTGCTCAGTCTCCATCACCCCCACGTGAGCCCTCACCCCCTCAGGTGCCAGTCAACCCTATTAACAGAAAGGTAGTGGTTCCCACTCGTTTTATAGATGTAGATACCCTTAGGGCTATAGGGTTATATGATGAGGTGTTTGCTCTATTGGGTAGGATTGGTTGGGTTGATTTCGCACTGTTACAGAGGCCTACTTTTACTGAGTTAACTAGGGAGTTTATTTCTAGTTTTAATCGCAAGCTTTATCCTCTGTCTGATCAAACCAGATGGCCTGGTGAAATCACCTTTAGGTTGCTTGGTAATTCTCATTCTGTTGATATCCATATGTTTCGAGCTGTTTTTGGTTTTCCTGAGGGAGAAAATATGTTACCCCGTGATTTTAATGCTAATCGTGTGTGGTCTGATCTCACTGTGCCTGGGTCTGATGACTATGATCCTAAGGTGTCTAAAGCTTCTAGGCTTAGGTCCCCTGCCCATCGATATATTCAGAAATGGTTAGCTAATACTCTTTGTGGTAGGGGGAGAGTCAAGGGACAATTAGTCTTTCTGAGTTGTTTTTCTTGCACTGCATGATTGAGGGAGTTCCTGTTAATGGAGGGTATTGGCTCTGTAATCAGTTTCACCACGTAGGGACCACTCTAGCTGGTCGCATTGTGATAGGGGGGTATGTGACAGCCATTGCTGATCATTTTGATTACGTGCATTTGTTAGAGGAGGCACCAGTCCAGGGTCCCACTGCTATTGACGGGGCTATTTTAGTATCAATGAAGCTCTGCACTCGTTTAAATGGTGCTCTCATCTTGCTTGGTGCTGATGGTGCAGCCTTGCCTAAGGCTGATCCAGCCCCTGAGCCGCATGAGGATATTGCTGTCTCGCCTCCTCCTGAGTTTGCTGATAATGCGGGCCCTTCCACTCAACCTGGCGCAGCTTCCTATGATGCTATTTTAGCCCGTATTGACTGCTTAGAGCTGGACCATGCTGCTCGCTTCCAGCGCTTGGAGGATCGCTTTCAGGCTCTGGAGGTTGCGCGCGATCAGAGGATGGATGCCATTGATGGCAAGCTTGATCTTCTGCTTCAGCGTTTTTCATATCCCCCTCCCCCATCTTGATGTATTTTCATTCTGAGGTTGTGTCCTTCATTTTGCTGGCTTAATGGACATTGTTTTGGTTACTATTGGTTTATCTTTTGTATTTGCTTGAGTTTCCTGATGCCAGACTCAATTCTTCACATATACTTTGCTTATTACTGTGGATTCCTTTTATATGTTGTGTATGCTTTGACATTGAGGACACTGTCTATTTTAAGTGTGGGGAGAAGTTTAAAGTTTGATTTTGACCTTAATTGCACATTCTAATTTTAATGGCATATCTATTGTATGTTTTTCTAACTGGTTTTGAGAGTATGTTGAGCGATGAGCAAGTGATTGATTTTTATTGACAGGTTTTTAAGCCTAAAGGAGTTAACTTTCTTGATTCTAAACTTGCACTGAGAGGTTTTGAAAATTGAAAGGGTTTTGAGAATATGATAAAATTGGACCTAGTGAGTTTTTGAGCCTTGATATGAATGACTGATTGTAAGTCATTTTTGTTCTTTGTTGTGTGATTCCACTTGTGATTATATGCTTTTCAGAACTTGATTTGACTCTCTTTTAAATTGCAAATGATCACTGCACATTTTTGAGATGATAAAGGCATTTCTTTCTTTCAGCCACTGGCCAAATAGCTATCCTTGTATTTTGATCTATTGATTCACCCCTTTGAGCCTGAATAATTTCCTTTCTTTTTATTATAGCTCAATACAAGCTTAATAGTGAAAAACCATTGCTACCCTACCTTAGGGAGTAGAAGAGCTTAATAATTATGTTGGGAATTGTGTTTGAATAAGTGTGGGGGTGATTACACTGTTTTGAAAAGAAAGAAAAAAAAGAAAGGAATGAAGAATAAAAAAAAAAAAAAAGAGAGAGATTGATAAGTTGGTTGATGAATGGAGAAAGTCAAGCAAAAGATGAAGATGGATTGAAAAATGTTGGGCTAATTGTGCAAAAGTGTTTGATTTTTATATTCCCCTTGGCTCTTCTATTTCCAATGGTCTAACTTTGTTTATGTTTGATATATCTTACCTTGACCTTGACCCCATTACAGCCTGATTAAAGACCTTTTGATCTTTGTGTGCATGTGATTTAGGTGGTGGAGAAGTAGAGGCTTGTCAAGCCTATGATAAGGCATGTTTTCATGAGTTGGTTGAGAGTAAATACAAGCCCAAAATACTTGAGTGAAATAGAGTACATCTGTGAGGATTTATCATGTTGACTTAACCCTGATATTGGATTGACCTGGCTTGCTGATTTGGATTGTTGAGAGAGGAAATTCCTGAATGCTTAGATTCCTTGAAAGGACTGATGTGTGTAGATCTTTGCTCATTATTCAGTACTTTTGTTACTTTTTGGGAAGCATGTGCTTGATTTTATGTTTTTGCTCAGGAGTGCAAAAGGTTAAGTGTGGGGGTATTTGATCTGTTATTAATTTCAGCTCTTTTATGTTCTTTGTTTGATCTAATCGGATTCCAAATGTGCTTAATTGTTGACATTTAGCTAAGTTTCTAATTTAGAGTTGTCTTTGGATGTTTATTGTGAAACTATGCTTAAATGTGGTTATAAACACTCATAAACGTATTGTGATTTTCAGGAGATCTATGAGTAATGGAGTCCATTGGTATTGAACTATTAAGAAGAGAGTTAAGAGACTTAAGGGAATCAGTATCAACCCCTAGAAGCAAAGGAAGAAGGACATTCATGAAGAATCAAGGCTGGATTAGAAGAAAATGATCAACACGGCCCGTGTCAAATGACACGGGGTAGGCCATGTATTATTCTGAGTTTGAAGACTAGAAGATTTTGAAGAACACGGCCTGTGTCAAATGACGTGGGGTAGGCCGTGTATTTCTCTGACTTCACGAGGAAGAGTCAATTTCAAGCCTTAACCAAGAACATGGCCCGTGTCAAATGGCACGGGGTGGGCCGTGTTCTTATCTGACTTTGGAATAGCTGGGAATCTGTCATCAGAATTGAACACGGGTTGGGCCGTGTAATATGACACGGCCCGTGTCATCGACTCAGAAGTTTAATTTCGTGTTTTAATGCTAAATTAGGTTCCAAAACCTATAAATAGGGTTGCTTAGAGTCCCTAAAGGAGGTCTGAACAGAGAGAGCCGTCAAGGAAACTGAGAGAAACACGAAGACCAAGAAGAGGAAGGATTCGATTGAGGATTGGAGACTCGGATTCGAGCGATCAAAGATCAATCACTCTCAAGCCTTGGAAACTAGTTTGATCTTTAGTTTTTCTTTTCTTCTTTTGTTCTGAACAATGTTTTCTTTTAATTTTTATTCTGTTTTTGAATTTGCCATGTGTGGCTAAACTTCTTGATTGGTTAAGGGAGGATGAAACTCTAGTTTTGATTATGTGATTCTTGCATATTTCTTTATATCAATACAATTATGTTTTTATTCATATGTTTCTGTTCTTAAATCAATATAAAGGTTTTTATATTCTTGCCAAATTTCGAGAGTGGTAAAACTAGGATTGCTATGCTTGTGGTTGCGGTGGTATGACTAGTGAGACATATGATCTAAGTAATTTAATCCGGTGTGTGATTAGATCTTAGTGTGATTGGTTTTCTAATTCTTAATGCAATAATTAGGTAGGTGTAAGAGCGGTTGCTTTACAAATAACTAATGGTTAGGGTTTGATTTGAGCGGTTCTTTGAATTAATCGAAACTTAAGGAAAACAAGAGATTTATCTCACAATTACATAAGAACATAATTGATCATGTTGGTATAAAGAGTATGTAAGTTAGCATAATCATATAAATCTAGTAGTGGATTCCATCTCTTAACCAATATCTTTAACTTAATAATTCAATTTGTGTTTACTGTTTGGGTTTAAGTTTAATTTCTTTTGTTAGTTTTAATTAACAAAACCCCCCTTTTTAATTTTACTGTTTAATTTTCATCAAAGTTTAATTTAGGAATTAAATTGATAGTGTTAATTGAATTGGTTATCTGTGGATCGACTCTTGCTCACTACAACTGGTTGTAAGGTTTTTATATTTTTGGTGGAACTTGGCAACTGTTTTTGATATTTATTTTTAATCACATTCCACACCACACCACCTGCCATGGCCAAAAGTGCTATAATATATTAATTTTTTCAAAAGTGCACATTAGGCATTGGACAAGACATTCTACACCAGATCACGATATAGGATAGTGTCTCGGTCCGGATCATCGGTACATTTGCATCGGTCTGCCCCACGGATAGAAGAGCTACCAACTGTCCATTGCGAGGTACTCGCACATGCACTTGGGTATAATTCATCTCCTAAGCATACAGCCTTACTCAAATAAGTGAACACGCTTTTCTATGCATGATGTATGATTCAAACACACATACAATTATTATTTTCACAATATTTCATATAATCTCACTATATCTTGGCGGTATAAATATTCAACACAACCGGGCTCATCACAACTGCCTGACAGCAAACTACTATTTACACTCAATCGCGTAGCGCTATTATCTCATTTTTGAAATCGCAAAACATATTTCCTATGTTTTTAAATTGCGTAAGGATTTTCCAACATTTTCTAAATCGCGTAAACATTTTATCGCATTTTCTCAATCGCGTAGCCTAAAATTACTATTTTTGAGTTGCATAAATATTTTTTGACGTATTTTTAATTACGTAAAATGTTTCTAACATATTTAAACCAAAAATATTGTTTTTCTCAAAAATTTGATTTTATTTCCATTATTTACATAATAGTCCCTCATAAATAATATTTACATATTAATCCTTGTTTAAATAATATTTTCATAATAGTACCTCCTAAAATAATATTTATAAACTAGTCCCTCTTTAGATAATATTTGCAATATAGTCCCTCTAAAAATTAGTATTTCTATTGTTTCCCAAAAAATTGTGGTTTTTTAATTTACTTAAGATATTACAATTCAAATTTTCCTAACGTGCTTCAAAACCCATAAGGTGAGCTATACGATAGAAAATTTCAATTATTGACATTTATTTTTATTTCATAACTTAATTATTTAATTATGTCAATTTTTATTCTAAAAAGTATATTACTTTGATTTTAGGTCGAAAACCTACCAAAATAATTTCCTTCTCATTTAAACACCTAAATCTACACTTAGTAAAATAATTTTGGATCTAAGTTATGAAAAATGCTTGTTGGCCGAAATCCATTTAGGGTTTCATAAGCCATCATTTAGTTCTTTTTAGCATTTATTCCTTGCAAAAACACTTAACTTATTTTTCTTGTCCTAAAATCATTTTACTCCTTGGTTAGGAAAATAATTTAGAACCCTAGATTCCTTATGAAGTGTGGAGGCCGTGTGCCTCATAGGTCCTTTGGGACCTTCATACAATAAATCCTTCATGTGATTCACATCTTATATTACACATAAATTTGCATGCTTTCTAAATCCCACATACAAGCATATTATCAAAGCTATAAGCATACAAATACACATGCAATCATATTTTCAAAGCCAAAAGCATAACTAACACAAACAAAGAAAGCATAGAAGATTAAGTGAATAAATCCTTATGAATTTTTTACCACAAACAACCCATTTCCTCACCACCAACACATAGTTGATGAGGTTAATCTCCCTCTTACCTCAAGGGAGACAAAAGCTTCAAGTCCTCCTTCCTCTTGAATTCGTGAGCTTCAAACAAAACCTCCTAAAAATCTTAAACAAATTCTAAAGTCATAAACAAAGCTTAAGAACAAAGAACCATGGATCAATCATGGTCTAGAAAATCAAAATTCCATCTTAAGATCAAAGAATTAAAAGATTACCTTTGGAGTAGTAAGCTAAAGCTTAGTTTTTGCTGTACTTAGAGTAGGATTTTGATAAAACTTTCTAAAAGAAAAGTGTTTAGAATAAGGTTTAGCTTTAGAAAGTAGGAAGAGATGAAATTTTAGAAGTGGAGAGGTAGGGTTTGGAGTAGTTGGGTGTGAGGTTCAACAAGAAAAAGGAAAGAAAAGTAGTTGGGTGTTCTTGAATATTTGAGAGAGAAAGATGAAGGCTTGTCACAAAGTGAAGTGAAAAATGAAATTGGATAGCTATATTGAAGTGTGCAACCATATGATTGCATGGATAGCAACTTAATGTGATAGAAATTCACTCACATGATCTCACATGGTGCACACATGGCTTAGGTCACACAATAGTCATCAAGTGGTCATTTAGATGAACCTAGAACATGGTGGAAAGGCCTTCATGGCCGTGTGGCTCTAGGAAAAATTAGTAACTAGGTTTGACTTCAATTAGGTTTTAGTTACATCTTAATTAGATAGTAAGCTAATTAGGTTAGGTTATTTAGTTACAAATTAAACTATTTAAAGTAACTTAGTTAGTTATCCTAGTTACTTAGCAACTAGTCCAATCATTTATATTGACCATTTTCTATTAGTCTAGAAAAAGTCTAACCACTACTGTTGAATCATTTCTATTGGTTCATTTTAAAATAAGTTATAAAAATTATTCTTAATCTATTTTCTAACAAATAAAATATGCCGAGTCCATTACTTGGTAACAGAAACTGTTGTTCATAAAACAACAGATATTTTTCAGTGAAATATTTTTATTTCACAAATAAATTTTAAAAATTAAAAGATTAGATTTCGTGTTTGTCAAATTTGGGTTTAGTAAGATCCCCCATCTCCGAATAAATCAATAAAGATTTTCCCTTCCTGACTTGGAGCAAATCTCACACAATGATCAAAAATAGCCTTAGAACAGTCAAAATAATTTTTTGTAACACAGAAAATACAAAACACCACAACTTAGTCATTACTGTAAAATAACCAAAATTTAGGGTGTTATAACTCTCCCCCTCTAAAAAGAATTTTGTCCCTGAAATTCACCATACATTAAAACAACTGAGGATACTGTTCCCTCATTTTCTCCTCCATTTCCCAAGTAGCATCTCCAGTTGTCTCGTTCCAGATCACTTTCACTAACGGAATTGCTTTGCCTCTTAATTGCTTCACTCTCCTGTCTTCGATCTTAACAGGAAGTGCCTCATACGTCAAATTTTCTTTCAATTGCACTTCATCGAGCTGTATAACATGTGAAGGATCGGGGATATACTTTCTCAATTGAGATACATTAAAAACATTATAAAGGTTTGAAAGAAAAGCCAGTAAAGCTATTTGGTATGTGACTAGACCTATCTGACGAAGAATTTGATAAGGTCCGATGAATTTAGGAGTGAGTTTTCTAGACTTTATAACCCTGCCAACACCAGTCGTAGGTGTTACTCGCAAAAACACATGCTCACCTTCCTCAAATTCAAGAGGTCTTCTTCGTTTATCAGCATAGCTTTTCTGTCTGCTCTGAGTTGCCCGCATTTTCTCTTGAATCTTCTTTACCTTCTCTGTTGTTTGCTACACCATTTCAGGTCCGATAGTCATGCTTTCCCGATCTTGATACTAACACAAAGGTGTTCGGCATCATCGTCCATAAAGAGCCTCATAAGGTGCCATCCCTATGCTTGAGTGAAAATTGTTACTATAGGTGAATTCTACCAAAGGTAAGAATTCATCCCAACTCCCTCATTGTTCTAACACACAAGCCCTCAACAGATCCTCTAGAGATTGTATAGTCCTCTCCGTTTGCCCATTTGTCTGTGGATGGTAAGCTGAACTCAAACGTAGCTTAGTCCCCATTGCTTCATGTAAGATTTACCAAAACCTTGATGTAAACCTTAGATCTCTATCTGACATGATACTAGTAGGTACACCGTGAAGTCTAACTATTTCACCAATGTACAACTGGGTCAACTTCTCCATTGGATACTTAATATTGATTAGCAAGAAGTGAGCAGACTTCGTAAGCCGATCAACAATGACCCAAATAGAATCATAACCTTTCCTAGTCTTTGGCAAACTAGTAACAAAATCTATTGCAATACTATCCCATTTCCATTCGGGAATAGTGAGGGATTGTAACATACCTGCCAGTCTTTGATGCTTAACCTTTGCTTTCTGGCTTACTAAACAAGATGTCACGTACTCAGCAACATCTCTCTTCATTCCAGGCCACCAAAACAAACGTTTTAGATCTTGATACATCTTGGTCATCCCAAGATGTATACTCAATCTGCTAGTATGAGCTTCACCAAGAATTGCTTTCTTAAGATCGGGATCATCGGGTATACAAATTCTGCCCTTAAACCTTAAGACCCCGTCAGATCCTTCCTCAACAATTGCCTTATGGCTTTGCTTCAAAAATTCTCTCTTATTCTGCAAAAACTGGTCATCCTCCTGCTTCTCTTGAATTTCTTCTAATAGATCATTCAGAATAGTGATCGTATTCAGACGTATCCTTCCAAGTGACAATTCCACTGATAACCACATATCTCTAAATTGTTCAATCAATTTTTTCTCTTCGATCATCATAGTAGAAACATTGAGCATCTTCTGACTCAAAGCATCTGCTACGACGTTTGCTTTTCCAGGGTGATACTGGAGTTGAAAATCATAATCCTTTAAGAATTCCAACCATTTTCTCTGCCTCATGTTCAATTCTTTTTGATCAAACAAGTATTTTAAACTTTTGTGGACGCTGAAGACGTTGAACATAGCCCCATACAAAAAGTGTCTCCAAATCTTCAGTGCAAAAATAACTGCGGCCAATTCCAAATCATGTGTCGGATAATTTCTTTCATGAACCTTCAATTGTCTTGAAGCATACGCTACAACGTTTCTATTCTACATTTGCATACATCCTAACCCTTGATAAGAAGCATCGCAATACACCTCAAAAGATTCATTGGGATCTGGTAAAATCAACGCTGGTGCAGTAGTCAACTTCTTCTTCAACTCTTGGAAACTCTCTTCACACTTATCCGTCTAATCAAAAACTTGGTTCTTCCTTGTAAGTTGTGTACGAGGTCCGGCGATCTTAGAAAAACCTTTAATAAACCTTTGATAATATCCGACTAGTCCAACACAACTCTGGATTTCTGTCACAGTCTTTAGTCTTTCCCATTGAAGAATCATCTCCATCTTGGCTGGATCCACTGCAATTCCATCCTTAGAAATTACATGACCCAGAAACTGAACTTCATCCAACCAAAATTCGCATTTTGACAATTTTGTGTACAGTTTCTTTTCTTTCAAAATCTAAAGAACTATATTGAGATGTTCAGCATGCTCTTCCTGATTTTGAGAGTAGATCAGAATGTCATCGATAAAAACAATGACAAACCGGTCTAGGTATGGATGAAAGATCCTATTCATGTAATCCATGAATATAGCAGGAGCATTCGTCACACCAAACGGCATTACGAGATACTCATAATGACCATAACACGTTCGAAAAGCTATTTTAGGTATATCCTCTACCTTAACGCGAATCTGGTGATATCCTGATCGTAAATCTATCTTTGAGAAAATAACTGCTCCCTTCAGTTGGTCCATCAGATCATCAATTCTCGGAAGTGGATATTTATTCTTTATTATGACTTTGTTCAACTGGCGATAATCGACACATAAACGAGAAGTTCCATCCTTCTTCTTGACTAGCAACACTAGAGCTCCCCAAGGTGAAACACTAGGTCTCATAAACTATTTTTCCAATAACTCTTCTAACTGTTTTTTCAATTTTACTAACTCCGATGGTGATATACGGTACATTGCAATTGATATGGGACCCGCTCCTAGTACAAGATCGATAGAAAACTCTATCTCTCTTTCTGGTGGTAATCCAAGTACATCATCAGGGAAAACCTCAGGAAACTCGTTCACGACAGAAATAGCGTTCACATCCTTCTCACTCTTAACTTCTAAAGAAGATAGCAGCATGTATCCTTGAGCTCCATCCCTCAACAAAGATTTGACTTATTTGGCAGTTACAAGTCCAGAAACCTCATCAGGAAATACTAAGGTCTTTTTAGAACAATTAAAAAAGATATGGTTAAAAGATAACTAATCCATTCCTAAGATTATATTGATATCAACAAGAGGTAAACAAATCAAATTAATAGAAAAAACTCAATTTTTGATACTAATAGAACAATTCAGGCATATTTTTGTAGTTCTAACTGGTTTGGCAGTAGGAGTGGAAACAATCAATTGGAAGTTTAAAGAAGACACAAGCAATCCCAAACGATCCACATAGTCATATGCAATAAATGAATGAGTTACACCCGAATCATCTAGTATAGTTAAAAGATTACCTCAGATGACACCCCCTCCCTGAATAAGATTCTCAGACTGAGAGGCCTCAGCTCCACTCATTGTATAAACTCTTCCTCCAGCTTGCAGTTTCACAGCACGAACATTGCTCACTGAAGGCTCCATCTTCGATTGATCACAATCTTTAGAGACATGACCAGGCTTTCCGTATCTGAAACAAATTATACCTCTAATCGAACAATCTCTCGTCATGTGACCCTTCCCGCACTTCATGCATTTTATTGGTGGTGCTACAATCTGATTGAACCGATTTCCACTTGAACCACCTCCACGAGGTTGCTGATGTTGTTGCTGCTAACTTGTCAAGGGTCAAAAATATGGTTTTCGTTGAAACCGGTTGTTATTATTGTTACCTCCTCTTTGGAACCTAGTCGGTCCAAAGTTGCGATTCTTGTTATCACGTGCTGACTCCAACCCTTCCAGCCTACAACACATGTCCATCAGTGTTGAAAACTGATTCACATGCATTGATATCACTTCTCTCTTTAGCTCGATTCTCAAACCTTCTTCGAATTTGCGACACTTCCAAACCTTGTCTGGCTGAATTTAGACATACCTTGAGAACTTAGACAAACTCTCAAACTTCGCAACATATTCACTGATAGTCATTCCACCTTGACGTAAACCCAGAAATTCCATCTCCTTAGCGTGTCTTGCACTTTTTGAAAAAATATTTCTCTAGAAATACTTCGCAAAATAGCTCCCACGTGATTTCTCTCCCTTCAGCTATTAACATCCTTCGAGTGGCTTTCCATCAATTCTCGCCATCACCCATTAGCATGAAAGTAGCATACGTCACTCTACGATCATCTGCACATCCTATCGCTTCAAAGATCTTCTCCAGTTCTTGGATCCATAAATCTTCTTTCTCAGGGTCAAACTCTCCTCTCAAATATGGCGCATTGTTCCGACAAAATTCTGACAAATGCTAAACTTTTGCATTAGCTTCTTGTTGTTGCACAACTCATTGATTTTGTTGTGCCATTACTTCGACCATTCGCTGCATTGCTTCAATAACAGCGGTCATTGGGTCGTTATTATGTTCCACATTTGCACGTACACCTCTACCACGAGACATAGTTTTCTTCATAAACAATTAAACAAGGTCCAATGAAAGTTAGATGTCATCTTTTGAAAATAAAATGCAGAGAATCACACAACACAAGCTAAAATAGACCTAACCACAAAAACCCAAAAGACTCTAACCGGGGCTCTGATGCTAACTAATGTAACACCCACTGTACGGTATCATATTTAAGACTAATCCTAATAGAACATACCCAAGTTGTAAAAGAATTAATCTTGTAAAAATGTCAATTTTAAAATTTCGCTTGTGGAATAAAATAAAATAAGTAAACTAAATTAAAACATTAGTAAGACTTGTAATAAACACACCAAAATAAATTTATACATTTTGTTACAAACATTGTCTGAATAATTAACATAATTTTAACCCTGCTTCAAAAGTAAAATACAAACCTAACTACTAAGCGGTACTCTGTAAACAAACCTAAGGATTTGGTTCCTCGGAAGGATCCTCCTCCTCCTCTACATTATCATCGAAGAACCCCGATGGATATAGATGCCTTATAGGGGTTCTTGCTGATGATACTATAGAATTCTCTTGGGCTGTATAGACAGACACGACTCCACCCTAGAGTTCACGAATAGGTATCGTGAATTCCAAATGCACAGTTGCATGTTGAGTTAACACGGAAATCCTATTCAGGGTTCCACTCAAGCTTATAGTCAAATCCTTGGTGTAAACAAACCTCTCATTGTTATAGTCAAATCTCCAAGTGTCAGCTCCACCGTGGAACTGAACCCTAACAAAACCTAAGACTTGTCGTCTTGTCGCCATAATAACAAATAAAGAAAATTGCTACTGAAGATAAACAGGGTCCCTTGCCTCCTCGTTCTCTCGGTCTTCAGTAAACATATATAATGAAACAGATATAACATAACAACGAGGTGAGATTCCCTACATCAATACTAGTGTGACAGTAATAGAAACGACAACAAATAAATAAAGTATAATATCAACACAATAAGTCATGTTATCATATCACGGATAAGAAATCAAGTAATCATGAATCAAATAATTATAAATTTCATGTTATTATGCTGACCCACTATACATATGCACACAAACCAATTCCTACTCCATAGAGCTAAACACAATTTTAGAGAGAAGATCTAGAAGACATGTCTGTCACTAGCCTGCCGTGGCCAAAAGTGCTATAATATATCAATTTTGTCAAAAGTGCACATCAGGCATTGGATAAGACATTCTACACCAGATCACAATATAGGACAGTGTCTCAGTCCGGATCATTGATACGTTTGCATTGGTCTGCCCCACGGACATAAGAGCTGCCAACTATCCATTGTGAGGTACCTGCACCCCGATGCCCCCCAAAGTCAACAAGTGACCTACACTTGTCTACTCACACCCGCACTTAGGTGTAATTCATCTCCTAGGCATATAGCCTTATTCAAATAAGTGAACACGCTTTTTTATGCATGATGTATGATTCAAACACATATACAATTATTATTTTCACAATATTTCATATAATCTCACCATATCTCGACGGTATAAATATTCAACACAACCGGGCCCATCACAACTACCCGACAACAAACTGCTATTTACACTCAATCGCGTAGCGCTATTATCGTATTTTTGAAATTGCGAAACATATTTCCTATGTTTTTAAATTGCGTAAGGATTTTTCAACATTTTCTAAATTGCATAAACATTTTGTTGCATTTTCTCAATTGCGTAGCCTAAATTTACTATTTTTGAGTCGCGTAAATATTTTTTGACGTATTTTTAATTACGTAAAATGTTTCTAACATATTTAAACCAAAAATATTATTTTTCTCAAAAATTTGATTTTATTTCCATTATTTTCATAATAGTCCCTCATTAAATAATATTTACATAATAATCCTTGTTTAAATAATATTTTCATAATAGTACCTCCTAAAATAATATTTACAAAATAATCCCTTTTTAGATAATATTTACAATATAGTCCCCTAAAAATCAAGTATTTCTACTATTTCTCAGAAAATTGTGTTTTTTTAATTTACTTAAGATATTATAACTCAAATTTTCCTAACGCGTTTCAAAACCCATAGGGTAAGCTATACGTTAGAAAATTTCAAGTATTGACATTTATTTTTATTTCATAACTTAATTATTTAATTATGTCAATTTTTATTCTAAAAGTATATTGCTTTGATTTTAGGTTCAAAACTTACCAAAATAATTTCCTTCTAATTTAAAAACCTAAATCTACACTTAGTAAAATAATTTTGAATTTAAGTTATGAAAAATGCTTGTTGGCCGAAATCCATTTAGGGTTTCATAACCCATCATTTAGTTCTTTTTAGCATTTATTCCTTACAAAAACACTTAACTTATTTTTCTTGTCATAAAATCATTTACTCCTTGGTTAGGAAAATAATTTAGAACCCTAGATTCCTTTTGAAGTGTTAGGCCGTGTGCCTCATAGGTCCTTTGGGACCTTCATACAACAAATCCTTCATGTGATTCACATCTTATATTACACATAAATTTGCATGCTTTCTAAATCCCACATACAAGCATATTATCAAAGGTATAAGCATACAAATACACATGCCTAATCATATTTTCAAAGCCAAAAGCATAACTAACACAAACAAAGAAAGCATAGAAGATTAAGTGAATAAATCCTTATGGATTTTTCACCACAAACAACCCATTTCCTCACCTCTAACACATAGTTGATGAGGTTAATCTCTCTCTTACCTCAAGGGAGACAAAAGCTTCAAGTCCTCCTTCCTCTTGAATTCGTGAGCTTCAAACAAAACCCCCTAAAAATCTTAAACAAATTCTAAAGTCATAAACAAAACTTCAGAACAAAGAACCATGAATCAATCATGGTTTAAAAAATAAAAAATTCATCTTAGGATCAAAGAATCAAAAGATTACCTTTGGAGTAGTAAGCTAAAGCTTTGTTTTTGATGCACTTAGAGTAGGATTTTGATAAAACTTACTAAAAGAAAAGTGTTTAGAATAAGGTTTAGCTTTAGAAAATAGGAAGAGATGAAATTTTAGAAGTGGAGAGGTAGGGTTTGGAGTAGTTGGCCGTGGGGTTCAACAAGAAAAAGGAAAGAAAAGTAGTTAGGTCTTTTTGAATATTTGAGAGAGAAAGATGAAGGCTTGTCACAAAGTGAAGTGAAAAATGAAATTGGATAGCTCTATTGAAGCGTGCAGCCGTATGATTGCATGGATAGCAACTTAATGTGATAGAAATTCACTCACATGGTCTTACATGGTGCACACATGGCTTAGGTCACACAATAGTCATCAAGTGGTCATTTAGATGAACCTAGAACATGGTGGAAAGACCTTCATGGCCGTGTGGCTCTAGGAAAAATTAGTAACTAGGTTTGACTTCAATTAGGTTTTAGTTACATCTTAATTACATAGTAAGCTAATTAGGTTAGGTTATTTAGTTACAAATTAAACTATTTAGAGTAACTTAGTTAGTTATCCTAGTTACTTAGCAACTAGTCCAACCATTTATATTGACCATTTTCTATTAGTCTAGAAAAAGTCTAACCACTAATGTTGACTCATTTCTATTGGTTCATTTTAAAATAAGTTATAAAAATTATTCTTAATCTATTTTGTAACAAATAAAATATATTGGGTCCATTACTTGGTAACAGAAACTGCTGTTCATAAAATAGCGAATATTTTCCTGTGAAATATTTTTATTTCACAGATAAATTTTAAAAATTAAAAGATTAGATTTCTTGTCTCTCAGATTTGGGTTTAGTAAGATCCCCGTCTCCGAATAAATCAATAAAGATTTTCCCCGGCCAGAAAATTATTATTTTCCTGACTCAGAGCAAATCTCACACAATGATGAAAAATAGCCTCAGAACAGTCAAAATAATTTTTTGTAACACATAAAACACAAAATAGCACAATTTAGTCATTACTGTAAAATAACCAAAAGTTGGGGTGTTACATACATGATAACAAAATCTTACTCCATGGAGCTAGACACAAACATCGGAGAGAATGATCAGGAGATATGTCTGTAACTCGGCTGCCGAGGCCAACAAGTGCTTTAATTCTCAATTTAACAATGTGCATATCATGGCATTGTACAAGACATTCTACACTAGATCGCGATATAGGACAGTGTCTCGGTCTGGAACGTCGGTGTGTTTGCATCGGTCTATCCCACGGCCTAGAAGAGCTACCAACTAACCATTGTGAGACACCCACACCCCGACGCCCTCAAGGTCAATAGTATGACCTACACTAGTTTACTCGGACTCGCACAAAGGTGTGATTCAATCTCCTAGGCAACGTGACCTTAACAATAGTCCATCGAACTTTCACAATGCATGATGACTCAATGCATAATCATGTATATTCAACAATAATATAGTTTTCCATAATCATGCCACAATTTGGCTAAGATAAGCATTAACACATTCTTGGTCCCACTCATGGACCCACAATCAATATCATTAAGTCCTTAAATAAGACATTTCACTTTTATGGTTCATTATGTAGGGTTCATTATGGAATTGAGCCTTAATTCCTATGTTCTTCTTATTAAGTTTCTCTCTAGGGAAATTCTCTTGCATTCTTTCACCTAATCTTCATTACTTTAATTAAACAAGTTCATCACTTAATTTTAAACTTAATTCCCTTAAATAACTATAATTTGAGTTATTCAACATCTTACTTACACTCATGTTCTTCCTTTAGTTAAGAATTATTCTAAGTTTTTGGATAAAGTCTCATTCTTGGTTCTTTCCATTTTATGAATCCCTAATTAATTTCTAATTATCCAATTAACTAGGTTTCGCTTTAATTTAGCATTTATTAGGTCCAAAGAATCACTTTTAGGTTATCAAATAGATTTCTTTCCATCACTTTGTTAACTACTTAACACTTGATTATTTAAATTCCAAGGTTACATAAAATTACATGATTGGACCCTAAAATGGCCTTACAGACCGTGAGCCTCCCAAGTGTAAGAACCCTAAATTTTCTATTTCTCCATTACATGTTATTCACTTGGTTAGTTATATCTTCAACTTGATTTCAAAATTTCAAGCATGATCACCCTAGTCAAGGGGTGTGGCCGTGAGCCACAATGAGGAGGGCAAGGAACCCTTGCCTCCATTTCACATTTCCAATCCACCAAAATCATTCCAAGGTCATCAATATATACATACATTCAATCAAATAGATCATATAAGCTAAAATCAACACATAGTCATCAAAATCACACATCAAAAAGAGTAATCCTAACAATGATTTCTCACAACCAACACAAAATCAAGTCTCTCACTATTAATAGAGGTTGAAGTGGATCATCTCCCTCTTACCCACAAGAAATCAAGAAAAGAAATCTCCTTGTTTACTCCTTGTGAAATTCGGCCAAGCACCTTCAAAACCCTAGAAATCACAACTTCATCAAATCAACACCAAGGCTTGAAAAAGAGAGGATAAATGGTCATGAGGATGGCCTTGAAAATGAAAAGAAGAAGAGGAGATGAGAGATCAAGAACATTACCTAAAGGCTTCAAACTTTGAGGCTTGAAGAAGATGATGAAGATGGAAGCTTTTCAAGTATATTCCAACTAGAAAGATGTTTAGAATGTGATGGAGATTAAGAAAATATGGTTACTTGAAATTTTTGCAATCCATAGAGGTATGAAAGAGGGTGAGGCCATGGAGGAGGAGAAGAGAGAAGGAGGAGAAAACTTGAGAGAAGAAAAGTGTAGGGAGAGAAAGTGATAGTAAAAATGATGGTAGCTTTTTGGAGTTTGAATTTAGAAAAGGAAATGATAAATGAAAAGCCAAGTTTTGGATCCCAAAGGCCTCATGGCCGTGTAGAAGAGAGAGAGAGAGAGAACAAAGATTCCTTGAGAAGCTTGGTAGGAAGCTTCCTTGAGAAGCTTCACACGTTTCTCGGTAAAGTGAAAAGTGATATTGTCTCATAAAGTGAACACTCTAGAAAAGATGATTAACACTCTACTAGAGTTATTATCCAGTGAACAAAAGTTACAGCTAATAAAAATAGTATTTATTATTCATCGGATAATTTCACGGTACAACGATTTCTTTTATCAAATGAAATCTCAAAAAACGTAAACTTCGTAAATTATGCCCAGCCTCGGGTTTAGTAAGATCTCCCGTCGATGTTTCCACAGTTCAAGATTTACCAGCCTCGGGAAAAATATTTCATTTTCCCGGTTCCGCTCAGTGTGCACACAAATTGAGAAATATATCAAAATAATCAATAGTTCCGAAAAATTCTAAAAAAATTCACAAAAATCACAAATATTATAAAATGACTATTTATCATAAAACAAATAATTTTTGGGGTGTTTCACTGGCTTTGCACAGTGCACATGTAAAATGAAAAATATATTAAAATATTCAATATTTTCAAAAAAATTCAAAAAAATTCTCAAAAATCACAAATATTATAAAACAACTATTTATATAAAATGAATAATTTTCGGGGTGTTACAACTCTCCCCTTCTAAAAAGAAATTTCATCCTCGAAACTTTCATACCTTAGAATAGTTGTGGGCATTGCTCCTTCATCTTGTCTTTCAACTCCCATGTTGCATCTCTGGTCATTTCGTTCCAGATCACTTTTACCAATGAGATCTCTTTTCCTCTGAGTTGCTGTACTCTCCTATCTTCAATCCTTACAGGAGGTGTCTCATAGGTTAAGTTTTCTTTCAATTGTACTGTGTCCGGTGCTATGACATGGCTCGGGTCAGGAATATATTTTCGCAATTACGACACATGAAAGACATTGTTAAGGTTTGAAAGAAAAGGTGCTAAGGCTATCTGGTAAGCTACTGGACCTATCTAGCGAAGAATTTGGTAAGGTTCAAGGAACTTGGGAGTAAGTTTTCTAGATTTCAGAACTCGGTTGACCCTAGTCTTTGGCATGACTTTCAAAAACACATGCTCGCCTTCCTCAAACTCAAAAGGCTTTCTTCTCTTGTCCGCATAGCTCTTCTGTCGACCAACACAAAGGTGTCCGGCACCGTTATCCATATAGAGCATAATAGGGTGTCATCTCTATGCTCGAATGAAAACTGTTGTTGTAGGTGAACTCTACCAACGGTAAAACTTTATCCTAACTTCCAGCTTGTTCCAAAGTGCAAGCTTTGAGCAAATCCTCCAATGATTGGATCATCCTTTTCGATTGCCCATCAGTTTGTGGATGGTAAGCAGAACTCAGACGTAGCTTCGTTCCCAATGCTCCTTGCAAACTTTGCCAAAACTTTGAAGTGAACCTCGGATCCCTATCAGAAATAATACTGGTAGGCACACCATGCAGCCTAACGATCTTACCAATATACAGCTGAGTCAACTTCTCCATGTTGTATCTTATATTAATTGGTAAGAAATGCACTGCCTTCGTGAGTCGATCAATAATTACCCATATTGAATCATACCCTTTTCTAGTCTTTGGTAATCCAACCACAAAGTCCATCGCAATACTATCCCACTTCCATTCGGGAATAGATAGGGGTTGTAACATTCCTGACGGTCTTTGATGTTCAACCTTAGCTTTCTGACAAACCAAACAAGATGATACACATCTTGCAATATCACTATTCATTCCATGCCACCAAAATAACCGTTTTAGGTCTTGATATATCTTGGTTACTCCCGGATGCAAACTCAACTTGCTCGTGTGAGCGTGTTCGAGAATATACTTCCTAAGCTCTTAGTCTCGGGGTATACAAACTCTACCTCGAAACCTTAGGATTCCATCAGCTCCTTCCTCAAATGTTGTCATATTGCCTTGCTACATCAGCTCCTTTTCTTCTTACAGAAACTTGTCAACATTTTGTTTTTCCAGATGTCCTCCATTAACTCACTTGAAATAGTGACCATGTTCATGCAAATCTTTCCCGGTGCCAATTCCACAAAGGACCATACATCCCTGAATTGCTCTATCAAATCCTTTTCCTTGATCATCATGGCGGAAATACTGAGCATCTTTTTACTCAAAGCGTCTGCCATGATGTTTGCCTTTCCAAGGTGATATAGAAGTCAAAAATCATAATCTTTCAGAAATTCCAACCATCTTCGTTGTCTCATATTCAACTCCTTTTGGTCATACAGATACTTCAAGCTCTTGTGGTCGCTAAATATGTTGAACGTCGATCCATAAAGGAAATGTCTTCATATCTTCAAAGCGAATACCACAGCTGCTAACTCCAGGTCGTGTGTTGGGTAGTTCTTCTCATGCACTCACAACTGTCTCGAAGCGTAAGCTACCACTTTTCCATTTTGCATAAGCACAGATCCTAATCCTTAGTATGAAGCATCGCAATACACTTCGAAGGGTTCACTCAGATCAGGTAGAACTAACACTGGTGAAGTAGTTAGCCATCTCTTCAATTCTTGGAAACTTTCTTCGCAAGCGTTAGTCCACTCAAAGGCTTGATTCTTTCTCGTGAGCTGAGTGAGAGGCCCTACTATTTGAGAGAATTCTTTAATGAACCTCCGATAGTATCCAGCCAATCCCACAAAGCTTCAGATTTCTGTCATCGTCTTCGGCCTTTGCCACTGTAGAACTACTTCCACTTTTAACAGATCCACTGTAATCCCTTCCTTCGATGTTACATGGCCCAAAAACTTGACTTCGTCCAGCCAAAATTCACACTTCGACAATTTGGCATACAACTTCTTCTTCAAAATCTGGAGAACTATACTGAGGTGTTTAGCATGATCTTCCTGATTTTGAGAGTACATCAAAATGTCGTCAATGAAGACAACAACGAATCTGTCTAAGTAAGGACGAAAGATTATGTTCATGTAGTCCATGAATATGGCAGGTGCATTTGTTACACCAAACGGCATCATAAGATATTCGTAATGACCATAACGGGTACAAAAAGTTGTCTTGGGAATATCCTCCACCTTTACTCGAATCTGATGGTAGCCCGATCGCAGATCGATCTTAGAGAATACTGCTGCTCCTTTCAGTTGATCCATTAAGTCATTTATCCTCAGAAGTGGATACTTATTCTTGATTGTGACCTTATTCAGTTGGCGATAGTCTACACACAATCACGAAGTACCATCTTTATTTCGGACTAGTAACACTGGTGCTTCCCATGGTGACACACTGGGTCTAACAAACTGCTTTTCCAAGAGTTCTTCCAGCTACTTCTTAAGCTCAACTAACTCTGATGGTGACATTTTGTAAGGTGCTATAGATATAGGACCAGATCCAGGTACAAGATCAATAGCGAACTCTATCTCCCGCTCCGGTGGTAAACCAGGTACATCATCAGGAAAGATCTAGGGGACCTCATTAACCACTGGAATTGTATTCACATCTGCCTTGCTCTCAACCTTTAAGGAAGACAATAGCATGTATCCCTGAGCTCATTCTTTCAAGAAAGCTTGAACTTGGTTAGCCGTGAAAAATCTAGAAACTTCATCCATAGGGAAAATTATGGTTTTACTAGAACAATCTAACAGGATATGGTTGGAAGACAACCAATCCATTCCTAAAATTACGTCTAATTGGGAAAGGGGTAAACAGATCAAATCAACAGAAAAGATTTGACCTTCAATAATTAAAGGACAATTCAAACAAACTTTGGTAGTCACAACAGGTTTAGCAGTAGGGGTAGAAATAGTCAAGTCAAAAGGTAAGGAAGACATAGGTAAACTAAGTCATCGTACACAGTCATAAGAAATGAAAGAATGGGTTGCCCCAGAGTCATACAGTACAGTCAAAAGATTACCTCCTATGGTACCTTCACCTTGTATTAGATCTTCGAATTCGGAGGCTTCTGCTCCGTTCATAGTGTAGACTCTACCTCCTGCTTGTGGTTTTGTAGCTCGTGCAGCGTGAACGGAAGGCTCTGCCTTTGCCTGGTTGCAATCCCTAGAAACGTGTCTGGGTTTTCCACATCAGAAATAGATTATTCCTTTGATGGTGCAATCTCTCATTACATGATCCTTCTCGCACTTCAAACATTTCGAAGAGAATGCCACATTCTGTCCAGTTCGATTTCCACCTGACCCTCCACTAGAACCTCCACCAGATGTCTGTTGTTGACTTCCCGGTGGTCAGGAATAAGGTTTCTTCTGGAAACGATTTGCACTGTTGCCAACCCCTCTTTGGAACCTAGTAAGTCAAAAGTTACAATTCCTCATGTCCTACACTTGATTTAAATCTTTTACTCGATGACATGTATCCAACAGCTTTGAAAACTGGGTGATCCTTAAGGTTATGACAACCCTTTTTATGTCATGTCTCAAACTTTCTTCAAACTTCCGACACTTCCACACTTCGTCTGGCTAGTGTTAGAAATATGTTGAAAACTTTGGATAAGCTCTCGAACCTCGCAGCGTATTTGCTGACAGTCAAGTTCCCTTGTCTCAAGCTAAGGAACTCCATTTCTTTTGTATGCCTCGCATTTACTGGGAAATATTTCTCCAAGAATTTATCCTTGAACACCTCCAAAGTGATTACTCGTCCTTCAGCTTCTAGCAATCTCTATGCTCCGTTCCACCAATCCTCTGCGTCCCCAACTAGCATAAAGGCAGCATAGACTACCTTCTTATCATCGGTACAGTTCATGCCTCTGAAAATTTTCTCTAGCTCCTTGATCCAAAGACTAACCTTCTCTGGATTAAATTCCCCCTTAAATTGAGGAGGGTTGTTACGATGGAACTCTGCCAAATTTTGAGCATTGGCTATAGCTTCTAGTTGTTGAGCAGCCCTTTCCTGCTGTTAAGCAGCTCTTTCAGTTTGTTGTGCGATAACCTCTACCATTCTTTGCATTGCTTCAATTGCTGCAACCATATCTCCTCAGCGTGCCATCTTGTTCTTTCAAGTCAGATTAGCTGAAATACACCAAGAAGAATTAGATGTATCCTTTGGGAATACCAAACATAGAGAATCACACAGCACAAACAAGTCAGACCTAACCACAAAGACCCAAAGAAAACTTAAACCAGGGCTCTGATACCAAACTAGTGTAACGCCCCTTTTTGAGAAGGGAGCGTCACACCATTAAATACGAAACAAAAACAACACTGAATAAAATAAGACCCTGTTCATTTTAATATAGATAAACTTGCTTGGTTGTAATCGTATAATTGAATTAGCTAATTCTTTTTTTTTCTTTTGTTACAATAAGATAATAATATTTGGTTACAACAGTAAGTAACAGTAGAAATGAAACATACATCCATACGTCGTGCTATATAAATATATATATATATATATATATATATATATATATATATTTATATTATATCATGTTCGTTTAGTTACATCATCAAATATACAAAAAGCGAAAGCTTTACTTGCCCCAAAAGAATTACCCATATACAGCCCACCAAAAGAGATAAAACATCAGGCCCCAAAAAGAAGAACAGATAGCCATCAGTGGCCATCGACTGCATCAACCCCTACCGAGAATGAGAAGGAACCATAGTTGGGTCCTCCTCAGGGTCTTCCTCATCAGAGGAAACCCTCATCGAAGCCACTGAGTTTCGAGCTGGGACTTGGGCAATAGAGTGGAAAGAATCCTCCTGTGGGGAGTAATAACGTTTACCCCACATATCTCGGATGGATAAATAAAACTCTAAGTGCAAACGAACACTACAAGTGAAAATAGGCTGCCCATAACGCCCCCAAGCTAGAGAAACTGTCACGTCTCCAAGGTAAATGCAGTGATCCATAGCCAGGTTGATTTGCCAGCAGTCCGAACCTCCAAGGAAAGTCAGTCTCACATATCCTAAAAAGCCTTGCGGACGAGACGACATGATCAAAATAGGTACTAGTCAAAGTCAGGCCAAAAGCCAGGGAACTCGTGTACTTCCCCCTCTTCATCGATGTCTTCGGAGAAACATACAAATAGACAGAATAGTAGAAATACAGAAAAGAGGTGAGACATCCTACATTCAGTACCAATTATGGCAGTAAAGAAACAGAATGACGTAGGACGCCCATATAGCTTTACAAGAATAATAAACAGTATCAAGTAGCAGATATTAAATAACTTAACAATTCCAGGCAGTTATAACAACAATAAGATAGCAGTTCCAATCATCATATAAATTAAATACCAAATAATATATTGACTCACTATGCACATGTACATGATATCAAAATCCTACTCCTTAGAGCTAGACACAAACATTGGAGAGAATGATCAGGAGATATGTCTGTAACGCGGATGTCGAGGCCAACAAGTGCTTTAATTTTTAATTTATCAATGTGCACATCATGACATTGTACAAGACATTCTACACTAGATCGCGATATCGGACATTGTCTTGGTCCAGATCGTCGGTGCTTTTGCATCAGTATATCCCACGGCCTAAAAAAGCTACCAATTGACCATTGTGAGACACCCGCACCCCGACGCCCCTAAGGTCAATAGTATGACCTACACTAGTCTACTCGCACCCGCACATAGGTGTGATTCAATCTCCTAGGCAACGTGGCCTTAACAATAGTCCATCGGACTTTCATAATGCATGATGACTCAATGCATAATCATGTATATTCAACAATAATATACTTTTCCATAATCATGCCACAATTTGGCTAAGATAAGTATTAACACATTCTTGGTCCCACTCATGGACCCACAATTAATATCATTAAGTCCTTAAATAAGATATTTCACTTTTAGGGTTCATTATGGAATTGAGCCTTAATTCCTATGTTCTTCTTATTAAGTTTCTCTCTAGGGAAATTCTCTTGCATTCTTTCACCTAATCTTCATTACTTTAATTAAACAAGTTCATCACTTAATTTTAAACTTAATTCCCTTAAATAACTTTAATTTGAGTTATTTAACATCTTACTTACACTCATGTTCTTCCTTTAGTTAAGAATTATTCTAAGTTTTTGGATAAAGTCTCATTCTTGGTTCTTTCCATTTTATGAATCCCAAATTAATTTTTAATTATCCAATTAACTAGGTTTCACTTTAATTTAGTATTTCTTAGGTCCAAAGAATCTTTTTTAGGTTATCAAATAGATTTCTTTCCATCACTTTGTTAACTACTTAACACTTGATTATTTAAATTTCAAGGTTACATAAAATTACATGATTGGACCCTAAAATGGCCCTAGAGGCCGTGAGCCTCTCAAGGGTAAGAACCCTAAATTTTCCATTTCTCCATTACATGTTATTCACTTAGCTAGTTATGTCTTCAACTTGATTTCAAATTTTCAACCATGATCACCCTATTCAAGGGGTGTGGCCGTGAGCCACAGTTAGGAGGGCAAGGAACACTTGCCTCTATTTCACATTTCCAATCCACCAAAATCACTCCCAGGTCATCAATATATACATAAATTCAATCAAATCGATCGTATAAGGTAAAATCAACACATAGTCATCAAAATCACACATCAAAAAGAGTAACCCTAACAAGGGTTTCTCACAACCAACACAAAATCAATTCTCTCACTACCAATAAAGGTTGAAGTAGATCATCCCCCTCTTAGTCGCAAGAAATCAAGAAAAGAAATCTCCTTGTTTGCTCCTTGTGAAATTCGGCCAAGCACCTTCAAAACCCTAGAAATCATAACTTCATCAAATCAACACCAAAGCTTGAAAAAGAGAGGATAAATGGTCATGAGGATGGCCTTGAAAACGAAAAGAAGAAGAGGAGATGAGAGATCAAGACCATTACCTAAAAGCTTGAAATTTTGAGGCTTGAAGAAGATGATGAAGATGGAAGCTTTTCAAGTAGATTCCAACTAGAAAGATGTTTAGAATGTGATGGAGATTAAGAAAATATGGTTACTTGAAATTTTTGCAATCCATGGAGGTATGGAAGAGGGTGAGGCCGTGGAGGAGGAGAAGAGAGAAGGAGGAGAAAACTTGAGAGAAGAAAAATGTAAGGAGAGAAAGTGATAGTAAAAATGATGGCAGCTTTTTGGAGTTTGAATTTAGAAAAGGAAATGATAAATGAAAAGCCAAGTTTTGGCTCCCAAAGGCCTCATGGCCGTGTAGAAGAGAGAGAGAGAGAACAAAGCTTCCTTGAGAAGCTTCGCACGCTTCTCGATAAAGTAAAAAGTGATGTTGTCTCATAAAGTGAACACTCTAGAAAAGATGATTAATACTCTACTAGTGCTATTATTCAGTGAATAAAAGTTACAGCTAATAAAAACAACATTTATTGTTCATTGGATAATTTCACGGTACAGCGATTTCATTTATCAGATGAAATCTCAAAAAATGTAAACCTTAAATTGTGCCCAGCCTCGGGTTTAGTAAGATCCCTCATCGACGTTTTCACAGTTCAAGGTTTACTAGCATCAGGGAACATATATCATTTTTCAGCTTCGCTCAATGTGCACGTAAATTGAAAAATATATTAAAATAATCAATAGTTCCGAAAAATTCCAAAAAAATTCATAAAACTCACAAATATTATAAAATGACTATTTATTATAAAACAAATAATTTTTGGGATGTTTCACTAGTTCTACTCAGTGCGCATGTAAAATGAGGAATATATTAAAATATTCAATATTTTCGAAAAAATCCAGAAAAATTCCCAAAAATCACAAATATTATAAAATGACTATTTATGATGAAATGAATAATTTTCAGGGTGTTACAACTGTATGTGTATCCCGGGGCTGACGAGGACGGGAAGTGATCGCCAGTGCAATAGAGCATGGACAAGGAGCGACTTCTAGTAGGCTTTTAGGCGAAGGGTCACATGAATGAAATGAATACGCACTGGAATGAGAGGCATTCAGAGGCTGTGCCGGTATGAGACTGCATAGTTGAGGATGACTTAAAGGAATTGATTTGCCGTAGCCATATCAACAAGTTGTAACTTCTTTTCGGGAGCCTAGAACATAAGAACTCCATGGTTAAGTGTGCTTGACCTAGAACAGCTGTGGGATGAGTGACCTCTTGGGAAGTTTCTTAGGATGCGTGTGAGTGAGGATAAAAGCACGCTGAAAAGACCCGTGTGTTTGTGAAGACACTCGTCAATCCTGCAGGCAGTCCCGGGACATTACAGATGGTATCAAAGACAGGACCTCTCCCAGTATGGTGTGGTTCGGGGATGAACCAAGCGGAAGTTGGTGGGCATGTGTGTCCTAGGGCCGACGAGGGTGGGAAGTGATCGCCAGTGGAATGAAGCATGGACAAGGAGTGGCTTCTGGCAGGCTTCTAGGCGAAGGGTCACATGAATAAACTGAATACACACCGGAATGAGAGGAATTCAGAGACTGTGCAGGTATGGAACTGCATAGTTAAGGATGACTTAAAGGAATTAATTTGGCGTAGCCATATCAACAAGTTGCAACTTCTTTTCGGGAGCCTAGAACATAAGAACTCTATGGTTAAGCATGCTTGGCCTGGAGCAATTGTGGGATGGGTGACCTCCTAGGAAGTTTCCTAGGATGCATGTGAGTGAGGACAAAAGCACGCTGAAAAGACTCGTGTTGGTTTGTGGAGACACTTGTCAATCCTGCAGGTAGTCCCCGGACATATGGAAGGATCTTCTAGACTGCAGTGGGCTGAACCTTATACACGGGCCATTGCGTGTAACACCCTCCGAAGGGCATTACATTTTAGACCAACTCCTTTTAATTCTTTACCCAAGTTATAAAATATTTGATATTATTTTAATACGAGTTTCAAAATTTCTTTTTCGTGGATAACATAAACTTACTAAATTATAGAAACACAAGACATAAGAACTGAAAAATATACTTTACATATAAACATAGTTTACTACAACCATAAGTACATCATACTTATATACCCAAAACATAAAACATCTAACATAACTAACTTAGACTGGCCCAAATTCACAATACCTAATGAAAAGAGTCTTCCTCAGAAGACAAATTCCCTAGAATCTGAGTAGAAAAATATCTCGGAGTCCTCCCTAGGAGTATAGTGAAGATCATTCCACAACTCCCTAATAGGTATAACAAACTCTACATATACAGCAACAAAAGAAAAAGTAGTGACCTTATGGCGGGTCCTACTTACGGATAGAGTAATGTCTCCACAATACTCTATATGCTCCGTGTCCCAATGGACACGCCAAGCATCAGTGCCTTCAAGAAACTATAGTCTAATGAAACCTAGCAGATCCCTCATTGCCGCCATTGCAGTCTTCACATACATAAGCATAAAACAGAAATAGACAGAACAATAATATAAAGAGGTGAGATCCCCTACATCAATACCATCATGGCAGCATAGAAACAAGAATGACAATAATTCCATTCATATACTGCAATATCACAGAACAACAGGTATAATCATGTTATCAACTAACAGATATTTTAGCAATGTATATCACAACAACATGAATACTAACCATACCATAAAAATAAGTATACTGACTATGCCACAACATCATGTGCACTGACCATGCTTATGCACAATGCACCCATTTCCTACTCCATGGAGCTAAACACAATTTCGGAGAGAATGATCTAGAAGATATGTCTGTACATCATCCGCCTATTCAAGTGCTATAATTTTTCTCAGTGTATACATCATGGCTTGTACAAGAAATTCTACGCTAGATCTGGAATAGGAATAGTGTCTCATCAAAATCGTCAGTACATTTTCATCGGTTGCCACGGCACAGTAGAGCTACTAACTGGCCACATATGGAACTCCGTGCCCCGACGCCTCCAAGATCATTCATAGACATTCGCTACGCAATTCGCACCAGCACGAAGGTGTAATTCATCTCCTAGGCAACAATAGCTTTAACAGACATCGTCTGTCAAACAATGCATGTCCAATGACTTAATGCACAATATAAGCCATTACTGGCCACAAATACACAATAATATTCTCGAGTCCAGTATATCGGCCTGACAGTAAATCTTGTTGTTCCTCTCAATCGCGTAGCATTTTTATAGTATTTTCATAATTGTATAAAACTTCTATTATGTTTTCAAATAGCGTAACATTTTTCAATGTTTTCTCTATCACGTAAAGATTTTAAAATGTTTTCTCAATCGCGCAGCCAAAAATCACCATTTTTAAATCGCGTAAGAATTTTCAAACATTTTCTCAATCGCGTAGTTCAAAAATCAATATTTTTGAATTATGTAACTCAAAATCAATATTTTTGAATCGCGTAACTCAAAATCAATATTTTTGAATCGCGTAGAACATTTATTGACATTTTAAACTTAATTTTGAAACTTTCCATGTTTAATATAAAGTTAAACCTTGATTCCAACGTTTTCTTATCAAATTTCTTTTAAGTAATGTTTTCAAACGTTGCTCATAAAACTACATTTATTTTGATTTAATCAAAACTCTCCACAATATTTTTCTATTTCCTTGGCTAAAAATTCTTTAAAAGATAATACCTTGAATTTCAAACCATCTTTCCATCCCATTTCCATTCTTATGGCCAAAAATCAATTCCTTTCAAATGATAAAAACTTTGTTTATATTTTTTTCCAACTTTTCTCACTAAAATTCTAAGTAATATTTTCTAATATATACCCCAAAATTTGCATCATTATAATTTTAAACAAAATCTTTTTCCATTTTACTTATTAAAAATCATCTTAAAGAAAATACTTTAAGTCTCCAAATTACTTCTCAATCCTATTTCCACTATATTGGCTGAAATTTACCATTTTATTTAGTGATAAATATGTTTTCATTTTCATTTTCATTTTGTAATTCATTAATTAGATTTCTTATCACTAATTCTCTAAGTTAACTTTTAATAAAACATTTTGCATAGGTTTACCCCTTTGGAGGGCTTGGAGGCCATGAGCCTCTATGGCCATTGGAACCAAAAATTGTTTTCCTTTCTAACATCATTATAGCATACCACACACTTAAAGCATCACAATCCTACTATAACAAGTTCATGGATAATATCAAAGCAATAAAATCACCTAAGCAAAATAAATACAAATCACATAATTACACAAATACGGTGAATAAATCCTCACATGTATTCATCACCTTCATACAATTTCGTGTCCCTCACCACCATAATTGGTTGATGAGGTTAATCTCCCTCTTACCTTAGATGTAGCCTCCTAACTCCTTGTAGATCTCCTTGTGTCTAACTTTCACCACCAAGTTGCTCTTAAAAATCAAAGTAAATACAAATATATTAACATCTAAGGCTAGAGTAAAACAACCGAAGATCAAATATGGTCTTAGAATTTCAAGAATCAAATAAGGAATCAAATTTTAAGAACTTTACCTTAGAGCCTTAGAACATAAACTCAAAAATCAAGCTTAAAAATGGTTGAACCAAGTCTTGATCACAACATCAAAGTTACTTAGGATGATGTTTAGAATCAAGTAATATGATTGGTTTGAATTATGAGAGGTTGGAAGATAGAAATGGGTAGTGAGGCCGTGAGCTTGAGGGAGGAAAATGAGAGAAATTGGTGTTTAGCTTTGTGCATGAAAATGTGATAACTTTGAAAAGATGATAGCAAATGAAATTTAGTCCCCTAAAGCCCTTCATGGCCGTGAGCTTCAATGAGAAAAAGGAGTGATCAATTTACTCACTACAACTCCTCACAACCATTGATTAGATCAAGAGTGGATATCCAAAGCTTCTCCTCCAAGCTTGTTTCTAATTGGTTGTTCATAAAGATGTCATAACCATCATCTTTGACTAAGCTAGATATTTTCTAGATATTTTTAGAAACTATTACCCAATGGACAAAGGCTACTGCTAATTATTATCCAATGGATAATAACATTACACAATGGATAATAGCTTTACCCAATGGATAATAGAATGTAACAAAAACTTAGATAAAGAAAATTTTTGTCAACTGTTTCCGATTTCGGGTTTAGTAAGTTCCCTCGGCCCCGCATTAACAATCCAAAACTTTCTGGTCCAGGAAATTTTTTTTTTCTGGGCCTGCCTCAAACGCATACAGTCCAAAATAACATTAAAATAATCAAAATAAATTAAAAATTTCCAAAAATTCACAAAAATTCACAAATATTATAAAACTCATAAATATCAAGAAAAATAAAAAATCGGGGTGTTACATCGGGAGGCGAGAATGGGCCATCGGGAGGCGATGGCCATTACTCAACCAATTTTAAATAGTCGATGAAATGCTTCTGAAAGGACCTTTTGTTCATATTTTTTCTGGTTGAGAATAGGGGTGTTATCTAGAGCGTGAGGGTTTCATATTCTTCCATCTTCATTGATTATTCAAGCTTGGGAATAAGAATTGGAAGAATCTATGACTTCTTCTTCCTCCATTAGTTTGATCTTTCTCATCTCTTCTTTTTCTATCATGAGTAGCTAAATCTTTTTAGGCTAGGGTTAGATGAACATTGTAGATACTCTTATGTGATCTATTTTGTACTCTTTTTACAAGTTAATTTCATGTGTTTGAGCACTCTACTCCTTACTTAATGCTAATCAGTACTTGATCACTATTGGTTTGAATGTGCGTATTTCTTCTAATTGGAAGATTAGTTTTAATGCTGAAATTGAGTAGGGTTGTCATGATTATGATTGAATATAAGGATATATCATTATAATTATGTGTTTCATGAGATCACTATCGTTAATGCTTAATTTGAATCAACAATTACCTAAGGAATTGAGAGTTGTGATTTGAGTTAAAGGGGCTTTGAATCAAGGGATTGATCTTGGCTTAATGTTGTTGATGGGAACTTCAAATACATGATTATTACTTGTTTTGAGAGTTAACCAGTAGCATAAGAAGGTAAACAATGGGATTCGAACCCTAGCCGCTTTTCTTCATAAATTTTATTCTCCTTAAAAATACAAAAATATTCCTTAATTTGTTAATTGCTCTATTTTTAATACATTTCTATTTTGCTTGTTTAAAATCAATACATTTGAAGTTACAAATTCTTATTTCTAGTTCAAGTAGAAACAACCTTTCTTTTGTCAATAAATCGATTACAATCCCTGTGGAGTCGTACTTCTTTTCTCACTATTATATTACTTGTAGCAATTCGGTGCACTTGCCAAAATTGTTTCAACAGTAACATTCTGGAATCTGCAGTCTCCAGAGAGTAGACATGTAGAGGATATCGGCCGAACTCCCCTGATCGACCAACACCCTTCAGATTTGATAGTTTCCAGCTATAATGGAGATCACCATCGGATCATTCAAGTTCTTATCAAGGCCGATAATATCCTTATTTGTAAATGAAATAACTGGTCCATCCTCATGTTGTTTAATTTGAAGTAGAGGAGGGTGACTTAATGACATCACTGCTCGAAGATGGCACTTTCAAGATGAATTTGAGCTTCAGCCTCCTACGAACCCACTAGCTATTGAGTCGATTACTCCCCTAATCACTTGGTCTCGAGAATCTGAGATCATTGTTACAACTTCGCCTTTTTCTCCTGAACTTGTGCTCCTCTGTCTGGACAGGTTCCCTTCTCTTGCTTTTCTACTTCAGCTTCTATGTCAGTAGACATATTTTTCAAGATGGCCCTCTCAGATGAGTTGCTCGATTTTATCCTTCAAGGTAATGCACTCCATGGTTGTATACCTGTATATTTTGTAGTAGTCACACCTCTTGCTTTTATCGACATTGGACGACAACTTCTATTGTACCACATTCCTTGGATGCTGGATAATGCTTGTGTTATAGACCTCTTGAAATATTTATTCTCGCCGGGTGGTCAGCAGCGTATAAACATCGAACTGAGGTTGCATATTTCCTAAAGCCACCCGAGAAGTGCGATCAAATAAGTTAGATTGCTCCTTCGCCCTCATCGATCTGGCTCTCTGATTTGCTCCTTGTCCTCCATACGATCAACCTTGTAAGTCAGTCGGATGAAAATTTGAGGGTTACTTTTATTTCCTCCAAGAGTTGCTGCCCCATTTGTCTTCTTACAGCCGCTATCTCTAGAGAAGGCAACCAATCTTCCGTTAAAAGGGGTTAAAGCATCCTCTAGAATCTGTAGTCTCTAGAAAGTAGACATATAGAGGATGTCGGCCAAACTCCCCTGATCGACCAATACCCTTCTAATTTGATAGTTTCCAGTTAGAATGGAGATCATCATTGAATCATCCAAGTTCTCATCAAGGCCGACAAAATCCTTATTTGAAAATGAAATAATCGATCCATCCTTATGCTATTTAATTTGAAGTAGAGGAGGGTGACTTACCAACATCACTGCTCGGAGGTGGCGCTTTCGAGATAAATTTGAGCTTCCGCCTTCTACGAACCCACTAGCTATTGAGTTGATTACTCCCCTAAGCACTTGGTCTCAAGAATTCGAGATCATTGCAACAACTCTGCCTTTTTCTCCCATACTCGGGCTCCCTCGTCTGGATTGGTTCCCTTCTCTTGCTTCTTTGCTTTAGCTTCTACGTCAGTAGATGTATTTTTTGAGATGACCTTCTCGGATGAGTTGCTCAATTTTATCCTTCAAGGTAATGCAATCCTCAGTCGTATGCCCGTACATTTTATGGTAGTCACACCTCTTACTTTTATCGACATTGGGTGGCAACTTCTATTGTACCACATTCCTTAGATGTTGGATAATGCTTGTGTTAAAGACTTCATAGAAAATCTGTTCTTGTTGGGTGGTCAGCGGCGTGTACACATCATACTGAGGTTGCAGGTTTCCTAAAGCCACCCGAGGAGTGCGATCAAATTAGTCAAAACGCTCCTCCACCCTCATCAATTTGCCTTTCTAACGAGCACCAAACTCAATCAAAATTACAACCGAGTTATACCTATGGCTGGTTGCATAGGACTCAACACTGGATTGTCTCTCAAGGATTTTAGTTGCAATTTACCTAAATCAAGTCAAAATTGGAAAGGGGGTTGAGCATACAAAAAATGTAAATAACAGAATTCAAACAAAAATGGATAAACATAATGAATAAAGTAACCAATCCTAGAGAATTAACCAAACTTGATTTTAATTCATCCTTGATTATTATAGGTCCATTCAATTATCAATCAAGTCCTTGGTCTTAGATCACTTCAAGACGCCTCTCAATGATCCATGGATCTTCAACAAAAAATGCTTCTAGGATTCAATTAATTAAGGTTAGACAAATTAACCACCTATCCAAACCAAAATTAACTTAAAACCCAAGATCCAACCAAGTTAAACATTTCATCAAACACCTTCAATGCCTTATTTAATCTCTGAGTTCATCACTTTGCACATGATAATTAAGCAATTAACATATGGAAATTCTAATCAAACAACCAGAATTAACAAAGAGAAGAAGAAAAAGAGAAACTTGATTAATAGATGAATATAACAATTAAAGTAGAATCTCAAGATTAAGCATCAAGTTGTTCAATCTCTTGGATTGATTTAAAGACCTACCCCTCCATGAGAAGGGGAGAACTCAGAAAAATAAAAGAAGAGAAAATGAAATTCTAGAGAGAAGGAGAAGATAGTTCTAGAGAGAAGAAGAGAAAAGTGTAGAATGAGAGGTAAATCTGCCTAGCCTCGAATTTCTCCCTAAAACTACTAAAACTACCTCCTATTTTGGCCTCACATGATTAGAATCCACTTAGATACAAAGCTGGGTCCATTATGAGCAATTGGGCCTAAACCCCAAGCAATTTGGAGTTCTACAACTCAAGTTATGATAAAAAAATAATATCAAAGGGTCACTAAACTCGTATTCTGACTTTCAGGCCCAATTCGGTCCACAAGACATCCAATTGAGACTTTGATCTCTGCATCAGAGTTGTAGAGCTTCCTCTCAGCTTTCTTATAAGGTAAAATGCATAATTATCAGATATCCAAAACTCAAGATATGGTCAAAATATAGAAACAATGTAAAACCTCAACAATGCTGGTAATTATCAATTAAGCCCAATTTGAGCCCAAACTTATAAAACATGACCAAGCTCAAGCAATTAAGGACATGAAAGGTGTAAATGACCAAACATGAGGGTTTATTAATGTATAAAATATGTGATTATAAAATTCTCCCACACTTAGCTGTTTGCACTCTTCGGCAAAACACATAAGGCCAAAACTAGGGAACAAAACATGAATCAAGAATGATATTCAAGAATGCAAAAGTTTACAAGCAAGAAGAGCAATAAAAGATTCAAGGGAACGAAACATTCATGAATTTAAATTTCTTCACATCTCAAACCAAAAAGCAAGGAAGCTTTAAATTGAAAAGCATGAATCAAGAATCATAGATCCTTGCACAAGATACACTCTCAAACCCTCAAATGTTTATAAGGTAAGTATTTCACTTAATTCAACTTATGAACAATTGCACTACCATAAGCTTACTTATCTTCTACTTCTCCACTACTCAAAACACATGCATACACAAATCAAGAGGACTTTATTCAAGGTTGTAATGGGGCTAAGGTAAGGGAAGGAAACAATATGGATATGGCAAGATAATTACCAAAGAGAATGAAAGAGCATTGGGAAGGAACTCAAATGACAAACATGAAATTTTATCCCCCAAATCCATATAATGCACATTCTCTTTACGTGTTCCTTCACATTCTTATTTATTTATTTATTTTTTCTTTCACAACCTTTCTTGAACTATTCTCTTTTTTTTTTTACATTCTATTTTTTTTTTTTTTTTTTCTTTTCATTTTTTTTCTTTCTTCTTTTTTCTTAATATCACGAAACATTTTGCATATTGCACATCAAATTACACAACCCCCATACTTGAACTACTAATTACCCACAAGCAAAAGAGCTCATCTAATGAAAATGAACCAATGCTCCCTCATTCCCTAAGGTAAGGGAAAAACATGGTTTTTCACATAAGGCATATAATGAGCTGAAACAAAGATAGGTAAGTAGGCTCAAGGGGGTTAAACAAAGGGAAATGATGTAAGGTTGGCTATTTGGCTAAAGTAGTTAATCAAGAAAGAATGCCTCAATTATGTTCATGCATGCAAGTGAAAAATGTAGCCTAAAAAAGAATCAAAGCAAGTTCTAGAATGATCAGTTGACATGAGTGAAAATCACACAAGAAAGAGGAGAACGGTGCAAATGTTAAATCCACCAATAGGCTCAAAATCTCACAAGGTATGCATCTATCAAACTTAATCCACTAATTCAAACATCCACCACCAAGCATATCAAATTGAAGAAGAAAGAAAATCTATTAAATCATGTTATGAACCTTGAATTTCAATTGTCTCAAACTCTTAAACTTCACAAACCTCAAAACATTATTGGAAAATAATTAAAAACACACACATTTTAAAAATAGAAAATTAGAAACAGAAATAAAAAATAGTAGAATTCAAGAATGTTAATTTAGCGGCCACAACAAAAAATCAAGACAGACAACAAAAATGAAAATAGCAAAAAATTATTAGAAACAAGAGAAATTAAAAATAGGAAATCGTAAAAACAGAAGCAGGAAACAAAATCAAAAATAGTAAATAGAAAAAAATCGAAACAGAATGCTTAAAAGCAATTTAGCAATAATGAGAAAATAGAAACAAAATTTAATAGTAAAAATAGAAAATATCAAGTAAACCACAATGTAAACAACAAAAATAAAAATAGCAACAAAAAAAGTAAAAGCAGATACAAAAACATCAGAAACATCAAAACAACCGAAATAGAATTTGGAATCACCAAAAATAGAAACAGAAACAGTAAATTGAAAATAGCAACAAAAATAGAACGCTAAAATTCCTCACCCACACTTAAATTCTACATTGTCCTCAATGTAAAGCTCAAAAGACAAACAACATCCATCAAAATCATCAAATAATGAAGGATAAGTAAAATAAAGGAGATGGAAAGAAAAGAAACATCCTTATCAAGTGAAAAGACTTCCACCAGGGTCCTATTGCTTGAAGTGAGATGACCCAGACAAAGTGAAGCTTGAAGTTGAAATGGAAACATGACTTAAAGCAGGAGAGCTTCCACCGGGGTCCCATTGTACTTGATTAATTTCATTTTCCTTGTTTATGTTGGATCATGGCTCAAAAACAAAATCCACCATAACTGCCATCTGCTCTTCTTCTCCCTTTTCTGAAAATTCTTTAATGGCTTTAAAGCTGGTGGAAGAAATTAATTTTGCTGATTTAACTACAGTATCACCTGTAATTTGTGTACAATCTTCCAAAATAGCATGATCATATCTTATAGAAGGAGGAAATTCAGAAAATGCAGCATCATTTCCCACAATAGCAAAAATTTCAAAACAAGTAGCACACATACTAGTCCCATCACATCCAGAACATCCAAGAAAATCAACATTATCCAAAAATCCCACAATTTCAGGAAATTAAGCTAGCATATTATGCATATTATCAACATGCAAATCAATGACATCTAACTAAAAAATAGAATGTTCTTCTGAAGGATGTTTAATTAGGTTATTAACTGTTTGTGAAGGAAATTGGCTCGACCCTTGACTTTTCAGCTCACTCACAGTGGTTGCCAACTACCCAATATGAGTCTGTAGGTTTTGAATGATGTCATTGACATTCTGCTGGAACTGAATGTTGTTTGTGGCCATCTGTTTCATCAAGTCTTCCAATGATGGCTCAAGTTTTGTGGCTACTGGACTTGGTAGTTGCATAGGCTACTGAAATTGCTGTCTACTTGGTCCAACTTGAGGTTAAAACTGCTATTGTCTTATTGGTTGTTGGAAGGGTTGCTTTTATTGCTGTTGTGTGCTACATTCCCATATCTCAAGTTTGGATGATCTCTTCAGTCAGGATTGTATGTGCTAGTGTATGGATCATATCTCGGGTGCAGCTGCTACTGGTATGGTGGTTTACTAAGAAAGCCACTTGCTGAAGCAACAGATTGATATGGGAAAATAAAACTACCATCTTGAAGTGTAGGGCATGCATCTGTGGGATGAGATGAACAAGAACAAATGCCACACACAGTTGTAGCTATCTACATAGGTAATTGTTGTCCCACTACTAACTGTCTCACCAAAGAAGTCAATTCCTCAAGTTTGTGCTCCATTATGCAAGGTCCTATCAATCTCAAAATCAATATCAAGTAATTGGCTAACAGAAGACCTAGTCATGCATCATCCAAAGCACATAAAACACAAAAATAGCAAACAACTAGAATATACTAGATGATGCACATTTTTTAATTGTTGCATTGCAAACCCAAGTGCAGGTTGTCTCAAGTAATAAATTTCTAGGTGAGTCCGAGGTCGATCCACAGGGAATTGTTGAAGATTAAAGTGAAGTACATATTTTATTACTACGGTAAAAATTATTTACTTGGGTAAAAAGATCCACTCTTAGTAAATAAAAGAAAAGTAAAATTAATTCCTTTTATAACTCAATTAGAATCCTCACCACATGGAAGTTCCAATCGGAAAATACAACGTTAAAAGTCCATTAAAATAATATACATAATTATATTATAATTCCTTTAATTATTACTACCACTTGTAAATGGGTTAAAGCATTCACTGTGCCAAAATCTTGTCTATAATAAATCAAGAACTTCTTTTTACAAGGATGGAGTATTCTCGTCTGTCACCCGGGATTTTAAATTATCAGAATCAAAATATAATACGTATAAAGAATACTAGAAAAATAAATCATTAAAGCACAAGAGAGGAATAAATCTAACCTTATTTTATTACCAAGAGCTTCACACTTTAGCCCAAGTAGACTGGAATTTATTTACACATAGACTAAAAGAAAGAAAAAAAGAAAAAGAGAGAGAAAAGAAAAGTGAAGGGAGACTGAGGAGAGGAGGGAATTCCTCCTCTCCTCCTCTGGACATATGCCCAGAGTTTTCCCCTCCCCCGAATTCTGAATTCTTCAAAATGAATTGTGCATTGTGCCTTTTATAGGCAATTTTATGGTTACTGTGCAATGCACAGTAACCTGATTCATTTGAACAAAAACGTCATCCGTGACGTTTCTCTTTTCTTTTCTTTTTTTTCTTTTTTTTAAATAATAATTGAGTAAATACACAGTCGTGCATCCAGTCATTTTTTCATTTTTAAGAGAAGTGGTCTTCATAAAAGTTGTAGGCCTAGATATTTACTTTAAAATGGCTTTGGTTTTAGTCCAAAATCATGCCTAGAACTCAAGATATGGTCCAATTACTGCAGAGTGTTTAGACCCGGTTTTAGCTCTTCTATTCTGACTTCAAAGCCCAATATGACCTCCAAGAAGTCCGATTCTGGAAAAGTGTTCAACATGAAAATTGTAGGGAATTGTCTAAGCTTTCCTACAAGACCAAAATCACATCAATCAGATATTTGCAACTCAAATTATAGCCACTTTACTAAACACTTCGAAAGAGATAATTAAGGCTAATTTATGCAATATTTATTTAATTGTCCAATTTGGCTCAAAATCATAAAATGTGTCAAAACTAACTTAATTAAGCCTAATTGAACCTTAAGAAGCCTAGTGAGAGGATTACAAAATGTATAAAATACAGTGTTATCAAATTCCCCCACACTTAACTTTTGCACTCCTGGGCAAAACACTAAAGACAAAAACCAAGGAATAAAGAAAAACAACATAAACTAAAAAACTAAAAATTCCGAAGGATTCAATGACTTAAGAAGAGCAACTAGACATTCAAGGATCAAAACATTCACGAGGTAACATGTCTTCATATCTCAAACCAACAAGCAAGGAAACTTCAGTTGAAAAGAATGAATCAAGAATGATAGATCCTCACATAATTCACTCTCAATCTCTCAGGTGTTTAAAAAGGTTAGTATTTCACTCTATTCAACTCATGAATAATTGCACTACCATAAGCTTGCTTATCTTCTACTTCTTCGCTACTCAAAAACAACATATATACACAAATCATGAGGACTTTAATCAAGGTTATAATGGGGCCAAGGTAAAGGTGGAAGTAATATAGATAAGACAAGTTAAATACCAAAGAGAATAAAAGAGCATTATATTACAGATAGAGTGGAGAAGATGTTTGAGAACATTCAATCTAAATTTCTCAAGATTTTCTTAGTTCTTCCTCATACAGGACAATGACCAATATCTGACTAATGTTTTGTTAAAGATCAATTGTTAGATTGAATTCATTGTTAGGCTTGAACATTCTCCTTCTATTCCTGTTATTTCCAATCATCCACCCTCATTCTAGGTATGAATATATCACATGGTGCATTCTTTTGATTGTCGCAATAATCAGCTCTTTCTTTTTTATAGAAACATTTTTTTCTTTTTTTTATATAACCAATCTGTACACGCACCCCCACACTTGTTCAAGAACTCATCAAATAACAAAGTCAATGCTCTCTTATTCCCTAAGGTTGGGTTAGAACATGGTTTTTCATTTAAGGCACGTAATGAGTTAGAAACAAAGAATAGTCAAATAAGCTCAAAGGGGTTAAACAAAGGAAAATATGTAAGGTTAGCTATTTGGTCAAAGTAGTTAATTCAAGAAAATTTGCCTCAATCATATTTATATATGCATGTGAAAATGTAGCCTAAAAAAGAATCAAAGCAAGTTTTAGAGTAACAAATCCATGAGTGAAAAAAAAAATCACACAAGAAAGAAGAGAATGGTACAGATGTTCAATCCATTCATTTATAGGCTCAAAATCTCACAAGGCATATATCCATCATTCTCAATCCACAAAAATTTTAACATCCATAACCAAACATGTGATGTTTAAGAAAGAAGACAATTTACTCAATCATGCAAATTTCCCTGAATTTGAATTGCTACTTCCACACAACAAAGTTATCTACCCCAATCTAGATGCGTCTCAAGAGTAAAATTACCTCCACAGTAAAATTTACTCCTTACTCTGCCATCCTTAACTGGTTTAGGTTAGAAAATTACTGACAAACATATAAACACAACAAACATAAACACACTTTCAAATTTTTTTAAGCATTTTTTTATACACAACTCTACACACGACAAACATAAACACACTTACTAATTTTTTTTTTTTACATATTTTTTTTACACAACTAGTCACACAACTATCCTTCCCCCTAACTAGAATACAACATTGTCCTCAATGTTAAAAAATAGAAAGGAAAAAGATAGAAGATAGTACCTGTTACCGCAATTATTGAAAAGAGAAATTTCACACAAATATAAACAGAAACAAAATACGATGAAAAAAACCAAAGTTTGTAATTATTTAAACAATTGGAGTGTCGGAACTGGCTTCATTTTCTTACTACTTCACGTAACATTTCCTTCGGACCATTTCTTGCTCTTTTTTTTTTTAATTCTATACAAGAAAATATATACATGTAGTTATGATTGTGGCTCACATCTTCCTCTGGTTTTATGTCTAGTAACGGCTTAAACGCCTTCTATGAGTCGAGGATAGGCTTCCCATTCAATTTTCTTATAAATTGACAAACAGAGTCTTTTTGAGTCAGATTCCCAAGACTTTTTTTTAAAATATATATATATTTACAAGTAGGCGGTATAAACTTGCCATGATAAAAATAATAATAATATAAAAAATAGGCGGTATAAACCTGCCATGATAAAAAAAATATATTAAAAAATAGGCGGTATAAACCTGCCATTAAATATTAATAAAGGTGTGGTATTAAACCAACCACCAAAGAAAAATTAAAAATGGTGTGGTAGAAACCAACCACTAAATAAAACTTAAAAATGGTGTGTTAGAAACCAACCACCAAATAAAGAAAAAAAAATATATATATAAACAAAGGTGTGGTATGAACCAAACACCAAATAAAGAAAAAAATATAAACAAAGGTGTGGTATGAACCAACCACCAAATAAGTTAATAAGCAAAAAAAAAAAAAGTTAGTATGCAGATAAATTAAAATATTAGAAGCGGGTAAAGTAAAAAGTTAGATAGTTAATAAGAAAGTTAGTAAGTTAGTAAACAAAAATAAATGACAAAACAAAAAAAATAAATAACAAAAATAAATGACAAAAAATAAATGATGAGAAAATAAATAACAAAAAAATAAAGTGCAGTAAAATAAAAAACAAAAAATAAAGTGCAAAAAGTAAATTTAAAATATGAAACCAGAGAATCGGTAGAGCCAATTTTTTGCTCCAGCGAGAGAGAAGAGAAGAAGAAATATTATTTCATTAATGATTGCAAATTATAGAGGATTAAGGGAGAGTTTCCCCCACTAAGTTAGTATGTACAGAAAATAAAAATAAATAAAAGGGAGAGATTTCCCCCACAGAGTTAGGATGTACAAAAATAAAAGGGAGAGTTTCCCCCACTAATTAGTAAGGATAAAAAATAAATAAATAAAAATAAAATGGAGAGAATCCCCCCATTGTTAATATGCACAAGAAAAGAATAGGGAGAGTTTCCCCCACTGAGTTAGTATGTACAAAGAAAATAAAAGGGAGAGGTTCCCCCACTAAATTAGTATATACAGAAAATAAAAGGGAGAATTACCCCCACTGTACAAAAAAAATAAAAGGGAGAATTAACCTCTCTATACAAGAAAATAAAAGGCTTAACTTTTTTTTTCATTTTTTTATTATTTTTTATTTATTTTTTATTTTGGTGGTCACAGGTGTGACATTTTTCTTCAATTTTCAAAGGGGGGACAAACTTGTCTCCCATTATTTTTTTTTATTGTTGTGGGACCTTTATGTTTTTTTTTTCATTTTTTTAATTATTTTTTTTGTGTTTTTTTTTTTTGTGGTCACGGGTGTGACCACCTTCTCTTTTTTTGTGTTTTTTTTTTAATTTTCATTTTTTAAATATATAAACTTTTTTTTTACTTTTTACTTTTTTTTACTTTTTACTATTCACACTATTCACACATCTTTTTATTATTATTATTATTTTTATATTATTATAAAAACAAATTTATTTATTTTATTTTTTTTACTTTTTTACTATTTATACTATTCACATATTATTTACCCTATTCATACTATTCACACTATTTACACAAAATTTTATTTTTTTATTTTTTATTTTTTATTTTACTATTCATACTATTCATGTTACTATTCATATACTATTCACGCACTATTCACATACTATTCACGCACTATTCACATGTTATTCACTTTTTACTATGTACAAAAATATTTACACCAGAAATTTATTATTCAAAACAAGTCCCCAGCAACGGCGCCAAAAACTTGATGCACACTTTTTAATTGTTGCATTGCAAACCCAAGTGCAGGTTGTCTCAAGTAATAAATTTCTCGGTGAGTCCGAGGTCGATCCACAGGGAATTGTTGAAGATTAAAGTGAAGTACATATTTTATTACTACGGTAAAAATTATTTACTTGGGTAAAAAGATCCACTCTTAGTAAATAAAGGAAAAGTAAAATTAATTCATTTTATAACTCAATTAGAATCCTCGCAACATGGAGGTTCCAATCGGAAAATACAACGTTAAAAGTCCATTAAAATAATATACGTAATTATATTATAATTCCTTTAATTATTACTACCACTTGTAAATGGGTTAAAGCATTCACTGTGCCAAAATCTTGTCTACAATAAATCAAGAACTCCTCTTTACAAAGATGGAGTATTCCCGTCTGTCACCTGGGATTTTAAATTATCAGAATCAAAATATAATACATATAAAGAATACTAGAAAAATAAATCATTAAAGCACAAGAGAGGAATAAATCTAACCTTATTTTATTACCAAGAGCTTCACACTTTAACCCAAGTAGACTGAAACTTATTTACACAGAGACTAAAAGAAAGAAAAAGAAAAAAAGAGAGAGAAAAGAAAAGTGAAGGGAGATTGAGGAGAGGGAATTCCTCCTCTCCTCCTCTAGACATATGCCCAGAGTTTTCCCCTCCCCCGAATTCTGAATTCTTCAAAATGAATTGTGCGTTGTGCCTTTTATAGGCAATTTTATGGTTACTGTGCATTTTATGGTTACTGTGCAATGCACAGTAACCTGAATCATTTGAACAAAAACGTCATCCGTGACGTTTCTCTTTTCTTTTCTTTTTTTTCTTTTTTTTTAAAATAATAATTGAGTAAATACACAGCCGTGTATCCAGTCATTTTTTCATTTTTAAGAGAAGTGGTCTTGATGAAAGTTGTAGGCCTGGATATTTACTTTAAAATGGCTTTGGTTTCAGTCCAAAATCATGCCTAGAACTCAAGATATGGTCCAATTACTACAGATTGTTTAGACCCGGTTTCAGCTCTTCTATTCTGACTTCAAAGCCCAATATGACCTCCAAGAAGTCCGATTCTGGAAAAGTGTTCAACATGAAAGTTGTAGGGAATTGTCTAAGCTTTCCTACAAGACCAAAATCACATCAATCGGATATTTGCAACTCAAATTATAGCCACTTTACTAAACACTTCCAAAGAGATAATTAAGGCTAATTTATGCAATAATTTATTTAATTGTCCAATTCGGCTCAAAATCATAAAATGTGTCAAAACCAACTTAATTAAGCCTAATTGAGCCTTAAGAAGCCTAGTGAGAGGATTACAAAATGTATAAAATACAGTGTTATCACTAGACTACACTAAAAATCTACCAAAATAAATCTATTTAACGTATCTAAACAATTTTAAAAATAAGGGAACTTGTACAGCATGAAAACTACACAAAAATTGAACTAAAAATATAATAAAAATCTTTAAAAATTGAAAAAGTGGTCTAAAAGACAAAATTTGAGCAAACTAGGGGTGACCTCACAGTTAAATGTGAGCCTTCCTTATTAGGCCGTTTTCCTTCAACTGACCAAGTTTTAGCTCATTCTGGGCATATTTGTTGTTAGTACGAAATTTTGTAAAGTGACTAGCAATCACAATTTTTGCCTGAAAACAACCAAAACACAGCAACACAGGGGTTAGTGACGGAACTTAATATGATCAGATTGTAACTAACAATCCTCGGCAACGGTGCCAAAATTTTGATGAGCGCCGAACTCAATCAAAATTAAAACCGAGTTATACCTATGGCTTATTGCATAGGAGTCGACACCGGATCATCTCTCAAGGATTTTAGTTACAATTTAACCAAATCAAGCTGAAATTGGAAGGGGGGTTGACCATACAGAAAATGTAAATAACAGAATTCAAACAAAAATAGATAAACAGAATTAATAAAGTAACCAATCCAAGAGAATTAACCAAACTTGATTTTAATCTATCCTTGATTATTATAGGTCCATTCAATTATCAATCAAGTCCTTGGTCTTAGATCACTTCAAGACGCCTCTCAATGATCCATGGATCTTCTACTAGAAATGCTTCTAGGATTCAATTAATTAAGGTTAGACAAATTAAGCACCTATCCAAACCAAAATTAACTTAAAAGCCAAGATCCAACCAAGTTAAACATTTCATCGAACACCTTCAATGCCTTGTTTAATCTCTGAGTTTATGTCTTTTCACATGATAATTAAGAAATTAAAATATGAAAATTCTAATCAAACAACCATAATTAACCAAGAGAAGAAGAAGAAAAAGAAAAACTTGATTAATAGATGAATATAACAATTAAAGCAGAATCTCAAGATTAAGCATCAAGTTGTTCAATCTCTTGGATTGATTTAAAGGACCTACCCCTCCACGAGAAGGGGAGAACTCAGAAAAATGTAAGAAGAGAAAATGAAATTCTAGAGAGAAAGAGGAGGATAGAGTTCTAGAGAGAAGAAGAGAAAAGTGTAGAATGAGAGGTAAATCTACCTAGCCTCGGATTTCTGCCTAAAACTACTAAAACTACCTCCTATTTTAGCCTCACATGATCAAAATCCACTTAAATACAAAGCTGGGTCCATTATGATCAACTGGACCCAAACCCCAAGCAAATTGGAGTTCTCCAACTCAAGTTATAATCAAAACAATATCAAATGGTCACTAAACTCGTATTCTTACTTCCAGGCCCAATTCGATCAACTAGACATTCGATTGAGACTTCGAGCTCTCATTAAAGTTGTAGAGCTTCTTCTTAGCTTTCCTACAAGGTAAAATGCATAATTATAAGATATTTAGAACTCAAAATATGGTCAAAATACAGAAATAATGTAAAACCTCAACAATGTTGGGAATTATCAATTAAGCTCAATTTGAGCCCAAACTTATAAAACATGACCAAGCTCAAGCAATTAAGGACATAGAAGGTGTAAATGACTAAACATAAGGGTTTATTAATGTATAAAATATGTGATTATCAAATTCTTCCACACTTAACTTTTTGCACTATTGGACAAAACACATAAGACCAAAATTAGGGAACAAAACATGAATTAAGAACGATATTCAAGAATGCAAAAGTTTACAAGCAAGAAGAGCAATAAAAGGTTCAAGGGAACAAAACATTCATTAATTAAAATTTCTTCACATCTCAAACCAAAAAGCAAGAAAACTTCAAATTGAAAAGCATAAATCAAGAATCATATATCCTCGCACAAGATACACTCTCAAACCCTCAAATGCTTACAAGGTAAGTATTTCACTCAATTTAACTCATGAATAATTGCACTACTATAAGCTTGCTTATCTTCTACTTCTCCACTACTCAAAACACATGCACACAGAAATCAAGATGACTTTATTTAAGGTTGTAATGGAGCCAAGGTAAGGGAAGGAAACAATCTAGATATAGCGAGATAAATACTAAAGAGAATGAAGGAGCATTGGGAAGGAACTCAGATGACAAACATTAAATTTTATCCCCTAAATCCATATAATGCACATTCTCTTTACATGTTCCTTCACATTCTTATTTTTTTTTTATTTTTTCTTTCACAACCTTTCTTGAACTATTCCCATTTTTTTACATTCTTTTTTTTCTTTTTTCTTTCATTTGGTTTTTTTTCTTTCTTCTTTTTTTTTTTCTTTTTTATATGACCAAACATTTTGTATATTGCACATCAAATTACACAGCTCCCACACTTGAACTACTAATTACCTACAAGAAAAAGAGCTCCTCCAATGAAAATGAACCAATGCTCTCCCATTCCCTAACGTAAGGTAAAAACATGATTTTTCACATAAGGCATATAATGAGCTAAAACAAAGAATAGGTAAGTAGGATCAAGGGGGTTAAACAAAGGTAAATGATGCATGGTTGGCTATTTGGCTAAAGTAGTTAATTCAGAAAGAATGCCTCAATCATGTTCACGTATGCAAGTGAAAAATATAGCCTAAAAAATAATCAAAGCAAGATCTAGAGTGATCAATTGACATAAGTGAAAATCACACAAGAAATAGGAGAATGGTGCAAATATTAAATCCACCAATAGGCTCAAAATCTCACAAGGTATGCATCTATCAAACTTAATCCACTAATTCAAACATCTACCACCAAGCATATCAAATTGAAGAAGGAAGAAAATTTATTCAATCATGTTATGAACCTTGAATTTCAATTGTCTCAAACTCTTAAACTTCACAAACATCAAAACATCATTGAAAAATAATTAAAAACATGAACACATTTTAAAAATAGGAAAAGAGAATTTAAAAATAGCAAAAATAGAAATCAGAAACAGCAGAATTCAATAATAGTGGAATTTAGCAGCCACCATAGAAAATTAGCACAACAAAAAATAAAATAGCAAAAAATTATAAAAAATAGCAGAAATTAAAAACAAGAAACAATAAAAATAGAAACAGGAAACAAAATAAAAAATAGTAAATAGTAAAAAAGTTAGAAACAGAATGCTTAAAACAGAATTTAGCAACAAAAGAAAATAGAAATAAAATTTAACAAGTAAAAATAGAAAATATCAAGTAAACCATAATGTAAACGACAAAAATAAAAAAAGTAACAATAAAAAAGTAAAAGCAGATACAAAAACATCGAAACATCAAAATAGCAGAAATAGAATTTGGAATCATCAAAAATAGAAACAGAAATAGTAAATTGTAAACAGCAACAAAAATAGAATGCTAAAATTCCTCACCCACATTTAAATTCAACATTGTCCTCAATGTAAAGCTCAACAAACAAACAACATCCATCAAAATCATCAAATAATGAAGGACAAGTAAAATAAAGGAGATGGAAAGAAAAGAAACATCCTTATCAAGTGAAAAGACTTCCACCAGGGTCCGATTGCTTGAAGTGAGATGACCGAGACAAAGTGAAGCTTTAGGTAGGACTGGAAACATGACTTGAAGCAGAAGAGTTTCCACTAGGGTCCCATTGTACTTGATCAATTTCATTTTCCTTGTTTATGTTGGACCATGGCTCAAAAACAAAATCCACCATAACCGCCATCTGCTCTTCTTCTCCCTTTTCTGAAAATTCTTCAATGGCTTTCAAGCTAGTGGAAGAAATTAATTCTGTTGATTTAACCACAGCATCACCTGTAATCTGTGTACAATCTTCCAAAATAGCATGATCATATCTTATAGAAGGAAGAAATTCAGAAAATGCAGCATTATTTCCCACGACAACAAAAATTTCAAAACAAGTAGCACACATACTAGTCTCATCACATCTAGAACATCCAAGAAAATCAACATTATAAAAAAATCCCACAATTTCAGGAAATTCAGGTAGCATATTATGCATATCATCAATAAGCAAATCAATGACATCTATCTGAAAAATAGAATGCTCTTATAAAGGATGTTTAATTGGGTTATTGACTGTTTGTGAAGACAATTGGCTCGACCCTTAACTTTTCAGCTCACTCACAGTGGTTGCCAACTACCCAATTTGAGTCTGTAAGTTTTGAATAGTGTCATTGACATTCTGCTGGAACTGAATGTTGTTTGTGGCCATCTGTTTCATCAAGTCTTCCAATGATGGCTCAAGTTTTGTGGCTGCTGGACTTGGTAGTTGCATAGGCTACTGAAATTATTGTCTACTTGGTCCAACTTGAGGTTGAAACTGCTGTTGTCTTATTGGTCATTGGAAGGGTTGCTTGTATTACTATTGTGGTGCTACATTCCCATATTTCAAGTTGGGATGATCTCTTCAGTCAGGATTGTATGTGCTAGAGTATGGATCATATCTTGGGTGCTGCTACTGCTAGTATGGTGGTTTACTAAGAAAAACACCTACTACATCAATAGATTGATATGGGAAAATAAAACTACCATCTTGAAGTGTTGGGCATGCATCTGTGGGATGAGATGAACAAGAACAAATGTCACACACAGTTGCAGCTATCTACACAGGTAATTGTTGTCCCACTACTAACTGTCTCACCAAAGAAGTCAATTCCTCAAGTTTGTGCTCCATTATGCAAGGTCCTATCAATCTCAAAATCAATATCAAGTAATTGGCTAGCAGAAGACCTAGTCATACATCATTCAAAGCACATAAAACACAAAAACAGTAAACAACTAGAATATACTAGACTACACTAAAAATCTACCAAAATAAATCTATTTAACCTATCTAAACATTTTTAAAAATTATGGGGCTTGTACAGCATGAAAACTACACAAAAATGAAACTAAAAATATAATAAAAATATTTAAAAATTGAAAAAGTAGTCTAAAAGACAGAATTTGAGCAAACTAGGGGTGACCACACAGTTAAATGTGAGCCTTCTTTATTAGGCTATTTTCCTTCAACCGACCAAGTTTCAGCTCATTCTGGGTATATTTGTTGTCAGTACGAAATTTTGTAAAGTGACCAGCAATCACCTATTTTAGCCTGAAAACAACCAAAACACAGCAACACAGGGGTTAGTGAGGGAACTTAATATGATCAGATTGCAACTAACAATCCCTGGCAACGGTGCCAAAATTTTGACGAGTGCTGAACTCAATCAAAATTAAAACTGAGTTATACCTATGGCTTGTTGCATAGGAGTCAACACCGGATCGTCTCTCAAGGATTTTAGTTGCAATTTAATAAAATAAAGCTAAAATTAGAAGGGGGGTTTGACCATACAAAAAATGTAAATAACAGAATTCAAACAAAAATAGATAAACAGAATTAATAAAGCAACCAATCGAAGAGAATTAACCAAACTTGATTTTAATCCATCCTTGATTATTATAGGTCCATTCAATTATCATTAAAGTCCTTGGTCTTAGATCACTTCAAGACGCCTCTCAATGATCCATGGATCTTCTACTAGAAACGCTTCCAGTATTCAATTAATTAAGGTTGGACAAATTAAGCACCCATTCAAACCGAAAATAACTTAAAAGCCAAGATCCAACCAAGTTAAACATTTCATCAAACACCTTCAATGCCTTATTTAATCTCTGAGTTTATCTCTTTTCACATGATAATTAAGCAATTAACATATGAAAATTCTAATCAAACAACCAGAATTAACAAAGAGAAGAAGAAGAAGAAGATAAACTTGATTAATAGATGAATATAACAATTAAAGATGAATCTCAAGATTAAGCATCAAGTTGTTCAATCTCTTGGATTGATTTAAAGGCCCTACCCCTCCACGAGAAGGGGAAAACTTAGAAAAATGAAAGAAGAGAAAACAAAATTCTAGAGAGAAGGAGGAGAAGAGAGTTCTAGAGAGAAGAAGAGAAAAGTGTAGAATGAGAGGTAAATCTGCCTAGCCTCGGATTTCTGCCTAAAACTACTAAAACTACCTCCTATTTTAGCCTCACATGATCAAACTCCACTTAGATACAAAGTTGGGTCCATTATGAGCAATTGGACCCAAACCCCAAGCAATTTGGAGCTCTACAACTCATGTTATGATCAAAACAATATCAAAGGGTCACTAAACTCGTATTCTGACTTCTAGGCCCAATTCAATCAACTAGACATTCGATTGAGACTTTGAGCTCTTATTAAAGTTGTAGAGCTTCCTCTTAGCTTTCCTACAAGGGAAAATGCATAATTATAAGATATTTAGAACTCAAGATATGGTCAAAATACAGAAATAGTGTAAAACCTCAACAATGTTAGGAATTATCAATTAAGCCCAATTTGAGCCCAAACTTATAAAACATAACAAAGCTCAAGCAATTAAGGACATAGAATGTGTAAATGACTAAACATGAGGGTTTATTAATGTATAAAATATGTGATTATCAAATTCCTCCACACTTAACTTTTTGCACTCTTGGGCAAAACACATAAGACCAAAACTAGGGAACAAAACATGAATCAAGAACGATATTCAAGAATGCAAAAGTTTACAAGCAAGAAGAGCAATAAAAGATTCAAGGGAACAAAACATTCATGAATTTAAATTTCTTCACATCTCAAACCAACAAGCAAGGAAGCTTCAAATTAAAAAGCATGAATCAAGAATCATAGATCCTCACACAAGATATACTCTCAAACCCTCAAGTGTTTACAAGGTAAGTATTTCACTCAATTTAACTCATGAACAATTGCACTACCTTAAGCTTGCTTATCTTCTACTTTTCCACTACTCAAAACACATGCACATAGAAATCAAGAGGACTTTATTCAATGTTGTAATAGAGCCATGGTAAGGGAAGGAAACAATATGGATATGGCAAGATAAATACCAAAGAGAATGAAGGAGCATTGGGAAGGAACTCAGATGACAAATATGAAATTTTATCCCCCAAATCCATATAATGCATATTCTCATTACATATTCCTTCACATTCTTATTTTTTTTTATTTTTTCTTTCACAACCTTTCTTGAACTATTCTCATTTTTTTACATTCTTTTTTTTCTTTTTTTTTTCATTTGGTTTTTCTTTCTTTCTTCTTTTCTTTTTTCTTTTTTATATCACCAAACATTTTGCATATTGCACATCAAATTACACAGCCCCCATACTTGAACTACTAATTACCTACAAGCAAAAGAGCTCCTCCAATGAAAATGAACCAATGCTCTCCCATTCCCTAAGGTAAGGTAAAAACAAAGTTTTTCACATAAGGCATATAATAAGCTAAAACAAAGAATAGGCAAGTAGGCTCAAGGGGGTTAAACAAAGGTACATGATGCAAGGTTGGCTATTTGGCTAAAGTAGTTAATTAAGAAAGAATGCCTCAATCATGTTCATGCATGCAAGTGAAAAATGTAGCCTAAAAAAGAATCAAAGCAAGATCTAGAGTGATTAATTGACATGAGTGAAAATCACACAAGAAAAAGGAGAATGACACAAATATTAAATCCATCAATAGGCTCAAAATCTCACAAGGTATGCATCTATCAAACTTAATCCACTAATTCAAACATCCACCACCAAGCATATCAAATTCAAGAAGAAAGAAAATTTATTCAATCATGTTATGAACCTTGAATTTCAATTGTCTCAAACTCTTAAACTTCACAAACCTCAAAACATCATTGGAAAACAATTAAAAACATGAACACATTTTAAAAATAGAAACAGAGAATTTAAAAATAGCAAAAATAGCAAAAATAGAAAATCAAAAATAGAAATCGAAAGCAGTATAATTCAATAATAGTAGAATTTAGCGACCACCACTAGAAAATTAGCACAAACAAAAAATAAATAGCAAAAAATTATTAGAAATAGCAAAAATTAAAAATAATAAACAATAAAAATAGAAACAAGAAACAAAATCAGAAATAGTAAATAGCAAAAAAATCAAAAATAGAATGCTTAAAATAGAATTTAGCAACAATAAAATAGTAAAAATAGAAAATATCAGTGTAATCAAAGAATGTAAATGACAAAAATAAAAACAATAACATTAAAATAGTAAAAAGCAGATACAAAAACGTCAAAAACATCAAAAACATCAAAACAACAGAAATAGGGTTTGAAATCATCAAAAACAGAAACAAAAATAGTAAATTCAAAATAGCAATAAAAATAGAATGCTAAAATTCCTCACCCACACTTAAATTCAACATTATCCTCAATGTAAAGCTCAACAGATAAACAACATCCATCAAAATCACCAAATAATGAAGGACAAGTAAAATAAAGGAGAGAGAAAGAAAAGAAACATCCTTATGAAGTGAAAAGACTTCCACTAGTGTCCCATTGCTTGAAGTGAGATGACTAAGACAAAGTGAAGCTTGAAGTAAGACTGGAAACATGACTTGAAGCAGGAGAGCTTCCACCGGGATCCCATTGTACTTGATCAATGTCATTTTCCTTGTTTATGTTGGACCATGGCTTAAAAAAAATCCACCACAACCACCATCTGCTCTTCTTCTCCCTTTTCTGAAAATTCTTCAATGGCTTTCAAGCTAGTGGAAGAAATTAATTCTGTTGATTTAACTACAGCATTACCTGTAATCTGTGTACAATCTTCCAAAATATCATGATCATATCCTATAGAAGGAGGGAATTCAGAAAATGTAGCATCATTTCCCATAATAGCAAAAATTCAGAACAAGCAGCACACATACTAGTCCCATCACATCCAAAACATCCAGTAAAATCAACAATCAACATTATCCAAAAATCCCACAATTTTAGGAAATTCAGCTAGCATATCATTATGTATATCATCAACAAGAAAATCAATGACATCTAACTGAAAAATAGAATGCTCTTCTAAAGGATATTTAATTAGGTTATTGACTATTTGTGAAGGCAATTGGCTCGACCCTTGACTTTTCAGCTCACTCACAGTGGTTGCCAACTGCCCAATCTGAGTCTGTAGGTTTTGAATGATGTTATTGACATTCTACTAGAACTGAATGTTGTTTGTGGCCATCTGTTTCATCAAGTCTTCTAATGATAGCTCAAGTTTTGTGGCTGCTGGACTTGGTAGTTGCATAGGCTGCTGAAATTACTGTCTACTTAGTCCAACTTGAGGTTGAAACTGCTGTTGTCTTATTGGTTGTTGGAAGGGTTGCTTGTATTGCTGTTGTGGTGCTATATTCCCATATCTCAAGTTAGGATGATTTCTTCAGTTAGGATTGTATGTGCTAGAGTATGGATCATATCTCGGGTGCTGCTGCTACTGGTATGGTGGTTTACTAAGAAAGACACCTACTGCAGCAACAGATTGATATGGGAAAATAAAACTACCATCCTGAAATGTAGGGCATGCATCTGTGGGATGAGATGAACATGAATAAATGCCACACACAGTTGCAGCTATCTGCACAGGTAATTGTTTTCCCACTGCTAACAATCTCACCAAAGAAGCCAATTCCTCAAGTTTGTGCTCCATTATGCAAGGTCCTACCAATCTCAAAATCAATATGAAGTAATTGGCTAGCAGAAAACCTAGTCATGCATCATCCAAAGCACATAAAACACAAAACAGCAAACATTTAGAATATACTAGACAACACTAAAAATCTACCAAAATAAATCTATTTAACCTATCTAAACATTTTTAAAAATTATGGGACTTGTACAGCATGAAAACTACACAAAAATGAAACTAAAAATACAATAAAAAATCTTTAAAAATTGAAAAAGTGGTTTAAAATACAGAATTTGAGCAAACTAAGGGTGACCTCACTATGAGCCTTCTTTTATTAGGCCGTTTTCTTTCAACCGACCAAGTTTCAGCTCATTCTGGGCACATTTGTTATCAGTATGAAATTTTGTAAAGTAACCAACAATCACCCATTTTTGCCTAAAAAAACCAAAACACAGCAACACAGGGGTTAGTAAGGGAACTTAATATGATCAGATTGCAACTAACAATCCCCGGCAACGGTGCCAAAATTTTGATTAGCGTCGAACTCAATCAAAATTATAATCGAGTTATACCTATGGCTTGTAGCATAGGAATCAACACTGGATCATCTCTCAAGGATTTTGGTTGCAATTTAACTAAATCAAGCCAAAATTGGAAGGGGGTTGACCATACAGAAAATGTAAATAATAGAATTCAAACAAAAATGGATAAACAGAATTAATAAAGCAACTAATCCAAGAGAATTAACCAAACTTGATTTTAATCCATCCTTGATTATTATAGGTCCATTCAATTATCAATCAAGTCCTTAGTCTTAGATCACTTCAAGATGCCTCTCAATGATCCACAGATCTTCTTCTAGAAATGCTTCCAGGATTCAATTCATTAAGGTTAGACAAATTAAACACCCATCCAAACCGAAATTAACTTAAAAGCCAAGATTCAACCAAGTTAAATATTTCATCAAACACCTTCAATGCCTTGTTTAATCTCTGAGTTCATCTCTTTGTACATGATAATTAAGCAATTAACATATGGAAATTCAAATCAAATAACCAGAATTAACAAAGAGAAGAAGAAGAAGAGAAACTTGATTAATAGATGAATATAACAATTAAAGCAGAATCTCAAGATTAAGCATCAAGTTGTTCAATCTCTTGGATTGGTGTAAAGGCCCTACCCCTCTATAAGAAGGGGAGAACTCAGAAAAATAAAAGAAGAGAAAATGAAATTCTAGATAGAAGGAGGAGAAGAGAGTTCTAGAGAGAAGAAGAGAAAAGTGTAGAAAAAGAGATAAATCTGCCTAGCCTCGGATTTCTGCCTAAAACTGCTAAAACTACCTCCTATTTTGGCCTCACATGATTAGAATCTACTTAGATACAAATCTGGGTCCATTATGAGCAATTGGGCCTAAACCCCAAGCAATTTGGAGTTCTACAACTCAAGTTATGATCAAAACAATATCAAAGGGTCACTAAACTAGTATTCTGACTTCTAGGCCAAATTCGATCCACTAGACATCTAATTAAGACTTCGAGCTCTGCATCAAAGTTGTAGATCTTCCTCTCAAATTTCTTACAAGGTAAAATTCATAATTATCAGATATCTAGAACTCAAGATATGGTCAAAATACAAAAATTGTGTAAAACCTCAACAATACTGGGAATTATCAATTAAGCCCAATTTGAGACAAAACTTATAAAACATGACCGAGCTTAAACAATTAAGGACATGGAAGGTTTAAATGACTAAATATGAGGGTTTATTAATTTATAAAATATGTGATTATCACTTTCTGATTTGCTCCTCGTCATCCATACGGTTGGTCTTGCAAGATCGGTTGGATGGAAATTTGAAGGTTACTCTTGTTTCCACCGAGAGCTGTTGCTCCATTTGTCTTCTTGTAGCCGCCATCTCCTCCATATTAATGTATCCCATAGACCTAGTTCTTAAATCATCTAGGTCCATGAGTGGTTTTCTGGACAGAGAGTCTGCAAAGGGTCTTGGTTGCAGGCCGACCATAATGGCGTGTAGAGATACAGTGGGGTTGAGATCCCTAATTTTAACCGCCTTCTCGCCAAATCTCCTCCTAAACTCCTTAAGCAGTTCATCTCGACCTTGTTTCAGGTTAATAAGGCTAACCAGGGTCTTTTGGTAGGTGCTACTGGTAGAAAAATGGTTAAGAAATTTGGCTAATAATTCTGCAAAATCATAAATCGACCTGACCTCAAGGCATGAAAACTAAAGCAAAGCCGACTTCTTCAAGGTGTTTGGGAAAGCCTGCATTTGATCGGGTCGGTCCCACCATTCAAAAGCATCATTAAATTGAACATAGTGGGATGCTTCTAAGGGTCAGTCGTCCCATCATAGAGCTCCATGGTTGGCAGTCGAAAACCCTCTGGTAGTGGGGTTGACATTATGAACTCAAAGAAAGAGTGGTCAATAGTAGGTGGAGGATAGCTAGTCTACTGATGACCATTTCCACTTGCAGTGTTCTTAATCTCCCTTTCTTATTTAGTATGTTGTTGCTCCTTGTTAGTCATTTGGTCAATTCGGTTGTGAATGTCTTTGATGGCCTACATCAACATTTTGATAGGGTTGGGCTAGGGATTTTCTTGGTTGGTTTTGTCATTAACGTTGCTTCTGTTAGTGGCCATGGTTTATAAGAAGGATGATTTTGGTGATCAGTAGGTAGATCGAAGGTTGTAAGTTAGTTGTGGGGCAGGAAATTTTTACTTGTGCCCCACGGTAAGTGCCAGATGTTTCGATTACTGATCGGGACTTAGGTCGGTAGGGGTCGATAGGCAAGAAGGTACTCATTGGAGACCTATAGGTAAGGAAACAACGAGGTCAAGGGTATCTAGGCAGGTCAGAAGAATGGTCATCTATTACACAAAGTAAGCTAGTCAGATGGAACATGTCTGGCCTCAGTTGCCAAGCCAATTTGTATAAATGATCAGAGGACTGACTCCTCGGATACTCGCTGTTTAGGCCATTTAGGGCTTTGAAGGTTAGGATGATATTATGTCTGATCATTATGGTGCGAAACCATTAATATTCGTTAGTTAAGATGGTATCGAATGGTCAATGATCATTGGTGGATCATGTTAGGCATGTGTTTAACGAGTCATCTCTTATTAAGGTATAAGTCAGTTGGGTCTTACAAGCAGGACTTTGGTCGAGTTAACCCGGACTCCCTAGGGTTGTCACTCGAAAATGAACCTACCTAGCATAAACGTTGACTTGTATGGTCAGTTTATTAAGGTCTGCTTTTGTCATGACATGCTTATTATAAGGCCCAGGATGGTCTATAGCCCCTCACCTCGATCATCTGCAAAGATAAAATGAACTTGTTAATAGTCAGAAGATAATTAGGCCAGGATGGTCCATAGACCCCCAAGCTTGGTTATCTGTGAAGATGGGCCAAGCTTATGAATAGTCGGATGACAATCGGGCCTAGACGATCTAAAACCAAATCCCCTCGAAGAAACCACGAGCAAATTCCATAATAGAGTGAGTGAACCCTATATTTATAATCTTCCTAAAAGCTTTTGTTCCACTACACCTGGGTTCTAGTAAAACAACCAGATCCAGTGTATGAGACCTCAAAATTTCTCTATGGGCCTAGCAAAAAGACCGACCAAAGGCCCCCTACAATTCCATGGCTACATAATCATTAAAATGAGAAAGGTTGAGTTCTCCCATGAAGGGAAAGGTTAGGTCATCAAGCCCAATTGTTAGAATAACATCGTCATTCATTGCCTGGGAGGGATTAATTACTCCCAAGTTTGGCAAATCAGGTAGTTTGGGGTTTGCATCCATGGACTCATTTCCTTTATCAATTAGTTCCTTTGGGTAGGTTTCATTTAAGGAGTCCTTAGAGAGTTGTTTGTGGTCAGATCTTTAGAGGAGATGTCCAAACCGTGTGGGCTGGAAATACTCAATGGGCCCAAGCTCTTTCATTTTGTGAATTAAAATTTCATATTGCCTCTCTTGATCAATTCTCAATAGGAATAGATCCCCTCTTGTCCAAAAAAGAATTCCAAGGTGTGCAGTTATCCATTCTCAACCACCTCTAGTGTGCTTGGACCTAAAAGACTCAGTTTGTGATAACGGCATGTTCGCAATAGTCATTTCATTCTTCCCTTGGTCCCACTTTATGGCTTTGGCACTCTCCTTTTTCATTTGACTTCCTGATTAACAATCCTTCTTTTTGCCCTTCCAATTATTCACCTGTTGTTGTACACCCATATCCTTCTTGGGATCATTACCTTGTCTGACCTCATTATTATCCTGCATGCCCTCATCCTTAGCACTTCAAAACAAGACATCTCACCTCCCACCTTCTTCCCTTTTGCGTCCATTATTTGTATGTCCTGGCCCTGCACGATCTCCCCACCTTTAGATGTCCTTTTTGCATGTTTTGGTCTCTGTACCAATATCCAAGGACCATATTGTCCTTCATTGCCCTTTGTGCCCAAAATCTCCTATCTTTTCCAGCAGTATTCCTTGACTGTCCCTTAGCCTCGCTACTTCCTTCCTTACCTCCAGTGACTTCTATAGCATTTTTCGGTAGGGACTCTACAACCTTCTTCAATGGGCATTTGTCTTCCTCATGCCCAACCATATCACAATTAAAGCATATTAAATGGATTCCTCGTACTCGATAGGGTGAAGGCACCTATTGATTTGACACTATGAAAGTTGGGGTTTTTCCAAGTTATCCTCTACACAAATCCTAGCAAATTCCCCCTATTTTGTTGGGTTGTGTTGAGGTCAACCTTCAAGGTTCTTCCTATGAGACTACACACCATTTCCAATAACTTCTTGTCATAATACTCAACAGAAAAATCTGACAACCTAATTAGGTCCTTATAGTGTTAATAGGGGTTTTTTTTACCAAATTGTCACTGATGACAAAACTATTTATCAAAATATCATTTTTTTTAAAAACTATTTATCAAACAGCTACTTTTTTAAATTATTTCTCAAAATGTCACTCTTTTGAAACTATATATCAAATTGCCACCCTTTTGTCAAACGTGACATTTTTAAATATTTTTTGGCCATGTAGGATGCACCAAACAAGATGGCACATCCATGAAGATTACGCCAACATGCTTGGCATAATCTTCATGAATGCGTCATCCTGTTTCGCGCATCCTACATGGATTTTACATTGAATACGCTAACATGATTAGCGTAACTAAGCCAAATACACCAATACATTTGGCGTAACATAGCTATATATTAACTCCTCCTCCTCCATCCATGCCATTCACTCCATTTCTCAATTCTCACACTCTCTCTACAAATTTATTCTCTCTAAACTCTCTCAACTCTCTATCACCTAATTCATTTGACAATTGCTACTAGAAGTGGTTTTTGGATTTCTGGTTTGGTCATATTCAGATATTATTCCTTATATGTAAGTATTTATTATAATGTTTGAATTTTTTTGTTTATGATTTGCTGGCTATTTTTTATATTATATTAATGTTAATTATACATTTATGTTATTTTATACGTATTTAGAGGTTTACAAATTTTTTTGTGACTAATTAATAATGTGATTAATAGGATATGTAGTGTAAATTGTATGAATTATTTGTACATAAAATAATAGTATGAAATTTTTTTTCTTGAGTACTTGACATGGTTTAATTAACTAAATGTAGTTTAACTCAAAGTAGGGCTTAAGAAATTATTTGAACGTAAAATAATAATAATATAAATTCACTATTAGATGTGCAATTTTGTTGTAATTGACACGTGTAAATTAATTGCATATGTGTTGAATTGTTATTATTCAGAAGTGGAATTAACATGGCAAAACCCCTTAATGTACACATTTACTTCAATGGAAAAATGTATGATGGTGAAAAAGGTTTCATGTATCAAGGTCCTTCTCCTAGGCCTATTGTGATCACAGCCAATATGACTTTGGATACCTTGAAGATTAAGATCTATTCAAAGTTGAGGCTCCAAGCAAATGTATATGTGTCAAAGGTTGTCTATCGATGTCCACAATGCTACAATCCATGGAGATGGATAGGTCTTCCATTAGAAGATGATGATAATGTAAAATACATAATAGATTCCTTCTGTCAAACTCCGAACATGGCCTCCATGGAGTTATATGTTGAGGTAGAAACAAGTTGGCATGAAGAGCATGTTGAAGCTCCTAGTGAAACAGAATCTCAAGTTGGTCCTTCTAATTCAGTTGAGCCATGTAGTATGATTATTATTGCTGGTGCAATGGATGAAGCTGATAACCCACTTGTCAGAGATACATTATGGGACACAAGTGAAGATGAAGAACAGGTAGCTAAGGCTGATGATTCAGACACTGACAAAGAGGCAGAAAACTTTGATGCCAAAGAAAATTTACAAGTTCCATTATTGGTTGCTCCTCAGTCCATGTTTATGCCTCCAGACCCTGAATCTGTGTTTGTGCCACCATGCCCTTAGTTTTCTCATATCAATTAGGATGTATTGAGTAATCTTGATAACTTGTCTGAAATAGATAGTCGTGGGACTTGAAGCATAAATGATGAATTCTATGTTGGCTTGCAATTTCCATCAAAAGATATCGTGAAGTTGGCCCTTAAACATTATTCGATTTGCAGGCATCAGGAATACAAGATTGAAGATTTTAATTCATGAAGACTAACTGCTAAATGCCCTAGTTTTGATGAAGGTTATAATTGGAGAGTTAGGGCCATACAAAGCAAGAGGTTGAATGCATGGCAGATTATAAAATATAATGGACTTCACAGCTATGTCAACCCAGTTGTGTCATTAAGTCATCGCAAGTTGGACTCTCGTATGATCTGCTCTTGCATTTTGAAGATAGTTAGAATAAAAGTCGATGCACCTGTATGCTTAATTGTTGAAAGTATTCAAAGCCAATTCGGTTACCAAGTTTCATATTGAAAAGCCTCGAAGGCAAAACAATTGGCCATTGTGAATATTTGTGGGGATTAGGACAAATCTTATGGGGTGTTGCCTAGATGGCTAGCAGCCATGAGAAGAGACATGGAAGGCACGGTAGTGGAGTTGCAAGATGAGGAATATTTTGTGCATAACCGACTTGATCGTTTGAAAAGAGTGTTTTATAGATTATTCTGGACATTTAGACCATGTGTTGCTGGCTTCCGATATTGCAAGCCCATTTTTCAGATCGACGCTACTTATTTGTATGGCAAATATAGTCATAAGTTGTTAATTGCAACAACCCAATATGGAGATAGAAAACCTCTGCCAATTGCCTTTGCCATTATGGAAGAGGAGACAAAGGATGCTTGGAGTTATTTTTTAGCCCACCTTCGGGAACATATCACACAACAAGAGGGCTTGTGCTTGATATTTGATTGACATCAAGGCATCTTACAATCTATGGCAAATGAAAATCTTGGATGACAGCCGCCGAATGCATATCATGTCTACTACATACGGCACATTGGTTCCAATTTTAACTCTAGATTCCAAAATAAAGAGTTGAAAAGATATTTGATTAACACAAGTATTTAAAATTTTCAACTTGTATATTATTTATTATACTAACAGTTAGTTCCAAATACTAATTCAATCCATTTGTTGTATTAGGGTATGAACCAATTACAATCAAGTTTGATGCTAGGCTAGAGAAGTTGACAGCTACTATCGAGATGACAAATTAGATTAATGTGATTCCAAAAGAAAAATGGAGTTTGGCATATGATGGTGGCCGCAGATTCGGTCATATGACTACTAATTTGTCAGAGTGCATCAACGAAGAGTTGAAGGGTAGCAGTAATCTACCCATAACTGCATTGGTTCAGTTGACATATACCAAATTGGCAGAATACTTTGTCAACTGAAAAGATGAGGCGAATGCAAAAATGATGACAAATGGACAGGAATGGAGTGATGGCTTATTGAAGCACTGGAGAATCAACATGGCAAAGGCGAGCTCACACCAAGTTCATCGGTACAATAGAGAGAACACCAAGTTCATGGTTAAAAAGGCTTTTAACCCTATAACACAACAGGGTGGAGTTTCTTATACTTTAAACCTAGAATAAGACTGGTGTGATTGTGGGATATTTCAAGCATTACATTTTCCATGCTCTCATGCGATTACTGCCTGTGCTTCTGTGGCAATTGACCCATTTCGATATGTGCATAGGGTTTATAGGATGGAGAGCATTTACTAAGCTTATGAGTTTGAATTTGAACCAGTTTGTGCTGAACCATAGTAGCTTACAAGTCCTGATATAACTTTGGTGCACAATCATACATTACTTAGATCTAAAGGTTGACCAAAATCAACCCAACTCAAGAATGAGATGGATTTGTACGAACTAGGGCCAAGACAAACATGTATAAGATGCCATCAACCTGGACATAATTCTCACATATGTCGTGCTGGTGAATCGGGTTCCTTGAGGGATGATGGAGTAGGGTCATCTAGGACGTATTTTCATTACCATACTCTTGTATTATCTAACCACCAATGTGTATTTTGGAGCCATATTGTTGTGTATTACTCCACTATGATGTTGTATTAGAGTACTATCAATATATGTTAGTTGATTATCAACATGCACTTCATTTCTCCCACATAATTTGATTCTTATATTGCTTTTAATTGTGATTTTTTTATACCATCGATAACAAATATTATATATTATTTTTCATATTATCACACTAATTGTTGTTGTTGTTTGACATACAACGTGACAGATGGCATTCCGTGTAAACCCAAGCCTAGAGGACGGCTCAGTTTTAGAGTTGCAAGAGTATCATGTTTTTCAGCATGTATAGTAGGGATATGAGGATTGGCACATGTGTGTTAGACGTACTCAGAAAACAAAATATATAAACCCCTCTGCGTCGATTCTTCCATATCTACAACAAGCTAGCTTCTTGGGGGTTGCCCATATAGGATATTGCAACATTGATCACTCCTTGATTACTACATTAGTTGAGAGATGGCGCCCAAAGACACATACATTTCACATGCCTACCAGAGAGTGCACCATAACGTTGGAGGACATCGGTATCATATCGGGTCTTCCTATTAACAACCCTGATATTACTGGCGTTACCCACTGAACTGATTGACTCAATCTATGTGATCGGTAGTTAGGGATTGATGAGACTTCGTCGCTCATATCCGGTGCACGCATTGATATGACATATCTGTGGCAGCTAAGTGTTATAGACGTCGCTGACGATGATGATGACGAGTACGTGCAACAGCATGCACGACATTACATACTTAGGTTACTTGGGGGTTTCTTATGCCCTGCTTATTACGGTAAGTTTGTGAACTTGATGTTTTTTCCGTTGTTGGAGGACTTTACTATTGCCAGGACATATAGTTGGGGGTCTGCAGTCTTGGCGTACTTGTATAGAGAGCTTTGTAAAGCTACGGATTATAAGGCACGTGAGATCAGAGGGGCATGCATCTTATTGCAGTATTGGGCATAGTACAAATTGCCTCGGCTTGCCCCTACACTAGTTGATCATGTTGAGCCTGATGTGTTCTATGGTGATGATCGTGGCTAATTACGTCCATTAGGATGACAGTAAGTTTCTTTTCATATCATTTCTTTACATTACTTTGCTCTATTTCTCACTTACGTTCATAAAACTTTAATTTACAAATAGGTGGCGCAAGCATAAAGTTTTGAGTGATACTATGATCGGCGTACTTGAATATTATTATTGGTTCTTTGATCAGCTAAAGAATGATGAGGTATGTATTATTTTACTTTCATTTAAATTAATTACTTATGTATATGACTTCTTAATTTTATGTACATCTCATTTTGAAAATTATATAGCAACCATACATAGATAAGAATGTGGCATCACTTCCACCTTTTTGTGTGGCTAGTAGGGACATAGCACTAGCAGTGTTTCCTTTCATATATTTTCACATTGTTGAGTAGCACCAGCCAGACTGAGTCGTACGCTAGTTTGGTCTTGACTAACCCATACCACGGAGACTGCTTCAGCTTAACAGTTTGCACTCAATGACATTGGCAAGTAGGCATGATGAGAATTGGCCAGCTACACATACTGTTTACATAGCCACATGGGATAGTCGAAGGGAGAAGCTTGTTAGGGGAATCCTATTGCAAGCACCTCTCGCTTCGCGTTTTGAGTACATGTGTTGGTATAAAAGAATTAGCAGACACTGGATTTCTCCCACCAGTGCATTTATTGGGAATACGGTAAGCTCTTTACTAATTCGCCAGTGACTATATATATTTTGTATTAATTATAATGACATATTTTATATCTATTTCTTAGGCGGACATTGCAGAGAATTGGTTCAGTTCAACTAATGACGCTGCCGCTCGAGAAGCTGCTGTGCAGATCCTACATTCATTGCGGGAACATGATCACATTATAATGGAACATCTGCGTCCAGCTCTAGCAACAAATGATATTTTAGGACCACCCGAGGAGTCCAATCAATAAGGGATGTGGCATAGTAGGAGGACATGGTTAGAGAGTACTCAAACACGACTTCGACATCCCAAAGACTCCGGTTCTACAAGCCAACACACGACTCAGCCTCTTATCACTGTTACCGCTCCGAATGTAACTGCTACATACCCAGCCACTCAGCTACCACCTACATATCACCCACCATACCCACCATACCCTTACCCATCGTATCCTTACCCACCATCGGGTTACCTATCATATCCTTAGCCACCACAAGGTTACCCACTATATCCTTACCCGCCACTAGGTTACCCACTATACCCATCATAGCCAGGTCCTTCTTCTGATCCCTCTCATATTCTGATACGGACCCATCTCATTGAAGTGCAATTATATATCATTAGTGTATTTGAGAATGTTGTATTTTGTGGTTTTGGTTAAATTATTATTGATGATTTTCTATTGTGATTTTGGTACCCTTGTTGGATTAAACATGTTTGTCGCTTTGTTTTTATTAATGATCTTGGTAACCATGGTTGAATTAAATAGGTTCATGTGCTTTTGGGGAGGTCCAATATTTAGGGGAAACTCTGTCAAAATTTTCATAGAATCTGAATGATTGAACTTTGGTTAAATTATGTCAAACAGGTTTATGCCCTTCTATGTTAACCAAAAATATAAAAAAAAATGTCACTCCTCAAAATTGGGAGGGTCATGATTGGGAGAGTACTCACCAAATAAACACAAAAAAAATGATGTTTTTTTCTCAATTAAACATGCAAGAACAGACACAAAAAAAGAAAAAAAGAAGAAACTTTTTTGATTTTAAAGACTTTTCTTGTGACAAGCAAATGAATATGGGTTTGGTGCTATAGTAAACTTATATTACGGTTTATAAACCTATATTTTATAGTCTTAAACCAGATATATTAATGTGATTTGCATATGTTTATTAGTGAATTTTACATAGATCCTTATCATTGTCTTCATTTTTGTAAATTGAAGGAGATTTATCACATTTCAAGTGAAAGCGTGCGAAGACATTACGTTTTCGGAGCAAAAGAAGATCATTTTGGCTTAGACAGAACCGTGTGAGCGATTAAGGAGTTAGACATGGCCGTGTCTAACTTGCAAAATGCTTCTGTCTAATTTTTTTAAGAGACACGACTGTGTCTAACTTGAAAATGCTTATGTTTGATTTTTTTAACAAGACACAGCCGTGTTGGATTATGCCAAGCTAAATGGCGTATTTGCTTTAGTTACGCCAACAAGCTTGGTGTATTCTATGTAAATACGCCATCACAGATGGCAGATTCACGTATGATGCGCCATCCTATTTTGCGCATCCTACGTGGCCAAAAAAATTTAAAAAATACCATGTTGGACAAAAGAGTGACAGTTTGGTATATTGTTTTAAAAAATGGGATTTTGGTAAATAGTTTTAAAAAAGTGGTAGTTTGGTAAATAATTTAAAAGAAGTAACATTTTGGTAAATAATTTTGCCATCAGTGACAGTTTGGTAAGTGAGGATGCCATTTTTGAATAGTAAGGTAATCATGAAAAATGTAACACTCCTCGATTTAATAACCACGGCATAATCGTCATTATGTCACGGTCACTAAATTTTGACGTGCTACAATTGTCAAATAACAAATTTCCCAAAAATATTAATCATTTCGCATATGAAGACAATAGGAGCCACGAATGAGTAGTTACATATACAACCAGTTAAAATATGAATTATAAGATGTACTCAAATTACAGCATTTAAGACTGGATAATCACCTTAAAACATACATATACCCAAAAACTGCTTCATACAGGTAATGCAAAATAAAATATAAACTACTCGCACCATATCCACGACTAAGGAGTTGGGCACTCCATCGGATCCCGAATGCGTGAGGCAACTCCGAGCTCACCGGCGTAGTGAGAAATACAGAATAAGGTCTTCAATCGCAGTCCTCTTCATGGTCAAAGTCAAATTCCCAACATATCGCATACACTTGGCGGTCCAGTCGACTCGCCAAGTCTTGGCACCACCAGTGAACATAATTCGAACGAACCCAATCGAACTCCCTTCGCAACGACATCACCGGATATAGTGGATCAAACCAAGAAAGTCCAAAAGAATCCAACCTCGTTCCAACATACAGTTTTTAAACAAAAATTGACATAGAGCAAGAAAAGTACAAGAAAGAGGTAAGACATCCCACCATTATTACCAATTATAGCAACAAGAAACCAAACAGTGCAAAGCGCCCACATAGCATTTTTGACAGCAATAACGATAATAAACATCAAATAGTAGTAATAATCAACCAATTAGTTCCAGGCAGTTATATATATATATATATCAGTAATACAACAGTTCAAATTATGATAATAATAAATGCCATATAATTCATGGACCCACTATGCATATGCATACAAAGTCAAAATCCTACTCCATGGAGCTAGACACAAATGGTCGAAGAGAAAGATCAGGCGACATGTCTGCAACTAGGCTACCGAGGCCAAAGTGCTATAATTCTCAATTTATCCACGTGCACATCATGGCATTATACAGACAGTCTATACTAGATCACGATATAGGACAGTGTCTCAGTCCGGATCGTCAGTGTGTTTGCATCGGTCTGCCCCCGAACAGAGAGCTACCAACTGTCCATTGCGAGGTACCTGCACCCCGACGCCCCCAAGATCAACAAGTGACCCACACTTGTCTATTCGCACCCGCACAAAGGTGTGTTTAACTCCTAGGCAACTCGGCCTTGACATAGTCCAATGGACATTCACAATGCATACAAACTCTATGCATAATCATGTATGATCATTATTACATACTATTCCACAATATGTCACAATTTGCCAAAGTAAGAATTAACATAATCAGTGGTCACTCACATGGACCCACAATAACATAATATTGTTATTAAATAAATTAATACATTTTTAAAGTGTATTATGAATTCTTGCTTAGGTTTAGCTTTTTTTTTTTTTACAAAGTTTGTTTCTAAAGGAAATTCTCTTAATTAATTAAATTCTCTTAGGTAATTTATTCTCACACACTTAGAAGGTTATTCTAAGATCTTGAAATCTCACACTCTCTTGTTCTTACCCTAATTAAAATTATCCTAAGTCTTATAAAAATTATATTCTTGGTTCTTTAAAATTTATGAATCTGAAAGTATAATTTAATTTTTCAATTTGCTAATTCTTGCATCCTATTACCATTAATTTAATCACTAGGTGTTAGGTGATAAATTATAATTTTGGATTCGACGGAGAAGATGCCTCTAGTGTACAAATCTGAGGCTACCTTTCGATGAAAAATAATATGACAGAATCAATGTTGGTAGGAAAACATTATTTGACTGGAATGGCTAAAAGTCAAGTTCTGTCGGATGAAGATTATGTTGGGGAAAGATCAATTCTCTCAAATGATGCATGAAGCTGTCGAATATGCTAGAAGATCAGCAGAAATCCTAATTCGACGGATGGGTGTTGACGTTGGAGAAATCTTCTAAGTGTTGAACCGACGAAAGCACTAAATGGTCAGAAATTTTCGACGGATATTGACATTGGAGAAGTTTCTTTACTAAATGGTCAGAAATTCTAACTCGACAGATATTGACATTGGAGAAGTTTCTCTACTAAATGGACAGAAATTCTAACTCGATGGATATTGACATTCTAACTCGACGAATATTGACATTGGGGAAGTTTCTCTACTAAATGGTCAGAAATTCTAACTCGACGGATATTGACATTCTAACTCGACGGATATTGACATTCTAACTCGATGGATATTGACATTGGGGAAGTTTCTCTACTAAATGGTCAGAAATTCTAACTCGACGGATATTGACATTCTAACTCGACGGATATTGACATTGGAGAAGTTTCTCTACTAAATGGTCAGAAATTCTAACTCGATAGATATTGACATTGGAGAAGTTTCTATACTAAATGATCTGAAACTCTAACTCGGTGGATATTGACATTCCAACTTGACGGATATTGACATTGGAGAAGTTTCTCTACTAAATGGTCAGAAATTCTAACTCGATGGATATTGACATTCTAACTCGACGGATATTCACATTGGAGAAGTTTCTCTTCATTAATTACATAATGTACAGTTGATTTATTATGAATTTCAATTGTTACAATTGTTCACAAAGAACCCCATAATTTTGGGTCTCCAAAACCGTGGCCATCCGAGAACCAATCAGACATCATTTTCTTCCATGTCATACATTCCAATCCATTCAGATACATCAATATACACAAACAAATAATCTAATAGCACAAACACATTATAAATAACATGCAAACAAAGGATAACCCTCAATAGGGTTTCCTCATAATGGATCACAGACAAAGTTTCTAAATGCTAATAGAGGTTGAGGAGGAGTGTCTTCCTCTTACCTTAGTGAAGAACAAAGAAAGCAAGCTCCTTTTTGTCCTTGAAATTTTGTGGTTCACCACCACCAAAACCTTGGTGTTGAAATCCATAACAATCAAGATCAAAGAGTGGAAATGGCATCCATAGTCACCAATGTGACCATGGCCCATGAAAATGGGGAGAAAAGGAGAAGAAAGTTGAGAGCTTTACCTTAAAGCTCCAAGCTTGAAGCTGGGCTGTGGAGGACTAAAATTGAGGAGCAAAGAGGACTCCCACAAAGAAGAAAGCTTGAAGGTGATGGAGGGAAACAATGGGTTAAGTTTGGCTTGAGCAAGGGAAGCTTGAAAATCATCAATGGTGTTTGTGGGTGTGTAGCCGTATGGAGAAGAGAGGAAGAGAGAAAGATCAGCATGAATGAGAGAAAATGGGAGAAGTGAAAATGAAATATCCCTCTTAGCCAATCGTGCAGCACTAAAAAGGGAGGAGAGAGAAAAGTGGTTGGGAAGGAAGCTTCCTAGAAGTTTCCTTGAAGCTTCCTTGAGAAGATTTGCACAATTCTCAATAAAGTGCATAGTAAGCTTGTCTCCTTAATTAAATACATCTGACAGATGATTAATTACACTATTAGAATTATTTTCCCAGTGAATAAAAGTTACAGTTGATGAAAATAATATTTTATTATTCATCAGATGATTTTATAATACAGTGATTTTATTTATCAGATAAAATTGCGTAAAACATAAACCTCGTAAATTGTGCTCGACCTCGAGTTTAGTAAGCTCTCCCATCGACGTTTCCATAGTCCAAAGTTTACCAGCCTCAGGGAAAACATTTCTTTATCCCGGCTCCACTCAGTGGGCACGCAAAATGAAGAATATATTAAAATATTCAACGTTTCCAGAAAATTCCACAAAAATTCTTAAAAATCATAAATATTATAAAATAATTATTTATAATGAAATAAATAATTTTCGGGATATTACAACTCTCCCCTTCTAGAAAGGAATTTCGTCTTTGAAATTCATCATATCTTAGAACAAACGCGACTGTGTTTCTTTCATTTTGTCTCCTAGTTCTCGTGTTGTATCTTCAGCTGCATCAATCCAAATCACTGGCAATAAGGTTGCTTCCTTCCACTGAGTATCTTATATTAACGGGTAAAAACGTGTTGACGTCATAGGCTGATTAATGAAAGATTTTACACCCTTTGAGTCTTCAGCCATCCAACAGCTAACTCTCCAAACAACTGTACATCACTGAGTGGCTCTATCGAACTTATTCTCCTTGCTTACTGTAGTAGACAACTAAGCTCATTTTCTTCTTAAGGCATCCACTATGACATTCGCCCCTTCTGGGATTATACTAAACGAGAAAAAAAAATCAAAATCTTTCGGGACTTCTAATCATCGTCTCTACTTCATATTCAACTCATTCCAATAGACCAAAATACCTTTGGCTCTTAAGATTACCATAGGCATTAAGAATTTCTCCTTGTAGAAAATGCTTCTAGATCTTCAATGCAACTATAGAGCTAACTCTGAGTTAGTATAAGGTAATCATTCTCATGTATTCTTGATTGTCTCTAAGCGCACGTTACCATTCGTTCTATTCTGATCAAGTACACGTTCTAAACTTCCAATGCGAAGCATCACTAGGCATCCTAAAAAGGTTCGTTGGGATTGGGCAGAATCATCATCGGCAAGGTAGTCGAGTGTCTCTTCAATCCTTGAAAATCTTTCCTTATATGCACCAATCCTACAAACTTGACTCTCATACATGAGTTAGATGAGAAGTCTTGCTACTTTGGAGAATTCTGTGACGAGTCTCCCATATTAACTAACTAATCCAAGACAATAACGAATCTCCAATACAGTCTTTGATCTTTCCCATGGGAGAACTGCTTCAACTTATGATGGATCTCCAATAATTCCTTCTTTTAAAGATCACTTAACTCAAAAATTAAGCTGCCTTACACTGAAATTCGCACCTGGACAACTTCTAGCGTAACTCCTTATTCTTCTTCAAAATTTGAAGAACAACTCGACAATTCTATCTCAATAGGGAAGAAAGGTCTTATTTGTGTAATCGATGAGTACTACCGAAGCGTTCATTACATGGAACAACATTACGATATACCCGTGGTGTTCACTACGCGTAAGAGAAAAGTTATTTTGGGAAAATCTCCTACCTTTGAGTGAACTCGATGATAGTCCAGAACACAAGCTGGTCTTGGAGAAAATGGTGGTGTTTTTCAATTGATTCGTCAAACCATCTTTCCTTAATCCAAACAAGATGTCTTATAGGGTAAGTTCTCACCTAATTGTGCTACACTTGGCGCATTGCTATGGTTCAGATTCGGGAATACATCTACTCAATCGAAGTATACTAGAAACGTTATAAAGGTTAGAAAGAAAAGTAGGGGAGTCATTTGATTTACCACTGGACCCGCCTAATGAAGAGTATGATATATGGTCCAATAAAACTTAGGAGTGAGATTCATGGATATATATCTAGGAAATTTCTGTCTCAAGAAACACTAAGTTTCCATTGAAACCGAATGACGAGATCTGTTTAGAAAACGATCAATCTCCTTCCTGAGATCAAGCCTATTCATGAAGTAGATAATTGAATTAGTAAAAGGGTTCCAATTCCTAACAACAATAGGATAGTTTTAAGTAAACTTGTTGTGATGAGAGCAGGCTTACAAATGATGATAGTAATATTCGGGTCGAAAGGATGTAAATACACAAACAACTCAATTCCAAAAATGAACTCTTAGAATTTCATTGAAACATTTCAACAGAATATGGCTGGAAGATAACCAATCCCTTCATTAATAGTACATCTAGTTTGTAAAAGAAGTGAACAAATCAGATCAACAGAAGGACTTAGTCTTTAACAAGTCATAAGATAATTTAAACAACTTGGCTACCATCAACAAGTTCTTAGTAGCAGAATTAGAATAACTTAGTTAAAAGATGACAAAGATTCAAACGACCTTAATAGGCTCATACAGTCATACGTCATAAAGAAACGGGTTATCCCCAGAATTATACAACGAAGTCACAGGGTCATCCACTGTAGCACAGTCCCTTTCTTCATTTCGGTCTTCAGTCTGGGTGGAGGAATTAACTTTCCCTTCTTCATGAGATTTCGAGGTGCATACATCTCCAATGGAAGGCTTTGTCCTATGCAAGGTACAATTTCTCGCCACATGCTCTGGCTTTCCGCACTTGAAACAAATTATTCCTTTAATCGTACAATCCTTTGTTAAATGGTCCTTTCCACACTTGAAGCAGATTACCCTTTTGATCGCATATGGAGGCTTTGTTTCATGTAAAGCATAATCTCTTGACACATGTCCTAGTTTTCTACACTTGAAACAAATTCTTCCTTCGATCTTATAGTCCCTCGTGAAGTGGTTCTTTCCGCACTTCTTACACCTTGATAACGGTACCACGGTTGGATTGGACTTACTACCACTCGCACTCCCTTTCAATGTTTGTTGTTGCTGTTATCCCTTCGGTTGTCGCAAATACAGTTTCTGCTTAAACTAATTGATCATCCTTTTGTTCCTTCTTTGGAACTTAGGTAGTTCAGAATTACCCAAAAACTGACTTTCTCCCAACAAATTCTGAACCTCGACTTCTAACTCTTGTTGCTGTGCGACCCTCTTATCCTGGTGTGTTGTTACATTGCTCATTCTTTGCATTACTCTAGCTGCCGCAGTCGTGCCATCATTGTCATTCCCCGCGTTCACGCGCTTACATCTATTTCGAGTCATTATCTTTCTTCAAGAACAAACAAATCAAATCATAAGGAAAATCAAAAACATTCAGTCCAAACAATATTGTCTCCTCTCGGAAACCAAACACAAAACTCACACAACTCAACAAGACAAACCCAAAAGACTCTAACTTGAGCTCCTTCACTCTGCCTTCTATGACGTGGTCTCCTGTAAGTCTTTGACTCCTATGTAGCTCCTCGCACCAAACTTATGCCAGATACTCTTTTCTAAAGAGAATCAATTTTTGAAAACCTCTTGGACACCTCAGTCCACCAACCTTGCAAATCTTATTCAACTACCCTTTTTCTAACCCATAGGCTCAAACAATTCTAGAGGTAACATTGTTAGCCAAGTGGCCTCAAACTCAAGAGGGGGGTGAATTGAGTTTATGAAATATTTTCGTAAATTTTTTGTAAAACGTTTGTTAAACAATTTTCGTTGAAGCTATTTGATAATTGAAGAGAATAGATAAATGAGATTGAATACTTCACTCACAAATTGAATAAACCAAGATGAGTAATATTCAAGCAAGCATATAAAAAAAATGCACAAATGTAAAGAGATAAGGTTGAGAGAATCAAACATAAGGATTTATCCTGTTTCAGCCACCCCTTGTGACCTACGTCCAGTCCTCAAGCGAACCACTTGAGATTTTCCACTAAACTTCAAGCTTGAACGGGTGCTTGAAAACCGTTACACAATAGAGCACTCACCAACACCTTGGGATACCTCACCCTTGTACTTTGAGCCTCAAAAACAGGGATGCCTCACCCTCAAGGGATGCCTCACCCTTTTCTAACTTTGAGAGATACCTCACTCTCTAAAGGATACCTCACCTTTTACTCTAGAAGGATATCTCACCCTCTCTTTTTCAGATTACACAAAGTATAGAAGATAGAAACTCTCTTAAAGAGTAGATAAATACAAATTGAAGCTCTAGCAATGCCCTTTTTGAATATCTCAAGTTTTCTCACAAAAACAGGGCAAAAATGTTTTTAGGATTGATTCTCGTATATAAGTGTTAGATTGATGTTCTAAATTGAAGTTCAACCCTTAATGAAGACCCAAGGCAAGTATTTATAAGTTGTATGAAGAAAAGAGCCATTGGGGGTGATAAAGCCAAGCTTTTAATGCAGTTAAAATAGCCGTTAGACTCGGTCAGACTATGTGTAATTGATTACACAATCTATGTAATCGATTACATGGCTGTTTGAATGTGTTCTTGGCTTTCTGGGCTCTGTGTAATCGATTACATTATTGGTGTAATCGATTACATGGCTTCTGACTTGCTTGTAATCGATTACATGGCTTCTGTCTTGCTGTGTAACCGATTACAATATCCATGTAATCGATTACATAACTCTTTGAACGTGTTCTTACCTTTCTGGGCTCATTGTAATTGATTACATTACTAGTGTAATTGATTACACGGCCTCTGACTTGCGTGTAATCGATTACATGAACCATGTAATCGATTACCAACTCTCTGTTTAGCTTGTAATCGATTACAAAACATGTGTAATCGATTACCTTGGCATTTGAACACATTTTTCAAGTCCAATTAAGCTTGTAAGCCATTTCTAACACCTCAAGACATTTGATTAAACATAAATCCTTTCATGAGTGTTAAATCTAAGATTGAAAATAATGTTTCTTTGAAAAACATGTGTAGCTTTGAATTTTCACACTTATTTTGGAAATGATATTCGGAAAACCATTTGAGAATCATTGAGATACTTAAAGGGCATTTTACATTGATATTCTAAGACCTATATCTAATATACCTCTTTTGATCTTGGTCTTTATCTTTTGATCTTGGTCTTCTCTTTTGATCTTGATCTTCGTCTTTGCCTTTGGTATCATCAAAAATCCATTTGATATGCTTCAAGACATAAGCATTCACAAACACAACAAGGGTGTAAATGCAAACAAGTCCTAAGCAAGTTCAGTCATACCAGCTGAGCTTCTTTCCAAAGAACTCCTATTACCTTAATACGCCTAAGTGAAGTCATAGTTTCCCGTAGACACAGAACATTACACATTGAGTGGGCCAATACTCAATATCATATAACTGTGCAACAGTAGCTACCAACACTCAACCTATGGCAAGCTATGCCTTCCTTTCCCAACATCTCAATTCAAGAGACAAGGAAGTACACAACATACAAACAAACGTCTAACATGTCTAAGCATAGTCAGTCCATACCCCAGCTCAACAGGATGAACTGAGCTCTGATACCACCTTAATGTAACACCCCTCGATTTAATAACCATGGCACAATCGTCATTATGCCACGGTCACTAAATTTCGACGTGCTACAATTGTCAAATAACAAATTTCCCAAAAATGTTAATCATTTCGTATATGAAGAAAATAGGAGCCACGAATGAGTAGTTACATATAGAACCAGTTAAAATATGAATTATAAGATGTACTCAAATTACAGCATTTAAGACTAGATAATCACCTTAAAACATACATATACCCAAAAACTACTTCATACAGGTAATGCAAAATAAAATATAAACTACTCGCACCATATCCACAACTAAGGAGTTGGGCACTCCATCGAATCCCGAATGCGTGAGGCAACTTCGGGCTCACCGGCGTAGTGAGAAATATAGAATAAGGTCTTCAATTGCAGTCCTCTTCATAGTCAAAGTCAGATCCCCAATATATCGCATACGTTTCTCGGTCTAGTCGACTCGGCCAGTCTTGGCACCACCAGTGAACACAATTCGAACGAACCCAATAGAACTCCGTTTGCGATGACATCACTGGATACAATGGGTCAAACTAAGAAAGTTCAAAAGAATCCAACCTTGTTCCCACTTACAGTTTTTAACCAAAATTTGACATAGAGCAAGAAAAGTACAAGAAAGGGGTAAGACATCCTACCATCATTACCAATTATAGCAATAAGAAACCAAACGGCGCAAAGCGCCCACATAGCATTTTTTACAGCAATAATGATAATAAACATTAAATAGTAGTAATAATTAACTAAGCAGTTCCAGGCAGTTATATATATATCAGTAATACAACAGTTCTAATTATGATAATAATAAATGCCATATAATTCATGGACCCACTATGCATATGCATACAAAGTCAAAATCCTACTCTATGGAACTAGACACAAACGGTCAGAGAGAAAGATCAGACGACATGTCTGCAACTAGGCTGCCAATGCCAAAGTGCTATAATTCTCAATTTATCCACGTGCACATCATGGCATTATACAGACAGTCTACACTAGATCGCGATATAGGACAGTGTCTCAGTCCGGATCATCAGTGTGTTTGCATCGGTCTGCCTCACGAACAGAGAGCTACCAACTGTCCATTGCGAGGTACCCGCACCCCGACGCCCCCAAGATCAACAAGTGACCTACACTTGTCTACTCGCACCCGCACAAAGGTGTGTTCAACTCCTAGGCAACTCGGCCTTGACATAGTCCAACGGACATTCACAATGCATACAGACTCTATGTATAATCATGTATGATCATTATTACATACTATTCCACAATATGTCACAATTTGCCAAAGTAAGAATTAACACAATCAGTGGTCACTCACATGGACCCACAATAACATAATATTGTTATTAAATAAATTAATACATTTTTAAAGTGTATTATGAATTCTTGCTTAGGTTTAGCTTTTCTTACAAAGTTTGTCTCTAAAGAAAATTCTCTTAATTAATTAAATTCTCTTAGGTAATTTATTCTCACACACTTAAAAGGTTATTCTAAGATCTCAAAATCTCACACTCTTGTTCTTACCCTAATTAAAATTATCCTAAGTCTTATGAAAATTCCATTCTTAGTTCTTTAAAATTTATGAATCTCAAAGTATAATTTAATTTTCTAATTTGCTAATTCTTGCATCCTATTACCATTAATTTAATCACTAGGTATTAGGTGATAAATTATAATTTTGGATTCGACGGAGAAGATGCCTCTAGTGTACAAATGTGAGGCTACCTTTTGACAAAAAATAATATGACAAAATCAATGTTGGTAGGAAAACGTTATTTGACCGGAATGGCTAAAAGTCAAGTTCTGTCGGATGAAGATTATGTCGGGTAAAGATCAATTCTGTTGAATGATGCATGAAGCTGTCGAATATGCTAGAAGATCAGCAGAAATCCTAATTCGACGGATGGGTGTTGACGTTGGAGAAATCTTCAAAGTGTTGAACTGACGAAAGCACAAAATGGTCAGAAATTCTAATTCGATGGATATTGACATTGGAGAAGTTTCTCTACTAAATGGTCAGAAATTCTAACTCGACGGATATTGGCATTGGAGAAGTTTCTCTACTAAATGGACAAAAATTCTAACTCAATGGATATTGACATTCTAACTCGATGGATATTGACATTGGGGAAGTTTCTCTACTAAATGGTCAGAAATTCTAACTTGACGGATATTGACATTCTAACTCGATGGATATTAACATTGGAGAAGTTTCTCTACTAAATGGTCAGAAATTCTAACTCGACGGATATTGACATTGGAGAAGTTTCTCTACTAAATGATCAGAAACTCTAACTCGATGGATATTGACATTCCAACTCGACGGATATTGACATTGGAGAAGTTTCTCTACTAATTGGTCAGAAATTCTAACTCGACGGATATTGACATTCTAACTCGATGGATATTCACACTGGAGAAGTTTCTCTTCATTAATTACATAATGTACAGTTAATTTATTATGAATTTCAATTGTTACAATTGTTCACAAAGAACCCCATAATTTTGGGTCTCCAAAACCATGGCCATCCGAGAACCAATCCGACATCATTTTCTTCCATGTCATATATTCCAATCCATTCAGATACATCAATATATACAAACAAACAATCTAATAGCACAAACACATTATAAACAACATGCAAACAAAGGATAACCCTCAATAGGGTTTCCTCACAATCAATCACAGACAAAGTTTCTAAATGCTAATAGAGGTTGAGGAGGAGTGTCTTCCTCTTACCTTAGTGAAGAATAAAGAAAGCAAGCTCCTTTTTATCCTTGAAATTTTGTGCTTCACCACCACTAAAACCTTGGTGTTCAAATCCATAAAAATCAAGATCAAAGAGTGGAAATGGCATCCATAGTCACTAATGTGACCATGGTCCACGAAAATGGGGAGAAAAGGAGAAGAAAGTTGAGAGCTTTACCTTAAAGCTCCAAGCTTGAAGCTGGGCTGTGGAGGACGAAAATGGAGGGGCAAAGAGGACTCCCACAAAGAAGAAAGTTTGAAGGTGATGAGGGGAAACAATGGGTTAAGTTTGGCTTGAGCAAGGGAAGCTTGAAAATCATCAATGGTGTTTGTGGGTGTGTAGCTGTATGGAGAAGAGAGGAAGAGAGTGAGAGGAAGAGAGAAAGATCAGCGTGAATGAGAGAAAATAGGAGAAGTGAAAATGAAATATCCCTCTTAGCCAACCGTGCAGCACCAAAAAGGGAGGAGAGAGAAAAGTGGATGGGAAGGAAGCTTCCTAGAAGTTTCCTTGAAGCTTCCTTGAGAAGCTTTGCACAATTCTCAATAAAGTACATAGTAAGCTTGTCTCCTTAATTAAATACATTTGACAAATGATTAATTACATTGTTAAAATTATTTTCCCAGTGAATAAAAGTTACAATTGATGAAAATAATATTTTATTATTCATCAGATGATTTTATGATACAGTGATTTTATTTATCAGATAAAATCTCGTAAAACATAAACCTCGTAAATTGTGCTCGACCTCGGGTTTAGTAAGATCCCTTGTCGACGTTTCCACAGTCCAAAGTTTACCAGCCTCAGGGAAGACATTTCGTTATCCCGGCTCCGCTCAGTGGGCACGCAAAATGAAGAATATATTAAAATATTCAACATTTCCAAAAAATTCCACAAAAATTCCTAAAAATCATAAATATCATAAAATGATTATTTATAATGAAATAAATAATTTTTGGGATGTTACAAAAAATGAGCCAAGGACCACCATCTAATGCGAATTCATAGTCTTGAGAGGAATTGAACTTAACCAAGAAGAATTCATTACATACCTCTATCACACTTATGGAGCCATTCCTAGCCAAGAGACCTTCAAGACCACGTTTCAAGATATTGATCCCTGTCCTTCATTCCAACAGCTTAACAAGTGGCGATCCCTCCCATGGTTTAGTGAGTCGTTCAATTTCTGCTTTGTTGGCAATGATGTTTGGGCACCCTTGTTCTTCTATCTCCACCCTGAGCTCCAAGGTTCTATTTTATTCCTTCTGTCTTCTTCCTCCATGGAGTGTCCATCACTGTTCCCATTGTTATCACTGCTTTCATCCCCTAAGCTTTCATAATTTGATTCTAAAGAGAGTCTGTGGTATCCTTTACAGCCTTGTCACCTACCAGAGTCTTTAAAGGATTTTCTCCTGCCTAGGTCTCTCTGTTGGGAGTCAACCTCCACCATCCAATCCTCCTCGTGAGTGACGAAGGAAGTCTTACTAGAAAACTCATTATTGCCTTTCCTAATCTTCTTTTTACTCTGCCGGAGTTGGTCCTACTCTTCTTGAGAAGTGGCTGTTGCTGTTCCATCTGTATTTTTACCCTCACTTGCCATCTCTCTCTACTATATGTTTTTTGTTTTGAAGATGGATGGAATACAATTTAGTTAGTAATAAACGGATGAAACTTACTTCTCCAAGTGTTTATCTAAATATTATTCAGCATATTTTATACCGTACTTGTTACAGTCAGATCTATATACTTTTTTTTTAAAAAATGGTGGCAATGAAGTTTGAATCTATAGTTTCATACAAATTATTCAAGTGCCTTACCACTATCCCAATCCTAATGACATGAACTTATTTAACAAACTCTACTGTAAATAATTACTTATTTAAGCTATTTATCTAAATAGACTTGAGTCCACTACACATAACATATTTTTTTCATGTGATAAACACATTAGACCTATTTATCCAAACAAGCTCATGATTTTGGGCTGACTTTCACTAAGATGAGTAGTTTTTTTTTTAACACTTTTAGTTGCTCACTATATACATATGTTAGTGTTCTTTGTACCAGAACAACAATAACAAAATTTCTTTTTTCACTTGGTTAGGTTGGCTCCATAATTCATTATGCATTTCAATCCTTTGTAATGTTAACAAAGATTTATTTTAGTCCATTGACTTTCTTTTGTTTTAACCAATCTTTCAAATTTTGTAGTTTAATTATTTTAATTTTCAAAATGGTTCTTATGTTAGATTTCTTGTAAATTTTACTTTTGTGTTGAATAAGAATAATGATAATTTTGACCTAGTAATATGTCATATCGTCTTTCCATGAAACACATTAATAGAAATTCATTTATCAAGCATGTTGAAAAAGAGATGAAAATAAGTTATTTATAAAAATAGAAACATTTTATAACTATCTATTTAGTCTAGCAGTGTAAAAAAGGGCTGCGTTTGATTGACTAGAATAATCTAACAAAATATATGGATTAGACTAAGAAAATTTAAGTCCTACTATATTTTAGTCCAACTTGGCCTGTGATGAACCTGCAAAAATTCATATTTTTACAGTTCAAAATCTTGAGTTTTCATCCTCTTTTAATCTTTTTGATTTAATTTTGTTCTCAAATTTTATTATGTTTTTATTATTTTAATTGTGTTCTTATTACGTGTTTTTATGTATTTTTTGTAGGTAATTGCATATGGAAAAAGACTGGGCATTTGAGGAGCAGAAAAGAATAAGAAAAATAATTCAGAAGCCCAGCGCTTGAGCGCTGGGCCCTCACCGCTTGAGCGCGTAACGTGCGCTGGAGGATTCCTGTTTTAGTGGGCCAGCGCCTGAGCGCTGAATAAGGAGCGTTTGAGCGCTGATTGCGTATGCTGCACCGTGACTTTAGTGGGCCAGCGCCTGAGCGCTGAAAGATAAGTGCCTGAGCGCTGAACGCATAACAGCAACATAAGTTTCTTATAAAAAAGAAAGTTTTGCCAAACTCTTCATATTCTTTTGAGACTTTTTACACATTCTTATACACTTGGATAGAATGCAGCAGTCGTCAAGAGGCACAAACCCTAATGTGGTGTGAGTGCAATTAGGCTTGAAGATTAGGGATTTTCTTTAACCTTTCCACCTTTCTACAATGGAGTTTGTCATATTATTCCCTTTGTGTTCTTCTTTTTCTATGTGTAACTAAACTCTTTTTCGTTAAGGTGATGATGGATCTTGTTCTTGGATGATGTAAATTCTTTTATGGGTTTAATCAATGTTTCTATTTCATGATTTATGTGTTTATCTCTTTTCTTAATGCTTTTCTAAATCTGACCAATTTGGGAATGATCTTTTGGGTTTATGTATGATTTGGAAAAATTTGCATGAACTTAGAACTTGTGATAAACACCATAACTTCTGCAATTGCTAGGAATAGACGTTGTGGGTTGTGTGGTCTTTCTTTTAATTCTCTTGTTCTTGATAATGCCTTTCTAATTGGGGTTAGACTAAGGGATTAGTTAATTCCAATCAGTGTAAGAGGATTAATATACCAAGGGATTGAATATTAATTAATTTTGGGAATTGGCCATAAATCATTGAAATAGAACATAATTAAACCAATATTTGAATATGCATTTAAAAAGTTCAAGTGAAGTCTGACCCCTATCCTTTTCATATCATTGTTTTTCAACTCAACCCAATTAATTAAATTTGGCTTTTGTTATTTTTGTTATTCTTTCTTTTTATTGTTTTACTAACTCTCTTTTTGTTAGCTTAAATAGTGTTATTTTTAGTGAATTTAGTAATTAATAAATTAATCCTCGCGGGACGATATTCTACTCATTCTTTATTACTTTTGTCGATTTGGTGCACTTGTCAATATCCACATCAAGTTTTTGGCGCCGTTGTCGGGATTATTATTATTAATATTAAATAGTAGCTGAAAAGACACTAATTTAAGTATTTTTTAATTGTTTAATTTTATTTTTAATTGTTTATTTTTAATTTTAATTTTATTGTATTTTCTTTAAATTTTCTTTTATTTATAAGTAATTATTTTTTTATTTAATTTCATTTTTCTTCATTTAATTTTATTTTTAATTTGTTTCTTTTATTTTTGTTTTCTTTGTTTATTTTTATTAGTCATTTATTTTATTTTATTTTATTTTATTTTTAATTTCCTTCCTTACTTCACTCAGATTTGCTTGTTTGTTTGTTTATGCAAGGTTCTTTAGAATTAGAAGAATTTCTTTTTGATCTAGATATAGAGAGAACAGCTAGAGCAAACAGGAAAGTAGCTAGAGAGAGAAAGAGGCTTGAAGAAGTAGAAGCAAAGATGGCAGAAATTGTTGTAATTGTAGTGCGAAGACGTGCATTGGCTGACTATGCTACCCCATCTGCTGAGAATATTTCTACCAGTATTGTGCGTCCTACTATTCAGGCTAATAATTTTAAGATTAAACCAGCACTTCTACAGCTGGTGCAGTAGAATCAGTTTGGGGGAGGCTATGCAGGAGATCCAAACTTGCACATTGTGAATTTCTTGCAGCTCTGTGATATTTTTAAGTATAATGGCATTACTGATGATGCCATTAGATTATGACTGTTCCCATTTTCTCTCAGAGATAAAGCAAAGAGCTAGCTACAAGCCTAGCCACAAGGGAGCATCTCTACTTGGGAGGATTTGGTTAGCAAATTTTTGACTTGATACTTTCCTCCATCATTGTTTGTGAAGATGAGGGATGAGATTACTTGTTTCACTCAAAATCAAGGAGAATCTCTTTATGAAGCATGGGAGAGATTAAAAGAGCTATTAAGGAGATATCCTCATCATGTATTTGAAGTTTGGCAACAGGTGCAAATTTTCTATAATGGTTTGAATCATCCTACAGACTTATGGTGGATGCATCTGTAGGTGGGTCTTTAAACACTAAGACTCCTGAAGAGGCTCAGGAATTATTTGAGGTTATGGCCACCAATGAATATCAGTTGCCTAGTGGGCGAGCAGTCATCAGACAAGGAGTGATGGAGCTTAGTACTTTCGATGCCTTACTTGCTCAAAACAAAAGTATTCTTAACAGTTGGCCAACCTGACTAAGCAAGTTGAGAGTATACAGGTAAATTCTGTGAACCATCAAATGTTAATTTATGACTTCTGTGGAGGTAATCATGATAATGGTGGATATGAGGCAAGCAATTCTGGTTTCAATTTTCAAGAACAGGTAAATTATATGGGTAATCTTTCCAGACCTCAGGGTGTTCCATTTTCAAATACATATAATCCAGGGTGGAGGAATCATCCCAATTTTTCTTGGAGCAATCAAATAGTGCCATTAAATCCTCAACCAGAAAAGAAGTCTCCTCTTGAGATTGCACTTGAGAAACTCTCTGTACAGACATCTACTTTTGTGCAATAAACTTCTGCTTTTATGGAGGAAACAATGGTAAATTTTTAGAATCAAGGAGTTGCGATTAAAAGTTTAGAGAATCAAGTAGGGTAGATAGCAAAACAGCTTCAAGAGAGACCTCCAGGCACCTTCCCAAGTGATACTGTTGTCAATCCAAAGGAGCAATGTCATACAATTACACTGAGAAGCGGTAAGACTTTGGATGGACCAGTTAAGGAAATTGATGTTCCTGTTGCAGATGTCCAATCTTAAGAGTGCTGTAATGAAGAAGCTAAAGAGGAGGAACCAAAGTGGCAGAGGAAGAAGAAGGAATGTGAGAAGAAAATAGTTGATCCTTCACTCTATGCTAAACTTCCTTATCCTCAAAGATTCAGGAAGGAGGTTCAAGAAAAGCAGTTTTCTAAGTTCTTAGAAGTTTTCAAAAAGCTGCAGATTAACATTCATTTTGCTGAGGCACTTGAGCAGATGCCCTCTTATGCAGGGTTCATGAAAGATTTGTTGTCAAAGAAGAGGAAGTTGGATGAAGATGAGACTGTGGCACTTTCTGAGGAGTGCAGTGCTATAATTCAGAGGAAACTGCCACCTAAATGGAAAGATCCAGGTAGTTTCACTATTTCTTGCACCATTGGCAAACTGACTATTGAGAAAGCTCTATGTGATTTAGGAGCTAGCATCAATTTAATGCCATTGTCAATTCTCCACAAGCTTGGGATTGATAAAGTGAAGCCAACTACAATGTCTCTTCAACTAGTTGATCAGTTAATTAAACATCCATATGGAATAGTGAAAGATTTGCTAGTGAAGGTCGACAAGTTTATTTTCCCAGCTGATTTTGTGATTTTGGATATGGATGAGGATGCTGATATTCCTCTGATTCATGGAAGACCATTCTTGGCTACTTCAGGAGTGTTGATTGATGTACCTAGAGAAGAGCTTATTTTGAGGGTGGATGGAGATCAGGTGACCATTAATGTTTTTTATAAATTTGCATCAACATCAGATCTCTATGCCCCTGTTAAATGCATTCAAGACAAGCCTCTACAGGCTTTGGCTAGTAAGAGCTCTTCGTCATCAATCAATGCTGATTTTCCTACTCCCAAGATGGTTAACGAAAAGGAGAATGGACCTCCTCTTTCTAAAAGTGCTGCAATTGAAGAAGATCCTCTAGCTTCCACTTATACATTGCAGATTGATTCCAGAGGTAGTGACAGAGTATGGAGGCAAAGAGCTGATAAGAGAAAAATGTCATCCTACTTCTCTTGCTTCAAGCCACCTTGACTAGTTAAAAGGCAACGTCGAGCTAATGACGTTAAACAAGCACTTTTTGGGAGGCAACCCAATTTTTTTCTCTTTTTATATTTTATTTTTGTTTTTGTTTTTATTTTGTTATTTGTTATTTTGTTGACTAATATTTTTTTTTCTTCTTTTTTCTGTTTTTGTTTTGAAGGTAGTGTTGAGTCGGCTTAGGTGCCTCCCTGAGTTCGGAGCCTTTGTAGGGGGATGTATATAGTTGTCGGTCGCCAAAAAGAGTTCTTCTTTTCCTTTCTTGCATTTAATTCATTTTGTTATTTGTTCATTTGGTTTTTATTTTGTCATCATCATCCTTTTTTTGTTTTGAGTCATTTTGTGCATTTCGATGTGTTGAATTGAATATCCAATGATTGTTTGAATTGTGGATTGATTTGATTTCTTGGGATAGCACATGAGGATTTATGAGTTGCATTTATCTCTATTATTTCAATTGTGTATGGATGTTCTTCCCATCTTTATAATTGATAGACCTTGGATTATACATGCATGTCAAGCTTAGAGAAAGTTTATGAGATTGTATGTGTGTGGATGATTTGCATCTAGAAGTTGTTTGATTCTCTCTTGAGGCGAAATCCTAGGCAGTGCATGATTAAGGAAATGATAAGGGTCTTCTTTGGACCGTTTGAGTTTTTCAAGCCAACTTGTAAACACAGTTTATCCTTAGGTTCCTTTTGCAGCGTTGCTATTGTTTGACCTCTTTTTCTTTTCTTTACCCATATTTTTCCTTTCCTATACCCATAAAAAAATTTCTCTCTTACATAACCTCTGTTGAGTGCATATTTTGTATTATTTTATTATTCAAGTCTTCATTATTTTTGTGCATGAAGTTTTGTGAAGCTAAAAAATTTCAAAGAAAAAAGAAGAAAGAGAAAAGAAAAAAAAAACAAGAAAGTCCACCCAAAGTATTGCAAAGAAATAAGTTTGGGAGTGGAGGTTGCTGAAAAAGAAAAGAAAAGAAAGAAAGAAAAAAAAAATGAATGTTGTGTTGATTCTTTTGCTCCTTTTTGCACTTGTTTAGTATTTTGAGGCTTAAATTGTGAAATTTACATGATTTTGTATCTTAACTTTTGTTTTCATTTTCCTACTACTTCTTTCTTAACTCATACCCTTGGATTTACATTACAAGCTTATAAAGTCCATTTTGATCCTTGGTTGTGTGTTGTTTACATTAGTGGAGAGAGAGATGAAAAATAACTCTATAGATGTGGGTTTGATGTGCATTTACAGTTTTATGAACCTATCTGGGTTTGTACTTTATGAAAAGATTGTGTCTTTCATTCATGTTTTTGGGAAGTCATTTGTGCATAAGAGTTGCATGTGAGAGACGATGTGATAATTGGATTGTTCATATGTGACACTTTGAAATTAGATTATGAAGCATTTTCTGAGGATATGAATGATAATACTTGGTATTACCATGTTTGAGTCTGTTTTGAGTTTTAGTTTATTTTATTTTGTTTTGTTTTTCTTTTACTTGAGGACAAGCAAAAGCTTAAGTTTGGGGGAGTGATGAACCTGCAAAAATTCATATTTTTATAGTTTAAAATCTTAGGTTTTCATCTTCTTTTAATCTTTTTGATTTAATTTTGTTCTCAAAATTTATTATGTTTTTATTATTTTAATTGTGTTCTTATTACGTGTTTTTATGCATTTTTTGTAGGTAATTGCATATGGAAAAAGACTGGGCATTGGAGGAGCAGAAAAGAATAAGAAAAATAATTCAGAAGCCCAGCGCTTGAGCGCTGGGCCCTCACTGCTTGAGCGCGTAACGTGCGCTGGAGGATTCCTGTTTTAGCGGGCCAACGCCTAAGCGCTGAATAAGGAGCGCTTGAGCGGTGATTGCGTATGCTGCACCGTGACTTTAGTGGGCCAGCGCCTGAGCGCTGAAAGATGAGCGCCTGAGTGTTGAACGCGTAACAACAACGTGAATTTCTTATAAAAAAGAAAGTTTTGCCAAACTCTTCATATTCTTTTGAGACTTTTTACACACTCTTATACACTTAGATAGAATGTAGCAGTCGTCAAGAGGCACTGTAACATCCCGAAAATTCTTTATTTCATTATAAACGATCATTTTATAATATTTATGATTTTTTAGGAATTTTTGTGGATTTTTCTGGAAATGATGAATATTTTAATATATTCTTCATTTTGCTTGTACACTGAAGTGAGCTGGGGAAAATAGAATATTTTCTCTCGAGGTCGGTAAACCTTGAACCGTCAACGTGTCAACGGGGATCTTACTAAACCCGAGGCCAGCACGTTTGTGAGATTTGCATTTTTCAAGATTTTATCGTTAAATAAAATTGCGGTATCATAAAATTATCGATGAATAATAAAATATTATTTTCATCAATTGTAAATTTTATTCACCGAGAAAATAACTCCACAAAGTGTAATTAATCATCCTGTCGATGTATTTAATTTGGAGACAAGCTTACTATGCACTTTATCGAGGAGCGCGCGAAGCTTCTCAAGGAAGCTTCCTCCAACCATTATTTTTATTATTTCTCTCTCCTCCCATTTTGTGCAAGACGTTTGAATTAAGGGGTCTAATTCATTTTCTTTCTCACATTTCCCCTCCTCCCAATACGCTGTGACTACTATTCACGATCTTTCTCTCTTCTCTTTCACCCCACAGCAGAACACCATCCACCCACACCTCCATTTTTGTTCTTCAAAACTGTCACAATCCTAGCACCATTTTGTGTTTGGAGGACCACCATCATTGAGGAAATCATCTTCAAAGTTCTACATTTCCTCCATCTTCATTCTCTTACGTCTTTGAAACTTAAAGGTTGGAGCTTTAAGGTAAAGCTCTTAACTTTTTCTTCCCCTCTTCTCATTTTCGTAACCCACTGTCATTTTGATGACCATGGGTATTCATTTCAATATTGGGTTCTGATTTTGCAAGTCTAAATGTTTAAGGATTTCTTGGAAGCTGAAAACGAAATCCTGACCAAAAAGGAGCAACCTTTCTTTGTGCTTCTCTAAGGTAAAAGGAAGACACTCCTTCTCAACCTCTTTTAGCATTTAGGGACGTTGTTTGTGATTGGTACTGAGAGTCATCTTTGTTTACATGCTGTTGGTGATGTATATATGCTAGTTGATTGTTTTGTGTGTTTTGATATATCTGTATGTGTTGGAACGTATAATCTGGAAGGAACGCCGTCGGGCTAGCTCTCGGATGGCCACGCTTTGAGACTAAAATTTTGGGATTCTTGGTAAGAAATTGTAATAACTTGAGTTTCTGACCATTAAGTAAAATGTTAAAATCCGTCGAGTATGAACTCCTGGCCAAACCCGTCGAATTTGATATCTTAACCACTTAGTAAAATGTTAAAATCCGTCGAGTATGAATTCCTGGCCAAACCCGTCGAATTTGATGTCTTGATCACTTAGTAAAATGTTAAAATCTGTCGAGTATGAACTCCTGGCCAAACCTGTCGAATTTGATGTCTTGATCACTTAGTAAAATGTTAAAATCCGTCGAGTATAAACTCTTGGCCAAACCCATCGAATTTGATATCTTGACCACTTAGTAAAATGTTAAAATTCATCGAGTATGAACTCCTGGCCAAACCCGTCGAATTTGATGTCTTGATCACTTAGTAAAATGTTAAAATCCGTCGAGTATGAACTCCTGGCCAAACCCGTCGAATTTGATGTCTTGATCACTTAGTAAAATGTTAAAATCCGTCGAGTATGAACTCCTGGCCAAACCCGTCGAAATTGATATCCTGATCATTTAGAAATGTTAAATCCCGTCGAGTTAGAATGACAGATCCGTCGAATTAGGGTTTCTGACCAGTGTTTTCGTCGGTTCTACACTTGGGAGATTTCTCCAACGTCGACACCCATGTCCGTCGAATTAGGACTTCTGCTGATCTTCTGGAATAATTTGACAATTTTGATCTCCGTTCGATAGAACCTCCATCCGACGGAAATTGATTTTTAGCCAATCTTGTTATAAAATGTTCTCCCATCTTTCATCCTTCTGCTATGTCATTTATCGTCGAATGGCAGCCTCAATTTTTCACCAAATACCTTGTCTCTGTCGAATTCAACGGTATAGTTTATCACCCAACACCTAGCAATTAATTTCGTGGCTTTGCTGGTGATTCAGGCCGTGTATCTTCCTGGACTTAAAACCTTTGGATTAATAAAAGCATATTAATCATAAATAATTGGATGACTAGAAATTAATTAGGGATTCATAAACAAGGAAGAACATGAGTATGGGTGAGCTTGTGAGGCACATAATGAATTTAATGGTTGATTTCTATCATGATTTTGAATGGGATTGTGGTTACCCTTAAAATGTGCTATTGGTTTGATGTGGATCTGTGAATGGGTTCAAAACTTGTGGATAAATCATATGACATGCATTTGAAGCATGATTGACCGAGTTGTCATGAGAAGCATGATTGAGTCATGCATTGCACAAAAAGAAAGAGAACATCCGTTGGACTTTGTTAAGGCCGAGGTGCCTAGAAGATGATCACACCTTAGTGCGGGTGCGAATAGACAAGTGGGGTCCTGTAGTTGGCCTTGAGGGCGTCGGGGCGCGGGTGTCGCACAGAGGGCAATGGTAGCCCCTCTGGACCGTGGGATAAACCGATGCAAACGCACCAACGATCCTGACTAGCCACAGTCCTATATCGAGATCTTGTGAGAATGCCGCTGTATAAAGCCTTGACGCGCAAAATGATTGATTATTTTATGAAAAGCACTTATTTTATGGCTGACGAGATACTGGCATGTCTCCCTGATCATTCTCTCCGACTGTTTTGTGTCTAGCTCCATGGAGTAAGATCTTGATTATTGAGGGCACATGTGCATTGTGAGTCCATGAATTATCTGGCATACAATGTTATCATAATTGAAACTGTTGTATTTTTGAATATCTATATATATATGACTGCCTAGAACTGTTTGGTTGATTATAATTGCTACTAGATGTTTATTACTACTATTGTTGTCATAAATGCTATGTGGGCGTTTTGCGCCATTTGGTTTCTTGATGCTATAATTGGTAATGAGGGTAGGATGTCTTACCTCTTCCCTGTCTTTTTATTATTTTCCATCGGTATATGGTGTTCCATCGAAGACGACGGCAAAAAGGGCGAAGCACCTGATTTTCCCGGCGTTTGGCCTTACCTTGATTAGCAACTGCTGAAGAGTATGGAGGCACGCCTGCGCAGGTTTTTGGGAAATGTACGCCTGATCTTCATAGGAGGGCCGGAGTGCTGGCACATCAACTTCGATGCTGAGCACTGTGTATATTTGGGGGATGTATCGATATCTCTAGCCTGGAGGCGCCACGAGCCACCTGTTTTCACCTGTTGTCTTAGCCTACGTTTGGAGTTTCAGTTTCCCATACGCGAGATGTGGGGTGACAATTATTACACCCCGCGGGAAGACTCTTTTCATTCCATAGCTCGGGCCCCATCCCGTAACTCTGCTATTCCTATGGTGATTTCCTCTGATGATGAGGAAGATCCCGAGGAAGTCCCTGAGGACGACCCCGAGGAAGATCCTGGAAAGGATCCTGACGCGATTCCTCCTCACTTGAGGGATTGACTTTACTTGTAGCTACTGAGGGCTACCAGTATTTTATTTTTGGGGGCCTGATGTCTTGTCTGTAGTGGGCTGTATATTTTGATGCCGTGGGGATTTGTATGTATAATCATGTGGGGGGGCAAGTATAGTTTTGCTTTTTGATATGCCAGGCTTTGTAACTAAACAGTTTGATAATTATATATATATATATATATAAAAATGAAATGTTAATTTCCCATGTATGCTTCATCACCATGGATATTGATTATCGTTAACGTTAATGTAACAAAAAAAAATATACTCGCCAATTTAATTACCCAACTATAATCAAGTAAATATACATATTATTAAAATGAACCGGGTCTTAACTCATATAATTTTATTTCCGTATTGAAGATTGACAATGTGACGTTCCCTTGGGAAAATGGGCGTTGCAATAAGTTCATGTGGTGTCCCGGGGCCGATGAGGAGTGATCGCCGGTGCAATGAAGCACGGACAAGGAGCGGCTCCTGGCAGGCTTCTAGGCGGAGGGTCTGCATGAATGAACTGAATACACACCAGAATAAGAGGGATTCAGAGACTGTGCAGGTATGGGACTGCATAGTTGAGGATGGTTTAAAGGAATTGATTTAGTGTAGCCATATCAACAAGTTGCAACTTCTTTTCGGGAGCCTAGAACATAAGAACTCCATGGTTAAGCGTGCTTAACCTGGAGAAATTGTGGGATGGGTGACCTCCTGGGAAGTTTCCTAGGATGCGTATGAGTGAGGACAAAGCACGCTGAAAAGACTCGTGTTAGTTTGTGGAGACACTCATCAATCCTGTAGGCAGTCCCGGGTCGTTACATTAATGGTATCAGAGATGGGACCTCTCCCAGTACGGTGTGGTTCGGGGACGAACCAAGCGGAAGTTAGTGGGCATGTGGCGTCCCGGGGCCGATGAGGGCGGGGAGTGATCGCCGGTGCAATGAAGCACGGACAAGGAGCGGCTCCTGGCAGGCTTCTAGGCAGAGGGTCTACATGAATGAACTGAATACACACCAGAATGAGAGGGATTCAGAGACTGTGCAAGTATGGGACTACATAGTTGAGGATGGTTTAAAGGAATTGATTTGGTGTAGCCATATCAACAAGTTGCAACTTCTTTTCGGGAGCCTAGAACATAAGAACTCCATGGTTAAGCGTGCTTAACCTGGAGCAATTGTGGGATGGGTGACCTCCTGGGAAGTTTCCTAGGATGCGTGTGAGTGAGGACAAAGCACGCTGAAAAGACTCGTGTTAGTTTGTGGAGACACTCATCAATCCTGTAGGCAGTCCCGAGTCGTTACATTAATGGTATCAGAGATGGGACCTCTCCCAGTACGGTGTGGTTCGGGGATTTACCAAGCGGAAGTTGGTGGGCATGTGGCGTCCCGGGGCCGATGAGGGCGGGGAGTGATCGTCGGTGCAATGAAGCACGGACAAGGAGCGGCTCCTGGCAGGCTTCTAGGTAGAGGGTCTACATGAATGAACTGAATATACACCAGAATGAGAGGGATTCAGAGACTGTGCAAGTATGGGACTACATAGTTGAGGATGGTTTAAAGGAATTGATTTGGTGTAGCCATATCAACAAGTTGCAACTTCTTTTCGGGAGCCTAGAACATAAGAACTCCATGGTTAAGCGTGCTTAACCTGGAGCAATTGTGGGATGGGTGACCTCTTGGGAAGTTTCCTAGGATGCGTGTGAGTGAGGACAAAGCACGTTGAAAAGACTCGTGTTGGTTTATGGAGACACTCATCAATCCTGCAGGCAGTCCCGGGTCGTTACAGGCACAAACCCTAATGTGGTGTGGGCGCAATAAGGCTTGAAGATTAGGAATTTTCTTCAACCTTTCCACCTTTCTACAATGGAGTTTGTCATATTCTTCCCTTTGTGTTCTTCTTTTTTCATGTGTAACTAAACCCTTTTTCGTTAGGGTAATGATGGATCTTGTTCTTGAATGATGTAAATTCTTTTATGGGTTCAATCAATGTTTCTATTTCATGATTTATGTGTTTATCTCTTTTCTTAATGCTTTTCTAAATCTGGCCAATTTGGGAATGATCTTTTGGGTTTATGTATGATTTGAGAAAATTTGCTTGAACTTAGAACTTGTGATAAACACCATAACTTCTGCAATTGCTAGGAATAGACGTTGTGGGTTGTGTGGTCTTTCTTTTAATTCCCTCGTTCTTGATAATGTCTTTCTAATTAGGGTTAAACTAAGGGATTAGTTAATTCCAATAAGTGTAAGAGGATTAATATACCAAGGGATTGAATATTAATTAATTTTGGGAATTGGCCATAAATCATTAAAATAGAACATAATTAAACCAATATTTGAATATGCATTTAAAAAGTTCAAGTGAAGTCTGACCCCTAACCTTTTCATATCATTGTTTTTCAACTCAACCCAATTAATTAAATTTGGTTTTTGTTATTTTTGTTTATTCTTTCTTTTTATTGTTTTACCAACTCTCTTTTTGTTAGCTTAAATAGTGTTATTTTTAGTGAATTTAGTAATTAATAAATTAATCCTCGTGAGACGATACTCTACTCATTCTTTATTACTTTTGTCGATTTGATGCACTTGCCAATATCCACATCAGCCCGATTCAACTTAGGAAGGCTCACTATAAGTCGACTCAACCCACTGGCCTAATATTTAATTATTTTATCAGAGTACTATTAAATAATTCATATGATATATGAAGGGATTTACCCTTACTCTCTCTAATGTAAATTAATATTTATATCATAAAAACTCTTATTTGATGTTTGTTGGAATTTAAACAATAGAAAAGAAAAACCAAAGTTATGAAATGAAATTGTTAAGGGTTGAAAACTTGAGAAAATTATAAAATATATATATAAATTGGGCCAGTAGGCCTTCCTACGATGCATTGGGCCAAGTTGGACTAGCAATTTGACAACCTGCAACAATTTCGATTTAACTCGACTAGGCACGATATTGACACCTCTAATTCATTCTAACAGATGCATCTTGATGAACAGTCAGCTAGAGTGGATCTTTCTTTCTATGAGTGAATGCTCCTCTTCTAAGCTAAATATGATAATTCAATTGCTACTATTAAGAATAGAGAGGTAGAATTAAAGGCAACAACTTAAAGATAGCTTTGATTTTATAATTAGGACCCCAAAATTTAAAAGAAAACAAAAGGTTACTTTAACTATTAGAAGCTAAACAATTTTTAAAAAAAAATTAGAATCTAAAATTTTTAGGACTCCAAAACTATTGTTGGAATTGCATGTGTGGGTTTTTTGTTTGCATTCTAAATGGGGTTTTCGAAACTATTATCTATGGCCCCATCATCCAAATCCTTGTTTAGCACAAATCCAAAAGTCCATACTCTTCTTTGCTCTTTATTCGTCTTTCCTTTCTTTTCATGTGTTTTTTTGGTGACTTTTACCCTGGACCCCTGAGTTGGGGTCCATGGATGCACCCTAAAAAATACTTGTTGCAGCAAGTTTTGGTGATTTATAATATGGTTTATTTCTGTATTTACAATTAAGTCCTATTAGAATTAGTTTTTTCAGTTTAGTCCTTAATCAAGTGGCAACTATGAAACCCTAACTTTTAAGACACGTAGCTTATCACCACCAGCACCGGCGTTGCTGTCAAAAAGCTCGAAATCTAGCTCCAAAGAGAGACAGAGACCCAAATCAAAGCAAAAGAAACTAAACAATGCTTTTGCGTTCCTTTTCTTAGTATCAAGTTGTAGACGCAAAAGAACACCAACAGTGAAACTCACTTCTTCTCTGGCGTTAGCGAATCTGTTTGTAGTGGCCAAATCTATTCACTGTGGCTGGATCTATTTGCGATGGTCAGATCTATTCGCGGTAGCCAAATCTATTCACAACTCATGGTGGTGGTGAGGAATGGGACGACTCGTTGTGGTCGGATCTGTTCACAAATGTCGCAATGTTGGTGAGGAAAGGGGTCGATGGCTGATTTATTTGTGGTGGCCAAATCTATTCATGACTAGTGGTGGTGGCGAGGAAAAGGAGTTGGTGGTGTATTGGCTAGAATTTGAGTTTACAAGTATTGTTTGTGTTATTTGTTATTAATTTTGGTCCATGTTCATTTGATTCATTTTGATTTATGAATGAAATTGAAAATTTGTCTTATACTTTGGATCTTCATAGATGAGGGAGACTCGATCCATGTTCATGTTGATTTGTTTGCTGCAATGAGGAAGAGGTATTGATTCTAGGCTTGGAAAATGTGAACCAAAGTACTTCAAGCTTCAGTTAAATGAACTTGTTGATAGCCAACAACCATTACAAAAGGTTGAGGTGAATTTGGATGATGTTACAATCAACTTATCTAAGGTTCATTTGATGCTTTCTTCTTTTTTTTTTGTTGCCAAAGATTGTGATTAGTATTTTTTGCGATAATCTTTTACTGCATTAGTATGTTGCCAGTAGCTTCTTCATCCAAAGTATGATGATTGTAGTTGGTTGTAAGTTTTAGGCTTTCTTCTAATTCATGTTCTATGTGAACTTTCACTTATGTTTGGAGTGTGTTGATATCATATCATATCTGGCGATATCTTTTTAATATTGTGTCATATCATATATGTTATAATTAGAATGAGAATGAGAAATAGAATATATATTTATTGTAATTACATATATCATATCTTAAAGATTTAGTTTAGGAACAATTGTATATTATGTGTTTCTTTATTCATAACGCTTAGAGAGTTTTCTCTCAAGCAATTCAATTACAATAGTCTCTATTTTAACTTCAAGTTAGTATCAAAGCTATACTCGATGGACCCATTATCCTTTGGTGAAATTTTTTACGGTAGACCGTGTCTCCACCCTGGTCTGCCACCTTTTTGGCCATGTTGTCTTTTCAGCCACCCTTTTTCTTTCTCCATCGCGACTATAGAAGTCAGATCTGCCATCCTCCAAGTGTCAACTCTGCTGGTCAACTACACTATCATCTCGCCATCCCTAAATTGTCTAATGCCCAAAGCACGTCCCCAACAGAGCCACCACTAGTTGCCAGCGTTATTCAACTTCTGCTGGCACGCATGAGGGCGCATCCGACACTTTTTTTGACACTATCAACATCGCCTAGGTAGTTTGGACCTCCTTTGTCCAGATCTGCCCTCTCCTTTTCCATCTGATGCTTGAGTTGTTGAATCCCTACACGCGTGATTGTTTAAGTTTATGGTTTTGTTTGAGTTTCTATTTAGATCTCATATCCACTCTTGTCTAAATCATATCTTCTAGCACAGATTCTTCCTCTACTAGCACGAGTTCCTATAATGACAATAATGAACTTGTGAAGAAAAGTCTTGTCTCCTTTCCTTTCTAGGGCACTCCCACAATAATGTCTGAGAAACTAAACAGTAAGAATTATTTGGATTGGTATGCTACTATAGATGTGTGATTTTTAGGTTAAGGGCTCTTGAAGCATTTAACTAAGAAGGCTGAAGTTATCGATGCTAGTATAAGGGAGGAATAGCAGAGAGCCGATTATCAATTGGGGTCTTTGTTGTGGCAGTCTATTGACCCTAAACTATTGGTACACTATCGCTCCTATAAATCATGCTATGACATATGGAAGAAAATTTGAAGTGTCTATGATAATGACATATAACATCTATTTGACTCGGTCCATAACTTGGCGATGCTCCAAATGACAGATCATGACCTACCTTCGTATCTCAACAAAGCACAGGCCACCATTGCACAAATCAAGTTGATCCTGCCTTATAATATCCTTCAGAATGTGTTGGACAAGCTAGATAACATGTACATGGTTTTTGTTCTCCATGGTTTTCATAAGGATTTCGAATCTGTTTGGAACCCAGTCTTGACAAATCCAAATATCCCTTTGTTACCAAGTGGCCTCAATCACTCAAGAGGGGGTGAATTGAGTATATAAAACAAGTTCGCAAATCTTTTATTAAATACTTGAATTCTTATTTTCATTGAAGCTATTTCATTAATAGAGATAAATGGATAGATGAGATGAACCCTTTCACTTACAAATACAACAATCAAGCAAGATAGTATTTAAGAAAACTCAATAAAATAATGCACAATATTAAAGAGTTGAGTTTAGAAGAACAAACACCAAGCATTATTCTGGTTCAGCCATCAATCCACTTGTGGCTTATGTCCAATCCTCAAGCAATCACTCAAGATTTCCACTATATCTTCAAGCTTGAAAGCAGGTGCTTAACAACCTTTACAAATTGAAGCACTCAACACACCTCGGGATGCCTCACCCTTGTGCTTGAGCCTTTATATTCAAGGGATACCTCACCCTTACAATTTTGAGGGATACCTCACCCTTTCTTAACAGATTGTACAAGATTTGGATGGAAGAAACTCTCTCTAGAGCAAATTATACAAATTGAAGAACTATGGTATTAAGGATTCACACAAGTTGAAGCTCAAAATAGAGGATTATATGAAATGATGAGAAAACTCATTTTTAATGTGCAGTAGTGATTCTCAGATTGTTGGTCTCAGTTTTTCTAACCCTTCATTAATGCCCAACACCCAAATTTATAGTTAAGGGCCATCGATAGCCGTTGGGGGTAGATGAGAGCATTAAATCTCTTTAATATAGTCGTTACGTATTTCTTCTCATTTTCCAGATAACAAGCTAATCGGTTACCCCAAGTACCATAATCAGTTAGGGGCTCTTTTTTACTCAAATTAAAAGCTTCTGTTATAAAGAATAACTAATTAGATTCATGTCCTAATCGATTAGGACTTAATAAACTTGGTTTCTGGGAAAGCTGCTAACCGATTAGAGCCTCATACTAATCGGTTAGGACTTAATTCATTTTGCTTCTGAGAAAGCAAATAACCAATTAGGGCTTCAACCTAATCGGTTAGGCCCTGTTATAAAATGAAAAGAAATGCTTCTGTGTATTCAAATACTTGATTAGTCATCTTGCCTAATCGGTTAGGCATATGAAATATAAAGAGGCAATGCCTCTGTTTCATCAGACTAACCAATTAGGAGCTGCTCCTAATCGGTTAGGGGCCTTAAAAATTGGCCTCTAACAAGACAATACAGGTTATGCTTTTTGCTTGCCAAACTAATTAGTTCTTTTAAAAAATATATGTTTTGGTTCTTATTTATTTGCCTAGAAAAGGAGATTGGATTTCCAAGGGATTTTTCATAAAACTTTTTGATCCTTACTAAAAACCATTTGTTTAAGCTATGAATTTCATGATTGAAGGGAATGATTTTGCAAAGCCATTTTAAGAAAGCCAAAAAATAAGCTTAGAGTGAATCCTTAATATACCTTTACACAACATCTATGACCTACATGCTAATCTTGAATTCTTTTTAACTTGATCATTATGTTTCCATTGTTTTCTTGTTTGTCGACATCAAAACCATTTGTATTTAGTCAATGTCAATCACATTCTCTACCTTTTGGATAATGACAAACAATTATTGAGAAAAAGATTAGTTCAAATGATAATCGGAATTCATAACAGGATTTAGAGACTTACTCCCATTCTTTTGTTCAAGAGGTGGTTGAATCAGAGATGCACAACTCCTCCTTTGTTTTGGAATTCCAAGACCATTAACAGAAAAACTTAAAGTAAAACATTTAGTTATTTTACCTTCTTTTCTCAATAAAAAGCCTATATTCTTCTCCTCCTTTTGTCATGATAAAAAAAATGGAACAGATAACCAGTAATAATCTAGCCATAATGGAAGCATTTTCAGTAATCCATTTAGACATAGACAAGTTATACGACACCAAGCATTCAAATCATATTTAAACATGCCATGGTTCAAAGATAACTTTCAAAACATTTGAGTTAAGGCTAATCATAATATCAAGAACATTTAAGACATAGCTCAACATCATATTCAAAACAAAGTTGTAAGTAATTAGTTCAGAAATATAGCTATAACAGAAACAGATAGTCCATGCCTAAGCCCCATGGTCCTCGGGTGCTGGGTAGCAACGCTCGAGCCTATCCAAGCGGTCATCCATAGCACTTAAACGATCAAAGATGACTGAGTTGTTGTGCTCTTGGTAAGTTCAAAGATCCACAATGGCACCAAGGATGCGTGCTTCACTTGTAGCTTCTGGGATAGTACTTGGTGCTGGTGCCTCTTCCATAGGAATATCATCCGGATCAGCAGGAATTTCTTCTAGTGGTGCTGCTGCCACACATCTATAACCATAAGTCCATTCGCCATTTATGTTCTTCACTTGCATTCTATTGAGAGAGGCAAGTCCAAACTTGTGGGGACTTGCAGTATTTACAATTCCATCTTCCATTAGGGGAACCTTGTAATGGTCTAGAATTCGAGCAATCAAAAGGGCATAAAGAAGATCCATAACTGCCTTTTGTTTAGCTTTCATCATGTAATGCATAATGTAATAAGGCCAGTTGATCTTTATGCATTCTTTGAGAAGCCACACCAGGAAGATGTCTTCCTCTTCAACCAGGGCATAGTTAGTTACCCTTGGTGCTAGGATATGAGTTATAATAAAGTGGAGAAGACGATCTTGTAACTTCAAAAGGCCGGTAATAAAAGTCCCCTTTGACATTTGAACACCAAGCTAAAGCATGCCCATGACAGCTTGATCTCTCTTATAGTTTTCCCATGAGCTATAATTTTCCAATTTAAGCTTTTCTCCAGAGTGAGGAAGACCAAACAGAGGAACCCACTCACTTGGATTCACAATAATTTTGTGCCTTTTGATTTCAGAAACCAAATTTCTACCCATAATAGATAAATTGCAGAAAAAGACTTTAGTAGGTTCAAGATAGAAATACCCTGGATTAGTAGCGACGAGAGTTCTCAATCTATGGAATTCAAGGAGCTCTGTAAGAGAAGTGAATCATTCTTTGACAAAAAATGCCTACTCCATCCATTTAGGTGAAATGATGCATCGAGCATGAAATTCCAACTGGTATTTCTTCATTTGAGTAGGGTCGGTGAAAAATCTTCCAAGGTTCAAGGCTATGGAGAAATCTAGGTTAGTGTCTGTAAGAGGTGTTTCCTTTGGGACATTTGGGTTTTTGGACCGTGACCTTTTGGGGAAGGAAGAGCTACTAGCCATGGTGAGTGATAATGGTGGTTAGGGCATGTTTGAAGAGAGAAAAAGTGAGAGGAAGGTGAAAAATTTGGAGATAAGAGGAATTTAATCAGAGAGAAAGTGATGGAAAGTGGTAGAATGTGAAGGAAATGGGATTTGAATGGTGGATTTGTGGTGGGTGCGAGTAGAGAGAAGTGGGTGTTTAAGGGAAGAAGAAGAAAGTGAGAATGGAGGTTTTGGAGGCTGTCATGAAAATGAAAGTGGTGGCTACTATTTTTGTGTTTTGAAGAGTATACTAATCGGTTAGGATATTGGGTCTAACTGATTAGAATGTGTAGGGCAACTGATTACAGTTTTGGGAAATGAAGGTGGAGCTCACTGTTTGGGTAAATAACCAGTTAGAGGTTAAGTTCTAACTGATTAGAACGTGATGAGAACGGAAGAGGAGCTCACTGTTTTGTCAAATAACCGATTAGATGAGTTTGGCTAATCGGTTAGCTTTGTATAAAATTGAAAAAGGTGTGGCTCTGTGAACTAAAATAACCGGTTATATAATTGTCCTAACCAGTTATGGAGCTATGTCAGAAAGCAATTTTTATATTAATCAAAGTTCCAAGTCATACACAATAGGTCCTTTTTCCTTTTCTTGATAGTTTATTGTACTTCCAAAGTCTATTTCCACAAGCTAACTTGATTCCCAGAGACATAATACTAGCTCAAAATAGATTATTTGAAACTATAACTGTCTTAACACCATTTGACAGAGACCAAATTCAAACTTTCCAACCATCTTCAAACACCAATTACATATTATACCCTTTTCCAAATAGATTATGTTCATCTCCCAACTTTTTATTTCCCAGACAATACCAGATCAAGTCTTCAAGAATTCAACTTTTCAAGACCATTAACACTTGCCATTCCTATGGAGACATCCCAAACACAAAATTTTTCTTCTTCAAGTGATTAAGAAATAATTTTCTTCAGCAGGAGCATGATTAGGGAAAGATTAGGGACTTAAGCATGGATTATGCTCCTTCAAAACAAAATAAGGGGACACTCCGATGCTCAAGTTAGTATTGGATTCAAAAGTGATTAACTTATAAAATTATATAGTGAAACAATGATATTATGTAGTAGAAGAGCAAAATAGGCATTGAAGAAGATTAGTTATGCAACAAAGATAACCAATTTATCAATAAATGGCCAATTTGTACAGAAAATTAACTTATTGCATCAAATGACTAATATATGCATCAAATGGCTAATTTATGCAGTAAATAATCAACTTATGCATGATTGATCCAATATACCAAGTTCATTTCTTATATAGAAGAATGCTTCTTTTGCTAAGGGCTTAGTGAAAATGTCAGCTAGTTGCTTAGTGATTTCCACAAATTCAAGCATGCAATCACCTTTTTGAATATGATCTCTAATAAAATGATGCCTAATTTCAATGTGTTTTGTTCTAGAGTGCAAAATAGGATTTTTGGATAAGTTGATTGCACTAGTGTTATCACACCTAATAGGAATGTGATCAATCTCAAGACCATAGTCTTGAAGTTGTTTCTTCATCCAAAGGACTTGAGCAAAACAACTCCCAGCTGCAACATATTCAGCTTCAGTTGTTGACAATGCCACACTATTTTTTTTTCTTGCTATGCCAAGAAACTAGTGAGCTTCTAAGCAAATGGCATGTCCCACTAGTGCTTTTCTGATCCATTTTGCATCCAGCAAAGTCAGAATCAGAGTAACCAACTAGGCTACATGAGGCACCCTTAGGGTACTACAAACCTATTTGTGAAGTGCCGATAAGATATTTTATGATTCATTTTACAGCACTTAGGTGTCATTCTTTAGGATTAGCTTGATATCTAGCACACATGCACACATTAAACATGATATCCGGCCTACTAGCTGTAAGATAAAAAAGTAAGCCAATCATACCTCTATATTTTGTGATTTCTACAGATTTACCTCATTCATCCTTGTCCAAATAACAAGAGGTGCAGATTGGTGTAGCCATATGCTTGGCACCTTCCATTTCAAACTTCTTGAGCAACTCCTTGCAATATTTGGATTGACTTATGAAAGTCCCATCCTTTGTTTGTTTGATTTGGAGACCAAGGAAGAAGTTTAGCTCACCCATCATGGACATCTCAAACTCAATTTGTATAATATTAGCAAATTCCTTACAAAGAGAGTTGTTAGTGGCACCAAATATTATATCATCAACATAAATTTGAACAAGAAGAATGTCATGCTTTTTATGTTTGATAAAGAGAGTAGTGTCCACTTTACCCCTAGAGAAGCCATTTTTCAAAAGAAATTTCCTTAACCTTTCATACCAAGCTCGAGGAGCTTGTTTCAAGCCATACAAGGCCTTTTTCAGTTTAAAAACATGGTTGGGCATTTCAAAATCTTCAAAACCAAGAGGTTGTTCCACATACACCTCTTTTGTATAAAACCATTTAAAAAGGTACTTTTAACATCCATTTGATAAAGTTTGAAATTCATGATGCATGCATATGCAAGTAACATTCTAATGGCTTCTAATCTAGTTATGGGAGCATAAGTTTCTTTATAGTCTATGCCTTCTTCTTAATTATAGCCCTTTGCTACAAGCCTTCCTTTGTTTCTTATTATTAAGTTTGTTTCATCAAGTTTGTTCCTAAAGACCCATTTGGTGCCAATTATAAGATGATCATTGGGCCTTGGAACTAATTCCCAAACTTGATTTCTTTCAAATTGATTTAGTTCATCTTGCATCGCCAAGATCCAATGTTCATCATTAATGGCCTCATTTATGTCTTTAGGTTCAACTTGAGAGACAAAAGCTAAGTGATTACATGCTTCTCTAAGAGTGTTTCGAGTAATTACCCTTTTTGATACATCACCAATCACCTTGTCAAGAGGATGATACCTTGATGTCCTCCATTCTTTGGGTAAATCCATGATTTTTGAATCCTCTTGACTTGCATGATCACTAAGTCTTTCTTTTTGCTTCTTAGGCTTTTTTTCTTGAATCTCCAAGTGTGTTCTAACTATGATTTCTGTAACATCATCAATAGACACCTTTCTTGGCTCATTTGGGTTAGTTTAATCAAAAGCAACATGTATAGACTCTTCTATGGTCATAGTTCATTTATTATAAACTCTAAAGGCCTTACTAAATATAGAATAGCTAATAAAAATTCCCTCATTAGATTTTGCATCAAACTTCCCTAAGTTATCATTTCCATTATTCAAAACAAAGCATTTCCATCCAAAGACATGAAAATGTGACACATTTGGCTTCCTTCCCTTGTACAATTCATATGGGCTTTTCTTTAAAATTGGCCTTATTAGAGCTCTATTCATAACATAACAAGCGGTATTAACCGCATTCGCCCAAAAGTATTTAGGAAGGTTAGCCTCATTGAGCATAGTTCTTGTCATTTTCTCTAAAGATCGATTTTTCCTTTCTACAACACCATTTTGTTGTGATGTTCTAGGGGCAGAAAAATTATGCTCAATGTCATATTCATCACAAAAGGTTTCAAATTCACGATTTTCAAATTCACTACCATGGTCACTTCTAATGGATATGATACAAAAAAAATTTTCGTTTTGGATAACTTTGGCAAGCTTTTTAAATGATTGAAAAACATCATTTTTGTGAGCCAAGAATAATATCCATGTAAACCTAGAAAAATCATCCACAATCATAAATGCATAGTAATTCCCACCAAAGCTCATACTTCTAGAGGGACCAAAAAGATCCATGTGCAAAAGTTATAAAGGTCTAGAAGTTGAAATCATATTTTTAGCTTTAAAAGAGACATTTACTTGTTTTCCCTTTCGACATGAATCACAAAATTTTTCAAATTTGAGCTTTGAAAAACTAATTACTAGTTCTTTAGAAACTAATCTATTTAAGTGATCCATGTGAATGTGAGCAATTTGTTACCAAGTGGCCTCAATACTCAAGAGGGGGTGAATTGAGTATGTAAAGCAAGTTCGCAAATCTTTCGCAAATCACTTGATAAACAATTTTCGTTGAAGCTATTTGATGATTAGATATGATTGGATATATGAGATAAACACTTTTACATATAAATGCAATAGCCAAAGGGAACAATATTCAAACAATTCAATAAAATAGTGCTCAATGTAAAGAGAAGGGTTTAGAGAAAACAAACACAATGATTTATCCTGATTCGATCACCAATCCACTTATGATCTACGTCTAGTCCTCAAGCAACCACTAGAGATTTTTCACTATATCTTCAAGCTTCAATAGGTGCTTGACAACCTTGAGCACTCAACACTTTGGGATACCTCACCCTTGGAGCTTGAGTCTCTTCAACTAAGGGATGCCTCACCCTTTACACTTTTGGAGGGATGCCTCACCCTCTTTACAAAGCAATATAGATTGATGGAATGAAACTCTCACAAGAGTAGATGATTACAAATTGAAGTTCAAATATGCTCTCAAAGAATAACTAAAGTTTTTCACAAAATAGAGCAAGAATGGATTTGAGGATTAAATCACGTTTTGAAGTATTAGCAATCAGTTTTTAGTTCAAGGTCAACCTCTAATGAAGTCCCAACATTGGTATTTATAAGTTTTGTAATAAATGGAGCCGTTGGGGACTTTTCCCCAAGCATTAAATGCCATTAATATAGTCATTAGACACTGTCAGGTTGCTTGTAATCGATTACACAACAAATGTAATAGATTACGTTGTTGTTCCAATGTGTTCTTGGCTTTCTGGGCTCTGTGTAATTCATTACATTATTGATGTAATCGATTACATGGCTTCTGACTTGCTTTGTGTAACGCCCCTTTTTGGAAAGGGAACGTCACATTGTCAATTACAATGCAGAAATAAATTATATAAGTTAAGACCCGATTCCTCTTAATAATATATATATGTTTACTTGATGATAGTTAGGTAAATAAGTTAGCGAGTATATATTTTTTTTATTTATAATAACCATAATTAATAACAACGGTGACGAAACATACATGGAAATAAAGAACAAAAGTGCAAGTAAAGCGTACATTGGAATTAACATTGCATATATATATATTTATCAACCTGTTTAGTTACAAAGCCTGATATATCAAAAAGCAAAACTATACCTGCCCCCAAAGGATTATACGTACACATCCCCACAGTATCAGAATATATAGCCTACTACAGTCAAAACATCAGGCCCCCAAAATAAAATACTGGTAGCCCTCAGTAGCTACAAGTAATGTTAGTCCCTCAAGTGAGGAGGAACCGTGTCAGGATCCTCTTCAGGATCCTCCGCGAGGTCGTCCTTAGGGACCTCCTCGGGGTCTTCCTCGTCAGAGGAAACCACCATAGGAACCACAGAGTTACGGGAAGGGGCCCGAGCTGTGGAAACAAAAGTATCCTCCTGTGGGGTGTAGTGGCGATCACCCCACATCTCTCGGATGGGAAAGTAGAATTCCAGACACACTCTGATGCTGCTCGTGAAGATGGGCGAATCATAACACCTCCAAGCTAGTGAGATCGACACCTCTCCCTCGTAGATGAACCACTCGGAGTTCAGGTTAATGTACCAATAGTCTGGCCCTCCGAGGAAAGTCAGACGTACATAACCCAAAAATCCACCTGGGTGCGCCGCCATGATCCGACACTAGACGCTAATCTCGATCGGGCCAAAAGCCGGGGAAGTCGGGAGTTTCGCCCTCCTTGTCGTCGTCTTCGATAGAACACAATATACAGATGGGAAATAATAGAAAGACAGGGAAGAGGCAAGACATCCTACCGTCATTACCAACTATAGCAACAAGAAACAAAACGGCGCAAAGCGCCCACATAGCATTTCCAAATAATAATCATAAGCATTAAATAGCAGAAATAAACAAATAAGCAGTTCCAAGTAGTCATATATATAACAGTAAGACAACAATTCCAAATTATAATAATCATAAATGTCAGATAATGCATGGACTCACTATGCACATGCATACAAAGTCAAAATCCTACTCCATGGAGCTAGACACAAAACAGTCGGAGAGAACGATCAGGAGGTATGCCTGTATTCTTGGCTGCCGAGGCCCTCAAGTGCTATAATTCTCAATTTATCCACGTGCACATCATGGCATTTTACAAGGCATTCTACACAGATCACGATATAGGACTGTGCCACGGTCAGGATCATCGGCGCGTGTGTATCAGTTTGTCCCACAGTCAAGAGGAGCTACCACTGCCTCTTGTGAGACGCCCGCGCCCCGATGCCCTCAAGGTCAACTATAGGACCACACATGTCTATTTGCACCCGCACATAGGTGTAATTCAACTCCTAGGCTAAAGGCCTTAACGACAATCCAACAAACATTCACAATGCATACGGACTCTATGCATAGACATGTATGATCATTATTACATACAATTTCACAATATGCCCACATAAACATGTATGATCATTATTACATACAATTCCACAACATGCCACAATTGGCCAAAGCAAGAATCAACACAATCATTGGTCACTCACATGGACGCACAATATCATAATCAATACCTTTTTTAAAGTGTATTAAGAATTCTTGCTTACGTTTAGCTTTTCTTACAGGGTTTGTTTCTAAAGAAATTCTCTTAATTAATTAAATCCTCTTAGGTAATTTATTCACATACCTTTAGAAGGTTATTCTAAGATCTCAAAATCTCACACTCTCTTGTTCTTACCCTAATTAAATTATCCAAAGTCTTATGAAAATTCCCTTCTTGATTCTTTAAAATTTATGAATCTCGGTACAATTTGATTTTCCAATTTGCTAATTCTTGCATCCTATTTCCATTAATTTAATCACTAGGTATTAGATGATAAATTATGATTTTGGATTCGACAGAGACAATGGCTCTAGTGTACAAAAATGAGGTTACCTTTCGACGAAAAATATCCTGATAATGATGAAAAATGGGAGAACGTTATTCCATAAGAATGGCAAAGAATCAATTTCTGTCGAATGGAGATCAAAAACTGTCGAATACACCAAAAGGCCAGCATAAATCCTAATTCGACGGATGGGTGTTGACGTTGGAGAAATCTTCTCTACTGAATGGTCAGAAGTTCTAACTTGACGGACATCAACATTCTAACTCGATGGATATTTACATCTTAATTCGACGAATATTGACATTGCACTAAATGGTCAGAAGATCAAAATCGACAGAATGGTCAGAAGATCAAATTCGACGGATGTTGACATTCTAACTCGACGGATGTTTACATCCTAACTCGACGAATATTGACATTGCAGTAAATGGTCAGAAGATCAAAATCAACGGAATGGTCAGAAGATCAAATTCGACGAATATGGTCAGGAGTCTAATCTCGATGGATATGACATTCTAACTCAACGGATATTGACATTGTACTAAATGGTCAGAAGATCAAATTTGACGGATATGGTCAGAAGATCAAATTCGACGGATATTAACATTATACGACATGGTCAGAAATCTGAACTCGACGAATATTGACATTATACGATATGGTCAGAAATCTGAACTCGGCAGATATTGACATTATACTATATGGTCAGAAGTCCAAACTCGACGAACATTGACATTCCACTAAATGGTCTTAGGTTCAATTTGTTACAGTTTTTCACAAAGAATCCCCAAATTTTGGTCTCAAAATCGTGGCCATCCGAGAACCAATTCGACATCATTTCTTCCATTTCAGGCATTTTAATCCAATCCAATATATCAATATACACAGACAGACATTCTAATAGCATTAACACCTTACAAACAGCATGCAAACAAAGGATGACCCTCAATAGGGTTCCCTCACTATCAATCACAGACAACGTTCCTAAATGCTAATAGAGGTTGAGGAGGAGTGTCTTCCTCTTACCTGAGAGAAGCACAAAGAAAGGATGATGCTCCTTTTTGCTTAGAAACTTTGTTCTTCACCACCACCAAAACCTTAAAGCTCCAAGCTTTGATGTTGGGCTGCCAACTGTGAATGCTTATGTCTCTAAGACATGTCGAAAGGTTTTTGATGATAACAAAAGCAAAAGAGAAGATCAAGCACAAAAGGAAAAATCAAGATCAAAGAAAGAAGACAGAAGGTTTAATTAGTTATTTAGACTTAGGATATAAATGTTAAATGCTCTCAAGATTTCTCAAATGGTTTTTCAATATATGATTTCAAAATAAATGGGAAATTTCAAAGATAAACATGGCTTTCAATAAGACTTGAGTTTCAACTTTAATCTAACACTCTTAAAAGGATTTATGTTTAAATCAAGTATCTTGAGGTGTTGGAAATGACTTACAAGCGTTATTGGACTTGAAAAATGTGTTCAAAGGCCAATGTAATCGATTACCTAATGTTTGTAATCGATTACACATCAAACAAGAAACATGAATCGATTACATTGTAAATGTAATCGATTACAATCAAGTCAGAGCTATGTAATCGATTACACAATATATGTAATCGATTACACAAAGCCCAGAAAGGCAAAGAACACGTTCGACAAGAAATGTAATCGATTACATTGATGATGTAATCGATTACAAACAAAGTCAGAAGCCATGTAATCGATTACAGAATATATGTAATCGATTACACAAAACCCAGAAACTCAAAGAACACGTTCGACGAGCCATGTAATCGATACATGGATATTGTAATCGACATACAAAGAAGTCGAAGTCATGTAATCGATTACATAAGCATTGTAATCGATTACAAGCAAAGTCGAAGCCATGTAATCGATTACACGAGGAATGTAATCGATTACACGAGCCCGAAAGTTCGTAAAACGTTGGAACAATAATGTAATCGATTACCGAGATATGTAATCGATTACACGCATCCATCGACAACGTCCAACGGCTATATTAAATGCATTAAATGCATGCCCAACTACCTCCAACGGCTCTATTAATTGAGAAACATATAAATACCCAAGTTGGGTCTTTGTTTACGGTTGACCTTGAATCAGCTGATCATTATACTTCAAAACGTGAATCAATTCTTAAAATCATTTCTTGCTCTGTTTTCGACTAAAAACGTGAAAAATCTTTGAGAGCATATTAGAGCTTCAATTTGTAAACACTTGCTCTAGAGAGAGCTTCTTCTATTTCAATCTTATACATTCTGATTAGTGAGGGTGAGGTATCCCTCAAGTATTGTAAGGGTGAGGTATCCCTTTGAAAATAGAGGCTCAAGCTTTTGGGTGAGGTATCCCATACTGTTGAGTGCTCAAGGTTGTAGTGGTTTTTCAAGCACCCATTGAAGCTTGAAGATATAGTGGAAAATCTCAAGGTGTTGCTTGGGGACTGGACGTAGATCACAAGTGGAGTAGTGATTGAACCAGGATAAACGACTGTGTTTGTTTCTCTAAACTCTCCTCTGTTTATCTTTGTGCACTGTTTCATTGTGTTATTTGAATATTGTCTCCTTGGCTATTACGTTCATTAGTAAAAGTGCCTAACTCATCTATTCAATTATCTCTGATCATTCAATAGCTTCAACGAAAATTGATTGTCAAACGATTTGCGAAAGATTTGTGAACTTATTTTTAACTACTCAATTCACCCCCCCTCTTGAGTATTGAGGCCACTTGGTAACAAGTGGTATCAGAGCTAGACTCTTGTGTAAAGAGCTTAGCAGCTTCAAGAGAAGTGATGGCTTCAAATGGTTTTTCAAATGAAGGTTCTTCTATAAATAGACCTCCTTATTTCAATGGGGATGGTTATGCCTATTGGAAAGAAAGGATGAAAATTTTTATTGAAGCTATTGACTTAGATGTGTGGGACGATTGAAAATGGTGCTTTTGTCCCTACACAAACTAAGGATGGTGTAACAATTAATACACCTAGAAGTGATTGGACCGATGATGATAAAAAGAAGGTTCAATATAATTTGAGAGCCAAGAACATCATCACCACATCTTTGGGGTATGATGAATTCTTTAGGGTGTCAAATTGTAAGACCGCAAAAGAAATGTGGGATACCCTACAAGTAACTCATGAAGGTACTAGTGAAGTAAAAAGATCTCGAATAAACACTCTTACTCATGAATATGAATTATTTAGAATGAATCAAGGTGAGAGTATTCAAGATATGCAAAAGAGATTTACTCATATTGTTAATCATCTCATCTCATTGGGAAAGACATTTCCTAATGAGGATCTTATTAACAAAGTCTTGAGATGTCTAAGCAGAAATTGGCAACCCAAGGTAACGGCGATTGCAGAATCAAGAGATTTATCAACCATGTCTCTAGCCACCCTATTCGGAAAACTTCAAGAGCATGAGCTAGAACTAAGTAGGCTCAATCAAAATGAAGAACATGACAAAAAGAAGAAGGGAATTGCACTCAAGGCCACCTCTCCCTTACTTGAAGATGATGATGAAGATGGTGAAGAGGATGCTGAAAATATTGAGTTAAGTGAGGAGAATCTTAGTCTCCTTGTGAGAAAATTCGGAAGATTCTTGAAGAAAAAGGGATTTCAAAGAAGACCACTGTTTCCTCAAAAGAAAGCATATCACAAAGGAGAAGGATCCTCCACTCCTCCAAAATGCTATGAATGCGGAAAATCGGGGCACATGAAAATGGAGTGTCCTATATATCTCAAGAAGACGGAGAAGTTTGAGAAAAGACCCTCCAAGGAAAAGAAAGGAAGAAGAGCATATATAGCTTGGGAGGATAATGACTTAAGCTCTTCCGATGATTCAGAAAATGAGGAAGCCCATCTTTGCCTCATGGCTTAAGGAGAAGAAAGTGGAGAAAGCGACACCGAGGTAACCTCTTCTAACCTAGAACCTCCACCTTCTTATGATGAATTGCAAGATGCCTTTCAAGAATTGCATGATGAATCTTTGAGGCTCACAAAAATGATTTTGTCTTCCAATAAAACAATCTCCCTATTGACAAAGAAAGTTTCTACCTTAACCAAGGAGATAAATGAACTTAAAATTGAAAATGAGACTTTAGGACTCATAGATGCTAATTCATCATGCATGATTTGTTCCTCACATGATAATGCATCCATATCATTACCTTGTTTATCATGCAAAGCTTTTGAAAAAGAAATTGAAGACTTGAACAACACTCTTGCGAAATTCACTTTTGGAAGAGACAACTTGAATGTGTTGTTAGGAAGACAAAAATGTGTTTTCCAAAAAGTCGGTTTGGGATTTAATCCAAACAACCATCAAAAGTCTTATAAGAACTTCTTTGTTTCCTTAAAATCTTCAAGTAGCCCCTTTGTTAAATGTTTTCATTGTGGTAGGAAAGGGCATAGTGCATCCACTTGCAATGTTAGAAAGAACATAAACACCAAGGTTGGAATCAAAAGGGTTTGGGTCCCTAAAGGCACCATTCCTAATTCTAACACACAAGGACCCAAAACAATTTGGGTACCAAAAGTTAAATCTTGAATGTGTGTTGTAGGTGTGCTTGAAGACCAAGAGCTCAAGTTGGTATCTTGATAGTGGTTGCTCCAAGCACATGACCGGTGATGGCTCCAAGTTCTCCTCCCTTACACACAAGAAACATGGTCATGTCACATATGGTGACAACAACAAAGGGAAGATTCTTGGAATTGGCAAAGTTGGTAAGATCCCTTCATCATCTATTGATAATGTCTTACTTGTTGAAGGACTTAAACATAATTTACTTAGTATTAGCCAATTGTGTGATAAAGGAAATAGAGTTATATTTGATTCTTCTTGTTGCATAATTGAGGGAAAGGATGATAAGCAAGTTAAGTTTGTTGGTCATAGGGTCAATAACATATATATGATTAGTCTTGATGATATTTCCTCAAATGATGCTAAATGCTTTATGAGTAGAGAAAATGATTCATGGTTATGGCATAGAAGAATTGCTCACATTCACATGGATCACTTAAACAAATTGGTTTCTAAAGAACTAGTAATTGGTCTTCCAAAGCTCAAATTTGAAAAAGACAAACTTTGTGATGCATGTCAAAAAGGAAAACAAGTAAAGGTCTCTTTCAAAGCTAAAAACATAGTTTCAACTTCTAGACCTTTACAACTTTTGCACATGGATCTCTTTGGACCCTCTAGAACTATGAGCTTTGGTGGGAATTACTATGCATTAGTGATTGTGGATGATTTTTCTAGATTTACATGGACATTATTCTTGGCTCACAAAAATGATGCTTTTCAATCATTTAGAAAACTTGCCAAAGTTATCCAAAACGAAAAAGGTTTTTGTATTGCATCCATAAGAAGTGATCATGGTGGTGAATTTGAAAATCATGAATTTGAAACTTTTTGTGATGAACATGGCATTGAGCATAATTTTTCTGCCCCTAGAACACCACAACAAAATGGTGTTATAGAAAGGAAAAATCGATCTTTAGAAGAAATGGCAAGAACTATGCTCAATGAGGCCAATCTTCCTAAGTACTTTTGGGCGGATGCGGTTAACACCGCTTGTTATGTTATGAATAGAGCCCTAATAAGGCCAATTTTAAAGAAAACCCCATATGAATTGTACAAAGGAAGGAAACCTAATGTGTCACATTTTCATGTTTTTGGATGTAAATGCTTTGTTTTGAATAATGGAAAGGATAACTTGGGGAAGTTTGATGCAAAATCTGATGAGGGAATATTCATTGGTTATTCTATTCATAGCAAGGCCTTTAGAGTCTATAATAAACGAACTATGACCATAGAAGAATCCATACATGTTGCATTTGATGAAACTAACCCAAATGAGCCGAGAAAGGAACTTGTTGATGATGTTGCAGAAATCTTGGCAAAGACGCACTTGGAAAATCAAGAGATAGAGTCCAAGAAGAAAGAAGAGAGACTCCTTGATCACTCATGGCAAGAAGATTCTAAAATCCTGGATCTACCCAAGGAATGGAGGACTTCAAGGTACCATCCTCTTGACAAGGTGATAGGTGATGTATCAAAAGGGGTAATCACTCGAAACTCACTTAGAGATGCATGTAATCATCTAGCCTTTGTCTCTCAAGTTGAACCTAAAGACATAAATGAGGCCATTAATGATGAGCATTGGATCTTGGCCATGCAAGAAGAACTAAACCAATTTGAGAGGAATCAAGTTTGGGAATTAGTTCCAAGGCCCAATGATCATCCTATAATTGGCACCAAATGGGTCTTTAGGAACAAACTTGATGAAACGGGTTTAATAATAAGAAATAAAGCTAGGCTCGTAGCTAAGGGATATAATCAAGAAGAAGGCATAGATTATGAAGAAACTTATGCTCCCGTAGCTAGATTAGAGGCCATTAGAATGCTACTTGCATATGCTTGCATCATGGATTTCAAACTCTATCAAATGGATGTCAAAAGTGCTTTTTTAAATGGCTTTATACAAGAAGAGGTGTTTGTAGAACAACCTCCTGGTTTTGAGGACTTTGAAATGCCCAACCATGTTTTTAAATTGAAAAAGGCTTTGTATGGCTTGAAACAAGCTCCTAGAGCTTGGTATGAAAGGTTGAGCAAATTTCTTTTAGAAAAAGGCTTTTCTAGAGGTAAAGTTGACACCACTCTTTTCATAAAACACAAAATGCATGACATTCTTCTAGTTCAAATCTATGTTGATGACATTATATTTGGAGCTACTAACAACTCTCTTTGTAAAGAATTTTCAAATATTATGCAAAGTGAGTTTGAGATGTCCATGATGGGTGAGCTCAACTTCTTCCTTGGTCTACAAATCAAGCAAACAAGAGAAGGAACATTTATAAGCCAATCCAAGTATTGCAAGGAGCTACTCAAAAAGTTTGGAATGGATAATGCCAAGCATATGGCTACTCCTATGGGCACCTCTTGCTATTTGGACAAGGATGAAGGAGATAAATCGGTAGAAATTACAAAATATAGAGGTATGATTGGCTCACTCCTTTATCTCACTGCAAGTAGGCCTGATATAATGTTTAGTGTATGCATGTATGCCAGATATCAAGCTAATCCTAAGGAATCACACCTAAGTCTTTGTTAAGAGAATAATGAAATATCTAATAGGCACATCACAAATGGGGTTATGGTACCCTAAGGGTGCCTCATGTAGTCTTATTGGGTACTCCGATTCTGATTTTCTTTGGATGCAAAATGGATCGAAAAGAGCACTAGTGGGACATGCCACTTGCTTGAAGCTCACTAATTTCTTGGCACAAAGAAGAAACAAAATAGTGTGGCATTGTCCACAGTGAAAATTTGAATATGTTGCGGGTGGGAGTTCTTGTGCTCAAGTCCTTTGGATGAAACAAAGACAACTCTTGGACTATGGTCTTGAGCTTGATCACATTCCCATAAAATGTGATAATACTAGTGCAATTAACTTGTCAAAAAATCCCATTTTGCATTCTAGAACTAAGCATATTGAAATAAGACATCATTTCATTAGAGATCATGTTCAAAGGGTGATTGCATACTTGAATTTGTTGAAACAACTAAGCAATTAGTGATATTTTCACCAAACCCCTTGCAAAAGAAGCATTTTTCTACATTAGAAATGAACTGGGTATATTGGACCATTCATGCATAAATTAAAATATTTCTTTGCATAATCCTAAATCAAATGCCTAAGCTTGCGTTTTCTCGCATAATTATGCCACATTCTTTGCACAATCTCGAATTTTCATTATATATTTGAATCCCATACTAACTTGAGCGTCGGAGGTTTCCCCTAAATTATTTTGCAGGTGATCCCTCATGTCCAACTTTGACAAGAAATTCAACAACCTCAAATTTCACCAAAAAGGGTGAAATTCTTGGTAAAAATGATAATTTTGATCAATTATATGAGTTGAATAATAATATGATTAGTCTATATGCTTGCATGATGATTTGAATTGATTTAAGTTGCTTTAAAACTGTTTTGGATGGATTAAAATTGATTATATGCTGTTTGGAACGCAAAATCTGAGTTAAAGAGTGCTGGTAATCGATTACAATGCCTTTGTAATCGATTACACAGGTTCTGTCACACATGTAATCGATTACACACATTTTGTAATCGATTACAACCAACTCAGAACTCAGGTAATCGATTACATCATCTATGTAATCGATTACAAGGTTCCCAGAAAGCATGTAATCGATTACACTAAAAATGTAATCGATTACATACCCACCAGAATGCATATAATCGATTACACACTCAATGTAATCGATTACACACAGGGTTTTTTAAAAGGTTCTGACGCGCGTAGAAGTCATTTGTTTTGGCCCTGTTCATCTTCCTCGTTCTCTCCTTCGCTCCCACGCACCTCAAATCTCCAAATCTCTCTTTTCTCACTCAAATCTCCATCAAACCGGTCATTTCGCCTCTCTCAATCTCGAAATCCCTCTCCACATAACCCACCGATCAAATCCCCTCACATCCCTCATCCAAATCTCCCCATCTTCTCTCACGAACACCCTCTCCCCTTTTCGACCTAATTTCGTCCCTCTCTCTCTCCTCACTCATCCCCAACCATTTACCACTCAACCCTTGCTTCTCCTTCTCATCAATGGTGAATCCTCTCATCGCTCGAAGCGCCCAAGAACAGGGCTGCTTGTTGGAGGTTCCTCTCCGGTGGCTCTTCACGCAATATTTCGGCCTGGACCTCACGAGGCACTTCTCCACCATGAAGAAAGCGAGTTGTTCCGGGAAGAACTTCCAGCTTCGCAAAAATCATCTCTCCCGGGTATCTTCCCATCACCTTCTGCGAGAGTGAACCTTTGGAGAGCTTCAGGACCATAGAAAACTTAGGCTTGCTGGGATTCCTGAGCATAGAGAAGGCCATCTACCCTAACCTTGTCCGAGTGTTTTATGCTAACCTGAAGGTTGAAGATAATTGCATCATCTCTGAAGTGAAAAAGCAACAAATCAAGTTAACCATGGCAGAGTGGTATAGGCTCACCAAGCTCACTCCTGATGGAGCTCAGTTCTGTGGAAATGCCAAAGTACGGGGCATGAGTTTGAGCACAAGGCTGCTCTTCTCTCCTTGATTAGGACCGGCTACCACCTCCCGGTGATCCTAGACGAGAATAATGGCCACCGGCCTCACTATGGAAAACGGGGTCCTCCACTACCTCTTGGTTCGTGGATTGATTCCCGAGGAGGGAATTACTCCCAAGTCCTCAAGGATGATGTAGTGGCATTATGGGCAATGACCACGGGGCACCCAATAAAGCGGGGATACTATATTCTAGAGCATATCTTTGGACATCAAGAAAAAGAAGAACTCTCGCTCTCCCCTTCGCCATGTTAGTCACCACAATCCTTGAGTCTTGTCGCATTTCGGACGACGGAAGAGTCCAAGGACACCTGACTCAAAGGGACCCCAATCAATTGGGCTGCATACTCTGAAGAAGCTTCAGCTCTACAAGATGGAGGATAGGTGGCATTACATTAGTCATGGCACATTTGGCCATATCCATCACGATCCAGACAGTGATGATGAGGAGGCTCAGTATCCTGCCTCTGCTCCTGCTCCAGCTTCTCTTGATCTTCTGCTCCAAGAAATGCGCAATCTGAGCGCCAACGTAAACACACGCATGGATCATATAGAGCAAAAGATCGACCATCTTGAGCTGAGGATGGACTACTCAGACCAGGAGCTTGCCTCCATTCGTTCCCTCCTACGTGGACCTCCTGTTCCTGAGAGTCCTGCTGCTGCTGCACCCCCACATCCTCTGCCCATCCTGATCCCATATCCTTCGCTGGTCCATCTGGAGTTCCTGCTGATGATAAGGAGCCTCTGGACTCTGACGACGATCTTATGCCCAACGATGATGACGTTGAACTAGGAGACTCTGCTGCGGATCCAGAGGGTGATGTCTTTTGTGACAGCGAGGACACTGATAGTGATCCTGGCCTTATGCCTTGATTTGTTTTTCCACCTTGTACTTATTTTGTTTTTAACTCTGATTATATAAAATTGGTATACCTTTATGGTTATCTTTTGATTATTGCCTACTGGTTGTGACATGTTTATTTGTACATGCTTGATTATTAATACATAAACTTGTTTTCACTTTGAATGGTTGTTTGTTGGAATATTGCTTGGTGATCTTTGTGGCTTTTCGTTATGGCAAACAATTGGGAATCATGAACTATAACTGTCATGCTGTCCATTTTTTTTAAATGCTTATGTCTTTTTGATAATGCCAACGGGGGAGAAAATAAGGAAAAATGAAATGTAATTAATGGTTGCATGAGAAATTAAAGGTTGCATGAGTACGGGGGAGTTATTGAACTTTTAAGTTATTAAGCTTTTCATATGCAAAATCTAACCCAATATCATGCATAATCTCCGGGGACAGCATTGTACCTAAATGACTATAATATACAAATGCAAAAACTCTTTCTTTTTCCTATGATCAGTTTGTCATCATCAAAAAGGGGGAGAATGTGAATGCTTATGTCTCTAAGGCATGTCGAAAGGTTTTTGATGATAACAAAAGCAAAAGAGAAGATCAAGCACAAAAGGAAAAATCAAGATCAAAGAAAGAAGACAGAAGGTTTAATTAGTTATTTAGACTTAGGATATAAATGTTAAATGCTCTCAAGATTTCTCAAATGGTTTTTCAATATATGATTTCAAAATAAATGGGAAATTTCAAAGATAAACATGGCTTTCAATAAGACTTGAGTTTCAACTTTAATCTAACACTCTTAAAAGGATTTATGTTTAAATCAAGTATCTTGAGGTGTTGGAAATGACTTACAAGCGTTATTGGACTTGAAAAATGTGTTCAAAGGCCAATGTAATCGATTACCTAATGTTTGTAATCGATTACACATCAAAAGAAGTCAGAATCGATTACATTGTAAATGTAATCGATTACAATCAAGTCAGAGGCTATGTAATCGATTACACAATATATGTAATCGATTACACAAAGCCCAGAAAGGCAAAGAACACGTTCGACAAGAAATGTAATCGATTACATTGATGATGTAATCGATTACAAACAAAGTCAGAAGCCATGTAATCGATTACAGAATATATGTAATCGATTACACAAAACCCAGAAACTCAAAGAACACGTTCGACGAGCCATGTAATCGATTACATGGATATTGTAATCGATTACACAGCAAGTCAGAAGTCATGTAATCGATTACATAAGCATTGTAATCGATTACAAGCAAAGTCAGAAGCCATGTAATCGATTACCTGAGGAATGTAATCGATTACACAGAGCCCAGAAAGTTCAGAAAACGTTGGAACAATAATGTAATCGATTACCTGAGATATGTAATCGATTACACGCATCCTGACAACGTCCAACGGCTATATTAAATGCATTAAATGCATGCCCAACTACCTCCAACGGCTCTATTAATTGAGAAACATATAAATACCCAAGTTGGGTCTTTGTTTACGGTTGACCTTGAATCAGAAACTGATCATTGTACTTCAAAACGTGAATCAATTCTTAAAATCATTTCTTGCTCGCTTTTTCGACTAAAAACGTGAAAAATCTTTGAGAGCATATTAGAGCTTCAATTTGTAAACACTTGCTCTAGAGAGAGCTTCTTCTATTTCAATCTTATACATTCGATTAGTGAGGGTGAGGTATCCCTCAAGTATTGTAAGGGTGAGGTATCCCTTTGAAAATAGAGGCTCAAGCTTTTGGGTGAGGTATCCCATATCTTGTTGAGTGCTCAAGGTTGTAGTGGTTTTTCAAGCACCCATTGAAGCTTGAAGATATAGTGGAAAATCTCAAGGTGTTGCTTGGGACTGGACGTAGATCACAAGTGGAGTAGTGATTGAACCCGGGATAAACGACTGTGTTTGTTTCTCTAAACTCTCCTCTGTTTATCTTTGTGCACTGTTTCATTGTGTTATTTGAATATTGTCTCCTTGGCTATTACGTTCATTAGTAAAAGTGCCTAACTCATCTATTCAATTATCTCTGATCATTCAATAGCTTCAACGAAAATTGATTGTCAAACGATTTGCGAAAGATTTGTGAACTTATTTTTAACTACTCAATTCACCCCCCCTCTTGAGTATTGAGGCCACTTGGTAACACCAACAACGAAAATGGAGGAATAAAGAAAAGCTCCACCAAGAAGAAAGCTTGAAGACGGTGAGGGGAAAAATAGTCTCTATTGAGTTGAGTAAAGGAAGCTTGAAATCAACAATGGTGTTTGTGGGTGTGTAGCCGTATGGAGAAGAGAGGAGGAGAGTGAGAGCTGCGTGAGGGAGATAGTGACCAGCGTGAATGAGAGAAAATGGGAGAATGAAAATGTAATATCCCTCTAGCCAACCGTGCAGCACCAAAAAGGGAGGAGAGAGAAAAGTGGTTGGGAAGGAAACTTCCTAGAAACTTCCCTCAAAGCTTCCTTGAGAAGCTTCACGCGTTTCTCAATAAAGTACATGGTAAGTTTGTCTTCTTAATTAAATACATCTGACAGATGATTAATTACACTGTTAGAATTATTTTTCTCAGTGAATAAAAGTTACAGCTGATGAAAATAATATTTTATTATTCATCAGATGATTTTATGATACAGTGATTTTATTCATCAGATAAAATCTCGTAAAACGTAAACCTCACAAACTGTGTCCAGCCTAGGGTTTAGTAAGATCCCCCGTCGACGTTTCCACAGTCCAAAGTTTACCACCCTCAGGGAAAATATTTCGTTTCCCCGGCTCCGCTCAGTGGGCACGCAAAATGAGGAATATATTAAAATATTCATCATTTCTAGAAAAATCCAGAAAAATTCTCAAAAATCATAAATATTATAAAATAACTATTTATAATGAAATAATTAATTTTTTGGGATGTTACAACACTCCCCTTCTAAAAAGGAATTTCGTCCTCGAAATTCATCATATCTTAGAACAAACGCGACTGTGTTTCTTTCGTTTTGTCTCCTAGTTCTCGTGTTGTATCTTCAGCTGCATCAATCCAATTCACTGGCAATAAGGTTGCTTCCTTCCACGGAGTGTCTTATATTAACGGGCAAAAACATGTTGACGTCATAGGCCGATTAATCAAAGATTCTACGTCCTTTGAGTCTTCAGCCATCCAACAGCCAACTCTCCGAACAACTGTCCATTGCTGAGTGGCTCTATCAAACTTATTCTCCTTGCTCACCATAGCATACAAACTAAGCTTGTTTTCTTCTTTAGGATTTTAAGAATCACTCCGAGAGATTCGATACATTCCTCCAAACATCAAGAATAGATCAGAATGTCGCCAACAAGGACAATGAGAAATCTTTGAGTGAACTCTATGATAGTCCAGAATACAATTTGATCTTGGAGAAAACAGTGGCGTTTTTCAATTGATTCGTCAAACCATCTTTCCTTAATTCAAACAAGATGTCTTATAGGGTAAGTTCTCACCTAATTGTGCTACACTTGGCGCACTGTTATGGCTTAGATTCGGGAACACATTTACTCAATCGAAGTACACTACAAACATTATAAAAAGATGACACAGGTAGACCAGGTCTTTGCACGCAGTCATATGATATGAAAGAATGGGTTGTCACAGAATCATACAGTACAGTTAAGAGGTTACCTTCTATGGTGCCTTCCCTTTGAATTAAGTCCTCGGATTCGAAGGCTTCAGCTTCGCTCATGGTATAAACTCGTCCTCCAGCTTGAGGTTTCTTGGCTTTTGTAGCATTCATTAAAGGTTCAACCTTCGCTTGATTGCAGTCTCTGTAGGTATGTCCAGGTTTCCTGCATCTGAAGCAGACAGTTCCCTTTATAGTACAGTCCCTTGTAAGATGGTCTTTTCCACACTTCATGCATTTGGAGGGGTACGCCACGTTCTGGCCAGTCCGGTTCCCAGTAGAACCTCCACCTGAGCCTCCATCCATGGTTTGTTGCTGATTTCCCATTGGTCGGGAATACGGCTTCTTTTGGAAGTGGTTAGAACTGTTACCGCCGTCTCTTTGGAACCTCGTAGGCCCAAAGTTTCTGTTCCTCGTATCTCTGGATTGCTCCAGAACCTCTACGTCACAGCAAGTATCCAGCAGTTCTGAGAACTCATTGATCTTCAAGGTGATTATAGCCTTCTTCACCTTGTACCTCAATCCTTCCGTGAATCTTTGGCATTTCCATGCTTCATTTGGTTGATTCTGAAAGTACATCAAAAACTGTGACAAGTTTTCGAATTTGGCCGTATACTCACTAACGGTCATATTCCCTTGTCGTAAGTTGAGAAATTCTGACTCCTTTGCGTGTCTTGCACTCACAGGAAAATACTTATCTAGGAACTTCTCCTTGAATAACTCCCAAGTAACCTCTCGATTTGCAGCTTCCAGTATTCTCTGCACTCCATTCCACCAGTTCTCAGCATTGCCTACCAGCATAAAAGTAGCATAGTTCACCTTCTTGTCCTCAGTGCAGTTCATTCCTCGAAAGACTTTTTCTAACTCCTTGATCCACAGACTAGCCTTGTCTGGATCAAATTCTCCTTTGAATTGAGGAGGGTTGTGGCGTCGAAACTCCGCTAAATTTTGAGCATCTACAATAGCCTCTAGCTGTTGAGCAGCTTGCTCTTGTTGTTGTGCAACTCTCTCTTGCTACTGAGCAGCTTGCTCAGTTTACTGTGCGATGGCCTCAACCATCGTCTGCATTACCGCTATTGCTGCTGCCATGTCTTCCCTTCGCGCCATCTTACTTTCTTAGATCGGATTAACTGAAAACACAAAAAAGTCAGTTGCATTCACTAGGAATACCAAACCATACACCTTTACATATACTGTTCAGAGAACACACAGCACAAACAAGACAGACTCAATCACAAGACCCAAAGAAACATAAACCGGGGCTCTGATACCAACTTAATGTAACGCCTCTTTTTGGAAAGGGAACGTCACATTATCAATTACAATGCGAAAATAAATTATATAAGTTAAAACCCAGTTCCTCTTAATAATATATATATGTTTACTTGATGATAGTTAGGTAATTAAGTTGGCGAGTATATATATATATTTTTACTTATAATAACCATAATTAATAACAACGGTGACGAAACATACATAGAAATAAAGAACAAAAGCGGAAGTGAAGCGTACATTGGAATTAACATTGCATATTATATATATTTATCAACTTGTTTAGTTACAAAGCCTGGTATATCAAAAAGCAAAACTATACCTGCCCCCAAAGGATTATACATACACATCCCCACGGTATCAGAATATATAGCCCACTATAGTCAAAAGATTAGGCCCCCAAAATAAAATACTGGTAGCCCTCAGTAGCTACAAATAATGTTAGTCCCTCAAGTGAGGAGGAACCGTGTCAGGATCCTCTTCAGGATCCTCCGCGAGGTCGTCCTCAGGGACCTCCTCGGGGTCTTCCTCATCAGAGGAAACCACCATAGGAACCACAGAGTTACGGGACGGGGCCCGAGCTGTGGAAACAAAAGTATCCTCCTGTGGGGTGTAGTGGTGATCACCCCACATCTCTCGGATGGGCAAGTAGAATTCCATACACACTCTGATGCTGCTCTTGAAGATGGGCGAATCATGACGCCTCCAAGCTAGTAAGATCGACACCTCTCCCTCGTAGATGAACCGCTCGGAGTTCAGGTTAATGTACCAATAGTCTGGCCCTCCGAGGAAAGTCAGACGTACATAACCCAAAAATCCACTCAAGTGCACCGCCATGATCCGACACTAGACGCTAATCTCGATCGGGCCAAAAGCCGGGGAAGTAGGGAGTTTCGCCCTCCTTGTCGTCGTCTTTGATAGAACATAATATACAGATGGGAAATAATAGAAAGACAGGGAAGAGGTAAGACATCCTACCGTCATTACCAATTATAGCAACAAGAAACAAAACGGCGCAAAGCGCCCACATAGCATTTCCAAATAATAATCATAAGCATTAAATAGCAGAAATAAACAAATAAGCAGTTCCAGGCAGTCATATATATAACAGTAAGACAACAATTCCAAATTATAATAATTATGAATTCATATAATGCATGGACTCACTATGCACATGCATACAAAGTCAAAATCCTACTCCATGGAGCTAGACACAAAACAATCGGAGAGAACGATCAAGAGGTATGCCTGTATTCTTGGCTGCCGAGGCCCTCAAGTGCTATAATTCTCAATTTATCCACGTGCACATCATGGCATTTTACAAGGCATTCTACACAGATCACGATATAGGACTGTGCCACGGTCAGGATCGTCGGCGCGTGTGTATCGGTTTGTCCCACGGTCCAAAGGAGCTACCACTGCCCCTTGTGAGACGCCCGCGCCCCGACGCCCTTAAGGTCAACTACAGGACCACACATGTCTATTCGCACCCGCACATAGGTGTAATTCAACTCCTAGGCTAAAGGCCTTAATGACAGTCCAACGGACATTAACAATGCATACGGACTCTATACATAGACGTGTATGATCATTATTACATACAATTTCACAATATGCCCACATAAACATGTATGATCATTATTACATACAATTCCACAATATGCCACAATTGGCCAAAGCAAGAATCAACACAATCATTGGTCACTCACATGGACCCACAATATCATAATCAATACCTTTTTTAAAGTGCATTAAGAATTCTTGCTTAGGTTTAGCTTTTCTTACAGGGTTTGTTTCTAAAGAAATTCTCTTAATTAATTAAATCCTCTTAGGTAATTTATTCACATACCCTTAGAAGGTTATTCTAAGATCTCAAAATCTCACACTCTCTTGTTCTTACCCTAATTAAATTATCCTAAGTCTTATGAAAATTCCCTTCTTGATTCTTTAAAATTTATGAATCTCGGTACAATTTAATTTTCCAATTTTCTTATTCTTGCATCCTATTTCCATTGATTTAATCACTAGGTATTAGATGATAAATTATGATTTTGGATTCGACGGAGACAATGGCTCTAGTGTAGAAAAATGAGGTTACCTTTTGACGAAAAATATCCTGACAATGATGAAAGATGGGAGAACATTATTCCATAAGAATGGCAAAGAATCAATTTCTGTCGAATGAAGATTCTGTCAAATGGAGATCAAAAACTGTCGAATACACCAAAAGGCCAGCATAAATCCTAATTCGACGGACGGGTGTCGACGTTGGAGAAATCTTCTCTACTGAATGGTCAGAAGTTCTAACTCGACGGACATCAACATTCTAACTCGACGGATATTTACATCCTAATTCGACGGATATTGACATTGCACTAAATGGTCAGAAGATCAAAATTGACGAAATGGTCAAAAGATCAAATTCGACGGATGTTGACATTCTAACTCGACGGATGTTTACATCCTAACTCGACGAATATTGACATTGCAGTAAATGGTCAGAAGATCAAAATCAACGGAATGGTCAGAAGATCAAATTCGACGAATATGGTCAGGAGTCTAATCTCGACGGACATGACATTCTAACTCGATGGATATTGACATTGTACTAAATGGTCAGAAGATCAAATTCGACGGATATGGTCAGAAGATCAAATTCGACGGATATGGTCAGAAGATCAAATTCGACGGATATTGACATTATACGATATAGTCAGAAATCTAAACTCGATGGATATTGACATTATACGATATGGTCAGAAGTCCAAACTCGACGAACATTGACATTCCACTAAATGGTCTTAGGTTCAATTTGTTACAGTTTTTCACAAAGAATCCCGAAATTTTGGTCTCAAAACCATGGCCATTCGAGAACCAATTCGACATCATTTCTTCTATTTCAGGCATTTTAATCCAATCCAATATATCAATATACACAGACAACCATTCTAATAGCATAAACACTTTACAAACAACATGCAAACAAAGGATGACCCTCAATAGGGTTCCCTCACTATCAATCACAGCCAACGTTCCTGAATGCTAATAGAGGTTGAGGAGGAGTGTCTTCCTCTTACCTGAGAGAAGCACAAAGAAGGGATGCTCCTTTTTGCTTAGAAACTTCGTTCTTCACCACCACCAAAACCTTAAAGCTCCAAGCTTTGATGTTGGGCTGCCAACCACGAAAATGGAGGAATAAAGAAAAGCTCCACCAAGAAGAAAGCTTGAAGACGGTGAGGGGAAAAATAGTCTCTATTGAGTTGAGTAAAGGAAGCTTGAAATCAACAATGGTGTTTGTGGGTGTGTAGTCGTATGGAGAAGAGAGGAGGAGAGTGAGAGCTGCGTGAGGGAGAAAGTGACCAGCGTGAATGAGAGAAAATGGGAGAATGAAAATGTAATATCCCTCTAGCCAACCGTGCAGCACCAAAAAGGGAGGAGAGAGAAAAGTGGTTGGGAAGGAAACTTCCTAGAAACTTCCCTCAAAGCTTCCTTGAGAAGCTTCGCATGCTTCTCGATAAAGTACATAGTAAGCTTGTCTTCTTAATTAAATACATCCGACAGATGATTAATTACACTGTTAGAATTATTTTTCTCAGTGAATAAAAGTTACAGCTGATGAAAATAATATTTTATTATTCATCAGATGATTTTATGATATAGTGATTTTATTCATTAGATAAAATCTCGTAAAATGTAAACCTCGCAAACTGTGTCCAACCTCAGGTTTAGTAAGATCCCCTGTCGACGTTTCCACAGTCCAAAGTTTACCAGGCTCAGGGAAAATATTTCGTTTCCCTGGCTCCGCTCAGTGGGCACATAAAATGAGAAATATATTAAAATATTCATCATTTCTAGAAAAATTCTCAAAAATCATAAATATTATAAAATAACTATTTATAATGAAATAATTAATTTTTTGGGATGTTACACTTTGTAATCGATTACAATATCCATGTAATCGATTACATGACTTCTGACTTGCTGTGTAATTGATTACAATATCCATGTAATCGATTACATAACTCCTTGAACGTGTTCTTCCCTTTCTAGGCACATTGTAATCAATTACCAACTTGGTGTAATTGATTACAAGGCCTCTGACTTACTTTTAATCGATTACAATGCTCATGTAATCGATTGCACTGGCCTTTGAACTCATTTTTCAAGTCCAATAAAGCTTGTAAGCCATTTCTAACACTTCAAGACATTTGATTAAACATAAATCCTTTTATGAGTGTGAAATTTAAGATTGAAACTCAAGTTTCTTTGACAAACATGTTTAGCTTTGAAATTTTCCCACTTATTTTTGAAATGATATATTGAAAAACCATTTGAGAAATCTTGAGAGCATTTAACATTAATGTTCCAAGTCTTATGACTAAATAAACCTCTTGACTTCTTTCTTTGATCTTGATCTTTTCTTTTGCCCTTGATCTTCATCTTTGACTTTGTTATCATCAAAAACCATTTGACATGCTTTAAGGACATAAGCATTCACATTTTTCCCCTTTTTGATGATGACAAACTAATCATAGGAAAAAGAGAGAGTTTTTGCATTTGTATATAACAGAGATTTAGGCGCAACGCTCCCCCGGAGTTTATGCATGATATAGAATAAGATTTAGCTTAAAAACTCCCCCGTACATATGCAACATTAATTAGATTTCATTTTTCACTATTCTCTCCCCCATTGGCATTATCAAAAAGACATAAGCATTTAAGAAAAAAAATGGACAGCATTTTAGCTGTATTTTATGATTTCCCAAGTATTGCCAAAACAAGAAATCCAAAGAGAATATAATGAAGCCAGTAAATTCAGATCAAAAGAGAAACCAATATAACCAATATTCAATAGCCAATATTTCAGAGAATATAACCAAAGCTGATTCAAGGTCATATATCATCAAAAACATATACAATGTAACCTAGCATAGCCAATATAACAAATAACCAATATCACCAAAAATGTATACTAATGTTATATAATTGAGCCAAAAAGAAAAATGTACAAAGTAGTAAAAAAAAATAATGAAAACATCAGGGCGATGGGCCATGATCACTATCAATAGCCTCGCTGTCACTGTCCGGATCCGCAGTGATGTCTCCTAGATCAACATTATCATCGCTGGGCTCAAGATTGTCCTCAGAGTCTAAGAGCTCCTCATCATCAGCAGGGATGCCAGATGGACTAGCAAAAGACAGGGGAACAGGAGAGGCAGAGGATGTGGGAGGTGCAGCAGCAGCACTCAGAGGAAAATGAGGTCCTGCCAGGAGGGATCGAATGGAGGCAAGCTCCTGATCTGAGTAGTCCATCCTTAGCTCAAGGTGATCTACCTTCTGCTCAATGCGATCCATGCGTGTGTCCACGGTAGCACTCAGGTTTCGCATCTCTTGGAGTAGGAGGTCTAGTGTGGCTGTAGCTGGAGCAGGAGCAGGGGCAGGAGCAGGATGCTGAGCCTCTTCATCATCATCACTATCCGGATCATGATGAATATGCCCAAAGCTACCATGGGCAATGTAGTGCCACCTATCATCGACTTTGTAGAGCTGAAGCTTTTTTAAGGTATGCAAGCCAATGGATTGTGGTCCTTTTGAGCTAGTATTATTGGATTCCTCAGCCAAGGAAATGCGACAGTGCTCCAGGATTGCTGTCACCAGCATAGCAAACGGTAGAGCAGAGTTTTTCTTTTTCTTTATGTCCAGCATATACTCGATGATGTAGAAACCCCAGTTGATTGGCCTTCCAGTGGTCATTGCCCATAGGGACACCACGTCATCCTTGAGAACTTGAGAGTAATTCCCTCCCCTGGGAATCAACCCCCTGACCAAAAGATAGTGGAGTACCCTGTTCTCCATGGTTAGGCCAGTGGCCATGATTCTCTTTTTGGGATCACTAGGGGGATAGTATCCTGTCCTTATCAGTGAAAGAAGAGCAGCCTTATGCTCAAATTCATGACCCCTGGTTTGGTCAGCCTATACCATTCAGCCATAATTATCTTGATTTGTTGCTTCTTCACCTCAGAGATTAAGCAATCATCTTCATACTTCAGATTTGCATAAAAGACTCTCACTAAGTTTGGGTAGATGGCCTTTTCAATACTAAGGAAACCCAGCAATCCTAAGTTTTCAATGGTTCTAAAACTCTCCAGGGGTTCACTTTCACAGAAGGTGATGGGAAGATACCTGGGGGAAATTATCTTGCACGGCTGGAAGTTTTTTCTGAACAACTCAGCTTTCTTCACGGTGGAGAAATGGCGAGTGAGGTCCAGGCCAGAAATGTTGTATGAAGCTCCACCTGAGGACCCTCCAATGACAACCCCTGTTCTTGGGCACTTTGAACGATGAAAGGATTCAGCAATTTGATAAGGAAGATGAGTGTAGGATGAGGGGAAAGTGTTTGGAGATGAGAGATAGATGAGAGAGGGACATATTACGGCAAAGAAGGAAAGAGTGTTCGTGAAAAGTGATGGGGAGATTTTGGTGGTGGAATGTGATGGAATTAGGAAAAAAGCTGTGCAGAGAGGGGATTATCGAGTGAGAAGGAGGTGAAATGGAGGGATTTGAGTGAGATTTGAGTGAGAAAAGGGAGATTGGGAGGTTGGGTTTGTGTGGGAGCAGAGAAAGAGGATGAAGAAGATGAACGGGTTCTGATAAATGAGCCCTGTGTGTGTCAGAGAACCTTTTAAAAACCCTGTGTAATCGATTACATTAGTTTTGTAATCTATTACAAGCCTTCTGGTGCTCATGTAATCGATTACATTTTTGGTGTAATCAATTACCATGCTTCTGGGGAACCTTGTAATCGATTACATGGTTGGTGTAATCGATTACCTGAGTTCTGAGTTGATTGTAATTGATTACAAAAGTTGTGTAATCGATTACATGCTTGACAGAACCTTTGTAATCGATTACAAAGGCATTGTAATCGATTACCAGCACACTTTAACTCAGATTTTGTATTCCAAACAGCATAGAATCAATTTTAAGCCATTCAAATCAGTTCCTGAGCATCTTAAATCAATTCAAATCATCATGCAAGCATATAATCTAATCATATTATGATTCAAATCACATAATTGTGCAAAAATACTAATTTTACTAAGAATTACACCCTTTTTGGTGAAATTGTGAAGTTGTTAAGTTGCTTGGGAGTTTTTGACATGAGGGAGCACCTGCAAAACAACTTAGGGGAAATCTCCGACGTTCAAGGTAGTATTGGATTCAAATATGATTAAAAACTCAGAGATTATGCAGCAAAATGGCATGATTATGCAGAAAGCAATATGATTTGATTTTAGGATTATGCAGCAAATAGTCAATTTATGCATGATTGATCCAAAATACCAAGTTTATTTCTTATATAGAAAAATGTTTCTTTTGCTAAGGGCTTAGTAAAGATGTCAGCTAGTTGCTTAGTGGTTTCTACAAATTCAAGCATATAATCACCCTTTTGAACATGGTCTCTAATGAAATGATGTCTTATTTCAATATGTTTAGTCCTAGAATGTAAAATGAGATTTTTAGATAAATTAATTGCACTAGTATTATCACATCTTATAGGGATGTGATCAAATTCAAGACCATAGTCCAAGAGTTGTTGTTTCATCCAAAGGATTTGAGCACAACAACTCCCAGCTGCAACATGTTCAGCTTCAGCTGTAGACAATGCCACACTATTTTGTTTCTTGCTATGCAAGAAACTAGTGAGCTTCCAAGCAAGTGGCATGTCCCACTAGTGCTCTTCCTATCCATTTTGCATCCAGCAAAATCAGAATCGGAATACCCAATAAGGCTACATGAGGCACCCTTAGGGTACCACAAACCCATTTGTGATGTGTCTATTAGATATTTCATTATTCTTTTAACAATACTTAGGCGTGATTCTTTAGGATTAGCTCGATATCTAGCACACATGCATCACTAAACATTATATCAGGCCTACTTGCAGTGAGATAAAGGAGTGAGCCAATCATACCTCTATATTTTGTAATTTCTATCGATTTACCTCCTTCATCCTTGTCCAAATGGCAAGAGGTGCCTATAGGAGTAGCCATATGCTTGGCATTATCCATTCCAAACTTCTTGAGCAGCTCCTTTCAATACTTGAATTGGCTTATGAAAGTTCCTTCTCTTGTTTGCTTGATTTGGAGACCAAGGAAGAAGTTGAGCTCACCCATCATGGACATCTCAAACTCACTTTGCATAATATTTAAAAATTCTTTACAAAGAGAGTTGTTAGTAGCTCTAAATATAATGTCATCAGGATAGATTTGAACTAGAAGTATGTCATGCATTTTGTGTTTTATGAAAAAGGTAGTGTCAACTTTGCCTCTAGAAAAACTTTTTTCCAAAAGGAATTTGCTCAACCTTTCATACCAAGCTCTAAGAGCTTGTTTCAAGCCACACAAGGCCTTTTTCAGTTTAAAAACATGGTTGGGCAATTCAAAATCCTCAAACTAGGAGGTTGTTCCATATACACCTCTTGTTGTATAAAACCATTTAAAAAAGGCACTTTTGACATCCATTTGATAGAGTTTGAAATTCATGATGCAAGCATATGCAAGTAGCATTCTAATGGCCTCTAATCTAGCCACGGGAGCATAAGTTTCTTCATAATCTATGTCTTCTTCTTGATTATATCCCTTAGCTACAATCCTAAATTTGTTTCTTATTATTAATCCCGTTTCATTAAGTTTGTTCCTAAAGACCCATTTGGTGCCAATTATAGGATGATCATTGGGCCTTGGAACTAGTTCCTAAACTTGATTTCTCTCAAATTAGTTTAGTTCTTCTTGCATGGCCAAGATCCAATGTTTATCATTAATGGCCTCATTTATTTCTTTAGGTTCAACTTGAGAGACAAAGGGTAAGTCATTACATGCATCTCTAAGTGAGTTTCGAGTGATTACCCCTTTTGATACATCACCTATCACCTTGATATCTTGATGTCCTCCGTTCCTTGGGTAGATCCATGATTTCTGAATCCTTTTGCCATGAGTGATCAAGAAGTCTCTCTTCTTACTTCTTGGATTCTTTCTCTTGATTTTCTAAGTGCGTCCTTGCCAAGATTTCTGCAATATCATCAACAAGCTTCTTTCTTGGCTCGTTTGGGTTAGTTTTATCAAATGCAACATGTATAGACTCTTCTATGGTCATAGTTCATTTATTATAAACTCTAAAGGCCTTACTATGTATAGAATAGCCAATGAATATTCCCTCATCAGATTTTGCATCAAACTTCCCTAAGTTATCCTTTCCATTATTCAAAACAAAACATTTACATCCAAAGACATAAAAATGTGACACATTTGGCTTCCTTCCTTTGTATAATTCATATGGAGTTTTCTTTAAAATTGGCCTTATTAGGGCTCTATTCATAACATAACAAGCGGTGTTAACCGCATCCGCCCAAAAGTACTTAGGAAGGTTGGCCTCATTGAGTATAGTTCTTGCCATTTCCTCTAAAGATCGATTTTTCCTTTCTACAACACCATTTTGTTGTGGTGTTCTAGGGGCAGAAAAATTATGCTCAATGCCATGTTCATCACAAAAAGTTTCAAATTCATGGTTTTTAAATTCACCACCATAGTCACTTCTTATGGATGCAATACAAAAACCATTTTCATTTTGGATAACTTTGGCAAGCTTTTTAAATGATTGAAAAGCATCATTTTTGTGGGCCAAGAATAATGTCCATGTGAATCTAGAAAAATCATCTACAATCACCAATGCATAATAATTCCCACCAAAGCTCATAGTTCTAGAGGGACCAAAAAGATCCATGTGCAAAAGTTGTAAATGTCTAGAAGTTGAAACCATGTTTTTAGCTTTAAAAGAGACCCTTACTTGTTTTCCCTTTTGACATGCATCACAAAGTTTGTTTTTTTCAAATTTAAACTTTGGAAGACTAATTACCAGTTCTTTAGAAACCAATTTGTTTAAGTGATTCATGTGAATGTGAGCAATTCTTCTATGCCATAACCATGAATCATTTTCTTTACTCATAAAGCATTTAGCATTATTGACTCTATGACTAACAAACTTAACTTGTTTATCATCATTTCCCTTAATTATGCAATAAGAAGAATCAAATATAACTCTATTGCTTTTATCACATAATTGACTAATGCTAAGCAAATTATGTTTAAGTCCTTCAACAAGCAAAACATTATCAATAGATGATGAAGGGATCTTACCAACTTTGCCAATTCCAAGAATCTTCCCTTTGTTGTTATCACCATAAGTGACATGACCATGTTTCTTATGGGTAAGGTAGGAGACCTTGGAGCCATCACTGGTCATGTGCTTGGAGCAACCACTATCAAGATACTAACTTGAGCTCTTGGTCTTCAAGCACACCTACAACATACATTCAAATTTTAACCTTTGGTACCCAAATTGTTTTGGGTCCTTGTGTATTAGAGTTAGGCATGATGCCTTTAGGAACCCAAACCCTTTTGATTCCAGCCTTGGTGTTTATGTTCTTTCTAACATTGCAAGTGGATACACTATACCCTTTCTTACCACAATGAAAGCATTTGACAAAGGGGCTACTTGAAGTTTTTTAGGAAACAAAGAAATTCTTATAAGACTTTTGATGGTTATTTGGATTAAATCCCAAACCAGGTTTTTGAAAAACACATTTTTGTTTTCCTAACAACACATTCAAGTTATCACTTCCAAAAGTGAATTTTGCAAGAGTGTTATTCAAATCTTCAATTTCTTTTTCAAACGCTTTGCAAGATGAATAAGGTAATGATATGAATGTATTATCATGTGAGGAACAAGTCATGCATAATGAATTAGCATCAATGAGTCCTAAGGTCTCATTTTCAATCTTAAGCTCATTTATCTCCTTAGTTAAAATAGAAACTTTGTTTACCAATAAGGAGATTGTTTTATTTGAAGATAAAATCATTTTTTGTGAGCCTCGAAGATTCATCATGCAATTCTTGAAAGGCATCTTGCAATTCATCATAAGAAGGTGGAGATTCTAAGTTAGAAAAAGTTATCTCGGTGTCGCTCTCTCCACTTTCTTCTCCTTGAGCCATGAGACAAAGATGGGCTTCTTCATTCTCTGAACTATCGGAAGAGCTTAAGTTATTGTCCTCCCAAGCTATATATGCTCTCCTTCCTTTCTTTTCTTTGGAAGGCCTTTTCTCAAACTTCTCCTTCTTCTTGAGATACATAGGACACTCTATTTTCATGTGCCCCGATTTTTCGCATTCGTAGCATTTTGGAGGAGTAGAGGATCCTTCTCCTTTGTGATACACTTTCTTTTGAGAAAAGGGTGGTCTTCTTTGAAATCCTTTTTTCTTTAGGAATCTTCCAAACTTTCTCACAAGGAGACTAAGATTCTCCTCACTTATCTCAACATTTTCTGCATCCTCTTTACCATCTTCATCATCATCTTCAATTATAGAAGAGGTGGCTTTGAGTGTAATTCCCTTCTTCTTTTAACAGATTGTACAAGATTTGGATAGAAGAAACTCTCTTTAGAGCATATTATACAAATTGAAGAACTATGGTATTAAGGATTCACACAAGTTGAAGCTCAAAACAGAAGATTATATGAAATGATGAGAAAACTCATTTTTAATGCTCAGTAGTGATTCTCAGATTGTTGGTCTCAGTTTTTCTAACCCTTCATTAATGCTCAACACCCAAATTTATAGTTAAGGGCCATTGATAGTCGTTGGGGTTAGATGAGAGCATTAAATGCTCTTTAATATAGTCGTTGCGTGTTTCTTCTCATTTTCCAGATAACAGGCTAATCGGTTACCCCAAGTACCCTAATCGGTTAGGGGCTCTTTTCTACTCAAATTAAAAGTTTCTGTTATAAAGAATAAATGATTTGATTCATGTCCTAATCGATTAGGACTTAATAAATTTGGTTTCTGGGAAAGCTGCTAACCGATTAGAGCCTCATGCTAATTGGTTAGGACTTAATTCATTTTGCTTCTGAGAAAGCAAATAACTGATTAGGGCTTCAACCTAATCGGTTAGGCCTTGTTATAAAATGAAAGGAATTGCTTCTGTGTATTCAAATACTCAATTAGTCATCTTGCCTAATCGATTAGGTACATGAAATATAAAGAGGCAATGCCTCTATTTCATCAGACTAACAGATTAGGAGCTGCTCCTAATCGGTTAGGGGCCTTAAAAATTGGCCTCTAACAAGACAATACAGGTTATGCTTTTTGCTTGCCAAACTAGTTAGTTCTTTTAAAAAATGTGCATATCTGTTTTAGTTCTTATTTATTTTCCTAGAAAAGGAGATTGGATTTCCAAGGGGTTTTTCAGAAAACTTTTTGATCCTTACTAAAAACCATTTGATTAAGCTATGAATTTCATGAATGGAAAGAATGATTTTGCAAAGTAATTTTAAGAAAGCCAAAAGATGAGCTTAGAGTGAATCCTTAATATACCTTTACACAAGATCTATGACCTACATGCTAATCTCAAATTCCTCGTGACTTGATCGTTGTGTTTCCATTGATTTCTTATTTGTCGACATCAAAACCATTTGCATTTAGTCAATGTCAATCACACCCTTTAGTAGAGGATCTTATTGATCATCTGCTACAAGTTCCCCCACCAGAGGCATCAACTGGAATTTGGTTTTCAAATAGGTTCAGACTCCTTAAATTTTGTCTCTAATACAGTTCACCGTGGAGGTCAAGGCTGTGGTTGTGGTGGTGGTATAGGAGGTCGTGGTTTTGGTAATCGCCCTCAATGTTCTCATTGCAAACAATTTTGACATACTCAAGGTCGATGCTATTCTCTGCATGGTTTTCTAAAAAGGTCTGTAAATGTAACACAGTCTCAGGGACTGAGTAGTAAGAAAAAGAATGAACCAGGAGGTAACAATCAAAATATTTTGTCAGATAATGAATATAAAGAGAGTATTCAATTAAGCATTTAAAATGAATACACAAATGTAAAGGAGTTGAGTTTAAAAGATCAAACACAAGGTTTATCTTGATTCAGCCACCAATTTACTTGTGGCCTACGTCCAGTCCTCAAGCAGTCACTCAAGATTTTTCACTATATCTTCAAACTTCAACAGGTGCTTGCAACCTTTTTACACAATAGAGCACTCACCACACCTTGGGATACCTCATCTTTTGTGCTTAAGCATAAATTTCAAGGGATACCTCACCTTTACAATAGTTTGAGGGATACCTCATCCTCTTTACAGATTAATCAAAGTATAGATGAAATGAAATGAAACTCTCTCAAGAGTGGATGATGAAAATTAAAGCTCTAGGGGTATTAAGGAATCACACACTAAAAGCTCAAAATAAGGGTTTTGGAGAAACGATAGTAAAACATGAAATTAATGCTCAAGAATGATTTTTAGATTGTTCTTCAACTTTTCTTTAATGCCCAAATACTTTCATTTATAGCCCAGAGCATTTAAAAGCAGTTGGCGGTTGTTAGGGGCATTAAATGCTCTAATAGAGCCGTTGTAGCATATTTTCTGCTATCCCAGATAACTGATTATTGATTTCCAATAACTGGTTATGTGGTTTTGGATAACCAGTTATTAGAATATCGATAACTGATTAGGAGCCTTTTAAAAAGAATGGTGCGCTCCTGACTTGATGAATAACCGATTATGGGAATTCTATAATCAGTTAGGAGTTTTTGAAAACATGATAAAAATGCTCCTGACTTAGTGAATAACCGGTTATAGGAATTCCATAATCGGTTATCCCCTTTTAAAAACATTTAGGCTCATTTTTAACTTTGGCAAATAACTAGTTATTGAACAGTGATAATCAGTTATTAGGTTTCAGATAATCAGTTATTGAATAGTGATAACCAATTATTAAACAGTGATAACCAATTATTGAATAGTGATAATCAGTTATTGGTTTGTCAAGAACACAACATTTCTATAGGAATTTGTACCCAAAGATTCTCAAAACGTTTTCAACCTTTCTAAAACCATTTCACTCAATTCTGTCCAAGTACTCCTTCGAAGCCCTTAACCAGTCATATAAAGCTCCATTAGTATGCTCCTAATAGACTCTGTAACACCCCAAAAATTATTTATTTTATGATAAATAGTCATTTTATAATATTTGTGATTTTTGTAAATTTTTGTAAATTTTTATAAATTTTTGTGGAATTTTTTGAAAACATTGAATACTTTAATATATTCTTCATTTTTCGTGCGCACTGAGCAGAGTCAAAAAAATGAAATATTTTTTCCTAGGCTGGTAAACCTTGAACTGTGAAAACGTCGATTGGAGATCTTACTAAACCTGAGGTTGGACATACTTTACGAGGTTTATGTTTTTCGAGATTTTATCTGATAAATAAAATCGTGGTACATTTTATTAAATAAAAATTTTGCAGTACGCTCTATTATCTATTGGACAATACATACTGGCTTTGTAAACTATAACAATTGTCTATTGGATAATAGCTTGTAGTAAAAATCCTTATCACTTTATCTAGAAATCTACTTTATGTCCAATCAAGTTGACTTTTGCAAAAAAAGCTAACAAAGCTTCTCAAGGAAGCTTTGCACTAAGTTTCTAAAGGAAGCTTCCCTCCTCCTCTCTCCCATGTAGCTCCACGGTAATGAGGAAGAAATGTGACAAATTTTGTCACATTTTCACTAATATCACATATTCATTTCACATTTCAAAAACCCTAAACACTTTTCTAACATTTTCTCTCTCTACACATCTCTTCTCTCATTTTTCTCTCAAATTTTTCTTTTCCTCTCTCTTCTTCTTCCCACGGCAGCCACATCCTTCCACCCTCCATGCTTGTTTGATTTTCAAGCTCACACTTTGCTTGAATCTACATCTTGATTAGAAGACTTTATTTCTTGTTGGAATCGTCTTCAAGGAGCTCACCCATTCTCTCCATTTTCTCTTCTCTTCCACAGCCAAGACACCATTTTTGGCCACCCACATTTTCTTGCTCAACCAACCTTGTTTCTTATACCTTCTCATCATCTAGAACATTTTCCCTTTTGTGACCACCTCTTGAATCCACTATTTTCATCTTCTTCCATAAAGCTCTAAAGTTTGAAACTTTGAGGTAAAGTTTATGACTTTTCCATTTTCTTTTCTCATTTTTGTGATTCTTGGTCATCTTTGTGACCAAGAACTCCTATTTTATGGTTTGATTTATTTATTGTGAAAGTTTGATGTCCTAGGGTTTTGGTGGTGGTGGAGGCCGAAATCTACAAGGAGCTTCAAGGAAGTTCTTTTCTTGTTTTCTCTTTAGGTAAGAGGAAGATTATCCACTTCAACCTCTATTGGTAGTGGAAAACTTGTTTGTGTGTTGGTTGTGAGAAACCCATGTTAGGGTTGCTCTCTTGGTTATGTGTTTTTCTAACGATCTTTGTATTAATTTCCTCTATGTGGTTTTATTGGTTGTATTTGTGTATGTTGATGATCTTGGATTGATTTTGATGGATTAGAAATATGAATTGGAAGCAAGGGTTCCCTGCTTTCCTTAATGAGACTCACGACCATACCCCCTTCAATAGGGTGTTCATGGTTAAAATTTTGTAACAAGTTGGAGAGATAACTAATCAAGTGAATAAAAATTAATGGAGCAATGGAAAATTTTGGGTTCTTACCCCTTGGGAGGCTCACGGCCTCTAGGGCCTTTTATGGGTTCAAGATTTAATTTTGGGTAACCTTGGAACTTAAGTAATTAAGTATTAAGTAATTAACAATATGATGGAAAGAAATTTATTTGATGACCTAGAGTGATTGTTGAACTTAAGGGAAGAACGAGAGTGAATGTGAGACTTGAGAATCTTAGAATAATGTTCTAAGTGAATATGATTAAATTTAAGTAAAGAACATAGTTAATTAAGAGAAATAAAGATCTAATGAGAATTACAAGAGAATTCCTCTAGAGAAAGATTTCATGAGAAACGTTAAATTAAAGTAAAACTTCATAATAAACCTTAAAAAGTGTATTGTCTTATTTAAGAATTTGGTAATGTGTTATTATGGGTCCATGAGTGGGACCAAAATTCTGTTGATGTTTAACTTGGCCAAATTATGGTATGTTATGGGATGAGTATATCATTGCTGAATATACATGAATATGCATTGAGTCATCATACATTGTGAAACTCCGGTGGACTATTGTTAAGGCCATGTTGCTAAGAGATTGAATTACACCTATGTGCGGGTGCAAATAGACTAGTGTAGGTCATAATGTTGACCCTGGGGCCGTCAGGGTGCGGGTGTCTCACAATGGTCAGTTGGCAGCTCCTCTGGGCCGTGGGATAGACCGATGCAAACGCACCGACGATCCGAACCTAGACACTGTCCTATATCGCGATCTAGTGTAGAATATCTTGTACAATGCCATGATGTGCATGTTGATAAATTGAGAAATTATAACACTTGTTGGTCGCGGTAGCCGAGTTACGGACATATCTCCTAATCATTCTCTCTGTTGTTTGTGTCTAGCTCCATGGAGTAGGATTTTGGTATCAAGTGCACGTGCATTGTGAGTTAACATATTACTTGGCATTTATTTATACGATGATTGGACCTATTGCCTTGTTGATGTTATAACTGTCTGGATTTGTTAAGTTGTTTACTATTTGCTTCTTGATGCTAATTATTATTTCTGGAATGCTATGTGGGTGCTTTGCGCCGTTCTATTTCTTTGCTACCATAATCGGTACTGAATGTAGGATGTCTTACCTCTTTTCTATATTTTTGCTATTCTGTTTATTTATGTGTTTCTTTGAAGACGTCGGTGAAGAAGGGGAAGTGCACGAATTCCCCGATTTCTGGCTTGATTTTGATTAGTTTCCTGTTTGGACATGGCGTCCCGTCCACGTGGCTTTTTGGGTTATGCGAGATTGACTTTTCATGGAGGTCCGGACTACTAGCACATCAACATGAGTGTGGATCGCTGTATCTACCTTGGAGAGGTGACTGTGTCTATGGCTTGGGGATGTTATGATTCACGTGTCTTTACTTTTAATACTCACTTGCATTTAGAGTTTTACTTGCCCATACGTGATATGTGGGGTGAGCGCTATTACTTCCCACAAGAGGATTCTTTCTTATCCTCTGCACGAGCGCCTGCTCATAACTCAGTTGCTCCGATGAGGATTTCCTCTGACGAGGAAGACCTTGAGGAGGATCCATCTACGATTCCTTCTTATTCGCTTTAGGGGCTGATGTTGTTGATGGCTGTTGATGGCTGTTTGTAAATCTTTTTGGGGGACTTGATGTTTTGTCTTTTTGGTGGGCTGTATATGTGTAATCATTTTGGGGCACGTAAAACTTCTACTTTTTGTGTATCTGGTGATGTATTTTAACAAGTATGATATAAGTATATATATGAGTATGATGTATGAATGTGTAGTTTACTTATCATGTTATTTTCTGCTATAACTACGTCTTATCATCATTTTTTTATTACAAAAAAAAGAGAATTCACCAAAATCATTTGTACGATTACAACTAAACAGGCTTATCTATATTATAATGAACCGGGTCTTAGTTTATACGTTTTGTTTCTGTTTCATGGTTATGGTGTGACGTTCCCTCCTCAAAAAGGGGCGTTACACTAGTTTGGTATCAGAGACCCGGTTTAAGTTTTCTTTTGGGTCTTTGTGGTTAGGTTTGTCTTGTTTGTGCTGTGTGATTTTCTGTGTTTGGCATTCTGAAATGATACATCTAATTCTTCCTTATGTTAAGAGCGAAATGGCATACGGTGGAGGCATGGTCGCAACAATCGAAGTAATGCAACGAATGGCGGACGTCATTGCACAACAAATTGATAGAGCTGCTCAACAGCAGGAAAGGGTTGCACAACAGCTAGAAACTTCAGCCGATGCTCAAAATATGTCGAAGTTCCATCATAACAACCTTCCTCAATTTAAGGGAGAATTTGATCTAGAGAAGGCTAGTCTTTGGATCAATGAGCTAGAGAAAATTTTCAAAGGCATGAGCTGTGCTGATGACAATAAGGTAACCTATGCTGCTTTTATGCTAATTGAAGACGCAGAAGATTAGTGGAACGGAGCGCAGAGATTACTAGAAGCTGAAGGTCGAGTAATCACCTGGGAGGCATTCAAAAATAAATTCTTAGAGAAGTATTTTCCAACAAGTGTAAGACATGCCAAAGAGATGGAGTTCCTTAGCTTAAGGCAAGGGAACTTGACTGTCAGTGAGTATGCCGCGAGGTTCAAGAGCTTGTCCAAATTTTCAATGTATTTCCAACACCAGCCGAACGAGGTGTAGAAGTGTAAAAAATTTGAGGAAAGATTGAGGCATGACGTGAAAAGGGAGGTCATAACCTTGAGGATCAACCAGTTTTCAGAGTTGTTGAACACTTGTCACTAAGTGGAAGATCTGGATCAGGCACGGGACACGAGGATTTGTAACTTTGGACTTACTAGGTTCCAAAGAAGAGGTGGCAACAATGCAAATTGCTCTCAGAAGAAACCCTATTCTCAACCACCGGGAAGTCAGCAATAGTCACCTGGTGGAGGTTCTGGTGGAAATCGAACTGGTCAGGTTGTGGCATCTTCTCCAAAGTGTTTGAATTGTAGGAAGGATCACCTAATAAGGGATCGCACTAACAAAGGAATAATATGCTTCAGATGTGGGAAACCTGGACACGTCTCTAGGGATTGTAATCAAGCTAAGGCAGAGCCTTCAGTCAACATTGCACAATCTGCAAAACCATAGGCAGGAGACTGAGTCTACACTATAAGTGGAGAGGAAGCCTCCAAATCTGAGGATCTGATACAAGGAGAGGGTACCATAGGAGGTAATCTTTTGACTATACTGTATGACTCTGGGATAACCTACTCTTTCATTTCTTATGACTGTGTGCAACAACTTGGTTTACCTGTGTCTTCCTTACCTTTTGACTTGACTATTTCTACCCCTACTGCTAAACCTGTTGTTACCACCAAAGTTTGTTTAAATTGTCCTTTAATTGTTGAGGGTTGAATCTTTTCTGTTGATTTGATCTGCTTACCTCTTTCCCAATTAAATGTAATTTTAGGAATGGATTAGTTATCTTCTAACCATATCTTATTAGACTGTTCTAATAGAACCATAGTTTTTCCTATGGATGAAGTTTCTAGATTTTTGATGGCCAACTAAGTTTGAGCTTTCTTGAAAGAATGAGTTTAGAGATACATGCTACTATCTTCCTTAGAAGTCGAGAGCAAGATAGATTTGGATGCTATTCTGGTAGCTAATGAATTTCCTGAAGTCTTTCCTGATGACATACCTGGTTTACTGTCGGAACGGGAGATAGAGTTCACCATTGATCTTGTGCCTGGATCTGGTCCTGTATCTATAGCACCCTACAAGATGTCACCATCAGAGTTAGTTGAGCTTAAGAAGCAGTTAGAAGAACTCTTGGAAAAGCAGTTTGTTAGACCCAATGTGTCACCATGGGGAGCACCAATGTTACTAGTCAGAAAGAAGGATGGGACTTCGTGATTGTGTGTGGACTATCACCAATTGAATAAGGTTATAATCAAGAATAAGTATCCACTTTCGAGGATAGATGACTTGATGGATCAACTGAAAGGAGCAGCAGTATTCTCTAAGATCGATCTGCGATCGGGCTACCATCAGATTCGAGTAAAGGTGGAAGATATTCCCAATATAGCTTTTCGTACCCATTACAGTCATTACGAATGTCTTGTGATACCATTTGGTGTAACGAATGCACCTGCCATATTCATGGACTATATGAACAGAATCTTTCATCCTTACTTGGACAGATTTGTTATTATCTTCATTGACGACATTATGATCTATTCTCAAAATCAAGAGGATAATGTTGAACACCTTAGTATAGTTCTCCAGATTCTGAAGGAGAAGAAGTTGTACGCCAAATTGTCGAAGTATGAATTCTGGCTGGAAGAAGTTAAGTTTTTGGGTCATGTGATCTTGAGGGACGGGATTGCAGTGGATCCGTCAAAAGTGGAAGCGATTTTGTAATGGGAAAGGTCGAAGACAGTGACAGAAATTTGGAGCTTTGTGGGATTAGCTGGATACTATTGAAGATTCATTGAGGGATTCTCTAAAATAGCAAGGCCTCTTACTCAACTCACAGGAAAGAATCAAACCTTTGAGTGGACTAATGCTTGCGAAGAAAGTTTCTAAGAATTGAAGAGATGACTAACTACTTCACCAGTGTTAGTTCTACCTAATCCAAATGAACCCTTCAAAGTGTATTACGATGCTTCATACCAAGAATTAGGATATGTGCTTATGCAAAATAGAAAAGTGGTTGCTTACACTTCAAGACAGTTGCGAGTGCATAAGAAGAACTACCCAACTCATGACCTGGAGTTAGTAGCTATGGTATTCGCTTTGAATATATGGAGGCATTTTCTTTATGGGGTGACATTTAACGTTTTTAGCGACCACAAGAGCTTGAAGTACCTGTATGACCAAGAGGAGTTGAATATGAGATAGCGAAGGTGGTTGGAATTTCTGAAAAATTATGATTTTTAACTTTTGTATCACCTCGGAAAGGCAAACGTTATAGTAGACGCTTTGAGTAGGAAGATACTCAGTATCTCTGCTATGATGGTCAAGGAAAAAGATTTGATACAGCAATTTAGGGATGTATGGTCCTTTATGGAATTGGCGCCAAGGAAGATTTGTATGAACATGGTCACTATTTCAAATAACCTAATGGAAGACATCCGAGAAAAATAGAAAGTTGATAAGTTTTGGCAAGAAGAAAGGGAGCTAATGAAGCAACGTGGTGTGACAATATTTGAGGAAGGAACTGATGGAGTCCTAAGATTCAGAGGTAGAGTTTGTATACCCAGGGATCAAGAACTTAGAAAGTATATTCTTGAACACGCTCACACGAACAAGTTGAGTATGCATCCGGGAATAATCAAGATGTATCAAGACCTAAAACAATTATTTTGGTGGCATGGAATGAAGAGTGATATTGCCAGATATGTGTCATCTTGTCTGGTTTATCAGAAAGCAAAGGTTGAACACCAGAGACTGTCAGGAATATTACAACCCCTAACTATTCCTGAATGGAAGTGGGATAGTATTGCGATAGACTTTGTGGTTAGATTACCAAAGACCAGAAAAGAATACGATTCAATATGGGTAATTGTTGATCAACTCATAAAGTCAGCACATTTCTTACCAATCAATATAAGGTACAACATGGAGAAGTTGACTTAGCTGTATATTAGTGAGATTGTTAGGCTGCATTGTGTGCTTACCAGTATTATTTCTGATAGAGATCTAAGGTTCACATCAAAGTTTTGGTAAAGTTTGCAAGGAGCATTGGGAACAAAACTACGTTTGAGTTCTGCTTATCATCCTCAAATTGATGGTCAATCGGAAAGGACGATTCAATTATTGGAGGATTTGCTCAGAGCTTGCACTTTGGAACAGACTGGATGTTGGGATGAAGTTTTACCATTGGTAGAGTTCACCTACAATAATAGTTTTCATTCGAGCATAGGGAGGCACCCTATGAAGCTCTATATGGACGACGATGCAGAACACCTTTGTGTTGGTACCAAGATGGAGAGCGCCTTACTGTTGGACCTAATCTTATACAATAAACGACTGAGAAAGTCAAGATGATTCAGGAAAAGATGAGGTCGGCTTAGAGTCGACAGAAGAGCTATGCGAACAAAAATAGAAAATCTCTTGAGTTTGAAGAAAGTGAGCATGTGTTTTTGAAAGTCACGCCTACGACTGGGGTCCGTCGAGTTCTAAAATCTAGAAAACTTACTCTCAAATTCCTTGGACCTTACCAAATTATTTGCCGGATAGGTCCATTAGCTTACCAAATAGCCCTACCACCTTTTCTTTCTAACCTTCACAATGTCTTTCATGTGTCACAATTGTGAAAATATATTCCTAACCCGAGTCATGTCATAGCACCGGACACAGTACAATTGAAAGAGAACTTAACCTATGAGGCACCTCCTGTAAGGATTGAAGATATGAGAGTAAAGCAACTCAGAGGGAAGAAAATCTTGTTGGTAAAAATGATCTAGAATGAAACGACCAGAGATGGAACATAGAAGTTAGAAGACAAGATGAAGGAGTAACATCCACAACTATTCTAAAGTATGAAAATTTTGAGGATGAAATTTCTTTTTAGAATAGAAGAGTTGTAACACCCCAAAAATTATTTGTTTTATGATAAATAGTCATTTTATAATATTTGTGATTTTTGTGAATTTTTCTGGAAATATTGAATATTTTAATATATTCTACATTTTACGTGCGCGCTGAGTGGAACCGGGAAAATGAAATATTTTCCCTGAGGCTGGTAAACCTTGAACTGTGAAAACATCGATGGGGGATCTTACTAAACCTGAGGCGAGGCACAGTTTACAAAGTTTACGTTTTTTGAGATTTTATCTGATAAATAAAATCATAGAATATTTTGTTAAATAAAAATTTTACAGTACACTCTGTTATCCATTGGACAATACATAATGGCTTTGTAAACAGTAACAATTGTCCATTGGGTAATAGCTTGTAGTAAAAATCCTTATCACCTTATCTAGAAATCTACTTTATGTCCAATCAAGTTGATTTTTACAAAAAAGCTAACAAAGCTTCTCAAGGATGCGTTGTTCCAAGCCTCTAGAGGAAGCTTCCCTCCTCCTCTCTCCCATGTAGCTCCACGGCAACGTGGAGGGAAATGTGACAAATTTTGTCACATTTTCACTAATATCACATATTCATTTCATATTTCAAAAACCATAAACACTTTTCTAACATTTTCTCTCTCTACACTTCTCTTCTCTCATTTTTCTTAACTTTTTCTCTTCCTTCTCTCTTCTTCTTCCCATGGCAGCCACATCCTTCCACCCTCTATGCTTGTTTGATTTTCAAGCTCACACTTTGCTTGAACCTACATCTTGCTTGGAAGACTTTCTTTCTTGTTGGAATCATCTTCAGGGACCTCACCCATTATCTCCATTTTCTCTTCTCTTCCATGGCCAAGACACCATTTTTTGCCACCCATATTTTCTTGCTTAACCAACCTTGTTTCTTACACTTTCTCATCACCTAGAACATTTTCTCTTTTGTGACCACCTCTTGAATCCACCATTTTCATCCTCTTCCACAAAGCTCTAAAGTTTGAAACTAAGGTAAAGTTTATGACTTTTCCATTTTCTCTTCTCATTTTCGTGATTCTTGGTCATCTTTGTGACCAAGAACTCCTATTTTATGGTTTGATTTATTTATTGTGAAAGTTTGATGTCATAGGGTTTTGGTGGTGGTGGAGGCTAAAATCTACAAGGAGCTTCAAGGAAGTTCTTTTCTTGTTTTTTCTTTAGGTAAGAGGAAGATTATCCACTTCAACCTCTATTGGTAGTGGGAAACTTATTTTTGTGTTGGTTGTAAGAAACTCATGTTAGGGTTGCTCTCTTGGTTATGTGTTTTTTTAATGATCTTTGTATTAATTTCCTCTATGTGGTTTTATTGGTTGTATTTGTGTATGTTGATGATCTTGGATTGACTTTGATGGATTGAAAATATGAATTGGAAGCAAGGGTTCCTTGCTCTCCTTAATGAGGCTCATGACCATACCCCCTTCAATAGGGTGTTCATGGTTAAAATTTTGTAACAAGTTAGAGAGATAACTAATCAAGTGAATAAAAATTAATGGAGCAATGGAAAATTTTGGGTTCTTACACCTTGGGAGGCTCATGGCCTCTAGGGCCTTTTATGGGTTCAAGATTTAATTTTGGGTAACCTTGGAACTTAAGTAATTAAGTGTTATGTAATTAACAATGTAATGGAAAGAAATTTATTTGATGACCTAGAGTGATTTTTGAACTTAAGGGGAGAACGAGAGTAAGTGTGAGACTTGAGAACCTTAGAATAATGTTCTAAGTGAATATAGTTAAATTTAAGTAAAGAACTTAATTAATTAAGAGAAATAAAGATCTAATGAGAATTACAAGAGAATTTCTCAAGAGAAAGATTTCATGAGAAATGTTAAATTACAGTAAAACTTCATAATAAACCTTAAAAAGTGTATTGTCTCATTTAAGAATTTGGTAATGTGTTATTATGGGTCCATGAGTAGGACCAAAATTCTGTTGATGTTTAACTTGGCCAAATTATGGTATGTTATGGGATGAGTATATCATTGCTGAATATACATGAATATGCATTGAGTCATCATGTATTGTGAAAGTTTGATGGACTATTGTTAAGGTCATGTTGCCTAGGAGATTGAATCACACCTATGTGCGAGTGCGAATAGACTAGTGTAGGTCATAATGTTGACCTTAGGGGCGTCGGGGTGTGGGTGTCTCACAATGGTCAATTGGTAGCTTCTTTGAGCCGTGGGATAGACCGATGCAAATGCACCGACGATCCGGACAGAGACACTATCCTATATCGCAATCTAGAATAGAATGTCTTGTACAATGCCATGATGTGCACGTTGATAAATTGAGAAATTATAACACTTATTGGTCGCGGCAGCCGAGTTACAGATGTAACACTCTTGTGGGGGTGTCACATTTGTTATTAAAATAAAATAACGATTAACGAGAATAATTAAATTATAAGGTTTTGATATAAATAAGTAATAAAACCTGTGCACTTACTTTGTTTCGAAAACATAAAAGTTGTATCCTCAAGATATTTCACCCTAAAAAAAATTATTCTTATACACACATACATAGATAATATCAGCACACCCCTGTACAATATACATTATATCCATAAACATATCCATCAGATACTAATATACAAAAATTTACATAAGTTTTGTTTTCCTAAGTTGTACAAATAATTTACACATAATTTACAAACCCAAATAAAAATACATACCAAAAGAAAAAGAAAGCATGAAAAGTTTATATTTACAACCCAGCATCAGAAAGGATAACAAACCCAAGTGCACGTCATACATTTTTAGTCACTTGGAGAAACATTCCCAGATGATTCCTCCAATGACATAAATACATGACGCCTCCCGAAGACCTGTGAGCAGGAACTCGGGTGCTGTGGACCAGGAATATAGTTAGGGGTCCTAACAAACAGTGTCCGAAAGCGTAAGACACAACACTAAACTCATAGGGAGTCCGAAATAGACCGTTCCGTGTGACGGCGAACTCCTAATGGTAGTTCTAAGCGAACATAGAAATCGATACAAAAAGCGGGACGGATACTGAGACTCGGTCGCAAAGACATAGTAATAATCCTGTATAAGCGACAACATTACGTTCTCCATAGATGCGTTGTCCGCTCCTCGTGGAATTCCAAACCGATAAAACCCAAAAATCCAGGGTGTCGACATCTCACCCTATCGGTACTAACACTAGAGATGATCTAAGGCTTCGGTCTTCGGGGACCGAAAATCTGTGGATCGTGGTTCTTCCTCTGCTATGTACTCACTGCCCAACTCTGGTTCTTCAACCCCTTCTTCATAGTCTAAATATATATATATATACATACAACAAATAAAACAAACAATATATACACCAAATAGAGAGGTAAGACAACTTAAAGTAATCAATAAATATCACATATGAAATAATAATACAACATTAACATAAAGAAAATCCATAATGTACATAACTCCCATAACAGTTCGAAAACACTCATCACACAATATAATAAACTTAAAATGAATATGACAAAGTATAAAATGACTCATTTCTACTCCATGGAGTTACAACACATACTCAGATATCAGAGAGAATGAGATGAGACTTCTATTAGTCTTGCCTTGACCAATCCAACTATTGCCTTGTCCACCCTTTGTGTCTATAGCTTTGGCTACCCCGACCACTATTGTAATTGTCAAAACTTTGTGTCTATAGCTGATCGTTGTGATTGCTATTGCACTGTCAATACTTTGTGTCTATAGCCCACGAAAATAAATATAACAATAGTGGCATAGCACACAACCCAGACACACAGTCAATCAATTATGTACTACAGGCAGTCTGATAGTCCTCTCAAAACTTGATTAAGGTTAGTGCTCGTCGAGAACATAAGTGTGTCATCACGCACCACGGCCCAGAAGGAGCTACCTCCTATCCACATATGGAATAGTGCACACTATGAACTCCAAGCTCATATCAGAAAATGAACACACTATGCCTATCACATCGACAACACGATGCTATTCATCTCGTCAATCAAATCACCAAATTTCGAATTTGGCATGACTCAATGTATGAACAGATGCATAATTACCAAAATACCCTCAGGTTTCAATTATTTATATAAGTGCCATAAATTTCTGAATTATTTACAGAAATACCATTAAATCTTCATTATCTACAAAAACGCCCTTAACTTCTATTATTTACAAAAATGCCATCAAACTTTGAATAATTTCAAAAATACACTTCAAACTTTAATTATTTACGAGAATACCCTCAAACTTAATTTATTTACAAAAATACCCTCAATGGCAAAAATCTTCAAATACAGTACGCTCCCACTTGGCGCACTTGTACAGTCCACACATCCGGGTCCACCACTTTGGCCCGACAGGAAACTCGCTGTTTTCATCAATCGCGTAGAAATTTTATTTCGTTTTCAAAAATCTTGCCATTTTCACAATGTACATCACATTTTCAAATCGCGTAAATACATTTTACTATTTTCTCAATCGTGTAAATTTTTAAATCATGTTCTCGTCAGATTTACTCACATAAATACTTCTAAACTATAAAAATAATTATTAAATCATCTGAGACCATTTAAAATATTTTTCCTAATTACGGTAAAATATTTTATATTAGTATATATATTCTTTATAAATACTAACAATACTCAAATTAGTTTCTAAATATATTTAGTATTCATTAACAACATTGTAAAATACTTTAATTCTTCCCATTCAGTAATGTGACCGAACCTAGGGTTTGCACTCTTTGGAATGCTCATGCATTTCTAACACTAATCTAACACATACAATGTAAAACATATACAATGTATAATACATACAATACATCAAAGCTTAAACAATTAATAAAAGCTATAAAAATCAACACATAAAGGAGTCCTTATGGATTTTACAAATTCAATCAAACCTTAATTTCTTAATAACTCTTTAATTTAATTAAATTTTGGTCTTCCTCTTACCTAAAATGATGAAAATTTCTTCTTTTCCTCTCCCTTGTGATTTCGGTTTTGCCTCCTTAGAGTCCTAGGAAAATAAATAAAATTTTATAAAAGCTATTACTAGAAAAAGGAACAATACCATGGTTCAATCATGGCTTAGAAGCTTAGAAATGAAAATAGAATTGAAAAACAAGAAATTTTACCTTTGAAGAAGAATCTCCAAAGTGATCTTCAAGCTTGAAAATGGAAGAAATGGAAGAAACTTCCAACTAGAGATGGTCTTGTAGTAAGGTTTTGAAGTAGAAAAGTAAGAAAAAGAAAATTTTGGGTGAAAGGATGATATACTTTGGAGCTTGACCGAATGGGTTTTTGGAGCTCTAATGGTGGACGGTGAAACAAAGAGAGAAGGAAGGGAATTATTTGGTTAAATGTTGGAGTGTTAGCCAGTAGAAGTGAGTAGGAAAAAGTCTTAATGCATGTGTTAAAATTCAAGAATGAATCTAGGCCATCCAATGGTTCAATGGCTAGGATTAGGTCTTACAAGATAAGCTTGTTTCTTATTGGTTGATGGGTGATGAATCATGGCATGAATAAGCATTTATCTAGAGCCTTCTCGGTTGCTCTCATAGCTTGGCCGAATTCTCCATTTAAAAAGCCAATTAAATTTGTTTCTTCCAACTAATTAGTTATATATTTAAATGTAGGTTTAGTTACATATTAAATTAATTAGTTACTTCAAGTTACATTAGGTTAACTTAATTAGTTTAGGATTCTAGTTAGTTAGGCCTAACTAGATTACTATCTAGTTATCACTATTTAGTTACACTAAGGTTGTAGTAATTAATTTAGTTAGATTTTAAAGTAACTATACTAACTAAATTAAATATTCTAGTTCTAATCTAACTAGCTTAGCCATTTTTGTTGACTTAGCTTTATTAATTTGACTTCTAGGTGTCTTGTTCCTATTGGTCCAAAATTCCTAATTTCCTTATTGTTTACTTTATTTATACGTGGGTCCCACACATATAGTATCGGGTCCCTTTGTCAAGTTTTATACTGAGTAATAAAATAATATTGAAAATTATTTTATCGCACAGTTAAATTCTAAAAATTAAAACATTCAAAACAGTGTCTTTCAGAATTGAGTTTACTAAACTCCTTCTGCTCTAAAAAAAATAAAACAAAAATAACATTTTATACAGACAAGCATAAAACAGTACATTGGGGACATAATTGTCATTTACCCTAAAGTCAGAATTTTTAGGGTGTTACAACAGACATGTCTCCTGATTATTCTCTCCGTTGTTTGTGTCTAGCTCTATGGAGTAGGATTTCGGTATCATGTGCATGTGCATAGTGAGTCAGCATATTACTTGGCATTTATTTATACGTTGATTGGAACTGTTGCCTTGTTGATATTATAACTGCCTGGATTTGTTAAGTTGTTTACTATTTGCTTCTTGATGCTGATTATTATTTCTGGAATGTTATGTGGGCGCTTTGTGCCGTTCTGTTTCTTTACTGCCATAATTGGTACTAAATGTAGGATGTCTTACCTCTTTTCTGTATTTCTGCTATTCTGTTTATTTATGTGTTTCTCTGAAGACATCGGTGAAGAAGGGGAAGTGCATGAATTCCATGGTTTCTAGCCTGATTTTGATTAGTTTCCTATTTGGACATAGAGTCCCGTCCGCTTGGCTTTTTGGGTTATGCAAGATTGACTTTTCATAGAGGTCCGGACTGTTGGCACATCAACCTGAGTACGGATCGCTGCATCTACCTTGGAGACGTGACTGTGTCTCTGGCTTAGGGACGTTATGATCCACTTGTCTTTACTTTTAATGCTCACTTACATTTAGAGTTTTACTTGCCCATACGTGATATGTAGGGTGAGCGCTATTACTCCCCACAAGAGGATTCGTTCTTATCCTCTGCACGAGCCCCCCGCTCGTAACTTAGTTGCTCTGATGAGGATTTCCTCTAACGGGGAAGACCCTGAGGAGGATCCATCTACGGTTCCTTCTTATTCGCTTTAGGGGCTGATGCTGTTGATGGCCGCTGATGGCTATCTGTAAATTTTTTTGGGGGGCCTGATGTTTTGTCTTTTTGGTGGGCTGTATATGTGTAATCATTTTGGGGCACGTAAAACTTCTACTTTTTGTATATCTTGTGATGTATCTGAACAAGTATGATATAAGAATATATATAAGTATGATGTATGAATGTATAGTTTACTTCTCATGTTACTTTTTGCTGTAACTACGTCTTATCATCATTTTTTTTATTAAAGAAAAGAGAATTCACCAAAATCATTTGTACGATTACAACTAAACAAGCTTATCTATATTATAATGAACCAGGTCTTAGGTTATACGTTTTGTTTCCGTTTCATGGTTATGGTGTGACATTCCTTTCTCAAAAAGTGGCGTTACAGACTCAAAATTTCGTAATCTAAGCTTGTATATTGACTTGCATATTTGCAAGGGCAGCCATGATGCAGTTTTCATTGGTGGCAAGGGCCTCTTCCATAGGCACATCAGCAAGGGCAATAGGCATTCCTCTTTCGGGCATTGCTGCCTCACATCCACGACCATACATCCATTCATCGTTTACTTTCTTTATTTGCATGCAATTGATAGAGGCCTTTTCAAACTTGTTATGGCCGGTAGTTTTAATGACTCCATCATCACTTAAGATGAGCTTATATTGATCTAGGATTTTAGCAATGATCAAGGCATACGAGAGATCCACCATCATCTTTTCTTTGGCCTTCATCATGTAATGCATGATGTAATAAGGTTAATTGGTATGCAATTGCTATTTAAGGGCCCATAACAGGAAGATGTCTTCATCCTCAACTAAGGCAAAGTTGTTTACCCATGGAACCAATATGTGTATCACCACAAAATGAAGAAGACGATCTAGAGGAGTCAGACATCCAATGATGAAGGATCTGTCTGGAACCTGAATGCCTGGTTGAAGCATGCTCTTGACAGCCTAAGCTCTACTTTATCCCTTCTAAGTTTTATGAGTATCTACCATAAAGGTTTCCCCAGCATAAGTGAGACCAAACAGGGGAGTCCATTGACTGGAGGTCACAATAACTCTATGCTATTTGACATCAGAGGCCAGATTTGCTCTAGTGATACTCAAAATATAGAAGAAAACTTTAGTTGCTTCAAGGTAGTAGAGCTTACAGTTGGAAGTGACGAAAGTTTTCAACCCATGAAATTCCAAGAGCTCCGTGAGGAATGTGAATCCTTCTTTGATGGAGTAGTCCTAGTCTATCTACTTAGGCTGAATGATATTTCAAGCTTGAAACTCCAAATGATACTTTTTCATCTGATTCTGATGAGAAAAGAAACATCTATGGTCCAAGCTTAGGAGAATGTCTGGGTCGATGGTTGGGGTAGGTGTTTCCTTTGGTATAGAGGGATTCTTGGAGTGAGAGGAGCTGCTGGCCATGGTGGAAATGGGGGTTAGGGCTCGGTTTAGGAGAGAGAAATTGTAAAGGGAGGTGAAATTTTGGAAGAAAATGTGGTTTTTAATCGGTGCGATACGAGGGATATGAGAGGAAATGGTGTTTAAATAGTGGATTTTGGTGAGATTTGAGGTAGGTGAGGTGTTTGAGGGAGTGGGTGTTGGTGAGAGAAGAGAGGAAGAAGATGACAATAGAGATAAGCGTGCGTGAATGGCAGGGGAGGCTCCGAGTTGCTTTTTAAATGGGATCCATAATTGGTTATGTGGGCTTCTATAAGCAGTTATTGGTGAAGACAGAATAGGTGAACATTGTTGGACCCTTGAATAACTAGTTACACCATCAACAAAACTGGTTATATACGTGCATTAGAATTTACTTTTAGAGCTTCAATAACTGGTTAGATAGTCTTCATAATCGGTTATTTTCATGGGATTAAAAAAAAGGACCCTCTGACCTTTTGAATAACTGGTTAGGTAGTATCCATAGCCAGTTATTTTGTGTTTTGCAAAAGCAAGAAAGCCTTCAATAATCAGTTAGGTAGTCTCCATAATTGGTTATACACGTGAGGTTGAAAACTAGGAGCCACTGACTTGCTTCAATAACCTGTTAGAAGGGTCTTGTAACTATTTATTTAATGTACACAGAAGGTATTATTACACTTCCAAGGAGCAAATAACTGATTATTAGCTTTCTATAACAGGTTATTTCACCACCAGAAATAAAAATTCTTTAAGAATTAAGCCCTTAAGACATAATCCCATGCCTTGTTGAGGATCACTTTAGCATGGCCATATTTTCCATATCTTCTAAAATACCAAAGAATCAGCCCAGTAACAAATTTTTCGTTCTTTAAAAGCACCAGGATGTAATTTTTCTTAGTAAGAGCTTGAGATTTGAAATTGGGGGACTTAAGTATGAATCAAGCACCTGCAAATCAAACTTGGGGGAAACTCCGATGCTCAAGTCAATATTGGATTAAGAAATGATTAAACCATGGTAATTATGCAACAAAATGAGATTTTTAGACAAATTGATTACACTAGTGTTATCACACCTTATAGGGATGTGATCAAGCTCAAAACCATAGTCTAGAAGTTGTTGCTTCATCCAAAGGATTTGATCACAACAACTCTCAGTTGCAACATATTCAGCTTCAGTTGTAGATAATGTCACACTATTTTGTTTCTTACTATGCCAAGAAACTAGTGAGCTTCTAAGCAACTGGTATGTCCCACTTGTGCTCTTCCTATCCATTTTGTATCCAATAAAATTAGAATTAGAACAACCAATTAAGCTACATGAGGAACCCTTAGGGTACCATCAACCCATTGGTGAAGTGCCTATTAGATATTTCATAATTGTTTTTACAGCACATAGGTGTGATTCTTTAGGATTTGCTTAAAATCTAGCATACATGCACACACTAAACATAATATCTGACCTACTTGCTGTAAGATAACGGAGTGAGCCAATAATACCTATATATTTTGAGATTTCTACAGATTTACCTCCTTTATCCTTATCCAAGTAACAATAAGTGTCCATTGGTGTAGCCATATGCTTGGCATTGCCCATTTCAAACTTTTTGAGTAGCTCCTTATAATATTTGGATTGACTTATGAAAGTCACATTCTTTGTTTGCTTGATTTGGAGTCCAAAGAAGAAGTTGACCTCACCCATCATAGGCATATCAAACTCGTTTTGCATAGTGTTAGCAAACTCCTTACAAAGAGAGTTATTAGTAGCACTAAAAATTATGTCATCAACATATATTTGAACAAGAAGTATGTCATGCATTTTATGCTTGATGAAGAGAGTAGTGTCAACCTTTCCTCTAGAGAAACCCTTTTCCAAAAGGAATTTGCTCAACCTTTCATACCAAGCTTTAAGAGCTTGTTTTAAGCTATACAAGGCCTTTTTCAATTTAAAGACATAGTTGGGCAGTTTAAAGTTTCAAAACCAGGAGGTTGTTTCACATACACTTCTTGTATAAAACCATTTAAGAAAGGACTTTAAACATCCATTTGATAAAGTTTTCAAAAACAGGAGGTTGTTCCACATACATTTCTTGTATAAAACCATTTAAGAAAGTACTTTTGACATCCATTTGATAAAGTTTTCAAAACCAAGAGGTTGTTCCATAAACATTTCTTATATAAAACCATTTAAGAAAGCACTTTTAACATCCATTTGATAAAGTTTGAAATCCATGATACATGCATATTGTAACACCTTCGATAGGGCATCACACTTCATGTTACTTAGTTACCAAATTACCCCTTCTTTTGTATTCGTGCTTGTAATAGAAATACGAGTTATAAAATTTCATAATAATAGTAAGATAAACTTAGCAGAAAATAAAAACATAACAACATTGTCACAAATAATTTACATCATATATATATACATACAAGCCTTTAGTACTGTCATACTTAGATATTTTACAAACTAGACTTTCAAAATATTTAAACTTTAATTTAAACTAACATATTGCCCAAGTCCTACTAGACAGCAGAACCCTCAGACAGGTCCTCCTCAGATTCCTCAGCATATAGGAATCCAGCTTGACGTGAAGTCCTATGGACGGGTGTCCGAGCAGACGACACAACACTAGCCTCACTAGGGGTACGGTAGTAAGTCCCCCAGTACTGCCTAATAGATATTGGAAACTCTAGTTATACATAAATATTAATACTAAAGTAATAATGTCCTAACTGTTGTCTACTCAATCTAATATTTAGGTCGCCCAAGTAGTAAATACGCTCTCTGTCCAAATCCACGTTCCATGACTCTTCTCCTCTAAGAAACGTCAACCTCATATAGCCAAGGAAACTAGGCATCTCCATTTCTTCAAAACTCAGCCTCCTCAGTAGGAATCTACTCTTCCTCAACTTCTCGCTCAACTTCTTGCTCGACGTCTTTACAATTATAAATATAATACAGAACAGGCATACAAAGAGGTGAGATTACCTACGCCTTTACTAGTTTGGTAGCAATGAAGATAAACACATATAATATTTTATACAGCTATCATACCATAATTACAGTTATGCCACTAACATCATTATCATCACAAAACATGTAATATACAATAATTACAATCATGCCATTAACAATAACCAAATATTCAATAATTCAATCATCATAAACCATAATTACGATAATGCCCTCAATCACTATATGTATGCACACAGACTCAATTTCCTACTCCATGGAGCTAAAACTCAGTTCGGAGAAAGTGATCGAAAAGATTTATCGGTACCAATATGCCTCGGACCACGTGCTCAATCTTGCACATCTAGCATATACACGACAGTATTTATCGGATCTTGATTAAGAATAGTGTCTCGGTTAGGATCATTGGTGTGTTGCGTCGGTCTAACCTACGGCACAAAAGAGCTACCAACTGCCCATTGTATGCAACCCACACCCCAATGTCCCCAAGGTCAACGAGTGACTTACACTACGTATATCGCACCCACTCAAGAGGTGTAGTCTCTCCTAGGCAACTAGCCTCATACAGTCTATCAGACCTTTCCAATGCATGTACTATGCACTATTCACATTTCTAATTTATTATTACATATTTGGGGTTTATACATTAACCCTACAACACCTTTACTGTAATTTTATCGCGTAGTCATAATTTCACATTTTCTTAATCGCGACTCAATTCTGTCGCCTTTTCAAACTGCGTAGTGATTTTTCAACGTTTCTCAATCGCGTAAATATTTTTTATACATTTTAAATCCAAAAATACTATTTTTCTCATTTTGATACTAAAAATTCACTTCATTTTTCATATTTGCATAATAGCCCCCTAAAAACATAATATTTACATTATAGTCCTCATTTAAATAATATTTTCATAATAGCCCCTTATAAAATTCATATTTACTAAATGGTCTATCTTTTATAAAATATTTATAATATGACCCCTCTAAAAATAATATTTGCGATATGACCCCTCTAAAAATAATATTTGCGATATGACCCCTCTAAAAATAAGTATTTATACAATGGCTCCTCATTTAAATAATATTTATAATTTAACCCCTCTTTTATAAAAAAAATTATGGTATGACCCCTCTAAAAATCAGTAATTGTACTGTTTCCCCAAAAATGATATTTCTTTCTTTTACTTCACATTTTACAGCTCAAATTTTACGGACGCACTTCAAAACCCATAGGGTGAGCTATACGTCAGTAAACTTCAAGTATTGACCCTAATTTCATTTCATAACCTATTTATTTAATTATATCAGATTATTTTCCCAAAACCATTTTGCTTGCTACATTCAAACTTGTTCAAATTCATTTCCTTTTCATTTAAATCCTTCATTCTCATTTGAATCCATCATTTTCAAGACTTTGGTCCTCTAATCCCTAGTATGGCCATGAGCCTCATTGCTCTTTGGAGCATTCATACAATTGTTTCATCATGTTGTTCACATCCTAAATTATACATACACTTGCATGCATTCAAAATTATCCATACAAGCATATATCAAAGCATTAGACATATTAGCACACATGCAATCACAAAATAAAACCATAAACACCACAAACAAAATTAAAGAAGCATTAAACAATAGGTGAATAAACCCTTATGGGTTTTTCACAACACACAATCATCTTCTCACCACCAAAATATGGTTGGTGAGGTTAAATCTCCCTCTTACCTCTTGAAGACAAGTCCTTCAAGCTCCTCTCCTTCTCCTTGATTTTGTATAAATCACAAACAATTCCTAAAAATTCTTAAACAATTAATAAAATTACATACAAAGCCTAAAAATGGAAAACCATGGAACAATCATGGTATATAAAATCAAAAACTTAATTTTAAACCAAGGAATCAAAAGTTCACCTTTAGGAAGTAGGATAGAACTTGAATTTTGAAGCACTTAGGGTAGGATTTTGACAAAATCTCCTAAATGAAAAGTGTTTAGGAGGTTGTTTAGGTTTAGGAAATGATGAGAGTAGAAATTATAGATGATGGATGGTGTGTTTGGGTGTGTGGGCCGAAACTAGAGAGGGAAAATGGAAGGAAAATGGTGCTTGGTGTTCTTGGAATGTTGAGAGAATATGATGAAAGCTTTTTGGTGAAAGAGAAAAGTGAATATTGATTGTAAAATGGGAGTGGGCTGCCGTGTGAGTATAGGAGAGATTAAGAGATTTGCATGAAGTAAAATATCCTATTTTGAGTGCACATGCAATTGCACATGGCTTGGTCATCATGTGGTCATGTATTGGTCACTTAGATGGACCTAGAACACTTGAGAACATGGTGGAACTTGGCCTCTTGGCCGTGGGGTGTCTAGTGGGGTTAGGGACTTAATTTGCTTTCAATTAAAGTCTAATTGCATGCTAATTAATTAGGCTAAGTTTCTTAATCATTCTTAATTAATTATCTAATTACATAACTAATTAATTAAATATATAATTGTATATATCATAGTCTCTAAATAAAATTAGGATGTCTAATTAGTAATTGGATTATAACTAATTAATAACTAGGTTAGTTTACTTAGTTTCTTATTTAGGCCATTAAGATAACTAAATTAGGTTTAATTAGCTACTAAGTAAAAGTCAAGCCACTATATTTGACTCCATCCTAGCCTTTGATTTTAACTTTGTTTCCTATCCATTGATCTAATCAAAGGTGGATATTACTTAGTGATTTTATCAGGATTCATTTCACACTATTGATTGGATCAATAGTTATGATCGAAAACATCTTAATCAAGTTTTTCATCCGATGGTCCACAGCGAAGTCTATGCTCCTTTGTTTGACCACTTCTTATTGGATAGAAAAGTCCAACCACCTATTTTGACTGATTCCTATTGGTTCGTTTTGATTTAGCTTATAGAAAATATTCTAAACATATTTTCTGGCAGTTAAAATTTATCGGGTCAAATAATTTATAGCAATAACTGCTATAAATAAAACAGTAAATATTTATCCGTGAAATATTTTTATTTCAAAAATAAATTCTAAAAATTAAAAGATTCTTTTCTGTGTTACTCATATTTGGGTTTAGTAAGATCCCCCGCCTCTGAATAAATCAGATAAGAATTTTCTCAGCCCGAAAATTATTATTTTCCTGACAGGAGCAAATCACACAAAACGATCAAAAATGATCTCAGAACAGTCAAATTATTTTTATAACATATAGAAAATGCAAAACAGTGTAATTCTGCTATTACTATTATAGTCAGAATTTGGGGTGTTACAACTCTCCCCCTCTAAAATTAAGTTTCGTCCTCGAAACTTGACACACACACTTAAAATAAAAATGGGTACTGCTCTCTTATCTTCTCTTCCAACTCCCATGTGGCTTCACCACTTACATCGTTCCAAACCACTTTAACTAATGCGATCTCCTTTCCTCGAAGTTGCTTGGTCCTTCGATCCTCAATCTTGACCGGAAACGTCTCATAGGTTAAATTCTCCTTTAGTTGTATGGTGTCTGGCTCGATAACATGAGTCGGATCAGAAATATATTTTCGTTGTTGTGCTACGTGAAATACATTATGAAAATTTGATAAGAATAGTGGTAGTGAAATCTGATAAGCTACCAGACCTACCCGACGAAGTATCTGATACGGCTCGATAAACTTCGGAGTGAGCTTCCTCGACTTGATTACTCGTCCAACTCCAGTCATAGATGTCACACATAGAAATACATGGTCACCTTCTTCAAATTCAAGTGGTCTTCATCGTTTATCAGCATAACTCTTTTGCCGCGTCTGAGTTGTCCTCATCTTGTCTTGGATCATCTTCACTTTCTCAGTTGTCTACTGCACGAATTCGGGTCCCACCACAGTACTTTCACCATCGTGGTACCAACATAATGGCATTCTACATCTTCTCCCATATAATGCCTCGTAGGGTGCCATCCGAATGCTTGAATGGAAGTTATTGTTGTAGGTGAACTCTATCAACGGTAGAAATTCATCCCAACAACCAGTTTGCTCTAGAACACAAGCTCTCAACAAGTCCTCCAATGACTGAATCGTCCTTTTTGACTGACCATCTGTTTGTGGATGGTAAGCAGAACTCAAATGTAGCTTTGTTCCCATGGCTTCTTGCAAACTATTCCAAAATCTTGATGTAAATCGCAGATCTCGATCAGAAATAATACTGGATGGTACACCATGAAGTCTAACAATTTCATTGATGTACACTTGAGCTAACTTCTCCATTGAGTACTTAATATTAATCGGTAAAAAGTGCGCCGACTTTGTAAGCCGATTAATAATTACCTATATAGAATCGTGACCCTTCTGAGTCTTCGGTAGTGCAGTTACGAAATCCATTGCTATGTCATCCCATTTCCATTCAGGAATAAGCAAAGGTTGCAACATTCCTGATGGTCTTTGATGTTCTACCTTCGCCTTCTGACAAATCAAACAGGATGATACATAATCAGTGACATCCCTTTTCATTCCTTGCCACCAATATAACTGTTTCAAATCTTGATACATCTTCGTGGCTCCTGGATGCATACTCAACTTACTTCTGTGAGCTTCATCCAAAATCGATCTTCTAAGTTCTGGATTGTTTGGTACACAAACTCTCCCTTTGAACTTCAGAATTCCATCGACACCTTCGCTGAATTCCAATTCTGCCCCTTGACTTCTTGCTTCCTTTGCTTCTTGCAAATACTGATCACTTTTTTGTCCTTCTTATATTCTATCCATCAAATCATTTGTAATAGTGATGTTGTTCAAACACATCTTTTGCGGTGCCAACTTCACAGATAATTGCATATCCTGAAATTCTTCTATCAGTTCTTTGTCCTTAATCATCATAACAGAAGCATTAAGTGCCTTCCTACTTAAAGCATTTGCTACGACATTCGCCTTCCCAGGATGATACTGTAACTGAAAGTCATAGACCTTCAGAAACTCTAGCCAATGCCTTTGTCTCATGTTTAACTCTTTCTGGTCAAACAGATACTTCAAACTTTTATGGTCACTAAAGATAGTGAACGTTGCCCCATAGAGAAAATGTCTCCATACCTTCAATGCAAACACTACTGCTGCTAACTCCAAGTCATGAGTCGGATAATTCCTCTCATGCATTTTTAACTGTCTCGACGCGTATGCCACAACCTTACGGTTCTGTATAAGTACACAACCCAATCCTTGATACGAAGCATCATAATATAACTCGAAAGGCTCATTCGGATCAGGCAGAATCAAAATCGATAAGTAGTCAGTCGTCTTTTCAACTCCTGAAAACTTTCCTCGCATGCTTCAGTCCATACAAATGATTGATTCTTTGGTGTAAGTTGGGTAAGAGGTCCTGCAATCTTCGAAAACCCCTCAATAAATCATCAATAATAACCAGCCAATCCGATGAAACTACAGATCTCCGATATAGTCTTCGGTCTTTCCCATTCAACAACTGTCTCCACTTTTGCAGCATCTACTTCAATTCCATCTATCGATATGACGTGTCCCAAAAATTGAACTTCGCTTAACCAAAATTCACATTTGGACAACTTGGCATACAACTTATTCTCCTTCAAAATCTGGAGAACCACTCTGAGATGTTCAATATGTTCCTCCTGACTTCGAGAATAAAGTAAAATGTCATCAATAAAGACAACAATAAATTTATCTAAGTATGAACAGAAAATCCAGTTCATGAAGTCCATAAATATCGTAGGTGCATTAGTCACACTAAACGGCATCACTTGATACTCGTAATGCCCATATCGAGTCTGAAACACAGTTTTTAGAATATCCTCCACCTTCACACGTATCTAGTGATAACCAGAACATAAGTCAATCTTGGAAAATATTGCGGCTCCTCGCAATTGGTTCATCAGATCATCGATCCTTGGTAATGGATATTTATTCTTGATCTTAATCTTGCTCAATTGTCGGTAGTCCACACATAGACGAGAAGTCCCATCTTTCTTCTTTACCAATAATACTAGAGCTCCCCATGGTGATACACTTGGTCTCACAAATTGTTTCTCCAACAAATCCTCCAATTGTTTCTTAAGCTCTGCCAACTCTACTAGCGACATCTTGTAAGGCGCCATAGATATAGGTCCAACTCCAGGCACTAAATTAATAGAAAATTCAATCTCTCTTTCTGGTGGTATTCTAGGTATATCTTCAGGAAACATTTCAGGATACTCATTCACTACGAAAATATCCTTCAGAACGTCTTCACACTTAACCTCCAAAGAAGACATCAACAAGTACCCCTGATCTCCTTCCTTCAAACAAGCTTCTACTTGAGTATCCGTTAGGAATCTAGAATCCTTAACTTCAGGAAAGACTAACGTCTTACAAGCACAGTCTATTAGGATATGGTTAGAAGATAACCAATCCATTCCTGAGATTCATTAATCTTGGAAAGAGGTAAACAGATCAAATCCACATGAAAGATTCTATCCCTAACACATACAGGGCAATTCAAACACACTTTTGTAGTTATCAAAAGCTTATTAGTAGGAGTAACAACACTCAAATCATACGGCAAAGTAGTCACAGTTAACCCCAAACGCTCCACACAATCACATGCAATGAAAGAATGTGTCGCTCCCGAATAATATAACACGGTTAAAGGATTACCTTCAATGGCATACTCCTCTATTATTAAGTCCTCAAATTTAGCGGCTTCCTCCCCGCTCATAGTATACACTCGACCACCTGCCTGTGGCCTTGCAGTACGAACACTGCCCACTGATAGCTCCGCCTTCTGCTGATCACACTCTCTAGAAAAATGTCCAGGCTTCCCACATCGATAACAAATCACCCCCTTATGCTGACAGTCCTTGGTGAGATGTCCTTTCCCACACTTAAAACATTTAAGTGCAGAAGTTCCAGTTGAAACCACCCTACTGCTGCTCGAACTTCCTCCAAATGATTGTTGCCGATTCTGACTTCCTGCTGGTTTGGCATATGGTTTCTGTTGATAACAGTTGCCACCGCTACCCCTTCCTCGTTGGAACCGTGCTGGTCCAAAATTCTTATTTCTCGCTTACAAAGATGATCAATTTCTTCCACCTTTCGGTACTTATCCAACAATACTAAAAACTGATCAATATTTACAGTTGCTAAAGCTCGCTTGATGTCAAGTCTCAACGCCTCTTCGAACTTCCTACACTTCCACTCCTCATTTGGATGCATCTGGAAGTACGTCGAAAACTTAGACAAGCTTTTGAATCTTGCAGCGTAATCACTCACGGTCATCGCTCCTTGTCTTAAACTAAGGAATTCCATCTCCTTATCATGTCGAACACTAGGGAAATACTTCCCAAGAAACTTCTGTTTAAAGAGTTGTCATGTCATAACTCTCCCTTCAGCTTGAATTAATCTTCGGGCTGCTGCCCACCAAGCCTCTTTATCACCGACTAGCACAAATGTTACGAAAGTAAGTTTCCTTTCATCAATACAACTCATGCCGCCAAATATCTTTTCCAATTCTTTGATCCATAAATCAACTTTCTCTGGGTCGAACTCTCCATGAAACTTTGGTGGATTGTTCCTCCGAAATTTTGACAAGCTGTGAGCATCATTAGTTGCTCTTTGGTTCTATTCTGCAACAACCTCAGCCATTCGTTGTATTACTGCTACAGCTGTAGCCATATTCTAATTGTCATCGCCACCATTTCCAACTCCTGCCCTCGCATTCATGCGTCCTCTTCCTCATCCAGCCATTTCGTTATCTCAAATAGATTGAACAACACAAAGAAGAGTTAAAGTTAATCTTCCAAACAATATTGTTTCCTTTCAGAAAACAAACACAGAGAATCACACAACTTAAACAAGACAGACTTAACCACAAACCCAAAAGACTCTAACTTGGGCTCTGATACCAACTAATGTAACACCCTCGATAGGGCATCACACTTCATGTTACTTAGTTACCAAATTACCCCTTCTTTTGCATACGTACTTGTAATAGAAATATGAGTTATAAAATTTCATAACAATAGTAAGATAAACTTAGCAGAAAATAAAACATAACAACATTGTCACAAATAATTTACATCATATATATATACCTATAAGCCTTTAGTACTGTCATACTTAGAAATTATACAAACTAGACTTTCAAAATATTTAAACTTTAATTTAAACTAACATATTGCCCAAGTCCTACTAGACAGTAGAACCCTCAGACGGGTCCTCCTCAAATTCCTCAGCATATAGGAATCCAGCTTGACAGAAGTCCTACAGAGCAGATGACATAACACTAGCCTCACTAGGGGTACGGTAGTAAGTCCCCCAGTACTGCCTAATAGATATTGGAAACTGTAGTTGTATATAAATATTAACACTAAAGCAATGACGTCCTAATTGTTGTCTACTCAATCTAATATTTAGGTCACCCAAGTAGTAAATACGCTCTCTGTCCAAATTCACGTTCCATGACTCTTCTCCTCCAAGAAACGTCAACCTTATATAGCCAAGGAAACAAGACATCTCCATTTCTTCAAAACTCAGCGTCCTCAGCAGGAATCTGCTCTTCCTCAGCTTCTCGCTCAACTTCTTGCTCGACGTCTTTACAATTATAAATATAATACAGAACACACATACAAAGAGGTGAGATCACCTACGCCATTACCAGTTTAGTAGCAATGAAGATAAACACATATAATATTTCATACAACTATCATACCAAATTATAGTTATGCCACTAACATCATTATCATCACAAAACATGTAATATACAATAATTACAATCATGCCATTACCAATAACCAAATATTCAATAATTCAATTATCATAAACCATAATTATGATAATACCCTCAACCACTATATGTATGCACACAGATTCAATTTCCTACTCCATGGAGCTAAAACTCAGTTCGGAGAGAGTGATCGAAAAGATTTATCGGTACCAACATGCCTCGGACCACGTGCTCAATCTTGCACATCTAGCATATACACGACAGTCTGTATTGGATCTTGATTAAGAATAGTGTCTCGGTTAGGATCATTGATGTGTTGCGTCAGTCTAACCTATGACACAGAAGAGCTACCAACTGCCCATTGTAGGCAACCCGCACCCCAATGCCCCCAAGGTCAACGAGTGACTTACACTACACATATCGCACCCACTCAAGAGGTGTAGTCTCTCCTAGGCAACTAGCGTCATACAGTCCATCGGACCTTTCCAATGCATTTACTATGCACTATTCACATTTCTAATTTATTATTACATATTTAGGGTTTATACATTAACCCTACAGTACCTTTACTATAATTTTATCGCAAAGTCATAATTTCACGTTTTCTTAATTGCGACTCAATTATGTCGCCTTTTCAAATCGCGTAGCAATTTTTCAACGTTTCTCAATCGCGTAAATATTTTTCATTAGTTTTAAATCCAAAAATATTATTGTTCTCATTTAATACTAAAAATTCACTTCATTTTCCATATTTGCATAATAGTCCCTCAAAAACATAATATTTACATTATAGTCCTCATTTAAATAATATTTTCATAATAGCCCCTTATAAAAATCATATTTACTAAATAGTCCATCTTTTATAAAATATTTATAATATGACCCCTCTAAAAATAATATTTGTGATATAACCCCTCTAAAAATAAGTATTTATAATTTAGTCCCTCTTTTATAAAAAAAAATTACGGTATGACCCCTCTAAAAATCAGTAATTGTACTTTTCCCTAAAATGATATTTCTTTCTTTTACTTCACATTTTACAGCTCAAATTTTACGGATGCGGTTCAAAACCCATGGAGTGAGTTATACGTCAGTAAACTTCAAGTATTGACCCTCATTTCATTTCATAACCTATTTATTTAATTATATCAGATTATTTTCCTAAAATCATTTTGCTTGCTACATTCAAACTTGTTCAAATTCATTTCATTTTCATTTAAATCCTTCATTCTCATTTGAATCCATCATTTTTAGGACTTTGGTCCTCTAATCCCTAGTATGGCCGTGAGCCTCATTGCTCTTTGGAGCATTCATACAATTGTTTCATCATATTGTTCACATCCTAAATTATACATACACTTGCATGCATTCAAAATTATCCATACAAGCATATATCAAAGCATTAGACATATTAGCACACATGCAATCACAAAATAAAACCATAAACACCACAAACAAAATTAAAGAAGCATTAAACAATAGGGGAATAAACCCTTATGGGTTTTTCACCACACATAATCATCTTCTCACCACCAAAACATGGTTGGTGAGGTTAAATCTCCCTCTTACCTCTTGAAGACAAGTCCTTCAAGCTTCTGTCCTTCTCCTTGATTTCGTATAAATCACAAACAATTCCTAAAAATTCTTAAACAATTAATAAAATCGCATACAAAGCCTAATAATGGAAAACCATGGAACAATCACGATATATAAAATCAAAAACTTAATTTTAAACTAAGGAATCAAAAGTTCACCTTTAGGAAGTAGGATAGAACTTGAATTTTAAAGCACTTAGGGTAAGATTTTGACAAAATCTCCTAAATAAAAAGTGTTTAGGAGGTTGTTTAAGATTAGGAAATGATAAGAGTAGAAATTATAGATGATGGATGGTGTGTTTGGGTGTGTGGGCCGAAACTAGAGAGGGAAAATGGAAGGAAAATGGTGCTTGGTGTTCTTGGAATTTTGAGAGAATATGATGAAAGCTTTTTAGTGAAAGAGAAAAGTGAATATTGATTGTAAAATGGGAGTGGGCTTCTGTGTGAGTATAGGAGAGATTAAGAGATTTGCATGAAGTAAAATATCCTATTTTGAGTGCACATGCAATTGCACATGGCTTGGTCATCATGTGGTCATGTATTGGTCACTTAGATGGACCTAGAACACTTGAGAACATGGTGGAACTTGGCCTCTTGGCCGTGGGGTGTCTAGTGGGGTTAGGGACTTAATTTGCTTTCAATTAAAGTCTAATTGCATGCTAATTAATTAGTTAATTAATTAGGTTAAGTTTCCTAATCACTCTTAATTAATTATCTAATTACATAACTAATTAATTAAACATATAATTGCATATATCATAGTCTCTAAATAAAATTAGGATGTCTAATTAGTAATTGGATTATAACTAATTAACAACTAGGTTAGTTTACTTAATTTCTTAATTAGGCCATTAAGATAACTAAATTAGGTTTAATTAGCTACTAAGTAAAAGTCATGCCACTATATTTGACTCCATCCTAGCCTTTGATTTTAACTTTGTTTCCTATCCATTGATCTAATCTAAGGTGGATATTACTTAGTGATTTTATCAGGATTCATTTCACACCATTGATTGGATCAATGGTTATGATCGAAAACATCTTAATCAAGCTTTTCATTCGATGGTCCACAACAAAGTCTATGCTCCTTTGTTTGACCACTTCCTATTGGATAGAAAAGTCCAGCCACCTATTTTGACTGAGTCCTATTGGTTCATTTTGATTTAGCTTACAGAAAATATTCTAAATATATTTTTTGTCTGTTAAAATTTATTGGGTCAAATAATTTATACCAATAACTGCTATAAATAAAATAGCAGATATTTACCCGTAAAATATTTTTATTTCACAGATAAATTCTAAAAATTAAAAGATTCTTTTCTGTGTCACTCAGATTTGGGTTTAGTAAGATCTCTCACCTCCAAATAAATCAGATAAGAATTTTCCTGGCCTGAAAATTATTATTTTCCTAACCAGGAGCAAATCACACAAAACAATCAATAATGATCTCAGAATAGTCAAATTATTTTTATAACATACAAAAAATGCAAAACAGTGTAATTCTACTATTACTATTAACATAGTCAGAATTTAGGGTGTTACACATATGCTAGTAGCATTCTTATGGCCTCTAATCTAGCTTTGGGAGCATATGTTTCCTCATAGTCTATGCCTTCTTCTTGATTATATCCTTTAGCAACAAGCCTAGTTTAGTTTCTTATTATTAAGTCTGCTTCATCAAGTTTATTCGTAAAGACCCATTTGGTGCAATTATGGGATGATTGGGCCATGGAACTAATTCTCAAACTTTATTTCTTTCAAATTGGTTTAGTTCATCTTCCATGTCCAAGATCCAATGTTAATCATTAATGGCATCATTTATGTCTTTAGGTTCAACTTGAGAGACAAAAGTCATATGATTACATGTATCTCTAAAAGAGTTTCGAGTGGTTACTCTTTTGATACATCATCTATCACCTTGTCAAGAGGATGATATGTTGATGTTCTCCATTCCTTGGGAAGGTCTATGATTTGTGAATCCTCTTGCCTTGAGGGATCAAATGAGCTTTCTTCTTGCTTCTTGACATCTTTCTCCTTATTTTCCAAGTGTGTTCTTGGCAAGATTTGTGAAACATCATCAACTAAATCCTTCCTTGGATCATTTAGGTTAGTTTCATCTAATGCACCATGAATGGAGTCTTCTATGTTCATAGTTCTTTTATTATAAACTCTAAAAGCTTTATTATGCATGGAATAGCCCAGAAATATTTGTTCATCAGACTTAGTATCAAACTTCTCCAAGTTATCTTTTCCATTATTCAAAACAAAATATTTACATCCAAAGACATGAAAGTGTGAAACATTTGGCTTCCTTCCCTTGTACAACTCTTAGAGGGTTTTCTTTAAAATTGGCCTTATTAGGGCCCTATTCATAACATAACATGCAATATTTACTACATCCACCCAAAATCGATATAATAAGATGCAATGCAAAAGAAAGTTGACCTCATTAAGCATAGTTCTTGTCATTTCTTCTAAAGATCGATTTTTCCTTTCTATAACCCCATTTTGTTGTGGAGTTATAGGGGCAAAAAAATTATACTCAATGTAATGTTTATCACAAATGATTTCAAAATCATGATTTTTTAACTCACCACCATGATCACTTCTTATGGATGCAATGCAAAAACTTTTTTTAGTTTGGATAACTTTGGCAAGTCTCTTAAAAGATGGAAAAACATCATTTTTGGGAGCTAGGAATAATGTCCATGTAAACCTAGAGAAATCATCCACAATCACTAGTGCATAGTAATTCCCACCAAAGCTCATAGTTCTAGAGGGACTAAAAAGATCCATGTGTAAAAGTTGTAAAGGTCTAAAAGTTGAAATCACATTTTTAACTTTAAAAGAGACCTTTACTTATTTTTCTTTTTGACATACATTACAAAGTTTTTCTTTTTCAAATTTGAGTTTTGGAAATCCAATTACTAGTTCTTTTGAGACCAACTTATTTAAGTGATCCGTGTGAATTTGAGCAATCCTTCTATGCTATAACCGTGAATCATCTTCTTTACTCTTAAAGCATTTAGCATCATTTGAGGATATATCATTAAGGCTAATCATGTATATATTATTGACTCTATGACCAATAAACTTAACTTGTTTATTATCTTTTCCTTTAGTTATGCAACAATTAGAATAAAAAATAACTCTATTTCCTTTATCACATAATTGACTAATGCTACGAAAATTATGTTTGAGCCCTTCAACAAATAAAACATATCAACAGAGGAAGAAGGGATTTTACTAACTTTGCTAACTCTAAGGATCTTCCCTTTATTGTTGTCATCATATGTTACATGCCTATTCTTCTTGGGGATAAGGAAGGAAAACTTGGAGCCATCACCGATCATGTGTTTGGAGCAACCACTATCAAGATACCAACTTGAGCTCTTGGCCTTCAAGTACACCTACAACACACATTCAGATTTTAACCTTTGGTACCTAAATTTTATTGGGTCCTTGTGTGTTAGATTTAGGCAAGGTGTCCTTAGGGACCCAAACCATTTTAGTCCCAACCTTGGTGCTTAAGTTCTTCCTAACATAGTATGTTAAGGCACTATGCCATTTGCTCCCACAATGAAAGCATTTAATAAAAGGGCTACTTGATGTACTTGAGGAAACGAAAAAATTCTTGTAAGACTTTTGTTGGTTATTACAATTATACCCCAAATCGGCCTTTTGGAAAACATATCTTTATTTCCCTAGAAACATATTCAAGTTGTTTCTTCCAAAAGTAAATTTTGAAAGAGTGCCTTTCAAATCTTCAATTTCATTTTCAAATGCTTTACATGATGAGCAAGATAAGGGTATGGGTGCATTATCATGTGAAGAACAAATCATGCATGATGAGTTAGCATCAATAAGTCCTAGAGTCTCATTCTTAATTTTGAGTTCATTAATCTCCTTGTTTAAAATACAAATTTTATTTACTAATAAGGATATTATTTTGTTTGAAGATAAAATCATTTTTGTGAGCCTCATAGATTCATCATGCAATTCTTCAAAAGCGTTTTGTAATTCACTGTAGGAAGGTGAATAGTCTAGGTTAGAAGAAGTTACCTCGGTGTCACTTTCTTCTTCTTTTTCTTCTCCTCTAGCCATGAGACATAGATAGGATTCTTTATTTTCATAAAAAGAATCCATGTCATTGTCCTCCCATGCTATATAGGCTCTCCTTCCTTTCTTTTCTTTAGAAGGTCTCGTCTCAAACTTCTCCGTCTTCTTAAGATATATAGGACATTCCATCTTCATGTGCCCCAGTTTTTCACATTCATAGCATATTGGAGTAGATGAAGTTCCTCCTCTTTTATTATAGGTCTTCTTAGGAGGGAAAGGTAGCTTTCTTTGAATTCCTTTCTTCTTAAGGAATCTTCCAAACTTTCTTATAAGGAGACTAAGATTCTCCTCATTTAGCTCAAGGTTTTCTTCTCCATCATCTTTATCATCATCTTCAATTATGGAGGAAGTGGATTTGAATGCAATCCCCTTTTTCTTCTTGTCATGCTCCTCATTTTGATTGAGCCTATTTAGCTCCAATTCATACTCTTGGAGCTTCCCAAATAAAATGGCTAGTGTCATTCTTGATAGATTCCTTGACTTCGCAATAGTTATCACTTTAGGTTGCCAATTCCTATTTAAACACATCAAAACTTTATTAATAAGATCTTTATTAGGAAAAGTTTTTCCCAATGAAGCAAGATGATTTACAATATGAATGTACCTCTTTTGTATTTCTTGAATACTTTTTCCTTGGTTTATTCTAAACAACTCATATTCATGAGTGAGAGTATTTATTCTTGATCTTTTTACTTCACTTATATCCTCATGAGTTACTTGTAAAGCATTTCACACTTCTTAGGTGGTCTTACAATTTGACACTCTAAAGAATTCATCATATGCCAATGATGTGGTAATGATGTTCTTGGCTCTCAAATTATATTGAATCTTCTTTTTGTCCTTATCAATTCATTCATTTCTTGGTGTATTGGTTCTTGCACCATCAACCATACATGTGGGAACAAATGGGCTATTTTCAACGGCATCCCATACATCAAGATCAATAGCTTCAGTAAAAAATTTCATCATTTCTTTCTAATAAGCATAATAATCCCCATTGAAATAAAGGGGTCTATTTATAGAAGAACTTTTGGAAGAAAAACCATTTGAAAACATCACTTCTCTTGAAGCTGCTAAGCTTTTTACACAATAGTCTAGCTCTGATACCACTTGTTACCAAGTGGCCTCAATACTCAAAAGGGGGTGAATTGAGTTTGTAAAATATTTTCTCAAATCTTTCGCAAAACACTTGATTACCAATTTTTGTTGAAGCTATTTATTGATAGAGATGAATGGATAGAGAAGATTGAATACTTTCACTCATAAATAAATAAACCAAAACAGGGAGTGTTCAAGCAAGCATTTAAAATGAATACATAAATGTAAAGGAGTTGAGTTTAGAAGATCAAACACAAGGTTTATCCTAGTTCAGCCACTAATCCACTTATGGCCTACGTCTAGTCCTCAAGCATTCACTCAAGATTTTTCACTATATCTTCAAGTTTCAACAAGTGCTTGCAACCTTTACATAATAGAGCACTCATCACACCTTGAGATACCTCACCCTTTGTGCTTGAGCCTCAACTTCAAGGGATACCTCACCCTTACAATACTTTGAGGGATGCCTCATCCTCTTTACAGATTAATCAAAGTATAGACGAAATGAAACTCTCTCAAGAGTGGATATTACAAATTGAAATTCTACAGGTATCAAGGAATCATACACTTAAAGCTCAAAACGGGAGTTTTGGAGAAATTATAGTAAAACACGAATTTAATGCTCAAGAATAATTGTCATATTGTTCTCCAACTTTTCTTTAATGCCTAAATGCTTTCATTTATAGGCCAAAGAATTTAAAATTCATTGGTGGTTGTTAGGGGTATTAAATGCTCTAATAGAGGAGTTGAAGCACATTTTCTGTTATCCTAGATAACCGGTTATTGATTTCCAATAACTGGTTATTTGGTTTTGCATAATTGGTTATTGGAATATCCATAATCGGTTAGGAGCCTTTTAAAAAGAATGATGTGCTCCTGACTTGATGAATAACTGATTATAGGAATTCCATAATCGGTTAGGAGCTTTTGAAAACATGATAAATACGCTCCTAAATTAGTGAATAACTAGTTATGGGAATTCCATAATTAGTTATTCCCTTTTAAAAACATTTAGTTGCGTTTCTAACTTTGGCAAATAACCATTTAATGAATAATGATAATCAGTTATTAGGTTTAAGATAATCAGTTATTGAACAGTGATAATCAATTATTGAACAATGATAACTAATTATTGAACAGTTATAACCAATTATTGGTTTGTCGAGAAAATAAGATTTCTAAAGGAATTTGTAACCAAAGATTCTCAAAACCTTTTCAACCTTTCTGAAAACATTTTGCTCAAACTTAAACAAAATTTTCATAAGTATAAAACATGATTTTGCAAAGCCATTTAAGTTGAGTAAAAACCAAGAAATGAGCTTAGTGTGATTCCTATTTACCTTTACACAATATCTAAGTCCTATAAACTAATCTTGAAGAACCTTGGGACTTGATCTTTGCGTCACCATTTCTTTCTTGTTTGTTATCATCAAAATCATTGCTATTGCTAATGCCAATTACATTGTCTAGGTCATCTGAGTCTTAATAAGTTGAAGAGGATGGTCCCTCATCTCTCTCATCTCTAGTCTTTAGAGTGTGAGTCATGGCAGCTTGGAAAACATGTTTGTGAAAATAAGTTTGCCCCAATGGTTTAATATGTTAATTTTTTATGATTAAAAATATAAGACAAAAAGAATGATGCTTATGCTTGATAAATGTACTTTATAGATGACAAATGCATCACAGAAGAATATTGATCATGTTACATAAATGTGCTTAATGAGATATTTTGTATCATGCATGATTATGTACTTTACCTAGTTATATTTCACTTAATAATCATGCAATGAGATATGTGTAACATTCTTCATAAAATATATCCAATAATGCTTTATATGAGTTGTATTAAATTAATATTGGATTTGGCTTTATCTAAATAAAAATGTGCAAAGTATTCTTTGTTGCATCCTATATAGGCATATCTATTTGTAATTGATAAATATCTTATTTAGATATGTCTATAAAAGTATTATATGCATGTTAGACTAACTAGAGTTATACATTTATGAATCATGCATATGAGAATATTGAGTTATGAATTTGGACTAACTATACTTGTTTTAAGTGAGTAATACTTTGTAGTAGAAGTGTCAAAATGGGCCGAGCCCGATGGGCCGGCCCGAATGGCCCGACAAAATGGATGAGTTGGACCAGTAAAAATGAACACAAAATTAAAAATAGCCCGAATGGGCCGAGCCCGAATGGGCCGAGCCCGAATGGGCCGAGCCCGAATGGGCCGAGCCCGAATGGGCCGAGCCCGAATGGGCCGAGCCCGAATGGGCCGAGCCCGAATGGGCCGAGCCCGAATGGGCCGAGCCCGAATGGGCCGAGCCCGAATGGGCTGGGCTGGCCCGCTATAATAACACTATATTTAATTAAATGAGTTGGGTTGGGCCAGTAAAATGTTGGCCCGAAATTAACATGGCCCGAATGGGCTGGCCCGAAATGGCCCGTGGCCTGAATGGGCTGGCCCGAATGGGCCGGGCCGGCCCGTTTTGACACCCCTACTTTGTAGGATAGTCCAAGTACCAAGAGTGAGCATTGCAACAAGGAAGCAAAAGATCAGAATTATGCTCAACTCAAAAAGAATGAGAATGATAAGATGTTCCAAGCATTTGTAATATTTGACGAGAAGAAATTTGTGGAAGCTTGGATTACATCAAGAAGCCTAAGGACTAGAATTGGTATATTTTCCTTTTAGGTTTTCTCCTATGTAAAGATAGAGGTTTTACAAGAAAAGAGCTCAAATATATTTTTAAGTCTTTAAAAATGGTTCTTACATGTTTAAATGCCCAACAAACTACTTTTTGGAAAGTTAGTCTTGGTGGTAGTTCAAACTTTTGAAAAAAAGCCAAATTTGTGTTTTACAAAATTGACAATTGATTACTCTTTTGATCATAACTTTCAAATTACTTTAATTTTTGTTGTTAAACTTATTGCATATGAAAATAGACTCAAAGATCTTTTCGATGATTGGTTATTTGCTTTAAACGAATAAGAAATGAAGAAGTTATGACCATTTAAAGTCAGTTTTCAAAAATAGTCAAGTTTGAGTTTTGAAAAGCTGACCTTTGATTAATATTTTAATCATATATTTCAAAATACTTTAATTTTTATTCTAAAACTTATTTCATTTGAAAATAGACTCAAATATCTTTCCAATGAGTGGTCATTCGCTTTAATCGGATAAGAAATAAAGAAGTTATGACCTTTTAAAATCAGTTTTCAAAATTAGAAATGCTGTAATCGATTACACAAATCCTGTAATCGATTACCACGTTGGCAGAAGCCTTGTAATCGATTACCAGAAATGTGTAATCGATTACTAAGTGCCGAGAAAGCCCAGAACAAGTTCTAAGAGCATTGTAATCGATTACCACATCCATGTAATCGATTACCACGAGTCTGAAACGTTCCCAATGGTTATAAACGGCTAGTTTTCATAAAAAAATCATTTCTAAACACTACCAATGGCTATTTTATCACTTGGGCTCTATATATAAGTGTTGTATGAAGCTTATACACCTCTTGAATACTTGATTTGATCCTTGAATCACCAAAATCATATTTTGAGCTCTTTATTGGAAAATCCTTCTATTCCTTTGTTCTTTAATTTGTATTATCCACTCTTGAGAGAGTTTTCTATCATCCATAATTTGTTCTTCAAGTTGTATATCTACTCTTTTGAGAGTTTCTATTCTTTCTCTTCACCTTGAAATCATTGTAAGAGGGTGAGGTATCCCTCAAGAGAGAAATGGGTGAGGTATTTGTAACACCCCAACTTTTGGGATAATTATAATATTATCCTGAATGCACTGTTTTGTAATTTCTGTGAGTAGTAAAATGAATTTGATTGTTTCGTGAGTGTATTTGACTATGGTATGTGATTTGCTCCGAGCCAGGGAAATAATAATTTTCTGGCCAAAAAAATCTTATTTTAATTAATTGGAGTTGGGGGATCTTACTAAACCCAATTCTGATTGATATATATATTAATCTTTTAATTTTTTGGATTTAACTGTGCAATAAAATAATTTTATATTATTATAATATTATTTTATATTACAATACCTACTGTCTCAAAAATAGTAGAAATCTGCTTCAAAATGACCACGGATATTTAAAAGTCTGTGGGACCCGCGTTTAGGAAAAGCAGTCAACGATTCTGACTGGACAAATTCTAAACCAATGGGAGCGAGTCAACGAAAGTGGCTCGACTAATTTGAACCAATAGGAATGGGTCAAAGAAAGAAGCTTGGACTTTAATATGGACCATTGGATGAAAACTTAGTTAGGAAGCCTTTGATTTTAACCGTTGATCAAACCAATGGTGAGATTAGATTTCAAGCTTTATGACTAATCAATATCCACCTTAGATTACATCTAGGGCTAGGAATTAAAGTTGAAATCAATGGTTAAGATTAAGTCAAACATAGTGGCTTGAATTTGATTAGTAACTAATTAAACCTAATTTGGTTAATCTAATGGCCTAATTAACAAGCTAAGTAAACTAATTAATTAATCTTTGTGAACAATTGTAACAATTTGAACTTCTACCCATATCCGTCGAATTTGAACTTCTGCCCATATCCGTCGAATTTAATCTTCTGACCATTTAGTACAATGTCAATATCCGTCGAGTTAGGATGTCAATATCCATCGAGTTGGAATGTCGATGTCCGTCGAGTTAGAATTTCTGACCATTCAGTAGAGAAACTTCTCTAATGTCAATATCCGTCGAATTAGAATTTCTGACCATACAGTACTTTCGTCTGTTCACCACTTGGAAGATTTCTCCAACGTCAACACCCGTTCGTCGAATTAGGATTTCTGCTAACCTTCTAGTATATTCGACAGTTTTTGATCTTCATTCGACAGAATCTTCATTCGACAGAACTTGACTTTTATCCATTCTTGTGAAATAATGTTCTCCCATCTTACATCATTCTGTCATGTTATTTTTCGTCGAAAGGTAGCCTCACAATTGTACACTAAAGGCATATATAGTTGGATAATTAATTAAGATTGGTTAGGAAACTAAACCTAATTAATTAGCTATTTAAGTAGTAAGTAATTAGACTTGAATTAAAAGCAAATTGAATCCCTAAATGTCCTTGAGCCACACGGTTTTGCAGCAGCCTAGGGAGGCAAATTTGACAAGTTCTACATGGTTTTTGAACCATCTTGTATGCACACTAGGTGGCTAAAAGGTGACATAAGCCATGTGCACTCAAATAGGATATTTTACTTCAAGTAAATCCTAATTTCTCCATGCTTATCCCACGGTACAGCAGCCCACTTATTTTTCACTCACAATATTTATTTTCTCTCACATCAAAAGCATTCATCTTTTTCTCTCAAAAATCCCAAGAAACTAAGCAACCATTTCCTTCCATTTTCCTTCTCTATATTTGACCAACACCCAAACCTACACCATCAATCTTCTATAATTTTACCTCTTTACTTTTCCTAAACCAAAATCATATTCTAAACACTTTTCCTTCACAAGGTTTTGTCAAAAACTTACTCTATCTAGTTCAAAATCCAACCTTTTGTTCACTTTCCTAAGGGTAAGCTTTGATCCTTTAGTTTAAAGTTTGATTTTTGATTTTCTAAACCATGATTGTTCCATGGTTTGTTATTACTAAGCTTTGTCTGTGATTTTACTAATTGTTTTAGAATTGTTAGGAATTGATTATGGTTCACACGAAAATAAGGAGACGGAGAGGAGTTTGAAAAGCTTGTCTTCAAGAGGTAAGAGGGAGATTTAATCTCATCAACCTTGTGTGGTGATGAGAAAATGGAATTGTATGTGTGTGAAGAATCCATAAGGATTCATTTGTGTGATTGTTTATTGTTTTTATTATTTATGTGATTATTTAAATGCTTTCCTAATTGTGATTGATTTAATCGCTATGCATGTTTATAGTTTTTATTATTGATTTTGATTGCTATGTATGTTTATAGCTTTAAAATATATTGTATGTGTAATGTATGTGTTTATAGTTGTATGTGTTTATAATTGTATAATTATTAAAGTAGGATGTGAATAACATGTACCATTTTGCATGAGTGTTCCAAAGAACACAAAGAGGCTTACGGCCTTACCATTAAATAGAGAACCAAAATGTTCTCAACCATTTTCTAAATCAATGATTTAAAGGATCTAGGTAAAATAATGGATTTAAGAATGATTTTGATTTAATTATGGCCAACATGCCATTTAATGTATAATTGAATGCCATTTTATTTTCTAAGATAGGTTAGGTAATGGATTTACAAAATAAACTGATTCCAATAAATCTTTGTGAAAACAAAAAGAATAAATTTAGTTCTAGAATTCTAACTTAGCAGAATTTATTGTAAGTAAGAATTAAAGCAAACACTTGAAAAATACTAATGCAGAGCTCACTCTCTAAGTTTTGAAGCGCGTTAGCAAGTTTCAATGTGTAACTGATGGGTAAGATTAAAAATAAATAGAATTTAGAGGAAAACGTTGAAAAATACTTTATACTGATTTTATAGGCAAAATGCTGCCAAAATTTACTAAAATCAGGCGAATAAAATGAAAAGATTCTATACTATATCTATAACATAAGGAAAATACTCTTGCGTATTTTAAATGTACTAGATATAGTCTACACATATTTAAAATGATGATTTTAAGCTATTCGGTTAAGAAAATGAATTAAAAATCTTATGCAATTGAGAAAATGATTTAAAAACATTACGCGATGTTCAAAAATGTTAAAATATATTTATGCGATTTAAAAACGTTTGTGAAAATGATGCGATTGTGAAAATGCGATAAAATTTCTACGCGATGAAACGATACAGTGAGTTTTGCTGTCAGGCCAAAGTGGTGGACCCGGACATGTTGTGAGATAGTACTGTCAGGTGGGACAGGCTATGTTTTGGTGTATTGTGACTAAGGGCATTTTTGTAAATATGGTAAAATATGGGTATTAAGGGTATTTTTGTAATTTTAGATCATGTGTAGAGTGTTGTGCCAATTTGGTTGATAATTGGCGATTGACTGATAAGATGAATTATACCGGGTTGTGGTGTGATAGGCGTAGTATGGTTCATTATTTGAACTTGGAGGCATTAGTGTGCAGAGAATCCTATATGTGGACAGTGGTAGCACCTCTGGGCTGTGGTAACGGGCATCACACTAATGATCTCGACAAGTACTATTCTTAATCGAGATCTTGAGGAGACTACTAAGTACAATGCCTGTAGTGCACGATGTTGGACTGTGTACTACTACACGATGTTTGGACTGTGGGCTATAGACATGACGTTAGACAGTGCAATAGTTTGGTTGGGCAGCCATAAAGTATTATTAGTTTCTATTCGGATCATTCTCTCAGATATTCATGTTTAGCTCCATGGAGTAGGAACGAGTCGGTGTGTGTTCATGCATTATCTGCATTTTACTGTTTATTATAATCTGTGATAAAATGCATGATGTATTAATTTGCTATATTGTATGTGATATAATGGTATGTATTATTTTGCTGTATTATGCATGATATGCTGGTATTTACTATTGTGATAATTGTTTTGGATTGTCTTTTTCTTATTTACCATGCGGGTAATGATGTACATTGTCTCACCTCTTTATTGTATTGTTCTGTCTATTTCTATTTTATGTTTATATCATCGAAGACTACAATGGCAGCAAGAGGAGGTCAATTAGGTTTCTTTAGACTTCAGTTCTCGAAGGCGCTAAGGCTTAATATGTCCACTGGGACACAAGACACATAGAGTACAGTGGTAACGTGACTTTATCAGTAAGTAGGACTCGACAGGGGTTCTTTACTACACGTTATACGCTTACTTTCGTACAGGTTATTTTACCTATTAGGGAGTTGTGGAATGAATTTCACTATACTCCAAGAGAGAACTTCGATATACTTTTGGGTCGAATTTCTCGGTCAAGACATTCCCAACTAGGGAATTTGTCTTATGACAAGGGCTCATGTCTTAGAGGTTATGTTTCAGTAGTATGCTGTCTTTTACTGTTTCTATTAAATATTAATAGTTGTAAATTAATTGTATACTTCAGACAAGAATCATATGTATATTATGGTGTGTGATTATGTTTTATCTTATTTTGTACTTCATGTTATTTTATTTAATATTATAAATATAAAAGGAAAAAATTTTACCACTAATATTATTGATGTACCAAACGTTTTATAACTTGGGTAAGAATTTCATTTAATTTTATTTTATTGCATCATAAATGTGACATCCCCACAAGGGTGTTACATTAGTTGGTATCAGAGCCCAAGTTAGAGTCTTTTGGGTTTGTGAGTAGGTTTGACTTGTTTGTGTTGTGTGAATCTTTGATATTGAACACAGAGATATGTTTCGGTTTCTGAAAGGAAATGATTTTGTGCAAAATCGCTACATTTAGTTCATTGTGTGTTGATTTTGTTTATCTTTGAAGAAAGATAATGGAACATTATGAACATGAGCATGTGGACGCAAAATGTGATGAAGACCGTATAGCCGCAGCTAGAAGTGTGATGCAGAATATGATTGAAGTAGGAGTACAATAGAGACAGATGATCGCTCAGTAGTAGGAGCTGATAATCGAATTTCATAGCTTATTAGGATTGGAGTAGCCATCAGATGCGAGAAGCTATAACTTAGAACCTTCGATAATCCAAAATAGAAGGAAGCGTAAGGTCAATCATTTTCAGCGAAAGTCGTATGTACAACCACTGGGAAAGCAACAACGAACAAAGAAAGGAAGTACGAGTGGCAACGATTTTGGTCAGACTGTGGCATCACCAACGAAGTGCTTGAAGTGTGGAAAGCCTGAACACTTATTCAAAGAATGTGATCAGCTGAAGATAGGACTTTTCATTAGTAATACATGTGTTTCAAAATCTCAAAAAGAAGAAAGAGCCGGTGCAAAGAGTGTAATAAGAACGTTCAAAATATAAAAACTTAAGAAACGAGAAAATTGTGCCATAGAGAGTAATCTTAAAAACTGTGCTGTATAATTCGCGAGGTAACCCATTCTTTTGTGATCTGTGACTGTGTAAATCTTTTGGGGTTATCTGTGTTTTACTTCTTTTCATAATGTTACTTCAACTTCCAAACTTATTATTACTACTTGAGCCTATTTAAAACTATTCTATTATAATTAAAGTTTGAAATTTTTCTATTGATCTGGTTTGTCTATTTCTTTCTCAGATAGACTGAGTAAATCAATTTGATTTATCTGTGTCTTTGTTATAGAGTGATCTGAGTATTTCTATTCTTCTTGTTGAACTTGTTGTTTATACTCAAGTTTTCTAACTCTACCCTATGTCTATTGAATATCAAATCTTTTCTGTTGATTTGATTTGTTTATCTAAAATCACATCTATTTAAGAACCTGACTTTTTAAATGGATTGGTTATTTTCCAACCATATCCTACTAGATTGTTGCAAAGCAATTTTAGTGTTTCCTTGATCTGAGATTTTTGGATTTGAATCCAGAAAGTTCATTTCTAAAATTATTGGACTATGTTCATTTTGAAATCTATTAGACCATCTCAAATTCTTTGTTAGACTAATCTAGTAACCTATTGAATAGTCTTATTACTTTTCCTTATAACCTTCATAGTATTTTTCATGTATTTCAATTAAGAAGGATCATTCCTAATTCAACTTATGTCATAGTACCAAATACAGTACAATTAGAAGAAAACTTAATCTATGAGACATTTTTTGTTAAGACTAAAAATAGGCAAGTAGAACAACTTATCTTGATGAAGAAAATCTAGAATGATGTGACAACAGAGGAACTAGAAGACCAAATGCAGGAAATCACTGTTTGCTCCAAGATCGATTTGCGTACTGGTAATTATCAGATTTGCGTAAAGGTAGAGAATGTTTCAAAACAATTTTTCAGATGCGTTGCAGGCACTATGAATACTTAGTACTACCATACGGAGTAAAGAATGTTTTGACGATGTTCACGAATTATATAAATAGGATCTTTCTCTCTCATCTAGACAAATTTGTCATTATCCTTATTGGCAATATTTTGACCTATTCTCAAAATTCGAAGGAACATGCTGAAGATCTCAATGCAGTTCTTCAATTTCTGAAGGAGAAGAAGAAGTTATGCGTGAAACTAGTCAAATGCAAGTTTTCTTAGAAAAAGTTCAACTCTTAGATTTAGATTGAGTGTTGGGATCAAATAGAAAGGTACTGGCGTATACTTCAAGGCAGTGGAACGTGTATGAGAAGAATTGTTCGATTTATGTTTTAGGATACGCAATAGTCGTTTTGCAAGGAAAATCTAAAGACATTTTCTTCCTATAAAATTCACAATAATTTCAAGGCTGGAAGTACCTGTTCAATCAAGAGGGACTTGGATATAAGGAAGAGACGATAGTTAGAATTTTTCAAAGGACTTGTTGGGATGAATTTCTAGCATTGATAGAGTTCACATACCACAATAGTTTCGTTCGAGCATAGGGATGACAACCTATGAGGCATTATATGGGAGATGTTGTAGAACACCATTGTGTTAGTATCATGCTGGTGAAAGTAATATTGTAGGATCCGAATTTGTGCAGCAGACAACTAAGAAAGTGAAGATAATTCAAGACAAGATGAGGACGACTCAGACGCGACAAAAGAGTTATGCTGATAAAAGGCAAAGACTGCTTGAATTTAAAGAAGGTGATCATGTATTTCTACGTGTGACACTTATGACTAGAGTTAGACGAGTGATCAAGTTGAGGAAACTCATTTCGAAGTTTATCGGGCCATATCAAATACTTCGTTGGGTAGGTTCGGTAGCTTATCAGATTTCACTACCACCATTCTCATCGAATCTTCCTAATGTATTTCATGTATCACAACTACGGAATATATTTTTGATCCGACTCACGTCATCAAATCAGACACCGTACGACTGAAGGAGAATTTAACCTATGAGACATTTCCAGTCAAGATTGAAGATCGAAGGGCAAAGCAACTTCGAGAAAAGGAGATCATATTAGTTAAAGGAGTTTAGAACGATGTAAGTGGCGGGGCCATATGGGAGCTAGAAAATAAGACGAGGGAGCAATACCCTCAACTATTCTGAGGTACGATGAATTTCGGGGACGAAATTCTTATTAGTAGGGGAGAGTTGTAACACCCCAACTTTTGGGATAATTACGATATTGTCCTGAATGCACTGTTTTGTAATTTCTGTGAGTAGTAAAATGAATTTGATTATTTCGTGAGTATATTTGACTGTTGTATGTGATTTGTTCCGAGCTAGGGAAATAATAATTTTCTGGTCGAAAAAATCTTATTTTAATTAATTGGAGCTAGGGGATCTTACTAAACCCAATTCTGATTGATATATATATTAATCTTTTAATTTTTAGGATTTAAGCGTGTAATAAAATAATTTTATATTATTATAATATTATTTTATATTACGATTACCTCTTGTCTCAAAAACAGTAGAAATCTGCTTCAAAATGACCACGGATCTTTAAAAGTCTATGGGACCCGTGTTTAGGAAAAGCAGTCAACGATTCTGACTGGACAAATTCTAAACCAATGGGAGCGAGTCAACGAAAGTGGCTCGACTAATTTGAACTAATAGGAATGGGTCAAAGAAAGAAGCTTGGACTTTAATATGGACCGTTGGATGAAAACTTAGTTAGGAAGCCTTTGATTTTAACCGTTGATCAAACCAATGGTGAGATTAGATTTCAAGCTTTATGACTAATCAATATCCACGTTAGATTACATCTAGGGCTAGGAATTAAAGTTGAAATCAATGGTTAAGATTAAGTCAAATATAGTGGCTTGAATTTGATTAGTAACTAATTAAACCTAATTTGGTTAATCTAATGGCCTAATTAACAAGCTAAGTAAACTACTTAATTAATCTTTGTGAACAATTATAACAATTTGAACTTCTGCCCATATCCGTCGAATTTGAACTTCTGCCCATATCCGTCGAATTTGAACTTTTGCCCATATCCGTCGAATTTGATCTTCTGACCATTTAGTACAATGTCAATATCCGTCGAGTTAGGATGTCAATATCCGTCAAGTTGGAATGTCGATGTCCATCGAGTTAGAATTTCTGACCATTCAGTAGAGAAACTTCTCTAATGTCAATATCCATCGAATTAGAATTTCTAACCATATAGTACTTTCATCGGTTCAACACTTGGAAGATTTCTCCAACGTCAACACCCGTCCGTCGAATTAGGATTTCTGCTGACCTTCTAGTATATTCGACAGTTTTTTATCTTCATTTGACAGAATCTTCATTCGACAGAACTTGACTTTTAGCTATTCTTGTGAAATAATGTTCTCCCATCTTACATCATTCTGTCATGTTATTTTTCGTCGAAAGGTAGCCTCACAATTGTACACTAGAGGCATATATAGTTGGATAATTAATTAAGATTGGTTAGGAAACTAAACCTAATTAATTAGCTATTTAAGTAGTAAGTAATTAGACTTGAATTAAAAGCAAATTGAATCCCTAAATGCCCTTGAACCACACGGTTTTGCAGCAGCCTAGGGAGGCAAATTTGACAAGTTCTACATGGTTCTTGAACCATCTTGTATGCACACTAGGTGGCTAAAAGGTGACATAAGCCATGTGCACTCAAATAGGATATTTTACTTCAAGTAAATCCTAATTTCTCTATGCTTATCCCATGGTACAACAGCCCACTTATTTTTCACTCACACAATATTTATTTTCTCTCACATCAAAAGCATTCATCATTTTCTCTCAAAAATCCCAAGAAACTAAGCAACCATTTCCTTCCATTTTCCTTCTCTATATTCGGCCAACACCCAAACCCACACCATCAATCTTCTATAATTTTACCTCTTTACTTTTCCCAAACCAAAATCATATTCTAAACACTTTTCCTTCACAAGGTTTTGTCAAAAACCTACTCTATCTAGTTCAAAATCCAACCTTTTGTTCACTTTCCTAAGGGTAAGGTTTGATCCTTTAGTTTAAAGTTTGATTTTTGATTTTCTAAACCATGATTGTTCCATGGTTCGTTATTATTAAGCTTTGTTTGTGATTTTACTAATTGTTTTAGAATTGTTAGGAATTGATTATGGTTCGCACGAAAATAAGGAGAAGGAGAGGAGTTTGAAAAGCTTGTCTTCAAGAGGTAAGAGGGAGATTTAATCTCATCAACCTTGTGTGGTGATGAGAAAATGGAGTTTTATGTGTGTGAAGAATCCATAAGGATTCATTTGTGTGATTGTTTATTGTTTTTATTATTTATGTGATTGTTTAAATGCTTTCCTAATTGTGATTGATTTAATTGCTATGCATGTTTATAGTTTTTATTATTGATTTTGATTGCTATGTATGTTTATAGCTTTAAAATATATTGTATGTGTATTGTATGTGTTTATAATTGTATAATTATTAAAGTAGGATGTGAATAACATGTACCATTTTGCATGAGTGTTCCAAAGAACACAAAGAGGCTCACGGCCTTACCATTAAACAGAGAACCAAAATGTTCTCAACCATTTTCTAAATCAATGATTTAAAGGATCTAGGTAAAATAATGGATTTAAGAATGATTTTGATTTAATTATGGCCAACATGCCATTTAATGTATAATTGAATGCCATTTTATTTTCTAAGATAGGTTAGGTAATGGATTTACAAAATAAACTGATTCCAATGAATCTTTGTGAAAACAAAAGGAATAAATTTAGTTCTAGAATTCTAACTTAGCAGAATTTATTGTAAGTAAGAATTAAAGCAAACACTTGAAAAATACTAATGTAGAGCTCACTCTCTAAGTTTTGAAGCGAGTTAGCAAGTTTCAATGTATAACTGATGGGTAAGATTAAAAATAAATAAAATTTAGAAGAAAACGTTGAAAAATACCTTATACTGATTTTATAGGCAAAATGCTGCCAAAATTTACTAAAATCAGGCGAATAAAATGAAAAGATTCCATATTATATCTATAACATAAGGAAAATACTCTACGTATTTTAAATGTACTAGATATAGTCTACACATATTTAAAATGATGATTTTAAGCTATTCAGTTAAGAAAACGAATTAAAAATCTTACGCGATTGAGAAAATGATTTAAAAACATTACGTGATGTTCAAAAACGTTAAAATATATTTATGCGATTTAAAAATGTTTGTGAAAATGACGCGATTGTGAAAATGTGATAAAATTTCTACGCGATGAAACGATACAGTGAGTTTTGCTGTCGGTCCAAAGTGGTGGACCCGGACATGTTGTGAGATAGTACTATCAGGTGGGACAGGCTATGTTTTGGTGTATTGTGACTAAGGGCATTTTTGTAAATATAATAAAATATGAATATTAAGGGTATTTTTGTAATTTTAGATCATGTGTAGAGTGTTGTGCCAATTTGGTTGATAATTGGCGATTGATTGACGAGATGAATTACACCGGGTTGTGGTGTGATAGGCGTAGTATGGTTCATTATTTGAACTTGGAGGCATTAGTGTGCGGAGAATCCTATATGTGGATAGTGGTAGCACCTCTGAGCTGTGGTAACGGGCATCACACTAATGATCTCGACAAGCACTATTCTTAATCGAGATCTTGAGGAGACTACTAAGTACTATGCCTATAGTACACGATGTTGGACTGTGTACTACTACACGATGTTTGGACTGTGGGCTATAGACACGACGTTAGACAGTGCAATAGTTTGGTTGGGCAACCATAAAGTATTATTAGTTTCTATTCGGATCATTCTCTCAGATATTCGTGTTTAGCTCCATGGAGTAGGAACGAGTCAGTGTGTGTTCATGCATTATCTGCATTTTACTGTTTATTATAATCTGTGATAAAATGCATGATGTATTAATTTGCTATACTGTATGTGATATAATGGTATGTATTATTTTGCTGTATTATGCATGATGTGCTGGTATGTACTATTGTGATAATTGTTTTGTATTGTCGTTTTCTTATTTACCATGCGGGTAATGATGTAGATTATCTCACCTCTTTATTGTATTGTTCTGTCTGTTTCTATTTTATGTTTATATCATCGAAGACTACAATGGCGGCAAGAGGAGGTCAATTAGGTTTCTTTAGACTTCAATTCTCGAAGGCGCTGAGGCTTGGTATGTCCACTGGGACATAGGACACATAGAGTACAGTGGTAACGTGACTTTATCAGTAAGTAGGACTCGACAGGGGTTCCTTACTACACGTTATACGATTATTTTCGTACAGGTTATTTTACCTATTAGGGAGTTGTGGAATGAATTTCACTATACTACTAGAGAGAACTTCGATATACTTTTGGGTCGAATTTCTATCGGTCAAGACATTCCCAACTAGGGAATTTGTCTTATGACAAGGGCTCATGTCTTAGGGATTATGTTTCAGTAGTATGCTGTCTTTTATTGTTTCTATTAAATATTAATAGTTGTAAATTAATTGTATACTTCAGACAAGAATCATATGTATATTATGATGTGTGATTATGTTTTATCTTATTTTGTACTTCGTGTTATTTTATTTAATATTATAAATATAAAAGGAAAAAATTTTACCACTAATATTATTGATGTACCAAACGTTTTATAACTTAGGTAAGAATTTCATTTAATTTTATTTTATTGCATCATAAATGTGACATCCCCACAAGGGTGTTACAGTATCCCTTGTAGTGAGGCTCAAACACAAAGGGTAAGGTATCCCAAAGGTGTTGTGAGTGCTCTTAATTGTAAAGGTCATCAAGAACCTGTGAAGCTTGAAGAGTTGGAGGGTCTAGCACAAGGGTGAGGTATTCCAAGTTGTGAAGAGTGCTCTTGTTTGTACAAAAGTTTTCCTAGTACCCATGAAGTCTATGAGATAGTGAAGAAAATCTCAAGTTAAGCTTGGGGACTGGACGTAAGCCACAAGTGGTTAATGGCTGAACCAGGATAAATCCTTGTGTTTACTTTTCTCAACTTTATCTCTTTACATTTGTGCTTTAATTACATATGCTTAGGTTGAACTTGATATTTAGCTTATTGCTTGATTTATCCTATATCTCAAGTTGTAGTTGAGTAATCTATAATACTTGTACCTTTGTTGTGCATGTTCTGTTGCATTTATTAATTGAGTGCTTCAAAATGCTTAATTTGTTAAAGTTGCTTTAAAATTTGTAATCATCCAATTCACCCCCCTCTTGGTGATGGTTGCCATGGCTAACAATGTTCGGGCATTATTTTCATGAAAGGCCAATAATCGTGCAAAGTTTACTTTTGATATTGTTCATTTTGATGTCTAGGTCCTAGTTGTGTCTGCATTGTCCTAGGGTATAGGTACTTTTTTACTTTCATTGATGATTTTTCAAGATGTTCTTGGATATTTTTAACGAAAGATCATTTAGAGTTGTTTACTGCTTTCCAAAACTTTTGCAAAGAAATTCAAGCTCAGTTTGGGAACCTTATTCACACTTTACATAGTGATAATGCAAAAGAATATTTTTCTACACCCTTTAATTCCTTTATGGCATCGTATGACATGATTCATCAATCAACCTGTCCACACACTCCACAACAAAATGGAATAGCAGAAAGAAAACATCATCATATTATTGAGACAACTCGTACCCTTTTGTTACATGCTAATGCACCCTTAAAGTTTTGGGGTGATGCTGTTCTTACTGCAAGTTACTTGATAAATTGATTGCTATCCTCTGTTCTAAATAACCAAGTATCTCATTCTATTTTATTCCCTAACGATTCTCTTTATATTGTTCCCTTTCAAGTTTTTATTTCTACTTGTTTTGTGCATGATCTTTCTCCAAGTTTAGATAAATTGTCTGCTTGTGCTATTATGTGCATTTTCCTTGGCTACTCTTGTAATACCCTGAATGACATGTTAGACTTATTTATGTGTTCAAAAGGTAGTATATGACTTGCTTAGCATACATGTTTAATTTTGTGACAATCTGAGTTAGTTTAGGTACTTAGTTGTAACCCAGATTGTGAAAAGTAGCTTAAAATGACTCAGATAATAGTATAAATTGTTTAGATGAAGAAAATAAATATGAATAATTTATTTCTAGGTCATAAAAATATGAAATAAGTTACAGTTAAAGTTTCAAGGTAAACTGAATTAGTTTGGTATTTTTAGGCATACTGGTTGTCTATTTATAATCAAATTGACCACTAGCAGATATGGAAATATCATATAATAGTGAAACAACTTTTTCTATGAATCCTAATATTTATTTTAAAGTTGTTGAAAGTTAAAAATCTTGATTTGGCTAAATTTGAGAGTTTTTAGCAGATCAAGATTTTATCAGTTTTGGCCTAAAGGCCATTTGAGTCTTTAGTTCCCTCTTTATAAGCCTCACTTATGGCCTCTTGCCTCACAAAAACAGAAATAGAAAACTTGCAAGGAGAAAGAAAGAAAGAGGGAGCAAAGACCAACGAGGAGGAAGAGTGAAAGAGGAAAGCCAAGGCTTGATATCCAACCAAGCTTGAATCTCTTCACAGCTGCCAAAGGTAGGGGTTTTATGATCATCTTCACTTCTTTTTACTCCTTTCACCATTTATGCGCTTAAGGTGCTTAATAGGCCAAATTGAGTTCTAGAGGTGTTTGATGTGTTTTGCTTGCATGATTGAGTTTTTTTGGTCATTTATGACTTATTCATAGCATAAGTTGAAGTTAGAAGCTTTGAATATCTCATTTGGACCTTTGATTCCCAAAAGAGAGGTTAGGTCAACCTATATGTGATTTTGATTCATAATCTAAATTAAGAGGTTTAAGTTTGTGATTAATAATTCTTATATGTTTAAGGACTGATTAGGGACTTAGAATCACTTAGAAACTGATTTGGAATGGCCAAAATCCAAGAGAAGACCAATGGAACAATAGCACAATTCTACAGAATCTGGTTTCTACTATGCACGTTGCGACATGAGAATGTCATGCTGCAATGTGGGGTTGAATTTTGCAGCATGCTCCGCGGCGTGAAAACGCCAAGTCGCGGTGTGAAAGTGATGCTACACCAGTGTTGAGACCCGAGGCTAGGGCACTGCGGTGTGCCCAAGTTAGTGTCGCGACGTGAGCACCAGGAACTTCCAAAATGTCATTTTTTATGTTTTGAAGTTCTAGACTAGATGGAATCATTAGTATATGTTTCCTAAGGTGTGTTAAGGCACATATAGTGATATTTTTTTCAAGAGATAAATTATCACCTAGCATAGATGAGAAAGTCTAAGCCTTTAGTCATCTAAGAATAAAGGATGGTCTTAGGGTATGATTAATACTACTAGAAGTAAATCAATGAGAGGATGATCCTTTTGTATGTGTAAGTTATGTATGATCTTTAAAGTAACCAAAAGTAAGGGTTTGCTATAGATAACAGTCTAGTACCAATGGTAACTTATTTTTACTTAGCTTCACTATAGATGTGATGATGATGGGTGCTCGATATAAGTAAACTAGGATAAGTTAGCATTGTCTGCCTTTTAATGTGACTTATATGGCGTGAGGTCATTTAGCTAAGAAGGAAGGGAGTCAAGAAGTTCCTAAGAGGACAAGTATTCCTAACCAAGAGCTAGGGTTGGATGTAGTGCAAAAATTTCAATTTTTCCTATCTACAAGGGGGTAAACATGAGAAGTCAGAATTTCTTAGTAAAACATGCCTAGGTCTTAAATGAGCTAAGTGTGTAAGAATGAAAGTATGAATCTTTAACTTGGTTTAGCTAGTTATTAAAGTTAAATATTGTAAGAATGTAACTTGTCTTATTCTTAATTGTTAAGACTATGTTATTATGCTATGTATATATGTATGTTTAGTTTTGATTACTTATAATGAGAAATGTTGTTTCTCACCCCGCTGTGCATCATGTAATTCCAGGTGAAACTTCTTCCAAGAGTAAGAAGAAGAAGTAAGCTAAAGAGTATATTAGCTTTATATTTATATTTCAAATGTTGTATCTTTTAGTACTTCTTTTGAAACGTATAGAATTATGTAATACTTCAAGCCTTTGCTAAGGCTAACGTTGTATGTGTATATATATATATGCTTTTTACTATGAATTATATGTTTTTCGCATTTCATATGGCTCTCTATAATGTTTCTAATGAACATTATGGATATATCTATCAGACTAGTATGTATAAAGTGACATTGTAATGCTAAGTATCTCTTTGTATGTTATATTTATTGAGATACTGGTATTAGGACAATAAATTATGGTATCAGAGCAGTTCATCCTATTGAACCGGGGTATAGACTAACTATGCTAAGGCATATTAGGAGTTACTTCTTAGAAATTGTGCTTTTCTTGTTTCATATGTTAAATGTGATGATAGAATTGCATGATTTGCCATAGATTGGTTTGTTATTAGCTTCTGTTACACGATTACATAGTATTGAGACTATAGCTTAATATATCTTGTTTCTGTGTGTACAGGAAACTATGGCACCTACAAGACGATCAAGAGAAGCAAAAATCTCGAACCCACCAGGTCCAGATATGGCTGAAGCTATTATGGCTATGGCTAATGTTATGACAAGGGTGCTTGAGAGGATAGAAGCAAATCCACCTCAGCAACCTCTACTACTTGAGCGCCCAGTGCAAGATGCACCGTAAATCGAAAGGAATCAGAATTTCCTGGACTTGACAGCTTTCTGTCAAATGAACCCTGCACTGTATAGAGGCGAGTACAATCCCGCAAAGGCTAAGGAGTGGCTCAGTGAGATGGAAAATGTTTTTAATGCAATGGTTTGCTCAGAAGAGCAAAAAGTGGCCTTTGCCTCAAATATGTTGAAGGGTGAGGCGGATGTTGGTGTATGCCCTAGAGGCCAATACATTTTCTGTATTTACATACATTCTAGTATGCTATTTTTATATATGAGGCATTTCATTTATTGTGTTCTTTTTTTATAAACATAATAAAGTCCTTAGAATAGTAAGTTTGATGCCATAGGACATCAAGTGGATGACTTGATCATGAGATTCTTTTGGTTGCAACACTATTCTTAAATGTCCCTAGTCAAGTATTATTGTTAATTAGGACAACAATAATACATTGAGACTAGTATGTGTAGAGACTGATGACCACATCTCACGGGTCATGGATATGAGATATCAAGTCTTCACATAGGTACATATTAGAGTAATGATGTACTGGACTGACCCACCATGAGAACGCTACATGGATCGTTACGTGAGTGTCATAAGTGATTCTCATAGTGATAATGGTGTTTGTGGTCCTTTGACCTGAAATCACTACGATTCCTACATGAGGAGTTGTGTGTTTTAATGCCATCAAACGTCATCTGTAACAAGGTGATTATAAAGTTGGTTATTGGACATACCGCGAATCATGCAGAGGGATGTGAGTGACCTAGATGGGATTTGTCACTCCTACATAACAGGAGTGATATCTTTCGGCCCCCTAATTGAGTGAAACTACGAAATGCATGGCCATGCTCAAATAAGTTAATATGAGATATTGATCTCATTTGTTGTTACAAAGTCTACTCGAGTATCAGGAAACGAATGATTGGACTATACAAGGGTGACGCTTTCCATGCCTTGTGTTCAATCTAGATATCTTGACAAAGGGACTAAACAACATGGAAACATTGGTCACGGAAAAGTTATGTCAAATCATTGACATTCTTATTACTTGGGTAGCAGCGATGTGTTGCTAGATACCGCTCACTACTTGTAATATTAAAATGAGATTTTAATATTACTGCTAACGTAATAAGAACCTGCAGGGTGACACACATAGAGCAGACTAAAATTGGAGCAATGGATCCAAGTTGAACTCGGATTCAAATAAGGGCCAGACTCATAGCAGATGGGTCTAGGGTTGCACAGCTTACCTTGCTGCTACTCACACTTACTTAAGGCAGTCACTATTATAAATAGTACTACTAAGGGGCTGCTAAGATAGATAATTTCAGAACCCTAGCCGCACCTACAGAAAAGTGAGTGAGTGAGAGACAAGTTTCTTCTCTTCTCTTCGCAGCTAGCACTGTGTGAGAGACGTGAGGCTCCTCTTGCAGACGTTGGACGTTCGTGAGTCTGTTCGTGTGGATACCGCAGAGACATTGTTTTTATTACGGTGTTCGTGATTCACGCTTCAAGAGGTAAATCATTTAAAAACTCGAATTATGGCTTTTTCGCATGGATCCTTGGTGGGAATCCCTATTTTTCGCTGCGTGATGTATCTGTAATTCCCAATAGCAGAGCATTAGTGGAAAGGTACCAAGAGGGTTCTTGAAGCCGCAGAAACCCCAATGTCGTAGGAAGTTTTCAAGAAAGCTTTTCTAGAGAAGTTTTTCCCATAAACTCTGCATGATGACAACGAAGTGGAGTTTATGCAGTTAAAACAAGGAAGCATGTCAATAGGCCAATATGTGGCCAAGTTTGACGAGTTGTCGATGTTTTCTTCACATTTATTATCCGGACGAGAAATGGCGATGCTTGAAATTGTTACCAAGTGGCTTCCAGTACTCAAGAGAAGGGGTGAATTGAGTAGAAAAACTTTTCACAAACACTTTTAAAATAAATACAAATATAGAAGCTATTAAATAAAAAGAGAAATTGCAAGATAAAGAAGCAAAAAATTAAGAAATTCAAATAAATGAATATGCAATAAAATTAAATTTGCGTTAAATAAATAGATAAAGAGAAAAAGAGCAGGCACGATATTTATCCTGGTTCGACCACTAACTACTTGTTATCTACGTCCAGTCCCCGAAACACAATTCAAGATTTTTCACTATGTATACAAGTTTCAATAGGTGCTTGCTACCGTTACAAAATAGAGCACTTTTCACACACAGGGAAACTCTACCCTTGTGCTAAAGTCTCAGCCTGCAGGGATACCTCACCCTTATACAAACCTTGAGGGATACCTCACCCTCGATACAGAAGAACAGAAATAAATGAAGAGAAACTCTCACTTAGAGCAAATAATACAAATTGAAGTGCTAAAGGAGCTCACACAGAATATCTCACAGTTTTTGATCGAAAAGGAGCGTATAAAATATAGTTCACGAGTTAGAGCAAGTAGAAAAATTATTTAGAAGGTTAGGCTACAATAAAAATGACCCAAAGCCTCTATTTATAGAGCAAATCAAGAAAATGGTCGTTGGGTGTAATTAAAACTTGTAAATTCAAACAAATATGGTTGTTTATTTCCATATCAGAGTTCATATATGTTCGTGTTTATTCGAATAGACAATGTGTTATTTGAATAACACGTTTTATAAAACCTTCGTAAAAAGTAGTCTGATATGGGTTATTCGAATAACCAATATGTTATTCGAATAACGCTGTTAAAAAATAATGTTTTGAGAAAAGTTGGTTTATTCGAATAACTACTGAGTTATTCGAATAACTCATTTAGTAAGACAATTCTGGAAAAACCTTTTATTTGAATAGCTAATGTGCTATTCGAATAACTGTTTGAAAACAAAAAGCTCGCAGCAAAATTTGAAAGGCTTTATTCGAATAATATAGATGCTATTCGAATAACAATTTAAAAAACCAGAATCTGCTGGATAAGTTTATTCGAATAAAAGAGACATTATCCGAATAAGACAATTAAAAATAGTTTTAGGATAGTTCCATATTCATTTCAAAAACACTTAAGTTCCTTTTCAAAGCCAATTTATCTTATCTTTCAAAATAATGAGATATTAAAGTGAGCTCTGTACAAAAAGACTCTAAGTCCTAAAGATATCCTTAGAAGATCGTGGACTCGATCTTCATCTTCATTTTTGTCTTCATGTTTGTTATCATCAAAATAATTCTTCAAAGACATAGGTTCAATCACAGAAATTCGAAACTAGTTTAAAAAGGGAGATCAGGAGTATGGTGAGACTAATGGAGATTAGGGACTTTCCTACCATGGTTAACAAATGTAGGATTGTGGAGTCTAGTGCTGACAGTCCTCCATTAGAGGAACAGGTACAAGGCATCCCAAAGAGAAAGCAAGGGGATGATAAGAATAAGAAGGGTGTTTCTAAAACAAGCAACCCTAAAGGAAAAGACAAAATGAACTCTAAGTTTTCAAGGTGTCCTCAGTATAAGAAACTATATGGAGGCAAGTGCTTTGTAGGCCAATCTATATGTTATACATGTGGGTAGCCGGGGCATTTCTCCAAAGCCTGTTCTCAAAACAAGGAAGATGCGCTACCCCAAAGTCACTATCCAAAGGACGAGTTTACACTCTAGGCAGAACAGAGGTGGCCCAGTCCTCCGACCTTATCCATGGTAAAGGCATAATTCGTAATCATCTTTTCAATGTCATGTATGATTCAGGAGCATCCCACTCTTTTGTTTCCTATGATTGTGTAAGGATGTTGGATTTTCCTATGTCAGAGTTACCATATGACTTATCTGTTTTCACACCTACCGGTAAGCCAGTCATAACTTCGAGAGTATGTCTTGATTGTGGTATAAGAATCGAGGATAGAGTTTTCTTTGTAAACCTTATCTGTTTACCCCTTGTGGACATAGATGTCATTCTTGGTACGGATTGGTTATCGTCCAATCATGTGGTTTTAAACTATTCAAATAAGACTCTAGTTTTTCTGTTTAATGTTCCTACCAGAGTTATTTCTTCAGAGTCTGCCTATCTCAATGCTAATTAGGTCAATCACTATTTGGTAGAAAGAGCTTTAGGATATGTTCTTCTTTCCTTATTAGATGTAGAGGTTGACCAGAGCCTAGACAGTATACCCATGGTGAGGGAATACCTTGAGGTGTTTTCGAGTGATGTAGCAGAGTTACCACCATAGAGAGAAATAGAGTTTACTATAGATTTAGTGTCAGGTACAAGACCTATATCTATAAACCCTATAGGATGGCACCCCTAGATCGGCTGAACTCAAGAAACAATTAGAGGAGTTGTTGGTTAAGCAATTCATTAGGCCTAGTGTTTCTCTGTGGGTAGCACCAGTGTTATTAGTGAAGAAGAAAGATGGTACCATGGGGTTATGTGTTGACTATAGGCAGTTGAACAAGGTAACCATCAAGAACAAGTATCCTTTGCCTAGAATAGATGATCTGATGGATCAATTAAGAGGAGCTTCAATGTTTTCCAAGATTGATCTGAGATCTAGATATCATCAAATTAGAGTTAGGGGAGAGGATATCCCTAAGACAGCTTTTAGAACTAGGTATGGCCATTATGAGTATCTTGTGATGTTCTTTGGGTTGACGAATGCTCTAGCAGTGTTTATGAATTACATGAACAGAGTTTTTAGACCTTACCTAGATAAGTTTGTGGTAGTGTTTATTGATGACATCCTTATCTATTCAAAGAAAAGGGAAGAACATGAGCAATATGTAAGGATTGTTTTAGATATCCTTAAGGAAAAGAAACTACTTGCCAAGTTGTCCAAGTGTGAGTTTTGGCTAATAAAAGTTCATTTTTTGGGCTATGTTATTTCTAAAGGAGGACTTGCAGTGGACCCTAGTAAAGTGGAAATAGTGTTGCAATGGGAGAGACCCACCACTGTGACTAAGATTAAGAGCTTTATAGGCCTAGCTAGGTACTATAGAAGGTTTGTTAAGGGTTTTTCTCAATTAGCGCTGCCTTTGACTCGGATAACTAGAAAGGGTAGTACTTTTGAGTGGACTCAAGATTGTGAGAATAAATTTCAAGAGTTAAAGAAGAGGTTGACTACGACCTAGTGTTAGTGATTCTGAATCCCTATGAGAACTTTGAGGTCTTTTGTGACGCTTCAAAGATGGGACTAGGGTGTGTTCTGATGTAGAATAGGAGAGTAGTTGCCTATGCATCAAGGCAGTTAAGGCCACATGAGGAAAACTACCCTACGCACAATTTGGAGTTAGCAGCTATAGTGTTTACCTTAAAGATTTGGAGGCATTATCTCTACGGAGTCTAGTTTGAGGTGTTCAATGATTAAAAAGGTTTAAAGTACTTGTTTGATCAGAAAGAACTGAACATGAGGCAAAGAAGATGGATGGAATTCTTAAAAGATTATGACTTTGAGTTAAAGTATCATCCGAGTAATGTTAATGTAGTGGCTGATGCACTAAGCAGGAAATTCCTACATGTGTCCCGAATAATGGTCCAATAGAGTGAACTTCTCGAGAGTTTTAAAGATTTAAGTCTAGCAGTTACTGTGATGCCACAGAGTCTCTTTGTGAGTATAGTGGAGATAGTAAATGACTTAAGAACTTATATTTTAGAAGCTCAAAAGGAGGATGAAGCTTTAATAGACATTAGTGAGTAGATCTTTTTAGGAACCTTAGAGGATTTTGATATGGCTGATGATGGAATGATAAAGTTTAGAGACAAACTTTGCGTTCCAAGAGAGTCAAAGATCAAAGAAAGGATTCTAGAATAAGCTCATAGCAGTAAGTATACCATCCATCCCAGAATCAGTAAGATGTATCAAGATATGAAAAAAATGTTTTGGTGGTATGGAATGAAAAAGGACATAGCAAAGTATGTTACAAGGTGTTTAATTTGTCAAAAGGTGAAGATTGAGCACCAGAAGTCAGCAGGACCTTTATAGTCTTTAGGGATTCCATAGTGGAAATGGAAGAAGATTTCTATGGAGTTTATAACAAGTCTACCCAAAACTTAGCAAGGTTTTAATGCAGTTTGAGTTATAGTGGATAGATCAACCAAATCTACCCATTTGTGACCAATGAGAGCTAGCTATCCTCTAGAGAGATTAGCTTAGCTATATCTAAAGCAGATAGTTAGGTTACATGGAGTCCCTGTGAGTATAGTTTCAGATAGGGATCCTAGATTCACATCTAGATTTTAGGGAGCCTTGCAAAAGGCTTTTGGGACTAAGTTAAGCCTTAGTATAGCTTATCACCCGCAAATAGATAGGCAAATAGAGAGGACTATCCAAACCCTTGAAGATATGCTTAGGGTATGTGTTTTAGAACAACAAGGTAGTTGGGACAAGTTTTTACCTTTAGTGGAGTTTACTTATAACAATAGCTACCATTCCAACATAGGTATGAAACCCTATGAGACTTTGTATGGAAAAAAGTGCAAATCACTTCTATGTTAGTATGAAGTAGGTGAGAGAACCATCCTAGGTCCAGAGTTGGTCCAGTAGACCACAGAGTAAATTAAGATGATTAAGGATAGGTTGGTTATTGCTCAGAGTCAGCAAAAGATCTATGCTGACAAAAGAATGAGACCTCTTGAGTTTAATGAGGGAGATAATGTGTTTCTAAGAGTTACTCCTACAACAGGGATTAGTAGAGCATTGAATACCTGAAAGTAAATCCTCGTTTTCTTGGTCCCTACCAAATTCCAAAGAAAGTTGGACCCGTAGCTTACCAAATAGCCCTTCCTCCCAGTTTGTCTAACATTCATGATGTTTTTCATGTATCTTAGTTAAGAAAGTATAATCCAGATCCTTCAGTTAAGGGATGATTCGTCTTATGATGTACATCCGATAAGGATCATAGACAGAGGGATCAAAGAGCTTAGAGGTAAGCAGATTCCTTCGGTGAAGGTTATATGGGGTGGCAATGACATCGAGGAGGCTACTTGGGAATTAGAGTCCCACTTGCAGCAAGACTACCTGAATTTGTTCCATTCAGGTGAACAATTTTGGGGTCAAAATTTTAAAAAGCATAGGAGAAATTTAATACCCTAAATGACATGTTAGACTTGTTTATGTATTCAAAAGGTAGCATATGACTTGCTTAGCATGCATGTTTAATTTTGTGATAATCTGAGTTAGTTTAGGTACTTAGTTACAACCCGAACTGTGAAAAGTAATTTAAAATGACTCAGATAATAGCATAAATTGCTTAGACGAGGGAAATAAATATGGATAATATATTTCTAGGTCACAAATATATGAAACAAGTTATAGTTAAAGTTTCAAGGTAAACCGAGTTAGTTTGATATTTTTAGGCATACTGTTGTCTATTTATAGCTAGATTAACCACTAACAGATATGGAAATATCAGATCATGGTGAAACGACTTTTATATGAATCCTAGTATTTATTTTAAAGTTGTTAGAAGTTAAAAATCTTGATTTAGCTAAATTTGAATGCTTTTAGCATATCAAGATTTTATCAGTTTTGGACTAAAAGCCATTTGAGTTTTTAGTTCCATCTTTATAAGCCTCACTCACGGCCTCTTGCTTCACAAAAACAGAAATAGAAAACTTGCAAGGAGAAAGAAAGAAAGAAAGAGGAAGCAAAGACCAAGGAGGAAGAAGAGAGAAAGAAGAAAGCCAAAAGAAAAGCCAAGGCTTGAGATCCAACCAAGCTTGAATCCCTTCATAGCTGCCAAAGGTAGGGTTTTAAGATCATCTTCACTTCTTTTTACTCCTTTCACAATTTATGCACTTAAGGTGCTTAATAGGTCAAATTGAGTTCTAGAGGTGTTTGATGTGTTTTGCTTGCATGATTGAGTTTCTTTGGTCATTTATGATTTGTTCATAGCATAAGTTGAAGTTAAAAGCTTTGAATATCTCATTTGGACCTTTGATACCCAAAAGAGTGGTCAACCTATATGTGATTTTGATTCATAATCCAAATTATGAGGTTTAAGTTTGTGATTAATAATTCTTATTTGTTTAAGGACTGATTAAGGACTTAGAATCACTTAGAAACTGATTTGGAATGGCCAAAATCCAAGAGAAGACCAATGGAACAGCAACACAATTCTGTAGAATTCTGCAGAATCTAGTTTCTACTATGCACGCCGAGGCATGAGAACACCATGTCGCAGCGTGAAAGTGATGCTGCACTAGTATTGAGACCCGAGGCTAGGGCGCTACGACGTGTGTAATATTATTTTCATCAATTGTAAATTTTATTCACTGAGAAAATAATTCCATAGTGTAATTAATCATCTGTCAGATATATTTAATTTGGAGACAAGCTTACTATGTGATTTATCGAGGAGCGCGCGAAGCTTCTCAAGGAAGCTTCCTCCAACCATTATTTTTATCATTTCTCTCTCCTCCCAATTTGTGCAGCACGTTTGAATTAAGGGGTCTAATTCATTTTCTTCCTGACATTTCCCCTCCTCCCAATACGCAGCTCACTATTCACTCATCTTTCTCTCTTCTCTTTCACCCCACAGCAGCAACACCATCCACCCACACCTCCATTTTGTTCTTCAAACCGTCACAATCTTGGCACCATTTCGTGTTTGGAGGACCACCATCATTGAGGAAATCATCTTCAAAGTTCTGTCATTTTCTCCATCTTCATTTTCTTCTACTTTGAAGCTTAAAGGTTGGAACTTTAAGGTAAAGCTCTTAGCTTTTTCTTCCTCCCCTCTCATTTTCATAACCCACTGTCATTTTGATGACCATGGGTATTCATTTCAATATTGGGTTCTGATTTTGCACGTTTAAATGTTTAAGGATTTTCCTGGAAGCTGAAAATGTAAATCCTGACCAAAAGGAGCAGCCTTTCTTTGTGCTTCTCCAAGGTAAGAGGAAGACACTCCTCCTCAACCTCTTTTAGCATTTAGGGACGTCGTTTGTGATTGGTACTGAGAGTCATCTTTGTTTGTATGCTGTTGGTGATGTATATATGCTAGTTGATTATTTTGTGTGTTTTGATATATTTATGTGTACTAGAACGTATAATCTAAAAGGAACGCCGTCGGGCTGGCTCTCGGATGGCCACGCCTTGAGACTAAAATTTTGGGATTCTTCGTGAAAAATGGTAATAACTTGAGTTTCTGACCATTAAGTGTAATGTCAAAATCTGTCGTGTATGAACCCCTGGCCAAACCCGTCGAATGTGATGTCTTGATCACTTAGTCAAATGTTTGAATCCGTCGAGTGTGAACTCCTGGCCAAACCCATGGAATTTGATGTCTTGATCACTTAGTAAAATGTTAAAATCCGTCAAGTGTGAACTCCTGGCCAAACCCTCTGAATTTGATGTCTTGATCACTTAGTCAAATGTTAAAATCCGTCGAGTATGAACTCCTGGCCAAACCTGTCGAATATGATATCCTAATCATCTAGAGAAAGGTTAAAATCTGTCGAGTATGAACCCCTGGCCATGCCCGTCGAATTTGATTCCTGGTCATTTAGTGCAATGTCAAAATCCGTCGAGTATGAACTCCTGACCATGTCCGTCGAAATTAATCTTCAGGCCAAACCCGTCGAATTAGAGTTTCTGACCACTTAGGAGAGAAACTCCTCCAATGCTAAATCCGTCGAATTAGAATGACCACATCCGTTGAGTGACATATTCGTCGAGTTAGAATGCCAAGACCCATCGAGAGACATACCCATCGAGTAGATTGCCTGTCCATTTAATAGAAGTTTCCCAAAGTTAATATTCGTCAAGTAGAATGTCAAGATCCGTCGAATTAGAGTTTCTAACCATAGTGTTTTTCGTCGGTTCGACACTTGGGAGATTTCTCCAACGTCGACACCCACATCCGTCGAAATAGGACTTCTGCTGACCTTCTGGAAAAATTCGACAGTTTTGATCTCCGTTCGACCGAACCTCCATCCAACAGAAATTGATTTTTAGCCAATCTTGTTATAAAATGTTCCCCCATCTTTCATCCTCCTGCCATGTCATTTTTTGTGGAATGGAAGCCTCAATCCTTCACTAAATACATTGTCTCCGTCGAATTCACAAGTATGGTTTATCACCCAATACCTAGCAATTAAATCTGTGACTTTGTTGGTGATTCTGACCGTGTATCTTCCTGGACTCAAACCCTTGGATTAATAAAAGCACATAAATCATAAATAATTGGATGACTAGAAATTAATTAGGGATTCATAAACAGGGAAGAACATGAGTATGGGTGAGCTTTTGGGGCACATAATGAATTTAATGGTTGACTTCTATCATGACTATGAATGGAAATTGTGGATATCCTTAAAATGTATTATTGGCTTGTTGTGGACCCGTGAATGGGATCAGATCTTGTTGATAAATGATATGACATGCATTTGAAGCATGATGGACCTAGTTGGTCATGAAGAGTATGACTGTGTCATGCATTGAACAAAAAGAAAGAGATTGTCCGTTGGACTTGGTTAAGGCCAATAGCCTAGGAGTTGAACTTACACCTTTGTGCGGGTGCGAATAGACAAGTGTAGGTTACTCGTTGACCTTGGGGGCGTCAGGGTGCGGTTACCTCACAATGGGCAGCTGGTAGCTCTCTGTCCGTGGGACAGACCGATGCAAACACACTGACGATCCAAACCGAGACGCTGTCCTATATCGAGATCTGTGTAGAATGTCTTGTAAAATGCCATGATGTACACAATGATAATTTGAGAATTTTAGCACTTGAGGGCCTAGGCAGCCAAGAATACAGACATACCTCCTGATCGTTCTCTCCGACTGTTTTGTGTCTAGCTCTATGGAGTAGGATTTTGGTTATTGAGGGCACGTGTGCATAGTGAGTCCATGAATCATCTGGCATACATTGTTATTATAATTGGGACTGTTGTACTTCTAATATATCTATATGTATACGACTGCCTGGAACTGTTTGGTTGATCATAATTGCTATTGAATGTTTATTACCATTATTGCTGTCATAAATGCTATATGGGCGCTTTGCGCCGTTTGGTTTCTCGATGCTATGATTGGTAATGATGGTAGGATGTCTTACCTCTTCTCTGTCTCTCCACTTCTATTTTGTCCGGATATTGCGTTCCATAGATGATAACTGCAAGGAACCGGAAGCTCCCGACTTCCCTGGTTTTTGGCCTCATCTCGACTGAGCGACTGCAGAAGAATATGGAGCCACGCACGCAAAGATTTTTGGGAGATGTGCGCCTGACTTTCTTGGGAGGGCCAGAGTACTGGTACATCAACTATGGTTCTGAGCATTGCGTCTATACGGGGGATGTGTCGTTATCTCTAGCCTGGAGACGTCACGAGCCGCCTGTCTTCACCTGCTGTATTAGTTTACGTTTGGAGTTTCAACTACCGATACGCGAGATGTGGGGTGACCGTTATTTCACTCCGCGGGAAGACTCTTTTCGTTCCACAGCTCGGGCCCCGTCCCGTGACTCTGCGATTCCTATGGTGATTTCCTCTGACGAAGAAGATCCTGAGGAAGATCCCGAAGAAGTTCCTGAGGATGACCCCGAAGAGGATCCTGAAGAGGACCCTGACTCGATTCCTCCTCACTTGAGGGACTGACCTTACTTGTAGCTACTGAGGGCTACCAGTATTTTTATTTTGGGGGGTTTGATGTTTTGTCTATAGTGGGCTGTATATTCTGATACCGTAGGGATATGTATGTATAATCCTTTGGGGACAGGTATAGTTTTGCTTTTTGATATGTCAGGCTTTGTAATTAAACAGTTTGATAATTATATATATATATATAAATGAAATGTTAATTTCCCATGTATGTTTCGTCACCGTGGATATTGATTATCGTTAACGTTAATGTAACAAAAATAAAATAAAATATACTCGCCAATTTAATTACCCAACTATAATCGAGTAAATATATATATTATTAAAATGAACCGGGTCTTAACTCACATAAATTTTATTTCCGCATTGTAATTGAAAGTGAGACGTTCCCTTGGGAAAAAGGGGCGTCACACTAAGTTGGTATCAGAGCCCCGGTTTATGTTTCTTTGGGTCTTGTGATTGAGTCTGTCTTGTTTGTGCTGTGTGTTCTCTGAGTAGTATACGTAAAGGTGTATTGTTTGGTGTTCCTAGTGAATGGAACTGACTTTTCTATGCTTTCAGTTAATCTGATCTAAGAAAGTAAGATGGCACGAAGGGAAGATATGGCAGCAGCTATTACAGCGATGCAGAGGATGGCTGAGGCCGTCGCATAGCAAACCGAGCAAGCTGCCCAGCAGTAAGAGAGAGTTGCACAACAACAAGAGCAAGCTGCTCAACAGCCAGAGGCCACTGCTGATGCTCAGAATTTAGTAGAGTTTCGACGCCATAATCCTCCTCAATTCAAAGGAGAATTTGATCCAGACAAGGCTAGTCTGTGGATCAAGGAATTGGAGAAAGTCTTTCGAGGAATGAGCTGCGCCGAGGACAAGAAGGTGAACTATGCTACATTTATGCTGGTAGGCAATACTGAAAATTGGTGGAATAGAGTGCAGCAAATGCTGGAAGCTGCGAACCGAGAGATTACTTGGGGCTTATTCAAGGAACAGTTCTTGGATAAGTATTTCCCTGCGAGCGCAAGGCATGCGAAGAAGTCAGAATTCCTCAACTTGCGACAAGGAAATATGACTGTTAGCGAGTACGCAGTGAAATTTGAAAACTTGTCACAGTTTTTGACGTACTTTCAGAACCAACCAGATGAAGCATGGAAATGCCGAAGATTTACGGAAGGACTGAGGTATGAAGTGAAGAAGGCTGTGATCACCTTGAAGATCAATGAATTCTCATGACTACTGGATACTTGCTATGATGTAGAGGCTCTGGAGCAATCTAGAGACATGAGGAGCAGAAACTTTGGGCCTACGAGATTCCAGAGAGGCAGCAGTAACAGTGCTAACCGTTTCTAGAAGAAGCCGTACTCCTGACCAATGGGGAACCAGCAACAAGCTATGGGTGGAAGTTCTGGTGGAGGTTCTACTGGGAACTGGACTGGCCAGAACACGGCGTATCCTTCCAGATGTCTGAAGTGTGGGAAAGACCATCTCACAAGGGACTGTACCATGAAGGGATTCATCTGCTTCAAATGTGGCAAACCTGGCCACGTGTCCCGAGACTACAATCAAACGAAGGCCGAACCTTCAGTGAATGCTGCAAGAGCCAAGAAACCACAGGCTGGAGGGCGAGTCTACACTATGAGCAGAGCTGAGGCCTCCGAATCCGAAGATTTGATACAGGGGGAAGGTACCATAGAAGGTAATCTTTTAAATGTGCTGTATGACTCTGGGGCAACCCATTCTTTTATATCATATGACTGTGTGCAAAGACTGGGTCTATCTGTGTCGTCTTTACCTTTTGACTTAACTGTTTCTACCCCCACTGATAAACCGGTAGTTACTACCAAAGTCTATCTAAATTGTCTATTGGTTGTTGAAGGTCGAACCTTTTCAGTCGATCTAATCTGTTTACCCCTTTCCCAACTAGATATTATCTTAGGGATGGACTGGTTGTCTTCCAACCATGTTCTGTTAGACTGTTCCAGAAAGACCATAGTTTTTCCCATAGTGGAGGATTCTAGATTTTTGACGGCCAACCAAGTTCAAGCTCTCTTGAAAGAAGGAGCTCACGGATACATGCTACTGTCTTCTTTGAAAGTCGAGAACTAGGTTGATGTGAACACAATTCCAGTGGTGAATGAGTTTCTCAAAGTCTTTCCTGATGATGTAGTTGGTTTACCACCGGCTCAAGAGATAGAGTTTGCTATTGACCTAGTACCGGGAGCTGGTCCCTTGTCTATAGCACCGTATAGGATGGCACCGACAGAGTTAGCTGAGCTCAAGAAACAGCTAGAAGAGCTTTTGGAAAAGTAATTTGTCAGGCCAGGTGTGTCACCATGGGGAGCACCAGTGCTATTAGTTCGCAAGAAGGATGGCACCTCAAGATTATGTATGGACTATCGACAGCTGAACAAGGTAACGATTAAGAACAAGTATCCACTCCCGAGAATTGATGACTTAATGGACCAACTGAAGGGAGCAGTGGTGTTTTCAAAGATCGATCTGCGGTCTGGGTATCATCAGATACGAGTGAAGACGGAGGATATACCCAAGATAGCTTTTCGTACCTGATACGGTCATTACGAATACCTCGTGATGCCGTTTGGTGTGACGAACGCACCAGCTATCTTTATGGACTACATGAACCGAATCTTTCGTCCTTACTTGGACAGATTCGTTGTGGTCTTCATTGATGACATTCTGATATACTCTCAAAATCAAGAGGACCATGCTGAACACCTCAGTATAGTTCTTTAGATTCTGAAGGAGAAGGAATTGTATGCCAAACTATCAAAATATGAGTTCTGGTTGGAAGAAGTTAAGTTTCTGGGTCACATGATCTCGAAGGATGGCATTGCAGTGGATCCATCGAAGGTGGAGGCAGTGCTATAATGGGAAAGACCAATGTCCATGACGGAAATTCGAAGCTTCGTGGGTTTAGCTGGATATTACCGGAGGTTCATTGAGGGATTCTCCAAGATTGCTGGACTATTTACACAACTCACGAGGAAAAACCAAGCTTTTGAGTGGACCGACAGCTGTGAGCAAAGTTTCCAAGAGTTGAAGAATCGACTGACTACCTCACCGGTGTTAGTGCTACCCGATCCGAATGAGCAGTTTGAAGTGTACTGCGACGCTTCATACCAAGGGCTAGGATCTGTACTTATGCAGCATGGAAGAGTGGTGGCTTATGCTTCAAGGCAGTTACGAGTGCACGAGAAGAATTACCCGGTGCACGACTTGGAGTTAGCGGCTATAGTTTTTGCTCTGAAGATATGGAGGCATTTTCTCTATGGAGCAACGTTCAACATTTTCAGTGATCACAAGAGTCTGAAGTATTTGTATGATCAGAAGGAGTTGAACATGAGGCAAGGTGGTTAGAATTCCTGAAGGATTACGATTTCCAACTTCTGTATCACCCTGGCAAGGCAAATGTTGTGGCAGATGCTCTAAGTAGGAAGATGATCAGTGTCTCTGCCCTGATGATCAAGGAAAAGGATATGCTAGAGCAGTTTAGAGATGTGTGGTCTTTTGTGGAGTTAGAACCTGGAAAGATTTGTATGAATATGATTACCATCACAAGTGAGCTACTAGATGACATAAAGGAAAAGCAGAAGATTGACAAATTCTTACAAGAAGTGAGAGAGCAAGTGGAGCGAGGAGATGAAACAGAGTTTACGGAAGGAACGGATGGAATTCTGAGGTTTCGTGGAAGAATTTGTATTCCCCGTGACAAGGAGCTTAGAGAATACATCATTAACCATGCTCATACAAGCCAGCTGAGTATGCATCCAGGCATAACAAAAATGTACCAAGACTTGAAGAAGTTGTTCTGGTGGCATGGAATGAAGAGTGACGTCACTAGACGTGTATCGACTTGTCTAGTTTGTCAAAAAGCTAAGGTGGAACATCAGAGACCAGCGGGTTTGCTGCAACCATTGTCTATTCCGGAATGGAAGTGGGACAGTATTGCAATGGATTTTGTAGTCGGATTGCCAAGGACAAGAAAAGGTCATGATTCGATTTGGGTAATTGTGGACCGACTCATGAAGTCGGCACACTTTCTCCCGATCGACATAAAATACAAACTGGAGAGATTGACTCAGATCTATATTGGAGAAATTGTTAGGCTACACGGTGTGCCTACGAGTATTGTTTCGGATAGAGATCCGAGATTTACTTCAAATCTCTGGGAGAGTTTGCAAGAAGCGTTGGGGATGAAGCTACGTCTGAGTTCTGCTTATCATCTGCAGACTGATGGTCAATCAGAAAGAACGATCCAATCTTTAGAAGATTTGCTTAGAGCCTATACCATAGAGCAAACTGGAAGTTGGGATGACATTCTACCTTTAATAGAATTCACCTACAACAACAGTTATCATTCGAGCATAGGAATGGCACCCTATGAGGCTCTGTATGGACGATGATGTCGAACACCTCTGTGTTGGTACCAAGACGGCGAGCACCTTACTGTTGGACCAGAGATTATACAGCAGACAATTGAGAAGGTTAAGATAATTCAGGAAAAGATGAGAACGGCTCAAAGTCGGCAAAAGAGTTATGCAGACCGAAGGAGAAAACCTCTTGAGTTTGAGGAAGGCGAGCATGTATTCCTGAAAGTCACACCTCCGACTGGGGTAGGCCGGGCTTTAAAATCTAGAAAACTCACTCCTAAGTTCCTTGGACCATACCAAATCATTCGTCGTGTAGGTCCTGTAGCGTACCAAATATCCTTACCTCCTTTCCTTTCAAACATTCATAATGTTTTCCATGTGTCACAACTTCGAAAATACCTTCCTGACCCAAGTCATGTCATAGCACCGGATGCAGTACAATTCAAAGAAAACTTAACTTATGAGACGTCTCCTGTAAGAATCGAGGATAGGAAGATAAAGCAATTAAGAGGCAAGGAGATCGCATTGGTGAAAGTGATCTGGAACGAGGTGACAGGAGATGCAACTTGGGAGCTGGAAGACAAGATGAAGAAGCAACACCCACAGTTATTCTAAGGTATGCAAATTTCAAGGACGAAATTCCTTTTTAGAAGGGGAGTGTAATATTATTTTCATCAATTGTAAATTTTATTCACTGAGAAAATAATTCCACAGTGTAATTAATCATCTATCAGATGTATTTAATTTGGAGACAAGCTTACTATGTGCTTTATCGAGGAGCGCGTGAAGCTTCTCAAGGAAGCTTCCTCCAACCATTATTTTTATCATTTCTCTCTCCTCCCAATTTGTGCAGCACGTTTGAATTAAGGGGTCTAATTCATTTTCTTCCTGACATTTCCCCTCCTCCCAATATGCAGCTCACTATTCACTCATCTTTCTCTCTTCTCTTTCACCCCACAGCAGCAACACCATCCACCCACACCTCCATTTTGTTCTTCAAACCGTCATAATCCTAGCACCATTTCGTGTTTGGAGGACCACCATCATTGAGGAAATCATCTTCAAAGTTCTATCATTTTCTCCATCTTCATTTTCTTCTACTTTGAAGCTTAAAGGTTGGAGCTTTAAGGTAAAGCTCTTAGCTTTTTCTTCCTCCCCTCTCATTTTCGTAACCCACTGTCATTTTGATGACCATGGGTATTCATTTCAATATTGGGATCTGATTTTGCACGTTTAAATGTTTAAGGATTTTCTGGAAAGTTGAAAACGTAAATCGACCAAAAGGAGCAGCCTTTCTTTGTGCTTCTCCAAGGTAAGAGGAAGACACTCCTCCTCAACCTCTTTTAGCATTTAGGGACGTCGTTTGTGATTGGTACTGAGAGTCATCTTTGTTTGTATGCTGTTGGTGATGTATATATGCTAGTTGAATGTTTTGTGTGTTTTGATATATTTATGTGTACTGGAACGTATAATCTAAAAGGATTGCTGTCGGGCTGGCTCTCGGATGGCCACGCCTTGAGACTAAAATTTTGGGATTCTTGGTGAGAAATGGTAATAACTTGAGTTTCTAACCATTAAGTGTAATGTCAAAATCTGTCGTGTATGAACCCCTGGCCAAACCCGTCGAATGTGATGTCTTGATCACTTAGTCAAATGTTTGAATCCATCGAGTGTGAACTCCTGGCCAAACCCGTCGAATTTGATGTCTTGATCACTTAGTAAAATGTTAAAATCCGTCGAGTGTGAACTCCTGGCCAAACCCGTCGAATTTGATGTCTTGATCGCTTAGTCAAATGTTAAAATCCGTCGAGTATAAACTCCTGACCAAACCCGTCGAATATGATATCCTAATCATCTAGAGAAAGGTTAAAATCTATCGAGTATGAACCCCTGGCCATGTCCATCGAATTTGATTCCTGGTCATTTAGTGTAATGTCAAAATCCGTCGAGTATGAACTCCTGACCATGTCCGTCGAAATTAATCTTCAGGCCAAACCAGTCGAATTAGAGTTTCTGACCACTTAGGAGAGAAACTCCTCCAATGCTAAATCCGTCGAATTGGAATGACCACATCCGTCGAGTGACATATTCGTCGAGTTAGAATGCCAATACCCATCGAGAGACATACCCGTCGAGTAGATTGCCTATCCATTTAATAGAAGCTTCCCAAAGTTAATATTCGTCGAGTAGAATGTCAAGATCTGTCGAATTAGAGTTTCTGACCATAGTGTTTTTCGTCGGTTCGACACTTGGGAGATTTCTCCAACGTCGACACCCACATCCGTCGAAATAGGACTTCTGCTGACCTTCTGGAAAAATTTGACAGTTTTGATCTCCGTTCGACCGAACCTCCATCCGACAGAAATTGATTTTTAGCCAATCTTGTTATAAAATGTTCCCCTATCTTTCATCCTCCTGCCATGTCATTTTTTGTGGAATGGCAGCCTCAATCCTTCACTAAATACATTGTCTCCGTCGAATTCACAAGTATGGTTTATCACCCAATACCTAGTAATAAAATCTGTGACTTTGTTGGTGATTCTGACCATGTATCTTCCTGGACTCAAACCCTTGGATTAATAAAAGCACATAAATCATAAATAATTGGATGACTAGAAATTAATTAGGGATTCATAACAGGGAAGAACATGAGTATGGGTGAGCTTTTGGGGCACATAATGAATTTAATGGTTGACTTCTATCATGACTATGAATGGAAATTATGGATATCCTTAAAATGTACTATAGGCTTGTTGTGGACCCGTGAATGGGATCAGATCTTGTTGATAAATGATATGACATGCATTTGAAGCATGATGGACCTAGTTGGTCATGAAGAGTATGATTGTGTCATGCATTGAACAAAAAGAAAGAGATTGTCCGTTGGACTTGGTTAAGGCCGGTAGCCTAGAATTGAACTTACACCTTTGTGCGGGTGCGAATAGACAAGTGTAGGTTACTCGTTGACCTTGGGGGTGTCAGGGTGTGGGTACCTTACAATGGGCAGCAGGTAGCTCTCTGTTCGTGGGGCAGACCGATGCAAACACACTGACGATCCAAACCGAGACGCTGTCCTATATCGAGATCTGTGTAGAATGTCTTGTAAAATGCCATGATGTACACAATGATAATTTGAGAATTTTAGCACTTGAGGGCCTAGGCAGCCAAGAATACAGACATACCTCCTGATCATTCTCTCCGATTATTTTGTGTCTAGCTCCATGGAGTAGGATTTTGGTTATTGAGGGCACGTGTGCATAGTGAGTCCATGAATCATCTGGTATACATTGTTATTATAATTGGGACTGTTGTACTTCTGATATATCTATATGTATACGACTGCCTGGAACTGTTTGGTTGATCATAATTGCTATTGAATGTTTATTACCATTATTGCTGTCATAAATGCTATGTGGGCGCTTTGCGCCGTTTGGTTTCTCGATGCTATGATTGGTAATGATGGTAGGATGTCTTACCTCTTCTCTGTCTCTCCACTTCTGTTTTGTCCGTATACTGCGTTCCATAGAAGATAACTGCATGGAACCGGAAGCTCTCGACTTCCCTGGTTTTTGGCCTCATCTCGACTGAGCGACTGCAGAAGAATATGGAGCCACGCACGCAAAGATTTTTGGGAGATGTGCGACTGACTTTCTTGGGAGGGCCAGAGTGCTGGTACATCAACTATGGTTCTGAGCGTTGCGTCTATACAGGGGATGTGTCATTATCTCTAGCCTGGAGACGTCACGAGTCGCCTGTCTTCACCTGCTGTATTAGTTTACGTTTGGAGTTTTAGCTACCGATACGCGAGATGTGGGGTGACCGTTATTTCACTCCGCAGGAAGACTCTTTTCGTTCCACAGCTCGGGCCCTGTCCCGTGACTCTGCGATTCCTATGGTGATTTCCTCTGACGAAGAAGATCCCGAAGAAGTTCCTGAGGACGACCCCGAAGAGGATCCTGAAGAGGACCCTGACTCGATTCCTCCTCACTTGAGGGACTGACCTTACTTGTAGCTACTGAGGGCTACCAATATTTTTATTTTGGGGGGTCTGATGTTTTGTCTATAGTTTTGTATATTCGATACCGTAGGGATATGTATGTATAATCCTTTGGGGGCGGTATAGTTTTACTTTTTGATATGCCAGGCTTTGTAACTAAACAGTTTGATAATTTTTATATATATATATATATATATATATATATATATATATATATATATATATAAAATGTTAATTTCCCATGTATGTTTCGTCACCGTGGATATTGATTATCGTTAACGTTAATGTAACAAAAATAAAATAAAATATACTCGCCAATTTAATTACCCAACTATAATCGAGTAAATATATATATTATTAAAATGAACCGGGTCTTAACTCACATAAATTTTATTTCCGCATTATAATTGAAAGTGAGACGTTCCCTTGGGAAAAAGGGGCATCACAACGTGCCCAAGTTAGTGCTGCGGCGTGAGCACCAGGAACTTCCAAAATGTCATTTTTGATGTTTTGAAGTTATGGACTAGATTGAATCATTAGTATATATTTCCTAAGGTGTGTTAAGGCATAAATAGTGATATTTTTCAAGAGATAAATTATCACCTAGCATAGATGAGAAAGTCTAAGCCTTTGGTCATCTAAGAATAAAGGATGGTCTTAGGGTATGATTAAAATACTACTAGAGGTAAATCGATGAGAGGTTGATCCTTTGGTATGTATAAGTTATGTATGATCTTTAAAGCAACTAAAAGTAAAAGTTTGCTATAGATAAGAGTCTAGCACCAACAGTAACTTATTATTACTTAGCTTCACTATAGATATGATGATGATGGGTGTTTGATATAAGTAAAGTAGGAGAAGTTGGCATTGTCTACCTTTTAATATGACTTATATGGCATAAGGTCATTTAGCTAAGAAGGAAGGGAGTCAAGAAGTTCCTAAAGGGGACAAGTATTCTTAACCAAGTGCTAGGGTTGCATGTAGTGTAGAAATTTCAGTTTTTCCTATCTACAAGGGGGTAAACATGAGAAGACAGAATTTCCTAGTAAAACATGCCTAGGTCTTAAATGAGCTAAGTGTGTAAGAATGAAAGTATGAATCTTTAACTTAGTTTAGCTAGTTATTAAAGTTAAATCTTGTAAGAATGTAACTTATCTTATTCCTAATTGTTAAGACTATATTATTATGCTATGTATGTATGTATGTCTAGTTTTGATTATTCTTGCTGAGAAATGTTATTTCTCACCCAGTTATGTATCATGTAATTCTAGGTGAAACTTCTTCTAAGAATAAAAAGAAGGAAGCTAAAGAGTAGATTAGCTTTATAGTTATATTTCAAATGTTGTATCTTTTAGTACTTCTTTTGAAACGTATAGAATTATGCAATACTTCAAGCCTTTGCTAAGGCTAATGTTGTGTGTGTGTGTGTGTGTGTGTGTGTGTGTATATATATATGCTTTTTACTATGTATTATATGTTTTTCGCATTTGATATGGCTCTCTATAATGTTTCCAACAAACATTATGGATATATCTATCAGACTAGTTTGTATGAAGTGACGTTGTAATGCTAAGTATCTCTTTATATGTTATATTTATTGACATACTGGTATTAGGACATTACAACTCTCAGTTCTAGAAAGGGTATCGGTGTTATTCTCCTTCAACACATCGCACGTACATCTTTGCTGATGTCACCTTCTTTGAGGAGACTCCTTACTTCCCCTCATCAACTGAACCATCCTCCATCTCTTAAGTTTTACCAGTTCCTCACCTTGATCCACCTAACTCTATTCTTCCTGTCCCACAAGTGATAGAACCTTCTTTCCAACTAGTACATTCCTTTCCAAGCTCACTTATCACTTTTCAGCATCGATCACAAATTGTAGTTCCAAAAGTTGTTGTTTCTACAGATTCCAGTTATTTGACTCCTGCTTCATCATCTCCACTCAGGTCTATATGAATATTTCACTGACCTACTCATTGGTCTTTTTAAAGGTACATGTTCTACTCGTTATCCTTATCCTTGGATAGGCGGATAGGAGGTCTGCCCTGGAATTCTGCTCCATGGGTATATGTTTTACCTTAGCCTCCTGAAAAATTTTTAGGAGCCCTTAGACTTTGGCTAAGTATTTCTAAACGACGGGCTCCTTAGCTTGATAATCACATTGGATTTGGGAGATGACAAGTCATTGTAGAGTGTGATCTCAGACGCCCGCAAATCCTTGGCCATCACTAGTTCAGCGATGTATACTTTGTATTCTGCCTGATTGTTTTAAGTAGGGAACTCAAACTTCAGGGAGTTCTCTATTATTACTCTTTCAGAATTTTCTATGATCACTTTGGCACCGCTCCCCTTGGGGTTCAAGGATCTATCGACAAATAAGATCCATGAGATTCCCTCAGGGTTGCTGGGGTCTAATGTGAGCTCTGCCAAGAAATCTGAAAGCGCTTGAGCCTTAATTGCTAGCTAGGGCTCATATGCAATCTTAAACTAGGATAGCTCAATGGACCATGCGATCATTCTTCCTAATAGGTCTAGCTTGTAGTGTATTTGGCGAATGAGTTAGTCTGTCCTTACTACTACAGGATGACACTGAAAGTACTGTCTAAGTCTTCTGGCTATAGTGATGAGTGCGAAGGCAACCTTCTTTATTTTCTGGTAGTAGAGCTCGGGGCTTTGCAACACCTTGCTCACAAAGTAGACCGACATCTTTCCCTTGGCCATTTCTTGGATTAGCATGGAACATATAGCCTCTTTGTGAACTGAGAAGTACACGTATAGTGTCTCATCAGGTTCTGGTCTTATCAGTATGGGGGGAGAGGACAGAAGATTCTTCAAAGATGTAAAGGCATCCTCATACTCCTAAGTCCACTAAAAATCTTTTCCTTTTTTAAGTAGTCTGAAGAGGGGAAGAGATTTATGAGCAGCTTTGGCAAGAAAATGTTTGAGGGCCTCAATCTGGCCTGTCAGCTACTGCACCTCCTTGATGTTCTGTGAGCTACGCATATTGAGCACCGCTTGACATTTGTTTAGATTTGCCTTAATCTTGTGGTGAGTGAACATGAAACCCAGGAATTTACTTACTTGGACCCTGAAGGTGTACTTCTCCAGGTTGAGCCTCATGGTATGTTTATAGAGTTATGCAAATACCTCTTTGAGGTCCGAGATGTGTGATTTGGTCTGTGAGATTTTTAATATCATATAATCGATATATACCTCCACCATTTTCCTTATTTGGTCCTCAAAAACCTTATTCATCATTCTCTGATAGGTGACTCTTGCATTTTTCAGTCCAAAGGGCATAACCTTGTAGTAGTAACTCACATTCTCAGTGATGAAAATGATTTTGTCTTCATCTTTGGGGTACATTAGGATCTGATTGTACCCAGAGTACGCATCCATGAAAGACAGCTAATGGAAACCAAAGAAGTTGTCAACTAGTTTACTTGAAAACTGTGTTTCCTATATTTTTATTGATACATAATTAAATGGTACAAGAGACTCATTTTATAGAAGGAGTGTAGGAGACAAACTAACTACAAGTCAGGAAACAAATAGAAAACTATCATAACAAGCTAAACAAATAAGGAAACTAAATATTTACATCATAAACTCTATTTACAGCATTAACACAGCATTAAACACAGTTGACTACCGATTTAGTGCTATTGATTCTCAGCTTTAATAACAATGCATTAATATTGATTTAATGCCTTTCAATGCCGCATTAATACTGATTCAATGCCTTATTAAATGTCTGCATTAATACTGATTTAATGCCTTTTAATGCCCTGTCGACACTCCTCTTCAAGCTGGCTTAAAAATGTCCTCCATGGACAACTTGCTTATTATACTATCAAATAACTTCTTAGGTAGTCCCTTAGTTAGAATGTCTGTGGACTGTTTTGCTGTAGGGACATATGAGATGCAGATCTGTCCACTTTCTATCTTCTCCCTAATGAAGTATTTATCAACTTCCACATGTTTTGTTCTATCATGTAAGATTGGATTGTAAGCGATGGAGATTGCTGACTTGTTGTCACAATACAGTTTTATTGGTGGAGAATTATAGGTTCTTAATTCCTGTAGAATTTTTTCAACTCACAATACTTTACATATTCCATGAGCCATTGCTCTAAATTCAGCTTTTGGACTACGTCTTGCCACAAGATTTTGCTTCTCGCTTCTCTAATTAACCTTATTTCCTCCAACAAAGGTACAATAGTTTGATGTTGATCTTTGGTCCATTACACTCCCAGCCCAATCTGCATCAGTGTAGGCTTCCACTTGTAAGTATCCACGCCTTTTAAAGAGAAGTCCTCTTCTAGGTGATCCCTTCAAATACTTTAGGATCCTATTTACTACTTCGAAGTGTTCAGGTCCTGGTGAATGCATAAACTGGCTTACCATGCTCATAGCAAATGCTATGTCCGAACGGGTATAGGATAAATAGATTAAGTTCTCGATAAGTCGTTGATACCTTCCCTTGTCTGCCACATCCTCGGGTTCAGCTAGTTGCAATTTGATGTTAGGCTCAATAGGTGTTTCAGCAGCTTTACATCCTAACAAACCTGTTTCTTTTAAGAGATCTAGAGTATACTTCCGCTGATTAACAAATATACCTTCTTTGGACCTAGCGAACTCAATTCCAAGAAAATATTTCAATGGACCAAGCTCCTTAATTTTGAACACTTTAGCAAATCTTTCCTTCAAGTTTTTGAGCTCAACATCTTCATCACCTATCAAAATAATATCATCTATATACACAATCAGAATTATAATTTTGCCATCTACTGAGTGTTTGTAGAATAATGTGTGATCAGCTTGGCTTTGAATATAGCCAAGGTGTTTTACCAATGTTCTAAAACATTTAAACCATGCTCTTGGAGATTGTTTTAGGCCATACATGGATTTTCTTTAGTCTACACACCTTATTTCTTCCAATATCTCCTTCAAATTCTAGAGGAAGACTCATAAACACTTTTTTCTCTAAATCTCTATTTACAAAAGGCATTTTTACATCCAATTGGTGTAGGGGCCAATTGAAATTGACAGCAAGAGATAGCAGGATCTGAATGGAGTTAAGTTTAGCTATTGGAGCAAAAGTCTCTTTATAATCTACCCCATAGGTTTGAGTGAATCCCTTTGCTACCAACCTAACTTTATACCTTTCAACATTCCCATATGCCTTACATTTAATGGTAAAGTGTAACATCCTCTAAAACATGTTAGACTTATAAATAGTTACAGAGGTAGCTTAATACTTGCTTAATATGTCTGTTTAATTTTGTGACAATTTGAGTTAGTTTAGGTACTTTGTTGCAACTCGGAAGGTGAAAAGTAGCTTAAAATGACCTATATATTAGCATAAATGGCTTAGCTAATGGAAATAAATGTGGATAATTTGTTTCTATGTCATAAATGTGTAAACTGTGATATGATTAAAATTTGAGAATAATCAGAGTTAGCTTAGTATTTTTAAGCATACTGGTTATGTGTTTTAATGTCGAATTGACTAGTCATAAATATAAAAATATATGATTTTGGTGAAATAAGGTTTTTAATGAATCCTAGGATTTATTTTAAACTTGTTCAAAGTTAGGAAACTTAGTTTGGCGAAATCTAAGCATTCTTAGCAAATATAGTTGATACTGCTAAATATCTAAGTGACTTAAGTCACTCACATTTGGCAGCCCTTTTATTTGACTTCCTGTGGATATTTCCTCACTTTTGACTCATTCTCTCTTTGTTCTCTCATGATCCAGTAGCTTCAGGTGAAGAAAAGGAAAATAAGCAAAGGAAGGAAGAGGAAACAAAAGAAGAAGAAGAGAGAAAGAATAAGGAATCAAATGGGAAAGGCAAGCTTGTGATCTTCTAGCTATCATCATCATCATCAAAGTTTTGAGGTAGGGGGTTTGAATTATTTTAGCTTTTTTTCTCCATTTTCACCATTGATGCATATATGATGCATAATATGTCAAATTGGGTTTTAAAGGTGTTTGGAGTGTTTTTCTTGCTTGAATGTGCTTCAATGGTTGTTTATGACTTGTTCATGGTACGAGTTTGAGTTAGAAACTTAGAACCTTTCATTTGGACTTTTGATGCACAAAGTGGGAAAATGGGTCTTTGGGTCAGTAATTTGTTCTTGAATCCAAAGTTAGTGGTTTGATTTGGTGATTGATGATTCTTATGTGTAAGTGAACTGGTTGGGGACCTAAAATCACCTAGAAATTATTTTGGAGTGGCCAAAATTCGTAAATTGCTCAAATGGAACAGTGCAGTTCTATAGAATTCTGTAGAACTTGCTGTTTCGTGCTTGTACCGCAACATGACTGAGAACCACGCCAAGGTGTAGGGGAGGCGGAGAGCAGTGCGCTGCGGTATGAATGCACCACGCCGAGGCGCGAAGAGGCAAAGAGTGAGATGTCGCAGCATGACAAGTGCTGCGCCGAGGTATAAGTTCTAGGATCTTCATGAGTTGTGTTCTTGATGTTTTGGAATTCCCGAAGTGTTGGGATCATTTATATATGCCTTTCTAAGGGTGTTGAGGCACTAATGAGGGTATTTCTTGGAGAGAATGACCACCTAACATATATGAGGAGTTAAGAAACCTTAAGCATCCTTGAGATGTGGAATGCCATAGGGAATACCTAGGACCTTGTTCAACATGAGGTTGACTTGGAAATCACTTATGAAGTGGTGATGTGAGGTTCTAGATATAAAGGGTGCTAGTAACATGGTTCTTGATACTTTGTTGGATAAGTGAGACTAAGGTTCACATGTGCTAGTGTTGTTTTTTCACTAGATTGTGAAGATCTTGTGATTGTTTCGAATGTGATTTGGAAATATTCTTGCATATTTGGTTTTCAAACTATTATTTGCTATGTCCTATGTATTGTAACCTTAGATAGTGTGTACAACCATATGGCTTAAGAATGAGGTGTTATATCTAAATTCTCCTAATATTTATGCTATTATGGTCGGGGTTACTGGTATGGGGGTGGTTGTAGTTAATGAGCGCTGAACTTAATCAAAATTAAAATCGAGTTATACCTATGGCTTGTAGCATAGGACTCAACACCGGATCGTCTCTCAAGGATTTTAGTTTCAATTTAACCAGATCAAGCCAAAATTGGGAAGGGGGTTGAGCATACAAAAAATGTAAATAATAGAATTCAAACAAAAATGGATAGAACAGAATTAATAAAGCAACCAATCTAAGAGAATTAACCAAACTTGATTTTAATCCATCCTTGATTATTATAGGTAACACTTCTAGGATTCAATTAATTAAGGTTAGACAAATTAAGCACTCATCCAAACCGAAATTAACTTAAAAGCCAAGATCCAACCAAGTTAAAAATTTCATCAAACACCATCAATGCCATGTTTAATCTCTAAGTTCATCTCTTTGCACATGATAATTAAGCAATTAACATATGAAAATTCTAATCAAACAACCAGAATTAACAAAGAGAAGAAGAAGAAGAAGAAGAAGAAGAAGAAGAAGAAGAAGAAGAAGAAGAAAAAGAAGAAAAACTTGATTAATAGATGAAAATATCAATTAAAGTAGAATCTCAAGATTAAGCATCAAGTTATTCAATCTCTTGGATTGATCTAAAGGCCCTACCCCTCCATGAGAAGGGGAGAACTCAAAAAAATAAAAGAAGAGAAAATGAAATTCTAGAGAAAAGGAGGAGGGAGAAGTTCTAGAGAGAAGAAGAGAAAAATGTAGAATGAGAGGTATCTCTCTGCCTAGCCTCGAATTTCTGCCTAAAACTCCCAAAACTACCTCCTATTTTGGCCTCACATGATTAGAATCTACTTAGATACAATGGGTCCATTATGAGCAATTAGGCCCAAACCCCAAGCAATTTAGAGTTCTACAACTCAAGTTATGATCAAAACAATATCAAAGGGTCACTAAACTCATATTTTGACTTCCAGGCCCAATTCGGTCCACTAGACATCCGATTTAGACTTTGAGCTTTTCATCAAAGTTGTAGAGCTTCCTCTCAGCTTTCCTACAAGATAAAATTCATAATTATTAGATATCTAAAACTCAAGATACGGTTAAAATATAGAAATAGTGTAAACCCTCAACAATGTTGGGAATTATTAATTAAGCCCAATTTGAACCCAAACTTATAAAACATGACCAAGCTCAAACAATTAAAGACATGGAAGGTGTAAATGACTAAACATGAGGGTTTATTAATATATAGAATATGTGATTATCAGTAGTACTCTTACATTTGTGAGGGGAAGGTATTTCACCTATTACCAAGTAGTGTGCAGGCTCTCAGGCCTATCCTGCTTAGTATATACAATGGAATGTGGTTCCTGGGAATGAGCATATAACAAGTCTTTTATAAAAAATAAAATCTGCATAAAGCATTGCATAATCATATTATTTGGACCTTGTGTGAGCATAACCATACATCATAACATAAAGCATTGCATTTGTTGACGACTGTATAGGCGGTTGTCTTTCTTACTTGATGATATCTTAAGATTGTATGGGTAATAGTATGATATCATTGATTGTGGTATATTCTATTACATAGAGAGTATATATGTGTTTTAGTAGTGTTGAGCAGTGGCTCATTTATATATTGCAAGTTTAGCTTGATGTTTTTGTAGCTTGTTTATTCATTGTTAATAAATAACTGTTGGTTTTGGTTTACTCATATTGAGAATTTTGTGAATTCTCACCCCTCTGTGTTTCCATGTAAATCCAAGTCAAGACCTTCCAAAGAGAAAAGGCAAGAAGAAGAAGCAAAAGACTTAGTTTTAGTTATTTTGTTTCTTAATGTATCAACTTGTAGTTATTTACTTTACTTTCTAGTTTGTAAAAGTTTATGTATTACAATGTGGCATTTTAGTTAGTGATGCATATATATGACCTTTTTCATCCTTCGTGGCTCTCTATAATGACTACACAGGTTGTTATGGATTTATGTTTTATGCATATTAGGAAGTGACATTCCTAATACATTTTATCTTAAAATATTTTGGTTATTTTACGATAATTGTATTAGGGTGTTACATAAATATCCACTTACATCCTATTCTCCTTTTATCATGTGGCAGGTCAACAATTTCCTAAGTCTCATTTTTCTCCAGAGCATTCATGTCTTCTAAAACTGCTAGTTTCCAGTTTAGATTATCTAGTGCTTCCTCAATGTTTCTAGGCACAAATAGATTTGTAATTTTAGAGGTGAAGGCTCGATGGTTTTGGGAAAGAATTTTATAGGAGACATACTTGGAAATGGGATAACTTGTACTATTTTTGGGTTTTTTCTTAGTGTAGTTTCGTGTAATTCTCCTAAGAGCTATAGGCAGGTTAGAATTTAAAACAGGGAGTTCAGTGTTACTTAGAAGATCAGGTTATTCATTTGTTGGGCCGCCTTCTGGGAGATCTGGTGTGTCCTGTGCAGGAATGATAGGTTGATCTATGCTCCGTTTTAGATTTTTCTGAGTATAAACATGAAGCTCCTTATTTAACTATGGTATTTCTTTTCCTGTTTCATTTTCTAGTTCACCTTCTTCAGTGTATAAAATAGGTTTGAGTAGAGGTTCATGCAAAGAAACATTGTTATGCCAAAAAATACCTTCACTGTTATTCTCCCCCTAAAGAGAATTTTTTTGAAAAAAAGTTTGATGTTCCAAGAAGGTAACATCCATGCTGACATGTAGTTTTTTTGTGCCAGGATCAAAACATTTGTACCCTCTTTAGTGACGAGCATATCCAATGAAAATGCATTTTTCAGTCCTAGGGTCAAAACAATTTTCATGCATTAGATAAATCCAACATAGCCGTGTGTGATCATCAATAAAACTTACAAACCACCATTTTTCAAACTATGTTGTGATTTTTGAAGGACCCCATACATCACTGTGAATTAGATGAAAGGGTTTGGATGCATGATAAGGTTATGAAAGATAAGAGATTCAATGACTTTTTGCAAGAACACAACTTTGACATTCAAAAGAGGAATAATCAACATTTCTAAATAATTTTGGAAACAAATGTTTAAGGTACTGAAAGCTAGGATGTCCTAGTCTATTATGCCAGAGCATTATTTGGGCCCATACAAGTTGAGAACTTATACCACTAAGACCTTAAGCTATTTTATTCTCAGATTCATTCTCAAAGTAGTAGAGTCCATCTATCATTCTAGCACTTCCAATCGTCATCCTCGAAGTCCAGTCCTGAAACATATAATGAGAGGCTAAGAATTTTACATGACAATTAGAATCTTTATAGATTTTACTAACAGATAGAAGGTTGCAAGATAACTTGGGAACATGCAAGACATTTTTTAAGTCAATAAGTTTGGATAGTGTGATCTGCCTTTACCTGCAATTAGTGAAAAACTACCATATGTAATTCTATTTTTTTCACTTCCAAAACAAGGAAAATAGGTCTTAAACAGAGACGAAAAGCTTGTCATATGATCAAATGCACTTGAATCAATGATCCAAGGTACAAACGACTCTGAAGTGTAGGTAAGAGAACTAGGAATACTAAAATTACCTATTTATGCCAGAGAACCACTAGGAGTACTAGACAAGGAACTAGTTTTTAGCAACCTTAGGAGTTGATCAAGTTTATCCTTGCTCAGAGAGGTCTTCTCGGTTTCATGGGTTACCGAGGACGTGTTGGTGCTCTGTTCACCACTCGGGCCATGCTGAGAGGCTAAGTAATTGTCAGCCATTGCACGAAATTAGAGGTAGCAGTGCTATGAGAACACTGCTCTGATACCAACTAAAAAATTGTATTTTCTATATTTTTATTGATACATAATCAAATGGTATAAGAGACTCCTTTTATAAAAGGAGTTTAGGAGACAAACTGACTACAATTCAGGAAACAAATAGAAAACTACTATAACAATCCAAACAAAGAAGGAAACTAAATATTTACATCATAAACTCTAAGGAAACTAAATGTTTACATCATAAACTCTATTTACAGCATTAACATAACATTAAACATGGTTGACTACTAGTTTAATGCTATTGATTCTCAGCTTTAATAACAAAGCATTAATACTTATTTAATGTCTTTCAATGCCTCATTAATACTGATTTAATGCCTTATTAAATGCTTGCATTAATATTGATTTAATGTCTTTCAATGCCCTATCAACAAGTTTGTCCACATTGGGAAATGTGCACAGATCTTTGGGGAAAGCTTTGTTTAAATCTATGTAGTCCACACACTTTTCTATTTCCCATTTGATTTATTCACTAGGACTACGTTAGATAGCCATGTTGTGTAAGCTATCTCCCTGATGATGCCGACATTGAGAAGCTCCTCGACTAGCTCTTCAATGACCACTTGTCTTTCTAGCCCAGCTTTTCTCTTCTTCTAGGAGATCATCCTTACATCTTTCCTTATATATAGGCGATGGTAGATGAAGGTAGGGTCAAGTCTAGACATGTTAGAGGACGTTCAAGAAAAGAGGTCTTTATTTTTCTCCAAGAGCTCAATCAACTAGCACCTCTCTTCTTCCTCCAAATTTGCTCCAATCTTAGTGACTTGATTTGGCTTTATACTTAGTTGGAGTAGTTGTAGTTCTCCTTCCAGCTGAGGCCTGGTACCTCGGACTTCTTCATGCACATCTAACTCAATCATGAGAATGTTTACTTGGTCTAGAGCTGGGCTAGATGTCCTTGCTTTCGCTCCCCTTAGGATCTTGCTAATTTTGAGGCTCTCATTGTAACACTTACGAGTCATGATCTAGTCCCCCTTGACCGTGACAACCTCATTATTTTTGGTAAGGACTTTCATGACCAAGTGAGTGCTAGACACTACGGCGCCAAGTGCATTCAGCATAGGACAACCCAAAATGATATTATATGATGAGGGACAGCTCATAGTCAGAAACTTAACCTTGACAATCCTGAAGAGGTTGTTGCTCCCTAGGGTCAGGTAAGTCTCAACATACCCTACCAGAGTGGTTTTTCCACTAGTAAAATAAGTGAGTTCACCATTATAGGGGATCAGCTTTGAGTATGAAAATTCTAACTTTTTGTACAGCTCTATGAATATAATATCAGCTGAACTCCCTTGATCTACAAAAATTTGCCAGATTTTGGCATTAGAAATTATCCTAGAGACAACTAGCGGATCATCGTGCTCTGGGATAATCTCGTCATAATATCTTCTAAAAAGGAGATGGGGGTGCCTTCTGATCTCCGGCCTATGACTTGGGTGCGGAGTGTGAGACGCTCAATGCCGCCATCTTGCGTGCTTTCTTTTGGGCACTTTTGGATAACCTATCGCCCGCGAAACCACCAGCAATAGTGTTAATGGTTCGGTTGACCTAGGCATCATTGTCATCTGACGGAGTGTCCTAGTTATGATCCTGCTGGTTATCAGTATTATGGTGAGGCGGACTTCGGGACCTCCTCCTTTGGTGGGGGATGGTCTTCGCCTAGGACTGGGACTGCATTTTATTTCATTCCATCTTCTACGACATCCATTGTTCTAGATATGGCTGATGCACCGACATAACAATTGCGAGATCCCCTATGGAAGCGCATATATTGAACATAAACATCTATGTATTCCTGAGGGTCCATAGTCCCGTCATAGAGCTCCACGTTGGCTGGGAACTTGAATTTTCTGCGAACTCTATACTCCATCAATTGGGCAAAGAAAGGCTGCTCCTGACCATCAGGGTCTAGGTTGTTATTAACAACATTGGATATTTTGGCATCAGCGTGCGACATTCTTCCCTAGTCGTTGACTGTGTTCCATCTTCCGTCATCCTAGTGTGATCTGAACTGGCCCTCATGCATAGATTGCTCTAGATTTTCTATTTTGCAACGCTGTTCCTCCAACACCGTCGCTTGTTGTCACACCAAGTCCAGGAGATGGGTTTTGGATAGGTCAGATTGAATCATGCCCTCTGGGCGGGACACGTGATCATCAGCATCATTGTTCCTAGGTCCCAAGCGCTAATGCACCATGATTCTAGGCCCATGATCGTCAGAATTGGCTCCATGTACGCAGGGACCAAGTCAATCCCTCACAAAGGTCCAGTGCGATGGGTGTGGGCTTTCATTAAAAAGGGAGGTTTCTTGCCCATCGCGTGGGTGCTTAGTGTTGGGCTTCTGGTTCCTCGTGGCGGAGGTTTCAACAACTGGTTGATTATAAACCATACGATGATCGTGTGGTGGTGCGATAGGGTGAGGGTGATGGGGCACCGCTGGACCTCGCCTGGTTAGATGGGAATAGGAATTTAAAGATTCCCATAGACGACACTAATGTTTAGTAGTGGATATTGAGATTTACTTGAGTATATGTATAGGTGCTTTCCTCCTTGAGCAGCAGCAAAGTGTATTGAAACAGGGGTGGTTAGTATTTGCAAAGATACTCCAACGCTTAAGTCAGACTGTGCACAAGTAAGGTTTAAACAAAAGAGCAATTGTTACCTGTTGAAGGTGATTGAGCATGATATTTATAGATGGTGAATAGGGAAACATGTTCCCTTGATTGTTGGGGAAGATCCCTATAGAATTGGAATGTTGATACTGCAGTTATGAGCAGTCAAATGTGGTTGTGGACACTATTATTACGTGAGAACATGATTGGCAGTTACGGATAATCGTAGGATTCATCCATTGCATAAATCTCACGATAATGTTATTGCTACCCAATGCTGTGTTTTGACATCCGTTGTGCTAGGATCTCAATAGTGAACCATGAGTGAATTCTGGCTAAGGTGTAACAGCAGACTCTGGCTGTATGAGTGTCAGGTTTACCCATAGGACTAGTATCCCAAATCACGGTCCAAAACAAGTAATATTCTCAATGATATAATAACTATCTAAATATAATTCAATAAAATTTTATCTTTAATTTAACGACCTGTATAGTTATACTTACTCACATGTTACTTTTTTACTAATGCAATGTATTACTCTAAGAATGTAAAAAAATTTCTCGTTAGCATGAGGGCAAGAGTAGTGCAACTTTGCACATGGACATTGGTGAATAACTCCCCTTATTCAATTCTTAATTATTACACGATTAGAAGATATCAATTAATCAATATATTAATATAATATAAAAATAGATTCTTGGTTTATAGAATTCTTTTGTGTGACAGATTTATTTTGCAACATCTATGCTTCAATAAAATAAAATTATGGCAAAATGACATGCTAAATTAAGTAATATGTGTCTGTTATTTAAATAAATAAATTCAAATTTTAAATCTTTATTGACTTCATATTTTTGGCAAGAAATTTATTAATATTCATTACTTAATATTTGTTATTTTAATTTTATTAATTCAATATTTATTGCATTTGATCAAATTATTTCATAATTACTGTTAGTACTTTTTAAATTATTTCTCAATATTATGCTTAAATGTATAACAGTAATAACAACACAAATAGAACAATTAAAAAGTAGAAATTCACCAATTTAGTAATATTTGGCTATATATATGCGCTAAAATGATTGCGAGAAATGCTAATTATTACGATAAAAAAAGTGGAAATGCTAATTATATCTATTTACTTATTTGTTTCTTTGATTTGTTGTTTCATGTGTGCATGCATTGAATTTAATATGTATACTCATTGTATGTCATTCATTTGAGATCTTCTATTCCTTGGTTTTTTAATAATGAGCATTAGGTTAGAGCATGCTTAAATAAAACATATCTTCTGTGAGTTTATAATAAGTTATTTGAAAATTATCTTATAATATGACTTTTATTTGACACTTATATGGTACTAATACTTTTTAAGAGCATCAATTATTAATCAATCAATCAATATAATAATATAATAATACATAAAAAGAGATTCCTAATTTGTAGATTTCTTCTATGTGACAGCTTTGTTTTGTGACATTTATGCTTCAATGAAATTATGACAAATGACATGTTAATTCAGTAATATGTGTCTTGCCTCGTTATTTAAATAAACAAATTCAAATTTTAAATCTTTATTAACTTCATATTCATGGTAAGAAATTTATCAATACTCATTACTCAATTTTTGTTATTTCAATTTTATTAATTCAATATTTATTGTATTTGGTCAAATTATGTCATTACTAAGTAATGTTAGTATTTTTCAAATTCTTTCGCAATATTATGATTAAATATATAGCAGTAATAACAACACAAGCAAAACAATTAAAAAGTGAAAACTCACCAATTTAATAATATTGGACTACATGTGCTAAAATGATTGTGAGAAATGCTAATTATTATGCTAAAATAGTGTAAATGCTAATTATGTCCATTTACCTATTTGTTTCTTTGATTTTTCTAGTTAGACCACAAGGTATCTTCATAGATTTGACTCATTTGAATCGTCTATGAGACTAATTCCTATTCGACCGCAGGAATATAAGAATTTTGTAGTCTCTCTATTTGTTGTTTCATATGTGCTAGCAATGAATTTAATATGTATACTCATTGTATGCTACTTGAGCTCCTTTATTCCTGTTTTTTTTTTTTTTAATAATGAGCATTAGGTTAGAGCATGCTTAAATAGAACATATCTTCAATTTATTTATAATAAGTTATTTGAAACTTATCTTATAATATGACTTTTATTTGACACTATATTAACACTTTTTTAGTGCAAAGAGTCTAAATACCCTGGAAAAATTCCGTGGTTCATCTAATTGTAAGTATAAAACTCATTCAATTATTAACATAGTCAAATTCATTAAATAATTTATCAATATTGGATATAAATGTAAAATTATTTTATAATGACAATACATTAAAATTAAACTCTTATATAGATGTCCTAACTATTTTTCTTCTATTTGATTGAGTTGTGAATAATTAAATTAATCATGATATTTAACTTAATTTTGCTACCATAAAAATAAAAAGGAAACCATATTTTAATTCTTTCTATAATTTTAATTTAATGAAAAAAATTACATCTTTAATTAAAACATGTTATATGAGATTTAAGCTACTTCTATTTAAATAATGGTATAATTTGTAAAATATATTATTTTTTATTACACAATTTTTTTATATTAACACACGTAACGCACGAGTGTAAAATTAGTTGTCTATTAATTCACGGTAGTTACTTAATTACATATATCAATGAACGATAATCTAAAATTCATTTTGTATAAAATTAATATTTGTTTTATTTATAATATAAGCTATTAAAAAATATTTTAGCAAAGATTAGATTAAAAAAGACTTTAAACAAACTTATGATAATCTATGTTAAGAGTCTCACATCGCTTGCATCAATCTTCTGAGTGCAGTTTATATATTTGTTGGGCCACTCCACTTAATGTCAATTGGTCTTAGGTTGGAATCTAACATGGTATCAAAGCTAAGATCCCATCTCCGTCGTCGCCTATTCTGCTAGGCTCGCCTGTTTCGTTCAGGCATCTCATATCGCCTGCCTTAATCTTTTGAGTGCGGTTTATATATTTGTTGGGACACTTTACTTAATGCTAATTAATTTTAAGTTGGAATCTAATAATCTAACAACATATTTTATCCAAAGAATGAATTGTAGTATTATATATTTAAAAGAAAATTTTGTCTATATGTTGACAAATTTATGGTTCTAGTCGTCAATCTAAGAAAGAAATTTCACCTTTTGAAATTCTCAAATTTTTTATAATTTACATATTAAAGCGTCAGATTCATCAAACTATATGATTTGACAATTTAAAAATTTGACATAATTGTAACTTGGTAGAAACATAAAAAACTTCTACTTTCCTAACATGACAGAATTTTTAAAAATGATACAGTAGCTGGTGTGAGTCAGTGTTTCACGTTTGTGGTGTAAGTTGTTCTGGTGGAGCTAGGATAGTAAAAAACATAGGTAAAAAAAGGGAAGGGGGCCCATACAAATTTGTGGTGTAATGACTTTGACAAGTCCCCCTTCTCTAAAGCATATGCCATGCAACACAAATTTCCATGAAGCTGCATATGTGGATTGTAACATTTTTTATCCCATAGTTGAAGCCTAAATTATGATCCTTTGGTTTTAGAGCCATTTTATGTTCTCTGCTTTTCTTGATGGAAGAGGCATTACCATTGGATCCAAAGCCATTCACATTTTAGATTGAGCTAGTTTTAAATTTTTTGTACTGCTATTGATAGTATGTTTTTGTGTATGCTAAAAGTAGAAAAGTTTGGTGTGAGCTGTTTATTTATATATTTTAAATTGAGCTAGACCTAGTGAGTTGTGGCATTTGAGTCTCTTATGTTATCCTTTCTCTTTTTGTTAATCCTTGTAAATTATATTTTATATAAATTGTCAAATATCTTCTTCATATAAAATTAGATTTTTTGTTTTTTAAACTTCGATCATTAACTTTTGTCCCTTCTTTGTTTTTGGTTTCTCTTGAAAATAATTTTTCTTAACTTTTTAGTGTTTGAGGTACAAGTTTTTATTGTTTCCCATTGAAATTAAGCATAAGAGTGAGTGAAATAAATGATATTTGGGTCAAAACTAATGTATACCATTGAAGATGCATGAGCCCATTATTATGTGTAATAATATACAAGATTATTATTATCATGACACTGAATTCTGAAATTAAAAAGACTTGGAAATTGGATGAAATTGCGTATATGTTAATGGTGTTTATCGTTGTTCAATTCCCCCCATACTTTCCTCTTATTTGGACTACTTTTAGTAACTTTGTAATGCACTATTATTAGACAAGGAACCTGTGGACATTCCTATTGAAATTGCAGAAGCACTTGATGGTAAGAATGATGGTGTTGCTGATATGGAAACATCGTTTGCTGTTGGGAAATCTCCTCCTGAAAATTTGAATGTTGCTTCTGCAACACCCCTCGATCTAGTAACCACGGCACAATCGTCATTATACCATAGACACTAAATTTTGTGCTACAACTCAAATAACAATTTTCTAAACTTTAATCATTGTGCATATAAAGAAAATATGAGCCATGAATGAAATATGTTTATCACATAGCTCCCAAAATACAATCACTGGATGAAAAACATTATATATATATATATATATATATATATATATGTATACAATGAACACGAGGTACTATTAACATAAAAACGTATCACTTACATACTCAAATAACAAAAGACAAGTACCAAAGCACAAAAGGGTAAGTAGTAACCCTGGGATAAGTACCACCTATGGACAGAGCCATTACCCCTATACACAATGAAATGTTCGGTGTCTTGGTCAACACGCCAGGCATCAATGCCCCCATGAAGCTGCACCCGCACGTAGCCAAGGAAATCTCATCTCAATGCCATCACAGGAATTAGAAAGTCAACTCAACCACAACCAGCCAATTCAACTGTGTCCCCCTCATAGCCTTTATCGAACACAAAATAAAATGGCACAATACAACAAAGAGGTGAGATATCCTACATCATTATCAACATGGAAGCGAAGGAAAATAATACAAATGACGAAGTCATTCCATACACACAGATATTGTAGATATATTCAAGTTATCAATTTCATAGATATCATCAGAACGCATATCTCACAATAATGTAATTATTAACAGCACTACAACAGCAGATATCCACCATAGGCATATAAATAATATTTATGCCACCACAATATGTATATTGATCATGCCATGACAATATGTATAATGACTATGCATATGCACAATGCGTATGCTGACCATCTTTGTGCACAATGTACTCAAATTCCTACTCCATAGAGCTAGACTCAGAAATTCAGAGATGAACGTCCTAGAAGATCTGCCCTCCCTCAAAAGACAGTCTACGCCGGGCCATGAAAAGCAATAGTATTTGTCGGGTCCTCGTCGTGCGTTATAACGGATCACCACTGCCAAGGGTATATAATGTGATAACATAATCACTAAGTGGATCATCACACATGGACGCCCCCTGAGATCTATCATGGATCGCACTATCTTGTAAGTTCTCGCTCACTCCTTAGGCATGAAACGCCACAAACTGTACAATGCTCGAATGCATATTCAATGGAATCAAATTACCATTGTACCATTCCCAATGGTATTAAAGCAACCATCCATATAAATGTTCAATACCATTTTCATCAGTGATATTATATAACCGTCCATACGACTACATAGTACCACTGTTATCTGGGTTTCCCCTGATAATTAGTCCCATCTGACTCGTTCGTCTATCTGACATTTCTGGTTATAAAGGCAAACCACTTCTGATTAAATCGTCCATCTGATGTTTCTAGGTCTGGTATTTCGGTTCCAACAGCACAATGCCAAATGCATGCTATCACAGAGGATTTAAATCATGCATTTCATAACCAGAAGCCAAAACAGTCATCAACAGATTTGGGTCTCACGCATGGCCTGATAACAAAGTTGTCATTCATAATTAATCTTGGACATATCATTATTGTAACACCCCAAAAATTATTTGTTTTATCATAAATAATCATTTTACAATATTTATGATTTTTGAAAATTTTTCTGGATTTTTTCGGAAGCGACGAATATTTTAATATATTCTTCATTTTACGTGCACACTGAGCAGATTCAGTGTAACACCCCAAAAATTATTTGTTTTGTGATGAATAGACATTTTCTAATATTTGTGATTTTTGATGATTTTTGTGAAATTTTCTAGAAACGTTGAATATTTTAATATATTCTTCGTTTTACGTGTGCATTGAGCGGAGTTGGGAAAACGAAATATTTTCCCTGAGACTGGTAAACTTTGAACTGTGGGAACGTCGATGAGGGATCTTACTAAACCCGAGGCTGGACACAGTTTACAAGGTTTTCATTTTTCAAGATTGTATCTGATAAATAAAATCACAGAATAATTAATTATCTGATAAAATAATAAAATATTATTTACGCTAATTGTAAAATTTTGTCCACTAAGAAATAGTTCTAGTAGATTATTTCTATCTAGTTATTTTTATGATATCATTTAAGTGACCACACACTTCACTTTACCGAGAAGCGTGCGAAGCTTCTCAAGGAAGCTTCTAGGAAGCTTCCTCCAACAACTTTACACTCTCTCTCCTCCCTCTCCTATTGCTGCACGGTTTTAGGGGGAATATCACATTTCACCCCCCTCATTTTCTCTCACTCACGCAGCTCTCTCCCTCTCTTCCTCTCTTCTCCCACTCACACACTCCATTGTTAAGCTTTCAAGCTTTCCTTACTCAAGCTAACTCAAGCCATTGCCTTCCCTCATCATCTTCAAGTTTTCCTCTTTGTGGAACTCTCATTGTCTCTCCCATTTTTGTGGTTGGCAGTCCAACACGAAAGCTTCAAGCTTTAAGGTAAAGCTCTCAATTTTCTTCTCCATTTCACCTCATTTTTGTGTTCCATGGTCACCTTAGTGACTATGGCTGCCATTTCCTCTCTTTGATCTTGATTTTATGGATTTGAACACCCAAGGTTTCTGTGGTGGTGAAGTACGAAATTTCTAAGCAAAAAGGAGCATCCTTTCTTTAGGTTTCTCTTAGGTAAGAGGAAGATCCATTCACTTCAACCCATTTTGGTAGTTAAGAACTTGTTGTTTGCGTTGGTGAGGTGAAACCCATTTTGGGAAACCCCTTTGTTTGATTGTTTTGGTTGAATTTCAAGTGTTTGAATGATATATTTTTTATGTACATTGATGGATTTTGGGATATTGGATGATTGGAATGGTTTTCTGGTGAATTTCTGCGTCACAGATGGATACACGGCCGTGTATCTCTCTGTGTGACTGAAACGTGTCTCTGGTGCACTCTAGAGGAGTACATGGCCTAGGCCGTGTATGACCACATGGTCGTGTACTCGGGGCCGTGTATTTTACACACGACCGTGTAACCTGATCAGTAATGGATTTGAGGCTTTTCTACCCCCTTGGAGGTTCAAGGTCCCCTTGGGTACTTGACTCAAGGCTTTTGAACTAATGTAAGTGTAATAATCTTGAATAATTGGATGACTAGAAACTAATTAGGGATTCATAAAAAGAGAAAAACAAGGAACGGGAGTATGTTTTACAACTTATAAGAACTTTAAAAAGAGATAGAATATGAGTGTGATAGAGGTTGCGACCGTCATAATGAAATTAAGAATTGACTTACTTGATGACCTTGAATAGGGCGTGAATGCCTAGAAACTTATTATTGACTTAGTATGGACCCTTAAACGGGATCGAATATTGATGATAAATGACATAGCATGTGATCTTAGACTTGAAATGCTATGACTGTGAATTTGTAAATGTACATATAAGTATGCATTGAAGATATGTGCATTGAGCATGATTGAGTCATGCATTGAAAAAGTCCGTTGGACAATTTATTAAGGCCAAGTTGCCTAGGGGTTGAATCACACCTTTGTGTGGGTGCGAATAGACAAGTGTAGGTCATTTGTTGACCTTGGGGGCGTCGGGGTGCGGGTACCTCACAATGGGCAGTTGGTAGCTCTTCTGTCCGTGGGGCAAACCGATGCAAACGCATCGATGATCCGGACTGAGACATTGCCTTATATCGAGATCTGTGTAAAATGTCTTGTACAATGCCATGATGCGTATTTTGATAAATTGAAAATTTTAAGCACTTGATGGCCTCGGCAGTCGCGATACAGACATATCTCCTGATCATTCTCTCTGACTATTTTGTGTCTAGTTCCATGGAGTAGGATTGTTGGTATCATGTGCATGTGCATAATGAGTCATCATACCATTTGATAGTTAGTTGTTCATATGGAAATTTAATACGTTGTTTCATGACTGCTATAGTTGCCTATATATGCTAAATTGCTTATTATCTGTTTTAACATTATTTATCATTTCTGAAACGTTATGTGGGCATCATGCGCCGTTTGTTCTTTACTGCCTCAATTGGTAATGAACGTTGAATGTCTTACCTCTTTTCCTATGTTTCTACTATTTCTGTATATCTATATATGTGATTCTCTGAAGACAGGGGTGAAGAAAAGGAAGAACCCAATTTTCCCGGCTTCTGGCCCAACTTTGACTAGCATCCTTCTTATCATGACGGCCCGACCTCCTGGATTTTTGGGATACGTACGTCTGGCTTTCCTTGGAGGTCCTGACTGCTGGTACCTTAACCTAAATTCTAATCGTTTCATCTACATGGGCGAGTATTGTTATCGCTGGCTTGGGGGCATCATGAACCGCCGATCTTTGCCTACTACATCAGCCTACGTTTGGAGTTTTATCTGCCCATCTGAGAGATGTGGGGTGATCACTATTACACCCCACATGAGGATTCTTTTGATTCCACTGCTCAGGCTCCGGCCCGTAACTCGGTGGCTCCTATGGAGGTTTCCTAGGATGAGGAAGATCCCGAGGAGGATCTCGTGGAGGATCCTGAAGAGGATCCTAGCACGATTCCTCCTCATTTGAGGGACTAATATTGCTGGTAGCTACTAATGGCTACCCGTGTTTTATTTTGGGGGCCTGATGTTTTATTACTTTGGTGGGTTGTGTATGCATGATCCTTTGGGCAGGTATAGTTTTGTTTTTTGGTATATCGGGCTTTGTAACTAAATAGATTTGGTATAAATCTATATATATGAATATCATATTTGGGGGTGGGTAAAGCTTAGGCTTCTTTTTGATGAGCCTTGATGTAATTATTGACTCATAGTTTGTATCTAAACAGTACATAAATATATATATGACGTATTTTATGCATGGATGTATGGTTTAGTCTTTATGTTTTCCGTTAAAGTTTATGTTTTCTGCTTACGATTAGACAAAGATATATGTACGTACTTATGAATCTTTTATAAATGTTAATACCTTTGAATACTTGAATTGATGAGCAGGTTACTAAGTATATATATATATATATATATATATATATATATATATATATATATATATATATATGTATATATATATATATATATATGCGTACAAAAAAAATATTCACCATTTTATTTATACAACAAAAATCAAATAAGTTTAATGATGTAATGAACCGGGTCTTACTTTATTACACTTTTATCTTTCCACAAAAAGAAAAAAAAATATTTAATTGACAATGTGACGTCTCCTCCTAAAAAGGGACATTACAATTATCTCATCAGGTTTTATCGTTGTTCTTCTCTTTGTCCTTAATAAAGTTCATCTAAAATAAGTATTTTATATTTCTCAAGTCTTCCCTTACACTCCTAATCCTTGTTTCTCTAATTCTATTAGTCCTTCTCTTCACTCTTAATAAGGCTTATTTAATTAAATTTCTTATGATTCTCAAGGTCTCATTTTCACTCATTTTCCTTTAAGGGTCAAGATCTATTCATAGTTTTATGGTAAAATTTCATTTCCTTTCTCTCTCTATCTTATGAATCCCTAATTGAATATCTAATCACTTAAGTATTCAAAGTTCCATTTTAATACAAAATTTCCTGTTAGTTACCCTAAATGGCCGTGAGCCCTAAGTTCATGGAATTCGATATTCATCTTCTTAATCCATTGTTTTAATTCCTCAATCAATTCATTTTCCACTTAAACTTCTAAGTTCCAATCCATCACAATTTTAATTACAAGTTTACCTAATTTGCCTCCTCTTGGCTGAGACACTCAACCATGGTCTCTAGACCCAAGATTTTCATCAACTTATCAATTAATTGCTTAAGTTCCATTTTAATACAAGGTTTGGTTCTTGGTTCATCATTTAAGACCACAAGGCCGTGAGCTCCCCTTCAACATAGGCAAAGTTTTCCTTATCTTTCACACTTGATTTCAAGTACACAAAATATCACAATTTATCCATGCAACATAATAAAATAACATCATACAAGCACATAATTACAAATCATCAAAATCAAGCAATCCAATAATTAATCCATAGCCATCAAGATGCACAATGAAAATCAATATATTCATACAAGTCAAAATAATTACAAAATCATGAAGAACAACACAACAAAGAGAGCAATCCCACATGGATTCCTCATCAACAACACCAAAAACGTTTCCTCACCACCAAGATTTGGTTGAAGAGAATCATCCCCCTCTTTCCTAAGAGAAAATAAGCAAAGAAACTCCCTTGAAGCTCCTTGCAAAATTCGGCCTCCACCCTCAAGAAAATGTAACATCCCGAAAATTATTTATTTCATTATAAATAATTATTTTATAATATTTACAATTTTTGAGAATTTTTTTGGATTTTTCTGAAAATGATGAATATTTTAATATATTCTTCGTTTTGCATGTGCACTAGGCAGAGCCGGGAAAATGAAATATTTTCCCTGAGGCTAGTAAACTTTGGACTGTGAAAATGTCGACGGGGGATCTTACTAAACCCGAGGCTGGACACAGTTTACGAGGTTTATGTTTTACGAGATTTTATCCGATAAATAAAATCACTGTATCATAAAATTATCTGATGAATAATAAAATATTATTTTCATCAACTGTAACTTTTATTCACTGGAAAAATAATTCTAACAGTGTAATTAATCATCTGCCAGATGTATTTAATTAAGGAGACAAGCTTACTATGCACTTTATTGAGAATTGTGCAAAGCTTCTCAAGCAAGCTTCAAGAAAACTTCTAGGAAGTTTCCTTCCCAACCACTTTTCTCTCTTCTCCCTTTTTGGTGCTGCACGGTTGGTTAAAAGGGATATTACCTTTTCATTCTCTTATTTCCTCTCCTTCCATACGCAGCTCACTCATCTTTCTCTCTTCTCCATACGGCTGCACACACCCACAACCACCATTGTTGATTTCAAGCATTCTTTGCTCAACCCAATAGAGACCGTTGTTTCTCCCTCACCATCTTCAAGCTTTCTTCTGGTGGAGCTCATCTTTATTCCTCCATTTTCGTACTCCACAGCCAGCCCCAAAAGCTTGGAGCTTTAAGGTAAAGCTTTCAACTTTCTTCTCTTTTCTCCTCATTTTCGTGTTCCATGGTCACATTAGTGACTATGGATGCCATTTCCACTCTTTGACCTTGATTTTTTATGGATTTGAACACCCAAGGTTCTGCATTGGTGAAGCACAAAATTTCTAAGCAAAAAGGAGCTTGCTTTTCTTTGTTCTTCACTAAGGTAAGAGGAAGACACTCCTCCTTAACCTCTATTAGCATTTAGAAACCTTGTCTGTGATTGATTGTGAGGAAATCCTACTGAGGGTTATCCTTGTTTGCATGTTGTTTATAATGTGTTGCACTATTAGATTATTTGTTTGAGTATATTGATGTATCTGAATGGATTGGAATGTATAACAGGGAAGGAAATGACGTCGGATTGGTTTTCGGATGGCCACGACTTTGAGCCCAAAATTTGGGGGATTCTTTGTGAACAATTGTAACAATTAAAACTTCTTGACCATTTAGTACAATGTCGACATCCGTTGAGTTTGAACTTCCGACCATTTAGTACAATGTCAATATCCGTCAAATTTGAACTTCTGACCAATTAGTACAATGTCGACATCCGACGAGCTAGAGTTCTGACCCTTTAGTAGAGAAACTTCTCCAATGTTAATATCCGTCGAGTTAGAATGTCAATATCCGTCGAGTAGAATTTATGACCCTTTAGTAGAGAAACTTCTCCAATGCGAATATCCGTCGAGTTAGAATGTGAATATCCATTGAGTTAGAATGTGAATATCCATCGAGTTAGAATGCCAATATCCGTCGAGTTAGAGTTTCTGACCATTTAGGAGAAACTTCTCCAATGTTAATATCCGTCGAGTTAGAATGCCAATATCCGTCGAATTAGAGTTTCTGACCCTTTAGTGGAGAAACTTCTCCAATGTGAATATCCGTCGGGTTAAAATGCCAATATCCATTGAATTAGAATTTCTGACCATTTTGTAGAGAAACTTCTCCAATGTCAATATTCGTTGAGTTAGGATGTCAATATTCGTCGAGTTAGAATTTTTGACCATTTAGTAGAAAAACTTCTCCAAATCCGTCGAGTTAGAATTTCTACTGACCTTTTAGTATATTCGACAGTTTTTTATCTTCATTCGACAGAACTTGACTTTTAGCCATTCTTGTGAAATAATGTTCTCCCATCTTTCATCATTCTGTCAGATTATTTTTCGTCGAAAAGTAGCCTCACCTTTGTGCACTAGAGCCATTGTCTCCATCGAATCCAAAAGTATAATTTATCACTTAACACCTAGTGATTAAATTAATGGTAATAGGATGCAAAAATTAGCAAATTAGAAATTAAATTATACTTTGAGATTCATCAATTTTAAAAAACCAAGAATGGAATTTTCATAAGACTTGGGATAATTTTAATTAGGGTAAGAACAAGAGAGTGTGAGACTTTGAGATCTTAAAATAACCTTCTAAGTGTATATGAATAAATTACCTAAGAGAATTTGATTAACTAAGAGAATTCCTGTAGAGACAAACATCGTAAGAAAAGCTAAACCTAAGCAAGAATTCATAATACACTTTAAAAATGCATTAATTCATTTAATTCTAATATTATGATATTGTGGGTTCATGTGAGTGACCAATGATTTTTTTTATTCTTGCTTTGGCAAATTATGGCATATTGTGGAATTGTATGTAATAATGATCATACATGTTTATGCAAGCATATTGTGGAATTATATGTAACAGTGATCATACATGTTTATGCATAGAGTCTGTATGCATTGTGATTGTCTGTTGGACTTTGTTAAGGCCTTTAGCCTAGGAGTTGAATTACACCTATGTGCGGGTGCGAATAGACATGTGTGGTCCTATAGTTAACCTTGGGGGCGTCGGGGCGCGGGTGTCTCACAGGGGGCAGTGGTAGCTCCTCTGGACCGTGGGACAAACCGATACACACGCACCGACGTTCTTGACCGTGGCACAGTCCTAAATCGTGATCTGTGTAGTTTGTCTTGTAAAATGCCATGATGTGCATATTGATAAATTGAGAATTATGGCACTTGAGGGCCTCGACTGCCAAGAATACAGACATATCTCCTGATCGTTCTCTCCGACTGTTTTGTGTCTAGCTCCATGGAGTAGGATTTTGACTTTGTATGCATGAGCATAGTGGGTCCATGCATTATCTGGCATTCATTCGTTATTATAACTTGGAATTGTTATCTTACTGTTATATATATGACTGCCTGGAATTTCTTATTTGTTTATTTCTGCTACTTAATGCTTATGATTATTATTGGGAAATGCTCTGTGGGCGCTTTGCGCCGTTTTGTTTCTTACTGCTATAATTGGTAATGATGGTAGGATGTCTTACCTCTTTCTTGTACTTTTCTTGTTCTATGTAAATTCTTGGTTAAAGACTGTAAGTGGGAACAAGGTTGGATTCTTTTGGACTTTCTTAGTTTGACCCACTGTATCCGGTGATGTCGGTGCGAATGGGGTTTTATTGGGTTCGTTTGAATTGTGTTCACTGGTGGTGCCAAGACCTGGTGAGTCGACTGGGCCGATAGGTGTATGCGATATATTGGGGATCTAACCTTGACCATGAAGACGACTGCGATTGAAGACCTTATTCTGTATTTCTCACTACGCCGGTGAGCCCGGAGTTGCCTCACGTATTCGGGATCCGATGGAGTGCCCAACTCTTTAGTCGTGGATATGATGTGGGTAGTTTATACTTTCTTTTGCATTACTTGTAAAAAGTCTATTTTTGGGTATATGTATGCTTTAAGGTGATTATTCAGTCTAAAATGTTGTAAATTGAGTACATCTTATAATTCATATTTTAACTGGTTGTATATGTAACTATTCATTCGTGGCTCCTATTTTCCTCATATGCGAAATGATTAATATTTTTGTAAAGTTTGTTATTTGACAATGATAGCACGCCGAAATTTAGTGACCGTGACATAATGACGATTGTGCCGTGGTTATTAAATCGAGGGGTGTTACATTAAGGTGTTATCAGAGCTCAGTTCATCCTATTGAGCTGGGGTATGGACTGACTATGCTTAGACATGTTAGAAGTTTATTTGTATGTTGTGTACTTCCTTGTCTCTCGATTGAGATGTTGGGAAAGGAAGGCATGACTTGCCATAGGTTGAATATTCGTGGCTACTGTTGCATAGTTACATGATATTGAGTATTGGCCCACTCAATGTGTAATGTTCTGTGTGGATGAAAAAACTATGACTTCACCTAGGCGTATTAAGCGAATAGAAGTTCTTTTAGTAAGAAGCTCAGCTGGTATGACTGAACTTGTTTAGGATTTGTCTGCATTTTCACCCTTCTGTGTTGTGTGACTCCTTGTGTTTGGTTTCCGAAAGGAGACATTATTGTTTGAAATGGTTACTTCTTGTCTCCATTGTGCCTGATTGTCTATTTTCGAAGGAAGGTAATGGCTCGCGGAAGACGTATGCATAGAAATGTGGAACGCAACAACAGAGGAGTGGATGCGACTATGGAAACAATGCAGGGAATAGCTGGCATGACCGTACAACCGAATCAGAGGACCGCACGACAGTAGGAATTAGAAGTCGAGGTTCAGAATTTGTTGGGAGAAAGTCAGTTTTTGGGTAATTCTGAACTACCTAAGTTCCAAAGGAGGAATTAAAGGATGATCAATCAGTTTAAGCAGAAGCTATATTCACGACAACTGAAGGGACAACAGCAACAACAAATGTTGAAAGGGAATACGAGGGGTAGTAAATCCAATCCAACTGTGGTATCGTTATCAAGGTGTAAGAAGTGCAGAAAGGACCACTTCACGAGGGACTGTAAGATCGAAGGAATAATTTGTTTCAAGTACGGAAAGCGAGGACATGTGTCAAGAGATTGTGCTTTACATGGGACGAAGCCTCCATGTGCGACCATGGGGATAATTTGTTCCAAATGCAGAGGGCCAGGACATGTGGCGAGAAATTGTACCTTACATAGGACAAAGCCTTCTGTTGGGGATGTTTGCACCTCAAAATCTCATGAACAAGGGAAAGTTAATTCCTCCACCCAGACTGAAGACCAAAATGAAGAAAGGGACTATGCTACAGTGGATAACCCTATGATTCTATTGTATAATTCTGGGGATAACCCATTACTTTACGACGCATGATCGTATGAGTATGTTAGGGTCGTATGTACCTCAGACACCTTTTGACTAAGTTATTTCTCTTTTGGCTGCTAAGAACTTGTTGATGGTAGCCAAGTTGTTTAAATTATCCTATGACTTGTTAAAGACTGAATCTTTCTGGTGATCTGATTTGTTTACTTCTTTTACAAATTAGATGTAATGTTAACAAAAGGGATTGGTTATCTTCCAGCCATATTCTGTTGAAATATTCTAATGAAATTCTAAGAGTTCGTTTCTGGAATTGAGTTGTCTGTGTATTTACTTCCTTTCGACCCGAATATTACTATTCTCATTTGTAAGCCTACTCTCATCACAACAAGTTTACGTAAAACTATCCTATTGTTGTTAGAAATTGGAACCCTTTTACCAATTCAATTATCTACTTAATGAATGGGTTTGATCTCAGGAATGAGATTGATCGTTTTCTAAATGGATCTCGTCATTCGGTTTCAACGGAAACTTAGTGTTTCTTGAGGCAGAAATTTCCTAGATGTGAATCAACGAAACTCACTCCTAAGTTTTATTGTACCATATAATACTCTTCGATTAGGCGGGTCCAGTGGTAAATCAAGTGACTTCCCTATTTTTCTTTCTAACCTTTATAACGTTTCTAGTATACTTCAGTTGAGAAATGTGTTCCCAAATCTGAACTATAACAATGCGCCAAGCGTAGTACAATTAGGTGAGAACTTACCCTATGAGACATTTTGTTCGAATCAAGGAAAGACGGTTTGACAAATCAATTGAAGGACGCTGCTATTTTCTCCAAGATTAACTTGTGTTTTGGACTATCATCGAGTTCGCTCAAAGGTAGGAGATTTTTCCAAAGTAACTTTTCTGACGTGTCATGGACACTACGGGTATTTCGTAACGTCATTTCGTGTAATGAATGCTTCAGTAGTACTCATCGACTACACAAACAAGACCTTTCTTCCCTATTGAGATAGAATTGTCGTGTTGTTCTTCAAATTCTGAAGAAGAATGAGGAGTTGCGCTAGAAGCCGTCCAAGTGCGAATTTCGGTTTGAGGCAGTTTAACTTTTGGGTCAAGTGATCTTTAAAAGAAGGAATTATTGGAGATCCATCACAAGTTGGAGCAGTTCTTCAATGGGACAGATCAAAGACTGTATCGCAGATTCGTAACTTTATAGGATCAACTTGTTAATACAGGAGACTCACTGCAGAATTCTTCAAGATGGCAATACTTCTCGTCCAACTCATGCACGAGAGTCAAGTTTGTAGGATTGGTGCATATAAGGAAAAAAATTTCAAGGATTGAAGAGACACTCGACTACCTTGCTGACAATGATTCTGCCCATTCCCAACGAACCTTTTTTTTTTGGGATGCCTAGTGATGCCTCGCATTGGAAGTTTAGAACGTGTGCTTGATCAGAATAGAAGGAATGGTAACGTACGTTTACAGACAATCGAGAATACATGAGAAGGATTACCTTACACTAACTCAGAGTTAGCTTTGTAGTTGCATTGAAGATCTAGAAGCATTTTCTACAAGGAGAAATCCTCAATGACTATGGTAATCTTAAGAGCCAAAGGTATTTTGGTCTATTGGAATGAGTTGAATATGAGGCAGAGATGATGATTAGAAGTTCCGAAAGATTTTGATTTTTTTTTCATTTTAGTATAATCCCAGAAGAGGCGAATGTCATAGCGGATACCTTAAGGAGAAAACAAGCTTAGTTTGTCTGCTACGGTGAGCAAGGAGAATAAGTTTGATAGAGCCACTCAACGATGTACAGTTGTTTGGAGAGTTGGCTGTTGGATGGCTAAATACTCAAAGGAGCGTAGAATCTTTTATTGATCGGCCTATGACGTCAACACATTTTTACCCATTAATATAAGATACTCGGTTTAAGGAAGCAACCTTATTGCTAGTGATTTGGATTTATACAGCTGAAGTTACAACACGAGAACTAGGAGACAAAATGAAAGAAACACAATCGCATTTGTTCTAAGATGTGATGAATTTCGAGGACAAAATTCCTTTTTAGAAGGGGAGTGTTGTAACATCTTGAAAATTATTTATTTCATTATAAATAATTATTTTATAATATTTATGATTTTTGAGAATTTTTTTAGATTTTTCTAAAAATAATGAATATTTTAATATATTCTTCGTTTTACGTGTGCACTAGGCAGAGCCGGGAAAACGAAATATTTTCCCTGAGGCTGGTAAACTTTGGACTGTGGAAACATCGACGGGGGATCTTACTAAACCCGAGGCTGGACACAATTTGCGAGGTTTACGTTTTATGAGATTTTATCTGATAAATAAAATCACTGTATCATAAAATCATCTGATGAATAATAAAATATTATTTTCATCAACTGTAACTTTTATTCACTGGGAAAATAATTATAATAGTGTAATTAATCATCTGCCAGATGTATTTAATTAAGGAGACAAGCTTACTATGCACTTTATTGAGAATTGTGCAAAGCTTCTCAAGCAAGCTTCAAGGAAACTTCTAGGAAGTTTCCTTTCCAACCACTTTTCTCTCTCCTCCCTTTTTGGTGCTGCACGGTTGGCTAAAAGGGATATTACCTTTTCATTCTCTTATTTCCTCTTCTGCCATACGCAGCTCACTCATCTTTCTCTCTTCTCCATACGGCTGCACACACCCACAACCACCATTATTGATTTCAAGCTTTCTTTGCACATCCCAATAGAGACCGTTGTTTCCCCCTCACCATCTTCAAGCTTTCTTCTTGGTGGAGCTTATCTTTATTCCTCTATTTTCATACTCCACAGCCAGCCCCAAAAGCTTGGAGCTTTAAGGTAAAGCTCTCAACTTTCTTCTCCTTTCTCCCCATTTTCGTGTTCCATGGTCACATTGGTGACTATGGATGCCATTGCCACTCTTTGACCTTGATTTTTTATGGATTTGAACACCCAAGGTTCTGCAGTGGTGAAACACGAAATTTCTAAGCAAAAAGGAGCTTGCTTTTCTTTGTTCTTCACTAAGGTAAGAGGAAGACACTCCTCCTCAACCTCTATTAGCATTTAGAAACCTTGTCTGTGATTGATTGTGAGGAAATCCTACTGAGGGTTATCCTTGTTTGCATGTTGTTTATAATGTGTTGCGCTATTAGATTGTTTGTTTGAGTATATTGATGTATCTGAATGGATTGGAATGTATAACATGGAAGGAAATGACGTCGGATTGGTTTTCGGATGGCCACGACTTTGAGCCCAAATTTTGGGGAATTCTTTGTGAACAATTGTAACAATTAGAACTTCCTGACCATTTAGTACAATGTCAACATCCATCGAGTTTGAACTTCCGACCACTTAGTACAATGTCAATATCCGTTGAATTTGAACTTCAGACCAATTAGTACAATGTTGACATCCGACGAGTTAGAGTTCTGACCCTTTAGTAGAGAAACTTCTCCAATGTTAATATCCATCGAGTTAGAATGTCAATATCCGTCGAGTAGAATTTCTGACCCTTTAGTAGAGAAACTTCTCCAATGTGAATATCCGTCGAGTTAGAATGTGAATATCCGTCGAGTTAGAATGTGAATATCCATCGAGTTAGAATGCCAATATCCGTCGAGTTAGAGTTTCTGACCATTTAGGAGAAACTTCTCCAATGTTAATATCCGTCGAGTTAGAATGCCAATATCCGTCGAATTAGAGTTTCTGACCCTTTAGTAGAGAAACTTCTCCAATGTGAATATTCGTCGGGTTAGAATGCCAATATCCATTGAATTAGAATTTCTGACCATTTTGTAGAGAAAATTCTCCAATGTCAATATTCGTCGTGTTAGGATGTCAATATCTGTCAAGTAAGAATTTCTGACCATTTAGTAGAGAAACTTCTCCAAATCCGTCGAGTTAGAATTTTTACTGACCTTTTAGTATATTTGACAGTTTTTGATCTTCATTCGATAGATTGACTTTTAGCCATTCTTGTGAAATAATGTTCTCCCTTCATCATTCTGTCAGATTATTTTTCGTCGAAAAGTAGCCTCACCTTTGGGCACTAGAGCCATTGTCTCCGTCGAATCCAAAAGTATAATTTATCACTTAACACCTAGTGATTAAATTAATGGTAATAGGATGCAAAAATTAGTAAATTGGAAATTAAATTATACTTTGAGATTCATCAATTTTAAAGAACCAAGAATGGAATTTTCATAAGACTTGGGATAATTTTAATTAGGGTAAGAACAAGAGAGTGTGAGACTTTGAGATCTTAAAATAACCTTCTAAGTGTATATGAATAAATTACCTAAGAGAATTTGATTAACTAAGAGAATTCCTGTAGAGACAAACATCGTAAGAAAAGTTAAACCTAAGCAAGAATTCATAATACACCTTAAAAATGCATTAATTCATTTAATTCTAATATTATGATATTGTAGGTTCATGTGAGTGACCAATGATTTTGTTGATTCTTGCTTTGGCAAATTGTGGCATATTGTGGAATTATATGTAATAATGATCATACATGTTTATGCAAGCATATTGTGGAATTGTATGTAACAATGATCATACATGTTTATGCATAGAGTCTGTATGCATTGTGATTGTCAGTTGGACTTTGTTAAGGCCTTTAGCCTAGGAGTTGAATTACACCTATGTGCGAGTGCGAATAGACATGTGTGGTCCTGTAGTTGACCTTGGGGGCGTCGGGGCGCAGGTGTCTCACAGGGGGCAGTGGTAGCTCCTCTGGACCATGGGACAAACTGATACACACGCACCGACGATCCTGACTATGGCACAGTCCTATATCGTGATCTGTGTAGAATGTCTTGTAAAATGCCATGATGTGCACGTTGATAAATTGAGAATTATAGCACTTGAGGGCCTCGGCAGCCAAGAATACAGGTATACCTCCTGATCATTCTCTCCGACTATTTTGTGTCTAGCTCCATGGAGTAGGATTTTGACTTTGTATGCATGAGCATAGTGGGTCCATGCATTATCTGGCATTCATTTGTTATTATAACTTGGAATTGTTGTCTTACTGTTATATATATGACTGCCTGGAACTGCTTATTTGTTTATTTTTGCTACTTAATGCTTATGATTATTATTGGGAAATGCTCTGTGGGCGCTTTGCGCTGTTTTGTTTCTTACTACTATAATTGGTAATGATGGTAGGATGTCTTACCTCTTTCTTGTACTTTTCTTGTTCTATGTAAATTCTTGGTTAAAGACTGTAAGTGAGAACAAGTTGGATTCTTTTGGACATTCTTGGTTTGACCCACTGTATCCGGTGATGTCGTCGCGAATGGGGTTTTATTGGGTTCGCTTGAATTATGCTCACTGGTGGTGGCAAGACCTGGCGAGTTGACTGGGCCGACAGGCGTATGCAATATGTTGGGGATCTGACGTTGACCATGAAGAGGACTGCAATTGAAGACCTTATTCTGTATTTCTCACTACGCCGGTGAGCCCGGAGTTGCCTCACGCATTCGGGATCCGATGGAGTGCCCAACTCCTTAGTCGTGGATATGATGTGGGTAGTTTATACTTTCTTTTGCATTACTTGTAAAAAGTCTATTTTTTGGGGTATATGTATGCTTTAAGGTGATTATTCAGTCTAAAATGTTGTAAATTGAGTACATCTTATAATTCATATTTTAATTGGTTGTATATGTAACTATTCATTCGTGGCTCATATTTTCCTCATATGCGAAATGATTAATATTTTTGTAAAGTTTGTTATTTGACAATGATAGCACGCCGAAATGTAGTGACCATGATATAATGACGATTGTGCCGTGGTTATTAAATCGGGGGTGTTACAGAAAACCCTAAGGACATCAAACTCACAAGAATCACCATCAAAGCTTGAAAAAGGCATCCATGATCACCAAAGTGATCATGGATCACGAAAATAAGATGAACATATGAGAAAGTTTTGAACTTTTACCTCAAAGTCTCTAACTTTGAAGCTTGATGGAGGAAAAATGAAAATGGTAGATTTTGGTGGTGGTCACAAAAGAGAAAATATTTTAGGTGATGAGAAATGGTAGGAAATGAGGTTGGTTGAATGAAAAGCTTGGAGGGCCAACAATGGTGGTCTTGACCGTGGAAGAGGAGAGAAAATGGAGAGGAAAAGTTGAGTTTTTGAAGATGATCACCAAGGAGAAAAACCTTAGGATGATAAAAGGACTTAAGAAATGTGATTAGTTGGAGCAAACAAAAATGGAGAGGTGATGGTGGTGGGTATGTGGCCAGCGGTTTGGAGAGGAAAAGGAGAAGAGAAAAGTGAAAAGAATAAAATGAGAGGAGAAAAATGGTAGAGAGAAAAATGATAGTAATTTGTGAAATATTAAAATGAAGGAGTAATTGAGTGTAAGATGGAAAAAATGATGACTTTTGGTCATCTTTTCTTCACTTGGTCGTGTGGCTCACAAGGAGGAGAGAGAGAGTGAAGTTTTCATGAGAAGCTTGGTAGGAAGCTTCCTTGAAGCTTCATTGAGAAGCTTCGCACGCTTCTCGATAAAATGAAGGGTGATGTGGTCACATAAAGTGAACACTCTAAAAAAGATAATTAATACTCTACTAGAGCTATTATCTAGTAAACAAAAGTTATAGTTAATAGAAATAATATTTATTGTTCATCGGATAATTTCACGGTACAGTGATTTTATTTATCAGATAAAATCTTAAAAAATGTAAATCTCGTAAATTATGCCCGACCTCGAATTTAGTAAAATCCCCCATTGACGTTTCCACAATTCAAGGTTTACCAGTCTCAGAGAAAATATTTTATTTTTCTGGCTCTGCTCAGTGTTACGTAAATCGAGAAATAGATTAAGATAATCAACAGTTCCGAAAAAATCCACAAAAAAATTCATAAAAATCACAAATATTATAAAATAATTATTTATCATGAAACAAATAATTTTTGTGATGTTACATTAATTATACTCAGTGTACACGTAAAATGAGAAATATATTAAAATATTCGACGTTTCGGAAAAATCTAGAAAATTTTTCAAAAATCATAAATATTATAAAATAATTATTTATGATGAAATAAATAATTTTTGGGATGTTACAGCTTCTGAGAAGATATCTGGTGCTAGGGGCCTAGGAGAGGGTACTCCAAAGGTTTATTCTTAAATTAGTTTATAGTTTAAAGAAAATATTACTAAAGTAGTTGGATTTTTTCATACTTACATCTATTGGGTTTTGAAGCTCATTTCATACGCTTGCAGAGTGAAAGATCAGATGACAAGTTTTGTGATGATATATTTAGTGAGACACCAACTGGAGTTCAGAAATTTGTAAGTGTTTGGTTAACCTATTCTAATTTTGAATGGCAGTTGCTATTTTGTGTCCACTTAATTGGATAAGTTACTGACTTTGTCGTAAGTTATGATATCATTTTTTATTATGGATGAATCAAATACTACTTGGATAGTAGTCTAGGAAGCCAATCTCCTGCATCCTTTTCACCATTTTTTCCTTATCGTTTTGGTGAAATACCTGATGGTTGATATGAAGTCACTGCTGCACATGGGAAGGGTGTCTTTTCAGCAATTGTTTGGGCAAAGAATCTTAAGATTGATAATGAAGAGCTAGAAGAAGTAGGTATAAAAATTATTCGTAATAATGACACCATGTGAGTAATCTTTGATTTCTTGTTATCCTCATTAAACTTTTTGCTTTTGGGTAGTGTCTTTCTGACTCATTGTTATATTTCTAATGTGGCATAAGTATAAGGATGGTATGGATGAGTTGGTCATATTAAAGAAATTAGTAGGTGCAGATCCAGACGATAAGCATCATTGTGTTTGTTTCCTTTCAAGTTTTAAGTACAGGAATCACCTTTGTTTAGTTTTTGAATCTCTTAATATGAATTTGTGTGAGGTTTTAAATAAGTTTGGTCGCAATATTGGCCTTAGGCTAACCGCGCGTTGTGAGAGCATATGCAAAACAACTTTTTGTTGCACTGAAGCATCGCCAGAATTGTGGTGTTCTCCATTGCGATATAATGCTAGATAATATGTTGGTATGCCTAAAATACTATTTTGTGTTTAGATTCTTTCTTTTCAAAGGTTAGTTTGTTTCTTCTCAAGAAGAAGTATCCATTTTCTTCTGAGTTTTGACCTTTTTTTTGTAACAATTTCCTTTTCTGACAAGGTGAATAAGGCTAAAAATGTACTAGAGCTTTGTGACTTTGGTAATGCCATGTTTGCTGGTAAGAATGAAGTTACACTATATCTTGTGAGTCACTTTTATCGTGCCCCTGAAATAAGTAAGTTCCATTCATCATACTTATGATTTCATCATTCCTAAGCTCTTTTTTCTTGTTGAATATCATATGGTTTCCAACTATTGGGCTTTTGAATGTTTCTATGCATTACTTGGCTTGTCATATGATCATCGATTAGATATTTGGTCCGTTGGTTGTTGTTTGTATGAACTCTATACACGGAAAGTTCTTTTTCTAGGGCTTACAAGCAATGACATGTTACGGCTTCACATGGAATTGAAGGGCCCTTTTTCGAAGAAGATGCTACACAAGGTAAACATTATTTTGTTTAATGACATGGAATATTCATAATTTTGTATTGATGATAGCATTTATGTTAGTGGTATTTTGGTGCATGTTCTGTATTTTGTACTTGTATAAATTAAATTGGGAATGATAAGAGTTGTGATATGAGTAAACCTGGGCATTATGTTAAGGAGTCAGTTACAACTGTTACTTAATTGGTTGTCTTGTATAAGATCTACATTCCTAGACTGATTAGTATTATCTAGAGAATATGATTGCTATTCTGTTCTTTCGTCTTCTTTCTTGGCCTCTTTGTAGTAGATGTCAAACTTCAACTCTAATATATTTAAAACTTCGTCAGTTTTGTGTGTTATCTAAGTCATATTCAAACTTTAAACCTAGGATTCATCAAGTTGCATTTCCTGTCTATGTGTGTCTCTGCTGCTCTCTTACTTTTTTGGGAATAATCCTAAAAGGCTATTTTATATAAACTTTTTGACAGTCATCTGTGTTTGTGGGTTTCTTACTTGTTATTTTTGTATAGTCTAGGACTATCTTTCTTACTTGACTCTTAATTTCAGTTGCAACAATGTCTTACTTTGACTTTTATGTTATACTCTCTTGCACATGCACATATATATTCAAGAACTATATGTAGTAATGACTCATAATTAGCAACATCTTCTATATTTCTTATCTTTTATTTGATTTGTATTATGGATGATTGTCAATTCATGAGCACTATAAGGAAAACAATATTCTCATCATTTTGCATGCACTTTTCAGATTAATGGATCATTTGCAAGGAAGGCTATAAGAGAATTGATGGCTAGAGGTTCAATTAGGATAGTGTCTGCCCACGCAAGTCAGCAGATTTACACTAGGGTTACAAACACCTAAATGTAGTACTGGTCATAGTTTATATAGTATTGATGGGATTGGTTTATGTAGCACTAGTCATTTAGAATAATTAGTTTTATTTTTAATTTTCATTGACAATTTAAATATTTTTAGTTACTATTTAAATATTTGTAATGATAATTAATTATTATTTTACATTTTAGTACAAAAATTTGTGATAATGTTAAGAAATTGTGATTTCTTATGCTATATGACTTATTGTAATGGTTAATTGCATCAGGGTTAGTTATAAAATTAAAGGTATATTAAAAAAATAATTCTAAAAAATTAGAGACGTCTATTTGCCATCTCTAATTTTAGAGATGGAATTAGAGATGGAACAAGTTCGTCTATACTATTTTTGAAAAAAATTTTATAAATAGATTTTGGATTATTTAGAGACAAAAATTTTAACATCAGAGATGGAATAATGTTGTCTCTAATTTAATCTTTATTATATTTTTTTAAAAAAATGACAAAATTCGTCTCTAATTAGAGACAAAATTTTTTATTTAGAGACAGAAAAATTTCGTCTCTAATTTAGAGACGAAATTAATTTTTTCATCTCTAACAATCAGAGACACCACTTTTAGCGATGAATTAACTTCTGTCTCTAATTCTATCTCTAAATATTTAGAGATAGAATTTTACATATTTAGAGAAGGAATTTTTCTATCTCTAGAACAAAATTTTCTAGTAGTGTGCGTGTTTGTGTGTGTGTGTGTGTGTGTGTGTGTGTATGTACTATATGACAGAACAGGATCATGCTATCAATCTCAAGGAAGAAGTTTAAATCCCCAACATTCGATCATACAGGTATCCTTATTACTAAAAAATGAGATTGAAAAGATAGTAGGTGAAATGATGCATGCGAGTATAATTAGACCTAGTACTACTCCTTATTTTGGCCCTATTATTTTAGTAAAAAAAAAGATAGTAGGTGAAATGATGCATGTGGGTGAAATGATTCATGCAGGTATAATTCCCTATTCTTATAATTGATGAGTAGCTAGATGAATTGGAGGCTGCTACGATATTCTCTAAATTGAATCTCAAATCTGGTTATCACTAATTTTGGATGAACTAAAGGGATAATTTGAACACATCCAGATAGAGCTATTAATTTTTTTTGACATCTAGCTCCTTCCTACATTACCACACATTTCATTATTTTTGTGAATGCTTATGTCTTGTAGCATGTCAAATGATTTTTGATGATAACAAAGCCAAAGATGAAGATCGAGAACAAAAGAGAAGACCAAGATCAAAAGATAAAGACCAAGATCAAAAGAGGTATATTAGATATAGGTCTTAGAACATCAATGTGAAATGCTCTCAAGGTATCTCAATTATATTCAAATGGTTTTTCAAGATCTTTTAAATCAACTTGATATTCAAAGTTCATATTTTTAAAGAAATGTTGATTTCAATCTTGGATTTTGTAAAACTTAAATTAATCTTTTCCAATCCAAGTTTCTATAAGTAAGAAATGGCGTGAATCCTCAATTGGGCTTGAAAAATGTATTCAAAGGGCAAGGTAATCGATTACACATGTTTTGTAATCGATTACAAGCTAAACAGTGAGTTGGTAATCGATTACATTAAGCATGTAATTGATTACAAGCAAGGCAGAAGCCTTGTAATCGATTACACCAAGTGTGGTAATCGATTACAAGTCTAGTAGAGGCCATGTAATCAATTACACAAGTCTGGTAATCGATTACATCATACCCAGAAAGCCAAGAACACGTTCAAATAGCCATGTAATATATTACAGAGATTGTATAATCGATTACTAGTGGTCTGACAGCAGCCAATAGCTATTTTCTTGGGATTTAATATTGCCATAAATTCTACCCAACGACTCTTTAATGTTGAAAACTTATAAATACACATCTTGGGGCATCATTTGTGGCCGAACAACAATTGAGAAACATATTTCAATCACTCAAATCCGTGAATCAATCCTTGAATCATTTGTGCTCTATTTTTTTAAATATTTGAGATATTCTTGAAGAGCACTATAGAGCTTTAATTTGTATCATCTACTCTTTGAGAGAGTTTCTTTCTTTTACACTTTGTATAATCTGTAAAAGAGAGGGTGAGGTATCCCTTTAGAGAAAAGGGTGAGGTATCCCTTAGTTGGATAGAGGGTGAGGTATCCTTCTAGACAAAAGGGTGAGGTATCCTTTGAGGGTGAGGTATCCCTCAAAAGTTATAAATGGTGAGGTATCCCTGGTTGAGGCTCAAGTACAAAGGATGAGGTATCCCAAGGTGTGGTGAGTGCTCTAGCTTGTAAAGGTTATCAATCATCTGCTGAAGGTTAAAGAAATAGTGGAAAATCTCTAGCGGTTACTTGAGGACTGGACGTAGGCCACAAGTGGATTGGTGGTTGAACCAGGATAAACCTTGTGTTTGATCTTCTAAACTCATCTCTTTACATTTGTGCATTTATTTTATATGCTTGCTTAAATGTTATTCATCTTGGCTTGTTTAATTTGTGAGTGAAGTATTCAATGTCATTTATCTATTCACTTCAATCATCTAATAGTTTCAATGAAAATTGACAAACAAATGTTTTACGAAAGATTTGCAAAAAAAATTTATAAACTCAATTCGCCCCCTCTTGAGTTTGAGGCCACTTGGTAACAAGTGGTATCAAAGTTAGGCTCTTGTGTAAAGGGCTTAGCAACTTCAAAAGAAAGTGATGGCCTCCTCAAATGATTTTTCAGAAAGTTCTTCTATCTATAGACCTCCTTTTTCAATGGGGATGGGTATGCTTATTGAAAAGAAAGAATGAAATTTTTTATTGAAGCTATTGACTTAGATGTGTGGGATGCTATTGAAAATGGTCCTTTTATCCCCACACAAGTTGTTAATGGTGTAAGAGTTAATACACCAAGAAGTGAATGGACTAATGATGATAAGAAATAGGTCCAATATAATTTGAGTGCCAAAAACATCATTACCACATCCTTGGGATATGATGAATTCTTTAGGGTGTCAAATTATAAAACTGCTCAAGAAATGTGGGACACCTTGTAAGTAACCCATGAGGGTACTAGTGAAGTGAAAAGATCAATGATCAATACTCTCACTCATGAATATGAGCTTTTTAGAATGAGCCAAAATGAAAGCATTCAAGAAATGAAAAAACTTTTTACACATATTGTAAATCATCTTACTTCATTAGAAAAGACTTTTCCTAATGAAGATCTTATTAACAAAGTGTTGAGATATTTGAGTAGGCATTGGCAACCTAAAGTTACGACTATTGCGGAGTTAAGAAATCTCTCAACCATGACCTTAGCCACACTTTTTGGCAAGCTCCAAGAACATGAATTGGAATTAAATAGACTTAATCAAAGTGAGGAGCTTGACAAGAAAAAGAAAGGAATAGCTCTCAAGACCACTTCCTCCATGGTCAATGGAGATGATGAAGATGATGAGGATAACTTGGAAATAAATGAGAAAAATCTTGCTCTACTAGTTAAGAAATTCGGAAGATTCTTAAAGAAGAATGAAGCTTATAGAAAACCTCCCTTTCCCCAAAAGAATGTCTATCACAAAGGGAAAGGAACCTCATCCACTCCTAAATGCTATGAATGTGGAGAATTGGGTTACATGAAGATGGAGTGCCTAATCTATCAAAGTAAAGTGGAAAAATATCACAAAAGATCCTCAAGGGAGAAGAAAGAAAGAAGAGCCTATATAGCTTGGGATGATAATGACATGGATTCAACCGATAGCCCGGATAATGAGAAAGCCAATCTATGTTTCATAACTAGAGGAGAAGAGGAAGATAAAGATGACATGGAGGTAACATCCTCAAATTCTGAATCAAACTCTTCCCCTTCCTATGATGAATTGCAAGATGCATTTAAAGAATTACATAATGAATCTATGAGGCTTGCAAAATTTGTTTCATCATCTAAGAAAATAATTTCCTTTTTTGAAAACAAAATCTCTATTTTAAACAAGGAAATTGAGGAACTAAGAATAGAAAATGAAACTCTTGGACTTATTGTTGCAAATTCTTCATGCATGACATGTTTATCACTTGATAATGCATCTATACCCTTATCTTGCTCATCATGTAAAGCATTTGAAATTGAGATTGAGGATTTGAAAAACACTCTTTCAAAATTTACTTTTAGAAGAGATAATTTGAATGTATTGTTAGGAAAACAAAGATGTGTTTTTCAAAAGGCTGGTTTAGGATATAATCCTAATAACCAACAAAAGTTTCTCAAGAATTTCTTTGTTTCATCAAGTACATCAAGTAGTCCCTTTATTAAATGCTTTCATTGTGGTAGCAAATGGCATAGTGCATCAAATTGTAATGTAAGGAAGAATATCAATAACAAGTTAGGAACTAAAATGGTTTGGGTTCCTAAAGGCACTTTGTCAAAAACTAACACATAAGGACCCAAGAAATTTTGGGTACCAAAAGTCAAAAATTGAAGTGTGTTGTAGGTGTGCTTGAAGGCCAAGATTTGACTTTGGATATCTTGAAAAGTGGCTGCTCCAAGCACAAAACCAGAAAATACTTCAAACTGTTCTCCTTGCCAAGAAGCTTGAATTTGCATCCTTTGGTTAAGTGGAGACTTGCTCTATGCTTTACTAGTTTAACATCTTGAAAAATATCTCTACATGTCTTGAATATGCTAAATGAATATGCTTCTTATGTGAAATGGCATGTATAATATCAATATCTTTGAACTTGGCATAATGGATTAATTATGCTTCTAATTCTGCCGTACAATACATTAACTTGCTACATAATATGCTATTTTGATGCATAATATATTACTTTGCTACATAATGTGATATCTTGCTGTATAGTATGATATCTTGATGCATAATATGTTGTTTTGCTGCACAATAATGTGGTTTTGCTGCATAATTTCCTTGCTTTCAATCTTTTTGAATCCAATACTAACTTAAGCATCGGAGACTCCCCCTAAGTTGTTTTGCAGGTGCTTCCTCATGTCAAAGACTTCTAAGAAACTCAAAAACTTCACAAATCCATCCAAATGGTGTAATTCTCGGTAAAAGTAGTAATTTTGCACAATTATGTGTTTGGATCATAATCTGATTGGACTATATGCTTAAATAATGTTTGGAATTGATTTGAAATGATTTGGAACAATTTTGAATGATTTAAGTTTGGTCCTTTACTGTTTAAAATGCAAAAATTGAGCTTTAGTAATCTAGTAATCGATTATAGGACCATTGTAATCGATTACAAATGCTTTGTCAAGCGTTCCAAGCCAAGTTGGAAAGCATGTAATCAATTATACAAACTTTGTAATCAATTACAAGAAAAACAAAACGCGTGTAATCGATTACAATAAAAGTGTAATTGATTACAAAACCTTATTTTTCATAAATTTCTTAATCTTGATGTTCTGTGCTTTCATGATGCTTTCCTTATGCTTAATCTTTATTTAACCCCATATTACTCTTATATATGACTCTGAATTCTATTGACATAAATGATAAATACTATCTAAGATTTTCTTCATTTGCATTTGCAATTGTTATCACATATTGATGTGCTAAATGGTTTATACTCTGATATTGATCCTGCTCGGCTTAAATGATTATATCCAATTTGAAATGCTTATATCTTTTTGATAATGCCAACGGGGGAGAGATTAGTGATTGCATAAATACGGGGGAGCTTGATTTAAGCTTTTACATGGATACATCACTAACCATTTCTAATGCATACATTACGCGGGAGAGTTGTGCTTAAATCTCTGATATACATATCTCTTTTTCTCAATGTTTAATTTGTCATCATCAAAAAGGGGGAGAATGTGAATGCTTATGTCCTGTAGTATGTCAAATGGTTTTTGATGATAACAAAGCCAAAGATGAAGATCAAGATCAAAAGAGAAGACCAAGATCAAAAGATAAAGACCACGATCAAAAGACGTATATTAGATATAGATCTTAGAATATCAATGTGAAATGCTCTCAAGGTATCTCAATTATATTCAAATGGTTGTTCAAGATCTTTTAAATCAACTTGATATTCAAAGTTCATATTTTTAAAGAAATGTTGATTTCAATCTTGGATTTTGTAAAACATAAGTTAATCTTTTTCAATCCAAGTTTTTATAAGTAAGAAATGGCATGAATCCTCAATTGGGCTTGAAAAATGTATTCAAAGGGCAAGGTAATTAATTATACATGTTTTGTAATCGATTACAAGCTAAACAGAGATTTGGTAATCGATTACATTGAGCATGTAATCTATTACAAGCAAGGCAGAAGCCTTATAATCAATTGCACTAAGTGTGGTAATCGATTACAAGTCTTGCAGAAGCCATGTAATCAATTACACAAGTCTGGTAATCAATTACATCATACCCAGAAAGCCAAGAACACCTTCAAACAACCATGTAATCAATTACAGAGATTGTGTAATCGATTACCAGTGGTCTGACAGCAACTAACAACTATTTTCTTGGGATTTAATGTTGCCATAAATGCTACCCAACGGCTCTTTAATGTTGAAAACTTATAAATACACATCTTGGGGCATCATTTGTGGCTGAACAACAACTGAGAAACATATTTCAATAACTCAAATCCGTGAATCAATCCTTGAATCATTTGTGCTCTATTTTTGTAAATATTTGAGATATTCTTAAAGAGCATTATAGAGCTTTAATTTGTATCATCTACTCTTTGAGAGAGTTTCTTTCTTCTACACTTTGTATAATCTGTAAAAGAGAGGGTGAGGTATCCCTCTAGAGAAAAGGGTGAGGTATCCCTTAGTTGGATTGAGGGTGAGGTATCTTTCTAGAGGAAAGCGTGAGGTATCCATTGAGGGTGAGACATCCCTCAAAAGTTGTAAATGGTAAGGTATCCCTGGTTGAGACTCAAGCACAAAGGGTGAGGTATCCCAAGGTGTGGTGAGTGCTCCAGCTTGTAAAGGTTGTCAAGCACTTGTTGAAACTTGAAGAAATAGTAGAAAATCTCTAGCGGTTGCTTGAGGACTAGACGTAGGCCACAAGTGGATTGGTGGCTGAATCAGGACAAACCTTGTGTTTGATCTTCTAAACTCATCTCTTTACATTTGTGCATTTATTTTATATGCTTGCTTAAATGTTATTCATCTTGACTTGTTTAATTTGTGAGTGAAGTATTCAATCTCATTTATCTGTTCACTTCAATCATCAATTGCTTCAACGAAAATTGACAAACAAATATTTTACGAAAGATTTGCAAAAATATTTTATAAACTCAATTCACCCCCATCTTGAGTTTGAGGCCACTTGGTAACAATTTTCTCTCCAAAAAAAAAAAACCCCTTCACAAAATGTACACATTATTCGCAAACTAAGGTGAAATACTGAAAAATAAAGAAAACTTGAAAGATTAAAGGAAAAACCCACTTTATATTAAGACTGTTGTGCAATGAATTATAGGATCTTATGTAAGTCATTTTTGACATCCCACTTAGCTTCACGGCACATGATTGATGAAATAGAACTCACTTGATATCGAGGCCATTGTGCTTCAATCTCAAAAAGAAATGTGCCCATCTTCCTCTCTTTAAAATTTAAATTCAAAAACACCTGCTAATAGAGGGATGATATTATTAGGTGATTTTTTTTTAAAAAAGTAAGAATAAAAAATTGATGAACATGTTTGTGTTGAGGGATGAAAAGCTTGAAAGAAGTGGAAATAAGTAAAAATAGAGATGGAGCTAAAAAATGAGGAAGAGATGAAAATTTAGAATAGAGAGAAGAGATGAAGCTGCTTCTAACAAATATAGCACAAATGAAAATAAAGTGACTGAAAAACTAGAATGATAAAAATTTTGAATTTTGAAACCAAAATGAGGAAGAAGAATAAGCTAAAAGATGAGGAAGAAGGCGCAAGAATGAAGCGAAAAAAGCATTTAGAGATGGTGAAATTAGAAATGAAAATACAAAAGATAAAAAATAAAAAGGTTAAATTAAAACTTTAATCTCTACCATTTTCACTCAATTTTAATTTAGTCTAGTTTTTTTTTCTTTTCAAATCAGTTCTTACATTTATAAACATTTTTTAAATAATCATTACCATTAATTTCCATTATAATATTGTCAATTTAGTCACTACTAAATATTTTGCATATATATATATATATAAAACATATAAAGGAGCATCTACTTAATAAATGAGCACCTAATTAAAAGAAATGAACACCTACAAGAAAACTTTTTGAAATGTTGAGCACTTATCATATGTTTTACAATAAAAAATGAGTATATAAAGGAACATTTACTAAGTTAGCCAATTAATAGTGTTATGACGATGTTATAACAAAAATTGATAATAGGAATTATTTTAAAAATATTTGTAAGTGTAAAGACTAATATAAAAGAAAAACTATAGGGACTAAACTAAAAATAAGTAAAAACTGTAACGACCAAAATATTAATTTAACTAAAATAAAAAAACAATAAACAAGCAAGAAATAAAAAGCAGTGGGTGGGAATTACAATTAGGAATGTAAATGAACCGAGCCGAGCCAAATCGAGTACTTGAAACTCAGGTTTGACTTGTGAAAAAAATTAGCTGCTCAAGTTTGGTTCATTTATTTAAACAAGTCAAATTTGAGCTCGACTTGTTTAAAAATATGAAAGTTTGGGCTCGACTCATTTAGCTCGTTTATGACTTCATTATTTTCTTTTATTTTATCAAATCCTCCTTAAATTATTTTTTATTTTTTAAAATTTATTAAGCTAATAATTAGTAAACATTTTTATAGTGAAAGATGAATTAAAAATAGAAATAAAGATTGTTTTTCATAATTCATTACATAAAATGGTACAAAATTCATGGTCTTCTACCATTATAAAAAGAAATTTCAAAATAAGTTTTAACACTTAAAAATGTTCAACATATTTCCTTAATTAAATGGTCTTCTTCCCTTGTGCGTGGAAATAGAGCTCATTCACAATTGTATATATTTGATATTAACCTTTTATAAATACTTATTAAGATAAATAACTTCAACAATCCTATAGTTTTTAATTTTTTTTTAAAGCTTAGGGTTACTTGTTTATTTAAACAAATGAACTTGATCAAATATTTAACGACCTAACTCGAATTGTTCACTAATTGCTCAACTTATTTTTATCCCTAATTACAATTCATCAATAGCTCACACATGTGGCTTGATCGACTAGCTATCATATATATATAGGATGTGTATCAGGTGAGAAGAGTTTTTATTGCGAGAGGTGAGAGGAGTAAATCTTGACCATTGGATCTTATATGAATAGTCAAGATTAGAACATAAATGTATATAACTTTTTTAAGTGGCACATGAGCTTTAAGTAACTTTTAATCTTGACCATCCATGTATAGTTGTATGGTCAATATTTACTCCTCTCATTCTTTTACAATAAAAATTTCTTTTACTAGATATGTCTCTTATATATATATATATATATATATATATATATGTATGCTAGACTAATAAGCTGTTGGACGGGTGGTAAACGGCTCAGTCCCCTACATGGAAGAGAACACAAGTTTTATTCCTAAAAAGCATACTTGTTAAGAGTGGATTAACCTTTAATGCTCCATCTCTAGAATTATGAGAGTAATGTCTCTTGCAATTTTTTCATATATATAAAAAAAAGATATATATGCTAGTATTGTTAGGGGTATCTAGTTAGATTGGATTCGCGGGTTAAGTTGGGTTAAAAAATACTTCAATTCGTAATGTGTGGTTCTATACAAATCTGACCCACTCACGATTTTTTTAGTAAAAAGTCGTTTAGATGATAAAGAGTTCATGAAAAAATAAAGAGTAAAGTCATTAATTATGTCAATACATATGACATGCATGATGATATTAATTTTGATTGGTTAGACTAATTTGTTGTTTCAGTTATGACTACCTTTGTTTAATTTATTCCAATCTTAGTAAGACTTGTTAATTGTTAATTTGTTATACACTTATTAACTTATGATGTTTAGTTTATTTGAGATTATGAACTATTAGATTTGAGTAAGGTCGATTGAGACTTATTGTGTTAATTTATTAGATTGAGACCTATTATGTTTGAGATTGAGACTTATGGTTTTAATTTATTAGATTGAGATTTATTATGTTTAAAATTGAGACTTATAGTGCTAATTTGTTAGATTTTATATTTTCATATTTTTTAGAAATTTTTTTTGAAAAAGGAATACGTTGGACCCACATATTTGACCAAACTCAACCCACTCTTAAGCGGGTCAGGTTGGTTAGATTGAGTGAAAAAATCTTCTCGACCCAACTTAATTTAACTTACTGCTCTAGTGAGTGAGTTAGGTCAAAAAATAATGCTAAACCTATCTAACCCACCTAGTGGACACCTTTAAGTATTGTAATTTTTCATTTTATATCAATTTTTAGCATATTTTTTAATAATTATAATTAATGTAATAAATAGAATAAGAAATAATGTGAAAAGTAACTTGAAAAAAAGTATTATAAAAAAAATTGGAGTTGTATGTAGTCCCGGTGATTCATAGCGTAGAACTGGAGAAGTGTCACAGCTAACACTCCTTACTTTGACCTGTGGATCGCGGCTGCTTACTCCTCCTCAGTCCTCACTGCTCATTCCGCAAAATGAATTCCCCGAAGCCCATTTGCTTTCCAAGACGGTTCCGACCCATAACAAATCCTTAAACCCTATCACCTGAACTGTTGTCTCCCGCCACCGCACCGCCGCCTGCAGCACTCACCAAGTAACTAAAATGTCCACCGCAACCGCCAACATCATCACCACTACCACCACCCTCTTCATCATTCTCATCGCCGCCGCCACCACCACTACCGCCATTGCGGCCTCAATCATAGGCCTTGAGTCTTTCCTCTCCCACCAATCCCGCGTGGACCCTCACGCCTCCAACGACTCCTTCCTCTCCCTCCCCTCCTCCATCAAGAAATCCCTCTCTCTCTCCAACTCCCACCCTCACATCCCCTCCCTTATCTCCTCCCTCCTCTCTCTCTCCCTCTCTCTCCCCTCTCTCTCCGCCTCGTCGGCGATTTCCCCCCCCGATTCCGCTTCCCTCCTCTCCTCCTTCCTCTCCGCCTCCCAAACCTCCAACCACTTCCACGTCATCTCCCCCTTCCACCACCAAAACCACCGTGTCGCTCTCACCCATGCCCTTCACCTCCACGTCACGCACGCACCCTCTTTGGCTCCCCTTCTCTCCGATGCGATCAAGTCCGAAATTGACAAAACCCCGTCGAACCCCAGATCCCCACTTCTCTCCATACCCTATGGTTCCGTTGATCGTGTCATAAACCAAGACTTTGAAAAGCTCAAACCCGTTGAAGGGGTTTTTGTGTACTTGCTCAATTTGGGTACCCAATTGAGGCCTTATGCTTATAGTTTTGCTTCTGGGGATTCTTTCACCAAGTGCTTGGGGAGTGTTTGGACTGGGAAGGAGAGGTATGTTTGGATTGATTTGGGTGCAGGTCCTGTGGACTACGGGCCGGCTATATCTGGCGACGGGGTTTTGCCTCGGGGCGAGTTTCATCCGTTGGCTGCACTCCACGGTCGGCCCAAGTCTCAAAAGGCCTTGCTTGCCGATTTGGCTTCGTTCGTTTGGAGTGCCTACCAGGTTTTGCTTGTGCCTTCTTTGAGGATTCCTGTTCCTTTTGAGAATTCGTTGGTTGTTGAGTTCATACATGTGTATGGTTCTGGCGGGAAGGATACGAGTGGTTTGGATTGGAAATTGATTGAGAAGACTTTCAGGGATGAGGTTGATGGTAATGGGATCTTGTTAGGTGACCAGTCTTTGAGTTTTAAGGCGTATGACATTAAATATTCTGACTGCCCCATTTGTTCATATGCTATTTCTAGTTCGCTTAATTCGTATACTTCGAGGTTCTTGTTTGATAACTACACGTTGATTGTAAGTGAGTATTTGGACTCTAAGCGTCTACATCAGATATTGTCTGAATCAGCTGATGAGTTCAGGAGAGCAGCAAGAGTGCCTGAGCAGGATTTTGGTAGGGTTATTCCTGTGTATATTTTTGACTTGGATTACAATGCGCCTGTTTTACTAGATCGGTATCATCAATCTGTTGCTTTCAAGGATATGGTTATTGCAGTTAGGACAAAGAACACACAGACTGTGAGTGATTATAGCTGCAATGGTCGCCATGTGTTCACACAAACAAGGGAACTTGAGCGACCACTTGTTGGATCAATTCTACAGAGCATGTGGGGAGTGTCACCAACACATTTGACTTGGAGCCCTAGACACAATGATACTTTGGTGGATTACACATGGAGTATAGGGCAGACTCCATTTGGGCCATTCTCTGAGATGTCTTCTCTGTCTTTTGTGCAGAAAGATGCAGCACGTAGAAATGTTCTATTGACAACCTTGAATTACAGCATATCAAGTGCTATAGATGTTCTTGAGTCCATAGAAACACATGGTGGAGACAGAAATCTGCTTAAGAAAAAGCAGCATGTTGAGTTCATCCAGAGATGGAACCTTTTCAAGTACAAGCTGGACAAAGTGGTGTCTGCAATATCACATTTAGATTTTGAGATGGCTTTATTTTACGTGAGGTCTTCTGATCATGATCTGTATGCCATCCACTCTCTTGTCTATGAAGCCTCCCAAGAAATAGAGGCATCCCTTGTGTGCTTTAAGGACCCTCCATTTCCCTGGGCTTCATTCTCAGTTTCTGCAGTGGCTTTCCTTTCTCTCTCTTATGTCTATGCAAAACGGGATAAACTTTTCAGAAATAAAAGGAAGCAATTTTGATGCTTTTGATTGGAAAGGAAGTTTGTATGATTTTAAGAAAACAAAACACATGTATCATTGTACAAGAGGTATGCTGATGGACTTGGTATTTAGATGGCTATTATTACCTGCATTTCAACCTGCCGTTTTGCTTCACTTTTTGTTTTCTCTATGATCAGTTTGGTTGGTTGGTTTTATCTTACCTTTTCAGTATTATGATAAGTTGGTCACTTACCAGATGAATATTGACAGAACAAGTAGGTTGAAGGATGTCAAGGTTATTTTATTGGGTGTAGGTTAAGAAGCCTAGGATTAAATATGTAGCACTCGAGAAATAAGGAGACAAAAGGATGGGCAAGGAGATCTATAATACAGTCAAAGAGGGCTGGTCTTCTGTTTACAATCAGAGAAATAGAAGAAAAGCTTCACCCAATAAAGTCAGCAGGATCAATTCTGGTATATTTTTAAAGATCTTGGGTTTTTAAAATAATTGCATTACTTTGAAAATATCCATCACTTGGATCTTTCGCAATATCAATAATTTCAACTCTTGAACGATGTTACTTTAGTTTACAAGGGATCAACCTCACGGCTCCACCTGAATCCCACCTCCACCCTCATCCTCAATGCAAAAGGGTAAAATACCTCCACTGAATTTATCCATGTTTGTAACTTTGGTACACCATATTTACTTTAACCTCTTAATTTCATAGACTTTGAAATTAACATTTCTGCCAATATAAAGGGAATAGGCCTTAAAGGAAAACCTCTGAAATGGCTCTCAAAGCACCATATCCCTACATCAGCCTGAACACCCTGTTATCTTCATTTTTGTTCTCAACTAAACAATCCAAAACAATCAACATGAAATAATCTACACTAGTGTTTTCTACGGGTTTGGGGTTTTTTTATTTTGTTGAACGTACTGCTGAAACCGGTGTAACCTTTTTCTACGATGGCTCCCACTAATATAATTTTGGCAGAGTTGGATGATGGCACCATGCTGAGTGGAGGAGCAGGAGAGTAATTTGGAAGAGGGGGAGGCATCCTACCCTTCTTGACCCATGCACCAGTATCCCAAACCCCTGTTCTTCATTTTGCATATCCTCTGCCTCGTTTCTGTCACTCTGACTCTTCTGTATAGCTTATTCATTTCTGTCATCCCCTTGTCCTTGTGGCCTGTATTGTGAAACTCCGGTGATTTTTGGGTATATTAGTGTATAGCACTGCCAATATTCACAGAAACCATTGGAATTTTTAGATAGTGTATATTTTATTTGGTTACGTAGGAGGTACAATCATGTAGGTAGGCGAGGTGGAGAATTGAACCTCTGACATCATCACGCCCAAGTGTTATAAAGACTTGGGCCTGTGCCACTTGAGCTATTAGCTCGTTTGCATACTGTGTGATTTGCAAGTGAAGAAGTTGAATTCATCTGCTGGTAATGTATTTAGCAACCCCACTAGTTTGATCACTAATGGCTAAATAGCCAATAAGTGGCTATAAGATTCACTTCATTTTTGTTGAGACATTTGGAATTTGGCCACCTACCTAGCATCGATAGTGTGAGACTGAACTAAATAGATTGAATTGGATCACACCCTTGATCAGGTGATTGAAAGAATCTCATAATACCAGCTTGGATCTATCCCATCTTCCACAAAGTCTAACACTGGTACTGTTAGGACTGAGTCAGAACAACAATCTATAGGGGGAAAGGTTCTGCAGGTTTATTATAGGAAAAGGAAAGGGTCAAAGTTGTAAAAGGAACGGGTCAAACTTGTAACAAATTATTAGATGGATAGAAGAGTTAGCTAGTTCTGATATTAGGATAACTGTACTTCCTATAAATAGGTCCTCTATTTAGTAAAAGGGGACAATTTTTTGGAATACATTGTTTACTGAGCAATTTCCAGTGTAAAAGGAGAAAGCTCCTTTGGAGGTATACTTGTATACTTTGGTTCTTGGGCTATTTTCTTTCTATCAACAATAGAGAAGTATTTCTCAAATTATTTTTCCTTATTGTGTGCGATTTTTCCTAGTTAGGCTCTAAATTTCCTTCCTTAGAAAGAGGATCCTAACAAATTTGGTCCGACCTACCGGATCCCCAATTGCGATGGAGAATCGGGTCGGAGCATTGGAGAAAGCTGTCAGTGAGCAAGGTCTGCAACTAGCGGAATTAAAGATTGATATGAACTACATCAAAGATCTGCTATTACAGATGAAAACCAAGAAACCATCATCTGTTGAGGGGGACAATTCTCTGAATAAGAAAGAGAAATCAGTAGAGGAAGAGGCAGAGAACGGAGGATCCGAGCAGGAAGAAGAAGACCGTCCCTTTCGTTCTTGGGTCAAGAAAGTTGAATTACCTACTTTCGAAGGTAATGACCCACTTGGATGGTTGGCAAGAGCAGAAAAATTCTTTGAAGTATAGAAAGTCAAGCCTTCGGAGAAGCTAAGATTGGCGTTCATTAGCATGGCTGGTAACCTTGGGGGAAATTAAGGTGAACTGGAGGACTTTAAGTATGTCATTTGCCCATCAAGGCCAGAATGTTGTAATCCAGGGAGATCCTAGCTTGTCTAAGGCGGTGATTACTTCGAAAGCACTGTAGAAACTAGCTAAGGACGAGGTTGAGATGATGTCCATGTTGTGGGTAATTGAACGAGATTATGTGGAACAAAATGATTTAACCGTTGACCAAGAAAATCAGTTACAGAAGGTACTAGCAGAGTTCGCTATAGTTTTTCAGGGACCTAAGGGTTTACCACCACCCAGAGAGGTTGATCACAGGATCCCAATTAAAATAGGGGTAGATCCAATTAATGTGAGGCCTTATCATTACCCTCACGTATAGAAGAATGAGATAGAAACTCAGGTAGCTGAGATGCTGTCATCGGGGATTATCAGGCCAAGCAATAGCCCTTATTCCAGCCCCGTAATCTTGGTCAAAAAGAAAGATGGAAGCTGGCGGTTCTGTGTGGATTATCGGGCTCTAAATAAGGCTACAGTCCCAGACAAGTTCCCGATTCTTGTCATAGAAGAATTGCTGGACGAATTAAATGGAGCTACATACTTCTCTAAAATAGATCTAAAGGCAAGTTATCACCAAATCAAAATGCATGAACTTGATGTTCCAAAAACTGCTTTCAGAACTCACCAAGGACACTATGAGTCTCTGGTGATGCCATTTGGGTTAACAAGTGCCCCAACCACTTTTCAATGCGCTATGAATGCCATACTTAAACCATTCCTTCGCCGGTATGTTTTAGTATTTTTTTATGACATTTTGGTCTATAGTAAATCGTGGGAAGACCATTTGGATCACTTGCGACAAGTGTTGGCTAGATTGTTAGAACATTCTTTCTTTGCAAATTTCAAAAAATATAATTTTGGAAGAACTAAGGCAGGATACCTAGGGCACATTATTTCTAAAGAAGGGGTTTCGATGGATCCCCAAAAGATTGAGGCCATTTTGCAGTGGCCAATGCCTAAGACCCTTAAGGCTCTAAGAGGAGTTTTAGGACTTACGGGTTATTACAGAAGATTCATTTGCAATTATGGAAAGATGGCCCGCCTATTGACTGATTTATTAAAGAAAGGAAATTTTAAGTGGAATGAGGATAGTACTAAGGCTTTCATACAGTTGTAGTAGGCTGTTACCACAGTTCCCGTACTGTCTATGCCTGATTTTTCAAAACCATTTTCCATAGAATATGATGCCTCAGGGAAGGGAGTTGGAGCTATTTTAACACAAGACAAAAAGCCAATTGCTTATTTCAGTAAAGCATTGGCAGATTCATCTCTTTCTAAATTGGTGTATGAAAAGGAGCTGATGGCTCTTGTTTTAGCCATAAAACATTGGAGGCCTTATCTTTTGCGTCATAAATTTACTGTATACATTGACCAAAAAAGTTTGAGACATTTACTTGAACAGCGAATTACAACTCAGAACCAACAAAATTGGTTGGCCAAATTGTTGGGGTATGAGTTTGACATTGTGTATAAGGTGGGGGCTTCAAACAGGGTTGTTGATGCTCTATCTAGAGAGATGAAGACAAGGATTTACAGGGCATTTCTAGACCTTTCTGGCAGGATATAGCAGCAATTGATGAAGAAGTTCAGAAGGATCCAATTTTGACTAAAATTCGAGAAGAATTAAAGGAGAATCCAGATTCACACCCTCAATATACGGAACAAGACAGCTATACTAAAAAGGAGGCTGGTTTTGTCTTCTTCAGTGTGGATTCCATAACTACTACAGGAATTGCATACTTCTCCCATGGGAGGACACTCGAGTATTTACAAGACTTATAGAAGAATAGCTCAATCTCTTTTTTGGATTGGTATGAAAGGAGAAATCACTAAATTTGTGGCAGCTTGTCATGTGTGCCAACGAAGCAAATATCAAGCATCCTCTCCAGCAGGTTTACTGCAGCCTTTGCCAATCCCAAATGCTATTTAGGAAGAAATTAGCATGGATTTTATTGTAGGATTGCCAAAATCAAAAGGGTTTGATGCTATACTAGTAGTGGTGGATAGGTTAAGCAAGTATGGGCATTTTATTATGATTAAACACCCATACTCTGCCAGATCCATTGTTGAAATTTTTGTTAAAGAAATAATTCGATTGCATGGGGTGCCTATTTCTATTGTCAGTGATAGAGATCCTACTTTTATGAGTCATTTCTGCATGAACTATTCAAATTGCAGGGTACTACATTAAAGATTAGCACAGCCTATCACCTAGAATCAGATGGGCAGACAAAAGTACTCAACAGAACCTTAGAAACCTACCTCAAATGTTTCAGTTCGGAATAGCCAAAGTCTTGGGCAGACTTCATTCCTTGGGCAGAATACTGGTATAATACCAGCTACCAGAGTGTTGCACATTGCACACCCTTTGAGGTGGTATATGGTAGACTCCCACCTTCCTTGGCTAGATTTATACCCGGGGAAACTCTTGTGGAAGCTGTTGCTCAGGATTTGATGGACAGAGATGAAGTATTGAAACAATTAAAACTCCATCTGCAAAAAGCACAAAACCAGATGGCTCATTATGCTAATACACATTGGAAAGCATCTCCGATTCAGCCAGGAGATTGGGTATATCTAAAGATCCGACCTCACCAACAGACCTCTATGCTTACCAAACTACATCCTAAGCTCTCCGTAAGATACTATGGTCCTTATTTGGTTCTTCAACAAATTGGAGTCGTAGCTTTTAAATTGTAGCTTCCTGAACAAGCACGTATACATCCAGTCTTTCACATTTCTCAGCTCAAAAAGGCTACAGGCTAACAGCCAGTAGAAACAGACCTTCCAACAGAGTTACAAGGCACCACAGAGAGTTACAAACCTCACAAAATTCTGGGCAGCCGCATAGTTACTCAGTATGGCACAAAAATTCCTCAAGTTTTGGTGCATTGGCAAGGAAAACTACCAGAAGAAACTACCTGGGAAGACACTTCTCTCATCAGAAATCAGTTTCCAGATTTCAACCTTGAGGACAAGGTTGTTTTTGAGAGAGGAGGTATTGTTAGGACTGAGTCAGAGCAACAATCTCTAGGGGGAAAGGTTCTGCAAGTTTATTATAGGAAAAGGAAAGGGTCAAAGTTATAAAAGGAACGGGTCAAACTTGTAACAAACTATTAGATGGATAGAAGAGTTAGTTAGTTCTGATATTAGGATAATTGTACTTCCTATAAATAGGTCCTCTATTTAGTAAAACAGGATAATTTTTTGGAATACATTGTTTACTGGGCAATTTCCAGTGTAAAAGGAGAAAGCTCCTTTGGAGGTATACTTGTATACTTTGGTTCTTAGGCTATTTTCTTTCTATCAACAATAGAGAAGTATTTCTCGAATTCTGTTTCCCTGTCATGTGCGATTTTTCCTAGTTAGGCTCTAAATTTCCTTCCTCAGAAAGAGGATCCTAACAGGTACTATAATTTAACCAACAATTGAATCCATAAATTATGCAGTGGAACACAAGATATGAACATTATGTAATGAATGAAGTTGAATTCATCAATTAGTTGCTTGGAGTTTATCAGGTAAGTGCTTATATTTCCCAGATCTATTAATCTCAAAATTTATGATATATTAACATATATAAATAGTTTTAGGGTTATCTTAAAAAGGTGTTGATGAGAAAGTTATTGTTGAAACCTTAAAAATTCAATCTTGATGAAGGAGAGATACTATTCCTATCCCACAGTAGTTGCTCAGGCGTCAGTATCAATGAGATAACTGTATGCACTAAAGTGACTAAGAATATGAGTCTCTCCCTATATATATAAGATAACTAAAATGGGTTACATCTACCCACTATGACAAACCTATATACACGACTCATTAAACAAAATTCACATATGAGTAGTGCTTTAACAACAATAGGCACATTAACAATACTGATCACAATTTGGGCTAAACAAAATGCTCTAATAATTTTGACATATAATTAATCTAGATTTTATAAAATTATAATATGATTTATGCTAGTTCATAAAAAATTATAACATTCTCCCACTTGGACGATAGAAGTCATATTACATTATTTCAATAAGAAAATAATTCTCCAGATTAATTAAACAATATATTGCCACAATATGTGTCAAAATCGAGCTAGCACTCTTAACAACTAGTCCAAAATGAGATAACAAACATCTCAACAATGCAAAAAATCATACTCAAAGGAATACTGATATCATATATGCAAGACACTCATATCTCGGTGACCTAACAAAATATGATATATGAGTAATGGGGAAGCACATCAAAATTGCATGTCAATATGTGATCAAGGTACATTTCCCAACAAAAAGGCCCAAGCATCCGCCCAAGATGCTTTCTGAGATTTAACAAACATCTCAGCACAATAACAAAATGAGACTAGGTCTAAAATGTCTCCACAACATGTCATAATTCAAACAAACAAAAATTGTGCAGATAATAATAATAATAATAATATTATATGAAAACGATAATAAAAACAATATAATTGTTTAAGGTCTAGAGACATAATAATAAAATGAGGTCACTATAAAACCACAAAACAAACTCTCACTAACCCGAAACATCAAAATACCTCACTATACCCATATGGGTCACATGATCAACAAAACTTTGATAGCTAAACCTTTAGTTAGGGGATTTGTAACCATAAGACATGTAGAGATATACTCGACATGAGTTTGAAACATCTTAATCTTCTCTTTAACAAACATATACTTTGTGTCAAAAGCTTCAAGTGCTCAAAGCTCTTATTGATTTGAGAGAAGTATATTATGACAAAGTTATCAAAATAGATAGTAAAAGGCTTGGAAATACTCTCCACAACACGCAATTCAGTAATTAAATTCTTCAACTATATCGTTTGAAGTATGACCTCATAGCAAACTACTTACTCTGCCTTCATATTGGAAGTAGTTGTAAGTGTCTGTTTGATACTTTTCAAGAAACAACTCCTACTCCTAACATTATATATACCCTGATGTGGACTTGTGGTCACCTGAGTAACAACCATAATCAAAATTAGAATAGCCAATCATCTCAAGGTGATCAAACCTCATATAAGTTGACATATGATCTTTGGTACCATTCAGATACCTCATGATTTGTTTTTCAGCTTACCACTTAGTCACACCAGGTTTGCTCAAGTATCTTTCAAGTACACTAACAACGAAAATAATATCAGGACAAGTACAAACTTAAGCATACATAAGGCTGCCAATAACAGAAGCATATGGGACCTTCTCCATTTCAGCAACATTTTATCATTTTGAGGACACTATGTATTAGAGAGTCTTTCACCCTTTTAAATAGGTGTAGCACAAGGATTACAAGATTTCATATTAAATCTATTTAGAATCCTTTCAATATAAGCTTTCTAAGACAAGCCAAGAATATCACGAGTTCTATCACTGTGAATCTCAATACCTAATACAAAAGAGACATCACCAAGATCTTTTATATCAAAATGTGTTATCAACATCTACTTAGTCTCATTTAGAAAATCAACATCATTACTAGCCAATAATATATCATCAACATATAAAACAAAAATCATGAATGGTGAATGATGAATCTGCTCCCACTAAACTTCAAATAAATGCATTAGTCAACAATATTTTCTTTAAAGCCAAGAGAGCTAACAATATAATCAAATTTCAAGTATGAATCATTTTCAATAAAATCATCAGGTTGATCCATATACAGATCCTTATACAAATCATCATTTAGGAAGGCGGTCTTAACATCCATTTGATAAAACTCCAAATCAAAATGAGCAATCAAGGGCATCACAACACAAAAAGAGTCTTTAGTGGAGACCAATGAGAAAGTCTCCTTATAATCAATGTCTTCCCTCTGGTTATATCCTTTAGCAACAAGTCTGGCGTTATACCTTTTAATTTCATCTCTAGCATCACGTTTGGCCTTAAAGACCTATTTGCAACCAATAGTTTTATAACCAATAGGCAACTCCACCAATTTCTAAACATTATTCTTTCTCATTGAAGCCAAATCATCTTCCATAATCACCAACTATTGTGCACTATTAGGACTAACCATGGCCTCTTGAAAGGAAATAGGATCAAAATCATCAACTGAATTAAACTTATGCTCTTGCAGGTATACAACATAATCTATGAATCTAGTAGACTTAGTGGATATAGGAACCACTCAGATCTTCTTAGTGGAGTGACAAAAACATATGAATTTTGTACATTATTTTTGACTTGTTGAAGGACATTGACATTATCAACAATATCAACAACTTCATCATTATGGATCAAAGGAGATGACATTATCTCTAGAAAGGATACAACAATAATAAGAACAACAACACGCTCTTCTCTAAAATCAACAATACGGGGCTCATGAGTTCCACTATGCTCTAAGTCCCGTTCAAAATAGACATTCCGATAAGATTTAATAACTCTAGCAGTATAAGAAAGATAATAGAACCTAGAACCCCTTGAGCCAAACAATAACCAATGAAGAAACCAATAATGGTTTTGGGATCAAGTTTCTTTCACTGTGGGTTATAAGGCCTCACCTCTTCCTTACAACCCTAAACACGAAAATCCTCAAGGTAGGCCGTTTGCCTGACATAAGCTCATATGAAGTCTTCGACACATATTTACTTGCCACATGATTCAATATATAAGAAGCAGTCTTCAAGGCATCTCCCCACAAGAATTCTGAAAGAATAAAATGACTAAGCATACATATCACTATATCCATAAGAGTACTATTTTTCCTTTCTGCAACTTCGTTTCGTTGCAAAGTGGCAACGTGTACCATGCCTTAATACCACAACCCTTTAAGAACCTAACAAAAGGTCTAGGATTTCTACATGTTTCATGATACCTGCCATAGTACTCACCACCCCTATCAGACCTCGCACATTTGATCTGCTTACTAAATTTTAATTCAACAACGGCTTTGAATGCTTTAAAGGAAACTAAAAAGTTAGATTTCTCACGCAGTAAATCAATCCACCCGTATATAGAAAACTTATTAATAAAGGTGATAAAATACCTAAAATCGCCCATAGCAATAAGAGTAATAGGCCCACAAATATCTGTATGAATTAACTATAGTATTCCTTCACTCCTAGTAACCCCACTCCTCCTGGCTCTAACTTTAAGTTTTCCCTTTATACAATCAACATAGATATCAAAATCAAAGAAAATCCAGATCATGAAGAATATTCTCCTTAATCAACCTCTCCATTCTCTTCCTAGAGATGTGTCCTAAACGTTTGTGCCACAACATAGAAGAGTTTTCGGTAACTCTACCACGCTTGTTCCCAACAACATTATTAATATCTAAATATCGTTAGATCAATAGAAAAGGGTCAATATTGGTCAATATTTAACATATAAAGGCCATTAGATGAAACTCCAGAAATAACTAAAATGAAATCATAAGGTAGGGAAACTTTCTTATCACTAAATAGACATGATAATGCAACTATCCAAAATAAAAATCGAAAATAAGTTCCTTCTTATAGAGGACACATAGATGGTGCCTTTTAAACCTAAAGAATATCTAGTAGACAACTTCAAGGAAATAACACCTATATACTCTGCTTTGACACTAACTCTATTTCTTATGCGATCATCAATTCTCATTTACTTGGCTTTCACCTATTTTTGAGCTCCAGTAATGAGCTTGTAACGTGAGTAGTTGCACTAATATCTAACCAACAAGTGTTAGAAAGAACATTAACAAGATTAGAAAAACACATTAGAGCTAGGGGTTCAACTTCCTTCTATTTAATCTAATTATTAAACTCTATACAATTAGCTCGTTTGAGCCAAAATGTAAATTTCGTGGTGATCGCACCATTCACACCATCATGCTTAGTTTTGGTCAACAAGAGAGGTCATAGGCCTTTCTGGATTTGTCAATAGCCTTACAAAATTGGTTGACATTATCTGCTTCATGAAAACTCTCCTTAATGGCTTTGTCCATACTATACTTTATGGTCATGAGACAAACTTTATTTGAATGATCTCACCTTTCATATTTCACCCTAATCACAATGGAAGACATATCTATGGGCTTCAAGGCTCATCCACAGCGAGAGTAACATCAATAATAAAGATAGCCAAAAATAAACTCATTGGCTCAACTCAATCCTCATAATTGGTCCCATACAACTTTGTCAAAACATTTAATTTCATAAGCAAAAATTAAATCAATATTTTATAGGGAGATTTTCTTGTCAAGTATTTCAATGAACAAGATGAGCAATAATCACAATGAAGCTCTCCCATGCAATTGTAATTTCGCCTAAGGGTCCCGAATTATAACACATTAGCAGACTTCCACGGACATTAAAATCATGTCCTTAAAGCTAGTATCGAGAGGATACTAAAAATTCTAAGGACATAACCTCAATGCCCTTAACAAATCATCAAGAATTACATTAATAAAGGTAAACCAATAGGGTAAACACATTATCAACATAATCCCCAATGCCACAAAATAACAATATTTTATCAACAAAATAGCACTACGCCACAATTGGTCCTATAAAGGCGAGCTCACAATCATGCAAAGTGCCTCAAAATAGTACCACAATACTTTAAACAGCAACTATCAAAATCAAATTGCATAAGTAACAACAAAATAAATAGTTTTCAAAATATTATATATTAATTTATGCACAAAATAACACTAAAAATTATTTCAGTGACCAAATAACATCAACTCTAAGAGTGCATAATATATATCATGCTCAAAAACATCATAATAATACACACAATTTCTAGAGGCAAAAGAGGAGAGTACCATATATTTTTAACAATTTTAATTTCTAGAAATTTTGGAATAAATAATAAATAAGCACGAAAAACAAATAAAATTCACCAAAAAAATAGAAAAGGGCACGTGGAGCACAACCTAAAAAACTGAACGAAAAAACCATTTTACTATAGGTATCACGCGACCCCACACACCGACGGCGGGAAAGGGCATGGGAGGAAGACTTTGTCTTCCTCACTCGTTTCATTGTAAATGAGTTGCGTGACCCAGTTCATGGTGGAATGGGTTGTACGGAATTTCCCCCTCAATTCTTAGCCATTTTATGCAATCCATAGCTCGTTTGAATAAAGAAAATAAGATCTATAATTCCCTTAAGTTAATTTCATGAAAGAAACAACAAAAAATGGGTTTTCTGGATCAAAACGTGGCCATGTTCGCAACATAAAACCTAGAAATTCTCAATGATTTGTCAACCATTTGACACGATTCTTGTGTTTATGAAAACAAAATTTAGAGATCTTTAATAATCCTAAATCAGTTTCTCGAATTGATCATCAAAAGAAAAATGAACCATAAAATTCAAATGTTTTAGGGTTCCACGAGTTTGGGTAACATTCTTTGTGAATTCACAACATGGAATATACATATTTTTGGACTCAAGATAACCCGATCTACAAAAGCCCTCACCCAATTTTCAAAATTAATCATAAAAAAATTGAATTGAACATCACATACGTTAGGATTTCAGATTTCTTTGATTTTAAACCTCATATGATTTTTAGGTAAAATAAAAAATTATTAGTCATAATTAGGATTAAAACCGTTCTGATACCAATTGCTAATATTTTTTAGATTAATTAATCTCAAAATTTATGACATATCAAAATATATAAAGAGTTTTAGGATTACCTTGAAAAGGTACCGATGAGGAAGTCATTGTTAAAACTCTTAAAAACTCAATCTTGATGAGGGAAATATACTATTTCTATCCCACAGTAGTCACTCATACGTCAGTATCAATGGACAACTATATGCACTAGAATGGCTAGGAATAGGGGCCTCTCCATGTATATATAAGATAACTAAAATGGGTTACACCTACCCACTATGACAAACTTATATACAAGACCCATTAAACAAGACTCACATATGAGTAATACTTTAACAACAATAGACTCATTAACAGTACTGATTACAATTTGGACTAAACAAAGTACTATAATAATTTTGACATCTAATTAATCTGAGTTTTATAAAATTATAATATAATTTATACAACAATGACAACAATTAAGCCTTTTTCCACTAGGTGGGGTCGACTACATGGATCAGACAACATCATTGTACCCTATCATAAACTAAGTCTTCATAAAATGTCATTCAAATCTAGATCTTTTTTAAATATAATATAATATGATTTATACTAGTTCATAAAAATTTTAACAGTAAGATGAAGAGAGCTTTTTGTTAGGGAATGAGGTGGTAGAAAGATGACCAGGAACTTTGGTGATTCTCAGAACTGAGATTGGAAAATGGAGTTGTGATTCAGTTTTAGTTTCAACAACTACTTTAATGTTTGGGTTGATGGTGTTGAAGGCAATATGTATGTTAGTTAAGGATATTTGAAAAGCTTCAACCAATTGTCTTTTATGTCTCTTTAGTCTTTACGATTGTGCAATGCTGATGAGTATTTATATATGCCTCAATAAATGAGCAAAAGATGAATAATCCTTATTGTAACTATAAATAATTGAACCTTCCTCTAACAGATATAGTAGCGTGCTCTTCCTGGACATAAAAATACAAATGTTGTTCTTGTTAGATTCTATCTTGTTTGTTTCCTCTTTGGTAAATTTATTTGAAATTAATCAAATCTCCTATTCCCATTTGCTGAATCATTCATTAAAAACAACAAATTGTATTAGTCATCCTAATTATGCTTGAAAATGGGAACTGTGTATCGAAACGTTAAGAGTGCAGGAAATTATTTCTGAATGGCAACTTTCTGGGAACAAAATAAAGCTCCCATTCTACTTTAAAAGGCTTTGTTCTTTGTTTTTTTATTTTTTTTTTGGGCTCTACCTGTCTTGTTTGTCGGAGAGCACACTTAACATTTTTCCTTGTTATTATTAATTGATTAGTAAAACACCATGAAAATAATTACTATATGTTAATGCTTCAAATATGTTGAACATGGGTTGTTGGCTTAAAAACACATCTATAGGGATTTACATGAATAGCAGGTGCTTTGTTACGATCCAATTGGTTCCACATTAGATTCTCATGAGTCTAGTGAGGGAATTCGACTTTTTTACCAAACTGCTACTGTTGGTAAAACTATTTATCAAAATACTATTTTTTTAAAAATATTTATCAAATTGTCACTCTTTTGAAACTATATACAAAACTGTCACCCTTTTGTCTAATATGACATTTTTTAATAATTTCTGGTCCACATAGGATGCGCCAAAGAAGGTGGCGCATCCAGGTAGGATACGCCAACAAGCTTGGCGTATCCTACGTGGACGCGCCACCCTCTTTGGTGCATCCTACGTGGATACGCCACTTAGGATGACATATTTGCAAAGGATACGACAACAAGCTTGGCGCAAGAAGGGCAATTACGCCATTTGACTTAGAATAATCCATCCAAACGTAAATAACCTCTTTTACGTAGAAAATGTCACCCTAAAGACATTGAAGACTCAATTATTTATAGGTCAAGTGTTTGTTTCTGTTACGTAACATAGTCGATGTGGGACTTTGGTGTTGGCAAAGTAAAACAACTAAGTAAGATAACAAGGTACTTTTATTCGATGTGAGACTTTGGTGTTGGTAGGACAAAGCAACTAAGTAAGATAACAAGGTATCTTTATTCGATGTGGGACTTCAATAAAAGGGCTAAAACTCAAGCCCTGGCCAAGAGTCTAGACAATTTCTATACTTCTTATGTAACCAAAAAGAGAAATAGGTATCTTAAATTCAGAATTCTTAATTAAATGTGTCAAGTTATGAATGGAAAATTCTACACGAGATTATCACAAAAATTTAGCAAGATGCTTAAAAGAAAATAAGATTAATTACCGTCGGGTATGGCCATTTGAAGTGAATATTCCACCATGCAAGTAAGATTTGACTTGCTTCTTTCGGTAACTTTTCTTTCTTCTTCTTTTTGAAAAATTCATGCTTCAGACTATCAATATAGCCACTATATCTACGCAGAAGCTTATCCTTCAGCTCTCGATCTTGATTTATCCTCTTGCACTCAATTGCCTCTTTCTCTTCCCTGCTGAAGTCCTCTTCAGATGATCCAGTAGCTTCATCTATCAAATGGAGATAAGAACATTATAAATTATAAAGTTCAACCCGCAAAGTTTATTTGGTAATTACTTGTTCATCTTTCAAAAATATGTTTGGTGACATTAATTGATGCACGGGCCATGGCCACCCCACCCATATAAAAATAAAAGAAACTCACACTTTATGAGTTGTATAAACAAGGAAACAATTTATCATTAAAAAAGTACACACTTATACAAATGCATGAGTTGTTTAAAAACAAAATCTGAGAATCTAAGATTCAAGGGACCTTGATTTCATACTTAGAAATTTCTAATTTTTACCTAGTTACGTAGCAATCATAGCATCTTTACTACTCCATTTACTTTTCAGTTATTGCACTCATGATTTTAGCCCTTTTATTGAAATCCCACATCGAATAAAGATACCTTATTGTCTTACTTAGTTGCTTTGTCTTGCTAACACCAAAGTCTCACATCGAACAAAAGTACCTTGTTGTCTTACTTAGTTGCTTTACCTTGCCAACACTAAAGTCCCACATCGACTACGTTACGTAACAGAAACAAACACTTGACCTATAAATAATTGAGTCTTAAGTGTCTTTAGGGTGATGTTTTCTATGTAAAAGGGATTATCTGCATTTGGATGGATTGCTCTAAGTCAAATGGCGTAATTGCCCTTGTTCCGCCAAGTTTGTTTGCGTATCCTTTGCAAACACACCATCCTGAGTGGCGTATCTACGTAGGATGTGCCAATGAGGGTGGCGCATTCAGGTAGGATACACCAAACTTGTTGGCGTATCCTACCTGGATGCGCCACCCTCTTTGGCGCATCTTATGTGGATAAAAAATTATTAAAAAATGTCACGTTAGACAAAAAGGTGATAGTTTGATATAGTTTCAAAAGAGTGGCAATTCAGTAAATAGTTTTAAAAAAGTAGCATTTTGATAAATAGTTTTAAAAAAATGGTATTTTGATAAATAATTTTGCCAACAGTGACAGTTTGGTAAAAAAGTTGAGGGAATTCTACATCAGGTGCTCATGAGCCTTGTGTGGGGTTTATAAGGGCCTAGGCTATCCAAAACTAGCCTTTATGGTGTGGTTTTCTAAGGATTATTGTAACAATTAGTATCAAAGTCTGCCACTACATCTCTGAGTGCAACCAAGCGTGCTCATGAGCCTGGTGTGGGGTTTATTAGGGCCTGAGCTGGCCAACCTTACAAGCTAGCTTTTGAGGTGTGGTTCTCCAAGGATTCCTGTAACATGCTGTCTTATTAAGCAAGATCTTGAAAATCTACACATCTTTATTCAAAATATTGAGTAGAGGTCTCTTTCTTGCAATTCTAAGTTGTATCTATTAGAATTACAGATAAACGAGATGTCACCAATGCCATCATAGAAGATCCCACCCAGCTCATCATCACTAGCTATCTATTGCTATTGATCCTTTGTGACTTCCCCATCAATTTCATCTCCAGATACATTTGAATTCTTTTCAGCTAATTCTCTAAATAGCGAATAGCATAGGAGAAGGCCAAGTGTAGTGGGAGAAGATGACTTATTGCTCCAGAATTGGTAGATTTTGTTTTCAAAGACTTCTTGATTTTCAGGGGAATTTAGGTGATCTGGACTAAAAGAACTATTGTTAGGGCAGAAATTCTTGCCTAAACCTAGAGCACCCAGTTGGGTGCACCAGACCAATCAAGACTTAGTATTTTCATAGATCTTTGTGAAATTAATTGTGTAACATAAAGATCCATGAAAATACTAAGTTCTAATTGGACTGATGCACCCAATTGTGGTGCTCCAGGTTTAGGTAAGAATTTCTCTTATTAGGAGCCAAGGATTTTGAATATTCTATTAGACTGTAGTTAGATGGAGATGCCACTGTTTGAGACTCTAGTACTACCCGTGATTCAAGTTTTGCTTTTGGGATATTTCCTCCAATAGGCTTTAACCATCTTATGTAAGTACTCAATAAAGTTAGTTATAACATGAATTCCTCTACTCAATAGCTGCTATGTCATAAGTACTAGCAGCTTCCCCTTGGGTGCCTATATTCGTTAACAAGAGATGTTATTGAGAGGTTAACAAATGAAAAAAGCATAACTATATATTTCTTTTTGTTTTGTGTGTGTGTGTGTTGTGCGTGTGTGTCTGTCAGTTTGTGCATGTTTTTAGTCTATTTTGTAGTCCCACAATGATGACTTGTGGAGATTTGACTTACTGTAGGTGCCAAGGTAGAGATACTTGTTTATGAAAACCCTCCCTATCCTTGGTTCATCCCATCTACCATTGTGGTGGTGCTTGCAAAATATTCACCAAGTATTAGCTATTCATCTTCATCAGCAACAATTCAGAAGCCAATTAGTGTTGTATGCATCAGGAATATCACCTTGCAACACCCCTATTCTTTAAGATGCCTTTTGAAAAGCCACTACTCTTTCTATTGAATTATAAAAAAATAATAATAATAAAAGTAAAAGTCATATATGTGTGATGAACTGACCATATGGTAGTGTCCCTAAACCTATATTATGAAACCCTACAAATATATCTGCCACAAACACTACTATCACTCTTTCAAGGATAAAACTGTAGGTACTTCCCCACCTGGAGGGGAGAGAAGGTATCTGCAGCATCAATACCAACTTACCAAGGTCCAAGAGGATAGGATCACAAGTCTTTACCTCCTTAAAGTGGCCAAGTACTCCTCTTTGGTCATAGTCTACATTATTTCTATCTCTTTCTCGCAATTTGATATCTGATGGAAGTATAAGGTGATAGAAATTTATCGGATCTATTAATCTAAATATTTATGACATATCAATATATATAAAAGATTTTAGGGTTATCTTAAAAAGGCGCCGATGAGGAAGTCATTATTGAAACCCTGAAAAAGTAATCTCGATAAAGGAGAGATATTATTCCTATCCCACAATAGTCGCTTACGCGTCAGTATCAATGAAAAACTGTACGCACTAGAGTGGTTAGGAAAAGGAGTCTCTCCCTGTATATATAGAATACTTAAAATGGGTTAAACCTACTCATTATGGTAAACCCATATATAGGACCCATAAAACAAAATTAATATATGAGCAATGCTTTAACAATAATAGGCTCATTGTGATCAGTATTGTTAACGGGCCAGATTAACAGTGTAATATTATAAAACCCAAATTAATTGGATGTCAAAATTATTAGAAGCCACAACGTGATATCAAAATCGAGCCAGCACTCTCAATAACAGTCCAAAATGAGACTACATGCATCCCAATCATGTAGAAAATTATACTCGAATGAGTACTAATATCATACACGCAAGATACTCATATCTTGATGACCCATGAAAATGTGGTATATGGGTAATGGGAAAGCATATCCAAAATTGCATGTCAATATATGATCAAAGTGTATTTCTCAACAAAATGGCCCTAAGCATCTTCCCAAGATGCTTTCTGAGATTTAACAAACATCTCAGCACAACAACTAAATGAGACAGAGTCCAAAATGTCTCCACAATATGTCATATCATAAACAAACAAAATTGCACAGATAACAATATTATATGGCAAAGATAATAATAATAATATAATTGTCTAAGGTCTCGAGACATAATAATAAAATAAGGTCACAACAAAATTACAAAATAAACTCCCACTAACCCAAAACATCAAAAGACCTCACTATACCCATATGGGTTACATGATCAACAAAAACTTTAACAGCTAAACCTTTGGTTAGAGGGTCTACAACCATAAGTTTTGTAGGGATATGCTCGACATGAGTCTGAAACTCTTGAATCTTCTCTCTAACAAACATAAATTTTGTATCAAAATGCTTTGAGTGCTTAAAGTTTTTATTACTTTGAGAGAAGCACCCTACGACAGAGTTATCACAATAAATAGTAAGAGGTTTGGAAATACTCTTCACAATATGAAATTCAGTAATCAAATTTTTTAACCAAACCACTTGACGCGTAGCCTTATAACAAGCTATATACTCTGCCTCCATAGTAGAAGTAGCTGTAAGTGTCTGTTTAACACTCTTCCAAGAAACAACTCCTCCTACTACTATAAAGATATACCCTGATGTGGACTTGTAGTTATCTAGACAACCACCATAATCAAAATCAAAATAGCCCATCACCTCAAGGCGATTCGACCTCCTATAGGTGAGCATATAATCTTTGGTATACTATAGATACCTCATAACTCATTTTGCAGTCTACCAATGAGCCACACCAGGTTTGCTTAAGTATCTCCCAAAGTACACTAACAACAAAAGTAATATCAGGACGTGTACAAACTTGAGCATACATAAGGCTGCCAATAGCGGAAGCATATGAGACTTTCTCCATTTCAGCAACATCTTTATTATTTTGAGGACTCTGGGTATTAGAGAGTCTTTCACCCTTTTGAATAGGTGCAACACAAGGATTACAAGGTTTCATATTAAATATATTCAGAATCCTTTCAATATAAGTTTTCTAAGATAAGTCAAGAATACCACGAGTTCTGTCACTGTGAAATTCAATACCTAATACAAAAGAAGCATCACCAAGATCTTTTATATCAAAATGTGCTGTCAATATTTGCTTAGTCTCATTCAGAAAAATAATATCATTACTAACCAACAATATATCATCAACATATAAAACAAAAATGATGAATCTACTTCCACTAAATTTCAAATAAATGCATTGGTCAACAGTATTCTCTTTAAAACCAAGAGAGCCAACAATATAATCAAATTTCAAATATCATTGCCTAGAACCTTGTTTCAATCCATAAATGAATCTTCTCAATTTGTATACCATATGATATTTGCCATCTTCAACAAATCTATCAAGTTGATCCATATATATATCTTCATACAAATCATCATTTAGGAAGGCGGTCTTAACATCCATTTGATGAAGCTCCAAATCAAAATGAGCAACCAAGCCCATCACAACACGAAAGGAGTCTTTAGTGGAGATCGGTGAGAAAGTCTTCTTACAATCAATGTCTTCCCTCTAGTTATATCCCTTAGCAACAAGTCTGGCCTTATATCTCTCAATTTCACCTCTAGTATCACGTTTGGTCTTAAAGACCCATTTGCAACTAACAATTTTACAACCAGTAGGCAACTCCACTAATTCCTAAACATTATTCATTCTCACAGAAGCCAATGCATCCTCCATAGCCACTAGCCATTGTGCACTATCAGGACTAACCATGATCTCTTGAAAGGAAATAGAATCAGAATCCTCAATTGAATTAAACTTATGCTCTTACAGGTACACAACATAATCCCTGAATCTAGTAGACTCAATGGATATAGGAACCCACTCAAATCTTCTTAGCGGAGTCACAACAACATCAGGAGTCTGTATATTATTTTTGACTTGTTGAGGGATATCGACATTATCAACAAGGTCAACAACATCACCATTATTGATCAAAGGAGATGACATTATCCCTGGAAAGGGATCAACAAGAATAAGAACAACAATATGCTCTTCACTGAAATCAACAATACGCGGCTCCTGAGTTCCACCATATTTTAAGTTCCCTTCAAAATAGACAGCCTAATCGGATTCAATAACTATAGTAGTATGAGAAGGACAATAGAATCTACAATCTCTTGAGCCAATATAATAGCCAATGAAGAAACCACTAATGGTTTTGGAATCAAGTTTCTTTAAATGTGGGTTATAAGGTCTCACCTCTGCCCTACAACCCCAAACATGGAAATGCCTCAAGGTAGGTCGTTTGCCTGTCATAAGCTCATATGGAGTTTTCAACACAGATTTACTTGGCACATGATTCAATATATAAGCAGTAGTCTTCAAGGCATCTCCTTACAAGAATTCTGGAAGAGTAGAATGACTAAGCATGCATCTCACCATATCCATAAGAGTACGGTTTCACCTTTCTGCAACTCCATTTTGTTGCAGAGTTCCAGGCATGATGTATTGTGCCTCAATACCATAGTCTTGTAAGAACCTAGCAAAAGATTCAGGATTTCTATAAGTTTCATCATACCTGCCATAGTACTCACCACCTCTATCAGACCTCATACATTTGATCTGCTTACTAAATTTAAATTCAACTGCGGCTTTGAATGCTTTAAAGGCATATAAAGAATCAGATTTCTCACGCAGCAAATCAATCCAACCATATCTAGAGAAGTCATCAATAAAGGTGATAAAGTACCTAAAACCACCCATAGCAATAGGAGTAATGGCCCACAAATATCTGTATGAATTAACTGTAGTATTCTTTTACTCCTAGTAACTCCATTCTTCCAGGATCCAGCTATAAGTTTTCCTTTTATACAATCAACACAGGTTTCAAAATCCAAGAATTCTAGATCATGAAGAATATTCTCCTTGATCAAACTTTTCATTATCTCCCTAGAGATGTGTCCTAAACGTTTATGTCATAACATAGAAGAGTTTTCAGCAACTTTACCGTGCTTGTTCCTAACAACATTATTGATATCCAAATCCTGTTGATCAACAGAAAGAGAATCAACATCCAACATGTATAAACCATTAGACAAGACTCTAGAACCAACAAGAGTAAAATCATAATATAAAGAAACTTTTGCATTACTAAAATGAAAATAGTAGACATAACCATCCAAAACAGAATCTGAAATCAAATTCCTCCTCATAGAAGGTACATAAATTGTATCTTTTAAAACTAAATCATGTCCAATATATAACTTTAATAAAACCACTCCTATATGTTCTACTTTGACTCTGGCTCCATTTCCTACTGTGATCATCAACTCCCCTTCCTTTGGTTTCCTCCTGCTTCTGAATTCCTACAATTATTTTGTAACATGAATAGTTGTATCAGTATCTAACCACTAGGTATTTAAAGGAACATCAACTAGATTTGATTCAAAACATACTAGAGTCAAGGGGTTACCTTTCTTTTTCTCAAGCCAGCTCTTAAACTTCAAACAATCAGACTGCTTATGCCCTTATATATCACAGAACTTACAATTTTCATTAAATCGATATCTGGGCTTAACACCAGAAGATTCATCAGGACCAGAAAATGACTTAGAAGGATATTCAGGCTTATCATTCCACTTTCTCTTAAACTGAGGCTTACTATTATTCTCTTTAGCAAATCTCTTCTTCTTGTCACCATTCTTGTGAGAAACAATGTGAACGCTATGGGCCTTGCCCTTCTTTATGGTATGCTCCTCTTGAGTATGAACAAATATAAGCTCATTAACAGTCCACTTCTCCTTTTGAGCGTTGTAAGTGGTCTTCAGAACATCAAAACTAGCCAGAAGAGACCCAAACACCTGCCAGACCAGGAAATCCTCTCCCAACTCTACTTTCATAGACCTCAACTTGTTGTATTAATTCACAAGCTTCAAAACATGTTCACGAACACTACTTACACCATTATATGTAGTCTTTGTCAACAAAGAAAAGTAGTATGCCTTTTCAATTTTATTAAACTTCTTGAATTTCTCATCAACAAATTTGAGAAACTCCTTAGCATTATTTTGTTTCAAGAATACTCTCTTTAATGATCTTTTACACGCTGTACTTCATGGTCATCAATAAAATTTATTAGATTGAACCCACCTTTCATGCTTCTTCTTATCTGCAGTAGAAGATTCATTTGTGGGTCTCTGAGGTTCATCCTCAGTGAGAGCAGCATCAACATTAGAGACAACAAAGAACAATTTCATAGAATCCACCTAGTCCTCAAAATTAGTCCCATTCAATTTTGTTATAGCACTCATTTGCATTGATGAAACTGAAAGAATGATACATTAAAGGGAGATTTTATCAAGCATATCAACATGTACAATTTTTGAGCAAATAACCATAATAGAGTTTTCCTATGCAATTGCAATCCCGCTTAAGGGTCTCGATTTGCAACACATGAGTAGACTCCCACAGAGATCAAAATCATGTCTCTAAAGCTAGTACCCATAGGATACTGAGAACTCTAAGGTCAGAACCTTAATGCCTTTAACAAGTCATCAGGAATCACATTAATAAAAGCAAACTGATAGGGTAAGCACATTATCAATATAATCCCTAAAGCCACAACATAATAATATTTTATCTACAAAATAGCACCTTACCATAATTGATCCCACGAAGGCAAGCTCACAATTATGAAAATGCCCAAAATTGTACCACTTAACAAATCATCAAAAAATACATTAATAAAGGCAAACCGATAGGACAAACACATTATCAACATAATGCCCAATGCAACATTATTAAAAAAATATCTACAAAATGACACCTTAACATAATTGGTCCCGCGAAGGCGAGCTCACAATCATGAAAAGTTCCCCAAAACAGTACCACAATACTTTAAACAACAATTCTCAGAATCAAATTGCAAAAATAACAACAATATAAATGGTTTTCAAAACATTATATATCATTTTATGCACAAAATAACACCAAAAATTATTTTAGTGACTAAACAACATCAACTCTGAGAGTGCGTAATACATATCATGCCCAGAAACATCACAACAATACACAAAAATTTCCATAGGCAAAAGAGGAGAGTACCATATATTTTTAATAATTTTAATATCTAAAAATTTTGAAATAAATAGTAAATGGGCATGAAAAATAAATAAAATTCACAGAAAAATAGGAAAGGGCACGTGGAGGACAACCCAAAAAACAGAAGTTGGAAACCATGCTCCAGATATTTGTGTTTATAGATTCAGAAAACTGGGCTCTACATTTCCCCTAAGTTAATTTCCAAAAAAAAAATAACACAAAAAATGGGTTTTGAAGGAGATTAAAAAGAACCAACCGCATGTTATGTTTTCTAGAAATTAGAGGTTGTTTCTCAACCAAAACTCATGATCCAGATGCTGTTAGATTTAGAAACAAGTGATTACAATAACCCTAAATCAATTTCTTTAGTTAATTTCCAAAAGTAAACGGATCATAAAAAAAATTACACCTTTAGAGTTCCACGGGTTTAAGTAAAAAACTTTGTAGATTCACAATATCAAAATGCAATATACATGTTTCTGGACTCAGGACAACCCAATATACAAAAGCCCTAATCTAATTTTTGAAAATGATCTAAAAATATTTGAATTAAACATCACATACATTATAATTTCAAGTTTCTTAAATTTTTAAACCTCATAATAAAACAAAAATTGATAGTCATAATTAGGATTAAAAATATTGGTTCTAATACCAATTGATAGAAATTTATCAAATTTATTAATCCCAATATTTTTATGACATATCAATACATATACAAGATTTTACGGTTACTCTGAATATGCACTAATGAGGAAGTCATTGTTGAAACCCTGAAAAGTAATTTTGATGAGGGAGAGATACTATTTCTATTCCATAATAGTCGTTTACGTGTTAGTATCAATAAGACAACTATACGTACTAGAATGACTAAGAATAGAGGTCTCTCCCTGTACATATAGAATAATTAAAATGAGTTAAACTTACCTATTATGGTAAATCCATATACAGGACTTATAAAACAAAACTCATATATGAGCAGTGCTTTAACAACAATGAGTCCATTAACAATACTGATCACAATTCGGGCTAAACAAAATGCTCTAACAATTTTGACATTCAATTAATCTAAGTTTTATAAAATTATAATATAATTTATGTTAGTTCAAAAATAAAAATTCTAGCACAAGGAGCATTAGGTAAATCATATGCATCTAAACAAAGATACACAGAACAGACCATTATTTCATAGGTAATTGTAAATACTACATCATACCAGAAAATTGGTGAAAGTTGATGTTCCCAGTACTTAAGTGCAGCTAAATCATATGCTCTGGCAGCAGATTCCTCTTCATCATAAGTCCCTATGATATGAAAGATAACTTATCATCTTATAATTGACTAACAGAGTAATCAAACCAAAATCTTGGCTTTCATAAATAAGCTACTCACCAAGGTAAACTATTAGTCCCAATATCCAATTACAGTCCACGTTCCAAAAGGAAAGGACGAACATCAAAATACGTTAGCATGTTAGCAAGAACGAGCAAAAGAATGAGAGAAAAAGTAAGAGCGGTTGATGCTAAAACCAAAAGGAGGAACTCTACCTTGCTTCCCTTTCATCTTTTGTGATATGTTCCAAGAGAGATTGTTCCACAAGTGAGCTTCAAATCGACCTGTCCATCTGTGTCTGTTTGTTTATAGTTTAACTTGGATTAGCAAATTAAACGGAAGAACTGAAGTAGTTGGTGCTTAACGTCTATTTGAAACTACATGTTAAGAGTCCCACATCGCCTGCCTCAATCTTCCGACTGCGGTTTATATATCTGTTAGGCCACTCCTCTCAATGCCAATTGATTTTAGGTTGGAATCTAATACTACAGAACGAGTAAATTCCTTCTAATCACCTGCTGAATGACACAGCGGAGTATTGAACTTCTCTTTGTACTGTTTATAGAATAATTTTCACCAACTTGTTGCTGTGACAGCTGCTGGTGGTGGTGGTCATCATCGAAAGTATTTGCTGCTATAGTAGGCTCTCTTCATCGTCTCTTGATACACCGTGCTCCTTGGAGCTCACCTTCAGCCATGGACATCCGACTCCTTCCCAGACTCACTTCATTCTGTATCATTATTGTCATTTCTTGTATTGTGTGATGTTCTTTCGCTTAGGTAAACTTTTTTCTCTCTCAACTGCCCTTGACTTGATGCAATGTTTGCAAGGTATGCGTTCTTATTGGATGCATACTTGTTTTGGCCTTATTATGTGTTTTTTTCTTAGATAACTGCCTTATTATGCTTTTGTTTTTATTGTTACCTACATGATTGGGGTTACAAACAAGGGGACAATAATTACGGGGAAATTAGAGGACCGATTTATATATGTTGTCCTATTGCCAGCCCAATGAAGTACGGTTGCCATTTCATATTAAAAGAGGTCTCATAACAACCCTTTGAAGTCAACCGATATGATAATATATATATATATATATATATATATATATATATATATATATATATATATATATATATATATCATAATAGAAGTGTACATACATAGGTTATTAGTAACTCTATATGGTTAATCATTCTCTTGCACATGTTAGAGTGCCACAATAAATGCAAATAAGTTGATATTATCTTCAAGCTAGCTAGCACAAATCAAAGATAACTGAATCTTTTTCTTCTTTTTTGACCAGGATTACTGAATAGTAGCATTAAGTTGATAAATTGCTGTCTTATGAGTGTTTTACTCCTGTAACGAAACCAATACTAGGATTAAGCTGGCAAATCCTTATCATGTCTACTGAAGTTATTTATCTATGTTTTTCTCTTGTATTTTCTGTGGCTGTCCTAGTCTGTTTTCAAGTTACACCAATATTTTCCAATTATCATGGAATTGTGAATTGAAGAGTTAAACTATGGTGAAAAGTAAGCACCTAAGATCATCATGAGTAATAACTGAAATTGCACATGCCCCCCACCTTCTGTGATTAAGAAGTTTCCCATGATTGAAGTTCAAAACCTAGAGTCTACTTGTATTGGGGTTTATCTTTAATTAGCACAAAAAATTCTCAAAGTCATAGTGATCTTCTCATAGTGGTTATAACTTGTGGATGCGATTTTTCAAAGTATCAGAAACCTCCATTGAATTCACGAAGACTGAAAGAAGAAGAATTCATCTAATTCACATTAATGAAGAAAATGATCTACAGAGTATTTATACTTCTTACAACTGAAATGAAAAAGAATTGAAATTACAGGGAAATGAAGCTGAATGCTAATTACATTTGTAACTAACTAACAGCTAATACCAGCTAACTAAAACTAACTAGCTAACTGAAATGCTGAGTTGGCACTACCCTGACCATGCCTTGTTTCTATGGTTAAGACCCCCCCACAAGCTGGAGGGTGGAAGATATCCACCATACCAAGCTTGATGATACACTCACGAAAAACCCGAGGGCATGAAGCTTTAGTGAACACGTCTGCAACTTGGAATTGAGTAGATATAGGAAGAAGTCTCATTAAACCAGCTCGAGACTTTTCCCTCACTATGTGACAGTCAATGTCAAGATGCTTTGTGCGCTCATGGAACACTGGATTGGCCGCAATATGTAATGCACTTTGATTATCACAGTAAATGACAGGGGACTGAGAAGGTAGCTAAGACAAATCTGTAAGTAAATAACAAATCCATTGCAACTCTCTAGTAGCAGATGCTGGTGCTCGATATTCTGCTTCAGCAGAAGAGCAACTCACGGTGGGCTATTTCTTGGATTTCCAAGAGACCAGTGAGTGTCCAATAAAAATACAAAACCCAGAGATGGACCTTCGAGTGTCAATGCAACCTCCCCAATCAGCATCAGAAAAACCCAGAAGATGTAAGTCAGAATTTCTGGAGAAGAAAAGACCAGGACCAGGAGATCTCTTGAGGTACCTTAATACTCTAAGAGCAGCTCTATGATGTGCCTCAGTTGGATGAGACATAAATTGGCTCAATTGTTGTGTGGCAAATGAAATATCTGGTCTTGTAGTAGTTAGATACAGCAACCGACCAACCAATCTTCTATAACCAGCTATGTCAGTAAAAGCAGAACCAGAATCCTGATGTAATCGAACAGCAGGATCTAATGGAGTGCTAGCTGGTTTACAACCTGTGAGACCAGAATCGGCTAGTAGTTCAAGGCAATATTTCCTTTGACACAAAGAAATCCCTTTGGATGAATGAGCTACTTCAAGTCCTAAAAAGAACTTAAGTTGCCCAAGATTTTTAATCTTAAAAGCATCATGCAAAAGTGCTTTAATCAGATCAAATTCACCAAGAGAAGTACCGCCCAATATGATATCGTCTACATATATAAGCAACACAGTGAAAGAATCTTTGGTAGACTTGATAAAGAGTGTATGATCAGCTTGTCCTTGAACAAAACCATGAGAAGTAAGGAAACCAGCCAACTTTTCAAACCACTGTCGACTAGCTTGCTTAAGTTCATAAAGAGACTTAAGCAATTTACAGACTTGGCCAGGTTTGGGAGCTGAAACTCCTTGAGGAACCTTCATATAAACAGCTTCATGTAAGTCCCCATGTAAAAAAGCATTGTTTACATCAAGTTGATGTAAATGCCACCCATGAATGGCTGCCAATGCAAGTAGAATTCTGACTGTAGATAGTTTTGCTACTGGAGAGAATGTTTCAAAATAGTCTAGGCCTTCTATTTGATTAAATCCCTGAGCAACTAATCTGGCCTTAAACCTTTCAATGGATCCATCAAGATGTCTTTTTATCTTATAAACCCATTTGTTGCCTATTGGTACAAAGATCAGTAGGCAAATCTACAAATTCCCAAGTCTTGTTGCTGTTTAGAGCTACTATCTCAAGATTCATTGCTTCAACCCATTTTGGATCTTTGCTAGCAACTGAGTATGAGGTAGGTTCAGGAATTGAAGTGAGAGACATGGCATAGGCTTGATGTTTAGGTGAAAGATGGTCATATGTAAGAAAATTAGACAAAGGGTATTGGATGGCTGAAGCATGATTACAAACATAATTATTGAGATGTGGAGGTCTTTGGCTAACTCTTGTGGACTTTCGGGTAGAAGAAGAAAGAATAGGTTCTGGTGAAATTTTAGAATTTGATTGATCACTGTTAAGAGAAGATGTTGAAGAAGAATTATTAGGTGTAGAAACAGAGGGTAAAACAAAGGAAATTGGAGTAGAAGGTGTGACTATTTGTTGATTTTGGGAATTAGCAGTAGTGTAAGGAAATGAAATAGAAGGCTTTGTTGGGGAATGAAAAAGGAATTCCAAGTCATAAAAATGAACATTTCTAGAAACTAGAATTTCCTTGGAATGAACATCAACCAATATATAACCTTTCATCCCTAATTTGTACCCTAAGAAAGCATACTTCTTTGCTCTGGGGTCAAATTTATTTCTGTGGCTGGAAAGTGTTGAAGCATAACACAAACATCCAAAAACTTTCAAATAACTAAGATCAGGCATTTCACCATGTAACATCTTATAAGAGGATATATTTCCTAGCAACCTTGTAGGAATTCTATTCATTAAAAACACTGCATGAAGTACTGCATAAGACCAAAAACTTTTAGGCAATTGTGACTGAATCATCTAAGCTCTACTGACATTAAGTATATGTTGGTGTCTTCTTTCAACTCTCCCATTTTGTTGAGGAGTAGCTACACAACTCCTTTGATGAATAATACCTTTTGAAGCATAAAACTCTGGCAATATAAACTCAGACCCATTGTCACTTTTTACTACTTTTATTCTTTTTCCAAACTGATTTTCTACCATGACAATGAATCTTTTAACACATGCAGATACTTCAGATTTCAATTTTATCATCATCACCCAAACATATCGACTAAAATCATCTAGAATAGTCAGAAAATATTGATATCCATGCACTGATTTAGTAGAAAAAGGTCCCCAAATATCAAGGTGAATCAAGTCAAACATGGAACTTACATTATTACTACTAATAGGAAATGGCAATTTCTTTTGTCTAGCCATATGACATACATCACATGCAGTATGCTCAGCTGCAGGAATGTATTCATATTGTTTATTCAAACAATGCATCCTATCATAAGATAGATGTCCTAACCTCAAATGCCAAAGAATAGCAGAGGATTTCACATGTGTATTCAGACTAAAAACAGTAGCTAAATTTGTAACAACACTTAATGGAACCTGATCTATCTCCAAGTAGTATAAGCTGCCAGCTTCTCTAGCCAAACCAATCCTCTTCAAATCCTCCTTGGTCTGTATGACATAACCATCAGGTCCAAAGCACAATGAACATGACTGTGCTTTACTCAATTTAGCAACTGAAATCAAGTTTACTGCAAACTGAGGCAGATATAAAACATCATCTATTATTAAATCATTTGTGAGCTTGACTTTGCCACTAACGGATGCACTCACAAAATTACCATTTGGTAAATTAACTGCAATTGGGCTAATATTCTGATAAGAAACAAACCAATCTATGCAGTAACAAATATGATGTGTAGCCCCAGTATCTAAAATCCACCTTGATTTGTTACTTTTGGAATCAAAAGACATTAGAGAAGGATTACCTGCTCCATGTGCTGCATGACAATAACTCTCTCCCTTTGCCATATTTACTAAAAATTTCGAATCTCCAGAATTCACAGAACTCTTTTCAAGCAGACTGACCAACTGATTGTACTGTTCTTTTGTCAAACTTATATTTTCACTTTCTGTTTTTGCTGAACCTATCACTGACTTGCTATCTGAATCTTCAACAGTGATATTGTTTGCATAAGATGGTCCTCCACGACCAAAATTAGGAGGAAAGCCATGTTTCTTGTAACAGGTTTCAATAGTGTGGCCTAACTTCCCACAAAATGTACACACCTTTCCATTACCTCTTCCTCCTCTTCCTTGAAAGCCATTGTTACCTCTTCCTTGAAAACTGCTATTACCTCTGCCTCTTCCGTAGCCCCTTGTTCCTTTTACAGCATTAATCAAAGCTCCTGATTCATCATTGTCAGAATCTGTTCTTGAGGCAGTACCTCCTTACAACTGTCGTTCTTGCTCCATCACCATTGAAAAAACTCTAGTTATCTGAGGTAAAGGCTCCATGAGGAGGATTTGTGACCTCACTCCTTGATAGTCATCATTTAAGCCAACTAAAAATTATATTATTCTGTCTTCCAATTTAAAGTTTCTTGCATTTCTCATGGCTAAACAACCACAAGGGACAGTACATATACACTGAGGTAAAGGCCTATATTGCTCTAATTCCTCCCATAAAGTTCTCAGTTCAGTAAAATATTCTGAAATTGTATGATTACCTTGTTTCAAATTAAAAATTTCCTGCTGCAACTATGAAACTCGAATCCTGTCTCCTCTCATGAATCTATCCTTCAAGTCATTCCATACATCTATAGCATTCTCTATGAAAACAACACTCTCAGCAAGTTCTGGAGTCATGGAATTGATTATCCATGAATGCACCAGATTGTTGCATTTGTCCCAGGCTGCAAAATTCAGATTCGACTCATTTGGTACTGGAATTGTTCCATCTACAAACTTGTACTTGTTCTTTAACGCCAAAGCTCTTTTCATCTTCCTCGCCCAACTATGATAATTTTTGCCAGATAATTGCGGTGTAACCAACACAAAACTGGTGTTCTCTGAATGATGAACATAATACGGATCAAGAGATTGATCCTGATTTGTGCCTTGATTCGAAGTAGAAGAATTATTGTTGTTAGAATTTCTTACCATTTTTCAATGATCGAATGAAAATCGAAAACAATTGAATCGATTGAACAAAGAAAAGAAACAAATCGAGATTGAAGAATCAGAGTGCTGCACGCGACAGAAGCAGAGCAGGTAGAACCCTCTCTGATACCATCAAAGTATCAGAAACCTCCATTGAATTCACGAAGACTGAAAGAAGAAGCATTCATCTAATTCACATTAATGAAGAAAATGATCTACAGAGTATTTATACTTCTTACAACTGAAATGAAAAAGAATTGAAATTACAGGGAAATGAAGCTGAATGCTAATTACATTTGTAACTAACTAACAGCTAATACCAGCTAACCGAAACTAACTAGCTAACTGAAATGCTGAGTTGGCACTACCCTGACCATGCTCTGTTTCTACGGTTAAGAATTTTGTAATGTACTACATAAATTCTCAAAGTCATAGTGATCTTCTCATAGTGGTTATAACTTTCGGAAGGGAAAAATAGTCCTGAAAGTGATATTGAAGGTTGACCGAGGCCAAACAAATTTTGCTATTCAACAAAGCATGTTTGTATTGATGTTGGCAACTTTGTCAAATAAATTAAGAAATCAAGCTGCTCAAATTTCATTGCACCACTTGAGTTAAACTATAGGTGCCGCACTACCCTGTAACCCATCGAACTATTTTACAAAAGGAAATTACAGCATCCTTTGCTGCTGCACTCCCTGGAGCAGATTTGCTTTTGAGTTGCAATTATTGAATATAAGTTGCAATTTGGCAACTTGCAGCACACCTTGCATTTAATGTTTACCTTATCAAGTGGGTTTGTTAGTTTTTATGTAATATTTTATTCAAATCTTTGCCTATAAAAGGCTTACTACATGTACCGAGTTTTAGATCAATCAAGTGAAGTTTATCAAAGTGAATCTACTAACCTTCTTACAATTATTCTCCATGTAGGCAATTTTTATCCTCCTTCCTTATTAGTCTTTGTTTACACAATTAAAACCTTTTTTTTTAATTTTCTAGTGAGTTTCTTGATAAATCAAGTTTGTAAGGTTTAGATTGCTTTCGCTTCATCATATTAGTCTTTTCAAAAGCTTTGATCTAGGATCATCAATCTAGATTCTATCATTCTTAATATTTTCACTAGATAAAAATATTTGAAATCTCAACCAATACCCAACATTGTCCCAATAAGTGGCGTTAGAGGTATAGTTGGTCTTTTGCGATCTAAGAGTTTGAGAGAAAAAAAAGAAAATTTCCTCCAAAAATAAACCCTTAAGCCTTTTTTATACCCACATACACAAATGGAATCCAATAGTCTTCCTCTTTCACCACCATCTTCCTTTACCACAAAAAAGTTACCACATTTGGTCTTCCAGAATGCAAAAATATTTGGAAGCTTTTGATCTTTGGGAAGTGGTAGTAGAAGATAAACATATACCATCCTTACCTTCAAATCCAATTGTTGCCCCAAATTAAGCAACACAGTGAGGAGAAGGCCACAAGACCTAAACCAAAGTTATACTTCAAAATGTTGTGTCTGATTATATCTTCAACAAAATCATGAATGGAAAAACTACCTAAGAGCAGTGGGACACGTTGAAGGAGGAATATCAAGGTAGTGACAAGACTAGGCAAATGCAAGTTCTAAACTTGAAAAAGGATTTTGATGTCTTGAGTATGCAAGAAGATGAAACAATCTCCAAGTACTTTGATATAATTTCATCAATTGTAAATGAAATCAAATCACTTGGAGTAGATTTTCCTAATAGTAGAGTGGTAGAAAAGGTGCTTGTGACACTTCCAGAGAGATTTGAATCTAAAATATACTATAAGAGTCCAAGGATCTTATCAAAATATCACTTGCTAAACTGATGAGTGCTCCTTAAGCACAAGAGCAAATGAGAGCCTTGAGACAAGAAAAAGTCATAGAAGGTGCTCTTCAAGCCCAAAACAAACCAACTAGCAAAAGTAAGAATTATCACAAAGGCAAAAGGGAGGGAAGCAGCAGTCAAGAAAATCCAAACTAGAAGAAATATCCTCCTTTCAAGCATTGTAAGAAATCAACACACCTTGAGAAATATTGTTGGTATAGACTGAAAGCAAGATGTGGCAGTTGTAAACAACTTAGACATATTGCTAAGGTATGCAAATCTAGAAATAAAGGTCCTCAATAGAATCAACAAGTGCAAGCAGCTGACACTGAATCTCAAGAAGAGCAACTATTTGATGCATCCTATTTTCATAGTGATGACACATGCAGCACTTGGCTCATAGACAGTGGATGCACACACCACAAGTCTTTCAATGCAGAATTGTTTAGAGATTTTGATGAGTCTTTCATTTCCAAAGTCAAAATTGGGGATGAAGACTTGTTGCAAGGTAAAGGACAAGACACACTTACCGTAAATACACAAATAGGAACTAAACTCATTTATGATGTGCTCTTTGTACCTAAACTCAGTCAAAATCTGTTGACTGTAGGACGAATGATGGAGAAATGATACTCTTTGGAGTTCAAAGACAGCACTTGTATAATTTATGACCCACATGGAGCTGAGCTTTTATGTGTCAAAATGAAAAGTAAAAGCTTCACACTAGATTAGGAAGTAGTAGAAGAGCAGGCATACTCAGGAGCAATGCTTAGTGACTCTAATTTATGGCACAAAAGACTTGGATACTTCAATCATAGAAGTCTTTTCTACATGAAGAAGCAAGATCAGGTACTAAATATGCTTAAAATTACTGTTGAACCTCATGTTTGTGAAGCTTGCCAACAAGGAAAACAAGCTAGACTCCCATTTTAGGAAAATCAAAGTTGGAGAGCTTATAAAAAATTATAGCTCATACACACTAATGTTTGTGGACCCATGAAGGTTGCATCTCTGAGTGGTAATAGATATTTTCTCCTATTTATTGATGATTTCACTAGGATGTGTTGGGTTTACTTCCTTAAAGCCAAAACTGATGTGTTTGTTATGTTTCAACGATTTAAATACTATACGGAAAACCAAAGCAGCCTTAAGATCAAAACTTTAAGGTTTGACAATGGCACTAAATACACTTCAAGCCAATTTGATCAATTTTGCAAAGATGTAGGCATTGAACACCAATTGTCTGTCACTTACACACCTTAACAAAATGGTGTAAGTGAGAGAAAAATGAGATTAATAGGGTTTTAACATATTTTTAGTACCAAGAGATTGAATTTTAAATAATTTAGGACAAATCACCTTTAAAAACATAATTGATCATTAACAAAGATAGAGTTGATATTCTTTATAAAGGGTAATTGTAGTGGATTCCTAATCCTAGGCATTTAATGTTTAGTTGAACTTCATCATTTTAGATTTATTGCTTCGATAATTGACTTTCTCATTTTGTTTTCAAATTTCATTCTCATTATAGCTTTTGATTGCTTAAGTAATCAGTATTGTCGTTAGAGTTAGTAGTTATACGATCCTCATGGGAACAATATTAATTTACCACTTGAACAATCTTTGTGCTTGCAGAAAATTCACAATAATAAGCTAACATACGATCACGTAGGCTGAGGCCTCGACGAGGAGCAAACTTCATTATATATATATTCAAAACGAGTTCCAAGTGGATCACTTGGAAATGTTTCTGGTAGGTTAAGAGTAGTGTTTTCCTCCTTGATGTGGTAGTAGCTGCGACGAAGCAGGGAGGTGGTGTACTTGTAAAGGCACTTTGATGCTCAAGTTAGGTTACGCACTAAGAGAATAGTGTTTAGGCTTAGCTCTTTACCTTGTGGCCTAGCCTATTATTTATAGTGTACATTTGCTTAGTTGTTAAGTAGAATCAAAATGAATCTCATTTGAATTGTGCATTCATAGGTAGTTATGGCCATACGAGTAAGCTTATAATCGCTCCTAATTCTGTGGGATTTGCTGGAAGTGATTAGCTCTTGATGTTTAGCCATTGGAAAATGGGATCACATCTGGTGGAGATGGTGGTCCGAGATACCCAGAACCAAGTCGCTTCCTGTTGGGCTTGGTACCGGATCTTGGTCCAGAATAGTTGCTCCCATCTTGGTGCTCTGATGTGGCAGCAGAGTGTCAAGGTATTCTTATCATATGCCAATAGGTGCATCTTGTAATATCCTTAGTAATATGTTAGACTTGTTTATGTGTTCAAAAGGTAGCATATAGCTTGTTTAACATGTCAGGGAAGTTTTGTGACAATCTGAGTTCGTTTAGGCACTTAGTTGCAACCAGAGTGTAAAACTAGCTCAAAATGACTCAGATAAGGGCTTAAAAGGTTAAGTTGAGGGAAACAAGTATGGAAATCTTGTTTTTAAGTCACAAATAAGCTAAGTAAGATGAAATTAAAGTTTCAAGTTAATCAGAGTTAATTTGGTATTTTTAGGCATATTGGTTGTGCATTTAATACTAGATTGACTACCAGTAGATATGAAAAATCATGAAAATGATGGAACAACAACTTAGATAAATCCTATGATTTATTCTAAAGTTGTTCGAAGCTGAAAAATTTGAATTAGTATAATTTGGGTGTCCTTCGCAGATATAAGTTTCAGCCCAAAAACTTAAGTTACCAAGTTTACCCATTTTTCTCCTTTATTTCCATCCTTTCTCTCACGAAGCTCTCAGCAGAAACAGAGAAGAAAGAAACAAAGGAAGAGAAGAGAGAAAAGGGAAGAGAAGAAGGAGAAGGAGAAAGAGAAGAGGAAGGTCAAGATCAAGGATCAAAGCTTGAAGATTGATCATCCATAAAAGAAGTAAGGGGTTTTTTATTCATCTTTCTCCTCTTTGATTCTCATTGAATGTGGTTTAGGATTTTGAGTAGAACTAGGGGTTTGGAGAGTCAAATCTGAGTTCTTGACTTGATTCTTGATTCCAAGGATTAGGTTAATTTACTTTAAGCTTAGTAAGTGTAAGATAACCATTTATAGCTCAAGATCAACCATTAGGAGTCATAGATTTAAGAATTGGACAATGGTTGGAGTTATGTGATTTGGACCTAAATATTTGCCTAAGAGAATCCATAGGTTGTAATCGAGTTACAACAAGTTTAGGGTCATAGATGAGTGTTAGAAATCACCAAGAAACTAATTTTGATGATTGGAAGTTAAGATGAGAATTTTAGAATAGTTAGAACAATCTGTAGAAGTTCTGCAGAATTGCTATCACGCAGAGAGCGCCCAGATATTCCACACAGAGCACTTAGATGCTTGTGTGCTAGATATAAATGTTCATGTAGCAGGGCACATAGTGCTTAGGCACTCAGTACTGAGCGCTCAAATGCTCAAAGGCCAGGAAGTTTCTATGCGCATCAGAGTGCCTAGACGCTCAGTCCATAGCGCTTAGGCACACTACAAAAAAATAAGTCAATTTGTGACAGTTAATTTGTGGCCGTTACTCTAAACCGCCACAAAAATAAATTTTGCGGTAATTCATACGGCAAATTGGAATAATTTAGTGGCAGTTCTAGTAATTAACCGCCATAGTTTATATCATTAGAAAGAAGAAGGCAAAACTAATCTTAAGCTTTTCACTTCCTCACTTTATTTCCCCATCGTGAAGCATTGTTCTCCGTGAACCATGAGCCATCCTCCATCGTGAACCACCGTTCCCCCACGCCGTGAACCATGAGCCATCCTCCATCGTTCCCCTATGCCGTGAGCCACCATCCCCCATCCCCACGCCGTGAACCACCATCCCACCCCCCAACATCGTGCAGCCTCTACCATATCTTGAAGCATCGTGCAGCCTCCACCATAGCTGTGAACCAGCCTCCACCATTGCACAAATCATCAAGCGCAAATTTGTAGAAATCATGAAGGTGAGTCCATTATCACCCAAATAATTATGTTTTGGTTCTCTGAAATCTAAATCCCTAAAATCCTAAGATCCCCCAATTTTTTTTTAACCAAATGAATGTGAGCCCAGTTTTAGATTGCTGCCCATGTGATACCACAGACTTATGAGTTATGACGCTAGCTTTCCTTTGCCCATTAATTAATTTCTCATTCAAACTGTATATATAGTTAATTATTTTCTTACTTCTTAATTTCTTGCAAAACACCATGCTGCTAGCTGCTTGTTATGGCCTGTTTCTTGCAAATTACAGGGAAGCTTCATCTGATATTTTAGTTATTTAGTTGCATTAATAGGACCAGCTAGGAATTTTCCTTGGTAAAAGTGGTTCATTAATTAACGTGCTTATCTCTGAGAGGGAATGGAATTGTCCTTCTCGTGTCTGCAGAATGCTAATGTCAGATATATCCTTTTCATAATTTACAATGGTGTGTATGTTGAAATAATGTGCATTTGAATACTTTTTGTTTAACTAGTTTTGTTTATTTTCTCTGAAGTGAGGACTAAAAGGCTTAGTTTCAATGTTCTATAAATTATTAATGAAAAGAGTTTTTGAAGGAAAAATCGTTGTTCGGTGGAAGTGCCTTGTTTGTCTGGTTCAAATTTTTTTGTTGTCCTGCAGAATATGATATCTAAGTAATCTATCTGAATCTAATGTGAACTTATATTTTGATTCCCCCTCTCCCTGTTCTTCTCTCTCTGTTGGTACTAGTAAGTTTCACAAAATTATTCAATGACATTTCTACAATAATGTCCTTTCCCTTCAAGAACTCTTTCCATTTTTTATTTGAAATAATTTTTTCATAGATTTTAATTGGCTGTCCTCTTATTATTGCTATACACTAATTGTGGTTGTTAAACTCTGAGAGGATTTTCAACATATCGTAAGGAGTAAGGACTAATAAGTAAACATGTCTTCCTTGAGATCGTGTGACACATACCAAATTTGCTCATTTTATCTAATATTTGTTCACATCACTTTGACTAAGTGAAGAGCACTCATTTCGCTGACAAACAATTTTATAAGCTCATTTCTGAAAGTGTTATAAGGTGACTTAACTTTTTTATTTGTGAAACAGTTTAATACTTTAATTTGTGAAGTATTAAATATTAATAAATTATCATATTGTTGGCTATTCCCCATTTCTTCACCCACTATTTGTACTTGTATGAAAACTAATACTTAAATCTTTAAATTCTTATTTTAGTATGAAGTTGAAAAAATTTGAGTTGTTACCATTTCAATTTCTTTTCTACAAAATCCCTTCATCACCTCCAGGTCCTTTCATCTAATCAGTAATCCACACTTATACAAGGATGATTACCTAGTTTTTTGGATGATGCAATACAGTTAATTGCTGGCTTTACTATTTAACAAATTCAAACTTGATTACCTAGTTCAAATTACCTCTTCTAATCAAGTTACATAATAGGCTATACTATTATAGCTATTGACTCCCAGTTTTGACTTCCAGTTTTATCTCCCCTAAGTTGATTCGCTATTTTCATAGATTCTTTTCTTAAGTGCCTTGCTTGTTTCTTTTCACATGCTGTGCTTTGATACAATTTCCTATTGGTGAGATGTTAGTGAAATATGTTGGCAGTGGAAACAGAATTCCACTTTAGAGCTATTTTTTATTAGGGCCACTTCTTTTTCTGTATGATGAAATTAACATTTGAGAATCAATTAAATGGGAACATGGTAATATTCCTTATTTATGCCCAAAAAAAAGAAGCTAAGACTCAGGAATCGATTAACTTTTATTTCACTAGAAGGTGGCATTCTTACCTATGCTGCCTGGAATGGGAATAGTCTTAGCTGACTTTGGTTGTATGCCTTAGATGCTACTTATTCTTTTAGCAGCAAAGTTGATATGACTATTGCACTATGAGTAATTCTATAATGCATATGCAGGAGTGACAATTTCCCATTAATTCATAGATTGGTTGATTGGAATCCACTGAGATAAGTGCATTTATAAAACATTCTGTAGAATTTGACTTATGAATATGTCATTCATACTGATTTGGAGGACAAAAAAAAAACCTAAAAAACTGGGAGTTCAACTACTCAAAATCAATTAAAAATTGTAAATCCTTTTAAAATAGACAAAAAATGGTTTGGAAATTTATACCAAAAAAGGAAAAAGGTTTAGGTCCTAAAATTTGAATTAAAAAATAGAAAACTAAATTAGATGGATTATTCATACATCCACGTATGACAAACACAAATATATATTTAATATTAATCAATTAAAATGTTTATCTAAGACCCTTACATATTATATATATATATATATATATATATATATATATTGTAGTGATTATAAAATAGTTTAAAAAAGTTTCATGCATAATTCAAGCAAAATATGAAGTACTAAGAAATATAATCATGCATAAGAGTGGTCTCTTTAAGAATTATCTTTCAAGTATTTTTTTATAACTTTAATCAATGTACTGTAAACAAAAAAGACATGTTATTTTTATTTGAAAATATTATATGCATTTTACTTATAGATAAAAAAATAAATCCATTAAATAAATGGTCCGTGAAACATAGAAGGTAGTTTCACTATTTTTTATTAAAAAAAATGAACAAAAATATATTGTCAAATTCAAACATTTTTTACCATTCATTCCAAATAGGCATCTTTGAAAGGAGAAGAATAATCAATTATCAAATAGCACATACAGCAGAAAGAAGAAAAGTAAAATAGCTATACTATGAATGCTTAAAGTAAAATAGTTAAGAGTAATTACAGAGTAAATTAATAACTATTAACTATAGTAATAACTATCGATGACTAATATTTTAAGATGTGCTAAATATGCTGATGAATCTAGACTAATATTCTGACACTCATACTCAGTCTAAAGCTTAATAGGCTCTTACATTTTACCGCTGCACACACAAACAGAAAAAAGAAACACTAAGATATAAAACAACTCAACCCTTTACTAATGCCCAAAGTCTTTCAATCCAGAGTCTTCACAACAATGGATCTCATACCACCCGATAACACAAGCAAAGCCCTTCACTAATGCCCAAGTCTTCAATCCACAAGCCCAAATAGAAGCCACTAATTCCAGCCAAGTCAAAGACCTCTGGCCTCAGATGAACCCACCAATCACTAAGCAAAACATATGCGTAAGTTGAACAAATTTATAATCTTCTGCATTCTACTTTGTTGTAGGAATTTAACTGAGCTTGACATACAAGAGAATGGTATTGATGATAAAAGTGGTAATTGGTTGAGTTGCTTCCCAGAAAGCTTCATATCATTGGAAGTACTGAACTTTGCCAACCTGCACAATGATGTAAATTTTGATGCACTTGAGAAACTTGTCAGTAGGTGCAAATCATTGAAGACTTTGAAGGTTAATATAAGTGTAACATTGGAATAGTTACAAAGGCTACTTGTTCGTGCTCCTTAGTTAGGTGAGCTTGGTAGCGACTCATTTTCACAAGAGCTGACAACACAGTAGTACTCAGCTTGAAAGTGCATTCAACAATTGTAAAAATTTCATGAGCATTTGGATATTTCAGTACTTGTAATAGTTATTGTGCTACTTAATTTGGTACTAGTTAATGTGCTACTTTAATAACAGTCATTGTGTTACTTAACTTACTATAATGTCATTTGTTTCTTATTATATTTAATTTGATATTTGAAATATTTGGAGTTTATTTTTTTTGTGTTGTTAAATACTAATTTTGGACAGGTTAAATATCAAATATAAAAACGAGCTAAATACAAAAAAATAAATGGTATTTGTGTATTTTATTCAAATAACGACAGTCACTAAATTAAGTAAAATTTTAGTATTCTTTGAATTTAGTGAACTGCCACTAAGTTACTGCATTCCAAAGTTTGAAATTATAGTGGCGGTTATTAACTGCCACTAATATATTAAATTGTCAATCCTTGTGAGTCTTTTGTGGTGGTTACAAACTGCCACTAAAAATTTGAATAATTAGTGGCAGTTATTACCGCGGTTGGTCTTAACCGTCACAAATTAAGCTCACGGCAGTGTAAATCGTGGCAGTTAACAAACTGTCGTGGACAGAATTTAGTAGCGGTTAAAACCGCCACTAATGGCCTCTTGAACCGCCACTAAATGACCATTTTTTTGTAGTGGCATATGACATGAGACAGCACAGGGCTATGTTCATCCTAGTGAGCGCCCAGACGTTCAAGGAGAGAGCGCTTAGGCGCCCATCACAGAATTCAACAAAGAGTTACAAGGAAGAACCACTCTTGGGTAAGATTCACTTGAGTGCAGATATGATTGTGTATTTAGTTCCAAAAAGGAAATGTTATGTGCTAAGTCTCTAGTTAAATGGGACCTTGTGCGGAGTAGAATACACAAAAGGATGAATGTTGACTAGTAAGCTTCTCACATTCATTAAGTAAGCAAAGTTCTAGAGAAATGCTCATTTATTTCCTTAAGCAAGGTTGAATGAGGCATTCGCTAAGATAGACTCTTTCACTAGGATGAGTTGAGTCTATAAGAACATTAAGGTGGTGTTTATGCAAGAGGTAAACATAACACTACGCTTTTTACACATTAGTTAGTTAATCTAGCTTGTATGTGAAAGTTATGAGAACCTTAGTTCAACCAAGAGTAATGGTTTGCCATAGGTGAGTATCTAACACCTTAGCAACATAGTGGTGCACATTATCTATCTTTTAATGTGACTTATATGGCATAAGGTCATTTAGCCAAGAACGAAGGGAGTCGAGAAGTTCTTAAGGGGATAAGTATTCCTAACCAAGTGCTAGGGTTGCATGTAGCATGGAAATTCCAATTTTTCCTACATACAAGGGGGTAAATATGATAAGTCAGAATTTCCTAGTAAAATATACCTAGATCTTAGATGACCTAACTATGTAAGAATGACTGTATGTATGTATATGGAAATGGTCTAGTATATTGATCTTAGTGAGTATCCTTTTATGCCCATTCATGGAGGCCAAAGGAGATAGATGGGTGTTTGATAGACTGATAATCACATATTTTATATATTAATAAACCCTCATTTTTAGTCATTTATACTCTCCATGTACTTAATTAATTGATGCTTGGTTATATTTTGTAAGTTTGGGCTCAATATGAACCTAATTGAATTTTTCCAGAATTATTGAGTTTTGATGCTGTTTCTGTATTTCGGTCATAACTTGAGTTCTAGATATTTAAAAATTATGAATTTTATGTTGTAGGAAAACTGAGAGGAAGCTCTACAACTTTGATGAAGAGCTCAAAGTCTCAATCAGATGTATAGTAGACCTAATTGGGCCTGGAAGTTTAGACTCGGGTTTAGGGAGCATATGGCATTAAATTGAGCATATCTTAGTCAATTCAAATGCAATTCAGATGAGACTTGGGCCATTACATTCCTACAAGGCCCAGTTGTGTTTGAGAAGTGTAATGAGGTACTAGAGGCCAATTTAGGGGGCAGTTTATAGCTGTAGAAACAAAAATCCGAGATCATTTTTTTATTTCCACACTTTTCTCACCTTTTCTCTCTAGATCTAGATTTTTCTCTCTTCTTCCTTCTTCTCCCTCAAGCTCCTTCATGGTGATGATCATGGAGAGATAATCTTCTATAATCAATTTGGAGATTCTTGAAGAAATTGTGGTTTGAATTCTTGAGATATTTGTTTTGTTTTTGTATTTGAATTGCAATTGGATTACTCTTCTTCTTCCTCTTTTCTTGATCTTGAATGCATGAATGGTGATTCTATTTATGTTTGATCTGATTGGATCTTGATTTGAGATTAAGAATTGTGATGAATTTAGGTTGATTAATTTGAATTAATCACGAAATTAAAGAGGTTAGGTTATTGATTTGTGCCTAGGTTAATTGAATTCAGAGATCAAATTAACATAGATCCTAACATGAATTATGCGATTGCGAATTTGTGTGTCAATTGTTAATTGAATTCTAGATGATTGTCTAGTATGAATTCTGGATTTGATGCAGAGATTTTAGTTGGATCCAAATTAATCATTCAATTGCACTTCAAATGTTTGTGTGAAAGATCTATGATAGAATCAACCTAATTTTGGATAGATTTCTGAATTGATTGCTCTTTTAATTGAATTTCTTTTACTTTAATTATGTAATTTTCATATTTTGAACTCTCAAATCCTTTTCCCAAATCTTGGCTTGATTTGATTAAATTGCATTTACAATCCTTGAGAGACGATCCGGTATTGTTTCCTATGTTATAAGCTATAGGCATAACTCAGTTACAATTTTGATTGAGTTTGGCGTTCATCAAAATTTTGGCACCGTTGCCGGGGATTGTTAGTTGCAATATGATCATATTAAGTTCCCTCACTAACCCCTGTGTTGCTGTGTTTTGGTGGTTTTTAGGCAAAAACGGGTGATGATGGGCCCCTTTATGGAATTTCGTACAGACAACAAACATACCCAGAATGAGCTGAAACTTGGTCAGTTGAAGGAAAATGGCCAAATAAACAAGGCTCACAGCAAATTGTGAGGTCACCACTGGTTTGCCAAAATTCTATCGTTTAAACCACTATTTCAATTTTTTAATATTTTTATTACATTTTTTAGTTTCATTTTTGTGTAGTTTTCATATAGTGGTGGTCCCATAATTTTTAAAAATATTTAGATATAGTTTTTGTTAATTTTTTGTGTGATTTTTTCCATTGCTTTGTGTCTTTGTGTTTTGAGTCGATTTTGAGTCCCTATAGTAATGTTTAATATTCTTGATGCCATGAAATATCCTTTAGAAGAGCATTCTATTTTTTAGTTAGATATCATTGATTTGCTTGTTAATGAAATGCATGTTGATATGGTAGCTAAATTTCCTGAAATTGTGAGATTTTTGGATAGTGTTGATTTTCTTAGATGTTCTGGATGTGATGGGACTAGTATGTGTGCCGCCTGTTCTGAAATTTTTACTATTGTGGGAGATGCTGCTGCATGTTCAAAATTTCCTTATTCTATGAATGGTGATCATGCTATTTTGGAAGATTGTACACAGATTACAGGTGATGTTGCAGTTAAATCAGTAGAATTAATTTCTTCAACTAGCTTGATACCTTCAGTGTAGCAACCACCTACCCTTGAGTTGAAAGTCATTGAAGAATTTTCAGAAGAGGGAGAAGAAGAGCACCGGATGGCTGTCACTACAGTGGTGGATTTTGTTTCTGAGCTATGGTCCAACATAAACAAGGAAAATGAAGTTGATCAAGTACCTATATTGCATTCTAGTGGTGCAGGCATGGAAATTAAGGAAGGCCAATGGGACCCCGGTGGAAGCTCTCCTACTTCAAGTCATGTTTTCAATCATGTTTCAAGCTTAACTTGGTCTCGCTCATTACACTTCAAGCAATGGGACCTTGGTGGAAGTCTCTTCACTTGATAATGATGTTTCTTTGCTTTCCCTCTCCTTTATTTTACTTGTCCTTCTTTAATTGATGATTTTGATGGATGTTGTTTGTCTTTTGAGCTTTACATTGAGGACAATGTCAAATGTAAGTGTGGGGGAGGAATTTTAGCATTCTATTTTTGTTGTTGTTTGCAATTTTAATGTTGTTTTATTTTTTTGTTTCTATTTTTCTTTGTTTAATTATCTACCATTTCTCGCTATTTTGATGTTTATGATATTTTTGTATCTCATTGTTACTATTTTCTTTGTTGATGTTTTTCTTTCTGTCGTTTATGTTTTTATTGTTTTATATGTTAAATTTTGTTTCTATTTTTGGTTTTCTGTTTCTATTTTCTGCTATTGCTAAATTATGCTATTTCTAATTAATTTTGTTTTAGCATTCTGCTTTTTGATTTTTGTTGTTTACTATATTTGATTTTTTTTCTATTTTATGTTGTTAATTTTTTACTGACTATTAATTTCTGTTGTTTCTATTTTCTACCGTTTATGTTATTTTTCTACTCTTTGTTTCTATTTTTAATTATATTTTCTATTTTCTGTTTTAAACAAAAAAAATTGTTTTTTTATTGCTTTCCAATGATGTTTTAAGATTTTTTAAGTTTATGAGTTTGAAGAAATTAAAATTCAAAGGTTCATAACATGATTGAATAAATTTTCTTCTTTCTTAAATTTTACATACTTGGTTTTGAATGTTTGATTGGTGAATTGAGTTTGATAGATGCATACCTTGTGAGATTTTGAGCCTTTCAATGGATGGATTTAACATTTATGCCATTCTCCTCTTTCTTGTGTGATTTTCACTCATGTCAATTGATCACTCTAGAACTTGCTTTGATTCTTTTGAAGCTACATTTTCACTTGCATGCATGAATATGGTTGAGGCATTCTTTCTTGAATTAGTTACTTTGGCCAAATAGTCAATCTTGCATCATTTCCCTTTGATTAACCCCCTTGAGCCTATTAGCCCATCCTTTGTCTTAGCTCATTCTATGTCTTATGTGGAAAATCATGTTTTTACCTTACCTTAGGGAATGAAAGAGTATTGGTTCATTTTCATTGGAGGAGCTCTTTTACTTGTGGGTAATTAATAGTTCAAGTGTGGGGGTTGTGCAAATTGATGTGCAATATGCAAGGTGTGTGATGAAAAAAAATGGAAATGAAAGGAAAAAGAAAGAGAAAAAAAAAACAAGAGTCAAAATAAAAAAAAACTAAATTAAAAAAAAAAAGAATAAATGCAAGAAAGGTTGTGAAAGAAAATAAAATTTAAATAAGAGATGGAAAGAGAAGGAAATATGTAAAGAGAATGTGCATTATAAGAAATTGGGGGTAAAATTTCATGCTTATCAATTGAGTTCCTTTCCAATGCTCTTTTATTCTCTTTGGTATTTATCTTGCCATATCAATATTGTTTCCTTCCCTTACCTTGGCCTCATTACAACCTTGAATAAAGTCCTCTTGATTTGTGTGTGCATATGTTTGAGTAGTGGAGAAATAGAAGATAAGCAAGCTTATGGTAGTGTAATTTTCATGTGTTGAATTGAGTAAAATACTTACCTTTTAAATACTTGAGGGATTAAGAGTATATCTTGTGAGGATCTATCATTCTTGATTCATGCTTTTCAAATTGAAGATACCTTTCATGTTTGTTTGAGATATGAAGAAATTGTACCTCATGAATGCTTTGTTTCCTTAAATTTTTGGTTCTCTTCTTGCTTGTAAACTTTTGCAATCTTGAATGTCATTAGAAATTGAGTCTTTCAGACTTTTTAGCTTTTGAGTTTGTTTTGTCTTTCTTTGTTCCCTAGTTTTGGTCTTATGTGATTTACCCAGAGTGCAAAATGCTAAGTGTGGAGGAATTTGATAATTACATATTTTATACATTAATAAGCCCTCATTTTTAGTCATTTAAACTCTCCATGTACTTAATTAATTGATGTTTGGTCATGTTTTGTAAGTTTGGACTCATACTAGGCCTAATTGAATTTTTTCAGCATTATTGGGTTTTGACACTATTTTTGTATTTCGGCCATAACTTGATTTCTAAATATCTAAAAATTATGCATTTTACCTTGTAAGAAAGCTGAGAGGAAGCTCTACAACTTTGATACAGAACTCAAGTCTTAATCGGATGTCTAGTGGACCTAATTGGGCCTGGAAGTTCAGACTCGGGTTTGGGGAGCATATGACATTAAAGTGAGCGTATCTTGGTCAATTCAAATCCAATTCAAATGAGACTTGGGCCATTACATTCCTACAAGGCTCAACTGTGTTTGGGAAGTATAATGAGGCACTAGAGGCCAATTTAGAGGGTAGTTTATAGTTGTAGAAACAAAAATCCGAGATCAGTTTTTCATTTCCACACTTTTCTCACCTTCTCTCTCTAGATCTATATTTTTCTCTCTTCTTCCTCAAGCTCCTTTGTGGTGATGGCCATGGAGGGCTAAGCTTCTATAATCAATTCAAAGATTTTTGAAGAAATTACAGTTTGAATTCTTGAGATCTTTGTTCTGTTTTTGTATTTGAATTACAATTAGTTTCCTTTTCTTCTTCCTCTTCTTCTTGATCTTGAATGCATGAATGGTGATTCTGTTTATATTTAATCTGATTGGATCTTGATTTAAGATTTAGAATTGTGATGAATTTAGGTTGATTAATCTAAATTAATCACTGAATTAAAGAGGTTAGGTTACTAATTTGTGCCTAGGTTAATTGAATTCGGAGATCAAATTAGCATAGATCCTAACATGAATTATGGGATTGCGAATTTGTGTGTCAATTGTTAATTGAATTCTAGATGATTATTTAGTATGAATTCTGGATATGATGCAAAAATTTTGGTTGGATCCAAATTAACCATTCAATTGCACTTCAAATGTTTGTTGAAAGATCTATGATAGAATCAACCAAATTTCGGATAGATTTCTGAATTGATTGCTCTTTTAATTGAATTTCTTTTACTTTGATTATTTTATTTTCATATTTTGAATTCTCAAATCCTTTTCCCCAATCTCGGCTTGATTTGATGAAATTGCATTTACAATCCTTGAGAGACGATCCGGTGTTGTTTCCTATGCTACAAGTCATAGGCATAACTCGGTTACAATTTTGATTGAGTTCGGCGCTTATCAAAATTTTGGTGCCGTTGCCTGGGATTGTTAGTTGCAATTTGATCATATTAAGTTCCCTCACTAACCCTTTTGTTACTGTGTTTTGGTGGTTTTTAGGAAAAATGGGTGATTACGGGTCACTTTATAGAATTTCGTACTGACAACAAACATACCCAGAATGAGCTGAAAATTGGTCAGTTGAAGGAAAATGGCCAAATAAATAAAGCTAACAACCAATTGTGAGGTCATCATTGGTTTGCCAAAATTCCATCGTTTAAACCACTTTTTCAATTTTTCAATATTTTTATTACATTTTTTAGTTTCATTTTTGTGTAGTTTTCAATATGTGGTGGTCCCATAGTTTTTAAAAATATTTAGATATAGTTTCTGTTAAGTTTTTGTATAATTTTTACCATTGCTTTGTGTTTTTGTGTTTTGAGTTGGTTTTGAGTCCCTATAGTGATGTTTAATATTCCTGATACCATGAAATATCCTTTAGAAGAGCATTCTATTTTTCAGTTAGACGTCATTGATTTGCTTATTGATGATATGCATGTTGATATGCTAGCCAAATTTCTTGAAATTGTGGATTTTTTGGATAGCGCTGATTTTCTTGGATGTGATAGGACAAGTATGTGTGCTACTTGTTCTAAAATTTTTGCTGTTGTGAGAGAAGCTGCTGCATGTTCAAAATTTCCTTATTCTACGAGTTATGATCATGTTGTTTTAGAAGATTGTACACAGATGATAGTTAATGCTGCAGTTAAATCAGCATGATTAATTTCTTCAACCAGCTTGATACCTTTTGTGCAACAACCACCTACCCTTGAGTTGAAAGCCATTGAAGAATTGTCAGAAGAGGGAGAAGAAGAGCACCAAATGGCGGTTACTACTGTGGTGGATTTTGTTTTTGAACCAAGGTCCAACATAAACATGGAAAATGAAGTTGATTAAGTATACATATTGCATTGTAGTGGTGCAAACCCGGAAATTAAGGAAGGCCAATGGGACCCCGGTGGAAGCTCTCCTACTTCAAGTCATGTTTCCAATCATGTTTCAAGCTTAACTTGGTCTCGCTCATTACACTTCAAGCAATGGGACCTTGGTGGAAGTCTCTTCACTTGATAAGGATGTTTCTTTTCTTTCCATCTCCTTTATTTTTCTTGTCCTTCATTAATTAATGATTTTGATGGATGTTGTTTGTCTTTTGAGCTTTACATTGAGGACAAAGTCAAATTTAAGGGTGGTTTTTGTTGTTGTTTGTTATTTTAATGTTGCTATTTTATTTTTCTATTTTTATTTTCTTGTTTAATTTTCTACTATTTCTGTTGTTTTGATGTTTTTGATATTTTTGTATCTGCTATTCTTGTTTTGCTATTGATGTTTTTATTTTGTCATTTATGTTTTTATTCTTTGTGATATCTGTTAAATTTTTTTTTGTTTTTTATTTTTTGTTTCTATTTTCTCTTTTGTTGCTAAATTCTGCTATTTCTAATTAATTCTATTATAGCATTTTGTTTCTAGGTTTTTCTATTTCTTATCTCGATTCTATTTTTCTATTTTTTGTTGTTTCTATTTTTCTTTGTTTATGTTATTTTTCTGCTACTATTTCTGTTTTTAATTCTATTTTCTATTTTTTGCTTTAAACAAAAAAATTATTTTTAATTACTTTCCAATGATATTTTGAGATTTTTGAAGCTTATGAGTTTGAAGTAATTAAAATTCAAAGGTTCATAACTTGATTGAATAAATTTTCTTCCTTTGTAAATTTGACATGCTTGATATTGGATGTTTGATTAGTGAATTGAGTTTGATAGATGCATACCTTGTGAGATTTTGAGCCTTTTAATGGATGAATTTAACATTTATGCTATTCTCCTATTTCTTGTGTGATTTTCACTCATGTCAATTGATCACTCTAGAACTTGCTTTGATTCTTTTTGAAGCTACATTTTCACTTGCATGCATGAATATGATTGAGGCATTCTTTCTTGAAATAACTACTTTATCCAAATAGCCAACCTTGCATCATTTCCCTTTGATTAACCCCCTTGAGCCTATTAACCTATCATTTGTCTTAGCTCATTATATGTCTTATGTGGAAAATCATGTTTTTACCTTACTTTAGGGGATGAGAGAGCATTGGTTCATTTTCATTGGAGGAGCTATTTTGCTTGTGGGTAATTAATAGTTCAAGTGTGGGGGTTGTGCAAATTGATGTGTAATTTGCAAGGTGTGTGGTAAAAAAAAAGGAAATGAAAAGAAAAAGAAAGAGAAAAAAAAACAAGAATCAAAATAAAAAAACAAAATGTAAAAAAAAAAAAAAATAAATGCAAGAAAGGTTGTGAAAGAAAATAAAATTTAAATAAGAGATGGAAAGAGAAGGAAATATGTAAAGATAATGTGCATTAAATGGAATTAGGGGTAAAATTTCATGCTTGTCAATTGAGTTCCTTCCCAATGCTCTTTTATTCTCTTTGGTATTTTTCTTGCCATATCCATATTGTTTCCTTCCCTTACCTTGACCCCATTACAACCTTGAATAAAGTTCTCTTGATTTGTGTGTGCATGTGTTTGAGTAGTGGAGAAGAACAAGATAAGCAAGCTTATGGTAGTGTAATTGTCATGGGTTGAATTGAGTGAAATACTCATCTTTTAAACACTTGAGGGATTGAGAGTGTATCTTGTGAGGATCTACCATTCTTGATTCATGCTTTTTAAATTGAAGATACCATGCATGTTTGTTTGAGATGTGAAGAAATTGTACCTCATGAATGCTTTGTTTCCTTAAATTTTTGGTTCTCTTCTTGCTTGTAAATTTTTGCATTCTTGAATGTCATTGGAAATTGAGTCTCTTAGAATTTTTAGCTTTTGAGTTTGTTTTGTCTTTCTTAGTTCCCTAGTATTGGTCTTATATGATTTGCCCAGGAGTGCAAAAAGCTAAGTGTGGAGGAATTTGATAATCACATATTTGATACATTAATAAGCTCTCATTTTTAGTCATTTACACTCTCCATGTACTTAATTAATTGATGCTTGGTCATGTTTTTTAAGTTTGGGCTCAAATTGGGCCTAATTGAATTTTTTCAGCATTATTAAGTTTTAACGCCGTTTCTGTATTTCAGCCATAACTTGAGTTTTAAATATCTGAAAATTATGCATTTTACCTTGTAGGAAAGCTGAGAGGAAGCTCTACAACTTTGATAGAGAGCTCGAAGTCTCAATCGGATGTCTAGTAGACCTAATTGGGCCTGGAATTTCAAACTTGGGTTTGGGGAGCATATGATATTAAAATGAGCATATCTTGGTCAATTTAAATCCAATTCAGATGAGACTTTGGTCATTACATTCTAACAAGGCCCAATTGTGTTTGGGAAGTGTAATGAGGCATTAGAGGCCAACCTAGGGGGCCGTTTATAGCTGTAGAAATAAAAATCCAAGATCAGTTTTTCATTTCCATACTTTTCTCATTTTCTCTCTCTAGATCTAGATTTTTCTCTCTTCTTCCTTCTTCTTCCTCAAGCTCCTTCATGGTGATGGCCATCGAGAGCTAAGCTTCTGTAATCAATTTGGAGATTCTTGAAGAAATTGTGGTTTGAATTCTTGAGATCTTTGTTCTGTTTTTGTATTTGAATTGCAATTGGAATACTCTTCTTCTTTCTTTTTTTCTTGATCTTGAATGCATGAATGGTGATTTTGATTATGTTTGATCTATTTGGATCTTGATTTAAGATTGAGAATTATGATGAATTTAGGTTGATTGATATGAATTAATCACGAAATTAAAGAGGTTAGGTTACTGATTTGTGCCTAGGTTAATTGAATTTCGTGATCAAATTAACATAGATCCTAACATGAATTATGCGATTGCAAATTTGTGTGTCAATTGTTAACTGAATTCTAGATGATTGTCTAGTATGAATTCTAGATTTGATGTAGAGATTTTGGTTGAATCCAAATTAACCATTCAATTACACTTCAAATGTTTGTTGAAAGATCTATGATAGAATCAACCCAATTTCTGATAGATTTCTGAATTGATTGCTCTTTTAATTGAATTTCTTTTACTTTAATTATGTTATTTTTATATTTTGAATTCTCAAATCCTTTTCCCCAATCTCGGCTTGATTTGATTAAATTGCATTTACTATCATTGAGAGACGATCTAGTGTTATTTCCTATGCTACAAGCCATAGGCATAACTCAGTTACAATTTTGATTGAGTTTGGCGCTCGTCATAAACTCTTTTGAGGAAGGACATAACCTTGATGTCTTGATAGAGCCAAGGCTAAGGGAGATAAGTAGGGAGTCCGTAAGGTTCTTTCGAACAAGGAATTGCTTATACAATGATAAGTGGGGAAACTCCTACGTTAGTAGTTATAGCAATTATTATATTTGTTATACAATGTTAAAGCTAGCTGGTATTGGAATTGCTTTTACTGAGAATTGTAATTCACACCCCAATTGTTCTTCTATGTAAATTCAGGTAAAGACCCTGCTAAGGGAAAGAAGATGAAGCATGAAAACTAGTATAGTTTTTGTATGCTTTAGTAGACAAAGCTGATGTATAAAGTTTATATTTGCTTTGTATGTTTTAAGTACTATGTATTACAATATGCCTTTTCGTGGCAAGTGTTGTATATTTATATGGATGAGTTTAAGTTTTCCACAATCTCTCAATGCTTTCTTTAATCACTCAATTATGATTATGAATATATGTTAGTTAGTTGTGTAGAAGTGACATTTTTGGTGCTGTATATCTTTGTGTATCTATGATATACGTTGATATCTATATTAGGATGTTATATTACGGTATCAGAGAAGTTCATCCTGTTGAGCTGGGTTATGGACTGACTGTGTTTAGGCATAAGTAGTAGTTTAGTAGAATATTATGCATTCTTTTATCTCTCTGTGAGATATGTTAGTAGAATTGCATGACTAGCCTTAGGTATGGATGCTATTGGCTATTGTCGCACAGTTACAAGATATTGAGCCTAGCTAACTCAATTTGTAATGTTATGTGTGGACGAAAAACTATGGCAACTATCGGGTGAACCTATGAGACTAGGAGACTAGTAAAAGAGGAGATAACCATATCTCTTAGAGAAATGGCTGCTGTAATGAGAAAGCAGACTGCCATTTGTAGAAGTCTATTAGAAGTAATTGAATAGGACTCGTATAATTAGTTATGGGAATGAGAAGGTACTTTTGCAGGATCAATATTTCTCAGGGTTCCGAAAAGTTACTCCTTTGTTTTTCAAGGGAGAGTTTGGTTCAGTCAGAGTTGAAAGGTGGCTTCATTTGATGGAAGAGATCTTTGAGGTCATGCCGTGCACTGATGCATAGAAGGTAACCTTGCTTCATAAGGGTTTGTAGGAAGAGACGAAAGCTGTTGAGATGAAGCAGAGAGGTTTCTAGAGATGGTTGGTACTCGAATTACCTGGGAGGTGTTTAGAGTTACTTTCATAGACAAGTATTATTCCCTTGAGTTAAGGAAAGCAAAGAAACTGGAGTTTCTAAGGTCTGAGTAGGGGGATATTACTAAGGACCAGTATGTGGAGCAATTAGAAGAATTATGAAGTAGATGGAGATTAAGGACTTCTTCACTCTAGTCAGTGAGTGCAGAGGTGAAGAAGCAGATAATCTCAGACCCACGACGAAACAAGAGTTAGAAGGTCCTCCATAGAGGAAAAGATCGGATGTTGAGATGAGTAAGGGTGCCTTTCAAACTTTATCATGAAAAGGATCACAGCTTCAAGTGGTAGCTTGGGTAATGATGAGTATGAGTAAGGTGTTTTCAAGACGAATAACCTTAAAGGAAAGAGGTAAATCAGACTCCAAGGTATCAAGATGCGCAAGCAGGATATAGATTAGAGTGCCAGTAGAGGCGATGAAATCTTCCAACTTGGTATGAGGAAAGAGCACATGTAAAGAAAAATCTTTTAAGGTGTGTATAAGGAAAGTATGGATTTACTTTGTAAATTATGTTGGTTTACTTTGTGAATCTAGCTTGCTTACCTTATTGGTATGGTTTGGTTGTTTTAGAGACAAAAGATATTATGTTCTTGTTTAGTGTAAGTGTGAGACTGTGCTTAATGTTAGGCAATCGAACAAAGAAACTATTGAGAATAAATGTCTTTGCCTAGAAAGGATGACCGGGTGGACCAGTCGAGAGAAGCTTTGGATTTTCTAATAAGATGATCGAAGATATGATTGTCATAGAATCAAAGTTAAGAAGAGTATATCTCTAAGTGTTTTCCAGGATTATGAAAGGACATGAAGAGTATGTTAAAGGTGGTTTTGGAAACTTTTAGAAAGAAAGTGGTTAAGTGCCAAGTAAGCCAAAAGTTAGTTTTGAGTTATGAGTGGTACAGTTTAAGTGTCATGTAATTTCTCAATAGAGGAAAGTGCAGAGAACCCTAGTAAAGTTTAAGCAGAGGTACAATGGGAATAGTAACCATTATAATTGAAGGTAGAGAGTCAATTAGTGGACTTTCTCAGTTAGTGTTACCCAAATTAGGCCAGCTAAGAAAGGTAGTACTCAGCAATGGACTCTAGAGAGTGATTATGGTTTCCAAGAGTTGAAGAGGAGGTAGATTACTATGTTAGTGTTGGTAATTCCAGATTCCTGTGAGAACTTTGAGGTAGTTAGTTATACTTCGAAGAAAGAACTGGGGTGTGTTCAGATGCACTAGAGGTATGTTGATGCCTATGCATCAAGGCTGTTAAAATTGTAAGAGAGGGACTACCTTAGGTATGATTTGGAATTAGCCACAGTGGTAATTACCTTACAGTTATAGAGACATACCTCATGAGGAGTCTAGTTTGAGATGCTCAGCGGTCATAATAGTTCAAGATGCTTGTTGATCAGAGGAAGATGAACATGAAGCAGAATAGATGGATAGAGTTTTTCAAGGCTTATAACCTTGAGTTGTTACATCATTTGGTTAAGACCAAAGTAGGGGTCGATGCACTAGGTAGGAAATTCCTACAGGTATCCCAGATGATAGTCCAAGAGAGAGTCAATTTCTTGAGCGTTTTGAGAATTTGAGTATCTCGGTGACTATGATACTAGATAGTCTCTCAGTGAGCAAGGTGGACATAGTAAAAGGCTTAAGGACTCAATTTTTTAGAAATTGAAAAGGGAGGATGAAGCTCTAAGGGAGACGAGTGAGTAAATCTTCTTCGGAGCCCAACAAGATTTTTGTTATAGCTATAAAAGGGAATGACAAAGTTTAGAGGCAGGCTTTGTTTTTCAAGAGGGTCAAAAATCAATAAAAGGGATTCTAGAAGGAGATCACAAGAGAATGTAAACCATCTATCTAGAGGCTACTAAGGTTTTTCAAGAGTTAAGAAAGATGTATAGTGGTCTAGTATGTTAAAGAACATAGCAAGATATGTTAAGCTGCAGGCAAGGGTGGAGACATTAGGTAATCTGCACACCTTTCGCTAAGTAAAGTTAGCTATTTTCTAGATAAATTGGTTCAACTACTTTTGAAAGAAATAGTTTGGATGCATGGAGTTCCGTGAATGTAGTGTCTAAAGGGATACTAGATTCATAGTTGGTTTTGGAAAGCCTTACAAGGAGGAGTTGAAAACTAAGTTATGTTTTAGTATAGCTTACCGTCCACAAACAGAAGGGTCAAGAGCTTAGGGATAAGCAGATTTCCTCTAATAAAGGTGTGGTTGGGAGAAGGTGGTGCTGAAAAAGGATTGCATGGTATTAAGAATTCCATGTTAAGAGAGTTACCCAGAGTTATTTGCATGAGATGAATAATTTTGGGGACAAAATTTTAAAAAAAGAGGGGAGAAATATAATACCTTTGGTAACAAGTTAGACTTGTTTATGTGTTCAAAAGGTAAGATATAACTTGCTTAACATGCCAGTGAAGTTTTATGACAATCTGGGTTCGTTTAGGCACTTAGTTGCAACTCAAAGTGTGAAAAGTAGCTTTAAATGACTCAGATAAGTGCTTAAAATGTTAAGTTGAGGGAAACATGTATGAAAATCTTGTTTCTAAGTCACAAATGAGCTAAGTAAGATGCAGTTAAAGTTTCAAGTTAATCGGAGTTAATTTGGTATTTTTAAGCATATTGGTTATGCATGTAATAACGAATTGACTACCCGCAGATATGAAAAATCATGAAAATGATGTAATAATAATTTAGATGAATCCTATGATTTATTCTAACGTTGTTAGAAGTTGAAAAATTGAATTAGTATAATTCGGGTGTCCTTCGCTGATGTAAGTTTCAGCATAGAAACTTAAGTTACCAAGTTTACCCTTTTTTCTCCTTTATTTCCCTCCACTCTCTCACGAAGCTCTCAACAGAAACAGAGAAGAAAGAAACAAAGGAAGAGAAGAGAGAAATGGGAAGAGAAGAAGGAGAAGGAGAAAGAGAAGAGGAAGTTCAAGATCAAGGATCAAAGCTTGAAGATTGATCATCTATACAAGAGGTAAGGGGTTTTTTATTCATCTTTCTCATCTTTGTTTCTCATTGAATGAAGTTTGGGATTTTAAGTAGAAATAGGGGTTTGGAGAGCCAAATCTAAGTTCTTGGCTTGATTCTTGATTCCAAGGATTAGGTTAAGTTAGTTTAAGCCTAGTAAATGTAAGATAGCCATTTATGGGTCAACATCAACCATTAGGATTCATAGATTTAAGAATTGGATAATGGTTAGAGTTATTTGATTTGGACCTAAATCTTTGCCTAAGAGAATCCATAGGTTGTAATTTAGTTACAACAAGTTTAAGGTCATGGATGAGTGTTAGAAATCACCAAGAAACCAATTTTGATGATTGAAAAATGAGATTTTTAGAATAGTTAGAACAATATGCAAAAATTCTATAGAAATTTTGTCACGCGGGAGTGCCCAGACGCTCCACACAGAGCGCGTGCCAGGGATGAATGTTCATGTAGTAGGGCGCAGAGCGCTTAGGTGCTCCGTACAGAGCGCTTAGACGCTCAATGCCCAGGAAGTTTTTATGCGCATCAGAGTGTGGAGCGCCTAGACACTCAGTCCATAGCACTTAGGAGCATAGCACAAGATAGCAAAGGGTTGTGTTCTGCTTAATGAGTGCCTAGAAGCTCAAGGAGAGAGTGTTTAGGAGTCCATCACAAAATTCAACAAAGAGTTGTAAGTAAGAACCACTCTTGAGTAAGATTCACTTGAGTGGAGATAAGGTTGTGTATTTAGTTTCAAAGAGGGAATGTTATGTACTAAGTCTCTAGTTAAATGAGACCTTGTGCATTGTAGAATACACAAAAGGATTAATGTTGACTCATAAGCTTCTAACATTTATTAAGTAAGCAAAGTTCTAGAGAAATGCTCATTTATTTCCTTAAACAAGGTTGAATGAGACATTACCTAAGATAGACTCTTTCACTAGGATGAGTTGAGTCTATAGAAAAGTTAAGGTGGTGTTTATGCAAGAGGTAAACATAACACTATGCTTTTTACACACTAGTTAGTTAATCTAGCTTGTATGTGAAAGCTATGAGAACCTTAGTGCAACCAAGAGTAATGGTTTGCCATAGGTGAGTATCTAACGCCTCAGCAACATAGTGTTGCATAGAGATCACTTAACATGTAAAGAGTGATGATGGGGTGTATTAGATGCAATGAACTAGGATATGTTGGCATTGTCTATCTTTTAATGTGACTTATATGATATAAGGTCATTTAGCCAAGAAGGAAGGGAGTGAAAAAGTTCCTAAAGGGACAATTACTCCTAACCAAATGCTAGGGTTACATGTACTGTGGAAATTATAGTTTTTGCTATCTACAAGGGGGTAAACATGAGAAGTCAGAATTTTGTAGTAAAATATACTTAGATCTTAGATGACCTAAGTATGTAAGAATGACTGTATGTATGTTTATGGAAATGGTCTAGTAGTATTGATCTTAGTGAGTATCCTTTAATACCAATTCATGGAGGCCAAGGGAGATAGATAGGTGTCTGATAGACTTTTTTGAGGAAGGACATAACTCTGATGTCTCGATAATGCCAAGGCCAAGGGAGATAAGTGGGGAGTCCATAAGGTTCTTTAGAATAAGGATTCAGCCCGAACTTCTCAGCGTGCCAGGATACGTGTGATGTGAGGATGTGTTTTCCCTCTATTTACCATAGGATAATATATTGAACCAGTTCCTAATGAATTTCTTGGTTTTCCAAATAAACCTCCGTATGTATTTCAAAACAAAACATTGTACAAGCATATCTTTAGGATCTTTCTTAGGCATAATCATATTGTATAGCATCTTTTTTGCATTTACAGACAATTGTTTGGGCATTGTCTGTTACTATTGGTATTTACAATTGTATAGGTAGTTATCTATATCCAACGGTATGTAGGCTATCAATTTAGACCACACTACTTGGTAGTATGTAGTTGTGAGAATTAGTAGAGGAAACTCCTATGTTAGTAGTTATAGCAATTGTTATATTTGTTATACAATGTTGTAACTTGCTGGTATTTGAATTGCTTTTTCTGAGAATTGTAATTCTCACCCCAGTTGTTCTTCTATGTAAATCTAGGTAAAGACCCTGCTAAGGGAAAAAAAAGTTGAAGCATGAAGACTAGTATAGTTTTTATATGCTTTAGTAGACAAAGCTGATGTATAAAGTTTATATTTGCTTTGTATGTTTTAAGTAGTATGTATTACAATATACCATTCCATGGCAAGTGTTGTATATTTATATGCATGAGTTTAAGTTTTTTGTAATCTCTCAAGGCTTTCTTCAATCACTCAGTTGTGATTATGGATATATTAGTTAGTTATGTAGAAGTGACGTTTCTAGTGTTGTATATCTTTGTGTATCTATGATATACCTAGATATTTGTATTAGGATGTTATATTATGGTGTCAGAGCAATTCATCCTGTTGAGATGGGATATGGACAGACTGTGCTTAGGCATAAGTAGTAGTTTATTATAATGTTATGCATTCTTTTATCTCTTTGCATATGTTAATAGAATTGCATGACTAGCCTTAGGTATGGATGCTATTGGCTACTATCACACAATTCCATGACATTGAGCCTTGCTAACTCAATATGTAATGTTATGTGTGTACAGGAAACTATGGCAACTACTGGGCGAACCTATAAGAGTTAGAGATTGGTAAATGAAGAGATAACCAGATCTCTTAGAGAAATGACTGCTGTAATGAGAGAGCAGACTGCCATTTGTAGAAGTGTATCAGAAGCGATAGTGTTACCAAGTGGCCTCAATACTCAAGAGGAGGGTGAATTGAGTATGAAAAACAAGTTCGCAAATCTTTCGCAAATCGTTTGATAAACAATTTTCGTTGAAGCTAATTGATGATTAGAGATGATTGGATATAAGAGATAAACATTTTCACTTATAAATGCAATAGCCAAAGGGACCAATATTCAAGTAATTCAATAAAACAGTACTCAATGTAAAGAGAAGGGTTTAGAGAAAATAAACACAATGATTTATCCTGATTCGATCACCAATCCACTTGTGATCTACGTCCAGTCCTCAAGCAACCGCTAGAGATTTTCCACTATTTCTTCAAGCTTCAATAGGTGCTTGATAACCTTTACAACCTTGAGCACTCAACACTTCGGGATACCTCACCCTTGGAGCTTGAGTCTCTTCAACTAAGGGATACCTCACCCTTTACACTTTTGGAGGGATGTCTCACCCTCTTTGCAAAGCAATATAGATTGATTGAATGAAGCTCTCACTAGAGTATATGACTACAAATTGAAGTTCTAATATGCTCTCAAAGATTATCCCACGTTTTTATAAAAAATAGAGCAAGAATGGATTTAAGGATTGAATCACGTTTTGAAGTATTGGTAATCAGTTTTTGGTTCAAGGTCAACCTTTAATGAAGACCCAACATTGTTATTTATAAGTTTTGCAATAAATGGAGCCGTTGGAGGGTTTTTGCCAAGCATTAAATGCATTTAATATAGCCGTTGGACGTTGTCAGGGTGCGTGTAATCGATTACACACTAAATGTAATCGATTACATTGTTATTCCAACGTGTTCTTGGCTTTCTGGGCTCTGTGTAATCAATTACATTATTAGTGTAATCGATTACATGGCTTCTGACTTGCTTGTAATTGATTACAATATCCATGTAATCGATTACATGACTTCTGTCTTGCTGTGTAATCGATTACAATATCTATGTAATCGATTACATGACTCTTTGAACGTGTTCTTGCCTTTCTGGGCTTATTGTAATCGATTACATTATTTATGTAATCGATTACATGGCCTTCGATTTTGCTTTGTAATCGATTACATTGCTCATGTAATCGATTACAAGGCCTCTGTTTGCTGTGTAATCGATTACAAACATCATGTAATCGATTACATTGGCCTTTGAACACATTTTTCAAGTCCAATAAAGCTTGTAAGCCATTTCTAACACCTCAAGACAATTAATTAAACATAAATCCTTTTAAGAGTGCTAGATTTAAGATTGAAACTCAAGTTTCTTGAAAAACATGTTGAGCTTTGAATTTTTTCCATTTAATTTGAAATGATATATTGAAAAACCATTTGAGAAATCTTGAGAGCATTTAACATTAATGTTCTAAGTCTTATAACTAAATAAACCTCTTGACTTCTTTCTTTGATCTTGATCTTTCCTTTTGTATTTGATCTTCACTTTTGCACTTGATCTTCACTTTTGCCTTTGTTATCATCAAAAACTATTTGACATGCTTTAGGGACATAAGCATTCACATTCTCCCCCTTTTTGATGATGACAAACTGATCATAGGAAAAAGAAAGAGTTTTTGCATTTATATATAACAGAGATTTAGGCGCAACGCTCCCCCAGAGTTTATGCATGATATTGAGTTATATTTTTCATGTAAAAAAGCTTAAGAGCTCAAAAGCTCAATAACTCCCCCGTACATATGCAACCTTAATTAGATTTCATTTCATTTTTCACTATTCTCTCCCCCGTTGGCATTATCAAAAAGACATAAGCATTTAAAAAAAATGGACAGCATGACAGCTATATTTCATGATTTCCCAAGTTTTTCCAGAACAAGAAATAATCAGTCCAATCAATTTTTCAGAAAGCCAAACATTCAGAGAATAGAATCAAAGCTAAGTCAAGTTCATATATCATTAAAAAGAAGCATGTACAATGTAACTTATCTCAACCAGTATAGCTAATAACAAAAAAAACACCAGAAATATATACCAATGTTATATAACTAAGCCAAAACAAAAAATAAAAAAAAAATACAATATAGTCATCAGAAACATTAGGGCAATGGGCCATGATCACTATCAGTAGCCTCGCTGTCACTGTCTAGATCCGCAGCAATGTCTCCTAGATCAACGTTATCATCGCCAGGCTCAAGATCGTCCTCAGAGTCAAGAAGCTCCTCATTATCAGCAGGGACGCCAGATGGACCAGCAAAGGATAGGGGAACTGGAGAGGCAGAGGATGTGGGAGGTGCAGCAGCAGCACTCGGAGGAATATGAGGTCCACCCAGGAGGGATCGAATGGAGGCAAGTTCCTGATCTGAGTAGTCCATCCTCAGCTCAAGGTGATCTATCTTCTGCTCAATGCGATCCATGCGTGTGTCTACAGTAGCACTCAGGTTTCGCATTTCTTGGAGCAGGAGGTCAAGTGTAGCTAGAGCAGGAGCAGGAGCAGGGGCAGGATGCTGAGCCTCTTCATCATCATCACTATCTGGATCATGATGGACATGACCAAAAGTGCCATGAGCAATGTAATGCCACCTATCATCCACTTTGTAGAGCTAGAGCTTCTTCAAGGTATGCAAGCTAATGGATTGTGGTCCTTTCGAGCTGGTGTCCTTGGACTCCTCGGCCAGGGAAATGCGACAATGCTCTAGGATGGTTGTTACCAACATAGCAAATGGGAGAACAGAGTTCTTCCTTTTCTTTACATCCAACATATGCTCTATAATGTAGTAACCCCAGTTTATTGGCCGCCCTGTGGTCATTGCCTATAAGGACACTACATCATCCTTGAGAACCTGGGAGTAATTCCCTCCCTGGGAATCAACCCTCTGACCAAAAGGTAGTGGAGAACCCTATTCTTCATAGTTAGGCCAGTGGCCATGATTCTCCTTTTGGGATCACTGGGGGGTAGTAACCAGTCCTGATCAGTGAGAGAAGAGCAGCCTTATGCTCAAACTCTTCACCCCAGATATTGGCATTCCCACAGAAGTTTGCTCCATCAAGAGTGAGCTTCGTCAGCCTATACCATTCAGCCATAGTGATCCTTATTTGTTGCTTTTTCACTTCAGATATTAGGCAATTATCTTTAAATTTTAGATTTGTATAAAAGACTCTCACTAGGTTTAGGTAGATAGCCTTCTCTATACTCAGGAAATCCAGCAATCCTAAGTTCTCAATGGTTCTAAAGCTCTCCAGAGGCTCACTCTCACAGAAGGTGATGGGAAGATACCTGGGAGAAATGATCTTGCGTAGCTGAAAGTTCTTCCGGAACAACTCAGTTCTCTTCACTGTGGAGAAGTGGCGTGTAAGGTCCAGGTTAGAGATGTTGCGTGAAGCTCCACCAGAGGACCCTCCAATGGCAGCCCCTGTTCTTGGGCGCTTTGAGCAATGAGAGGATTCAACCATGTGATGAGTAAAAGAAGAGTGGGATGAGTGGAAAATGTTTGGGGATGAGTGAGGAGAGAGAGAGGGATGAAGTTAGGGCAGAGAAGTGGGGATGGGGTCGTGAGAGGTGATGGGGAGATTTGAGTGAGGGATGTGATGAGATTTAAGAGATGGGCTGTGTGGAGAGGAGTTTTCCGAGTTTGAGGGAGGTGAAATGAAGGATTTTGAGGGAAGTTTGAGTGAGAAATGAGAGATTGGGAGGTTTGGGTTACGTGGGAGCAGAGGAGGAAGACGAAGGAGTTGAAAAGTTTCTGAGAAATGAGTTATGCGTGCGTCAAAAACCTTTTAAAAAATCCTGTGTAATCGATTACATTGGGTTTGTAATCGATTACAAGCGTTCTGGTTCATATGTAATCGATTACATTTTTGGTGTAATCGATTACCATGCTTCTAGGGAACCTTGTAATCGATTACATGGTTGATGTAATCGATTACCTGAGTTCTGAGTTGATTGTAATCGATTACAAAAGTTATGTAATCGATTACATGCTTGACAGAACTTGTGTAATCAATTATAAAGGCATTGTAATCGATTACCAGCACACTTTAACTTAGATTTTGCATTCCAATTAGCATAGAATCAATCTTAAACCATTCAAATCAGTTCCAAAGCATCTTAGATCAATTCAAATCATCATGCAAACATATAATCCAGTCATATTATGATTCAAATAACATAATTGTTCAAAATTACTATTTTTACCAAGAATTACACCCTTTTTGGTGAAATTTTGAGGTTGTTGAGTTGCTTGGGAGTCTTGGACATGAGGGAGCACCTGCAAAACAACTTAGGGGAAATCTCCGATGCTCAAGTCAGTATTGGATTCAAATATGATGCAAAAATTCAGAGATTATGCAGCAATGTGGCATAATTATGCAGAAAAACACAAGTTTATACATTAATTTTAGGATTATGCAGCAAATAGTTAATTTATGCATGATTGATCCAATATACCAAGTTCATTTCTTATATAGAAAAATGCTTCTTTTGCTAGGGGTTTAGTGAAAATGTCAGCTAGTTGCTTAGTGGTTTCTACAAATTCAAGCATACAATCACCCTTTTGAACATGATCTCTAATGAAATGATGTCTTATTTCAATATGTTTAGTCCTAGAATGCAAAATGGGATTTTTAGACAAATTAATTGCACTAGTATTATCACATCTTATGGGGATGTGATCAAGCTCAAGACCATAGTCCAAGAGTTGTTGTTTCATCCAAAGGATTTGAGAACAACAACTCCTAGCTGCAACATATTCAGCTTCAGCTGTAGACAATGCCATACTATTTTGCTTCTTGCTAGGCCAAGAAACTAGTGAGCTTCCAAGCAAGTGGCATATCCCACTAGTGCTCTTTTTATCCATTTTGCATCCAGCAAAATCAAAATCGGAATACTCAATAAGGCTACATGAGGCACCTTTAGGGTACCATAAACCCATTTGTTGTGTGCCTATTAGATATTTCATTATTCTTTTAACAGCACTTAGGTGTGATTCTTTAGGATTAACTTGATATCTAGCACACATGCATACACTAAACATTATATCAAGCCTACTTGTAGTGAGATAAAGGAGTGAGCCAATCATACCTCTATATTTTATAATTTCTACTAATTTACCTCCTTCATCCTTGTCCAAGTAGCAAGAGGTGCCCATATGAGTAGCCATATGCTTGGCATTGTCTACTCCAAACTTCTTGAGCAGCTCCTTGCAATACTTGGATTGGCTTATGAAAGTTCCTTCCCTTGTTTGCTTGATTTGGAGACCAAGGAAGAAGTTGAGCTCTCCCATCATGGACATTTCAAATTCACTTTGTATAATATTTGAAAATTCTTTACAAAGAGAGTTGTTAGTAGCTCCAAATATAATGTCATCAACATAGATTTGAACTAAAAGTATGTCATGCATTTTATGTTTTATGAAAAAGGTAGTGTCAACTTTGCCTCTAGAAAAACCTTTTTCTAAAAGGAATTTGCTCAACCTTTCATACCAAGCTCTACGAGCTTGTTTCAAGCCATACAAGGCCCTTTTCAGTTTAAAAACATGGTTGGGCATTTCAAAATCCTCAAAACCAAGAGGTTGTTCTACATATACCTCTTCTTGTATAAAATCATTTAAAAATGCACTTTTGACATCCATTTGATAGAGTTTGAAATTCATGATGCAAGCATATGCAAGTAACATTCTAATGGCCTCTAACCTAGCTACGGGAGCATAAGTTTCTTCATAGTCTATGCCTTCTTCTTGATTACATCCCTTAGCTACAAGCCTAGCTTTATTTCTTATTATTAAGCCTGTTTCATCAAGTTTGTTCCTAAAGACCCATTTGGTGCCAATTATAGGATGATCATTGGGCCTTGGAACTAATTCCCAAACTTGATTTCTCTCAAATTGGTTTAGTTCTTCTTGCATGGCCAAGATCTAATGCTCATCATTAATGGCCTCATTTATATCTTTAGGTTTAACTTGAGAGACAAAAGCTAAGTGATTACATGCATCTCTAAGTGAGTTTCGAGTGATTACCCCTTTTGATATATCACCTATCACCTTGTCGAGAGGGTGATATCTTGAAGTCCTCCATTCCTTGGGTAGATCCAAGATTTCTGAATCTTTTTGCCATGAGTGATCAAGGAGTCTCTCTTCTTGCTTCTTGGACTCTTTTTCTTGATTTTCCAAGTGCATTTTTGCTAAGATTTCTGCAACATCATCAACAAGCTCCTTTCTCGGCTCATTTGGGTTAGTTTCATCAAATGCAACATGTATGGACTCTTCTATGGTCATAGTTCGTTTATTATAGATTCTAAAGGCCTTACTATGTATAGAATAGCCAATGAATATTCCCTCATCAGATTTTGCATCAAACTTCCCCAAGTTATCCTTTCCATTATTCAAAACAAAGCATTTACATCCAAAGATATGAAAATGTGACACATTTGGCTTCCTTCCTTTGTACAATTCATATGGGGTTTTCTTTAAAATTGGCCTTATTAGGGCTCTATTCATAACATAATAAGCGATGTTAACCGCATCCGCTCAAAAGTACTTAGGAAGGTTGGCCTCATTAAGCATAGTTCTTGTCATTTCCTCTAAAGATCGATTTTTCCTTTCTACAACACCATTTTGTTGTAGTGTTCTAAGGGCAGAAAAATTATGCTCAATGCCATGTTCATCACAAAAAGTTTCAAATTCATGATTTTCAAATTCACCACCATGGTCACTTCTTATGGATGCAATACAAAAACCTTTTTCATTTTGGATAACTTTGGCAAGCTTTTTAAATGATTGAAAAGCATCATTTTTGTGGGCCAAGAATAATGTCCATGTAAACCTAGAAAAATCATCCACAATCACTAATGCATAGTAATTCCCACCAAAGCTCATAGTTCTAGAGGGCCCAAAAAGATCCATGTGCAAAAGTTGTAAAGTCTAGAAGTTAAAACCATGTTTTTAGCTTTAAAAGAGACCTTTACTTGTTTTCTCTTTTGACATGCATCACAAAGTTTGTCTTTTTCAAATTGAGCTTTGGAAGACCGATTATTAGTTCTTTAGAAACCAATTTGTTTAAGTGATCCATATAAATGTGAGCAATTCTTCTATGTCATAACCATGAATCATTTTCTTTACTCATAAAGCATTTAGCATCATTTGAGGAAATATCATCAAGACTAATCATATATATATTATTGACTCTATGACCAACAAACTTAACTTGCTTATCATCCTTTTCCTTAATTATGCAACAAGAAGAATCAAATATAACTCTATTACCTTTATCACACAATTGACTAATGCTAAGCAAATTATGTTTAAGTCCTTCAACAAGCAAAACATTATCAATAGATGATGAAAGGATCTTACCAACTTTGCCAATTCCAAGAATCTTCCCTTTGTTGTTATTACCATATGTGACATGACCATGTTTCTTGCGAGTAAGGGAGGAGAACTTGGAGCTATCACCAGTCATGTGCTTGGAGCAACCACTATCAAGATACCAACTTGAGTTCTTGATCTTCAAGCACACCTACAACACACATTCAAGTTTTAACTTTTGGTACCCAAATTGTCTTGGGTCCTTGTGTGTTAGAGTTAGGCATGGTGCCTTTAGGAACCCAAACCCTTTTTATTCCAACTTTAGTGTTTATGTTCTTTCTAACATTGCAAGTGGATGCACTATGCCCTTTCTTACCATAGTGAAAACATTTAACAAAAGGACTACTTGAAGTATTTGAGGAAACAAAGAAATTCTTATAAGACTTTTGATGGTTATTTGGATTAAATCCCAAACCGACTTTTTGAAAAACACATTTTTGTTTCCCTAACAACACATTCAAGTTGTTTCTTCCAAAAGTGAATTTTGCAAGAGTGTTGTTCAAGTCTTCAATTTCTTTTTCAAATGCTTTGTATGATGAACAAGACAATGATATGGATGTGTTATCATGTGAGGAACAAGTCATGCATAGTGAATTAGCATCAATAAGTCCTAAGGTCTCATTTTCAATCTTAAGCTCATTTATCTCCTTACTTAAGATAGAAACTTTGTTTACTAATAAGGAAATTATTTTGTTAGAGGACAAAACCATTTTTGTGAGCCTTAAAGATTCATCATGTAATTCTTGAAAAGCATATTGCAATTCATCATATGAAGGTAGAGATTCTGAGTTAGAAGAAGTTACCTCGGTGTCGCTCTCTCCACTTTCTTCTCCTTGAGCCAAGAGACAAAGATGAGCTTCTTCATTCTCCGAATTATCGGAAGAGCTTAAGTCATTGTCCTCCCAAGCTATGTATGCTATTCTTCCTTTCTTTTCTTCGGAAGGCCTTTTCTCAAACTTCTCCGTCTTCTTGAGATACATAGGACACTCCATTTTCATGTTCCCCGATTTTCCACATTCATAGCATTTTGGAGGAGTAGAGGATCCTTCTCCTTTGTGATACACTTTCTTTTAAGGAAAGGGTGGTCTTCTTTGAAATCCTTTTTTCTTTAGGAATCTTCCAAATTTTCTCACAAGGAGACTAAGATTCTCCTCACTTAGCTCAACACTTTCAGCATCCTTTTCACCATCCTCATCATCATCTTCAATTGTAGAGGAGGTGGCTTTGAGTGCAATTCCCTTCTTCTTTTTGTCATGCTCTTCATTTTGATTGAGCCTATTTAGTTCCAGCTCATGTTCTTGAAGCTTTCCGAATAGGGTGGCTAGAGACATTGTTGACAAATCTCTTGATTTCGCAATAACCGTTACTTTGGGTTGCCAATTCCTGCTTAGACATCTCAAGACTTTGTTAATAAGATCCTCATTAGGAAATGTCTTTCCCAATGAGATAAGATAATTAATAATATGAGTAAACCTCTTTTGCATATCTTGAATACTCTCACCTTGGTTCATTCTAAATAATTCGTATTCATAAGTAAGAGTGTTTATTCAAGATCATTTTACCTCACTAGTACCTTCATGAGTTACTTATAGGGTATCCCACATTTCTTTTGCAGTCTTGCAATTTGACACCCTAAAGAATTCATCATATCTCAAGGATGTGGTGACGATGTTCTTGGCTCTCAAATTGTATTGAACCTTCTTTTTATCATCATCGGTCCATTCATTTCTAGGTGTATTAATTTTCACACCATCTTTAGTTTGTGTTGGAACAAAAGCACAATTTTCAACGGCGTCCCACACATCTAAGTCAATAGCTTCAATGAAAATTTTCATCCTTTCTTTCCAATAGGCATAACCATCCCAATTGAAATAAGGAGGTCTGTTTATAGAAGAACCTTCATTTGAAAAATCATTTGAAGCCATCACTTCTCTTGAAGCTGCTAAGCTCTTTATACAAGAGTCTAGCTCTGATACCACTTGTTACCAAGTGGCCTCAATACTCAAGAGGGGGGTGAATTGAGTATGAAAAACAAGTTCTCAAATCTTTCGCAAATTGTTTGATAAACAATTTTCATTGAAGCTAATTGATGATTAGAGATGATTGGATATAAGAGATAAACACTTTCACTTATAAATGCAATAGCCAAAGGGACCAATATTTAAGCAATTCAATAAAACAACACTCAATGTAAAGAGAAGGGTTTAGAGAAAACAAATACAATGATTTATCCTGATTCGATCACCAATCCACTTGTGATCTACGTCCAGTCCTCAAGCAACCGCTAGAGATTTTCCACTATTTCTTCAAGCTTCAATAGGTGCTTGATAACCTTTACAACCTTGAGCACTCAACACTTTGGGATACCTCACCCTTGGAGCTTGAGTCTCTTCATCTAAGGGATACCTCACCCTTTACACTTTTGGAAGGATGCCTCACCCTCTTTACAAAGCAATATAGATTAATTGAATGAAGCTCTCACTAGAGTAGATGATTACAAATTGAAGCTCTAATATGCTCTCAAAGATTATCCCACGTTTTTATAAAAAATAGAGCAAGAATGGATTTGAGGATTGAATCACGTTTTGAAGTATTGGTAATCAGTTTTTGGTTCAAGGTCAACCTCTAATGAAGACCCAACATTGGTATTTATAAGTTTTGCAATAAATGGAGCCGTTGGAGGGTTTTTGGCAAGCATTAAATGCATTTAATATAGCCGTTGGACGTTGTCAGGGTGCGTGTAATCGATTACACAACAAATGTAATCGATTATATTGTTGTTCCAACGTGTTCTTGGCTTTTTGGGCTCTGTGTAATCGATTACATTATTGGTGTAATCGATTACATGGCTTCTGAGTTGCTTGTAATCGATTACAATATCCATGTAATCGATTACATGACTTCTATCTTGCTGTGTAATCGATTACAATATCTATGTAATCGATTACATGACTCTTTGAACGTGTTCTTGCCTTTCTGGGCTTATTGTAATCGATTACATTATTTGTGTAATCGATTACATGGCCTATGACTTACTTGTAATCGATTACATTCCTCATGTAATTGATTACAAGGCCTCTGTTTGCTGTGTAATCGATTACAAACATCATGTAATCGATTAAATTGGCCTTTGAACACATTTTTCAAGTCCAATAAAGCTTGTAAGCCATTTCTAACACCTCAAGACAATTAATTAAACACAAATCCTTTTAAGAGTATTAGATTTAAGATTGAAACTCAAGTTTCTTGGAAAACATGTTTAGCTTTGAATTTTTCCCATTTAATTTGAAATGATATATTGAAAAACCATTTGAGAAATCTTGAGAGCATTTAACATTAATGTTCTAAGTCTTATAACTAAATAAACCTCTTGACTTCTTTCTTTGATCTTGATCTTTGCTTTTGCACTTGATCTTCACTTTTACACTTGATCTTCACTTTTGCCTTTGTTATCATCAAAATTATTTGACATGCTTTTGGGACATAAGCATTCACAGATAGAGTAGGACTCATATAGTTAGTTGTGGGAACGAGAAGGAACTTTTGAGGGATCGTTATTTCTCAAGGTTCAGAAAAGTTACTCATTTGTTTTTTAAGGGAGAGTTTGGTTCAGTCAGAGCTGAAAGGTGGCTTCATTTAATGGAAAAGATCTTTGAGGTCACGGCGTGCGCTGATGGATAGAAGGTGAGCTTACTTCGTAAGGGTTAGTAGGAAGAGTCGAAAGCTGTTGAGATGAAGTAGAGATGTTTCTAGAGATGGTTGGTACTCGAATCACCTGAGATGCGTTTAGATTTACTTTCCTAGACAAGTATTATTCCCTTGTGTTAAGGAAAGCAAAGAAACTGGAGTTTCTAAGGTCTGAGCAAGGGGATATTACCGAGGACCAATATGTGGAGCAATTAGAAGAATTGTGAAGCAGATGGAGATTAAGGACTTCTTCGCTCTAGTCAGTGAGTGCAGACGTGAAACAGTAGATAATCTCAGAGCCACGATGGGACAAGAGTTGGAAGGTTCTCTAAAGAGGAAAAAATTAGATGTTGAGATGAGTGAGGGTGCCTCTTGGTCTCAAAATTTATCAAGCAAAGGATCATAGGTTCAAGTGGTAGCTTGGGGAATGATGAGTATAAGTAAGGTGCTTTCAAGATGAACAACCTTAAAGGATAGAGGTAAATCAGACTCCAAGATATTAAGATGCATAAGTAGGATATAGATCAGAGTGTGCAGCAGAGGCAGCGAAATCTTCCAACTTGGTATGAAGAAAGAGCATATGTAAAGAGAAATCTTTTAAGGTGTGTATAAGGAGAGTATGGATTTACTTTGTAAATTATGTTGGTTTACTTTATGAATCTAGCTTGCTTGGTTGTTTTAGAGACAAATGATGTTATGTTCTTGTTTAGTGGAAGTGTGAGACTATGCTTAATGTTAGGCAACTGAACAAAGAAACTATCGAGAATAAATGTCTTTGTCTAGAATGGATAACTAGGTGGATCAGTCGAGAGAAGCATTGGATTTTCTAATGAGATGATCTAAGATCTGGTTGTCATAGAATGAAAGTTAAGAAGAGTATATCTCTAAGAGTTTTCTAGGATTAGGTAATGACATGAAGAGTATGTTAAATATGGTTTTGGAAACTTTTAGAAAGAAAGTGGTTAAGTGCCAAGTAAGCCAAAAGTCAATTTTAGGTTACGAGTGGTAACGTTTAAGGGTCATGTAATTTCTCAATAGAGGAAATAACATAGAATCCTAGTAAATTTTAAGCAGAGGTATAATAGGAATAGTAACCATTGTAACCGAAGGTAGAGGGTTTATTAGTGGACTTTCTCAGTTAGTGCTACCCAAATTAGGCCAGCTAAGAAAGGTAGTACTCAGCAGTGGATTCTGGAGAGTGAGTATGATTTCCAAGAGTTGAAGAGGAGGTAGATTACTATGTTAGTGTTGGTAATTCCAGATTCCGGTGAGAACTTTGAGGTAGTTAGTTATACTTCGATGAAGGGACTAAGGTATGTTCAGATGCACTAGAGGTATATAGATGCCTACACATCAAGGTTGTTAAACCTGCAAGAGAGGGACTACCCTAGGTATGATTTGGAATTAGCCACAGTGGTGATTATCCTACAGTTATGCAAATATACCTAATGAGGAATCTAGTTTGAGATGCTCAGCAATCATAATAGTTCAAGATGCTTGTTGATCAAAGCAAGCTAAACATGAAGCAGAATAGATGGATAGAGTTTTTCAAGGCTTATAACCTTGAGTTATTATATCATTTGGGTAAGACCAAAGTAGGGGTCCATGCACTAGGTAGGAAATTCCTACAAGTATCCTAGATGATAGTCCAATAGAGAGTCAATTTCTAAAGAGTTTCGAGAATTTGAGTCTCATAGTGACTATTGTAATACCCTTGTGGGGATGTCACATTTTAATGCAATAAAATAAAATCTTACCCAAGTTGTAAAACATTTAATATGTACAATAATATGAGTTGTAAAATTTTTCCATTTTATATTTATTAACGTTAAATAAAATAACACAGAATACGAAATAACATAAAACATAATCACACACTATAATATACATATGATTTTTTCTGAAATACACAATTAATTTATAACTACCAATATTTAATAAAGCAGTAAAAAGTCAGCATAATACTAAAACATAACACCTAAGACTTGAGCCCATGTCAGAAGACAAATTCCCTAGTTGGGAATGTCTTGACCGATAGAAATTCGACCCAAAAATATATCGAAGTTCTCTCTAGGAGTATGGTGAAATTCATTCCACAACTCCCTAATAGGTAAAATAACATGTACGAAAGTAACCGTATAAAGTGAAGTAACAAACCCATATCGAGTCCTACTTACTAATAAAGTAACGTCACCACTGTACTCTATATGTCCTGTGTCCCAGTGGACATACCAAGCTTCAACGCCTTCAAGAAACTGTAGTCTAAAAAAACCTAATTGACCTCTCCTTGCCGCCATTGTAGTCTTCGATGATATAAATATAAAATAGAAACAGATAGAACAATAGAATAAAAAGGTGAGACAATCTACATCATTACAAGCATGACAATAAAGAAAACGACACACAAACAAATATTACAATAACACATACCATTATATCATATACAGTATAGCAAATTAATACATCATGCATTTTATCACAAATTATAATAAACATTAAAAATGCAGATAATGAATGATACACACACTGACTCATGCCTACTCCATGGAGCTAAACACAAATATCTGAGAGAATGATCCGAAAAGAACTAATAGTACCTCAGGCTGTGATCTATCGATTATTTCCATACTTTAAATGCCTTATGATTGATTTAATTGGACTCCATATGTGCTCAATTGTTGACATTTAGCTAAGTTTCTGATTTAGAGTTGTCTTTGGATGTTTATTGTGAAACTATGCTAAATGTGGTTATAAACACTCATAAATGAATTATGTTTTTCAGGATATCTTTGAGTGTTTGAGTCCATTAGCATCAAACCAAGCTTGATGGCCATTTGAGGAGAGAGATGAATACTTAAGAAGATCAGTTTTACCCTCAGAAGCAAAGGAAGAAGGGCATTCATGAAGAATCAAGGCTGGATTAGAAGAAAATGATCAACACGGCCCGTGTCAAATGACACGGGGTAGGCCGTATATTATTCTGACTTTGAAGACTGAAAGGTTTTGAAGAACACGGCCCATGTCCAATGACACAGGGTAGGCCGTGTACTTCTCTGACTTCACGAGGAAGAGTCAATTTCAAGCCTTGATCGAGAACATGGCCCGTGTCAAGTGACACGGGGTGGGCTGTGTTCTTCTCTGACTTTGGAATAGCTGAGAATCTGTCATCAGAATTGAACACGGGTTGGGCCGTGTAATATGACACGGCCCGTGTCGTCGTATCAGAATTTTAATTTCGTGTTTTAATGCTAACTGTTTTCATGGGTTAGGTCTATGCCCCCCCATTCTATTTTTTGTTTTCTTTTTTCTTTTTTTTAATAAATTATTGATATGCTGCAAATGATTGGCTTTGCTTGGGGTGCCAACTTAGTTGGGATGCCTTGCTTTGCAGTGATGCTTTTGCATATCTTCTTTGTTTAAAAAAAAAAAAAGGTTCCCAAACCTATAAATAGGGTTGCTTAGAGTCCCTAAAGGAGGTCTGGACAGAGAGAGCCGTGAAGGTAATTGAGGGAAACACAAAGACTAAGGGAAGGGAGATTGGATCGAAGATTGGAGTCTCGGGTTCGAGCAATCGGAGATCGATCATCCCTAACTTTTGGAAACTAGTTTGATCTTCAGTTTTCTTTTGCACTTTCGTTCTGAACTATGTTTTTCTTCTGTTTTTCTTCTATTTTTGAATTTGCCATGTGTGGCTAGTTTTCTTATTTGGTTAAGGGAAGATGAAACCCTAGTTTTGATTATGTGAATCTTGCATATTTCTTTATATCAATACAGTTATGTTTTTATTCATATATTTCTGAATCTATTGTTGGTATGAAGGTTTTTATACTTGTTCCCGCTTTCAAAGTGGTAGATCTGGGTTTATTATGCGCGGTTGCGGTAGTAAATCTAGCAGAATATATGATGTTCATGTGGGTATAATTATCTTTATGCTATTTACCAGTTATAAAAGTGGTAGATCTGGATATATTATGCGCGGTTGCGGTAATAGATCTAGTGAAATATATGTTCTAAGTAATTTAATCCCGGTGTGTGATTAGATCTTAGTGTGATTGGTTTTCTAATTCTTAATGCAATCATTAGGTAGGTGTAAGAGCGGTTGCTTTACAAATAACTAATGGTTAGGGTTTGATTTGAGCGGTTACTGAATTAAGCGAAACTTAAGCAAAACAAGGGATTTATCTCACAATTACATAAGAACATAATTGATCACGTTGGTATAAAGAGTATGTAAGTTAGCATAATCATATAAATCTAGTGGTGGATTCCATCTCTTAACCAATGTCTTTAACTTGATAATTCAATTTGTGTTTACTGTGTTGGTTTAAGTTTAAGTTCTTTTGTTAGTTTTAATTAACAAAACCCCCTTTTTAATTTTACTGTTCATTTTTCATCAGAGTTTAATTTAGGAATTGGATTGATAGTGTTAATTGAATTGGTTCTCTGTGGATCGACCCTTGTTTACTACAATTGGTTGCAAGGTTTTTATATTTTTGGTGGAACTTGGCAACTATTTTTAATATTAATTTTTAATCGTATTCCACACCACACCAGGCTGCCCAACCAAACTATTACAATGTCAAACGTCGTGTCTATAGTCCACAGTCCAAAACATCGTGTAGTAGTACACAGTCCAATACATCGTGTACTACAGGCATTGTACATAATAGTCTCCTCAAGATCTCGATTAAGAATAGTGCTTGTCGAGATCATTAGTGTGTTGCCCGTTACCACGGCCTAGAGGCGATACCACTGTCCATATATGGGATTCTCCGCACACTACCGCCTCCAAGTTCAATTAATGAACTGCACTACGCCTATCACACCCACAACACGGTGCAATTCATCTCGTCAATCAATCGCCAATTATCAACCAAATTGACACAACTCTCAACGAAAAATCAAGAATTACTAAAATACCCTTAGTTCCAATATATTACCATATTTACGAAAATACCCTCAATCTCAATATACCAAAATATAGTATGTCTCCACTTGACAATACTATCTCGCAACATGTCCAGGTCCACCACTTTGGCCCGACAGTAAAACTCGCTGTATCATTTAATTGCATAGAAATTTTATCATGTTTTCACAATCGCGTCACTTTTATAAACGTTTTAAAATTGCATAAATATATTTTGACAATTTTGAACATCGCGTAATTTTTTTAAATCATTTTCTCAATCGCGTAAGATTTTTCAATCATTTTCTTAACCTTGCAGCTTAAAAATCATTATTTCAAATATGTGTAAACTATTTCTAGAACTTTTAAACTACGTAGAATATTTTCATATGTTATAAATATATTATGGAATCTCTTCATTTTATTTGTCTGACATTAGTAAATTTCGGCAGCATTTTGCCTAGAAAATTAGTATATGGTATTTTTAACGTTTTCCTCTAAATTTTGTTCATTTTAATCTTACCCAACAGTTACACATTGAAACTTGCTAACGCGCTTCAAAACTCAGAGTGTGAGCTCTACGTTAGTATTTTTCAAGCGTTCCTTTATTTCTTATTACAAATGCTTCTAAAAATAAAATTCTAAAACTAACTTCATTCATTTTATTTTTCAAAGATTCATTGGAATCAATTTCTTTTGTAGATTAGTTACTTAACCTACTTTAAAAAATAACTTTGGAATTTAATTTTACATGAAATGGCATGTTGGCCATAATTAACCTATCCTTCACAACTAATCATTAAATCATTATCTTACTTCTAAATTATTCTTAAATTCATTGTATCACCTAGATTCATTAAATCATAATTTTAGAAGATGGTTGAGAACATTTTGGTTCTCTTTTTCTTGGAGAAGCCGTGAGCTCCTTTGTGTTCTTTGGAACACTCATACAATTCCTTACATGTTATTCGCATCTTACATTAATAATCATATAATTATACACACATGCAATATATTTTAAAAACTATAAACACATGCAATATATTTTAAAAACTATAAACATGCTTGCAAACAAAATCAATCACAAACAGGAAAAACAATAAACAACCACACAAATGAATCCTTATGGATTCTTCACACACATACAATCTATTTTCTCATCACCATACAAGGTTGATGAGATTAAATCTCCCTCTTACCTCTTGTAGACAAAGATCTCCTAGTCTCCTCCTTCTCCTTGTTTTCTTGAAATCCAACACAAAACCCTAATAATTCTTAAATAATTAGTAAAATCACATACAAGGCTTCATAATGGAAAATCATGGAACAAACATGGTTTAGAAAATCACAAATCAAATTTTAAACTATAAAATCAAAAGCTTACCCTTAGGGAAGTGAACAAAAGCTTTGATTTTGAACTAGAAAGAGTAGGTTTTTGACAAAACCTTGTAAAGGAAAAGTGTTTAGGAGATAGTTTTGGTTTAGGAAATGTGAAGAGGTAAAATTATAAAAGATTGATGGTGGTGTTTGGTGCTTGGGCTGAAAATAGAAGAGAAAATAAAAGAGAAAAGTTGCTTGGTGTTCTTGGGGATTTTGGAGAGAATAGAAGACTAAGTTTTTAGTAAGTATAAAAGTGAATATCAAGAGTGAAATGGGAAGGGGGCTGCCGTGAGTGGCTTGTAGGAAAAAGAAGAGATTTACTTGAACAAAATATCACAATTTTGAGTGCACATGGCTTATGTCACCAACTTGTCATGCATGGTCACTTGGATGGTTCAAGAATAATGGAGAACATGGTGAATTTGGCTCCTTGGCCGTGGAGTACAAGGGAATTAGGGGCTTAATTTGTTTCCAATTAAAGTCTAATTGTATGCTAAATAAATAGGTAATTAGTTAGGTTAAGTCTCCTATTAACACTTAAGTAACATTCTAATTTATATAACTAATTAATTAAATATATAATTACATATATCATAGCCTCTAAATAAAATTAGGATATCTATTAATAATTAGATTATAACTAATTAATAACTAAGCTAGTTTACTTAGTTTGTTAATTAGATAATTAGATTAACCAAATTAGATTTAATTAGCTACTAAATAAAGTCAAGCCACTATATTTGACTTAATGTTAACCATTGAATTCAACTTTAATTCCTAGCCTTTGATTAGATCTAAGGTGGATATTACTTAGTGATTAAACTAGAATTGCTCTCACACCATTGATTTGATCAACGGTTAAGATCAAAGCTTCCAAAACAAGATTTTACATCTAACAGTCCACAAAGAAGTCTTTGCCTCTTTGTTTGACTACTTCTTATTGGTTAGAAAATTCAAGCCACTTTTGTTGGCTTGTTCCTATTAGCTTAGAATTTGGTCTAGTCAGAATTGTTGACTGCTACTTTAAACGCGGGTCCCACAGACTTTTCAGGGTCCATGGTCATTTGGAGCATATTTATACTGTTTTTAAGACAGTAGGTACTGTTAAATAAAATAATATTATAATAATATAAAATTATTTTATTGTACAGTTAAATCCTAAAAATTAAAAGATTAATATATATATCAATCAGAATTGGGTTTAGTAAGATCCCCTAGCTCCAATTAATTAAAATAAGATTTTTTCAGCCAGAAAATTATTATTTTCTTGGCTCGGTGCAAATCACACACAGCAGTCAAATACACTCATGAAACAATCAAATTCAATTTACTACTCACAGAAATTACAAAATAGTACATTTCAGGACTATATTGTAATTAACCCAAAAGTTAGGGTGTTACAACTCTTCCCTACTAATAAGAATTTCGTCCTCGAAATTCATCTTAGCCCAGAATAGTTGAGGGTATTGCTCCCTCGTCTTATTTTCTAGCTCCCATGTGGCTCTACCACTTACATCGTTCCAAACTCCTTTAACTAATGCGATCTCCTTTCCTCGAAATTGCTTTGTCCTTCGATCTTTAATCTTGACCAGAAACGTCTCATAGGTTAAATTCTCCTTCAGTTGTACAGTGTCTGGTTCGATGACGTGAGTCGGATCAGAAATATATTTCTGTAGTTGTGATACGTGAAATACATTATGAAGATTTGATAAGAATGGTGGTAGTGCAATCTGATAAGCTACAGGACCTACCCGACGAAGTATTTGATATGGCCCGATAAACTTCGGAGTGAGTTTCGTCGACTTGATCACTCGTCCAACTCTAGTCATAAGTATCACACGTAGAAACACATGGTCACCTTCTTCAAATTCAAGTAGTCTTCATCTTTTATCAGTATAACTCTTTTGCGGCGTCTGAGTTATCCTCATCTTATCTTGAATCATCTTCACTTTCTCAGTTATCTACTGCACAAATTCTGGTCCTACAATATTACCTTCACCAGCATGATACCAACACAACGGCGTTCTACAGCGTCTCCCATATAATGCCTCATAGGGTGTCATCCCTATGTTCGAACGAAACTATCATTGTATGTGAACTCTATCAATACTAGAAATTCATCCCAACAAGTCCTTTGAAAATTCTAACTATTCGTCTCTTCCTTATATCCAAACCCCTCTTGATTGAACAGGTACTTCAAGCCCTTGAAATCATTGTGAATTTTATAGGAAAAAAATGTCTTCATATCTTCTTTGCACAACGACTATCGCGTATCCTAAAACGTAAATCGAATAATTTCTCTCATGCACGTTCCACTGCCTTGAAGTATACGCCACCACCTTTCTATTTGATCTCAACATTCAATCTAAATCCATGAGTTGAACCTCTTCTAACCGAATTTGCATCTGACTAGTTTCGCGCATAACTCCTTTTTCTTCTTCAGAAATTGAAGAACTGCATTGAGGTATTCAGTATGTTCCTTCAAATTTTGAGATTAAGTCTAAATATTGCCAATAAAGATAATGACAAATTTGCCTAGATGGGAAAGAAAGATCCTATTTATATAATTCGTGAATATCACCAAAACATTCCCTACCCCGAATGGAAGTATTGAATATTCATAGTGCCTGCAATGCATCTGAAAAATTGTCTTGGAATATTCTCTACCTTTATGCGAATCTGATAATAACCAGCACGCAAATCGATCTTGGAGCAAACAGTGATTTCCTTCATTTGATCTTCTAGTTCCCTTATTGTCACATCATTCCAGATTTTCTTCATCAAGATAAGTTGTTCTACTTGCCTATTTTTAATCTTAACAGAATGTGTCTCATAAATTAAGTTTTCTTCTAATTGTACTGTATTTAGTATTATGACACAAGTTGGATCAAGAATAATCCTTCTTAATTGAAATACAGGAAAGACACTATGAAGGTTATAAGGAAAAGTAATAAGACTATTTAGTAGATTACTAGATTAGTCCAAGAAAGAATTTGAGATGGTCTAATAGATTTCGAAATGAATATAGTCCAATAATTTTAGAAATGAACTTTCTAGATTCAAATCTAAAAATCTCAAGTTAAGGAAACACTAAAATTTCATTGCAACAATCTAGTAGGATATGGTAGGAAAATAACCAATCCATTTATAAAATCAGGCTCTCAAATAGATGTGATTTTAGATAAACAAATCAAATTATCAGAAAAGATTTGATATTCAATAGATGTAGGGTAGAGTTAGAAAACTTGAGTATAAACAACAAGTTCAACAAGAAGAGTAGAAATACTCAGATCATACTATAACAAAGACACGGATAAATCAAATTGATTTACTCAGTCTATTTGAGAAAGAAATAGACAAACTAGATCAATAAAAAGTTTCAAACCCCTATAATAATAGGATAGTTTTAAACAGACTCAAGTAGTAATAGCAAGTTTAGAAGTTGAAGTAACATTATAAAAAGAAGTAAAACACAGATAACCCCAAAAGATTTACATAGTCACATATCACAAGAGAATGGGTTACCTCACAAATTATACAGCACAGTTTTAAGATTACCCACTATGGCACAACTTTCTCGCTTCTTAAGTTTTTGTATTTAAACGTTCTCATTACACTCTTTGCACCAGCTCTTTCTTCTTTTTAAGATTTTGAAACACGTGTATTATTAATGGAAGTTTCCATCTTCAGCTGATCACATTCTTTGGAGAAATGTCCAGGCTTTCCATATTTGAAACAAGTTATACTTTTAATCGTGCAGTTTCTTGTCATATAATTCTTTCCACACTTCAAGTACTTCATTGGTGATGCCACAGTCTGATCAAAATCGTTGCCACTAGTACTTCCTTTCTTTGTTCGTTGTTGCTTCCCCGATGGTTGTACATACAACTCTCGCTAAAAATGATTAACCTTACACTTCCTTCTATTTTAGATTATCGAAGGTTCTAAGTTATAGCTTCTCGCGTCCAATGGCTGCTCCAATCCTAATAAGCTATGAAGTTTGATTATCAGTTCCTACTGCTGAGCGATCATCTATCTCTGTTGTACTGCTACTTCAATCATCTTTTGCATCACACTTCCATCTGCGGTTATACGATCTTCATCACGTTTCGCATCCACATGCTCATGTTCGTAATGTTCCATTATCTTTCTTCAAAGATAAACAAAATCAACACACAACGAACTAAACGTAGCGATTTCGCACAAAATCGTTTCCTTTTGGAAATTGAAACATATCTCTGTGTTCAATATCAGAGATTCACACAGCACAAACAAGACAAACCTACCCATAAACCCAAAAGACTCTAACTTGGGCTCTGATACCAACTAATGTAACACCTTTATGGGGATGTCACATTTTAATGCAATAAAATAAAATCTTACCCAAGTTGTAAAACGTTTAATACGTACAATAATATGAGTTGTAAAATTTTTCCTTTTTATATTTATTAACGCTAAATAAAATAACACGGAATATGAAATAACATAAAACATAATCACACACTGTAATATACATATGATTTTGTCTGAAATACACAATTAATTTACAACTACCAATATTTAATAAAGTAGTAAAAAGTCAGCATAATACTAAAACATAACACCTAAGACATAAGCCCTTGTCAGAAGAAAAATTCCCTAGTTGGGAATGTCTTGACCGATAGAAATTCGACCCAAAAATATATCGAAGTTCTCTCTAGGAATATGGTGAAATTCATTCCACAACTCCCTAATAGGTAAAATAACCTGTACGAAAGTAACCGTATAAAGTGAAGTAATGAACCCATGTGGAGTCCTACTTACTGATAAAGTAATGTCACTACTGTACTCTATATGTCCTGTGTCCCAGTGGACATACCAAGCCTCAGTGCCTTCAAGAAATTATAGTCTAAAGAAACCTAATTGACCTCTCCTTGCCGCCATTGTAGTCTTCGATGATATAAACATAAAATAGAAATAGATAGAACAATACAATAAAGAGGTGAGACAATCTACATCATTACCAGCATGGCAATAAAGAAAACAACATACAAACAAATATTACAATAACACATACCATTATATCATATACAGTATAGCAAATTAATACATCATGCATTTTATCACAGATTATAATAAACATTAAAAATGCAGATAATGAATGATACACACACTGACTCATTCCTACTCCATGGAGCTAAACACAGATATCTGAGAGAATGATCCAAAAAGAACTAATAGTACCTCAGGCTGCCCAACCAAACTATTACACTGTCAAACGTCGTGTTTATAGTCCACAGTCCAAAACATCATGTAGTAGTACACAGTCCAATACATCATGTACTACAGGCATTGTACATAATAGTCTCCTCAAGATCTCGATTAAGAATAGTGTTTGTCGAGATCATTAGTGTATTACCCGTTACCACGGCCTAGAGGCGCTACCACTGTCCACATATGGGATTCTCCGCACACTAACGCCTCCAAGTTTAATTAATGAACCACACTACACCTATCACACCCACAACACATGTAATTCATCTTGTCAATCAATCGCCAATTATCAACCAAATTGACATAACTCTCAATGAAAAATCAAGAATTACCAAAATACCCTTACTTCCAATATATTACTATATTTACGAAAATACTCTCAATCTCAATATACCAAAATATAGTATGTCTCCACTTAACAGTACTATCTCACAACATGTCAGGGTCCACCACTTTGGTCAGATAGTAAAACTCGCTGCATCATTTAATCGAGTAGAAATTTTATTATTTTTTCACAATCGCCTCGCTTTTACAAATGTTTTAAAATTGTGTAAATATATTTTGACAATTTTGATCATCGCGTAATGTTTTTAAATCATTTTCGCAATCGCGTAAGATTTTTAAATCATTTTCTTAACCTTACAGCTTAAAAATCATTATTTCAAATATATGTAAACTATTTCTAGAACTTTTAAACTACGTAGAATATTTTCATATGTTATAAATATATTATGGAATCTCTTAATTTTATTTGTCTGATTTTAGTAAATTTCGGCAGCATTTTGCCTAGAAAATCAGTATATGGTATTTTTAACATTTTCCTCTAAATTCTGTTCATTTTAATCTTACCCAACAGTTACATATTGAAACTTGGTAACACGCTTCAAAACTCAGAGAGTGAGCTCTACGTCAGTATTTTTCAAGCGTTCCTTTATTTCTTATTACAAATGCTTCTAAAAATAAAATTCTAAAACTAACTTCATTCATTTTATTTTTCAAAGATTCATTAGAATCAATTTCTTTTGTAGATTAGTTACTTAACCTACTTTAGAAAATAACTTTGGAATTTAATTGTACATTAAATGGCATGTTGGCCATAATTAACCTATCCTTCACAACTAATTATTAAATCATTATCTAACTTCTAAATTATTCTTAAATTCATTGTATCACCTAGATTCATTAAATCATAATTTTAGAAAATGGTTGAGAACATTTTGGTTCTCTTTTTCTTGGAGAAGCCGTGAGCTCATTTGTGTTCTTTGGAACACTCATACAATTCCTTACATGTTATTCACATCCTACATTAATAATCTTATAATTATACACACATGCAATATATTTTAAAAACTATAAACGCATGCAATATATTTTAAAAACTATAAACATGCTTGCAAACAAAATTAATCACAAATAGGAAAAATAATAAACAACCACACAAATGAATCCTTATGGATTCTTCACACACATACAATCCATTTTCACATCACCATACAAGGTTGATGAGATTAAATCTCCCTCTTACCTATTGAAGACAAAGATCTCCTAGTCTCCTCCTTCTCCTTGTTTTCTTGAAATCCAACACAAAACCCTAATAATTCTTAAATAATTAGTAAAATCACATACAAGGCTTCATAATGGAAAATCATGGAACAAACATGGTTTAGAAAATCACAAATTAAATTTTAAACTATAAAATCAAAAGCTTACCCTTAGGGAAGTGAACAAAAGCTTTGATTTTGAACTAGAAAGAGTAGGTTTTTGACAAAACCTTGTAAAGGAAAAGTGTTTAGGAGATAGTTTTGGTTTAGGAAATGTGAAGAGGTAAAATTATAGAAGATTGATGGTGGTGTTTGGTGCTTGGGTCGAAAATAGAAGAGAAAATAAAAGAGAAAAGTTGCTTGGTGTTCTTGGGGATTTTGGAGAGAATAGAAGGCTAACTTTTTAGTAAGTGTAAAAGTGAATATTAAGAGTGAAATGGGAGGGGGGATGCCGTGAGTGGCTTGTAGGAAAAAGAAGAGATTTACTTGAACAAAATATCACTATTTTGAGTGCACATGGCTTATGTCACCAACTTGTCATGCATGGTCACTTGGATGGTTCAAGAATAATGGAGAACATGGTGAATTTGGCTCCTTGGCCATGGAGTACAAGGGAATTAGGGGCTTAATTTGTTTCCAATTAAAGTCTATTTGTATGCTAAATAAATAGGTAATTAATTAGGTTAAGTCTCCTATTAACACTTAATTAACATTCTAATTATATAACTAATTAATTAAATATATAATTACATATATCATAGCCTCTAAATAAAATTAGGATATCTATTAATAATTAGATTATAACTAATTAATAACTAAGCTAGTTTACTTAGTTTGTTAATTAGATAATTAGATTAACCAAATTAGATTTAATTAACTACTAAGTAAAGTCAAGCCACTATATTTGACTTAATCTTAACCATTGAATTCAACTTTAATTCCTAGCCTTTGATTAGATCTAAGGTGGATATTACTTAGTGATTAAACTAAAATTGCTCTCACACCATTGATTTGATCAACGGTTAAGATCAAAGCTTCCAAAACAAGCTTTTACGTCTAACGGTCCAAAAAGAAGTCTTTGCCGCTTTGTTTGACTACTTCTTATTGGTTAGAAAATTCAAGCCACTTTTGTTGACTTGTTCCTATTGGCTTAGAATTTGGTCCAGTCAAAATCATTGACTGCTACTTTAAACGCGGGTGCCACAGACTTTTCAGGATCCATGATCATTTTGGAGCAGATTTCTACAGTTTTTAAGACAGTAGGTACTGTTAAATAAAATAATATTATAATAATATAAAATTATTTTATTGCATAGTTAAATCTTAAAAATTAAAAGATTAATATATATATATCAATCAGAATTGAGTTTAGTAAGATCCCCCAGCTCCAATTAATTAAAATAAGATTTTTTTCAGCTAGAAAATTATCATTTTCTTGGCTCAGTGCAAATCACACACAGCAGTCAAATACACTCATGAAACAGTCAAATTCAATTTACTACTCACAGAAATTACAGAACAGTACATTTCAAGACTATATTATAATTAACTCAAAAGTTGGGGTGTTACAACTATGATGATAGATAGTCTCTCGGTGAGCAAGGTGGACATAGTAAAAGACTTAAGGACTCAGATTTTTAGAAACTCAAAAAGGAGGATGAAGCTCTAAGGGACACTAGTGAATTGATCTTCTTCGGAGCCCAACAAGATTTTTGTTATGGCTAAGCGGGAATGACGATGTTTAGAGATAGACTTTGTTTTCCAAGAGGGTCAAAAATCAAGAAAAAGGATTCTAGAAGTAGTTCACAAGAGAATGTAAACTACTTATCTAGAGGCTACTATGGTTTTTCAAGAGTTAAGAAAGATGTAAGGTGGTCTTGTATGTTAAAGAACATATCAAGATATGTTGAGCTGCAGGCAAGGGTGGAGAGATTAGGTAATCTACACATCTTTTGCAAAGTAAAATTAGCAATTTTCTGGATAAAGTGGTTGAAATACTTTTGAAAGAAATACTTAGGATGCATGGAATTCTAGTGAATGTATTGTCTGAAAGGTATACTAGATTCACAGTTGGTTTTGGAAAACCTTACAAGGAGGAGTTGAAAGTTAAGTTATGTTTTAATACAGCTTACCATCCACAAACAGAGGGGTCAAGAGCTTAGAGATAAGCAGATTTCCTCTAGTAGAGGTGTAGTTGGGAGAAGCTGGTGCTGAAAAAGGATTGCATGGTATTAAGAATTCCATGTTAAGAGAGTTACCAGAGTTGGTTGCATGAGATGAACAATTTTACGGACAAAATTTTAAAAATAAGGGGAGAAGCCCTTGGTAACATGTTAGACTTGTTTATGTGTTCAAAAGGTAGCATATAACTTGCTTAACATGTTAGTGAAGTTTTGTGACAATCTGAGTTCGTTTAGGCACTTAGTTGTAACCCAGAGTGTGAAAAGTAGCTTAAAATGACACAGATAAGGGCTTAAAAGGTTAAGTTAAGGGAAACATGTATGAAAATCTTGTTTCTAAATCACAAATGAGCTTAGTAGGATGCAATTAAAGTTTCAAGTTAATTGGAGTTAATTTAGTATTTTTAGGCATACTGGTTGTGCATTTAATATTGGATTGACTACCGGTAGATATAAAAAATCATGAAAATGATGGAATAACAATTTAGATGAATCCTATGATTTATTCTAAAGTTGTTGGAAGCAGGAAAACTTGTCCCTCACAGATATAAGTTTTAGCACAGAAACTTAAGTTACCAAGTTTACCCTATTTTCTCCTATATTTCCCTCCTCTCTCCCATGAAGCTCCCAGCAGAAACAGAGAAGAAAGAAATGGAGGAAGAGAAGAGAGAAAGGGGAAAAGAAGAAGGAGAAGCAGAAAGAGAAGAGGAAGGTCAAGATCAAGGATCAAAGGTTGAAGATTGATCATATATACAAGAGGTAAGGGGTTTTCTATTCATCTTTCTCCTCTTTGATTCTCATTGAACGAGGTTTGGGATTTTGAGTAGAAATAGGGGTTTGGAGAGCCAAATTTGAGTTCTTGGATTGATTCTTGATTCTTGATTCTAAGGATTAGGTTAAGTTAGTTTAAGCTTAGTAAGTGTAAGATAGCCATTTATGGCTCAAGATCAACCATTAGGATCCATAGATTTAAGAATTGGACAATGGCTTGAGTTATGTGATTTAGACCTAAATCTTTGCCTAAGAGAATCCATAGGTTGTAATTGAGTTACAACAAGTTTAGAGGCATGAATGAGTGTTAGAAATCATAAAGAAACTAATTTTGATGATTGGAAGTTAAGATGAGATTTTTAGAATAGTTAGAACAATCTGCAGAAATTCTGTAGAATTTCTATCAAGCGGAGAGCGCCCAAATGCTTCTCACAGAGCGCCTAGACTTTCGTGTGCCAGGGATGAATATTTATGTAGTAGGGTGCAGAGCGCTTAGGCGCTCAGTACAGAGCACTTAGATGCTTAATGCCCAAGAAGTTTTTATGCTCATCAGAGCACCTAGATGCTCAGTCCACAGTGCCTAGGCGCGTAGCACGAGACAACACATGGCTGTGTTCTACCTAGTGAGTGCCCAGAAGCTCAAGGAGAGAGCGCTTTGGTGTCCACCACAGAATTCAACAAAGAGTTGCAAGTAAGAACCACTCTTGAGTAAGATTCATTTGAGTGGAGATAAGGTTGTGTATTTAGTTCTGAATGAGGAATGTTATGTACTAAGTCTCTAGCTAAACGGGACCTTATGCATTGTAGAATACACAAGAGGATGAATGTTGACTCGTAAGCTTCTCGCATTCATTAAGTAAGCAAAGGTCTAGAGAAATGCTCATTTATTTCCTTAAGTAAGGTTGAATGAGGCATTACCTAAGATAGACTCTTTCATTAGGATGAGTTGAGTCTATAAGAAAGTTAAGGTGGTGTTTATGTAGGAGATAAACATACCACTATGCTTTTTATACACTAGTTAGTTAATCTAGCTTGTATGTGAAAACTATGAGAACCTTAGTGCAACCAAGAGTAATGGTTTGCCATAAGTGAGTATCTAACACCTCAGCAATATAGTGTTGCATAGAGATCACTTAACATGTAATGAGTGATAATGGGGTGTATTAGATGCAATGAATTAGGATATGTTGACATTGTCTATCTTTTAATGTGACTTGTATGACAGAAGGTCATTTAGCCAATAAGGAAGGGAGTCAAGAAGTTCCTAAGGGGACAAGTATTCCTAACCAAGTGCCAAGGTTGCATGCAGCATGGAAATTATAGTTTTTCCTTATCTACAAAGAGGTAAACATGAGAAGTTAGAATTTTCTAATAAATTATACCAAGGTCTTAGATGAACTAAGTGTATAAGAATGACTATTTGTATATTTAAGGAAATGGTCTAGTAGTATTAATTTTAGTGAGTATCCTTTGATGCCCATTCATGGAGGCCAAGGGAGATAGATGGGTTTCTGATAGACTCTTTTGAGGAAGCACATAACCTTGATGTCTCGATAGTGCCAAGGCCATGGGAGATAAGTGGGGGGTCCGTAAGGTTCTTTCGAACAAGGATTCATCCCAAACTTCTCAGCGTGCCAGGATATGTGTGATGTGAGGATGAGTTTTCCCCACCGGATAATATACTGAACCAGTTCCTAATGAATTTCTTGGTTTTCAAAATAAACCTCCGCATGTATTTCAAAACAAAACATTGCACAAGCATATCTTTAGGATCTTTCTTAGACATAATCATATTATATATCATCTTTATTGCATTTACAGACAGTTGTATGGGCATTGTCTATTACTGTTAGTATTTACAATTGTATGGGCAGTTGTCTATATCCAACGGTATGTAGGCTATCAGTTTAGACCACATTACTTGGTAATGTGCAATTATGAGAATTAGTGGAGGAAACTCTTATGTTAGTAGTTATAGCAACTGTTATATTTGTTATACAATGTTATCGAATTACTTTTACTGAGAATTATAATTCTCACCCCAGTTGTTCTTCCATGTAAATCTAGGTAAAGACCCTACTAAGGGAAAGAAGATGAAGCATGAAGACTGGTATAGTTTTTATATGCTTTAGTAGACAAAGTTGATGTATAAAGTTTATATTTATTTTGTATGTTTTAAGTAGTATGTATTACAATATGCCCTTTCGTGGCAAGTGTTGTATATTTATATGTACGAGTTTAAGTTTTCTGCAATCTCTCAAGGCTTTCTTTAATCACTCAGTTGTGATTATGAATATATGTTAGTTAGTTATGTAGAAGTGATGTTTCTAGTGCTGTATATCTTTGTGTATCTATGATATACCTAGATATCTGTATTAGAATGTTACACGTCTCATGCCCCTAAGCGAAGGAATCTGATGTGTGTCACTTTTAGTCTTGATTCACAATGCCACAGTAAGGATAATATAAGACGAAATCCGTCATAATGAATGATATGTACAATTGGCCCCAGTTGATAGGGTGTTATGGCCATAATATGCTATGCAATACCATATCACTTCACACAAATAGGATCCATTTTGGTGTCAATATTGGAATTCGTTTGCTTAAGTGACTGGTTTCACATGAACGACCTTAACGTTAACATTATTTAGAGTTGTTATCTGCGGTGAGGTAGGCTAATGCCCCCAAGCCGTATGGAGCCATTGCGATATGGGAGCCGGGGTCCATTGGAGGGGTCATAAGCTTTCATTAGGATTATATTACGGCTGTGATCCATTGTACATATTTGCAATGTCCCTAAGCAATTATAAGCCACCATGTTCTGGGATCACACATTATTGAGAACATATAGTTGTTAGGATCTAGTCTTATGATGCTTGGCGTTGAATTTTGTCGCTTAGTATGGGGTCGCTTTCATTTCGCCTACTATTGGTTGAAGTTTTGAGCCACGTGTTAGGCTGGGAGTGGAAGCTGGTGTTTGGGTTTCGTGCTACCATCATTTTAAACTTTTCAAAATAGACTGGCTTGTCCCTACCATGATGAGGTAGTTGGGACCCATTGGTCCCTACAAATTGGGGAGTGGGGTTGAAAGGGCACCAGTGTTTAGGTTTGTGCTGCCATCATTTCAAACTTTTCAAAATGGACTAGTGTGTTCTTACCAAGATGAGGTAGTTGGGAGGCGTTTGTCCCTACAAATTGGGGAGTGGGGTTGGGAGGTTTTCACTTTGCCTTTTTCTGCTTCCACTCTGAGTTTTTTAGTGAAGAGAGGTGATTTATGGCAAAGAGTTTGTGGTGGTGCATAGAGGCATTCACAACGGCGACTAGCTTCAAAACCTTTCTTCTTAGTTTTCTTTATTTTTCAAGCTTTCTATTTTTAGTCCAAGTATCCTTCTTTCACTTTTCACTATTTTCTTTGCTTGTTTCCTTAACTTTTTACTAAAACTGGCAAGAGTTAGAGAGATTATGAGTGATGCAAAGGATGGGCATTCCCTAGAAACTCTTTCAGAGCCTCCACTGCTACCGCCCCTTGTACGGTGGTAATCCTAAAGTTGTGGCAACCTTGTGAGGGCACAAGGCTGTGATCCTAGGTTTTGGTCTAGGATATAATCGTAAGTCAGACAGAGGCAACTCAACATGAAATCCCACTCAAGGAGCTCCTTTCATCTTTTGATAGCATGCGAAAGTTGGAACGCCAATTAGGAATTTCTAGTCACTCAAGTTTTGATGTTGAGAGCTCAGCCTCTGTAAGTGTTTCTTCTAGGATCCAAGAACCTGATATGGGAAGGTGGAAAGTAGTCATAGCCCCATCAAGCATGTACCCAGCACCCCAGGATGCACAGTCATATAAATGGGTGGACAAAGAAGTATTGGGGATATCTTCGAGATTGAACACTGAGGTGAACATGGAAAATCTTCCCATATATTTGTAGCTGACTATAGACGGTCTCTGAGATGACTAGTTTGTGATACTCTCTCTAAGTTATGAAGAAAGGATCTGTTTAACCTGAATATCAAGAGAGAGGCATTTTATGTATCTTTAAGATACGTTATTCGTGTGTCTCGGGATCTGTCTTCCCTCTACATTCTTTGAAAAAGATGTCTTGAATCATTTAAGGGTTGCCTCCACTCAATTTCAGCCTAATGGATGGGCCTTCATCCAGGCTTACGAGTTGTTGTAAGAGCATCTAGAACTACCTTATTCCATGAGGGCATTCTTTTGGTTATTTATCATGGTTCGATTGTTTAGTGGTGATCAAACTAAGGCTTGGATTTCTCTAAGGGTGAAACCTAATCGAAAAGTTTTAGAACCATACCAAGATTCATATAAGAAGTTTAAGAAGGACTACTTTCATTTGGAAATAGTGCTCAGAACCAAGCTTTTCTTTTTGATGGCAGAGGGAAATCCGTCAATCTACCTCTATTGGTCTCAGTGTCACTTCAACCTAAGACTTGAAGCTTTTGAAACCTCGAATGACGACTTGTCAGAGGACGAGGTTGATGTGACCATGTTCTTTACCAAATGGGTCACAGAAAAAGACCTCATACCAAGTCATGATATAATTAATACGATAGAGTCTGACCTCCATGCTGCATTAGGTAGGTTTTTGGCTTTCATTGTTTTGCATAAGTCTTTAATTACATAATTTCTAACATTTTACATTATTTTCATTTTACAGAGAGTATGGCACTTGCTGGAAATGTTTTAGAGCTGCAACATTGGGTTACGGAGAAGGAGGTAAGGAGGGCTGCTAGTCTAGTTATCCCGGCTCAACCGGAGACCGTGGTGCAGTTCTAAGAGACCAATTATGAATCGTCTAATCAGGGTTCCGTTCTACAAGATAGAAAAAGGAAACCAGGTTCTCAAGGTGGTCAGAACTACCAAAAAAGGATGACCGTGAGTTTTGAGCCAATGTTGGACTTAACTCAGGAACATGATGCCAGTCCCCGTCGAGATGCCCCCATTTGATTTTTAGAGCCTTCTATTTGGAGTTATGGCTTTTTGGCTATTGATCAAACACTCCTTTCTGACTCTGACATCGAGAAGCTATTGGAAGAGAAAGTATCTTACCAAATGCAGATGATCGAGACTTAATGTCTTCAAAATGCTTCTTAAGAGAAGGTAAGAGGGTCTTCATGAAGCCAAGGCCAAGCTAGAAAAGGACCTTGGAGCCCAAACAACTCAAGCTATAACTACCAAAGAAAGCTTGAAGGCTTCTTAAGAGAAGGTAAAAGCCCTTGAGAAGCAGGTGACCGACTTAACTGAGAAGGTTAAGTCAAATGAAACTGTAATAGGCGGGCTCCAAATCTAAGTCAACAACTTAGAGCAAGTTAGAGACAAGTTACATACTGAGATTGAAGATATTGAAATGAAATAGGAATAGGCTGCTAACAAGTCCTTCGCCAATACAATCGAGCAGTTAACTCTTCGCAACCCCAGGCTTCGAACTGAGGGAGTCAAATCATGTCAATATGTTGAAGATACCATGATAATGGATATTGGCTCGACTCCTATAATCATTTAGCAACCTATAGTGGCTCAAGAAGATAGGGCCAAAAAAGAAGAAGAAGAGGAGGAAGAGGTCGATGCTCTGACCCAATAATCATTTTTTTAATTTAATGAATTTTGCCTCCTGCGTGGGGTTTATTATTACTGTATGGACGAGTCTCGATGTTGGGCATTTTTTATTTTACATAGAGAAGTCCCTATTTTGCATTAATTAGCTCCAAATTTTTGTGCCCTTTATAGGTCCAATGCCTTTATGGAGAAAGTCTTTAAGACTTAGAAGAATTTTGGAGGAAAGTAAAACCATTGTCTGTTATCCTTTTTAGATCATAAAATAGTTTTAGGTTTTGTGAATCATCTATAGGACCTAGTAATAATTTCTTGAAGTTTTCCTATTATCTGCTTTGGGTCCAATGCCTAAAAGCTTTATACGCATTTGAATTACTTAGGGACTTAGAAAATTTTCCAAGTATATTCCTAGTGTGTGAATAACCAATGCTTTCCTAAAGATCGAGGATAACTGAGAATGTTTATCATGGATCTAGGGAGACAAGTGGTATACTTAGAATTTCCCTAAAACTTAGAAAAAGTTCAAGTGTGTTGTGTAATTGTTATTCTATGTAAGCCTCAGAGTGGATTAGCTGAGAAGGCCGGCAAAGCTAGTTGTCGTATCTCGGGAAGACCTTTGAAGTCGGTTTTAACCTCGTCAAGGTGGCCTTGAGGATTTTTCCAGTTTAACCTTGGTTAAGCATAGTCGGGAGTACTGAACTTAGTGGGATGTGTATCTCTCAAAACTTTCAAGGACGATGAAAATTGACATGTGGGTTGCGCGAAGCGTATTGTCGAGATAGTTGAACCTGAAGGGACGTGTATCTTTTGGACCTCGTTAAGGTGGCATTTGGCCTTGTGGGTTACGCAATAATTATAGACCAAGTAACACAGAATATAAGTATAACGTTGACACCTTTATTGAATGAAGTCAAAAACTGGCGTACTTACAATGTTATTTTTGAAAGTAAACACAAATAGGGTTTGAAAGGACTAGTACTTTAATCTTAAGAAGCGAAACTTAATTATAATACTTCCGAAGTTTAGCTGCATTCTAATAATTTTTTATCTGTTTCCCAGTTAGGGTCTCTAAAGTGTTAGCTTCGATTCTCATCTTGCTAGTGATCTGGTATGGGCCCTCCCATTTAGGAGCCAGCTTTCCTTGTGAAGCATTCTTGCCTCCGATATCCGCTTTGCATAAGACAAGGTCATCAAGTATAAACCTTCATGGAATCACTTTGGTATTATATTGGGCTACTGTTCTTTGCTTGACAGTGGCATCGCGGATATGGGCAATACGACATTGTTCTTCCAGCAGATCTAGATTCTAGTGGATGAGTTCCGAGTTAGTATCTTCCAAGAATTGTTGCTTTCACCAACGAGGCTCTCTAATTTCAGCCGAGATCATTGCCTCATATCTATAAGTCATCTTAAATGGAGTTTCACTTGTAGTTGAGCAAGGGGTGGTCCAGTATGCCTAAAGCATGTGATTAAGCTGCTCAACCTACTTTCCCTTAGCTTCATCAAGTCTCTTCTTAATACCTCGGATGATAACCTGGTTAGCGGCTTCCACTTTTCCATTTGCCTGAGGGTGCTTTACTGAGGAAAAGTGGTGCTTAATATGGAGTCTGGAGAGAAGTTCCTCAAAGTTCTTGTTAGTGAACTGAGTACCGTTGTACGTGACGATGGACTTCAGAATCCTAAAGCGACTGATGATGTTTTTGTATGTGAACTTCTGTACTCGAGCTAAGATGATCTTGGCCAGTGGTTCATCTTCGATGCACTTGGTGAAGTAATCAACAGCTACCACTAAGTACTTAAGTTGTCCTATAGCTTGTAGAAACAGTCCCAAGATGTTCATCCCCCACTAGTAAAAAGGCCAAGGAATCGAGATTGTTATAAGTTCCTCTTGTGGGGCAAAATAGAGATCCGAGAACCATTGACACTTGTCATACTACTCGATGTGATCCATGGAGTCTGTTTCCATAATGGGCCTATAGTAGTCGGTGCGCAACGTCTTTTGTGCTAAGGCTTTTCCTTCGAAATGGTGTTCTCAACTTCCTTCGTGGATTCGGCCAAGGCATATTCAGCTTCCTTGAGACTAAGGCACTTAAGAAGAGGGGATGAGAATTCACAGTTCGTGTCAGTTTCTAAGCTTCCTTGGGATCTTCAAACAGGATCCCATCTCGAAGGTAGGCAGAAATAAGGCTAATCCAGTCATTCTGTTCATCAACAAACAAGAGGATTTCAGAATCTATAATGCTTGGGGCCAAGAGGGTTTCCTAAATGACGGATCAGTTTTTACTGGGACTCTTCTTGCTTGTAAGTTTAGAGAGGATATCTGCATGAGAGTTCTATTATTTAGGAATGTAGTCAACCTTTGCACTTGCAAAATTGCTCAACAGACTTTTCACATTGATCAAGTATTTTTGGAGTGAAGGTTCTTTTGCTTGATATTAACCTCGAATTTGGGATGTCGCTAGCTGTGAATCACTACATAGGGTGATCTCAGGTGCCCCCAAGTCCTTCACCATTATGATCCCAGCAATACATGCCTTATACTCCACTTGGTTATTTGAAGTTGGAAACTCAAACCTCAAGGAATGCTCAATGGTCCTTTTTTGTTCTCAAGAATGACCCCAACACAACTCCCTTTAGTGTTTAAGGGTCCATTGACATAGATGGTCTAGGAATTCCCTCTGAGATGGCCAGGATCTTGTGTTTGTTCCACTATGAAGTTGGATAGGGCTTGAGCTTTAATAGCTTGCTATGGTTTATAGGCGATTCTGAACTTAGAAAGTTCTACTAACCATGCAATCATTCTTCTAGAAAGGTTCAACTTATGTAGCACTTGGTGAATGGGCTGATCTGTCCTCACAATGATTGAGTGGCATTGGAAGTATTGTCTTAGCCGCTTGGTTATTGTGAGGAGTGCTAGGGCTATCTTCTCGATCTTCTAATAGCGGGTCTTAGGCCTTTATAGTACCTTACTCACGTAATAAATTGGTTTCTACCCTTCCACAGTTTCCTTAATCAAAATGGAGTTGATGCCTTCCTTATTAATAGAAAGGTAAATATATAGTGTCTCACCAAGATTCGGCCTAGTTAGGATGGAGGTGAGGCCAAAGTGTTCCTTAATTTAGTGAATGTGACATCATACTTTGGTATTCACTCAAAGTCTTTTCCCTTTTTGAGGAGTTTGAAAAGGGGAAGAGATTTATGAACGACCTTATCCAAGAATCGAGACAAAGCCGATATTTGTCCTATGAGTTGTGAACTTCTTTCACGGATTGAAGGCTGTGCATGTTAAGTATCGCTTGGCATTTGTCCAGGTTAGCTTTAACATCATGGTTTTTCAACAACAATCCCAAAAACTTTTTGACCTACACTCCAAAAGTGCAATTCGCTGGATTCAGTCTCATGTTGTGCTTTCAAAGTTGTCTAAATACCTCTTCGAGGTCTTGGATGTGGCCACTGATCTATGTGGTTTTGACGATCATGTCGTCAATGTAAACCTCCAACATCCCACCAATATATTCTTCAAAGAATTTTGTTCATCATTCATTGGTAGGTTTCATCGGTGTTCTTTAGCCCAAAGGGCATAACCTAGTAGTAGTAACTGGCCTTCTATGTTATGAATGCAGTTTTATCCTCATCGTCAAGGTGCACGAGGATCTAGTTGTATTAGGAGTAGTCATCCATGAATGAGAGAAGCTGGAAACAAGAAAAGTTATCAACAAGTTTGACAATGTCAGGAAATGGGTTAGGGTCTTTAGGATAGGCCCTATTCTAGTTGATATAGTCGACACACATATGTCACTTCCTGTTTTCCTTCTTCACCAAAACCATATTGGATAGCCAAGTGGTATAAGAAACTTTCTTGATGAAGCTAGCATCCAAGAGCTCATTCACCTGTTTTTCAATTATCTGCTACCTTTCTGTTCTGACTTTCTATTTCCTCTGTGATACTGGTATGGCATCCAATTTCATGGAAAGTCAATAAAAAAATAAAGTTGGGGTCTAATCCCAGCATATCAACTGTGGTCCATGCAAAAAGGTCCTTGTTTTTCTTAAGGAACGCGATCAACTCGGTATTCTCTTTCAGAATTAATTTTCCTCCAATTTAGGTAACTTGGTCCAGCTTGTCTCCAAGTTGGAGGGATATGAGTTCTCCTTCTGGCCAGGGACATGTGTCCCATATCTCTTCACGTACGTCCAATTCAGTCAAGCGGATATTAGGGTGGTCCATAGTGACCGAGTTAGGCTTATGTTGCTCTATTTTCTTTGAAGCCTTTGCTATCTTCAAACTCGCGTTATACTAACTTCGGGTTGTGGCCTAGTCTCCCTTGACTGTGATGACCTTATTATCTGTGTTAAAGAACTTTATGTCCAAATGAGTGGTTGAGATCACAGCATCAAAGGCATTCAACAAAAGGTGACCTAATAATGATGTAGGTAGAGGGACAGTTAACCACCAAGAGTTTGACCTTGATCTTCTAGAATAGAGGCTTCTTCCCAAGAGTCAAGTGCGTTTCAACATAGCCTGCCGGGGTCATTTTATCACTAGTGAACCCAATGAGTTTACTAGTGTATTAGATCAATTCTTTGTTGGGGACCTCCAACTTCTTGTATAGAATCATGAACATTATGTCTATTGAGCTTCTCTGATCAACAAATATTCGATGAACTTCAGCATTTGTAATGACCCCATATATCACCAAGGGATCATCGTGTTCTGGCATCAAGTTTTCATAATTCTCATTAGAAAAGGAAATGGGTGGGGCCTTCCGCACTCTGGATCTCACCTTGGAGATCGAATGGGAGGCCATAAATTTGCATGGAAGGCTTTCTTTCTCGCATTGCTCGATTCCCCACTACCTGTGAATCCACCTGATATGGTGTTTATTGTGTATGTGACTTCGGCATGATGACAGTCGCCATTTTGAGGGGACCGATCACGGGAAGATCGGTGATTTTGGGCTTTCCTATTTTCATAGGGTATGTAACACCCTGGAAAACATGTTAGGCTTGTATATGGTTACAAAGGTAGCCTAATACTTACTTAATATGTCTGTGTAGTTTTGTGTCTTTTTGAGCACGTTTAGTCACATTGCTATAACACTATATGTGAAATATAGCTGTTATTTGCTCCGGAAGTGGCCTAAATTGCATAGTTAGTGGAAATAAATGTGGAGAGTTTGTTTCCAAGTCACAAATGTGAGAACTATGCTACAGTTAAAGTTTGAGGTTAATCAGAGTTAGTTTGACATTTTTAAGCATATTGGTTGTGTGTTTTAATGTCGGTTTGACTAGCAGCTGATATAGAAAAATAGAGAAATGGTGAAACAGGATTTTTAATGAATCTTAGGATTTATTTTGAATTTGTTAGAAGTTAGGAAACTAGATTTGGTGAAATCTAAGTGTTCTTCGTAGATTGAGGTTTTAGTGCTTATCTGTGAGAAGTCAAATTTGACTCCTCTTTATAAGTAGTCTCACGGCTGAGGGTGAAAAAAAAAAGGGAAAACAGAAAAGAAAAGAGAAAAGAGAGAATGGAACCATGGAGGAGAAAGAAGAAGGAGAAAGAGGAGAAGCCAAGAGGCAAACAAAGATTAAAAAGCTTGGATCCATCCTTGGCCATCTTCAAAACCTTGAGGTAGAGGGAAACTTGTATGGATGGTTGTGTCTCATTTCTTTCATTTTTGGTTTCTTAAGTGACTTAATGAAGAAATTGAGCTTTGATGAGTGATTTTATGATTCTTGAGTTGAATCTTGATGTTGATAGATTGGTTGAGTTAGAAACTGATTTGTGCTGAGATAAAGTTTTCATCATTTGGAAGCCTTAATTCCCATTTAGGTTAGTTTTGGGGGTTTAGGTTAATGTTGGGGTTTTGATTCATAAAATGTTGAATTAAGTGAAATTGAAGTGGTTTAAGAGTTGCTATGTGTAACACCCTAATATCGATATCCTAGTATACCAAACATACTCTAGGATAAGCAGCATTAGTTATGCTACTTCTAACTTAACATCATAAGAATCCATATTATTTAAGCAAATAATAATGGAGAGCCTTGCAGAAACTAAAAGTCTTATATATACATATTGCCACAAAAGGGCTCATTGTATACATAAACTTTATACATCTAAAAGCAAAGTAAATAAATACAAAGCTTTAAACTACTAAGCATAAAAATTATCCTAGTCTTCATACTTTTTCTTCTTGCCCTTAGATGAGCTTCCACCTGGATTTACATGGCAACAAACAGGGTGAGAAACTACATTTCTCAGTATAAGTAACCAAAACCAACAGTCTAAACATTTGAGAACGAATAAACCCTACTTAAACTGATTAACATTCTGAAACTCATTGCATAAGAACCATTACAAAACTTCCTCTCTCTATGTAACGTTCCTAGCAAAACTATACCTCTGATATGATATTCAAAACCACAATGATAACGAACAACTGCCCATATAATCATTTAAAAATCATTAACCAGACAACCGCCCATACAGTTGTCACCGAAGGCATAATGCAATAATAATACATATATAACAAGAACACAAATTCCAGTCTAAACCAAAATTAAATTATGAAATGATAAGATAATGTATGCTCAAAGAAAAGTATGTGCAATGTAGGTGTAGTGTCGTGATACTTAACTATTCCCCCTGCTCAAGGAAATACTCTGCCATAATAACATGGGACCCCTTATAGTCTAACTAGTAGGGGCAAAGTCTATTACTATAACAAGTATTCTCCTTGTACTACTAAGTAGCCTACCAACTAGTCTACCATAAATTAGGTGGGTATCGCCACCAAACTTTTGAATGGATGCCTCCACTCACTGCTCTCTAGGGATAACAAGTATATGTGATGTGCAGTGTGTGACAATGCAGAGTTATGTCCTAACTCTAACATAACTATCACATAACTCTATACTAAGTCCATCTTGCACTACTAAGTTTACCTCTTCTTTGTAAGAATAGTTCATGCACTATGACACTTATCCAAATGCCAATTAGACTTAGTACACTTTCTAACTTTGCATTACTAACTCTATTTTCCTCTTTAAGAGTTTTCACACACTATAGCATTCACCCTTGCCAGCTGGGGTCTATGGCACTCAACTTTTGCCAACTTGGCACTTTGGCCCTTAACTCTTGCCAACTAGGCACTTGATTTCTCACTTTCTCATCACTTCTTAAGTAATATCTAAGCAACACTTGTCACTTATAAACTAAACTTTAAACTATGACAATCCTTACTTAATGAATTGCACAACTTTTCCTTTAACTTCCCTTGTATGCCACTAGGTCTTTCTCTCTATAAAATACCCTCTCTAGTGCCTCAACACTCTTAAAAAGGCATAAACAAAGGATTCTAGCAATTAGAGAACTCAAACCATCAAAAATAGCATTTTGGTGAGTCTTAGCCCCTTATGCCGCGACACTCCTTTCTCACGCCGCAGCGCCCCACTCTCGGGTGCCAAGACTATGCTCCTCACGCCGCGACATTCAAACTCACGCAATGGCATTCGAAGCCAGTTCATCCTAACGCCGTGGCACGACGTTTCTCATGCTATGGCGCCACCTAGTTTTCTACAGAATTCTACAGAAAACCCTCAGTTCTGCACTGTTCCATTGGATTTTCTCTGCTTCTAATCATCAAAAATTGGATTCTAGTTGATTTCTAACACCACCAACAACTTCTAAACATGTTGTAACATCATTACAACCTATTACTTCACTAAAATTGAATCAAACACCAAAATCACTCTCTTAGTTTATCAAAACCCTAGGTTCCAATCAAGAACCAACTAACTGAAAACTATGGATAAATTCATCTATCTTGCTTTCATTAAGTTGAAATAATCAATTCCAACCAAAAAAACCAAGAATAAACTAAAGAAACTAACTTTTCCTCTTTAAAACTCAATTTCCCCCTTTAAAAGACCTAAGTCTAGAATCTAGGAAAGATTAAGAATCAAAGATCAAAAAACACCCCTACCTCTTGCTTGATTGAAGATCTTGAAGCCTCTAACTTGCTCTTGGATCTTCTACCTTGGTCTCCTTCTCTTTCTCTCCTCTTTCCCTTCTTTCTTCCCTTAGTTTCCTTTTTTTCTCACTTTCTCTTCTCTGTTTTTGGCCTCTGCCGTGGGAATGAGGAAAAAAAGCCTCATTTTGGCTTCTTAAAAGAGTTACCACTAAAGTGGTATTGGAAAACCCGATCTGCTATGAATACTTAGATTCCTCTGAATCAAGGTTCCTAACCTCCAACAGACTCAAAATAAATCCTAAGATTCATTAAAAATTATGTTGCACTTTTTCTCTATTTTTTCATATCTGCTAGGGGATTAATCTGACATTAAAAGCACAACTAGTATGCTTAAAAATACCAAATCAACTCTAATTGCCTTAAAACTTTAACCACACCTTACTTAGCTCATTTGTGACCTAAAAACAAGTTATCCACACATGTTCCCCTCCAAATAGGAGTTTATGCTATTTTCTGAGTCATTTTTAGGCCATTTACCACATTTTGTGTTGTAGAGAAAGTGCCTAAACTAACTCAGTTTATCACGAAACTTAACTGGCATGCTAAACAAGTATCATACTACCTATGTAACCTTATACAAGCCTAACATGATTTTTTGGGATGTTACACTATGTGTAGTTGGACCTTGTTAGAGGTTGAAAATCACTTGAAATCTAGTTTTGAGTGATTGGAAGAAGGTCTAGTTCCAATTGAACAGTACCGTATCTGTAAAATTTAGCAAATTCTGAGTTCTGCAGTGGATATGACGGTGCAAGGTGCAGCACGCCACGACGTGAGTATGAAGCACACCCAGATTTTGGGACCCGAGAGATGGGTGCCGTGACAAGTTGAAGAACAGGCGGTGCACGCTGCGGCATGGCACATGGGTACCATGACCTGGGTAGTATTTGCTGCCAATGTTTGAACCAGAGGCTTTGGCGCTGTAGCGTGGCACAGGGTATGTCATGACATGAGTTCCAAAGAACAACTATGAGTTGTGTTTGATGCCCTAGAGCCTTCTAGTGGCGTAGTTTTCTTCTTTTATGCTTCTTAATAAGTGATGAGACTCTAGTGGGAGTATTTAATGAAGGGTGGGTGATTTGAATTATATTGATTTGAAGTGCTAATTATGTGGGATAATTAGACATAATTATACTCATATAATGTGTATTGTGATGAATTGAGGAAATGAGCTTCCCTAAGTGTTGGAATCACTCATGCTTGCTCTTTTGAGAGTGTTAAAGTACTTTTAGAAGTATTTGATGAATTGTTGTGAAATTAATTTTGAAATGCATATAAATCAATTATGAAACTAGTTATGGGAAGTAATTAGTAATTGTTTTGCATGAGAGGTTTGTGGAGCATATTGAGGTGTGTATATTCTCTCTATATGATTGTTGAATCATAATGATTTGTAATGGTAATTATGAGAGTTTAATTTAGTGATGATGATATGCTTGATTGTATGAGTGCCTTTTTGAAAAGTATAAGACCCGTAGATGTAGGTGATTGCTTTTTGAAAGGTGTGAGCCCCATAGATATGGGTGTTTGTTTTTGAAAAGTAAGAGCCCCGTAGATGTGGGTGATTGCTTTTTGAAATGTGTGAGCCCCGTAGATGTGGCTGTTCTATATTAGGTAAGGTGGATTGTATCCTTCCTAATATAATGACTTTGAGGATGGATTTCTTTGTTCATTATCGATAACTGTGTAGTTGATGGACTTCACTACCCAGGGGGGGAATGGATTTCCTCTGTGATAATGATGTTTGCTCGATGGACTTCCAATGCTTGTTCAAGGTTGTGGTTGTGATTTCCATTACTTTGTTCAAGTTTTATGCATTCATGACATTACCATGGAATTGGAGGTTCCTAGATATAGTATCATACATTATTCATTTTCATACTTGGGATTTTGCATAGGCATAAACACTAGACATAACTTGGCATAGCATGGCAATTGTATGGGCGGTTGCTTTCATAACATTATTCATGCATTGCAATTGTATGGGCAATTGCGTGTCTCTGAGATGGAGATGTTGTTTGCTTCTGTGATGAAGTGTTAATTTGATAATTGTTAATATTATCTGAATGAGCATATATGTTTATACATATGCTGGTATTGGAATATTTCTACTGAGATCTGATTTCTCACCCCGATTGTGTTGCCATATAAATCCAGGTACTAGTTTCTTAAAAAGAAAGAAGAAGATGGGTGAAGATTAGTATAGTTATAGGCTTTTGTTGATAAAGCTTATATATTATGCTAGATCTTGTTATAAATGTTTAAGTATTACAATATGCCTTTAAGGCAATGCTGTATATATATATATATATAGTTGTTCATTCGTGGCTCATATTTTCTATATAATGCTGATATGTTATATTAGAAATTGCATAGCTGTAGTAAGTAGCATGCTTGAATCTAATCACTGTGATATACTTTGGTTATATTATGGTTATTAAATTTAGGATGTTATAAGGTAAGCCTTCCTTTTGTGGTTTGTTCCTTGCTGGGGACCTCCTTCTTTGGTATGGGAAGGACTTCTTCTGGGATTGTAGCTCTTCTTTCTAAAATTCCAGAATCTGTGTAAATTCTTTTTCTAAGTTTGAAGGACATATTGTCCCAAGTGGCCATCTTGGACAAGAGACTCCATAGCTTCCTGGAGATATACGTAGTCTTTCATGTTGTGTCTAAAGCCGATATGGAACTCACAGCGCTTGGATTTATTCTTTTGAGCTTGTTTCTTCAGTGGAGGAGGCTTAAGAACATCCCAAAAGTAGGTCTGCATCAGTTCTTGTAGGATTTAAGATTGGGGAGTATTAAGAGGGTATAGTCTTGGTACCTCCCTTTTGGTACTGGCTTGGAGGAGTCCCGAGGTTGTGAAGGGAACTAGGCTAGCTTTGGTCGTGTATCTTCACTTTTCTCTTAATTCCTCTTTCCTTTAGTGATCTCCTCAAGATTAATGTACTTTTGGGATCGTTCCTTGAACTCATCCATTGTGTTGGCTTCCCTTTTTGCAAATGAGAGGAAGAAAGGACCAGGGCAAAGTCTAATATAATGCAAAGCTACCTTCTAGTCCTAGTCTTTCACCGTTAAGGACTCTTTATTAAACTTTGCAATGTTATCACAAAGTGAAACATCTTTCCCTTGCTTAACTTGAGCAAAGCATGAAATGAATTTTGGCTACACCTTGCTTATAGTGAAGTGCAACAGAAATATCGAGGACAAGCCATCCTAGCAACGCACAGATCTTAGAGGGAGGGTAGTGAATCAACTCAAAGTGACTCTCTTGAGGGAAAAATGGAAAGCTCGACACATCAGAGGGTTGTTGCCTCCTGCAAACATCATAGTCGAGATGTAAGCATCCAAGTGTTCCTGAGGGTCCATTGTACTTTTATATGCCTCAATGTTTGTTGGGTACTTGAATTGCCTTTGAATCCTGAAGGCTATAAGATCATCATAAAAAGGTTGACTATGCTGAGTGGTGGTTCTAAGCCTACTTATGGGTTCTGATGCCCTGGAATTTTTGAGATTATGGTTCCCTACTCTTACTGGTTCCCTTCTTAGACCACAGTTTCTTCAAGGAACATGGTTCCTATCTTCGTGCTCCTTCCAAACTGAACTCTCCAACTTTTCCATGCATCTACCCTGCTCCTGTAGTTATTGATCTTGACGGTGGATCACATCCATAATCTCACGACATGATAGATCACGGTAGACAAACTCCGCCTGCTATGAAAGGCGATCATCTTCATCTTGGAGGGCCTAGACATTGTAATGCCAAGATACTAGGCTCTGAATTTCTATACATTGCCTCATGAAGACCAAGCCATTGGCTTGCTAGAATCCGCAATGAGGGGTGAGGAGGGTTCTCATTAGAAAGGGAGGCTTCCTCACCATCATGCCTAGATCCAAGGTTAGCAGTTAACTAGTTATGAGGGGCAGATACTTGGATTTTGTTGATAGCTTGTTGGTTTTGTGCAATTGATGCCCATTACTAGCCAATAGCTACTAAGTGGTTCTGAGCGGTGGACACTTGTCACTGGTTCTGCTGTCTCATATTGACCATGCTGTTGGAAGTAAAAGTTTATAATTTCCTACAAATGGCATCAATGTTCAGAATAAGTTCCAAGTGAGTTACTTAAAATCATTTCTAGTAGTTTGAGGATGGTGTTTTCCTCCTTGGTGCAGTAGCAGCTACAACATAGTGGGGTGGTCGTGTACCTGTAGAGGCACTCTGATGCTCAAGTTAGGCTACGCACTAGGAGAAGAGTGTTTAGGCTTAGCTCCTTACTTGAGTGGTCTAGCATGTTATTTATATTGTAGGTTTGCATAGTTGTTAAGCAGGATTAGATAGAATTTCATTTGAATTGTGCATTCTTGGGTAGTTATGGCTATTAGAGCAGGCCTATAATCACTCTTAATTATGTGAGATTTGTTGGGAGTGATTGCCTATTGACGGTTAGCCTTTGGACAAGGGGGTTGCATCAAGTGGAGACGGTGGTTTGGGATACGTAGCACCGAGTTGCTTCTTGTTGGGCTTGGTACTAGATCACAATGTATGTGTGTGTATATATATAAGATTAGCAACCATCACATTTTATTTTGGACAAAACCTATAAGTTTATTTTGTGAATAGCTTAAACATATTTTTATTTTGACCATTTACACTTATATTCTTTTAATGAAGGAAAAGAATATCAGAGTTTGATTTTAGTGAAGAAAGAAATAGTTGTTTATTTTTTAATGTAGAGAGAATATGACTTTTTTTATTTCTCAGAGTATCCTCCTACCCAATAGGTGATAGTGTAATCTCCTAGGATATAGTAAAGTGCCTAAGCGGGGACCCCTTCTAACGTTGTTATTTCCATACATATGAATCTCAGAATCCAACCCAAGACCACATGCTTAAAGGACTCAAACTACTTCCACTCAAATCAATATACATTAGTAAAGAGAATATGACTTTATTACGAGCTCTACTCATTATTATTTAATTTTTAATTATTAAATTTATATTAGAATCATGTAATAGCTAAATCCTCCATAAGTTCTACTTGGTTAGATCCTCCACAGTGTATTGTTAAGGACTTAACTTTTTATGTTATGATGAATAAATTTGTATTTCAAGTAAAAAAATGTAACGTTCTACTCTAATTTTTATTATTTTTCTTGTTGTAATATTATAGTATTTAACTCAAATATAGTAACACGTTACTAACAACTTCTAATATTTTCATTAGCTTGTATAAACAGTAAAATTACATAGTTTTGAGGGTTACACCCTTAATTAAAACATACAAATACTTCTAATTTAGGCACCTATTTTTTAAAAATTAAGGTTTACATAAGCTTTCTTAAGGTGCCACTAATCATCAAAATTAAATTAATCTTCAAGCTCCGATATATAAGCTTGCTTTACTTGAAAATCTATCTAAACCTCTTCAGTAGGTATTATCTAAAATGTTAAACCACAAAGGGATGAGATACAATCTCAGTAGGAAAGATGCAAAAACGAGTATACCTTTACCACCCATTCTTTACCTTTCTCTGTTTTAAAATCATAACTGAGAATCCAACCAATAAATCATAAAAATATCTTGGAAAAAGAAGTAATAACATAATAAGATTGAGTATTTAATTTAGGATAAAATAACTCAAAAGTAAGTAATTCATAATTTCATAAAATAAGTAACTGAATATTCTTTTCTAATCATTACTCAAAGTCTTTTCTTCATTATATCTTTATCATCCTATTTCAATACTCTTAATCCAATGTGCCTCTTTCTCTTCATTAGGGCATCCCTCAATGCTCTCATCATGACCATAATAATTTAATTAAGGCGTCTCTTATTCCTTTCATCATGACCACAATAATTTTGATTAAGGTGTCCCTTAATTCTTTCATCATGGTCATAATAATTTGACCAAGATGTCAATTAATCATCTCATCATGGTCACAATAATTTGACTAAGGCGTCCCTTAATCCTCTCATCATGGTCACAATAATAATCTCTAATTAACCAAGGCGTCCCTTGATCCTCTCATCACGGCCACAATAATGCTTTTTTCTTTTGCCCATTAATTCATTTTTATCCATGGGACAACATTACTCTTAATAAAACTTTTCCATAGAAAAGAATAAGTCATATAAAATCTTTCCATAAAATCAGTTATACTTAAGTTGAATGAATAATAAATAACTCAATTAATAAAAATATCATATATGAAAAGAGTTTAAAATTATAAAAGAATCGTAAATAACTCAATTAATAAAAATATCATATATGAAAAGAGTTTAAAATGATAAAAGAATCATTTACGTTTAAAATCTCAATTTTTGGCATTCTGGTGTTTGTTTTTCGAATAGCCTTTTAATTATCCGAATAGTACTGCTATGTTTAGTGTCCTGGAGAAATTCTGTTCGAATAAGTGAAAACTTATTCACTTATTCGAATAATGCTTCTTAAAAATCTCAGTCTGCGGTACTTTATTCGAATAAAAGAAGGTTTATTCAAATAAACCATTCAAATTTGCATCATTCTGAAAACATTTTTACATGATTTATTTAAATAAATGATGGTTTATTCGAATAAAACTATCGTGAAAAACTAGTTGCAGACACCAAAAAATTAATGTTTCATAAAATAAAAATAGAGTTAGTGGATTACGTATAGAGTGATGGACTAGGAGATATGGATGATAGAAATAAAGAGTAAAGAATGGTGTTTTTGTCATTTTCATACTTATTTTACAGAATTATGATTGGTGAATGGGTAGTTAAAATGAAAGAATAAGTTACTGAAAAATATGGTTGTTGATGTATATGATCTTTGGTGAGTGTTGATTAATGAGATTGGGGATGGGGAAAGGTATTTATAGATCCTTATTGGAGCTTGTCTTTCATTTGAAGGATGTTGGGTGTTATAAGGGGAATTAAGTCTTCTCAAAGTCTCCCTATGTAATGATTGTTTCTTGCTTGATATTTATTCCAAAAGAACATATGTTTGGACTCTTGTCTATGGTTACTTTCCAAATACATAGCCCCCCTTAAGCCACACATCTTAGTTGATCTCATATGATTAGCTTATCTTTAATAAATTATTGAACACTTGGCCTAGTATGCTTCATCATGTACGCTGAGATTCCAAATTTTCTTTATGTAATTTATACCTTCTTGCCACCTGTTTTATGGCTTCAAATCTAGGATTGACACCTTTCATTACTAATCATTGTTTCCTTTCCTTAGTCATGACTCAAAATTTCCTTTTATGACACTTGTTCATGCTTATCTCACTATGCTTATATTACCTTCAATTAATGTTGGGACACTTGTCCTTATGCTTGGTCGTGCTTCACCATTCCAAAATTTTCTTCATCCACCCATTCCTTTGGTCATCATTACTTTCGAAGTTCCAAGTCTTCCAAAAGTCTCTCCTCTTGTCACTTGTTCCTTTGTAATTACTATCTCTTCCTTATTTTCATAAGTTTTATACATTCATTGGACACATGTGTTTGCAATCATTTCTCTTCTTCATATCGTGGAATGACTTATTCAATAAGCTTCAACATTTTTATTAGTCTTAAGCTCGTTGCTTGACACTTGTCAGCATGCTTATCACACCTTACTTAACTCACAATGGCTTCTTCAAGAAGGCTTGAGATTTTTTTTCCAATGGCTTCTTCAAGAAGTCTTGAGATATTTCTTCCCAATGGCTTCTTCGAGAAGCCTTAAGATTTTTATTCCAGTGACTTCTTCAAGAAGCCTTGAGATTTTTATCTCATAACTTAGTATTATTATTATTATTACTATTTTAAGGGTTGTTACAAAAAAAATATATTTGATATATAATTTTACTCAATAAATAAAAAATATAATATTTTAAAAATAAACCAAATAAAATAAATAAAAATATAATTTTTGATTAACAAATTGATACGTAATAAAAAAACATAACATTTTCAATTCATACATAATGTGTTTACATATTAATTAAAAAATTGATACGTAATAAAAAAATATATCATTTTCAATTGCTATGTAATGTATAAGTTTATAAATTTGGTATTAATTACTTATATTCTAGAATTATATTTTATTTAATATGTTTTATTTTTGAACTATTTTTTTATCTAATGAATAAATCATATATTTTAAATATTATTACATATTTTAACATAAATTTTTAAAACTAAAAATTAATATCAATGAGTAAAGTTATTAATAAAGTCCCATTCTATCTGTTAAAATAGAACACAAGTATTCTATTTTTTCATTAAAATCAGACGTTTCCATTATCTTTTTCATTAAATGAGTAAAAATATAAATGACTAGAATGTTAATAAATTTAAATTGTTCTTAAAAGAAACTTACAGGGGTTTTGTCTAAAATGAAATGTAGATGTTGCTAACCTCTCTCTCTCTCTCTCTATATATATATATATATATATATACATATATAAAGAGATCAATTTACACAGTTGTAAGAATTAAGATACTTACACCACCTAAAAACATTTTATATAATGTGATTTTTATCAATCCAACTATTGAATTATAACTATCTATCACCTTGATCAATTGTGTCAAATCTTGAAAAATTGAACATCAATAAGAACGTAATCAATTTGTTCTTATTTTCATATATTTCAAAAGTATATACATTATGTTAATCTTAGTGTATATCATTGAAGTACTAAACAATTTTGAATTGATGTAAAATTTCATAGGTATGATTTATATGATAAGAACTTTCAATCCAATGATAAATTGTGTAAAAATTTATTCAATAAAATGTTATACAATGGTGCAAAAGTGATTTTAACTTACACTGACGTAAACTAATCATTCCCCATATATAAATGGGAATAGATCAATTTACACCAGTGTAAGACTTAAGATACTTACATCACCTAATAACTTTTTATACAATGCAATTTTTATCAAACCAACTGTTGAATTATAGCCATCCATCACATTGATTATTTATGTCAAATCTTGAAAAAATTGAACATCAATAAGAACATAATCAAGTTGGTCTTATTTTCATATATTTCAAAAACATATATTATGTTGATCTTAAGTACTAAACAATTTTGAATTATTGTAAAATGTTATAGGTATGATCTATATGTTAAGAATTTTCAATCCAATGGTAGATTTTGTAAGAAAATTATTCAATAAAATGTTATTCAATGGTATAAAAGTGATTTTAACTTACACTTTGTAAATCGATCCTTCCCATATATATATATATATATATATATATATATATATATATATATATATCCGATGATATGAGTGATTTATTATTTATTGTAAAAATGAGAGGAGCCAATTTTGTCCATTAGAACTTAGATAAATGATCAAGATTAACACACAAAGTCATGTAACTTATAAAATGATCATGTTGCCTTTAAATAACTTTTAATCTTGAATATTCATGTATGATTTAATAAACAAGATTTGCTCGTCTTGCTTTTTACAATAAACCACTCCACTCACTTGATATGTGACACGAATTGATATGTTTTGCAAACACAAGTGTAGGTTGTCTCAAGTAATAAATTCTCGAGAGTCCGAGGTCGATCCACAAGGAATTGATGAAGAAAATTCGTTGAGGTAAGGAAAAGATTTGTCACAACAATAAAGGTGGTAAAACGTGTTCACAATTAAAAATGATTTGATTGGGTTAGGAGATCTACTCTTGGTATATAAATTAAGGACAAAATTATCTCTTTTATAACTCAATTGGAATCCATGCATAATAGAGGTTCTAATCAGGAAATATAACATTCAAAGCTCATTTAAGATTATATATGCAGTTATATTATGGTTACTTTAATTATCCACTAACGCCAACACTTGCAAATGGGCTCAAGCATTCATTGTGCCAATCTATTATCTACAACAAATCAAGATCTCCACATTACAAGGAGGGTTTCTAAATTGATTAGAAACAAAATACAACACATATAATGATCACTTGATAATATATCATTGAAGCACAAGGAAAAGATTAATCTAACCTTATTTCATTACCAAAAACTTCATCTTTTCACCAAGCAAAACAAGAATTAGTTACTTATTGAATAAGAAGAAAGAGAGAGTGAAGAAGAAGGAGATGAACATAACTTCTATTTAGAACAAAATAAAATTACAACAAGAGATACAAGAAGATGATCTGAATCTCTCTATCTAAGATTACCATTAACGAGCAACCAATGCTCCTTTTTATAGAGCATAAAGAGTGCAAGATGATAATAGAATTAGTTGGTGAGTGTGATTGCATGGAAAATGTGTGTTATGCTCACCAACCAATTCGGTACCTAACTCACAGCCATCTTCACATGACTATAACTGTAACACCCCGAAAATTGCTTGTTTCATGATAAATGCTCATTTTATAATATTTGTGATTTTTATGATTTTTTCTAGAATTATTTGAATTATTTAATTATTTTAATATATTTCTCGATTTGCGTGCATGATAAGCGGAGCTGGGAAAATGAAATATTTTCCTCGAGGATGAAAAACCTTGGACTGTGAAAACGGTGATGGGAGATCTTACTAAACCCGAGGCAGGACATAGTTTACGAAGTTTTCATTTTTTGAGATTTTATCTGACGGATAAAATTTAGATGTGCTCTATTGTCCATTGGACGATAGATACCGACATTGATAAATGTAAGTTTTATCCATTAGATAATAGCTTGCAGTAAACATCTAGTAGATTATTTCTATCTAGTCACTTTTATGATATCATCTAAGTGACATCGTCACTTCACTATATGACAACATGATTTGATATTTTTAGGAAACGTGCGAAGCTTCTCAAAGAAGCTTGCAAAGGAAGTTTGGCTCCTTTATCCCATGGAGGCACAATTTTGGAGGAGTGGAAAAGATGACAAGTTGTCATCTTTTCACAAAAGCTATCATCTTTTCATTTTCAAAATTTTCTATCATTTTCTCTCTCTACCCTAAAGTTTCTCTCTCATTTTCTCTCTTCTTCCTCTCCTCTCCAACCACACGGCCACCACCCTCAAATGCTCCCTTCCATTTTGTTTGCTTCAATCACTTATACTTTTGGAATCTACACACTTTTTGGATGATTTTCTATGTTGAGATCATCATCTAGTTCTCTCATCTTCATCATTTTCTTTCAAGCCCTAACTTGAAACTCTTTAGGTGAGAGTGCTTGATTTCTATTTTCTCTGCTCTCTCATTTTTCCTATATACCTCACGACCACTTCCACTAAAAACCCTATCCCATTTTCTTTGATTTCATTCATCTATCTTCTTGGATCTACATTCTTTTTCTAAGACCATTTGGGTGAGGATGTTGGTCTTATTCAAGTGATTCTACAATCTAGGGTTTGACAACTTCTAAGGTAAAATTCTCATTTTTCCTAAACTTTCCATGTTTGTATCAAACACTTTCTTCCATTTTTTCCCAAGACTCACGGCCATTGACCTTTGAAGGACCAAAGATTTGATTTTTATATTATCACTTAGTTCATTTCCATTTTTTCTATCAAAAATCAATAAAACAAAGTATGAAACTCTCTTCTTTTCCCTTTGGGAGGCTCACAGCCACACCCTTAAATCACTCTCCTAGCCTTCTTTAATTTCATTCATCCACATCTCTTGAATTAAAACCCCATACTAAGACATTTTGTTGTTATGGGATATTTCAAAATCATCTTGTTTCCAAGCCCTAAATGTTGATGCTTGTATGTTGTTTTATTTTAAGGATCTTCTTGGAAGGAGAAGCTTTTTCAAGAGAACTTACAAGGAGCTAGGAGGCTACATCTAAGGTAAAAGGGAGATTAACCTCATCAACCATGCTATGGTGGTGAAGAACAAATGGTTGTATTGGTATTGGAGAGTCCACGTGAGGATTCATCCACTCGAATGTGTGATTTTGATTTATGCTTATTTGATCTTGTATGATTATATGATGTTATTGTATGTAATGATGATAGTGATGACTTAAATGGACATATGTGATTTTGATAGTGAGCATGAATTAAATTGATTATGATGATTAAAGTAAGTGGTATGCTATGATTGTGTTGATAAAGAATGATTTTTTTGGTTTTCTTTGACCCTTGAGGCCTACGGCCACCTTGGCCCAAGAAGATATATCCATGAGAAAAATATTGGTTATCAAGGACTTAGATGATTAGGTGATAAAGACATAATCTATGAGGTTATAAGTTGAATGAAGAAAGAAACAAGTTTTACCATTTTAGGGAATTGATTCTTGGTTATGATATTTGATAATTAGAGGTAAGAGTAAATCGGAGACCTAAAATATTTGATAATAAGACAAAAGAGTAATTAGGATGGAAAGAAGTTTATTTAGAAGTTGAATAATGGAAGGTCTAGAAAAAATGTTAAGAAATATTGTTTAGGTGATTTGGAAGACAAATTAGGGCTAAAGGATTTATAAGTAAGATTAAAGATAATTATAATGTCATAATTTAAGGAGTATTAACTCTTGAATGTCCAATGGAAACAATTTTGGAGACAATTGGAATAATGAAAAATGATTTATTAGTGGTGAACCTAGATGAATTGATAATCGAGAAATTTAATTAGGAAATTATAAGATAAGGATGGAAAAGAATAAATTTTATCATTAAGAAAAAGAGTAATTTTCGGTCTCGAGAGGAAAAACAAGTTTGGGAGAGAAGTAGTGGAAACTTAGAAAGACTTAGGGAAAAAGGAAAAGAATTGTGAGAAATTAGACAAATGTGGTTTCTTTTTAGAATTTCATAAATAATATAAGGAAAGATCATTCGAGGAACTTAGTTAGGAGAATGCTTCATGAAATTTTTAAAGAGGATGATTTTTCGAGAATTGTATATTTGAGATTCCTGGCGATCAAACATAATGTTATGATGTTGTTAAGCTAATGGACTGGGCCCTGGGTGGTCAATGGTTGATTGGAACCCTGTTATGGCTTCTCTTGATGCGATTAATGTTGCTAAAGAATATTATGCATCATTGTATTGTGATCATACATCATGAAAGTCAGAATGACTTGTTGTTAAGGCGAAATGCCTAGGTTCATTATCATGTGATCATGCATCGTGAAAGTCGGAATGACTTGTTGTTAAGGCGGAATGCCTAGATTCATTATCATATGATCATGCATTATGAAAGTCAGAATGACTTGTTGTCAAGGCGGAATGTCTAGGAGATTGAATTACACCATAGTGCGGGTGCGAATTGCATAAGTAAATGTCTATGAATGACCTTGGAGATGTTGGGGTGCGGGTATCCCACAAGTGGACAGTAGGTAGCTCCACTAGGCCATGGTGACTGAGCAATGCACCAAACGATCTCGATGAAACACTACTCTATTCATGATCTGGTTGAGAGTGTCTTGTACAGCTATGTTGCGCACATTGATTATTTTGAGATGCACTTGATTTGAGGCTAATGATGTTTAGACAGTGACTCTCCCGATCATTCTCTCCGAAATTGTGATTAGCTCCATGGAGTAGGAACTGGTTACATCATGTATAATGATGGTCAGCATACGAATCATACATGTGCATGGTCAGCATATTTGTTATTGTGGCATGATCCATGACATATACATATTGACAACTGTCGAGATTACCAAATTTAAATCAATTTATAACCAATTTACCAAAACTACTTGTAGCATAAGGTAACACCGGGTCGAGCCCGTAGATCATTCTAATTATGAAGTCAGATTAAGAGGTTAATAAACAGGGGGGGAAAGTTTTGGAAAATTAAACAACAAAGAGCAATTAAAAAGAGTAAACAAGATTAGGAAAACAACCAATCCAAGAGAATTAACCAATCTTGATTTTAATCCATCCTTGATCTTAGATCACATCAAGACGCCTCTCAATGATCCATGGATCTTCTACTAGAAATGCTTCTAGAATTTAATTAATTAAGGTTAGACAAATTAAGCATCCATCCAAAACCCAAATTAACTTAAAAACCAAGATCCAACCAAGCTAAACATTCATCAAACACCTTTGATGCATTATTTAACCTCTGAATTCATCTCTTGTTACATGATAATTACGCAATTAACATATGCAAATCCCAATCAAATTAAGCATTAAATCAGAATTTAAACAAGAGAAGAAGAGAAAGAGAAACTTGATTAATAGATGAATGTATAGCAATTAAAACAAGATCTCAAGATTAATCATCAAGCTTGTCCAGAACCATACAAAAATGAAAATAACAAAGAGAGAGGAGGAGAGGAAGAGAAGAAGAGAATTCTCCAAAATGAAAACACTAAAACTACAAGAACCAACTACAAAATCACACCCTACGTAGAAGCTCTCCCCTCTTTCTTTACAAATCTGATTGCTCTCCTCTTAATCATTCACAAAGAATCAAAAGTAGTTCACCCACTCTTGTTAATTATTCATCCATTATCAAAGTATGTCTCCCACCTTCCATTGAATTATTTTCTCATTATGAAAGTGTGTCTCCCACCTTCCAATGATTCCTCCATTTTTTCCATGTTGCTATCTTTTCAATTTCTGTCATAATCTCAAATTCAAATCAAGTCCATCAGATAGCCTTTGAAGTAAGCTTTCCAAGGAGTACTCATATGCTTAATTTGGGCTTGAAATGAGTGAGATATGCCCAAAATAGTGAAGGTGTGTCCAGAATTTGTAACAGTACCACTGGTCCAACTTCAATGCTATATTTGACCATGTAAACATCCGAATCTTACAATTTGACATTTCATAAAACTTGTATATCTTTTTCTCATCTTTCCTAGCATATAAAGAACATTAAAATCAGAGATCTACAACTCAAGTTATGGTTAAAATACTGAACCACTGTCAATATGCATTAAAATCCAAAAATTTTGCTTTAAAGCCCAATTCAACCCAATGATCTAAATGAGTGCTAAGATCACTTAATTACAATCTGGACATCATTAATAAGGTAATTGTGTGGATAATTAATATGTTAAAAATCATAATTATCAAATACCCCCACACTTACTCTTTTGGACGTCCTCGGGCAAAACAGAACATTTAGAATGAAGAGCAATTAATAATTCAAGTAATCAAAACATTCATGAGGTAACACATCTTCACATCTCAAATCAACAAGCAAGGATACTTCAATTGAAAAGCATGAGTAAATAATGATAGATCCTCACAGAATTCACTCTCAATCTCTCAAGTATTTAAAAGGTAGGTATTTCACTCAATTCAACCATGAAAATTGCACTACCATAAGCTTGCTTATCTTCTACTTCTCCACTACTCAAAACACATGCATACACAAATCATGAGGACTTTATTCAAGGTTGTAGTGAGGTCAAGGTAACAGAAGAGGGTAAAATGGATATGAGAGGATAAATACCAAAGAGAATAAAAGCAAATGAGAGCTGAGTTCAAATAACAAGCATAAAAGTTCATCCCAACTCTAATGTATAACCCTTTACATATTCATTTCTCAATTCTTTTCTTTCTTTTTTTTTATATATATATGAACATAACTATATACATACATTTTTTTCTCTTTTTTTTTTTTTTTTTTTAGGAACTCTTTCCTTTTTCAACAACCATTTTGTACACACACCCCCACACTTGTTCAAAAACTCATCCATTAACCAAGCTAATGTTCTTTTATTCCCTAAGGTAAAGTAAGAACACGATTTTTCATTTAAGGCACATAATGAGCTAGAAACAAGGAATGGTCAAATAAGCTCAAAGGGGTTAAGTAAAGGAAAATATACAAGGTTGGCAAGAATCAGAAAATTTTCAAGAAGTCAAAAGAGTGCTTGATATCATATTGAAAACAAGGTTGGCTATTTGGTTAAACTAGCTAAGAAAGAGGGCCTCAATCATGTTCATGCATGCAAGTGAAATTTAGCCTCAAAAAGAATCAAAGCAAGTTCTAGAGTGATCATTAACATGAGTGAAAATCACACAAGAAAGAAGAGAATGGCATAAATGTTGAATCCATCCATTAGGCTCAAAATCTCACAAGGTATGCATCCATCAAACTCAATTCATCAATTCAATCATCCATAACCAAGCATATCAGTTCAAGAAGGGAGAAACGTTATTCAATCATGCAATGAACCCCTTTTTTGTTTTTTATTTTTTTTGTTTTTTTTGTTTTTTGTTTTTTTGTTTTTTATTTTTTTGTTTTTTTTTAAACAACAAAACAAAACAAAAACAGAAAAAAATGCTAAAATCTCTCCCTCACACTTAATATAACATTGTCCTTAATGTAAAAGAGAGAGATAGAAAAGAGCAACACAACCTGATAAGAAGTGAATCAACGCCAAGCAGGAAAAGAAGCACACTGTCAGTGCCACATCAGACCCTAAAAAGAAATCAAATAATAAAACTTAAGTACTTCCACAATTTAATACTAATTAATTACTACCTAAAAACACTCCTTACTCGCCACCAATTAAGATGCGTCTCAAGAGTAAATAATTTACTCTTTACTCGCCATCCCTAACTACTAAATTGATGACAAATACAACAAACATATTAACAAACATAATTTTTTTTTCTTTTTTTTTCTTTTTTTTTTTTACAACAACCATCCTTCCCCCCAACCAGATCACAACATTGTCCTCAATGTCAAAACATAGATAGGTAAAGGATAGAATATATTACCATTCTTTGCAATTACTGAAAAGAAAAATGTCACACAAATTTAAACAGAAAGAAAAGAAAAAAAATACGATAAATAAAACTAAAGATAAAGGAAAGTTACAGATGAAGTGATAAATCACACTCTTGCTCCTTGCTGTCTCCCTTACTGTTGCCTCTCTTGCTGCTGCCTGTTGACCAATCTATCTGAGCTGTTACTGGATCGGGTTTATAAACAAAAACTTCTAATTTATCAATCAACTCATCAACAGTGGAAGCAAAAATAAGGAGTTGTCTTGCCGAAAGTGTGACGAATTTCTATTCCACAGCATAGTCAAGAAAATATAACAAAAGATCAAAGAAATTATTAACATTCAGCAAACCTATGGGTTTATGGTGGATGTTCAGTTGAGCCCAAGAGACAATTTGAAAAATTTCTTCCAAAGTACCAAAACCACCTGGTAAGGCTATGAATGCATCAGAATTTGCAAGCATTGTCTTCATTCGTTTATCCATAGATGATACTTGAAGCTCTTCTCCAACTGTCTTGCCAGTGATGTTATTTTCAGCTAAAGGTTTAGGAATAACACCTAAAACCTGACTGCCTCCTATAAAAGCAGAAAGTGAAACAAATTTCATTAACCCACGACAACCTCCCCCATATACAAGATGAATATTCCTCGCAGCAAGTGATCGACCAAGAGAGCTAGCTGCGTTTACAAATTCTAATCCCTTCCCATAACTCGACCCACAAAAAACACAGACATTTTTGAGGTTACGAATAGAAGGCCCCATTCTATACTCTTCCTCTCTTTGAGTGTTTCTGAGTTGAAGGTTAGTAGAGAAAATGGAGTGTTTAAATAAGAAAAAGAATATGAAGGGAAATAATTGCACCTATAAGGGTAGGTTAGCTGTTGTCAGAAAAGGTTGAATTTTAGAAACATAAAATCTTTTTTTTTGTGTTTTTTTTGTGTTTTTTTTTCGAAAGATGACATGAAGAAGAAGAAGAGGATGATACGTACAGATTGTTTATGGATATGGCTCACATCTGCCTCTGGTTTAACGTCCAGTAACGGCTTAAACGTCTTCTATGAGTCGAGGATAAGCTTCCCATCCAATTTTCTTATAAATTGGCAAACAGGGTCTTTTAGAGTCAGATTCCCAAGACTGTAGCGTTTTTCTTCATCCTTGAAGAGATTCCACAATTTAAGAATTTCACGATGCACTAATCCACAAGAATGCATCTCAAGAGTCAATAAGATATCATCTAATGACTCCTTACTCAGTCTATTCTTAATGAAGAAAATTTTATCTTTTCTATTTGCGGAAACCATCCCCAAAGTACGACATCGCTTGTTACAGTTCCATCGTCCACATTTGTGACAAACTTGTAACCTTTTTGCTCTTCTCCTTTTAGAATATGAACTTCTTCCAAAACCAGGCATATATGAGTGAAATGAAATTGAGGACTCACTTGCTAATCGGACCTTTGCTTCAATTATCCATCGTACATCTTCTGGCATACCTTTGTGCATTAACAGTCTCAATCTTTCACATCGAACTTTGTAGATTGTTCTCAGAGCATTTTGAGGAAGAGAAGGAAAATATTTGCTCAGGTTTGAGAGAATGACATCCATTTTGAAGGAGAAGAAGGATTCAGTTATTTTGGGAAACTGAAAAATAAACCGACTTGAGAGTCACGGAGTACCGTATCCGCCACTTAACCGGTAACACAAAGAACTCAAGAACTTGGTTTTCCAGGAATGGTTGAGTCTTTGGCCATTAACTTTAAGCGCATTACCATTCCTAGGATCCTCAATATCTACGGCCCCACGTGTTTGACAACCAAAGAACCGCGCCAACTAGATCTCAATTTTCCAAGGAGTAGGTGCAGATGATAATCTCAAAGCAGAACTTTTGTTGACCAATTTCCGCAGCTTTTGTAAAAGGTGTAACAGACCTTGCATAAAGTAAGCCAATAAAATCCATACTGCAAGATTTTCGCAGTTGTTGTTGTTGAAGAAGAAAAATGACCTCCACATGCGTCCGAGTGACAAAAGTCAATGACACTACTTACCTCATTGTCGGGTACAAATCTCCAAAAGATTTGATCAGGACAATAATTGAACAAATATGGGTCATCACAAAAATTTTTTTTTTACCTCAATCAAAAACTTTTTTTTTGTTTTTTTTTGTTTTTTTTTGTTTTTTTTGTTTTTTTGTCCATTGAGGCGGCATCTTACTTATCAAGTGGGGTAGACGACTTCTTGCAAGTGGACCTCCTCCAAAATATCCTCTTGAGCTCCCTCATAAAAAGGTTTGAGGCGATGTCCATTGACTGTGAAAGCTTTTGTAGTAGTCTCACTTGTAATCTGCACAGCACCATAAGGAAAAATCTTAGTAACAACAAATGGACCAAGCCACCTAGATCTGAGCTTTCCAGGCATGAGCTTGAGGCGGGAGTTATAGAGAAACTCCCACCGGGGTCCCATTGCTTGAAGTATAATGTCCGAGACCAAGTTAAGCTTGAAACATGACTAGAAACATGACTTGAAATAGGAGAGCTTCCATCGGGGTCCCATTGGCCTTCCTTAATTCCTTTGGCTTCAGCACTAGAATGCAATATGTATACTTGATCAACTTGATTTTCCTTGTTTATGTTGGACCATGGCTCAAAAATAAAATCTACCATAGTAGTGACCGCCATCTGGTGCTCTTCTTCTCCCTTTTCTGAAAATTCTTCAATGGCTTTCAACTTAAGGGTAGGTGGTTGCTGCACTGAAGGTATCAAGCTAGTTGAAGAAATTGATTCTGCTGATTTAATTACAGCATCACCTGTAATATGTGTACCATCTTCCAAAACAACATGATCATAACTCTTAGAATAAGGAAATTTCGAACATGTAGCAGTATCTCCCATAACAGTAAAAATTTCAGAACATATAGCACACAATTTATCACCATCACAAGAAGCACACAAATCACCACACACAAAGTCATCAAAATCAGCAATCTTAGGAAACTCCTCACACAAGTCAGCATATGAATTATCAACCAAATTATCAATTAAATCAACATGAAAAATAGAATGTTCTTCATGGAGCTCTTTATCCTTCTCAGCTTCATGTATCTTTTTGGTCTCAATGGCTCTCTGTGGAAAGGAAAGAGCCACCGCAGGCTATTGCTGCTGCTCATGGGCAACAACTGATTTCTTCTGACCCTCAGATTCTTGGGTGGTTCATCAGAAAATGTTTCTTCTACTGGTTGATGCTTCTTTGGCTAGTTGAGGCTCGGATGATGCTTCTACTGATTTTTAGACCTCAAGTATAATGGCACTCACATTCCCATTTGGATTGGGAATTGTTTGGGAAGGAGTTGGCTAGAACCTCGGGCACATTTTCGACTCAATGAGGAGGCCAATTGTCCAATACGGGTTTCTAAATTGTGTGTGATTGCCTCGTCCTCTGTTGGAATTGAATATTGTTAGTGGCCATCGCTTTACCAAATCTTCCAATGATGGCTCAGGTTTCATGGCTCCTGGACTTGGTTGTTGCATAGGCTTTGGTATGGTGGTTTACTAAGAAAGACACATGTTGTAGCAACAGATTGATATGGAAAAACAGAACTACCATCTTGAAGTGTATGACATGCATATGTGGGATGAGATGAACAAGAACAAATGGCACACACAGTTGCAGCTATTTGCACAGGTAATTGTTGTCTCACTACTAACTGTCTCACCAAAGAAGTCAATTCCTCAAGTTTGTACTCCATTATGCAAAGTCATATCAATCTCAGAATCAATATCAAGTAATTGCCTAGCAAAAGACCTAGTCATGCATTATCCAAAGCACATAAAACACAAAAATAACAAACAAGCAGAATACACTAGACAACACTAAAAATCTACCAAAATAAATATAATTCACCTATCTAAACATTTTTAAAAATTATGGGACTTGTACAGCATAAAAACTACACAAAAATGAAACTAAAAAATACAATAAAAAATATTAAAAAATTGAAAAACTGGTCTAAACGATGGATTTTGGAAAAACCAGGGGTGACCTCACAGTTTACTGTGAGTCTTGTTTATTAGGCAGTTTTCCATCAACTGACCAAGTTTCAGCTCATTCTACGCACATTTTCTGTCAGTACGAAATTCTGCAAAATGACCCGTAATCACCCGTTTTCTCCTAAAAATCACCAAAACACAGCAACACAAAGGTTAGTGAGGGATTAGTAGTTAAATATACTCTTAATAATATTGAACAAAATCAGAATGGTCCCCGGCAACGGCGCCAAAAATTTGACAACTGTCGAGATTACCAAATTTAAATCAATTTATAACCGATTTACCAAAACTACTTGTAGCATAAGGTAATTGTTCAGAAAATAAAAATTATTCAGAAATGCACACCGGGTCGAGCTCGTAGATCATTCTAATTATGAAGTCAGATTAAGAGGTTAATAAACAGGGGGGAAAGTTTAGGAAAATTAAACAACAAAGAGCAATTAAAAAGAGTAAACAAGATTAGGAAAACAACCAATCCAAGAGAATTAACCAATCTTGATTTTAATCCATCCTTGATCTTTATAGATCCATTCAACTATCAACCAAATCCTTAATCTTAGATCACATCAAGACGCCTCTCAATGATCCATGGATCTTCTACTAGAAATGCTTCTAGAATTTAATTAATTAAGGTTAGACAAATTAAGCATCCATCCAAAACCCAAATTAACTTAAAAACCAAGATCCAACCAAGCTAAACATTCATCAAACACCTTTGATGCATTATTTAACCTCTGAATTCATCTCTTGGCACATGATAATTACGCAATTAACATATGCAAATCCCAATCAAATTAAGCATTAAATCAGAATTTAAACAAGAGAAGAAGAGAAAGAGAAACTTGATTAATAGATGAATGTATAGCAATTAAAACAAGATCTCAAGATTAATCATCAAGCTTGTCAATCTCTTGGATAGATTAAAGAAGTTTAGCTCTCCATAGCCATCACCATTGGAGAACCTTCAAGAACCATACAAAAATGAAAATAACAAAGAGAGAGGAGGAGAGGAAGAGAAGAAGAGAATTCTCCAAAATGAAAACACTAAAACTACAAGAACCAACTACAAAATCACACCCTACGTAGAAGCTCTCCCCTCTTTCTTTACAAATCTGATTGCTCTCCTCTTAATCATTCACAAAGAATCAAAAGTAGTTCACCCACTCTTGTTAATTATTCATCCATTATCAAAGTATGTCTCCCACCTTCCATTTAATTATTTTCTCATTATGAAAGTGTGTCTCCCACCTTCCAATGATTCCTCCACTTTTTCCACATTGCTATCTTTTCAATTTCTGTCATAATCTCAAATTCAAATCAAGTCCATCAGATAGCCTTTGAAGTAAGCTTTCCAAGGAGTACTCATATGCTTAATTTGGGCTTGAAATGAGTGAGATATGCCCAAAATAGTGAAGGTGTGTCCAGAATTTGTAACAGTACCGCTGGTCCAACTTCAAGGCTGTATTTGACCATGTTAACATCCGAATCTTACCATTTGACATTTCACAAAACTTGTAGATCTTTTTCTCATCTTTCCTAGCATATAAAGAACATCAAAATCAGAGATCTACAACTTAAGTTATGGTTAAAATACTGAACCACTATCAATATGCATTAAAATCCAAAAATTTTGCTTTAAAGCCCAATTCAACCCAATGATCTAAATGAGTGCTAAGATCACTTAATTACAATTTGGACACACCTTCACTATTTTGGGCATATCTCACTCATTTCAAGCCCAAATTAAGCGTATGAGTACTCCTTGAAAGCTTACTTCAAAGGTTATCTAATAGACTTGATTTGAATTTGAGATTATGACAGAAATTGAAAAGATAGCAACGTGGAAAAAGTGGAGGAATCATTGGAAGGTGGGAGACACACTTTCATAATGAGAAAATAATTCAATGGAAGGTGGGAGACATACTTTGATAATGGATGAATAATTAACAAGAGTGGGTGAACTACTTTTGATTCTTTATGAATGATTAAGAGGAGAGCAATCAGATTTGTAAAGAAAGAGGGGAGAGCTTCTACGTAGGGTGTGATTTTGTAGTTGGTTCTTGTAGTTTTAGTGTTTTCATTTTGGAGAATTCTCTTCTTCTCTTCCTCTCCTCCTCTCTCTTTGTTATTTTTATTTTTGTATGGTTCTTGAAGGTTCTCCAATGGTGATGGCTATGGAGAGCTAAACTTCTTTAATAAGGTAATTGTGTGGATAATTAATATGTTAAAAATCATAATTATCAAATATCTTGATGTATGCTGCTGAATTACTTATCAGTTAATAACATGATTATGTTGTTGCTTTATAAAAATCCTGTATTGATATGATTATGTTGTTGCTTTATAAAAATCCTGTATTGGCATGATTATGTTGTTGTTCTATAACATCCCTGTATTGGTATGATTATACCTGCTATTACTTGATGTTGTTATGTATGAAAGGCACTACTGTCTTTCATTATGTTTCTTGCTACCATGATGGTATTGATGTAGGGGATCTCACCTCTTCTACTGTATTATTTTTTCTATTTTTGTCTTTATACTTACGATGAAAAGGTTGCGATGGCAGTAAGGCAAGACCCACGAGGTTTCACTAGGCTACAATTCTATGGAGGCATCAGTGTGTGGAGTGTTCAGTGGGACACAGGACGCATTCGGTATGATGGCTATGTCACGTTGAGTTGGAGCAGGACCTGGTATGAGGCAGTCACATTCACCTTTAATGCGGATGTTCACTTGGACTTCTACATGCCCCTTGGGGAGCTTTGGGATGATCAGAGAGCTTCCTATAGGGAGGGATCTATGGAATCGACTGCTCAGACTCCTGTCCGTAGTGACATACCCTGACTGGAGGCTTTGTCTTTTGGGGATCCCAAAGGGGATTTGGACGAAGATCGGGTGCAGGAACCCATTCTTTAAGTGTTTGGACTTGGTTAAGACTCAATTTTCATTTGGTAATTATATGTATAGGTATGTTTATTTTGGAGTACTTAAGTTTTATGATTTTGGAATACGCAAATGATGTACTTGGAGATGTAGTAAACTTTGCTTTATGAAAAGTCTTTTAGTCCCTCTGACTTGAGTCTTTTATTTATTTCAGTAAGCTTATAGTTCTTATCTTTTGTGTTTCTAAAATTTGACCATTTTATGTTGTCCACAAAAAGAAGCTTTTGAAACTCATATCTTACACTATTCACTTTTATAACTCGAGTAAAGAATTTTAAAAATGTAAGAGTCGGTATTAAATGTAATGCCGCCCATAAGGGGGTGTTACAATAACTCTATCTAAACGTCACCATTTTGAAACATGATCTTCATGAAAGTTGAAGGATTTTGTCTTAAATTTCCAATGGCACTATTTCAATCCAAAATGACTCCTACAGCCCAACTTATGACCCAATCTTTGCACACTGCTCAGGTTCTAGCTACAACACCTCTATTCTAACTTCCAAATCCAATCTGACCCATTAGACATCCAAATGAGCTCTTGTATTCTTCATAAAAGTTGTATATTTGGGTCTTAGCTTTCATTTGGGCTTAATTTGGTGTTAATTGAACTCCTATAGCTCAAGAAATTAGCTGATGAATGCACATAGGTCAAGCTATCAAGATCAACATTCTGACTCTTACTTCCACTTCAATTTAAATTATCCAAATTTGTGCATTAGCTCTTGAGGTCTTCATGAAACTTGTAGAGAATTGTCTTAGTTTTCCTACAAGACTAGAATCATATGAATCAAATATTTATAACTCAAATTATAGCTAATTTACTGAACGATGCCAAATAGACAAATTAAGGCCAATTTATGCAATAATTCCTTTAATGATCTAATTAGGCTCAATATCATAAAATGTGACAAAACTAACTTTATTAAGCCCAATTGAACCTTATGAAGCCCAGTGAGATGATTATTAAATGAATAAAATATATTGCTATCAAATTCTTCAATACTTAGTTTTTGTACTCCCGGGAAAAACATATCGGACTAAAACTAGGGGACATGAAAAAATAACACAAACTCAAAAGCTAAAAACTCTAAAAGTCTGACATTCCAATGATATTCAAGAATGCAAAAGTTCATAAGAAAAAAGAGCAACCAAAATTCAAGGGATCAAAACATTTATGAGGTATTATTTCTTCACATCTTAAACTAACAAGCAAGGAAACTTTAGTTGAAAAGCATGAGTCAAGAATGATAGATCCTCACAAGATTCACTCTTAATCCTTCATATGTTTGAAAGGTAGGTATTTCACTTAATTAAACTCATAAAAAATTATACTACCATAAGTTTGCTTATCTTCTTCTTCTCCACTATTCAAAACACATGCACACACAAATCAAGAGGATTTTATTCAAGGTTATAATGGGGTCAAAGTAAAGGAGATGGGTAATATGGATATGACAAGTTAAATACCAAAGAGAATAAAAGAGCATTAGAGTTGAATTCAAATAACAAACATGAAAAGTTCATCCTAACTAAACATAATGTCAATTCCCTTTGCATATTCTTTATCCTTCCCTTTTGCCTGGTTGGTCTTTCTTTACACACACACACACACACACACACACACACACACACACACACACACATACACACACACATATATATATAGTCAATTGACCACTCTTTCCTTTTTCACTAACCATTTTGCACATACAACCCCACACTTATTCAAGAACTCATCCAAACAAAGTCAATGCTCTCTTATTCACTAAGGTTGGGAAAGAACATGGTTTTTCATTTAAGATACATAATGAGCTACAAACAATAAATAGTCAAATATGTTCAAAGGGGTTAAGTAAGGGAAAATATGCAGGGCTGGTTATTTAGTTAAAGTAGCTATTTCAAAAAAAAATGTTCAATCATGTTTATGTATGCATGTTGAAATGTAGCCTTGAAAAGAATCAAAGCAAGTTCTAGAGTAATAATTTCATGAGTGAAAATCATACAAGAAAGAAGAGAATAGTACAAATGTTCAATCCATTCATCAATAGGCTCAAAATCTCACAAGGCATGCATCTATTATTCTTAATCCACCAATTCAACATCCATAACTAAGCATGTGAATTTTAAGAAAGAAGACAATTTATTCAATCATGCTATGATCTCTGAATTTTAATTACTTCAAAGGATGTGAGAGTGCATTCACTTGAACCTTTCAAAGGAAATTAATTGATAAAACTTTGTTACTTCAACACAAAATAGTTACTTTCCCAATTTAGATGCGTTTCAAGAGTAAAATTACTTCAAGAGCAAAATTTACTCCATACTCTGCCATCCTTAGATGTGTCTCAAAAGTAAAGTTACTTCAAAGCAAAATTTACTTCTTATTTTGTCATCCTTAATTGGTTTTGTAGTTAGTAAATTACTGATACTCATTTTAATAAACATACTTCCCTAATTTTTTTTCATTTTTTTATGTCAACTATCCTTGCCCCCTAATCATATCATAACATTGTCCCCAATGTTAAAATATAGATAGGTAAAAGATAGAAGATATTACCTATTATGGTAATTATTGAAAAGAAAAGCTTCACACAAATTTAAACAGAGACAAAGTACGATGAATAAAATCAAAGGTAAAGGGAAGTTATAGATGGAGTGTCAGATCAAACTCATATTCCTTGCTGCTTCCTCCTACCAATCTATCTGAGCCATTATTGGATCAGATTCATGGACAAAAGCTTGTAATATATCAACTAACTCATGGATAGTGGAAGCAAGGATAAGGATCCGTTTTATCGAATATGTGATAAAGTTCTATTCCACAGCATGGTCAAGAAAAGATAACAAATCATCAAAGAAATTATTAACATTCAACAAACCTATGGGTTTATGGTGGATGTTCAGTTGGGCCTAAGAGACAATTTAAAAAACTTCTTCCAAAGTGCCATAGCCACCTGGTAAGGCAATGAATGCATCAAAGTTGTTAAGCATTTTAGCCATTCATTCGTGCATAGTTGATACTCATAGTTCCTCCCCAATTGTCTTGTCAATGATGTTCCTTTTAGTTAAAGCTTTAGGAATGATACCTAAAACTTGACTGCCTCCAAGATGTGCAATGATTGATACAACCCCCATTAACCCAAAGCTACCTCCACCATATACTACATGAATTTTTCTCGCAGCTAGCACTCTTCCAAGAGTACTTACTACCCGTACAAACTCTTTATCCTTCCTAAACCTTGATCCACAAAAGACATAAATATTTGTAAGTCGACAAACAGAAGCTCCCTCCATTTCTACACTCACCTTCCCTTTGAATGATTATGTGTTGGATGAAAATGAAGAAAATGAAGTGTTTAAATATGAAAAAGAATGGAAAATGTAATGATAGCACCTATATGGGTAGACTGGTTATTGTCAAAAAAAGTTTGAAATTAAGAAACAATTATTTTTTTTTATTTTTTATTTTAATTAATATTTCTTTTATTTTTTATTTTATTTTTATTTTTTGAAAGAAAACGAGAGCTGGAACTAGTCCAAAACTGGAGGCTAGGCTCTCACGCCCGTTTATTTAACAAAGATGGCATATCTTTAACCTGCATGTCATTAGTACAGGAAATTGGTGGCATATCTTTATACTGTGTGTCACTAGTGCAGTAATACTAGGACGACTAAGCTAATCTTAGAATTCTTCTCCCTCCCACTTGTGGAATATTTTGGATTGAGCTACGACACAACTAATTAAAGTGCATAAATCTGATAGCCACTACCAACTACCACAGCCAGTGAGAGGTCGCTGGAGAGCCTATGACTTGAAATCACAAGATCCAGCTCAGTTGCATAGTCATGCGAGTATGCTAACATGGGGTGCTTCTATCTGCCCATCATCACAGCTTACCTAAAAGGTAAACTTTGGGTCACTGAGAACAGCTCTCTATAGAGCATGGCACACAAACCTTATTTAAAGACCGATGTGCGAAGGTCCAACCCAGATGGGTCTAGCCCTAAGGTTTGGGGCTCCACACTCAATTAAGAGCATGGTACTCTTTTGATCGCCTATTTCTTTTAGATGAACAAAATAATGACATGTATGTTGTTGTGATTATGGCTCACATCTTCCTCTGGTTTTACGTCCAGCAATGACTTAAACGCCTTCTAGGAGTCGAGGATAAGCTTCCCATCTAATTTTCTTATAAATTGGCAAATAGGGCCTTTTTTAGTTAGATTCCCAAGATTGTAACGCTTTTGTTCGTCCCTGAAGAGATTTCACAAATTAAAAAGTTCACGATGCAGAACTCCATACGAATAAGTCTCAAGAGTCAATAAGATATCATCTAATGACTCCTTACTTAGTACATTCTTAATAAAGTATATGTTATCTTCTTGGTTTGCAGAAACCATCCCCAAAGAACAACATCGCTTGTTACAATTCTATCGTGCACATTTGTGATAAACTTGTAATCTTTTTGCTCTTCTCCTTTTTGAATATGAACTTTTATCGAGACCTGGCATGTATGAGTGGTGTGATGTGGAATATGATTACGATTTATATCAAAAATAGTTGCCAAGTTCCATCAAAAATATAAAATCCTTACAACTAGTTATAGTAAGCAAGGGTCGTTCTACAGAGAACTAATTCAATTGACATTATCAATCCAATTCCTAAATTAAACTCCGATGAACAATAAACAATAAAAAGTAAAAAGGGGGTTTTGTTGATTAAAATTAAAAGTATAAATTAAACTTAAAACAAAAACAATAAACACAGATTGAATTACCAAGTTAAAGATATTGGTTAAGAGATGGAATCCACCAGTAGATTCATATGATTATGCTACTTACATACTCTTTATACCAACTTGATCAATTATGTTCTCATATGATTGTGAGATAAATCCTCTATTTTCCTTAAGTTTCGCTTAATTTAGCAACCACTCAAATCAAACCCTAACCATTAGTTATTTGTAAAGCAACCACTCTTACACCTACCTAATGATTGCATTAAGAATTAGAAAACTAATCACACTAAGATCAAATCACACACAGGGATTAAATTACTTAGATTATATGTTTCACTAGTTTTACCACTGCAACCATGCATAGCAATCCTAGTTTTACCACTCTTGAAATTTGGCAAGAATATAAAGACCTTTATATTGATTTAAAAACAAAAACATATGAATAAAAACATAACTGTATTGATATAAAGAAATATGCAAGATTCACATAATCAAAACTAGGGTTTCATCTTCCCTTAACCAATCAAGAAGTTTAGTCACACATGGCAAATTCAAAAATAGAAGAAGATATAAAGAAAGACATTGTTCAGAGTAAAAAGAAGAAAAGAAAACTAAAGATCAAACTAGTTTCTAAGGTTTGAGAATGATTGATCTTCGATCGCTCGAATCTGAGTCTCCAATCCTCAATCGAATCTCTCTCTTTCTTGGTCTTTGTGTTTCCCTCAGTTTCCTTGACGGCTCTCTCTCTAGATCCCCTTTAGGGGCTCTAAGCAACCCTATTTATAGGTTTAGATACCTAATTTAGCATTAAAATTTGAATTTAAATTTCTGAGCCGATGACATGGGCCATTTCATATAACACGGCCCTACCCGTGTCTGAATCTGGTAACAAAATTCTAACTAATTTCAAAGTTAGAGAAGAACATGGCCCAACCTGTGTTATGTGACACGGGCTGTGTTTTCGGTCAAGGTTTAAAACCAAATTCCCTTGTGAAGACAGAGGCGTACACGGCCTACCCCGTGTCATATGACACGGGTCGTGTTATCCAAAAATAGGATTTGACTACGGTCTTGAAATAGTCAGAGGAGTACACGGCCCACCCCGTGTCATATGACACAGGCCGTGTTGACCACTTTCTTCAAATACGACCATGATTCTTCATAACTGCTCTTCTTCCTTTGCCTCTAGGGATAAAACTAATCTTCTTAAGCATTCATCTCTCTCCTTAAATGGTCATCAAGCTCGGTTCGATGCTAATGGACTCAAACACTCAAAGATATCTTGAAAAGCATAATTCATTTAAGAGTGTTTATAACCACATTTAAGCATAGTTTCACAATAAACATCCAATTAGCTCTAAAATAGAAACTTAGGTAAATGTCAACAATTGAGCACATATGGAGTCCAATTAGATCAAACAAAAGATATTTAAGATACTGAAATTATTAACAGATCAAATACCCCCACACTTAACCTTTTGCACTCTTGGGCAAAAAAATAAAATCAAGCACATGCTTCCCAAAAAGTAATAAAAATACTAAACAATGAGCAAAGATCTACACATGGTAGTCCTTTCAAGGAATCTAAGCAATTAGGAATTTCTTCTCTCAATAGTCCAAATCAGCAAGTCAGGTCAATCCAATATCAGGGTTAAATTAACATGATAAATCCTCACTAATATACTCTCTTTCACTCAAGTGTTTTGGGCTTATTTTTACTCTCAACCAACTCATGAAAACATGCCCTATCATAGGCTTGACAAGCCTCTACTTCTCCACCACCTAAGCCACATGTACACAAAAATCAAAAGGTCTTTAATCATATTGTAATGGTGTCAAGGTCAAGGTAGGATATATCAAGGATAAAGAAAGTTAGACCATCAAAAATAGAAGAGCAAAGGGAAATATAAAATTCAAATGCTTTTGCACAATCACCCCAGCACTTTTCAATCCATCTTTATCTTTTGCTCGACTTTCTCTATTCAACTATCAACTTTACCATTCTCTTTTTCATTTCTTTCTTTTCTCTTTTGAGAGTCTTTTTTTTTTCTTTTTTTTTTGAATAAAAACATAACTGTGTAATCACCCCAACACTTATTCAAATACAATTCCCAACATAATTATCAAGCTCTTCTACTCCCTAAGGTAGGGTAGCAATGGTTTTTCACTGTTAGGCTTGTATTGAGCTATAATAAAAAGAAAGGACGTCATTCAGGCTCAAAGGGGTGAAACAATGGATCAAAATGCAAGGACAGGTATTTGGCCAGTAGCTGAAAGAAAGAAATGCCTTTATCATCTCAAAAATATGCAGTGATCATTTGCAGTTTAAAAGAGAGTCAAACCAAGTTCTAAAGGGCATATAATCACAAGTGGAATCATTCAACAAAGAACAGAAATAACTTGAAATTAGTCATTCACATCAAGGGCCAAAAACTCACTAGGTCCCAATTTTATCATATTTTTTAATCAACCCTTTCAATTTTCAAAACCTCTCAGTGTGGGTTTAGAAGCAAGAAAGTCAGCTCCTTTAGGCTTAAAAACCTATCAATAAAAATCAATCGCTTGCTCATTGCTCAATATACTCTAAAAAACTAGTTAGAAAGACATGCACCAGATATGCAAGTAAAATCAGAATGTGCAATTAAGGTCAAACCCGGCCCCACACTTAAAATAGACAGTGTCCTCAATGTCAAAGTATAGACAACAGATAAAATGAACTCGAATAAATCAGCAAAGCATATGCAAAAACATAGGAAGAAATTGATTCCTGTATCATGAAGCACAGTCAAATCCAAAATGGTAACCAATACAATGTCCACTAAGCCACGCAAAATCAATTACAATATTTCAAAAGAAAATGAAGATACATCAGGATAGGGGAAGGGGATAGGAGAAACGTTGAAGCAAGAGATCAAGCTTGCCATCAATAGCATCTATCCTCTGATCACGAGAGACTTCCAATGCTTGAAAGTGATCTTCTAATCTTTGGAAGCGAGCAGCATGGTCTAACTCCAGGCGGTTAATACGAGCCAAAACATCAGCATAGGAAGCAGCGCCAGGCTGAGTAGAAGGTCCTGCATCATCAGTAAACTCTGGAGGTGGTGAGACTGCAGCATCCTCATGAGGCTCAGAGAATGGATCTGTCCTAGGTAGGGCAACTCCGTCAGCTCCGATCAAGAGGAGAGCACCATGTTGATAGGTGCACAGCTTCATAGACGCCAGAATGGCCCCATAAATAGCATTGGGACCCTGGGCCAGAGCCTCCTCCAGCAGGTCTAAATAATCAAAATGAGCAGCAATAGCAGGGACATACACCCCAATCACTATACGGCCAGCTAAAGTGGTCCCTATATGGTGGAACTGATTACAAAGCCAATACCCCCCATTTACGGGTTCTCCCTCAAGCATACAATGTAAGAAAAATAATTCAGAATGGCTAATGGTGCCCTGGCTTTCCCCCTACCACAGATGGTATTAGTCAACCATTTCTGAATATATCTATATGCAGGGGACCTAAGCCTAGAAGCCTTAGACATCTTAGGGTCATAACTACCAGACCCAGACACAGTCAAAGCAGACCACACACGATCAAGATTAAAATCACGGGGTAACATATTGTGCCCCTCAGGAAAACCAAAAATGGCACGAAACAAGTGAATGTCAACAGTATGAGAGTTGCCTAACATCTTAAAGGTGATCTCACTAGGCCACTTTTCCTGATCACATAGTGGATACAACTTACGGTTAAAACTAGAAATGAATCCCTAGTCAACGCAGCAAATGTAGGCCTATTCAATAGTGCAAACTCTACCCAGTCAATCCTACTCAACGAAGCAAAAACCTCATCATGCAACCCTATGGTCTTAAGGGTATCTATATCCAAAAATTAAGTGGGAACCACTACTTTTCTGTCTATGGGATTGATTGGTACCTGAGGTGGAGATGGCTCACGAGAGGGTGATGGAGAAGACCGTGCGCGCCTTGTAACATCCTGAAAATTCTTTATTTCATTATAAACGATCATTTTATAATATTTATGATTTTTAGGAATTTTTGTGGATTTTTCTGGAAATGATGAATATTTTAATATATTCTTCATTTTGCGTGTACATTGAGCGGAGTGGGGAAACTAGAATATTTTCCCACGATTTGGTAAACTTTGAACCGTCAACGGACAACGGGGATCTTACTAAACCCGAGGTGAGCACGATTTGAGAGATTTGCATTTTTCAAGATTTTATCTGTTAAATAAAATTTGCGGTATCATAAAATTATCTGATGAATAATAAAATATTATTTTCATCAATTGTAAATTTTATTCACTGAGAAAATAATTCCATAGTGTAATTAATCATCTGTCAGATGTATTTAATTTGGAGACAAGCTGACTATGTACTTTATCGAGGAGCGCGCGAAGCTTCTCAAGGAAGCTTCCTCCAACCATTATTTTTATCATTTCTCTCTCCTCCCAATTTGTGCAGCACGTTTGAAATTAAGGGGGTCTAATTCATTTCCATTTCTCACATTTCCTCTCCTCCCTGTACGCAGCTCACTATTCACTCATCTTTCTCTCTTCTCTTTCACCCTACAGCAGCAACACCATCCACCCACACCTCCACTTTGTTCTTCAAACCGTCATAATCTTAGCACCATTTTGTGTTTGGAGAACCACCATCATTGAGGAAATCAGCTTCAAGGTTCTGCCATTTTCTCCATCTTCATTCTCCTACGTCTTTGAAGCTTAAAGGTTGGGGTTTTAAGGTAAAGCTCTTAGCTTTTTCTCCCTCTCTTCTCTTTTTCGTAACCCACTGTCATTTTGATGATAATGGGTATCCATTTCAATATTAGGATTCTGATTCTTGCAAGTTTAAATGTTTAAGGATTTCCTGGAAGCTGAAAATGAAATCCTGACCAAAAAGGAGCCACCTTTCTTTGTGCTTCTCCAAGGTAAGAGGAAGACACTCCTCCTCAACCTGTTTTAGCATTTAGGGACGTTGTTTGTGATTGGTACTGAGAGTCATCTTTGTTTACATGCTGTTGGTGATGTATATATGCTATTTGATTGTTTGTGTGTTTTGATATATATATCTGGATGTATTGGAACGTGTAATATGGAAGGGAATGATTTCCGATTGGTTCTCGGATGGTCACAGTGTTGAGCCCAGAAATTTGGAAATTTCATGTGAAAACTAATAACAGTATGAACTCCTGGCCAAACCCGTCGAGTATGATATCCTAATCATCTAATGAAATGTTAAAATCTGTCGAGTATGAACTCCTGGCCAAACCCGTCGAGTATGATATCCTAATCATCTAATGAAATGTTAAAATCCATCGAGTATGAGCTCCTGGCCAAACCCGTCGAATTTGATGTCTAGATCACTTAGAAATGTTAAAATTCGTCGAGTATGAACTCCTGGCCAAACTCGTCGAATTTGATGTCTTGATCACTTAGTAAAGTTAAAATCCGTCGAGTATGAACTCCTGGCCAAACCCGTCGAATTTGATGTCTTGATCACTTAGTAAAGTTAAAATCCGTCGAGTATGAACCCCTGGCCATGCCCGTCGAATTTGATTCCTGGTCATTTAGTGCAATATCAAAATCCGTTGAGTATGAACTCCTGACCACTTAGGAGATAAACTCCTCCAATGCAAAATTCGTCGAATTTGAATGACCACATCTGTCGAGTGACATATTCGTCGAGTTAGAATGCCAATACCCATCGAGAGACATACTTGTCGAGTAGATCTGCTGTCCATTTATTAGAAGCTTCCCAAAGTTAATATTCGTCGAGTAGAATGTCAAGATCCGTCGAATTAGAGTTTCTGACTATAGTGTTTTTCGTCGGTTCGACACTTGGGAGATTTCTCCAACGTCGACACCCACATCCATCGAAATAGGACTTCTGCTGACCTTCTGGAAAAATTTGACAGTTTTGATCTCTGTTCGACAGAACCTCCACCCGACAGAAATTGGTTTTTATCCAATCTTGTTATAAAATGTTCTCCCATCTTTCATCCTTCTGCCATATTAGTTTTCATCGAATGGCAGCCTCAATTTTCCACTAAATGCATTGTCTCCGTCGAATTCACAACTATGGTTTATCACCCAATACCTAGCAATTAAATCTGTGACGTTGTTGGTGATTCTGGCCATGTATCTTCCTGGATTCAAAACCCTTGGATTAATAAAAGCACATAAATCATAAATGATTGGATGACTAGAGATTAAGTAGGGATTCATAAATAGGGAAGAACATGAGTATGGGTGAGCTTGTGAGGCACATAATGAATTTAATGGTTGACTTCTATCATGACTATGAATGAAAATTGTGGTTATCCTTAAAATGTACTATTGGTTTGTTGTGGATCCGTGAATGGGATCAATTATTGTTGTAAAAGGATATGACATGCATTTGAAGCATGATGGACCTAGTTGGTCATGAAGAGTATGATTGTGTCATGCATTGAACAAAAAGAAAGAGATTGTCCGTTGGACTTGGTTAAGGCCGGTAGCCTAGGAGTTGAACTTACACCTTTGTGCGGGTGCGAATAGACAAGTATAGGTTACTTGTTGACCTTGGGGGCATCAGGGTGCGGGTACCTCACAATAGGCAGCTGGTAGCTCTCTCTCCGTGGGGCAGACCGATGCAAACACACTGACGATCCAGACCGAGACGCTGTCTTATGTCGAGATCTGTGTAGAATGTCTTGTAAAATGCCATGATGTACACAATGATAATTTGAGAATTTTAGCACTTGAGGGCCTGGGCAGCCAAGAATACAGACATACCTCCTGATCGTTCTCTCTGACTGTTTTGTGTCTAGCTCCATGGAGTAGGATTTTGGTTATTGAGGGCACATGTGCATAGTGAGTCCATGAATCATCTGGCATACATTGTTATTATAATTGGAACTATTGTACCTCTGATATATCTATATGTACATGACTGCCTGGAACTATTTGGTTGATCATAATTGCTATAGAATGTTTACTACCATTATTGCTGTCATAAATGCTATGTGGGCACTTTGCGCCGTTTGGTTTCTCGATGCTATGATTGGTAATGATGGTAGGATGTCTTACCTCTTCTCTGTCTCTCCACTTCTGTTTTGTCTGTATACTGCATTCCATAGAAGATAACTGCAAGGAACCGGAAGCCCCCGACTTCCCTGGTTTTTGGCCTCATCTCGACTGAGCGACTACAGAAGAGTATGGAGCCACGCACGCAAATATTTTTGAGAGATATGCACCTGACTTTCTTGGGAGGGCCAGAGTGCTGGTACATCAACTATGGTTCTGAGCGTTGCGTCTATACGGGGGATGTGTCGATATCTCTAGCCTGGATATGCCACGAGCCGCCTGTCTTCACCTGCTGTATTAGTTTACGTTTGGAGTTTCAGCTACCGATACGCGAGATGTGGGGTGACCGTTATTTCACTCCGTGGGAAGACTCTTTTCGTTCCACAGCTCGGGCCCCGTCCCGTGACTCTGCGATTCCTATGGTGATTTCCTCTGACGAAGAAGATCCTGAGGAAGATCCCGAAGAAGTTCCTGACGACGACCCCGAAGAGGATCCTGAAGAGGACCCTGACTCGATTCCTCCTTACTTGAGGGTGACTTTACTTGTAGCTACCGAGGGCTACCAAGTATTTTATTTTGGGGCCTGATAGTTTGTCGTAGTGGGCTGTATATTCTGATACCGTAGGGATATGTATGTATAATCCTTTGGGGGCAGGTATAGTTTTGCTTTTTGATATGCCAGGCTTTGTAACTAAACAGTTTGATAATTATATATATATATATGAATGAAATGTTGATTTCCCATGTATGTCTCGTCACTGTGGATATTGATTATCGTTAACGTAAATGTAATCAATAGAAAAAAATATACTTGCTAATTTAATTACCCAACCACAATTAAGTAAATGTATATATTATTAAAATGAACCGGGTCTTAACTCACATAAATTTTATTTTCGCATTGTAATTGAAAGTGAGACGTTCCCTTGGTCAAAAAGGTGCGTCACACTAAGTTGGTATCAGAGCCTCGGTTTATGTTTCTTTGGGTCTTGTGTTTGAGTCTGTCTTGTTTGTGCTGTGTGTTCTCTGAGTAGTATACGTAAGGGTGTATTGTTTAGTGTTCCCAGTGGATGCAACTGACTTTTCTATGTTTTCAGTTAATCTGATCTAAGAAAGTAAGATGGCACAATGGGAAGATATGGCAGTAGCTATTACAATGATGCAGAGGATGGCTGAGGCCGTCGCACAGCAAACTGAGCAAGCTGCCCAGCAGCAAGAGAGAGTTGCACAACAACAAGAGCGAGCTGCTCAACGGCTAGAGGCCACTGCTGATGCTCAGAATTTAGTAGAGTTTCGACGCCATAACCCTCCTCAATTCAAAGGAGAATTTGATCCGGACAAGGCTAGTCTGTGGATCAAGGAATTAGAGAAAGTCTTTCGAGGAATGAGTTGCGCCAAGGACAAGAAGGTGAACTATGCTACATTTATGCTGGTAGGCAATGCTGAAAATTGGTGGAATGGAGTGCAGCAAATGCTGGAAGCTGCGAATCGAGAGATTACTTGGGGCTTATTCAAGGAACAGTTCTTGGATAAGTATTTTCCTGCAAGCGCAAGGTATGCGAAGGAGTCAGAATTCCTCAACCTGCGACAAGGAAATATGACTGTTAGCGAGTACGCAGCGAAATTTGAAAACTTGTCACAGTTTTTGACGTACTTTCAGAACCAACCAGATGAAGCATGGAAATGCTGAAGATTTACGGAAGGGCTGAGGTATGAAGTGAAGAAGGCTGTGATCACCTTGAGGATCAATGAATTCTCACGACTACTGGATACTTGCTGTGATGTAGAGGCTCTGGAGCAATCTAGAGACATGAGGAGCAGAAACTTTAGGCTTACGAGATTCCAGAGAGGCAGCAGTAACAGTGCTAACCGTTTCCAGAAGAAGCCGTACTCCCGACCCACGGGGAATCGACAACAAGCCATGGGTGGAAGTTCTGGTGGAGGTTCTACTGGGAACCGGACTGGCCAGAACACGGCGTATCCTTCCAGATGTCTGAAGTGTGGGAAAGACCATCTCACAAGGGATTGTACCATGAAGGGATTCATCTGCTTCAAATGTGGCAAACCTGGCCATGTGTCCCGAGACTACAATCAAACGAAGGCCGAACCTTCAGTGAATGCTGCGAGAGCCAAGAAACCACAGGCTGGAGGGTGAGTGTACACTACGAGCAGAGCTGAGGCTTCCGAATCTGAAGATTTGATACAGGGGGAAGGTACCATAGAAGGTAATCTTTTAACTGTGCTGTATGACTCTGGGGCAACCTATTCTTTTATATCATATGACTGTGTGCAAAGACTGGGTCTATCTGTGTCGTCATTACCTTTTGACTTAACTGTTTCTACCCCCACTGATAAACCGGTAGTTATTACCAAAGTCTATCTAAATTGTCCATTGGTTGTTGAAGGTCGAACCTTTTCGGTCGATCAGATCTGTTTACCCCTTTCCCATTTAGATATTATCTTAAGGATAGACTGGTTGTCTTCCAACCATGTTCTGTTAGACTGTTCCAGAAAGACCATAGTTTTTCCCATAGAGGAGAATTCTAGATTTTTGACGGCTAACCGAGTTCAAGCTCTCTTGAAAGAAGGAGCTCACGGATACATGCTACTGTCTTCTTTGAAAGTCGAGAACGAGGTTAATATGAACACAATTCCAGTGGTGAATGAGTTTCCTGAAGTTTTTCCTGATGATGTACTTGGTTTACCATCGGCTCGAGAGATAGAGTTTGCTATCGACCTAGTACCGGGAGCTGGTCCCGTGTCTATAGCACTGTATAGGATGGCACCGACAGAGTTAGTTGAGCTCAAGAAATAGCTAGAAGAGCTTTTGGAAAAGTAATTTATCAGGCCAAGTGTGTCACCATGGGGAGCACCAGTGCTGTTAGTTCACAAGAAGGATGGCACCTCAAGATTATATGTGGACTATTGGCAGCTGAATAAGGTAACGATTAAGAACAAGTTTCCACTCTCGAGAATTGATGACTTAATGGACTAACTGAAGGGAGCAGCGGTGTTTTCGAAGATCGATCTGCAGTCTGGGTATCATTAGATATGAGTAAAGACGGAGGATATACCCAAGACAGCTTTTCGTACCCGATACGGTCATTACGAATACCTAGTGATGCCGTTTGGTGTGATGAACGCACCAGCTATCTTATGGACTACATGAACTGAATCTTTCGTCCTTACTTGGATAGATTCGTTGTGGTCTTCATTGATGACATTCTGGTATACTCTCAAAATCAGGAGGACACCTCAGTGTAGTTCTTCAGATTCTGAAGGAGAAGGAATTGTATGCCAAGCTGTCAAAATGTGAGTTCTGGATAGAAGAAGTTAAGTTTCTGGGTCACGTGATCTCGAAGAATGGGATTGTCGTGGATCCATCAAAGGTGGAGGCAGTGCTACAATGGGAAAGACCAACGTCCGTGACAGAAATTCGAAGCTTCGTGGGTTTAGCTGGATATTACCGGAGGTTCATTGAGGGATTCTCTAAGATTGCTGGACCACTTACACAACTCACGAGGAAAAACCAAGCTTTTGAGTGGACCGACAGCTGTGAGCAAAGTTTCCAAGAGTTGAAGAATCGACTGACTACCTCACTGGTGTTAGTGCTACCCGATCCGAATGAGCAGTTTGAAGTGTACTGCGACGCTTCATACCAAGGGCTAGGATCTGTACTTATGCAGCATGGAAGAGTTGTGGCTTATGCTTCAAGGCAGTTGCGAGTGCACGAGAAGAATTACCCGACGCACGACTTGGAGTTAGTGGCTGTAGTTTTTGCTCTGAAGATATGGAGGCATTTTCTCTACGGAGCAACGTTCAACATTTTCAGTGATCACAAGAGTCTGAAGTATTTGTATGATCAGAAGGAGTTGAACATGAGGCAACGAAGGTGGTTAGAATTCCTGAAGGATTACGATTTCCAACTTCTGTATCACTCTGGCAAGGCAAATGTTGTGACAGATGCTCTAAGTAGGAAGATGATCAATGTCTCTGCCCTGATGATCAAGGAAAAGGATATGCTAGAGCAGTTTAGAGATGTGTGGTCTTTTATGGAGTTAGAACCTGGAAAGATTTACATGAATATGGTTACCATCACAAGTGAGCTACTGGATGACATAAAGGAAAAGCAGAAGATTGACAAGTTCTTACAAGAAGTGAGAGAGCAAGTGCAGCAAGGAGATGAAACAGAGTTTGCGGAAGGAACGGATGAAATTCTGAGGTTTCGTGGAAGAGTTTGTATTCCTCGTGACAAGGAGCTTAGAGAATACATCATTAACCATGCTCATACAACCCAGCTGAGTATGCATCCAGGCATAACAAAAATGTACCAAGACTTGAAGAAGTTGTTCTGGTGGCATGGAATGAAGAGTGACGTCACTAGACGTGTATCGACCTGTCTAGTTTGTCAAAAAGCTAAGGTGGAACATCAGAGACCAGCGGGGTTGCTGCAACTGTTGTCTATTCTGAAATGGAAGTGGGACAGTATTGTAATAGATTTTGTAGTCGGATTGCCAAGGACAAGAAAAGGTCATGATTCGATTTGGGTAATTGTGGACCGACTCACGAAGTCGGCACACTTTCTCCCAATCGACATAAAATACAAACTGGAGAGATTGACTCAGATCTATATTGGAGAAATTGTTAGGCTACACGGTGTGCCTACGAGTATTGTTTCGGATAGAGATCCGAGATTTACTTCAAATCTCTGGGAGAGTTTGCAAGAAGCGTTGGGGACGAAGCTACGTCTGAGTTCTGCTTATCATCCGCAGACCGACGGTCAATCAGAAAGGACGATCCAATCTTTGGAAGATTTGCTTAGAGCCTGTACCATAGAGCAAATGGGAAGTTGGGATGACATTCTACCTTTGATAGAATTCACCTATAACAACAGTTATCATTCGAGCATATGGATGGCACCCTATGAAGCTCTGTATGGACGACGGTGTCGAACACCTCTGTGTTGGTACCAAGACGGCGAGCGCCTTACTGTTGGACCAGAGATTATACAGCAGACAACTGAGAAGGTTAAGATAATTCAGGAAAAGATGAGAATGGCTCAAAGTCGGCAAAAGAGTTATGCAGACCGAAGGAGAAAACCTCTTGAGTTTGAGGAAGGCGAGCATGTATTCCTGAAAGTCACACCTACGACTGGGGTAGGCCGGGCTTTAAAATCTAGAAAACTCACTCCTAAATTCCTTAGACCATACCAAATCATTCGTCATGTAGGTCCTGTAGCGTACCAAATATCCTTACCTCCTTTCCTTTCAAACATTCATAATGTTTTCCATGTGTCACAACTTCGAAAATGCCTTCCTGACCCAAGTCATGTCATAGCACCGGATGCAGTACAATTAAAAGAAAACTTAACTTATGAGACGTCTCCTGTAAGAATCGAGGATAGGAAGATAAAGCAATTAAGAGGTAAGGAGATCGCATTGGTGAAAGTGATCTGGAACGAGGTGACAGGGGATGCAACTTGGGAGCTGGAAGACAAGATAAAGGGGTAACACCCACAGTTATTCTAAGGTATGCAAATTTCGAGGACGAAATTCTTTTTTAGAAGGGGAGTGTTGTAACATCCCGAAAATTCTTTATTTCATTATAAACGATCATTTTATAATATTTATGATTTTTAGGAATTTTTGTAGATTTTTCTAGAAACGATGAATATTTTAATATATTTTTCATTTTGCGTGTACACTGAGCGGAGCCGGGGAAACTAGAATATTTTCCCTGAGGCTGGTAAACTTTAAATTGTCAACGTGTCAACGGGGGATCTTACTAAACCAGAGGCCGGGCACAGTTTGAGAGATTTGTATTTTTTAAGATTTTATCTGTTAAATAAAATTTGTGGTATCATAAAATTATCTGATGAATAATAAAATATTATTTTCATCAATTGTAAATTTTATTCACTGAGAAAATAATTCCACAGTGTAATTAATCATCTATCAGATGTATTTAATGTGGAGACAAGCTTACTATGTACTTTATCGAGGAGCGCGCGAAGCTTCTCAAGGAAGCTTCCTCCAACCATTATTTTTATCATTTCTCTCTCCTCCCAATTTGTGCAGCACGTTTGAAATTAAGAGGGTCTAATTCATTTCCTTTTCTCACATTTCCTCTCCTCCCTGTACGCAGCTCACTATTCACTCATCTTTCTCTCTTCTCTTTCACCCTACAGCAGCAACACCATCCACCCACACCTCCATTTTGTTCTTCAAACCGTCATAATCTTAGCACCATTTCGTGTTGGAGAACCACCATCATTGAGGAAATCAGCTTCAAGGTTCTGCCATTTCCTCCATCTTCATTCTCCTACGTCTTTGAAGCATAAAGGTTGGAGTTTTAAGGTAAAGCTCTTAGCTTTTTCTCCTCTCTCTCTTTTTTTTTCGTAACCCAATTGTCATTTTGATGACAATGGGTATCCATTTCAATATTAGGATTCTGATTCTTGCAAGTTTAAATGTTTAAGGATTTCCTGGAAGCTGAAAACGAAATCCTGACCAAAAAGGAGCCACCTTTCTTTGTGCTTCTCCAAGGTAAGAGGAAGATACTCCTCCTCAACCTGTTTTAGCATTTAGGGACGTTGTTTGTGATTGGTACTGAGAGTCATCTTTGTTTACATGCTGTTGGTGATGTATATATGCTATTTGATTGTTTGTGTGTTTTGATATATATATCTGGATGTATTGGAACATGTAATATGGAAGGGAATGAATTCTGATTGGTTCTCGGATGGTCACGGTGTTGAGCCCAGAAATTTGGAAATTTCATGTGAAAACTAATAACAGTATGAACTCCTGGCCAAACCCGTCGAGTATGATATCCTAATCATCTAATGAAATGTTAAAATCCATCGAGTATGAACTCCTAGCCAAACCCGTTGAGTATGATATCCTAATCATCTAATGAAATGTTAAAATCCATCGAGTATGAGCTCCTGGCCAAACCCGTTGAATTTGATGTCTAGATCACTTAGAAATGTTAAAATCCGTCGAGTATGAACTCCTGGCCAAACCTGTCGAATTTGATGTCTTGATCACTTAGTAAAGTTAAAATCCGTCGAGTATGAACTCCTGGCCAAACCCGTCGAATTTGATGTCTTAATCACTTAGTAAAGTTAAAATCTGTCGAGTATGAACTCCTGGCCAAACCCGTCGAATTTGATGTCTTGATCACTTAGTAAAGTTAAAATCCGTCGAGTATGAACCCCTGGCCATGCCCGTCGAATTTGATTCCTGGTCATTTAGTGCAATATCAAAATCCGTCGAGTATGAACTCCTGACCACTTAGGAGATAAACTCCTCCAATGCAAAATCCGTCGAATTTGAATGACCACATCCGTCGAGTGACATATTTGTCAAGTTAGAATGCCAATACCCATCGAGAGACGTACCTGTCGAGTAGATCTTCTGTCCATTTATCAGAAGCTTCCCAAAGTTAATATTCATTGAGTAGAATGTCAAGATCCGTCGAATTAGAGTTTCTGACTATAGTATTTTCCGTCGGTTCGACACTTGGGAGATTTCTCCAACGTCGACACCCACATCCTTTGAAATAGGACTTCTGCTGACCTTCTGGAAAAATTTGACAGTTTTGATCTCTGTTCGACAGAACCTCCATCCGACAGAAATTGGTTTTTATCCAATCTTGTTATAAAATGTTCTCCCATCTTTCATCCTTCTGCCATGTTAGTTTTCGTCGAATGGCAGCCTCAATTTTCCACTAAATGCATTGTCTCCGTCGAATTCACAACTATGGTTTATCACCCAATACCTAGCAATTAAATCTGTGACGTTGTTGGTGATTCTGGCCATATATCTTCCTGGATTCAAAACCCTTGGATTAATAAAAGCACATAAATCATAAATGATTGGATGACTAGAGATTAAGTAGGGATTCATAAACAGGGAAGAACATGAGTATGGGTGAGCTTGTGAGGCACATAATGAATCTAATGGTTGACTTCTATCATGACTATGAATGGAAATTGTGGTTATCCTTAAAATGTACTATTGGCTTGTTGTGGATCCGTGAATGGGATCAATTATTGTTGTAAAAGGATATGACATGCATTTGAAGCATGATGGACCTAGTTGGTCATGAAGAGTATGATTGTGTCATGCATTGAACAAAAAGAAAGAGATTGTCTGTTGGACTTGGTTAAGGCCGGTAGCCTAGGAGTTGAACTTACACCTTTGTGCGGGTGCGAATAGACAAGTGTAGGTTACTTGTTGACCTTAGGGGCATCAGGGTGCGGGTACCTCACAATGGGCAGCTGGTAGCTCTCTGTCCGTGGGGCAGACCGATGCAAACACACTGACGATCCGGACCGAGACGCTGTCCTATGTAGAGATCTGTGTAGAATGTCTTGTAAAATGCCATGATGTACACAATGATAATTTGAGAATTTTTGCACTTGAGGGCCTAGGCAGCCAAGAATACAGACATACCTCCTAATCGTTCTCTCCGACTATTTTGTGTCTAGCTCCATGGAGTAGGATTTTGGTTATTGAGGGCACATGTGCATAGTGAGTCCATGAATCATCTGGCATACATTGTTATTATAATTGGGACTGTTGTACCTCTGATATATCTATATGTACATGACTGCCTGGAACTATTTGGTTGATCATAATTGCTATAGAATGTTTATTACCATTATTGCTGTCATAAATGCTATGTGGGCGCTTTGCGCCGTTTGGTTTCTCGATGCTATGATTGGTAATGATGGTAGGATGTCTTACCTCTTCTCTGTCTCTCCACTTCTGTTTTGTCCGTATACTGCATTCCATAGAAGATAACTGCAAGGAACCGAAAGCCCCCAACTTCCCTGGTTTTTGGCCTCATCTCGACTGAGCGACTGCAGAAGAGTATGGAGCCACGCACGCAAAGATTTTTGGGAGATATGCGCCTGACTTTCTTGGGAGGGCCAGAGTGCTGGTACATCAACTATGGTTCTGAGCGTTGCGTCTATACGGGGGATGTGTCGATATCTCTAGCCTGGAGACGCCACGAGCCGCCTGTCTTCACCTGCTGTATTAGTTTACGTTTGGAGTTTCAGCTACCGATACGTGAGATGTGGGGTGACCGTTATTTCACTCCGCGGGAATACTCTTTTTGTTCCACAGCTAGGGCCCCGTCCCGTGACTCTGTGATTCCTATGGTGATTTCCTCTGACGAAGAAGATCCTGAGGAAGATCCCGAAGAAGTTCTTGAGGATGACCCCGAAGAGGATCCTGAAGAGGACCCTAACTCGATTCCTCCTCACTTGAGGGACTGACTTTACTTGTAGCTACTGAGGGCTACTAGTATTTTATTTTGGGGGCCTGATATTTTGTCTGTAGTGGGCTGTATATTCTGATACCGTAGGGATATGTATGTATAATCCTTTGGGGGCAGGTATAGTTTTGCTTTTTGATATGCCAGGCTTTGTAACTAAACAGTTTGATAATTATATATATATATAAATGAAATGTTAATTTCCCATGTATGTTTCGTCACCATGGATATTGATTATCGTTAACATTAATGTAACAAAAAGAAAAAAATATATACTCGTAAATTTAATTACCCAACTATAATCGAGTAAATATATATATTATTAGAATGAACCGGGTCTTAACTCACATAAATTTTATTTCCGCATTGTAATTGAAGGTGAGACGTTCCCTTAGTCAAAAAGGGGCGTCACACACCTAGAATAGGTACGATGGGGATGGTGTGAACGGGAAGCAGTGATGAGCTTGATGCGCTTCTTGGGACCCATTACTGAGGAAATCAAAAGAAATGGAGAAAAGGAGAAAATGGAATGGTACCGTGAACTTTGGAATAGTGGGGAGATAGGGAATGTGAAGGAAAGGGTATGAAAAGGAGGTAGTTAAGTGAGAAGAAATGTAGGGAAAAGTAGGGTTGAAAATGGAAGAACAATGGAAGATTATGGTGGTGGCTATGGTGGGCGTGTCGGTGGTGAGAATGATGGAGACAATGGTGGGAAAATGGAAGGAGAAGAAAGAAGGAAGAGAGATTTGAGAGATGGAAAATGAAAAATGGTTGAAAATAGTGGATGTAGGTGGTGAAAATGGAAGATTTGGAAGAGGAAAAGGTGGAGAAGGATGGGGGCTGCTGCGTAGCGACTGGGTAGTGGCTGCGTGGGAGAAGGAGAGTTAGGGAAAATTGGGAAAGAAAACCCTAAGTCAGGGTTTTAGAGTTGTTGGAACGACAACACGGGCCATGTCATGTGACACAACCTTCCCCGTGTACCTCTCTGTAAAGAATAGCCCTAGGTGTATAAGAACACGAGTCGTGTCATGTGACATGGCCTACCCTATGTACCTTTCTGTGAGAAAATAGAATATGCTACCTACGAACACGGGCCATGTGACACGGCCCACCCCGTGTAGGCTTCTGACTTATAAAATCACTCCAATTTGCTCCTCATGACTGCACGCACTTAACAAACCATGAACTCATGCAACCAAACCAAAACTGAACAAGTCAAAACACAAATAGCGGCAAAGATACAGGTATCATAAGGAAAGAAACACATTAAAAATTGGGCTGAACTAAGAAACTAAACAACATAAAATAGAAAGGGAAAAGAAAGCAAATATGATTGGGTTCCCTCCCAATAAGCGCTTGGTTTATTGTCCTCAACTAGACATTGCAACACCCTCAGTGTTCTGTATAAGATGGATGGAGAAGAGGCATATCCTCAACTTCTGCATTCTCCGAAAGCTCAAGGTAAGGCTTGAGACGGTGCCTATTGACCTTGAATGTCTTTCCAGATGCCTCATTCATGATCTTCACTGCACTAGAAGGAAAAATAGTAGTTTTTACAAATGGTCCAATCCATTTAGAACGTAGCTTACCTGGAAATAATTTGAGTCTGAATTGGTATAGCAACACTCTTTGGCCTTTGTTGAAGCTTTTCCTAGAGATCATGTGAGCATGGAATGCTTTGGTTTTGGCCTTATAAATGAGGGCACTCTCAAAGGCCTCATTCCTCAGTTCTTCCAACTCCTGTATTTGGAGCTTTCTTTGCTTTCCAGCACCTTCCAAGTTCAAGTTAACTTGCTTGATAGCCCAATAAGATCAATGTTCCATCTCCACTAGCAAGTGACAGGGCTTCCCATACACCAATCGAAATGGGGACATGCCAATTGGGGTCTTGTATGCAGTTTGATAAGCCCATAAAGCATTAGCAAGTCTAGTACTCCAATCCTTGCGCATTGGATTCACAGTTTTTTCAAGGATAGACTTGATCTCCTGATTAAACACCTCAGTCTGGCCATTCGTCTAAGGATAATAAGGAGTAGAGGTCCAGTGCACCACACCATATTTCTTCAAAAGGGCTTCAAAGATTCTATTGCAAAAATGTGTCCCTTGGTCACTAATGATGGCTCTAGGAGTACCAAACCTGGAAAAAAATATAAGACTTCACAAAATCCACAACAGTCTTAGAATCATCAGATTTAGTGGCCTTATCTTTCACCCATTTTGAAACATAATCCACAGCTAAAAGAATATAGGAGAAACCAAAAGAAGAAGGGAATGGTCCCATGAAGTCAATGCCCCAAACATCAAAGATTTTCACAAAGATTATTGGAGTTTGAGGTATTTGATTTCGCGGACTAATATTACCTATTCTTTGACAGCAGTCACATGACTTACAAAAGTTATAAGCATCCTTAAAGATTGTGGGCCAGTAGAAACCATTGTCAAGTACTTTATTGGCTGTCCTATTCATGCCGAAATGTCCTCCACAGGCATAAGTATGACAAAAAAAGAGAATGGAGTGAATCTTGGAATCCGGAATGCACCTCCAAATCACTTGATTTGCACAATGCTTCCAAAGGTAAGGATCATCCTAGATGTAATACTTGCAATAACTCCTCAGCTTATCTCACTGCGCCTTGTTCAGGCCCTCCAAAAAGTCCTTGGTTGCCAAGTAATTAGCAATATCAGCATACCACGGAATGATGGTTGTGATAGCCATTAAATGCTCATCTGGAAAGCTCTCTTGGATAGGTATGTCTTCCTCTCCAGTCACCAACCTGCTCAAATGGTTTGCCACCAGGTTTTCGCTCCCCTTTTTTTATCTTTAATCTCTAAGTCAAACTCTTGGAATAACAGAATCCATCGAAGCAATCTTGGCTTCGCCTCTTTCTTTGCTAGTAGGTACTTTAATGTTGTATGATAAAAAAAATAGTTACTTTAGAACCAATTAAAGATGATCTAAATTTCTCTAAAGCAAAAACTACAGCAAGAAGCTCTTTTTCAGTTGTGGAATAGTTCAGTTGAGCATCATTTAGGGTCCTTGATGCATAGTAAATAGCATAAGGAACCCTATCAACTCGTTGTCCTAAGACAGCCCCTACCACAAAGTCACTTGCATCACACATTAACTCGAATGGAAGCTCCCAATTTGGTGGCCTAATGATAGGTGCCTCAGTCATCAACTCCTTAAGTTTGGTGAAAGCCTCCATACACTTCTCATTAAAATAGAAAAGCATATCTTTTTGAAGAAGTGTGCAGAGGGGCGCTGATATCTTGGAGAAGTCTTTGATGAATCTTCGATAGAAACCTGCATGACCAAGAAAAGAACGAATGTCCCGCACACTAATGGGTGGGGGTAATGAATGTATAAGTTCTACCTTAGCTTTATCGACTTTAATGCCCCTAGCAAAGATTACATGACCTAACACAATACCTTCTTCTACCATGAAATGACATTTTTCCTAATTTAAAAATAATGTTAAATATTCTAAGCAATTCTCAAAGCTATTCCCAAATACACTAAAATCATCCATGAAGACCTCAATGATGTTCTCTATATAATCAAAAAATAGACTCACCATACATCTCTAAAATGTCCCTAGTGCATTGCAAAGTCCAAAAGGCATTCGCCTATAAGCAAAGGTGCCAAAAGGACAAGTAAAAGTGGTCTTGTCCTGATCTTCTGGAGCGATAGCAATCTGGTTATAACCTGAAAATCCATCTAGTAAACAATAATGAGAATGACCAGCTAATCTCTCTAACATTTTATCAATAAAGGGTAAAGGGAAGTGGTCTTTTCTGGTGGCGGCATTCAATTTTCTATAATCTATATAAACACACCACCCTATCTGTAATCTAGTGGGAATAAGCTCATTCCCTGTATTTCTTATCACAGTAATAGCAGATTTCTTTGGAACTACCTAGACCGGGCTTACCTACTTGCTGTTAGAAATGGGGTAGATGACCCCCACACTTAGGAGTTTCAGTATCTCCTTCTTTACAACCTCCATCATCGGAGGATTCAACCTCCTCTGTGGTTCTCTCACTGGCTTAGCCCCCTCCTCCATTAAGATTCTGTGCATGCAAATGGAGGGGCTAATACCCTTGATGTCCGCAATAGTCCATCCAATAGTTGTCTTACGTTCTTTCAACACAGAAATTAATCTCTCCTCTTACTCTTGGGTAAGGGATTTAGCAATTATCACTAGGAGTGTCTCCTTCTCACCCAGAAAAAATATATTTCAAATGGCCAGACAATTCCTTCAATTCCAATTCTGGTGCCTGCATAATAGAAGGTTTAGGTATATCAGTGGTAATAGGTAGCTCAACATACGATACTTCATGTCCTTCGAAAAGGGAAGAAAGCGTATGTAAGGTTGCTACTACTTCTTCAACCTCCTCGCTCCATAGTTCTCCTTTATCATCCTTCTTTGATTCCTGGGAATCTAAACTGTGAGTCATAATTGTATCAAAGGCATCAAATTGATCAGACTCAAAAACAGTAGAAATTAAAGACTCAAAAACATCAAAGGAATCAATAACATAAGCGGAGTGCACATCACTCGGGTATCTCATGGCTTTGAAGATGTTGAATTTAATCAACTCTCCATCAAATTCCATTGTCAATGTTCCTGAATGCACATCAATTTTAGTCTGTGCAGTCTTTAAGAATGTTCTCCCTAACAGAATAGGAGCAGAGTTTGGGGATTTGTCCTCCTCCATGTCCAACACATAGAAATTTGCCAGAAACACCAATTCATTTACCTACACCAAAACATCTTCAACAACCCCCTTAGGGTATGCGTTAGACCTGTCTGCCAGTTGAATGATAACTTCAGTTGGTTCTAAAGGTCCTAGATGTAAAGATACATAAATAGAAAAAGGGCATGACATTAATGGATGCACCTAAATCTAGCATTGCCCTCTCAAACCTGGCGTTACCGATAGTGTATGGTATAGTGAATGTGACAGGATCCTTACATTTAGTTAGGAGTTTCTTATTAAAAATAGCTGAAACATTTGCTCCCACCTAGACCCGTTCATTACCTTTTAACTTCCTTTTGTTAGTGCATAATTCTTTTAAGAACTTAGCATATCTAGGCACTTGTTTAATGACATCTAACAAAGGAATGTTAACTTCCACTTTCCTAAAAGTCTCTAAGATCTCTTTATCCGCCTCTTCTTTCTTATTTTTAACTAACCTCCTCAGAAAAGGGACCTTAGTGACATATTTAGGGAGTGGTTCAGAAACACTTACCTTAGGGGTCTTAGAATTGAGCCCCTCTTCTTCTACCTCCTTAGGCTTTTGAGCTTTGTCTTAAATGACTTGGGAAAATGTGAGTTCGTCAAGTGTCTTCCCACTTCGCAAGGTGTCAGCACTAGCATTTTCTCTTGGGTTCACCTCTGGCTATGAGGGAAGTTTCCTAGAAATTTGACTTTGAACCTTGTTGATCTCAGTGGCTAACTGTCCCACTTGGTTTTGTAAGGTACTGATTGTGGCCCTTGTTTCTTGTTGAAACTGAATATTATTGGTGGCCATTTGTCTCATTAACTCTTCCAACGAAGGCTCAGGTTGCCTAAGAGCTTGAACTTATTACTACCTCTGAGGAAAAGGTGCTTGCCTTTGCTGAAACCCTGGAGGTCTATAAGCTTGAGGTTGAGCTTGGGGCTGTTTTGCATAACTAAAGTTGGGATGATCTCTCCACCCCAGATTATATATGTTGGAGTAGAGATTATAATTCTTGGATGGTGCAGAAAATTCCCCCACTGCCTTGGCCTCCTCATTTGTGTCCTCTTGGAGAGTGGGACACATATCGATGGGATATCCTGAAGAGCAACAAATCCCATATGTCTATACCAGTGCTTTCCCATTGTCTATCAACTTCTGAACCATGGTAGTCAATTGGATCATTTGTTGCTGCAAACTAGTTGTGTCAGCCTCTTTAACTGCTCTCACTCCTGTATCATTCTGAGTGAGAATTTATTGAGTGTTTGCACCCATTCTAGATATCAAGTTTCTAGCTTCTCGAGGAGTCTTATCAACCAAAGCTCCTCCACTGGTAGCATCAATCATGTTGCGGTCCATCACTAGCAAACCTTCGTAGAAGTACTGTATCAGAAGTTGTTCACTGATTTGATGTTGAGGACAACTAGCACACAATCTTTTAAATCTCTCCCAGTACTCATGAAGTGATTCCCCATGCCTTTGTTGGATGCCGCAAATTTATTTTCTGATAGTGGTGACCTTTGAAACAGGGAAATATCTATCCAGGAAAGCTCAAGCCATATCCTGCCATGACTGAATAGATCCGGGTGGCAAATAGTATAGCCACTCCTTTGCAGAATCCTTCAGGGAAAACGGAAAAGCTCTCAACTTAACTTCTCCACTGAAATTCCTGTGGGCTTCATGCTAGAGCACACAATATGGATTTCCTTCAGATGCTTGTTAGGGTCTTCTCTGGTTAGTCCATTGAAAGATGGCAAAAGATGGATTAGACCAGATTTCAACTCAAATACCTCCTCATTCTCAGGAATCTCTATGCACAGAGGTTATTGGTCCAAGTCTGGAGCACCCAACATCCTTAATGTATTTTCTGCTACCACTACTTCTTCAGGTGGCTCAGATATCTCAAATGCCTCAGAACTCGAAAGGTCTATATGACAGATAGCTTCAATGTCAGCAGCTGTGAATTGGAGGGGAATTTGATGTTGCGAGCTGATTTGTTCAAAGTATTGCCTTAAATTTCTCAATTGCTCGTTCACCTCTTCACCGGACATGAACACCTGTAAGACAGTTGAAAAGAACGACTAAAACTATTAAAATTAAAACAAAAAAATAGAGAGAAAAATAGGAAACAAGTTAATAGCGCAATTGGACAATTAGTTCCCTAGCAACGGCGCCAAAATTTGGTGTGATATGGAATATGATTAAGATTTATATCAGAAATAGTTGCGAAGTGCCACCAAAAATATAAAATCCTTGCAACTAGTTGTAGTAAGCAATGGTCGATCTGCGGAGAACTAATTCAATTGACACTATCAATCCAATTCCTAAATTAAATTCTGATGAACAATAAACAGTAAAAAGTAAAAAGGGGGTTTTGTTGATTAAAATTAAAAGTATAAATTAAACTTAAAACAAAAATAGTAAACACAGATTGAATTACCAAGTTAAAGATATTGGTTAAGAGATGGAATCCACCACTAGATTTATATGATTATGCTACTTACATACTCTTTATACCAACTTGATCAATTATGTTCTCATGTGATTGGGAGATAAATCCCCTGTTTTCCTTATGTTTCACTTAATTTAGCAAACACTCAAATCAAACCCTAACCATTAGTTATTTGTAAAGCAACCACTCTTAAACCTACCTAATGATTGCATTAAGAATTAGAAAACTAAGCACACTAAGATCAAATCACACACCAGAAATAAATTACTTAGATCATATGTTTCACTAGTTTTACCACCGCAACCGCGCATAGCAATCCTAGTTTTACCACTCTTGAAATTTGGTAAGAATATAAAGACCTTTATATTGATTTTAAAACAAAAACATATGAATAAAAACATAACTGTATTAATATAAAGAAATATGCAAGATTCACATAATCAAAACTAGGGTTTCATCTTCCCATAACCAATCAAGAAGTTTAGCCACACATGACAAATTCAAAAACAGAAGAAGAATTAAATAAAGACATTGTTCAGAGTAAAAAAAAGAAAAGGAAACTAAAGATCAAACTAGTTTCCAAGGTTTGAGAATGATTGATCTTCGATCGCTCGAATCCGAGTCTCCAATCCTCAATCAAATCTCTCTCTTTCTTGGTTTTTGTATTTCCCTCAGTTTCCTTGACGGCTCTCTCTCTCTCTCTAGATCCCCTTTAGGGGCTCTAAGCAACCCTATTTATAGGTTTAGATACCTAATTTAGCATTAAAATTTAAATTTAAATTTCTGAGCCGATGACACGGGCCGTGTCATATAATATGGCCCTACCCGTATCTAAATCTGGTAACAAAATTCCAACTAATTTCAAAGTCAGAGAAGAACGCGGCCCAACCCGTGTTATGTGACACGGGTCATGTTATCGGTCAAGGCTGAAAATTGAATTCCCTTGTGAAGACAAAGACGTACACGGCCTACCCCGTGTTGTCCAAAAATAGGATTTGACCCCAATCTTGAAATAGTCAGAGGAGTACATGGCCCACCCCGTGTCATTTGACACGGGCTGTGTTGACCACTTTCTTCAAATGCGACATTGATTCTTCATAACTGCTCTTCGTCCTTTGCCTCTAGGGATAAAACTGATCTTCTTAAGCATTCATCTCTCTCCTTAAATGGTCATCAAGCTCGGTTCGATGCTAATGGACTCAAAAACTCAAAGATATCCTGAAAAGCATAATTCATTTATGAGTGTTTATAACCACATTTAAGCGTAGTTTCACAATAAACATCCCATTAGCTATAAAGCAGAAACTTAGCTAAATGTCAATAATTGAACACATATGGAGTCCAATTAGATCAAACAAAAGGCATTTAAGATACTGAAATTATTAACAGATCAATGAGTCAAATGAATTTTAAAATTCACCTGCTAAATGGACCTTTGCTTCGATTATCCAGCGCATATCTTCCGTGATGCCTTTGTGCATTAACATTCTCAATTTTTCATACCTAGCTTTGTAGATTTTTGTTAGAGCATTTTGAGGAAGAGTAGGAAAATATTTTCTTAAATTTGAGAGAATGACATCTATTTTAAAGGAGAAGGAATCAGTTATTATGGGAAATTAAAAAATAAATCGACTTAAAAGCCACGAAATATTGTTATCCGCCACTTAACCAGTGTCACAAAAAACTGCAAAAAGAAAGCAACAAAATTAAAATAAATTTTTCTCATAACAAGGATTAGAAAGGGAGATGGATTCTACCTCAACAACTTGGGTTTCCAAAAATGGTTTGAGTCTTTATCCATTGACCTTAAACACATTACCATTCTTAGGGTTCTCAATGTCTATGACCCTATGAGGATACATATGCTTGACAACAAAAGAGCCACTCCACCTAGATCTTAATTTTCCAGGGAATATGTGAAGACGAGAATTATAAAGCAAAACTTGTTGACCAATTTCAAAAGATTTTCTCAAAATTGATTTATCATGAAAAGCTTTTGCTCTAGCTTTATAAATCTTGGAGTTTTCATATGCATCATTTCTCAATTCCTCAAGTTCATTTAATTGCAATTTGCATACTTTGCAAGCATCATCAAGGTTTACGTCGAAAGCTTTAATGGCCCAAAATGCTTTATGCTCAAGTTGTACAGGCAAGTGACAAGGTTTTCCATAGACTAACCGATAGGCTGACATGCCTAAAGATGTTTTCAAAGTAGTACGATAAGGGCAAAGTGCATTGTTTAATCTTAAATACTAATCTTTAAGATTTGGGTTAACCATTTTCTTTCAAAATTTGTTTAATCTCCCTATTTGCTAATTCTATTTATCCACTTGTTTGAGGATGATAAGGGGTTACAATTTTTTGTGTGATGTTATATTTCTTCAGTAAGGATTCAAATGGTTTATTATAAAAATGTGTTCCCCCATCACTGATGATAGCTTGAGGGATTCAAAATTGACTCAAGAAATTTTCTTTTAAAAATTTAAGAATAATTTTAAGTTTATTGTGTCGACGTGGAATCGCCTCAATCCATTTTAAGACATAATCAACTGCAACCAAAATATACACAAATCTAAATGATGATGGAAATGGACCCATGAAATAAATTCCCTAACAATCAAAAATTTTAACGACAATGATAGGGTTCAGAGGCATCATGTTTCATTTAGAAATGGAACCTAATTTTGGACATTTTTTACAACTTTTGTAAAATGTGTAGTTGTCTTTAAATAAAGTAGGCCAATAAAATCCATACTGCAAGATTTTTGCAGCTGTTTTCTTTGAAGAAAAGTGACCTCCACATATTTTTGAGTGATAAAATTTAATGACACTACCTACCTCACCGTCAGGTACACATGTCTAAATGATTTGATCAGGATAATATTTGAATAAATATGGGTCGTCCCAATAAATTTTTTTCACCTTAGTCAAAAACTTCCTTCTATCTTGGTGCATCCATTGAGGCGACATATTTCCTATTATAAGAAAATTGACTATATTAGCAAACCAAGGGATAGAATAGACAGAAAATAGAAAATCATCGGAAAAAGAATCATTAATAGGTGTGATATCAAAAGGTGAGCCTGTCGTAAGTCTAAACAAATGATCTGCAACAATATTTTTGGCTCGTTTCTTATATTTTATTGTGTTGTTGAATTCTTGAAGCAACAAGATCCATCCACCGTATCAACCTAGATTTGTCATCCTGCTTAGACATCAAATATCTAACAGCAGCTTGATCGGTGAAAATAATAGTAGAAGAACTAATTAAATAAGCTCAAAATTTGTCTAATGCAAAAATTACAGCAAGTAGTTCTTTCTCAGTAGTGGTATAATTCATTTGTGCACTATTCAAAGTTTGACTTGATAAATTAAATGAGGCTTACCTTCCTTTCTTTGGCCTAAAGCAATGCCAACAGTAAAATTACTAGCATCACATATTAACTCAAAAGGCAAAGATCAATCAGGGGTTTGTATAATAGGAGCAGATGTCAGAAGACTAATTAATTTTTCAAAAGATTTTTGACATTCTTGAGTCCAATCAAATGGTGCATCTTTTATTAGAAGATTACATAATGGTTTAGATATGACACTAAAGTCCTTAATGAATCTTCTGTACAAGCCTGCATGTCCTAAAAATGATCGAACTTCCCTGACTATTTTTGGTGAAGGCAAATGGGCAATTAACTCAACTTTGGCCTTATCGACTTCAATTCATTTAGAAGATATCATATGACTTAACACTATTCTTGAGGTAACCATGTAATGAAATTTTTCCTAGTTTAACAGAAGTCCTTTTTCTTTACATCTTTTAAGAACTTTTTCTAGATTATCAAGACAAATTTAAAATGAATTTTCATAAACTGTCAAGTTATCTATGAAAATCTCTAAATAATGCTCAACTATGTCACTAAAAATACTTAACATGCATCTTTGGAATGTTGTCGGAGCATTACAAAGGCCAAAAAGTTTTTTTCTATATGCAAAAGTGCCAAAGGGGCATGTAGAAATGGTCTTTCCTTGATCCTCTAATGCAATGGGTATTTGATAATAGCCCGAATCGCTATCAAGAAAATAGTAGTAGAGATATCCTACTACATATAAAGCACGGACACACCGTTGTTGAGGCGTGTCCGCGTGTTAGACACGTGTCCGTGTCAGAAACATGGAGACACCCATACGACACACGTGTCCTGCGTGTCAGAATGTGTCCGATTAAAAAGATTATTATTTTTAATTTGGACACGTCTCGGACATGCTTGGACATATCTCAGACATGCTTGGATACGTCTCAAACTCGTTTAGACACGTCTAGGACACGATTCAGACACGATCCATTAATATTTTTTTTAAATAGTTTCCATGATTAAAGTTCAATTAGTAAGCCTGTAACCCACCCAAGCCCAATCACATAACTAATGTCCCAAGTCACTATTTTCACATATCAGTATTTTAAGTTTTATCTTTTCATACATCACTATTAGACTTTATAAGTTTCATCTTTTCACACACCACTATTTTCATCTACTCATTCTACCTTTGCTCATATCAAATCATCCACTTCGTCGTCACTGAAACTTGCTTTATACCAATATTCTCTCTAGTTAATTTTTTGTATGCACATGTACTCATTCATGGTTAGTTCTATTAAGATAAGTTGGTTTAAAAGATTTTTTAGAATATATCAATAGAAATTATGCTCTATATTTTTTAGGAAGGGCTTATTAAGTAGCAAATATTGGTATATATGACATATATTAAGATAATGTAAATCTTCAAACTTATAGAAATGATATTAATAAATTATGAATTTGTTTACTTAAATTATATATATATATATATATATATATATGCCGTGTCCGTTTCCTATAATTTTTTGAATTTGATGTGTCTCTGTATCCGTGTCCGTATCGTGTCCCGTGTCTGTGTCCGTGTCTCTACTTCATAGCTTGCTACATTTTCTAGAATTTGATCAAGAAATGGCAATGAGAGATGATCTTTCCTAGTGGCAGCATTTAATTTTCTAAAATCAATACACATATGTCAATAATATGAGACTCGCATAGGTATTGATTCACCTTTTTCATTTTCAACCACTGTTATTCCAGATTTCTTAGGTACAACTTGTGTAGGGCTTACCCATTGGCTATCAGAAATAGGGTAGATAATTCCAACATCAAGTAATTTGAGAACCTCAGCTCTAACTAGCTCTTTAATGTGTGGATTTAATCTTCTTTGAGGTTATTATGATGTTTTAGCATTATCCTCTAAATGTATTCTATGTGTACAAATTAATGGATTAATGCCTTTTATATCCTTTAATATCCATCCAATTACATTTTTTTGCCTTTTAAGTACTTTTATCAACATACATTCTTGTTCTCTAGTAAGGGTCGAGGAAATTACCACTGGAAAACTTTGCTCTTCTCCCAAAAATGTGTACTTCAACCTAGCAGGTAATGACTTTAGTTCCAGTGTGGGTACTTCTTCATGGGTATTATCATTTTGGGGTTTTAGCTCTTCGAATCTCGGCTTCCATCCTTTGTATTCCATTACCTGTGTACAATAAAGCAAAGAGCATATTTCAGAAATATCACCATCTAATTGCATACCCGAGTTAAATGAATTGATTAAACAAATTTCTAATGGGTCAGAAAAACTCTTGGTTTGAAGATGATCATCTATAATGGCCTCAATCCCGTTAGCTTCCTCATTTTTGTCATGGACTTCCTACAGTTGCTTGCACATGTTGAAAACATTAAGCTCTGGTGTCATATTTCCAAATGTTAGCTTCATCAATCCATTTCTGCAATTTATCAAAGTATTAAATGTTGCTAAAAATGGGCGACCTAAAATAACAAGAATTGACTTGCAGCTATTAACCATAAGTTTGGTTTCCAAGATAATAAAATCTATACGATATATGAATTTATCAACTTGTACCAACACATCTTCCACAATTCCTCTTGGAATTTTAACTGATCTATCAGCAAGTAGAAGAGTTACAGAAGTTGGTTTTAACTCACCTAGGTTAAGTTGTGTCGCGACCATGATCGTGGCGAAATAACAACTTATAGGATTTCAAAAATGAAAATGGAGTCGCCACCAATTTTTTTTGAACTAGAGAAAATTGGAAAACCTTTATTAGAAAATAGTCTTTGAAAACCAGATTGGATTTGGGAGTCGGTTATACACAGGGAATGGTAGAAACTTAATCCCATAGCACCCCTAACACACCCATCTTGAGATGGTACCTTAAATCAATTGTGCAAATTCTTGATGATATCAAAATACATTTATTTTAATCCTCTTAAAAACATTGTATATATATTTTTTAATAAAAAAATAAAATAAAAAACCCAATTGTGAAAATTTAATTTTTGACTTGACAGAATAGAGATTCTGCTCTTACGTATCCCCAGGTGCAATGAGGAACTCAAAGTCACGTAGTTCTTTAGAAAATAAGTGTGGATTGATTGATTTTAATCAAAAAAAAGATTTTTGAAAAGGGATTTTGCTTGAAAAAATAATTCATTCTTACACAGGGTTCAAGTTAGCACCAGATTACTCAATAAACCCTTATGATTCAAACAACATTGAAGTTAGCATCCATTATTTAATCATCATCGTTGGTCATTGCCTTGATTAAAATATTTTTTTATTTTTAAAAAAAGGAGGAATGCACAATGACAGACAAGTAAATACAATTTTCCATGAACTAAGAAAATACAAAAACAAACAAGATTAAATATAACCATCACAAACCAGACAACTCAAAACAAATTTTATTTTTTTAACACTTTTTAGATTTTCACAATTTTTTTATTTTTTTAATTTATTTTTAAATTTTCTTCATTTTTTGCATTTTTGACTTCCCATTAGTCACAAGACACAATATAAAACATATCATTAAATAAATTAAATACCATCAAACGAGAACTAATCCTAAAAGAATCAACAAGTAAGCTCAAAGTGCATATATATATGTATATATATTCTTTTTTGTTACTTTCTATTTTTTTTTCTTTTTGTTTTTTTCTTTTGACATTTTTGTAATTTTCCTCCTCTTTTTTAAACCAAAAGACAAAGTGACCCTAAATTGGAATGGACTGCTAGCCCATATGCTTTAGCCTTAGCCCAAAAAGAAAAAACAAAGCAGTCAATAATACAAATAAAAGAAAAGAAAGGCAAGGAATGCTCCAGAGCATACACCAGGGGACGTTTGGGGGTGGAGATATTGCAAGTTCAACGGTGAGGCCCGGTGGCAGAAACAGCGTTGTGGATTCAAGCTTGGGCGCTATTCGGTGGTGCACGATTATACAAATGCCTAGATCTGGACGGCATGGTGCACGGTGGCAGGGTTCACAGTGCTCGATCACACGACTGGTGGCTAGGCGTGAAGGTTGCACAATGTGGCATCGCAAATCTGGGTTCGACACAATTTTTGGTGTGACGCGCGAGTCTGGTTTAGGCTATCCAGCGAGGGTCATAGTTCCGGTGGGTGCGGTTTTGATAGCGAGGCTGGGAGTTCTAGTTTGAGCTACGATAGTTCACGAGTCAGGCGTGGTTCTAGTTAGTCGTAGTTAAAGGTGATGGGTTGCTATTGTTTTTTTGGGTGGTGAGAGGCTGAGGATGTAGTGTTGTGTTTTGGTTGATGGGTTGAAGATGGTGACTATTAATGGTGGATGGTGAGTGGTTGGTTGAAGATGAAATGTTTGTTGATAGTGGTTGTGAGTGGTTGTTTGGTTGATGGTGGGTGGTGAAGGTGGTGATGTGAGGGTGGTGAACGGTTGAAGATAAAAGTGGTGGTTATAGGTTGTTGGTGGGTTTGAAGGTGGTGGTAGCAAGGTAATGGTTTTGATGGAAGTTGATGGTGAATGGTTGAAGATGAAGGTGGTGGTTATGGGTGGTGGCAGCAAGGTGATGGTCCCAAAATTCTTAACTCTCTAAAATGGTTCTCCCCCTAATTTTAAGTTCTCCCCATTTCTGTTTTCATGTTTTCCCCTCTTGTAAGCAGAAAAAAAATTTCTACAACCCCAAGGAAATTAGCTTAGGTAGAAGATAGAGTGGCTTATTGCAGATATAGGTGTTTTCATTTCCATGAATTTTCTTTCAGTTGTGATTTTTATACAACTTTCACATCTCTACAAAATTACCTTTTTTGTGCTTCTCCTTGAGCCCTGGGTTTGCAGGCTTGCAGTAATGTGACAATGCGACAGATTTGCAATAGGTAGGAGATATTGACATGGATTCAGTTTTATTTCAACTAGTAGTTAAAACCTTGGTTATGGTGAATGAAATATATGGACCCAATAAGCAAAGGAGACATGAATGTAACTGCAAAATGTAACAAAGAACTTGTTTTTGGTTGAACCCTTTTTTTAACTGATATTAGCTTTTTTTTCTTTTCATTTTTAAACTTGGCTAAAGTTGGCTTACATTTGAGCTGAGAAAAAAGGTCAAGAATATGGACCTTTTATTAATGTAATTAACTGAATTTTTATTTTCTTTTTCTTTCTTTTCTTTTTTTCTTTAATTTTTTTTAATTTTTATATTTTTAGTCCAGTCAAAATTGAGTGTTCATAGTTGCCCTCTTTACTTGTTTCTTCTAGATAATAAGAAAAATCATAAATTTTCACATTATTGTCATAAGAAACGAGCAAAGACATGAACTTTAATTTTATCCGGTAATGTATAAGATGATAAATACAAAACAAAGCTAGAACGATGTCAGGAATTTAAAATGCAAGGAGCTGATGCGCTTAAAAGTAAATGACAAGAATTTTAAAATGCATGGAGTTGATGCACTCAAAGGTAAATGACAAGAATTTAAAATGAATGAAGCCAATGCGCTCAAAAGTAAACGATAGGAGCCGATGCGCTCAAAATAAATGACAATAAATTAAAATGCAAGGAGCCGATGTGCTCAAAAGTAAATGATAGGAATTTAAAATGCATGGAGTCGATGGCCTCAAAGGAAATTAAAATACATGTAGTCGACGTTCTCAAAGGTAAATGATAGGAATTCAAAATGCATGGAGCCGATGCACTCAAAGGTAAATGACCGGAGCTGATGTGCTCAAAAGTAAATGACAGGAATTTAAAATGCATGGAGCTGAAGTGCTCAAAAGAATTGATAGAAATATAAAATTCCTGGAGCCGATGCGCTCAAAAGAATGATATGAAAACAACTGTGCTAGTTAGACATAAACTTAAAAAACATTTGAACTAATGACAACTCTGGAAAGATTTGACCAATCAAACCCTAGTTCACTTACTTTTCTTCATCGAAACCTTTTGTTGGCTTGGAATTCTCCTGACTTGGATTATCCCTTGAGATATCATTTTCCCCTTCAATTGGAACTTCTAAGTTCTTTTGGATCTGAATTGTTCCTCAGGAGATTACCATTAGATGATAAAATCACAGTATTGTACTCATGTTCACCTTACCTGAAGCATTACGTAACAAACGTGCATGGATTCAAAAGTACAACAAGAACAAAATTACTAAGTGAACAACTTCTAGATTGGTCTTGGAAGTTTGATTGTACAAATGGTATTTACAAAAGATGAATATATGGAAAAGGACACAAATAATGGTATGGAACTCAAAGGGGTGTTGCCTTAATATAGATTAGTTTGATCTTCATGAAATCCACCTTTAGTTGCCTACTAGACATTATAGTCAACAATTTCCTTCTGCTAAACATTTACATCAAGCCAAATTGAACCAAAGAGATTTGCCCCAATTTAGAGTCGAATCGAACAGGGTAGAGACTTGTCCTAGTATATGGCCAAATTGAACTAAAAGATTTGTCCCAGTGTAAGCCAAACCGAGTTAAAAATTTTTTACCCTAATGTAGGACTAGCTCGAACAAGGTAGAAACTTGCCATAATGTAAGTCTTCTTTTTTCTTTTTCTTTTCTTTTTTAAGGAGCAACTAGATACTTACATTATCATAATCTTTTATCTCAAAATTAAAACTTATGAAAATAAAAGCAATCAGTCATTAATCAGAATGGATTTTTTAAGGATTGTAACATGGCCAAAGTTAGTGGTTATGAAATAAAAGATATAAGGCTCAAACAAGTGTTTAAAGGTTGAATGGGACCAAGGATCCTTATTCAAAATTAAACTTTGTGAACTGCTTTTGCGCTTTCAGGAACACTCTTCTCTTATTGTTCTCCATTTCTTCTCCGTTTATTTTCACTTCAATTATTCACCTTTGTCATCACCCATTTCATTTCATTTTCATCCTTCTTCCTTTCCTTTCTCATTTTGTTTTTTAGTTTTTCATTATTGTTTTTTTTTACTTCCTGTCTCTTTCACCTTTTCTTCTTTTTCTCTTTTTACATTATGCTTCAAAATAGTCACCATGGCAATCAACTTTGTTTTGTGGTATCCCCTAGTGTAGGGATGATCCTTGTCCAGGGTTTATTGAAGAAAACTTTCAAGCTCAAAAAGAGATAACAAGAGATAATGAAAAGATGAATTATTGTGAAGGATAGAGAAAGATAGCCAATCTTAATTTCAAATCTTGATTGCTCATTTTCAAAAATTTTAATTTAGAGACAAAAGGATAATGCACAATAAGTGATTACTTCTTTGCTCCCTTTTATTTTTCTTTTTGATTCATTCTTCTTTTTTTGTTTTTTTATTTTTGTTTTTGCAAATGGCACCTGTACACATAGACCTTATGACTACTGACATCTATCAAAGCAAGGATTGTCAAGAATTGGAGTCTAGTGGGGTCTTAAATAAAAAAGACACTTTGAGTAAACGAAATAAAATAAATGACAAGAAAGACCATGAAAATGAAAGGAAGTAAGATATGCTTGAATCCATGCAAAATCATTACATTAATGCTTCAAGAAAGTTAACATAAGTTCAGCATCACAAAAGTCTGAGATGATAATCACATCAATTAACGCTTCAGATCGCCAGTTGTTCAAAGGTTTCAAGTTACTGGAGGACAATTAGTGTAGACAGGACAGGTTAGTATATATAGACGCAGCGAGTTGACTTGGTATGAGATCTGGTGAGTTGAATGAGCAGGTAGAGGAGCTTGATAAGAAGGGTAATTATTTTGGTTATATGGAGGGGCTCGGTAGGCAGGGTAAGATGGTGGATGACGGGTTTGGTTTTGCACGTAGCACACTTTTGGCTCTTTTTTCTTAGGGAAAAACTCCTTCTTGAAACCACCTTCTTCATTGCTAGTTGACAATTTTCTAGCTTTTACCAGAATTTCAATCCTCTCCCTAGAAGCTATTAATTTAGCAAAGTCTAGATAAGAAGCACCTGCCATTGTCTCAATATAAGGAGCTCCCAAAGTCCCTAGAAAATATGAGCATATTTCTGTCTAAGTCAACGGTGGTTGCACTTGTGTTGCGAGAGCTCTCCATCTCTAGGCATACTGCTTGAAAGCTTCCTCATTTTTCTTTTGCAGTGTTCCCAATATTCCTGAGTTAGGGCTGTATCTAGGTTAAACTGATACTGTCCCATGAACAGGTTTGCATAGTCATCCCAATAAGAGATTTTGGAAAATGTTGGATACACTATTCCAAAGTAGGCCCAGTCAAACTTTCGTGGAAAAAGCTGACAAGGAACTTCCAATCCTTTGACTAAATTGACATTTTGGTAACATAGGTTTTCAGATTAAAAATAGGGTTAGTGCTCCCATCATATTTGTCAAATCCTGGAACCTTAAAGTCCTTGGGGATGACAATATTAGCAGTAGGGCACAACTCTTCTATCCCCAGGGGACAGTAGTTACTAGAACCCTTGATTGCTTTGATTTATTCTTCCATCCTTTCCATCCATTCTTCTTCCATCTTATCCTTTTAAATTGCTGCATGACCACTCCCAGCAGAAAATCCCGTTGCCACTAGGATGGACATATATGGTTGTTCCCATATGAATTCAGCATTACCATGAACCTCATTTTGAGTATCCTCTGAAGAACGACATCATTCTCTGATAAGAATCACTAGCAGTGCAGTATTCAAGGTACTTCCCACAACAGGCATCTCAGTGGTGATCCTGGGGTTTGTCCTCATGGAAGTGATAGTGGGTAAGTACATATGTGCCCTAGTCACTCCTGTACTTGCGACCGCCCCAATCAAGGTGAGAGTCTCCCTCTTGGCCAACAATGTTTCCTCCATTCTTCTTTGAGACTCTTTCATTTCATCCATCCTTCTTTTAACCTCATCGACTTCCATACTCAAGTTTCTGCCTTCGCTCTCAGCAGCCATTACTGCAAGCCTTGTTCGAGCCCTTGTGTTGTGAACTTGAGTTTGGTTGGCATCTTCTTTCCTAGGCCGCGCAATGGTTCCTTTAGTTTGATTTATCAAAACAAAATAACATTATACAAAGAATGAGATAAAATGAATGATATGCATGAGATGCATAAGATGGAATGAATGAATTTTGTGATGGAAACATTTTCTCTTCTTTCTTTTTTTCCTTTCTTTTTTATTTTAACAAAAAAAAAACTAGGAATGCCATGAAAATGCAAGATGATGTATCTTTTTTTTAATGCTAGGAATGCTATGAAAATGTAAGATAATGTATTTTTTTCTTTTCTTTTTTTTTTGAATGCTAGGAATACTATGAAAATGCAAGATAATGTATCTTTTTTTTAGAATGCTAGGAATGCCTTGAAAATACAAAATTATGTATTTCTTCTTTTGTTCTTAATGCTGAATATTTTTTTAAAAATGAAATAATGAATGACATAAGGAATAGATAAGTAAAGAATATTTTTTTTCTAAGAATGAAAATGTAAGATGATGTATTTTTTTTTCTTTTTTTATACTAATTTTTTTAAGAAAAAAATGCAAGAATAAATGACATGAGGAAGAGTTAAAAAAGAAGTATGCTCCCTTTGTGCCCTAGTTAAGTGGAACTTAAATGTTGGATTTCCTTAAGGTCACGACTCTAATTTTGATAGCTATTATGTTCAATCTATTAGTGCAAGGTTTTTTAGGATAGATCTAAACTTCGAAAAAGTCATGGTTTCCATATTGCCCCTATCTCGAAAGACAATGACACAATTCATGAATTAATTACAAGTAGGGATAAACCCTCTCAAGATGACTAGCCTATGATACTAGTAACAATCTGAGTGGTGTCTCAACAAATGACAAGTGAACATAAAGCCCCTCAATAATAAAAGTTAAGATCCCTCTTATTCCTCGGGTTCCCACAGACTCGGGTATAGAGCCCAAAAAGTGTGTGAGGTAAGTGATAGTGACGTGTGTGAGGGAGCATACATACCTGTACAAAAAGTTTTAAAAGACCAAATTACCCCCTAACCTATAAAAACATTAATACAACAGCCAGCTAGTAATGATCTACCATAGGGTTTCAATAATTAAGCACAAAATATATATACAAGTCACAATATACATAATGCTATCAGATATTTACATAAAAGTACTAAATAAAATCTATTTACAAACAAATAAGAAAAACAAAAACAAGGACAAAAAGGGGTAAAATAAATAAATAGAGATTATTAATAATTTGCACAACTAACAACAACAGGCCTGACTCTCCAAGTGTCCCTAGTGGAGTCACCAATTATCGCGACCGTGATCGAGGTGAAATAGCAACTTATAGGATTTAAAAAAATGAAAATAGAGTTGCCATCAATTTTATTTGAACTGGGGAAAATTGGAAAACTTTTATTAGAAAATAGTCTTTGAAAACCATATTGGATTTAGGAGTCGGTTCTGCATAGGGAAGGGTGGAAACTTAATCCCACAGCACCCCTAACACACTCATCTTGAGACGGTACCTTAAGTCAATTGTGTAAATTCTTGATAATCTCAAAATATATTTATTTTAATCCTCTTAAAAACATTGCATATATATTTTTAAATAAAAAAATAAAATAAAAAATAAAATTATGAAAATTTAATTTTTGGTTTAACAGAATAGAGATTCTACTCCTACGTATCCCTAAGTGTAATTAGGAACTCAAAGTCACGTAGTTTTTTTAAAAAATAAGTGTGCATTGATTGATTTAAATCAAGAAAAAGATTTTTGAAAAAGGATTTTGCTTGAAAACAAATCCATTCTTACACAGGGTTCAAGTTAGCACTAGACAACTAAATAAACCCTTATGATTTAAACAATATTGAAGATATCATCTACTATTTCATCATCATCATTGGTCATTGCCTTGATTAAAAGATTTTTTTATTTTTTTTTAAAAAGGATGAATGCACAATGACAGACAAATAAACACAATTTTCTATGAATCAAGTAAATACAAAAACAAACAAGATTAAATATAAGCATCACAAACTAGACAACTCAAAACAAATTTTATTTTTTTAACAATTTTTAGATTTTCAATTTTTTTTAATTTTTTAATTTATTTTTTAATTTTCTTCATTTTTTTTTTCATTTTTGACTTCCCATTAGTCACAACACAATATAAAACATACTATTAAATAAATTAAACGCCATCAAACGAGAACTAATCCCGAAAGAATAAATAATTAAGCTCGAGTATATATATATATATATATATATATATATATATATATATATATATATATATATATATATATTCTTTTTTTTTTTACTTTCTGATTTTTGTTTTCTTGTTTTTTTCTTTTGACATTTTCATATTTTTCCTCGTCTTTTTTAAACCAAAAGACAAAGTGACCCTAAATTGGAATGGGCTACTAGCCCATGTGCTTCAGCCTTAACACAAAAAGAAAAAAAAAACCAAACAACAATACAAATAAAAGAAAAGAAAGGCAAGGTATGCTCCAAAGCACACACTAGGGGACGTTTGGGGGTGGAGATATTGCAAGTTCAGCGGTGAGGTGAAACGGTGGCGCGATCAGCATTGCTAACCAAATCTGGCGTGATGAGGCCCTGTGGCAGAAATGGCGGTGCAGATCCGAGCTTGGGCGTTGTTCGGTGGCGCACGGTTGCTCGAACTCCCAGATCTGGATGGTGCAGTGCGCAGCGACGGGGTTCGCGGTGCTAGGTCACACTACCGGTAGCTAGGCATGAAGGTCGCACGGTGTGGCATCGTGGATTTGGGTTCGATGCGGTTTCTGATGTGGTGCTCGACTTTAGTTTGTGCTATCCAGAATTGGTCGCAATTCCAGTGTGAGCGATTTTGACAGTGAAGTTGGGAGTTCTAGTTCAAGCTACGACAATTCGCGAGTCAGGCATTATGCTGGTTAGTCAGAGTCAAAAGTGATGGGTTGCATTTTTTTTTTAGGTGGTGAGAGGTTGAGGATGAAGTGTTGTGGTGTTTTAGTTGATGGGTTGAAGATGGTGACTATTAATGGTGGATGGTGAGTGGTTGGTTGAAGATGAAACGTTTGTTGATGGTGGTTGTGAGTGGTTATTTGGTTGATGGTGGGTGGTGAAGGTGGTGTTGTGAGGGTGGTGAAGGGTTGAAGATGAAGGTGGTGGTTATGGGTTGTTGGTGGGTTTGAAGGTGGTTTTTGTTAGCCATGACAACCATCACCCAAGAGGGGGGTGAATTGGATGATTACAAATTTTCAAAGCAGCTTTGAGAAATTATGCATTTTGATATTTTCAATCAACACATGCAGTGGAATAAGTCTAACAAAGATACAACTATTGTAGATTACTCAAATACAACTTGGGTTATAGGATAAATTAAGCAAATAAGCTAGATATCAAGATCTTAGAATTAAAACATCAAGATTACAAGATATGCAATAGATAAATATACTACACCAAATACTGAAATTAAAGAGTGTAAGGAAGAGAGAATCAAACTCAAGAATTTATCATGGTTCAACCACTAACCACTTATGACCTACATCTAATCCCTAAGCTTAACTTGAGATTTTTTTCACTATCTCCTAGACTTCATGGGTGCTAGGAAAACCTTTGTACAAATAAGAGCACTCCTCACACCTTGAGATACCTCACCCTTGTGCTAGAGCCTCCAACTCTTCAAGCTTCACAGGTACTTGAAAAAACCTTTATATTCAAGAGCACTCACAAAATCTTTGGGATACCTCACCCTTTGTGTTTGAGTCTCACTATAAGGGATACCTCACCCTTTTCTCTCTTGAGGGATACCTCACCCTCTTACAATGATTTCAAGATGAATAGAAAGATTAGAAACTCTTACAAAAGTAGATATACAACTTGAAGAACAAAGGAATAGAAGAATTTTACAATAAAGAGCTCAATATATGATTTTGATGATTGAAGGATTAAATCAAGTGTTCAAGAGTTGTAAAAGCTTCAAATATCACTTATATATAGAGCCCAAGTGATAAAATAGTCATTGATAGTGTTTAGAAATGATTTTTTAGGAAAACTAGCCATTTATAGTCATTGAGAGCGCTTTTGGGCATGTGGCAATCGATTACATGGATGTTGTAATTGATTATATGGCCTCTACCAGAGTTGTAATCGATTACAGGACTTATGTTATCGATTACATGCACTCTAATTTTGAAAACTAATTTTAAATGACCATAATTTCTTCATTTCTTATTTGTTTAAAGTAAATGACTGCTCATTGGAAAGATCTTTAAGTCATTTTTCAAATGTAACAGGGTTTAGGACAAAACTCAAATTATTTTGAAAGTTATGATCAAAAGAGTAACTAAAGGTTAGTTTTTCAAAACTCAAACTTTACTTTTTTTCATAGTTTAAAGCAAATGGTCATAACTTCTTCATTTCTTATCTATTTAAACGAAATACCACTCATTGGAAAGATCTTCGAGTTTATTTTCAAATGAAATAGGTTTTAGGATGAAACTCTAAGTATTGTGAAAGTTATGATCAAAAGAGTAACTAAAGATCAACTTTTCAAAACTCAAACTTGACAATTTTTCATAGTTTTGAACTACTACCATGACTAGCTTTTCAAAATATGTTTATTGGGTATTTTAGCATATAAGAACCATTTGTAAATATTTAAAAATATATTTGAATTCTTTTCTTGTAAAACCTCTATATTTACATAGGAGAAAGTCTAAAAGAAAAATATACTAATTCTAATCCTTAGGCTTCTTGATGTAATCCAAGCTTCCACAAATTTCTTCTCTTCAAATCTTGCAAATTCTTGGAACATCTTATCATTCTCATTCTTCTTGAGTTGAGCATAATTGTGATTTTTTTCTTTCTTGTTGCAATGCTCACTCTTAGTACTTGGACTATTCTACAAAGTATTGCTCACTTAAAGCAAACATAGTTAGCCCAAATTCATAATTTAGTATCTTTATACGCATAATTCATAAATGTATAACTCTAATTAGTCTAACATACATATAAGACTTTCATAGACACATCCAAATAAGACATTTATTAATTACTAGTAGATATACTTTATATAAGATGCAACAAAGAACACTTTTTGCACATTTTCATTCAAATAGAGCCAAATTCAATATTAATTTAATACAACTCATATAACATGTTATTGGATATATTCTATAAAATATGCTATACAGAATATGCATGATTCTTATATGAAATATAATAAGATAGAGTACATGATCATGCATGATCCAATATAATTTATAAAGTACATCTATGTAGTATGATTAATATCCTTTTGTAATGCATTTGTCATCAACAAAACTTAATACATTAAATCATTAGGGCAAAGACAATTCTATAATCTCCTCCTTTTTGATGATGACAAATCATCAAAGAAAAATATGTTGAGCAATATAGAAGAATAGATATTCTTGTAAGCATATCAAACAATAAACACAAAAACATATTTTTCTTTCCAATTCTCACTCCCCCTATTTGACATCAACAAAAAGGCTTAGGAAGGAAAAATAATATTTTTTCTCCCTCTATAGATAAAACTAATGTTGCCAAAAAGAGTAGGATCATCAAAACCAAAAAGTTTTTCAAGTTATTCAAAACATAACTATCTCCCCATATTTGATTCTATATATGAATCAAGAATAGAGAGATGAAACAAGCATGCTTTCAAGATATAAAATATTATTCATGAAATGCTTGTCATATTTTTGTGGAAATAAGTTTGCCCCAAATGGTTTAATATGTTAAGTTTTGATGATGACAAATACAAGACAAAAAGAACACTTTGCTTATGCTCTTTGTTGCATCCTATATAGAGTATATCCATTAATAATTAATAAATATCTTATTTGGATGTGTCTATGAAAGTCTTATATGCATGTTAAAATAAGTAGAGTTATACATTTATGAATAATGCATATGAATATATTAAATTATATTTTTGGACTAACTATGCTTGTTTAAGTGAGCAATACTTTGTAGGATAGTCTAAGCATCAAGAGTGAGCTTGCAACAAGAAAGCAAAAGATATTTATTAAGCTCAACACAAGGAGAATGTGATTGGACATATGTCTTTGAAGAATGTTTTCAATAATAACAAACATGAAGACAAAATGAAGATGATGGAAAGACCAAGTCCAAGATCTTATAAGAATAGCTTTAGGACTTAGAGTCTCTTTGTTCGAGGATCTCTTTGGATATCTCCTAGTGCATCAAGATAAAACAAAAATGTTTTTCTTAAACTTATACCAAAGCTGTTTTGATCTTGAAAATAACTTTAAAATGTTTTGGTGTTTTTGATAAACTTTTTGGGATGTTTTTCAAGCTTTTATAACTGTTTTACAAATTGAGTTATTCGAATAACTCATTGGTTATTCGAATAAAGCCTTAAATTTGGTTGCTGCGTGACTCTGTGCTTTAAAGTGTTATTCGAATAACACTCCTATTATTCGAATAAAAGGTTTCTAAATAGCTTGTTTTATATTAGCTATTCGAATAACTCATCAGTTATTCGAATAGAACCTTTTCCCAGAAGTCTGTCTTAATAAATGTTATTCGAATAAACTTAAAGTTATTCGAATAACCAGTTTTCTAAAGAAAGCCTTTGTGGCAGCGTTATTCGAATAAGACGAAGGTTATTCGAATAACCAGTTTCAGAAACGTTTTTAAAAGAACGTGTTATTTGAATAACCAAAGGCTTATTCGAATAAACACGGTAAACACAGATCCGAATATAGAAACTAACGGACACCCTTTTTTCATATTAATCATGGAATTAATTTCTTACAATAGTTATTTTCTATCCAACTCTATAAATTGAGATCGTGGGTCTCATCTGAAAGTAGCCCAGTTATTTGTTTAATTTACGCTTGCTCTGAAAAATGTGATTTACAATTTATGCCTATTTTTTGTGCTCTTTTTGTTGAAACTTTGAGATATCCTTTGAGAGCCTCTTAGCACTTCAAATTGTATTATTTACTCTGAGTGAGAGTTTCTCTTCATCTATATTTCTATTCTTCTATATTGAGGGTGAGGTATCCTTCAAGATTTGTATAAGGGTGAGGTATCCCTTCAAGGTTTGTATAAGGGTGTGGTATCCCTGCAGGCTGAGACTTTAGCACAAGGGTAGAGTTTCCCTATGTGTGAAAAGTGCTCTTTTATGTAACGGTTGCAAGCACCTATTGAAGCTTGTATACATAGTGAAAAATCTTGAATTGTTTTCGAGGACTGGACGTAGACCACAAGTGGGTTAGTGGTCGAACCAGGATAAATATCGTGCCTGCTTCTCTCTTCTCAATCTCTTTATTTTTACAATTTTATATTATTACACATTTATTTATTTGCTGTTCTTAAAGCTTTTATTCTTCATCTCACAATTTCTTTTCTTTTATTTAATAGCTTAAATATTTGTGTTTATTTTAAGAGCATTTGTGAAAAAGTTTTTATACCCAATTCACCCCCCCTCTTGGGTAATAGTTGCCATGACTAATAATTTTGGCATATCAACATTTAGCATATGATAGTAATAAAACAATTTATGTAATCAAACAAGGATGTAAGCCAAGATATTTAAACAAATTAAGAGTTAGACTCCCCCTCATTGAAGCATAAGCTGGATAAAGTGAAATATGTATGCCAAGACCATGTAAGCATATTACCATAAACTAAAGCAAGGCAAAAGATACTTATTCTTAATCCATCAAACAAAAACGATTTTTAAACTTCTCCCCATTTCAAAAAGAATTTTATAAGAACACATTACATTTTCAAAAGCATTTTAGAAGTGTAAAGAGGTTTTATATTAAAATCACATATTCCTTGAGAGTGATCAAACCCAAGTCAAAAGAACATTTTAAAGTATATATTCTCTCTTTCTCATTAAACAATAGTCTTAAGAAAATAAAACACTTTAAAGAACAAAGCTTATCTTTTGAAGTATTAAGATGGTCTCTATAGAACATTTCAAGAGATTTATTTGGAAACTTTCTTAAACATTCTCTCAAGATTTAATAAAACTTTTCAAAGTAATGAAGATAGTACTATATTTATAGCACATATCCAATGATTTTCAAATTTTCAAGATAATTAGGAGGTGAAAATGCTTTCAATATCTTAAGACAAGTTCAAAAGATTCTCAAGGATAAGGAACTTGAAAAGCTTCTTTTAAATATAATAAGAGATTTCACTTTAAAAATCTTTTTAATCAACCAAGAAACTCTTTTTAAAAGAAGAGCATGATTCTCATAGGTGTTATACTACTGAGAAATCATAAATCAATAGAATCATAGATATCAATTATTCACGTTGATGAAATAGGCTATAGGGATTAAAGAATGTATAGGACTAACATCAACCACCCTATATGCAATGATAAAGTTAGCAAGTTAATATTCAATTAGGTACTTTGTCAATGCTAGGCATACTTCTCATGCAAGGAAAGCATCTAATCATTTAAGATCAATTTATCAACAAGTATCATATAATTCATAGCATAACAAATGCCACAATAGCTTGGGGATAGAGATACTTATTAAGAGAGTGATGCTTCTTTAGAATGTTCTTCGTTTATTGGTCCTTTGAGTTTGAGCTTTCTTCCATTGCGTATTCCATTCCATTGCACTTGAAGAAAGTCTTCTCATGTCCCTCTCCATTCAAGTCTTCTCTTTATCCATTTATACTTGACATTTCAATATTTGATGGTTATATTTGAAACATATGGAAACACTTGCAAAGCTAACTCTAAAAGTTCTCTAAAACATAGGTTAGCATCAAATATCATTTAAGCTCATTTACAAGCATAATTTGGATTGATATATAATGTAAAACATGTACCATAGTATCAACTATGCAATGCTAGCTCTAACAAGAATGCATGAAGTACATATGCACTTCAATCCAAAAAATATGGTTTAAGCATTTTAAGGCATGATTCAAGTTTATCAAGAAACACATGATCATCATTAAAACTTATATAGGCATTTTAGACAAACAATGATCATGTTAAGCATGTTATATCAAATAAGAAATTCTAGTATGCACATATGCCAATAAAAAACAAAAAGTCCCTTATTATAAATAAAGAATTGAAAAGTCATGGAATTATAAATTTTAAAACCATTTATGATTCATTTCAAGATATACTTCAATGTAAGAATCATTGAAGTTCAAAGACAAGTTCAAGGCCTAAAATGAATCAATTACTTCTTGTTTTCAAGATATGAACATATCAAACAATTTCAAATGAGAAGACATATAACTTTTAACTTTCCAATCTCCAAGTAAGTATATAAGACAATTAAGCATTAAAGAGAAAAAATTAAAACTGCTTATGAGCATATGAATTTCTATATTTGAATAAAGAGAAATTATCACAAGCTTAAGTACAAAGATATTACCATAAAACATGTCATTCCAAGCAAAGTATATATATATCTAGCATGTTAACATATGTAAAGATACTTTCAATATACAATGTTAAAAAAGCACAACTTAAGGCATGTTAAGGCATAAAACAAGTCTCTACTTCTCTAAATATCACATGATATTCAATTTAAAGAAAAAATAAGGATATGTGATTGTTATCACCAAAAGTGTAATCTTTAAGTTTTTGTAGGTAACTCCAACTTCCAAACTTCAAGTCTTCATGAAAGAATAGAGATTTTTTGAACCTTTTTTAGAAGTTGAGTTCTTTTAAGCTTTACTAACCTCAAGTTGAATAATCTTATTCCATTTAAATGCTTGCTTGAGATAGTTATCACCCTACAACACAATTCATAGTACTTTATTAGGCATCCACTAATTTTGGATCCATAAGGGTTAGTCATTTATTATTATTCCATTATGTTCTCATAACGATCAATTTTTTCATAGTGTGTAAATTGAGCATAACAAATTAAATAATCAATTGCCATTAAGCACATAGCCAATAACATGCTAACTTTCATGATATATAGACAATTTAAAACATAGAAAGCATATATAGTCATAGAATACCCTATGGTCAAGAAATATGCAAGATAGTAAGCGAAGGGTGTAACAATAATGAACATAATCATGTGCTATATATAATATTTAAATTTTACTAAGTACACATGATTCTATCCTTTACCTAAGGCCTACAAGGAATATACCTCATATTCATTGCCTTTTTAAATGAATGTGTATAAGAGGTAAAAACTTTTGATACCTTGGCTTTGGTAATCAAGGAAACTCTTTTCCTCGCCCATTACTTCTCTTTTGGTGTTTTGAACTTTGTAAGTTCCACATTATGCATGTGAGAAGTTTTAGTTGAAGGATCCTTGTCTTCATAACCAAGAAGTCTACCATTGGGTTTTGGAAGCATTCTCCTTGATGATTCCTCTTTCCTTTGACCAATTAGTCCATCATTTTGAGAAGTTTTCTGCATAATTGAAACACTAGAAGGATGTTTTGGTACCCACTTCATATTGAATCCTTGAATGTTAATACTAGATCCTTTAAGACTTTTAGGAACCTATACCATGTTATTTCTCATATAAGAATTTTTTCTATAATTGCACAAATGAGAAATATGTCCAAAATGACCATAAAAATTACAAATAATTGAATTCAATGATGGTTTAGTCCTTTGAAGGTCATCTTTGAAAAACTTAAGCCGTTTGTTGTTTTTACATTCTAAACTATTTTTGCCATAAGCCTTGCTTGAATTTTCATGTAGAATAACATTAATTTTATTCTCATTAACAAGCATAGAATGTAAGCAATTAGAATCATTAGTTTTGACAAATTTCAAAGATAAGTCCCCAACTTGATTTTCTAAATCAATGAACTTTTCACAAGAAGTTGAGATTTCACATTTCAAAGGCATTTCCTCGTCAAGAAAAGTATATTCATTTTTTAAAGTCTCAATTTCATTTTCAATGGAAGAAATGTTTTCCAAAAAAGATAATTCTTTCTTTTCTAACTTTAAAAAACCATCATACAATTGATCATATGCACATTGTAGCTCATAATTGGAAGGACTATATTCTAGTTTAGAATTATTTACCTCAACATCCTTTTTAGTCATATAGGAAATAGTCTCAATTTCTAGCATACTTGGCTCTTTAAGGGAATCAACATTTTCCTCATTGTTGTCTATCAAGGATACAAGAACATCTTTCTTCTCAATTTTGTTTTACTTTGCCTTTTTTTCAAACTGAGCACCATCATCACCAAGAGGCATTTGGCTCCCTTCAATAGTTTGAACATCTTTTTGAGGATGTTTTTCATGACAAGCTTCCTTCAATGACTTTTGCTCTTCTAGCTTTCTATATATAACTTTATACACAAAATCATTGTTAGCAACATAAAGAGCATCAAGGGTGTCCAACATTTCTTTGGCACTAGAGAAATTCTTAATTTTAGCATAAGTTTCATCATTCAAACCACTTCTCAAAATTTGCACAGCTCTAATGTTCAAAAAAAAGAATTTCTTGTCATAAGCATTCCAAGTTTGTTTTGATTTGCAAGTAAATCCATCAAGCACAATATCCCACAAATCAAGATCAATAGATTGCATATAAATTTCATTCTAGCTTTCCAATAAAGAAAAAGCACACTATCAAAGAATGCTGGTTTACAAATTTCAAAACCTTCCATTTTGAAAAACTTTCAATGGTTGCTAACAAACAAGGATCTTTGACTCTAAGAGGTTAAGCTTTCAATAGAGCACGAAACTCTGATACCACTTGTTAGCCATGGCAATCATCACCCAAGAAGGGGGTTGAATTGGGTGATTACAAATTTTCAAAGCAACTTTGAGAAATTATGCATTTTGATATTTTCAATCAACACATGCAGCGGAATAAGTCTAACAAAGATACAATTATTGTAGATTACTTAAATACAACTTGAGTTATAGGATAAATCAAACAAATAAGTTAGATATCAAGTTCTTAGAATTAAAACATCAAGATGACAAGATTTGCAATAGATAAATATACTACACTAAATACCAAAATTAAAGAGTGTAGGGAAGAGAGAATCAAAATCAAGAATTTTTCCTGGTTCAACTATCAATCACTTATGGCCTACATCCAGTCCCCAAGCTTAACTTGAGATTTTCTTCACGATCTCCTAGACTTCACGGGTGCTAGGAAAACCTTTGTACAAACAAGAGCACTCCTCACACCTTGGGATACCTCACCCTTGTGCCAGAGCCTCCAACTCTTCAAACTTCACAGGTGCTTGAAAAAACCTTTACATTCAAGAGCACTTACAACACCTTTGGGATACCTCACCCTTTGTGTTTGAGCCTCACAACAAGGCATACCTGTAACACCCCAACTTTTGGGATAATTATGATATTGTCCTAAATGTACTGTTTTGTGATTTCTATGAGTAGTAAATTGAATTTGACTGTTTCGTGAGTGTATTTGACTGTTGTATGTGATTTGCTCCGAGCCAGGGAAATAATATTTTTTTGGTAGAAAAAATCTTATTTTAATTAATTGGAGCTGGGGGATCTTACTAAACCCAATTTTGATTGATATATATATTAATCTTTTAATTTTTAAGATTTAACTATGCAATAAAATAATTTTATATTATTATAATATTATTTTATTTGACAGTACCTACTGTCTCAAAAATAGTAAAAATTTGCTCCAGAATGACCATAGACCCTGAAAAGTCTGTGGGACCCGTGTTTAGAAAAGCAGTCAACGATTCTAACTGGACCAAATTCTAAGCCAATAGGAACAAGTCAACAAAAGTGGCTTGAATTTTCTAACCAATAAGAAGTAGTCAAACAAAGAGGCAAAGACTTCTTTGTGGACCGTTAGATGTAAAAGCTTGTTTTGGAAGCTTTGATTTTAACCGTTGATCAAATCAATGGTGTGAGAGCAATTCTAGTTTAATCACTAAGTAATATCCACCTTAGATCAAATCAAGGGCTAGGAATTAAAGCTAAATTCAATGGTTAAGATTAAGTCAAATATAGTGATTTGACTTTACTTAGTAGCTAATTAAATCTAATTTGGTTAATCTAATTATCTAATTAACAAACTAAGTAAACTAGCTTTGTTATTAATTAGTTATAATCTAATTATTTATTAGATATCCTAATTTTATTTAGAAGTTATGATATATGCAATTATAAATTTAATTAATTAGTTATACAATTAGAATGTTAATTAAGTGTTGTTAGAAGACTTAACCTAATTAATTACCTATTTATTTAGCATACAATTAGACTTTAATTGGAAACAAATTAAACCCCTAAATGCCATAGTACTCCACGGCCAAACGAGGCCAATTCACCATGCTCTCCATTATTCTTGAACCATCCAAGTGACATAAGCCATGTGCCATGCAAGTGTGAGCACAAATGGATATTTACTATCCAAGCTTATCACTCAATCTCTCCTACAAAGTCACTCACGGCAGCCCCCTCTCAATTCACACTCAATATTTACTTTTCTTCACTTATCCAAAGCTTAGCTTATTTTCTCTCCAAAATTCCCAAGAACACCAAGCATATTTTCTCTTCTATTTTCTCTCAAGTTTCGGCCCTCACCCCCAAACACCACCATCCATCTTCTATAATTTTCTTCTTAGCTTTTCCTAATCCTAAACAACATCCTAAACACTTTTTGTTTAGAAGGTTTTGTCAAAAACCTACTCCTTCTACTTCAAAATCCAAGCTTTTGTTTACTTCCCTAAAGGTAAACTTTGGTTTTTATGGTTTAAAATTTAGTTTGTGATTTTCTAAACCTTGTTTGATCCATGGTTCTTCAATATTGAGTCTTGTTTGTGATTTTACTTATTGTTTAAGAATTTTAGGGATTTATTTTGGAGTTTACACAAAAATCAAAGGAGAGGAGGAGACTAGGAGATCCTTGTCTTCAAGAGGTAAGAGGGAGATTTAATCTCATCAACCTTGTGTGGTGATGAGAAAATGGATTGTATGTGTGTGAAGAATCCATAAGGATTCATTTGTGTGGTTGTTTATTGTTTTTCCTATTTGTGATTGATTTTGTTTGCAAGCATGTTTATAGTTTTTAAAACATACTGCATGTGTTTATAGTTTTTAAAATATATTGCATGTGTGTATAATTATATGATTATTAATGTAGGATGTGAATAACATGTAAGGAATTGCATGAGTGTTCCAAAGAACACAAAAGAGCTCACGGCTTCTCCAAGAAAAAGAGAACCAAAATGTTCTCAACCATTTTCTAAAATTATGATTTAATGAATCTAGGTGATACAATGAATTTAAGAATAATTTAGAAGTTAGATAATGATTTAATGATTAGTTGTGAAGGATAGGTTAATTATGGCCAACATACCATTTAATATATAATTAAATTCCTAAGTTATTTTCTAAGGCAGGTTAAGTAACTACTCTACAAAAGAAAATGATTCCAATGAATCTTTGAGAAATAAAATGAATGAACTTAGTTCTAGAATTCTAAATTAGCAGAATTTATTATAAGTAAGAAATAAAGTGAACGCTTGAAAAATACTAACGTAGAGCTCACTCTCTGAGTTTTGAAGTGCATTAGCAAGTTTTAATATGTAACTATTGGGTAAGATTAAAATGAACAGAATTTAAAGGAAAATGTCAAAAATACCATATACTGATTTTCTAGGCAAAATGCTACCGAAATTTACAAAAATCAGATAAATAAAATGAAAAGATTCCATAATATATTTATAACATATGAAAATATTCTACGTAGTTTAAAAGTACTAGAAATAGTTTACACATATTTGAAATAATGATTTTTAAGCTGTAAGGTTAAGAAAATGATTTAAAAATCTTACGCGATTGAGAAAATGATTTAAAAATCTTATGCGATGTTCAAAAATGTCAAAATATATTTACGCGATTTAAAAACATTTGTAAAAGCAACGCGATTGTGAAAATGCGATAAAATTTCTACGCGACTAAATGGAATGGTGAGTTTTACTATCGAGCCAAAGTGGTGGACCCGGACATGTTGTGAGATAGTATTGTCAAGTGGAGACATACTATATTTTGGTATATTGAGATTGAGGATATTTTTGTAAATATGGTAATATATTGGAACTAAGGGTATTTTGGTAATTCTTGATTTTTCGTTGAGAGTTGTGTCAATTTGGTTGATAATTGGCGATTGATTGACGACATGAAATTACACCGTGTTGTGGGTGTGATAGGTGTAGTGTGGTTCATTATTTGAACTTGGAGGCATTAGTGTGCGGAGAATCCCATATGTGGACAGTTGGTAGCGCCTCTGGGCCGTGGTAATGGGCAACACACTAATGATCTCGACAAGTACTATTCTTAATCGAGATCTTGAGGAGACTATTATGTACAATGCCTGTAGTACAGGATGTATTGGACTGTGTACTGCTACACGATGTTTTGGACTGTGGGCTATAGACACGACGTAGGACAGTGCAATAGTTTGGTTGGGCAGCCTGAGGTACTATTAGTTCTTTTCGGATCATTCTCTCAGATATTTGTGTTTAGCTCCATGGAGTAGGAACGAGTCAGTGTATGTTCATTCATTATTTACATTTTTAATGTTTATTATAATCTGTAATAAAATGCATGATGTATTAATTTGCTATACTGTATATGATGTAATGGTATGTGTTATTGTAATATTTGTTTGTATGTCATTTTCTTTATTGCCATGCTAGTAATGATGTAGATTGTCTCACCTCTTTATTATATTGTTCTGTCTATTTCTATTTTATGTTTATAACATCGAAGACTACAATGGCAGCAAGTAGAGGTCAATTAGGTTTCTTTAGACTACAGTTTCTCGAAGGCGTTGAGGCTTGGTATGTCCATTGGGACGCAGGACACATAGAGTACAGTGGTGACGTTACTTTATCAGTAAGTAGGACTCGCCATGGGTTCGTTACTTCCCTTTATACAGTTACTTTCGTATAGGTTATTTTACCTATTAGGGAGTTGTGGAATGAATTTCACCATACTCCTAGAGAGAACTTTGATATATTTTTGGGTCGAAATTTCTATCGGTCAAGACATTCCCAACTAGGGAATTTGTCTTCTGACAAGGGCTCATGTCTTAGGTGTTATGTTTTAGTAGTATGCTGTCTTTTACTATTTCTATTAAATATTAATAGTTGTAAATTAATTTTGTACTTCAGACAAAATCATATGTATATTACGGTGTGTGATTATGTTTTGCTTTATTTTGTGTTTTGTGTTATTTTATTTAACGTTATAAGTATAAAAAGGAAAAATTTTACCACTAATAGTATTTATGTTACCAAACGTTTTACAACTTGGGTAAGAATTTTATTTTATTTTATTTTATTGCATTAAAAATATGACATCCCCACAAGGGTGTTACAATAGCTCACCTTTTTTCTCTCTTGAGGGATACCTCATCCTCTTACAATGATTTCAAGATGAAGAGAAAGTTAAAAACTCTCACAAGAGTAGATATATAAGTTGAAGAACAATAAAATAGAATAATTTTGCAATAAAGAGCTCAAAATATGATTTTGATGATTCAAGGATCAAATCAAGTGTTCAAGAGTTGTAAAAGCTTCAAATATCACTTATATATAGAGCCCAAGTGACAAAATCGCTGTTAGTAATGTTTTGAAATGATTTTTTATGAAAACTATCCATTTATAGCCATTGGGAGCGCTTCTGGGCATGTGGTAATTGATTACATGGATGTTGTAATTGATTACATGGCCTCTGCCAGAGTTGTAATCGATTATAGGACTTATGTAATCGATTACATGCACTTTGGTTTTGAAAACTAACTTTAAAAGCCATAACTTCTTCATTTCTTATATGTTTAAAGCAAATGACACTCATTGGAAAGAACTTTGAGTATTTTTTCAAATGAAATAGGTTTTAGAGCAAAACTCAAATTGTTTTGACAGTTATGATCAAAAGAGTAACCAAAAGTCAGTTTTTCAAAACTCAAACTTGACTATCTTTCATAGTTTAAAGCAAATGGTTATAAATTCTTCATTTCTTATCCATTTAAAGAAAATGACTACTCATTAGAAAGATCTTTGAGTCTATTTTCAAATAAAATAGGTTTCAAGATTAAACTCTAAGTATTGTGAAAGTTATGATAACCAAAGGTCAACTTTTCAAAACTCAAACTTGACTATTTTTCATAGTTTTGAACTACTACCATGACTAGCTTTTCAAAACATGTTTGTTGGGAATTTTAGCATGTAAGAATCATTTTGAAAGATTTAAAAACATATTTAAACTCTTTTCTTGTAAAACCTCTTTCTTTACATAAGAGAAAGTGTAACGCCCCTTTTTGGGAGGGAACGTCACATCATTATTCACTATGCGAAAAATAAAAGTATAAATTAAGACCTGATTCAATATATAATATAAACTTACTTGGTTGTAATCATGTGATTAAATTAACGAATATATATTTTTTAAATTAATAAAATATAGTGAAGGGACATAATTGTAATAATGACTAAGATAAAAGTAAAACACACATTCGAACAACATGCATATACATATATATAATTTTATCAAACTTGTTTAGTTACAATACTTGATGTACAAAAAAGCAAAACTTTGTATGCCCCCATAAGATCATAAATGCACAGCCCACCAAAAGGTAAATCATCAGGCCCCAAAAGACGGATAACCATCAACTACTATCGGCAGTATCAGCCCCTACTAAGAAAGAGAAGGAACCATGTCAGGATGCCCCTTAGGGTCTTCCTCGTCAGAAGAGACCCTCATCGGAGCCATCGAGTTGCGGGCTAGGGCTCGGGCAACGAAGAGGAATGAATCCTCCTGTGGGATGTAGTAACGATCACCCTACATGTCCCTAATGGGCATGTAAAATTCTAAATGCAACCTAACACTATAGGTAAAGATAGGCGGATCATAGCACCCCCAAGCTAACGACACTGTCACGTCTCCCAAGTAGACACAGCGATCCAAGCTAAAGTTAATGTGCCAGCAGTCTGGACTTCAAAGGAAAGCTAACCGCACAAAACCCAAAAATCCTTGTGGACGTGCCGTCATGATCAAAAGCAGTACTAGTCGAAGTTAGGCCAAAAACTGGGAAACTCGTGAACTTCACCCTCTTCGCCGACGTCTTCAAAGACACATAAATACAGACAGAAATAGTAGAAATATAGAAAAGAGATAAGACATCCTACCATCATTACCAATTATGGCAATAAAGAAATAGAACGACGTGAAGCACCCACATAGCATTTCAAAAGCAATAAGAATCAGCATTAATTAACAACAGTAAATAATTAAGCAGTTCCAGGCAGTCATGATATCAACAAAGCAACAATTCCAATCATCATATAAATAAATAAATGCCAAAATAACATGTGGACCCACTATGCATGTACACATGATATCAACATCCTACTCCATGGAGCTAGACACAAACATCAGAGAGAAAGATCAGGAGACATGTCTATAACTCGGCTGCCGTGGCCAAAGTGCTACAATTCATCAAATTATCCACGTGCACATCAAGGCATTATACAAGACATTCTACACTAGATCGCGACATAGGACAGTGTCTCGGTTCGGATCGTCAGTGCGTTTGCATCGGTCTATCCCACGGTCTAGAAGAGCTACCAACTGACCATTGTGAGACACTCGCACCTCGACGCCCCAAAGGTCAATATAACGACCTACACTAGTCTACTTGCACCTGCACTAAGGTGTGTTCAATCTCCTAGGCAACATAGCCTTAACAACAGTCCACCGGAGTTTCACAATACATGATGACTTAATGCATATACCATGTATGTTCAATAGTAATATACTTTTCATATCATGCCACAATTCGGCTAAGATAAGCATCAACACATTCTTGGTCTCACTCATGGACCCACAATAAATATTATTAAGCCCTTTTAATAATACATTACACTTTTAGGGTGCATTATGGAATTATGCCTAAATTTCTACATTCTTCTTAATAAGTTTCTCTTTTAGAGAAATTCTCTCACATTTTTCATTTAATCATTATTACTTTAATTAAATAAGTCTATCACTAAATTTTAAACTTAATTCTCTTAGGATGATTTAAATTCAGTTATTCAACATTCTTACTTACACTCATGATCTTACTTTAATTGAAATTATTCTAAGTTTTCGGATAAAACTTCATTCTTGGTTCTTTCCATTTTATGAATCTCTAATTAATTCCTAATTATCCAAGTGCTTAAGTTTCACTTCAAATTAATATTTCTTATGAAATTCTTCTCTAAAGGAATTCTCTTGATTGTTAAGTTCCTTACTTTAAGTTTATTCAAGCTCACTTAGAAAATTATTCTAAGGTTTTCCAAGTCTCACACACTCTTATTCTTCCCTTAAATTCCAAAAATCACTCTAGGTTATCAATTTAATTTTTCTTTCCAATCACCATGTTAATTGCTTAACTCTTAATTACTAAATATCCAAGGCTGCCTAAAAGTTACACAATTGGACCCAAAATGGGCCTAGAGGCCGTGAGCCTCCCTAAAGGGTGAGAACCTAAACTTTTCTTTGATTTATTAATTGCTATTCACTTGATTACTCATCTCTTCACTTATTGCTAAATTTTAACTCATACACACCCTATAGAGGGGTTGTGGCTGTGAGCCTCAATGGGGAAAACAAGGAATTCTTGCCCCTAATTCATGTTTCCAAACAATCAAAACTAATCCAAGATCATCAATGTATATATATACATTCAATCAAATAAATCATACATGATAAAATCAATACTTAGTCATTAAAATTACACATCACAAAGAGTAATCCTAATAAGGGTTTCTCACAACCAACACACAATACAAGTCTCCTACTACCACTAGAGGTTGAAGTGGATAATCTTCTTCTTACCAAGAGAGAAAACAAGCTAAGAACTCCCTTGAAGCTTCTAGTGAAATTCGGCCAAGCTCACCAAAAACCTTAGAAATTACAACTTCATCAAATCAACACTAAGGCTTGAAAAAGAATGGATCCATGGTCATGGTGATGGCTATGAAAATGAAAATGAAGAAGGAAAGATGAGAGACTTGAAGGTTGAAGAAGATGATGAAGATGGAAGCTTTTCAAGAAATCTTCAACTAGAAAGGTGTTTAGAATGTAGTGGAGATTAAGAAAATATGGTTGCTTTAAATTTTTGTGATGGTGGAGGGCATGGAGATGGTTGGCCGTGTGGTGTGGTGTTAGAGAGAAGAAGGAGAACTTGAGAAAAGAAAAAGGGTAGAGAGAGAAGTTGATAGTAGAAAAGATGATGACTTTTGATTTTTGAAATTAGAATAGGTAACTTAATTAAGTGAAAGCATAATTTTTGTCTCCAAGAAAGGCATACAGCCATGTGGTGAGGGGAGGAGAGAAAGAATGTGTAGCTTCCTTGAGAAGCTTGAGAAGAAGTTTCCTTGAAGCTTTCTTGAGGCTTCCTTGATAAGCTTCGCACGTTTTTTGATAAAGTAAAAAGTAATGTGGTTACACAAAGTGAACATTCTAGAATAAATGATTAACACTCTATTAGGGCTATTATCTAATGAACAAAAGTTACTGTTAATGAAAATAGTATTTATTGTTCATCGAAAAATTTTATGGTACAATGATTTTATTTATCAGATAAAATCTCAAAAAATATAAACCTCGTAAACTGTGCCCAGCCTCGGGTTTAGTAAGATCCCCCATCGAGGTTTCCATAGTTCAAAGTTTACCAGTCTCAGGGAAAACATTGAGCTTTCCTAGCTCCGTTCAGTGTGTGTAACACTCCAATTTTTGGGTAAAAGACCGATGTATCCTTGTTTTACTGTTTCTTGTTTTTCTGTATGAAATACAGACATATAATACTGTCTGTTATTTTATTTGACCGTTTTGAGTGTTTTGCTTCGTGATGGGGAAAAATGGAAAAATGACCATTTCATCCCGAATGTCTTGTTTTTGATTTTTCTACATGATACTGAGTGTTTGATATTCTTGTCTGTGATTTTATTTGGACTTTTTGTGAGATTTGCTCGGGGGACGGAAAATAATAATTTTTCGGTCGGAAAAATATTATTTTAATTAATTAGAGTTGGGGATCTTACTAAACCCAATTGATTGATATATAAATTAGTTTCAGTAATTTTTAGAATTTAAGCGTGCGATAAAATAATTTTTAGTATTATTTTATTACTCAAGTATAAATTTTGACAATGGACGAGCATCTTGTGTGTGGGACCCACGTATAAATAAAGTAACCAATAGAAACAAGAAACTTGGACCAATAGAAATAAGACACCTAGAAGTCAAACTAATAAAGAGAAGTCAACAAAAGTGGCTTGACCATTTTGGACCATTAGATTGAATCTTGGTGGATAAGCTTGAATGATGACCATAGATTTGATGAATGGCTAGGATTGAATCTTGGTGGATAAGCTTGAATGATGATCATAGATTTGATGAATGGCTAGGATTGAATCTTGGTGGATAAGCTTTGAAGATGACCATGGATTTGATCAATGGATAGGATTTAAAGATGAATCAATGGCTAGGATTAAGTCAAAAGTTGTAGGTTTGACTTTAGGATTAGTAATTAATTAAGCTTAGTTTGACTAGATTAATTACTTAATTTGCAAACTAATTAAACTAGTTTAGTTATAAAATAATTATAATCTAAATATTAATTAGATGTGCTAATATTGTTTAGAGATTATAAAATATGTAATTATGTGTCTAATTAATTAGTTATGTAATTAGATAAATAATTAAGTAGACTAGTTTAATTCTTAACTAATTATAATCTAAATGTTAATTAGATATACTAATATTAACTAAAGGCTATGATATATGTTAATATATGTTAAATTAATTAGTTATGTGATTAGTATATTAATTAAGATTTGTTAAGATAATTAACCTAACTAATTAACCAATTTATTAGCATATAATTAGATATATATGGAAAACAATTTAATATCTAAATGAAGGAAGACTTACACGGCTGGGCAGCAGCAATTTGGAGGCAAGGTGGAACATTCAAGAACATGTGACAAGGCTTGGAGTAGCCAATAGGAAACAAGCTTAGTGATTAAGTTTTAATCTTGACCCTTGGTGGATTCTAAGGCTTAGATGGAGTCTTGGAGAGTCAAAATTGGTGGCCTTTTTGCATGTGCTTCCACGGCCATGCATTTGGAGGAAACAAAATCAAACATAATTCATTCTTTCTCTCAAAGTGATTCACGGCCATGCATTTGGAGGAGACTTATTTCATTTAATCAAAGTCTTCATCTATTCTCCAAAGCTATCAAGCAAAGCTCTCAAATATTCTTTCTCTTTTTCTTCTCCAACCCCACGGGCACTCTCTCTCTCTATCACTCTTCACTTTTATTTCACACATATCTTAGAAAAATTATCCATTTTCTCTCTCTAAAACACCAAGAACCAAGAACACTTCTCTTCCATTTTCTCTCACCCTATTCGGCCTATACACTACCCACAATACCAAGCATCTATAATTTTATCTAATCATATTTCCTAAACCCAAATCCTATTTTAAACACTTTTTCTTCACAAGATCTTGCCAAAATCCTATTCTATCTAGTTCAAAATCCATCATTTTTCTTGTTTCCTCAAGGGTAAGTTTGGATTCTTTAATTTAAATTTTGATTTTTAAAATTTTTAACCATGATTGTTCCATGGTTTTTCCATATTAAACCTTGTATGAGTTTTTACTAATTGTTTTAAATTGTTAGGATTACGTTTGGAGGCTACCCAGAAATTTCAAGGAGAAGGAGGAGACTAACCTTAGGTTATTTTGCTTCAAGAGGTAAGAGGGAGATTACCCTCATCAACCATGTGTTGGTGGTGAGGAATGTTTTTGTCTGTGTATGAAGAATCCATGAGGATTCGGTTTGTGTAATTGTGGTGGTTTGAATTGTTGTGGCTTGTGTTAATTATTTGATTATTTAAGTGTTTTTCGGTTGGTGATTTATTTATTTTTATATGCATGATTATAGCTTTAGAATATTTTGCATGCCTATAGTGTTGAAATATGTGGCATATGTATTGTATGTGTTATTATAATGTTAGAAATGCATGAGTATTCCAAAGAATGCAAAACCCTAGGTTCGGTCATACCATTGAATGGAAGGAATTAAGGTGATTTACAATGTTTTTAATGAATATCAAGTGAATTCAAGTGAATTAGAACAAAGAAATGAATTTTTGGAATTTTATTTATACTATGAGATTTCGCCAACATGCCAAAAAGTGAGAAAAATTGGATTCTAAATAATCTAAGGTAAGTAAGCATGTTAAAGGAAATTTTATCAAAATGTTTTGATTATTAAAAATGAAATGGTCGAATTGAATTTTAGAAACTAATTTAAGTATTGTTAGTATTTACAAAGATTATACATTAATTTGAAACATTTTACAGTAGCTTGAAAAATATTTTAAATGGTTTTAAATTGCTTAATAATTTTGTTTATTAGTCAAAAACTGTTTATTTGAGGAAAACGGAAAAGAAAATGATTTAAAAAGCTTATGCGATTGAGAAAATGATATAAAATTATTACGCGATTGAGGAAACAGCAAATTATATTTACGCGATTGGAAATGTGATATATATTGTGAAAACGACAAGATTTTGAAAATAAAATAAAATTTCTACGCGATTGACAAAAACAGCAAATTTTACTATTGGGCCAATGTGGTGAACCCAGATATATGAGAAGTTATGTTACGCCAAGTGGGTGCGTATTGTGATTTGGTTTTATGAAAAAGATAGTGCGCCAAGTGGGAGCGTACTGTATTTTGAGATTTATGCCATTGAGGGCATTTACATAATTATTTTCGCTATTGAGGGCGTTTTTGACATTATTTGAAATCTGAGGGCGTTTTTGTGATTATTTAAAGTTTGATGGCATTTTTGTATATAATGGAAGTTTAGTGGCGTTTTTGTAAATAATGGAGATTTGATGGTATTTTTGTAAATAATTGGAAATTGATGACACTTATATAAATAATTGAAACCTGAGGATATTTTGGTAATTACGCATTTGTTCATGCATTGAGTCGTGCCAAATTGGTGATTTGATTGATGAGATGAATAACATCGTGTTGTCGATGTGATAGGCATAGTGTGTTCAGTTCCTGATATGGACTTGGAGTTCATAGTGTGCACTATTCCATATGTGGACAGGAGGTAGCTCCTTCTGGGTCTTGGTGCGTGATAACACACTTATGATCTCGACGAACACTATCCTTAATCAAGTTTTGAGAGGACTATCAGACTGCCTGTAGTATACAATTAATTGACTGTGTGTCTGGGTTGTATGCTATGCCATTATGTTTATTTTTCGTGGGCTATAGACACAAAGTATTGACAGTGCAATAGCAATCACAACGGTCAGTTATAGACACAAAGTTTTGACAGTGCAATAGCTGGTCGGGGTAGCCAAAGCTATAGACACAAAGTTTTGACAGTGCAATAGCTGGATTGGTGGGCAGTACTAATAGAAGTCTCAACTCATTCTCTCTGATATCGTTGTGTGTATTGTAGCTCCATGGAGTAGGATTGTGTCACATTGCATATGTTTATATGTGGTACATTATTATCTTTTATCTGTAATCGTTTACCTATGATCTTTTATTTGGGATATTATATGTTGATATTGCATTTAATCTTTATTCTATATTATTATGATTTATTGTTATGGCATTTTATATAGTGTGAATTGTTATATCTATCCTGGTAATGTTATTGTGGTTTATTTGATTACAATATATGCTTATTAGAATTAATTGTAAATCGATAATATGACTAAATTCATGTATTGACTGTGTGTATGGAATGATCTAGTCATTCGTATCATTCTTTGCTACCGTACTGGTAAAGGTGAAAGGGGATCTCACCTCTTTATTGTATTGTTTTGTTTGGTTTGTATTGTTTAAATTCGTGTAGTAGGCGAAGCGTATTTTGAGGCTTATGGGAGACAATATTCTGAAGACGGTGACGGCATCAAGGAGTGATCTTCCAGACTACAATAGGATGCAGTTGGTGAAGAAGCAGGACATGTTAGGTTGAGTTTTTCTTGTTAGTGTTATTACCGTGCTATTAGTAGTAACTTTCTTTGGGTTTACTACTGTTTCTCTGAGTTTGTAATTTTCATGTTTTAATTTATTGTTGATTATTTTGTGATGTATATGGCATATGTATGTTAATCAGTTCAATCTAATTTCATTGTTACTCTTAATTTTTGGTAAGTTTATATTTCTGCGAAAAAGAAATTTTAAAATTTGTATTTTGAAACTCAAGCTTTTATAAAATAATTATAATTGGTTTAAGTTTTTATTTTAAAATGTGACGCCCTAGGGAGGGTGTTACATTAGTTGGTATCAGAGCACGGTTAGAGTCTTTTTGGGGTTTGTGGTTAGGTCTGTCTTGTTTTTGTTGTGTAACTCTCGTGTTTGGACTCGAGAGGAGACAACGTTGTTTGAGATGGTTACTTTGGTTTCCATTGTATTATGATTCATCTGTCTTTGAAGAAAGGCGATGATTTGTAGTAAACGTACACGTGAGGAAGCAGGATGTGTTTCGACATCTCAAGTGGAATGGAACAACGATTCATCAAGTGGAGCAAAAGTGTTTTAGACTGAGGATCTAAATAAAGAAGTGTGTATCATAAAAAGGTGATCTTTTAACTATACTGTATAATTCCGAAGGTAACCTATTTCTTTATGGCATATAATTGTGTGGGTCAATTAGAGTTTTCTGTGTCTTCATTATCTTTTGACCTGGTTGTTTCTATTTCTGGTTCTAAAACATGTGGTTGAGTACTTGAGTTGCTTAAACCATCCTAAGTCTGTTAAATAATTAAATTTTTTTTTTTGTTGATTTAATTGGTATGCTTCTTTCTTAAAACAAACACAATCTAAAAATATGGATTGGGTATTTTTCTAACCATCCATGCTCTGTTAGACCAGTTGGTCAAATTGTTCAAGTTAAAAAGTTTACTTCTAAATTTATCGGACTATATCAATTTCTTTATTGGATAGGTTCGGTGGTATGGATGATTCTATCATCTCTTGTTTCTATGTCTTTATGATATCTTTCATATGACGCATTTGCGAAATGTACTTTGGTTTAACCCATTCTTTTATGACTAATTGACTATTTGGGTTAATTAGAATTATTGGTATCTTTGTTACCTTTTAACTTATCTATTTCTACTTTTGTTATCAAATCCGTTATTACTATCTAGTTCCTTAAATAATCTTTTCGGTTAATCTAAATTGTCTACCTCTTTCATAGGATAGATGTGATCTTATATATGGATTGGTTATTTTAATCATATCCTGTAAATTGTTTCAGTAGAATTTTAGTGTCTCAGAAAACTCATTCTTAAAATTAGGCAATGTCAAATTTTTTGTTGGGCATGTCTGGTAACAATTCAAATAGTTTCTCTACCTTTTCTTTCTAACTTTTGTGATGTTCTTTTATGTATTGCAATTGCAAAAAGAAAGGATATTCTTAGTCAAAAAAATCATGTCATGGTATCAGATACAGTATTGTTGAAAAAGAGAACTTGTATTGTGAGACACTTCCTGTTAAAAGCAAAGGCAAGAGAGTGAAGCTGTACAAAGGCATGGAAATTTCAAGTGATACTGATCAGAGTGGCGTAGCGGAAGCGTGGTGGATAGTATCTTTCATTTTTTTTTTCTCTAGACAGAATTGTTATTATTTTTATTAACGACATTCTGATCTATTCTTGAAATTATGAGGAACCATACTAAAATAGTTCTCCATGTTTTACGCGACGCAAGGAGTTTTCGTTGGTCGAGGTAATCTGGAATGACGGAGGTGACGTAAACGGTGATGCAAGAGTAGTATCCTAGACTATTCTGAAACCGCTACGAATTTCGGGGGCGAAATTCTTTTTAGGAGGGGAGAGTTGTAACACCCCAATTTTTGGGTAAAAGACCGATGTATCCTTGTTTCTTGTTTCTTGTTTTTTCAGATGAAATACGAGATATATATATCTTGTCTGTTATTTTATTTGACCGTTTTGAGTGTTTTGCTTCGTGATGGGGAAAAATGGAAAAATGACCATTTCATCCCGAATGTCTTGTTTTTGATTTTTCTACATGATACAAAGTGTTTGATATTACTGCGTCTGTGATTTTATTTGGACTTTTTGTGAGATTTGCTCGGGGACGGAAAATAATAATTTTTCGGTCGGAAAAATATTATTTTAATTAATTAGAGTTGGGGGATCTTACTAAACCCAATTGATTGATATATAAATTAGTTTCAGTAATTTTTAGAATTTAAGCGTGCGATAAAATAATTTTTAGTATTATTTTATTACTCAAGTATAAATTTTGACATGGACCCGACATCTTGTGTGTGGGACCCACGTATAAATAAAGTAACCAATAGAAACAAGAAACTTGGACCAATAGAAATAAGACACCTAGAAGTCAAACTAATAAAGAGAAGTCAACAAAAGTGGCTTGACCATTTTGGACCATTAGATTGAATCTTGGTGGATAAGCTTGAATGATGACCATAGATTTGATGAATGGCTAGGATTGAATCTTGGTGGATAAGCTTGAATAATGATCATAGATTTGATGAATGGCTAGGATTGAATCTTGGTGGATAAGCTTTGAAGATGACCATGGATTTGATCAATGGATAGGATTTAAAGATGAATCAATGGCTAGGATTAAGTCAAAAGTTGTAGGTTTGACTTTAGGATTAGTAATTAATTAAGCTTAGTTTGACTAGATTAATTACTTAATTTGCAAACTAATTAAACTAGTTTAGTTATAAAATAATTATAATCTAAATATTAATTAGATGTGCTAATATTGTTTAGAGATTATAAAATATGTAATTATGTGTCTAATTAATTAGTTATGTAATTAGATAAATAATTAAGTAGACTAGTTTAATTCTTAACTAATTATAATCTAAATGTTAATTAGATATACTAATATTAACTAAAGGCTATGATATATGTTAATATATGTTAAATTAATTAGTTATGTGATTAGTATATTAATTAAGATTTGTTAAGATAATTAACCTAACTAATTAACCAATTTATTAGCATATAATTAGATATATATGGAAAACAATTTAATATCTAAATGAAGGAAGACTTACACGGTGGGCAGCAGCAATTTGGAGGCAAGGTGGAACATTCAAGAACATGTGACAAGGCTTGGAGTAGCCAATAGGAAACAAGCTTAGTGATTAAGTTTTAATCTTGACCCTTGGTGGATTCTAAGGCTTAGATGGAGTCTTGGAGAGTCAAAATTGGTGGCCTTTTTGCATGTGCTTCCACGGCCATGCATTTGGAGGAAACAAAATCAAACATAATTCATTCTTTCTCTCAAAGTGATTCACGGCCATGCATTTGGAGGAGACTTATTTCATTTAATCAAAGTCTTCATCTATTCTCCAAAGCTATCAAGCAAAGCTCTCAAATATTCTTTCTCTTTTTCTTCTCCAACCCCACGGCAGCAGCTCTCTCTCTATCACTCTTCACTTTTATTTCACACATATCTTAGAAAAATTATCCATTTTCTCTCTCTAAAACACCAAGAACCAAGAACACTTCTCTTCCATTTTCTCTCTCACCCTATTCGGCCTATACACTACCCACAATACCAAGCATCTATAATTTTATCTAATCATATTTCCTAAACCCAAATCCTATTTTAAACACTTTTTCTTCACAAGATCTTGCCAAAATCCTATTCTATCTAGTTCAAAATCCATCATTTTTCTTGTTTCCTCAAGGGTAAGTTTGGATTCTTTAATTTAAATTTTGATTTTTAAAATTTTTAACCATGATTGTTCCATGGTTTTTCCATATTAAACCTTGTATGAGTTTTTACTAATTGTTTTAAATTGTTAGGATTCTGTTTGGAGGCTACCCGAAATTTCAAGGAGAAGGAGGAGACTAACCGGTTATTTTGCTTCAAGAGGTAAGAGGGAGATTACCCTCATCAACCATGTGTTGGTGGTGAGGAATGTTTTTGTCTGTGTATGAAGAATCCATGAGGATTCGGTTTGTGTAATTGTGGTGGTTTGAATTGTTGTGACTTGTGTTAATTATTTGATTATTTAAGTGTTTTTCGGTTGGTGATTTATTTATTTTTATATGCATGATTATAGCTTTAGAATATTTTGCATGCCTATAGTGTTGAAATATGTGGCATATGTATTGTATGTGTTATTATAATGTTAGAAATGCATGAGTATTCCAAAGAATGCAAAACCCTAGGTTCGGTCATACCATTGAATGGAAGGAATTAAGGTGATTTACAATGTTTTTAATGAATATCAAGTGAATTCAAGTGAATTAGAACAAAGAAATGAATTTTGGAATTTTATTTATACTATGAGATTTCGCCAACATGCCAAAAAGTGAGAAAAATTGGATTCTAAATAATCTAAGGTAAGTAAGCATGTTAAAGGAAATTTTATCAAAATGTTTTGATTATTAAAAATGAAATGGTCGAATTGAATTTTAGAAACTAATTTAAGTATTGTTAGTATTTACAAAGATTATACATTAATTTGAAACATTTTACAAGAGCTTGAAAAATATTTTAAATGGTTTTAAATTGCTTAATAATTTTGTTTATTAGTCAAAAAGCTGCCATTTATTTGAGGAAAACGGAAAAGAAAATGATTTAAAAAGCTTATGCGATTGAGAAAATGATATAAAATTATTACGCGATTGAGGAAAAAGACAAATTATATTTACGCGATTGGAAATGTGATATATATTGTGAAAATGACGATTTTGAAAATAAAATAAAATGACTATTGGTGAAACTAATGTAAGCATCAATTATTGTATCTAAGGTTAGATATAATGTTAAGCAAATGCAGTGTATTCTAAAGAGGAAGACTTTAGGTAGTCACAAGGAATGGCAGGAACATTCGGTTATGCTTGTTAGCCAATGAAACAAGTGGTCAAGTGGATTCATTAAAATAGATATTTACGTCTCAAAAAATTTTGTACTATTGGTGAAAATGTGGTGAACCCAATGTGGTGAACCCAGATATATGAGAAGTTATGTTACGCCAAGTGGGTGCGTATTGTGATTTGGTTTTATGAAAAAGATAGTGCGCCAAGTGGGAGCGTACTGTATTTTGAGATTTATGCCATTGAGGGCATTTACATAATTATTTTCGCTATTGAGGGCGTTTTTGACATTATTTGAAATCTGAGGGCGTTTTTGTGATTATTTAAAGTTTGATGGCATTTTTGTATATAATGAAAGTTTAGTGCCGTTTTTGTAAATAATGGAGATTTGATGGTATTTTTGTAAATAATTGGAAATTGATGACACTTATATAAATAATTGAAACCTGAGGATATTTTGGTAATTACGTATTTGTTCATGCATTGAGTCGTGCCAAATTGGTGATTTGATTGACGAGATGAATAACATCGTGTTGTCGATGTGATAGGCATAGTGTGTTCAGTTCCTGATATGGACTTGGAGTTCATAGTGTGCACTATTCCATATGTGGACGGAGGTAGCTCCTTCCGGGTCTTGGTGCGTGATAACACACTTATGATCTCGACGAACACTATCCTTAATCAAGTTTTGAGAGGACTATCGACCGTACTGTAGTAGTATACAATTAATTGATGTGTGTGTCCGGGTTGTATGCTATGCCATTATGTTTATTTTTCGTGGGCTATAGACACAAAGTATTGACAAGGCAATAGCAATCACAACGGTCGATTATAGACACAAAGTTTTGACAAAGGCAATAGTTGGTCGGGGTAGCCAAAGCTATAGACACAAAGTTTTGACAAAGCAATAGCAATATTTGGATTGGTCAGGCAAGATACTAATAGAAGTCTCAACTCATTCTCTCCGATATCGTTGTGTGTATTGTAGCTCCATGGAGTAGGATTGTGTCACATTGCATATGTTTATATGTGGTACATTATTATCTTTTATCCGTGATCGTTTACCTATGATCTTTTATTTGGGATATTATATGTTGATATTGCATTTAATCTTTATTCTATATTATTATGATTTATTGTTATGGCATTTTATATAGTGTGAATTGTTATATCTATCCTGGTAATGTTATTGTGGTTTATTCGATTACAATATATGCTTATTAGAATTAATTGTAAATCGATAATATGACTAAATTCATGTATTGATCGTGTGTGTATGGAATGATCTAGTCATTCGTATCATTCTTTGCTACCAAATCTTGGTAAAGGTGAAAGGGGATCTCACCTCTTTATTGTATTGTTTTGTTTGGTTTGTATTGTTTAAATTCGTGTAGTAGGAAGCGTATTTTGAGGCTTATGGAGACAATATTCTGAAGACGGTGACGGCATCAAGGAGTGATCTTCCAGACTTCAATAGGATGCAGTTGGTGAAGAAGCAGGACATGTTAGGTTGGGTTTTTCTCGTTAGTGTTATTACCGTGCTATTAGTAGTAACTTTCTTTGGGTTTACTACTGTTTCTCTGAGTTTGTAATTTTCATGTTTTAATTTATTGTTGATTATTTTGTGATGTATATGGCATATGTATGTTAATCAGTTCAATCTAATTTCATTGTTACTCTTAATTTTTGGTAAGTTTATATTTCTGCGAAAAAGAAATTTTAAAATTTGTATTTTGAAACTCAAGCTTTTATAAAATAATTATAATTGGTTTAAGTTTTTATTTTAAAATGTGACGCCCTAGGGAGGGTGTTACAGTGTGCACGTAAAATGAGAAATATATTAAAATATTTGACATTTTCAGAAAAATTCTTAAAAATCATAAATATTATAAAATGATTATTCATGATGAAACAAATAATTTTTTGGGTGTTACAGAAAGCCTAAAAAGAAAATATACCAATTCTAGTCCTTAGGCTTCTTGATGTAATCCAAGCTTCCACAAATTTCTTCTCTTCAAATCTTGCAAATGCTTGGAATATCTTATCATTCTCATTTTTCTTGAGTTGAGCATAATTGTGATCTTTTTCTTTCTTGTTGCAATGCTCACTCTTGGTACTTGGACTATCCTACAAAGTATTGCTCACTTAAAACAAACATAGTCCAAATTCATAATTTAGTATCTTCATATGCATGATTCATAAATGAATAACTCTAGTATGTCTAACATATATATAAGACTTTCATAGACACATTCAAATAAGACATTTATCAATTACTAATAGATATGCTCTATATAGGATACAACAAAGCACACTTTTTGCACATTTTCATTAAAATAGATCCAAATCCAATATTAATTTAATACAACTTATATAACATATTATTGGATATATTCTATAAAAGATGCTATAAAGAATATGCATGATTCTTATATGAAATACAATAAGATGGAGTACAAGATCATGCATGATCCAATATAATTTATTAAGTACATCTATGTAGCATGATCAATATGCTTTTGTAATGCATTTATCATCATTAAAACTTAATACATTAAATCATTAGGGCAAAGACAATTCTACAGTTTTATGGGTGGTGGCTACAAGGTAATGGTTTTGATGGAAGTTGATGGTGAAAGGTTGAAGATGAATGTGGTGGTTATGGGTGGTGGCCGCAAGGTGATGGTCCCAAAATTCTTAACTCTCTAAAATGGTTCTCCCCCTAATTATGAGTTCTCCTCCTTCTGTTTTCATATTTTCCCCTCTTGTAAGCAGGAAAAAATTTTTGCAACCTATATTCAGCTTATATAGTAGATAGAGTAGCTCATTGCAGATGTAGATGTTTTCATTTCCATGAATTTTCTTTGAGTTGTGACTTTATACAACTTTTACATCTTAGCAAAATAACCATTTTTGTGCTTCTCCTTGTGCCCTGGGTTTATGGGCTTGCAATAAGGTGACAATATGACAGATTTGGCAATGGGTAGAGGATGTTGACATGGGTTCAGTTGCATTTAAACTAATAGTTAAAACCTTAGTTATGGTGAATGAAACAGATGGACCCAATAAGCAAAGGAGACATGAATGTGATTGCAAAATGTAACAAAGAACTAGTTTTTGGTTGAACCCTTTTTTTTAATCGATATCAGCTTTTTTTTCTTTGTTTAAACTTGGCTAAAGTGGGCTTACATTTAGGCTGAGAAAAAGGGTCAAGAATATGGACCTTTTATTAATGTAATTAATTGAATTTTTATTTTCTTTTTCTTTCTGTTCTTTTTTCTCTTTATTTTTTTTAATTTCCATTCTTTTAGTCCAATTTAAAATTGAGTGTTCACAAGTTGCTAATAAAATGAATGTAACACCCCAAAAAATTGCTTGTTTTATGATAAATACTCATTTTATAATATTTGTTATTTTTGTGAATTTTTCTAGAATTAATTTAATTGTTTGATTATTTTATTATATTTCTCAATTTACGTGCACAATGAACGGAGCCGAGAAAATGAAATATTTTCTTCAAGGCCAGAAAACCTTAGACTGTGGAAATGGTGACGGGGGATCTTATTAAACCTGAGGCCGGACACAGTTTCTGAAGTTTTTATTTTTTGAGATTTTATCTGACAGATAAAATTTGGGTATACTATATTGTCCATTGGACAATAGATACCGGCATTGTTAACTGTAACTTCTATCCACTAGGTAATAGCTTGTAGTAAAAATCTAGTAAATTATTTCTATCTAGTCACTTTTATGATATCATCTACGTGACTTCGTCACATCACTACATGACAACATGATTTGACATTTTTAAAAAAACGTGCAAAGCTTCTCAAAGAAGCTTTAGGAGAAGTTTGCAAAGGATGTTTTGCTCCATTCTCCTAGGGGGACACGGCTTTGGAGGAGAGAAAAGATGACAAGTTGTCATCTTTTCACAAATGTCACCATCCTTTCATCTTCCAAAACTTTCTATCACTTTCTCTCTCTACTCAAAAGTTCTATCTCATTTTCACTCTTCCATTTTCTCTCAAGCTCATGACTACCACTATCAAATTTCCTCTTCCATTATGTTTCCTCCATCCATTCACATTTCTAGAATCTACACACTCTATGGATAATTTTCTATGTTGAGATCATCTTCAAGTTCTCTCATCTTCATCATTTTCTTTCAAAATCCCTAACTTGAAACTCTTTAAGGTGAGACTTTGATTTCTATTTTCTCCACTCATTTTCTTTACACCTCACTGCCAAACCATTTTGGAGGGCCATTCTATACTTAGTTCATCACTTGTTCATCCTTCCATCCAAGCAACCAAAAACTAAACACAAAACTCTCACTTTTTCCATTTGAAGCTCACGGACAACCCTCAATATACATCACCAAATCTTCAATAATTCAAGATAATATTAGATCTTGAGTCTCTACATCATTCGAAGACACTTTTATGTGAAGATCAATCTCTAGTTCATGCATCTTCAAGCATTTCTTTAAGTTTTGCTTCAAACCTTAAATTCAAGAATCTTAAGGTAAAGTTCTTGAATCTTCTTTCTTGTTTCATTTTAAAGGATGTAAAGCCATACTTTTACCTATAGTAATCTTATTCAAGCCCTAGGTACTAATTCTTGTATGTTTGCTTTGATTCTAAGAACCTCCTGGTGGAAAAAGTTTGCTACAAAAGGACTCATAAGGAGCTAGGAAGCTACACTTAAGTTAAGAGGGAGATTAACCTCATCAACCATGCTATGGTGGTGAGGAATGAATGGGTGTGTTGGGATTAGAGAGTCCACGTGAGGATTCATCCACCCGAATGTGTGATTTTGATTTATGCTTGTTGATATTGTATGATTATATGGTGTTGTTATATGAAAAAATGATTGTGGTGATTTAATGAATATATGTGATTTTGATAACAAGCATGAATTTGAAGAAATTGTGATGATGGAAGTATGTGACATGCTATAATTATGTTACAAAAGAATGATTTTTGGGTTCCCTTAATTCCTTGAGGCTCACAGCCACCTTGGCCCAAGAAGAGACATCCATGAGAACAATATTAGTTATCAAGAACTTAGATGATTAGGTGATAAAGACATGATCTATAAGGTTATAAGTGAATGAAGAAAGAAACAAGTTTTACCATTATAGGGAATTAATTCTTGAGTATGATATTTGATAATTAGAGGTAAGAGTGAATTGGAGACCTAAAATATTTGATAATAAGATGGAAGAGTAATTAGGATGGAAAGAATTTTATTTAGGAGTTGAATGAATGAAGTTTTAGATAGAATGTTAGGAAATACTATTTAGGTGATTTGGAAGATAAATTAGGTATACAAGATTCATAAGTAAGATTGAAAATAATTATAATGTCTTGATTTGAGAAGTAATAACTTTTGAATATGCTAATGGAAATAATTTTGGAGACAATTGGAATCATGGAAAATGATTTATTAGTGGTAAATCTAGGTAACTTGACAATCGAGAAAATTAATTAAGAATTTAGAAGATAAGAATGGAGAAGAATAAATTTGATCTTTAAGCAAAAGAGTGATTTTCGGTCTTGAGAGGAAAAACAAGCTTGAGAAAGAAATAGACAAATTTGAAAGACTTAGATGATAAAGGAAAAGAATGGTGAGGTAAGGACAAATGTGTTTTTTTTAGGTTTGATGAACAATATGAGGATCAATCATTCAAGGGACTTAGTTAGAAGCATCTGGTAATTTGGATTTGTTTCTATTCTTATTCTTGGGAATATGATAACAAAAGTCTAAAGGAGACCTAATGTTTCTATATACTAGAGGAATTGTGAAAATGTTCCATGTGATTTGGTAACAATGATTCTTGAATTTGCACGACTAAAATCCTTTATGATAGCATGTATTAACATTAAGCCTTGGGACGACGTATTAGACCCATGTGGAATTATGAATTTGACATTGTGCCTTGGGCCGACGTACTGGACCTAAGTGGATTATGAAATTAGCCTTGTATTTTTGGGCCAAAGTGCTGGACCCGAGTGAATCATTGGTATTATGTAGTTGTATGGGCGACTATATAATATCATTGATACTAATGGTATTGGATAGTCATATGGGCGGTTGCCTTAATACTATTGGGAATGGTACATTGGTGGTTGAATTTCTTTGAGCATGCACATGAGTATTAGACTGTCGGCTTTGAATGCCTAAGAGTGAGCGAGAATTTGGATAAGTGTGATCCCAGATGGATCTCAGAGGGCGTCAAGGCAAGGTGATCCACCTAGTGACCACTGTCATATTGTATAACCTTGGCCGTGGACACTGTTGCAGGAAACAACGAGGACCCGATAAGCACTATCCTTTTCGTGATCCGACGTAGACTATCTTTTGAGGGGGGGCAGATTTTCTGGAATGGTCATCTCTGAACCTTGACTCCATGGAGTAGGATCTAGTTGCATTGTGTATAGGGACAGTTAGCATATACATTGTGCATATGCATAGTCAGCATATCTGTTATTGTGGCATAATCCATACATATATGTATATATATATGTGTGTGTCTTGATGTACATTGCTAAATTACTTATTAGTTAATAACATGATTATGTTATTGTTCTATAATAATCCTGTACTGACATGATTATGTTGTTGTTCTATAATATTCCTATATTGACATAATTATATCTGCTATTACTTGATGTTGTTGTGTATGAAAGGCATTACTATCTTTTGTTGTGTTTCTTGCTGCCATGATGGTATTGATGTAGGGGATCTCACATCTTCTATTGTATTATTCTATCTACTTTTGTTTCATATTTATGATGGAAAGGTCTGTGATGGCGGCAAGGTAAGACCCGCGAGGTTTCACTAGGCTATAAATCTATGGAGGTATCGATGCATGGAGTGTCCAGTGGGACACAGGACGCGTCTAGTACAACAGAAATGTCATTTTGAGTTGGAGCAGGACCCAGCATGATGCAGTTACATTTACTATAGACGTTGATGTTCACTTGGAGTTCTACATGCCTCTTGGGGAGCTTTGGGATGATCGGAGAGCTTCCTATAGGGAGGGCTCTGTGGAGTCCACTGCTCGGACTCCTGTCAGTAGTGACATGCCCCAACTAGGGGCTTTGTCTGTTAGGGATTGCGAAGGGATTTTGGACGAAGATTTGGTGCAGGAGCCCGTTGTGTTTGGACTTGGTCAAGGCTCAATTTTCATTTGTTAGTCATATGTATAGGTATGTTTATTTTGGAGTACTTAAGTTTTATGTTTTGGGATATGCAAATGATGTACTTAAAGATGTAGTAAACTTTGCTTTTATGAAAAGTCTTTTTAGCCCCTATGACTTAAGTCTTTTATTTATTTCAGTAAGTTTAGATTATCTATTAGAAGGTGATTTTTGAACTCGTCTTTTACAACATTAGCTAATATGTAAAAGAATTTTAAAAATGTAAAAGTCGGTCTTAAATATAATGCCTCCCGGAAAGGGGTGTTACATTAGTGGTATCAGAGCAGTTCATCTTGTTGAGCCGGGGTATGGACTGACTGTGCTTAGACATGTAGAAATTTCTATATGTGTATGTTGTGCATTTCCTTATCTCTTGTTGAGATATTGAAAAAGGATTGCATAAGTTACTTTAGATTGGATGTTAGTAGTTACTGTTACATAGCTACATGATATTTAGGACTGGCTAACTCAATATTTAATGCTCTGTGTGGACAGGAAACTATGACTTCAACTAGGTGAACTAGGAGAAATTAGAGTTCTTCTAGTGAGAGTCCAATTGGATGACTGAACTCGTGCCGAATTGTTTGTACCTACACCTTTGGAGTGGTACTTCTAGTGTGAGTAGAGTCCAAGTCCAAATCTTTCAGGTTTATAGGAAGTTTGTCTTGTTTGTGTTGTGCGTTTCTCTAAAGCTAAACTCAGAGATGTATTGTTTAGTCTCTGAAAAAAGACAACATTGTTTGAAATGGTTACTTCTTATTTTCATTATGTTTTGACTTGTTTGTCTTCAAAGGAGAGTCAAATGGCTCGCGGTAGATGTACACGTGAAAATAAGGAACACTACAACGTAGGGATGGCTGCGACTGCAGAATTGATATAAGAGATGGCTAGCGTAATAGCACAACAAAATCAGAGGATCGTTCAGCAGCATGAATTGATAGCCAAGGCTCATATTTTGTTAGAGTTGAATTAGTCTCAGGACATTGAACCCCATAATGTTGGACCGTATTGGTTTCAAAAAAGGAGAATTCGTAAGGTCAACTGATTCTACCAGAAATCGTGTTCATGACCACTAGGAAACCAACGTCAATAGCAAACAGTTAGAGGAAATGCTAGTGACAGCAGATTCGGTTAGATCGTGAAGTTTTTACAACATTGTAAGAAGTGTGGGAGGAATCACTTAACGAGGGATTGTACAAGAAAGGAAAGGATCTGTTTCAAGTGCGGAAAGCCAAGACATATGTTTAAGAATTGTACTTCTCAAAGGATGAAGTCTTTCATTAGCAATGAGCATGCGACAAAGGCTCAAGTCAGAGAAGGAATTTGTAACACCCCAAATTCTGACTATGTTAATAGTAATAGCAGAATTATGCTGTTTTACATTTTTTTGTGTGTTATAAAAAATAGTTTAACTGTTCTGAGATCATTTTTGATCATTTGGTGTGATTTGCTCCGAGTCAATAAAATAATAATTTTCTGACCGAGAAAAATCTTATTATAATTAATTGGAGCTGGGAGATCTTACTAAACCCAATTCTGATTGATATATATATTAATCTTATAATTTTTAGGATTTAACTGTGCAATAAAATAATTTTGTATTATTATAATATTATTTTATTTAACAATACCTATTGTCTCAAAAACAGTAGAAAATCTGTTAGTGGACCTGAAAAAGTTTACGGGACCCACATTTAGAATAGCAGTCAATGATTCTGACAGAATAGGATTCTGAACCAATAAGAACAAGTCAAAATAGGTGGCTTGACTTTTCTTAAACCAATGAAAATGAGTCAAAACAAAGAGGCATAGATTTTTTTTGTGAACCATTAGATTGTAAAGCTTGTTGTAGAAGCTTTGATCTTAACCGTTGATCTGAACAATGATGAAAAATGAATCTTGACAAAGCCACTAAGTATTATCCGTCGAGTGAAGATGCTCATATTCGTCGAATTAGACCTTCTGAAACAATGCCAAAATCCATCAAATTTGGATATTTTAAGACAATGCTATATCTGTCGAATTTGAGATATCCGTCGAATTTGAACTTCTGTTCAAATTTGTCGAATTTGATCTTCTAACTATTTGGTATTATGTTAAAATTCATCGAGTGAAAATGTTAAAATTCGTCGAGTGAAAATGTTAAAATCTGTCAAGTGAGAATGCTCATGTCTCTTAAGTAAGAATGTCAATTTCCGTCGAGTGTGGATGCCAATGTCCAACGAAATAGAATGATAATGTTCGTCGAGTTGTGATGCTAATGACTGTCGAGTAAGAATTTCTAGTCATTCAGTAAAGAAACTTCTCTAATGTCAAAATTCGTCGAATTTGAATTTCTAATCATATAGTATTTTTGTCGGCTCGATAATTGGAAAATTTCTTCAACGTTAACACCCGTCTGACGAATTGGGAATTCTGTTGACCTTTTTAGTTTATCCGATAGTTTTTGATATTCGTCTGACAAAATCACCATTCGTCCGACAGAATTATCATTCGACAGAATGCTTATCCAATAGCACTTGATTTTTTGCCATACTTGGGAAATAATGTTCTCTCATCATACAGTATTCTGTTATGTTAATTTCATCAAAAATTTCCTTTGAAACTCACGACCATGCAGCAGCTTGGAGGGGGTTCTACAAGGTTCTTGAACAATCCAATAACCTTGAAAGTCAAATGAATGACATCAACCATGTGCATTCAGAATAGGATATTTTACTTCAAGTAAATCCTAAATTTATCTAAGTTTATCCCACGGCAGCAGCACTCATAATTTCACTCTCACAGAATTACATTTTCTCTCTCATCAAAAAGCATCCATCTTTTCTCTCAAAAATCCTACGAACCGAAGCATCAATTTTTCTTTCTTTTCTCTTCATTTGTTCGGCCAAGCACCTTACAGACACCATCCATCACCTATAATTTTCATTCTCACCACTTCTTAAAGCTAAAAAACATTCTAAACACTTTCCATGTAGAAAGTTTTCCCAAAATCACATCCTAAGTACTTCCAAATCCCACATCTAGCTTACTTTCTTGGAGGTAAACTTTGGTTTTTATGGTTTAAATTTATGTTCATAATTTTCTAAGCCATGTTTGTTCCATGGTTTGTTATTATTGAGCATTGTTTGTGATTTTACTAATTATTTTAGAATTGTTAGGAATTGTTGTGAGCCATACGAAAGTTAAGGAGAAGGAGGAGAGCTTGAAAAGCTTGTCTTCAAGAGGTAAGAGGGAGATTTAACCTCACCAACCAAGTTTTGGTGGTGTGAGGATGGTTTTGTACGGTGAAAAATCCATAAGGGTTCTTCACTGATTATTTGATTGTGTTTATATTGTGTTTGATTGTATTTTTATGCTTGCATGTGTGATAAAATGCTTAAAGCTTTGATATTATGCATGTATGTAGAATTATGAAAGCATGAGAATGTATGTGTAATTTTGGTTGTGAACAATATGAAGGATCGATTGTATGAGTACTCCAAAGAGTGCTGATGTAACACCCTTTGGGGATGTCACATTTGACATAGAAATAAGATAAAACTAAGAAATATTAAACTAGTTAATATAACTTGTACGTATATTTTGTTTATGAAATGTATAAAGTACAACTTATAATCACACTTATACGGCGTTAGCATACATATTAATATCACCTGTATATTACATCTGTGCATTATCATCATATTTATAACATACACATATAAAATACTAATATATGGATAACCTACATATGGTTTTGTGGTTGTTAGTTACACAAATAATTTACAAATAACTTACAAATAAAGAAAATACATACCAAAATATTTATAACGACTATCAAAAGATAAAAATAAGGTTCGAATACAGTACCACACCAAAAAGCAAAAAGTGCCCAAGTGCACATCATGAGTATCTAATCCACTGGGGAACCATTCCTAGATGACTCCTCAGGTGACAGATATCCAGGATGTCTCAAAACAGTTCTACGAGCAGGGGTCTGGGCTGCTCTACGGACGGGAGTCCGGGATGTAAACACTACACTATTGTCATTGGGAACATAGAAAGGTCCATTCCAATGACGTCGGATCCCCAAAGGCAACTCTAACTGTATATACAAGTCAACAGTAACCACAGGATTAGAATCATATTTCGGACGCAAAGATAAAGTAATAGTCCCCATATACACTACAACATCGTCTTCTTCACGAGTGCGCCAGCCCTCTATTCCTCTATGGAACTCTATCCTTACAAAACCTAAGAATCCTGGAGCAGTAATCTTCTGTGAGTCAGTCCAAATGATACGGATGGTCCGAAGGCTCTAAACACTTAGACTGGAAGTCGGTAGATAGTAACTCTTTCTCTGTATGGTATTCACTGCCTATTGCTTGTTCTTCAATCTCTTCATCACAGTCTACATATATATAACATAATAATACAAACAACACATACAACAACAAAGAGGTAAGACAACCCAATATATCACAAGGGTGGTACATAAGAAAACTACAATACATCAAAAATAACAAGTAATATCAACACAGATAATAATTAATAACAATAACTAATTACGGAAAAGAATAGAACCAATCACGCTAAATTATAAATGAATACACAATAAATATGCTAAAACAAATATACCAAAACGATAGAATGACTCATTCCTACTCCATGGAGCTACAACACACACATCAATATCAGAGAGAATGATTTGAAAGTTCTAATAATCTTGCACCAATTGACATTGCACTTGTCAATACTTTGTGTCTATAGCTTGACTACCCCAACCAGCTATTGCACTGTCAATACTTTGTGTCTATAGCTACTAACAACATCATGGCGTAGTACACAGTCATAACATCGTGTAACTACAGGCAGTAAAATAGTTCTCTCAAAATCCCGATTAAGTATAGTGTTTGTCGAGAACATTGGTGTGTTACCACGTACCACGGCCCAGAAGGAGCTACCTTCTGTCCACATATGGAGTAATGTACACCAATGCCTCCAAGTCCACATCGGAAATGAACACACTATGCTCATCACATCGACAACACGATGTTATTCATCTCGTCAATCAAATCACCAATTCTCAAATTGGCACAACTCAGTGCATGAATAAAACAGAAATTTCTAAACATCCTCAAATTTCAAATATTTGGGAAAATACTATCAATTCTCAATTATTTACGAAAATACTATCAAACCTCCATTATTTACGAAAATGCCCTTAAATTTCAAATATTTATGAAAATGCTCTCAATGGCCAAAATAATTACATAAACGCTCTTAGTGGCAAAAACCTCAAAAAATACAATACGCTCCTACTTGACGCACCATATTTTTCTTATAATCAAATTACAAGACGCGCCCACTTGGCGTATTATAACTTTTCACATATCCGAATCCCCACTTTGGCTCAACAGTATAATCTGCTATTTTCGTTTGTGGCATGATAAAGTAAATAAATAAAAAAAAATACTTTATTGCATTTTCAAGATATTGACGTTACAGTTTTTATTTTATTTTGTTTTTAATCATTTTTAAATGTCAAAACTTCATGACAAAAATTCTTTTAACATTCTTACTTAATTTAAATTACTTAGAATACAAATTCAGTTATGTTTGGCATGTTGTCCAAAATTTATCATAATGTAACTAGGATTAAAATTTATTTCTCTCATTCTAATACTTAAATATTATTAATTCAACTAAACACCATAATTACTTCTTGAAAATAATTTGAAAACATCTAAAATCCTCTTTTTAGGGTGATGGCGAAACCTAGGGTGTTGTATTCTTTGGAATACTCATGCATCTCTAGCATTATACTAACATCAACAACATTACAAAGACTTAGCAAATTAAATTAACAATACAAACCCTACATGAAAAATTATTACAACCAACATATAAAAGAATCCTTATGGATTCTACCAACACACATTATTTAATTTTCTCATTACCACTCAAGAATAACTAGGTTATAGTCTTCCCTTACCTTAAAATGAAGAGAATCCTTCTTTCCTCCTTCTTTGGGAATTTAGTTTTGCCCTTTCAAAAATCTAAGAAAATAAATAAAATTTTCTAAGGGTTACTACTAGAAAAGAAAACCATACCATGGATCAATCATGGCTTGGAAGCTTAAAAATGAAAATAGAAAGGAAAAATAATAAGTTTTACCTTTTTAAGAAGAATTTCAAGGTGAGTCTTCAAGCATGTAAATGATGGAATTTGCAAAAACTTCCAACTAGAGATGATCTTGGATGGATGTTTAGAGTTAGAAAAGCAAGGAAAGAAAATTTTTAGGTGGGTGGAAGGTGCACTTGGAAGCTTGACCGAATGGTGCTCCAAGAAAGCCTCCAACGTGAGCTTGGAAGAAAAGGAGAGAATGAAGAAATGATTTGTTATTTCTTCAAGTGTGCAGCCGTAAAATGAAAAAGAATAAGGCCTTAAGGCTTTAGTTTATTTCAAGAGCTAATCCTAGCCATTCATCCACTCAATGGTTGAGATAAAGCCTTGGTCTCTAAGGGTGTTTGTGATTGGTTGAACCATGCTTAGTCATGACCATGACAAGGCTTGTCTTGAACCTTCTAAACTCCTCCTATGCTGCCTTGGCCGAACTCCCCTCCAAAGAAAAGGCAATTTAATTTGTTTCATCAACTAACTAGTTACACTTAGGTGTAATGGTCCTAACTAGCTAGTTACCTTGTAATTACTTTATGATAACTTAGTTAGTTTAAGGTTTTTAGTTAATTATCATCTTTAGGATACAACTAGAGTACTAACTTAGTTAGTATAATTTAGTTACTTACAAAGGCTTAGTTACTAACTTAGTTACTTTCCAAACTAACCAAGCTAACTAACTTAGGTCTCCTAGTTTCAATCCAACTAAACTAGCCACTTTTGTTGACCTCCTCCCATTGGTTTGACTATATAGTTGGCTTTTTCTCATTGGTTCAAAATTTCTAAATTATCCATTGGTTATTTTGCTTAAAAGTGGGTCCCGCACACATATTTTTGGGTTCACTGACAAAATTTACACTGAGTAATAAAATAATATTAAAATTATTTTATCACACAGTTAAATTCTAAAAATTAAAAGATTCACAACAGTATCTTTTTAATTAGGATTTGCAAATTTCCCCAACTCTGAAAAATTAAACAAAGTTTTCCTGGCTGGAAAGCTTAAGAGTTTTCTGGCCCGGAATAAATCTCACACAACATATAGGCTAAATAAAACACAGACAATAAAATAAAACCACATTGTATACAGAGAACACGAAACAGTACATTGGGGATGTAATTGTCATTTACCCTAAAGTTAAAAAAAAATTCAGGGTGTTACAGCTGAGGCTTATGGCCATACCATGGAAAAAGGACCAAAGTCCTTACATTGATGAATTAAAACAAGAATTGAGCGATTTAAAGGAATTTGGAAGAAATTGAGTATAGTAAAATGAATTTGGGAAACATTTGAGTATAGTAAAGTAAAACAATTTTTATGAGTAGTAAGGAAAAGAAATAACGATTTTTCAAAAATAATACCATTTACTGATTTTTAGAAGTTATATTGCAATTTTTTATAAAAGAGGGACTAAATTGCAAATCTTATCAAAATGAGGGGCCATTGTATAAATACTTATTTTTAGAAGGATCATATTACAAATATTATTTTTAGAGGGGTCAAATTGCAAATATTTTATAAAAGAAGGACGAATTTATAAATATAAATTTTATAAGGGGTAATTTTGTAAATATGAATTTCTTGAGGGGTCATTTTGTAAATATGAATTTTTGAAGGACTATTTGATAAATATGAGTTTTTTTGAGGGACTAATGTGAAAATATGACTACACGATAAAAATACAGTAATAGAAAATACAGTAATAATACTGTTAGATTATTGTGTGGACCCTGAATATGTGATATAAATTGAAAATGTGAATAGTGCATAGTACATGCATTGGAAAGGTCCGATGGACTGTATGAGGTTAGTTGCGTAGGAGAGACTACACCTCCTGAGTGGGTGTGATAAGCGTAGTGTAAGTCACTTGTTGACCTTGGGGGCATTGGGGTGCAGGTTGCCTACAATGGGCAATTGGTAGCTCTTCTGTACTGTGGGTTAGACCGACGCAACACACCAATGATCCGAACCGAGACACTATTCCTAATCATGATCTGATAAAGACTGTCGCGTATATGCTAGATGTGCAAGATTGAGCACGTGACCCGAGGCATGTTGGTACCGACAAATCTTTTCGATCTCTCTCTTCGACCTGAACTGTAGCTCCATGGAGTAGGGAATAGAGTCTGTGTGCATACATATAATGATAGAGGGTATTATCATAATTCCTGTTTATGATAATTGATTTATTGGTTATTTGATTACTAATAATGGCATGATTATGATTATTGTGTATTACATGTTGTGTGATGATAATGATGTTAGTGGTATAATGATAATTATGATATGATAGTTGTATGAGATATTGTATGTGTTTATCTTCATTGCTACCATACTGGTATTGGCGTAGGTGATTTCACCTCTTTATATGCATGTTCTGTATTATGTTTATAATTGTTAAGACGTCGAGCAAGAGATAGAGCGAGGAGTTGAGGAGGAGCAGACTCCTGCTGAAGACGTTGAGTTTTGAAGAGATACAGATATCTAGTTTCCTTGGCTACCTGAGGTTTACATTCATTGGAGGAGATGAGGCATGGACTGTAGATTTAGAGAGAGAGAGTATCTACTATATGGGAGATCTAAATCTTAGATTAAGTAGACAACATTTAGGACACCCATACTTTTCTGTTAATCTTTTTGTACAACTAGAGTTTCCAATATCCATTAGGCAGTATTGGGGAGCTTACTATCGTACTCCTAGTGCGATTAGTATTGTGTCATCTGCTCGGACACCTGTCCGTAGGACTGCACATCATAATGGATTCCTATAGGCTGAGGAATCTGAGGAGGACCCGTCTGAGGGTTCTGCTGTCTAGTAGGATTTGGGCTATATGTTAGTGTTAAAGTTTAAAGTTTAAATATTTTGGAAGTCTGGTTTGTAAAATAACTAAGTATGACAATACTATGGCTTATGTATGTATATATATGATGTAAATTATTTGTGACAAAGTTATTATGTTTTTATTTTCTGTTGAGTCTATCTTATTATCGTTATGAAATTTTATAACTCGTATTTAAAGTACAAGCACGATTTTAATTGAAGGGTAATTTAGTAATTAAGTAACAATAAATGTGGCACCCTAAGGTGGGTGTTACATTAGTTAGTATCAGAGCCCAAGTTAGAGTCTTTTGGGTTTATGGCTAGGTCTGTCTTGTTTAAGTTATGTGATTCTCTATAATTGTTTTTCTAAAGAAAAATAATATTGTTTGAAGACTGACCTTCACTTTTCTTTGTGTTGTTCAGTCTGATTGATAGAATACGAAATGGCTGGACGCGGAAGAGGACGCATGAATGCAAGGGCAGCAGTTGGAAATACCGGTGACGACAATCAGAATATGGCTGCAGCTGTAGCAGCAATACAACAAATGGCCGAGGTTGTTGCACAGTAGAATCAAAGAGCACATGATGATGCTCACAGTTTGTCCGAATTTTGGAGGAACAATCCACCGAAATTTCATGGAGAGTTTGATCCAGAGAAGGATGATATGTGGATAAAGGAATTAGAGAAAATATTTGAAGGTATGGGTTGTACTGATGAGCGGAAGCTTACTTTTGCGACGTTTGTGCTAGTCAGTGACGGAGAGGCTTGGTGGGCAGGCGCTCGCAGATTAATTCAAGCTGAAGGAAGAGTGGTGACTTGGCAGCTCTTTAGGCAGAAGTTTATGGGGAAGTATTTCCCAGCCAGTGCTCGACATGCTAAAGAGATGGAGTTTCTTAGTCTAAAGCAAGGGGCGATGACCGTAAGTGAGTACGCAGCAAGGTTCGAAAGCTTGTCTAAGTTTTCGAGGTACTTCCAGATGCATCCAGATGAGGAGTGGAAGTGCCGAAAGTTTGAAGAGGGATTGAGGCTCGACATCAAGCAAGCTTTAGCAACCGTGGACATCGATCAGTTTTTGAAATTGTTGGATAAATGTCGCAAAGTCGAAGAAATTTATCATTTGCGAGAGGCAAGGAAGAAGAATTTTGGACCAGCACGGTTCCAAAGGGGGAAGAGTAGCGGTGGCAACCGTTACCAACAGAAACCATATACTAAACCAGTAGTAAGTCAGAATCGGCAACAATCATTTGGGGGAAGCTCTAGCGGCAGTAAAGCAGTTTCAACTGGAATCTCTGCACTTAAATGTTTTAAGTGTGGGAAAGGACATTTCACCAAGGACTGTCAGCATAAGGGGGTGATTTGTTATCGGTGTGGGAAGCCTAGACATTTCTCTAGGGAATGTGATCAGCAGAAGGCGGAGACATCAGTGGGCAGTGTTCGCACAGCAAAGCCACAGGCGGGTGGTCGAGTGTATACTATAAGCGGGGAGGAAGCCGCTAAATCTGAGGACTTGATAATGGAGGAGTGTGCTATTGAAGGTAATCCTTTAACAGTATTATATGATTCGGGAGCAACACATTCTTTCATTGCATGTGATTGTGTGGAGCGTTTGGGATTAACTATGACTACATTGCCGTATGAATTGAGTGTTAGTACTCCTACTGATAAGCCTATGATAACTACAAAAGTATGCTTGAATTGCCCTGTATCTGTTAGAGATAGGATCTTTCATGTGGATTTGATCTGTTTGCCTCTTTCCAAGATTCATATAATCTTAGGAATGGATTGGTTATCTTCCAACCATATCTTGATAGACTGTGCTAGTAAGACGTTAGTTTTTCCGAAGGTTAAGGATTCTAGATTCCTAACAGCTACTCAAGTGGAAGCCTGTTTGAAGGAAGGAGACCAAGGGTACTTGTTGATGTCTTCTATGGAGGTTCAGTGTGAAGACGTTTTGAAGGATATTTTTGTAGTGAATGAGTTTCCTGAAGTGTTTCCTGAAGATATACCTGGACTACCATCGGAAAGAGAGATTGAATTTTCTATTGACTTGGTACCTGGAGATGGACCTATATCTATGGCGCCTTATCGGACGTCACCAGTAGAGTTGGCAGAACTTAAGAAGCAGTTGGAGGACTTATTGGAGAAGCAGTTTATGAGGCCAAGTGTATCACCATGGGGAGCTCCAGTATTGTTGGTAAAGAAGAAGGATGGAACTTCTCATCTATGTGTAGACTACCGACAATTGAACAAAGTTACAATCAAGAATAAATATCCGTTACCAAGAATCGATCATCTGATGGATCAATTACGAGGAGCCGCAATATTTTCTAAGATTGATTTACGTTCTGGATATCACCAGATACGTGTGAAGGTGGAGGATATCCCGAAGACTGCGTTTCGGACCCGATATGGACATTATGAGTATCAAGTGATGCCTTTTGGTGTGACTAATGCACCTGCGATATTTATGGACTTCATGAACCAGATTTTCCGTTCATACTTGGATAAGTTTATTGTTGTCTTTATTGATGACATCTTGATTTATTCTCGAAGTCAGGAGGAGCATGCTGAACATCTCAGGATGGTTCTCCAGATTTTGAAGGAGAATAAGTTGTATGCCAAGTTGTCCAAATGTGAGTTTTAGTTGAGCGAAGTACAATTTTTGGGGCATGTCATATCGGCGGATGGAATTGAAGTTAATGCTTCAAAAGTAGAGACAGTTGTAGAATGGGAGAGACCGAAGACTGTATCGGAGATCCGTAGTTTCATCGGATTGGCCGGTTACTATCGACGATTCATAGAGGGGTTTTCGAAGATTGCAAGACCTCTTACCCAACTTACACGAAAGAATCAATCGTTTACATGGACTGAAGCATGTGAGGAAAGTTTTCAGGAGTTGAAACGACGACTGACTACTTCACCGGTTTTGATTCTACCTGATCCCAATGAACCTTTCGAGGTATATTGTGATGCTTCGTATCAAGGGTTAGGTTGTGTACTTATGCAGAATCATAAGGTTGTGGCGTATGCATCGAGGCAGTTGAAAGTGCATGAGAGGAATTATCCGACTCATGACTTGGAGTTGGCCGCAGTAGTGTTCGCATTGAAGGTATGGAGACATTTTCTCTATGGGGCAACGTTCACTGTTTTTAGTGACCATAAAAGTTTGAAGTATCTGTTTGACCAGAAAGAGTTGAACATGAGACAAAGGCGTTGGCTCGAGTTTCTGAAAGACTATGACTTTCAGTTACAGTATTATCTGTTGGTGTATGCCCTAGTGGCCAATACATTTTGTTTGTATTGACATACATTATATTATGCTATTTTATATATGAGGCATTTCATTTATTGTGTTCTTTTTGATAAACATAATAAAGTCCTTAGAATAGTAAGTTTGATGCCATAGGACATCAAGTGGATGACTTGATCGTGAGATCCTTTTGGTTACAACACTATTCTTAAATGTCCCTAGTCAAGTATTATTGTTAATTAGGACAACAATAATACATTGAGACTAGTATGTGTAGAGACTGATGACCGCATCTCACGGGTCATGGATATGAGATATCAAGTCTTCACATTGGTACATATTAGAGTAATGATGTCTTCGGATGACCCACCATGAGAACTCTACATGGATCGTTACGTGAGTGTCATAAGCGATTCTCATAGTGACAATGGTGTTTGTGGTCCTTTGACCGAAATCACTACGATTCCTACATGAGGAGTTGTGTGTTTTAATGCCATCAAACGTCATCCGTAACAAGGTGATTATAAAGTTGGTTATTGGACATACCGCAAATCATGCGAGGGATGTGAGTGACCTAGATGGAATTTGTCACTCCTACATAACAGAGCGATATCTTCGGGCCCCCGATTAAGTGAGGCGCGAAATGCATGGCCATGCTCAAATGAGTCAATATGAGATATTGATCTCATTTGTTGTTACAAAGTCTACTTGAGTATCAGGAAACGAATGATTGGACTATACAAGGGTGACGCATTCCATGCCTTGTGTTCAATCTAGATATCTTGACAAAGGGACTAAACTACACGGAAACATTGATCACGGATAGGTTATGTCAAATCACTGACATTCTCATTACTTGGGTAGTGGTGATGTGTTGCTAGATACCGCTCCATCGTTTGTAATATTAAAATAAGATTTTAATATTACTACCAACGTCATGAGAACCCTGCAGGTCGCACACTTAGAACAGACTAAATTGGAGCAATAAGGATCCAAGTTGGACTCGGATTCAATTGTGGGCCTAACTCATGACGAGATGGGTTTTAGGGTTGCACAGTTGACTTACCTTGCTACTTGCTCACACTCACTTAAGGCAGCCACTATTATAAATAGTATCTTGTTAAGGGGCTGCTATACATGTTATATCACAACCCTAGCCGCACCTAAGAAAGTGAGTGAGAGACAGTGAAAGGTTCTTCTCTTCTATTCGCAGCTAGCACCGCGAAACAGAGGTGTGACTCCTTTTGCAAGTCTGTTCGTGTGGATACCGCAGAAGCATCGTCACTATTACGGTGTTGGTGATTCACCTCGCTTGTGTTTATCACGCTTCAAGAGGTAAATTTTAAAAAACTCGGATTATGGACTTTTCGCATGGATCCTGTGTGGGAATCCTATTATTCCGCTGCGAGATATTTTGATCCGCAATTCCCAACAGTGGTATCAGAGACACTTACGAAACTATGATTCGGTTTTTCTGCTTTTCTTGTTATATGCGATAACATGATTCGTTGCTTTCCTTTCATAAAAAGATATGATCTTTATATGTTATTTCTGAAATCGAAATAATGCTGTATGAAACCGTGTTCTGTTTTATTTGTTGTTTACGAAACATGTTGATGTTTTTGAAACCATGAAGATGTTCATATAATTTTGCGAAGACGGTTTTGAATGCTTTCTGTTCTTGCGTTTTTTCGATATCTATATATGTGATATGTATGATTCTCGCGAAAACGGTTTTGAATGCTTTCTGTTCTTGCGTTTTTCTGATATCTATATATGTGATATGTATGATTCGCGAAAACGGTTTTGAATGCTTTCTGTTCTTGCGTTTTTCTGATATCTGTATATGTGATATGTATGATTCTGCGAAAAACGATTATGAATGCGATATACACAGCAGCGCGACACAAGGTTTTGGAAACCTTGTTTCCGTTTTGCGACGGCTATGAAGCTTCCTCGTGACATGAAGTGTTCATGTCTTCACGAATTCTGGAAACCCTGTTTCTGGATAGGTGATGGCGCTGTGAGTTACCCTGCGGCACATGAAGCGTTCATGTGTTTTGTGGGCCTTAGGGTTCAAATGTTGTTGCCCTAGCCGTCATGGAGGCAGAAGGGGTCCAACTCGAATTTTTCTCCAAGAAACCAGTGGTGGTATATGAGTGAAAAATTTAGGGTTTAGGGTGGTGTGTGATATTCGAAAGCGCGATATTCAAATCTTTGTTTTATAATTCACAAAATAATAATGTGTTATTTCTTTGTGTTTATGTATTCTTAGAGATGCATGGTGCATGGTTATGGCCTTAGTCTTTATTTTATGCTATTTTGGTTATTTTAAATACGACCTGCGTGTCGTGCCTATCTCTCTACATTCTGATTGTACATTCTCTTCTCATCTAACTCCCCTCGAATGTAAAAGAGGTTTCTATAATGTAATCATCATGTGGAGACAAGGAGATGGCATCAAGTGAGGACGTTGGTGGGAGACGCTTGGTGAAGCTGGCTTTTTAAAGCTAATCTCTTAGAGGCCATAACCATGTCACATTTATTATTTGCTTTATATGTATGAGATGCATGGATGATGTTTATGGTATGTTAAACAAGTTTAATAAATGGTGAGATCTAATAATAAAATTCCTCAAAGAAAATATTAAGTCATTATGTGATGCCTTCCAATGCATGGCACTCATCAAGACTAATATCGATTAAGTGTAGGTCTGCCAAAGCAGAGTGCCTTTATCTATATTAGTAAGATGCGATGGGATAAGAGTAATATCCAAATGCCAACCATTGGGTCTGACTTAACTAGGCCATTTCAATAGGATTGAAGGCTTAGAGGCATGAAGTTGGGCTTTAGTCCATTAGATGGATTAGAATAAGTGTTATTCACCCAACTATCCAAGAGTTGCATGTGATGTAATTGGAAAGAGTTTCCTACCTAAATAACCGAATTTTGGGCGATCAGCCAAAGCTGACTCAAAGTTAGGTAAAATATGGATCTTGGCCCACTAGGAAATCTTTCAATAGGATTTTCCGAGTCAATGCTGAGGGTCATTGACTTGAATAAAATAGTGGGAGGCATATTTAATTAAAAGACCTCATTAAATATGTTTATGGCATGATACTTATATTTTTGCATGTTTCTGTTAATAGATAACCATGGCAACAAACACATCGGGTACTTTATCATTGCGATCCATCCTTGAGAAGGACAAGTTGTCTGGAACAAATTTTCTAGACTGTACAGAATTTGAGGATTGTCCTCAAGCAAGAGAAAAAGTGTATGTTTTGGAACAACCTATTCCGAGCCACCGCTTTGCTAATGCCCCTAGAACTGAAAGAGATGCTTATAAGAAGCATCAAGATGATGCCTTGGACATTGGATGTCTAATGCTGGCCACCATGAACTCTGAGCTCCAAAAGCAACATGAGAACATGGATGCATACGATATGATCGTACACCTTAAGAAGCTCTATCAAGAGCAGGCCAGGCATGAGAGATTCGAGGTCTCTAAAGCACTGTTTCAGTGCAAGTTGGTAGAAGGAAGCCCTGTTGGTGCTCATGTACTTAAGATGATTGGGTACATTGAAAACCTAGAGAGACTGGGTTTTCCTTTGGGCCAAGAGTTGGCCACTGACTTAGTCCTGCAATCGTTGCCGGAAAGTTTCAGTCAATTTGTCATGAACTACAACATGAATGAGATTGACAAATCACTACCGTAGTTTGTTAGGCATGTTGAGAACTGCTGAGCCAGAACATCAACAAAGGTAAAGGGAAGGCCATAATGATGGTCCAAAAGAATAAGGGCAAGAAACAGCAGAAAAAGCCCAAGGACAACTGGAAGGGCAAGGGCAAGGACAAGTCCAAGCCTAGCACTTCTAGCTTGAAACCAGTGGGTGGAGTGGCTAAGGAAGGTACATGCTTCCATTGCGGTCAGACCGGACATTGGAAGAGGAAGCGTGCAAGTTCTGGAGGAGCTCAAAAAGAAGAAGGGAAGTGAGACTTCCACTTCGGGTATTTTTGTTATTGAAGTCAATTTATCTCTTCGCATCATGGGTATTAGATATTGGATGTGGATCTCACATTTGTGTAAATGTGCAGGATCTAAAGAGCAGTAGACCATTGACGAAGGGCGAAGTCGACCTACGAGTTGGAAATGGAGCAAAAGTTGCTGCATTAGCTGTAGGGACTTATTTATTATCTCTGCCCACTGGGCTTGTAATAGAGTTAGAGAAGCTGCTATTTTGTGCTTGCTATTAGTAGGAATATCATTTCTGTTTCTTGTTTGGACAAGAAAGGTTTTTCTTTATAATAAAGGACAAGTGTTGTTCTATTTATATGAATGATATTTTTATGGTAGTGCACAGTTGAGTAATGGACTTTATGTACTTGATCTCGAAACGCCCATTTATAACATAAATACAAAGAGGTTTAAATCAAACGATCCGAACCCAACTTTTCTCTCGGCATTGTCGTTTGGGCCACATAAATGAGAAACGCATCTCCAAACTCCATAAAGATGGATTCTTGGACTCATTTGATTTCGAATCATATGAGATATGTGAATCTTGTTTATTAGGGAAGATGACAAAGGCCCCATTCACTGGACAAGGTGAAAGGGCTAGTGATCTTTTAGGCCTTATACATAGTGATGTATGTGGGCCACTAAACACAGTCGCTAGAGGTGGTTTTCAATACTTCATTACATTTACTGATGATTTCAGTAGATATGGATTTGTATATCTTATGAAGCACAAATCAGAATCCTTTGAAAAGTTCAAAGAGTTCAAGAATGAAGTACAAAACCAACTTGGCAAGAGTATTAAAATCCTTCGATCAGATCGAGGAGGAGAATACTTAAGCCAACAGTTTGATGATCATCTGAAAGAGTGTGGGATAATATCTCAACTCACTCCACCTGGAACACCACAATGGAATGGTGTTTCGAAAGGAGGAACCGGACTTTGTTGGACATGGTCCGATCCATGATGAGTCATGCAGACCTTCCAGGCTCCTTCTGGGGACATGCTCTGTTAACAGCAGCTTTCACACTTAACCGTGTTCCATCTAAGACGGTTCAACAGACACCATATGAGATATGGACTGGGAGACGGCCCAGTATGTCTTTCATGAAGATTTGGGGTTGCGAAGCTTATGTGAAACGTCAAGTTTCTGATAAGCTTGGCCCTAAATCAGATAAATGCTTCTTTGTGGGGTATCCAAAGGAAACTAAGGGATACTTTTTCTATAATCCTACCGAGGGCAAAGTGTTTGTCGCACGGACAGCTGTGTTTCTAGAAAGGGAGTTTATCTCCAAAGGAACCAGTGGGAGAAAAGTAGAACTTGAAGAAGTTCAAGTTTTCACAAAGCAGCAATGAACCAATGGTGGAAATAGAGCGAGCCTCCACAAAATGTTGTGGAACAAAGAACTGCTCTAGTAGCACAAGACTGCGTAGGTCTAACAGGATACGTCATCAACCAGAGAGATATGGATTTCTCATGACCCAACAAGGTGACGTATTGCTCATGGATCAAGATGAGCCTATGACTTACCAGGAAGCCATTATTGGCCCAGAATCTGAGTCATGGCTTGAGGCCATGAGATCTGAAATGGATTCCATGTATACTAACCAGGTATGGACCTTGGTTGACCCACTTGAAGGGGTAAAACCCATTGGGTGCAAGTGGGTTTTCAAGAAGAAAACCGACATGGATGGTAATGTGCATACCTTTAAGGCGCGATTGGTGGCTAAAGGTTTCAAACAAATTCATGGTGTAGACTATGATGAAACTTTTCCCCGGTTGCGATGCTTAAATCCGTTCGGATCTTGCTTCTTTGTTAAAGATACCATGATTATGAAATCGGCAAATGGATGTCAAAACCGCTTTCCTTAATGGAAATCTTCTCGAAGATGTGTACATGACACAACCCGAGGGTTTTGCCACTCCACAGGATGCTAGAAAGGTATGCAAGTTGCAACGATCTATTTATGGATTGAAGCAAGCTTCCGAAAATTTGGAATCTTCGTTTTGATGATACAATCAAGCGGTTTGGTTTCATCAAGAATGAAGAAGAATCTTGTGTCTACAAGAAGGTTAGTGGGAGCACAGTTGTCTTTCTAGTATTGTATGTAGATGACATACTACTTATTGGAAATGACATCCCTACCTTACAGTCCGTAAAGACTTGGTTAGGGAACTGCTTCTCTATGAAGGACTTGGGCGAAGCCACCTATGTATTAGGTATCAGGATTTATAGAGATAGATCACTGAGACTGCTTGGCCTAAGTCAGAGTACATACATAGACAAAGTGTTAAGACGATTTAACATGCATGAATCCAAGAAAGGACTCTTGCCTATGTCACATGGTGTAAGCTTATCTAAGGCTCAATCCCCTTCCACCCAGGATGAGAGGGATCGCATGAGCAAGATTCCATATGCATCTGCAATTGGATCTATCATGTATGCCATGTTATGTACTCGACCGGACATCTCGTATGCTTTGAGCATGACGAGTAGGTACGATCGATCCGGTGAAAGTCACTGATCGCTATCAAGAACATCCTTAAGTACTTGAGAAGGACTAAGGATTCGTTCTTGGTATATGGAGGTGAGGAAGAGCTAGTTGTAAAGGTTACACCGATGCTAGCTTCCAAACCGATAAGGACGACTCCAGATCGCAATCGGGTTATGTTTTTTGCCTAAATGGTGGGGTGTGAGTGGAAGAGTTCAAAGCAGGAGAGACGGTCGCCGATTCTACCACGAGGTGAGTATATTTCTTGCCTCCAATGCAAAGAAAGGAGGCCGTTTGGATCGGGAAGTTCATTCGAACTTGGCACTATTCCTAGCATTGTGGACCCGGTGGACCTCTATTGTGATAACAATGGAGCCATTGCACAAGCTAAGGAGCCTAGATCTCACCGGCCGATCCAAACATATACTTAGGCGCTTCCATCTCATTCGAGAGATCATCGATAGAGGAGATGTGAAGATATGCAGAGTACCAACAGATGATAACATTGTTGATCCACCGACGAAGCTCTCACCAGGCGAAGCATGAGGGTCACACTAGGTCTTTAGGCATTAGATATATGCCCGATTGGCTCTAGTGCAAGTGGGAGATTGTTGGTGTATGCCCTAGTGGCCAATACATTTTGTTTGTATTGACATACATTATATTATGCTATTTTATATATGAGGCATTTCATTTATTGTGTTCTTTTTTGATAAACATAATAAAGTCCTTAGAATAGTAAGTTTGATGCCATAGGACATCAAGTGGATGACTTGATCGTGAGATCCTTTTGGTTACAACACTATTCTTAAATGTCCCTAGTCAAGTATTATTGTTAATTAGGACAACAATAATACATTGAGACTAGTATGTGTAGAGACTGATGACCGCATCTCACGGGTCATGGATATGAGATATCAAGTCTTCACATTGGTACATATTAGAGTAATGATGTCTTGGATGACCCACCATGAGAACGCTACATGGATCGTTACGTGAGTGTCATAAGCGATTCTCATAGTGACAATGGTGTTTGTGGTCCTTTGACCGAAATCACTACGATTCCTACATGAGGAGTTGTGTGTTTTAATGCCATCAAACGTCATCTGTAACAAGGTGATTATAAAGTTGGTTATTGGACATACCGCAAATCATGCGAGAGGGATGTGAGTGACCTAGATGGAATTTGTCACTCCTACATAACAGGAGCGATATCTTCGGGCCCCCTGATTGAGTGAGACTGCGAAATGCATGGCCATGCTCAAATGAGTCAATATGAGATATTGATCTCATTTATTGTTACAAAGTCTACTCGAGTATCAGGAAACGAATGATTGGACTATACAAGGGTGATGCATTCCATGCCTTGTGTTCAATCTAGATATCTTGACAAAGGGACTAAACTACACGGAAACATTGATCACGGATAGGTTATGTCAAATCACTGACATTCTCATTACTTGGGTAGCAGTGATGTGTTGCTAGATACCGCTCACTGTTTGTAATATTAAAATAAGATTTTAATATTACTACCAACGTCATGAGAACCTGCAGGTCGCACACTTAGAACAGACTAAATTGGAGCAATAAGGATCCAAGTTGGACTCGGATTCAATTGTGGGCCTAACTCATGACAGATGGGTTTTAGGGTTGCACTGACTTACCTTGCTACGCTCACACTCACTTAAGGCAGCCACTATTATAAATAGTATCTTGTTAAAGGGGCTGCTATACATGTTATATCACAACCCTAGCCGCACCTAAGAAAGTGAGTGAGAGACGGTGAAAGGTTCTTCTCTTCTATTCGCAGACTAGCACCGCGAAAGCAGGCGTGACTCCTTTTGCAAGTCCATTCGTGTGGATACCGCAGAAGCATCGTCACTATTACGGTGTTGGTGATTCACCTCGCTTGTGTTTATCACGCTTCAAGAGGTAAATTTTAAAAAACTCGGATTATGGACTTTTCGCATGGATCCTGTGTGGGAATCCTATTATTCCGCTGCGAGATATTTTGATCCGCAATTCCCAACATTATCCCAGGAAGGTGAATGTCGTAGTGGATGCCTTAAGTAGGAAAGCGCTTAATGCTTCTGTTATGATGATAAAGGAGAAGGAATTGATAGAAAAGTTTCAGGATATGCGATTGTCTATGAAGTTGACACCAGGAAAGATATGTTTGAACCTGATCGTTTTTTTGAATGATTTGATGGATAAAATACGAGAAGGGCAAAACAGTGATCAGTATTTGCAAGAAGCAAAGGAAGCAAGAAGTCAAGGAGCGGAATTGGAATTCAGCGAAGGTGTTAATGGAATTTTGAAGTTCAAAGGGAGAGTTTGTGTACCAAATGATCCGGAACTGAGAAGATCAATTTTGGATGAAGCTCATAGAAGCAAGTTGAGTATGCATCCAGGAGCCACGAAGATGTACCAAGATTTGAAGCAGTTGTATTGGTGGCAAGGAATGAAGAGGGATGTAGCTGAGTATGTATCATCCTGTTTGACTTGTCAGAAGGCCAAAGTGGAACATTAGAGACCATCAGGAATGTTGCAACCTTTGCCTATTCCTGAGTGGAAATTGGATGACATAGCAATGGATTTCATAACTGCATTACCAAAGACTCGGAGGGGATCATGATTCTATATAGGTAATTATAGATCGGCTTACAAAGTCGACGCATTTTTTACCGTTTAATCTTAAATACTCAATGGAGAAGTTGGCTCAAGTGTACATCAATGAAATCGTTAGACTTCATGGTGTACCATCTAGTATAATTTCTGATCGAGATCCGCGATTTACATCGAGATTCTGGAACAGTTTACAAGAAGTAATGGGAACAAAGCTACGTTTGAGTTCTGCTTACCATCCACAAACAGATGGTCAGTCAAAAAGGGCGATTCGGTCATTGGAGGACTTATTGAGGGCTTGTGTTCTAGAGCAAACTGGTTGTTGGGATGAATTTCTACCATTGATAGAGTTCACCTACAATAATAGTTTCCATTCGAGCATAGGGATGGCACCCTATGAGGCATTATATGGGAGAAGATGCAGAACATCGTTGTATTGGTACCATGATGGTGAAAGTACTGTGGTAGGACTTGAATTTGTGCAGCAGACAACTGAGAAAGTGAAGATGATCCAAGACAAGATGAGGACAACTCAAACACGGTAAAAGAGTTATGCAGATAAAAGACGAAGACCGCTTGAATTTGAAGAAGGTGACCATGTATTTCTATGTGTGACGCCTATGACTGGAGTTGGACGAGTAATCAAGTCAAGGAAGCTCACTCCGAAGTTTATTGGACCACATCAGATACTTCGTCGGGTAGGTCCGGTAGCTTATCAGATTGCACTACCACCGTTCTTATCAAATCTTCATGATGTATTTCACGTATCGCAACTACGGAAATATATTTTTGATCCGACACATGTCATCGAGCCAGACACTGTACAATTGAAGGAGAATTTAACTTATGAGACGTTTCCAGTCAAGATTGAAGATCGAAGGATTAAGCAACTCCGAGGAAAGGACATTACATTAGTTAAAGTGGTATGGAATAATGTAAGTGGTGAAGCCACATGGGAGTTGGAAGAAAAGATAAGAGAGCAGTATCCATTTTTGTTTTAATTGTATGTCAAGTTTCGAGGATGAAACTTTATTTTAGAGGGGGAGAGTTGTAACACCCCAAATTCTGACTATGTTAATAGTAATAGCAGAATTACGCTGTTTTACATTTTTTTGTGTGTTATAAAAAATAATTTGACTGTTCTGAGATCATTTTTGATCATTTGGTGTGATTTGCTCCGAGTCAAGAAAATAATAATTTTTTGACCGAGAAAAATCTTATTATAATTAATTAGAGCTGGGGGATCTTACTAAACCCAATTCTGATTGATATATATATTAATCTTATAATTTTTAGGATTTAACTGTGCAATAAAATAATTTTGTATTATTATAATATTATTTTATTTAACAGTACTTATTGTCTCAAAAATAGTAGAAAATCTGTTAGTGGACCCGAAAAAGTTTGCGAGACCCACGTTTAGAATAGCAATCAATGATTTTGACAGAATAGGATTCTGAACCAATAAGAACAAGTCAAAATAGGTGGCTTGACTTTTCTTAAACCAATGAAAATGAGTCAAAACAAAGAGGCATAGATTTTTTTTGTGAACCATTAGATTGTAAAGCTTGTTGTAGAAGCTTTGATCTTAACCGTTGATCTGAACAATGGTGAAAAATGAATCTTGACAAAGCCACTAAGTATTATCCGTCGAGTGAAGATGCTCATATTCGTCGAATTGGACTTTCTGAAATAATGCCAAAATCCGTCGAAATTGGATATTTTAAGACAATGCTATATCTGTCGAATTTGAGATATCCATCGAATTTGAACTTCTGTTCAAATTTGTCGAATTTGATCTTCTGACTATTTGGTACTATGTTAAAATTCGTCGAGTGAAAATGTTAAAATTCGTCGAGTGAAAATGTTAAAATCTGTCGAGTGAGAATGCTCATGTCCGTTAAGTAAGAATGTCAATTTCCGTCGAGTGTGGAAGCCGATATCCGTCGAAATAGAATGATAATGTTCGTCGAGTTGTGATGCTAATGACCGTCGAGTAAGAATTTCTAGTCATTCAGTAAAGAAACTTCTCTAATGTCAAAATTCGTCGAATTTGAATTTCTAATCATATAGTATTTTTGTCGGTTCGACAATTTGAAAATTTCTTCAACGTTAACACCCGTCCGACGAATTGGGAATTTTGTTGACCTTTTAGTTTATCCGAGTTTTTGATATTCGTCGACAAAATCACCATTCGTCCGACAGAATTATCATTCGACAGAATGCTTATCCGACAGCACTTGATTTTTGGCCATACTTGGGAAATAATGTTCTCTCATCATACAGTATTCTGTTATGTTAATTTCGTCAAAAATTTCCTTTGAAACTCACGACCATGCAGTAACTTGGAGGGGGTTCTATAAGGTTCTTGAACAATCTAATAACCTTGAAAGTCAAATGAATGACATCAGCTATGTGCATTCAGAATAGGATATTTTACTTCAAGTAAATCATAAATTTATCTAAGTTTATCCCACGGCAGCAGCACTCATAATTTCACTCTCACAGCATTACATTTTCTCTCTCATAAAAAAGCATCCATCTTTTCTCTCAAAAATCCTACGAACCGAAGCATCAGTTTTTCTTTCTTTTCTCTTCATTGGTTCGGCCAAGCACCTTACAGACACCATCCATCACCTATAATTTTCATTCTCACTACTTCTTAAAGCTAAACAACATTCTAAACACTTTCCATGTAGAAAGTTTCCCAAAATCACATCCTAAGTACTTCAAAATCCCACTTCTAGCTTACTTTCTTAGAGGTAAACTTTGGTTTTTATGGTTTAAATTTATGTTCATAATTTTCTAAGCCATGTTTGTTCCATGGTTTGTTATTATTGAGCATTGTTTGTGATTTTACTAATTATTTTAGAATTGTTAGGAATTGTTGTGAGCCATACGAAAGTTAAGGAGAAGGAGGAGAGCTTGAAAAGCTTGTCTTCAAGAGGTAAGAGGGAGATTTAACCTCACCAACCAAGTTTTGGTGGTGTGAGGATGGTTTTGTACGGTGAAAAATCCATAAGGGTTCTTCACTGATTATTTGATTGTGTTTATGTTGTGTTTGATTGTATTTTTATGCTTGCACGTGTGATAAAATGCTTAAAGCTTTGATATTATGCATGTATGTAGAATTATGAAAGCATGAAAATGTATGTGTAATTTAGGTTGTGAACAATATGATGGATCGATTATATGAGTACTCCAAAGAGTGTTGAGGCTTATGGCCATACCATGGAAAAAGGACCAAAGTCCTTACACTGATGAATTAAAACAAGAATTGAGCGATTTAAAGGAATTTGGAAGAAATTGAGTATAGTAAAATGAATTTGGGAAAAATTTGAGTATAGTAAAGTAAAACAATTTTTATGAGTAGTAAGGAAAAGAAATAACGATTTTTGAAAAATAATACCATTTACTGATTTTTAGAAGTTATATCGCAAATTTTTATAAAAGAGGGACTAAATTGTAAATCTTATCAAAATGAGGGGCCATTGTATAAATACTTATTTTTAGAAGGATCATATTACAAATATTATTTTTAGAGGGGTCAAATTGCAAATATTTTATAAAATAAGGATGAATTTATAAATATAAATTTTATGAGGGGTAATTTTATAAATATGAATTTCTTGAGGGGTCATTTTGTAAATATGAATTTTTGAAGGACTTTTTGATAAATATGAGTTTTTTTGAGGGACTAATGTGAAAATATGACTACACGATGAAAATACAGTAATAGAAAATACAGTAATAATACTGTTATATTATTGTGTGGACCCTGAATATGTGATATAAATTGAAAATGTGATTAGTGCATAGTACATGCATTGGAAAGGTCCGATGGACTGTATGAGGCTAGTTGCCTAGGAGAGACTACACCTCCTGAGTGGGTGTGATAAGCGTAGTGTAAGTCACTTGTTGACCATGGGGGCATTGGGGTACGGGTTGCCTACAATGGGTAGTTGGTAGCTCTTCTGTACCGTGGGTTAGACCGACGCAACACACCAATGATCCGGATCGAGACACTATTCCTAATCATGATCTGATAAAGACTGTCGCGTATATGCTAGATGTGCAAGATTGAGCATGTGATCCAAGGCATGTTGGTACCGATAAATCTTTTCGATCTCTCTCTCCGACCTGAACTGTAGCTCCATGGAGTAGGGAATAGAGTCTGTGTGCATACATATAATGATAGAGGGTATTATCATAATTCCTGTTTATGATAATTGATTTATTGGTTATTTGATTACTGATAATGGCATGATTATGATTATTGTGTATTACATGATGTGTGATGATAATGATGTTAGTGGTATAATGATAATTATGGTATGATAGTTGTATGAGATATTGTATGTGTTTATCTTCATTGCTACCATACTGGTATTGGCGTAGGTGATCTCACCTCTTTATATGCATGTTCTGTATTATGTTTATAATTGTTAAGACGTCGAGCAAGAGATAGAGTGAGAAGTTGAGGAGGAGCAGACTCCTGCTGAAGACGTTAAGTTTTGAAGAGATGTAGATACCTAGTTTCCTTGGCTACCTGAGGTTTACATTCATTGGAGGAGATGAGGCATGGACTGTAGATTTAGAGAGAGAGAGTATCTACTATATGGGAGACCTAAATCTTAGATTGAGTAGACAACATTTAGGACACCCATACTTTTCTGTTAATCTTTTTGTACAACTAGAGTTTCCAATATCCATTAGGCAGTATTGGGGAGCTTACTATTGTACTCCTAGTGCGATTAGTATTGTGTCATCTGCTCGGACACCTGTCCGTAGGACTGCACATCATAATGGATTCCTACAGGCTGAGGAATCTGAGGAGGACCCGTCTGAGGGTTCTGCTGTCTAGTAGGATTTGGGCTATATGTTAGTGTTAAAGTTTAAAGTTTAAATATTTTGGAAGTCTGGTTTGTAAAATAACTAAGTATGATAATACTATGGCTTATGTATGTATATATATGATGTAAATTATTTGTGACAAAGTTATTATGTTTTTATTTTCTGTTGAGTCTATCTTATTATCATTAAGAAATTTTATAACTCGTATTTAAAGTACAAGCACGATTTTAATTGAAGGGTAATTTGGTAATTAAGTAACAATAAATGTGGCACCCTAAGGTGGGTGTTACAAAATTGGTACATTGTGTGGAGCAGAAGCCTCCCAATCTGAAGATCTACTCAAGTGAGATTGTACAATAGGAAGTAAGCCTTAAAGATTGTACTAGTTGATCTTGTGGCGACCCATTCTTTTGTTATCTATGACTGTGCGAACCAATTTGGGTTGTCTGTGTGTTTATTTTCTTTTGACTTGAGTATTGTCATTCTCATTTCTAAGCCTGTTGTTATTAAACGAGTTGTTTAAACTATCCTGTTATTGTTAGAAATTTGAAACCTTTCTGCTAATTTGACTATTTGCCTTTTTCATAAATAGACCTGATCTCAGGAAAAGAATTAGTTATTTTCTAACCATATCTTGTTATTCTCTTCCAGTAAAACTTTAGTGTCTCTTGAGACAGAAATTTCTGGATTTGAATCCCTGAAGCTCATTCCTAAATTTTGTTGGACCATATCAAATTCTTCGTTGGATGGATCCGGTAGTATACCAAATGGCTTCACTACTTTTTTCTTTCAAACCTTCATAATGTTTCCCTGTACTTCAATTGAGAAAATATGTTCCTAATTCAAACTATGTCATAATGCCGAATGTAGTACAATCAGATAAGAACTTGCCCTGTGAGACACTTCCTGTTAAGATCGAGGTTAGGTGGTTTGATGGATCAACTTGAGGAAGCCGCTGTTTTCACCAAAATCAATTTGCGTCCTAGTTATCATCAAGTTCATTTGCAAGTAGAAGATGCTTCCAAGATGACCTTTCTGACGCGTTATGAGCACTACGAGTATTTAGTAATGTCGTTCTGTGTAACAAATGCTTCGGTAGTATTCATAGACTACATGAATATGATCTTTCTTCCCTAATGGGACAAATTTGTCATTGTCTTTGTTGACGACATTCTGCTCTATTCTTAAAGTCCGGAGGAACATGCTGAACATCTTAGTGTGGTTCTTCAAATCCTGAAGAAGAAAAAGAAGTTATGTGTGAAGTTGTCCAAGTGTGAATTCCGGTTAGAGGTAATTCAACTTTTCGATCACGTGATCTCAAAGGGAGAAATTGTTGTGGATCCGTCAAAAGTTAGAGCAGTTCTTCAAGGGGAAAGATCGAAGATTATATTGGGGATTCGTCACTATGTGGGATTAGCTGGCTAGTATTGAAGATTCACCGTAGGATTCTCCATGATGGCAGGACCTCCCATCCAGCTTGCATGAAGGGGTCAAGTTTTTGTATAGATTGATGCGTGTGAGGGAAATTTCAAGGATTATAGACATACTCGACTACTTCGCTAATGTTGGTTCTACCCAATCCCAAGGAATTTTTGAGATGTCTCGTACAATTCCATATTAGAGCTTAGGCATATGTCTGTGAGAATAAAAGTAATAGTAACGTATGCTTCAAGATAACTGAGGGCACATGAGAAGAGTTACTCTACACAAACTCAGAGTTAGCCATTGTGACTGCATTGAAGATCTGGAGAGATTCTATAACGAATAATATCCGCATGCATCCTAAGGTATAACAAATATAATAATATTTTATTATATTTTTCGATTTACGTACACATTGAACAGAGCCGAAAAAATGAAATATTTTTTTTGAGGCCGAAAAACCTTGGACTATTGATAATCACATATTTTATTCATTAAGAAACCATTATGTTTAGTCATTTACACTCTCCATATTCTTAATTGATTGAGTTTGGTATGATTTTGTGAGTTTGAGCTCAAATTGGTCCTAATTGAATATTTTCAGCATTATTAAGATTTGACACTGTTTCTGTATTTTGGTCATAACTTGAGTTCCTGATATCTGATAATCATGAATTTTACCTTGTAGGAAAACAAAGAGGAAGCTCTACAACTTTTATGAAGAGCTCGAAGTCCTAAACAGATGTCTAAGGGACCTAAGTTTACATGGAAGTGAGAATACGGGTTCTATCACTAGAATCGAAACGGTGTGCACTCATAAAATCATATCTCAAGCTGTAATAATGGAGATGGGCTGAAATTTGGATAACTGATAGTTAAGATCCAAATAAACAACTTTCATGAAGAGCACTTTTTGAAAAAAATGAAGTCTGATGGGTCAGTTTGAGCTTGCAAGTCGGAACAGAGGTGCTGAAGTTGGGTTTGAGTAACCTGTGGTATTTAGGTTATATCTTGGGTTGTAGGAAGCCAAATTGGATGATCCAGATATGCATGTTATAACCAAGACAAAGATCTACAACTTTCATGAAGAGTACTTTTCATGGGTCTGTAGTATAGTTGGTCGTTTTTGACTTCCAAGTCAGACAAGAAATTTTCGCACTCACCAACCCACTCAACTACTTCACTCACCAACCCTCTCAACTTCTTCACTCACCAACCCACTCAACTACTTCACTCACCAACCCTCTCAACTACTTCACTCACCAACCCTCTCAACTACTCTACTCACTAACTCACTCAACCACCCCACTCATCCACCTACTCCCTTTTGTCATTTTGTTACCCTAGACTTCTATAAAAGGCACCATTGGTTATTATGAAAACAGAAGTTGTATTCTCCTTCATTTCTCTCATAGTTTCTTCTTGTTTCTTCATAGTTTCTCATAGCTTTTATATATTTTGATGCTCCCCTTCGTGGTAATGGAGGGCTAAGCTACTTTCGGTCAATTTAGAACTCTTGAAGAGATTGTGGTTTGGATTCTTGAGACCTTGGTTATGTATTGTATTTGATTTGTAATTGAATTTCTCTTTTCTTCTTCTTCTTTCTTCTTCTTGATCTTGAATGCATGAATGGTGATTCTATCTATGTTGATCTGATTTGATCTTGGTTTAAGATTGAGATTTGTGATGAAACTTAAAACTGATTGATCTAAACTAATCACAGAATTGAAAAGGTTAGGTTACTAATTTGTGCCTAAGTTAATTGAATTCGGTACTTGAAATTAACATAGATCTTCATGAATGGTGTGATTGCGGATTTGTGTTTATCACTTGTTAATTGAATTCTAGACGATCGTCTAGTATGAATTCTGGATTTAATGCAGAGATCTCGGTTAGATCCAAATTAACAATTCAATTGCGCTTCAAGTGTTCTATGAAGGGTCTATGATTGAATCCACCCAATCTTGGATAGGTTTCTAAATTGACTGCTCTTTAATTGTTATTTCTTCCTTTAATTTTGTTAAGTGCGATCTTAAACTGTCAAACCCCTTTGCTAACTTTCACTTGATTTGATTAAATTGCATCTACAATCCTCGTGGAGATGATCCGGTGTTGTCACTGTGCTACAAGCTTAGGTAATAACTTCGGTTATAATTTTGACTGAGTTCGGCGCTCGTCAAAATTTTGGCGCCGTTGCCGGGGATTAGTAAGTGTAATCTTTTCATTTTAAGTGTTTTTACTAACTTTTGCTTTTTATTAACTTTTCTAACATTTTTATCCATTGTCTAGTGTATTTTGCTTATTTATTTATTTTTGTGTGATGCATGACTAGGTCTAATCCTGATATCTTGCTTGAATTTGATCCTGAGATTGATAGAACATTGCATAGGTTGATTAGAACTCATAGGCTAAGTGAAAGAATTAGTTCTGAATTTAGTTGTGACATTGAATCTGAAGGTGCACTTGAGATCTTAAGTGATTCTAAAATCATGGCTGATAACAGGCAAAATAGGACCCTTAAAGAACTTGCTGCTCCTGATGTAACTTACCAGTCTTTGTGCATTCAATATCCTGATCTTGATGCTGACTTTAAGTTAAAATCTGGATTGATACACTTATTGCCCAAGTTTCATGGTCTTACAGGTGAGGATCCCCATAAGCACTTAAAGGAGTTCCATGTGGTCTGTTCAACCATGAAGCCGTATGGAATCTCTGAGGAGCATATCAAGTTGAGGGCATTCCCTTTCTCTCTTACTGATTTAGCCAAAGATTGGTTGTTCTACCTTTCACCAGGTTCTGTCACGAGTTGGGATTATATGAAGAAGTTATTCTTGGAGAGGTTCTTCCCTGCTTCCAGAGCAGCTGCCATTAGAAAAGACATTTGTGGAATAAGACAAATGATTGGTGAGACCTTGCATGAATATTGGGAGAGATTCAAGAAGCTGTGTTCGAGCTGTCCCCACCATCAAATTAGTGATCAGCTCTTGATTCAATATTTCTATGTGGGCTTGCTGCCAATGGATAGAAGTATGGTGGATGCCGCATCTGGAGGTGCCTTGGTGGATAAAACCCTACCTGCAGACAAGAGATTTAATAGCAAATATGGCAGCCAATGCTCAACAATTTGGCACAAGAGTCCTTACGTCCACCAGAGGAGTCAATGAAGTTCAATCATCTCAAGTCGACCAACAGAGAATGGAATACAGACTTGATGAATTGACTTCTTTGGTAAGGCAATTAGCAGTCGGACAACATGTATCAGTTTCCGTACAAGAGCTTGCAAGGGTGTGTGGCATTTGCTCTTGTTCATCTCATCCTACTGATGCATGCCCCACACTTTAGGAGGGTGGTTTTGTTTTTCCAGAGCAGTCAGTTGCAGCAGCTGGCATTTTTCCTCGTAAACCTCAATATCAGCAGTCCCAGCAGCCAATATATGATCCATTTTCTAATACTTATAACCCTGGCTGGAGGGACCATCCTAACTTGAGATATGGGAATTCTGGTCAGCAACAACAACCCCAACAGCAGCAGTAATTTAGATACCAAGCTGTAGGTCCTAGCAACAAATACCAACCACCTGCATTCAGACAACAACAAACTGTGCAGCCACCTGTGCAGCAGCCCCTCATGTTGCCAAGTCCAGCAACCACTCCATCCGAGCCATCATTGGAAGATTTGATGAAACAGATGGCTACAAATAATGTTCAGTTCCAACAAAATGTCAATGCCACCATTCAGAACCTGCAAACTCAGATTGGGCAGCTGGCCACCACCGTGAGTGAATTGAAAAGCCAAGGATCAAGCCAATTGCCTTCACAAATAGTCAGTAACCCAAGAGGCAATGTAAGTGCCATTACCTTGAGAAGTGGCAAAGAAATTGATGGTCCTAGTCTGCCACAACCAGAGCTCCCATTGCAGCAACCAGAGATTGATCAGACACAACAAAATTTGCATGAACTAGATGCCCCAAATCCGGAAGAAATGTGCAGAGAATTCGGACTTGAACATTCCACTACCCTTCCCAAACAGTGACACAATCCAAGCAGATAGCGCAAGCAGAAATGGAAAAAGAAGTCATGGAGACATTCAGGAAGGTAGAAATCAATATTCCCCTCCTAGATGCAATCAAGCAAATTCCCAAGTATGCCAAATTCCTTAAGGAGTTGTGTACTCATAAGAGAAGACTTAAGGGTACTGAGAAGGTCAGTATGGGCAGAAATGTTTCTGCGATGATTCAGCCAAGCATGCCAAAGAAATGCAAAGATCCTGGAACTTTCACAATCCCTTGCACTATAGGCAATTCTAGATTTGGCCATGCAATGCTAGATTTGGGTGCTTCTATCAATGTCATGCTTATGTCAGTGTATAAGTCTTTGAACATTGGCACCTTACAACCCACTGGTATAGTGATTCAGTTGGCAAACAGGACCACTGCTCATCCTGCAGGAGTGCTGGAAGATGTGTTAGTGCGGGTGAATGAGCTGATTTTTCCAGCGGACTTCTACATTCTGGACATGGAAGATGAGTCTTCAACAAATCATGCTCCATTGATTCTAGGAAGACCATTCCTCAAGACAGCCAAAACCAAGATAGATGTGCATGCTGGCACCCTTTCTATGGAATTTGGTGAAGATGTGGTACAGTTTAACATTTTTGATGCCATGAGACATCCCCTTGAGGAGCATTCAGTTTTTCATGTTGATGTGATTGAAATGCTGGTTGATGATACTTATGCTGATATGAGTGCTGAATTCCCTGATATTGTTAACTTTCTGGATTTTGTCACTTGTGATATATGTGTTAGCTGTGATACTGAACCATGTGTTGCATGTGCTGAGATTTATGCGAGTTATGATTGATGATGCAGTGCTTATTTGGTGATGCAAAGATATGAAAATATGAGTCAAAATTATGTCAAATTTAATGTTCTTGAGTTGCTTGTTTCAAATAGCTTGCTGCCTTCTATTGTGCATCCCCCATCCTCAGAGCTAAAGACTTTGCCAGACCACCTTAAATATGCATATTTGGAAGATGGTGAGAAGCTTCCAGTGATTGTCGCTAAGAATCTACAACCTGAACAAGAAGAAAGTTACTGCAGGTTTTGAGGCAGCATAAGCGGGCCATCGGATGGACACTTGCAGACATTCCTGGTATTAGTCCCTCCACATGTATGCATAGGATTTTATTGGAGGAATGTACCAAGCCAGTGAGGCAGCCCCAAAGGAGACTAAATCCCCGATCTCGGATGTGGTGAAGAAGGAAGTGACCAAGCTGCTGCAAGCTGGCATTATTTATCCCATATCTGACAGTAAATGGGTGAGCCCAGTGCAAGTGGTTCCAAAGAAATCTGGAGTCACAGTAATTGCAAATCAGAACAATGAGTTCCTACCCACAAGAATCCAGAACAGTTGGTGGGTGTGCATTGATTATAGGCGGCTTAACCAGGCCACTAGGAAAGATCATTTTCCATTGCCTTTCATTGATAAGATGTTGGAGAGACTGGCTGGCAAGTTGCATTACTGTTTCTTGGACGGATATTCGGGCTATTTTCAGATTCATATAGCCCCAGAAGACCAAGAGAATACCACTTTCACCTGCCCATTTGGAACATTTGCATACAGGAGAATGCCCTTTGGTCTGTGCAACGCTCCGGGAACCTTTCAAAGGTGTATGGTCAGTATCTTCTCTAAATTTTTAGAGAGTTGCATGGATGTGTTTATGAATGATTTTACTGTCTATGGCTCTTCCTTTGATGCATGTTTGGATAGTTTGGATCGGGTTTTGTATAAGTGCATTGAAACTAACCTTGTCCTGAATTTTGAGAAATGTCATTTCATGGTAGAACAGGGTATAGTTTTAGGGCATATAGTATCTAGCAAGGGTGTTGAGGTAGATCCTGCAAAAATAGATGTCATTTTATGCCTATCTTACCCCACATGCGTGCGGGAGGTTCGTTCTTTCCTTGGTCATGCAGGTTTCTATCGGCGGTTCATAAAGGATTTTAGCAAAATTGCCCTTCCACTGTCCAACTTGTTGCAAAAGGATGTAGAGTTTCACTTTGACCAGAGATGTAAGGATGCCTTCAATCACTTGAAGCAAGCATTGACCAGTACACCTATCATCCAGCCACCAGATTGGACACTCTCATTTGAACTCATGTGTGATGCCTCTAATTATGCATTGGGAGCTGTCCTTGCACAAAGAGTCGGCAAAGTACCTCATGTCATTTCCTATGCTTCGAGGACTTTAGATGCTGCACAAGCCAACTACACTACAACCGAAAAGGAACTTTTAGCAATTATTTTTGCTTTAGATAAATTTCGATCATATTTGCTTGGTTCTAGAGTGGTTGTATTTTCAGATTATGCAGCTTTGAAGTTTCTCCTGAAAAAGCCCGATGCAAAGCCTAGGTTGATTAGGTGGATGTTGCTCTTACAGGAGTTTGATATTGATATCAGAGATAAGAGTGGAGCAGAGAACCTGGTGGCAGATCACTTGAGTCGGATTGAGAGAGGGGCAGATTCTTCTCCTATCCATGATGTCTTCCCTGATGAGCAGCTTTTCAAGCTGTAAGGTAACACTCCTTGGTTTGCTAATTTGATAAATTTCTTAGTTGCTGGTGTTTTCCCTGCACATTTTATTAGGGCTCAGATTGATAAATTGAAGAGTGAGTCAAAATATTATGTGTGGGATGACCCTTATCTGTAGAAATTTCGTAGTGACCAAATCATTAGGAGATGCGTGCCTGATAATGAATTCTATTCTATTCTTAGCTTTTGTCATACACTTGCATGTGGCGGTCATTTTGGTCCCCAAAGGACTGCTAGGAAAGTTTTGGAATCTGGATTATATTGGCCCACTCTATTTCATGATGCATATGTGTTTTGTAAATCTTGTGATCAATGCCAAAGAACAGGAAACACTTCTCGAAGGAATGAGATGCCCCAGAAATCCTTATTGTTCTGTGAGATTTTTGATGTATGGGGTATTGATTTTATGGGACCCTTTCCTGTTTCTTTTGGTTTTGTTTACATTTTGCTAGCTGTTGATTATGTATCCAAGTGGGTGGAGGCGAAAGCTACTCGAACTGATGATTCCAAAGTTGTTGTGGATTTTGTTAGATCACAGATTTTCTGCAGGTTTGGAGTTCCGAAAGCTATCATTAGTGATCAGGGTTCGCACTTCTGTAATTGGAGCATGGAAGCCTTGATGAAAAAGTATGGAGTTCTGCGCAGAGTTTCTACACCTTACCATCCCCAAACTAATGGGCAAGCCGAGATTTCCAACAGGGAGATCAAGCAGATACTCCAGAAGACAGTTCAACCTAACAGAAAGGATTGGAGCAAGAGGCTTGAAGATGCTTTATGGGCTTACCGGACTGCTTATAAGACACCAATCGGGATGTCTCCGTATCGAATTGTTTTTGAAAAAGCCTGCCACCTGCCGGTGGAAATTGAGCATCGTGCATTTTGGGCGGTGAAAAGGTGCAACTTGGACCTAGATCAAGTAGGTATGGAGAGGAAGCTGCAGCTGCAGCAATTGGAGGAGATCCGCTTGGAGGCTTATGAAAGTTCTAAACTTTATAAGGAGAAGACCAAAGCCTTCCATGATAAGTTGATTCTGAGGAAAACATTCGAGATAGGTCAAAAAGTTCTCCTCTATAACTCCCGCCTCTGACTCATGCCTGGCAAATTAAGGTCTAGATGGGATGGACCATTTATTGTTACTAAGGTTTTTCCTTCTGGTGCTGTTCAGATTAAAAGTGAGGTCACTGCCAAAGCTTTCATCGTAAATGGACACCGCCTCAAACAGTATCATGAAATTCCAGAGAATGCAGAAATAGAGGTGATGAACCTTCTCCATCCGCATTATGAATAAAAAAAAAAGAAAAAAAAGAAAAAAAATATTTGTGTGCCCGACAATAAGGTAGGTAGTGACATTAAATTTTGTCACTCGGAAGCATGTGGAGGTCATTTTTTTTTTCAGCGACAACAACTGCAAAAATCTTGCAGTATGGATTTTATTGGCCTACTTTATGCAAGGTCTGTTACACCTTTTGTAAAAGCTGCGAAAATTAGTCAACAAAGTTCTGCTTTGAGATTATCATCTGCACCTACTCTTTGGACAATTGAGATCTAGGTGGTGCGGTTCTTTTGTTATCAAACACGTGTATCCTTTGGGGCCATAGATATTGAGGATCCTAGGAATGGTAATGCGCTTAAAGTTAATGGACAAAGACTCAACCATTCCTGGAAAACCAAGTTCTTGAGTTCTTTATGTTACCGGTTAAGTGGCGGATATGGTACTCTGTGACTCTCAAGTCGGTTTATTTTTCAGTTTCCCAAAATAACTGAACCATTCTTCTCCTTCAAAATGGATGTTATTCTTTCAAACTTGAGCAAACATTTTCCTTCTCTTCCTCAAAATGCTCTGAGAAAAATCTACAAAGTTCGATGTGAAAGATTGAGACTGTTAATGCACAAAGGTATGCCAAAAGATATACGCTGGATAATTGAAGCAAAGGTCCGATTAGCAGGTGAGTCCTCAATTTCATTTGACTCATATATGCCCGGTCTTGGAAGAAGTTCATATTCTAAAAGGAGAAGAGCAAAAAGGTTACAAGTCTGTCACAAATGTGGACGATGGAACTATAACAAGCGATGTCGTACTTTGGGGATGGTTTCCGCAAATAGAGAAGATAAAATTTTCTTCATTAAGAATGGACTGAGTAAGGAGTCATTAGATGATATCTTATTGACTCTTGAGACGCATTCTTGTGGATTGGTGCATCGTGAAATTCTTAAATTGTGGAATCTCTTCAAGGATGAAGAAAAATGCTACAGTCTTGGGAATCTGACTCTAAAAGACCCTGTTTGCCAATTTATAAGAAAATTGGATGGGAAGCTTATCCTCGACTCATAGAAGACGTTTAAGCCGTTATTGGACGTTAAACCAGAGGCAGATGTGAGCCATATCCACAAACAATCTGTACGTATCATCCTCTTCTTCTTCTTCATGTCATCTTTAAAAAAAAACCAAAAACATAAACAAAAAAAAAAGAAAAGAAAAGATTCTGTGTTTCTTAAATTCAACCTTTTCTGACAACCGTCAACCTACCCTTATAGGTGCAATTATTCCCCTGTCCATTCTTTTTCTTATTTAAACACTCCATTTTCTCCATTTTCCTTCAACTCATAAACACTCAAAGAGAGGAAGAGTATAGAATGGGGCCCTCTATTCGTAACCTCAAAAATGTCTGTGTTTTTTGTGGCTCGAGTTATGGGAAGGGATTAGAGTTTGTAAATGCAGCTAGCACTCTTAGTCGATCACTTGCTGCGAGGAATATTCATCTTGTATATGAGGGAGGTTGTCGTGGGTTAATGGGGGCTGTATCACTTTCTGCTTTTATAGGAGGCAGTCAGGTTTTAGGTGTTATTCCTAAACCTTTAGTGAAAATAACATCACTGGAAAGACAGTTGGAGAAGAAATTCGGGTAACATCTATGCATGGACGAATGAAAACAATGGTTGACAATTCTCGATGCATTTCTTGTCTTACAGGTGGTTTTGGTACTTTGGAAGAAATTTTTCAAATTGTCTCTTGGTCGAATCGAACATCCACCATAAACCCATTGGTTTGTTGAATGTTAATAATTTCTTTGATCTTTTGTTATCTTTTCTTGACAAAGCTGTGGAACTGAAATTTATCACTCCTTCGGTAAGACAACTTCTTATCTCTGCCTCCACTATTGATGAGCTCATTGCTAAATTAGAAGCTTTTGAGTATATACCTGATAAGGTATTGGCTCAGATAGATTGGTCAACAGGAAGCAGCGAAGGAAGTAACAAGAAAAGAAAGCCAGATCTGGAACTTCATCTTTAATGGGTTTGATTTTATTGTATTTTGTTTCTGTTTAAATTTGTGTTAGCTTTCTCCAATAGGTAATATCTTCTATCCTTTACTCATCTATATTTTAACATTGAGGACAATGTTGTGATCTAGTTAGGGGGGAAGGATAGTTGACCCAAAAAAAATAAAAATAAAAAATAAAAAAAATTTGTTGTTGTTTTGTTTAGAAAGCATGATATGATTGTCATGGACTTATTAAACCAATTAGTGATGGCAGAGTAAGGAGTAATTTTGCTCTTGAGACGCATCTTAATTGGTGGCAGAGTAAGGAGTTTTTTTTTTAGGTAGTAATTAATTAGTATTAAATTGTGGAAGTACTAATATTTTATTATTTGATTTCTTTTCAGGGTCTGATACGGCACTGACAGTGTGCTTCTTTTCTGCTTAGTGTTGATTCACTTCTTATCAGGTTGTGTTGCTCTTTTCTATATCTCTCTTTCACATTGAGGGCAATGTTATATTAAGTATGGGGGAGAGATTTTAGCATTTTTTTTTGTTTTGTTTAAAAAAAAAAAAGGGTTCATTGCATGATTGAATAACTTTTCTCCCTTCTTGAACTGATATGCTTGGTGATGGATGATTGAATTGATGAATTGAGTTTGATGGATGCATACCTTGTGAGATTTTGAGCCTAATGGATGGATTCAACATTTATGCCATTCTCTTCT